>CM038043.1:118589012-123589012 GCA_021397845.1 Areca catechu
AGCCTATGCTTGATATGTTGCTATCCAGGTACAACATATCATTTGGCTGAGAACCCTGTTTAAGGACCACTCGATATATCCTCTCTATATCAATGTAATAGTAGTCCTAAGGATATCATCACTAAAGAATTCATTATAGGAAGATGTAAAGTGATGAGAAGCCAGAATAACTTTTATTCATTATAAAAATTATATAACAATTAGCTCAACCATCTACAACCTAGATGATTGGCTTTGGGATACAATTCCCAACAAACTCCCATTTAGACTAAAGCCAATCAGAACAGTATCGAATACCCATCTTCCATTTATAACTGTCAAATTCTTTAATTCCGATGGCTTTGGTAAAGGGGTCGGCCGGATTTTCCTTTCCATCGATCTTCTGAAGGTCGATGTCACCTCGTTCCACGATCTCTCGTACAAGGTGAAAGCGCCGTAGAATATGCTTGGTGCGCTGATGTGCCTTCGGTTCTTTGGCTTGAGCAATCGCCCCTGAGCTATCACAATGCAGAGGAATAGAATGCTCCAGGGAAGGTGCCACTCCCAGCTCGCCTATGAACTTCCGCAACCAGACAGCCTCTTTTGCTGCATCAGATGCGGCAATATACTCTGCTTCACAAACCGAGTCTGCAACAGTATGCTGCTTGGAACTTTTCCAGCAGATAGCTCCACCATTCAGGATAAAAACAAATCCTGACACACTCTTGCTGTCATCATGATCTGACATAAAACTGGAGTCAGTATACCCCTCTAGTTTTAGGTCAGAATCTCCATAGAGTAGCCATTGATCTTTAGTATTTCGCAAATACTTAAGGATGGTCTTTACCACCTTCCAATGTGCTTCTCCTGGGTTAGATTGGTATCTACTCACTACCCCTAGTGAGTATGCCACATCAGGTCTAGTACACAACATAGCATACATAATAGAACCCACTGTCGAAGCATATGGTATTCTACTCATACGCTCTCTTTCCTCAGGGGTTGTTGCACAATCCTTTTTGGAAAGAGTAATTCCATGGCCTATCGGGAGATAGCCTTTCTTGGAATTTTCCATGCTAAACCTTTTTAACACGGTGTCAATGTATGTCGATTGGGACAATTCCAGAAGCCTCTTTGATCTATCTCGATAGATTTTCATACCTAATATGAATGAGGCTTCTCCCATATCTTTCATGGAGAATGGTGATGAAAGCCAAACTTTTATTCCCTGCAATGCAGGAACGTCATTCCCGATTAAGAGAATATCGTCCACATACAATACAAGAAATACAACTGCAGAACCATTAGCCCATTTATATATGCAAGGTTCTTCTCCGTTCCTAACGAAGCCATACGATTTGATACACTTATCAAACCGCATGTTCCAACTCCGAGATGCTTGCTTTAGCCCATAGATAGACTTCTGAAGTCTACACACTTTTGACTCGTCTATGGAAGTGAACCCTTCAGGTTGTGTCATATACACTTTCTCCTCCAGCTCTCCATTTAGGAAGGCTGTTCGGACATCCATTTGCCAGATCTCATAGTCAAAATGTGCAGCTAAAGCTAGCATAATCCGAATGGATTTCAGCATTGCCATAGGAGAAAATGTCTCGTCATAGTCAATACCATAACGTTGACGATACCCCTTGGCAACCAGACGAGCTTTATAGGTCTCTACCTTCCCGTCTGCGCCTCTTTTCCTTTTGAAGATCCATTTGCACCCAATGGGTTTTATCCCTTCAGGTGCATCAACCAATGTCCATACATGGTTGATTTCCATGGACTCCATTTCGGATTTCATGGCTCCAAGCCATAACTCAGAATCAGACCTTTGCATTGCATCCATATAGGTGATCGGATCCTCGTTGTTCTCATCGAGTTCAACAGGATCGCCATCCTGGATTAGATATCCAAAATATCTATCCGGTGGATGCGATACTCTATCGGATCTCCTTAATGATTGCACAATAGGCTCAGGATTTGATCTTATCAAATCAGGTTCAATACCAGCCTGTGTGTGCCCAGGTTCTTCTACTTGTAGAACTTCATCAAGTTCTATCTTAGAAGCTACAGTTCCTTCAATAAGGAACTCCTTTTCTAAAAAGATAGCTCTAAGTCTGACGAACACCTTTTGTTCATCAGGCAAGTAAAAGTAGTATCCTTTGGATTCTTTTGGATAACCAACAAAAAAACATTTTTCAGACCTTGGCCCTAGTTTATCTGTTTCCAAATGCATGACATAAGCCGGACACCCCCAGACACGAAAATGTGAAAGGGTTGGCTTACGTCCTGTCCATATTTCATATGGAGTTTTGTCAACGGATTTACTAGGAACATTATTAAGAAGTTGACATGCAGTCTCCAATGCATATCCCCAGAAAAACATAGGCAAAGTAGCAAACCCCATCATAGATCGAACCATGTCCAACAAGGTCCGATTTCTCCTTTCAGACACTCCATTTAACTGAGGTATCATAGGAGGAGTCCATTGAGAGAGAATCCCATTCTCCTCAAGATATGTCAAAAACTCACCTGAAAGGTATTCACCACCTCGATCTGATCGAAGTATTTTGATTTTCTTTCTGGTTTGTTTTTCAACTTCATTACGATATCGTTTGAACATTTCAAACGAATCAGACTTATGTCTCATAAGATAGACATAACCAAACCTCGAAAGGTCGTCTGTAAAAGTAATGAAATATCTAAAACCTCCTCTAGCACAGATAGACATAGGTCCACATACATCAGTATGTACAAGACCTAGGATATCCGAGGCTCGCTCACCTTTTCCTTTAAAAGGTAATTTGGTCATCTTTCCAATAAGACAAGATTCACAAGTTGGCAGTGATTCACAATCACTGACATCTAGGAGGCCATCTCCTATTAACTTGTTAATCCTATTTTTATTGATGTGACCTAGCCTACAGTGCCAAAGATAGGCTTCATTGACATCATCTATTCTAGGGCGTTTACTAGAACTTGTACTCATTACAATAACAGGCTGTGATAGTAAATATATGCCATTAACTAAGCTTCCATTCATGATAGTCTAACCATTCAAAATGATAGAACAAACGTTTTTCTTTATTGAAAATTCAAAATTTTCATTGGCCAGAAGGCCTACAGAAATAACATTAAGCATGAAAGAAGGACTATAATGACAGTCACTTAGAGTGACATTACAAGACTCATAAGACAACTCCAGAACACCCAACGCCAGAACTGGAACAGCATTTCCATTCCCTACGTTCAGGTACCTCTCGCCATCTTCGAATCTTCTACTAACTCGAAGTCCCTGTAAAGAATTACAGATATGAATAGAACTTCCGGTATCTAATACCCAGCTAGTAGTATCACAAATAGTAAAGTTAGGATATATCATATATATACCTGGTGCAGCAACAGCTTGCTGCTTCTTCTTCTTCGGCCTGTTCGGGTCAAGTGAAGCGATGTAAAGAGGACAATTCCTCTTCCAATGACCCTGCTTCTTGCAAAAGAAGCACTCTGCCTTGCTCTGGTCTAACTTCTTCTTGGTCTGACTTGGACCAGGAGCAGACTGTACCTTCTTGCTCTTCTTCTTCTTCTTTTTCTTAAAGGGTCGAGGAGCACCTGCCGAGGAACCTCCTACATAATTCACCAGCCCTTTGTTGAGCTGGTGGTCCTTTTCATAGGCTTGCAGTAAACCTAACATCTCATGATAGTTTACTACCGGCCTATTCAATCTCCAGTGATCGAGAAAGGACACGTAGGATGGAGGCAGGGAGTTCAGGATCGCATCTTTCCCCAACTGTTCATGAAGGGGACAGCCGAGCTTGCCCAGGCGCTCGAACAACTCGATCATGTTCATAACATGATCAGTCACAGAAGCACCTTCACGCATACGCGTGTTATAGATGGCGCTGGAGATACGGTATCTCTCAGCGTCATCAGGTATGCCAAAAGACTCCTTCAACCTTTGAAGGATATCCTCAGGCTGGGCCTCCTCAAACCTGCGACCGAACTCATCGTTCATCGCAGCCAGCATAATACATCGGACAGTGGTCCGATCAGAGATCCACTTCTGGTAAGTGTCTCTAACCGGTCCCCGAGTATTGGCAGCGGGAACTACAGGTGCCGGATCTATCAGAACGTACAAGATCCGTTCATGCTCAAGGACTATCCTCAATCTTCGATACCAGCTATCGAAGTTGGGTCCAATCAATTTTTCATTGTCCAACAATGGACGGAGCGACAGATTGGTTGACATCTGAAAGAAAAATATGACCAAAATTAGTTTATGTAATTTTCAAAACCCTAAAGACTTGGACTTTAGTCAAAAAGGTTCTCCCACTAACTTTTCAGAATAGGAGCCTCTACCTCCAATTCCATGAAGTCAAAATTCAAAGTGGGTACTAGAATCCAATAGACCACGTACAAGCCCGTCTAGGGTACGGCTCACCCATACGTGTCTAAAGGTAGGTTCTTATAACCAATTGCTGCCCTTAGCAATTTCTAGTAATCTATTTTGCCCCAAGATGCACTGTAATCGACCTAGGGGCCTCCTATTACAGGCTCTCGGTTAGGTCCAACCATTAACATGCCGAATTCAGTGTTTCCAACCAACAAATGACCAAGCCCGTCTAGGGTACGGCTCACCTGATCACTGTTGAGAAGGTCACACTGAACCTTCATATTAGGGAGAGTAATCCCAATAGCGTGATATACACCCGTTCTATGGAACTGCCGATGCATACCCAACTAATGGACACATTACAAACCCACTTAATGGGAGGCAAAGACTTTGTTAACTCCTTAACTAGGTCTTTTTAAGGACCTAATAATTTAGAGGATTTTAAAATTTGTGACATATAAAAAAAAATATCATGAACCTTGATCCATAAACTCCCACTAAATCTTAGAAGGGTTTATGGTTAGGTTCATGGGCACCTAAATCAGTCAGACTGATAACCTTAAATGGCATGGGTTGATCAAACTCAATTATCTTTTCTAATGCAAATCAGGTTAGCCAATTTGGCCAGGTAAGTGCGGTCGAGGCATGAGTTATGGCATTAACCACTTTCCTTAGACACCAATTACAAGAACTGGCCAGGAAAGGGTACCCTCAAAGCCAAGGACCATAAGGCTGCTTACCTTAGACACCAAATTGATTTACCGTCATCAATTAGATTAGAAAATTTGAGTTAGGTTAGCCTCTGAGCCAGATTAGATCCATTTAGATGAATGGACACAAGCTTCTAACTAATTAGAAACTAGAAAAAGATAATCCTTAATCAACTTTTGATTAAAATTATTTTCAGAGTTCATTCAACTAAACCTAGGTCTAACCAAATTAGGATCTAATCCTAGCCCAACCATTTAACCCAATTGGCTTATCAAATGACTTAAGGTTTTATAAACCCTAATTTGCATTTATCATTTAATTATTTCAAATAATTCATAATTATAAGAAATCAAGCCAATTATTTAATTAAAACAATTTTAATTAAATCTTGTAAAACTCCTTTTACAATTAATTCTTATTTACATTTAACATATCAAAAAATAAAAATAATACATGCCATCATTAATTCTTAATTAAAACAATTTTAATTAAAAATTAAATAATTCAACTAATTACCAAATTAGTTAATTAAACAATTTTAATTAACTAAAAACATGCAAATATAATTTTAAATTGAACCTGGCTCTGATACCATTTGAAGGAAGATTTTTTTTTTTTTTTTTGTGCCTACACTAAGCAAAGAATAGGAACAGGTAGATATTTTAAAACAATTTTAATTAATTGCGGAAAAACCTGTCCCAAAACCAGGATCAAAAAAATATATTTGCATAGAGAACATTAAAATGCATGGCATATATTTCTTTTTCATAATTTTTAGACATGTATAAATGCATATAAAAATTAATAAAGAACTTATTCCAGGCTGGAATAAGGGAGGAATGGGGTGGAATAGCTATCCCCGCTATTCCACCCTTCTACAACCTCGGTTCAGAAATTCCTTACCGTGGAGCAATGTTCAGACGCCGACTGCAGAGCGCACAGGCCTCCAAACTTCGAGCTTCAAGGTCCGCTGGAATGTGCTCTTGACCGGCTACAAGGAACTGAAGACCAATCGCCAAAACTCCGGCGTTTGCCACCTCAAATCAGGGCTCAAAAAGGCTTCACGGCCACGGTTGCAGCAGGGAGAATAAAGCTTCAAACTTGGATTTCTTTGCACTGGAGCGAAGAACTGCTCCCAGGATCTCAGGCGAAATCCCTCTAGAGGGGATACACGCCGTGGAAACTTCTGATCGGAGCTCCGGCGTCGCTAGCTGCCGGATCCGAAGCTTTCACGATTTTTGGAAAAACTCCGAGATCTCTCTAATGGCTACGAATGAAGGCTTCCAAAAGGTCTCTCTGGATCCGTATCGTAGAGGAGAGGAAGCTGCTGCTTTTTGGTATGAAGGGATGAAGGATTTAAAAGGAAAAAATCGAGATTTGAAACGCCCTGCTACGGTTTCAAAAAACCAAAAGTCTCAGGCGTTCCAAAACGATAAAGACGATGGTTCAAAAGGCGAACCGGCAAATGACCAAAAAGCCCTTCGGTCCAAGGTCCAAAGCAGGGTCAATTCAGTTCAGGTCAAAACCCAGTCAAATGAAGTCCAAATCGAACGAAACTGGACTCAAAACGAAGCTAAGAACGAACCCTATCTTTCTACAGTCCAACCTCACTGATTTGAGTTGAAATCGATTTGCAACCGGTTAAAACAAAATCAATTAGACTTAGAAACATTCATCAAACCATTTGATGAACATGGGTTCAATCCTAGTCAGCCAGGAACACATTCCTGGTCGATCCAGAGAAGACCTGATCAACCCAAGACCGGGTCAATCAGAAGAAAACTCAACCAAAAACCATGACAAAACACCGAAACGATTCCCAATCGAATCGGTTCCTGATCAAATAGAAATCCTCTGTGGCGTGTGACCTCATAGGTTCGAACCTAAATGGTAGTACTGGAACACTTCCAGTACCAGCACAAGATACCACCTAGCAATGGGTCTCGGCGTCCGGATAGGTCGAAGATGCGAGAGCAATCCATCGAACCTCTAGCATGTGGTTACCGCATAATTCACCCTTTGACCTCCAATGCTCAGGATGACCTAGGGTTGAACTGCCAACCCCAGCTATGTCAATCCACTACGTGTCTCAATCTCGCATGTCCAGTGACTCTTCACTGGGACCACCCCGGTCGAGGATTTGCTAAATTGAGACACTGCGAGACATTCAATCCAAACCATTTGGACAGGTCAATTCCATCTTGGTCCACTACTACTCCACAAGTACTTGCCTGTACCCAGAAACCTTCCGTCACCGGATTAAAAATCCGGGTAGTCCGGCACCAAAGCACAGGGAGTTGCTTGCAAGCTACCAAAGTGACCTCAGGTCAGAGAGACACTTATGCCCATATCCATTCGCTAGCGATCCTTAGGCGGATAAGGTGCTACACGGAGTCACGTCTAATGAGATATCAAATATCCCACTTGCAGATCACATTAGTGTCACCACACTCCTTTGGTCAAGAGGACAACCAAACAATGTGAACCACAACAGCCTATGCTTGATATGTTGCTATCCAGGTACAACATATCATTTGGCTGAGAACCCTGTTTAAGGACCACTCGATATATCCTCTCTATATCGATGTAATAGTAGTCCTAAGGATATCATCACTAAAGAATTCATTATAGGAAGATGTAAAGTGATGAGAAGCCAGAATAACTTTTATTCATTATAAAAATTACATAACAATTAGCTCAACCATCTACAACCTAGATGATTGGCTTTGGGATACAATTCCAACATTTACAAATATGACAAACAACAGTTTTCATCGACTATTTCTGGAACATAATCATGGCACGTAACTCCAATGGCAATGCCTCTGGTCTGGTCGCCGAACCGTCCAATAACTATCCATAATTTTAAATTATAGGAAGGAAATTAATTCCCCCATCGTAACTGCTGGAGGAAGATCAAAACCGCAGGCTGGACAACTTTTTATAAATAATGGTAAGAGGGAATGCTCGAGGTAAGGCACCAGATATCTCTGAAAATCCCGGAGTCCTTCCCTTTTTCATCTAATCCTCCTCAGAATCATTCTCATTCTGTGGCCGGAGCCCACCTCTGACTTAGGCATCAGAGTGTCCTCCACTGGAGCAATTCCGACCAAGGATTTGTTTTGCAGGTGAACCAGGGAGCGGGCTTGCGATCCAATAGCTCCGTCCGGTCAGAAAAGGGATTCCACACCAACAATCTTCATTAAATTTAATTGAATTTTCTGATGCTAATTATGATGGATGTAAAATTGATAGAAAAAGTACTAGCGGTACTTGCCAGTTTCTAGGATTGAACTTAATCTCATGACATTGTAAGAAATAAAATTCTGTAGCACTGTCCACTGCTGAAGCAGAGTACATGGCTGCAGGTAGTTGTTGTGCACAAGTACTTTAGATTAAGCAACAACTAGAAAACTTTGGTGTTATTCAAACAAAAATTCCTATCAAATATGATAACACAAGTGCTATTAATTTAATAAAAAATCCAATTCAGCATTCAAGAACAAAACATATAGAAATTAGACATCACTTTATTCGGGATCATGTACAAAATGGAAAAATTAAACTTGAATTCATTCCAACAGAAAACCAACTTGCTGACATCTTTACTAAGCCACTTAATAAAGAAAGATTTCAAATGATTAGAGGAGAATTAGGATTATGTGACCCTTTTTAGAATTTCTGATCTAATTTTTTTCTAAATTAAGAAAAATTATCTAGAAGATCTCCTTCATCAATTTAAGGACAATGACCACCTTACCTAATGTGCTACTATCATTAGAAACCTTATTAAAGGATTTACAACCTTTTTGAGAGTTTTTTCTCGAGCCGACTTGAGCAAGCAAGGCTCTGGCCGAGCCGACTCGGATGTCGAGATAGGTATTTTTATATATAAATTGTAGGACCCTAACTAGGGCACAGTCTTTTTTTAAAATCCTAACTAAGGAATAGAACTTTCCTTTCCAACTAGGGACCACTCCATCTCTACTCCACCTTCCCTTGATTCCTTCAAACCACTCTCCCACCTTTGATTACCGGCAATGGCACCTAGAAAAGCAATGGCTAAGCAATCTCGTGGTGTTGAATCAAGCACACGGAGGGAAAGGAGATCCAAGAGAAAGGAAGAGGAGTCGACCCGTGGCCAATAATCGGAGGAAGAACAGAGGAATGGTCTCCATCTCCACCTAGACAGGTAATCTCCATGGCAAATCGCCCAATTACCAGCGGATGAAGAATAGTGTTTTCATTTCTTAAAGAATTAGGGCTGAGGATAGGAGACTGGATAGAAAATCAAGGATGGAATTATTTTTGCTCATTGGATACTTTCACTTATCTTAATATAGTGAGGAGTTTCTATGAAAACCTTACCTTGGAAGAATATCATATAGAATCTACTGTTAAGGGAGTAAGGTTGATTGTTGATGAGGACAAGTTGAGTAATGTGCTGTAGATGCCCAATGATGGTCTGAACCATTTAGTCTTAAAAGATAAGCAAAAAACCTTAAGAACTATCCTAGAAAGAAGAGAAGTGGATGGTATTGGAAATGTGCAAGCTAACATGTTGTCATTGAAAATGAGGCTCCTGCACAACATGAATAGTAGGATCTTTTTACCAAGGACTAGATGCTTGATTGGGTGAGCGAACGGGACATGGTGTTTATGAGGCACATGATTGAGGGGGAGGCCCTCAATCTTCCTTATATTATGTTGGTTCAGATGAGGGAGGCAGTTAGGAGAGTGAAGGCCTGCCTACCCTATGGTATGGTATTTACATTATTTTTTAGGAGTCTAGCATTGATTTGGCTGGAGAGGATGGACATCCACTACATCAATTGACACCTATTCAGTAAAGTCCCTATAGAGGATGGGCTACCATCTAGTTGAGGGAGTCTGGTCGAAGAGGGTGTCAGGACAGGGAGTAGTTGACTCGTCTTCAGATGAGGATGAGCAGGCAGAGCACCACTTGGTTGACACTGAGACTGCTGTTGTTTGAGATGATGATGATGATTCAGAGGATGAGACTGAGGAGCAGAGACAGTCAGAGAGATAGCCTAGTAGTCCTAGGACTCCACCAAGACCTTCAGTTGCTCTATCAGCACCTTCAGCTTCGACTATTGCACCGATTGCTTCATAGGCTTTTATTGCTCAGCAGCTCAAAGAGCTTTGTAAGTCTCTGACGAGTACTTTCAGTTCGATATTTGCGAGCTTCGTCAAATAGTCGATACAGGATTTCAAGAGACCAGGGCAGAGCTGAGAGTGTTGACCTCTAGGATTGAGATAGTTGAGAGTCGTCAACAGTCGCAGGATGATGTTCAATCAGATATTAGAGACTTGCTCTTAGATTTTGGATGATTGAGAGGAGCAGCGGATGCCCTTAGTTCCCAGCAAACTGCTGAACTTCACTACTTAAAGAAGGGAGTTCAGGGCATCACTACTGAGCTTCAGATAGTCTGGGTGTTCTTATCAAGGTTGTCATCTATAGTTAAGGCTTCAGGAGCATCAGCCTCTAGGGAGCCACCTCAGTCACCACCTCCTCTTGCTTTTGATCCATCGCCACTTGCTTCACAGCCTGCTGCACCACCTATAGCTGAGCCTAGTTTACCTACTGATATTAAAACTGAGCCTGTACCTATTAGGGCAAAATCCAAATCTAGGCCTAAACAAAAATCTAAGGTACCTAAGGCCCCAACCAAGACTAGATCTCGAGATCTTAGGTTCAAACCCTTGAAGACTAAGACCTCTTCCACTGTATTAGAGATTGGTTCTTCCTCTAGTGAGGAAGAAGAGTAGTTGATGTATCTTTTTGGATGTATCTTGTATTATATTTTGATGCATTGTACTTCTTTTCGAAAGTAATGAAATATTTATTTGCAAATCCTTGTGTACATTGATACCTTGTTGTTATATCTTGTTATCTCAATGATTGATCTCATTAATTAACTTAATAAGGGGGAGTAACACTTCAACAGAATTTTAATGAAGAATTGCAATTTAAAATATTCTATGAGAAGGTGAAATTATCTCAAACAATGTTATTGATCTTCTTATTCTATTTAAAAAGGGAAAGTAATATGCTTTTGAAACCCTTTTTGATTAATAATAAAAAGGAGGAGTAATAGTATGTGCATGGAAAATTAGAAAATCTATTGAAAATGTGCATAGTAATGAATGAAACAGGGGGAGTTATCCTGTTATTCAAAATTTGCTTAAATTTGCTTTGATCATAACTTACTCTGATTCATCTCTAGCCTCTAATAGCTCTAATAATAGCTCTGATACATTCTTGCTAACTTTGATACTTTTTGCTATATTGAGCTTTGATACATTTTATTCAATACAATTGCAAACTCTTGATATATTTTGCCTTGATACATTATTGACTTCAATTCATTAACAGCTTTTAATAAATGTTAACTTTGATACATATTGGATATATTTCAAAAGCTTTGATACTTTGTTGATAAGCTCTGATACTTTCTGATACATATAGATATATATCAGTTTAAAGTCATACACAAGTTACTTTGATACATTTAAATACTTATATACTTATAACTATAAAGTTTTTCCATGCCCAGTATTTTGTCACCATCAAAAAGGGGAAGATTGTTGATCCCTGGAATGATTTTCATGATAACAAAACATTGGAGCATGCATTTGATTACTAACTATTTTCAAGTATTTTTTAAGTTTTTGTAGGATGTCTTAAATGTAAAACCACTCTTCTTACAACCTTTGTGTATGACAAGCTTATTTCTTAAAATGTATTATGTAATGAAGAGCCCAAAGAAAAATCTTTTATGTATTTATGAAAATGGGCTATCTTTATGTATTTTCTAGTTTAAATCTCTTAGATTTAGCTTTGATGGAGTTGGAAAGCTTTTGGAGTTGATTGGATGTCTCTGGAAGAAATATGAAGAAGTTTGGATAGTTTTGGACCTAAGTCACAAGAGCTGACTCAAAGCAGGAGAGCGACTCGAAGTCTGGCACAGTACTCAATTTTCAGGCATGCAGATATTTGAGCTGACTCGAGAGTGAAGAGCCGACTCAGGCAAAGTTCAACTTCTGAAGTTCTGATAATTCGAGCCCACTTGAGGGAAGTCGAGCTGACTTGTCTATAGTGAAAATTTCTCAGACAGACAACCGAGCCGACTCAATGAAGAAGAGCCTACTCGACCAAAGTAATGTTTTGACCTGTCTGAGAATCCGAGCCGACTCGAAGCATCAGAGCCAACTCGAAGTCCAGGTCTAGGTTCGCAACGACTAGTTCCAGAACTCTCTTTTTGAATCCAAAACGGTTTTCAACGGCCATATTTCGAATCCCAACGGTCTACAACGGTTATATCCACTTGAAATCAGTTAAAGGAACTATTTATAAGGGATTTGAACCACTTTTGGAGAAGAGAATGAAAAGAGAATGTGCAGTTAATGAAAAGTTAATAAGTTTTTGAAAGAGCATTCAAGAGAGCACTCAAGACCACACCAAATTTCTATCTGATTTCTTGAGGCATTTATTGAAGAAGCTAGAAGCCTTGAAGAGCATTCAAAGAGCAATCAAGAGGGATTCTCAAAAGCTATAACTGCAACCATCTGACAATGATCGGTTTGTCATAAAGTTGCTTTGTTTTTATACTCTTTATTTGAGTTGTTCCAAGTACAGTAGGGGCTGTAACTTGGGATTTATATAGGTTATTGGTGAGTCTTTTAAAATTAAGTGTGGGTTGTTAGTGAGCCTGGTAAAACTAACATTGTATTGGATTTTTGGTCAGCCCGGGATAAAACCAAGTTTGGATTTTTAGGGAGCCCGGGATAAAATCAAGTTTGGGTTTTGGATTGTGAGCCCATGAAAACAATCCAGCTATATTCTGAGGGTGATATAGTGGAAATCCCAAGTGGTATCTTGGGTAGTGGATATAGGAGCGAGGTTACTCCAAACCACTTTAAAATTGATTATGTTTGTGCTTGTGTGATTGTATTTTTTAATTACTTCTGCATTCTATACTTGATTCATATCACTCATCACACTAAGTTAGTTTAAAAGAAGTACATATTTGAGAAAAAAATTAAATACCCAATTCACCCCCCACTTGAGTAAGCCACCCAGGCAACACTCAACCTTGGGAGAGCTGCCCGGTGGAGGAGCTCAAGAGAGAGGCTAACATGGCAACATCTGCCCAACATGGCCGCTAACTGGATCCAAGGGGGACTCCACATCAGCGATCCCACCATATCAATTAGATTTAATTAAATTATGAATTAAATCTCAATTAATTTAAATTAGATTTAATTTAATTAGGCTCGATTTAATTAAAGTCTAATTGGATTAATTTTCTTAATTGGACTAGTTATTGAATCCTATTTGGAATATGATTGAATCCTATTTGGAATATGATTGACAGCCTTTTTCAAATTGATTCAAATAGGGCTCAATTTAAGTCCAAATTAAGAGAAATTTGAACATAATTAAATTAGATACCTAACCCAATTAGATTGGGCTTCATTCTCTCAAGTTGGTTGACTAGGAGAAGGATTGTGCGAGTTTTTCATGCTGATTTATCCTTGGCATGTAATTAGAAAGAAAGGGAGGCACTAATGAGGTTTTCCATCCTATTAGGACTGCTATTTGATTAGAATTCATTCTAATCTTCTGGTATTCAAATTAGAATTGAATTTATCAATTTTAGAAATAGAATACTAGGGATTTGTGTAACAAACTCCATGTTAAAAAAGAGAAAGGAACTTGGATGTCTGACAATCTTAATTCTCCTCTCATTCCTATCGCTAATCAGCTTTTCTCATCTCTTTTCTTCTTTTTTCCATGCCTAAAAGCTTTATAAAACAAAGAAAGAAGAGGGCAAATCAAACGAGGATTAAGAGAAAAAAATTTTAGATTTTTTCTTTAAGTGCCTTAGGAGAAATCCCTTTCATAGCATGAAGTATTCATTTTCAGCCTGCTGGTTCTAGTTTTAGGAGGCTGCAGATCCAAGCCAGAAGAGGGGTCTGCGAAAGAGCTAGCATTCTGAGAGCTTTAGCGACTCGATCAGGATCTTGTCTCATGTGGATATTAGTGGAGGTCATATATTTTTGCAGCTCCAATAGAAATACTAGGATCCAGCTGGATCCGGATTAGATTAGAAGACGAAAATGATTTGCACTTCAGGTAAGTGATTTTCTTCTTATATATTTTTTATAAAATTCAGATTTGCTTTTTTTTATAATTAAAAATATATTAATTTGTAATATAAATGAAGAAAACCAGATCTTTTCAAACTAATTAGGAACTTTTATTAAAGATTATACGCTGCTATCGAGTAATTACAATAATCTTTTCGATGTTGAACCAAATTCTCTGCCCTTTTGTATTGTATATTGTTGGCGTGGAGTCCCTGTTCCGGCCTAGTCGGAGCTGCTGCACCACAGGACCGCTTCCCGATTCACCTGCAAAATAGGTCCCTTGCTAGAGTTACTCCGTCGGGGGACACTCCGATGCCTAAGTCAGAGGCGGGCTCCAGCGACAGAATGGGGAAGATTCTAGAGAAGCAGAGGGAAAGGCTCTGTGAATTTTTTTGTGTGCATGTACCTCGAGCATTTCTTCTTACCGCTATTTATAAGGGGCCGTCCGGCCTACGGATCCATTCTTCCCCCAGTGATTACGGGAAGTTAATTTCTCCCCGTGATTGGCAATCGTGGGTTGTCATTGAGCGGTTTCAGCCAGACCGGAGGCGTGGCAGCTAGAGTTGCATGCCATGATCGTGGCATGAAAATAGTCGATAGTAACCGTTGGTTACTATTGCATATCTGGGACAGATCGTAGATCCATCTTCAGATTTCTCCCACTTAGGGAGATTCTCATAATTAAATCGGGAATCTCCTCATCTACGGATCTTCTCAGTCGGAGATCCCATCTTCAGCATGAGTCGAGGACTTGGTGTTTACCAAGGGCCGGAGATCGTGTCTTCGACAAGAACTGAAGAGTATGTCCTCGGAAGTCAACGAGAAGCCTGGTCTTCGGTTAGTGTCGAAGACGTAATCCGAAGGTCTTGCCTTCGGAATGTCGTAGGCCGGCAGAGAGCCTTGAGTTGCCCGTAGTTGGCCTGAACTTTCTAGACCCGAAGTTGTTGGTTCGGAGGAAAGGTCTTCGGTCAACCGAACCGATGTTCGACTCGTACTTGGACCGGGATATCCCAACAGTTGCCCCCTTACTCTCAGTTTTCAAAGCGAAGATTTGCCTCGAGAAATGAGAGTGCCAATACTTTGTCGTTTTCCTCCGAGGAGATAGTGTAGTGGATGATCATGAGATCTCTGATTAGACTGCCCATCATGACTGCTGGTTGATTTGGGAATCAGGCGGTGGACAGTTGTCACTTCCTAATTGGGGGAGAAGAAAAGAAAGAGTGGCCCTGGGACCGTCTCTTCTTTTCCTGTTGCGTGATGGTTCAGCCAATCTTTCGGTTGGGATTTGGGTAGTTGTGGTGGCTTCTCCCTGCCTGTTGGGTGATGGATGTGCTTCATCCTGGCCGTTGGTTTAAGATGGGTTACCTCCTTGGGTTACCCTTTGTCAAATCAACCTGGTGGGATTTTAGAGGCTCCTGGTCTCCTTTTGGAAAAGAGAGAAGGTCCGGCTGAGGAAGCTTCTTCAACCTCGCTTCATTCTTCGTTCAGCCTTCCCTGTTCTTGACTATCAGTCTATTCTGCAGGTAGAATCTTCTTTCTACCTTTTTGTTTCTTTCTTTTACCATGGAAAAAGCTATAGAAAGTCAGGGGGACAAGTTGGGCCCTCGGGGACTGGTGACATGGTTGGTCCGGAGTCGATCCCTAGTTCAGTTGCACAAGGGAAGATGGCCCTTCTTCGGGAATGCTATCGCATTCCCGAGAGGTTTCCTTTCATCCTCCCCGTACCTGAGGAACGGGTGAACAAACCTCCTCCCGGGTGCCTAGCCGTGTATGAAGACCATCTGAAGGTTGGCCTTCAATTTTCCCTGCATCCTTTTTTCATCAAAATCTTTCATCTGTACCAAGTGGTGCCGGTGCAATTGACTCCGAATAGCATCCGGAATGTCTGCAGGTTTCTGGTCCTATGCCGCATTACAAACATAGACATAGGATCAACTTATTCATAGCCCTTTTTGTATTCAAGAGGGATTTCCATAGCAACGGATGGTGGGTGATCGGCCCTCGACCGGGCCGCAAGATCATCAAGGACATGCCTAGCACCATCCACGGGAGGAAACCTGTTTTTGTGTTTGTATTGTCCATTGATCCATGGGGCTTCGACACAGTTTGGAAGAAGCCTCGTTTAACCGCCAATGATGGGAAAAAGGTTTTGCCGGCTGACCAGTCAGATTACAAACTTCTGAGTAATTCGGAAGTCGCCCCTATCCACGAGTTGTTGAAGGAGAGAAATCTCTATCTTACGGGGATTAGCAAGTTCTCCGTATTAGGCATAGTGACAGAAATTTCTGCCCCTTTTTTCCTATTTTTGTTGTAGCTCAGTCGACTTAAAGAAATTTCTCTGCTTGTAGGTGGCGAAATGAAGCCTGGCCTGAGCTGGCTCCATCAGACTTCTGAGAAGAGGGTAGCTCAAGCCCCTCTCATAAGGTCAGCAGTTCGGAAGAAGGCCCGAAGAGATGGTCTTGAGGGGGACCGGAGCACTTCATCTTCTCGGGGGACCTTAGGGGAAGATGTGGTGCCCATGGAAGGGGCCCCATCAAGACCTCATTCGGTCGAAATTCCACCGGCGGTTACCTCGCCGGTCCGCATAAGGGGGAGTCCACCTCAGGTGGCAGATGTGCCACCACTTTGTCCCCCTGCAGCTGATAGGGGCAAAGCGCTGCAAGTTGAGGGAGAGTCCGCTCTTGGGGCTTCCGCAGCTGGAAGCCGTCTAGTGAACTCTTCAGAGCTTTCTCCTACGGGGGGACTGCTGATCCCCGCTGTTGCCAGGTAGGCACTGAAGAACACATTGCTGTCTAACGATTTGGCAGTTCTCCAAAGTCGAAGCCTTCCTAGGGTGTCTGATTCTGCTTTTTTCACCCTGCAACAGGTATGGTCCTTGCTGTTCTCCTTTGCTCTAGAATTGTTGGATCCATAACTCCATATTTTTGATGCAGTTGGTCTGTGACCTTACCTTTATGGAGGAGGGCCTAGGAAATGTTGACAGTCTCATTCATGGCCTCAAGGAGGAACTTTACATAGCCAAAGCTGCAAAAGAAGTGGCCGAAGAGCTGAGGTAGTCCATGGAAAATCATCTCACTCGAGCGGATGCTAAAGTTCATGAGGTGAAGAGTGAACTGAAAAGTGCCCAGTTGACAATAGCGGAGCAAGGGGCAGGGTGGAGGAAGAGCAAAAAGCAAGTTGACTCCTTAGAGCAAATTGCCAAGGAGAACCAAGAAAGAAGAGCGAGTTTGACCAAGGCAGCGGAGGAAGCTGCCAGGAGGGCCGAAGAGGCAGTTCTGGAGTTTGAAGCGGCCAAGAGAGAGTCCGCAACCTTGAGAAAGTTGGTGGACGACGTTGTATTAGACTTTAGGAAGTCTTCACAGTTCCAAGAGGGGATGAATGAAACATCCTTGTACGGCTACCAGCATAGCTTCAACGACAGACTTTCCAAGCTAAAGAAGGCCTTCCCCCACCTTGACCTCTCTGGCATCCCTTCCTTCAACATAGCCGAAGAAGAAGAGGAGGAGGAGGAGGCCGAGGCCACGGAAGAGGCTGAAGAGGTGCCGTGTTCAGGAGAAGAGGCCTCTGCCTCAGTCGAAGATTTGGGGGTGGCTTCAACCCTGATCCCAATTCAGGAGGGGACTCAGGTTGAGGAAGCCCAAGTTGAAGGTTCTCTGGTCCCGGCCCAAATCGATGAGATCCTTTCTACGCAGGTTGATAGTTGCTTCAATCCTGCGATGTTGGGTCTCCTCCAGTTGATGTTGAATAATCTAAGTTGCCTTAGGAAATTTTTTTTTTTGTTAGGTCATCAATGGTTTTTGCATGACAACTTCCCTGGATTTTAAAGTAGCTTCTTCTTCTCCTGCATGTGCCATGTTGTGTTTTCGGATGTAGCTTGAACAAAGTCAATCTGTAATCCGAGCTTTATTGTTCCTTCTTCTGCTTGGTCGAACGGCCATGGTCGAAGGCCGGTTGATTGGTAGTTGACGAAGATGAACTTTGGAATAAGTTAAAACTCCGTTGCTGAAGACCGTCTATGGTCGATCAGGCTACTGTCACCTTCCTTTCATAACTAAATCTATCCGTTGGGATAGACATGATAGACAGGTGTCACCTCCCTATTGACCGATGATTAAGGAAGTCTGATTGTGATTCGCGTTGTCTATGCGGTGTGTTGATATTCGTACAGTCACGTTTTCTTGCGCCTTGCATGCCACCATATCTCCTTTTTCCAAAAAGGAGCCATTAATGTCGCTACCGCATGGTGGGAATTCCTCCTAATTCGAAGCACCGGCAGTTGCTATCCCAAGAATGACCCTCAAGCGATCTTTTGGTTCTCGAAGCGTCGCTTGGACATGTGGCGCTCTTTGATGTGGCTGGAAAAAGACGTGGAGCATGCTTCCCTGCGGCCAGTCATGGGTGCAGAGTTTTTATAAATAGGACCTTGTCCTTTGCTGTCAAGGGTCATCATCCTCTCAGACTTCTTCTTTCTTCCCAGCGCTCCAGTCAAAAATGAGGTTCAGCACCTCCGAGCTTCGAAAGGCAACGAAGAAGAGGGCTATTGATCCCAAAAGAAAGAGGAGTTCGGGGCTCTTTGAAGCGAGCGACGATATGAGCATATCGTGGATCTCTTGGAGAAGAGGGTCCGCATGTTGGAGGCTCAACTGAAGGAGGCTAGGGCCCAAGTCACGGCGGTAATCACGGAGGCGGAGGAGGCCAAGAAGGAGGTAGCAAACGCCATCTCATACTTCAAGGCGTCCATTGCTTTCAAGGAGGAGATCACCGAAGTAGCTCTGGACTCCTACTATCAGGGTTTCGGGAGTGGAGGGGGAAGCCCTTCAAGTTTTATGACTTGAAGGGCCTGGACAACATCAAGCCCTCTGTTTCCTTTCCTGGACACAAGTTTGATTATGACTCCAAAGAGGGGTCGGATTCTGGTTCGGATAGGAATCCCGAGGCCCCTTCATCATCCTTCCAGAACTCCCCCCCACCGGTACGGGAAAGAACTGGCTAGAGGTTATTGAAAATGCTTTGCCGCAACCCTTCTCCTTCTTTTTTTTTTGTCCTCTCTTTGTTAGAGTTTTTTTCTTTTTTTTTTGTAAAAAATTCGAAAAAGAATGAAATATCCCGACTTTTGTTACCTCTTCCCATGTGTCCTTTGCGATATGTTGCATTATGTCATGTCTAGAGCGTAGATTCCTCGGACCATTAGCGGTCTATAAGGAAGATGTGATGCCGGCTGGGCCGTCCCAGAGATGTTTGTTGTCGATAGGAAGGACGACATTGATCCTTTTAAGCATGTTTTCGGATTCACCGTTGGGTGGGGTGTCTGCACCGTCCTTGTGCATTTCTGTCATGATCAAGGTAGGCTGTTTAGGCCCATCCCGGCGCGTCTTCGGATTTACCATAGGGTAGGTTATGAAAACCATCCCTGTGCCTTTTTTTTTTTGAGTGTAAGGTAGGCTGATTAGGCCCATCCCGGCAATTCTTCAAATTTCCCATAGGGTAGGTTATCTGAACCATCCCTGTGTCTTCAATCTTCTTGGTGGCCTGACTAGGCCATCTGTTGCGCTCATCGGGCATACCGATAAGGTGAGTGGATCAGACTCTCCTTTGCGCAGTTGGTTGATTTCTTGGATCGGGCCACTTAGGCTGTTGTCGTTCAGTCGGGGCAACAAGCCATTCTGAGTTGAGTAGAGTTGAGCAAAATCGCACAGGAAATTTAGGAATCTATTTATTGATAATATTTGCGAAGGTTTTGTACATTCCATGGCCGGGATATAGAGGTTTTCCATCTAGGGTCTTGAGTCGATATGCTCCTGGTCGAATGATTTCTTCGACTTGGTATGGACCTTCCCAGTTGGAAAAAAGTTTACCCTGTTCTGTTGGCCTGGATACTTTTGCCATTCTCAATACCATGTCCCCTGTGCGGAAGATCTGCTCCTTCACTCTAGAGTTGTAATATTTGGCGATCTTTTGTTGGTACGTCGCCATTCTTATCTATGCCTGAAGCCTGGTGCTTGGCAGCAGATCCAGGTCGATCCTTCTATGATTGGAGTTTCTGGGTTCTTCATAGTTGTCAACTCTTAAGGATTGTAGGGAGACTTCAATAGGTAGTACGGCTTCGGTACCATATGCTAGGTTGAACGGAGACTCGCTGGTGGCCGTTCTTGGGGTAGTTCGGTATGCTCAGAGAACGGAAGTCAGCTCTTCGGCCCAAAGTCCTTTGACGATGTTCAACCTCGTCTTTAGACCATGAAGAATGGTCCGATTAGTTGCTTCGGCTTCTCCGTTGGACTGTGGGTGGGTAATGGAGGTCAGCCGGTGTTGAACATGATACCAAGCGCAGAAGTCCTTGAATTTCGGATAGTCGAACTGTCTCCCGTTGTCCATGATTATGACATGTGGGATGCCAAACCGGAATATGATGGAAATTTTTACAAAATTCTCCACCTTGCCTTCTGTGATCTGGGCCAGTGGTTCGGCTTCTACCTACTTTGTGAAGTAGTCGATGGTCACAATGAGGAACTTCCTTTGTTCGGAGGTCGGTGGGAATGGGCCAAGAATATCCATTCCCCATTAGGCAAAAGGCCAAGGGGCCGTCAGTTGAGTCAAGTGAGTTGCAAGTTGTCTTTGAATGTTGGCATACCTTTGGCATTGTCACACCTTTGTACGAAGTCAGCCGAGTCCTTCTGGATGGAGGGCCAATAATATCCTTGTCAAATGATTTTGTATGCCAAAGACCTACCTCCCAAGTGATCGCCGCATATGCCCTCGTGGACCTCTCTCAGGGCATAATCCGCATCTGTCAGTCCCAAGCACTTTAGCAGCAGTTGAGAAAATGACCTCTTATAGAGAGTCCCATCTAAGATGACATATTGGGACGCCATCCAGCAAATTTTCTTGGCCTCTGTCTTGTCTCCTGGTAGCACGCCCTCATTTAGAAACTTGATGATGGGATCCATCCAGCTTGGCTCAGTATCGATCTGGTGCACCTCCATAGCCTCTTCGGCTATACTTGGAGTTTCAAGATGTTCAACAAAGGTGCGCCCGAGAAATTCTGGTATTGTAGTAGCAAGTCAAGATAATGCATATGCCCGTAAATTCTCTGATCGAGGGACATGGATAATCTCGAAATGCTCTAGTTGAGAGGATAAACCTCGTACCTTCTCTAGGTACTGCATCATGGTTGGGTCCCTGGCTTCATATTCTCCTTTAACTTGGTTCACAACCAATTGCGAGTCTGAAAAGGCCCGGAGTTATTGAACTCCCAAACTTTTGGCGATCCGAAGTCTGACGAGCAAGGCTTCGTATTCACCTTGGTTGTTAGAAGCATGGAAGGAGAATCGAAGTGCGTACTCTATGGTATGATCGTCGGGTTTAGCCAGCAGAAGACCGGCTCCACACCCAGTAGCATTGGAAGCTCCATCCACATGGAGCACCCAAACGGACTTCGTCTCCTTCGAAACTTTCCCTTCTGTCGAAGGTACTTCATCTTCGGGTCTCCAGGTGCATTCAGCCAGAAAATCAGAGAGTACCTGGGCCTTCATAGCTGACCGAGGTTGAAAGCTGATATCGAATTCACTTAACTTCACAACCCACTTGGCTATTCTTCCCGAGGTGTTCGGAGACCGAAGAACGGCCTTGAGCGGTTGATCGGTCAGCACCACGATAGCGTGGGCATAGAAGTACGGTCATAGTCGCTTTGCTGCAATCACCAGAAAGTAGATCAGTTTTTGCATCTTCGCATACCGCGTTTCAGTATCATGCAGAACCTTGCTGATGTAGTAAATCAGCTTGTGGGATCCGTCTTCATCTCTTCGGACAAGGACCAAACTAATTGCTTCATCTGAAGCAGAGAGGTACAGGTAAAGCACTTCACCCTCTTAAGGTTTGGAGAGTAGAGGTGGGGTTTCTAGGTACTTCTTTAACTCTTCAAAGGCAGTACATAGTCTTCGGACCATTTGAAGCCCTTTGACTACCGAAGTACCTTAAAGAATGGGAGACATTTCTCGGCTGAATGAAAAATGAACCTGCTTAGGAAGGCAATTCTCCCTATTAACTGCTGGACTTCTTTCTTGTAGGAGGGATGCCTCATATCCTTTAGGGCTTGGATCTTCTCAGGATTTGCCTCAATCCCTCGTTTGGTGACAAGAAAACCCAAGAACTTACCCGAAGTGACCCCGAAGGCGCACTTTGCTGGGTTCAGCTTCATGCAGTAATGTCGCAGAGCACTGAATGATTCTTTCAGGTCTTGGATATGATCTTTTTGGAGGAGGCTCTTGACGATCATGTCATCGACGTAGGCCTCCATGTTCCTTCCAGTTGCTTTTCGAACACTTTGTTGATTAGCCTTTGAAATGTTGCTTCGGCATTCTTGAGACCAAATGGCATCATCTTGTAGTAGTAGAGACCTTCGTCGGTGACAAAGGCCATCTTCTCCTCATTTCGGGGATCCATCCTGATTTGATTATAGCCAGAGAAAGCATCCATGAAGCTTAGTAGTTGGTGGTCGGCAGTGGCGTCGACAACTGATCAATCTTCGGGAGAGGGAAGTTGTCGTTTGGGCAAACTTTGTTGAGGTCTGTGTAATCGATGCAGATCCTCCACTTGCCATTAGCTTTTTTCACCATTACCACATTGGCTAACCATTCGGGGTAGTGGGCTTCTCGGATGAACCCTACTCTGAGGAGTTTGCTTACTTCCTCATCCACGGCTTTGTCTTTCAGGAGCAAAGCTTCTTTTCTTCTACCGGACTGGCTTATACCTGGGAGTAACTTCTAGCCGATGAGTGATTACTTCGGCAGGAATCCCTGACATGTCAGAAGCTGTCCAGGCGAAGACGTTGGCATTGTCTCTGAGAAAGCAAATCAGCTCCGTTTTGGTTTCTTCATCGAGCATACTCCCGACCTGCACAACTTTGGTGGGGTCTTCCTTTATCAAAGGTACCAGGACAGTTCTTTCCATGGGTTTACCAGAATCTGTGGTTGTATCTCTCGGATCCAACTGATCCAAAGTGGCAGAATCATTGAAGTGCTTGTCTTGGAACTTCAGGCACTGCCATGCCGCTCTCTAATCTCCTATAATTTCTCCGACACCATTCCTGATGGGGAAGCGTACCAAGAGATAATGAGAGGACATCATGGTCCGAAACTTATTCAAGGCGGGCTGCCCGAGAATGATGTTGTGAGCCGAGGGGGTTCGGACTACCATGAAGTTGATCGGTAGTATTTTTTGTCGAGGTTCGGTGCCAAGGGTCACAAGCAATACTATTTCTCCCTCGGCATAAACTTAATTACCCCCGAAGCCAGTGAGCGGTATGGGGGATCTCCATAGTTGATGCCTAGGCAAACACATTTTAAAGAATGCATCGTAGATCAAGACATCAATCGAACTTCATTATCAACAAGGATTCGTTGTACATCATAGTTTGCCATAACAGCCGAGATTACAATGGGATCATCATGCGGGAGCCGGACCCTGCAAGGTTGTCGTCGAAGAAGAGGATAACGTTGTTGTCCTTGAGTCGCTTTGAGACATCGTTCTTGTCTCTTCTCCAGTTGATAGGCCGGTGTATCATCCCCACACCTCCGTTGGTGGGCCTTTGATTTGGTAGTTCGGCCTCTTCAGGAGGTGGCTGGGGAACAGTAGCTTCTGACCGAGGTCCTTGACGGCCAATGTACCGCATCAAATACCCTCTTTTGATAAGATTCTCAATCGCATCCCTCAACTGGATGCATTCTTCAGTATTGTGGCCGTGGTCCCGATGGAATCGACAGTATTTGTTCATATTCCTTACGGAATAGGAGGCCTTCATGGGAGAGGGCCGTTGGAGATAGTTTTCTTTCTCTATCTCCATGAGGATCTTTTCTCAAGGGAGGTTAAGGGGGGTGTAGGAGTCGAATCTTTCTCTCGATACTCTGAGCCTGGGAGGACTTTTTCGACGGTCAGTATATTTGTTGTTATTGTTATTGGAGATCGGGGGACCTTGTCCCCTGTTGTTCTTCTTTTTTGAAGGGGGCTTCCCTTCGATCAGTTATCGGTTGGTTGCCTGGCTTTCAGCATTGGCGTATTTCTGAGCCCTTGACAGGAGCTCAGCGTAGCGTTTGGGAAACTTCTTCTCTAAAGAAAAGGTAAGCCTGGATGTGCGAAGTCCCTTTTTAGTGCAGACATGGCCACATGCTCGTTGAGGTTGGGGATCTCAAGTGTGGCCGCATTAAACTTGGAGATGTAGTCTCGCAGGATTTCTCCTTTGTTTTGATGAAGGAGGAACAGTGTGTCCATATTTCGGGGGGTCTTGCGGCAAGTCCTGAAATACAAGACAAACAATTTCTCTAACTCGGAAAAAGAATCGATGGTACCGGGCGTAGGCTTGAGTACCACATCCGAGCGGCTTTCTTCAAGGTGGCCGGGAACGCAAGGTAGTACATCATGTCCGAAGCTCCTTGGATCATCATATGGGCCTTAAAACTGTCCAAGTGGTCGAAGGGATCGGAGGTACCGTCGTAGGGTTCCACCTGGGAAATCCTGAAGTGCCGAGGGATGACTTTGGCCATGACATGATCGGTGAAGGGGGGCGTAGATCACCTACTATCAAGTTGTTGTGATCTTTTAGGTCCTGCAACCTCTGCTCCCGTGCCCTCGCCATTTCCGATTCGATGGCTTTGAATCTTCCATCGTAATCGGGGGGAGCCTGCTTCGACGCCCTCTCTACGGGGGTAGAGTCTTCAGAGGAGGGTGAGGGAGTTTGCCTAGGCCTTTTCCCTTTCTGCGGGGAGTCAACGGGCCTAGGTAGCCTCGAGCTTCGGCCTTCAGAAGAAGGCCAAAAATGGGGGGAGAGATGTGTTGATTCCTCCGAGGGGCTCTCTTTCTCCGAGACCGAGAGCTATGTCTAGAGGCGGCCGGTGGATTTCCCACCGGAAAAGCTCTATTTTGAAAATTTTGAACCATGCCCGTAAGATTGGTAACCTGGTTTACAAGAGCTTCAAATTGCTGCAATCCCACGACAACTGTGGGAGGTGGAACGACATTCTCTCCCGGGGATGCACCCCCTTGGGATGGAACATGACTTCGACTCGTGGAGGCGATCTGAGTCTTTCCTCTCGCCATCGGGATACTTCCCCTTGTTAGGGAGGGGAGCTTAAAGAATGTTGGCGACTTGAACCCCATTTCCTGGCGCGCCAATATGTTGGCATGGAGTCCCTATTCCGATCTGGTCGGAGCTGCTGCACCACAGGACCGCTCCCCGGTTCACCTGCAAAACAGGTCCCTTGCCGGAGTTGCTCCAGCGGGGGACACTCCGATGCCTAAGTCAGAGGCGTGCTCCAGCCACAGAATGGAGAAGATTTCGGAGAAGCAGAGGGAAAGGCTCTGTGAATTTTTTTGTATGCGTGTACCTCGAGCATTTCTTCTTACCGCTATTTATAAGGGGCTGTCCAGCCTGCGGATCCGTTCTTCTCCCAGTGATTACGTGGAGTTAATTTCTCCCCATGTTGGCAATCGTGGGTTGTCATTGAACGATTCCGACCAGACCGGAGGCGGGCAGCTGGAGTTGCGCACCATGATCATGGCATGGAAATAGTCGATAGTAACCGTTGGTTACTG
The DNA here is from genome assembly GCA_021397845.1 of Areca catechu. NCBI lineage: Eukaryota > Viridiplantae > Streptophyta > Magnoliopsida > Arecales > Arecaceae > Areca > Areca catechu. The sequence continues at coordinate 118,614,853 of CM038043.1, forward strand.
TTGCCCATCTGGGATAGATCATGGATCCATCTTCAGATTTCTCCCGTTTAGGGAGATTCTCATAATTAAATCGGGAATCTCCTCGTCTTCGGATTTTCTCGATCGGAGATCCTGTCTTCAGCATGAGTCGAGGACTTGGTGTTTACCAAGAGCCGAAGATCGTATCTTCGGCAGGAACCGAAGAGTATGTCCTCGAAAGTCGACGAGAAATCTGGTCTTCGATTAGTGCCGAAGACGTAATCCGAAGGTTTTGCCTTCGGATATCGTAGATCGATGAAGAATTTTGAGTTATCCATAGTTGGCCTAAATTTTTTAGATCCAAAGTTGTTAATTTGGAGAAAAAAATCTTCAATAAATTGAATCGATGTACGGTTCGTATTTGGATAGGAATATTTCAATATATATACTCTCAAAGCACCGTGGATCAGTGTGCCGTTTGCCACGGCAACGACGCCACGGTTTTTTATTTGGTTCTACAGCGCATCCGGTTCAGTATCGCCGTAACCACCTTGACAAAATCCAGCGGCGGGAACCGTTTCCGCTGCCCCGCATGACCAAATAAAAACATTACCAATATGACGTGTCGATCTCATGATTTTAACGCAATCTTGTCGTCATTCCCGGACAACTACGGTGATAGAGATTATGCAGAAAAGACGACAGTAACGGAGTCAACTCCCCTCCCACCCTTAAAGCCCCTCCGATGGCTTCCATCTCCTCAGAACCCTAGTTTCCGATCTAGGGCGACGATTAAGATTTGGGTTTCGATTTCCTCTCCTCCCTCCCCAAAGATCTCGATCCAATCTCCAATCTCCTATTAAGAATTCCACTTCCTGCTCTCTCCTTCCCCAGAATTCCAATTTCTTATGATCTCAACAAGCTGAGGAAGCTAGGGTTAGGATTGGGATTTCAATCTTTTCCAGTGGAGATGATTGGATACCGGAGACCCTTTCCAGGGTGGTTCCAATTTCTTCTCCTGCTCCTACTCCTGGCGTCATTTCTTCTCCAATTGGAGTCCAAATGCCAGAATGGTTGTGATCTTGCCCTTGGCTCCTACTATGTCACCCCTCTTGTCAACCTGAGCTACATCACCGGCCTCTTCGGCCTCAACTACACCGACGTTCTCCCGTACAACAACATCACCAACCCGAACAGCATCCTTAGTGGATCCCGCGTCAATGTCTACTTCCCCTGCGACTGCATTAATGGCGACTTCCTTGGCCACTCCTTCTCCTATGTTACTCTCCTCGGAGACACATACCAAAAGGTTGCCACCGAGTACTTCGCTAACCTCACCACAGCTGCCTGGCTCGCCAAGTTCAACAGATATGGCCCTACTCAGATCCCTGATGGAGCCACGATTAATGTCACTGTGAACTGCTCGTGCGGGAATGAATCCGTGTCGCATGACTATGGGTTGTTCGAGACATATCCGCTCCGACCAGGGGAGAGCCTCTCCGCAGTGGCTGCTGAGTTTGAGTTGTCATCTAAAGAGGATTTGCTGCAGGAGTATAATCCTGGAGTGAATTTCAGTGCAGGAGAGGGGATTGTGTTTATACCAAAGAAAGGTGAGTCTTTTGTTTTTTGGTGTTTTAGAATAGGTTGAATTCAGTGCGTTTGTTGGAAATATGGGAAATTTTAATTAGACTAATTTGTTTGGAGCAAGGAAGGACTAATTCTTTTATATTTGTCTGAAGATTAACTGTGGTGAAAAAACTATAGCTGTTCATTTATTTTTCCTAGATTTTTAAACAGTTAGATTCTTATTAAATTGTATATTGTTTGACCGGTAGTCTACTTGGTGAAGAGCATTAATTTAACTGAAATATCGATATATTTGATCCCTATAAAGTAAATGTTAGTTTATTAGCTTGCTGAGTAGTAAGAGCCAGAAAAAATGGTGAGAGTCAACTCTTGGATTGATGCAATTTTTTTCAAAGTTTGGGGGTATGGAGGAAGATGGAGTCTTGCTTGAAAAAAAATATTTGGAAAAAACTTTGAAAATGGTTGAGCACCAACAGCAAATTATTGCATTCTTTAAGGTGATGCATGTTAGAGTTTGTACATTAACAAGAAGGAAAGCAAGTGCAGAAGGGTGAGAAAGTCAAAAAGGAAGAAGCCTTGTGGCAATGGAAGACAGTATCCACTTGTCATTTCTACCATGTAAAAGTCACTCTGTCATTTTCTGAAAGTAGATTGGAGTGTGACCTATCTTATTTGATTTGTTAGATGGGAAGACTAGTAGTATTGAAAATATTTGATAAAAGAAGATTTCTGTAATAAGAAAGATGCATGTGAAGCTTGAAGAACTTAAATTTTTTATAGGTGAGAAATGTAGAAAATTAAATCTGAAGCATTTCTTATGAGTTTTGATGGTGTGGGAAGAGAAAAAAAAGTCTCTTCAGGGCTTGCTTGGATGTCCATAACATTCTTGGTTTGTTAAAGGAATCAGGCATGTTGAAGGAAATCAAACCATTGAAGATTTATTTTAGGATTGTAATTTGGAGTTTAAGAAACCAGTCAAAAGACCTAATTCCATGGAAAACAAAAAAAATCCAATCTGATTGGATTTTTCTTCTCCAATGGTTTTCCTATTGACCCTTTCTAGGTTGGTTCCCTCTTTCTCAAAAGTAAGGCTACTTCTATTCTCAACTTTCCCACATTCTCTCCCCATCTCTAGAAAGTGGAAGAACCAAAAATGTCTTCATCAATCCTCCACCATCTCAAAGAAGCCTAGTCTCCTAAATACAGCACTTGTAGCAGTTTCACACTTGTGATCATACTTGTCCCCTCTTGCATCACTGATTGGGTGTAGATGATAGAAGGTGAGATGAAATAAGAGATGATAAGTGGATCATATACAATGCTTTTCTCCTTTTTGTGATTGTCTGATGCCTGAGTATTTGCCGTGTTGATCTTGTTTGAAGTTTAATACACCATAGGCTGGTGGACACCAAGAACACCATGACATCAGAAAAACTGAAGCCAAATATTCCACATCCAAGGTTGAGAAGGAAATGTGATGATGATGCAATGTTTCCCAATGAACAGCCAAGCCAAGATGTGCTTGGAGTTTGAAATAGGTTTTTTGATGCCTTGGAATGTGGACTGGAGATCAATGTGGCTGCATTGATGGTGCTACTCCTGATATTCTTCTTCTAAGTTAGAGATTGGAATTGGTATTGAACTTCTTAATTTATATAGGAAGATTCAACATAAAAAGATGAGATCCATGTGCATTGCAACCATAAGCATGGATGAGAATGGGTGGAGTTAGAAATGCAACTACTCTATTTCTTGACAACTTCTTGTGCAAACTCATATATTTTTCTATGGACTATTTTACAGTCAGCCAAATTGCAATCATAGCAGAATTCCAAAATAAAATTTCCTTAGGATCACTAGAGCAATGTTTGTCATGCTTCAGTGACTTCTGCCTATGTATTCAAGCAGGATCTTAGTGGGGTAATGTTAAGAGAGGTGTTCTAATGTGGATAGATTCTGATATTGAGTCCTTGTAAGTGATTCATATTTTTGCTTATCGTATGTGAATTTTTTCCTGCTTTTGTGGTAGAGCTGTAGTTAGTTACATCTTTGGTTTAGGAATATCTCCAATTATGCTGCTATTGATCCTTCAACCTTTATTGGTAAATTAAGCTGCTATCCAGTTTGTGTGTGAGCGTGTGTGATTACTCAAAATAGAAAAGGCCAATGAATATGTGCTATCCATTAATCTACAAGTTGTGTACACCAAAGTGCAAAAATATGATGTTCGCCTTATCAAATGAAAGTATTAGTCACTAGGCAAGCCTAATATCATTGAATTTGAATGTTTTCTCATGAACAACCTTGCATGTGCATAGATATGAGAAACAAATTTAAACATGTCCAAGTGTCTGACTCAACTAGAGGAAAAAAGGGAGACATGGAGATATGTAGAATAATTTTAACAAATTATACATGCAATATGACACAAAGGGAAATCATTTGAAGCAAGATTCATCAAACAGATACTGACAGTTGTATCGTCCAAAGATCAGTTTGGTATGGTACTTATACGTACTGTGTAGAACCATGGCATAGTGGTGTTTGATTTAAGTGTTTTTTATGCATGCAGATTTTGATTTTTTAAAACCACAGCAGAAAACTGTTCAAAACAGATTTTAATCATGAACATGCAAAGGTCGAATCTAAAACACCTTATTGATCTTGTTCATATGATGAAAATAGAATATGCAAATATGATTTCAGAAAGAAAAATCAATTGGTGATCGAATCACCTACCTATTGCGCTAAAATCCTTCTTCAAAACCGGATCTAAAGATGCCTCTGGATTCTGATGCAACGCGCATGCACCTGGCTTCTATAGGTATCTACATAAAGTCAACGCAGATCAGGAGCTTCCAAGACCACCGAAATGCTAGCTTCTTCCAGTTATCGCTTCTTGGACTTGAATCTAATCTTCTTCTTCTTCTCTTCACAAGATCATAAGAAGAAGAAGATTCGAGGAAGACTGGAGGAAGTTACACAAACACTTTCATGCTAGATGAAGGGAGAAAGGAGGAAGGATGCCAAAGGAAGAGAGAAATGCCTTTCTTTCTTCCTTTTCTTTCTATCTAGATCTCTCTCTTGGCATGTGAAAAGGGTGGCGTGGAGAGGGAGAGATGCCAAGTCTCCTTTTTACCTCACTTTTGCATTGGGAATTCATGATGAAAACTTAGAATAATTAGTGCAAGAAGAGAAGACCCCTTCTTTTAAGGTTGCACCTCCTCTCATGATGAGCCCCATTCCCATTCAAATTTGAATCCAATTCAAATTAAAATGAATGGGATAAGGGATAAAGTTCCAAATGAAGTCTTTGAGGGAGAGGGTGCCAACTCCATGGTGTTGGAAATTTTTCATCATGAAAAATCTTCTTGCAAAACATACTGCATGCCATTTCTCATGTGAGTGCCACTTAGCTTGATAAGCCTCATTCCAATTCAAGGTAAACTCTACCTTATCTGAAATTTGAATCAAATTCAAATTCCAGATGATGATAGAACTTATCTAAAAGGAGAGAGAAGACTGGAGAGGAGGGGCGCCAAAGTTTGGCACGCCTCCTTATCTTGCGCGCACACCCTCTCTCTCTTAGCCATGAAAATGGAGAGAGAGTCCCAGTCTGATTGGGACTCTGGTTTTCTAATTGAATTGGATCTAATCTGGGTTCAAATTAAATCTAATTTGAACTCAATTCGAGCCTAATTTGAGTCAAACTTAGTCCAAATCTGATTAGAACTCAAATCCAAGTCCTACTTGGACTGGGAAACCCAATTCAACTCGAAATAGGTAAAGTCCAATCAAATTAAATTTAATTTAATTTGATTAGGACTTGAACTCTAATTTGATCAAATCAAATTATATTGCAACAATTGCAATTAAGTCCTTTTTGCTAACTTTTAGCCGTTTTTCTACATGTAACTTTTATAAATTGATCCAAATTTGTAATCATATTGATACTTTGATCAAGATCCAACCAATTGATCAGGCCAAACTCCTATTGTGTGTGATTCCATAGATTTTATTTTGTCTGGTAGTGAGACATATCATGATTTCCATCATAGTATCATCGAAATACCTTTTGATGGATTGGAATAATTCCAACTCTCCTCAAAAAGGATTATTGATCCAAAATGATCCTATCGAGTTCATACAATCCATTAGTGATGCTAAGCAGCATGTAGTGACAATCTAGCAGAACAAAATGTAATGAACCCCTAGGTATAGTTGTCGTGTAATTCAGTTTTTCTATCGTGAGTCCTAACAAAATAGAGATCATGGAAAACTCATCAAATCCTAGCATTTATCAAATGTTCTTAATTAACTTGAGTCTAAATCATGAAACTCATGGAAACTCCTTTCCATCAATCACATTGCTATGGCCACAGTCTTAAGGATTCAGCCTCTTAAATTATATAGGACTATTACTTAACTACTAAGATCGATAAATCTTATCGAGGTACGTACCCTACTCCTATAATGAATCTACCGTAGCCAACATACATTGCAAGGATCTGAATGGCTAGGAGATCAAGTTTATGTGCAGTCAAACTACAGCAATGCCATTGTGAGCAGTAAAGCATTATAGATCAAAGAACTATTCACATAACTCAGCATTGAGAAAGTCATTGACGAGTGAGTAGACATGCAAGTGGCTTCTTATTTTGGTCATGCTTAGTTACCATTGTCTTACAACCACCTACACTACTTTCAGTGTCCCTACACTATAGACTCAAGATTCATCTATCTTAAAAAAAGTGATCCATGCACCAATTTAACCGAATCGATTACCATCCACATGATGATTCATTAGTTGGGAGCAATTTAGGAAGTAATTACACATGTCTTAAATTTTTAACTTTTATGTTTTAAGTATTAATTCCTTGAACGATTCAAGGACACATTACATAAGAATGGAATAAAAACTGCCCATTTTATTAATATTGAATAAATTAAGTACAAATTTATGTCCTACAAAAATACAATGTCTGCTATATTAGCTTCTAGGACATACATCTAACAAGTGGAACCAGGGGAGGGAGAGGAAGAGTAGGGGGTAGGAAGGAGAGTGGGAGAGAGACCTAAGTCTCTGGACTCAGCAGTTTAAGAGACCATACATTTGGAGAGAGAGGACTCACCTAATTGGGATCTTGTTGTCATCATCAGACATGGATGGGATGCATTAGATGGCATCATCAGAGGATAGAGGCCGAAGGAGGAGGTGAAAGAGGGAGAGAGGGGAGGCGAGGGTTTTGACCCATCCAATGCTCCAAATCCAATGACAGGGACTAAGAGAGAGAGAGTGGGAACTCACTTGGCTGGGACATTGTTGTTATCAGACATGGTCGAGATGCCATCGAATGGCATGTTGGAGGACAAAGACTGGAAGAGGCAGGAGGGGAGGCAAGGACTTCAATCTGCAAGGGTCTTGGGAGAGCAAAAGGCCTATGAGAGTTTAATAGTCTCGATTTGACTGGCTGAATCATATCAATAACCGACTAGTCTAGTTTGGTACACCCCAAAGGGCCTAAACCAATTGATTTAGCATGATTCGATAAATCCTGATTTGAAGATATTATCTATCAAGGTCTTCCCATCATACATGTTTCTTATTCAAACTTCCCAATAAGGTTAAGAAGCACTAGCACCACTCTCTGGTATTTGAGTCTGAATGAACTGAGTGCTCTGATGGAGGTGCAACTGCTTTTCCTTTTTCTCTATTTTTGGGCCGAATAGATGGCAGGGAGGGATGATGTGCTGTATCTACTGGAGCCCTGTGAGGAATATTGCTTGTTGTCCATTGTTCAGCATCCATCTCAGTCTCGTTAGCTACAAAACTGGCTGGTCGAGGAGGCGATCTTGGCTCATCAAGCTGCTCCTGCTACTGACTCACGACCCATCCAATCATTAGATCTTCATCCTCATCAATATATGTACTTGCAGTGGGATCGGAGTTCTTTCAATTCAACTTCCTTCTAAATGCACTTTAGCCTCAACCTTAAATTATAGTGTATATAAATAAGATCATTGAGGCATTTCTATTTTAGATGGTTCCTATGCTTAGAGTGGATAAGGTCAAATGTAGACCAGTTGCACACACATCCACTAGATGATACCATCTGGGAGAGGATCTTGACTACAAGAACTTTCAGATATTTTGCAGATCCACTAAAATGTACTCACCATTCAGTTGCAAAAGATATTAAAATATTTACAATTTTAGATTCGGCAAAATTAAAAAAATCAATCTGAATCTAATATTAAACTTAGTATTTAGTAGTACCTACCAGGATTCATCTTTGATTTATTTCTGATGACTACAGTGGATCCAAAAGATTCTGTGCCCTCCCTAAAAAATCTCGTCTAGAAAAAAAAGTGTTATCTTGTGCTACTTGTTGAAATTAGTACTAATAAAAATCATTTAGCAATTTTAACATAACTTATTCTAGGCACATAGTTGCGATATCTGGATTGGGCTCCATCTTGTATATAACATTACGTAGGGCAGACATAAGCTGTTTATCCATGGCAATGTCTGGTATGGAGTATTGGAATCTCGGATTCAAATAATAAGCTGCACATATATTTTAAGAATTAGTCAAGCATACTTGTACAAATATAATTTAATTTAAAATTTTAGGGAGCTCATAAATTACTACGTACCTGCTAGATATAAATTCGAACTCATTTGATAACTTCACTATCCATCAATGATCTGGATATACTCAGTAGCATGTGTTATATTTATTTTTTAGATCTTTTCCTTTGTCCTTTGCATCATGTAATACATGAAGCTCATCTGAGCATATCTCTCAAAGTCCACGATCCAAAATATCTTATATAGAGTCTTGATAGTCTCCACTATCATCTTAACTCGCTGCCAGAATGTCTGTCGCGTCACTAAATTTTCGATATTGCTCCTTTCAGTATTTGCCTTAGCATATTTGCTTTGCTGCCACTCCTGACTGACAAACATCTGACGCAGCTCTACTTTCTTGCCAAGAAGACTATCAAGTGCTATATAATTTGTACAAATCGTGTGACCCTTGGTCTTAATATTTCTGTTCCAGTAAAGCTCCTCATCAATGATAAGACCCATGTATCGTTATAGATGAATCTGGTAATGGTCTGTGCTAACTCAACTATCTTCTGCATCCTACAAATTTTTTAATATCTATCAACATGAGGTCAATACAATGTACAGCACAAGAGATTCAAAAAATATGCGGTCACTGCTATATCAAGATCTATCTTGCCGCCCTATATTGTGGTCCATTATCTGTGATGACCTGCATGACATTATGCTTTCCTACCTGATCAAATACCTCCTCTATCAATCTGAGGGTATAACTGCTATCGTCCTGATTTAAAGTATAAATAGATTATGAAAAAAGTCTTTCCATCATAATAAGTCAAGAAGTTGATGATTCTCCGTCTGGTAGGACCAGTCCAACCATCACACATCACTGTCAGCCCATACACGGGCTACTTGCTTTGATAGGAGGCAATCCAATTTTTTAGCTTTTTATTACTGTACGGAAGCTGACCATAAATATTCCTCGATCTTGGAGGATCTACAACTGCACTAATAGCCTGTATAGATGAAATAACATAGCAATAATATGAATTATCTGCTGCGTGCACTGGGATATGACGAAATGAAACTAGGATCCGATGGTTCGCTACATATCCTTCTTTTTATTCTTTTTCAGCATGGTGTCAATTCTCTATTGCTTGGAATCTCTACTAGGAAGGGCATGTGAATCGATATCATGGATAGTAGCTTCTATTGTAATGTCCCTAGAAGACTTCCTTCTATTGCCAAATGCTTCCAATATGGATGTAACATGGCTGGTGCCTCTCCTGACGGGCTCTCTGACTGAAGAGGTCCTCCTAAACTATCTCAGACTCTCCTGCAATACTTGCAGAGCCCGATCCCGATTCTAACTTAAAAGCTGATGGTCCAAATCACTGTCTCTGCCTGGCCGTCTCCTTTAGCTGCCTTTGCTCAACAAGCTCATCTAAATAGCAACCTCCATCTGTGCCTCCTTATCATAATGAATAAATGCTCCCTCTGACTCCTTTGAGTAATAAGAAGGTAGTTTTATGGCTCTGCGGTCCACTTCTGTATTCTTTGATGTTCTTTCCTTTTCAGCTTTGAAATCAGCAAAATACTTCAACTGACGGACCTTTTGTGGATACTGTCGGCATGCAGATATATCAGAATAGCAGCCAGCCAAGTGCTGCTTCAACCTTTTACCCCCACTTTGAATTCTACATTGCACCATTTATACCTTCAGTGATGCCGACCTGAGAGCATTTCTCCATGCAATCAATCAATGTCATGCTCCGGATCTTTCTTTCTCGATGGATCCATACCTGAATATTTAAATTATATATAAGGTTAATAATTACATTTATTAATTAATACTTTGTTAATCTAATTTTTTAATTTAAATAAATATTTTTTTAATTTTTTTGATTTAAAAAATATGAAAAATAAAAATATTATAAAAATACTTGATATTAAATTCATGTAGGATCCTATCATAGATGCTACATATATTTTTTTAAGACACTGAAAATGCATTAAAAATCATTTTTTTTAATTTTAGATCAAAGCACTATTTATAAGACACATCAAAATTTGGATAAATTGATACAAAATTTATAGTGAGAGTAGTTTACGAGCCCCATAATAATAATCTATAATTATATTTTTTATTAATTATTTTATTTTCATTAATTTTTTAAATCTAAAATTAATTTTTAATTTAAAAATTATTTACTTAATAAAAAATCAAGATTTTAGTATTATTATGTAGATCTTTTCTAGATCTATCATATACTCTAAAATCATGTCCAACAAAAAAAATTGACAGCATTTCTTTTAATTTTTTAATTTTCATAAATTTCAAAAAAAAGAGAAGAGGGAAAGAGGAAAAAAAGAAGCTCTGCATATCTTGAATTTACCTTTCTCTTGAATTAGTTAGCATTTGATTGGCTTGAAATCGAAGAAAATGCCATTTTCTTCCTTCGTTGAACAAAGCGAAGTAGAGAGCTCTCTGCCTCTCTGTCTCTTTAATAAGTCAAGAAGTTGATGATGCTCCGTCTAGTAGGACCAGTCCAACCATCATACAACACTGTCAGCCCATACACGGGCTACTTGCTTTGATAGGAGGCAATCCAATTTTTTAGCTTTTTATTACTGTCCGGAAGTTGACGATAAATATTCCCGATCTTGGAGGATCTATACCTGCACTAGTAGCCTGTATAGATGAAATAGCAGAGCAATAATATGAATTATCTGCTGCGTGCACTGGGATATGACGAAATGAAACTAGGATCCGATGGTTCGCTATATATCCTTCTTTTTATCCTTTTTCAGCATGGTGTCAAACCTCTATTGCTTGGAATCTCTACTAGGAAGGGCATGTGAATCGATATCATGGATAGTAGCTTCTATTGGAATGTTCCTGGAAGACTTCCTTCTATTGCTAAATGCTTCCAATATGGATGTAACACGGCTGGTGCCTCTCCTGACGGGCTCTGACTGAAGAGGTCCTCCTAAACTATCTCAGACTCTCCTGCAATACTTGTAGAGCCCGATCCCGATTCTAACTTAAAAGCTGATGGTCCAAATCACTGTCTCTGCCTGGCCGTCTCCTCTAGTTGCCTTTGCTCAACAAGCTCACCTAAATAGCAAACTCCATCTGTGCCTCCTTATCAGAATGAATAAATGCTCCCTCTAACTCCTTTGAGTAATAAGAAGGTAGTTTTACGGCTCTGCGGTCCACTTCTGTATTCTTTGATGTTCTTTCCTTTTCAGCTTTGAAATCAGCAAAATACTTCAACTGACGGACCTTTTGTGGATACTGTCGGCATGCAGATATATCAGAATAGCAGCCAGCCAAGTGCTGCTTCAACCTTTTACCCCCACTTTGAATTCTACATTGCACCATTTATACCTTCAGTGATGCCGACCTGAGAGCATTTCTCCATGCAATCAATCAATGTCATGCTCTGGATCTTTCTTTCTCGATGGATCCATACCTGAATATTTAAATTATACATAAGGTTAATAATTACATTTATTAATTAATACTTTGTTAATCTAATTTTTTAATTTAAATAAATATTTTTTTAATTTTTTTGATTTAAAAAATATGAAAAATAAAAATATTATAAAAATACTTGATATTAGATTCATGTAGGATCGTATCATAGATGCTACATATATTTTTTTAAGACACTAAAAATGCATTAAAAATTATTTTTTTTAATTTTAGATCAAAGCACTATTCATAGGACACATCAAAATTTGGATAAATTGATACAAAATTTATAGTGAGAGTAGCTTACGAGCCCCATAATAATAATCTATAATTATATTTTTTATTAATTATTTTATTTTCATTAATTTTTTAAATCCAAAATTAATTTTTAATTTAAAAATTATTTACTTAATAAAAAATCAAGATTTTAATATTATTATGTAGATATTTTCTAGATCTATCATATACTCAAATCATTTCCAACAAAAAAAATTGACAGCATTTCTTTTTAATTTTTTAATTTTCATAAATTTTAAAAAAAAGAGAAGAGGGAAAGAGGAAAAAAGGAAGCTCTACATATCTTGAATCTATCTTTCTCTTGAATTAGTTAGCATTTAATTGTCTTGAAATTGAAGAAAATGCCATTTTCTTCTTTCGTTGAACAAAGCGAAGTAGAGAGCTCTCTGCCTCGCAGTCTCTTTATTAAACTCCCCACTAACGTGTACAGTCCAATAGGAAAAATAAAAAAAGAATTGGTTTGAACTAGCTTGAACCGGTCACGAACCGGCCAAACCGATCGGTTCGGCACGATTTGGGCCGGTTTGGAACCAGTTCGGACTGGTTCCTTATTTATTTATTTTATTTGAAAACCCCCCGACCCATTTAAATAGGCCGAATCGTGCTATCCGGCCATCGATTTGGTTTGGTATGCCCCGAACCGGCCGGTACGGCACTGTTCGGCGAACCCTGCTTCATGGACTTCCTAGAGGGTGTACTTTGCTTTCGTTGGATGCAGACACCTCAACAAGGGCAAAGTAAAAGATCTTTTGTACAATTTACCTTCATAAGGACATATTGGGAGGTCTTGTGTTTTGGCTGACCAATGGATCGATCCAATAGGGTTCAAGGTCAAGCTGCAATATCGAGGTTGGCTCCTCAATACTAGGCTCATCTATCACTTTGAAAAAGACCTGAGAGCAGAGCCCAAATGGCATGCTCGTTGCCGGTTTGGAGAGAACATCGGCTTAGACGTTCTCTGCCTCAGGAATTTGTTGAATGTCGAAACTATGGAAGGCTTTAATCAAGTCCTTGACCTTCAATAAGTATCTCTTCATGTTTTCCTCCCAAGCTTCATATTCCCTAGCAACATGTCCCTCGATGAGCTGCGAGTCACTGCAAGTCTTTGGATGCTGTATGCCCAACTCTTTAGATATCTTGAGGCTAGATATCGAAGCCTTATACTCTATTTCGTTACTAGTAGAGGGGAATGCGAAGTGAAGGGTGTATTAAAGAACATCCCCTTTGGGACTAATAAGAATTAGTCCTGTGCCTGAGCTATTTGCATTAGCCGAACCATCCATATATAGCACTCAGTGGCTTCCCGGGGCTTCCATAATTGATCCATTGGCTTCCTCAGACTCCTCATTCGGGATGGTGCACTCAACTACGAAGTCTGCCAATACCTGAGCCTTGATGGAAGGTTGAGGATGAAAGACAAGGTCGAACTCTATAAGTTCCGGCACCCATTGGCCATATGACCCATGATATCCAGCTTATGTAAGGCGATCCACAGGGGTTGATCGGTTAGGACCATGATAGTATGGGCCTGAAAATAGGGTTGAAGTTTCCTAGCTGAAACCATGAGGGCGAAGATTATCTTATCCAAATGGGGGTATTGGATTTCTGCATTCTGTAGTAGTAGTGATATACTGACATAATAAACTAGCCATTCTATCCCCTCTTCTCGAATCAGAACAGATCTGACGGAGGTCGAAGAGGCCGCCAAATACAAATATAACTCTTCACCTTCTTCTGGCTTAGAAGTGGAGTGCCGAGACAGACCTTAAGCTCCTCAAATGCTCTCTAGTATTCATCGGTTCATTTTAAGTCCCTCGATTTCTTTAGTATTGGAAATAATGGTAGACACCGCTCAGGCGACTTGGAAACAAATTGGTTAAGGGTGGCTGCACTACCGGTGAGTCTTTGCATATCCTTAACTATCTTCGAGATGACCATCTGCCTCACCACCTGGATCTTCTATGGGTTAGCCTCAATTTCTTGATGCGAAATCATGAATCTAAGAAATTTACTAGAGGTCACTTCGAAGGCACACTTAACGGGATTCAATTTAATTTGGTATCTTCGCAAAGTAGCAAAAGCTTCCTTGAGGTCATTGATATGATCCTTGGATGTGCAGCTCTTCACGAGCATATCATCAACGTAGACCTCCATATTATGCCCGATCTGTTCTTGGAACACTTTATTCACTAGTCGCTGGTACGTTACCCCCACGTTCTTCAGGCTAAAAGGCATTATCTTGAAACAACATAAACCACAATCAGTAATAAACGCGGTTTTCTCGTTTTCTGGCATCATGTGGATTTGATTATATTTGAAGAAAGTGTCTATGAATGATAGGAGCTCATGGCCAATGATGGCTCTACCAGTTGATCAATCCGGGAAAGAGGGTAACTGTCTTTCGGATAGGCATTGTTCAGACCGGTGAAATCAATGCACATTTGACATTTTCCGGTAGTTTTTTCATCAAAACGACATTGGCCAACCACTTAGGATAGTTGACTTCCTTGATGATCCAATGCTAGTAAGCTTGTCCACCTTTGCAATAGCTTTCTGCTGCTCAGGGGCAAAATCTCTTTTGCTTAACTGGTCGATGGAGAAGATCCACTCCCAGATGATGCATCATTATCTCGGGATGATCCCAGGCATATCTGCAATGGACTAAGCGAAAACATTAGCATTGCTTAGAAATTCTACAAGTAACCGGGTTGAGGTTTCACCCAGCTTTGAACCAACATAGATGACACATTGGGGGTTGTCATCCTGCAGGGGGATGGTCACCAAGTTCTTAGCAGGCTCACTCTGCTCCGTTAACTCATTACGGGTATCTAGGCCTTCAATAGGAATAGTAGCAGTTGGTGGAGGCTGAAAAGAGACCATATAACAGTACTTTGCCAGGGTTTGGTTTCCTCGGACCTTTCTGACCCCCCATGTAGTCAGAAATTTCATAAGCTAATAATAAGTGGAGACGATCGTGCGAAGGGCAGTCAATCCTGGTCGGCCAAGTATGGCATTGTATGTTGAAGGGCCCTTCACAGTCGTGAAAGTCAAGTGCACTAGCGATCGTTGAGGTGGTTGCCCAGCTATTTTGGGTAATATAATTGTTTCTTCGATAGGCACCGGTTTTCCATAAAAACCTGATAACGGTCCTCATATTCCTCCTAGAAGAGTTGGCAAAATGTCCATTTTCAAGAGAGCATTGTAAAACAAGACATCCACGTAACTCCATTGTCAATAAGCACACGATCTACATCATAATTAGCAATATTTACAGTGACAACCATAGGGTCATTATGGGGATACTGTGCCCCTTCTGCATCAGTCCAAGTGAAAGAAATGGTCTCAGCAGCTTCCTTGATCTTCCGCTTCTTACTAATGCTGCCTTACTCCGGCCCGTCGACAATAGTACCGACATTGCCGGAGGCTGGCTTGTTGGTCGGTTCTTCAGGTCTTGAAAATTAATGGTCTTAGCAGCTTCCTCGACCTTCCACTTCTTACTAACGTTGCCCTGCTTCGGCTGGCCGATAATAGTACTGACATTGTTGGAGGCGGGCTAGTTGGTCGGCTCTTCAAGTCTTGGAGGCAGTTCTAGCAAATGCGGCGGGGCCTCCACAGGATTGCGCCTCTACTGTTAGCCTTATATAAATTTGCCTAGTTGGCCATGCCAGATTAATTCTTCTATCCTATCTCGTAATTGGAGGCAATCCTCGGTGGTGTTGTTTTCGTGGTCACGATGGTAAAGACAATATTTGCGCTGATCCCAGCATCTCGATGGTGTCCACATCTTTCTTGCCTCAGGTGAACTTGCAGTAGGACCTTAATCCTAGGGCTATTCAAAGGAGTGTAATAGTCATACCTCCTAGGTGGTGGGGCACCCCCTTGCTCCTGGGGATTCGGGTAGCATTGAATCCAAGAAGGCCTTTGGCATCACGGTGAGTGGCTCCAAAGCTGCCCTTTCAATCAATCCCCGCTCCTCGGCAAGGACTCTTGGTTTGAGGGTTGCTTCCCAGGTGTCGGGATAGACGACAATGCTGAAAGCGGAGCAGGTTTAAGCTCAGTTGAAGCAGCCATTGGAGCATGGGCACCAGATATCACGACACTAGAAGGAATGACTTGATGCATATGAGCATCGTATCCCTCTTTGGCCCGGGTATACTTGGCCCTTACAAGCATCTTGGAAAAGCTTGTAGATGGTCTCTTCTCCAAAAAGAAAAGAAAGGGACATTGTAGAAGGCTGTTCTTCAGGGTGGTCATAACGACAGAGTGGTCCAAATAATGGACTTCTAGAGCCATCTCGTTGAACCAACTCACATAGGCACGGAGAGACTCTCCATCCCTTTGCTTTGTGGATCGAGGAGTCAAAGCTTCGATGCAACCTTCTGCTATTAGCAAAATAAGAGATGAATGACCGACTTGGCTGGTCGAAGGAGTGAACCAAATCTGATTGAAGACTAGAATACCAGTATTGTGCAGATTTACACAAGGAAGAGGGAAAAGCACATCATAACACTCCATCCATGGCCCCATGTAGAAGCATCAGGGTCTTAAAGCTCTCCAAATAATCCACCAGATCGGTGGATCCATCGTAGATGTCAAGTTGCAATATTTTGAAGTGTTTGGGTTATAATGGCTCAATCATAATGCGAGCATCAAATGATGGATCAGTGACGAGTTCGAGGCCTTCGTCTCTAGACGGGGCCAAGCCTCGCATAGTCTTGATATGCTGATCTAATTCTCGGAACCTCCGGTCGACTTTAGCCTCCTTGGCTGCTTGTACTTCAAAGTGTTGTGGAGGTGATCGAGCTGGGGTCAATCCTTCATTAAACTGTGGTGAGCGGCGTTGCTTCCTCTCTAGCCCGACACTTGGGGGCGCGCTAGGATGGGGAAACTCTCTCGGTTCGGAACTTCAGGGAAGCGAAAGCCACCGTCGTTCCCTTCGCTTAGCCCTTAGTGGTGCTGGAGTTTGTGGTGGAACCACTCAGCCCGCCTTCGGCAGTATGGCTGCTTATGGGGCCGCGGACATTGCCTTGTGTTTGATCTCTCGAACGGCGGCCGCCAGTGCTTGGACTTGTTGGGCTAGCTGCTCTAAGCAATCAGGCTATCCCTCTTGGTGACCGGTTCTGGCTTGATGCTTTGGGATAGCACTTCATGCAGGTCGAGCAACCTACTAAGAAGTGATACTAGAGTGCCGCCGAGTTGACACACCTTTGGATGGTATAGCACCCCATACAACGTCTCCCTGTGAAAAAGGCAACCCAAAGGTGAACCTTTGGGTTATGGTCCTTTATCTGTCGTGGTTGATATCTTGCCTGTCGTTGGAGCATGCTGGAGAAGAGATGCTCATAGGTTGTTTTTGGGAAAAGATTTTGCTAGAGGCGGTTTCGGTGGAGCCACTCCAGTGGACAACGCAAATCTAGACAAGAGGGAAAGAAAGTGTGGTGGAGTGGAGGGTGGTATGTCTAGATCCTTGTCTTATTTTTTTCTGTCCTTTATATCCTAGATTCTTAGGATGATGCGTGATGAAAAACGGGTTAGCGGAATTTGGTTGGCTGTCAAATCATGTTAGGTGCAAATCATGTCAAGTGACTATGTAGAAAACCATGCCACCTGTTTATCCCTTCGATGATGAGATCCTTGGCTCATTTGGTCACCGGGTGTTTCATTAACTGTTGTTTGGAAGGTCGCTCGGAGAGGGTCACATCCTCTTTATTAGAGTATTTTTCAGAGATCATAGGATGTGATCTCTAGATCACGTTCTTGGTTTGATAAAGATATAGGTAGCCCCCGTTAAGGGGTCTTAGTACGCTGCGTCTTAGGGGGCCGATTTATTTGCCCGAAATTACAAGCATAGATTGAGTCATCGCTGTCTCACTAATGATCCGACTAGCTGGAGGTCGGCTATACCAAGGAGTCAGTATATTAGAACCCATCTAGGTTAGGTTTTGATAGGGTATGTGTTCCTCGACAGTTGGTCCAATGACTCTGGGTACAAGCATGAGTAATGTGCACCAGTACGCCACTATGAGTTGAGCCGAGGCCCAGTATAAAAGAGCATTGAGTCATAAAGAAATGGTTGTTAAGATCCAACCGAAAATAAGGAAAGGTATGGGGGGCCTATTCATTCCAACTACTTTATCTTGGTTGCCGGAGATGCATGGATTTTATGGAAGTATTTTGGTCAATTCCTACCTACCATGCCTGCATGAAAGCAGGTGTCGGGGCTATTTCTAATTACAGGAGTCGAAAGAGGTGGGAGGCGGAGTTGATTGCCTTCTTCAGGGAGGC
Source organism: Areca catechu (assembly GCA_021397845.1). Classification (NCBI taxonomy): domain Eukaryota; kingdom Viridiplantae; phylum Streptophyta; class Magnoliopsida; order Arecales; family Arecaceae; genus Areca; species Areca catechu. The sequence goes on from CM038043.1 coordinate 118,633,029, forward strand.
GAGTTCAAATGATGAGGACATCGTCCAACACGAATCTTGAAAATATTGGCCAGTACGAATCTTAAAGACATCAGTCAGCATGGATTTTGAAGATTTCCGCCACATGAATCTTGATGGATTTTATGGGCATACGAGGGATTTGGGATATCTCCGAATTGGAGATCAGTTTCTTTTCTGTTCAGAGTCATCGGAATCTCTTATTAGTTCCGATTTATCTTATAAGTTGTTTTGAATTTGTTTAGAATTTGTTTAGGATTAAATTTATTTAAACCGATTGTAAACCTCCTCGGAGAGGTATCGACATTTTGGAATAAGAAAAGCTTATGACTTCTCACCTTCGAATAAGAAAAGCTTATGACTTCTCACCTTCGACTCTTCTCCTCTTTACTCCCTTTCTTCTCCCTTAATCTTCTTTCTCCTCTCTTCTTCCTCCTCTATACTTCCTCTTCCCTTCCCTGTCCTCCTTTCTTCCCTGCACTGCAAACATCAAACCAATGACAAACATCCGAGGCCGCTACCCATCTCCCCTGTTTCAATACCAGATCATAGATCCATCGTCACCAACGCCTCTGGCCAACTCACAATCCCACCGAACCGCCAATCGTCCAAAATTACCACCACCATCCCCTGCCCGTGCAGAATTCCCCATTGGCCATTTCCCCTTTCCACCTATGAGCAGGACCACCCTTGACCGGAACCGCTCCATGCTCCAGCCCTAGATTATCTCGACGTTTCCCTCGGATCTCCTCCCGCCATCATTAGCCGCCGCCGACTCCGTCGTGATCATTGACGACGCCGGACTCCTCTAGTCGTCCGTCCAGACCAAACGTCTCCAATGATTGCTGCCTTCCTCCCGATCGGAGAGGTCCATGACTGGACGCGACGGTCACCGTACCAGCCACCTTCCGTCGGTGCCACCGTCTTCGCCCCAGTGCCATCGCTGGTGAAGCCTCGCTGGAGTTCCTCCCTGCAAGCCTTCCCTTATTCCCTGGTTTCGACCTGAGGAGGTATCCAGCACGAATGTGAAGGCAAGAGGAGATCCACACGGATCTCAGAGCAGTCCCAAAGACAAGCACATTTTTCAGAGAGGATTAGAATTAGACATAGATCTCAGAGCATTGGGTTTACTGGTTTCTATTTATTTTATTTGATTTGGAATTGATAATATTGTTTGTTTTTGGTGATCCAGGTCCGACGGTTTCTGATCCACCTCGCTCGTGAACCGCTGGTTCGGGATTTTGACCACCTCTAGACGATCTCACTCTTCCAGGATTCGTGATATTCTGTGTTTCGAGTGAGACCACTTTGATAACTTAGTATAAATCTAATCAATTGCTGGATTGATACCAATTGTCCTATCTTTTTATTTAATTAGATCTAATTTTATTGAAATGGATAGCCCTAACCTAGTGGTCGTTCCCTAACGATCAACGGTCTAATATTTTGAATATTTTGACTGTGCGTGCCGATCGTGTCAATTCCTAGATTGGATCCTGATTTGATTAGGATCATTTCTTAGTTTAAATTCTTAATTACATTGATTATCTGGTAGTCTTTATCTTTAATTACTTCATTAATTGTTTCACTGATCTCATTAAGGTCCTTAGGTCTAGGATTTATTGGTCTGTCCCGTATTAGTTTTGGTATCAGAGTCATAGGTTAGGTTAGGGTCAATCTCATTGCATTTGAATTATTTGTATTAAATTTTCAAAATTCAAGATTCAAAAAAAAAAAAAAAAAATTAAAATTCAAAAAAAAAAAAAAATCAAAGATTGGTATTCAATATTTTTCTCAGTCGTACGTATCCTGATATAAGGTTGTCCTGGCATAACTTTATATTATGTTGAATGATTGTCCTAGGATACAAGATTGAATAGACCAAAAAAAAAAAAATGAATGTGTTAACTACATTGATTGGACACCTTGATTGCTGCATTGCATTTTCATAATTAATCTAAGGGCATTAACCTCTTAATCAGATAAGGTGGGGAGTTGATTATCCTTTTTTAGCCCACAAATCACTACCCTCATCTGCATTGACCTAAACCTTAAAATTAAAATTAATTAGATGCCAGCCCTAGGGACATCCGAGCTCATTAGGACAAGGATACCTAAGAGTTATACCAAGCTAGTTTTGATCATTAGATTGGTGTCTAGGAAAGTGGTTTAGGGATCTTAGTCCCGAAGCAAAGCGGTTACTTAATTGATTCCGTTCGCTGACCTGGCCAATTAAATTGGTATCTAAGGAAAGCAACGGGGGGACCCCGCCAATATTACACTTACCTGGCCAATTTGGTGAATTGGTTCGAACTTGGAGTGCTCAAGGGCAGACTTGGAACAGTTAGGAGCTGTCTAGTTCTAGGATAGAATTGTCTTGTTTGTTTTACTTGAATAAAAAAAAAATCTAAAGAAACCTGTATATCCTTGAAACTACCTCACCTCTAAAAACTCTCTAAAAATTGTGCATGATAACTAGGTTAGGGATCAAGTACCAATCAGAACCTTCCTCCTAGATAACAAAATGGATCCTAATTTAGAAGCTGCCCTTCAAGGAATCATTGGTAAACTTGAAGCAATTGATAGCAAGTTAGGATCTTTAGATGCAAGGGTAGGAATCCTGGAGGAGGAACAACTAGTGAACACAAACCACCCTGTCAGGAACTCTTCATCAAGAGTTACAGATTCTAAAGACCTTAGAAACCGAAATGACTACCCGGGTTATGAGGGTGGTCGTACTCAGATCCTTCGACTTGATCCTAGGGATCGACATGATTATCCAGGTTTCGATGTAGGTAGTCATCAAACATTTTGACCTTATCGTAACCCAATCGATCAGGACGAACGAATCATGAGTGTTAAGGTTGAAGCCCCGAGTTTCGTAGGTCGCCTGGACCCTAAAGAATACATTGACTGGGAAGCTGATATGGATCATTATTTCAGTTGGTATGACATGTCTGAGGATAGGAAAGTTAGGTTTGCCTAAATGAGGTTGTTGAGTCAAGCCAAATTATACTGGCACAATGTCCAGAGATTAGCCACTCATAGGAGACAGGATCTCATAGGAACATGGGATGAGATGAAGGATAAGCTTCGCGAAAAGTATCTTCTTGCATCTTATCAACAGTAATTTCTGGACCAATGGCAAAGGTTGACCAAGGGAACCGGATCTGTAAATGATTACATTGATAAATTTGAGGAATATCTTATGCGATGTAACGTGAATGAAGACCCATCTGTCACTTTATCTCGGTTTAGAGCTGGTCTGAGAGAGGATATTCAAAGAGAATTGTTTATGAGAGAGGTCTATAGCAAGGATCGCTGAACCGGTACCGGGACCCGTACCGGTCAGCTGCCGGTACGGTACGGTCTATATCGTACCATATCGGTATGTGTACCGAGGCTAAAAATGATAAAAAATTCTCTTCCTCCCTCTCAAGCAAAGATTATTAAACCAGACCCGAACCGAGCCCGAATCGGGCTGAACCGGGTGGTACAGTACGGTACGCTACAGTACCGTACCGTATGGAGTTTATTTTTTTAAATTTTTTTTGATGGTCTGGGATGCCAGACCATTTTTTATATGTGAACCGTACTGGCTCTTGGCCAGTATGGTATGGTACGGTACGTCCCGTACCAGGCGGTACGGGACGGTACCACAAACCTTGGTCTATAGTCTAGAGCAAGCATATCAACTAGTCCAGGACTATGAAAGATTCCAGAAGATGTCTATCACACGTAGACCTGAGCCTTTTAAACCAGGAGTTTTTGGTCCAAGACCTAGTATGAATCAAGTCCCAACTGGTCTACAACCTAACATGAATCAAGTCCTTGGTAGTCGACCCCCGTCTACAACCCCACCAATTAAGAGAGATGAGAAAGGAAAAGGGATTATAGGAGAGACTTCCCGAGGAATTAGCTCTAAGATCCAATGCTTTAAGTGTAACGGAATAAGTCATGTGGCTAGTCAATGTTCATCTAGAACATTGCATATAGGGAAACTTGAAAAACATGAAGATCTAGGTAATGCCTTTGAAGAGGAAGTCTACATTGCTGACCCAGGATTAGCCGATGCCTTCAAAGAATATGACCCTCTCTAAAATGAGGCTAGAGCTAAGGAACGATTAGGAGTGGTTAGGTGTGTATTGACCCCACCCAAGGAAAGTGAAGACTAGCGCAGGACCACTATCTTTCATACCTTTATTGGTCAAGGCGATAAGGTATGCAAGGTTATCATTGACAGTGGTAGTTGCATCAATGCTATCTCCACCGATACCATTTCGTGCTTAGGATTAGCACTTGTAGACCATCCGAGTCCGTACAATGTGGCCTGGATAGATGCTTCATTTATCCCAATTAAACATAAATGCCTTGTCCCGATTAAATTTCAATCATACAAGATAAAATCTGGTGCGATGTGTTACCAATGAAGTGGGTAGCATTATTCTTGGTAGACCTTGGCTCTTCGATCAGGATGTCACTCTTCATGGCCGATCCAATATCTGTACATTCATGAATCAGGGAAAAAGGGTTACTGTTTATCTTTCACATCCTAGAGCTACCAAGAAAGTTGTAGAAGGAAATCTTAGTCTTCAAAGGCAAAAGAAAAGTCCACAGTCTACATATAATCAATCTTAAAAAGTTTGAATATAATAATAGCTCGGTAAATAAATCTATTGGTGTGAGTCTATTTGAAGTTATTCATGGTTGTCGTCCTAATGAGATCAGTGGAAAAACTAATATAAGTAATCAAATGAATAAATGATTAGCAGATTTTTACCAGCAAGTTAAAGATTTTGCTAAGGGTGATCATGTCATAATTAAGGTTAGATCTGAACAGTTTCCACCAGCAGGCCCATTCAAAATTTTAAAGAAAATTGGATCGAATACATATGTTATTGATCTACCATCTTATTATGGGATTAATCTTACTTTCAATATTTTGGATCTAATTGAATATGAAGAACCAGCATTGAAACCTAGTGATCCATTTGAGCCTGCACCTTCCTTTGAGAGTGACCCTCCTCTTGAGAGCCCACTAGCCCAAATGAGAGGAAGCACGATGTGATCGAATGTATTTTGGACGAGCAGATCAAGTCTTCGAGGAGTCGAAACTGCCACTGCTACTTGGTTCATTGGCGAAGCAGGCCGAAGTCCGAGGATTCCTGGAAGAGGAGTTATATAAAATTGATCCAAATCTATTTAAGTACCTCCAGCCTGACTCGATGGAGTCGAGTTCCCCCCATCCCAGGAAAAATTGATGAGGACATCGTCCAGCATGAATCTCGAAAATATTGGCCAGTACAAATCTTAAAGACATCAGTCAGCACGGATTTTGAAGATTTCAGCCACACGAATGTTGATGAATTTTATGGGTGTACGAGGGATTTGGAATATCTCCGAATTGGAGATAAGTTTCTTTTCTGTTCAGAGTCATCGGAATCTCTTATTAGTTCCGATTTATCTTATAAGTTGTTTCGAATTTGTTTAGAATTTGTTTAAGATTTAATTTATTTAAACCGATTGTAAACCTCCTTGGAGAGGTATTGATATTTTGGAATAAGAAAAGCTTCTGACTTCTTCTCACCTTCGACTCTTTCCTCTTTACTCCCTTTCTTCTCCCTTAATCTTCCTCCTCTATACTTCCTCTTCCCTTCCCTGTCCTCCTTTCTTCCCTGCACTGCAAACATCAAACCAATGACAAACAATCGAGGCCACTACCCCTGCAAACATCAAACCAACGACAAACAACCGAGGCCACTACCCATCTCCCCTGTTTCAATACCAGATCACAGATCCATCGTCACCAACGCCTTCGGCCAACTCACAATCCCACCGAACCACCAATTTCCCAAAATTACCACCACCATTCCCCGCCCGTGCGGAATTCACTGTCGGCCGTTTCCCCTTTCCGCCTGTGAGCAGGACCACCCTTGATCGGAACCACTCCAGCCCTAGATTATCTCGACGCTTCCCCTGGATCTCCTCCCTTCCGTCGTCGTCAGCAGCCGTCGACCCGTCGTGACCACCGACGACACCGAACTCCTCTGGTCGTCTGTCTAGACAGAACATCTCCAACGATTGCTGCCTTCCTCCCGATTGGAGAGGTCCATGACTAGACGCGACGGTTACCGTATTAGCTGCCTTCCGTCGGTGCCGCCATCTTCGCCCCAGTGCCGTCGCTGGTGAGGCCTCGTCGGAGTTCCTCCTTGCAAGCCTTCCCCTGTTCCCTGGTTTCGGCCTGTGGAGGAGGTATCCAGCATGAACGTGAAGGCAAGAGGAGATCCACACGGATCTCAGAGCAGTCCCGAAGACGAGCACAATTTTTAGAGAGGATTAGAATTAGACAGATCTCAAAACATTAGGTTTATTGGTTTCTTTTTATCTTATTTGATTTGGAATTGATAATATTGTTTGTTTTTGGTGATCCAGGTCCAACGGCTTTTGATCTATCTCACTTGTGAACCACTGGTCCGGGATTTTGACCACCTCCAGACGATCTCACTTTTCCAGGATTCGAGATATTCCATGTTTCGGGTGAGACTACTTCGATAACTTAGTATAGATCTAATTAATTGCTGGATTGATACCAATTGTCCTATCTTTTGTTTAATTAGATCTAATTTTATTGAAATTGGATAGCCCTAACCTAGTGGTCGTTCCCTAACGATCAACGGTCCAATATCTTGAATATTTTGACTGTGCATGCCGATCGGGTCAATTCCTAGATTGGATCCTGATTTGATTAGGATCATTTCTTAGTTTAAATTCTTAATTGCATTGATTATCTGCTAGTCTTTATTTTTAATTACTTCATTAATTGTTTCAGATCTCATTAAGGTCCTTAGGTCTAGGATTTGTTGGTCTATCCCGCATCAACAAAAAGAGCTCGGCATTATCCTATTCACCCGAGGGCTAGACCTACGTATCCCCGGGTCGCTGAGAAGAGGGGGAGGGGAGGTTTTTCCTGTCATAGGATAAAGATGGAAGAAATATTTTCTTATTTTACCGTGGAACCAAAGGAAGAGAAATAAAGAAAAAAAGAAAATAAATAAAAAAAAAAAAGGAGGGAAAGAGTTTCTTTTCCCTTTCTCTTCTCTTTTTTTTCCAAGATTATTGATCTCTCTACTTTATCTCTATAAGGCTCCACCTCTCTAGTTTCTCTGTTTAGAATTGTTTCGCTCACTACGAGGTTTCTCTCTAAGATTGATCTAGTAAAAGTACTTTCTTTTAATGACCCTAATCGATTTTGAAGACAAGATTTTGATCCACGGTTCGCTGAACTATGCTGAATCGATCGGTTCGGCCCAAACCGAATTGGACCAGTGCCAAACCGGCACGATTCGGATCTAAAAAATGGTTCTTCCCAATTATATATATAAAAAAAATTTAGGAATCGGTCCCAAATCATGCCGAACTGCCGGTTTGGTTCGGTTCGGACCGATTCGAACAAGTTTTCAATTTTTTTGCTAGTACTATTTGGTTTTGGGGGGTCAATATGATGAACTGAGAGCCCAAGAGCTCTTAGTTTTAATAGTAAGTTTGAACGAAGGCTATAAAATTCATTTTTTTTGAATTTGAAGCCAATCAAACACCAAAATAGCAAGAAAGTTGAATTCAAGGTATAAATGTACTTCTCTTCTTTCTTTCTCCTTTTCTCTTTTAAATTCATGAAAAATGAAAAAAATAAGGAAAAATGCTATCAAAGTTTTTTTGGTATGATTTTAGAATATGTCATAGATCTATGAAAGATCTACACAATGGTGCTGGGATCATGATTTTTCGTTAATTATATGATTTTTAAAATTAAAAAATATTTTTGAATTAAAAAATTAATAAAAAATAAAATAATTAATTAAAAAATTATAATTATAGATTAGTTTTATAAGGCTCGTAAGCTACTTTTATTATTGATTTCGTGTCGATTTATCCAAGTTTTGATGCATCTTGTGATTGTATTTAGGTCTAATATTGAAGAAAAAGTTGCCTTTCATGCATGTTCACTATCTTAAAAAAATATATGTAGCATCTATGATAAGATCCTACATGAATCTAAGATCAAATTATTTTTTTATAATATTATAATTTTTCATATATTTTAAATTTAAAAAAAATTAAAAAATTATATAATTAAATAAAAAATAAAAATAAAATAAATAAAATATTAATTAATTTATGTAATTGTTGAGCTTATGTGCTTTTTAAATATTCAATAATGGATCCATCGAGGAAGAAGGGCCCGGAGCATGACGTTGGTTGCAGGAGAAATGCTCTTAAGTCGGTATCATTGAAGGTATAAATAATGTAATGTAGAATTCAAAGATGGTGGTGTAACTTGATTGAAGCAGTACTTGACTGGCAACTATTCTGATGTATCTACATGTTGACAGTGTACATGTACATAAGAAGTCTGTTGATGAAAAATTATTTTATTGATTTCAGAGTAGGAAAGGAAAAAATATTAAAGAGGGTAAAGATGGACCGCAGAGTCGCAGAATCACCTTCTTATTACTCCAGGAAGTCAGAGAGAGCATCTATTCCTTTCAATGAGGAGGCATAGATGAAGGCTACCATTCAGGCGAGCTTGTATGAGCAAAGGTAGCTAGAGAAATAGTCAAGCATTGACAGTGATTTGGGCCATCAACTTTTGAGTTAGGATCGAAATCGAGCTCTAGAAGTATTACAGGAGAGTCTGAGACAGTTTAGGAGGATATCGTTATTTAGAGAGCCTATCAGGAGATGCACTAGTCATATTGCATCCATATTGGAAGCATTTGACAGTAAAAAGAAGTCTTCTAGTGACATTCTTGTAGGAGCCTCTATCCATGATGTCGATCCATGTCTTTTTTGGCAGAGATTCCAAGCAACAAAGATTGATAGCATGCTGAAAAAGATAAAAATGATATGTGGTGGGCTACCAGATCCTGATTTTATGAGTCATATCCCAGCACACGTAGCAGAGAACCCATATTATCGCTCTGTTATTGTATCTATATAGGCTGCTGGTGCAGGTATAGATCTAGGATCGAGGGATATTTATGGTCAGCTTTTGGATAGCAATAAGGAGCTAGAAAGCTGGATTGCCTCTTGTTAGAGTAAGTGGTCCATGTATGGATTGACAGTGATATGTGATGGTTGGACTAGTCCTACTAGATGGAGCATCATTAACTTCTTGACTTATTGTGATGGATAAACTTTTCTCATAAATCTATTGATGCTTCAGATCAGGTACACGACAACAGTTATATCCTTAGATTGATGGAGGAGGTGATTGATCAGGTAGGAGAGCTGAAGTCATGCAGGTCATCATAGATAATGGACCATAGTATAGGACTGCAGGATAGCTCTTGATGCAGCGATGACCGCATATTTTCTAGAGCCCTTGTGCTGCATATTGTATTGACCTCGTATTGATGGATATTGAAAAGTTTCTAGGATGCAGAAGATAGTTGAATTAGCACAGACTGTCACTAGATTTATCTATAACCATATATGGGTCTTATCATTGATGAGAAATTTTATTAGGAAATAAATATTAAGACCAGGAGTCACACGATTTGCTACAAATTATATAGCACTTAATAGTCTTCTTGGCAAGAAAGTAGAGCTGTGTCAAATATTTGTAGTCAAGAGTGGAGCAGAGCAGATATGCTAGGGCAAATACTGAGGAGAGCATTATGAAAAATTTAGTGACGAGATATATATTCTGGTAGCGGGCCGAGAGGATAGTGGGGCCATCAAGCCTCTATATGAGATACTTTGGGCAGTGGGCTCTGGGCAGTGGGCTCTGAGAGATGCTCAGATGGGCTTCTTGTATTACAAGATGGAAAGGACAAAGGAAAAGATCCAAGAGAGATCTAGCACATGCTAAAGAGTATATCCAGATTATTGATGGATGGTGAGTTATCAAATGAGTTCGGATTTGTATTTAGCAGGTAAGCAGTAAATCATGAATGCTCTAAAAGTTTAAATTCAATTATATTTGTACAAGTACACTTGACTAATTCTTAAAATATGTGCAGCTTACTATCTGAATCCGAGATTTCAATACTTCATACCGGACATTGTTATGGATGAACAGCTTATGTCTACTATATGCAATGTTATATATAAGATGAAGCCCGATCTAGATATCGCAGCTATGTGCCTAGAACAAGTTAAAATGCAATTGTTAAGTGATTTTTGTTAACATTAATTTCAACAAGTAACATATGATAACAATTTTTTTTAGATAAAATTTTTAAGGAGGGCACAGATTCATTTGGATCCAATGTAGTCGTCAGAAGTAAATCAATGATGAATTCTGGTCAGTATTACTAAGTCTAATATTAGATTCAAAATGATTTTTAAATTTTGCTGAATCTAAAATTTTAAATGATTTAATGTCTTTTGTAGCTGAATGATAAGTGTATTTTGGTGGATCAACAAAATATTTAAAAATTTTTACTGTCAAGATCCTTTCTCAGACGGTGTCATCTAGTGGATGTGAGCATAACTGGTCTTATAAATTCCAAGCAGAGGAACAGTCTAAAACAGAAATATCTCAATGATCTTATTTATGTACATTATAATTTATGGTTGAGGCTAAGGTGCATTAAGGAGGAAATTGAACTGAAATACTTCGATCCTATACAAGTAATTTTGTTAATGAGGATGATCTGATGATTGCATGGGTCATAAGTCAGCAGCAAGAGCTAGAGCTGATGAGCCAGGATCGCCTCCTCGATCAGCTAGTTTTTCAGCTAGCGAGGCTGGGATGGATGCTGAACATTGGGTAACAAGCAATATTTTTCACAAGGTTCCAGAGATACATCATATCGTCCCTTCCCTCCATCTATTCGTCTCAGAGACACAGAAAAAGAAAAGGCAGTTGCACTCTACTGGAGCATTCAGTTCATTAAGATTTAGACACCAGAGAGTAGTGCTAGTGTCACATAATGGGACACTTAGTAACAAGACGAGGCCGGAGGATAGAAGGTGCAGTCGGTTATTCATCTTCGATTCAATGGTGAGTCGCAGTTTACTCATGCCATACAGGATACAAACCATGGTGAATTAGTTGGTAGAGTATGGGTAATATGATTTCATATAGGTGATGGGCTTCGCGAGATCATTCAGGACATGATGTAGCTGCAGATCTTGTACATGGAGTAGGATCCATGAAGTGTCAGGGTCATCCTTGTATTCTGGATCCTCTTATCTGTAGGCACCGATAGCTTGTAATCCATATGGATATAAATATGGTGCATTCGAAACATCATCTTTTAGTGGTTATTATTCCATGTAGCCCGGAGCATCTTACGAATCTGATTTTGCAGTCGGTATATTTGGATGGGCTCCTGCACAGCCACATCATCACTCTTTGGATACCTCTTAGAGTCGGGACCTCAGCGAGGGATCTGCGATGAGTTACGATCCATCACACATATCTCCTAGGATGAGCTTACAGGAGTATCATGTAGCCTGGTTAGAAGGATTTACTGATCTGCCTACTTAGTACATTAATGATCTTGATATTTATGGACATCGACACTCGATCCGGTTCTAAATATCATTATGTAATTATGTTTATATTTTACCTTTCACTTTAATTAATTGCTGGTAATCTTTAATTAAAATTTTAAAAAATAATATATCATGGCTAAAGGCTAGACAGCATTTCTTAGTATTTTGAAGTGATACAAATATTAATTAGCATCAATAAATATCTATGTAGGCCTAAAAATATTTTATAAATCCTAAAAAGAATAAAAAAAATGGATGTGCCGGTTCGGACTGGCATGCTATACCGTATCGAGTGTTGGTACGGTTTATGGTATCGGTATCATATCGTACCAGCCTAGTGCCGGTACTTGTCCCGGTACTGGGATACTTGTTTAGATCCATGATCATCGGGTAGCGTGCCTTCAAGTATCATAACCAGATCTGTATTTATTAGAATTAATCACGTGTTCTATTGAGCAGCTGAACATGAGTTCAGCCATAATTTGAGAAAATTATATTAATCAAACTGTCTGGGATGTTGATCATTACCACTTGACCTGTGCTAGGTACCACTAGATTTGATCATCTTTGATCTTTATAAAGTCAATTATATTTCAGTCTTTTAATCAAATAAAGTTAGATGATCGAACCGACCCAGACTGTTTGATGCAACTACCGTCAATCATATTCTTCTTAATTATTTGTATTCTTTCTGAATATTAGACTTGATTCTTTATAGGGGTGAATTATTTTAATATGCAGATGACCACAATGAGATACTGCGATATGATTGATTGAAGATTTTAAAGAGAAGGAATTTCTAGAATTATTTAGATTGATTAGATTACGTGTGAGGTAAATAGTTACTCTTTTTCTAGATTTATCAGTAAATTATAAAGTAATTTTCTAGCATGATTTATGAAATTGATGTATTGCATTTTTGAATATTGAATATATTTTTTTTCTAGAATATTAAATGATATATGACTGAATGTATTGAATTTGATATGGATTGTACCCGATTGATTTTGGTGTTGCATTGTTTTTTGAATATTTGATTTGGATTAAAAAATATCTTCGAAAAATTATTTTGGTTTAAGGTGGATTTGACTCGCAACCTGACTATTATTCGAACCTTAGTTAGTGGGGATTAAATGCTGGTACTTTGATACCCTGCTAGTGGGGGATGTGCACTAATATTTGGAAACCCTACCAGGGGGTTGTGCGCTAGTATTTCGATACCCTATTAGTGAAAGTTGTGTGCTGGTACTTTGATACCGTGCTAGTGGTGGTTGTCCCCTGATATTTCGATACACTGCTAATGGAGGTTGTACGCTAGTACTTGATACCCTGTCATTAGGGGTTATATAGTGGCACTTTGATTGAGTTCATGGCTATCAAGATGATCATGATATTTTGAAAAAATTGATCTATGAATGAATTATAAATTTTGAAAAGACTGAATCTATATGCATCTTATTTTGACAGTGCTCAATATTTTGAATTGATATACTATGCATGCTTATTTTCAGTATACTATTATTGTTGGATTTATTTAGCTTAAGTGTCCATTGCTTTCTGGGTTGTCTAGCTCTTTATTCTATATTTTTATTATCTTTATAAATTTAGAGAACTAGCTTGATTTAGGAATTCATTTATTAGAGCGATTTGAAGTAGAATTTGATATTTTTATTTTTAGATTAGGATTCATTGAAATTTGATGTAAGACTTTGGAGTATTACAAAGTATTATTTCATAAGACATTTAATTTAGTTATTTGAATTAACTTTGAATGTTAAATTATTGATTATTTATTCCACTATTTGCTACGTGATATCATGTAGAGATGTCTTGCATGCTTGTTAAGAGAGTTCTTTGTGAGTATGCAGTGGTTGCCGTGACTCCTGGATTGAAATCCCGGGTTGGGGCGCTGACAAAAAGAAAGAGGGGGAGGAGGAGGGGGAGGGGGAGGGGGAGAAATGGAGGGTGGCGGAATGTTGGTAAAGGGCTGGAGGAGGTGCTCCACCCTTCGATTACCTTGTTTTGTTCAAATCAAGGGTCTCGGAGCGGGCCTTTTTTTTATTTCGAAGAATTTAAGTGACGTCAGCAATCTCCTTGCTAACTTCACTTAATTTTTTCAAATAAAAGCCTTTTTTATTTTGAAAGAAATTAAGTGGGTAAAGGGGTTGCCAACTTCACTTAGATTCTTCGAAATCAAAAAGGAGCCCCCTCTATGACCCCTGCTTCAAACAAAATAAGTGAACCAGAGGGCAAATCCCCTCCTCTGCCCCTCTATAGTCCTCTACCGACCTCCACCGGCCATCCACCACCCTCTCTCTCTCTCTTCCTCTTTCCTTTTTCCCTCTCCCCTTCTTTCATTGGTTTCTTGATTTAAATATTGCAACTGTCCTGGTATGGCTCAGTATGCCCTGAACCAAGCAATTCAAAATGATTCCACTGACACCGGTCTACATGTAAGCACTGCAAACTCTAGGTGGCACACTTTGGAGAGGGTTAAACACTGAAAGATATTGCCTAAGACTCTATGTATCGAATAGATATCAGAAGCCCCAAGAGCAATTGCGCATGACTATCCGAAATTGACATGGGCAAACCATAAAGGTGAACTCCCATACTCTTAAAAGATATATTTTGGAGATGGACAAACCCCATGGGTGAATGCTGAACTTCAAATCCTTGTATAGTGATTGGAACAATTAAGATGGTTTATGCAATTTGATGCAATTGCTATGAAGATGGTTTTTTGATGGCTCGCATTTTCTGATGTAGTGGTGATGATGATTACAGCTTGTTGGAGCACAAGTTATGGTGATTGGGCTTCACTAGAGCATGTATCTTTATATTTGGAACTTCATCTTAAGGAGATCATTTAGTTACCAGAAGCAATGTGTGGTAGTGGATTTGGGTCCAGGTACAGGGAAGTTCTCTTAAAAATTTTAATTACAAAAAAATATTTAAGTGGATGAAGGGACCATTTTCTTGCGAAATTCAGAAGCAAGTTCACCATCCTAAGTGGAAGACTATTGCTAATAAGGGAGATCACATTGATCAGCTTTGATGGCAATAAGATGCCACTATTCCATGACTGTGGTGACCATATGATATATTGGCAACAATGTGCAAGTATATCAAGGTCAGTGGCAGCACAAGCATGGAACAGCAACATGAATGTTGCAAGCTTGCTCATAAGAGAGATAATGGGGCCCATACCAACTTCTATTTTTTTTTATTTTCTTGTGGAATGTCCAAGATGACTCTATGGATAGATGATGCAAGAGTTGGGTGACTAGAAGTTTTCCTCTCACTTCACTAATGAATGGAGGAAGAAGACATGATAAATAGAAGATAGAGAATTAAATAATATTGAATTCCCTTTGATCACTATATTTTCTTGAACCTTTCTCAGTTCCTTTAGCCCAATACCCCTCACTATTCCACCCCACTAACTTCAGACATACTGTTTATGACCTGTCCATCCATGAGCCATGCTTCTGCCATTAAGGGCCACCTCTTGCTGTGCCAGAAAAATTGACAAACTCAAGGCATTGACAGCATGATTTTGATGGTGCAGCAATGCCACAATATAGAAGAATGCTAAGCAAGCCTTGTCTAGTTATCAATTGCTTCAACAATCTATGATTGGTAAGATTTTGTTGGCCTGCATTTAATGATAGCAAGCAACCCAAGGATCGACACCTTACATTAAAAGGTGATAAGTGGCTTGTACAGGATGGTGGTGACTGGTGAGAAACCTTTGTTCATGTTGGTGCATGACCAATGGTCAACATCAGATCTATTGGCCAGGTGGGTGCCAAGTTCATCATGGTTGTAGCAACTACCATGACTCGGGCCCTGATGATGGCCTAACTAATTATGCCAAGATAGTCGGTATAAAACTTGCTAGAGTGTAACATGATTGAAACCAAGGGACTAATCATAATGAAAGATGGTGCTAGCATCTCTTGGAATCAGTGTGGCTCTACCTGATCTTCTACGGCTACCACAAGCTCGAATCGTTGATGATGCTTATGTCACCATTCTAACAGCCACACAAATATAATCTGTTTAACCTAACAGGCTCTCCAGGTTGAGGGTCTTGGTGTGGCCAAAACAGAAGCAAAACAGTTTCAAGAAGAAAGAGATGATAAGCTGAAATAGGAACATGAAGTCTATTTGTTCACCCCTTCCCCCTCTTAAATTGCATGTTATGTGATCCTAGAGTAATTTTACTCGAAATTATTATTATTATTATTATTATTATTATTATTATTATTATTTTAAATGAAGGTTGCTGAACATGCAAAGCATACGAGTGAAGAAGATAAAGAGCAGGAAGAAAGAACTACAAAGGACACTCTTTCCCTTCTATATTATCTTATTTTTTCTTTTATATAATGTTGGCAAGAACTGCATCTTCTAGGAAACAAGAAATCAAGAGAGGATGAAGGTGATACTATAAGCATGGAAGGTTGGCATTTGATTATGATATTTTGGTTCTTTGTTTTGGTGATAAGCCTCTAGTGGTATACTCTTAAAACTGGTTGCCTGAGCTAGTTGGCCTCTAGCCATTCATGGAGAAGGTTCAAAAAAAAGAGTCCCAATGAAATTTCTCTTTGCAGTTCTTATTGCAAGATATTGTTATTTTTCAAGAAACCACTAGTCTTGCCTATCATGAGATGTTGAATGGTTCCTAATAAGGTTTTAAGTATGTGGGATGATATTGTTCTGGTTTTTCCATGGAATGGGATGTTTGTTGCCCAGTCTCGTCCCGACACTTAGGATAGAGGATGCCCTAAGACATCTTGATCGGGACATTGGGATGCTGGCGAGATATTTTGTCTCAACACATGGGATTACCAGTGTCTCGTGGGACTTCTCGGCCGGACCTGAATCCTTGGTTCCTATCTTGCATGCATATATGATGGCAGCCATTGGATTACTAGGGGCAAAGGCCCAAGCATGAGGAGTCCACCAAGCATCATAGGTCCTTAATCTAATATTGATGAGGGGTTAGCTCCTTGGTCATTATATCCTTGCTCATGAAATGCCATATGGGCTAAACCGTTTGATACACCCTGTACCATACCATACCAATCTCGTACTGTACTTTACTGGTCTCGTATCACTATGATGTCTGATACTATACGGTCTATACCAACACTCGATATGCCATCTCATATTATATCGAGCCGTGTCGACATTGTAATAGGATTGTACTGGTATAGGGTTCAGTACCGAGATGGCGAACCTTGTTCTTGCTACATGTCAAGACCTCCATTGATCTAAAGACTAAACTACTATGATCCTTTGGTGGTATGTGTAGTCAAATGATTCAAACAAGGTTCTCGGTACTAGTAACGAGACCAATACCGGTCACTGGCTTGTATGGTATCGGTACCGAACTGTACCGACACTTGGTACAGGTGGGTGTGCCGGTTCAAATTGGCATGCCAATTTTTTTTGTTTCTTTTGACTCAAATCAATTTTTTAGGATTTATTAAATATTTTTAGATCCAAATAGATGTTTGTTGATACTAATTGATGTTTATATCACTTTAAAACACTCTTAATCATGTAAAATGTGAATTTGATTTTCTAGAAAAGGAAGTCAAATTAATAATTAAATTGAATTTTAGAAAAGGAATGACAAGAATAGGATCATGAACACTAACATGGTCAAGAATACCTTCTAGGACTGGCTTCTTCCTATTATATTTCTTTTTTCTCAAAGACAAGAAGTCAAGTAAATTCAGATTAACCTCATCAGCAAAATTACTCCCAGTCAGATTATAGTATTTCAGATTAACTTTTTCAATGCACTTTAGCCTCAACCTTAAATTTTAGTATACATATATAAGATCATTGAGGTATTTCTGTTTTAGAAGTTCTCTACTTGGAGTGGATAAATTGAAGGTCGATCAATTGCGCTCACATGTACTCGATGACACCGTTTGGGAGAGGATCTTAATAGCAAGATTTTACAAATATTTTTACTGATCGATCAAAATGCATCCACCATTCAGCTGTAAAAGATATTAAATTATTTAGAATTTCAGATTCAGCAAAATCAAAAATCACATTGAATCTAATATTAGACTTATTAGTACCTACCAGGATTTATTTTTGATTTATTTATGATGGCTATATTGGATCCAAAAGAATCTGTGCCTGTTGCCCAGGTGGCTTATCCAAGAGGGGGGATGAATTGGGTATTTAAAAATTATTGCAAGTATATGCTTTTTTTAAAATTCTTAGTGTGGTATGTGCTGTGAATTAAATTAACTACTGCGGAAGCAAGTAAGAACAGGAAACACAATCACAAACACAGCAAATTTTATAATGGTTCGGAGCAACTTCGCTCCTACGTCCACTACCAAGATATGACTTGGGATTTCCATTATATTCACCCTCGGAATAGAGCCGAATTGTTTTCATGAGCTTATAATCTTTGAATCCAAACTTGGTTTTATCCTGGACTAACCAAAAACCCAATACAAAGTTAGTTTTGAACGGGATCACTAACAACCTACTACACTTGGTTTTCAAGGCTTACCAATAACCTTTACAAGTCTAAGCTACAGCCCCTACTGTACTTGGAACAACTCAAATGAAGACTTAGAAGAATAAAGCAATAATATGACAAACCGAAGTTGTTGGATGGTTGCAGTTGCAGTACTTGAGAAGCCCTCTTGATTGAATTTTGAATACTCTTCAAGGCTTCTTAACTTTCTCAATGAATGCCTCAAGATTCTGATAAAAGTTGAAGTCTTGAGTGCTTGCTTTGAATGCTTTCTAGTGAGTTCTTTTGAATGATCAGTGAAAGCTCTTTTATTTTTCCTTAACTTCTCATTCTCTTTTTCAAAAGTGATTCAAATCACTTATAAATCTCCCTCCAACTGATTTCAAGTGGTCATAGCTGTTGTAGACCGTTGGAATTTGAAATATGATCATTGGAGACCATTTTGGATTCAAAATAAGAGTTCTGGAACTAGCTGTTACTCACTTGAAACAGTCATTCGAGTCGGCTCATATGGGTCGAGTCGGCTCAGATCCTCAGGTTGGTCAAAACTTCATTCTGGTCGAGTCGGCTCTTCTGCTTCGAGTCGGCTCGCCTGGCTGGTTTCTTTAGAACTGAGATTTTCAGCACTCTGGAATAGTCAGCTTTTCAGCACTCGAGTCGGCTCGGTTGTTTATCCGAGAAAACTTCACTCTGGACAAGTCGGCTCGGATACCTTCGAGTCGGCTCGAATTCTCAGAACTTCAGAATTGAACTCTCCCCGAGTCGGCTCTTCTGACTCGAGTTGGCTCGAATGTCTGCGTGCCAGAAAACAAAGTGATGTGCCAGACTTCAAGTCGGCTCTCCAGTTTTGAGTCGGCTCTTGTGAATTAGGTCCTCAATTGTTCAATCTTCTTCAGAGTTCTTCCATGACTTCAAAACAGCTCAAAAACTTTTCAAATCCTTCAAAAACTGATCTTAAAAAATTAAACCAGAAAACTACATAGAAGTGGCCCTTTTTATGAATACATGATTGATTTTTCTTTGGGCCCTTTTTTTACACAGTATTTCAACAAAAATTAACTTGACATTCTACAATGTTATAGGAAGGAAGGTTGTTCAATGAAAACATCCTACAAAAACTGTGAGAACACTTGAAAGATAGTCAGTAATCAAATGCATGCTCTATTATTTGGTTATCATCAAAATTATTCCAGGGGTCAATAGTGCCCTTCCTAAAAAATTTCATTTGAAAAAAATTGTTATCATATGTTGCTTGTTGAAGTTACTGCTAATAAAAATCATTTAATAATTTTAATCTAACTTTTTCTAAGTATATAGTCACAATATCTGGATCAAGCTCCATCTTATATATAACATTGCATAGGACAGACATAAGCAATTCATCCATGGCAATGTCCGGTATGGAGTACTGGAATCTCGGATTTCGATAGTAAGTTGTATATACATTTTTATAATTACTCAAATATACTTGTACAAATATAATTGAATTTAAAATTTTAGAGCGTTCATGATTTTCTGTTTACTTGCTAGATGCGAATCCGAACTCATTTGATAATTCCACCGTCCATTAATGATCCGGATATACTTATTGACATGTGCTGGATCTACCTCTTGGATCTTTTTATTTGTCCTTTCCATCTTGTAATAAAGGAAACCTATCTGAGCATATCGCTCAGAGTCCACTGCCCGAAGTATCTAATATAGAGGCTTGATCGCTTTCACTATCCTCTTGGCCCGCTATCAGAATGTCTGTTTCATTACTAAGTTTTTCACAATGCTCCCCTTGGTGTTTGCCTAGCTTATATCTACTCTGCTACCACTCTTGACTGATGAACATCTGATGTAGTTCTACTTTCTTGCCAAGAAGACTATGAAGTGTTATATAATTAGTAGCAAATCGTGTGATGCATGGTTTTAATATTTTTTCCTGTAAAGCTTCGTATCAATAATAAGATCCATGTATGGTTATAGATGAATTTGGTGATACTCTGTACTAATTCAATTATCTTCCATACCCTACAAATATTTTTAATATCCATCAACATGAGGTCGATACAATATGGAGCACTAAGGGTCCAGAAAATATACGGTTGCCACTGCATCAAGATCTACCCTGTGGATCTATATTGTGGTCCATTATCTGTGATGACCTGTATGACAATCTGCTCTTTCACCTGATCAATCATCTTCATTAATCTGAGGATATAGCTAGTGTCATGCTCCTAATTTGAAGCATCAATAAATTTATGAAAAAAACTTTCCATCATACTAAGTCATGAAGTTGATGTTTCGTTTAGTAGGACTAATCCAACCATCACACATCACTATCAAACCATACATGGGCCACTTTGATAGGAGGCAATCCATTTTTCTAGCTCTTCTTTATTGTTGTCAAGAAGCTAACCATAAATATCTCTTGATCCTGAAGGATCTATACCTGGATAGTAACATGTATATATGTAATAGTAGAGTGATAATATATGGGTTCTCTGTTGTATGTGCTGCGATATAGCTGAAGTGAAACTAGGATCTGATAGCCTACCATATATGCTTATCCGTTTTTAGCATAGTATCAATCCTTTGTTGCTTGGATCTTTGCTAGAAAAGGTATATGGATTGATGTCATGGATAGGGGCTCCTATTGGAATGTCCCTAGAAGATTTCTTTCTACTACCAAATGCTTCTAACATGAATGCAATATAGCTGGTGTCTCTTCTAATGGACTTTCTAATTGAGGGGGTCCTCCTAAATTGTGCCTCAGACTTTCCTGCAACACTCCTAGAGCCCGATCCCAACCCCGGCTCAAAAGCTGATAATCCAAATCGCTTTCTATGCCTAGTCACCTTCTCTAGCTGTCTTTGCTCATATAAGCTCATCTGAATGGCAGTCTCGATCTGTATCTCATCGAAAGAAATAGATGCTCTCTCTAACTTCCTAGAATGATAAGAAAGTTTTGTAGCTTGACAGTCCATCTCTGCCTTCTTTAATGTTTTTACCTTTCTACTTTGAATCAGCAAAAAACTTCAACTGATAGACCTCTTGTGGATACTGTCGGTATGCAAATACATTAGAATAATCATTAGCCAAGTGTTGTTTCGATTTGGTTATTCCACTGCTTTTGAATTCTATATTACTCTATTTACATCTCCAATGATGCCATCTCGGGAGCATTTTTTCATGGTCCCAACCAATATCATGCTCCGGATCCTTCCTCCTTGGTGGTTCCATTCTTGAAGATTAAAAAAATACATCACCTCACTAATTACATAAAATTAATTAATATTTTGTTTACCTATATTTATTTTTTAAATTCATTTAATATTTTTTAAATTTTCAAATAATAAATTATAAAAAAATAAAATATTATAAAAAAATAATTTAAGGTTAGATTCATATAGGATCCTATCATGGATATTACATATATTTTTTAAGATAGTGGGCATGCATAAAATGCTACTTTTTCTTCAAAATTAAGTATAGTGTACTATTCAGATGATGCATCCAATATTGAATAAATCGATACAAAATTTATGGTGAAAGTAGCTTACAAGCCCTAGAACATAAATATATTTTTATAATTTTTTTAATAAATTTTATTTTTTATTAATTTTTTAATCTAAAAATAATTTTTAATTTTAAAAATTATATACTTAATAAAAAATAATAATCTTAGTATCATTGGATAAATCTTTCATGGATCCATAACATAATCTAAAATCATGCCAAAATAAAAAATTTGACATAGTTTTTCCTTGTTTTTTCAGTTTTCATGAATTTACAAAAAGAGGGGAGAGGGAGAGAGAGAAGGGGAAGGACTTACATACCTTGAATCAATATTTTTCCTTTATTTTTCGATGTTTGGATGGCCTAAAAGGGAGACAAGATTTCTGGATGCCTTTCTGCTGTTCTTATCAAATTGAGAGCCTTTCGGGCTCTCAATACATAAAAAATACACTCCCTTACCCTTGCTATGGTACACCTGATCCGGACCGAGTCGGGTCTGAACTAGTCGAAACGCGTGGTTCGGGACCGGTTCAAGTAGGTTTGATTGGTTTTTGTGCGACAAGTGGGAGGAACCGAAAAAATAAGCCAAACCATTTCTATTGGTGACCGGTCCGGTTTGGTACGGCCCGAATCGACCGGTTTGGTACAGCCCGAATCGACCGGTTCGGTACGGCCCGAATCGACCGGTTCGGTACGGCCCGAATCGGCCGGTTCGGCTTGGTTCTGGGTTCCCTGGATTCAAACCTTCCATGCTTTGTTAAACAATGAAACTTCCAACATCCGTTTGTGTTTTTGGCTGTTAATGCAATATGTTGAGATCAGAAACATAATCAAATTTCATGGTGGCATCACTTGATCACCAAACTAATGGCGAATTCAGTTAAGCTTATCTGTCTGGTAGTAGATTTGGCCATCATATAACGGAATTTGATTAGCCAATTTGTAAGCTAATTTCCTTATATGTTGGACAAATCTACTAAAAGGGTGAGTCATAGTGCAATGATAAGTTTGCTCCGTTGTGACCTGGAGGTCAAAAGTTCAAAAAAGGAAACAACCTCTCCACATGTGGGGTTAAGGATGTATACATATGATCCTCTATAGACCTTGCAATGGTGGGAGCAAGGATCGTTGAACTGGTACCGAGACTCGTATCGGTCAGCGATTGGTACGGTATGGTACGGTTTGTACCGTACCGGCATGTATACCGGCATTGATAAATTAAAAAAACAATCTTTCTCCCCCCTCTCAAGCAAGGATCGCTGAACCAAACATGAAATGAACCCGAACTGGGCTAGGGCTAAACCGGACGGTACATACGGTATGGTACTGTACTGTACCGGTATGGAATTGAATTTTTTATATTTTTTTAGTGCCGGATCGATTTTAATAGGTGAATCATACCGGCTCTTGGCCGGTACGGTATGGTATACCCCATATCGGACGGTACGGGATGGTTCCGTGAACCATGGGTGGGAGTCTTATGCACTGGTTGCCTTTATAGGCAAATTAACTTTTCTTGCAAATCCGATTGTAGTGAACTGTTTTGGTCATGTGCAGTAATAATGTCTGGTTACATAAAAGTGTGCCTAACATTGCATGCCTATTATTTTGGTAAATGGAGTCAGGCATGCTAAACTAGACAAAGCTTGGTGGGGTTTGATATGCCAATCATTCTATTTAGAAAAATACTCACATTTTATGTTGATTGCTTTGCAGAATTACCTTATTTGAGGGAGTACTGTTTCTCAAAATGGTTGGAAATGCCATCATAAAAGGCAACATAAAGATATATATGCTAGCATACAGTTAATGAGAGATATTTTATGACATTTATACATCTTTTAAGAACAAGAGTACCCCATAAACAGGAAGCATTAGATGCCAGATGCTAGTGCTCCTGACAGTGGCATGGTAAATGTTATAGGGAGCCTATTTGTTCCCATTCTTGGCAAGCATTGTCACACATGTACAAGCTCAGCCATTTCTTCTGCCTGTCCATCCCTAGCTGGTTTGTGCCAGTCCTTGCCAACTGACATGGCCAGCACTTTAATCCTTGATAAACATGCAGTTGATTAATCTCGTGTTTAGTTTCTTATTCAATGGGATTGTGAAAACAAAGACATCCAGAAACATTCAAGTTGATAAGAATATTGTGCATAGAGCAGTCATGCCATTTGTGAGGTAGAGAAGACAGATTTACACCCAATATTTGGCAGATTTTTTACCAGATTTTTTTGTTTAATGAGCCTAGCTCCTCCCAACTTCTCAGTTAGACTCCTATAAGCCAGTTGTGTCAGGAGTCAACATAACGATATAATATAATGTTATAGAATGTCTATATGTTGCATGATTTCAACTGTGTAGTAATAAATTCCATCAAATAAAATAGAATCTAGTATATCATTTTTTTTCTTGAGGTTTTAGTTTTAAGCTCCACTATTTTTCTCAGTATGGTCATTATGTAGCATATGTTTCATGCATTACATTTTGGAACCAGTATTAAACATACATGCTTAATACATTTGAAATTGTAGTACTTGCAAATGTGAGGCAGTGCCTTCTGTACCATATCTCCTTGCACCATGGTTCCTGCTGGCATCTATCCAATTAGAAATATGCATCTGATTCAGTGCCACCAAAACTAAAAGTTGCTTTGGAACCGCCTTCAAAAAGACATGGGAGAACTTTTGGGGAAAGTGAGAACATATGACAAAATGCAAAGAAACTACCGGTTACTAGTTTCCTATTCATTTCCAAATTGTTTCACATGCATATTCTACTTGTTTTTCAGTTATTTTTAAAGTCAACTTGCGTTTCCCACATCAGAATTTTTTGTTAATTATTACTCATTGTGTTTCATATGTCATATCTTTCACCTATTTGGAGTCATCCTTTTTTGTATTAGATCTATCTTCCTGCCCTTTTCCAAACATCACAGCTATGTGTAATCAATTTTTGCCAATTTATAGTTATGTAAGGCCAAAATTTTAGCTTTCCAGATATCAGATATGTGAGCTTTGTGTCATATTAAATGAAACTAAAATGGTACAACAGGATGGAATGATCCTTTTATGGCCAATTTCAAAATCCTAAATATGTGAATCAGTCATAATTTAGCTTCTCCCTTCAGGAGGTTTGGAATTTTGCTATAATTTGTTATGTGATAACTAAGATTCTCTCTTGATGAAGTTCAGGATTGTGCCATAATTTTATTATATGGTTTTTGCAGATTCAAATGGAAGTTATCGGCCCTTTTCGTCAAGGTAAATATTGGAGGGCTGCCTTGCTAGTGGCGTTCATGTATTTCTTTTTGTTGATCCTAACATGGAATTTTATTATCATGTTTTGCAGTACAGGTGGTTGCTCATTTCCCTTCTTCATTGGTGATCAAACATGAATTGTGGAAATAAGATCTAGTATAGTTTCTCATTTTTAAGTCTGACATGGATCTAATGTTTTCTGAAATTGAATACAAGCAGGGCTTTCTGGGGCAGCTATTGCTGGTATTTCTATAGCTGTAATAGTTCTACTAGCATTAGCCATCTGTTTGTATGTTGGGGTTTATAGGAGAAGGAAGGCCAAGAAGGCTGCACTGCTTCCGTCACAATCTGAAGGTATGCCAATCTACATAGCCATGGTAATTCTATTTGCACTTAGCTTTTTTTCATGTGCTATGCAACTGAGTCAACTTTTACTACTCTTGCAAGATCCTAATGTGTTATATGCATTTCAAAATTTACATTGTTCAGATTGTTTTGTCATATTAACCATTTTCTTTGCTTAACTAGACAAATTGACATTTTCTTCTCCATGTAGTTCATATTCCTTATGGTTAGCAATACAAATTGGCACAGTAAGTGTCTTTCTTGTCTGCAGTAGTTCATGATCATTGCATAAGTCTGTTCTTTTAAATAATGTGGCTGTTGCACTAAAGTGTTATGCTTTCTATTAAGCACCAGAACCGCCAATTATAGCTACGAAGTATGGAATGCTGGAAATAGGTAATGTTTTGGGTGCCTATGAAGTGTAGACATGGATACAGGATATGGATGCGGCACAATATGGATACATTAGTCCAGCAAGTCCTGAAAATATAGGACATGATATTGCTGGGATGTCACTATAAATAGAACATTCTTTGGTCTTAACTTATTTATACAAGAACATTGTAAAGCATAATGTGTTGTCACGTTAATACACAGTCCATTTAATTTGACATTAACAAACTCCGTTCAGTGATCAATCATATTCATAAAGCATATTCCATAGTCCTTGTTATCATCAGAAATTCTAAAATTGGTTATCCATCATGGCCATCACTAAAAGGCTAACATTCATTAAAGGAAAAAGGAAACTCCTCTCATCCCCAGATGTATTTTAAAAATCTAGCAGAAGTATCCATATCCTTTTCATTGAAAAATATTATATAAACATACTTAAATAAGTAGCCAGCACATATTTTAGCTGTATTTGATGCACATTAGATTTGTCCATGATATGCAATTTGAAGGGTACATTTGGGTGTATGTGGATGAACTACACAGCTGCCAGCTACCCATCAGATCATGACATTCTATTTGCATGAGTACATTCATGTTATTATAATATGTTATGTCATTACTTTGTGATGGATATGGTCATTATTCTGGATGGGAAAAGGCTACTGATCTTGTCAACCATGTTTTTGGCATATGCTTTGACATGATATGTTTAGCTTCATAGAAGGTGCTATTACTTCACCTGGAAGGAAAAAAGCATGGAATTCGGAACCGGTACTAGGTCCCATACCGGCCCCACAAAATCTTAAAAAAATTCCTTTCCTCCCTATCAAAAAATTGTTTAACCTGAATCGGGCGGTACGATATGGTACGGTACATGACCGTACCGTACTGTATGGAATATATTTTTTTAATTTTTTAGGTCTGGAGTGCTGGATCATTTTTTTACATATGAACCGTACCGGCTCTTGGCCGGTACAGTATGGTACGGTACGTCTCGTACCGAGTGGTACCGGACGGTACTGCAAACCATGGAAAAAAGTCTAAAATCTAGTTGTATCTAATTGTTTGACTTGACTAAATATTCTTATGGAGGTTGTTAATGTGTAATTTAGGTTGAGCCTTTTGGACTCAAAATGAAGACTAGTACAATAAATGTTGCTGCTTCTGCTTCCAAGGAGACTTGGAGGTCTCAGATGTTACTAATGTGCATTAGGCAAGCTGCATGGTGTTATTATAATCAAAGTCTGAACTCCACACTTCAAATCAAATCTTTTGATAAAATATTTAATGGTTCAAAATCAATGATGGGTCCTCCATGTTGGAGATCCACATTGTTGAACATTATCTGCAGCATTAAGACCTAGAAATTAACAAGTACATGTAAGGTTCCCAGTACTGGTACTGGGGCCTGTACCAGTGACCGGTTGGTATGGTACGGTACCGATACCGTACCGACATGCAGTATGGTGAGGCATGGTGGTCCAAAATTTTTTTATTTCTTTTGATCTCAAGTAAATTTTTAGGATTTATTAAATATTTTTAGATCTAAATAGATATTTATTGATGTTAATTGATGTTTGCATCACTTCAAATACTTTTAATCATGTGAAACATGAATTTGATTTTCTAGAAAACGAAGTCGAGTAAAGAATGAATTAAATTTTAGAAAAGGATAACAAGAATATGATCATGAACACTAACATGATCAAGAATACCTTTCTAGGATTGGATTTTTTTTCATTATATTTTTTTAAAAGACGAAGTAAATTCTAGCAATAATTCACTCTCTTATTACTGAAATCGAAGCAGATCTTTTCTCGTTTAGATGTTTGCATTAGTTCAATCAATGATGAAAGTGGTCGAAAAACTAGGATATTCATTGATCTGTATAGCTTCCTCAAGCTTGCATTTAAACTCTTCGATGATCCAATGATTGGCATATCATTTTCAACATCAGCTTCTAATTTTCAACACTGGGTTTCGAATTGCTCATACTCTTGAAAAATTCAATCAATGCTATACCCTTTTAATATCAGTATCTCCTAAATTATTAATACCTGGTTCTGTAATTGTCATTTATTATGAATGATGATCCTTAGTAGCTGTTGCTTCCTAGATCGCTGTGGCCTGTAGCTTTGATGGCGCTTGGTTGAGCTGGCCTCTCCGAGAGCATCGGGCTCTTCATCCTTGTGCCTTCGCGGCCGGTCGGTCCTGCAAAAAAAAAGAAACTCGGACCGGGGATCTCGATTGGGACACTCCACGGTCAAGTCAATAAGGCGACTAGGGGAACAACCCTCTGTGGTGGAGGCTTGAAATGCCACCGCATAGGAGAGAAGAGAATGGAAAAACTAGAGTTTGTGGGATGTTAGGGGGACGTTCGCTATTTTAGCCCTTTGCCTTGGCTTGCTCTCTTACGGTCTCTCTCTTGGTTCGCCCCCCATCCTGGAGGTTCCTTTACTGTTATATAGGAATTGATTCTACCAGATCGGCTCTAGAGCCTTGGTTGGGTGCCTCTCCCCGAGCATCCTCTACGGGCAAGATGCAAGCTCTTCAGAGCCCTGTTGGACTAGGTTCGAGGTTCTTGAGATGTCTTTTTGCAGGGGAGTGCGGTTGCGTGCTGTAGAGCCTGCCCCTGGTGGGGTGATCCCTTATGGAAGGTGCAGGTGGCATGCCACAGGACTTGGAGCCATGGCTAGCACTTTCACTTGCAGGGGGTGCAGATGGCGTGCTATAGGGTCTGGAGTCCTGGTAGAGCATTCCTCTTACGGGAAGTACAAGCGGTATGATACAGGGCCTGTAGCCCTGGTGGAGCACCCCTCTTACAGTAGATGCAGACGGCATGCTACAAGGCATGGAGCCCCGGTAAAGCACTCTTGCAAGAGATGCAGATGGCGTGCTACAGGATCTATAGTCCCGGTAGAGCACTTCTCTTGTAGGAGATGTAGACGGTGTACTATTGGGCCTGTAGCCTGGGTAGAGCACTCTTGCAGGAGATGCAGACGACGTGCTCAGGGCTTGGCGCCCTGATGGAGCACCTCTCTTGTAGGAAGTGCAGATGGCATACTGTAGGGCCGAAGTCCCGGGGAGCACATACCTCTGCAAAAGTTGCGGTCGGTCTGGCAGAGACGGTGTCATTGCACCCTTAGATCACCATCTAGGCCTCTCTCATATCTGTCCTTTGGGATTTGTGTCTCGCCTTCTACTGTTCCTCCCACCACGGTTGGAGGATGTCTTCTTGCCCTCGGGGACTTGGTCTAGCTGGGAGCTCGACTAGTTCGAAGCTCTCTTCGACCAATAGCTTGATCTTGGATGGGAGCTCGACCTTGGTTGGGAGCTCACCTTGGACGGGAGCTCGACCTCGACCGGGAGCTCACCTTGGATGGGAGCTCGACCTCGGCTTGGGGCTCACCTCGGATGGGATCTCGACCTTGACTGGGAGCTTGACTTCGGTCGGGAGCTCACTTTGATGGGAGCTCGACTTCAGTCGGGAGCTCATCTCGGATGGGAGCCCAACCTCGACCGGGAGCTCACCTCGGACAAGAGCTCGACCTTGGCTAGGAGCTTGACTTCAGCTGGGCTAAGTGGCGCTCTCTGCCACCTCATCAACCAGTTGTGTTGGACGTGGGCGCCATGTCAGTGGTTTGTCACATACTATGCCCCCCTCCCAAGCCCGGTGCACTCTTGGGCTCGGGGCGAAGGAAGTAGACCGATGTTGCTAATGTGGAAGGCTTCCTGGCCCTTCATTAATTGCTATGATCGCTTGGCGATTCGCGGATCGCTGGTCCGCCCTTGGGGAGCCACCACGTGGATGAAGGGTGGCGGCCAGCAATAATGCCTTCATCTCTTCCGGTGCGCCGGTTTGCAATTCGAGTATGCTATAATTCACGGACCCCCTCTTCTACCATTATGAAGTTGCCACGTGGACAGGAATGATGACCCGCAATAACGCTTTCTTCCTCTCGAAGCGATAGTTTATGACCTGAAGCACCTTGCATGATGGGTGCCGACGCGTGTCGTGATCCCATTGGCCCGAGGAGGAGAGGAGGCATCTGACCATTGGTGATGGGCCTAGAAAGGGGTTTCAGTGTCCCTTTCGGAAGGATTTTCTACTACCCTGCAACCTTTAGAAATTTCTGGAGCGGGAAGAAGAGAAAAGAGAGGGAGATCCCCCTTTGTACCTGGAGAAGACCCTGATTGGGAGTCTCATTCAGGTTGGTCCTTCCTTGCCTTCTTCCTTCCAACATCTTCAGCCAGAACCCTTAGGTCTCTTCCTTTTGGTGTCTAGTGCCTCAATGGCTTCTCTTGGTAGCCATCGCCATCCTTCTGAGTGACCTCCTAAAGCCAGTGGTCCATCCTTGCCTCGACCTCCTCCCTCAAATAGCGAGGACTTCCCTTTTAGAGTTCGGTAGGGTCCCCGGCGAGAGGCGGACCCTGTTGTCCTTTGCCTCTCCCACCATCTTCTACTCGCCAAGTCCGGGCGGGTCCATCGAGTATAGCTTCGACGATGACCAGGGAGGATGCCCTGTACATTCGTGTGGTTTACGGGATCCCTGAGTCCATTCGGATCTCAGCCCCGAACCTGGAGGATCAGGTCTCCTCCAGCGGGCTAGGCAGAGTCGCCCTCTATGAAGACTTCTTTCTTATTGGTTTTTGGCTGCCTCTTCATCCCTTCGTCTTTTTTTTCTTGGACCATTATAGATTGGTCTCTGCCTAGTTGACCCCTAATGCCATCAAGGCGATTTGCTCCTTCATACCCTGTGCCATTTTCACGGCATGGTGGCATGCTTTTCTTTGTTTAGGGCCTTCTTCACCCTGAAACACCACCCTATAGAGAGGGGTTGGTGGTTCATTGCCCCCCGACCTGAGGGCCTTCGATTCAACCTTCTTTCTTCCATCAAAGGATTGAAATCTCGGTTCGTCTTCCCTATCTTGAAGGTGTCAATTAGGTCTGGAGCGATCCGAACCAGTCTCCTAACCAGGATGCATCAATGGAGCTGGTTGATTGAGAGATTTACGACCAGCTAGTACCTCAGAGATTTCCTACGGGTGAGACCTTTCCGAGCAAAATCTATTTGATGCTGGCATTAGCCTAATCCAGTCCTTAGGTATGGATTGTGGTTTGTCTCCCTTTATGTCGTCCAGCAATTAACCAGTTTTTCATGGTTGGTGCAGGCATGAAATTCTGTGGATCGGATTCGCCAGATGTCTTGAAAACGGGCATCGACTGGGTGGCCCGCGAGGGGCAGGAAAAGAGGCCCCGCGGGAAGCCGTCGGGGCTAGCCGGGGAGGCAAAGAGGGAGAGGTCCCGGTGCCGGTGGCCAAGATGGCCGGAGATGTGGTCCCGTCGGCTGGTGAGGCCCCTGCAGCGGGGAAGGGGGCTGCACAACCCCCTGCTGCCATCATCGAGGTCGTGCCGGTGCCGTCATCTCCTGAAGTAGGCATCATCGCGGAGCCTAAAGGTGCAGAGGCTCTTCCCGCGGTGTCCCCGGTAGTGACTGAGACCCGAGCTCTAGGTTCGGCGCCTGTCAGGCCCTTGACCTCCTCTGCGCCTCTATCTGGGGTGCTCAGGGCCACCGCCATGATCCCGCCCAATGCGTTGGTGATGGTCGATGCGGGTCTGGCAGAGAGGTTGTTCAACTTCATCTTGCAGCCTCGGGATCACCGAGAGAGGTCCGGTCAGATGCTGGGGGAAATTGTTGGCGGGATTCTCCCCTAATTCCTCGCGATAAGTCTACTGTTGCTTGGTTGAGCTTCGAGTTTGGGGAGCAGTGGGACTCCATGCTAATTTCTTTTCAGTTTTGACTGCAGGTGGCCCAGGACATCATCCTGGTGAAGGACTCCTACCGGGCAAGCGGGACGTGGATTTCCGTGCCATGCTCGAGGTCACGAGGCCAAGGCCCAAGCCCTGGCTGACTTGGTGCCTGACTTGGAGGCGTGGGTGAAGTCGCTGGAAGCCAAGCTCGAGAGCTCTCGAGACACCATCAAGAAGCTCGAGGACCGGACGGAGGACTACGAGGCTGCAAAGCGGGAGGAGCTTGTCCATTACCTAGAGAACTGGTTGGTAGACTCCACTGCCACGTTCTGCACCTGGACGGGGAGCTTCACACCCTCCAGATGCGGTTGGATCTCTCGGAATCTCGCCCCACTGCCATGGAGGAGAAAGCACACGCCTCCAAGATGGTGATCAGGGTGGTGTGAGCGGAAGCAGTCCAGGCCGTCGCCTGGTATAAGGCCTCAGAAGACTTCGAGGACGATGTTAGTGAAGTTGTATGCGATGCATTCTACAAAGGCTTTAAAGAATTGAAGAAGAAAGTGGCGCTTCGACCACCTGGACATGCAAAACATCATGCCGGACGATCCCGAGGGGAAAGGAGACAGCGGCCCCCTCTGTCCCCCTTGAGCTGACCAGCGAAGTTGCCTTACCGTTCGTCGCTTCGGGCTCATTGCGAGAGACTGTCGCCTAGGTTATGGCCGAGATTGGTGCGCTAATCGATGCCACTATGAAGGCCTGCAAGTATGATGGAGCTCGCATCCAGGGCCATAAGCGGCCCAAAGCTTTCCTTTTTCTTTTTCTTTGTTTTGCCTTGTTTTTTTCATGGGGCCATCGGCCTATCAGGGGACCCAAGCCTTGTAAAAAGATCTTTAATGAATGAAATCTTTCTTTCTTCCAAGCTGTGCCTTCTTGTTGTGTTGTTTCTTCTTTTTTCTTGGTATGACAACAGGGCAGCGAAGCAGGCCATCCAAAGAGAGTACTGTCGGGCTCCTTATCATTTTTTGCCAGGGCCGAGGAACGGTGGATGAGCATGGGGCTTTGAAGCTCCCGGCTTGCTAAGTGCGGGGCTTTAGAGCTCCCAACTTGAGGAGTGCGGGGCTTTGGAGCTCCTGGCTTGAGGAGTGTGGGGCTTTGGAGCTCCTGGCTTGCCTCGCCGGACCTGGGATCTGATGGATGAGTGCGGGGCATTGGAGCTCCCAGCTTGATGAGTGTGGGGCTTTGAAGCTCCCGGCTTTCCTTGCCATACTTGGGATCCGACGGATGAGTGCGGGGCTTTGAGCTCCCGGCTTAATGGGTGTGGTGGGGCTTTGGAGCTCCTGGCTTTCCTCGTCGGACTTGGGGTCCGATGGATGAGTGCGGGGCTTTGTAGCTCCCGACTTAATGAGTGTGGGACTTTGGAGCTCCCGGCTTTTCTCGTTGGACCTGGGGTATGACGAATGAGTGCAGGGCTTTGAGTGCAGGGCTTTGAAGCTCCCAGCTTGATGAGTGCCGGGCTTTGGAGCTCCCAGCTTTTCTCGCCGGACCTGGGTCAGACGAATGAGTATGAAGCTTTAGAAAATCAAAATCGAACCGTGTCATCAAAGGAGCATTCCATTTCATCCTTGAGTAAGGGGCATACATCATTGGTAGTATATCCTCAAGTTTGCAGTGTTCCACGTCCGGGAAAGCTCAGCTCCGTCAAGTCTGGCGATCTGGTAGGCTTCTTGGGATAGGGCTTCGACCACCTTGTAAGGACCTTCCTAGTTGGGGGATAGCTTGCTGCACTAGCTAGGCTGAAGGCTTCCACATGTCTCAGGATGTGGTCGCCCGTGCAGAAGGCTTTGGGCCTCATGCGAGAGCTGTAGTAGTGGGCTACCTGCTGTCGGTACGCCGCCATGCGGAGCCGTGTCTTGTCATTCATCTTGTCTAGCAGGTCGAGGTTGAGGAGGCACGCCAGATTGCTTGCTTCATCATACTGTTGCACCCGCAACATGGGTAGGCCCACCTCGATCGAGATCACAGTTTCTGTTCCGAAGACTAGGCTGAATGGTGTCTCGCCCATCATCGTCTGAGGCGTCGTGTGATAGGCACACAGTACGCTGGGGAGCTTTTCGGCCCACCGGCTCTTTGCCCCATCCAGTCTGGTGTGGAGCTCTTGGAGAATGGTCTGGTTCGTCACTTCAGCCTCTCCATTGGTTTGCGGGTAAGCCACTGACTTAAAGTAGTGGCAGATGTTCAGGTCGGTACAGAACTCCTCGAAGGCCTGGTTATCAAACTGCCGTTCGTTGTTCGTGATGATGGTTTGAGGGAATTCGAAGCGGCAGATGGCCGACTTCTAGAGAAAAGTTATTGCCTTGCTCTCGATGTTCCGTGCCAAGGGCTCGGCCTCCACCTACTTAGTGAAGTAATCGATAGCGACAATGAGGTACTTCTGCTGATCGGATGCCGGAGGAAATGGCCCCAAGATGTCTATCCCCCACTGGGCGAATGGCTAAGGGGATGAGAGCTGGAACCAAGGTTCCCGGTACCGGTACAGGGTGCCGTACCGGTGGTCGGCCGGTACCGGTACGGTACCGTATCGTACCGTGCCGACACGGTACGGCGGGGCATATCGGTTCAAACTGGTACGCCCATTTTTTTTTTTTTGATTTTTTTTTGTAATTTTAAGGTTTTTATTTTATTTTTTAAGGGTTTAGGGTTTAGGTTTAGGGAGAATTTAGTGTTTAGGCTTTAGGGTTTAGGATTTAGGGTTTAGGTTTTAGGATTTAGGATTTGGGATGGCGTACCGGTTTAGGGTTTAGGACTAAATACTAATATTTAGGACTATTTTCAATTGAAATAAAAAAAAATGATAATTAAACTAAGATTATCAGCAATTAATGAAAGTAAAATATGGCATAAACATAATTACATACCAATGTTTAGAATCGGGTAGAGTGACGATATCCATACATATAGGGATCATGTATGTACTTTGTAGGAAATTTGGCATGTCCTTCCTGCCAGGCAGCATGATACTCTTCTAAGCTCATCCTAGGAGGTATGCGTGATGGATTATAACTAATCGTAAATCCCTCTCTGATGTCCCGACTCTGAGAATTGTCCAAATACTGATGATATGGCAGTGCAGGGAGGAGTCCAAATATACCAGCTTTTGATCAGATGCATAAGATGCTCTGGGATAAGAACCACTGGATGCTGACGTCTTAGATGCACCATATGGATCATATGGACCAGACGCTGCCGATAGCTGCGGATAAGAGGATCCTGAATATTAGGATGATCCAGATACATCAATGGATCATATTCCACGTGCAAGAGCTGCAGTTGTATCGTATCCCGAACAACCACGTGGAGCCTGTCGTCTATATGGAATCATATCATCACGGGATCTATCAGATGGTACTCCATGATCTGTATCCTGCGTGGCATGGCTAAACTGCGACTTCCCAGTAAATCGAATATGAATAGGTGGCTGCGACTCCTGTCCTCCTGCCCCTCCCTGATCACTAGATCCTCCACTATCTGAAGCACTATCATCACTGTTTCTGGTATCTGAATCTTAGTGGACTGAGTGCTCCGATGGAGGTGCAACTGCCTTTCCTTTTTCTCTGTCTCCAGGTCTACTAAATGGTGGGGATGGACGATGTGCTGTATCTGTTGGAGCCCTGTGAGGAATATGACTTGTTGCCCATTGTCCAGCATCCACCCCAGCCTCACTAGCTACAAAACTGGTTGGTCGAGGAGGCAATCTTGGCTCATCAAGCTCTGGCGTCTACTGCTGACCCATGACCCACCCAATCATTGGATCTTCATCCTCATCAACATATGAAGTTGCAGTGGGATCGGGATATTTCAATTCTACTTCTTCCTGAATACATTTTAGCCTCAACCTTAAATTATAGTATACATACACAAGATCGTTGAGGCATTTCTATTTCAGACGGTTCCTCTGCTTGGAGTGGATAAGACTAAATGTAGACCAGCTGCCCTCATATCCACTGGATGACACCGTCTGGGAGAGGATCTTTACTGCAAGAACCTTCAAATTTTTAGCAGATCCACCAAAATGCACCCACCATTCAGCTTCAAAAGACATTACATCATTTAGAATTTTAGATTTGGCAAAATAAAAAATTTAATCTGATATAATAATAGACTTACTCCTTAGTAGTACCTACCAGGATTCATCTTTGATTTACTTCTGATCGCTATAGTAGATCCAAATGAATCTGTGCCCTCTCTAAAAAATTTCGTCTGCCGGAAAAAAAAATTGTTAGCTTGTTGAAATTAATGCTTTTAAAAATTATTCAATAATTTTAACCTAACTTACTTCTTCAAGGCACATAGCAGCGATATCTGGATCGGGATCCATCTTATATATAACATTGCGTAGGGCAGACATAAGATCCTCATCCATGGCAATGTCCGGTACAGAGTACTGAAATATCGGATTTAGATTGTAAGCTGCACATATATTTTAAGAATCAGTCAAGCGTACTTGTATGAATCTAATTGAAACTTAATTTTTAGGGACTTCATAAAATACTACATATCTGCTAGATGCAAATCCGAACTCATTTGATAATTTCACCGTCCATCAATTATCCGAATATATTCATATGCATGTGATGGATCTGCCTCTTGGATCTTTTCCTTTATCCTTGCATCATGAAATATAAGAAGCCCATTTGAGCATACCTCTCGGAGTCCACGGCACGAAGAATCTCATATAGAGGCTTGATAGCCTCCACTACCCTCTCAGCCCGCTGCCAGAATGTCTGTCTCGTCACTAAATCTCCACATTGCTTCCCTCAGTATTTGTCCTGGCATATCTGCTCTCTTGTCAGTCCTGACTGACAAACATCTGACGCAGCTCTGCTTTCTTGCCAAGAAGACTATCAAGTGCAATGTAATTAGTAGCAAACAGTGTGACCCCCGGTCTCAATATTTTCTTCCTGTTAAGCTCCTTATCAATGATAAGACCCATGTATGGTTATATATAAATCTGGTGATAGACTGTGCTAGCTCAATAATCTTCTGCATCCTGCGAATTTTACCAATATCCATTAACATGAGGTCTATACAATGTGTAGCACAAGGGGTCCAGAAAATACGCGGTCGCCGCTCCATCAAGATCTGCCCTGCGGTCCTATACTGTGGTCCATTATCAGTGATGACATGCACGACATTATGCTCTCCCATCTGATCAATCACCTCCTCCATCAATCTGAGGATATAACTGGCGTCGTATACTTTTGATCTGAAGCATCAATAGACTTTTGAAAAAAGTTTTTCCATCATAATAAGTCAAGAAATTGATGATGCTCTGTCTAATAGGACCAGTCCAACCATCACACATCACTGTCAATCTATACACGGGCCATTTGCTCTGATATGAGGATATCCATCTAGCTTTTTATTGCTGTCCAGAAGATGACTATAGATATCCCTCGATGCTGGAGGATCTACACCTGCACCAGCAGCCTGTATAGATGAAATAGCAGAACGATAATATGGATTATCTGCTACATGGGCTAGGATATGACTGAAATGAAACCAGAAGGAGATGGCCCGCCACATATCCTTCTTCTTATCCTTTTTTAGCATTGTGTCAATCCTCTGTTGCTTGGAATCTTTACTGGAAAATGCATGTGGATCGACATGGATAGTGGCTCCCTCTGGAATGTTCCTGGGTCTAGAAGACTTCCTCCTATTGCCAAATGCTTCTAACATGGATGCAATATGGCCGCTGCCTCTCCGACGGGCTCTCTGACTGAGGAGGTCCTCCTAAACTGTCTCAGACTCTCCTAGAGCACTAGCAGAAGTGGATCCCGATCTTGACTCAAAAGCTGATGGTCTGAATCACTGTCTATGCTTGGCTGCCTCCTCCTGCTGTCTCTACTCATACAAGCTCGCCTAAATAGCAGCCTCCATCTGTACCTCCTCATCAGAAGGAATAGATGCTTCCTCTGACTCCCTAGAGTGATAAAAAGGTGGTTCTGCGGCTCTGCGGTCTACCTTTGCCTTCTTCTTTGCTGCTCTTCCTTCCCAGCTTCAAAATCAGCAAAGTATTTCTTCATTAACTGACGGACCTCCTGTGGACACTATCGACATGCAGATACATCAGGATAGCCGCCAGTCAAGTGCTGCTTCAACCTTGTTACTCTCCACCTTTGAATTCGGTATTACACCATTTACACCTCCAGTGATGCCGATCCGAGAGCATCTCTCCATGTAACCAGCCAATGTCCCGTTCCGGATCCTTCTCCTCCTTGATGGATCCATACCTGAATATTTAAATTACATATAAGGTCAATAATAATTTTTATTAATTAACACTTTATTAACCTAATTTTTAAAATTTAATTTATTTTTTTAATTTTTTTATTTAAAAAAATTAAAAAATAAAGAAAAATAAAAAAAATTAAATTTTAGATTCATGTAGGATTCCATCATACATGCTACATATATTTTTTAAGA
Source organism: Areca catechu (assembly GCA_021397845.1). Classification (NCBI taxonomy): domain Eukaryota; kingdom Viridiplantae; phylum Streptophyta; class Magnoliopsida; order Arecales; family Arecaceae; genus Areca; species Areca catechu. The sequence continues at coordinate 118,670,791 of CM038043.1, forward strand.
TACTAGAAATGCATTAAAGGTCATTTTTTTCAATTTAAGACCTATGGGCACTATTCATGAGATGCACAAAACTTGAGTAAATCGACATGAAATTTATAGTGAGAGTAGCTTACAAGCCCTAGATTAATAATTTATAATTACAGTTTTTTTCTAATTATTTTTTTAAAAATTAATTTATTAATTTGAAATTAATTTTTAATTTAAAAAATTATATACTTAACAAAAAATTAAGATTTTAGTATCATTGTGTAGATCTATCCTAGATCTACCATATACTTTAAAATCATTGCCAACAAATAAATTTTAACAGCATTTCTTCTTAATTTTCTATTTTGCACGGATTTTAACAAAACATAACGATGCGAAAGAGAAAAATACGGAAAAAAAAGGTATACGGACCTTGATTCTAGCTTCCCCTTTGATTTTTGCAGGTTGGATTTGATTTAAATTGATCCACGAATTTTTTTTTGGATCGTTTTTCCTTCCACGGTGCTGCAGCAAAGAGGCTACAGTGCCATGTGACAAAAATAAAAAAAAAGGCCCACTTGCCCCCTCCCACCCGTACCGACTCGAACCAGGTTGAACCGCGTCTAACCGTCCAGTTCGGGCCCGTTTCGACTGGTTTGGCATCGGTTCGGGTTTGGTTCCGGTTCGATTCGATGCGATACCTTTTTTCTTGATTTTTAAGGGGGCTGTGCCGTTTTTTAAAGCCGAACCGTGCCGGCCGGCCACCGGTCCGGTTCGGTACGTCCCAAACCAGCCGGTTCGGTATGCCCCGAACCGGTCGGTTCGGCACGGTTCAGAAAACCTTGGCCAGAACAATGGGGAAGTTGGCTGATGCTGGATGTGGGCGTGCCGCTGGCAGTGATCATACTTTCGCATGAACTCTGCTGCATCTTCCCACATGGTCTCCTAATAGTAACCCTGCCTGAGGGTCTTATAAGCCAATGTCCTACCCCCCACATGATTTTCGCAGATGCCTTCATGTATCTCTTGAAGGATGTAAGCGGCCTTCGAAGGCCTCAAGCACTTCAATAGGGGGTAGGAGTAGACCTTCAATAAAGCTGCCCGTTCATTAGTATGAAGCGGGCGGCCTTTCGGTTTAGGAAGCTGATTGTTCCCGAGGAGATCGCTAAGTAGAGGAGGAGCTCTTCTCCAACCTCCACCTTGGAAAGCAATGGGGGGAGGCTAGGAGCTTATTCAGCCCCTCGAATGCCTCCCGACATTCTGCCATCCAAGAGAAGTCGTGCATCTTGCGTAGCGCCTTGAAGAATGGTTGGCAGCACTTGGCGGAGCGCTAGATGAACCAGTTAAGGGCAGCAATGCGACCGGTCAAGCATTGGACCTTCTTGGATATGGGATGCTTCATGTCCGTGATCGCTTGAATCTTCTCCGGGTTGGGCTCGATCCCTCGCTGGGTGACCATGAAGTCCAGGAACTTCCCTGCCACGATGCCAAATGCACACTTCGCTGGGTTCAGCTTCATCCGGTGGAGACTAGGTTGTCGAGGGCCTCCGCCAGGTCAGCAATGTGATTCGATTCCTGGCTGCTCATGACAAGTATGTTGTCCACATAGACTTGTATATTGCGGCCTATTTGGTGTTTGAAGATCTTGCTGACCAAACGATGATACATCGCCCCAACGTTCTTGAGATCAAACGACATCACTTTATAATAGAATGTGCCTCTATCAATCACAAATGTTGTGTGCTCTTCGTTCTCCAGGTGCATGCGAATCTGGTTGTACCCGGAGAATGCATCCATGAAGCTGAGCAGCTTGTGCCCTGAAGTTGCGTCCACAAGCTAGTTGATCATGGGCAGCAGGAAGCTGTCATGCATGCCCGGTTGAGGTCGATGTAGTCCACACAGATCCTCCACTTCTCGCTGGCTTTCTTGACCATAATCATATTTGCTAGCCAGCTAGGATATTGCACTTCTCGGATGAAGCCCACAGTAAGGAGTTTTCCGACCTCGTTTATCGCCCTTTGCCTCTTCGGGGTGAAACTTCTCTTCTTCTGCCGGACTGTATGGTAATTGGGATCGATATTTAGCTTGTGGATGATCACTTCGGGGGGAATTCCGGGCATGTCCATCGCAGTACAGGCGAAGACATCAGCGTTCGCCTACAGGAACCTCAATAGGCAAGCCCTCTCTTCTTCAGCTAGAAGGGCTCCTACTTGCATCGTCTTCAGGGGATCCTCACTGAGGGGGCATGACAGTAGGCGCTCAATCGGCCTGCCCTTTGCCTCCTGCTCCCTGGCTCAACTGATTGACTGCAGGCCCCTCGCTCCCCCAAACTCCAGGAATAACTTGCAAGCAGTGTGGGACCGGCTATCGGGACCCCCTCATCTCCTTGATCCTATATGGAGTTGGGAACTGGACGAGGAGCCGCTTGGTTGAGATGGTTGCGTCGAGCAAGTTGAGCCCAGGATGTCCCAGGATCACGTTGTAGGCTGAAGGGATCCTCATGACGGTGAAGGTCGCCTTTATGGTGCTTTGCTGGGGTGGCATCTTGATAGTGTCCGGGAGGGTAATCTCTCCAACTCCAACTGAATCTCCAGTGAAGCCAACTAGGAGTGTGAACATCGGCTTCAGCAGGTCAGGAGACATTCATTCTTGCGATGGCATCATAAAAAAGGATATCGATTGAGCTTCCACTATCAACCATAATTCTCTCTACAAGATACTTTGCTATTATCATTTCTATGATAATAGTATCATTATTTGGGTTCTCTACCCAGCTAGGTCCTCTCCTACATAGGGGAGTGTAACACCAGCCTTCTTCCTCCCCCTGGCCCTCTTTGGCTCTTGCTCTGCCCCCTAGGAAATCATTCCATTGGCTTGTTCGTGGGTTGGTTGTCGATGGTAACGTGGCAGGTCTCGATGTCCTGGGTCATGGGCAGAGCTCTTCCTCCCACGAACTTACCGAGGTAGCCTTGCCTGATCAGCTCCTTGATCTCTTTTTCAGGTAGTGGCATTCCTCGGTGTCGTGGCCATGGTCGCGGTGAAACTGATAATATCAGGATTTGTCGCGTCCATCGGATTGCTTCAGTCGAGGGGGCGATGGAGGTAGCGCTCGCCCTCGATCTCCATCAGGATCTTGGATCTTGGAACGAGGAGAGGTGTGTACTTGTCGTTGGCAGGAACATCTCTTGGCTTGGGGCTCGTCGGGGGGGGGGGGGGTCGAGATGGCTTGGGGCACTAGCGACCTGCCTGGCTCCCCTGGGCCTGCCTCTTCAGGGGCCTCCCATCCAACTCACTCCAAGTGCGATCGGCCTCCTCCACTCGAATGTACTTGTGGGCACGAAGGAGGAGCTTAGAGTAGGACTTTCGGGGCTTCTTGTCGAGAGAGTAGGTGAAGCGGGAGGTCCTGAGCTCTCTTCAGTGCCAGCATGGCGATGGGCTTGTCAAGGTTATAAATCTCCAGGGTAGCCACCTTGAACCAGGACACGTAATCCCGAAGGGACTCATGATCCTGCTATCGGAAGGAGAAGAGGCTATCAGCCTCGTGTGGCACCTTCCGGCAAGCATCGAAGTGTGCTACAAACTTCTCCAGCTACTCAAAAGAGTCAATTGTCATTGGCTCAAGGTGGGAGTACCAGACTTAGGCCGCCTTGCAGAGCGTAGCTGAGAAGGCAATGCAAAGAAGGGTGTCAGTGGCCCTTTGAACCCGCATGAGAGCCTTGTAACTCTCGAGCTGGTTAAGGGGATCTATGGTCCCTTTATGGGAATCCACTTGGGGCATGCAGAACCGGTTAGGGATCGGTTCCTTTTGTATTTTGTGAGAGAGGTGGGCGAGCATCGTAGCCTGCGGGCTCGTGTGGAGAGCCCTGAATCTCAACAAACTGGCAGGCTAGATCAGCTAGTCTGCGCTCTGCTCTTCGAGGCGCTTCTCCGTCCATCGGTGGATGGCCTCATCTATTGACCCTCCACGGAGGCCGTCAAGGGAGAAGAGGGCATCGATCAGAGGAACTCGTGCTTCAGTTTACTGCGGTGTCGGCATTGTCGGTGTGATACAGCATCGTGGTTCGAGATTGGAGTGGCTCTCTCGACCGGCCGAACCATCCAGGGCCTCTTCTCGGCTACCTGCAGGCTCCCCTGTGGATATGAGGCTACCTGCGCATGTGATGACCCTTCCCGGAAGAACCTTAGGCTGGTGTGGGGGTCGGCGACATGGGCCACAGGCATCCCCGACTGCTGTTGTGTTGCCAGGGACAGGTGCTGGTGATGTAGCTGGTGCACCGTCGTAGTCAGGGTTTAGACCTGTTGGGTGAGCGCGGAGATCTGCATCGATTGTTTAATTAGAGGTGGAGGTGGAGGAATAGAGAGCTCCACCTCTGGCTGTGTCGGTCATCGTGGTGGGATGGATCCCCCATGCGACTGGCTTAGGCTTCCTGCACGCGGGTCACGACCATGAGATCGTTGGAAGTTGGGTGATGATTCTTGGCCAGAGTATATGGTATCAACGTTTCCCCTACCTCGCGCGCCAATCTGTTACTGTCTAGATTGCCGTGTCCCATAGCTTTGATGGGGCCCGGTTGAGCTGGCCTCTCTAGGAGCGTTGGGCTCTTTATCCTCGTGCCTTCACAACCGGTTGGTTTTGCAAAAAAAAGACCCGGACCGGGGATCCTGGCAGGGACACTTTGATGGTCAAGTCAGTATGGCGACTAAGGGAAACAGACCCTCTATAGTGGAGGCTTGGGATGCCACTATATAAAGAGATAGAAGAGAATGGAAAAACTAAAGTGATCGGTTCATGGTTGGTCCCGCGGGAGTGAATTGATTTCTCTTCTTTCTTGGACCATTATAGATTGGTCCCTGCCCAGTTGACCTCTAATGCCATCAGGGCGATTTGCTCCTTCATAGTCTTGTGCCATTTTCATGGCGTGGTGGCAGCTTTTCTTTGTTTAGGGCCCTCTTCACCCTAAAGCACCACCCCATAAAGAGAGGCTGGTGGTTCATTGCCTCCCGGCCCGAGGGCCTTCGATTCGACCTTCCTTTCATCAAAGGATTGAAATCTTGGTTCCTCTTTGCCTACCTTGAAGGTGTCAATTGGGTTTGGAGCGATCCAAACCAGTCTCCCAACCAGGATGCATCAATGGAGCTAGTTAATTGAGAGGTGTACCACCAGCTCGTCATCTCAGAGATTTCCTGTAGGCAAGACCTTTCTGAGCGAAATTTATTCGATGCTGGCATTAGCCCAATCCAGCCTTAGGTATGGACTGTGGTTTCTCCTTGTGTCATCCGGCAATTAATCAATTTTTCATGGTTGGTGCAGGCATGAAATTCTTTGTGGACTGGATCTGCCAGATGTCTGGAAAACGGGCATCGACCGAGGGGCCCGCGAGGGGCAAGAGAAGAGGCCCCGCGGGGAGCCAGAGAAAAGGCCTCGCGGGGAGCCGGAGAAGAGGCCCTGCGGGTAGCCGTTAGGGCGAGCCGGGGAGACAGAGAGGGGAGAGGTCTCGGTGTCCGTGGCCATGATGGCTGGAGATGTGGTCCCGCCAGCCGGTGAGGCCCCTGTAGCGGGGGAGTGGGCTGCACAACCCCCTACCGCCATCATTGAGGTCGTGCCGGTGTCGTCATCTCCCGAAGTAGGCATCGCCGTGGAGCCTGAGGATGTAGAGGCTCTTCCCGTGGTGCCCCCAGTGGTGACTGAGACCCGAGCTCTAGGTTCGGCACTCATTGGGCCCTTGACCTCCTCCGCACCTCTATTGGGGGTGCTCAGAGCTGTCAAAGGAAATATCAGCTGAAGATCAGCTTGTAATCGCGAAGATCAGCTTGTAATACGAAGATCAGCTTGTATATATGGTAGGGGCTGAAGATCAGCTTGTAATCGCTGAAGATCAGCTTGTAATCTATCATATAATGGGCAATTGTCAATGAAGAAAGGGACTTCTTTCAAAAATTTCAAAAAAATCTGTCATGGTATTAGAGCCACAGCTCTAAATTGTCATTTGTCTCGTGCTCCCAAGTTTCTTAGTCTCGGTTATTCTTGTTCATATTCTCTTGATCTCATGTCTTCCGATAGGTCTGATGTTTCTATGATTCGTTTCAATGGAAAAAACTACTCTGCTTGGATGTTTCATTCAAGATTTTCATCAAAGGTAAGGAGCTGTGGGGACATATTGATGGCAGTAACCCAGCTCCTGACAAAAACAAAGACAAAGGCCGACATGCCAAGTGGGAAGTCAAGGATGCACAAGTTATGGCATGGATTTTAGGATCTGTCGAACCTAGTATCATCTTGAATCTTTGATCTTCTCAGACTGCGGCTCAGATGTGGACTTACTTGAAGAAGGTCTACAGTCAACAAAACACTGCTCGTCGGTTCCAACTTGAACATGAATTGGCCACTCTTCAACAGGATAGTCTTTCTATCTCTGATTTTTACTCTAGATTCACTAATCTTTGGGCTGGATACACTGATATAGTTTATGCTGACTTACCATCCGAAGGTCTTAGTTTTGTTCAATATGTCCATGAAACTACTCGGAGGGATCAATTTCTAATGAAACTAAGACATGAATTTGAAGACACCAGATCCAATCTTATGAACCGAGAATCAGTCCCCTCCTTGGATACATGTCTCAATGATCTTCTTCACGAGGAACAACGCCTTCTCACTCAAACCACCATGGAACAATGACAACCTACATTTGTTCCTATGGCCTATGCTGCACAAGGTAGGCCATGAAGCAGGGATATGAGCATGGTTCAGTGCTTCTGTTGCAAGGGATTTGGCCATTATGCTACAAACTGTCCCTGAAAATTCTGCAACTACTGTAAAAAGGATGGCCATATTATCAAGGAATGTCCAACTCGACCTCTCAAGAAATCGGAGACAGCATATACTGTCTTAGTTGGCTCTTCTAGTGCTGGTAGTTTTGTGAATACAACACAAAGTGCTCCTGTTCCTGTTTCTGTCCAACCCGTGACCCCTGAAATGATTCAACAAATGATCATTTCTGCATTTTCAGCTTTAGGACTCTCAGGTAAACCCTTCTTTACATCATCTCCTTGGTACTTTGATTCCGGGGCTTCCCATCATATGACAAACAATGCCGATTCTCTTATCAATGTAAACAAATATTTAGGAAATCTCAAAATTCATACTGCTGATGGCAATCATTTACCTATCACGGCCACTGGTGATGTTTTCTCCTCTCTCAATGATATCTTCGTATCTCCCGGTCTTACCACCAATCTGGTGTCTGTCGGTCAGTTGGTTGATAATGATTATAAAGTAGAATTCTCTAAATCTGGTTGTGTTGTGCAGGATCAACAGTCAGGGAAGATGATCGCAAGGGGGTCTAAAGTGGGATGTCTTTTTTTCCTCTTCAATTTTCCTTGTCTTTTTTCTTTACCTTTTGTCACTTATAATTCTGCTCATGTTGATTACCGAGTGTGGCATAAACGTCTCGGACATCCAAACTCAAATGTACTTCATGTTTTATTGAAATATGGTTTTCTTGGGAATAATGAAACACCATCTCTTAGTGCTATTTAGTTTGATTGCAATTCTTGCAGACATGGCAAAAGTAAAACTCTACCCTTTCTTTTCACACACCGCATGTTGTCAAACCTTTCGATCTGATACATAGTGATGTGTGGGGTATGGCGCCAGTCACTTCACATGCCAATTACAAATACTGTCACTTTTATTGACGACTATAGTCGTTTCACATGGATTTATTTCCTTCATTCCAAAAACGAAGTATTTTTTGTTTTTAAAATTTTTCATGCATATATTCAGACATAATTTTCGGCCCATATCAAAATCTTTCGTTCTGAGAATGAGGGTGAGTATATGTCTCATTTGTTTCAGGACTTTCTACAGAATCATGGCATCATTTCTCAACGGTCTTGCTCTTCGACACCTCAACAAAATGGGGTGGTTGAAAGAAAAAACCGTCACCTTCTTTATGTGATTCACACTCTTCTGTTAGAATCCTCCACGCCCTCTCGATTTTGGTGTGAAACTCTTTCTACTGCTGTCATCTCATCAACCGATTGCCTTCTCCCATATTAAACCATGACTCACCTTTCACCAGGTTATTTGGTCTCCCTCCAATTTATTCTAACCTTCGTTCCTTCGGTTGTGTCTGTTATGTTCATTTTCCTGTCCATGAACGCACGAAACTCACAGCTCAATCAGTTAAATGTGCTTTTCTAGGATACTCAATACAACAAAAAGGTTTTCTTTGTTATGATCCAAATATGTCGTATTCGAGTTTCTCGAAATGTGATTTTTTTAGAAAATCAGTATTTCTGATCCCGTTTCTCCTTCATTTTCTGTTTTGCCTATGTTTACTAACTCTCCTGCATATCCAATCCCTTCTAACCCTCTCCTAGTGTATCAACGATGCATCACTGCCACTTCTCACCAACCTTCAACACCTCCCGAGCCCCCTCAAGCTTCTTCTCCGACTGCTGCTCCTGTTTCAGCACCTGCACTTACCTCTCTCAGACACAGTACTCGGGTTCGTAGATCCCCAGATAGGTTTGGTTTCTCTTCTCCTTCATCCTTCACAGCCACCTTGTCTTCTATTTCTCTTCCTTCGTCTTATAAACAGGCAATGGAGCATGAGTGTTGGCGAAAAACAATTGAAGCCGAACTTCTCGCACTTGAAGAAAACCAAACCTGGGATGTTGTTTCGTGTCCCTCCTACATGAAACCCCTTGGAAGCAAGTTCGTGTTTTCTATCAAGCTTCGTTCCGATGGGTCCATAGGCCATTACAAGGCTCGGTTAGTGGCACTTGGCAACAAACAAGAATATGGCTTAGACTATGATGAGACCTTCGCACCAGTCGCCAAAATGATCACTGTTTGAACTATACTCGCTCTTGCTACATCCCAATCATGGCCCTTACGTCAAATGGATGTCAAGAATGCATTTCTCCATAGTGATCTCAAGGAAGATGTTTACTTGAAACTTCCCTCTGGTATGCCCACTTCATCATCTAATGATGTTTGCAAGCTGAAACGTTCTTTGTATGGTTTGAAGCAGGCACCAAGAGTTTGGTTCGAAAAGTTTCGATCCACTTTGCTTGCTTTTTCTTTCACCCAAAGTCAGTATGACTCCTCCCTTTTTCTACAAAGGACATCCACAGGTATCGTTATCCTCCTTGTTTATGTGGACGATATCGTCATCACTGGCTCTGATTTGGAGGCAATCTCTGCGGTTTAGACTTTGTTGCATTCTACATTCCATATGAAAGACCTTGGCCAACTCACCTACTTCTTGGGTTTAGAGGTGCATCATCAGGCTCACGGTCTCTTCTTAAATCAGCACAAGTATAGTCAGGATCTGGTTCAACTAGCTAGTCTCACCAACGCCACTTCGGTTGACACCCCCATGGAACTTAATGTGAAATATCAATGTAACGAAGGGGAGCTTCTTGAGGATCCTACTACCTATCGGAAGTTGGTTGGTAGTCTTATCTATCTAACCATTACTCGACCAGATATCTCTTATGCTGTCCATACCGTTAGCAAATATATGCAAGCACCGAGGCATCTCCATCTATTTGCAGTCCGCCGCATTCTTGGGACACCTAGTTGTGGCTTATTCTTCCCTTTTGGTTCTCCGCTTTAGCTGTGCCTATTGTGACGCTGACTGGGCCGGTTGCCCAGACACCAGGAAATCTACTACCGGCTGGTGTGTGTTCCTTGGTGATGCCCTTGTCTCTTGGAAATGCAAGAAGCAAGATCACGTCTCCAAATCATCTGAGGCCGAGTACCGAGCCATGTCTGCAATATGCTCTGAGATCATTTGGCTGCGTGGTCTCCTCACAGAGCTCAGTTTCTCTCCCGTTCATCCTACTCCATTCCATGCTGACAACACTAGTGCCATACAAATTGCCGCTAACCCTGTCTATCACGAATGCACCAAGCACATCGAGGTTGATTGTCACTCGATCAAGGAAGCCTATGATCATCAGGTCATCACCCTTCCACATATCTCCACTACTTTGCAGATCGCCGATATCTTCACAAAATCCCTGCCACATCAGCGCCATTATTTTCTCGTTGGCAAATTGATGCTTGTCGATTTACTGGCATCAATTTGAGGGGGGATGTCAAAGGAAATATCAGCTGAAGATCAACTTGTAATCGCTGAAGATTAGCTTGTATATATGGTAGGGGCTGAAGATCAGCTTGTAATCGATGAAGATCATGTTGTAATCGCTGAATATCAACTTGTAATCTATCATATAATGGGCAATTGTCAATGAAGAAAGGGACTTCTTTCAAAAATTTCAAAAAAATCTGTTAAAGGCCATCGCCATGATCCCGCCCAACGCGTCGATGATGGTTGTTGCGGGTCTGGCAGAGAGGCTACTCAACTTCATCTTGCAGCCTCGGGATCACCAGGAGAGGTCCGGTCGGATGCTGGGGGAAACTGTCGGCAGGATTCTCCCCCAACTGCTCACGATAAGTCTACTATTGCTTGGTTGAGCTTCGAGTTTAGGGAGCAGTGGGACTCCATGCTAAGTTCTTTTTAGTTTTGACTGTAGGTGGCCCAGGACATCATCCTGGTGAAGGACTCCTACCGGGCACTAGGCAAGCACGATGTGGAGTTTCGTGCCAAGCTCGAGGTCACCGAGGCCAAGGCCCAAGCCTTGGCTGACTTGGTACCTGAGTTGGAGGCGCGGGTGAAGTCGCTGGAAGCCGAGCTCGAGAGCTTCCGGGACACCATCAAGGAGCTCGAGGACCGGACAGAGGATTGCAAGGCCGAGGCCGCGAAGTTGGAGGAGCTTGTCCATGACCTGGAGAATCGGTTGGTAGACTCCACTGCCACGGTTCCGTGCTTGGACGGGGAGCTAGCACCCTCCAAATGCGGTTGAATCTCTTGGAATCTCGCACCACCGCCTTGGAGGAGAAAGCGCTCGCCTCCGAGATGGTGATCAGGGCAGGGCGAGCGGAAGCGGTCCAGGCCATCGCCTGGTACAAGGCCTCAGAAGACTTCGAGGACGATGTTAGCGAAGCTGTCTGCGACACATTCTATTAAGGCTTCAAAGAATTCAAGAAGTGCTTCGACCACCTGGACACGATGCCGAGGGGAAAGGAGACAGTGGCCCCCTCCATCCCCCTTGAGCTGACCAGTGAAGCCACCTCACCATCTGTCACTCTGGGCTCACTGAGGGAGACTGTCGCCCAGGTTATGGGCGTGACGGGTGCGCTGATCGATGCCACTATGAAGGCCTGCAAGTCTGATGGAGCCCACCTCCAGGGCCATAAGCGGCCCAAAGCTTTTTTTTCTTTTGTTTCTTCCTTCTTTACTTTGTTTTGCCTTGTATTTTTCATGGGGCCCTTCGGCTTGTCAGGGGCCCAAGCCTTGTAAAAAGATCTTTAATGAATGAAATATTTCTTCTAAGCCGCGCCTTCTTGTTGTTGTGTTGTTTCTTCTTTTTTCTTGGTATGACAATAGGGTAGCGAAGCAGGCGGTCCCAATAGACGGTACTGTCGGGCTCCTTATCATTTTCTGCCAAGCCCGGGGGCCGACAGATGAGCATGGGGTTTTGAAGCTCCCAGCTTGCTAAGTGCGGGGCTTTAGAGCTCCTAACTTGAGGAGTGTGGGGCTTTGGAGCTCCCGGTTTGAGGAGTGCGGGGCTTTGGAGCTCCTGGCTTGCCTCGCTAGATCTGGGGTCCGACGGATGAGTGCGGTGCTTTGGAGCTCCCGGCTTGATGAGTACGGGACTTTGAAGCTCCTAGCTTTCCTTGCCAGACCTGGGGTCCGACAGTTGAGTGCGGGGCTTTAGAGCTCTCTGCTTAATGGGTGTGGGGCTTTGGAGCTCCTGGCTTTCCTTGCCGAACACACTTGACAGCGTCCTTGAGAATGCTTGGTCAATAGTATCCTTGCCTCAGGATCGTATAGGTAAGGTGCGGCTTCCTACGTGGCTTTTGCAAATCCCTTCGTGAACCTCCTACAGGGCCAAGTCCTCTTCTAAGGGACGAAGGCAGTGAAGGAGTGGCATCGAGTAGCTTTGCTTTTAGAGCTTCTTGTCGAGAACCACGAACAAGGAGGACCGATGCTTGAGCTTTTTCCCTTCAGCCTTGTCCTCTGGCAATGTCCCTTCCTACAAGTAACGGATTAAGGGGTCCATCCAGCAAGGCTCGCCTCTCGCCTGTAGGATCGATGCTGGCTCTTCCTTGATACTAGGCTTCTCGAGGTTCTCCAGGTAGGCATTCTTCGGAATATCCATGATTCAGACATCGCCAGTCTTGGCAACAGGTCCACCGGGCATTCTCTGTCCGGGGGATCTACACAATCTCAAAAGAAAGGAAGGATGATGTGATCTCCCTTACCTGCTTGAGATATTTCTCCATAGTAGGGGCTCAAGTGTTGAACTCTCCATAAACCTGCCCCACGATCAGCTGGACATTGTCGAAGGCTTTAAGATGCTGAACCCCAAGTTCGCGGGCGAGTCTTAACCCTATGAGGAGGGCTTCATATTCTGTCTTGTTGTTGGAGGCCTTGAAGTCGAAGTGAAGTGCCTGCTTGGCAACGACTCCCTCAGAGCTGGTGAGGATTATCCTGGCCCCGAACCCCCAACGTTGGAAGCACCATCAACATGGAGAGTCCAAGGCTCACCTGCCAACTTTGCCTTTGCTGGTTCCACTGGCTCTAGCCCAATCTCTGCCTTGTTAGGGATGGTGCACTCCATGAGGAAGTCCAAAGCCTGGGCCTTGATGGAGGGGCGAGGCTGATAATAGATGTCGAATTCGCAATGCTCCATGCCCACTTGGTGATCCTTTTGGAGGCATCGATCTTCTGCAAAATCTGGTGCAAGGGCTGATCGATAGGACCATAGTAGGGATGAAGTCGCCTTGTCAAGGTCATGAGGGTGAAGGTGACCTCCACCTTTGAGTACCGGGTCTCTTCATCCTTAAGGATTCGGCTAATATGGTAGACTGGCTTCTGCACTCCCTCTTCTTGGACGAGCATAGAACTGATGGCCACGGGAGAGATAGCTAAGTAGAGATAGTGCATTTCCCCCATGACCAGTCTTGTGAGAAGTGGTGCGATGGCGAGGTAGGTCTTGAGCTACTTAAAGGTGATATGGCATTCTCTATCCAGTGGAAGTTCTTGATCTATTTCATGGCCTTGAAGAAGGGCAGGCACTTGTTTTCGGACTGTTGCCCAGAAATGGAGCCCAAGAGGGGGGGTGAATTGGGTCTTTCAAAAATTATAACAATAATGTGCAGGCCTTGTAGTGTTTGTGAACAATGTGATTAATGCACTAAAGTATATGCAGCAGAAAACAGTAAATAGAGTGCAGGAAATGAAGTGCAAGTAATAAAAAGAGACAATCACACACAAACACCAAGTTTTATAGTGGTTCGGTGCACTCCAAGCACCTACGTCACTCCCCAAGCTCCCCTTGGAAATTTCCACTATAATCTCTTCAAAGATACAGCCAACTTGTTTTCCAAGGCTCACAAGTCAAAACCTAAGTTGGTTTTGTCACCTAGGCTCACCAACAAATCTTACAACTTATTTTGACTTTGGGCTCACAAGTAAAACCTAGTTGGTTTTGTACTTTTGGTTCACAAACAACCTTACAACCTACTTTCAAGACCCTTGAAAGCTAGGTCAACAAAAAATAAATTCAGAATACAATAATGAAAGCACAAGCAAACTCTCTTCTAGAGTGGAATGAGGAATCTTTGAAGCTCTTTGATGATTGCTTGATGTGACTTGACTTTGAATCTTCTCAAGAATACTTTTGGAAATATGAAATGAAAGGAATGTAGGCTTTCTTAGTAGAATCTCTCCTTTTTAGCTTTTGGAAGTGGAGTTCTTGAAGAATGTCTTTAACTCTTGGATATTCTCTTGGTTCTCTTCTTTCTCTTTCTTCATGAATGAGTTTGGTGAAGCTTAAATACAACAAAAACATCCAAAAAACCGTTTAAGACCGTTAGGGATCAAAAACTAGCCATTAGGAGCTGAAAAACATCAATTCAGGCTATCAAAAAATAGATCCGTTGAAACTGTCAGAACCCGAGTGTCGACACTTGGCTTTCAGGTGTCGACACTTGGTTTCCAGGTGTTCAAGTGTCGACACTTGACACAAAAATTCTCTAGAGGCATGTTCTGTATTTTCAAAGTCTCAGGCATTGAGTCGATACTTGGGATCCTAAATGTCGACACTTGAATTTCAGGTGTCGACATGGTTGCATGCAAATGCTGAAGTGTTGACAAGTCATAGTGCCAAAACCATGCCAAAAACATAAAGATTCTTAGTGAAACTTAAATGCAACATTTATAGACAATAATTGAACCAGTTTGTGGCCTTTTTCAATGGAGAAGACTTCTTAAATTATGAAAAAATGCTTTGCTTCCAAAGTGTGCCATGATGCTCTAGATTTGAGAATTTAAGGTGCTTAAAACCTGAAAACTCATAACTATAATTGAAACATTAGTACAAGATATGTACTCGACGTTTTGTTAATCATCAAAATTACGGGGTAGAGCCAACAATCTCCTCCTTTTTGATGATGACAAAACCTTGAGTAAATAAGCATTTAAAATCAATTGTGACATTGTATCCCATAAGTATGAACTTGAAACTTATACAATGCAATTCAATGGTGAAGATGTGCTTAATAGATATTGAAATTAACAATCTCTCGCCCTAAGAAAGTGAAAGTATGAACCATTTCAAAAATTGAGAAAAAATGCTTGTATATATCTACTCCCCTTTTGGTCAACATACAACATAAAAGGGAGTAAACTCCTCCTGAATCAATGCATTAGTTCATGATACAAGATTAGATTGTCAATGATTCCAATAGGTATCAGAACAAATGCAAGATTAGGAAGTAATATAAAAAAATGTACATTTTCAGATACAACACAAACAGACACAAGAGTGATCATAAACTGAAGCATATATATATATATATAAGATCAGGTTTTCAGATACAAAAATTGCTGTTAATGATACAGCAATACTGAAACATGATAAATAAAGTAAACAAGTACAGTGATATAAGCATGTAAGCTAATACAACAGCTAGATATAAAAGTAACAAGTAACTAGATAAACATCTATGAGGCTACTCCTGATCAGATGGAAGCTCAAAACTAATGGGGGCACTGATCCTGGACCTAGGTGCTAGGGCTTTAGGTGGCTCAAGAATCCTATGGCTCCTAGTCCTGGTAGAAGGTCCATAAGCAAGTACAACCCTGGATGATCTGGTCGATGGGGGAGGTAGAATCTCAGTTGGTGTCGCAAAATCAGGAGTGGAAACAATCTGATCATTTGGAGAAGGGATCACGGGAGTAGCTGGTGTCTGAGTATCTCTACTGACCATCTCATACCGCCCAGCTCGGTCTATACTTACATCTGAACTGCCATCACCAGAAATATCTATCTCTATCTCTATCATCATCGCCGCCATCACCACCATCACCACCCTGGGAATCATCATGACCATCATCAGCAGGTGGTGGAGGTGGAGGATCAGCTGGACTAGATGTCCCTGACGGCAATAGAGCTCTCAGCATCTCCTCAATACGAGAGAATCCAGCCTCCATAGTTCTGCGAATATCATCATGCTCCTCTGCAGTGTGAGCTCGAAGACTCTTAATCTCAATCCTGAGCTGTGTAGTTCGGACTCCCAGTTCGATTATCTCATTCCTAAGCTCAGCAAACTGGTGGCGTGCGTGCTCCTCAAATGATGTATCAGTGGTAGGAGCAGAAGGCGAAATTGCAGGCTCTGACGTTGGTCCTACTCGAGGAGGTGTAACAGCTGGCCCTGATGGCTCGGCCTTAGCCTCTCGTAACTCGTCCTCCTCGTCTGGCTCCTGACCAGACTCCCTGCGAACCCATCTGCTAGCCAGTCTCCGATATCCCATCCAGTGCAGAGATCACTCGTCATAAACATCAGTATGAAGGATCTCCTTGGAGGCCTCCCCCTCCAAGGGTATACCGTAAGCACGAAAGATGCGAGTCAAACCCATACTGTATGGAAGACAATGTCTCCTCTGAGTGGCTGCGTCCCTCATCTGAAGTAGCATGAAAGCCGGAAGGTCAACCGCAGTCCTCTGAGACAAGCAGATCATAAGCATCAGCTCCCGCTCCGTAATAAAATCGAATCTGTCAGCCTTCGGGAGCAGGATGCGGGCAGTGATGTGGTGAAGAAGCCTCATCTCCACTGATAACTAGTTCGCGGTGACCACTGTCACACCACGAACGTCATCTCTCTGAAGCACACATCTGAAAGCCTCCTCACGATCCTCAGTGCAGTAAGCCACAATGCCTCGGTGAGGGATCTCCCATAATTTGCTCAAAACTGACTCATCCACTGGAATCCTGACACCTCTGACTGTCGCATGCCAGGCGAGTCTGCTACAATCCAAGCTACCATAGAACTCGCGGATCAGGTGGGGATAATACATCTTTGTCATAGTACAGAAGGGGACTAAACCCGCTGACTCGAGAGTCTCGCGTAGTCTAAAACCCTGACCGTCAAAGAATCCGAGATCAACGCGCCGTCCTGCAGCAATAATCTTCCCCGAAACCTTCTTTGCTGAAGGAGGTGGGGGAACAGCTCGCTCTGCTCGCTCTGCCTGCTGCTGCTGCCTGTCATCCCGAGCCTTGGTTCTTCTTTTAGCTGAGCTCTGACCGAATTTTCTTTTAAGAGCCAACTTCTTCCTTGGTCCCATAATCTCCAAGCAGATGAAAGAGAGGGAAGGAGAGGAAACTAAGGAAGGCAACAGTCCAACTGAAAGAAACTACAGGAAAGAGGGAACTTACCAAAAATGGAAGTGTAGAGAATCTTGTTCCACAAAACAACCAAATAAGGGAAAAATAGGAAACAATGGGAGCAAAAACGGAAGAGAAATGAGGGAAAATAGAAATTGGGAAGGAAATGGGGGGTTCGGCCATGAGAAGGATGAACTGAGTGGGAGAAAAACCGAGTGGCCACGAACCGCAACAATCCAAGAAAAATCAAGAACAATACGGTTCACAACAAAAAAGGAGGAAAAACGATCCAAAATCCATGGAAAAACAGGGATTAAATGGAATAAAATGGATGAAATCAAGAACACGATGATTTACGGTTTGAATGAAGAAAAGAGGGAGAGAAATACCTTGAATCGAAGGGGCAAGGGAGGAAATCCACTGTTTCGGCAGTTGGAGGACCGAAGGGGACCGCTAGGGCTCAAGGAAAAAGAGGGAAATAAAATACAAAAGGGTTCGGAGAAGCCCTAAAAATCTTGAAATTTCCGCGAGTGTTGACACTTCGATTTTCTCAGTGTCGACACTTGGTCGGGTGTTAACACTTCGCAAAAATCCAAGTGTCGACATTTGGCCAAGAAATTTCCAAGAAAAATCAAAAAAAATTGCAAAAAATCAAGGGATATTTTGAAAAGTTTTAGGGCTCAATGAAAGTGATTTTGAGCAAAAATAAATTAGGTGGAGTGGAATTTAAGAGAGTTCTAAGAGAATGGGTCAATGATTTCTAACTCTCTTCTAATCATACAAAATCTCTCTTCACTCAAGGGTTTGGTAAACACATCAACTAATTGATCATCAGTACCAACAAATTCAAGCATCGCATTAGAGTTTTGCACATGATCTCTTATGAAGTGATGTCTTATTTCAATATGTTTACTTCTTGAATGTTGCACAGGATTCTTAGTTATATTGATTGCACTAGTATTGTCACATCTTATGGGTGTCTTAGTTAGTTTTATGCCAAAATCTTCGAGTTGTTTGATCCATAGGATTTGAGCACAACAGATTCCAGCTGCAATATATTCGGCTTCCGCCATAGATAGAGCAACTAAATTCTGTTTCTTGCTACTCCATGAAATCAAATTAATCCCAAGAAACTGACAGGTTCCACTTATACTTTTTCGATCAAGTTTACATCCAGCAAAATCAGCATCAGAATAAGCAATTAATTCAAATGAAGATTCTTTAGAATACCATAGACCAATATTTATAGTACCAGACAGATATCTAAGTATGCGTTTAACAGTCAAAAGATGAGACTCT
The DNA here is from genome assembly GCA_021397845.1 of Areca catechu. Classification (NCBI taxonomy): domain Eukaryota; kingdom Viridiplantae; phylum Streptophyta; class Magnoliopsida; order Arecales; family Arecaceae; genus Areca; species Areca catechu. The sequence goes on from CM038043.1 coordinate 118,688,806, forward strand.
TTAGGGGCAGACTGATATCTTGCATATATATAAATACTGAACATAATATCTGGCCTACTAGCAGTTAGGTACAATACTGAGCCAATCATTTCTCTATATAATTTTTGGTCTACAGGCTTACCTGATTCATCTTTGTCAAGCTTAAAAGAGGAGCTCATTGGTGTACCTAATGGCTTGGTGCTCTCCATCCCAAACTTCTTAAGTATTTTTTTGTGTACTTAGCTTGGTTGATGAATATCCCCTCTTTCTTTTGCTTTATCTGGAGTCTGAAGAAGAAATTAAGTTCTCCCATCATGCTCATCTCGAACTCATCCTGCATTAACTTTGCAAACTCTTGACAAAGAGATTCGTTAGTCGCACCGAATATGATATCATTCACATAGATTTGTACTACTAAGAGATCATCATTATTCTTTTTCAAAAATAAAGTAGTATCTACATTACCTCTAGTAAAATCATTTTTGAGTAAGAAAGAACTTAAATGATCATACCAAGCTTTTGGAGCTTATTTCAAACCATACAAAGTTTTATGAAGTTTGAAAACATTGTTTGGAAATACATGATTTTCAAAACTTGGGGGTTGTTCAACATAAACTTCTTCTTCGATAAAAACATTCAAAAAGGCACTTTTGACATCCATTTGAAATAATTTAAAATCCATAAAATATGTAAAAGCCAACAATAGCGTAATTGCTTAAAGTCTAGTAACAGGAGCAAAGGTTTCATCAAAATCGATTTCTTCCTCCTGATTGTATCCTTTGGCAACTAGTCTAGCTTTATTTCGAGTAACAATACCATTTTCGTCAAGTTTATTTCTAAAAATCCATTTTGTGCTAATTATTGAAACATTTGAAGGTCTATCTACTAAAGTCAAAACATTATTTCTTTTAAATTGATTAAGTTCATCTTGCATAGCATTAATCCAATTACAATCATTTTTAGCTTCTTAAATAGTTTTAGTTTCTATTTGAGATACAAATGCTAAATAATCACAGACATTTCTAAGAGATGATCGTGTACTTATACCTTTAGATGGATCACCAATCTTTTGGGTGTCCATAAGCATACCTCCATTCTTTAGGTAGAGGATCAGATAATGATGCGTTTTCACCTTCTTGATCTTGTCCTCTTTCATTGTTTTGACCATCTTCTTGCTTCTTGGTAGGTTTTTCATTGTTGTTCACCTCTTCAGTTCTTTTGGTACCTGTTTCATCATCAAGCACATCTTTTTTTCTAGAAGATTTTTGGTTAGATTCATCAAGTACAACATGTATGATTCTTTAACAAGTGTCATGTTGACGATCCTGTATGTCTTGCTAGATGTAGAGTAGCCTAAAAAGACACCCTCATCTGACTTGGCATCAAATTTGCTTAGATTATTTTTATCATTGTTTAAGATGAAACAACGGCATCCAATAACACGAAAATATTTGATTGAAGGTTTCCTACCCTTCCAAAGCTCATAGAGTGTTTTCTTTAAAATAGGTCGGATCAAAACATGGTTTAAAACATAACATGCAGTGTTTATGGCTTCCGTCCAAAATTATCTAGGTAAATAATTTTCGCAAAGCATAGTGCGTGCCATTTCTTCAAGTATTCTATTTTTTCTTTCTATTATCCCATTTTGTTGAGGTGTCCTAGGTCCAGAAAAATTATGATGAATGTCATTTTCACTACAAAACTTATCAAACTCAGAATTTTTAAATTCTGTTTCATGATCACTTCTCAAAGAAACAATGAAACACCTTTTTTATTTGAAACTCTTTTATGAAATCTAATAAATGCTGAAAATGTTTCATCTTCATGTGCTAAAAACATGACCCAAGTATAACGTGAGAAATCGTCTACAATAACTAGATCATACTTCTTATCTAGTTGGTCCAAAGAGGTTCATATGAAGCAATTCTAAGGGTCTAGATGTAGAGACTATTCATTTTGGTTTAAAAGATGATTTGGTTTGTTTTCCAAGTTGGCAAGCACTACAAATCTTGTCTTTTTCAAAACTAAGTTTTGGCAAATCTTTTATTAAATCATTTTTGCTAAGTTTTGAAATCAGATGCATGCTAGCATGTCATAGTCTACGATGCCAAAACCAACCAGTTTCATTGATCTTGGCATCCATTGCCACTAGGCATTGACCATTTGAACATGTAGATCATCTATGTCTACCATATAAATATTGCCTTGCCTATGACCATTGAACTTGATGCCATTGTCATCTAAACTAGAAACAATCACATTGAAGATTCGAAAACAACTTTAAAATCATTGTCACAAAATTGATTGATGCTAAGTAAATTGTGTTTCAAACCATCAACATACAAAACATTATCAATATGAGTAGAAGGGGTGATATGGACTTTACCAATTCCGACAATCTTACCTTTTCCATTATCATTAAATGTTATATTACCACCATTTTAATATTCGAGTGATGAGAACTGCTCCACATCTCCAGTCATGTGCCTTGAGCAACCGCTGTCGAGGTACCACATTCTTCTTTTATTGATTGCAAGGCACACCTACAATAAAAATCAGGTGAAGACTTTAGGTATCCAAGTCATCTTGGATCCTTTCAGGTTAGTGGTAATGGTTCCTTTGGAACCCAAACTTTCTTAACTTTGCTAATTTTTCTTTTATTGCATAAATAAGATTTATGTTCTATAATACCACAAGTATAACAAGTAATAGAAGATGATGCAGGCACAAAGAAATTCTTGAAAAACTTTTGCTGTTTTTGAGTTTTAAAATCTAAACCGGCTTTGTTAAAAATAGCCCTTGGATTATTTAGAAGCATGTTCAATTTTTCAGAACTGTATGTAAATTTTTCAACAAATAATTTTAACTTTTCAAGTTCTTTTTTGTACTTTTTGTTTTCTTGCAAAATCTTATTGTTCTGTTTTATAAACTTTTCAGTTGAAACAAGAGAATTTTTCTTTTTCAAATCTTCTTTTTCTTTTTCAAGAAGACAAACTTTATCATTCAACTTTTTGTTCTCTTGAAGCATACAATTATTTTCAATTAAATACTTGTCATTTGTTTTTGCCAAAACCAGATTTTGCTTCTTTAATTCTTTATGCTTCAATTTCAGTTTTTGAAATTAAATGACCAATTCATCAAAAACCTCATGCAGTTCATCAAAAGTAAATTCATTTTCGGTTTCGGATAATACCTCATCATTATCGGCCATCAAACAGAAGTTTGCAACTTCTTGCTGTTCTTCCTCAGAACTGGAGTCCTCGTTGTCACTTCAGGTTGCCATCATAGCCTTCTTTTTTAATCTTTTTTTGCTCTTTTAAGGGGCAGTTCATCTTGAAGTGGCCCGGTTTTTTGTACTCAAAACATGTGGGCTGCTCGTTTTCTTTCTCTTTCTCCTCTTTGCTAGGCTTTCCCTTTTTGAGGTTTCTTCTTAAAGTTATACTTCTTCTTTTGCATGAACCTCCTAAACTTTCTGGCCATGAGAGCTGTCTCATCTTCTTCATCTTCTTCGGAATCTTCACTTGATTCATCTTTATAGGTGGACATGAAAGCGATCACTTTCTTCTTTTTGTCGTAGTCCACGGTCTTCTGCTTTAAAGAGAGCTCATAGGTCATCAATGAGTCCAACAGTTGCTCGCAAGGTTCCCGGTACCGGTACCGGGAGCTGTATCAGCGGGAGGCTGATATGGTACGGTACGGTCTGTACGTACCGTACCGGCAGGTATACCGACTCATTTTTTTAATATAAAAATATTCTCCCCCCTCTCAAAAATGCATTTAAAACATAAAAAGGACCTGAACCAGGCTGAACCTACCGGTTCGTACCGGTACGGTACCGTACCATATCGTATCGTATTGGTACGGTACCGTATCGTACCAGTACGGAAATCATTTTTTTTATTTTTTTAACAGTCCGGATGCCGGACCATTTTAATGGGCTGAACCGTACCGGCTAGCTACTGGTACGGTATGGTATGCCCCATACCGGGCGGTACGGGACGGTACCGCCATTCCTGGTTGCTCGAGAGGAAGAGTATTTACATCCTTGGCTCCTTCTATTGCTGTGACTTTTGCATCCCATGAAGCTGGAAGAGACTTGAGAAGTTTATTGATAAGTTCACCATTAGATATAATCTTTCCTAAACTTCTTATGCCATTCACAATATTAGTGAACCTAGTATACATTTCACTTATAGATTCAGTAGGTTCCATTTTGAACATTTCATATGTGTGAATGAGCATGTTAACTTTAGTTGTTTTCACTTGGTGTGTACCCTCATGGGTAATCTCAAGTGTGCCCCATATTTTCTTTGCGGAGAGACAATTTGAGATTCTATTGAATTTACTCGGATCCAAAGAGCAAAACAATAGATTCATAGCCTTAGCATTAAGCTCTATTTGCTTAATGTCATTTTCATCCCAATCATCTTCCATTTTGGAAATGGGAATGCCATTAATCAAAATAGTTGACTGATAGGGACCTTTAACAATAGTCCTCTAAAGATTATAATCAATGGCTTGAATGAATATGCGCATGCGAGTTTTCCAATAAGTATAATTTGTGCCATTAAATAGAGGGGGACGGTTTGATGCTTGACCTTCAACAACACCCATATCTATTGGGACTGCCATGATTTTTTACTCAAGATCGTTGGACCTACAAGTAGAGTACTGGAGCTCTGATACCACTTGTTGCCCAGAAATGGAGCCCAAGAGGGGGGTAAATTGAGTTTTTCAAAAATTATAACAATAATGTGCAGGCCTTGTAGTGTTTGTGAACAATGTGATTAATGCACTAAAGTATATGCAACGAAAAACAGTAAATATAGTGCAGGAAATAAAGTGCAAGCAATAAAAAGAGACAATCACACACAAATACCAAGTTTTATAATGGTTCGGTGCACTCCAAGCACCTACGTCCACTCCCCAAGTTCCTCTTGGGAATTTCCACTATAATCTCTCCAAAGATTACAGCCGACTTGTTTTCCAAGGCTCACAAGTCAAAATCTAAGTTGGTTGTCACCTAGGCTCACCAACAAACCTTACAACTTGTTTGGCTTCGGGCTCACAAGTAAAACCAAGGTCCGCTGAATCGGTACCGGGACCCGTACGGGTCAACGGGCGGTATGGTACGGTACGGTACGGTCCGTACCGGTACGTGTACCACCATGCCGAATTTTAAAAAAAAACAAACTCTCCCCTCTCACTGTACCGACCCCGAACCGACCTGAACCGGGACGAATCGGGCTTAACCGAGCCCGAACCGGGCAGTTCATACCGGTATGGTACGGTACGTACCAGTACAGAAATTTTTTTTTTTTTTTTTTCACCGGTCCGGTCTTCGGACCATTTTTTGGTGGCAAACCGTACCGGCTCTTGGCCGATATGGTACGGTACGCCCCGTATCGGGCGGTATGGGACGGTACCGCGAACCTTGAGTAAAACCTTAGTTGGTTTTGTACCTTTGGCTCACCAACATCCTTACAACCTACTTTCAAGACCCTTGAAAGCTAGGTCAACAAGAAATAAATTCATAATACAATAATGAAAGCACAAGCAAACTCTCTTCTAGAGTGGAATGAGGAATCTTTGAAGCTCTTTGATGATTGCTTGATGTGACTTGATTTTGAATCTTCTTAAGATCATTTTTGGAAAGATGAAATGAAAGGAATGTAGGCTTTTTCAGTGGAATCTCTCCTTTTTAGCTTTTGGAAGTGGAGTTCTTGAAGAATGTCTTTAACTCTTGGATATTCTCTTGGTTTTCTTCTTTCTCTTGCTTCATGAATGAGTTTGGTGGAGCTTAAATACAACAAAAACATCCAAAAATCCATTTAAGACCGTTAGGGATCAAAAACTAGCCATTAGGAGCTGAAAAACATCAATTGAGGCTGTCTGAAAAGTTGAAGCTGTTAGAACCTGTGTGGACACTTGGCTGTCAGGTATCGACCCTTGGCTGTCAGGTATCGACACTTGGCTTTCATGTGTCGACACTTGGTTTCCATGTGTCGACACTTGAACTTTCAATGTCGATACTTGACACAAAAATTCTTCAGATGCATGTTCTGTATTTTCAAAAAGTCTAAGGTCTTGAGTCGATACTTGGGATCCTAAGTATTGACACTTGAATTTCAGGTGTCGACACTTGAGTTTTGAGTGTCGATACTTAGAGTGCCATGGAAAATTTCTGCATGCCAAATGCTGAAGTGTCGGCACCTGTTTCCAGGTGTCGACATTTGGTTATGCAATTTTCAAAAGCAAGTGCCAAACATGTCAAAATTTAAAGATTTTTAGTGAAACTTAAATGCAACATTTATAGACAATAATTGAACCAGTTTGTGGCCTTTTTCAATGGGGAAGACTTCTCAAATCACGAAAAAATGCTTTGCTTCCAAAGTGTGTCATGATGCTCTAGATTTGAGAATTTGAGATGTTTGAAACCTAAAAACTCATAACTATAATTGAAACATTAGTACAAGATATGTACTCAACGTTTTGTTAATCATCAAAATTACGGGGTAGAGCCAACACGGACTTTGCCATAAATCGGCTTAGTGCAGCGACCCACCTTGCAAGATACTGAATCTCGTTTCTTGGGGTTGTCATCTCTAGGATCACCTGAAGCTTCTCGGGGTTCATCTCAATTCCATGGTTTGATACCATGATACCTAGGAATTTTTCGGAAGAGACTTCGAATGCACACTTGTTGGAGTTGAGCCGCATGTGGTACCTTTGCAGCATTTGGAAAGTCTCCTCCAAGTTTGTGATGTGCTAGCTATCCTTTCATCTTTTTACCAGCATGTCGTCGATATAAACTTTCATGTTACGTCCAATTTGGTTGCTGAAAACCTTGTTGATGAGTCGCTAGTAGGTGGCTCCAGCATTCTCTAGGTTGAAGGGCACCTTGTAATAGTACAGCCCTTGGTCGGTAATGAATGCCATCTTCTCCTCATCCTTGGATGCCATTCGGATTTGTTGTACCCAAAAAGTCATCCATGAAGTTAAGGATGTCGTGCCCGAAGTTGAATCCACAGGTTAGTTGATTTTGGGAAGAGGGAAACAATCATTTGGGTAGGCCTTGTTCAAATCAGTGAAGTCAATGCATGCCCGCCATTTACCATTGGCCTTCTTCACTAGGACAACATTGGTGAGTCAGTCTAGGTACTGGACTTCACGAATGAAACTGGTCTCTAGAAGCTTCTCTACCTCCTGCTTGATGGCTTGCTGGTGCTTAGGGGCGAAGCTTCTTTTCTTTTGGCGAGCTGGGAGATGTAGGGGGTCGATGTTGAGGCGATGCACCATAACCTCAGGGTCGATGCCTGGCATATCGCTGCTATCTATGCGAAGATGTCGGTGTTTGTGCGGAGGAAATCTACCAGGTGGGCCTTGGACTCCTTTCTCTGCTCGTTCTTGATATAGACCACATGGGAGGAGTTAGACGAATCCAGGGGAACAGGAACCAGTTCTTCTACAGGCTCTCCTCACTGTAGTTTTTGCTAATCCTAAAGGTTAAGGCTCTCAATGGACACGGCTTCTTTCGACTTTTTGCTTTTGAGGGTTGCCACATAGCACTGCCTTGCCAAGGCTTGGTCATCTCGAACCTCTCCCACCTCGTGGGGGGTAGGGAACTTCATGAGTAGGTGGTATGTCAAGACCATGGTTCGTAGAGCATTCAGTCTTGGTCTCCCTAAGATGGTGTTGTAGGCTATTGGGATCCTGAACAACGAAAGATCCAGTAAGGCCGTGGCCTGTTGATGCGGGACGTAAACGAAAAGAAAAATAGAATAAAAATTAAAGAAGAAAGAAAAGAAAAAATCAAATATATCTAGAATTCAATTCAATCAATTAAGCTAATCTTTCTTTATACAACTAGAGCCTTTAAATAAAGTAACAAATCGCATCCAAACGGAAGTCAAATTACTAAGTTCTAATAGAATTAAAAATTTTAATAAAGGTAACAAGGAAAATAAGGAAAACTTCAAAATAATTGAAATTGTAAATAAAGGGAATTCTAAATAAACCCTCCTTTTAAAATAAAATTAGGGTCAGGGTTCCTCAAAGTAACGAAATAGATATGAATTTTTTCGATTCCCATCATTCATTCCTAGCTGGAAAGAACTTGACTCTGGCGAGGAATTGAGGTAGTATTCTAGCAAATCTAGATCAATATGGTGTAAGTCATTTTCATGAATCCAAGTAGCATATAAATCTGGATGGCCATGCCAGTTAAAAAATTATCGAAATCCTCCATTAGCAGAAAACATAGCTTCATCAGTGATAATGCATCCAATACGATGTAGCGAAGATGTTGGAAGTAAAGGAAGAACTGGAACTGGCATTGGAGGAGACTAAGTGTGTACCTTGAAATCACCTACATGCATAGTAAGAGGCTCGAATGTACCTTGATGAGGTAACAAATCTCTAACATTAAAAACTGGAGTAAATTTTGAATCAGAGGATAATCTATATAATAAGCATTAGGCCTAAGTTTATGAAGGATGTGAAATAGATTAATGGTTTGAGCATGCAAGTTTTTGAGTGAATGTCGGGATAACATTCTACACCGATATGAACTATCACATAGTTATCTTTGTTAAACTCTACATTTATATGGTGAGCATTAGCAACGATCTTTTATTTCTCAGATCTCATAGTGTTCTTTTGCCTGATAGTAGGGTGAATATCATGAATTTGGTGGTAGATTTAATAAGTATAGTTATTCATAGGCAGAGAAACAAGGTCAATGGATTGGCGAGACTTAAAACCATGAACAATATCAAAGAGATTTTTGCCAGTAGACCAATCCACTAAGTTATTATAAGTTCTGTTTTAAATAATGATAAATCCCATAAACCAGGTCTATCATCAATCAGACACCTAAGTAAATCCCCAAGACTAAAATTAACAACCTCTGTTTGACCATCTATTTGGGAATGAAGGGCTGAAGAAAAATTTAAAATGGTCCCAAACAGTTTCCAAAGGATCTTACAAAAATGATTTATAAATTTAATATCACAGTCAAATACTATGGAAAGTTTGGTGTCAGAAGGGCAGGCATAGCACTAGAACTAAGGCATTGAGTATGATCTTTATATTGCAAACTATCTACCTGCCTTTTTATTTTCTTACTCTCTAGAGTTCATTTTGTAGAGTAAGAGATTGGTTACTTGGGATCGTGGAACTAAATCAATGGCATGTTGGATATCACGCAAAGAGATAGGTAATTTGGTATGTCTTTCGGGGTCATGTCCTTAAACTCTTCTAGTAATTGGATATCACGCAAAGAGATAGGCAATTTGGTATGTCTTTCGGGGTCATGTCCTTAAACTCTTCTAGTAATAGTTCATTTTCAGGAGGCGAGTTATTTTGGACATTTGAAGTTAATTTAATCTCACATTTAAAAATCACTATTAACATAATTCCAGAATCTGAACTTTTCTCAAATTTCTTATAAGTTAGAATATGGCAATTTTTCTGATTTGGGATATGAGAAGAACTCTTATCTTTTTTAAAAGGTTAGGTATGCTAGGTTTAACAGGGTTTAACCTAATTTTCTTATTATGCATAAAAAAATAGGTATTCTCCCTACCAAAATGATGAGCATCTACATAAATCCAAAGTCGACCTAACAGAACACTAGCTACCTCTATAGATAACACATCATGCATAATCTCGATCGAATAGGCTTCCGTTTAAATTGGTATTAAACAATATTCACTAACAGGGAGTGATGTTTTATCAACCCAAGCAACTCGATAAGGATGAGGATGAGGTTGAGGCTTTAGATTTAATTAACTAATGGCAGATTTAGACAACATTCATAAAACTACTGCCATTGAGACAAGCTTGCAGACCTTTTTGTCACATTAGGCATAGGTATGGAAAATGCTAGTACGTTTTTGTCACATTGGGCATAGGTATGGAAAATGCTAGTACGTTTCCATACTTCAGAGTTTGCAAGAATGGTGACTATACATCGCATGATATTAACACATTCTCCTGACTTTTTATAATCTTTCTTGTACTCTTCCTCTAAAATAGCCAGTTTTAAAGAGTTAAAGGTTTGGGAAGGTGACTGATGGACAGGTTGACTATTAGGAAGGTCATCTATTGGTGGTTGTTTATCAATCTTGAATCTCTTGGGGACAGTTGATATTATATCTATTGACCTATATGAGATTCGCCCGGTCTACGTGGTTATTAACTTGATTAGCACGAAGCTTACTAATCTCAGTGCAAAGTTGGCCTATTGATTGGCATATATGATTCAAGATCTCTTACAATATTGTTTGGATATTTTTGATAGATTAAAGTTCTTTTTTCATGCTAGTATATGCATCTTTTGGGCTGTCAATTGTCATGGTAGCAAAGAAAGATTGGATCTTAAACTAAAGGCTATGATTACTAAGAAATTTAGCTATGATGCTTATAATAAATTTATAGAATCAAATGCAGTGTCAATGCATTTGGTATGTGCAATAGCAAAGATGTGTGGATGAAATATGATGACAGGTAAAATATATGAATGAATATAATGATAGGTAAAATAAGGGCCTAGACAATAATAGAAATTATTCACTAATTTAAAAAATCCAATTTCAATGAAAAGATTATACTTTTTACGATACGGTCTCGAGAACTTTCGAGTGATTGCTTGCTAGCTAAAAACAAGGTAAGAAGAACTTCAATTTTTTTTCTTTTTCTATTTTTTTTCTTTTTTTGATCTGTGGACCAGGTCTACGGACTAGTCTGTAAACCATGCAGTCATGGGCCAATCTATGGATCGTGCAGTCTGTAAACCATGCAGTCATGGGCCAATCCATGGACCGTGATAAAATGAGGGCTTATGCTCTTCTTCAACCATGGGCAATGCAGCGGCGGATCCCGTGATAGGGATGGCGGCGATGGTGATTTGGTGGTAGCGATGGCAAAGGTGATGGCTCCAGTGACCGTTGACGAGAAGGAGGTAGTGGGTGTTTTCTCCCTGTCCGTGTTCTTTGTTCGTAGGCGATGCGAAAATGGTGATGACGATGGGGGAGGCAGCTACGGCAACGACGATGCAACCAGAAGAGCAGTTACGATCGACTAGCCCAAATCGATGTTGGCAGTGATGGAAGCAATAAGAAGGGAGAAGAGCTGAATTAGGGGAAGGGCTTTGTTCAGCCAAATCCGGCGACTTGCCGGCTTTTCCTAAGGTGGATGCTAGCTAACAGACCAAGAAAGGGAGAAGAAGAGATGTTAGAGGCCCTTCGTGTCAAGTGAGAATCGGTAGTGACTTTCCAAGGGATGCCTGATCGAAGCCAAGAGAATCGGCAATGACTTGATGGCAAGGAGCTAACAGGAGGGGAAATAGCTCTATATGATTGCCAGATTCAAGTGCAGGGAGTTAACGCACATAAGAGGAACGCGACGACGATGGCAGTGGACGATGACGATGGCTTCCCTGGCTTTTTTTTTGATTTTAACAAGTTTGGATTGGGTGGGAGGCTTCGAGCAACCGAATAGGGAATCTTGTTTTTCCCTTATTTTTTCTTGGTTTTTCCATTCTTAAAAGTCTTGATTGGGCAGAGGCTTGCAATGGCCAAACAGAGGGATTGTAGTTTGCTCTAATACCAATTTAATGCGGAACATAAACGAAAAGAAAAATAAGATAAAACTTAAAGAAAGGAAGAAAAGAGAAAAACAAATATCTTTAGATTCAATTCAATCAATCAAGCATGTCTTTCTCCATACAGCGTAGCGCTTAAATAAAGTAATAAATCACATCCTAATGGAAGTCAAAGTACTAAGTCCTAATAGAATTAAAAATTCTAATAAAGGTAACAATAAAACATAAAGAAAACTCTAAAATAAAGGAAACTGTAAATAAAGGGAATCCTAAATAAACCCTCCTAAAATAAAATTAGGATTGGGATTCTTCAAGGTACATGAAATAGAGATGAAATTTTTTGATTCCCATCACCTATATTGGGGCTTGATTGGTTGTGATAGGGAGAGTGATAATGCCCTTGACAGGGACAACTCTAGAGAAGCCAATTAAGGGGATATCTGTCCTTTGGAGGTGATTCCTTGGCAAGCCCATTTTTACAAAAGCATCATAAACAAGGATTGCTGAACCGGTACTGGGATCCATATCGATCAGTGATCGATACTGTATCATACCATACCGTACCATACTGATACATGTATCGATCTTGGTAAATTGAGAAAAAAACTATCTTCCTCCCTTTCAAGCAAGGATCGTTGAACCGGACTTGAACCGGATTCGAATCGAGCCAAACCAAGCCCAAACCGGATTGAACTAAGCCATACCGGTCCGAACCAACCCGTACCGTATCGAACCAACCTAACCGGTTCGGCTCAAGCCAATTTTTATGGTTTGGGTCCTGAACTATTTTTAGGACTGAACCATATCCATTCTTGAATGGTATGGTATGGCTTGAACCGGGCAGTTCGGGATAGTACCGTAAATCCTGATCATAAAAGAGAATATCTATGAAGCTTCCATTATCCACTAGAATTCTTTTTGCATCACAGTTTGAGATAGCAAGGAGAACAACCATAGGATCATGATATGAAAATAGAACCCCATTGGTGTTGGCAGCAGAGAAGGTAATGGGCTCCTCTGCCCTCTGGTACTTGGGCTAGGGAATCTTTGTGTGGGCCACCTTGGCATAGACTCGCTGCCTTAAGGAGCTTGCCCCTTAGTGGCTAGTTCACTTGAGATGGTCCGACAAGGATCCTGTCCTCCGCAGGGAGTTCGGTTATTGGCTAGGGCTCTCTGCCGGTAGCCTCCAAGGTGTTGGGTTGATTGATGTAGCTGCATAGGTAGCCTCCTTGAATTAGCTACTCGATCTTCATTTTCAGGATGATGCAATCCTCAGTGTCATGCCCGTAGTCCTGATGAAATTGTCAATATTTCTTGCGATCCTTCCGGGCTTTCTTGTTCATCTTCCCTGGTCACTGGACAATATCATGATCTTTGATCTCCATCAGGATTTGCCTTTAGGGAGCATTCAGAGGGGTGAAGTCCTTGTAGTGAGGCTGCCTGGGACTTTCGGATCGGGGATGAACCCTTGGTCTCTCTTCTTTTGCTGTTGCGGTTGCGACTGAGAAGGAAGAGTAAGATGGAGCGGTCCTCTCGAGGATACTTCTGGTCACCCTTCTTCTACTTCTCCACCATGCCCTCGGTGTTGATGTACTTCTCAGCACGGGCCAGAAGTTCAGGAAGGCTTCTAGGAAACTTCTTAGAGAGAGAGAAGTAGAAACTGCCTTCATGTAGCCCCTCTTTAGGGCTGACGTGGCGACAGAAGGCTTGAGGCCATGAACCTCTAACATGGCCACTTTGAAGCGGCCCACGTAGTGGCGAAGAGATTTGCCCTTTTACTGAATAAAGAAGAGAAAGTCGGAGCCTCGCTCAGGCCTTTTGCTACTTTGGAACTGGGTCATAAACTGGCGGCCGAACTCTTCAAAGGAGTAAATTGATTCTGGCAAGAGCTAGGTATACCAGGCTCTGGCTGCTTTCCTAAGGGTAGTCGGGAAGGACTTGCACATGAGGGCATCGGACACCCCTTGGAGAAGCATGATGGATCTGAAGCTCTTCAAGTGGTCAAAGGGATCGGTGGTGCCATTGTGGGCCTCCATAGCAAGCACCTTGAAATGGCGAGGCACTAGTTTCTCCATGATCTTGTGAGAAAACAAGGGGTGAACTATGAATTGAGGCTTGCCACCTGAGGGCAAGTTCTATCGACAGAGCTCCTTCAGGTAGCTATCCACCTCCTGGAGCTTGCAGGCCATCTAGCCTCGTCACCTAGACCATCGGGATGGTTCGAAGACTCCTTTGGTGAAGTGTCCTGTATAGAAGAGGAGGAAATATAAATAGGAGAGTCAGATTGATGCACCTCATTTGGCTCCCAATGAAAGCGATGGTTGAGACACGTGGCAAGCTGGGGCGAGGCTTTACGGGAGGCTCGCCTCGTGCTCCGGGCTAATCTCTTTGCTTGGGGGGCCTCGGTTCCATAGGAGCGGTCCCTTGCTCGCTTTGTACCTCAAGCTTGTTGCCTCTCCCGGGGGAAGGTGGATGCATGGGTGACGGTTGATGGGCTTGCTCCACCTCCAACCTCAGCAGGGCTTGCTGCAGGCCCAACACTAAGGTCATCAGCACTTCGACTTACTGAGTAAGGCCCTGGAACTGCTCAACGGTGATAGCCGGAGCAGTGGATGGCCCCATCTTTTCCCCTATTGAGGGAATCAAAGATGGGGTGGCCAAGGTTGCGGATGTCTCGACGGGAGCAGAGACGATTGTCCTCTTGCCTTTGGCCATGGCATGAACCCGAGGCAAGACGTGTCCAAAGGTAAACTCCAAACCTTAATGATGTTTACGGGCATCTTGGGCCCTTCTTCTAGTGCCAATCGATTGCCGCACCGGGAGGTGGTGCTGACTCAAGTTTGACTTGAGGATGGCTAGAGCTGAGGTGGCTGCTGATGGGGAGCCGGGTCTCTATCATGCCCCGAATCCAGATCTAGGATTGGCTACGCGACCGGCCGCACAACCCTAGGTATCACCCTAGAGATCATGCCAGGCCTAACCTTCAATTCAATATCCAAGCACTCAAGGATTAACACCTATACTCTAGCTCCTCACTGACTAATCCCAAAGCCCGATTGATTTTTCGGATCTGCAATAAAAACATAGAAAAACAGGGGGTGAGCTATATAGGCTCAGTAAGTTATCAACACCTCCAGTATACATACACAAATATGCCATTAACAAATAGCAAGCATAAACACATCATACAACAAGATGTCCATCAATATAATAATATATCCAGCAACATGATGCAAATATGTATACTTAATTTCAACCGATACCGACACGACTATGCATGGCCAACCATTTACTTTACTCTCCTAGTCCCTCTGACTACGGCCATGATCGGCCCGTGGCTCATCCTGAAAGAGACTAGATCTTGACTACACATACCGAAACTGGTCATGTGCCAGTGATCGCCCCACTGGAGGCCCAAAAGGAAAACTAGCTCTGAGTATCATATGAGAAAACATTCATCCTCTGCATGTGCCTGCCACGCATGGCTAAAATAAGGCAACTATCTCCTGTCTCACATACCGCTCAACGGTCATGTGCCAGCAATCGTCCCATTGGAGGCTTCAAAGAAGACTAGGTCCTCCTGTGATCATAGTCGGACTAGAGAGCGACAACACCAATACAATGCATGCAACCCAATGCAATTCAATGCAAATTAAAATATATTACATGCATTTAATATTTTATAAATATATAACATATTTGGCATATAATATCAGAGGTCAAGATAACTTACCGAAAAGCATCCATCAATTATGCACAATTCAAACACTAGACCTGATCTTTTAAGAACAACGATGATCCTGACCAACAATTTAAACATATAATTAATTTCTATTTAATAAAACTAAAAAGAAAACTATGTTATCATGGGGCACTCTCCTCAATCCAATTCCAATTCTGATCCAGAATTTACCTTTCTTCCCTCTCTTCTCTCTCCTCTCTCCTCTTTCTCTCTCTCCTCTATCTCTTTCTTCTCTCTCCTCTCTCTCTCCTTTCTCGCCCATGATGGTTGGGGGCCTCGTGGGTGAGCCACCGACGGCAGATCCAGCCACCGGAAACCATCCCGGCGATGGACTCTCAGGTAGGTTTCTCTCTTTTTTTTTCTATTTCTTCTCTTTTCTTTTTTTTGTCCCACGGAACTTAGGCCCCTGTTTTTCTTTTTCTTTCTTTCTTCTTCTTTCTTCTTCCCCTGGCTTCTTCCTTCATTTGGCCCGAATGAGCCCCACCATGGCCATCAGAAATCACGAAAAGTTGTGGACAAGGAAGAGAGCCGATAGGACATCATCGGATGGAGGGGAGTCGGACGGCACTACCACTGGCGACCGTCTGGCCACTAACCAGAAATCCCAAATACAATACCCAAGACGAACTCCCGTCGGTCACCTTCGCTTATGCCCATGCTCGAGAAGAAAACAGAGAAAAGGGGACTTACCGACGAGTTCGGCGTCGGTCTTTTGCGGCCACTGGAAGAGAGACAAGCTCCGAATCGACCGAGGTACGCAAGAAATCTTTTTTTTATATATAGGGAAGAGACCCTACTCCCCATGCATTCAACCCATCCTCCCCGAGCCTTCCACGCCTCAACCACTTCCTCCTCCGACTCCTTCGCCAACCAATCCGACAGTCAGGTGCTCTGGCCAAGCAGGGGACTCGATCCCCTATTCGGCAAAAATTTTTGCCTAACATGAAGTGAAGGCGGCAACCCAGTTGCCGGCTTCAGCCCGAAATTTGCATGGGTTGGGCCGGCGAAAAATTTGGGTTGGGCCTCACAGTCTCGTAGTGGCCTATTGATGGGAGTTGGTCCTGCAAGACAAAAAAGTTAGAAAGCCCGTACCTGGGGGGTTTCCCAGTGGTGGAGCCTCCGATGCCTAAGCCAGTCTCTTGAACGGGCAAACAGAGGAGGCTTGGAGTCACCTCTGGAATTTAAGGTAAAGTAGAGGAAGGAGTTAGAGAAGGAACGAAAGAGGGAGTTGAAATGAGGTTTGTGGGAGAAAGGGTTCTTAACACATGTGAGGCCCACTTACGGGGAGATGGCACACCGATCAATGGAGTTATAGAGGCCTGAACACCTTGTAAATGATGGAAACTATTTTAGGTAGGCTTACAAATGTCTCGATGGACACAGGTGGATGCTCGCAGAGTTAGGGAGCTTCAGGATCTGCTCTCATGATGATTCTCTCTCAAGAGATGGGAGTTCTTGGTTCCGCTTTGCCTTGCCTCCTTGTTCTTCTCTATTGGTTTGCTTACCATAGCTTTAGGCCTCTTACCTGGAGGGTCCTCAGGAAACAAGTTACAGGCATTTACCTAACACCTAAAGGCAGGGAAGAGGTATGGTGTGCGTTGCAGGGTAGTGGCATCAGGCACATCCTGGTTGTTGTAGGCATGCCTGTGGCAAGGGCCATACCGTAGTTTGTAAAGCAGGGAGTGGTAACCGGCATGTCACGTCCTTGTAACTATGTATTCCTCAGGCGGTGAGCATTTATGGCAGCTGCTTTTGAGGCACGCACGACTAGAACAGGTGGGCATGGATCTAGCAATGACTGATGTCCCGTAGTGGGTAGGTGAGTGCGTAGTTTGACATCCAGGTGGAGAGGTAGCTCGGATGTCTGAGTTAGCAGAGGCATATTTGGCACTGACTAGGTCTTTGGGTGCCATGCTGGACCAATCAAGCCCTAACATATTGATAGTTATAAAATTATTTTGGGTGTGGAATCCAGCTCTTCAAAATCTGTTAGGTTGTGATGTGATATTTTTAGGTACTGTTACCAACTTCCATGGAGGTGCATTTGTGTGATTTTTGCATTTGTAATGGTTCATGTTACTCTTAAATGCATACATAGTGATGACTGACAGATCTATGGAATAAATTGCAACGTGTAGTATGACCAATCTATAATTTCCACAAGCTAAATTTGATTCCAGGATCTCCAACATTTTGCTAATGGTAAAGTTGTCATTCAGCAATATATAAAGTGGTGTTCTTAATCATGTCATTTTAGACTAAAGTATATCAAATCACTCCATCATGAGGTACAAAAGAGGACATGAGGAAGTTGCAACTAATGCAAGTGAGCAATCGATACTCCTAAAAAATTAGTTTGTTTGGTTGAAAAGTGATTTAGTGATGTTTCAGCTGGGGCCAACCATATACTATTCTTATTCCTAATCTTAGGATTTGTCAAGAAAAGGTTTCTTTCAAACTTTTGGTCATCCTCAACTCTGTTAGCTGTGAAGGTGTAGCCTACTAACAATGTCTTTAAGTTTCAAATTTTTTGGAGCTTATCATACACCTTGATGCATGTGAAGCAAATACCTGTATAGCTAGGATGTAGAAGTAGCTGGCTTTTAGGTTTTTTTGGTTCTGCTTTCTTTTAGCATTATGCCTTCTCTATATAAATCCTGTTTACTTAATGATTGTCCCTCATTTGGTGTGGGTGCAGCTTCTTTGGATAACTCTCCAGCAGATACTCCTAGAACTGGCACCCACCTGGCAGGTATTACTGTTGACAAATCAGTGGAGTTCTCCTATGAAGAACTTGCAAAGGCTACAAATGACTTTAACATGGCTAATAAAATTGGTGAAGGTGGTTTTGGATCTGTTTACTATGCTGAACTTAGAGGAGAGGTTGGTTATAATAACATTGTTCACATATAGTAACACTCAATATATACTAGTTATGTTGTTTTTTTCTTTCTATTTCTCTTTTAAATACCATTTCGTGCCCAAAATTCTTTGACCTGGCAATATGTGGCTTCGTTTATTTCTTTCATTTCTACTACACATTTCATTCCATATATGTCAGCTTATACTAATAGCTGCCTTTTCTTTCTAAACAGGAATCATTGCTTGTGGATATTTAACTTTTGATCAGTTTAGGGTACATGTATTACAATAAGTCAATCTAGTTTAGATCAAACATGTGATGGCCAAATTCTCAAACTGTTTCTGTTGGAGGTCAACTCCATGGGGAAGCTTTAATTGGTTATTTAAGAAAGAAATTAAGGATAGTCTCATAGGAAAATATTATCTAGACTCGGATTACACAATGAACATTAATTCTTTGGTATAATCAATTCTAAAAACAATGATAGGCCATCCAAATCAAAGATCTGGAATGTTGATATTGATCTACAAGCCTAAAAATGCCTAGAAACTAAAAGTCATATGTTTTGGAGGTCTCTAGCCTATGCATCAAGTGTGTGACAAAGTCATTGTCTTAAAGTGCATGATATGATGTTTTTGCTATGATTTAAGCATCAAAACATGCTAAATTTGAATGTGTTTTCAGTATGCATAGATCAATATCAATGTTGCTATATCCTATCATGTATTTTAGCAAATTAACAGAACTAGAACTGCCCATTTTTTCATCCACTAGATGCATAAGTGGGAAACCACCAAAGCATATGATTTTTAATTTTCAAGCATCTATAGTGGTGTAGATCATAATCAACAGTGACACCCATCATTGGCATTTATACTGAAAATTAACGTTTAGTTTTTAGTCTAATATTTTTATTCATTTAAGAAAATATTTGTTAATGTTTCCCAAGCATAGAATAATGGGATCATACATGATGACTTCATTAGGGTCAGGGTGGTCTTATTAACTAGGTCTGCTTATTGAGAATTTCACTAATGTTGGTGATTGATTCCCATGATGGGTGATGTTATATTTTCACTGCAAATTGAGCAATTATTCACAGGAAGGCTGTGTGATCATGTAGATATTCACTAATTATGAAAGTGGCACACCACGAACTAAAATATGCTAGTGCTGCTTGAAGAGTATACAAGTATTAGACTAGTAGTGATGTATCGATTGACAATATTAAGTTCTTTTACAACTTTTTCAAGCTTGGTATTTTTTACGTTTTTTGTTTTGTTTTTACCCTGATTACTACTAATTATGTAGTGTTAACATCCTTTTCACAATTCATTTCTAGATCATATTATCCTAGTGAAAAGTTTACTTGCAAAACTACATAGAATGCAATCCTAACATGGCCCAGACTAGTCCTGATCCTTTGTATAGGAACAGCAATTGGACTTATCAGGTGAAAATTGTACTATACATCTTGTAAATATTCAGTGTACCATGAAGGACATGATTCACTAGCGGATAGCTCTTGTATGAAGCCTACTGAGCTGCTAACAAACTTATTGCTTTTAGTGTTTGAACTTTTATTGTCTTGATTTTTAGCTTTTTCTGGAGCCACCTCTGGTTCATCTAATCACATTTCAAAAATGCCATTGGTTTTCAGTAATCAGTATATTCATTGAGATTATGATGTAACTTTTTCTAGTGTTTTATTTCAACTCTTTTCTTGTTTCCTTTTCAAAATGAGGCTTTGGTTGGCTTTTAACTCTTTTAACACATTTTTCTTGTAGAAAGCTGCTATCAAAAAGATGGACATGCAAGCATCTCAAGAATTTCTTGCTGAATTGAGAGTTTTAACACATGTTCATCACTTGAATCTGGTAAGATGGCTATTTCTCTGTTAACAGTGTAGTTATTACCTGACCACATATAACATCTCTATGAAGAAGGCTTTGTAGCTATGTACTTGTCTGTTTTGACATCTTATTGTGGCCTGGTTATTTTAATTTTTCGTAGGAACGTCATTGAGAAAAGTTTTGTGTGTGTGTGTGTGTGACATTATAGTGTTGAATGATATAGATGTATGAAAACTTTTGAAGGAAAGTTTTCAAGTTTGTTGGAGAATTGAACAAGTTTTTCTTCTTCTGGGAATGCAGCAAGGCTAGGACTGATCCTACATGGAAGACCAAAATCAATGAAATTCTTCTTTATATCATGCTCCTCAATAAAATATTCTCAGCCTGACCATGTCTTATCTAGTATTGTAACCTTGACAGCTAGTAATTAGCTCTCCTAGTAGTTGGACCCTGTTTATGAAGGATAAGAGGTACTATGAGAGATGGATTTGTTGGGTTTCTCCCAGGAACAGTATATTGCAATAATCATGCATCAAAAGCCTAACGCAACGGAAGTAGATATAAAAACTATTTTATATCTAATGATGCACTTTATAAATAAATCTAATTTATTCATCATAAATTCCTAACATGCTATAATATACGAGAAAAATATCAGATCTGAAAATAAAATTATTTTAAGCATAAAATACTTACCGAATCGCTATCCTAGCCTGCTCTGAAATTTAGTAAAATTTTGATTTGCTGATTGGTTACTTAAGCTCCTAATGTATGTAACCCCTCAGTCCTATCCTGTTTACTAATGAGACGTGCTATAATCTCCATTATACATTATCGAAACTCTTTTCGATGGACTGAAACAATTTCAGCTCAACCCTAATCAGGATCATCGATCCGAGAATGATCCTAATAGTCTCTCACAATCCACCAGTGACACCTAGCAGTATGTAGTGGCAACCCAGCAGAATAAGATTGAAACACCTAGGGGTAGTTACCATGTGATTCGATTCCTCTATCATAAATCTCGACATGATGTTGGTTACGGAAACTCGTCAAACGCATCAGTCATATGCTTAACTTAATCGACTCAAGTCCAATTGTGATACTAATGAAAACATTCTTTTCATTATCATCCTGCTATGGCCATAGACTTCTGGACTTAGTCACATAAAACTGCATAGGATTATTCCTTACTACTAAGGCTGATAGATCTCTACAAGTGAACACCCTACTCCTATAATAAACTTACTGCAGCCAACGAACACCACAAGGTCCCGAATGGATAGGAACCATGTGTTTGTGCTGTCAAACTACAGCAACCTTATTGTGAGTAGCTGAGACACTCTAGGTCAAAGAACTATTCACACAACTACAGCATCAGGAAGTTATTGACGAGTGAGTAGTCATCCATAAAACTTCTTGTACTTAGTCACCTTTAGTACCATTGATCTCTATCAACTATCGCACTCTCACTCCAGTGTCACCACACTGTAGGTCAGAGACTCATCTACCCAGAAACGGAAGTGATCTATGTACCGATTTTAACGGATCAATCACCGTTCTCGTGATATTCCAACAATCGGGAGCTTTTAGGAGTTAATCTATAAAGACACGCCTCAGATTCTCAACTCTTGAGAATGTGTCATTGTCCATTAACTCCATGGACGATTCATAGATACGTAAATATGAATGAAATTAATGTTCTTTTATTAAAAAGAAAAATTAAGTACAATACTCATGCCCTAAAAATTATAATGTGTCTAGCCAACTAGGCTTTCAGGGCATACATCTAATAATCTCCCATTTGCACTAAAGCCAATTGGCTATATATCTAAGTCTCATTTTCTCAAAGTGGCTTAGCCTTCTGTTGGCTCAGAGGCTTGGTCTGTGGGTTTGCCACGTTGTCCATGGAGTCTACTCTTTGCACTTTAACATATTTCTTCTTGAGGTAGTCGCGTATGATATGAAACCGCCGTTCAACATGCTTAGACTTCTGGTGAGACCTGGGCTCCTAAGCAAGAGCTATTGCTTCATTATTGTAACAATATATGGGGATGGCATCAGATGGCATCACTCCAAGCTTCGCAACAAACTTTGTACCAGAAGGCTTCTTTTGCAACTTCAGAGGCAGCGATGTATTTTGCTTCCATTGTTGAATCTGCTATGATGGCTACTTAGAACTTTTCCAACTAGTTGTCCCATCATTGCACAAAAACATAGACCTTGATGTAGACTTTCTATCATTAGGATCAGATATAAAGTCTGAGTCTGTATATCCCTTTATCCCTAATTCTGAACTCCCTTCAAAGACCAAGAACAAAGCTTTAGTCCTTCTCAAGTACTTAAGAATGTTCTTCACAGCTATCTAGTATTTTTTACCTGGATTCAACTGATATCTGCTCGTGACACTCACAGCAAGAGCTATATCAGGTCGAGTACATAACATGACATACATAAGGCTTCCAATTGCCGAAGCATATGGAATCTTTCTCATGCATTGAATCTCTTCAGGTGTGTTAGGACACATTTTCTTAGAGAGATTAATGCCATGCCAAAGAGGTAACAATCATCTTTTAGAGTTTTCTATGTTGAACCATTTCAGCACCTCCTCTATGTACAATTTTTGTGAAAGGCCAAGCATCTGATTAGATCTATCTTTATAGACCTTAATCCCCAAAATATAAGATGCTTTACTTAAGTCTTTCATAGAGAATTCCTTAGATAACTAATTTTTGACCGAAGTCAACATGGGAATATCATTCATAATAAGGAGGATGTCATCCACGTATAATATGAGAAATGTCACCGCCCTCCCACTGGCCTTCCTGTAAACACATGGCTCATCCTCATTCTTGATAAGATCAAATGATTTTATTGCAGCATCAAAACGGTATTCCAACTCCGAGAAGCTTGTTTCAATCCGTAGATTGATTTATGCAGCTTGCAGACCTTTTGATCTTCATCATTGGAAGTGAAACCCAGAGGCTACTTCATATAGATATCTTCCTCAAGATATCCATTTAGAAATGCAGTTTTCACATCCATCTGCAGTATCTAATAATCATGATATGCTGTAATTGCAAGCAATGTACGGATGGATTTCAGCATAGCTATTGGTGAAAAGGTATCATGATAGTCAATGCCTTCACGTTGACTATACCCTTTCGCCACTAACCTAGCTTTAAAGGTCTCTACCTTACCATCTGCACCTTTTTTTTTTATAGATCCATTTACAACCAATAGGTACAATACCTTCTGGAGGACCACCGAGGACCATACATGGTTAGAATGCATTGATTCAATTTCTGACTTCATAGCATTCAACCATTTCTCGGAGTCGATGTTTGACATCCTCTCATCATAAGTATTAGGATCAATCAATTGATCCTTGTCCCCAACAAGAAACATTTTCTTTATATCATCTGTAAGCATATCCAAGTACCTTTCAGGAGGTTTGGAGACTAATAGACCTACGAGGTGGAAGAGCATTTATGTGAATTGGTTGATTAGGTTCGATCTGATCTACAACTGGCTGCTCTTCAGAGACTCACATCGAGCTCAATTAACCTCCCACTACCACCATCCTGAATAAACTGTTTTCCAAGAAATGTGGCATGTCTGCTCACAATCACATTGCGATCTTCTGGAAGGTAAAAGTAATATCTTAAAGTTTCTTTAAGATATACTATAAATTGAGCTTTCACAGATCTAAATTCCAACTTATCTGCCATTAGTCTTTTGACATAGGCTGGACATCCCCAAATCTTGAAATGAGCAAGACTTGGTTTTTTATTATGCCAAATCTCATATGGTGTGGTATAAACAGATTTAGATGGAACTCTATTTAGAATATAGATTGAAGTTTGTAGGGCATATCTCCAAAGAAATAAAGGCAAGTCAGTGAAGCTCATCATGGATCGGACCATATCTAATAGTATCCTGTTTCTCCTCTCAGACACCCTATTTAGCTGAGGCATACCTGGTGGAGTCCATTGTAAGACTATGCCATTGTCCTTAAGATAACCTAACAAATTCTTACTAAGGTATTCACCTTCCCGATCTGATCGAAGAACCTTAAGGGCTTTACCTGTTTGTTTTTCTATCTTATGTTTGAATTCCTTGATCTTTTCAAAAGCTTCAGATTTGTCTCATAAGAAACACAACCATACCGTGAACAGTCATCAGTAAAGGTTATGAAGTAGTAAAAACCACCCCTGGACTGCACATCAAATGGACTGCACATATCAGTGTGTACCAGGGCAAGTAATCTGTGGCCCTCTCCCCATGTCCTACAAAGGGTAACTTGGTTATTTTTTCTTGAAGACATGACTCATAAGGTATGATTCAGAATTAACTAAATCTAGGATCCCATCCCTTTCAAGTTTGTCAATTCTGTCCTTACCTATATGACCGGGCTTTAGATGCCATGAATATTTATCATTTAGGTCATCTCTAGGACATTTATGTCTTATGGCATTTACTTTAATTTTCTCGTTAATATTCAAAGATGCATTGGCATGCAAATGATAGAGAGTGTCAATTAAAATAGCTTTTGCAACCAATTTATTTCTTAAATAAATACTGCAAAAGTCTTTATTGAATGTAAATTCAAATCCTTCCTATGCTAGCACAGAGACAGAAATCAAATTTCTACTAGTTCCAGGTACAAAATAACATTCACTAAGTACTAATCTAAACCCTAAAGGTAATACTAGAGAATATGGTCCAACGGCTTGAGCAGCAACATTTTGCTCCATTTTCGACACGTAGGACCATCTCACATTCTCTCAGCATTCTACTTCTTTCCAGGCCCTGCATTGAAATGCATATATGAGTACTAGAGCCAGAGTCTAAAATCCAACTAGAAGTAGATGAAACTGTTAGGCTAGATTTAATAACGAGTATGGACTTACCTTCAGAAGGCGCATCCTCCTGTTTCTTTAAGCTTTCCAGATAGAAAGGACAATTTATTTTCCAGACAGTGGAAATATTTTTCTTTGCTAACCTTGGCTTTCTTGGAAGTGTCCATTTGTTCTCCTTCTTCTGCTTCTTTGCAAGTTTTTTCTTCCAAGTAGACTTTCTTTTAAAGGAAGACTGCTCCACAAAGAAAATAGAGCCTCTTGAACTCTTCAGGGTCCCCTCATTGCTTACCAACATGTTCAATAATTCAGGTAAAGTGTAATTTAACTTGTTTATATCATAGTTCATAACAAACTGAGCATATGAACTAGTCAAGGACTGGAGGATCAAATCCACCTGAAGCTCCTTGTGAATAGGAATGCCCTGCTTCTCAAGTTGTTGATGTCCTTGATCATTTTCAAACAATGATCGTGGATTGACTGCCCTTCACGCATCTTGTTGATGAAAAGCCTTTTCGACCCCTCAAAGCATGCAATCCAACTTTGTTCACCATATAACTCTTGTAGGTGAATCAGAATCTATTTAGCTGTTAGCATATCCTATGTTGGCTCTGCAATTTATTTGACATTGAGGCCAACATGTAATACTTAACCTTATTATCATCTTCCATCCATTTTTCATATGCAGTCATTTGACGAGCATTTGGATGGTCAGGTAAGACAGTGGGTTTCTTGTCAAGCACATAGCCTAACTTCTCAAAATTCAAAACAATTTTGATGTTTCTCAACCAATCTTTGAAATTAAGGCCTACAAGTTGGTTTGTTTTTTGAATACGGGCTAAGAGAGTTGAAGCAGACATGGTTAACTGCAAGAGTAGAAGATTCGAATTAAATGCTTTACACTTAATTATTAAAATTATTCTAGGGTCTTTAAGAAATAATTTTAGAACTTCCACTATTTTCTCGAATCTCTCACTCATGGAGATGCGGAAACCTGCGACTCTTGTTTTTTAGTGGGTTCTACGATCTCATCGATGTGCGGCACCTCACCGTGCCCGGTTTTGGTAACATGCTAATTAATAAGTGGCCAACTCTTGTCCAATGTATCTAATACAAGTTGTAGCAACTTGGTCTCTAAATCATGGAACCTTAACGTGCCCGTTTATTGGTCCAATCATTAGTTAAGTCAGACCCACCATTCTTACTAGACAAAGCCGTCATTGAGTCCTTCAACGTGCCCATTTATTGGGCCAAACCCCATCAGTGCCTAGCAACATCTCATGCGTAATAGGGTGGTTGTCTTGATGCAACTAGACCACTGTAACCACTGTAACCAGCCGAGAATAATCAACACCAGTAGGACACCCACACACCTACGATGGTGGAAGACCTAAGACTTAATATTTATGGGGAGCTTAGGTTCAGGTCTTTTCTAAATTGATCAGCCAAATCATGTCTAACCAATTACATCAAGTCAGCACAATCTCATGTCTGACTTAAAATAACTAGCATGTGTGAACTCAAATCAAAAGTGGCCTATTGAAAACTTAATCAACCAAATTGGCCAGGTCAGTTTGATACATGGGAGAGTTGTGCCATATACCCTCTTTCCGCCAAACTAGTTGGTTGAGAAAAAGTTAGTCCCAATTAAAAATCATGATCAAAACCTTCCTTGGACACCAATTGATTGATAAGATTCAATTAGGTCAATCTAGTGATCTGGGCTCATCATTGAGCCAAATTAGGTCTTAACTTATCGATTCACAATCAAATGAATCGATCTGACCAGACATAATCTAAAAACAATTTTAAGGTGACTAAACCTAATTTGTTCAACCCAAACCTTCATGCACCTATTTAATTTTCTGATCAAATTAATTTTAAAATAGGTTCAAGTGTATTATATTAAAAGCTTATGATCATGAATCACATTTAAGATCTAAACCCTAATTTGGTGCATCACATACATCAACATGTTAGATCATATAATTAAACTACATCTAATGTAATTAAATAGATCTAATACATGCTTTAGAACACATCATATATGTAATCATAAATCGATCAAAACCCTTTTAAAAATCGTTTTTCAAAACTAGGTATACATCAAAGTAGGACAACCTTTGCACTATAGGGGTAAACCTTATAACAGGACAACCTTATATCACTTTGTGCAACCTTTGATCAATTAAATTTCAGATTATTATTTTTAATTTCAGATCTAATAATTATGATTTTAATTTTAAAAATAATTTTTAAAAGATAACAATTCTATGCTAGAACAATCTCATATCAGCATAGATTTGATATAATCATAATCTATCTATCTGATCTGAATATTTTTCAGATCTGATTCTCATCAATGCATGTTAAAGAAAGGAGAACCGTGGCTCTGATACCACTGTTGGATTTCTCCCAGGAACAGTATAATGCAATCAATCAGGCATCAAAAGCCTGACACAGCGGAAGTAGATGTAAAAACTATTTTATATCTAATATGCAATTTATAAATAAATCTAATTTATTCATCATAAATTCCTAACATGCTGTAATATATGAAAAAAATAACAGATCTGAAAATAAAATTATTTTAAGCATAAAATACGTATATGATCGCTATCCTGGCTTGCTCTGAAAAACATGCCGATCTGCTTTTGAAATCGGGATTCTATCACACAGAGCCGCGCAATCGCTCGACCTCTACTGGTATCCACACAGAGCTCGTGTAATCGAGTCGTAGAGAGCACCGGATTGCTAGATCCTTACAGCCCTCTCCTATTTCAGCAAATCAGCCGCTTTAAAAACCGTACCGATCCGAATCTGGACTGGCTTTTCTCGAATTGGCTTCTATCTTGCAAACTGAATTTGCAAGATGTAGGACCTCTTTCTTTCTTCTCTCTTGTAGAATATCTCTCTAGATCTCACACAAGGAAGAAAATAAATAAAAGGGAGAGGAGTTGGCGCCCCAAGAAAGACTCTAGAGAAGACGCCCAAGAGGAGATCATGCCCAAGAGAAGAACACGCCTAAAAGGATAAGTTCTCTTGGCCGGCCACCCCTCTCCCCTTTTTATAATCCACTTGTCCCACCCCTCCAAACCAAACTACTGGTGTTTAATCTAAAACTAGTTTAGGTTTTAAGAGTAGAAAAGGACTCTTCATCTCTCATTCATTCTCCATGCCAAAACTCTTTGCGCCCATCTTGGATTTCATGCCCACTCTTTGTCGCACAAAGCACTTGGGGCCCACTATGGCATGTGGAGGCTAGGGGAGGCAAGGAAGAGAATCTCAGTCCAACTAGACTCTAGGTCATGGTCCAAATAAACTAATTTGACAGTCAAATCGAAGCCAATTTTAAATCCGATCGAACCATTTCGAAAAGGCTATTGACCCAACTCAATTAGGTCAATAACTGAGTCTAACTCAATTGAATTAAATCTAATTTAATTCAATCAATAATTAATTCATAATTAATTAATTGTAACATTTACAATTAGGTCTAAATGTACTAAAATTGTCAAATTTAGTAACATTTTGATTTGCTGATTGGTTACTTAAGCTCCTAATGTGTGTGACCCCTCAGGTCCTATCCTGTCTGATAACGAGACATGCTATAATCTCCATTATACATCATCGAAACTTCTTTTGATGGACTGAAATAATTTTAGCTCAACCTTAATCAGGATCATCGATCCGAGAATGATTCTAATGGGCTTACAATCCATCAGTGACACCTAGCAGTATGTAGTGGCAACCCAGCAGAATAAGATTGTAACCCCTAGGTATAGTTATCATGTGATTTGATTTCTCTATCATAAATCCCGACATGATGGTTACGAAAACTCGTCAAACCCATCAGTCATATGCTTAACTTATTTAACTCAAGTCTAATTGTGATACTAATGAAAACATCATTTTCATTATCACCCTGCTATGGCCATAGACTTCTGGACTTAGTCACGTTAAGCTGCAAAGGATTTTTTCTCACTATTAAGGCTAATAGGTCTCTACAAGTGAACACCCTACTCCTATAATAAACTTACTGCAGCCAACGAACACTGCAAGGTCCCGAATGGATAGGAACCATGTGTTTGTGTTGTCAAACTACAGCAACCTTATTGTGAGTAGCAAGATACTCTAGGTCAAAGAACTATTCATACAACTACAGCATCAGAAAGTAATTGATGAGTGAGTAGTGATCCGTATAACTTCTGTACTTCGTCACGCTCAATACCGTTGATCTCTATCAACTACCTGCACTCTCACTCTAGTGTCACCACCACATTGTAAGTCAGAGACTCATCTACCCAGAAAGGGAAGTGATCTGTGCATCGATTTTAACGGATCAATCACCATCCTTGTGATATTTCAACAATCAGGAGCTTTTAGAAGTTAATCTATAAAGACACGCCTCAGATTCTCAACTCTTGAGAATGTGTCATTGTCCATTAACTCCATGGATGATTCATAGGCACATCAATATGAATGAAACTAATGCCCTTTTATTAATAAGAAAAATTAAGTATAATGCTCATGTCCTAAAAATTACAATGTGTCAAGCCAACTAGACTTTCAGGGCATACATCTAACGATCTTCCACTTGCACTAAAGCCAATTGGCTACATATCTAAGTCTCATTTTCTTAAAGTGGACTTCAGCCTTCTGCTGGCTTAGAGGCTTAGTTTGTGGGTCTACTATGTTGTCCGTGGAGTCTACTATTCACATCTTAATATATTTTTTCTCGAGGTAGTCACGTATGACATGAAACCGCCGCTCAATATGCTTAGACTTCTAGTGAGACATGGGCTCATAAGCAAGAGCTATTGCACCATTATTGTCATAATATATGGAAATGGCATCACTCCAAGTTCCGCAATGAACTTTTTATATCAGAAGTCTTCTTTACCAGCTTCAGAGGCAGCAATGTATTCGGCTTCCATTGTTGATCTGCTATAATGGGCTGCTTCAAACTTTTCCAACTAGTATCCCATCATTGCACAAAAATACAAATCCTGATGTAGACTTTCTATCATCAGGATCAGACAAAGTCTAGTCTGTATATCCCTTTATCCCTAATTCTGAACTCTCTTCAAAGACTAAGAACAAATCTTTAGTCCTCAAGTACTTAAGAATGTTCTTCATAGCTATCCAGTATTTGTTTTTCACCTGGATTCGACTGATATCTGCTCGTGACACTCACAGCAAGAGCTATATTAGGTCGAGTACACAACATGACATACATAAGGCTTCCAATTGCAGAAGCATATGGAATCTTGCTCATGTGTTGAATCTCTTCAGGTGTGTTAGAGCACATTTTCTTGGAGAGATTAATGCCATGCTGAAGAGGTAACAATCCTCTTTTAGAGTTCTCTATGCTTAACCTTTCAGCACTGCTCTATGTACAATTTTTATGAAAGGCCAAGCATACGATTAGATCTATCTTTATAGACGTTAAACCCTAAAATATAAGATGCTTCACCTAAGTCTTTCATAGATAATTCTTTAGATAATCAACTTTTGACCGAAGTCAACATGGAAATATCATTCCTAATAAGGAGGATGTCATCCACGTACAATACGAGAAATGTCACCGCCAAGGTTCCCGGTACCGGTATCGGGAGCCGTACCGATGGCCGGTTGGTACCGGTACCGTACCGTACCGTGCCGACACGGTACAGCATGGTGTACCGGTTCAAACCGGTACGTCCATTTTTTTTTGATTTTTTTTGATGTTTTTTTGTAATTTTAAGATTTTTATTTTATTTTTTAAGGGTTTAAGCTTTAGGGAGAAATTTAGGGTTTAGGATTTAGGATTTAGGACTTTAGGGTTTAGGGTGGTGCACCAGTTTAGGACTTAGGACTAAATACTAATATTTAGAACTATTTTTAATTGAAATAAAATAAAAAATGATAATTAAACTAAGATTATCAGCAATTAATGAAAGTAAAATATGGCATAAACATATAATTACATACCAATGTCTAGAATCGGGTAGAGTGATGATGTCCATAAATATAGAGATCATGTATGTACTCTGTAGGAAATTCGGCATGTCCCTCCTGCCAGGCAGTATGATACTTCTCTAAGCTCATCACAGGAGGTATGCGTGATGGATCATAACTAACGCAGATCTCTCTCTGATGTCCCGACTCTGAGAGCTGTCCAGAGACTGATGATATGGCAGTGCAGGGGCCCATCCAAATATATCAACAGCAAAATCAGATCCATAAGATGCTCTGGGCTGCATGGAATAATAACCACTGGATGCTGATGTCTCAGATGCACCATATGGATCATATGGACCAAAAGTTGCCGGTAGCTACGGATAAGAGGATTCTGAATATGAGGATGATCTAGATACATCCATGGATCCTACTCCACATGCAAGAGCTGCAGCTATATTGTGTCACAAACGACCACGCGGAGCTCGTCGCCTATATGAAATCATATCACCACGGGGCCTATCAGATAGTAATCCATGATCTGTATCCTGCATGGCATGGCTACACTGCGACTCCCCAATAAATCGAATATGAATAGGTGGCTACGACTCCTGTCCTCCTGTCCCTCCCTGATCACTAGATCCTCCACTATCTAAAGCACTATCATTACTGTCTCTGGTATCTGAATCTGAGTGGACTGAGTACTCCGATGGAGGTGCAACTGCCTTTCCTTTTCCTGTCTCCGGGTCTACTAGATGGTCGGGAGGGATGATGTGCTGTATCTGCTGGAATCCTGTGAGGAATATGACTTGTTGCTCATTTTCCAGCATCCACCCCAGCCTCACTAGCTGGTTGAGGAGGCGATCCTGGCTCATCAAGCTCTGACTACTGCTGCTGACCTATGACCCACTAAATCATTGGATTTTCATCCTCATCAACATATGAACTTGCAGTGGGATCGGGATATTTCAATTCTACTTCTTCCTGAATTCATTTTAGCTTCAACCTTAAATTATAGTGTACATACACAAGATCGTTGAGGCGTTTCTGTTTCAGACGGTTCCTCTGCTTGGAGTGGATAAGACCAAATGTAGACAGTTGCGCTCACATCTACTGGATGATGACTCCGTCTGGGAGAGGATCTTCACTGCAAGAACCTTCAAATTTTTAGCAGATCCATCAAAATGCACCTACATTTAGCTACAAAAGACATTACATCATTTAGAATTTTAGATTTGGCAAAACAAAAAATTTAATCCTGATATAATATTAGACTTACTCATTAGTAGTACCTACCATGATTCATCTTTGATTTACTTCTGACTGCTACAGTGGATCCAAATAAATTTGTGCCCTCCCTAAAAAATTTCGTCTGCCAGAAAAAAAATTGTTGTTGAAATTAATGCTCTTAAAAATCATTCAATAATTTCAATCTTACTTCTTCAAGGCACATAGCAGCGATATCTGAATCGGGCTCTATCTTATATATAACATTGCGTAGGACAGACATAAGATTCTCATCCATGGCAATGTCCCGTACGGAGTACTGAAATTTTGGATTTAGATAGTAAGCTGCATATATATTTTAAGAATTAGTCAAGCGTACTTGTATGAATCTAATTGAAACTTAATTTTTAGGGACTTCATAAATTACTACGTACCTGCTAGATGCAAATCCGAACTCATTTGATAACTCCACCGTCCATTAATGATTCGGATATACTTAGATGCATGTGATGGATCTGCCTCCTGGATCTTTTTCTTTGCCCTTTGCATCATGAAATATAAGAAGCCCATCTGAGCATACCTCTTGGAGTCCACGGCACGAAATACCTCATATAGAGGCTTGATAGCCTCCATTACCCTCTCAGCCCGCTGCCAAAATGTCTGTCTCGTCACTAAATTTTCCACATTACTTTCTTAGTATTTGTCCTAGCATATCTGCTCTGCTGCCAGTCCTGACTAACAAACATCTGACGCCGCTCTGCTTTCTTGCCAAGAAGACTATCAAGTGCAATGTAATTAGTAGCAAACCGTATGATCCCTGGTTTCAATATTTCTCTCTTATAAAGCTCCTCATCAATGATAAGACCATGTATGGTTATATATAAATCTGGTGATAGACTGTGCTAGCTCAACTATCTTCTGCACTCTGCAGATTTTTTCAATATCCATCAACATGAGGTCTATACAATGTGCAGCACAAGGGATCCAGAAAATATGCGATCGCCGCTCCATCAAGATCTGCCCTGCGGCCCTGTACTGTGGTCCATTATCAGTGATGACCTGTATGACATTATGCTCTCCCACCTGATCAATCACCTCTAGCAATCTGAGGATATAACTAGCATCGTGCACCTGATCTGAAGTATCAACAGACTTTTGAAAAAAGTCCCCATCACAATAAGTCAAGAAATTGATGATGCTCCATGATATAACTAGCATCGTGCACCTGATCTGAAGTATCAACAGACTTCTGAAAAAAGTCCCCATCACAATAAGTCACGAAATTGATGATGCTCCGTCTAGTAGGACCAGTCCAACCATCACACATTACCGTCAATCCATACACGGGCCACTTGCTCTGATATGAGGATATCCATCCTTCTAGCTCCTTATTGTTGTCCAGAAGATGACTATAGATATCCCTCGATGATGGAGGATCTACACCTGCACCAGCAGCCTGTATAGATGAAATAGCAGAGCGATAATATGGATTATCTGTTGCATGGGCTGGGATATGACTAAAATAAAACCAGGAGGAGATGGCCCGCCACATATTTTTCTTATCTTTTTCACCATTGTGTCAATCCTCTGCTGCTTGGAATCTCTACTGGAAAATGCATGTGGATCGACATCATGGATAATGGCTCCCTCTGGAATGTTCCTGGAATATTTCCTCCAACTGCCAAATGCTCCCAACATGGATGCAATACGGCCGGTGCTTCTCCTGACGGGCTCTCTGACTGAGGAGGTCCTCCTAAACTGTCTCAGACTCTCTTGGAGCACTAGTAGAAGCGGATCCCGATCCTGATTCAAAAGTTGATGGCCTGAATCGCTGTCTATGCCTGGTTGCGTCCTCCTGTTGCCTTTGCTCATACAAGCTCGCCTGAATAGCAGCCTCCATCTGTGCCTCCTCATCAGAAGGAATAGATGCTCATTCTGACTCCCTGGAGTAATAAGGTGGGTTGCGGCTCTACGGTCCACCTCTGCCTTCTTCTTTGCTGCTCTTTCCTTTCCAGCTTTATAATCAGCAAAGTGTTTCTTCATCAGCTGACGGACCTCCTGTGGACACTGTCGGTATGCAGATACATCAGAATAGCCGTCAGACAAGTGCTGCTTCAACCTTGTTACCCCCTATCTCTGAATTCCGTATTGCACCATTTATATCTCCAGTGATGCCGACCCAAGATTATCTCTCCATGTGACCAGCCAATGTCCCACTCTGGATCCTTCTTCTTCCTTGATGGATCCATACCTGAATATTTAAATTACATATAAGGTCAATAATAATGTTTATTAATTAACACTTTATTAACCTAATTTTTAAAATTTAATTTTTTTTTAAAAAAATTCAAAAAGTAAAGAAAAATAAAAAAATTTAAATTTTAGATTCATATAGGATTTTATCATACATGCTACATATATTTTTTTAAGATCTTATAAATGCATTAAAAGTCAATTTTTTTTAATTTAAGACCTACAGCACTATTCATTAGTTGCACAAAACTTGAATAAATCGACATGAAATTTATAGTGAGAGTAGCTTACGAGCCATAGATTAATAATTTATAATTACAGTTTTTTTTTTCTAATTACTTTTTTAATTAATTTATTAATCCGAAATTAATTTTTAATTTAAAGAATTATATACTTAACAAAAAATCAAGATTTTAGTATCATTGTGTTGATCTATCTTAGATCTACCACATACTCTAAAATCATAGCCAACAAATAAATTTTGACAGCATTTTTTCTTAATTTTTTATTTTGCAAGGATTTTAACAAAAAATAACGATACGAAAGAAGAAAATATAGAAAAAGAAAGGTATACATACCTTGATTCTAGTTTCCTTTTTAACTTTTGCAGGTTCGATTGGGTTGAAAATGATCGAGAAATTTTTTTTGTTGTTTTTCCTTCCACGGCTCTGTAGCAGAGAGCTCTTACGAGCTCTCTGCCTTTTCCTCTTAAAACCCAAAGCAAACCCCCCTCTCAAAGATATCACATGGCTATAGTAGCCATGTGACAAAAACAAAAAAAATTGCCCCACCTGCCCCTTCCCGGCCGTATCGACCCGAATCGGTGCCGAACCAACCGGTTCGGCATCGGTTCGACCTGGTTCAAGTCCGGTTCGGGTCCGGTTCGTTACGGTAATTTTTTTTGATTTTTAGTGGGGTGTGTCGATTTATGTGGCCGAACCGTGTCGACCGGCCATCAGTCTGGTTCGGTACGCCCCGAACCGGCCGGTTCAGCACGGTTTGGAAAACCCTGGTCACCACCCTTCCATCGACCTTCCTGTAAACACATGGCTCATCCTCATTATTGATAAAATCAAACGATTTGATTGCATCATCAAAACGAGTATTCCAACTCCAAGAAGCTTGCTTCAATCCGTAGATTGATCTATGTAGCTTGCAGACCTTTTGATCTTCATCATTGGAAGTGAAATCCAAAGGCTGCTCCATATAGATATCTTTCTCAAGATATTCATTCAGGAATGCAATTTTGACATCCATCTGCCATATCTAATAATCATGATATGCTGCAATTACAAGCAATGTATGGATAGATTTCAGCATAACTACTGGTGAAAAGGTGTCATGATAGTCAATGCTTTCACGTTGACTATACCCTTTCGCCGCTAACTTAGCTTTAAAGGTCTCTACCTTACCATCTGCACCTTTTTTCCTTTTGTAGATCCATTTACAACCATTAGGTACAATACTCTCCGGTGGATCCACTAAGGATCATACATGGTTAGAATGCATTGATTCAATTTCTGACTTCATAGCATTCAACCATTTCTCGGAGTCGATGTCTGACATCGCCTCATCATAAGTCTTAGGATCAATCAATTGGTCATTATCCACAACAAGAAACATTTCCTTTATATCCTTTGTAAGCATACCCAAGTACCTTTCAGGAGGTTTGGAGACTCTAATAGACCTACGAGGTGGAAGAGCATTTATGTGAATTGGTTGATTAGGTTCGATCTGATCTACAGTTGGCTGCTTTTCAGAGATTTTCTCATCGAGCTCAATTAACCTCTCACAACCACCTTCCTGAATAAACTATTTTCAAGAAATGTGGCATGTCTGCTCACAATCACATTGTGATCTTCTGGAAGGTAAAAGTAATATCTTAAAGTTTCTTTAGGATATCTTATAAACCGAGATTTCACAGTTCTAGATTCCAACTTATCCGCCATTAGTTTTTTGGCAAAGGCTGGACATTCCCAAATCTTGAAATGAGCAAGACTTGGTTTCTTACAATGCCAAATCTCATATGTTGTTGTAGGAACAGATTTAAATGGAACTCTATTTAGAATATAGATTGAAGTTTGTAGGGCATATCCCCAAAGAAATAAAGGCAAGTCAGTGAAGCTCATCATGGATCGGACCATATCTAATAGTGTCCTGTTTCTCCTCTCAGACATCCGGTTTAGTTGAGACGTACCTGGTGGAGTCCATTGTGAGACTATGCCATTGTCTTTAAGAAAACCTAAGAAATTCCTACTAAGGTATTCACCTCACCGATCTGATCAAAACCTTAAGAACTTTACCTATTTGTTTTTCTATCTCATGTCTGAATTCCTTGATCTTTTCAAAAGCTTCAGATTTGTCTCATAAGAAACATATAACCATACCGTGAACAATCATCAGTAAAGGTTATGAAGTAGTAAAAACCATCCTTGGACTGCACATCAAATGGACCACATACAGTGTGTACCAGGGCAACTAATTCTGTGGTTCCCATATCCTACAAAGGGTAACTTGGTCATTTTTTCTTGAAGATATGACTCACAAGGTAGGTATGATTCAGAATTAACTGAATCTAGGATCCCATCCCTTTCCAGTCTGTCAATTTTATCCTTACCAATATGACCGAGTTTTATATGCCATAAATATTTATCATTTAGGTAATCTCTAGGACGTTTATGTTCTATGGCATTCACTTTAATTTTCTCGTTAATATTCAAAAATGCATCGGTATGCAAATGATAGAGACTGTCAATTAAATTAGCTTTTGCAACCAATTTATTTCTCAAATATATACTGCAAAAGTCTTTATTGAATGTACATTCAAATCCTTCCTGTGCTAGCACAGAGACAAATCAAATTTCTACTAGCTCCAGGTACAAAATAATAGTCACTAAGTACTAATCAAATCCTAAAGGTAATACCAAAGAATATGATCCAACGGCTTGAGCAACAACTTTTGCTCCATTTCCGACACGTAGGACCATCTCACCTTCTCTCAGCATTTTACTTCTTTCCAGGCCCTACATTGAAATGCATATACGAGCACTAGAGCCAGAGTTTAAAATCCAACTAGAAGTGATGAAACCATTAGGTTGGATTCAATAACGAGCATGGACTTAACTTTAGAAGGCGCATCCTCCTTCTGTTTCTTTAAGCTTTCTTGGTAGAAAGGACAATTTCTTTTCTAGTGACCATTTGTATTGCAGTGGAAATACTTTCCTTTTGCTAACCTTGGCTTTCTTGGGAGTGTCCTATTTGTTATCTTACTTCTTTGCAAGTTTCTTCTTCTAAGTAGACTTTCTTTTGGAGGAAGACTGCTCCACAGAGAAAACAGAGCCCCTTGAGCTCTTCAAGGTCCCCTCATTGCTTACCAACATGTTCAATAATTCAGGTTAAGTGTAATTTAACTTGTTCATATTATAGTTCATAACAAACTGAGCATATGAACTAGTCAAGGACTAGAGGATCAAATCCACTTGAAGCTCCTTGTGAATAGGAATGCCCAGCTTCTCAAACTATTCGATGTCCTTGATCATTGTCAAACAATGATCGTGGATTGACTGCCCTTCACGTATCTTGTTGTTGAAAACCCTTTTCGACACCTCAAAGCATGCAATCCGACTTTGTTCACCATATAACTCTTGTAGGTGAATCAGAATCGATTTAGCAGTTGGCATATCGTCAATTCATTTGACATTGAGGCCAACATGTAACACTTAACCTTATTATCATCTTCCATCCATTTTTCATATGCAGTCATCTGATGAGCATTTGGATGGTCAGGTAAGACATGGGGTTCTTAGTCAAGCACATAGCTCAACTTTTCAGAACTCATAACAATTTTGATGTTTCTCAACCAATCTTTGAAATTAAGGCCTGCAAGTCGGTTTATCTCTAGAATACGGCCCAAGAGATTTGAAGCAAACATGGTTAACTTTAAGAGCAGAAGATTCG
Source organism: Areca catechu (assembly GCA_021397845.1). NCBI lineage: Eukaryota > Viridiplantae > Streptophyta > Magnoliopsida > Arecales > Arecaceae > Areca > Areca catechu. The sequence goes on from CM038043.1 coordinate 118,727,084, forward strand.
AATTAGATGATTTACACTTAATTTCTTGGATCTCACTCCCCGTGGAGATGCGGAAACCTGTGACTCTTGGTTTCTAGTAGGTACTACGGTCCATCGATGCGCGGCACCTCACCATGCCCGATTATTGGTAACACGCTACACCAATAAGTGGCCAAATCTTGTCTAATGTATCTAATACAAGTTGTAGCAACTTAGTCTCTAAATCATGGAACCTCAACGTACCCGTTTATTAGTCCAATCATTAGTTAAGTCAGACCCACCATTCCTGCTAGACAAAGCCATCATTGATTTCTTCAACGTGCCGTTTATTAGGTCCAACCCCATCAGTGCCTAGCAACATCTCATGCCTAATAGGGTGGTTGTGTCTTGCCAATGTAACTAGACCACTATAATCAGTCGAGAATAATCAATACCAGTAGGACACCCGCACACCTATAATGGTGGAAGACCTAAGACTTAATATTTATGGAGAGCTTAGGTTCAGGTCTCTTCTAAATTGATCAGCCAAATCATGTCCGACCAATTACATCAAGTCAGCACAATCTCATGTCTGACTTAAAATAACTAGCATGGGTGAACTCAAATCAAAAGTGACCTTTAAAAACCGAGTTATAGAGAGCATTGGATTGCTAGATCCTTGCAACCCTCTCATCTTTCAGCAAATCAGCCACTTTAAAAATCGTGCCGATTCGAATCTGAACCGGCTTTTCTCAAACTGGCTTCTATCTTGCAAACTGAGATTTACAAGATGTAGGACCTCTTTCTTTCTTCTTTCTCTTGTAGAATATCTCTGTAGATCTCACACAAGGAAGAAGAAAACAAATAAAAGGGAGAGGAGTTGGTGCCCCAGGAGAGAGACTGTCTGGAGAAGACGAAGGAAGAAGAAAACAAATAAAAGGGAGAGGAGTTGGCGCCTCAGGAGAGAGACTCTCTAGAGAAGACGCCCAAGAGGAGATGACGCCCAAGAGAATATCACGCCTAAAAGGAAAAGTTCTCTTGGTCAGCCAACCCTCTCCCCTTTTTAAAATCCACTTGTCCCACCCCTCCAAACCAAAATACTAGTGCTTAATCTAAACTAGTTTAGGTTTTGAGAGGAGTAGAAGAGGACTCTTCTTTCATCATTCTCCATGCCAAAACTCTTTGTGCCCATCTTGGATTCCATGCCCACTCCTCTTTGTCGCACAAAGCACTTGGGGCCCATTATGGCATGTAGAGGCAAGGGGAGACAAGGAAAGAGAATCTCAGTCCAACTAGACTCTAGGTCATGGTCCAAATAAATTGATTTGACAGTAAAATCGAAGCCAATTTTAAATCCAATCGAACCATTTCGAAAAGGCTATTGACCCAGCTCAATTAGGATCAATTAACTAAGTCTAATTCAATTAAATTAAATATAATTTAATTCAATTAATAATTAATCCATAATTTATTAATTGTAACATTTACAATTAGGTCCAAATATACTAACATTATCAAATTTAGCAACATTTTGATTTGCTGATTGGTTACTTAAGCTCATAATGTGTGTGATCCCTCAGGTCCTATCCTGTCGGGTAATGAGACATGCTATACTCTATTATACATCATCGAAATTCTTTTCGATGGACTGAAACAATTTCAGCTCAACCCTAATCAGGATCATCGATGATCCTAATGGACTCTCACAATCCACCAGTGACACCTAGCAGTGTTTAGTGGCAACCCAATAGAATAAGATTGGAACTCCTTGGTATAGTTACCATGTGATTCGGTTCCTCTATCATAAATCTCGACATGATGTTGGTTATGGAAACTCGCCAAACCCATTAGTCATATGCTTAACTTAATTGACTCAAGTCCAATTGTGATACTAATAAAAACATCCTTTTCATTATTACCTTGCTATGACCATAGACTTCTGGACCTAGTCACATTAAGCTGCATAGGATTATTCCTTACTACTAAGGCTGATAGATCCCTACAAGTGAACACCCTACTCCTACAATAAACTTACTATAGCCAACGAACACCACCATGTCCCGAATGGATAGGAACCATGTGTTTGTGCTATCAAACTATAGCAACCTTATTGTGAGTAGTTGAGACACTCTAGGTCAAAGAACTATTCATACAACTACAGCATCAGGAAGTTATTGACGAGTGAGTAGTCATCCGTATAACTTCCTGTACATGGTCACGCTCAATACCGTTGATCTCTATCAACTACCTGCACTCTCACTCCAGTGTCACCACACTGTAGGTAGAGACTCATTTACCCATTAAGGGAAGTGATCTGTGCACCAATTTTAATGGATCAATCACCGTCCTCGTGATATTTCAACAATCGGGAGCTTTTAGGAGTTAATCTATAAAGATATACGCCTTAGATTCTCAACTCTTGAGAATATGTGTCATTGTCCATTAACTCCATGGACGATCATAGATACATCAATATGAATGAAACTAATACCCTTTATTAATAAAAAAAATTAAGTACAATGCTCATGCCCTAAAAATTACAATGTGTCAAGCCAACTAGGCTTTCGGGGCATATATCTAACAGGATCATCAATGATCCAAAATCTTGTGAGGTATTATGGAGATGAAATATAGGTACTGAACTATTTTTCGACCGAGGGAAGATAAAAATGAGAGAAGATATGATTCGAGTAGCTTGGACAACTCCTTTTAACTTTAAAAATTCCTGAGGAGAGGCTGAATGTGTTAAGGATTACAGATTAATCTTTTTTCTGAATGGTATTCTGAAAATTATTATGAAAATGTTGGCGACAAATTTTAGAAATGTCTGCATATAGAGGTTTTCTCTGAGCAGAGTGCATTTATATTGGTAAGTCATATCACTTTTAGCATCACTCCTTACAAAGTGCTCTTTTTGGATGCCGAAAGAAGCAAGAGGAGGTTGTTCTTTTCAAATTTGATTTTGCAGAAGTGCATGCCAAGCATTGGTTGGTAGTTCTTATCTTTACTCAGGTCTAGGGAATTGAACAGTTGATGGATTAGATGGGAGAGTTTTAGTTTCTTGACTTAAAAAACTGCATGACTCCAAGGGACCCTCTTTCTCCTCTTTCATTATTTTGCTGTGGATGCCTTGCAACTTATGGTTGCTACTTGCCAGAACTGCAGCTGGAGGTTCCTCTTCTTTTGATGGTGTATATTTATTATTCTTGTGTAACGACTCGACCTCATCTAGAAGTTTTTTGTCCCTTTTTTCCCAAGATCTCTACAGTACACAACCAATGTGGGGATTGAAATCCCACATGCACAGATCCTCACACATTCACACCATTTAAGTCTTGGTGTTGTTGCTAGGCTAAAAGAGTCAAATGTAATCAAAACACCATGATTGGCCGTTGGTTAGCCTCAAAAGGGCCCCTGCTGCCATGTCCATGGTCCATGAGTCATGGGATGGGTCCATGCTAATGCCATTTGTAATGACTTTGGATCTCACACAAAAAAGTTTGCCATGAGGAAGTACTTGTGTTCCTTGCCCTATCTAAGTATCCAAGATCTTCCCAGTGCATAAACAATGTAACACTAAACACATTCTTGCATAGCTTCTCACACTTTGTAGTCAACATACTTGTTCTAGTGAGTTTTTCAATCTTTTAGGAAGGAGGATGATATGTGTTTGTCACTCTCTAGAAATTTCTCTATGTGTTTGTCACTCTCTAGAAATTTCTCTACAAGTTGGAGGATGTTCCCTTCAAATATCTTGATCTCCAATTTCAGATAGAAGGCTTGTTAAAAGCAAATAATGGGCTACCATTAATTGAAAACATTGAGTGATTGCTAGCCTGGTGAAGTACATCTCTCACCTTGGTAGGTAGATTAATTCTGGTTAGTGCCATAGTAATTTTCCTTCTATGGTGTTGTTGCCTACAAATTCTTAAAGGCTTACTCAAACACTATAAAGATAAGAAGGTTTTGATGGAGGGGAAAAGGATAGGCATGCTTGCAACTAATGGCATTGGATAGAATGTCTTGAGCTAAAGAGAATGGACACCTAATTATTTTGAATATCATAGATTTAACCCTTCTTTGACAATGGCTTTAGGACATTTTTGGTTGAGGAAACCTCTTATTTGTGTGTTTTTCTTAATGCTGATTCATACCTCCGATGGAGATTTTCTGTTGTGTTCTGAGTTCTGACTATGACCTATTAAGCAGCTTTCAGTTTTCTAGAAGGGGCTTCTAAAGTCACCATGTCTTAAAGTTAAAATTCCTATGGAGATCGGGAAAGGCTAGTTCAGTAAGTTTTGGATGAACATTTAGGACCTGTTTGGGTAATCTAGCAGGAAAGCCTGATCGATCAAGCTGGATTTGTGGATTGGAGAGCCCATTTGGGCATGGCCCACATCTACCTGACTCTGCCTCAGCCCATCTGTGGGAAGAAAAAAGGACTCTTGTGGATCTTTTTCCTTTTACTGTTATGTTTGGTCTCTCCATCTCTCTCATTGTTGCCAATCTCCACTCTCTCCCTCTGTTCCCTCCTTCCCTTAACCACCTCCCCCCTCACCCCACCCCACCCCACCCCACCTGGGCAGCCCCTCCCTCTACATTTCCTGCAAGAATACCCAAAGGGGTCCTTTGCTGGTTATTGTTCCTTTGCTACCTTATTTGTGAACAGGTTTGACATGGCTCAGGATAAGCATGTTTTGGCTGAATGTAGGGAGCCAAGTTTTTAAAGATCACTCAAGGGAAGTCCAGTGAATCAGCACAGTCTGTTGCATGGATTGTTAGAAAGTGTTTCATGTTCAAATCAGAAAGGAGAGCTTGGAATGTTCAACAGAATGGGGTGTTCAAGATGAGATCCTTGTATTGACTTATTAATGGTGGCACTCTTAGTTCTTATGTGAAATTTCATCTGATGGCTCTCTCCTTTTATGACTTAGTTTTATGACCATAGATAATTTCATCAAAAAAATAATAAACTGAAGGTCAAGGATGCATCTCTGTAAAAGGTTAAAGGAATCTATGAACTATATTTTTCTTTGTTCTCTTTCAATTGGAACTCTTGTTTTCCCTCAAAGCTTTTTCAGAAAGGGGAAGGGCGGACCTGGTTCTATTTTTTATTGGTGAATGATGGAAGTCAGACCTTCCTATAGAATAGCTTGAAATGCTTCTGTGATAATGACTTCGTGAGATGTATGGTTGGAGAGGAATAGCCATGTCTTCACTAAGAAAGCGGAACATGCTCTTAGGTTTTACAGAGTGTGTTTGATGTGCTGATTGAGCTTGCATAAGCTGATTCGTTGATTGCTAAAAGCATTGGAATATTCCCACAAGAAGTGGGTAATCACTCCAGGTTCTGTTTCTTGTTCAGGTGGACCCTACTATAAGAAGAGATTGTCGACTTTAAAGCCTGTCTGCTAGTGACTTGTTCTCAGAGTTATGAGGAAGTTCAGCATCCTGGTGTTTTCTTTGTTTATAGGAGTGTTCGATTGACTGGTTGTTTCCTTGTTATTAGTTTTGTTTATGTGAATGGGATGGAAGGCAATGTTGCTGTTTCTGGTTGTAGGAGTCAAAGTTTTGATCTGGAAAGAGTCATTTTAGGGGCTGCTACTGTTTTGAGCTGGGATGCTGAAACTGCATCAGCTTTTCTTGGAGCTCTAGTTGAAGTTACTGCTTAATATTCAGCATATTTTTTGTGCTACTCATGTAATTGCGACCATCAGGAGTCTAATTGCAGGCTTTAGTATAAGTAATTGAAGATATATTTTTTGTAGATACCAATTGTGGCTGTCAAGGAATCTAAGAGATAATGGGAGTGTTTGATTATCTGCTTCAGTATTTTATTTGACCATTTTCTGATTGAGACTTGTTTTGCCAAAGTTACAGCAGAGCTTCAATGGATCTAGTTCAGAGAAGTGCTGTGGGTGATGGAGAGACCATGTTGATGGATGCTCATGATACAAAGGTGTAACTTTTGCCAACTCTCAGAGGAAAGGAATTTGCTTTGCAGCTTTTGAAGTTCCATTCTGATGAAGATACGCTTGTGATGAATCTCCCCCTTCATTTGTGTTAATAGTTCTTTGCAGAGTTTTGAATGCTGCCATATTTTCTCAAAGCATTTGTTTTGCTTCCAACTGTCCTATATGTGTTGACAAATTTTACTCTAGCTTGGCACATGAGTGTAGGTAACACTTTGATTAGGATTTGGCTACTAGATGTTGTCTGTCAAAGCTAGAGACTGGTTCATATTCATATATCAATGCGGTGTATAATGGGTTATTATGGGATTCGTTTGCCTATCTTGGAGCTATAGACGCATCACCTCTTCTAAAGTAGCATCCCTAGGATTTTATATTATATAAAGCTTCCTATGTTCAAAGTTCAAATTAGCAGAAGTCCAGAACTTTGAAGGGTTGATAGCAATTGCTAATTGATCTATAAATATCTTAGTTTGCTAGTTACTGGTGGATAAGTTATTGTTATATGACTAATGGCCTTTTAGGTTTTAGCCCATTGTTCTGTTTGCCATGCTTTGGACTGACAACTTTGCATGCCTTCATGCCTTTTCTATTTTTCCCTTGCTGTTCTTTTCTTGTTTCATGCTGTATAATTTCCATCTCTTTCACAGTTGCCTGGTGGTATATGTTGCTTTTATTCAAGTTGGCACTTTCTTTATCCTTCTAATTTTTTTTAGTATTCTGCTGATCATTGAGAATCCTGAAGGATGTTATATATGACTATTAGCCTTTGATTTAGTTTGATTGGTCAACTATAGATAGCTTGATTATTTGACATTTTTATGGTTTGGAAGATCTTGAAAAATGAACATTTGGAGTATTCACAGTATTTAATTTACAATTTATTGCAGGTGCGCTTAATAGGTTATTGTATTGAAGGTTCTTTATTCCTGGTATATGAATTTATTGAAAATGGTAACTTAAGCCAACATTTACGTGGGTCAGGTAAGAATGGTGGTTCACAAAAGGGAATCCTAAAATTGCTGGGTCATTGGTATTTTCAGCTACTGTTGATATATCGAATATAATTATTACAGCTATCATACCTTGCATATAGGTAAGGATCCTCTACCATGGGCTGCTCGCGTGCAGATTGCCCTCGATTCAGCAAGAGGTCTTGAGTATATTCACGAGCATACAGTTCCAGTGTACATACATCGAGATATCAAATCAGCAAACATCTTGATAGATAAGAATTTCCATGGAAAGGTTGCCTTCATCACTTTTACTTGGAAGGCTAATTATTTTTCACATTAGTGATGGTAACGTGTGTATCTTTGCAGGTTGCAGATTTTGGTTTGACAAAACTTACTGAATTCGGAAGCACATCACTTCCAACTCGGCTTGTTGGTACATTTGGTTATATGCCTCCAGAGTAAGAGATGTACCTTGTCGCTTTCTCTAACCCCTCCCCAATTCTCAATCCTTCCATTCCACACATGGAGATGTACTTTCTTTCTGTTCTAACTAGTTGCTTTAAGTGGATATTAAAAGTGCCCCATGTTTCACCATTTCATGATCTAGCCTTGTGCCCTTCTCTTTGGGATTGTCTAATGAACCTCTTTTCACTCAGACTCTCCACCCACACTAGTAGTATATTTCTGTTCTTGTTGGTTGGATTAAGTAGATGATAAAGTTGCCCATACCATCCATGATTAAGCCTTGATCATAATTAATGTTGAATGTATGCCAAATCTTCTTAACTTTTTAAGACTCATAAGTTTTCTTTGGTGGACCTTTGAACCACATTATTAGTTGAATAGTTATCCTCCTATTGGGGCAAATGTGATGGTAGTAAAGTCTACATGTTATATTTTTTTCACAAAGTTTGTTGGGCTAGAAACAAGCATTATATTAGTATTTCACATCCGCATCCATTTTTGTTTAAAAAATATGGATGCAGATATGGATATCAGTTGAATATAAAACATCTATATTTGTTTTAAATGGATATGGACACAAAATGAATATTTGAAGTACTGATATAAATATGGATATAAGTTGGATAGTAAACTTCATAGCCACCAAATCAAAGATATCACTTAGTGGAAGGTTAAAAAAATTAAGTCAATACCATGTTAATATAGTCACTTATTTTCCTTAAAAAATCATAACTGCTATAAAATAGGATTACAAGCAAAACTTGATATTTAGATATATATTAGAATCATTGAATGATTGTCTATTTATATCCATATCCATTTTTTTTTAACAAATATGGATACAGAATGGATATTAGCCTAATGCTCAAATTTGTATTCATATATGTATGGATTCGGATAAGGAACTAGATCTAGATAGATATTATCTGGTCTACTTTCACCCTTAATGTTAGGCAAAAGATAGGGTTCAAGAAAACAATTTGAATGTATCATAAACAAGAAAGATGAGGTGGATTTTTCAACCAAACGAGAAATGAGTGTATAGGAGTTGTAGGTGTTGTACAACTTGACAAAGTGGTGGAGAATTGATTGAGATTGTACAAGCACATATGACAAAAATCCTACTGACCTTGAGAAAGGAGGGGTGCTTTATTTAAATAATGTAAGAGGAAAATAATCTAGGTAAAGGAGGTCTAAGGTAGCTGTCGATAGAAATCTTGAGGGTTCTTTTCTTATTGATAGAAATCAATTTAGGAAAGTATTGACAGAAATCTTGATGGGTGATTTTCTTGATGACAAAAATCAAATCAGGAAAATGTTGACAGAAATCTTGATGGGTGCTTTCCTTCCTGAATTACTAGAATGTAATTTAGGAATTTACTTTATTAAAAACATTGATTATTTTTTGAGATTTTGTATATAAATGTATAGAAGATGGCCATTGAATGATAATAACAACAACAAATTATTTTGCCTCTATTTTCCCTTTTCTCAACATGGTATTAGAGCTAGATCCCTTAAGGATTTGAGTTCTTCTTCCTACTTACCTCTAGCCTAGCCTCATCTCCCATTTTGCATCAAGTTGCATTTTGGATCTACATTTCACTGCATTGGCAATCTCTTCATCTTATGCTTGTGTATCGGTATTGAGAGATCTTTGTTGCTAACACCGTGCTGCTGTCAGATCCGCCATTCCTGTCAGCTACTCTTGCTTGCATGTTGGTCCCTTTGTTTGTGACAAAGGTAGTCTCTATCTCTGGTTGTTGCCATTGAGGATTGCTTGGCTATCGAAGATCAGGTTTGGCTTTAAAAATTTGTTAGTGGGGATTTAGATACCATGTATGACCCAACTAGTATTTGTTTGAAAAAAAATGATAGAAGGGAAGCAATCTACTGACAATAATAGTAATAGGAGCAATGGAATCCTTGGTGATAATCCCTCTCTGAATATTAGCCCTATTAAGTTAGATGGGTCTAATTATCTGGCTTGGTTAAGATCTTGCTTAATATTTATTCAAGCTCAGGGATTGCAAGGCTATATCACATGTAAGAGAGACCTCCAGCACTGATCCAACCCTAAGCCAATGGGAATCTGAAAATTTTCTTATCATGTCTTGGCTTATTAATTCTATGCAACCACAGATTGCTTGTGGCTATTTATTTCTCACCATAGCTAAATAGATATGGGATGCTATTGCTCAAATATATTCTCATCAAGGGAATGATGCATTGGTATATGAACTGCAAAAGAAAGTTCATGAAATAAAGTACGGGGAGATGTCTATTACATATTTTTTTCTGAGCTTGGTGGTTTATGGCAGGAACTTGATTACTATGAGAAGTATTTACCCTCCAACTCTAAGGATGCTGCTAAGTACCAGAGAGTAATGGAGAAACACCATGTGTATGATTTTCTGGCTGGACTAAATGCTGAATATGATCAGATTCAGATCCAGATTTTGGGTAAGGATCCTTTCCCTTCATCAAGGCAAACTTATGGTTATGTGTAATAGGAGGGGAGCCGGAGGAATGCTTTGTTGAATGCCACTCCTATAGATCGTTTGGGTATGGTGTTTAACTTGTTCTCTAAACCTGCCAAAGTGGAACCAATGAGGATTAGTGATCAGAAATCTTCGATAAAAGATAACTTTGTGATTATTGCGGGAAACCTAGACATACTAAGGAAAGTTGCTGAAAACTTCATAGTCGGCCAATTAGGGGACGATATGGTCAAAAAATGGGAAATCCTCTATCACAGGCTCGTATGTCAAGTATAATGGAGGCAGGCCCAATGAAAGCACTAATACTGATGGCTTTTCCACTGAAGAATTGCACTCTCCGGCACCTTATGACTCGGCTTGATTTTCCCTCCATGGCTTCACCCTCCATGGCTTATCCTCTTCCTCTAATCTTGCTTAGGTATATCTCAAACAGCTTTTACCTCTATTTTTTCAAATTCACATCATTCCTGGATTATTGATTCTAGGGCTTTTGATCATATGACTAGGTCTTTAGCTAGCTTAACATATTTTCATTGCTCGAGTAAAGATAAAGTCGTATAGCTGATGATTCTTTCTCTTCTATAATAAGAAAAGGTTCAGCACATTATACCTCTTTACTTTCTTTGTCCTCTACTCTTCATATTCCTAGTTTTTCCTATAATCTATTATCAGTTAGTTCTCTCACATGTGACTTGAATTGTAAAGTTGAATTTTATTTTTCTTATTGTGTTTTCTTCAGGACCTAAGCACCAGGAAGATGATTGGCTATAATAGAATGTAAGATGGTCTGTATTTGCTTGATATAAGTCTTGGTAACCATCAAGCCTTACTAGGTTCCTCCTAATCTACTTCCCAATAGTTAATACAGTGGCATGGATGGTTAGGACATCTATCCTTTTATGTTTTGGAAAGGTTGTATCCTGAGTTAATTAAACAATGTGATTTGAAGACTTTGGTTTGTGATGCTTATGAATTTGCTAAGCATACTAGAACTTGTTATCCTTCTAGTAATAATAAGCAGGATTTTTGGTACCGTCCTGAACTACCCGATTCGGGGCGTACCATATCGTACCGACTAAGAATCGGTACGGTTCAGTCCAAAAAAATGGTTTGGGACCCGAACCATAAAAATTAATTTGAATCGGATTGGTATGGATCGGTTTGGTATGGTAGGGGTTGGTTCAGATAAGTATAGCCTAGTTCAGTCCAGTTCGGCCAGATTCGAGTCCGGTTCGGTCTGGTTCGGGTCCGGTTCAGTGATCCTTGCTTGAAATGGGGAGGAAGATAACTCTTTCTCAATTCACGAAGATTGGCATATGTACCGATATGGTATGGTACCATACCATCGCTAATCGGTACGATCCCGGTATCGGTTCAGCGATCCTTGTTAATAAGTCATGTTACTTTTACAACCATTCACTCTAATATGTGGGGTTCTAGTCCTATTATGTCTTTGCCTAGTTATAGATGGTTTGTCTCATTTCTTGCCTATTATAGTCGGATGACGTGGATTTATTTGATGCATGCAAAAAAGAAAAAAGGAGATTTTTTCTTGTTTTCAGTCCTTTCATAATCTGATTTGTATTTATTTTGATGCCAAAATTCCAATTTTGCAAACTGATAATGGCACAAAATATATGGAACATGCTTTTTCTAACTACTTAGAGTGACATAGGATTGTGCATCAAACTTGTTATGTTAATATAACTACTCAGAATGGGGTGTCATAATGAAAGAATAGGCATCTGTTAGAGGTTAATTGTTATCTTATGTTCACTATGAATGTTTTTAAGTCTTATTGGGGTGCTGCTGTCTTTTTAGTAGCTTATCTAATCAATAGAATGTCTCTAAAAATACTCAACTTTAAAAATCCTCTAGAAATTATTCAAGGCACCACTTCATATCTTATTCCTCCAAAAGTCTTTGGATGTGTGTTTTGTTCATCGGTACTATGCTGGCAATTAGATGCTTGAGCACTTAAATGTATGTTTATTAGGTATGCTACTACAAAAATGGGCTATAAGTGCTATCATCCTCCCACTGGAAAAGTCTTTGTTAGTATGGATGTCACTTTTTGAGAAATGGAACCATACTGTGTCACCTCTTCAGGGAGAGAATGGAAAGGAAGAGGTGATTCTAAATTGTGTTACTAGATTTACTAGCATATGTGTCTCCAATCTATCTTATTAAATAAGGGAAGGATGAGGGTAAAATAAACCAGAGAGAACACAGTATCTTTGGAGCAGAATGAGAAGCATCTCAGTGAAGGTGATGGAGGAACAAGTAATGCAACTCAGGATAATGTGAGATTGAATAAGCCAGACTTGTTGCAATATGCTCGTAGGAAAAAGCAGACATGACCATTGAGCACATTCTACTTAGTTAAACTTCAATCCTTGACTCAGATTCCATGAAATATTGTGGTAAGTCTCCTATTTCAATTCCTACTTCCAATTCTGATGATTCAAGTCTTGATCTTCCAATTGCTGCTAGCAAAGGAATTAGATCTTGTATTAAACATCCTATCTTTAACTTTGTTTCATATAACTTCTTGTCTCTTTTTTATAGAGTTTTTGTGTCTTCTCTATCTTCAGTTTTTGTTCCATAGAATTGGAAGGAAGCCCTTAATGACTCTAAGCGGAAAGAAGTCATGATAGAAGAGATGAGACTTGAGAGTCTTAGCCAAAAATGGAACCTGGGGGCTTACTACTCTTCCTTTGGATAAGAAATCAGTAGGATGCAAATGGGTTTACACTGTTAAGCACAAGGTTGACGGATCCATCAAGAGATTCAAAGCTCAACTGGTAGCCAAGGGGTTTACTCTGACATATGGAATAGATTATTAAGACACCTTTGCACCTGTTGCAAAGATGAATTCTATTTGTATTGTTTTATCATGTGCAACTAATCTTGATTGGGAGTTACAGCAATTTGATATAAAGAATGCCTTTTTACATAATGATCTAGAAGAAGAGATTTATATCGAGATTCTGCTTGGCTTTGAAGATCAAAAAACTGAAGGAAAAGTTTGTCGGTTGAAGAAAGCTTTATATGGCCTAAAACAGTCACCTAGAGCATGGTTTGACAGATTCAATAGAGTCATGATAGCTTTTGGTTATCAACAAAATAATGTAGACCATATTATGTTCATCAAACATTGTATGCATAAGATTACAATTTTCATTGTGTATATTGATGATATAGTTGTAACAGAAAATAACCAAGAAGAAATGACCAGCTTAAAATATTATTTTGCTAAGGAATTTCAAATCAAAGACTTGGATAGGTTGCGGTATTTTCTTGGAATAGAAGTTGCAAGGTTCAACAAAGGCACCTTTATATCTCAAAGGAAGTATGTCCTGGATTTACTCAAAGAAACTGGTAGTATTGGAGCTAATCATAAGCTAAAAGATGGTACTGGAGAAGCAGTAGATGTGGGACAGTATCAGAGATTGGTTGAGAGGCTAATCTATCTTTCATATACACGTCCTGACATAGCTTATGCTGTAAGCCTGGTGAGTCAATTCATACATGATCTTCGGACTAATTTAGATGCAGTTTTCCATATTCTGAGATACTTAAAATCTGCTCCTAGAAAAGGTTTGCTTTTTTTCAATCATGGCCACTTAAAAATAGAAGCTTTTACTGACACTGATTTGGCGGTATTCTCTGATGATAGAAGGTCTACAACAGGATACTGTTTGTTTGTTGGTGGCAATCTAGTTACTTGGAGGAGCAAGAAACAAAGTGTACTAGCAAGGTCAACTACAGAAGCAGAGTACAGAGCTATGGTACAAGGTGTTTTTAAGCTTGTGGTTCAAGAAGCTAGTGCAAGAGTTACGACTAATAGAAAAACCACTATTATTATATTATGATAACATGGCTGCCATTAACATTGTTCACAACCAGTTCAACATGATCATACAAAACATATTGAGATTGATCGGCATTTTTTCAAAGAAAAGTTGAATGATGGGATTCTAGATATTGTGTATGTGAACTTTGAAAATCAGTTAGCTGGTGTTTACATAAAAGGACTTGGTAGAAGTTTGTTTCATTTCTTTGTATGCAAGATGGGTATGAGGGATATGCAAACATCTTGAGAGGGAGTGTTGATAGAAATCTTGAGGTTACTTTTCTTGTTGATAGAAATGAATTCAGGAAAGTGTTGACAGAAATCTTGATGGATGCTTTCCTTGTTGATAGAAATAAATCAGAAAAGTATTGACAGAAATCTTGATGGGTGCTTTCCTTGTTGATAGAAATCAAATCAAGAAAGTGTTGACAGAAATCTTGATGGGTGCTTTCCTTCCTAAATTACTAGAATATAATTTAGGAATTTGCTTTATTAGAGGCATTGATTATTTTTGGTGTTTTTGTATATAAATATATAAAAGGTGGCCATTGAATGATAACGACAACAACAAAAAAATATTTTGCCTCTATTTTTCCTTCTTTTTTTTCAATAGTAGCACACATGGAAGTTATGAGGAAGGGTATGGAAAAGCTTGTCATAAAGATTTCAAGGAGCCATAAATAGGAATGCTTGGCAAAAGAATGCATAAATGCAATCAAATGGTTGGGACAAGGGTTGATGGTTATGGCTATGGGGGAATTTGACATTTGACATGGTTGTTTCCTAAATGGAAGGCTCCAAGGCTGGTAAGAAAGGGTGAGAGTATGTGGCTTCTTTATGATTCTCCTCAGAATCAGCCTAATCACATCATGGTGCAGTATCGTGGGTGATGTCTTGTCTTTTTCTTTATTTTTTTATGTAATAGAATGAGACATAAAAGGTCAGCATGGTGGACAACGGTGAAATCAGTTGGGAGATGAAACAATGGATTTTCATCTCCCAGTGCAAATTGTGAAATGGATTATTTCTTTAAATATATTGTAGTATTTTGATGAGCTAAATTAAATAGAATGCTGAGAAAAATATTTTGCTCTTGTTGAGAAGGAATTGCTACCTTTACTTTATTCTTCCTTCTCATCTTCACCATCTTGTGAGTCGATATGTGGAAAGCTTTATCCTTGTCATGTTTACATGGCAATAGCAAGACCTGGTGACAACTAAGTCATTTTCTGCAATGTCATGGATGAGATAAATAACCTAAAAGTTTAACTCCATCTTGCTTAGAGGATCGTTTTTTAAGATGTCCTCAATAGGATTTCTGGATCAAAACTTAGAATTTAAGAAAAGCTGCATCAGTATTTTTATTTTCATGGTTTGGTCTAAAGATTGCTGAATCGGTACTGGGACCCGTACCGATCAATGATTGGTATGGTATGGTACGGTACCATACGGTACCATATCGGTACATGTACCGATCTTGGTGAATTGAGAAAAAATAATCTTCCTCCCTCTCTTAAGCAAGGATCGCTAAACCAAACCTGAACTCGACCTGAACCGAGCCCAAACCGGACTGAACCAGGCTGTACCAGTCTGAACCGACCCGTACCGATCCAGTTCGTGTCAATTTTTGTGGTTCGGGTCCCGAACCATTTTTTAGGTTAAACTGTACTAGTTCTTGATCGGTATGGTATGGTACGCCCCGAACCGTATCCCGAACTGAGTAGTTCGGGATGGTACCGTAAATCCTAGTTTGGTCCATTATTTGTGCTCTTCCCATTCAAATATATCACTATTTTTGTGTCTAGCAGTACTTCACTGGCATTTATTATCTCTATTTTGTTGAGATTTCATACAACATGGTTGCATCTAATCTGTAATCTCTTAAAGTTAAACATGTTTTCTGTCCTTTCAAAATCAGATATTGTAAATGCCCTTTAAATAGAAAATAACAAGTTCTACCTAAAAAAATAAAAAGAACAAAAAAGGTAACAATAATAGGATTTTACTGTAAGTGAAAGAGAACACATCAATTGGCTGGTCACCTGTGTCCCTGGGGCTAAGCTGAGGGCAGCATGGGAGGCCATCTATTATGCTTGATTGACTCTTCGACTTGACCAGCTAATTGTCGAGGTGGATTCTACTACGATGGTGGCCTGGTTACTGCGGTGCCCTGACTGTGTAGCCTCCCACCTCCTAGTGCATGACATTCGTTATCTACTTCTAGGGTATGCAGCTTTTGACATCAGGCATATTTATCATGAGGCAAACAATGCTGCTAATTGGTTTGCCTCCTTTGTTGCGCAGCATTCGGGTGGATTTTTTTGGATATTTATGTTTTGCTGATGTCCTTTAGGGATATCTTTTTTGGATCTTTTGGATTGTATTCATACTCATTGTGTATGAAGCATCCGTTTTATCAAAAAGAAAATAAAAAAGAGAACATCAATGGAGAGAGAAGATGGGAAGAGATAGGGTGGCTAGTCACCTCCCAGGTTGTTGACCCCACACATGTTACTATCCACTGACTCACACTGTTAGGGCAGAGTGATGAAACAAGATTTGAAAGGTGATTAAAGGTTATAAGTTTGTTGTGAGGCAGTGACAGAACAAGATTTGAGAGATGGTGAAAGGTTTTGATTTTGTTGTGTGAGACGAGATGCTGAAAAATTGTTCTTCATGCTATTATGAGGATGGATAGTTGTATCTTTTTAGAAAAATATTGTATTAAAATAAACTGACCGATCATTTGAGCAAGTCATTGCTGTATCATTTGAAAATTGTGTCAATAGAGAACATGTTTGGGGTTCCTTTTATGTTCTTTTTGTTGTATTTACAATACTAGATACAAGAATGATCAGTCTGCTCAATATAGAAAAGTGTATGCACATGTACACAAATATGGGAAAATAAGGGAAAAATATCATAGATACATATCTGTTTAGAAATGTATTTTCATTGCTCCAAGACACATCGAAATAGCTAACCTACATTGCCTGTTAAAAATGCATTTTGGATCAAATACATGACAGTTCATTTAATAATACATAACGAGGCCCTAGTATCTATAATGTACATCAAAAGCTTCAGATAAGATCAGCATAAGGTTACAAAGACATGATACTTGATAAAGCCCACTTTTGATAGCACCAGCTCACAACCTCTCAATGACATGGGGCCCATGTGGAGTGGTGCTGTCATGTCAGTAAAAGGATGGGGATTCAGTGTTTTGAGAATTGTTTCAGGTATTTTTCACCACAAATTAATGGAGACTACTGCTGAAATCTCTGCATGTGATGCTTGTTGAAAATTAACTTTTTCTGTCATATTGCATGCAGGTATGCTCAATTCGGTGATGTTTCTCCTAAGGTGGATGTTTATGCTTTCGGTGTTGTCCTTTATGAACTTATTTCTGCCAAAGAAGCAATTGTCAAGACAAATGAATTTGTTACTGAATCGAAGGGATTGGTTGCTCTGGTTATTTCTCTGTTTCTCTCTTGCTGAGTAATAGATTACTTTTCTTTCTTCATCAGATTCTCAAAAACTATAGCTAAATTAAACATTTATTAATTGTGACACCAATATCTGACCCTACATTAAGATGCTGTAATGGCATTACCCATTTGTCTGAACTTACCCCTACCAACACCTAATTGTTGTCAATCTGCAGCCAACATAGAACCAAACTGCTCTTTCAGACCCTTTGGTTTGTACTGCAGCAATTTTTTTAATGTATTTTCAGCACTCTTTGACTTTTATGTATCCTGGATGTTACAGTTCGAGGATGCTCTTAATCAACCTGATCCTAAGGAAGATCTCCGAAAACTCATTGATCCGAGACTTGGTGAGAGCTACCCAATTGACTCAGTCCTCAAGGTGAGAACCACTTGTCTAGTTCACCGGGTTATGTTCAGTTCTTCTGATTTAGCAGTTTTTTTCTGGCTGTTCGATATACCAGATGGCCCAGCTTGCAAAGGCTTCCACGCAAGAGAATCCCCAGCTGAGGCCTAGCATGAGATCAATTGTTGTTGCATTGATGACACTTTCTTCCACTGCTGAAGACTGGGACATGGGCTCCTTTTATGAAGACCAAGCTCTAGTCAATCTCATGGCTGGAAGATAGTTGGCTCTCCATCTTCCTTGTCTACAGTGGCATCTTTAAATACGTGTAAACTATTGTAAGTAGCATCTACCACAAGTCAATAAACTAGTGCACATCTCTTGTTACAATTGTGATATTTCAATAGGAAAACTTTGAGTCATCATTTGTATAATTTTTTTTCCTTTTCAGATGACCCCTGGTCCCCAAACGAAACGAGTTGTATTCATGAGACGAGCATAGTAATTTTGGCATTTTTGTGCCATGCAAATAAAAATTTACTATGAACATGGAACAATCAAACAACATAAATTTCATCTGGTATTTTACTGAAGCAAATTTTAGTGCAGGCCCCTACTCATGACTAGGCATTAAGAGCCCTTTTAGAAGTTTCGAGCGAGGAAGCTATCATATAAGTTGAGGTTACAGCTTTCAATTGCTTGTCTTGCATTGTGTATCCCATAGGCATCAGGTATTCGGTATATCACGTCTATGAATTTATTTCCTAGAACCTCTAGGTAAATCTATCTGATGGATAAGTTTTATTGAAGCTTGTCTAAGAGACTCCTCCATCGAGGCCTTCCCTGGCAAGCATCCCTAAGCATCTTTAGCTGCCTAAGCCTCGCCTTAATGGGCCGTCTCTGAGTTAATCCCCTTCCTTTCCTCCTATACAAAGGCTTTAAAGGGATTATAAGGATTGATTTCTAGTTCCAAGATGAAGGTGCAGGAGCCTTTTTATTGGTAAACATGATTATTAGATATAGGATTAAACAAAAAGAATATAAGAATGGATAAGATTTAATTTTATAAAAAATCAACGGTTGGATGGGTGTGGTTAGGCTCAATGCATGCCAAAATTGGTGTCCAATTCTTGCTCCAACTTTTGACCCATTTGCAGCTTTCTGCCATTGGATAATGACCAGCAAGCCTAAAACTAGCCGCTAACAAAGCGTGGATGAATTTGGATTCTTTTGTAGCCATTCGATTGTGCCACCAGGTCAATCTGGATTGTCAAACCATGCTTCTAAAGTCTTTTTTTTTTTTTCCAGCCATTTTCTTCCTCGCCTGCATCTCCCTATCATCGAATTGAGCTTTCCATTGCTCGTCGCACGCCCATGGAACCTTGTCGGAGCTGCCCATGCACTGCTGCTAACACTGCCAGAGCCCTTGCTGCTATCGTTGCCATCCTCATCACCAAAAGTCACCAAAAGTTTTTGCTCGGAAGTTTTCCTGTGATCATGGATTGAGCATCGTCACAGGATTGCCATCATCTTCATTTTTGCTAGCACCACTATCGACGAAACTATAGTCGAAATCTTCCATTCAGGTGCTCCTTGGACTGTGCCTCAGCCTTTATGGATCTCCCTCCATCATTAGCACTGTCGATGCCCATTGTTGGCTAATCGTTGCTTCCTTCCTTCGTCGACGCCACTACCAATGGACCCATCAGCGAACCCAATGGGATGATCACCGGCCACCATCTTGGTCGGTGATCGGCCAAAATCTCCTAAGGTCCACTGTGTCCAGCCATGGACCATGGTTAATAGTAGCTGTAGACCATTTGGGCATTCTATAAACTAAGCAAATGGTCATTATGGATCAACAGCTTTAAAATTCATGCAAGGCCCAATATTATTTAAAACCTCTATTTTGAGTTAATTTTAAGCCTGATTTGCTTTAAATTATTTTATTTGAACCAAAAAATCAGGCTCTCCATTGGCAATCCTCTATTCTGTAAAAGATGTATAGAAGTATCAATTTTAAATAAATAAAAATAAATTAATTTATAAATTAATACTTATATATATAATGTAATTATCATCTCCTAACTTGAACTTTGTTCATCCTTGAGTAAAGAGATAAATTAGCCATGTGTTCAAACTCGTCCTTGAATTGAAAGTTAACTTAGATATTCTTAAGGACAGTTGATACTTGGTCAGACCATTAATAAGGTACTTTATCGGATTATTATTTGAATCCAACTTTTAGTTGAGTAAAGTCCATAGAAATTTTTAGAGTTTTTCTTTTGCCAACTTCTCACCTCACTCTTTGAATCCTCTAACTTGCTAGGGGTTTGGTGAAGTATTTTTTTGCAAGTAGTCCCTTTTTTTAGAGAGTTTAGTGTAATGTTTTAAACTCTTAAGTATTAGTATCCCCATCTTTTGATGCGAACTACAATGCTTACTTAGATAAAGGGACATTGTTACTTAATTGATGGAAATAATCCGGTGAACTCACGCCTTGCAGAAGCCATCCAAGTGCATGAACAACCCTCTGCCAGTGATCCACGATGGATACGATAGATACAAGTCAATCGAAGATCAATCGATCCCTTGGATTGATAGAGAAGTAAAGGAGAAGAAATGGAGGCTGAAGGAGATCTGGAAGAACGGAGGGTTTTTTTGATTTCGATTGTTTCCTTGGACTATTACAAAATGACCTTCTCACACTAACTGTCCCAACTCACATATATATATCCATATCGCAAAGGACCTGGCCCCTCCAAAACTTCTCGACGCAGCATCACATGATTCAAAAAATCCTGTCATTTGAGTCGGCTCGAATCCTTTGAGTCGACTCCTTGCTGCAGGAAGCACTCTGGATGAGTCGACTCTTAGACCTCGAGTCGACTCATCCAGACCACAGTTTACCTATTTGCAGAACCGAGATGACTCCAAGCAATCTAAGCCGACTCTCGCAGTATCGAGCCGACTCGCAATAGTCCGAGACGACTCTCCTCCCTGCTTCCATGTCGTGCCAGCCATTAGAGTTGACTCTAACCAGAACTGAGTTGACTCTAATGCCCATACTGACCAAAAACTCAGTCCAACCTCTAGGACTCATCCTAGACCACTCCTAGCCCTAGATACATCATGCATGACCATAATAAACTAGACCAACCTCAACCATAGCCCTTCCCCCTGAAATCTTGGATACACCAATTGAGACTCAACAATCTCCACCTTGGTGCTCCAAGATTACAGTTTATTACACCAGACACCTCAGACCCATCAACCACATACATGAACGAAAGCTTTCTCCCGGTAGAGCCTTTGTAAGTACATCAGCCTAGTTCTCCTTTGTATGGACCTTCACCAGTGCCACTTCTCCTTCCTCCACCAGCTCTCTGATCCTGTGGTACCTTATATCTATATGCTTTGTGCATGGATGATAGACTGGGTTTTGAGTCAAATTTCTGGTACTCTGGTTATCACTATATAGGACCACTATAACTGTTCCACCCCCATCTCAGTAACTAGCCTTCTCAACCATAATGCTTCCTTTGTAGCCTTCGTAATACCTATATTCTCAGCATCTGTTGTAGATAGAGTAGTGATAGGTTGAAGGGTAGATCTCCAAGAAACTGGTCCACCATGCAAGCAGAAGATATAACCTGTAGTAGACTTTCTTGTATCAAGATCACCTGCATAACTTGCATCCACATACCCTTCCAAAGGACCCAAACCTCCATATAATTTTCCGGAGTTCCTTGTCCTTCTGGTTGCCCACCAAATACCAGTCCATGCTTTTGAGTTCCCTGTAGATACCTCATAATCCATTTCAATGCTTTCCAGTGTTTCTTCCTAGGATTTGCCATATACCTTCTCACCTGGCTTACAACATATGCTATGTCTGGTCGGCAACACACCATAGCATACATAACACTGCCTACACCATTTGCATATAAAACTCTCTCCATGTACTTTCTCTCCTCATCTGTTTGAGGGCTTTGTATCTTATAGAGAAATATGTGCCCTGGTAATGGTGTCCCTACTGGTTTGGCCTTCTCCATCCCAGACCTCTCAAGATTCTTCTTGATATAACCTCCTTGTGATAAATGGAGAATCCCCTTGCTTCTATCTTTGCAAATATCCATTCCAAGAATTTTCTAAGCTGGACCTAAATCCTTCATCTCAAGTTCTTCAGATAATGCTCTCTTTAGCTCTTTTACATCCTTCATACTTCTACTGGCTATCAACATATCATTCACATACAAAAGTAGATACAAAGTATTATTATTATCCACATCCTTGACATATACACAACAGTCATGTTCACATCTGAGAAACCCAAGGCTTAAAATGAATGCATCAAATCTCCGATACCACTGACGAGGTGATTGTTTCAGACCATACAATGACCTCTGGAGTAAACATACCTTGTCCTCCTGTCCAATCTCTAGAAGCCATCAGGTTGTTTCATATAGATCTTCTCATCCAGACTTTCATGTAGAAAGGTTGTCTTCACATCCATCTACTTCAATTCCATACCATGTTCTGCCACCAATGACAGCAACACTCGATTGAAGTATGACGTATCATAGGAGAAAATACCTCGGTATAGTCAACTCCTTTCCTTTGTGAGTATCCTTTTACTACTAGCCTTGCTTTGTATCTCACTCCACCTTACTCTGAAGGTACTGTTTTCTTTGTGAACATCCATCTGGAGCTAATTGCATGAGCATCTTCAGGCAGATCCACCAATTGCCATGTCTTGTTCCTTCTAAGAGATTTCATCTCTTCCATCATGCCTTGTATCCATGATTCTTTATCAGAGCTTTCCATGGCCTCCTTGAATATTTTTGGATCTCCATTCACAGATATGAGAGCATAAGATATATTATCATCCATGCCATATCTCATCAGCTTCCGGATTATGCATTGAGATTTATGTAATGCCACTCCCCTTGCACTGTCCTACAAGTCTGCTATTTGTGGCTGTTCCTGCACTTCACTTTGAATAACTAATTTTCCTTTCTGATCCTTTATTACAAAAGGACCATTCCTGCCTAACTCCACCTTAACTGAAACACCGTTGTCAGTTGAAGTAGACGGTCTATCCTCCACCTGTGAAGGACAATCACTGCTATTCACCTTTGAAGCTGCAGTTCCATCCGTACTCCCCGATCTCTTCAAGATGCTCCTCTCATCAAATATGACATCCCTACTAATCACTGTCTTTTGAGACTAAGGATCCCACAGCAGGTAACTCTTGACTCCTTGTGGATACCCGATGAAGATCATCTTCCTTGACTTAGGATCCAACTTATTCCGTTCAGTTGCCTCCACATGTGCATTGGCTGGGCAACCAAACACCTTAAGGTGACCAAGATCCACCTTCTTCTTAGTTCAAGCTTCCTCTGGAAGTCCTCCATCTAGCTTGAAATGAGGGAACATGTTTACAAGAAAACATGATAGATTGATAGCATCACCCCAAAAGACTTTCGGAAGGATGACTGCAGCCTCATACTCCTTGCCTTCTCCAATAATGTCTGGTTAATCCTTTCCGTAATACCATTCTACTGTGGGGTCATCCTTACTATGTAATGGTGTTTGATCCCATTTTCCTCATAGTAACTCATGAACTCTTTACCATAGTACTCCCCTTCATTATCTGATCGAAGATACTTCACATATTTTCTTGTCTCCTTCTCTACCTCAACCCTCCAGGCTTTGAACTAGACAAATACCTCTAATTTCTCTCGCAACGATATACCCACAATTTCTTAGAGAAGTCATCAATGAAGGTAACAAAATACCTTGCTCCATCCCTGGATGAAACAGGTGCCGGCCCTCATACATCTGAGTGAATTAGTTCTAAAATACCTTCACTTTACTTGGTACTGCTGACAAACTTTATCCTATGTTGATTGCTATAAATGTAGGGCTCACACAGGTTATTTCTATCCTTCTTCAGTACTGGAAGGTTTCTTCTTCTGCTTAATTCTGTAAGCACTCGATCACTCAAGTGACCCATCCGATAGTGCCATAACTGATAGGAGAGCTTCTCCTCCTATGCCGTTGCAAGTACCTCCGTACTATCATTCACCACTGAGCCTTCCATCTTGTACAGATTATTGCTCAGTCTTCTTCCTCTCATCATCACCAAAGCTCCCTTGGTTATCCTCAAAGATCCACTACCAGACTTGTAACTGAAGGCATAACCCTGCTCTTCCATGTAGCCCAAAGAAATCAAATTATTCTTTAATTCTGGTACATGTTTGATATTTGACGGAGTTCTTATCACTCCATCATACATTCTCATCCTAATGGTGCTAACTCCAGCCACCTGATAAGGGTGATCATCATCAAGGCTTACACTACCTCCATCTGATTTATCAAAGGTATCAAACCACTCTCGATGTGAAGTATAGTGATAAGAGTATGCTGAATCCAACATCCAAGTATTATCCCAAACAACCAATCCATCTAAAGCTATCAATACATCTTCTCCACTACCTTCAGATACACTAGCACCACTAGTGTTGGCCTTCCCTTTCTCGGTCTTCCAAAGAGGGCAATTCCTTTTGAAATGACCAAGCTGATGACATTTGTAGCATTTCAAACCCTTCTTACTACCTTGAGACTGTGATCTACTCTTTGATTTCTCCATAACCCTTTCTTTTGATCTTCCTTGCCTTCATTTTAGCAAGAACCTCCAAGTTAGGATTTTCTTTGCAGATTTTCTCCCTTTGCTCATTTGATCTAAGCACTCCAACAACCTCTTCATAGATCAGGGTTTCTTTCCCATACACCAAGGTTGTTATCAGACCATCATATGATCCCGGGAGCGAACACAACAGCAACAATGCCCGATCCTCCTCATCAATTTTTACATCCAGACTCATAACCTCAGAACATACCTAGTTGAACCTCTGAATTTGAGCAACGAGGTCTCCTCCTTCAAGCATCTTTAGACTATACAGCTGCTTCTTCAATCATAGCTTGTTTGTCATGTTCTTGCCCATATATGGCCAAAGACCCTTTGCCGCAGTCTCGATACACACCTTTGAAAAAACTTGATCTGCCAAACACATCCTGATGGTGCTAAATATGATCTCTTCTAACTCTTCCCAATCCCCAACATTGATATTTTTCGGTCTCTCTCTAACTAAGATCTTGTAGATCCTTGTTGAACCAACAATTCTTTTACCCTTTGTTGTCATAGAGTAAAATCTTCTTTGCCATCATACTTCTCAAAATTAACCTTGAAACTGCTTGATGCCATTACTATAATCAAGTAGAATCAATATGTATTAGATCTTATCTTCTAGCACTTCTTGAATGTAGAGATATTCCTTCCTTTATGTAACCAAGCTCTGAAACCAAATTGATGAAAAGTGATCCACGATGGATACGGTAGAATACAGGTCAATCGAAGATCAATCGATCCCTTGGATTGATAGAGAAGTAAAGGAGAAGAAATGGAGGAAGAAGGAGATCCGGAAGAACAAAGGGATTTCTTGATTCCAATTGTTTCCTTGGACTATTACAAAATGACCTTCTCACACTAACCATCCCAACTCACATATATATACCCAGATCGCAAAGGATTAAAGGAAGTTTTTTTTTTTTTTTTTTTTTTGTGTGCCTACACTAAGCAGAGGATAGGAACAGGTAGATGTTATAAAACAATTTCAATTAATCGCGGAAAAACCTGTCCCAAAACCAGGATCAAAAATTATATTTGCATAGAGAACATAAAGATGCATGGCATATATTTTTTTCATAATTTTTGGACATGTATAAATGCAAATAAAAATTAAATTGAACTTATTCTAGGCTGGAATAAGGGAGGAATAGGGTGGAATAGCTATGAGGAATAGGGTGGAATAGCTATTCCCGCTATTCCACCTTCTTCAACCTCGGTCCAGAGATTGCTTACCGTGGAGCAAGGTTCAGACGTCGACTGAGGTGCGCACAGTCTCCAAACCCCGAGCTCCTAGGTCCGCTGGAATCCTTGCTTGACCGGCTACAAGGTGATGAAATCGGATCTCCAGGTCTCCGGCATTTTCCACTTCGAATCGGGGCTCCAAAAGTCGTCCATGGCCACGGTTGCAGCAGGGGGATTTGAAGATCAAACTTTGATTACCTTGCACTGGAGCGATGACCTACTCCCAGGATCTCAGGCGAAATCTCTCTAGAGGGGATACACGCCGTGGGAACTTCTGATCGGAGCTCCGGCGTCGCTAGCCGCCGGATCCCAAGGTTTCACGGATTTTGGAAAGATGGAGGAAGCTCTCAAAAAACCTACCGAAAGAGAGCAAGAAGGGGGTATAAAAATTATCTCTGGATGCCAACCGAAGGGGAGAGCAAGGGTCTTCAGTTTGGTGCGAAGGGGTGGTGGGATTTAATCGGAATAAATCAAAACAGCAGACGCCCTGTTTCGGTTTCAGAAACTCAAACGTCTCAGGCGAGAAGACGACGGTTCAAAAGGTGAACCGGCAAATGACCAAAAAGCCCATCGGTCCAAGGGCAAAGCAGGGTCTATTTGGTTCAGGCCAAAACCCAGTCAAACGAAGTCCAAATCGAACGAAACTGGACTCAAAACGAAGCTAAGAACGAACCCTAACTTTCTACGGTCCAACCTCACTGATTTGAGTTGAAATCGATTTGCAACCGACTAAAACAAAAATCAACTGGACTTAGAAACATTCATCAAACCATTTGATGAACATGGGTTCAATCCTAGTCAGCCAGGAACATATTCCTGGTTGATCCAGAGAAGACCTGATCAACCCAAGACTGGATCAATCAGAAGAAAATGCAACCAAAAATCGTGACAAAATACCGAAACGATTCCCAATCGAATCGGTTCCTGATCAGATAGGAATCCACTATGGCGTGTGACCTCATAGGTTCGAACCTAAACGGTAGTACTGGAACACTTCCAGTACCTGCACAAGATACCACCCAGCAATGGGTCTCAGCGTCCGGATAGGCCGAAGATGCGAGAGCAATCCATCGAACCTGTGGCATATGGTTACCGCATAATTCATCCCTTTGACCTCCAATGCTCAGGATGACCTAGGGTTGAACTACCAACCCCAGCTATGTCAATCCACTACGTGTCTCAATCTCGCATGTCCAGTGACTCTTCACTGGGACCACCCCGGCCGAGGATTTGCTAAATTGAGACACTGCGAGACATTCAATCCAAATCATTTGGACAGGTCAATTCCATCTTGGTCCACTACTGCTCCACAAGTACTTGCCTGTACCCAGAAACCTTTCGTCACCGGATTAAAAATCCGGGTAGTCCGGCACCAAAGCACAGGGAGTTGCTTGGAAGCTACCATAGTGACCTCAGGTCAGAGGGACACTTATGCCCATATCCATTCGCGAGCGATCCTTAGGCAGATAAGGTGCTACGCGGAGTCACGTCTAATGAGATATCAAATATCCCACTTGCAGATCACATCAGTGTCCCCACACTCCTTTGGTCAAGAGGACAACCAAACAATGCGAACTACAACAGCCTATGCTTGATATGTTGCTATCCAGTACAACATATCATTTGGCTGAGAACCCTGTTTAAGGACCACTCGATATATCCTCTCTATATCGATGTAATAGTAGTCCTAAGGATATCATCACTAAAGAATTCATTATAGGAAGATGTAAAGTGATGAGAAGCCAGAATAACTTTTATTCATTATAAAAATTACATAACAATTAGCTCAACCATCTACAACCTAGATGATTGGCTTTGGGATACAATTCCCAACACCTGGCCCCTCCAAAACTTTTCAGTGTGGCATCACGTGATTCAAAAAATCCTGTCATTTGAGTCGGCTCGAATCCTTTGGGTCAACTTTTTGCTACAGGAAGCACTATGCACGAGTCGATTCATCCAGACCATAATTTACCTGTTTGCAGAATCGAGCCGACTCCTAGCAATTTGAGCCGACTCTTAGCAATACTAAGCTAACTCTCAGCAGTCCGAGCTAACTCTCCTCCCTGCTTCCATGTCGTGCTAGACATTAGAGTCGACTCTAACCAGAACCGAGTCGACTCTAATGTCCAGACTGACCAAAAACTCAGTCCAACCTTTAGGACTCATCCCGGACTCACTCCTAGTCCTAGATACATCATGCATGACCATGATAAACTAGACCAACCTCAACCTTGGCCCTTCTCCCTGAAATCTTGGATGCGCCACCTTAGACTCAACATTAATGAAGTACCTTTGCTTAACAGATCTCTTGGCCTTCTTATCTTTTGACACGAACTACAATGCTTACTTAGATGAAGGGGCCCTGTTAGTAAAAGTTCAAGAAAAGTTGCAAGATGAGACTAACTCTTTAATAGATCTTTTGGTATCCCCACCTTTTAACTCAATGAGAATCCAAAATCTTTTTTTAAGGAAAACTTCTGCATGCCTTCACTTTTCCATTCATACCCCCATAAAATAGATTCTTCATTAAGTTCAACAATCAAAAGGTTCTGGAACATTCTGGAATTGCTCCAAGAAATTATTTCTAGTCTAAACCCTACCATTTATTGATTTTTTTAAATAATTTATCTATCAATATCTCTAGAATTATCTAGACCATTAATCAATCATTGATTAGGATGCTTGTGTAACTTCAAATCTAGACAACAAATGAGTATACAAAACATAATTATTTCTAACCAAACTCGAGGACTTAAGTAAGTTATTTTTCTCCTCCCTAACTTAGTCAACATTGTCCTCAATGGAGTAGAAAAATAAAATAAGCAAATAAAAGAAAAGGAGAGAATGCACCTTGGATAAGTGTACTTCGGGAGTTGAAGAGGGCTTCATGGAGTAGCAGGCTCTTGTTCCTTTGGCCTAGGTTTCTATAAGTGCACTAAAAAAAAGAAAATGAGATTGTTGGGTTGTCTCACAACCAATGCTAAGTTTAACATCTTTAGCTAGACATCAAGCTCATTATTCATTATATATTGGATCCACCAAATAGATGGAGTCAATTCATTCTGTGTGCAATTCCATCTATATATGGCTTCAAGCATTGGCCATTCACCTTAAATGTATTGCCATTCTGAGGATCTTTTATTTCTATTACTCCCTGTGGGAATACTTGTATGACAATGAATGGTCCATCCCATTAAGAGTGGAGTTTACCAGGGAAGAGACGTAATCTGGAGTTGAAGAGCTACAATTTTTGGTTTGGCTCAAATGATTTTCTAGAGATATACTTGTCATGAAATGTTTTAGTTCGAGCTTTATAGATTTGTGAACTCTCATATGCATCATTGTGCAGCTTTTCAAGTTCATTAAGTTGCAACCTCTAGTTAGAACCTGCATTCTGCATGTCAAAACTGAATGTTTGAATGGTCTAAAATGCACAATATTCTAACTCAACCACTAGATGGCATGCTTTACCATAAACTAATCAGTAGGGTAACATGCCGATAGGGTTTTGAAGGTTGTACGATAGGCCCATAATTCTAAGTGAAAGGATCAATCCTTTCTATCAGGCCTAACATTCTTTTCTAAGTAGTTAATCTCCTTATTTGACACCTCTACTTGACCATTAGTTTGGGGGTGATATGGTGTGGCAACTTTGTGTGTGAATTATACTTTTTCATAAGTGCTTCAAATTGCCTATTTGCGGAGTACCCCAATCATTAATGATCATCTTGGGGAAACCAAATTGACTGATGATATTTTATTAGATAAAACTAATTACAACCTTATCATCATTAATCCCTATAGCTATTAGCTCTATTTATTTAGATACATAGTCTACCACTACAAGAATGTAATTGAACCCAAACATGACCAGAAAGGGTCCCACAAAATCGATCCCCCAAATATCGAAGATTTCTATTACTAATATGGGGATTAATGGCATCATATCCTTTCTTGTTATATTTCCTATTTGCTAGCACCTTAAATAGTATTGGTCAAACACATGTGCATCTTTAAAAAAAGTTGGCTAGTAAAGCCTACTTTGCAATACTTTCGCTATAGTTTTTCTTCTACTAAAGTGTCCACCGCATGTCGAAGAGTGGCAAAAATTGAAAATATTTTTTGACTTCACTCTTGTGGACATGACAACAAATAACCTGGTTAGGATAGTATTTGAATAGTTCAGGTTCCTCCCAGAAGTAATGTGTAACTTATGAAAAGAATCGCTCTTTCTCCTATTTTGTCCAATGGAGAGATATTTGTCCTGTTGCTAGGTAATTAACGATATAGGCAAGCCATAAAGGATGGTTAGAGGAGATTGCAAAAAATATTCGCTAGAAAATTTTTCCTTGACCTCATCTATGCTTGTCATGTATTCAACCATGATTCTAGAGATGTGGTTAGCTACCACATTTTCGAGACTCTTCTTATTATAAATTTCTAAGTCAAATTCTTGTAGAAGAAGGATCCATATGATCAATCATGGTTTAGTGTCTTTCTTTAAGAGCAGATATTTCAAAGTTGAATTATCAGAATAAATAAGAGCCTTGGACCCTAATAGATATGTGCAAAACTTTTCAAGGGCAAACACTATGGCTAATAACTCTTTTTTGGTTGGGGTATAGTTCATTTGGACAGTGAAAAGAGTTCTACTAGCATAGTAGATCATGTGTGGCTCCGTATTCTATTTTTGGCCTAAGACGACACCTATTACAAAATCAGAGGCATCACACATGATCTCAAATGGGATGGACCAGTCAGGGGGTTTTATGATGGGTGCTATTGTCAAAGTAGTTCATAATATTTAGAAGGCTTTCAAACAATCTTGACAAGCAGTTGCACAAGGGTTTCAAAATTTTGCTAAAGTTTGTGATGAAATACCTATAAAATTTGGCATGACCTAAAAAAGATCATACTTGTCGAACCAAGGTCAAGGTTGGTAGTGTTGATGTTACCCCTACTTTAGCTTTATCTACCTTAATCTTCCTTTTAGATACAATGTGCCCAATGCAATCCCTTCTTGAACCATAAAATGGCTCTTTTCCTAATTAGGATAAGGTTTGTCTCCTTATGTTATTCTAATACCTTAGATAAGTTCTGAAGACAATGCTTAAACATGGTGTCAAATATAGAAAAGTCATTCATAAAAATTTCTAGGAATTTATCCACCATATTGGAGAATATGGCTAGTACACATCACTAAAATGTAGCGGGTGCAATGCAAAGGCCAAAGGACTGCATTGATAAGCAAACATGCCAAAGGAATAGATGAATGTGGTTTTTTCTTGATCATCAGGAAAGATAGTATTGGATCGTTTCCCAAATAGCCATCCAAAAAGCAAAAGAAGCTTTGCCCTGCAAGCCATTCTAGGATTTGATAATGGAAAGTGATCTTTTCTAGTGACAGTTTAATTTATGATAATCTATACATATCTACTAGTTAGATTTTGTACAGGTAGTGACCAATTCACCTTTCTTATTTTCCATCACAGTAATACTTAATTTCTTAGGTACTACTTGAGTAGGGCTAACCCATTTACTATCCAATATGCAGTAGATGATTCCTGCATCTAGTCACTTGATAACATTTTTCTTAACTACCTCCCGCATATTAAGATTCAGTCTTGATGTGGCAA
Source organism: Areca catechu (assembly GCA_021397845.1). Taxonomy (NCBI): domain Eukaryota; kingdom Viridiplantae; phylum Streptophyta; class Magnoliopsida; order Arecales; family Arecaceae; genus Areca; species Areca catechu. The sequence goes on from CM038043.1 coordinate 118,758,201, forward strand.
CATCCACTGACATAGAGCCTACACAGCCGCCAGCCAGCAGCCGCATGGGTGGGGACTGCCACTTGGATGTGGCCCCCAAGGGGAAAGCCGAGTTAGCTCCCAACCGGGGTCGAGCTCATAAAGTTAGCCCTCTTGCCAAGGTCAACTCCCAACTGGGGTCATGCTCATGGGGCGAGCCCTTCGTCTGAGGTCAGCTCCCAGCCAGGGTCGAGCTCATAAAGTCAGCCCTCTTGCTAAGGATAGCTCCCAGCCAGGATCGAGCTTATGGGGCGAGCCCTCCATCTAAGGCTAGTACTACTTGAGTAGGGCTAACCCATTTACTATCTGATATGTGGTAGATGATTCCTGCATCTAGTCACTTGATAACTTTTTTCTTAACTACCTCCTGCATATTAAGATTCGGTCTTGATGTGGCAACATCCACTGACATGGAGCCTACACAGTCGCCAGCCAGCAGCCGCATGGGTGGGGACTGCCACTTGGATGTGGCCCCCCAAGGGGAAGGCCGAGTTAGCTCCCAACCAGGGTCGAGCTCATAAAGTCAGCCCTTTTGCCAAGGTCAGCTCCCAACTGGGGCCATGCTCATGGGGCGAGCCCTTTATCTGAGGTCAGCTCCCAGTTATGGTCGAGCTCAAAAAGTCAACCCTCCTGCTGAGGATAGCTCCTAGCTAGGATTGAGCTTATGGGGCGAGCCCTTCGTCTAAGGCCAGTACTACTTAAGTAGGGCTAACCCATTTACTATCCGATATGCGGTAGATGATTCCTGCATCTAGTCACTTGATAACTTTTTTCTTAACTACCTCCCGCATATTAAGATTCAGTCTTGATGTGACAACATCCACTGACATGACATGGAGCCTACACAGCCACCAGCCAACAACCGCATGGGTGGGGACTACCACCTGGACGTGGTCCCCAAGGGAAAGGCCGAGTTAGCTCCCAATCGGGGTCAAGCTCATAAAGTCAGCCCTCTTGTCAAGGTTAGCTCCCAACTGGGGCCATGCTCACGGGGCGAGCCCTTCATCTGAGGTCAGCTCCCGGCCAGGGTCGAGCTCATAAAGTCAGCCCTCCTGCTGAGGATAGCTCCCAGCCAGGATCGAGCTTATGGGGTGAGCCCTCCATCTAAGGCTAGCTCCCGACTAGGATCGAGCTCATAAGATGAGCCCTCCTACCGAGGACAGCTCCCAGCCGGCGGGGCCGTGCTCACGGGGAAAGCCCTCCGTTTGAGGTTAGCTCCCGGCCGGGGTCATGCTCATGTCGTCGAAGGCGGACCTCCTAAAGGGAGGTCCTTCCCTGCCATACGAAAGCCAGAATTCCTGCCAGCGGTGAAAGAGGGAAAGATCAACAAGAATTCAAACCATGACACAGAGGTCCCTGTCCACTTGCAACCTCCGAAAGGTGGCGCATGTCCTACCACCAATGCCAGTTCTGTAACACGCCGCCTGCATGCTCTGCTCGAGGTAAGCCCCATCAGACCCAGGGCCCCATAACGTACCGCCATGTCGACTACCGTATGGTCGGATGGCACTGACCCATGCGGTGTGAGACCCAGAGTTTCCCTATAAGGGGAATCCTGTCAAAGTCATAGGCCTTGCAATGCTTGGGTGGTCCCTCCAAGAATGGAAACTTCCTGGCATGGCATGGGGCTTAGTAGCACAGTGTATGCCCCTCTTAAGCAAAAAATGACACCCCCAAAGGGGGAGAGCTCTCCGAAAGGGAGAGGGAGGAGGATCTCCGAAGAGAACGGCTCTGGGAGGCTGAAGGATTGCCTCCTCCTCCAGAAAGACCAGTCCGAGGAAGGCTGGAAGGAGAGGACCAGTCCGAGGAAGGCTGGAAGGTGGACCAGTCCGAGAGAAAGGAAGAGGCTCCAAGAGGCCCACGGATCGCCTCCTTCCCCGGAAGGATGAGTCCGAGAGGGGGGATAGAAGAAGGAGAAGCCGCGGGCAGTGACAAGCCCCTTTGGAGTAGACACCATGAGAGGGCACACCAAGAAGGACACCGGGATGCAGCCCTAGATCCGGTCGGGGCCATCGCACAAGCTGTAAGGTAAGAAAGGTAAGAGGCAGATGCAGGAGGAGCAAGGAAAGGTAAGCAAGCAAGCCACCAAAAGCTCAGTGGTCAAGGGACCGGCTGAAGAACCTCCCCACTCCCCGCTCTCCATTCTTTCTTTCTTCTTCTTGGATATTGCTATCTTGTTCTTTATCGTGTTTACATTATTTGAACATCATTATCATGTCACCCCCTGAGGTGAGGGAGTCCCCCAAGCTCTCCACCTTAGAGATTTTGTTCCCCTCGATCATTTCACTGACTTGATTATCAGAGTATCTTTGTCGAAATTCTTGGCTCGGGTCTTCTCTATTTTGCAGGCCGAGTGTGCCAAAGAGCTGACCCTCGAGGAGGATGGAGCGCCGCCGGCAGGAGGAGTTACCCGACATGGCAGTGATGCACCAGAGCTACAGGCCATGATGTCCAGGTGGCAACAAGTCTTCTTTACATGTTCTTATATGGTTTGGCATCTGCCTCATAATGAATATGGTGCATGTAGATGGAGGGGTCAATTTTTTTTAAATTAGCAATAGTCCAGCCAATATCCTCTTTATGTTTCTTCAAAATACCAACAAATTGTTATTCCTAGTCAAGGGTCAAGTCTGATGCAATGATCACTAGGAGTGTGCCATTGGGCCCAAGAAATACATACTTGAGTTTGGCAAGAAGTAGCTTTAGTTCTTGTATAGACGATGATTTTAAATATGGGGCTATAGGTATATTGGCTAATTAGGGCAATGGCTCATACTTGATCATCTTTGGAGGCATAGTTTTGGTATAAGGTTTATCTAATAGGGTGTTAACTTCTTGGATATGTCCCTCTATATCAAAGTCATCTCGTCCAAAATGTACCAAGCAGGTGTTTAAGGGATCTTATGCGAGAATCATGGGTGTTGTTTCCTCTATAATGTCTTCCAGTGTATCGATTTCAAAGCAACTATCCATTGATGGTCCTTGAGTAGCACCAAACACATTCAATCTTAGTTTCTTATTCCCAAATGATGCATCCATAACTCCTGTCCTACAGTTGATGCATGCATTTGTTGTAGCTAGGAAGGATCAGCCCATGATAGTAAAAATTTATCTTAGGTTCCTAGTTAATTTCATGCTGAAGACTAGGAAGTCAACTAGAAAATAAAACTCATCTATCATAACCAAGACATCCTTGAACATCCTATGTGGTACCTTAATTGATTTATCAGCTAACTGCAAGGTGATCGATGTAGGTTTCAATTCTTCAAGTTCGAAGAGTTCATAAACCAAATTAGGTAAAAGGTTTACACTTGCCCGTAAGTCTAGGAGAGCTTTTTCAATATAAAAGTTTCCTATAACATAGAAAATGATGGGAGCTCCTGGATCCTTAAATTTTGGAGGGAAGTATGCTAGAAGACAGAATTAGCATGCTCAATAAGGCATACTTTTTTTGGGATTTGTGATCTAGATTTACATTTTTGGATGCACCAATCTTTCAAAATCTTTGGATATACTGAGACCTTATTGATTACATCTAGGAGGGGGAGATAAATTTGGACTTGCTTAAACAATTCTAGCATCTCATCGAGTCCTCCTCCTTCTCAATAGGAATAAGGACTTTTAGGGCATCTAGAAATGGAACTTTGGACATGTAAGGTGGTTCCAATGTAGTCAATTTATCTTCTTTTTTTGGGTCCTCCTTGTTCTTAGATGATTCGGAGTTAGATTGGGTCATAGACTTAGGGTTGGTTTCATTTAGATTTGCTAGTTTGTTTGATGACCTTTCCATTCCTTAGAGTCAAGACTGATTTAGCATGTTTAGAAAAGATTTCTGGGATATTAATGTTTTAAGCCATGAATTGCCCTCTTGGATTGCTCTCAGGCTGAGATGGCAATTTACCTCCTTCCCTCCTACCTAGATTTGCTGCTAATTAACCAATTTGGGTTTCTAGCCTAGTGATGGATTGTGTATGAGAATTGATAGATTGTGAGTAGGAGTTAAGGGTCTAAGTGTTTACTTCTATTCAGTCTAGTGCTTTCAAAACTTTCTCCTCAAAACTTAAGCTATAGCTAGTGACAGATGGTTGAGAAGGGTTTTGGTATTGTAAGTGAGATGTGTTTCTATAATTGATTTCTTGATAGTTTGGTCTTGGTAGGATCGGAGCAATAGGTGGTTCAGTTTCCATGAGAAGTTGGGATTGTTTTAGCAGCCTAGATTATATGTGTTCGAATATGGATCATTTCCTGGTCCATGAGCTTGTTGGGCTTGAGCTTGCTGAACCTGTTCATGGATAAATTCAGAAAATTGGGTTATGGCTGGGCAGTTAGTTCTATAATGGGTGGGGCTAGAACAAATTGTATAGACGTCTTGTTGCACACTAGACATGGGTGGAGTAGGAGAGTATCCCATATTAAGCATGTGATCTATCCTCTAGGACAACTCATCTACTCTACAATCCATCCTTTGTGACATCTCATCCATTTTGCTATGAATATCTATATAGTGACCAATTTTATAGATTCCATCCCTTTTTTAAGGAGGATGAGTCTGTCATTATACGAAGCAAATATATGTGTAAAGAGTTTTCACTTAGTATCTCAAATAACTGCCATGCCTCGTCCTCACTTTTTAGCATAAAAGTTTCTCTGCATGAGGCATTGATCATTTGCCTATGTTTCTTTGATAGACCATCATAAAAATACTAGACTAGTTGCCATTTTGGAACTACATGATGTGGGCACTTTTGGATTAGGTCCTTTAACCTCTCCCATGTTCATAAAATATTTTCTAATTTATTTGGAAAAAACTAGTTATGGCTTTTCTAATCTAGTTGATTTTTTCTATGAAAAAGTACTTCTTAAGAAATTCTCTTTGAAGTTGGTCCTATATTGATATAGTTATTGAATCAAAAGAGCTCAGCCAATATTTGGCTTTGTTTTTAAGTGAAAATGAAAAAAATCTTAACCTAAGGACATCATCAGAGAAATTTTGAATATTTATCGTAGAGCAAATCTCAAGAAATTCATCTAGGTGCCTATAAGGGTCCTCATTACTAAGTCCATGAAAAGATGGTAGCATTTGAATAGTGATGAACTTGATCTTGTATTGGGTGGCCTCCACAAGAGGGGCTTGAATGCATGGTGAATATGAGTATGAGGATGGGATAAAATATTTCCTTAATGGGCATGAAGGATTAGCATTGCCAGGTTCAATCATGTTTATAGCCCGAATTATCCTAAGGATCTTTTCTAGCTCTTTGTCTAGTGGTTGCAAGTTGGGTTGTAGTGATCGTCGACCTCGCATGCAACCAAAAGGTCTAGGTAAGACAATCCTAGGCTATTACATTTTTATTTTATTTTATTAGATAGGAGAAGGAAGGAGAAGAAAGAAGAAAGATAGAAAAGAAGTCTAAAGATAAGGGTCCATGGAGTCCTAGAGCTAAGAGAGAGAAGAATTATTAGTTAAAGTTTGATGTTAATTGCAATTAAGTTAGCATGCAATGAAGTCTCTATCTTAGGATTCCTTAATTCTAGATAGCTCTTAACTATTCCAAGGTCACCTTCAAGCCCTTCAAGTTAGGGGCTAACTAGTTGACTAGCTAGGTAAGTGTAAGATCGATGGAGGTCCCCCTATTGCTTTCTTTAGACACCAAATAAATTAGCTAGGTCAGAAAAAGGAACCAATTAAGTAACCACCTTCCTTGGGGTCTTGTTCCTGAACCACATTCCTTAGACACCATGTAACTGACCAACTCTAGCCCTGTCCAACTCTTAGGGTTCCTTATCCTAGTGAGCTCAAAAATCCTTAAGGGCCAATGTCTAATTGATTTTAGATTAAAAGCTTAGTTCAATGCATTATGCAGGGCCATGGTTTGTGAGCCAAGGAAGGGTGATGAAATCTTCACCTTATGTTGTTTAGGATTAAGTGCCCTTAAAATATCTTATAAAATATGCAATGTAGAGAACGGTGTCAAATACAAGTAATAAGTTTTTAAGACTTAATTAGTTTCTCTATTTTAATTAAGCATTATAAGGTGTCATTGTTTTCCTTTTATGTTATGTTGTTTTTAGGTAAGTTTTTAATGTAGTTAATTAGGTATGAGAGAAATCTAAATTAAATTAGGATTATAAGGTAGCTAGGTATTTTACTAGAAATAAAATAACTATTTAACCATGCAAGTGAAGAAAGTTTACTAGAAAGCAATAAATTAACTATATATGAAAAGCAATAAAAATAATAAAAGTAGTAAATTAATTATGTGTAGTAAATTATGAACTAAATTGAAAGCAATTTATTTTTAAAAAAATAAAAAAATCATAACCATGCTAGGATCCTCGATAATGATGCCAAAACTTAATCACTATTATGGGTGATCAAAAATAATTTATCAACTCAAACTCTATAGCTAGGATGAATCAGGATCATATTCTCAGGAATCTTAGGGCTAAGTTATAATTTTCAAAGAAGAAAAGAATATTTGTTATGATGAAGAAAATAAAAATAAACAAAAAGTAAACTATTCTTAAGATCGAAGCAATTAAAAATGAATATCTCAGAGGTAATGAGTTGATCTTGCACTAATAAAATTATATTTCTTTTATAATTTAGATATTAATTAATTTTAGAGAATTACCTGACTTCCCTCGGCACACCCTGTATCTGTAGATCATAGCTAATCTCTAGGAAGCACTAGGTATTCAATCTTCTTTTCTCGGCATGCCTAGTATCTATAATAGATCATGGCGCATCTCTAAAAAGCAAGATTTGTTTCTAAACTTAATTTAATACTAGAGCATAATAGAAAGCAAATAAAGAATTTATAACTAAAGGCATAATCTTTTATTATATATAAAAAATATAAGAAAAGTGTTGAACAACAGAACCACTTTATTTTATTACAAGATCTCCTTTCCCCTTCCAAGACTTCTGCACTTAATCACTCTTGAGTTGATCCCTTTCTCTCCCCCTATGTAAAGGCTTTAGAGAAATTCTAGGGAGTGAAGCCTGGTTCCAAGATGGAGGTACAGGAGTGATCGATGTCGTAGGTAGTAAAAAATAAAATCTACTCACTACTATAGCTAGTGGTGTGTCGGATCGTATCCTTAGGGATCAAGAAAAATTATTTCATGAAAAAAGTAAAAAAAATAAATATTTAGATTTTTTAAAAGTGAGATAATAATTTAATTAAAACTTGTTGACTCCACTAATTGATTTTGATGATAAGCAAAACAGTTAAGTATAAGTTGAGGACTAATGATTTGCCTTGAGTGTGTTTTTATTGAAAAGGTGCTCACAAAATTTGAAGAAGCCAAATTGTCTTGAAGAAGCCAAGTTTGAAAGAAAAGTTTGTTCAAAGAGGACTTGGACACTTAAGAGATGGTTGAATGGATGGCCAAGCTAAGTAGAAACTTGTTCCAGTCTCTGGACGAGTCAGCTCGGGTCCCACAGAGTCAGCTCGGATCTCTGCGTGCCAGAAATCTCATGCATGCCATGTGCCAGAGTCGGCTCTCTTCTCTTCGAGTCGGCTCGGATGAATGTTTCAGTGATTTTCTTTGTCTTTCTCCAGATTTCATCCAGCAAGTCTTCAAACTTCAAGATGTCTTCAATTCCAACAAGTTTCTAATAAACTAAAAGCTTGAAACACATTTAGAAGTAACCCAATTTTATGATCTTTCTTAACTTTTTTTTTGTGTTCTTCTTTACAATATTCAATTACAACACAACTCAAAATTAGAAATTAAAATGTAGTAGTTGAGATTCGAACAAAGAATTCATCCTACAAAAACTTGTAAACCACTTGAAGAGTTGTTAGTAAAACAAATGCATGCACCAATGTTTGGTTATCATCAAAATCACTTTGGGGTCAACAGGTGGGCCAAGTCTCTGGAGAGTATGAAGCGCGGGATCCCATGATGGTGAAGTACTTGGATCGGGTGTGCTCTCATGCATCGACCCTCTAGTACTTCGACATCTCCCATATCCCGCGGGCAGAGAACTCCCAGGCTGACATCCTTTCTAGGCTGGCCACCCTGCCGGAGACCTCGCGGGGCATGCTTTCGTCGAATGTTACGAGGCCCCCAGCCACGAAACTATGGTCGAGGTCCAGCAAGTCTCCAATGAGGCCAACTGGATGGATCCCTACATTAAGTAAATCACCGCTGGCACCCTACTAGAGGACTGAAAGGAGGCCGACCTTCTCAAGAAGAAGGCCGCATGTTATGTGATTTTGATGGGCAGCTCTACCGGAGGTCCTACTCCTACCCTCTGTTAAAGTAACTGAAGTCCTTAGAAGTCGCCTCCATGCTCCAGCAGATACATGAAGGCATCTATGGCAACCAAGTGGGAGGCAGGGCCTTAGCCCACAAGGCGATCCGGTAGGGATACTTCTGGGAAACCATGCAGGAAGATGCAACTGACTTTGTAAAGAAATGCAACAAGTGCCAGCACCACGCATGCATCCAGCAATAGCCGGCAGCCCCCATCTCCTAGCTATCAGCCCTGTGGCCATTTGCCTAGTGGGGAATGGACATCCTAGGCCCCTTCCCTATAGCATTTGGTCAACGGAGGTTCCTGATCGTGGCCATCGACTACTTCACCAAGTGGGTCAAGGCTGAACCTCTAGCATGGATAACAAAGGCGAAGGTCTAGTCCTTCTTCTGAAAATCCATAATCTGTAGATACGGCCTCTCGCACACAGTCATCACTGACAACGGGAAGCAGTTCGACAACTGGGCCTTCGAAGAATTTTGCTCTGATCTCGACATCCTCCACCGCTTTACCCCTCAGTGGCTTATCCTCAAACAAATGGAGAAGTCAAAGTGACTAACCGCACCATGCTGCAAGGGCTCCGTACGAGGCTAGATGAAGTCAAGGGCCGATGGATAGATGAGCTGCCCAGCATGCTGTTGGCCTACCACACTACTCCCCGTATAGCCACTAGAGAGATGCCCTTCAACCTCGTCTTTAGGACTGAAGCGGTAATCTCGGTGGAACTTGACCTACCCACGCTCCGGATAGAGCAGTACGACGAAGTCGAGAATCTAGCACGTCTCCTCCTCAACTTGGACTTGCTGGATGAGACAAGGGATAAAACCCGACTCCGAATGGCGGCCTACAAGTAGCGAGTCACGTGCTATTACAACTCCCGAGTGCGGCCCAAGGTGTTCCACCCAGGCGACCTCATGCTCAAGCGAGTAGAAGCATCCCAACCGGGGAGTGCAAGAAACTCTCCCCAAATTGGGAGGGTCCTTACCAGGTGATCGAAACCTTGCCGGGCGGGGCCTACTACCTCGCCAGGCTCGACGGCGTTCGCTTCACGTGAACCTGGAATGTCAGCAACTTAAGGATGTACCACCAACAACGTAAGGCTCTTCCATATAAATTCAAGTTCCTTTTTAGTGCAATCTTATTTTTCACATGTGCAGGAACATATGTACCCCACCCAAAAGCTGGGAAATCTTGAAGCCCCACACCAAAGCCGGGAGCCACAGCATCCTGTACCAAAGTCGGGAAAGTCTTGAAGCCCCGCACCAAAGCCGGGAGCCACAGCGCCCTGCACCAAAGCTGGGAAACTCCTGAAGCCCCGCACCAAAGCCGGGAGCCACGGCGCCCTGCACCAAAGCTGGGAAACTCCTGAAGCCCCACACCAAAGCTGGGAACCTCCGATGCCCCACACCAAAGCCGGGAGCTGCAGCATCCTGCACTAAAATCGGGAACCTCCGACACCCCGCACCAAAGCCCGCCACAGCACCCCGCACCAAAGCCGGGAGCCACAGTGCCCCGCACTAAAGTCGGGAACCTCCGATGCCCCGCACCACATCCGGAAAACTTCCAAAGCCTCATATTTAAGCCCAGAGCCATAGCACCCCGCACCAAAGCTGGGAGCCACAGTGCCCCGCACTCAAGCCCAGAGCCGCAGCACCAAAGCCTGGAGACTCCTGAAACTCGTTACTCCAAGTCCAAAAACTTATGAAGCCCGACACTCAAAGATAAGCAATTTCATCATCCAACTCATAGTCTAGGGATGTCAGATGGGAACTCCAAGCAAGCCCCACCATCTTTCGCCTGGCCCGCAGCTGAGCAACAAAAAAAAGAAAAAGAAGAGAAAGAAAAGAAAGAGAAAGAAGTGGAATGATAGCCAAGGGATTTCATTTATATGAAAACTTCTTATACATTCCCTGTGAGGTGCCCTCAACAAACCGAAGGCCCTCCTTGACTTATAAACATAAAGAGGAAAGGAAGATCTAAACATCAACCATCGGCTCCTTTCCAGACTGACAGGCCCCTGCCTCCTGTGAGGTACTTGGGGAGGCTTCGGGTCCCGCCTCAGCCTCAGCCTTCTCTGACTCCAACTCCTCCTCGAAGCCAGGCTCATCCTCCTGCCCAAGGAACGGAATGGAAGGCCTGATGTTGTCTATCCCTTTCAGCTCATAGAAGTGAAAGGCCTTGCTCTTGAAATCCTGAATCCTTAATGGAAGGAGTCCAAGATAGCCTCGGCATCCTCGTCCTTTAAAGCCTGGGATTCATGAACTTGGGGATGGCCTCTGTCGCCTCCTTCTTGGCCATCTCCGCCAGCACAGCAATCGCCGCCGCCCTCTCAACTGCCATCGTAGCCTGAGCCTTCTCCTTCTCCAATTGAGCCCGGAGGGTCTACACCTTCCTTTCTAGATGGGCCACCACCTCGGCCCAAAAGGAGTCAGCGTCGCCCCCCCGGGCCTTCGTACTGGGCTCCCCCGCGGGCTCCTTGATAGCAGCCCTCTTTCGGGACATTTCCCGGAGATCATTGAGCCTGAACTTCATCCTTACAGTAGAAAGAATGAAGATAAAGGTCATACAGGGACCCGAAGACCCTAACAAGGGTACTTCCCCAACTCAAGAAGAAAAAAGGTGGGAAGAAGGAAGAGAGCCTAACTTTTCAAGGCTTCACCCAAGGGAGAGGGAAGAGTAGCTCTGGAGCAAAAGTCTCATCTTTCCACCACCTGAAGAATCTCTGAGGGCTGAGAAGATGGATCCTATTTAACAATCGGGAGCCTTGTTGCTTCATGCCCGTAGAAGACGTGTGCCATGTCTCGCACCAAGCAAACCAAGAGATGCCACGATCGAAGCGGTGCTTCGAACCTGGAGCAGTTCCCTTGAAGCCGATGCAGCATTAACAACCGTCTTTGAGGAGAGAAGTTGTGGGGACACCTAGATGGCACGGAAGCACGATCGCCTGAACATCGATGCATCAAGCATTAGAAACGGAAGGGGCGCACCCTCTCCACGCAGCACAACCATTACTCCCTTCGCCTTGAGTGGACGCTTCCTTCTCCGGGCTTGGGAGTGGGGGGCAACTAATATGGCGATATCTGCTAATGTGGAGCTTGTGGATGGCCACGATGGCAAGAGACCTGCCACCTAGGCAAGGCTACATGGCGAAGAACCAAGGTGGACCACCCGACCGAGGTCAGCTCCTAACTGAGGTTGGGCTCATTGGGCAGGCCCCCCATTTGAGGTCAGCTCCTGGTCGAGGTTGAGTCCATCCCTCCAAGGTGAGCCCCCCGGTTGAGGACAGCTCCCGGTCGGGGTCGAGCTCATGCTTCCAGAACGGACCACCCTGCCGAGGTCAACTCCCGGTCGGGGTCGAGCTTATGCTTCCAGAAAGGACCCCCATCTGGAAGGGCTCAATGGGTGGGCCCCCCCGTCTGAGATCAACTCCCAATCTAGGTCGAGTCCATCCCTCCAAAGCGGACCCTCCTATCAGCAGGAGTGTGGATTCCTACCAAAGGCATAAAGAGGCCAGAATTCAAAATGGAGACGAGGGAGTACTTGATCATGCAGAACCTCCAAGAGGTAGCGCATGCCCTGCCATGGGCGTAGGTCCCCTATGGCATGCCGTGCGCACGATCTGCACGATCCGGATGACACCAGGCTTCCAGCCTTGTGGTGTGCCGACACGTCGATGATTGCATGACTAGGAGACTGTGATTCCCATGATAGAGTGACTGGACCCTAGGTCCCTAGCCCTTGTGGTACCTGGATGGCCTCCTTCAAAATGACAACATCCCATTATGGCTTAGGCCTTAGGCACAGAACTGGCCCGACAGAGAGATGACAACAGGCAACGGAAAGCCTCCTTCAGAGGAGAGAACCTGGAAGCCAACAAGAAGCCACTCACCTATATAAGACCCACACAAAAAGATAAGAGGGGGTAAGCAAGTTTTCTGCATTTTGATCTCTTCTCTTATCACCCTCTTGATGTGGAGAGTTCCTAAGCTCTCCACTTCAGAGGTTTCTGTTCCCCTCAATTGTCCTACTGACTTGATCGTCGGAGTGCCTTCGCCGGAATCCTTGGCCCAAGATTTTCCTCTATCTTGCAAGATCCTCGAACGAGCGAGCAAGCCGATCGCGTACGGGGAGCCAAGCACCCGGCGGGAACCCAATGTGTCAGAGCTACGGGCCACGACGATCCAGGCAGCAACAGTTATCAAAATAGTTTTTTATGAAAGATTTGGAAGAAGCATCATATATTCTAGGAATAAAGATCTATAAAGATAGATCTAAAAGGATGCTAGGATTATCCCAATCTAGGTACATGGACTTAATATTGAAAAGATTCAATATGGAGAGAAGTAAAAAAGGTTACTTGTCCATGTCAAGGCATACACCTATCTAAAAGGATGTCACCTAAGACTCTAGAAGAAAGAGATAGAATGAATAAGATCCTTTATGCTTCAATAGTAGGATCAATAATGTATGCAATGCTATGTACCATACATGATGTTGCTTATGCCATAGGCATAGTAAGTAGGTTCCAAGCTGATCTAGGGGAGGATCATTGGAAAGCTATGAAAACATCCTTAAGTACCTAAGAAGGACTAAAGATGTTTCATGAGTTGAAACTAGAAGGTTATACAAATTCTAGTTTTCAATCTGATCCAGATGACAATAAATCCATATCAGGATATGTTTTCACTTTGAATGGAGGAGCAGTGAGTTGGAAGAGCACCAAATAGCCAACTATAGCTGACTCAGTCATTGAGATAGAATACATAGCTACTAGTGAAGCTGCTAAAGAAGCAATTTGGATGAAGAAGTTCATCACAGAATTGGGCGTGGTTCCTGTAATAGAGCAACCAGTACCATTGTATTGTGATAACAGTGGAGTTGTTCACAAGTGAACGAATCGAGGTCTCATCATAAGTCCAAGCACATCTTGAGATGCCTCCACCTCGTTTGAGAAATATTTGAAAGAAATGATGTAATAGTAGAATGAGTTGATATAAAGAACAATATAGCAGACCCATTCACTAAGGTCCTTCCTTTACAGCAGTTAGATCGCCATCTAGATTGTATAGGTATTAAATACAGGATGATTGGCTTTAGTACAAGTTGGAGATTGAAAGAATTATACCTAAAAATCAATCACAATTATTGTATCAGTGGCATTTTTGTATTCTCCCAACTCAAGATTGATATTAATAAAGGCAATTTATGATTCATCATTTGCTGTGTCTTATATTTTAATTATAAGATTATGATGAACCCCATAGATTAAGGTAATGAAATTAGGATTATGATGGAGATCATAATAGTGAGACCTAAGTTTCTATAAATCCTATTCTAAAATGTTTCTAGTTGATGGATCATCAGTTTAGGGATCGATGAATTCGGAAAGACTAGCACATCCTATGTATGCTTGATGGAGAGGGTGGTTGGTCTCACAATCACTTGTATAGAGATACTAATACAAGGATGTGGGTGCTCATTAGATTATGAGTCCATTGAACTGATCCGATAAGAGAACATTAAATAGAAGTCTTGTTGGGTTTCGGTGGCACAGCGGAAGAATGGTTTTCAAAAATTTTCATTTTGAAACTCCAAACAACTTGAAACCTTAAGCCCAAGATCCCTTATTCATTACAATTAACAAGTCATTCAATTAGGGTTTGGAAGAATACCTGGAATGCTAATCCTTCTTCTTTTCACTAGGCACACAAGTGCATGCCCTCCAGAGGTGATCCACATAGGAATTGATCCTAGGAAGCACTCCTTAGTAGGTTGCTTAAACCACTGGGACTCTTTCAATGGCCTTTCTTCCTTTGGCAGCCTCTCCTTTCTTGCTCAGATCCTTGCCCTTCAGTAGAGCACTCTGAGCCTTCTCCATAACCTTTCTTCACTCTCTTTATCACTTTCTAAATCTCTTCCTAAACCCATCTTAAAATGGTGGACTTGTCTTAAGGCAAGACTTATGTCCTAACAAGGCAAGGAAGAGACTAGGTGGATAGAGTGACAGAATGTAAGAGTGTAAGAAAGAAGGAAAATCAGATTGCCTTCGGCCTAAACACCAAAGGCTATTTATAAGAGATAGGGAGGTGCCAAAAGTGGCTCTTCATCATTCCTTGATCTGTCAAATAACAGATCACATAAGACCCTTCATTAAGAAGGAGTCTTATCTTGAAAGGTCAAGACCTTTCTTGTGCCAAATGACTTATTCATGTCTCCTGGATAATTATTGGCTTTTGTCCTCATGCCATGTGGCATTTGACCAGTCAATGAAAGGCCATGGGATGTAAGACTCCAAGAGAAGTGTCGATCAACCAAGAAGGCTTCAAATAGGACTTCTAGTTATGATTTTGCATGCCAAAGTGAAGAGTCGCGACTCTTCACTTTGTGCGCCATCCTTTCTCCATGCCATTTCACATCTTTGAACAGTCAAAGACCATGCAATATGGGTGTCATATGAAAGAGGATAAAATATAGTTTATCACCTCATAAGTGATTAACAAACAGAATTTTGGTGCCTAGAGTCCCACATTTAGTCTTGTTGGGTTCAAATTGTTCAAGTTGGTCTTGTAATTAGTTGGATCTTATAAGTTGGGTTCAAGTAGGGTCCAAATTAGGCAAGATCAAGATCAAAGCTTGAATATTGGATGGAGCAAACCACCTCAACTACCATGCCAAGTTGGAATGCCACATCACCATGCCAAGATGGAAGCCACGTCACCTTCCATGCCAAGATGGAATGACACCTCACCTCATTATGGGCACCCAAAATTTCAAATTTGAAAGCTTGTTGGATGCCCCACTTAAGTCTCTACTCTTCATGCATGAATCCCACTTATCCCTCTACTCTTCACTCCACTCTTTAAGCTTGTAATTTGAATTTGATAGGACTAGGGAAGTCTATGAATACCCCTAACCCTCTTATAATCAAGGCATTATGATAAATGAATGAAAATTTTTTTCTACTTCCATTTACTTGTTGCATTTGACACTCTATGAGAGAGAGGTTTTGTGAGGCCTAACCATCCATCCAAGTGTTGGAGTTCTCCCAGGAATTGGAAATTGCAATTAAATAAGCATTAGTAGCTTGTCGCAGTGGAAGCAGATATAAAAATAATTTATATCTAATCATGGAATTCATAAATAAATATAATTTATTTATCATAAATTTCTAACATGCTGCAACATATGAGAAAAATATTAGATCTAAAATAAAAATTATTTTAAGAATAAAAATACTTACTTGGATCGCTATCCGAGACTGCTCTGAAAAGCATGTAGATCAGCTACTAAAAAGCCGGGATTCTGTCGGAGCCGCGCAATCGCCCAGCCTCTGCTGGTATCCACACGAAGCTCTCACAACCGAGTCATAGAGGGCACCAGACTGCTAGATCCTTGTAGCCCTCTCCTCTTTCAGCAAATCACCTGCTTTAAAATCTGTGCTAATCCGAATCTGGACCGGCTTTTCTAAATTGGCTTCTGTCTTGCAAATCAAACTATGCAAGACCTTTGGACCTCTTATTTTCTTCTTCCACTTATGAATAATACCTCTTAACACTCTTGAAGAGAAGGAATCAATCCTCACACAAAGAAGAAGAAGAAATATATTTAAAGGAAGTGGACACCCAAGAGAGAGATTCTCTAATCTCGACGCCCAAAAGAAAATCATGTAAAAGGAGAAGCTTATTAGGCCAACGCCTTCTCTCTTCCTTTTATGGAGTATGGTACATCCTTTCTCCAATTCCTCCATGATAAAAGAGAGGAGTTTAAACTAATCTAGATTTGTTTAAAATTTAAGAGAAGTAGAAGAGGACTCTTCCATCTCTTAAAATTATCCATACCAAAATCAATTAGCGCCCCTCATTTTGTCATACAAAATACTTGGGGGCCCACTTAGGTGTGTGGAGATAAAAGGAGACATGGAGAGAGAGTCTCAGTCTAATTGGACTCTAGGTCTTGGTCCAAATGAAGTGATTTTACAGTCAAACTGAAGCCGATTTTAAATCCGATCGAACCCTTTCGAAGCAGACATTGATCTGAATCAATTAGGATTAATTAATTGATTCTAACTTAATTAAATTAAATCTAATTTAAATTAATTAATAATTAATCAATTAATTATAATATTTATAATTAGGTCAAATATTAATTGTAGCACTTATAATTACGTCCAAATTGATTTGCTTATTGGTTACTTAAGCTCCTAATGTGTGTGACCTCTCAGGTCCTATCCTGTCAGGTAATGAGACATGCTATAATCTTCATTATACATCATCGAAACTCCTTTCGATGGACTGAAATAATTTCAGCTCAACCCTAATTAGGATCATCGATTCGAGAATGATCCTAACGGGTTCTCATAATTCACGAGTGACACCTAGCAGTATATAGTGGCAACCCAGCAGAATAAGATTGGAATTCCTAGGTGTAGTTACCATGTGATTTGGTTCCTCTATCAAAATCTCGGCATGATGTTGGTTACGGATACTCGTCAAACCCATCAGTCATATGCTTAACCTAATCGACTCAAGTCCAATTATGATACTAGTGAAAATACCTTTTCAATATCATCCTGCTATGGCCATATACTTCTGGACTTAGTCTCATTAAGCTTGCATAGGATTATACCTTACTACTAAGGTTGATAGAAACCTACAAGTGAACACCCTACTCCTACAATAAACTTATTGTAGCCAACGAACACCGCAAGGTCCCGTATGGATAAGAACTATGTGATTGTGCTTTCAAACTACAGCAACCTTATTGTGAGTAGTCGAGACACTCTAGGTCAAGGAACTATTAATATAACTATAGTATCAGGAAGTTATCGACAAGTGTGTAGTCATCCGTATAACTTCCTGTACTTGGTCACGTTCAGTACCGTTGATCTCTATCAACTACCTGCACTCTCACTCCAGTATCACCACACTGTAGGTCAGAGACTCATCTATCCAGAAAGGGAAGTAATCTGTGCATTGATTTTAATGGATCAATCACTGTTCTCATGATATTTCAACAATCGAGAGCCTTTAGGAGTTAATCTATAAAGACACATGCCTCAGATTCTTAACTCTTGAGAATATGTGTCATTGTCTATTAACTCCATGGACAATTCATAGATACATCAATATGAATGAAACTAATATCCTTTATTAATAAAGAAGAATTAAGTACAAAGTTAATGCCTTAAAAATTATAATGTGTCAAGCCAAAATGGCTTTCACGCCATACATCTAACAATCTTCCACTTGCACTAAAATCAATTGGCTACATATCTATGTCCCATTTTCTCAAAGTGGTCTTCAGCCTTTTGATGGCTCAGAGTCTTAGTCAGTGGGTCTGCCACGTTTTCCATGGAGTCTACTCTTCGCACCTCAACATATTTCTTCTTGAGATAGTCGCGTATGATATGAAACCACCGCTCAATATGCTTGGACTTCTGGTGAGACCTGGGCTCCTTAGCAAGAGCTATTGCACCATTATTCTCACAATATATGGGGATGGCATCAGATGGCATCACTCCAAGCTCCGCAACGAACTTTTTGTACCAGAAGGCTTCTTTTGCAGCTTCAGAGGCAGCGATGTACTCTACTTCCATTATTGAATCTGCTATGATGGGCTGCTTGGAACTTTTCCAACTAGTTGCCCCACCGTTGCACAAAAACATAGACCTTGATGTAGACTTTCTATCATCAGGATCAGACATAAAGTCTAAGTCTTTGTATCCCTTTATCCCTAATTTCGAACTCCTTCCAAAGACTAAGAACAAATCTTTAGTCCTTCTAAAGTACTTAAGAATGTTCTTCACAGCTATCCAGTGTTCTTCACCTGGATTCAACTGATATTTGCTCATGACACTCACAGCAAGAGCTATATCAGGTCAAGTGCACAATATGACATACATAAAGCTTCCAATTATCGAAGCATATGGAATCTTGCTCATGCATTGAATCTCTTCAGGTGTGTTAGGATACATTTTCTTGGAGAGATTAATGCCATGCTGAAGAGGTAACAATCCTCTTTTAGAGTTCTCCATGCTGAACATTTTCAGCACTTCCTCTATGTATAATTTTTGTAAAAGGCCAAGCATTCTATTAGATCTATCTCTATAGACCTTAATCTCCAAAATATAAGATACTTCATCTAAGTCTTTCATAGAGAATTAATTCCTTAGATAACCAACTTTTGATTGAAGTCAACATGGGAATAGCATTCCCAATAAGGAGGATGTCATCCATGTACAATACGAGGAATGTCACTGCCCTCCCACTAGCCTTCCTGTAAATACATGGCTCATCCTCATTTTTGATAAAATCAAATGATTTGATTGCATCATCAAAACGAGTATTCCAACTTTGAGAAGCTTGCTTCAATCTGTAGATTGATCTATGCAGCTTGCAGACCTTTTGATCTTCATCATTGGAAGTGAAATCCAAAGGCTGCTTCATATAGATATCTTCCTCAAGATATCCATTTAGAAATGCAGTTTTCACATCCATCTGCCGTATCTAATAATCATGATATGCTGTAATTGCAAGCAATGTACGGATGGATTTCAGCATAGCTATTGGTGAAAAGGTATCATGATAGTCAATGCCTTCATGTTGACTATACCCTTTCGCCACTAACCTAGCTTTAAAGGTCTCTACCTTACCATTTGCACCTTTTTTGTTTTATAGATTCATTTACAACCAATAGGTACAATACCCTCTGGAGGACCACTGAGGACCATACATAGTTAGAATGCATTGATTCAATTTCTGACTTCATAGCATTCAACCATTTCTAGAGTTGATGTCTAACATCCTCTCATCATAAGTATTAGGATCAATCAATTGATCCTTGTCCCCAACAAGAAACATTTTCTTTATATCCTTTGTAAGCATACCCAAGTACCTTTCAGGAGGTTAGGGGACTCTAATAGACTTATGAGGTGGAGGAGTATTTATGTGTATTGGTTGATTAGGTTCAATTTGATCTCCAGCCGGTTGCTCTTCAGAGACTTTTTCATCAAGCTCAATTAACCTCCCACTACCACCTTCCTGAATAAACTATTTTTCAAGAAATATGGCATTTCTGCTCACAATCACGTTATGATCTTCTGGAAGGTAAAAATAATATCCTAAAGTTTCTTTAGGATATCCTATAAACCGAGCTTTCACAGATCTAGATTCCAACTTGTCCGTCATTAGTCTTTTGTTTGACATAGGCAGAACATCCCCAAATCTTGAAATGGGCAAGACTTGGTTTCTTACCATGCCAAATCTCATATGGTGTGGTAGGAATAGATTTATATGGAATCCTATTTAGAATATAAATTGAAGTTTGTAGGGCATATCCTCAAAGAAACAAAGGCAAGTCAGTGAAGCTCATCATGGATCGGACCATATCTAATAATATCCTATTTCTCCTCTCAGACATCCCATTAAGCTGAGGCATACCTGGTGGAGTCCATTGTGAGACTACGCTATTGTCCTTAAGATAACCTAAAAACTCCCTACTAAGGTAGTCTCCTCTCCGATCTGATCGAAGAACCTTAAGGATTTTACCTATTTGTTTTTCTACCTCATGTTTGAATTTCTTGAACTTTTCAAAAGCTTCAGATTTGTATCTCATAAGAAACACATAACCATACCGTGAATAATCATCAATAAAGGTTATTAAGTAGTAAAAACCATCCCTGGACTGCACATCAAATGGACCACACACATCAGTGTGTATCAGGGCAAGTAATTCTGTGGCCCTCTCCCGATGTCCTACAAAGGGTAACTTGGTCATTTTGCCTTGAAGACATGACTCACAAGGTGGGTATGATTATGAATTAACTGAATCTAGGATCCCATCCCTTTTCAGTTTATTAATTCTTTCCTCACCTATATGACCGAGCTTTAGATGCCACATAAATTTATCATTTAGATCATTTCTAGGATGTTTATGTCCTATGGCATTCACTTAATTTTCTCGTTAATGTTCAAAGATGCATCGGCATGCAAATGATAGAGATTGTGTATTAAAATAGCTTTTGCAACCAATTTATTTCTGAAATAAATACTACAAAAGTCTTTATTGAATATAAATTCAAATCCTTCCTATGCTAGCATAAAGATAGAAATCAAATTTCTACTAGCTCCAGGCATAAAATAACAGTCACTAAGAACTAATCTAAATCCTAAAGGTAACACCAGAGAATATGATCCAACGGCTTGAGCAGCAACTTTTTTGCTCCATTTCTGATATATAGGATCATCTCACCTTCTCTCAGCATTCTACTTCTTTCCAGGCCCTGCATTGAAATGCATATATGAGCACTGAGCTAGAGTCTAAAATCCAACTAGAAGTAGATGAAACCATTAGGTTAGATTCAATAACGAGTATAGGCTTACCTTCAGAAGGTGCATCCTCCTTCCATTTCTTTAGGCTCTCCAGGTAGAGAGGATAATTCCTTTTCCAGTGGCCATTTGTGTTGCAGTGAATCATTTCTCTTTGATAACCTTGGCTTTCTTGGGAGTGTCTTTCTTCTTTTGTTTATTCTGCTTCTTAGCAGGTTTCTTCTTCTGCCAAGTAGACTTTCTTTTAGAGGAAGACTGCTCTATAGAGAAAATAGAGTCCCTTGGACTCTTCAGGGTCCCCTCATTACTTTCCAGCATGTTCAATAATTCAGGCAAAGTGTAATTTAACTTGTTCATATTATAATTTATTACAATCTGAGCATATAAACTAGTCAAGGACTGGAGGATCAAATCCACCTGAAGCTCCTTGTAAATAGGAATGTCCAGCTTCTCAAGCTATTCAATATCCTTGATCATTGTCAAACAATGATCGTGCATTGACTGCCCTTCACGTATCTTGTTGTTGAAAAGCCTTTTCGACACTTTGAAGCGTGCAATCCTACTTTGTTCACCATATAACTCTTGTAGGTGAATCAGAATCGATTTAACAGTTGGCATATCCTTATGTTGGCTCTGCATTTCATTTGACATTGTGGCCAACATATAATACTTAACCTTATTATCATCTTCCCACCATTTCTCATATGCAGTCATTTGACGAGCATTTGGATGGTCAGGTAAGACAGGGGGTTCCTGGTAAAGCACATAGCCCAACTTCTCAGAACTCAAAATAATTTTGATGTTTCTCTACCAATCTTTAAAATTAAGGCCAACTAGTCGGTTTGTCTCTAGAATACAGACTAAGGGATTTGAAGCAGACATGGTTAACTGCAAGAGTAGAAGATTCAAATTAGATGCTTTTTACTTAATTATAAAAATTATTCTAGGGTCTTTAATAAATAATTTTAGAACTTCCACTATTTTCTCGGGTGTCTCACACTCCTCGTGGAGATGCGAAAACCCTGCGACTCTAGGTTTTTAGTGGGTGCTACAGTCCCATCGATGTGTGGCACCTCACCGTATCCGGTTATTGGTAACATGCTACACCAATAAGTGGCCAACTCTTGTCCAATGTATCTAATACAAATTATAGCTCTTGGTCTCTAAATCATGGAACCTCAATGTGCCCGTTTATTGGTCTAATCATTAGTTAAGTCAGACCCACCATTCCTGCTAGACAAAGCCATCAATGAGTCCCTCAACGTGCCCATTTTTGGGCCCAACCCCATCAATGCCTAATAACATCTCATGCCTAATAGGGTGGTTGTGTCTTCTCGATGCAACAGACCACTGTAACCAACTGAGAATAATCAACACCAGTAGAACACCCGCACACCTACAATGGTGGAAGACCTATGACTTAATATTTATTGGGAGCTTAGGTTCACATATCTTCTATATTGATTAGCCAAATCATGACTAACTAATTACATTAAGTCAGAACAATCTCATGTCTTACTAATTACATTCAGTCAGCACAATCTCATGTTTGACTAAAAATATAACCAGCATGGGTGAACTCAAATCAAAAGTGACCCTTCTAAAAATTTAATTGACCTAATTGGCCAGGTCAGTTTGATCCATGGGAGGGTTCTGCCAATATACCCTCTTTCCACCAAAAGAGTTAGCCCCAATTAGCAAACCATGATCGAAACCTTCCTTAGACACCGATTGACTGATAAGGTTTAATTAGCTCATCTAATGATCTGGGCTCATCACTGAGCCAAATTAAGTCTTAACTTATCGATTCACTATTGTGAATCGATTTGATCAGACTACATCTAAAAATAATTTTGAGCACACTTGACCTAACCCTAATCATTATCCAATTAGGTTAAGTCACTTGCTCGAAATCATATTAGGGTTACTAGTTGTTCTAATCAATCCCTAATCATGTAGCCCAATCACTAGACCTAATTTGTTCAACCCAAACCCTCATGCACCTAATTTGATTTTCTAGATCAAATCAATTTTAAAATTAGGTTCAAGTGCATGATTTTAATGGCTTATGATCATGAATCATATTTAAGATATAAACCCTAAATTGATGCATCGCATACATCAATATCAATAATCATAAACTAATCAAAACCCTTTTAAAAATCCTTTTTCAAAATCGGTATACATCAAAGTAGGACAACCTTTGCACTTTAGGGGATAAACCCTATAGCGGACAACCTTATGTCACTTTGTGCAACCTTTGATCAATTTAATTTCAGATTATTAAATTTAATTTCAGATCTAAAAATTATGATTTTAATTTCGAAAATAATTTTTCAAAACATAAAATTCTATGCTAGAGCAATCTTATGTTCAACATAAATCTAATACAATCATAATTATGTATCTGATCTGAATATTTTTCAGATTGATTCTCATGCATACATGTTAAAGAGAGAACCTCGGCTCTAATACCATTGTTGGAGTTCTCCCAGGAACAGGAAATTACAATTAAACAGGCTTCAGCAGTCTATCATAGTAGAAGCAGATATAAAAATAATTTATATCTAATCATGCAATTCACAAATAAATCTAATTTATTTATCATAAATTTCTAACATGCTACAATATATGAGAAAAATATTAGATTTGAAATAAAAATTATTTTAAGTATAAAATACTTACCTTGATCGCTATTTAGGATTGCTCTGAAAAGCATGTATAACTGCTATTGAAAAGCCGGGATTCTATCGGAGCCGCGTAATCGTCCGGCCTCTACTGGTATCCACACGAAGCTCTCACAACTGAGTCGTAGAGGGCACCAGACTGCTAGATCCTTGTAGCCCTCTCTTTTTTCAGCAAATCACCTGCTTTAAAATCTATGCTGATCCAAATCCGGACAGGCTTTTCTGAACTGGCTTCTGTCTTGCAAATCAGACTATGCAAGACCTTTGGACCTCTTATTTTCTTCTCCCTCTTATGAATAAGACCTTTCAACACTCTTGAAGAGAAGGAATCAATCCTCACACAAAGAAGAAGAAGAAATATATAAAAAGGAAGTGGACGCCCAAGAGACAGATTTTCTGCTCTTAATGCCCAAAAGAAAATAATGTAAAAGGAGAAGCTTGTTTGACCAACCCCTTCTCTCTTCCTTTTATGGAGTATGGTACATCCTTTCTCCAATTCCTCCATGCCAAAAGAGAGGAGTTTAAACTAATCTTGATTTATTTAAAATTTAAGAGAAGTAGAAGAGAAGGACTCTTCCCTCTCTTAAAATTCTCCATGCCAAAATCAATTAGCACCCCTCATTTTGTCATACGAAACCCTTGGGGGCCCACTTAGGCATGTGGAGATAAAAGGAGACATGGAGAGAGAGTCTCAGTCTAACTGGACTCTAGGTCTTGGTCCAAATGAAGTGATTTTACAGTCAAACTGAAGCTGCTTTTAAATCCAATCAAACCCTTTCGAAGTGGACATTGACCCAAATCAATTAGGATTAATTAATTGATTCTAACTCAATTAAATTAAATCTAATTTAAATTAATTAATAATTAATCAATTAATTGTAACATTTATAATTAGGTCAAATATTAATTGTAACACTTATAGTTAGGTCCAAATTGATTTGCTGATTGGTTACTTGAGCTCCTAATATGTGTGACCTCTTTGGTCCTATCCTGTCTGGTAATGAGAGATGCTATAATCTCCATTATACATCATCAAAACTCCTTTTGATGGACCAAAATAATTTCAACTCAACCTTAATTAGGATCATCGATCTGAGAATGATCATAACGGGTTCTCATAATCTACCAGTGACACCTAGCAGTATGTTGTGGCAATCCAGCAGAATAAGATTGAAACCCTAGGTATATTTACCATGTGATTTGGTTCCTCTATCAATATCCGACATGATGTTGGTTACGGATACTTGTCAAACCCATCACTCATATGCTTAACCTAATCGACTCAAGTCCAATTGTGAAACTAATGAAAACACCTTTTCATTATCACCCTGCTATGGCCATAGACTTCTGGACTTAGTCTCGTTAAGCTTGCATAGGATTATACCTTACTACTAAGGCTGATAGATCCCTACAAGTGAACACCCTGCTCCTACAATATACTTACTGTAGCCAACGAACACCGCAAGGTCCCGTATGGATAGGAACCATATGATTGTGCCATCAAACTACAGCAACCTTATTGTGATTAGCCGAGACACCTAGGTCAAGGAACTATTCACAAACTATAGCATCGTAAGTTATCAACGAG
The DNA here is from genome assembly GCA_021397845.1 of Areca catechu. Classification (NCBI taxonomy): domain Eukaryota; kingdom Viridiplantae; phylum Streptophyta; class Magnoliopsida; order Arecales; family Arecaceae; genus Areca; species Areca catechu. The sequence goes on from CM038043.1 coordinate 118,783,089, forward strand.
TGAGTAGTCATCCATATAACTTCCTGTACTTGGTCATGCTCAGTACCGTTGATCTCTATCAACTACCTACACTCTCACTCTAGTGTCACCACACTGTAGGTCAGAGACTCATCTACTCAAAAAGGAAGTGATTTGTGCACCGAGTTTAATGGATCAATCACCATCCTCGTGATATTCCAACAATCGGGAGCCTTTAGGAGTTAATCTATAAAGACACATGCCTCAGATTCTTAACTCTTGAGAATATGTATCATTGTCCATTAACTCCATGGACGATTCATAGACACATCAATATGAATAAAACTAATGCCCTTTATTAATAAAGAAGAATTAAGTACAAAGTTAATGTCCTAAAAATTATAATGTGTCAAGCCAACATGGCTTTCAGGGCATACATCTAACACCAAGATTCCACCATCTTCAACCAAGATGCCCATCTCTTCAACCAAGATGCCAGCTTATCCCTCCAAGATGCCAACAATCATTTCCATTTCCTCCTTCTAAATCTCTACTTTCTTTCTCTCATCCTTCTATGCCCACTAATGCCCTCTATTGCAGGATCCTCCTTGATCTCGAGCTGAAGAGGAGGTTTGCTTTGCTTCAGATCTATCTACGTTAGGAGTCTTCCATCCAAGGAATGATAGTCTTCAAGTCCAATCGCTAATCCTTAGAGTGCTGAAATTAAACCACCACCAAAAGTGTGAGAGCTCATTGTTGGTAAGAGAACCATTCCTAGACTCTTAGATCTATTTTTTTAAAGGTACATATCCTAGTTAGAATGATTTCTCAATCATTAGATCCTTTCTACTTTTGATTGAATGGAGACTACATTGTGGATAATATAACTTTCATCTAGTAGTCTCTTACATCAAATTTATTTACTTTCCCTTATGCATAAATCCTGCTGATATGTGGTAGAATCATTACTCATTTTAGTTTGCTAGGTTCTAAGTTTAAATCCCCATCTAGCATCCTGCATCATTTTGGTATCAGAGCATGGTTAACTAGGACATGTTTGCTAGTTGCTAAAATTTTTTACATGCTGAAATTCTGTTTATTAAGGATTGATCTGAGAGTTCTATTCACAACTTTCCAAATCTTAGTTTTCATTAGCATTTTTCATTAATATTGCCAGTTCAAAAACCAGGGCTGAAATTTCTTCATAGATTTTAGATCTAAAATTTTTTTAAAAAATCTGCATTATTTTCATTTTTTGATCTAAGGTTTCATGCCTCCTGAATTACATGATTTTAGGTTAAAGGTTTGATGTGCTAATTGTTTGCTTGATATGTGATTGCATGGCTTGCCTAAGTGATTGCTTGAATTACATGATTTTCTTTTATTAGCGCATTGAACACCCCAAGTTTTCTGGCAAAATTTAAATTCAAAATCCACCTAGCCATAATTCAAATATTTAAAATTTAAAATTTAAATTTAAATTCTAAAGTTTGAAATTTGAAAATTCAAATCTAAAATTTAAATTTAAAATTCGAAATTGAAATTGAAATTTAAAATTTGAAATTTAGAAATTTGAATTTTGAAGTGCATGTTATTCCTAGTCTTTATGTTTATTCCTAGTTTTTATGTTCTACTGATTAGCTAGATTGTTGGATGTGCATTCATTTTAAAATATTTAAGGGAAATCCTATCATAAGATAAGGGAAGGATTTTATCACCTTTTCTTGGTCCAAAAACAACCAACTACATATTGCATTGACCCAAGCCTATCATAAAATTGAGTAAGAACTTAAAACTAGGGACATCAACAGGTCAAGTTCATAATCATGTTGAGACTTAACATTAATTGATTATGTGTTTACTCCTGGATATTGGTGTCTAAAGCTAGGGGTCCAATGGCAAATGCCTTAAGTGAATTTGTGATTTTTAATTAGGACCTCACGAAAGTAAGAGGAGCCTCCCACAGTCCCACCTTTTACCTGGCTAGTTAAAAGGGTGACTGCAGTCTTGATTAGTGCTTTATCAATTCATGCTATCTTGAACTTCTAGGTCTAGGAGTCCTAAAAGTTAGGTTTGTATTGCATGACCACTAGATCAGGAACCCCATACCAACATCCCCAAACTCAACCAAGTCTCACCATGGACCCTAATCTTGAAACTTTGATGAGAACCATGATTGAGCAATTTAGGCAATTAAATAATAGGTTGGACCAAATGAAGGAGTGAATTGGAACCCTTGAAGAGACTCGTTTGACCCACATTGAACCTGAATCACCTAGACCAACTCTCCTTGGTCCAAGAGCCCATCACCATGATCCCACCCCTGAACATAACTCTAGATGCCCACATCAAAGGCTTCACAGATTTGAAGGAAAGAGCCCTTAAGAACATATGCCTCAATGCACCCACTTTTGATAAAAATTTAGACCCTAAGGTATATGTTGATTGGGAGAGTGTCTGGATCAATACTTTGAGTGGTATGAGATGTTAGAAGAAAGGAAGTACACATTTGCTAAACTTAGGCTAGTCCGACAAGCTAGATTGTATTGGAGAAATGTTGAGCGCATTTGTCAATAGAGAGAAGACATGCCCATAGTCACATGGAGATCAATGAAGATCAAACTTCGAAAAAAGTACCTACCCTTGTCCTATGAGTAGAGGCTTTTAGATCAATGGCAAAGATTGAGCCAAGGGAATAGAATCGTATCTGAATATATCACCAAGTTCGATAAATTTATCATGAGATATAGTGTAGTCGAGTCGGAGGCTATCACCTTGTCTAGATTTAGAGCAGGTCTATGTGAAGAAATCCAAAGAGAATTATTTCTAAGAGAAGTCCATGACCTAGAGTAAGCTTACCAAATTGGTAGGGATTGTGAGAGATTTCAAAGGGGACCCTTGATTCGTCGACCTGAACCCAGAAGGATTAATACCCCTGAAAATAGGCCAAATTCTAGTCAAGATCCCTTGAACTGACCAAATCCTACTACCCTACTAACTCGTAAAGATGATAGGGGTAAGGCCCCTGAGGTTCAAAGAGATAATCAACAAAATGTACATTGCTTAAGGTGTCATAAAGTTGGCCACTATGCTAGTCAATGCCCTACCCGAGCCTTACACATAGAAGAGTTAGAGGAAGAAACTTCAAGAACATTTAAAGAATTTAAGGAAGAAGTATATGAGGCCAGATCAAATCTAGTGGATGAATATGAGGGAGATGAAGAAGACATTTATCCAACTGAAACATTTGGAGTCGTTAGATGTATCTTGACCCAAACAAGAGAGCATGAGAATTGGTTTTGAAATAATATCCTACAAACTTTTGTCAAAATAGGAGAAAAGGTTTGCAAGATCATTATAGATAGTGGGAGCTATGTTAATTCCATTTCCACTAGTACTGTCAAGAGTTTAGGATTGACCACTATTTTCCATCCAAATCCTTATAAGGTATCTTGGATTAATTCGACCTCCATCCTTATTAAGTTAAGATGCCAAGTCACAATCCAACTCCAATCCTATTAGGAGAAAGTTTGGTGTGACGTTCTTCCTATGGAGGTTAGCAGTATCATTCTAGGACGACCTTGGTTGTATGATCATGATGCTACTTTGTAAGGTCGATCAAACTCTTGTTCATTCACCCACCTAGGAAAGAAAATCACTATAAACTTTTCACCACCAAGGACAACATCAAAAAAGGGTTTAGCAATCTGAAGGAAAAGAAACAAGGATTGAATTTGGTCAATGCTAAGGACATGGAAAGAGAAATTAATGAGGGTTCACCAATTTGGATATTGTCTACCAAGGAAGTCTAGGAACAACCCCAGAAAGAGCAACCCCAAGAAATAGTAGAATTTTTGAAGGGTTTTCAAGATCTATTTCTGGAAGATCTACTTGATCACCCCCCACCATTAAGGAACATTCAACATGCCATAGACTTTGTCCTAGGAGCTACCTTACCAAACCTTCCACATTATAGGATGAATCCCACTGAACATTCAGAGCTACAAAAGCAAGTTGGAGATCTTCTTCAAAAGGGATTCATTAGGGAAAGCCTGAGCCCTTATACGGTACCTGCCCTTTTGACCCCCAAGAAGGATGGCACTTGGAGAATGTTTGTAGATAGTCATGTTATCAATAAAATAATGGTCAAGTTTCATTTTCCTATTCCCCGTCTTGATGACATGCTAGACATGATGGCCGGAGCCACTATTTTTTCTAAGAATGACCTTAAGAGTGGCTATCACCAAGTTAGAATTAGACCTGGAGATGAGTGGAAGATAGCCTTCAAAAGTAAGGATGGCCTTTACGAATGGTCAATGATGCCTTTTGGCCTTTCAAATACCCCTAGTATATTTATGAGGATCATGACCCAAGTCCTGAGACCATTCATTGAAAAATTCATTGTAGTCTATTTCGATGACATCCTCATATACAGTAAGACTAAGGAAAATCACTTGGACCATCTCCAACAAGTATGTCAAGCTCTTAGGAAGGATAGCCTCTATGCTAACCTTAAGAAATGCAGCTTCATGACCCCTAGAGTCATTTTGATAGGTTTTGTCATTACCTCTGAAGGAGTGTCTGCCGACCTTGAAATGGTTAAGTCCATAGTTGAGTGGCCTGTACCCAAAAGTGTACATGATGTACATAGCTTTCACGGCCTTGCCACCTTCTATAGGAGATTCATTCAAGGTTTTAGTATGATTGTTGTACAAATCATGGACTGTATTGGAAGGAAATTTTTGAATGGACTAAGAATGCCGATAAAGCCTTCCTTGAGATCAAAAAGAAAATAACCCAAGCACCAATTTTAAGGCTACCTGACCTTTCAAAGATTCTTGAGGTTGCTTGTGATGCCTTTGGAATTAGAATTGGAGGAGTTTTAAGTCAAGAGAACCATCCTATAGCCTTCTTTAGCGAGAAGTTGAATGAAGTGAGATTGAGGTATTCAACTTATGATAAGGAATTGTATACGGTAGTTCAAGCTTTAAGGTATTGGAGACACTATCTATTATCACAAGAGTTTATCATATATTCAGACCATGAAACACACTGATTCCTTAGTTCTTAAAAGAAGCTAAACCCTAGGCACGGCAAGTGGGTAGAGTACATTCAAGCCTATACCTTTATTTTGAAACACCATTGGTGCGGGCACCAGAATCAGAAAGAGACTCCAACCAATTCAAGCCCATTCCGAATCTTTATGGTTGGACTAGAGAGTCCGGTAACCTTTCTTTATTTTGAGTCCAAAAGAACCATGTAAGTCGAGTCCATGTTGGGTCCTGTAATCTTTCTTTTGAGTCCAAAATAATCATGTAAGTCGAGTCCATGTCGGGTCTAGTCTTAGTCCAATCCAAATGGGTCAACTAACATCAAGCCTAAAGAAGACTCACAATGTATACCCCAAATCAAGACCAAAGCCAACTCAATTGGGGACCACATGCCACATCACTTGTGCCACCTCAACTTGGGACCACATGCCATGTCAAGAGGGGACCACATACCACCTCACACGCCACCTCACCACAAGAGGGCGCCATCCCAAGTTCAAATTCAAGGAAGTTGGCTAAGGAGGATTTCAAGCAAGAAAATCAGCCCTCTCCCCTTATATTACTCCACTTGTTTGGGGATTTGAAATTTCAAAATTTGCAAGACTTTATTTAAAGCCTTGGACGCCCCTTGTAAAGAAATGGATGAGTGAATACAAATTTCTAGCAATTTTCTATGTGTTTCTATGTGCCTATGTGGATCTTTGTGCCTAAGTGAACCTCTTCCTCTCCTCCATCATTTCTTCTCCCTAATCCTTCTCTTTTACTCTTCATCTTCCAAGCAATCCTCTTCCTTCAAAGCGAATTAAGGACATCCTCACAAGAAGAAGATCAACACCAACACAAGCTTCCACCATGGCGCTAAGGATCATTTCCAACAAACTCTCCTTTTGAGTTTCATCAATCTTCTCACTTCTAATTAAGTTTCTAATCATCTTGGTTTCTTTGTTGCAGGGTTCTCTAGGCTCCAGATCCAAGAGGAAGGATTACTTGCTACAAACCAGAAAGTTAGAAGGCCCATCTTATGTGGTATGATCTTTCATTTGAGAACCTTAAGAGTGAATCCCTTGTGCTTGAGATTTCAATGCTTGAACTCCTAGTTTTTAAGATCGGGATCATTAAATAGGGCTAGCTTGACTTGTGTGTGAATTCTAATCTTGTCCTATTTCTTTAAGATTTTGATAGTCCTCCTAGCTGGGTTTAAGTATAAGCATTTAGGGTTTCTTATTTAGATCTCCTTGATCTTATATGTTGAATCACTCATATGCAAGTAGAAATTGCTAGTTAAATTTTGGTTAATCTCCTTTAGAGTTACATGTTTGCATCCTCATCATGCATACCACACCAACCATGCTGGCACTAAAAATTGGGTTGTCAATGCACTGAGCCATCGTTTCATGCTTTTGACCTCTGTGAGTACTGAAGTCATGGGATTTGATAGATTGAAAGAAGAATACGAAAATTATCCTGACTTTAGTAAGATTTTTGAATCTGTTCGCCAAGGACCATCTAATGTATACTGTGACTATACCCTTCATGATGGATTCATTTTCAAAGGAAATAAGTTGTATATCCCTCGAACCTCCATCCAAGAATTCTTGATTTGGGAAATCTATGCAGGGGGTTTAGCTGGTCATTTTAGTAGGAATAAAACCATACTAGAAGTTGAAGACCTGTTCTTTTGGCCCAGCCTCAAGCAAAATGTGGCCCAAGTGGTGGCCCAGTGTCGAACCTGTGCTATTGCCAAACAATAGAAATAAAACACTAACCTATACATCCCTTTGCCTATCCTTGATTGTCTATGGAAAGACCTTAGTATGGACTTTGTGTTAAGATTGTTAGGTGTGTGCCCTAAAAGCCAAGTTGGCTTGACACATTATATTTTTAGGGTATTAAATTTTGTACTTAATTCTTCTTATGAAAAAAAAGAGCATTAGTTTCATTCATATTGGTGTGGCTATTAATCGTCCATGGAGTTAATGGATAGTGACACATATTCTCAAGAGTTGAGAATATGAGGCATGTGTCTTTATAGATTAACTCCTAAAAGCTCCCGATTGTTGGAACATCATGAGGATGGTGATTGATCCATTAAAATCGATTCACAGATCGCTTCCCTTTCTGGGTAGATGAGTCTCTGACCTACAGTATGGTGATACTGGAGTGAGAGTACAAGTAGTTGATAGAGATCAACAATATTGAGCATGACCAAGGACAGGAAGTTATATGGATGACTACTCACTTGTCAATAACTTCCTGATGTTATAGTTGTGTGAATAGTTCTTTGACATAGAGTGTTTCAGCTACTCGCAATAAGGTTGCTATAGTTTGACGGCACAAATACATGGTTGCTATATATTCGGGACCTTGCGGTGTTCGTTGGCTGTAGTAAGTTTATTGTAGGAGTAGGGTGTTCACTTATAGGGATCTGTCAGCCTTAGTAGTAAGGAATAATCCTATGCAACTTAATGAGACTAAGTCCATAAGTCTATGGCCATAGCAGGGTGATAATGAAAAGGATTTTCATTAGTATCACAATTGGACTTGAGTCGATTAAGTTAAGCATATGACTGATGGGTTTGATGAGTATTCGTAACCAACACCATGTTGGGATTTTTGATAGAGGAACTGAATCACATGATAACTACATCTAGGGGTTCCAATCTTATTCTGCTAGGTTGCCACTACATACTGCTAGGTGTCACTGGTGGATTGTGAGAGCCCATTAGGATTGTTTTTGGATCGATGATCCTAATTAGGATTGAGCAGAAATTGTTTCAGTCCATCGAAAGGAGTTTTGATGATATATAATGGAGATTATAGCATGTCTCATTACCAGACAGGATAGGACCTGAGGGGTCACACACATTAGGAGCTTTAGTAACCAATCAGCAAATCAAAATGTTACTAAATTTGGCACTTATCAATTTTAGTACATTTGGACCTAATTGTAAATGTTACAATTAATAAATTATGGATTAGTTATTGTTGCTGCGCTTATCCCAGGACCGGGCTTGCCTTGTGCTGGAGAGCTTCCTGGCTAGACAACTTGCAAAAAGGCCCCCTGGATGCCGGAGATGCTCCGGCGGGGGACACTCTGATGCTTAAGTTAGTAAGGGGTTTGGAGAAACAGAATGGAGAGAATCAGAGAAAAGCGTAGCGAGGAGAAAGAGCATCTCACCCCGCGGAGGCCCCCTGGACATACTTTTATAGGCATAAGATACTACCAAAATTCGTTAGATGATAGAGACAAAGTCTCTGATTTGCCCCTAGGAAGATCGAAGTGATGGCCAGGTGGCAAAAGTTGTGGCCATGTCGTGGAAACCATCACAATAGAATTCTGGTACTAGCTGGAGGGAATCTTCTAGAACCCTCAGGTGGTTCCTTGGATGTAGATGACTTATCGAGCCAAGCAAGAGTAGATCGGCCAGTTTCAGGTTGGTCGGCCCTTAGGAGGTCGGCTTCTGCTAGGTCGGCTCTTCTTAGAACAATAAGTCCAATGGCCAATCAGCTCGTGGACTTTCGATGGGGAATGCATCAGGACCTCCATGGAAGCTGACCGGTGGGAGCTTCAATCCGCATCACCCGTCTGAACACCTAGTCCGGTTCAACCCCTGGTCCAATCGGGTGTATATTGTAGTTGCCCCCCCGCTGCTAGGCTTTGAGGAGGCACGTGACCTCGAAGTGCAGGAGCATGATTCTCGGTGCAGATCGTGCTCGTACGGGCTTGATCCAGGATCATCGTGACGGGTTGCTTCAAATCTCTCATGATCAGCCCCTGGACAGATGTCGGCTCCTCATTGGGGGGGCGCAAGGGTCGTAATTAATGGTCGAAGGATGTCATGATGGCGAGTCAAGCGGGCAGGGGTGCTGGCGAAGACGAGGGGATGCACTGTGGTAGGTGGCAGCATCCGGGTGGTCAGCTTCAGTTTCCACGCGACTCCTTCACCGTTGGTTCGGCTTTTACACGGATCACCGCCTGCTACCAGCCTGTCCCCTCAGTCTTGGGGGATGTGGACGGACGCCCCTCCTGATGGGGCGGTTGAAACGCCCGCTATGGACGAAGCGATGCCCCCCTAGAGATCTATAAAAGGAGGGGCAGCATGCTCTGGGGAGGTTTTCTGGCTGTATCTGTGCTCTAAGAGAGAACTCCTTCTCCCTTTGCGAGACCCGATTCTTAGAAGGTCATCCTCAGGTTAGCTCTTGAGTCTTCCTCCTTCTTCATTATTAATGGCGACCACTCGTAGGGGCCTAGTCCAGAGACCTAGATAGCCAGGGCCGAGTGAGATCCCATCGTCCATGACCGGAGAGCGGGTCGAAAACCTTAGGGTAGTGTACGGGATCCCTACCACTCTGCACCTCACGCTGCCAGGTCGAGAGGGGAGAGCGAACAATCCATTAGGGCTGGGAACCTTGCCGATGTACGAGTCCCACCTTAAAGCCGACTTGAGGTTCCCGTTGCATCCCTTCTTTGTAGAGGTCTTCCTCCACTATAGGATAACCACGGTGCAGTTGACTCTGAATAGCATTCGGATCATCTGCTGCTTCATAGTATTGTGTCATAGGACCGGACTCGAACCTAGGTTACCCCTCTTCGACAATTTCTTTCTCTTGAAACAGGACTTTAGGAGCCGGGAATGGTGGATGTTCAATCTTTGTCCCGGCCAAAAAATCCTAAAGTGTCTTCCATCGGCCGTCCACGGGTGGAAGGCCCGGTTCTTTCTTGTGAGTAGTCTCCAGCCTTAGGGATTCGAGCCCTTGTGGAGGGATCCGCGGGCGAGACTCTGAGAGGGGAGGTCGATCTTGATGGCCGACCAAGCCGGTTTCAATGAACTCAGCGGAGCTGGTCTGACCGTGGCCTTTGAACTGCTGGGGAAGACCGCCTTTACCGGGCAGGGATCAGCTCCCAGAGATTTTTATGCAAGGGCCGAACTCCTTTCTCACAGTTCGCCCCTCGTCTTCGTCACTTCTCCCTCTTTGATTAACCCTGACCTTCTTTGCAACAGGAAAAGGGATGAGGAAGATAGATAAGGCCAAGGTTGTTCAGCGAGCGGTGCGAAAAAGGCCTTCCCCAGGGTCGGCTCCAACATCGACGGCCGAAAGACAGAAGAAGAAGCAGGAGGAGAGGCCGCCCACACCCGTCGTAGAAGTGGAGTCCGACCAGGACGACACCCCTCTTATGGAGATACTGGCCAGGAAGGCATCCGGGGCTCCATCTACCACCGGGGAGTCAGCCGCCCCACAGGGGCAGGAGTGGTCGGACCTACCCAGTACAACGGCTGTGCCGGTCTCTGTGCCTATCGGTTCGGATACAGCAGGGCCCTCGAAGAGCAAGGGAAAAGGAACAGCCACGAAAGAGGCCGACGAAGAAGCGGCCGAAGAGGAGTCCGATGATGAGGTCCGCTAGGAGGAGTTCCAACATTGGAACGCTCTAGACCACCCCCGAAGAGCACGGAGCCTGCTCAGGGGGGCGATGACCGACTTTAACTTGGAGCGATCAATCCAGAGGAACCTGAGCGACGTGGCGATAGAGTCCTACCGCAATCTCATGAGGGTAAGGTGCCTTACTTGATCCTTCATCTCCTTTTCTCGTTCTTTCGGCCCTAACAAAATCTTATATTTACAGCTTCTTCATGACATTTCATTGATGGACGACAGCATCGACCGGGTACTCCATGCAGCAAAGACCTCCGCCAAGAAAGTGCAGGAGTTAGAGGCCACTTGGGCCTCTATGGAGGAAACTCAAGCTGCCCTGGATGCGTCGCTAAAGTCTGCAGAGGAGAGGTCGTCGGCTGCCTAAGCAGAGGCCGAGTCATCAAAGGAGGCCCTGAAGGAGGTGGAGGGCTGACTGGGAGGCCAGACTGAAGAAGAGGAAGGCAAAAGTGACCTCCCTCACCCGCAGGCTGCAAGAAGAGAAGGGTCGGCTTTCGGAGGCCGACAAAAGAGCCTAGGCCGAAAAGGCCATGGTGGAGCGGCTGACAGCCCAGCTTGAGGAGGCCAAAGAGCAGGCCACGAGGCAGGTCCGGGATGCGGTAACGGCATACAAGGACTCCTCCATCTTCGACAAGGAGGTCGAAGAGGCAGCGTCGGTCTACTATACAGAGAAGGCTACGACAATTGCTTGAAGACGGTGGCCCTACTCTTCCCGAAGCTGGATCTATCAGGTGCGGAGTTGAAAGAGCCTGCGGAGGAGGGAGAGCCCCAAGGTGAAGGCAAAACAGAGGAGGCCAGGGCCGAAGTAGAGGTAGCGGACATCCCGGTCGAGTCCTTTAACGCCGCAGTCCCGGCTGTCCTTCTTGTTGTAGCAGATGGGGACGAAGTTGGGGCCCCCGATGCACCTTCTATGGGTCTGACCTAAAGGGATTTGTAAAGGTCCGGCCCACCTTTTGTAAGTGTCTGCTTTTGGATGTAATGAAAGACCTTTTGTTATTCTATGTGTATGTGTGCAAGATAAGTATTTTCCTTCAAAATTCTTCCAAGTCTTCCCAATCGGCTTCCTTATACCACCGGTCACTTACTTTTTTCTCCGAAATTTTTGCAAGTGTTTCCGGTCGGTTTCTCGGTACCACGGGTCACTTACTTTTCCCTCCGAAATTTTTCCAAGTGTCTTCGGTCGGCTTCACGAAGTTCGAAGCGGGAACGCTGGCAATTGTTTAGTTTGGGCTCATGAACCGGGAGATTTGCCTCTAGTTTGCTTAGTCAGCGGCTCAGGTTTGCCATTTGTTCTTTATGCAATTTCTCAGGGGCCATGTGTTGGGATGGCCGACCGGAGTCTGACTTTCGAAGTGGGCTGCCCTAGAGCCTCTGCCGACTGGGGTTGGACTTTCAGAGTGGGGTGCCCTAGAGCCTCTGCCGACCGGAGTCGGACTTTCGGAGTGGGCTGCCCTAGAGCCTCTGCCGACCAGAGTCGGACTTTCAGAGTGGGTTGCCCTAGAGCCTCTACCGACCGAAGTCGGACTTTCGGAGTGGGCTGCCCTGGAGCCTCTACCGATCGGAGTCGGACTTTCGGAGTGGGCATTGAGAAAATTGCAGACTTTATTGATAGTACTTGCGAAGGTTATCTACATTCCATGGGCGTGATATTTGCTGCCTGTCCAATTGGTCAAGCTAGTAAGTCCCGGCCTGGATTACTTCGCTGACTCGATAGGGACCCTCCCAATTAAGAGAAAGATTTCCTTGCTCGGTCAGCTCTGAAATCTCCGACCTTCGCAAGACCAAGTCCCTAACTTGGAAGGTTCGTGCCTTAACTCTCGAGTTGTAAGATCGAGCCATCCTCTGTTGGTAAGCTACCATCTTCATGCTTGCTCGTAGCCTGGTTTCCTCCAGCAAATCCAGGTCAACCCTTCATTGTTCCGAATTGGTCGGCTCAGTAAGGTGGCCAACCCTCAGGGATTGCAGGGAGATATCTATAGGAATGATCGCCTCACTCCCATAAGTCAAGTTGAACGGAGTTTCTCCGGTTGCCGTCCGAGCGGTAGTCCGGTATGCCCATAATACAGAATAGAGTTCTTCTGCCCAAAGTCCTTTGGCTTCATTTAGCCTAGTCTTCAACCCATGCAAGATTGTCCGGTTGGTGACTTCAGCCTCCGTTGGATTGCGGGTGGCCGACCGAGGTGAGCCGATGAGAGATATGGTACTGCTGGCAAAAATCTCGAAACCTTGAGTTATCAAATTGCCTTCCATTATCTGTGATGATCGTTCGTGGGATGCCGAATCTGAAGATAATGCAATTTCAGACGAAGTTTTCCACCTTGGCTTCCGTTATCTGGGCCACTGCTTCAGCCTCCACCCACTTGATAAAATAATTAATATCCATGAGGGGGAATTTTCGTTGGCCGGATGCCGGGGGAAAAGGTCCTAAAATGTCCATGTCCCATTGGGTGAATGGCCACGGTGCCACAAGCAGGATCAGCTAACTGGCGGGCCTCCTTTGGACTCTTGAATACCTTTGACACGCATCCACCTCTGCATGAAGTATGATGCATCTTTTTGAATTATGGGCTAGTAATATCCTGCTGGATGATTTTATAGGCCAGGGATCTCCCTCCAAGTTGGTCACTGCAAATGCCTTCATGGACCTCCCTAAGTGCATAGTCTACATCAGTCAGCCCCAAGCACTTCAACAATGGTTGTGAGAATGATCGCTTGTAGAGGGTCCCGTCGAGGACGACATACTTGGAGGCCGTTGAGCGTATGCATTTGGCTTCAGCCAGGTCATCCAGAAGGGTGCCCTGGGTCAAGTAAGTATGGATTGGGTCCATCCAGGATGCCTCCTGCTCAACCTGGTGGATGTCGATCGGCTCTTCAGAGATGCTCGGATGCTGTAGATGCTTCACAAAGGCCCGGTAGGAAGTGCCGGCCACGGTCATGGCCAACCGCGACAAAACATCCTCCCGGGAGTTCTGCAATCGAGGTATATGGAGAATCTCGAAGGACTTGAGCAAGGATATAAAGCCTCGTACCTTGTCCAAGTACTTAGCCAAGGTCGGGTCCCTTGCTTCGAACTCGTCTTTAACCTGGTTGACTACCAACTAGGAGTCAGAAAAGGCCCGGATCTTGTTGATGCCCAACTCATCAGCTATCTTTGGCCCTACAAGTAAAGCTTCGTACTCCACTGGTTGTTAGATGCTTGGAATGCAAAGTGTAGGGCGTACACCAAACATTGTCCATCGGGGTCGGCTAAAATCAGCCCCGCCCCACACCCGGCGAGGTTGGAGGCTCCATCTACATGAAGAGTCCAGGTGGGCTCGCTCTCTCCTGCGGGATCAGCCATGGGTACTTCAGCAATCGAAGGGGCGGCTTCCGGCCCCCATGTGCATTGTGCAATAAATTTAGTAATTACCTGGGCCTTCAAGGTCGACCGGGATTGAAAGGAGATGTCGAACTCGCCTAGCCTGACGGCCCACTTAGCGAGCCATCCAGAGGTGTCAAGACTCCGGAGGATTTCCTTGAGGGGTTGGTCAGTCAGCACAACAACGGGTGCACTTGGAAATAGGGCCAGAGGCACTTCTCCGCCATGACCAATGAGTAAACCAGCTTTTGGACTTTGGGATACCTTGTCTCGGCATCGTGGAGGACTTTATTGATATAATAGACAGGTTTCTGCTGGCTGTCTTCCCCCATCCGCACAAGGACGGTGCTGATGGCTTCGTCAGAGGATGCCAGGTATAGGTACAACACCTCCCCTTCCATGGGCTTAGCCAACAGTAGGGGATTCTTCAAATAGTTCTTCAAGGCTTTGAAGGCCGACTGGCACTCATCGGTCCACTAAAAATGGTCCGACCGGTGCAAGGTTCTGAAAAAGGATAAGGACTTCTCCGTCGACCGAGAAATGAAGCGGCTGAGAGAGGCGATACAGCTCGTAAGCTCTTGCACCTGCTTCTTACTAGTCGGATGTACCATGTCCATGATAGCCTTGATCTTCTCAGGGTTTACTTCAATACCCCTTTGAGTGACCAGGAAACCAAGGAATTTCCCGGAGGTTACCCCAATAATGCACTTGGCAGGGTTTAACTTCATCCGATGGCGTCTCAATGCACTGAAGGATTCCTGCAAGTCCTTGATGTGGTCATCCTTTCGGAGGCTCTTAACGATCATGTCATTAACGTAAGCCTCCATATTTCTTCCGAGTTGTCCCTCAAAAACTCGGTTGATCAGCCACTGAAAGGTAGCGCCCGCATTCTTCAGACCGAAAGGCATCATCCTATAACAATACAACCCCCTATCCATGACAAATGCTGTCTTCTCCTCATCCTTGGGGTGCATCCTGATCTGGTTGTAGCCAGAGAATGCATCCATGAAGCTCAATAACTGGTGGCCGGCTATGGCATCCACCAGTTAATCAATCTTTGGCAGGTGGAAGCTATCCTTTGGACAAGCCTTGTTAAGGTCTGTGTAGTCCATGCAAATCCTTCACTTTCCATTGGCCTTCTTCACTGTAACGACATTGGCCACCCACTCTGGATAGTGGGACTCCCTAATGAAACCGATGTCGAAGAGCTTTTTCACTTCTTCCTCGATGGCCTTATGCCTTTTAATAGCAAAGCTCCTCTTTTCCGTCGGACAGGTCTGTACGTTGGATCCACCTTTAGTTGGTGAGTAATGACATCCGGGGGGATGCCTGGCATGTCCGAGGCCGACCAGGCAAAAACGTCGGCATTGCTCCTTAGAAACCCTATCAGCTCCTGTTGAGCTTCTTCACTTAATGTACTCCCAATTTGAAGTACCTTAGTGGGATCATCCTCTCTTAGTGGAACGAACACAACCTTTTCGATAGGCTGACCACAGTCATCAGCTCTATCCCTGGGATCCAGTTGTTCCAACATGGGGCGCTCATTCAGTTGCTTACCATGTATGGCCAGACATTGTCTAGCCATCCTGCGGTCTCCCCTTAGTTCCCTGACCCCGTTACGAGTTGGGAACTTAGCCAGCAAATGATAAGTGGATATGATGGCGTGGAACTTATTAAGGGCCGGTCAGCCCAGGATGGCGTTGTATGCCGAAGTCGTGCGAACGACCATAAAGTTGATAGGAAAAGTTCGTTGGCGGGGTTCCATCCCGAGGGTTACGGGTAAGATGATTTCTCCTTCTACTCCAACAGAGTTTCCCCCAAAGCCAGTGAGCAGCACTAAGGAGTCCCGCAGCCTTGATCTAAACAAATTCATCCGAACAAAAGCGTCATACAGTAAAACCTCCGCACAGCTTCCATTGTCAATAAGGATACGTTTTACATCATAATTGGCAATGATTGCCGATACAACGACAAGGTCATCCCCTGGGAGATGGGGTTCCAAAAGATCTTCATCAGAAAAACTGATCATACCAGAGCCCCTAGGCCTCTTCACAATATCTTGGCCCCCTCCAGACCCTTGGTCGGACCTTCAGTGCAGCATGCCAACACCTCCACCCGTCGGACATTGATTGGGGAGTTCGGCCTCTTCAGGTGGGTCTCTAGCAGTAGAAGCTTCAGCCTGATCCTGATGGGGATGGACATATTTGCTCAGATATCCCCTCCTGATGAGGTCTTCAATAGCATCCTCCAGTTGGATGCACTCCTCAATGTCATGTCTATGGTCCCTATGGAACCGATAATATTTACTCTTATTTCTGTCGGCAGGGGGGCCCCTCATCGGTTGAGGCCTTTGAAAGTAAGCCTCATTCTCAATTTTCATGAGAATTTTCTCCCTCAGGAGGGAGAGGGGCGTGTAGGTCTCGAACTTCTTAAAGGAATCTCTCGGCTTCGGGCTTCAGCATCGAGTGGGTTGGCTGTCATCGCCAGGAGGTCGGACTGCAGGGGCTTTGTCACTTCGTTTCTTAGTGGTTGATCTCCCCTCTGCCTGGCGACAGCTTGCAGATTGCTCCTCCGCCAAGGCATACTTGTGAGCCCTGGTCAACAGCTCGGTGTAGTCCTTTGGAAACTTCTTGTCCAGAGAGAATGTAAGCCTGGATGAACGGAGTCCTCTCTTGAAGGCGGACATTGCTACCACCTCGTTCAAATCTGGGACTTCCATGGCCGTTGAGTTGAAGTGGGCCATGTAGTCCCGGAGAGTCTCCCCTTCCTTCTAGAGTATGAGGAAGAGGCAGTCGGTGTTCTTCGGAACTCGACTGCATGTCCTGAAATGTGAAAGAAAAAGAGTCTCAAGCTGAGAAAAATACCGGATCGTACCTAGTCGGAGGGCTGTGAACCACATCCGGGCAGCCTTCCTCAGAGTGGCTGGAAAGGCGATACAGTGGAGGGCATCGGAGGTGCCCTGTACCATCATATGGGCTTTGTAGGTGCCCAAATGATCAAGTGGGTGGTGGTACCATCGAGGGGTCCACTGAGGAATCTTATAGTGTCGGGGGATAGACTCCCCCAAGATCTCAGTAGAAAAAGGTGGGCGGGTATCATATAAGCCTGCCCCCTTCAGCCTTTTGTCGTTCAATAATCTCCGCCATGCACTCTTTTATGCGCATGATCTTACTGCCGTAATCATGAGGGTCTTCAACAGGGCGCCGACTGTTGAGGGGAGCAGAGTCAGCGAAGGATGGGGAAGTCGACCTCGCCTTCTTCTCGCTAGCATGAGCCCCCAAAGATCTCTAGGGCTCTGGAGCATCATGGGAGAGAGGTGGCGGCTCCTCCGGCTGCTGACTCCCCCCAGCAGCCGGTTGATGGTTAATGCAGGATGCCGCGAGTGGCTACCATTGGTCTTTAGCCGCTTCCTGAAAATGCTGGACCGCTGGGGTAAGTGTTTCGATGCGGTTTACCAGCATTTGGAATTGCTGCAGCCCCAGAGTGATAGTGGGCTCGGCAGCGGCGGCCGTGGTGTCCTCTCCACGACGTGCTTTAGGCCGATGGGGGGAGTGCCTCCCCCTAGTGGAGACACTCCACATTCTTCCCCTCACCATCTTTAGCTTTCTTCAGTCGATCTCTCCTTTTAGAACAGGGAGCGGAACGGAGGTTCAAGCCCTCCTTCTAGCGCCAATCTGTTGCTGTGCTTATCCCTGGACCGGGCTTGCCTTGCTTTGCTGGAGAGCTTCCTGGCCAGACAACCTACAAAAGGCTCCCTGGATGCCGGAGATGCTCCAGCGGGGGACACTCCGATGCTTAAGTTAGTAAGGGGTTTGGAGCAACAGAATGGAGAGAATCAAAGAAAAGCGTAGAGAGGAGAAATAGCGTCTTACCCCCGCGGAGGCCCCCGGACACCCTTTTATGGGCATGAGATACTGCCAAAATTCGTTAGACAATAGAGACGAAGTCTCTGATTTGCCCCTAGGAAGATCGAAGTGATGGCCAGGTGGCATAAAGTCGTGGCCACGTCGTGGAAACCATCGCAACAAAATTCTGGTATCAGCTGGAGGGAATCTTCGGAACCCTCAGGTGGTTCCTTGGATGCAGATGAGCTTATCGAGCCAAGTAAGAGTAGATCGGCCAGTTTCAGGTTGGTCGGCCCTTAGGATGTCGGCTTCTGCTAGGTCGTCTCTTCTTAGAACAATAAGTCCAATGGGCAATTAGCTCGTGGACTTTCAGTGGGAAATGCATCAGGACCTCCATGGAAGTGACCGGTGGGAGCTTCAATCCGCATCACCCGTCTGAACACCTAGTCCGGTTCAACCCCTGATCCGATCGGGCATATATAACAGTTATTAATTGAATTAAATTAAATTAAATTAAATTGAGTTAGACTCAGTTAATTGATTCTAATTGAGTTAGGTCAATAGCCTTTTTGAAATTGGGTTTAAAATTATCTTTGATTTGACTATCAAATCATTTTATTTGGACCATAACTTAGAGTCCTATTGGACTGGGACTCTCTCTCCTTATCTTCCCATGTCTCCACATGCCAATCTTGTGTGACAAATGCTTTGTGCGACAAGGAGTATTTGGCATGAAATAAAAGAGAGAAGGAAGAGTCCTCTTCTTCTCCTAACCCAATTTAGATTAGTTTAAACTCTAGTCTTTTGGCTTGGAGGGGTGGGAGAAGTGAGTTATAAAAGGAGGAGAGGGGGTGGCCGACCAAGAATAATTCTCTCTTGGGCGTGAACTCCAGATCAAACTGTTTTTACTTCAGGAACAAGCGTCAACTTCTCCCTCTTATTCTTAGTACAAGAATGCTCATTGAGAAATATTTCTGATTCGAATCATTCAAAAAAGGTTTCTTGGTATAGCCATTTAAAAAAATAGATGGCAATAAATTGCGTCCAATAAGATTTGAACCTATACCAAAGGTTTAGAAGACCTCTGTCCTATCCATTAGATAATGGACGCTTTTCGTTCCTATTTTCTTCTTTCGTATTCTTCCTGCTCTCTCTCTTGGGGCATGGAGTTGTCTTCTTCCTTTTAGTATTTTCTTCTTTCTTGTATGAGGTATGGAGAGGTGTTCTTCATAAGAGGAAAAATAAGGAAAGAGGTCCAAGGTCTTGCATATCTTAGTTTGCAAGATAGAAGCCAATTCAAGAAGTTGGTCCAAATTCAAATCAGCACAGTTATTAAGGCACCTGATTTGCTGAAAAAGAAGAGGGCTACAAGGATCTAGTAGTCCAGTTCTCTCTACGACTCGGATATATGAGCTCTATGTGGATACCAGCAGAGACCGGGCGATTGTGCGGCTCTAGTAGAATCCCGGTTCAAAAGTGAATCGACATAGTTTTTAGAGCAGGCCAGGATAGTGATCCAGGTAAGTATTTTTGTTCAAAATAATTTTATTTTCAAATCTGATATTTTTCTCATCTATTATAGTATGTTTAAGAATTTATTTTGAATAAATTATATTTATTTGTAAATTGCATTATTAGATATAAAGAAGTTTTTATATCTATATCTGCTGTGTTAGGATTTTGAGTCCTAATTTTTATGCAATATTCTATTCTTGGGAGAATTCCAATAGTGGTATCAGAGCCATGGTTCTCCTTTCTTTAACATGCATGGATGAGAATCAGATCTGAAACATATTCAGATCAGAAAGATAGATGATGATTGTATCAAATCTATGCTGAATATATGGTTGTTCTATCATAGACTTGTTATGTTTTGAAAAACTATTTTCAAAATTAAATCATAACTTTTAGATCTGAAATTAAATGTTATAATCTGAAAATTAATTAATCAAAGGTTGCACAAAGTGATTTTAAGGTTGTCTTGCTATAGGGTTTACCCCCTATAGTGCAAAGGTTGTCCTACTTTGATGTAAACATATTTTAAAAAAGGATTTTCAAAAGTTTTGATCGATTTATAATTACATATGTGATGTGTTGTTAAGCATGTTTTAGATCTATTTAATTACATTAGATGTAGTTTAATTATATGATCTAACATGTTGATGTATGTGATGCACCAAATTAGGTTTAAATCTTAAATTTGATTCATGATCATAAGCCATTAATATCATGCACTTGAACCTATTTTAAAATTGATTTGATCCAGAAAATCAAATTAGGTGCATGAGGGTTTAGGTTGAACAAATTAGGTCTAGTCACCTTAAAATTATTTTTAGATGATGTCTGGTTAGATTGATTCATTTTTGTGATTCGATAAGTTAAGACCTAATTTGGTTAAGTGATGAGCCCAGATCACTAGATTGACCTAATTGAATCTTATCAATCAATTAGTGTATAAGAAAGGTTTTGATCATGGTTTTAATTGGGGCTAACTCTTTCTCAACCAACTAGTTTGGTGGAAAGAGGGTATATGGCAGAACCCTCCCATGTATCAAATTGACTTGGCCAATTTGGTTGATTAAATTTTCAATAGGGTCACTTTTGATTTGAGTTAACCCATGCTAGTTATTTTAAGTCAGACATGAAATTGTACTAACTTAATGTATTTGGTCAGACATGATTTGCTTGATCAATTTAGAAGAGACCTGAACCTTAGCTCCCCATAAATATTAAGTCTTGGGTCTTCCACCATTGTAGGTGTGCGGGTGTCCTGCTGGTGTTGATTATTCTTTGCTGATTACAGTGGTCTAGTTGCATCAGGAAGACACAACCACCCTATTAAGTATGAGATGTTGCTAGGCACTGATGGGGTTATGGTGAGGACACAAGAGCCAGGAAGAGGAAGCAAACCTTTTCCAATTCAATTTGGATCACCAATGAGTAAGTCCATGTGTTCTTCACAAAGAACACTCGAGTTCTAGTTATTTTGAGTTGTAATTAGGTCAAATTGAGTTGTAATTTGATCAAATTGAGTGTAATTTAGTCAATTAGGGTTGTTGAGTTACCAATTGAGTCCATTGAGTCCATCAATTGGTTTAAAAGTCTTGTAAATAGCATTAATTTGTTTTGTTTGATGAATTGTCTAGTTTGAGTCCTGTAATTAGTGTTTGAATAAGTTAAGGGATATCATAGGTACCCAAGACCCAAGTCGTAATTACCTTGGTAGATCAATTCTAGGTAAAAAAAAGGGGGTTGTCCAAATTTTCATTCAGACATTCAGACATTTAAACATTCAAACATTCAGACATTCAAACATCCAGATACTCAGACATCCAGACATCCAGGCATCCAGGCATTGGGACAACATTCAAAATCCATTCTTTATCCAAAAGAGGCGCTCCATCCCATTTTTCATCACCCATTTGAGATTTCAAGGAGGTGCTAAATTGAGAGGAGTAAAGCAGAAGGACTCTGCTTCTTATCTGGCGCCCCCTCCCTCTTGATGCCCATTCTAGATGACGCCCCCCATGGTCCATTCAAAAATTAAATAGAAGAGTCCAAGATGAATTGAAGAGTCCAAGATAAATGGAGGTTTATCCAATGTTCAAAGGAGGAGTTATCTTCTATCTTCTTTTAAATTCAAAGGAGGGGTTTTAAACATAAATTCAAGCATTCAAAGCCTTTCTTATCCCATGTTGCCGACCAAGGGAATAGAATTCAGATTTTATGCCAAGGATGAGAAGGAATTAGCACCAAATGAGAAAAAAGAAAGAAGGATTAGCGCCCAACTTCATTTTGCCGAACAATTTTTTATGTTGTCACCCAAGCCATGGAGAGAGAATTCAAAATTCAAAATTCAAGGAAGAAGACAAGAAGCCAAGGAGTGTTCAAATTTAAATGTAATTTAAATTTAAAAGAGTCCTATGATATCTTCATATGTGAAGAACTCTATAAATAGGATCCCATACCCTTTGTAATTATTGATTATTGAATTATGAAATGAAATGCTGTCTTTTTTCACAAAGCTAGGTAGGCTTAGTGATTTTCTCTAAGGACGGGAAGGTCCTTAAGAGCTCAAGGTGGGGAGGTCCTTGAGAGCTCAAGGCAGTGAGGTCTTGAGTGGAGGTTCTGCCGGATTCGATAATTACTTCCGATCTTCTTCTAGCTCTTCGCATCCAACCTTTCATTTTTCCATTTCGAATCTGAATTATGTCAATCTTAAGTTTTGTTTGTTGCCTTCTTTGTAGATCCCAGGTGTTCAAGGACCTTAGGGGATGGATCCTTTGCTTCCGAACCAAGATATGATAGTGGATCTGAAATCTGGAGTCCTGATCTTCATCCTACTGCAAAATCTGAGCGACCAAGTAGCAAATCCATCTCAAGTCGAAGAGAATCTCCATTGGGATAAGTAACCAATCCTTTTCTTGTTAGATTTGGTAATTGAAGCATGGAATAGCCTGATCTAAGATGGTTTCCTAGCCATCGGGTCCTTATTCATCATAGCTTGCGGAGCGAATTGCGGGTAAGTGGTTAATTGCCTTCTTTACTCTCTTCAATATATTGTGTTAGTTGCTTTACTATGATCATTGCTCTCTAAATCATCTAGGCTAGAATTGAATCATCCTACACCGCATCGTATCTGTCCCACATCAGGTTCGGCCCAATAAACGGGCACGTTGAGAGACTTAATGATGGCTTTGTCTTGCAGGAATGGTGGGTCTGACTTAACTAATAATTGGACCAATAAACGGGCATGTTGAGGTTCCATGATTTAGAGACCAAAATGCTATAACTTGTATTAGATACATTGGACAAGAGTTGGCCACTTATTGGTATACTGTATTACCAATAACCAGGCACGGTGAGGTGCCACACATCGATGGGTCCGTAGCACCCACTAGAAACCTAGAGTGCAGGGTTTCTGCATCTCCACAAGGAGTGTGAGAGATTTGAGAAAATAGTGGGAGTTCTAAAATTATTTCTTAAAGATTCTAGAATAATTTTTATAATCAAGTATAAATTATCTAATTTGAGTCTTCTACACTTGCAGTTAACCATGTCTGCTTCAAATCCCTTAGCCCGTATTCTAGTGATAATCGACTTGTAGGCCTTAATTTCATAGATTGGTTGAGAAATATCAAAATTGTTTTGAGTTCTAAGAAGTTGGGCTATATGCTTGACCAGTAACCCCCTGTTTTACCTGACCATCCAAATGCTCGTCAAATGACTACATATAAAAAATTGATGGAAGATGATAATAAGGTTAAGTATTACATGTTGGCCTTAATGTCAAATGACTTGCAGAGCCAACATGAGGATATGCCAACTACTAAATCGATTCTGACTCACCTGCAAAGTTATATATGAACAAAGTCAGATTACATACTTCGAGGTACCGAAAAGGCTTTTCAACAATAAGATGCGTGAAGGGCAGTCTGTCCACGATCATTGTTTATCAATGATCAAGGATTTAGAACAACTTAAGAAGCTGGGCATTCCTATTCACAAGGAGCTTCAGGTGGATTTGATCCTCCAGTCCTTGACTAGTTTGTTATAATATGAACAAGTTGAACTACACTTTACCTAAATTATTGAACATGTTGGTAAGCAATGAGGGGACCTTGAAGAGTTCAAGGGGCTCTATTTTCTTTGTGGAGTAGTCTTCCTCCAAAAGAAAGTCTACTTAGAAGAAGAAGAAACCTACAAAGAAGTAGAAGAAAGAAAAAAAATAAACCGAAGAAGAAGGACACTCCTAAGAAAGCCAAGGTCAGTAAAGGAAAATGTTTCCACTGCAATACAGATGGCCACTGGAAAAGAAATTATCCTCTCTACGTGGAAAGCTTAAAGAAATAGAAGGAGAATGTACCTTCTGAAGGTAAGTCCATACTCATTATTGAATCTAATCTAATGGTTTCATCTACTTCCAGTTGGATTTTAGACTTTGGCTCTAGTGCTCATATATGCATTTCAATGCAGGGTTTGGAAAGAAGTAGAATGCTGAGAGAAGGTGAGATGGTCCTACGTGTTAGAAATCAAGCAAAACTTGCAGCACAAGCCGTTGGATCATATTCTCTAGTATTATCTTTAGGGTTTAGATTAGTACTTAGTGACTGTTATTTTGTGCTTGTAGCTAATGAAAATTTGATTTCTGTCTCTGTGCTAGCACAGGAAGGATTTGAATTTACATTCAATAAAGACTTTTGTAATATTTATTTGAGAAATAAATTAGTTGCAAAAGCTATTTTAATTGATAGTCTCTATCATTTACATGCTAATGCTCTTTAAATATTAACAAGAAAATTAAAGTGAATGCCATAGGATATAAACATGCTAGAGATGACCTAAATAATAAATATATGTGGCATCTGAAGCTCGATCATATCGATGAGGGCAGAATTAAAAAACTGGAAAGGGATGAGATTCTAGATTCAGTTAATTCTGAATCATATCCACCTGGTGAGTCATGTTTTCAAGGAAAAATGACCAAGTTATCCTTTATAGGACATGGGGAGAGGGCCACAGAATTGCTTGCCCTGGTACACATTGATGTGTGTGGTTCATTTGATGTGCAGTTTAGGGATGGTTTTTATTACTTCATAACCTTTACTAATGATTGTTTATGGTATGGTTATGTGTTTCTTATGAGAAACAAATATGAAGCTTTAGAAAAGCTCAAGGAATTCAGACATGAGGTAAAAAAATAAACAGGTAACACCCTTAAGATACTTCGATCAGATCGGGGAGGTGAATACCTTAGTAGGGAATTCTTAGGTTATCGTAAGGACAATGGCATTGTCTCATAATGGACTCCACCTAGTATACCTCAGCTTAACGGGGTGTCTGAGAGGAGAAACAGGACACTATTAGATATGGTCTGATCCATGATAAGCTTCACTGACTTGCCTTTATTTCTTTGGGGATATGCCCTACAAACTTCAATCATATTCTAAATAGAGTTTCATCTAAATCTGTTCCTACCACATCATATGAGATTTGGCATGGTAAGAAATCAAGTCTTGCTCATTTCAAGATTTGGGGATGTCCACCTATGTCAAAAGACTAATGGCGGATAAGTTGGAATCTAGATATGTGAAATCTCAGTTTATAAGATATCCTAAAGAAACTTTAGGATATTACTTTTACCTTCTAGAAGATCACAAAGTGATTATGAGTAGACATGCCACATTTCTTGAAAAATAGTTTATTCAGGAAGGTGGTAGTGAGAGGCTAATTGAGCTTGATGAAAAAGTCTTTGAAGAGCAGCCAGCTAAAGATCAGATCGAACCCAATCAACCAATTCACATAAATGCTCTTCTACCTCATAGGTCTACTAGAGTCTCCAAACCTCCTAAAATGTACTTAGGTATGCTTACAGAGGATATAAAGGAAATGTTCCTAGTTGGGGTCAAGGATCAATTAATTGATCCTAAGACTTATGATGAGGTGATGTCAGACATCGCTCTGAGAAATGGTTGAATGCTATGAAATCAAAAATTGAATCAATGCATTCTAACCATGTATGGTCCTTAGTGGATCCACCGAGGGTATTGTACCTATTGGTTGTAAATGGATCTACAAAAGAAAAATAGGTGCAGATGATAAGGAAGAGACCTTTAAAGCTAGGTTAGTAGCAAAAGGGTATAGTCAATGTGAAGGTATTGACTATTATGACACCTTTTCATAAATAGCTATGCTGAAATCCATCCATACATTGCTTGCAATTGCAGCATATCATGATTATAAGATATGGTAGATGAATGTGAAAACTGCATTCCTGAATATCCATCTTGAGAAAGATATCTATATGGAGTAGCCTTTGGGTTTTACTTCCAATGATGAAGATCAAAAGGTCTGCAAGTTGCATAGATCAATCTACGAATTGAAGCAAGCTTCTCGGAGTTGGAATACTTGTTTTGATGGTGCAATCAAATCGTGTGATTTTATCAAGATTGAGGATGAGCCATGTGTTTACAGGAAGGCCAGTGGGAGGGCAGTGACATTCCTCGTATTGTACATGGATGACATCTCTTTATTGGGAATGATATTTTCATGTTGACTTTGGTCAAAAGTTGGTTATCTAAGGAATTCTCTATGAAAGACTTAGGTGAACATCTTATATTTCGGGGATTAAGGTATATAGAGATAGATCTAATCGGATGCTTGGCATTTCATAAAAAATGTACATAGAGGAAGTGCTGAAAAGGTTCAGCATGGAGAACTCTAAAAGAGGATTGTTACCTCTTCGGCATGGCATTAATCTCTCCAAGAAAATATGTCCTAACACACCTGAAGAGATTAAACCCATGAGCAAAATTCCATATGCTTCGGCAATTGGAATCCTTATGTATGCCATGTTGTGTACTCAACCTAATATAGCTCTTACTGTCAGAGTCACGAGTAGATATCAGTCGAATCCAAGTGAAGAACACTGGATAGCTGTGAAGAACATTCTTAGGTACTTGAGAAGGACTAAAGATTTGTTCTTAGTCTTTGGAGGGAGTTCAGAATTAGGGATAAAGGGATATACAGACTCAGACTTTATGTCTGATCCTGATGATAGAAGTCTACATCAGGGTCTGTATTTTTGTGCAATGGTGGAGCAACTAGTTGGAAAAGTTCCAAACAGCCCATCATAACAGATTCAATAATGGAAGCAGAGTACATCGCTACCTCTAAAGTTGTAAAAGAAGCCTTCTGGTACAAAAAGTTTATTACAGAGCTTAGAGTGATACCATCTGATGCCATCCCCATAAATTGTGACAATAATGGTGCAGTAGCACTTGCTAAGGAGCTCAGGTCTACCAGAAGTCTAAGCATATTGAGCAATGGTTTCATATTATATGCGACTACCTCGAGAAGAAGTATGTTGAGGTGTGAAGAGTAGACTCCATGGACAATGTGGCAGACTCACTGACTAAGCCTCTGAACCAGAAAAAGGCTAAAGTCCACCTTGAGAAGATGGGACTTAGATATGTAGCCAATTGGCTTTAGGGCAAGTGAGAGATTGTTAGATGTATGCCCTTGTTGACCTTGGAATGATTTTGTTGATAACCAAATATTGGAGCATGCATTTGATTACTGACTATCTTTCAAGTGTTTTCAAAGTTTTTGTAGGTTGATTTCATTGAAGAACCCTCCTTCCTACAACATTGTAGTATGTTAAGCTATTTTTGTTAAAACTCTATGTAAAGAAGAGCCCTCAACTAAAATCAATTGTATACTCATATAAGAGGGCTACTTCTAAGTATGTTTCTAGTTTAACTATCTCAAGTTCAATCTTTGAGTGAGCTGGAAAGGTTTTAAGTTGTTTGAAAACCACTGGAAGAAGACTGGACAAGTTTGACAAGTTTTGGACCTAAGTCACAAGAGCCGACTCAGAAAAGGAGAGTCGACTCGAAGTTTGGCACAACACCTTATTTTCTAGCATGTAGACTGTTGCCGCTCTCGTCGCCGCGCCCGTGCCGCGGATCCGTTGATCCCTCCTGATCGCCTGGCGAGGGAGCCTCCATTCCCGCGGCGAACCTGCAAAAAAGGGGTTAGAAGACCCTGGCCGGGGATTCCGGCGAGGGAACTCCGACGGTCAAGTCAGTAGACGACGAGAAGGAACAGACTCTCCAGACGGACCCCGAAGGGGCTCCAGACTTAGAGAGTTTACTAGTGAGAGAGACGCTCTGGGGACCAGAATCTCGGCTGGGCCTCCTAGCCGAGCTCACACCCAGTGTTCCCCTCTCGGGATTTCTGGGTTTTTACCCTCGGAGCAAGGCCTTATGCCGGTGCTTCTTCTTCTTCCCTAGGCTCGTTTTCTTACCTTGTCGTCCCCAGATTCCTCCCTCTTTATCTCCTTTCGTCGTGCGCTTGTTTCTTCCTCCTTGGAGACTTCCCTCCCCCGTCCTTTTCTCTTTTCCCTTTTCGGTGAAGGGGGCCAGGCGGCTTTCCGACCTCGTCCGCCGGGCCCAGCAGGGAAAGGCAAAGACAGAAGAGAAAAAGGGGAGGGCGGCGCTGGCAAGGTGGCCGGTCAGGCCTCGGGCCCAGCGAGAGCGCTCTCTTCCCCAAGCATGGGCGCCATCCATCTATGGGGCCTGTTCCGTCAGGATCGCGTCTCTCGGCTATGGGGCCTGTCGGGCCGATGCAAGTGATGTTCCGCGTGCCGCCGCCCTCCGTACGGAGCACCGTCTGGGGTTCGTACGGTCCGAGGGATGGCCTCGGGGCCCGTTTCTCTCCCTGGGACCCTCTCCGTACGAGCGATCTGACCTCTGCTGAGTTGGACCCATCTCCGGGGGCCAACTGGTGAGGAGCGAAGGACCAGCCGACCTCGGCTTAGGTGGACCCCTCCTGGGTGGACACCTGGCGAGGTGGCAGGAGGTCGCCCGGCTTCGGCCGAGGTGGGCCCATCTCCGGGTGGCCACCTGGCGAAGGGCGAAGGACTGGCCGACCTCGGCTTAGGTGGACCCCTCCTGGGTGGACACCTGGCGAGGTGGCAGGAGGTCGCCTGGCTTCGGTCGAGGTGGGCCCGTCTCCGGGTTGCCACCTGGCGAAGGACGAAGGGTTGGCCGACCTCGGCTTAGGTGGACCCCTCCTGGATGGACACCTGGCGAGGTGGCAGGAGGTCGCCTGGCTTCGGCCAAGGTGGACTCGTCTCTGGGTGGCCACCTGGCGAAGGGTGAAGGACCGGCCGACCTCGGCTTAGGCGGACCCCTCCTGGGTGGACACCTGGCGAGGTGGCAGGAGGTCGCCTGGCTTCGGCCGAGGTGGACCCGTCTCCGGGTGGCCACATGGCGAAGGGCGAAGGACCGGCCGACCTCGGCTTAGGCGGACCCCTCCGGGTCCGGGCGCCAATGGGGTGGTAGAGGAACTCCGAGCCGAGCTCGACCTCGGCGAGGGCAGTTTGCCTTAGACAGTCGTCGGGCGGTGTAGTCTTGCCGATCCTGGCCTTGAAGACGTGGCGCCGACTCGACCGGGAAAACTTCCACGTGGCTCGATCGCATTCGGCGGTACCTGAGCCTGGCCACGTCACTGTCACGGCTGTAACAGTTGCCCCCCAGCCCGCCGTTCCGTCGGGGCGTCGTAGAACGGAACGTCGGGATTAAATGCGGACATGACGTGGGGAGGCGAAGATCTTGCATCATAATTGCCACGATCCTCGTCGCCGTGGCTCGATGCGGCTGAAAACCTATGGGGAGCCGCCACGCGTCGCCCACTTGCCTGCAATTAATGTGTCGCTTCGAGGCAGAGGCCGTTACTCTGCTAACGAGGCGTCGATGTCGGGCGTGCGCCCACGTGGCGATCATCCAGTGGCCTGAGGCGGAATGACGGGTACGGTCGCTGTCGGCTGAGTTTGAAAGGGAGGGGACTTTCCAGAACGAGGCCTTTCCCCTTGCTCCGTGGGCGGTTTGCTGTAGACTAACTCCTGTTGCCTTGCACTCGTCTGGCGCATTTTTGGTGAGTGCCTCCTTCTCCTTCTCCGGTCCCCTTCCTTTCCTCTCTTTTCTTTTCTCTTCGATCCTCTGTCCTCCTCTGTTCCATGGCGCGCCGTCGCCATGTCTCTTCCAACCCGGACGAGGCCGGTCCATCCCGGCCGAGGACTCCATCTTCTTCCTCTTCAGATGAGGAGACAATCCCGGAGGAGATCCGCCGGCGTCCGCAACCCGGGGGTGTCACCATTGGCATCCCTAGGGGGATCCGTTCTCCTCCGGTTGCTCCTGCCGTCCCCCTTCGCTCTCTTCCGGCTTTTCTTGCTCTTCCTGCACCTCCTTCTCTTCCCGCCGGTCCCTCCGGTCATGCCTCCACCATGACCGAAGGTGATCTTTCTCTGCTCGGGATGCTTACGGCATCCTGGGGTCCATTCGCTTGTTTGTTCCGCGGTCCGGGGAGCGTGTCACCATGAGTGGCCCCGGCCGCATAGCCTTCTACGAAGACTTCCTCCTTGGGGGTCTTCGGTTTCCTCTGCACCCCTTCTTTCTTTCCTTCCTCAGCCATTTCCGGCTTGTCCCGGCCCAGCTGGCTCCCAACGCCATCCAGGTCATCTTTTCTTTCATTGTCTTCTGTCACTTCCATGGGTTCGTTGCCCGTTTCTCCCTCTTCAGGGCCTTGTTCACCTTGAAGAAGTGCTCCACCGATGATGGCTGGTGGTATATTTCGCCCCGGCCCAGGTGTATCCGGTTCGACCTCCCTTCCTCGGTCAAGGGCTGGAAGAGCCGGTTTTTCTTCGTCTCAGTCGAAGACGTCGACTGGGCCTGGAGTGAACCGGACCGGACCCCGAACCGGAATTCTCGGGTCGAGTCGGCGGACCAGGAGTCCTATTCCCAGCTCCTGAGCGACGTGGTCCCGGCACTCGAGGTTCTGCTCTCTGAGCAGAATCTTTTTGAGGTCGGGATCAGTTCCATCCGCGAGACGGGTGAGACTCGGCTCCACTTTGACTTCTGCCCCCCTTTTTCTTCATGACTGAGCCGGCTGACTTTCTGTTCCTTTGTTTTGCAGGGATGAAATTTTCGCTGGAGAACCTCCTGGAGGGCGCAGCCCAGCAGGATGTCGTTGAGGTGGACGAGCCCGCGGCGAAGAGGGCTCATACAGAGGCGAGCCGGGAGGTCGTGACGGCGATCGTGCCCAGCCCGGTTGCTGTCGTTCCCCCGCCCAGGTTGCCTCAGGGCGGGGCCGCTGATGCCTCGGTCGCGCGACCTGGTGGCGCCGCCATCGAGATGGCTCCTCCGCCTGCTGCTCCGCCTAGTGCCGGGCCTGCCGTCGCCGTCGCCTCAACAGTGCGGCCTGTGGCCGTCGTCGGCCCGTCGACCGCGGCCCCAGCTGATGCGGCGGCCACCGCAGGAGCCGGCCTGACACCCCCGGCACCGGTGATCATCCAGCGGGACTCTGTCATCCACGACAAAGGGCTTGCGGAGAGGATCATGGAGTACGCCTCCACCGCCCGGGACCGCCGAGCTCGGGGCGTCCGGGATTACGTTGATGCGCTGCTCGGGATCCTCCCGCAGCTCTTCACGGTAAGTCCGAGCTTCTTCCCTTCTTTTCCTTTCAAAACCTAACTCTTTTCATCCTGACATGATCTGCTCTTGTTGGTGCAGATCGGGAACGACGTTCTCCTACTGAGGAGCTTCCTCGTAGGAACGCCAAAAGGGACTCCGAGAAGGAGCTGAAGCTCGGCAAGCTCGCGACCGATGTCAAGGACCTGATGGAGAAGGGGGCCGAGCTGCGAGCCAACAACCAGGCCCTCCAGTCCGACCTGGCGCATTCCGAGGGGCGGAACAAAGAGCTGGAGACTTCCCTGTCGGAGGAGCGGACCTCCAACCAGCGCCGCTCGGAGGAGGAGGTGGCGGAGAAGGCCCGCCTGCAGGCCCACTCCCAGTGGCTAGAGCGCCAGTTGGAGGAGGCCCGGCGAGATGCAACCGCGGCGAAAGACCGGAGTGCGTACGTCAACGGACTCCTGGAGGCCGCAAAGTGGGAGGCGCAGGAGGCCATCCCGAAATTCTGGGCTTCCGATGAGTATACGTCGGAGGTCCAGGAGGCCGCCATGGACTCCTTCTTGAAGGGGTTCCGGATGTGCCGGGAGAAGGTGGGGGCCCTCTTCCCCGAGCTGGATCTGAGCGGGGTGGTGATCGGAGGTAGGAGGCCAGGAGGCGAGAGCAGGGCTTCCGGCATGGCCGAAGCAACTCCTGCGGCACCGTCGACCAGTGAAGCTGCGGCTCTGGAGCAGCCTCGAGAGCCGGCCGCCATAGAAGTCGAGGACGCAGCACCCGCGCCCCCGACAGAGGGCTCCGACCCTGCACCATAGTGAACCCAGCGCCTTTTCCCTGTTGTCTTTTCTTTTTCTTCTTCTGTTGTTGTTTCTTTTTTGGGGACTCCCGGCCTGTCGGGACTCCCAGCTTGTATTGATCCTTTATATCAATGAAAGTTTCAGTTTGACAAAACTTCGTGTTCATCTTACCTCACTTTTCTTCTTCTTTCTTTTTGAGATGTTGGTATGGAACACTTGAAACAGTTGCAGGCCTGGTCCTTCCATTGCTCAAATCGAAGGTTGGGGCCTCCCAGATCGCATGGCAGCAGAGTAGGCCTTAAGCGGGCCCGTCTTTGGGGCCGCCTTCATACTTGTGCAGGCGACACGGTTTCTGCACCGTCTTCTAGGCCGAAGCCCAGGATCTCTGGACTGAGCTCGATGCCGCAGGCTTTCTCAAGCCTTGCGCGGCTTGCTGAGCTATTCTCCGGGCTTGCATGGGCGAACTGGGTTCGGCGCCACCTTCCAGGCCGAAGCCCAGGATCTCCGGACTGAGATCGACGCCGCAGGCTTTCTCAAGCCTTGCGCGGCTTACTGAGCTGTTCTCCGGGCTCGCATGGGCGAACTGGGTTCGGCGCCACCTTCCAGGCCGAAGCCCAGGATCTCCGGACTGAGCTCGACGCCGCAGGCTTTCTCAAGCCTTGCGCGGCTTACTGAGCTGTTCTCCGAGCTTGCATGGGCGAACTGGGTTCGGCGCCACCTTCCAGGCCGAAGCCCAGGATCTCCGGACTGAGCTCGACGTCGCAGGCTTTCTCAAGCCTTGCGCGGCTTACTGAGCTGTTCTCCGGGCTTGCATGGGCGAACTGGGTTCGGCGCCGCCTTCCAGGCCGAAGCCCAGGATTTCCGGACTGAGCCCGATGCCGTAGGCTTCCTTGTCGAAGCGAGAAAAGAGTGTTTGAAGTGGGGGAACTTTGTTGCAGAAACAGGGAACCTTACATTACTGATAGTACATCCTTAGGTTCGAGGAGTTCCACGTCCGGGGGAACCTGGCACCTCCCAATTCCTCCAAGTAATATGCTCCATGAGGGAGGGCTTCTGCCACCCGATATGGGCCTTCCCAGTTGGGTGATAACTTGCCGCATTCCCGTGGCTGGGAGGCTTCAGTGCGCCGGAGGACCAAGTCTCCGGGACGGAAAACCTTCGGCCGCACACGGGAGTTATAATATCTGGCCACACGTTGCCTATACGCCGCCATTCGAACTCTGGCCTTGTCCCTCGTTTCCTCGAGAAGGTCCAGGTTGAGCATCATCCTGGCTGGGTTTTCTGTCTCGTCGTATTGCTCCACACGCAGTGTGGGTAGGCTGAGCTCGATGGGATGACTGCCTCAGCTCCGAAGATGAGGTTGAACGGGGTTTCGTCGGTAGCCATCCTCGGGGTGGTGTGGTATGCCCAGAGGATGCTGGGAAGCTCGTCGGCCCACCTGCCCTTGGCCTGGTCCAGCCGCGTGCGGAGGCCCTGAAGAATGGTCATGTTCGTGACTTCGGCCTCCCCATTGGTCTGAGGATGCGCCACCGAGGTAAAGCGATGCCTGATGCCGAGGTCACTGCAGAATTCTTCGAATTCCCGGCAGTCGAACTGGCACCCGTTGTCGGTGACCACGGTGTGGGGGAGGCCGAAGCGGCAGACGATGGACTTCCAAAAGAACTTGGCGACGTTTGCTTCGGTGATCCTTGCCAAGGGTTCGGCCTCGACCCACTTCGTGAAGTAGTCGATGGCCACTATCAAGAACTTCCGCTGGCCAGACGCCGGCGGGAATGGGCCCAGGAGGTCCATCCCCCACTGGGCGAATGGCCAGGGGGCCGAGAGCTGCGAGATTGGGTTGGAGGGCTGCCGCTGCACCGTGGCGTGACGCTGGCACCGATCGCACTTCTTCACGAAGTCGGCGGCGTCTTCCTTCATTGTCTCCCAGAAGTAGCCCTGACGGAGGGCCTGTACGCCAATGCCCTGCCCCCCACGTGGTTTCCGCAGACGCCTTCGTGAATCTCTTGGAGCACAAGCTTGGCTTCCGTGGGTCCTATGCACTTGAGGAGGGGGTAGGAGTAGGATCTTCGATACAACTGCCCGTCCATCAGGACGAACCGCACGGCCTTCTTCCTGATGAGGCGAGCCGCCTCGCGGTCCTCCGGCAGGGTGCCATTGGTGATGTATGCGGCGTACTTGTCTATCCAGCTGGGTTCATGGCCGACCTGGTGGACCTTCACCGTTGCTTCGAGGCTTGGGACCTCAAGGCGCTCCACATAGGAGCGTCCCAGCATTGTGTCCGGCAGGGTCGCCAGTCGGGAGAGAGCATCCGCGTGGGCGTTCTCCCCGCGGGGGATATGGAAGATGTTGAAGCGTCGGAATCTGGACGCGCCCTCTTTGACGAGCTCCAAGTATCTCGCCATTTGGGGGTCGTGTGCAACATACTCCCCGGATACCTGCCCCGCCACGAGCTGGGAATCAGTGAAAGCCTTGAGGCTGGTTACGCCCAGCTCGCGGGAGACTCTCAGTCCGGCAAGAAGCGCCTCGTACTCCGCCTGGTTATTTGTCGCGGGAAATTGGAAACGGAGTGCGCATTCGGCGACGACCCCGTTGCTGTTGGCAAGGATGAGCCCAGCCCCGCTCCCGCCGGAGTTTGAGGCTCCATCTACATGGAGGGTCCAGGCGTCCTCTCCGGGCTCGTCGGTGCCTATCTCCATCGACCGACCTGAGGGGCCTTCCTCGGGCTCCTTGCCCAAGCCTGCACATTCGACCAAGAAGTCGGCCAGCACCTGTGCCTTCATGGCCGACCTCGGCCTGTACGTAATGTCGAACTCGCTGAGCTTCAGTGCCCACTTTGCCAATCGTCCCGAGGTATCGGGTCGGCTGAGCACTGCTTTCAGCGGTTGATCCGTCAGGACAGCGATGGGGTGCGCTTGAAAATAAGGCCTGAGATGCTGGGCAGACACTATTAGCGCAAAAACGAGTTTCTCGGGCCGAGAATACCTGAGCTCCGCATCACGGAGGAGTTTGCTGGTATAGTACACGGCCGCTGGGCCCCCTGGCCGTCGGTTCGGACCAAGACTGAGCTGACGGCTTCCGGGGTAACCGCCAGGTAGAGGGTAAGCTCCTCTCCCTCCTCGGGCCTGGACAGCAATGGTGGCGATGCAAGCGTCTTCTTCAGCTCCTCGAAGGCCTGCTGGCATTCCTCGGTCCAAGCAAAGTCATTCATCTTCCTCAGCACCTTGAAGAAGGGACGGCAGCGGTCCGCCGACCTGGAGATAAAATGGCTAAGGGCCGCAACTCGGCCGGTTAGTTGTTGCACTTGCTTCTTGGAGGCGGGCTGCTCCATGTCCAGGATGGCCTGGACCTTCTTCGGGTTGGCTTCGATTCCTCTTTGGGTCACCATAAACCCTAGGAACTTCCCGGCGGAGACGCCGAAGGCGCACTTCGCCGGGTTCAGCTTCATTTGATGGCGTCGGAGGTTACCGAACGTCTCCGCCAAGTCAGCCACGTGGTCTGAATCGGGTTTGCTCATTACCAGCATGTCGTCCACGTACACCTGCATGTTGCGGCCGATCTGGTCTTTGAAGATTCTACTGACCAGGTGCTGGTACGTTGCCCCCACGTTCTTGAGGCCAAATGGCATCATCCTTTAGCAAAAGGTTCCGCGGTCAGTTATGAAGGCGGTGTGCTCTTCGTCCTCCGGGTTCATCCGGATCTGGTTGTATCCGGAGAAGGCATCCATGAACGACAGGAGGCGATGCCCCGAGGTGGTGTCGACCAGCTGGTCGATCTTTGGAAGAGGGAAGCTGTCCTTTGGGCAAGCTCGGTTGAGGTCGGTGTAGTCCACACAGATCCTCCACTTACCGCTACTCTTCTTTACCATGACCACGTTTGCCAGCCAACTGGGGTACTAGACCTCTCGGACAAAACCGGCGGCGAGGAGCTTCTCTACTTCCTCGTTGATCGCCTTCTGTCTCTCCATGGCGAAGCTTCTCTTCTTCTGGCGGACCGGGCGGCAATTTGGGTCCACATTTAGCCTGTGCATGATGACCTCGGGCGGGATGCCCGGCATGTCGGCTGCTGACCAGGCGAACACGTCAGCGTTGGCACGGAGGAACTCCAGCAGGCGGGTTCGTTCTTCCTCAGGGAGCTGGGCCCCGACTTGCACCGTCTTCAGGGGGTCCGAACCGAGGGGAAAAGCCAGCAGGCGCTCTACGGCCCTCCCCTGGGTTCCTTCTCTCTCAGATCGAGGTCGTCGACATCATGGGCGAGCTCCGCCCCCGGCGCTTGGGACCGTCTGGAGGTAGAGCGGGACTGGCTGGGTCATCCCCTTCATCTCCCCGAGCCCGGAAGGCGTGGGGAACTGTACCAACAGCCTTCTCGTGGAGATGGTGGCGTCCAGTTGGTTGAGCCTGGGATGCCCGAGGATGGCGTTGTAAGGCGAGGGGAGCCTGACGATGGTAAATGTTATTAGGACGGTCGCCTGCCGGGGTGGGGATCCGGCGGTGACCGGGAGAGTGATCTCCCCCTCGACCCCCACGGAGTCCCCTGTAAAACCTACCAGGGGGGTGTGCACTGGTTTCAGCTGATCGGGGGACAAGTTCATTCGAGAGAAAGCGTCATAAAAAAGTACGTCAGCCGAGCTTCCACTATCCACCATGATTCGATGTACAGGATGCTTCGCGATGGTCATCTCGATCACCACGGCATCGTTGTTTACATTATCATTAACTTCCCCCCCCTTGGGAGGGATTACATTCTCCGGGTTCCCGACTTCCTGGGCTCTCTTCGTCTCTCGACCGGACCCGCGTGAGATCATGCCCACGGGCTTCTCCGTTGGGCAGTTGTCGATCGCAGGGACAGGTGGTAAGGCCGCGAGCAGCTGCCCTTCAGAGGGGGCCTCATTCTTAACGAACTTCCTGAGGTAACCCCTCCTGATCAGCTCTTCGATCTCCCGCTTCAGGTGGCGACACTCCTCTGTGTCATGCCCGTGCTCGCGGTGGAACTGGCAGTACTTCGATTTGTCTCGGACGGCTCTCGGGTTCTGAGGAGGAGGTCGGCGGAGGTAGCGCTCGCCCTCGATTTCCATGAGGATCTTCGTTCGAGGTGCGAGGAGAGGGGTGTACCTCCGCTCGGGAGTGGCCTTGCCCCTTAGCCTTGGATTCGGGCGAGGGTCGGCAGACGGCCCAGGCCTCCGAGCTCCCGGGGCGTCCCCCGGGAGCGGCTTCTTCGGAGTCTTCCCGTCCAACTCTCGACGGGTGCGGTCAGCCTCCTCCGCTCGGATGTACTTGTGGGCGCGGAGGAGGAGCTCGGAGTACGTCTTGGGCGGCTTCTTGTCCAGGGAGTAGGTTAAGCGGGACGTCTTGAGCCCACGCTTCAAAGCCAGCATGGCGACGGGCTCATCCAAGCTGTAGATCTCCAGGGCTGCGGTCTTGAACCAGGTGATGTAGTCCCGGAGCAGCTCCTGGTCCCGCTGGCGGATAGAAAAGAGGCTGTCCACCTCTCTTGGCACCTTTCGACAGGCGTCGAAGTGCGCCACAAACTTTCCTTCCAACTGGTGGAAGGAGCAAATGGATCCAGGCTCGAGGCGGGTGAACCAGACTCGAGCGGCCTTCCGGAGGGTCGCCGGGAAGGCGATGCACAGAAGAGCGTCGGTGGCCCCCTGGACCCTCATGAGAGCTTTATAGCTCTCCAAATGGTCCAGGGGGTCGGTGGTCCCGTCGTAGGGATCCACCTGCAGCATGCGGAACCGTTTCGGGATCGGTTCCGCCTGGATTTCTTCAGAGAAAGGGGGGCGGGAGTCGTAGCCCGCCGGGCCTGCCGATGAGTTCTGCAGGTCGGCGAATCGGCAGGCGAACTCCGCCAGCTTGCGCTCATGCTCCTCCAGGCGCCTCTCGGCCTGGCGCCTGATGGCTTCGTCGGTGGAGTCTTCCACCGAGACTGCGGGTGAAGGGGGTGCCGATCGGTCTCGGTGCGAGGTCTGGCCTCGGCGTCGCTTGCTGCGATGCACCATTTTGGCCCCGTCGGCTGGGAATCGGCTCTCGTGATCCTCCGAACCGGAGTAGTTTCTCTTTGCGGGAGCTCGGTGGCTCCCCCGGGGGTTGGAGACGGCCCTCGGATGGGATGGCCTGCCCTGAATTGAGCGCAGGCTCCCACGTTGCCCCGCGGCTCGGGCCGCGGGGGTCCCTGGCTGCGGCTGGGTGGCCAGGGACCGTTGCTGATGCTGAAGCTGCCGGACCGCTGAGGTCAAGGTCTGCAGCTGCTGGACGATGGCCGCAAGGGATCCGTCCACCGGGTAGGCTGCTGTGGAAGAGGAGGAGGAGCCGGAAGCTCCCTTTTGGGGCTGTGGCCCCCCGGAGGGGAGTGGACTTCCCCCACACGGCTGGTGGACGCCTCGCGTCCACGAGTGACCACCATTGTCGGAGAGCGCGATACCTGCAGAAAGCTGGCTCCCGCTGGGGTTCAGTGTCCTGCTCCCCCTACCTGGCACGCCAATCTGTTGCCGCTCTCGTCGCCGCGCCCGTGCCGTGGATCCGTCGATCCCTCTTGACCGCCTGGCGAGGGAGCCTCCCTTCCCGTGGTGAACCTGCAAAAAAGGGGTTAGAAGACCCTGGCCGGGGATTCCGGCGAGGGAACTCCGACGGTCAAGTCAGTAGACGACGAGAAGGAACAGACTCTCTAGACGGACCCCCGAAGGGGCTCCAGACTTAGAGAGTTTACAAGTGAGAGAGACGCTCTGGGGACCAGAATCTCGGCTGGGCCTCCTAGCCGAGCTCACACCCAGTGTTCCCCTCTCGGGATTTCTGGGTTTTTACCCTGGAGCAAGGCCTTGTGCCGGTGCTTCTTCTTCTTCCCCAGGCTCGTTTTCTTACCTTGTCGTCCCCAGATTCCTCCCTCTTTATCTCCTTTCGTCGTGCGCTTGTTTCTTCCTCCTTGGAGACTTCCCTCCCCGTCCTTTTCTCTTTTCCCTTTTCGGTGAAGGGGGCCAGGCGGCTTTCCGACCTCGTCCGCCGGTCCCAGCAGGGAAAAGGCAAAGACAGAAGAGAAAAAGGGGAGGGCGGCGCTGGCAAGGCGGCCGGTCAGGCCTCGGGCCCAGCGAGAGCGCTCTCTTCCCCAAGCATGGGCGCCATCCATCTATGGGGCCTGTTCCGTCAGGATCGCGTCTCTCGGTTGTGGGGCCTGTCGGGCCGATGCAAGTGATGTTCCGCGTGCCGCCGCCCTCTGTACGGAGCGCCGTCTGGGGTTCGTACGGTCCGAGAGATGGCCTCGGGGCCCGTTTCTCTCCCTGGGACCCTCTCCGTACGAGTGGTCTGACCTCGGCTGAGTTGGACCCATCTCCGGGGGCCAACTGGTGAGGAGCGAAGGACCAACCGACCTCGGCTTAGGTGGACCCCTCCTAGGTGGACACCTGGCGAGGTGGCAGGAGGTCGCCCGGCTTCGGCCGAGGTGGGCCCGTCTCCGGGTGGCCACCTGGCGAAGGGCGAAGGACTGGCCGACCTCGGCTTAGGTGGACCCCTCTTGGGTGGACACCTGGCGAGGTGGCAGGAGGTCGCCTGGCTTCGGCCGAGGTGGGCCCGTCTCCGGGTTGCCACCTGGCGAAGGGTTGGCCGGTCTCGGCTTAGGTGGACCCCTCCTAGGTGGACACCTGGCGAGGTGGCAGGAGGTCGCCTGGCTTCGGCCGAGGTGGACCCGTCTCCGGGTGGCCACCTGGCGAAGGGCGAGGGACCGGCCGACCTCGGCTTAGGCGGACCCCTCCTGGGTGGACACCTGGCGAGGTGGCAGGAGGTCGCCTGGCTTCGGCCGAGGTGGACCCGTCTCCGGGTGGCCACCTGGCGAAGGGCGAAGGACCGGCCGACCTCGGCTTAGGCGGACCCCTCCGGGTCCGGGCGCCAATGGGGTGGTAGAGGAACTCCGAGCCGAGCTCGACCTCGGCGAGGGCAGTTTGCCTTAGACAGTCGTCGGGCGGTGTAGTCTTGCCGATCCTGGCCTTGAAGACGTGGCGCTGAC
Organism: Areca catechu; assembly: GCA_021397845.1. Classification (NCBI taxonomy): domain Eukaryota; kingdom Viridiplantae; phylum Streptophyta; class Magnoliopsida; order Arecales; family Arecaceae; genus Areca; species Areca catechu. Next base: position 118,822,482 of record CM038043.1, read on the forward strand.
TCGGCCGGGGAAACTTCCACGTGGCTCGATCGCATTCGGCGGTACCTGAGCCTGGCCACGTCACTGTCACGGCTGTAACATAGACATTTGAGCCAACTCAAGTCAGAGGAGCCGACTCGGACAGAGTTCAATTATGAGGTTCTGAGAATTCAAGCCGATTCAAGGGGATCCGAGCTGACTCATCCAGAGTGCAGTTTTCTCAAACAGACATTTGAGCCAACTCGAGTATTGAAGAGCCAACTCGTCCAAAGTTCTAAAAATCTCAATTTTAAAGAATCAGCAAGGCAAAATGACTTGAAGTACAAGAGCCAACTCGACCAAAGTGTTATTTTGACCTACCTGAGGATCTGAGCCGACTCGAGTGCTTGTTTCAGGTTAGTAATGGCTAGTTCTAGAACTCTTATTTTGAATCCAAAACAGTCTCCAATGGCTATATTTCGAATCCCAATAGTTTACAACAGCTATAACCATCTGAATTTAGTTAAAGGGAATATATTTAAGAGATTTGAATCATTGTTGGAGATATACATGAGAAGTTAATGTGAGATTGAAGTGTTTTCATTGAACATTCATAAGCACATGCTAGAGAGCATTCAAAGCAAGCACTCAAGACTTCACCAACGAGACTATATCTGCCATGTTCTAACGTTTTACAAATATTATCAATGGTTTAAAGAGTTTTGGTAGGACTTATTCTAATGCAAATCTTGTCCATAAAATATTAAGATCACTACCAGACAAGTGGGACCCTAAAGTGACTGCCATCCAGAAGCAAAAGATTTAAATACTTTATCATTGGATGAATTATTAGGATCCTTGATCACTCATGAGCTCACGATGCAGCATAGAAGTGAAGATGACCTGAAAAAGAAAAAGTCAATTGCCTTTAAAGCTGCTATGGAGATGAAGAAACAAGATGAACAAATTGATGAAGAAAGTCCCTCCTCCGAAGATGAATTAGAAGACAAAGACATTGCACTTGTAGTGAGAAGATTTAGGAAGTTTATGGGCAAGAAAAAGGGAAGATACTGGAGAAGATTTCATAGAAAAGGAGAATACAACAAGGATAAAGAAAAGGAAAAAGAAAAGGATAAAGAGCAACAATCCATCTGCTATGAATGCAAGAAACCTGGGCATTTTAGATCTGATTGTCCGAACTTGAAGAAAATCTTCAAAAAGAAAAAGAAGAAAGCAATGGTTGCAACTTGGAACGATAGCGAGGAGTCGACTTCAAATGAAGAAGAAGAGACCACAAAGACAGCGAATATATGTTTAATGGGTCTTGAAGATGAGGTAATATCCCCTGATCCTCATGAAGAATTTACATTTGAAGAACTAAATAATGCATTTCATGAATTACTAGCTGAGTACAAAAAGGCCGATTTAAAAATAAAATCTTTGAAAAATAGCAATGATAATTTAGTGAAAGAAAAAGAAGAGATTTTAGAAAAGAATAAGATTTTACAAAAAGAAGTGAATACTTTTTTTGAAAATTATAAAGCTTTGGAAGTTGAAAGGAATGATTATTTTGAAAAGAACAAGGTTTTACATGAAGAAAATTTTAGCTTGCAAAAAGAAGTTGAAAAACTTAAACCCTTAGTTGAAAAGCTAACATTAAGTTCAAACAAACTTGAATTGATTTTGAAAGATCAAAAAGATTCAAGTAATAAAGCTGGAATTGGTTATAATCCTTTGAATACAAATGGTATTTCAGCAACAAAATTTATGCCTTCAAAATCTTATGTTCCAAAATTTTTATCACCTAAATTTTATGCACCAAAGTTTACAAATCAAAGGTCATTTTTATCAAATGTTTCTGCATCTGGATTTAAAGCTTCAACTTTTGTATCTTTGCAAAATTCAAAAGTTATTTATCATGCATGCAATGGGGTTAGACATAAGTCATTTCAATGCAATATGAAAAGGATAAAAATAAGATTAGAAAGATTTGGGTTTCCAAATGAACCACCTTGACTAACCTGCAAGGACCCAAGAAGACTTGGGTACCTAAAAGAACTACATGATTATTTTGCAGGAATGTCTTACTGTCCATAACTCAAAGAAAAGATGGTATCTGGACAACGACTATTCAAGATATATGATGGTGACAAAGATTAATTCATCACCTTAGAGATGAAGATGGAGGAATGGTTATTTTTGGTGACAATGGCAAAGGAAAAAAAATTGGCATCGGTAAGATCAAAATAACCCCTTCCACATTCATTGAAAATGTATTGCTAGTTGACAAGTTGAAGTATAATTTATTAAGTATTAGTCAGTTATGTGATAGAGGCTTTAAGGTTGTCTTTGAACATCTATGTGTATTGTAACTAACTAACTTGATTCTAGCACCAAGCTCATTGGTCATAGACTTGGAAATATATATGTGATAGATTTAAATGATCTAGCCATATCTAGCATTTGAAGTTTTTCAAAAATTTTACAAGAAAGTTTTAAATTAGAAAAATCTTTCAGTTATTTTAATTAGAAGTGATCACGGCACGGAATTTGAAAATCAATATTTTGATGATTATTGCACAGAGCACGACATTGATCACAACTTCTTCGCTCCTAGAACACCACAGCAAAATGATGTTGTAGAGAATAGGACTTTGGAAGAGATGGCCCGAACAATTTTATGTGAAGCAATCTTCCAAGGTACTTTTGGGCAGAAGCGGTGAACACTGCTTGCTACATCTTAAATCATGTTTTGATAAGATCAATTTTGAAGAAAACCCCCTATGAACTTTGGAATGATAAGAAACCTAACATTAATTACTTTTATATTTTTGGTTGTAAATGCTTTGTGTTAAACAATGGAAAGGATAACCTAGGAAAGTTTGATGCTAAATCTGTTGAAGCTGTCTATCTTGGTTATTCAATCAATAGCAAAGCTTATAGAGTGTTTAATAAAAGGACTTTAATAGTTGAAGAATCTATTCATGTTATCTTTGATGAAGCTAACCCCTCACCTTCTAGAAAAGAAGAGTGTATTGATAATGATGCAGGTACACTTGGTAAAGCCATGGAGGACATGAGTCTAAAGGACAAACCAACTCAAGAAGGAGAAGAAACGGTAAGTAAAGATCATGGTGATCTTCCAAAGGAATGGAGGTATGTAACTTCATATCCTAGAGACTTAATTATTGGTGATCCCTCTTAAGGTGTTAGGACTAGGTCTTCACTTAGAGATGCACATGACTATCTAGCCTTTGTCTCACAAGTAGAACCATATAGTATAGAAGAGGCTAAAAATGATCCTAATTGGATGATGGCCATGCATGAAGAACTCAACCAATTTGAAAGAAATAATGTATAGACCTTAGTAAATAGAACCTTAGTCCATCCTGTTATAGGAACCAAATGGGTTTATAGAAACAAATTAGATGAAAAAGGAAATATAACTAGAAATAAATCAAGATTAGTGGCAAAAGGATATAATCAAGAAGAAGAAGATTTTGATGAGACCTATGAACCCGTAGCAATACTAGAAGCCATTAGATTATTACTTGCATTTGCTTGCTACATGAATTTCAAATTATTTTAAATGGATGTAAAGAGTGCATTTTTGAATGGTTTTATATATGAAGAAGTTTTTATTGAACAACCACTAGGTTTTGAAAGTCCTACTTTTCCAAATCATGTTTTCAAACTCAATAAAGCATTATATGGATTGAAACAATTACCTGGAGCCTGGTATGATAGATTAAGCAAATTCTTACTTGAAAATGATTTTATTAGAGGTAATGTAGATACAACTTTATTTATCAAAAAGAAAAAGAATGATATGTTAGTTGTACAGATTTATGTTGATGACATCATTTTTGGTCCAACTAATGAGAATCTTTGCAAAGAATTTGCTGAGTTAATGCAGCGTGAATTTGAGATGAGCTTGATGGGTGAACTAACTTACTTTCTTTGACTCTAAATTAAGCAAACAAGAGAAGGAATTTTTATCAACCAAGCAAAGTACATCAAGAAAATTATTAAAAAGTTTGGTATGGAGTCATCCAAAGAAATGAGCACACCCATGAGCCCTACATGCAGATTGGATAAAGATGAAGATGGCAACAACAATGATCAAAAGCTTTATCGAGGTATGATCGGATCACTGTTATACTTAACTGCTGTAGGCCTGATATCTTGTTCAGTGTATGCATATGTGCTAAATTTCAATCAAATCCTAAAGAAACACATTTAATTGCTGTTAAAAGAATTATAAAATATCTTAAAGGAACAAGTAATCTTGGTCTATGGTATTCTAAGCAATCTTCATTAAATTTAATTGGCTTTTCTGATGTTGATTATGGTGGATGTAAAATTGATAGAAAGAGCACTAGTGGCACCACCAGTTCTAGGGTTGAACTTAATTTCATGGCATTTTAAGAAACAAAATTCTGTAGTACTATCTACTACTAAGGCAGAGTATGTGGTTGCGGAGAGTTGTTGTGCACAAGTGTTATGGATTAAGCAACAACTAGAAGACTTTGGTATTACACAGACTAAAATTCCTATCAAATGTGATAACACAAGTGCTTTCAATCTTACAAAGAATCAAATTTAGCATTCAAGAACTAAGCACATTGAAATTAGACATCATTTTATTAGGGATCATGTACAAAATGGTGATATTGAACATGAATTCATTCCAACTGAAAACCAACTTGTTGACATCTTTACTAAGCCACTTAATGGAGAAAGATTTGAAATGATTAGAAGTGAATTAGGTTTGTGTAATCCTTTTTAGAAGTTTTGATCTGATTTTTCTTATTAAGGAAAATTATCTAGAAGACCTCCAATATCAAATTTAAGAACAATGACCACCTTATCTAATGTGCTATCCTTAGAAACTTTTTATTAGCTTTTTAGAGCTTTTTCGAGCATTTTTGCTCGAGCCGACTTGAGCAGACAAGGCTCTGACCGAGTCGACTTGATTATCGGGTTAGGGCTTTTTATATAAAATTTGTAAGATCAGGCTAGGGCTTATTTTCACTATTGAACCTTAGCCAAAACCCCCCCAAAACCCTTCTGAACCTTAGAAACATCTCCTCTTTCCCATTTTTCTTAAGTTCCAACCTCTTTCCATCCATAATTTTTGGAATGGCTCCCAGAAGGGCAGTAAGGAAGTGATCTTGAGCAGTCGACTTGAGTGCTTGAAGAAAAAGAAGAAGTAAGAGAAGAGAAGAGGATGAGTCAGCTTGAAGGCAAAAAGAGGAAGAAGAAATGGAAGAAGAATCTTTTTCACCACCAAGGCAAGTTAAAGAATCTTCTTCACCACCAAGGCAAGTTATCTCTATGACCAATCGGCCAGTCACTAGTGGTAGAAGGATCATATTTTTATTTTTGGATGGATTAGGAGTAAGAATAGGGGAATGGATTGAAAAATAGGGCTAGACATTTTTCTGTTCTTTAGACACCCCTACTTACCCTAACTTGGTGAAATCTTTCTTTAAAAATCTTATCCTTGGGGAGTACCATATTGAGTCAACTGTGAAAGGGGTAAGAATAATTATGGATGAAAAGAAGCTGAGCAGCATTTTACAGATGCCCATAGATGGTTTAAATCACTTGGTTCTGAAAAATAAGCAGAGGACTTTAAGGATTATTGGAAAGATCAGATGTGGATATAATCAAAAATATACAGGCAAATATGCTCTCATTGGAAATGAGACTGCTGTACAATATTATTAGTCAGATTTTCCTGCCTAAAATCGGTCGGTTTGATTGGGTAAGCAAATGGGACCTAGTATTCTTGAGACATTTTGATTAAGGGGGAGGCCCTCAATCTACCTTACATCATGCTTGTGCAGATGAAAGAGGCAGCAAGAAAGGTAAAGGCTTGCTTACCCTATGGAATGGTCTTCACTTTGCTATTTCAGGATGCAGGGATTGATCTCACTGGGGAGGATGGCTGACCCCTACACTACATAGGCACCTATTCGGCAAAATCCCTTCAAAGAATGGGATACCATCTAGTAGGAATTTGGTCGAAAAGGATATCTAGGCAGAGGGTTACTACCTCTTATGATGATGACGAGGATGAGGAGGATCAGATTGAGCATCTAGATGGTGACACTGATATTACTGTAGCCAAAGGAGATGATGGTACTTAGGCTGACATTGATGACTAGGGTCAGACACAGAGAGAGCCTGACAGTCCCAGGCACCCCCTGGACCTTCTACTAGACCTGCTCCCGGACCTTCTACTATAGCACCATCAGCTTCACAAGCCTTTATAGCCTAGCAGATCAGACTTCTCTCAGAGTCCCTGACGAGCTCCATTAGTTTGATGTTTGGCAAGCTACGTTAGATAGTCGACACTGGTCTACAGGACATCAGGGCATAACTGGCATAGTTGACCACTAGGGTCGAGGCTGTGGAGAACAGACCGCATACTCAAGAAGACATTCATGCTACTATCAGAGAGCTACATTCAGATTTTGGTAGATTAAGGGAGCTGCAGATAGTTTCAGGGCATAGCAGGCTACTGAGATGCAGGGCATGCAAAGAGGACTGGAAGGTCTCAAGGATGAGCTTAGAGTTGTATAGCTGTTCTTACACAAGCTTTCATCCACTACTGAGGCTTCTACAGCCTAGACCTCCAGGGAGCCACCTGCACACCCACCTTCACCACCAGCTCAGCCACCACCTTTTGTACCTCCAGGGCTATTCGATCCAGATCCTATTTCTTTTATACCACCCACTGAACCTTGTATGCCCTTTGAAGTTAAAGTAGAACCTACTCCATCTAAGGCCAAACCAAAATCTAGGGGTAAACAAAAAGCTAAGACACCTAAGGCACCTGTATATATATACAAACCCTATTTATCAAGTTGAGTCAAACCCTATTTACCTAGTTGAGTCGATATTTAATTTTTGCTTTGTGAGATTGTGCCTTTTGATCAATTTGATCAAGTTGGGTTTAGAATTAGCCCTTTTAGTTATTTAGTTGGTTGAGTCATATGATTAGTTATTTTTATTGAGTCCTATAATACAAGAGGAGACCCAAATCAAGATACCATGTGATACCATGTGCCAACCCAATTCAAGTCATGTGCTAACCAATTCTTAGCGCCACATGCCAACTAATTCTTGGTGCCACATCCTCAAATCTTGGGTGCCTATGTTACATACCACAGGCCACATCACCTGCCACATCATCTTGGACATCATCACATGCCATGTCATCATGGTCGGCCACAAGAGTTCCACATGAACACCCACCAAAAGACCAAGTCTCATGTTCCAAGAAAATTAGGACATCCAGACATCCAGACATACATAATGTTGGGTTTTCTAGGGTTTCTATGGCACAGCAAAAGAATAAATTTCAAAAATTTCATTCATGAAAACCTTATAACTAGAAAACCCTAATTCCAAGATCTCTTTTTCAATACAATTAACAAGTCACTAATAAGGATTATGAAGAATACCTGGAATATTAATTCCTTCTTTCCACTAGGCTCACAAATTCAAGCCCTCCAGAGGTGATCCACACGGGAATCAAACCTAGGAACCTCTCTCTTGTAAGTTGCTTGATCAATTGGGACTCTTCTGAAGACCTATCTTGCTTTGGCAGCCTCTCCTTCTTTGCTCAGACCTTTGCCCTCCTGTAGAGCCCTTTGAGCCTTCTCCAAAACCTCCCTTTACTCTCTTTCTTACTTCCTAAATCTCTTCCTATACTCTTGTCTTAAAATGGAGAACTTGTCTTAAGACAAGACCTAAATTCTAACAAGAGAGAGAGGAGACAAGGAAGATGTTAGAATGTAAGAAATAAGGTTTTGTCATATCCTTCGGCCAAATCACCGAAGCCTATTTATAGGAGAGGGGAAGGTGCTAGATAAGCCTTCTCATCAGCCCATGATAAGCCTTTCAATTTATCAAATAAGACTCTTCATATATAAGGAGCCTTATTAATGAAACATCATGACCTTTTGTGTGCCAATTGCCTGATTCAAGTCCCTTTAAGTTTTCATCTGACTTCTCCATTTGCCACTTGGCATTTTCTTGTTATAATGAAGCCAAGGGACCTGGATTTTGAGTAAGAAGAGTCAAGGATTCAAAACACCTTAAAGCAGAAGGACTTTGCTTCTCAGAATTGTGCCAAACATGAAGAGTCGCAACTCTTCATGTGCCAACTCCTTCCACCAAACTTTTTTTCTCATTTTGACTGGTCATAACCACTTTAAATTGGTATGGAGATTAGGATGAAGTCCCTTGGACTTCATCTAGCTAAGTAACTGATAGGCAGAAGGAATCTTGGTCCTCTTTTCCGTGTGCCAAAATGAAGAATGGCAACTTTTCACTTTATGCGACAGCCATGTTTCTCCATGCCAATTTTCAAACTTTGGCAAGTCAAAGTATGTGCAATATGGGTGTTATATGAAAGGGGATTAAATATAGTTTATCACCTCATAAGTGGTTAAAAGTCCTTCTGCAACCCTTTTATTGTCGACCATTTCATTTGGCGCTAAGAGTCCCATACCCTTGGGACTCTTTGTATTTGGCACATAAAAGCTTCAATAATATCATATAAAATCTGATAAAATCACTCCACTTAGGACTCAACCCAATCTAGGTCTCCCTAAATTGGTTAGTCCATTTAGCAACCTTTAAACCCAATTTAATTGGGTTAGGAATTAGGTTAGCCTACACATGCTAGTATGCAATCTAGCTAACCAATTAGGATTCCATGATCCTAATTAAAAGTAAATTGACTTCCTAGGCCAACTCCCTAATGTGTGTGATCCTTTGGGTTACATATCTAGCCAGTAGTAGGTCTAGGTTTGAGCCAATTTGATCCAATAGAACCCGATTGACCTAATTAGGTCAAATTGAGCTGACCTAAGTTGCCAATTCGAACTAGCTTTCGAATTGACTCATGAATTAAATCCAATTGATTCATGAAAACCCACAAGACATGATTGATGTCTAGCAACGTGTCATGCCCCCGCGAAAGATGAGAAATTTGGTAGAAAGTACCAAAATATCCTTCAATGAAAAGTTACCATGCAATTTAATCTTTCGATCTCTCTTTATCTCGAATAAGTGATTGGTCTGGATAATTGTCAAACCTTAGCACTTGTCATTTCGAATCTCAATTCGATAATGAAGACTCTGCTAATGACTGATTAGAAAATACTTCTAATCTTATCCTACTTTGATCAAAGACTCCTTGAGTCATCAATCGAAGAGATTACTTGGGATAACATTTCCTCTTACTAGGAACGATCGATTTCTTGTTGGTCCACTCACATCCTTCATACACCTTTCATCATATCTGAGAACACCCCGTACATGACTCAATGTCATGAATGAGTATAAACCAAAATATAGCTTAGTGTGTATAAGGAACCATGGTGACCTTAGGTCTGAAGATCACTTTCATAACTCCCAATATGAGAACTATCTCTTAACAAGTAGTAAGACTTCTATAAGATATTCTCGGTGTGGATCAGTTCAGTGAACTCATACACTAATGAGCACCCTTATCCTTGTATTAGTATCTCTACACAAGTGGTTATGAGACCAACCACCCTCTCCATCGAGCATACATAGGATAAGCTAGTCTTTCTAGAAATATCGATCCTCGAATCGATGATCCAACAACTAGGAACATTTTAGATTAGGATTTATAGGAACTTAGGTCTCACTATTATGATCTCCATCATAACCCTAAATCCTTTGCCCTAACCTATGGGATCATCATAATCTTTAAATAAGACACAGCAGTATGATGAAACAAAAATTACCTTTAATTAATATAATAATGTCATACAAGAGTTGGAATATTACAAAAATATCTTTACAAGGATTGGCTTTTAAGGCACTTTTCTTTCAATCTCCCACTTACACTAAATCTAATCACCCTTGTATTTTATACCCATACAATCTAAGTGGCGATCAAACTGCTGCTGGGGTAGTGCTTTAGTGAATGGGTCTACTATATTGTTCTTTGTATCAACTCGTTCGATAACAACATCTTATCCTTGAACGAGGTAGAAGCATCTTACAATGTGCTTGGGCTTATTATGAGACCTTGGTTCCTTAACTTGCACAATAACTCCACCGGTTGTTCTATAGTAGGAATCACATCCAATTCCATGATCAATTTCTTCATTCACATAGCTTCCCTTATGGCTTCACTTGCAGCTATGTACTCTGTCTACTCACTGCACCACCATATATGGTGAAAACATACCCTGATATGGATTTGCTATCATCTGGATCTAATTGAAAACTAGAATATGTATATCCTTCTAGTTTCAACTCTGATCCTCCATATATAAAAAATATCTTTAGTCCTTCTCAGGCACTTAAAAATATTTTTCATAGCTTTCCAATGATCCTCTCCTGGATCTACTTGGAACCTACTTACTATGCTTAAGGCATAAGCAACATTAGGCCTAGTACATAGCATGGCATACATAATTGATCCTACAGTCGAAGCATAAGAAATCATAGCCATCCTCTCTCTTTCTTATGATGTCTTGGAAGACATTTTCTTAGAGAGATGAATGCCTTGACTCATAGGTAAGTAACCCTTCTTACTTCTATTCATGTTAATCTCTTAAACACTAAGTCAATGTACCTAGATTGGGATAAGCCTAGCATCCTCTTAGATCTATCTCTATAGATCTTTATACCTAGTATATAGGATGCCTCTCCCAAATCTTTCATGGAATACTTTGATAATAGCCAAGTTTTGACCGTTTATAATATTGGGATATCATTCCCAATGATTAGTATGTCATTAATATACAAGACCAAGAAAACAAGTGCACTCCCACTTGTCTTCTTGTACACACATGGTTCATCCACATTCTTAATAAAACTAAACTCCTTGATTGTTTCGTCAAAGTGGATGTTCCAATTCATTGATGCTTGCTTTAGTCCATAAATAGACTTCCTTAGCTTGCATACTTTGTTTGGTCTCCCACTTGAGATAAAACCCTCTGGCTGTCATATAGACTTCTTTCTCAAGATTTCCATTGAGGAAAGCAGTCTTTACATCCATCTGCCAGATTTCATAATCATGGTATGTTGCTATAGCAAGCAATATCCGAATGGACTTGAGCATGGCTATTGGTGAAAAGGTTTCATCATAATCAATGCCATATTTTGTCTAAAATCTTTTGCCACCAGCCTGGCCTTGTAGGTCTTTACTTGGCCATCTGCTCCTATCTTCTTCTTGAAGACCCATTTACACCATATTGGGTTAATTCCTTCAGGTGGATCTACCAAGGTCCAAACCTGATTGGAATACATGGAGTCCATTTCAGATTTCATGCATTTATCCATTTGTCGAAGTCTTTACTCTTGACATCTTCTATATAGGTCATAGGATCATCATCCTAAATGATACTGGCCTCATTGTCATTCTTGATGACAAAGCCATATCTGAGAGGTGCACCCCGTACCCTCTCTGACCTTCAGAGAGGAGGTGTGTGTTGTGGTTGTTCCTAATCAACAAGAATCTCTGGTTGAGAAATTTCATTTGAAAACTCTTCAGGAATTGGTTGTTGGTTCTGAACTTCACTAAGTTCAAGTGATGTTCCACTACTTCTTTCTTGGATAAATTCTTGCTCCAAGAATGTAGCATGTCTACTAACAAATACTATTTGTTCAGTAGTATGATAAAAGAGGTATCCAACACTCTCTTTGGGATAACCAACGAACCTACATTTGTCAGCTCTAGCACTTAACTTATGTCCAAAATTATTCTTGACATAAGCATAGCAACCCTAAATCTTCATGTATTTAAGATTTGGTATTTTGCCAATCCATAACTCATATGGAGTGCTAGTCACTGACTTTGATGGTATCCTATTCAAAATATAATCAACAGTTTCCAAGGCATATCCCCAAAAAGATATAGGAAGATCTATGAAGCTCATCTTGGACCTCACTCACCATGTCTAACAAGGTATGATTTCTCCTTTCTGCCACACTATTTATTTGGGATGTATAAGGAGGAGTCCATTCAGAGATTATGCCTTTGTCCTTAAGATGGTTTAGAAACTCATTAGAGAAGTATTCTCCTCCTTGATCAGAATGAAGAATTTTAATACTATGTCCAGTTTGTTTTTCAACTAAGCTTTGATACTCTTTAAACTTATCAAAGGCTTCGGACTTGTGTTTCATTAGATACACATGACCAAACCTAGATAAATCATCTATAAATATGATGAAATAAGAGCATCCACCTCTGGCCTGAGTTGTCATAGGTCCACACACATGAGTATGTACATGACCTAACTTAGTTACCTTGTCTCCATGCCCAGTGAATAGAGACTTGGTCATTTTTTCTTTAAGGCAAAACTCACAAGTTCCTAATGATTGAAAATCATAAGGGTCAAAGTAATTTTCTTTGACAAACTTGTTTATCCTTGACTCACTTATATAACCAAACTAGCAATGCCAGAGAAATGTGACATTGATATTATCTCTCTTTCTCTTCTTGTTATCAACAAGTAATATTTCATCATTGAGTTCTAAAGTTAGAAGACCATTAATAAAATAACCATGTCCAAATATTTTATTACTATGAAGAATAGAGCAGCCACTACTCTTTTCACTTATTTCATATCCTTGTTGTAATAACAAGGGTATTGAAATAATCTTCCTACAATATTCGGTACATAGTAACATTCTTCCAACTTTAAAATATTACCCGAAGGTAATAACAGAGGATAGGTACCCATGGCTTCAGCATACATGGCTTCACCACTTGCACCATATAGCTCGAAGTCACCTTTCTTCAAGCTTCTAATTCTGTGGAGTCCATGCAATAACTTGCAGATATGATACTCACATGCGGTATCCAATACCAATGAATTAGAAATAGAAGCACTTAATGATGAATTTGTTTGTATCATGTATAAACTTTTAGATGCTCATCCGGCATCTTGCTTCACACTTGTAAGATATGACTTGCAATTTTTCTTCTAATGCCCTTGCTTGCCGTAGCGGAAATAGGCTCCATCATTACCAGCCTTCTTCACCTTCTTCTTCTAGATGCTTGTCTTAGGGTTGAATTTCCTTTTCAAATCCTTTTTCATTACATGCTTTTTCTTCCCATCAATGAGAATAAGATGAGCCTTATCTCCTTTAGAATGGCTCTTTGCTATCTTAAACTTGTTCAGCAGTTCAGGCAAAGAAATATTCAGTTTGTTCATACGATAATTTAGAACAAACTGAGAGAAGGAATCTGGGAGTGACTGCAGGATCAATACCTAGTTGAGTTCACTATCCATTACAAATCCTAATTGACCTAATCGGGTGATTAAGTCAATCATTTTTAAAACATGGGTTTTCACTGATGAACCCTCACTCATTCATGCACGAAACAATTGCTTCGATATCTCATATTGAGTAGCCCTACTTTGCTCTCCATAGATCTCCTTTAGATTAAGCAATATAGACTGAGGTTCCATTCCTTCATGTTGCCTCTGAAGCTTATTGCTCATTGAGGCTAACATGATGCACCTGATAGTTGTGCTGTCATTTTGCCACATTTTATGTGTGGCCCTTTCATCCTCGGAAGCATCCTTTTCGATCGACTCTGGATCTAGAGAATCAAGAATATATGAATGCTTCTCCTGAGTCAATACTATCCTCAGGTTCCTCAACCAGTCCATATAATTAGGACCGGTCAACTTATTGGCATCTAAGATGCCCCGCAGTGATAAATTTGAAGCCATATTAAATCCTACATTTATTTAAAGAACAATATAAGTAGACCACTCAAGATGACATTCATAACTAGATAAAGACTTTATATCTAATTATATCTCCCATTATTTTATTCGAATACCATAACCCTCATCTATGGTAAGCGGGAAACCTTACTTGGTTTCTTTAGTGGGGTTGAGATCCAAATTCCTCATAAGTGCCTTATGTTATACAACAAACACTAATGAGTTCAAAGGTAGGAATTACTTTCCAATTACAACCCATGCAATTCTCAACAATTGAACTGCCTCTAAGACACTTATAATCTTGTGTTATACAATAAATTATAATGTCTTAGTTTAGTTAGACCCTTCATTTCTATATAGACATGTTCGAATAATATTGCCCTTGTGTTACACAATAAAGCAATACTACCAAACATACTATAAAGCATTAATTGCACTGAGATAATTCATACTTAACACTAGGGTCCGGTAGGCCTTGTGTTACACAACAAACCTACTATAGTTGTTAATATGAACTATACTTATCATGAAGGAAGGCAAATTATAGTGTGTTAAGTTAATTTTAGCATATTCAATATAAGATCCAGATATAGCCAAATTGGCCAAGTAAGTGGAAGAGATGAAGGGGTCCCCCCGTTGCTTTCCTTAGACACCAAAATAATTGGCCAGGTCATACAATGGAATCCATTAAAAACCTCATTTCCTTTACCTTTCCAGAACCACTTGCCTGGACACCAATTGACTAATCATGTAACCCTAAATAAAATTGCCTCTTGACTAACTTGCACTATGACTAAATATTTTGATTATTAGGGCTTTTAGTGGTCTCAAAACACATCCTAACTAATCATGACAACATGATAATAAAACTAGCAACCAAGCATATTAGCCCTAATATGCATAACATAACATGATTATTTCAAACATCTGTTCACATCACTTGTTCATGCGATATGGCCACAGCGGAACCCTTACATGCCATAGAAGACCCTATTGAATGGGAAGAGAGGGCCTTTAAACCCTACTTTATTTCTATGACCGGATGGCCATGGTGACTAACCCAATCTGAAGCTGTTATTAAGATATAACATATTATATATGCTTTAAACTAAATCATGCATCAAAAATATGATAACATAACATATGATCATATTTTCTTATTATCACTTAGCATGCCATAATTCAAATGAGCATTAATTGAATGAAATAAGAGGGCTCTGATACCACTGTTGGATTTTTAAGGATTTCTATGGCATAGCAGAAGAATGAATTTCAAAAATTTCATTCATGAAAACCCTACAACTAGAAAATCCTTAATTCCAAGATCTCTTATTCACTACAATTAACAAGTCACTAATTAGGGTTATGAAGAATACCTGGAATGCTAATTCCTTCTTCTTTCCACTAGGATCACAAATGCAAGCCCTCCAGAGGTGATCCACAGGGGAATCAAACCTAGGAACCTCTCCCTTGTAGGTTGCTTGTTTAACTAGGACTCTTCTGAAGACCTTTCTTGCTTTGGCAGCCTCTCCTTCCTTGCTTAGACCTTTGCCCTCCTGTAGAGCCCTCTGAGCCTTCTCCAAAATCTCCCTTTACTCTCTTTCTCACTTCCTAAATCTCTTCCTACACTCTTGTCTTAAAATGGAGAACTTGTCTTAAGACAAGACCTAAATTCTAACAAGGGAGAGAGAGGAGACAAAGAAGATGTTAGAATGTAAGAAATAATGTTTTGTTATATCCTTTGGCCAAATCACCAAAGCCTATTTATAGGAGAGGGGAAGGTGCCAGATAAGCCTTTTCATCTGCCCATGATAAGCCTTTCAATTTATCAAATAAGACTCTCATATATAAGGAGTCTTATTAATGAAACATCATGACCTTTTGTGCGCCAACTGCCTAATTCAAGTCCCTTCAAGTTTTCATCCAACTTCTCCATTTGCCACTTGGCATTTTCCAGTTACAATGAATCCAAGGGACATGGCTTTTGAGTAAGAAGAGTCGGGGATTCAAAACACCTTACTTAATGCAGGACTCTGCTTTTCAGAATTGTGCCAAACATGAAGAGTCGCAACTCTTAATGTGCCAACTCCTTCCACCGAACTTCTTTTCTCATTTTGACTGGTCATAACCACTTTAACTTGGCATGGAGATTAGGATGAAGTCCCTTAGACTTCATCTGGCAAAGTAACTAATAGGCAGAAGGACTCTTGGTCCTCTTTTCTGTGCGCCAAAATGAAGAATGGTGACTTTTCACTTTGTGCGATAGCCATGTTTTTCCATGCCAATTTCCAAACTTTGACAAGTCAAAGTATGTGCAATATGGGTGTCATATGAAAGGGGATTAAATGTAGTTTATCACCTCATAAGTGATTAACAAGTAGAAGGACTTTTGGTCCTTCTGCAACCCTTTCATTGTCGACCATTTCATTTGGCACCAAGAGTCTCATACCCTTGGGACTCTTGGTATTGGGTGCATAAAAGCTTCAATAATATCAGATAAAATCTAATAAAATCACCCCACTTAGGTCTCAACCTAATCTAGGTCTCCCATAAATTGGTTAGTCCATTTAGCATCCTTTAAATCCAATTTAATTGGGTTAGGAATTAGGTTAGCCTACACATACTAGTGTGCAATCTAGCTAACCAATTAGGATCCCATGATCCTAAATTTATAAATTCACTTTTTAGGCCAACTCCCTAATGTGTGTGACCCTTTGGATTCCACATCTAGCCATTAGTTAGTCCGAGCCAATTTGATCCAATCGAACTCGATTGACCTAATGAGGTCAAATTGAGCTGACCTAAGTTGCCAATTCGAACTAGCTTTCGAATTGACTCATGAATTCAATTCAATTAATTCATGAAAACCCACAAGACATGATTGATGTCTAGCAACATGTCATGCCCGCCTAAAAGATGAGGAACTTGGTAGAAAGTACCAAAATACCCTTCAGTGAAAAGTTACGTGCAATTCAATCTTTCGATCTCTCTTTATCCTGAATAAGTGATGGGTATGGATAATTGTCAAACCCTAGCACTTAATCATTTCAAATCTCAATTCAATAATGAAGACTCTACTGATGACTGATTAGAAAATACTTCTAATCTCATCCTGCTTTGATCAAAGACTCCTTGAGTCATTAATTGAAGAGATTACTTGGGATAACATTTTCTCTTACTAGGAACGATCGATTCCTTATTGGTCCACTCACATCCTTCATACACCTTCCACCATATCTGAGAACACCCCATACATGACTCAATGCCATGAATGAGTATGAACCAAAACATAGATTAGTGTGTATAAGGAGCTATGGTGACCTCAGGTCTAAAGATCACTTGCACAACTCTCATTATGAGAACTATCTCTTGACAAGTAGTACGACTTTCATAAGATATTCTCAAAATGGATCAATTCAGTGAACTCATACCCTAATGAGCACCCTTATCTTTGTATTAGTTCTCTACACAAGTGGCTATGAGACCAACCACCCTCTCCATCAAGCATACATAGGATAAGCTAGTCTTTCCAGAAACATCTATCCCCAAATTGATGATCCAACAACTAGGAATATTTTAGATTAGGATTTATAGAAACTTAGGTCTCACCATTATGATCTTCATCATAATCCTAAATCCTTTGCCCTAACCTATGGGGTTCATCATAATCTTTAAATAAGACACAGTAGTATGATGAAATAATAAATGCCTTTAATTAATATAATAATGTCATACAAGAGTTGGAAGATTATAAAAATATCCTTACAAAGATTGGCTTTTAGGGCACTTTTCTTTCATAGACATCCAGACATCCAGACATTCAGACAATATTCAAGTTTATCCAAAAGGGGGCACTCATGAATTAAATTCTTATTTGTCGCCCATTTGAAATTCATCGCCAATTTTAAGAGGAGTAAAAAAGAACTCCTCATCCACCTTCTCTTTGTCACCCACATCCAAGGAGCACCTCATTTCATCCTCCTTTTGTTGCCCAACAAGGAGAAATTCTAATGTAAAGGAACGCCTATCTACTTCAAAGGAGTCCAACCTTATCTCGCTTGTGTTTGGATTATCTTCATCCAATTTCAAATACAAGAAGACACCAAGATGGGGAGATAGATTGATGCCATTCAAGAAAAAGGGAGATCACCAGCTTCTCATAAATTGTCGCCACTCATATTTGAATTTAAGAGGACCAAGAAAGAAGGACACCATCACATTAGCACCTCTTCTTATTTTGTCGCACACTTTAATTCAAGAAAAATTGCCCAAGTGGAAGAAGCTCAAGAAGAGATAAATGCCAAGACTACAAGATGCCAAGAGAAGAATTCCAAAGTCTTTGATGCCCAAGGGAAGCCAGTTCATGGAGTTTTTTGCTCTTTCAACAAGAACTCTATAATTTGTATCCCACACTTATCTTGTAATTGGTCTATAAATACCACCCCTAAACCCCCTTATATGGCATCTATTTTTTTATGAATAAAGAGAGAAGTTTTTCTTCAATTCCTTTGCTGTGATGGCATCACGGGGTGTGAGGCCCTAAATTTTTTTGTTCTTCAGAGCATCGCGGGGTGTGAGGCCCTAGTTATCCAACTATCCATCTTCCATCCGACAAACCCTAAAACAACCACTTTCTTTCACTTCTTCTTTCCTTCCAAACTTTCCTTCCTTTCTTGCTTTCTAACTTGTTTCCTTGTAAGTGTTTTAGGTGATCAAGATCTAAAGTGATGGTGTTTTTGCTTTGGAACTAGTCTCGTTGCAGATTTAAGCTCGAGAACGACAATCCTGAAGTCCTACCATGAAATCTTATAGTGCTGATCCTGATCCACATCAAAGAGTGACAAATCTTCGTTGATAAATCTAAACTCTTCCTTTATCTTAAGATTTGATTCCTTGAAAGTTTTAAATCCTAGTTTACGGTGGTTTCCTAATCACTAAGGTCCTTTCCTAATTAGATTTGTTAAATCTACCTTGCGGGCTTATAACTAGTTGACTAGTCTTACCTTATTGGATGCTTTGAATCTTTAATCTGATAATTCTATAAATATAATTGCTGTTTAGTCTCTAAAAATTAGTTTAAGTATCAGTAAATTAGTTTTACATATTTTGTCCTCCATCATCTTTGGTATTAGAGCAGGTTAAACTAGAATTTAATCGCTCTTGTGCTGAAATTTCTGCATACCTAGTTAGGCTAAAATTAAAATTGCATAAAACCAACATTAAAAAATCCAAAAAAATTAGTATTTAATTTTCTATTAATTATATATTAATATACCATCTAATCACAGAAAAAAATTAGAAAAAAAAAAATTATTGCATAATTCTTTTGGTGGAAGGAAACATGCCTCTTGAGTGGGTATACAAAAGTATACTATCATGACCCATGGGAGTAATGAGCTACGGCCAGACGTGATAACCCGATATTAGAGATCTGAAAATTAATTAGATCTGAAATTCAATCTTGGAGAAAAAATTAAAATAATTATTTTCTGTTATTTATTGTTTAATTTTATTGCATATTAGGGTTTCATCTTTGTGTGCATACATTGTTAACCTAATCTTAAGGGCACTCTACTATCTCAGATCAGGGCAGGATTTCATCACCTATCCTAGGCCCATAACAACCCCTTTGCATCAAGACTAATCCTAATTAAAATTAATTAGAAACCTAAAGTAGCTTAGGGACACCAACAAGGTTGGGTTCCAAGTATTGTGTGAAAGCTAGTGCACCCAATCCTTTGATTATCTCTTGAATATGGTGTCTAAGGCTAGAGGTCCAGAGGTAAATGCCCAAAGCGAACTCGTTGTTTTTAATTAGGACCCTATGAAACTAGGGGGAGCCTCCTACGATCCCACCTCTTACCTGGCCAGTGGACAGGGTAATTGCTAAATTGGTTGTAAATTGAGCTGACCCATTCTACTTGAGCTCTAGGTTTAGGAAACCTTAGTTCGATTTTCTTGTGTGATTGCATTGTATGTCTACTAGATCAGGAACACCATACCAGTAGTCCTAACTCCAACCCAGTATGACTATGGAGCCCAACCTTGAGACCTTCCTTAGGACCATGAATGAACAATGTGCCCAAATGAACCATAGGTTTGATCGACTAGATGAACGGTTAGGAAACCTAGAGAGAACCCTTGTGACCCATACTAAGCCTAACTTGAGATCCCATGTCCTACACCTCCAAACCCTAGGAGAGCCCCACACTCAGACCCACTATGGGAATCTAACCATAGGAGAACCAATTATGATTTCATAGACCAGGATGAGAGAACCATTAGAAATTTTAGGGTAGAAGCACCTAAATTTGGTGGTGATCTTGATCTTGAAGATTATATTGATTGGAAAGAAGGTATGGATCTATATTTTGAGAAAAATCTAATGACTTAGGAAAGAAAGTTTAAGATTACTAAACCCAAGTTAGTACGCTAGGCTAGAATTTACTGGGATGATGTTGAAAGAATGATCAAACGAAGAAGAGAGATACCCAAAACTACCTGGGGTGACATGAAACTTAAACTTCGAGAAAAGTACCTATCTAGATCATATGAACCTAGTTCCTATGAACCCAGATCCTTTGAACCTAGCTCCTACTAACCCAGATCCATGACCCATAGATCTGAGCCCATATCCTATGAACCTAAGGAACCCATAACCCCTAGGTATCATCTAGTGCTAGTCAGGTTCCCTTTAGTCAGCCAGAATCCATTAGGATTAGTGCCTCTTATCAAAAATTAGGATATAGTCTAGTCCACCTGAGTCGACCCATTCCTCAGCAGAGTCGACCCAATTCTTATCCGAACTGACTCAACCCTAATCCGAGCCGACCCACCCCTACTAGCCCAGATCCTGGTCAATTTCTCCTTAACTGACCTACTCCTACTACCCTATTGGTTCACCAGGATGACATTGCAATAGAAGTGTATGAAGCTGAGGTAAACTTAGTGGATGAGTATGAGGGAGAAGAGGAGATACCTATGGCTAACCTAGAATTAGCTGACCTTGACCCAGACTGAAGCTGTAGTGGAAGAATGGTTAGAGGAAGAGAACCATGATACTGCAACCACAACTCTACTTGAGAAAACTCTAGAAGGGAACCCAATTGTAGAACCTAGTCCTGAAATTCAAGAACCAAAGGAAATTAGTGAGGACTTGGCTTATTTAATCCAATACCCTCAGGATGAATCCCCTCCTATAGTTTCCATTGAAGATCTCTTCCTTGAAATTAGTGACCCATTCTTCTATAGGGCGGATCCTATAGACATACCTCAAACACATAAGGTTAACCTCATTAGTCTAGGACTAATCCCTGAAATCTCTTCTTATATCCTATCATATCGATCAACCTCGAATCCTCCCCTCATTTTTTATCCTATTAGGCTAGCCCCGAATCTACTTCTTATTTTCTACATTCCTTTAGGTTTCTAATGTTTCTAGAACCATTAGGTTACACTTTGTTGAGGTTAGCATGTTTCATCAATCCTTTGACCCTATTAGATTTGTCACTTATTTCTAGAGAACCTTATGGCATCTATTAAGAGTTCATGTTAAGTTTTCATTTGCATGTCACCCGCTGACCAAGGGTCAAGAATAGAATTGAAATTAAGGACTTAATAAATAAAAAAATAAATAAATAAATAAAGATCAATGAAAGTAATGAATCTTATAAACATATGGTTGATTCAAGAAAAAGACTCAAAGAATTCAATGAAGGAGACTTTGTTATGGTAAGGCTATGACTTGATCAGTTCCCACCTGGAACCAAGAAAAAGTTACACCCCCGTAGTAGTGGACCATACAAAGTAATTAGAAAAATTGGACCTAATGCCTATGTGCTTGATTTACCACTTGACCTAGGTATTAGTTCTACTTTCAATATTTCAGACCTTATAGAGTATAGAAAGCCAACGTTGATACCTAGTGAGCCTTTTGGGCCTAATCCCATCCTTGAGAGTGAGCCAATCCATGAGTGTCCACCAGCCAAACTACCAGAGCGGAGAGACAGGATTGAGCGGATCTTGGATGGTAAGATTATCGCTACTTGGAGCAAAGACTATCAACGATATCTGGTCATTGGCAAGGATGACCTGAGACTGAAGATTCTTGGATCACTAGAGAGGATTTGCAAAGGATTGATCCTGACTTACTAGAATACTATCATAGTAGAGTTGACTCATATTCGACAGGGTCGAGTTTCTCCTACCCGGGAAGAATTGGTGCGGACATCAGGGCTAACACCAGAGCTAACACCAGTGTGACACCAGGGCCAGAAAAAAAAAATGACAGGTCAATTCCACATCCCTGTGGATCACTTATGAATAAAGCCCTAAGCCCTAACCCCAAATCACCTATAAATAGTCAATTTTAAATTCTATTAGTTTAACCCAGTTGGATTCAGCTCTAAACCCCTAGGACCTAAAATTGAGTTTGTGAAAAAATCCCTGGACCCAAAATTGAGTCTGTGAAAAAACTCCTAAACCTAATTAAAACATGTATATATACAACCTTATATATCAAGTTGAGTCAAACCCTATTTACCTAGTTGAGTCGATATTTAATTTTTGCTTTGTGAGATTATGCCTTTTGATCAATTTGATAAAGTTGGGTTTAGAATTAGCCCTTTCAGTTATTTAGTTGGTTGAGTCATGTGATTAGTTATTTTAATTGTGTCCTGTAATACAAGAGGGGACTCAAATCAAGACACCATGTGACACCATGTGCCACCCAATTCAAGTCATGTGCTAACCAATTCTTGGCGCCACATGCCAACTAATTCTTGGTGCCACATCCTCAAATCTTGGATGCCTATATTACATACCACAGGCCACATCACCTACCACATCATCTTGGACATCATCACATGCCATGTCATCATGGTCAGCCACAAGTGTTCCATATGGACGCCCACCAAAAGTTCAAGTCTCATGTTCCAAGAAAATTAGGACATCCAGACATCCAGACATGCGGACATTCAGACAACATTCAAGTTTATCCAAAAGGAGGTGCTCATGAATTAAATTCTTATTTGTCGCCTATTTGAAATTCATTACCAATTTTAAGAGGAGTAAAAAAGGACTCCTCATCTCACCTTTTCTTTGTCTCCCACATCCAAGGAGCACCTCATTTCATCCTCCTTTTGTCACCCAACAAGGAGAAATTTTAATGTAAAGGGACACCTATATACTTTAAAGGAGTCCAACCTTATCTCACTTGTGCTTGGATTATCTTCATCCAATTTCAAACACAAGAAGGTGCAAAGCTAGGGAGATGGATTGACGCCAATCAAGAAAAAGGGGGATCGCCAACTTCTCATAAATTGTCGCCACTCATATTTGAATTTAAGAGGACCAAGAAAGAAGGACACCATCACATTAGCACCTCTTCTTATTTTGTCGCACACTTTAATTCATGAAAAATTGCCCAAGTGGAAGAAGCCTAAGAAGAGATAAATGCCAAGACTCCAAGATACCAAGAGAAGGATTCCAAAGTCTTTGATGCCCAAGGAAAGCCAGTTCATGGAGTTTCTAGCTCTTTCAACAAGAACTCTATAATTTGTATCCCACACTCATCTTATAATTGGTCTATAAATACCACCCCTAAACTCCATTGTATGACATCTATTTTTTATGAATAGAGAGAAGCTTTTCTTCAATTCTTTTATTATGATGGCATCATGGGGTGTGAGGCCCTAAATTCCTTTATTCTTCGGAGCATCGCGGGGTGTGAGGCCTTAGTTATCCAACTATCCATCTTCCATCCATCTGACAAACCCTAAAATTGCCACTTTCTTTCTCTTCTTCCTTCCTTCCAAACTTTCCTTCCTTTCTTGCTTTCTAATTTGTTTTATTGTGAGTGTTTCAGGTGATCAAGATATGAAGTGATGGTGTTTTTGCTTTGAAACTAGTCTCATTGCAGATCCAAGCCCGAGAACGATGATCCTGAAGTCCTACCACGAAATTCTAGAGTGCTGATCTTGATCCACATCAAAGAGCAACAAATCTTTGTTCGTAAATCTAAACTCTTCCTTTCTCTTAAGATCTGATTTCTTGAAAGTTTTAAATCCTAGTTTATGGTGGTTTCTTAATCACCAAGGTCCTTTCCTAATTAGATTTATTAAATCTACCTTGCGGGCTTATAACTAGTTGGCTAGTCTTACGTTATTAGATGCTTTGAGTCTTTAATATGATAATTCCAGAAATATAATTGCTGTTTAATCTCTTAAAATTAGTTTAAATATCAGTAAATTAGTTTTGCATATTTTGTTATGTATCAGAGTAGATACAAAGAACTGTTAGATGTATGCCCTGAAACCCATGTTGGCTTGACACATTTTAATTTTCGGGCATGAACTTTGTACTTAATTTTTCTTGTTAATAAAAGGGCATTAGTTTCATTCATATTGATGTGTCTATGAATCGTCCATAGAGTTAATGGACAATGACACATATTCTCAAGAGTTGAAAATCTGAGACATGTGTCTTTATAGATTAACTCCTAAAATCTCCAGATTATTAGAATATCACGAGGACGGTGATTGATCTATTAAAATCGGTGCACAGATCACTTTCCTTTTAGGGTAGATGAGTCTCTAACCTACAGTGTGGTGACACTGGAGTAAGAGTGCAGCTAGCTGATAGAGATCAACGGTACTGAGCGTGATCAAGTACAGGAAGTTATACGGATGACTACTCACTCATCGATAACTTCATGATGTTGTAGTTGTGTGAATAGTTCCTTGACCTACAGTGTCTTGACTACTCACAATAAGGTTGCTGTAGTTTGACAGCACAACCACATGGTTCCTATCCATACGGGACCTTGTGGTGTTCGTTGGTTGCAGTAAGATTATTGTAGGAGTAGGGTGTTTACTTGTAGGGATCCTATGCAAGCTTACTGAGACTAAGTCCAGAAGTATATGGCCATAGCAGGGTGATAATGAAAATGTGTTTTCATTAGTATCACAATTGGACTTGAGTCGATTAGGTTAAGCATATGACTGATGGGTTTGACGAGTATCCATAACCAACATCATGTCGGGATTATGATAGAGGAACCGAGTCACATGGTAACTACACATAGGGGTTCCAACCTTATTTTGCTGGTTTGCCACTACATACTGCTAGGTGTCACTGGTGGATTATGAGAGCCCGTTAGGATCATTCTCGGATCGACGATCCTAATTAGGGTTGAGCTGAAATTATTTTAGTCCATCAAAAGGAGTTTCGATGATGTATAATGGAGATATAACATGTTTCATTACCATACAGGATAGGACCTAAGGGGTCACATACATTAGGAGCTCAAGTAACCAATCAGCAAATCAATTTGGACCTAATTATAATTGTTACAATTAATATTTGACCTAATTGTAAATGTTACAATTAATTGATTATGGATTAATTATCAATCAAATTAAATTAGATTTAATTTAATTGAGTTAGACTCAATTAATTAATCCTAATTGATTTGGGTCAATGTCCACTTCGAAAGGGTTCAATCGGATTTAAAATCAACTTCAGTTTGACTGTAAAACCATTACATTTGGACCAAGACCTAGAATTCGTTAGACTGGGACTCTCTCTCCTTGTCTCCCCCTCCCTCCACATGCCAACCTAGTGGGTTCCATTTATTTTGGGTGACAAAAGAGATGGGGCATGAATAGATGGGTGCTAATAGTGTTTCAGTGTGAGAGAATAAGAGAGGAGGAAGAGTCCTCTTCTACTCCTCTTAAAACCTAAACCAGATAAACTAAACTCCTTTTATTTTGGAGTGGATAATTTTTGTAAGACAAAAACTAAGAGGCTTATCCTAGTAGAGAATATTTGTATGAACAAAAAAAGAGAAGGGCGCTAATATGGAGTTGGCATGAATTAATTTAGAGAGTGAAAAGTCCTTCTCTTCCACTTCTCTTAAGTCCCGGCTAGATAAAATGAAACACCGGTATTTTGTTTTGATGGGATGGGAGACTTAAATTTTAAATAAAGGAAGAAGTGTGGCCGACCAGATGAGATCTGATTTTGGGCATCAAGATTTATTTCCTTCCACCCTGATTTTAATTGTGGCGCCTTTCTTCTCTTGGCCGTGAACACCAGAGAGTCTCTCTCCTGGTTTCAACAATTCTTCTCCCTTTATTAGTTTTCTCTCTTCTTCCTTGAGATGGTCCTCTACATAAAAGAAAGAAGAGAGGAAAGGGTCCAAAAGTCTTGCACTCTGATTGCAAGATAGAAGCCGAAAGCCGGTCCAGATTCGGATCGGCATAGTTTTTAAAGCGAACGATTTGCGGAAAGAGGAGAGGGCTGCAAGGATCTAGCAATCCGGTGCCCTCTATGACTCGGTTGCGAGAGTTTCATGTGGATACCAGCAGAGGCTGGGCGATTGCGCGGCTCCGACAGAATCCCGGCTTTTCAATAGCGGATCTGCATGCTTTTTGAAGCAAGCTCGGATAGCGATCCAGGTAAGTATTTTGTACTTAAAATAATTTTTATTTCAGATCTAATATTTTTTCCATGTTATGCAGGATGTTAAGATTTATGATAAATAAATTAGATTTATTTATTAATTGCATGATTAGATATAAATTATTTTTATATCTGCTTTCACTACGACAGGCTGCTGAAGCCTGTTTAATTGCAATTTCCTGTTCCTGGAAGAAAATCAACAGTGGTATCAGAGCCGCAGTTCTCCTTTCAACATGCATGCATGAGAATCAGGTCTGAAAAATATTCAGATCAGTTAGAAAGATTATGATTTTTTTGATCTATGTTGAATGATTGTTGTATCATAGAATTTTATGTTTTAAAAAATTATTTTTGAAATTAAAATCATAATTTTCCGATCTGGAATTAAATTTAATAATCTGAAATTAAATTGATCAAAGGTTGCACAAAGTGACATAAGGTTATCTTGCTATAGGGCTTACCCTCTATAGTGCAAAGGTTGTCTTACTTTGATGTATACCGATTTTGAAAAGGGTTTTCAAAAGGATTTTGATCGATTTATGACTATGTATGTTGTTGTATGAGATGCAAAAAATTAGGATTTAGATCTTTATATGATTTATGATCATAAGCCATTAATGTCATGCACTTAAACCTAGTTTTAAAATTGATTTGATCAAGAATATCAAATTAGGTGCATGAGGGTTTGGGTTGAACAAATTAGGTCTAGAGATTGGGCTGTGTGATTAGGGCTTGATTAGATAAACTAGTAACCCTAATATGATTTTGAGCAAGTGACTTAACTGATGATTTGGGTTAGGTCAAGTGTGATCAAAACTGGTTTTAGATGTAGTCTGCTCAGATCGATTCATTTGATAGTGAATCGATAAGTTAAGACCTAATTTGGCTCGGTGATGAGCCCAAATCATTAGATGACCTAATTGAATCTTGTCAGTCAATTGGTGTCTAAGGAAGGTTTCGATCATGGTTTGCTAATTGGGGCTAACTCTTTCTTAACCAACTAGTTTGGTGGAAAGAGGGTATATTGGCAGAACCCTCCCATGGATCAAACTGACCTGGCCAATTTGGTTGATTAAGTTTTTAAAAGGGTCACTTTTGATTTGAGTTCACCCATGCTAGTTATATTAAATCAGACATGAGATTGTACTGACCTAATGTAATTTTAGTCAGACATGAAATTGTGCTGACTGAATGTAATTGGTTAGTCATGATTTGGCTGATCAATTTAGAAGAGACTTGAACCTAAGCTCCCAATAAATATTAAGTCATAGGTCTTCCACCATTGTAGGTGTGTAGGTGTCCTACTGATGTTGATTATTCTTGGCTGGTTACAGTCATCTAGTTGCATCAGGAAGACACAACCACCCTATTAGGCATGAGATGTTGCTAGGCACTGATGGGGTTGGGCCCAATAAACGGGCACGTTGAGGGACTCAATGATGGCTTTGTTTAGCATGAATGGTGGGTCTGACTTAACTAATGTTTGGACCAATAAACGGGTACGTTGAGGTTCCATGATTTAGAGACCAAGAACTACAATTTGTATTAGATACATTGGACAAGAGTTGGCCACTTATTGGTGTAGCGTGCTACCAATAATCGGATATGGTGAGGTGCCGCACATCGATGGGACCGTAGCACCCACTAAAAACCTAGAGTCGCATGGTTTTGCATCTCCACGGGAAGTGTGAGAGATTTGAGAAAATAGTGAGAGTTCTAAAATTATTTCTTAATGACCCTAGAATAATTTTTATAATTAAGTATAATGCATCTAATTTGAATCTTCTACTCTTGCAGTTAACCATGTCTGCTTCAAATCCCTTAGTCCATATTCTAGAGACAAACTGACTAGTTGGCCTCAATTTTAAAGATTGGTTGAGAAACTTCAAAATTATTTTGAGTTCTGAGAAGTTAGGCTATGTGCTTGACCAGAAACCCCCTGTATTACCTGACCATCCAAGTACTCGTCAGACGACTGCACATGAGAAATGGATGGAAGATGATAATAAGGTTAAGTGTTATATGTTGGCCTCAATGTCAAATGAATTGCAAAGCCAACATGAGGATATGCCAACTGCTAAATCGATTCTGATTCACCTACAAGAGTTATATGGTGAACAAAGTCGGATTGCATGCTTCATAGTGTCAAAAAGGCTTTTCAACAACAAGATACATGAAGGGCAGTCAATGCATGATCATTGTTTGATAATGATTAAGGACATCGAACAGCTTGAGAAACTGGGCATTCTTATTCATAAGGAGCTTCAGGTGGATTTGATCCTCCAGTCCTTGACTAGTTCATATGCTCAATTTGTTATGAACTATAATATGAACAAGTTGAACTACAGTTTGCCTGAATTATTGAACATGCTGGTAAGTAATGAGGGGACCCTGAAGAGTTCAAGGGGCTTTGTTTACTCTATAGAGCAGTCATCCTCCAAAAGAAAGTCTACTTGGAAGAAGAAGAAACCTGCAAAGAAGCAGAAGAAGGAAAGCAAACAGAAGAAGGACACTCCCAAGAAAGCCAAGGTTAGCAAAGGAAAATGTTTCCACTGCAATACAGATGGCCACTGGAAAAGGAATTGTCCTCTCTACCTAGAAAGCCTGAAGAAATAGAAGGAGGTTGCACCTTTTGAAGGTAAGCCTATGCTCGTTATTGAATCTAACCTAATGGTTTCATCTACTTCCAGTTAGATTTGAGACTCTGGCTCTAGTGCTCACATATGCATTTCAATGCAGGGTATGGAAAGAAGTAGATGCTGAGAGAAGGTGAGATGGTCCTACATGTCAAAAATGGAGCAAAAGTTGCTGCTCAAGCCATTGGATCATATTCTCTGGTGTTACCTTTAGGGTTTAGATTAGTTCTTAATGACTGTTATTTTATGCCTGAAGCTAGTAGAAATTTGATTTCTGTCTCTGTGCTAGCACAGGAAGGATTTAAATTTATATTCAATAAAGACTTTTGTAGTATTTATTTGAGAAATAAATTGGTTGCAAAAGCTATTTTAATTGACAGTCTCTATCATTTGTATGCCGATGCATCTTTGAACATTAACAAGAAAATTAAAGTGAATGCCATAGGACATAAACATCCTAGAGATGACCTAAATGAAAAATACATGTGGCACCTAAAGCTCGGTCATATAGGTGAGGATAGAATTAATAAACTGGAAAGGGGTGGGATCCTAGATTCAGTTAATTCTGAATCATACCCACCTTGTGAGTCATGTCTTCAAGGCAAAATGACCAAGTTACCCTTTATAGGACATGGGGAGAGGGCCACAGAATTACTTGCCCTGGCACACACTGATGTGTGTGGTCCATTTGATGTGCAGTCCAGGGGTGGTTTTTACTACTTCATAACCTTCACCGATGATTGTTCACGGTATGGTTATGTGTTTTTTATGAGACACAAATCTGAAGCTTTTGAAAAGTTTAAGGAATTCAGACATGAGGTAAAAAACAAACAAGTAAAACCCTTAAGGTTCTCGATCAGATCGGGGAGGAGAATACCTTGGTAGAAAATTTTTAGATTATCTTAAGGATAATGGCATAGTCTCATAATGGACTCCACCTGGTACGCCTCAGCATAATGGGGTGTTTGAGAGGAGAAACAAGACATTATTAGATATGGTTCGATCTATGATGAGCTTCATTGACTTGCCTTTGTTTCTTTAGGGAGATGCCTTACAAACTTCAATTTACATTCTAAATAGGGTTCCATCTAAATCTGTTCCTACCACACCACCATATGAGATTTGGCATGGTAAGAAACCAAGTCTTGCTCATTTCAATATTTGGAGATGTTTAGCCTATGTCAAAAGACTAATGGTGGACAAGTTGGAATCAAGATCTGTGAAAGCTCGATTTATAGGATATCCTAAAGAAACTTTAGGATATTATTTTTACCTTCCAAAAGATCATAATGTGATTGTGAGTAGACATGCCACATTTCTTGGAAAACAGTTTATTCAGGAAGGTGGTAGTGAGAGGTTAATTGAGCTTGATGAGAAAGTCTCTGAAGAGCAACCAGCTGGAGATCAGATCGAACCCAATCAACCAATACACGTAAATACTCTTCCACCTCGTAGGTCTATTAGAGTCTCCAAACCTCCTGAAAGCTTCTTGGGAATGCTTACAGAGGATTTAAAGGAAATGTTTTTTGTTGGGGACAAGGATCAATTGATTTTTCCTAAGACTTAGGATGAGGCGATGTTAGACATCGACTCCGAGAAATGGTTGAATGCTATGAAGTCAAAAATTGATTCAATGCATTCTAACCAAGTTTGGTCCTTAGTGGATCCATCAAAGGGTATTGTACCTATTGGTTGTAAATGGATCTACAAAAGAAAAATAGATACAGATGGTAAGGTAGAGACCTTTAAAGCAAGGTTGGTGGCGAAAGGGTATAGTCAACGTGAAGGCATTGACTATCATTATACCTTTTCACCAGTAGCTATGCTGAAGTCCATCCGTATATTGCTTGCATTTGTAGCATATCATGATTATGAGATATGGTAGATGGATGTGAAAACTGCATTCCTGAATAGATATCTTGGGGAAGATCTCTATATGGAGCAGCCTTTGGGTTTCACTTCCAATGATGAAGATCATAAGGTCTGTAAGTTGCATAGATCAATCTATGGATTGAAGCAAGCTTCTCGGAGTTGGAATACTCATTTTGATGATGCAATCAAATTGTTTGATTTTATAAAAATAAGGATGAGCCATGTGTTTACTAGAAGGCCAAAGGAAGGGCAGTGACATTCCTCGTATTGTACGTGGATGACATCCTCTTTATAGGGAATGATATTCCCATGTTGACTTCGGTCAAAAGTTGGTTATCTAAGGAATTCCTTATAAAAGACTTAGGTAAAGCATCTTATATTTTAGGGATTAAGGTCTATAAAGATAGATCTAATCGGATGCTTGGCCTTTCACAAAAATTGTACATAGAGGAAGTGTTGAAAAGGTTCAGCATGGAGAACTCTAAAAGAGGATTGTTACCTCTTCGGCATGGCATTAATCTCTTTAAGAAAATGTGTCCCAACACACCTGAAGAGATTCAACGCATGAGTAAGATTCCATATGCTTCAGCAATTGAAAGCCTTATGTATGTCATGTTGTGTACTCGACCTGATATAGCTCTTGCTATGAGTGTCATGAGCAGATATCAGTCGAATCCAGGTGAAGAACACTGGAAAGCTGTGAAGAACATTCTTAAGTACTTGAGAAGAACTAAAGATTTTCTCTTAGTCTTTGAAGGGAGTTCAGAATTAGGGATAAAGGGATATACAAACTCAGACTTTATGTCTGACCCTGATGATAGAAGGTCTACATCAGGGTCTGTGTTTTTGTGCAATGGTAGGGCAACTAATTGGAAAAGTTCCAAGCAGCCCATCATAGCAGATTCAACAATGGAAGCAGAGTACATCGTGCCTCTGAAGCTGCAAAAGAAACCTTCTGGTACAAAAAGTTTGTTGCGGAGCTTGGAGTGATGCCATCTGATGCCAGGTCTCACCAGAAGTCCAAGCATATTGAGCGGCGATTTCATATCATACATGACTACCTCGAGAAAAAATATGTTGAGGTGCGAAGAGTAGACTCCACGGACAACGTGGCAGACCCACTGACTAAGACTCTGAGCCAACAGAAGGCTGAAGTCCACTTTGAGAAAATGGGACTTAGATATGTAGCCAATTGGCTTTA
This sequence comes from Areca catechu, assembly GCA_021397845.1. Classification (NCBI taxonomy): domain Eukaryota; kingdom Viridiplantae; phylum Streptophyta; class Magnoliopsida; order Arecales; family Arecaceae; genus Areca; species Areca catechu. Next base: position 118,854,353 of record CM038043.1, read on the forward strand.
GTGCAAGTGGGAGATTGTTAGATGTATGCCCTGAAAGCCATGTTGTCTTGACACATTTTAATTTTAGGGCATGAACTTTGTATTTAATTTTTCTTGTTAATAAAAGGGCATTAGTTTCATTCATATTGATGTGTCTATGAATCGTCCATGGAGTTAATGGACAATGACACATATTCTCAAGAGTTAACTCCTAAAAGCTCCCAATTGTTGGAATATCACGAGGATGGTGATTGATTTGTTAAAATTGGTGCACAGATCACTTCCCTTTTAGGGTAGATGAGTCTCTGACCTATAGTGGTGACACTGGAGTGAGAGTGAAGGTAGTTGATAGAGATCAACGGTACTGAGTGTGACCAAGTACAGGAAGTTACACGGATGACTACTCACTCATCGATCACTTCCTGATGTTGTAGTTGTGTGAATAGTTCATTGACCTAGAGTGTCTCGGCTACTCACAATAAGGTTGTTGTAGTTTGACAGCACAATCACATGGTTCCTATCCATACGGGACCTTGTGGTGTTCGTTGACTGCAGTAAGTTTATTGTAGGAGTAGGGTGTTCACTTGTAAGGATCTATCAGCCTTAGTAATAAGGTATAATCCTATGCAAGCTCAATGAGACTAAGTCCAAAAGTCTATGGCCATAGTAGGGTGATAATGAAAATGTGTTTTCATTGGTATCATAATTGGACTTGAGTCGATTAGGTTAAGCATATGACTGATGGGTTTAATGAGTATCCTAACCAACATCATGTCGGGATTATGATAGAGGAACCGAATTACATGGTAACTATACCTAGGGGTTCCAATCTTATTCTGCTGGGTTGCCACTATATACTACTAGGTGTTACTAGTGGATTATGAGAGCTCGTTAGGATCATTCTCGGATCGATGATCCTAATTAGGGTTGAGCTAAAATTATTTCAGTCCATCGAAAGGAGTTCGATGATGTATAATAGAGATTATAGCATGTCTCATTACCAGACGGGATAGGACCTGAGGGGTCACACATATTAGGAGCTCAAGTAACCAATCAGCAAATCAATTTGAACCTAATTGTAATTGTTACAATTAATATTTGACCTAATTATAAATGTTACAATTAATTGATTATGGATTAATTATCAATTAAATTAAATTATATTGAATTTAATTGAGTTAGACTCAATTAATTAATCCTAATTGATTCGGGTCAATGTCTCGAAAGGGTTCGATCGGATTTAAAATCGACTTCAGTTTGACTATAAAACCATTACATTTGGACCAAGACCTAGAGTCCAGTTAGACTGGGACTCTCTCTCCTTATCTCCCCCTCCCTCCACATGCCAACCTAGTGGGTTCCATTTATTTTGGGTGACAAAAGAGATGGGGCGTGAATAGATGGGTGCTAATAGTGTTTAGGCGTGAGAGAATAAGAGAGGAGGAAGAGTCCTTCTCTTCTACTCCCCTTAAAACCTAAACCAGATAAACTAAACTCCTTTTATTTTGGAGTGGATAATTTTTGTAAGACAAAAACTATGAGGCTTATCCTAGTGGAGAATATTTGTATGACAAAAAAAGAGGAGGGCGCTAATATGGAGTTGGCATGAATTAATTTAGAGAGGGAAGAGTCCTTCTCTTCCACTCCTCTTAAGTCCTAGCCAGATAAAATGAAACACTGGTGTTCTATTTTAATGGAATGGGAGACTTGAATTTTAAATAAAGGAAGAAGTGTGGCTGACCAGATGAGATCTGATTTTGGGCGTCAAGATTTATTTCCTTCCACCGTGATTTTAATTGTGGTTCCTTTCTTCTCTTGGCCGTGAACACCAGAGAGTCTCTCTCCTGGTTTCAACAATTCTTCTCCCTTTATTAGTTTTCTCTCTTCTTCCTTGAGATGGTCCTTTACATAAAAGAAAGAAGAGAGGAAAGGGTCCAAAAGTCTTGCACTTTGATTGCAAGATAGAAGTCGAAAGCCGGTCTGGATTCTGATCGGCATAGTTTTTAAAGCATATGATTTGCGGAAAGAGAAGAGGGTTGCAAGGATCTAGCAATCTGCTGCCCTCTAGACTCAATTACGAGAGCTTTGTGTGGATACCAGTAGAGGTCAGGCTATTGCATGACTCTGACAGAATCCCTGCTTTTCAATAGTGGATCTTCATGCTTTTCAGAGCAGTCCCAGATAGCGATCCAGGTAAGTATTTTGTACTTAAAATAATTTTTATTTTAGATCTAATATTTTTCTCATGGTATGCAGCATGTTAGGAATTTATGATAAATAAATTAGATTTATTTATGAATTGCATGATTAGATATAAATTTTTTTTTATATCTGCTTCCACTGCGACAGGCTGCTGATGCCTGTTTAATTGCAATTTCCTATTCTTGGGAGAAAACCAACAAGAACAACATAGCAGATCCATTCACTAAAGTACTACCAAAGCAGCAGCTTGATTGCCACTTAGATTATATGGGTGTAAAATACAAAGACGATTGGCTTTAGTGCAAGTGGGAGATTAAAAGAATGGTTCCCTAAAAGTCAATCATTGTAAGGGCATTTCTATGATCATTCAACTCATGTATGATATTATTTATCAATAAAAGTCATCCTTTGATTCATCATATTGCTGCATCTTATCAAGGTTATAATGAACCCCATAGGTTAGGGTAATGGAATTAGGGTTATGTTGGAGATCATAACGGTGAGACCTAAGTTCCTATAAACCCTAATCTAAAATGTTCCTAGTCATTGGATAATCGATTCGGGGATAGATGAATCCGGAAAGACTAGCACATCCTATGTATGCTCGATGAAGAGGGTGGTTGATCTCACAACCACTTGTGTAGAGATACTAATACAAGGATGTAGGTGCTCATTAGGTTATGATTCTACTGAACTGATCTGATAAGAGAACATCAAATGGAAGTCTTACTTGTCAAAAGAATGTTCTCGTAGTGGGAGTTGTGAATGTGATCCTTAGACCTGAGACTACCATAGTATCTTATGCACATGAACCCATATTTTGGTGCATACTCACACATGGTAATTAAATTATGTACGGGTTATTTCTAGATATGGTGGATTGTGTATGAAGGTAATGAGTAGGTCAACAAGGAATCAATCACTCCTAGTAAGAGGAGAAGTTATCCCGTGTGATCTCTTCGAATGATGACTCAGGAAGTCTTTGATCAAAGCAAGATGATATTAGATAGGGTTTCTAATCATTCATTGGTCGAGTCTTCATTATCAAAATGAGATTCAAAAGGATTAAGTGCTAGGGTTTGACATTTATCCATGCCCATCACTTAATCAGGATACAGGGAGATCAAAAGATTGAATTGCACGGTAACTTTTCACTGAAGAATATTTTGGTACTTTCCATCAAATTCTTCATCTTCTAGGTAAGCATGACACGTTGTTGATGTCAATCATGTCTTGTATGTTTTCATGAATCAATTTGATTAAATTCATGAGTCAATTCAAAAACTAGTTTGAATTGGCAACTTAGGTCAGCTCAATTTGACCTAATTAAGTCAAATCGGATTTGATTGGATCGAATTGGCTTAGACCTAGACCTACTGTTGGCTAGATGTGGAACCCAAAGGGTCACACACATTAGGGAATTTACCTAGAAAGTCAATTAAAATTTTATTAGGGTCATGTGATCCTAATTGGTTAGCTAGATTACACACTAGCATGTGTATGCTACCCTAACTACTAACCCAATTGAATTGGATCTATAAGGTTGCTTAATGGGCTAACCAATTTAAGGGAATCCTAAATTGGGTTGAGTCCTAAGTGGGATTTTATCTAATATTATTAAGGCTCTTATGCACCAAATACCAAGAGTCCCAAGGGCATGGGACTCTTGGCGCCAAAAGAAGTGTTCGGCAATTAAAGGGGCACAGAAGGACCAAGAGTCCTTTTGCTTGTTAATCACTTATGAGATGATAAACTACATTTTATCCCCTTTCATATGACACCCATATTGCATGGACTTTATCAGATTTGGCATGGAGAAAAGGTGGCGCATAAGTGAAGAGTAGCGACTTTTCACTATTGGTGCGCAGAAAAGGACCTAGAGTCCTTCTACTTTGGGGAATTTTTCCAAATGAGACAAGATGTCCCTAGAATTATCCCATTTCCAAATGCTATGGCATGTTACCGATGGAAATGAGAGTGGGCGGTGAAGAAAGATGGCGTGCACATGAAGGGTTGCGTCCCTTCATGATAACTGCAACATTTAAATTCCAAGAGTCTTTCCTAATGAACGAACTTGACTCTTGGATAAGTCACATTGCTTCCACGCCATCTTAAGACCCCTATCAGCCGGTTACATGCCACATGGCATGAGGATAAAATGCCAAATCATTCAGAGAAGTCAAATAAGTCTTTTGGCATAGAAAAGGTCATGGTCTTTGGTGCAGGAAGGGTCATGATGTTTTAAGATAAGACTCCTTCTTAATGAAGGGTCTTATATGATCTGTTGATTGATAGATTAAAGGCTGATGAGAGCCATATATGGCACCTCCCCATCTAATATAAATAGCCATCGGTGTTTAGGCTGATGGTAATCTCAAATCCTTTCTTTCTTATACTTACACTCTGCCACACTCTCCTTGTCTCTTCCTTCCCTTGTTAGAACTTAGGTCTTGTCTTAAGACAAGTTCACTATTTTAAGACAAGGGTTTAGGAAGTGAATAAGGAAGTGAAAAAGTGAGTGAAAAAAGGATTTGGAGAGGGCTCTCTACTGGAGGGCAAGGGTCTAAGCAAAAAAAGAGAGGCTGCCAAAGGAAGAATGGCTATTAGAAGGGTCCTAGTGGTTTAAGCAACCTACTAAGGAGTGCTTCTTAGGTTCAATTCCTATGTGGATCACCTCTAGAGGGCTTGCACTTGTGTGCCTAGTGAAAAGAAGAAGGAATTAGCATTCCAGGTATTTTTCCAAATCCTAATTGAATGACTTGTTAATTGTAATGAATAAGCGATCTTGGGCTTAGGGTTTCAAGTTGTTTGGAGTTTCAAAAATGAAAATCTTTGAAATCCATGCTTCTACTACTTCACCGAAACCCAACAACATCCATACCAAGACTTCACTGATTCGGAGGAAAGAGTCCTTAGGAACATTCACCTCGATGCACCGACCTTTGATGGAAATCTAGATCCTAAGGTGTTCGTCGATTGGGAGAATGACATGGATCAACATTTTGAATGGTATGAGATGTCAGAAGAGAGGAAGTTCAAATTCGCTAAACATAGGTTAGTCCAACAAGCTAGGTTGTGTTAGAAAATGTTGAGTGCATTTGTCATCAGAGAGAGACATGCCCATAGTCACATGGAGAGCCATGAAGATCAAACTTAGGGAAAAGTACTTACCCATGTCCTATGAGCAGAGGGGACCCATAACTGATGCTGGACAAATAATTAAAACTAAATTACTATGATTAAGATCTAATTATCTGAGAGAAATAGAGAATAATTTTTATATTTTTTTTAGATTTTTAAAGAAGACTTCAATGGAGATTTTAATGGAAACTAGTTATTATCTACCCGCAAGTAAACCTACAAATTAACTAGGAAAACAGGACTTGGTGATTAAGAAATCACCGTAATATAGGGTTTATCTTATCAACAAATCAAAGAATAATGAGAAAGGAATAAGTTTCAATTTTACCAACGAAGAAATTCTCCTTTGAATCGGATTTGACAGAACTCTCAAGATCTTCACAGCAGGGTTTCAAGAACTCGATCCCGGGCTCTGATTTCCGTGTGAAGCTGGTTTCGAGGCAAGAATACCTGATCTTGATTCCTGATCACCTGTAACACTCAACAATGAAAATTATGAATTAAGAAGCAGTAAAGAAAAAAAAGAATGAAAGAAAAGGAATGTTTAGAAATGGTGTTTTTTGGAGGTCTGCTAGATAGGTAGATAACTAGGGCCTCGCACCCCGCGATGTTCAACAAAGGAAAAGGGCCCACACCCTGCGATGCACATAGCAAAAAAAAAATTTTGGCTGAATAACTTTCTTTATTGATGAATGAATTATTGATTAATTACAAGGGGGGTTGGAGGGGTATTTATAGACCCCCAACCAGTGGTGTAAGGGATATAACTACTAGTCTTTTTCTTCCTTGGACTATAACTCTTAGAATCCCGCTTTAAGTAACCTAAACTCTTGTTTGTTGAGAAGATCTAGACTCCTTTTAAAGTGGGTGAAATCTTGAGGCTTCTCATCCAAAGTGGGAGCCCAGGTGGTGGATTGGTGAGATGGTTTGATGTAGGGTCAAGATGCTCCATCACTTGGCCTTGCTTGTTTGTTGGACTCTAGAGTCTGGATGTGTAGATGTCTGCAGGTGAGTGGACTCCTTAGTCTGGATTGAAAAAGACTCAAGAGTTTTGGTGAGACTCTTGAGTTCTGGATACTTAAGCAGCTTCCAATCTCTTTGATTGAAACTTTATAGTAGAAAACCTTCAAACCTTCTTTTCTTGGGTGAGTAAAATTCCTAGAACTCTTTGAAGTTGGCATGAAAAAGAATGCTTGGTCGACTCCCTTGTATTTGGCATGGAATTTTTTGAGTGGGTGCACCAAATATGAAGAGTCTTTCTTAATTACTCATCTTAAATTTCAAGTGGTGCTAATCATGAATTTAGATGGCCGACCAAGGTGTAACATGGAGTGGATAGTGTGTTGTCCTAATTACATGCAATTTTCAAACATGTCATGTGTTTTTGTCCTGGTTGAAGTTCCAAATGGTGTTGTCCCAATGACATGTCCAATCATGACATGTGTTGATGTCCAAATCCTTGAAAAGTTGGTGCCAGGAAGAGGTTGCACATGCCAAGTAACTTGGGCTAGCACATGGAATCACATGGCTTGTCTTGAGCTAGCACATGGGATCATATGGGTCTTCAATTGGGTGCACATGGGATGTTGTCTTTGGTCCCCTCTTGTAATACAAGACTCAATGAATAACAAATCATATGACTCAACTAAATAGCCAACCATACTTAATTAGGCTTGCGAATAAAAATCTAATTAAAGTTGGTAAAAAGGGATAATTCAAATCGGACCATTTAATTCCTAATTGGCTAAATAGGATTTAACTCAATTGGGGTTTCGACTCAACTTGGTCAAAAGGGTTTTATCCCAAAATAAACAAAACCCTAATTACAATTGGTAAAAAGGATTTACCCTAACTAAACCAAAATAACAAAATTTTAAAAAAATATTTATATGATAAAAAAGGGTTTGGGTTTAGGGTTTTACTCACAGGTGATCCACAGGGATGTGGGTTCAACCTATCAATTTCTTTTAGCCCTGGTGCCCTCACCAATAACCCATCATCCTGAACCCAATAGGATAGTACCCTTGGATATAAGCCAAGTACTAGTCAAGTTCTCCTTAGCCGACCCACCCTACTATCTCATTTGTTCACAAGGATGACATTGAAGAGGTAATATACATAGTAGACCCAGAGCTAGTTGACTAGGAAAATACTCAGACTGAAGCTGTATTGGAAGGATAATTAGAAGAAGAGAACTATGAGGAGTATAACACTGCTACTACTAGGGCTTTACTTGAGAAAATACTAGAAGAGAATCAAATTATAGAGCCTAGTCTTGAAATTCAAGGACAAGAGGAAATTAGTGAGGACATGGTTTCTTCAATTCAGTACCCTCAGGAGGAATTCACTCCTTTAGTCCCAGTTAAAGATCTCTTTCCTAAAATTGCTGACTCATCCTTCCATAAAGTGAACCTTTTATTGCCTATAGATATAAATCAAAATCCAAACCTTAAGGTCATCCCCATTAATTAAGGACTGTTCCATGAGTCCTCTTCTTATTTCCTATCCTATCCTAAGGCTTCCAATGCTTCTAGAACCACTCGATTACACTTTGTTGAGGTTAACAGGTTGCATAAATCCTTTGAGCACGTTAGATTTACTACATATTTCTAGAAGATCTTATGGCATTTATTAGGAGTCCATGTAAAATCTTTATCTACATGTCACCTACAAACCAAGGGTCAAGCACAAAGATGTAGTTAAAGATTTAATAAATTCCTTTCAATAGGAATGCATAGTTGAACTTGTAATTTATTTGGTATTGGTACAAGTCATATGCACAACATGTTAGAAATTTTCATATGAGCAATGAAACTTAAATGCTTATGGCTAATTCCCAAAAAATGAGTTAAAGAGTTTGCTGAGGAGATTACGTGATGATTAGGCTTTGACCTGAATGGTTTCCCCTGGGGATCGTGAAAAAAAAAGTTACATTCCCATGGAGCTAGATCTTTCAAGGTGATAAAAAAAGTTGGACCTAATGCCTATGTGCTTGAGTTACTACCCGAATTTTGCATTAGCCCAACCTTCAACATTTCAGATCTAGTTGAGTATAGGGAGCCAGCAATGATGCCTAGTGAGTCGTCGTTTGGACCTGACCCAATTCTTGAGAGAGAACCTTCACCTAAGTGTCTACCAATCAATTTACCTGAGTGGTGAGAATGGATTGAGTGTATTTTGGATGACCAGGTTGTTACTACCCAGAACAGAGGCTACCAGCATTATTTGGTTCATTGGCAAGGTCAACCAGAATTTGACTCGTGGATCACTCGAGAGGATCTGCAATGCATCGACCTTAACTTATTAGAGCAGTACTAATGTCAGACTGACCCTTACTCGATAGGGTCGAGTTCCTCCCACCCTAAGAGAATTGGTGCAGGAATTAGGATCAAAAAGAGGCTGCACCCAAATCATAGCTCATTATGAATTACTTAGGCATTTCAGTCAATCAGTTTTTGAGTCCTGCTAGTTTTGTAATAGAGTTAAGTCAATTGAGCCCATTTGGTTTTTATCTTGAGTCCTGTAATTTTGTTTTCTTTCATTCTAGTCAAGTCCAAGAGGAGAGCCACTGGTCCCCACTTAAACAAAGATTTCATGTGCCACCTCCACTGGTCCCCACTAAGCAAAGAAGGAAGACATCATGTGACACCTCCACTGGTTTCCACTCAAGCCATCCAAAGCAAAGGAAGAAACAAAGTGGCACCCCACCTTTCTCTCATTTCCATGAAATTCAAATGGGCGCCCCACCTTCTTCTCCCACCAACTTGGAAGCTTTTCAAATTTTAAAAGAGGCGCCTCACTTGGAAATCTTTGACCAAGCATGAAAGGAAAGAGGTGCCCCACTTGGAAATCCTTGACCGCCCAAGCATGAATGATGCTCCCCTTTTTTTCTCTCCTTATTTTAGGCATGTATTTAAATTTCAAAAGGGGTCTTGGGTGATTAATAAGTACCCCCTCTCTGCTCTTGTAAAAGATGAATTTTGATGAATGAAAAGTTTTCTTATACTTCATGTGCTCTTTGCATTGATGTTCCATGAGAGAGAGGGTGTGAGGCCCAAACCAACCTAGTTCTCTAAGTTCCAAACCCTAATCTCTCTTCCCAGCCCTAGCTTCCAAGAGTTCCACCTCCAAGCCTTAGTTGTCAAGCATTCCTTCTTTAGGTCTCTGGGCGACGAGCTTCCTCCCTCACCAAGACTCTTCCATGCCAAGCCTCATCCATGCCAAGATCCATCTTCCATTGCCATTCTCTACCCCTCTCTACTCATAATTTCTTTTCCACTTCATTCTTTGCTTTGATAGGTCTCTAACTCTGTTGTTTGCAGGATCCCCTGGGTATCTCGATCCGCAGAGGAGGTCACCCTTGCCTTGGAACCCCAGACCTGAAAGCTGACAAATTCGCCAAAGTAATGCCACCTCATCCATGCACCAACCCCCTCGAGTGCTGAGAGATCCAACTATGGAGAAGATATCATTATATAGTACAAACCCCCTAATCTTAGGTTTGACTTGTTGAAGAAGGCACTAGTCCTAATTGAAGTGGTTTCTCAACCCTTAGATCCTCTTTCTTTATCATTTGAGTGAGTTCAGTCTATGGGATAGTGCTCTTTACTCTTCTTGTAATCAATCCCAACATGTTCTTACTCCTCTAGAAGAATAAGCCATATAGATCTAAATCATTACTCATCTAAAATAGCTTTTCTTTTATGCTGATGTTCTTCATGCCTTTCATCCCAACTGGTCTGCCCTTCGGCTCTGGTTTCGTTAGATTCGGTTGGTCAATGGCTGGGCTCGGATTAGCTTCTCGTGGTCCCGAGATGGTCTGCAGGTGTACTGGACTGGTTGGCAGGACCCTCTGATCTCCCTGGTCCCCCAAGGGGACCGAAACTGAACGAGGAGACATCTTGTGGAGATGATGGCATCAAATAAGTTGAGCCCTAGGATGCCCTAGAATCGCATTGTAAGGCAAGGGAAGCCTCATAACGGTGAATGTTGTCAGTATAATACTTTGCCGAGATGGCATCCTGGTGGTTATTGGGAGTGTAATCTCTTCCTCAACTCCAACTGAGTCCCCGATGAAGCCTATTAAGGTCATGAATACTAGCTTTATTTAGTCAGTGGACAAGTTCATCCTTATGAAAGCATCATAAAAAGGATGTCTGTAGAGCTTCCATTGTCAACAATAATTCTTTTTATAGGATGCTTTGCTATCATCATTTCAACGAGGACAACATCATTATTTGGGTTATCTACCCTGGTTGGCCCTTCTCTCTCGTAGGGGAGTACATCATCATTCTCTTCTCTCCCCCTATCCCTCTTCGAGGTTCTCCCTATCCCCTAGGAGATCATCCCGACCAGCTTCTTAGTGGGCCAGTCATTGATGGCGAGCGATTGAGGTTCTTCATTCTGGGCTATTGGGGGAGCTCATCTCTTCATGTACTTCCTAAGGTAGCCATGCTTGATCAGGTCTTCTATCTCCCAGTTTAGGTGGCGGCATTCCTCAGTATTGTGGCCGTGGTCTCGGTGGAAGTGGTAGTAGCGGGACCTGTCGCGTCCAGCAAATCGCCTCAATGGGGGAGGTCGACATAGGGAGCATTCATCATTGATTTTCATCAGGATCTTTGCTCTCGGGATGAGGAGAAGAGTGAGCTTTTCTTCTTTGGCAGGTTGACTCTAGGTCTCGACCATGACCACTGGACCGGCACCTTCTTTCGGGCTGGGGGAGCGATGTTGGGAATATGGATCAGCACCAATACCATGGAAGCAAGAGGGAGAGATCAAGAATCAGCCTTCTTGATTTAAGAAACCAGCAAATCAAGAAAGCTAGATGGCTACAACCATTTCTTGGATTCAATATGCAAATAGAAGTAGAATAGATGGATATAGGAGAAAAGAGAGATTTTTATTATTCCTTTGAGAAGAAACCCTTGATACAATCAAGAAACGGTGCCTCCTCCGAAACCAAGAAGCTCCATGCCATCTCCTCTCAAAACCAAGAAGCCCTCATGCATGAAACCTCATGCACGCCCCTCTCTCTCTCTCTTAAATCATCAGCCTTCCCCCTTTCCTTATTTATATGAAGTAGTTTTTCCTGGGCCAACCAACTTCTTGGGTGATTAGGCTTCTTGGACCAAACCGGTTAGGATCCTTAGGTGGTTGGGCTAACCAACTAACCAACCAACTAACTAACTAACCACCTAACCAACTACTCCCCTTTCACACCTAAGGAGCAGCTAGCTATACTTGGACCCAACACAATAACCCAAAAGGTTATGATACATCTTTAAAAAAACTCCCCCTAATAAGTCAATAAGAAAACCCTAAAACCTGAGCCCATGAAAACATATTCTCATATGTTCTCTCAACCCTGGGTCAAGGCCCCTGACCCAACATGACTCAAAGGGCCTTGAAAACTTATAAACCTAAGGCTCCCAAACCTATCCTAGACATCCATGAATACATCATGAACCCCATGGAACACCTCCAGGACCTCTGGAACACCTCCAAAAACTGCTTGGCATGCCTCCAAGCTCCCAGGGATTGCCTTGAACATCCCTGCCATGGCCTCCCAGATCTTTCCAAAATTTGGGAGCACCATACAAAACCCTACAATCTCCATCTTGGTGCCCCCAAGCCTTTGTAGACCTGGAAATGTCCTTTTTCATAATCCTGCTATAACTGCATGTCCTGAAAGCCCCTTGTGCGAATCTCCTTGTCTTTGCCAACACCCATCAACTGCTGAGCTCCCTTGGAGGCCTTTGGGATAACCGTCTCCTCCACTGAAGATCCTTGCTTGTACCTTAGCACTACCATTGTAGACTTCCTTCTGCCTGGCAGCTACATCAATCTTTTTCTTGGAATTCCCTAGAGAGATCGTAGCAAACCTGAGCCGACACTTGCTATAACTGGAGCTCTACTTGACACCATCTTCTTGTCTTTGCCAACACCCATCAACTGCTGAGCTCCCTTGGAGGCCTTTGGGATAACCGTCTCCTCCACTGAAGATCCTTGCTTGTACCTTAGCACTACCATTGTAGACTTCCTTCTGCCTGGCAGCTATATCAATCTTTTTCTTGGAATTCCCTAGAGAGATCGTAGCAAACCTGAGCCGACACTTGCTATAACTGGAGCTCTACTTGACACCATCTTCCCAGAGCCATGCCTCACTACCTATGCACATTGCTCCACCTACATTGGTGCATCCTTAGTGCTGGTGCTGGGATATGACTCCTTCCTGTGCACCCCTCCACTCCGACCCTGTGTCGAATCCTAATCCACCTGTGAAGCCACCTCTCCCTGGTGCTCCACCTGAGACTGATGGTGTGAACACCAGGGCCAGAGAATATCGACAGGTTGAACCTACATCCCTGTAGATCACTTGTGAATAAAGCCCTGAACCCAACCCCTTTTACCATGTAAATATTTTATTTTAATTTTTGTTATTTTGGCTTAGTTAGGGTTAGCCCTTTTTACCAACTATAATTAGGATTTTGTTATTTAGCCTTTTGGGCTAAACCCTTTTTACCATATTGATCAAAACCCCATTTATCAATTGTGTCAAACCTTATTGGGCCAAACCCTGTTTACTAATCTATTCTTTTTGTTACATGAGGTTAAGCCTTTTGATCAATTGATCAATTGGGTTTTAGTTATTTGGTTTTGAGTCTTGTAAAAATTAGTTATTGAGTCCTGTATTACAAGTGGGATCCAATTGAAGACTCATGTGACTTCATGTGCATCCAATTGAAGACCCATGTGCTAGCCCAACACAAGCCATGTGCTAGCCCAAGACAAGCCATGTGCTAGGCCAAGTCAATTAGTTTTTGGCACCATCTTTGCAAGATTTTTGGACATCACTGCCATGTCATCAAGGGGATATCAATACATGTCATGTTTGGACATGTCAAGCCAATTTATTTTGGGGCAACTTCACACTCCATGTCACACTTCATTGGTCGGCCCATGTGAGAATAATTAGTGCCTACCTAAGAAATATTTGGCGCCCTCCCTTTAAGTAAGTGTGAAGGACTTCTCTTAATTGGCACCCTCCACTTAAGTTATTCCATGCCAAAACAAAAGAAGTCGGCCAAGCATGTTAGCCTCTTCCTTCATGCCATCTTCTATAGAGTTTCAACTGAAATTATGCAAAGTATTGGAGGTCCAAGGGTTTCTACTTCCAGTATTTCAATCAAACAGGTTGCCAACTACTTAAATTCCTAGAACTCAAGAGTTTCATCAAAATTCTTGAGTCTTCTCCAACTTAGACAAAAGAGTCCACTCACTTGCAGAAGCCCACATCATCCATACTCGAGAGTCCAGCAAATAAGGCCAAGTGATGAAGCATCTTGACCCTACATCAAGCCACATCACCCTATCTTCATTTTGACACCCATTTTGGATAAGAAGTTCATGGTTATTGCCCACTTTTGAAAGGAGTCCAGATCAGCCCAACAAGCATGAGTCCATGCCACTTGACCAAAATTTCAAGAGTTGTAGTCCAAGGGAGAAAGAGTCTAGTCTTTGAATCCCTTACACTACTGGTTGAGGGTCTATAAATACCCCATCAACCCCCCTTGTAATTATAATTATTATTCATCAATAAAGAAGCTCTGCCGAATTTTCTTCCTTTGCTATGTGCATCACGGGGTGTGAGGCCCTTTTTCTTTGTTCTTTGGAACATTGCAGGGTGTGAGGCCCTTTTTCTTTGTTCTTCGGAACATCGCGAGGTACGATGCCCTAGTTATCCTACTTATCTAGCCGACAAAAAAAAAAACTCTAGCCACCACTTCTAACCCTTTCCCTTCCATTCTTTTCCCTTTCTTTGTTGCTTTCTAATTTATGTTTTTTGTTGTTGAGTGTTTGCAGGTGATCAGGAATCAAAGTCAGGTATTCTTGCTTCGAAACCAGCATAGCATGGAAGATCAGAGCCCAGGATCGAGTTCTTAAAACCCTGCCATGACAATCTTGAGAGTCCTGCCAGATCATTTCAAAGGAACAATTTTCATTAGTAAAACTAAAAACTTATTCCCTTCTCTTTAATTTCTGATTAGTTGAAAGTAAATCCTAGTTTACGGTGGTTTCTCAACCACCAGGTCCTGCTTTCTAGTTACTTTGTAGGTTTACTTGTACGGGTAGTTAACTAGGACTAGTTTCCTTTACTGTCTTTTTTGAGTCTTCCTTAAAAATCTAAAAAAATCTAAAAAAATTATTCTATGCTATTCTTTGATAATTAGGCTTTAATTTTTTTTTTTGCATCAACTGAAGTCCCCCTAATGCCATGAATAAAATCCTGAGGCCAGCCACTCAATGCTACCCAGCTGAGCCTGCCACTGTACCTCATACTCCGTCGCTGCCTCCTCAAACCCTTCACATCCCATGAACTCCTCCGAGATCATTTCAGATACACTGCCCCCTGCAGGCTCCTCCGAAATAACCAAGAGCTCATCTGACTCTTTCTCTGACCTAGCAACTGAATTTGAGAAATCCGAGCTTTTCCTTTCTCCATCCCTGCACTTCTTCCTAAGTGGACACTCCTGCTTAAAGTACCCTGCTCACCACAGTTGTAGCACTTGAATTCTCTCTCGCCCATCTAGGTCTTGGACCGTACCTTGTGCTTGCTGCCTTCCTTCCCTCTCTTGGTCCTCTCTCCTACTGTGATGCCCTCTTAAGGTACTCTATCCATCGTCATCTTCTCCCTTTGCTCATTGGACCTTAGCACTGATACTATGTCTTCATACATCAAGGGTGAAGGAGGTGCAGAGTGGGAAACTCTTGCCTGAGTTCCTGGCCATGCCGGTGCTATTAGTGCGATGTGCACCATGGTCTGAGATTGGGGAGCAGCTCTCCCAACCGGTCGGGCCATCATGCTATTTTTTTCCAACCACCTGGTGGTCTCCTCGTGGGTGGGAGACCACATGCAATGGCCCCTCCTGGCGCATTGCCGCAATCAGGGCATGGACCTAATGGGCCAATATGGTGATCTAGGGATCCACCGGGGGTAATGATGGTGGAGAGGGGGGATCCCCTTTAAGGCTTTATAGGTCACCATGATGGGGGGCCCCCTACTCAACTGGCGAAAGCCTTATGCACTTGCATTGTCACTATGGAGCTTTGGGCTTCTGCAGATGCTTTGATGGCGGTGGGGGACTCATCGTTGGATTTCCCTCGGTCATTGGTGTTCTACCCCCTACCTGGCATGCCAATCTATTATCGCCAAGAACACCATGGCCTATAGCTCTGACATGGCATGGACTTGTCGGGCTTCCATTGGGTGCTCATTCCCCTTCCTGGTGCACCAATCTATTGCTGCCAAGATCACCATGGCCTGTAGCTCTGACGTGGTGCGGATTCTGTCGAGCTCCCATTGGGTGCTCAATCGTCTTCCCACGTGGCCTGCAAAAAAGATGAGACCCAGGCCAGGGATTTCAGCAGGAATACTCCGGCGATCAAGTCAGTTGGGACGATCAAGGAGAATAGAACCTCTATGGCAAAGAGCTTGGGGACTCTCTGTGTAGAGGATGAAAGATGGAATTGAAATAAAAAGATAGGATTGAGTAGAGATCAAAGTGCTGGGAGGTTCTCTTGGCTGGTTCCTTGCCTGTTTGCTCTCCGAGTCTTATCAGTTGCCTCTGTTCCTTCTTGGGGGTCCTTTTCTCTATTTTTATATGAGTAGGAGTGGCCTAGACCAATCCTGGAGCTTCATTGAGATGTCTCTTTCCTTGTATACCTTTTTGGAGGGGTTTTTCTTTGTCTACAGCCTCCCCCCTATCAGATCAGTCCTCTTGTCCCTCTAGTGGTGCAATTCTCATGGAAGAGGCAGGCACCGTGCCGCTGATCCCTGAGCCATGGTGGAGCATTTCTATTCCAGGAGGGATCGTTGGAGTATTGTAGGGCCTATGGCCTTAATGGAATACTCCTCTTGGAAGAGGTTCAGGTTCCATATCACGAGGATCGGTTCCCTCGATTGCATGGTTGTTGATGTGGCGGTGTGCTATAGGGCGTGGAGCCTGTCAAAGCATGCATCGCACAGAACATGTGGATGGTGCATTGCGGAGTTTGAATTTTCTGGTAGGGTTGCACCACTTCTAAGAGGTCGCAGGTAGTTGGAAGCTTCCATGTCATAGTCTGTACCTCTGCTGGCCCTCCCTCTTTCTATCGCTGGCGAGAACTCTGAGCTTGGTAGGAGGAGGGGGAGAGCTCAATCTTGAGAGCCTGGCTCCGGGAGCGGGAGCACAACCTCGGCTGGGTGCTCGACCCCAGATGCGGAGGGCTGCCCTTAGCATGCATGAGCATGACTTTGGTTGGGCGCCCGACCTCAAAAGCGGAGGGCTGTCCTTGGAATGCATGAGCACGATCCCGGTCGGGAGTTGACCTCAGATGGAGGGCTCGTCCTATGAGCACGACCCCGACTGGGAGCTGACCTCGGACAGAGGGCTTGCCTTTGGAATGCATGAGCATGACCTCAGCCGGGAGCTGACCTCAGACGGAGGGCTTGCCCTATGAGCACTACCCCGGCTAGGAGCTGACCTCGGATGGAGGGCTTGCCCTTGGAATGCATGAGCATGATCCCGACTAGGAGCTAACCTCAAACAAAGGGCTCACCCTATGAGCATAACCCTGGCTGAGAGCTAACCTCGAATGGATGGCTCGCTCTTGGAATGCATGAGCACCACCCCGGTCGGGAGCTGACCTTAGATGGAGGGCTCGCCCTATGAGCATGACCCCGGCTAGGAGCTGACCTTAGATGGAGCGAGCCCTATGAGCACAACCCTGGCTAGGAGCTAACCTCAGATGGAGGGCTCACTCTGGCATGCATGAGCCCAACCCTGGCCGGGAGCTGACCTCAGATGGAGGGCTCACCCTATAGGTATGACCCTGGTTGGGAGCTGACCTCGGATGGAGGGCTTGCCATTGGAATGCATGAGCACGACCTCGACCGGGAGCTGACCTTAGACGGAGGCTCACCCTATGAGCATGACCTCGGTTGGGAGCTGATCTCGGATGGAGGGCTCGCCCTTGGAATGCATGAGCACGACCTAACTGAGAGTTGACCTCAGATGGAGGGCTCACCTATGAGCATGACCTCGGTTGGGAGCTAACCTCGGACGAAGGGCTCATCCTTGCATCTTCATTTGGGTGCCACATCCAGGTGGCACTTTCCACCCACATGGCTACCAGCTATCGCCGTCATGGGCTCCATGTCAGTGGTTGTGCCACATCAAAGAGTATTAGAATATTTTAAAAATGATTAAGGTATTTAGTTCAAAATAGAGAAGTATGAGTATCAAAGTAAATAAACATAAGAATTAGAGTAAATATTTTGAAATATCTTTAAATAAAAAGGATGGATACAAGAAATTTGAAAAATCTAGCATTTTAGTTTATATTACTCCCCCCATTCATTTTAGTTTATATTACTCCTCCCATTTATTTTTATTTTTCCCCTTTTTATTTTATTCTATATTATTTTCCCTTTTTGTCAACATCATTAAAAAGGTAGGAGGGAGATAGCTCTCCCTAAGACAATCAACTAATGCAATAAAACAATATTATGGAAATTAAAAAAAATATCATCCACATATATAAGATGGAATCAAATATATAAGTCATAAAAGTCATTTGTAGCATAAATATATAAGTTTGTCAAGATAAGAGGTATATCCTATGCAAAAAATGTTGCACACAAAATGGTTCCTTGATATAGTCATCAAGATACTGAAACATAAAAAGTCTGATACATATAACATCAAAATATAAAGTCTAATACATATAGAGTGGCCTAAAACCTATCTAAATAACTCTTGAGCTATGGAGTTAGATATCTAGCTCTAAGTCCTAGTAGTAGGTCCACTGAATGGTGGTGCTCTTCTAGAAGATCTGTAAAACTGCTACTGCTTTACATAAGTCCTGGTAATGATCCTAATAGATAGTCCGGGTTGTGTAAAGGTAGATTGGATAGCTCTAGGAGGTTAAGTATAAGGAGGGTTGCTTGACATTTGGATAGCATAACATGAAATAGGTAGAGATGGTGGAGCTGTTACTACTGCTTGAGCACGGACCTCCTTAGCAAGCCTAATAACCAAATGGGAAACACTACTGATGTTCGCTATCATTGACATCTTATGTCTATCAATAATAGTCTGAACCTTAGCAAAACCATCATCCAATCTCCTTGATAGCCTGTCTGCTATACCTGCTACTGAAAAGTCTGTGCTACTTAATGAGTTGATGTATATATATAATCTTGGTCTATAGTCCATCAACTCTACCTAAAAGTGTTTGCATCTTAGCTCGTACAAACTAAAACTCTCCTTTGATGGCTTGTCATATCCGAAAGAAAAGTGCCCTAAAAGCCAATCTTTGTAAGGGCATTATTATAATCTATCAACTCTTGTATGACATTATTTAATTAATAAAAGGCATATTTATTCATCATATTACTGTGTCTATATATTTTAGATTACGATGAACCCATAGGTTAGGGCAATGGAATTAGGGTTATGATGAAAATCATAATAGCGAGACTAAGTTCCTATAAACCCTAATCTAAAATATTCCTAGTTATTGGATCATCAATTGAGGGATCGATGTTACCGGTAAGACTAGCATATCCTATGTATGCAAGGATGTCGATGGAGAGGGTGGTTGGTTTCACAACCACTTGTGTAGAGACACTAATACAAGGATGTGGGTGCTTGTTAGGATATGAGTTCACTAAACTAATCCACATTAAGAACATCTTATGGTGGTCTTACTACTTGTCAAAAGAAGGTTCTTATAGTGGGAGTTGTACATGTGATCTTTGGACCTGAAATCACCATGGTTCTTTATGCACATGAAGCCATATTTTGGTTCATACTCATTCATGATAATTAAGTCATGTACGGGATGATTTCAGATATGATGGATTGTGTATCAAGGATGTAAGTAGATCAAGAAGGAATCAATCATTCCTAGTAAGAGGAAATTTATCCCAAGTAATCTCTTCGATTGATGGCTTAGGGAGTCTTTGATCAAAGCGGATGAGATCAGAAATATTTCTTAATCAGTCATCAGTATAGTCTTCATCGTTGAATTTAGACTCGAAAGGATTAAGTAATTGGGTTTGACAATTATCCATACCCATCACTTATTCGGGATAAAGAGAGATCGAATGATTGAATTATACGAAGACTTTCCACCAAAGGATATTTTGATAATTTCTACTAAATTCTTCATCTTCCGGAAAGGCATGACACATTGCTAGACATCAATCATGTCTTGTAGGTTTCATGAATCAATTCGATTGGATTCATGAGTCAATTTGGAAGTTGGTTCGAATTGGCACTTGGGTCAGCTCAATTTAACCTAATTAGGTCAATCAGGTTTGATTAGATCAAATTGGCTTGGACCTATACCTATTGCTGGCTAGATGTGGAACCCAAAGGATCACACACATTAGAGAATTGGCCTAGGAAGTCAATTGAATTTTATTAGGGTCATGGGATCCTAATTTGCTAGCTATATTATGTACTAGCATATGTAGGTTAGCCTAACTCCTAACCCAATTGGTTTGGATCTATTAGCTTGCTAATTGGGCTAACCAATTTAAGTAGAACTTAAATTGGGATGAGTCCTAAGTGGGGCGGTATTTTTTAGATTTTATCTGTAATTAAAGAAGCCCAAATGTGCCAAAAAAAAACAAGAGTCCTAGGGGCATGGGACTCTTGGCGCCAAATACTATATACGACACAATATAAGGGGCACAGAAGGACCAAGATCCTTCTACTTGTTAATCACCTTTTAGGTGATAAACCACTTTTAATCCTCTTTCATTTGACACCCATATTGGATAGGCTTTGACTGGCCAAAGAAAGCTTTCGGCATGGATAAAGGTTGGCACACAAAATGAAGAGTCGCGACTCTTCTCTTCGGTGTGCAATCACATAACCAGAAGTCCTTCAGTTTGAAGACTTCTTGGTTGACTGACACTCCCTATGGAATCCCATATCCCTTAGCCTCTCTTTGGCTGGTTAATTGCCACCTTGCAAGAGGAAAAAATGCTGGTATTTTGAAGAGACGCGAAGGTCTCTCTTGGTGCATGAATTGACATATTCTTTCTTTTATAAGACCCCTTCTTTGTGAAGGGTCTTATTTGATCACTTAATTGGTTGATCAAGGGCTGATGAGAAGACATAACAGATGCCTCTTTATTTCCTATATAAAGGCATCGGTGATTGATACCAAATATATTCTACATCATTCTTTACTTTCTTGCATTATCCACCTTGTCTTTTCCTTCCCTTGTTAGGACAAAATTCTTCTTTTAAGACAAGTCCACCATTTTAAGACAAGGGTTTAGGAAGAGAATAAGAAAGTGAAAAGAAGAAATAATAGAGGTTTTGGAAAGGGCTCAAACTACTCTACTGGAGGGCAAAGGTTTGAGCAAGGAAGGAGAGGCTGCCAAAGAAAGAAAGGCTGTCAAAGAGTCCCAGTGGAGCAAGCAACCTACAAGGAGTGCTGGTGCGGACACCAGAGCCAGAAGAAAATGATAGGTCAAACCCACATCCCTATGGATCACCTGTCAATAAAGCCCAAAGCCCAAATCCCAGATCACTTGTAAATAGTTATATTCAATTATGTTATTTTAGCTTAGTTGGGTTTAGCCCTAAACCCCAAAATTGAGTCGTCTGTAAAAACCACTGGATCCAAAATTGAGTCTATTAAAAAACTCCAATTTCAATTAGGTCATAAATTCTATTACAATGGTCCAGTGTTAGTTAGCCCTTTTTACCAATTTTAATTAGGATTTTGTATTTGCAAGCCTAATTAAGTATGGTATGGTTTAATTATGAGTAAGTATGCCTTTTGATCAAACTGAATTTCAATTGATCGAGTTGGGCTTGAAATTAATTACAATTGAGTCTTTGTAATTAGTTAGTTGGTTGAGTCTTGAGTCCTGTTACACAAGAGGGGACCCAATTAAAGACCCATGTGACTCCATGTGCAACCCAAGTCAAGCCATGTGCCAACTACCTCTTGGCGCCCACCTTCACATGTGCCACCTCATCTTGGATGCCCAAGTCACTTGCCACATGTCATCTTGCTGCCATGTCATACCACATCATTAGCCTATGTCACATGCCACATGCATCAAGTTTGGACATATCACATGCATCAAGTTTGGACATCATTTGCCACATCATCCTGGACAACAACACATGCCATGTCACTTGTGTTGGTCGGCCACATGAAGAATGAATTAGTGCCACTTTTTTAAGATGTGTAAAATAGAAGGACTTCTTATCTCACCCTCTCTTTTTCACACATTTCAAAGAAGAGCCTCTCATGTTTTTTTGTCGCCCACATCCAAGGAGTGCCTCATCCATTCTTATCATGAAAGGATTTAAATTCAAAAGGGGATGGGAGTCCACCTATATCCTCTTATTTGTTCTTATGTACTTTCAAGTGCAAGAGGACAAGATGAAAGATTAATGCCAAGATGGAGGAGGTTTGGACACCACATTTCTCACAAGTTGTCACCCTCTCACATTTGAAATCAAGAGATCGAAATCAAAAAGGAAGAAATACCGCACCACCTCTTATTTGGAATTTATTTGTCGCACACTTCAATTTAAGAGGAGTACGGAGAAAGGCCTCTTCCTTCTTGTCGCCCAAATAAGATAAAGATCCATGTTGTTGCCCAACACAATGAAGCCAATCCAATGTTGGCACCCATTATGAATGAAGCCAAGGAGAGCTCAAAGACAGGAGTCCAAGATGCCTAAGAAGAAATTTATCAGTCATTGAAGCCCAAGGGAAACCAATGCAAGACTTTGTAACCCTTACAACTCATGTTGGTGGTCTATAAATACCACCATCAATCCCTCTTGTAAATTCAATGATTATTGATGAAATAAAGTTGACATTCTATCAATTCCTTTGTTGTATGCATGGCAGGGTGTGAGTCCCTATTCCTTTATTCTTCGAAGCATCGCGGGGTGTGAGGCCCTAGTTATCATATATCTATCCCACCATCATAAACCCTAGCCGCCTACAAGCTTCTTCCTCCCCATTCCTTTCTTTTTTTTTTCCATTGAAATTCATTCTTCCTTCCACGTTTACTTTTGAGTGTTTGACTAGTTACAAGTGATTGAGATCAAAGTGATGGTTATCTTTGCCTTGGAACTAGTCGAGTTGAAGATCGGAGCCCAAGGATCGACAATCTTGAAAGCAAGATCCTAGAGAGTCCCATCAAATCTACATCAAGAGGGTTATCATCTTTGTTGGTAAAGTATTAACCATCCCTAACTCTTAATTTCTGATCCTTTGATAAGTAGAACCCTAGTTTTAGGTGATTTCTTAATCACTAGATCCTTCTTTCCTAATTAATTTTGTTTGTTCAATATTGTGGGCATATACTAGCTCACTAGTCTTGTTTATTTTAATTGCTTCGAGTCTTTATTCTAAAAAAATCTAGAAAAAATAATCTCTATTAATTTCAGTTAATTAGTTTAATATTCAGTAATTTAGTTTTTGCATATTGTCCCACATCAAGTGCTTCCAAGAATCAATTTCTATGTGGATCACCTTTGAAGGGCATGTGTTTGTGTGCCTAGTGGAAACAAGTAGGAATTAGTATTCCAGGTATTCTTCAAAACCTTAACTTTCTGACTTGTTAATTATTATGAACAAGGGATTCTGTTTTAAGGGTTTCATGCAACTTGGTTTTTTCAATATATTTAATTTTTAAAATCCACTCTTCCACTATGCTAATGAAACCCAATAGTATCATCTCAATAATCCTCTACACCAAAGTGTCATCTAATCTGGTTTGTGGGTAAGGAGTGCCAGGAGTCCTCGATGATAGAAGTGGAATATATGAAGGCCTAGCCACAGCCTCTAATGCTCTGAGTGGTGAAGAAGGATTGGCTCTATGTAGTGGATGTAAGGAAATATGTCCTATAGCTAATCATCTGAGTTATAAATGGTTAAGCTCATTATAATTTGTATATGAATTATCAATAAATAAAAGTTATTTTGGTAGTTTATTATATTTTGTACATCTTTCTTTAAACACTTTTGTGATGAAGTCCTTAGAACTATTTCCATTTTATAAAGGAGGATTTATCGTGTAGTTCTTAAACCTGTTCATGACCAAATGATATGTTGTTATTTATGACTACAATGTTTATCGAGTATAGGTCATTGTATATCATATGGATTGGTTGTCTTCATAACCAAGGAGTGTGGAGATACTAGTATGGCATGCAAATAAGTGTAGGTATACATTTTGCTGAACATGATCAACTCTATAGAATACTCTACAGTCAAGAGTATCTCATAAAAGGATATGGATATAAATATCCTTCCGACCTGAAATTACCATGGTGACTTGCAAGTAACTCATTGTACTTATCAGACTACCTGTATTTCAATGCAATAACAAAATGTTTCTAGGTGTAATCAAGTACTTTAAGACTGGTGTGTGAGTTAAGATGGGATTCATCACTCCAAGGTGTTGGAGATAATGCTTTGCTATGTTTCAATTTAGCAAAACCTTGGCCAAGGTAATTCAGAGTTATTAGGTTAAGATACCTCTGGATATATTATTTAAGAATTAGCAGTTAACTCTGAAGTCATCCTAAGCATTGGATCAAAGGGATGAATTATACGGTAACCATATGCTTGGGTTCTTGAATGTTGCTTTGTAATCATTTGACCTATCTGGATGTTGGGTACTATTGCTAGATGATCATATCGATTAGTTTAAGAATTTATTCTAGTACTACTGGTTTAGTATTTGAACTTATGTGGTCACACATAATAAAAGCTTTTGACTGATCATGATGGTCGATTAACGATTAAGAGTTATTGAAGGATATAATTATCAAAATAATTGATAATTAACCTTATACAAGTATTATAAAGAAATAATTTATTAAGTATTAATAAATTATAAGAGAATTAATTAGTATTTAGATTGCTAATTGGCTCAATTTGATTGAACAAAGAGGTTTAGGACAAATCTAAGTAAATTGAGTTCAATTAGGTCTGACATGATTAGGTTATATGACAACCTAATTACTAAGGAGTTTTAATTCTACTTTGACTCGAACTTGGACTTGATTAATTTCTTTTTGATTAGGATTTAATTAAATTAATTAGGATCTAATTAGATTAGGCTCAATTTTTTTTTTGGGTTAAATAAAATTGAATTTTATTAGAACTCAATTTGAATTGAATTAGAATTTCAAAATCCAACCTAGCACCATCTCTCTCCCCATTTTCTTACTTCATGCAAAATTCAGATTTTGCAAGTAGAGATCCCATGCCAAAAGAGTTTTGTCACCCTATCCTTTCTCCCATTTAGATGAAGATTAAACCTGGTTTTATTATGTTGGATTTTGAATTCAATATGATACAATTTGAGTAGGATTCAAACTCCTATCCTTATCTATATTGTAATCTCCTCCTATCCTCATCTTTTCTCCATGCCATTTTTATCTAATTCTTTTGATGGGCGTGCACTGATTTGAGAGCACTTGTGTTGGGCGGTGGAGCCTAATTGACCTAATCAAGGACCCAAAACTAGTTCAAGAGTAGCCTAAGAGTTCCCAAGATCTAGACTAAAAACATCAAAAAAAAGGCCCAGAAATTAACCCAAGAATTTAGCCCAGAAAACAAAAAAGAAAGATCCTAGACGGAATGGGCTAAGCTCAGCCTATGCACGTAGCCCAGGCCCAGGCACCATGCATGGGCATGCATGGGTGGCATGTGAAAGAAAAGTACCCAAAAAGCCAATCTTTGTAAGGATATTTTTGTAATCTTCCAACTCTTGTATGACATTTTTGTATTAATAAAAGGTATTTTGTTTCATCATACTGCTATGTCTTATTTAAAGATTATGATGAACCCCATAGGTTAGAGAAAAGGAATTAGGGTTATGATGGAGATCATAATGGTGAGACCTAAGTTCCTATAAACCCTAGTCTAAAATATTCCTAGTCATTGGATCATCGATTCAGGGATCGATGCTTTCGGAAAGACTAGCTTATCCTATGTGTGCTTGATGGAGAGGGAAGTTGGTCTCATAGCCACTTATGTAGAGACACTAATACAAGGATAAGAGTGCTCATCAGGGTATGAGTTCACTGAATTGATCCATACTGAGAATATCTTATGGAAGTCTTATTACTTGTCAAGAAATAGTTCTCATAGTGGGAGTTATGCAAGTGATCTTTAGACCTGAGATCACCATGGTTCCTTATGTATACTAGCCATGTTTTGGTTCATACTCATTCATGACATTGAGTCATGTAAGGGGTGTTCTCGGATATGGTGGAAGGTGTATGAAGGATGTGAGTGGATCAACAAGGAATCGATCATTCCTGACAAAAGGAAATGTTATCCCAAGTAATCTCTTCGATTGATGACTTAGGGAGTCTTTAATCAAAGCAGAATGAGATAAGAAGTGTTTACTAATTAGTCATCAGTAGAGTCTTCATTATCGAATTGAGATTCAAAATGACTAAGTGCTAGGGTTTGACAATTATTCATACCCATCAGTTATTTAGGATAAAGGGAGATCAAAAGATTAAGTTTCATGGTAACTTTCCATTAAAGGGTATTTTGGTACTTTCTATCAAATTTCTCAACTTCTGGGTAGGCATGACACATTGCTAGATATTAATCATGTATTGTAGGTTTTCATAAGTCAAATTGGATGAATTCATGAGTCAATTTGGAAATTGGTTTGAATTGGCAACTTGGGTCAGCCTTATTTGACCTAATTAGGTCAATCAATTTTGATTAGATCGAAACATCTTGGACCCAACCAACTACTGGCTAGATGTGGAATCCAAAGGGTCACACACATTAGAAAATTAGCCTAGGAAGTTAATTGGTATTTTATTAGGGTCATGGGATCCTAATTGGTTAGCTAGATTACATATTAGCATGTGTAGGCTAACCTAACTTCTAACCCAATGGAATTGGGTCTATAAGGTGGCTTAATGGGCTAACCAATTTGAGAGAATCCTAGATTGGGTTGAGTCCAAAGTGGGGCAGCAATTATCTAGTTTTATCTAGATTTATTAAGCCTTTATCTTATTTATTTGAAGAGTCCTAAGTTGAAGGGACTCTTGGCGCTAATTGGATTGTGCATGAGATATGTTAGCATGCAGAATGACCTAGAGTCCTTCTACTTATGGGGATTGGTTTTCACATGAAACAAGGCATCCCTAGCCTTATCCCATGTCTAAGTGTATTGGTTTATTACTGGTGGAAAGAAGGATTGGGCGATGAGGAGAATTGGCACGCACAAGTGAAGGGTTTCATCCCTTCATGGTTGCCACAATAATTCAAACCAAGAGTCTTTCTTCATGAAGGGACTTGATCTCTTGGATAAGCCACCTGGTTTCTCATACCATCAAGAATCCTATCTGCCGGTTACATGCCACGTGGCATGAGGACAAAAGGCCAAAATTATCCAGAGGACTCATATAAGGCTTTTGGCGCATGAAGAGTCTTGACTTTTCAATATAAGACTCCTTCTTCATGAAGGGTCTTATATGATCTATTATTTGATAGATCAAAGGCTGATGAAGAGCCATATTTGGTGCCCTCCCATCTCCTATTTAAAGTCCTCGATGTTTATGCTGAAGAGATCATAATTATCTTTCTTTCTTACACTCTGCCAATTTATCCTCCTTGTCTCTTCCTTTTCTTGTTAGGACATAGGTCTTTCCTTAAGACAAGTCTGCTATTTGAAGACAAGGGCTTAGGAAGAGAATTAGGAAGTATAAAGAGAGTAAAGAAAGGTTTAGGAGAGGGCTTAGAATATTCTACTGGAGAGCAAGGGTCTGAGCAAAGAAGGAGAGGCTACCAAAGGAAGAAAGGCCATTAGAAGAGTCCTACTGGATTAAGCAACCTACTAAGGAGTGGTATCTAGGTTCAATTCTTATGTGGATCACCTTTGGAGGGCATGCACTTGTGTGCCTAGTGGAAAGAAGAAGGAATTAGCATTCCAGGTATTTTTTCAAACCTTGTTTGAATGACTTGTTAATTATAATGAATAATTGATCTTGAGCTTAGGGTTTCTAGTTGTTGGAGTTTCAAAATGAATTTTTTGAAATCCCTTCAGCTGTGTCATCGAAACTGAATAATGGTATCAAAGCCCCCTTATTTCATTCAATTAATGGTCCATTGAATTATTGAATGCTTATGTGATATTAAATATGATCATATTTGGTAATCATATTTTGATGCATGCCACTAATTAGGGGTTAATTAAATATTGAATGATAATATGATCACGTATAAAAATCATAGTATGATGCATACTATTGAAAGATTATATGATAATGAATATTATCATATATGGTGCATGCTATTGAATGATTATATGATTCTATGCATGATTAGTTCAACTATATATTTGCAATATATTATATCCTAGTAATTGCTTCGAATTGGATTAGTCACCATGGCCGTCCGGTCATAGGGGTCAGGTAGGGTTTAAAGGCCCTCTCTTCCCATTCAATGGGGTCTCCTATGTCGTGTAGGGGTGCCGCAGTGACCATATCCATGAACAAGTGAGGTGAACAGATTATTGTCAAAATCATGTTTTGTTATGCATATTAGATTTATATGCTTAAATGATGTCTTGAATGTTATTTTTAATTTAGATGTGTTTGAGACCATCAAAGCCCTCATAAAAATTATATTTAGTCATAGTGTAAGTTAATCGTAATGCAAATCTGATTGGGGTATGATTAGCTAATTGATGTCTAGGCAAAGTGGTTTTGGGAAGTTAAAGGGAATGAGGTTTTTAATTGGTTTCATTGACTGACCTGGCCAATTTAATTGGTGTTTAAGGAAAGCAACGGGGGGACCCCCTCATCTCCTCCACTTGGCCAATTTGGTCACATCTAAATCCTAAGTTGGTAATGTTGATTGATTAAGAACACTACAAAATTACCTTCCTTCATGCTAGATATAGTTCATATTAACAACTATATTCAGTTTGTTGTGTAACACAAGGCCTACCCTAGTATTAAATATGAATTATCTTAGTGTAGTTTATACTTTATAGTATGTTTGGTAGTATTGCTTTGTTGTGTAACACAAGGACAATATTATTCGAACATGTCTATATTGAAATGAAGGGTCTGACTAAACTAAGACACTATAGTTTGTTGTGTAATACAAGACTATAAGTGTCTTAAAGGCAGTTCATTTGTTGAGAATTGCATGGGTTGCAATTGAAAAGAAATTCCTACCTTTGAACTCATGAGTGTTTGTTGTGTTTAACAAGGCACTTATGAGAAATTGGGATCTCAACCCCACTAAAGAAACCTGGTAAGGTTTCTCGCTTACCATAGGTGAGGGTTATGGTATTCGAATAAAATAGTGGGAGACATAATTAGATATAAAGTCCTTATCTAGTTATGAATGTCATCTTGAGTGGTCTGTGTTGCCGTCGAGATCGTCGTGGCCTGTAGCCGTAGATGGCCCCGGAGCGTGCCCCTTGTCACCTCGGATCCTGCTCGGATACCCAGACCTGCAAAAAAGAGTTAGAGACCCGGGTCGGTAATCCTAGCGGGGGCACTCCAACACTCAAGTTAGTGATGACCTGGGAGAACATATCCTCCCGGTTGAGCCCCATGGGTGGACTCCATGCTAGGAGAGTATAATGAACTAGAAGGGTGTAGTGGAGTTGAACACGGAGCAGGGGAAGTGTCGGCTGAGGAGAGTTGGAGCTGAAATGGCTGTGTCCGTCAAGACCTTTCCCGCAGGTCTCCAGTAACCTGAAATCCTCAGGCTAGTTTGGTGCTCTCCTGTGTGCCTGGCCCACTTCCTCTCTGCTCAACTGTGTTTTTCTCATTGCTTACCTTCTTTCTGAAACCATGAAAAGTTCTTTTAAGCCATTGAGGGACTGCCAGGTACTTGCCTTGAGATCCTCGCTCTGTTTGCTGGTGCATGCAGCATTGCCTGGTGTCGTGTGTGGGATGCCTTTCCCCATTTGTGAAAGGGAATGGCACCACATCACTGACATTCCTTCTAGTCGCTCTACTTTTGGAAATAAGGCAAGGCCTCGATCTATGGGCTACCACATTCTAGATTCGGATCTACTGGTTGACTTCCTCTTTTGGGGGGTGCAGATGGTTGGTGAGGAATGCCAGGCCTTGATCGGGGGTCTCTTCCCATTTTGGTGTGAGTAACGGCTGGAACCATCATCACGGATCGGCAGGCATCCTCTCATAGTCCTCGAGTATTGAGGCACTGTCCTGGGAGAGTGGCGACCTCCTTTTGCAGCATATCTCCTCGTCTGAGATGGAGCTGATCTAGAGAGGCGGAGCTCGACTTCGGCCTCGGCATCTCGACCCGAAGAGAGCGTGGCGGGGAGAAAAAGGGTAGAGCTCGACTTCAACCTCGATGTCTCGACCTGAAGGGAGTGCGACCGGGCAAAGGAGGGCGAAGCTCAACTTTGGCCTCGGCATCTTGACCTGAAGGGAGCACAGCTGGGCGAAGGAGTCTGGGCAGAGGTGTCCCACATGGCAGCTTCGTCCTCCGTGTCGCTCAATGGGATCTAACATGGGTTCCACATCAATGCTCCTGCCACATTATTTGCCCCACACTCTCATGTCTCGTTGGCACGTGGAACTTAAGGCGAAGTGAGTTAATGCGGTGCTATGTGGAAAGGCAAAAATCTGGCATAATAATGGCCACGATCGGCGATGCTTCGTGAATGATCTTTTATGCCAATGCGGGAGAGACACGTGGCCATGTCTGAGGAATACTTATTGCTGGCATGGAATTTGGAGCGGCCGCGACTGAAACGTGGCAGTTCCATTGCAATTGCTAACACGTTGCATAGATCCATCGATGGGGGTGCAGCAATGGTGTGGTTAGGCATCTAGTCACCTCGAAAAGAAAGGTAGTCTTTCCCAAAATACTTCTTCTTTCAAACTTCGCTTGCCCGCCATCATATTGGAGCCCTTTCTTCCTCCCTCGACTGTCCTTATCCTCCTAGGTTCATCAGGTTCATTTCCTTCTTCTTCCTCTGACTGAGTAAAGACCTTTCCTGGGGTTAGGGCCTTCCTAGACTTTGTCCGTCTTCTTCTTCTTTTCTGCCGGTTGCCTTCGTCCCCCCCCTTTTTCTTTTTCCTTCCAGAATGTCTCGCTTTGGTCCTAACTTCCGTCCTATGATCGATCAAAGGGAGGCTGGGCCTTCTAGGCCGAGGCCGCCTTCTTCCTCTGATGAGGAGGAGGACGTGGCATGCTTCAAGCTTAGTAGAAGGCCCGCGCCCAGAGTGATAGTGATTAAGGAGCCAGCAACTTCTCTTCCTCTACCAGAACCAGCCCCTAAACCTTCTCAATCGACAGGTCCCGGTGGGGTCGTCTCGACGATCTTCGTCGAGGAGCTTTCAACTATCCGGGAGACCTATAGTGTTCTTGACTCTATCCGGCTTTCAGTCCCTCGACCTGGGGAGCGGGTCACTTCTAGTGGCCCGCACCGGATTGCCCTCTATAAGGAGACACTCGTAGGGAGCCTCCAATTTCCAATCCACCCATTCTTTTTTCTATGCTGAGCAACTACCGCCTGGTCCCTGCTCAGCTTGTCCCCAATGCCATTAGAACAATCTTCTATTTTATAGTTTTTTGTCATTTCCATGGGATAGTAGTCCATTTTTCTTTGTTCAGGGCTTTCTTTACCCTGAAGCACCATCCCATCGATGAAGGGTGGTGGTCTATTTCTTCTTACCTCAGGGGCATAAGATTTGAGCTCCCCTCTTCCATCAAAGGATGGAAGAGCAAATATTCCTTCACCTCAGTCGAGGGGGTCGACTGGGTTTGGAGCGACCCGGATCAGTCTCCCAACTGGAACTCTACGATCGACTTGGCTGATCGAGAGATAAACAACTAGCTCCATGCTGACCGGTCCCATCCCTGGAGGTTCTGTTGTCAAAGCAAACCTCTTCGAAGCCAGGGTAGCCCAATTCAGCATTTGGGTGAGTTCGGTTCGAGCACTGTCTCTTTATGCGCCCTCTTTGATTTTTCAAGCTCAGAACTGACATCTTCTTCTTGTGCAGGCATGAAGTTCACCCTGGACTATCTCCTCTCCTTCTCCTGGGAGAGGGGTGTGTTGAAGGAGGCTGGTGAACCCTCCCCGAAAATGGCTCATGTCGAGGGCGACGTGGGGATGGCCCTGTCACACCAATCAAGCCGAGAAGGGTAGTGCCCGACCCTGAACAGGGCAGAAGGGTAGCTGAGCCCATTCTTGAGCCCAGCATGAGGGTCATCGAGCCTGCTCTAGAGCTGCTGAGGGAGGTCGACCTGCTCCCAGCCCAAGAGCCCGAGGTCATCGTCCGGGCTAGGTCCGTCGCAGTCACTGTCGCGATAGCATCCCCTCTTCTAGAGGTCATCGAGGTTGGGGAGGAGAGAGTCGAGCTAGTGGCGGTGTCGTCTGGAGTGGCGCCGATTTCCTAGTGCACCCCATACACTTCTGCAACTGGGATGGCTGACGATTCCACGTCAGTGATGGGTAGGAGGGAGAGGGACTACTGCCGGGTCCCCTTCAAGTTGGCACCAAACATCTCTCTGGTTCGGGACCAGAGCCTTGTCGAGTGCATGATGGACCTTGCCATCCAGTTATGCGATCGGTGAGACAAGGCCAAAAAGCTTCTCGGTGATGCCATCGGCATCACCTTCGCCCAGCTCTTCTTAGTAAGCGCTTCTTCCCTCGGCTTCGCCTTGCTCTTTTTCCCTTACCTTCAAGACTGATGTCTTCTTTAGTGTAGCTTGGCACCGAGCTCCTCCTTATCAGGGACTATTGCCAAGCCTGGGCCAAGAGGGATAGGCTGTGGGGAGCGGAGCTCGAGTCCCTGAAGGAGGAGGTAAAATAGAAGAGTAGCGATGCCTCGGAGGCCACTGTAAAGATCAAGGAACTCTGGAGCGAGGTCGCCAGAGCCGAGAGGCAAATCACAGACCTCGAGGAGTCCCTGGACCGGGAGAGAAATCAGTCCAAGGGCAAGTCAGATGAGCTCAAAGCCAAGGATGCTAGGTTGAAGGAGCTTGATGCGGAGGCCACCAGGGAGAAGGGATGGGCATAGTCCCTCCTGGTAGAGTTGGAGGTGGTAAAGGATCGGGCCACTGCCACCGAGAAAAGGGCCACCGCTGTAGAGAAGAGGGCCACAGGCACAGAAGAGAAGACTGCCACGGTGGTCAGCTCAGCAGAGGTTGCAAAGAAGGTCACCGAAGAGGTCCAGCAGGCTGAGTCCGCCAGGAAAAGGGCTACCAAGGTGGTGGCAAAATACAAGGCCTCCCAAGAGTTCAAGCTCGAATTCAAGGAGGCGGCGATGGACTCATTCCTTCAGGGCTTCATATATTGCAAGTCCCTGGTGCAGGAGTTCATCCCATACAAGCACGTCAGCAGGCTGAGGCTTCCGAGCTTGACAGTCCCAGATCCTTCTCTTGACTCGGGCAAGGCGGATGAACCAATTACCGTTGTTGGCCCAGTTGTGTCGACGAAAGTAGCCGAAGCCCTGCCATCGAAAGTTCTAGAAGGTGACACCCCCTCTGAGCACCATGCTGGGAAGGCACTGGTCGGGTAGCCCAGGAGGCTTTGTAATTTTTCTCTTCCTTTCTTTCTCTGACCTAGGCTGCCCGGTGTGTCGGGGCCCAGGATACATGTAAGAACTTCTACAAGTATCAATGGAATCCCTCTACAGTCACTTCGACTTGTGTTCTTCTCTCTCTTTTTTTTCTTTTTTTGCACTTTGTCGATCTTGCTCTCTTCACTTCTTAACTACCCGTGTGCACGTACTTGAGAGGCATCGGGAATTTAAGTACCAAGGATCCGGGCCCTTTTTTGCTAAGCCCGGGGCATGCTGGATAGTTTGGAAGGATTTTCTCAGATTGCTAAGCCACGCACATTTCATGGGCAAGGCGGTTATCGAACTTCGAGCTTTTGTTTGAAGAGGTCTATTGTGCCTCGGCTGGGACCAGTTTTGTTCGTGCATGGCAAGGCTAAGGTCGGAGGTTTAATTCATTGATTCTACTAGGTGTTTGAAAGGTGTCGGGCTTTAGGAGTTTCCGGGCTTGAGTGCCGGAGAGCTGGGCTCCGGGCTTTGGTGCCGAAGAGCTAGACTTTGGGCTTGAATGCTGGAGAGCTGGGCTTTGGGCTTTGATACCGGAGAGCGTGGGTTCCGGGCTTGAGTGCTGGAGAGCTAGGCTCCAGGCTTTGATGCAGGAGAGCATGGGATCTGGGCTTGGGTGCCGGGGAGCTGGGCTCCGGGCTTTGGTGCCGAAGAACAGGGATCCGAGCTTGAGTGCCGGAGAGCTGGGCCTGGGCTTGAGTGCTGGAGAGCTTGTGATCCGGGCTTGAGTGCTGGAGAGCTGGGCTCCGGGGTTTGGTATCGGAGAACGTGGGATCCGAGCTTGAATGCCGGAGAGTTGGGCCTTGGGCTTAAGTGCCGGGGAGCTAGGCTCCGGGCTTTAGTGCTGGAGAATGAGGGATCCGGGCTTGAATGCCGGAGAGCTGGGCCCCGGGCTTGAGTGCTGGAGAGCTGGGCAACAGGCTTTGGTGCCAGAGAGCCGGGCTCCAGGCTTCGGTGCTGGAGTGCTGGGCTCCGGGCTTCTATGCTGGAGAGCTGGGCTCCAGGCTTTGGTGCTGGAGAGCCGGCCTCCGGGCTTCGATACCGGAGAGTTGGGCTTTGGGCTTCTGTGCTGGAGAGCTGGGCTCCAGGCTTCGGTGCCTGAGAGCTGGGCTCTGGGTGAAAGTGCTCCTACAAGGCAAGAGGGATTTGCTCAAAGAGAATCATTATTGTTATTGTTGGATTGAAAACTTTACATTACTGATAATATATTCTCAGGTTGCAGGCATTCAATGTGTGCGGGAATCTGGCTCCATCCAGGTCCACTAGATAATAGGCTCCATGAGGGAGGGCCTCGACTACCTTATAGGGGCGTTCCCAGTTTGGCGAGAGCTTGCCACACTCTCGGGGTTTAGATGCTTCGGCTCGGTGCAGCACCAGGTCGCTGGGGTGGAAGACCTTCGACTTTACCCATGCATTGTAGTACCGGGCAACACGCTGCCAGTAAACCACCATCCAAAGTCGGGCCTTGTCCCTGGTTTCCTCGAGGAGGTCCAGGTTGAGAAGAAGGCATGCTGGATTCTCTGCTTTGCTGTATTGCTATGATCGCAGTGTGGGGCGCACCGAGTTCGACTGGGACAATGGCTTTTGAGCCGAAAGTGAAGTTGAAAGGCTTTTCATCTGTTTCTATCCTGGGTGTTGTGTGGTAGGCCCAGAGAATGCTAGGGAGTTCTTCTACCCACCTACCCTTGTCTTGGTCTAGCCTGGTTTTGAGCCCTTGGAGAATGGTCTGGTTGGTCACCTCGCCTTCTCCATTGGTTTGGGGATGAGCCACCGAGGTGAAACGATGTTGGATGCCGAGCTCAGCACAAAACTCTTCAAACTCTCGATTGTCGAACTGCCACTCGTTATCAGTAATGATACTATGGAGAAGCCCAAAGCGACAGATGATCGACTTCCAAAAGAACTGGCAGACCTTGGCTTCCGTGATCTGCGCTAGTGGCTTGCTTCTACCCACTTGGTGAAGTAGTCAATGGCCACTATCAAAAACTTCCATTGTCTGGATGCAAGGAAAATGGACCCAGGATGTCCATTTCCCACTGAGCGAATAGTCATGGAGCAGAGAGCAAGGAGAGTGGCATCGCTGGTTGACATTGTATGTGGGTGTGGCACTGGCACCGGTCGCACCTCTTCACAAAGTCAGTGGCATCCTCCCTCATGGTCTCCCAGTAGTATCCTTGTAGGAGGGCCTTGTATGCAAGAGTCCTTCCCTTGACATGGTTTCCACAAAGGCCTTCGTGTATCTCTTGGAGCAAGAAGGTTGCCTCTGAAGGTCTCAGGCATTTTAAGAGCGGATAGGAGTAAGATTGGTGGTAGAGTTGTCCTTCCATGAGGACAAACCGCGAGGCCTTTTCCTTGATAAGGCTGGCCTTTGCTCGATCTTCGGCAAGGTGCCATCGGTGATGTACTTGATGTACCTATCCATCCAGCTCAGCTCCGGGGTGACTTGCTATACCTCTGTAAGAGCTTCACTGCTTGGATTTTTTAGGTACTCGATGTGGGCGCACCCCAGTGACAAGTCCAGCAAGGTTGCAAGTCTTGACAGTGTATCAGTGCGAGCATTCTCACCTCAGGGGATGTGAGAGATGTTGAAGCATCAAAAACCTGACGTGCATAGACGGACCTGCTCCAGGTACTTCATCATCTAGAGATCTCTGGCTTCATACTCTCTGAAGACTTGTTTGGCCACTAGTTGGGAGTCAATGAAGACCTTCAGACTCCGTATGCCTGCTTGCGGGAAACCCTGAGGCCCGCGAAAAGTGCCTCGTACTCCACCTGGTTATTTATTACGGTGAACTTGAAGTAGAGTGCACATTCAGCTACAACTCCATCGCCATTTGCGAGGATGAGGCCTGATCCACTTCAGCCCATGTTGGATATGCCATCGACGTGGAGATCCAAGACTCGTCCCAGCACTGGGCTCCTCTTAGTGCTCCGAGATCGTCTACCCTGGCTCTTCGGCAAGTCCCATGCACTCGACCAAGAAGTCGGCCAGCACCTGGGCCTTCTGAGATGACCTTGGTCAGTACGCGATGTCGAACTCGCTGAGCTTCACTGCCCATTTGGCCAAGCATCCGGATGTGTCAGGATGACTGAGCATGACCCTCAGGGGCTGGTCCATCAGGACCATGATCAAATGCACTTGGAAGTATGGCTTGAGATGTTGAGCAGACATGATAAGAGCAAAAATGAGTTTTTTGGATCGAGTGTACTTGATCTCGGCATCCCGGAGGGTCTTGCTAGCATAGTACACCAGTTTCTGGGATCCATCCTGATTTGCATGAACGAGGACTGAACTGACAACTCCAGGGGTGATTGCCAGGTACACCAGGAGCTCCTCTCCTGTCTCTGGCCTGGAGAGCAGTGGTGGTGATGCCAGGAAGTCTTTAAGCTCCTCGAAGGCCAGCTTTCACTCCTCCGTCCAGGTAAAGTCGTTCATCTTATGCAGCACCTTGAAAAAGGAAGGAAGCAGTCCACTGACCTCGAAATGAATCGGCTCAGCACGGCGATCCGACCCGTCAGGCATTGCACCTACTTCTTCGAAGTTGGATGCTCCATATCGATGATCGCCTTGACCTTCTCCAGGTTCACCTCGATTCCTCTTTGGGTCACCATGAAGCCAAGAAATTCCCCCGCTGCCACATTGAAAGGACACTTTGCCGAGTTTAGCTCCATCTTGTATTCTAAGAGGTTGTGGAAGGCTTCCGCGAGGTCGGCAACATGGTCTGACCTCGGCTTGCTCATAACGAGCATGTCATCCACATAGACTTGCATGTTTTTGCCAATCTGGTCCTTAAAGACCTGATTGACTAGCTACTGGTAGGTGGCACCAACATTCTTGAGATCGAACGGCATCATCCAGTAGTAGTACATCCCTCGATCGATGATGAAAGTGGTGTGCTCCTCGTCCTCAGGGTGCATCCGGTCTGGTTGTATATGGAGAATGCATCCATAAAGGAGAGCAAGCAGTGTCTCAAGGTGGCATCCACTAACTGGTCGATCTTTGGTCGTGGGAAGCTATCCTTCGGACTGGCTCGGTTGAGGTCGGTGTAGTCCACACAGATCCTCCACTTCCCATTATTCTTCTTTACCATAACCATATTTGCCAGCCAGCTCGGGTACTGTACTTCCCAAATAAAGCCAGCCTTGAGGAGTTTGTCCACCTCCTCGTTGATCACCCTTTGTCTCTCCGGTACAAAACTTCTTTTATTTTATGCACAGGGCGATACCTTGGGTCGATGCTCAGCTTGTGAGTGATGATCTCTGGTGGGATCCCGGGCATGTCGGCCGCCATCTAAGTGAACACGTCGGCGTTCACCCGGAGAAACTCCAGCAGGTAGGCTCGCTCATCATCTTGCAGCTGCACCCCAATCTGCACCATCTTCGCCAGGTCGATTCCGAGGGGATACGACAGCAGATGCTCAACTAGGCCACCCCTGGGGTCCTGCACCCTTTGGTCGAGGTCATCTGTGCTGGGGTCGTCCTTGCCTTGGCCCCGGGGATGGTTTGGAGGCAATGTTGAATTGGCTGAGGTGACCCCCACATCTCCCCAACACCGTAGGGAGTTGGAAACTGCACCAACATTCGCTTCTTGGAAATGACCGCATCGAGCATGTTGAGTCTGGGTTGGCCAAGGATCACAATGTAGGCAGAGGAAAGCCTTACAACTGTGAAATTCATCATTACTGTACTCTGCCAAGGTGGCATCCCCGCAGTAATGGGGAGAGTGATCTCCCCCTCTACTCTTTCAGAGTCACCTTTGAAACCAATAAGGGGTGTGTGCACGGGTCTAAGTTGAGCAGAGGATAGACTCATCCTGGAGAAAGCATCGTAAAAAAGCACATCCGTGGAGCTTCCACTATCAACCATGATGCATTTTACAGGATGCTTCACAATCGTCATCTCGACAACCAAGGCATCGTTGTTTATATTTTTATTTTCAACCCCCCCTCCCTTCATAAAGGGAAGTACAATCTCAAAATTTTCCCTACTCCGGGCCTTCTTGGAAGCGCGCTCAACTCCCCAGCATTTCATTCCCACCAGCTTCTTGGTGGGGCAAGCACCTGAGGTTCCACAGGGGGTCCACCCCCCACGAACCTTTCGAGGTAGCCCTTCTTGATGAGTTCTTCGATCTCCCTCTTGAGGCACCGACAGTCCTCGGTATCGTGGCCGTGGTCGCAGTAGAATTGGTAGTACTTCATCCTGTCGTGACCAGTGGATGGCTTTAGCGGAGGCGGGCACCATAGATAGTGCACACCCTCGATCTCTATAAGGATCTTCACCCTTGGGGTAAGAAGAGGAGAGAAGTTCTCTTCTGGGATGGGGTCTCTTCTCGGCTTTGACCTTTAGTGGAAGTTTGGTATGGCTGGTCTGGGCTTTAGTGCCCCGGAGGTCTCCCTGAGGACCGGCTTCTTCAGAGGCCTTCCATCCAGCTCCCTCCTCGTGCGATCCACCTCCTCGGTGTGGATGTACTTTTGGACTTGGAGGAGAAGCTTGGAGTAAGTTTTGGAGGATTTCTTGTCGAGAGAGTAGGTCAGGCGGGAAGTCCTGAGCCCTCTCTTTAGTGCTAGCATAGCAACTGGCTCATCAAGGTTGTAGATCTCCGGCGGCAACCTTGAAATGGGCCACGTAGTCTCGTAGGAGCTCATGGTCCTACTGCATGATGGAGAAGAGGTTGTCCGCCTCTCGAGGGACCTTTTGGCAGGCATTGAAGTGAGCCACAAACTTTTGCTCCAGCTGAGCGAAACAACTGATGCTCTCCAGCTCAAGACGGGTAAACCATACTCGAGCAGCCTTCCGGAGAGTGGCAGGAAAGGTGATGCAAAGCAGAGCATTGTCGTGCCCTGGACTCTTATGAGGGCCTCGTAGCTCTCAAGGTGATCCAGGGGGTCGGTGGTCCCGTCGTAAGGATCCACTTGTGGAATGCAGAACCGGCTCGGAATCGGCTCTTCTTGGACTTCTCGGGAGAAGGGGGACGGACATCATAGCCCACTGGCTAATCGGTGGAGCCTTGCAGATTCACAAACCGGCGGGATAGCTCCGCCAGCTTGTGCTCCTATTCCTCTAGGCGCTTCTTTGCCATGCACCTGATGGCCTCATCAGTTAAACCTTCTGCGGAGGCTGATGGAGCTGAAGAAGGTGACATGTGAGGCAAATGATGTGGAATCTTGCCTTTTCGACCTCAACGGGGTCTAGCTGTTACTCGCTCGAAGGTCAGAGATTGACTCTTTCGATCGGTAGATTCGGCCCGTTGTCTCTTCGCCGGGGTCCAGTGACTACCCCGGTGGTCGGTGGTGGCTCGTGGCTACGAAGGCCTTCCTTGAAAGGAATGCAGGCTATCGCAGGGTGCTACGACAAGGGCCGCAGGAGTCCAGGCTGCTGGTGGGTAGCCAAGGATTGGTGCTGGTGCTGGAGTTGGTGCATCGCCGTAGTCAGAACCTGCATCTGCTAGGTGAGTGTGGCCAGCTGAGTGTCCGCCGGAGGTGGTTGAGCTGGAGCGGGGAGCTCCCCTTCCTGACTATACGGGTGCCCACGGGCAGGGGGATCTCCTGCACGGTTGGTGGAGACTTCTCTCGCTCGCGTCATCACCATTCTCCTAGTGAGCTGCTTACAAGGATATTGGGTTGGATCAGAATATGTCCTGCCACCCCTTACTTGGTGCGCCAATCTATTGCCATTAAGATCATCGTGGCCTGTAGCTATAGATGGCCCCGGAGCATGCCCCTTGTCACCTCGGATCCTGCTCGGATGTCCAGACCTGCAAAAAAGAGTTAGAGTCCCGGGCCAGTAATCCCGGCAGGGGCACTCCGATGCTCAAGTCAGTGATGACCTAGGAGAACAGATCCTCCCGGTCGAGCCCCACGGGAGGACTCCATGCTTAGAGGAGAGTATAATGAACTGGAAGGGTGTAGTGGAGTTGAACATGGAGCAGGGGAAGTCTTGGCTGAGGAGAGTTGGACCTGAAATGGCTATGACCAACAAGACCTTTCCCGTAGGTCTCCGGTAACCTGGAATCCTCAGGCTAGTTTGGTGCTCTCCTGTGTGTCTGGCCCGCTTCCCCTCTGCTCAACTGCATTTTTCCCATTGCTTACCTTCTTTCTGGAACCATGAATAGTTCTTTTAAGCTGCTGAGGGACTGCTAGGTACCTGCCTTGGGATCCTTTGGTGCGGGCACCAGACTCAGAAGAAGACTTCAGGGCTCCATCTGGATCTCTGATTGACCTTGCCCGAAGAATTAGGATTTTCTAGTTTTGTAATATGGGTTGACTTGGTCAACTTAATTTTTTGAGTTTGTATTTCCCTGCAATTTAAATTTTGTTAAGTCATGTTGACTCAGTACAAGTCCTAGTAAGTGGTCTAGGTCTTCTCCAGGGTGCCACATTTTCTTCCAAGCCCAAGCAAGTGGGCACCACACTCCCAGCCACACGCCAGAGTCCAGTAGGCACCACATCTCCATCCCAGTGTCTTGGTCCCCACACCCAAGGGAGCAAGAATTTTTCTTGAAGCCAAAATCAAGGAGGCGCCCCATATATACCTTAAAAGGCCAAGCTAAAGGAGGAAAGAGGCATTTCTTGGGGAGCACTTCAAGGGGGCGCCCAATCCATGCCTAAAAAGACCAAAGCACAGTTGGGAAGAGCCATGACTTGGGGAGAAAGAAAAGGAGGTGTCAAAAAGAGTTGAGCCATGGAAGGAAAAAAATTTTTCTTGAAGAGCAAGGCTAGGAGGCGCCACCTACTTACCATTTGGAGCCACCAATCAACACTTATGGAAGCTCTTGGCTGGCCATATGAGAAGGATTTGATTCTACAAGCCTAATTTGAAGATCCATCCTATTAGTCCCATATGGGAAGATGTAAAACCCTGACCTCTTGTAAAGACCTATAAAATAAACCCCTCTTGTAAGTTTTAAAAACAACTGATGAATGAATCCAATTTATGTGTGAGCAAACTTTGTGTTTCTCTCTTCCACACTTGTATTCAGGTGTTGAGCTCTGTGAGGGAGTAAATCTGGGTTCCCCAGGAGCCTTGAGGAGGTGTGAGATCTCCAACCCCAAAACCCTAGGTTAGCCACTTCACTTCCAAACCCTAGCCGCCCATCATCCTCTTCACTCCACCAAACCCTAGCCTACCCCATCTCTCACGGCCCCTCTCTCCAAGTAGAGGCCGACCACAAGCATCCAGGTCTAGTTCGGCTACTTCGAATACGGAGCAAATCCCAGAGGAAGTCAGATCAGCATCCAGGAGAATCAGGCTTTCAGCAACATCAACTTTCAAGTTCTTCTATCTGGTAAATCCTTCCTTGAGTATCTGGTTCCATAACTCGTTCTTCTTCTTTCCCAGATCCTGAGTTCAAGAGAAGCCAACTCTGCCAAAGGACCAGTATTGGAGGATCCATTGCGAAGATACCCGAATCCGAGGATCCAACAATCTGCTCAAGAGAGTCCTTCCACTAAACTCTGTGAAGATCACTGTCTGGTTCATAACCCTTCTCTTCTCTTTACTTCTGTCCTGTTGAAAGTTCAGAGCGAAACCCTAGGTCTGGGAGTTTCTCAACCCCCAGCGATCCTTTACTTCTGAACTACTCTGATAATCTAGTTTCTTTAAATTGTGCTTTCAATTATTATATAGTTTCTTTCAATTCAGTTTAACTTTCCTTTGAGTCAAAGCCGACTTCTGAAATATAAAAAAAAAAAAAGAATTAGTCTTAATTTACTTTCGCATCGCATCATCTCTTTTGTTCTGCATCATTTTTGGTATCAGAGCATTCGTTTCTGCATCATTTTTGGTATCAGAGCCCTGTCTAGGGTTTCTGACTTGCTTGCATGTTTTGAGTGTCTCTCTTTTTTACTTTGTCTGCTCGAAGTAGACTCCCTAGGACGTCCGGTCCTAGGAATGAAGCGAGGTGCAAGCCTCCTCTTCCCATTCCATGGGGTGTTCCTAGGGCGTGTAGGGGATCCGCTGGGTTACAACTTCGTAGCAGGAATTGTAAACGAGGGAAACGTTTTGTTTTCAGTCTGTAACTACTCTGTTGCAAGAATTGTTTCTCATTGCAAGTAACTCCAAATTGCATTATTTTTGTTTTTCTAGAACCAGTATAATTGATACTATTTTATATAATTTGACTATGATTTATTGGTTTCTGTGAAATTTTTGAGAGTTAAATTACAGCAACTCTATTTCTATGTTTCTGCATTTCAATTTTTTTTGAGTGATCATCTCCTAATTCATCTTAAGGGCAATTGAGCATCTAAGATAAGGGAAGGAGTTGATAAACTCTCCTTAGCCCAAAACCACCACCCATTCATTCGATCCTAAGCCTAATTTTAAAATTTATTAGACTTAATTTGCCCTAGTGGGCTAGGGACACCAACAAGTCGGGTCTAGGCTAGTGTTGAGTCAGTTTGTCTAGTTACTCTGTGTGTCCTTTGTACTCAGTGTCTAGAACGGTGGTTCAGGGATT
Organism: Areca catechu; assembly: GCA_021397845.1. Lineage (NCBI taxonomy): Eukaryota > Viridiplantae > Streptophyta > Magnoliopsida > Arecales > Arecaceae > Areca > Areca catechu. The sequence continues at coordinate 118,896,770 of CM038043.1, forward strand.
CTATCCCGAAGGGCTTGTGTGCTGGTCCGCCTACCTGGCCAATCTCTGATTGGTATCTAGGATTGGCATTTAGGGACCTAACACTCCCCTTACACCTGCCTGGCTGAGTCCCGAGTTACTACAGGCTAGCTTGCCACTCTGATTGGGCATCTAGTTTGGGCTCTAGGTCTAGTTAGCCCGTAGTCATTTCAGTCGAGTCTCATTTGGTGTGTTTGCTTGCATCATCATGTCTACCCGGAATGGAGTACCCTACCAACCTGGTCAGACCCAACCTGATTTAGAGGCCATGGTTAGAGCTCTTACTGAAATTATGAACAAATTGAGTCAGGATATGAATGGGAATTTTACCCAGCTTAGGGATCGAGTCCAAGTAGTTGAGAAACGTAGACATCAAAAATGGACCCCTGATCCAAAATTTAATAGGCCCCAACCTCACCCATGCCAGGAGCCTAGGAGGACCTTATACCGTGATCCCGAGCATAACCTTAGGAAGCCTAACCATGATATCTATAGTGTGGATCGTATCTATGAGAGGTCCTTACAATAATCTAGACCAGTCACTCAACAACCAAGTCTTCTAGATCAAACCATTTAGATCCACACCCATGCCCAAGTAAGGTCTCTACTAGCTTGAAACCCAGTGTGACCCAGGTTCCTATATCGCAAGAATGTTGGTTTTGTGGAGAAAGAGGCCATAAATCTAGTCAGTGCCCATGCATAGGACTGGCTTGTGCACAGCTAAGTGGTAAGAATCCTAAGGATGACATTAATGAGGGAGAACCCAAGCCTACCAATGAAGAAGAAAGGTTAGGTATGACAAGCCCAGAATCAGTTGACCCGATTACCACTGACCCGAAACCCATTGAAGATGGCATCGAGGAAGTATATGATGCTGGCTTGAGTCTAGTTGATGAATATGAGGGGGAAGAACTTGAAGGATGTGACATCGATACTATTGGTTCCTTACCTGAGGAGACCTTGGAGAGCAACCAAGTGGTAGGACATAGTTCAGAAATTCAAGAGATTTGTGAGAACCAGGTTCCTTTAGTCAAATACCCCCAGGAAGAACTCATAGTGTTAGCCCGAGCTATCAGTTCGTATCCTCTAATGACAGTCAATCCCCAAGTACCAATTGAAGATCTTTGCACTAAACTGTTTAAGTTTTCCCACCCTATGGTAGATCCTCTCCTTAGGATGACTGAATCAAGCCTCTTACAATTGGACCTTGTCCTATGCTCAGCCACTAAGGTCTCTCCCATAATCTCAGTTGAACATCCTTTTCTTGAGCGGATTGATTCACACAGTCCTGTAGAAGTCCTCCTTATGGCCCCAGACTCCTTCCTTCGCATGACTGAGCTACCCTTCTATAGAGTATACCTTTCCACACCCATAGGTCAAATTTCAAGTCTTGAGGTCATCATCCATAGGCCTTTCCATGAATCATTCTCTAATCCATTTCTTGAGAAAGTGGATCATTATTTGCTTAGAGAACAAACCTTAACTGTTGCAATCACATGTCCTAGGCTACTCCCCAAACCATCTCTTGATCCATTCCTGGGAGTAGCAAACTTTTCCTTTCGTAAGGATGACCAGTTGACATTCATAGATCACCATTCAAACCTTCAGGTCACCACCTTTAGCCAGCAGGTAATTCGAGACTCCACCTCATATTTCCTCCCTTTCTCTAGGACTTCTAATGCTTCTTACACCATCCAAGTATACTTTGTCGAAGTCTTTAGAGTGAACCATGTGTCAGAATCTATTAGGTTTGCCACCTACTTCTGGAAGACCTTATGGCACCTACTAGGCACCCATGATAAGTTTTCATGCTCTGCATGCCATCCTCCGACCCAAGGTCAAACCTAGAGAGCCTTAGTTTGTTAGGTTTAGACCTAGGGTTCCTTTGGAATAAAGTCCATTCTTTAGGAATGCGTCGTCAGTCTAGTTTAGTTTCTCTTGACCCTTTACTAGGCTTTGGCTCAGATTTTGGTTTGATTGAGAGCACCAGGAATTGGGATTTGTATTTTGTCCAGGACTAAATTTGCATATAATGTTTCGATCAATAGGTCTATAGGCTAGAGTCCCTTTGAAATTGTTCATGGATACAAGCCTCACACACCACTTGATCTGATTTCACTATTAGTCCACACACACAAGTCTCTTGATGCACTTGCATAGCATGTAAAGGACTTGCATAAAGAAATTCATGCCAAAATAAATTTAAGTAAGAAACTTATAAGAAGTTGGCTGATTCTCAAAGGCGAGTCAAAACTTTTGTTGAGGGAGACTATGTAATGATTAGGTTAAGGCCTGAACGGTTTTCTCTTGGAACTGTTAGAAAGTTACATGCTAGAGGAGCTGGACCATTTAGAGTGGTGAAGAGAGTAGGGTCCAATGCCTATGTGCTCGAGTTGCCTTCAGAACTAGGCATTAGCTCCACTTTCAACATTACAGACCTAGTAGAGTATAAAGAGCCAGCTGTGATTCCCAGTGAGCCTTTTGAGCCTAATCCTGTTATTGAGAGTGATCCCGACCTTGTGTGTCCACCAACAAACTGGCCTGTGAGGAAAGAGCAGATTGAAAAGATCCTGGATGATCAGGTTATCACTACTCGTAATCGAGGATACCAAAGATACCTGGTCCGCTGGCAAGGAAGGCCAGATTCTGATGACTCTTGGATCTCCCGAGAAGAATTACAAGAATTGGACCCAGACCTCTTGGAGAGGTACCAGAGCCTGCTTGATCCATACTCGACAGGGTCGAGTTCCTCCCACCCCGGGAGAATTGGTGCGGGCACCAGACTCAGAAGAAGACTTCAGGGCTCCATCTGGATCTCTGATTGACCTTGCCCGAAGAATTAGGGTTTTCTGGTTTTGTAATAAGGGTTGACTTGGTCAACTCAGTTTTTTGAGTCTGTATTTCCCTGCAATTTAAATTTTGTTGAGTCATGTTTACTCAGTACAAGTCCTAGTAAGTGGTCTACGTCTTCTCCAGGGTGCCACATTTTCTCCCAAGCCCAAGAAAGTGGGCACCACACTCCCAGCCACACGCCAGAGTCTAGGAGGTGCCACATCTCCATCCCAGTGTCTTGGTCCCCACACCCAAGGGAGCAAGAATTTTTCTTGAAGCCAAAATCAAGGAGGCGCCCATATATACCTTAAAAGGCCAAGCTAAAGGAGGAAAGAGGCATTTCTTGGGGAGCACTTCAAGGGGGCGCCCAATCCATGCCTAAAAAGACCAAAGCAAAGTTGGGAAGAGCCATGACTTGGGGAGAAAGAAAAGGAGGTGTCCAAAAGAGTTAAGCCATGTAAGAAAAAAAATTTTCTTGAAGAGCAAGGCTAGGAGGCGCCACCTACTTACCATTTGGAGCCACCAATCAACACTTATGGAAGCTCTTGGCCGGCCATATGAGAAGGATTCGATTCTACAAGCCTAATTTGAAGATCCATCCTATTAGTCCCACATGGGAAGATGTAAAACCTTGACCTCTTGTAAGACCTATAAAATAAACCCCTCTTGTAAGTTTTAAAAATAACTGATGAATGAATCCAATTTATGTGTGAGCAAACTTTGTGTTTCTCTCTTCCGCACTTGTATTTAGGTGTTGAGCTCCGTGAGGGAGTAAATTCGGGTTCCCTAGGAGCCTTGAGGAGGTGTGAGATCTCCAACCCCAAAACCCTGGTTAGCCACTTCACTTCCAAACCCTAACCGCCCATCATCCTCTTCACTCCACCAAACCCTAGCCTACCCCATCTCTCACGGCCCCTCTCTCCAAGTAGAGGCCGACCACCAGCATCCAGGTCCAGTTCGGCTACTTTGAATATGGAGCAAATCCCAGTGGAAGTCAGATCAGCATCCAGGAGAATCAGGCTTTCAGCAACATCAACTTTCAAGTTCTTCTATCTGGTAAATCCTTCCTTCAGTATCTAGTTCCATAACTTGTTCTTCTTCTTTCCCAGATCCTGAGTTCAAGAGAAGCGAACTCTGCCAAAGGACCAGTATTGGAGGATCCATTGCGAAGATACCCGAATCCAAGGATCCAACAATCTGCTCAAGAGAGTCCTTCCATTAAACTCTGTGAAGATTACTGTCTGGTTCATAACCCTTCTCTTCTCTTTACTTCTGTCCTGTTGAAAGTTCAGAGCGAAACCCTAGGTCTGGGAGTTTCTCAACCCCCAGCGATCCTTTACTTCTGAACTACTCTGATAATCTAGTTTCTTTAAATTGTGCTTTCAATTATTATATAGTTTCTTTCAATTCAGTTTAACTTTCCTTTGAGTCAAAGCCGACTTCTGAAATATATATATAAAAAAAAAAGAATTAGTCTTAATTTACTTCCGCATCGCATCATCTCTTTTGTTCTGCATCATCCTTGCACTGTTTGCTGGCACGTGCGGCATCGCCTGGTGCCGTGTGGGGGATGCCTTCCCCATTTGTGAAAGGGAATGGCACTGCATACACTGACATTCCTTCTAGTTGCTCTACTTCTGGAAATATGGTAGGGCCTCAATCTACGGGCCGTCACCTTCTGGATCCGGATCTACTGGTTGACTTCCTCTTTTGTGGTGTGTAGATGGTTGGTGAGGAATGCCAGGCCTCAATCAGGGGTCTCTTCCCATTTTGGTGTAAGTAATAGCTGGAACCATCATCACGGGTCGGCAGGCATCCTCTCACAATCCTCGGGTGTCGAGGCACTGTCCTAGGTGGCTAGTGACCTCCTTTAGCAGCAGATCTGCTCATCCAAGATGGAGCTAATCTGGAGAAGCGGAGCTTGACTTCGGCCTCGGCATCTCGACCCGAAGGGAGCATGACCGGGCGAAGGAAGGTGGAGCTCGACTTCGACCTCGGCATCTTGACCCAAGGGAGCGTGGCTGGGCGAAGGAGGGTGGAGCTTGATTTTGGCCTCGGTGTCTTGACCCGAAGGGAGCGCGGCCGGGCGAAGGAGGGTGGAGCTCGACTTCAGCCTCGGCATCTCGACCCGAAGGGAGCATGACCGGGCGAAGGAGGGTGGAGCTTGACTTCGACCTCGGTGTCTCGACCCGAAGGGAGCATGGCCGGGCAAAGGAGGGCAGAGCTCGACTTCGACCTCGGCGTCTCGATCCGAAGGAAGCAGGCCGGGTGAAGGAGTTTGGGTAGAGGCATCCCACGTGGCAGCTTCATCCACCGTGTCACTCAATGGGATTTGACATGGGTTCCACGTTAGTGCTCCTTCCATATCAGTCCGCTTATACTATTTTTATTAAATATAGGTTTTATTATGGCTTCAAGTTTATCACTGTGGGGCATTTTAGATGCCAACAAGTTGACCTGTCCCAATTATATGGACTGGTTGAGGAACTTGAGGATAGTATTAACTCAAGAGAAGCTTTCTTATATTCTTGATTCTTTGGATCCAGAGCCGATCGGAGAGGATGCTTCAGAGGAGGAAAGGGCCACACATAAAATATGGCTAAATGATAGCATGACTGTCGGTGCATCATGTTGGCCTCAATGAGCAATGAGCTTCAGAGGCAACAGAAGAGATGGAACCTTAGTCCATATTGCTCAATCTTAAGGAGCTTTGTGGATAGCAAAGTAGGGCTGCTCGGTATGAGATATTAAAGCAATTGTTCTGTGCATGAATGAGTAAGGGTTCATCAGTTCAGGCCCATGTTTTGAAAATGATTGACTAATTACCCGATTAGGTCAATTAGGGTTTGTAATGGATGGTGAACTCAACCAGGACTTGATCTTGCAGTCACTCCCGAGTTCTTTCTCTTAGTTTGTTTTAAATTATCATATGAATAAACTAAATATTTTTTTGCCTGAGCTGCTTAACATACTTAAGACAATAGAGAGCCATTCTAAGATAGATAAGGCTCATCTTCTTCTTGTTGATGGGAAGAAGAAATAGGAAATGAAGAAGGGTTTGAAAAGGAAATTCAACCCTAAAATGAGCATCCAGAAGAAGAAGAAAGCAAAGAAGGCTGTTAATAATGGAGCCTATTTCCACTACGACAAGCAGGGGCATTGAAAGAAAAATTGCAAGACATATCTTGCAAGTGTGAAGCAAGATGCTGGAGGAGCATCTAAAGGTTTGTACATGAAATAAACAAATTTATCATTGAGTGCTTCTATTTCTAATTCATGGATATTGGATACCGCATGTGGGTCTCATATATGTAAGTATTACAGGGACTTCACATAATTAGAAGTTTGAAGAAAGGTAACTTTGAGCTATATGGCGCAAGTGGTGAAGCCACGTACGTTGAAGCTGTGGGCACTTATCTTCTATTACCACCTTCGGGTAATGTATTAAAGTTAGAAGAATGTTACTATATTCCAAATATTGTAATAAATATTATTTCTGTACCCTTATTATTACAACAAGGATTTGAAATAAGTGTAAAGAGCAGTGGCTGCTCTATTCTTTATTCTAATAAAATATTTGGACATGGTTATTTTATTTATGGTCTTTTAACTTTAGAACTCCATGATAAAATATTACTTGTTGATAACAAGAAAAGAAAAAAGATAATGTAAATGTCACATTTCTCTGGCATTGCCAATTAGGGCATATAAGTGAGTCAAGGATAAACAAGTTAGTCAAAGATAATTACTTTGATCCTTATGATTTTCAATCATTAGGAACTTGTGAGTCTTACCTTATAGGTAAAATGACCATGTCTGATGGGGGACTAATATGCATGCAATTCTTTTTGTATGTTTTACATGTTGAGTTAGGTGATTAATTCCTGAATTTTAGATCAAAATTATTTGTAGGGAATTTTGTATGAATTTTTGAAGATCAGCATGCAGATTAGGACCTAGAAAAGTAGCAAAGAAGGACCGCCGGGGCTGAGAAGCCTCGGTTAGGGCAAGTTCTCCTACAATAAAACTACTGGAGGTAGAGAGGTGTACCTGACAACATCTGTGAAGATCGCAGCGAAGGGGTCTCTCGTTCCTCGACGGATGCGGCCTGAAAAACCGAGCCAAAGACCCGCGGATACCCGGCTTTCTGCTCGGTGATCCGATTGAGGCTTGACTGGAGTCGTTGGATTCGTAGGAACTCAGGGACCTGCAAACGACCTGTCAGGAGTTAGAAAGCTCACAAAGGAACAAGAAAACAAAGTAAAAACAGCAAGGGAAGGCTTCTTTTGGAGTGGGCGTCCAGGGATCTGGAGGGTTTGTTGGCAGTAGGAAGATGATTGCAAACACTGGGAAGAAGAACTCTCACAAACCCCTTTATGCACATAGCAGGGTATCACACCACTCAATAGAAGAACTCAAGGTTTTCATTCATCAAGAATTCTCCTTCATACAAGAGGCTAGGGTCCCTTAAATAGACCCTTAACCTTGGGCTCCAAGTAAGGGTACATAAGTCTTTACAAAAGAATCCTTTTCCTTCTCAAACCCTAGATAGAAAGTAAGGAAATATTAGGTAGAAAAATCCCTAAAAATTTTTTTGACTTGGTCAAGACTCCAAGGATGCCTAGGGGGGTGTTTTGGGCTTCTAGGAGCAGCAAAAGGCTGGCCCAAAGGGGCTCGGGTGCATGGGTTTCGGCCTCTGGAAGCTGGGGTGGCCTGGTAGCCAGGTAGTAGGAATATTCCCTGGTATCTTGCTTCTTAGGGGCTTGGGCTTGGCACCTGGGCTTGATTTCTTTGGGCTAGGATGCAGATGGACCTCTGGAATCATGGATGCCCTTATCTATGAATATACTTTGGCATCTGGAAGGGAATCTGGGTATCTGGAGGGCATCTGCAAGAAATCAGGATTTTCTGAATTTTCCTCCTGGGGTCTTCAAATCTTCAAGCTGGGTTGGACTTGTGCTATACTTCTATGTCTTCAATATAGTTGGACTTGGTCTTCACTTGTATGATATAGTCTTGAGTCTTCAGTATGCTTGGACAAGACTCAAAAAAATAAAATAAGCTCAACATGAGCTGACTAGCATTGGACTGAACTAGCTCAACATAAGCTGACTAGTACAGAACTGAAATAACAACTCAAAAGACTCAAACAACAACTAAAAAAAGGACTCAGATGGGCTAAGACCTTATTACAGATGGACTCATAAATTATTGATCAATTCATAGAGGGTTGAGAAGCCTCTGCCTTATTCTGGTGCCTTTGGTGTCCGCACCAATGTCTCCATTCACTAGACATGGAGACAGGGCAACTAAATTATTAGGTCTTGTACATACTGATGTATGTGGACCTATGACAATTCAGGTTAGAGGTGGATATTTTTTATTTTATCACATTTATTGATGACTTATCTAGGTTTGGATATGTGTATTTGATGAAACACAAGTTTGAAGCTTTTGATAAATTTAAAGAGTACCAAAGTATGGTTAAGAAACAAACTGGATATAGTATTAAAATTCTTCATTCTGATTGAGGAGAAGATTATTTGCCTAGTGAGTTTCTAAACCATCTTAAGGATAAAGGCATAATCTCTGAATGGACTCCTCCTTATACATTCCAATTAAATGGTGTGGTAGAAAGGAGAAATCGCACCTTGTTAGATATGGTGAGGTCCATGATGAGCTTCACAGATGTTTCTATTTCCTTCTAGGGATATGCCTTGGAAATTGCTTCTTATTTTGAATAGCGTACCATCAATGTCAATGACTAGTACTTCATATGAGGTATGGAATGGCAAAAGACCAAATCTTAAATACTTGAAGATTTGGGGTTGCTATGCTTATGTCAAGAATAATTTTGGACTTAAGTTAAGTGCTAAGGGCTGACAAATGCAGGTTCGTTGGTTATCCCAAAAAGGGTATTGGATACCTCTTTTTTCATATATTGAACAAAAGGTATTTGTTAGTAGACATGTTACATTCTTGGAGCAAGAATTTATCCAAGAAAGAAGTAGTAGAACAACACTTAAACTTAATGAAGTTCAAAACCAACAGCCAATTCTTGAAAAGTCCTCAAATGAAATTCCTCAACCAAAGGTTCTTGTTGATCAGGAATAGCCACAACACACACCTCTTCTTCGAAGGTCAGAGAGGGTATAGGGTGCACCTCTCAGATATGGCTTTGTTATTGGGAATGACTATGAGGCCAGTATCATTTAGGATGATGATCCTGTGACTTATACAAAGCTATTGAGAGTAGAGACTCCGATAAATCACTAAAAGTCATGAAATCTGAAAAGAACTCCATGTATTCCAATCAGGTTTGGACCTTGGTAGATCCATCTGAAGGAGTTAACCAATAGGGTGTAAATGGGTCTTCAAGAAAAAGATTAGAGTAGATGGACAAGTTGATACCTACAAGGCTAGGCTAGTGGCTAAAGGTTTCAGACAAAGGCATGGTATTGACTATGATGAAACTTTTTCACCAGTAGCAATGCTCAAGTCCATCAGGATTTTGCTTGCAATAGTAGAATACTATGATTGTGAAGTCTGGCTGATGGATGTAAAGACTGCTTTCCTCAATGGATATTTTGAGGAAGAAGTCTATATGTCACAACCACAAGGGTTTATCTTAATTGGGAGACCAAACCATGTATGCAAACTTAAAAAATCCATATATGGATTAAAGCAAGCATCGAGGAGTTGGACATCCATTTTGATGAAGCAATCAAAAAGTTTGGTTTTGTTAAAAATGTGGATGAAGCTTGTGTGTATAAAAGGACAAATGGGAGTCCAATTATCTTTTTGGTTCTATATGTCGATGACATACTTATCATTGGGAATGATATTCTAATATTACAATCAGTCAAAACTTGGCTATCATCAAAGTTTTCCATGAAGGATCTGGGAGAGGCATCCTATATATTAGGGATAAAGATATATAAAGATAGATTTAAGAAAATGCTAGGCTTATCCCAATCTAGGTACATTGACTTAGTGTTGAAGAGATTCAACATGGATGGAAGTAAGAGGGGTTACTTACCTATGAGTCAAGGCATACATCTCTCCAAGAAAATGTCTCCTAAGACATCGAAAGAAAAAGAGAGGATGGCTATGATTCCTTATGCTTCGGCTATAGGATCGATTATGTATGCCATGTTATGTACCGGGCCTGATGTTACTTATGCCTTGGGCATAGTAAGCAGGTTCCAGGCAGATCCAGGAGAGGATCATTTGAAAGTTGTGAAAAATATTATTAAGTACATGAGAAGGATTAAGGGTGTTTTTCTCTTATATGGTGGATCGAAATTAAAACTAGAAGGATATACAGATTCTAGTTTTTAATCAGATCCAGATGGTCTTCACCCTATATGGTAGTGCAGTGAGTTGGAAGAGTATAAAGCAGCCGACAATAGCTGACTCAATCACTGAGGTAGAATGCATAGCTACAAGTGAAGCCGCGAAGGAAGCTATCTAGATGAAGATATTCATCATGGAATTGGATGTGGTTCCTGAAATACAACAACCATTGCTACTATATTGTGCTAACATTGAAGCTGTTACGCAAGCTAAGGAACCAAGGTCTCATCATAAGTCCAAGCACATCCTAAGACGTTTCCACCTCATTCGAAAAATCATAGGAAGACAAGATGTTGTCATCAAACGAGTTGATATAAAAAATAATATAGCAGACCCGTTCACTAAAGCACTATCTCAGCAGTAGTTTGAATGCCACTTAGATTGTATGGATATAAAATACAAGGATGATTGGCTTTGCTAGTGGGAGATTGAAAGGAAAGTGCCCTAAAAGCCAATCTTTGTAAGGATATTTTTATAATTTTCTAACTCTTGTATGACATTATTGTATTAATAAAAGGTATTTTGTTTCATCATACTAATATGTCTTATTTAAAGATTATGATGAACCCCATAGGTTAGAGTCAAATAATTGGGATTATGATGGAGATCAAAATGGTGAGACCTAAGTTCCTATAAACCCTAATCTAAAATGTTCCTAGTCATTGGATCATCGATTCAGGGATCGATGCTTCCGGAAAGACTAGCTTATCCTTTGTATGCTCAATGGAGAGGGTGGTTGGTCTCATAGCCACTTGTGTAGAGATACTAATATAAGGATAAGGGTGCTCATTAGGGTATGATTTCACTGAACTGATCCGCACTTAGAATATCTTATGGAAGCCTTACTACTTGTCAAGAGATAGTTCTCATAGTGGGAGTTGTGCAAGTGATCTTTAGACCTAAGATCACCATGGTTCTTTATGTATACTAAGCCATGTTTTGGTTCATACTCATTCATGACTTTAGTCATGTACAGGATGTTCTCGGATATGGTGGAATGTGTATGAAGGATGTGAGTAGATCAACAAGGAATCGTTCATTCCTAGTAAAAAAATGTTATCCCAAGTAATCTCTTCGATTGATGACTTAAGGAGTCTTTCATCAAAGCAAGAAGAGATTAGAAGTGTTTACTAATCAGTCATCAGCAGAGTCTTCATTATCGAATTGAGATTTGAAATGACTAGGTGCTAGGGTTTGACAATTATCCATACCCATCACATATTTAGGATAAAGGGAGATCGAAAGATTGAGTTGCATGGTAACTTTTCATTGAAGGGTATTTTGATACTTTCTATCAAATTTCTCATCTTCCGAGTAGGCATGACATGTTTCTAGACATCAATCATGTCTTGTACATTTTCATAAGTCAAATTGGAAATTGATTCAAATTGGCAACTTGGGTCAGCCTTATTTGACCTAATTAGGTCAATCAATTTTGATTGGATCGAAACAGCTTGAACCAGGATCTGCTGCTTGCTAGATGTGGAACCTAAAGGGTCACACACATTAGGAAATTGGCCTATGAAGTCAATTAGTATTTTATTAGGATCATGGGATCCTAATTGGTTAGCTAGATTACATACTAGCATATGTAAGCTAACCTAACTCCTAGCCCAATGGAATTGGATCTATAAGGTTGCTTAATGGGATAACCAATTTGAGGGAACCCTAGATTGGGTTGAGTCCAAAGTGGGGCAGCAATTATCTGGTTTTATCCAGATTTATTAAGCCTTTATCTTATTTATTTGAAGAGTCCTAAGTTGAAGGGACTCTTGGTGCCAATTGGATTGTGCATGAGATATGTTGGCATGCAGAAGAACCAAGAGTCCTTCTGCTTATGGGAGTTTGTTTCCACATAAAACAAGGCATCCCTAGCCTTATCCTATGTCTAAGTGTATTGGCTTATTACCGGTGGAAAGAAGGATTGGGCGGTGAGGAGAATTGGTGCGCGCAAGTGAAGGGTTTCATCCTTTCATGGTTGCCACAATAATTCAAACCAAGAGTCTTTCTTCTTGAAGGGACTTGATCTCTTGGATAAGCCACTTGGTTTCCCATGCCATCAAGAATCCTATCTGCCAGTTACATGCCACATGGCATGAGAACAAAAGGCCAAAATTATCCAGAGGACTCGTATAAGGCTTTTGGTGCATGAAGAGTCTTGACTTTTCAACATAAGACTCCTTCTTCATGAAGGGTCTTATATGATCTATTATTTGATAGATCAAAGGCTGATGAAGAACCATATTTGGTGCCCTCCCATCTCCTATTTAATGTCCTCGGTGTTTATGTCGAAGAGATCATAATTATCTTTTTTCTTACACTCAGCCAATTTATCCTCCTTGTCTCTTCCTTCCCTTGTTAGGACATAGGTCTTTCCTTAAGACAAGTCCGCTATTCTAAGACAAGGGATTAGGAAGAGAATTAGGAAGTGATAAAGAGAGTAAAGAAAGGTTTAGGAGAGGGCTCAGAGTGTTCTACTGGAGAGCAAGGGTCTGAGCAAGGAAGGAGAGGCTGCCGAAGGAAAAAAGGCTATTAGAAGAGTCCTAGTGGATTAAGCAACCTACTAAGGAGTGGTTCCTAGGTTCAATTCCTATGTGGATCACTTCTGGAGGGCATGCGCTTGTGTGCCTAGAGGAAAGAAGGAGGAATTAGCATTCTAGGTATTTTTCCAAACCTTGTTTGAATGACTTTTTAATTGTAATGAATAAGTGATCTTGGGCTTAGGGTTTCTAGTTGTTGGAGTTTCAAGATGAATTTTTTTTAAAATCCATTCTTCCGCTGTGCCATCGAAACTAAATAGCATGGCCTAGGCCCAAATGGTGGTTGCATGGGCATGATTTTTTCCTTCCTAGTTGCAATCCATGATGAACCGCTGGTCTTCGATGTGGTCTACGGGCTATGGACAGTGTAGCTCAGCTGGTAGGCTCGATCCAATGGTTGTGGTCATATTGACCATGATAAGGTGCCCTTCAGCATGTTTTGAGGTGATTTTGGCATGATCTCACATGTTGATCATGGATCAAATGGCTGGGAAGCTACTCCTAGTCAAACTCCTATTAATAGTGTTTGGAGTTGGTTTTGTATGCTAATTGCAACTGCTTTTCACACCAATTTGAAGGTGGATCACGGATGGAGCTGTGAACATGTCTAGAAAAAAATAGCAACAATAGAGAGCCCCTGTTAGTGTTTTCAAGAGAGGAAACAAGAGAGAGGAAGAGAGAAAAAGGGAGAGAAGGTAGGTGATCTTCTTCTATAATTTTCTAGTGTGCTTCCAGGCTTGAGCAGCAGTTCTAGAAATTGTTCTTCTTCCTATTGGGGTTATGTTTGGAGCTGTTTTTGCATCCAAAGAGAGAGATTCTCTATAAAACTTATTGTAATCATTCTTCTAGCGAAAGAACTTTTCTGTATGATTGTGGACGTAGAACTAGGAGACTCTGAACCACATAAATTTTTTATTTTTATGCTTGTGCAATTTTTTTTTAGAGTTTTATTTTCTTTCTCTTGTGATTCTATATTCAGCCGTGGTTCATCCCCTAATAATTGGTATCGGAGTAGCAGATTTGAATGGGAGCGATGGTAGAAGATGAAGAAAAAGTCAAGATCGATAGTTTTAATAAGAAGGATTTCAGATCCTGGAAGATGTAAATCGAGGACTATCTGTACCTGAAGAAGCTTCACTTACCTCTACATGAAAAGAAACTTGTGGAGATGTCACAAGCTGATTAGGATTTCCTAGACTGATAGGCTTTCGGAGTTATTTATTTGACATTGAACAGAAACATCACCCTCGAATCCTAAAGGAAAATGACTGCTGGTTTGATGAAAGCTTTATCCAATATGTACAAGAATCCTTCAGCCTCTAATAAGGTATATCCTATGCATTGTCTCTTCAATCTGAAGATGAGTGAAGGTGCATCCATTACTGATCATATCAATGAGTTTAATCTAATTAGTAATCAGTTGAGTTTTGTGGATATTAGCTTTGAGGATGAATTTCAAGCTTTCATCCTACAGTCCTCTTTGCTTGAGAGTTGGGGTACTACTATGATAGTGATGAGTAGTTTGTATGGCTCAAGCAAGTTAAGGTTTGAAAAAGTCTAGAACCTAATTCTTAATGAAGACATCAAGAAGAAAGAATACAAAGGGGGCTTTGGTTCTGCCTTGGTTACTCAAGAAGGCAGAAAAAGAACTACACATTGCAACAAAGGTCATGGGAGATCCAAATCCAAGCAAAGGAGCCAATCAAGATTGAGGGGTAATGGTTGTTAGTACTGCGGCAAGAAATGACACACCAGGAAGAACTACTGGACAAGAAAGGACAAGGGATAGAACGAAGAATCCATTAGTGATAGAGATATCTGCAGCTGCGTTGGTTTTCAATGTGGATAATCCAATAGAGTCATAGATCCTAGACTTTGGAGCTTCATTTCACTCAACCTCACTAAAGGAGTGTATATGGAATTGCACTGTCGGAGACTTTGGAAAGGTTTATCTCGCTAATGATGAACCTTTGGATAATATGGGAAAGTCAGTCTATTAGATTTAGAAGGTTAAATTATAACTTTCATTGGTGACTCTTGGAAGATCATCAAAGGTGCTATGGTGATAGCATAAATAAGTAAGCTAATACCCTGTATATGTTCGTAATACAAGGATGCAGTGACACTATCATAGGCAGACTTTGAATTATTGCATTACAGACTGCTGGGTCACATGGGCGAGAAAGGTATGCATGAACTACTAAAGAATGGCAAGCTAGCAAGTTTGAATACTACTGATATTGGTTCTATGAAAATTGTGTTCTTAGAAAGCAATAGGTCAGCTTCTACAAGATTGGCAAGACACCAAGATCGAGAAAGTTGGAGCTTATACACACAGATATGTGGGGTCCCTCTCTGGTCACATCCCTGGAGCCTCGCGATACCATGTTATTAAGATTCATTCATGGATGACTAGCATGCATAACTAGGTTCTAAATCCTAGATGCAATGGAAGTAGAGATCATGCAATACAATTTTAATAAGCATGCTGATTTAAAATTAAATCATAAATTATTTATTTAACCTTCTAATATGCAGGAATGATAATAATATTAGATCTGAATCTTATTAAATTATAAGATGAAGGATCCACTTACCTAGATCACTTAACTCCTCTTTTAGTATCATATCTATTAGATCAATCGGATCTATCGGGATTCATCAAAGTCACACATGTACCTGGCCTTTGCTAGTATCCACATGGAGCCTTTCTTACGAAATCACCAAGACCCCCAAACTGCTAGATTCTTGTAGGTCTTTCTTCATGCACAGAGATGGACTTTCTTCTTCTAGTATAAATCAAAACTCAACAGCTTGATGGCTATTGTAGGTGGTCAAAAATAATTTTACCAACTCAAATTATAGTTAGGATGAGTCAGGATCATAACCTTAGAAATCAGTTGGGATTATATTCACTTTAAAGATTATTTTGTTAGAGTTTTAATTAGGTTAAAAAGATGAAAGAGTTGGAATATGTTTATAATTAACAGCAAGAATTAAACTAAGCAGGAGATTAACAAGAATATTGAAGATGTCTTGGATTTTGATTCGATATTTGGTATTATATTAAATATTTATTCAATATATAATTATTGAATTATAATTGATCCTCGAGCATAGTCTATCTCACTGGATATGGACCTTGATCCATCCTACATAGCTATAGGCTATTCAAAGTCTCTAATCATATAAATAAAATTTTCTATAATTAAATTTAACATAGCCTATCTTGCTGAGTAGGAGTCGTATCCTGGGATCATGACTCATCTCTATGTAGTCATAAGCTATTTTAAAATCTAATTATAGTCTAAGCAAGAAGAACACTATTAAAGTAATGAAAAATAATTTTATTCATGAAAAGCTAATATTACAATCAAGCACTAATTATATAAAGAAAAAAATATAAAATATAAATACCAAAAACCTTATCTAGTCCCCAAAGATGAGAATTCCTTAGCTATGTATGATCTTCCTTTCCTTTCCCTTTATACAAGGCTTTAAAGGGATTCCAAGGGTTGATGCTTCTAGGTAGAGGTACAGGAGCCTTTTTATAGGTGTTAATAGAGGAGAGGAGTTTATACCTTTTTGATGTAGGACAAAAGGGAGAGATCACAAAATGGCTATGATTTATTAGTTAAGAGATAGATGGCTAGATGGAGGGGTGATCAAATTAAAAACATAGATAAAAAGAGACTCTAATCCATATTTGATTACAACTTAATCACTTGGGGCCTTCCTGTTGTTCAATTCACTCAAAGTCATCAAAATTTTGGTCAACATTCTCTTCCAAAATTGTTTGACTATGTAGGCTCCTGGATGTCGAATTGGTCCTCTAATTGTATTGGATCGTTGAATCAAGGTGGAAAATTATTGTGAGCCACTAGATCCATGTTTGGATCAATCTCTAGAGCAAAGTCTCAAACTAATTAGGAAAAACTCTGATTGCATGCAAGATGGCTGCGACTTCAGCCATGCACTTCTTCGGCTAATGGTGACAAAAGATCAGGAAGACGGTGACAATGGTGGTGATTCGGACTGGTGAGGCTCATAGAAAGGGATGAGTAGCAATGATGGGTAGAGACAACATGACATTGGACTAAGAGGAAATGAGGATGATGGCCTACAATGGATTGGATCTCGAGAACAACTCAAGCCAGGAAGATGGTGATGGTGAGCAAAATGGTGATCATCGATGATGGGAAGATTGTGATGGCTCTTGAATAGGGGAGGAGATAGTGACTTGATGGAGATGGTGACAATGAATCATGGCAACAAATGGTGTGGGGAAGGACAGTAGCTTGGATGGTGGCGCGATGGATGGAAGAAGGTGATGTACAGTGGCTAGTGGGATGGTGGAATGGTAGTTGGTGGTGGTAGAATGAGAAAAGATGGCCGGTAGGGGGCTTTGGAGGTGCTACGAGCTGAGGTAGTGGCATGGCAGTTTCGATGGCTTCTCTAGGCTGAGAAGGTGGTGCAAGTGGCTTGGGCAGCTATGGGATGGAATCTCCGGTGATCTCGCCATAGAAAGCTCTCCATGGTCCATGGCTCTAGGCCATGGACCATTGCAATGGCTGTTGGTAGACCCTAGGGCATTTTGTAGAACAAGCAGCCGATCCAGGTGGACCGGTTGCTTTAAAATTTGTGTGATTCTATAATAAACTTAAAAATTCAATTTTGGGCTCATTTTAAGTCTAATTTGCTTCAAACTTATTTCGTTTGAACCCATAAATCAAGTTCTTCATATTGGTTATCTTCTTTCTTCCAGATAATATATATATGTATTAATTTTGAATAAATAAAGATAATTTAATTATTAAATTAATACTTATATATTCGTGTATAATGTAATTATCACACTCACTAACTTGAACTTTGTTTATCCTCGAGTAAAGCAGATAAATTAGCTATGTATACAAACTTGTCCTTGAATTAAAAGTTAACTTAGGCAATTCTAAATGTAGCTGATACCCGGCTAGACCATTAAAAATGTGCTTCATTAGATCATTGAGTTAACCTAATTAGTGACTGGCAGTTCTAAAGGTAGCTGATACCCGGCTAGACCATTAAAAAGGTACTTTATTAGATCATTGAGTTAACCTAATTAGTGGCTGAGTATTGTCCATAGAAATTTTTGGAGATCTTTCTTACCATCCCTCCAACCTACTCTTTAAGTTCTCTAACTTGATTTGAGTCGAGTTTATTATCTTTTTACACTTTAGTTCTCTCATTTTTTTTGTAAGAAGAAGTCTAGTGCAATGTCCTAACCTTTTAAGTATTAGCATCCATACCTTTTGATGTGAACCACAAAGCTTACTTAGATGAAGGGGCTCGATTACTCGTGGGGTACTATTGCTTAACAGATCTCTTGGCCTTCCATCTTTTGATGCGAACCATAATGCTTACTTAGGTGAAGGAGCCTGGTTTCTCAGTAAGAGTCCAAGAAGAGCTGTGAGGTCAGATTGACTCTCTAATAATTTTTTTTCTTTTTGTATTTATAAAGGACTTTTTGTATATCTTGACCTTTCCACCTGCACTCTCAACAAGCAGATCCTTTATTGAGATAAGAAAGAAGAGAGTTCTGGAATCACTCCCAAAATTTGATTTGGTCAAAACTCTACCATTTGTTAGATTTTTTTTGTAGAAAGAAGTCTAATGCAATGTCCTAACCTCTTAAGTAATAGCATCGTACCTTTTGACATGAACCATAATGCATACTTAGGTAAAGGGGCTCGGTTACCCAATGGAGTATCATTGCTTAACAGATCTTTAGGCCTTCTCACATTTTGACATGAACCATAATGCTTACTTAGATAAAAGGGTCCGGTTACTCAGTAAGAGTCCAAGAGGAGTTGTAAGGTCAAACTGACTCTCTAATGGATTCTTTTATTTATAAAGAACTTTTTGTATATCTTGACCTTTTTTCCCGTACTTTCAATAAGCAAATTCTTTATTGAATAAGAAGAAAGAGAGTTCTAGAATCACTCTCAAAACTTGATTTGGTCAAAACTCTACCATTTGTTAGATTTTTTTAGTGATTTGTCCCTTAATATCTCAAAAATTATCTAGACCATTAATAAATCATTGATTAGGATGCCTAATTAACTTCAAATTGAGATAAAATTTGGATACACTAGACTAATTACTTCTGGCCATACTTGAGGACTTAATTAAATTATTTATTCTTCCCCCTAACTTAATCAATGATGCTCAATGGAAAAAGAAAATAAAGGATGCAATATGTAAAAAAGAATAGTAAAGAATACACCTGACTCAATATATTCTTGATCCAGCAGGAATCTTTAGTTGTCCTTGAAGATTTGGTTATCCCTCCAACCAAGTGACCTATCCTAGAAAGAAAATAAACTAAAAAGTAAAATTAAGTTTAAAAATTGGGTTGCCTCCCAAGAGTGCTAAGTTTAATGTCTTTGGCTAGATTTAGTGGATCTTTTAAATTGTACCAGTTGATATATCCACTAAATTATTGGGTATACCTAGTCATGTTGGATAATTGGATGAAGTCCAATCAGTAATGTTCCACACTAGATTTGTTGGATATTATTTATGTACGCTTATATGATGTATCTCTTAATAATTGATACTAGGATATTGCTTGGTTTGTAGAGGTGTTATTTCTAGTGTAGGGGCTAGGTAAATCTTGGAAGACTCTTTAATTTGCTCATACTTTGGTATCTAAGGTAGATCTAATAGGTCACTTAGCTTCTCCATGTTATCAATTCCCGTGCAATTTAAATATTTACGGGTTGGGTTCTCAGTAAAGTTGTTAGGGCTATCATGCTTAAAGATTGCATTACTTAATTCTTGAAGTGACATTTGGGTCGAGCACTCCATTGGTGGATCAATGATTGTCTCTTTAATAGCTTCTTTGGATTCCTTTTGTAAGCCTACAAGTTGGGTTCCTGCTCAGAGGTTGCATCATGTTCGAAGAATGGATCCTTTAATAGGACTAGGTATGACTCATGTTCCAATATAGGTAGGGTCTCTAATAAAGAAGCTATTGGTGCACTAGAGGGAGGGGCCATTTGCTCATATTTTATGATCCATGGAGGAGTGAAACTGGGTGGCTCTAGTAGTGTATTTACTTCATCCATGTCCCATTTATGTCAAAGCTATCCATATCAAAATGTGATGGGGGACTAACTAAATGCAAGATGAAATGAATGCAGGTGATTTGTTATTTTTATGATTTTTAGGTTTTAATGACTTTCTTGAGGATTCCCGAAAAAACAAGACAAAAGCAAATCTAGGGATTCAATAAAGATAAGACTACAAGCACGTAGATTAGCCCCTAAATAAGGATAAAAAGAGGACCCCAGGATTGAGAAACCCCGTAGGACTTAGCTCTCAGAACAATATCGACTTAGGAGTTTAGGGAGGCAAACCTCAAAGATCTTAAGTGCCCGATTCCGAGATCACTCACTCTGGCGGATGCAACCTGGATGATCGAGCCTTCCACCTCGTGGATGCGCCAGCTTGCTGTCCGAAGGTCTCGATGGCAAGGGAAACCAACTCCGTGCTCGTGTCACCTGGAGGACCTGCGAGAATTCAAGGAGAGTTAAGATTTGATAAAAGAGAAAGCAAATAGAAGAAGGGGTGAAAGTTGAAGTGGTGATGGTGGAGTTCTTCTTGCTAGGCACCCAGTTGGTTGATCCCAATGGACCCTGACACGAAGTCGAAGGATGGAGTTGTGGAAGAGACGCTAACTTGAGGCCTCACACCTCTCGACGCCCGAAGCGAAGGCGCTCCCTCACGAAGATCGACGTTCCTAGTGAACGAAGGCAACTAAAGAGAAAATTGGATCTCAAGAAACTTGTGGTTTTTCATTCAATAGCAATTACCCTTACAAAGGAGGGGTAAGGTCCTTTTTATAGGCACCTTAGGACTCCATTTGAAATTCAAATAAAAATTACAAGTCCTCTTTGGAGAGGCGCCAAAAAATTTCAAAAAAAATCAGATTTCTCTCCTTTGGCCGACCTTCACTTGGATTTGATTGTGCATGGCTTGATAATGGGCTTGGAAGAAAGAATTTGTTTCCCTTGTACTTGGAAAGTTGACCTTCAATTTTGGAAAGAAGGCATGATGCAAGGCTTGTGTCTCCCTCTTTCCTTGGTTGCTCACCCTTCTTTGGAGAGAAGCTTGAAATGAGGCTTGGATCAAGGCCTTTGTCTTCAACCTTTCCTTGGTTGCCCAAGACTCCTTTAGTAAGTGGCTTGATGGAGGGAGGGAAAGGAGGAAAGAATATTTGATGTGCCTCCATTTGGCAAGATGAGGTGGTGCCACATGGGATGGTGAAGTGGCATCCTAGGGTTGAAATGTTGACCTTCAAGGCTTGGCCCAATAGTAGTTGAGTTGAACTCAAAGACCACTCTGGCTTGGACCCAGACTCGGACTGGACTCAATACAGGACTGGACTCAATACGGGACACAACTTGACCAAATTGGTCAATGTACAGGACTAAATAAAAATAATTGAGACTAAATTCATGACTAAAAAATACAATGCTTAGGCTTGAAGCATTATTACAGGACTTGAAAAACTGGAACCCTAATTGAACATCCACAAGGGGTTGAGAAGCCTCTGTCAGATTCTGGTTCCCACACCAGTTCTCCCAGGGTGGGAGGAACTCGACCCTGTCGAGTAAGAGTTGAGATGGCTTAGGTACTCTTCTAGAAGGTCGGGGTCGAGGTGCTGCAAGTCCTCCCAGGTAATCCATGAGTCATCGAACTCAGGTTGGCCTTGCCATCGGACTAAGAAACGTTGATAACCTTTGCCCCGAGTAGTGATAGCTTGGTCATCCAGTACACGTTCGATCCGCTCTCCTCTCTTAAGTAAAATTAGAGGTGGACACTTAGGTTCGGGTTCACTCTCAAAAGAAAGGTCAGGCCCAAATGGCTCGCTAGGTATGTTTGCTGGTTCCCTGTACTCGACTAAGTCTGAGATATTGAAAGTCGAGCTGATGCCATAGTTTGGGGGTAGCTCAAGAACGTAGGCATTAGGGCCAACTCTCTTTATCACTTTAAAGGGGCCAGCTCCACGAGCATGAAGTTTCTTAATGGTCCCAGGTGGAAACCGTTCAGGCCTAAGCCTAACCATTATAGAATCCCTAATTTCAAACTCTTTGGCTTGTTTCCAGGAATCAACCAAATTATTTTAAAATTTATATTTTATGCAGAATTCTATCATGATGCAAAATGCAGACTTAACTATGCATTCCTATTGAGAGAATTTTATTGGACTCTCTAGGGCCTAAACCTAACAGATCACTGACTCTCTAGGTTTGACCCTAGTCTGGTATGTACAGGAAAAGTTATCAAGGATCCATAGCAAATGCCATAAGGTATACCAAAAGTAGGTAGCAAATGGGGTGGGCTCTAGGGATTCATGTAACCTAGAAATCTCAGCAAAATGTAACCCCGTAGCTCTAGAAACGTGAGAAGGCTTAGGGAAGGGTAGGAAATAAGAATCAGAGTCTTGGGGTGGCTTATAGGAAACATGAAACAAACCTTGGTTATTCAGGATGACCTTAAAATTTGGATATTGTTCTATAGGTCCAAGTTCCAAGGCTAGATGGGTGTTCCTAGATGGTGGAAGGTCATTAGGATGGTCTTTGGGAATGTTATCTTGAAAGTCCTCAAAACTAATGTCTACCTCCTGGGGTGGTTCCCTAGGGACTTGTTCCTGGACCTCCTCTAAAGGCAATACTTGTGAACCTTCACCTTCCTCTACAATGTTCGATCCTGGCTCAATTACTCTTCACAGTCTCTAGTGTATTCAGGATCTTTTTCTTTTGGTTCCTTGATGATTTCTACCTGGGGCCCATCTTCACCATATTTCTCTACTAAACTTGATTCATAAATGTTTTCTTTGGATTGTTTAATGGGCTCAGGAGTTTCTTTCTCTAGAATTTCAATGGATTCAACCTTTTTTTCTGGAAATTTGTCAGAAGGTTCTTCTCTCTGGGTTGGTTCATGAGTCTCTTTTGTGGCAGGGGTTCCTTCAGTCATCTCTCTTTCTAACCCTTTGGCCTTGATCAGGTTAACTTCCAGCTTCTCTTCCTTAAGGCTACTCGATCCTCTTTTAACCTGGTCCTTAGACTAAATTGGATTGTTTGTAAATTTCTTCTCATGGTGACTAAAGGTGCAGCTATTGGTCCGACCATAAAGGGTGTAAGATAGAGGTCTGTACTTCTCTCTAAGTCTGGCTTTCATGTCCCTCCACGTTGCTATAGGTTCTTGTTCTCTGTGCCCTGTCAGCCTTTCAACATTATTTCAAAATAACCTAGTCTTGGCAAACTTAAACTTCATCCTTTCCATCATTGTGTCCCAGTCGAAATATTGTTCCATGTCCTCCTCCCAATCTATGTACACCTTGGGATCTAGACTACCATCGAAGGTAGGGGCTTCTAGCTTGATATTTTTAATGGATTGGGTCTCCTAGGGTAAAACTCTTGGGCTGGTTTAGGGGGTGGGATTCTTCCGGACTCAGCCTTTAAGGAGGGCTCATGTTGAGGGAATCCCCTAGGATGGGGAATTGAATCAAACTCAGGTCTAGTGTGGGGCTTCCAGGTCCTCTCTTGCTCACGCTTATCTAACCTATTGTTTATCCTAATTAACTGTTCCATGATGACCTTTAATGGATCTTCTCGGGTGTTGTCCATGGGTTCACTTGGTTGGAAAAGATGGGGGTGATAAGAGACTCTAGATCTGGTTGACATAAGTCAAGCATGCAAAATCGTCTAAGATCTACTAGACCTAGAATCTCAACCAGTTGCTTAAGTCAGGGTGGCAAACCTGTTTATAGTAACTCTGTGCTTAGCCAGGTAGGTGTAGGGGAGTGGAGGTCCCTGAACGCCAACCTTAGACACCAATCTGGGATTGGCCAGGTAGGTGGACCAAACTCACAAGCCCTGAATCACCAAGCCTAGACACCAAGAGCAGCAGCACACACAGAAAGGACTGACGCCAAGAATAGACACTTAGTCTTGACTCGACCTGTTGGTGTCCCTAAGCTCTCTAGAGAAAAATTAATATCTACTCAATTTTAATTAGAGCTTAGGTTCGTGATGCAGGTTAGTGATTTTTGGGCTAAGGACAAGTAATGAAATCCTGACCCTATGTCAAATTGCTGACCTTAAGATGATTTATAAGAATGATGGCCGGCCCAAAAGCCCATTGTCTGGAATTGGACTAGGCAAGCTCAATAAACTTCGGGCCGGTCTGAAATCGGTTCAGGCTTCAGATCAAATTTTAAGTATATTGGACTAGTCTTAGGGCTGTAACATAGAGTCCGTTTAATTTTTGGACCAAAGGAATGCTCGGATTCGGTCCAAAATTTTTTAAAATATAGTCTTTGGGCCGGCCCAATGGGCTTTGGGCCGGCCTAATGGGCTTTGGGCCAGCCCATTTCCAGCCCTAATCCTATATGTGATAACGGATCCGGCACCTGAGATCCCGGCCCCTAACGCTCGTAGCACTGTCAGGGATACTTACCGGAAGTGGATCTCTGATCATATCATGGTACGTTGTATTATGTTGGCTACAATGAACGATGAGTTTAGTCACAAATTTGAGGATGCCTAGCCAGAAAAGATGCTTCAAAGGTTGAAGGAATCTTTTGACACTCTGGATGATGTGAAGAGATATCAGATCTCTTTCACCTTCTATAACATGTGTATGCATGATGGAGCTTCAATAACTGATCATGTAATGTACATGATCAAGTTATTTGAGCATTTGGACAAACTTGGATGTCCTTTGCATGAATAGCTCGACAAGGATGCGATACTGAATTCTCTGTCCCCTTCCTACCAGGTCTTTCTCGGTAATTTCAAAGTGAATAGACTGTAGTAAACTATCATGTGATGTTTGGGTTACTACAGACTTATGAGAGAGACCATAGCATCAACAAAGGGTTGGTGAATTTGGTGGGTGGTTCTAGTGCAAAGCATTGTCCCTTTGGGAAAAAGAAGAAAAGAAATAATAAGAAAAATAAGAAGGTGCAAAATGCTGGAACTAGTCAGACTAAGAGGGTGAAGGTTGACAAGAGTCAGGCAGAGTGCTTCTTCTACAAGAAGACAGGTCACTGGAAGCGGAATACCTTGCTTCTCTAGACCCGAACAGGCGAAGGAAAGGAAAGCAACAAGCTATTGCTGGTCAAGGTATTTATATGATAAATCCTTGTAGTTTTTCTATTTGTGATACTGCTAGCTAGGTATTGGATACCGGAAGTCTTTACCATATTTGCAATTCATTACAGAGACTTCAAGTTAGTAGGAGATTCAAAAGCAGTGAAAGGTTTTTGAATGTTGGGAATGGATGTCAAGCTCCAATACTGGCATTGGGAACTATTTCTTTGTATTTCGAGTCTTGTATTGTCATTCTTAATGATTATCATTTTTGTCCTTCCTTTTTAGTGAATATCATTTCTCTAGGCCTAATGGCCAAAGATGGTTATGAATTATCTATAAAGAATGATATTTGCAAAATCACATTGAATGGTTCTAATGTGATGTTTGGATAAATGAAGAATGGCGTATATGTACGTCATAGCCTGTTACTGTTTTGTACACTGCTACTTTTCTCTAGCACTGTAGGCTAGGTCATATAAATAAGAATAGGATAAATAAGCTGATGCGGAACTAAATACGCATGCAAATTATTTTTGTAATTTTTTTGATCAAATTGTGTGTTTAGTTCCTGAAGAATAGATCAAGAACCTAAGTAGAGAATTTTGTACAAGTAAAAAACTAAAGCATGCAAAGTAGAACCTAAAAGTAATAGAAAAAGTAGATCACCGAGGCTGAGAAGTCTCGATTAGGCTAATTCAACTCCAATAACTTGACTGGCAAGCAGAGGGGGTGTACCTAACAACGGTTAATGTTCTCAGTGCAGATCATAGACGAAGGGATTGCTCTCACTCCCAAATGCGGCTTGGAAAACCAAGCCAGAGACCCATGGATTCTCAGTTTTCTACTCGGTGACCCGATGCCTGCCCGATTGGAGTTGTTGGATTCGTAGAAGCCGAGGGACCTGCAAACAACCATTCTAGGGTTAAAAACAAAGCAAAGATGGAGGATTAATTTGAAAAACATCAAGGTGAAAGAAGGTTGAGGGTGGGCGGCCAGGGCTTGGAGAGATGGCTGGCGACTGGAGACTGGGTGCAGGACACCAAGAAGGAGGGGCTTACATAGAATTCCCTTAGCACATAGCAGGTAGCACACATCAATTTGAAGAACTCAGATATATTTCATGAATAAAAGTGCCTTGATACAAGAGAGTAGAGTCTCTTAAATAGATTCTTAGACTTGGCCCCCAAGTAAGGTTACAATAGTCATTACCTAGGAATTTGAATCCCACCCAAACCCTCTCTAGAATACATGGTAGGTTTAGGTAGAAAAATCCCACAAATTTCTCTCCTCTCTTTTGCCTTGGTCGGCCAAGGGAGGTGACCCTAGTGGTCGACCAAGGGGTGGTGAGCATAAGGCTTGGCACCCCTTGGTTCTCCTCCTAGGCCTTGGCTGGCCCATTTTGCTTCAGGCTGCGATCCAAGGCTCCAGGGCTTCTGATTTGTCTCTCGGGCTTCTAATTTCTTCTCCTAGGCCTTCCATGGTCTTCATAGCTTCCAGTTGGGTTGGTCTTCATTTGGATTGGCTTGGTCTTCACTTGTATGAGTCTTCATTGGACTTGGACTAACATGTACAGGACTCAGAAAGAAGACTAGCTCAACATGAGCTGACTGGTATAGGACAAATAATAAAAAGACAACTCAAGTTGGCTAAGCCTTTATCACAAATGGACTCAAATGCTACTAAGTAATCCACAGAGGGTTGAGAAGCCTCTATCTTATTCTGGTGCCTTTGGTGTCCCCACCAATTCTCTCAGGGTGGGAGGAACTCAACCCTCTCGAGTAAGTGTCACACTGGCTCACATATCTCTCGAGAAGGTCTGGGTCGAGGCACTACAAGTCCTCTTGAGAAATCTATGAATTGTCTAACTCTGGCTAGCCTTACCATCAGACCAGGTAGCGTTGATAGCCATGGCCCTGAGTCATGATAGCTTGATCATCTAGGATACGCTCGATCCATTCTCCTTTCTCAGGCTAATTTATTGGTGGACACTCTGGGCTAGGATCACTCACAATGGAAGGAATCACTAGGCATTACTGCCGGTTTCCTTTTGAAGGTAGAACTAGGTCTACGATATTGAAGGTAGAACTGATGCCCAAATCCGGAGACAAATGTAACACATAGGCATTTGGTCCAACCTTCTCTATCACTCTAAAAGGTCCAGCTCTGTGAGCATGAGCTCTTTTTAGGCCTAAGCCTAACCATGACAGAATCCACTACATTAAATTTCTTGGCCCTTCTTCGAGAAATAGCCAGTTTGTTTCAAAATTAGTGCAGGTGGTGAACATGCTGGGCACATGCAGACTCCTAACCAAAACCTAACAGACTCGACTATGCATTCCTATTGAAGGAAATTTTATTGAACTCTTTGGACCTAAACCTAACAGATTACAGGTTCTCTAGGTTTGATCCTAGCTTGACATGCACATGAAAACTTACAATGGGCTCCTAGCAAATTCCATAGGGTATGCTAGAAGTAAGATGCAAACCTAACATGCATAATAAATGCATGCAGTATGCTAATCTCAACTAAATACAATCTAATGATCCTGGAAATGCTGGTGGTGTCTAGAAAGGGCAGAAAATAAGAAGTGGGTTCAAAACTTATCCGGTAGGGTAGGGAAAAAGGTTCAGGGTTAGTTGGATATAGTAGGATATAAGAAGGGTGTTAGAGACTAATCCTAGACTAATGAGGCTAACCTTACGAGGTTGAGGTATATCTACAGGGTTTGCATAATGGAAGGATGCGTTACTAATCTTAGAAAAGAGGTCCTTAATGGGAACTATAGGAGGCGGCTTTTCTTGAGGGTATGATTCAAAGAAATCAAGTCCTTAATAAATTCTTCTGGTTCTTGTATTTAGGACTAGACTTTGTAATTTGGCTCTCCTCTATGATTTCCTCAGATAAGGTTCTAGCAATAGATCTAGGTTTTCTTCCTCTAATTGTTCTTCCACTATAGCTTTAGGCTGGGTATAGTCATGGTCAACTAACTCTAGATTGGCTTCTACTTGGGTACCTACGAGGTCAACTAATTCTAGGTCTTCTAGAGGTGTCTCCTCTTCTCCCTCATACTCATCCACTATGTTCATATCAGCTTCATACACTTCCTCTTTAATGTAAGCCTTGTGAATCACAGGAGTGGTAGGAGAAGTTTGGCTAAGGGAAAATTGGCTAGGTCCAGGTGTCTGATTATGGGCACTATTCCTAGTGGGTTCAGGTTGACTAAGGGGTAGTGGATTAATACTAGGTTCATATCAAGGGATACTAGCCTTATGGGGTTATGATCGATAGCCTATGGGTTCGGATCTTTAGGTCATGGGTCTATTAGGTTTATAGGGAGTGGGTGCATAGGATCTATGTTCATATGTTTTGGATACATAGGTTCTAGGTTCATATAACTTGGGTAGTGTGGGTAAAAGATGGCTCAGGTTTGGATCTAGTATGGGTCCTACGGGCTTCTAACCGATTATCCATGTAGCCAAACTTATGGTTCATCTGGGCCACTTGGTCTACAAGGGCTTGAAGCTAGGCTTCCAACTTATCCATGGGTTCAGCCAAAAGGTGGAGATGGAGGATGAAAAGGGACTCCTGATCTAGTGCACATGCAAGACTTAACACTGACTCGACTACAGCTGCCTAGACTTAGACCCCAATCAGAATGGGTTGACTCAACTTACACACAACTCAAATCCTAGTCCTTCAATATAGGCAGGTAAGAGATGGGATGGTGGGAGGCCCCCCTGCTCTCACAGGGACTCAATTAAGGAACCACCAATCCACTTAGATCGTTTGATGTTGTACCTCTGGCCTAGACACCAACATCCATTAATAGGAGAGGAATTGGGTGCACTAGTCTCCCCACAATGGTTGAACCCGACCAATTGGTGTCCCTAGCCCACTAGGACAAATTAAGTCTAGTTAATTTTAAATTAGGCTTGGGACCGAATGCAAGGGATGTGATTTTTTAGGCTAAGGAAAGGTAATAACCTCCTTCCCTTATCTTGGATAGAGATGCCCTTAAGTTAATTATGCAATGATGGCAAGCAGATGAAAATGCAAATTAGGATTTAGCTATTTTTGGCATTTTATGAATATATATAATTTTTTTTTATTTTGGGTATTTTCTTAAATAGAAAGATAACTTGCAGATTATGACCTAATATGCAAGGAATATGCTAAAATTAAAGATATGCAAAAATTATACTAAAAGAACCCTAAACTTTTTGAAATCAGCTTTGCTACCAAAATAAAGCAGAACTATTCTTAGACAATGTTTTGGTTGGGAGAAAATACACAGATCGAAATAATTCCTAAAAAGATCCTAAAAATTAATTTCAATTATAAGAAATTTAGAAAAATAAATTTTAGATTTTTCTGAGTTCTATGCAGGCAGAAACAATTGAAACAACAGGGGATGTATTGAGAAGGCCGAGATTGCAAAAACCCTAATGGAACTCTATGTGTTCTTCTTCAGGGGTCAATTCAAAGTGGCACCCCTACCGCCATAGGAGATCTCATAGATTGGGAAGACAGGGTCTTGCAGCCCTACTAGTCTCTTATGACCGGATGGCCATGGTGAAGCACCCGATCCGAATATCCAAAGAGAACTGAGCCTAAAACAGGCTTTGATACCAAATGATGCGAAACTAAATATGCATGCAAATTATTTTTGTAATTTTTTTTATTAAGTTGTGTGTTTAATTCCCGAAGAATAGATCAAGAACCTAAGTAGAGAATTTTGTGCAAGTAAGAAACTAAAGCATGCAAAGTAGAACCTAAAAGTAATAGAAAAAGTGGATCGCCGAGGCTGAGATATCTCGGTTGGGCTAGTTCAACTTCAATAAAGCGACTGGCAAGCAGAGGGGGTGTACCTGACAATGATTGATGCATCCAGTGCAAATCAGAGATGAAGGGATCGCTCTCATCCTTGGATGCAGCCTAGAAAATCAAACTAGAGACCCGTGGATTCTCGGCTTTCTACCCGGTGACCCGATCACTGCTCGGCTAGAGTTGTTGAATTCGTAAAAGTCGAGGGACCTGCAAACAACCATTCTAAGGTAAGAAAATAAAGCAAAGATGGAGGATTAATTTGAAAAATAGCAAGGGGAAAGAAGGTTGTGGGTGGGCGGCCAGGGCTTGGAGAGATGGCTGGCGACTGGAGATTGGGCATAGGACACCAGGAAGAAGGAGGGGCTCACACATAATCCCCTTAAGAACACAGCAGGTAGCACACAGTAATTGGAAGAACTCAGATATATTTCATGAATAAAAGTGCCTTGATACAAGAGAGTAGAGTCTCTTAAATAGACTCTTAGACTTGGCCCCCAAGTAAGGTTACAATAGTCATTAATTAAAAATTTGAATCCCATCCAAACCCTAGCTAGAATACATGGTAGGTTTAGGTAGAAAAATCCCACAAATTTCTCTCCTCTCTCTTGCCTTGGTCGGCCAAGGAAGATGACCCTAGTGGCCGACCAAGGGGTGGTAAGCATAAGGCTTGGCGCCCCTTCCTCCTAGGCCTTGGCTAGCCCATTTTGCTTCAAGCTATGATCCAGGGCTCCAGGGCTTCTAATTTGTTTCTCGAGCTTCTGATTTCTTCTCCTAGGCGTTCCATGGTCTTCATATCTTCCAGTTGGGTTGGTTCTTACTTGGACTGGCTTGGTCTTCACTTGTATGAGTCTTCACTGGACTTGGACTAACATGAATAGGACTCAGAAAGAAGATTAGCTCAACATGAGCTGACTGGTATAGGACTCAAATAATAAAAAAAGACAACTCTAGTTGGCTGCTAAGATTAAACTTTGGGAAGTTCAACAGATAGAATAACCTTCTCACTCTAAGGCCACTATAGAACCGAATTTGATTAGATCAAATCCAAAGCCTATAGTGCAATCATTAAGGAGATATGGTAGAGTACCACGTCAATCGGACAGATACTATAGTTTCTTGGTCTGAGATGGTGATCCAGTTGAGCTCGATGAGAACAGTGAGGACCCGATCACCTATATGGATGCAATGTCAAGGTTTGATTCTGAGTCATGGCTGGGAGCTATGAAATCCGAAATAGAGTCCATGGAAGTCAACAATGTATGGACATTGATTGATCCACCTGAAGGAATAAAATTGATTAGGTGCAAGTGGATCTTCAAGATGAAATGGGGCGTAGATGGGTAGCTCCTATAAAGCTCGTCTGGTTGCCAAGGGATATCATCAACATTATGGTATTGACTATGACGAGACGTTCTCCCTTATAGCAATATTTTAGTCCATTCAGATTATGCTTGCTATTTTAGCATATTTAGATTATGAAATTTGGCAAATGGATGTCTGAACAGCTTTCCTAAATGGTGAGCTGGAAGAAGAGGTGTATATGATGTAGCCTGAAGGGTTCACATCCACAGATGAGTCTAAAGTGTGCAAGCTTTGGAGGTCCATTTATGGGCTGAAGCAGGCTTCTCAGAGTTGGAACATGCATTTTGATAAGTGCATCAAGACATATGGCTTCGTTAGAAATGGAGAAGAACCTTGTATATATAAGTGGGCAAATGGTTATGTAGTTGTATTTCTTGTTTTATATATGGATGACATTCTCCTAATTGGGAATGACATTCTAGCATTACAAGGAATAAAGGTTTGACTTTTATCTCAATTCTCTATGAAAGACTTGGATGAGGCCTCATACATACTATGTATGAAGATCTATAGAGATAGACCCAAGAGGCTTCTAGGACTATCCTAATCTATATACATAGACACTATGCTAAAGTGGTTCAGCATTGAGAATTCCAAAAGGGGCTATCTTTCGATAGGTTATGGAATTACTCTTTCCAAGAAGGAGTGGATGACAACTCCTGAGGAAAGAGAGCGTATGAGTAGGATTCCATATGCTTCGGTAGTGGATTCTATCATGTACACTATGTTATGTACTAAACCAAACATGGCACACTAACTGGGGTAGTAAGCAGATACCAGTCTGACCCAGGTGAAGCTCATTTAAAAGTTATTAAGAACATCCTTAAGTATCTGAGAAATACTAAAGATCAATGGCTTATTTATAGATATTGTGACATAAAACATGTGAGGTATACTGACTCTAGTTTTCAGTCAGATAGTAATGATACTAAGAGTATCTAGTTTTGTATTTACCTTAAATAGTGGAACAGTATGCTGGAAAAGTTTCAAGCAGCATACAGTGGCCAATTCTATTTGCGAGGCAGAGTATATTGCAGCATCGAATGCGACAAAGGAGGCTGTGTGGTTATGGAAGTTTCTAGGCGAGCTGGGAGTGGCACCTTCCATGGATGGTCCTATTCCAGTGTATTGTGATAGCACTGGAGCCATTGCATAAGCCAAAGAGCCAAAATCACATCAGCGGACTAAGCACATTCTATGTCATTATCACCTTGTCCAGGAGATTATTGAATGAAGTGACATTGAGCTTCTGAAGATTGATGGTAAGGAGAACATGGCCAACCCCTTCACTAAAGCCGTTGGAGTACAAGAGTTCGACGATTGCAAATAGAAGATGGGAATCAGATTTTGTTCCAATTGGCTTTAGTCTAGGTGGGAGTTGTTGGGAATTGTATGTCCCAAACCCAATCTTCTAGTTATAAATGGTTGTGCGACTCATGTATATATATATGAATTATTTAATTGAATAAAAAGTTTATTCTAGTTGTTCATCACATGTCATCTTCTTAATTGAACTCTTGTGTGATGATGTCCTTTGAGCTACCTTGTATGTGATATAGAGAGGATGCATCATGTAGTTCATAAACTCGTTCGTGACCAAAGGATACACTATTTCAGGATGATGGTGTATCGAGAGTAGGTCGTTGATGTCATGTCTGTTGGAGATGCTAGTATGATATCAAGTATTGTGTTTGATACTTCACCGAGCATGACTCTCATGCGAGATTCTCTTTCTATCAAAGAAGTTTTGTATTAGAATGTGGACATAAATTATTTCTCTGACTTAAGATCACTATGGCAGCTTGCAAGCAACTCACAGTGCTTAGGTGCTGAACTACCGAATTTCTAATCCGATGATGGAAGGTGGTGGGGACACCAAAGGCACCAGAATAAGATAGAGGCTTTTCAACCCTCTATGAATTGATCAATAATTTATGAGTCCATCTGTAATAAGTGCTTAGCCTATCTGAGTCCATTTTAATTGATTTTGAGTTTCAGTTCTGTACTAGTCAGCTCATGTTGAGCTAGTTCAGTCCAGTGTTAGTCAGCTCATGTCGAGCTAATTTTATTTTTTTGAGTCATATTCAACCATATTGAAGACTCAAGACCACATCATACAAGTAAAGACCAAGTCCAATCAGATTGAAGGCATGGAAGTTTAGCCCAAGTCTAACCCAGCTTGAAGATTTGAAGACCCCAGGAGGAAAATTAGAAACCCTGATTCCTTGCAGATGCCCTCCAGATACCCAGATTTCCTTCCAGATGCCAAAAAATATTCATAGACCAAGGCATCCATGATTTTAGAGGTCCATCTGCATCCTAGCCCAAAGAAATCAAGCCCAGGCGCCAAGCCCAAGCCCCTAAGAAGCAAGATACCAGGGAATATTCCTGCTACCTGGCTACCAGGCCACCCCAGTTTCCAGAGGCCCAAACCCATGCACCCGGGCCCCTTTTGGCCAGCCCCTTGCTGCTCTTAGAAGCCCAACACGTCCCCCTAGGTGTCCTTGGAGTGTTGGCCAAGTCAAGAGAAATTTTAGGGATTTTTTCTACCTAATGTTTCCTTATTTTCTAGCTAGGGTTTGAGAGGGAAAAGGATTCTCATGTAAAGACTAATGTACCCTTACTAGGAGCCCAAGGTTAAGGGTCTATTTAAGGGACCCTAGCCTCTTGTATGAAGGGAAAATTTTTGATATGAATTAAAACCTTGAGTTCATCTATTGAGTTGTGTGATACCCTGCTGTGTGCATAAAGGGGTTTGTGAGAGTTCTTCTTCCGGTGTTTGCAATCATCTTCCTGCTACCAACAAGCCTCTCAGATCCCTGGACGCCCACTCCAAAAGAAACCTTCCCTTGCAATTTTTCCTTTGTTTTCTTGTTCCTTTATGAGTTTTCTAACCCCTGACAGGTCGTTTGCAGGTCCCCGAGTTCCTACGAATCCAACGACTCCAGCCAAGCCTCAATCGGACCACCGAGCAGAAAGCCGGGTATCCGCGGGTCATTGGCTCGGTTTTCCAGGCGCATCCATCGAGGAACGAGAGACCCCTTCGCTGAGATCTTCACAGATGTTGTCAGGTACACCCCACTACCTCCAGTAGTTTTATTGTAGGAGAACTTGCCCTAACCGAGGCTTCTCAGCCCTGGCGGTCCTTATTTGCTACTTTTCTAGGTCCTAATCTGCATGCTGATCTTCAAAAATTCATACAAAATTCTCTATAAATAATTTTGATCTGAAATTCGGGAATTAATCACCTAACGCAACATATAAAACATACAAAAAAACTTGCATGCATATTATTCCCCCATCATTTGGTATCAGAGCTTAGATTAGGGCTTTTTTTCTGCAATTTTTCAGTCTGTATATGCTTTGTTATTTTAATTCTTTCTCTCTTTTTAAAACTCAAAAATTTTGAAATTTATTTTTTGGATTCATCATAATTCACAGTAATTTTCATAATTTTTGTAGATTTTATTATGTCCTGTGAATTTTCTGCAATCCAAAATAATGCTTGCAAAACTTTGGCTCTATTTTTTTTCAACAAGACAAGTTTGGAAGTTTTAGGGTTTTGTTTAGCATCTTTTGCATATCTTTTAATTTTAGTATATTTCTTGCATATTAGTCCATGATTTTCAAGTTTTATTCTATTTAAAAAAATATCAAAAAAAAAAAAATACATATTCTCCAAAAATACCAAAAACATCTAACCCTAATTTGCATCATTTGCCTGCCATCATTGCATAATCTACTTTTAAGGGCACTCTTGCTATATCAGATGGGGGGAGGAGTTGATAACCTCTCCATAGCCCAAAACCACATCCCTTGCATTCGGTCCCAAGCCTTAACCTAAAATTAACTAGACTTAATTTGCCCTAGTGGGCTAGGGACACCAACTGTCGGGTCCGGGCTAGTGTTAGATCACTGTGTCAAGTTAACCAGTATGTGCCTTGTGCTCAGTGTCTAGAATGATGGTTTAGGGATTCAATCCCGAAGGGCTTGTGTGCTGGTCCGCCTACCTGGCAATCTCTGATTGGTGTCTAGGATTGTCAATCAGGGACCTAACACTCCCCTTACACCTGTCTGGCTGAGTACAGGGTTACTATAGGCTAGTTTGCCACCCTGATTGAGCATCTAGTTTGGACTCTAGGTCTAGTCAGCTATAGTAGGTCTGATTGAGTCTTGCATGAGCACTAGATCAGGAGTTTCATATCACCCACCTCCTTCACAAATGTCTGAACCCATGGAAAATTTACAAGCCCAAATAAAAGCCCTAGCTGATCAAATGGCCCAGATGGCTACCCAGTTAACTCAGTCTTGTATTCAAACCAATGATAGAATTGTCCATCTTGCCGATAGGTTTGATCATTTAAAAGTCCAGGTAGGGACCCCAAGAAAAACCCATGGGTCACAGTCTGAGCCAGATCCTAATTCCCCTCAACCTAGGAGGATCCCAAACCATAATCCATATCCTGAGGTCGAACCTAGGAGAGCCCCTCATCCTGACCCATACTATAACCCTCAGCCTAGGAGGACCCCAGACCCTGACCCATACCAAGAGGTCGAACCTAGGAGAGCCCCTCAACCTGACCCATACTACAATCCTGAGCCCAGGAGGACCCCAAACCCTGATCCATATCTTGAGGTTGAAACTAGAAGAGGCTATCATCATGACCCAATCCCTAAGGTTAGTCCTAGAAGACCCAATCAGGATTTTATAGACCAGGAAGATAGATCCTATTTACCCTCTCCCTATAAGCCTAGTATACCCATAACCTATAGATCTTATGACTCCAAATCCTATGAACCTAGAACCTATGAATCCATAACCTATGAACCTAGATCCTATGACTCTAGATCCCATGATCATAGATCCTATGCACCCACACCCTATGAGCCTAGTAGACCCAACACCCAATATTCTGACCCATATAGGGAGTCCAACCCTAGGAGAACCCAATATTCTGACCCATATAGGGAGTCCAACCCTAGGAGAACCCAGTATTCTGACCCATTTAGGGAGTCCAACCCTAGGAGGACCCAATATCCTGACCCATATAGAGAGCCCAACCTTAGGAGGACCCCATACCATGATCCATCCTTAGAACCTGACCATAGAGCTGACCCAAAATCCTATGACCCCAGATCCTATAATCCCATGACCCATAGATCTGCACCCTTGTCCTATGAGCCCAGAGAACCCATAACCCCTAAGTATCAGCCTAGTACTAGTCAGGTTTCCCTTAGTTAACTTGAACCCCATAGGATTAGTACCCCTAAATATGAACCCAGTAGTGAGCCACTACCCCTTATACAACCTGAACCTACTAGGAGTAGTACCCATAATCAGAGACCAGAACCTAACCAATTTCCTGCTAGCCGACCTTCTCCAACCATTCCTGAGATTCACAAGGCTTACATTAACACGGAAGTGTATGAAGCTGATGTGAGCCTAGTGGATGAGTATGAGGGAGAAGAGGAGACACTTTAGTAGACCTCGAATTAGCTGACCCAGTAGATACCCAGGTAGAAACCAACCCAGAGCTAGTTGGCCTTGACCACATCCAACCTAAAGCTATAGTGGAAGAACAAAAGAGGAAGAGAACCTAGGTACTGCTAGAGCCTTACCTGAGGAAACCATAGAGGAGAGCCAAATTATAGAGTATAGTCCAAAAATACAAGAACCAGAAGAATTTATTAAGGACCTGATCTCTTTGAATCAATACCTTCAAGATGAGCATCCTCCTATAGTTCCCATTAAGGACCTCTTCCCTGAGATTAGTAACCCATCCTTCCATTATGCAAACCCCATAGCTATACCGTAACCTCGTAAGGTTAGCCTCATTAGTCTAGGATTAGTCCCTGACATGCCTTCTTATATCGAACTTTATCCAACTAACTTTGAACCTTTTTCCTATCCTACCAAACTAATTCTGAACCCACTTCCTATTTTCTGCCCTTGCCTAACACCTCCAGCATTTCTAGGATTATTAGATTGCATTTAACTAAGATTAGCATACTGCATGCATTCATCACACATGTTAGGTTTGCATCTTACTTCTGGCATACTCTTTGGAATTTGCTAGGAGTTCATTGTAAATTTTCATGTGCATGTCAAGCTAGGATCAAACCTAGAGAACCTATAATCTATTAGGTTTAGATCCAAAGAGTTCAATAAAATTTCTTCGATAGGAATGCATAGTCGAGTCTTTAGGTATCAGTATGAGTCCTTTGCATCATCTTGTTAGGAGTCTGCATGTGCCCAGCATGTTCACCACCTGCACTAATTTTAAAACAACTGGCTAATTCTCGAAGATGGATTAAAGAATTTGATGTAGTGGATTCTATCTTGGTTAGGCTTAGGCCTAAAAGAAGCTTCATGCTCGCAGAGCTGGACCTTTTAAAGTGATGGAGAAGGTTGGATCAAATGCCTAGGTGTTAGAATTGCCTTTGGATTTGGGCATTAGTTCTACCTTCAATATTATAGACCTGGTTGAGTATAGGTAACCGGCAGCGATACCTAGTGAGGCCTTTGGACCTATTCCTTTTCATTGTGAGTGACCCTAACCTAGAGTGTCCACAAACAAATTTGGCCTGAGAGAGGAGAACGGATCGAGCGTATCCTGGATGATCAAGCCATCATGACCCAAGGCCATGACTATCAATGCTTCCTGGTCCGATGGCAAGGCCGGCCAGAGTCGGACGATTCATGGATTTCTCGAGAGGACTTGCAACACCTCAACCTAGACCTTCTCGAGAGATATGTGAGCTAGTCTGACCTTCACTCGACAGGGTCGAGTTCCTCCCACCCCGGCAGAATTGGTGGGGACACCAAAGGCACCAGAATAAGATAGAGGCTTTTCAACCCTCTATGAATTGATCAATAATTTATGAGTCCATCTGTAATAAGTGCTTAGCCTATCTGAGTCCATTTTAATTGATTTTGAATTTCAGTTCTGTACTAGTCAGCTCATGTTGAGCTAGTTCAGTCCAGTGTTAGTCAGCTCATGTCGAGCTAATTTTATTTTTTTGAGTCCTATTCAACCATATTGAAGACTCAAGACCACATCATACAAGTAAAGACCAAGTTCAATCAGATTGAAGACATGGAAGTTTAGCCCAAGTCCAACCCAGCTTGAAGATTTGAAGACCCCAGGAGGAAAATCAGAAACCCTGATTCCTTGCAGATGCCCTCCAGATGTCCAGATTTCCTTCCAGATGCCAAAATATATTCATAGACCAAGG
The DNA here is from genome assembly GCA_021397845.1 of Areca catechu. Classification (NCBI taxonomy): domain Eukaryota; kingdom Viridiplantae; phylum Streptophyta; class Magnoliopsida; order Arecales; family Arecaceae; genus Areca; species Areca catechu. The sequence continues at coordinate 118,935,088 of CM038043.1, forward strand.
CATCCATGATTTTAGAGATCCATCTGCATCCTAGCCCAAAGAAATCAAGCCCAGGCGCCAAGCCCAAGCCCCTAAGAAGCAAGATACCAGGGAATATTCCTGCTACTTGGCTACTAGGCCACCCCAGCTTCCAGAGGCCCAAACCCATGCACCCGGGCCCCTTTGGGCCAGCCCCTTGCTGCTCTTAGAAGCCCAACACGTCCCCCTAGGTGTCCTTGGAGTGTTGGCCAAGTCAAGAGAAATCTTAGGAATTTTTTCTACCTAATGTTTCCTTATTTTCTAGCTAAGGTTTGAGAGGGAAAAGGATTCTCATGTAAAGACTAATGTGCCCTTACTTGGAGCCCAAGGTTAAGGGTCTTTTAAGGGACCCTAGCCTCTTGTATGAAGAGAAAATTTTTGATATGAATTAAAACCTTGAGTTCTTCTATTGAGTTGTGTGATACCCTGCTGTGTGCAAAAAGGGGTTTGTGAGAGTTCTTCTTCCCGGTGTTTGCAATCATCTTCCTGTTGCCAACAAGCCTCTCAGATCCCTGGATGCCCACTCCAAAAGAAGCCTTCCCTTGCTATTTTCCCTTTGTTTTCTTGTTCCTTTATGAGTTTTGTAACCCCTGATAGGTCGTTTGCAGGTCCCCGAGTTCCTACGAATCCAACGACTCCAGCCAAGCCTCAATTGGACCACCGAGCAGAAAGCCGGGTATCCGCGGGTCATTGGCTCGGTTTTCCAGGCCACATCCATCGAGGAACAAGAGACCTCTTCGCTGCGATCTTCACAGACATTGTCAGGTACACCCCTCTACCTCCAGTAGTTTTATTGTAGGAGAACTTCCCCTAACCAAGGCTTCTCAGCCCTGGCGATCCTTCTTTGCTACTTTTCTAGGTCCTAATCTGCATGCTGATCTTCAAAAATTCATACAAAATTCCCTACAAATAATTTTGATCTGAAATTCGGGAATTAATCACTTAACTCAACATATAAAACATACAAAAAAAATTGCATGCATATTAATCCCCCATCAGAAGGTGCTGGGTATAGTCAAGTACTTGTGTAGTGGGTAGTAGGATCAACATAGGATTGACCTCTCCAAATGGTTTGGACTGAATGCTTAATATGCCTTAATTGAGAAAGACCTTGGCCAGGGCATTCCTTGTAAGGACTTAAGGGATTCTTTGTTTGAGACATTGAGATGGATTGATTAGGGTTGGGCAGTTTAGCCCTAAGCCATCCAGAGCATTAGAAGGTCAAAGAAATAAGTTCAGTGGTAATCCATATTCGATAGGTTCTTTTTGCTCTGCAACCTTCGACCTATTCGAATGCCGAGTGTCATTGATAGATGGCAACTTTGGCTGGTACTGGAAATATTCCTGTGCTATTAGTTTAGTGTATGAACCTACGGGGTCACACACCATGGGATTTCTTCTTGATTTGTTGGCTTGGGAATGATTAAGAATCATTTCGGACTCGTTTGATAAGTTGTCAAAACTGCCAATAGGGTCGACACGTCTGACGGGATTTGTTGAAAAATCTGAGGATGCTTCATTAAGGGCTGTAAGAGTTATGGCACTTAATTTTGACATCTTGGGGTTTTAATCAGCTACTATGTTAAATTCCAAAGGTCTTATAACCTGCAGGAATTCTAAGAGACTCCAAACCTCCCATTTATCTCTCATTAACTCCCCATCATAGTATTATTAAGAGGGTTGTTATGGGTGGGCTAAAGAATGAATCATTCCTTTCACTATCAAGTTGAGACTCTGACATTTTTCCTTGGTTAGAGAGATCTTGTCTTGACCTGAGAGTGGTCTTACGTGAGAGATTGGGTAGTGTGAGGTTTGGGTTTTGGGATCCTTATGTGCATACCTTCTATTGAAGGTTTGGGATAGCATTCTAGGAAGGGTCCTTGGACAGCTTTGTTCCACCGTTGTTTAGCAATAGTTTCTTTAAGGAGTTGAAGAAAGAGTCTGTCGTTGTCACAGAATTTCTGAAGAGGCTAGCACCTTGAAGGAAGCAGAAGAATCCCCTTACCTTGGTGTGAACAACCTGTAGTGGTAGGATGCTTGTGCTGCTCGCAGGACTATTGCTCACCTTGAAGTACCTCCCCTCCCGGTGATCGTCACCTCGAATAAAAGGTTTGTACTTCTATCTTTATGGGTTTGAAGAAATGATCTTCAACACCCTTGTGTGTGATTCAAAGAATGGTTCAATGAATTACATGCTTTGCTTGCTTGACTTCATACATGCATTACTTTATTATATGCATAAAGATCTGTGTAGGGCCAGTGTTAATTAAATTAACATGTTAGATAAAATTGTTTTATCTCCTTTCACTGCATCGTGCAATTTAGAAAAGTTTTAAATTGAATGTATCGGCCTGTGCCGCTCGGGTCTTGGCCCACCTAGGTTCGCCAATAGAAGGATCAGCCTAAAATGATTGGGATTTAGCTAGGGTTACTTTTCGATTCCATATCTAATACAATAAAGTCTACAGGGAAATAAAATTTGTCTACCTTGACTAATGCATCTTCAATTATCTCTAGTGGTACCTTAAAAGATCTATCGACTAGTTGTAGGATTACCGACATGAGCTTTAGTTCTCCATACCTAAAGAGTTTATATACTAAACTTGGTAGGAGGTTGACACTTGCTCCCAAGTCCAATAGGGCTTTCTTAATGGTTAGGTTCCCTATAATATAAGAAATAATAGAGGTACAGGGGTCCTTGAGCTTGGATGGAGTTGTGTCGAAAGACTGAGCTAGCTTGCTCAATGAGGTGGACTTTCTTTAGGATGTGTGCCTGAGATCTATATTTTTGGGTGCACAAATCTTTCAACAATTCAGTATAAGTTGGGACTTGCTTGATGGCATCTAAAAGCAAAAGATTGATATGGATTTGTTTAAATACTTCAAATATTTCATTCATCTTAGACCCCATCTTATCCAAAGGTAGAGATTTTTCTAGAGCACTTGGGTATGGAACTCTAATCGTAGGTGCTGGAAAATTGGTTCATTCCTCTCCTTAGGGTTTTCCTTATCATCAGGTAATTCGAGTTTGTTTTGGATTTGGGTTCTTGACATACTGATCCTTTGTGGTTGCTCCAAAACCTTTCCACTTCACAGGGTCATTATAGATTTGGCATGCTCAGGATGAGGTTCAAGAACTTTAGAGCTTTCTGCCCTATATTACCCCTTTGGATCACTAATAAGTTGGCTAGGCAATTTCCCTTCCTCCCTCCTATAGACGGATATAGCTAATTGGTTGATTTGAGTCTCTAGCTTAGCTATAGATTGTGTGGGAGTCAAGGATTTGATAATTGGTTTCTAGTCTAGCCAAAGCTTGTAGAACTTTCTCCTCAAAATTGGAGTTATAGTGCTTAGGAAAAGGTTATGGGACATCCTGAAACTAAAGGTATGTTGTGTTGGTGAACTAGTAATTGGGTTTGTAAGGAGCTGGGTTGACCGCAGGTCGTTGTCTCCATGATAAATTTGGGTGATTCCTCCAACCTGGATTATACATATTCGAGTACGGGCCATTTTTTGGTCTAGGAACAGTATGGGTTCGGGTTGGGTGGGCTTGTTCCTGTACAAGCTCAGGAAACTGATGAGCTGCTGGGCAATCACCTATAGTATGAGACTTGAGTAGATTATACCAATATCTTAGGACTGTGCACATGGGGAAGAGGTGTGACCGACTTGCAAGAATCGGTCAAGTTTTTGGAATAGTGCACCCATAGTCTGGGATAGTGTATCCACCTTGCTTTGGATGTCTACAGAGTGGCTTACCTCATACATTCCACCTCTTTTAGGATTTTGCCTGAGAGTTTTTCCAGATGTGGTAGACATGTAGTGCAAGAAGTTTTTGCTCAGGGTCTCAAATAGTTGCCAAGCCTCATACTCACTCTTGAGCCAGAATGTCCCACCATAGGATAAAAATCAACCATTTGCCTATGCTTTTTTGACAATCCATCATAAAAGCACTAGACTAGCTACCATTTGGGTATGGTGTGGTGTGGACAGTTGTGGATGAGTTCTTTGAGCCTCTCCCGAGTTTCATGGAACATTTTCTCATCCAATTGGAAAAAACTATTTATGACTTTTTGGATCTGGTTTGTTTTTTTTATTGAAAAATAATTTTTGAGAAATTTCTTTTGTAGTTGGTCCTAGATTGAAATGATTATAGAATCTAATGAACATTGCTAATATTTGGCCTTGTCCTTAAGTAAAAGGCAAATAATTTCATCTTAAGTGTCTCATTAGATAGATTTTGAATTCTAATAGTGGAGCATATCTCAAGAAATTCATCCAGATGTTTATAAGGGTCCTCTTGACTAAGTCCATAGAAGGATGGTAGCATTTGTATGACACTGGACTTAATCTCATACTAGGTGAACTCTATAGGAGGTGCTTGGATACATGGAGAATATATATATGATGAAGGGGTAAGTACTCCCTCAATTAGCATGGTAGATTGGTCTCACTATGTATATCCATATCTAACCTTGGTTTATGTATTTGATACTTTTTTTAATTTTTTTAAAATTTTTGTTGTTTTATTAGAGAGGAGAAGGGAGGAGAAGAGAGAAGAAAGCTAGAGAAAAAGTCTAAACATACGGGCCTAAGGAGTCCTAGAGCCAAGAGAGATAGATAAGAATTGTTAGTTTTAGTTCTACGTTAATTGCAATTATGTTAATACACAATGGACTCTCTATTCTAGGGTTCCCTAACTCTAGACAGCTCTTAACTATTCCAAGGTTGGCTTTAAACTTTGAAGTCAAAAACCAATTAGCCAACTATCCAGGTAATGGTAAGGTCGATAGGGGTCCCCCATTGCTTTCCTTAGATACCAAATAAGTTGGCTAGGTTAGACAATGGAACCAATTAAACAACCACCTTCCTTTAGGGCTATATCATCCTTAAACCTCTTGCCTAGATACCAGTTGACCAGCTAATCTTGACTCGGTCCATCTCTTAGGGTCCCTTATTCTAGTAAGTTTGAAAGTCCCTAGGGATCAACATCTAATTGATTTTAATTATAGCCTTAGGATAATGCAATATGAGGGTAGTGATTTGTGGGCCAAGAAAGGGTAATAAAATCCCCACCTTATATTATTTAGGGGTTAGTGCCATTAAGATGATTTATGTAGATGCAATGCAGTGCAAACAGGTGTCAAAACAAGTTAATTTAGGCCTCTAAAAAAACCTACTAAATTATGAATTTTTTAGTATTTTTATTTTCTTACTGAACTAACCATGCCAATGATCTCCAGCAATGGCTCCAAAATTTGATCGCTATTGTAGGTGGTTAAAAATAACTTCACCAACTCAAACTATATATAGTTAGGATGAGTCGAGATCATATCCTCAGGGATCAGTTGAGGTTATGTTCACTTTTAAGATTATTTTGTTAGAGTTTTAATTAGGTTAAAAAGATGAAAGAGTTGGAATATGTTTATAATTAAGAATAAGAATTAAACTAAGCAGGAGATTAACAAGAACATAAAAAATATCTTGGGTTTGATTCAATATTTGGTATTATATTAAGTATTTATTCAATATGTAATTATTGAATTATTATTGATTCCCGAGCATAGCCTGTTTTGTTGGATATGGATCTTGATCAGCTCCTACGTAGCCATAGGCAATTCAAAATTTTTAATTATATAAATAAAATTTTCTATAATCAAATTCTGAGCATAGCCTATCTCACTAAGCATGAGTCGTATCCTAAGATCACGACTCATCTCTACCTAATCATAGGCTATTCTAAAATCTAATTATAGTTTAAACATGAAGAACATTGCTTAAAGTAATGAAAAATAATTTTATTCATGAAAAGCAAATATTATAATCAAGCACTAATTATATAAAAAAAATAATAAAATATAAATACCAAAAATCTCATCTACTCATCAAAGAAGGGAATTCCTTAGCTGCGCATGATTTTCCCTTCCTCTCCCTTTATGCAAGGCTCTAAAGGCATTACAGTGGTTGATGCCTCTAGGTAGAGGTACAAGAGCCTTTTTATAGGTGTTAATAGAGTAGAAAAGTTTGTATTTTTTTTGATGTAGGACTAAAGGAAGAGATCACAGGAATGGCTAGGATTTATTGGTTAAGAGATAGATGGCTAGATAGAGGGGTAATCAAATAAGGGATAGAGATAAAAAGGGATTCTAATCCATATCTGATTACAACTTAATCACTTGGGGTCTTCCTGCTGTTCAATTCACTCAAAGTCATCAAAATCTTGGTCAACATTCTCTTCCAAAATCGTTTGACTACATAGGCTCCTGGCTATCGAATTGGTCCTCTGATTGTATTGGATTATCGAATCAAGGTGGGAAATCATTGTGATCCACTGGATCCATGTTTGGATCAATCTTTAGAGCAAAGTCTCAGACTGATTGGGAAAACTCCGATCGCATGCAAGATGGCTACAACTTTAGCCACGCATGCCCTTCTCTAGCTAACGATGACACGGGAATAGGAAGATGGTGACAATGGGTGGTGACTCAAACTGGTGATAGCTCACAGAAGGGGATGAGTAAAGACGATGGGTAGAGATAACACGGTGTTGGATCGAGAGGAAATGAGGACAATGGCCTATGATGGACTAGATCTCGAGAGCAACTCGGGTCGGGGAGATGGTGACGATGAGCTGAATGACTGGGATTTATGATGGGAAGACTATGATGGGTCATGAATAGGGGAGGAGGCAATGACTTGATGGAGATGGTGATAGTGAATCATGGCAGCAAGGGTGTGGGGAAGGATGATAGCTTGGACGACGGTGCGACAGATGGAAGAAGGCAATGTATAGTGGCTGGCGGGATGGTGGAACGACAATTGGTAGTGGAAAAATGATGAAAGATGGCTGGCAAGGGGCTTTGGAGGTGCTACAGGCTAAGGAGGCGGTGGCATGGTGGTTTCGATGGCTTCTATGCGCTTTGGAGGTGGTGCAAGTAGCTTGGGCAGTGACGGGACAACATCTCCGGTGAGCTCACCACAAAAAGCTCTCCATACTCCATGGCTCTGGGCCATGGACCATTAGCAATGGCTACCGATGGACCTTGGGGCATTTTGTAGACCAAGTAGCCAATCCATGATAGATCATTGCATTAAAATTCAAGCAATTCTATAATAAATAATAGTACAAGTTGTCCTATCTTTTTATCTTGTATTCAAATTCAAATGAGGGTTGGACAGGTCTATAAATACCTCCCTCAGTCCTTTGTAAAAAAAAAAGTTTGGTTAATCAAGTGAGTTTTTAGAAAAGAGTTTTTTCTTTTTGTTCACCCCGTATGGGGAGGGTGAGAGGCCGGTCTTTCCTTCACCTTTAAGCATCGAGGGGTGTGAGTGAAAGGATTATGCCCTAAAGGCCAATCGAAATGTTGTATTTCGTTGGGATTTTCTTTTGTATCCCAAACCAATGTATTCACATTATCAATTAATAAAGGCATTTTATTTTCATCATATGCTGTGTCTTATTAATTTTATTAAGATATGATGAACCTCATAGATTAGGGCTATGGTTCTAGGGTTATGATGAGATCATACCAGTGAGACCTAAAGCCTTAAAACCCTAATCTAGAATATTGCTGGTCGATGGGATATTGAGTAGGGGATCAATGTTTCTGGGAAGACTAGCACATCCTATGTATGCTTGGTGAAGAGGGTGCTGATCTCACAGTCACTTGTGTTTGACACTAATACTAGGATGTGGGTGCTCATTAGAGAATGAGTTCACTGAATGGATCCAGCTTGAGAACATCTAATGGAACCTTATCTATTTGTCAATAGATAGTTCTCATAGTGGAAGTAGTGCATGTGGTCCTTTGACCTGAGACTGCCATGGTACCTTGTATGCATGAATCCATACTTTGGTTCACACTCAATCATGACACTGAGTCATGCATGGGGTGATACTAGGTATGGTGGATTACATATGGAGGTTGTGAGTAGGTCAAAAAGGAATCGATCAACCCTAGTAAGAGGCAAGCGCATCTAGATGATTTCAATCAAATGAAGATTCGAAAAATCTTTGATCAAAGTATGAACATTAGAAATAGTTTCTAATGGTTCATTAATGAATCATCATTATCAGATTAAGCAAGGAATGAATATGAAATTGATTTGACAAGTATCCATATCCATAGTCATATTCAGGGTGCAAGTAGATCGAATGACTGAATTGCTCGGTAACTCACCACTGAAGGGTATTTTGATAAATCCACCAAAATTTCTCATCTTCCGGGTAGGCATGACATATTGCTAGACATCAATCTTTTCTTGTAGGTCTTCATGAACCAATTGATTTGGTTTCATGAGTCAATTCGATGTGTGATTCGAATTAGACAATTAGGTGAGCCAATTTGACCTAATTAGGTCAATCGGGTTCGATCGGATCGAATCGGCTCAAATCTAAACCTACTGCTAGCTAGATGTGGAACCCAATGGATCACACACAATAGAGACTTGTCCAAGGAAGTCATTCTTGATTTAATTAGGGTCATAGGATCCTAATTGGTTAGCCGGATTACATACTAGCATATGTAGGCTAACCAAATTCATAACCCAATTGGATTGGGTCCGGTTGCTTGCTAACTGGGCTAACCTAATTATGGAAAACTTAAATTAGGTTGAGTCCTAAGTGGGGCTAGCTTAATCAGATCTAAATCTAATTTTAATTTGGATTTAAGGGCATTTTAGGTGCCATACATGAAGAGTCCCAATGGCATGGGACTCTTGGTACCTAAATGATACCTTAACTTTAAAAGGGCACAGAATGAGCTATAGATCTCTGATTTGAATATAATTTATATAATCAGAGCTAAATATGGTTTTAATTTGGATTTAAGGTATTTTAGGTGCCATACATGAAGAGTCCCAATGGCATGGGACTCTTGGTACCTAAATGATACCTTAACTTCAAAAGGGCACAGAACTCTGATTTGAATATAATTTATATAGTCAGAATGGAAATTTTATGTTCTTTCCAATGACACCCATATTGGCTATATTTTGACTGGTCAACATTCTTTGAAATTTGCATGGAAGAAGGATGGCGCGCGCGGTGCATGAAGAATCGCAACTCTTCATGTAGCGCGCGGTTCTGATGGAGAGTCCTTCTGCTATCAGGACTCTTCATAATCTCCGATGTTTGGAGATTGAAGAGGCGCCTCTTGGCTTCCTAGGGATCAGTAATTGACATGTGGCAAGTGAGAGTTCATCCAGATGAAAGAAGGGATGTGAATAAGGCCTTCGGTGCATGAATGGGCTTATTAGATATGATTTTTCAAGCCAGATAACTTCTCTTCGGTCTTGAAAAATCATATCTGATAAGTTGATGGGAGGACATATAACACGCCCCTCTTGTATCTATAAATAGGGGGTGGTGAAATGAGTCTGATAATTAAGAATTCCACCGAAGTATTATTCTGAGTGTCTCTCTCTCCCTCCTTTCTTTAAGACAAGACTTGTCTTGTTAAGACAAGGTCTTTTCTAATAGGACAAGGCTTTGTTTTAGGACATAAGCCAAAGGGGTCCTAGAGGAGGGTTGTCCTAAAACCAAGAGTGGTTTGGTGAGTATCTTTAGTGCCCTATAGTAGGACAGGGTGTCCTACAGTGGTCAATAGACCAAAGGCTACTGAAAGAGTTCCACTTATCCAAGCAACTTGAAGAAGGAGTTCTTCCTTGGTCCGAGTTTCTTGTGGATCACCGTTGGAGGGAGAATGCTTGGGCGCTTGGTGGAGAAGAAGGCTGAATCAGGGTTTTCTTCATCGGATTGGATACTAGCGGTTCAGGTTGGTGCCTAAACTCTAGTTTATATTATATATGCATGTTTGTATGTTTTAATTCCTAGTAAGAAGGTCTTCGGTTAAGGGTTTGGTAGTGGTTTCATAATAAATTTCTGAAATCTATGCTTCCGCCCTGGTCACCAAAACCCTCATAGTGAGACCCTAGTTATCCCCTTCACCATCGAGTTCCCTCTATGGTCTTAGGGATTTTGCTTCATAGCCCCAGGTAGCGATTTGGGTGGGATGCCCTAGGATCCGCATTTAGTGAGATGGATGGGATGCCCTAGGCTACATGTAGTGGGATGGATGAGATGCCTTAGAGGTGAGATGTCTCTCGATGAATGTAAGTCTCAAGTCCTAGAGTGTCCAATTTTTGTACCCTCCATCTCTATTTTCTTTGCCACCACCATAGAAAAAAAACTAAAACAAAAAAAAATAGGATACCCTAATCTTCGACAACTTCTCAGCTCATCGATGATCCTACCCTGATCTGTCCCCCATCAATTTTGGGTATCAAAGCCCGGTTGATTAGGATATCGCCATCTTCCTTCCTTCTCCCAACCCCACCATTCTTTTCCCTGTTCTTGATCCACTGCCCACAGCCACCACGACCATCTAGCCGACCGTGACTCCATCCACTCCATCCTCCATCTCCACCCAGGTCCAAATGCCCCTTTCTTTTGTTGTCTAAGACATCACCATTTAGTCAGTCATCTTCATCGTGAATGCAAAGCCCTAACATTCGCCAACAGCAATCCCGCTCACCTTCTCCAAGATCTTCCAGATCGCCACTGCCCGAGCCATCCTCAGACGCCATCGCCTCTCCAACCTCCACCACTCCATAAATTCATGGAATAGAGCCATGGAATCACATCAACCCCCCATCACTATACCAGTTTTAGGATTAGGCTACCAGCCCCCGGACCCCTGGCTCCAGTCCTCTACTTCCCTCACCAAAAACCTCGATGCCATCCTCCCCAACGCCACCTTCGCCACTGACGAATTCCTCCTCCCCACCGGCAAGGACCTCATCCCCCATTAGGATGGCTCCTACCTGACCGAATTCTTCCTTGGCAAAGGCTTCTAAGTCCATGGCCTGATCCCGCGGTCGTCCAACTTCAACACTGCTCGACTGGACCACCTCTACATGGATCCCCACAACTCCTCCAAGGCCCGCATGAAGCTCCACTATGTCAACCTCTCCGATGCCTCCTGGTGGGGACACCAAAGGCACCAGAATAAGATAGTGGCTTCTAAACCCTCTGTGGATTACCTAGTGGTGATTGAGTCCATTTGTAATAAGGGCTTAGCCAATTTGAGTTATCTTTTATTATTTGAGTCCTGTACTAGCCAGCTCATGTTGAGCTAGTTTTCTTTCTGAGTCTGTATGTAGCATTTGATCCATACTATTAGGGTTTTGGATCAGTCGATCAAGTCAGCTCATGTTGAGCTAATCATATTCTGAGTCTCGTAATCATGTCCAGTCGTATTGAGTCTGTTTGAGTCAAGCCCAATCAAAGAAGACTCAAGCATGTGAAGGACACCACCCAGCATACCATCTCAATAGCCGCATGGAGTCCCAGTCACATCTTGGATTTTGCCTCCTAGGATTACTTGGAGGATCATGAAGTCGGCCCATGCATGAGGAGTTGATGACCACATGCCAGCACACCCCTTCCACACCCCAAGCACACCAGCTCCACACGTCAGCATAACATGAAGGAAAGTCAAAATGGATAAACATGAATCCCTTGATTCATGCCAGCTTGCTTAGGAAAGAAGTGGCCTCCCCCTTGGATGTCCACTACCTACCTTGTTTGGAGAGATTTTGTATGGCATGAGAGTATTTTCTTCCATGTATTCAGCCCCACACTTTAGAAAGAAAGTGGTCACCTCTTATTTTCCTTATTTTCTTTTGCTTGGGCCCTAAGTCTCATGACTCTATATAAGGGACCCCTTGTAAGAAAATTTAATAATTTTTATCATGAAATAATTCTTGAATTCTCCAATTGCTGTGTGCTTGAAGGGATTATGTGTGAGCCCTTCCTCTTCCTGGTGTCCTCCGACTGCTTCCAACCACCATCCTGCTCTCCAAAATCCTAGCCGCCCTCTTCAAATAACCACTTCCCCTTACTGTTTTCCCTTTCTTTCTTCTTCCCTATGTGTCTTCTAACCCTTGGAAGGTCGTTTGCAGGTCCTTCAACTCCGACGAATCCAACGACCCTAGCCAGGCCGCAATTAGATCACCGAGCGAAAAGCTGGGAATCCATGGGTCTCTGGCTTGGTTTTCCATGCCGCATCCAGAGTGAGAGTGATCTCTTTGTGTACGATCTACACCAGGTACTTCAGCCATTGCCAGGTACACCCCCTCTACTACCAGTAGCCCTATTGTAGGTGAACTAGCCCAACCGGGGCTTCTCAGCCTCAGCGGTCCTTCTTTTCTGTTACTTTTAGGTCCTATTATGCATGCTTTAGTTTTTTATTTTCATATATAACTCTTTACATCTTTACTTGGTCTATTCTTCAGGATTAATCATACAAATTAACATAAAAAATATAAAAAAATACTTGCATGCATATATAGGTTCCGCATCATTTGGTATCAGAGCCTGTTTGGGCTAAGTTCTCTTTGAATATTCGGACGGGTGCTTCACCATGGCCGTCCGGTCATAGGCCACTAGTAGAGCTCAAAAGCCCTAATCGATGGGATCTCCTATGGAGGTAGGGGTGCCGCTATGAATTGACCCCTGAAGAAGAACACAAAGAGTTCTTTAGGATTTTTTTTCATTTTCGGCCTTTTTAAATATATCCTATTATTTTAATTGTTTATGCATATAGAAAACTTAGAAAACTCTAAATTTTATTTTTCTCAATTTCTTATAATTCAAAGTAATTTTTAGAATTTTCTTAGGAATTATTTCAATCTGTGAATTTTCTGCCAGCCGAAACACTGCCTAAGAATAGTTTTGCTCTATTTTGGCAGCAAAGCCGATTTTGGAAAGTTCAGGATTTTTTTTTTGTATAATCTTTGCATATATTTAATTTTAGAATATTTCATGCATATTAGATCATAATCTATAATTATCTTTCTATTTAACAAAAATTCCAAAACAAAAAAAAAATTACATATTCTCCAAAACACCAAAAACACCTAAACCCTAATTTGCGTTCTCATCTGCCTGCCATCATTGCATAAATTACTTTAAGGGCACTTTCTATATGTTAGATAAGGGGAGGAGTTGATAACCTCTCCTTAGTCTAAAACCACATTCCTTGCATTCAGTCCCAAGCCTAATTTAAAATTAACTATTCTTAATTTGCCCTAGTAGGCTAGGGACACCCATCGATTGGGTTCTATCTTTGTGGGGTGACTAGTGCTCCCAATTCACTTTGTATTATTGGATACTGGTGTCTAGGCAAGAGGTACAGTGTCAAACGACCTAAGCAGATCGGTGGTTCCTTAATTGGATCCCTACGAGAGCAGGGGCCCCCCACCATCCCACCTCTTACCTGGCCAGATTGAAGGATTAGGATTTAAGTTGTGTGTAAGTTGAGTCAACCCATTCTGATTGGGCTCTAGGTCTAGGTAGCTATAGTTGAGTCAATGTTGAGTCTTGCATGAGCACTAGCTTAGGAGTCGATGTGTGTGTTTGATTTCATGACCATTAGATTAGGAACCCAATGCCAATAGACTTAATCCAATTCAACTAGTGTGACCATGGAGTCAAATCCTAGGAGAACCCAATACTCTGACCCATATAAGAAATCCAACCCTAGGAGAACCCAATACTCTGACCCATATAGGGAGTCCAATCCTAGGAGAACCCAATACTTTGACCCATATAGGGAGCCCAACCCTAGGAGAACCCCATATCATGATCCATCCTTAGAACCTAACCATAGGAGCACCTAACCTTATGCACCCTTGTTTGATGGAAGACCAGATCCTAATGTGTATAGTGAATGGGAGGATATGATGGATCGATACTTTGAGTGTACTAGGATGTCAGAGTTAGAAAAGATTAGTTTGGCTACACATGGGTTAATCAGATATGCTAAGCAACATTAGAAACATATTGAGGATGAATGTTATCGATGGGGAAATGAAACACTTACCTGGAAAGCAATGAGAAGTAAATTGAGAGAGGAGTACCTAGGTAGATCTTATGAGTACCAACTTTTAGACCAATGGTACAAATTGAAACAAGGGAACATGACTGTGTCTGAGTACATTGACCAATTTAACGAGTTTAGTAGGAAATATAACACAGTCGAACCTGAGTCTAAGATCATGGCTAGATTTCAGGATGGCCTGCGTTGGGATATCCAATGGGAGCTGTTTCATTGGCAAATTCAGGACCTAGAGAAAGCCTATCACCTAGCTAGGGAATTCAAGTTATATCAGAGGGAACTCATGATCAATCAATCTAAGTCCAATAAGGTTAATTCCCTTGAACCTAAGTCCAAACCTAGCTGACTTCCTTTAGACCAGTCTACTACCCCTATCCCATTAGTTTGCATGGAAAAAACCCCAGAATCCATTAAAGAGTCTGAGATAGAAGTGTATGAGGCTAATCCTAGTTTAGTAGATGAATATGATGGAGAGGACTTTGAGGACTATGGTGAAGATGGACCGAAGGTTGAAATCACTGAAGAACTACTAGAGAAAGATCCTAACCCCACTATAGAATTTGAAGGAGTGCCTGAGCTAGGAACAAGCATAGTAGATGAAAGTGAGGGTTCTCTAGAGTTGTCCATAGAGGAGGTCCCTAAGGAACAATCCCATGAAGTAGACATTATTTTAGAAGACTTTCAAGATAAGCATCCCAAAGACTTCCCTGATGACCTTCCACCAGATCCCCATCCTACTCCTGAACAAGTTTTAGCACAGGACCTCATTCAGTATTCTCATCAAGAGTTCATTTCCTTTCTTAAAGACCTTGCACTTGCAATGACCAAATTCTCCCTCCTTCAAGTGGACCTTATGTCACCCATAGATTAATGTTCAAATCTTAAGGTCATCCCTAGTAACCAAGGTCTATTGCATGCCTCCAATGGATTGCCCCAAGACTCCGATTCTTATTTCTTGCCATACCCTAAGGCTTCCAATGTTTCCCAAACTTTCCAATTACACCTTGTTTAGGTTGTTCGGTTACACTAATTCTTTGAGTAAGTTAGGTTTGTGACCTACTTTTGGAAGACCTTATGGTATTTGCTTGGAGTCCATTATAAATTCTCTTGTGCATACCACACCAGGGTCAGACCTCGAGAGTCTATAGTCTCTTAGGTTTAGGCCCATAAGAGTCCAACAAACCTCGTTCGATAGGAATGCATAGTCGAGTCTATTAGGTGTAGTTTAAGTCCTTTGCATCACCTGTTAGGAGTTTGCATGTGCCTAGCATGTTCACCACCTGCATCAATTTGGAAACAAACTAGCTAATTTCTCGAAGAAAGGCCAAGGAATTTGATGTAGTAGATTTTGTCATGGTTAGGCTTAGGCCTAAAAAAAGCTTCAAGCTCGCAAAGTCGGACCTTTTAAAGTGATAAAAAGGGTTGGACCAAATGTCTATGTGTTAGATTTGCCTTCGGATTTGGGCATCAGTTCTACCTTCAATATCGCGGACCTGGTTGAGTACAGGGAACCGGCAGCGATACCTAGTGAGGCCTTTGGACCTATTCCTTCCATTAAGAGTGACCCTAGCCTAGAGTGTCCACCAATTATTTGGCCTGAGAGAGGAGAACGTATCAAGCATATCCTGGATGATCAAGCCATAATGATCTGGGGTCACGGCTATCAACGTTACCTGGTCCAATAGCAAGGCCGATTAGAGTCGAACGATTCATGGAATTCTCGAGAGGACTTGCAGTGCCTCAACCCAGACCTCCTCGAGAGTTATGTGAGCCAGCCTGATCTTCACTCGACAGGGTTGAGTTCCTCCCACTCTGGGAGAATTGGTGGGGACACTAAAGGCACCAGAATAAGATAGAGGCTTCTAAACTCTCTGTGGATTACCTAGTGGTGATTGAGTACATTTGTAATAAGGGTTTAGCCTATTTGAGTTGTCTTTTATTATTTGAGTCCTGTACTAGTCAGCTCATGTTAAGCTAGTTTTCTTTCCGAGTCTTGTATGTAGCATTTGATCCATACTATTAGGGTTTTGGATCAGTTGGTCAAGTCAGCTCATGTTGAGCTAATCATATTCTGAGTCTTATATCATGTCCAGTTGTATTGATTCTATTTGAGTCAAGCCTAGTCGAAAAAGACTCATGCATGTGAAGGATACCACCCAGCATGCCACCTTAGTAGCCGCATGGAGTCCCAGTCACACCCTGGATTTCGTCACCTAGGATTACTTGGAGGATCATGAAGTCAGCCCATTTATGAGGAGTTGATGATCACATGCCAGCACACCCCTTCCACTCCCCAGGCACACTAGCTTCATATGCCAACATGACAATAAGGAAAGTCAAAATGGATAAACATGAATCCCTTGATTCATGCCAGCTTGCTTAGGAAAGAAGTGGTCCCCCTGGATGTCCACAACCTACCTTGTTTGGAGGGATTTTGTATGGCATGAGAGTGTTTTCTAAAATGTATTCAACCCCATACTTTAGTAAGAAAGTGGGAGAGTATTTTCTTTCATGTATTCAGCCCCACACTTTAGGAAGAAAGTGGTCACCTCATATTTTCCTTGTTTTATTTTGCTTGGGCCCTAAGTCTCATGACTCTATATAAGGGACCTCGTGTAAGAAAATTTAATAATTTTTATCATGAAATATACTTGAATCCTCCAATTGCTATGTGCTACTTGCTGTGTGCTTGAAGGGATTCTATATGAGCCCTTCCTCTTCTCGGTGTCCTGCGATTGCTTCCAACCGCCGTCCTGCTCTCCAAAAACCAAGCTGCCCTCTTCAAACAACCACTTCCCCTTACTGTTTTCCTTTTCTTTATTCTTCCCTATTGTGTTTTCTAACCCTTGGAAGGTCGTTTGCAGGCCCCTCGACTTCGATGAATCCAACGACTCCAGCCAGGCCGCAATCGGATCACCGAGCAGAAAGCCAGGAATCCGCGGGTCCCTGGCTTGGTTTTCTAGGCCGCATCCGGAATGAGAGTGATCTCTTTATGTATGATCTACACCAGGTGCTTCAACCATTGCCAGATGCACCCACTCTACTGCCAGTAGCTCTATTGTAGGTGAACTAGCCAAACCGGGGCTTCTCAGCCTCGGTGGTCCTTCTTTTCTGTTACTTTTAGGTCCTATTATGCATGCTTTAGTTTCTTATTTTTATATTGAACTCTTTACATCTTTCCTTGGTCTGTTCTTTGGAATTAATCATACAACTTAACATTAAAAATACAAAAAAATACTTGCATGCATATATAGGTTCCGCATATTTGGTATCAGAGCATGTTTGGGCTTAGTTCTCTTTGGATATTTGGATCGGGTGCTTCACCATGGCCGTCCGGTCATAGGAGACTAGTAGACTTCAAAACCCTCTTTCCCAATCGACGAGATCTCTTATGGCGGTAGGGGTGCCACTGTGAATTGACCCCTGAAGAAGAACACAAAGAGTTCTTTAGGATTTTTTTCATTTTCTGCCTTTTCAAATATATCCTGTTATTTTATTATTTCTGCCCGTAGAAAACTTAAAAAATTCTGAAATTTATTTTTTTGGATTCTTCATAATTCAAAGTAATTTTTAGAATTTTTTCAAGAATTATTTCAATCTGTAAATTTCTGCTAGCCGAAAAATTGCCTAAGAACAGTTTTGCTCTATTTTGGCAGCAAAGCAGATTTCAGAAAGTTCAGGGTTTTTTTAGTATAATCTTTGCATATCTTTAATTTTAGCTTATTTTTTGCATATTAGATCATAATCTGCAATTATCTTTCTATTTAAGAAAAATTCCAAAACAAAAAAAAAATTACATATTCTACAAAACACCAAAAACACCTAAACCCTAATTTGCATTCTTATCTGCCTGCCATCATTGCATTCTTATCTGCCTGTCAGGTAAGGGGAGGAGTTGATAACCTCTCCTTAGCCCAAAATAACATCCCTTGCATTCGATCCCAAGCCAAATTTAAAATTAACTAGACTTAATTTGCCCTAATAGGCTAGGGACACCCATCGGTCAGGTTTTGTCTTTGTGGGGCGACTAGTGCACCCAATTCACTTCCTATTACTGGATACTGGTATCTAGGCAAGAGGTACAGTGTCAAATGACCTAAGTGGATCGGTGGTTCCATAATTGGGTCCCTAGAAGAGCAGGGGGGCCTCCTGCTATCCAACCTCTTACCTGGCCAGATTGAAGGATTAAGATTTAAGTTGTGTGTAAGTTGAGTCAACCCATTCTGATTGGGCTCTAGGTCTAGGCAACTGTAGTCGAGTCAATGTTGAGTCTTGCATGAGCACTAGCTTAGGAGTCGATGTGTGTGTTTGATTGCATGACCATTAGATTAGGAATCCAATACCAGTAGACTTAATCCAACTCAACTAGTGTGACCATGGAGTCAAATCCTAGGAGAACCCAATACTCTGACCCATATAGGAAGTCCAACCCTAGGAGAACCCAATACTCTGACCCATATAGGGAGTCTAACCCTAGGAGAACCCAATACTCTGATCCATATAGGGAGCCCAACCCTAGGAGAACCCCATATCATGATCCATCCTTAGAACCTAACCATAGGAGCACCCAACCTTATGCACCCTTGTTTGATGGAAGACCAGATCCTAATGTGTATACTAAATGGGAGGATATGATGGATCGGTACTTTGAGTGTACTAGGATGTTAGATTTAGAAAAGATTAGTTTGGCTACACATGGGTTAATCAGGTATGCTAAGCAACATTGGGAACATATTGAGGATGAATGTTATCGACGGGAAAATGAAATACTTACATGGAAAGCCATGAGAAGTAAATTGAGAGAGGAGCACCTAGGTAGATCTTATGAGTACCAACTTTTAGACCAATGGTACAAATTGAAACAAGGGAATATGACTGTGTCTGAGTACATTGACCAATTTAATAAGTTTAATAGGAAATGTAACACAGTTGAACCTGAGTCTAAGATCATGGCTAGATTTCAGGATGGCCTGCATAGGGATATCTAGTGGGAGCTGTTTCATTGGCAAATTTAGGACCTAGAGGAAGCCTATCACCTAGCTAGGGAATTTGATTTATATCAAAGGGAACTCATGATCAATCAATCTAAGTCCAATAAGGTTAATTCCCTTGAACCTAAGACCAAACCTATCCAACTTCTTTTAGACCAGCCTACTACCCCTATCCTATTAGTTTGCAAGGAAAAGACCCCAGAATCTATTAGAGTCTGAGATAGAAGTGTATGAGGCTGATCCAAGTTTAGTAAATGAATATGAATGAGAGGACTTTGAGAATTATGGTGAAGATGGACCCAAGGTTGAAATCACTAAGGAACTACTAGAGAAAGATCCTGAACCCACTTTAGAATTTGAAGGAGTGCCTGAGCTAGGATCTAACATAGTAGATGAAAGTGAGGGTTCTCTAGAGTTGTCCATAGAGGAGGTCCCTAAGGAATAATCCCAGGAAGTAGATATTATTTTAGAAGACTTTCAAGATAAGCTTCCCAAAGACTTCCTTGATGACCTTCCACCAGATCCCCATCCTACTCTTGAACAAGTTTCAGCCCAGGACCTCATTCAGTATTCTCATCAAGAGTTCATTCCCTTTCTTAAAGACCTTGCACTTGCAATGACCAAATTCTCCCTCCTTCAAGTGGACCTTATGTCACCCATAGATCAATGTTCAAATCTTAAGGTCATCCCTAGTAACCAAGGTCTATTGCTTGCCTCCAATGGATTGCCCCAAGACTCCGATTCTTATTTCTTGCCATACCCTAAGGCTTCCAATGTTTCCAAAACTTTTCAATTACACTTTGTTGAGGTCGTTCGGTTACACCAATTCTTTGAGTATGTTAGGTTTGCGACCTACTTTTGGAAGACCTTATGGAATTTGCTTGGAGTCCATTATAAATTCTCTTGTGCATACCACACTAGGGTCAGACCTAGAGAGTCTATAGTCTCTTAGGTTTAGGCCCATAAGAATCCAATATGCCTCGTTCGATAGGAATGTAGAGTCGAGTCTATTAGGTGTAGTTTGAGTGCTTGCATCACCTGTTAGGAGTCTGCATGTACCCAGCATGTTCACCACCTGCACTAATTTGGAAACAAACTTGCTAATTTCCCGAAGAAGGGACAAGGAATTTGATATAGTGGATTCTGTCATGGTTAGGCATAGACCTAAAAGAAGCTTCATGCTCGCAGAGTCGGACCTTTTAAAGTGATAAAGAGGGTTGGACCAAATGCCTATGTGTTAGATTTGCCTTCAGATTTGGGCATCAATTCTACCTTCAATATCGTAGACCTGGTTGAGTACAGGGAACTAGCAGGGATACCTAGTGAGGCCTTTAGACCTATTCCTTCCATTAAGAGTGACCCTAGCCTAGAGTGTCCACCAATTATTTGGCCTGAGGAGGAGAACGGATCGAGCATATCCTGGACGATCAAGCCATAATGACCCAGGGCCGTGGCTATCAACGCTACCTGGTCTGATGGCAAGGTCGGCCAGAGTCGGACGATTCATGGAATTCTCGAGAGGACTTGCAGCTCTTCAACCCAGACCTCCTCGAGAGTTATGTGAGCCAGCCTGATCTTCACTCGACAAGGTCGAGTTCCTCCCACCCCGGGAGAATTGGTGAGGACACCAAAGGCAGCAGAATAAGACAGAGGCTTCTAAACCCTCTAGGGATTACGTAGTGGTGATTGAGTCCATTTGTAATAAGGGCTTAGCCTATTTGAGTTGTCTTTTATTATTTGAGTCCTGTAATAGTCAGCTCATGTTGAGCTAGTTTTCTTTCTGAGTCCTGTATGTAGCATTTGATCCATACTATTAGGGTTTTGGATCAGTCGATTAAGTCAGCTCATGTTGAGCTAATCATATTCTGAGTCTTGTAATCATGTCCAGTTGTATTGAGTCTGTTTGAGTCAAGCCCAGTCAAAGAAGACTTAAGTATGTGAAGGACACCACCCAGCATGCCACCGTAGTAGCTGCATGGAGTCCCAGTCACATCCTGGATTTCACCACCTAGGATTACTTAGAGGATCATGAAGTTGGCCCATGCATGAGAAGTTGATGACCACATGCCAGCACACCCCTTCCACACCCCAAGCACTCCAGCTCCACATGCCAGCATGATAAGAAGGAAAGTCAAATCGGATAAACATGAATCCTTTGATTCATTCCAGCTTGCTTAGGAAAGAAGTGGTCCCCCCTGGATGTCCACTACCTACCTTGTTTGGAGAGATTTTGTATGGCATGAGAGTGTTTTCTTCCATGTATTCAGTCCCACACTTTAGGAAGAAAGTGGGAGAGTATTTTTTTCCATGTATTCAGCCCTACACTTTAGGAAGAAAGTGGTCACCTCTTATTTTTCTTGTTTTCTTTTGTTTGGGCCCTAAGTCTCATGACTCTGTATAAGGGACCCATTGTAAGAAAATTTAATAATTTTTATCATGAAATAATTCTTGAATTCTCCAATTACTGTGTGCTACCTACTATGTACTTGAAGGGATTCTATGTGAGCCCTTCCTCTTCCCGGTGTCCTGTGATTGCTTCCAACCACCGTCCTGCTCTCCAAAACCCTAGCCGCCCTCTTCAAACAACCACTTCCCCTTGCTGTTTTCCCTTTCTTTCTTTTTCTCTGCTATGTTTTCTAATCCTTGGAAGGTCATTTGCAGGTCCATTGACTCTGACGAACCCAACGACTCCAGCTATGCCACAATCGGATCACCGAGCAGAAAGTCAGGAATCCGTGGGTCTCTGGCTTGGTTTTCCAGGCCGCATCCAGAGTGAGAGTGATCTCTTCGCATACGATCTATACCAGGTGCTTCAACCATTGCCAGGTACACCCCCTTTATTGCCAGTAGCCCTATTATAGGTGAACTAGCCCAACCGGGGCTTCTCAGCCTCGGCGGTCATTCTTTTCTGTTACTTTTAGGTCTTGTTATGCATGCTTTAGTTTTTTATTTTCATATAAAACTCTTTACATCTTTACTTGGTCTGTTCTTCAGGATTAATCATACAACTTAACATTAAAAATACAAAAAAATACTTGCATGCATATATAGGTTCTGCATCACCTCCTCCCTTCGCCACTCGGTCGACATCCTCCTCCTCCCTGACGAGGTCTACAACCTCGCTGCCCAGTCCCACATCGCCATCTCCTTCGAGATCCCCGACTACACCATCGACGTCATCACCACCGACACCCTCCACCTCGTCGAGGCCATCCGCTCCGCCTCCTCCGACAAGCCCATCCGCTACTACCAGGATGGATCCTCCAAGATGTTTGGCTCCAACCCCCCGCCCCAATCCAAGTCATCCCCTTCCTACCCAACACCTCCCTCCTCTCTGCCTCCCGTGAAGCCCGATGTCATCGTCGATTTCATGCTACCTCACCTCTACTGCCACCGGATGCCTCACCCATCTCCTTGCTGCCGCGAGCTTGTAACCGCCATCTTCATCTCCTATGTCACCGATCTGCAAGATCCATGATGTCGACCTCCACCTCAGTCGATAGGAACCCCTGCACCGTAGATTTGTGTGACACCTCCTGCCGTCTTCTTCCCTGCTACCATCGCTAGATCCACCATCGTGCCGCTGCCAATTGCTGGGACAGGGCCGCGCCACCATGTCCCCATGCTGCCACCACCAGTCTAGCTCTGTCATCGGAGGAGAGCTCGCCGGATCTACCCTCCAAGGATCAGAACCTCTGGGTGTTCAGCAAGCCCGTCAAAGCAAAAAATAAAAACTGGCACCAACATGAAAGCAACATCCTTCTACATGCTTTTCAGGGCAAAACCAACTTCCTCTTACCGAGTTCAAGCCACACAGATTCTAGAGTTGCATAAGTTTCAAAGTTGCATAAAGTTCAAAGCTGCACAGATTTTAGAGCCACATGTTTTCATAGCAGGATAAAATTAAAGTAAAGATTTCTGAGCATAGTCCTCGTTGATCCACACTCAACGGAGTCGAGTTTTCCCCATCTCAGGGGAATGATGGGGACATTGCTAGCACGAATCCTGGAGCTACACGAATCTCGGAGGATATCCAGAATAAATTAGTTTGGGATTTATCTTTTGTTCAAAATTTGAATTAGAATTTGGTTGGTTAGGATTGAGATATGGATAGGCTTATCTTATCCTATCTTGTATTTGAATTTGAATCATCCCTATCTTTTTATCTTGTATTCAAATTCAAATGAGGGTTGGACAGGTCTATAAATACCATCATAAGTCCTTTGTAAAAAAAAAAGTTTGGTTAATCAAGTGAGTTTTTAGAAAAGAGTTTTTTCTTTTCGTTCACCCCGTATGGGGAGGGTGAGAGGCCTGTCTTTCCTTCGCCTTCGGGCATCGAGGGGTATGAGACCCTAGTTATCCCCTTCACCATCGAGTTCCCTCTATGGTCTTAAGGATTTTCCTTCATGGCCCCAGGTAGTGATTTGGGTGGGATGCCCTAAGCTCCTCATATAGTGAGATGGGTGGGACACCCTAAGCTACATGTAGTGGGATGGGTGAGATGCCCTAGAGGTGAGATGTCTCTCCATGAATGTAAGTCTCAATCCTAGAGTGTCCAATTTCCATACCCTCCATCTCTATTTTTCCTTCGCCACCACCATAGAAAAAAAACTAAAACCAAAAAAAATAGGATACCCTAATCTTCGATGACTTCTCAACTCACCGATGATCCTAAAATAAAAAAAAATAGGATATCCTAATCTTCGACGACTTCTCAGCTCGCTGACGATCCTACCCTGATCCGTCTCCCATCAGTAACTCTTATATAGATCTGTGCTCATGGTTAGGTCAACTCCTGTTGTGTGTGATCCCTTAAGTTCTATTCCATCTAGTAGTGAGATATACTATAATGTCTATCATAGTATTATCGATACTCTTTCGATAGACTAAAATAATTTTAGCTCAATCCTAACTTGGATTGTTGATCCAAAAATAATCCTAGTGAGCTCTTACAATCCACCAGTGACACCTAATAGTTATAGTGAAAACCCAATAGAATATAAATAAATCCCTAGGTATAGTTGTGTGATCAAATTCTTCTATCAAAAAATCTGATAGGATGCAGGTCATGGAAACTCGTCAAATCCTAAGCATTCATTATATATCAAACTTAATTAGCACAAGTCCAATTTGATTTTCATGAATTTTTTTTAATATCATACTACTATGGCCATAGATTCAAGAACTTAGTCAATTAGGTCACATAGGATTATACCTTAACTACTAAGATCGATAGATCTCATATAAGTGAACACCCTACTCATATAGTGAAGCTACTATAATCAACGAACACCACAAGATTCTAAATGGCTAGGGACCATATTAATATGTTAAACTACACAATCTCACTATGAATAGCCAAGACACCGCTGGTCAAGGAATTATTTACATAACTATAGTATTTAAGAAGTCACTGATGAGTGAGTAGACATCCATGTAATTTCTTGAACTTGGTCATGCTCAGTACAATTGTTTTCTAACAACCACTTGTACTTTCACTCTAGTGTCTCTGTACTATAGATTCAAGACTCATCTACATGAAAAGAGGTGATTTGTGCACCAATTTTAATGGATCAATCACCATCCTCATGATGATCTAATGATCAGAAGCTTTTAATTAGGAGTTAATCTATAATGACACATGTCTTAAATTCTCAACTTATGAAAATATGTATTATTATTCATTAACTTCATAGATGATTCATAGATACATTAGATATGAATAAAAATAATAAATCCCAATTTTATTGATTCCAATGAATTAAGTATAAAATTTGTCCTAGAAAAGTTACAATATGTGATTCCAACTTGGCTTCTAGAGAATACATCTAACATATGTGATGTTCATCGATGACTCCACTAAAAAGGTATTGATTTATTTTTTGAAGAATAAATCTAATATGCTCGATACTTTCAAGACATGGAAGAGTCTAATAGAGAATGAGTTTGGTAAAAAAATCAAGTGCTTGAGATTAGATAATGGAGGTGAGTATGATAGCACTGAGTTCAAGGAGTTCTACATAACAAATGGGATTAAAATGGAGAAGACTATCCCGATCATGCCATAATAGAATGGAATAGCTAAGTGCATGAACTAGATCTTGAATTAAAAATGCCAGAAGCATGAGGATTCATGCTGGTTTGCCCATGATGTTTTGGACTAAGGTAGTTAGCACTGCTACCTACTTGATCAATAGAGGTCCCTCAATCCCTCTTGATTGCAAGCTATCAAAAAAAGAGTGGACAAGAAAGTTAGCAAGTTTATCTCACCTGAAGGTTTTCGGTTATGTTTCCTATTTGCATTCAATGTTGAGAAGATAGACAAGCTCAATGCAAAGTCAGAGAAGTATTTCTTCATTGGGTATAGCACTGATGAGTTTGGCTACAAGTTTTGGAGCAAGAAGGAGAGAAAAATCATCATGAATAAGGACATGATTTTTAATGAAAAAAACCTCTATAGAGACAAGGATATTCTTGAGAGTGTAAGAGAGTTAGCTAAGGAGAAAGAGCAAGTTGATATGAAAGAGATCATAGAGGATGATATTATTGTGGGAGCAAACGATTCGGAACTAGTACTAGAGACACCTCGCTAAGGAGATCTGCAAGGACCCTAAACCATAGGAAAGGTATTCACCCTCTCTTCATTATCTACTATTAATAGATGGTGGTGAACTTGAGTGTTATGAGGAAGCTATGAAGTGTGAATATTCGAACAAGTGGGAGCTGGTGATGAAGGATGAGATGCAGTCTTTGAAGAAAAACTAGACTTGGGAGCTCAGTACACTATCCAAAGAAAAGAAGGCTCTGCAAAATAAGTGGGTCTACAAGATCAAGGAAGAGCATGATGGTAGCAAGAGGTACAAGGTCAAGTTAGTTATGAAAGGCTTCTAACAGAAAGAAGGTATTGACTTCACTAAAATCTTTTCTCTTGTTGTTAAGCTTTCTACCATAAGAGTTGTTCTAAGCATAGTAGATGTAGAAAGTTTATACTTAGAATTGTTAGATATTACTACTGCTTTCTTGCATAATGAGATATATAAAGATATATATATGCAGCAGTCTATTAGCTTTACAGTCCTTGGTAAGGAACATCTAGTGTGCAAGCTAAAGAAAAGCTTGTATAGTTTGAAACAGGCCTCTAGGCTATGGTACACAAAAATTGATGGATTCATGACTAACAATAGTTTTGTAAGGTGCTAGGAGGATCATTGTTGTTATTATAGGATACTCGTAAATAGTTTAATTATCCTACTCTTGTATGTTGATGATATGCTAATACTTGGATCGAACATGCAAGAGATTGAAAGATGGAAGAGGGAGCTATCGAGAGAGTTTGCAATGAAGGACATGGACATAGCAAAATAGATACTTGGGCTGAGAATTGAAAAAGACAAGGTAGCAAGTACATTGAAACTGATTCAAAGTAGTTATATTAAGAAAGTGCTGAACAGGTTCAACATGATAGATACAAATCCTATGAAGACACTTTTGGTTGCTCACTTCAAGATTTCAAAGGAATAGTCATCCAAGGATGATGATGAGCTGAAGATAATGGCAAGGGTTCCTTATGCTTCAGCTATCGGTAGCTTGATGTATATAATGGTTTGCACAAGACTCAACATTGCACATGTAATGGGAGGTATGAGCAAATATATAGCTAATCTGGGTGAGCAATATTGGGAAGCTGTCATGTGGATCCTGAGAATTTAAAGGTACCACGGAGGTCAGCTTATGTTATAGGAGGGGCAGTCGGACTTTATAGAAATTTATATTATTGCAGACTTAGGTGATGATGCCAACACTAAGAGGAGCACGACTAGATATGTTTATACCATTGATGGGATAGCGGTGAGCTAGGTTTGATGGGGGACTGATGAGTGGACCATTGGTGAGCCTAGAAGTCACCTAGATTAGGGTACCATTTTTTTTAATTTTTTTTAGGGATGGCAAAGGAATAGTGGGGATGGAAGACAGGGATTTGAATCTCATGGACTTTGGGAGTCACCCTAACGAAGAGACCTCTCACCTCTAAGGCATTACACCCTTCTCGATACTTGGAGGGGCTAGGTTGAATCTCAAAGGTCATGAGGGGTTAAAGAAAATGTGTTGGGAAGGGGGATAACTAGGGCCTCATGCCCATGCCCGAAGGTGAAGGCAAGAAGAATCACTCATCTAAAAACTCAAATTTTTTTCTCCAAAATCTATTTTTTTACAAAGGACTGAGGGTGGTATTTATAAACCTGTCCAACCCTCATTTGAATTTGAATCAGGATAAAAAGATAGAGATGATTCAAATTCAAATACAAGATAGGATAAGATAAGCCTATCCATATCTCAATCCTAACCAACCAAATCCTAATTCAAATTTCAAATAAAAAGATAAATCCTAAATTTATTCTAGATATGCTCTGAGATTCGTGCAGCTCCAAGATTCGTGCTTACTCCAGGATCCATGCTGGCAATGTCCCGATCATTTCCCTGAGGTGGGAAGAACTCAACTCCGTCGAGTCAGGATTAGGGGATGTTGGTGAAATCGAATCTAATCAATCAAAGGGTCTCTACTCCGAGATATGTTCGGCTCCGAGAATTGTGTAGCACTGAAAATCATGCAACTCTGGAATCTGTATGCTTGAACTCGACAAGAGGAAACTGACTTTGCCTTGAGAAGCATGTAGAAGGATGCTGCTTTCACGATCGTGCTAGGGTTTTTTTCGCTTCCATGGATGGATGAATGGAGGAACAGGGGAGGCTTTGGAGGGCAGTCCGACGGGCATTCACCGACGATGGCACTAGGTTCTGCTCTCTTCTTCCGGCCAACTTTCTTGACACCCACAATTTTATAAGGCTGGAGAGGAGAGTTAAAACATTTAACCTGAAATTCATTCAACTCAGCATCACTGAGAGCTCCGTCTTTATCATGGTCACAGAGAATGAATATCCATTTCAAAGCCCTCACACATCGAGGCTTCAATGATTTCATCTCTTGATCAAAAAGTGGGGCAGGAGGTCAGCATAATAGAAAACCTCAGGAACCTGAATCTGCCTGAGGGCGGAGCATTCGATGCAAGTCTCAATCTCCTGAAATTGCTGCATGATTGACGACATGACTAGCTCCAAGCTCATCTACTGCTCATCCCGTAGATCCAGCTTGCAGCCAACAACGATCACGAGCACCTTAACCTCAAGGCGGTGGAGCTTCGGGAGCCAGTAGGTGCCGAGGCGATCAAGGGTGAAGGGTCGGTCACAGGCATAGGTGAGCACGATCACGTCGGCCATCTGGCACTCGCTGATCAGCTTGGTCTTGTTCTCCAGGCTGGAGGAGGTGTCAATGATGGTGACCGGGATGCGATCGGGGTAGTAGTCGGCTGGAAGGCGGGTAGGGGGGCAGGACATGGGGGACATTCTCGAGGGAGGTCTCGGTGGATACAGAGATGATGAGACTAGACTTGCCGGTGCCAGGGTCACCGATGATGACGATGCGGATGCTAGTACAACCACCAACAATCGTGGTGTTGGTCGCCATAGGAGGAAGGGGAGAAGGGGGCGTCGATCACCGGCGTTGTGATCAGAGGGGTGGGAAGGAGGGTTTAAAGACAGAGGGCTCCACCACCAAGGGATTAAGCAGTGGTAGGTGATTCGATGGTGCAAGGACAGGGATGGGATCTGTGATTGGGTGATGGCAGTAGGGGCAGTTGGGAGGTGATGGTGGCAGTCACGCATTAGGGAGGGGGCAGAGACATTGGGGATGGTGGAGCGGTGGATCTAGCTTGGTAGTGGCCAAACAGGATGGCAGTGGAACAAGGACGGGGAAGAGAAAGAATGGTGGGATCGGGGAAGGAAGAAAGATGGCAATACCTAATCAACCTGGCTCTGTACCAAAATTGATGGGGAATAGATGGGTGGACTGTTGGTGAGCCTAGAAGTCACCTAGATTAGGGTACCATTTTTTTTTTAATTTTTTTTTAGGGATGGCGAAGGAATAGTGGAGATAGAAGATAGGGATTTGAATCTCATGGACTTTGGGACTCATCCTAACGAAGAGACCTCTCACCTCTAAGGCATTACACCCTCCTTGATACTTGGAGGCGCTAGGTTGAATCTCAAAGATCATGAGGGGTAAAAAAAAATGGGTTGGGAAGGGGGATAACTAGGGCCTTATGCCCATGCCCGAAGGCAAAGGCAAGAAGAATCACTCTTCTAAAATCTCAAATTTTTTTCTCTAAAAACTATTTTTTTATAAAGGATTGAGGGTGGTATTTATAGACCTGTCCAACCCTCATTTGAATTTAAATACAGGATAAAATGATAGAGATGATTCAAATTCAAATACAAGATAGGATAAGATAAGCCTATCCATATCTCAATCCTAACCAATCAAATCCTAATTCAAATTTCAAATAAAAAGACAAATCCTAAATTTATTTTGGATATGCTCCGAGATATGTGCAGCTCCAAGATTCATGCTTGCTCCAGGATCCGTGCTGGCAATGTCCCCATCAAGGTTTCATAGTTATAGAAGATCATGACTCTTTCTACAATCAAGATAGAGTATGTCGCAATCATGGAAGCCATCAAGAAGATGATTGAAAATACAAAATTTGCTAAAAGAATTGCATAGAGAGCAAAGCTTCGTGTACTATTCTGTGACAGTCAGAGTGTTATCCATCTTGCAAAGAATTTGATGTTCCATGCGAGAACAAAGCATATACAGTTGATATATCATTTTATTAAAGTATTGCTTGAAGATAGAAGTTTATCATTGGAAAAAATTCAAGGCTCAAAGAATTCGGCAAACATGCTAACTAAAGTGGTCACTATAGAGAAATTGAAACTATATATGGCCTCCATTAGCCTTCAGAGCTAGTTGATTGGAGGTGCTGCATAGAATACTAATTTATTTTTGGAAGTTTGTTTTTTCTATTTTAGGTAGATGCATATTTTGGGCATCTTAGTCTCCAAGTGGGAGAGTTATTGGGTGGTGGAGCCTAATCTACCTAATCAAGGACCCAAAACTAGTTCAAGAGTAGCCCAAGAGTTCCCATGATCCAGCCCAAAAACATAAAGAAAAAAAGATTAGAAATTAACCAAGAAATTTAGCCTAGAAAACACAAAAAAAAGAGCCTAGACAGAATGGGCCTAGCATGGCCTAGGCACGTGGCCTAGATGCGCAAGCGTGTGGCCATTCCTAGGCACCATGCACAGGCATGCATGGGTGGCATGGTCCAGGCCCAAGCGATGGTTGCACGGGCATGATTTCTCCCTTCCCAATCATAGTCCATGATGGATCGTTGGTCTTTGATGCAGTCTATAGGCCATAGATGGTGCAAATCAACTAGCGAGCGTGATGCAATGGTTGTGATCTTCGCCGACCATGATGAGAAGCTCTTGAGCAAGTTTTGAGGTGATTTTGGCATGATCTCATATGTTGATCATGGATCAAATGATCGGGGAGCTACTCCTGGTCAAACTCCTATTCTATAGTATTTTAGAGTTGGTTTTTTATGCTAATTGCAACTGCTCTTCATACCAATTTGAATGCAGATCGTGGATGGAGCCTGTGAATGCATCTAGAGAAACATAGCAGCAATAAAGAGCCCCTATTACTGTTTCCAAGAGAGAAAACAAGAGAGAGGAAGAGAGAAAAAGGGAGAGAAGGCAGGTGATCCTTTATAATTTTCTAGAGTGCTTCCAAGCTTGAGAAGTAGCTCTAGAAATTTTTCTTCTTCTCGTTGGGATTATGTTTAGGGCTGATTTTGCATCCAAAGGGAGATAGTCTTTGTAAAACTTCTTATAATCATTCTTCTAATGAAAGAATTGTTCCATACAGCCATGGATGTAGGAGTAGGAGACTCTGAACTATGTAAATTTATTATTTTTATGCTTGTGTTATTTTATTTTTTTCAGACTTTTCTTTTCTTTCTCTTACGATTCTATATTCCATTGATGTCCATCCCTTAACAACTTGAACCATGGGTTTTGTGAGGAAAATCATCGAAAAAAATAGAGAGAAGGTTGGTGTGAAAATATTTTATGCATGGGTCATGGATTTTTCTGACTAAGCACTAGGTCTTAGGGAAAAAGAGAGAAGATATAGAAAAAGTGTTTTCTTCTTATTTCTTCCACCTCTTAATCCTCCAAGATCTCCATCTCTTTTACTTCTTGAAGGATCCAAGGAATTTTGAAGAAGGAGACAAATCAACTATCTAGTGACTTTTGTGAGGAGCTAGCAATTCTAAAAGGCTGATCTACTTTAGGGCTTCGTGTGGACTTGCTATAGAGGCTAGACATCCTGTGTGGCTGTGAGGTGACCTGAAGAACTCATTACCATGATCATCAGTAGTGGAGATCAATGATCCATGATAAGGTATGAGATCTGATCTCATAGGTTTTGTAGATTTGAACTACAGTGTGCATCAATGAGATTGATGCATGCTAGTTTTTAAATTTTGTATGTACTTCTTATGCATATCATGTCTAGATCCTTGATAGATGATAAATTATGTATTTATATATTTATTTTAAGTATTTTAAGTAATATTGGTGCTAATATCTTCTAAAATCTCTAATTTCATAATTAAACTGGACCTTCTTATAAAATTAACTATTTTTAAAATATCTTTGAAAAAGATGAAATTAGAGCATAATTATAAAAAATAGATGTCAAGTCGAAGCACCACACATCCATTAAAATATTTAATGAAAAGTTTAATTCATGTTTCTTCCACTTTTGTAGGTATATTAAGATGATGGTTTTTTTGAAACCCCGAAACCTATAGAAATCAGTTGGATTACTGATTAAAAAGATGTTAACATGAAGAGCTCAACCTGTAGAATCCAACTAATCAAATAGCATGCAAATCGGAGTTCAAATGGACTCGAATCGGGAAAAGAATAGAACATCAATTTATGCATGGATTTTAAAGTAGCTGATCCACCATGGACCAATCGCTTGGTCTATGGAGGCCTGAGTGGTCCATAATCTACCATTGCTATCGGTCCATGGCTCAAAGCTATGACATTGTCCAAATCCTGCCACCGCCTGACCCGGGTGATGTAGGAACATTAGGAGCAGACCAAGACTTCAAGGATTGAATTTTTAATTCATGTGTTGGTCAATTTTTGTATTAGGTCAAGTGAGTTCAGTGAGTCCATTTGCTCACTTGAGTCGTGTAATAAAGTGAGCCAGTTAGGTTCACTAAGTCAAGTGAAGTCCTTTTGTATTCTAGTCCATTCAAGTTGAGTTGATTGAGTGTATGTAACAAAAGTGAATCAATTAAGTCCAATTGAGTTCACTTAGTCCATTGAGTCTAGTCCTTTTGTTTACAAATGAGTCCTGTAAAAAATTGAGGCAAGAAAGTCTAGTGAGTCTCTTGTCTCAAACCTATGAGTCCTGTATTTTGGTTCAAGCCCAGTACAAGAGAGGAGAGTCACCATATCCCATCCAGGCCCCTACTGTTCATGCGCCTAGGCCTCTTCACAAGTCCAGATGCCAGGCCCCTATCATACTCCAAGATCTTTGGTGCCCCAGGACTTAACCAGCCCAGATTCAACCTTGGCACCCTAGGCCTCCACCAGCCCAGATTCAACATCGGCACCCTAGGCCTTGGTGCCCCTGCCTTTGGCCCATCTAGAGCTGGCACCTTCCCAGGCCCCATTATGACCTGGCAGCCTAGCCCAAGCCCATCCAGAGTTGGTGCCCCATCTAGCCCAAGCCCAAGAAGAGCCTCACAGTCCAAGGAGGAGTCAGCCAGCCCACTTCTACAAGGAGACCGGTCTTTTCGTTTAAGTTTATTTTGTATTTCACTTTGTTAAAGACTTGTACTCCTATTTTGATAAGGAGAGGTGATAGGGACATCAGGTCAGCCCTAGTTCACTATGGATCCCTGAGTTTGAGTCCCTTAGCCATGATTCCAATTTTGTCTTTTAGTCTAATAATCTGGCTGTGTTAGCCATTTGAGTCCTGTATTTGGGCCTTGAGTTTTGTTTTTCAGGCCTTGTTATACTTGAGTCCTGTATTTAGAGTCGACTCATACAATTAGGGTTTATGAGTCAAGTTTTGGGATATGTTCGGTTTAGTTGAGCTTAGTTGTTCAGTCAGCTTAAGTTGAGCCAATTTTGAGTCCTGTAAGATTTATGTTGAGTCTAGTCCAGTTAAGTTGAACTGAGTCTTGTAATAAGTTGAACATTTCAACCAATCCAATTAAGTCCTGTAGGTCCAGTACAAGATTGTGTTAATAGTCTGTGTCAAGTACCAGTTTCATACAAGAGGAGGATCACCAAAGTAGAAGCCCATGCGCTAACCATGGAGCCGCCCAAGCCTTGCATCAAGCCCATGTGCCTAAGCCTTTGAAGGCCGCCCCAAAGCCCAATGGAGGACAGCATTGCTGCCCAAAGTCCAAGCCCAATTCCACCTTGGTGTCCAAGCCCAAGTAAGAGGCCTTTGACCAAGTCAAAGAAGGAGAGAAGACCAATTCTAACAAGGAGATCCTATTTTATTTCTACTCAAATTGTGTACTCCTAGTTCTAGGCCACTTTGTAATCCTTCTTCCTATCAAATCTTGTATTCCTATCCTAACTAAGAGAGGGCATGGGAACATCTATAAATATCCCACCCCTCCACCCTCTTGTAACTAAAGATCAATTATTATGAATTATTATGAATGGATTTTTCTTGAGATTTTCTTAAAATTTTGAGTGAATTTCAATGTAATTGAGGGTATCTATGTGATCCCTCCGGGAATCTGTGTGATCCCTGCACCTTGCCTCCAAGCCACCAGCCTTCTACACCTCTCGACTGCCTTCTTCAAACCTCTTCCCCTTTTTCTTTCAGTGATATAACCCTACTTTTCCTTGTTTTCTATCTCCTGATAGGTGATTTGCAGGTCCACTAGAGTTCACAAACCCAAGGATTCTATTTGACCAGCTTTCGGGTCACCGGATTGAAAGCCGCGAATCCGCAGGGTCGATAGCTTTATTTTTCAGGCAGCATTCGAGAGAGTAGAGTGAACTCTTCATGGATTGATCTCCAAATCTCTGCCAAGTATACTCCCTAGACTCCTCTGGTAGTGGTATTATAGAACAGCATGTCCTAACCAGGGCTTCTTAGGCTTGGCGGTCCTGTTTCTTCCTTACTTAATATCTTGGCTTGAAACTTAGAATACAAACTCATAACTTAATGCCTAACAACAAAAAATTAATTGGCATGCATAAATAACCCGCATGATTTGGTATCAGAGCATGTTTAGGGCTAGTTTTTGCATCCTATAATTCCTATATATAGTCTATTGTTTTTACTGTTTCTATATGTATGTAGATCCGGAAACTCTGATTTTTTTTTTTTCTGAATTTATTTTAAATGATAGTAATTTTCATAATTTTTTCATGATTTATTTTAGTCTGTATAATTTTTTCATGCCTATTTACTTTTGCCCAAGAAAACTCCTGCATCCTATCTTTGCATTAGGGGTCTGAGTTTCATCTAGGTTATCATCCTAGAAATTTTATTTTTTTTTGATATTTTTACAGAATACTCTCTATTTATTCTTGATAATTTTCATAATTGTTAATTATTTTAATAAAAATAAAAAAACATATAAAAAAAATTACATCTTAGAAACCTAATTGAAATCCTAAACTTCTGCAGACAGTCTAAAAACCCTAAGTTTGAATCATCATCCAAATTTTGATCTACATGAAATTTGGTAGGGATCATCTGAATCTTTATTCCTCTATTCTAAATTTTTCTTGATTTTTTTTTGCACCAACAATGGAACCAAATTTTGGTTCCAAGAAAATCCTAATTTCTGTTTTGCATACTTGATTAAACCAAATATAATCAACTTCCAAACCCTACCTCACCCAAGCCCAAATTTTGTTGGCTAACTTAACCAGCATAAACTTAATTTGCCATCTCATAAAAGACCAAAAAATATATTTTCATTTTCTAATTGTCATTAGTTGCATTAGGGCTCATAGTGCGTTCATCATTTCATTCAATCAAATTTAAGGGCAATTTCCTCTCTCAGATTAGGACAGGATTTCATCACCTGTCCTGGGCACAAAACAACCAACCAGCATCAGAACCTAAGTCTTAACTAAAATCAATTAGCAACCTAATTGCTCTAGAAAGCTTAGGGACACCAACAAGTCGACTCTGAATTCTGTGGGCCAACTAGTGCACCTGATTCCCCAGCTATTACTAAAAATTGGTGTCTAAGGCTAGAGGTCCAGAGACAAACATCCTAAGTGGACTGGTGGTTTTTAATTAGGACCCTATCACAGGCAGGGGGAGCCTCCCACCACCCCACCTCTTACCTGGCTAGTGGAAGGATTAGCTGCTGGTTAAGTGTAAGTTGAGTAGACCTATTCAATTTTGGCTCTAGGTCTAGCAAATTGTTGTCCATTTTCTCCTTATGTGCTTGATTGCATCATACCACCTTGTTTGATTGATTGCATACCACCAGGTCAGGAGTCCAATACAAACAGTCTAAACCCTAACCTAGTTCAACCATTATTGCCTAGGTGGCTTCCCAAGAGGAGAGGGTGAATTAGGATTAAAAAACTTTTCATAATTATATGCACTTTGAAATTCTTTTAGTGTTGTGTTGTAATATGCGATGCGGAAGTAAATAAGTAAATGCAATAAGGCAAGATAAGCACGAACACAAACACAAAGATATTTAGAGTGGTTTGGAGCAATCGACTCCTACGTCCACTACCCAAGCACCACTTGGGACTTCACTATATCCTCCAATTAGAATACAGTCAGATTATTTTACCAGGCTCACAATCCAAACCTATACACTTTGGTTTTACTGAGATTACCAAAGAAATCCAAACTTCCTTTGGTTTTGAGCGGGATCACCAAGGAAACCCTAACACTTGGTTTTATACCAGGATCACCAAGAACCCGACTTAGGTTTTCACAAGGCTTACCTAAAAACCTTCAACCCTCTTTTAAGACACAGCCCCTTACTGTTCTTAGAGAGAAAACAAAGATAAAGAGAAATAAACAAGCAACTACAACAAACCGAGTTTGTTTAAATGTTGCAAATGTAGATCAAGACGAAGCCTAGCTTTGAATGCTCTTTAATTGCTCTTCAAGCTACTTCTTTGCTTCTTTAATGAGTGGATTCAATGATGAAGTGGAGTTGGTGAAGCTTTGAATCCTAACTTGAAAGCTCTTGAAGTAGATTGGTGAAAGACTTGAAGGCTCTTCAATTTCTCAAGATAAATCAATAATAATGCTCAAAAAATTGTTTAATCCCTCAAAAGCAATCCCTTTTATAGTTTTCCATGAGATATGGCAGTTGTAGGGCCTAGGGATTCGTGAAAGAGCTATTGGAGATGAAATATAATTCGAAAACCACTTTTAGCAACTAGCTCTTAAAGTGTAGAAAATGACTACTCGAGTCGACTCGAGGTCCATGAGTCAGCTCAAAGTCTCAGACAGCCTAGACCAAATTTCTATAAGAGTCGGCTTTTCAAGCTGGAGTCAGCTCTTGCCTTCAATCAATTCAAAACAAAAAATTACAGGAGTCGGCTTTTCAGGGCAAAGTCGGCTCGAAGTCTCAGTTCACCAAAAATCATAACTCTGGACGAGTTGGCTCTTGGAGCTCGAGTCGGCTCGAGATCTCAGTCTTCAGAAACATGTATTATTCCACGAGTCGGCTCGAGATACTGAAACTCTAAAATTTATTCATGCCATGCCACAAGGAGTCGGCTCTTGATCCATGAGTCAACTCTTGCCAAAACTTCAATTAATGCTTCAAACTTCTCCAAAACTCTTCAACACTTGAATCAAATAAGAGCTAATCTATATACTCTCAATTTTATAATTTTACAGCCCTTTTTACAAGATTACAAGATTGGCAAAATTAGGGCTTTTAAAAGTTAAAGTTCATAAAAGTCCAAACATCATTGAATTACCTTTCAATCAATTTGAAAACAAATTAAACTAAAGGTAACCAATTTCCTGCAAAAGCTTCTCAAGTAATTGAAAGAATTAGTAACAAGTACATGCTCTAATATTTTGTGATCATCAAAATCATTCCAGGGGTCAATAATCTTTCCCTTTTTGATGATGAGAAAATACAGGGCAGGAACAGAATTTGAAGACACTTTACAATTACAGTGTATCATATCCACATGTATCAAATGATATTAGACATAGTGTGTATCAATCAATTTAGTATCAAGGTATCAAATTGTTGAACTGATAAGTATTAATGCAACGTATCATATGTATCAAATGTATAATAAGACTGAAAACTTATCAACACAAAGTATTATATGTATCGATACAAAGCTTCATCTGTATCATATGTGTATCAAGTATCGAAAACATAATGTATCAAACGTATTGCATATCAAAACTTCACAGAATTTACTAGTATTTAAAGTAAATTTCATGAGAAATTAACAAACATAAGCTCCCCCTTACTAATGTAATCAAATTTTCAAAGTTTTCATACATATTGATGTTTTTATAAGCATTCATGAACATTTTCATAAATTAACATTCATATCTTCACATTTTCATGCACATTCATATTTCTCCCTTCTCCCCCTTTTTATCATCAACAAAAGGTATACAAGATAGGAGAACATTCATTCACATGTAGCATAAAAAGTGATACATATATATATGAAAAGTCAGTACATTAGTGATACATTACAAATGTGCCTCGACACGATAAAATAGTATCATAACAACGAAACATAACTAGCATAACGTCCTAAAAATATTAAGATGAAAGACTAAAATATCAAAAGGATGGACTAGGATCATCACCACTAAGGTCTTCCTCACTAGAGGAGGAACCGACCTCTAAGATGCCTGGAGAAGGCCTGATCTTAGGGAACCTAGGTCTAAGGTCCCAGAGTCTAATCCTAACAGGTGTAGTAGTCCTAGAGGTTTTGGTTCTAGCTTTAGCTTTCACTTTGGACTCAGAAGAAATAATAATAGGAGTGGGTCTGGCAGTGGGAGGATCAAACGACAAGGCTAAAGTGCTGGTGGTAGACAATATCTTTGTAGCTGGAGTCTCTCCAATGTCAGATCTTGGAATCTCGGTACCAGCCTCAGCCTTAGCAAGATTGGCCTCTGAAGAAATATCATAGAAATGTGCTGCCTATCCCTGCTCGTAATCAGTGCCAGTGTTAGGTGCTACTATGGAAGTAGTTGGTATAGACTGATTGGCTGCAGTAAGCTATCGAAGAATAGTCATGATGTCTTGTAAGCCCTGGTGCATCTTCGACTGAAGAGAAGAAATCCTGGCATCAGTCTCAACTCTCCCTCTGTGAAGACTCAAGATCTCGACCAGTACATGCTGCAATCGGTCATCAGCATTAGTCCAACAGCTGTAGATCCTCTGACAGGTGAATGAGGAGTGTTAGGAGCTGGTTTTCAGGGTCCAGCCTCATCAGTATGTGCCACTGCCTCTCCACCATGTTCCTCTGCTGCCTGAATATCCTCATCAGAATCATCCTCAGAATGAGCCACTGGAAGACCTGAGCACTTCCTAATTTAGTGACCCTCTACTTTAATAAATCCCATCCGAGTCAGAGATTTCAAGTTGTATCTATCTGTGTGTTAAAGTGCCTACTG
The DNA here is from genome assembly GCA_021397845.1 of Areca catechu. Classification (NCBI taxonomy): domain Eukaryota; kingdom Viridiplantae; phylum Streptophyta; class Magnoliopsida; order Arecales; family Arecaceae; genus Areca; species Areca catechu. The sequence goes on from CM038043.1 coordinate 118,973,604, forward strand.
TCCTCACCAGACAAATCAATTAGGGCATCCTGAAATAGAAGTGTGAATACCATCCCGTATGGTAGACTGCTCGTGCCCTACGAGCAGCCTCTCTCATCTGTGATAGCATAATGAATGGTAGATTGAGGGCCTCCCCCTCAATTAAGCATCTTATGAAGACCAGGTCGCGCTCACTAACCCAGTCAAACCTCCCTGTCTAGGGAAAAAAGATACGACTAATGATGTTGTGCAATAATCTCATTTCCAATGATAATTGGTTTGCACTAACATGAATAACACCTTTTACATTTGTCCTTTCTAGCACTAATCTCAAGGTCTTTTGCTTTTCCTTCAAAACAAGGTAACTTTCACCCTCTTTTGGAATGTGAAGAATACTTGATAAAATTTGTTCACTAATTTCAATGTGCTTACCCTTCACTATACGTTCAATGTGGAATGCACCTAAGGACATACTTTCAAAAAATTGCCTAACAAGGTTTGGATAGGTGAGAAGATTGAGCATACAAAAATCTCTCCAACCCTGTTTAGCCAACCAATCACTAATGTGCAAATGCTCTTGTTTTAGAAAATTGAAATCAATGCATCTACCCGGTGTAACATGTCTATTTCCCATTAAAATAACTTGCCTTGGTGCCTCTTGTTCTTCCTAATGCTCTATTTGCTGTTCTTCTTTCGGATTTGAGGTATCCAAATGCTGCTTTATCCTTCTTTCCTTGGCAACTGACCGAACCACTCTCCTAGGTTTCTTGGCTATGGCCTTACGAGGAGCCATCTAGCTTTGATTAGGACTTTGGAGGGTTTAGGAAGTGTTCTGGGAGCTTTTCCTAGGTTAGGGTTAGGAGTCGGCTAAGGGGAAGTGAGGAAAAAGGAAAGAAATAGTGAAAACAAACCTACGGATCCCTATTTAAAAACTTTCGGCCTGACTCTCAAGTCGGCTCATCGAACCACCTGATGACTCGAGTCGGCTCGAGCCAAAATTTAGCCTAAAACTCAAAAAAAGTTAAAATCAATTTCTATGGGTTTCTAGTTACTAAAATAGGTTGTCATAAGCTCTAGAAGGAATTTGAAATGTCTAAATAATTTTTCCTTATTTTTCAAATATTAGGTCAAAATGTTCAGAATGAGTCACACAGGCCTAATTCGCCTCTAATATTCTCAAATCTTTCTTGACTTAGGGGTTTAGTAAAAATGTCAGCTAGTTATCTTTAGTAGGTACAAATTCTAGCTCAATAACATTATTTAAAACATAATCAAGAATAAAATGATGTCTAATTTCTATGTGCTTAGTTCATGAATGCTGAATTAGATTTTTGGATAAGTTAATAGCACTAGTGTTATCACATTTAATAGAAATTTTAGATTGGACAATACCATAATCTTCTAGTTATTGCTTGATCCATAACACTTGAGCACAATAGCTCCCAGTAGCCACATATTCTACCTCAGCAGTAGACAGTGCTATAGAGTTCTGCTTGCGACAGTGCCATGAAATCAAGTTAACACCTATAAATTGATAGGTGCCACTTGTAATTTTTTTATCAATTTTACAGCCTCTATAATCAGCATCAGAATAACTAATTAATTTCAAAGATATGTGCTTAGAGTACCATAAACCTAGATTGCATGTGCCTTTAAGATACTTAATGATTCTTTTAATAGCTATAATGTGTGACTCTTTTGGATTAGATTGAAAATGTGCACACATACAAATACTAAATAAAATATCAAGTCTACTAGCAATCAAATAAAGTAAAGAACCGATCAAACCTCTGTACAGCTTTTGATCAACATTTATGCCATTCTCATCTTTATCAAGTCTACATGCAGGATTCATAGATGTTTCAATTTCTTTGCTTGATTCCATGACAAACTTCTTGATAATCTCCTTGATATATTTGGCCTGGTTGATCAGAATACCTTCTTTAGTTTGTTTGATCTGAAGTCCGAGAAAGTAACTCAGCTTATCCATCAAGCTCATTTTGAATTCTCCCTGCATTAGCTTAGCAAAATCTTGATACAAAGATTCATCAGTGAAAGCAAAACTAGGTTGCGAGTGCCTACACTAAGCATGCAACAGTGCAAGGAGCAGGTTTGTATTTTAAAATAATTTTAAAATAACAATGGAAAAAACCTACTCCGCACAGGATCTAACATTTTCAAGATGCATGTATAAGCAAAAGAAGGCATAAAATAGGCATGCAATATTATAAACAATTTGATAAACCTAGATCTAGGCATGCATGAAAATTAAAACCATAAATTTTACCTTATTTTTGCTAGGAATAAAGCAGGGATAACTACTGGAATAGCTGGAATATCTGGAATAACTTGATTCCAGTCTTCTTCTTCCGGCAACCGTTTGGAATGTTCTTTATCTCTTCTCCAAGAGCAGCAAACCCAAACCAAAACTGGCAATACTTTGGTCTCTCCTCCTACAACAACAGCAAGGCAACTTCTTGATAGAACTTGCTTCAATAGAGAGCTAATGCATCATTCATCCAACAATGTTGAAGTCCCATTCACACAGAATTTCATAATAGCAATTCTGCAACCAAAAATAGAGGAAACAAAAATAGCAGCAATGGAGGTTGATGCAGCTCACAAGTGCTTAAGAGAACACCCTCTAGAGGGGGGACATGCTTGGGCTTCCTCTGATCCGACTTCTCACGCGATGCTAGTCACTGGAAATCTCTTGAAATGGTAAGAGGGGAGGAAGGAAAAACAGAACACTATGTTCTGTTATTGTTTTCTCCAAAATAAAACTTTCTTCCACCGATTGAGCACCAACAAAATAGGGAATCAAGGAAGTCTTTCTCTCCCAATCTCTCAAAAAAACCCAGGCCCAAAATCATCGATTAAAAGGATGATGGAAGCTCTCAAAGGAAGAAGACTCAATGAGCGTTTCACATCCCAGAAATAATATTCAGCATGAACCATGTAATCGGTGATTTTGGGAGCTAAGGAGACCTTCTGGGAATATGAGAGGCCACCACATTTGAGAACGAATCGAATTCATTTTCAACATAGCAGTGAAGAGCCATTAAACAGCAGTTGTTTTCCAGCCAAAATGAGTGGAAACGGGAGAGAAAAAGACACCGTATAACCCTATTCGCCCAAGCCATTTTTACTATGTGAATGGGTTCAATCAGTGTGTTGATGGGTCAAAACTGGTTCATAACCGGTTCAGTTCAAACATCCCAAACTAATTCTAAACCGGTTCACAATATAATTAGATCAAAATCTAATTTATAAAAGGCTTGGTCTAGTCCTGGTCACCCAGGAACAATTCTCGGTGGACCCGAACAATTTCTGATCGACCCAAAACTGGGTCAATCCAATGTGTGTTCAATCAAACCATTATCAAAATGATTCCTAATCATAAATCGGTACCTGGATCAGGGAGAAATCCTCTATGGCATGTGACCTCATAGGTTCGAACCTAAGTGGTAGCACTGGAACAATTCCAGCACCAGCATAAGATACCATCTAGCAATGGGTCTCGGCATCCGGATAGGTCAAAGATGCGAGAGCAATCAATCGAACCTCTGGCATATGGTTACCGTATAATTCATCCCTTTGACGTCCAATGATCAGGATGACCTAGGGTTAGACTGCCAACCCTAGCTGAGTCAATCCATAACATGTCTCAACCTCACAAGTCCAGTGACTCCTCACAGGACTACCCTGGCTGAGGATTTGCTAAATTGAGATACTGCGAGACATTCAATCCAAACTATTTGGACAGGTCAATTCCATCTTGCTCCACCACTGCTCCACAAGTACTTGCCTGTACCCAAAAACCTTTCATCACCGGATTAGAGATCTAGGTAGTCCGGCACCAAAGCATAGGGAGTTGCTTGCAAGCTACCATAATGACCTCAGGTCGAAGGGACACATATACCCATATCCAATCATGAGTTTCCCTTTGGCAGAAAGGGGCTACACGGAGTCACGTTTAATGAGATATCATATATCCCACTTGCAGATCACATCAGTGTCACCACACTCCTTTGGTCAAGAGGACAACCAAACGATGTGAACCACAACAACCTACACTTGATATATTACCATCCAGTATAATGTATTTTTGGTCGTGAACCTCGTTTAAGGACCACTCGATATATCCTCTCTATATCGAAGTCAATGTAGTCCTAAGGACTTCATCACATAAGAAAGAGTTCATTACAGGAAAAAGTCAGAATGTGATGAGCTGCCAAAATAATATTTATTAATTCATTCAAAGAGTACAATACTCAGCTCAACCTCCTATAACCTAGGCGATTGGCTTTGGGATACAATTTTCAATAATCAGTAGATCCAAAAATAATATCATCAACATAGATTTGAACAACTAAAATATCATTATTTTTTCTTCGAATAAACAGTGTAGTGTCAACACCACCTCTTACAAAATCATTTGAAATTAGAAACTTAGTCTGTCATACCATACTCTAGGTGCCTGTTTCAGACCATACAAAGCTTTATTCAATTTGAAAACATGATTTGAAAATGTGTGATCAATAAAATTTGGTGGTTGTTCAACAAAAACTCCTTAAGATAGAAAACCATTCAAAAATGCACTCTATACATCCATTTGAAATAACTTAAAATTCATAAAGCATGCATATGCTAATAGTAATCTAATAGCTTCTAACCTAGCTACTGGTGCATAAGTTTCATCAAAATCTATTCCCTCTTCTTGATTATATCCTTGTGCTACCAGTCTAGCTTATTTCTAATTACATTTCCTTCTTCATCTAATTTATTTCTATAAACCCACCTAGTACCTATAACAGGATAGTCATTAGGTCTTTCTACTAGGATCCAGACATTATTTCTTCTAAATTGGTTTAATTCATCATGCATGGCTAATATCCAATTAGGATCAGTTTCAACTTCTTCTATAGTGTGTGGTTCTACATGAGAAACAAAAGCAATTAAGTCATGTGTATCTCTAGTTCTAATACCTTGAGATGGGTCTCTTATAATTAATTCTTTGGGATGTGAGTGTACATACCTCCATTCTTTGGGTATATCAACATGATTTTTGCTTACCTCTTCTTCATGTGGTTTACTTGATTGTTTGTCTTTGAGAGTCAAATCCTTCAGTCCATGTTTTAGTGTACCTGCATCATCATCAGCAAAATCTTCTCTTCTAGAAGATGTAATGTCGATTCATTGAAAACAACATATATTGATTCTTCTATGGTCAATGTTCTTTTGTTGAAAACTCGATAGGCTTTACTATTTAAAGAATATCCAAGAAAAATAGCCTCATCATATTTTGCATCAAATTTTCCAAGATTATCTTTTCCATTGTTAAGAACAAAACATTTACATCTGAAAACATGAAAATATTTGATATTAGGTTTTTTATTGTTCCACAGTTCATAGGGGGTTTTTCTAATTATAGGTCTAATCAAAACTCTGTTCAAAATATAACAAGTGATATTTACAGCTTCTGCCCAAAAGTATTTTGGAAGATTTCCTTCACAAAGCATTGTTCGGAACATCTCTTCAAAGTACAATTCTTTCTTTCTACAACACCATTTTTCTATGATGTTCTAGGTACAGAGAAGTTATGGTCAATACCGTGCTTTGTGCAAAAGTGATCAAAATGTTGATTTTCAAACTCAGTGCCATGATCACTATGAATTGAAATAACAGATAGATTTTTCAAATTTGTAACTCTTTTATAAAACTTTTTGAATACTTTGAAAGTTTCATCTTTATGTGCAATAAACAAAACTCATGTATATCTTGAAAAATCATCTACAATCACAAGGCCATATTTCATACCACCTAGGCTTGTAGTCCTAGTAGGTCCAAATAAGTCCATGTGAAGTAGCTCAAGGGTCTAGTAGTAGAAACAATGTTTTTGGATTTAAAACTTTTCCTCACTTGTTTTCCTAATTGACAAGCATCGCAAACATAATCAAAATTAACTTTAAATTTTGGCAAACCTTTGACTAAGTCTTTTGAAATAAGTTTAGCTATAGTATCCATACTAGCATGTCCACTAGCATGTCCAAGTCGCCTATGCCATAGTAAACTTATTTCTTTGCTCTTGTCATTCATTGCTACAAGACTTGTGTTGCTTGACATAGCCAGATCATTAAATCTCTACATAAATATTACCAAGTCTATGTCCAATGAATTTAGTATTAGAGTCAAGTGGATCAACTACTATACACATTGATGACTTGAAGAAAATATTAAAACCAATGTCACAGAACTGACTAATACTTAAAAGATTATGTTTTAACTTTTCTACCAGTAACACATTTTCAATAAATGTAGGAGTAATTTTGATTTTATCGATACCAATTATCCTTCCTTTTGATTATCACCAAATGTTACCATTCCACCATCTTTTTGTTCTAGAGTGAAAAATTGATCAATATCACCCGTCATGTATCTTGAACAGCTGCTATCCAGATACCATCTTTTCTTTATATTTATGGCTGCAAGACATCTCTACAAAATAATCATGTAATAGATTTAGGTACCCAAGCTTTCTTGGGTCCTTGCAAGTTAGTAGAAATGGTTCCTTTTGGAACCCAAACTTTCTTAATTTTTTTTTGTTATTATGTTTCAAATGACATGCAAATACCTTATGACCAATATTATTGCAAGCATAGCATACAATCCTTGACTTTGAATAATAAACATGAGATGATGCAAATTTAGGTCTAACTTGTTTTGAAGTAATAAACATAGGAGAATATGATGTAGATGTAGAAAATTTGTTTGAAATTGAACTTTTGTAACCAATTCCAAATTTGTTTTTTGTCTCTCTTTGATCTTTCAAAATTAATTCAAGCTTGTTGGAACTTAGGATTAATTTTTCAACTAAAGGCTTGAGCTTTTGAACTTTTTTCTTTAAATCATCATTTTCATTTTGCAAACCTTTATTTTTCTCAAGAAGCTCTTCTTTTTCAAATTGAGTGGTCTTAAATCTTTCACAAACTAGGTTTAATTCCCTTTGCAAAATCTTATTTCTTTCACGAAATTCATTTTTGCATTTTTCAATTGTATCACAATGATTTTTCAAAGTTTTCATTTTCAAACCTGCCTTTTTGTATTCTACTAATAATTCACAAAATGCATTATGCAGTTCATCATATGTAAATTTTAAGTTAGGTTCAGAAGTAGTTACCTCATCCTCCAAACCCATAAGACAAATCTATACAGTCTTTGTTATCTCTTCATCTTCTTCGGTGGATGTAGATTCATCGCTGTCATTCCATACTACAAGCATAGCCTTCTTCTTCTTTTTGGTGAATATCTTTTTCTTTACTTCAGGATAGTTAGGATGGATATATCCTAGTTTCTTGCATCCATAGCAGATTGGTACTTGATCCTTATCTTTATCCTTCTCCTTTTCTTTGTCCTTTTCTCTTTCTCTCCTAAAATCTTTTTTTCTGAATTGCTTCCTCCATCTATTTATTTTTCTTCTGCACATAAACCTTTTAAACTTTCTCATTATAAGGGAAATCTCATCATTTTCTAAATCATCATCATTTGATGAGTGTGAGTCTTCATTCTTATCCTCTTCTATAGCTTTAAATGCTATAGCTTTCTTTCTTTTGGAATCTTCATCAGTTCTTTGTTGCATGGCTAATTCATGTGTAATTAGTGAACCAAGCAACTCATCTAGTGGTAGAGTGTTCAGGTCCTTCGCCTCTTGAATAGCTGTCACCTTAGCTTCCCATTTATCTGGCAAGGATCTTAAAACTTTTTGAACAAGATCAGCATTAGTGTAAGTTCTACCAAGACTTTTAAGACCATTTATAATATCAGTAAAGCGAGTATACATAGCAGATATAGTCTCATTAGAATCCATCTTAAATAACTCATAGTTATGCACAAGAAGATTGATTTTTGATGTTTTAACTTGTGATGTGCCTTCATGTGTGATTTCTAACTTGTCCCAAATTTTTTTAGCAGAATTACAAGTTGAAATTCTATTAAACTCATTTGGATCCAAAGCACAATATAGCAAATTCATGTCTTTGGCATTCAACTCAGCTAATTTCATATCATTTTTGTCTCGATTCTCTTCTGGTTTGGGAACCTCTATATCATTTACTTTAACAGTGGGTGTGTGAGGTCCATTCAAGAAATTTTTCATAAATGAAAATCTACGGCTTGAATGTATATTTTCATTCTTGCCTTCCAATATGTATATTGGTTCCGATGAAAAGTGGAGGTCGATTTGTGGATTGACCTTCGGCCAAAGAAGTGCTCATGGGTGTGCCATCTATCTTTACTCTAAGTAATTTTCAGAGACTCTGCTCTGATACCACTTGTTGCCCAGGTGGCTTCCCAAGAGGGGGAGTGAATTGGAATTAAAAAACTTTTCACAATTATATGTACTTTGAAATTCTTTTAGTGTTGTGGTGCAATATGCGATGTGGAAGTAAATAAGTAAATGCAATAAGGCAAGATAAGCACGAACACAAATACAAAGAGATTTAGAGTGGTTTGGAGCAACCGGCTCCTACGTCCACTACTCAAGCACCACTTGGGATTTTCACTATATCTCCTAATTGGAATACAGTCAGATTGTTTTACCAGGCTCAAAATCCAAACCTATACACTTTGGTTTTACCGGGATTACCAAAGAAACCCAAACTCCCTTTGATTTTGAATGGGATCACCAAGGAAACCCTAACACTTGGTTTTATACCGGGATCACCAGGAACCCAACTTAGGTTTTTACAAGGCTCCCCTAAAAACCTTCAACCCTCTCTTAAGACACAGCCCCTTGCTATTCTTAGAGAGAAAACAAAGATAGAGAGAAATAAACAAGCAACTACAACAAACCGAGTTTGTTTAAATGTTGTCGATGTAGATCAAGATGAAGCCTAGCTTTGAATGCTCTTTAATTGCTCTTCAAGTTGCTTCTTCAATGAGTGGATTCAATGATGAAGTGGAGTTGGTGAATCTTTGAATCCTAACTTGAAAGCTCTTGAAGTAGGTTGGTGAAAGACTTGAAGGCTCTTCAATTTCTCAAGATAAATCAATAATAATGCTCAAAAAATTGTTTAAACCCTCAAAAGCAATCCCTTTTATATTTTTTCATGAGATATGGCCATTGTAGGGCCTAGGGATTCGTGAAAGAGCTGTTGGAGATGAAATAGAATTTAAAAATCACTTTCAATAACTAGCCATTAGAGTGCAGAAAATGACTACTCAAGTCGGCTCTAGGTCCACGAGTCGGCTTGAAGTCTCAGACAGCCCATACCAAATTTTTGTAAGAGTTGGCTCTTTAAGTTGGAGTTGGCTCTAGCCTTCAATCAATTCAAAACAGAAAATTATTGGAGTCAGCTTTTTAGGACAGAGTCGGCTCGAAGTCTCAGTTCACCAAAAATCATAACTCTGGACGAGTCGGCTCTTGGAGCTCGAGTCGGCTCGAGATCTCAAACTTCAAAAACATGTATTCTTCCACGAGTCGGCTCGAGATACTGAAACTCTGAAATTTCTTCGTGTCGTGCCACAAGGAGTTGGCTCTTGATCCATGAGTCAGCTCTTGCCAAAACTTCAATTAATTCTTCAAACTTCTCCAAAACTCTTCAACACTTGAATCAAACAAGAGCTAATCTACATACTCTTAATTTTACAATTTTACCACCCTTTTTACAAGATTATAAGATTGGCGAAATTAGGGCTTTTACAAGTTAAAGTTCATAAAAGCCTAAACATAATTGAATTACCTCTTAATCAATTTGAAAACCAATTTAAACTAAAGGTAACCAATTTCCTGCAAAAACTTCTCAAGTAATTGAAAGAATTAGTAACAAGTACATAGTCCAATATTTTGTGATCATCAAAATCATTCCAGGGGTCAACAACCATGGAACCCAATTTTGAGATCCTCATTAAGGCCATGAGTGAACAGATCGTCACCCAACTAACCACCCAATCCCAAAACTAGTTTGCCCAAATGAACCTCAAGTTTGACCAATAAAATACCCAAACCCAAAACCAGCTTTCCTAGTTGACCACTTAGATCAACCAGATGACCCAATTAAATCAAAGATTTGACCAATTAATGCAAACAAATGTCCAAGCAACCAATAGGCTTGACTAATTACCCAATAGGTGTGACTAGGTAGGAGATCGGTTAGGAACCTTAGAGGATAACCATATGACCCATACTAGACCTAAGCTCGAGTTACCTAGGAGAGCCCCACACCCTGATTCCACATCCTATGAACCTAGTTCCTATGTACCCAAACCTTTTGAACCCATATCCCATAGCCCCAAGCCCACATCCTATAAGCCCAAGAGATCTATAACCTCTAGGTCTGAGCCCCTATCCTATGAACCCAAGTAACCCCTAATCCTTAGGTATCAGCCTAGTATCAGTCAGGTTTCCCTTAGTCAGCCTGAGCCCCATAAGATCAGTACCCTTAGATGTGAGCCTAGTGTTAGTCCACTTCCCTTTAGTCAACCTAAACCCTTTAGGACTAGTGCCCCTACCCCAGGACAAGATCCTAATAGCCCAACTCGAGCTAACCCCAGCCCAATCCCACTATGGGACGTCCGTAGGGAAGATAGAGGCAAGTTTGTAAAGGTTCAGAAGAGTACTGATCCCCCGAGAGTATGTTTTAGATGCCACAAACCAGGCCATTTTGTTAGACAGTGTCCAGTCAGTGCCTTACACCTAGGTAAGTTAGATAAAGATGAGTCTGAACCCATTATTGAACCCAATATAGAGGTATATGAGGCTGATCCAAGTTTGGTAGAGGAGTATGAAGATGATAAGCCTATTGAAGATTTAGAGGAAGAAACTCCTGAACCCATTGATGAATCTAAAGAAGATATTAATGAGTTGAGTCCAGTAGAGATGCCTGTAGAAGACCTAGAATTAGTTGACCCAGTCGGTACCCGGGTAGAAGATAATCCAAAGTTAGTTAACCCTAACCATACCCCGATAGAAGTCAACCCAAAGGTGGTTGACCTAGGCCACACCCAGATTGAACCTGTAGTAGAAGACCTGCCAGAGAAAGAGAACTTGGATACTACTATTAGAGTTCTACCTAAGGAGACACTAGAAGAGAATCTAATTATAGAGCCTAGTCCTAAAAGCCAAGTGAAAATTATTGAGGATATGGTCTCTTTAATTCGATACCCTCAGGAGGAGTTCACCCATTCAATCCCAGTTCAAGATCTCTTCCCAGAAATTGTTGACCTATCCTTCCATAGCATGGACCTTTTCTTGCCTATAGACATAACTCAATGTTCATACATTAAGGTCAGTCTCCTTAGCCCAGAACTAGTCCTTGAATCCCCTTCCTATTCCTATCCTTCCCTGAGTCGTCTCATGTTTCTAGAACCATTAGATTGCATTTGTAGAAGTAAGCATAATGCATACATTCATTATGCATATTAGGTTTGCATCTTACTTCTAGTATACCTTATGGTATTTACTAGAAGTTCATTGTAAATTTTCATGTGCATGTCAAACCAGGGTCAAACCCAGAGAGCCTAAATTCTATTAGGTTTAGACCTAAAGAGTCCAATAAGTTTTCTTCGATAGGAATGCCTAGTCGAGTCTATTAAGTATTGGTTTTGAGTCCAATAAGTCCCAAGACCTAATTCATCTGTCCACACCTGCACTGACCTCTGCACAGCATTTGCATCAGGACATTAGCCAAAAGATTAATTTAAGCAATGAAATCTATAAAATCTGGCTAATTCCCAAAAGAAAGCCAAGGAATTTAATGTAGAAAATTCTATTATGGTTAAGAAGCTTCATGCTCGCAGAGTTGAATCCTTTAGAGTGATAAAGAAAGTGGAACCTAATGCTTATGTGCTTATCTGACCTTAGATTTAGGCATTAGCTCTACCTTCAATATTGCGAACTTGGTTGAGTATAGGAAATCGGCAGTGATTCCTAGTAAAGATTTTTGGACCTCACCCATCCTTTGAGAGAGAAACCTTACCCGAGTGTCCACTAAATTTGCCTAAGAGAGGAATACAAATCGAGCATATCCTGGATGATCAAGCTACATGACTCGGGGCCATGGCTATCAACACTACCTGGTCCGATGGCAAGGTCAACTAGAATCCAGCAATTCATGGATTACTCGAGAGGACCCACAGCGCCTCCACCCAGACTTACTGCCAACACCAGACTAACCTATACTTGATAGGGTCGAGTTCCTCCCACCCCGGGAGAATTGATGGGGATATTAGGTCAACCCTAGTTCACTATGGATCCCTGAGTTTGAGTCCCTTAGCCATGATTCCAATTTTATCTTTGAGTCCAATAATCTGGCTGTGTTAGCCATTTGAGTCCTGTATTTGGACCTTGAGTTTTGTTTTTGAGGCCTTGTTACACTTGAGTCCTGTATTTAGAGTCGACTTACATAATTAGGATTTATGAGTCAAGTTTTGGGATATGTTCGGTTCAGTTGAGCTTAGTTATTCAGTCTGCTCATGTTGAGCCAATTTTGAGTCCTGTAAGTTTTATGTTGAATCTAGTCCATTAAGTTGAAGTGAGTCCTGTAATAAGTTGAGCATTTCAACTAATCCAATTGAGTGCTGTAGGTCTAGTACAAGTTTGTGTTACAAGTCCGTGTCAAGTACTAGTTTCATACAAGAAGAGGATAACCAAAGTAGAAGCCCATGCACCAACCATGGAGGCAGCCCAAGCCTTGCATCAAGCCTATGCACCCAAGCCTTTGAAGGCCACCCAAAAGCCTAATGAAGGATGCCCTTGCTACCTGATGGGGGACCCGAAACCCATCTGGGTTTTCTTTTAATTTTCTAGGTTTTTCTCCTTTTTCTTATCCCAGCTATCCCATCTATTCCCTGTTATTCCCATTATTCTTATGTTATTCCATATTTATCCCTATGTTATCCTGGCTTACTCCATCTTCAACATTTCATCACCTCGTAAAGTTTTTTTTTTCTCAAAACCTAGGCACCACCCCCCTTCCCCCCATCCGGGCTGCCCGACCCCGACCGCCCCCCCCAGCTGGCTGTCGGTGCTCGCCGGTCTCCCCTCTCGCCGAGGAACAACCTAGTCGCCAGAGAGTCACCGGAAAGCCCCTCCAATGCACGAGGGAGACGAACCGTTGCGCTGCCCTCACCGCACCACCGAACACCCCGCCACCGCCGCCCACCTACCGCCCTACCGCCGCCGCCCGCTGGCCCCCGCTCGGTCACCGGAGGCCTTGCCGGTGCCCAGCCATCGCCCATGGCCGCTAAAGGCGAACGGGCGCCCGTTACGCCCGTCCGTGCCGCCCCGCCGCCATCGCCCGCCTATCACCCTGCCGCCCGCTGGCCCTTGCCCGACCACCACCCACGACCATGGAAGGTGAACGGGCGCCCATGACGCCTGTCTGTGCTGTCATGCCACTACCGTCCATCACCCGCCCGCCACCCACCATCCGCTGGCACCATCCACTGGCACCATCCGCTGGCCCCGTCCACCACCCATTGCCCGGCTAGCTTCGAAGGTCCGGTCACCCCTGTTGCACAGCCATGAAGAAGCTTCTGCACGCTTCTCAAATCAACCCAAAGAAGTTTTGCACGATTCTCAAAGCAGCAAAAGAAGGAGCTATTTCTTTACGATTCTTAGAGCAACATGAATTTCAGAGCAGAGGGAGATTTCATATTTTAAATAAAAGGGATTTATTTGGTAATTTTTCATGAATGTAATTTGGGTTTAAAATGGAAATTTGAGATTTTGGTTTTGAATTTGAATTCAAATTATTTTGAATTTGAATTCAAATTATTTTGAATTTGAATTCAAATTTTTGAATTTGAATTCAAATTATTTTGAATTTGAATTCAAATTTTGAATTTGAATTCAAATCTTGGAAGGATTTCAAGGGATTTTTATTTTTGAATTTCAAAGGAATATGGGAATCTATAAATACCCATACTCTTGTAATAAATCAGTTGATGAATGAATTTTTGAGGGTTTGTAACCTTGTTGTGGTTCTGGGCTGAGGCCCATTTTGCCTTCATCCTTCGGGATGTCGAGGGGTGTGATGCCCCAGTTATCCCCTATCCCATCTTTTTATCCCCTCATGATCTTTGAGACCCAACCTAGCACCTCCAAGTATCGAAAAAGGTAGGATGCCCTAGAGGTGTGAGATCTCTCCATACGGCTCCATTAGTGAGGTGGGTGGGATGTCCTAGAGTTGTGAGATCTCTCCGTACGGCACCATTAGTGAGGTGGGTTACCTTAGAGGTGAGAAGTCTCTTCGTTAAGTTGAGTCCCAAAGTCCACGAGATCCAGATCCAAGTCTCCCATCCCCATACTTCCTTCGCCACCTCCACCAAAAAAATTGAAAACCAAAAAAGTCTAGCTATTTTAGGGATTTTTAGGCATCATTATATCCTAGTCACGGGAGGCTTCTTAGCCCTCCCACGGTCCTTAATTTGCTTTATGTTTTCCCCTTCCACAATAACCATGGGTTCTTCATTTCCGTCCCACACTAATTTTTGGTATCAGAGCCAGCAGTGGACTAGGATTTGCTTCATCCTCAAACTTGACGGAGTCGAGTTCTTCATGCTGTAGGAGAATGATGGGGGACCCGAAACCCATCTGGGTTTTCTTTTAATTTTCTAGATTTTTCTCCTTTTTCTTATCTAAGCTATCCCATCTATTCCCTGTTATTCCAATTATTCTTATTTTATTTCATATTTATCCCCGTGTTATCCCTGCTTACTCCATCTTCAACCTTTCATCACCCCGTAAAGTTTTTTTTTTAAAAAACCTAGCCACCACCCCCCTTCACCCCCATCCGGGCTGCCCAACCCCGGCCGCCCCCCCAGCCGGCCGCCAGTGCTCGCCGGTCTCCCCTCTCCCCGGGGAACCGCGCAGTCGCCGGAGAGTCACCGGAAAGCCCTCCCAATGCACGAGGGAGATGAACCATCGCACTGCCCTCACAGCGCCGCCGTGCTGCCCCGCCATCACCGCTTGCAGCCCGCTAGTCGCCGCCTGGCCATCGGAGGCCTCGCTGGTGCCCAGCCACCGCCCATGGCCACGGAAGGTGAATAGACGCCCGTGACGCCCGTCCGTGCCACCGTGCCACTGCCGTCCACCGCCCGCCATCCACCGGCGCCATCCGCTGGCCCCGTCCACCGCTTGCTACCCGACCGGCCACCGGAAATCTGGTCACCCCTGTTGCACGGTCGTGAAGAAGCTTCTGCATGCTTCTCAAAGCAGCCCAAAGAAGCTTTGCATGGTTCTCAAAGCAAAAGAAGGAGTTGTTTCTGAATGATTCTTGGAGTAGCACAAATTTTAGAGCAGAGAGAGATTTCAATTTTCAAATAAAAGGGATTTATTTGGTAACTTTTCATGAATGTAATTTGGGTTTAAAATGAAAATTTGGGATTTTGGTTTTGAATTTGAATTCAAATCTTGGGAGGATTTCAAGGAATTTTTATTTTTGAATTTCAAAGGGATATGGGAATCTATAAATACCCATACTCCTCTTGTAATAAATCAGTTGATGAATGAATTTTTGAGGGTTTGTAACCTTGTTGTGGTTCTAGGCTGAGGTCCGTTTTGCCTTCGTCCTTCAGGACGTCGAGGGGTGTGAGGCCCCAGTTATCCCCTATCCCATCTTCTTATCCCCTCATGATCTTTGAGACTCAACCTAGCACCTCCAAGTATCGAGGAAGGTAAGATGCCCTAGAGGTGTGAGATCTCTCTGTACGGCTCCATTAGTGAGGTGGGTCACCTTAGAGGTGATAGATCTCTTCGTTAGGGTGAGTCCCAAAGTCCACGAGATTCAGATCCAAGTCTTCCATCCCCATCCTTCCTTCACCACCTCCACCAAGAAAACTGAAAGCCAAAAGAGTACAACATTTTAGGGATTTTCAGGCGTCATTCTATCCTAGTCCCGGGAGGCTTCTTAGCCCTCCCACGGTCCTTAGTTTACTTTATGTTTTCCCCTTTCACAATAACCATGGGTTCTTCGTTTCCATCCCACACCACTGCCAAAGTCCACCTTGGCCTCCAAGCACAAGTAAAAGGCCTTTGATTAAGTCAAGGAAGGAGAGAAGACCAATTCTAACAAGAAGAACCTATTTTATTTCTACTCAAATTGTGTACTCCTAGTTCTAGGCCACTTTGTAATCCTCTTCCCTATCAAATCATGTATTCCTATCCTAACTAGGAGAGGGTGATGGGGACATCAAAACCCATCCGGGTTTTCTTTTTTCTTTTCCTAGATTTTTATAATTTTATTTCATATTTTCTTATTCTAGCTATTCCACCTATTCCTGTTATTCTAGCTTTATTCCAGACTTATCCCCATTTATCCCTCTGCTATTCCAATCATCTTCAACCTCCCAGAAACTCACAGAACCTCCTTTTTTTCTCCATTTTTCTTCCCATGCATCCCGGATCTGCCACCCAGACCATCGGTGCACCCCCCAACGTCTATCCACCTTTCCCGGTGACAATCTTCTCGTGGGAACGCAGGCAAATCCCACGAACCGCCCATGGCTGTTCCCCCACATGCGGCTCCTCCCATGGTCGTTCCATCCTACGGCTCTGGTCCTATGTCATGCCCCTCTCCCCCGCGTCGCCGTTCGCCCTCTGCCCTCTGCCCTCCATGTCAAGTTCCGTGCCCACTCCATCCTCTGGTCCTGCAACTTCCACTCCCAGCTCGCCTCCGTGCTCCACGTCCGCCTCCTCCATGAGTGGTGCTTCCAGGAGACCGTCGAGCTCCTCTACCACCAGCACTGCCTCCCTGATGCCCTCCGCATTCACGACCACGCTGCTGCCACCGGCCTCTTCCCTTTCCCCGCTCTCCCGCTCTTCCCCATCCATCACCATGTCCACTGTTCCACAGTCACAGGGAGTTTTTCGGCATGGATCTCAGAGCAGGAATGCAGTCTCCGTCGTGTCTACCATCTCGACCGTGTCGCCGCCTACCCTAGAGTTGATGCCAGCAAAGCCACCCTGCAGCCGCTCTTCCCCATCCGTCCGCCATGCCCCTATTCCACGGTCACAAGGAGTTTCTTGCACATATCTTAGAGCAGGCAGGATTTTGAATTCAAATTCTACACCCAGAATCCAGGCGGAGATATGAACAGGTAAGATCAAATGAAAATAGTAATATTGCAGAGAATCATAATTTTGCAGAATGAAAGAAAACAGTAATATTGCAATATTTTTGAAGGATTTCAAAACTAGGAAAGCATCAAAGCAGGACAACCTTTACACTATAAGGGATAAACCTTATAGCAGGACAACCTTATATCACTTTGTGCAATCCTTGAAAAATTTTTTGAAATTCTTTATAGATCGAAAGCTTGAATATAAATTGAAGAAGATAATTGATAAATTCTTTATTCAAAGATTTTTGAAGATACATTGCAAGCTTCACTGCTACTTACAAGGTAGTAGGGAGCTTGGGTCTTGATTCCAAAAGAACAGTCTTCAGGAAGATTGAAGAGGTTTGGGTTGTTTGAGGAACTACAAAATGATTTTAAAAAGGGAACCTAAGACTACTCTCGAAAGGATCGCTCTTCTTCCGATTTCTTTGTGATGCTTTGCTTCCGAAGACCCCTTCTCTTCTTATAGGCATCTTCTCTTGTGCTGGAATTTTTAGTGGCTTGAGACCCATAGTCGAATTTGATCTTCTTTGGAGTCCAAAGGAGGTTGGTACACCTTTAGTCTTGTCTCTGTGGCTTTTGTCTGGCGAGAGGTAAGAGCATCATGCTTTTGCTTAGTGCGGGTACATCTCTTTCCTTTGATATGACTTAAAGGTGGGTATGCTTTAAGTCACTTCATCTTTGTTTTTGGTGAAGATACGAGCATCTCTGGTGCTGGTACACTTTCTTTTGTCACTTCATCTTTTTGCTTTTAGTGAAGGTACGAGCATCTTTGTTTTTGTTAGCACTGGTACGCTTCTTTTGTTTTGACATGACTAAAGGTGGTCAGGCTTTTAGTCACTTCAATCTTGTTTTGTCTGGCCCGTATGTTGGTGATTTGATGCCAGTGATTGGATCTTGGCTAATTGCTTTGGGATTTGTTTACAGGATCTCAAAGCTCTCTTCTTCTTCATCTTGTGGGGTTTGGATGGAGGAGGAGGATGAGCCGACTGCTTCTGTAGCTACTGCTTCTTCTTCTTCTTCCTTTTTGAACTTTGCCATGATCTAGGAGAGGTATCTTTTGTACTCTGCTCGGGATCTTGCTGTGGCCAGTTTTGTGGTTGCAAATGACTTTTGGGCAAGGAATTTTGTTGTGGATGGTTCAATGGTGAGCAAAATTTGGAGATTTTTGTTGAACCATTCAAGGACTTTGGGTATGGTATCTTTTTCTGGATTAAACTCCTACCACCATTTTATCTTGAATTTTCTTACTAATGTTGGTTGGAAGTTGGGTACTTTGATAATTGAATATTCCCGACAAAAAATCCAGGAAAGTGCAAATTGGAAGAAAAAGGTAAGAAGGGCCGAAAATTTTTTCTCCCATTCAGAAAGAACAATTTTTTGTAGATACGTTAAGTATCCTTCATTGACAGTTTGCTGGATGATGTCCAGGGTTGGTCCATAATGATTCCACCAATCTATGAACCAATATGGAAAATGGTAATTTGTATTGGTTTTGAAATAGAAAAGCCAAGAGTGGCAGTTCAAGGAGTTTTGAAACAGGAAGGTGTTGTACCAAGCTATTTTATAATCCCAATAATTAAAGTATTGAGGATTATATTTTTAGGATAGTTTTTTGAATAAATTTGGGCTATCCCCCATGAAGATGGAGATAAAACTTGCAAAATCTGGGCTGTTGAATGGATTATTATTGAAGGATCAGCCCGGTCCTTATAGTGTTTGATTGCAACTGAATCTGTGTCCACCAGAATAAATTCATAGAAAACATTTGTTTTTAAAGGATCTTTTGGCATGAAATGCCATTCCATTGGAAAAACTTTTTCAATTATTTTTGATGGACTGTCCGTGATTTCATCAGGAAATTTATTAGCAAATTCTATCGATCTCTCAATTGGCTTGATCGTTCCTAGGTTTAATTCATGACCTCGAAACCTAATTATGGTCTGGAATAGACATATTTTTGGTTCTGAAATGACTAAGCCATTTCTAATAACCAGGTTCAAAAATGTTTGCAGATGCTTGAAGTGTTGGTCTATTGAATTCGAAAAAATCAAGACATCATAAATGTAAACAATAATGAATTTTGAATACGGATTGAAGATGTCGTTCATGATTTTTTGAAATTCAGAGGGAGCATTTTTAAGTCCAAAGGGCATAACGTTCCATTCATACTGACCAAATGGGACTGTGAATGCCATTTTGTACTCGTCCTGCTCGCAAATTTGGATTTGCCAGAAGCCAAATTTTAAGTCGAATTTAGAAAAAATCTTAGCTTCGATTGTTCTATTGAGGAGGTTTTTCTTGTTAGGTAGGGGATACCTAACCCAACTTAAGGCTTGGTTCAAAGGCTTGTAGTTAATCACAAGTCTTGGGGCTCCTCTTTCTAATTCTGCATTTTTCTGAATATAAAATGCAGCACAGCTCCAAGGGAAGTGACTTGGCCTGATTAACCCTTTCTTGACGAGATCATTGATCTCAGTTTTGCAGTACTCTAAAAGCTCTTGGTTCATCTGGATGGGTATGGCTTTTGTGGGAATCTTCCTTTCATTAAAATCCTTTTCATAAGGAAGACTGATAGTATGCCTTTTCCTATTCTAGAAGGCACTTAGTAGGCTAGAACAAATAGAATCCTTAACTAGGTTTTTGAAGTTCTCGATTTTTTGTATTATAAAAGGATTCTTTAATTGTTCTTCTTTTTTTTTGAGGTTTATTTCTTCCCTTATAAATTCTATATGCTTTGTTTTTCTTGTTATTTCATTAAGGGAATTTAAATCTCTGATAAATTCTTTGGTCATGAATTTAATTTTTAATTCTGGCCCGAGAGAGTTTGTTGTAATTCCTTCATCATCAACCATGAAGGGTTTGATTTCATTGAGAAAAGGAGTCCCTAGGATGACTGGCCTATTGAGATCCTTAACCAGAATGAATTGAGTGATTAAAAATTGGTTTTCAAACCACACTTTTGTTTCTAAAAGTTTGTACATTATTTGAAGTTTTGATCCACTTGCAGTTTTTAATTTTTTTTGTTTTCTCAAACTATTTTGTCGGGATTAATCCCTCTTGAATACAATTCAGGTCCGCACTTGAATCGAACAGAGCATTTGTTTCCACGAAAAAATCTTCGATTGTAATTACTACTTTAACATACCAGTTTTGGATAGTTAAATTGGTAATTGATTCTAAAAAATTTTGATCTTGAAGGGTCAATTCTGTATCAGGTTCTGAGTCTGATACAACAATTTTTCCCTTTTCAAGGTTTTTTACCTGTTTTTTGATCTGGCTAACTTTAGTTTTTAACTGGTTGATTTCCATCTAAAGGTCTTGGATGGTTACTTGTTTTTGACTCTTTTTGTTATATCTATTGAGGATGCTTGTTAAGTCATAGGGCTGAAATTTTGGTTTTTGAGTTGTTTCTCCTTTAGTTTCTTTAAGTTTCAATAGATATTTCCTTTTCTATGTAGGATTATCAATTTTGTCAATTAAGTATAGGGGAAGCTCTTGTTCTTTCGTTATCATGTTGATACTTGAAGACTGGGTTTCATCCTCATAGAGGCTCTCTTCTTCTTCTAAGAGAGACTCTACTTCAGAATCCAGAAGAATTTTTTCTAATTGGGTTTTTAGAGAGTTTTAAAGGTTTTCTTAATCAATTTGGATTTCATTTATCTTTCTTTTTGTTTTGCAGTCTTTTGCATAATGGCCAATTCTTCCACACTTGAAACAGGTTATTTGGTTTGGTCTCCTGAATGTTTGTTGTTTTGGATGAAAAGTTTTCTTTTCATGTTTTATTGGTCCATGTTTTTGTTTGGGTTTAGGATGATAGGCATGTCTTTTTGAAGATGAGCATTTTTGGCAGGACCTAGAAGGCTTTCTTTTTGTTATGGGTTCATACCCGAATTGTTTACAAAAGCTTCCTAAGGCATGTTTGTTTCCTAGTTGCTCTCCTTTTAATTGGTTTTTCATCCTAAGATCATTGCAAATGTTTAAACCTATAAGATTTATGGTGTTGATTAAATCTCCGCAGGTTAACCGATTATAGGGGATTGTGTTTTGGTTCTATTCTCTAATATTTTGCTTGACTTTTTCAGAGAAAACAGAGGGTAATCCTGCTAAGAATTTTTCCTTCCAGAAAGACTGATTGCAGTCTCCTCTGGTCATAACCTTTGTAAGGAAAATATCCTTAGACCATTTGAAGTTTTGAAGTTTTTTACACCCGAGGTTTGCCAGGATTTCATAGCTCCTGTCGTTAAACAGAGAAGGATCTCCTATGAAATATTTGGCTATTGCAAAGATCAAGGTTGTGGTTGAATCTTGACTGGTTTGCCATCTTCTCCTTTGATGACTGAACCTTCCTCATTCCTCCTATAGGCATATAGGATTTTGTTTTTGTCAATATCATTCATGTAATAGTCCCACCATCCTTTGAGCTGGCTGGTGAAACCAGAGACCAGAACTTGGGTTATGCCTTGGTCGGTTACATTACTTTTGGCCGTCCAATAAGCTGTAGCCACCATGGTCATTTCATGGAGGATATTGAGGATTTGGTATTCTGTCAAACCGTTTATGTTCCATTCATAGACAATGTCTGCATAATAATGGCTTTAAGTAGAGATCCTTTCTTCACTGAGCATATCTGGAAGAGTGGGTCTCTAATAATATGGTCTTGAGGATTTGGCCCATGAGTGGATTTTATTGATTTCTAGTTTTGGGCTGTCTATTGGGCTTTCCTGTTCTGACTCGTTGTATGAGTTTTGCTCACTTTGGCTCAGACTTTCTTCCTGAGTTAGAACAGCAATGTTCTTCCCCTTGGTTAGCTGAGAAGGAGCTCTCTCAGGTGAATTTGGAATTATTTTTGCGAGGAGCTCGATCTTTTCTGACCTCCTGTTTATCTCTGAGAAAACATTGTCATCTTTAGGTTTCTGAATGACAATTTGTCTAGGTATTTCATGAGGAATGAACATTGGAGTTTTTTCTCGACTAATTATGGGGGCCCTTGTTTTCATACTATATTTTATCCTGACTAATTGGTCCCGTATTATTTTTAAATTTTGGTTTGTAAAATTATTTTGTTCAATGATATTTTTGATGTCTCTGCCATTTGGGGTTTCTATGGGTTTTGATTTGATTTTGAATGGTGAGGTAGTGACAATAGAATCTTTGACTAGAATTTTTATTTCTTGCAGCGAGGGATGGATTTTCTCGATCCTTTTTCCATTTGGGGTTTCTATGGGTTTTGATTTGATTTTGAATGGTGAGGTAGTGACAATAGAATCTTTGACTAGAATTTTTATTTCTTGCAGCGAGGGATGGATTTTCTCGATCCTTTTTCCCTTGCTTCTTGCCAAGAAACAAAAGGTTTTCCAGTGATCATGCTTATCTGTTTGGGGTTTTGTTTGACATGATTGTCAAACCAAACAAAGAAATTGATGTTCTTTTCTATGAGTAACAGGGTCTCATAGAATTTTGCTTGGATTTTCTCTCTGTTCTTTGTCAAAGGTTGCAAAGAACAATTCTTTTTTTTCTTTGTTTTTAGCAAAATAAAAGTCCTTTCTGAGAATTTCTTTGTCTATTGAAAAGTCTCTACTAATCATACAGATCTCGGATTCTTTGTTTCCTATGATCTATGAGAATGTTGGAGAGATGGGGGGTGAACTTGGTTCATTGTAGATTGTCTGGGGAACCTTAGGCTCGCTGTCTACTTCCCTAAGTTTGGACACAGGGGTAGAGTAGCTAAACCTAGGAGGGATTGGGACTTTTGGAGTGGAAGCGTACCTGTTGCTGAAGCTTCTTTGGATGCCTATATTGAACTTGATTTCTACATCTCCTTCTTGGAGGGTAGTAATGGATTCAACTATTGAGGCAGGTTTTCTAAGAGCAGGGATGACTTTCTCCAGAAGCCAGTTTTCTGGAAGGGAAACATGGTCCCAAACCAGAGTCATTGGGACATGTATGTTGCCCTTCAAAGGATTGGTTTAGAAGTATGTGGTGCTTCCAAGAGTTCTTTGATTTATGACCCTGATGTGGTCAAGGTCATCATTAGTCACCTTATAGCAGTACTTTATGGTTATTGCTACAGGGAAGGATCTTGGCATGATGTTGAACTCATAGAGTTTAACATCAAGATCCAGAGCTTTGAGGATATTTGGGTCTTTGAGTTTCAAGGTCAGATCTGTGTTACAATTGAAATAGATCGGACCATCATAAAGGCTTGATTCCACCATCCCGAGAAGGGAATCATGGAACCTGGTCAGGCATCCGTCCCTTAGGCAGAGGAGCATGGCTGTGTCCAGCCCTCTTCTAACTAATGGTTTGGCTGCAACCTGAACCAGACCTATATGAATGAACTCAAACTTTGGTTTGAGGGTCTTGATGAGGTCTTTTGATAAGATTTGGATTACTGTGTGATCGCCCGCTATTGACAATTTTTTCCTCTATCCAAACCCTATTTTCAGGTAAGAGTCTGTTTTGGTAAATTGATCTTTTTGAGATTTTTGGAACAATCCATTTGATGAACTGTTCATCTTCAACCTCGATTGGGATGGCCACGGTATCTTCTTCCTTAGAAGATGAATTGGCAGAAAATGACCCAGATACTAGATTCATGTTGCAATTTCTAAACCCCTTTCCCTTTAGGCAGCTGCGATATATGGGCAACCAACAAAATGCCTATCTATGGCTATAAAATGCCACACGCCTAGCCAACGTCTACTCGGGATAAAGAAATTAACAAATGAACATACTATCTATGCCTTCTTCTACCCTTCCTCCCCCCTTTGGCTCTGATACCATCTACACCCGGGATCCAGGTGGGGATATGAACAGGTAAGATCAAATGAAAATAGCAATATTGCAGAGAATAGTAATTTTGCAGAATGAAATAAAATAGTAATATTGCAATATTTTTGAAGGATTTCAAAACCACGAATGCATCAAAGTAGGACAACCTTTGCATTATAAGGGGTAAACCTTATAGCAATACAACCTTATATCACTTTGTGCAATCTTTGAGAAAATTTTTGAAATTTTTATTATAACTTGAACATAGATTGAAGGCTTGAATATAAATTGAAGAAGATAATTGATAAATTCTTTATTCAAAGATTTTTGAAGATACATTGCAAGCTTCACTGCAAGTTACAGGGTAATAGGGAGCTTGGGTCTTGATTCCTGAAGAACAGTCTTCAGGAAGATTGAAGAGGTTTTGGTTGTTTGAGGAACTACAAAATGATTTTGAGAAGGGAACCTAAGACTACTCTCGGAAGGATCGCTCTTCTTCTAGTTTCTTTCTGATGCTTTGCTTCTGAAGAACCCTTCTCTTGTTATAGGCATCTTCTCTTGTGCTGGATTTTTGAGTGGCTTAAGATCCATAGCCGAATTTGATCTTCTTTGGAGTCCAAAGGTGGTTGGTACACCTTTAGTCTTGTCTCTGTGGCTTTTGTCTAGCAAAAGGTAAGAGCATCTTGCTTTTGCTTGGGGCGGGTACATCTCTTTCCTTGATATGACTTAAAGGTAGGTATGCTTTAAGTCACTTCATCTTTGTTTTTGGTGAAGGTATGAGCATCTCTGGTGCTGGTACACTTTCTTTTATCACTTCATCTTTTTGCTTTTAGTGAAGGTACGAGCATCTTTGCTTTTGCTAGCACTGGTAAGCTTCTTTTGTTTTGACGTGACTAAAGGTGGTCAGGCTTTTAGTCACTTCAATCTTGTTTTGTTTGGTCTATATGTTGGTGCTTTGGAGCCAGTGATTGGATCTTGGCTGATTGCTTTGGGATCTGTTTACAGGATCTCAAAGCACTCTTCTTCTTCATCTTGTGGGGTTTGGTTGGAGGAGGAGGATGAGCCGGCTGCTTCTGTAGCTGCTGCTTCTTGTTCTTCTTCCTTTTTGAACTCTGCCATGATCTGGGAGAGGTATCTTTTGTACTCTGCCCGGGATCTTGCCGGGGCAGTTTTGTGGTTGCAAATGACTTTTGGGCAAGGAATTTTGTTGTGGTTGGTTCAATGGTGAGCGAAATTTGGGGATTTTTGTTGAACCATTCAAGGACTTTGGGTCAGGTAGCTTTTTCTGGATTAAACTCCTGCCACCATTTTATCTTGAATTTTCTTGCTAATGTTGGCTAGAAGTTGGGTACATTGAAAATTGAATATTCCCAGCAAAGAATCCAGGAAATTGCAAATTGGGAGAAAAAGGTAGAAGGGTCAGAAATTTTTTCTCCCGTTTAGAAAGAATAAATTTTTGTAGATACATTAAGTATCCTTCATTGACAGTTTGCGAGATGATGTCCAGGGTTGGTCCATAATGATTCCACCAATCTACGAACCATTATGGAAAATGGTAATTGGTATTGGCTTTGAAATAGAAAAGCCAAGAGTGGTGGTTTAAGGAGTTTTGAAACAGGAAGGTGTTGTACCAGGCTATTTTATAATCCCAATAATTAAAGTATTGAGGATTATATTTTTGGATAGTTTTTTGAAAAAATTTGGGCTATCCCTCCATGCAGATATGGATAAAACTTGCAGAATCTGAGCCGTTGAATGGGTTATTATTGAAGGATCAACCCAGTCCGTATAGTGTTTGATTGCAACTGAATCTATGTCCACCAAAATAAATTCATAGAAGACATTTGTTTTTAAAGGATCTTTTGGCATGAAATGCCATTCCTTTGGAAAAACTTTTTCAATTATTTTTGATGGACTACTGTCCATAAACTCATATTGTATTGTAAACACAGGTTGAAATATTGATTTTTCAAAATAAGTGGATTACTTTGGATTTGATTTTTGAAGAGGAGTTGGGTCAGGAATCCCAACGTCCAGTTTTGTATTTTGAAAGGATAAGGAGTCAGAAAACTCCATTATCATTTTTTGTTTTTGCTGTGAAGAAGAAGAGGTTGCTTCTTCAGCAACAGCCTTTTTAAACATTTCAATGCCTAGTAAGACTGGGTTTGCTTTTGCCAACTCTGTAATTTGCTTGGTAGACAATGGGGTTGTGAGGGCCTTTAATGGATTTGGTTGTTGGGCTTTTTAGTTTTGGGTTTCTTCTTGGATTACTATATCATACCAAGATAATTTAGGAAGGTTTTGGCTTTGGGCTTTTGGAGTGATTGTTTGTAGTGGTGCTGGAGACCCAGTGGGTTGTGCATAAGATTGCTTGGTTTGTTTAGGATCCAAGGCCTTTTGGGCCGGGGTTTTTTGGGAGCCATTGGTAGTTTGATATCATTGCAGGAATTCACGAGAAAGAAAGCCAGGTAGGGAGTTTTCTTGGCCTTTGATATGTTCCATATCAAAGTCGAATATTAATAGAAGAGCTTGCCACTTAGCAAATATATGTTTTGAAGCTAGGTTTTGAACATCTTTTTTCAAAATATATTTTGCATCTTTGCAATCGATTCAAAGTAAAAACTTTTGGTTTAATAAGTCACTTAGAAATTTCGAAATCGATAAAACAATTGCTAAAACTTCCTTTTTGACAGTGGAGTATTTGGCTTGGGTTTCATTCCAACAGCCTGAGGTGAATTGGATAAGTTGCTCAGTTCCTTCTTTAGATTGCTTGAGAATACCTTCATAGCCTATTTTGGAGGCATTTGTTTCTACAATCTTTTGGGCTTTTGGGTTAGGAAGATAGTGGCATAGAAGATTCTTAACTTGGGCCTTGATTTTCCTAATCGTATTTGTACGGGCTTGGGTCCATTTTGGTGCGTTTTTCCTCAACCTTTGATATAGCGATTTTGCTAAAATCCTAATGTCCTTGAGGTGGTCAGACATGTAATTGAGGCTTCCTAAGAACCTTTGCAATTATGTCTTGTCCGTGATTTCATCACAAAATTTGTTAGCAAATTTTATTGATCTCTCAATTGGCTTGATCGTTCCTAGGTTTAAGTCATGACCTAGAAACCTAATTTTGGTCTGGAACAGACATATTTTTGGTTCTGAATTGACTAAGCCATTTCTAATAACAAGGTTCAAAAATGTTTGCAGATGCTGGAAGTGTTAGTCTATTGAATTCGAAAAAATCAAGACATCATCAATAATGAATTTTGAATACGGATTGAAGATGCCATTCATGATTTTTTGGAATTTAAAGGGAGCATTTTTAAGTCCAAAGGGCATAAAGTTCCATTCGTACTGACCAAATGGGACTGTGAATGCCGTTTTGTACTTGTCCTGCTCATAAACTTGGATTTGCCAGTAGCCAAATTTTAAGTCAAATTTAGAAAAAATCTTAGCTTTGATTGTTCTATTGAGGAGGTCTTTCTTGTTAGGTAGGGGATACCTAACCCAACTTAAGGCTTGGTTTAGAGGCTTGTAGTAGTTAATCACAAGTCTTGGGGGTCCTCTTTATAATTTTGCATTTTTCTGAACATAAAATACAGCACAGCTCCAAGGGGAGTGACTTGGCCTGATTAACCCTTTCTTGACAAGATCATTGATCTCAGTTTTGCAGTACTCTAAGAGCTCTTGGTTCATCTGGATGGGTCTGGCTTTTGTGGAAATCTTCCTTTCATTAAAATTCTTCTCATAAGGAAGACTGACAGTATGCCTTTTCCTATTCCAGAAGGCGCTTGGTACGCTAGAACAAACAGAATCCATACCTAGGTTTTTGAAGTTCTCAATTTTTTGTATTATAAAAGGATTCTTTAATTGTTCTTCTATTTTTTTGAGATTTATTTCTTCCCTTAGAAATTAATATGCTTTGTTTTTACTGCTATTTTATTAAGGGAATTTAATTCTTTGATAAATTCTTTGGTCATGAATTTAATTTTTAATTCTGTTCCTAGAGAGTTTGTTGTTATTCCTTCATCATCAACCATGAAGGGTTTGATTTCATTGATAAAAGGAGTCCCTAGGTCATGACTGTCCTGTTGAGATCCTTAACCAGAATGAATTGAGTGATTAAAAATTGGTTTTCAAACCACACTTTTGTTTCTAAAAGATTGTACTTTATTTGCAGTTTTGATCCACTTTCAGTTTTTAATTTTTCTTTTGTTTTCTCAAAGTATTTTGTCGGGATTAATCCCTCTTGAATACAATTCAGGTCCACACCTGAATCGATCAGAGCAATTATTTCCATGGCAAAATCTTCAATTGTAATTACTACATTAACATACCAGTTTTGGATAGTTAAACTGGTAATTGATTCTAGAAAATTTTGATCTTGAAGGGTCAATTCTGTATCAGGTTCCGAGTTTGATACAACAATTTTTCCCTTTTCAAGGTTTTTTACCTATTTTTTGATCTGGCTAACTTCAGTTTTTAACTGGTTGATTTCCATCTGAAGGTCTTGGATGGTTACTTGTATTTGACTCTTTTTGTTAAATCTATTGTGGATGCTTGTTAAGACATAGGACTGAAATTTTGGTTTTTGAGTTGTTTCTCCTTTGGTTTCTTTATGTTTCAATAGATATTTCCTTTTCTATGTTGGATTATCAATTTTGTTAATTAAGTCTAGGAGAAGCTCTTGTTCTTTTGTTATCATGTTGATACTTGAAGACTGGATTTCATCATCATAGAGGCTCTCTTCTTCTTCCGAGAGAGACTCTGCTTCAGAATCCAGAAGAATTTTTTCTAATTGGGTTTTTAGAGAGTTTTGAAGGTTTTCTTGATGAATTTGGATTTCTTTTATCTTTCTTTTTGTTTTGCAGTCTTTTGCATAATGGCCAATTCTTCCACACTTGAAAGAGGTTATTTGGTTTGGCCTCCTGAATGTTTGGTGTTATGGATGAAAAGTTTTCTTTTCATGTTTTATTGGTCTGTGTTTTTGTTTGGGTTTAGGATGATGGGCATGTCTTTTTGAAGATGAGCATTTTTGGCAAGACCTAGAAGGCTTTCTTTTTGTTAAGGTTTCATACCCGAATTATTCACAAAAGCATCCTAAGTCATGTTTGTATTCTAGTTGCTCTCTTTTAATTGGTTTTTCATCCTAAGATCATTGCAAATGTTTAAACCTACAAGATTTATGGTGTTGATTAAATCTCCGTAGGTTAACCTATCATAAGGGATTGTGTTTTCATTCTATTCTCTGATCTTTTGCTTGAATTTTCAGAGAAAATAGAGGGTAATCCTGCTAAGAATTTTTCCTTCCAAAAAGACTGATTGCAGTCTCCTATGGTCATAAACTTTGTAAGGAAAATATCCTTTTACCATTTGAAGTCTTGAAGTTTTTTACACCTGAGGTTTGCCAGGATTAATGGCTCCTGTCTTTAAATAGAGCAGGGTCTCCTATGAAATGTTTGGCTATTGCAAAGATCAAGGTTGTGGTTGAATCTTGAACTGGTTCGCCATCTTCTCCTTTGATGACTGAACCTTCCTCATTCCTCCTATAGGCATATAGGATTTTGTTTTTGTCAATATCATTCATGTAATAGTCCCACCATCCTTTGAGCTGGCTGGTGAAACCGAAGACCAGAACATGGGTTATGCCTTGGTCGGTTACAATACTTTTGGCCGTCCGATAAGTAGTAGCCACCATGGTCATTTCATGGAGGATATTGAGGATTTGGTGTTCTGTCAGACCGTCTATGTTTCATTCATAGACAGTGTCTGCATAATAATGGTTTTGAGTAGAGATCCTTTCTTCACTGAGCATATCTGGAAGAGTGGGTCTCTGATAATATGGTCCTGAGGATTTGGCCCATGAGTGGATTTTATTGATTTCTAGTTTTGGGCTGTCTATTGGGCTTTCCTGTTCTGACCCGTTGTCTAAATTTCGCTCACTTTGGCTCAGACTTTCTTCCTTTGTTAGAATAGCAACGTTCTTCCCCTTGGTTAGCTGAGAAGGAGCTCTCTCAGGTGAATTTGGAATTATTTTTGCGAGGAGCTCGATCTTTTCTAACCTCTTGTTTATCTCTGAGACAACATTGTCATCTTTAGGTTTATGAATGACAATTTGTATAAGGATTTCATAAGGAATGAACATTGGAGTTTTTTCATGACTAATTATGGGGGCCCTTATTTTCATACTATCTTCTATCCTGACTAATATGTCCCCTATTGTTTTTCAATTTTGATTTGTAAAATTGTTTTGTTTTATGATATTTTTGATGTCTCTATCATTTGGGGTTTATACGGGTTCTGATTTGATTTTGAATGGTGAGGCAGTGATAATAGAATCTTTGACTGGAATTTTTATTTCTTGTAGCGGGGGATGGATTTTCTCGATCCGATTTTCCTTGCTGTCTTGCCAAGAAACAAAAGGTTTTCCAGTGATCATGCTTATCTGTTTGGGGTTTTGTTTGACATGATAGTCAAACCAAACAAAGAAATTGATGTTCCTTTCTATGAGTAACATTGTCTCATAGAATTTTGCTTGGATTTTATCTCTCTGTTCTTTGTCAAAATTTGCAAAGAGCCATTCTCATTTTTCTTTATTTTTAGCAGAAAAAAAGTCCTTTCTGAGACATTCTTTGTCTATTGAAGTCTTTGCTAATCATACAGATCTCAGATTCTTTGTTTTCTATGATCTGTGAGAATGTTGGAGCGATGGAGGGTGAACTTGGTTCATTGTAAATTGTCTGGGGAACCTTAGGCTCGTTGTCTACTTTTCTAAGTTTGGACACAGGGGTTGAGTAGCTAAACCTAGGAGGGATTGGGACTTTTGGAGTGGAAGCGTACCTACCACTGAAGCTTCTTTGGATGCCTCTGTTGAACTTGATTTCTATATCTCCTTCTGGGAGGGTAGTATTAGATTCAACTGTTAAGGCAGGTTTTCTAGGAGTAGGGATGGCTTTCTCTAGAAGCCAGTTTTCTGGAAGGGAAACAAGGTCCCAGACTAGAGTCTTTGGGACAGGGATGTTGCCCTTCAGAGGATTGGTTTGGAAGTATGTGGTGCTTCCAAGAGTTCTTTGATTTATGATCCTGATGTGGTCAAGGTCATTAGTCACCTTATAGCAGTACTTTATGGTTAATGCTACTGGGAATGATCCTGGCATAATGTTGAACTCATGGAGTTTACCATCAAGTTCCAGAGCGTTGAGGATATTTGGGTCTTTGAGTTTCAAGGTTAGATCTGTGTTACAATTGAAATAGATCGGACCTTCATACTTGCTTGATTTCACCATCCTGAGAAGGTAATCATGGAACCTAGTCAGGCATCCATCCCTTAGGCAGAGGAGCATGGCTGTGTCCAGCCCTCTTCTTACTAATGGTTTGGCTGCAACCTGAAATAGACCTATATGAATGAACAAAAAGTTGGGTTTGAGGGTCTTGATGAGGTCTTTTGGTAAGATTTGGATTACTGTGTGATCGCCCGCTATTGACACAGTATTTTTCTCTATCCTAACCCTTTTGTCAGGTAAGAGTTTGTGTTGTTAAATTGATCTTTTTGAGATTTTTGAAACAGTCCATTTGATCAACTATTCATCTTCAACCTCGATTGGGATAGCTATAGTATCTTCTTCCTTAGAAGAAGAATTGGCAGAAAATGACCCAGATACTAGATTCATGTTGCAATTTCTAAACCCCATTCCCTTTAGGAAGCTGCGATTTATGGGCAACCAACAAAATGCCTATCCACGGCTATAAAATGCCACACGCCTAGCCAACGTCTACTCAGGATAAAGAAATTAACAAATGAACATAATATCTATGCCTTCTTCTACCCTTCCTCCCCCCTTTGGCTCTGATACCATCTACACCCGGGATCCAGGCGGGGATATGAACAGGTAAGATCAAATGAAAACAGTAATATTGCTGAGAATAGTAATTTCGCAGAATGAAAGAAAACAGTAATATTGCAATATTTTTGAAGGATTTCAAAACTAGGAAAGTATCAAAGTAGGACAACCTTAGCACTATAAGGGGTAAACCTTATAGCAGGACAACGTTATATCACTTTGTGCAATCCTTGAGAAAATTTTTGAAATTCCTATTGTAACTTGAACATAGATCAAAAGCTTGAATATAAATTGAAGAAGATAATTGATAAATTCTTTATTCAAAGATTTTTGAAGATACATTGCAAGCTTCACTACTACTTACAGGATAGTAGGGAGCTTGGATCTTGATTCCTGAAGAATAATCTTCAGGAAGATTGACGCGATTTGGGTTGTTTGAGGAACTACAAAATGATTTTGAACCTGACCACACCTAAGCTGAAACCAGTAATGGAAGACCAGCTAGAGAAAGAGAACCTAAATACTGCTATCAGAACCTTACCTGAGGAGCCACTAAAAGAAAGCCCAACTATATAGCCCAGTCCTTTGATTCAAGAGCCAAAAGGATTTATTACAGACTTGATCTCTTTAAATCGGTACCCTTAGGATGAAGTCGATCCATTGACTCCAATAGATCTCTTCGCCGATTAGTGATCCATTTTTCCATACTATAAACCTTGTAGGCACCCATTAACCCCATAAGGTCAACCTTATTAGTCTAGGATTAATCCCTGACATCCCTTCTTACATCCCATTCTACCCGATCAACCTAGAACCTGTTGAGAATTGTGTCCCAATGCCAATCGTCTAGGCTGTAGACGGTTGTGCTATCTTTGTATTTGTATATGAATTCCTTTTAATAAATAAAGTTATTTATTTTTGGTTGTCCATCATATTTAATTTTCCTGTAAGAACTCTTGTGTGATGGAGTCCTTAGAACTACATTATTTGATATAGAGAGAATATATCAAGTAGTTCTTAAACTGGTTTACAACCAAATGATACATTATTATAGGACGATAATGTATCATGTGTAGGTTATTGTATGTCACATCTTTTTGTTGTCCTCTTAACCAAGGAGTGTGGAGATACTGGTGTGACATGCAAGTGAAATGTATGACATTTCACTGAATGTGACCATCTATAGAGCTCCCTTCTGCCAAAGGATTGCTCGCGAAGGGATATGGGTTTATGTGTCCCTCATATTTAAGGTCACCATGGCATCTTGCAATCAACTCACTATACTTTGGTACCAGACTACCTAGATTTCAATCTAGTGATGGAAGGTTTCTAGCTGCAGTCAAGTACTTGTAGAGCGGTAGTGGATCAAGATGGAATTGACCTCTCTAAATAGTTTGGAGTGAATGACTCACTATGTCTCAATTCAGCAAAACCTTGGCCAGGATAGTTCAGTCACAGAACTTGTGAGGTTGAGACATGATCTGGATAAACCAAATTAAGGTTGGCAGTTTAACCCTAGGTCATCTTGAGCATTGTAAGGTCAAAGGGATGAATTATGTGGCAACCATATGCTGGAGGTTCATGTAAGGTGCTCTGCATCTTCGACCTATCCGGATGTCAGGTATCATTGCTAGATGAGGACTTTGACTGGTATTGGAAAAGTTCCAGTGCTACCGGCTTAGTGTTCGAACCTATGGGGTCACACACCATTGAGGATTTCTATTTGATCTTTTGGCTAATTGATAATTGGGAATCATTTATAGTCACCCGAAGTCAATATGATTGACTTTTTTCCAAGTGTTGACTCTTGGAATTTTGCAGGTGTCGATAATTGGTGAAGTGTCGATACTTAGCAATTTTCGAGTGTCGACACATCCTGTGACGAGTAGAATTTCTGGAAGGATTTCTTGGGAGGTTTTTGTACAGGTTTTAACCTAGTTTGAATTTTGAATTCAAACCAGTTTTGGCTCCAAGGTTTTATGGTATGAAAGTCATACATGCCTTAATGGGTTAGACCCATTTGGCATGGCCTTGATCCTCTCCTCCATTCTCTCCTCTCATCTCTCCTCCTTCCTTCTTCTCCCTCTCCCTGCTACCCCTATAAATGTAGGACATTATGGTGGCTACTGGGGTTACACACATAAGAAAGCAACAAATTCTTGGGAGAAAAAGATTGAGAAGAGTAGTGAGAGATTGAGGGATTGGGTGTATGCTACCTAGCAATCAAGCTAGGCTTGAAAAGAGAGGTTCTGAGAAGGGGTTCCTGCTCTCCTCCTAGTCTTCCTGGAAGAAGAAGATCGACCAAGGATCTCGAAGAGCTAGCACTTCGAGGGAGTTGATCAGAGTCGAACCTAGGTGTGGATATCCTGTAGAGGCCAGACATGTGTATGGCTCGAGCGCCCTCCTCCTTCTCACATCTCTTCACAGCTTCTCTCCAGCACTCTCAGATGTATAGAGGTATGACCTTTATATTTATGTTGCTTTCTTGTTTTTGATGTTATATGCATGCTAGATTTTTATACTAGTTCCTGTTACGGGCAGATCGATGATCGTTTAGATCTATCTACCGAGCCTTCCACTGTGCATGTCTAAAAATATTTTAAAATGCATATCCTTTGCCCTCTCTTCTTGCATATTGTATGCTAGATGTAGGTGTTTTTCACCTTCAATGGTATCAGAGCAATAGGTTCATTTTGTAGTATAATGATTGGCATGCTAATAACATCTCCTTTCTTTCTTAAGTACTTGGATTGAGTGCTTCACCATGGCTGTCCGGTCATAGGAGAGAAGTAGGGCTGCAAGACCCTCTCTTCCCATTCAATTAGGTCTCCTATGGCATGTAGGGGTGCCGCTATGATTGACTCTTGAAAAGGAAAATGAGAAGAAAGAAATTTTGTAGGTTAAAAATATTTTAATCTAATGAAATGATCATAAAACAAATTTAGATAAGATCTAAGAGTAATTTTTGATCGGTTTTGCTTGAATGTTCGGAGAAACATTTGAATTGAAATCACTATTTTTTTGTCATCTCAGGCTGTGAGTCAACACTTGGCCTTTGAAGTATCGACTCATGGAAGAATTTCCTGAGATCTGGCTTCTGTTTTTCTTTTGAGACAGGCTGAAGTGTCGACACTTGACCCTAAAGTGTCGACACTTGACCCGAAGTATCGACACTTGACCTTTGAAGTGTCGACACTTGAGTGCATGCCAGAAAACATGTTGTTATGTTTTCTGTTCCCTGTCTCAAGCCTTGAGTCAACACTTGCTCCTAAAGTGTCGACACTTGGGTTAAAAAATTCTAAAAAATAGTGAATTCAAATTTTAATTTTTTATAAAATTGTTTTACATTGATAAATTAAAATTGTTTTAATTTATTTGAGGCTGTTGAACTTAGTTTTAAATTAAGAATGACTAAAAACTCTAGGAATATGGTTCAAAAGATTTTAAGTCATTTCAATAAGCCTTAAGGGTCATGGGTTAGCTTCTTTTAGGTCCTTAATTGGATTATACTTAAGTTTAGATGTATTGGACTATGTAGAGAACTAATCTAATCAAATGTTGAGTTAGAATTTCTTCTCTTGTTCTATCTAATGTTAGATTGATTAATTCATAATCTAAATGGATCTAATTTGTAGCTCAGTGGAAAGCCTGAGTCTTTAGGCTAGTCTAATCGAGTCAGATGAACAGATTGGTGTCGAGGTAAGTTTGGCATTATGATCATGGTTCTTTGGAGCTACCTCGTACTTGGCCAACTCTGTTGGTGTCTAAGGCAAGATGGTTAATGATGGAAACCCAACCCATTATCTCACTTACCTGGCTAATGTGTTCGATTAGGATTGATTAGATAGCTCATTGACTCGTGTTAACCCTTGTCACCCAAGGTTAATCAGTCTTGACTGATTTTAGGTGCCCATGGATCATTAGTTATGTGTAACCCTCCTAGATTGCTGATGTGGTCAGTGGGAGGTTGATCCATATTTTCTCTTCTCTTTATCTGTCACATTAAAATTAAAAATCCTCTAAATTATTAGGTCCTTAAAATGACAAAGTTATAGAGATAACCTAGTCCTAGCCTCCCATTAAGTGGAATAGTAATGTGTCCAGTAGTTTGGTGTTCATCGGCAGATCCAAAGATCGGGTGTTCAACGAGCTATTGGAATTGCTGTTCCTAATATGATGGCTCAGTGTGACTCTCTTAACAGTGATCAAGTGAGTCGGCCAAAGTCAGGCTTGACCATTCATTAGTTAGAAGCATTGAATTTTGTATGTTAATGGTTGGACCTAACCAGAACCTTCAATAGGAGGCCCAAAGGCCGATTGAAGTGCTCCTTGGGGCAAAATTCAATTACTAGAGGTTACTTGAAGAAGTAGTCGGTTAAAGAACCTACCTTTAGACATGCATGGGTGGGTCAACCAAAGTCGGGCTCATGTCTTGTCTATTGGACTCTAGTACCCGCTAAGAAATTAAAGTAATTCCTCGGATTGGAGGTAGAGGCTACCAATCTATGCAAAATAGTGGGAGGGACCTTTAAACTAAAGTCCATGTCTTTAGGCTAATAATTCATATACACTAATTAGTTTTGGTTTTCCTTTCAGATGTCTTCCAACCTGTCACTCCGGTCTCTTCTCGATAACGAGAAGCTCAATGGACCCAACTTCAATAGCTGGTATCGAAGGCTCAGGATTGTCCTAGAGCACGAACGGATCCTGTATGTGATATCAGATCCGGCACTTGAGATCCCTGCTGCCAATGCTTAGGGTTCGGTCAGAGACACTTATCAAAAGTGGCTCTCTGACAGGACCACTATCCAATGCATCATGTTGGCTATGATGAAAAATGAGTTCAGTCACAAATTCGAGAAAGCCCAACCAGAAGAAATCCTTCAAAGATTGAAGGAGTCTTTCAGAACACCAGACGATGTTGAAAGGTACAGGTCCGTGCTATCTACAATGCATGGATGCGTGATGGGACCTCGATCACTGATCATGTCTGTACATGATCGAGATGATTGAGTGCCTGGGCAAGCTTGGATGTCCTTTGCATGAACATCTTGGAAAAGATGCGATTTTGAATTCTTTCCCCTCCTATCTAGACTCTCTCGATCATTATAGAATGAATAAGCCTGCAGTCAACTACCATGATTTGTTGGAGATGTTGCAGACTTATGAGAAAGACCACTAGTTGAATAAAGGGGTGGTGAATCTAGTGGGAGGTTCTTCATGAGGGCGTCGTCCCTTTAAGAAAGGGAAGAAAAAATAATAATAAAGGGAAAAAGGTGCTTAGTGCTTCTGGGCCCAGTCAGGCCAAGAAAGTGAAGGCTGATCAAAGTCATGCAGAGTGCTTCTTCTGTAAGAAGTATGGTCATTGGAAGAGGAACTATCCTCTTTACATTGCATCCCTTGACCCGAACAGGTCCAAGAAGAGAAAGGTGCAGGATGGTCCTGGACAAGATATTTATATGATAACACCTTGTAGTTTCTCTGTTTGCGATACTACTAACTGGGTATTGGATACTGGAAGTCCAATTCATATTTGCAATTCTTTGCAGGGACTTCAAGTTAGTAGAAGATTTGAGGATGGTGAGAGGTTCTTCAATATGGGAAATGGAAGCCGAGTTCCAGTTCTGGTGTTGGGAGTCCTTAAACTTGTTTTCGAATCCTGTACTGTTATTTTGAACAAGTGTCATTTCTATCCTTCTTTCATTTTGAATGTCATTTCTGTAGGCCAATTGGCCATGTATGGTTATGAACTATTAATAAAGAATGATATTTGCAAAATCATTTTGAATGATTCTATTATTTTGAATGGACTAATGCGTGATGGCATTTATGTAGCATCACGACCCGTTAGTGTAATGTATGCATCTAGCAAATGCCCTAGGATAGATAATGTCAGCGATGTATACCTATGACATTGTAGGCTAGGTTATATAAACAGGAACATGATAAATAGGATGAAAATCGAGGGTCTCCTCGATTTTAGTAAAGATAGTTCACTTTCAACCTGTGAGTCCTGTCTTCTTGGAAAAATGACAAGTCACCTTTTACTGGAAAAGGTGATCGAGCTAATAAAATTCTAAGTCTGATACATATTGATTTATGTGGATCCATGAATGTTAGTGCCAGGGAAGGGTACGGTTATTTCATTACTTTTAGAGACAACCTTTCGAGGTATGGTTATGTCTTCTTGATAAGACATAAATCTAAATTGTTTGAAATGTTCAAACGATATCGTAATGAAGTAGAAAAATAAACCAGAAAGTGTATCAAAACCCTTTGATATGATCAAGGTGGTGAATACCTTTTGGGTGAGTTTCTGACATATCTTGAGGAGAATGAAATTCTCTCACAGTGCACACCTCCAGGGACATCTCAGTTAAATGAAGTGTCTGAGAGGAGGAATCGAACCCTGTTAGACATGGTTCAGTCCATGATGGGTTTTGCTACTCTGTCGATATCCTTTTGGGGATATGCTTTAGAATCGCCAGTTACCTTCTGAATAGGGCTCCAAGTAAGTCTGTTAGCAAAACACCAATGAGATGTGGACTGGACGTAAGCCGATACTTTCACACCTTCGGGTCTACGGGTGCCCGATTATGTAAAACATTTGGAAATGGACAAACTTGGACCTAGGTCTGATAGGTCCTATTTGTTGGGTATCCAAAAGAGTCTAAGGGGTATTACTTCTACTTAGCTGAGAAACAAAAGTTGTTTGTTAGTCTTAGGGCTAGCTTTTTGGGAAAGGAGTTTCTTGGTGAAGGAACTGTAGCCACTAAGATTGAACTTGATAAAGTTCAATAAGTAGAAAAATCGACACACTTAAGGGACAACATAGAACCGGCTGTGATTAGATCACTCTCAGAGCTCACTTAGGAACCATTAAGGAGTCTGGTAGAGTACCGAGCTGACCGGACAGATACTACAGTTTCTTGGTCCGGGATGGTAATCCCATTGAACTCGATGAGAACAATGAGGATCCGATCACCTATATGGATGCATTGCAGAGGTCCGACTCTAAGAAATGGCTTGGAGCCATGAAATCCAAAATGGAGTTCATGGAGATCAATAATGTATGGACATTGGTTGATGCACCTGAAGGGATAAAACC
Source organism: Areca catechu (assembly GCA_021397845.1). Lineage (NCBI taxonomy): Eukaryota > Viridiplantae > Streptophyta > Magnoliopsida > Arecales > Arecaceae > Areca > Areca catechu. The sequence continues at coordinate 119,012,415 of CM038043.1, forward strand.
CATTGGGTGCAAATGGATTTTCAAAAGGAAAAGGGGCGCAGACGGACAGGTAGAGACTTATAAAGCCCATATGGTTGCCAAGGAATGTATCGTCAACGTTAAGGTATTGACTATGACGAGACATTCTCTCCTGTGGAAATGCTCAAATCCATTCGGATTATGCTTGCTTTAGCAGCATACTTTGACTATGAAATCTGGCAAATGGATGTTCGAACAGCTTTCTTGAATGGTGAGCTGGAAGAGGAGGTGTATATGATACAACCTGAAGGATTCACATCCACAGATAAGTCAAAGGTGTGTAGGCTTTCAAAGTCTATCTATGGACTGAAGCAAGCATCAAGGAGTTGGAACATGCGATTTGATAAGTGTATCAAGTCGTATGGCTTCGTTAGGAATGGAGAAGAGCCTTGTATTTACAAATGGGATAATGGTTCTATGATTTTATTCCTTGTGCTGTATGTGGATGACATTCTCTTAATCGAGAATGACATCGCAACAATGCAAGGAATAAAGGTCTGGTTATCATCTCTGTTCTCTATGAAGGACTTGGGTGAAGCCTCTTACATACTGGATATGAAGATCTATAAAGATAGATCTAAGAGGCTTCTGGGACTATCCCAGTCTACGTACATCGACACCGTGCTAAAATGGTTCAGCATGGAGAATTCCAAGAAGGGGTATCTATCGATAGGCACTGGAATTGATCTCTCCAAAAGGAATTGCACGACAACTCCTAAGGAGAGAGAGCGCATGAGTAGAATCCCATATGCTTCGGTAGTGGGTTCTATCATGTATGGCATGACATGTACTAGACCAGACATGGCATACTCACTAGGTGTAGTGAGTAGATACCAGTCTGATCCAGGTGAAGCACATTGAAAAGTGGTAAAAACTATCCTTAAGTATTTATGAAATACTAAGGATCAATGGCTAATTTATGGAGAATCTGACTTGAAACTTGTGGGGTATACTGACTCCAGTTTCCAGTCAGATAAAGATGATAGCAAGAGTGTGTTAGGTTTTGTCTTTACCCTGAATGGAGGAGCAGTCTACTGGAAAAGTTCCAATGCAGCCTACTGTGGTGGACTCAATATGCGAAGCGGAGTACATTACAGCATCTGATGCAATGAAGGAAGCTGTGTGATTGTGGAAGTTCCTTGGCGAGCTGGGAGTGGCACCTTCCCTGGATGGTCTTGTTTCGATGTACTGTGACAACACTGAAGCCATTGCTCAAGCCAAAGAGCCAAAGTCTCATCACAGTACAAAGCATATTCTACAGCACTATCACCTTGTACGAGAGATCATGGAACGAGGTGACATCGACCTTCAGAAGATCGTTGGAAAGGAGAACCTGGCTGACCCCTTCACTAAAGCCGTGGAGTTCAAGAGTTCGACTGTTGTAAAAAGAAAATGGGAATGAGATTCTGTATTGATTGGCTTTAGTCCAAGTGGGAGTTGTTGGGAATTGTATCCTAAAGCCAATCGTCTAGGCTGTAGATGGTTGTGCTATCTTTGTATTTGTATATGAATTCTTTTTAATAAATAAAAGTTATTTATTTTTGGCTGTCCATCATATATACTTTTCCTGTAAGAACTCTTATGTGATGGAGTCCATAGAACTACATTGTTTGATATAGAGAGGTATATCAAGTAGTTTATAAACTGGTTCACAACCAAATGATATATTATTATAAGATGATGATGTATCAAGTGTAGGTTGTTGTATGTCATATTTGTTGGTTGTCCTCTTAACCAAGTAGTGTGGAGACACTGGTGTGACATGCAAGTGAAATGTATGACATTTCACTGAACGTGACCATCTACGGAGCTCCCTTCTGCCAAAGGGTTGCTCACAAAGCGATATGGGTATATGTGTCCCTAGACCTGAGGTCACCATGGTAGCTTACAATCAACTCATTATACTTTGGTACCAGACTACCTAGATTTCTAATCTAGTGATGGAATATTTCTGGGTGCAGTCAAGTACTTGTGGAGTGGTGGTGGATCAAGATGGAATTGACCTCTCCAAATAGTTTGGAGAATTACTCACTTTTCTCAATTCAGCAAAATCTTGGCCAGGATAGTTTTTATGAGGAGTCACAGAACTTGTGAGGTTGAGACATGCTCTGGATAAACCAAATTAGGGTTGGCAGTCTAACCCTAGGTCATCCTGAGCATTGTAAGGTCAAAGGGATGAATTATGTGATAACCATATGTCGGAGGTTCTTGTGAGGTCCTCTGCATCTTCGACCTATCCGGATGTTGGGTATCATTACTAGATGAGGACTTTGACAGGTACTGAAAATGTTCTAGTGCTACCGGCTTAGTGTTCGAACCTATGGGGTCACACACCATAGAGGATTTCTATCTGATCTTGTGGCAAATCGATGATTGGGAATCATTTATCATCACCCGAAGTCAATATGATTGACTTTGTTCCAAGTGTCGATACTTGAAATTTTGCAGGTGTCGACACTTCCTATGACGAGCAAAATTTCTTGAAGGATTTCGTGGGAGGTTTTTGGGCAGGTTTTGACCTTGTTTGAATTTCAAATTCAAACCAGTTTTGGCTCCAAGGCTTTATGGTATGAAAGTCATACATGCCTTAATGGGTTAGACCCATTTGGCATGGCCTTGATCCTCTCCCCCATTCTCTCCTCTCAACTCTCCTCCTTCCTTCTTATCCCTCTCCTTGCTGCCCCTATAAATGTAGGACATTGTGGTGGCTGCTAGGGTTACACACATAAGAACAACAACAAATTCTTGGGAGAAAAAGATTGAGAAGAGTAGTCAGAGCTTTAGGGATTAAGTGTGTGCTACCTAGCAATCAAGCTAGGTCTTAGAAAGAGAGGTTTTGGGAAGGGATTCCTGCTCTTGTCCTAGTCTTCCTTGAAAAAGAAGATTGGCCAAGGATCCCGAAGAGCTAGCCCTCTGAGGGTGTTGATTAGAGTTGAGCCCAGGTGTGGATATCTTGTAGAGGCCAGACGCGTGTGGAGCTCGAGCGCCCTCCTCCTTCTCACAGCTTTTCACAGCTTCTCTCAAGCACTCTCAGAGGTATAGAGGTATGACCTTTATATTTATGTTGATTTCTTGTTTTTGATGTTATATGCATGCTAGATTTTTATACTAGTTCCTGTTGCGGGCAGATCGGTAGATCGTTTAGATCTATCTACCGAGCCTTCCGCTGTGCATGTCTAAAAATATTTTAAAATGCATATCCTCTACCCTCTCTTCTTGCATATTGTATGGTAGGTGTAGGTGTTTTTCACCTTCAGAACCTTCTTCTTATTTCTTACGAGAGACTAATCCTGAACCCACCTCTTATTTTCTACCCTTTCCTGAAACTTATTCTATTTTTTTACTATTTGGTTGCATTTTATAGGAGTTTGCATGTTGCATTCATTCATTGATCATGTCATGTTTGTATTTTACTTCTGGAGAATCCTATGGCACATCATAGGAGTGCATAGTAAATTTTCATGTGCATGCCATGCTAGGGTCAAACCTAAAGAGTCTAAAGCATGTAAGGTTAGACCCAAAGAGTCTAATAAATTTCCTTTAATAGGGAAGTCTAGTCGAGTTTATTAGGTGTTAGTTGAGTCCAATAAATCCATAGCCTTGAATCACCTGCCTATACCTGTACTAGCCTCTACACAGCATATGCATCAAGAAAATAGTCAAAAGCTGAACATAAGTAATGAACTAGTTAAACACTTGGCTAATTCCCGAAAGAAAGATAAAGAATTTTCTATAGAGGTTGTGTGATTATAAAGGAATTTCATGCTCGCTAAGCTGGCCCATTCAGAATCATGAAAAGAGTTGGACCCAATGCCTATGTGCTTGAAATATCACTTGATTTAGGTATTAGCTCCACCTTCATCATCTCAGATCTTGTAGAGTCTAGGGAGCCAGCAGTGATACCTAGCGAGCGCTTTGAGCCACTCCCTTTCTTTGAGAGAGAACCCACCCCAGAGTGTCCACATATAATTTGGCTGATAAGTAAGGAAAGGAGTGAGCGAATCCTGGATGATTAGCCATCAGTACCCGAGATAAAAGTTATCAAAGGTATTTGGTCAGATGGCATGGTTAACCAGAATCTGAGGATTTGTGGAGCACTGGTGAGTATCTGTTGCACCTCAACCTATACCCTCCTTGAGCAGCCAAATTGATCCTTACTCGATGGGGTCGAGTTCCTCCCACCCCGGAAGAATTGGTGGGGACACCAGGATCAGACACAGATCACTATATCCCAAATGGTTTGCTGATTAGGATTTTTTTTAGAACCTTAGTCATATGTCACAATTTTGTAAGCAAGTAAGGTTGAGTCCTGTAACAAGTTGAGACTAGTTGATTTGTCTCAACCTAGTCCAGTCTATTGACTCTTGTATTTAAATATGAGTCCAGTTTTTATACAAGAGGAGAGGATACCCTATTTTAGAGTTCCACCAGGTCTCATCCAGGAGCTAGAGGTTTTCACATCAGCTAATTGGACCTTGTATGCCATCCTAGGATCCAAGATTCCTGCAAGATGCCCAGATGCCCTCAAGATGCTTTTCAGATGCCAGATTCCCTCCAGATGCCAAGAAATATTCCACATACCAGGCCACCCCAGGATCCTAAAGACATACCTATGCCCCAGCCCAGGAGAATTCAAGGCCCAGGTCCATAAAGAACCAAAATTCTATATTGATTCCAGGAATATTTCAGCCCAGGGCACCCCAGCTTCCAGGCGGCCCAAAGCCCTTGCACCCCAAGCCCTTGACCGGCCCATTGCTACCCCCATGAAGCCCAACATGCCTAGGATAGGCATCCTCCATGAGTTGACTAAGTCCAAGCATGTGGAAGAGTTCAAATGAAAGAAGGAGTTCGAGTTTTTATTTCATTCAACTTGTATACTCTTAGTTCTAGGTTTATTTTGTAGTCTTTCTCCCACTTAAATTGTGTAAACCTATTCTAACTAGGAGAAGACTTGTAATCCCTTTAGAAAAGGGTATGGGAACTCTATAAATACTCCACCCCTCTTCCTCTTGTAATCAATCAACTCTTATGAATTAAAACTCTGCTGAATTATTTTGAGATAGGTGTCTTGTGTTCTTTGGTTTAAGGTTTTGTTTTTGGTTCTTTGTTCTTGTGTTGGCTGACCACTACCCTTGCTGTTCTCTATGCCCAAGCAGTAGATCAGTCATCTTGACATCAGCCACACCTTTGAGAAGGAGCCTTGAAGCCATCCCTGAAAGCAGGAGTCTCCCTTCTCCAGGCCGCCAGCCCTACTAGCCTAAATTCCCTTTCTTTTGTTTTTTTTTCTTCCATATTTTGTTTCTTTTATTTCTTATCTATTTCATGCCTAACCTTGATATTTTGCAGATCCTCGAGGTGTTTCCTGTTGACTCCGTTATTGATTTTGATGATAAGCAAAATGCTTAAGTATAAGTTGAGTGCTAATGATTTCTTTGAAGTGTGTTTTTATAGAAAAAGGTGCTCATCAACTTAACAAAAAATTGTTTGATTGGAAAGTTCCAAATATGGATAAAAGATCTACTTAAAGAAGACTTTAGAAGATGAAGAATGCTTGAAAGGATACATGAGTTCAATACAAACTTGTTTCCGTAGAAGTTCAAATGTTTTTGAGAGAATCTTAGTGTTGTGTCGACACCCACAACTCAGGTGTCAACACATGATAGTGTAGTGTCGACACAATCCAACATGTAGAGATAGTTTCAGTTGGCACGACTAAAGTGTCAACACATGGATATGTTGTGTTGACTCAAAGTATCGACACATGGATCAGCTCATTGCTTGAGATTTTTGTATCATAGAACTTGCTGAAGTGGAAGACTTGCTTGTTCTATCGACACATGGATGTAAAATCTCGACTCAAAGTATCGACTCACTAGCATAAGTGTCAACACATCTGAGAATTCTACAGGACTTCATTGAAGATATTTGAAGAAGGTGCCGACACATGAAGAACAAGTGCCGACCCTATGTATCGACTCACAGCCTGAAGTGTCGATACTTAGAGTTCTAGAAATAGTAACGGCTAGTTTTTCAAATGTAGAACTAGCCCCTCTTGCCTTCCAATTTCTAGATTTTCATGTCTAACTGCTACAAACTGAGTTTGAGGCCTTGGAAAGGTATTTAAATGATTCAAATCAAATATAAAACATAGAGAAAAAAGAAGAACAAAAGAAAAGAAAAGCATTTACTCCTATTCATTGAGTCCAACTACTTTCATGCTAAGAGAAGTCTCCAAGCATTCAAGTGCCTTCAAGAGCATTCAAGTTCATCCTATTTGAGCATTAAAAGAGGCTTCATCAAGTTAAAAGCACCTCTACATCAAAGCTTCAAAGAGATATCCACTTTATTAAAAAGCTTTCATTCTTTCTTTATTTCTAACATAAATTCTTGTTGTAAAGGTTGTTGGTTAGCCTTGAAAACCAAGGAGGTTATTGGTTAGCCTTGGAAAACTAATTAGGTTCTTGGTTAGCCCAGAAAACCAAGTGAGGTTTTGACTTGTAAGCCTTGTGAAAACAAGTCGGGTTTTGATTAGTGAGCCCGAAAAACTAATCGGCTGTAATCGATTGAGATTATAATGAATTCCCAAGTGGGTCTTGGAAAGTGGATGTAGGTGCATTGGATACCATTGAACCACTATATTTCTTATGTGTTTATGGTTGCTTGTCTCTTACATTTATTCTTCTCTTATTGGTTTTATATTTCCGCTGCACACTTACTAAAAGCACCTTATATTTGCATTCATAGTACTAAGCTTGATTATTGGATTGGTTCACACACTTGCATTTAAATTCTTAGTGATCCAATTCATCCCCCCTCTTGGGTTGCTTACTGGGCAACAAGTGGTATCAGAGCCCTGTTCTCAGTTTGTAGGTCTAACCACCTAGAGTAAAGATCTATGGTAGCCCCACTTGGTACTAGTATAGTTGAGGGACAAGTCTCAAATAAACCTCTATTTTTTAATGAAACAAATTATACTTATTGAAAAAGAAGGATGAGAATATATATGCATTCATATGATTATAACTTGTGGAAGGTTGTTGACAAGGATCCTAATGTTCCTTCGGTTGTTGTGAATGATGTTTCCATCCCAAAGCTCGAAGAGGATTGGGATGAAAATGACATTAAACAATCCATGATCAATACGAAAGTAATGAATCTCTTTTATTGTGTATTAGATCCTATGGAGTTTAATAGGATTTGTACATGCACTTTGGCCAAGAAAATGTGGGACAGACTTGAAGTTATCCATGAGGGTACCGATTAAGTGAAGAATACAAAAGTGACCATGTTAGTGCATACTTATGAAATGTTCCAAATGGAACCTAATGAATCTATCACTGACATGTACATAAGATTCACAAATATTGTAAATGAAATGAGAAGTTTAGGAAAAGTAATATCTAATGTTGATCTTGTCAACAAAATTCTCAGGTCACTTCCAACATCATGGGATCCGAAGGTGACCGCCATCCAAGAAGCTAAGGATATTGACAAGCTACCATTGGAGCAATTGGTGGGATCGCTCATGATTTATAAGCTCAACCTAAAGCAAAAGTTTATGGATATATATGGACAAGAAGAAAAAGGGGATTGCATTCAAATCTACTATTCAAGAAGAATCTTCAAATGATGAATCTGAAGAAGAAGAGGGAGAAGAGAGTGAAGAAGCACTCCTTGCTAGAAAATTTAGAAAGTTCATGAAGAGAAGGAAGTTCCCTTATAAAAAGAAGTTTCAATTAACTAAAGAGAAGGGAAAGGAAAAGAAGAAAGAAAAGGAAAAGGAGAAGGAGATACCTATATGCTTCGAGTGCAAGAAGCCTGGTCACTATAAATTTGACTGCCCTCTCCTAAAGAAGTCAAGAAAGAAGCTTAGGAAGAAAGCTATGATGGCGACTTGGAGTGATAGTGAAGACTCCAATTTAGATGAAGAACAAGCTGAAATTGCCAACTTATGTCTCATGGCACATCAAGAGCAGGAAGAAATAACTTCTGATACAGAAATAGATTTTATATTTGATGAATTAAGAAATGCTTTTGATGAATTAATGCATGATTACAAATTGATTTTATCTGATAATAGAAAGTTAAAAAGGCATGCAAATAGTTTTTCTCATGAAAACAACTCTTTTTTGAATGAAGTTAGTGAATTAAAAACTAAACTTGATGATTTGGAAAAGAAAAATAAGGCTTTAACTATGGAAAACGATGTTTTGAAAAGACCTAAAACTATCATTTCAAATGGTGATCTTTTGAAGAAAAACAAGGATTTAGAGTTAGAAAACAAGAATTACAAAAATGAGCTTGATAAAATGAAACCTTTTGTTGAAAGTTTTACTTATAGCTCAAAAAAACTAAATCTTTTGTTAAATAACCAAAGAGCTGTTTTCAATAAAGCAGGATTAGGTTATAAACCTCAAAGACAAAAAAAGTATTTGAAAAACTTTTTTGTGCCTGGATCATCTAGCATCATATGCTTTTCATGCAAAAAACAAGGACATAAAGCTTTTCAATGTAATATGAGAAAAATCAATAACTCCAGAAAAGTTTGGATTCCATAAGGAACCAATTTAAGTACTAACCCTAAAGGATACAAGTTGGCTTGGGTACCTAAAAATAAAACTTAATTTGTTTTACAGGTGTGTCTTGCAACCAAGGAAAACAAAAGACTATGGTATCTGGATAGTGGTTACTCAAGGCACATGACAGGAGATGTGAAGCAATTCACCTCTCTTGAGGTAATAAATGGAGGGAGTGTGACCTTCAGGGATAATAGTAAAGGAAAAATCATTGGCATTGGTAAGGTTCACATCACCCCATGCACATGTATAAATAATGTACTTTTAGTTGAAGGTTTGAAACATAATCTTTTAAGTATTAGTCAGTTTTGTGACAAAGATTTTCAAGTTATTTTTAAATCATCTTATTGCATGATTGCTAGTCCTGATAAATATGGAGTACAATTTATTGGAAAAAGGCATGGTAATATTTATTTGGTAGATTTAGATAATTTATCCTTGCCTATTGGAGAATGCCTAGTTGCAATGAATTCTACTATAGATGAAACTAGTTGGCTTTGGCATAGAAGTTTAGGACATGCTAGTATGTTTTTACTTTCAAAACTTTTCAAAAGGATTTAGTAAGAGATTTACCAAAACTTGTTTTTGAAAAGGATAGAGTTTGCCAAGCTTGCAAATTTGGAAAACAAGCTAAAACATCTTTCAAATATAAAGCTTTTGTTACTACTAGTAGGCCACTTGGGTCTCTATGGACCAACTAGAACATCTAGTCTACGAGGTAAGAGGTATGGATTGGCAATAGTGGATGATTTTTCAAGGTTTACTTGGATTTTCTTTCTTACTCATAAAGATGAATCATTTTATGCATTTGTAAAGTTTTGCCAAAATGTTTCAAATGAAAAAGGTACTTTTGTCATTTACATAAGAAGTGATCATGGTTCTGAGTTTGAAAATCAAGATTTTGAAAGTTTTTATAATGAGAAAGGTATAGAATATATTTTTTCTGCACCTAGGACACCTCAGCAAAATGTGATAGTAGAAAAGAAAAATTGCACTTTAGAAGAAATGGCACGCACTATGCTTTGTAAAAATGATTTGCTAAGATATTTTTGGGCTGAAGCAATTAATAATGCCTGTTACATTTTAAATCATGTTTTAATCCAGTCTATTTTAAAGAAACCTCCTTATGAACTTTGGAATCAAAGAAAACCAACTTTGAAGTATTTTCGAGTTTTGGGTTGTCAATGTTTTATTTTGAATAATGGTAAAGACAATCTTGAAAAATTTGATGCCAAGTTTGATGAAGGTATCTTTCTAGGATACTCCACATCAAGCAGGGTATACAGAGTTTTTAATAAAAAAACCCTAATTGTAGAGGAGTCTGCACATATAGTTTTTGAAGAGTCTACTAACAAATTCTCTAGAAAAGAGGATACTTCTGATGCATGTGCAGGTGATAATAAGTTACAAAAATTGAATTTGGATGATCAACCCTCTCAACAAAATGAAGGAAATCAGACAAAGATGAAAAGGAGGAAGCTATACAATCCACACCAAAGAATCAAGATCTACCTAAGGAGTGGAGCTATGCTCATGGACATCCTAAGGAATTAATCCTAGGTGATCCATCAAAAGGGGTAAGAACTCGAGCATTAATTAGAAATGAATGTGATTATATTGCTTTTGTTTCTCAAATAGAGCCTAAATATTTTAAAGATGCTGAAAAAGACCCTAACTAGATAAATGCTATGCAAGATGAACTAATTCAGTTTCATAGTAATAATGTTTAGACATTAATAGAAAGACCATCTAATGTTTTTGTTGTTGGCACTAAATGGGTGTTTAGAAATAAGTTAGATGAAAATGGAATTGTTATTAGAAATAAAGCTAGGCTAGTTGTCAAAGGCTACAATCAGGAGGAAAGAATTGATTTTGATGAAACTTTTGCTCCTATTACTAGACTTGAGGCAATTAGACTGCTATTAGAATTTGCTTGTTTTATGAATTTTAAACTCTTTCAAATGGATGTTAAAAGTGCTTTTCGAAATGGTTTTATAGTAGAAGAAGTTTTTGTTGAACAACCACCTGGTTTTGAAAATCACACATATCCTAATTATGTGTTCAAATTACACAAAGCACTTTATGGTTTAAAGCAAACATCCCGAGCACGGTATGAAAGACTCAAACTCAACAAGTTTTTGATTAAAAATGAATTTTCTAGAGGCCATGTTGATAAAACTTTATTTTTAAAGAAGAAAAATGATGACTTATTAGTAGTGAAATCTATTTGATGATATTATTTTTGGTGCTACTAATGAGATTCTTTGTCAAGAGTTTGCTAAGCTAATGCAGGGAGAGTTCGAAATGAGCATGATGGGAGAACTCAATTTCTTTCTCGGACTCCAAATCAAGCAAACCAAAGATGGAATCTTCATCAACCAAGCTAACAAGGGAAATCATAAAGAAGTTTGTGATGGAGACTTCTAAGACAATAGGAACACCTATGAGCCCCTCTTGTAAACTTGATAAAGATAAGCATGGTAAATCTGTTGATTAAAAATTATATAGAGGTATGATTAGCTCTTTACTATTTTTGACTGCTAGTAGACCAGATATAATGTTCAGTATATGCATATGTGCTAGATATTAGTCTGATCCTAAGGATCTCATCTTTCGGCTGCTAAGTGCATTATTAAATACTTTCTGGTACAATTGATATTGGTTTATGGTATTCAAGAAACTCATCTGTTGAATTAATTAGAATTTCTGATATTGATTTTGCTGGGTATAAATTAGATAGATAAAGTACTAGTGGAACTTGCCAATTTATTGGAGTTAACTTAATCTCCTAGTTTAGCAAGAAATAAACTTCAATTATACTATCCATAGCTGAAACTGAGTATATTACAGTAGGAAGTTGTTGTACTCAAATCTTGTGGATTAAGCAACAACTTAAAGATTTTGGAATAAAATTAACTAAGACATCCATAAAATGTATGCTATTTGCTTAACTAAGAATCCTGTTCAGCATTCTAGAAGTAAACATATTGAAATTAGGCATCATTTCATTAGAGATCATGTTGAAAATAATAATGTTGTACTTGAATTTATTTATACTGAACTGTAATTAGCTGATATTTTGACTAAGCCTCTCCAAGAAGATCGATTTAGTATGATTAGAAGAGAACTTGGGTTCATTAATCCATTTGATTGAGAATTTATATTCCTTGACCCATAAAAGATCAAATTTGACATCAATTACATTTAATTCTCTTGAATTTCAATGTATTTCTAGTGATTTTGATCTACTCTTCATTTTCTTTTTTTTCAATTTTAAGTCGATGTGTCGACAACTGTATGTGTCGACACATGGCTCTGTGTCATGAGTCGACACATGAACGGCAGTAGACCGAGAATAAAGACTGTAACGAGATTTTTTTTAGCATTTTCTCCTCTAATTTGTGCCAACACATGCCCTAGAATTATTCCAACCGATTTTTCCCTCCAAATCTCATCAAAAACCCTCTCAAATTCCTGTTTTAAGCAATTCTTGGTTTGGTTTTTGCTACAATCCCTCTTCCATTTTTTGTTTTGGACCGTTGAAACCCTAGTTTCCTCTCCTTTTTTATTCAATTCATGAATTAGTGGAATTGGACCTAGAAAGCAGGTTGTTCGCCACCCTCGGCCATCTAAGCATGAAGAAGAGAGAAGGACAAAAGCCAGACAAGAAGGTAGAGCTCCTGATCCACCTGTTCAGCCACTTTTTCCAGCTTCTAGTCGCATGAGTTTGAAGATAGTTGTCAGTGGACGACATGTAGACTTTGGATTCATCAGCCAACAGCATTTCTGGATTGGTCAGTGGATTAGAGATGCTGGTTTGGTTTTGTTCTGCTTATTGTCTGAGAGATTCTACCCAGGCCTGATATAAGAGTTCTACGGATCTTTAGCCCGTGGGAGTGATGGTTGGATCGCGCAGGTTCGTGGCAGAGATATCCCGATGTCTGTAGAGGTTCTGAGCAGGGTATGGGATATACCTATGACTGGATATGTAGTTGATAGCCTAGTGATAGATTCAGTGGACTCTAGTGCATTTTTGAGTCAGATATTCTACCTGAGGGAGCCACTACTGCAGCATCTCGTCTTTTTGCTGAGATGAGACTACTACATCATATTATTGCCCGAATTCTTCTACTGAAGACCGGATGTTTTGATTACATCACAGAGAGAGAGCTGCTTGTGATGGTCTCTTTAGTCCAGCATTTACCAGTTTGCCTTCCGATACTCATGATACATCAGATGATGGAGGTTTCGACTAGTCAGAGACTTTGCTTGCTGGTGTGGGCACCAGACCTCTAATTAGGGTTTCAATTTTTGGGTCTTGTAATAAGGCTTCAAGCCTAAGCATTGTAAATTTTAGTCATGAATATAGTCTCAATTATTTGTTTAGTCCTGTACATTGAACAATTTGGTCAAGTTGTGTCCTGAATTGAGTCCAGTCCTGTATTAAGTCCAGTCCGAGTCTGGGTCCAAGCCGGAGTGGTCTTTGAGTCCAGCTCAACTACTATTGGGCCGAGCCTTGAAGGTCAACATGTCAACCCTAAGGTGCCACTTCACCACCCCATGTGGCACCACTTCATCATCCCATGTGGCAACACCTCATCCAGTAATGTAGGCGGCACAAGTGAGATTTTCTTGGGTGCCAAATGGAGACACACCAAATATCCTTTCCTCCTTTCCCTCCCTCCATCAAGCCACTTACTAAAGGAGTCATGGGCAACCAAGGAAAGGTTGAAGACAAAGGCCCTATTCCAAGCCTCATATCTTCTCTCCAAAGAAGGGTGAGCAACCAAGGAAAGGTTGAAGACAAAGGCCTTGCTCCAAGCCTCATATCAAGCTTCTCTCCAAAGAAGGGTGAGCAACCAAGGAAAGATGGAGACACAAGCCTTGTATCATGCCTTTTTCCTAAATTGAAGGTCAACTTTCCAAGTCTAAGGGAGCCAAATTCCTTCTTCCAAGACCATTATCATGCCACACCCAAATCATAAGAGGCTTTGATCGGCCAAGGAGATTAAATTCAGATTTTTTTTGGGATTTTAGAAAATTTTGGCACCTTATCAAGAGAAGAATTTGTATTTTTCATTCAAATTTTGAAAGGGGTCCTAAGGTGCCTATATAAAGGACCTTACCCCCTTCCTTGTAAAAAAAAAATGATGATGAATGGAAAGAAAATATTTGAGAGCAATTCTCTTTGTTAGTTGCCTTCGTTCCTTAAGAATGTCGATCTCCATGAGGGAGCGCCTTCGCCTTCGGGTATCGAGAGGTGTAAGATCTCGAGTTACTTTCTCTTCCGTAAATCCATCTTCCATCTTCAAATTCGGAGGCCACTGGATGATCTGTCTAGGCGCCCAGCAAGAAGACCCCCAATTAACATCATCTCCAACCTCTCCTCCCTTATTTCTTCCTGATACTTGTTGATTCCTAATCCTTCTATTGATTGTTCGCAAGTCCTCCAGGTACTACGAATACAGAGTTGGTTTCCCTTGCCTTCAAGACCTTGGACGGTTTTGCGGGGGTTGAAGGCTCGATCATCCAGGCCACATCCGTGAGAGCAAGCGAACTCGGCATCGGGTGCTTCAGAACTTTAAGGTTTGCAACCCTAGACTTCTAAGGGGTTATTGATTCGAGAGCTAAGTCTTACGGGGTTTCTCAATCCCAAGGTCCTCTTCCTATGCTGTTTAGGGACTTACTTACTTGCTTGAATTTCTTTTCATTATAGAACCCTAGATCTTTTTTTTGTCTATCTTCAGGAATCCTAAACCCTAAAAAAATAAAAAAAATAAAAATCACAAAGAACAAAAATCACCTGCATCATTTCATCTTGGCACTAGTTAGTCCCGCATCACTTGCCCTATGGGATGGGCTTGACACTGCTCTTCAGAGCATATGGAGTAGCATTCGATGATGAGCCCTTCTGGATGCTTTTACATACTGATGTCTATGACATCAAGTCACTACACCGATGGGATACCAGTTAGTCAGACGCCAACGGAGATGTCGAGCTTCAGGATAGGCCGATGACAGAGATGAGGACACTGCAGAGGAGGAGTGCATATTTACAGGCGAGGCAGGACCCTCAAAGATAGATTTGCCTAAGATTCAGACTGAGCTAGCAGCGTAGCCACAGCCTGCCCCTCAGCCTGAGCCAGCTACACAGCCTCAGGCAGCACAATCGATTCTCCAGGAGCTTCGAGAGTCTTATGGATAGAGTCAGTCGCATAAAGACAGATATTATGATTGTTAGACAGCGACTTGAAAGCTTCATTATGAAGACGAGAGAGAGCCATAGAGGATTGAGTGATGGCATCATCGCTATTTTGTCTGCACTATCTAGACCCTCTTTTGGGAGTGTTCCAGATTCTGCTCCAACTTTTTCTGCTCTAGCTCCACCTACACGAGGACCAGAGTTGACACTGATGGTGATACTGACTCTGACAGATTCGACTTTCTAGATATGATGACAGAGCCAGCACAGGAGATAGCAGCAGACTTACCTAGGAGTCACATTCTTGATCCAGAGAGTTCATCCTTTCAGACTCCTATCGTACCCACATCACCTTCTAGATCAGTCAATCATTCAGCCATTCCCATTCTTTCACCTATCATTGATACTCCTATCATGATACTCCTATTATTTCTTCAGTTGATACACCTATCATTTCTTCAGCTGATACACCAATTTTTGATACACCTGTAGTTGATACACCATCCTTGCATATACATCCTCTCTTATTCGGGAGCTAAGTTTCTACACACTTGTTTCCACCATCTTGATTCCGGTACTTTATTTGACCATACACCACATCCGACAGCTGTTGAGTCTGTCACTCTGATTAGCTCTGTTCCTGTTGATGACATAGCTTCTATCTTGTTTGCACTAATTAGAGGGAGGACTTATGTTCGACGCAGAGGTCATGGTCATCGCACTCCTTCCAGATCGACCAGGACTCATCTTTGTGATCTTAGATCGATGTGGCCCCGATCTCGTGCTTTCACTGATACTAGACCGATCGAGATTCGATCCTCAGATGATGAGGATGATGCTTAGGATAGCTTTTATATGGTTTATATATCTGTATTTTTGCTTATTTTGATGATTCACTCTTATATATCAAACTTGTTTCAAGCAAATGAAATGCTATGTTTCATCTTATGAATTTGAATGAATGGACTATATTACTCTTTTTTTTGTTTTGTTTCAGCAATTCAATGTTTCCATTTATGATTGAATGAATTTCATTTATGTTCAACTAATTGTCTTCTTTCTTTTTTTAATGATAAAAAAAGGGGGAGAAATTAGTATAAGTATAATTGAGTGTATGATGATGTGAAAGAAATTTTGAAAGAAATTTTGAAAATCTATAATTTTAACATCTTTGTGCATTAAGTAAGGAGGAGTAACACCTCTTTTGTATTGAAAATCTATTTTGAATTGAATTTCATGCCCAATCCTTATCCTTAAATGTTTAAAAGATGCTCACAAATCTTTTATGGATCATCTCTTCATGGGGAGTATATAGTTTATTGCTGAAATTGTTTCTCTTGAGCATGTTTTCTTTTAGAGTATCATGAAACATGATATTATCCCTTATATATTTTTTTTAAGTTTTGATACTCTTAGCTATGGTAATACTCTTAGCCCTGATACATCTCTTTTAGCATTTCAATGCCTATTGCAATATGCCCTATGCACATTAAAAGCTTTCTTTGAAATCCTTTTTATGCAATTTATACTTAAAGATTTTGTTATCATCAAAAAGGGAGAGATTGTTGACTCCATTATTGATTTTGATGATAAGCAAAATGCTTAAGTATAAGTTGAATACTAATGATTTCTTTGAAGTGTGTTTTTATAGAAAAAGACACTCATCAACTTAACAAAAAATTGTTTGATTAAAAAGTTCTAAATATGGATGAAAGATCTGCTTAAAGAGGACTTTAGAAGATGAATAATGCTTGAAAGGACACATGAGTTCAACACAAACTTGTTTCAGCAGAAGTTCAAATGTTTTTGAGAGAATCTCAGTATTGTGTCGACTTAAAGTGTCGACACCCATAACTCAGGTGTCGACACATGATAGTGAAGTGTCGACACAATCCAGCACATAGAGATAGTTTCAGTTGGCATGGCTAAAGTGTCAACACATGGATATGTTGTGTCGAGTCAAAGTGTCAACACATAGATCAGCTCATCGTCTGAGATTTTTGTGTCACAGAACTGCTGAAGTGCAAGACTTTCTTATTGTGTCGACACATGGATGCAAAGTGTCGACTCACCAGAGGAAGTGTCGACACATCTGAGAATTCTAGAGGACTTCATTGAAGATATTTGAAGAAGGTGCCGACACATGAAGAACAAGTGCCAACCCTATGTTTCAACTCACAGCCTGAAGTGTCAACAAGAGTTCTAGGAATAGTAACGGCTAGTTTTTCAAACACAAAACTCGCCCCTCTTGCCTCCCAATGGCTAGATTTTTGTGTCTAATGGCTACATACCGAGTTTAAGGCCTTGGGAAGGTATTTAAATGATTCAAATCAAATATAAAACATAGAGGAAAAAGAAGAACAAAAGAAAAGAAGATCATTCACTCCTATTCGTTGAGTCCAACTACTTTCAAGCTAAGAGAAGTCTCCAAGCATTTAAGTGTCTTCAAAAGCATTCAAGTTCATCCTATTTGAGCATTAAAGAAGGCTTCATCAAGTCAAAAGCACCTCTACATCAAAGCTTCAAACAGATATCCGCTTTATTAGAAAGCTTTCATTCTTTTTTTATGTCCTACATTAATTCTTGTTGTAAAGGTTGTTGGTTAGCCTTGAAAACCAAGGAGGTTATTGGTTAGCCTTGGAAAATCAATTAGGTTCTTGGTTAACCCACAAAACCAAGGAAAGTTGTTGGTAAGCCTTAAAACCAATTAGGTTCTTGGTTAGCCGGGAAAACCAAGTGAGGTTTTGACTTGTAAGCCTTGTGAAAACAAGTCGGGTTTTGATTAGTTAGCCCAAAAAACTGATCGACTGTAATTGGTTGAGATTATAGTGAATTCCTGAGTGGATCTTGGGGAGTGGATGTAGGTGCATTGGATAGCACCGAACCACTATATTTCTTGTGTGTTTATGGTTGCTTGTCTCTTATATTTATTCTTCTCTTATTGCTTTTATATTTCTGCTGCACACTTACTAAAAGCACCTTATATTTGCATTCATAGTACTAAGCTTGATAATTGGATTGATTTGCACACTTGCATTTAAGTTTTTAGAGACCCAATTAATCCCCCTCTTGGGTTGCTTACTGGGCAATATTTTCCCTCCCCAGAGGAGGCTTTCTTTGCCTTCAAACTGGATCCAAATCACCTTCAGATTCGAGAACCAAAGGCTTGTTCTTCCAGGCGCCATCCTGAGGCTAAGAGATCTCTTCATCGAAGAAACTACAATCACTGCCTGGTAAAAGCCTTTCCCCTCTTGAGTTCTGATCTGATGATAGGTACACTATCCTAAACTGGGAGTTTCTTAACTCTCGGGTCCTGGCTTATTATTATTCTGCATGAGTTATCTTACGGGTATGTTAGTTTCTAGCATTACTAGTCTTTCTGCTGATTCTTTCTTATTTTCGGGTCTTTAGCCACTGAATTAATGTCTAAAAAAGTTATTTAAAAAATAGTTTACTATTTTGCATCGGTCTTAGGTTCATCCCGCATCACCCAGCCTCCTTCATCAGGCCCCTCGGCCTCATCGGGCTCCTCAGCCTCCGACATCAGGCCTCCTGGCCCCCTTCATCAGGCCTCCCGGCCTCCTTCATCAGGCCTCTCGCATCCTTCATCAGGCTCCTCAGCCTCCAGCATCATCCTGCGGGAGCCGAAGATCTGAAACAGACTTAAGATGGCCCCGAGCACATACCTCCCTATTTTGAAGACTAAAGAAGGGGAAGAGAAAATGGAGACACACTGAATGATGAGGAACGGGATTCTAATATGATGCAGGATGATATGCAAGGGATGAACATGAAGAAAATTAGATTAAAGCAAGCAAATATTTTTAGATTTTTTTTTTATGGTTTTATTCCCAAAACTAGACAAGACTAGGTTAGGCTTATCCTGTATCAGTTAGCATCCTACCCACATGCTAGATCAATCAAAAAAAAAGAAAATCAGGATCCTAAGTCAAAGAAAGCCTATGAGGAGCATGTTCAACTTCAGGAAATTAGACAAAGAGAGATAGGAAAAGGTTTAAGTACCTAGCAATGATGCTCTTAAAGTCGCAGAAGAGTTCGCTCCCCTCAGATCGGTGCCTGGATGATCCAGTCACTTTTTCATGGATTTGTCAGCTTTTTATCGGCTTAGATTGGGGGTAAAGAAGAACTCATTCAGAGGATGTGGCACCAGAGGGATCATGCAAATGTCAAAGGTTAGGATGATAAAAGATGGGAAAAATATAGAATAGGAGATTGAAGAACGAAAGATGGGGCTATTGTTGATGTTGGCGATTTGCTTGGGGCTTGGTGTTGGGCATCTTGGGGTTTGAAGATGGAGGTTGGGGTGGCTTGGAGTTGAGGGAAGAGAGAGAGTAGCAGGGCAACTAGGGTTTGCATACACACAAAAGAACACGAGTCTTACACCCACTCCAAAAGGAGGACAAATTTTCACAAGAAAATTTAGCAGAGTTTATTTCATGAATAAAAGATTATTTTACAAGTGAGGGCGGGGTGGGGTATTTATAGATTCACCCAGGGCCCTTTTCCTGTCAAAATTGGATTACAAGTTTGTATGGAACAAGGAGTACAAGGTTTAACTAGAATTGGGAGTACAAAGTTTGATTGAAATTAGGAGGCCTAAATTCTAGTAGGACTTGGACATTGGACTCCTTGTAGAACTTGGAAGCTTTAATTTTTCTCCATGGGCTTGGGCTGGGATGAAATCCCTCTTAGGTTGCTTTGACTATTCCACTCCCTGCTGGGCTTAGACTTGGGCACCAAAATTGTTGGACTAGGCTTGGAGGGGCGCCATTCCTTGGTGGACCTGGATAGGGATGGGTGCCAACTCTTGGGCTTTGACTGGGTTGGGGTGCCAAATGCAAGAATGGGCCTGAAGGGGTGCCCTTCACTTGTAGGCCTGGGGTGCTGATTCTTGGGGAGTCTGGGGTGCCAAGGCATGAAGTGGCCTGGGAGTCCAGATGCTGGGTTGGAGACTTGAGTGTGGGTCCAATGGTCCTCCTCTTGAATGAAATACACACAACTCTTGACTAAACTAAAACAACTGAACTCAAATGACAGGACTCAATGGACTTAGTGAATCCAACTGACTCACTTTATCACAGGACTCAAAATAAAATTTCATTATAGGACTCAAAATTGAACAACACATGACTTAGAGAACAAAATTAAAATCTTGAAATTTGTCTGTTCCTGATGTCCTCATTAATTCTCCCGGGATGGGAGGAACTCGACCCTGTCAAGTAAGAAGGTCGATGTGGGTTTGGTAATGCTCGACGGGTCTGGGTTGAGGCATTGTAGATCCTCTTGGGTGATCCACAAATCCTCAGATCTCGGTCGACCTTGCCAACGAACCAAGTGACATGGTAGGGTCATCTAGGATACGCTCAATCATTTCCTCTCATAGGCTAAATTGATGGTGAATACTTAGGGTTGGGTTCGCCCTCAAAAAAAGGGTCAGGCTCAATAGGCTCACTGGGTATCATGGCAAGCTCCCTATACTCTACTAAGTCTGAGATATTGAAGGTTGAGCTTAATGCCACGTAGGTGGTAACTTAGGCATTAGGTCCAACAATTTTTATCACTTTGCCTAATAATCACAAGATTTTCCTTGTGAACTCTTAGACTCTTTTCGAGAATTAACCATGTTTTTTATAAAAATCATTGCTTATAGTAATCTTAGGATTAATTTCTCATGCAGAACTCTAATCATGTAGTCCAAAAACTCATAACACTTAATGACATGCAGGCAAACACCTAATGCCAATGCCTGATGCAGGCAAACAAATGACTAAACCCTAAACTATAACTGTGGGTTTAGCCCTTTGTCAGGAGGGTGACATGCAGATGAGAATGGTGCATGGACTCCTATAGGTGCCATAGGGTCCTCCAAAAGTAAGATGCAAACATGACATGCTCAATGAATGAATGAAGTATGCAAACCTCTACAAAACACAGATGAATGGTTAAACAAATATAAGAAGCTTCATAAAAGGGTAGAAAATAAGAGGTAGATTCAGGGTTAGTTTGGTAGGGTAGAAAGTAAGAAAAGAGTTTGGGGTCGATCGGATAGAATAGGAGACAAGAAGGTGTGTCAGGGATTAGTCCTAGATTAATAAGGTTGACCTTATGAGGTTGATGTATACCTACAGGATCTGCATTATGGAAGAATGGGTCACTAATCTCAGAGAAAAGATCTTCAATAGGAACTACAGGAGGGGATTCATCCTGAGGGTACTGATAAGCCAAATCCTCAATAAAGTCTTCTGGGTCATGAAATTTAGGACTATGCTCTATAATTGGCTTTCTTCTAGCAGCTCCTCAGGTAAGATTCTAATAGTAGTATATGGATTCTCTTTCTCTAGCTAGTCTTCTACTATAGCTTCAATTTGGGTGTGGTCAGGATCAACTAACTCTGGGTTGGCTTCTATCTAGGTATGGTCAAGGTCAACTAATTCTGGGTTGGCTTTAGCCTAGGTATCTACTGGGCCAACTAATTCTAGGTCTTCTATAGGTATCTCTTCTTCTTCTTCCTCATACTAACCTATTAAGTTCACCTCAGCTTCATATATCTCCTCTTTAATATCATTCTTGTGAACCAGTGGGATTGTAGGAGGGGGTTGACTAAAGAAAAATTGACTAATGTCTGAGGTAGCAGGGGTGGGTCGACTAAGGGGTTCCTGACTAATACTAGGCTCATATGATGTGTGACTAAGATAATGCAGGACTATACTAATGATGAGATGGATATGCAAATGATTTTTCTTTTGAGTTTTAGGTTTTAAGAGATGTACTGATTCCCGAAGTCAAGTTAAGAATAGAACTAGGGATTCTATAAGGATAAGAACTTTCTAGCAATCAAAGATAGTCCCTAAACAAAGATAACGAGAGGACCCCGTTGGACTTAGCTCTAGATCAATGCCTATTTAGGAGATTAGGGGTGCAAACCGTGAAGACTCTGATGCGCCCGATGCCAAGTTCACTCGCTCTCGTGGATGCGGTCTAGAGGATCAAGCCTTTAACCCTGCGGATTCACCGGCTTTTGTCTGATGGTCATGGGGGCAAGGGAGACCGACTCCATTATCCATGGCACCTGGAGGACCTGCGAGTACCCAAGGGATGGGTTAGAAAACATCAAGAAAAAGGGATAAGAAAGTAAGAAGGGATGGAGGGAGTTGAGAATAGTGGTCGAGGAAGCTCTTCTTGCTAGGCATCCAGGTGGAGTTCCAGGGGGAGCTTGAAGATTGGTAGATGGCTTGTGAAGGAGGAAGGGAACTTGGGGCCTCTCACCCCTCGATGTCCTGAAGGACAAAGGCACTCTCTCATAGAGTTCCTAGCCTTAGAAGACAAGGGATATAATGAAGTGGAACTTCTTAAATTTTTTCATTCATCAAAACTTCTTTCGTACAAGAGGAGTAGGGTCCTTTATATAGGCTCCTAAGTCCTATTTAAAATTCAAATAAAATGGCTACAAGTCTTCATCATGGGTGCCCAAAAATCTGAATTTTTGACCCTTGAAATCCTCCTTTGGTTGGCCTTGATTTGGTGGAAAACTTGATTCGGGGAGGGAAGAAAGGAGGTTGTCCCCATTCAAAATTTGAACTCCTTTCATGAGTCTTGGCCAACCATGGCTCTTTGGAAAAAAGGCTTGATGTGGGAGAGGTTGTCTTCAAGGATCAAGGGATGCTCCATTCTTTCCTTGGCCGGTCAAGCTTCTTTGGAGAAAGGCTTGATGTCGGGGCATGAAGAAAGGATCTTGTCTTCAAGAATCATGGGATGCTTCATTAACTTGAAGAACCTTCCTAGGCTGACCATGCTTCTTTGGAAAAGAGCTTGATATGGGGAGTTGGATGGGGAGGTTGTTTGCTTGGACTAAGGGGAGAATAAATGGGGCTTCCAACATGCATTGACTTTGAAGTCCTCCATTTTCTCTTGGTCGCCCAAGTATCTTGGTGATGTGGTGCATGAAAGTAAACTATGCAGGTGGTTTGATAAGATCCTACACTAGGCATGCAAACATCTGCGGGAGCATATTGGATTTTAAAACAATTTTTAAAATTCATGCAGTAGGTATCTGCTCCGTCAGGAACTAATCTAAATCTAGTTGCATTTAAGCATGTATAATCAAATAAAATATTAAACAATTTAATCTATCCATGCATGATTAATAAACTAATTTTCCATACCTTTATTCTGCCTGGAATAACTCTGGAATAAACCTGGAATATACTGGAATAACTGGAATAAAGTTATTCCAGTCGTCTTCCTCCTTGGAACTCTGTTTTGGAATAACTCTGGAATAAACCTGGAATATACTGGAATAACTGGAATAAAGTTATTCCAGTCGTCTTCCTCCTTGGAACTCTGTTTTTGGCTTGCGAAACGTCATCGGAACACCTCCTTCTGGACCTCCATTTGCTCCCAAATTTGAGCAGCAGCAACTTGGACAAGTCTTCTTCGATTTTCCACTGATTACTGCAATCAAATGTAAGCCAAAAAAATAAAATAAATCACCAAATTCTGCTACCAGATTTCTGCTGTAGAACTGGGCAACAGACTTTGGCCTTCGTTTTGGAGCGGCTGGGGCGATCCCGGTCCACGTAGCTTGCTCCTAAGAGTAGAAGGATACTCCCTCTAGAGGGGAGACACGCCCGGGGCTCTCGGATCAGCCTCCATGCATGGTGCTAGCCACTGGAAGAGGGCTTCACGGTCACAGAATTTCTGCAGCTGGGCAGAACTTGAGCACTTGAAAACAATGGGATTTATATCTTTTTTCTCTCCCTCTAAAGCTCCTAAACCCAGCCTCAAAACTCTCTCCTTAAGCCTCTCAAAGAAGAAGGAGTTTTTGTTGCTTTTTCTTGGTTCTCACACGGTGGGAAAAACTCAACTCACGGTGAAACCTTTCATTGAAACTCTACCGAACAAACAGGAGAGGGCTTGGTGTTTATAAAGGCTGCTGGGAGAGGGAGGTGGAGCGACGGAAGGCAAGAGGCAGCTAGTTGCAATTAACCCAATTAATCAGTCTTTAATCCATTAAACAAGGGATTAAGGTCTTCAAAACCAGTGGGTGGGAGCTGGAGTTTCGGTCGTTTGGCCTTTCCAACGTTTGGAAATTTTCTCCCAGCGTTTCGACTTCCTTTCCATTCATTTGGCCTTCCACAAAACAACGTGTGAAACGGCTACGGGAGAAAAACCATGGAACCAAAATCGTCCATGGGAAATATGGTTTAAACCATTTAAACCAACCCATTTTGGTTTAATCCCATTAAACCAAACGGTTCAATCCAATTGAAACTGGTTCAAGGAATAAAATTGGTTCACAACCAATTAGAGGCCGAAACGAACTCCGAATCAGTTCAAAACTGATTCAGAAAAATCCAGGCGCAGTGCTGGTCAGCCCGGAACAATTTTTGGTTGACACAGACAAGGGCAAGACAGGGAAAAGAGTGCTCAAAAATACTGTGACCATAAAACCGAGACGATTCCCAATCATAATCGGTATCCGGATCAGAGAGTTATCCTCTGTGGCGTGTGACCTCATAGGTTCGCACCTAAACGGTAGCACTAGAACAATTTTAGTACCAGCACAGGAAACCATCTAGTAATGGGTCCCGGCGTCCGGATAGGTCGAAGATGCGGGAGCAAACTATCGAACCTCTGGCATATGGTTACCGTATAATTAATCCCTTTGACCTCTAATGCTCAGGACGACTGAGATTGGGCTGCCATCCTAGACTGAGTCGGTCGACTACGTGTCTCAACCTCGCAAGCCCAGTGACTCTTCACTAGGACTACCCCGGCCGAGGATTTGCTAAATTAAGATACTGCGAGACATTCAATCCAAACTGTTTGGATAGGTCAATTCCATCTTGGTCCATCACTGCTCCACAAGTACTTGCTTGTACCCAAAAACCTTCCGTCACCGGATTAAAAATCCGGGTAGTCTGGCACCAAAGCACAGGGAGTTGCTTGCAAGCTACCGTGATGACCTCAGGTCAGAGGGACATATCTAATCGTGAGTATCCCTTTGGCAGAAAGGGGCTGCACGGAGTCATGTTCAATAAGTATCACATATCCCACTTGCAGATCACATCAGTGTCACCACACTCATTTGGTCAAGAGGACAACCAAACGATGTGAAATACAACAACCTATACTTGATATATTGCTGTCTAGTACAATATATCCTTTGGTTGTAAACAGGGTTTAAGGACCACTCGATACATCCTCTCTGTATCGAAGTCAGTGTAGTCCTAAGGACTTCATCCATTGAAAGAGTTCATTTCAGGGAAATTAAGTATGTGATGAGCTGCCAAATATATTATTTTATTAATTCATAAAATGAGTACAATACTTAGCACAACCGCCTACAACCCAGGCGATTGGCTTTGGGACACAATTCCCAACAACTCCCACTTATACTAAAGCTAATCAGAAGAGTATCTAATACCCATTTCCCATTTACAATAGTCGAACTCTTTTATTCCGAGGGCTTTAGTGAAGGGGTCGGCCAGATTTTCTTTTCCATCGATCTTCAGAAGATTGATGTCGCCTCGTTCCACGATCTCTCGTACGAGGTGGTAGCGCCGCAAAATGTGTTTGGTGCGGTGATGAGCTTTCGGCTCCTTAGCTTGAGCAATGGCTCCAGTGCTGTCATAGTACACCGGAACAGGACCATCTAGGGAAGATGCCACCCCTAGCTCTCCAAGGAACTTCCGCAACCACACAGCTTCCTTTACCGCATCTGATGCTGCAAGGTATTCTGCTTCGCATATCGAGTCTGCAACAGTTGCCTGCTTAGAACTTTTCCAGCAGATCGCTCCTCCATTCAGGGTAAATACAAACCCTGACACACTCTTGCTATCATCTCTATCCGACTGGAAACTGGAGTCAGAGTACCCCACAAGTTTCAAGTCAGGTTCTCCATAAATCAGCCATTGATCTATAGTATTTCTTAAATACTTAAGGATGGACTTAACCACCTTCCAATGCGCCTCACCTGGGTCAAACTGGTATCTGCTCACTACTCCTAGTGAGTATGCCACGTCTGGTCTAGTACAAGTCATAGCATACATGATAGAGCCTACTGCAGAAGCATAAGGTACTCTACTCATGCGCTCTCTTTCCTTAGGAGTTGTCGCACAATCCTTCTTGGAAAGAGTAATTCCAGAACCTATCGGAAGATAGCCTTTCTTGGAATTTTCCATGCTGAACCGTTTCAACACACTGTCAATGTACGTAGACTGGGACAGTCCCAAAAGCTTCTTAGATCTATCTCTATAGATCTTCATACCTAGTATGTAAGAAGCTTCACCCAAGTCTTTCATGGAGAACTGAGATGATAACCAGACCTTTATTCCTTGTAATGCTGCGACATCATTCCCGATTAAGAGAATGTCATCAACATACAGTACTAGGAATACAATCATAGAACCATTAACCCATTTATAAATGCACGGTTCTTCTTCGTTCCTAACGAAGCCATACGATTTGATACACCTATCAAACCGTAAGTTCCAACTTCGAGATGCTTGCTTGAGTCCATAGATGGACCTCTGCAACTTGCATACTTTTGATTCATTTATGGATGTGAACCCTTCAGGCTGTATCAGATACACCTCCTCTTCCAACTCTCCATTTCGAAAAGCGGTTCGGACATCCATCTGCCAGATCTCGTAATCAAAATGTGCTGCCAAAGCAAGCATGATCCGAATGGACTTGAGCATTGCCACAAGGGAGAAAGTCTCATCATAATCGATACCATATCGCTGACGATACCCCTTGGCAACCATACGGGCTTTATAGGTCTCTACCTTCCCATCTGCGCCCCTTTTCCTCTTGAAGATCCATTTACACCCGATGGGTTTTATTCCTTCAGGCGGATCAACCAATGTCCAAACATTGTTGATTTCCATGGACTCCATTTCGGATCGCATGGCTCCAAGCCATGCCTCAGAGTCAGATCTCTGAAGTGCATCCATATAGGTGATCGGATCCTCATTGTTCTCATCAAGCTCAATGGGATCGCCGTCCCGGACCAAGAAACCGTAGTATCTGTCCGGGAGACGCGGTATTCTACCATATCTCCTAATGGGTTCTGGGTGTGATTCAATCACAGCTGATTCTACGATGTCCTTAGAGTGTGTAGGTTCTTCTATTGGCTGAACTTCATCAAGTTCAATCTTAGAAGCTATAGTTCCTTCTCCAAGGAACTCCTTTTCCAAAAAGATAGCTCTAAGAGCAACGAACACCTTTTGTTCATTCTCCAAATAGAAAAAATACCCTTTGGTTTCCTTAGGATAACCAATGAATAAACACCTGTCAGACTTAGGACCAAGTTTGTCTGAGTCTAAACGCTTTACGTAAGCCGGACAACCCCAGACCCGAAGGTGTGAGATTGAGGGTTTACGCCCATTCCACATTTCATACGGAGTGGAGACAACAGACTTACTTGGAACATTATTTAATAAGTTACAAGCTGTCTGAAGCGCATATCCCCAAAAGGATAGTGGTAGAGTTGCAAAGCCCATCATGGATCGAACCATGTCCAACAAGGTTCGATTCCTCCTTTCGGACACACCATTCAACTGTGGTGTTCCTGGAGGAGTCCACTGAGAGAGAATTCCATTCTCCTCAAGATATATCAAAAAAGCACCAGATAAGTATTCACCACCTCGATCAGATCGAAGGGTTTTAATACTTTTTCCAGTTTGCTTTCCTACTTCATTACGGTATTGTTTGAACATTTCAAACGATTCAGACTTATGTCTCATTAAAAAGACATAACCGAATCTTGAAAAGTCGTCTATAAAAGTAATGAAATATTTGTATCATTCTCTGGCACTAACTGACATCGGTCCACATACATTAGTATGTATTAGACATAGAAGTTCTGTAGCTCGTTCACCCTTTCCAGTAAAAGGTGACTTGGTCATTTTACCAAGTAAACAGGATTCACAAGTAGGCAGTGATTCAGAATCACTGGCCTCGAGAAGTCCATCTCCTCGCATCTTGTTTATCCTATTTTGGTTAATATGACCTAGCCTACAGTGCCAAAGATACAAATCATTGACATTATCTAACCTTGGGCGTTTGCTAGAAGTGTACATTACACTAACAGGCCTTGATAGTACGTATATGCCATTATTTAATCTAGCTTTCATTATAATAGAGTTATTAAAAAATAACATTACAAAAATCTCCTTTTATTGATAGTTCAAAACCACAATTGGCCAAAAGGCCTACAGAGATTATGCTCATAATGAAACTAGGACAATAGTGATAGTTGACTAGCTCGACAGTACAAGACTCAATGACAAGACGTAGGACTCCGATCGCCAGTACTGGAACACGATTTCCATTCCCGACGCTCAGAAACTGTTATCCATCTTCAAATCTTCTGCTAACTTGAAGTCCCTGTAATGAATTACAAACATGAATTGGACTACCAGTATCCAATACCCAGTTAGCAGTATCAATAATTGAGTAATTACAAGGTTTTATCATATAAATACCTTGTTCAGCAGACTTCTGCTTCCTTGGCCTGTTCGGATCAAGGGACGCAATATAAAGAGGACAGTTCTTCTTCCAGTGTCCTTTCTTCTTGCAGTAGAAACATTCTGCAGAAGACTGATCAGCCTTATACTTCCTGGTCTGACTAGGGCTAGGAACATTCTGCACCTTCTTTCCCTTTTTATTTATTTTCTTTTTTCCTTTCTTAAAGGGACGACGACCTCTACTACCTCCCACTAAATTCACCACCCCCTTATTCATTGGTGGTCTTTCTCGAAAGTCTGCAGTAACCCCAAAAGACCATGGTAGTTAACTTCAGGCTTGTTCATTCTATAATGATCGAGAAAATCAAGATAGGAGGAGGGAAGAGAATTCAGGATCGCATCCTTGCCGAGCTGCTCGTGCAAGGGGCATCCGAGTTTGCCCAACTTTTCAATCAGCTCGATCATGTACAATACATGATCAGTGACTGAACCACCATTCGGCATTTTGGAGTTGTAGATGGCATAAGATACTTTGTACCTTTCTACATCATCCGGAGTGCCGAAGGATTCCTTTAACTTTTGAAGGATTTCATCAGGTTGGGCCTCATCGAATTTGCGACTGAACTCGTCGTTCATAGCCGCTAACATAATGCATCGGACAATAGTCTGATCAGAGACCCACTTCAGATAAGCGTCTCTGACCACACTTCGTGCATTAGCGGGAGGGATTTCAGGTGCCGGATCCGCTATTACATAGAGGATCCGTTCATGCTCCAGAATAATTCTCAATCTTCGATATAACTATCAAAGTTATGACCCTTTAACTTCTCATTATCGAGAAGTGATCGGAGCAATAAATTTGAAGACATCTAAAAAGAAAATAAGACCAAATTAGTTTATAAATTAATAACTTAACCAAAAGACTTGGACTTTAGTCTAAAGGTTTCTCCCACTAATTTTTCAGATTGGTAGCCTCTAACTCCAATTCGTGAAAATACTTTTTCTCAAGTGGGTACTGAAATCCAATAGGCCTCGCATGAGCCCGACTATGGCCGGCTCACCCATACGAGCCTAAAGGTAGGTTCGTAAACCAATTGTTTCCCTAAACAATTTTCAGTATTTTATTTTGCCCCAGAGAGCACCCCAAGCGGCCTAGGGGCCTCCTATTACGGGTCTCTAGTTAGGTCCAACCATTAATATGATAAATCCAATGCTTCCAGCTAACTAAAGACCAAGCCCGACTATGGCCGGCCCACCTGGTCCCGTTAAGGAGGTTGCACTGAACCATCATCGATCAGATAGAAATTCCAGTCGCCGGATGTACACCCGTTCTATGGAACTGCAGATGCACACCAAGCTAGTGGACACATTTCTATCCAACTTAATGGGAGACTAAGACACTATCAACTCCTTGACTTAGTCTTTTTAGGGACCTAATAATTTTAGAGGACTTTTTAATTGTGACAGAAGAAAAGAGACAAGGACATGGATCATCCTCCCACTGAATCAATCAGATTCCAGGAGGGTTGAAATAAATCAACAAATGATCCATGGGCACCTATAGATTAGTCAGACCGATCAACCTGGGTGACACGGGTAAACTCGAGTCATTGAGCTTTTCCAATCAGTTCTGGTCGACTCGACTAGCCAGGTAGGTGAGATCATGGGTGAGTATCCGCCATTAACCATCTTTCCTAGGCACCAACCAAGTTGGCCAGGAAAGAGGTAGCCTCATACAGCCATGATCACAATGCCAAACCTACCTCGACACCAGTCGGTTTACCAGACTCGATCAGACAAGCCTAAAGACTCGGGCATCCACTGAGCCACTAATTGGATCCATTTTAGATGAACGGATCAACTAATCTAACTATTAGATAGTTCTAAAGAAGGACCTTAAACAACTTTTGTTTAATCTTCTTCTTATTATCCGGTTCAACTAAACTTAGGTCTAACCCAGTTTTGGACCCAACTAGTCAGCTAACCCAATTAACCCAAAATGGCTTATGCAAATTGTATTAGATTTCATAAACCTAAAAAAAAAATTTTAATAAGCCAAACAATTAATTAAAATATTTTTTAATTAAGTCTTTATATAAAACATTTTTTACATAACAAATCATGCATCAAAACATTTTACAAATATTTTATAAAACATGCCTAAAACATGTATCTCCAAATTAAAACAATTTTTAATTTTTTATATTCTTTAAGGATCCTTCTGAAGAGGCCAACACAGATGATCCGCATCGTGTCAAAGACACACGGTCATGGTGAAAGTCTCAACTAGGTTCCAAAAAGAAAACTTGATACATTTTTAAGATTAAACAAATTTTAATCTATAAGCTTGCATAGATTAGATTACAAATTCAACCTGGCTCTGATACCACTGAAAGTAAACTATGCAGTTGGTTTGACAAGATCCTACACTAGGCATGCAAACATCTGCGAGAGCAGATTAGATTTTAAAATAATTTTTAAAATTCACACAGCGGGTATCTGCTCCGTCAGGAACTAATCTAAATCTAGTTGCATTGAGGCATGTATAATCAAATAAAATATTTATAAAATATTAAACAATTTAATCTATCCATGCATGATTAAAAAATTAATTTTCCATACCTTTATTCTGCCAGGAATAACTCTGGAATAAACCTGGAATAGACTGTAATAACTGGAATAAAGTTATTACAGTCATCGTCCTCCTTGGAACTCTATTTTTGGCTTGCGAAACGTCGTCAGAACATCTCCTTCCGGACCTCTGTTTGCTTCCAAATTTGAGCAGCAGCAACTTGGATAAGTCTTCTTCGATTTGCCACCAATTACTGCAATCAAATGTAAGCCAAAAAAATAAAATAAATCACCAAAGTCTGCTGCCAGATTTCTGCTGCAGAACTGGGCAGCAGACTTTGGCCTTCGTTTCGGAGCAGCTGGGGCGATCCCGGTCTGCGTAGCTTGCTCCTAGGAGTAGAAGGATACTCTCTCTAGAGGGGAGACATGCCCGGGTCTCTCGGATCCGCCTCCACGCACGGTGCTAACCGCTGGAAGAGGGCTTCACGGTCACAGAATTTCTGCAGCAGGCAGAACTTGAGCACTTGAAAACAATGGGATTTATAGCTTTTTTCTCTCCCTCCAAAGCTCCTAAACCCAGCCTCAAAACTCTCTCCTTAAGCCTCTCAAACAAGAAGGAGTTTTTGTTGCTTTTTCTTGGTTCTTGCACGGTGGGAAAAACTCAACTCACGGTGAAACCTTTCGTTGAAACTCTACCAAACAAACAGGGGAGGGCTTGGTGTATATAAAGGCTGCTGGGAGAGGGAGGTGGAGTGACGGAAGGCCAAGAGGTAGCTGGTTGCAATTAACCCAATTAATCAGCGTTTAATCCATTAAACAGGGGATTAAGGTCTTCAAAACCAGCGGGTGGGAGCTCGGGAGTTTCGGTCGTTTGGCCTTTCCAACGTTTGGAAATTTTCTCCCAGCGTTTGGACTTCCTTTCCATTCGTTTGGCCTTCCAAAAAACAACGTGTGAAACGGCTACGGGAGAAAAACCATGGAACCAAAACCAGTCGATGGCAAATATGGTTCAAACCATTTAAACCAACCCATTTTGGTTCAATCCCATTAAACCAAACGGTTCAATCCAATTGAACCTGGTTCAAGGAATAAAATTGGTTCACAACCAATTGGAGGCCGAAACGAACTCCGAATCAGTTCAAAACTGATTCAGAAAAATCCAGGCGCAGTGCTGGTTAGCCTGGAACAATTTTTGATTAGCACAGACAAGGGCAAGACGGGGAAAAGAGTGCTCAAAAATACTGTGACCATAAAACCGAGACGATTCCCAATCATAATCGGTATCTGGATCAGAGAGTTATCCTCTGTGGCGTGTGACCTCATAGGTTCGCACCTAAACGGTAGCACTAGAATAATTTTAGTACCAGCACAGAAAACCATCTAGCAATGGGTCCCGGCGTCCGGATAGGTCGAAGATGCGGGAGCAAACTATCGAACCTCTGGCATATGGTTACCGTATAATTCATCCCTTTGACCTCTAATGCTCAGGACGACTGAGATTGGGCTGCCAACCCAGACTAAGTCGGTCGACTACGTGTCTCAACCTCGCAAGCCCAGTGACTCTTCACTAGGACTACCCCGGCCGAGGATTTGCTAAATTGAGAAACTGCGAGACATTCAATCCAAACTGTTTGGAAGGTCAATTCCATCTTGGTCCATCACTGCTCCATAAGTACTTACCTGTACCCAGAAACCTTCCGTCACCGGATTAAAAATCCGGGTAGTCCGGTACCAAAGCACAGGGAGTTGCTTGCAAGCTACCATGATGACCTCAGGTCAGAGGGACACATATACCCATATCCAATCGTGAGTATCCCTTTGGCAGGAAGGGGCTGCACGGAGTCATGTTCAATAAGATATCACATATCCCACTTGCAGATCACATCAGTGTCACCACACTCATTTGGTCAAGAGGACAACCAAACGATGTGAACTACAACAACCTATACTTGATATATTGCCATCCAGTACAATATATCCTTTGGTTGTGAACAGGGTTTAAGGACCACTCGATACATCCTCTCTGTATCGAAGTCAGTGTAGTCCTAAGGACTTCATCACATTGAAAGAGTTCATTTCAGGAAAATTAAGTATGTGATGAGCTGCCAAATATATTATTTTATTAATTCATAAAATGAGTACAATACTTAGCACAACCGCCTACAACCCAGGCGATTAGCTTTGGGACACAATTCCCAACAGTGCATCCTTCCGCCAAGTGGCACCGGTGAGGTGGCGCTCTAAGAGCTGAGGTGGCATTCTTTCATGGCATGGAAAAGATGGCTTGATCCATTAACAATTAGGCTTCACTCAAATGTCCACTCCATCTTCAGACAAGCTTGAGCCCAATCTTCAAGTAGACTTAGGCTTGGACCAATATAGCTAAATATAGGACCCAATGACCCAATTTGACCAAATTGGCCAAGGTACATGACCAAAACAAAAATTAAGACTAAATACATGACTCCAAGGTAAAATGCTCAAGCTTGAAGCCTTATTACATGATCCAAAAAAATAAAACCCTAATCAGAGATCCATAAAGGGTTGAGGAGCCTTTGTTTGATCCTGGTGCCCATACTAGTTCTCCCAGGGTGGGAGGAACTCGATCCTGTCGAGTAAGGTTGATTTGGCTTTGATATTTCTCTAGAAGGTCAGGGTCGAGGCACTGCAAGTCCTCCCAGGTAATCCACGAATCGTTAAACTTTGGTCAGCCTTGCCATCAGGCCAAGTAATGTAGATAGCCTTTGTCCCGGGTGGTGATAGCTTGATCATCCAGGACACGCTCGATCCGCTCTCCTCTCTCAGGTAAAATTGGAGGTGGACACTCTAGATCGGGTTCACTCTCAAATGAAAGGTCAGGCCCAAATGGATCACTGGGTATGTTTGCCGGTTCCCTATACTTGACTAAGTCCAAGATATTGAAACTCGAGCTAATGTCATAATCCAGGGGTAGCTCAAGCACATAGGCATTAGGGCCAACTCTCCTTATCACTTTAAAGGGATCAGCTTTACGAGCATGAAGTTTCTTAACGGTTCCTGGTAGAAACCATTCAGGCCTAAGCCTAATCATTATAGAATCCCCTATATCAAATTCATGGGCTTGCTTTCGGGAATCAACCAATTTCTTGTATGTATCATTACTTAGATTAATTTTTTTAGCTAATTTCCTTATGCATGCTGTGCGAATGACTTTGCAAACTCTGAGACTCGTATGATAACTAACAAAATGCAGACTCAGCTATGCATTCTTATTGAGAGGAATTTTTATTGGACTCTTGGGCCTAAACCTAACAGACTATAGACTCTCTAGGTTTGACCCTAGTTTGGTATGTACATGAAAATTTACTTTGAACTTTTAGCAAATGCCAGAGGGTCTTCCAGAAGTATGTAGCAAAAGGGATGGGCTTTAAGGATTCATGCAACCTGGTAATATCATCAAAATGTAACCTAATGGCTCTAGAAATATGATAAGACTCAGGGAAGGATAGGAAATAGGAAGAAGACTGAGGGACTAGTTCTAGGCTAAAGAGACTAACCTTAATGTATGAAAATTGATCTATGGGTGACATAAGGTCAAATTGAAGAATAGAGAATTTGGTCATTGCAAGTGCAGGTTTTTCAAGAAAGGAAGGCTAGTCAGTTCCAGAAAAAAGGTCATCAACTAGGGTTAGAGGAATGAACTCTTTATAAGGGAACTTAATGAGGTCTCGGGTTGAGGCTAAAGGAGTGGTCTCTTCCTGAGGGCATTGACTTACAGGAACCAAGTCCTCACTAATTTCCTGTTGTTCTGATGTTTCAGGACTAGGCTCACAATCTTATCTTCTTCAAGGATTTCCTCAGGTAAGGTACTAGAGTTGTCCTCCTCCAAGTCTTCTCCTTCATATTCGTCTACCAAACTCATGTCAACCTCATATACTTCTACTTCAGGCTCACTGGTGGGTTCAGAATCTTCTAAGGGTCCTTCTAATATAGCTTCTACCTGGGTGTCTTCTAGGTCAACCAATTCTAGGTCTGCAATATATTCCTCTTCTTTAATGTCACCCTGGTTAACACATGGGGTAGTAGGGGTGGGTCGATTCGGGTTAGGGTTGGGTGGACTAGGGTTAAGGTTGGGTTTGGGTCAGAGGTACTAATCCTACTGGGCTCAACTCGATAGTTCATAGGTTTCCTCTGACTTGACTCGAATTTCAAAGCATGTCGATAGGCATCATCTAGGTTATAAATCCTCCACTAGAATAGTTCCCACCGGATATCCCTTCGTAGGCCATCTCTAATTTAGATATGATTTTAGACTCAGGTTCAACTGTGTTACATCTCTTAATAAACTCATTAAATTCTTCAATATACTCAGACACAGTTTTATTGTCATGTCTCTATTTGTACCATTGGTCTAAAAGTTTGTGCTCATAAAATCAACCTAGGTACTTTATCCTTAGTTCATGTTTCATGTCGCTCCAGGTAGTTATAGGTTTACGGCCTTCTTGCCTAAGTACTCTCTCAAACTTATCCCAGTCTACCTTAGCCTAGCGAACTAACTTAGCTTTAGCAAACTTGAACTGATCTCTTTCAGAATAGATATTCATATAGCTTTCAAAATACAGGTCCATATTTTCTTCCCAATTAAGATAATTCTCAATCAAGATAATTCTCAATCTTAGAATCACCACCAAATTTAGAAACTTGCAACATAATGTACCTAGTGGCTCTTCTAGGGTTGGGCTCCATGGTCACACTAGGTTGGGTTAGGTCGAGACTACAGGTTGAGCTCCTAATCTAATGGTCATGCAAACAATCACACACATTGACTTCTAATCTAGTGCACATGTAACACACAATGGCCTATGGTTTGCTATACCTATAAGTTCAAACAAAATGGGTTAACTTAGATTACACAGCACAACAACTAGCCCTTTCACTGGCCAAGTAAGAGGTGGGAGTGTGGGAGGCCCCCCTTGCTTTCGCAAGGATCCAATTAAGGAACCACAACACCACTTAGGTCGTTTGACATTAGTCCTCTTGCTTTAGACACTAGCTTCCCGGTACTAATTGAAGGGTTGCATGCATTAGCTTCCCCACTATGGTTAAACCCAACTCGTTGATGTCCCTAAGCTATTAGGTTGCTACTAGATTTTAATTTAGGATTAGGTTGAAATGCAAGTTGGTGGTTTTCGGGCTAAGGAAAATAATGACCTCCTTCCCTTATCTTGTGATATTGTCGCCCTTAAGTCAATTATAGAGATGATGGCATGCACATGAAACCTAATGAAATGTATCTAATTTTTTTTTTTTTTTTTTTTTTTTGATGTAGATTAGCAGAGTATAAGATGCTGGAAATAAAAATATGAACCTAAAGTACAAAATTAAACTATATGGAAATGAAAGTATGATGAAAATGCACTTGCTAGAATTTCAGAGTAGATTTGTTCTCAAATAGTAATCCGGCGTGTAGAAAATCTACAATATAAATAAAATATGAAAAAATTCTAAAAATTACTTCTAATTATACAGAATCTTGAAAATAAAAATCACTATAATTGGAGACTCTTACATGCAGAAACAACTAAAATATCATACTATATATTGAGCTGAAAATTTTTTAAAGATGTTGAAATCAATGACGCAAAAATTTTTCTTTAGGATCTAAAACCTATCCCCTTCAAGGATCAATCACATCGGCACCCCTACATGCTATAGGAAATTTCTTTGAATGGGATGTGAGGGTCTTGCAGCCCCTACCTTTTCCTATGACCGGACAGCCATGGTGAAGCACCCAATCCAAGTACTTAAAGAAAACTAAGCCCTAACCTGGCTCTGATACCAAAAAAAGAGGTGGGACCTAGGATGAAGCACGACAATACTAATGATGAGATGGATATGCAAATGATTTTTCTTTTGAGTTTTAGGTTTTAGGAGATGTACTGATTCCCGAAGTCAAGTTAATAATGGAACTAGGGATTCTATAAGGACAAGAACTTTCTAGCAAGCAAAGATAGTCCCTAAAAAGATAACGAGAGGACCCCGGGATTGAGAAACCCCGTAGGACTTATGATGGGGATCTCAGAGCAGCACTGATCTCGAAGCCGCATTGATCCCGGAGCAGCACTGATCCCAGAGAAACACCGATCCCGGAGTAGCACAGATTTTAATAAATTAGTTTGGGATTTATCTTTTATTTGAATTTTGAATTAGGATTTGGTTGGTTAGAATTGAGATATGGATAGGCTTATCTTATCCTATCTTGTATTTTAATTTGAGTCATCCCTATCTTTTTATCCTATATTCAAATTCAAATGAGGGTTGGACAGGTCTATAAATACCACCCTCAGTCCTTTGTAAAAAAATCAGTTTCAGTTCAGTTCATAAAAATTTGAGTTTTTAGAAGAGTGATTCTTCTGTCCTTCACCTTCGGGCGTTGGCGTGATGCCCAGTTATCCCCCTACCCATTCCATCTTCTCTATCCCCTCGTGGCCTTTGAGATCCATCCTA
Source organism: Areca catechu (assembly GCA_021397845.1). NCBI lineage: Eukaryota > Viridiplantae > Streptophyta > Magnoliopsida > Arecales > Arecaceae > Areca > Areca catechu. Next base: position 119,049,761 of record CM038043.1, read on the forward strand.
GAGCCTCCAAGTATCGAGGAGGGTGTAATGCCCTAGAGGTGAGAGGTCTCTTCGTTAGGGTGAGTCCCAAAGTCCATGATATTCAGATTTCTATCCTACACCCCCACTGTTCCTTCACCATCCCTAGAGAAAAAAATATCAAAAAAAAATAGTACCCTAATTTAGGTGACTTCTAGGCTCGCTACGATCCTACCGCATCTGTCCCTCATCAACTTTGCTCTAGATCAATACCTACTTAAGAGATTAGGGGTGCAAACTGTGAAGACTCTGATGCGCTCGATGCCGTGTTCACTCTCTCTCACGAATGTGACCGGGAAAATCAAGCCTTCAACCCTACGGTTTTGTTGGCTTTCTGTCCAATGGTCATGGGGGCAAGGAAGACCAACTCCGTTGTCCGTGGCACCTGGAGGACCTGCGAGCACCCAAGGGAAGGGTTAGAAAACATCAAGAAAAAGGGATAAGAAAGTAAGAAGGGATGGAGGGAGTTGAGAATGGTGGTCGAGGAAGCTCTTCTTGCTAGGCGTCCAGGTGGATTTCTAGGGGCAGCTTGAAGATTGGTAGATGGCTTGCGAAGGAGGAAGGGAACTTGGGGCCTCTCACCCCTCGATGTCCTGAAGGACAAAGGCACTCTCTCATAGAGTTCCTAGCCTAAGAAGACAAGGGCTATAATGAAGTGGAACTTCTCAAATTTTTTCATTCATCAAAACTTCTTTTGTACAAGAGGAGTAGGGCCCTTTATATATGCTCCTAAGTCCTATTTAAAATTCAAATAAAATGGCTACCAGTCTTCATCATGGGTGCCCAAAAATCTAAATTTTTGACCCTTGAAATCCTCCTTTGGTTGGCCTTGATTTGGTGGAAAACTTGATTCGGGGAGGGAAGAGAGAAGGTTGTCCCCAATCAAAATTTGAACTCCTTTCATGAGTCTTGGCTGACCATGGCTCTTTGGGAAGAAGGCTTGATATGGGGGAGGTTGTCTTCAAGGATCAAGGGATGCTCCATTCTTTCCTTGGCTGGTCAAGCTTCTTTGGAGAAAGGCTTGATGTAGAGGCATGAAGAAAGGATCTTGTCTTCAAGAATCATGGGATTCTTCATTGACTTGAAGAACCTTCCTAGGCCGACCAAGCTTTTTTGGAAAAGAGCTTGATGTGGGGAGTGGGATGGAGAGGTTGTTGGCTTAGACTAAGGGGAGAGAATAAATGGGTCATCCAACATGCATTGACTTTGAAGTCCTCCATTTTCTCTTGGCCGCCCAAGTGTCTTGGGATGTGGTTCATCCATCCACCAAGTGGCACCGGTGAGGTGGCGCTTTAAGAGCTAAGGTGGCATTCTTTCATGGCATGGGGAAGATGGCTTGATCCATTAACAACTGGGCTTGACTCAAATGTCCACTCCATCTTCAGACAAGCTTGAGCCTAATCTTCAAGTAGACTTAGGCTTGGACCAATATAGCTAAATACAGGACCCAATGACCCAATTTGATGAAATTGGTCAATGTACATGACCAAAACAAAAATTAAGACTAAATACATGACTCCAAGGTAAAATGCTCAGGCTTGAAGCCTTATTATATAACCCAAAAAATTGAAACCCTAATCAGAGATCCACAAAGGGTTGAGGAGCCTCTATCTAATCTTGGTGCCCATAGCATCATATCTAGGGGTAATAATCCTATGGGGTTCAGGTCGACTATGGAAAAGTGGATTACTACCAGCCTCATATCTAGGGGTACTAATCCTATTAGGTTGGGGTTGACTCGGGTTAGATTGGCTCGGACATACCTGACTAGGTCCTAGGGTCTAGCTAAGGGCAATAGGAATTGACTGATCTAAAAGAAGTCAACTAGGTATGGGCTTGGGTTTAGGAGGGCTACTCTTGTTGGACTTAGATTGACTGATCTTGAGTTCCCTCTGATATGACTCGAATTTCCTAGCTATGTGATAGGCTTCTTCTAGGTCCTGAATTTGCCATTAAGACAGTTCCCACTGGATGTCTTTATGAAGGCCAGCCCTAAACCTAGATAAGGTCACTAATTCAGGTTCATCTAGGGAACACGTAAGGGCACACTCATCAAACTGGGTTATATACTCATTCACAGTCTTAGCTTCCTGCCTTAATCTTTGTCATTGGTCTAGAAGACACTATTATTGGTAGTATGGGGGAACATATTTTTCTCTAAGTTTTAACTTCATGGCCACCCACGAGGCAATGGGAGGATGTTTTCTTTATCTATAGAGGTGATCTACGTGTTCCCAGTATAACCTAGCCTGATCGATTAGCCAGAGCTTGACAAATTCAAACCTCCTTTCATCACTCAAGGCATACCATTCAAAATATTGTTCCATGCCTCCTTCCCAATCTTTGTAGACCTTGGGATCTAGTGTGCCATCAAAGGTGGGCGGATCTGCCCTAATGCTCCTAAGGATTCTCTCATCCTGGTCCTGGTGATTAGGATTGGGCCTCCTAGGATTGGACTCCTGGTAGGGTTGGGCTCTCCTAGGGTTTGCTCCACGAATTGATCATGGTTTTGGGTTCTCTTAGGGTTATGAGAGGTGGAAAGGGGTGAATCAGGATCACATTCAGGGTTGGACCCTTAGGTTCTTTCTTGGGTTCCTAATTGGTCCTCTACCTGGTCAAACCTATTGGCTAAGTGGTCAAGCCTATTGTGGGTTTGGGTATTGGATTGGGTCAATTGGTTCATATAGGTGGTCAATTGGGCAAACTGGTCATTCATGGCCTTCATGAAAGTCTCAAAATTAGGCTCCATGGTTGAACTGGGTCGGGGTTTAGATTGGTTGTACTGGACTACTGACCTGGTGGTTATGCAATCAATCAATCAAGGGATTATGATGCAGTCAAGCATAAAAGGGTTAGCACGTTCTAGGGTTTGCTAGACCTAGAGTCAAAGTGGAATGGGTTGACTCAACTTACACCCAACTCAATAATAATCCTTCCATTGGCCAGGTAAGAGGTGGGGTGTTGGGAGGCTCCCCCTGCCTGTGACAGGGTCCTAATTAAGTAACCACCAGTCTGCTTAGGGTGTTTGCCACTGGACCTCTAGCCTTAGACACCAGTTTCCAGTAATAGTTGAGAAATTGAATGCACTAGTTTACCCACACGACTCGGACCCGACCAGTTGGTGTCTCTAAATCTATTAGGTTGCTAGTTAATTGTAATTAGGGCTTGGGTACGTTTGCAAGGTGGTTATTTTGGGCCTAGGACAGGTGATAAAATCCTACCCTAATCTGAGATAGAAAATTGCCCTTAAGATTAGTTTAGATGAGATGATGCACAATCAATGAACTTGATGCAGTCTAATAACAAAATAGAAAAAAAAAATTTATCTTTTTTTATGAGGTGTCAACTTAAATTTGAGTTGGTTAAGTTCTCAAACAAAATTGGCTTGGGTTTGGGGGGGGTTTGGATGTAAGTTAGGTTTGGTTTAGTCAAATATGTAGAAATCATAGAAACTGAAATTATGGGTACATTTTGATGTAGGATTTGGTATGGTTTTTAGAATAGAAAAGTTCTAAAAAATTTTATAATAGAGGACTAACAGCGAGGATGATTCCTACCAAGTTTTGTATGGAAAAAAAATCATATGATGATGCAACACTTATGATTCTTGACTACATGCAGAAAACTCAGAATTCTGGTTAGGGTTTCTAGTATGCAGGTTTTTATACTTTTTTTGTTTCTATAAAAATAATTAAAAATAATGAAAATTATCAAAACTGAACAGAGAGTATGCCATGCAAATTTCAAATAAAAGTAAAATACCTAGTATGGTGAAACAGATTGAAACTCAGACCTCTAGTGTAGATGATAAGATGCAGAAAATCAAAGATGGTTGTTTTTGATACAAAAATTTATGGCAGTTGGGATTCTAATATGATGCAGGATAATATGTGAGGGATGAATAAAAATAAAATCAGATTAAAACAAGCAAATATTTTTAGATTTTTCTTATAGTTTTATTCCGAAACTAGACAAGACTAGGTTAGGGTTATCCTGTATCAATTAGCATCTTACCCACATGCTAGATCAATCAAAGAGGAAAGAAAATTAGGATCCTAAGTCTAAGAAGGCCTGTTAGGAGCATGTTCAACCTCAGGAAATCAGACAAAGAGAGATAGGAAAAGGGTTAAGTACCTAGCAATGATGCTCTTGAAGTCGCAGAAGAGTTTGCTCCCCTTAGATGGGTGCCTGGATGATCCGGTAACTTTTCCATGGATCCGTCAACTTTTTATTAGATTTGTTTGGGGGCAAAGAAGAATTCATTCGGAGGATGTGGCACCGGAGGGATCCTACAAACGTCAAAGGTTAGGATGATAGAATATGAGAAAAATAAAGAATAGGAGATTGAAGAAGGGAAGAGTGGGATGTTGTTGATGTTGGCGGTTTGCTTGGGGCTTGGTGTTGGGCATCTTGGGGTTTGAAGATGGAGGCTGTGGTGGCTTGGAGTTGAGGGTAGAGAGAGAGTAGCAGGGCATGTAGGGTTTGCACACACACACATGAACACGGGTCTCACACCCACTCCAAAATGAGGACAAATTTTCACAAGAAAATTTAGCAAAGTTTATTTTATAAATAAAAGATTATTTTACAAGAGGTAAGAGGGTGAGGGGTGGGGTATTTATAGATTTACCCAGGGTCCTTTCCCTGTCAAAATTGGATTACAAGTCTGTATGGGATAAGGAGTACAATGTTTAACTAGAATTGTGAGTACAAAGTTTAATTGAAATTATGAGGCCTAAATTCTAGTTGGACTTGGACATTGAACTCCTTGTAGAACTTGGAAGCTTTGACTTTTCTCCATGGACTTGGGCTGGGATGAAATCCTCTTGGGCTGCTTTGACTTTTCCACTCCCTACTGGGCTTGGACCTGGGCACCAACCTTGTTGGACTGGCTTGGAGGGGCACCATTCCTTGGTAGACCTGGACTGGGATGGCCGCCAACTCTTGGGCTTTGACTGGGCTGGGGCACCAAATGCAAGAATGGGCCTGAGGGGGTGCCCTTCACTTATAGGCCTGGGGCGCTGATTCTTATGGAACCTGGGGTGCCAGGGCATGAAGTGGCCTGGGAGTCCAGATGTTGGGCTGGAGACTTGAGTGCTGGTCCAATGGTCCTCCTCTTGAATGAAACACATACAACTCTTGACTAAACTGAAACAACTGAACTCAAATGATAGGACTCAATGGACTTAGTGAATCCAACTGACTCACTTTATTACAGGACTCAAAATTAAATTTCATTAAAGGACTCAAAATTGACCAACACATGACTTAGAGAACAAATTTGAAATCTTGAAATTTGTCTGCTCCTGATGTCCTCATCACCAGATGACAGAAGAAAAGATTTTTTAATTTGATCAAAAGTCTCTTACATCAAAGGAGATCCCCCGACAGGCCAGGAGATCTCTTAAAGGGCATATTACAAGCAGATAGAAAGGGGAGCTCGTCCAATGAACGGGCTCTCCCCACCGGTAATGACCTCTACCTCCAGAAGTATGCCGGCCTTCTCTACTATGGCAGATGCCCTTCCTCCAGTGTTTTACACACCATCGATTGAGGAAGAAGCATCACTCCACCACTGCCTCTACCGTGCCATCCTTGGAACTCACCAATCCTATGATTCCAAGGGCAGCTGCAATGGTGCCCCGTTAGGCTCCCTTCCGCTGCACCATAGTGGCCGCGGCCTCCTCCACAATGACCACCACCCTGGCCACCCCCTCATCATCAAGGACCTCCGATCTTGAGGGGAGGTGCGAGCAGCCTCTTTCTCCCTCTTCAGCTCTACTATCCCCATTTTTGAGAGTAGCCTCTTTTTCTCTCCTCTAGGGGTCTTACTGGTGGGAACTTTGAGCTCGACGGATTTCTTCTCCATCGTGGACGTCCATACCTTGGTACCATTAGATCGCGCCCGAAGAGGAAGAAAAGACTCCCTCTGCCCATCTACCTCCTCGATCGAGGGACTGAAGTCCATCAGGGGCCGTCCTCTAGCACAGCCCAAAGGTGAGGGGAGGAAAGAAGGAAAAAGCATGGAGGAATGAGAGGAGTGCACTGTGGAATGTTGTACATTGGCACTCAAAAGGTCCCTTAAAAAGGCACGGTGGTAGGCCCGTCGCAGTGAAGATTACCGCTTGCCTCCACTTCATCCCGATGCAGAGCATGTGCCCTTTCGACTCCCTGTCCAATGGGAGGTCATCGCATGGCCCTTCAGGATGCCCCAGATATGCCAAGCCTGCGGTCGTCGCTTCGATTCAAACAAAGTAGTTATGTTGCCTTAGTGGAAAACTGAGCGGAGCTTCGCCTCGTTTGTACCAAGGGCATGATTTTCGAGCCGCAGGTGCCCGAGGCATTGATGGCATTTTAAAAGCATCCCCACATTAGTGGACTCATTACTCCTTCGCCCCGAGCACTACCTCACCCTCAAGGATCAGGAGTGGGGGGATCTGATGTGGCGACATCCACTGACGTGGAGCACACGGGCGGCTACAACAACAAAAGACTTGCCACCCGGGCATGGTGCCTTAGCTCCCAATCGAGGTCGGTCTCATTGGACGAGCCCCCCGTTTGAGGCTGGCTCCCTACCGAGGTTAGCTCACAGCTGAGACTAGGCTTATTGGGCAAGCCCCCAATCTGAGGTCAGCTTCCTATCGAGGTCAGCTCTCAACTGAGGCTAGGCTCATTGGGTGAGCCCCCCATCTAAGGCCAGATCTTTGCCAAGGTTAGCTCTCAACTGAGACCGGGCTCATTGGGCAAGATCCCCATCTAAGGCCGGCTCCCTACCGAGGTTAGCTCTCAATCGAGGCCTGGCTCATTAGGTGAGCCCCCCTATCTGAGGCTCACTCCTTGTTGGGGATGTGTCCGTACCCTGGAGTGGAGCCCCCGATATGGAGTTCCCGCCCGAGGAACAGATATTTGAATTATGGTGAAGCAAAGCCTGGTCTCCTGTAGCTTTTTACGAGCGATACCAGAGATACGATATGGGCACCCCCAGACCCCACGCCTACCAACATACTGCCATGTCCATAGCTGCACCACCAATAACCGCCGACGTTCATGGCGCAACACTCAGAGCTTCCCCAAGTGAAGAATCCGACCAAGGCCCCAGGACCTACAGCCTTGGGGGGTCTCTCCTGAAATAGAAGCACCCCTCCTATAAGGTTCATCGAAGCCAAGAAGGCGAGGGAGGAGCTCTCTCTGAAAAAGAAGGGAGCTCTCTTTGAAAAAGGACTTTCTTGGCTCAGGGTGCCACCTGAAGGCCCAAGGAAGGAAGGATGGAGTCTTTCTCTCTCTCAAGCTCCGCCAAGGCCATAGGGGTCTGACCCGGCCTTCAGAGGAAGGTGAGTAAGGTAAGCACATGGAGCAAAATGAGGGAGAGATAAGTAGGCAAGTGACCAAGCACTGCCGGATAAACCACCAGCCCGAGAAGCTTCCCTGCTCCCCGCTCTTGATCCCTCCTATTTTCCATTCCTTTACATTCTTGTTCTCGAGTCACACCCTCCCGGCAGACGACCCCTATGCCACGGAGGTCTGGTCTATTCTCCTCGATCATCCCACTGACTTGATCATCGAAGTACCTTCATCGGAATCCCTAGCTTGAGTCTCCCTTGTCTTGCAGGAAGGAAGGAAGAGGCCCAGCACGGTCGGGAGCATGTAGCCATGGAGTGGGACGAAGTGGACGGGTCCCCGAAAGGTCAATCGCGGTGCCCGATGGTGACAAGAAAATCCCCTGGCACGACCGAGCTGCAGGTGACGGCGATCTTGGTGGCAAGAAATATAATATAAAAAGAAAACAAAAATACTGCATAACACTTAACTAAAATAGAGTGACTAATTAAATCTTAAAAGATTATTACTTTTTTGGGACATCTTCCTATTTTTGCATTGCATGTTTTTATAAAATATCTTATGGACATTAACTGATAAACAATATAAGGTGGAGAGTTGATAACCCTTGGCCCACAACCACCACCCTGTATCTTACATTGATCCAATACTGTTAATTAAAATCAATTAGATGTCAACCCCTAAGGAACTTGAGCTTAATAGGACAAGGTATCCAATTAAGTTGGACCAAGTCAAGATTGACTGATTAATTGGTGCCTAGAAAAGGGGTTCAAGGATGATATGCCCTAAAGAAAGGTAGTTTTTAATTGGTTCCGTTGACTGACTTGGCCAATTTAATTGATATCTAAGGAAAGCAATAGGGGCACCTCACTAATCTTTCCCTTACCTGGCTAGTTGATTAGTTAGTTTTTGACTTAAAGAGCTCCAAGGCTTCCTTGGAAGTTAGGAGCTATCTAGATTTAGATAATCCTAGGAATAGAGTCCATGTTATGCTAACTTGTTTGTAAATAACATCAAAACCTAACAAATTCTTCTCTCTCTTAGCTTAGGACTCCTTAGGCTCTCATCTTTAATATTCTTTTCTATCTTTCTTCTTTCTTCATCTCACCTCTCCTCTTAAAAAATAATAAATAAAAAAATATACAAATAAATAAGGATTGCTCTGATCTAAAATCCTAATTGCATATCCAAATAATTAGAACAATCTAATAAACTAAATTAGTACTAGGAGCATGAATCATTATAGTAGAGTACCCTTTTTTCTAGCAAACTAAGTTTATTCGAGCTCCACTCACTTCGAGAATGAATACCCAATTATGTACCAACATCTTGAGTCTATGTATGACCTAGTTTATCAAGATCAAATCCAAATGGCCTACAGCTCAGGAAATAACCTATACTTTAATACCTATAATTCAGGTTGGGGGGCTCAACCAGACTTTTTAAGGAAACTACACCTAGTGGTTATCCCGGCATCCTAAGAATCCATGTTCATAGACACACCCTATTATGATCAACCCTATCCACATTATCAACCTTCTCCAACTAATTATAGTCCATTATTTGAAGAGAAGGTTCAGCAAGCATCATACCCACCTTCTCTATAGACTAACCTAAATTCAATAGATTTATTCAATTTCAATAAATGATTAAAGCCCAACAGTAATCTTCGATAAGATGATAGATCAAACTGCTCAACAATTAATTGAACTTAATAGAGAAGAGGGAGGTAAACTACCTAGTCAACCCGAGAGAAACCTAGAGGGATCATACCTATCTCAAAACTTTAATGACCCTCTATCTTTTCCTAAATAATCAACTCTGACTCCCGAAAATGAACTGGTCTTAGAACAACTTTACACAACTATAAAGACCAATATAGATAATTTTGCTAAGGCAAAAAAATACATGAAGAAATTAAACTTGTAGGATGAACCAATTTCATTATTACCTTACTCACCTATGGCCCCAGTCTTTAGTGCCCTAGAATTATCCATGCCTTTTAATGGGATGGGAGAATAAATAGATACAATGATGGAATTAGTTGAGCCTTCCTGAGAACTACAAATGCATAACATAATAGAGGAAGTCATCCCTATAGTCTCTCCCAGGATTTAGTAGATCCCTATCAGGCTCATTTTGGGATGGATAATTTTAATATAGATGGGTATACATCATAAGTAAATAATCCAATATAAATATCCTACTTTGAAATCATCCCATTTTTTATTGATAAATAATAAGAGCAATCACTTAGCCCACCAATAGCTCTCTTGTTAGAATCACCACCTAATGTAGAACTGAAATCACTTTCTGATGCACCAATTGAAACTATATTAGTGAACCTTACCCAGGAAGCCCAACTTAGTGGTATTCTAAAGGTACATAAAGAAGCTATTAGGTGGGATATTACTGAAATAAGGGATCATGATCTTAGAAATTTTATAATTGATTTCTCCATATGCGATACTAATTTTAAGAACTACCTCCAAAATCTTTTCATAATATTAAAACTAAAAGAATTATGCCCTAAAAGCCAATCTTTGTATAGGCATTTCTATAATCTTCTAACTCATGTATGATATTATTTATTAATAATAGGCAATTGTTGATTCATCATACTACTGCATCATATCCAGATTATGATGAACTCCATAGGTTAGGCAATGAAATTAGGGTTATGATGGAGATCATAATGGTGAGACCTAAGTTCCTATAAATCCTAATCTAAAATATTTCTAGTCATTGGATCATCGATTTGAGGATCGATATTTTCGGAAAGACTAGCACATCTTATGTGTTGACTCCATTATTGATTTTGATGATAAACAAAATACTTAAGTATAAGTTGAGTACTAACTATTTCTTTAAAGTGTATTTTTATAGAAAAATATACTTATCAATCCAACAGTTTTGATTGCTTGTCAAAGAAATGAAGAAGTCCCCTCCATTAATGAAAGATCTATCTTAAATGGACTTAAGCACTTGAAGATTGCTTCAAATAACACAAAGAGTTCAGCACAAATTGGCTTCAGCAGAGGTTCAGTAGTTTTTTGAAGAAATCTCAGCAAGTGTCAACTCAAAATGTCGACTCATGACTCAAGTGTCGACTCATGATAATGAAAATATCGACTCAAGCCAGCACACAGAAAGAATTTCAGATGGCATACTGAAGTATCGACTCATGCCAGTCAGGTGTCGACTCAAGGTGTCGACTCAAGGATTGGCTCATCGCCTGAGAAATTTTTGATACATAACTTGCTGAAATTAAAGACTTGCCCGAAGTATCGACTCATGGATGTCAATTGTCAACTCAAGTGTTGACTAACCAGAAGAAGTGTTAACTCATCTGAGAATTCCAGAGAGCTTCAATGAAGAAATTTGAACTATGTGTCAACTCATAGAATGTAAGTGTTGACCCTAAGTGTCGACTCACAGCTTGAAGTATCGATACTTGGAGTTCTGGGAATAGTAATAGCTAGTTTTTCAAACACAAAACTTGGCCCTCTTGGCTCCAAACGGCTAGTTTTTGTGTCTAACGGTCATAAACCAATTTTGAGACCTTGGAAAGGTATTTAAGTGATTCAAATCAAATCTAAACATAAGAGGATCAATAATAGAAAAGAAAAAGCAAGTGTATGCACTCCCATTCATTGAGAGCAACCACCTTCAAGCAAAAAGAAGTCTCCAAGCTTCCAAAGCCTTCAAGAGCAATCAAGTCCAACATTCTTGAACATTAATTGAGGCTTCATCAAGTTGAAGACAAGCGATTCCTCAAAAATTTAAAGAGATATCTTCTTTTATTTAGAAAGCTTTTATTGTTGCTTTACTCCAAATTCTATACTTGTTGTAAAGGTTATTAGCTAGCCTTGAAAACCAAGGAGGCTATTGGTTAGCCTTGAAAACCAATGAGATTATTGGTTAGCCTTGAAAACCAAGGAGGTTGTTGGTGAGCCTTCAAACCAATTAGGTTCTTAGTTAGCCCACAAAACCAACGAAGGTTTTGACTTATGAGCCTGTAAAAACAAGTCAGGTTTTGATTAGTGAGCTCGAAAAACTAATTGGTGGATATTATAGTGAATTCCCAAGTGATCCTTGGGGAGTGGATGTAGGTGCATTGGAAAGCGCCGAACCACTATACCTGGATTGTGTTTGTGATTATTTATCTCTCTTTTGCTCTTACTTTTATTGCTTTTAAATTTCTGCTACATACTCTTTAAGAGCACATTATACTTGCATTTCATTATACTTAGATTTTGTATTGAATCGATTCACACACTTGCAATTAATTTTTAGAAATCCAATTCACCCCCCCTCTTGGGTCCCTTACTAGGCAAAAAGTGGTATAAGAGCCACGTTCTTAGTATATAGTGAAAGAATAATGTCCTAAAAGCCAATCATAGTAAGGACATTTTTGTAAACTTCCAAACTCATGTATGACATTTTTATGTATTAATAAAGGTATTTAGTTTTCATCATACTGCTGTGTCTGATTAATAGATTATGGTGAACCCCGTAGGTTAGAAAAATGGAATTAGGGTTATGATGAAGATCATAACAGTGAGACCTAAATTCCTATAAATCCTAATCTAGAATGTTCCTAGTCGTTGGATTATCGATTAGGGGATCGATTCTTCCGGAAAGACCAGCATATCCTATGTATGCTCTTAAGAGAGGGTGGTTGATCTCACAGCCACTAGTGTAGAGACACTAATATAAGGATATGGGTGCTCATTGTAGACATGAGTTCACTGAACTAATCCACACTGAGAACTTCTTATGGATGCCTTACTGCTTGTCAAAAGGTAGTTCTCATAGTGGGAGTTGTGCAAGTGATCTTTAGACCTGAGATCACCTTAGATCATTATGCACAATAAGCCATGTTTTGATTCATACCCATTCATGACATTGAGTTATGCACGGGATGTTCTCGAATATGGTGGAAGGTGTATGAAGGATGAGAGTGGATCAACAAGGAATAGATCATTCCTAGTAAGAGGAAATATTATCCCATGTAATCTCTTCAATTGATGACTCAGGGAGTCTTTGATCAAAGCAGGATGAGATTAAAAAAGATTTTCTAATCAGTCATCAATAGAGTCATCATTATCGAATTGAGATTCAAAATGACTAAGTGCAGGGTTTGACATTAATCAATACCCATCACTTATTTGGGATAAAAGGAGATCGAGAGATTGAATTGCATGCTAACTTTCCACTGAAGGGTATTTTGATAATTTTCACCAAATTTCTCAACTTCCGGGTAGGCATGACATGTTGCTAGATGTCAATCATGTCGTGTAGGTTATCATGAATCAATTTGATTAGATTCATGAGTCAATATGAAAATTGGTTCGAATTGGCAACTTGGGTCAATTCAATTTGACCAAATTAGGTCAAACGGGTTCGATTGGGTCGAATGAGCTTGGACCCAGACCTACTACTGGCTAGATGTGGAACCCAAAGGGTCACACTCATATGACAATTAACCTAGGAATTTATTGGATATTATATTAGGGTTAATTAGTCCTAATTGGCTAGCTAGATTGCATACTAGCATATGTATGTTAGCCTAATTCCTAACCCAGTTAGATTGGGTCTATTTGCTTGCTAATTGGGCAAACCATTTTATGAGAAATCTAGATTGGGTTGTGTCTTAACTGGGGTCAAATAATCTGATTTTATTTGGATTTTATCAGCCTTTATCTTGGATTTATGAAGAGTCTAAACTAGGTTGGACTCTTGGCACCATTTTGGAGTATGCGCTAGAAATAATTGGTGTGAAAGAAGAATAGGAGTCCTTCTGCTTTGGGGAAGTGGTTTCTAGATAAGCAAGGAGTCTCTCCCCTTGTCCTAACACCCATTCCTTTAGCCTCTTTACCATGCAAGAAAGAAAGGAAGGAAGGAATTGGCGCGCGCAACATGAAGAGTCACGACTCTTCATGGTTGCTGCACCAATTCAAATTCACATAGGAATTTATTACTGAAGGGATTTATGATTGATATGTCTCTTCATTCCCATGCCAATTACCTTCTTATCAGCCGGTTACATGCCACATGGCATGAAGAAAAATCACCGGTTAAGTCCAAGAGATGCAGATAAGTCATTTGGAGCATGAAAGGATGTATTCTTAGATCCAAAAGACTCCTTCTCATTGAAGGGTCTTATTTGATCTAATGAAAAGCAGATCAAGGGCTAATGAAGATCCTTATCCCATGCCTCTTGCTTTCCTATATAAACCCATCGGTGTTTTACCGAAAGCATTCCATTCAATCCTTTCTTTCTTACATTCTTGCACTTATCCTCTTTGTCTCTTCCTTCCCTTGTTAAGACATTGTTCTTTCTTTAAGACAAGTCTGCCAAATTAAGACAAGGACTTAGGACAAAAATAAAGAAGTGTTAAGTAGAAGTAAGAAGAGTTTAGGAGAAGGTTCAGAGTGCTTGTCAGGAGGGTATTAGTCTAGGAAAGAAGAAAAGGCTGTCGAAGGCTAGAAAGGCTGCCAAAGAGTCCTAGTGGTTTAAGCAAGCAAGAAAGGAGTGTCTCCATGGTTCAATTCTCGTATGGATCACCTCTGGAGGGCATGTGCTTGTGTACCTAGTGGAAAGAAGGTTATAGCATATCAGATATTCTTCTTAAGCCTTATTATATGATTAGTTAATTGTTATGCTCAAGGGATTCTGGATTAGGGTTTCAATTTCTTATAGTTTCAAATTAAAATTTTTGAAATTCTACCATCCACTGTGCCACTGAAACTTACAGTGGTATCAGAGCCACCTTGATGCATTCCATTAATGGTCATTTTTTGCTTGGTTGAATACTATATAAATTGTTTAGCATGATATTATGATATGCAAATATTATGCATGATACTTGTATCATATCTTATGTTGCTTGTCACTGATTAGGATTTTTCACTTTAAACCCTAATCTACCTAGAGATATGTCTAGATGTTTAAGTCACATTATGAAATAAGGTTGTCCTAACATAACGGTGGATGTCTATTATGTTGTAAGGTTGTCCTAGAATGATGACTCACTTGGTACATATTTTGTATATGTATGGTTTTATGGGATGAATGTTTTATAAGTGTTATCTATTAGAATGTGTTAAGAGACCATAAATACCCTCATAAAAGTATGTTTAGTTGTAGTGTAAATTAATCATGAAGCAAATCTATTTAGGGATCTTTGATTAAGCCAATTGGTGTCTAGGCAGGTGGTTCTGGGAAGGTAAAGGGAATGAGGTTTTTAATTGGTTCTGTTGTGTGACCTGGCCATTTCTTTTGGTGTCTAAGGAAAGCAACAGGGTGACCCCCTCATCTCTTCCACTTACCTAGCCAATTTGGCTATATTTAGATCTTAAGTTAGAAATGCAAATTGGTTAAGTACACAACAAAATTGCCTTCCTTCATGCTAAGCCAAATCCATGTCAAACTTAATACATTATAGGTTTGTTGTGATTAACACAAGACCTATTTTAGGATTTGATATGATATTTGTCTTAGTATTTTCTATTCTATATAGTATGATTGATTATGTTGCTTTGTTGAGTATACTCAAGGGTGACATTATTCAATCACGACTATATAAAATGAAGGGTATGACAAAACTAATACATTATAGTTTATTGTGCATACAAAAGGCTATAAATGTATTAGAGGCAAGTCTAATGTTGAGAATTGCAATAGGGTGCAATTGGAAGGGATTTTCCTACCCTTAAACTCATGGATGTTTGTTGTGATTAACACAAGGCATTCAGATTAGGATCTCAACCCCACTAAGGAAACCCTAGTGTGGTTTCCCGCTTACCATATTTGAGGGTTATGGTATTCGAATAAAATAGTAGAAGACATAATTAGATGTAAAGTCCTTATCTTGTTATGGATGTCATCTTGAGTGGTCTACTTATAGTTGTTCTTTATTTTAATGTAGATTATAATTTCATGGCTTCTACTCTATCACTGCATGGCATCTTGGATGCCAACAAGCTGACCGATCCTAATTATGTGGACCGATTGAGGAACCTGCGGATAGTTTTATCTCAGGAAAGGATTGCCTATATCCTTGATACTTCTGACCCTGATCCGATAGGAGAGGATGCTATCAAGGAGGAAAGAGGCATATATAAAATGTGGTAGAATGACAGCATGACTGTCAAGTGCATAATGTTGGCCTCTATGAGTAATGAACTCCAGAGGCAACATGAGAAAATGGAACCTCAATCCATATTGCTCAATCTCAAAGAGCTTTATGGGGAGCATAGTCGGACTGCACGATATGAGATATCAAAGTAGTTGTTTCGGGCACGAATGAGTGAGGACTCTTCCGTTCAGACACATGTCCTCAAAATGATTGAACTAATCACCTGGTTAGGTTAGTTAAGATTTGTGATGGATGGGGAGCTCAATCAGGATTTAATCCTACAAGCACTCCCAGATTCCTTCTCACAGTTTGTCATGAATTACCAAATGAACAAACTGAATACTTCATTGCCCGAGTTATTAAATATGCTCAAAACAGCAGAGAGTCATTTTAAGGTTGGTAAGGCTGAGCTTCTTCTAGTCGATAATAAGAAGAAGCCAGCAATGAAGAAGGGTCCTAAAAGAAAGAGGAACCCTAAGAGTAGCTTCAAGAGCAAGAAGAAGACAAGGAAGCCCTCCGCTGATGAATCTTGTTATCACTGTGGGAAGCAAGGGCACTGGAAGAAAAATTTCAAGTTATACCTTGCAAAGGAGAAGCAAGATGCTGTTGGAGCATCTAAAGGTTTGTTAATGATACAAACAAGTTTATCTATGAGTTATTCAGCTTCTAATTCATGGGTATTTGATACCGCATGTGAATCTCATATCTGCAAATCTTTGCAGGGGCTGCAGAGGCCTAAAAGATTGAAGAAAGGTGACTTCAAGCTATTCAGCGCAAGTGGAGAACCCATTCAAGCTGAAGCTATTGGCACCTACTTATTGTTATTGCCTTCGGGCAATATCTTAGAATTAAAAGAATGTTATTATGTACCCAATGTTATTAAAAACATTATTTCTATACCTTCCTTGTTACAACAAGGTTATGAAATAAAGTTAACGAGCCTGAGATGCTCGATTTTCTTTTCAAAGAAATTCTTTGGTTATGGTACATTTTCTAATGGTCTTTTAACTCTATCATTAAATGATGAAGTCTTGGTTGTTGAGAACAAGAAAAGAAAGAGAGATGATGTCAAAGTCACATATCTCTAGCATTGCCGCTTGGGTCATATTAGTGAGTCTAGGATAATCAAATTGATTCATGATAACCTACATGACATGATTGACATCTAGCAACGTGTCTTGCCTAGCTGGTTCGAATTGACAACTTGGGTCGGTTCAATTTGACCTAATTAGGTCAAACGGGTCCGATTGGATCGAATCGGCTTGGACCCAGACCTACTGCTGGCTAGATGTGGAACCCAAAGGGTCACACATGTATGAGAATTAACATAGTAATTTATTGGATATTATATTAGGGTTAATTAATCCTAATTGGCTAGCTAGATTGCATACTAGCATATGTATGCTAGCCTAATTCCTAACCCAATTAGATTGGGTCTATTTGTTTACTAATTGGGCAAACCAATTTATGAGAAATCTAGATTGGGTTGTGTCCTAAGTGGGGTCAAATAATCTGATTTTATTTGGATTTTATCAGCATTTATCTTGGATTTATGAAGAGTCCAAACTAGGTTGGACTCTTGGCACCATTTGGAGTATGTGCTAGAAATAATTGGCATGAAAGAAGAATAGGAGTCCTTCTACTTTGGGGAAGTGATTTCTAGATAAGCAAGGAGTCTCTCCCCTTGTCCTAACACCCATTCCTTCAGCCTCTTTACTGTGCAAGAAAGGAAGGAAGGAATTGGCATGCGCAACATGAAGAGTCACGACTCTTCATGGTTGCCGCACCAATTCAAATTCAAATAGGAAGTTTTATTACTGAAGGGATTTATGATTGATATGTCTCATCATTCCCATGCCAATTACCTTCTTATCAGTTGGTTACATGCCACATGGCATGAAGAAAAATCACCAGTTTAGTCCAAGAGATGCAGATAAGTCATTTGGCGTGTGAAAGGATGTATTTTTGAATCCAAAAGACTCCTTCTCATTGAAGGGTCTTATTTGATCTGATGAAAAGCAGATCAAGGGCTGATGAAGAGCCTTATCCCACGCCTCCTGCTTTCCTATATAAATCCATCGGTGTTTTACCAAAAGCATTCCATTCAATCCTTTCTTTCTTACATTCTTGCGCTTATCCTCTTTGTCTCTTCCTTCCCTTGTTAAGACATTGTTCTTTCTTTAAGACAAGTCTGCCAAATTAAGACAAGGGCTTAGGAAGAGAATAAAGAAGTGTTAAGTAGAAGTAAGAAGAGTTTAGGAGAAGGTTCAGAGTGCTTGTCAGGAGGGTATTAGTCTAGTAAAGAAGAAAAAGTTGTCGAAGGCTAGAAAGGCTGCCAAAGAGTCCTAGTGGTTTAAGCAAGCAAGAAAGGAGTGTCTCCTTGGTTCAATTCTCATGTGGATCACCTTTGGAGGGCATGCGCTTGTGTGCCTAGTGGAAAGAAGAAGGTTATAGCATATCAGGTATTCTTCTTAAGCCTCATTATATGATTAGTTAATTGTTATGTTCAAGGGATTCTGGATTAGGGTTTTGATTTCTTATAGTTTCAAATGAAAATTTTTGAAATTCTACCATCCAATGTGCCACCGAAACCCATCATATAGGTCTAACCATCTTGAGTAAGGATCTATGGAAACCATCCTTGGTACTAGTGTAGTTGAGGGACAAGCCTCAATAGACCTCCATATTTTAATGGAACAAATTATACTTATTGAAAAACTAGAATGAAAATTTATATGCATTCAATAGATTATAATTTATGGAAAGTTGTTGATAAAGGTCCACAAATTCCTTCAATTGTAGTAAATGGTATTTCCATCCTAAAGCTCGAAGAGGATTGGGATGAAAATGATATTAAACAATCCAAGATTAATGCGAAAGCAATGAATCTCCTTTATTGTGCACTAGATCCTAGCGAGTTTAATTGGATTTCTACATGCACATCTGCTAAGAAAATATGGGATACACTTGAAGTTATCCATGAGAGTACTGATCAAGTGAAGAACACAAAAGTAAACATGTTAGTGCACACTTATGAGATGTTCCGAATGGAATCCAATGAATCTATCACTGACATGTACACTAGATTCACAAACATTGTCAATGGCATGAGAAGTTTAAAAAAAATCATGTCTAATGCTGATCTTGTCAACAAAATTATCAGGTCACTTCCAACTTCATGGGATCCAAAGATGACTGCCATACAAGAAGCTAAAGATGTTGACAAATTAGTGGGATCGCTTATGACTTATGAGCTAAATCTGAAATAGAAATATATGGACTTGGTTAAAAAGTAAAAGGGGATAGCCTTCAAGTCTGCAATTCAAGAAGAATCTTCAAATGAAGAATCAGAAGAAGAAGAAGAGGATGAGAGTGAGGAAGCTCTTCTAGCAAAGAAGTTTAGAAGATTTATGAAAAGAAGAAAGTTCCCTTACAAGAAAAGATTCCAAACAAGTAAAGACAAGGGAAAAGAAAAGGAGAAATAAAAAGAAAAAAGGAGAAGGAGATACCAACATGCTTCGAATACAAGAAGCTCGGACATTACAAGTTTGACTGTCCTCTCCTAAAAAAATCAAGAAAGAAGCTTAGGAAGAAAGTTATGATGACGACCTGGAGTGAGAGTGAGGATCCAGCTCAGATGAAGAACAAACTAAAGTTGCCAATCTATGTTTCATGGCACAATAAGAACAAGAAGAGATAATTTCTAACTCTGAAGCAGATTTTACTTTTGATGAATTGAAAACTGTATTTGATGAATTGATGCATGATTATGAATTGATTTTATCTAAAAATAAAAAATTGAAAAAGCATGCAAATAGTTTTTCACATGAAAAAAATTCTTTTATAAATGAAGTTAGTGAATTGAAAAGCAAACTTGATGTTTTAGAAAAGAAAAACAAAGCATTAACAAATGGAAAATGAATTTTTAAAAAGATCTAAAGCTATTGCCAATCCTAACTGAGTCAATCCACAACATGTCTCAACCTCACAAGTCCAGTGACTCCTCACTGGGACTACCCCGGCCGAGGATTTGCTAAATTGAAACACTGCGAGACATTCAATCCAAACAATTTGGACAGGTCAATTCCATCTTGGTCCACCACTACTCCATAATTACTTGCCTGTACCTAGAAACCTTCCATCACCGAATTAGAAATCCGGGTAGTCCGATACCAAAGCATAGGGAGTTGCTTGCAAGCTACCATGGTGACCTCAGGTCGGAGGGACACATATACCCATATCCAATCATGAGCAATCCTTTGGCAGAAAGGTGCTCCACGGAATCACGTTCAATAAGATGTCATATATCCTACTTGCAGATCACATTAGTGTCACCACACTCCTTTGGTCAAGAGGACAACCAAATGATGTGAACCACAACAACCTACACTTGATACATTGCCATCTTGTACAATGTATCCTATGGTTGTGGACCTTTTTAAAGGACCACTCGATATATCCTCTCTATATCGAAGTCAGTGCAGTCCTAAAGACTTCATCACATAAATTGAGTTCATTACAGGGAAATGAATGATGTGATGAGCTGCCAAAATAAAGTTTTATTAATTCATATACAAATTACAATACCGAGCACAACTGCCTACAGCCTAGGCGATTGGCTTTGGGACATTTTCAATAACTCCCACATGTACTAAAGCCAATCAGAATAGTATCAATATCCATTTCCCTTTTACAATAGTCGAACTCTTGGATTTCGAGGGCTTTAGTGAAGGGGTCAGCCAGATTTTCCTTTCCATCAATCTTCATAAGATTGATGTCGCCTCGTTCAACGATCTCTCATACGAAGTGATAGCACCATAGAATGTGCTTGGTGCGGTTATGAGACTTTGGCTCTTTAGCTTGAGCAAAGGTACTTGAGCTATCACAATATACTAGAACAGGACCATCTAGGGAAGGTGCCACCCCTAGCTCTCCAAGGAACTTTCGCAACCACATGGCTTCCTTTGCTGCATCGATGCTGCAATGTACTATGCTTCGCATACCGAGTCTGCAACTGTTGCCTGCTTGGAACTCTTCCAGCAGATCGCTCCTCCATTCAGGGTAAACACAAACCTTGACACACTATTTTTATATCACTATCTGACTGGAAACTGGAGTCAGTATACCCCACAAGTTTCAAGTCAGGTTCTCCATAAATCAGCCATTGGTCCTTAGTATTTCTCAAATACATCAGGATGGTCTTAACCACCTTCCAATGTACCTCACCTGGGTCAGACTGGTATCTCACCACTCCGAGTAAGTATGCCACATCTGGTCTAGTACATGTTATAGCATACATGATAGAGCCCACTGCAGAAGCATAAGGAACTCTACTCATACGCTCTCTTTCCTCAGGAGTTGTCACACAATCCTTCTTGGAAAGAGTAATTCTAGAACCTATCGGGAGATAGCCTTTCTTAGAATTTTTCATGCTGAACCGTTTTAGCATGATATCAATGTACATAGACTGGGACAATCCCAAAAGCTTCTTAGATCTATCTCTATAGATCTTCATACCCAGTATGTAAGAAGCTTCACCCAAGTCCTTCATGGAGAATTGAGATGATAACCAGACCTTTATTCCTTGCAATGTTGTGATGTCATTCCCGATTAAGAGAATGTCATCAACATACAGTACCAGGAATATGATCATAGAACCATTAACCCACTTTTAGATGCAGGGTTCCTCTTGTTCCTAACGAAACCATATGATTTGATACACCTATCAAATTGCATGTTCCAACTTTGAGATGCTTGCTTAAGTCCATAAATGGACCTCTGCAATTTGCACACTTTTGACTCGTCTGTAGATGTGAACCCTTCAGGCTGTATCATATACACCTCCTCATCCAGCTTCCAATTCAGGAAAGCAGTTTAGACATCCATCTGCCAGATCTCATAGTCAAAATGTGCTGCCAAAGCAAGTATGATTTGAATGGACTTGAGCATTGCTACAGGGGAGAACGTCTCGTCATAATCAATACCATATCGCTAACGATACCCCTTGGCAACCAGACGGGCTTTATAGGTTTCTACCTTCCCATCTGCGTCCCTTTTTCTCTTGAAAATCTACTTGCACCCGATGGGTTTTATCCCTTCAAGTGGATCAACCAATGTCCATACATTGTTGATCTCCATGCAATCCATCTCGGATCGCATGGCTCCAAGCCACGCCTTAGAGAAGATATTTGAAGTGCATCCATATAGGTGATCGGATCCTCATCATTCTCGTCGAGCTCAATGGGATCACTGTCCTAGACCAAGAAACCATAGTATATGTCTGGCTAACATAGTACTCTACCGAATCTCCTAATAATGGGTTCCAAGTGTGATTCAATCATAGCTGGTTCTATGATGTCCTTAGAGTGTGCAGGTTCTTCCACTGGTTGAACTTCACCAAGTTCAATCTTAGAGGCTATAGTTCCTTCTCCAAGAAACTCCTTTTCCAAAAAGATAACCCTAAAAGCAACGAACACTTTCTGTTCATCCTCCAAGTAGAAGAAATACCCTTTTGTTTCCTTAGGATACCAAATAAATAGACACCGATCAAACCTAGGACCAAGTTTATCTGAGTCTAAATGCTTTACATAAGCCGGACAATCCTAGACCCGAAGGTATTTGAGGGTTTACATCTAGTCCATAACTCATATGGAGTGGAGACAACAGACTTACTCAGAATATTATTCAGCAAGTAACATGCTATCTCAAGTGCATATCCTTAGAAGGATAGCGACAGAGCTATAAAGCCCATCATGGATCAAACCATGTCCCACAGGATTCGATTCCTTCTTTCGACACAACATTTAACTAGGATGTTCTTGGAGGAGTCCATTGAGAGAGAATCCCATTCTCCTCAAGGTATGTCATGAACTCACCGAATAGGTATTCACCGCCTCGATCAAATTGGAAAATACTCTTTCCAGTTTGTTTCTCCACTTCATTATGATATCATTTGAACATTTCAAATGACTCAGATTTATGTCTCATCAAGAAGACAACCATACCTAGAAAGGTCATCTGTAAATATAATGAAATATCTATATCCACCTCTAGAACTAACTGTCATGGGTCTGCATACATCAGTATGTACGAGACTCAGAAGTTCTGTAGCTCGTTCACCTTTTCGAGTAAAAGGTGACTTGGCCATTTTACCAAGCAAATGGGATTCACAAGTGGGCAGTGAGTCAGAATCACTGACCTCGAGGAGGCCTTTTCCTCGTAACTTGTTTATCCTATTCTGGTTAACATGACCAAGCCTACAGTGCCATAGATACAAGTCACTGACATTTTCTATCCTTGGGCTGTTCGGGTCTATGGATGCTTGATAAAGAGGACAGTTCCTCTTCCAGTGTCCCTGCTTCTTACAATAGAAGTACTCTGCACTAATTTTATTAGCTTTTACTTTCTTGGCCTGACTTGAGCCAGGAGCACTCTGCACCTTCTTTCCCTTACCTTTCTTCTTCCATTTCTTAAAAGGACGATGACCTCTAAAACCTTCCACTAAATTCACCACCCCCTTATTCAGTTGGTGGTCCTTCTCGTAAGTCTGCAGCAACCACATCAAACCATGGTAATTAACTATAGGCTTATTCATTCTATAATGATCGAGAAAGTTATGATAGGAGGAGGGTAGAGAATTCAAGATCGCATCCTTGCCGAGTTGCTCATGTAAGGGACATCCGAGCTTGCTCAATCATTCGATCATCTCGATCATGTACAATATATGATCAGTGACCGAAGCACCATTCCGTATTTTGGTATTGTAGATGGCACAAGACACTTTGTACCGCTCCACATCGTCTGGCATGCTGAAGGATTCCTTCAAATTTTGAAGGATCTCGTTTGGCTGGGCCTCCTTGAATTTGCGATTGAACTCATCATTCATCGCCGCCAATATTTTGCATCGGACAGTAGTCTGATCATAAACCCACCTCAAATAAGTATCCCTGATCGAATTCTGAGCATTGGCAGGAGGGGTTTCATATGCTGGATCCGTTATCACATAAAGGATCCATTCGTGCTCTAGTACTATCCTCAATTTTTGATAATAACTATTGAAATTGGGACCCTTTAACTTCTCGCTATCGAGAAGTGATCGGTGTGAAAGGTTTGAAGACATCTGAAAGGAAAATTAAGACCTAATCAGTATATGAATTAATCAATTAAACCAAAAGACTTGGACTTTAGTCTAAAGGTTCCTTCCACAAATTTTTTAGATTGGGAGCCTCTAACTCCAATCCATGAAATCATCATTTCATAGTGGGTACTGAAATCCAATAGACCACGTATGAGCCCGACTATGGCCAGCTCACCCATACGTGCCTAAAGGTAGGTTCTCTAACCAATTGCTTCCTTAAGCAACTTCAGTAATCAATTTTGTCCCACAGAACCCCCAATCGGCCTTGGGGCCTCCTATTATGGGTCTCTGGTTAGGTCCAACCATCAACATGACAAATCCAAAGCTTCCAACTAACGAATGACCAAACCCAACTTTGGCTGGCCCACCTGATTACCGTTAAGAAGGTTGCACTAAACCATCATCTATGAGAGAGTAATTACAGTAACCGGATGCACACCTGTTCTTTGGAACTGCCGATGTACACCAAGCTAAAGGACTCATTACTAACCCACTTAACGGGAGGTTAAGACACCATCAACTCATTGACTTAGTCTTTTTCAGGACCTAATAATTTTAGAGGATTTTATTAAATTATGACAGAACAATATAGAAAAGAATATGGATAAACCTCCCACTGATCAAATCAATTCTCAGGAGGGTTGAATTAAATTCAACACATTGGTCCATGGACACCTAAAGATTAGACAGGCTGATCACTAGGGTGGCATGGGATAACTCGAGTCAATAAGCTCTTCTAATCAGTTCTGGTTGACCGGATTGGCCAGGTAGGTGAGATCATGGGTGAGTATCGGCCATTAACCATCTTTCCTAGACACCAACCAAGTTGGCCAGGAAAGAGGTAGCCTCATGCAACTATGATCAAAACTACAAACCTGCCTAGATACCAATTGGTTTACCAGACTCGATTAGACCATCCTAAAAACTCAGGCTTTCCACAAAGCCACTAATTAGATCCATTTAAGAAGAATGGACTAACCCATCTAACTATTAGATAGATACATAATAGAAGGTCCTTAATCAACAATTGATTAGTTCTCTTAAGTCCAATTCAACTAACCTTAGGTCTAAACCAATTAATGGATCCAATCAGATAGCTAATCCAATTAACCCAGTGGCTTATTCAAATGACATTAGGTTTTATAAACTCTAATATGGCTTGTCATTTAATTAATCTTTCAATTCATAATTGTTAGATTATAAGCCAACTTTTAATTAAAATATTTTTAATTAAATTCATGTAAAACCTTTCTACATCTTTCATGCATCATATCTAGTTCTATCATATTAGTTTATAATATTGCAAGCCTTAAACATTTTAGACATGCCATTGTATATGTATTGGGATTAAAACATTTTTAATACCATAGATTTCCTTTAAGGATCCTTCTGAAAAGACCAACACAGATGAACCACCTCGTCTCATTGAAAATTAGGGGTTTTAAACCCTGATTAACATGGACACATGGACATGGTAAAGGTCTCAACTAGGTTCATAAAAGTAATCCCTAATACATGCAATCATGATATGCTACACAGGAACCTGTGGCTCTGATACCACTTAAGAAAAACCTGGTGCACCGAAAGCCTACTCTAGGCATGCTACACTAGGAAGTAGGTAATGCATATTTAAAAATTTTAATCATGCATACGAAAATAAACCTACTCATGCATAAGATCTAACATAATATGATGGATATAACAAATACAAGGCATGTATAAGCAAGTGCAAGAAATATAAACAATATGATAAAACCTAGACCTAAGCATGCATGATAATAATAACAATAACATACCTTGTAGAGCTTACTTCTATTCTGAACTTGGATTGAAGCAGGAAGAAGTCGACTCCCTCAACAGCAAATCAAATCTACAACTACAAGAAGAAGATGAAAGGATCGGTCTATCCTCTCGAGGTATCCAAGTTTCCACCCTCTAGAGTATCCATGCACGGGCTCTCGCTGATCCAAATCCCGGAAGGATGCTAGTCCTTCGGGAATCAACTAACAGGTCACAGACATGTGGAGCAGGGAAATCAAATGATCCTCATGGACGGTCTTCTCCAAGACTGCCCAAACTCCATGAAGAGCACACACCGGAAAACTAAAAACAGGGAATGAATACACAGGACATAGAACAAAATTCCACACTCAGATATTTCATCCCACAAACTCTCTCACGACTCCTCTCATCTCCCCTATTCTTCCCCTCTCACCGAAGGATATAAATCACATGCTCTGTTCTTCTTATCATCCCCTCTCCCTTACGGCATACAACCCAGAATCTGAGATGGAGAAAACCCAAGAAGACTCTCAATGGAAGAAGAGAGGATGGGAAAAGAGACAAGGGAAGGGAGCAGCAACAAGGGAGAAGAAATGGAGGGGGGTGCCATGGCTTGGCTGCTCTGCAAGCCCCACACCATCCTCTCTCGCATGCCCTTTTTACCTTCAACCAAGAAGTCTCTCACAGCCTTCTACCCAGGAAAAATCTAATGCTGAGAATATGCGTGAAGCCCGTGAAGAAAGCCGAGGAAATAAAAGACGGCTCCTCTCAACCTCACGGCCTAGTTTTTGTTCCCTCTCTAAACAACAGCGCACGGCCAGCAACCAACTAATAAGAGAAGCGGAGAACACCCGTGAAGGCCAGGAAGTCACCATGAGAAGGATCCAGATAAAACCAAACCACCATGAAAGAAGGGAGGTCGAGCAGGAGAAAAACTCCAAGAGATATCAAGAACACGGTGCTAAGGATAATACTAATCAGATATCCCAAGCAATCGATCTCCAATTTATCCATATCCATTTAAACGGTGAAATAGGAGCATACAAGATAACAGGGGAAGAGGGAGAAATACCATGAGAAGTCCAAACTCATTTGAATATGCTCATGATCGGATGAGAATCCTGGGAACTCGCTGGAAGAGAACTCCATGAAAACAAGTGATCGAGAGAAAGGGAAGCCAAGTGGGAGAAATCATCGAGTAAACGATCCCATGATAAAACCAGTTCAACAACAAACCCCGATCCGACCAAATCCGATCAGCAAGAAAATCAGGTCAAGTCCTGGTCTACCAGGAACAATTTCGGGTTGACCCAAACCAATCCTGGCCGATCCATTTCAGATCAGATGGACCAAAAAAAAATCCAATGTGTGCTCAATCAGTCCATTCGACCTTAATACCGAAACGATTTTCAATCGTTGATCGATTCCCAGATCAGGAAGAAACCCTCTATGATGTCGACCTCATAGGTTCGAACCTAAATGGTAGCATTGAAACACTTCAGTTCAGCACAAGATACCATCTAGCAATGGGTCCCAGTGTCGGATAGGCCGAAGATGAGAGAGAAATCTATCGAACCTCTGGCATATGGTTACCGTATAATTCATCTTTTTAATTTTTAATGCTCAAGATGACCTAGGGTTAGACTGCCAACCTTAACTAAGTTAATCCACAACATGTCTCAACCTCGCAAGTCCAGTGACTCCTCATTGGAACTACCCCACCGAGGAATTGCTAAATTGAGACACTATGAGACCTTCAATCCAAACAATTTGGACAGGTCAATTCCATCTTGGTCCACCACTGCTCTATAAGTACTTACCTGTACCCAAAAACCTTCGTCACCGGATTAGAAATCCGGGTAGTCCGGCACCAAAGCACAGGGAGTTGCTTGCATGCTACCATGGTGACCTCAGGTCGAAGGGACACATATACCCATATCCAATCATGAGCAATCCTTTGGCAAAAGGTGCTCCACGGAGTCACGTTCAATGAGATGCCACCCATCCCACTTGTAGATCACATCAGTATCACCACACTTCTTTGGTCAAGAGAACAACCAAATGATGTGAACCACAACAATCTATACTTGATACATTGCCATCCTATATAATGTATCCTTTGGTTGTAAACCTTTTTAAAGGATCACTCGATATATCCTCTCTATATCGAAGTCAGTGCAGTCCTAAGGACTTCATCACATAATTGAGTTCATTACAAGGAAATGAATGATGTGATGAGCTACCAAAATAAAGTTTCATTAATTCATATACAAATTACAATACTAGCACAATCGCCTACAGCCTAGGCGATTAGCTTTGGGACACAATTCCCAACACTTGCATCATCAAGCATTACATGTTTTTCATGCAAAAAACTAGGTCATAAAGCTTTTCAATGTAATTTAAGAAAAATCAATAATTTTGGAAAGATTTGGGTTTCAAAAGGAACTAATTTAAGCACTAACCCTAAAGGACCCAAGTTGACTTGGGTATCTAAAAACAAAACTTGATTTGTTTTACAGGTGTGTCTTATAACCATGGAAAACAAAAGGCTATGGTATCTTGATAGTGGTTGTTCAAATATACATGACAGGAGATGTGAAGCAATTCACCTCTCTTGAGGCAATAAATGGAGGGAGTGTGACCTTCGATGATAATGTAAAGGAAATTTCATTGTTATTGGTAAGGTTCACATCTCCCCTTCTACTTGCATTAATAATATACTTTTAGTTGAAGGTTTAAAGCATAATCTTTTAAGTATTTGCCAATTTTGTGATAAAGGTTTTCAAGTTGTTTTCAAATCATCCTATTGCATGATTGCTAGTCCTGATAAAAATGGAGTGAGATTCATTAGAAAAAGGCATGGTAATATTTATTTGGTAGATTTGGATAATCTATCTTTGCCTAATGGAGAATGCCTAGTTACAATGAATCCTACTATAAATGAGACTAGTTGGCTATGGCATCGTAGACTAGGACATGCTAGCATGTATTTACTCTCAAAACTTTGCAAAAAAAAATTAGTAAGAGATTTACTAAAACTTAGTTTTGAAAAATATAGAGTTTGTGAAGCATGCCAACTTGGAAAACAAGTAAAAACATCTTTCAAACCTAAAGGCTTTGTTACCACTAGTAGGCTATTAGAACTACTCCATATGGATCTCTTTGGACCAACTAGAATATCTAGTCTAGGAGGTAAGAGATATGGATTAGCTATAGTTGATGACTTTTCAAGATTTACCTGGATTTTCTTTCTCGCTCATAAAGATGAATCATTTTCAGTATTTATAAAGTTTTATCAAAAGGTATCTAATAAAAAAGGTATTTCAGTTATCTGCATATGTAGTGATCATGGTTCTGAATTTGAAAATCAAGATTTCAAAAATTTTTGCAATGAAAAAGGTATTGAACATAATTTTTCTGCACCTAGAACTCCTCAGCAGAATGGAGTGGTAAAAAGGAAAAATCGTACTTTAAAAGAAATGGCATGCACTATGCTTTGGAAAAATGATTTACCATAATATTTTTAGGCTGAATCAATTAATACTGCTTGTTATATCTTGAATCATGTTTTAATTCATCCTATTTAAAAGAAAACTCCTTATGAACTTTGGAAACAAAGAAAATCAACTTTAAAATATTTTTGAGTTTTTGGTTGTCAATGTTTTATTTTGAATAATGGTAAAGACAATCTTGAAAAATTTGATGCCAAGTTTGATGAAGGTATCTTTTTATGATATTCCACATCAAGCAGGGTATACAGAATTTTTAACAAAAGAACCCTAGTTATAGAGGAGTTTGTACATGTAGTTTTTGAAGAGTTTGCTCATAAATCCTCTAAAAAAGAGGATACGTCTGATGCATGTGCAGGTGCTGAAAAGTTAAAGAAGATAACATTAGATGATCCCTCTCAACAAAGTGAAGAAGATCAAGAGAAATATGAAAGAAAAGAAGCCATACAATCCATACCAAAGCATCAAGTCTACCCAAAGAGTGGAAGTATGCTCATGGACATCCTAAGGAGTTAATCCTAGGTGTTCCATCAAAAGGGATAAGAACTCGATCTTCAATTAAAAATGAATGTGATTATATTGCTTTTGTTTCTCAAATAAAGTCAAAGTGTTTTGAAGATGCTGAAAAAGATCCTAATTGGATAAATGCTATGCAAGATAAACTAATTCAGTTTGAAAGAAATAATGTTTGGACATTAATAAAAAGACCATCTAACATTTCTATTATTGGCATAAAATGGGTATTTAGGAATAAATTGGATGAAAATGGAATTGTAACTAGAAATAAAGCTAGGCTAGTTGCTAAAGGTTACAATCAGGAGGAAGGAATTGATTTTGATGAAACCTTTGCTCCTGTTGCTAGACTTGAGGCAATTAGACTACTATTAGCATTTGCTTAGTTTATGAACTTCAAGCTTTTTTAAATGGATGTTAAAAGTGCTTTTCTGAATGGTTATATAGCAGAAGAAGTATTTGTTAAACAACCATATAGTTTTGAAAATCATGCATATCCTGATCATGTTTTTAAATTACATAAAGTACTTGATGGTTTAAAGCAAGCACCCAGAGCATAGTATGAAAGACTCAGCAAGTTTTTGATTGAAAATGAATTCTTTAGAGGCCATGTTGACACAACTTTATTTTTAAAGAAGAAAAATGATGATTTATTAGTAGTACAAATTTATGTTAATGATATTATATTCGGTGCTACTAATGAGATTCTTTGTCAAGAGTTTGCCAAGCTTATACATGAATAATTCGAAATGAGCATGATGGGAGAACTCAATTTCTACCTTGGACTCCGAGTCAAGCAAACTAAGAATGGGATATCCATCAACCAAGCTAAGTATACAAGAGAAATGTTAAAGAAATTTGGGATGGAGACTACTAAGTCAATAGGTACACCTATGAGCCCCTCTTGTAAACTTGATAAAGATGAACATGGTAAATCTATTGATCAAAAATTATATAGAAGAATGATTGGCTCTTTATTATATTTGACTACTAGTAGACCAGATATAATATTTAGTGTATGTATGTGTGCTAGATATCAGTTTGATCCTAAAAGTCTCATCTATTGGTTGTTAAGAGCATATTCAGATACTTATCTGGTATAATTGATATTGGTTTGTGGTATTCTAGAAATTCATCTATTGACTTAATTAGATTTTTTGATACTGATTTTGCTGGGTGTAAACTTGATAGAAAAGTATTAGTGGAACTTGCCAATTTCTTGGAGTTAACTTAATCTCTTGGTTTAGCAAGAAACAAACTTTGGTTGCACTATGAGCTGAGGCTGAGTATATTGCAGCAGGAAGTTGTTGTGCTTAAATCTTGTGGATTAAGCAATAACTTGAAGATTTTGTAATCAAACTAACTAAGACATCTATAAAATGTGATAATACTAGTGCAATATGCTTAACTAAAAGTCCTATTCAACACTCTAGAAGTAAACATATTGAAATTACGCATCATTTTATTAGAAATTATGTTGAAAATAATGATGTTGTGCTTGAATTTGTTGGTACTGAAATGTAATTAGCTGATATATTGACTAAGCCTCTCCAAGAAATCGATTCAGTATGATTAGAAGAGAACTTGAAGTCATCAACCCTTTTGATTGAAAATTTCTATCTCTTCATATCCTTTGACCCTTGATTAATCAAATCTACTTTTAATTTTGTTTAATTTCCTTGAATTCCATTAAAATTCTATTCTTTTTTATCAAGGCTTCAGTTCTTTTTTTTTTCAATTTTATGTCGAAGTGTCGACACTTGGAAGTGTCGACACCTGGAAGTGTTGACACTTGAACAATGATAGACCGAAATAAAAATAGGAGAATGAAGTGTTTTCTTCATCATTTTCTTTCCAAATCGAGTTGACTCATCCCTAACACTGTTCCACTCACTTCTTCCCTCCAAATCGCTCCACCAACCTTCTCAAATTTTCATTTTGAATGGTTCTAGCCTCAGTTTCTACCATTTTCTTCCTTCCTATTTATTTTGAACGGTAGAAACCCTAGGTTCCTTCCCCTCTTGCAATTCAATCATGTATCTTTGGAATGGGGCCTAGGAAGCAAGTTGTCTAGCATCCAAGACCATCCAATCAAGTAGAAGAAAGGGGAACCAAGCCTAAGCATGAAGCCAGAGCAGTAGATGCTCCTGATGTTCCTGCTAGACCTCTCTTTCCTGTGGCTAGTCAGATGGGATCGAAGACCATCGTCGGAGGATGTCATGTGGATTCGAGTTCATTTGTCGGCAGCAATTTAGGATAGGTCAGTGGCTTAGGGATGCTGGCTTGGTGCCATTTTGTTCTTTGACTGAGAGATTCTACCCGGGTTTGATTTGAGAGTTCTATGGTTCACTAGCATGAGGGAGTGATGGATGGGTTGCTCAGGTGCGAGACAGAGATGTCAGTCACAGTGACAGTAGAGATTCTGAGCAGAGTATAGGACATACCCATGAGAGGATCTATCATGGATAGTCTAGTGGATAGATTCAGTGGTCTCCATTGTATTTTTAAGATAGATGACTTACCTGAGGGAGCCATTGTGGTTGCTTCGAGACTATCAGCTGAGATGAGGTTGCTGCATCACATAGTAGCTCGGATTCTTCTACCAAAGACCAGCCATTTCAACTTCATCACTGAGTGGGAGCTATTGGTGATGGTTTTCTAGTATAGCATACTCATGTATGCCTACTGGTACTTATGGTACATCAGTTGATGGAGGCATCTATCAGCTAGAGATTGTGTCTGCCCTACAGGATGGGCTTGATTTACTTTTCAAAGCTTATGGTGTAGTGATGGACTTGATGGGGTACCAGCTTGTCAGAGGCCAGTGGAGATGACGTGTATCTGGTCAGGCTACTGACAGAGATGAGGATATAAAAGAGGAGGACTGCATCTTTTCGGGTGAGGCAGGACCCTTAGAGCCACCTATTGATATGCCTGAGATATAGCCCAAGTCTTCAACGCAGCCAAAGCCAGCTCCTCAGCCTGAGCCAACACGGTCTGATATCCCTGGAGTTTCTGAGAGTCTAGAGGATAGGGTCGCTCGCATTGAGACTGAGTTGATGATCATTCGTCAGCGAGTTGACACATTTCATATGGAGATGAGAGAGAGCCATCGAGGACTGAGAGATGTGATCTCTACCATTCTATCCTCTTTGAGTGGACCCTCTTCCAGGAGTGCTCCTGATATTTTTGCTCCAATTGATTCAGTTCTAGCACCACCTGCTCCGGGA
The DNA here is from genome assembly GCA_021397845.1 of Areca catechu. Taxonomy (NCBI): domain Eukaryota; kingdom Viridiplantae; phylum Streptophyta; class Magnoliopsida; order Arecales; family Arecaceae; genus Areca; species Areca catechu. The sequence continues at coordinate 119,082,435 of CM038043.1, forward strand.
CTAGATTTGGATAATAATGATGAGACTGACTCTGATGAGTTTGACATGGCAGATTTGATGACAGAGCCAGTGCTGGAGACATTATCGACCCTCCTAGGAGTCCCATTAATGATCCATCTAGTTCATCTTTCCAGACTCCTATTCTACCCACTCATCTTTCCAGACCAGCTGATCACACTTCCATTCCTTACCTACACCTATCATACCTTTAGTTACTGATACACCTATCATTGATTCTCCCCCATTGCATACATCTTCCATTATCAGGGAACTAGGGTTTTATACCCCTAGTTTCCATCATCTTGATTAGGTCCTATATTCGATCATACACCTTTCCATATAGTTGTTGATACTGCCCCTCCGATCCATTCTTCTCCTACTACTGACATAGCTTCTACCTCATCTACACCAGCTAGAGGCAGGACTTATGTTTGACACAGAGGACGAGGCCATCGTGTTCCATCGAGACCGACCAGGACCCATCTTCGTGATCTTCAATCTATGTGGCCTCAGTCTCGTGCTTCTACTAATACAGGACCGATCGAGATTGGATCCTCGGATGATGAGGATAGTGCTTAGGATAGTTTTTATATTTACTTACTCTTTTGTATCATGTATCAATGAATGCAATATCATGAATGATTGAAATGTTCTCTTCATTTTATGACTTTGGATGTTGTCACCTCAAATGAATGAATGAATTTCAGTATTTGATTTTTAGTGTTTATTTCTCTCTTTTCCTTTTTAATGTTGACAAACAAGGGGGAGAGGTAAGTATGAAAGAAATAAGTAAGTATAAATGAGAGATAAGTTTTGAAAGGTATGTAAGTATAAATGAGAGATAAAAGATAGATATATATAAATTTTTGTGCAATAAAGATAAGTTTTGATATGAAGATGAAATGAAAACTTTATTTTTTTTGAGAAAAATGTTTTGAGCATTGAGTCCTTTGAATTGCAAAATCTATTTTGCTAAAATTTCATGCCTAATTCTTAATTTTAGATGTTTAATTTCAGTTTTATGTCATTGAAAGATCTTTGAAAATAAATTTTTCAAATCACCTCTTTAGGGGGAGAATTTATATTCTTCAATCTATTATTCAAAATTTTTTTGACTACTTTCACCTTGTTTCATTGCTAAATTTATTATTCTTGAGCATGTTCTCTTTAGATTATCATGATATATGAATTTCTTTTTTAGCTCTGATACTCAGTCCAAATTTGATTCAAATGAGCTTTTAAACTTTCTTTCTCTATTTGAATACATACTGCGATAAGCCTTATGCATATTGAAAATTTCTTTCAAAAGCTCATTATGTGATTTATACTTAAAGATTTTATCATCATCAAAAAGGGAGAGATTGTTGACTATGTTATTGATTTTGAAGATAAATAAAATACTTAAGCATAAATTGAGTACTAACTATTTCTTTAAATATATTTTTATAGAAAAATGTACTCATCAATCCAACAATTTTGATTGCTTGTCAAAGAAATGAAGAAGTCCCCTCCATGAATGAAAGATTAGTTTTAAATAGACTTAAGCACTTGAAGATTGCTTCAAATAACACAAAGAGTTCAGCACAAATTGGTTTTAGCAGAGGTTCGTGGTTTTTTGAAGAAATCTCAGCAAGTGTCTACTCAAAATGTCAACTCACAACTCAAGTGTCAACTCATGATAGTGGAAGTGTCGACTCAAGTCGCATGTAGAAAGAATTTTAGATGGCATGGCTGAAGTGTCGACTCATGCCAGTCAAGTGTCGACTCAAGGATCAGCTTATCGCTTGAGAAGTTTTTGATACAGAACTGCTGAAATTGAAGACTTCCCTAAAGTGTCGACCCATGGATATCAAGTGTCAACTCAAGTGTCGACTCACTAGAAGAAGTGTCGACTCACTTGAGAATTCTAGAGAGCTTCAATGAAGAAATTTGAACTAGGTGTCGACTCATGGAATGTAAGTGTCGACACTTGGAGTTATGGAAATAGTAATGGCTAGTTTTTCAAATGCATAACTCAGCCCTCTTAGCTCTTAATGGCTAGTTTTTTGTGTCTAACGGCCATAAACCAACTTTAAGACCTTGGAAAGGTATTTAAGTGATTCAAATCAAATCTAAACATAAGAGGATCTACAATAAAAAAGAAAAAGCAAGTGCATTCACTCCCATTCATTAAGAGCAACCACCTTCAAGTGAAAAGAAGTCTCCAAGCTTTCAAAGCCTTCAAGAGCATTCAAGTCCAACATTCTTGAGCATTAATTGAGGCTTCATCAAGTTGAAGACAAGCGATTCCTCAAAGCTTCAAAAAGATATCTGCTTATATATAGAAAGCTTTTATTATTGCTTTACTTCAAAATTTATACTTGTTGTAAAAGTTATTGGTTAGCCATGAAAATCAAGGAGGTTATTGGTTAGCCTTGAAAACCAAGGAGGTTATTGGTTAGCCTTGAAAACCAAGGAGGTTGTTGGTGAGTCTTAAAACCAATTAGGTTCTTGGTTAGCCGCAAAACTAAGGGAGGTTTTGACTTATGAGCTTGGTGAAAACGTTGGGTTTTGGTTAGTGAGCCTAGAAAAGTAATCGACTGTAATCGGTGGAGATTATATTGAATTCCCAAGTGGTCCTTGCGAAGTGGATGTAGGTGCATTGGAAAGCACTGAACCACTATACTTGGATTGTGTTTGTGATTGTTTGTCTCTCTCTTTTGCTCTTGCTTTTATTATTTTTAAATTTTTGCTGCATACTCTTTAAGAGTACATTACACTTGCATTTCATTGTACTTAATTTTATTATTGAATCGGTTCACACACTTGCAATTAATTTTTGGAAACCTAATTCACCCCCCCTCTTGGGTTGCTTACTGGGCAACATTATGTATGCTCGATGGAGAGGGTTGCCACTTGTGTAGGGACACTAATACAAGGATGTGGGTGCTCATTAGGATTTGAGTTCACTGAACTGATCTACCTTGAGAACATCTTATGGAGGTCTTACTACTTGTCAAAAGATGGTTCTCATAGTGGGAGTTGTACAAGTGATCCTTAGACCCAAGATCACCATGGTTCTTTATGCACCTAAAGCCATGTTTTGGTTCATATTCATTCATGACAAAGAGTCACATACGGGGTGTTCTCTTGAATGTGGTGGATTGTGCATGAAAGATGTGAGTGGATCAATAAGGAATCGATCACTCCTAGTTAGAGGACTTATCCTATGTAGTCTCTTTGATTGTTGACTTAGGAAGCTTTGATCAAAGTAGGATGAGATTAGATAGGATTTCTAATCTTTTATCGATCGAGTCTTTATTATCAAATTGAGATTTAGAAAGATTAAGTGCTAGGGTTTGATAATTCTCCATACCCATTACTTAATCAGGATAACAGAATATTGAAGGATTAAATTGCATGATAAATTTTCATTGAAGGGTATTTTAATAATTTCTACCAAATTCTTCATTTCTTGGGTAGGCATAATATGTTGCTAGATGTCAATCATGTCTTGTAGATTTTCATGAATCGAATTGGAAGGATTCATGAGTCAATTTAAAAATTGGTTCGAATTAGCTAACTTGGGTCAGCTTGATTTGACCTAATTAGGTCAATCAATTTTGATTGGATTGAAATAGCTTGGACCTGGACCTACTGCTAGCTAGATGTGGAGCCCAAAAGGTCACACATGCTAGGGAATTGGCCAAGGAAGTCAATTAGATTTTAATTAGGGTCATAGGATCCTAATTGGCTAGCTAATTAACATACTAGCATATATTAGCTAGCCCAATTTCTAACCCAATTGGATTGGGTAATTAGCTTGATATTTGGGCTAACCAATTTAAGTGGGACTTAGATTGGGTTGAGTTCTAATTGGGACAGCAATTATCTATATTTATCTAGAATTATTTGGACCTTTATCCTTGAATTATGGAAGAGTCCAAGTGAGATTGGACCTTGGCGCCAAGCTTGGCGTGCACCAAAGATTAAGGCGGATAGAAGGACCAAGAGTCCTTCTGCCACTTAACCACATATTCCGGATAAACACAAGGATCCTTTCCCTTATCCCCATGCCAACTTGGATTGGGCATGAATAGTCAAAAGAAGGATTTGGCATGATATTGGATGGCGTGCATAATGAAGGGATGTGTCCCTTCATATTTAGCATAGATTAAAAATCTAGAAGTCATTCTATTTGAAGGCTTCTATTTTCTCTGATACATCCCTTGGAATCCCTCGCCCCTTAGCCAATTTATGATCGGTTACATGCCACATGGCAAGTGGGAATAATGTTGAAAAAATGAAGAGACATATATATGTCTCTTGGCGTATGATATGACATGTCAAGATAAGTCTTTTCACCCAAGGGACTCCTTCTATTTGAAGGGTCTTATCAAGGACTGAAGAAAAGATTTATCAGGTGCCCCCTCACTCTTTATAAATAGGCATCAATAATCTGATGCCAGTGATTCCAAAAAACTTCCAAAAGAAGTCCTTTCCATTTTCTCTTCCTTGTCTTAGGACAAAGGTCTCTTTTAAGACAAGGCTTGTCTTTTTAAGACAAGACTTGTCATTTTAAGACAAGAGCCTAAGAAGAGATATAGGAGGGATAATCAGATTCTGAGAAAGGATTCAAAGAGGTCTCTGAGTGCCCTACAAGAGGGTAGGGGTTCCAGTAAAGGGAAAGGAAGAAAGGCTGCCGAGAAGAGTCCTAGTCAAATAAGCAAGCTCGATAGGAGTGCTTCCTTGGTTCGGTTCCTATGTGGATTATCTCTGGAGGGTATATACATTTGTGTGCCTTGTAAAAATTAAGGAGTATAACACTCTAGGTATTCTTCTATAATCCTAAAGTTATGATTTAATAATTATCATAGTCAAGTGGTCCTACGGTTTAGGGTTCCGATCGATTATGGTTTCAATAATGAAAATTTTGAAAGCCAGTCTTTCACAGCGTTAGCCTGAACCTATAAAAAGAATGTATGGAGACATGTTTAATATTAATCAGGAAAATGTTCCTAGCTTTAAAATGGAAAGGGATATTATCTAAATTCATCATGCCCGAGAAGTAGAGTAAGGTAGGTCAACCCATAATTGAAGAAATTTCTAAACTACCATATCCAATCTTGACCGGACAAATACAATCCCTTCTTAAGTATTGTATAAACCATAATAATATTATTAAATCATGGAATAATATGCTTGCCTAGTATACTTCATTAATTTGAGCTAATCATCATAGAGTACTTTATGAATAGTTTTTTTCCATGATGACAAGGCCTCCTGATTGACCCTATCCTTTTGTTAACTTGAGAGATATATTGAAATCAATCATCCACTGGACTCCCTCATAATGTCCGGCTGAAGATATTAAACTTAATGCTTGTTGGAAGGCAACCCAATATTTATCTTTATGCTCTTAAAAATAAAATAATAAAAATGATAATAATAATAAAATTTCAATCCAAATTGATTGTTGCAGCCTTTATCTTGTTGATAAGCTCCTCTTCTCAGGTAACCTCTATCCCTACATATTTTTTTATCCTAATGGTTTGAATTTATTTCTTTAACTTATTTTTTCCATTAGGGATAATGGCATTTAATTTGGGCGATAGGGACAGGACAAGTTTGTACCTTTTGAAAAATCTTTGAAAATTATTGAATTATTTTGAAAAATCTTCTAAATTTTTAAAGAAAATTTTTATCTTGAATAAACCATATGCCATGAAAGAAATTCTTAAGCAAAATAGACTAGAAAAAGGATAATGAAGTTAGAAATCATTTGCTAAGGACTATAGCGAATCAAGAAGTAGATTAGCTTGTCAAACTTTTAGCAGCTTATTTAGGTCACCCAAAGGCTATTAGCACTTCCATTATATATGCACACTGACAAGATAAAGTAGGTATTAGTTGTAAGGTCAATTAAAGGTTAAATTATTACTAAAAGATTGGTAATTGATATACATCTCCATATAACTTGAATTTGAGGAAATAGCTACTTGCCTAAAAAAAAGAAGAGAAAAAAATCAAAAAAAAAAGGAAAAAAGGGGCAAGCTCTAAACATTGGTTTCCCATAGAGTAATTGGGCACCTTCGCTTAAGTAAGCATTGTTGTTCACATCAAAAAATGGGCAGTGTGAAGACATCGCCAACAAAAAAAAAGTAAAAAAATTTAGGCAGTGTGAAAGCTACCTCAGCTTATGTGCTTAAGTTGGGGGGTGTATAGAAAATTGACCAAAGTAGGTGATGAGCGAAGAAATAATTATTCTTTACAATCTAGCACATAAATACTTAGTCAGCCATCACAAATATAAGTGTTGTAGACCTTTGGATAAATTCTAAGAAAGCTTTTAATAGTTCTATTATAAAATTTACTTCGAAAACTTAATACCTAGTTAGTGATGTTGGCAACTCTTTTTGACCTTCAGCCTAGATTTAAAAGAGAATCTTAATGACACATGGTTATAATTTAATACTTATATGTCTATTACATTGCTAGGGGATTAGCAATGAATAAGTTGGGGGATGTGATAAATCACATATTTATATATTTATTTTAAGTATTTTAAGTAATTATTGGTGCTAACATCTTCTAAAAATTCTAATTTCATAATTAAACTAGACATTCTTGCAAAATTAACTATTTTTAAAATATTTTCAAAAAAGATGAAATTAGAGTATAATTATAAACATAGATGTCGAGCTGAAGCACCACATATCTATTAAAATATTTAATGAAAAGTAAATTCATGCTTCTTCCACTTTTATAGGTATATTAAGATGATGTTTTTTTAAAACCCCAAAATCTAAGGAAATCAGTTGGATTTTTTATTAAAAAGATGCCAACATGAAGAACTCAATTTGTAGAATCCAACAAATCAAATGGCACATGAATCGAAGTTCAAATGGACCCAAATTGGAATAAGAACAAAATATTAATTTAAGCATGGATTTTAAAGCAACCTGTCCACCATAGACCAGCCGTTTGGTCTATGGCTCAGAGCTATGGACCATGAAGGAATTTCATCATGCCGCCACCTGAATCTTACAGCCACTTGACCCAAGACACTGGAGCATCGCACCACTGTCGATCATCATTTTTTTCCTCTAAATGCCTGTTGCTACTCCTCCCATCTTCCTCGTGCTTCCCCACCACCGATCATCAGCCTCGGATCTACCTATGACCACCATATTTCCCAGGTTAGCGGTTGTTTTGCTGCTCCTCGGTTCATTGCCCATTGCTATCCCTATGCGATCTTCTGTCCCAACATTGTTGTTCCCTCCTCCCATTGCCTGAGTCCTTACCATCCTCCTTTTCTTCCATCATCGCCTACCATCATCTTTCCCAATCCATGTCGAGCCTCCCACTACCGTTCTTGCCAAAGCCACCACACTGTCCCCCTCCTTCCTCCTTCCTTGAGCCACTGGCTTGTCAGCATCACTACTGGCCTCTTTCCATCATCGTTCACCAAGCCACCACTTGTCGCAATCACCGTTGGCCTCTTCACCAAAGCCATTGTGACCTCCTCACTGCTACCCCCTGTCGCCACCATTCGCCATCACTGCCACCTTCCCACAGGCACTCGATCTATCGGCCATCCTCCTTACCCTAAGATCCTGAGCCATTAGTCTTCATCCATCACTAACATCCACTACCTCCTTCATCCTCATGATTCGATAGTTAACAGGATTCCCCACCTGATGGAGACCTATAGGCATGATCCAGGGCTAAAAGATAATCTAATCCAACGGTGATAGGTGACTCTAGACTTGAGGAGTCCAAGGCACAACACTGCAATCCATGGAATCCAATTGATCTTAGCCATCTAATACAGTTAATTTGATGATTGAAGAAGACTCCAATCTATTGTAGCCCATTGAAACACGATCACCATTTGACAGACACCAGTGCAGGAGTCTATCTAATTCCCTCTATTTAAAGGACCCTAGGTTATAAAAGAACTATCTTGGAGAGGAGCATGATGGTACATGGTAGAGGGCACTACTTAGGTTACATGTTGGCCTCTAAGAGTGGAGTATCTTGAAGAAGAGTGCTACTCCTGTACCATCTTTGAGATAACTTCATCTTCAAGATCAAGTACTTGAGAGGAAAAAGCAGAGAAGCCCAGTTCACTCTAAGAAGTATAAAGGAAGAAGGAAGTTCATCGACCATATTCCTGATGAAGCTGCACCAATCTACTTTCAATCGTTGTTACAGCCTTCTTTATAATTGTTTTTAGTTTTATTCAATTACACCTTTTAATTTCTTGTAGTAGGATCCTAGTTTAATTAATATTATGTTTATTTTTCTTACAATTTAAATTTCTATCTTTTACTTTCTTTGCAAGTAGATGCTAAGATTTGACTAACAAATTGAGTGTACCAAGTTTTAATTCTCTGTTGCACTTTGATTCTCTATTTTACTAACTTTGAACTATTTTTCTTTATTTTATAAAAATTAAATATTTTAAACTATCCTATGCACTGCCTTCTTAGTGGATTCGACCTGGCTCATCCTTTCTATGTATTTTTAATTGTACTTAAAAGTCAGTTAATTAAATTGATAGCCATGGTGTCTTAACGACAACATCACGATCCTAGCAATAGGTATTTTTAGATTAATTCTAATATGTGATTTTTTGATTAAAAATATTTTAATCTAATATGCTTCCCCTAAAAATAAAAAAAATAAAATGCATGCATGAAACCCTACCCCTATTCCAATAGTGGTATTAGAGTAGGTTTTTGTTGACATAAAATGTTTAGGATGTAAAATCTAGTTTTATATTCTTAATTGTTGAGTAAATTCTTTAGATTGGATTAATCACCATGGCCTTTTGGTCATAGAAGAAAAATAGGGTTTAAAGGCCCTCTTTTCCCATTACATGGGATCTTTTATCACGTATAGGGGTACCACTGTGATCTCATCCCATGAATAAGAGAGGTGTAAAGAATTTTATTGAAATTGTTTCAATATTTAGATTTGATTTTCAGTGAATTAATCTTGATTAATTTACTATTTATGATCTCAAATTAAGTTATTATGTTTTGATTTTATGTTTAAAACATAAATTTCAGCATTAGAACATAGCATATAATATATATCTAAAAATATTTAATATGTATGAGATGCATATAAATTGTTTAGATCTAAATTTAGCATAATTAATTTTGATTAATTATTGAAATTAAGATGTTAAAGATTAGATCTAGAATTGTGAATGAAAGATCTAATATCAATTCATAAATCTTGGACTATAGATTAGCTTGAATCAAGCTAATTAACTTGATTATACCTAGGATTAGAATTTTGATTAATATGGACCTAATAAAAAATTATTTTAACCTAACCAAAAGTTCATTAGGATTAGGTCAAGGATTCTCTAGATCAATTCTATAGTATTAGCTTAATCAAGTCCATATTTATCAAATGGACCTAATTTTGGCTTAGTGGATGGACTTGAGTTATTTGGCTAGTCTAATCAAATTTGATGAACTGATTGGTATCTAAGGTAAGTTTAGTTGTTTGATCATGGTTATTAATAAGGGCTACCTCTTACCTGGCCTACTTATTAGTATTTAAGAAAAGAGGTTAATGGCACAACCCTCCCATTGATCTCACTTACCTAGCCAATATGGTCAATCAAATTTTGATCAGATAGCTTATTGATTTGAGTAAACCCATGCCAGTAAGGATGATCAGTATCATGATCTAAGTTCCCTTGGACCAATTTGTCTTCGATCCTCAACATAGACTTGATAAAGTTAGTGGGAGGATTATTGACTAATTTAATTAAATCCTTTTAATTATTAGATCCCTAAAATGACATAGTTATGGAGATAACCAAATCATAGTCTCCCATTAAGTTGGGTGATAATGGGTCTAATAGATATCCGATCATTGGAGGCAAAATGCCTTGTGCTTTTTTGCTAATGAAATTTTTATTCATAATGTGACAACTCGAAGGTGACTTTCTTATGGATGGTCAGGTTAGTCGAGCAAACTTGGGCCTAATCATTTGTTAGTTCGATCCATTGAGTTCTGATATGGCAACATCCGTTGACATGGAGTCTGACATGGCAACATCTGCTTACATTGAGCCGATACAGCAACCAAGCGACAGCCGCATGGGTGAGGGCTGCCACCTAGATGCAGCCCCCAGATGGAAGGCTGAAGCGAGCCCCCCTACCGAGGTCAGCTCCTAGCCATGGTCGAGCTTAAGGAGTGAGCCCCCCAGTCTAAGGCCAACTCCCGACTCATCGTGCTTATACTGCTGAAGCGACCTGCCGAGGTCAGTGTTGGGAATTATGTCCCAAAGCCAATCATCTAGACTGTAGATGGTTGTGCTATATTTTTGTATTTGTATATAATTTTTAATGAATAAAAGTTATTCTTTTTGGCTGTTCATCACATGTACATTTTCCTGTAAAGAACTCTTATGTGATGGAGTCCTTAGAACTACATTATATTTGATATAGAGAGGATATATCAAAGTAGTTCTTAAACTGGTTCACAACAAAATGATACATTGTTATAGGACAATAATGTGTCAAGTATAGGTTGTATGTCGTATTTGTTGGTTGTCCTCTTAACCAAGGTGTGTGGAGACACTGGTGTGACATGCAAGTGAAATGTGTGACATCTTACTGAACATGATCATCTATGGAGCTCCCTTTTGCTAAAGGGTTGCTCGCGAAGGGATATTGGTATATATGTCCCTCAGACCTGAAGTCACCATAGCAGCTTGCAAGCAACTCACTATACTTTGGTACCGGACTACCTGGATTTCTAATCCAGTGATGGAGGTTTCTGGGTGTAGTCAAGTACTTGTGGAGCGATGGTGGATCAAGATGGAATTGACCTCTCCAAATAGTTGGAGTGAATGACTCACTATGTCTCAATTTAGCAAAATCTTGGCCAGGGTAGTTCTTGTAAGGAGGCACAGAACTTGTGAAGTTGAGACATGATCTGGATAAATCAAATTAGGGTTGGCAGTCGAACCCTAGGTCATCCTGAGCATTATAAGGTCAAAGGGATAAATTATGCGGCAACTATATGCCAGAGGTTCTTGTGAGATGCTCTGCATCTTCGACCTATCCGGATATCAGGTATCATTGCTATATGAGGACTTTAACTGGTACTGAAAATGTTCCAGTGCACCAGCTTAGTGTTCGAACTTATGGAGTCACACACCATAGAGGATTTCTATCTGTCCTGGAGCTAGGCTCGGGGATGTTGGTGACTGAGAGCTGCGTGGCTCGAGGTTCTCTTGGTCGGAGATCTGAGCTCCGATCTTGAGAGGACATCCCGGAGCTGGGCTCGGGGACGTTGATGACTGAGAGCTACGTGGCTCGAGGTTCTCTTGGCTGGAGATCTGAGCTCCGGTCTTGAGTGGGGAAAGTGGTAGCTTCGATAATGCTGTATTTTCCTCTTGTTCTCTCTTTCTTTCCTTCCCCTCTCTTCTTTCTTTCTTTTCTTCTTCTTTCTCATTCTTTTTTTCTTTTTTTTCTCTTTTTTTTTAGAGTGGGGAGATCAAAGAAGAGGATGCTGGTTGTGCCCCCATCTTGTTCTCTTTCTTTCCTTCCCCTCTCGTCTTCTTTTCGAGTGGGTAGATCAGAGAAGGGGGTTGCCGGCTTCCCCCTTTGTTCTCTTTCTTTCCTTCCCCTCTCGTCTTCTTTTCGAGTGGGGAGATCAGAGAAGGGGGTTTCTAGTCTTGATTGCCTTGGAGCTAGGCTCGAGGCCTTCCTAGACATGGAGCTAGGCTCGAGCCCAGGGGTTGCCCGAGATCTTGGCTCAGGTCTTTGGCGCCTTGGAGCTTGGCTCGAGGTGTTGATGGGAGCTACGTGGCCCCATGGTCTCTTGGCATTTCAGAGCTGGGCTCGGAGATGTTTAAGATGGAGAGCGGCTTGGCTCGAAGGTTTCTTGGCCTGAGATCTGAGCTCCGGTCTTGAGTGGGCATCCTAGAGCTGGGCTCGGGGATGTTCATGACTGAGAGCTACATGGCTCAAAGTTCTTTGACGTCCTGGAGCTAGGCTCGAGAATGCTTGGAATTGGGAGCTTCATGGCTCAGAGATCCTCTGACATCCTGGAGCTGGGCTCGGGGATGCTGTCAATTCTTTCCTGCAAGACATATGAATACACCGTGCAAGGGAGAAATCATTATCATGATTGTGGGTAAGGGGACATACCTTGTCGGGGGCGTCTTCGTAGGCTGCATGCCCTCCTCCTTCGGGGGAGCCTGACACCGTCGAGTTGTTTGAGGCAACGACCCCCTCGTGATGGGGCTTTAGCCGCCTCGTGTGGGCCTTCCCACGGTGATTCGCGATCGCCGTCCTGACGACCATGGCATCTTTGTTTGCCTTTCTCCTTCACTTTCTTCTCCCCTCATGGCGGGGAGATGACACTCGGGGCCCCGTGCCCCCAGAGCCTTCTTAGACACATGCGCGACTCTCTAAGAGATCACACCTGCCGGTTTCATGATGGGGTAGCTGTCGATGCTTAGAGGTTGACAGGAGAGTGGCGAGCGCTTGGGGCCCCGCTTGAGGTCTACCCCCCCCCCCTCGCAAGCCTTTGGAGGTAGGCCTTCTTGACGAGCTTCTTGATCTCCTGCTTACGATTGCGACATTTTTTGACACCATGGCCATGACCGTGGAGGAAGCGGTGATACTCCTCCTCGCCATGACTGGTGAAGGGCTTCACCGGTGGCGGGCGTTGTAGTCCGGTGGCTCGCAAGCTGGGCCTTGCATGCTGACGAATCAGCGAGAGAACTCGGCCAACTTACGCTCATGCTTCTCTAGGCACATTTTCGATGTGTGCCTAAGGGCACCCACATCACCAATTTGTTGACATTTCTCGCTTGTGTCGTCACCGTTCTTCCGTGTTATGTTGACCTGTGCGGAGGTGGAGGACTTAGTCACGCCCGTCCTGCCCCCCTTCCTGGTGCGCCAATCTATTGCCGCCAGGACCGTCATGGCTCATAGCTGTTGTCAACGTCGGAGGTGGGCTCCCCCTACCGTCCTAGGCTCCTGGACCACCGCGCTTGGTGCGGACACCTCGCTGCCCAGCGGTCCTCCTCTCCCGGACCTGCAAGATAGGGGTTAGAGACCCGAGCCAGGGTTTCCGGCGGGGGCACTCCAACGATCAAGTCAGTGACGATCCAGGGGAACAAATCCTCCTGGTCGGGCCCTCTTGATGGACTCCGCACTAGGTGGAGTAAAAGATGAGAGCGAAGGTGAAAACTTTGCAGGGGGAGAGTGATAGCGGGGACAGAGGGGTGCCCGGTTCCTCCGCCTCTCCTTGTATCCCTCATTTTCCTTCAACTATGGTGGTAGTGGCGCTTTGCCCCCTTGGTCGAGCTTGCGCATATGCTCGTGGTGGTGGTGGTGCCATGCCCTTCTTGTTGGTGGGGGTCGCACTCGTTCTTCCATTTTTTTTTCTTTTCTCTGGCTTGTCTTTTTTGCCTATGTGTTCTTTCTCTTTTTTTTTTCTGTTCCTCACCTCCCTCTGGGGTTGCTGTGTGTTACCTTCGATTTTTGTTGCAAACTAGGTTACCATTGGGCGCTTGTCTCGGGATCCCCGTCGGGCTATCAGGGCATGCTACGGTGTCCAGAGGAGTCTTTCCTGATTCGTGATAAGGGGAGTTGTTAGGCACTCCGGCAGTCCTCTTGGTTGCCTCATTCCAGGAAACTTAGCAGTGCATCGAATGGCAGGTCGCCGCCCGCAGGATTCGAATCTCCCGGTTGGCTTCCTTTCTTTGGCAATCTGAGTGGTTTGTGATGAGTGTGGCATCTCGATCAACGTGATGCTTGCCTTTCTGGTATAACTGGCAGCCGCAGGTAGTCAGTACGGTCTGGAAGGCACTCCAGTGTAGTCCTTAGGTGGCTCGATGGTGTTTCGGGCTGGGGCCGAGCTAGAACGGCAGGGCTCGCTCTGACCTAAGTGCTCCGAGCTTTTGAGGGCATCTCGGTGGAGGAGGGTAGAGAGTGGGCCCGGTCCGGAGGGCACACGCTCGAAGAGGCTCCACATCGACGGGTGAGCGCTGAGCTCGATCTCGATCGCAGGGCACTAGCCTCCGAGGGTCTCACTCATAAGGGCAGGAGGCGTGCCCGGTCCAGAGGGCGCGCGCTCGAAGAGGCTCCACATCGGGGTGAGTGCTGAGCTCAACCTTGACCGTAGGGCACTAGCCTCCGAGGGTCTCACTCTAGAGGGCAAAAAATGGGCTCGATCCAGAGGACGCTGCTTGGTGAGGCACCATATCGACGGGTGAGAGCTGAGCTCGACCTCGACCGCAGGGCACTAGCCTCCGAGGGTCTCGCTCTAGAGGGCAGAAGACGGACCCGGTCCAGAGGGCGTGCGCTCAGAGAGGCTCCATATCGGTGGGTGAGCACGGAGCTCGACCTCGATCGCAGGGCACTAGCCTCCGAGGGTCTCGCTCTAGAGGGCTGAAGGCGGACCGATCTAGAGGGCGCGCTCTCGGAGAGACTCCACATCGGTGGGTGAGCGCTGAGCTCGACCTCGACCACAGGGCACTAGCCTCCGAGGGTCTCATTCTGGAGGGCGGAAGGCGACTCCGACCTCGATGTTCTGTGCTTGCGAGCATGACCTAGTGGAGGACTGAGCTCGGCTTGTTGTTCTGAGGGAGCTCAGCTCAGCTCGGTAGTGGAATCCAGGCTGAAGAGTCGACGCGGTGTCTTTTCTTGATGTGGTGCCTGCTGGTTCCTCCACATCAAGTGCAATGCTCTAAAATAATAGTGCAGTGGAAATTAAAAGCAATAAGCAAGAATGTAAAGAGCAAGGAGGGAGAGAACAAGCAATCACAAATACAACAAGCTATAGTGGTTCGGTGCCAACCATGCACCTACATCCACTCCCCAAGATCCCCTTGGGAATTCACTATAATCAAACGATTACAACCGATTAGTTTTTCAGGCTCACTAATCAAAACCTGACTTATTTTACAAGGCTCACAAGTCACAACCTCACTTGGTTTTCCAGGCTAACCAAGAACCTAATTGGTTTTCACAAGGCTAACCAAAAACCTCCCTTGGTTTTCTGGGCTAACCAAGGACCTTAGTAGTTTTGCTGGCTAACCACCAACCTAATTTGTTTTCAAGGCTTACCAATAACCTCACTTGGTTTTCCAATAGGCTAACTAATAACCTTTACAAGATATAAGGTAGAGAAATAAAAAACCAATGTAAGCTTTCAATAATAAAACAAATAAGTCAATGTAGCTCGATGTAGTGTTGCCTTGCTCTTGTTGAAGCCTTTTGAATGCCCAAGATTGAATGATCTTCAATGCTTTTGATGGCTTTGAATGCTTGGAGGCTTCCTTTAGCTTGTGAGTGGTTGAACCATGAATGAATAGGAGTTAAGGCTCTTCTCTCTTCTTCGCTCTCTAAACTCTTTAAGGATATTCAATGCATACATTCTTGATTTGATTTAGAGACTTTATATACCCTCCTAAGCCTTACACTTCAAAAACTAGCCATTGGGGGCAATTGGGAACGATTTTGGTTTTTGAAAAAACTAGCCGTTACTATTGCCAGAACTCCATGTGTCGACACATAATGTCAACACATATTCTTCTTGAGTCGACACAAGTTCAAACTGCTCCATTCAGATTCTTTGGAAAAATCAGTTGAGTCAACACATTCTCAGTTGAGTCGATACCTTGAGTCGATACCTTGAGTCGATACCTTGTATTTATGTGTCGACACATCAACTGTTCCTTCAACTTCTGCAAGTTATGTGGCTTGAAAGTCTCAAGCGATGTGTTGATCCATGTGTTGACACTTTGAGTCGACACACAAAGTCCATATGTCGACACTTGATCTATGACATTTGAAACTTTGTAGCGTACCAGCCTGAGTCGACACTTCTTCTTAGTGTGTCGACACATCATGTCATGTGTCGACACCTTGAGTCAACCCTTCATTGAAAGATTGCAGAAATTGCTGAACTTGTGTTGGAACATATTTTCATTTTCCTTAGTCATCCATTCAACCATTTCTTTGAGTGTCCAAGTCTTGTTTTGAGCAATCATTTCATTCAACCTTGGTTCTTCGACATAAATGTGCTTCTTCAAATTTTGTGAGCATCCTTTCAATGAAAACACACTTAAAGCAAATCATTTGTCCTCAAATTATACTTAATTGTTTTTCTTATCATCAAAATCAATTAGTGGAGTCAACAATCTCCCCCTTTTTGATGATAACAAAACCCTTAAGTATAAATTGCTTTAATAGGTAAGGCTTTAAGAGAATTGTTTAAGGTGCACAATATTGAAAGCATCAAATATATCAATCATTACTTGCATTAAAGATATAATCATTTAGACCACAAGTAAGATAATTAGAGCTTGTTGCAAGTTTAGAAAGTATCAAAACTTTGATATACATTTAAATTCATAGAGTGCATGTATCATGATTCATAACAAAATTTGTAAAAAATCTTTTCTAACATTGAAAGAGGGTTTTTTTTTTTTTAATGATTAAATTCATTTCGAAAGGATTTTTCATTTTGAAAGGATTTTTATTGAACATAAAGTAAAACTCCCCCTTTCTTAAGGAACTTTGTAAATGATTTTCAGGTTTTTCAAAAATCCTTAAAGTTAAAACTTACTCCCCCTTTAGTTTTGACAAGTAAACATATTTATACTTAGATCTCACTAAATTACTCCCCCTTTTTGTTACCATTAAAAAGGTAGGAAATACAAGATATATCATAGAGTTTATAAATTCATTTTTGAAACTAATCACTCTTTTTCTTTTGGAAATACATTCAATAAAGAGTGAAGATATAGGATTATAAGAGCAATTCAAGATATAATATTCAATCTCATCAAACATAAAGATAAGAGGAATCAAAAAGCTTTTCATATATGTCAGGAACTTGTACATCAAGTACACAACAAAGGTAAAAGTACATATAAGCATAAATGTAAACTATCTAGAAGTACATCAATATCCTAATCTTCATCCATCGAGTCATCAGAAGATGAACCGATCTCAATTGGTCCGGTATCAGAAGAAGATCAAGCTCGCGGCCATCATGATCGAAGATCTCGAAGTTTGGTCCGGGTCGGCTGAGGAGGGGTACGGTGTCCACGTCCTCTACGATGACTATAGGTCCGACCTCTGACTGAAGTAGTAGAAGTAAGAACTACATCCTCCGTAGGAACTGAACTGATCAAATCAATCAACTCAGCAACAGCTGGAGCAGGAGTGCGATCAAAAGTAGTACCGGAATCGAGATACTGAAAGCCGGGTGTGTAGAACCCAAGCTCTCGAGTGACTGATGAAGTATGAAGGGTAGGAGTATCAAAAGTAGGTGTAATAGCTGATGATACAGGCATATCAAGAACAATAATATCAGTTATGGAAGGTATCGGGGTATCTACACTGGATGTATCAAAAGAGGGTGTCTCAATGATAGGTGTATGAATGTTAGGAGAATCAATAGTAGGTAAATCAATAACAGGTATATCAATAATAGGACTAAGAATAGGAATAGGAACTGGAATTGGAGTGTGATCAACCGATCTGGAAGGAAAGGATGGATCAGGAATCGGGACAGGTGAGAAGGATGGATCAACAATAGGGCTCGCAGGCGCATCATCCGTCACCTCCATAACTGGCTCTGACATAGGATCAGCAATGTCAAATCGGTCTGACTGAGTCAGCCTCCACGTCTCCATCAATATCTCTAACAATAGTATCTCCATCTCCATCTCCAATAGTAGTCTCAACACCAGTGTCGATATCAGCAAGGTCATCAACTGGTGCTGGGGCAAGTACATCAACAGAAGCAGGAACAGTGTCTACAGTAAGAGCACCCATCGAAGCTCTGGACAGTGTTGAGAGAATAGCCAAAATGCCATCACGAAGACCAATGTGGCTCTCTCTCGTCTCAGCAATAAAAATGTCTAGACGCTGCCTCATGATAAATACATCGATCTCTATGCATCTGACTCTATCTTCTAAGGTATCCAAAGTACTAGGAGTCTCTGTCTGCACTGATTTTGGCTGGAAAGATGTAGAAGGATCTGGCTGTGCTACTGTCTCAGGCTGTGTCTGGCTCGGTCCAGCCTCACTGAAAGAATTCGCTCCTCCTCTACTATGTCCTCTTCAATATCAGCTCTATCCTTGACCTGACTTGATATACTCCGTGTCTACTGGCTTTGGACCAAATGATAACCCATGAGATGCAACGACATGATGTCATATACATCGATATGGATCAGAGTACGATAAGGCTCATCCTGGAAGCTGACTCCATACTTTCAAAATAGTATTGTCAATCCCATTCCAAAGGCAAGTAGAGCCGCTGACTAGACGACGTCTCAGTAATCTGATGAACCATCAGAACAAGAAGACAAATCGGCGTCCGCTGAATTAGTGAGACCATCACCAGCAACTCCTGCTCAGTGATACAATCAAATTGACCAGTCTTCGATAGAAGAATCCGGGTAACTATATGATGTAGCAATCTCATCTCCGTAGACAACCTCGAAGCTGGAACAGTGGCTCCCTCTAGTAAGATATTGGACTCAAAATTGCACTGGAGACCACTAACTTGGTCCATCAGGCTGTCAATAACTGATCCAGTCATGGGTATATCCCATACTCTGCTCAGAATCTCTGAAGTGATGGGGATATCCCATCCTATGACCTGAGCAATCCAGCTATCAGACCCTCGGGCAAGTGAACCGTAGAACTCTATCATCAGCCCTGGGTTTTTTCTCTTGCTGAGCGAACAGAAAGTAACCAATCCATCATGTCTAATCCAATCTCCAATCCTGAAATGCTTCTGGTCTAAGAAAGAAAAGTCCACTCGGCATCCTCCAACCAATGTCTTGGAGCTCATCCGGCTAGAAAGTGCAAACAACGGTCGTGCAGGCGGATCCGGAGCTCTGACTCATGTCGTGCCTTCATTCTCCTCTCTTCTTCATGCTATGATTGACGAAGTCGGTGAACGACTTGTTTGCGAGGACTCATTATCAAGAATCAAAGACTTGGCAAGGTTCTTGGTGGAAGAAAGAGGGTTTCTAGGATTTAGGAGCTAAAACCTAAGAGAAAATCCAACAAACACGGCCACCGATCTTCCAAATCCAAGAAAATGGTGGGTAAAAGCAAGGAAATCAGAGGATGAACATGAAGGATACCTGGAATTGATGTGTCAGCTCGGAGGAGAAAGAAATTTGGGGGAAAAATGGTTCGAAAATCCCTTAAATCTCAATTTCTCGTCGGTCATATGTCGGCTCACGCATGTGTCGACACATTTTGGTGTTGACACATGATGTGTCGACACATCAACTTAAAAATTGAAAAGTTGGGAATTTCTATGAATGATCAAAATCAATTCAAATAATATGTTTTTGGTGTCAAATTAATAATGATTAATCATGATTTATCATAAATAGGATTGAATAGATCTAATTTGAGTCAAATTGGAAGGATTTAATCAAATGGATTGATGATCCCGAGCTTTCTTCTAATCATACAGAATCGATCTTCCAAAAGAGGTTTAGTTAAAATATCAGCTAATTAAAATTCAGTACAGATATATTCAAGCAAAACATCTTTGTTTTCTACATGATCTCTAATAAAATGATGCCTAATTTCAATGTGCTTGCTCCTAGAGTGTTGAACAGGATTTTTAGTCAAGCAAATGGCATTGGTATTATCACATTTAATAGGAGTTCTAGCCAACTTGATTTCAAAGTCTTCAAGTTGTTGCTTAATCCACAAGATTAGAACACAACAACTTCCTGCTGCAATATACTCAGCCTCAGCTGTAGATAGTGCAACCGAAGTTTGTTTCTTGCTAAACCATGTGATTAAGTTAACCCCAAGAAATTGGCAAGTTTTACTAGTACTCTTTCTATCTAATCTATAACCAGCAAAGTCTGCATCAGAATATCCAATCAATTCAGCAGAAAAAATTTTGGAATACCACAACCAATACTAATGGTACCAACAGATATCTAATAATGCGCTTGACAGCCATGAGATATGATTCCTTAGGTTCAGACTGATATCTAGAACACATGCAAACACTGAACATAATATCTGGTCTACTAGCAGTCAGATACAGTAAAGAGCCTATATGCCTCTGTATAATTTCTGATCTACAGATTTACCATGCTCATCTTTATCAAGTTTACATGAGGGGCTCATAGGCGTACCTATTGGTTTAGTAGTCCCCATTCCAAACTTTTTGATAACTTTTTTGTGTACTTAGCTTGGTTGATGAAGATATAATCTGAAGTTTGCTTGATCTGAAATCCAAGAAAGAAGTTTAGTTCACCCATCATACTCATCTCGAACTCACCCTGCATGAGCTTAGGAAACTCTTGACAAAAATTTCATTAGTAGCACCAAAAAAGATGTCATCAACATATATTTGTACTACTAATAAATTATTATTTTTTCTTTTCAAAAATAGTATTTTTTCAACATTTCCTCTAGAAAATTTATTTTCAATAAAAAATGTGCTTAACCTTTCATTCCATGCTCTAGGTGCTTGCTTCAATCCATAAAGTGCTTTGTGTAATTTGAAAACATGATCAGGATGTGCATGATTTTCAAAACCAGGTGGTTGTTCAACAAAGACCTTTTCATTTATAAAACCATTTAAAAAAGCACTCTTAACATCCATTTGAAATAATTTGAAGTTCATAGAACAGGAAAATGCTAACAATAGTCTAATTGCTTCAAGTCTAGCAACAGGAGGAAAAGTTTCATCAAAGTTAATCCCTTCCTCCTGATTGTAGCATTTAGTAACCAGCCTAGCTTTATTTTTAATGACAATACCATTTTCATCTAATTTATTCCTAAATACCCATTTAGTGCCAATAATTGAAACATTAGATGGTATTTTCATAAGTATCCAAACATTATTTCTATCAAATTGGATTAATTCTTCTTGCATAGCATTGATCCAATCGTGAGTATCCCTTTGGCAAAAAGGGGCTGCATGGAGTCACGTTCAATGAGATATCACATATCCCACTTGCAGATCACATCAGTGTCACCACACTCATTTGGTCAAGAGGATAACCAAACGATGTGAACTACAACAACCTATTCTTGATATATTGCCGTCTAGTACAATATATCCTTTGGTTGTGAACAGGGTTTAAGGACCACTCGATACATCCTTTCTGTATCGAAGTCAGTGTAGTCCTAAGGACTTCATCACATGGAAAGAGATCATTTCAGGAAAATAAAATATGTGATGAGCTGCCAAAAATAATATTTTATTAATTCATAAAAAGAATACAATACTGAGCCCAACCGCCTACAACCCAGGCGATTGGCTTTGGGACACAATTCCCAACAACTCCCACTTGTACTAAAGCCAATCAGAAGAGTATCTAATACCCATTTCCCATTTACAATAGTCGAACTCTTTTATTCCGAGGGCTTTAGTGAAGGGGTCAGCCAGATTTTCTTTTCCAACGATCTTCAGAAGATTGATGTCGCCTCTTCTACGATCTCTCGTACGAGGTGGTAGCGCCGCAGTATGTGCTTGGTGCGGTGATGAGCTTTAGGCTCCTTAGCTTGAGCAATGGCTCTAGTGCTGTCACAATACACCGGAACGGACCATCTAGGGAAGGTGCCACCCCTAGCTCTCCAAGGAACTTTCGCAACCACACAGCTTCCTTTGCTGCATCTGATGCTGTAATGTATTCTGCTTCGCATACCGAGTCTGCAACAGTTGCCTGCATGGAACTTTTCCAGCAGATCGCTCCTCCATTCAGGGTAAATACAAACCCTGACACACTCTTTCTATCATCTCTATCCGACTGGAAACTGGAGTCAGAGTACCCCACAAGTTTCAAGTCAGGTTCTCCAAAATCAGCCATTGATCTTTAGTATTTCTCAAATACTTAAGGACGGACTTAACCACCTTCCAATGCGCCTCACCTGGGTCAGACTGGTATCTGCTCACTACTCCTAGTGAGTATGCCACGTCTGGTCTAGTACAAGTCATAGCATACATGATAGAGCCTACTGCAAAGCATAAGGTACTCTACTCATGCGCTCTCTTTCTCAGGAGTTGTCGCACGATCCTTCTTGGAAAGAGTAATTCCAGAACTTATCGGAAGATAGCCTTTCTTGGAATTTTCCATGCTGAACTGTTTCAGCACGGTGTCAATGTACGTAGACTGGGACAGTCCCAAAAGCTTCTTAGATCTATCTCTATAGATCTTCATACCTAGTATGTAAGAAGCTTCATCCAAGTCCTTCATGGAGAACTGAGATGATAACCAGACCTTTATTCCTTGTAATGCTGCGACATCATTCCCGATTAAGAGAATGTCGTCAACATACAGTACTAGGAATACAATCACAGAACCATTAACCCATTTATAGATGCACGGTTCTTCTCCGTTCCTAACGAAGCCATACGATTTGATACACCTATCAAACCGTAAGTTCCAACTTCGAGACACTTGCTTGAGTCCATAGATGGACCTCTGCTACTTGCATACTTTTGATACATCTATGGATGTGAACCCTTCAGGCTGTATCATATACACCTCTTCTTCCAGCTCCCCATTTAGGAAAGCGATTCGGACATCCATCTGCCAGATCTCATAATCAAAATATGCTGCCAAAGCAAGCATGATCCGAATGGACTTGAGCATTGCCACACGGGAGAAAGTCTCGTCATAATCGATACCATATCGCTGACGATACCCCTTGGCAACCAGACAGGCTTTATAGGTCTCTACCTTCCCATCTGTGCCCCTTTTCCTCTTGAAGATCCATTTACACCCGATGGGTTTATTTTTTCAGGCGGATCAACCAATGTCCAAACATTGTTGATTTCCATGGACTCCATTTCGGATCGCATGGCTCCAAGCCATGCCTCAGAGTCAGATCTCTGAAGTGCATCCATATAGGTGATCGGATCCTCATTGTTCTTATCGAGCTCAATGGGATCGCCATCCCGGACCAAGAAACCGTAGTATCTGTCCGGCTGACACGGTATTCTACCGGATCTCCTAATGGGTTTTGGGTGTGATTCAATCACAGCCGGTTCTACGATGTCCTTAGAGTGTGCAGGTTCTTCTATTGGCTGAACTTCTTCAAGTTCAATCTTAGAGGCTATAGTTCCTTCTCCAAGGAACTCCTTTTCCAAAAAGATAGCTCTAAGAGCAACGAACACCTTTTGTTCATTCTCCAAGTAGAAGAAATACCCTTTGGTTTTCTTAGGATAATCAATGAATAAACACCTATCAGATCTAGGACCAAGTTTGTCTGAGTCTAAATGCTTTACGTAAGCCGGACAACCCCAGACCCGAAGGTGTGAGATTGAAGGTTTACGTCCAGTCCACATCTCATACGGAGTGGAAACAACAGACTTACTTGGAACATCATTTAATAAGTAACAGGCTGTCTGAAAAGCATATCCCCAAAAAGATAGTGGCAAAGTTGCAAAGCCCATCATGGATCGAACCATATCCAACAAGGTTCAATTCCTCCTTTTGGACACACCATTCAACTGTAGTATTCCTGGAGGAGTCCACTGAGAGAGAATTCCATTCTCCTCAATATATGTCAAAAATTCACCAGATAAGTATTCGCCACTTCGATCAGATCGAAGGATTTTAATACCTTTTCCAGTTTGTTTTTCTACTTCATTACGGTATCGTTTGAACATTTCAAACGACTCAGACTTATGTCTCATTAAAAAGACATAACCGAACCTTGAAAAGTCGTCTATAAAAGTAATGAAATATTTGTATCCTCCTCTGGCACTAACTATCATCGGTCCACATACATCAGTATGTATTAGACTTAGAAGTTCTGTAGCTCGTTCGCCTTTTCTAGTAAAAGGTGACTTGGTCATTTTACCAAGTAAACAGGATTCACAAGTGGGCAATGATTCGGAAACTGACCTCGTGGAGTCCATCTCCTCGCATCTTGTTTATCCTATTTTGGTTAATATGACCTAGCCTATAGTGCCAAAGATACAAATCATTGATATTATCTAATCTTGGGCGTTTGCTAGAAGTGTACATTACACTAACAGGCCTTGATAGTATGTATATGCCATTATTTAATCTAGCTTTCATTATAACAGAGTTATTCAAAATAACATTGCAAAAATCTCCTTTCATTGATAGTTCAAAACCATAATTGGCCAAAAGGCCTACAGAGATTATGCTCATAATGAAACTAGGACAATAGTGACAGTCGACTAGTTCGACAGTACAAGACTCAAAGACAAGACGCAGGACTCCGACCGCCAGTACTGGAACACGATTTCCATTCCTGACGCTCAGAAACTGTTCTCCATCTTCAAATCTTCTGCTAACTTGAAGTCCCTGTAACGAATTACAAATGTGAATTGGACTACCAGTATCCAATACCTAGTTAGCAGTATCAACAATTGAGTAATTACAAGGTTTAATCATATAAATACCTTGTTCAGCAGACTTCTACTTCCTCGGCCTGTTCGGATCAAGGGATGCAATATAAAGAGGACAGTTCCTCTTCCAGTGTCCCTTCTTCTTGCAGTAGAAGCACTCTACAGAAGACTGATCAACCTTATACTTCCTGGTCTGACTAGGGCCAGGAGCATTCTGCACCTTCTTTCTCTTCTTATTCATTTTCTTCTTCCCTTTCTTAAAGGGACGACGACCTCACTATCTCCCACTAAATTCACCACCCCCTTATACAGTTGGTGGTCTTTCTCAAAAGTCTGCAGCAACCCCAAAAGACCATGTAGTTGACTGTAGGCTTGTTCATTCTATAATGATCGAGAAAGTCAAGATAGGAGGAGGGAAGAGAATTCAGGATCGCATCCTTGCCGAGCTGCTCGTGCAAGGGGCATCCGAGTTTGCCCAACTTTTCAATCAGCTCGATCATTTACAATACATGATCAGTGACTGAACCACCATTCGGCATCTTGGAATTGTAGATGGCACAAGACACTTTGTACCGTTCTACATCATCCGGGGTGCCGAAGGATTCCTTCAACTTTTGAAGGATTTCATCAGGTTGGGCCTCCTCGAATTTGCGACTGAACTCGTCGTTCATCACCGCTAACATAATGCACCGGACAGTAGTCTGATCAGAGACCCACTTCAGATAAGCGTCTCTGACCGCACTCCGTGCATTAGCGGAGGGATTTCAGGTGCCGGATCCGTTATCACATAGAGGATCTGTTCATGCTCCAGAACTGTTCTTAATCTTCGATACCAACTGACGAAGTTGTGACCCTTTAACTTCTCGTTATCGAGAAGTGACCGGAGCGATAAATTTGAAGACATCTGAAAAGAAAATAAGACCAAATAAGTGTATGAATTAATAATTTTAACCAAAAGACTTGGACTTTAGTCTAAAGGTTTCTCCCACTAATTTTTCAGATTGGTAGCCTCTAACTCCAATCCGTGAAAATATTTTTTCAGGTGGGTACTGAAATCCAATAGGCCTCGCATGAGCCCGACTTTGGCCGGCTCACCCATACGAGCCTAAAGGTAGGTTCGTAAACCAATTGCTTCCCTAAACAATTTTCAGTATTTCATTTTGCCCCAGAGAACACCCCAATCGGCCTTGGGGCCTCCTATTGCGGGTCTCTGGTTAGGTCCAACCATTAAAATGACAAATCCAATGCTTCCAGCTAACCAAAGACCAAGCCCGACTTTGGCTGGCCCACCTGGTCCCGTTAAGGAGGTTGCACTGAACCATCATCGATCAGATAGAAATTCCAGTCGCCGGATGTACACCCGTTCTTTGGAACTGCCGATGCACACCAAGCTAGTGGACACATTTCTAACCGACTTAATGGGAGGCTAAGACACTGTCAACTACTTGACTTAGTCTTTTTAAGGACCTAATAATTTTAGAGGATTTTTAGTTGTGACAGAAGATAAGACAAGGACATGGATCATCCTCCCACTGAATCAATCAGATTCGAGGAGGGTTGATTTAAATCAACAAATGATCCATGGGCACCTATAGATCAGTCAGACCGATCAACCTGGGTGACATGGGTTAACTCGAGTCATTGAGCTTTTCCATTCAGTTCTGGTCGACTCGACTAGCCAGGTAGGTGAGATCATGGGTGAGTATCCGCCATTAACCATCTTTCCTAGACACCAACCAAGTTGGCCAGGAAAGAGGTAGCCTCATACAACCATGATCACAATGCCAAACCTACCTCGACACCAGTCGGTTTACTAGACTCGATAAGACTAGCCTAAAGACTCGGGCATCCACTGAACCACTAATTGGATCCATTTTAGATGAACGGATCAACTAATCTAACTATTAGATAGTTCTAACAAAGGGCCTTAAACAACTTTTGTTTAATCTTCTTGTTATCCGGTTCAACTAAACTTAGGTCTAACCTAGTGATGAACCCAACTAGTCAGCTAACCCAATTCAACTCAAAATGGCTTATGCAATGTTTTAGATTTCATAAACCTAAAAGTTTTAATAGGCCAAACACTTAATTAAAATATTTTTTAATTAAGTCAAAAATGTAAAACAATTTTACATAAACTAATCATGCATCTAGATTCAAATATTTTACAAATATTTCATATCCATATTTAAAACATGCCCAAAAACATGTATCAACAAATTAAAACCATTTTAATTTTTAATATTCTTTAAGGATCCTTCTGAAAAGGCCAACACAAACGATCCGCATCGTGTCAAAGACACACGGTCATGGTGAAGGTCTCAACTAGGTTCCAAAAATAAATTTGATACATAATTAGATTAAACCAATTTTAATCTAAAAACATGCATACAGGATAGATTACACATGCAACCTGGCTCTAATACCACTGAAAGAAAAATGGTGTAGGTGGTTTGACATGATCCTACACTAGGCATGCAAACAGGTACGGGAGCAGAAAGGATTTTAAAATTTTTTTAAAAAAAAAAAAAAAACTCAGTGGAAAACTGCTCCGCCCAGAACCTAATCTATTCATGCTGCATGTAGGCATGTATCAAGACAAAATATTTGCAAAAAAATTAAACAAATAAATCTAGTTATGCATGATTAAAAAAATAATTTTTTATACCTTTATTCCACCTGGAATAACTTTGGAATATCTACTGGAATAGCTGGAATAACAGGAATAAGTTTATTCCTGTTTTCTTCTTCCAGCAAGCTTTTGAACGTTGTTTCTTCTTCTCTCCAACAGCAGCAATGGCCAACCACAAATGACCAATCCTTGGTCTCTTCTCCTTCACCAACAGCAAGGGATCTTCTTGCTTCAAAGGAGAGGTAGATGTTGCTTCAAAGTGAGTCTTTGGATGGATCGTTCTCTTCCTCTTTTGTTGCAGAAATTCAGAAAACCTGCAACCAAAAACAGGGGAGAGAAAAGGTAGCAGCAAGGAGGTTGATCCGGCTCCCAGGTGCTCAAGCGAACACCCTCTAGAGGGGGAACACGCCCGGGGCTCACGGATCCTCCCTCATGCACGGTGCTAGCCACTGAAAGGGATGTTGGTCACAGGTTGATGGCAGCAACTGTGCTTTGCTGCAATCTTGGTTTGAGCACTATAATGAACAAGGAATTAAGCCTTGTTTCTCTCCCTAAATCTCTCCAAATCCCGGACCCAACAACACCCAATAGAATGAAGGAATTATCTCTCAAACATGGGGATATCTCAGCCTCTCTAAGAAGAAAAAACAATGCCCAGACTTGCAGTTTTTCAGCTCTTACACGCTGAAACAGGGCAGCTGAATTTATAAGGAGCAGAGGGAAGAGGGAGAGGCAGAGAGATGAAGACGTTAGGCTGCCGTTCACCAATTAATCAGCAAATAAACAAGGTTTAAAGAAGATGAATTGCAGTAGGTGGAGGGAGAGGAGAAGATGCCATCGGTTCGGTCGTTTGGCCTCCTTTCGCTTGGAATTCCTTCCAGCAAAAACACCGTGTAAAATGGTTAAACGGGAGAGAAAAACCACCGGTTCAAAAAACCGGTCCAATCTCATTTAAAACCACTTGGTTCAATCCAATTGAACCAGTTCAGGGATTTTCAAACCTAATAAAATTGGTTCACAACCAATAGAAGACCGAAACGAGCTCCGAATCAGTTCAAAACTGATTCAATAAAATCCTGGTTCAGTCCTGGTCAGCCCGGAACAATTTTGGTTGATATGGACAAGGGCAAGATAAGAAAAAGAGTGCTCAAAAATACTATGACCATAAAATCGAGATGATTCCCAATCGTAATCGGTATCCGGATCAGAGTTATCCTCTATGGCGTGTGACCTCATAGGTTCGAACCTAAATGGCAGCACTAGAACAATTCTAGTACCAGCACAGGAAACCATCTAGCAATGGGTCCCGGCGTCCAGATAGGTCGAAGATGCGGGAGCAAACTATCGAACCTCTGGTATATGGTTACCGTATAATTCATCCCTTTGACCTCTAATGCTCAAGACGACTGAGATTGGGCTGCCAACCCAGACTGAGTCAGTCAAGTACGTGTCTCAACCTTGCAAGCCCAGTGACTCTTCACTAGGGCTTCCCTGGCTGAGGATTTGCTAAATTGAGATACTGCGAAACATTCAATCCAAACTGTTTGGACAGGTCAATTCCATCTTGGTCCATCACTGCTCCACAAGTACTTGCCTATACCCAGAAACATTCCATCACCGAATTAAAAATCCGGGTAGTCCGGCACCAAAGCACAGGGAGTTGCTTGCAAGCTACCGTGATGACCTCAGGTCAGAGGGACACATATACCCATATCCAATCGTGAGTATCCCTTTGGCAGAAGGGGGCTGCACGGAGTCACGTTCAATGAGATATCACATATCCCACTTGCAGATCACATCAGTGTCACCACACTCATTTGGTCAAGAGGACAACCAAACGATGTGAACTACAACAACATATTCTTGATATATTATCGTCCAGTACAATATATCATTTGGTTATGAACAGGGTTTAAGGACCACTCGATACATCCTCTCTGTATCGAAGTCAGTGTAGTCCTAAGGACTTCATCACATGGAAAGAGTTCATTTCAGGGAAATACAATATGTGATGAGCTGCCAAAAATAATATTTTATTAATTCATAAAAAGAATACAATACTGAGCCCAACCGTCTACAACCCAGGCGATTGGCTTTGGGACACAATTCCCAACAAAAATATCTTAGCAAATCATTTTCACAAAGCATAGTACGTGCCATTTCTTCTAAATTATGATTTTTCCTTTCTACTACCCCATTCTGCTGAGGTATCCTAGGTGCAGAAAAATTGTGTTCTATGCCTTTTTCATTGCAAAAGTTTTCAAAATCTTGATTTTCAAATTCAGTTCCATGATCACTAAGAATACAAACGATTGAAACACCTTTTTCGTTTGAAACTTTTCTATAAAACTTTACGAATATAGAAAATGATTTGTCTTTTTATGGTAAAAAGAAAACCCAATTAAATCTCGAAAAATCATCCACAATGACTAATCCGTATCCCTTGCCTCCTAGATTTGATGTTCTAGTTGTTCCAAAGAGATCCATATGAAGTAGTTCAAGTGGCCTACTAGTAGTTATAAATCATTTTGGTTTGAAAGAAGTTTTGACTTGTTTTCCAAATTGACATGCTTGGCAAATTCTATCTTTTTCAACACAAATTTCAGGTAAATCTCTAACTAAATTCTTTTTATTAAGTTTTGGAATGAGATACATACTAGCATGCCCTAACCTTCTATGCCATAACCAACTAGTCTCTTCTTTGGTAGAATTCATTGCAACAAGGCATTCACCATTAGGTAAAGATAGATCATCAAGATCTACTAAATAAATATTTCTATGCCTTTTTCCAATGAATTGTACTTCATTTACATCTGGATTAGTAATCATGCAACATGATGATTTAAAAATTACTTGAAAACCTTTATCGCAAAACTGACTAATGCTCAAAAGATTATGCTTTAAACCATCTACTAATAGTACATTACTAATACTATTGGAAGGAGTTATGTGAACCTTACCAATACCAATGATTTTTCCTTTACCATTATCACCGAAGGTCACACTTCCTCAATTCAAAGCTTCAAGAGAAGTAAATTGCTTCACATCTCTAGTCATGTGCCTTGAGCAACCACTGTCAAGATACCAAACTCGTTTGTTTTCCTTGGTTGCAAGAAACACTTGCAATATGATCAGGCTTTGACTTTAGGTACCCAAGCTAACTTGGGTCCTTTCGGGTTAGCAATCAAAATGGTTCCTTTTGGAACCCACACTTTACCAAAAGACGTGATTTTTCTAAAATTACATTGATATGATTTATGACCTAATTTTCTACAAGTAAAACAAGTAATACTGGATGATGCAGGCACAAAAATATTTTTGAAATACTTTTATTGCTTTTGTGGTTTATATCCTAAACCTGCCTTGTTAAAAATAGCTCTTTGATTGTTTAAAAGTAAATTCAACTTTTCTGAACTATAAGTAAATTTGTCAACAAAAGATTTTAATTTTTCAAGTTCATTTTTGTGTTTAGCATTTTCAAGTTCTAAATCCTTATTTTTCTTTAAAATCTCATTGTTAGAAACAATTTATGTAGGCCTTTTTAAAACTTTATTTTCCATAGCCAAAGCATTATTTTTCTTTTCCAAAACATCTAGTTTAGATTTCAAAGCACTAACATCTTTTAGTAAAGAGTTATTTTCTAAAGAAAAATAGTTTGTATGCTTTTTCAATTTCTTATTTTCAGATAAAACAAATTTATAATCATGCATAAGCTCTTCGAAAGTACTTCTAAGTTCATCGAAAGTAAAATCAACTTCAGAGTCGGAACATGCCTCTTTATTATCCTGATGTGCCATGAAGCAGAGATTTGCAATTTTTGTCTGCTCTTCTTCTGAACTGGAGTCTTCGCTATCACTCCACGTGGCCATCATTGCTTTCTTCTTTAGTTTCTTCCTTGATTTCTTGAGAAGAGGACAATCAAATTTGTAATGTCCCAGCTTCTTATACTCGAAGCATATCGGTACTTCCTTCTCCTTTTCTTTTTCCTTTTCTTTTCCCTTTTCTTTCTCTTTTTCTTTTTCTTTTTCCTTTTCCTTGGATTGAAATTTCTTCTTGTAGGAAAACTTCCTCCTCTTCATGAATCTTCTAAACTTACGAGCAAAGAGGGCTTCTTCACCATCTTCTTCTTCTTCATCTTCAGACTCATTGATCAAGGATTCTTCTTGAATATTAGACTTAAAAGCAATCCCCTTCTTCTTCTTGTCCATGTCCATTGATTTTTGTTTTAGATTGAGCTCATAAATCATGAGTGATCCCACTAGCTACTCAAGAGGTAGCTTGTCCACATCCTTTGCTTCTTGAATTGTGGTCACCTTTGGATCCCACGACGTTGGTAGTGACCTAAGAATTTTATTCACAAGATCAGCATTAGATATGACTTTACCAAGACTTCTCATAGCATTTACAATATTTGTAAAACATGTATACATATCAGTGATAGATTCATTTGGTTTCATCCAGAACATCTCATATGTGTGCACTAACATATTGACTTTAGTATTCTTCACTTGAACGGTACCCTCATGGATAACTTCAAGTGTGTCCCATATTTCTTTGGTGGACATGCATGTAGATATCCTATTAAACTCACTAGGATCTAATGCACAATACAAGAGATTCATTGCCTTAGCATTGATCTCGGATTGTTTAATGTCGTTTTCATCCCAATCCTCTTCAAGTTTTGGGATGGAAACATCATTAACCACC
This sequence comes from Areca catechu, assembly GCA_021397845.1. Taxonomy (NCBI): domain Eukaryota; kingdom Viridiplantae; phylum Streptophyta; class Magnoliopsida; order Arecales; family Arecaceae; genus Areca; species Areca catechu. The sequence goes on from CM038043.1 coordinate 119,114,140, forward strand.
ATCGAAGGAATATGAGGACCCTTGTCAACTACTTTCCATAAATTATAATCTATTGAATGCATAAAAATTCTCATCCTAGTTTTTCAATAAGTATAATTTATTCCATTGAAAAATGGAGGTCTATTTGAGGCTTGTCCCTCAACTACACTAGTACCAAATAGGGCTGCCATAGATCTTTACTCAAGGCGGTAAAGCCTATACACTGAGAATAGGGCTCTGATACCACTTGTTGCCCAGAGAGCAACCCAAGAGGGGGGGTGAATTGGATTTCTAAAAAATTTAAAGCTAAGTTTGATAATACAAGTAGCAAACTTCACAAGACAAGATATGCAATTCAATTCAACAAGGTACTAAGATTTAGGTGCAATGCTCTAAAGTAATAGTGTAGTAGAAATTAAAAGTAATAAGCAAGAATGTAAATAGCAAGGAGGGAGAGAACAAGCAATCATAAACACAACAAGCTATAGTGGTTCGATGCTAACCATGCACCTATATCCACTCCCGAAGATCCCCTTGGGAATTCACTATAATCACACGATTACAACCGATTAGTTTTTCGGGCTCACTAATCAAAACCCGACTTGTTTTACAAGGCTCACAAGTCACAACCTCACTTGGTTTTCCGGGCTAACCAAGAATCTAATTGGTTTTCACAAGACTAACCAAAAACCTTCCTTGGTTTTCCCGGCTAACCAAGAACCTTAGTTGTTTTACGGGCTAACCACCAACCTAATTGGTTTTCAAGGCTTACCAATAACCTCACTTGGTTTTTCAATAGGCTAACCAATAACCTTTACAAGATATAAGATAGAGAAATAAAGAACCAATGTAAGCTTTCAATAATAAAGCAAATAAGTCGATGTAGCTCGATGTAGTGTTGCTTTGCTCTTGTTGAAGCCTTTTGAATGCCCAAGATTGAATGATCTTTAATGCTCTTGATGGCTTTGAATGCTTGGTAGCTTCATTTAGCTTGTGAGTGGTTGAACCTTGAATGAATAGAAGTTAAAGCTCTTCTTTCTTCTTTTCTCTCTAAACTCTTTAAGGATATTCAATGCATACATTCTTGATTTGATTTGGAGCCTTATATATCTTCCCAAGCCCTCAAAACCGAAATATAGCCGTTACACTTGAAAAACTAGCCGTTGGGGGCATTTGGGATGAGTTCTATTTTTGAAAAAACTAGCCGTTACTGTTACTAGAACTCAATGTGTCAACACTTCCTCTTCATGTGTCGACACATAATGTCAATACATGTTCTTCTTGTCGACACAAGTTCAAACTGCTCCATTCAGATTCTTTGAAAAAATCAGTTAAGTCGACACATTCTCAGTTAAGTCGACACCTTGTATCCATGTGTCGACACATCAACTGTTCCTTCAACTTCTGCATGTTCTGTGGCTTGAAAGTCTCAGACGATGTATTGATCCATGTGTTTACACTTTGAATCGACACATAAAGTCCATGTGTCGACACTTAATCTGTGCCATTTGAAACTTTGTAGCGTACCGGCTTGAGTCGACACTTCTTCTTAATGTGTCGACACATCATGTCATGTGTCGACACCTTGAGTCGATACATCATTGAAAAATTACAGAAATTGCTGAACTTGTGCTGGAACATGTTTTCATTTGCCTAGTCATCCATTCAACCATTTCTTTAAGTGTCCAAGTCTTGTTTTGCGCAATCATTTCATTCAACCTTGGTTCTTCAACATAAATGTACTTTTTCAAATTTTGTGAGCATCCTTTCAATGAAAACACACTTAAAGCAAATCATTAGTCCTTAAATTATACTTAACTATTTTGCTTATCATCAAAATCAATTAGTGGAGTCAACAGAAAGGAATTTAAATGATGGAATGCTAATGAAATAAGGATTGAAGTTGAGAAGAAGCTAGATGGAGTGAAAGTAGCTTGGCCGGCCTCCTTGTATGACCTCCTTGTGCCTTTGAAGATGGAATGGGATGATTAGATGGAAGGGAAAATCACTCTTGGCATGGAAGATTGATTGTAGTAGTAACTAAGGGTCTCTCACCAAATCCCTCTCGGAGGACATTTGATATCACAAATGGAATAGAAAAAACTTTGATTTTTCATTCATTTCATGTACCCTTTACAAGAGAGTGTGGAGTATTATTTATAAGACTCCAAGAAACTTTTGAAAATTCAAAATACATGGAGCTTTTCATGGGAGGTTCCTAGCTATAAGGGTGGAAATTTGAATTTCATGGAGATCTTTATGGAAGTAGCCACCTTAGCTAGCTAAAATAGGGGAAATTCAAAACTCCTTGGCCGCCCACTTTTAAATTTGAAATTCCTTGGTGATGTGGCTTGAAATCCTCTTGGTGATGTGGCTTGATGAGGTGTACACCAAGTGATGACATGGAATCCAAAAGTGCTTGCTGATGTGGCATGCTCCTTGGATTATTTTGTTGGAATGGTTGAGTGCATCCAATCTTCAAGTGTGTTTGCTTACATTGAACCAATTCCAAACCTCTCTTGGACCCAACTACTAAACTCACTAAATACAAGACCAATTTGACCCTAATTGGACTCAAAAACCCAAATGGACTCAAAAGAAAACCAAATTGAAATAAACCCAACCTAATTACATGACTCAAATTCAATTAAAGAAGTAAAATTACTCTATTTACAAGATACAAGTTTAATGAAAGAATTAAAGCCATACTGAATTAGACTGAAGTCACTTTCGAACCTTGGTGTCTGCACCATCTGCAATGCTGAACTTCATCTCTGTGAGGTACCAAGGAGAAGAGGGAAGACAACTTTTGAAATAGAAGTTTGATATCTCGATGGCCTCCGAAAGGGAAAAACCAGGCCCTATTTAAAGGGATCCTGCACCTATGGACGGCCGTAGAAAAACGTGCCCCACACCTTTCCCCAGGCTTGCCAGAGGGCACCACGCATCGAAATGATGCATTAAAACCCAGATGGCCGCTCTAGGATTGGTGCAGTCGCTAGTAACTACTCTCAAGGATAGAGGCCGGCAGTGCTTTGAATCCAAAGCGATTCCTCTCAAACAGTTACAACATTAATGACCGATATTTGGGAAAGAAAAGCATGGCAGCAACTAGGATGCATGAAGATACGACCATACGAATACCAACGCGCTCGGCATGGACAAAAAAAAAAGTGCTCAATGTCCCCCAACCAGCCTCTAATGGCAAGGTGACATCTATCCGCCGCGTTATCATCAAGGCAGAAAGGACAACTATGGTGAATAATCGACATCAGTCCAACTGAGATTCATCCAGGTCCAAGGAACCGGTCTCACCCTTTATGATCCGGTCAACCGAACTAGGAAAATCAACAATGGCATTACGATCCCATTTCGGAGTTCATCTTTGACTAAGAATATCGGTCTCGAATTGGACAATCTTCGGCTTACCCACCAGAAAGGAATCAATTCAAAAGAGACTAGTTTAAAGAAAATTAGTCATTTATTTCAAGGAGGGAAAACCCTTATCCAGAAAGAAGACATTACAATTGGCAGACAAAAGAGAAAATACAAAAACTTTATTCCCTGTTAACCCTTTTAGCTGCCAAAATAGGAACAGGGATCGATGCTTCACCAGCGACCTTTCCGTTGCCTTCACCAGGGCACATCGATGCTGCTTTAGACTGAACCCCTGAGTCTTTGGCTCCGTTCCCCGGAACGGCTACCGATGAAAAATCCAAGCTAGGGTAAAGTTTCTTACTTTGCCCAGGCAGTCAGCGTAACCCAGAAGGTAGCTCTCCAATGTGGCTTCATGCACTTCATCTTTGAAAGCCTGAGAGCTTTTGTAGGCCTTGATGGCCTCGACGGATCTCCCTTTGACCTGCGTAGCCCTCTAGTTGGCCACAAAAAGACCTGTCTTCATCTCATCGATCCTCCTTTCCAAATTGGCATGTTGGGACTTCAGTCCCTCGGCATCCCAAAGGGTCTCCCTCGGCAACAGTTCAAGGGAGATCACCTTCCTTCTCTTCCTCTATGCATTAATCGCCAGATCAGCCGCCTGCGCCTGAAGCATCCTCAGTTGTCTTCTCAGGACGTCGTTGGAGGCGACAACCTTCTCCAACTCTTCTTCTACAGTGACCTGGAGTCTTTCGACAACATCTTTCTCAACTATAGCCAAGGTCACCTGACTTCGGAGGTCTTCGCCAATGCTGACGGACTCGCAAGCACCTTTCTCCAGCAAGGAAAGGCTGTGAGAAACCTGTCAAAAGGGGAGCACATGTAAAGTTAATCTGGCCGATACACATAGACCAGCAACATGTATGCCGGAGCCTACCTATTGTATTCCAAGAAGGATGGTAGAAAAAGGATCCTCGAACTCCCGTCTCCCGGTTCCAGTGATAGGTATATCACACCCCACGGGATCCTTTCCTCCTGTGGCCAGAGCCGCTGGTTTGACATCTTTGACATGCGAGGAAACCCCAACAATGTCCGGATGACTTGACCTCTTAGATGGCCCGGCCGGCATGAACCTCCTAGGAGAAGCCGATTCCTCCCCTAAGGAAGAACCAATCTCGATTGGGACACTACTCCCAACCTGGGCACACAGCAATGCCAATACACACCTCCGCCTTTGATCCGACCTCCTCACCTGAAAACCTCTCACCGGCCTCCCCCTTGCCGCCCGCATAAGCTGCGCTAGGTTCGACCTCATATAGCAAAAAGGTCCTTCGAGCCACGCAGGGTGAGGAGACGAAAATGGTGCTGGGAGAGGCTTTGTCAGGAGCAAATGACAATCGATCCAAGAAGGCCCTCTTCCTTAGATCAAGATTAGTGGGGCTCAGATCAAATGCCCTCGTTTGCTACAATCCCCTGGGCATGCCATGCGCGACTGCCCTCATTAACCAGGGCCCCACTTTTCATGATGGAGGGGACCATTGGGGAGGAATCTGTCATATGTTGGAAGGGACCACTAAAAGGCTACAGCCATGATGATCCTTCTTTTTCCGAGCTGCTATTATGACTCTAATTGCCATCATCTCTCCAAGCAGTAGCATAATGATTGCCAAATCAACCGGCAGTTATGGCGAATGATCAAATTAGAGATTTTGCAATCATCAACCGCACCACTCCCTAGAGGAAAATGATAATCCAGTGATAACTCTTCAAAGCAGATCACTGCTTCGAAAACTGAGAGTGGGGGGCAACTGATGGGATATGTCAGTTCAGGCATAAATCAGCCACCGGTTCGACCACTCATGCATTCCTTCCCGAACTAGGCATGTCAAACCAAAGCTCCTAGAAGAAACTGAAGGATTAATGGCCTCAGCCGAAGATACAACCCTCAGCGAAGACATGGCCCTCGACCCCGGTCGAGGACATGATCTTTGCCCCCGGTAGAATACACGGTCTTCTACCTCAGCTGAAGACATGATCTTCTGCCTCAGCCGAAGACACGGTCTTCTGCCTTAAGCAAAGACGTGATCTTCGACCTCCACTGCATGTGCCAATTCGAAGGCATCTCAAGACGAAGATAGATCGGAATGAAGGCATCTTTCCGATCTAGCAAACGGAGAAGAAGTCCAAAAACATATCTCTGAACTACCTCAAGCCCGCACGAACATGGGGGACAACGATTACAATTGACTATTACCCCCAAAGCACAACTACATCGAAGTGGCCATGTAATCATTAACTCCAACTGTAACGCCTCCAGCCTGATTAGAATCATTCAATAACCGCCCACGGTTATTGATAGAGGGGAATCAATTAACCCACCATCGTAATCATAGGAAAGAGGATAGAGCCACAGGTTAGGCCAGCCAATATAAATACTGGTAAGAGGTGACACTCTAGGTAAGGCACAACTAAACCCTGAGAAATCTAGAGTTCATTTCCTTGCCTTTCTCTCTTCTTAGAATCTTTTCCATTATATGGCAGAAGCCTGCCTCTGATGTAGGCATCGAAGTGTCCCCCGCCAGAGAATATTCGGCCAGGGGTCTATTTTGTAGGTGAACCTGGGAGCGAACCTATGATATGGTAGCTCCATCCGGTCAAAAAAAAGATTCTAGCCAGCACGATGGAAACTGGGAAACAAAGTAATAGTGGAAATCGAGGGCAGAAATCTCTCGATGAAAAGTTGGAAGGGGAGATGGAAACTTTGGGATGTGAAGGCAAGAAGAAGGAAAATGGTAACCAGAGCCTGGAGGTGGGGAGTAAAAAAAACTTAATGGTGGAAAACTCTCCATCCCTTTGCTGCTTTGCTACCTCTTTTAATATGCACAGTAGTTTGTGTCTGCTCCGCATCGATCAACAATTCAACCTCAGCATATCCATTCTAGCAACCAGGGCCATCAAGCCTGGATCCCCTGCTTGGTTTGAATCATCTGTTTATCGAATCCCAACAACCCAAATCTCATTTTCTCTGTTCAAACCTAATAACCAGCCATTCTATTCCTGATTGTTCATGCTCTTAGTGATAATTCCAATAGCTGGACATTCCATATGAATCCTGTGGAGCATTCCAAATCCAGATGGTACCCATCGAACATCATCACCAATTCCCATTCTATTTCCACAACTAACAGATCTAACGATTGCTCCCTTGCTCGTGCCTCGTGTGCAATTCCAACCATTTCATCGCGATCCATTCTGTATCAGTTCTGCAGATCTGGCTTTTGGTTTAAGCCATTCTAGTAACCATATCCTTATTTCAATCAATATGTTCCACTATTTGCTCTATATCGAAGCCTCGTCAAACCCAACAACCCTTGCTCTATTTTTCAGCAAATCAATGCCCAGTAAATCTTTCATTTATTTAACCTCAAATGCCTTTGTTTGATCCTTGCTCGGCTCCAACCTCTGAACATTGGTTCCTCGTCAAGCTTGGATCCTGTTGGGATATCTCGATCCAAGTACGAGCCAGCCAACCGGTTCAACCGGCTGAAGACATTTCTTCCAAACCATAAACTTCAGACAAAGGTATTCGGGAAAAACTAGGCAACTCATGGGCAAGTCAAAACTCTTAATGGGCTTACGGCTCCCGAAGACACGGTCTTCGGGTTATGTCGAAGACATAGTCTGTAGCCTACATCGAAGACATATTCTTTGGCCTACGACAAAGATTAAGTCCTCGATCTATGCTGAAGACATGATCTCTGATCTATCTCAAGAGGATCCAAGGATGAAGACATTCCCTGATTCAATCACATAAATCACCCTAAAGGAAAGTTTGAAGATGGGCCCCTGACCTGTCTCAAGTCTCTACAAAAATGACAAGCAACGTTTATCATCAACTATTTCTGGAATACAATCTATGGCTGAAATACAAAAATGACAATATGTGGCATAACTCCAGCGACAACGCTTCTGGCCTGGCCACCAAAATTGTCTAATAACTACCCATGATTCCAAATTATGGGAAAGAATTAATTTCTCCATCGTAACTGCTTGAAAAGATCAAAACTGCAGGCTGAACAACTCCTTATAAATAATTGTAAGACGGAATGCTCTAGGTAAGGTACAAGATATCCCTGAAAATATCAGTCTTTCCTTTCTCCATTCAATCTTCCTTAGAATCTTCCCCATTCTGTGGCTGGAGTCCGCCTTTGACATAGGCATCGGAGTGTCCCCTGCCGGTAGGGCTAGAAATGGGCTGGCCTAAATCCCATTGGGTCGGCCAAAAGACTATATTTTAAAAAATTTTGGACCGAATCCGGTCATTCCTTTGGTCCAAAAATTAAACGGACTCTATTTTACAACCCAAGACTAGTCCAATATGCTTAAAATTTGGTCCGAAGCCTGAACCGATTTCAAACCGGCCCGAAGTTTATTGAGCAGGCCCTGTCCAGTTCCATACAAAGGACTTTTGGGCTGGCCCACTTCCAGCCCTACCCACCGGAGCAACACCAACCAGGGATTTGTTTTGCAGGTAAACCAGGGAGTGGACCAACGATCTAGTAGCTCCGCCCAGTCAAAAAATGGACTCTGTGCCAACAGATTAGCATGCCTGGAAGGGGGTTATGTGCAGTTTGCATTGTTAAGCTCCCCTCCTTGACTAAGGGGAAGAAAGAAATTTTCGATGGTGAGAGGGAAGACTTATGTTGCCTCAACGAGTCGAAATCATGCTCCAACCCAATGGGATGCACCCCTAGTAGAGAACGACATCCCACCTCCCACAATCATCGTGGGACAGCAACAATTTGAGGCCCTCATGAACCAGGTCACCAACCTCATGGCTATGGTTTAGGACTTCCAAAATAGAGCATTTCAGGTGGGGCATCCGCTGGCCACCTCCAGACATAGCTCTCGATCACAAAGGAAAAGAGCCCTTAGAGAGTGGTCCACACATCTCTCCCCCCATCCTCGGCCCTCTCCTGAAGGCCAAAGTTCAAGAATGCCTAGGCCCATTGATTCCCCACAGAAAGGGAAAAGACCTGGCAAACTTTCTCACCCTCTTCTGAAGACTCTACTCCCGTAAAGAAATCATAAAAGCAGGCTCTCCCTGATTATGATGGGAAATTCAAGGCCATTGAATCAGAGATGGCGAGAATGCGGGATCAGAGAGATCATGATGATTTGGCAATGTGTGATCTATGCCGCCCTACACCGACCGTGTCATGGCCGAGGTCATCCCTCGGCACTTCAGGGTTCCCCAAATGGAACCCTACAACAGCACCTCCTATCCTTTTGACCATCTGGGCCGCTTTAAGGCCCATATGATGATCCACGGAGCTTCGGATGTGATGTAATGCCTCGCATTCCCATCCACCTTGAAGAAAGCCGCTCAAATGTGGTACTCGAGCATATGCCAGGTACCATCGATTCCTTCTCCGAGTTAGAAAAATTATTTATTTTGCATTTCAGGACTTGTCGCAAGACCCCCTGGAATATGGATATACTATTCCTCCTTCATCAGAATGAAGGAGAAAGTCTGCAAGATTACATCTCCAGATTTAATGCGACCACACTCGAGATCCTTGATCTCAACAAGCATGTGGCCATGTCTGCACTGAAGAAAAGACTTCGCACATCCAGGCTCACCATTTTCCTGGATAAGAAGTTTCCCATAAGCTACGCTGAGCTCTTATCGAGGGCTCAGAAATACACCGATACCGAAGAGCAGGCAGCAAACCGATGACTAATCGAAGGGAAGCCCCCTTCAAAGAAGAAAAACAATAGGGGACAAGGCCCCCCTACTTCCAACAACAACAAGTATGCTGACCACCGAAGGAGTCCTCCCAGGCCCAGAACATCAGGTAGGAGATTCGACTCCTATACCCCCCTAAACCTCCCTCGTGAAAAGATTCTCTTGGAGATAAAGAAAGAAAACTATCTCCAGTGGCCACGTCTCATGAAGGTATCCTCTTCTACAAGGAACAGGAATAAATACTACCGATTCCACCAGGACCATGACCATAACACCGAAGAGTGATCCAACTGAGAGATGCAATAGAGGATCTCATCAAGAGAGGGCATTTGGGGCGGTATGTTGGTCACCAAGGACATCAGTCAGAAGCCACTATCCCCCAATAGACTCTGGAAGAGGCTGAACTGCCAAATCAAAGGCCAACCAATGGAGGCATGAGGATGATACATGGACCTATCAACTGAAGAAGAGACGAAGATGATGTCCCGAAGTGACTCAAGGACAACAATGCTATTCTCTTCTCCAACAATGACCTTGCAGGAGTTCGGCTCCCGCATGATGATCCTATTATAATCTCAGCCATTGTGGCCAATTACAATGTACAACAAATCCTAGTTGATAATGAAAGTTCGACCGATGTCTTGATCTACGATACATTCTCTCGGATGTGTTTGCCTAGAGACAAACTATGGAGGTCCCCTATACCACTTACTAGCTTTGGAGGTAATCAGGTTGATGCCGAGGGAGAAATAATACTGCATGCAATACTCAATACCAAACCTCGACAAAAGACACTGCCGATAATTTCACGGTAGTCCGAACCCCTTCATCCTATAACATCATTTAGGACGGCCTGCCTTGAACAAATTCTAGACTGTAGTATCATCCTACTACCTCCTGGTGCGCTTTCCCACCAAAAATGGTTTGGGAGAAGTAAGAGGAAACCCTTCGAGAACATGATAATGTTCTCGAAGATGAGCAGCCCTTCTTGATGAAACAGAGCTAGGAACTGACTCCGAACTCACCACATCATCGACCCCCGAGAGCCTGACTTTTTCCTTTTGGCTTCCTACAGACTCATCCATGATAAAAGAGTGAGGTAAAAAAGTGGAAGGAAGGTTCTATCTGCGAAAAGGATTGATGGCCAAGAGTAGAGAAAGCTAAGCCAAAACTGAAAGTGTGAGGTTGAAGAAGCTTCCTCAGCCGAACCTTGTGTCCTTCTCAAAAAGAGATGGAAAAGCTTCATGGTAACATCTCGATAAACGGACCATCATCATAAACTCGCCACACCATGGATTCTCGAGGTAGCCATGCAACCCCAAAGTAGCCCTAAGCTGATTTGACGCGGAATAGACCAGAGGTCATAATCCGTATGAATCAATGGCCAAGACGAATCACACTCATCATCCAAGGGGTGGGGAGGAACCATGACTGCCACTCAAATCCCAAACAAAAGATTGGTTGAACCGTCGTGCAATGGAAAGAGGAGAGATAGCCTTGGTCTGCCCACTCCTTTTTCACCTCCCAATCAGGAAATAACAACTGTCCATCGCTTGATTTCTTGATCAACTGGTAGTTATAGTAGACGGTCCAATCAGAGATTTCATAATCATCAACTATACCATTTTCCTGGAGGAAAATGACAAACCAGTAATACTCTCACTCTTCGAGGCAAATCTTTGCTTCGAAAACTGAGAGTAGGGGGGCAACTATTAAGATATCTTGGTCCAAGTACGAGCTAGCCAACTGGTTCAACCGATTGAAGATATTTCTTCCAAATCGTAAACTTCAGACCAAGGTATTCAGGAAAAACCAGGCAACTCATGGGCAAGTCAAAACTCTTAATGGGCCTACAACTTCAGATGACACGGTCTTCGGGTTATGTCAAAGACATAGTCTTCAGTCTACATCGAAAACATAGTCTTCGGCCTATGACAATGATGAAGTCCTCGATCTATGTCGAAGACATGATCTCCAATCTATCTCGAGAGGATCCGAGGATGAAGACATTTTTTGATTCAATCATGAAAATCTCCCTAAAAGAAAAGTTTGAAGACGAGCCCCTGGCCTATCTCAAGTCTCTAGAAACACGATAAGCAATGATTATCCTTGACTATTTCTGGAATATAATCATGGTGCATAACTCCAACAGCAATGCCTCCGGCCTGGCCATCGGAATCGTCTAATAACTACCCATGATTCTAAATTATGGGAAAGAAATTAATTCCCCCATCGTAACTGCTGGAGGAAGATCAGAACCACAGGCTGAACAACTCCTTATAAATAATGGTAAGAGGAAATGCTCTAGGTAAGGCACAAGATATTCCTGAAAATTTTGGAGTCTTTCCTTTCTCCATTCAATCCTCCTCAGAATCTTCCTCATTATGTGGCTGGAGCCCACCTCTGACTTAGGCATCGGAGTATCCCCCACCGGAGCAACTCCAGCCAGGAATTTGTTTTGCAGGTAAACTAGGGAGCGGGCCTGCGATCCAGTAGCTCCGTCTGATTAGAAAAGGGACTCTACGCCAACAGATCCAATCAGTCAATCCTTGAACTTTCAAACCTTTTGCCACAAATGCTTCCACTGGCTTTGGTCTTCCCTTTTTCTTTGATTGCTATTCCGTAACCATCTGAACTATTCAAGTGCTCATTCCCAATGACCCCTTTAGCCTTCAATGCCGCATCAGTTCTAGCAAATATCTTTAACATTCCAGTTCTCCTTCTTCAAGCTCCAATGGCCAATAAATTTCATGGATCATGTTAACACCTTGTTTATAAATTTCATGAAGAATTGCCCAGATCTATTACCATGAACCATGATCTGCCATGACCACATCCCAGCTCTATAGCAAGGCAATAAACACATCCTATTTTCACAAATCTAGTACTCTGTTCTTGTTGAAACTCAATGCATCCTAACCTCGTGCATGGCATGTGGACAGCAGCAAATAATGTTAAAAACCCATGAACCAAAATGGATGAAGCCCTTGTTCATTGTCCTTTTTGATGGTCTACAATGTTAGTTCATGGACCGAATGCAATGGTAGATGCACCGTTTAATTCTCTCGGTAGACTAGGTTTTGTTTCCCCACATCGAGTGCTTCCCGTGCTCACTTTCATTTGAGTTAAAACTCTCTTTTTAAGTGCTTCACGCATTCCACTCTTGGCTCATTTTGAATTGGTTCCTGCATGCCTTCATGAGCCAAACATTGACTTTATTTTTAGTGAAAAAAAAATCAACATTCTAACCTCCACTCGCTACACTTCCCATGCAATGTTATTTTAAACCCATACTTTAAATTGCTTCAAATCCTATCAACTTCCCAATCTAAACATTTTAATAAATTTCTTAGCATGGAAATCTCTTGGACCTCCATTCATTTATATGCTTTAAATTCCATACTTTTTATTCAAAGATCTAATAAGCCATTTTCATACTACGACCCCATGCATATGCTTCTTATCTAGATTCGGACTCAGGCTTGAGCATGTCCTAAAGCTGGACCTTTATAATACATATACAAGAATATAGGAAGTACTAAATATTAATTAATAAAGATTAAGTATTAATGATTTATGTACTTCTCATGTAATATTTGTATCTTGATTAGTTGAGGATATCAATGGGCGGTGCTTTTGAAGGTTTTTTGCCCTTGAGGGTGGCTACATAGAACTACCTAGCTAAGGCTTGATCGCCTTGGACCTCGTCACTCCTCAGGTAGTAGGGAACTTTATCAATGGGTGATAGGTGGAGACAATGGCTCGAAGGGCATTCAAGCCTAGCCTTCATAGAATAACATTCTAGGCTTAGGAGACTTTTATCCCTAGGAAGTTTAGCAAGACCATGGCTTGCTTCGGTGCTTAGCTTGCGATCATGGGTAGAGAAACTATGACTTCCACAAGAACAGCATCTCTAGACAAACCTACCAAAGAAGAACTCATCCTTTACAAATGGTCCTCAAGAGATTCATTCTGCTAAAGGCATCATAAAACAAGATGTCTATCGAGGTTCCATTATTAACTAAAATTTACCTTACATCAAAGTTTATGATGGTAAGGGAAACTACAATTATGTTGTCATGAGAGATCTAGATGCCCATGATATTGGCATCCAAAGAGATGATGACCTAATCATACCTATGCCACTTGGACTGGGAGGCTTCTACTAGAGCTATGCTAGCATGAGCTCCTTCAGTCAGTGAGGTTGCTCCTTTAGGGAATTGTCCAGTGATGGTGTTGATGACCCAAACATTGGGGTGATTATCCCAAGGAGGCTCTATAGCAAGCTAGGATTATTGGCCAGAGGTTTTCATATCCTTGGGCCAGTTAACATAGATCCATAGGTAACCTCAATGGATAAGGGCCTCACTCTCCTTCTTCAAGGTGAAATAGTCCTACATGTCATGCTCGTGTACTCAATTGAAGTGGTAGTACTTTATGAGATCCTTCTTGGTTCTTTTGCTCTTCTTTCTTGGCTAGTGGATGATATCTTGATTCTTTATTTCCATTAGAATCTATCCCTGGGAAGCATTCAATTAGGTAAACTCATCATGACGATGGCATGGGCTCTTGGATTGGTGACAAGATTTGACTTCATCGCTCTGCTTCTTAGGTTAAGGAGGAGAAAGAGGGTGACTCTCCTAAAGGTGCTTATTGACTCTCCTAAAGGTGCTTGCACTCACCTTTCTTCTTTCTTTTTTTCACCATGCCTTCTTTGGCATTGATATATTTCTTGGAGCGAGATAGAAGCTTTAAAAGAATATGAAGGAACCTCTTGGAGAGAGAGTGAGAAAAGCCTCTTGCTTTGAGCCCCCATAGTAGGGCTGACATTGCGATGGCTGGTTCCGATCCATAAACCTCTAACATGGCCGTTCAAAAATGACCCATAAAGCACTGGAGAGACTCCCCCTTGAAAGAAAAGTGCCCTAAAAGCAAATCTTTATAATGGCACTTTTATAATCTTCCAACTCTTGTATAACATTATTGTATTAATAAAAGGCATTTTGTTTCATCATACTGCTATATCCTATTTAAAGATTATGTTGAACCCCATAGATTAGGGAAAAAGAAATAGGGTTATGATAAAGATCATAACAGTGAGAGACCTAAGTTCCTATAAACCATAATCTAAAATATTTCTAGTCGTTGGATCATCGATTCGGGGATCGATGCTTCTGAAAAGACTAGCTTGTCCTATGTATGCTCGATGGAGAGGGTGGTTGGTCTCACAGCCACTTGTGTAGAGACACTAATACGAGGATAAGGGTGCTTATTAGGATACGAGTTCACTGAACTGATATGCACTGAGAATATCTTATGGAAGTCTTACTACTTGTCAAGAGATAGTTCTCATAATGGGAGTTGTGCAAGTGATCTTTAGACCTTAGATCACCATGGTTCCTTATGCACACTAAACCATATTTTGGTTCATACTCATTCATGACATTGAGTCATGTACGGGGTGTTCTTGGATATGGTGGAAGGTGTATGAAGGATGTGAGTGGACCAACAAGAAATCGATCATTCCTAGTAAGTGGAAATGTTATCCCATGTAATCTCTTCGATTGTTGACTCAGGGAGTCTTTGATCAAAGTAGGATGAGATTGGAAGTATTTTCTAATCAGTCATTAGCAGAGTCTTCATTATCAAAGTGAGATTCAAAATGACTAAGTGCTAGGGTTTGACAATTATCCATACCCATCACTTATTCGGGATAAATGGAGATCGAAAGATTTAATTGCATGGTAAATTTCCACTGAAGGGTATTTTGATACTTTCCACCAAATTTCATATCTTCCAGGTAGGCATGATCATTGCGAGATGTCAATCATGTCTTGTAGGTTTTCATGAATCAATTTGATTGGATTCATGAGTCAATTCGAAAGCTGGTTCGAATTGGCAACTTATGTCAGCTCAATTTTACCTAATTTGGTCAATCAGATTTGATTAGATCACATTGCTTGGACCTAGACCTACTGTTAGCTAGATGTGGAATCCAAAGGGTCACACACTTTTGAAAATTGGCCTAGGAAGTCAATTGGTATTTTATTAGGGTCATGGGATCCTAATTGGTTACCTAGATTACATACTAGTATGTGTAGGCTAACCTAACTCCTAACCTAATTGAATTGGGTCTATAAGGTTTCTTAATGAGCTAACCAATTTGAGAAAATCCTGGATTGGGTTGAGTCCTAAGTGGGGTGATTTTATCAAATTTTATTTGATATTATTAAAGCTCTTATGCGCCAAATACCAAGAATCCCAAGGGCAAGGGACTCTTGGCACCAAATGTGATATACGATAATTAAAAGGGCGCAGAAGGATCAAGTGTCCTTCTACTTGTTAATCACCTTTTTAAGTGATAAAGCTCTTTAAACCCTCTTTCATATGACACCCATATCAGGTATGTTTTAACTGGTCAAAGAAGCGAAATGGCAACAAGAAAGGTGTTGAAGTTCTCATAGGAATAGTATATTGCAAAAACCAGTAATTAAAAGCCTGACGTAACGAAAGTAGATATAAAAAATATTTTATATATAAACATGCAATTTATAAATAAATCTAATTTATTCATAATAAATTCCTAACATATTGTAATACATGAAAGAAATATCAGATCTGAAAATAAAATTATTTTGAATATAAAAACTTACTTGGATCGCTATCTTGGCCTGCTCTGAAAAACATGCTGATCCACTATTAAAACCAGGATTCTATCAGAGTCGTGCAAATGCCAGGCCTCTGCTGGTATCCACATAGAGCTCACGTAATCGAGTCATAGAGAGCATTTGACTGTGAGATCCTTGTAGCCCTCTCCTCTTTTAGCAAATCAGCTACTTTAAAAACTATGCCGATTCGAATCTGAATCTGCTTTTCTTGAACTGGCTTCTATCTTGCAAATTTAGATTTGCAAGATATAGGACATCTTTCTTTCTTCTTTCTCTTGTAGAATATTTCTCTAGATCTCACACAAGGTAGAAGAAAATAAATAAAGGGAGAGGAGGACTTGGTGCCCCAAGAGAGAGACTCTCTGGAGAAGACACCCAAGAGGAAGATGCTCATGCCCAAAGGTTCTTCATGGAAAACAAAAAAGTGTGTTAATGGCCAACCCCTCTCCCATTTTTATAAATAAGTTCTTGTAACCCTCCAAGCCAAAACACCAGTGTTTTATTTCAACTGGTTGAAAATTAAGAGTAAAAGAGAAGGACTCCACCTCCCCTCTTTCTTTCACATCAAAACACCTTTGCGCCCACTTATTTTTCATGCCTACTCCTCTTTGACGTACAAAGCACTTAGGGCCCACTTGTATGCATGTGGAGGCAGGGGGAGACAAGGAAAAAGCATCCCAATCCAACATGACTCTAGGTCATGGTCCAAATAAATTGATTTGATGGTCAAATCGAAGCCAAATTAAAATTCGATCAAACCATTTCGAAAAGGCTATTGACCCAACTCAATTAGGATCAATTAATTGAGTCTAACTCAATTAAATTAAATCTAATTTTATTTAATTAATAATTAATCCATAATTTATTAATTATAACATTTATAATTAAGTCTAAATTACTAAAATTGCCAATTTTAGTAATATTTTGATTTGCTGATTGGTTACTTAAGCTTCTAATGTGTGAGACCCCTCAGGTCCTATCCTGTCTGGTAATAAGACATGCTATAATCTCCATTATACATCATCAAAACTTCTTTCGATGGACAGAAATAATTTCTGCTCTACCCTAATTAGGATCATCGATCCAAGAATGATCCTAATGGGCTCTCACAATCCACCAGTGACACCTAGCAATATGTAGTGGCAACCCAGCAGAATATGATTGGAACCCCTAGGTATAGTTATTATGTGATTCGATTCCTCTATCAAAAATCCTGACATGATGTTGGTTACGAATACTCATCAAACCCATCAGTCATATGCTTAACTTATCGACTCAAGTCCAATTGTGATACTAATTTTTTTCATCTTTTTCATTATCACCCACTATGGCTATAGACTTCTAGACTTAGTTTCATTAAGCTGCATAGGATTATTCCTTACTATTAATGCTGATAGATCTCTACAAGTGAACACCCTACTCCTACAATAAACTTATTGCAGCCAACAAACACCGCAAGGTCCCGAATGGATAGGAACCATTTGTTTGTGATGTCAAACTACAGCAACCTTATTATGAGTAGCTAAGAGACTCTAGGTCAAAGAACAATTCACACAACTATAGCATCAGGAAGTTATTGACGAGTGAGTAGTCATCCGTATAACTGCATATACTTGGACATGCTTAGTACCGTTGATCTCTATCAACTACCTACACTCTTACTCCAGTGTCACCACATTATAGGTTAGAGACTCATTTACTCAAAAAGAGAAGTGATCTGTGCACCAATTTTAACATATCAATCACCGTCCTCATGATATTCCAACAATTGGGAACTTTTGGAATTAATTTATAAAGACACATGCCTCAGATTCTCAACTCTTGAGAATATGTGTTATTGTCCATTAACTCCATGGACAATTCATAGACATATCAATATGAATGAAACTAATACCCTTTTATTAATAAAAAAATTAAGTACAAAGTTCATGCTCTAAAAATTATAATGTATCAAGCCAACTAGGCTTTTAGGGTATACATCTAACAAAAGGATGGTGCACTAAGTGAAGAGTCATGACACTTCACTTTAGTGTGCGGAATCATAACTAGAAGTCCTTCTGTTTGAAGGCTTCTTGGTTGATCAACACTTCTCTTAGAGTCTCACATTCCATGGCCTTTCATTGACTGGTCATTTGCCACATGGCAATAGGGGAAATGCACTAGAATTATGAAGAGACACAAAGGTCTCTCTTGGTGCATGAATAGCCATATACATTCACTCATAAGACTCATTCTTTATGAAGTGTCTTATTTGATCTTTTGAATGGCTGATCAAGGGCAAATAAGAAGACATATTTGGCACCTCCCCTTCTATTTAAAGCCTTTGGTGTTTATGCCGAAGGTATCTGATTTCCTTTCTTTCTTACACTCTTACACTCTGCCACTTTGTCTTCCTTGTCTCTTCCTTCTCTTGTTAGGACATAGGTCTTGCCTTAAGACAAGTCCACCATTTTAAGACAAGGGCTTAGGAAGAGAACTAGGAAGTGATAAAGAAAGTGAAAAAAGATTTTGGAGAGGGCTTAGAGTGCTCTACTAGAGGGCAAGGGTTTGAGCAAGGAAGGAGAGGCTACCAAGAAAAGAAAGGCCATTAAAAGAGTCCTAGTGGATTAAGCAACCTACTAAGGAGTGGTTCCTAGGTTCAATTCCTGAGTGGATCACCTCTAAAGGGCATGTACTTGTGTGCCTAGTGGAAAGAAGAAGGAATTAGTATTCGAGGTATTTTTCTAAACCTTGTTTGAATGACTTGTTAATTGTAATGAATAAGGGATCTTGGGCTTAGGGCTTCTAGTTGTTTGGAGTTTCAAGATAAAAATTTTAGAAATCCATCTTCCATTGTGCCATTGAAACCCAATAGTGATATCAGAGCCCCCTTATTTCATTCAATTAGTGGTCTTTGCAATTAGTAATGATTGCTTACTATGCTATGAAGCAATGCATGATTGTTTAAATTTTATATGAAATATGTTATATCCTAGTAACTACTTCGGATTGGGTTAGTCACCATGGCTATTCATGTTGGGAAATGTGTATCCCAAAGCCAATCATCTAGGCTATAGACGGTTGTGCGACTCTTGTAAATGTATATGAGTTATTGAATTGAATAAAAAGTTTATTTTGGTTGTTCATCACATGTCATCATTCTAATTGAACTCCTGTGTTATG
This sequence comes from Areca catechu, assembly GCA_021397845.1. NCBI lineage: Eukaryota > Viridiplantae > Streptophyta > Magnoliopsida > Arecales > Arecaceae > Areca > Areca catechu. The sequence continues at coordinate 119,133,073 of CM038043.1, forward strand.
ATGTCCTTTGAGCTACATTATATGCAATGTAGAGAGAATGCATCATGTAGTTCATAAATTGATTCATGACCAAGGGATACGCTATTTCAGGGTGATGGTGTATCGAGAGTAGGTCGTTGATGTCTTGTCTGTTGGTTGTCCTCTTAATCAAGTAACATGGAGATGCCGGTATGATATCAGGTGTTGTGTTTGACACTTTACTAAGCATGACTCTCATGCAAGATTCTCTTTCTGCCAAAGAGAAGTTTTGCATTAGAATATAGACATGAATTATTCCTCTACCTTAAGATCACTATGCTAAGGTGCTAGACTATCTAGATTCTAATCCGATGATGGAAGGTTGCTGGGTACAGTCAAGTACTTGTGCAGTGGTAGTAGGATTGAGATAGGATTAATCTCTCCAAATGTTTTGGATTAAATGCTTAATATGTCTTAATTGAGATATACCTTGGCCAGGGCATTTGTTATAAGGAGTTACAGGAATTCTTTGTTTGAGACATATTGAGATGGACTGATTAGGGTTTGGCAGTTTAACCCTAAGCCATTCAGAGCATTAGGAGATTAAAGGAATAAGTTCAGTGGTATTCTATATTTGATAGGTTCATGTTGCTCTACAATCATCAACCTATCCGCACACTGGGTGTCTTTGCTAGATGGTGACTTTGGCTAGTAGTGAAAATGTTCCTATGCTATTAGTTTAGTGTTTGAACCTATGGGGTCACAGACCATGGGGTTTCTTCTTGATCTATTAGCATGGGAATGATTGGGAATCGTTCTGAACTCAGTTTGACAAGTTGTCAGAGCTACATTTGAGCCGACTCAATTGATGAGTCAACTTGAGCAAATTCACTCGAGTCAACTCGAACAATCGAGTCGACTCGACTAACGGACTCTACTGAAAACTGAAAATGCACATTTAAGCTTGCAATTGTTGTGGGACTTAATGACGGGCATTTCAAGGTTTTATTTGCTATGGTTGCTGAATCCCAAGGGGCTTGTAACTTCCTTGAATCCCAAAAGACTCAAACATTCTTTACAATCTCTGAATCTGAATATGAAAGGTAGATGTACGGTTTTGAGTTCTGAGAGTTTTCCATTCTGGATTTTGTTGAAGAATAGAAAACAAAGATCAAGGTCGAGTTTCTGCTAGTTCCTTGCTGGTTAGAGCTTTTCCTTGATCTCAGAGAGATTATTAAAGTGGGGTTTGAGTTTTGGGAGGGATTCTTGAGCGCATACCTTCTGTTGAAGGTTTGGGACAGAGAGTTGGGATGGGTTCTCAAGAGTCCTGTTCCATCTGTGCTGCAATAATAGATTCTTAAAGGAGTTAAATGAGTCCGTGTCGTGGTAAATCTCTAGGATACCAATTATCTGAGAGATCCCTCTTGCCTTGTGAAATGATCAGGGGCATGTTCAACCCTCTACCAGCGATCCTCTATGGATGCAGTAGGATACAGGTTACTCAAAGGTAGATGGATTTCGGTTGATAGCAAAGAAAAGATGAGAAGAGAGTAGAAGTAAAAATTCTTAGGAGAAAATGGGATTCCAATACTTGTATTCAGCCATCAAGGAAGACATACAAAACGTCCACATAGATACATATATATACCTAGGTCATATAAGACCTAGCCCCAAAAAAACTCCCCAGGTTAGCACTGTCGAGATTTTGAAATCCCGACATCCGAGTCAGCTCGCATCCTGCGAGTTGACTCAAAGATGGTAGACATCCTCTGGACAAGTCAATTCTCAGACAATGAGTTAGCTCATCCAGAACATCGTGCTACAGTCTGTAGACATTAGCCGACTAGGCTATATTGGGCCAACCTTGAGCGTACTAGGAGACAATAAGAACTTCTTCCCATAAACACCTGGTAGGACATGAAATAAAAGCTTAACGAAAAGTACCTTCTTGAATCCAACAATCAAAAATTCCTAGACCAATAGAATAGGTTACGTCAAGGGAATAGGCCTATCTCGGATTATATTGCCCAATTTGATGAGTTTGCCATAAGGTGTAATGAAACCGAGTCTCCATCACTATCCTTGTCTAGATTTAGAACCGAATTACGTGAGGATATCTAGAGAGATCTATATATGAGGGAGGTCCATGATTTGGAGCAAGCCTAACAGATAGCTAGGCACTATGAGCAATTTCAGAGAGGACCTACATACCATCAACCCAAACCTTCTAAAAGCAATGTCCCTTTTCCAAAACCGAACTCTAGCCAGGTATACCAGGGCCGACCCAACCCTAATCCTGTCCGACCCAACCCTAACTCAATCCGACCCAACCCTATCTAGTCCGACCCAACCCTAATCCATTCCGACCCAACCCTAACCCAGTCTGACCCAACCCTAACCCGTTCCGACCCTGCCCTAGTACCTCAATCGCCAGTAGAGAAGACAAGGGTAAGGCACCAGCATTCCGGAAAACCTTGATGGTGTGGACACCAGGACCAAAAAATATTAACATGTTGAACCCATATCCCTGTGGATCACCTATGAATAAAGCCCTGAACCCAACCCCTTTTTCCAACTGTAAATATTTTATTTTAAATTCTGTTACATAGGCTTAGTTAGGTTTAGCCCTTTTCACCAATTAGGGTTTGTATAAAAATTCCATTTATCAGTTGTGTCAAACCCTATTGGGCCAAACCCTGTTTACCAAGTTTATTCTTTTTTGTTGCATGAGGTCTTGCCTTTTGATCAAATTGGATTCCAATTGATCAAGTGGGGCTTTAGTTATTTAGTTATTGAGTCCTGTAACACAAGGGGGACCCAATTGAAGACCCATATGACTTCATGTGCATCCAATTAAAGATCCCATGTGCTAGCTCAAGACAAACCATGTGGTTCCATGTGCTAGCCCAAGTCATCTTGTTCTTGGTGCCACCTTTTCAAGACTTTTGGACATCAACACATGTCATGTTTGGACATGTCATGACACTTTATTGGGACAACATCATATGTCATTTACCTTGGTTGGCTAATTTTATGTCAAAAAAATGGTTGTCTTTATTTTTCATCAAGATATTAAGACATCCAGACATCCAGATATTTAGACAACATGCAAGCTTATCCAAGGAGGGTGCTTTATTTAAATTCTAAGCTGATGGTTTTAAGAGAAGTAAAGCAGAAGGAGTCCCACCCATGTTAGCACCACTTCTTTCTCATTTTTTTTTGTCGGCAATTCAAAGAAGTCGGCCAAGAATTCCACATCCAAGGAATGCTTTAATTCATCTTTTCTTGGTCACCCACATTTGGAGGAGTTTAAATTCAAATGGGTGCCTATCATGAAGAGTTCAAATCCAGAGGGGTTCCATTCTAAATTCAAGATGGAGCTTATCTTCAAATGCAAGTCTAGAGGGAATTCATGCCAAGAAGAGAAGAAAAAATACTGCCCACTTCTCATTTGAGATTTATTTGTCGCACACCTCAAATCTAAGAGGAGCACCATATTTTATTTCTTGTCACCCAAAGGAGTGGAGTTTATCCAAGGTTGTCGCCCAACCTAATAGACCAATCCCATGATGTTGCCCACTTTGGATAAAGGCCCAGGAGAGCTCCAGATCAGCCCAGAGACAAGAGTCCAGGATGCCCAAAGCCATAATTCTAGGAGTTGTAGTCCAAGGAAAAACAAGTCTAGTCTTTGTATCCCTTACTCCACTAGTTGAGGGTCTAAAATACCCCATCAACCCCACTTGTAAATAATTATGATTTTTTCATCAATAAAGAAACTCTACCAAATTTCTTCCTTTGCTATGTGCATCACGGGGTGTGATGCCCTTTTCCTTTATTCTTCGAAACATCGTAGGGTGTGAGGCCCTTTCCTTTGTTCTTCGAAACATCGTAGGGTGCGAGGCCCTAGTTATCCTACCTATCCACCGACAAGAAACCCTAGCCACCACTTCTAACCCTTCCCTTCCATTCTTTTTCCTTCCTTTGCTGCTTTCTAATATGATTTTTCTTTGTTGAGAGTTTGTAGGTGATCTGGAATCAAAATCAAGTATTCTTGCCTCAGAACTGGCATCGCACGGAAGATCGGAACCCAGGATCGAGATTTTGAAACCCTACTGCAAGAATCTTAAGAGTCCTGCCATATCTATTTCGGAGGGACGATTCGACATTGGTAATAATTAAACCTCTTCCCTTCTCTTTAATTTCTGAATAATTGATAAGTAGACCCTAGTTTATGGTAGTTTCTCAGCCACCAAGTCCTGTTTTTCTAGTTTTTTTATAGGTTTACTTGCAGGTATTTAACTAGAACTGGTTTCTTTTACTCTCTCCTTTGAGTCTCTTTTAAAAATCTAAAAAAAATATAAAAAAGTAAATCTCTATTTTTCTCTGCTAATTAAATCTTTATATCAGTAATTTTGTTTTAGTTATCATCCCGCATTAATTTTGGTATCAGAGTAGGTTAAACTAGGGTTTAATCGCTCTTGTGCTGAAATTCTGCATACCTAGAACTAGGCTAAAATTAAATTGCATAAAAACCTATCTAAAAAAATTCAAAAAAATTAGAAATAATTTTTTTGTTAATCCTCTATTAATACTCTATTAATATCATGAAAAAATTAGATAATTTTTTTTTATTTGCTATTTTCTGATGGAAGGAAATCACACTTCCTAAGCAGGTATATGCAAATATACTGCCATGACCTATGAAAATAATGAGCTACGGCTAGACATGATATCCCGAGATCGGATAAGATCTGAAATTTAATTTTAATATAAAAAATAAAATAATTTTTATTTTTCTGCTATTTTTAATTATTTTATTGCTTTATTGCATATTAGGGTTTCATCTTGTGTGTGCATCATCAAGTAACTCAATTTTACAGGCACTAGAGAATCTCAGATCAAGGTAGGATCTCATCACATGTCCTGGGCCCACAATAACCTTCTTTACATCCGAGCCCAACCTAATTAAAATCAATTATACATAATTTGCTCTAATGAGCTAGGGACACCAACAGGTTGGGTTCCAAGTATGTGTGTAAGTTAGTGCACCCAATCCTTTGATTATCACTTGAATCAGGTGTCTAAGGCTAGAAGTCTAGAGGCAAACGCCCTAAGCGATTTCATGGTTTTTAATTAGGACCCTGCGAGAGCAGGGGGAAACTCCCATGACCCCACCTCTTACCTGGCCAGTGGACAGGGTAATTACTGAATTGGCTGTAATTTGAGCTGACCAGTTCTACTTGAGCTTTAGGTCAAGGAAACCTTAGTCCGAGTCGAGTTCTGTGTGATTGCATTGCATAACCAATAGATTATGAGTCTGACCCAACCAATAGTCTCACCCCAATCTATTGTGACCATGGAGTATACAACCTTGAAACCTTTATGAGGTTCATGAATGATCAGTTTGCCCTGATGAACAATAAATGTGATCAAATAGATAAGCAATTCAAAAATCTAGAGAAAATCCATAAGATTCATACTAACCCAGGTTCACCTAGACCAGCTTTTCTTGGCCCCTTAACCCATCGACCCGAACCCACTAGGATCAGTACACCTAGTCAAAACCTCAAAATCAGTCCACCTTCCCTTAACCAACCCACCTCTACTACCCCATTGGTTCACCAAGCTGCCATTATAGTGGATGTTTATGAAGCTGATGTGAACTTAGTAGATGAGTATGTAGATGAGGAGATACAGGAGGTAGACCCAAAGTTATATAATCCTGACCATACCCAAACTAAGGCCAACCCAGAGTTAATTAACCCTGACCTGATTGAAACTATACTGGTAGGATCCTTAGAAAAAGAAACCCATGAGAATCCTAACCCTACTACTGAGACTTTACTAGGAAAACCCTAGAAAAGAGTCAAGCTATAGAGCTTAGTCCTGAAGTAATTGATGAGGACTTGATTTTTCCAAACCAGCAACCTCAGGAAGAATTCACTCCATCAGTCCCCATTGAAGACCTTTTTCCTGAAATTCTTGATTCGTCTTTTCTTTAGGCTGACCCTTTATTCCCTATAGGTGTGAATCTATGTCCAACCCTTAAGGTCAACCCCATTAGTCTAGGACTATTCCCTGAAAACCCTTCTTATTTCCAGTCTAACCCCGGATCCACTTCTTATTTTCTACCTTTTCCTGAACCTTCCTATGTTTCTCTAACCAATGATTGCATTTTGTAGAGGTTAGTGTATTACATACATTCATTGAACATGTTAGGTTTATAACCTATTTCTGGAGAACCTTATGGCATCTATTAAGAGTTCATGTTAAATTTTCATCTGCATGTCACTCGCCAACCAAGGGTCAAACTCAGTTATAGTTTAGGATTTACATGCATGTCAAAAATAAATAATAATAATAATAATAATAATAATTAATGAAAGCAATGAATATTTTCAAGAAATAAAGACTCAAAGAATACAACAAAGGAGACTTTGTCATGGTTAGACTATGACCTAAATGGTTCCCACCTGGAATCATGAAAAAGTTACATGCTCGTAGTAGTGGACCATACAAAGTAATTAAAAAAATTGAACCTAATGCCTATGTGCTCAAGTTACCACCTGAATTAGGTATTAGTCCAACTTTCAACGTTTCAGACCTTATTGACTATAGGGAGCCAACATTGATTCCTAGTGAGCCATTTGGGCCTAATCCAGTCCTTGAGAGTGAACCAACCCAAGTGTGCCCACCTGCCATACCACCATCCCGGAGAGACAAGATCGAGCTGATCATGGATGACAAGATCATTACTACCTGAAGCAAAGATTACCAGTGATATCTGGTTCGTTGGCAAGGATGACCTAAGATTGATGATTCTTGGATCACCATAGAGGACTTGTAGAGAGTTGACCCAGATTTACTAGAGCGCTATCATAGCGGAGTTGACCCATACTCGATAGGATCGGGTTTCTCCCACCCCGAGAGAATTGGTATCGACACCAGGGCCATAAAATATCGACAGGTTGAACCCATATCCTTGTGGATCACCTGTGAATAAGGCTCTAAACCCAATCCCTTTTTCTAACTATAAATATTTTATTTTAAATTCTATTATATAGGCTTAGTTGGGTTTAGCCCTTTTACCAATCAGGGCTTGTATAAAAATTTCATTTATCAGTTGTGTCAAACCCTATTGGGCCAAACCCTGTTTACTAAATTTATTCTTTTTTGTTGCATGAGGCCTTGCCTTTTGATCGAATTGGATTCCAATTGATCAAGTGGGGCTTTAGTTATTTAGTTATTGAGTTCTGTAATACAAGGGGGATCCAATTAAAGATCCATGTGACTTCATGTGCACCCAATTGAAGATCCCATGTGCTTGCTCAAGACAAACCATGTGGTTCCATGTGCTAGCCCAAGTCAGCTTGTTCTTGGCACTACCTTTTCAAGACTTTTGGACATCAACACATGTCATGTTTGGACATGTCATGACACTTTATTGGGATAACATCACATGTTATTTACCTTGGTTGGCTAATTTTATGTCAAAAAAAATGGTTGTCTTTATTTTTTATCAAGACATTAAGACATCCGGACATCCATACATCCAGACATCCAAACATCTGGACATTTAGACAACATGCAAGGTTATCCAAGGAGGGTGCCTCATTTAAATTCCAAGCCGATGGTTTTAAGAGAAGTAAAGCAGAAGAAGTCCTACCCATGTTAGCACCACTTCTTTCTCATTTTTTTTTGTCGACAACTCAAATAAGTCGGCCAAGAATTCCACATCCAAGGAATGCTTTAATTCATCTTTTCTTAGTCACCCACATTTAGAGGAGTTTAAATTCAAATGGGTGCCTATCATGAAGAGTTCAAATCCAAAGGGGTTCCATTCTAAACCTAAGTTGGAGCATATCTTCGAATGCAAGTCTAGAGGGAATTCACGACAAGAAGAAAGGAAAAAATATTGCCCGCTTATCATTTGAGATTTATTTGTCGCACACCTCAAATCCAAGAGGAGCATCGTATTTTATTTCTTGTCGCTTAAAGGTGTGGAGTTTATCCAAGGTTGTCGCCCAACCTAAGAGACCAATCCCATGATGTCACCCACTTTGGATAAAGGCCTAGGAGAGCTCCAGATCTGCCCAGAGATAAGAGTCCAGGATGCCCAAAGCCAGAATTCCAAGAGTTATAGTCCAAGAAAAAATAAGTCTAGTCTTTGTATCCCTTACACCACTGGTTGAGGGTCTATAAATACCCTATCTACCCCCCTTGTATATAATTATAATTTATTCATCTATAAAGAAACTCTGTCGAATTTCTTCCTTTGCTATGTGCATCACGGGGTGTGAGGCTCCTTTCTTTTGTTCTTCAAAATATCGTAGGATGTGAGGCCCTTTTCTTTTGTTCTTCGGAGCATCGCGGGGTGTGAAGCCCTAGTTATCCTTCCTATCCACCGACAAGAAACCCTAGCCACCACTTCTAACCCTTCCCTTCCATTCCTTTTCCTTTTGTTGCTACTTTCTAATATGAGTTTTCTTTGTTCAGTGTTTGCAACTGATCTGGAATCAAAATCAGGTGTTCTTGCCTTGAAACCACCATCGCATGGAAGATCGAAGCCCGAGATAGAGATTTTGAAACCCTACCACAAGAATCTTGAGTCCTGCCATATCTATTTCAGAGGGATGATTCCACATTGGTAAAACTTAAACCTCTTCCCTTTTCTTTAATTTCTAAATAATTGATAAGTAGACCCTAGTTTACGGTGATTTCTCAGCCACCAAGTCCTCATTTTCTAGTTATTTTGTAGGTTTACTTACGGGTAATTAACTAGAACTAGTTTCCTTTACTGTCTCCTTTGAGTCTCTCTTAAAAATTTGAAAAAATATAAAAAAATTAATCTCTATTTTTCTCTACTAATTAGATCTTTATATTAGTAATTTAGTTTTAATTATTGTCCCACATCACCCGAGTCCCAGCCCCAATGCCTGTTTCAAATGATAAGGTAAGTCATTATGCCAGCCAATTTCCAACCAGATCATTACACATAAGGGAACTTGAGGAGGAGGAGCCTGAACCCAATGATGAAGATGAAGAAGAGGTCTATGATGCTAAGGCAGACTTGATAAATGAGTATGAGGGAGATGAGGAGGACTTTGATCCATCTGACTTAGTAGGGGTAGTTCGGTGCATCCTAGCCCAGACCAAAACACAGGAAGATTGGCGTAGGACAATATCCTATAAACCTTTGTGAAGATCGGGGATAAGGTATGCAAAATTATTATAGATAGTGGGAGCTGTGTGAATGCCATCTCACTTAAGGCAGTCAAAACCCTAAGCTTAAGCACAGTTCCCCATCCTGGCCCTTATAAGGTTTCTTGGATAGACTCCACATCCATACCCATTAAGTCCAGATCCAGCTTTTGTCTTATCAAGATAAGGTATGGTGTGATGTGGTACCCACAGGAGTTAGTAGTATAATTTTAGGTAAACTCTGGCTTTATGATCATGACGCTACCCTATACGGCTGGTCTAATGCATGCATGTTTAGTTTTTATGAGAAGAAGATCACAATTAACCCCACCCCACCTAAGGACAAAGTTAAGAGAAAATCTAGCTCATTAAAAGAGAAGTCTGGAGTCAATTTAATCATTCCTAAAGAGCTAGAGAAGGAGATTTCTGAGGGAACTACAGTTTGGATGTTAGTTGTAAAAGAAGTACCTGATCAATCTGATAAAGAGTATCCTCAGGAGGTCAAGGGAATCTTAAGTGAATTTAATGATATATTTCTTGATGATTTACCTGACCAGCTACCACCACTAAGGGACGTCCAACATGTCATAGATTTAGTCCCAGAAGCCACCTACCCAATTTGCCCCACTATATAATGAACCCAACTGAACATTTAGAGTTACAGAAATAGGTAGGTGAACTCCTTAGAAAAGGGTTTATTAGGGAGAGCTTAAGCCCTTATGCTGTACCAACCCTATTAACACCCTAAGAAAGATGGCACATGGAGGATGTGTGTCTACAGTCGTGCCATAAATAAAATCACTGTGAAGTATAGGTTTCTCATTCCCTGATTGGATGATATGCTAGATATGATGGCCGGTGCAACCATCTTTTCAAAATTGATCTTAAAAGTGACTAGCATCAGGCTAGGATCAGACCTGGGGATGAGTGAAAAATTGCATTTAAAACCAATGATGGTCTGTATGAATGGGTTGTTACACCTTTTGGGTTATCTAATGCCCCTAGCACCTTGATGAGAATTATGACCCAAACCCTAAGGATGTTCATAGGAAAATTTATAGTGGTTTATTTTGATGACATCCTAATCTACAGTAGAACAAAGGAAGACCACTTGGAGCACTTAAGACAAATTTCCAGACCCTTAGGAAAGAGAGTCTCTATGCCAATTTCAACAAGTGTGATTTCATGACCCATAGAGTTATCTTCTTAGGATTTGTGGTGACCCTAGAAGGAGTATCAGCTGATCCTAAAAAGGTTAGATCTATAGTAGAGTGGCCAGTACCTACTAGTGTCCATGAAGTACATAGTTTCCATGGTCTAGCCACCTTCTATAGGAGATTTATCAGGAAATTTAGCATCATTGTGGCATCCATAACTGAGTGTATTAGGAAGGGAAATTTTGAGTGGACCAAAGCAGCTGATAGAGCCTTCCCAGAAATTAAGAATAAGATGACACAAGCACCAATCTTGAGGTTACCTAATTTTTCCAATGTTTTGAGGTAGCTTGTGATGCATCAGGAGTAGGCATAGGAGGAATTCTGAGCCAAGATAATCACCCAATAGCCTTCTTTAGTGAAAAACTTAATAAGACTAAGCTTAAATACTCAACCTATGATAAGGAATTTTATGCGGTAGTACAAGCACTTAGATATTGGAGATATTATTTACTACCCCAGGAGTTTGTCTTTTAGTCTGACCATGAAGCACTCCGATTCCTAAAATCTCAGAAAAAGTTAAACCCTAGTCATGCCAAATGGTAGAATTTATACAAGACTATACCTTTGTACTAAACATCAGGCTGGAACTGAGAACAAGGTAGCAGATGCCCCTAGTCGACGTGCCTTGCTTTTAAACTTTGTTAGCACTGAAGTCATTGGGTTCGACCAGTTGAAAGAAGAATATGAGACATGTCCAAACTTTAGTGAAATCTTCCAATCCCTTGCCCAAGGACTATCTAGTTTCCATAGTGAATACACCCTCCAAAATGGTTACCTATTTAAAAACAATAGACTATGTATTCCCTAGACTTTACTTAGAGAATTCTTAATCTGGGAAACCCATGCAAGAGGCCTCGCTGGTCACTTTGGCAGAAACAAGACTATCTTAGTTGTAGAGGACCAGTTCTTTTGGCCTAGTTTAAAAAGAGACATTGCTCACCTAGTGTCAAGATGTCAAACTTGTGCTGTTGCAAAGTAGCAGAAGCAAAACACTGGTTTATATATCCCTTTACCTGTACCAGATCGTCCATGGTAGGACTTTAGCATGGACTTTGTATTAGGCCTACCTAAGACCCTAAGAAAACATGACTCCATTTATGTATTGGTCAATAGGTTTTCAAAAATGGCCCATTTCATACCTTGCTCTCAAACTTTTGATGCATCCAAAGTAGCTCGACTTTTCTTTGATCATGTGGTTAGGTTACATGGCCTTCCTAAGACTATAGCGTCTGATAGGGATGTCTGTTTCACCAATTACTTCTGGAAGACCCTTTGGCACTTATTAGGAACCAAACTTAAGTTTTCTACAGCCTATACCTTCATACTGATGGCCAAACCAAGGTAGTGAACCGAAGCTTAGGCAATCTACTTAGATGCCTCGTAGGTGAGAATATTGAGAATTGGGACCTTTTTCTGCCCAGAGTCAAATTTGCTTATAACAGTTCTATTAATAGGTCCATAGGAAAGGTCCATTTGAGGTTGTTCATGGTTACAAACCCAATAAACCTCTTGATCTGATCCCCTTGGCCTCACATACACGAGTTATTGAATCTGCGAGTCCTTTGCACAGCATGTTAGAGATTTGCATAAGGAAATTAGTCAAAAGAAAAACATAAGTAATGAACTCTATAAAAACTTAGTTAATTTCCAAAAAAGAGCTAAAGAGTTTTTTGCAAGGGATTATGTAATTATCAGGCTTAAGCTTGAGCGGTTCCCTCCAGGGACCATAATGAAACTACATGCTCATGGAGCTGGACCTTTCAGAATAATAAAAAGAGTTGGATCCAATGCCTATGTGCTCGAGTTGCCACCCGAGTTAGGTATTAGTTCAACCTTCAATATTTCAGACCTTTTGGAGTATGGGAGCTAGCAGCGATACCTAGCGAGCCCTTCGGACCTATCCCTTTCCTTGAAAGTGAACCCACCCCAGAGTGTCCACCTACAAACTGGCCTATAAGTGAGGAAAGGATTGAGCGCATCCTAGATGATCAAGCCCTCAGTACCTAGAATAAAGGCTATCAACAGTATTCGGTCCGATGGCCAGGTTGGCCGGAATCCGAGGACTCGTGGATCACCTGAGAGGATCTGTAATGACTCAACCCAGACATTCTTGAGCAATATGAGAGCTGAGCTAACACTTACTTGAAAAGGTTGAGTTCCTCCCACCCCGGGAGAATTGGTGGGGGCACCAGGATCCGACAAAGATTGCTGGGCTCAATTTGGTTTACTAATTAGTTTTTCGAGTCCTTTAATAATGTGTCACCTATTTTAAGTAAGCCAAGTTTTGTAGGAAGTATCATATTGAGTCCTGTAATAAGTTGAGCTATCTCAACCTCATGAGTCCAGTTGAGTCCTGTTTGGGTTAGTCCAGTCTTGTACAAGAGGAGGATCACCAACCAAAGCCTTCACCAGGCCCTCCTAGGTCAGAGCAGAGTCCAAGCCCATGAAGCCTCCACACTTGAAGATAAAGCCCATGAAGCCTCCACACTTGAAGATACCTGGCACCCTAGGAATATTCCTTCTTCCAGGATCCCCAACCCAAAAGCCCTCTCAAACCCAGAAGCCTAGAAGAAGATGGCGCCCCAAGCCTTCTCCAGTCCAAAGTGAAGTGGTCACCCAGGGTTTTCCCAGCCCATGCGCCAAGCCCATCTGGAGGCCGCCCAAGCCCACTTGAAGATGCCCCATTTGCTGCCTAAAAGTCCACAAGAAGGTGCCCAAAGTCCAAGCCTAATTCAAGGAGGCATCCTAGCCCATAAGGGGCCCTTTGACCAAGTCCAAGAAGGAGAGAAGTCCACATCCAACTAGGAATCAAGTTTTAATTCTATTCAAATTATGTACTCCTAGTCCTAAGTCACTTTGTAATTCTCTTCCTAATCAAACTTTGTAATCCAATCCTAACAAGGAGAGAACCTGGGTGAGCCTATAAATACCCACCGCCTCCCCCTCTTGTAATCATCTCTTATTCATAAAATAAACTTTGGTGAAATTTTCTTGTGTTAGTTTGTGTTCTTCTTTGAAGTGAGTGTGAGACTTGAGTGCCCTAATCCCTTTAACCCTAGCTGCCCAAAGCATCCCTCATCTAAGCCCTAACACTCCCAAGTTCAAGAGCCCTAGCCGACCCCCAGCCAAGAGTTCTTCCACTTCCAGGCTGCCAACATCAGCAATCCTGCTTTCTTCTTCCTTTAAACCCTAATCTGATAGGGAACAGACCCCGATCAATATTTATTCTATGAGATCAGAGCGTTGGTCACTAGGAAATGACCTTTAGGCTAGGTTCAACTAGGCCCAAATTATTTTTTTCCATTTTTTTATTCAGATAAACCTTTTTTTTCTTTCATTTTTTCTCTCTTTTTTTCCCACTTTTTTTACCTTTATTCTAAAGTCGGCATTAGGGGAAGCCGGCTATGCTTTGAGAAGTGTGTAGAAGGCTCTGCACTTGAAGTCAACATTGAGAAGCCCGGAGATGCTTTCACGTTCATGCAAAGTATCTCCTGATGCTTTGATGGCCATGTGGAATGCCCAAAACGGGGGTTCCGGTCGTGGGAGGGACGATTCCAGTGGGATATCATCGGCGACGGTGTTGGGCTAAGGATGGCAGCCAGGGGAGTTGGTGGCGCGGCCTCTCCGGTGGTCAGCGGGCATCATGGTAGTAGGGCGATGGGGCTTCAGTGAGGAGCTGTTGAAAATTGTGTCCCAAAGCCAATCGCCTAGGCTGTAGGTGATTGTGCTTAGTATAGTAATTTGTATATGATTAATAAAATTTTATTTTGGCAGCTCATCACATTATTCATTTTCTTGTAATGAACTCTGTTTATGTGATGAAGTCCTTAGGACTGCACTAACTTCGATATAGAGAGATATATCGAGTGGTCCTTTAAAAGGCTCACAACCAAAGGATACATTATACAGGACGGCAATGTATCAAGAGTAGGTTATTGTGGTTCACATCGTTTAGTTGTCTTCTTGACTAAAGGAGTATGGTGACATTGATGTGATCTGTAAGTAGGATGTGTGACATCTCATTGAACGTAACTCCGTGGAGCTCCTTTCTGCCAAAGGATTGCTCACGATTGGATATGGATATATGTGTCCCTCCGACCTGAGGTCACCATGGTAACTTGCAAGCAACTCCCTGTGCTTTGGTGCCAGACTACACGAATTTCTAATCCGGTGATGGAAGGTTTCTGGGTATAGGCAAGTACTTGTGGAGCAGTGGTGGGCCAAGATGGAATTGACCTATCCAAATTATTTGGATTGAATGTCTCGCAGTGTCTTAATTTATCAAATCCTCGGCTGGGGTAGTCCTAGTGAGGAGTCACTAGACTTGCGAGGTTGAGACATGTAGTGGATTGACTCAGTTAGGGTTGGCAGTCTAACCCTAGGTCATCTTGAGCATTGGAGGTCAAAGGGATTAATTATATGGTAACCATATGCCAGAGGTTCGATAGATTGCTCTCGCATCTTTCGCCTATTCGGACGCCGGGACCCATTACGAGATGGTATCTTGTGCTGGTACTGGAAGTATTCCAAAGCTACCATTTAGGTTCGAACCTATGAGGTCACATGCCATAGAGGATTTTTTCTTAATCAAGAAACCGATCAATGATTGGGAATTGTTTCGGTGTTAAGGTCAAATGGACTAATTGAGCAAACGTTGGATTTATTTTGATTCACCTGGTCTGACTTGGATCGACCAGGATCAGTTTGGATCAACCAGGAATTGTTTCTGGTAGACCAGGACTGGACCCATGTTTTATTATTAATTGGGTTTGGTCGGACCGGGGTTTTCTTGTTGAACCAATTTTCGGTTTTGTTAAACCAGTTTTTATTACATGGTTTGATTACTCGCATGGACTTTTAGACACCGGTTTATATCTTGGCCGGTTTACATGGTTTATTATATGGTTTTTATTCATGAGTTGTTTTACATGGTATTACTTCCTCTTCCCCTATTTCGGTTGCCTTGTTGTTTTACCGATTGCATGGGATAAGATAAGCTTGTTGATCGGATGAAGCTTGATCTTTTGCACCATGTTCTTGTTGGCCTCTCCGTGTTTTTCTCCCGCACGACATTCTTCTTTCGGTCTCTCAATTTTCATGGTGTTTTCAGCCCTCTTGGTTCTCTTGAATGCCTGCGGTTCCCAGGGTGTTCACCGATCAAGAGCCAGTTCTAAGAGGCATCTTGGGTGTTTTTGGTTTTTACTGGATTACTCTCTTGATCTCTTCTAAGGGCTTCATGGTTTTCTTCTCTCCCTCTTATATTTTGGTGGAAGGCCGTGGGGTTTTGTTTTTCATGAGATGGGAAGCTGCAGGTCGTGAGAGGGTAAGAAAAGAAGAGATGGAAGCAAGGCTTGCTAGCCATGAGAGAAAAAGAGAGGGAACAGGGCATATGAGATGTGAGAGGAAGAACAGAGCTTCGGAGCGCATTATTCCTGCATCATCCTCCTCGTCCTCAATTAGTGCATCTTGATCATGGGAAAGGAGAAGTTTAAGGGCAAGCCCATGGGCCGCATGAAATTCTCCACCCTGGAACTGTTGAAGGCCGTGAGTTAGTGGAAGAAGGACTAGAGAGCATGTTTTGGGACAGATCTCTGCGTACAGTTTTTGTTCTGTGTCCATGTAATCCTTCTCGATTTGTTTTAAGATTTTTGGTGTGTGCTGTTGGTGGATTTTTGGTGGTCTTGGAGAAGACTGCCCATGGGGATTTGTTTGTTTTCCCTACTCCACCTTGCCCATGACCTTTGTTTGATTTGAGGACTAGCATCCTTCCGAGAGTTGGAGCAGCGAGAGCCCGTGCATAGATATTCTAGAGGGTGGATACTTGGACACTACTTGGATACCTCGAGGGATTGGATCGATCCTCTCCTCTTCTTGCTCTGTTGCAGATCTGATTTGTTATTGAAGGAGTTCAACCGTCGATTTGTTGTTAAAGAAAGCTCTGAAAGGTATGTGATTTACTTTTTGTTATCATGCATGCTTAGATCTAATTTTATCATATTGTTTATGCTTATGGCAATTTCCTATACATGCCTATGTTTTGGTTCATGTATCATGTTATGTTAGATCCTGTGCTATGAATAGGTTTTTCCGTATACATGTTAAACATTTTAATTATGCAATACCTCCTTCCTGGTGTAGGATCGCTAGGGTAGGCATCCATTGAAATAGTTTTCCTGCAGGAGCGTGAGTGGAGACGGGGAACGGAGGCACCGGAGGGGGTTTTGGGCAGAGTGAAGGCGAGAAGAGCATGCTCACGAGTCTGGCCATCCTTTGAAATTCCTGCTTCAAAATTGCCTGTGGTGGAATCGATAATGAGAACAGTACAATCGGCCTAAGAAGTTCCTGTGCTCATGTTCTTGACGAAATCACGGTGGCCAGGAGCATCGATGACAGTGCATAGTATTTTGTGGTCTCAAACTTCCAGAGAGCAATATCAATGGTGATACCACATTCACGCTCAGCCTTCAGCTTGTCAAGCACCCAAGCATACTTGAATGACCTTTTGTTCATCACAGCAACTTCTTTCTCGAACATCTCGATCACACGCTTGTCAATACCACCAAGCTTGTAGATAAGATGTCCGGTGGTAGTTGATTTCCCAGAATCGACATGGCCAATGACCACAATGTTAATGTGAACCTTTTCCTTCCCCATTTCTACTCTGTTGTTAACCTATAAGCCAAGAGGGATCCGAGAAGTGGAGAGAGCGGATCGACGGTCGCTTTAAATCTTGAGAGCTCAATCGCGCCGAGGAGACCGATCCGATCGGGGCATGGGATGGGAGCAGATGAGATGGTCGGCCGGGAAATGGACTAGAGGAAAATTTCCGGTCAGGATGGCATGGATCTGTGCAGGGTTCTTCTTGGTCCTTGTTGTTGGCTGCTGGCGATGGAGGTCGTCAGCTTGTCCGTGGGTCTTTTGTGGGATCTATGTTCGGGAGTTGAAATAAAGAAGAGACGGATAGGAAAGATGGGAAGGAAGATTTCAGAAGAAAAAAAAAAATACTACAGGCTTCTCACCCTTCTCCTCCCGGAAGGGCCCTTCTCCTACCCAGAGAAACAACGATCTCCCTGCTCGGGAGGAGAAGGGCCCTTCTCCTACCCAGATCCTACCCAGAGAAACAACGATCTCCCTGCTCGGAGAAACGAAACAAATTTTTTTTTTCAGTAATTCATCATAATAATCATTTTTTTATTTGATCGGTAGGCTACTCTGAGATATCCGATATCCGGATACCTCAACTCAATCCTAAACATTCAAACTATGAAAATTAAACTAATCCACCTAAATCTTAAAAATAAGATAAATCCTAAAAAAATGATAAAATAAATTATAAAACATCATAGAAAAACTAATCCTAAAATTTCAAGATATCCCAATCCCTCGTACACCCATAACAAAAAATATTATATTTATTCTACTCCGAGATTTGTGTACTTCAGGATTTGTGCTACACCAGAATGTGTACTTATCGACTCCAAGATCTTGGGCCCCAGGATTTAGGTTGGGTTGGCTTCAGATTCTAGGCTGGCTCATCGGTTGGGCTGGCTTCATGTTTTGGGCTGGGCTGTGCTTCAGGTTTTGTACTGGGTTTCAGGTTTGATCTGGGCTGCTTCAGATTCTGGTCTAGTCGATGTCCCCATTATTTTCTCTGAGGTGGGGAGTACTTGATTCCGTCGAGTCAGGCTTCAGAAAATTGGCGATGCATCATCTGACTAATTTTTTTTTATATAAATAATATATTTAAAATAAAATTAGCTAACCTAACCTAAACTTAACTGATATCAAGTTGATTGGGAACAGACCTTGATCAATATTTATTCTAGGAGATCGGACCATTGGTCGCTAGGAAATGACATTTAGGCTAGGTTCAAGCAGGCCCAAATTATTTTTTTCTATTTTTTTATTCAAATAAACTTTTTTTTTCTTTCATTTTTTTTTTTCTTTTTTTTCCCACTTTTTTTTTGCCTTTATTCTAAAGTCAGCATTAGGAGAAGCTGACTATGCTTTGAAAAGCATGTAGAAGGCTCTGTACTTGAAGTCGGCATTGAGAAGCCCGGAGATGCTTTCATGTTCGTGCAAAATACCTCCTAGTGCTTTGATGGCCGTGCAGAATGCCCATAACAGGGGTTCCGGTCATGGGAGGGATGATTCTGATTGGATCTCACTAGCGACGGCATTAGGCTGAGGACGGCAGCCAGGGCAGTTGGTGGCACGGCCTCTCTGGCGATCGGCGGGCATCATGGCAGCAGGGCAACGGGGCTTCGGTGAGGAGCGTGAGCGAAGATGGGGAATGGAGGAACCGGAGGGCTTCGGGCAGAGTGAAGGCGAGAAGAGCATGCTCACGAGTCTGGCCATCCTTTGAAATACCTGCTTCGAAACCGCCTGTGGTGGAATAATAAAGAAAATAGAACAATCGGCGTGAGAAGTTCCTGTGATCATGTTCTTGATGAAATCACGGTGGCCAGGAGCATCGATGACAGCGTAGTAGTATTTTGTGTACTCAAACTTCCAGAGAGCAATATCAATGGTGTTACCACATTCACACTCAGCCTTCAGCTTGTCAAGCACCCAAGCATAGTTGAATGACCTTTTGTTCATCTCAACAGCTTCTTTCTCGAACCTCACGATCACACGCTTGTCAATACCACCAAGCTTGTAGATTAGATGTCCGGTGGTAGTTGATTTCCCAGAATCGACATGGCCAATGACCACAATGTTAATGTGAACCTTTTCCTTCCCCATTTCTACTATGTTGTTATCCTATAAGCCAAGAGGGATCCGAGTAGTGGAGAGAGGGGATCGGCGGCCGCTTCAAATCATGAGAGCTCGATCGCGCCGAGGAGACGGGCAGATGCCAGATGCGATCGGGGCATGGGCTGGGAGCGGAGGAGATGGTCGGCCGGGCAATGTACTGGACGGAGATTTCTAGTCGGGATGGCACGGATCTGCACGGGGTTCTTCATGGTCCTCGCTATCAACTGTTGGCTATGGAGGTCATCGACTTGTCCATGATCTTTTGGTGGGATCTGTGTTCGGGAATTGAAATAGAGAAGAGATGGAGAGGAAAGATGGAAAGGAAGATCTCGGAGACTTCTCACCCTTCTCCTACCCAGAAGTGACAAAGATTGACGCACCCTTCTCCTACTCAAAAGGCCTCCTACCCGGAGAAACAACGATCTCCCTACCCGGAGAAATAAAACAATTTTTTTTTTAGTAATTCATCATAATAATCATTTTTTTATTTGATCGGTAAAATAATAAATAGGCTACTCTGAGATATCTGATATCCGGATACCTCAACTCAATCTAAACATTCAAACTATTAAAATTAAACTAGTTTACCTAACTCGTAAAAACAAGATAAATCCTAAAACAATGATAAAATAAATTCTGAAAAATCATATGAAAACTAATCCTAAAATTTCAAGATACCCCAATCCCTCGTACACCCATAGAAATATAATAATATATTTATCTTGCTCCGAGGCTTGTATACTTCAGGATTTGTGCTGCACTGGAATGTGTGCTCATCGACTCGAGGATCTTGGGCTCCATGGTTTGGGCTGGGTTGGCTTTAGGTTTGATCTATGCTGCTTCAGATTCTAGGCTAGTCGAAGTCCACATCATTTTTCATGAGGTGGGGAGAACTTGACTCCGTCGAGTCAGGCTTCAGAAAATTGGCTCCTCGATGCATCATCTGTAGACTGAAATTTTTTTTTGTACAAATAATATAATTAAAAAAAAATTAGCTAACCTAACCTAAACTTGCTCTGATACCAAGTTGATGGGGAACAGACCCCGATCAATATTTATTCTAGGAGATCGGACCGTTGGTCACTAGCAAACGACCTTTAGTTTAGGCTCAACCAGGACCAAATTATTTTTTTTTCCATTTTTTTATTCAAATAAACTTTTTTTCTTCTTTCATTTATTTTTCTCTCTTTTCTTTTCCCACTTTTTTTTTTGCCTTTATTCTAAAGTCGGCATTAGGGTAAGCCGGCTATGCTCTAAGAAGTGTGCAGAAGGCTCTGCACTTGAAGTCGGCATTGAGAAACCTGGAGATGCTTTCACGTTTGTTCAAAATATCTCCCGGTGATTTGACGGTCATGCGGAATGCCTAGAACAGGGTTCCAGTCATGGGAGGGACGATTCCGATGGGATCTCGCCGGCGACGGTGTTTGGCTGAGGATGGCGGCCAGGGGAGTTGGTGGCGTGGCCTCTCCGGCGGTCGGCGGGCGTCATGGCAGCAGGGCGATGGGGCTTCGGTGAGGAGCATGAGCGAAGATGGGGAACGGAGGCACCAGAGGGGGATTCGGGCCGAGTGAAGCCGAGAAGAGCATGCTCATAAGTCTGGCCATCCTTTGAAATTCCTGCTTCAAAACCGCCTATGGTGGAATCGATAATGAGAACAGCACAATCGATCTGAGAAGTTCATGTGATCATGTTATTGATGAAATCACGATGGCCAGGAGCATCGATGATAATGCAGTAGTATTTTGTGGTCTCGAACTTCCAGAGAGCAATATCATGGTGATATCACGTTCACGCTCAGCCTTCAGCTTGTCAAGCACCCAAGCATACTTGAATGACCTTTTGTTCATCTTAGCAGCTTCTTTCTCGAACCTCTTGATCACACGCTTGTCAATACCACCAAGCTTGTAGATAAGATGTTCGGTGGTAGTTGATTTCCCAGAATCGACATGGCCAATGACCATAATGTTAATGTGAACCTTTTCCTTCCCCATTTCTACTTTGTTATTAACCTGTAAGCTAAGAGGGATCCGAGAAGTGGAGAGAGGGGATCGGTGGCTGCTTCAATTCTTGAGAGCTTGATCGCATTGAAGAGACAGGCGGATGCCAGATTCGATCGCGGCATGGGCTAGGGAGTGGAGGAGATGGTCGGCCGGGCAATTGACTGGAGAGAGATTTCCAGTCGGGATGGCACGGACCTGCGCGGGATTCTTCTTGGTCCTCGCTGTCGGCTGCTGGCGGTGGAGGTCGTCGACTTGTCCATGGTCCTTCGACGGGATCTGTGTTCAGGAGTTGAAATAGAGAAGAGATGGAGAGGAAAGATGGAAAGGAAGATCTCGGAAGGAAAAAAAATACTACAGGCTTCTCACCCTTCTCCTACCCAGAAGGGACAAAGATTGAGGCTCTCTTTTCCTACCCGGAAAAGCCCATCTCCTACCCGGAGAAACAACGATTTCCTTACCCGGAGAAATGAAACAAATTTTTCTGTTCAATAATTCATCATAATAATCATTTTTTTATTTGATCGATAAAATAATAAATAGGCTACTCTGGGATATCCGATATCTGGATAACTCAACTCAATCCTAAACATTCAAACTATTAAAATTAAACTAATCCACCTAAATCCTAAAAACAAGATAAATCCTAAAACAATGATAAAATAAATTCTAAAAAACCATACGGAAACTAATTCTAAAATTTCAAGATACCCCAATCCCTCGTACACTCATAGAAATAAAATATTATATTTATCCTACTCCGAGGTTTGTGTACTTCGAAATTTTTGCTACACCAGAATGTGCACTCATCGACTCCAAGATCATGGGCCCCAGGGTTTGGGCTGGGTTGGCTTCAGGTTCTAGGCTGGCTTTTGGGTTGGGCTGGCTTCAGGTATTGGGCTGGGCTGGGCTTCAGGTTCTGGGCTAGGATTCATGTTTGATCTGGGCTGCTTCAGATTCTGGGCTAGTCAATGTCCCCATCATTTTCCTTGAGGTGGGGAGAACTCGACTCCGTTAAGTCATGCTTCAAAAAATTAGCTCCTTGATGCATCATCTATAGACTAAATTTTTTTTTTACAAATAATATAATTAAAATAAAATTAGCTAACCTAACCTAAACTTGATTTGATACCAAGTTGATGGAGAACATATCCTAATCAATATTTATTCTAGGAGATCGGACCGTTGGTCGCTAGAAAATGACATTTAGGCTAGGTTCAACCAGGCCCAAATTATTTTTTTTCCATTTTTTTATTCAAATAAACTTTTTTGTTTCATTTTTTTCTCTCTTTTTCTTTCCACTTTTTTTTGCCTTTATTCTAAAGTCGGCATTAGGGGAAGCCGGCTATGCTCTGAGAAGCGTACAGAAGTCTCTGCACTTGAAGTCGGCATTGAGAAGCTCGGAGATGCTTTCACGTTCATGCAAAGTATCTCCCGGTGCTTTGACTACCGTGCAGAATGCCCAGAACAGGGGTTCCAGTCATGGGAGGGATGATTCCGGTGGGATCTCATCGGCGACGGTGTTGGGCTGAGGATAGTGGCCAAGGGAGTTGGTGGCACAGCCTCTCCGGCGGTCAACGCGCGTCATGCAAGCAAGGCGATGGGGCTTCGGTGTGGAGCGTGAGCAGAGATGAGGAACGAAGGCACCGGAGGGGCTCCGAGCAGAGTGAAGGCGAGAAGAGCATGCTCATGAGTCTGGCCATCCTTTGAAATTCCTACTTCAAAACTGCGTGCGGTAGAATCGATAATGAAACAGCACAAACAGCTTGAGAAGTTCGTGTGATCATGTTCTTGATGAAATCACGGTGGCCAGGAGCATCGATGATAGTGCAGTAGTATTTTATGGTCTCGAACTTCCATAAAGCAATATCAATGGTGATACCACGTTCATGCTCGGCCTTCAGCTTGTCAAGCACCCAAGCATACTTGAATGACCTTTTGTTCATCTCAGCAGCTTCTTTCTCGAACCTCTCGATCACATGCTTAGCAATACCACCAAGCTTGTAGATAAGATGTCTGGTGGTAGTTGATTTCCTAGACTCGACATGGCCAATGACGACAATGTTAATGAGAACCTTTTCCTTCCCCATTTCTACTCTGTGGTTAACCTATAAGCCAAGAAGGATCCGAGAAGTGGAGAGAGGGGATTGGCGGCCGCTTCAAATCTTGAGAGCTCAATTGCACCGAGGAGATGGCCGGATGCTAGATCCAATCGAGGTGTGGGCTAGGAGCGGTGGAGATGGCCGACCGGGCAATGGACTGGAAGGAGATTTCCGGTCGGGATGGCATGGATCTATGCAGGGTTTTTCTTGGTCCTCGCTGTCAGCTGCCGGTGGTGGAGGTCGTCAGCCTGTCTGTAGTCCTTCGGTGGGATCTGTGTTCGGGAGCTGAAATAGAGAAGAGACGGAGAGGAAAGATGGAAAGGAAGATCTCGAAAGGAAAAATAAAAATACTACAGGCTTCTCACCCTTCTCCTACCTAAAAGGGACAAAGATTGAGGCACCCTTCTCCTACCCGGAAGGGCCCTTCTCCTACCCGGAGAAACAACGATCTCCCTACCCGGAGAAACGAAACAATTTTTTTTTCAATAATTCATCATAATAATCATTTTTTTATTTGATCGGTAAAACAATAAATAAGCTACTCTAAGATATCCGATATCCAAATACCTCAAATCAATCCTAAACATTCAAACTATTAAAATTAAACTAATCCACCTAAATCCTAAAAACAATATAAATCCTAAAATAATGATAAAATAAATTCTAAAAAATCATACAGAAACTAATCCTAAAATTTCAAGATATCCCAATCCCTTGTACACCCATATAAATAAAATATTATATTTATCCTGCTCTGAGCTTTGTGTACTTCGGGATTTGTGCTGCACCAAAATGTGTGCTTGTCGACTCCAGGATCTTGGGCCCCAGAGTTTGGGCTGGGTTGGCTTCATGTTCTAGGCTGGCTTATGGGTTTAGATGGCTTCAGGTTTTGGGCTGGGCTGGGCTTCAGGTTCTGGGTTGGGCTTCAGGTTTGATCTGAGCTGCTTCAGATTCTGGGCTAGTCGATGTCCCCATCATAATCCATATTTTGTTTTCTTGTTTCCTTTCTGACTGACCCCCTGACATTTGCAGGATTCCTGAGGTGTTCACCTCTAAGGAGGAGTTCCTCTTTGCCTTCTGGACCAACTGAAGAAAGCCAATTGATCTGTGGAACTACAGGCTGATCTTCTAGGCGACGATCTAGAGTGCGGAGTGACCCCTTCTTCGACAGGATCTTCGAATTGTTGTTTGGTACAATCCTTCTCCCTCACGATTTTTGATTTCATTGAAGGTAATCTATCATAACCAGTGTTTTGTCAACCCTCGAGGTCCTTCTTTTATTATTCTGCATGAGTTCATATACGTGTACTTTTGTTTTTTTCATTGCTAGTTATCCTGCTAGTCTTTTCTATTTTTTGGGACTTTAGCCATTAATTTAATTCTTAAAAAAATTACAAGAAAATTAGTACTGTTATTTCTTGCATTCATGTGAGTCCTAGAGTCATCCCACATCAGTGGATAGAGTGACAATGTAAGAGTACAGGAAAGAAGAGAATTCTGATACTCATCGGAACAAATACTGATGGCTATTCATAGGAAAGGGGAAGGTGCCAGATATGGCCTCTCATTAGCCTTTGATTCGTCAACCAATAGATCAAATAAGACCCTTCAATGAGAAGGAGTCTTATCTTTAAAAAATCATGACTCTTATGTGCCAACTGCCTTATTCAAGTCCCTTCACTCCTTTGGCTGACTTTTCCACTTGCCACTTCAATATTACCAGTTGTAAGAAGGCCAAAGGACATGGCTTTTCATAAGAAAATATCGGTGATTTGTAATTGCTTAAAGCAAAACGACTTTGCTTAAGTTTTTGCACCAAATGAAGAGTCACAACTCTTCATTTGCGCCAACCACCATCTCACCGAACTTCCCATTTGTTGACCGGTCGAAACCCATATGAGAGGGCATGGAGATGAGGATAAAGTCCCTTGGACTTTATCTAGCTATAGCAACTGATAGGAAGAAGGACTCTTGTCCTTTCTATGTGCCAAAGTTCTACGCGCTAACAATGAAGAGTCGTGACTCTTCACTTTGCACGCCACCTTTCTCCATGCTATTCATATATTTGGCCTAGTCAAAATCCATGCAAAATGGGTGTCAAATGAAATGGGATTTAATGTACTTTATCACTGTATCAGTGATTATCAGGCAGAAGGACCTTGGTCCTTCTGCATCCCTTTATTTGCCGAGCACCCATTTTGGTGCCAAGAGTTCCATCCCATTTGGACTCTTAATATATGGTGCATAAAATATCCAAAAAATATTAGATAAAATCTGATAATTTTGTCCTACTTAGAACTCAACCCAATTTAGGTCTCCCACAAATTGGTTAGTCCATTTAGCAACCTTTTAGATCCAATTCAATTGGGTTAGGAGTTAGGTTAGCATACACATGCTAGTGTGTAATCTAGCTAACCAATTAGGATCCCATGACCCTAATAAAATGATAATTGACTTCCTAGGTCAATTCCCTAATGTGTGTGACCCTTTGGGTTCCATATTTAGCAAGCAGTAGGTCTAGGTCTAAGCCAGTTCGATCCAATCGAATCCAATTTGACCTAATTGGTCAATTCCCTAATGTATGTGACCCTTTGGGTTCCATATTTAGCAAGCAGTAGGTCTAGGTCTAAGCCAGTTCGATCCAATCGAATCCAATTTGACCTAATTAGGTCAAATTAAGTTGACCTAAGTTGCCAATTCGAACCAGCTTTCAAATTGACTCATGAATTCAATCCAATTGATTCATGAAAATCCACAAGACATGATTGACATCTAGTAACGTGTCATGCCTACCTGGAAGATAAAAAATTTGATGGAAAGTATCAAAATATCCTTCAGTGAAAAGTACTGTGCAATTCAATCCTTTAATCTCCCTGTATCCCGATTAAGTGATGGGCATGGATAAATGTCAAACCCTAGCACTTAATTATTTTGAATCTCAATTCAATAATGAAGACTCGATTGATGAAAGATTAGAAATCTCATCTAATCTCATCCTACTTTGATCAAAGATTTCCAAAGTCATCATTCGAAGAGATCATATGGGATAACTTGTCCTCTTACTAGGAGTGATCGATTCCTTGTTGACCTACTCATTACCTTCATACACAGTCCAACATATCTAGAAACATCCCGTACATGACTTAATTGCCATGAGTAAGCATGTACCAAAATATAGGTTCATGTGCACAAGATACTATGGTAGTCTTAGGTCTAAGGATCACATGCACAACTCCCACTAAAAGAACATTTTTTGAAAAGTAAGACTTCTATTTGATATTCTCTTGTTGGATCAGTTCAGTGGACTCATAACATAATGAGCACCCACATCCATGCATTAGTATCTCTACACAAGTGGTTGTAAGACCAACCACTCTCTCCATCGAGCATACATAGGATGTGCTAGTCTTTACGGATTCATCGATCTCCGAATCGATTATCCAATGACTAGAAATATTTTGGATTAGGGTTTATAGGAACTTAGATCTCACCGTTATGATCTCTATCCTAACCCTAATTCCATTATCATAACATATGGGGTTCATCATAATCTTATAAGATGTAACAGTATGATGAATCAAAAGATACCTTTTATTGATAAATAATATCATACATGAGTTGGACGATCATAGAAATGCCCTTACAATGATTGACTTTTAGAGCACCATTCTTTCAATCTTCTACTTGCACTAAAGCCAATCGTCTTTGTATTTTACACCCATACAATCCAAGTGGCGATCAAACTATTGCTTTGGTAGTGCTTTTGTAAATGGGTCTGCTATGTTATTCTTTGTATTTACTCATTCAATAATAACAATGATGGGGACATCAGGTCAATCCTAGTTCACTATGGATCCCTGAGTTTTGAGTCCCTTAGCCATGATTAAAATTTTGTCTTTGAGTCCAATAATCTGGCTGTGTTAGCCATTTGAGTCCTGTATTTGGGCCTTGAGTTTTGTTTCTCAGGCCTTGTTATACTTGAGTCTTGTATTTAGAGTCGACCCATACCATTAAGATATTAAGTCAAGTTTGGGTTATGTTTTGTTCAGCTGAGCTAAGTTGGTTGAGTTAGTTCATTATAAGTATTTGTTATTTTCAGGTTTTGTATCAATTTGAGCCTTGTAATAATGTGAGTCGATTAGATTCACTAAGTTCAATTGAGTCCAATTGTATTATTCGGCCTACTTTGAGTCTTGTCAATTAGGCCCCTTTGAGTATTGTATTAACATTCGTTCAAGTCATATTCAAGATGAGGACCATTGGACCCACACTCAAGTCACCAGCCCAGCATCTAGACTTCCTTCATGCTACCCAAGTTCTCCAGGAGAAGCGCCCCAGCATCCCAGCCCACAAGAATTCATGAAGTGGCCCCCAGGCCCAAGTCCAAGTCCCTGGCATCCTCATTCCATCAGGCCATGATGCCCTCAGGCCTATTCTTACCTTTGGCACCCCTCCAAGCTAGTCCAACAAGGTTGGTGCCCAAGTCCAAGCCCAGCAGGGAGTGGAAAAATCAAACAACCCAAGAGAATTTCATCCTTGCCCAAGCCATAAGAAGCTTTTGACTAAGTCAAAGAAGGAGAGAAGACCAGTTATAGCAAAGAGATCATATTTTATTTCTACTCAAATTGTATACTCCTAGTTCTAGGCCACTTTGTAATCCTTCTCCCTATCAAATCTTGTATTCCTATCCTAACTAGGAGAGCGCATGGGAACATCTATAATTACCCCACCCCTCCATCCGCTTGTAACTAATGATCAATTATTATGAATTGTTATGAATGAATTTCTCTTGAGTTTTCCTCAAAATTCTGAGTCAATTTCTGTGTGATTAAGGGTATTTGTATGATCCCTCTAAGAATCTGTGTGATCCCTGTGCCCTGCCTCCAAGCTGCTAGCCTTCTTCATCCCCTGGCCGCCTTCCTCAAACCTCTTCCCCTTCTTCTTCTTTCAGGGATCTATCCTACTTTTTCTTGTTTTCCTAACCCTTGTTAGGTGATTTGCAGGTCTCTTAGAGTTCACTAATCCAAGGATTCTATCTGACCAACTTTCGGGCCACCGAATTGAAAGCCATGAATCCACATGATTGACAGCTTGTTTTTCCAGGCTACATCCGAGTGTTGGGAAATGTGTCCCAAAGCCAATCACCTGGGTTGTAGGCGGTTGTGCTGAGCACTGTATTCATTTTATGAATTAATAAAATTATTATTTTGGCAGCTCATCACAAATTGTATTTCCCTAAAAAGGAACTCTTTCCATGTGATGAAGTCCTTAGGGCTACAGTATTTTCGATACAGAGAGGATGTATCGGCTGGTCCTTAAACCTAGTTCACAGCCAAAGGATATATTGCACTAGACGACAATATATCAAGTATAGGTTGTTGCAGTTCACATCGTTTGGTTGTCCTCTTGACCAAATGAGTGTGGTGACACTGTTGTGATCTGCAAGTGGGATATATCATATCTCATTGAACGTGACTCCGTGAAACCCCTTTCTGCCAAAGGGATACTCATGATTAGATATGGGTATATGTGTCCCTCTGACCTAAGGTCATCACGGTAGCTTGCAAGCAACTCCCTGTGCTTTGGTGCCGGACTACCCGGATTTTTAATCCGGTGACGGAAGGTTTCTGGGTACAGGCAAGTACTTGTGGAGCAGTGATGAACCAAGATGGAATTGACCTGTCCAAACAATTTGGATTGAATGTCTCGCTGTATCTCAATTTAGCAAATCCTCGATCGGGGTAGCCCTAGTGAAGAGTCACTAGGCTTGCAAGATTGAGACATGTTGTCGACTGACTCAGTCTAGGTTGGCAGCCCAATATCAGTCGTCCTGAGCATTAGAGATCAAAGGGATGAATTATAGAGTAACCATATGCCAGAGGTTCGATAGTATGCTCCCGCATCTTCGACCTATGCGGATGCCGGGACCCATTGCTAGATGGTTTCCTATGTTGGTACTGGAATTGTTCCAGTGCTACCATTTAGGTTCGAACCTATGAGGTCACACGCCTTAGAGGATAACTCTCTGATCCGGATACCGATTACGATTGGGAATCGTCTCGATTTTATGGTCACGATATTTTTTGAGCACTTTTTTTTTCCGGTCCTGCCCTTGTTTGCGTCAACCAAAAATTGTTCCGGGCTGTCCAGGCCTGCGCCAGGATTTTTCTGAATCAGTTTTGAACTGATTCGGAGCAAAATTTGGCCTTCAATTGGTTGTGAACCAATTGAACTAAATTTATTTGGGCTTGAACCGGTTCAATTTGTTTGAACCATTGGGTTTAATGGGATTTGTTTGAACCATTGGTTTTAATAGGATTGAACTAGATTTTTTTTTGAACCGTTGGTTTTTTCCATTTGACCGGTTTGCACGGTCTTCTTCACGCTGGGCGAATTCCAAGCGTCGGAAGCTTTTCCGTGTCTTCTCGTTTCCCATTCCACCCGCTGCCCTTTACAACCCGTTTAATTAGTCCTAATGGCTGGTTTAATATTGGTATTAAGCCACCCACGTCTTTTGGCCTCCCAGCGATTTCTTATTCTTTTTCCTCTGCTGTTTATAAACCCAAGCAGGCCCTGTTCTTTAAGAGGGACAAAACACAAAGTTTTTGGCGAGGAGTTTGACGTTCTGTGTGTGTTTTTTCTTTAGGCTGAAAAACCGTGAGAGTTGATTCCTTCCTTGGAGAGCTCTTCATTCTTTCTTCCGGGGTTTATAGGGATGGGTTTTGGTGAAGAAAGATCCTTGATTCCCAGATCTTGCAAGTGCTAAAAGTCTGCTCTACAGCAAGGATAATTGCTGAAAATTTACCGTGTTCATTGCCCCTTCCAGCGGCTAGCACCGCTCGTGGAGAAGGATCGGAGAACCCCGGGCGTGTCTCCCCTCTAGAGGGAGTATCTCTTTACTCCTGGGAGCAAGAGACTCGAACCAAATTTGCTGTTGCTGCTCCAAATTCAAAGAACCAACTTGCTGTTTTTCCTGCAGCGGAAATTATTTTTCAGCAAGTTTTGGTTGATTTGGTAGATCCTTTTGGTGCTTTTCTTTTGCAGATTTTGGTTGAAGATCAAAGAACATCTCCCCCCCTTGCTGCTGTTCCGATTTGGGTGGAAAAGGAGGTCCAATTGCCACCTTTTGGTTACTGTTTTGAAGGAGAAAAATAGGGTCTTCAACGTGCTGGAGGTTGAAGACAACGGGAATAAAGTTATTCTCGCTATTCTTGCAATACCAGCTCTATTCCAGACTTATTCCTGAAGGAATAAGGTATTGTTTTAATTTTTTTTCTCATGCATATGTAGATCTGGATTTGTAAAATATTTTATAAATATTCCATACCCATATTATAACATGTTTTAGTCTGTACATGCTTCCAGATTATGTTAGATCCTGCATGGAGCATGTTTTCCGCTGTGCATTTTTAAATTGTTTTAAAATACTTACCTGCTCCCTGATGTTGCATGCTTAGTGCAGGCATCTGCAAATGAACCTTTTAATTTTCATTGGTATCAGAGCCAGGTTGACAGGTGTAACATAATCTTGATGCATGTTAGATTAAAAATAGTTTAATCTATTTTTGTATCCTGATAGTACTTTTAGGAACCTAGTTGGTGCGGGCACCAGACTCAGAAGAAGACTTCAGAGCTCCATCTAGATCTCTGATTGACCTTGCTCGAAGAATTAGGGTTTTCTGGTTTGTAATAAGGGTTGACTTGATCAACTCAATTTTAGCTTGAGTCTGTATTCCCTGCAGTTTATTTTGTTGAATCATGTTGACTCAGTAGTGGTCTAGGACTTCAACCTAGGGTGTCACATTTTCTCCCAAGGCCAAGCAAGTGGGCGCCACACTCCCAGCCACACTCCCAACCACATGCCTGAGTCCAGGGGGCGCCACATCTCCATCCAGTAGGCTTTGGTCCCCACACCACAAGATAGCAGGTGCCTCCTCTCATGCGCCACTTAAGGAGAAGACAATCTAGGAGCCATAATTCAAGGGGGCGGCCAAGGTGTTTCCATAAGAACCAAGCTATGAAAAGAAAGGAGCAAAGCTTGGGGAGGAAGACTAGGAGGCGCCCAAGTAATTCCAAATAAAACCAGGTATAAAAGGAAGGAAATTTCTCTTGAAGTGCAAGGTTAAGGAGGCGCCCAAATACTTCCAAATAAGACCAATCATGGAAGAAAAAATATTTTTTCTTGAAGATCAAGGCTAGGAGGCGCCACCCACTTTCCTTTTGAAGCCACCAATCAACATTTGTGGAATCTTTTGGCCGGCCATAAGTGTAGGGATTGATCCTACAATCCTAATTTGAAGATCCTCTCCTTTAGTCCCACATGGGAAGATGTAAAACCCTACTCTCTTGTAAAGTCCTATAAATTAAACCCTTCTTGTAAACTTTAAAGTAATCTGATGAATGAATTAAAATTTTTGTGTGAGCAAACTTTGTGTTTTCTCTCTTCCGCACTTGCATCCAGGTGTTGAGCTCCGTGAGGGAGTAAATCCGGGTTCCCCAGGAACCTTGAGGAGGTGTGAGATCTCCAAACCCCAAACCCTAGGTTAGCCACTTCACTCCCGAACCCTAGCCGCCCATCATCCTTCTCTTTCCACCAAGCCCTAGCCTATCCCACCTCTCACGGCCACTCTCTTCAAGTCAAGGCCGGCCCCAGCATCCGGGTCCAGTCCGGATACTTCAGATCCAGAATAATTCCCAGTGAAAGTCAGATCAACCTCTAGGAGAATCCGGATTTCAGTAACATCAGCTTTCAAGTTCTTCAATCTGGTAAATCCTTCCTTGAGTATCTGATTCCATCACTTGTTCTTCTTCTTTCCCAGATCTTGAGTCCAGGAGAAGCCACTCAGCCACAGGACCAGTATTGGAGGATCCATTGCGAAGGTATCCGAATCCGAGGATCCAACAATCTGCTCGAGAGAGTTCTTCCACCAAACTTTGTGAAGATCACTGTCTGGTTGGTAACCCATCTCTTCTCTTTATTTCTGTCATGTTGAAAGTTTAGAGCGAAACCCTAGGTCTGGGAGTTTCTCAACCCCCAGCGATCCGTTACTTCTGAACTACTCTGATAATCCAGTTTTATTTAAATTGTGCTTTCAATTATTACCTAGTTTCTTTCAATTTAGTTTAACTTTCCTTTGAGTCAAAGCCGACTTCTGAAAATATTAAAAAAAAAAAAACAACAAAAAAAAAAAGAATTAGTCTTAATTTACTTCCGCATCGCATCATTCATCTCTTTTGTTCTGCATCATTTTTGGTATCAGAGCACAGTCCAGGGTTTCTGTTTTGCTTGCTTGTTTTAAGTCTCTCTCCTTTTTACTTTGTCTGCTCGAAGTAGACTCCCCAGGACGTCCGGTCCTAGGAACGAAACGAGGTGCAAACCTCCTCTTCCCATTCCACGGGGTGTTCCTAGGGCGTGTAGGGGATCCGTTGGGTTACAACTTCGTAGCAGGAATTGTAAACGGGAGAAGCACCCTATTTTTAGTCCGTAACTATCCTGTTGCAGGAATTGTTTCTCAGTGCAGATAACTCCGAATTGCATGATTTTTATCTTGATGGAACCAGTATAATTGAAGCTAATTTACATAATTTTCCTGTGATTTATTGGTTTCCGTGAAATTTCTGAGAGTTAAATTATTGCAACTCTATTTTTGTGTTCTGCAATTCAATTATCTTGAGTGAACATCTCCTAACTCATCCTAAGGGCATTTGAGTATCTAAAATAAGGGGAGGAGTTGATAACCTCTCCTTAGCCCACAACCACCACCACCTCATTCGATCCTAAGCCTAACTTTAAAATTTATTAGACTTAATTTGCCCTAGTGGGCTAGGGACATCAACAAGTCGGGTCAAGGCTAGTGTTAAGTCAGTTTGTCTAGTTACTCTGTGTGTACTTTGTACTCAGTGTCTAGAACGGTGGTTCTGGGACTACGTCCCGAAGGGCTTGTGTGCTGGTCCGCCTACCTGGCCAATCATTGATTGGTGTCTAGGATTGGCAATTAGGGACCTAACACTCCCCTTACACCTGCCTGGCTGAGTCCCGAGTTACTACAGGCTAGCTTGCCAGTCTGATTGGGCATCTAGTTTGGGCTCTAGGTCTAGTTATCCCGTAGTCGTTCCGTTGAGTCTCATTTTGTGTGTTTGCTTGCATCATCATGTCTACCCAGAATGGAGTACCCTACCAGCCTGGTCAAACCCAACCTGATTTAGAGGCCATGGTTAGAGCTCTTACTGAGAGTATGAACAAATTGAGTCAGGATGTGACTCCTACTGTTGCCCAGTTTAAGGAACAGGTCCATGAGAATTTTGCCCAGCTTAGGGATCGAGTCCAAGTACTTGAGGAACCTAGGCATCAGAATTGGACTCCTGACCCAGATTTTAATGTGCCTCAACCTCACCCACACCAAGAGCCTAGAAGACCTTTATATAGAGATCCTGAACCTAATCATAGGAGGCCTGACCCAGAACCTGAAGATAGAGATGATAGGTTCATTCGGAACATCAAATTAGATGCACCCACTTTTGATGGTAGCTTAAACCCTAAGGTGTATTCTGATTGGGAGGGTGAGATGGACCAGTACTTTGAGTGGTATGCCATGTCTGAGGAAAGGAAGTTCAAGTTTGCCAAGATGAAGTTAGTACGTCAAGTTAGGTTATACTAGGGGAACATTGAGCTAACCACTAGAAGACGAAATGTAGAGCCCATAACCACTTGGCAGGGTATGAAAGAGAAACTTAGAGATAAGTACCTACCCATTTCATACCAGCAGAATCTGTTAGACCAATGGCAGACTTTGAAATAAGGGAACCGATCTGTATCAGACTACATAACCACCTTTGATGAATACCTGATGAGATGTGATGTGAGTGAATCCCATGAGATCACTTTGTCTAGGTTTAGGGCTGGACTTAGGGAAGACATAAAGAGGGAGTTGTTTCTGAGAGAGGTTATTGACCTAGACCAAGCCTATCAGATTGCACTGAACACTGAGAAATTTCAGAGAGGACCTATGCCTTCTAGGGTTAGTGCCCCAATCCAAGAAATGGACCTAGCCAAGTTACCCCTAGCAAGCCTAATCAGGGTATTCCCACCCCTAGGCCCATGGACAAAGGTAAGGCACCTGACACCCAGAGAACCCCTAGTATCATCTATTTTAAGTGCCAGAAGCCCGGTCATATCTCCAATCAGTGCACAGCCATAGCTTGTTTTAAGTGCCACAAGGTAGGTCATGTTTCTAGCCAGTGCCCTCGTAGATCCCTCTACATAGAAGAAGGAGGAGAAGAGAATTCCGGACCCAATGAAGAGTTTGAAGAAGAAGTTTATGAGGTCGGAATGAATTTGGTCGATGAGTATGAAGGAGAGGAGGAATCCACAGAGTCCGACCAATTAGGGGTTGTGAGATGCATCCTGTCCTAGAATAGAGTTCAGGAAGATTGGCGTAGGACTAACATCCTACAGACTTTTCTTAAACTAGGGGATAAGGTATGTAAAATCATCATAGATAATGGGAGCTGTGTGAATGCCATTTCTGCTAGCACTGTCAAAATGTTAGGCTTAGCCCCAGTCCCCCACCCCAACCCCTATAAGGTTTCTTGGTAGACTCTACCTCTATACCCATCCAGTCTAGATGTCAGGTCCAAATCCAAATGCAATCCTATCAAGAGAAGATTTGGTGTGACGTCTTGCCCATGGGGGTGAGCAGTATAATTCTTGGAAGACCTTGGTTGTATGATCATGATGCCACCCTTTTAGGAAAATCCAACACCTGTGTCTTTAGTTTTAATGGGAAGAAAATCACAATCCATTCAGTTCCTCCTAAGGACAAGGTAGCTAAAGGAACCAATAAGGTCAGAGAAATGAAGACTAGAGTGAACCTAATTAGTGCTAAGGATCTAGAACAGGAAATTCATAGTGGTTCACCTATTTGGATGTTGACTGCTAAGGAACTTAGGACTCCTACACCCTCAGAGCCTCCTCAGGAAGTTAAACCTTTGTTAAAAGAATTTGAGGATGTTTTTCCCGAGGATCTGCCAGACCACCTTCCACCTCTTAGGGATATCCAGCATTCCATAGATTTAGTCCCATGAGCTACTTTACCCAACTTGCCCCATTATAGGATGAATCCATCTGAGCATAAGGAACTGCAAAAGCAGGTTGGAGAATTGTTGAGGAAGGGGTTCATTAGAGAGAGTCTTAGCCCTTGTGCAGTCCCTGCACTTCTAACCCTGAAGAAGGATGGCACGTGGAGGATGTGTGTTGATAGTCATGCCATCAACAAAATCACAATCAAGTATAGGTTCCCCATCCCTAGACTAGATGACATGCTAGATATGATGGCCGGTGCAATGGTTTTTTCTAAAAATGATCTCAAGAGCGGCTATCATCAGGTTAGGATTAGACCAGGGGATGAGTGGAAAACCGCTTTCAAAACTAAGGATGGTCTCTATGAATGGGTTGTTATGCCTTTTGGGTTGTCCAATGCCCCTAGTACTTTCATGAGGATTATGACCCAGGTACTTAGAGCTTTCATAGGGAAGTTTGTAGTGGTTTATTTTGATGACATCCTGATCTATAGTAAGACCCCTGCAGACCACCTAGGCCACCTTAGACAAGTCTGCCAAGTTTTGAGGAATGATAGTCTCTACGGTAATCTCAAAAAGTGTAAATTCATGACCAGTAGAATTATTTTCCTTGGTTTTGTAGTAACCCCTGACGGCGTGGCTGCCAATCCAGAAAAGATTAGGTCCATAGTAGAATGGCCAGAGCCGACCAGTGTGCATGAAGTCAGAAGTTTCCACAGCTTGGCTACCTTCTATAGGCGATTCATCAAGGGGTTTAGTACTGTAGTTGCTCCTATCACAGACTGTATTAGGAAGGGAGAATTCCAGTGGACTAAAGCAGCCCATAAAGCCTTCCTGGATCTTAAGGATAGGATGACCCAGGCACCCATTTTGAGGTTACCAGACTTTTCAAAAGTATTTGAGGTTGCCTGTGATGCTTCAGGAGTAGGTATAGGTGGAGTCCTAAGCCAAGAGAACCATCCCGTAGCATTCTTTAGTGAAAAACTTAATGATGCTAAGCTTAGGTATTCTACCTATGATAAGGAATTTTATACGGTAGTTCAAGCTTTGCGTTACTGGAGACATTATTTGCTACCGCAAGAATTTGTGCTGTTTTCGGACCATGAGGCTCTTAGATTCTTGAATTCCCAGAAGAAGCTTAACCCTAGGCATGCTAAGTGGGTAGAGTATATCCAGTCCTATACTTTTATTTTGAAGCATAAGGCTGGGTCTGAAAATAAGGTAGTTGATGCCCTTAGTCGTCGATCTTTGTTGTTGAATTCTGTTAGGGCTGAAGTCATAGGGTTTGAGCAATCAAAGAGGAATATGAGTTGTGTCCGGATTTTAAGACTATGTACCAGGATCTAACTCAAGGACCATCTAGTGACCATAAGGATTATACCCTTTTAGATGGCTTTCTGTTCTTTAAGAATAGGCTTTGCATCCCTAGAACTTCTCTTAGGGAATTTTTGATTTGGGAAATTCATGCTGGAGGTTTAGCTGGCCATTTCGGAAAAGACAAGACCACCCTGGCTATTGAAGACCACTTTTTCTGGCCTAGTTTAAAAAGAGATGTAGCACACATTGTGGCTAGGTGTCGGACCTGCGCTATTGCCAAACAGCGAAAACAGAACACCGGCCTTTATATCCCACTCCCCGTCCCAGATCATCCTTGGCAAGATGTGAGCATGGACTTTGTGTTAGGTTTGCCTAAGACCCAGAGGAGACATGACTCTATCTGTGTTGTAGTCGACCGATTTTCCAAGATGGCCCATTTCTTGCCTTGTTCCCAAACATTTGATGCGTCTAAGGTAGCCACCCTTTTCTTTAATGAGATAGTTCGACTCCATGGCCTACCTAAGACAATTGTTGCCGATAGGGATGTCCGGTTCACCAGCTATTTCTGGAAAACCCTTTGGCATAAGTTAGGGACAAAACTTAAGTTTTCAACTGCTTATCATCCCCAGACTGATAGCCAAACCGAAGTAGTGAACCGTAGTTTAGGCAATCTGTTAAGGTGTCTTGTTGGTGAAAACATTAGGAACTGGGATTTGTACTTACCTAGAGCTGAATTTGCATACAATGACTTGGTCAATAGGTCTACGGGTAAGAGTCCATTTGAAATTGTGCATGGGTACAAAACTCACACACCTCTTGACTTAGCTCCTTTACCAGTTCACACACGAGTCTCCGAGTCTGCCGAAGTTTTTGCACAGCATATAAAAGACTTGCATAAAGAAATTCATGCCAAAATAAACTTAAGTAATGAAACTTATAAGAAGTTGGCTGATTCTCAAAGGCGAGTCAAAACTTTTGATGAAGGAGACTATGTAATGATTAGGTTAAGGCCTGAACGGTTTCCTCCAGGAACCGTTAGAAAGTTACATGCTAGAGGAGCTGGGCCATTTAGAGTGGTGAAGAGAGTAGGATCCAATGCCTATGTGCTCGAGTTACCTCCAGAACTAGGCATTAGCTCCACTTTCAACATTTTAGACCTAGTAGAGTATAGAGAGCCAGCTGTGATTCCCAGTGAGCCTTTTGAGCCTAATCCTGCTCTTGAGAGTGAACCCAACCCTGTGTGTCCACCAACAAACTGGCCTGTGAGGAAAGAGCAGATTGAAAAGATCCTGGATGATCAGGTTATCTCTACTCGTAATCGAGGATACCAAAGATACCTGGTCCTGGCAAGGAAGGCCAGATTTTGATGACTCTTGGATCTCCCGAGAAGAATTACAAGAATTGGACCCAGACCTCTTGGAGTGATACCAGAGCCAACTTGATCCATACTCGACAGGGTCGAGTTCCTCCCACCCTGGGAGAATTGGTACGGGCACCAGACTCAGAAGAAGACTTCAGAGCTCCATCTGGATCTCTGATTGACCTTGCCCGAAGAATTAGGGTTTTCTGGTTTGTAATAAGGGTTGACTTGATCAACTCAATTTTAGCTTGAGTATGTATTGCCTGAGTTTATTTTGTTGAGTCATGTTGACTCGGTAGTGGTCTAGGACTTCAACCTGGGGTGTCACATTTTCTCCCAAGGCCAAGCAAGTGGGCGCCACACTCCCAGCCACACTCCCAACCACACGCCTGAGTCCAGAGGGCGCCACATCTCCATCCAGTAGGCTTTGGTCCCCACACCACAAGATAGCAGGTCCCTTCTCTCATGTGCCACTTAAGGAGAAGACAATCTGGGAGCCACAATTCAAGGGGGCGGCCAAGGTGTTTCCATAAGAACCAAGCTATGAAAAGAAAGGAGCAAAGCTTGGGGAGGAAGACTAGGAGGCGCCCAAGTAATTCCAAATAAAACCAGGTATAAAAGGAAGGAAATCTCTCTTGAAGTGCAAGGTTAAGGAGGCGCCCAAATACTTCCAAATAAGACCAATCATGGAAGGAAAAATATTTTTTCTTGAAGATCAAGGCTAGGAGGCGCCACCCACTTTCCTTTTGAAGCCACCAATCAACATTTGTGGAATCTTTTGGCCGGCCATAAGTGTAGGGATTGATCCTACAATCCTAATTTGAAGATCCCCTCCTTTAGTCCCACATGGAAAGATGTAAAACCCTACTCTCTTGTAAAGTCCTATAAATTAAACCCTTATTGTAAACTTTAAAGTAATCTGATGAATGAATTAAAATTTTTGTGTGAGCAAACTCTGTGTTTTCTCTCTTCCGCACTTGCATCCAGGTGTTGAGCTTTGTGAGGGAGTAAATCCGGGTTCCCAGGAACCTTGAGGAGGTGTGAGATCTCCAAACCCCAAATCCTAGGTTAGCCACTTCACTCCCAAACCCTAGCCGCCCATCATCCTTCTCTTTCCACCAAGCCCTAGCCTATCCCACCTCTCACGGCCACTCTCTTCAAGTCAAGGCCGGCCCCAGCATCCGGGTCCAGTCCGGATACTTCAGATCCAGAATAATTCCCAGTGGAAGTCAGATCAGCCTCCAGGAGAATTCGGATTTCAGCAACATCAGCTTTCAAGTTTTTCAATCTGGTAAATCCTTCTTGAGTATCTGATTCCATCACTTGTTCTTCTTCTTTCCCAGATCTTGAGTCCAGGAGAAGCTGACTCAGCCACAGGACCAGTATTGGAGGATCCATTGCAAAGGTATCCGAATCCGAGGATCCAACAATCTGCTCGAGAGAGTTCTTCCACCAAACTTTGTGAAGATCACTGTCTGGTTGGTAACCCATCTCTTCTCTTTATTTCTGTCCTGTTGAAAGTTTAGAGAGAAACCCTAGGTCTGGGAGTTTCTCAACCCCCAGCGATCCGTTACTTCTGAACTACTCAGATAATCCAGTTTTATTTAAATTGTGCTTTCAATTATTACCTAGTTTCTTTCAATTTAGTTTAACTTTCCTTTGAGTCAAAGCCGACTTCTGAAATATTAAAAAAAAAAAAACAACAAAAAAAAAGATTTAGTCTTAATTTACTTCCGTATCGCATCATTCATCTCTTTTGTTCTGCATCACAGTTGAGACCTTCACCATGACCGTGTGTCTTTGACATGAAGCGGATCATCTGTGTTGGCCTTTTCAGAAGGATCTTTAAGGAAATCTTGGAATTAAAATTGTTTTAGTTCATATACAATTTGGACATGTCTGTTAAATTATTGGGCCATGAAATGTTTGTAAAATAAAATAAAATCTAGATATGATGCATGATTTTTAATGTAAAAAATGTTTTACATTGATTCTTAATTTAAAATGTTTTGATTAAATGTATGGCTTATTAAAATAAAATATTAGGTTTATGAAATCTAATTTGACATGAATAAGCCATTTTGGGTTAATTGGGTTAGTTATCTAATTGGGTCCTTAACTGGGTTAGACCTAGGTTTAGTTGAACCGGATAAAAGAAGATTAATCAAAAGTTGATTAAGGTCCTTCTTTAGAACTATCTAATAGTTAGAATAGTTGATCCGTTCATCTAAAATGGATCCAATTAGTGGCTCTGTGGATGCCCGAATCTTTAGGCTAATCTGATCGGGTCTGGTAAACCAACTGGTGTCGAGATAGGTTTGGCATCTGTGATCAAGGTTGTATGAGGCTACCTCTTTCCTGGCCAACTTGGTTGGTGTCTAGGAAAGATGGTTAATGACGGATACTCACCCATAATCTCACCTACCTGGCTAGTCGAGTCAACCAGAACTGATTGGAAAAGCTCAATGAATCGAGTTAACCCATGTCACCCAAGTTGATCGGTCTGACTGATCTTTAGGTGCCCATGGATCATTTGTTGATTTATTTCAACCCTCCTAAAATCTGATTGAATCAGTGGGAGGATGATCCAAGTCCTTGTCTCTTCTCTTCTGTCACAACTAAAAATCCTCTAAAATTATTAGGTCCTTAAAAGACTAAGTCAAAGAGTTGACAATGTCTTAGCCTCCTATTAAGTTGGATAGAAATATGTCCACTAGCTTGGTGTGCATCGGCAGTTCCATAGAACGGGTGTACATCCGGCGACTGGAATTTCTATCTGATCGATGATGGTTCAGTGCAACCTCCTTAACGGGACCAGGTGAGCCGGCCATAGTCGGGCTTGGTCTTTAGTTAGTTGGAAGCATTGGATTTGTCATTTTAATGGTTGGATCTAACCAGAGACCCGCAATAGGAGGCCCCTAGGCCGATTGGGGTGTTCTCTGGGGCAAAAATTCTATACTGAAAATTGTTCAGGGAAACAATTGGTTTACGAACCTACCTTTAGGCTCGTATGGGTGAGCTGGCCATAGTCGGGCTCATGCGAGGCCTATTGGATTTCAGTATCCACTTGAAAAAATTGTTGTTTTTACGGATTGGAGTTAGAGGCTACCAATCTGAAAAATTAGTGGGAGAAACCTTTAGACTAAAGTCCAAGTCTTTTGGTTAAGTTATTAATTCATATACTAATTTGGTCTTGTTTTCTTTTCAGATGTCTTCCAACTTATCGCTCCGGTCACTTCTCGATAACGAGAAGTTGAAGGGTCATAACTTCGATACTTGGTATCAAAGGTTAAAAATTGTTCTGGAGCATGAACGGATCCTCTATGTGATAACGGATCCGGCGCCTGAAATCCCTCCTGCAAATGCACGGAGTGCGGTCAGAGATGCTTACTTGAAGTGGGTTTCTGATCGGACTACTGTCCGTTGCATTATGCTTGCTGCGATGAACGATGAGTTCAGTCGCAAATTTGAGGAGGCCCAACTTGATGAAATCCTTCAAAAATTGAAGGAATCCTTTGGCACCCCGGATGATGTAGAATGGTACAAAGTGTCTTGTGCCATCTACAACTCCAAGATGCCAAATGGTGGTTCAGTCATTGATCATGTATTGTACATGATCGAGCTGATTGAAAAACTGGGCAAACTCGGATGCCCCTTGCACGAGCAGCTCGGCAAGGATGCGATTCTGAATTCTCTTCCCTCCTCCTATCTTGACTTTCTTGATCATTATAGAATGAACAAGCTTGCAGTCAACTACCATGGTCTTTTGGGGTTGCTGCAGACTTTCAAGAAAGACCACCAACTTAATAAGGGGGTGGTGAATTTAGTGGGAGAAAGTAGAGGTCGTCGTCCCTTTAAGAAAGGGAAGAAGAAAATAAATAAAAAGGGAAAGAAGGTGCAGAATGCTCCTGGCCCGAGTCAGACCAGGAAGTTTAAGGCTGATCAGTCTTCTGCAGAGTGCTTCTACTGCAAGAAGAAGGGACACTGGAAGAGGAACTGTCCTCTTTATATTGCATCCCTTGATCCGAACAGGCCGAGAAAGCAGAAGTCTGCTGAACAAGGTATTTATATGATAAAACCTTGTAATTACTCAATTGTTGATACTGCTAACTGGGTATTGGATACTGGTAGTCCAATTCATATTTGTAATTTGTTACAGGGACTTCAAGTTAGCAGAAGATTTGAAGATGGAGAACAGTTTCTGAGCGTCGGGAATGGAAATCGTGTTCCAGTACTGGCGGTTGGAGTCCTGCATCTTGTCTTTGAGTCTTGTACTGTCGAACTAGTCGACTGTCACTATTATCCTAGTTTCATTATGTGCATAATCTCTGTAGGCCTTTTGGCCAATTGTGGTTTTGAACTGTCAATAAAAGGAGATTTTTGCAATGTTATTTTGAATAATGGTGTTATAATGAAAGCTAGATTAAATAATGGCATATATGTACTATCAAGGCATGTTAGTGTAATGTACACTTCTAGCAAACACCCAAGGTTAGATAATGTCAATAATTTGTATCTTTGGCACTGTAGACTAGGTCATATTAACCAAAATAGGATCAACAAGATGCAAGGAGATG
This sequence comes from Areca catechu, assembly GCA_021397845.1. Lineage (NCBI taxonomy): Eukaryota > Viridiplantae > Streptophyta > Magnoliopsida > Arecales > Arecaceae > Areca > Areca catechu. The sequence continues at coordinate 119,175,637 of CM038043.1, forward strand.
GACTTCTCGAGGTCAGTGATTCTGAATCACTGCCCACTTATGAATCCTGTTTACTTGGTAAAATGACCAAGTCACCTTTTTCTGGAAAAGGTGAACGATCTACAGAACTCTTAAGTCTAATACATACTGATGTATGTGGACCAATGACAATAAGTGCCAAAGGAGGATACAAATATTTCATTACATTTACAGACGTCTTTTCGAGGTTCGGTTATGTCTTTCTAATGAGACATAAGTCTGAGTCGTTTGAAATGTTCAAACGATACCGCAATGAAGTAGAAAAATAAACTGGAAAAAGTATTAAAACCCTTCGATCTGATCGAGGTGGTGAATACTTATCTAGTACATTTTTGACATATCTTGAGGAGAATGGAATTCTCTCTCAATGGACTCCTCCAGGAACACCACAGTTGAATGGTGTGTCCGAAAGGAGAATCGAACCTTGTTGGACATGGTTTGATCAATGATGGGCTTTGCAACTCTGCAGCTATCCTTTTGGGGATATGCGCTTCAGACAGCCTGTTACTTGTTGAATAATGTTCCAAGTAAGTCTGTTGTCTCCACTCCGTATGAGATGTGGAATGGACGTAAACGCTCAATCTCACACCTTCGGGTCTGAGGTTGTCCGGCTTACGTAAAATGTTTAGACGCAGACAAACTTGGTCCTAAGTCTGACAGGTGTTTATTCATTGGTTATCCTAAGGAAACCAAGGGTTATTTCTTCTATTTGGAGAATGAACAAAAAGTGTTCTTTGCTCTTAGAGCTATCTTTTTGGAAAAAGAGTTCCTTGGAGAAGGAACTATAGCCTCTAAGATTGAACTTGATGAAGTTCATCCAATAGAAGAACCTGCACACTCTAAGGATATCGTGGAACCAGCTGTGATTGACTCACACCCTGAACCCATTAGGAGATCTGGTAGAATACCGCGTCAGCCGGACAGATACTACGGTTTCTTGGTCCGGGACGGTGATCTCATTGAGCTCGATAAGAACAATGAGGATCCGATCACCTATATGGATGCACTTCAGAGATCTGACTCTGAGGCATGGCTTGGAGCCATGCGATCCGAAATGGATTCCATGGAAATCAATAATGTTTGGACATTGGTTGATCCGCCTGAAGGAATAAAACCCATCGGGTGTAAATGGATCTTCAAGAGGAAAAGGGGCGCAGATGGAAAGGTAGAAACTTATAAAGCCCGTCTGGTTGCCAAGGGGTATCGTCAACGATATGGTATCGATTATGACGAGACATTCTCCCCTGTGGCAATGCTCAAGTCTATTCGGATCATGCTTGCTTTGGCAGCATATTTTGATTACGAGATCTGGCAGATGGATGTCCGAACCGCTTTCCTAAATGGGGAGCTGGAAGAAGAGGTGTATATGATACAGCCTGAAGGGTTCACATCCACAGATGAATCAAAAGTATGCAAGTTGCAGAGGTCCATCTATGGACTCAAGCAAGCATCTCGAAGTTGGAACTTACGGTTTGATAGGTGTATCAAATCGTACGGCTTCGTTAAGAACGGAGAAGAACCGTGCATCTATAAATGGGTTAATGGTTCTGTGATTGTATTCCTAGTACTGTATGTTGACGACATTCTCTTAATCGAGAATGATGTCGCAGTATTACAAGGAATAAAAGTCTGGTTATCATCTCAGTTCTCCATGAAGGACTTGGGTGAAGCTTCTTACATACTAGGTATGAAGATCTATAGAGATAGATCTAAGAAGCTTTTGGGACTGTCCCAGTCTACGTACATAGATACCGTGCTGAAACGGTTCAGCATGGAAAATTCCAAGAAAGGCTATCTTCCGATAGGTTCTGGAATTACTCTTTTCAAGAAGGATTATGCGACAACTCCTGAGAAAAGAGAGCGCATGAGTAAAGTACCTTATGCTTATGCAGTAGGCTCTATCATGTATGCTATGACTTGTACTAGACCAGACGTGGCATACTCACTAGGAGTAGTGAGTAGATACCAGTCTGACCAAGGTGAGGCGCATTGGAAGGTGGTTAAGACCATCCTTAAGTATTTAAGAAATACTAAAGATCAATGGCTGATTTATGGAGAACCTGACTTGAAACTTGTGGGGTACACTGACTCCAGTTTCCAATCGAATAGAGATGATAGCAAGAGTGTGTCAGGGTTTGTATTTACCATGAACGGAGGAGCGATCTGCTGGAAAAGTTCCAAGCAGACAACTGTTGCAGACTCGGTATGCGAAGCAGAATATATTGCAGCATCAGATGCAGCAAAGGAAGCTGTGTGGTTGCGGAAGTTCCTTGGAGAGCTAGGGGTGGCACCTTCCCTAGATGGTCCTGTTCCGGTGTACTGTGACAGCACTGGAGCCATTGCTCAAGCTAAGGAGCCAAAAGCTCATCACCGCACCAAGCACATATTACGGTGCTACCACCTCGTATGAGAAATCATGGAGCGAGGCGACATCAATCTTCTGAAGATCGATGGAAAAGAAAATTTGGCCGACCCCTTCACTAAAGCCCTTGGAATCAAAGAGTTCGACTATTGTAAATGGGAAATGGGTATAAGATACTCCTCTAATTGGCTTTAGTACAAGTGGGAGTTGTTAGGAAATGTGTCCCAAAGCCAATCGCCTGGGTTGTAGGCGGTTGTGCTGAGCACTGTATTCGTTTTATGAATAATAAAATTATTATTTTGGCAGCTCATCACAAATTGTATTTCCCTAAAAATGAACTCTTTCCATGTGATGAAGTCCTTAGGGCTACACTATTTTCGATACAGAGAGGATGTATCGACTAGTCCTTAAACCTAGTTCACAGCCAAAGGATATATTATACTGGACGACAATATATCAAGTATAGGTTGTTGCATTCGCATCGTTTGGTTGTCCTCTTGACCAAATGAGTGTGGTGACACTGTTGTGATCTGCAAGGGGATATATCATATCTCATTGAACGTGACTCCGTGAAACCCCTTTCTGCCAAAGGGATACTCACGATTGGATATGGGTATATGTGTCCCTCTGACCTAAGGTCATCACGGTAGCATGCAAGAAACTCCCTGTGCTTTGGTGCCGGACTACCCGGATTTTTAATCCGGTGATGGAAGGTTTCTGGGTACAGGCAAGTACTTGTGGAGCAGTGATGAACAAAGATGGAATTGACCTGTCCAAACAATTTGGATTGAATGTCTCGCTGTATCTCAATTTAGCAAATCCTCGGTCGGGGTAGCCCTAGTGAAGAGTCACTGGGCTTGCAAGATTGAGACACGTTGTCGACGGACTCAGTCTGGGTTGGCAGCCCAATATCAGTCGTCCTGAGCATTAGAGGTCAAAGGGATGAATTATACAGTAACCATATGCCAGAGGTTCGATAGTATGCTCCCGCATCTTCGACCTATCCGGAGCCGGGACCCATTGCTAGATGGTTTCCTATGCTGGTACTGGAATTGTTCCAGTGCTACCGTTTAGGTTCGAACCTATGAGGTCACACGCCTCAGAGGATAACTCTCTGATCCGGATACCGATTACGATTGGGAATCGTCTCGGTTTTATGGTCACGGTATTTTTTGAGCACTTTTTTTCCCGGTCCTGCCCTTGTTTGCGTCAACCGGAAATTATTCCGGGCTGTCCAGGCCTGCACCAGGATTTTTCTGAATCAGTTTTGAACTAATTCAGAGCAAAATTCGGCCTTCAATTGGTTGTGAACCAATTGAACTAAATTTATTTGGGCTTGAACTGGTTTAATTTGTTTGAACCATTGGGTTTAATGGGATTTGTTTGAACCATTGGTTTTAATAGGATTGAACCAGATTTTTTTTTGAACCGTTGGTTTTTTCCATTTGATCGGTTTGCACGGTCTTCTTCACGCTGGGCGAATTCCAACCGTCGGAAGCTTTTCCGTGTATTCTCGTTTCCCATTCCACCCGCTGCCCTTTACAACCCGTTTAATTAGTCCTAATGGCTGGTTTAATATTGGTATTAAGCCACCCACGTCTTTTGGCCTCCCAGCGATTTCTTATTCTTTTCCCTCTGCTGTTTATAAACCCAAGCAGGCCCTGTTCTTTAAGAGGGACAAAACACAAGAGTTTTTGGCGAGGAGTTTGACGTTCTGTGTGTGTTTTTTCTTTGGGCTGAAAAACCGTGAGAGTTGATTCCTTCCTTGGAGAGCTCTTCATTCTTTCTTCCGGGGTTTATAGGGCTGGGTTTTGGTGAAGAAAGATCCTTGATTCCCAGATCTTGCAAGTGCTAAAAGTCTGCTCTGCAGCAAGGATAATTGCTGAAAATTTACCGTGTTCATTGCCCCTTCCAGCGGCTAGCACCGCTCGTGGAGAAGGATCGGAGAACCCCGGGCGCGTCTCCCCTCTAGAGGGAGTATCTCTTTACTCCTGGGAGCAAGAGACTCGAACCAAATTTGCTGTTGCTGCTCCAAATTCAAAGAACCAACTTGCTGTTTTTCCTGTAGCAGAAATTATTTTTTAGCAAGTTTTGGTTGATTTGGTAGATCCTTTTGGTGCTTTTCCTTTGCAGATTTTGGTTGAAGATCAAAGAACATCTCCCCCCCTTGCTGCTGTTCCGATTTGGGTGGAAAAGGAGGTCCAATTGCCACCTTTTGGTTACTGTTTTGAAGGAGAAAAATAGGGTCTTCAACGTGCTGGAGGTTGAAGACAACGGGAATAAAGTTATTCCCGCTATTCTTGCAATACTAGCTCTATTCCAGACTTATTCCTGGAGGTAATAAGGTATTGTTTTAATTTTTTTTTCTCATGCATATGTAGATCTGGATTTGTAAAATATTTTATAAATATTCCATACCCATATTATAATATGTTTTAGTCTGTACATGCTTCCAGATTGTGTTAGATCCTGCGTGGAGCATGTTTTCCGCTGTGCATTTTTAAATTGTTTTAAAATACTTACCTGCTCCCTGATGTTGCATGCTTAGTGTAGGCATCTGCAAATGAACCTTTTAACTTTCACCGAGAGCGTGGAGTGAACTCTTCATGGATTGAACTTCAAATCTCTATCAGGTACACCCCCTAGACTCCTCTGGTAGCGATATTGCATAAAAGCTAGTCCTAACCAGGGCTTCATAGCCTTGGCGATCCTGTTTCTTCACTTTTAGGGTGTAATTATGCATGCCTGTGCTTCAGATTTTTTATATACTTAATGTCTTGGCTTGAAATTCTGGATATAGACTTCTAACATAATGCCTAACAATAGAAAAATAATTGGCATGCATGAATAGTCCTACATCATTTGGTATCAGAGCATGTTTTAGGGCTAGTTTTTGCATCCCATAATTCTCATACATGGTCTGTTGTTTTTACTGTTTCTATATGTAGATAGATTAGAAAATCCTAATTCTTATTTTTGTGGATTCATCATAATTTATTGTATTTTTCAAAATTTTATCATGATCTATTTCGGTATATAAAATTTTTTCATACCTATTTTTTTTTGCCCTAAAAACTTCTGCATCCTATCTCTGCATTAGGGGTCTAATTTTTGGTCTATTTTGTCAACCTAGAAATTTTATTTTTCATTGAAATTTTCGTGACATACTCTCTGTTTAGTCCGGATAATTTTCATGATTTTTAATTATTTTTACATAAAAAAGGCTTATAAAAGAATCTGCATCTTAAAAACCCTAATGAAAATCTTAAACTTCTACATATAGGTTGAATACCCTAGGGTTTTCACTATCATATGAATTTTTCTTTGAATGAAACTTTGTTAGGATCATCTACACTGATCATTCTCTACTCTGAAATTTTTATGATTTTTTATATATCGAAAACTGAACAAACTCTATTCCAAACAAACCCTAATTTCTATTCTGCATACTCGATCAAACCAAACCTAATCAACTTCCAAACCCTACCTCACCCAAGCCTAAATTTTGTTTGCTAACTCAACCCACTTAAACTTAATTTGCCATCTCATAAAAGTCCAAAAAATATTTTATTTTTATGATTGTTATTAGTTGTATTAGGGCTCATGGTGTGTTCATCATCTCATTTAATCAATTTTAAGGGCAATTTCCTCTCCAAGATCAGGGTAGGATTTCATCACCTGTCCTGGGCCCAAAATAACCACCAAGCATCAGAACCCAAGCCTTAACTAAAATTAATTAGCAACCTAATTGCTCTAAAGAGCATAGGGACACCAGCAGGGTCAGGTCCAAATTGTGTGGGCCAACTAGTGCACTTAATTCCTTGGCTATTACTGAAAATTGGTATCTAAGGTTAGAGGTCTAGAGGCAAACACCCTAAGTGGACTGGTGGTTTTCAATTAGGATCCTGTCATAGGAAGGGGGAGCCTCCCACCACCCCACTTCTTACCTGGCCAGTGGAAGGATTAGCTGTTGAATTAAGTGTAAGTTGAGTAGACCATTCAATTTTGGCTCTAGGTCTAGCAAGCTATTGTCCATTTTAGCTTTGTGTGCTTGACTGCATCCTACCACCTTGTTTGATTGATTGCATGACCACTAGGTTAGGAGTCTAGTACAACCAGTATAAGCCCAAACCTAGTTCAGCCATGGAACCCAATCTTGAAACTCTTCTAAAAGCCATGAATGAACAGATGGTTTCCCAATTAACCACCCAGATTAACCAGTCCAACACCTAGTCTCAAAACTAGTTTGCCCAGATGAACTTCAAGTTGGACCAATCCAATACCAAGATAAATCATAGACTTGACCAATTGATTCAATCGACTACCCAAACAAACCATAGGTTTGACCATGTAGGGGACCAATTAGGAAACCTAAAGAAAACCCCTAAGCCCTATACCAGATCTAAGCCTGAGCTCGACCTTAGGATCCTTGCTGAGTCGAATCCTAGGAGAACCCCATACTCTGACCCATACCAGGAGCCCAACCCTAGAAAACCCAATCATGATTTCATTGATCAGGATAAGAGAGCCACAACCTATAGATCTGAGCCCAAAGCCTATGACTTTAGAACCTATGCACCTACCTTCTATGAGCCCAATAAACTCAAGATCCATAGAGTTGAACCCCTGTCCTATGAACCCAAGGAACCCTTAATCCCTAGGTATCAGCCTAGTACCAGTCAAGTTTCTCCTAGTCAACCTGAACCCCATAGGATTAGTACCTCTAGATATGAGCCTAGTGTTAGTCCATTTCCCTTTAGTCAACCTAAACCCTTTAAGACTAGTGCCCCTAGCCCAGGACCAAATCCTAACCAGTCAACATGAGCCAACCCCAGCCTAGTACCACTACATCCAGTAGGGAAGATAGAGACAAGTTTGTAAAGGTTCAGAAGAGTTCCATTCCCTCGAGAGTGTGTTTTAGATATCGCAAACCAGGCCATTTTGTTAGCTAGTATCCAGTCAGTGCTCTACACTTAGGTGACTAGATGAGAATGAGTTTGAACCCATTGTTGAGCCTAAGAAAAGGTATATGAGACTGATCCAAGTCTGGTAGAGGAGTATGAAGATTGTGAGCTTATTGAAGATTTAGAGGGAGAAACTCCTGAGCCCATTGATGAACCTAAAGGAGACATTAATGAGTTAAGTCCAATAGAGATACCTATAAAAGACCTAGAATTAGTTGACTTAGTAGATACCCAAACATAACCCATCTTGGATGTACAGTTGAAGGAAGAGGACCATGAGGAACCCAACCCTACTATTAGACTCTTACAAGAGGAGCCACTAGAAGAAAGCCCAATTACAGAGAGTCCAGTCTTGAAATCCAAGAACCAGAAGAATTTATTAAGGACTTGATCTCTTTAAATCAATGCCCTTAGGATGAAGTTACTCCTTTTACTCCAATTGATCTCTTCCCTGAGATTAGTGCCACATTCTTCCATTATGCAAACCCTTTAGATATACCTCAACCCTATAAGGTCAACCTCATTAGTCTAGGACTAATCCCGGAAACCCCTTCTTATATCTTATTCTTTCCAATAAACCCCAAATCCTTTTTTTATTTTCTATCTTACCAAACTAATCCTAAACCCACATCTTATTTTCTGCCCTTTCCAGAAATCTCCAGCATTTCTAGGATCATGAGCTTGCATCTTATTGAGATTAGCATGTTGCATACATTCATTGTGCATGTTAGGTTTGCATCTTACTCCGGCATACTCTATGGCATTTAATAGTTCACATTGTAAATTTTCATAAACATGTCAAACCTGGGTCAAACCTAGAGATCCTAAATTCTATTAGGTTTAGACCCAAAGAGTCCAATAAATTTCCTCCGATAGGAATGCCTAGTCGAGTCTATTAAGTGTTAAGTGTTGGTTTTGAGTCCAATAAGTCCCTACACCTAATTCATCTATCCACACCTGCACTGACCTCTGCACAGCATTTGTGTCAGGACATTAGCCTAAAAGATTAATTTAAGTGAAGAAATCTATAGAAACTGGCTAATTCCTGAAAGAAAGCCAAAGAATTTAATGTAGAAAATTTTGTTATGGTTAAGAAGCATCATGCTTGCAGAGTTGAACCCTTTAGAGTGATAAAGAAAGTGGAATCCAATTCTTATGTGCTTGATCTGTCCCTGGATTTAAGCATTAGCTCTACTTTCAATATCACGAACTTAGTTGAGTATAGGGAATCGGTAGTGATTCCTAATGAGGTTTTTGGACCTACTCCATCCTTTGAGAGTGAACCTAACCCATAATATCCACCTATAAATTGGTCGGAGAGAGGAATATGGATCGAGCGTATCATGGATGATCAAGCTATCATGACCCAGGGCCAAGGCTATCAACTCTACATGGTCCGATGGCATGGTCGACAAAAATCTAGCGATTCATGGATTACTCGAGAGGATCCACAACTCCTCCACCCAGACTTATTGCCAGCACCAGACTAACTTATACTTGATAGGGTCAAGTTCCTCCCACCCTGAGAGAGTTGATAGGGACATCAAATCAACCCTAGTTAACTATGGGTCCCTGAGTTTTGAGTCCCTTAGCCATTATTCAAATTTTATCTTTGAGTCCAATAATCTGGTTATGTTAGCCATTTGAGTCCTATATTTGGGCATTGAGTTTTATTTTTCAGGCCTTGTTACACTTGAGTCCTGTATTTAGAGTCGACTCACATCATTAGGATTTTGAGTCAAGTTTGGGTTATGTTCTGTTCAGTTGAGCTAAGTTGGTTGAGTCAGTTCATTATGAGTATTTGTCATTTTGAGGTTGTGTCAATTTGAGTCCTGTAATAATATGAGTCAATTAGATTCACTAAGTTCAATTGAGTCCATTTGTATTATTTGGCTTACTTTGAGTCTTGTCAATTAAGGCCCCTTTGAGTCTTGTAATTACTTTTATTCAAGTCATAATCAAGAGAAGGACCGTTGGACCCACACTCAAGTCACCAGCCTAGCATCTGGACTTCCTTCATGCTGCCCAAGTCCTCTAGGAGAAGCGCCATAGCATACCAGCCCAAAAGAATTCATGAACTGGCACCCCAGGCCCAAGTCCAAGTCCCTGGCATCCTTATTCCATCGGGCCATGATGCCCTCAGGACTATTCCTACCTTTGGCACCCCTCCAAGCCAGTCCAACAAGGTTGGTGCCCAAGTCCAACCCGAGCAAGGAGTGGAAAAATCAAAGCAGCCCAAGAGAATTTCATCCCATCCTAAGCCCATAAGGAGCTTTTGACCAAGTCAAAGAAGGAGATAAGACCAATTTTAACAAGGAGATCCTATTTTATTTCTACTCAAATTGTGTACTCCTAGTTCTAGGCCACTTTGTAATCCTTCTCCCTATCAAATCTTGTATTCTGATCCTAACTCCTCCCCCTATGTTATATTGTATGCCCTTAAAAATCAATTAGAAAATGAGTGCAACAAGCAACTAATAAAACTAAACCCTAATGATTTTTTTTCGGGCAGAACCTGTTCTCAGGCTGAAAATAGAGAACTGCAGTTTTCACAGAAAATCATAAATTGTAAAAAAATACTGAAAATACTATGAATTTCAAGGAAGCTAACAAAACAAATTTCATATTTTTTTAATTTTCATATGAGCAAAAATAATTAAAAAAATAGAGCATATACTGGAAGGCCGAGATGCAGAATTTAACTAAATTCAAGATTAACCTAATCTAAACCATGCTTTGATACCAAATTTGATGCAGTACACGAATGCGATGCAGCACTAAAGGTTGATTTATATTTTATGTTAATCAAGAGCAAATGTTCATTAACCTAATAGCCTATTAAACAATATGTTAAAAGAATCTATAGCAAGCAACTAAATACTGGATTACATCACCTGCATGCATACCTAACAAAATAATTAATTAGATGGATCACGGTGATTGAGAAACCACCCTAGATTAGGTTCCTACTTTCAAACATCAGATCTAGAGGAAGGGAAAGGGATTTGAGTTACTGATATGCTTAGAAGTCTTCTCTGATGAAGATCTGGATCACTGCACTCTAGGGTTGAAGAATCGGACTCCAAACTGATCGCTCCTGGCATCCGGATTCCGATCAAACTGATTCCAAAGCATGGACATCGATCTTCAGAGTTGGATCTCAAGAGAATCTGCTAAAGAACACCAAAAATAGCAATTAAACATTGAAATCAAAAGCTAGAAGGAAGGCTGGCACCAGGGTAGTTGGTTCTCCCAGGGATCTTCTTCTTTGGTTGGCTTCTAGGATCTCTTCAAAGCATTGGATGAAGGCCTTGAAGAGACTTAGGGATCAGATCTGATGGAGGGATTGGATGGATAAACAGGGCGTCACACCCCGGTAGAACTTGGACATCGCACCCAAGTGTTCTAGGCATCACACCTTGCACCTATTAGCCGTCGCAGCTAGAAAGAAATTGGGAGAAGAACTCGGTAGAGTTTCATTTCATTTCATCAAGTATTCATTATCTTTACAAGGGGTACAAGATCCTATTTATAGGATTATTCCCTACAAGAAGTATAATAGGACTCAATTACATTTTTGAATTTAAAACTTCCTTGCAATCTTGAACTTCTTAAATTTTGAATGGCTTTATCTGAATTGGGCGACAACTCTCTGGAGCAAGGCGCTAATTTCCTTCTTAAGTTGGCGTGAAATCCTTCTTGGCATAAATTCCTTCTTGAATCACTGTGATATCTGAAATGGGACTCCCTTGGTTGGCTAAAGGAATTTGAATGGAGTTTGGATGATGGATAAGTCCCTCTTGAATTTGATTGAAGATTGGATGAGGGCTTTCATTTGAAGTTTAAATTCCTTGGAACTCTTCAAATGGGATGACAACTTGGAATTAGCATGAAAAAATAGAAGCAGATAGTGCACTTCTCCCTTGGGTGTGATTTCATCTGACATGGAATCCTATTTGAAATTTGGAATCCTATTTGAAATTTAAATGAAGAGAGCTCCTTCCCATGGACTCTTTCTTGTTTAAATTTGAACCTCCCTTGTTTCTTGGATGGGGCATCTTTGAAGTAGGCGATAAGAGAGGGGAAAAGGGTGCTAGATGAAGCAGACTCCTTCTGCTTTACTCCTCTTAGAATATGAGGTACTAAATAATTTTCTTATGGGCTGACCATGTGGTGTTGTCTTGACTTGTATAGCATGTCCAAATTTAAGTAACAGGCCATGTGTTATTGTCCCCTTGGTGATGTAGCAGTAGTTGTCCTAAAACCATGCAAAGGTGACACCAAAATAGGCTAGCATTGGCAAGAACTTGTGCTAGCACATGGAGTCACATGGGTCTCACAATTGGGTTTTCCTTGTAATACAGAACTCAATAACTAATTATTTTACAGGACTCAATAAATGATTAAAGCCCTACTTGATCAATTGGAACCCAATTTGATCAAAAGGCAATCAAAAGACAAGACATGTAAATAAGTAATTCAATTTGGTAAAAGGGGTTTAGCCCAAAAGGCTAAATAAATAAAAATCCTAATTCCAGTTGGTAACAGGAGCTAACCCTAACTAACCCAAAATAAAAGAAATTAAAATAAGTTATTTACATGAATAAAAGGGTTGGGTCCAGGGTTTCATTCACAGGTGATCCACAAGGATGTGGGTTCAACCTGTCGATATTTTCGGGCCCTAGTGTCCTCACCAGATCCGTTCGTTTTCTATTTGCTAGCCTGAAAACTAGGAAATGGACTCTAACTCGCATGAAACTTGAGGGATCTACAAAACACCTAAAATGGGTTAGAAAATGATAGAAAAGATGGCTAGATGGCTGAAGGAAACATGGAAGAGAGAAGAAGCAGGTGGTGGCAAGGATGGGTTGATGATGGGCATCTTTAGGCTGGAAGAAGCAGGGCGGCTAGGATTTGATAACTAGGGCCTCACACCCCTCGATGCTCAAAGAGAAAAGGTAGTTTACTCCCTCATGGAGCTTGATGCACAAAGGCAAAAGACAATTGAGAAAAGACTCAAGAATTTTTTTCATTAATCATAACATTATCCTCAAAGTACATGAGAGGGGTCCTTTATATAGATGTTCATTACTTAGGACCCAAGTAATGGAATACATGGAAAAACCTCATGATAAGGGGTGCCCAACAACTTCTTATTGTGCCTCTAGAATACATGGTAGAATTCCAAAACAAAATCCCTCCAATTATGGTATATATGGGCGGCCAAAGGGGGGGACCATGGGGCGCCAAACATATTCCATCTTGTGCTTGGGGAGGCCCACATCATTCCAAGACAAGCCTCCATGATTTACGGGACTGAAGTATATTTATTTGACCTTCCTTCCTAGCTTGATGGCATGTGGAGTTGGCATGCCTGGAGGGTGGAAGGGTGTGCTGGCATGTGGACACCAAATTTTTATGCATGGGTCGACTTCATGTGATCCTCCATGTAATCCTTATGTGGTACAATCCAAGGTGCGACTGGAACTCCACACAACTACTGATGTGGCACACTGGCTGGGGTCCTTCGCTGGCTTGAGTCTTCTCTTGCTGAACTGGACTTGACTCAAAAAAATTAAAAGTTCAGGACTCAATTAACTTAAGGCTCAAAATAAGCTGACTTGACCAACTAGGCTCATTGAGTCGATCATGTCCCAAAAATTGATCCAAAACCCTAATGGCATGATTCAAACTTTGAATACAAGACATAATGATATTAAGGGCTAAAGTAGGACTCAAAAGGATGAACTTGGGCCTAAACAGACCAAGCCCTCATTACAGGACTCAAAGTGAATGAAAACCCTAATCATAGGACACAACCGGGTTTTCATGACTTAACCCTTATTACAGGACTCCAGATAACTTCAATGACTCAAGCCCTACTTACAGGACTTAAAGGGCTAACAGGACTTGATTATTGGACTCAAAGATAAAATTTGAAAATGGCTAAGGGACTCAAAATTTAGGGACCCATAGTGAAGTAGGGTTGACATAATGTCCCCATCAAGAAACCCCTATGGTGTGTGACCCCATAGGTTCTAACACTAAGCCGGTAGTGCTGGACACTTCCAGTGCCAGCCAAAGTCACCATCTAGCAATGACACCCGGCATCTAGATAGGTCGAAGGTTGCAGAGCAACTATCAAGAACCAAATAGATATGATAATCGTATAATACATTACTTTAACCCTCAATGCTTTGGATGACTTAGAGTTAAACTGCCCAACCCTAGAATAGTCCATCACAATATGTCTCAAATTCAAAATCTCTGTAACTACTTATAAAGACTACCTTGGCCAAGGTTTTACTCAATTGAGACATAATGAGTCATTCACTCCAAGCTCTTTTGGAGGGTTTAATCCCATCTTGATCCAACCACTGCTACACAAGTACTTGACTGTATGCAGCAACCTTTCATCACCGGATTAGAAATCCAGGTACTCTGGTACCTAAGCACAGTGAGTTGCTTGCAAGCTACCATGATGATCTCAAGTCAAAGGAACACTTATATCCATATCCTAATGCGAACTACTCTTTGGCAAAAAGAATGTTCTACAGATGGGTCACGTCTAGTGAAGTATCATACACAACACCTACATGCCATACCTGTGTCTCTACAATCCTTGGTTAAGAGGATAACCAACGACTATGACATACAATGACCTATCTTCATATGCTATCATCTTATGACAATGTATCATTTGGTCACGGACCAATTTAAGAACTAGATGATATATCCTCTCTATATCACATCAAAGTAGTCCTAAGGACTTCATCACACAAAAGTTCATTACAGGAAGATATAAAATATGATGAATATAGCTAGAATAAATATTTTAGTCAATATAATTCATATATAATTACAACAATAGCTCAACCATCTACAAGCTAGACTATTGGTTTTGGGACACATTTTCCAACAACTCCCACATAGACTAAAGCCAATTAGAACAAAATCATATTCCCATCTTTCATTTATAATCATTGAACTCTTGAACTCCAATGGCTTTAGTGAAGGGGTCAGCCAGATTCTCTTTACCATCGATATTCATAAGTTCAATGTCACCTCATTCCATGATCTCTCGTACAAGGTGGTAGCGATGCAGAATGTGCTTAGTATGCCGATGGGACTTTGGCTCTTTTGCTTAAGCAATGGCTCCAGTACCGTCACAGTATACCAGAATAAGACAATCCAGGGAAGGTGCCACTCCCAACTCTCCTAGGAACTTCCACATCCACATAGCTTCCTTTGTAGCATCTGATGCTGCAATGTACTCTGCTTCATATACAGAGTCTGCACTGTATGCTATTTAGAACTTTTCTAGCATATGGCTCCTCCATTCAGGGTAAACACAAATCTGGATACATTCTTGCTGTCATCTCTATTTGACTAAAAATTGGAATCAGTATACCCCAAAAGTTTTAAGTCAGGTTCTCCATAAATTAGCCATTAGTCTTTAGTATTTCGCAAAATACTTAAGGATAGTCTTTACAACCTTCCAATGTGCCTCACCTGGGTCAGACTGGTATCTACTCACTATCCCTAATGAGTATGCCATGCCTAGTCTAGTACATGTCATGGTATACATGATAGAACCCACTACCAAAGCATATGGAATCTTATGCATACACTCTCTCTCCTCAGGAGTTGTCATACAATCCTTCTTGGAAAGAAAATTCCATGGCCTATCGTAGATAGCTTTTCTTGGAATTTTTCATGCTGAACCATTTCAGCACAGTGTCTATGTACATAGATTGAGACAATCCCAAAAGCTTCCTAGATCTATCTTTATAGATTTTCATACAAGTATGTAGGAAGCTTCACCCAAGTCCTTCAAACAAAACTGAGATGACAACCAGACCTTTATTCCCTGTAATACAGGAATGCCATTTACAATTAAAAGAATGTCATCCACATACAGAATAAGAAATATAACTACAGATCCATTAGCCCATTTATATATGTAGGATTCTTTTCCATCCAAATGAAGCCATAAATCTTGATACATTTATCAAAATGCATGTTCCAACTCCGAGATGCCTACTTTAGTCTATAAATGGACCTCTACAGCTTGCACACCTTAGACTCATTTATGGATGTGAACCCTTCAGGTTGCATCATATACACCTCCTCTTCTAGTCAACCATTTAGGAAAGCTGCTCGGATATCCATTTGCTAGATTTCATAGTCTAGATATGCTACCAGAGTAAGCATAATCCGAATAGACTTGAACATTGCCACAAGGAAAGACATCTCGCCATAGTCTATACCATAATGTTGGTGATATCCCTTGGCAACTAAACAGGCTTTATAGGTCTCCACCTATACATTTTTGCCCCTCTTCCTCTTGAAGATCCATTTGCACCCAATGGATTTTATCCATTTAGGTGGATCAACCAATGTCCATACATTGTTGATTTCCATGGACTCCATTTTGGATTTCATGGCCTCAAGCCATTTCTCAAAGTTAGACCTCTTCATTGCACCTATATAGGTGATAAGATCTTCGTTGTTCTTATCGAGCTCAACAGGATCCCATCTCGAACCAGAAAATCATAGTATCTATCAGGCTGATGCGGTACTCTACCGAATCTCCTTAATAGTTTCATAATATACTCAGATCTTATCAAATCTGGCTTTATAGCAGTCCTAAAATATGTTGTTTCCTCTACCTATTAAACTTCCCCAAGTTCAACCTTAGCAGCTCGAGTGCCTTTAATAAGGTACTCCCTTTCCAAAAAGGTAGCCCTAAAACTAATGAACACTTTATGTTCCTCAGGTAGATTGAAGAAATACCCTTTAGACTCCTTTGGATATCAAACAAAGAGGCACCAGTCAGACCTAGGTCCAAGTTTATCCATCTACACGTTTGACACAAGCCGGACACCCCCAAATCTGAAGATGTGAAAGTGTTGGCTTATGCCTTGTCTATATCTCATATAGAGTTTTGTCGATGGATTTACCAGGAATCCTATTCAGGAGATAACATGCTGACTCAAGAGCATATCTCCAAAAGGATATAGGTAGAGTGGCTAAGCCCATCATGTAATGGACCATATCTAATAGAGCCCGATTCCTCCATTCAGACACTCCATTTAACTGAGGTGTTCCTGGAGGAGTCCATTGAGAAAGAATTCCATTCTCTTCAAAATAAGTTAGAAACTCACCAGAAAGATACTCACCACCTCGATCTGATCGAAGGGATTTAATAAACTTCTCATTTTATTTTTTTACTTCATTACAATATCGTTTGAACATTTCAAATGACTTAGATTTATGTCTCATTAAGAAGATATAACCATACCTAGATAGGTAATCTATAAATATATTATACCCACCCCTGACACTGATATTCATTGGTCCATATACATCAGTATGTACCAGACTAAGAATATCATTGGCTCGCTCACCTTTTCTAGTAAAAGGTGACATGGCCATTTCACCAATAAGACAAGATTCACAAGTTGGTAGTGATTCATAATCATTGATATTCAGGAGACCTTTTCCAACTAACTTGATGATCCTATTCTTGTAATATGACCTAGTCTACAGTGCCAGAGATAAGTATCACTGACATTATCTATCCTAGGATGTTTGCAAGAAGTAGTCATTACGTAACAGGTCATGATAGTAAGTATATGCCATTATTTAAACATCCATCCATAAGTTTCACACCATTCACAATGATAGAAAAAACATTATTCTTTAATAAAAATTAATAATTTTCATTGGCCAATTGGTCTACAGAAATGACATTCATAACAAAAGATGGACAGTAATGACAGTCATTCAAAATGACATTACAAGACTCGAAAACTAGCTTGATAATTTTCAATGCCAGGATTGGAACTTGGCTTCCATTTTTCACGTTCAAGAATTTCTCACTATCCTCGAATCTCCTACTAACTTGAAGCCCCTGCAAAAAATTGTAAATGTGAATAGGACTTCTAGTATCCAATACCCAATTATAGTATCACATATAGAGAAATTATAAGGTGTTATCATATAATTACCTTATGCAGTAATAGCTTCCTGCTTTCTGTTCTTTGGCCTGTTCGGGTCAGGAGTAGCAAGGTAGGCAGGATAGTTCCTCCTACAATGACCCTGCTTCTTGCAATAGAAGCATTCTACCTTACTCTAATCAGCCTTCTTCCTCATTTGTTTAAGCCTAGCACATTGCACCTTCTTGGATTTATTCTTTTTCATTTTCCCTTTTCCAATGGGATGATGTCCTGCCGCACTGCCTCCCACTAGGTTCATGATGTGGGACTACAATGCATGCAAAGCTACTTGTAAAGAATTAAGTTGCTTTAGGTTATCCTGAAATGAAGCCAAGAAAGAGATTAAAGGGACTAAGTAAGGACTTAGAAGGACTTGCATGCAGAAAGACCCTAAATAGTTAAGAAACTAGGACCCCAAGGTTTGGAAACCCCGGTAGGGCTAGATCTCCTTCAATAAATCTACTTAGGAGTATGGAATGTGTACTTGGCAATGGTGGAAGCGCCCGATGAAGAGTTCCCTCCACTCTCGGATGTGGCATGGTGGATGAAGCTATCAACCGCAGGCTAGTCGGCTTTTCATCTGCTCATTCGAAGGCAAGGCAAATAGAGTTTGATCCTTGGAAAATCGGAGGGACCTACAAAGCACCTATGCAAGAGTGAGGGAAAATTATGAGAAATAGGAAAGGATGAAAGGAAGAGAGGGAAGAGGGGTTGGCGACCAAGAGAGGTCATCTTGGTGGTCAGCCAGGGTTTGGATGAAGGGCTGGCAGCTAGGACTTCAGGGTTGGTGCAGGGACTAGATAGGTAGGGCCTCACACCCCTCGATGCTCACAGAGCAAAGGCAGATTTACTCCCTCATGAAGCTCGATGTTCATAAAGAATAAAGGAGAAGAGTAGGAAAACTCATATATCATTCATTCATTCATTATTTTTCAAAAGTTCTTACATGGGGCCTTTATATAGGCATACCAGACTTGTGGCTTAAGAAAATGAATACAAGGCATGAAGTTCATGAAAGGTGGCACCCCAAACTTTCTCTCTTGGTAGCTTGAATACATGGTAGAAAACTAAACACTATTCTCCCTATATGGTATGTAGTGGATGGCCCAAGGCAAGGACCTAGGGGTGCTAACTTTTTTCTTCTCTTGGCAAGGGGTGGACCACTTCTTTCCTAAGCAGGATGGCATGAAGCATGGGATTCATGTTTATTTGATTTGACTTTCCTTCTTGTCATGCTGGCATGTGGAGTTGGTGTGCTTGAGTGTGGAAGTGATGTGTTGTCATGGCACAATCCAAGGTGTGACTGGGACTCCATGTAATTGTCAAGATGCCACACTAGTTGGGGTTCATCAATGGCTTGAATCTTCCTCTTGTTAGATTGGACTGGGCTTAATACAAACTCATGGCTCAAGTGAGCCAAGACTAGCTCAAACCCTAATGGCAAGAGTCAAACCTGAATACATGTAACAAGGCCCAACAACATGACTCGAGGACCAAAACAGGACTTAAATTTACAAGACTCAATTCAAAAGAAAAAAACTAGTCAGATAACCACAGAGGGTTGAGGAGCCTCTGCCTGATCTTGGTGCCCACACCAATTCTCCCGGGATCGGAGGAACTTAACCTCATCGAGTAAGGGTTTGTCTAGCTCTGGTATCTCTCAAGGAGGTCTGGGTTGAGGCGCTGTAGGTCCTCTCGGGTAATCCACGAATCGTCAGACTCTGGTCGACCTTGCCAACAGACCTGGTAGCATTGATAGCCTTGCCATGGCTCGTTGGGTATTGTTGCCGAATCCCTATACTCGACTAAGTCCAAGATATTGAAAGTCGAGCTAATACCAAAATCCAGGGGCAAATCAAGCACATAGGCATTAGGTCCTACTTTTTTAACACTTTAAAGGGTCTAGCTCTACGGGCATGCAACTTCTTAACGGTCCCTGGTGGGAACCGTTCATGCCTAAGCCTAATCATTACATAATCCCCTATTTCAAACTCTTTGGCTTTCTTTCGGGAATTAGCCATTTTGTTTTAAAATTAGTGCTCAATGCAAATCTCTAACATGATGCACCTGTGACTCATACTGATACCTAATAAAGTGTAGACTCAACTTTGCATTCCTATTGAGAGGAATTTTATTGGACTCTTTGGGCCTAAACCTAACAGACTATAGACTCTCTAGGTTTGACCCTGATTTGGCATGCACAAAAAAATTACAATGGACTCCTAGCAATTGCCATATGGCCTTCCAAAAGTAGGTCGCAAACCTAACATACTTAAAGAACTAGTGCAACCGAATGATCTCAACAAAGTATAATTGGAAAGTTTGGAGAACATTGGAAGCCTTAGGGTATGGTAGGAAATAAGAATCGGAGTCTTCGGACAATCCATTGGAAGCATGAAATAGACCTTGGTTACTAGGGATGATGATGGGGGATGAAAATAAAATGATAAATGGAGAGTTTTAGCAAGCTAACCAGTGAGCAAACTTGAGCAATTAATTATCAAATAAATGGACTAAATTAATTCAAGAAAAAAATTTTATAAGGAGACTAGTTGATCTAATTTTTAAAACCCGCAATGTATATCTAGTTCAAAATAAGGATTACGATCTTCATGGCAAGGAAACCATCACTACTAGAGAAAGTTAACCTTCAAATGATCAGATCTATTGAAGCTTAGGAAGAGTTTTCCTACCAACAATGATGGCTAATTATTTGGTGGAAGAAGGGGCTCTCATCATTCAAGGATTGAGGCCTAGAAGTCAAGATTGGCACTCTCTACTTTGAGACTCACCTTGGCCTTGATCCATGGCATGGAGACCTTCATCCTTGACCTAGGAATCTGGAGAACCTGCAAAGAAATTTGGGATTATACATGAAAGAAGAATTGGAGTTGGAATGGAAACAAAGAAAAAAGGAAGAAGAAGAAAGTGGCCGATGACTTGGGGCTTGGAGCTTGATCATAGATCCATCAATAGGCATTCCATCCTTTACTCCTTGCAAAAGCACTCTTCACTCCCAAACTCAAACTTAGAAAACTCTCATTCTCTCCTTAGATAAGGATCTACACACTCAAACTAGCTAGAAAACTTTTACTCCAAACAAGAACTCAAGAAAACTAGAACTCAAGGAAACAATCCTTTCATTAATTCAAATCATAGCATATAATGAATACGATGAGAGCCTAGGGGCCCTATTTAAAGGCTCCAATGCTAGGAATTTCATCCAAGGGTGGAGAGAAGGGGATAAGGATGGCTTAGTTGGCTCCAAC
The DNA here is from genome assembly GCA_021397845.1 of Areca catechu. NCBI lineage: Eukaryota > Viridiplantae > Streptophyta > Magnoliopsida > Arecales > Arecaceae > Areca > Areca catechu. Next base: position 119,196,251 of record CM038043.1, read on the forward strand.
AATTTTTAGGTAAGTGGTTTTAACTAAAAATAAATTATTGGTAGAAAATTATAACCACTTGACATGTGGCATTCTAGAAGGTCTTCATGTGGTTGTCAAATGCTGATGTGGAGGCCTAGGTGTCATTAGAGGTGGCGCCCCACATGTCACTTATTGGAAGGTATCTTTATGTTCCTTATAAAAGTCTTGATGTAGTGTAATTTCTTCTCCCCCAAGGTTTCTTGATAAGGTGTCCCCCCATGTGAAAATCTTGGCTTCAAGTTTTGGCTTGAATAGGGATTGAATGGCTTGAATTGGGCTTTGAAGAGGTGGCTTTCCATAATGCTTTGAGTTTGAGTCAACTCATGAAAAATTGTCTTCTTCCATGTGTTGACTCATGAGTATGCTTCAAGAAAATTTGTGATTTGTTTCATGGCTCAAGATTTTATTAACTACAGCTGTCAAAACAAAGTTAGTTAATCAAAGTATATATTCTTATTATTGATGTCCCCATCAGATGACCTTAAGATTTGAACATCGATCTATGGGTGACATAAGGTCCACTTGAAGGATGGAGAATTTGGTCATTGCAAGTGCAGGGTCTTTAAAAAAGGATGACTTAGTCAGTTCAAGAAAAAGGTCATCGACTGGGATTAGAGGAATGAACTCTTTATGAAAATATTGAATGTGGTCTTGGGCTGGGTGTTGGCTTTAGCCCTTGATTTTGATGACAAACAAAATGTTGAGTACATATTTTATGCTAATGTTTAAATTATAGTTATGAGTTTCAGGATACAGGCTTCTCAAATTCTCAAAATAAAAGTATCATGACACTCATTTGAAGCTGAGCAATTTTAAAGTCATGGAAAGTCTTCTCATCTGAAAAAGGCCTAAAATTGATCAATCATGGTTTACATAAGATGATTTGAAGTTTGATTGAAGATCTTTGTGTTTTTGGGATGTTGGCCCATGTTTTTGGCAAACTACAGAACCAAGTGTCAACTCATGACTTCCCAAGTGTCGACACTTCAGAAGCTGGCATGCAAAAATTCTCCTCTGGTATGCCAAGTGTTGACACCTGAAACACAAGTGTCGACACCTAAAATTCAAGTGTCGACTCAAGGCTTGAGATTTTTGAAAATACAAAACTATGCCATTTGGAGTGTTTTTGTGTCAAGTGTCGACACATGAGCTTCAAGTGTCGACACAGAAAATTCAAGTGTCGACACCTACAGGACCAAATGTCAACACCTAGGAACCAAATGTCAATACCTGGAAGTCAAGTATCGACTCACGGGTTTTGATAGCTTCAACAACTCTATTTTCTGAGAGGTAGATTTCATCTTTTCAAGCCCCCAATGGCTAGTTTTGATCCTTCACTGTTAATCACCATTTTTACAATTGTTTTTGAACCGTGTTCATACTCGTTTGCTATTTTCTCTCTTTGGATCGATCTTCATTGGTTTTTCCTGCGGATTCATTTGGCACTATGCTCACCCCTCTCTGTTTCTTCCCTTTTTGGCTCTTGTTCTTGGCTGAACCTTTTTTTTTCTTTTCTCTTCTCGTCGGTTTCTTTTTGGTTTGACTGTTGTCATTTCATGTTTCATCCTCTTCACTCCTTCCATTCCCTCTCTCAGTTGGGAGTCATGGGACAAAGGAAGCAGCTTGCCTATAAAAGGAAACCGAGTCAGGGTTTAGCAGAAAGAAGGACTAAGGCCACTAATGACAATAGTCAGCAGATAGAGAGAGCAACACCTCCTCCTTCACCTTCAGCTAATAGGGTATCAGGGAAGATGATTATTGCCGGTCGTCGAGTAGACTTAGGTTTCTTTGACCGTCAGGGCTTCAGACTAGAGCAAGTTCTCGAGTTAGTAGGGTTGACCTCTTTCTGTACTATGAAGGAGAAATACTACACACATTTGATTCATTAGTTTTATGGGAGCTTTGATTACAGCAAGATGTTATGGAGTGCCACAGTCAGAGGTATGCATATTCCAGTTACTGAGGAGGTTCTTAGTAGTGTCTGGGAGATTCCCTATCGTGGGATCGTTGCTTCATGTAGAGAGGATCAAGAGGAGGCTTTTCGGTGCATACTAGAGTGTGATGACGTTCGCGGTGTGGCTATAGTCACCACGAACCAGCTTTCAGTTGAGATGTGCCTCCTGCACCACTTCATTGCTCGGATTTTGCTATCGAAGACTGGTCATTTTGATTTTATTACTGAGAGGGAGCTGATACTGATGGTGTGCCGACACAGAGGACTGCTTTTGATCTTCTTGCTCTGATGCTGTCACAGATGAGAGGTGTTGCGACCCAGCGATGACACTGTCTACCATATGGGATGGGACTAACTCATCTGTTTAGAGCTTACGATGTACCTTTAGAGGGGGAGGTCTCCAAAGAAATTCTACACACGGATGTGTATGATGAGCGATCTCTTCATCGTATGGGTTATCGGAGACTGGCAGAGAGATGGGTGTGCCGGGATCTAGCCAGGAGCTAGATAAGGAGGATGAGCTTTGAGAGGTAGAGGCAGGGCCATTTGGGCCTTTTGATACACCTCTAGACCGGCTCCAGCAGCAGCGACTGAGCCAAAGGCTTGCACACCTGCACCAGCTACTTCACCTTCTGCTGCTCCTCCTTCTACTATAGGTACATCCTTTGAGGAGCTTGTTAGGCAGGAGTTCTTAGAGGTTCGGAGTGAGATTATGGGTTTGGCAGTTAGGTCTACCCAGCTGAGGTTTGAGGTTGAGAGTTTGAGAGCTCATACTGTCTCTCAGCTCTCAGGTATTCGGGAGACCATGTAGGCTGGTTTTACGGAGATCAGAGACTTACTGAGATCACTTTTACCTCCAACAGCACCTTCAGATCCACCTCCTCCTCCACCGGTAGATGCTGATGATGACCACCTTGATGGACATGATGACACTCATGGTGGTAGTGATGGTGATGGTGATGTTGATGATAGAGAGACTGAATTTCTGATGGCAGTTCTAGTGGGTGTGATGACCGAACAGGTGATTATGAGATAGTCAGTCAAGACACCCAGACTCTAGCTGTTCATCCTGATGATCCTTGTGATACTCCGATTTCGACTGCTCCCATCTTTTGACACTCGCTGAGACACTTCCTCCACCATCTACTCAATCTTCTAGGGTTGTACCCAGATTTGGACCATCTACTAGGACTAGGTGTCATAGTATCCTTAAGACCCCTATAGTCCTTGTTCTTAGGTCTAGGATTTTGGTCCAATTTACTTTGAGCTTCCATCTGATGAGGAGTAGCCTCAGATGTTTATCCTGATGTTTGATGCTTTTGTATTAGTTTTCATGTTATCATCTATGTTTACTATTTATCTATGTTATTATCTATGTTGTACTTGTCATATTTATGTATCATGTTTCAGTATATGCTGAGTGTATCAGCAATTTTGTATTGAAAACTTACTTATATATATGCAAACTTGCATTTTAGTTTTTTACTTGCCTATCAGTCTTGTATCATTCTTGCTTATCAGTCTTGGTTACTCCCTACCTTGTTCATTTGCTTTGATACCTGTTGAATTTTGCTAATCTAATCTTGTATCATGACACCTAACCAAATTTCTATTCTTTAATGCATCAATTCAAGTGGATTTTACTCCCTTTATTGTTTAATGTTGACAAAAAGGGAAAGTAAGATGCATATAAGCATTAAGATACATATATAAGCATTTTCTTAAATTTTGAATTGTTTCATATCTCAACTCACTAAGGGGGATAGAAAATTTAACTTCAACACTTAATTTGTACCTCTCCTCTATTAAAAATTGTGTTGTATGAGTTTTAATTCATGCTTATGGGATACAATATTTAAAATCAATTTTGAATGCTTATACACTCAAGGTTTTGTCATCATCAAAAAGAAGAAGATTGTTGGCTTTAGCCCTTGATTTTGATGACTAATAAAATGTTGAGTACATATTTTATACTAATGTTTCAATTGTAGTTATGAGTTTCAGGATACAGGCACATCAAATTCTCAAAATAAAAGTATCAAGGTACTCGTTGAAGCTGAGCAATTTTCAAGTTTTGGGAAGTATTCTCATCTAAAAAAAGCCTCAAAATTGTTCAATCATGGTTTACATAAGATGATTTGAAGTTTGATTGAAGATCTTTGTGTTTTTGGGATGTTAGCACATGTTTTTGGCAAACTGCAGAACCAAGTGTCGACTCATGACTCCCCAAGTGTCGACACTTCAGAAACTGGCATGCAAAAATTCTTCTCTAGCATGCCAAGTATCGACACCTGGAATTCAAGAGTCAACACTTGAAATACAAGTGTCGACACCTAAAATTCAAGTATCGACACAAGGCCTGAGATTTTTGAAAATACAAAACTATGCCATTTGGAATGTTTTTGTGTTAAGTGTCGACACATGAGCTTCAAGTGTCGACACAGGAAATTCAAGCATCGATACCTACAGGACTAAGTGTCGACTCAAGGGTTTTGACAGCTTCAATGGCTCTATTTTCTGAGAGACAGATTTCATCTTTTCATGCTCCCAACGGCTGTTTTGATCCTCCAATGATCTCAAACCATTTTTTGGAAGTTTTTGAAGTATTTAAGCTTCACCAAACTCATTCATGAAGCATTGAACTCCATTAAACATACAAAGTCAAATATTCTTTCAAGAACTTCACTTCCAAAAGCCAAAAAAGGAGAGATTCCATTCAAAAAGCTTACAAGCCTATCATTTCAGCTTTCCAAAAATGTCTTTGAGAAGATTCCAAGGAGAGACAAGACAAGCATCTTCAAGAGCCTCAAAGTTTCAATATTCCACTCTCGAAGAGAGTTTGATTATGCTTTTATTCTTGTATCTTTATCTTTATACTTTGTTGACCTAGCTTTCAAGGATTTTTAATAGTAGGTTGTTAAGGTTGTTGGTGAGCAAAAGGTACAAAACCAACTAGGGTTTAACTTGTGAGCCCAAAGACAAAACAAGTTATAAAAGTTGTTGGTGAGCCTAGGTGGCAAAACCAACTTGGGTTTTGACTTGTGAGCCTTGTAAAATAAGTCGGCTATAATCTTGAAAAGATTATAGTGGAAATTTCTAAGAGAAGCTTTGGGAGTGGACGTAAGTGCTTGGAGTACACCGAACCACTATAAAACTTGGTGTTTGTGTATGATTTCTCTTTTTATTACTTGCACTTTATTCTTTGTATTTAATTTACTGTTATCCACTGCATATCTTTGAGTTTAATTACATTGCTCACAAACACTTCAAGACCGGCATATAATTGCTTAAATTCTTGAAAGACCCAATTCTTCTCCCCTCTTGGGCTCCATTTCTAGACAACACTAGGGCTAAAGGAGTGGGCTCTTCCTGAGGGTATTGACTTATAGGAACCAAGTCCTCACTAATTTCTTGTTGTTCTTATACTTCAGGATTAGGCTCTACAATTTTATCTTCTCCTAGGATTTCCTTAGGTAAGGTATTAGAGTTATCCTCCTTAAAGTCTTCTCCTTCATATTTGTCTACTAAACTCATGTCAGCCTCATACACTTCTACAATGGGTTCTGATTCTTCCTCCTTTAATTGTTCTTTCAGTATGGCTTCATTCTGGTCAACTAATCCTGGGTCGGCCATATCCAATTCCTTCTCAATGTCATCTAATTGGGTTGGAGGTGATACAGATGAGGGTTGACCAACAAAAGTCTGGTTCACACTAAGTGTCGGACCAATAGGGATTTGACTCAAGCTGGTAGAGGTCGGATTTAGGTCCAATGTACTTGATCTGGCATGCCTTAAGGACCTCTCATATTTTTGGGCTATTTGGTAGGCTTGCTCCAAAATATGGATATCATGTCTAAACAATTCTCTTCGGATATCTTTCCTCAAACCTTCTCCAAATCGGATTAGGATATCATATGGATCCTTGTTCACAATATAACGCATTAGGTACTGAAATCTATTAATATAATTAATGACTGATCCTTTACCTTGGGTCAACCTTTCTAAGTGGTCTAGGAGATTTTGTTGGTAAGACGCAGGGAGATACCTTTCACGAAGCATATTCTTCATTCTTCCCAGGTCCTAATGGGTTCGTGTCTCCTATATGCTATCTTTCCTTGAACATTGTGCCAATAAGACTTAGCTTGACCCCATAGTTGCATTTGGGCAAACCTAGCCTTTTCATCCTCAAACATTTCATCCCACTTAAAATAATTGCCCATATCTACTCCCAGTCAATGTAAACCTTAGGATCAAGACTGCCTTCAAATGTAGGTGCTTTTAATCTAAGGTTCCTAATGACCTTCTCATCTTGGTCCGCAAAATCATGATTTGGTTTTCGGGTGGGATGGTGGACTCTAGGACTGAAGGATGCTAATCTAGGCACAGCATGGGGCCTAAGGTTCTTTTCAATACTCAATTCCATTTGATCAAACCTTTTGTTCATGTGGGCACACTATTCCATAAAGGTCCTAAATAAGATTTCAACATTAGACTCCAAGGTTTGACTAGATTGGGTTGACACCATTGATATTGAACCCTTAATCTAGTGGTCAATGCAATCAAGCACACAAAATATACTAGGGTTTGCTAGACCTAGCAGCCCAAGTAGAGTGAGTTGACTGAATCACAACCGAGACAACAATTATACTTTCCACTGGCTAGGTAGGAGGTGGGAGTGTGGAAGGCCCCCCTACTTTCATAGGGACCCAATTAAGGAACCACAACATCACTTAGGTCATTTGACTCTGGACTCCCAGCCTAGACACCAACTTCAAGACATAAATGCTGAATTGAGTGCAACTAGTTTTCCCAAAATACTATGAACTAAACTCATAGGTGTCCCTAGTGCTATTAGATTGCTAATTGATTTTAAATTAGGTTGGGCCAAATGTGAGGATTGTTGTTTTGGGCTAAGGAGAGGTGATCAAATCCTCCCCCTATCTGACATATTGAGGGTGCCCTTAGAGTGATTTATGCAAATGATGGCAAGCATATGAAACCCTAATGCATAAATCAGAAGATAGAAATTAAACATACAAGAGGAAACAAGTACCAAAACTTCAACTTAAGGGTTCACATCTAGTTGTAGCTCATTATTCCCATGGGTCATGATAGTGTACTTGTGTACGAGTCAGGAGGCGTGAACCTTAGATCAGGATTTGATTTAGAAAGAAAAACAAAGCAAGTATAAAAGCTATGCCCTAAACTGTGCTCTGATACTAGATGATGTGGGACTATAATGCATGCAAAGCTGCTTGTAGAGAATTAAGTGGCTTTAGGTTATCCCAAAATCAAGCCAAAGAAGAGATTAAAGAATCTAAGTAAGGACTTAGAAGGACTAACATGCAAAGAAGACCCTAAATAGTGAAGAAACTGGGACCCTAGGATTTGGAAACCCTGGTAGGGCTAGCTCTCCTTCAATAAATCTATTTCCTGTATGGAAGTGTGTACTTGGCAATGGTGGAAGCACCTGATGAAGAGTTCCCTTTGCTCTTGGATGCGGCCTGGAGGATGAAGATATCAAATGCAAGCTCACCGACTTTTCATCCACTCCTTCGAAGGCAAGGAAAATAGAGTCCGATCCTCACGAAACCAGAGGGACCTACAAAGCACCTATGCAAGAGTGAGGGAAAATTATGAGAAATAAGAAAGGATGAAAGGAAGAGAGGGAAGAGGGGTTGGCAGCCAAGAGAAGTTGTCTGGGTGGTCAGCCAGGTTTTGGATGAAGGGCTGGCAGCTAGGGCTTTAGGGTTGGCGCAAGGACTGGATAGGTTGGGTCTTACACCCCTCGATGCTCATAGAGCAAAGGCAGATTTACTCCCTCACGGAGCTCGATGTTCACAGAGAACAAAGGAGAAGAGTAGGAAAACTCATATATCATTCATTCATTCATTATTTTTCAAAAGTTCTTACATGGGGCCTTTATATAGGCATACAAGACTTGGGGCTTAAGAAGAGGAATACAAGGCATGAAGTTCATGAAAGGTGGCACACCAAACTTTCTCTTTTGGTAGCTTGAATACATGGCAGAAAACTAATCACTATCCTCCCTATATGGTATGTAGTAGACGGCCCAAGGGGGGGACCAAGGGGCGCCAACTTCTTTCTTCTCTTGGCTTGGAGTGGACCACTTCTTTCCTAAGCAGGCTAGCATGAATCATGGGATTCATGTTTATCTGCTTTGACTTTCCTTCTTGTTATGCTAGCGTGTGGAGTTGGTGTGCTTGAGTGTGGAAGTGATGTGTTGTCATGTGGACACCAAATCCTCATATTGGGCTGACCTCATATAATCCTCCATGTAACCTTAGTGTGGTGCAATCTAAGATGTGACTGGGACTCCATGTAATTGTCAAGGTGCCACACTAGTTGGGGTTCATCAGTGGCTTGAATCTTCCTCTTGCTGGATTGGACTAGACTTGATACAAACTCATGGCTCAAGTGAGTCAAGACTAGCTCAAACCCAAATGGCATGAGTCAAACCTGAATACATGTAACAAGGCCTAACAACATGACTCGAGGGCCAAAATAGGACTTAAATTTACAGGACTCAATTCATAAGAAAAAAACTAGTCAGATAACCACAGAGGGTTGAGGAGCCTCTGCCTAATCTTGGTACCCGCACCAGTTCACCAACCCTTTATTGAGCTGATGATCTTTCTCGTAGGACTTTCGTAAACCTAACAAACTATGGTAGTCTACTACAGGTGGTGCGGGATGACTCTAAGATTGCTAATCATGCAGGAAAAATAGTAAACTATTTTTTTTGTGATTTTTATAATTTAGGTTTGGAGGCTAATTTTCAAACAAAAGTAAGAACTAGCAAATAGGATAGCAATGCATATAATCATCATGATCATAAAGAACTTGTTGCCCAGTAAGCAACCGAAGAGGGGAGTGAATTGGTCTCTAAAAATTAAAACTAGAGATTACTTGATACCAAGCAATGCAATCCAATTCAACAAATAAATTAGCAAGGTAGTATTAATTCAATTGTAATGCTCTAAAATAAAAGTGCAGCAGAAATAAAAAGCAATAAGTAAAGAGCAAGAAGAGAGATCAAGCAATCACATAGACCAAGAAATATAGTTGTTCGATGCTATCCAATGCACCTACATCCACTCCCCAGATCCCCTTGGGAATTCACTATAATCACACCCGATTACAGTGATTAGTTTTGCGGGCTCACTAATCAAAAACCCAACTTGTTTTTACAAGACCAACAAGTCAAAACCTCACTTGGTTTTACGGGTTAACAAAAAACCAAATGGTTTTCAAAGGCAAACCAATAACCTTCCTTGGTTTGCCGAGCTAACCAAGAACCTTAGTGGTTTTGCATGCTAACCACTAACCTAATTGGCTTTCAAAGTCTCACCAATAACCTCCCTTGATTTACAACAGGCTAACCAAGAACCCTTACAACAAATAAGGTTTAGAAATAATAAACAAAGTAAGCTTTCTAAAACAAAGCAGGTATCTCTTTGAAGCTCAATGTAGAGATGCTTTGAACTTGTTGAAGCCTCTTGAATGTTCAAGAATAGATGATCTTCAATGCTCTTGAAGGCTCTTGAATGCTTGGAGGCTTGCTTTAGCTTGAGAGTGGTTGAAACTTCAAAGAATAGGAGTTAAAGCTCTCTTTTCTTCTCTCTTCCTAGTGGTATTCAATAACATTCAATATGTTGTCATTGCTTTGACTTGGAGCATATAAATACTTTCCCAAGGCCTCAAATCCGTTTTTAGCCGTTAGACTTGAAATGCTAGCCGTTGGAGGGCAAAAAATGGAACCTAATGAAGAGGGAAGAACCGGGATTTGAGGCTCAAGAACAAATGATAGCTTTTTAGAAAGGTCTATAATTAGATGTAGAATGAACGGTATGTCCATAATCAGTGTATCAATAATGAGGGTCTTAACAATAGGTGTATGTATAACAGAAGTATCAATATCAGGAGAATCAATAATAGGTGTCAGGATAGGAGTATCGATAATTGGAGAGAGAATAGGAATAGGAGCAGGAATGCGATCATCCGATCTAGAAGGAGAAGATGGAACGGAGTCTGAGCAGGTGAATAGGAAGGGTCATGAATAAGACTCCTAGGCAAGTCAGCCATCACCTCCGCTACTGACTCTGAAGTAAGATCTGTGAAATCAAATCTATCTGAGTCAGTCTCCTCATCATCTCCATCATCATCTCCAACATCTCCAACAACAGTATCACCAATAGAAACACCATCTCTAACAGTAGTATCAACACCAGTATCAATATCATCAATATCATCAGCAGGTGCAGGAGCAGGTGTAGGAGCAGTATTAGCAACCGGAGCACTTGCTAAAGATCTGGATAGTGCAAAAAGTATAACTAAGATGCCATCACTAAGTCCAGCATGGCTCTCTCTCGTCTCAGCTATGAAATAATCAAGATGCTGCCTCATGATAAACACATCAATCTCGATGCATCTAACTCTATCCAATAAGCTATCGAAGTTCTTGGAGTCTCTGTCTGAGCTGGCTGAGGTTGTGCTAAAGTAGAAGGATCAGACTGAGAAGCAACTGCTGGCTGTGCTGCCGTCTCAAGTTGACTCTCGCTGGGTCCTACCTCGTAAGAGAGAATGCGCTCCTTCTCTACTGCATCATCATCATCAGCTCTGTCCTTAGCCTGACCAGATATCCTGCGAGTCCACTAGTCTCAGAACATATAATAGCCCATCCGATGTAATGACCTGATGTCATACACATCAATATGAAGTAATGTGTGGTAGGGCTCGCCCTCAAAGCTGGCGCCATACACCCTAAACAAAATATCAATCTCATACTAGAGGGTAGGCAGAGTCGCTAGCTAGTCGACGCCTCCGTAATCTGGTGAACCATAAGCACTGGAATGCAGATGGGCGTGCACTGAACCAAAGAGACCATCACGAGTAACTCCTACTCAGTGATATTGATGGGGGACTAACTAGATGCGAAGATGAAATGATGCAAGTGATTTTTAGGATTTTGTGGATTTTAGATTGTAGTTTTCTTTGGATTCCCAAAAGCAAGTAAGAGATGATCTAGGGTTCTATAACAATAAGAAATAACAAGCAAGCAAGTAGTCCCTAAACAATGATAAAGAGAAGACCCCGGGATTAAGAAACCTCGCAGAACTTAGCTCTCCAATCAAGATCTACTTAGGAGTCAGGGGCAAACCTCGAAGATCTGAAGCGCCCGATGTAGAGATCGATCACTTTGGCGGATGCAGCTTGGATGACCGAGCAATCAACCCTGCGGAGGCGCCGGTTGGCTAGCCAAAGATCTCGCTGGCAAGGGCAACCATCTCGTACCCGTGTCACCTAGAGGACCTGCGAGCATTCAAAAGATAAAGGATAAGTCTTAATCAGAAGGAAAGGCAGTGGAAGAATGAAAGAAGGGTTGTAGAGATGGTGGAGTTCTGCTGGATTCGTAGTCGAATGATGGAGTTACGGAAGTGACGATAGTTTGAGGCCTCACACCTCTTGATGCTCGAAGGCGAAGGCGCTCCCTCACGGAGATCGACGTTTCTAGTGAATGAAGGCAACTAGCAAGAGATTGAACTCAAGAAATAATTTGTTTCTCATTCATCAAAAATTGAAAACTACAAAGGAAGGGTTAGGTCCTTAAATAGGCACTTAGGACCCTTTTGAATTCAAATGAAAGAATACAAATTTTTTCTTGAATGGGTGCCCAAACCCTTAACCTTCTTCTCTCTTGGCCGACCAAAAGCTGGTTGGATTGGGCATGGCATGATGCATGGCTTGGAGGGGGGAATCTTGGCACCTTGAACTTGGAAAGAAGCTTCATAGTTTTGGAAGAAAGCATGAAGAGAGGCTTGGAGCAAGGCATGTGTTCTTCCTCCTTCCTTGGTTGGCATCCTTTCTTTGGTACAAGGTTGACATGGGGAGTGTTAGGTGGAGGCACCCAAGGATCTTGTCTCTCCCTTCCAAAGAGGTTGAAGCAATTTGGGAAGAAGACTTGATTGGAGGGCTTGAAGTAAGGGATTTGAATTCCCCACTTCAACTCCCATTGACTTTACTTTGGCCGACCACCCTTGCTTGGAAAGGGGCTAGATAGGGGGAGGGAAAAAGGTCTAGAGCCAAGTGATATGATCCTCTTCTTTGGGCATCCAAGGATGACAAGTGTGCTTCCCACATGTGCCACATAGGATGAGAAGGTGGGCCTGAGCTGACTTGGATTCTTTCCAGACTTGGTTCCAAGGAGACTAAATTTAAGACCAACTCTTACAATGGACCCAAATTTCTAATAGACTCAGACTAGACTCGATTTGACCTAATTGATCGAAGTACATACTCAATTCAAAGCAAAAGACAATTACAAATTTGAGGCTTGAATCCTTATTACAAGAACTCAAAATTGAAAACCTAATTGGAGATCCATAGAGGGTTGAGGAGCCTCTGTCGGATCCGAGTGCCCACACCAGTTCTCTCGGGGTGGGAGGAACTCGACCCTATCGAGTAAGAGTGAAGTTGGCTTAGGTACTCCTCCAGAAGGTTGGGATGAGGCACTGCAAGTCCTCCCGGGTAATCCATGAGTGCTCGGACTCAGGTCGGCTTTGCCATCGGACTAAGAAACATTGATAACCTTTGCCCGGGTAGTGATAGCTTGGTCATCCATGACACACTCGATTCGCTCTCCTCTCTTAGTTATAATTGGAGGTGCACACTCAGGTTTGGTTCACTCTCAAAAGAAAGGTCAGGCCCAAATGGCTCACTAGGTTTGTTTGCTGGTTCCCTGTACTCAACTAAGTCTAAGATATGAAAGTCGAGCTAATGCCATAATTCAGGATAGTTCAAGCACATAGGCATTAGGGCCAACTCTCCTATTACTCTAAGGGGCTAGCTCCATGAGCATAAAGTTTCTTAATGGTTCCTGGTGGAAATCGTTCAAGCCTAAGCCTAATCATTACAGAATCCCTTTGATCAAACTCTTTAGCTTATTTCCGGGAATCAGCCAAATTATTTTAAAATTATATTTAATGCATAATCCAACATGATGCAAATGTAGACTCAACTATGCATTCCTATTGAGAAAAAAAAATTATTAGACTCCTAGGGTCTAAACCTAACAGACTTTTGATTTTAGGTTTGACCCTAGTCTGATATGCACCAGAAAAATTACCATGAATCCCTACCAAATGCCATAAGTAGGTAGCAAATGGGATGGGCTCTAGGGATTCATGCAACCTAGAAATCTCAGTAAAATGTAACCCATGGCTCTAGAAACATGAGAAGGCTCAGGGAAGGTAGGAAATAAGAATCGGAAGTCATGGGGTGGCTTATGGGAAACAAAAAAACATGACGGTATTCAGGATGACTTAAAATGTGGACATTGTTCTATAGGTGTCATATGGTCCACATGTTCCAGTAGATCTTGGGGCTCTCGCTAGGGTCAATCCATAGTGAGGAAGGTCTGTTAAAGAAGATCTGGGACCAAGTCTATAGTATGATGATGTCTCTCAGGGGTGGAAGTTGATCAGGTAACTCATCAGGAAGTACATCCTCAAATCCTTTCAGGGCTTCAACTATCTCTTGAGGATATTCTCTTTGGGTCGGTTCATTAAGGGTTTGTTCTTGAACTCCTTCTGTGGACAAGACTAGCGAACCCTCATGTTCATTACTAATGTGATCCTGGCCGGTCATTCTTCTTCAAATTCTTTAGTGGGGTTCAGGATCTTTTTCCTTGATTCCTCAATGATTTCAACCTTGGGCCCATCTTCACCATACTCCTCTACTAAAGTTAGCTCATACATATTTTCGTTGGATTCTTTGATGGGCTCCGGAGTTTCTTTCTCTATATTTTCAATGGGTTCAACCCTTTCATACTTAAAGACTTCAATGGGCTTAGGGGTTTTCTCATTAAATTCTCAGAATATTCAACCTTTTCTCCTTGAAATTCATTAAAGGGTTCTTCCTCAGTAACCTCTTTCTCTAACTCCTTAGACTTGATCAGGGTGACTCCAGGCTTCTCTTCCTTAAGGCTCTGATTCTCTTTTAACCTGGTCCTTAGGCTGAATTGGTTTGATTACAAATTTCTTTCCATGGTGACTAAAGGCACAAGTATTGGTCCGACCATAAAGAATGGCATCATGATCATAAAGCCAGGGTTGACCTAGGATAATGCTACTGACTTCCATGGAAAGAACATCATACCAAATCTCTTCCTCATATGATTGTAATTTGATCAAACTTGGCACCTATAATTTATGGGTATGGAGGTTGAATCAATCCACGAGACCTTATAAGGATTAAAGTGAGGAATTGGGGTCAATCATAGGGATTTGGCAGTACTTAACGAAATGGCATTGACACAACTCCACTATCAACTATGATCTTGCATACCTTATTCCCTAGTCTGGCAAAGGTTTGTAGGATGTTAGTCCTACACCAATCTTCTTGCACTATGTCCTGGGTAAGGATTCACCTAATTACTCCTAAAAGGTCATCAGACTCATGTAGTTCTTCCTGGTCCAGGAACTCTGATTGGGTCTCCTAGGGTAATCTCTGGGCTGGGTCAGGATATGGGACTCTTTGGGCTCAGCCTCTAAGGAAGGTTATGATGAGGATATTCCCTAAGTGGAAAGGTGACTCAGACTCAGGCTCGGTAGATGGTCTAATATTACTCTTTCTAAGGCTCCAATTCTATCTTCAAACTCATCAAGCCTTTGGTTATCCTAGCTAATGCTCAAGAATATCCTTAAGTTGAACTTTTCTCTCATTCTCCATAGGTTCACCGGATTGGAATGGTGGGGATGATAAGGGACTCCTGATCTAGTTGACATGGGTTAAGCATGCAAAAGACGTCTAAGATCTACTAGACCTAGAATCTCAACCAGTTGCTAAGTCAGGATGGCAAACCAATCTGTAGAACTCTGTCCTTGGCTAGGTAGGTGTAGGGGAGTGGAGGTCCCTGATTGCCAACCTTAGACACCAATCTGGGATTGGCCAGGTAGGCGGACCAAACTCACAAGCCTGAATCCCAAGCTAGATACCAATAGCAACCAGAATGGGCTGACGCCAAGAATAGACACTTAGTTTGACTCGACCAATTGGTGTCCCTAAGCTCTCTAGAGAAATTAAGTGTCTATTGGATTTTAGTTAGAGCTTGGATTCAAAATGCAAGTTAGTGATTTTTGGGCTAGGGACAGGTAATGAAATGACCCAATGTCAATTTGTCGCCCTTAAAGTAACTTATGAATATGAATCCAAGCAAATGATCTAATGAGATGTTACTAAATTATGTTTTTGTATTTTTGATGTATGAAAACAGAGTTAAGATGATGGAATGAAATGATATTACCCTAAATGCAAGATTAAACTAGATGACAATTGAAACACAAGAAAATGCAAATTGCTGAAATTTTCTGAACAGAACTTGGTCTTAGGTAATATTTCAGCTTGTAGAAATTATACAAACTAAAATAAAATCTGAGGAAATTATTAAAACACTTTGAATTATACGTGATCTAACAAAATAAAATCACAAAGCTTGGAGATTCCTACAAATAGTAAAAACTAAAATAACAGACCATGTACGGAAAGAAAAAATGCAGAAATTAAAGAAGCGATCTAAGATGTAAGAAATTTTTTGTTCTTTTTAAATCTATTCTTCTATTCTCATTCAAAGGCCTATTACAATGGCACCCTACACACCTTAGGAGATCCCCGTGGAATGGGAGGAGAGGGTCTTGAAACCCTACTTTTCTCCTAAGACCGGATGGCCTGGTGAAGTACCTAATCCAGGTATTAAGAAGAGCTAAAGTCCTAACCATGCTCTGATACCAGAATGAGATGGGGACTAACTAGATGCGAAGATGAAATGATGCAAGTGATTTTTAGGATTTTGTGGATTTTAGATTTTGTAGTTTTTTTGGATTCCCGAAAGCAAGTAAAAGATGATCTAGGGTTCTATAACAATAAGAAATAACAAGCAAGCAAGTAGTCCCTAAACAATGATAAAGAGAGGACCCCGGGAGAAAACCCCGTAGGACTTAGCCTCCAATCAAGATCTACTTAAGAGTCAGGGGCAAACTCGAAGATCTGAAGTGCCCGATGCAGAAATCGCTCACTTTGGCGGATACGGCCTGGATGACCAAGCCGTCAACCCTGCGGAGGTGCCAGTTGGCTGTCCAAAGATCTCGCTGGCAAGGGCAACCGTCTCCATACCCGTGTCACCTGGAGGACATGCGAGCATTCAAAAAGATAAAGGATAAGTCTTAATCAGAAGGAAAGGCAGTGGAAGAATGAAAGAAGGGTTGTAGAGATGGTGGAGTTCTGCTGGATTCGTAGTCGAATGACGGATTTGCGGAAGTGATGATAGTTTGAGGCCTCACTCCTCTCGACGCTCGAAGGCGAAGGCGCTCCCTCACGGAGATCGACGTTCCTAGTGAACGAAGGCAACTAGCAAGAGATCGAACTCAAGAAATAATTTTTTTCTCATTCATCAAAAATTGAAAATTACAAAGGAAGGGTTAGGTCCTTTAAATAGGCACCTTAGGACCCTTTTGAATTTCAAATGAAAGAATACAATTTTTTTTTGAATGGGCGCCCAAACCCTTGACCTTCTTCTCTCTTGGCCGACCAAAAGCTGGTTGGATTGGGCGTGGCATGATGCATGGCTTGGAGGGGCGAATCTTGGCACCTTGAACTTGGAAAGAAGCTTCATAGTTTTGGAAGAAAGCATGAAGAGAGGCTTGGAGCAAGGCATGTGTTCTTCCTCCTTCCTTGGTTGGCATCCTTTCTTTGGTACAAGCTTGACATGGGGAGTGTTAGGTGGAGGCGCCAAGGATCTTGTCTCCCTTCCAAAGAGGTTGAAGCAATTTGGGAAGAAGACTGATTGGAGGGCTTGAAGCAAGGGATTTGAATCCCCACTTCAACTCCCATTGACTTTACTTTGGCCGACCACCCTTGCTTGGAAAGGGGCTAGATAGGGGGAGGGAAAAAGGGCTAGAGCCAAGTGATATGATCCTCTTCTTGGGCATCCAAGGATGACAAGTGTGCTTCCCACATGGTGCCACATAGGATGAGAAGGTGGGCCCTGAGCTGACTTGGATTCTTTCCAGACTAAATTTAAGACCAACTCTTACAATGGACCCAAATTTCCAATAGACTCAGACTGGACTCGATTTGACCTAATTGGTCAAAGTACATGCTCAATTCAAAGCAAAAGATAATTACAAACTTGAGGCTTGAAGCCTTATTACAAGACCTAAAAATTGAAACCCTAATTGGAGCTCCATAGAGGGTTGAGGAGCCTCTGTCGGATCCGGGTGCCCACACCAGATATTGTCAAAACATTCTGTCTTCGGTAGAAATATTCGGGCAACGATGTGATTCAGTAGTCTCATCTCTACAGATAATCTGGATGCTGGTACAGTGGCTCCCTCTGGTAGAATGTTAGACTCAAAGATGCACTAAAGTCCATTGACTCTATCCATCAAACTATCTACAACATATCCTGTCATTGGTATATCCCATACTCTGCTCAGAAATCTGAAAGTAACAGGGATATCTCGTCATATGACCTGTGCTAACCATCCATCTGTCCCACGAGCGAGTGATCCATAAAACTCTCGTATAAGCCCTGGGTAATACCTCTTACTGAGTGAACAGAATGTAGTCAGACTAGCCTATCGAATCCACTCTCCAATCCGGAAATGCTGCTGGTCGAAAAATGTAAAGTCCACTCACCATCCTCCAATGACGATCTTCGAGCTCAACCGGCTAGACGGTACAAACAGTGGTCGTGCGGGCTGATTTGGTGCTCTAGACTTATGTCTGGCCTTCGTCCTTCGCTTTTCTTCCTGATTTGACTGTCGAGGTTGACGAACAACTTGCTTGCGAGGTCCCATACTTGGATTGAAAGATTGGGCAAGATTTTGGTTGAAATCTAGGGTTTCTAGGGCTTAGAATCCAAATGCAAGGAGAAATCCAACCAAATCCAAACAACCGGGCATCCAAATCAAGGAAATGATGGGTATAAAGCACGAAACAGTGGCAAGAATAGTGAGAGTACCTTTGAATCCTTGTGTCGACTCGAAGGAGAAAAAAAAATAGGAAGAAAAATGGTTCGGAAAACCCTTTATTCTTAGTTCACTTTCGTTCATGTGTCAGCTCACGCATGTGTCGACACATTCAGGTGTCGACACATCGAGGTGTCGACACATCGACTTAAAAACTAAAAATTTAGGGATTTCAAAGGCAGATCAAATCACTAGAAATATGATAATTTTATAATGAAATCAACATGATTGAATAAGATTATCATGATTAAGGTTGAATGATCTAGTTTAAGTCAAATATAGAAAAATTTAATCAAAGGATTGATGATCCTGAGCTCTCTTCTAATCATACATATCCAAAAGAGGTTTAGTCAAAATATCAGCTAATTAAAATTCAGTACTAATAAATTCAAGTAAAACATCATTATTTTCTACTGATCCCTAATAAAATGATGTCTAATTTCAATATGTTCACTCTTAGAATGTTGAACAGGATTTTTAGTCAAGCAAATAGCACTGGTATTATCACATTTAATAGGCATACTAGCCAACTTGATTCCAAAGTCTTCAAGTTGTTGCTTAATCCACAAGATTTGAGCATAACAAATTCTGCTGCAATTACTCAGCCTCAGTTGGGGATAATGCAACTGAAGTTTGTTTTTTGCTAAACCAACCAGAGATTAAGTTAACTCCAAGAAATTGGCAATACCACTAGTACTCTTTCTATCCAATTTACAACCAGCAGCAATCCGAATCAGAATATCCAATCAATTGAGTAGATTAATTTTAGAATACCATAAACCAATATAATAGTACCAGATAGATCTTTAATAATGACTTAACAGCCATAAGATGTGATTCTTGGTTCAGATGATATCTAGCACACATGCAAACACTGAACATTATATCTGGTACTAGCAGTTAGATATAATAAAAAGCCAATCATCCTCTGTATAACTTTTGATCTACTGATTTACCATGTTCATCTTTATCAAGTCTACAAGAGGGGCTCATAGGCATACCTATTGGCTTAGTAGTCTCCATCCCAAACTTTTTGATAATTCTCTGTATACTTAGCTTAGTTGATGAAGATACCATCTGTAGTTTGCTTGATTTGGATTTGAGAAAGAAATTGAGTTTTGTCATCATGCTCATCTCGAACTCACCCTGCATTAGCTTAGCAAACTCTTGACAAAGAATTTCATTAGTAGCACCGAAAATGATGTCATCAAAATCATTATCTTTCATTTTCAAAAATAGTGTTTTATCAACATTTTCTTTAGAAAATTCATTTTCAATCAGAAATTTGCTGTGAGTCTTGATACCAGGCTCGAGGTGCTTGCTTTAATCCATAAAGTGCTTTATGTAATTTAAAAACATGATCAGGATGTGCATGATTTTCAAATCCAGGTGTTGTTCAACAAAAATCTTTTCAGTTATAAAACCATTAAGAAAGCACTCTTAACATCCATTTGAAATAATTTGAAATTCATAAAATAAGAAAATGCTAATAATAGTCTAATTGCTCAAGTCTAGCAACAGGAGCAAAAGTTTCATCAAAATCAATCCCTTCTCTGATTGTAGCCTTTAGCAATTAGCCTAGCTTTATTTCTAACAACAATACCATTTCATCTAATTTATTTTTAAATACCCATTTAGTACCAATAATTAAATATTAAATGGTCTTTCTATAAGTGTCCAAACATTATTTCTATCAAATTAAACTAGTTCATCTTGCATAGTATTGATCTAGTTAGGATCTTTTTCAGATTTTTCAAAATATTTAGGTTCTACTTGAGATATAAAAGCTATATAATCACATTCATTTCTAATTGAGGCTCGAGTTCTTACCCCTTTCGATGGATCACCTAGGATTAATTTCTTAGGATGTCCATGAGCATACCTCCACTCCTTAGATATATTTGATGCTTTGGAGTGTCATCACCTCCCTCATTCTTGTCTTGAGCTTCTTTATTTGGCTGAGATTGATCATTCAATGTCAGCTTCTGAAGCTTATCGCACCTGTACATTCATCAGATGTATCCTCTTTTCTGGAGGATGTTAGTAGATTCTTCAAAACCAATATGTATTGACTCTTTTACAACCAAAGTTCATTTATTGAAAACTCTGTATGCCCTGCTTGATGTAGAGTCCTAAAAAGATACCTTCATCAGACTTGGCATCGAACTTTTCAAGATGATCTTTTTCATTGTTCAAAATAAAATATTACAACTAAAAACTCGAAAATATTTCAAAATGATTTTCTTTGGTTCCAAAGTTATAGAGTTTCTTTAAAATAGGGGGATTAAAACTTGATTTAAAATGTAACAGGGGTATTAATAGCTTCAGCTCAGAAATATCTTGGCAAATCATTTTCACAAAGCATAGTGCGTGCCATTCTTCCAAAGTATGATTTTTTCTTCTACTACCCCATTCTACTGAGGTGTCTAGGTGTAGAAAAATGTGTCTATTCTTTTTTATTATAAAAGTTTTCAAAACCTTGATTTTCAAATTCAATTCATGATCACTACGAATGCAAACAACTGAAACACTTTTTTGTTTGAAACTTTTCGATAAAACTTTATAAATGCTGAAAATGATTCATCTTTTTGTGTCAACAGAAAATCCAGAAAATTTAAATCTCAAAAAATCATCACTATGACTAATCTATATCTCTTGCCTCCTAGACTTGATGTTCTAGTTGGTCCAAAGAGATCCATATGAAGTAGTTCAAGTGGCCTACTAGTAGTTACAAAACTTTGGTTGAAAGAAATTTTAAATGTTTACCAAATTGACATGCTTGGCAAATTCTATCCTTTTCAAACAAAGTTTAGGTAAATCTCTAATTAAATTCTTTTTACAAAGTTTTGAAAGAAGATACATACTAGCATGCCTAATCTTCTATGCCATAGCCAACTAGTCTCATCTTTAGTAGAATTCACTACAACAAGGCATTCTCTATTAGGCAAAGATAGATCATCTAGGTCTACAAATAAATATTTTCATGCCTTTTTCCAATGATTGTACTCCATTTATATCCAGACTAGCAAACTACTTGAAAACCTTTATCGCAAAACTAACTAATGCTTAAAAGATTATGTTTCAAACCATCGACTAGAAGTACATTACTAATACTATTAGGAGTTATGTGAACCTTACCAATCCAATGATTTTTCCTTTACCATTATCACCGAAGGTCACACTTCCTCTATTCAAAGCTTCAAGAGAAGTGAATGCTTCACATCTCCAGTCATATGCCTTGAGCAACCACTATCAAGATACCAAAGTCTTTTCTTCTCTTGGTTGCAAGACACACTGCAATAAAATCAAGCTTTGTTTTTAGGTACCCAAGCCAACTTGGGTCCTTTAGGGTTACATTCAAAATGGTTCCTTTTGGAACCCACACTTTAACAAAATAATTATTTTTCTTAAATATATTGAAATGATTATGTCCTAACTTTTTTCAAGAGAAACAGTAATGCTAGATGATGCAGGTACAAAAAAGTTTTGAAATACTTTTGTTGCTTTTGTGGTTTATATCTAATCCTGCCTTATTAAAATGCTGGCCTTTGATTTTTCAAAAGTAGGTTTAACTTTTCTGAACTGTAAGTGAATTTCTCAACAAAAGGTTTTATCTTTCAAGTTCATTTTTGTACTTAACATTTTTAAGTTCTAAATCTTTATTTTTCTTTAAAAGATCATTTTTGAAATAACATTTTAGGTCTTTTCAAACATTATTTTTCATAGATAAAGCATTGTTTTCTTTTCTAAAACATCCAATTTAGATTTAAAATACTAATCTCATTAGTAAAGAATTGTTTCAAAAGAGAAACTTTTTGCATGCTTTTTCAATTTCTTGTTTTCAGATAAAATCAGTTTATAGCATGAGTTCATCAAAGGCATTCCTAAGTTCATCAAATGTAAAATCAATTTCGGTGTCGAAATTTACCTCATCATTGTCTTGATGTGCTATTAAGCAAAGATTTGCAACTCGGTATACTCTTCTTCAAAGCTGGAGTATTCGTTGTCACTCCAGGTGGCCATCATTGCTTTCTTAATTTCTTCTAGATTTCTTAAGGAGAGGACAATCAAACTTGTAGTGTCCCAGCTTTGCATTCAAAGCATGTAGGTACTTTCTTCTCCTTTTCCTTTTCTTTTTCTTTTTCTTTTTCTTTTCCTTTTTCTTTGATTGATATTTCTTTTTGTAAAGAAATTTCCTCCTCTCATGAACCTTCTAATTTTTGTGCAAGGAGGGCTTCTTCACCTTCATCTTCTCTTCATCTTCGGACTCATCTATTGAGGTTCTTCTTGTATGTTTCATTTGAAAGCAAATCCCCTTCTTCTTCTTGTCCATGTCCATTGATTTTGTTTCAGATTAAGCTCATAAGTCATGAGCAATCCAACCAGCAGCTCAAGAGGTAACTTGTCAACATCCTTGGCTTCTTGAATTGCGGTCACTGTTTCTTACTGGTCCCCAGCCGATAAGCTTACCTTGTCATTCCCAGCTTCCTTCCTTTTATCTCCTCTCGCTGTTCGCCTGTCTTCTCTCCTGGGAGGCTTCCTCCTCCCCATCCTTTTCTCTTTCCCTTTCGATGTTGAGGGCCAGGCGGCTTTCCGACCTCGTCCGCCGAGTCCAGTGGGGAAAGGGCAAAGACGAAGGGGGGTGGCGCCGGTAAGGTGGACGGTCAGACCTCGGGCCCAGTGAGAGCGCTCTCCTTCCCGAGTGTAGGCGCCATCCATCTATGGGCCCTGTTTTATCAGAACTGCGCCTCTCGACTGTGGGGACTGTCGGGCCGATGCAAATGGTGTTTCGCGTGCCACCGCCATCCATACGGGGCACCGCTTGTGATGCGCATGGCTCGAGGGACGACTCGGAACCTGCGCCTCTTTCTTTAGGATCTTCTCTGTACGTGTGGCCTGACCTCGGCCGAGGTGGACCCCTCTCGGGTGGACACTTGGCGATGGTGGCAGGAGGTCGCCTGGCTTCGGCCGAGGTGGACCCGCCTCCGGGGGCCACCTGGCGAAGGAGCGAAGGATCGGCCGACCTCGGCCTAGGGGGACCCCTCCTGGGTGGACACTTGGCGAGGTGGCAGGAGGTCGCCTTGCTTCGGTCGAGGTGGACCCGTCTCGGGGGCCACCTGGCGAAGGAGCGAAGAAGCGGCCGACCTCGGCCTAGGCGGGCCCCTCCTGGGTGGACGCCTGGCGAGGTGGTAGGAGGAGCCCCAACCGAACGAGCTCGACTTCGGCGAGAGCGGTTTCATCTTGGGAAGTCATCTGGCGAAGTAGCCTTTCCGAGCTCGACCTCGGCAATGTGGCGCTGACTCGGCCAGAGAAACCTCCACGTGGCTCGATCATATCTGACGGTATCTGAGCCCGGCCACGTCATTGTTACGGTCGTAACAGTTGCCCCCCCAGCCCGCCGTTCTGTTGGGGCGTCGTAGAACGGAACGTCGGGATTAAATACGGATATGACGTGGGGAGGCGAAGATCTTGCATCATAATTGCCATGATCCTCGTCGCTGCTTCTCGATGCGCCCGAAGCCCTATAGGAAGCCGCCACGCGTCGCCCACTTGCCCACAATAAATGTGTCGCTTCGAGGCAGAGGTCGTTACCCTGCTAACGAGGCATCTGTGTCGGGCATGCATCCACGCGGCGATCATCCAGTGGCTCGTGGCGGAATGACGGGTACGGCTGCTGTCGCCTGAGTTTGTAAAGGAGAGGACTTTCCAGAATGAGGCCTTCCCCTTGCTTCGTGGGCGGTTTGCTGCAGACTAACTTCCGTTGCCCCGTGCTCGCTTGGCGTATTTTCGGTGAGTGCCTCCATCCTTCTTTCTAGTTCCCTCTTCTCCTTCTTCTCTGAATCTTTGTTTCTTTCTTTGTCATGGCGCGTCGTCGCTATGTTTCTTCTAATCCGGACGAGGTTGGTCCGTCCCGCCGAGGACTCCATCTTCTTCCTCTTCAGAGGAGAAACGATCCTGGAGGAGATCCGAGGCATCTGCAACCTGGGGGTGTCACCACGGCATCCTAGGGGGGTCCGGTCTCCTCCGATTGCTTCTGCCCTTCCTCTTCTTTTCTTCCTGCTCCGCCTCTTCTTCCCGCCGGCCTCCGGTCCCTCTGGTCATGCTCCACCATGATCGAGGGCGATCTTTCTCTGCTCCGGGAGGCCTACGGATCCCGGGATCAATCCGTCTATTCGTTCCGCGGCCGGGGAAGTGTCACCATGAGTGGCCCCGGCCGCATAGCCTATATGAAGACTTTCCTCGGGGGTCTTCGATTCCCTCTGCACCCATTCTTCCTCTCCTTAGCCACTTCCGTCTTGTTCCGGCCCAGTTGGCTCCCAATGCCATCCGGGTCATCTTTCTTTCATAGTTTTTTTCATTTTCACGGGTTCGTTGCCCGTTTCTCCCTCTTCAGGGCTATGTTCACCCTGAAGAGGTACTCCACCGATGACGGCTGGTGGTACATCTCGCCCTGGCCAGGTGTCTCCGGTTCGACCTCCCTTCTTCTATCAAGGGCTGGAAGAGCCAGTTTTTCTTTGCCTCGGTCGAGGATGTCGACTGGGCCTGGAGTGAACCGGACCGGTCTCCGAACCGGAACTCTCAGGTCGAGTCGGCGGACCAGGAGGCCTACTCCCTGCTGCTGAGCGACGTGGTCACGGGTGCTCGAGGTTCTACTTTCGGAGCAGAATCTTTTTGAGGCCGGGATCAGTCCATCCGCGAGTCAGGTGAGATTCGGTCCTCCCTTGACTCTTGCATTCTTTTGCCTTTATAACCGAGCTGGCTGACCTTCTACTCTTTGTACTGCAGGCATGAAGTTCTCACTGGAGAGCCTCCTGGAGGGCGCGGCCCAGAGAGATGTCCCCGAGGTGGATGAGCCCGCGACCAATAGGGATCGCATCGAGGCGAGCCAGGAGGTGGCGCCGGCGACTGTACCTAGTCCAGCGGCCGCTGCTCCCCCGCCCAGGCTGCCTCGGGGCGGGGCCATTGATTCCTCGGCTGCCAGACCCGGTGGTGCTGCCATCGAGGGGGCTCCACCGCCCGCAGCTCCGTCCAGCGCCGGCCCTATCATCGCTGCGGCTCCGACGGCGCAGCCCGTGTCCTCCGCCGGCCCATCGGCTGCAGCTCCTACTGGAGGGATAGTCGCCGCTGGAGCCAAACTGACGGCTCCGCCACCGGTGATCACCCATCGATGTTCAGTCATCCACGATAAAGGGCTCGCGGAGAAGGTGATGGAGTACGCCTCCACAGCCCGGGACCGCCGAGCCCGGGGCGGCCGGGACTATGCTGACGCCTTGCTCGGGATCCTCCCGCAGCTCTTTACGGTAAGCCCGAACTTATTTTCTTCCATCTTTCGTGACCTCGGGTGGTCTTTCTTCTAACCTGGTTGCTTCACTTGTGCAGATTGGGAATGACGTTCTCTTACTGAGGAACTTCCTCGTAGGGAACATGAAGAGGGACGCCGAGAAGGAGAAGAAGCTCGGCAAGCTCGCGGCCGACGTCAAGGACCTCATGGAAAAGGGGGTCGAGCTGCGAGCAAGCAATCAGGCCCTACAGACTGACCTGGCGCACGCCGAGGGGCGGAACAAGGAGCTGGAGTCTTCCCTGACGGAGGAGAGAGAGAGTCTCTCACCAGCGTCGCACGGAGGAGGATGCAACTGAGAGGGCTCGTCTTCAAGCCCACTCCCAGTGGCTGGAGCGCCAGCTGGAGGAGGCTAGGCGAGATGCGAACGCGGTGAAGGAGCAGAGTGCGTACGTCAACGGGCTCCTGGAGGGCGCGAAGCGGGAGGCGCAGGAGGCCGTCCCGAAGTTCCGGGCTTCCGACGAGTACACGTCGGAGGTCCGAGAGGCCGCCGTGGACTCCTTCCTGAAGGGGTTCCGGATGTGCCGGGAGAAGGTAGGGGCCTTCTACCCCGAGCTCGACCTCAGTGGGGTGGTGCTCGGAGGTAGGAGGCAGGGACCTGAGAGCAGGCCCCCGGTGCGGGCCGACGCCATGCCTGCGGCCACGGCGACCGACGAAGCCGTGGCTCCGGAGCAGCCGCCTGAGCTGGCCGCCGTCGAAGGCGAGGATGCGGAGCACGTGACCCAGGTGGAGGGCTCCGACCCCGCACCAAACTGAGCCACCACCTTCTCGCCCTTCTATTGTCGTAGTTGCATTTCTTCTTTCTTTTGGGGACTCCCGGCCTGTCGGGATTCCCAGCTTTGTATTTTTCCTTGGATTAATTAAATTATCCTTTGACTATGTCTCGAGTTCACTTTCTTCCCCACTCTCCCATCTCCTCTTTTCTTCTTGAGGTGTCGATGTGGAGTGCCGGAACGAGTGTGGACCTGGTCCCGTCCGTCACTCTGATCGAAGGTTGGGACATTCCGGACCGCGTGGCGTCAGAGTAGGCCTTGAGTGGATCCGGCCTTGGGATGCCTTCATGCTTGCATGGGCGAAGGGGTTTCTGCCCCGCCTTCCAGGTCGAAGCCCGGGCTCTCCGGATTGAACCCCGGGGGCCGCAGGCTTTCTCAAGCCTTACGCGGCTTGCCGAGCTGTTCTCCGGGCTTGCGTGGGTGAACTGGGTTCGGCGCCACTTCCAGGCTGAAGCCCAGGATCTCCGGACTGAACCCCAGGGCCGTAGGCTTTCTTAAGCCTTGCGCGGCTTGCCGAGCTGTTCTCCGGGCTTGCGTGGGCGAAATGGGTTCGGCGCCACCTTCCAGGCCGAAGCCAGGATCTCCGGACTGAACCTCGGGGCCGCAGGCTTTCTCAAGCCTTGCGCGGCTTGCCGAGCTATTCTCCGGGCTTGCATGGGCGAACTGGGTTCGGCGCCACCTTCCAGGCCGAAGCCCAGGATCTCCGGACTGAACCCCGGGGCCGCAGGCTTTCTAAGCCTTGCATGGCTTGCCGAGCTATTCTCTGGGCTTGAGTGGGTGAACTGGGTTCCGTCCCACCTTCCAGGCCGAAGCCCAGGATCTCCCGCTTCCTTCGGCCGTCGGCCATGGTCGGGCGTGCCGAATTCAGGGCCATGGCCGGTTTCCCTACAAAGTGAGAGGAGAGCGTTTGAAGCAAGGAAACTTATTGCAGGAATGGGGAACCTTACATTATTGATAATACACTCTTAGGTTCGAGGCGTTCCACGTCCGGGGGAACCTGGCACCTCAATTCTTCCAGGTAGTAGGCGCCATGGGGGAGGGCTTCTGCTACCCGGTACGGGCCCTCCCAATTGGGTGAGAGCTTGCCGCAGTCCCGTGGCTGAGAAGCTTCAGCACGCCGGAGGACTAGATCTCTGGGACGAAAAAAACTTCGGCCGCACTCAGGAGTTGTAATACCTGGCCACACGCTGCCTATACGCCGCCATTCGAACTCGGGCCTTGTCCCTCGTCTCTTCAAGAAGGTCGAGGTTGAGCATCATCCTGGCGGGGTTTTCTGTCTTGTCATATTGCTCCACACGCAGCGTGGGTAGGCTAAGTTCGATCGGGATGATCGCTTCGGCTCCGAAGATGAGGTTGAACGGGGTCTCGTCGATAGCCATCCTCGGGATGGTGTGGTATGCCAGAGGATGCTGGGGAGCTCCTCGGCCCATCTGCCTTTGGCCTGGTCCAGCCGCATGCGGAGAACCTGCAAAATGGTCCTGTTTGTGACTTTGGCCTCTCCATTGGTCTGGGGATGCGCCACCGAGGTGAAGCGATGCCTGACGCCGAGGTCACCGCAGAACTCTTCGAACTCCCGGCAGTCGAACTGGCGCCCGTTGTCAATAACCACGGTGTGGGGGAGGTCGAAGCGGCAAACGATCGACTTCCAAAAGAACTTGGCGACGTTTGCTTCAGTGATCCACGCCAAGGGTTCGGCCTCGACCCACTTCGTGAAGTAGTCGATGGCCACTATCAAGAACTTCGCTGTCCAGACGCCGGCGGGAACGGGCCCAGAAGGTCCATCCCCCACTGGGTGAATGGCCAGGGGGCTGAAGCTGGAAGATTGGGTTGGAGGGCTGCTGTTGCACCGTGGCGTGACGCTGGCACCGGTCGCACTTCTTCACGAAGTCAGCGGCGTCTTCCTTCATCATCTCCCAGAAGTAGCCCTGACGAAGGGTCTTGTAGGCCAATGCTCTGCCCCCACATGGTTCCTGCAGATGCCTTCGTGAATCTCCTGGAGCACGAGCTTGGCTTCCACGGGTCCTACACATTGAGGAGGGGGTAGGAGTATGATCTTCGATACAATTGCCCATCCATCAGGAAAAAACGCATGGCTTTCTTTCTGATAAGGGGAGCCGCCTCGCGTCCTCCGGCAGGGTGCCGCTGGTGATGTATTCGGCGTACTTGTCCATCCAGCTGGGTTCATGGCTGACCTGATGGACCTCCAACGGGGTCTCGAGGCTTGGGATCTCAAGGCGCTCCACATGAGTGCGGCCCAGCATCGAGTCCGGCAGGGTCGCCAGCCGGGGAGAGAGTATCCGCACGGGCGTTCTCCCTACGGGGGATGTGGAAGATGTTGAAGCACCAGAATTTGGACGCGCCCGCCTTGACGAGCTCAAGTATTTCGCCATTTGGGGGTCACGCGCGGCATACTCCCCGGAGACCTGTCCCGCCACGAGCTAGGAATCAGTGAAAGCTTTGAGGTTGGTCACGCCCAGCTCGCGGGAGACCCTCAGCCCGGCAAGAAGTGCCTCGTACTCCCCCTGATTATTGGTCGCGGTGAATTGGAAACGGAGCGCGCATTCGGCGACGACCCCGTCGCTGTTGGCAAGGATGAGTCTGGCTCCACTCCCGCCGGAGTTTGAGGCTCCATCCACATGGAGGATCCAGGCATCCTCTCCGGGCTCATTGGGGCCCGTCTCCAGCGGCTGGCCTGAGGGGCCTTCCTCGGGCTCCTTGCCCAAGCCTGCATATTCGACCAAGAAGTCGGCCAGCACCTGCTCCTTCATGGCCGACCTTGGCCTGTACGTGATATTGAACTCACTGAGCTTCAGTGCCCACTTCGCCAATCGCCCCGAAGTGTCGGGTCGGCTGAGCACCGCTTTCAGCGGTTGGTCCGTCAGGACAGCGATGGGATGCGCTTGGAAATAGGGCCTGAGACGCTGGGCAGACACTATTAGCACGAAAACGAGTTTCTCGGGCCGAGAATACCTGAGCTCCATGTCGCGGAGAAGTTTGCTGGTATAGTATACCGGTCGCTGGACTCCTTGGCCATCGATCCGAACCAGGACCGAGCTGACGGCTTCCGAGGTGACCGCCAGGTAGAGGATGAGTTCCTCCCCCTCCTCGGGCCTGGACAGCAGCGGTGGCGATGCGAGCATCTTCTTCAGCTCTTCAAAGGCCTCTTGGCATTCCTCGATCCAAGCGAAGTCGTTCATCTTTCTCAGCACCTTGAAAAAGGGACAGTAGCGATCTGCCGACCTGGAGATAAAGCGGCTGAGGGCCGCAACTCGACCGGTGAGCTGCTGCACTTGCTTCTTGGAGGCGGGCTGTTCCATGTCCAGGATGGCCTGGACCTTCTCCGGGTTGGCTTCAATTCCTCTTTGGGTCACCATGAATCCTAGGAACTTCCCGGCGGAGATGCCAAAGGCGCACTTCGCCGGGTTCAGCTTCATCTGATGACATCGGAGGTTGTCGAATGTCTCCGCCAAGTCAGCTACGTGGTCCGAATCGGGTTTGCTCATTACCAGCATGTCGTCCACGTACACCTGCATGTTGCGACCGATCTGGTCCTTGAAGATCCGGTTGACCAGACGCTGGTACATAGCTCCAGCATTCTTGAGGCCGAATGGCATCATTCTGTAGCAAAAAGTTCCACGGTCGGTTATGAAGGCGGTATGCTCTTCGTCCTCCGGGCTCATTCGGATCTGGTTGTATCCAGAGAAGGCGTCCATGAATGACAGGAGGCGATGTCCTGAGGTGGTGTCGACCAGCTGGTCGATCTTTGGAAGAGGGAAGCTATCCTTTGGGCAAGCTCGGTTGAGGTCGGTGTAGTCCACGTAGATCCTCCACTTACCACTACTCTTTCTTACCATGACAACGTTTGCTAGCCAGCTGGGATACTGGACTTCCCGCACAAAGCCGGCGGCGAGGAGTTTTCCACCTCCTCATTGATGGCCTTCTGTCTCTCCATGGCGAAGCTCCTCTTCTTCTGGCAGACGGGCGGCAGCTTGGGTCCACGTTCAACCTATGCGTGATGACCTCGGGCGGAATGCTTGGCATGTCGGCCGCCGACCAAGCGAACACGTTTGCGTTCACGCGGAGGAACTCCAGCAGGCGGGTCCGTTCTTCTTCAGGGAGTTGGGCCCCGACTTGCACCGTCTTCAGCGGGGACGAACTGAGGGATAAGTCAACAGGTGCTCCACGGGCCCTCCCTGGGTTCCTTCTCTCTTAGGTCGAGGTCGGTCAACATCGGGGGCGGGCCCCGTGCCCGGGCGCCCGGGACCGCTTGAAGGCAATACGGGACCGGTGGGTCATCCCCTTCATCTCCCGAGCCGGAAGGCGTGGGGAACTACACCAACAACCTTTTCATGGAAATCATGGCGTCCAGTTGGTTGAGCCCGGGATGCCCGAGAATGGCGTTGTAAGGCGAAGGGAGCCTGACGACGTGAACGTTATCAGGATGGTCGTCTACCGAGATGGGGATCCAGCGGTGACCAGGAGAGTGATCTCCCCTTCGACCCTCACGGAATCCCCTATAAAACCTACAGGGGGGGTATGTACCGGTCTCAGCTGACCGTGGGACAAATTCATCCGAGAGAAAGCATCGTAAAAAATTATGTCAGCCGAGCTTCCACTATCCACCATGATTCGATGTACAGGATGCTTCGCGATGGTCATCTCAACCACCACGGCATCGTTGTTTACATTTTCATTATCTTTCCCCTCCTCGGGAGGGATTACATTCTCCGGGTTCTTGACTTCCCGGGCTCTCTTCGCCGCTCGCCCGACCCCGCGTGAGATCATGCCCACGGGCTTCTCCGTCAGGTGGTTGTCGATTGCAGGGGCTGACGGTAAAGCCGCAAGCGGCTGCCCCTCCGGGGGGACCTCGTTCCTGACGAACTTCCTGAGGTAGCCCCTCCTGATCAGCTCCTCGATCTCCCGCTTCAGGTTGCGACACTCCTCTGTGTCATGACCGTGCTCGCGGTGGAACTGGCAGTACTTCGATTTGTCCGGATAGCCCTCGGGTTCTGAGGAGGAGGTCGGCGGCGGAGGTAGCGCTCGCCCGTCGATTTCCATGAGGATCTTCGTCCGAGGTGCGAGGAGAGGGGTGAACCTCCGCTCCGGAGTGGCCTCGCCCCTCGGCCTTGGATTCGGGTGAGGGTCGGCAGATGGCCCGGGCTTCCGAGCTCCCGGGGCATCTCTCGAGGGCGGCCTCTTCAGAGTCTTCCCGTCCAACTCTCGACGGGTGCGGTCAGCCTCTTCCGCCCGGATGTACTTATGGGCGCGGAGGAGGAGCTCGGAGTACGTCCTGGGCGGCTTCTTGTCCAGGGAGTAGGTAAGGCGGGATGTCTTGAGCCCGCGCTTCAAAGCCAGCATGGCGACGGGCTTGTCCAAGCTGTAGATTTCCAGGGCTGCGGTCTTGAACCGGGTGATGTAGTCCCGGAGAAGCTCCTGGTCCTGCTGGCGGATGGAGAAGAGGCTATCCACCTCTCTTGGCACCTTTCGACAAGCATCGAAGTGCGCCATAAACTTTCCTTCCAGCTGGTGGAAGGAGCAAATGGATCCAGGCTCGAGGTGGGTGAACCAGACTCGAGCGGCTTCCAGAGGGTGGCGGGAAGGCAATGCACACAAAAAGCATCGGTGGCCCCTGGACCCTCATGAGAGCTTTGTAGCTCTCCAGATGGTCCAGAGGGTCGGTGGTCCCGTCGTAGGGATCCACCTGCGGCATGCGGAACCGCCTTGGGATTGGCTCCGCCTGGATTTCTTCAGAGAACGGGGGACGGGAGTCGTAGCCCGCCGGGTCCGCCGATGAGTTTTGCAGGTCGGCAAATCGGCGGGTGAAACTCCGCTAACTTGCGCTCATGCTCCTCCAGGCGCCTCTCAGCCTGGTGCCTGATGGCCTCGTCGGTGGAGTCTTCCACCGAGGCCGCTGGTGAAGGGGGCGCCGATCAGTCTCGGCGCGAAGTCAGGCCTCGGCATCGCTTGCTGCGATGCACCGTTTCGGCTTCATCGGCCGGGGATCGACTCTCATGATCCTTCGAACTGGAGTAATTCCTTTTTGCGGGAACTTGGTGGCTCCGCGGGGGTTGGAGACTACCCTCGGGTGGGATGGCCTGCCCTGAATGGAGAGCAGGCTCCCACGCTGTCCCGCGGCTCGGGCGCGGGGGTCCCTGGCTGCGGCTGCGTGGCCAGGGATCGCTGCTGATCTTGAAGCTGCCGGACCGTCGAGGTCAAGGTCTGCAGCTGTTGGATGACGGCCGCGAGGGGCCGTCTGCTGAGGTCGGCTATGGTGGAAGAGGAGGGGGAGCTGGAAGCTCCCTCTCCGGGCTGTGGGCCCTTGACGGGATGGAACCTCCCCTGCATGGCTGGCGGATGCCTCGCGCCCACGAGTGACCACCATTATGGGAGAGCACGATACCTGCAGAAAGCTGGCCCGCTAGGGGGTGTTGTCCTGCCCCCCTACCTGGCACGCCAATCTGTTGCCGATCTCGTCGCCGCGCCCGTGCCTCGGATCCGTCGCTCCTACCGGACCGCCTGGCTCCCGGTGCCTCCTGGCTGGAGCGGACCTGCAAGAGAAAGTCAGAAGACCCTGGCCGAGGATCCCGGCGAGGGAGCTCCGACGGTCAAGTCAGTAGACGACGAGAAGGAACAGATTCTCCAAGACGGGCCCCCGAAGGAGTTCCAGACTCGGAGAATTTACTAGCAAGAAAGGTGCTATGGGAACCAGAAATTTGGCCGGGCCTCCTTGCCGAGCTCACGCCAAGCAATCCCCTTTCGGAACCTTGGATCTCACTCTCAGAACGAGGCTTTTGGCCACTGTTTCTTACTTGTCCCCAGCCCGATCAGCTTACCTTGTCGTTCCCAGCTTCCTTCCTTTATCTCCTCTCGCTGTTCGCCTGTCTTCTCCTCCTGGGAGGCTCCCCTTCCCCATCCTTTCTCTTTCCCCTTTC
The DNA here is from genome assembly GCA_021397845.1 of Areca catechu. Lineage (NCBI taxonomy): Eukaryota > Viridiplantae > Streptophyta > Magnoliopsida > Arecales > Arecaceae > Areca > Areca catechu. Next base: position 119,229,316 of record CM038043.1, read on the forward strand.
GGTGTTGAGGGCCAGGCGGCTTTCCGACCTCGTCCGCCGAGTCCAGCGGGGAAAGGGCAAAGACAGAAGGGGGGTGCACCGGTAAGGCGGCCGGTCAGACCTCGGGCCCAGTGAGAGTGCTCTCCTTCTTGAGTGTAGGCGCCATCCATCTATGGGCCCTGTTTTGTCAGAACCGCGCCTCTCGACTGCGGGACCTGTCGGGCCGATGCAAATGGTGTTTACGTGCCACCGCTATCCGTACGGGGCGCCGCCTGTGATGCGCACGGCTCGAGGGACGACCTCGGAACCTGCATCTCTTTCTTGGGATCTTCTCTGTACGTGCGGCCTGACCTCGACCGAGGTGGACCCCTCTCGGGTGGACAACTGGCGAGTGGCAGGAGGTCGCCTGGCTTCGGCCTAGGTGGACCGCTTCCGGGGGCCACCTGGTGAAGGAGCGAAGGATCGACCGACCTCGGCCTAGGGGGACCCCTCCTGGGTGGACACCTGGCGAGGTGGCAGGAGGTCGCCTTGCTTCGGCCGAGGTGGACCCGTCTCCGGGGGCCACCTGGCGAAGGAGGAAAGAAAAAAGAAGCCGACCTCAGCTAGGCGGGCCCCTCCTGGGTGGACGCCTGGTGAGGTGGCAGGAGGAGCCCCAAACCGAGCTCGACTTCGGTGAGCGCGTTTCGTCTTGGGAAGTCGTCTGGCGAAGTAGCCTTGCCGAGCTCGACCTCGACAATGTGGCGCTGACTCGGCCGGAGAAACCTCCATGTGGCTCGATCATATCTGACGGTATCTGAGCCCGGCCACGTCATTGTTACGGCCGTAACAGTAATCAATAGAATGCATATAAATTCTCATCCTAGTTTTTCAATAAGTATAATTTGATCCATTAAAAAATGGAGGTCTATTTGAGGCTTGACCTTAACTATGCTAGTACCAATTGGGGTTGCCATAGATCTTGCTCAAGGTGGTAAAGCCTATACACTGAGCACAGGGCTCTGATACCACTTGTTGCCCACTAAGCAACCTAAGAGGGGGGGTGAATTGGGTCTCTAAAAATTAAAACTAGAGATTACTTGATACTAAGCAATGCAATCCAATTCAACAAATAAATTAGCAAGGTACTATTAATTCAATTGTAATGCTCTAAAATCAAAGTGCAGCGAATATAAAGAGAAATAAGTAAAAAGTAAGAAGAGAGATCAAGCAATCACAAAGACTAAGAAATATAGTGGTTCGATGCTATCCAATGCACCTACATCTACTCCCCAAGATTTCCTTGGAAATTCACTATAATCACACCCGATTATAGTTGATTAGTTTTGTGAGCTTACTAATCAAAAACCCAACTGTTTTTACAAGGCTAACAAGTTAAAACCTCACTGGTATTACGGGCTAACCAAGAATCTAATTGGTTTTCAAAGGCTAACCAATAACTTTCCTTGGTTTTCTAGGCTAACCAAGAACCTTAGTGATTTTGCGGGCTAACCACCAACCTAATTGGTTTTCAAAGGCTCACCAATAACCTTCCTTGGTTTTACAATAGGCTAACCAAGAACCCTTACAATAAATAAGGTTTAGAAATAATGAACCAAAATAAGCTTTCTAAAACAAAGCGGGTATCTCTTTGAAGCTCGATGAAGAGGTGCTTTGAACTTGTTGAAGCCTCTTGAATGCTCAAGAATGGATGATCTTCAATTCTCTTGAAGGATCTTGAATGATTAGAGGCATGCTTTAGCTTGAGAGTGGTGAAACTTCAAAGAATAGGAGTTAAAGCTCTCTTTTCTTCTCTCTTCTTAATGGTATTCAATATGTTATCATTTTATTTGATTTGGAGCATATAAATACTTTTCCAAGGCCTCAAATCGTTTCTAGCCATTAGACTTGAAAAAACTAGCCATTGGAGGGCAAAATGGGCGAGTTCTGTGTTTGAAAAACTAACTGTTACTGTTGCCAGAACTTCATGTGTCGACACTTCAAGCTGTAAGTTGAACATAAGGTCGACACTTGAACTTCTTGAGTCGACACCTAGTTCAAATTGCTCTGATCTGATTCTCTGGAAATCTGAGATGTGTCGACACTTACTCAGTTGAGTAGACACCTTGAGTCGATACCTTGCTTCCGTGTGTTGATACTTCAGTTGTTCCTTCAATTTCTGCAAGTTTTGTGGATTGAAAATCTCAGGCGATTTGTTGATCCATGTGTCGACACTTTGAATCAACACTTCAGGTCCATATGTGACACTTCATATGTGCCATTTGAAACATTCTTGCATTTCGACCTGAGTCGATACTTTACTTCCATGTGTTGACACTTCATGTCATGTGTCAACAATTTGAGTCGACACTTCTCTGAAAACTTCACAGAAAGGCCGAACTTTAGCTGAAACATATTTCCATTTAACTTAACCATCCAATCAACCAACTCTTGAGTGTCCAAGTCTTCTTTGAGCAATCTTTCATTCAAACTTGGCTTCTTTAAACAAGTGAGCTTCTTCAAATTTGTAAGCACCTTTTCAATAAAACATACTTAAAGGAAATCATTAGTCCTCAACTTATACTTAACTATTTTGCTTATCATTAAAATCAATAACGGAGTCAACAGAACTCAAGTAAGATAATAAGTAGCTAAGACCCGAGAGTTAAGAAAATCCCAGTTTAGGATAGCTTATCTTCATCAAATCAAAAATTAAAAGAAGGGAAGGATGTTACTAATCAGTGATTTGAAGAATCTACAATCGAAGGGTCACACAGCTCTCAGATTGATGCCTGGAAAATGAAGCTCGGCTCCCTTGATTAGATGGCTGATTTGGGTGATTCTGGAGGCAAGAAAAGTCTGCTCTAGGGAGGTGAAACACCTCGGAGATCCAGCAAACATCAAGGGTCAATCAAAATAGCAACTAAGAAAAAGAAAGGGAACTAGGTTTAGAAGGAATCAGGTTAGGGTTTAGAAGTTGGGCGGCAAGGAAGCAGATGAAGAGATGCTGTTAATCTAGGGCATCTTCAAGGCTGCTCCTTAAGGATGTGGCTGATGCTTGGAAGCTTGGTTTGCTACTATGGGCATAGAGGATTGCAAGGGATAGTCATCCAACACAAGAAAAGGAACCAAACAAAACAAAAGTAACACAAACATAAGCTTGCAAGCTCAAATAAATTTCACCAGGGTTTGATATCATGAATAAAAGTTGATTACAATAGGGGGAGGGGTGGGGTATTTATAGATTTCTCATGCCCTCTAACTAGGGTTACACACTTGGGTTACAAGTCCTCTCCTAGCTAGGTTAGAAAACAAATCTTAAAACAATTAGGAGCATAAGTCCTAATTAGGTTAGGATTTGACCTAGTTTTCTCCTTCTCCCTTCATGCTTTGACTATTCCACTCATGGACACCTCTTGGACTTGGTCAACACTTCAAGGATGCCTAGGAGTGTGTGTTGGGCTTTTAGGGATAGCAAGGGGCTGGCCCAAAGGGGGTGGGCGCATGGGCTTGGGCCTCTAGAAGCTGGGGTGGCCTGGTAGCTTCGTAGCTAGAATATTCATGGAATCTTGCTTCTTAGGGCTTGGGTTTGGTACCTGGGCTTGATTTCCTTGGGTTGGGGATGTAGGTAGATCTCTGGAATCATGGATTCCCTGGTATGGGATTATGCTCTAGCATCTGGACTGGGATCTTGACATCTAGAAAACATTTGGAATCAGGGTTTCCAGAAGGCATCTTGGATCCTGGGTTTCACACAGAATCCAATAGATTGATGAGTGGCTTTCGACTCCTGGATGTAGCCTGATGGAACTCCAAAATAGGGTAACCTCTTCTCTTGTACAAAAAATTGGCTCATATTGGACTCATAACTGATGCACAGGACTCAAAATACTGACTAGGTTGAGGGTTGAGAAATCAACTAACCTCAACTTATTACAAGACTCAATCTTAATTGATTACAAAACTTTCAAAACTTTGATACATAACTAATTAAATCATATGGGATCCAGTGATCCGTGTTTGATCCTGGTGCCCCCACCAACAGTGGTGGGAAAATCAGAGGTACCAGAATAAGACAAAGGCTTTTCAACCCTCTGTGGATTGATCAATAATTTATGAGTCCATCTGTAATAAGGACTTAGCCCATTTGAGTATATTTTAGTTGTTATTTGAGTCTTTTGAGTTGTTATTTCAGTTTTGTACTAGTCAGCTCATGTTGAGCTAGTTCAGTCCAATGTTAGTCAGCTCATGTCGAGCTAATTTTATTTTTTTTGAGTCCTGTCCAAGCATAATGAAGACTCAAGACCACATTATACAAATGAAGACCAAGTCTAACTAGATTGAAGACATGGAAGTTTAGCTCAAGTCCAACCCAACTTGAAGATTTGAAGACCCCAGGAGGAAAATCAGAATACCCTGATTCCTTGCAGATGCCCTCCAGATGCCCAGATTCCCTTCCAGATGCCAAAGTATATTCGTAGACCAAGGCATCAATGATTTTAGAGGTCCATCTGCATCCTAGCCAAGAAGAAATCAAGCCCAGGCATCAAGCCCAAGCCCCTAAGAAGCAAAATACCAGGGAATATTCCTGCTACCTAGCTACCAGGCCACCCTAGCTTCCAAAAGCCCAAACCCATGTGCCCGAGCCCCTTTGGGCCGGTCCCTTGCTGCTCTTAAAAGTCCAACACACCCCCTAGGCATCCTTGGAGTGTGACCAAGGAAAGAGAACTTTTAGGGATTTTTTCTACCTAATGTTTCCTTTTTTTCTAGCTAGGGTTTGAGAAGGAAAAGGAAGGATTCTTATGTAATGTCTAATGTACCCTTACTTGAGGCCCAAGACTAAGGGTCTATTTAAAGGACCCTAGTCTCTTGTATGAGATTGATGATATATGAGAAATACTTGAGTTTCCTTCAACTTTTGTGTGTTACCCTGTGTGTGCATAAAGAGGTTTTGAGAGTTTTCTTCCCGGTGTTGCAAATGCCTCCAGCCATCATCCAAGCCTCCTCTTCCCACGCCCTTGGCCTTGTTTCTGATTTTTTTCTTGTTCTTTCAACCGTTTTCTCACCCCTGATGGTTTTGCAGGTCCCCGAGTTCTTACGAACCCAACGACTCCAACCGGGCCGCAATCGGACCACCGAGCAAAAAGCCGGGTATCCACGGGTCTTTGGCTCAGTTTTCCAGGTCATCAAGGAATGAGAGATCCTTTTGTTGAGATCTTCATCGGGTGCTTCAGACATTGTCAGGTACACCCCCTCTGCCACCAGTAATTTTATTGTAGGAGAACTTGCCCTAACCGAGGCTTCTTAGCCCCGGCGATCCATCTTTATTGCTTTCTTAGGTCTAATCTGCATGCTTAGCTTCTAAATTTCATATAGAATTCCCTACAAACTTTTTGATCCAATTTTTATGATTTAATCACTTAATTCTACATATAAAACACACAAAAATAATTGCATGCATATTAGTCCTGCATCATTTGGTATCAGAGCTTAGATTATGGCTTGTTTTTCTACATTTTTAGTCCATATATGCTCTGTTCTTTTAGTTATTTCTCACTGTTCAAACTCCAAAAATTTTAAAATTTATTTTCCTAGATTCATATTAATTCAAAGTATTTCATGAAATTTTTACAGATTTACTTCGATCTGTGTACTTTCTGCAAGCCAAAATACAGCATGTAATTTTTTGGCTCTATTTTTCAGCAAGATAATTTGGAAGGTTTAGGGTTTGTGTAGCATCTCTTTGCATATTTTTAATTTTAGTATATTTCCTGTATATCAGGCCATAATTGCAAGTTTCCCTATTTAAGAAAATACTAAAATATATATATATATATATAAATTACATATTCTCCAAAAATACCAAAAACATCTAATCCCTAATTTGCATCCTCATCTGCCTGCCATCATTGCATAATTTACTTTTAAGGGTACTCTTGCTATATCAGATAAGGGGAGGAGTTGATAACCTCTCCTTAGCCTAAAACCACACTCCCTTGCATTCGGTCCAAGCCTAACTTAAAATCACTAGACTTAATTTGTCCTAGTGGGCTAGGGACACCAACTGGTCGGGTCTGAGCTAAGTGTCAGATCATTGTGTCAAGCTAACCTGTGTGTGCCTTGTGCTTGGTGTCTAGAACGGTGATTTAGGGATTCAATCCTGAAGGCCTTGTGTGCTGGTCCACCTACCTAGCCAATCTCTGATTGGTGTCTAGGATTGGCAATCAGGGACCAAACACTTCCCTTACACCTGCCTGGCTGAGTACAGGGTTCTATAGGCTAGTTTGCCACCCTGATTGAGCACCTAGTTTGGATTCTAGGTTTAGGGAGCTATAGTTGGTTTGATCAGTCTTGCATGAGCATTAGATCAGGAGTCCCATCTCATCCACCATCTTCCTGAACCCATGGATAAGCAGGAAGCTAGGAATCAAGCCCTTATAGACCAAATGGCCCAGATGGCTACCAATTAACTACCCAGATGACTCAGTTGACTCATACCACTACCAATTTAGCTTATAGGTTTGAACATATAGACAAACCTAGGAGAACCCAATACTCCGACCCATATAGGGAGTCCACCCTTGGAGAACCCAATACTCTGACCCATATAATGAGCCCAACCCTAGGAGGATCCCTTACCATGATCCCTACCGTGAGTTGAACCTAGGAGAGACCATCGCCATGACCCTTATTATGATACTGAACCTAGGAGGACCCCAAACCTGATCCCTACCGTGAGGTTAAACCTGGGAGAGCCCATCGTCATGACCCATACTATGATACTGAACCTAGGAGGACCCCAATCCCTGATCCATATCTTGAGGCTGAACCTAGGAGAGCCCATTCATGACCCAATCCCTGAGGTTCGTCCTAGAAGATCCAATCAGGATTTTGTAGACCAGGAAGATAGATCCTATTTACGCACATCATATAAGCCAAGTATACCCACAACCTATAGATCTTATGACTCCAAATCCTATGAATCTAGAACCTATGTATCCAAAACCTATGAACCTAGATCCTGTGACTATAGATCCTATGCGCCCACACCCTATAAGCCCAATAGGCCCATGACATACAGATCTTAATCCATGACCTATGAGCAGAATCAACCCCTAGGCCATCGACCTAAATCTCATTGGACTAGTACCCGTAAATATGAACCCAGTAGTAAGCCACTACCTCTTAGGCAACCTGAACTACTAGGAGTAGTGCCATAATCAGAAACCAAGACCTAGCCAATTTTTTCCTAGTCGACCTTCTCCAACCATTCCTGAGATTCACAAGGCTTACATTAATGCAAAAGTGTATGAAGTTGATGCGAGCTTAGTGGATGAGTATGAGGGAGAAGAGGAGGACACCTTAGTAGACTCGAATTAGCTGACCAGTAGATACCCAGGTAGAAACCAACTCAGAGCTAGTTGACCTTGACCACATCTAACCTAAAGCTATAGTGGAAGAACAATTAGAGAAAGAGAACCTAGGTACTGCTGCTAGAGCCTTACCTGAAGAAACCATAGAGGAGAGCCAAGTTATAGAGTCTAGTCCTAAAATACAAGAACTTGAAGAATTTATTAAGGACCTGATCTCTTTGAATCAGTACCCTCAGGATGAGCCTCCTCCTATAGTTCCCACTAAGGACCTCTTCCCTAAGATTAATAACCCATCCTTCCATTATGTAAACCCCATAGATATACAGCAACCCCGTAAGGTTAGCCTCATTAGTCTAGGATTAGTCCCTGATGCCCCTTCTTTTTATCCTACTTTATCCAACTAACCTTGAACCTTTTTCCCTCCCTACCAGACTAATTCTGAACCCACTTCCTTTTTTCTGCCCTTTCCAGACACCTTCAGCATTTCTAGGATCATTAGATTGCATTTAGTTGAGATTAGCATACTGCATGCATTCATTACGCATGTTAGGTTTGCATATACTTCTGGCAAACCCTTTGGAATTTGCTAGGAGCCATTGTAAATTTTCATGTGCATGTCAAGCTAGGATCAAACCTAGAGAAATATAATCTATTAGGTTTAGATCCAAAGAGGTCAATAAGATTTCCTTCAATAGGAATGCAAAGTTGAGTCTATTAGGTGTAGGTTTGAGTCCTTTGCATCATCTTGTTAGGAGTCTGCATGTGTCCAGCATGTTCACTACCTGCACTAGTTTAGAAACAACTTGCTAATTCCCGAAGATGGACCAAATAATTTGATGTAGTGTATTCTATCTTGGTTAGGCTTAGGCCTAAAAGAAGCTTCATGCTTGCAGAGCCGGACCTTTTAAAGTGATAGAGAAGGTTGGATCAAATGCCTAGGGGTTAGACTTGCCTTCGGATTTGGGCATTAGTTCTACCTTCAATATTACAGACCTGGTTGAGTACAGGGAATCGGCAGCGATACCTAGTGAGGACTTTGGATCTATCCCCTCCTTATGAGTGACCCTCATCCAGAGGTATCCACTAACAAATTGGCCTGAGAGAGGAGAACGGATCGAACGTATCCTAGACGATCAAGCCATTACGACCTGGGGCCACGGCTATCAACGCTTCCTGGTCTGATGGCAAGACCTACCAGAGTCGGACGATTCGTGGATTTCTCAAGAGGACTTGCAGCACCTCAACCTAGACCTCCTCGAGAGATATGTGAGCTAGCGTGATCTTCACTCGACAGGGTCGAGTTTCATCCCACCCCGAGAGAATTGGGGGGACACCAAAGGTACCATAATAAGACAGAGGCTTTTCAACCCTCTATGGATTGATCAATAATTTATGAGTCCATCTGTAATAAGGGCTTAGCCCATTTGAGTCCATTTTAGTTGTTATTTGAGTCTTTTGAGTTGTTATTTCAGTTCTGTACCAGTCAGCTCATGTTGAGCTAGTTCAGTCCAATGTTAGTCAGCTCATGTCGAGCTAATTTTATTTTTTTTGAGTCCTGTCCAAGCATACTGAAGACTCAAGACCACATCATACAAGTGAAGACCAAGTCCAACTAGATTGAAGACATGGAAGTTTAGCCCAAGTCCGACCCAGCTTGAAGATTTGAAGATCCTAGAGGGAAAATCAGAAACCCTAATTCCTTGTAGATGCCCTTCAGATGCCCAGATAAACTTCCAGATGCCAAAGTATATTCATAGACCAAGGCATCCATGATTTTAGAGGTCCATCTGCATCCTAGCCCAAGAAAATTAAGCCAAGCGCCAAGCCCAAGACCGTAAAAAGCAAGATACAAGGGAATATTCCTGCTACCTAGCTACCAGGCCACCCTAGCTTCCAGAGGCCCAAACCCATGCGCCCGAGGCCTTTGGGCCAGCACCTTGCTGCTCTTAAAAGCCCAACACTCCCCCCTAGGATCCTTGGAGTGTTGACCAAGTCAAGAGAATTTTTGGGGATTTTTTCTACTTAATGTTTCCTTATTTTCTAGCTAGGGTTTGAGAAGGAAAAGGATCTTATATAATGTCTAATGTACCCTTACTTGGGGCCCAAGACTAAGGGTCTATTTAAAGGACCCTAGTATGAGATTGATTTTGATGGATGAAAAATACTTGAGTTTCCTTCAACTTTTGTGTGTTACCCTGCTGTGTGCATAAAGAGGTTTGAGAGTTTCTTTTCCTGGTGTTGCAACTGCCTCCAGCCTCATCCAAGCCTCCTCTTCCCACGCCCTTGCTACCTTGTTTCTGATTTTTTTCTGTGCTCCTAACCTTGTTTTCTCACCCTGATGATTGTTTGCAGGTCCCCAAGTTCCTACAAATCAAACGACACCAACCGGGCCATAATTGGACCACCGAGTAGAAAGTCGGGTATCCGCGGGTCTTTGGGCTCGATTTTCTAGATCGCATCCATCGAGGAATGAGAGATCCCTCGTTGAGATCTTCATCGGGTGCTTCAGATGTTGTCAGGTACATCCCCTCTGCCACCAATAATTTTATTATAGGAGAACTTTCCCTAACGAGGCTTCTCAGCCCCGGCGATCCATGTTTATTGCTTTCTTAGGTCCTAATCTGCATGCTTAGCTTCTAAATTTCATATAAAATTCCCTACAACTTATTTTGATCCAAGTTTTGCAATTTAATCACTTAACTCCACATATAAAACACATAAAAATAATGCATGCATATTAGTTCACATCAAATAGGCCTATTCAATCTGTAGTGATTGAGAAAGTCCAAGTAGTAGGAGTTTTCTCTACCATTTTTAGCACTCGAATGAGAAAGTCCAAGTGATTGAGAAAGTCCAACTCGATCATGTACCACTCAACATCATCAGGTATGCCAAAAGACTCCTTCAACTTTTAAAGGAATTCCTCTGGCTGGGCTTCCTCGAACCTGTGACTGAAATCATCGTTCATCGCCACCAACATAATACATCACAGCACAGTGCAGTCAGAGAGACACTTCTGATAAGCATCCCTAACTACAGTACGGGCATTGGCAGCATGTTCCTCAAGTGCAGGATCCGATATCACATATAGGATCTTTTCTTTCTCCAGAACTATTCTGAGTCTTCAATACCACCTATCGAAGTTGGGACCTATAAGTTTGTCATTATCAAGCAATGACCAGAGTGACAAACTGGTAGACATTATCTGAAATGAAAAAATATTAGTGTATATGAATTATTAACATCCTAAAGACATGGACTTTAGTCTAAAGGTTTCTCCCACTATTTGCATAGACTGGTAGCCTCTACACTCCAATCTGAAGATTAACACTTACGCTGATATGGGACAAACTCCAAACTGATGCAGAATCACATTCTAGGGGTTAACATAAGAAATTTCATATCTAAAGAGCAATGATTTCAGATTTTAATGGATTAGTTCCCCAAAATGTCAAGAGTAGGTTAGGGTTTCCATGTAACAAATAGAGTTCTACCTGCACACTAGAAACTATCAAAGAGATAAAGAAAAAAGGATCCTAGGGTTAAGAAACCACTAATAAGGCATGCTCTAATTCAATAAATCAAAAAAGTGAGAAGAGATGGGTCTAAATACCTAGCATTGATTTCCTTATTGTAGTAGAATGGTGCGGACACCAACAATGGCCTTCAATCAAATTCTTTATGGATTGAATGATAAATTTAAAGCCCCAACAAGTCAATTCAACTACAACCTAAAGAGCCAACTCGAGCACTAGAGCTGAATCAACCAGAGAATTTGCTACTTTAATTTCTACTTCAACATTTTAGCTATTCATCACTTATTCACCTACTTGGATAACTCAACACTTCAGCACTAATTCAGCTACTAGAATAACCTCAGCTATTGGGATAACTCAGCACTTGGGATAAATTAGCAAGTCAACCTAAGACCAAGTTGGACTGCCACATCACCAAGCCTAGGTGGAAGCCATGCCAACATGGAGGACACCTCACACCCCCCTTTCCTTGAATCAAGCTTGGTTGTAATTCTCCACCATTTTCTCCTGTAATCCCATGAAATTCGAAATTCAAAATGGCTTGGGAGGTTATTAATACTTCTCCATAGCTCCTTGTATGCAGCTAATGAATGAAAATTTTTGTGTTCCAATTTTCTTTCCATTTGGGTGATGCAAATGTCCTCCGTGAGGGAGTGAGCGAGAGGCTCAATCTATCTACCATTTAGCTCTTAGTCTACCTTAGAAAAGCTTTCCCTTTCTTTCTTCCTTAGACCTTAATTTCAGCAAGCCCCAAAGGATGCCATCTCAAGGAAGCCCTCTCCAACAATCCACCCATATTGCCTTTTACACATTCCATCCAAGGCTGACCACCAACTACAAGGAAGCCATTCATCCACTCTAACACAAAAATGCCAACCTCTTTCAATCTTCCTTTTGATCACTTCTTTCAGCTTTCCCCCAACTTTACCATATCACTAATGTCATTCATTGCAGGGTTCCCTACAATTTTGAGTTAAGGAGGAGGTTTTACTTTGCCTGGAAACCAGCCATGGAGGGAGTTTCCATTCCAAAAGTGGTAGTCTTTAAGTCTAGTTGCAGCTTTATGGAGTGCTAAAAATTGATCTACCTTCAAAGGAAGGAGAGCTCATCATTGGTTAGTAAACCCATCCGATTCTCTTAGATCTGTTTATATGAATGTTTATGCCCTAGTTAGAATGGTTTCTTAACCATTAGATCCGTTCTTCCTTGATTAAAATTGAACTACATTACGGGTGAGTTTCTTATCATTAAGTAGTCTCATCATCAGTTACTTGGGCTTTCTTAGAATGAGTTTTCCATATGTAAGTAAGAATCATTGCTTAACATTAATAAATCCTCTAAGTTAGAACTCATCTTTGCATGCCACATCATAGAAGGGATCACACCTCTCGAATCGGCACCTGGAGGATAAACCAGCTTTCCTGCAGATCCGCCATCTTTTTATTAGCTTGTTTTGAGGGCAAGGAAAACCTTTTCTAAGCATCGCTTCTTCTGAGGGGTCCTACAAACATCAAGGGTGTGGGATGTAGAAGATAAAAAAAAAAAGAATCTGGAAGTGGAAGAGAAGAGAAGATTGGAAGATGGCTGGCGGACCCGGGTGGAAGGATGGATGCTGATTCTTGGAGGGGCGGCCTAGAGTTTTGTTGGATGCGTGGGGCTTGGGAGGATTGATGGTGGCAGCCTAGACTGGAAGGTGATGGATGTCTTGGGCTTAGATGAAGAGTGGGTGTCCTTGGGTTGTTGGATGGAGGATGAAAGAGGGGTGGCCTTGAGTGGAGAGAAAGTTGGGGCGGCCAAGGGGAAGATGGGATGGTGATGGGGTAGCTAGGGTTTGGTTAGGTTGCACCTCATGTGCCCTCCTTGCGAAGTAAAATTTTCGGCCTCACACCCTCTCTCTCATAGAGCGTCAATGCATAAAAATTCATGGAAAAGAGGAACACTCATAATTTTTCAATCATAACATGAATACAAGAGGGTGGAGGGTGGGATATTTATAGATCACCCAGGTCTCTCCCTATCAAAGTGGAGTACAAGTTTGAGTAGGGCCAGGAGAACAAGTTTGAATAGGAGGGAGTACAAAATTTGATTAGAATTAGAAGACTGGACTCCTTGAAGAACTGGACTGCTTGACTCCTTGTTGGACTGGAGTGTCAACTCCTGGTTGGACTGGGACATCCACTCCTCTTGGGCTTGGGAGGCGCCAACACTCTGGCTTGGACTGAGATGGGCGCCAACCTTGCTGGAATTGGACTGGGGTGCTTCTCCTTGGTCGACTGGGCAGGGACGGGGGTGCCAAACCATGAATGGGCTTGGGGTGCCAAGGGCCTGGGGTGGGGTGTGTTGACCCCATAAATAATTTGATGATAACCAAGCATTGGAGCATGTACATTTATTCTAACAACTCTTCAAGTGTTTTCAAAGTTTTTGTAGGATGGCTTAATTTGTTCAAACTTCAACTCCTACACTATTGTTTTGTTTGAGTTGTGTTGTAATGTGTTTTGTAAAGAAGAACCCAATGAAAAAGCTAAGAAAAAATCATGAGAAAAGGGTTACTTCTGTGTGTGCGCCATAAAAAATATTGTGATTTGGTATGCTTGAAAATGTAAAAGGTTGGTGAGAGTTTTTCTTTGAGTTCAAGTATAAAAATCCTGAAGAAGATACTCGAGCTGACCCAGCATGATGAAGAGCCGACTCCACCTACTAGCATGCATCAAGGATTCTGGAAAGCATCAATCTGAGCTAACTCGAATGTAACGAGCTGACTCCATGAATCCGAGAGTTGACGAAATTTGTCTGAGCCGATTCCTCTAGAGTCCAGTTTATGAAGATTTCTGAGAACAGCTAGACGAGCTGACTCGAACCAGAAAGAGCCGATTTTGCCAAACCTAATTTTGAAGACCTGAGAAAGCAAGTCGACCCAAACTTCACGAGGTCAACTCTTCTAGAGTGAGGATTTCCAAACCTGAGAAGAAGAGCAAACTCCTCGAGTTCAAGTTTTTCAAAGAAAGAAGTCGAGCCAACCAGAGCTATCAAGAGCCAACTCGTCCAGAGTGAAGTTTTGTGCCCTGTGACAAAGAGCTGACTGCATTGAAGATTTGGTGACTCGACCTATCAACTTGAAGGATCCGAGCCAACTCGAAGGAATCCAAGCCAACTCGAACATCATTTTTTGTATCCAACGACTAGTTCCAGAAATTATTTTTGAATGCAAAAAAGTGCTCCAACAATCACAAATCATTCCCCAACGGTCTACAATGGCTAGAACTGCCTTGGAGTGATAGAAGACCTTATATTTGAAGGATTTGAACATCCAAAAAAGAAAGAGTTTTTAAAAAAGTTCTTAAAAGAAAAGAGAGCTTCATTGAATATTCTAACTACCAACAGCAAAAGAGCACAAGAGCATTCAAGTCAACCTTCAAGTCTTCACCAACTCTGATCTGAAGCTTGAAGAAACTTTTGAAGAATCCACTGAAGAAATTAAAGCTAATTCAAGTGCAAGTCAAGTGGACTTCTATCAAGTTACACCGGTAACTATCCAATAAATTGAGTTTGTCATTCTTGTTGCATTTACTTCAATTCATTTTTGAATTGTTGTTGGGTTATTAGTGAGCTCGATTGAAAAACCAAGTAGGTTCTTGTTAAGCCCTTGATAAAAACCAAGTGTTAGGTTCTTGGTGATCCTGGTAAAACCAAGTTAGGTTTCTTTGGTGAGCCTGTTTAAAACCAAAGGATGTTGGATTTTCTTTGGTGAACCCATTAAAACCAAAGTGTAGAGATTTTGGATTATGATCCTGCAAAACAATCCTACTGTATTCGGGTGTGAATATAGTGAAAATCCCAAGTGGTATCTTGGGTAGTGGATGTAGGAGCTGGATTGCTTTGAACCACTATAAATCCGTGTGTTTGCATTGTGATTCTCTGATTTCTTTTAGCTTCTATATTTAATTCTTAATCACAACACACAACACCTTAAAAGGGTATTTCAATTGCACATTCTCTGCTTTAAATTTTAAAAGACCCAATTCACCCCCCTCTTGGGTAGCCACCTGGGCAATAACTGGTATCAAAGCAGTGTCTCTGATTATACTAGAGTAAAGATTGATGGCTCATCCCATGAGTACATCCTTGGCGGAAGGCCAATCTACCAATAGACCTCCTCCACTCTTCACAGGCACAAAATATTCATATTGGAAAGCAAGAATAAAGATCTATATTCAAGCTGCTGATTTTCAATTATGGAAGGTCATTCTTAAAGTGCCAAGTATTCCCATGATCAAAGTAGATGGCGTGGATGTCCCTAAGCCTGAAGAGGACTGAGATGAACACAACATGAAATTTGGAGAATTGAATGCCAAAGCAATGAATTTGTTATACTGTGCTTTGGATTCAAATGAGTTTAATTAAATTTTCACTTGCTCTTTAGCAAAAAAATTTGGGATAAACTTGAGGTGACCCACGAAGGAACTTCACAAATGAAAACTTCAAAGATAAATCTTTTAGTGTATAATTATGAACTGTTTAAAATGGAGCCTAATGAAAGTATTTCTACCATGTATGTACACTCGATTTACAGATATTATTAACGGTTTGAAAAGTCTTGGCAGGGTACACTCAAATGCTGATCTAGTACATAAGATATTGAGTTCACTTCCTGATAAATGGGACCCCAAAGTCACTGCCATCCAGGAAGCTAAAGACCTAAACACTCTATCAATGGATGAATTAATGGGATCCCTCATTACTCACGAACTAGCCATGCAGCACAGAATGGATGATGATCAGAAAAAGAAAAATGATTGCATTCAAGGCTGCATTAGAATCAAAGGATGATGAAGAGATGGAAGATGACTCTACCTCCTCCGAAGATGATATCTAAGATGAAGACATTACAATGGTCATGAGAAAATTCAGAAAGTTTATGTGAAAGAAGAAAGGTAGATATAACAAAAAATTTCATAAACGAGGAGAACATTCAAAAGAAAAGGACAAGGACAAAGAGAAAGATAAGGAACAAGTCCCCACCTGCTATGAATGTAAGAAACCGAGGCACATTCGTCCGGACTGTCCATTGCTAAAGAAACTTTTCAAAAAGAGAAGAAGAAAGCGATGGTTGCCACGTGGAGCGATAATGAAGACTCCACTTCAACTGAAGAAGAAGAGACTACAAAAACTGCTAACTTATATCTAATAGATCTCGAGGATGAGGTAATTTCCCCTGACACTCAAATTGATTTTATATTTGAAGAATTAAATTCTGCATTTCTTGACCTCTTATCTGAATTTTAAAAAGCAGGAGTAAAGTTTAGATCATTAAAGCATATCAACGATTCTTTACTCAAAGAAAAAGAAGAGATTTCAGAAAAGAATGTTTTATTGCTGTTGTTGCGCCTTCTCTTAGATCGGGCTCGGTTGGCTACGCTGGAGAGCTCCTCTGCCAATTGACCTGCACAAAGTTCTCTAAGCGCCGGTGGTGTTCCGATGGGGGACACTCCAATGCTTAAGTTAGTAGGAGTCTGGGAGCAACAGAATGGAGAAAAATGAAAGAGAATAGCACATGGAGAGGGGAGAGTGCACTTAGCCCTTAGCGGAGGTTCCCCGGTCACCTTAAATAGGCATGGAATGCAGCCAAATTCTATTAGAGGATAGGCTGGAAAGCCCTGGTTTGCCCCAAGGAGAATCAAAGTCGTGGCCAAGTGGCCTGGAGACATGGCCATGTCGTGGAGTCAGTTACAACAGAATTCTGGTGCTAGCTGGAAAGGGGCTTCTGGAGCCTTCAAGCGATTCCCAGGATGGGAATGAGTCGTTTGGACCCGATGGAGGTGAGTCATCCGACCGAGGGGAAATGTCTGTCAAGCTCAGCATAAGTGGGTCGGCTTTCAGATTAGTCGGCCTTATGGGTGGTCGGCCTTTGGCCGTCTGGGTGGTTGGCCTTCTGGTAGAATTGATCAGTTGGACCTTTTCTTCAGTGGGTCGGCCTATAGTGGGCCGACCGATCGGACCCTCTTGGCCGGTCCGACCCAAGATCGGCCGGATGGGTACAACAGTTACCCCCTGCTCCTGGGCTTTGAGGGGGAGCATGGCTTCAAAGGGTAGGAGCACTATTTTTGTGCGGGTCGTGTCCGTCCGGGCTCGATCCGGAATCATTATGCCAGATTGCTTCGAATCTCCCATGACCGATTTCCTGGATGGTTGTCAACCCTATATTGGGGCACAGGGGTCGTAGTTAATGCGGAGAGGGAGCCATGATTTTGGGCTAGGCTAGCTTGCATTACAGCTGGAATGGGGGGACGTGCCGCATTAGGTGGCAGCATCTGAGTGGCTGATGTCACTCCCCAGGCAGTCTTTGCATCGTCGATCCGACATTCACGTGGATCGTCGCCTACCAGTTCTGATCGACCTGTCATTTCGACTCTTGAAGTGTGGAAGATCATGCCTCCTGACGGGATGGTTAGAGTGCCCACGAAGCGAGTGCCAGCACCCCTCCGGAGACCTATAAAAGGAGGGTCAAGATGCTCTGGGAGGATTTTTCCGCTGTGCCTGTGCTCTGCGAGAGAGAGAGCTTCTTCTTCTTCTTCTGCAAAACCAGGATTCTAGGAGTCCACCCTCAAGTCAGTCTCCCAGTCCTCCTCCTCCTTTAGCTCTGATGGCATCCAGTAGCCGAGGTCCGATCCGTAGACCTAGGGAGCCTGGACCGAGTGAGATTCTATCGGTCATGATCCGAGAATGGGTCGAGAACCTTAGGGCCGTATATGGCAATCCTTCAACCTTGCACCTCACACTTCCAGGTCGAGAGGGGAGAGCAAACATTCAATTAGGGCCAGGAACTCTCTCGATGTACAAAGCCCACATCAAGGCTGGTTTGAGATTCCCCCTACACTTTTTCTTTGTCGAGGTCTTTAACTTCTATAGGGTGACCCTGACGTAGCTAACCCCGAACAGTATTCGGGCAATATGCTGCTTCATCGTATTGTGCCATAGGGCCGAAATTGAACCTAGATTATCCCTCTTTGGCAACTTTTTTCTTTTGAAAAAAGACTTCAGGAGCCGAGAATGGTGGATGTTCTGTCCCCGTCCCGGTCGAAAGATCCTGAAGTGTCTTCCGTCGGCCATCCATGGGTGGAAGGCCCGGTTTTTCTTTGTAAGCAGCCTCCAATCCTGGGGGTTCGAGCCTTTGTGGAGGGAGCCATGGTAGAGGCTCTGTGAGGGGAGGTCGATCTTGATGGCCGACCAAGCCAAGTTTAATGAGATCGCCGGAGCTGGCCTGACCATGGCATATGAACTGTTAGGGGAGGATGTCCTTCACTAGGCGGGGATCAGCCCTCAAAGATTTTTAGGCAAGGGCCGACCTCCTCTCTCGTAACTTGCTTCATTGGATCTATTGCTTCTCTGCCTCTTGCTTACTTTGGTTTTTCCTTGCAACAGGAAGGAAGATGAAGAAGATCGACAAAGCCAAGGTCATCTAGCGAGCGGTGCAGAAGAGGGCCATCACAGAGCCAACCACGGAGCTGGCCACAGAGAGATAGAAGAAAAGGTGGGAGGAGGAACAGCCTGTGCCTGAAGTAGACGTGGACTCTGGCGAAGACGAGACCCCCCTTATGGAGGTATTAGCAAGGAAGACTCTAGGGTCTTCAACTCCTACTGGGGGGTTAGCCACCCAACCGGGGCAGGAACAGCTGGAACTATCTAGCATGGCGGCAGCGTCAGCCCCCTCTTCCGTCGGCCCAGAGGTGATAGTTCCCCTGGCGAACAAGGGAAAAGGGACGGCCGCGGGAGGGGCAGCCGAAGGTGAGGCGATCGAGGAAGAATCCAAAGGAGAAGAAGTCCATCAGTAGGCATTCCAGCACTGGCATGCCTTGAACAACCCAAGGAGAGCATGAGGTCTGCTCAGGGGGGCCATGATGGATGCCGATTAGGAGTTGTCAATTCAGAAAAATCTGAGTGAGGTAGCCGTAGAATCCTACCACGACCTTATGAGGGTAAAACACCCATCTTGCTCCCTTGTACTTTTCCACTTTCTTCTAATTGCTTATGTAGTACTAACTTAGCCTTGTGCTTGCAGCTTCTTCATGGCATTTCTTTAATGGATGACGGCATTGGTCGGGTTCTGTAATGGCCAAAGCTTCTGCCAAGAAGGTGCAAGAGCTGGAGGCAGCTCAAGCAACTGCGAAGGCATCTTTAAAATCCACAGAGGAAAGGCTGTTGACCGTCCAAGCAAAGGCCGAGTTATCAAAGGGGGCACTAAAAGAGATGGGGAGCCAGCTGGCCGACTGGGAGGCTAGGCTGAAGAGGAGAAAGATAAAAGTGAACTCCCTCACCCGCCGGCTGCAAGAGGTGGAGGAGCGGTTCGCCGAGGCTGACGAGAGGGCCCAGGCTGAGCGGGCGGCCATAGTAAAGTTGGCGGTTTAGCTTGATGAAGCCCAGGAGCTAGTGGTTGGGCGAGTCCGAGAGGCTGTAACAAATTACAAAGCTTTCGCTGATTTTATCGAAGAGGTTGAAGAGGTAGCATCGGTCTTTTACAATGAAGGCTATGATGATTGTTTGAAGAAGGTGGCTGAACTTTTTCCGTAGCTCGATCTATCTGGTGCCGAAATGAAGGAGCTAGCGGAGGAAGAAGAGCACCTTGCTGACAACGAGGTTGAGCCTCAGGCTGAAGGTGGTGTGGAAGAGGCCAGGGCCAAAGCCCCAACTCAGACTGATGTTGGGACGGTGGATGTCCCAGTTGAAATTCTCGCTGTAACGGGCGGGGCTAAAGTTGAGGCCCCTGCCACCCCTTCCGTGGGTAAGGCCTAGGGTGTTTGTAAAGGTCTGACCTACCCTTGTAAATAGTTTCTTCGGACTTAATATAAAAATCCTTTTGCTATTTGTGTGTTTTAATGCAAATAAGGTGGAACACTTTCTTTTTAAAAATTCTTCTAAGTACTTTAGGTCGGCTCTTCAGGACTGCAAGCATTTCGAATTGGCTGGCAGGCACTAGCCCAATCCGAATTTGGACATTTTATGAAAATTCCCAAGTGTATTTGGCCGGCTCGCCTAAGTTCGAAATCAGTAGAATGGCTGGGGGGCGATAGCTCAGTCCAGACCTAGATACTTAGAGATCTCTCCAAGTTCCAGTCCATCGGCTCGCCCGAATTTGTAGCCTGTTCTCCACGCGACTCCGTGTGGATTGTTTTGAAGCCTTTGCCAACCGGGTTGGACTTTCAGAGTGGGCTGCCCTAGAGCCTTTGCCGATCGGGGTTGGACTTTTGGAGTGGGCTGCCCTAGAGCCTTTGCCAACTGGGGTCGAACTTTCAGAGTGGGCTACCCTAGAGCCTTTGCCGACTGGGGTCAGACTTTCGGAGTGGGCTGCCCTAGAGCCTTTGCCGACCAGGGTCGGACTTTCGATGTGGGCTGCCCTAAAGCCTTTGCCGACCGGGGTCAGACTTTCGGAGTGGGCTGTCATAGAGCCTTTGTCGACTGGGGTCAGA
This sequence comes from Areca catechu, assembly GCA_021397845.1. Classification (NCBI taxonomy): domain Eukaryota; kingdom Viridiplantae; phylum Streptophyta; class Magnoliopsida; order Arecales; family Arecaceae; genus Areca; species Areca catechu. The sequence continues at coordinate 119,249,644 of CM038043.1, forward strand.
CTTTCAGAGTGGACTGCCCTAGAGATTTTGCCGACCGGGGTAGGACTTTCGGAGTGGGCTGCCCTAGAGCCTTTACTGACTGGGGTCAGACTTTCGGAGTAGGCTTCTCTAGAGCCTTTACCGACCGGGCTCGAACTTTCGGAGTGGGCTACCCTAGAGCCTTTGTCGACCGGGGTCGGACTTTCTTGGGCTGCCATAGAGCCTTTTGTTGACGGGGGTCAGACTTTTTTGAAGTGGGCTGAGAAGAAGTTGTATACTTTATTGATAGTATTTGCGAAGGTTTTCTACATTCCACAAGAATAAAATCTATCATCCATCCAAATGTTCGAGTTGGTAGGTTCTGGGTTGAATCACTTCAATCACTCGATAAGGGCCTTCCCAATTGTGTAGAGTTTTCCTTGCTCGGTCAGTCTCAAAATCTCCGTCCTTCGCGAAACCAGATCTCCGACCTGGAAGGTTCGCACCTTAACCTACAAATTATAATATCTAGCCATCTTTTGATGGTAAGTCACCATTTTCAAGCTTGTCCGGAGTCTGGTTTCTTCTAGTAGATCCAGGTCGGCCCTCCACTGCTCCGAGTTGGTCGGCTCAGTGAAATGATCAATCCGTAGGGACTGTAAAGAGACTTCCACGGGGATGACCACCTCACTCCCGTAGGTCAGGTTGAATGGAGTCTCCCTGGTCACCGTTCGGGCGATCGTTTGATATGCCCAGAGCACCAAGTGAAGCTCCTCTGACCAAAGCCTTTTGGCTTCGTTCAGCCGGGTCTTCAGTCCATGCAGAATTGTTCGATAAGTGACCTTAGCCTCTCCGTTGGATTGAGGGTGGCCGACCAAAGTAAGCCGATGAGAAATGTGGTATTGTTGGCAAAAATCCCGGAACTTAGAGTTATCAAACTATCTTCCATTATCAATAATGATTGTTTGTGGAATGACAAACCGGAAGATAATGTAGTTCCAGACAAAGTTTTCCGCCTTGGCTTCCATTATTTGTGCCAGTGCGTCAGCCTCCACCCACTTGGTAAAGTAGTCAATGGCCATAAGGAGAAATTTTCATTGGCCAGATGCCAGGGGAAAGGTCCCAAGATGTCCATGCCCCATTGTGCAAATGGCCAAGGCGCCGTAAGCGGGGTCAGCTAGATGGTGGGCCTCCTTTGGATGCTAGAGTACCTTTGACACACGTCGCACTTTTGGACGAAGTCTAATGCGTCTTTCTGAATTATGGGCCAATAATATCCTTATCGGATGATTTTATAAGCTAGGGATCTCCCTCCGAGGTGGTCACCGTAGATGCTTTCATGTACCTCTCTGAGTGCATAGTCCGCATCGATCGGCCCTAAACACTTCAACAGCGGTTGTGAGAATGACTGCTTGTAGAGGGCCCCATCAAGGATGACATATTTGGAAGCCGCCAAGCATATATGCTTAGCTTCAGTCAGATCATCCGGAAGAGTTCATTGAACCAGGAATGCACAGATTGGGTCCATCCATGAGGCTTCCTGCTCGACTTGGTGAGCCTCAGTCATCTCTTTGATGATGCTTGGATGCTATGATGCTCCACAAAGGTTCGACCGGAGGTGCTGACAGTGGCAGTGGCTAATCGTGATAGCTCATCCACCCAGGTGTTCTGCAGTCGAGGTATGTGGAGAATTTCAAAGAATTTGAGCCGAGATATGAAGCTTCGTACCTTATTCAAATACTTGGCCAAGGTTGAGTTCTTTGCTTTGAATTCGCCTTTCACTTGATTGACCACCAGCTTAGAGTTGGAGAAGGCCCGGATTCTGCCAATGCCTAACTCGTTGGCTATCCTTAGGCCCGCAAGCAAGGCTTCATACTTTGCCTGGTTGTTCGACACTTGAAACGCAAAGTATAGAGCATACTCCAGGCACTGCCCATTAGGATCAGCTAAGATCAAGCCTGCTCCACACCCCGTGAGGTTGGAAGCTCCATCCACATGAAGGGTCCATGCGGGTTTGATCTCTTCCTCGGGATCAGCTATAGGCACTTCAACTGCTGGTGAGTTCACCTCCGATGCCCAATACATTCTGCAATAAAATCAGCGATTACCTAGGCCTTCAAGGCCGACCGGAATTGGAAGGAAATGTCGAACTCGCCCAGCTTGGCAGCCCACTTGGCGAGCCGTCCGGAGGTGTCAGGACTTCGAAGGATTGCCTTGAGGGGATGGTCGGTCGGTACAACGATCGAATGTGCCTGGAAGTAGGGTCGGAGGCGTTTTGCCGCTATGACCAAGGAGTAGACCAGCTTCTGCACTTTAGGATACCTTGTCTTAGCATCATAGAGGACTTTACTGATGTAGTAGATGGGTTTCTGTCGGTCATCTTCCCCCAATCGCACGAGGACAGCACTGACGACCTCGTCGGAGGCCGACAAGTATAGGTACAACACTTCTCCTTCCGTTGGCTTTGCCAAGAGCTGAGGGTTCTTCAAATAGTTTTTCAGGGCTTCAAAGGCTGACCGACATTCGTCAGTCCATTGGAAGCGGTCGAACCGACATAAGGTATTGAAGAATGGAAGAGATTTCTCAACCGACCGAGAGATAAAATGGTTGAGAGAAGCGATGGGCCCGTGAGTTCTTGCACCTGCTTTTTACTGGTCGGATGTGCCATGTCAATGATAGCTTTAATTTTATCGGGGTTAACCTCAATACCCCTTTGAGTGACGAGGAAACCATGGAACTTCCCGGAGGTTACTCCGAACATGCACTTAGCAGGATTTAGCCTCATCTGGTGGCGTCTTAGCATGTCAAAGGATTCTTGCAGGTCCTTGATGTGGTCGGCTTTATGGAGGCTTTTGACGATCATATCATTGATGTATGCCTCCATATTTCTTCTGGGTTGCCCTTCAAAGACTTGGTTGATCAGCCTTTGGAAAGTGGTGCCCACATTTTTTAGGTCGAAGGGCATCATCTTATAATAATATAGCCCTTTGTCCAAGACAAAGGCCATTTTCTCTTCATCTTCAGGGTGCATCCTAATCTGGTTGCACTCAGAGAAAGCATCCATAAAACTTAAGAGCTGATGGCTGGTAGTGGCATCCACCAGCTGATCAATCTTTGGTAGGGAGAAGCTATCCTTCGGACAAGCCTTGTTGAGGTCTGTATAATCCACACAGATCCTCCACTTCCCTCTGGCCTTTTTAACCATGCGACATTGGCCAGCCACTTGGGGTAGTGGGCCTCCCTGATGAAGCCAGCGTCAGATAGCTTCTTCACTTCTCCTTCAATGGCCCTCTGTCTTTTGGCGACGAAGCTCCTTTTTTCTGTCGGACGAGTCTATAAGTTGGATCCACCTTAAGCTGGTAAGTAATGACATCCGGTGGGATGCCTGGCATGTCCGACGTCGATCAAGCGAAGACATCTGCATTGCTTTTCAAGAAGCCAATCAGCTCCTGTCTGGCCTCCTCACCTAGTGTGCTCCCGATTTGGAGGACCTTTATGGGGTTGTCCTCCCTAAGGGGAACGAACACGATCTTTTTGACAGGCTAGCCACGGTTGTCGGCTTCGTCTCGAGGGTCAAGTTGTTCGAGAGTGGGGTGCCTATCCAGCTACTTCTCATGAATAGATAGGCATTGTCTAGCCATCCTGTGGTCTCCCCTCATTTTTTCGACCCCGTTATGGGTCGGAAACTTTGCCAGCAAATGGTAAGTGGATACGATAGCCCAAAACTTGTTGAGAGCCGGTCGGCCTAAAATGGCATTGTATGCTGAGGTCATATGAACGACCATAAAATTGATGGGGAAAGTCCTTTGGTAAGGCTCCATCATAATAGTCATGGGTAGGGTCATTTCTCCTTCGACCTCGATAGAGTTTTTCCCAAAGCCCGTCAGTGGCATTAGGGATTCTTGCAGCCTCGACCTGGATAAGTTCATTCGAACAAAAGTATCATACAGCAAAACCTCTGCACAGGTTCCATTATCAATGAGGATGCGCTTTACATCATAGTAGGCAATGATGGCCGACACAACTACAGGGTCATCTCTGGGAAGATGAGGCTCCAAGAGGTCTTCATTAAAGAAACTGATTACATTGGAACCCCTGGGCCTTTTTATAATGTCTTGGTCCCTCTCGTGCCCCCAGTCGGACCGCCGATGTAGCATACCTACGCCCCCATCAGTCGGGCATTGGTTAGGAAGCTCCACCTCCTCCAGAGGGTTTTCGGTGGTTGAGGTCTCGGCCCGATCCCGACGGGATCGGACATACTTGTTTAGGTACCCCCTCTTGATGAGGTCTTCAATGGCATCCTTCAGCTGGATGCACTCTTCGGTGTGGTGCCCTTGGTCCCTATGGAACCGGCAGTACTTGTTTTTGTTTCTGGTGGCAAGAGAGCCCCTCATCAGCTTGGGCCATTGGAAGAAGGTCTCGTTCTCGATCTCCATGAGGATCTTCTCCCTCGAAAGGAAGAGGGGCGCATAGGTCTCAAACCTCCTAAGGAAGTCCTTGGACCTCGGACTTCGGTGCTGGGTGGATCAGCTATCATCGCCGGGAGGTTGGACCACGGGGACTTTATCACTCCGCTTCTTGGGGCAGACCTCCCCTCAGCCTGCGGTCGACTCGCTGACTGCTCCTCTACCAGGGAGTACTTCTGTGCCCTGGCCAACAGCTCAATGTAGCTCGTCGGAAACTTCTTATCCAGGGAGAATGTGAGCCTGGACGAGTGGAACCCTCTCTTGAAGGCCGACATCGCTACCGCCTCATTCAAATCCAGGACCTCCATCGCTGCTAAGTTGAAATGGGCCATGTAGTCCCAAAGGGTCTCTCCCTCCTTTTGAAGCACGAGGAAGAGACGGTCGGTGTTCCTTAGGATCCGACTGCATGTCCTGAAATAGGAAAGAAAAAGATTCTCAAGCTGGAAAAAAGAATGGATCATTCCTGGTCGGATGGTATTAAACCACATCCGAGCAGCCTTCTTCAGGGTTGCTGGGAAGGCAATGCAGTGAAGGGCGTCGATGGTGCCCTGTACCATCATATGGGCCATGTAGGTGCCCAGATGGTCTAATGGGTCGGTGGTGCCGTCATAGGGGTCCACCTGAGGAATTTTAATGTGACGGGGGATCAGCTCCCCCAAGATTTCAATAGAGAAAGGTGGGCGGGTGTCGTAATCCTGCCCCCCGGCAGCCTTCTGTCGTTCGACGATTTCAGTAATGCGCTCTTCCAAGAGCATAATTTTGCTGCCATAGTCCCGCGGATCTTCAACGATGTGCTGACCGTCATGGGGGACGGAGTCAGCAAAGGAGGGGGAAGCCAACCTCGCCCTCTTCCCATAGTTCAAGCCCCCAAGGACCTTCGAGGCTCAAAATAGTGTGGGACAGAGGCGGAGGCACCTCCGACTACTGACTTGCCCCGACAGCCGACTGATGATTGATGCAAGACATCGCAGGTGGCTGCTACCGATTTTCGGCCACTTCCTAGAAATGCTGGATCACCAATGTGAGCATTTCGATGTGGTTCACCAACCTATGGAATTGCTACAATCTGAGAGTAATGGTGGGCTAAGCGGCAGCAGCAGTGTCATCTTCCCCGTGTGGTGCTTCAGACCTGTGGTGAGAATGTCCTCTCCTAGCGGAGGTACTTCGAGTTCTTGCCCTCGCCATTGCAAGATTTTCTCAATCAATCTCTCCTTTTAGAGTTGAGAGCGGAATGAAGGTTCGTGCCGCCCTCCTTCTAGCGCCAAACTATTGCTGCGCCTTCTCCTAGACTGGGCTCGATTTGCTATGCTGGAGAGCTCCTCCGTCGATCGACCTACACAAAGTCCCATAAGTGCCGGTGGTGTTTTGGCGGGGGACACTCCAATGCTTAAGTTAGCAGGAGCCTAGGAGCAACCGAATGGAGAAAAATGAAAAAGAATAGCACACGGAGAGGGGAGAGTGCACTTAGCCCTTAGCAGAGGTCCCCCAGTCACCTTAAATAGGCATGGAATGCTGCAAAATTCTATTAGGGCATAGGCTAGAAAGCCCCGGTTTGCCCCTAGGAGAATCAGAGTCGTGGCCAGGTGGCGCGGAGACGTGGCCACATCGTGGAGTTCGTTACACTAGAATTCTGGTACCAGCTGGAAAGGGGCTTCTGGAGCCTTCAAGCGATTCCTAGGATGGGAATGAGTCTGTCAAACCCGATGGAGGTGAGTCATCCGGTCGAGGAGAAATGTCTGTCAAGCTCAGCAGAAGTGGGTCATTCTTCAGATTGGTTGGCCTTTTGGGTGGTCGGCCTTCGACCTTCTGGGTGGTTGGCCTTTTGGTAGAATGGATCAGCTGAACCTCTACTTCAGTGGGTCGGCCTGTAGTGGGTCGGCCGGTTAGACCTCTTGGCCGGTTCGACCCAAGATCGACCGGATGGGTACAACAACTACAAAAAGAACTTCATATCTTTTCTGAAAAATGTAATGTTTTGAAAACTGAAAATAGTAAATTTAATGACAAAAATAATGTTTTATTGAAAGAAAACAATGAGCTAAAAAAGGAGGTTGAAAAACTCAAGCCACTTGTTGAAAAATTAACTTTATCTTCTAACACGCTTGAGTTGATTCTTAAAGATCAAAGAATTTTTGCTCAAATATAAGCATTTGTAAAATTTGTAGTTTACTTATCATAAAACTTTTGTGACAAAAGGTTCTACTTCCATTTCTAAACCTGCTCTAAATGTTCCAAAAAATTCAAATACAAAACCTACTATTTTTGCATTTCATGCATCTAGAATTTTAAAATATACATCATTTCAAAATTCTAGAATCAGATGTTTTGCTTGCAAAAAATTATGACATAAAGCCTTCAACTGCAATATTATTAGAAATGTCCATAATAGATCAAGAAAGATTTGGGTTCCTAAAGGAACCACCTTAGCTAACCTGCAAAGACCCAAGTTAGCTTGGGTACCTAAAAGAAATCCTTAATTTTCTTGTAGGAATGTCTTGCAGCCCAGAAAATGAATAAAAAATGGTATCTCGATAGTGGCTGTTCAAGGCATATGACGGGTGATAAGGATCAGTTCATCATTCTGGAAATGAAAGAAGAATGTATGGTTACCTTTGGAGACAATGGCAAAGGAAAAATAATCAGAATTGATAAAATCAAAATAACCCCTTGTACTTTTATTGAAAATGTATTGCTAGTAGATAAATTGAAGCACAATTTATTGAGTATTAGTCAATTGTGTGATAAAGGCTTCAAAGTTATCTTTGAATCATCTATGTGTATTATAACAAACTCTCTTGATTCTAGTAGTAAATTCATTGGACATAGACTGTGAAATATTTATGTGGTAGATATAAATGATCTTGCCATGATAAGTAGTTCCAGTTTAGTTGTAATGAATGCTAAGACCAAGGAGTCTTGTTTATTATGGCATAGAAAATTAGGTCATGCTAGCATGCATACCATTGCCAAGTTAATTTCGAAAAATCTTGTCAGAGGCATGCCTAAGTTTAAAGTTGATTTTGAATATGTTTGTGATGCGTGCCAAATGGGTAAACAAACTAGGAGAAGATTTAAATCCAAAAATATGATTTCAACATCTAGACCTTTAGAACTACTTCACATGGACTTATTTGGACCAATTAGGACCACAAGCCTAGGAGGTATGAGATAAGCCCTTGTGATTGTAGATGATTTTTCCAGATTTACATGGATTTTGTTTATTGCTCACAAAGATGAAACTTTCAAAATGTTTAAAAAATTTCACAAAAAAGTTTTCATTAGAAAAATCTTTCAATAATTTCAATTAGAAGTGATCACGGCACCAAATTTAAAAATCAATTTTTTGATGATTATTGTACTGAAAAATGACATTGATCATAACTTCTCCGCTCCTAGAACACCATAACAAAATGATGTTGTCGAGAGGAAAAATAAGACTTTAGAAGAAATGGCCAGAACGATGTTATGTAAATGTAATCTTCTAAGGTACTTTTGGGCAGAAGTGGTGTACACTGCTTGTTATATTTTTAACCACATTTTGATCTGTCCTTTTTTGAAGAAAACCCCCTATGAGCTTTGGAATGAAAAGAAATCCAATATAAATTATTTTCATGTGTTTGGATGCAAATGCTTTGTGCTTAATAATGGTAAGGATAATCTAGGAAAATTTGATGCTAAATCTTATAAAGCAATTTTCCTTATTTATTCTCTACATAGCAAAGCATATAGGGTTTTTAGTAAAAGGACTCTTACTGTTGAGAAGAGTCAATGCATGTTATCTTTGATGAAACTAACCCACCACCATTTAGAAAGGATGAGTGTATTGACAATGATGCAGGTACTATTCAAAAAGAGATGGAAGACATGAGTATTCAAGAAAGACCAATTGAAGAAAGAGAAGAAACGGTAAGTAAGGATCATACCAATCTACTAACGAATGGAGGTACGCTACTTCTCATCCTACAGAATTAATTATGGTGATCCTTCTCAAGGCATTAGGACTAGGTCTGCACAGTCGCACATGACTACCTAGCCTTTGTATCACAAATAAAACCTCACACTTTAGAAGAAGCAGAAAATGACCCAAACTGGATGCTTGCCATGCATGAAGAAATGAAGTAGTTTGAAAGAAATAAGGCTTGGATCCTAGTTGATAGACCTAAAGACCACCCAGTTATAGGAACTAAATGGGTCTATAGGAATAAACTAGATGAACAAGGAAATGTCATTAGAAACAAAGCTAGATTAATGGCTAAGGGATATAGTCAAGAAGAAAGTATTGATTTTGATGAAACCTATGCACCCGTAGCAAGACTAGAAGCCATTAGATTACTTCTTGCATTTGCTTGCTACATGAACTTTAAACTTTTTCAAATGGATGTAAAAAGTACATTTCTAAATGGGTTTATCTTAGAACAAGTTTTTGTAGAACAACCACTAGGTTTTGAAAATCATGCTTTTCCAAATGATGTGTTTAAACTTAATAAAGCTTTATATGGTTTGAAACAAGTCCTTAGAGCCTGGTATGATAGACTTAGCACTTTCTTGATTGTAAATGATTTTTCAAGATGAAATGTTGATAAAACTCTTTTCATTAAAAAAAATAATTTATATTAGTTGTACAAATTTATGTTGACGATATTATATTTGGTGCAACTAATGAAAGTTTTTGTGAAGAATTTGCTAAGCTAATGCAGGGAGAATTTGAGATGAGCCTAATGGGTGAACTTAATTACTTTCTTGGACTTCAAGTAAAGCAATCAAAGAAAGGGATCTTCATTAACCAAGCCAAATATACCAAGGAAATAATCAAGAAGTTTGGTATGGAGACGAGCAAACATATGAGCACACCCCTGAGCCCTTCTTGCAAATTGGACAAAGATGAAAGCAGATCCAATGTTGACCAAAAGTTATATATAGGTATGATCAGATCTTTATTATATTTAACAGCAAGTAGACCGGATATCTTGTATAGTATATGTGTATGTGCTAGATTTTAATGTAATCCTAAAGAAATACATATGCTTGATGTTAAAAGAATATTAAGATATTTGAAAGGTACAAGTAATCTAGGTCTTTGGTTTTCAAAAGAATCATTTTTAAATTTAATTGGATTCTCTGATGCTGATTATGCTTGTTCTAAAGTTGATAGAAAAAGCACTAGCGGCACATGTCAATTTCTAGGGTTGAATTTAATCTCATGGCACTGCAAGAAACAAAACTCGGTAGCACTATCTATTGCTGAGGAAAAGTATGTTGTTGCAGGGAGTTATTGTACACAAGTGTTATAAATTAAACAACAACTATAAGATTTTGGTGTTATACAATGCAAAATTCCTATTAAGTGTGATAACACAAGTGCTATAAATTTAACCAAAAATCCTATTCAGCATTCTAGGACTAAGCACATAGAGATTAGACACCATTTTATTAGAGACCATGTTTTGAGTGGTGATATAGAACTAGAGTTTATCCCAACAGAAAAATAATTAGCTGACATTTTTACTAAGCCACTGAATCAGGATAGATTTGAATTACTTAGAGAAGAATTAGGGCTTTGTGATCCTTCCTAGATTTAGACAATCTAATTTCCTTCAAGAATTAAAGAAAGATTATCTAGAAAACCTCCTACATTTATTCATGATCATCGAACAACTTTCCTTGAAATTTCATTGTATTAAATTCATTGTTTGAATCATCATACTTATTATAAAAAGTTTCTGTTCAAGTTGACTCGAGCAATTTTGCTTTGGTCAAGTCGGCTTGAATGTCTGAGTTCTCTACCTATCACTCTGGTCGAGCTGACGAGATCTTTGCCTAGCCGACCCAGTATTTTTATTGTTCTGAGTTTGCTCTGGTCGAGCCAACTTGGATGTTTCTAGGGATTGGCGAGCCGACTCGAAAGTCATGAATCGCTATTTAGGTAGTTCTGAACTGTCTTTTCTTGTACTTCACTCTTCTTACTTTTACTTCAAACTCACTCTACTCTCTCGGAAACTTTACCAAAACTCCCAAAAACCATTCTTTAGAGCCTAAATTTCTTGAATCCCACTACTACGGCTTCTCGAAGATCTACGAAGAAGGTTCTTCAGATTGGTGAATCAAGAGCTCGCAGTGTAGATGCAAAGAAAAAAGGAGAAAAGAGGAAAAGATCTACTCCTGTACAACAAGAAGAAGAAACCCCTTCTCCTCCCAGACAAAGTGTCTCAATGGCCAACCGGCCTGTCACTTGCAGAAGAAGGATTGATTTTACATTCCTAGAAGAGATGGAAATGAAGATTGGAAAATAGATAGAAAGTCAAGGTTGGAAGCACTTCTGTTCTTTGGACATCTTGACCTACCCTTCACTGGTACAGATTTTTATGAAAAAAATAGTCATTAAAGGACATCACTTGGAATCTACTGTCAAGGGAAAGAAAGTCATTATGGATGAAGAGAAATTGGGTAATTTTCTGCAAATGCCAATGGATGGCGCCACTGAGCTCATTTTACCTAACAAAGAACATATATTAAAGCTCATCTTGGAAAAAGAAGATGTGAGCTCCGTTCAGCATGTACAAGCCAATTTATTGTCAAAAGAAATGAGGCTTCTTCATAACATGATAAGCAGGATATTTCTTCCCAGGACCAGTCGCTTTGACTGGGTCAGCGAAAAATATATGACTTTTATGGGACACCTGATAGAAGAAAAGCCTCTTAACCTTCCCTATATAATGATGATCCAGATGACTGAAGCAGCAAGAAAAGTCAAAGCCTGTCTACCTTATGGTATGGTTTTTACTTTACTATTTGATGAAGCTGGCATTGACTTAGCAAATGAGATAGGCAAGCCACTACATCACTTTGACATTTACTCCTTCAATTCACTGAAAAGAATGGGCTGTAAGCTACAAGAAGGAATATGGATAAAGAAAGTGTCTAGTCAAGCTACTGTTACTTCTGCAGAAGATAATGAAGCTGCTGCTATTGAAGAAAGGACTGAAGGTATAATGATTACTCCATCAGACCTCAAAATGCTAATATATCAGAAGATGGAAGCAATTTTAAGTTCATTGATAGATCACATGAATTCTGCAATTGATGAAATGAAAAGTATAGTTAATGCAAGTCTGCAGGAATTGAGATTTGAACAAAAGCTCCACTAGAAGAAAATTGAAAAGGAAATGAAGGATTTTAAGAAAGAGGTCAGAAGCATCCTGCTGCAATCCCAGAAGGAAACAGTCACTGCTGAAGATGCTCCTCAACAGATCTTCAAGGAGTCACTTGACACTCCTGCTCCTATTCCTTCATCTGATCCACCCAAACCTGTTAAGACCAAGAAGAAACCCAAAACCAAGAAGACTAAGATTCTTGGATCCCCTGTTAGAACTAGATTCATGGATTTAAGGTTTAAACCTCTGAAAACTAATACCTCTGATAAGATTATAGAGGTAGGCTCCTCTTCTTCTAGTGAAGAAGAAGAAGAATAGGTTATGTGGCTTGTCTTCTAATTATATCTTTTATAGTTTGAATGTACAGTTTGAATATACTTTCTTTTCTACTTTGTATGCCAAACTTATCAATGAAATGAAAGTTTCTTAGCAATTTCAATTGTTGTCATGATTTGATATATATGTGACAAATTTTTTTATTACAATTTTAAATTTGAGAAAGTGAAACTATCCTTTCTCAAACAAATATTAAAGACTTTCTCAATCTATTTCAAAATCTGAGCTTTATTTGAAACTACCTTTTTGATTGATTGACAAAAAGGAGGAGAAATATGAAAAATGTGAAAAATAAGAGAAATGAAAAATTGGTGAAATGAAAAATGGGAGAATGATATCAAGAGAGAATAGTATAGTATCAATATTAAAGATTGATCTATCATGCAAATTCTGATATTGTTTTTGAGCTTCCTACCAATAGTTCTTAAAGCACTTAAAAAGAATGAAAAAGGGGGAGCACAAAAGATCAAATATTCAATCAGAACTAACTGTTTAATTGCTTTAAAAACAAGAGAAAGGGGGAGATTCTCTTGAAATGGTTTCGCTCTGATTACTATTGCTCTACAAGTTAATCTTAATTCTGTCATTATCTTTTTCAAAACTTTGATACTCCATGTTTTGTGCTAATTATAATATTATGAATCATGAAAAGTTTAATACTTTGATGATATACAATGATATCATCTTTTGAGCTCTGATACTCATTTACCAATTCAATTAGCTCTGATGCATGTGAATATTTAATCTTCAAATACTTTTATACATGTAAAATGTAAAAATTTTTTCATGCCCAGTATTTTGTCATCATCAAAAAGGAGAAGATTGTTGACCCCATAAGTGATTTTGATGATAACCAAACATTGGAGTATGTACATTTATTTCTAACAACTCTTCAAGTGTTTCACAAGTTTTTATAGGATGGCTTAATTTGTTCAAACTTCAACTCCTACACTATTGTTTCTTGTTTAAGTTATGTTATAATGTGTTTTTGTAAAGAATAACCCAATGAAAAAGCTAAGAAAAAATAATGTAAAAATGGTTACTTCTATGTGTGTGTGACATTAAAATTATTTTGAGTTGGTATGCTTGAAAATGTAAAAAGTTGGTGAGAGTTTTTCTTTGAGTTCAAGTATAAAAATCCTGAAAAAGATACTCGAGCTGACCCAGCATGATGAAGAGCCGACTCCACCTACTGGCACGCAGCAAGGATTCTGGAACGCAGCAATCCGAGCCGACTCGAAGGTAACGACTCTAATGAATCTGAGTCGACTAGAATTTGTCCAAGCCAATTCCTCCAGAGTCCAGTTTCTGAAGATTTCTGAGAACTGCCAGGAGAGCCGACTCGAACAAGAAAGAGCCGACTCTACCATACCTAATTTTGAAGACCTGTGAAAGCGAGCCGACCCGAACTGTATCGAGCCGACTCTTCTAGAGTGAGCATTTTCGAACCTGAGAAGAATAGCCGACCCAAGCTAAAAAGAGCCGACTCCTCGAGTTTAAGTTTTTCAAAGAAAGAAGTTCGAGCCGACTCGAGCTATCAAGAGCTGACTCGTCCAGAGTGAAGTTTTGCACCCTGTGATAAAGAGCCGATTGCACTGAAGATTTGGCGAGTCGACCTATCGACTCGAAGGATCCGAGCCGACTTGAAGGAATCCGAGCCGACTCGAACACCATTTTTAGGTATCCAATGGCTAGTTCCAGAAATTATTTTTGAATGCCAAAAAGTTCTACAACGGTCACAAATCATTCCCCAATGGTCTATAATGACTAGAACTGCCTTGGAGTGATAGAAGACCTTTTATTTGAAGGATTTGAACATCCATAAAAGAAATAGTTTTTTGAAAAGTTCTTAAAAGAAAAGAGAGCTTCATTGAATATTCTAACTACCAACAGCAAAAGAGCACAAGATCATTCAAGTCAGCCTTCAAGTTTCACCAACTCTGATCTAAAGCTTGAAGCAACTTTTGAAGAATCCACTGAAACAATTAAAGCTAATTCAAGTGCAAGTCATGTAGACTTCCATTAAGCTGCACTGGGAACTATCCGACAAATTGAGTTTGTCATTCTTGTTGCATTTACTTCAATTCATTTTTGAAATGTTGTTGGGTTATTAGTGAGCCCGGTTGAAAAATCAACTAGGTTCTTGGTGAGCCTTTGATAAAAACCAAGTGTTGGATTCTTGGTGATCCTAGTAAAACCAAGTTAGGTTTCTTTGGTGAGCCTGTTTAAAACCAAAGGGTGTTGGATTTTCTTTGGTGATCTCGTTAAAACCAAAGTGTAGAGGTTTTGGATCGTGATCATACAAAACAATTCTACTGTATTTGGGTGTGAATATAGTGAAATCCCAAGTGGTATCTTGGGTAGTGGACATCGGAGCTGGATTGCTCCGAACCACTATAAATCCTGTGTGTTTGCATTGTGATTCTCTGATTTATTTTAGCTTCTGCATTTAATTCTTAATCACAACACACAACACCTTAAAAGGGTATTTCAATTGCACATTCTCTGCTTTAAATTTTAAAAGATCCAATTCACCCCCCTCTAGGGTAGCCACCTAGGCAACAGGGTGCCAGTTGCTGGTGGGCCTGGGGTGCCATCTCTTTGAGGCCTAGGGCACCAACTACTAGGAGGCCTGGGGACTCTCCTCTTGGTCTAACTTTAATGAAAGAAACCAAAACTTACAGGACTCGATTGAGCTTACTTGACTGGACTGGAACACAAAGGAACTAAGAGGGCTCAATAGGACTCAATTGCCTCACTTTATTAGAGGACTCAATCTTTATTACAAAACTCAGTGATCCTGGACTCACTAAAAATTGACTGACTTCCCAACACATTAATCAAAGATTGAACCCTACAATCTTAGTCTGGTCTTGGTATCCTCATCATACTCCTTAGCTGGTACTAGAATCCAATAGATTACACATGAGCCCGACTTTGGCCGGCCAACCCATGTGCATCTAAAGATAGGTTCACAACCAATTACTTCTTAAAGCAATTTCTAGTAAATAATTTTTGTCCCAGGATGCCAATCAATCAGCCTTTGGGCCTCCAATTTAAGGTCCTGGTTAGGTCCAACCATTAACATGACCGAATTCAATGCTTCTAACTAACAAATGATCAAGCCCGACTATAGCCGGCTAACCTAACCACTTGTTAAGATAGTTGCACTGAGTGATCATATTATGAATGGCAATTCCACCAGCCTGATGACCACCCGATCTTTGGATCTGCTGATGATCACCCAACTAATGAACTCATTACCATCCACTTAATGGGAGGCAAAGACTAGGTTATCCTATAACTTTGTCTTTTAAAGGACCTAATAATTTAGAAAATTTTATTCACTGTGACACATTAAGAGAAGACATGGATTTAATCAAGAAACCTCCCACCATCTCATAGAGGGGTTCATGATCAATTAGTCCTTGAGCAACTAATAACCATCATGATTGATTAACCTTAGTTGACATGGGTTAACTCAAATAAACAAGTTATCCAATCAATTCTGGTTCACCACATTGGCCAGGTAAGTGAGAACAAGGGATGGGTTGCGACAAGTAAGCCTCTTGCCTTTGACACCAACCTTGAGTTGGCCAGGTAAAAGTTAGCCCCAAAAAACCTTGATCATGATGCCAGACTTACCTTAGACACCAATTGGTTTACTAGAATCAATTGGACTAACCTAAAGACTCGGGCTCACCACGAACCCAAAAATCAAGCCCATTTAGATGTATGGACCAATCAAACTAACTAATTAGAGTGATCTATAAAGAAGAGACCTAATACAATATTTGATTAGACTTATTCTCTATTTAATGCATTTCATCTAAACATAGGTCTAACCCTGATGTGGTGACATCCGTTGACGTGGAGCAAGCGAGCGGCCATGGCGATAGGAGGCTCGCCACCCGGGCATGGCGGCTTGGCGAAGGGCCGAAGCCAAGCTCATTGGGCGAGCCCCCCATTTGAAATCAGCCTCCCTGCCAAGGTCAAGCTCCTAGCCGAGGTTGGGCACATTGGGTGAGCCCCCCATCTGAGGTCAGCCTCCCTGCCAAGGTCAACCTCCCAGTCGAGGCCGGGCTCATTGGGCGAGCCCCCCATCTGATGTCAGCCTCTTTATCGAGGTCGAGCTCCCAATAGAGGCTAGACTCATTGGTCGAGCCCCCCATCTGGGGTCTACCTCCCTGCCAAGGTCAAGCTCCTAGTTGAGGCCGGGCACATTGGGCGAGCCCCCCGTCTAAGATCAGCCTCCCTACAGTGGTTAAGCTTCCAGCTGAAGCGGGGCTCATGAAGCGCACCCCTATCTGAGGTCAGCTCCCGGTCGGGGCCATGCTCGTGTGGCAACATGGAGTCCCAGGTATAGAGTTCCCACCACAAAGCAGTTGTTCAAATCATGCCACAGCAAAAGCTAGCCACCCGCAGCCTTCTACAGGCGGTGCCAGCCCTACCAGAGGTATGATACAGACACCCCCAGGCCCCAGGCACAGTGGCGTGCTGCCACACCCATGACCGTACCACCAACAGTCACCCACCACCATGGCACAACGCCCGAAGCCTTCCCAAGAGAAGAAACTAGCCAAGGCCCTAGGACCTACAATGCCTGGGCGGTTCCTCCATAAATAGAAATGTCCCTCCTATAAGGAGTAGCAAAGAAGATAAGAAGAGGAGCTTTTTCCTTCCCGAGGGAGGTCCGCAGACTGGCGCATCCAGGGAGAACCTCCGGGCTCCTAGAGAACCCTCCTTAGAGAGGGTCCATGGCCCCTCCCTCTAGAGAGAGGAATGTAAGAACACGGGGGAAGGCGAGGGAGAGGTAAGTCTCCATTCCCCCCTCTCAATCCCGACTCTTTCCATTTCTTTTACATTTTCGCATCGAGTCACACCCTCCTGGTGGACAGGTCCCTCAAGCCCTGCACCTAGAGGTCTTGTCTATTCTCCTCGATCATCCCATTGACTTGATCATCGGAGTGTCCTCGCCGGAATCCCGGCCCGGGTCTCCCCTATCTTGCATGAAGGAAGGAAGGAAGAGAGGATGCATGGCACCAGCGGAGGAGGGATGCCCTGATGCAACCGAGCTGCAAGCCACGACAATCTTGGCGGCAACTGATTGGCATACCAGGTAGGTGGAAGTTTCAAGATTTTGGTGACCAGCAGATTGGCCCCCAGGAAGGGGGCAAAGTTTTAAGATTTTGGCGACCAACAGATTGGCGCACCAAGAAGGGGCGAAGTTTCAAGATCCTGGTGACCAATAGATTAGATTGGCATGCTAGGAATAATGGTGATCATCCTCACCCCTGGTGGGCAGACCTGGGGCACAAGAGTAGAAGACGACCGTGCCTTCCTAAATGATGGCCACCTCTTACAGCACCCTCCAGTGGGAGCCGGCTCCATCCATCTTTCCTTAAGATGATGGTCAACGAGTTCAACCCAAGTCCCCGTGAAGGAGTAGCATGCTCCCATCCATGCAACCAGAGTCTGATGGGTAATTCTCTTCCCCTATTACTCTCACAATATGAAGAGCAGTGTGACAGGTTCGTAGGAGAAGCTTCTATCTCACCACTGATGGAAAGTATTGCAGTCTGACATCTATCACTGAGCCCAAGATCTAGTGACAAAAGCCTGGAAGCCTGAGGAGCCCCCGCCATCTACCACTGGACTCTCAGTTTAGCTCTTGCCTTGCTCACAGTCCAGAGATGTCCGTGGCGACTCAATAAAGTCCCATCATCTACCACGAGGCTTATAGTTTGGCAACTGTTGTGCTAATAGTCTAAAGATGTTTATGGAGACTTCAAAGGGCCCCCGCCATCTACCGCCTGACTCTCAGTTTAGCTCTTGCCTTGCTCATAGTCTGGAGAGGTCCGCGGTGACTCAACGAAGTCCCGTCATCCATAGTGAGGCTCATAGCTTGCAATCTGCTGTGCTTATAATCCAAAGAGGTTCACAAGCAACCCCAGTAGTCCCGTTGTCTATTGCTAGGCTCGCAGACCGCCACCTGCTGCACTAACAGACCTGAGATGTCCATAGCGATGACAGAAGCTCCGCCACCTGACTTGTAGCATGGTCAACCGATGAGCAAAGCCCCCTCCATGGGCTCGCCTCAAAAGCTTTGAGCTTGGAGTAGTACACCACCATCTCAAGGATGTAAAACTTGCCCTTCAATTATTGAAGCTCACTTTTAGTGCAGCCTCATCTTTTATCTATGTAGGCACACATTCAGTCGACCTCAAGCCGGTCTAAGCCCGGAAACTTTCAAAGCCCGGCACTCTAAGCCCAGAAACTACTAAAGCCAAAAAACATCCAAAGCATGGCACTCTAAGTCTGGAAACTCCCAAAGCTCGGCACTCTAAGCCCGAAAACTCCCAAAGCCCGGCACTCTAAGCTCGAGAACTCTTGAAGCCCGACGTTTAGGACCAGAAGCTCAGCCAGCCTCTCAGCTCTGGCCACCTTGCTCACAGTCCAGAGATGTTCATGAAAACTCCAGAAGTCTTGGCCATCTACTGCCTGACTCATAGCTTGGCACATCAGACCTCTCGACCTCCTTCATCAGGCCTCCCGGCCTTCATTAAGCCTCCTGACCTCCTCCATCAGGCCTCCAAGCCTCCATCAAACCTCTTGGCTCTGGCCACCTTTCTCATAATCTGGAGATGTTTACCGGGAAACTCCAAAAGTCTCAGCCATCTATCGCCTGACCCATAGCTTGGCACAACAGGCCCTCCAGCACCCTCCATCAGGCCTTCCAGCCTCCTCCTCCATCAGGCCTCCCGGCCCCCTACATCAGGCCTCTCGACTCTAGCTACCTTGCTCACAGTCCGAAGATATCCGTCGAGAAACTCCAGAAGTCTCGGTCATCTACTGCCTGACTCATAGCTTGGTGCATCAAGCCTCCCGACCTCCCCTAGCAGGCCTCCCGGCCTCCTCCTCCATCAAGCCTCCTGACCCCCTTCATCAAGCCTCTTGGCTCTGGCCACCTTGCTCATAGTCTGAAGATGTCTGCTTGGAAACTTTAGATGTCTCGAAAATCTACTACCTGACTCATAGCTTGGTGCATTAGGCCCCCTGGCCTCCTCCATCAGGCCTCTCGGCCTCCTCCTTCATTATGCCTCTCGGCCCCCTCAATCAGGCCTTCCGGCCTCCTTCATTATGCCTTCCAGCCTCTTTCATCAAGCCTCCCGGCCTCCTCTGTCAGGCCTCCCATCCTTCTTCATCAAGCTAGTTGGCCTCCTTTATCCAGCCTCTCAGCTCCAGCCACCAGGCCTGATCATAACCCGGGGACAAGCTCGAAGGAGTCAAGGTCTCGCTCGATGGGTCAAGCCGAGGGACCCCGGAAGCTATAGAAGTCGAAGGCCTTCGTATGGGCCCTAAGGCTCCAGCATCATCCTACGGAAGCTGAATGAGATAGCCCCGGAGGTACATCTTCTTATTCTAAAAAAAAGGAATAGAAGACGAAGGCATATCAAATGATAGAAAAAGATGCCTTCATTAATCAAAAGTCTCTTACATCAAGGGAGATCCCCGACAGGCCAGGGTAGTCTCTTAAAAACCTAGTTACAAGCATGAAGGGAAGGAACTTGGTCAGCTCTGACCCTGGTCCTGATCTTAACCTCTATGATTGGTGCAGAAGGCACTGTCAGGACAAGCCGAGCCCATAGGTGCCCTGCCTCAGGTGTCTGCCGGATCTCTAGAGTATGGCATAAGCACCGCTGCCTCCCCCTTAGATTTCACCGGTACCATGATTCCAAGGGCAGTTACAGTAGCCCCTTTGTTTCCCAGGTGGCTTCGCAAGAGGGGGATGAATTGGGATAATAAAAACTTTAGCAAGTATGTGCAATTTAAAATCCTTTTGGTGTTGTGGTGAACAATGCAATGCGGAAGCAAGTAAATAAATGCAATGAAGTTAAACAAGCACAATCACAAAGAAATTAGAGTGGTTCGGAGCAACCCAGCTCCTACATCCACAATCCAAGCACCACTTAGGATTTCCACTATATCCCCCAACCGGAATACAGTCGGATTATTTTAATTGGCACATAATCCAAACCTATACACTTTGGTTTTACCGGGATCACCAAAGAAAACCCTATACCCTTTGGTTTTAAACAGGATAACCAAAGAAAACCTAATCTTGGTTTTATACCAGGATCACCAAGAACCCAAATTAGGTTTTCAAAAGGCTCACCTAAAAAATCTTTAGCCCTCTCTTAAGACAGCCCCTTGCTGTTCCTAGAGAGAAAACAAAGATATATCAAAATGTAAAGCAACTATACAACAAACCAAGTTTGTTTAAGTGTTGCTGATGAAGATCAAAGTGAAGCCTATCCTTGAATGCTCTTTAATTCTCTTCAAGCTGCTTCTTTACATCTTCAAAGGTTGGATTCAATGATGAAGAACAATTGGTGGAGCTTTGAATCCTATCTTGAATACTCTTGAGAACTTTTCAACTTCCAAAGAATAATTAATGAATAATCCTCAAAAATTCTTTTAAATCCTCATAAATACTCTCCTTTATAGTCTTCCATCAAAAACAGCCATTGTAGGGCCTAGAAAATTGAAAAAGAGCTGTTGGAGGGCTTTTTGAGTTCAATAATAACATTCTGCAACTAGCTGTTAAACTAAAAAAAATGGTCACTCGAGTCGGCTAAAGGTTCACGAGTCAGCTCAAAGTCTCAGACAGCCCAAACAAAAATTCTATGCGAGTCGACTCTTCAAGGCTGAGTTCGCTCGAACTCATAATCAGCATAAATTCAAATTTTCCTTGAGTCAACTCTTCAAGGCTGAGTCGGCTCGAAGTCACAGTCACCAACAAACTTAACTCTGGATGAGTCGGCTCTTCTAGGTTTGAGTCAGCTCGTGGTCTCAGTCTTCAGAAATATTGATTCTTCATTGAGTCTGCTCTTGGGGCTTGAGTCGGCTTGAGGTACAGAAACTCTGAAATTTTTCGTGCCGTGCCAGAAGAAGTCAGCTCTTGATCCATGAGTCGGCTCTTACAAAACTTCATTTAAAGCTTCAAAGTTCTCCAAAGTTCTTCAAAACATGATTCCAACAAGAACTAATCTACTCACTTTTATTTTTACAATTTTATAGCCCTTTTACAAGATTACTTAAAAAATTAGGGCATTTACAATTTGAAGTACATAAGAGTCTATACAATGTTGGAATACCTTTCAACCAATTAGAAAACCAACTTAGGTGAAGATAAACATTTTCCTGCAAAACTTTTAGAAAATTGAAAGAATTAGTGAAGCATACATGCTTCAATGTTTTGTGATCATCAAAATCATTCTAGGGGTCAACAATCTCCCCCTTTTTGATGATGACAAAACACTAGGCATGAGTAGGATTTACAATGCTTTACAATTGCTATATATCATATTCACATGTATTAAAGAATATTTAACGTAGTGTGTATCAAACTAGATCAAGTATCAAATTGTTGAACTGAAGAGTATCAACACAATGTATCATCTGTATCATCCATGGACTACGTATCAAAACTTCACAATATTAATTTGTATTAGAAGTGAGTTTAGTAAAGGCTTAACACAAGCTCACATTCATATTTGTCTAAGCTCACATTTTTGTGCACAATCATCTCTCCTTTCTCCCCCGTTTTGTCATCAATACAAAAATATATAATAGGGAGAACATTCATTCACAAATTAAATCATTCACAACATGTATCATAAAAGAGAGATATATATATGAAAAGAGTGTCAATACAAGAGTGATATAATACAAAAGTGCCACAGCACATCAAAAGTAGTATCACAAACAACAAAACATGCTAAACATAAAGTCCTAAAAATCAAAATGATGAACTAGGGTCATCATCACTGGGCTCTTCCTCAATAGAAGAAGAACCGACCTTTAAGATACTAAGAGTAAGTTTGAATTTAGGGAACCTAGGCCTAAGGTCCCTAAGTCTGGTCCTAACAGGTGTTGTAGTCTTAGAAGTTCTAGTTTTAGCTTTAGCTGGAGGCTCAAAAGAAATCATGGTAGGAGTAGGTCGTGCAAACGGAGGATCAACAGATAATGCAAGGGTGATGGTAGTCGACAAAATCTCTATCATCGGAGTGTCTCCAACATCAATACTCGGATCCTCAATACCAGTGCCAAGCTCAACAGGAATAGCAGCTGTAGGAATATCAATAGAGTGTACTGCCTCTCCATGTCCATAATCTGAGTCAATATCCGATCCTACTGAAGAAGGAGGAGGTGCAGAGTGATTGCCAGCTCTGATCTGCTGAAGAATACACATAATCTCATGAAAACCATGATGCATCTCTGTCTGAAGTGCTAGTATGGTAGCATCTATCTTTAATCTCCCTCTGAAAACTAGAGATCTCATCCAGTATCAGCTGCAGTCTACCATCATCACCTGATCCAACAACAATAGTGATGCGGGACATAGACTCGATGTAACCCTGGGTTATTTGGGAAAGGAAAACAATCTAAGTAAACTAGGACCGTGGGAGGGCTAAGAAGCCTCCCATACTGAAACTAAAACCCTAAAATAGCTGATCTCTTTTGTTTTCAATTTTCTTTGGTGGAAGTGGCGAAGGAAAGATGGAGATGGGGATTGGGAACTGGAACTCATGGCCCTGGGACTCACTCTAACAGTGAGACGTACACAGAAAGTCAGGGGTCAAAGCATAAAGCTACCCTCCCGAGGGATCAAAGCACATAGCTACCCTCCCGAGGGATCAAAGCACCAGCTACCCTGAGCTCTCATCGAGCCCATCATCCACATAGTAGGGCTCTCATAGAGGCTGCTAGGGTGACTCTCAAAGGACATGAGGGGATAAAGAAGACGAGATAGGGGATAACTAGGATGATTGAACCCATCATCCACAAAGTAGGACACTCATACCCCCCAACGAACCCATTATCCACATAGTAGGGAATGAAGGCAAACAGGCCTCAGCCCAGAACCAGAACCAATGAAGAATCCAAAAATTTATATCAAAGTCATAATTATTATAGGGGGAGAGAGGGCCTTTAGATAGGAAAACCAAAACTCTTAGTTTCTTAGCCTCCAAGAAAACTAAAAAAGGAAAATAAATTATATCAAACTTCGTGTTGCATCAAAAGTTGTGATGATCTGCTCTGAGAAGTGTGTCGGCTTGATGATCTACACTAAAAAGCATGCTGCTCTGAAAATTGGAATGCTCCAAAATCCGTGCTAACTCAAACTCACGGTCGTTCGGAGGATCGATCTCCCAACTGAGCAATGGCATACGGTCGACAACCGAGAAGCAGGCGAGGATGGGGCCGGCGGACAGTGAGCGGTGGACGACTGGCGGCGGGCTGCAAGCGAGGCAGTGGCACAGGAATGGCACGGCACGGTAGGCATGCCTTTTGGTCTCCCACGACCATGGGAGACCTCCTGGGCATCGGCATGGCCTCCGGCGGCCGAGCAGGTGGCGGACCTGCGGCGGGCGGTGACAGGCGGGCGGTGGCGCAGGGGCGGCAGGCATGCATGGCCATGCCGTTTGGGCTTCCCACGGGCATGGGGCCCAAGGATGCCGGCGAGGGCCCTCCGGTGACCGGGCATGAGCAAGCGAGCGGCGGGCAGGCAGCCGGTGGTAGGTCAGCAGTGGCAGGTAGCCGCGGCGGCCGCGGCGACCGTTGGTCTTCCCTCGTCCGTTCGTCTTCCATGGGCCTTAGGCGGCGGGTGGCTTTTTCGATGAGGGCAGCACCAGCGGGCTCCGGCGGGTGGGCCGGCGGGGGTAGCCGGGGGTCGGGCGGCCCGGATCTAGGGCCTGCGGGGCGGAGGCTAGGGTTTTGGAGATTTTTTAAAACTCACGGAAGAAGATGGAATAACATAGGAATAAAATGAGAATAAGATCGGGATAAAGATGGAATAGCGAGAATTGGTGGAATAGCGGGAATAGGAAAAATAAAAAAGATCCAAGAAAATTGGGAAAAATAGAAAAAGAACTTGGACCTGCCCTGGATCTCCATTAAATAGATCCTCTGATAGGTGATCGAGGTGTAGAAGGAGCTAGCTCATAAGGTCTAGCCTCATCAACATGTGGCTCAGCCTTAGCATCCTGTCCTTGTCCTGCCTAATCATCATCTCTTGAATCCTCATCAGAATGTGTTACAGGAAGTCCTGAACTCTTCCTAATCCAATGACCCTCTACCATTAATAATCCCATCCTAGTCAAAGATTTAATGTTGTATTTGTCTGTATGCAATAATGGTCTACTATCCTCTCTAGAAAATCAACCTGAGCATCCTGAAATAGTAAGGTAAAAACCATGCCATACGGAAGATATGCTCGTGCCCTACGAGCAGCTTCCCTCATATGGGATAACATAATAAAAGGTAAGTTGAGGGCCTCACCCTCAACTAAACATCTCATAAAGACTAGGTCCCTCTTGCTCACCCAATCAAATCTCCCAATTCGGGGTAGAAAAACGCGACTAATGATGTTATGTAACAACCTCATCTCTAATGAGAGTTGGTTAGCTCTGACATGTATCACACCAGTCACATTAGTTATCTCAAGAATGATCCTCAATGTTTTCTGCTTTTCCTTTAGAACCAAAAAGCTTTCTCCCTCTTTAGGTATTTGGAGAATATCAGAAAATTTTTGTTCACTTACTTCAATGTGCTTCCCTTTCACAACAGATTCTATATGAAATGCACCAAAAGACATATTCTAAAAAAATTGTCGGACTAGATTAGGAAATGTAGGTAGATTTAGCATGCAAAAACCTTTCCATCCTTATGTCACAAGCCAACCACCAATTTTCAGATTCTCCTGTTCTAAAAAAGTGAAATCAATGCAACAACTTGAGGTTACTTGCCTATTGCCCATCAAAACTACCTGCTTTGGAGATTCCTGTTCCTATTCTTGCTCTTCCATGGCTCTACTGTGGGATTTGAGGTGTCAAGCCTCCTCTTGGTCCTCCTTTCCTCTGCCATGGACCGTACAACCCTTCTAGGCTTCTTCGCTATAGCTTTCCTAGGTGCCATCTAGATTAGATTAGGGTTATGGAAGGGTTTAGAAGTGTCCTAAGTGTTTTTCTTAGGTTAGGAATAGGAAATGGCTATGGCAAAATAGGAAGGGTGGAAAGAATTTACAATTGGAAACCTATGATGCCCTATTTAGAAAGCATCGGCCCGACTCTCGAGTCAGCTCGCCAAAGAAGCAGGTGCTCGAGTTGGCTCGAGCACAAATCTAGATTAAAGCTCGGAAAATAGCAAAATAAAATTCTAAAGGTTTCTCAGTACTAGAGAAGGTGGCCCCATAAGCTCTAAATTTTTTTTTGAAATATCTAGATAATTTTCCTTATTTTTGGAAAAATTAGGTCAAAACATTCAATATGGGTCACACAGACCTAACTCGCCTCTAATCATTTCAAATCTATCTTGGCTAAGAGGTTTGGTGAAAATGTCAGCAAGTTGATCTTCTGTAGGCACAAATTCTAATTCTACAACATTATTCAAAACATGATCTCGAATGAAATGATGTCTAATTTATATATGCTTAGTTCGAGAATGCTGAATTGGATTTCTAAATAAATTAATAGCACTAGTATTATCACATTTAATAGAAATTTTAGATTTGATAATACCATAATCTTCTAGCTGTTGCTTGATCCATAGCACTTGTGCATAACAGCTCCCTGCAGCCACATATTCTGCTTCAGCAGTAAATAGTGCTATAGAGTTCTGTTTATGACAGTACCATGAAATCAAGTTGACACGTAGAAATTGACAAGTGCCACTCGTACTTTTTCTATCAATTTTATAGCCTCCATAATCAGCATCAGATAACTAATTAATTTTAAAGATGAATGCTTAGAATACCATAATCCTAGATTGCATGTGCCTTTAAGATACTTGATGATTCTTTTAATAGCAATGATGTGTGATTCTTTTCAATTAGATCAAAAACGTGCATACATACAAATACTAAATAAAATATCAGGTCTACTAGTAGTTAAATAAAGTAAAGAACCAATCATAGCTTAATACAATTTTTGATCAACATTTGTGCCATTTTCATCTTTATCAAGTCTACATGCAGGATTCATGGATGTTCCAATTTTTTTGCTTGATTCCATGCTAAACTTTTTAATAATCTCTTTAATATATTTGGCTTGGTTGATCAGAATTCCTTCCTTTGATTGTTTAATCTGAAGCCCGAGGAAGTAACTCAGCTCACCTATCAAACTCATTTTGAATTCACCTTGCATTAACTTAGCAAAGTCTTGACACAAAGATTCATTAGTAGATCTAAATATTATATCATCAACATAAATTTGAACAACTAAAATATCTTTTTCTTTTCTTTGAATAAATATTGTAGTATCAACACTATCTCTTATAAGATCATTTCTAATTAAAAACTTACTAAATCTATCATACCTCTAGGTGCCTGTTTAAGACCATATAAAGCTTTATTCAATTTAAAAACATGATTTGGAAATGTGTGATTGATAAAATCCAGTGGTTGATCGACAAAAACTTCTTCAGATAAAAAACCATTTAGAAATGCACTCTTTATGTCTATCTAAAATAATTTGAAATTCATAAAACATGCATATGACAAGAGTAATCTAATAGCCTCTAGCCTAGCTACTGGTGCATAGATCTCATCAAAATCTATTCCTTCTTCTTGATTATAGCCTTAAGCTACCAGTCTAGCCTTATTCCTAATTACATTATCTTGCTCATCAAGTTTGTTTCTATAAACCCATCTAGTACCTATAACAGGATAGTCATTTGGTCTTTCTATAAGTGTCCAAACATTATTTTTCCTAAATTAGTTTAACTCATTATGCATAGCTAACATCCAATTAGGGTTAGTTTCAGCTTCTTCTATAGTATGTGGTTCTACATGAGATACAAAAGCAATCAGATCATGTGCATCTCTATGTGAAGCTCTAGTTCTAACTCCTTGAGATGGAACTCCTATAATAAGTTCTTTAGGATGTGAGTGTACATACATCCATTCTTTAGGTATATCATCATGATTTTTGCTTACCACTTCTTCATGTTGTTCACTTGTTTGTTTGTCTTTGAGAATCAAATCCTTCAATCCATGTTCAAGTGCACCTGCATTATCATCAGCATGATCTTCTTTTCAATAACGATTATCCTTCCTTTGTGATTATCACCAAAGGTTACCATGCACCATCTTTTTGTTCTAGGATAAAGAATTGATCAATATCACCCATCATGTGTCTTGAACAGCCACTATCTAGGTACCATCTTTTCTTTACATTTGTGGCTACAAGACATCCCTGCAAAATAATCAGGTAATAGATTTAGGTACCCAAGCTTTCTTGGGTCCTTGCAAGTCAGTAAAATTGGTTCCTTTTGGAACCCAAATTTTCTTGATTTTCTTCTTGCCATTATATTTCAAATGACACTCAAATGATTTATGACCAACATTATTACAAGCATAGCATACAGTTTTTGACTTTGAATAAAAAGTATATGATGATACAAATTTAAGTCTATATTATTTTGATGTAATGAACTTAGGAGCATATGATGTAGATGCAAAAAAATTATTTGAATTTGAACCTTTATAACCAATTCCAAACTTGTTATTCGTATCTTTTTGATCTTTCAAAATCAGTTCAAGTTTGTTAGAGCTTAAGGTTAATTTTTCAACCAATGGTTTAAGCTTTTGGACTTCTTTTTTCAAATCAGTATTTTCATTTTGCAAAGTTTTGTTTTTCTCAAGAAGTTCTTCTTTTTCAAATTGAGTAGATTTAAGTCTTTCACAAATCAAACTTAACTCTCTTTGTAAAATCTTTTTTCTTTCATAAGTTTCATTTTTATCCTTTTCAATCAAATCATAATTGTTTTTCAAATTCTTCAATTTAAAACCAGCCTTTTTGTATTCTACCAGTAATTCACAAAAAGCATTATAAAGCTCATCATAAGTAAATTCTAGATTAGGTTCAAAAGTAGTTACCTCATACTCCAAACCCATAAGGCAGATCTGAGTAGTATTTGTTGTATCTTCATCTTTTTCAGTTGATGTAGATTCGTCGCTATCATTCCATGCTGCAAACATTGCCTTCTTTTTCTTTCTTTTAATCATATTTTTCTTAATCTCTAGACAATCAGGTTGTATATGACCTGGTTTCTTGCACTCATAATAGATTGGAATTTGATCTTTGTCCTTGTCCTTATCCTTTTCTTTGTCCTTTTCTCTTTCTTTTTCAAAATCTCCTCTTCTAAATTACTTTCTCCATCTATTTATTCTTCTTCTGCCCATAAATCTCTTAATTTTTTTCATAACTAGGGCAAATTCACCATCTTCAAGATCATCATCATCAAATGAATCTAAATTTTCATCTTTATCCTCTTCAATAGCCTTAAATGCTATGGCTTTCTTCCTTTTTGAATCTTCATCAGCTCTTTGTTGCATGGCTAACTCATGAGTAATTATGAACCAAGCAACTCATCTAATGGTAGGGTATTTAGATCCTTTGTCTCTTGTATTGCTGTTACTTTAGCTTTCCTTTATCTGGTAAAGATCTCAAAATCTTTTGGACTAGATCAGCGTTAGTATAAGTCCTACCAAGACTTTTAAGACCATTGATAATATCAGTAAAACATGTATACATAGCAGATATAGTTTCACTAGGATCCATTTTAAATAATTCATAATTGTACACAAGAAGATTGATTTTTGAAGTTTTAACTTGTGATGTGCCTTCATGTGTGATCTCAAGCTTATCCCAAATTTTTTTAGCAAAATTGCAAGTAGAAATTCTGTTAAACTCATTTGGGTCCAAAGCATAATAAAGTAAATTCATAGCTTCGGCATTTAGCTCAGCTAATTTCATATTATTATCGTCCCATTCCTCTTCAGGTTTGGGAACCTTAATAATGGATTCTAATAGTGGGTGTGTGAGGTCCTTTTAGAATAATTTTTCATAAATGAAAGTCTACGGCTTGAATGTATATTTTCATCCTAGCTTTCCAGTATGTATAATTGGTTCCAATGAAAAGTGGAGGTCGATTTATGGATTGGCCTTCGGCTAAAGAACTGCTAATGGGATGTGCCATCAATCTTTACTCTAAATAATTTTTAGAGACTCTGCTCTGATATTACTTGTTGCCCAGGTGGCTTCCCAAGAAATGGATGAATTGGGATTATAAAAACTTTAGAAAGTATGTGTAATTTAAAATCTTTTTGGTGTTGTGGTGAACAGTGCAATGCGGAAGCAAGTAAATAATGCAATGAAGTTAAACAAGCACAATCACAAAGAATTTAGAGTGGTTCGGAGCAATCCAGCTCCTATGTTCACTATCCAAGCACCACTTGGGATTTCCACTATATCCCCCAACTGGAATACAGTCAGATTTTTTTAATAGGCTCACAATCCAAACCTATACACTTTGGTTTTACTGGGATCACCAAAGAAAATCCTATACCCTTTGGTTTTAAACAGGATCACCAAAGAAACCCTAATCTTGGTTTTATACCGGATCACCAAGAACACAAATTAGGTTTTCAAAAGGCTCACCAAAAAAACCTTTAACCCTCTTTTAAGACACAGTCCCTTTCTGTTCTTAGAGAGAAAATAAAGATATATCAAAATGTAAAGCAACATACAACAAACCGAGTTTGTTTAAGTATTACCGATGAAGATCAAAGTGAAGCCTATCCTTGAATGCTCTTTAATGCTCTTCAAGCTACTTCTTTACTTCTTCAAAGGTTGGATTCAATGATGAAGAACAGTTGGTGGAGCTTTGAATCCTATCTTGAATACTCTTGAAGTGGGTTGGTGAAAGACTTGAGAACTTTTCAACTTCCAAAGAATAATCAATGAATAATCCTTAAAAATTATTTTAAATCCTCATAAATACTCCCCTTTATAGTCTTCCATCAAAAATAGCCATTGTAGGGCCTAGGAAATTGAAATAGAGCTGTTGGATGGCTTTTTAAGTTCAAAAATAAGATTCTGCAACTAGCCGTTAGACTGAAAAAAATGGTCACTCGAGTCGGCTCGAGGTTCACAAGTCGGCTCGACGTCTCAGACAGTCCAAACAAAAATCTCGTGCGAGTTAGCTCTTCAAGGCTGAGTCGGCTTGAACACTCAATCAACATAAATTCAAATTTTCCTTGAGTCAGCTCTTCAAGGCTGAGTCGGCTGGAAGTCACAGTCACCAACAAACCTAACTCTGGATGAGTCGGCTCTTCTGGGCTTGAGTTGGCTCGAGGTCTCAGTCTTTAGAAACATTGATTCTTCATTGAGTCGGCTCTTGGGGCTTGAGTCGGCTCGAGGTACTGAAACTCTGAAATTCTTTGTGCCATTCTAGAAGGAGTCGACTCTTGATCCATGAGTCGGCTCGTACAAAAAACTTCATTTAAAGCTTCAAAGTTCTCCAAAGTTCTTCAAAACACGATTCCAACAAGAACTAATCTACTCACTTTTATTTTTACAATTTTATAGCCCTTTTACAAGATTACATAAAAAACTATGTGGTGCGGACACCAAAGGCACCAGAATAAGGCAGAGGCTTCTCAACCCTCTGTGAATTGATCAATAATTTTTGAGTCCATCTGTAATAAGGGCTTAGCCCATCTGAGTCCTTTTTTTAGTTGTTGTTTGAGTCTTTTGAGTTGTTATTTCAGTTCTGTACTAGTCAGTTTATGTTGAGCTAGTTCAGTCCAATGCTAGTCAGCTCATGTTGAGCTTATTTTATTTTTTTGAGTCCTGTCCAAGAATACTGAAGGCTCAAGACTATATCATACAAGTGAAGACCAAGTCCAACTAGATTGAAGATATGGAAGTATAGCACAAGTCCAACCCATCTTGAAGATTTGAAGACCCCAGGAGGAAAATTCAGAAAATCCTGATTTCTTGCAGATGCCCTCCAGATGCCCAGATTCCCTTCCAGATGCCAAAGTATATTTATAGATAAGGTCATCCATGATTCTAGAGGTCGTCCATCTGCATCCTAGCCCAAAGAAATCAAGCCCAGGTGCCAAGCCCAAGCCCCTAAGAAGCAAGATACCAGGGAATATTCCTACTACTTGGCTACCAGGCCACCCCAGCTTCCAGAGGCCCAAACCCATGCACCCAAGCCCCTTTGGGCTGGCATTTTGCTACTCCTAGAAGCCCAACACGCCCCCCTAGGCATCCTTGGAGTCTTGACCAAGTCAAGAAAATTTTTAGGGATTTTTTTACCTAATATTTCCTTATTTTCTAGCTAGGGTTTGAGAGGGAAAAGGATTCTTATGTAAAGACTTATGTACCCTTACTTGGAGCCCAAGGTTAAGGGTCTATTTAAGGGACCCTAGCCTCTTGTATGAAGGAGAATTTTTGATGAATGAAAACCTTGAGTTCTTCTATTGAGTTGTGTGATACCCTGCTGTGTGCATAAAGGGGTTTGCGAGAGTTTTTCTTCCCAGTGCTGCAATCATCTTCCTGCTGCCAACAAGCATCTCAGATCCCTGGACGCCCACTCCAAAAGAAGCCTTCCCTTGCTATTTTCCCTTTGTTTTCTTGTTCCTTTGTGAGTTTTCTAACCCCTGACAGGTCGTTTGTAGGTCCCCGAGTTCCTACGAATCCAACGACTCCAGCCAAGCCTCAATCGGATCACCGAGCAGAAAGCCGGGTATCCGCGGGTCTTTGGCTCGGTTTTCCAGGCTGCATCCATCGAGGAACGAGAGACCCCTTCGCTGCGATCTTCACAGACATTGTCAGGTATACCCTTCTACCTCCAGTAGTTTTATTGCAGGAGAACTTGCCCTAATCGAGGCTTCTCAGCCCCGGCGGTCCTTCTTTGCTACTTTTCTAGGTCCTAATCTGCATGCTGATCTTCAAAAAATTCATACAAAATTCCCTACAAATAATTTTGATCTAAAATTCGGGAATTAATCACCTAACTCAATATGTAAAACATACAAAAAAAAATGGCATGCATATTAGTCCCCCATCATTATGGCTTTTATAATTTGAAGTACATAAGAGTCTATACAATGTTGGAATACCTTTCAACCAATTAGAAAACCAACTAAGGTGAAGATAAACATTTTCCTGCAAAACTTCTAGAGTAATTGAAAGAATTAGTGAAGCATACATGCTCAATGTTTTGTGATCATCAAAATCATTCCAAGGGTCAACACCCTCGTTATGCCACCTCTGATGGCATCAAAGGGGTCATGATCTGTTCCACAATGACCATGCCCCGGCTACCACCTCCCCGTCGAGGACCTCCGGTCTTGAAAACTAAGGGGAGGCATGAGCGGCCTCTTTCTCCCTCTTCTGTTCTTCCCCAACTATGCAACCGGAGGCTCTCCCACTTTTCCTCAGGGATAATTTTTGAGCTCGGTGGATTTCTTCTCCAAACTAGTCACCTTCACCTTGACGATGGCTGATCCCTCCAGGAGAGTCTTCACTCATCTCCCCGATTTGTTGGTGAAGAACTGAAGTCCACCAAGAGCCTTCCCCCGTCATGGCTCGAAAGTGGAGTAAAGGAAGAAAGAATGGGGAGAAATCTAGCCTATCAAAAGCTCTCAACACACGAGTGGGAGAAGAACCAGAGGGAGAAGAAATAGCGCACGACAGAATATTGTTGGCTAGGACTCAAGAACTCCTTAAATAGGGAGGACACCCTTTACAGTAAAGGTCACTACCCACTATCGCCTCATCCCGATACAAGGCATGCACCCACTCGTCCCTCTGGCCAACTAGAGACTGCCATATGGCCCAGCCGGATGCCTAAGTTATGCCAAACTTACGGCCATCGCTTCAATCCAAACGATGCACTCATTGTCCTACATTGCAAAAACAAAAGGAGCATCGCCTCCTTCATACCGGGGGCAAGATTTTTGGGTCGCAGGCACCCGAGGCATTAATGATGCAGCAGGCGCATCCCCCCAGTCAGTGGGACTATTATTACTCCCTTTGCCTCGAGTGCTACCTCATCCTCTGTGCTCGGGAGTGGGGGGCATCTGATGTGGTGACATCCACTAATGTGGAGCATGCGGGTGGCCACGATGATAGGAGGCCCACCACACAAGCAGGCAGCCTGGCGAACGGCCGAAACCGGGATCATTGGGAAACCCCCATCTAAGATCAGCCTCCCTGCCGAGGTCAAGCTTCCAACCGAGGCCGGGCTCATTATGAGAGCCCCCCGTATGAGGTCAGCCTCCCTGCCGAGGTCAGGCTCCCGCCAAGGCCGAGCTCCCGCCAAGGCCGAGCTCATTGGACAAGCCCCTCGTCTGAGGTCAACCTCCCTACCAAGGTCAAGCTTCCAACCGAGGCTGGGCTCATTGGGCGAGCCCCCCATCTGAGGTCAGCCTCCCTGCCAAGGTCGATCTCCCAGCCAAGGTTGGGCTCATTGGGTGAGCCCCCCATTTGAGGTCAGCCTCCCTACCTAGGTCAAGCTCCCAGCCAAGATTGGGCTCATTGGGCGAGCCCCCCATCTAAGGTCAGCCTCCGTGCCGAGGTGAAGTTTCCAGCCAGCCGAAGCCAGGCTCACGAGGTGCACCCCTATCCGTGATCAGCTCCCGGCTAGGGCCACACTTATGTCCCAACATGGAGTCCCAGGTATAGAGTTTCTGCTAGAAAGCAGATGTTCAAGTCATGTCGCAGCAAAAGCCTGGCTTCGAGATATATCCTCTCTATATCACATCAAAGTAGTCTTGAGGACTTCATCACACAAGAATTCATTACAGGAAGATGTAAAATATGATGAACAGCCAGAATAAATATTTTATTTAATATAATTCATATACAATTACAATAATAGCTCAACCATCTACAAGCTATATAATTGGCTTTGGGACACATTTTCCAACATGCTCTGGAGGCCTTCGAGAGAGCTTTGATCTTAGGAGTATAATAGGTCCAAAATATGGAGTTTCAAGACCTAAAGCATCAACAAGTTTTGCTATGTTGATTTTCATTTCTTTCATCATCTCATCTTGCTTCCTGACTTTAGTTTTGTAGGTAACTATCTTCATAGTGAATTTGCTAAATCGAGCCTTAGAAGGACAAACAGTCTACAAGCAACAAAAGGATTAAAAAAGACACTATTGGGGTCCATTGGAAGACCGAGGCATCTGAGGTTATGGCCGAGCACCTAAGGAAGGTACTCATTGAATCTAATCCAACCTGGCTATGACAAGGAGCAACTTGGTCGAGACTAGATCCAACATGGTTATGGCAAGGGGTGACATGAAGCTAGAAAGGCAAAAGTCATGACGGCCAAGAAAATATTAAAGCAAGAGGTGGAGGCACCATAGAGAAATATAGAGCTTTTGCAGACTTTATGGCAAATATGGCCCATGCGGTAGCAACCTTCTATGCATCAAAGGAGTTTTTCAATGTTCGCATCACCTTAAGCCATGAGGCCTTCATGAAAAGTCACGAACTGGGGATGCTCGAGTATCGAAGTCAGGTCATTGAGCATCATCAAGGGTTGGATCTATCATTCATGAATGAAGGAGAGTCCAAAGGGGAGCCTTCTGATGAGGCTACCACCCCATCCACCCTGGTCAAGGTTATGCCAGCTCCAGCATTCAAAGCCATCCTTGCCAAGCCCATCATCATTAAGCCCTCGACCATGAGTGAAGCAGCTTAGTTGGACCCCACCACCATTGCCAAGCCTTCTGTAGCTGCTAATCTAAGGAGGTCGAGAATTAAACCTTTATAAATTTTGTTTTTCTTTTGGTCAAACCATTATGGATCTTGCACTATCTTTGTAAGACGAACCTTCTAATTTTAAAGGAATGAGATTATTTTCAGTGTGTCATTTACTATAATCTTAACTTGATGCAAGATGTTGAATTATCATCGGAGGTGCCTATGTCTGCCAGATGCCTTTGCAAACCAATCAAAATTAGGGCATATGTCTTATAATTGGAGGCTGAGACCAAAGTTGCAAAAAGATATCGATCGTAAGAGAAGGCTACTGAAGGTGCAGGGGGAACTCATAAGAGCTTACAAGATGTTGATCATTTATGCTCAAAGTGCGTTGCACATATTTTTGAGAAGACCGAGTTTAAAGAGGAAATGGAGAAGTTATCGGAGAAGGTCTCTTGGGTAGCTGGAATGCCACCGTTAGGGTGGCTCAAGTGTGGGGCTAGCTTTCATTTGCTCATAAAGAAATTTTTGGTTTAGAGTCGGTGCTCACCTTTAAGGATGCATGATGGGAAATTGTCACTCAGTTGGCAAAATTATAAGATAAGCTATGCTAAGCATAGAAAAAAATTGATAAGCTCAAGTGGTCGTTGAAAGCTAAGAAGCTGATGCTGAATCTATAAGCTAGGAGATCACCACTAGCCATTACCCCTTTATCAATCGAACCACCCCAATCAAGAGCTAGTCACTGACCATTTTTTTTGAAGCGAGTTCTGAGTAGCTTGCCATAGTGTCCTATCAACTAGGTAAGCCATTGCACTTGAGGGGACATCGCTCAGCCAGCATAGGGGTAATGATTGATTTTGAGGTGTAGTTAGTGTGGCAATCAGGTAGTACCCATCAATCTAGTGGATGGTCTTAATCAAGGGGGTGTCACGACTCAAAATATAGTGTCATCAGAAGCTTGGAGGGGGGACCTTGAGTACAGATTATGTGGCATATTTGACATTGCCTTGGGACTCCAACTAAGTACTACTCAATTACTTGGAGCCAATATATTTGATCATCTTGGGGCTCTAACTAGGCAATATTCAATCACTTGGAACCAATGGGCATTAATCACCTTGGAACTCTAACCGAACACTACTCGATTACTTGGAGCCAATGGGCATTGATCTTCTTGAGGCTCTGGTAGAGTGCTACTCGATCACTTAGAGCCAATGGGTGTTGGTTGCCTTAGGGCTCTGATCGAGTGCTACTCGATCATTGGAGCCAATGGGCATTGATCACTTTCGAACTCTAATTAAGTGCTACTCCATCACTTGGAGCCAATGGGCATTGATCGCCTTGGAACTCTAATTGACCTCTACTCAATCACTTGTGATGGGAACATTAGGTCAACCCTAATTCACTATGGGTCCCTGAGTTTGAGTCCCTTAGCCATGATTCAAATTTTATCTTTGAGTCTAATAATCTGGTTGTGTTAGCCATTTAAGTCCTGTATTTGGATCTTTAGTTTTGTTTTTAGGCCTTGTTACACTTGAGTCCAGCATCTAGAGTCGACTCACACTATTAGGATTTATGAGTCAAGTTTTTGGTTATGTTCGGCTCAGTTGAACTAAGTTGGTTGAGTCAGTTCATTATGAGTGTTTGTCATTTTGAGATTTTGTGTTAATTTGAGTCCTGTAATAATGTGAGTCGATTAGATTCACTAAGTCCTTTGAGTTTTTAGTTCAATTGAGTCCATTTGTATTATTCGGCCTGTAACTACTTTCATTCAAGTCATAATCAAGAGGGGAACCATTGGACCCACACTCAAGTCACCAGCCCAGCATCTGGACTTCCTTCATGCTGTCCAAGTCCTCCAGGAGAAGCCACCCAACATACCAGCCCAGAAGAATTCATGAAGTGGCACACCAGGCCCAAGTCCATGTCCCTGGCATCCTCATTCTATCAGGCCATGACACCTTCAGAACCATTCTTACCTTTGGTGCCCCTCTAAGCCCAGTCCAACAAGGTTGGTGCCCAAGTCCAAGCCCAGCAGTGAGTGAAAAAGTCAAAGCAGCCTAAGAGAATTTCATCCCAGCCCAAGCCCATAAGGAGCCCTTGACCAAGTCAAAGAAGGAGAAGAGTCCACTTCTAACTAGGAGAATAAGTTTTATTTCTATTCAAATTGTGTACTCCTAGTTCTAAGCAACTTTGTAATCTTTCTCCCTATCAAATTTTGCATTCCTATCCTAACTAGGAGAGGGCATGGGAACATCTATAAATGCCCCACCCCACCACCCTCTTGTAACTAATGATCAATTCTTATGAATTGTTATGAATGAATTTCTCTTGAGTTTTTCTCAAAATTTTGAGTGAATTTCTGTGTGATTAAGGATATCTGTGTGATCCCTCAGGGTTTTTGTGTGATCCCTGCACCCTGCCTCCAAGCAGCCAGCCTTCTTCATCCCTTGGCCACCTTTCTCAAACCTCTTTCCCTTCTTCTTCTTTCAGTGATCTAACCCTTTTCTTCCTTGTTTTCTATCTCATGAATGGTGGTTTGCAGGTCCCTCAGAGTTCACGAATCCAAGGATTCCAGTTGTCCAGCTTTCGAGTCACCAGATTAAAAACCACGAATCCGCAAGATTGATAGCTTTATTTTTCAGGTCGCATCCGAGAGTGTAGAGTGAACTCTTCATGGATCGATCTTCAAATCTCTATCAGGTATCCCCCCTAGACTCCTCTGGTAGCAGTATTGCAAAAGAGCTAGTCCTAACTAGGTTTCTTAGCCTTGGCGGTCCTGTTTCTTTACTTTTAGGATTTATTTTTGCATGCCTATGCTTCAGATTTTCTATAGAATTCCCTACTTAATGTCTTAGCTTGAAATTCTGGATACAAACTCCTAACTTAATGCCTAATAACAATAAAAAAATAATTGGGATGCATAAATAGTACCACATCTTTGGTATCAGAGCATCCTCTAGGGCTAGTTTCTAGATCCCATAATTCCTATACATAGTCTATTGTTTTTACTGTTTTTGCATGTAATAAATCAAAAAATTATAATTTTTACTTTTCTAGGTTTCTCATATTGATAGTATTTTTAGAATTTTTTCATGGTTTATTTTGGCCTTTAGAATTTTTTCATGCATGTTGTCATTTGCCCTAGAAACTTCCACATCCTATCTCTGAATTAGGGGTCTGATTTTCAATCTATTTTGTCAACTTAGGTATTTTATTTTACATTAAAATTTTCATGACCTACTCTATGTTTAATCTTTATAATTTTCATGATTTTTAATTATTTTTATAGAAACAAAAATATATAAAAGAATCTGTATCTTAGAAGCCCTAATGAAAATCCTGAACTTCTACATATAGTCTGAAAACCCTAGGTTTTTCACTATAATCTGAGTTTTTCTTCACATGAAATTTGGTAGGGATCATCTGCACTAATCATGCTCTATTTTCAATTTTTTTTGATTTTTTCTACACCGAAAACCAAACCAAATTCTGCTTCAAAACAAACCCTAATTTTTGTTCTGCATGATCAAACCAAATCTAATCAACTTCCAAACCCTACCTCACCCAAGCCCAAATTTGGCTAACTAACTTAACCCACTTAAACTTAATTTGCCATATCATAAAAGACAAAAAAATATTTTATTTTTTGATTGTTATTAGTTGCATTAGGGATCATTAATGTCATCATTTTATCTAATCAATCTTAAGTGCAATCTCCTCTCTCAGATCAGGGCAGGAAATCATTACGTGTCCTGGGCCCAAAACAACCACCCGGCATCAGAACCCAAGCATTAACTATAATCAATTAGTAACCTAATTGCTTTAGTGAGCTTAGGGATACCAACAGGTTGGGTCCAAATTGTGTGAGCCAATTAGTGCACCTAATTCCCCAGCCATTACGGAAAACTGGTGTCTAAGGCTAAAGGTCTAGAGGCAAATGCCCTAAGTGGACTGGTGGTTTTTAATCAGGACCCTATCACAGGCAGGGGAAGCATCCCACCACCCCACCTCTTACCTAGCCAGTGAAAGGATTAGCTGCTGAGTTAAGTGTAAGTTGAGTATACCCATTCAATTTTGACTCTAGGTCTAGCAAACCATAGTCCATTTTTACTTTGTGTGCTTGACTGCATCTTACCACCTTGTTTGATTGATTTCATGACCACCAGGTCAGGAGTCCAATACAACCAATCTAAGGCCAAACCTAATTCAACCATGGAACCCAATCTTGAAACTCTTCAAAAAGCATGAATGAACAGATGGTTTCCCAATTAACCACCCAAATTAACCAATCAAATACCCAAACCCAAAACCAGTTTGCCCAGATGAACTTTAAGTTCGACCAATCCAATACCAGATAAATCATAAACTTGACCAATTGATCCAATTGACTACCCAAACAACCCATAGGTTTGACCAGGTAGGAGACCAATTAGGAAACCTAGAGAAAACCCCTAAGCCATATACCAGATCTAAGCTTGAGCCTGACCTTAGGATCCATGCTGAGTCGAATCCTAGGAGAACCCCATATTCTGACACATACCAGGAGCCCAACCCTAGGAAAGCCCAATACCTTGACCCATACTTAGAACCCAATCATAGGAGATCTACAACCTATAGACCTGATTTCAAATCCTATGAACCTAGTTCCTATGCACCTAGATTCTCTGAACCCAGATCCTATGTACCCCCATCCTATGAGTCCAAGGGACACATGATCCTTAGTTGACCTGAATCCACTAGGAATAGTATCCCTAGATATAAGTTCAGTACTAGGCCAGTTTCCCTTAGCCAACTCGAATCTAATAGGATTAGTACCTATGGGTATAGCCCAGTTTCCCTTAGTTGACCTGAACCCCATAGGATTAGTACCCCTAGAGATGAGCCTAGTATTAGTCAGGAACCCCTTAGTCAACCCACCCCTACCCCAGTTATTAGTCAATTTTTCCTTAGTCAACCCCCTCTTACCATCCCATTGGTTCACCAAAATGACCTTGAAGAGGAGATATATGAAGCTGATGTAAGCTTAGTGGATGAGTATAAGGAAGAAGAAGAAGAAGAGATACCTATAGAAGACCTAAATTAGTTGACCCAGTAGATACCCAGGTAGAAGCCTACCTGAATTAGCTGACCCTGACCATACCCATACTGAAGCCAATCTAGAGTTAGCTGACCTTGACCATACCCAAACTGAACCTGTAGTGGAAGTACAGTTAGAGGAAGAGAACCCAGATTCTACTGTTAGAATCTTACCTGAGGAGCCACTAGAAGAAAGCCAAATTATAGAACCCAATCCTAAATTTTATGAACCAAAAGACTTTGTTGAGAATTTGGCTTATCAGTACCCTCAGGATGAATCCCCGTCTATAGTTCCTATTGAAAATCTCTTCCTTGAGATTAGTGACCCGTTCTTCCATTATGCAGACACTGTAGATAAACCTCAACCTTGTAAGGTCAACCTCATTAGTCTAGGATTTATTCCTGAAACACCTTCTTGTATTCTATTTTTTCGATTAACCCTGAACCGTTTTCTTATTCCTTACCCTATCAAACTAACCCTGACTGGTGGGGACACCAGGATCAGACACAAAACCCTAGATCACATATGGTTTAATTAGTCATGTGTCAAAGTTTTGAAAATTTTGTAATCAATTAAGATCGAGTCCTGTAATAAGTTAAGGTTAGTTGATTTGTCTCAACCCTCAACCTAGTCAGTATTTTGAGTCCTGTACATCAATTATGAGTCTAGTATGAGCTCAATTTTTGTATAACAGAGGAGGTCACCCTATTTTAGAGTTCCACGATGCCACATCCAGGAGTTAGAGGCCACTACATCAACCTAGTGGATTTTGTGTGACAACTCAGGATCCAAGATGCTTCGAGAATCCCTGATTCCTTCCAATGACCTCCAGATGCCTAGATTCCAGTCCAGATGCCAAAGCATATTCCCAAACTAGGGCATCCATGATCCCAGAGGTTTCTCTACATCCTAGTCCAAAGAAATCAAGTCCAAGTGCCAAGCCCAAGGCCTAAAGAAGCGAGATTCCATGGAATATTTCTGCTACCGGGCTACCAGGCTTCCAAAGGCCCAAACCTATGCACCCAAGCCCCTTTCGACCAGCCCCTTGCTGCCCCTAGAAGACCAACACACCCTCCTAGGCATCCTTGAAGTGTTGACCAAGTCCAAGAGGTTTTCTTGAGTGGAATAGTCAAAGCATGAAGGAAAAAGGAGAAGACTAGGTCAATTCCTAACCTAATGGAGATTTGTTTTTCTAACCTAGCTAGGAAAGGACTTGTATTCCAATTTGGAAGAGGACTTGTAATCCAAGTGTAACTATGGTTAGTGAGGGCATGGGAACTCAATAAAAACCCCACCCCTCCCCCTCTTGTAATCAACTTTTATTCAAGATATCAAAACCCTGGTGAAATTTATTTGAGCTTGCGAGCTTGTGTTACTTTGTTTTATTGGTTCTTTGGTTTGTGTTTGTGTTTCCTTGCTGCCCTAGCATCCTTCCATGCCCTAACTCACTGCCATCCAAGCCTTCACACGTCCAAGATGGAGTGCCCTAGGCCACCAAGCAAGGAGATCTTCATCAAGCTTCAATCTGCCCCGCTTCTAAACCCTAACCTGATTCCATCTAAACCTAGTCCCCTTTCTTTTTCTTACTTGCTGTTTTAATTGACTCTTGATGTTTTTCAAGATCCCCGAGGTATTTCACCTCCCTTGAGGAGCTTTCCTTGCATCCGAAACCATCCAAATCAGCCATCTAATCAAGGAAACCGTACTTCATCATCCAGACTCCAATCAGAGTGCTGTGTGATCTCTTCATCGGAAGTCCTTCAAATCACTGATTGGTAACATGGCCCTTCTTTTAATTTTTGATTTGATGAAAATAAGCTATTCTAATCTGGGAGTTTCTCAATTCTTGGGTCCTGGAATTTATTATTTTGCATGAGTTTGCCTGCGATACGATGATTCTATGCATTGCTCTTCTTCTTGCTAGTTCTTACTTTTATTGGGAAATTTAGCTTACAAACTAAATTATAAAAATCACAAAAAAATTATTTTACTATTTTTCCTGCATGTTTAGCGATCCTAGAGTCATCCCGCATCACTGACTCTACCTCTTATTTTCTGCCCTTTCTAGAAACTTCCAGCATTTCTAGGATCATTAGATTGCATTTTGTAGAAGTAAGCATAATGCATATATTCATTATGCATGTTAGGTTTGCATCTTTCTTCTGGCATACTCAATGGCATTTGCTAGAAGTTCATTGTAAGATTTCATGTGCATGTCAAACTTGGGTCAAACCTAGAGAGCCTAAATTCTATTAGGTTTAGACCCAAAGAGTCCAATAAACATCCTTCCCTTCTTGAGTCCAATAAGTCCCCAGACCTAATTCATATGTCTACACTTGCACTAACCTCTGCACAACATTTAGATTAAGACATTAGCCAAAAGATTAATTTAAGTAATGAAATCTATAAAAACTGGCTAATTCCTCAAAGAAAGCCAAGGAATTTAATGTAGAAAATTCTGTTATGGATAAAAAGCTTCATGCTCGCAGAGTTGAACCCTTTAGAGTGATAAAAAAAGTGGAACCCAATGCCTATGTGCTTGATCTGACCTTGGATTTAGGCATTAGCTTTACCTTCATTATCGCAAACTTGGTTGAGTATAGGGAACTCGCAGTGATTCCTAGTGAGATTTTTTGGATCTCACCTATCCTTTGAGAGAGAAACCTTACCCGAGTATCCACTAAAT
The DNA here is from genome assembly GCA_021397845.1 of Areca catechu. Lineage (NCBI taxonomy): Eukaryota > Viridiplantae > Streptophyta > Magnoliopsida > Arecales > Arecaceae > Areca > Areca catechu. The sequence goes on from CM038043.1 coordinate 119,291,901, forward strand.
TTTCCTAAGAGAGGAATACGGATCTAGTGTATCCTGGATGATCAAGCTATCATCACCCGAGGCCGTGGCTATCAACGCTACTTGGTCCGATGGCAAGGTCAACTAGAATCCGGCAATTCATGGGTTACTCGAGAGGACCCACAGCACCTCCACCTAGACTTACTACTAGCACCAGACAAACCTATACTCGACATGGTCGAGTTCCTCCCACCCCGAGAGAATTGATGAGGACATCAGGTCAACCCTAGTTCACTATGGGTCCCTGAGTTTGAGTCCCTTAGCCATGATTCAAATTTTGTCCTTGAGTCCAATAATCTGCCTGTGTTAGCCATTTGAGTCTTGTATTTAAGCCTTGAGTTTTGTTTTCAGGCCTTGTTACACTTAAGTCCTGTATTTAGAGTCGACTCACATTATAGGGTGTATGAGTCAAGTTTTTGGTTATATTCAGCTCAGTTGAACTAAGTTGGTTGAGTCAGTTCATTATAAGTGTTTGTCATTTTAAGGTTTTGTGTCAATTTAAGTCTTGTAATAATGTGAGTCGATTAGATTCACTAAGTCCTTTGAGTCCCGAGTTCAATTGAATCCATTTATATTTTTCAGCCTACTTTGAGTCTTGTCAATTAGGCCTTTTTAAGTCCTGTAATTACTTTTATTTAAGTCATATTCAAGAGGAGGACCATTGGACACACACTCAAGTCACCAGCCCAGCATCTGGATTTCCTTCTTTCTGCCCAAGTCCTCCAGGAAAAGCACCCGAACATACCAGCCCATAAGAACTCATCAGTGGCACCCCAGCACCAAGTCCAAGTCCCTGGCATCCTCATTCCATCAGGCCATGATGCCCTCAGGCCAAGATGATCCTCATTCCATCAAGGCCCCTCCAAGCCCAGTCCAACAAGGTTGGTGCCCAAGTCTAAGCCTAGTAGGGAGTGGAAAAGTCAAAGCTGCCCAAGAGAATTTCATCCCAGCCCAAGCCCATAAGGAGCCCTTGACCAAGTCAAAGAAAGAGAAGAGTCCACTTTTAACTAGGAGATTAAGTTTTATTTCTACTCAAATTGTGTACTCCTAGTTCTAAAAAACTTTGTAATCCTTCTCCCTATCAAATTTTGTATTCCTATCCTAACTAGGAGAGGGCATGGGAACATCTATAAATACTGCACCCCTCCACCCTCTTGTAACTAATGATCAATTATTATGAATTGTTATGAATGAATTTCTCTTGAGTTTTTCTCAAAATCTTGATTGAATTTCTATGTGATTAATAGTATCTGTGTGATCCCTGCACCCTGCCTCCAAGCCGCCAGCCTTCTTCATCCCTTAGTCACCTTCCTCAAACCTCTTCCCCTTCTTCTTTTAGTGATCTAACCCTTTTCTTTCTTGTTTTCTAACCCATCAATGGTGATTTGCAGGTCTTTTAGAGTTCACAAATCCAAGGATTCCAGTTGTCCAGCTTTCATGTCACTGGATTGAAAGCCACGAATCTGCAGGGTCGATAGCTTTATTTTCTAGGCCTCATCCTACAGCGTAGAGCGAACTCTTCATGGATTGATCATCAACTCTCAGCCAGGTACACCCCCTAAACTTCTCTGGTAGTGATATTACAGAAGAGCTAGTCCTAACCAGGGCTTCTTAGCCTTGGTGGCCCTATTTCTTCACCTTTAGGGTTTATTTCTGCATGCCTATGCTTCAGATTTTCTATAGAATTCTCTACTTAATATCTTGTCTTGAAAATTAGGATACAAACTCCTAACTTAATGACTAACAAAAGAAAAATAATTGGCATGCATGAATCATCTCGCATCAACTTGGAATGGGCATTGATCACCTTGGGACTTTGGTTGAGTGCTACTCGATTACTTAGAGCTAATGGACGTTGATCACCTTAGTTCATTATAAAAGGATGGTCGGGGGGTGTTGGGTTTTTTTGGCTTCTTCTTGCCAACATGCTATTGAAAATATCCAAGGAGCCATTATGGTTAGCCTTTGGTGAAAGTGTCTGGGAGACCCTTTTTAAAGGAAGGGTTTGAAAGTTTAAAAAGCATAGCATGTAGACATACTATATTTTAAAACTATTTTAAAGTACAGCATGGTGAAAGACTTGGTAGATCGATCAAGTCAATCTACCAATCTGCCTGCAACAGGATCCGACATAATAAAAGTGCATGTAGAGATATCAAGAGCAAAGAAAAGGAAAGGGTACGTTACCTTTAACCTTTAGATGCAGGTGATGAAGAGCCACTGAGCCACACAAATATCTAGCCTCTACGGGTAGTTCACACTAGGGCTTGATCTCAATCAACTCCCTTGGAGTGCTTTTCAGGATCCTTGAGATCGATCTTTTCCTTCCTTGGACCTGCAAGACTTTCTTAAAGCCACCGAAAAATCTGGTTGGGAAATAATGGGGAGAAGTAGAAGTGGAACCCTTCCCAACTAACTCTTTCTTCCCAAACCCTAGCTTGATTGCTAGGTAGGCTCACACCCAAAATCCTAATCCTCTCAAAACCCCACTCTAAGGATACCTTCGCTCCCTCTCTTAGAAAAGCCCAGCAAAAGTCAACCTCAACTAACCCTGCTGCCCTACAAAGACACCTATTTATAGTAGTAGCAAAGAGGGAGAGAGATATGGCAGGAGAAGTGGTTGGGGGAGAGGGTTAAGGGTTGAAACAAATTAGCTCTAGAATTATATGGGAGAAAATCTGCATTCCAAATAATGCATTCCATAAAAAAACCTTGGAACCAATTTCAGCCAAGATTTGAAATTTGAACTCAAAATTCAAATTTGAATCTTTTAAAGGAAAGTGAGCATGACAAATCCAATATAATTTGATCCTAAGTTTTTTAGAACTAGGAGTAGGATTACAAAGTTCTATTTCTACTCAATTTAATGGGAGAAGGATCAAATTTTTTAGAACTAGGAGTACACAATTTGAGTAGAAATAAAACTTAATCCTCATATTGCAAATAAGTCCTCCAAAAACTTTGTAATCCTTCTCCCTAAAAGTCCATTAAATTGCAATCATATTGCAAATAAGTCCTCCAAAAATTCACTAATCAAATTAGTGAAAAATCCTCATCATAGCCAAGTGTCGACTTATAGAAGTGTCGACATTTAGGCATGGTCAATCATATTGATCCCATAGTGATGCTAAATGATTCTCAATCATCGATCGGCCTTTGGATCAGGTGAAACCCCTATGATGTATGACCCCATGGTTCGAACACTAAGCTTGTAGCACTGGAACGTTTCCAGTACCAGTCAAAGTCATCATCTAGCAATGATATCCAATGTCCAGATAGGTCAAAGATGTAGAGCAACTCTCTAGAACCTCAAGCATATGGTTACCGCATAATTCATCCCCTTGACCTCATAATGCGTAGGATGACCTAGGGTTTGACTGCCAACCCTAATTTAGTACATCCAGATCATGTCTCAACCTTACAAGTTCTATGACTCCTCACAAGAAATATCCTAACCAAGATTTTGCTAAATTGAGACATAGTGACTCATTCACTCCAAATCATTTGAAGGGGTCAAGCCTATTTTGATCCACCATTGCTGTACAAGAACTTGACTATACCCATAAACCTTTCTTCACTGGATTAGAAATCCAGGTAGTCTGGAACCAAAGTATAGTGAGTTGCTTGCAAGCTACCATGGTGACCTCAGGTCTGAGGGACACATATACCCATATCCCTTCACGAGTAACCCTTTGGTGGAAGGAAGCTCCATAGATGGTCACATTCAGTGAGACATCATACATTTCACCTGTATATCATATCAATGTCTCCACACTCCTTGGTTAAAAGGACAACTAACCAATGTGACATACAACAACCTACGCTTGATAAATCGTCGTCCTATAACAACGTATCCTTTGGTTATGAACCAGTTTAAGAACTACTCGATATATCATCTCTGTATCAAATATAATGTAGTTCTAAGGACTCCTCACACAAAAGTTCTTTTCAGGAAAATGCAAATATAATGAACAGCCAAAAGAATAACTTTTATTCATTTAAAGAATTCATATACAATTACAAATCATCTACATCCTAAATGATTAGCTTTGGGACACTATGTTGGAGTTCTACCAGGAACAGTATATCGTAATCGATCAGGCATCAACAGCTTGTCGCAGCGAAAGTAGATATAAAAACTAATTTATATCTAATGATGCAATTTATAAATAAATCTAATTTATTCATCATATATTTCTAACAGCTGAAATATATGAAAAAAATATCAGATCTAAAAATAAAATTATTTTAAGCATTAAAACTTACCTGGATCGCTATCCTGGCCTGCTCTGAAAAGCATGCTGATCCGCTTTTAAAATCGGGATTCTACCGGAGTCGTGCAATGCCCGGCCTCTGCTGGTATCCACACAAAGCTTTCATAACCGAGTCATAGAGATCACTGGACTGCTAGATCCTTGCAGCCCTCTCCTCTTTTAGCAAATCATCCACTTTAAAAATCATGCCGATCCGTAACTAGACCAGCTTCTGACTTCGATCTTGCAAATCAGACTATGCAAGACCTTTGGACCTCTTACTATCTTCTTCCTCTTATATAAAAGACCTCTCCTTATTCTTGAACCTCTCACAAGGAAGAAGAAATAAACTAGAAGGGAGAGAACAACTCGACACCCATGAGAGAGACTCTTTGGGAAGATGCCCAAAAGGAAGAATCATGCCAAAAAAAAATTCATGCCAATAATGATATTGTTATTGGTTGGCCACCCCTTTCTCCCTAGTATGATTTACCGTAAATTAATTATCCAAGTCCTCCATGCCAAAACACCGGTGTTATATTTCAACTGGTTGAAAATTAAGAGGAGTAAAAGAGAAGGACTCCTCCTCCCCTCTTTCTCTTCATGTTAAAACACTATTAGCGCCCTCTTGGTTTTCACACCAACTCCACTTTGTTGCACAAAGCTCTTGGGGCCCACTTAGGCATGTGGAATCAGGGGAGACAAGGAAAGAGAGTCCCAGTCCAACTGGACTCTAGGTCATGATCCAAATAAAGTGATTTGATAATCAAATCGAAGCCAATTTTAAATCCAATCGAACCATTTCGAAAAGGACATTGATCCAACTCAATTAGGATTAATTAACTGAGTCTAACTCAATTAAATAAAATCTAATTTAATTTAATTAATAATTAATCCATAATTAATTAATTGTAACATTTATAATTAGGTCCAAATATACTAAAATTGCTAATTTTAGTAACATTTTGATTTATTGATTGGTTACTTAAGCTCCTGATATGTGTGACCCCTTAGGTCCTATCCTATCTGGTAATGAGACATGCTATAATCTCCATTATACATCATCGAAACTCCTTTCGATGGACATAAACAATTTCAACTCAATCCTAATCAGGATCATCAATCTGAAAATGATCCTAATGGGCTCTCACAATCCACTAGTGATACCTAGCAGAATAAGGTTGGAACCCCTAGGTGTAGTTATCATATGATTCGGTTCCTCTATCAAAAATTCTGATATGATGTTGGTTACAAATACTCGTCAAACCCATCAATCATATACTAACTTAATCGACTCAAGTCCAATTATGATACTAATGAAAATACCTTTTCATTATCACCTTGCTATGGCCCTAGACATTTGGACTTAGTCACATTAAGCTGCATAGGATTATTCCTTACTACTAAGGCTAATAGATCCTTACAAGTGAACACCCTACTCCTACAATAAACTTACTGTAGCCAACGAACATCGCAAGATCTCATATGGATAGGAACCATGTGATTGTGCTATCAAACTACAGTAACCTTATTATGAATAGTTGAGACACTCAAGGTCAAAGAACTGTCACATGACTACAGCATCGAAAAGTTATTGATAAGTGAGTAGTCATCCGTATAACTTCCTGCACTTGGTTATGCTCAGTATCGTTGATTTCTATCAACTACCTGCACTCTCACTTTAGTGTCACCACAATGTAGGTCAGAGACTCATCTACCCAGAAAGAGAAATGATCTTGCATCGATTTTAATGGATAAATCTCCATCCTCATGATATTCCAATAATCGGGAGCATTTAGGAGTTAATCTATAAAGACACGTGCCTTTGATTTTCAACTCTTGCAAATATGTGTCATTGTCCATTAACTTCATGGACGATTCACAGACACATCAATATGAATGAAACTAATACCCTTTTATTAATAAGAAAAATTAAGTACAATGCTCATGCCCTAAAAATTATAATGTGTCAAGCCAACTTGGCTTCCAGGGCATGCATCTAACATCTCCCACTTGCACTAAAGCTAATTGGCTACATTCATATTCGCCTTCATATCTATGTCCCATCTTCTCAAAGTGGATTTCAGCCTTCATATCTAAGTCCCATCTTCTCAAAGTGGACTTCAGCCTTCTGCTGGCTCAGAGTCTTAGTCAGTGGGTCTGTCACATCTTATCATACTTCTTCTCGAGGTAGTCGTGTATGATATGAAACCACCACTCAATATGCTTAGACTTCTAGTAAGACCCGGGCTCCTTAGCAAGAGCTATTGCACTATTATTATCACAATATATGGGGATGGCATCATATGGCATCACTCCAAGCTCTGCAATGAACTTTTTATACCAGAAGTCTTTTTTTGTAGCTTTAGAGGCAACGATATACTCTGCTTCCATTGTTGAATCTACTATGATGGGTTACTTAGAACTCTTCCAACTAGTAGCCCCACCATTGCACAAAAACACAAACCTTGATGTAAACTTTCTATCATCAGGATCAGAAATAAAGTCCCAGTCTGTATATCCCTTTATCCCTAATTCCGAACTCCCTCCAAAGACTAAGAACAAATCTTTAGTCCTTTTCAAGTACTTAAGAATGTTCTTCATAGCTATCCAGTGTTTTTCACCTGGATTCGATCGATATCTGCTTGTGACACTCACAGCAAGAGCTATATCAGGCCGAGTACACAACATGACATACATAAGGCTTCCAATTGCTGAAGCATAAGAAATCTTGCTCATGCGTTGAATCTCTTCAGGTGTGTTAGGACATATTTTCTTGGAGAGATTAATGCCATGCCAAAGAGGTAACAATCCTCTTTTAGAGTTCTCCATACTAAACCTTTTCAGCACTTCCTTTATATATATTTTATGAAAGGCCAAGCATCCAATTAGATCTATCTCTATAGACCTTAATCCCCAAAATGTAATATGCTTTACCTAAGTCTTTCATAGAGAATTCCTTAGATAACCAACTTTTGACTGAAGTCAACATGGGAATATCATTCCCAACAAGAAGGATGTCATCCACGTACAATACAAGGAATGTCATTGCCCTCCCACTGGCCTTCTTGTAAACACATGGTTCCTCCTCATTCTTGATAAAATCAAATGATTTGATTGCATCATCAAAATGAGTATTCCAACTCCAAGAAGCTTGCTTCAATCCGTAGATTGATCTATGTAGCTTGCAGACTTTATGATCTTCATCATTGGAAGTGAAACCCAAAGGCTACTCCATATAGATATCTTCTTCAAGATATCCATTCAGGAATGCAGTTTTCACATCCATCTGCCATATCTCATAATCATGATATGTTGTAATTGCAAGCAATGTATGGATGGATTTCAGCATATCTATTGGTGAAAAGGTGTCATGATAGTCAATGCCTTCATGTTGACTATACCCTTTCACCACTAACCTAGCTTTAAAGAGAGACCTTACCATCTGCACCTATTTTCTTTTTGTAGATCCATTTACAACCAATAGGTACAATACCCTCTGGTGGATCCACTAAGGACCATACTTGGTTAGAATGCATTGATTCTATTTCTAACTTCATAGCATTCAACCATTTCTCAGAGTCAATGTCTAACATTGCCTCATTATAAGTCTTAGGATCAATCAATTGATCCTTGTCCCCAACTTAAAACATTTCCTTTATATCCTCTGTAAGCATACCCAAGTACCTTTCAGGATGTTTGAAGACTCTAATAGACCTACGAGGTGGAAGAGCATTTATGTGAATTGGTTGATTGGGTTTGATCTGATCTACAGCTAGCTACTCTTCAAAGACTTTCTCATCGAGCTCAATTAACCTCCCACTACCACCTTCTTGAATAAACTATTTTTCAAGAAATGTGGCATATCTGATCACAATCATATTGTGATCTTCTAGAAGGTAAAAGTAATACCCTAAAGTTTCTTTAGGATATCCTATAAATCGAGCTTTCACAGATCTAGATTCTAATTTATCCTCCATTAGTCTTTTGACATAGGCTGGACATCCCCAAATCTTGAAATGAGCAAGACTTGGTTTCTTACCATGCCAAATCTCATATGGTGTGGTAGGAATAGATTTAGATGGAACTCTATTTAGAATATAAATTGAAGTTTGTAGGGCATATCCCCAAAGAAATAAAAGCAAGTCAGTGAAGCTCATCATGGATTGGACCATATCTAATAGTGTCCTGTTTCTCCTCTCAAACACCCCGTCGAGCTAAGGCATACCAAGTGGAGTCCATTGTGAGACTATGCCATTGTCCTTAAGATAACCTAAGAATTCCCTACTAAGGCATTCACCTCCCCGATCTGATCGAAGAACCTTAAGAGTTTTACATGTTTGTTTTTCTATCTCATGTCTGAATTCTGCTTCTTTGCAGGATTCTTCTTCTTCCAAGTAGACTTTCTTTTGGAGGAAGACTGCTCCATAGAGAAAATAGAGCCCCTTGAACTCTTTAGGGTCCCCTCATTGCTTATCAACATGTTCAATAATTCAGGTAAAGTGTAATTTAACTTGTTGTTCATATGGTTACCGCATAATTCATCCCTTTGACCTCATAATGCTCAAGATGACCTAGGATTTGGCTGCCAACCCTAATTTAGCATATCCAGATCGTGTCTCAACCTTACAAGTTCTGTAACTCCTCACAAGAACTATCCTGGCCAAGGTTAGTTCAAACCATTTGGAGGGATCAATCCCATCTTGATCCATCATTGCTCCACAAGTACTTGACTATACCCAGAAAACTTCCATTACTAGATTAAAATTCCAGGTAGTCCGATACCAAAGTATAATAAGTTGCTTGCAAGCTACCATGGTGACCTTAGGTCTGAGAGATATATATACCCATATTGGTTCATGAGCAAACCTTTGGCAGAAGGGAGCTCCGCAACTGGTCACGTTTAGTGAGACACCTACATTTCACCTGTATATCATTTCAGTGTCTCTACACTCCTTGGTTAAGAGGACAACCATCCAATGTGACATACAACAACCTACACTTGATACATCATCATCCTACAACAATGTATCCTTTGATTTGAACTAATTTAAGAACTACTCGATATATCCTCTCTGTATCAAATATAATGTAGTTCTAAGGACTCCATCACACAAGAGTTATTTTCAAGAAAATGTACATGTGATGAATAGTAAAAATAATAACTTTTATTCATTTAAAGAATCTATACATAATTATAAACCATCTACATTCCTTTCAGGAAGATGTACATGTGATGAATAGCGAAAATAATAACTTTTATTCATTTAAAGAATTCATATACAATTATAAACCATCTACATCCTAGACGATTGGCTTTGGGACACTATTCCCAACAGGGTTCTCTTTGGAAGATAAATTCTATGAATGTCTTGCACCATTGCTTGACTACCACCATTGTATTTGGTTGGTGGACTTAACCACCAGTGCTCTATCTACATCATTGCAGCTATAGCCAATCAATAGACTTAATGCTAGCAAGAGAGCTCAAGTTGCATACCGCATCATCCAAACCATCCTCAAGAGGCTATTCTACTTCACTGGAGAGGCATTCCAAAAGCCCCCACTCTAGGTTGTAGGTGGCAGATTGGCCTGAGCTGGTGTAGGAGTTTGTTTCCTTACTTCCTGGTCAACTTCCTTCACCTGCTAGTGAGCTTCCTGCTTCTAGCGACTCCTTGCCTCGCTTCTGCCTTGTCCACCTTGTTGATGTTGCCAAGTGTGCTCTTCATCACACTGGTTTCATCCTAGAGGTAGGTGCAACACCCATGCTCTCAACCATTCTCATCTTCCCGGCTATCAAACTGAGGGTCTTCGTGGCACTTGACCACTCAAAAGGTATTCCCAGCTCTATGGAAGAGCTCAGGATTCTAGGAGACATCCAGTTTTTGATGGACACTACTATTTTTCTTGTATTTTAGGATCCTATAAAGTGAAGTTATCAATTGAGAGGCTGTAAATCTATGTAATCTAGCCACAAGGCTACATGTGTGCATTTCAATTTTGTCAATTGAAAACTTCTAGTATTTTTATGCCTTCATTGCTGATGCGGGATGAAAATGGAGTTTTAAACTATGAAATCAGCAATCTAAAATAAGCAATGATCCTGCCACATATCAGCAAGTTTCATGCTTAAGAGAAAGCAAATAAACTTAATATAAGAGACTACTAGATAAAAGTAGTATTACCCATGATGTACTTTTCATTCAATCAAAAGTAGAAGGACCTAATGATTAAGAAACCAATCTAAGACAATTACCTTCAATAATTCAGACCTAAGAGTTTAAGAGGGGATTAACTTACCAACAATGAGCTCTCAACTTCATGGGTGGCTCAAACCTCAACACTCAAAGGATTAGCAGTTGGATGAAAAGACTACCACTCCATTGATTGAAGACACCTAACGTAGTGATTCTAAGAAAAGGTAAACTTCATCCATGACTTGGAACCTTTGAGAGAACCTACAAGAAGGACATTAGTGGGCATGGAAATGATGAGAAAAAAGGAAAGAAGGAAGGAAAGAAGGAAGGAAATTTGAAGAATGGGAAAGGGAAGAGATTATGGTGATATCTTGAAGCTTGGGAAATCGATTTGGGCCTCACACCCTCTCTCTCACTGAGTGACAAAGCAATGGAAGAGAAGAAAGGCTTTTCCTTTTCATTCATTTTAATAGCTTGATTACAAGAGGGTTATGGGTATTTATAAACTTCCCTAGGCCTTTCAAATTTGAATTACAAGCATAAAAAGTGGAGTGAAGAGTGGAGTGATAAGTGTGATTACATGCATGAAAAGTGGAGAGATAAGTGGGTGCCCTAACTTGAATTCAAATTTGAATTCTTCATGCTTGGGTGCACAATTGGAGTGATGTGGCATGGGAAGGTGAGGTGGCATCCATCTTGGCATGGAGGTGATGTGGTGGTGAGGTGGCATCCCATCTAGGCATGGTGAGGTGGCATTCCAACTTGGCATGGAGGTTGAGGTCGTTTGCTCCATCCAATCTTGATGCTTTCAAGCTTCATGGTTTTTGTCTTGACTAATTTGAACTCAACTTGAACCCAACTCGTTTAATTACAAGACCCAACTAATTATAAGACCAAATTGATCCCAACTTGACTAAGTACAAGGTCAAATTGAATCCAACTTGACCAAATTGAACCCAACAAAACTAAATTAAACCTAACAAGACTAAATTGAAATTGAAATTGGAATGGACTCGACTCTAATTACAAGACTCATGCTGAAAATTAAAACTAATGTTGAAGCCAAAATTGAGTCTAGCTTATTCACTTGCAATCCATAAGGAACTCAACTTGATTAAGTTTGATTAAAGTCTCTTACGAGCTCTGGTGCCCGCACCAATTCTCCCAGGATGGGAGGGACTCGACCCTGTCAAGTATGGGTCAACTTGACTTTGGTAGTATTCTAGTAAATCTAGATTAATCCTTTGCAGATCCTCTCGAGTGATCCATGAGTCCTCAGATTTTGGTCGACCTTGTCAACAAACCAAATAGCATTGATATCCTTTGTTTCGGGTAGTAATAGTCTTATTATCCAGAATACGCACAATCCTATCTCGCTGTCTAGGTAATGTGGCTAGTGGACACTCTGGGATAGGTTCACTCTTAAAAATGGGATCAGGTTCAAAAAGCTCACTGGGTATCATTGTTGGTTCCTTATACTACTAGGTCTGAGATATTGAAAGTTGAACTAATACCAAAATCAGATGGTAACTCAAGCACATAAGCATTAGATCCAATTTTCTTTATTATTTTGAAAGGACCTGCATTACAGGCATGCAACTTTTTCATGATTCCAGGTGGGAACCATTCAGGTCGAAGCCTAATCATCACATAGTCCCCTTCAGTAAACTATTGACTCTCTTATGAAATTTAGCCATATGTTTGTAACTTTCATTGTTCAAGTTAATTTTTTTACTAATCTCTTTATGTTAATCCCTGATATGCTGTGCATATGACTCTGTAGACTTAAAAACTCATGCATGCATGGGCAAAGGGACAAGGTCTATGGGCTTGCTTGGTTTGTATTCATGGACAATCTCAAATGGAATTTTTTCAATATACCTATTGACTGAGCTATTGTAGTCAAATTCAGCACGTGATAACAAAAGATCCCAATTTCAAGTATTCTCACCAACTAGACATCTCATCAGGTTTCCAAGACTTCTATTCACAACTTCTATTTGGCTGTTAGTTTGTGGGTGGTAGGTGGTAGAAAATTTCAGTTTGGTTCCTAACATGTGCCATAGGATTTTTCAAAAATAACTAGTGAATTAGACATCCCTATCAGACACAATGGTTTTGGGCAAACCATGTAACCTAACCACTTCATTTAGGAATAGTTTGGCCACTTTTAAAGCATCAGAAGTCTGAGAACAAGGTAAGAAGCGTGCCATCTTGGAAAAGCGATCGACCACACCATAAATGGAGTTGTATCTTTACATGGTCTTTGGTAGCCCTAACACAAAATCCATACTAAGGTCTTGCCATGGACAATCAGGGACAGGCAAAGGAGTGTATAGGCCGGTGTTTTGTTTCTGCTATTTGGTAACAGCACAGGTTCGACACTAGGCCACCACTTGGGCCACATTTCACTTGAGACTAGGCCAAAAGAACTGGTCTTCAACCGCTAAAATAGTTTTGTTCCTACCAAAATGGCCAGCTAAACCCCTTGTATGGATTTTCCAAATTAAGAATTCTCCGATGGAGGTTCGAGGGATGCACAACTTATTTCCTTTGAAAAGGAATCCATCATGAATGGTGTAGTCACTATACAAACTAGATGGTCCTTGGTGAACAAATTGAAAAATTTTGCTAAAGTCTGGACAATTCTTATATTCTTCTTTTAACCTATCAAATCCTATGACTTCAGTACTTACAGAGGTCAAGAGCATGGAACAACAGCTCAACGCATCGGCAACTTGATTTTCAGTGCCAGCACGGTGTTTCAAAATGAAGGTATAAGCTTAAATATACTCTATCCACTTGTCATGCCTAAGGTTTAGTTTCTTTTGAGAACTAAGGAATCAGAGTGCTTCATGGTCTGAATATAGGATAAACTCTTGCAGTAAGAGATAGTGTCTCCAATACCTTAAGGCTTGAACTACCGCATACAATTCCTTATCCTAAGTTGAATACTTTAATCTTGCTTCATTCAACTTCTCACTAAGGCTACAAGGTGTTTTTTTTGACTTAGAACTCCTCCAATTTCAACTCTAGAAGCATCACAAGCAACCTCAAAAACCTTTGAAAAGTTAGGTAGCCTCAAAATTAGTGCTTGGGTCATTTTCTCTTTGATCTCAAGAAAGGCTCTATGATGCGGAACGATGCGATACAGTGTAAGATGATTTAATTTTTGTCTAAGATGTTTTAAAGAGCAATGATCATAACAATTAAATAACTAAACATAACAGACTAAAGAGATTAAATAAAGTAACTAACTACCTACCCGCAATCTGAACCGCAAGCTATAAAGAATAAGGACCCAACGGCTAGGAAACCATCAAAGATTAGGCTATTCCATGCTTCAACTACCAAATCTTCTAATGAGAAAGGATTGGTTGCTTACCTTAATGAATATTCTCTTTGACTCGGGATAGATCAGCTGCTGGTCGCTCAAATCTCATAGCAGGATGAAGATCGGGACTCTAGATTTCAGATCTACCATCAGATCTTGGTTCGGAAGCAAAGGATCCATCCTCTAAAGTCCTTAAACACCTGGGATCTGCATAGAAGGTAGCAAACAAGACTTTAAAAATGAAGTAAACCATATTTAAAATGAAAAAAAAGGAAGGGTTGGATGTGTAGAGCTTGAAGAAGATCGGTAGCAGCTTGTCGAATCCGATACAATCTCCACTCAAGGACCTCACCACCTTGAGCTCTTAAGGACCTCCCCAACCTTAGAGAAAAACACTAAAGCCTAACCCAGCTTTGTGAAAGAAAGAATGCATCTTTATTTCATGATTGAACAACAATTACAAGGGGGGTATGGGGTCCTATTTATAGGGTTCTTCACACAAGAAGATGTCATAGGACTCCTTTGAATTCAAATTACATTTAAATTTAGATTTTAATTCAAACACTCCTTGTCTTCTTGGCTTCCTCTTGAAATTTTGAATTTTGAATAGACCTTTCATGGCTTGGGTGACAACATGAAGCATTCTGGCTTCATAAAAAAAATGTGCGACAAATTTAAGATTGAGATGGTGCACTAATCCTTCTCTTGGAGCGAATCCTTCTTCTCATTTGGCACTAATCTCTCTTTCTTAATCTCAATTGGTGTCACATCTAAATTTTTTGAACTCCTTGATCGGCAACATGAGATAGGAAGCAGTTTGAAAGGTTTAAGTTAGAATTTGAACCCTTCATTTGAATTTGAAAGAGGTTTGGATGAAGATATCTCCTCCTTTGAATTAGAAAGTAGATAAAAGATAACTCCTCCTTTGAGTTTTGGATGAACCTCCACTTATCTTGGACTCCATTTAAATTTGAATGAATCACTTACCCTTGGACTCTTCCTCCCATTTAAACTTTGAATGAACCATGGGTGGGCATCATCTAGAGTGGGCGACAAGAGAGAATGAGGGGGGTGCCATATGAGAAGCAGAGTCATTCTGCTTTACTCCTCTCAATTGGGCCTCCTTGGAATCTCAAATGGGCCATGAAAGGGAATTGGATGGGGCGTCTTTCTTGGATAATGATGAAATTTAAATTGTCTTCTTGTCTTGTTGTCCAAATGTCTTAATGTCTGGATGTCCCAATGTTCGAATGTCTGGATGTTCGGATATCTGGATGTCCAGATGTCTGGTGAAAAATTTGGACAACCCTTTTTTGACCTAGAATTGATCCACCAAGGTGATGATGACTTGGGTCTTGGGTACTTATGACACCCCTTGACTTATTCAAGCATTAATTACATGACTCAAATTGGACAATTCACCAAACAAAGCAAATTAATGCAATTTACAAGACTCTTAATCCAATTGATGGACTCAATGGACTTAATTGGTAACTCAACAACCCTAATTGACCAAATTACACTCAATTTGATCAAATTACAACTCAATTTGACTTAATTACAAACTCAAAACAACTGGGACTCGAGTGTTTTTTCTAAAGAACACATGGACATACTCATTGGTGATCCAAATTAAATTGGAAAAGGTTTGCTTCCTCTTCCTGGCTCTTGTGTCCTCACCAATTCTCCCAGGTGGGAGGAACTCGACCCCGTCGAGTATGGGTCAATTCGGCTGAGGTAATGTTCTAGCAAGTCAGGGTTTAAATTTTGAAGATCCTCTCTAGTGATCCAAGAATCCTCAGACTCAGGTCTCCCTTGCCAATGAACCAGATATCTTTGATAGTTCTTATTTTTAGTAGTTATGTTCTTATCATCCAAGATCTGCTCAATCTTTTCTCTCCTCTCTAATAATTTGGCTGGTGGACATTCTGAGATAGGGTCACTCTCAAAGGTGGGATCAAACTCAAATGGCTCACTAGGTATCACCATTGGTTCCTTAAACTCGATTAGATCAGATATAT
This sequence comes from Areca catechu, assembly GCA_021397845.1. Classification (NCBI taxonomy): domain Eukaryota; kingdom Viridiplantae; phylum Streptophyta; class Magnoliopsida; order Arecales; family Arecaceae; genus Areca; species Areca catechu. Next base: position 119,307,724 of record CM038043.1, read on the forward strand.
TGAAGGTCGGACTAATACCTAACTCAGATGGTAATTCTAGCATATAAGCATTAGGTCCAATCTTCTTTATAATCCTAAATGGTCCAGCACTACGGGCATGTAGTTTTTTCATGGTTCCTACTAGAAACCGTTCAGGTCGTAACCTGATCATGATGAAGTCCCCTTCGTTAAACTATTTAAGTCTCTTATGTAAGTTGCTAGCCTCGTGATCATATGATTCATTTCTCTTTTTAATTTTATTATTGATTTTTTTATGCAATGCTTTGACATGTTGTGCAAATGACTCGGTTGATTCGAAAATGCGGCCATGCATAGGTAATGGAATCAAATTTAAAGGCTTTCATGGCTTGTACCCATGTACAATCTAAAAAGGACTCTTACGAGTAGACCTATTGACTGAACTATTATAGGCAAACTCAACTCTAGATAGATTAGGTCCCAATTGCTAGTATTCTCCCCTACCAAACATCTTAACATGTTTCCTAGACTTCAGTTCACTACCTCAATCTGGCTATCAGTTTGAGGGTGATAAGTAGTAGAAAACTTCATCTTAGTCCATAACATATGCCAGAGGGTTTTCTAGAAATAACTTGTGAACCGTACATCCCTGTCATACACAATTGTCTTGGGTAAACCATGTAATCTGACCACCTCATCTAAGAAAAAGTTTGGCGACTCTAGAGGCATCGAATGTTTGTGAACAAGGAATGAAATGTACCATTTTAAAAAATCTATCAACCACGACAAAGATGGAATCGTGTCACCTCATGGTTTTGGGTAAACCTAGAACAAAGTCCATACTTAGATCTTGCCAAGAGCAATCGGGCACAAGCATAGGGGTATAGAGGCCAGTGTTTTGCTTTTGCTGCTACGCAACAGTACAAGTTCTACACCTAGCCATTATTTGAGCTACATTTCTCTTAAGACTTGGCCAGAAGAATTGGTCCTTCACTGCCAGAATAGTCTTATTTCTTCCAAAATGTCCTACTAAGCCTCCAGCAATGATCTTCCAAATCAGAAATTCCTTAAGGGATATTCTAGGTATGCAAAGCTTATTTTTCTTAAAAAGATAACCATCTCGTAAAGTATAATCACTATCCAAACTAGATGGTCCTTACTTGATTTTCCCATAGATTTTCCCAAAATCTGGACAAGACTCATACAACTCCTTTAGCTTGTCAAATCCAACAACCTCAGTATTGACACAATTCAACAACATTGATCGGTGACTAAGGGCATCTGCAACTTCATTCTTTAAACTAGCTTGATGCTTCAACATGAAAGTATAATACTAGAGATACTCTATCCACTTAGCATGTCTTTGATTTAATTTCTTTTGAGAGTTTAGAAATCTAACTGCCTCATGGTCAAAGTACAAAATAAATTCCTGTGGTAGTAAATAATGTCTCCAATATTTCAATGCTTGTACTACCGCATAAAACTCTTTATCGTAGGTTAAGTACTTGGATTTAGCCTCATTTAATTTTTTACTAAAAAAGGCTACAGGATGACTCTCTTGACTAACTACTCCTCCTATGCCAACACCCGAAGCATCACAAGCAACTTCAAATACTTTAGAAAAATCAAGAAGTCTCAAGATCGGGGCTTGTATCATCTTCTCTTTTATCACTAGGAAGGCTCTATCAGCATTCTTGGTCCACTTAAAGGCTCCCTTCCTAATGCAATCTGTAATCGGTACCATAATGGTGATAAATTCTTTGATAATTCTTTTATAGAAGGTGGCTAATCCATGAAAACTACGGACATTATGGATATTCCTAGGTATGGGCCACTCAACTATTGATTTGATCTTCTCAAGATCAGCAGACACTCCCTCTGGGATCACTACAAAACCTAAAAAAACTATCCTAGTGGTCATGAAGCTACACTTCTTAAGATTGGCATACAGGTTCTCTTTCCTAAGTGTCTGACACACTAGATAAAGATGGTCTAAGTAATCCTTCCTAATCTTACTGTATATGAGGATATCATCAAACTATACAACCTCAAATTTTCCAATCAAGGCTCTTTGATGGGGGACGGTGGGGTAGGAGGATCGAACGATGAGCCTAGAAGTCACCTAGATTAGGGTGTTCTAATTTTTTTTGAATTTTTTTTCTAGGGGTGGCAAAGGAAAAAATAGGGATGGAAGACAAGGATCTGGATCTCATGGACTTTGGGACTCACCCTAACGAAGATACCACTCACCTCTAAGGCATTACACCCTCCTCGATACTTGGAGGTGCTAGGATGAATCTCAAAGGTCATGAGGAAAAAATTGGACACTCTAGGACTGGGGACATATATTCACGGAGAGACCTCTCATCTCTAGGGCATCTCACCCATCCCACTACATGTAGCCTAGGGCATCCCACCCATCTCACACATGCGGAGCCTAGGGCATCCCACCCAAATTGCTACCTGGGGCCGTAAAGGAAAAGTCTCTAAGACCTAGAGGGGGACTCGATGGGAAACCAAAATTGATGGCGAAGGAATAATGGGATGGAAGATTGGGATCTAGATCTCATGGACTTTGGGACTCATCATAACGAAGAGACCTCTCACCTCTAAGGCATTACACCCTCCTCGATACTTGGAGGTGCTAGGATGGATCTTAAAGACCACGAGGGGATATAGAAGATGGAATAGGAATGGGATAACTGGGCATGAGCTCATATCATGTCCTGGGATTGGGCCTCACACCCTCTCCTCACGGAGTAAAAAAGAATCACTCTTCTCTAAAACAAAAAAAAAATTCATTTCTCAATTATTTTTACAAGAAGGATTGGACCCTATTTTATAGACACCAAGCCATTTTAAAATTCAAATTTGAAATTCAAAAAAATAATAAAATAAAGAAAGAAGAGGGGCGGTATTTGTGGAGGAAATCGTGGATCCAATCAAATTCGAATTCAAATTCGAATTCAAAGAATGAGATTTGTGCAGGCATGATGACCTTGTAGAAAAATAAAACTCCCACTCTGAGAAGCATGCTACCCCTGAGATCCGTGCAAAGTGTTTTCTAATGCTCTGAGATCCGTGCATAGATCTTTCCTTCTCGTGGCCGTGGAACAGGGGCAGATGGGGAAGAAGGCTTGGTGTCTTGGTCGTGGGTCTTCCGAACGAGAGGGAGTGGTGGTAGGTCAGGGTGGCGGCACGGCGGAGACGGTGGCAGGGAGGGAGGTTGTGATCGGACTCAGCCTTCTTGATGACGGCATCGAACTCTTTGCCGCGGTGGCTCATCTCCATGATGCTCATGCCGGAGCCATGGTAGTTGTAGAGCTCGACCTGGGTGTTTCTGATACAGCTCCAAGAACCACGAATCCTCATGGTCAGCTTCCCTCAACTGCTGCTAGTATAGATTGAATGTCCAGCAACCATGACAAGATCTTGAGGATTTGCAAAAGGATAAGAACCAGAACCCACACTCAGATCATCGAGCCTTCGATAACCCATCATTCTAAAATGGCTTTCATATGCAGACAGAACAATCAGAATGATTACACCAAAAAATAATGAGATGAGAAAAATTGCAATAGGGTGAAGCTTGCTATAGAAGAGTTGACGGTGCCCGAGTACTTGCAGTTCAAGGAAGAACTTGTTGATGGTAGTAGCCGAAAAAACTTTTGTTCTGAAGTTGGACTTCGAGCCCTTCAATGCTTCTTTCCCTGGGCATCGTGGGAGGCACGGGGTTGCCGGCTGGAGACGACTCCGGGCGGAGGGGCGTCGGGTGCGGAGAAGGGAGGCGTCACGGGCATGGGCATCATGGGCATCACGGGCATGGGCATCATGAGCATCACGGGCATGGAGCAGCATGGGAAGATGGATGGCTAACAGGGTCGATCCAATCGTCGGGCATGGCAGCGCGGGGGAGATGGAGGGCCGTCGGGGGGGTTCTCCGATGGTCGGGCATGGTAGAGAGGGACAAACAGGAAGAAAAAATGAAGAAAAATGAAGTTTCTGAAAGTTCTGGGAGGTTGAAGATGACTGGAATAAAAAAAAAATCTAGGAGAAACATGAAATAAAACGGGAATAGCAGGGATAGATGGAATAGCTGGAATAAAAAAAAATGTAAAATAAAATTTAAAAAATCTAGGAGAAAAAGAAGAAAACCCAAATGGATTTTGATGTCCCCATCATTTCCCTGAGGTGGGGAAAACTCGACTCCGTCGAGTCACGCTCGCCACAAATTTTTTTTTCTCTCTTTTTTTTTTCCCTTATCTTTTTTTTTTCTCTTCTTTTTTTTCAACTCTTTTTTTTTTTTCCAACCCTAATCCTAACCTGCACTGATACCAAAATTGATGGGGGACAGCGCGGGGCTAGGAGGATCGAACGGTGAGCCTAGAAGTCACCTAGATTAGGGTATTCTAATTTTTTTTGAATTTTTTTCCTAGGGGTGGTGAAGGAAAAAATGGGGATGGAAGGCAAGAATCTGGATCTCATGCACTTTGGGACTCACTCTAACAAAGAGACCTCTCATCTCTAAGGTATTACACTCTCCTCGATACTTCGAGGTGCTAGGATGAATCTCAAAGGTCATGAGGGAAAAATTGGACACTCTAGGATTGGGGACTTACATTCACGGAGAGACCTCTCACCCCTAGGGCATCTCACCCATCCCACTACATGTAGCCTAGGGCATCCCACCCATCTCACACATGCGGAGCCTAGGGCATCCCACCCAAATTGCTACCTTGGGCCGTAAAGGAAAAGTCTCTAAGACCTAGAGGGAGACTCGATGGGAAACCAAAATTGATGGCGAAGGAATAATGGGATGGAAGATTGGGATCTGGATCTCATGGACATTGGGACTCACCCTAACGAAGAGACCTCTCACCTCTAAGGCATTACACCCTCCTCGATACTTGGACGTGCTAGGATGGATCTCAAAGACCACGAGGGGATAGAAAAGATGGAATGGGAAGGGGATAACTAAGCATGACCTCACATCATGTCCTGGGGTTGGGCCTCACACCCTCTCCTCACTGAGTGAAAAAGAATCACTCTTCTCTAAAACAAAAAAAATTTCATTTCTCAATTATTTTTATAAGAAGAATTGGAGGTTATTTTATAGACACCAAGCCATTTTAAAATTAAAATTCGAAATTCAAAAAAATAATAAAATAAAAAAGAAGAGGAGCGGCATTTGTAGAGGAAATTGTGGATCCAATCAAATTCGAATTTAAATTCGAATTCAAAGAATTAGATTTGCACAGGCATGATGACCTTGTAGAAAAAAAAAACTCCTGCTTTGAGAAGCATGCTACCCTGAGATCCGTGTAAAGTGCTTTCTACTGCTTTGAGATCCGTGCATAGATTTTTCCTTCCCGTGGTCGTGGAATAGGGGCGGATGGAGAAGAAGGCTTGTTGGCTTGGCCGTGGGTCTTCCGAACGGGAGGGAGTGGTGGTAGAGCAGGGTGGCGGCATGGCAGAGTTGGTGGCAGGGAGGGAGGCGGTGATCGGACTCGGCCTTCTTGATGACGGCATCGAACTCTTTGCCGCGATGGCTCATCTCCATGGTGCTCATGCCGGAGCCGCGGTAGTTGTAGAGCTTGGCCTGGGTGTTTCTGATACAGCTCAAGAACCACGAATCCTCATGGTCAGCTTCCCACAACTGCTGCTAGTATAGATTGAATGTCCTGCAACCATGACAAGATGATGAGGATTTGCAAAAGGATAAGAACCAGAACCCACACTCAGATCATGAGCCTTCGGTAACCCATCATTCTAAAATGTTTTTCATATGCAGACAGAACAATCAGAAAGATTACACCAAAAAACAATGAGATGAGAAAAATTGCAATAGGGTGAAGCTTGCTGTAGAAGAGTTGACGATGCCTGAGTACTTGCAGATCAAGGAAGAACCTGTTGATGGAAGTAGCCAAAAAAACTTTGTGCTGAAGTTGGACTTTGAGCCCTTCAATGCTTCTTTCCCTGGGCATCGTGGGAGGCACGGGGTTGCCGACTGGAGACGACTCCGGGCGGAGGGGTGTCGGGCGCAGAGAAGGGAGGCATCACGGGCATGGTCATCATGGGCGTCACGGGCATGGGCATCATGGGCATCATGGGCGTCACGGGCATGGGCATCATGGGCATCACGGGCATGGAGCAGCAGGGGAAGATGGACGGCCGACGAGGTCGATCCAATCATCGGGCATGGCAGCGTAGGGGAGATGGAGGGCCATCGGGGGGTTCTCCGATGGTCGGGCGTGGTAGAGAGGGACAAACAGGAAGAGAAAAAGAAGAAAAATGGAGTTTCTAAAAGTTCTGGGAGGTTGAAGATGACTGGAATAGCAGAGGGATAAAATGTGGATAAACATGAAATAAAATAGGAATAGCAGGGATAGATGGAATAGTCGGAATAAAAAAAATGTAAAATTAAATTAAAAAAATCTAGGAGAAAAAGAAGAAAACCCGGATGGGTTTTGATGTCCCCATCATTCCCCTGAGGTGGGAAAAACTCGACTCTATCGAGTCAGGCTCGCTGCAAATTTTTTTCTCTCTTTTTTTTTTCTCTTCTCTTTTTTTTCTCTTCTTTTTTTTCAACTCTTTTTCTATTTCAACCCTAATCCTAACCTGCTCTGATACCAAAATTGAAGGGGGATAGCAGGGATAGGAGGATCGAACGGTGAGCCTAGAAGTCACTTAGATTAGGGTATTCTAATTTTTTTTGAATTTTTTTCCTTGGGGTGGCGAAGGAAAAAATGGGGATGGAAGACAAGGATCTAGATCTCATGGACTTTGTGACTCACCCTAATGAAGAGACCTGTCACCTCTAAGGCATTACACCCTCCTCGATACTTGGAGGCGCTAGGATGAATCTCAAAGGTCATGAGGAAAAAATTGGACACTCTAGGATTGGGGACTTACATTCATGGAGAGACCTCTAACCTCTAGGGCATCTCACCATCCCACTACATGTAGCCTAGGGCATCCCACCCATCTCACTACATGCGGAGCCTAGGGCATCCCACCCAAATTGCTACCTGGGGCCGTAAAGGAAAAGTCCCTAAGACCTAGAGGGGGACTCGACGGGAATCCAAAATTGCTTGTGAAGGAATAATGGGATGGAAGATTGGGATCTGGATCTCATGGACTTTGGGACTCACCCTAATGAAGTGACCTCTCACCTCTAAGGAATTACACCCTCGATATTTGGAGGTGCTAGGATGGATCTCAAAGACCACGAGGGGATAGAGAAGATGAAATGGAAAGGGGATAATTGGGCATGACCTCACATCATGTCCTGGGATTGGGCCTTACACCCTCTCCTCACGGAGTAAAGAAGAATCACTCTTCTCTAAAACAAAAAAAAAATCATTTCTTAATTATTTTTACAAGAAGGATTGGAGCCTATTTAATAGACACCAAGCCATTTTAAAATTCAAATTCAAAATTCCAAAAAATAATAAAATAAGGAAAGAAGAGGGGCGGCATTTGTGGAGGAAATCATGGATCCAATCAAATTCGAATTCAAAAAATGAGATCTGCACAGGCATGATGACCTTGTAAAAAAAAAACTCCTGCTCTGAGAAGCATGCTATCCTGAGATCCTTGCAAAGTGTTCATGCTGCTCTGAGATCCATGGGTAGATTTTTCCTTCCCGTGGTCGTGGAATAGGGGTGGATGGGGAAGAATGCTTGGTGGCTTGGCCATGGGTCTTCCGAATGGGAGGGAGTGGCGGTGGAGCAAGGCGGCGACACGGCGGAGATGGTGGCAGGGAGGGTGGTGGTGATTGGACTCGGCCTTCTTGATGATCGCATCGAACTCTTTGCCGTGGTGACTCATCTCCATGATGCTCATGCCGGAGCCATGGCAGTTGTAGAGCTTGGCCTGGGTGTTTCTGATATGGCTCCAAGAACCACGAATCCCCATGATCAGTCTTCCCATAACTACTGTTAGTATAGATTGAATGTCCAGCAACCATGACAAGATGATGAGGATTTCCAAAAGGATACGAACCAGAACCCACACTCAGATCATCAAGCCTTCGGTAACCCATCATTCTAAAATGGCTTTCATATGTAGACAAAACAATTAGAATGATTACACCAAAGGACAATGAGATGTGAAAAAATTGCAACAGGGTGAAGCTTGCTGTAGAAGAGTTGACGGTGCCTGAGTACTCGCAGTTCAAGGAAGAACTCGTTGATGGAAGTAACTAAAATAACTTTGTGCTGGAGTTGGACTTCGAGCCCTTCAATGCTTTTTTCCCTGGACATCGTGGGAGGCATGAGGTTGCCGGCTGGAGACGACTCCGGGCAGAGGTGCTTCGGGCATGGAGAAGGGAGGCGTCACGGGCATGGGCATCATGGGCATCACGAGCATGGAGCAGTAGGGGAAGATGGACAACCGACGAGGTCCATCCAATCATTGGGCATGGTAGCGCGGGGGAGATGGAGGGCCATCGGGGGGGGTTCTCCGGTGGTCGGGCGTGGCAAAGAGTGACAAACGGGAAGAAAAAATGAAGAGAAATGGAGTTTCTGAATGTTCTGGGAGGTTGAAGATGACTATAATAACAGAGGAATAAAATGGGGATAAACATGAAATAAAACGGGAATAGCATGATGGGTTTTGATGTCCCGTCACTCTTAATACTTGGGTTATTATCCTCGTAAAAGTGCTAGGAGCATTGGACAAGCCAAAAGGCGTTACCAACCATTCGTACAAACTATCCTTAGTCTTAAAGGCTGTTTTCCATTCATCCCCAATTCTGATCCTAACTTGATGATAGCCACTTTTAAGGTCAATCTTCGAGAAAATAGTTGATCCGGCCATCATATCTAACATATCATCCAAATGGGGAATTGGAAACCTATATTTAACAGTGATTTTGTTGATGGCTTTATTGTCGACACACATCCTCCAAGTGCCATCTTTCTTGGTGGTTAACAATGCTGGAACTGCACAAGGACTTTCCCTAATGAATTCTTTCTGAAAAAGCTCCCTTACTTATCTTTGCATCTCTAAGTGTTCTGTAGGGTTCATCCTATAATGTGGGAGGTTTGGCAATGTAGCTCCTGGGACTATGTCTATGGCATGTTGGATGTCCCTTAATGGTGGCAATTCATTTGGCAAGTCTTCAGGAAACACATCCTGAAAGTCTTTCAAAAGCTCTACAACTTCCTTAGGGTGTTCAAGTTTAGATTGTTCATGAGTCTCTTTAACCACTAAAACTCCAATGGGTGCACCTCCAAATGATTTCTCTTTCGATTTCCTTAGCAGTAATTAGGTTCATTCTTGGCTTCTCTTCTTTTAAATTACTGGACCCCCTCTTAATGTTATCCTTGGGTGGGGTTGAATTTATGACTATCCTCTTACCCTGATAATTAAAAGAATAAGAATTTGATCTTCCAAATAGGATAACATCATGGTCATATAACTAGGGTCTTCCCAAAATTATGCTACTAACTCCCATTGGTAACATATCACACCATACCTTCTCTTGGTATGACTGGAAATGGATTATGACCTGACAAATTGACTTAATGGGAATTGAGGTTGCATCAACCCATGAAACCTTATAGGGGTTGGGATGGGATGCTGTATGTAAACCTAGACTTTTGACTGCATTGGTAGAAATGGCATTGATACAGCTCCCACTATCTATAATGATCTTACACACTTTGTCCCCTAATTTGATGAAGGCTTGCAGGATGTTGGTCCTATGCCAGTCCTTGTTCTTCCTGGTCTGAGCTAGAATACACCTAACAACTCCTACATGGTTACGTGACTCTATTTCCTCCTCGTTACCTTCATACTCCTCTGTTAAATCAAGCTCAGCTTCATATACTTCCTCTCCACACTCTTTAGCTGTTTCAGGTTCCTCTTCTTCTCCCATCTCACCTATATGTAGGTTATGTACAGGGTATTTGTTAACAAAATGGCTAACCTGATGACACCTATAACACTCTACATTTTGATTTCCTTCTCCATGTACTATAGGTGCTCTTCCTCTGTCATTCATATGACCTATTGGTGCCTTTGCTCGATCATCCACTCAACCAATTGGTGCCTTTCCTCAATCATCCATTCGACCTACTGGTGTGGGTTGACTAGGCCGACTAACAGGAACTTGGCTTGACCTATTTCTAAGGTTACTAAACCTATTAAGTTCGGGTCGATAGATTGGTTTTCTTTTTTGAAATTGTTCACAGTCTTTAGCAACCTGGTAAGCATGTTCCAAATCATGTACTTCCCTTAGAAATAGTTTCCTTCTAATATCCTCATTCAATCCTTTTCTAAACATAGATAGTGTCACAGATTCTGACTCGACTACACCACATCGCATAATAAACTCATCGAACATGGCAATATACTCGGTCATGGTCTTACTACCTTGGATCAAGTCCTGCCATTGATCCAATAGCCTTTGTTGATATGTTAATGGCACATACTTCTCTCTCAACTTGTCCTTCATATCCCTCCATGTAACTATGGGCATGTGACCTCTCGAAGGGTCAATCTCTCAGTATTACCCCAATACTATCATGCTGGTCGGACTAACTTGAACTTTGCAAATTTTACCTTTTGCTCCTCCGACATTTCATACCATTCGAAATATTGATCCATGTCGCTCTCCCAATCCGTATAGACCTTAGGATCTAAGTTCCCATCGAACATGGATGCATCAAATTTAATACTCCTAAAGGCTCTATCCTCTTCAGTTTCATCCTGAGTTGGGCATCTAGGATTTGAATTAGGAATAGGATCAGGACATTGGGCTCTAAGAATATGAATTGGAGTGGGTCTAGGAGGCGTAATGTCTGGTTGAGACATATGAGATTCCTCAAGGGTTCCCATTCTATGCTCAATTTGGTCTAGCCTACCACTCAACTGCCTAAACTGTTTAGTCAAAGTATGCCTAAACTGTTTAGTCAAAGTACGCATCAAGCTTTCTGGTTTGAAATCCATACATGCAGATGTACTGGCTTGAGTCTGTTGATCTTGCTGTGCAAACAATACAAATCAACCTAAGTCTAGGGTTCCTAGACCTAAGAGCCAATATAGTGCTTAGTCAAGGTAATAACCAAGACTATAGTAACTCCTCGATTGGCCAGGTAAGATGGGGTGGTGAGAGGCTCCCCTCACTTTCGTGAGATACTAATTAAAGAACCACCAGTCCACTTAGGATGTTTGCCTCTGGACCTCTAGCCCTAGACACCAATTCTCAGAAGCACACACAGAAGTGACTACTATAATGGGTTAACACATATATAAAACCCGACCTGTTGCTATCCCTAGCTTTAAGTGCTACTCAATTTTAATTAAGGCTTAGGACTATGCAAATGGGAACCGTTTTAGGCTAAGGAAAGGTTCTCAATCCTTCCCTTATGTTATATTGCTTGCCCTTAAGTGTTTTCAAGTAAAATGAATGCACAATCAAGATAAGATAAGATAACACTAGCAATTCAAAATTTAAACTTTAAATTTTAAATTTTAAGTTTATATTTCAGATTTGGATTTTAAATTTTAAATTTTAAATTGTAGAAATTAATCTTTTATGGAATTTAAACTATATGCTAAAATTCTGAAATAGAAATGTTCTCAGGCAGTAATCAGGCTTGCAAAAATTCTACAGACCAAATTAAATCCTAAGAAAATATCAGAAAATAAAACAAATGTAATGAATCCAACAAAACAAAAATCAAAATTTTCTAATCTTCTTACGTACAAAAATAATTAAAATAACAGGCCATATACTTGAATGGATGGGATGCAAAAAATTAACCCTAAAGATGCATTTCTCTTTGTTTTCTTCTTCAAGGGTCAATTCATAGCGGCACCCCTACACGCCATAAGAAATCCCCTTTGAATAGGATGTGAGGGTTTTGCAGCCCTACTTTTTCCTATGACTGGATGGCCATGGTGAAACACCCGATCCGAGTACTTAAAAAGAATTCAACAAGCATGAAACCCTAATCTAACCTAATGCTCCAATAACAATAAGATGATGTAGAATGATGCGATATGGTGTAAGATGATTTAATTTTAGTCTAAGATGTTTTAAAAAGAAATGATCATAGCAGTAAAGCAACTAAACATAATAGACTAAAGAGATTAAAGAAAGTAACTAACTACTTACCCATAATCTAATTTGCAAGCTATAAAGAATAAGGACCCGATGTCTAGGAAACCATCTAAGATTAGGTTATTCTATGCTTCAACTACCAAATCTAATGAGAAAGGATTTGTTTCTTATCCCAATGGAGATTCTTTTTGACTCGGGATAGATCGGCTGCTTGGTCGCTCAAATCTCACAGCAGGATGAAGATCGGGACTCCAGATTTCAGATCTACCATCAGATCTCGGTTCGGAAGCAACGGATCCATCCTCTAAAGTCCTTAAATACCTGGGATCTGTAGAGAAGGCAGCAAAAAAACTTTAAGAATGAAGGAAACCAGATTCAAAATGAAAAAAAAATGAAGGGTTGGATGCGTACAGCTTGAAGAAGATCGGTAGCAGTTTGTCGAATCTGGCAGAACCTCCACTCAAGGACCTCACCGCCTTGAGCTCTCAAAGACCTCCCCGTCTTGAGCTCTTAAGGACCTCCCCGCCCTTAGAGAAAAACACTAAAGCCTAACCCAGCTTTGTGGAATAAAGAATGCATCTTTATTTCATGAATGAATAACAATTACAACGGGGGTATGGGGTTCTATTTATAGGATTCTTTACACATGAAGATACCATAGGACTCCTTTGAATGCAAATTATATTTACATTTAAATTCTAATTCAAACACTCCTTAGCTTCTTGGCTTCCTCTTGAAATTTTGAATTTTGAATAGACCTTTAATGGCTTAGGTGACAACATGAAGTATTCTGGCTTCATGAAAAAAATGTGATGAGATGGCATGCTAATCCTTCTCTTAAAGCTAATCCTTCTTTTTATTTGGTGCTAATCTCTCTTTCTTAATCTCAATTGGCATCACATCTAAATTTTTTGAACTCTTTGATTGGGAACATGGGATAAGAAGTAGCTTCAAAGGTTTAAGTTTGAATTTGAACCCTTCATTTGAATTTGAATGAGGTTTGGATGAACATATCTCCTCCTTTGAATTTGAAAGTAGATAGAAGATAACTCATCCTTTGAGTTTTGGATGAACCTCCACTTATCTTGGACTCAATTTAAATTTGAATGAATCACTTACCTTTAGACTCTTCCTCCCATTTAAACTTTGAATGAACCATGGGTGGGTGTCATCTAGAGTGGGCGACAAGAGAGAATGAGGGGGCACCAGATTAGAAGCAGAGTCCTTCTGCTTTACTCCTCTCAATTGGGCCTCCTTGGAATCTCAAATGGGCGATGAAAGGGAATTGGATGGGGTGCCTTTCTTGGATAATGATGGAATTCAAATTGTCTTCTTGTCTTAATGTCTAAATGTCTTAATGTCTTAATGTATGGATGTCCCAATGTCCAGATGTCCGGATGTCTGGATGTCCAGATGTCTAGATGTTTGGTAAAAGATTTGGACAACCCTTTCTTGACCTAGAATTGATCCACCAAGGTGATGATGACTTGGGTCTTGGATACTTATGACACCCCTTGACTTATTCAAGCACTAATTACAGGACTCAAATTGCATAATTCACCAAACAAAGCAAATTAATGCAATTTACAAGACTCTTAAACTAATTGATGGACTTAATATACTCAATTGGTAACTCAACAACCCTGATTGACCAAATTACACTCAATCTGATCAAATTACAACTCAATTTGACTTAATTACAAACTCAAAACAACTGGGACTCGAGTGTTCTTTATGAAGAACACATGGACTTACTCATTGATGTTCCAAATTAAATTGGAAAAGGTTTGCTTCCTCTTCCTAGCTCTTATATCCTCACCAGTCTGGGTTGAGGCATTATAGATCTGCACCAACGTTTCACAAGTCCTCAGATTCTGGCCGACCTTGCCACCAAACCAAGTATCGCTGACAATCTCCATCCCAGGAATTGATGGCTTGATCGTCCAGGGTTCTCTCAATCTTTTCCTCGCCAAAAGACCAAATTGTATGTGGTTGCTCTGGGGTGGGTTCACTCACAAAGAAAGGAAGTGGCTCAAGGGGCTCGCTGGGTATCACTGCTGGCTCTCTAGACTCTACAAGATCTAAGATGATGAAGGTGGAGCTAATACCTAATTTAGGTGATATCTTAAGCGCATAAGCATTGGGTCCATTACTCTTCATTATTTTGGACGGGCGAGTTTCGCGAGCATGAAATTCCTTCACAATCACATAATTCTCTGCAAAAATGTCTTTATCTCGCTTTTGGGAATTAGCCAAGTTTTTATTTAATTCATTACTTATGTTCATTTTTTAACTAATTTCCAGATGCAAATGCTATGCAGAGGCTAGTGTAGGTGCAGATAGATGATTTAGGGCTATGAATTTATTGGACTCCAGACTAACACCTATTAGACTCGACTAGGCATTCCTATCAAAGGAAATTTATTGGACTCATTGGATCAAAATCCTAACACACTATAGATTCTCTAGGTTTGACCCTAGCATGGCAAGTACATGAGAATTTACTATGGACTCCTAGAAAATTCTATAAGGTACGCCAGAAGTAATATGCAAACCGAACGTGTGCAATGAATGTATGCATGAGGCTTACCTCTATAAAACACAGGTGAATGATTAAAGAAATATAAGAAAATTCAAGAAAAGACAAAAAACACGAGGTGGATTCGGGGTTAGTCTGGTAGGATAGAAAGTAAGAAGGAGGTTCTGGGTTGATCGGGTAGAATAGGATGTAAGAAGGGGTGTCAGGGATTAATCCTAGACTAATAAGGTTGACCTTATGGGGTTGATGGGTACCTACAAGGTTTATAGTATGGAAGAATGGGTCACCAATCTCAGGGAAGAGATCTTCGATTGGGGTCAAAGGAATGACTTCATCCTTAGGGTATTGGTTTAAAGAGATCAAGTCCTTAATCAACTCTTCTAGCTCATGAAATTCAGGACTAGGCTCTACAATTGGGTTCTCTCTTAAAGTCTCATCTAACTGTTCTTCCATTATAGCTTGGGTGTGATCAGGATCATCAACTCTAAGTCTTCTATGGGGAACTCCTCTTCTTCCTCATACTCGTTCACTAAGCTTGGGTTTGCCTCATATATCTCCTTATTAACATCTTCCTAGTGAACAATGGGATGGTAAGAGGTGGTTGACTAAGGAAAAATTGACTAATACTAAGCTCAAATCTAGGGGTATTAATCCTATAGGGTTCTGGTTAACTAAGGGATAGTGGGTTACTACTGGGTTCATATCTAGGGACTATGGGTTCTTGAGGATTATAGGGCAAGGGTTCAGCTCTATGGGCCTTGTCTAGGATTCCTATTTGGTCATCTAATGGATCAATTCTATGGATCATTTGGTTATTGGATTCGGTCATCTGGTTAATCTGAGTGGTTAATTGGGCAAGTTGGATTTGGGTTTGGGTGGTTGATTGGTTCATCTGAGTATTAGTTTGGTCAAACCTGTGGTTTATTTGGGCAAGTGGGTCAGTTATGGTTTTCATGAAAGCCTCTAGATTGGGGTCCATGGTTGAACTAGGTTGGGGTTTAGACTTCTGGTATTGGTTTCCTAGTCTAGTAGTTATGCAATCAAACAATCAGTCAGAATGAGATGGTGCAGCCAAGCATGCAAAAAGAAAAAAAGGTTAGTATAATATAGGGTTTCTTGGACCTAGAGCCAAAATTAATTGGGTCAGCTCAACTTACACCCAACTCAACAACTAATCCTTCCTCTGGCCAGGTAGAGGGTGGGAGTCTAGAAGGGCCCCCTGCTTTCGTAGGGACTCAATTAAAAATCACAACACCACTTAGGTCGTTTGACTCTAGACCCTCAGCCTTACACACTATATTGCAGTAATAGTTGATGAATTGAATGCACTAGTTGGCCCACACAATTTGGACCCGACCTGTTAGTGTCACCTAGCCCTCTAGGGCAAATTAGGTCTAATTAATTTTAATTAGGCTTAGGTCAGAATGATGATGGTTGTTTTGGGCCCAGGACAAGGGATGAAATACTGCCCTGATGTTAGATAGCAATTGCCCTTAAGATTAGGTTAAAGAGATGATGGCAATCGATGGTCCTGATGCAATATAAAACAATCAAAAAAATAAAAAAATATTTTATGCATATTTTATGAGGTGGCAAATTAGGTTTAGGTTGATTAGGTTAGCAAACAAATTGGGCTTGGGATTGGGATGTGTGGAAGTGGTTAGGTTTGGTTGAGTCAAGTATGCAGAGTTCACATAATTATAAGATTTAGGGCTCAGATTAATGCAGTGTTTGACATGGATTATGATGCAGAAAAAATTCAAAAAAATTCTAGGACAGAGGATGGATAGTTTTGATGAACTCTACCAAATTTGATGCAAAACTAAAATAATATGATGATGCAAATCCTAGGGTTTTCGAACTGATGTAGATTTATTAGGATTTAGTTAGAGTTTCTAATATGCCAAATTTTAGGACTTTTAGTTTCCTATAAAATTAATTAAAAATTATGAAAATTATCAAGACAAAATAGGGGACATTAAGTGCAAATTTCATAGAAAAATAAAATTCTTATATGGTCAAAATTAGATGAAAAATAGACACCTAATGCAACTACTAGGATGCAGAAATTAGGGTTTGTGATCCTAATGCAGGTGAATGCTATCCTAAACTTGCTCTGATACTAAATTGATGTAGGATGACTCTTAGATTGCTAAATATGCAGAAAAATAGTAAACTAATTTTTTTAAATTTTTTTATAATTTTAATTTGCAGGCTAAATTCCTAAAATTAAGTAAGAACTAGCAGGATAATCAGCAATACAAAGAATCATCATAGTGAAGGCATACTCATGCAAAATAATAAAAGTCAGGACCCAAGAATTGAGAAATTCCTGGCTTAGGATAGGTAATCTTCAACAAAATAAAAATCAAGAGTTGAAAAGGATAATACCAGACAGGGATTAAAGAATCTGTAATTGAAGAGATCACTCACACTTTGATTGGAGTCTGGATGATGAAGCTTCAGTTCCCTTGAATTTGATGGCTGATCTGGGCAGTCCTGGAGGCAAGGAAAGCCTCCTTTAGGGAGGTGAAACACCTCGGGGATCCTACACTTGGACAGCAGCAAGGGCACTCTTCTCTTGGGCGTGGCTGATCTTCTAGGATGTAGAAGGATGCTAGGGCAGCAGAGGTTCGGCCAGGGTACAGGAGAGCACCCAAACAAAACCAAAGAACCAACATAACAACAAAACACAAGGCAATTAACTTAAAATTTCAGCAAAGTTTAAGTCATATGAGAAAAGTTATTACAAGAGGAAGATGGGTGGGATATTTATAGAGCTCCCGGCAATGGCACCAAAAACTTGATAGATCGTGATGTTATCATTAACACACCATGGCTATCAGTTTAATTAACCGAATTCTACATACAATTAAGAATATATAGAAAGGATGAGTCAGGTTGAATCCATAGAAAAGGTAGTGCTTAAAATGATTTGAGTGTTGGGAATTGTGTCCCAAACCTAATTGCATAGGCTGTAGGCGGTTGTGCTCAGTATTGTAATTCGTATATAAATTAAGAAATCTTTATTTTGGCAGCTCATCACATTATTTATTTTCCTGTAATGAACTCTATTTATGTGATGAAGTCCTTAGGACTGTACTGATTTTGATATAGAGAGGATATATCGAGTAGTCCTTTAAAAAGGTTCACAACCAAAGGATATATTATACAGGACGGCAACGTATCATGTGTAGGTTGTTGTGGTTCACATCGTTTGGTTGTCCTCTTGACCAAAGAAGTGTGGTGACACTGATGTGATCTACAAGTGGGATGTGTGACATCTCATTAAACGTGACTCCGTGGAGCTCTGTTTTGCCAAAGGATTGCTTGCGATTGGATATGGGTATATGTGTCCCTCCGACCTGAGGTCACCATGGTAGCTTGCAAGCAACTCCCTGTGCTTTGGTGCCGGACTACCCGAATTTCTAATCTGGTGATGGAAGGTTTCTTGGTACAGGCAAGTACTTATGGAGCAGTAGTGGACCAAGATGGAATTGACCTGTCCAAGTTGTTTGGATTGAATGTCTTGCAGTGTCTAAATTTAGCAAATCCTTGGCTAGGATAGTCCTAGTGAGGAGTCACTGGACTTGCGAGGTTGAGACAAGTTGTGGATTGACTCAGTTAGGATTGGCAGTCTAGCCCTAGGTCATCTTAAGCATTGGAGATCAAAAGGATGAATTATACGGTAACCATATACCAGAGGTTCGATAGATTGCTCTCGCATCTTCGGCCTATCCAGATGCTAGGACCCATTGCTAGATGGTATCTTGTGCTGGTACTGGAAGTGTTTCAGTGCTACCATTTAGGTTCGAACCTATGAGGTCACATGCCATAGAGAATTTCTTCCTGATCCGGGAACTGATCAACGATTGGGAATCATTTCGGTATTAGGGTCAGACGGTCTGATGAGCATAAATTGATTTTTCCTAGTCAACCTGGTCTAATCTGGATCGACCAGGATTGGTTTGGATCAACCAGAAATTGTTCTTGGTAGACCAGGACTGGACCCATTTTTTCTTACGATCGGGTTTGGTTGGACCAAGGTTTTGTTGAACCAGTTTTAATCATGGTTTGATGATTATATGGAACCAGTTTTCATGGTTTTGCCGCACCATCTGAGATTGGTTCACACGGTGTTTTCTTCCCTTGCTATCCGTTCCCCTGTTTTACCGATTTAATGTTATTTGCATAGCATATTGAAATCAGATAAAAGCCTATTCAAAAAGAGTTTTGATTTAATCCGGTTTTTCTCCCATGCATCTTCCCATTGCTTCGGTCCCTGTTTCACGGTGTTTTGTTTCTCCCAGCATTTTATATACATCGACTTGTTTTCTTCCCATGCTCTCTCGGTTTTGCTTTTGTTTCATTGCTTGAATAGGATAAGGATAGCTAGAGATCGATGGCTGCTTGGGAGATCAATTTTCTATCCAAAGTTCAGCAATATGGAATGGGTCTCTCGGTGGACTCTCTTATGCATCTTCCTGGCTTTCACGAGTCTTCTTTGTCTCGATTTTATCTAGACTCCTCCTTCACGAGTTTTTTTTTTCTCAGCTTTCGATTTACGTTGTTGCTGGCCGTGAGGTGGTATGTTGCGGGAGAGAGCTAAAAATAAGGGCTTGCGGTGAGATGGGTTGCAGGCTGTGAGAAGGGGGAGAAGGAAAATAGCATAGCATGCATTTTGGGAAGGAAACGGGGCTTGCAGTCTCGGGTTTTCTCCGCCTCTATTTTTCTGGTTGTTGGTCGTGTGATGAGATAGAGGGAAGAACAGGGGATGAGATTGAAAGAAGAAATAGAGAGGAGCCGTGAGAAGGTTTCCTTTGGGTTGAGTTTTGAGAGCAGAAAATCATAGAGCATCCATGATTTTCTTACTGGTTTTAGTTTTCGATTTGTGTGCTCTTGGTGGATTTTGAACGGTCTTGGAGATGATCGTCTATGGAGATCTGTTTGGTTTTCCCTGCTCCACATTGCCATGACCTGTTTGTTGATTCTCGAAGGACTAGCATCTTTCCGGGAGTTGGATTAGCGAGAGCCCACACGTGGATACTCTAGAGGGTGGACACTTGGACACCTCGAGAGATTGGATCGATCTCTTGTTCTTGCTATTGCAGATCTAATTTGCTGTTGAAGGAGTTCAACTGACTACTTTGATTTGCTGCTGATCTATTCTGAAGACTGAGGGAGTCAGCTTCGATCAGGTATATTTTATTCATTTTTGTTATCATGCATGCTTAGATCTAGATTTTATCATGTTGTTTATATTTATTGCGCTTGCCTATACATGCCTATGTATTTGTTATATGCATCATGTTATGTTAGATCCTGTGCATGAGTAGGTTTTTCCGTATGCATGCTTAAAAAGTTTAATTATGCAATACATACTCCCTAGTGTAGCATGCCTAGGGTAGGCATCCGGTGCACTGGTTTCCTTTCATTGAGATCTTTGATTTTTAAAAAATGAAATGAAAAATAGTTTGGAGTTGGGTAAATAAAAATTAAAAGTGTGACAGAAAAATAAAACTGAGGTATAGTCGATCCGCTAGTCGGATCTTAGCATCTACTTGCAAGAAGAATAAATAATAAAAACTTAAATTGCATAAAAAAATTTGATTACAAGGAATTGAAAATAATGACTAAATAAGCTAAATAAAATAGTAACAAAGATTGGAAGTAGATCAGCGCAGGCTCATCAGAATGATGGTCGAGAACTCCCTTCTTTTGTACTCCTCGAAGCGAACTGGCTTTCTCTGCTTCTTCCTCCTTGGATTTTGATCTGGAGATCGGTGTAGACAAAAAGATGGCATAGATGGCACAGCTTCTCCTCTACGAAACCTCACTCTTAGAGACCAACACACAACCCAAAGTTGGATCTCCTATCCTATACCGTATTCCTTTCTCCAAGATGATTTCTTCTTCCTCCTTGGATTTTGATCTGGAGATCGGTATAGGCAAAAAGATGGCATAGATGGCACAGCTTCTCCTTTAAGAAACCTCACTCTTAGAGACCAACCCACAACCCAAAGCTGGACCTCCTATCCTATACCGTATTCCTTTCTCCAAGATGATTTCGTCTGTAGCCCAGGAGTCTTTTAAATAGATTTCGAGAAGGCTCTAGGTCAAGTCAGATCAATATAAGTTGTGGGACGGTTGATTTCTAGAGTTTTTGGACCGTTTGATCACCTAAATCATGCGGATCATTGTTCAATAATTTGTCTCAAGCTGAGATCCTTATCATCCATTGGATCAATATTTTGGATGGCCAGGATCAACAAGGTGCCATGGATCATGGGGGAGCAGCCATAGGATCTCAGCACTCGAGCTGAGCAACTGGATGACTGTGGGTGGCCGATGGTGGATGGATGCTGGCGAATGGCGGTAGATGGTGGCTTCGGGGTAGTGGCTCGGGTGGGAGAGTGTGGTTGATGGTTGTGGATGGCCGACAATAGGCAGAAGACCGTGGGATAGGGGAGAGACAGGAAGCAGCACTTTGGTGATGTCTGGCAGGGCTCAAATGGCAATGCTGGCCGGTGGAGAAGGCTGGATCGGGCTGAGATAAGGGTCAGGATGGAGAGGTGGCATGTTCGGTAGCTTCTTCAGGAAGAGGATGGTGGATGTAGGTGGGTTGGTGGGTGGTGGCTTCTCCCATAGTTTTCTTGGTGAGGGAAGGCTCCCAGCGAGCTGACAGTGGCGAGAGGCGATCTTTGGTGGCATGGATGGCGGTGGAAGGCAGCACCTGGGTGAAAAATGGTGAAATCCCTCCACGGTTCATGGCTCAAAGCCGTGGACCATGATCCATGGCCGTGGTAGACCAGGCGAGCTCCCATAGACCAAGCGGCTGGTCCATGGTGGATTGGTTGCTTTAAAATCTATGTATTTTCTTCAAAATTAAATTAAGGTCTTGTTTAAACTTTGATTCGCGTGCCATTTGAACGGTTGGATTCCAAAAATCGAGCTCTTCACAATGATGGTCTTCTTTCCTATAAATGATATATAAAATTATCAATTTAACATAGATAACGATAGCTTAATTATTGAATTAATGCTTTTATATATGTATATAATATAATTATCACCCAACCTTCAAGATGACTCTTGCATATGCCTTTATGGACCTCATGCTAGGCATAACTAGCCTCCACAAGTTGGAGGTATTGAAGAAGTGGCATTGAGTAGGATCACCTGTATAGCTTCTCCTCGATCATCATGTATTGGACCAAGTAGCTCTTGATCCTTCGAGCCTTGGCCTAATCTTCGAGTAGATATCCATCCTTCAGGTACCGTATCAACGGGTCCATCTAGCATAGCTTGTCATCCACTTACATCATCGAGATTTGCTCACCCTCAATGTTGGGCTTCTCTACTTGCTCCACTTATGGTCCCCTATGGATCTTTGGATACTCTATGGTCACCAGTCTCTATAGGAGGTCTGCCTAAGAGTTCTCCATCCTAGGTATCTACATAATTTTAAAAGAGAAAAAAGAAGGGACTATTTATTTACCTTCTCTAGATACTTCTTCATGGTTGGAGCCTTGGTTTCATACTCCCCACGAACCTAGCTAATGACTAGTTGGGAGTCACCGAGGGCTTTGAGGTGTTGTACCCCCATCTCACAGGCCAATCTCAGCCCTACTAGAAGTGCTTCAAACTTTGCCTCATTATTAGAGGTTCTGAAGCTAAAATGGAAGGCTTGCTTGGTGCTAATGCCATCTAGGCTGGCAAAGATCATCCTTGCTCCAGAGCCTCCTACATTGGATGCCCCATCGACATGAAGCATCCAAACATCACCCACTAGAATGGAGGCAATTGCTCTTGCTTCTACTTCAACTTATTTAGGGTGTGTACAATCCATGAGGAAGTTGGCCAGTGTCTAGACTTTGATGGAGGGCCGTGGGCAATAGTGGATGTCAAACTCTTTAAGCTCCACCATCCACTTGACAATCCTCCTAGAGGTGTCCAACTTTTGTAGGACCAATCTCAAGGGCTAGTCCATCAGGATAACAATGGAGTGAGCCTAGAAGTAGGGCCGAAGTAGCTGGGCTAAGATCAGGAGAGCATAGGCAACCTTCTCCATCTTTGGATTGTAGGTCTCCATGTCCTTCAGCAACTTGCTAGTATAGTACATTGACTTCAGCATACCTTCACCTTCATAGATAAGGATTGAGCTTACTATGTTTGGGGATATGGCCAAGTACAAGTATAATATTTCTCCTTCTACCGACCTGGTTAGAAAAGGAGTAGGAACTAGGTATGTGTGAAGCTCTTTAAAGGTGGCTTGGCACTCTTCCATCTAATAGAAGTCCTTGATCTATCTCTGTTAGCATAGATATGGTGCTCCCAAGCCTTGAAGGCAAGGAGAGTAGTCTTGGCAATGGCTCCAGGAGTGTAGGATAAGTTAAAGTCCTAGGGTGGAGGTTCGGCCCTCCAAGGGCACGAGATCTAGGGTTTTGGGTCATGAGGGGCTAATCCTTGTTGGATCAGGTTTGGGTCAAAGTGCATATGAGAGTAGGTCAAGTCATGGATGTACATGGGCTTGGATAAGTTCTCTCCTAACTGGATTAGCTTTAGGAGAAGTTTGAGTTAGGTTAGGTTCATGTGTTGTATTTCTAATTGGATTAAGAGGGCTCTTTGGTCTATAAAAGGGCATACCATGTAATCAATTATTAATGGAATCAAAACCTAATTTATCCCTAACTCTTTTCTCCCTCTCTCCTTAGTTTCTTGCTGTCCAAGTAGCAATAAGGAGGTTCCACGTCACCCCAAAGAAAAAGGAGGGGTGCGTGCAAGTACTTCATGTGCACCCCCTTTCATGCATTGAGAGTCCCTCCTCCCCGGGACTCTCTCTCTCCAATATGTGTGGAGTTTGTGTTAAGGAGTTTCATGCCTAGATGGATGCTTCACACCTCAAATTTCCCATAGAAAGAAGAAGAGGTAGGATGCCCATGTGAGAAGGAAGAGGGATGCATGCTAGAAAGGTATGTGCAGCAAGGTGTTTTATGTAGCTAGGTGTTGGAGTCCTTTGGGAATTTTTCTCCCTAATGTCCAAGGAAGGCTCCACATCCAAGAAGGCCTCTGATCTGATTTGAATCATAGGAGGCATGGAGGGGACTTTGGAGGTGGGTTCGAGCCTAGGAATTGCATAAACAAACAAGCATGGGCAAAGGCTGCTGAAGGGAGATGGTGCTTTGGAGTCCCTATCGAACAAGGACTCCTCCTCATCCATAGTTCACATCCAAATCTCAAAGCCACAAGGTATTATGACCCTAACTTTGGTTCCTAGGGTGTTAGTCAGGGAATGGAGATTTGGAGGTGCATCCTAGGACCCTGGAAGCGGGGAGACACAAACTAGGTCGCTGTAGTAGGTTTTCTAGTGCATAGTGACCAAGGGCTTAATTGTTGGCCATCCAAATGAGTTTCAGTCGATGTAAACTTTATAGAGAGCTTTCTCACTCATCTCCTCAGGCTCAAATAGGTGCATGGTGGTCCTTTCAATTGGTTTCAAAGCTAGGTGAGCATGGAAGGGTGGAGGACACAATAGAAATTTTGTTCAAAATAAAATTTGACTACAGGCCCTTCTTTATTCTTTCTACTAGTCCTAGGTTTCTAGAACCTGGTGAGTCTCCTCCATAAGTAGGAGGCAAGGAGAGGGGCTCCAGAGGTTAGGTTTTGAGGGGAGGAAGAAAGGAGAGGCATCCAAGAAGGGAAGGCGAAGGTTGCTGGGTGTTGTAAAATTCTATTCAAAATAGAATCGGATTGTAAGATGTTCTTGGTTCTCTCTGCTAGTCCCAGGTTTCTAGAACCTGGTGAGACTCTTACATGATGTAGGAGGCAATGAGAGGAGCCCTTGGATATCAGGTTTTGAGGGGAGAAAGAAGAAATAAGTATCCAAGAAAGGAGGAAGAAGGTTGATGAATCTATTTCAGGTTTGTTGAATTTTACACACCTATTCCATGGTATGCCTTGGATCTACCTTCATTTTTTGTTGTGGTTTGTCCAACTAGGAGCAGAAGGTGAAGGTGGAGGTTGGGAGGCTTGATAGGAAGGAAAGCTTCCCATGGTGAAAGGTTTGGATGGTTGATTTTCTGGTACAACTTTGGTTGGATCTGGTCTTGAAGGAAAGGCTACTATATATGATAGATAGGTAGCAGAGTTCTTTATGGAAGATAGGTAGCAAGGGATTGTTTGATGGATGAGAAGTGTTTAGCATGCTGGAGAAGAGGTTCTCTAAGAGGTCATGGTCGAGGTGGAGCTGAAGAAGCAACTACACGTCCTTTGAATATAGAAAGGCAAGAAAGTAGTTGGGGTACATTCCGTGGTTTGATCTGAGCATGGATTTGCAGAGCCTTAGGAGGGTGGTAGAGATGGTTAATTCCTGGAGTGTCACTACTAGTGCAAAGGAGGAGAAGGTCATCTTAGAAGTTTTGGAGGGGTCTGTGGAGTGCAAAGTGCTTGGAATGGGAATAGTGATGGTAGAGGTGCAATAGGAGGCCTAGCAGAAAGCATTGAGTAGCTGACCTCAGACTAATTTTATCTTATGTACGGGTACTAGGAGGAGTCATCATTCAGGTAGAATACTGGCCAGAGGTGCATCCACAAGTAAAGGAAGGTTTGGTATAGGTTTAGAGCCAAGAGGTGAAGGACAAGGTGACGGATTCCAGCACCAGTAGTGGTGATGCACTACACTAGTTGATGTGGGACATACGGGCATCAAAGAGGCATGGTTCTAGGAAGACTATATCAGATGGTTTGTATATAATGAGGAGGCTGAGGCAAGCCCTAGGAAAGATAATTAGGCTTGAAACTAGATAGGGGAGCTATAGTCCCTCCAAATAGAAGCTGAAGAGATGGCTATTGTAGGTGTATAAGAGGAAGATACCAATGGTACTCGAAGGGTGCCCGTATACAAGCAAAGAGCTTTAGCCTAGGTGGAGGTGGTCATCTCAAAGATCACCATAGTTGAAGGGTTTGGTGTTGGCATTGGAGTTTGGACAGGGAGCTATCAGGGTGCATAGTGCTAGTGCAACATGTTAGGTTGGTGCAAATGAATCATATGAAGTATACCAAGGCTTATGAGCACCAAGGTGAAAATTGTTGGGCTAGATATAGTGCTCCCAAGCCTTAGTAGGCTAGGAGAGGAGTCATGTTGATGGCTCCTGATAAGTCTATTAAATATCCTAATTTAAGCATTGAAATATATATCAATTAATATTTATTCCTTAAAAATTTATACTCTTATCCTTTGTAAAAAAGGAGTTCATAGATGGAAGTGCTCAATTTTTGAAATCCAATGATCAAACAGTACTAAAATTAGAGTTTAAATGGAGCCAGAATAAAAAAACCAATAAATCAAGTAAAATACAAATTTTAAAGCAGCCAGTCCATAGTGGACCGACCACTCGATGCACAAGATGTGCGGTGCAATCCAGTGCTATAGTGGTGTGGACCACAGGACAAGAAATGATCGACATGTCGAACCCACATCCCTGTGGATCACCTGTGAATAAAGTCTTGAACCCAAATCCTTTTTACCTATAAATATTTTATCTTTAATTTTTGTTATTTAGCTAAGCTAGGTTTAGTCCTAAACCCTAAAATTGAGTCCCTGTCAAAACCCCTGGACCCAAAATTGAGTATGTAAAATAACTCCTGAACACAAATGAAACATGTATATATATCTATTTACCTAGTAGGATTTAGCCCTTTTTACCAACTGTAATTAGGGTTTTTTTTTTTTAGCCTTTTGGACTAAACCCCTTTTACCAAGTTGAACCACTTGTTTACATGTCTTGCCTTTTGATCAAATTAAGTTCCAATTGATCAAATGGGGCTTTAGTTATTTGATTTTGAGTCTTGTAATAATTAGTATTGAGTCCATGTGATTAGTTATTGAGTCCATGTAATTAATTAAGTCTTAAGGGAACACAAGTCAACATCCCATGTGCACCCAATTGAAGACCCATGTGCACCCAATTGAAGACCCATGTGCTAGCCCAAGACAAGCCATGTACTAGCCCAAGACCAGTCATGTGACTCCATGTGCTAGCCCAAGTCAGTTTGTTTTTGGCGCCACCTTTTTTCAAGAAATTAGACAACACCTACTACATCATCAGGAGACATCAACACATGTCATATTTGGACATGTCATGCCATTCATTTTGGGACAAGAACATATGCCACGCCACTTTTCTTTGGACATCCCATATGTCATGTTTTTTTTGGTCGGCCAAATGAAAGCAAAGTTAGCGCTAACTCCTTTTAAGATAAGAAATGTAAAGGACTCTCCCAAATTGGTGCCTCCACTCAAGATTTCATGCCAAAAATTCCAAGAGTTGGTGAAGCATTTTTTTCACGCCAACTTCCAAGGAGTTCTGAAATATTTGATCACCCAAATGGAGGAGGTTCAATAGTTCTTTACCGCAAATATTTGGATCAAACAGGTTCAAAGCTGCATAAGTTTCCAGAACTCAAGAGTTTCACCAAAACTCTTGAGTCCTCTTCTATCCAGAGACAAGAGTCCAGGATGCCCAGAGCCAGAATTCTAGGAGTTGTAGTCCAAGGAAGAAAAAGTCTTGTATTTGAATCCCTACCCCATTAACCCCCCTTGTAATTCATTATTATTATTCATCAATAAAGAGACTCTGTCAAAATTTTTTCCTTTGCTTCGTGGGGTGTGAGGCCCTTTTTCTTTGTTCTTCGGAACATCATGAAATGTGAGGCCTTAGTTATCCTACTTATCCAGACATCAGAAAATCCTAGCCGATTACTTCCTTCCCTCTTCCCTTTTTACTTTTCCATCTTTTCTTTCCTTTGCTTTTTTCTAACTAACAACTTCCTTTGTTGAGTGATTGTAGGTGATCAGGAACTAATGTCGATGTGTTCTTGCCTTAGAACCAATATTGCGGAAGATCGGAGCCCAAAGATTGAAATCTTGAAGCCCTGCCGCGAGATTCTGAGAGTTCCAACAAATCTACTTCAATGGAAAAATTCGACATTGGTAAAATTCAAATCCTTTCCTTACTCCTTAGTTTCTGATCTTTGAAAGTAGATCCTAGTTTAAGGTAATTTCTTAATCACCAAATCCTGATTATTTTAGTTACTTTGTTAGATCTACACATGCGGGCATAACTAGTTGACTAGTTACCTTAATTGCGTACTTTGAATCTCTAAAAATCTAAAAATTATTTAAAAAAATTAAAATTAATTGCTATTTTTCACTATTAATTAGGTTAATAATCAGTAGATTTGGTTTTCATAATTGTTCCGCATCAATTTTGGTATCAGAGCAGGTTAAACTAGGATTTAATCGCTCTTGTGCTGAAATTTCTGTATACCAGGTTAGGACTTAGTTTCTCTTTAAATACTCGGATCGGGTGCTTCACAATGGCCGTCCGGTCATGGAAAAAAATAGGACTATAAGATCCTCACATCCCATTCAAAAGGGATTTATTATGGCATGTAGGGGTGCCATTGCAATTGACCCTTGAAGAAGAAAACAAAGAGATAGGCATCTTTAGGGATACTTTTCTACATCATGTCTATCACAGTACATAGTATGTTATTTTAATTATTTTTGTATGTAGGAAGATCAGAAAATTATGATTCTTATTTTGCTGGATTCCTTGTAATTGATAGTATTTATTAATATTCTCTCATAATTTAATTTAGATTTTAAGTCACCTGAATCTCTAAATTTTCAGTAATTCTAGTTTAGGGTTCTTTTTGCATAAATTTTGTGTATTTTAATTTTCTGCATATTTCCTACATATTAGGTACTTTTATGCAAAATATATCTTTGCTAAAAAAAAAAACTTAGAAACCCTAATTGCATCTTCATATGCTTGCTATCATCATTCAAACCTAATCTTAAGGGCACTTGTGCATCTCAGATATGGGAGGGATTTCATCACCCTTCCTTGGTCCACAACTACGACCTTTGCATCTGAGCCTAACCTAAATTAAAATCAATTAGACTTAATTGCTCTAGTGAGTTAGGGACACCAACAGGTCAGGTTCCAAGTATTGTGCGTAAGCTGGTGCACCCAATCCTTTGATCATCACTTGAATCTGGTATCTAAGGCTAGAGGTCCAGAGGTAAATGCCCTAAGTGGTTTTGTAGTTTTTAATTAGGACCCTACGAGAGTAGGGGGAGCCTTCCATGACCCCACCTCTTACCTGGCCAGTGGACAGGATAATTACTAAATTGGCTATAATTTGAGCTAACCCATTCTACTTGAGCTTTGGAAATCCTAGTCTGAGTCGAGTTCTGTGTGATTGCATTGCATGGCTACTAGATTAGGAGCCTAATACTAGTAGTTCGCACCCAAACCCAACCCAATTTAATCATGGATCCTGATTTTGAGACCTTCCTTAGGACCTTCATTGAACAATGTACCCAAATGAACCATAAGTTTGATCGACTGGATCAACGATTTGGAAACCTAGAGAAAACCAATAAGACCTGTCCTGAACCTATATTTGAGACACACCCTGACACGTTGTTGAAGCCCAACCCTAGGAGAACCCCACACCAGGACCCATTCCTAGAACCAAACCCTAGGAGAGCCGCACACCAGGACCCAACCTAGGAATCTAAACTTAGGAGACCCAATTATGATTTCATAGACCAGGATGAGAGAGCCACTAGGTACATTAGGTTAGAAGCACCTACATTTGGTGGTGATCTTGATCTTGAGGACTATATTGATCAGGAAGATGGTATGGATCTGTATTTTGAGAGGGAACTAGTGTCTGATGAAAGAAAGTTTAAGATTGCTAAGCTTAAGTTAGTACGCCAGGCTAGAATTTATTGGGATGATGTTGAAAGAATGATCAGACAAATAAAAGACATACCCATAACTACCTGGAGTGACATGAAACTTAAACTTAGGAAAAAGTACCTACCCATATCATATGAACCTAGTTCCTATGCACCAAGATTCTATGAACCCAACTCTTATGAACCTAGATCCATGACCTATATATCTGAGCCCATATCCTATGAGCCCAAGGAACCCATAACTCCTAGGTATCAATCTAGTGTTAGTCAGGTTTCCTTTAGTCAGACAGAACCCACTAGGATCAGTACACCTAGTCAGAATCTTGGAATCAGTCCTCCTCCCCTTAATCGACCCACCTCTACTACCTCATTGGTTCACCAAGCTGCCATTGTAGTGGAAGTTTATGATGCTAATGTGATCTTAGTAGATGAGTATGTAGATGAGGAGATATAAGAGGTAGACCTAGAGTTAGATAACCTAACCATACCCAAACTAAGGCCAACTTAGATTAGATGACCAGTAGGCACCCAGACTGAAGCCAGCCCAAGTTAGTTGACCTTGACCATACACTGACTGAAACTATACTAGTAGGACCCTTAGAAAAAGAGATCCAAGAAGAACCTAACCCTACTGCTAAGACTTTACCTGAGAAAACATTAGAAGAGAGTCAAACCCGAGAGCCGAGTCTTAAGATTCACGAATCCAAAATAATTAGTGAGGACTTGACTTATTTAGTCCAGTATCCTCAGGATGAATCCCCTCATATAGTTTCCATTGAAGATCTCTTCCCTGAGATTAGTAACCCATTCTTCTTTGGGGTAGACCCTGTAGCTATACCTCAAACCCTTAAGGTCAACCCCATTAGTCTAGGACTATTCCCTGAAAATCCTTCTTATTTCTAATCTAACCTCAGATCCACTTCTTATTTTCTACCTTTTCCTGAAACTTCCTATATTTCTCTAACCAATAGATTGCATTTTGTAGAGGTTAGTGTATTACAAACATTCATTGAACATATTAGGTTTACAACCTATTTTTGGAGAACCTTATACATCTATTAGGAGTTCATTTTAAATTTTCATTTGCATGTCACCCACCAACCAAGGGTCAAACTTAGTTATAGTTTAGGGTTTACATGCATGTCGATTAAAAAAAAATTAAATAATGAAAGCAATGATTATTTTTAAGAAAAAAAGAAGACTCAAGGAATAAAATGAAGGAGACTTTGTCATGGTTAGACTATGACTTGAATGGTTCCCACTTGGAACCATGAAAAAGTTACGTGCCCATAGTAGTGAACCATACAAAGTAATAAGAAAATTGGACCTAATGCCTACGTGCTCGAGTTACCACCTGAACTAGGCATTAGTTTTACTTTCAACGTTTCAGACCTTATTGAGTATAGGGAGCCAACGTTGATTCCTAGTAAGCCTTTTAGGCATGATCCAGTCCTTGAGAGTGAGCGAACCCATGTGTGTCCACCTGCCATACCACCAGCCCAGAGAGATAGGATCGAGCGAATCTTGGATGACAAGATTATCGCTACTCGAGGCAAAGATTATCAGCAATATCTAATTCGTTTGCAAGGATGACCCGAGACTGATGATTCTTGGATCAGTAGAGAGGACTTGCAGAGTGTTGACCCAGACTTACTAGAGCGCTATCATAGTAAAGTTGACCCATACTCGATAGGGTCGAGTTTCTCCCACCCTGAGAGAATTGGTTTGGATACCAAGGCCAGAAAAGATCGACAGGTTGAACTCACATCTTCGTGGTTCACCTGTGAATAAAGCCCTGAACCTAAATCATTTTTACTTGTAAATATTTTATCTTTATTTTTTGTTATTTAGCTTAGCAAGGTTTAGTCCTAAACCCTAAATTGAGTCCCTGTCAAAACCCCTGGATCCAAATTGAGTCTATAAAAAAACCCCTGAATCCAAATAAAACCTATATATATATCTCTACCTAGTTGGGTTTAGCCCTTTTTGACAACTGTAATTAGGATTTTTATTTTTTAGCCTTTTAGACCAAATCCATTTTACCAAGTTGAACCACTTGTTTACATGTCTTGCCTTTTGATCAAATTGGGTTCCAATTGACCAAATGGGATTTTAGTTATTTGATTTTGAGCCTTGTAATAATTAGTATTGAGTCCATGTGATTAGTTATTGAGTCCATGTAAGTTAAGTCCTGAGGGAACTCAAGTCAACATCCCATGTGCACCTAATTGAAGATCCATGTGCACCCAATTGAAGACCTATGTGCTAGCCCTGTTAGGAATTGTGTCCCAAAGCCAATCGCTTAGGCTGTAGGCAGTTGTGCTCAGCAATGTAATTTTGTATATGAATTAATAAAATATTATTTTGGCAGCTCATCACATTATTCATTTCCTGTAATGACTCTATTTATGTGATGAAGTCCTTAGGACTGCACTGACTTCGATATATAGAGGATATATTGAGTGGTCCTTTAAGAAGGTTCACAACCAAAGGATACATTATACATGATGGCAATGTATCAAGTGTAGGTTGTTGTGGTTCACATCATTTGGTTGTCTTCTTGACCAAAGGAGTGTGGTGACACTGATATGATCTACAAGTGGGATGTGTGATATCTTATTGAACGTGACTCCGTGGAGCTCCTTTCTGCCAAATAATTGCTCATGATTAGATATGGATATATGTGTCCCTCCGACCTGAGGTCACCATGGTAGCTTGCAAGCAACTTCCTGTGCTTTGGTACCATACTACCCAGATTTCTAATCCGGTGATGGAAGGTTTCTAGGTACAGGCAAGTACTTGTGAAGTAGTGGTGGACCAAGATGGAATTGACCTGTCCAAATTATTTGGATTGATTATCTCGTAGTGTCTCAATTTAGCAAATCCTCAGCCGAGATAGTCCTAGTGAGAGTCACTGGACTTGTGAGGTTGAGACATGTTGTGGATTGACTCAGTTAAGGTTGGCAGTCTAACCCTAGGTTATCTTGAGCATTGGAGGTCAAAGGGATGAATTATATGGTAACCATATGCCAGATGTTCGATAGATTGCTCTCGCATCTTCGGCCTATCCGGACACCAGGATCCATTGCTAGATGGTATCTTGTGCTGGTACTGGAAGTGTTCCAGTGCTACCATTTAGGTTCGAACCTATGAGGTCATATGCCATAGAGGATTTCTTCCTGATTCGGGAACTGATCAATGATTGTGAATCATTTTGGTATTAAGGTCAAATGGTTTGATTGAGCATATATTGGATATTTTCTGGTCCACCTGGTCTGATTTGGATCGACCAGGATTGGTTTGGGATAACCAGGAACCATTCTTGGTAGACCAGAACTGGATCCAATTTTCTTACTGATCAGGTTTTGGTCAGACCAGGGTTTTTCTTTTGATCCTGTTTATATCTTGGCTACTTTACATGGTGGTCTAGTGATTTTTTGTTGTTTGTTCTTCCCCTGTTTTTGATTGCCATGTTTTATCGTGTGCATTGGATAAGTACCGCTGTAGATCAGATGAAGCTTGGGATTTCAAATCATTGTCCTTAGCACCATGATTTGGAAGAGGTCTCTAGGTGATCTCTCCCGATCGTCCTTCCTCTCTCTTAGTTCCTGTTTCACGGTGAGGTAGCCTTTTTGTTCTCATCCAGCCAGTGGTTCCCAATTTTTTAAAAACCTTTCAAGGGTCCCTATGGAGTTTTTGGGGTTTCATCTTGCTTCTCTCATGGTGTCTTCATGGGATTCATGGGTTTTCTCCACCTAATTTTTCTTGGTAGAAGGCCGTAAGAGACGGAGAGAGGGAGCCCTCCGAATTGCTATAGGTGACGACCCCAACAGCGGCTGGGGCGAGGAGTCGAGCGGTGGAGGTTTGTAATTGAAGCGAGCTGAGGGAGAGTATGCCAACTCCTCTCCTGGTTGGCCCGTTGAGGGTGAGAAGCAGCCAACTTGGGTGCCCGTGGCAGGCAAAGGAGAGGGGAAGGAACAGGGCTTGAGAGAGAGAGAGGAACAGGGATTGCGATGAGAGAGTTTTCAGTGTGTGCTTTTGGTGGAGTAAGGGACATCTTGGAGAAGACCATCCGTAAAGTTTTGTTTGCTTTCCCTACTCCACCTATCTATGACCTTTCTTTGATTCCTAGAGAACTAGCATCCATCCGAGAGTTGGATCAACGAGAGCCCACGTGTGGATACTCTAGAGGGTGGATATTTGGACACCTTGAGAGATTGGACCGATCCCCTATTCTTCTTCTTGCTGTTACAAATCAAGTGGAAGCCCTATTTGCATATTTGTTTTGCTGTTGAAGGGAGTCAGCTTCTTCCTAGTTTGATCTAAATTCAGAATAAAAGGAAGCTTATAAGGTATGTTATTTCCTTTTGTTATCATGAATGTTTAGATCTAATAATTATTATATTATTTATAATTATTGCACTTGCCTATACATGCCTGTGTATTTGTTATATGCATCATGTTTTAGTTAGATCCTGTTTATGAGTAGGTTTTTCTGTACGCATGTTTAAAAAATTTTAATTATGCAATACCTACTCCCTAGTGTAGTGTGCCTAGGGTAGGTGTCTAATGCACTGGTTTTCCTTCAGTGCTATCAGAGCCACAGGTTCCTGTGTAGCATATCATGATTGCATGTATTGTTGGTTTTGATCTGTATCTAGATTAGGGATTACTTTTATGAACCTAGTTGAGACCTTCACCATGGACGTGTGTCCGTAGAGATTAATCAAGGTTTAAAATCCCTAATTTTTTATGGCACGAGATGGTTCATCTGTGCTGGCCTTTTTAGAAAGATCCTTAAAGGAAACCTATGGTATGAAAAATGTTTTAATCTTGATACATGATTAAACATTGGCATGTCTTTAATTGTTATGGCTTGCAATATTAGGAATTGATATGATAAGACTAGATATGATGCATGAAAGATGTAAAAGGGTTTTACATGAATTTAATTAAAAATATTTTAATTAAAAGTTGGCTTATAATCTAACAATTATGAATTGAAAGATAAATTAAATGACAGCCAGTTTAGGGTTTATGAAACCTAATGTCATTTGAATAAGGCATCCGGGTTAATTGGGTTAGCAGTCTGATTTGGTCCATTTAGTTAGACCTAAGGTTAGTTGAATTGGACTTAAGAGAACTAATCAAATGTTGATTAAGGACCTTCTCTTTAGTATCTATCTAATAGTTAGATGGGTTAGTCCATTCTTCTAAAATGGATTTAATTAGTGGCTCTGTGGTAAGCCCAAGTTCTTGGGCTGGTCTAATCGAGTCTGGTAAATCGATTGGTGTCTAAGCAGGTTTGGCATTTTTTATCATGGTTGCATGAGGCTACCTCTTTCCTGGCCAACTTGGTTGGTGTCTAGGAAAGATGGTTAATGGCGGATACTCACCCATGATCTCACCTACCTGGCCAATCCGGTTAACCAGAATTGATTAGAAGAGATTATTGATTCGAGTTAACCCATGTCACCCAAGTTGATCAGCATGTTTGATCTTCAGGTGCCCATGGACCAATGTGTTGAATTTAATTCAACCATCCTGAGAATTGATTTGATTAGTGGGAGGTTGATATATGTTCTTCTCTCTATTCTTCTATCATAATTTAATTAAAATCCTCTAAAATTATTAGGTCCTGAAAAAGACTAAGTCAATGAGTTGATGGTGTCTTAGCCTCCTATTAAGTGGATTAGTAATGAGTCATTTAGCTTGGTGTACATCGACAGTTCCAAAGAACGGGTGTGCATCCGGTTACTAGGATTACTCTCTCATAGATGATGATTCAGTGCAACCTTCTTAACGGTGATCAGGTGGGCCGGCCAAAGTCTGGCTTGAACATTCATTAGCTGGAAGCATCGAATTTGTCATATTAATTGTTGGACCTAACCAGAGACTTGCAATAGGAGGCCCCAAGGCCAATTGGGGGTTCTGTGGGGCAAAATTTATTACTGGAAGTTGCTTAGGGAAGCAATTGGTTAGAGAACCTACCTTTAGGTGCATATGGGTGAGCCTGCCAAAGTCGGGCTCATACATGGTCTATTGGATTTCAGTTCCCACTATGAAATGATGATTTCACGGATTGGAGTTAGAGGCTCCCAATCTGAAAAATTAGTGGGAGGGACCTTTAGACTAAAGTCCAAGTCTTTTGGTTTAATTGATTAATTCATATTAGTAATTTGGTCTTAATTTTCCTTCAGATGTCTTCAAACCTTTCACTCCGGTCACTTCTCGATAGCGAGAAGTTAAAGGGTCCTAATTTTGATAGCTGGTATCGAAAATTAAGGATAGTCTTGGAGCACGAGCGGATCCTTTATGTGATAACGGATCTAGCACCCGAAATCCCTCTTACCAATGCTTGGACTTCGGTCAGGGACACTTATTTGAAGTGGGATTCTGATCGGACTATGTCTAATGCATAATGTTGGCGGCGATGAACGACAAGTTCAATCACAAATTCAAGGAGGCCCAGCCAGACGAGATTCTTCAAAAGTTGAAGGAATCTTTTGGCATGCCATACGATGTGGAGCGGTACAAAGTATCTTGTACCATCTACAATGCCAAATATGGAATGGCGGTTTGATCACTAATCATGTATTATACATGATCGAGATGATCGAACGATTAGACAAGCTCGGATGTCCCTTGCATGAGCAACTCGGCAAGGATGTGATCATGAATTCTCTACCCTCCTTCTATCTTGACTTTCTCGATCATTATAGAATGAATAAGCCTACAGTCAATTATCATGGTTTAATGGGGTTGCTACAGACTTACGAGAAGTACCACCAACTGAATAAGGGGGTGGAGAATTTAGTGGGAGGTTTTAGAGGTCGTCATCCCTTTAAGAAAGGGAAGAAGAAAGGTAAGGGAAAGAAGGTGCAGAGTGCTCATGGCCCAAGTCAGGCCAAGAAAGTGAAAGTTGATCAAACTAGTGCAGAGTGCTTCTATTGTAAGAAGTAAGGACACTGGAAGAGGAACTGTCATCTTTATCAGGCATCCTTAGACCCGAATAGGCCAAGGAAGGGAAAGCAATAGGGTGCTGGACAAGGTATTTATATGATAAACCTTGTAATTTCTCTATTTGTGATACTGCTAACTAGGTATTGGATACTGGTAGTCCTATTCATATTTGTAATTCATTACAGGGACTACAAGTTAGCAAGAGTTTCGAGGATGGGGAGCAGTACCTGAGCATCTAAAATGGAAATCATGTTCTAGTGCTGGCGATCGAAGTTCTGAGTCTTGTTTTTGAGTCTAGTACTGTCGAATTAGTCGACTGTCATTATTGTCCTAGTTTTATTATGAGCATTATCTCTGTAGGCCTATTGGCCAATTATGGTTATGAACTTTCAATAAAAGGAGATTTTTGCCAAGTTATTATGAATAACTCTGTGATAATGAAAGATAAGTTAAATAATGGCATTTATGTTTTGTCACAGCCTATTAATGTAATGTACACATCTAGCAAACATCCAAGGATAGAAAATGTTAGTGACTTGTATCTATGGCACTGTAGGCTAGGTCATGTTAACTAGAATAGGATAAACAAGTTGCGAGGAGAAGGCCTCCTCGAGGTTAGTGATTCTGACTCAATGCCCACTTGTAAATCCTGTTTGCTTGGTAAAATGACCAAGTCACCTTTTACTAGAAAAGGTGAACGAGCTACAAAACTTCTGAGTCTCGTATATACTGATGTTTGCGGACCCATGATAGTTAGTGCTAGAGATGGATACAGATATTTCATTACCTTTACAGATGACCTTTCCGGGTATGGTTATGTCTTCTTAATGAGACATAAATCTGAGTCGTTTGAAATATTCAAACGATATCGTAATGAAGTAGAGAAACAAACTAGAAAAAGTATTAAAACCCTTTGATCTGATCGAGGTGGTGAATACCTATCTAGTGAGTTCATGACATATCTTGAGGAGAATAGGATTCTCTCTCAGTGGACTCCTCCAGGAATACCCTAGTTAAATGGTGTGTCTGAAAGGAGGAATCGAATCTTGTTGGACATGGTTCGATCCATGATGGACTTTGCAACTTTGCCGCTATCCTTCTAGGGATATGCACTTGAGACAGCTTATTACTTGCTGAATGATGTTTCAAGTAAGTCTGTTGCCTCTGCTCCTTATGAGTTATGGACTAGACGTAAGCCTTCAATTTCACACCTTTGGGTCTGGGGTTGTTCGGCTTATGTAAAGCATTTAGACACATATAAACTTGGTCTTAGGTCTGATCGATGCCTGTTTATTGGGTACCCTAAAGAATCAAAAGGGTATTTCTTCTACTTGGAGGATGAACAAAAAGTGTCCGTTGCTCTTAGGGCTATCTTTTTGGAAAAGGAGTTCCTTGGAGAAGGAACTGTAGCATCTAAGATTGAACTTGGTGAAGTTCAACCAGTGGAAGAACCTGCACACTCTAAGGACATCATAGAACCGGCTGTGATTGGATCACACCCAGTGATGGGGATCCGAGAGCCTAGCCACCTCAGCAGCCATATGGAGTCCTAGTAACATCCCGTGCATGACCACATGCCAGCACACCCCTTCTACCCTCTAGGCACATCAACTCCACACACCATCAGGTGAGAAAGGAAGGTCAAGTGGATAAGCATAAATCCCCTGATTCATGCCAAGCAACTAAGGAAAGATGTGGTCCCCACAAGCCCAAAAGAGCAAGTGTTTGGCACCCCACATGGTCCCCCCTTGGTCCCCTCTTCTTTCCTTATTTTCTTGAGTTTTTTTTTAGAAATTGTATAAAACCTTCCTTATTGTCACTCAGCAAATCAGGAAGGATTATGGTGTATATATTTTCTTTACTTGCTTCCTAAGTGATTGGTCTCTATATAAGGACCCCTCTCTTGTATTAAAATAATGAAGAATAAATAATTTTTTAGAAGATTGTTTTTTTTTCATTCACCCCTGCATGGGTGCGGAGTGTGAGAGGCCCGATAGTGTTCGCCCCTGCATGGGCGGGGGAGGGTGAGAGGCCCAATAGTGTTGCCTTCATTCTTTGAGAACGTCGACCTCCATGAGGGAGTGGGTGTGAGGCCCGTTTTGCCTTCGCCATCGGGCGTCGAGGGGTATGAGACCCTATGCCTTTGTCCTACGGGACATCGAGGGGTGTGAGGCCCTGTTTGCCTTTATCCTGTAGGACATCGAGGGGTGTGAGGCCCTGTTTGCCTTTGTCCTGTAGGACATCGAGGGGTGTGAAGCCCTAGTTATCCCATTCTTGACCCTAATCCCAGGAGACTTCTCAACTCTCCATCGATCCTAGCTCCTAGCCCCCTTTATCCCGCATCACCCGGAACCCATTAATAGGAGATCCGATAGAGTACCGCATCAGCCAGAAAGATACTATGATTCTTGATCCAGGACGATGATCCCATTGAGCTCGACAAGAACGATGACGATCCGATCACCTATATGGATGCACTTCAGAGATTTGACTTTGAGGCATGGCTTGGAGCCATGCGATCTGAGATGGAGTCCATGGAGATCAACAATGTATGGACATTGGTTGATCCACCGGAAGGGATAAAATCCATCGGGTGCAAGTGGATTTTCAAGAGAAAAAGGGGCGTAGATGGGAAGGTGGAGACCTATAAAGCTCGTATAGTTGCCAAGGGGTATCGTCAGTGATATGGTATCGATTATGACAAGACGTTCTTCCCTGTGGCAATGCTCAAGTCCATTCGGATCATGCTTGCTTTGACAACACATTTTGACAATGAGATATGGCAGATGGATGTCTGAACTGCTTTCCTAAATGGGGAGCTGGATGAGGATATGTATATGATCAACCTGAAGGGTTCACATCCATAGATGAGTCAAAAGTGTGCAAATTACAGAGGTCCATTTATAGACTCAAGCAAGCATCTCGAAGTTGGAACATGTGATTTGATAGGTGTATCAAATCTTATGGCTTCGTTAGGAACGGAGAGGAACCCTGCATCTATAAGTGGGTTAATGGTTTTGTGATTGTATTCCCAGTACTGTATGTTGATGACATTCTATTAATCGGGAATGACATCGCTGCATTGCAAGGAATAAAGATCTGGTTGTCATCTCAGTTCTCAATGAAGGACTTGGATGAAGCTTCTTACATACTGGGTATGAAGTTCTATGGAGATAGATCTAGGAGGCTTCTAGGATTGTCCCAGTCTACGTACATTTATACTGTGCTGAAACGGTTCAGCATGGAGAATCCCAAGAAAGGATATTTCCCGATAGGTTCTGGAATTACTCTTTCTAAGAAGGATTGTGTGACAACTCCAGAGGAAAGAGAGCGCATAAGTAGAGTTCCTTATGCTTCTGCAGTGGGCTCTATCATGTATGCTATGACATGTACTAGACCAGACATGGCATACTCACTAGGAGTGGTGAGCAGATACCAGTCTAACCCAGGTGAGGTGCATTGGAAGGTAGTTAAAACCATCCTGAAGTATTTGAGAAATACTAAGGACCAATGGCTGATTTGTGGAGAACCTGACTTGAAACTTGTGGGGTATACTGACTCCAGTTTTCAATTAGACAGACATGATAGCAAGAGTGTGTCAGGGTTTGTGTTTACCCTCAATGGAGGAGCGATCTACTGGAAGAGTTCCAAGCAAGCAACAGTTGCAAACTCGGTATGCGAAGCAGAGTATATTGTAGCATCAGATGCAGCAAAGGAAGCCGTGTGGTTGTGGAAGTTCCTTGGAGAGCTAGGGGTGGCACCTTCCCTAGATGGTCCTGTTCCATTGTATTATGACAGCACAAGAGCCATTGCTCAAGCTAAGTAGCCAAAGTCTCATCACCACCTAAGCACATTCTGCGGTGCTATCACCTCGTGCACGAGATCATGGAATGAGGCGATATCAATCTTTTGAAGATAGATGGAAAGGAGAATCTGGCCGGCCCCTTCACTAAAGCCCTCGGAATCAAAGAGTTCGACTATTGTAAAAGGGAAATAGGTATTAAGGATGCATCTAACTACTCCCAAAAGGTCAGGCTCTACATGATCCTCGTCACCTTCATACTCATGTGCCAAATTATCCTCAGGCTGATATACTTCCTCAACATAATCATCTAGGGGCTCTATGGGTTCGAACTCATTCTCTGCTAACTCTCCTATATGCAAGGCTCTAGTTGGGCAATTGCTAGCATAATGGCCTATCTTATGACATCTAAAAAAAGGAGCATTAGGGTTTGGGGTTCTTTGAACTTCTGGTGCTTTACCCCTATCATCTCTACGAGTCAGAGGTGTACTAGAGTTTGGTCGGTTTGGTCGCATCTGACTTGGTCCTGGCTGCTGACTAGGTGCACTAGTTCTAGGGGGTTTTGGTCTTCAATAAATTGGTCCCCTATTAAGCCTCTCAGCATCTTGTGCTACTTGGTTGGCTAGCTCTAAATCTTGGACTTCTCTCGAAAACAACTCTTTATGGATCTCTTCCCTTAATTCGGCTTTGAACCTAGATAGGGTAACTAATTTGGACTTATCGACATTGCATCTCATCACAAACTCATCAAATTTTGCAATGTATTCAGCTTCACTCTTGGTTCCCTGAGTTAATCTCTGCCACTGGTCTAGAAATCTTTGGTAGTAGGACATGGGAAGGTACTTCTCTCTAAGCCTAAGCTTCATTGCCCTCCAGGTTACTATGGGAACATCACCACTTTATCTAATGAACCTTTCAACATTTCTCCAGTAAAGCCAAGCCTGACGGATTAACCAAAGCTTCATAAATTTGCACTTCCTCTCCTCAGTCTTGTCGTACCACTCAAAATGCTGATCTATCTCTCCCTCCCAGTCTATATAAACCTTAGGATCCAGATTTCCATCAAAAGTTGGTGCTTCCAACCTAATGTTCCTAATGGTTAGGTCATCATGGTCCATTTGATCCTGATTGGGTCTCGTAGGATTTGGCTCATAAGCTGGGTCATGGTGTGCTCTCCTAGGGTTCGGGTAATGGACTCAATCAGGGTTGGGTCTCCTAGGATTTGGCTTAAAGAAAGGATCTTGATAAGGCCTCCTAGGATTAGGTTCAGGGAAAAGGTCTTGGTGCAGAGCCCTTCTAGGGTTGATGGGTTTTTCAAACTCTGGTTCAGGCTCTAATTCATTCTGGACTTCATGTGTTCTCCCAGGGGTACGAGCCTCTAGTCGGTCAAGCCTAGCAGTGATGAGGGCTATCTGATTAGTCATGCTTTGGTTGGTCTGGGCTAATTGGTCAGTCAGGTTTTGGTTTAGTCTAGTCATTTGATCATTCAGAGTTTTCATCACGGTCTCAAAATTCTGGTCCATGGTTATACTTGATTGAGCGTGGGTTTGTTGGTAAGGTGCTCCTAATCTAGTTTCCATGCACAACAGACTCAAACTCGGGCTAGGGGTTTGCTAGACCTAGTAGCTCAAGTAAGGTGAGTCGACTAGGTACAACCAAATCAACAGCTATCATGTCCACTAGCCAGGTAAGGGGTGGGTCTTTGGGAGGCTCCCCCAACTCTCGCTGGGTCCTAATTAAAAATCACAAGAACCACTTAGGGCATTTGCCACTTGGCCCCTAGCCTTAGACACCAGCTTTCAAAAATAGATGCAAGAGTGGGTGCACCAGTTTTCCCAAATGACTTAAACTAGACCTATGCGTGTCCCTAGGAATTAGAGTACTACTCAATTTTAATTAAGGGTTGGGATAGTTATGCAAGGTGGTGGTTTTGGGCTAAGGACAGGTGATTAAATCCTGCCCCCATGTCATATAGCCTTTAAATTGATTTATTATGAGATGAGTGCAAACATACAAATGAACTCTAATTTCAGGTGCAGAATTTTGTGTGTTGCAGTTTTGAAGTGGGGCAGAAAAGTAAAATGTATCAATGTCAAAAAATTCAAAAAAAATCACATAACATTCCTAACTCACAGATGATATACCAAATGAAAGGAAATTAAAAAATAAAATCTATACTATGCTGGGAAATTTCTGGAACTCAAATAATACAAACAGGACAGAACAATAGAAATTTTAAAGATGCTAGATCCTAATGATGCAAACTATTTTTTAAGGATTTAAAAGTTATCTTCTTGTGTTCCACTTCAAGGGTCAATCACATCGGCACCCCTACATGCTATAGGAAATCCCCGTGGAATGAGATGTGAGGGTCTTGTAGCCCTTCTTTTTCCTATGACCGGACGGCCATTGTGAAGCACCCAATCCAAGTATTGAAAAAGATGCTATGCCCTAACCTATCATGCTCTGATACCAATTTGATGCGGGATGAAATGGAATGATGCAATCTAAGAGGAGATAGTAGTAACTAAATGAAAAATGAAGTGAAGCTAGGCTACTTTTCCATGTAAACAAAACTGAAATCTTCATGAAGGGGTTTGCATGATAAGCTAGACTTGAATGAGAGCCTTCAAAGAAGTAAAGAGAAAGGATCTTTGTGGCTAAGAAACCACACTGGCTAGGGCTTAATTACTCTAATATTTTAGATCTGAAAATAATTAAAGAGGGATATCCAGTCATTAGTATTTCAATGATTCGAAGGATTACACTCAAGGATGAAGCTCTTGGATGACAAGGAGATTCCTCTAGATGGTAGGACTCCTTGTTTCTATTTCTTGTCTTGGAAGACTTCCTCCTCTTTGGAACCTGGAAATCCCGGGGATCCTACACAAACCATATTAGAGTTAAAAAGGAGTTTGAAAGTTGGAATACTAATGTAATGAAGGTTGAAGTTGAGAAGAATTTTGGTGGAGTGGAAGTAGCTTGGCTGGCCTCCTTTGTTTATTCTTCCTTGCACTTTGAAAATGATTGGATGGTAAGGAAAATAGGCTAATGGCTTGTTGGCGTGGTAGATGCTTTTGCTTGAACTAGCTAAGGGCCTCTCACACACTCCCTCTCAAGGACATTTGAACACATAAATGGAATGGAAAAAATTCAACTTTTCATTTCATTTCAAGTACCCTTTACAAGAGAGCTTGGAGTATTATTTATAAGCCTCCAAGGAACTTTGAAAAATCAAAATACATGGAGCTTTTCATGGGAGGTTGCTAGCTATAAGGGTGGAAATCCAAAATACATGGAGATTTTCATGGAAGTGGTAACCCTAGCTAGCTATAAGAGTGGGAATTCAAAATAACCTTGGCCGCCCCCTTAAATTTGAAATCCCTTGGTGATGTGGCATTTGGTGATATGGCTTGATGAGGTGTACACCAAGTGTTTGTGAGGATGACATGGTGTCCAATATTGCTTGCTGAAGTGGTGTCCTCCTTGGTTTAATTTGATGGAGTGGTTGAATGAATCCAATCTTCAAGTGATCTTCAAGTAAGCTTGCTTACATTGACCCAATTCCAAATCTCTCTTGGACCCAACTACTAAACTCACTAAATACAAGACTAATTCGATCCTAATTGGACTCAAAAATCCAAATGGACTCAAAAGAAATCAAATTGAAATAAACCCAAACTAATTACATGACACAAATTCAATTAAAGAAGTAAAATACTCTATTTACAAGACACAAGTTGAAAGAATTAAAGCCATACTGAATTAAACTGAAACCTCTTTCGAACTTTGGTGCTCCACCATGCTTCTTCTTATTTTTTTGTCATACACTTCATATCCAAGAAGAGTGCCACATTTTATTTTTTGTCACCCAAGTGGATGAAGCCCAAATACCAAGAATTTGAGATGCCTAAATGGGATTCAAGAAGAGTTTGCTGCCCAAGAAAAGCCAATTCCAAGAAGTTCTTGCCTCTTCAACAAGAACTCAACAATTTGTAACCCACACTCATCTTGTATATGGTCTATAAATACTGCCATCAAAACCCTTGTATTAAATGGAATCTTTTTATGAAACAAAATGAGAACTTTCTCTTAATTCCTTTGCTGTGATAGCATCGAGGGGTGTGAGGCCATAGTTTGCCTTTATTCTTTGGAACATCGAGGGGTGTGAGGCCCTAGTTATCCATCTATCCAACCATCTATCAGAAACCCTAGCCGCCACCTTCAAGCTTCTTTCTACCCTTTTCCTTCCTCCAATTTTCTTCTTCCTTCCATGCCTTCCTAACTTGACTTTTTGTGAGTGTTTCAGGTGATCAAGATCTGAAGTAAATGTTCTCCTTGCTTTCGAACCGAGTTCATTGTAGATCGGAGCCTGAAGAATGAGAATCTTGAAGTCCTACCTTGAAATCCTAGAGTGCCGAACCAGATCCACTTCAAGAGTAAATCAACGTTGGTAATTCTAAACTTTTTCTTTCTATTTAGTTTTGATTCGTTGAAAATAGGAACCATAGTTTATGATGATTTCTTAATCACCAAGTCCTGTTTTTTAGTCTACTTTATCTGATTTACATTGCGGGTTGGTAGCAAGTCAACTAGTCGAGTTCTATTGATTGCTTTGAGTCTCTTTCCAGATAATCCTAGAAATTAATTACTATTTAATCTCAGATAATTAAATTTAGAATCATTAGATTAGCTTTGCATCATCATGTCCCGCATCATCTTGGATATTAGAGTAGGTTTAAACTAGGGTTTAATTTCTATTTGCTGAAATTTCTGCATACATAGTTCTAGGCTGAAATTAAATTGCATAAAACCATCATAAGAAATACAAAAAAATTATTAATTAATTTTTTGTTAATCCTCTATTAATATTCCATCTGA
The DNA here is from genome assembly GCA_021397845.1 of Areca catechu. Lineage (NCBI taxonomy): Eukaryota > Viridiplantae > Streptophyta > Magnoliopsida > Arecales > Arecaceae > Areca > Areca catechu. The sequence goes on from CM038043.1 coordinate 119,352,713, forward strand.
ACAGAGAAAAAAAATCAGAAAAAAAAATTATTTTCTGTTATTTCTATTTTAGTTTCATCGCGCATGTTAGGGTTTCATCTTGTGTGCATACATTGTTAACCTAATCTAAGGGCACTTTACTATCTCATATCAAGGAAAGATTTCATCACCTATCCTGGGCCCAAAACAACTACCTTTTTATCAAGCCTAAGCCTAATTAAAATTGATTAGAAACCTAAAGTGGCTTAGGGACACCAATAAGGTCGGGTTCCAAGTCTTGTGTGAAAGCTAGTGCACTCAATCCTTTGATTATCTCTTGAATCTAGTGTCTAAGACTAGAGGTCCAGAGGCAAATGCCCTAAGTGGACTCATGGTTTTTAATTAGGATCTTGTGAGAGTAGGGGGAGCCTCCCACGACTCCACCTCTTACCTGGTTAGTGGATAGGGTAATTGTTGAATTGGCTGTAAATTGAGCTAACCCATTCTACTTGAGCTCTAGGTCTAGGAAACCCTAGTTCAATTTGTGTGATTGCATTGCATGGCTACTACATCAGGTACACCATATCAGCATACTCAAACCCAACCCAATTTAATCATGGATCCCAATTTTGAAACATTTCTAAGGTTCATGACTGAACAATGTGCCCAAATAAATCATAGGTTTGACCGACTAGATGAGCAATTCGAAAACCTATAGAAAATTCGTAAGACCCATACTAACCCTGGTTCACCCAAACCAACTCCCTTTGACCCCAGAACCCATCTACCTGAACCCACTAAGATTAGTGGTCGTAGTGGTATTATTTAGGTTTTCTTTAGCCAACCCTTTCCTACTACCCCAGATCCTAGTCAATGTCACTTTAGCCGACCCACCCCTATTACCTCATTGGTCCACCAAGATGCCATTGAAGAGGAAGTGTATGAAGCTGATGTGAGCTTAGTAGATGAATATGAAGATAAGGAGATACAGGAGGTAGACCAAAAGTTAGTTGATCCTGATTATATTGAGACTAAAGCGAACCCAGAGTTAGCTAACCCTAACCCTACCCAGACTGAAGCTGTACTAGAAGGACCATTAGAAGAAGATAACCATGAGCAACCTAACCCTACTATTAGGACCTTACCTGAGAAAACCCTAGAAGAGACTCAAGTCACAAAACGGAGTCTTAAAGTTCAAGAACCAAAGAAAATTATGGAGGACATGATTTTTCCAAACCAGCAACCTCATGAAGAATTCACTCCTTCAGTCCCCATTGAAGACTTTTTCCGGAAATTCTTGACTCGTCCTTTCTTCAGGCTAACCCTTTAAAATCTGTTGATGTAACTCAATGTCCAACATATAAGGTCAACCCCATTAGTCTAAGACTATTCCCTGAACCCTCTTCTTATTCCCTACCCAACTAGGTCAACCCCGAATCCACTTCATACTTCCTACCATATCATCATGTTCCCAATGCCTCTAGAGTCATTCGATTACATTTCATTGAGGTTATTAGGTTGCATAAGTCCATTGAGCATGTTGGGTTTGCATCCTATTTCTAGAAAATCCTATGGCATCTATTAAGAGTTCATGCTAAGTTTTCACTGACTTATCATCCATCAATCAAGGGTAATTCAAGAAAAACACTCAAATAATTTGATGAAGGAGACTTTGTTATGGTCAGACTTTGACCTGAATAGTTTTCACCTAGAACCACGAAAAAGTTACATGCTCGTAGTGCTAGACCATACAAAGTAGTTAAGAAAATTGGACCGAATGCCTACGTGCTTAAGTTACCAGTTGAACTAGGCATTAGTTCTACTTTCAACGTTTCAGACTTTATAGAGAGTATAAGGAGCCAATGTTGATACCTAGTGAGCCTTTTGGGCCTGATCTCATCCTTGAGACTGAGCCAACCCATGAGTGTCCACCAGTCAAAATACCAGAACAGAGAGACAGGATTGAGCAGATCTTGTATGACAAGATTATCTCTACTCGGAGCAAAGATTATCAACGATATTTGATTCATTGGCAAGGATGACCCAAGACTAATGATTCTTGGATCATTAGAGAGGATTTGCAAAGGATCAATCCTGACTTGTTGGAACATTATCAAAGTAGAGTTGACCCATACTCAACAAGATCGAGTTCCGGGGAGAATTGGTGAGGACACCAGGGCTCGGAAAAAAAAATGATAGATCAATCCCACATCCCTGTGGCTCACCTATTTTAAAAGCCCTAAGCCCTAAACACAAATCACTAGTAAATAGTCAATTTTAAATTCTGTTATTTTAGCCCAGTTGGATATCGCCCTAAACCCCAAATTCAACTGAGTCATGTATATATACAAACAAACCCTATTTACCAAGTTAAGTCAGTATTTAATTTTTGTTTTTTGAGATTATGCCTTTTGATCAAATTGGGTTCAATTTGATCAGGTTTGGGTTTAGAGTTAGCCCCTTAATTATTTAGTTGATTGAGTCTTGTAATTAGTTATTGAGTCTTGTAATACAAGAGGCGACCAATTCAAGACACTATGTGCCAACCCAATTCAAGTCATGCCAACCAATTCTTGGTGCCACATGCCAACTAATTCTTGGAGCCACTCCATCACATGCCATGTCATCAAATCTTGGATGCCCATGCCACCTCATTTGCCACATCATCTTACTGCCATGTCATGCCATGTCATCCTCACATAAGTTAAAGTCGGCCACATGAATTTCATATGGGACGCCAACAAAAATTCAAGTCTCATGTTCCAAGAAGTTTAAGAAATATATATTTGCCAAGAAGCCAAGACACCTATGAATTCCTTCTTATTGTCACCCATTTAAATTCCAATCAAGTTATCGCTAATTTTAAGAGGTGTAAGAAGAAAGGACTCCTCATTTCACCCTCTCTTTTTCACCCAAAATTGAAGGGAGCACCAATCTGATTCAAGGAGTCCATGGAAGATGGGATTCCAATCTTATCTGTCTACTTCAAAGGAGTCCAACCTTATCTAACTTGTGATTGAATTATCCTCATCTAATTTCAAATGCAACATAGACATCAAGAGAAGGATTGACGCCAATCAATAAAGAAGGAAGGACACCATCTTCTCACAAGTTGTCGCCCACTCATATTTGAATTTGAGAGGACCGAAATCAAGAAGAAGGACACCAAAGCACTTCTTATTTTTTTGTCATACACTTCAAATCCAAGAAGAGCGCCACATTTTATTTTTTGTTGCCCAAGTGGATGAAGCCCAAATACCAAGAATTCAAGACACCTAAATGAGATTCAAGAAGAGTTTGCTGCCCAAGAAAAGCCAATTCCAAGAAGTTCTTGCCTCTTTAATAATAACTCAACAATTTGTAACCCACACTTATCTTGTATATGGTCTTTAAATACCGCCATCAAATCCCTTGTATTAAATGAAATCTTTTTATGTAATAAAGTGATAACTTTTTCTTAATTTCTTTGCTGTGATAGCATCGAGGGGTGTGAGGCCTTAGTTTGCCTTTGTTCTTCGGAATATCGAGAGGTGTGAGGCCCTAGTTATCCATCTATCCAACCATCTATCAGAAACCCTAGCCGCCACCTTCAAGCTTCTTTCTTCCCTTTCCCTTCCTCCAATTTTGTTCTTCCTTCCATGACTTCCTAACTTGACTTTTTGTGAGTGTTTCAGGTGATCAAGATCTGAAGTAAATGTTCTCCTTGCTTTGGAACCAAGTTCGTTGCGGATCAGAGCCCGAAGAACGAGAATCTTGAAGTTCTACCGTAAAATCCTAGAGTTCTGAACTAGATCCACTTTAAGAGTAAATCGATGTTGGTAATTCTAAACTTTTCCTTTCTCTTTAGTTATGATTCGTTGAAAATAGGAACCCTAATTTATAGTGATTCTTAATCACCAAGTCCTGTTTCTTAGTCTACTTTATCTGATTTGCATTGCGGGTTGCATAGCTAGTCAACTAGTCGAGTTCTATTGATTGCTTTGAGTCTCTTTCCAGAAAATCCCAAAAATTAATTATTGTTTAATCTAAGATAATTAAATTTAGAATCAATAGACTAGCTTTGCATCATCTCATCCTGCATCAAAAGTTATTTTTTTATTTTGGTCTTATTTATTGCTCTCTTTAGTTTAACTATAGTCTTTAATTAATATTACTTTATTACTTTCTACAACTAAAAAAATATTTTCTTTCTTTTTATTCACAAGTGGACTCCTAACCTAATCTAAATTTCCTTTTTTGTTTAACAACCCCAAATATATATAACAAGAGGACATCTTTCCATAATACTTAATTAATTTTAAAAAATAATTAATAAATCTAAAAGCTTTTTACATATTTGGACACCTTATTTTAACTGCATTACATCTCTTACGAAATACTCTAAGAGAATTAACCTATAAACAAGATAATTTAGGGATGTGATTATCCTTCCTTGGTCCACAAACCAACATCCTGCATATTGTATTAACCTAGGCCATTAATCTAAAATCAATTTAGATGTTGGCCCTAGGATACTCGAGCTTACTAAGAAAAGGCACCCAAAAAAGTTAGATCGGGTTAGGATTAGCTGGTCAGCTAGTGTCTAGGAAAGAGGTTCAAGGATGATATAGCCTTGAAGGAAGTTGATTTTTAATTGGTTTTATTCACTTACTTGGCTAATTTATTTGATGTCTAAGGAAAGCAATTGGAGGACCCCCACTTACCTTACCCTTACTTGGCAAGTTGGCTAGTTAGTTTTTGATTTGGGGGGTTCCAAGATGGCCTTGCTAGTATGTAGTTGTCTAGATATGGTTAACCCTAGGATAGAGAGTCCATTATTTGACAACTTGTTTGCTAATAAAATTTAAATCTAATTAAAATATCCTTCTCATCGTCTCTAGATGTAGGACTCTTTAGGACTCATGTTTAGAACTTTCTTCCCATCTATCCCTCCTATCCCTTCTCCTCTCCTCTTCTAAAAATTTAATAATAATAATATAAATAATAAATAATAAAAAAATATCTAGCAAAATTGTAACTTTCAAAAGAAAGCCTGGTCGATTAGTGAGAGTATATTTGAACCCTACTCATAACCAAGAAAATTTATTGTTAACCATGGAAGAAATTAGATATCGCCTAAGCTTGAGTGACTATTGCTACCTAATTAGATCTGCCCAGCCATCTTGCATTTGATTATCCCAAACTAATGCTACCAATTTTGAAATTAAATCTCAAATTATCAACATACTCCCCAAATTCATTAGAATTGAGGATGCATACATTTTCAATAGAGAATTTGAGGAAGTGTGTGACATTAATATATGAACTCTTGAAAGATGCTATTAAACTTAGGCTGATTAATTTCATTCTCAAGAAAAATGCTAAGAAAAGGATATATAGTTTGCCTACCCAGTCAATCACAATATGGGAGGGCTTTGTTAAAACGTTCTTGAGAAAATTCTTCCCACGTCATAGATAGCCAAGTTGAGAAATGAGATTACCCAATTTTATCAATTAGGGGGAAGACTTTCTAGAAATGCCTAGACCTCTTTAAAAACCTTTTGAGTTAGTGTCTACATCATGGGATAGAGACTTGGAGGCTATGCCAATTCTTTTATGAAGGTATTTATCCAAATTTTAGAACCATGCTTGAGTCGATGTGCCAGGACAATTACATGTATAAACCACCTAATAAAGCTTGTAGAGGACTTAGCAAAAAAGTGTTTATAGTGGGAGGGAACTAGGGAACCTGAAAACACACAATCAACAGGTGGTATGCAGCAAATCTTAGCATCCATAGCTAAAGAGGCTAACATGGCATCTGTGATCCATAGGATAGAAGCCTTAGAACTCACGGGACAAGCCCCTATAAATCAAGTGAACTAAGGTCTGTGCTTGTATTCAATGGATGCAGTGATCTAGGAAATGTAGTAGAAGAGTGTCCCCACCTGATGACCCAAATTGAAAATGATTGTGCATATGTATATGCAACCTATCAAATACCCACCAATAATCTTTATGCAGCAACCTACAACCCAAGATGGAGGAACCATCCAAACTTTTCCTAGTCATAAGGCCCTAATGCAGGTGGTCCCAAGTTCAACCAACTTAATCCAAGGCTGATCCTACAGGAAACAACCTACCAGTTAATGATAAGAAAAAGAGATTTAGCTCTCTAGAGAAAGCCCTAAAAACTCTAGCTACATCTCAAGCTGACACCTATGCCATAATTAATAGCACCAATGCTATCTTGAATAGCTTTATGCAAACCATGGGTCAGTAGTTATCTTCCAATACCCATGCTATAGCTCATTTAAAGATGCAATTAGATCAATTAGCCATAACTATGAGTGAGAGAGAAAGAGATAAATTGCCGAGTAAGCCCGAGGCTAACCTTAGAATTCTAAACAATCAAGGATTGCAACAATGACCCTAGATTAATCAATTGAATGCTATCCATACATTGAGATCTGAGAGATAAATAGATAATTAGGTGGTGCATCTGAAGAAGAAGAATTGGAAGACCCACTCTCTGAACAATTGACTAACCATGGCCAACTCGAAGAACCTAAGGCATCAAAACTTGATGTAACATCTAACCCACTAGCTAAGCCCTTGCTAGAATCTGATGAACCAAATACCAAGACTGTAGCACCATTCCCAAATAAAGTTCAACCCAATCAAAACTCAATCCAATTAGATAAGACTTTGAAGGTCTTTAAGCAAGTTACAGTTAATATTCCTTTACTAGATATGATCCAACAAGTCCCAGCTTATTCTAAATACCTTAAGGACCTGTGTATCAAGAAGAAGACCACCACTATATCGAAGAGAGCCTTCTTAGTAGTTAGTGTGAGCTTTTACCTATCAAACCACATGCTAGTGAAATACAAAGATCCAAGTCACCCACTACTTCATGCATTATAAGGAACACCCTCATTAATAGGGCTTTATTAGACTTAGGGGCAGTGTCAATCTATTGCCATATTCAATATACAAGCAATTAGGGTTCGAGGAACTAAAGCCATTGGGAATTAACCTATAATTAGTAGTTCAATCTTTAAAAATGCCAAGGGGAATAGTAGAGGATGTGCTGATTAAAGTTAGTAACTTTATTTATCCAAAAGATTTTATGATTTTAGAAACTGAACCAGTAATGAACCCAAAGAATTACATCCCTGTTATACTAGGTAGACCATTTTTGGCCATGGCTAATGTGCAAATCAACTATCGAAATGGGTTAATGAAACTTTCCTTTGGTAAAATGTTGATAGAGCTAAATTTTTTTATTCTAACCAATACAAATCAAACAAGTGAGTTGAACTAGGTTCAGGATAATGTCTATGATCTCATTGACTTCATTGATGAAGAGTGAAACATGGAACTCTAGATGAACCATGATGGTGAAGAGGTTAATGAAGTCACTCCAATTGGTGTGAAATTAAGATGGAAGCCTCCAATCGAACCACCTGAAATAATGACCAGACCATTACCCCATCAATGGAGGAAGCACCTAAACTAGAACTAAAAGACTCCCCAAGCACCTCAAATACACCCAAGTCCTTCAAAAACCCTACCGTAATCATTTTAGTAGACCTAGACTCTATGCAAGAGGGAGAATTATTAAGTGTTCATAGAAAAAACAAAGAAGCCTTAGGATGGACCATGACTGATATAAAAGGGATTAGCCCCTCGATTGTTCAACATAAAATTCACCTAGGAGAGGAAGCCAAGTATACAAGAGATTCCCAAAGAAGACTTAACCTAGCCATGAAAGAGGTGGTAAAGAAGGAAATTATAAAACTTCTTGACAATGGTATAATTTATCTAATCTTAGATAGTTCTTGGGTAAGCACTATACAAGTGGTACCCAAAAAGTCAGAAGTTACTATAATCCAAAATGATAACAATGAACTGGTCCCAACTATAATTCAAACTAGATAGAGCATTTGCATTAACTGTAGAAGATTAAATGCAGCCACTTAGAAGGACCATTTTCCTCTACCCTTTATAGACCAAATTTTAGAATGCTTAGTTGGGCATGATTTCTATTATTTTCTAGATGGATACTCTAGTTACAATTAGATTGCCATAGACCCAAAAGACTAAGAGAAGATGATATTTACCTATCCATATGTAACCTTTGCCTACAGATGCATGCCCTTTCGCTTATATAATGCACCATCTACCTTCCAAAGGTGTATGATTAGTATTTTTTATGTTATGATAGAATGATTTCTTGAAATTTTATATATGACTTTTCTATCTTTGGGTCTACCTTTTTTGAATACTTACATCAATCGAGACTAGTTTTAGAGAGATGTGAGGAAAAGCATCTAGTACTGAATTGAAAAAAATATCAATTCATGGTGAAGGAAGGCATAGTCCTTGGTCATATGATTTCAAAGAGGGGCATAGAAGTAGATAAAGCCAAGGTAGATTTAATTGCAAATCTTCCCTTACCAAAATCAGTCAAGGAAATTAGATCATTCCTTGGACACGCTATTTTTTATAGACAATTTATCAAGAATTTTTGCAAAGTGGCTTGGCCCTTGACTAACCTTTTAGCTAAGAAAATTAAGTTTAATTTTATACATGAATGTCTAGAGTCCTTTGAATATCTAAAAAGGAATTAACTTCAGCCCTAATTATGCATCCACTTGTATGGACTCAATCATTTAAGCTCATGTATGATGCATCTGATCATGACATAGGAGCTATCCTAGGTCAAAAAATTAATATGTCATCTTGAGTGATTTATTATTCTAGTAAGACCTTGAATAATGCATAACTTAATTACTCGACTACCAAGAAGGAATTTTTAGCTATGATATTTGCATTAGAAAAATTTAGGTCTTATTTTGTGGGGTCTCACATAATTATCTATATTTAACACTCAGCTATTAGACATCTTCTTACAAAGAAAGATGCCAAGGCTCGCTTAATTAGATGGATACTGCTCTTGCAAGAATTTGACCTAGAGATTAGGGAAAAAAAGGGTACTAAAAATGTAGTGGCTGATCATTTATCTAGACTAGCAATCACACCCATTGAGGAATTACCAGTCAATGAGTCATTTCTTGATAAACAACTTATGTTAGTACCCATAGAACCTTGATATGCTAACATAGCTAATTATTTAGCCATCGACGAATTTCCATGCACTAGACTACTCAAGACAAAAATTAATTTTTCTTCCAAGTACTTTATTTGAGATGATCTATATTTATTTATTCAATTCCTAATCTAATTATAAGAAGATGCATCCCATACCAAGAAGTGAGGAGCATATTATCCTTTTGCCATGACCAAGCTTGTGGTGGTCATTTTGTAGCTAAAAATACAGCAACAAAGGTGCTCGAATATGGATTCTATTGGCCTAACCTATTTAAAGATACTTATGAATATTACAAAAGTTTGGTTAGATGCCAACAAATAGATTGAATCATGAAGAGAGATATGATGCCTATGAATCCAATCTTGATTGTAGATGTTTTTGATGTACGGGGAATTGACTTCATGGGATCGTTTCCATAATCTTTTGGAAACAAGTATATTTTAGTAGCTACAGATTATCTCTCGAAGTGGGTAGAGGCAATTCCTTATACATCCAATGATAGCAAAATTGTTATCAAATTTCTTAAGGAACAAATCCTCTCCTGCTTTGTTATTCTAAGGGCTTTCATCAGTGATCATGGAACACACTTTTGTAACCAATCTTTTGCATCATTGATAAAGAAATATAATATTACTTGTTTCCGCCTAGATCACCATGGCCCATACCTTTGACGTGTCATGGATACGTCAGATTCCCTCTGGATACTTGGTTTTCTTTTTTGGTCAGCTTCCTGGCTGAGGCAACCTTAAAAAAAGAGGAGACCCAGGCGGGGATTTCAGTGGGGACACTCTAATGATCAAGTCAGTTGGGATGATCAAGAGGAACAGAGCCTCTATGGTGGAGAGTAGAGAGTAGAGAGCGGGGAAGTTCTCCTTGCTAGTTCCTTCCTGACCACCCACTGGTCTCCCTATGGATGAGAGGCCGCACGTGATGGTCCCTCTTGGAAGGACTATAGGCTGGTAAGGGGATCAGCAGCATAAGCCACCTGCATCCCTGGCTATTGCTGGGTTGCCAGGGATCGGTGTCATTGATGAAGCTGGCACACTCTAGCAGCCAACGCATGGACTTGCTGGGTGAGTGCGATGATCTGGGGGTCCATCAAAGGTGGCGGTGGTGGAATAGGGAGCTCCCTCTTTGGGCTCTCCAAGCCACCATGGTAAGGAGGATCCCCGACATGGCTGACGAAAGCTTTCCATGCACACGTGTTCACCATGGGGCCGTGGCCTTCCACGGGTGCTTTGCTAGCAGTGGGGAACCTACTATCAGAATTTTGGCCATTGATGGCACTCATTCTATCACCCTTCCTGGCATGCATATCTATTGCCTCCAAGATCATCATGGTCCATAGCTCTGACGTGTCATGGATGCATCAGGTTCTCTCTGGATGCTTGGTCCTCTTTTTTGGTTAGCTTCCTGGCCGAGGCAACCTGCAAAAAAGAGGAGACACTGGTCTGGGATTATGATAGGGATACTCTAATGATCAAGTCAGTTAGGACGATCAAGGATTACATAGCCTCTATGGCAGAGAGCCCTGGAGCTTCTCCATCTAGAGGAGTGTGAGTAAGGTCTCAAAGATGGAAAAATGAAGAGAAGTGAAGAGTAGAGAGAGGGGAAGTTCTCCTTGCTGGTTCCATGCCCGTTTGCTCTCTTTGTCTTACCAGTCATCCCCCCACTTTTGGATGTCCCTTCCTTTGTTTTATATGAGAGGGATGGCCTAGATCCAGTTTGGGGCTTCATCGAGATGTCACTTTCCTAGTGCTCCTTTTGGGAGGGATTTTCCTTTATCTGTGGCTTCCCCCCTGTCGGACTAGTCCTTGGAAGGAGATCCTTCTATTGGGGGTGTTTACCGATGTAGTATAGGTCTTGTTCCTCTGGTGGTGTAGTTTTCCATGGGAGGTGCAGGCACCATGTCACTGAGCCCCAAGCCATGGTGGGGCATTTCTATTCTATGAGGGACCTCAAAGTGTTGCAGGGCCTGGGGCCTTAATAGGATAATTCTCTCAGAGGAGGTACAGGTTTTGTCTCGAGGACAGGAGCCCCCGATTGCACGGTCGTAGACATAGCGGCACGCTACAGGGCTTAGAGCATGGTGGAGCATGCATTGCACAAAACATGCGGGTGGTGCATTGTAGAATTTGAATCTCCAATAGGGTATTATGTGCCACCTCCTTGATTATAGGTAGCTGGGAGCTTCCATGCCATGGTGTGAACTTCTACTGATCCTCCCCTTTATGCAAGTGGGAACTTCAATCTTGGCAAGACGGGGAGAGCTCTACCTCAGGAGCTCAACTCCGGATGGTGGGAGTGCAACCTCGACCAGGAGCTTGACCCTGAATGGTGGGAGCGCAACCTTGGCCGAGAGCTCGACCTTGGTTGGGAGCTAACCTCAACCGGGGGATCGACCTTGAATGACAGGAGCACGGCCTTGGCCGAGAGCTCATTCTCAGATGTGAGCTAACCTCATCTTGGGGCTCGACCTCGAATGGCGGGAGCACGACCTCTACTGAGAGCTCACCTTGGATGGGAGCTGACCTTGTCTGGGGGCTCGACCTTGGATGGCGAGAGCACAACCTCGATCGGGAGCTCAACTTTGGATAGGAGCTGACCTCGATCGGGGGCTCGACCTCGGATGGTTGGAGCATGACCTCGATCGAGAGCTTAACCTCGAAGGGGTGTTGCCCTTAGCCAGGGGCATGACCTCGGATGGTGGGAGCACGACCTCGACCGGAAGCTCGACCTTGGCTGGAGGCTCGACCTCAGATGGTGGGAGCATAACCTTACCCAGGAACTTGACCTCAGATAAAAGCTGGCCTTGGCCAGGAGCTCGATCTCGGATGGCAGGAGCACGACCTCGACTAGGAGCTCGACCTCGAATGGGAGCTGACCTCGATCGGGAGCTCAACCTTGGATCTTCATTTGGTCACCACATACAAGTGGCACCTACTGCCTACGTGGCCGCTATTTGGGCTTGATGCCGGTTCCATGTCAGTGATCGTGCCACATCATCACCCATAAGTTGGCCACACCCTATCACCCGCAAACAAGTGGGCAAGGTGAAGTTTCTAATCATCAGATTAAACAGATCCTTGAAAAGACCGTTAGCTCTAATAGAAAAGATAAGCCATTAAAGTTAGTGGATGCACTATGTATTGGGAATTGTGTCCCAAAGCCAATCTCCTGGGTTGTAGGCGGTTGAGCTCAGTATTGTACTCATTTTATAAATTAATAAAATAATATTTTTGGTAGCTCATCACATACTTAATTTCCCTGAAATGAACTCTTTCAAAGTGATGTACTCCTTAGGACTACACTGACCTCGATACATAGAGAATGTATCGAGTGGTCCTTAAACCCTATTCACAACCAAAGGATATATTGTACTGGACGACAATATATCAAATATAGGATGTTGTAGTTCACATCGTTTGGTTGTCTTCTTGACCAAATGAGTGTGGTGACACTGATGTGATCTACAAGTGGGATATGTGATATCTCATTGAACGTGACTCCGTGCAGTCCCTTTCTGCCAAAGGGATACTCACGATTGGATATGGGTATATGTGTCCCTCTGACCTGAGGTCATCACGGTAGCTTGCAAGCAACTCCCTATGCTTTGGTGCCGACTACCCGGTTTTTAATCCGGTGGCGGAAGGTTTCTGGGTACAGGCAAGTACTTGTGGAGAAGTGATTGACCAAGATGGAATTGACCTGTCCAAAAATTTTGGATTGAATATCTCGCAGTATCTCAATTTAGCAAATCCTCGACCGGGATAGTCCTAGTGAAGAGTCATTGGGCTTGCGAGGTTGAGACACGTAGTCGACTGACTCTGTCTGGGTTGGCAGCCCAATCTCAGTCATCCTGAGCATTAGAGGTCAAAAGGATGAATTATACGGTAACCATATGCCAGAGGTTCGATAGTTTGCTCCCGCATCTTCGACCTATCCGGATGCCGGGACCCATTGCTAGATGGTTTCCTGTGCTGGTACTAGAAATTGTTCTAGTGCTACCGTTTAGGTTCGAACCTATGAGGTCACACGCCACAGAGGATAACTCTCTGATCCGGATACCGATTACGATTGGGAATCGTCTCGATTTTATGGTCACAGTTTTTTTAGCACTCTTTTCCCCATCTTGCCCTTATCTGTGTCAACCGAAAAATGTTTCGGGTTGACCAGCACTGCGCCAGGATTTTTCTGAATCAGTTTTGAACTGATTCGGAGTTTGTTTCGGCCTCCAATTGGTTGTGAACCAATTTTATTCCTTGAACCAGGTTCAATTGGATTGAACCATTTGTTTAATGGAATTGAACCAAAATTGGGTTTGAACCAATTTTTGGCTTGGACGGTTATTTGAACCAATGTTTACTCCTTGGACCGTTTACACGGTCATTTGTTTTTGCTGGGAGTATTTTTCCTAACATCCAAAAGGCCAAACGACTGTAACTCCCCTTCGCTGGCATTTCTTCCTCTTCTCCCTCCACCGTTTGATGGCTTTAATCCTGGATTAAGGCTGATTAATTGGTTTACTGCTGCAGCCTCTCCACCTCACGTCGCACCACCTCCCTCTCCCTGCTGCTAGCCTTTATAAACACCTAGCCATCCCCTGTTTGCATTGGAAGAGTTTTCAACGAGAGAAGTTTTGTTTTCATCCACCGTGTGAGATCCAAGGGAAAGTAATAAAACATCTGGGCATTCCTCTTCCTTGAGAGGCTTAAGGAGAGAGTTTTGGGCTGGGTTTAGAAGCCTTAGAGGGAGAGAAAATCCCATTGTTTCAAGCTCCTATTCTGCCCATTTTTGCTACAGAAATCTGGCAGCAGACTTTGGTGATTTATTTAATTTTTTTGACTTATATTTGATTGTAGCAACCAGTGGCAAATCGAAGAAGACTTGTCTAAGAACCCGCTGCTCAAATTTGGGAGCAAACGGAGGTCCGGAAGGCAGTGTTTCGACGACGTTTTGCAAGCCAAAAAGAGAGTCCCAAGGAGGAAGACGACTAGAATAACTTTATTCCAGTTATTCCAATCTATTCCAGGATTATTCCAGAGTGATTCCAAAGGTATGGAAATTTTATTTTTTGATCATGCATGGATATATTAAATTGTTTAATATTTTATAAATATTTTATATGATTATGCATGCCTAAATGCAACTAGATTTAGATTAGTTCCTTGCAGAGCAGATACCCGCTGAGTGAATTTTAAAAATTATTTTAAAATCCAATCTGCTCCTACAGATGTTTGCATGCCTAGTGTAGGATCTTATCAAACTACCTGCATCAGTTTACTTTCATTGGTATCAGAGCCAGGTTGAATTTATAATCTAATCTAGTATGCATGCTTATAGATTAAAATTTGTTTAATCTTAAAAATGTTTCAAGTTTTCTTTTTGGAACCTAGTTGAGACCTTCACCATGACCGTGTGTCTTTGACACGATGCGGATCGTCTGTATTGGCCTCTTCAGAAGGATCCTTAAAGAATATTAAAAAATTAAAAATTGTTTTAATTTAGAGATACATGTTTTAGGCATGTTTTATAAAATATTTGTAAAATATTTTTTGATGCATGATTTGGTATGTAAAATTGTTTTACATAGAGACTTAATTAAAAAATATTTTAATTAAGTTTTTGGCTTATTAAATTTTTTTTTTTTTAGGTTTATGAAATCTAATCAAATTTGCAAAAGCCATTTTGGGTTAATTGGGTTAGCTGACTAGTTGGGTCCAAAACTGGGTTAGACCTATGTTTAGTTGAACCGGATAATAAGAAGATTAAACAAAAGTTGTTTAAGGTCCTTCTTTAGAACTATCTAATAGTTAGTTAGTTGATCCGTTCATCTAAAATGGATCCAATTAGTGGCTCAGTGGACGCCCGAGTCTTTAGGCTAGTCAGATCAGTCTGGTAAACCGACTGGTATCAAGGTAGGTTTGGCATTGTGTCATGGCTGTATGAGGCTACCTCTTTCCTGGCCAACTTGGTTAGTGTCTAGGAAAGATGGTTAATGGTGGATACTCACCCATGATCTCACCTACCTGGCTAGTCGAGTCGACCAAAACTGATTGGAAAAGCTCAATGACTTGAGTTAACCCATGTCACCCAGATTGATCGGTCTGACTGATCTATAGGTGCCCATGGATCATTTGTTGATTTATTTCAACCCTCCTAGAATCTGATTGATTCAGTGGGAGGATGATCCATGTCCTTGTCACTTTTTTTCTGTCACAACTAAAAAATCCTCTAAAATTATTAGGTCCCTAAAAAGACTAAGTCGAGGAGTTGATAGTGTCTTAGCCTCCCATTAAGTTGGATAGAAATGTGTCCACTAGCTTGGTGTGCATCGGTGGTTCCATAGAACGGGTGTACATCCGGCGACTGGAATTTCTATCTGATCGATGATGGTTCAATGCAACCTCAACGGGACCAGGTGGGTCGGCCATAGTCGGGCTTGGTCTTTAGTTAACTGGAAGCATTGGATTTGTCATATTAATGGTTGGACCTAACCAGAGACCCGCAATAGGAGGCCCCTAGGCCGATTGGGGTGCTCTCTGGGGCAAAATAAAATACTGAAAATTGTTTAGGGAAACAATTGGTTTACGAACCTACCTTTAGGCTCGTATGGGTGAGCCGGCCATAGTCGGGCTCATGCGAGGCCTATTGGATTTCAGTACCCACTTGAGAAAAAGTATTTTCACGGATTGGAGTTAGAGGATACCAATATGAAAAATTAGTAGGAGAAACCTTTAGACTAAAGTCCAAGTCTTTTGGTTAAGTTATTAATTCATAAACTAATATGGTCTTATTTTCTTTTCAGATGTCTTCAAATTTATCGCTCCGGTCACTTCTCGATAACGAGAAGTTAAAAGGTCACAACTTCGATAGTTGGTATCGAAGATTGAGAATTGTTCTGGAGCATGAACGGATCCTCTATGTAATAGCGGATCCGGCACCTGAAATCCCTCCCGCTAATGCATGGAGTGCTGTTAGAGATGCTTATCTGAAGTGAATCTCTGATCGGACTACTGTCCGGTGCATTATGTTAGCAGCTATGAACGACGAGTTCAGTCGCAAATTCGAGGAGGCCCAACCTGATGAAATCCTTCAAAAGTTAAAGGAATCCTTCGGCACTCCGGATGATGTAGAATGGTACAAAGTGTCTTGTGCCATCTACAACTCCAAGATGCTGAATGGTGGTTCAGTCACTGATCATGTATTGTACATGATCGAGTTGATTGAAAAGTTGGGCAAACTCGGATGCCTCTTGCACGAGCAGCTCGGCAAGGATGCGATCCTGAATTCTCTTCCCTCCTCCTATCTTGAATTTCTCGATCATTACAGAATGAACAAGCCTGCAGTCAACACCATGGTCTTTTGGGGTTACTACAGACTTTCAAGAAAGACCACCAACTGAATAAGGGGGTGGTGAATTTAGTGGGAGGAAGTAGAGGTCGTCATCCCTTTAAGAAAGGGAAAAAGAAAATAAATAAAAAGGAAAAGAAGGTACAGAATGTTCCTGGCCCTAGTCAGACCAGGAAGTATAAGGCTGATCAGTCTTTTGCAGAATGTTTCTACTGCAAGAAGAAGGGACACTGGAAGAGGAACTATCCTCTTTATTGCGTCCCTTGATCTGAACAGGCCGAGGAAGCAGAAGTTTGCTGAACAAGGTATTTATATGATAAAACCTTGGAATTACTCAATTGTTGATACTGCTAACTGGGTATTGGATACTGGTAGTCCAATTCATGTTTATATTTCCTTACAGGGACTTCAAGTTAGCAGAAGATTTGAAGATGGAGAATAGTTTCTGAGCGTCGAGAATGGAAATCGTGTTCCAGTACTGGCGATCGGAGTCCTGCGTCTTGTCTTTGAGTCTTGTACTGCGAACTAGTCGACTGTCACTATTGTCCTAGTTTCATTATGAGCATAATCTATGTAGGCCTTTTGGCCAATTGTGGTTTTGAACTTTCAATAAAAGGAGATTTTTGCAATGTTATTTTGATAACTCTGTTATAATGAAAGCTAGATTAAATAATGGCATATACGTACTATCAAGGCCTGTTAGTGTAATGTACACTTCTAGCAAACGCCCAAGGTTAGATAATATCAATAATTTGTATCTTTGGCACTGTAGGCTAGGTCATATTAACCAAAATAGGATAAACAAGATGCGAGGAGATGGACTCCTCGAGGTCAGTGATTCTGAATCACTGCCCACTTATGAATCCTGTTTACTTGGTAAAATGACCAAGTTACCTTTTACTGGAAAGGGTAAACGAGCTACAGAACTTCTAAGCCTAATACACACTGATGTATGTGGACCGATGTCAGTTAGTGTGATGCAGAACGCAAGAAGAGATGATACGATGCAAAAATAAATTAAGATTAATTCTCCTTTTTTTTTATATATTTTCAGAAATTGGCTTTGACTCAAAGGAAAGCTAAACCAAATTGAAAGAAACTAGGTAATAACTGAAAGCACAATTTAAAAGAAACTAGGTTATCAGAGTGGTTCAGAAGTAACGGATCGCTGGGGGTTAAGAAACTCCCAGACCTAGGGTTTCGCTCTGAACCTTCAACAGGACAGAAATAAAGAGAAGAGATGGGTTACCAACCAGACAGTGATCTTCACAAAGTTTGGTGGAAGAACTCTCTCGAGCAGATTGTTGGATCCTCGGACTCGGATACCTTCGCAATGGATCCTCCAATACTGGTCCTGTGGCTGAGTCGGCTTTTCCTGGATCAAGATCTGGGAAAGAAGAAGAACAAGTGATGGAATCAGACACTCAAGGAAGGATTTACCAGATTGAAGAACTTGAAAGCTGATGTTGCTGAAGTCCTGATTCTCCTGGAGGTGGATCTGACTTCCTCTGGGAATTGCTCTGGATCTAAAGTATCCGGACTGGACCCGGATGCTGGGGTCGTCCTTGACTTCAAGAGAGTGGCCGTGAGAGGTGGGATAGGCTAGGGCTTGGTGGAAAGAAAAGGATGATGGGCGGCTAGGGTTTGGGAGTGAAGTGGCTATCCTAGGGTTTGGGGTTTGGAGATCTCACACCTCCTCAAGGCTCCTGGGGAACCCGGATTTACTCCCTCACGGAGCTCAACACCTGGATGCAAGTGCGGAAGAGAGAAAACACAGAGTTTGCTCACACAAAATTTCAATTCATTCATCGGATTACTTTAAAGTTTACAAGAAGGGTTTAATTTATAGGACTTTACAAGAGAGTAGGGTTTTTCATCTTCCCATGTGGGACTAAAGGAGGGGATCTTCAAATTAGGATTGTAGGATCAATCCCTACACTTATGGCTGACCAAAAGATTCCACAAATGTTGATTGGTGGCTTCAAAAGGAAAGTGGGTGGCGCCTCCTAGCCTTGATCTTCAAGAAAAAATATTTTTACTTCCTTTTATACCTGGTTTTATTTGGAATTACTTGGGCGCCTCCTAGTCTTCCTCCCCTAGCTTTGCTCCTTTCTTTTCATAGCTTGGCTCTTATGGAAACACCTTGGCCGCCCTCTTGAATTGTGGCTCCCAGATTGTCTTCTCCTTAAGTGGTGCATGAGAGGAGGGACCTGCTATCTTGTGGTGTGGGGACCAAAGCCTACTGGATGGAGATGTGGCGCCCCCTGGACTCAGGCGTGTGGCTGGGAGTGTGGCGCCCACTTGCTTGGCCTTGGGAGAAAATGTGACACCCCAGGTTGAAGTCCTAGACCACTACTGAGTCAACATGACTCAACAAAATAAACTGCAGGGAATACAGACTCAAGCTAAAATTGAGTTGATCAAGTCAACCCTTATTACAAACCAGAAAACCCTAATTCTTCGGGCAAGGTCAATCAGAGATCCAGATGGAGCTCTGAAGTCTTCTTCTGAGTCTGGTGCCCGCACCAATTCTCCCGGGGTGGGAGGAACTCGACCCTGTCGAGTATGGATCAAGTTGGCTCTGGTATCTCTCCAAGAGGTCTGGGTCCAATTCTTGTAATTCTTCTCGGGAGATCCAAGAGTCATCAGAATCTGGCCTTCCTTGCCAGCGCATCAGGTATCTTTGGTATCCTCGATTACGAGTAGAGATAACCTGATCATCCAGGATCTTTTCAATCTGCTCTTTCCTCACAGGCCAGTTTGTTGGTGGACACACAGGGTTGGGTTCACTCTCAAGAGCAGGATTAGGCTCAAAAGGCTCACTGGGAATCACAGCTGGCTCCCTATACTCTACTAGGTCTAAAATATTGAAAGTGGAGCTAATGCCTAGTTCTGGAGGTAACTCGAGCACATAGGCATTGGATCCTACTCTCTTTACCACTCTAAATGGTCCAGCTCCTCTAGCATGTAACTTTCTAACGGTTCCAGGAGGAAACCGTTCAGGCCTTAACCTAATCATTACATAGTCTCCCTCATCAAAAGTTTTGACTCGCCTTTGAGAATCAGCCAACTTCTTATAAGTTTCATTACTTAAATTTATTTTGGCTTGAATTTCTTTATGCAAGTCTTTTATATGCTGTGCAAAAACTTCGGCAGACTCGGAGACTCGTGTGTGGACTGGTAAAGGAGCTAGGTTAAGAGGTGTGTGAGGTTTGTAACCATGCACAATTTCAAAAGGACTCTTACCTGTAGACCTATTGACCGAGTCATTGTATACAAATTCAGCTCTAGGTAAGTACAAATCCTAGTTCCTAATGTTTTCACCAACAAGACACCTTAACAGATTGCCTAAACTACGGTTCACTACTTCGGTTTGGCCATCAGTTGGGGATGATAGGCAGTTGAAAACTTAAGTTTTGTCCCTAACTTATGCCAAAGGGTTTTCCAGAAATAGCTGGTGAACCGAACATCCCTATCGGAAACAATTGTCTTAGGTAGGCCATGGAGTCGAACTATCTCATTAAAGAACAGGGTGGCTACCTTAGACGCATCAAAAGTTTGGGAACAAGGCAAGAAATGGGCCATCTTGGAAAATCGGTCGACTACAACACTGATAGAGTCATGCCTCCTCTGGGTCTTAGGCAAACCTAACACAAAGTCCATGCTCACATCTTGCCAAGGACGATCTGGGACAGGGAGTGGGGTATAAAGGCCGGTATTCTGTTTTCGCTATTTGGCAACAGCGCAGGTCCGACACCTAGCCACAATGTGTGCTACATCTCTTTTTAAATTGGGCCAGAAAAAGTGGTCTTCAATAGCCAGGGTGGTCTTGTCTTTTCTGAAATGGCCAGCTAAATCTCCAGCATGAATTTCCCAAATCAAAAATTCCTAAGAGAAGTTCTAGGGATGCAAAGCCTATTCTTAAAGAACAGAAAGCCATCTAAAAGGGTATAATCCTTATGGTCACTCGATGGTCCTTGAGTTAGATCCTGGTACATAGTCTTAAAATCCGGACACGACTCATATTCCTCTTTGATTTGCTCAAACCCTATGACTTCAGCCCTAACAGAATTCAACAACAAAGATCGACGACTAAGGGCATCAGCTACCTTATTTTCAGATCCAGCCTTATGCTTCAAAACAAAAGTATAGGACTGGATATACTCTACTCACTTAGCATGCCTAGGGTTAAGCTTCTTCTGGGAATTCAAGAATCTAAGAGCCTCATGGTCCGAAAACAGCACAAATTCTTGCGGTAACAAATAATGTCTCCAGTAATGCAAAGCTTGCACTACCGCATAAAATTCCTTATCATAGGTAGAATACCTAAGCTTAGCGTCATTAAGTTTTTCACTAAAGAATGCTACGGGATGGTTCTCTTGGCTTAGGACTCCATCCATACCTACTCCTGAAGCATCACAGGCAACCTCAAATACCTTTGAAAAGTCGGGTAACCTCAAAATGGGTGCCTGGGTCATCCTATCCTTAAGATCTAGGAAGGCTTTATGGGCTGCTTTAGTCCACTGGAATTCTCCCTTCCTAATACAGTCTATGATAGGAGCAACTACAGTACTAAACCCCTTGATGAATCGCCTATAGAAGGTAGCCAAGCCGTGGAAACTTCTGACTTCATGCACACTGGTCGGCTCTGGCCATTCTACAATGGACCTAATCTTTTCTGGATCGGCAGCCACGCCGTCAGGGGTTACTACAAAACCAAGGAAGATAATTCTACTGGTCATGAATTCACACTTTTTGAGATTACCGTAGAGACTATCATTCCTCAAAACTTGGCAGACTTGTCTAAGGTGGCCTAGGTGGTCTGCAGGGGTCTTACTATAGATCAGGATGTCATCAAAATAGACCACTACAAACTTCCCTATGAAAGCTCTAAGTACCTGGGTCATAATCCTCATGAAAGTACCAGGGGCATTGGACAACCCAAAAGGCATAACAACCCATTCATAGAGACCATCCTTAGTTTTGAAAGCGGTTTTCCACTCATCCTCTGGTCTAATCCTAACCTGATGATAGCCGCTCTTGAGATCAATTTTAGAAAAAACCATTGCACCGGCCATCATATCTAGCATGTCATCTAGTCTAGGGATGGGGAACCTATACTTGATTATAATTTTGTTGATGGCACGACTATCAACACACATCCTCCACGTGCCATCCTTCTTCGGGGTTTGAAGTGCAGGGACTGCACAAGGGCTAAGACTTTCTCTAATGAACCCCTTCCTCAACAATTCTCCAACCTGCTTTTGCAGTTCCTTATGCTCAGATGGATTCATCCTATAACGGGGCAAGTTGGGTAAAGTAGCTCCTGGGACTAAATCTATGGAATGTTGGATATCCCTAAGAGGTGGAAGGTGGTCTGGCAGATCCTCGGGAAAAACATCCGCAAAATTCTTCTAACAAAGGTTTAACTTCCTGAGGAGACTCTGAGGGTGTAGGAGTCCTAAGTTCCTTAGCAGTCAACATCCAAATAGGTGAACCACTATGAATTCCCTGTTCTAGATCCTTAGCACTAATTAGGTTCACTCCAGTCTTCATTTCTCTGACCTTATTGGTTCCTTTAGCTACTTGTCCTTAGGAGGGATTGAATGGATTGTGATTTTCTTCCCATTAAAACTAAAGACACAGGTGTTGGATTTTCCTAAGAGGGTGGCATCATGATCATACAACCAAGGTCTTCCAAGAATTATACTGCTCACCCCCATGGGCAAGACGTTACACCAAATCTTCTCTTGATAGGATTGCATTTGGATTTGGACCTGACATCTAGACTGGATGGGTATAGAGGTAGAGTCTACCCAAGAAACCTTATAGGGGTTGGGGTGGGGGACTGGGATTAAGCCTAACATTTTGACAGTGCTAGCAGAAATGGCATTCACACAGCTCCCACTATCTATGATGACTTTACATACCTTATCCCCTAGTTTAAGGAAAGTCTGTAGGATGTTAGTCCTACGCCAATCTTCCTGAACTCTATTCTGGGATAGGATGCATCTCACAATCCCTAATTGGTCAGACTCTGTGGATTCCTCCTCTCCTTCATACTCATCGACCAAATTCATTCCAGCCTCATAAACTTCTTCTTCAAACTCTTCATTGGGTCCGGAACTCTCTTCTTCTGCTTCTTTTATGTAAAGGGATCTACGAGGGCACTGGCTAGAAACATGACCTACCTTGTGGCACTTAAAACAAGCTATGGCTGTGCACTGGTTGGAGATATGACCGGGCTTCTGGCACTTAAAACAGATGATACTAGGGGTTCTCTAGGTGTCAGGTTCCTTACCTTTGTCCATGGGCCTAGGGGTGGGAATACCCTGATTAGGCTTGCTAGGGGTAACTTGGCTAGGTCCATTTCTTGGGATTGGGGCACTAACCCTAGAAGGCATAGGTCCTCTCTGAAATTTCTCAGTGTTCAGTGCAATCTGATAGGCTTGGTCTAGGTCAGTAACCACTCTCAGAAACAACTCCCTCTTTATGTCTTCTCTAAGTCCAGCCCTAAACCTAGACAAAGTGACCTCATGGGCTTCACTCACATCACATCTCATCAGGTATTCATCAAAGATGGTTATGTAGTCTGATACAGATCGGTTCCCTTGTTTCAAAGTCTGCCATTGGTCTAACAGATTCTGCTGGTATGAAATGGGTAGGTACTTATCTCTAAGTTTCTCTTTCATACCCTGCCAAGTGGTTATGGGCTCTACATTTCGTCTTCTAGTGGTTAGCTCAATGTTCCCCCAGTATAACCTAGCTTGACGTACTAACTTCATCTTGGCAAACTTGAACTTCCTTTCCTCAGACATGGCATACCACTCAAAGTACTGGTCCATCTCACCCTCCCAATCAGAATACACCTTAGGGTTTAAGCTACCATCAAAAGTGGGTGCATCTAATTTGATGTTCCGAATGAACCTATCATCTCTATCTTCAGGTTCTGGGTCAGGCCTCCTATGATTAGGTTCAGGATCTCTATATAAAGGTCTTCTAGGCTCTTGGTGTGGGTGAGGTTGAGGCACATTAAAATCTGGGTCAGGAGTCCAATTCTGATGCCTAGGTTCCTCAAGTACTTGGACTCGATCCCTAAGCTGGGCAAAATTCTCATGGACCTGTTCCTTAAACTGGGCAACAGTAGCAGTCACATCCTGACTCAATTTGTTCATACTCTCAGTAAGAGCTCTAATCATGGCCTCTAAATCAGGTTGGGTTTGACCAGGTTGGTAGGGTACTCCATTCCGGGTAGACATGATGCTGCAAGCAAACACACAAAATGAGACTCAACTAAACGACTACGGGCTAACTAGACCTAGAGCCCAAACTAGATGCCCAATCAGACTGGCAAGCTAGCCTGTAGTAACTCGGGACTCAGCCAGGCAGGTGTAAGGGGAGTGTTAGGTCCCTAATTGCCAATCCTAGACACCAATCAGTGATTGGCCAGGTAGGCGGACCAGCACACAAGCCCTTCGGGACGTAGTCCCTGAACCACCGTTCTAGAAACTGAGTACAAAGCACACACAGAGTAACTAGACAAACTGACTCAACACTAGCCTTGACCCGACTTGTTGATGTCCCTAGCCCACTAGGGCAAATTAAGTCTAATAAATTTTAAAGTTAGGCTTAGGATCGAATGAGTGGGTGGTGGTTTTGGGCTAAGGAGAGGTTATCAACTCCTCCCCTTATCTTAGATACTCAAATGCCCTTAGGATGAGTTAGGAGATGTTCACTCAAAATAATTGCATTGCAGAACACAAAAATAGAGTTGCAGTAATTTAACTCTCAGAAATTTCATGGAAATCAATAAATCACAGGAAAATTATGTAAAATAGCTTCAACTATAGTGGTTCCAGCAAAATAAAAATTATGCAATTCGGAGTTACTTGCACTGAGAAACAATTCTTGCAACAGGGCAGTTACGGACTGAAAATAGGGTGCTTCCCCCGTTTACAATTCCTGCTATGAAGTTGTAACCCAACGGATCCCCTACATGCCCTAGGAACACCCCGTGGAATGGGAAGAGGAGGTTTGCACCTCGCTTTGTTCCTAGGACCGGACGTCCTGGGGAGTCTACTTCGAGCAGACAAAATAAAAAGGAGAGAGAGACTTAAAACAAGCAAGCAAAACAGAAACCCTAGACTGCGCTCTGATACCAAAATTGATGCAGAACGCAAGAAGAGATGATGCGATGCAGAAATAAATTAAGATTAATTCTCCTTTTTTTTTTTATATTTTCAGAAATTGGCTTTGACTCTAAGAAAGCTAAACCAAATTGAAAGAAACTAGGTAATAACTGAAAGCACAATTTAAAAGAAACTAGGTTATCAGAGTGGTTCAGAAGTAACGGATTGCTGGGGGTTAAGAAACTCCCAGACCTAGGGTTTCGTTCTGAACCTTCAACAGGACAGAAATAAAGAGAAGAGATGGGTTACCAACCAGACAGTGATCTTCACAAAGTTTGGTGGAAGAACTCTCTCGAGCAGATTGTTGGATCCTCGGATCCGGATACCTTCGTAATGGATCCTCCAATACTGGTCCTATGGCTGAGTCGGCTTTTCTTGGACTCAAGATCTGGGAAAGAAGAAGAACAAGTGATGGAATCAGACACTTAGGGAAGGATTTACCAGATTGAAGAACTTGAAAGCTGATGTTGCTGAAGTCCTGATTCTCAAGGAGGTGGATCTGACTTCCTCTGGGAATTGCTCTAGATCTGAAGTATCCGGACTGGACCCGGATGCTGGGGTCGGCCTTGACTTGAAGAGAGTGGCCGTGAGAGGTGGGATAGGCTAGGGCTTGGTGGAAAGAAAAGGATGATGGGCGACTAGGGTTTGGGAGTGAAGTGGCTAACCTAGGGTTTGGGGTTTGGAGATCTCACACCTTCTCAAGGCTCCTAGGGAACCCGGATTTACTCCCTCACGGAGCTCAACACCTGGATGCAAGTGCGAAAGAGAGAAAACACAGAGTTTGCTCACATAAAATTTCAATTCATTCATCAGATTACTTTGAAGTTTACAAGAAGGGTTTAATTTATAGGACTTTACAAGAGAGCCTAGGTTTTACATCTTCCCATGTGGGACTAAAGGAGGGGATCTTCAAATTAGGATTGTAGGATCAATCCCTACACTTATGGCTGACCAAAAGATTCC
Source organism: Areca catechu (assembly GCA_021397845.1). Lineage (NCBI taxonomy): Eukaryota > Viridiplantae > Streptophyta > Magnoliopsida > Arecales > Arecaceae > Areca > Areca catechu. Next base: position 119,378,273 of record CM038043.1, read on the forward strand.
ACAAATGTTGATTGGTGGCTTCAAAAGGAAAGTGGGTGGCGCCTCCTAGCCTTGATCTTCAAGAAAAAACATTTTTCCTTCCTTTTATACCTGGTTTTATTTGGAATTACTTGGGCGCCTCCTAGTCTTCCTCCCCAAGCTTTGCTCCTTTCTTTTCATAGCTTGGCTCTTATGGAAACACCTTGGCCGCCCCCTTGAATTGTGGCTCCCAGATTGTCTTCTCCTTAAGTGGCGCATGAGAGGAGGGACCTGCTATCTTGTGGTGTGGGGACCAAAGCCTACTGGATGGAGATGTGGCGCCCCCTGGACTCAGGCGTGTGGCTGGGAGTGTGGCGCCCACTTGCTTGGCCTTGGGAGAAAATATGACACCCCAAGTTGAAGTCCTAGACCACTACTGAGTCAACATGACTCAACAAAATAAACTGCAGGGAATACAGACTCAAGCTAAAATTGAGTTGATCAAGTCAACCCTTATTACAAACCAGAAAACCCTAATTCTTTGGGCAAGGTCAATCAGAGATCCAGATGGAGCTCTGAAGTCTTCTTCTGAGTCTGGTGCCTGCACCATAGTGCCAGAGAAGGATACAAATATTTTATTACTTTTACAGATGACTTTTCAAGATTCGGTGATGTCTTTTTAATGAGACATAAGTCTGAATCGTTTGAAATGTTCAAACGATACAGTAATAAAGTAGAAAAGCAAACTGGAAAAAGTATTAAAACCCTTCGATCTGATCGAGGTGGTGAATACTTATCTGGTGCTTTTTTGACATATCTTGAGGAGAATGGAATTCTCTCTCAGTGGACTCCTCCAGGAACACCATAATTGAATGGTGTGTCCGAAAGGAGGAATCGAATCTTGTTGGACATGGTTCTTTCCATGATGGGCTTTGCAACTCTGCCGCTATCCTTTTGGGGATATGTGCTTCAGACAGCCTGCTACTTATTGAATAATGTTCCAAGTAAGTCTGTTGTCTCCACTCCGTATGAGATGTGGAATGGGCGTAAACCCTCAATCTCACACCTTCGGGTCTGGGGTTGTCCGGCTTACGTAAAGCGTTTAGACTTAGACAAACTGGTCCTAAGTCTGACATGTGTTTTTTCATTGGTTATCCTAAGAAAACCAAAGGGTATTTCTTCTACTTGGAGAATGAACAAAAGGTTTTCGTTGCTCTTAGAGCTATCTTTTTGGAAAAGGAGTTCCTTGGAGAAGGAACTATAGCTTCTAAGATTGAACTTGATGAAGTTCAGCCAATAGAAGAACCTACACACTCTAAGGACATCGTAGAACCGGCTATGATTGAATCACACCCAGAACCCATTAGGAGATCCGGTAGAATACCGCGTCACCCGGACAGATACTACGATTTTTTGGTCCGAGACGGCGATCCCATTGAGCTCGATGAGAACAATGAGGATCCGATCACCTATATGGATGCACTTCAGAGATCTGACTCTGAGGCATGGCTTGGAGCCATGCGATCCGAAATGGAGTCCATGGAAATCAACAATGTTTGGACATTGGTTGATCGGCCTGAAGGAATAAAACCCATCGGGTGTAAATGGATCTTCAAGAGGAAAAGGGGCATAGATGGGAAGGTAGAGACCTATAAAGCCCGTCTGGTTGCCAAGGGGTATCGTCAGCGATATGGTATCGATTATGATGAGACTTTCTCCCCTGTGGCAATGCTCAAGTCCATTCGGTCATGCTTGCTTTGGCAGCATATTTTGATTACGAGATCTAACAGATGGATGTCCGAACTGCTTTCCTGAATGGGGAGCTGGAAGAAGTGGTGTCTATGATACAGCCTGAAGGGTTCACATCCACAGATGAATCAAAAGTATGCAAGTTGCAGAGGCCCATCTATGGACTCAAGCAAGCATCTCGAAGTTGGAACTTACAGTTTGATAGGTGTATCAAATTGTATGGCTTCGTTAAGAACGGAGAAGAACCGTGCATCTATAAATGGGTTAATGGTTCTGTGATTGTATTCCTAGTACTGTATGTTGACGACATTCGCTTAATCGGGAATGATGTCGCAGCATTACAAGGAATAAAGGTCTGGTTATCATCTCAGTTATTCATGAAGGACTTGGGTGAAGCTTCTTACATACTAGGTATGAAAATCTATAGAGATAGATCTAAGAAGCTTTTGGGACTGTCCTAGTCTACGTACATTGATACTATGTTGAAACGGTTCAGCATGAAAAATTCCAAGAAAGGCTATCTTTCGATAGGTTCTGGAATTACTCTTTCCAAGAAGGATTGTGCGACATCTCCCGAGGAAAGAGAGCGCATGAGTAGAGTACCTTATACTTTTGCAGTAGGCTCTATCATGTATGCTATGACTTGTACTAGACCAGACATGGCATACTCAATAGGAGTAGGAGCAGATACCAGTTTGACCCAGGTGAGGCGCATTGGAAGGTGGTTAAGTCCATCCTTAAGTATTTAAGAAATACTAAAGATTAATGGCTGATTTATGGGGAACCTGACTTGAAGCTTGTCGGGTACTCTGACTCCAGTTTCCAGTCGGATAGAGATGATAGCAAGAGTGTGTCTGGGTTTGTATTTATCCTGAATGGAGGAGCGATCTGCTGGAAAAGTTCTAAGCAGGCAACTGTTGCAGACTCGGTATGCAAAGCAGAATACATTGCAACATCAGATGTGGCAAAGGAAGCTGTGTGGTTGCGGAAGTTCCTTGGAGAGCTAGGGGTGGCACCTTTCCTAGATGGTCCTGTTCCGGTGTACTGTGACAGCAATGGAGCCATTGCTCAAGCTAAGGAGCCTAAAACTCATCACCGCTCTAAACACATTCTGCGGCGCTACCACCTTGTACGAGAGATCGTGGAACGAGACGACATCAATCTTTTGAAGATCGATGGAAAAGAAAATTTGGCCGACCCCTTCACTAAAGCCCTCGGAATAAAAGAGTTCGACTATTGTAAATGCGAAATGGATATTAGATACTCTTCTGATTGGCTTTAGCACAAGTGGGAGTTGTTGGGAATTGTGTCCCAAAGCCAATCGCCTAGGTTGTAGGCGGTTGTGCTCAGTATTGTACTCATTTTATGAATTAATAAAATAATATTTTTGGCAGCTCATCACATACTTAATTTTCCTGAAATGAACTTTTTCAATATGATGAAGTCCTTAGGACTACACTGACCTCGATACAGAGAGGATGTATCGAGTGGTCCTTAAACCCTGTTCACAACCAAAGGATATATTGTACTGGACGGCAAGATATCAAGTATAGGTTGTTGTAGTTCACATCATTTGGTTGTCCTCTTGACTAAATGAGTGTGGTGACACTGATGTGATCTACAAGTGGGATATGTGATATCTCATTGAACGTGACTCCGTGCAGCCCCTTTCTGCCAAAGGGATACTCACGATTGGATATGGGTATATGTGTCCCTCTGACCTGAGGTCATCACGGTAGCTTGCAAGCAACTCCCTGTGCTTTGGTGCCGGACTACCTGGATTTTTAATTCGGTGATGGAAGGTTTCTGGGTACAGGCAAGTACTTGTGGAGCAGTGATGGATAAAGATGGAATTGACCAGTCCAAACAGTTTGGATTGAATGTCTCGCAGTATCTCAATTTAGCAAATCCTGGGCCGGGGTAGTCCTAGTGAAGAGTCACTAGGCTTGCGAGGTTGAGACACGTAGTCGACTGACTCTGTCTGGGTTGGCAGCCCAATCTCAGTCGTCCTGAGCATTAGAGGTCAAAGGGATGAATTATATGGTAACCATATGCTAGAGGTTCGATAGTTTGCTCAAGCATCATCGACCTATCCGCACGCCGGGACCCATTGCTAGATGGTTTCCTGTGCTGGTACTAGAAATTGTTCTAGTGCTACCGTTTAGGTTCGAACCTATGAGGTCACACGCCACAGAGGATAACTCTCTGATCCGGATACCGATTACGATTGGGAATCGTCTCGATTTTATGGTCACAATTTTTTGAGCACTCTTTTCCCCATCTTGACCTTGTCTGTGTCAACCAAAAAATGTTCCGGGTTGACCAGCACAGCGCCAGGATTTTTTGAATCAGTTTTGAACTGATTCAGAGTTCGTTTCGGCCTCCAATTGGTTGTGAACAAATTTTATTCCTTGAACCAAGTTCAATTGGATTGAACCATTTGGTTTAATGGAATTGAACCAAAATTGGGTTATAACCAATTTTTTGGCTTGGACCGGTTATTTGAACCAATGTTTACTCCTTGGACCATTTACACGGTCATTTGTTTTTGCTAGGAGTATTTTTCCTAACGTCCAAAAGGCCAAACGACTGTAACTCCCCTTCGCTGGCATTTCTTCCTCTTCTCCCTCCATCGTTTGATGGCTTTAATCCTAGATTAAGGCTGATTAATTGGTTTACTACTGCAGCCTCTCCACCTCACGTCGCTCCACCTCCCTCTCCCTGCTGCTAGCCTTTATAAACACTTAGCCATCCCCTGTTTGCGTTGGAAGAGTTTTCAATGAGAGAAGTTTTTTTTTCATCCACCGTGTGAGATCCAAGGGAAAGCAATAAAACATCTGGGCATTCCTCTTCCTTGAGAGGCTTAAGGAGAGAGTTTTGGGCTGGGTTTAGAAGCCTTAGAGGGAGAGAAAATCTCATTGTTTCAAGCTCATATTCTACCCAGTTCTGCTGCAGAAATCTGGTAGCAGACTTTGGTGATTTATTTAATTTTTTTGGCTTAGATTTGATTGCAGCAACCAGTGGCAAATCGAAGAAGACTTGTCCAAGAACTCGCTGCTCAAATTTGGGAGCAAACGGAGGTCCGGAAGGTGGCGTTCCGACGACGTTTTTCAAGCCAAAAAGAGAGTCCCAAGGAGGAAGACGATTGGAATAACTTTATTCCAGTTATTCTAGTCTATTCCAGGTTTATTCCAGAGTTATTCCAGGCAGAATAAAGGTATGAAAAATTTATTTTTTAATCATGCATGGATATATTAAATTGTTTAATATTTTATAAATATTTTATATGATTATGCATGCCTAAATGCAACTAGATTTAGATTAGTTCCTGGCGGAGCAGATACCCGCTGTGTGAATTTTAAAAATTATTTTAAAATCCAATCTGCTCCTGCAGATGTTTGCATGCCTAGTGTAGGATCTTATCAAACTACCTGCATCAGTTTACTTTCATTGGTATCAGAGCCAGGTTGAATTTGTAATCTAATCTAGTATGCATGCTTATAGATTAAAATTTGTTTAATCTTTAAAATGTATCAAGTTTTCTTTTTGGAACCTAGTTGAGACCTTCACCATGACCGTGTGTCTTTGATACGATGCGGATCGTCTATGTTGGCCTCTTCAGAAGAATCCTTAAAGAATATTAAAAAATTAAAAATTATTTTAATTTAGAGATACATGTTTTAGGCATGTTTTATAAAATATTTGTAAAATATTTTTTGATACATGATTTGGTATGTAAAATTGTTTTACATAGAGACTTAATTAAAAAATGTTTTAATTAAGTGTTTGGCTTATTAAATTTTTTTTTTTTTAGGTTTATGAAATCTAATCAAATTGTATAAGCCATTTTGGGTTAATTGGGTTAGCTGACTAGTTTGGTCCAAACTGGGTTAGACCTATGTTTAGTTGAACCGGATAATAAGAAGATTAAACAAAAATTATTTAAGGTCCTTCTTTAGAACTATCTAATAGTTAGATTAGTTGATCCGTTCATCTAAAATGGATCCAATTAGTGGCTCAGTAGATGCACGAGTCTTTAGGCTAGTCAGATCGAGTCTGGTAAACCGACTTGTGTCGAGGTAGGTTTGGCATTATGATCATGGCTGTATGAGGCTACCTCTTTCCTGGCCAACTTGGTTGGTGTCTAGGAAAGATGGTTAATGGCGGATACTCATCCATGATCTCACCTACCTGGCTAGTCGAGTCGACCAGAACTGATTGGAAAAGCTCAATGACTCGAGTTAACCCATGTCACCCAGGTTGATCGGTCTGACTAATCTATAGGTGCCCATGGATCATTTGTTGATTTATTTCAACCCTCCTGGAATCTGATTGATTCAGTGGGAGGATGATCCATGTCCTTGTCACTTTTCTTCTATCACAACTAAAAAATCCTTTAAAATTATTAGGTCCCTAAAAAGACCAAGTCGAGGAGTTGATAGTGTCTTAGCCTCCCATTAAGTTGGATAGAAATGTGTCCACTAGCTTGGTGTGCATCGGCAGTTCCATAGAACGGGTGTACATCCGGCGACTGGAATTTCTATCTGATCGATGATGGTTCAATGCAACCTCCTTAACGGGACCAGGTGGGCCGGCCATAGTCGGGCTTGGTCTTTAGTTAACTGGAAGCATTGGATTTGTCATATTAATGGTTGGACCTAACCAGAGACCCGCAATAGGAGGCCCCTAGGCCGATTGGGGTGCTCTCTGTGGCAAAATAAAATACTGAAAATTATTTAGGTTAATAATTGGTTTACGAACCTACCTTTAGGCTCGTATAGGTGAGCCGGCCATGGTCGGGCTCATGCGAGGCCTATTGGATTTCAGTACCCACTTGAGAAAAAGTATTTTCACGGATTGGAGTTAGAGGCTACCAATCTGAAAAATTAGTAGGAGAAACCTTTAGACTAAAGTCCAAGTTTTTGGTTAAGTTATTAATTCATAAACTAATATGGTCTTATTTTCTTTTCAGATGTCTTCAAATTTATCGCTCCGGTCACTACTCAATAATGAGAAGTTAAAGGGTCACAACTTCGATAGTTGGTATCGAAGATTGAGAATTGTTCTGGAGCATGAACAGATCCTCTATGTAATAGCGGATCCAGCTCCTGAAATCCCTCCCGCTAATGCATGGAGTGCGGTCAGAGATGCTTATCTGAAGTGGGTCTCTGATCAGACTACTGTCCGGTGCATTATGTTAGCAGCTACGAACGACGAGTTCAGTTGCAAATTCGAGGAGGCCCAACCTGATAAAATCCTTCAAAAGTTAAAGGAATCCTTCGGCACTCCGGATGATGTAGAACGGTACAAAGTGTCTTATGCCATCTACAACTCCAAGATGCCGAATGGTGGTTCAGTCACTGATCATGTATTGTACATGATCGAGTTGATTGAAAAGTTGGGCAAACTCGGATGCCTCTTGCACGAGCAGCTCGGCAAGGATGCGATCCTGAATTCTCTTCCCTCCTCCTATCTTGATTTTCTCGATCATTACAGAATGAACAAGCCTGCAGTCAACTACCATGGTCTTTTGGGGTTACTGCAGACTTTCGAGAAAGACCATCAACTGAATAAGGGGGTGGTGAATTTAGTGGGAGGAAGTAGAGGTCATCGTCCCTTTAAGAAAGGGAAAAAGAAAATAAATAAAAAGGTAAAGAAGGTACATAATGTTCCTGGCCCTAGTCAGACCAGGAAGTATAAGGCTGATCAGTCTTCTGCAGAATGTTTCTACTGCAAGAAGAAGAGACACTGGAAGAGGAACTGTCCTCTTTATATTGCGTCCCTTGATCCGAACAGGCCGAGGAAGCAGAAGTATGCTGAACAAGGTATTTATATGATAAAACCTTGTAATTACCCAATTGTTGATACTGCTAACTGGGTATTGGATACTGGTAGTCCAATTCATGTTTGTAATTCGTTACAGGACTTTAAGTTAGCAGAAGATTTGAAGATGGAGAACAGTTTCTGAGCGTCAGGAATGGAAATCGTGTTCCAGTACTGGCGATCGGAGTCCTGCATCTTGTCTTTGAGTCTTGTACTGTCGAACTAGTCGACTATCACTATTGTCTTAGTTTCATTATGATCATAATCTCTGTAGGCCTTTTGGCCAATTGTGGTTTTGAACTTTCAATAAAAGGAGATTTTTGCAATGTTATTTTGAATAACTCTGTTATAATGAAAGCTAAATTAAATAATGGCATATACGTACTATCAAGGCCTGTTAGTGTAATGTACACTTCTAGCAAACGCCCAAGGTTAGATAATGTCAATAATTTGTATCTTTGGCACTGTAGGCTAGGTCATATTAACCAAAATAGGATAAACAAGATGCGAGGAGATGGACTCCTCGAGGTCAATGATTCTGAATCACTGCCTACTTGTGAATCCTGTTTACTTGGTAAAATGACCAAGTCACCTTTTCTGGAAAGGGTGAACGAGCTACAGAACTTCTAAGACTAATACATACTGATGTATGTGGACCGATGTCAGTTAGTGCCAGAGAAGGATACAAATATTTCATTACTTTTACAGACGACTTTTCAAGATTCGGTTATGTCTTTTTAGTGAGACATAAGTCTGAATAGTTTGAAATGTTCAAACGATACCGTAATGAAGTAGAAAAGTAAACTGGAAAAAGTATTAAAACCCTTCGATCTGATCGAGGTGGTGAATACTTATCTGGTGCTTTTTTGACATATCTTGAGGAGAATGGAATTCTCTCTCAGTGGACTCCTCCAGGAACACCATAGTTGAATGGTGTGTCCGAAAGGAGGAATCGAACCTTGTTGGACATGGTTCGATCCTTGATGGGCTTTGCAACTCTGCCGCTATCCTTTTGGGGATATGCACTTCAGACAGCCTGCTACTTATTAAATAATGTTCCAAGTAAGTCTGTTGTCTCCACTCCGTATGAGATGTGGAATGGGCGTAAACCCTCAATCTCACACCTTCGGGTCTGGGGTTGTCCGGCTTACGTAAAGCGTTTAGACTCAGACAAACTTGGTCCTAAGTCTGACAGGTGTTTTTTCATTGGTTATCCTAAGGAAACTAGAGGGTATTTCTTCTACTTGGAGAATGAACAAAAGGTGTTCGTTGCTCTTAGAGCTATCTTTTTGGAAAAGGAGTTCCTTGGAGAAGGAACTATAGCTTCTAAGATTGAACTTGATGAAGTTCAGCCAATAGAAGAACCTACACACTCTAAGGACATCGTAGAACCGGTTGTGATTTAATCACACCCAGAACCCATTAGGAGATCTGGTAGAATACCGCGTCATCCGGACAGATACTACGGTTTCTTGGTCCGGGACGGCGATCCCATTGAGCTCGATGAGAACAATAAGGATCCGATCACCTATATGGATGCACTTCAGAGATCTGACTCTGAGGCATGGCTTGGAGCCATGCGATCCGAAATGGAGTCCATGAAAATCAACAATGTTTGGACATTGGTTGATCTGCCTGAAGGAATAAAACCCATCGGGTGTAAATGGATCTTCAAGATGAAAAGGGGCGCAAATGGGAAGGTAGAGACCTATAAAGCCCATCTGGTTGCCAAGGGGTATCGTCAGCGATATGGTATCGATTATGACGAGACTTTCTCCCCTGTGGCAATGCTCAAGTCCATTGGATCATGCTTGCTTTGGCAGTATATTTTGATTACGAGATCTGGCAGATGGATGTCCGAACCGCTTTCCTGAATGGGGAGCTGGAAGAAGAGGTGTATATGATACAGCCTGAAGGGTTCACATCCACAGATGAATCAAAAGTATGCAAGTTGCAGAGGCCCATCTATGGACTCAAGCAAGAGTCTCAAATTTGGAACTTACGGTTTGATAGGTGTATCAAATCGTATAGCTTCGTTAAGAACGGAGAAGAACCGTGCTCTATAAATGGGTTAATGGTTCTGTGATTGTATTCCTAGTACTATATGTTGATGACATTCTCTTAATCGGGAATGATGTCGCAGCATTACAAGGAATAAAGGTCTGGTTATCATCTCAGTTCTCCATGAAGGACTTGGGTGAAGCTTCTTACATACTAGGTATGAAAATCTATAGAGATAGATCTAAGAAGCTTTTTGGACTGTCCCAGTCTACGTACATTGACACTGTGTTGAAACGGTTCAGTATGGAAAATTCCAAGAAAGGCTATCTTCCGATAAGTTCTGGAATTACTCTTTCCAAGAAGGATTGTGCAACAACTCCAGAGGAAAGAGAGCGCATGAGTAGAGTACCTTATACTTTTGCAGTAGGCTCTATCATGTATGCTATGACTTGTACTAGACCAGACGTGGCATACTCAATAGGAGTAGTGAGCAGATACCAGTCTGACCCAGGTGAAGCGCATTGGAAGGTGGTTAAGTCCATCATTTAGTATTTAAGAAATACTAAAGATCAATGGCTGATTTTTGGAGAACCTGACTTGAAACTTGTGGGGTACTCTGACTCCAGTTTCCAGTCAGATAGAGATGATAGCAAGAGTGTGTCAGGGTTTGTATTTACCCTGAATGGAGGAGCGATCTGCTGGAATAGTTCTAAGCAGGCAACTGTTGCAAACTCGGTATGCGAAGCAGAATACATTGCAGCATCAGATGCAGCAAAGGAAGTTATGTGGTTGCAGAAGTTCCATGGAGAGCTAGGGGTGGCACCTTTCCTAGATGGTCCTGTTCCAGTGTACTGTGACAGCACTGGAGCCATTGCTCAAGCTAAGGAGCCTAAAGCTCATCACCGCACTAAACACATTCTGGGGCGCTACCACCTCGTACGAGAGATCGTGGAATGAGGCGACATCAATCTTCTGAAGATCGATGAAAAGAAAATTTGGCCGATCCCTTCACTAAAGCCCTCGGAATAAAAGAGTTTGACTATTGTAAATGGGAAATGGGTATTAGATACTCTTCTGATTGGCTTTAGCACAAGTGGGAGTTGTTAGGAATTGTGTCCCAAAGCCAATCGCCTGGGTTGTAGGCGGTTGTGCTCAGTATTATACTCATTTTATGAATTAAAAAAATAATATTTTTGGCAGCTCATCACATACTTAATTTCCTGAAATGAATTCTTTCAATGTGATGAAGTCCTTAGGACTACACTGACCTCGATACAGAGAGGATGTATCGAGTGGTCCTTAAACCCTGTTCACAACCAAAGGATATATTGTACTGGACGGCAATATATCAAGTATAGATTGTTGTAGTTCACATCGTTTGGTTGTCCTCTTGACCAAATGAGTGTGGTGACACTGATGTGATCTACAAGTGGGATATGTGATATCTCATTGAACGTGGCTCCGTGCAGCCCCTTTCTGCCAAAGGGATACTCACGATTGGATATGGGTATATGTGTCCCTCTGACCTGAGGTTATCTCGGTAGCTTGCAAGCAACTCCCTGTGCTTTGGTGCCAGACTACCCGGATTTTTAATCCGGTGATGGAAGGTTTCTGGGTATAGGCAAGTACTTGTGGAGCAGTGATGGACCAAGATGGAATTGACCTGTCCAAACAGTTTGGATTGAATGTCTCGCAGTAACTCAATTTAGCAAATCCTGGGCCGGGGTAGTCCTAGTGAAGAGTCACTGGGCTTGCGAGGTTGAGACACGTAGTCGACTGACTCTGTCTAGGTTGGCAGCACAATCTCAGTCGTCCTGAGCATTAGAGGTCAAAGGGATGAATTATACGGTAACCATATGCCAGAGGTTCGATAGTATGCTCCCGCATCTTCGACCTATCCGGATGCCGGGACCCATTGCTAGATGGTTTCCTGTGCTGGTACTAGAAATTGTTCTAGTGCTACCGTTTAGGTTCGAACCTATGAGGTCACACGCCACAGACGATAACTCTCTAATCTGGATACCGATTACGATTGGAAATCGTCTCGATTTTATGGTCACAGTTTTTTGAGCACTCTTTTCCCCATCTTACCCTTGTCTGTGTCAACTGGAAAATGTTCGGGGTTGACCAGCACTGCACCAGGATTTTTCTGAATCAGTTTTGAACTGATTCGGAGTTCGTTTTGGCCTCCAATTGGTTTTGAACCAATTTTATTCCTTGAACCAAGTTCAATTGGATTGAACCATTTGGTTTAATGGAATTGAACCAAAATTGGGTTTGAACCAATTTTTGGCTTGGACCGGTTATTTGAACCAATGTTTACTCGGACCGTTTACACGATCATTTGTTTTTGCTGGGAGTATTTTTCCTAACGTCCAAAAGGCCAAACGACTGTAACTCCCCTTCGCTGGCATTTCTTCCTCTTCTCCCTCCACCGTTTGATGGCTTTAATCCTAGATTAAGGTTGATTAATTGGTTTACTGCTGCAGCCTCTCCACCTCATGTCGCTCCACCTCCCTCTCCCTGCTGCTAGCCTTTATAAACACCTAGCCATCCCCTGTTTGCGTTGGAAGAGTTTTCAACGAGAGAAGTTTTTTTTTCATCCACCGTGTGAGATCCAAGGGAAAGCAATAAAACATCTGGGCATTCCTCTTCCTTGAGAGGCTTAAGGAGAGAGTTTTGGGCTGGGTTTAGAAGTTTTTGAGGAAGAGAAAATTTTATTGTTTCAAGCTCCTATTCTGCCCAGTTCTGTTACAGAAATCTTGCAGCAGACTTTGGTAATTTATTTAATTATTTTGGCTTAGATTTGATTGCAGCAACTGGTGGCAAATCGAAGAAGACTTGTCCAAGAACCCGCTGCTCAAATTTGGGAGCAAACGGAGGTCCGGAAGGTAGTGGTCCGACGACGTTTTTCAAGCCAAAAAGAGAGTCCCAAGGAGGAAGACGACTGGAATAACTTTATTCCAGTTATTCCTGTCTATTCCAGGTTTATTCCAGAGTTATTCCAGGCAGAATAAAGGTATGGAAAATTTATTTTTTAATCATGCATGGATATATTAAATTGTTTAATATTTTATAAATATTTTATATGATTATGGATGCCTAAATGCAACTAGATTTATATTACTTCCTGGCGGAGCAGATACCCGCTGCGTGAATTTTAAAAATTATTTTAAAATCCAATCTGCTCCCGCAGATGTTTGCATGCCTAGTGTAGGATCTTATCAAACTACCTGCATCAGTTTACTTTCACTATGGGCATACCGCACTACCTTTAAGACCAACTTAGGAATGTCTCCATATAGGCTTATAATTGGTAAGGCTTGTCACTTACTAGTAGGACCAGAACATAAGGTGATGTGGGCCATAAAGCGATTGAACATGGATTTGGATATAGCTAGAGCCCAGAGAAAACTATAGGTAGATGAACTTGAGGAAATTAGGAATGAAGCCTTTGAGAATGTTAAAATTTATGAGAAAAGAACTAAAGCCTTCCACGACCAAGCAATTTTTAGAAATTTTTTTAGTCATGGATAAAAAGTTCTCTTATATAATTTAGGCTTCACCTATTTCCAAGAAAATTGAGATCTAGATGGACCGAATCCTACATAGCAAAAGAAGTCTTTCCATATGGAGCCATAGAAATTGAAAATCTAAGTAATGGTGCTATCTTCAAAGTTAATGGATAAGGCCTAAAACCATTCTTGGATCTAGCCACTAAAGAAGTTGGGGAGGCTATAATTCTACATGAACTAGATTAAGATCGTGATGTTTGGCTTAAGACGTTAAACTTAATACTTTTTAAGAGGCACTACAAAAAAAAGTCATATACACCCATGCTTTTTAGACACGTAAAATATATACATGAGTAAAAATTCAAATTCTAAAAAAAATGTTATATATATCCATATTGGCAAATATGAAAATACTATAATCAATTTGAAACTTATGTTTCATCTATTAAATGTGAGTAAATCAAAAAAAATGGATAAACGTTGGTATGCCAAGAAAAGAGTGTCCAAAAAAATTAATACTAATCCCAGGTCTAGAGCTATTCCAAACTCGGATCCGATTAACTTTAATATAAATGGATCGGATCTTGATAACAGGATCCGATTAACTTTGGTTTAGTGATTTTTGTTAGTAGGAATAACAGGACTGCTAATTGTTGCTGCCCGTATCGTCGTGGCCCGTAGCTGCTGGTGGTGCCGGGTGTTCCGCGTCCGCCCACGGGAGATGCCTCCGGTGCCTCGGGACCTGCAAGAAAGCCAACGTCAGTGACTCGGGCCAGGGATTCCGGCGGGGGCACTCTGATGATCAAGTCAGTGACGATCCAGGGGAACAGATCCTCCAGTCGAGTCCCTCTCGATGAGCTCCATGCTAGGAGGAGTGAATATAGTGTATGAGAGTGCGAGTGAGCTGGGAGATGTGGTGGCCGAGGTGGTCTTGCCCTCCTGTCTAGCCTCTCCCCTTTCTCCTCTTTCTCTTTGTGGTGGTTGTGTTGTTCTTACTTGGAATTGAAAAATGAGTGTTACCTCCCCTTTGCTTATACTGGCTGGGTCCTTTTTTTTGTGGCTTGCCTCGGGGTCCTCCCATGTTGTTAGATGGGTATGACATGATATCGTGCCTGAATGGTACGCCTTCTTTATTGGGTATCTGGGGAAGCTTCCACAAGACTCTGACATTCCTTCGATTTCCTGGAAGCCTGGCAGGGCCTCGACTGTCGCGCCACATCTCTCGGGAATCGTGCTCCTTGGTGGGATCTTTTCTCTGGTCGTACGGCAGGCCGGTAGGGGGCATAGTGCCTTGATGTGAGGTTCCCTTTCTCCTGGGGTAAATGGCAGCTATGGGCATTAATGGTGACATGGCAGCTGTTGTCATACGGTCCTCGGGGGCCTCGCCACCGTCTTCGGAGGGAAGGTGCTGCTTCCTTGGCGGTTAACGTCTTGATTTGCATTGGGGGCCGAGATGGAAAGATGGGGCCCACTCGCAGGGGACCCGCCTTGCAACGGCTCAGCTATGAGGAGAGGGGCCGAGCTCGGAACCAGGCCAGAGGGGCCCATCCTTGACCGAGCTAGGGTTGGTTGAAGTGGATGAGGCATGCCCAGGCCAGGGGACCCGGCCTCGAGGGGGCTCCTCATGGTGGAGGAGGCTTGAGCTCGACTCCGGACCGCGGGACCCGAGCTCGGGGTCGAAAGGTCTGCCTCCGGTGGTGTTTGAGCTCGGCTCTGACCTAGGCATCCCGACCTGGCGGAGGATGGAGCCCGGCTTCGATGAGCAGACCCGTTGGCATTGGGGAGCTCAGCCCGGCGAAGGGGCCTATGAGTGGGATCCTGCATGGCATCCAATGAGGAGTCCAAGTCAGGCTCCTTTCCTTTTGTCAGCGATCCGATCACATCACTTTCCCCCCACTCCCGAGGCCCGTTGTCACGTGGTGCCCGGGGCGAAGGGAGTAGTTGCGGTGCTGACATGGAGGGTGAAAAATCTGGTATAATAATGGCCGATATCGGCGGCGTCTCGTCCGGCGGACCCTTGAGCCTATGCAGGGGTGCTGCATTGCCACGTCTTGGGAGCAGTTATGGCGGGCATGGAAGCTGAAGCGGTCACGGTCGGATGGGGGCGCTGGCCCCATTGATCGGCGACACGTGGCATGACTTTTGGGGAAGCCGTAACGATACGGTCGGACGCAGGTTGTCTTGGAGGGATGGGTAAGTCCTTTCGAAACATACCTTTTTTCAAACTCTTCATGCCCAGAGTCGTACATGAGCCTTTCTCTTCTTCTTCTCTGGCTGTCGGCATCTTCTGTGAGCATTAGCAGGTTTGCTCTTCCTTCTTGCCCATTAGAATTCACCGTAGGCCTTCCACCGTTCACGTCCTCCCTTTCGTCATCTAGGAGTCGCCCTGTTCTCTCCCTTTCTTTTCCATGGACCGCTTCGGGCCCAACTTCCATCCCTCTTGCCAGGTTGAGGCCGGACCTTCCCGATCGAAGACTCTTTCCTCTTCCGACGAGGAGATGGAGGCGGCGAGGTACGAGTTCAGTAGAAGGCCTTTCCATGGCCCGGTGTCCATTAGGGAACCCGGGACTTCTCCTTTGCCTCATTTGGCTCCTCATCCTACTCCTGCTCCTGCTTCCACTTTTGTTTCTGTTCCTCTTCCTGAGCCTGAGCCTTCTCGGTCGACAGGTCCAGGAGGGATCACTTCGGTGATTACCATTGAGGACCATGCATCTATCCGAGAGGCTTACGGCATTCCCAAATCCATCTTGCTCTCCATTCCTCGTCCTGGAGAGCGAGTCACTTCCAATGGTCCTCGGTGGATCGCCTTCTACGAGGAGACCTTCGCTGGGGGTCTCCGCCTCCCTGTGCACCCTTTTTTCCTTTCTTTCTTGTCCAGCTACCGGCTTGTCCCAGCCTAGTTGGTTTCCAATGCCATCAGAACGATATTTTGTTTCATCTTCTGTGCCACTTCCATGGGATTGTTGCCCACTTTTCCTTGTTCAGGGCCTTCTTCACCCTGAAACGCCACCCTACCGAGGACGGGTGGTGGTCCCTTTCTTCCTGCCCTCGGGGCATCAGATTTGTGCTCCCCTCTTCCATCAAAGGATGGAAGAGCAGGTTCTTTTTCACCTCGGTAGAGGGGATCGACTGGGTTTGGAGCGACCCAGATCGATCTCCGAACAGGAACTCTTCAGTCGAAGCTGCCGACCTCGACACGTATGACCTACTCTGATCGGTCGAGATCCCATCACTAGAGGTATTGCTGTCAGAGCAGAATCTTCGCGAGGCCGGGGTCAGCTCGGTGCGGGAGCCGGGTGAGTTCGACTTGACCACCCCCCTCATCGTTTCTTATTTATTTTTCCTTCTCCATTTTTTTTTTTTGCTGCTGCTGCTGGGCTGACCTCGTTCCCTCTGGTGCAGAAATGAAGTTTTCGATGGATGAGCTGCTCTCATTTTTTGAGGAACGAGAGCAGGCTGCTGCGGCGGGTGAACCCGCTCCAAAGAGGGCTCGAGCCGAAGATGGGGCAAGGCTGGTGCAGGCCGGGACGGATGCACTGGTTCAGGAACGACGGTGGAAAAGGGCGGCTGAGCCCATTCCCGTACCTACTGGGCAGCATGAGCCGGTGGCGGCGCCCGAGCCCAAGGTGGCGACCTGCGCGAGATCGGCTACCACTGTCGCCAGGTCGACACCCCCCACCCCGGAGGTCATCGATGTCGAAGAGGAGGAGGGCTCGGAAGAGATCAAGCCGGCACCCCAAGTGCGGTCTGATGCTGCACCGATCTCGCAGTTAGCACCGAGGGGGTCGTACGCCGACGAAGGAGCTGAGCTGGTGAGGACCAGAGACGTCGATTATCGAAGGGTCGCCTTCAAATTGGGGCCGAACGTCACTCTGGTCAAGGACCCCAACCTCACCGAGCGGATGATGGACTTCTCCATCCAATCCTGCGACAAGCGAGATGGAAGCGGGAGGCTTCTGTGCGACGTCATCAGCATGACGTTCATGAACATCTGCGCTGTAAGTCCTTCACTCGTCGTTGCTTTTCCGAATCACTTCTTTTTCTTCTTACCTGATAGCTGAGACCCCTTCCCCGATGCAGCAAGGCAGAGAGCTCCTCCTCATCCGGGACTCCTACCGGAATTGGGCTAGAGGGGAGAAGGAGTGACTGACTGAGCTCGAATCTCTGCGGGCTGAGGCGAGAGAGAAGAGCCAAGATGCCCAGGATGCCCTCCTCAGAAATAAGAGCCTCGCAAGTGAGGTTGACGACCTCGTCCGGGCAAAGAAGGAGCTCGAAAGTGAGATTGAATCGAAGTTGACTCGGCTAAAGGAGCTCCGGGTCGAGTCCGAGAGGAAAGTGGTGGCCACGAAGAAGCAGGCCGCTGCCGAGGGGAGGGCTACTGAGGCCGAGAAGAAGGCTACTGCCGCCAGCCATGATGCCGAGGTCGTCGAAAAGGGAATGACGGTGGCGATCCATCGGGCCGAGCATGCCGAGGACCTAGTGGTCACCGAAAAGAGCAAGTCGGAGGGCGCCAGAACTGACGTCGCCGGTGCAATGGCCGCCTTCAAAGCTTCTCTTGAGTACCTCAAGGACTTCAAGGAGGCGGCGACGGACTCCTTTGCCAAGGGGTTCGCTTATTACCGCCAGTAGCTGCGGGGTATTCTATCTGAGGAGTGATTGGCCGCGCTCTAGACTCCGGGTAAGAAGGCTTCCTCTGCAACGACGATGATGGCGGTAGGGCAGGGGGCTGCTCCAGCCGAGTTAGCACCCCAACGACTTCGACGTCGCCCCGCCCCAAGGAGCCGACACCGACGACGGTGAGGGCAGCACCTGCACCGCATCTGGAGGTTGCTGATCCGATCCCAGCGGCTCCAGTAACTGAACCTGCTCCTCCAGCGGAGGTCACCCAGGAGCATGCCCTAGCAATGGAGATGGAGGAGGGAGATGTATCAACTTTCTCAATAATGAAACTCGCTTTTGCAATCATGGTGTTTCCATCATCTGTAATGTGGAATGTCCCTTCTATCCCTTCTCCTTCCTTTCTTTGCTCCTTCTTCTTTTTTGGTGCAGGGAGGTCCGAGAGAGGAGCCGAGGACTCCAATTGGCATGAACCCGGCGTTGAGCTTGAGGTCATGTCGGTGATGGATGTTAACCTTGGACTCAACTGCTTAGGGGCATGGTTCAGTGGTCACCATCTTGGAGCAGGGCTCGGAGACGTCGAAGGCTGAGATCCTTGGTGTTGGAAGTCTGAGTCTTGAACCATAGTGTCTCGAAGCCAGTTTCAAGGACGTTGATGCTTGGGGATTATGGCACTGGAAATTTGAGTTTTAGGCCTTGGCATCTTGGAGGTGGGCTCGGAGGCACTATGTGCCTGGGGGCTTCCCAGGTCCTTCACCGGGGAGTTGGGCTCGCCGGTGCCGGAGGGTCATCCGGTCTTTGATGCCGGGGAGCTAGGCTCGCCGGTTCCTGGGGGCTTCCCAGGTCTTTGTGCTAGAGGACTCTTCTCTAGGCTTTGTTACCGAGGAGCCAGGCTCGCTGGTGCCTAGGGGCTTCCCAAGTCTTCGTTCCAGAGGACTCTTCTCCGGGCTTTGTTGCCGGGGAGCTAGGCTCGCCGGTGCCTGGGGGCTTCCTAGGTCTTTGGTGCCAAAGGATCATCTGGTCTTTGATTGGCAATGATGCTGCCCAACCCAGGGGACCTGAGCTCGGAGGGGCGCCTCGCGGTGGAGGAGGCTAGGCTCGACTCCTGGCCACAGGTCCCGATCTCGAGGGGTCCACCTTGGTTGGTAGTTCGTGCTCGGCTCCGGCCTAGGCATCCCGGGCTTGCGAGAGCTGACCTGGTAGAGGATAGGGCCTGGCTTTGGCTGTCATCGTGAGGTCGAGCCCTGGGACGTTGTCGATGATGAGCTGCATGGCTTGGGGGTGCCCTTGGCCAGTGATCTGGGCTCTGGTCTTGAGCAGGCATCCTGGAGCTGGGCTCGGGGACTTCGATGATTTGAGATGGTGCCTTGGAGATGGACTCGAAAGCACGTTGGTCGAGGAGATTCCCTTGGCCGAGGATCTGAGCTCTGGTTTGGGGCTGGCATCCTGGAGCTGGGCTCGGGGACTTCGATGATTTGAGAAGGCGCCTTGGAGCTAGGCTCGAAAGCACGTTGGTCGAGGAGATTCCCTTGGCCGGAGATCTGAGCTCCGGTCTGGGGCTGGCATCCAGGAGCTGGGCTCGGGGATGTTGATAATTTGAGAAGGTGTCTTGGAGCTAGGCCCAGAAGCACGTTGGTCAAGGAGATTCCCTTGGCCGGAGATCTGAGCTCCGATCTGGGGCTGGCATCCTGGAGCTGGGCTCGGGGACGTTGATAATTTGAGAAGGTGTCTTGGAGCTGGGTCCGAAGACGTTGGGTGCCTGGGGGCATCCCAGGTCCTTTGCCGGGGAGCTGGGCTCGCCGGTGCCAGAGGGTCATCCAGTCTTTGATGCCGGGGAGCTAGGCTCACCGGTGCCTGGGGTCTTCCCAGGTCTTTATTGCCGGAGGGTCATCCGGTCTTTGCTGCCAAGGAGCTGGGCTCGCCGGTGCCTGGGGGCTTCCCAGGTCTTTGGTGCCGGAGGGTCGTCCGGACTTTGTGTCGGAGGGTCATCCGGTCATTGCCGTCGAGGAGCTGGGCTCGCCGGTGCCTGGGGGCTTCCTAGGTCTTTGGTGCTGGAGGGTCGTCTGGTCTTTGTGCCAGGGAGCTGGGCTCGTGGCTATAGTTTCCTACAAGACAGATAGATCATGTTGCGGAAAGAAATCTTTATTTCTCATGGAGGGTATACTTACATTACTGATAGTATCTCCTCAAATTACAAGCATTCCAGGTCCGGGGGAACATGGCGCCATCCAAGTCTTCTAAGTAGTAGGCCCCCTGCGACAGGGCCTCGACCACCTTGTAAGCGCCCTCCCAATTCGGTGAGAGTTTGCCGCACTCTCGGGGCTGGGACGCTTTTGCTCGGTGTAGTACCAGGTCGCCAAGTTGGAAAGCCTTTTGCTTTACCCGTGTGTTGTAGTATCGGGCGACCCGTAGCCGGTACGCTGCCATCCGGAGCCGAGCTTTGTCCCTTGTCTCTTCGAGGAGGTCTAGGTTGAGGAGCAGGTGTGCCGAGTTCTGAGCCTCGTTGTACCACTGTACCCGGAGTGTGGGCATGCCGAGCTCAACTAGAATTACTGCCTCCGACCCGAAGACCAGGTTAAAAGGTGTTTCACCCATCGCCGTTCTGGGCGTTGTGTGGTAGGCCCATAGGATGCTCGAAAGTTCTTCCGCCCATCTGCCCTTCTCTTGGTCCAACCTGGTGCGGAGTCCTTGAAGAATGGTTTGGTAGGTGACCTCGGCTTCCCCATTCGTCTGGAGATGGGCGACCGAGGTGAACCGATGCTGGATCCCGTGCTCAGCACAGAACCCCTCGAACTCTTGATTGTCTAACTGTCACCCATTATCGGTGATGACACAGTTGGGGTGTCCGAAACGGCAAATGACAGACTTCCAGAAGAATTGTCGGACATTGGCCTCTGTGATCCGAGCTAGTGGCTCTGCTTTGACCCATTTGGTGAAGTAGTCGATCACCACCAGCAAGAACTTTCGCTGCCCTGGTGCGGTGGGGAACGGTCCAAGAATGTCCATCCCCAATTGCATGAAGGGCCATGGAGATGATAGCTACGAGATCGGCGCAACCGGCATGTGCTGAATGTGCGAGTGGCGCTAGCACTTGTCACACTTCTTGACGAAGTCGGCGGTGTCCTCCGTCATTGTTTCCCAGAAGTATTCCTGGTGAAGGGCCTTGTATGCCAGAGTCCTCTCTCATACATGATTCCCACAGAGGCCTTCGTGTATCTCCTAGAGCACGAAGGCTGCCTCTGTGGGCCTGAGGCACTTCAGGAGTGGGTAGGAATAGGATCGGCGGTAAAGTTGGCCGTCCATCAAGACAAAGCGGGTGACCTTCCTTCTGATGAGGCCAGCTTCCTTACGGTCTTCTGGCAGTAGGCCATCTTGGATGTATTTGACATACTTGTCCATCCAGCTCGGCTTGGGGGCTACTTGCTACACCTCTTCGAGGCTTTCATAGCTCGGGCTCTCGAGATATTCGATGTAGGCACATCCTAGGGATGAGTCCGGTAGGGTCGCGAGCCTTGATAGTGCATCCACACAAGCGTTCTCTCCACGGGGAATGTGGGAAACATGAAAGTAGCGAAAGCCTGCTGCGCTCGAACGGACCATCTCAAGGTACTTCATCATCTGGGGATCTCAGGCCTCGTACTCTCCGGAGACCTGTCCGGCAACCAGCTAGGAGTCGGTGAAGACCTTGAGGTTCTATATGCCCAGCTCACAGGACACCTTCAGGCCCACGAGGAGTGCCTCGTACTCCGCTTGGATGTCTATGACGGGGAACTTGAAGCGAAGTGCACACTCCGCCACCACTCCATCGGAATTGGTGAGGATGAGGCCTGCTCCGCTCCCGCAAGAATTGGAGGCGCCGTCCACATGGAGGATCCAGGGGTCCCCCAGTGGGCCGGGCTCGGCTTGGCTCTCCGGGACCATCCACTCTGGTTCCTTGGGAAACCCTGTACATTCGACCACGAAGTTGGCTAGGACTTGGGCTTTCTATGATGTCCTCGACCGATATGCGATGTCGTACTCGCTCAACGTCAGGGACCATTTGGCTAACCTTTTGGAAGTCTCGAGATGGCTTAGCATGGTCCTTAGTGGCTGATCAGTCACAACCACGATGGGATGCACTTGGAAATAGGGCCTGAGGTGCTTAGCAGACATTATTAGTGCAAAAATAAGTTTTTCAGAGCGGGTATACCTGATCTCCGCATCATGGAGTATTTTGTTAGTTTAGTACATCGGATTTTATATTCCATCCTAGTCTGTATGGACGAGGACCGAGCTGACAGCCCCTGAGGTGACTGCCAGGTAGAGCAGGAGCTCTTCTCCATCTTCAGGTCTGGACAGCAGAGGTGGGGAGGTCAGAACTCTTTCAGCTCTTCGAAAGCCATCTGGCATTCTTCAGTCGAAGTGAAGTCATGCATCTTGCGTAGCGCCTTGAAGAAGGGGAGACAATGGTCAGCCAACCTCGAGATGAACCAACTCAGGCAAGCGATCCTTCCTGTCAGGCGCTGAACCTGCTTCTTGGACATTGGGTGCTCCATGTCCAGGATTTCTTGGACCTTCTCTGGATTTGCCTCGATGCCTCTCTAGGTGACCACGAAGTCGAGGAATTTCCTGGCTGCCACCCCGAAGGAGCACTTCACCAGGTTGAGCTTCATCTGGTGCTTCCAGAGGTTGTGGAAGGCTTTAGCGAGGTCGACAATGTGGTCTGAGCTTGGTTTGCTCATGACGAGAATGTCGTCCATGTATGCTTGTACATTCCTGCTAATCTGGTCCTTGAAGACCTTGTTGATTAGACGTTGGTATATAGCCCCAGCATTCTTCATGCCAAAGGGCATCATTCTGTAATAATACATCCCTTGGTCAGTGATGAAGGCGATGTGCTCCTCGTCCTCCGGGTGCATCCGGATCTGATTGTACCCGAAGAATGCATCCATGAAGGAGAGTAGCCTGTGCCTCGAATTGGCATCCACCAACTGGTCTATCCTTGGCAAAGGGTAACTGTCCTTCGGACATGCCTTGTTGAGGTCGGTGTAGTCTAAACAGATCCTCCACTTGCCATTATTCTTCTTCACCATCACCTCATTCACCAGCCAGCTCGAATACTGCACTTCTCGGATGAAGCCGGTGGCGAGGAGTTTCTCAACTTCCTCGTTGATGGCCGCTTGCCTTCCTGGGGCAAAGCTTCTCTTCTTCTGTCGAACTGCCCTGCACTTTGGATCAACATTAAGTTTATGGGTGATGACTTCACGGGGAATAACTGGCATGTCGGCCACCGTCCAGGCGAACAAATCTGCGTTTGCCCGTAGGAACTCCAATAGCGGAGCCCTCTCCTCCTCGGTAGCTGGGCTTCAATCTGCATGGTTTTCGCCTGGTCGGCTCTGAGCTGATAGGAAAGCAAGTACTCGGCTGGGCCTCCCCTGGGGTCCTGGGCCCTCTGGTCGAGCTCGTCTACTCTGGAGTCCTCCTTGGGCACCTAGGCCCCGGGGAGTGTCTGGAAGCAGTGCTGCACTGGCTAGGGCATACCCCTCATCTCCCCCACACCGCAGGGGGTTGGGAACTGGACAAGCAACCTCTTGGTAGAGACAATAGTGTCGAGGAGGTTGAGCCTAGGTCGGTCCACGATCACGTTGTAAGGCGAAGGAAGCCTGACAACCGTAAACGTCATCATGATGATACTCTGCCGAGGTGGGGTCCCGGCAGTGATTAGGAGAGTAATTTCTCCCTCCACCCTTGCGAAATCTTCCATGAAACCAACAAGGAGAGTATATACTGGCTTGAGCTGAGTAGGGGAGAGATTCATCCGGGAGAAAGCAACGTAGAATAGTATATCCGTGGAGCTTCCACTATCTACCATGATGCACCTTACAGGATGCTTTGCGATCGTCATCTCGATGACCACAGCATCATTATTTACATTTTTCTTTCCATTATCCCCTTCCCTCATAAAGGAGAGTACATTCTCAGAGATCCCTGCCCCCCGGGTCCTCTTGGACGCGCACTCAGCTCCCCAGGAGATCATGCCCACTGGCTTCTCGGTGGGGTGGTTGTCGATAGCTGGAGCTGGCGGGAGAACAACGAGCGCCTGGGACTCTGGTTGAGGTCTGCCCCCCATATATTTTTTGAGGTAGCCCCTGTTAATGAGCTCTTCAATTTCCCACTTGAGGTTGCGGCACTCCTCGGTGTCATGCCCGTGATCGCAATGGAAGCGACAGTACTTCATCTTGTCACGGGTGAAGGATGGCTTCAGCGGTCGAGGATGCCTTAGATAAGTCTCGCCCTCGATCTCCATGAAGATCTTCATTCTCAGGGCGAGAAGGGGAGTGAAATTCCCTTGAGGGACAGGAGCATTCTTTGGCCTTGGTGCTGGTTAGGAGCTCTGAGCTAGTGGTCTCGACCTCCACGCTTCAGGCTTCTCGGTGGGTGCCGGCCCCTTTAGCAGCTTCCCATCGAGCTCCTGCCTCGTACGATCCACCTCCTCCGCATGGATGTACTTCTAAGCCCGGGAGAGTAGCTCAGCATAAGTTTTTGGGGGCTTTTTGTCAAGTGAATAGGTCAGACAAGAAGTCCTGAGCCCTCGCTTTAGAGCCAGCATCGCCACCGGCTCCTCCAGGCTATAGATCTCTAAGGAAGCAGCTTTGAAGCGAGCCACGTAATCTTGCAGCGGCTCACCGTCTTGTTGCCTGATGGAGAAGAGGTTGTCTGCCTCACATGGCATCTTCCGACAGGCGTCGAAATGGGCCACGAACTTCTGCTCTAGTTGGGCAAAAGAGCTGATGCTTTCCAGCTCAAGGTGGGTGAACCAAACTCGAGCGACCTTCTGAAGGGTAGCAGGGAAGGCGACATACAAAAGGGTGTCGGTGGCCCCCTGGACCCTCATGAGGGCCCGGTAGCTTTCTAGGTGGTCCAGGGGGTCGGTGGTCCCATCGTAGGGATCCACCTGCAGCATGCGGAACCGGCGGGGAATTGGCTCCGTTTGAATCTCCTGGAAGAAAGGAGGGCGAGCGTCATAGCCCGCTGGCTCACTAGTGGAGCCAGGCAACTTGGCGAACCGCTGGGTAAACTCCTCCAACTTGCGGTCGTGCTCCTCCAGGTGCTTCTCCGCCATGTGCCTGATGGCATCGTCTGTAGACCCCTCCACTGAAGGAGACGGAGAAGGCGATGCGGACGCGCGGCACCCATGGCGGGGAGCCTTGCCCTTCCAGCCTTGGGGGGGTTTGGGTGCCCCCCGGTCAGGGTGCGGTGAGTAGCTTTCTTCTTTAGTGGAGCTGACTCATCGTCGCTTCCCAAGGGCTTGATGGGTACCCCGAGGGTCTGTAACCGCCCGCGGCTACGAGGGCCTCTCGTGGAAGGATCGCAGGCTATCGCGGGGTGCCACGGCATGGGCCGCGGGGGTCTCTGGCTATTTGTGGGTAGCTAGGGACCGATACTAGTGCTGGTGCTGGAGCTGGCGCACCACCACAGTGAAAGTGTACATCTACTAGGCGAGTGCAGTTAGCTGGGTCTCCAGTGGGGGTAGCTGAACCAGGGAAGGCACTTCCATCTCCAGTTCGTGCGGGTTCCCGCGAGAAGGGGATGCCTCCGCATGACTCGGAGAAGCTCCCCTCGCCCGGGTGGTCACCATCCTCCCAATGGACCGGCTAAGCAAGATTTGAACTGGATAAAGTATCGTTCTCCGCCCCCTACCTAGCATGCCAATCTGTTGCCGCCAAGATCGTTGTAGCCCATAGCTGCTGTGGTGCCGGGTGTTCCATGTCCGCCCACGGGAGATGCCTCCGGTGCCTCGGGACCTGCAAGAAAGCCAACGTCAATAACTCGGGCCAGGGATTCCGGTGGGGGCACTTCGATGATCAAGTTAGTGACGATCCAGGGGAACAGATCCTCATGGTCGAGCCCCTCTCGATGAGCTCCATGCTAGGAGGAGTGAATACAGTGTATGAGAGTGCGAGTGAGCAGAGAGATGTGGTGGCCGAGGTGGTCTTGCCCTCCTGTCTGGCTTCTCCCCTTTCTCCTCTTTCTCTTTGTGGTGGTTGTGTTGTTCTTACTTGGAATTGAAAAATGAGTGTTACCTCCCCTTTGCTTATACTGGCTGGGTCCTTTTTTTCATGGCTTGCCTCGGGGTCCTCCCATGTTGTTAAATGGGTATGACATGATATCATGCCATGAACAGTATGCCTTCTTTATTGGGTATCTGGGAAAGCTTCCACAAGCCTCTGACATTCCTTCGATTTGCACTTCCTGGAAGCCTGGCAGGGCCTCGATTGTCATGCCGCTGCTCTCGGGAATCGCGCTCCTTGGTGGGGTCTTTTTCCCGGTCGTACGACAAGCCGGTACGGGGCATAGTGCCTTGATGTGAGTTTCCCTTCCTCCTGGGTAAATGGCGGCTGTGGGCATTAATGGTGACATGGCAGGTACCGTCGTACGATCCTCGGGGGGCCCACCACCATCTTCGGAGGGGAGGTGCTGCTTCCTTGGCGGTTGACGTCTTGATTTGTGTTGGAGCCGAGCTGGAAGGATGAGGCCCACTCGCAGGGGACCCGCCTTGCAATGGCTCGGCTATGCAGAGAGGGGCTGAGCTCGAAACCAGGCCAGAGGGGCCCAGCCTTGACCGAGCTCGAGCTGGCTGAAGTGGATGAGGCATGCCCAGGCCAGGGGACCCAGCCTCGAGGGTGCTCCTCGTGATGGAGGAGGCTTGAGCTCGACTCTGGACCGCGGGACCCGAGCTCGGGCTCGGAAGGTCTACCTCCGGTGGTGTTTGAGCTCGACTCCGACCTAGGCGTCCCGACCTGGCGGGTACCGACCTGGTGGAGGACGGAGCCCGGCTTCGACGGGCGGCCCCGTTGGCATCGGGGAGCTCAGCCCGGTGAAGGGGCCTATGAGTGGGATCCCGCATGGCATCCAATGAGGAGTCCACGTTAGGCTCCTTTCCTTACGTCAGCGATCCGGTAACATCACTAATAATGGATGTACTTGTTAATGAGCGATACATATCTAGTGCAGGTGGCATCTCTTCTTGTTTTATCTATCCATATTTTATTTTTCTTATATATTGAGGATAATGAAAATTAAGTGGATGGGTAGGGAAAACCTTTGAAAAATTTTTGAAAAAATCTTTTGAAAATACTTTAAAAATTATTTAACCTTTGAAAATTTTGAGAAATCATGTGCCATGAAACAAAATCTTATCAAAATAGATTAGGAAGAAGTAATAGAGTTAGAATGTATTTACTAATGATTATAAAGAGTCAAGAAGTATACTAGCTGGTCAGATTTTAGTGACCTACTTGGGTCACCTAAAGGCTATCAGCACTTCCATTATACATGCACACTGATAAGGTAAAGTAGATGTTAGTTGTAAGGCCTACTGAGGATTCAGTTATCACTAAAAATTGATAATTGATATACAACCCAATTAAAAAAAACTTGAATTTTGGAAAAGACCTACCTGCTTGAAAATGATCAAAATAAAATAGTTTCCAAGTACTTCTCATTGAGTAATCAGGCCCCTCACTGATGCGAGATTAAATATGCATGCAAAGTTTTTTTTCATGATTAAGCATGAAGTTAAGGTTTTAGATCCCAAATTTCAAGCCAAGATTCAATGTATAGAATTCTAGAAAAATTTCAAGCCATGAATTTTAGGTTTTAGATCCCTAAAGTAATAGATAAGCAAGATCACCAAGGTTGTGAAACCCTGATCAGGCTAGCTTTCCTATAATACCACTATTGATGGATCAAGGGGGTGTACCTGGCAATGGTAGAAGCTCTTGCTGAAGATCGTTCTATGAAGAGATCACTCACGCTCCCGGATGCGGCGTGGAAGAACAAGCTTCTGACCCTGCGAATTCATGACTTTTTGCTTGATGATCAAACGACTGATCAGAAGGTATCCTTGGACTCGTAGGAACTGATGGACCTACAAGTCACCATCTGGGGTTAGAAAACAAAGAGTATGAAGGCTGAATAATTGAAAGAATGGAAAAGAAAGGCTCTTAGATGATGGCAGCCAAGGATTAGAAGGAAGGGGCAGCTACGGTTTTGATGTTGTAGATGGAGGCAGGGTGTATGAACAAGAAGAACTCATACACAGCTCGCACACAGTACACACACAACAAGGGCACATGGCAAAGAGAAAAAACTCAAGTTTAATTCATCAATATTCTGAAATTATATGAGGAGGGGAGGCCTTTAAATAGGCTTACAAACTTGGGGCTCAAGTAAGGGTATTCATGAGAAATTACATTAGTCCTAAACCCATATAAAGACATAGACTAGGGCTCTCCACTTTTGACAGAGCCTCTCTCTCTCCCTCTCCTTCTCTTGGTCCGCCAAAGAGGGGTGACTCTAAGGGAGGCCAACCTAGGGGGGTGACCATAAGGGTTAGCACCCCTCTTGATGCTCCTCATGAGCCTTGGGTGGCCTATCATGCTCCAGGCTGCAGTTCAGGGTTCCAAGACCTTCAAATTCTCTTGCTGGGTCTTTCATGGTCTTTAAGTGTGGCTCTATGACTTTAAGCTGGCTGGATCTTCGATTATCTTGAATCTTCTACTTGCAAAATTTGACTGGACTTACTATAAAATTTACAGGACTCAGAAAATGACTAGCTCAACATGAGCTGACTTGACTGATAAACATCAAAACTTACAGGACTCAAAACTTGACCTGACTCAACTAACTTGGCATTTTAAATACAGGACTCAGGTGTGGACAGGACTCCAATGGACTTACTCACAAAACTTAAATGAACTCACTCAATTTCACTAAATCCTATTACAAATTGAACAAAACTTGGACTCACATCCTAAGCTCTAAATTGATAACCACAGAGGGTTGAAATGCCTCTGCCAAGGTTTAGGGCCTTTGATGTTCCCATCAATTCTCCCGGGATGGGAGGAACTCGATCCCGTCGAGTAAGGGTCACACTGAACCTGGTGCCTCTCGAGAAGGTTGGAGTGGAGGCACAGCAAGTCCTCTCGAGTATCCCATGAAGCGTCAGGTCCTGGTACACCTTGCCAATGGACTAGGTGGCATTGAAAATCGCTATCCTGGGTCATGGAAGCTCGATTGTCCAGGACACGCTCAATCCATATTCCTCTCTTAGGCCAAATTATAGGTGGACACTCAGGGTCAGGCTCACTCTCAATGGATGGGGTAGGTTCAAAGGCCTTACTAGGAATTACTGCCAGTTCCCTAGACTCAATCAAGTCTGTGATATTAAAGGTAAAGCTAAAGCCAAACTCCAAGGGCAAATCATACACATGGGGTCCTACCTTCTCTATCACTTCTAAGGATCCAGCTCTGTGAGCATGAAACTTCTTTTTTGGCCTAAGACTAACCAAGATAGAATTCCCTACATTGAATCCATTGGCTCTTATTCGAGAATTAGCGAGTTTGTTAGATGTTTCATTACTTAAATTATTCTTATGGCTAATATCCTGATGCATATATTGTGCGGTGTTCATTGTAGGTCTTGATAGTTGAACTAGGTTTATGGACTTATCAGGCTCAGCACCAGTTGGAAGGTCATCAGGAAGGTTTTTGGAAAGAAAGTCTCCTAAACTAATGTATACCTCCTGGGATTGTTCCTTAGGGACTTGTTCTTGGACCTCCTCTATGGACAACTCTCTTGAACCCTCTATTATGTTTGATCCTGTCTCAAGCACTTCTTCTTCAAATTTTGCAGTGGGTTCAGGATCCTTTTTCTTTGATTCCTCAAGGGGTTAACTCTCTACCTTTTCTTCTACTGAACTCAACTCTTCAATATCAATGGGCTCAAGGGTTTCTTTCTCTAATTCCTTAGCCTTAATTAAATTAACTCCTGTTTTCTTCTCCTTAAGGCTACTAGAAGCTCCCCTAAATGGGTCTTTAGGTTGAGTCGGGTGGATCACAAACTTCTCCCCATGGTGACTAAATGTACAGGTATTGGTTCGACCAAACAAGATTGCATCATGATCATAAAGCCATGGTCAACCTAGGATAATCCTACTGACTCCCATGGTATGGACATCACATCAAATCTTCTCCTCATTTGTTTGCAATTTGATTAGGATTTGGGATCTAGATTTGATTGGGATGGAGGTGGAATCTACCCAAGAAACCTTATAGGGGCTAGGATGGGGAACTGGGGTCAATCCTAAAGATTTCATTGTGCTGGCAAAGATAGCATTGGCATAACTCCCACTATCTATTATGATCTTGAACACCTTACCTTTTTTTAAAAAAAGGTTTGTAGGATGTTGGTCCTATGCCAGTCTTCCTTAATTTGGGTTTGGGTCAAGATGCATCTAACCACTCCTAACAGGTTTTCAAACTCAGGTACTTCCTCCCCTCCCTCATACTCATTTATCAATTGTTCATCAGCTTCATAAACTTCTCCCTCAGGCTCAACTATGAACTCAGGCTCATCCTCACCTAGCTCACCTATGTGTACGGCACTAGCTGGACACTGGCTAGCAAAGTGACCTGGTTTACAGCATCTATAGCACACCTTCTGGGAGATGAGTTCTCTCTGACCCTCTACAGCTTTGCCTTTATCTTCTTTATGGGTCATAGAGTAACTAGGTTGAGGTCGACTCGGGCTAGGGTGACATAGACTGGGTCGACTCAGGTTGGGTCGATTTGGGTCAGGTCGATTAGGGTAGGCTTGACTAGATCTTGAGTATGGGGTAAGGTTTCTAATGGGCTCAGATTTACGAAAGATGAGCACTCTCTGGAAACGCTCAACATTCCTAGCAATATGGTAGGCCTGCTCTATGTCTCTAACCTCTCTCAGGTAAAGCTCCCTCTTAATGTCATCCCTAAGGCTAGCCCTACACCTAGATAGGCCAACATATTCATCTTCATCTAAATCACATCGCATGGAATACTCATCAAATCTTGTGATGTATTCATCTACACTCTTGCTACCCTGACACAATCTTTGCCACTGATTCAACAAACCCTGGTGATATGAGGTTGGAACTGATGCAGGATGACTCTAAGATTGCTAAATATGCAAGAAAAATAGTAAACTAATTTTTTTTATAATTTTTGTTTGCAGGCTAGATTCCCAAAATTAAGTAAGAACTAGCAGGATGAATAGCAATGCAAAGAATCATCATATCGTAGGCATACTCATCCAAAATAATAAAAGCTAGGACCCAGGAATTGACAAAATTCCTATCTTAGGATAGCTAATCTTCATCAAATCAGAAATCAAGAGTAGGAAGGTTTGTACCAGGCAGAGATTGAAGAATTTGTAATTGAAGAGATCACTCATGCTCTGATTGGAGCCTAGATGATGAAGTTTCAGTTCCCTTGGATCTGATGGCTGATCTGGACGGTCCTGGAGGCAAAGAAGGCCTCCTCTGGGGAGGTGAAACACCTCGGAGATTCTGCAAGCATCAGAGGATGGTTAGAAAGCAACAACAAAATAATAGAAGGATATTAGGGTTAGAAGAAGATAGAATCAGGATTTGGATTTGGGCGGCTTGAAGAAGGATGATGCTCCTTCCTTGGGCAGCCTAAGGCACTCCTTTAGGCATATGAAGGATTGGAAGGCAGCAAGCTAGGGCATGGATGAAAACATGGAGCAGGGGTTCGACCAGGCACAAGAAGAACACACCAATAACTTGAGAACACTAACACAAGAATAACTCAAAGCAAAATTCAGCAAAGTTTTAAATCATATGAGAAAATTTGATTACAAGAAAAAGAGGGGTGGGGTATTTTTAGAGTTCCCATGCACTCTCCTAACTAGGGTTACACCTAGGTTAGGAATAACCTATCCTTAAGGTATTACAAGTCTTCTTCCACTTAGGTTACAAGTCCTTCTCCTAGCTAGGTTAGAATTACAAGTCTTAAAACAATTAGGAAAACAAATCCCAACTAGGTTAGGAACTTGACCTAGTCTTCTCCTTCTCGCTTCATGCTTTGACCTAGTCAACTTCAAGGATGCCAAGGTTGCCGTGTTGGGCTTCTAGGAGCAGCAATGTGCCGGCCATGATGGGTTGGGTGCATGGGCTTTGGGCCCTGGGAACTAGGATGGCATAGTAGTAGGAATATTCTTTGGAATATGCTTCTTAAGGGCTTGGGCTTGGCACCTGGGCTGATTTCTCTTGGGCTGGGGCATAGATGGACCTCTGGATTAATGATGTGTCCTAGTCTAGGAATATACTTTGGCATTTGGAGGGAAATCTGGATATTTGGAGAACATCTGGAGGGAATCAGGGTATCTGAAAGGCATCTTAGATCTCGGGGTGTCACACAAAATCTAATATGCTGATGTAGTGGTCTCTGACTCCTGGATGAGGCATGGTGGAACTCCAAAATAGGGTAACCTCCACTTTTGTACAAAAATTAGACTCATACTGGACTTTTACTGAAATATAGGACTTAATACTGAACTAGGGTTGAGACATAATCAACTAGTCTCAACTTATTACAGGACTCAATCTTACTTGCTTACAAAATTGTGACACATGACTAAAGTTCTAAAAAAAATGTTAATCAGTAAACCATATGGGATCCAGGGATCTGTGTCTGATCCTGGTGTCCCCACCAATTCTCCTGGGGTGGGAGGAACTCGACCCCGTCGAGTAAGGATCAATTTGGCTGCTTAATGAGGGTATGGGTTGAGGCGTTGCAGATCCACACCAACGTTCTACAAGTCCTCAAATTCTGGCAGACCTTGCTGTCAGACCAAGTACCGCTGACAGTCTCCATCCTAGGTACTGATGGCTTGATCGTCCAAAGTCTCTCAATCTTTTCCTTACCAAAGGGCCAAATTGTATGTGGTCACTCTGGGGTGGGTTCACTCACAAAGAGAGGGAGTGGCTCAAGGGGCTCACTGGGTATCATTGCTGGCTCCCTATACTCTACAAGATCTAAGATGATGAAGGTGGAGCTAATATCTAAATTATGTGATATCTTAAGCGCATAGGCATTGTGTCCATTACTTTTCATTATTTTGGATAGGCCAGCTTCGCGAGCATGAAATTCTTTCACAATCACAAAATCCTTTGCAGAAAATTCTTTATCTCTCATTTAGGAATTAGCCAAGTTGTTATTTAGTTCATTATATATGTTTAGCTTTTGACTAATTTTATAATGCATATGCTGTGCAAAGGCTAGTGTAGGTGCAGACAGATAGATTTGGTCTGTGAGCTTAGATTCAGATGTTACACCTACTTCTTGGGGTTATTCTTTAGGGATTTGATCCTATGCTTCCACTATGAATAATTGTTGTAAATTCTTAGTTTCACCTATAATGTTTGATCCTGGCTCAATTACTTCTTCTTCAGTTATTGTAGTGGGTTCATGATCAATTCTCATTAATTCCTCAATGGGTTTAGAAGGGTATTCCTTTAATTCTTTAGCCTTAATTAGATTAACTCCTAGTTTTGCTCTAAGGCTACTAGAATTTCTCTTGATTGAAGTTCTGGACTGAGTGGGGTAAATCACAAATTTCTTCCCATGAAGATGAAAGGTACAGATATTGGTTCGACCAGATAGGATAGCATCATGATCATAAAGCCATGGTCGACCTAGAATGACACTACTAACCTTCATGGGAAGGACATCACACCAAATCTCTTCTTCATATGATTGTAATTTAATTAAGATTTGGCACCTAGACTTGATGGCATAGAGGTGGAATCTACCCATGATACTTTATAGGGGCTGGGGTGTGGAACTAGAGTCAAGCCTAAGGATTTAGCAATTTCAGTAGCAATGGCGTTGACACAACTCCCACTATCTATTATAATCTTACATACTTTATTCCCAAGTTTTACAAAAGTCTGTAGGATTCTAGTCCTCTATGCCAATCTTCCTCAATTTGGGCTTGGGTCAAAATACATCTAACTACCCCTATTTGATCAAATTCTTCCTCATCTCCTTCGTATTCTTCTACCAAGTCTGGTTCAGCCTCATAAACTTCTTCTTCTACATCCTCATTATTGGGTTCAGGCTCTTGTTCTTCTAGCTCTCCTATGTATAATGATCTGGTGGGACACTGGCTAGCATAGTGGCCTCCCTTATTAACCTAAAACAACCATTGGGGCTGGGGTTTGAGGCTTTCTAAAATGCAGGTGCCTTACCCTTATCGATTCTAGTAGGTGCAGAATTACTTGAACTAGATGGACTTGGACTCGAGTTAGGTCGAGATGGGTTAGGGTTGGATCGGTTTGGGTTGGGATTGGATCGAAGAGGGTTATAATTGGGTCGGACTGGTTTAGGGTTTGGCCTGACTGGGTTGGGGTTATATCGAACTGCGTTGGGGTTGGGATTTGGTCTACCCTGGTATACCTAGTTTGGACTTGACTTTAGAAATGCGGTATTGTTCCAACAGGTTCAGATTTCTAGTATGTTGGTCCTTTTTGGAATTATTAATAATGTCAAGTTATTTGATAGGCTTGTTCCAAATCATTGACCTTGCTCATTTATAGTTTCCTTTTGATGTCTTCACGTATTCCAATTCTAAACTTGGATGGGGTTTGTTCTAAAGACTCGGTTACACTACACCTAACAGCAAACTCATCAAATTCAGCAATATAATCTGACACTGATCTATTCCCTTGACAAAATTTGTTCCATGGATCTAAGAGCTGTTGATTGTAGGATTCTAGTAGGTATTTCTCCTTGAGTTGCAATTATATCTCTTTCCAAGTAGTTATAGGTGGAAGGGCTTGTTGTCTCCTAGTATGCTCAAGATTAGCCAAATGTAATCTAGTTTAATGAATCAACCTCATCTTGGCAAATTTATATTTCATCCCTTCACTCATTTCATACCATTCAGAAAAATAATCCATATCTCCTACCCAATCTACATAGACCTTTGGTTCAAGACTTCCATCAAAGGTGGGTGCTTCTACCCTAATATTTCTCATGACCCTTTCATCTTGATCATGAACTTCATGTTGGGGCCTTCTACGGTTTGGTTCCTAGATAGGGTCAGGGTTGTGGACTCTCCTATGGTATGGTTCCTGATGTTGAACTCCCCTATGATTAGTCTCTACAAATGGTTCTTGAGTCTGGGTTCTCCTAGGGTTATGTTCCATAAATTGGTTTTGATTTAAGGGTCTCTTAGGGTCTTGAGAGGTGGAACAGGATGGGTCAGGATTAGGTTTAGCATTGGAGTCTTGGGTTTTCTCTATAGTGCCTAATCATTCTTCTACTTAGTCTAATCTAGTGGTTAATTAGTCAATCCTGTGGGTTTCCTGGTTATTGGTTTGGGTCATTTGGTTAATCTGAGTGGTCAACTGGGTAAGCTAGGTTTGGATTTGGTTCATCTGGGTATTGGATTGGTCAAACCTAATGTTTATCTGGGCTAACTGATTTTGGGTTTGGGTGTTGGATTGGTTGATGTGGGTGGTTAATTGAGCAACCATCTATTCATTCATGGCTTTTATGAGAGCTTCGAGGTTGGACTCCATGGTTGAACTGGGTTGGGATTTAGACTTCTAGTATTGGGTTCCTAATTTAGTGGTCATACAATCAAACAATCAGTCAAAATGAGATGGTGCAGCCAAGCGTGCAATGGATCAGTAATTCTAAGATTTCCTAGACCTAGAGCCAAAACTGAATGGGTCAGCTCAACTTATACTTAACCTAGCAGCTAATCCTTCCTCTAGCTAGGTACAGGGTGGGAGTGTGAGAGGGTCCCCTGATTTCGTAGGGATCCAATTAAAAATCACAACACCACTTAGGTGATTTGACTCTGGACCCTCAGCCTTAGACATCGGATTTCAATAATAGCCATAGGATTAAATGCATTAGTTGGCCCACACAATTCAAATCCGACCTGTTGGTGTCACCTAGCACTCTAGGGCAAATTAAGTCTAATTAATTTTAATTAAGCTTGGATCAGAATGTTTATGGTTGTTTTGGGCCCAGGACAGGTGATGAAATCCTGATCCGATGTTAGATAGAAATTGCCCTTAATATTAGGTTAAAGAGATGATGGCAGTTGATGGTCCTGATGCAATCTAAAACAATCAAAAATATAAAAATATTTTATGTGTATTTTATGAGGTGGCGAGTTAAGTTTAGGTTAATTAGGTTAGCAACAAATTGGGCTTGGGATTGGGATGTGTGGAAGTTGGTTAGGTTTGGTTGAGTCAAGTATGCGGAAATAGCAGAATTCAGAAAATTAGGATTTCAGATGATGTAGGTTTTGAAATAGTTACTGATGTAGAAAAAATTCTAAAAAAATAAAGAACAGAGGATGGGCGATGATGATGAATTCTATCAAATTTGATGCAAAACAAAAATTAGATGATGATGCAAATCCTAGGGTTTTCAGACTGATGAAGAATTATCAGAATTTTAGTTAAGGTTTTTAATATGCAATATTTTAGTGAATTAGGTTTTCTGTAAAATCAATTAAAAATTTTGATAAAATAAAAGACAAGACAAAGAACATGTCATGCAAATCTTGAATAAAAATAAAATTCTTAGGTTGTCAAAATTAGATGTAAAAATAGATATCTAATGTAGCTAACAGGATTCTAAAATTAGGGTTTGTGATCCTAATGTAGACGAATGCTATCCTAAACCTTCTCTGATATCAAATTGATGCAGGATAACTCTAAGATTGCTAAATATGTAGAAAAAATAGTAAACTAATTTTTTTAATATTTTTTTATAATTTTTGTTTGCAGGCTAAATTTCCAAAATTAAGTAAGAACTAGCAGGATGAATAGCAATGCAAATAATCATCATATCGTAGCCATACTCATGCAAAATAGTAAAAGCCAGGACTTAAGAATTAAGAAATTCCTGGCTTAAGATAGCTAATCTTCATCAAATCAAAAATCAAGAGTAGGAAGGTTTGTACCAGGCAGAGATTGAAGAATCTGCAATTGAAGAGATCACTCACACTTTGATTGGAGCCTGGATGATGAATCTTCAGTTCCCTTAGATCTGATGGCTGATCTGGGCGGTCATGGAGGCAAAGAAGGCCTCCTATTGGGAGATGAAACACCTCGAAGATCTTGCAAGCATTAGAGGATGGTTAGAAAGCAACAACAAAATAATAGAAGGAGATTAGGGTTAGAAGAAGATGGCATTAGGGTTTGGATGTGGGCGGCTTGAAAAAGGATGATGCTCCTTGCTTGGGCGGCCTAGGGCACTCCTTCTTTGGGTGTATGAAGGCTTGGAAGGCAGCAAGGTAGGGCGTGGATGAAAACTTGGAGTAGGGGTTCAGCCAGGCACAAGAAGAACATACCAATAACTCAAGAACACCAACATAAGAATAACTCAAAGCAAAATTCAGCAAAGTTTTAATTCATATGGGAAAAATTGATTACAAGAGGAAGAGGGGTGGGGTATTTATAGAGTTCCCATGCCCTCTCCTAACTAGGGTTACACTTAGGTTAGGAATAACCTCTCCTTAAGGTATTGCAAGTCTTCTCCCACTTAGGTTACAAGTCCTCAGGTTAGAATTACAAGTCTTAAAATAATTAGGAAAACAAATCCTAACTAGATAAGGAACTTGACCTAGTCTTCTCCTTCTCCCTTCATGCTTTGACCTAATCAGCTTCAAGGATGCCAAGATTGGCATGTTGGGCTTCTAGGAGCAGCAATGGGCTGGCCAAGATGGGTAAGGTGCATGGGCTTTGGGCCCTGGGAACTAAAATGGCTTAGTAGCAGAAATATTCTTTGGAATCTTGCTTCTTAAGGGCTTAGGCCTAGCGCCTGGGCTGATTTCGCTTGGGCTAGGGCACAGATGGATCTCTGGATTCATGATGTGACCTGGTTTAGGAATATACTCTGGCATCTGAGACCATCTGAAGGGAATCAAGGTATCTGGATGGCATCTTGGATCCTTGGGTGTCACACAAAATCCAATAAGCTGATGACTTCCTTTCTTGTATAAAAATTGGTCTCATACTAGACTTATACTGAAATACAGGACTCGATACTGAACAAGGGTGAGATACTATCAACTAGTCTCAACTTATTATAGGACTCAATCTTACTTTCTTACAAAATTATGACACATGACTAAGGTTTAAAAAAAATCCTAATCAGTAAACCATATGGGATCTTTGGATCTGTGTCTGATCATGGTGTCCCCATCAGGAACATATTTTCCTTTAAGCTTGGCCTTCATGGCCCTCTAGGTGACTATGTGTTCATGGCCTCCTAGCCTAAGTGTTCTTTCAACAGTAGCCCAATATAACCTGGCCTGACGGACTAGCTTAAGCTTGGCAAACCTAAACTTATGTTCCTCGGACATATCGTACAACTTAAAATACTGGTCAACTTCTCCATCCCAATCTATATAAACCTTTGGGTCAAGATAGCCATCAAAAGTGGGTGCATCAAGTCTAATGTTTCCATAGGCCCTGTCTTCCTGATCTATAAAATCCTGATTGGGTCTCCTTGGGTGAACCTCTAGAACTAGGTCATGACGATGGGCTCTCCTAGGTTCAACCTCAAAGTATGGATTAGGGTTTGGGTTTCTCATAGGTTCAGCCTCATAGTAAGGATCTCGGCGTGGGGTTCTCCTAGGATGGGGAGGTGACTCAAGATTTGGTTCAGAATGGGACCTATGTGTCTCCTCTAGGGTTCCTAGCCGAACATCTACTTGGTCAAATCTATGAGTCAATTTGGCATTCGATTGGGTCATCTGGTTATCCATTTGGTCTAATCAGGTGTTTAATTGGGCCATCTGGTCACTCAAGGTCTTTAGGACAACATCAAGGTGGGATTCCATGGGTTCAACTGGTTATGGAAGTGGTGGATGATATGAAGCTCCTGATCTAGTGCACATGCAAGACTCAAACAAATTGACTACGGGTACCTAGACCTAGAGCCCAAATAGAATGGGTCGACTCAACTTACACACAACTCAATCCCTAATCCTTCTACTAGCTAGGTAAGAGGTGGGATGGTTGGAGGCCCCCCTGCTTAATGCAGGACCCAATTAAAGAGCCACCAATCTGCTTAGGTCATTTGATACTGTACCTCTAGCCTACACACCAGCTTCCAGTAATAGGAGATGAATTGGGTGCACTAGTCTTCCCATAATGGTTGAACCCGACCCGTTGATGTCCCTAGCTCTCTAGAGTAAATTAGGTCTAATCAATTTTAGTTAGGGTTGGGTTCAGATGCAAGGATTGTGGTTTTGGGATAAGGAGAGGTTAGCAAATCTTCCCCCCATCTGACATAGTAAAAGTACCTTTAAGTTAAGTTATGTAGATGATGGCACACATATGAAATGCAAATTAGGGTTTTGTAGTTTTAGTATTTTCTGTTTCTGATTTTGCTTTTGTCTTTATATTTGGCAAGAAATAAAATATGCAAAAAAGTACCTAATATGCAGGAAATATGCAAAAAAATTAAAATATGAAAAGATTATGAAGAACCCTAAACATACTAAAATTTGTCTTGCTAAAAAATAGAGCAGAATTGTTCTTAGGAAGCATTCTGGCATACAAAAAACCCACAAATCGAATTAAATCATGATAAAACTATAAAAAGTACTTTCAATTATATGGAATCCATCAAAATAAAAATAAAGATTTTTGGATCTTCCTACATGCAAAAATTGTAAGAATAACAGACTATATACTGAGATGACAAGATGCAGAAACTAGCCTTAAACTGTGCTCTGATACCAAATGATGCGGGATGATTTATATATGAAAAGTATTTTTCCATGATTAAGAAAGAAGTTAAGGTTTTAGATCCTAAATTCCAAGCCAAGATTCAAAGTATAAAACTCTAGGAAAATTTTGGAAGTTATGCATGCAGAAATAAATCCTAAACTAATAGATAAGCAGGATTGCCAAGGTTGAGAAACCCTGGTCAGGCTAGCTATCCTACAATACCACTACTGATTAATTGAGTGGGTGTACCTGGCAATGGTAGAAGTGCCTGCTAAAATAGTTCTATGAAGAGATCGCTCATGCTCCTGGATGCGGCCTCGAAGAACAAGCTTCTGATCCTACGGATTCATGGCTTTCTGCTCGGTGATCTGATGGCTAATTAGAAGGTATCCTCGGACTCGTGGGAACTGAGAGACCTACAAATCATCATCTAGGGTTAGAAAACTAAGAGTATGAAATCTGAATAATTGAAAGAAGGGAAAAAAAAGGCTCTTGGATGATGGCGGCCAAGGGTTGGAAAGAAGGGGCGGCTAGGGTT
The DNA here is from genome assembly GCA_021397845.1 of Areca catechu. NCBI lineage: Eukaryota > Viridiplantae > Streptophyta > Magnoliopsida > Arecales > Arecaceae > Areca > Areca catechu. Next base: position 119,418,064 of record CM038043.1, read on the forward strand.
TCAATGTTGCAAATGGAGGCAGGGCACAAAAACAAGAAGAACTCACACACAGCTTGCATACAACAAGGGAACATAGCAAAGAGAGAAAACTCAAATTTAATTCATCAATATTCTGAAATTACATGAGGAGGGGAGGCCTTTAAATAGGCTTACAAACTTGGGGCTCAAGTAACGGTATTCATGAGAAATTACATTAGTCCTAAACCCATACAAAGGCATAGAGTAGGGCTCTCCACTTTTGACTGAGCCTCTCTCTCTCCCTCTCCTTCTCTTGGTCTACCAAAGAGGAGAGACTCTAAGGGAGGCCGACCAAGGGGGTGACCATATGGGTTGGCTCCCCTCTTGATGCTCCTCATAGGCCTTGGGCGGCCCAGCATGATCCAGGCTGTGGTTCAGGATTCCAAGGCCTTCAAATTCTCTTGCTGGGTCTTCCATGGTCTTTAAGTGTGGCTCCATGAATTTAAGCTGGCTGGGTCTTTAATTATCTTGAGTCTTCTACTTGCAAAATTTGACTGGACTCACTATAAAATTTACAGGACTTAGAAAATAACTAGCTCAACATGAGCTGACTTGACTGATAAACTTCAAAACTTATAAGACTCAAAACTTGACCTGACTCAACTAACATGGCATTCTAAATATAGGACTCAGGTGTGGACAGGACTCCAACAGACTTACTCACAAAACTCAAATAAACTCACTTAAATTGACTAAACCCTAATTACAAATTGAACAAAACTTGGACTCACATCCTAAACTCTAATTTGATAACCATAGAGGATTGAAATGCCTCTGCCAAAGTTTGGGGCCTTTGATGTCCCCATTACACACCTAAGCAAGTATTGTGGTTTATGTTAAAAGGTGATGTGTGCAAGGAACATTGTAAAGCTAGTCCTAACTCATAGCCTGTTTGATTTGAGCAAGTAATCCCAAGGAGTATTCTATACCTAATGCCATAAATTCATCTTTTTTAATAGTCATTGGCTGAAAGCTTGTTACATGGGTCAAATAGAAAGCTTAAGAGGTTAAGATATTAGCAATATAACATAACAAAATTTAGGTAGTGTGAAACCTATCTCAATTCATGAGCTTAATTTTGGGGTGTATAGAAAGTTAACCAAAGTAGGGATAAGAGAGGATACAATTGTCCTTTACAAGCTAGCAACAAAATGCTAAGTTAGTCATTATGAATACAAGTGCTGTAGATCTTTGGATGAATTTTCAGGAAGTTTCTGATTATGCTGACTAGAAAGTTTGCTTCTGAAACACAATACTTAGTAATACTAGCTAAACTTTTTTTAACTTTAATACTAGATCTACTTTTATAAAGGAGGATCTTAATGACACATGGTTATTAATTTATACTTATATTTTTATTGCATTGCTAAGGGACTAGAAATGATTAAGTTGGGGGTGTGATAAGTCTATTAAAAATCCTAATTTAAGTATAAAAATATATCAATTGATATTTATTCCTTAAGAATTGATACTTCTACTTATATTTTATAGAAAAGGAGTTCATAGATGCAAAGAGCTCGATTTTTGAAATCCAACAAATCAAAAGGTATTCGAATCAGAGTTCAAATAGAGCAAGAATAAAAAATAAATAAATCAAGTAAAATATGAATTTTAAAGTAGTCGATCCATGGTGGACTGGTTTTTTGGTGAATGGGAGGTAGGGCACAGTCTAGTGCTATAGTGGTGCTAGTGTTTGTCATGGTGTAAAGTTGTGCACAATTTTTGGCACGGCAATGGCTGGGTGCTATCTTGCACCTAGTATTGATGACTGGTGTAGATCTTTCTGATCAAGGATCCAACAGCCAAATTTTCTCCCAATGTTGAGAAGGAATAGGACACACTAACCATGACCTATCCATGCACATCAATGACTAGAAATTGATTTGATCAAAGATCGGACAATCCCTATTGATGTTGATTGTGAGGAGTTTAACATCGATTTTGCATATTTTTTGGTGTGCTTTGAGGTCCTATGATGCTAAATGGATGGCTGAGTGATGTGGGACTAAGCTAGGAGGATCGTTGGAGAGCTGAGAAGTCTCCTGTGATTAGGGTCAAGAAGGCGGAAAAAAAATGTAGGGGAAAGAAAGATGGATACTCTATGGACTTGGGACTTACCTTCACGGAGAGAAAGATGGATACTTTATGGACTTGGGACTTACCTTCACGGAGAGACCTCTCACCTCTAGGCCATCTCACCCACCCCACTACATGTAGCCTAGGGCATCCTACCCATCTCACTACATGTGGAGCCTAAGGCATCCCACCCAAATCACTACCTAGGGTCGTGAAGGAGAAGCTCCAAGATCATAGAGGGGACACAGCGAGGAAGAAGATAACTAGGGCCTCACGCCCCTCGACACTTAAAAGCAAAGGCAGTGGGGTCTGACATCCCACGACACCCGCAGGTGAAGGAAAGATGGGCCTCATGCCCACTCTTAATGGAGCAAAATCTTATTGACCTATTCTTTTATTTTCTTGTTTAGATCTTGCATTAGGCTTAGGCAAGAGGAAAATTATAGAGGAGATGTTGGTGGCAGCAATGGGCAACTAGGCTTGTTCAACCTGGAAAGAAGATGAAGCTTGTAACTAGAATTTTATTTCTCTTTTTGTACTTAAATTCATGCAACGAAACTCATGCTTTTATTTTATACATCTTTTGATTTATTTTTTTGATCGAGGTTTTGATCTAACACACATGGCATATATACTCTATCGATGTGCCATGATCTTCGGATATGGTACATACCTAAGTAAGATAGATCATAGTATGGTGGATTAAATCCCTAATCTTGTAATTAAAATTAGATAGTTTATACTCTAAATAGACAAGCCATGATCTATGGATACGGTCCATACCTAGCAAGAGATAAATTATACTAATACCCTTTTGTAGGTATTTTTATTATTATTGCAACATAAAAAAAGTAAATAAACCTATTTGGATGATGGATTCGGATTCCTGGATTACTTCTCTTACTTATTTTCTTTAATTAATCAATTTAGACTTACTTAATTTTAAACTTGCAATTTTTATTCTAATCTCACTACAATCAATTTTCTTTTGCTTTTCTTCATGAAATCCTTGATCTCGGAGAATATGATCCTTACTCACCCTAGCTATAGTAGTTAATTAGGTTTTATTTTTGATCACCTTGTGACAAGCGATTAGCTTCAAGAATCTAGGATATGTTAGAGTCCTATGGCTAGGATCGATTTGGTCTTAGGGTGGAGGTTCGGCCCTCATGGGATTAAGGTCCAGGATTTTAGATCTTGAGGGAGCTAATCTATATTAGATCAGGTTTAGATCCAAGTGGATATCAGAGTGGGTCAAGTCATAGGTATACATGGGCTAGATATGTGCTCACCTAATTGCATTAGACTTAGAAAAAGTTTAAGTTTGGTTCATATGTTGTATTCCTAATTGGATTAGGAGGGCCCTTTGGTCTATAAAAGGGCATATCATGAAAACTATTATTAAAGGAATCAAAATTTAATTTTTGCCTAACTCTTTTCTCCCTCTTTTCCTGGTTTCTTGCTATCCAAGTAGCAAGGATGTTCCATGCTGCCTCAAAGAAAAAGTGGGTTGTGAATAATTTCTTCATGCATGGCCCCTTCCATGCACTGAGAGTCCCTTCTCTCAAGGACTCTCTCTCTCCATCATGGGTGGGGTTTGTGTTGAAGAGTTTCATGCCTAGAAGGAGGCTTAATGCCTTAGATTTTCCATAGAAAGAAGGAGAGGTAGCATGCCCATGCGGGAAGGAAAGAGGTGATGGAAATAATCCAACAAACCCATGCCCTACGAAAGCCATCCAGGTGCATGAATGACCCGCTGCCAGTGATCCATGATGGATACGGTAAGATATAGGTCAAATAAAGATCAATCGATCCCTTGGATTGATAGAGAAGTGAAGAAGAAGAAATGGAAGAAGAAGGAGATCTAGAAGAATGGAGGGATTTCTTGATTCCAATCATTTCCTTGGATTGTTACAAAATGACCTTCTCTCTCTTCTCCATAACCGTCCTAACTTACATATATACCCAAGTCGCAAAGAAACTGGCCCCTCTAAAACATCCTAGCACGGCATCACGTGATTCAAAAAAAATCCTATCATTTGAGTCAGCTCGAATCCTTTGAGTCGACTTCTTATTACAGGAAGCACTCTGGACGAGTTGACTCTTAGACCTCAAGTCGACTCATCCAGACCACATTTTACCTGTCTGTATAACCGAGCCGACTCCTAGCAATTTGTGCTGACTCTCAACAGTGCTGAGCCGACTCCCAGCAGTCTGAGCTGACTCTCCTCCCTACTTCAATGCCTGCCAACTGTTAGAGTCGACTCTAACCAGAAGAGAGTCGACTCTAATGCCCAAACTGACCAAAAACTCAGTCCAACCTCTAGGACTCATCCCGGACTCACTCCTAGCCCTAGATACATCATGCATGACCATGATAAACTAGACCAACCTAAACCTTGGCCCTTCCCCTTGAAATCTTGGATGCACTACCTGATACTCAACAATCTCCACCTTGGTGCTCCAAGATTACAGTTTATTATACCAAACACCTCAGACCCATCAACCACATAAATGAACAAAAGCTTTCTCCTAATAGAGCCTTTGTATGTGAATCAGCCTAGTTCTCCTTTATATGGACCTTCACCAGTGCCACATCTCCTTCCTCTACCAGCTCTTTGATCCTGTGGTACCTCATATCTATATGCTTTGTGCGTGCATGATAGACTGGGTTCTGAGTCAAATTATGCCACTCTGGCTATCATTATGTAGGACCACCATACACTGTTCCACCACCATCTCAACAACTAGCCTTCTCAGCCATAATGCTTCCATTGCAGCCTATATAATACCTATAAACTCAACCTTTGTTATAGATAGAGCAGTGATAGGTTGAAGGATAGATTTCCAAGAAATCGGTCCACCATGCAAGCAGAAGATATAACCTGTAGTAGACCTTATTGTATCAAGATCACTTGCATAACTTGATGCAGGGCATTATGAAAACCTAATCTACTGATTATTAACCTAATTAACAATGAAAAACTAGCAATTAAATTTTTTTTATATTTTTTGGATTTTTAGATACTCAAAGTATGTAATTAGGGAACTAGTCAATTAGTTTATAACTGCACAAGTAGATCTAACAAAGTAACTAAAAAAAATCAGAATTTTGTAGCTAAGAAACCACTGCAAACTAGGGTCTACTTTCAAAAATTCAAAAACTAAAGAGTAGAGAGGGTTTTTGAATTTTACCAATGACGGACTTTCCCTTTAAAGTAGATCTGTTGGAACTCTCAAAATCTCGTGGTAGGGCTTCAAGATTTTGATCTTCGGGCTCCAATCTTTCGTGATATCGGTTCCAAGGCAAGAACACCTGACTTTAGTTCATGATCACCTGCACTTACTCAACAAAAGAAGATCGATCAATTAGAATGAAGCAAAGAAGGAAAAAGATGGGAAATAAAAGAGAAAAGGGATCCTAGAGGTCAACTAGGATTTTTTCGATGTCTGGATAAGTAGGGCCTCACATCCTGCGATGTTCCGAGGAACAAAGAAAAGGGCCTCATACCCCATGATGCACACAGCAAAGGAAAAATTGGACAAAAATTATATTTCATTAATAATCATTAATAATACAGGGGGGTTGATGGAGATTTATAGACCAACAACTAGAGATGTAAGGGTTACAAAGACTAGTGTTTGTTTTCCTTAGGCAATGACTCCTAGAAACCTTGCTATGGGCATCTTGGACTCCTGCTCTTGGGCTATCTGGGACTCTCTCCATGGTGGATGAATTCATGGGCCTCACATCCAAAGTTGGTGCCAAGATGTGGATTAGTGATGTGTCATGATGAAGGGCCAAGATTGCTTCATGGATTGCCTTGATTATTGGACTCTGGAGTCTGGATGATGTAGGCTTTTGCAGGATGGTGGACTCTTAGTCTAGATAGAAAAAAACTCAAGAGTTTTTATGGATTCTTGAGTCCTCTATTCTTGAGCAACTTTGGAACTTGTTTGAGCAAAACACCTGCAGTAGAGAACCATGGAACCTCCTTCATTTGGATGATCAACTAGGCTTGAAACTCTTGGAAGTTGGCATGAAAGAGAGGAAGAGATGCTTGGCCAAGTCCTTGGAATTGTTTGGCATGAATTACTTGAGTGGGGGTGCCAATTTGGAGAGTCCTCATTAACAACACATCTTAAAAAGAAGGGGCACCAAGTCATGAATTAAAGTGGCCTCCAAGGGAGTGACATGGCATGTGTTCTTGTCCAGGATGAAGTGCCAAGCAGTGTTGTCCTGATAAAGTATCAAGTGATATCCAAACATAGCATGTGATGTTATCCAGATCCTTGAAAAGGTGGCACCAAGACTTGGTTATGCTAGCACGTGGCTTGACTTAGCATATGGAGTCACAAGGAATCTTGATTTAGGTGCATATGGGTCTTGATTTGAGTGCACAAGAAGTCACATGGGTCTTCAATTGGGTCCCCCTTGTATTACAGGACTCAATAACTAACTAATCATATAATTTAACCAACAGAAAACCAACCTAAGCCGAACTAGATCAAATTAATCAAAAAGGCATAACCTCAGGCAACAAAAAAGAATAAATTTGATAAACAGGGTTTGGCCCAATAGGGTTTGACATAACTGATAAATGGAATTTTTATACAAACCCTAATTGATAAAAAGGGCTAAACCCAACTAAGCCTATATAATATAATTTAAAATAAAATATTTATAGTTGGTAAAAGTGGTTGGGTTCAGGGCTTTATTCACAGGTGATCCACAGGGATGTGGGTTCAACTTGTCGATATTTTCTGGCTCTGGTGTCTACGCCAATTCTTCTCGGGTGGGAGAAACTCGATCCTGTCGAGTATGGATCAACGTCGCTATGATAGCACTCTAGTAAGTCTGGGTCAACTCTCTACAAGTCCTCTCTGGTGATCGAAAAATCATCAGTCTCAAGTCATCCTTGCCAACAAACCAGATATCGCTGATAATCTTTGCCTCGAGTAGCGATAATCTTGTCATCCAAGATCCGCTCGATCCTGTCTCTATGGGCTGGTGGTATGGCAGGTAGACATACTTGGGTTGGCTCACTCTCAAGGATTGGATCAGGCCCAAAAGGTTTACTAGGAATTAACGTTGGCTCCCTATACTCGATAAAGTCTTTGAAAGTATAACTAATGCCTAGCTCAAGTGGCAACTCAAGCACATAGGCATTAGGTCCAATTTTTCTAATTACTTTGTATATGGTCCACTACTACGGGCATGTAACTTTTTCATGGTTCCAAGTGGGAACTACTCAGGTCGTAGTCTAACCATGACAAAGTCTCCTTCATTGTATTCTTTGAGTCTTTTTCTTGTATCAACCATATATTTATAAGATTCGTTGCATTCATTAATTTTTTTACTTATCTCTTTCTGCAACTCTATAACATGATCAGCATATGACTTAGCAGACTCTAAGATGCGTTCATGCATGGGTAAAGGAATGAGATCTAGAGGATTTCTAGGTTTGTATCCATGAACAATTTCAAAAGGACTTTTTTCGGTAAACCTATTCACTGAGCTATTGTATGCGAATTTAGCCCTAGTCAATAATAGGTCTCAATTGGCAGTATGCTCTCCAACTAAACTTCTCAGTAAGATTCCTAGACTACAATTCACAACCTCAGTCTGGCCATCAGTTTGAAGGTGATGAGCTATAGAAAATTTAAGTTTTGTCCCTAATAAATGCCAGAGTATTTTCCAGAAATAACTGGTGAATCGTATGTCTCTGTTAGACACTATTGTCCTAGGTAAACCATGTAGTCTAACTACTTCATTAAGAAATTACTTGGCTACCTTAGAAGCATCATAAGTTTGGAAACATGGTAGAGAATGTGCCATCTTTGAAAACCTATCAACCACTACAAATTTAGAATCATTTCTCCTAATGGTTTTAGGTAATCCAAGAACAAAGTCCATGCTAAGGTCTTGCCATGGACAATCCAGTACAGGAAGTGGGGTGTATAAGCTATTGTTCTTCTTCTGTTGTTTTGCAACAACACTAGTTCGACATCTAGCTACTATTTGAGCAACATTCATTTTAAGATTTGGCCAATATAATTTGTCTTCTAGAGCTAAAATTATCGTATTTCTAATGAATTGTCCAACTAAACCTCCAGCATGTGTTTTCCAAATCAAGAAGCCTCTAAGTGAAGTATTAGGAATACATAGCTTACTTTCCCTAAAGAAGTAACCATCTTGAATAGTGTACTCACTATATGAGCTAGTCGATCCTTGCTTAACTACCTTATAAATTTCACCAAAGTCCGAACAATCTTCATATTCATCTTTTAATTTCTCAAATCCAACTACTCTAGTGCTAACACAATTCAAGAGCATAAATCTCCTACTCAACGCATTAGCAACTTTGTTATCAGTACCCGATTGATGTCTTAAAAAAAAATTTGAGGCCTATATGTATTCAACCCATTTTTCATGCCTAGCATTCAACTTGTTTTGCGAGTCAAGGAATCTAAGAGCTTCATGATCAGAATAAAGTACAAACTCCTGCAGCTGCAAATAGTGCCTCCAATACCTAAGTGCTTGAACCATCGCATACAATTCCTTATCATAAGTAGAATATTTCAATTTAGCATCATTTAGTTTCCTACTAAAGAATGCAACCGGGTGATTCTCCTGACTCAAGACTCCTCCAATTCCTACCCCTGAGGCTTCACAAGCAACCTTGAAGACTTTCAAAAAATTTGGTAGCCTCAAAATTGGGGCTTGGTTCATTTTGTCCTTAATATCATGAAAGGCCCTATTGGATTGCTTTGACCATTCAAAAGCTCCTTTTCTCACACAGTCTGTTATTGGTGCAACAATCATACTAAACCCTTGAATAAATCTCCTATAGAAAGTAGCTAATCCATGAAAACTTCAAACATCATGAATATTCTTAGGGATAGGCCACTCAACTATTGATTTTATCTTCTCGGGGTCTATAGATAGTCCTTTAACAGTCACTACAAAGCCTAGGAAAATAATACTGAGATTCATAAAACTACATTTCTTCAAATTTGCATAAAGATTATCTCCTCTAAGAACTTGACAAACCTGTTGAAGATGATCTAGGTGATCCTTCTTATTCTTACTATATATGAGGATGTCATCAAAATATACTACTACAAATTTTCCAATAAATGATTTCATAACTTGAGTCATTATCCTCATAAAAGTACTTGGTATGTTTGATAAGCCAAAATGCATCACTAACCATTCATACAAACCATCCTTGGTCTTAAATGTAGTCTTTCATTCATCCTCGGGACTAATTCTAACCTAATGATAGCCACTCTTAAGGTCTATCTTTGAAAATATGGTAGCACCGGCCATCATATCTAGCATGTCATCAAGTCGAGGTATGGGAAACCTATACTTTACTATAATCTTATTGATGGCTCTACTATCGATACACATTCTCCAAGTGCCATCCTTCTTGGGAGTTAAAAGAGCTGGAATAGCACATGGGCTCAAACTCTCCCTTATAAATCCTTTCCTAAGAAGATCCTCAACTTGCCTCTGTAATTCCTTATGTTTGGTAGGATTCATCCTATATGATGTAAACTTGGCAAGGTAGCTCCTGGGACCAAGTCTATAGCATGTTGAATGTCCCTTAGTGGAGGTAAACAATCAGGGAGGTCTTCTGGGAACACATCCTTAAACTCCTTAAGAAACTCTAAGATCTCCTTAGGGTGTTCCTTTTATGGTTCATCATGAACTTCTTTAGCAGTCAACATCTAGACTGTCGGAACCTTCAATAATTTCGTACTCTAATTCCTTAGCAGTAATAAGGTTCAATCCGAGTTCTTTCTCTCTCAAATGAGTAGACCCTCAAGGTATTGTCTTTAGGTGGGGTCGAGTTAATCACAATTTTCTTTTCACAGTGTTTAAAAGAATATGAGTTAGATCGGCCAAAGAGGGTTGCATCATGATCATATAACCATGGTTTTCCTAGAATGATACTATTAACCCCCATTAGAATCACATTACACCATACTTTCTCCTGGTAAGATTGAATTTGGACTGGACTTGGCATTGTAACCTAATAGAAATGGATGTCGCATTAATCTAGGATACCTTATATGGGCTAGGAAGTGGTATTGTGGATAAACCTAAACTTTTAATAGCATTGGTAGATATGGCATTCACATAACTTCCACTATCTATAATAATCTTGCATACTTTATCTCCTAGCTTAATAAAGGTCTGTAAGATATTCGTCCAATGCCAATCCTCATTCTTCTTGGTCTGAGCCAGAAAACACCTAACTGCACCTAGAAGGTCAGATGACTCTAAGGGCTCTTCATCACCTTCATACTTTCCTACTAAATCTTCCTCAACTTCATAAATTTCTTCTTCAAATTCCTTAACATTTTCCAGATTTTTTTTTTCACACTAACCTATATGTAAGGTCCTTATTGGGCAATCAGCAGCAAAATGGCTTATTTTTCGACACCTAAAACATACTGTGTTCTGGTTCCTATCTCTTTGGACTATAGGTGCCTTTCCTTTATCTTCCCTACGAGCTAGTTTGGAGGTAGGATTGGTCGGCTAGGTTGAAATCGGCTAGGGCTAGGTCTACTCCCAGAGATATTGAACCTTATTAGCTTAGGTCGACTAGTAACAGGTCTCCTTTAAAATCGTTCGCAATCCCTAGCAATAAGCCTGATCTAAGTCACTAACCTCTCTTAAAAATAGCTCCCTCTGGATATCTTCAAGCAAGCCAGCTCTAAACCTCAAGAAGGTAACAGCTTCTGATTCGACTACACAACACCTCATAACGAACTCGTCAAATTTGGCTATATAGTCAGCCACAGATTTATTTTCTTGAGTCAGTTTTTGCCATTGATCTAACAATTTTTGTTCATATGAGAATGGTAGGTATTTCTCCCTAATCTTTACCTTCATTGCTCGCCATGTGTCTATAGGTAAGTGACCTCTCTGTCGGTTCAGTTGCTCCACATTTTTCCAGTATAATCTAGCTTGTCGGACTAGCCTAAGCTTAGCAAATTTAAATTTCCTCTCCTCTAACATTTCGTACCATTCAAAGTACTGGTCCATATCACTCTCCCAATCTATATAGACCTTAGGATCTAAACTACCCTCAAATGTGGGTGCATCTAATTGAATGCTCCTAAGAATCATTTCTTCCTGGTCATTCACATCAGGGGTGTGGCACCTAGGGATTGGGTCAGGAGTAATTTCCCTATGTTGGCCTTTACCTCTTGGATCTAGGGGAGTGAGTTGGGCTCTTGGAATTGGGGGAATGGGTCTAAGCATCTCATAGCTTTGACCTAGGGGAGTGGGTCTAAGTGTTTCAGGGTCTAAACGAGTCGTATGGGATTCATCAATGTTACATATTCTCTCATCCATCTGGTCTAGCCTAGTAGTAAGTCGCCTAAATTGCTCGATGAACCAAGCCTTCATGTTAGGGTCCATGGATGAATTAGGTTGGGTTTGAGTAGGCTGATAGGGTGTGCCTGACCTAGTGGTCATGCAATGTAGTCATATAGAACTCAACTCGGACTAGGGTTTCCTAGATCTAGAGCTAAAGTAGAATGGGTCAGCTCAAATTACAGCCAATTCAGTATTACCCTGTCCACTGGCCAAATAAGAGGTGGGGTCATGGGAGGCTCCCCCTGTTAGGTTCGGTGACCAGTGCGGAAGTGTGGATTTCAAAAACTTTATGAAATCAGGACCGAACCCTAATCCCAAAATCTCCTTATTAGTAATTAAAACTTATGACTACATGCATGTCCAAATTTAAACATAGTTTAGATACTAACCTCAGATCGCTATATCCAATCTGATGTAGAAATAAACTCCAAATGGAGTAACCTTTTGAACACACCAGGCGTCCACTTGTCCGCCCTCCGATGGTGATCCACACGGGCAGATGATCAAGACAGTGACTCCTCAATTGGGTTCCTTCCAATCAAGTTCTACCCCAAGAACTTGATATATGGGCTATTGGCTAGGACACCTCTAGCCAAACAGGGACTAAAACTTTCTCTCTTACCCTTCTCCTAGTTTTTGGCAACTTTGGCCCCTTAAGACACTCTTGTCTTAAGAATAATCCCTTGTCCTAAAGTGAGACAAGGCTTGTCTTGGAGGGAGAAGAAAATTAAGACAAAGTTGTCTTAATGTAAGAAAGAAGGAAAAAGGGGGCGCCTTCTTCCTTTACCGTCGGAGAGTTTCTCTCTCTGACTCTCCTTCTGTTCTGAGATTCGACAGAGCCTAGGCTCTGTAAAGGAATCAAAGAAGAAAGAGAGGAGGGGGAAACAGTCTTCTGGAGAGGGAGAAGGAAAGAGAAGCAAGGCTTCGCCGTAGAAAATCTGGAATCAATTTTTACGGTGAAGCCTTCTTCTTAAATAGGCGACAGAGAGGCGCCTTCTCCTTCAGAAAAATCCTCTCACGTCCCTCTCTCCCTTCTCACGTCTTCTTTCTTAAATCTCACGGCCCTTGGGATTAATCTCACGGCCTTTGAGATGGGAAGACGCGAAGAAAGATCGTGAAAAACACAGAAGGGCGCGCGCAGAAAGAAGAGTCGCGCCCCTTCGGTGTTTTTCTCTTCTTTTCCACGGTATTTTTCTTTCTTTTGGAGAGTCCACGCCTAGGTGGACTCTCTTCCACGCCTCTTCAAAAAATCACCGGTGTTTTATTCTTTCTTTTCACGCAAAGACGCGTCTTGGAAGAGTCCACGCGCGTGTGGACTCTTCTCCTTGCGCGCGCGCGTGGGAAGAGAGGGGAGGGGTTTTAGGCGATGTGGGAAAGGGGTTTAGCCTCTTAGGTTAGCCCAATTGCTAGCCTATTATTAGCCCAACGTTTTAAATCTTCAATTAGATTCAAACCGGAATGAATTTGGATCTAAAAAAGACCAAATCGGAACCCTAACTCGAATCCGATTCAAGTGGAAGTCATGGTTTGCAACACATGCTAGTGTGTTCATCTGCAAACGAGATTTAATTCCAAATTAAATCCTTGATTATCTGTCCTAAGTGTGTGACCCATTGGGTTCCATACTTAGCCAGCAGTGGGTCCGAGTGCAAGTTGACCTAATCTGATCAGAACTCATTCTAATCGATTTAGGTCAAATCGAGCTAACTCGAGTCAGTCAATTAGGACTCCTCCTAATTAGTGATCCAATTAAACCATTTAATTTGATCAACCCACAAGACAAGATTGACGTCTAGCAACGTGTCATGTCTACCCGGAAGATATGGAAATTCTGGTGTAATTCCAAAACTACCCTTCAGTGGAAAGTTCCCGTACAATTCGATCCTTCAATCATCTTGCATCCCGAATATAACTATGGATATGGAATCATGTCAAATCCAGTTTATACTCATTCCCAGCTCAGTCATACACTAATGATTCAATTAATTCGATATTAGAAATCATTTCTAATATCTGTACTTTGATCAAAGATTTTCTGAATCATCATCTGACCTAATTTGGCTGGATGCAATCTCCTCCTACTAGGAGTGATCAATTCCTTGTTGACCTACTCAATACCTTCATATACAATTCACCATACCCAGCATCAACCTCGTGCATGACCCAGTGTCATGATTGAGATTGAACCAAAGCATGGGTTCATGTACATAAGGTATTATGGCAGTCTCAGGTCATAGGACTACTTGTACAACTCCCACTATGTGAAACATCCATTGACATGCAGCTAAGGCTCCATTAGATGTTCTCAAACTGGATCTATTCAGTGAACTCATTCACTAATGAGCACCCACATCCTTGTATTAGTGTCCTACACAAATGACAGTGAGAGCAGTCACCCTTTTCAGCATACATAGGATGTGCCAGTCTTACCGGAAACCCTGATCCCCAACTCAGGGTTCCTATGACTAGGAATATTCTAGATTAGGGTTTTAAGGCCTTAGATCTCACTGGTATGATCTCATCATAGCCCTACAACCATAGCCCTAATCTATGGGGTTCATCATATAATGACACAGCGAATGATGAAAAAATTATTGCCTTTATTAATTTGTCAATTTACAATGGTCTGGGAGATACAGATATTGGCTTATAGGGCATAATCCTTTCAATCTCCCACTTGCACTAAAGCCAATCGCTCTTATTCTTTAACCCCATACAATCGAGGTGGCGATCAAACTCCCGCTGTGGTAGAGCCTTAGTGAACGGGTCTGCTATGTTGTTCTTTGTATCTACTCTATTGATGCAGACTTCTTGTCTTTCGATTATCTCTCGGACAAGATGGAAGCGTCTCAGAATGTGCTTGGACTTGTGATGGGCTCTCGGTTCCTTAGCTTGAGCAACTGCTCCAGTGTTATCACAATAGAGTGGCACCGGGTTCTCAATCTCAGGAACTACTCCCAACTCTGTGATGAATTTCTTCATCCAGACAGCTTCCTTGGCGGCTTCACTGACAGCTATGTACTCTGCCTCGGTAGTTGAGTCAGCTACAGTCTGCTGTTTAGTGCTCTTCCAACTTACTGCTCCACCATTCAAGGTAAAGACATACCCTGAAATGGATTTACTATCATCTGGGTCTGATTGAAAACTAGAGTCTGAATAGGCTTCTAGTTTAAGATCAGATCCTCCGTATATAAGAAAAATATCCTTAGTCCTTCTCAGGTACTTAAGAATATTTTTCACAGCCTTCCAGTGATCCTCTCCTGGATCAGCCTGAAATCTACTGGCTACACCCAAGGCATATGCCACATCAGGCCTAGTACATAACATAGCATACATAATCGACCCTATAGCCGAAGCATAAGGTATAGAACTCATTCTATTTCTTTCTTCAGGTGTCTTAGGAGACATCCTCTTAGAAAGACGTATGCCATGACCAATAGGTAAGTAACCTCTTTTACTTTCCTCCATGCTAAATCTCTTTAGCACCTGGTCAATGTACCTAGACTGGGACAAGCCAAGCATCCTTCTTGATCTATCTCTATAGATTTTTATACCCAGTATATAGGATGCTTCTCCCAAGTCTTTCATGGAAAACTGTTTCGATAACCACACTTTGACTGATTGTAACATTGGGATATCATTCCCAATAATAAGTATATCATCAACATATAGAACTAAGAAAACTATGGCACTCCCACTAGTCTTCTTGTACACACAAGGTTCATCCTCATTTTTGAAAAAATCAAATTCTTTGACTGTTTTATCAAATCGGATGTTCCAACTCCTGGATGCTTGCTTTAATCCATAAATGGATTTCTTTAGCCTACATACCTGATTAGGTTTAGTCTCCAAGACAAAACCTTCTGGTTGTGACATATAAACCTCTTCCTCAAGGAAACCATTGAGGAATGCAGTTTTTACATCCATTTGCCAGATCTCATAATCATGATATGCTGCTATAGCAAGCATAATCCGAATGGATTTGAGCATGGCAACAGGGGAAAATGTTTCGTCATAATCTATTCCCTGTTTTTGTCTGAAACCCTTAGCCACCAATCTGGCTTTATAAGTTTCAACTTGGCCATCTGCCCCAATCTTCCTTTTATAGACCCATTTACACCCAATAGGGTTAATACCCTCTGGTGCATCAACCAAAGACCATACTTGGTTGACATACATGGAGTCCATCTCGGATCTCATGGCTTCCAGCCATTTGTCTGAGTCTCTACTCATGACTGCTTCCGTATAGGTTAGAGGCTCATCATTTTGAATGATTTGGGCTTCATTATTTTCAATTATGAACCCATACCTCTCAGGTGCCTGTCGCACCCTATCAGACCTACGGATAGGAGTGTGTTCAGGTTCTATATTAACTATGTTGTTACTTGACTGAGAAGTGTCTATTTGTTGAATCTCATTAAGTTCGATATTTCTACCAGTGCCCTTTTGTAGGATAAATTCCTTTTCCATAAAAGTGGCATGCCTACTGACCAAAACCTTTTGTTCAGTAGGGTGGTAGAACACATATCCTATACTATCTCTAGGATATCCGATAAATAGACATTTGTCTGCTCTAGCATCTAGTTTATGTCCAAAATTCCTTTTTACATAGGCTGGACATCCCCATATCTTAATATACTTAAGATTGGGTTTCTTACTTCTCCATAATTCATATGGAGTGCTAGAGACAGTTTTAGATGGTACTCTATTCAAGATATGAGTTGCTGTTTCCAAAGCATATCCCCAGAAAGAAAAAGGTAACTCCGTGAAGCACATCATGGACCGTACCATATCCAATAAAGTACGATTCCTCCTTTCAGCAACACCATTTAATTGTGGTGTATAAGGAGGAGTCCATTCAGAGATGATCCCCTTATCTTTAAGGTGATCAAGAAACTCAGTGGATAAGTATTCACCTCCTCTATCTGATCGGAGGATCTTTATACTTTTTCCTGTTTGTTTCTCTACCATACTTTGATACTCTAAGAATTTTTCAAAAGCATCGGACTTATGTTTCATTAGATACACAAATCCATACCTTGAAAAATCATCAGTAAATGTGATGAAGTATGAGTATCCACCATAGGCTTGAGTTGTCATAGGCCCACATACATCTGTGTGTATGAGTCCTAATAACTCTTTTGTCCTTTCTCCATGTCCACTAAATGGAGTCTTGGTCATCTTACCCATGAGACATGATTCACAAGTTCCTAATGACTCATAGTCATAAGGATCAAAGAAATTTTCTTTGTACAACTTGTTAATCCTAGTCTCACTAATATGTCCAAGTCGACAATGCCAAAGTAAGGTATTGTTAACATCATCTCTTTTCCGTTTGTTAGAAACATGAAAAACATTGTCATTAGTGGAAAGAGTTAAGAGACCATTGCAGAATATGCCATAACATATAATTTCATTAGATAAAGAAATTGAGCAGCCACTGCTCATTACATTCATAGTATATCCTTGTTTAAGTAACAAGGGTACAGATATGATATTTCTAATGATTTTTGGCATATAGTAACAATTCCTTAGCTCCAAGATCTTCCCTGAAGGTAACTTCAAAACATAAGTCCCTACAGCTTCTGCTTGGATGGGGTCCCCTCCAGCACCGTAGAGCTCAAAGTTACCTTCCTTCAATACTTTAAGCCCCTGAAGTCCCTGCAATGATTTGCAGATGTTATGACCACAGGCGGTATCCAACACCCAAGTATTTGAAATGGAAGAATCCAATGACAAAATAGTATGAACTTCTTTCATACCTTTTGGTGCCTCTGATGCACCAGGCTTCAAACTTGCAAGGTAAACCTTGCAGTTTCTTTTCCAATGACCCGGCTTGCCACAATGAAAGCAGGTCATCTGTCCGGAGGCCTTCTTTCCTTTCTTCTTCTTAATGCCCCCTTTGGGATTCATCCTCTTATTGGAACCCCTTTTGCCTGTCTTCTTCTTATCCACAAGAAGAACTGGAGCCTTATTTTTCTTTACATGGCTCTCTGCTGTTTTCAACATATTCAACAGCTCAGGCAAGGAAGAATTAAGTTTGTTCATATGGTAATTAAGAACAAACTGTGAAAATGACTCTGGGAGTGATTGCAAGATCAAGTCTTGATTCAACTCCCCATCCATTACAAAACCTAATTGACCTAATCGAGTGATTAGATCAATTATCTTTAATACATGGTCTTGTACTGATGTACCTTCTGTCATCCTTGCACGGAACAACTGCTTAGATATTTCATATCTAGCAGTTCTACTGTGTTCTCCATAAAGCTCTTTTAAATTTAGCAGTATGGAGTTAGTATCCATGCTATCATGCTGCCTCTGTAACTCGTTAGTCATAGAGGCAAGCATAACACATTTGACAGTAAGTGAGTCATTTTGCCACATATTATATGTGGTCTTCTCCTCTTGCGAGGCATCTTCCCTTGGTGGTTCCAAAATCGGGGTATCAAGAATATAGGAAATTCTTTCTTGACTGAGTACTATTTTCAAATTTCTCAGCCAATCAACATAATTCGGCCCAGTCAATTTGTTGGCATCTAAAATACTACGGAGTGAGAGTGAAGAGGCCATTTATCTACATTTAAACAAAGAACGAAAACATAAGCAAACAACCATGAAATGACAACACATAATTAAATTAGGACTTTAATTTAATTATGTCTCCCACTATTTTATCGAGCATCATAACCCTCCATACGATGATCGAGAAAACCTTAATTGATCTTTCTTAGTGGGGTTGAGATCCCAATCCCTCATAAAAGACCTTGTGTGTACACAACAAATCTTATATAAGTTCATAGGTAGGAAAACTCTTTCCAATTGTAACCTGTACAATTCTCAACTTATCTCGGCCTCTAAATATTAATAGCCTTGTGTATACACAACAAACTATAATATTTTAGTTAAGTAAGACCCTTCATAGCCATATAGTCATGACTTTAATAGTAATACCCTTGTGTGTTCACAACAAAATATTACTTTAAATCATGCCATAAACAAATAATGTATTAGGCCAAAAATTGTGTTAGTCACCATATTAGGTCTTGTGTGTACACAACAAACCTAGTATAGATCATAACACAATGATGACCTATCATGAAGGAAGGCCAATAATAGTATTTTAACACCAAGCATGTTAGTCAAGAATTAAATCAATCAGATCGGCCAGGCTAGTGGAAGAGATGTGGGGGTCCCCCCGTTGCTTTCCTAGACACCAATTTAAAATTGGCCAGGTCAGTCAACGGAACCAATTAAAAACCACGATTCCCTTTACCTTCCCAGAACCACCTTTCTAGACACCGAAATGACTAATTATCCATCATGACTAATAATGCTTATCGGTTAACTATACTACCACTTAATATAATTTTAAGAGGGGTTCATGCAATGCCAGCACATTCAATTAAAAGCTATCACATATATTAATACATGCTTTAAACTAAGCAAATATGTGAAATGTGTGCCATCATACTAGGACAACCATTTACCACATAATGGATACACCATTATGCCAGGGCAACCTTATTTCAGTATGATGGCTCCAGGGCTACTCATATCTCTAAGACAATTAGGGTTTCAGTGGAAAACCCTAACTGGTGGCAATCATCAAACTCATGTTCAATCAAAGACATGCACTGTGCATCAATATAAAAACTTTAACATGATACTACATCATGAATTGAACTTCATAAGTTTTAATCCTAATAAGGATGGCTCTGATACCACTGTTAGGTTCGGTGACCAGTGCGGAAGTGTGGATTTCAAAAACTTTATGAAATCAGGACCGAACCCTAATCCCAAAATCTCCTTATTAGTAATTAAAACTTATGACTACATGCATGTCCAAATTTAAACATAGTTTAGATACTAACCTCAGATCGCTATATCCAATCTGATGTAGAAATAAACTCCAAATGGAGTAACCTTTTGAACACACCAGGCGTCCACTTGTCCGCCCTCCGATGGTGATCCACACGGGCAGATGATCAAGACAGTGACTCCTCAATTGGGTTCCTTCCAATCAAGTTCTACCCCAAGAACTTGATATATGGGCTATTGGCTAGGACACCTCTAGCCAAACAGGGACTAAAACTTTCTCTCTTACCCTTCTCCTAGTTTTTGGCAACTTTGGCCCCTTAAGACACTCTTGTCTTAAGAATAATCCCTTGTCCTAAAGTGAGACAAGGCTTGTCTTGGAGGGAGAAGAAAATTAAGACAAAGTTGTCTTAATGTAAGAAAGAAGGAAAAAGGGGGCGCCTTCTTCCTTTACCGTCGGAGAGTTTCTCTCTCTGACTCTCCTTCTGTTCTGAGATTCGACAGAGCCTAGGCTCTGTAAAGGAATCAAAGAAGAAAGAGAGGAGGGGGAAACAGTCTTCTGGAGAGGGAGAAGGAAAGAGAAGCAAGGCTTCGCCGTAGAAAATCTGGAATCAATTTTTACGGTGAAGCCTTCTTCTTAAATAGGCGACAGAGAGGCGCCTTCTCCTTCAGAAAAATCCTCTCACGTCCCTCTCTCCCTTCTCACGTCTTCTTTCTTAAATCTCACGGCCCTTGGGATTAATCTCACGGCCTTTGAGATGGGAAGACGCGAAGAAAGATCGTGAAAAACACAGAAGGGCGCGCGCAGAAAGAAGAGTCGCGCCCCTTCGGTGTTTTTCTCTTCTTTTCCACGGTATTTTCTTTCTTTTGGAGAGTCCACGCCTAGGTGGACTCTCTTCCATGCCTCTTCAAAAATCACCGGTGTTTTATTCTTTCTTTTCACGCAAAGACGCGTCTTGGAAGAGTCCACGCGCGTGTGGACTCTTCTCCTTGCGCGCGCGCGTGGGAAGAGAGGGGGAGGGGTTTTAGGCGATGTGGGAAAGGGGTTTAGCCTCTTAGGTTAGCCCAATTGCTAGCCTATTATTAGCCCAATGTTTTAAATCTTCAATTAGATTCAAACCGGAATGAATTTGGATCTAAAAAGACCAAATCGGAACCCTAACTCGAATCCGATTCAAGTGGAAGTCATGGTTTGCAACACATGCTAGTGTGTTCATCTGCAAACGAGATTTAATTCCAAATTAAATCCTTGATTATCTGTCCTAAGTGTGTGACCCATTGGGTTCCATACTTAGCCAGCAGTGGGTCCGAGTGCAAGTTGACCTAATCTGATCAGAACTCATTCTAATCGATTTAGGTCAAATCGAGCTAACTCGAGTCAGTCAATTAGGACTCCTCCTAATTAGTGATCCAATTAAACCATTTAATTTGATCAACCCACAAGACAAGATTGACGTCTAGCAACGTGTCATGTCTACCCGGAAGATATGGAAATTCTGGTGTAATTCCAAAACTACCCTTCAGTGGAAAGTTCCCGTACAATTCGATCCTTCAATCATCTTGCATCCCGAATATAACTATGGATATGGAATCATGTCAAATCCAGTTTATACTCATTCCCAGCTCAGTCATACACTAATGATTCAATTAATTCGATATTAGAAATCATTTCTAATATCTGTACTTTGATCAAAGATTTTCTGAATCATCATCTGACCTAATTTGGCTGGATGCAATCTCCTCCTACTAGGAGTGATCAATTCCTTGTTGACCTACTCAATACCTTCATATACAATTCACCATACCCAGCATCAACCTCGTGCATGACCCAGTGTCATGATTGAGATTGAACCAAAGCATGGGTTCATGTACATAAGGTATTATGGCAGTCTCAGGTCATAGGACTACTTGTACAACTCCCACTATGTGAAACATCCATTGACATGCAGCTAAGGCTCCATTAGATGTTCTCAAACTGGATCTATTCAGTGAACTCATTCACTAATGAGCACCCACATCCTTGTATTAGTGTCCTACACAAATGACAGTGAGAGCAGTCACCCTTTTCAGCATACATAGGATGTGCCAGTCTTACCGGAAACCCTGATCTCCAACTCAGGGTTCCTATGACTAGGAATATTCTAGATTAGGGTTTTAAGGCCTTAGATCTCACTGGTATGATCTCATCATAGCCCTACAACCATAGCCCTAATCTATGGGGTTCATCATATAATGACACAGCGAATGATGAAAAAATTATTGCCTTTATTAATTTGTCAATTTACAATGGTCTGGGAGATACAGATATTGGCTTATAGGGCATAATCCTTTCACCCCCTGCTCTCACAGGGTCCTAATTAAAACCATGAAATCTCTTAGGGCATTTGCCTCTAGACCTATAGCCTTAGACACCAGATTCAAGTGATAATCAAAGGATTGTGTGCACTAGCTTACACACAATACTTGAAACCCGACCTGTTAGTGTCCCTAGCTCACTAGAGCAAATTAAGTCTAATTAATTTTAATTAGGTTGGGTTCGGATGCAAAGAAGGTTGTTGTGGGCCCAGGATAGGTGATGAGATCCTGCCCTGATCTGAGATGCTCAAGTGCCCTTATGATTAGGTTACTTGATGATGCACATACAAGATAAAACCCTACTATGCAATAAAGCAATAAAATAATTAAAAATAGCAAATAATTAGAATTAATTTTTTATCTCAAAAATTAAATTTTAGATCTAATCCGATCTCGAGATATCATATCCGGTCGTAGCTCATTACTCCCATGGGACATGATAGTATACTTGCGTATACCCGCTTAGGAGGCATAATATCCTTCCACCAAAAAAAAAAAAAAAAAAATTATTTGACTTTTTTTGAGATTAATAAAGGATTAATAGAGGATTAATATAGAATTTATTTCTAATTTTTTTGAACTTTTTTAATTAGGTTTTATGCAATTATAATTTCAGTCTAGTTCTAGGTATGCACAAATTTCATAACTAGCAGTTAAACCCTAGTTTAACCTTCGCTCTAATACCAAAATGGATGCGGGACAATTATGAAAACCTAATATACCGATTATTAACCTAATTAACAGTGAAAAAAATTAATTAAACATTTTTTATAATTTTTGTATTTTTAGAGACTAAAAGTATGCAATTGGGGAA
This sequence comes from Areca catechu, assembly GCA_021397845.1. NCBI lineage: Eukaryota > Viridiplantae > Streptophyta > Magnoliopsida > Arecales > Arecaceae > Areca > Areca catechu. Next base: position 119,440,542 of record CM038043.1, read on the forward strand.
CTAGACAGTTAGTTTATACCTGCACAAGTAGATCTAACAACGTAACTAAAAAAAATTAGGATTTGGTGGCTAAGAAACCACCGTAAACTAGATTTACCTTCAAAAATTCAGAAACTAAAGAGTAGATAGGGATTTTGAATTTTACCAACGACGAATTTTTCCTCTAAAGTAGATCTATTGGAACTCTCAGAATCTCGTGGCAGGGCTTCAAGATTTTGATCTTCTAGCTCCAACCTTCCGCGATATCAGTTTCAAGGCAAGAACACCTGACTTTAGTTCCCGATCACCGGCAATCACTCAACAAAAGAAGATTGATCAATTAGAATGAAGCAAAGAAGGAAAAGGATGGGAAATAAAAGAGAAGAGCGAAGGAAGTGGTCGGTTAGGGTTTTTTTGATGTCTGGATAAGTAGGGCCTTACACCTCGCGATTTTCCACGGAACAAAGGAAAGGGCCTTACACCCTGCGATGCACACAACAAAGGAAAAATTGGGTAGAATGTCATTGTATTTCATTAATAATCATTAATAATACAAGGGGGGTTGATGGAGTGTTTATAGACCAACAACCAGAGATGTAAGGATTACAAAGACTAGTGTTTGTTTCCCTTAGGCAATGACTCCTAGAAACCATGCTCTGGGCATCTTGGACTCCTGCTCTTGAGCTATCTAGGACTCTCTCCAAGGTGGATAAATTCATGGGCCTCTCATCCAAAGTGTCAAGTGATGTCCAAACATAGCATGTATTGTTGTCCAGATCCTTGAAAAGGTGGCACCAAGACTTGGTTAGGCTAGCATGTGGCTTGACTTAGCACATGGAGTCACATGGAATCTTGATTTAGGTGCACATGGGTCTTGATTTGAGTGCACATGAAGTCACATGGGTCTTCAATTGGGTCCCCCTTATATTACAGGACTCAATAACTAACTAATCATATGATTTAACCAACTAAAAACCAACTCTAAGCCCAACTTGAACAAATTGATAAAAAAGGCATAACCTCATGCAACAAAAAAGAATAAATTTGGTAAACAGGGTTTGGCCCCATAGGGTTTGACACAATTGATAAATGGGATTTTTAAACAAACCCTAATTGGTAAAAAGGACTAAACCCAACTAAGCCTATATAACAGAATTTTAAAAAAAATATTTACGGTTGGTAAAAGGGTTGGGTTCAGGGCTTTATTCATATGTGATCCACAGGGATGTGGGTTCAACCTATTGATATTTTCCGGCCTGTTGTCCACAGCATAACTTGCATCCACATACCCTTCCAAAGGACCTGAACCTCCATATAATTTCCCGGAGTTCCTTCCTTGTCCTTATGGCTACCCACCAAATACCGGTCCATGCTTTTGAGTTCCCTATAGATACCTCAAAATCTACTTCAATGATTTCTAAGGTTCCTTCCCAGGATTTTCCATATACCTGCTCACCTGGCTTACAACATATGCTATGTCTGGCCTGTAACACACCATAGCATACATAACACTGCCTACAGTATTTGCATATGGAACTCTTTCTATGTACTTTCTCTCCTCATCTATCTGGAGGCTTTGTATTATAGAGAGAAATATATGCCCTGGTAATGGTGTTTCTACTGGTTTGGCCTTCTCCAACCTAAACCTCTCAAGAATCTTCTTGATATAACCTCCTTGTGACAAATGAAGAATCCCCTTTCTTCTATCTCTGCAAATCTTCATTCCAAGGATTTTTTGAGCTAGACCCAAATCCTTCATCTCAAATTCTTTAGATAATGCTCTCTTCATCTCTTTTACATTCCGCATACTTTTGCTGGCTATCAACATATCATCCATATATAGAAGTAGATACAAAGCATTATCATTATCCATGTCCTTAACATATATGCAATAGTCATGTTCACATATAAGAAACCCAAGGCTTAAATTGAATGCATCAAATCTCTGATACAACTGATGAGGTGATTGTTTCAGGCCATACAATGACCTCTGGAGTAAACATACCTTGTCCTCCTGTCCAATCTCTATGAAGCCATCAGGTTGCTTCATATAGATCTTCTTATCCAGACTTTCATATAGAAAGGCTGTCTTCACATCAATCTGCTCCAATTCCATACAATGTTCTGCCACCAATGACAGCAACACCCGAATTGAAGTATGGCATACCATAGGAGAAAATACCTCGGTGTAGTCAACTCCTTCCCTTTGTGAGTATCCTTTTGCTACTAGCCTTGCTTTGTATCTCACTCCACCTTGCTCTGAAGGTACTATTTTCTTTATGAACACCCTGGAGCCAATTGCATGAGCATCTTCAAGAAGATCCACCAATTGCCATGTCTTGCTCCTCCTAAGAGATTCCATCCATGATTCTTTATCAGAGCTTTCCATGGCATCCTTGAATATTTCAAGATCTCCATTCATAGATATGAGAGCATAAGATATTTTTTCATCCATGCCATATCTCATCGGCTTCCAGATTGTGTGCTGAGATTTATGTAATGCCACTCCCCTTGCACTGTCCTGCAAGTCTGCTATTTGTATCTATTCCTGCACTTCACTTTGAACAACTAATTTTCCTTTTTGATCCTTCATTACTAGATGACCTTTCCCACCTAACTCTACCTCATCTAAAATACCCTTGCCAGTTGAAGTAGACGGTCTATCCTCCACCTGTGAAGGACAATCACTGCTGTTCACCTTTGAAGCTGCAATTCCATCCATACTCTCCGATCTCTCCAAGATGCTCCTCTCATCAAATATGACATCCCTACTGATCACTATCTTTTGAGATTGAGGATCCTACAGTAGGTAACCCTTGATCCTCGTGGATACCCAATGAAGATCATCTTCCTTGACTTAGGATCCAACTTATTCCGTTCAGTTGCCTCCACATGTGCATAGGCTAGGCAACCAAACACCTTCAGGTGACCAAGCTCCACCTTCTTCTCAGTCCAAGCTTTCTTCAGAAGTCCTTCATCTAGCTTGAAATGAGGAGACCTATTTACAAGAAAACATGATAGATTGATAGCATGACCCTAAAAGACTTTCGAAAGTGATGACTGCAGCCTCATCCTTCTTGCCTTCTCTAATAATATCTGGTTCATCCTGTCCACAACACCATTCTGCTGTGGGGTCATCCTTACTATGCAATGGCATTTGATCCCATTTTCCTCACAGTAACTCCTAAACTCTTTACTAGAGTACTCCCCACCATTGTCTGACCGAAGACACTTTACATATTTTCCTACCTCCTTCTCTACCTTAGCCCTCCAGGCTTTGAACCGGGCAAATACCTCTGATTTTTCTCTCATCAGATACACCCACAATTTCCTAGAGAAGTCATTAATGAAGGTAACAAAATATCTTGCTCCACCCCTGGATGAAACAAGTGTCGGGCCCCATACATCTAAGTGAATTATTTCAAAATACCTTTACTCTACTTTGTACCACTGACAAACTTTACCCTATGCTGTTGCCACAAATACAGGGCTCATACAGGTCATTTCCATTCTTCTTCAATGCTTGAAGGTTTCCTCTTCTGCTTAATTCCGTAAGCTCTCGGTCACTCAAGTGACCCATCCAATAGTGCCATAACTAATAGGAGAGCTTCTCCTCCTATGCCGCTGCAAGCATTTCCTCACTATCATTCACCACTGAGCCTTCTATCTTGTACAGATTATTGCTCAGTCTTCTTCCTCTCATCACCACCAAAGCTCCGTTGGTTATCCTTAAACATCCACTACTAGACTTGCAACTGAAGGCATAACCCTACTCCTCCAAGTAGCCCAAAGAAATCAAATTCTTCTTTAATTCTGGTACATGTTTGATATTCAATAGAGTTCTTATCACTCCATCATACATTCTCACCCTAGCGGTGTCAACTCCAGCCACCAAAATAAGAGTGATCGATCCAAGGCTTACACTACCACCATCTAATTTATCATAGGTATCAAACCACTCCTGATGTAAGGTATAGTGATAAGAGCATGCTGAATCTAACATCCAAGTATTATCCCAATCAATCGATCCATCTGAAGCTATAAGTACATCTTCTCTACTACCTTTAGATACACTAGCAACACTAGTGTTGGCCTTCCCTTTCTCAGTCTTCCAAAGAGGGCAATTCCTTTTGAAATAACCAAGCTGATGACATTTCTAGCTTTTCCAACCCTTCTTACTGCCTTGAGATTATAATCTGCCCTTTGATTTCCCCCTAACCCTTTCTTTCGATCTTCCTTGCCTTTCATTCATAGCAAGAACCTCCAAGTTAGGATTTTCTTTGTAGATTTTCTTTCTTTGCTCATTTGATCTGAGCACTCCAACAACCTCTTCATAGATCAAGATTTCTTTCCCATACACCAAGGTTGTTATAAGACCATCATATGATCCCGGGAGCGAATACAACAGCAACAATGCCCGATCCTCATCAATTTTCACATCCAGACTCATAACATTAGAACATACCTGGTTGAACCTCTGAATGTAAGCAACGAGGTCTCCTCCTTCAGGCATCCTTAGACTATATAGCTGCTTCTTCAACCACAGCTTGTTTGTCATGTTCTTGCCTATATATGTGTTCTCCAGTCTCAGCCAAAGACCCTTTATCGTAGTCTCGGTACACACCTCCGGCAAAACTTGATCTACCAAACACATCCTGATGGTGCTAAATACGATCTCTTCTAACTCTTTCCAATCCTCAACACTAATCTTTTTTAGTCTCTCCCTAACCAAGGCCTTGTAGATCCTTTGTTGAACTAGCAAGTCTTTTACCCTTTGTTTCCATAGAGCAAAATTCCCTTTGCCATCATACTTCTCAGAATCCACCTTGAAATTGCTTGATGCCATTACCATAATCAAGTAGAATCAATATGTACTAGATCTTACCTTCTAGCACTTCTTGAATGTAGAGATCTTCCTTCATGCAACCAAGCTCTGATACCAAATTGATGGAAATAATCCAAGAACCCATGCCCTGCGGAAGCCATCCAAGTGCATGAACGACCCTCTACCAGTGATCCACGATGGATATGGTAGGATACAGGTCAAACAAATATCAATCGATCCCTTGGATTGATAGAGAAGTGAAGAAGAAGAAATGGAGGAAGAAGGAGATCTAGAAGAATGGAGGGATTTCTTGATTTCAATCATTTCCTTGGACTATTACAAAATGACCTTCTCTCTCTTCTCCATAACCATCCCAACTTACATAGATATATCCTCCAAAACATCCTGGCACGGCATCACGTGATTCAAGAAGAATCTCACCATTTGAGTCGGCTCGAATCCTTTGGTGTCCTTGCTACAGGAAGCACTCTGGACGAGTCGACTCTCAAACCTCGAGTTGACTCGTCCATACCCCAGTTTACCTGTCTGCAGAGCTGAGCTAACTCACTGCAATTTGAGCTGACTCTCAGCAGTATCGAGCTGACTCCCAGTAGTCCGAGCTGACTCTCCTCCCTGCTTCCATGCCATGCCAACCATTAGAGTCGACTCTAACCAGAAGAGAGCCAACTTTAATGCCCAGACTGACAAAAACCTCAATCCAACCTCTAGGACTCATCCCAGACTCACCCCTAGTCCTAGATACATCATGTGTGACCATGATAAACCAGACTAACCTAAACCTTGGCCCTTCTCCTTGAAATCTTGGATGCACCACCTGAGACTCAACAAGAGGGACATGCACTATAAAGGTATGTGCAGCAAGGTGTTTTGTGTGGCTAGGTGTTGAAGTCCTCTGGAACTTTTTCTCCTCAACATCCAAGAAATGATCCACATCTAGGAAGGCCTCTAATCTAATCTAAATCAAAGGATGAGGCATGGAGGGGGCTTTGGTGGTTTACCCGAGTCCAAAAAGTGCAACAAACAGACAAGTACGGACAAAGGCTACTGAAGGGAGATGCTATTATGAAGTCTCTATCAAATAAGGACTCCTCATCAATAATTTCATGTCTATATCTCAAAGCCTTATGAAACAATGCTCCAATCCTTGGTTCCTAGGTTTTAAGGATGTGGATTTGAAATTTGGAGGTCCCAGGTCTGTGGAAGCAGGGAGACATGAACCCACTACAGCAGGTTTCTGATGCATAGTGACCTAGGGCTTGATCGTTGGCTATTCAAACGAGTTTCAATTAGCATGAAACTTTGCAGAAAACTTTCTCACTGGTCTCCTTAGGTCCACATAGGTGCATGGCAGTCCTTTCTATTGGGTTACCTAGGCCGGGCATAGTGGAAGACTTGGTTTCAAAATTTTTATATTTGAAACCCTAACGATCAGAACCCTAAACCCTAGGACCACTTGATCATGGCAACTAATAAACCTAAACTTTAGAGTTATAGAGGAATATCTAAAATGCTATATTTCTTAATTTCTATGAGGCACACAAGTGCATACCCTCCAGAGGTGATCCACATAGAAATCGGACCAAGGAAGCACTCCTACAAAGATTGCTTGTTTGATTGGAACTCTTTCAGTAGCCTTTCAGACTTTCTTCTTTTGCTGGAACCCCAACCCTCCTGTAGGGCACTTAGAGAATACTCTGAATCCTCTCTCAAATCCCAAATATCCCTTCTATTTTTTTTCCTAGGGTTTTGTCTTAATTAGACTAGCCTTGTCTTAAAAGAACAAGCTTTGTCTTAAAGAGACAAACCTTGTCTTAAGGATGAGGGAGAGAAATAGCAGGTAGTATATTCTGATTGGAAACTCTAATGCTTTGGCATCAAATTACTGACACTAATTTATATAGAGGGATAGGGCACTTGATATGTCTCTCCTTCAGCCATTTGATAAGACCCTTCAAGTAGAAGGAGTATTATTAGAATGAGAGGACATATCATGATAAGATTTTTCGTGCACCAAGAGACAAATCATTGTCCCTTCATTTTCAGCATTTTTTCTCCATCTGCCACATGGCTTTGACCAGTTATTTAAGGTCAAAATGTGTGATTTCATAATTGAAACATTGGAGAAATACAAGAGCCTTTAAATAGAAGGACTTTTGGTCTCAGATTAGTGCCAAAATGAAGAGATGCAACTCTTCATTTTACAACAACACTTCCACACCGAATTCCTATCATTTGACCAGTCAAAACTCTTCCAAAAGGGCATAAAGATAAGGAAGAAGTCCTTTGGACTTTATCTGGCCTTTGTGACTGATTGGCAGATGGACTCTTGGTCATGCACACACTTTTTCTTGGCGCACACTATAAGTTGGCACCAAGAGTCCATGCCATGTAAGACTCATCATTTTGACCAAGATAAGTCCCCAATAAATTCAAATAAATATTGAATTAGGCTGCCCCATTTAGGACTCAGCCTAATTTAAATACCACTTAAATTGGTTAGCCTAATTAGCAAACAAGCTGACCCAATCTAATTGAGTTAGGAGCTAGGCTAGCCAACATATTCTAGTATGTCAATTAGCTATCCAATTAGGATCCCATGACCCTAATAAATATATAATTGACTTCCTTGACCAATTCCTTAATGTGTGTAAATCTTTGGATTCCACATCTAGCCAGTAATAGGTCTAGGTCCAAACCAATTCGGTCCAATCAAACCTAATTACCTAATAAGGTCAAATTGAGCTGACATAAGTTGCCAACTCGAACCAACTTCCGAATTGACTAATGAATCCAATCGAATTGATCCATGAAAACCTACAAGACATGATTGATGTCTTGCAATGTGTCATGCCTACTTTGAAGGTGAGGAATTTGATGAAAATTATCAAAATAGCCTTCAATGAAAAGTTATCGTGCAATTCAATCCTTTGATCTCCATTTATCCTGATTAAGTGATGGGTATAGATAAATGTCAAATCCTAGTACTTAATCCTTTCAAATCTTAATTCGATAATGAAGACTCGACTGATGAAATATTAGTAACCATATCTAATCTCATCATGCTTTGATCAAAGACTTCCTAAGTTGTCATTCAAAGAGATAACATAGGATAACTTCTCCTCTTACTAGGAGTGATCGATTCTTTGTTGACCTACTCATTACCTTCATACATAATCCACCATATCCAGAAGCACCCCCCGTACATGACTTAATTGTCATAAATGAGCATGCACCAAAATATGGGTTCATGTGCATAAGATACTAGGTAGTCTCAGGTCTAAGGACTACATGCACTACTCCCACTAAGAGAACATTGCTTTTCACAAGTATGACTTCCATTTGATGTTCTCTTGTCATATCAGTTCAGTGGACTGATAACCTAATGAGCACCCACATCCTTGTTTAGTGTCTTTACACAAGTGGTTGTGAGACCAACCACCCTCTCCATGAGACATACGATGTGCTAGTCTTTCCGGATTCATCGATCCCCGAATCGATGATCATCGACTAGGAACATTTTATATTAGGATTTATAGGAACTTAGGTCTCACCGTTATGATCTCCATCATAACCCTATTTCTATTGCCCTAATCTATGGGGTTCATCATAATCTTATAATTAAAAACATAAGACATAGCATATGATGAATCAAAAAGTATCTTTATCAATCTTGAGTTGGGATAATGCCACTGATATAATAACTACGATTGACTTTCAGGGCATAATTCTTTCAATCTCCCACTTGCACTAAAGCCAATCGCCCTTGTATTTAATACTCATATAGTCTAGATGGCGATCTAACTACTGTAATGGAAGTGCTTTAGTGAATGGGTCTGCTATGTTGTTTTTTGTATTGACTCATTCTATTACCACATCATTTCTTTCAACAATTTCTTAAACGAGGTGGAAGCATCTCAGGATGTGCTTGGACTTATGATGAGACCTCGGTCTTGTGATTGCAGGAACCACATCCAATTCTATTATAAACTTCTTCATCCAAATAATTTTCTTAGCGACTTCAATAGCAGCTATGTATTCTATCTAGTAACTGAGTCAGCTGCAGTTGGCTGCTTGGTACTCTTCCAACTCACTGCTCCTTCATTCAGAGTAAAGACATTCCCTGATGTGGATTTACTATCATTTGGATCAGATTGGAAACTAGAATCTGTATAGCCTTCTAGTTTCAACTCTAATCTACCATATATTAGAAAAATATCTTTAGTCTTTCGCAGGTACTTAAGAATATTTTTCATAGTTTTCTAATGATCCTCCCCTGAATCAGCCTGGAACCTGCTTACTATGCCTATCGTATAAGCAACATTAGGCCTGGTACATAACATTGCATACATTATTTATCCTACTATTGAAGCATAAGAGATCTTATTCATCCTATCTTTTTCTTCTGGAGTCTTAGGTGACATCCTTTTAGATAGGTGTTTGCCTTGACTCATGGGCAAGTAACCCTTCTTACTTCCCTCAATATTGAATCTCTTCAATATTAAGTCTATGTACCTAGATTAGCATAATCCTAGCATCCTTTTAGATTTATCTCTATAGATCTTTATTCCTAGAATATATGATGCTTCTCCCAAATCCTTCATGGAAAAACGTTTTAATAGCCATGATTTAATTGACTGCATCATTGGAACATCATTTCCAATGATAAGTATGTCATCGACATACAAGACCAAGAAGATAATGGCACTCCCACTTGTCTTCTTATACACACACGCTCATCCGTATTCTTGATGAAACCAAATTCCTTAATAGTTTCATCGAAATGAATGTTCCACCTCCTTGATGCTTGCTTCAATCCATAAATGGATTTCCTAAGCTTACATACTTGGTTTGGTCTCCCACTTAAGACAAAACCCTTTGGTTATGACATATAAACTTCTTTCTTAAGATTTCTATTAAGGAATGCAGTCTTAACATCCATCTGCCACATCTCATAGTCATAGTATGCAGTAATGGAAAGCATAATCCTAATGGACTTGAGCATGGCAACTAGCGGAAAAAGTTTCATCATAGTCGATGCCATGCTTTTGCTTGAAACCTTTTGCCACTAACCAAGCCTTGTAGGTTTCTATTTGCCCATCTACTCTAATCTTCCTTTTGAAGATCCATTTGTTGGATTTCTAGGGTTTCGATGGCACAGCAGAACAATGGATTTCAAAAAATTTCTTTCTTGAAACTCCAAACAACTTGAAAGCCTAAGCCCAAGATCCCTTATTCATTATAATTAACAAGTAATGCAATCAGGGTTTGAAAAAATACATGGAATGCTAATTCCTTTTTCTTTCCACTAGGCACACAAGTGCATGCCCTCCAAAGGTGATCCACATAGGAATTGATCCTAGGAAGCACTCCTTAGTAGGTTGCTTAAGCCACTAGGACTCTTCTGATGTCCTTTCTTCCTTTTGTAGCCTCTCCTTCCTTGCTCAGGCCCTTGCCCTCCTGTAGATCACTCTGAGCCCTCTCCAAATCCTCTCTTCACTCTCTTTTCCACTTCCTTAATCTCTTCCAAAACCCTTGCCTTAAAATGGTGGACTTGTCTTAAGACAAGAGCTAAACTCTAACAAGGGAGGGAGGAGACAAAGGAGAGTGTGGCAGAGTGTAGGTGTAAGAAAGAAAGATGGAATCAGATACCATTGGCCTAAACACCAATGGATATTTATAGGAGATGGGGAGGCACTAGATAAGCCTTCTTATTATCCCATGATAAGCCTTTCAATTTATCAAACAAGACTCTTCATATAGCAATAGTCTTATAAATGAAAGTCAACTATTTTCATGCACCAACTGCCTCACTCAAGTCCCTTCACGAATTCATCCGACTTCTCCACTTGACACATGTCAAATACCAATTTTAAGTAAGCCAAGGGACATGGCTTTTAATTTCAAGAATCGGTGTTTTGAAATTCCTTCAAGCAGAAGGACTCTGCTTCTTAGAATTAGCACCAAACATGAAGAGCGCAACTCTTCATGTGCGCCAACTTCCTTCCACCACATTCTTCCTTTTGATTTTACCGGTCATAAGCCATTCAATTGGCATGGAGATGAGGCTAAGGGACATCTTGCTTTATCCGAAAACCACGTCTCCAAAGCAGAAGAACTCTAGGTCCATTTCTATGCGCCAATAGTGAAAAGTCGCTACTCTTCACTTGTCGGTCAACTTTGTCCAAGCCATATGCTATCTTTGACTAGTCAAAGCATATCCAATATGGGTGTCAAATGAAAAGGGATTAAATGTACTTTATCACCATATAAGTGATTATCAAGCAGAATGACTCTTGGTCCTTCTGCTCCCCCTTAATTGCCGACCATTTCCTTTGGTGCCAAGAGTCCCATGACCTTGGGAATATTGGTATTGGGTGCATAAAAGCCATGAAAAATATCAGATAAATTTTGATAAATTGTTCCCACTTAGGACTCAACCTAGTCTAGGTTTTTCTCAAATTGGTTAGCCCATTAAGTAACCTTTAGATCCAATTCAATTGGGTTAGGAGTTAGATTAGCCTACACATGCTAGTGTAATCTAGCTAACCAATTAGGATCCCATGACCCTAATAAAATGCCAATTGACTTTCTAGGTCAATTTTCTAATGTGTGTGACCCTTTGGGTTCCACATCTAGCTAACAGTAGGTCTAAGTCCAAGCCAATTCGATCCAATCGAACCTGATTGACCTAATTAGGTCAAATTGAGCTGACCTAAGTTGCCAATTAAAACTAGCTTTCGAATTGACTCATGAATTCAATCCAATTGATTCATAAAAACTCACAAGATATGATTGATGTCTAGCAACGTATCATGCCTACCCAAAAGATGAGAAATTTATTGGAAAGTACCAAAATACCCTTCAATGAAAAGTTACCGTACAATTCAATCCTTCGATCTCCCTAGATCCCGATTAAGTGATGGGCATGGATAAATGTCAAACCCTAGCACTTAATCCTTTTGAATCTCAATTCAATAATGAAGACTCAATCGATGAATGATTAGAAACCCTATCTAATCTCATCCTGCTTTGATCAAATACTTCCTGAGTCATCATTCGAAGAGATCACATGGAATAACTTCTTCTCTTACTAGGAGTGATCGATTCCTTGTTGACATACTCATTACCTTCATACATAATCTACCATATCCAGAAGCACCCCGTACATGATTTAATTGCCATGAGTGAGTATGCACCAAAACATGGGTTCATATGCACAAGATACTATGGTAGTCTTAGGTCTAAGGATCACATGCACAACTTCCACTAAGAGAACATTCTTTTGACAAGTAAGTAAGACTTCCATTTGATGTTCTCTTATTGGATCATTTTAGTGGTCTCATAACCAAATGAGCACCCACATCCTTGTATTAGTGTCTCTACCCAAATGGTTGTAAGACTAACCACCCTTTCCATCGAGCATACATAGGATGTGCTAGTATTTCCAGATTCATCAATCCCTGAATTGATTATCCAACGACTAGGAACATTTTAGATTAGGATTTATAGGAACTTAAGTCTCACCATTATGATCTCCATCATAACCCTAATTCCATTATCCTAACCTATGGGGTTCATCATAATCTTGATAAGATGCAGTAGTATGATGAATCAAAAGATGCCTTTTATTGATAAATAATATCATACAGGAGTTGGAAGATCATAGAAATGCCCTTATAATGATTGGCTTTTAGGGCACCATTCTTTCAATCTCCCACTTACACTAAAGCCAATCATCTTTGTATTTTATACCCATACAATCTATGTGGCGATCAAACTATTAATGAATGGGTCTACTATATTGTTCTTTGTATCTACTCATTCGATGACAACATCTTGTCCTTGAACAAGGTGGAAGCATCTTAGGATGTGCTTAGGCTTATAATGAGACCTTGGGTTTCTTAACTTGCATAACAACTCCACTGGTTGTTCTATAGTAGGAACCATGCCCAATTTCGTGATGAATTTCTTCATTCATACAGCTTCTCTTATGGCTTTACTTGTAGCTATGTACTCTGCCTACTTTTTGCACCACCATATTGGGTGAAGACATACCCTGATATGGATTTGCTATCATTCAGATCTGAGTAAAAACTAGAATCAGTATATCATTCTAGTTTAAACTCTGATCCACCATATATCAGAAAAATATCTTTAGTCCTTCTCAAGTACTTAAGAATGTTTTTCATAGCTTTCCAATGATCCTCCCTTAGATCAGCCTGGAACCTACTTACTATGTCGAAGGCATAAGCAACATCAGGCCTGGTATATAACATAGTATATAATTGATCCAACAGCCAAAGCATAAGGGATCAAACTCATTCTCTCTCTCTCCTCCAGTGTCTTAGGAGACATCTTCTTGGAGAAATGTATGTCTTAACTCATGTGATGGATTTCTTATGCAAGGGTCATCATGCATGTATGATGCATTGGATTTCAAAAATTTGCACAAAGAAAAATCCTTATTGGCTAAAAACCCTAACTAATCCCAAGATCCCCTCATTCATATACAACTATTATATCATTAATATGGTTCATGAAAAATACTTGGAATGCTATTTTTCACTCCTTTCCACAAGGCTCACAAGTGCAAGCCCTCCAACAGTGATCCACACAGGAATTGACTTAAGGAAGAACTCCTACTTCAGTTGCTTGCTTGACTAGGACTCTTCTTGATAGCCTTCTGGACACCCTACCCTCTTGTAGGGCACTCTGAATGCTCTCCAAAACCACTCTTGGATTTGGGATTGCCTTCCTTTAAAACACTCTAGGCTTATGTGTTAAATCCAAAGACTTGTCCTAGAAAGAACAACCTTGTCTTAAGGAGACAAGGTTTGTCTTAAAGGAAGGAGGAAGAGAGAGAGGCTCAGAATAATACTTCGGTGGAAATCTGATATCTATTTTAAAACTCATCCCATCGCCCCCTATTTATAGATTCATGAGGGGTGTGTGATAAGCCAAGTCACCAAATTATCGGATATGTGTTTCCAAGACCGAAGAGAAGTAATATGGCTTGAAAACACATCCGATATGTAACTTCATGCATCATGAGCCATATCTGTGTCCCCTCCTTTCCCGATTTAATCCACACTTGCCACATGGAAAATACCGATCCCAAGGAAGCCAAGAGGTGTCATTTCAATCCCAAAATGTTGGAGAAAATGAAGAGTCCTGATAGTAGAAGGACTCTGCTTCAGAACCGTGCACCACTTGAAGAGTTGCCACTCTTCAAGCACGCGCACACTTCATCCAACTTCCACGCCAAATTCAAATGTCTAGACTGGTCAACTAAATCCAAATGAGGTGTGGTATGTGAGCCAAGAGGAGTCTAGATGAATTCAACAAAGGAATTTCATCTGCAGAAGGACTCCTGGTCATTCTATGCCCTCTCCTCCTTTGTGCTCGTAATTTTGCGCCCAAGAGTCCATACCAACTTGGACTCCAACCCAAGTGGCATTACATGTCTTAAATTAGTCAGATAAAATCTGACATAGGCTGCCTCAATTAAGACATGTCCTAATCTAAGTCCCCTTTACATTGATTAATCATAATAGCAAGCAACTGGACCCAAATCAACTTGGGTTAGGAATTAGGTTAGCCTACACATGCTATTTATGCAATCTAGCTAACCAATTAGGATCTCATGACCCTAATTAAATTATGAATGACTTCCTTGGTCAACTCACAAACATGTGTGGCCCTTTGGGTTCCACATCTAGCCAGCAGCAAGTTTAGGTTTAAGCCGATTCGAACCAATCGAACCCGATTAACCTAATTAGGTCACATGAGCTGACCTAAATTGCCAAGTCGATCTGTCCATTGAATTGACTCAAGAAACCAATCCAATTGTATCATGAATACCTACAAGACATAATTGACATTTAGCAATATGTCATGCCTACCTGGAAGATGAGAAATTTGGTAGAAAGTACCAAAATACACTTTAGTAGAAAGTTACCGTGCAATTCAATCTTTGGATCTCCCATTATCCCGATTAGGTGATGGGTATGGATAAATGTCAAACCCTAGCACTTAGTCATTTCGAGTCTCTATTTGATAATAAAGACTCAGCTAATGACTAATTAGAAACCACTTCTAATATCATCCTGCTTTGATTAAAGACTCCTTGAGTCATCAATCGAAGAGATCACTTGGGATAACAATTCTTCTTACTAGGAATGATCGATTCCTTGTTGGTCCACTCATATCCTTCATACACCTTCCACCATATCCGAAACACCCTGTACATGACTTAATGTCATGAATGAGTATGAACCAAAATATGGCTTAGTGTGCACAAGGAACCACGATGACCTCAGGTCTAAAGATCACATGCATAACTCCTACTTTGAGATCTATCTTTTGACAAGTAGTAAGACTTCCATAAATAGTCCTGGTGCGGATCAGTTCAATGAACTCATACCCTAATGAGCACCCTTATCCTTGTATTAGTGTCTCTACACAAGTGGCTATAAGACCAACCACCCTCTTAACAGAGCATACATAGGATAAGCTAGTCTTTCCGGACTTATCGATCCCCGAACCGATGGTCCATCGACTAGGAACATTGTAGGTTAGGGTTTATAGGAACTTAGGTCTCACTATCATGATTTCCATCATAACCCTAATTTCATTTGCCATAACCTATAGGGTTCATCATAATCTTTAAGTAAGACACAGCAATATGATGAAACAATATGCCTTTATTAATATATTAAATATCATACAGGAGTTGGAAGATTACAAAAATGCCCTTACATAAGATTGGCTTTCAGGGCACTTTCCTTTCAATCTTCCACTTGCACTAAAGCCAATTGCCCTTGTACTTTATGCCCATACAATCTAAGTGGTGTTCAAATTGCTGCTGAGGTAATGCTTTGGTGAATGGGTCTACTATATTGTTCTTAATATCAACTCATTCGATAATAACATCTTGTGTTTCTATGATTTCCTGAATGAGGTGGAAACGTCTTAGGATGTGCTTGGACTTATGATGAGATCTCGGTTCTTTTACTTGTGCAACAGCTCCAGTGTTATCATAGTATAACAGCACTGGCTATTATATTTCAGGAACCATGCCCAATTCTATGATGAATTTCTTCATCCAGACAGCTTCCTTCGTGGCTTCACTTGCAGCTATGTATTCTGCCTCAGTGATTGAGTCAACTACGGTTGGCTACTTTGTACTCTTCCAACTTACTGCACCACCATATAAGGTGAAGACATACCCTGATATGGATTTACTATCATCTAGATCTGATTGAAAACTAGAATCCATATGTCCTTCTTGTTTCAACTCTAATCCTCCATAAAAAAGAAAAATATCTTTGTTCCTTCTAAGGTACTTAAGAATATTTTTCACAACTTTTCAATGATCTTGGTGGAGACACCAGGATCAGACACAGATCACTGGATTCCATTTGATTTACTGATTAGGGTTTTTTTTAAAATCTTAGTCATGTATCATAATTTTGTAATCAATTAAGATTGAGTCCTGTAATAAGTTGAGACTAGTTTATTTATCTCAACCTAGTCCAATCTATTGAGTCCTGTATTTAAGTATGAGTCTAGTGAGAGTCTAGTTTTTGTATAAGAGAAGAGGATATCCTATTTTAGAGTTCCACCAGGCTTTATCAAGGAGCCAAAGGTCTTCACATCAGCTAATTGGACCTTGTATGCCATCCCAAGGTCCAAGATTCCTGCAAGATGCCCAGATGCCCTCCAAATGATTTCCAGATGCCAGATTCCCTCCAGATGTAAAAGAATATTCCACATACCAGGCCACCCTAGGATCATAAAGACATACCTATGCCCTAGCCAAGGAGAATTCAAGGCCTAGGTCCATAAAGAACAAAGATTCCAAATTGATTCCAGGAATATTCTAGCCCAGGGCACCCCAGCTTCCAGGAGGCCCAAAGCCCATGCAGCCCAAGCCCTTGGCTGGCCCTTGCTGCCCCCCATGACGCCCAACATGCCAATAGGGGCATCCTTAATGGTTAACCAAGTCCAAACATGGTGGAAGAGTTCAAATGAAAGGAGTTTGAGTTTTTATTTCATTCAACTTGTATACTCCAAGTTCTAGGTTTATTTTGAAGACTTTCTCCCACTTAAATTGTATAAACTTATTCTAACTAGGAGAAGACTTGTAATCCCTTTAGAAGAGGGAATGGGACATAAATATCCCACCCCTCTTTTTCTTGTAATCAATCAACTCTTATGAATTAAACTCTGCTGAATTATTTTCAAGTCTGTGTTCTTGTGTTTGTGTTTTGGTTCTTTGGTTCATTTGGTTTGTTCTCTTGTGTTGGCCGACCCTCATACTTGCAATCCCTCCATGCTCCAGTAGCAAATCAGACATCCAAGCATCAGCCATGTCCAAAAGAGAAGCCTTGAAGATGCCCAGATCAAGAGCTCTTCCTGCTTCTTTGCCGCCATCCCTTTGCCCTAATCCCTTTCCTTCCTTGTTTCATCTTGTTATTTTTTCTTTGATTACCTAATACATCCCTAACCTTGATGTTTTGCAAATCCCTGAGGTGTTTCCCCTCCCCAGAGGAGGCTTTCTTTTCCTTCAGACCGGGTTCAGATCGTCTTTAGATTAGGGAACCAAAGGCTTGTTCTTTCAGGTGCCATCTTGAGGCTGAGAGATCTCTTCATCGAAGAAACTACAATCACTACCTGGAAAAAGCCTTCCCCCTCTTGTGTTCTAATTTGATGATAGGTACGCTATCCTAAATCGTAAGTTTCTCAATTCCTGGGTCCTGACCTTTATTATTCTGCAGGTGTCTTCCTGCGGGGATGATAGTTTCTAGCATTACTAGCATTACTGAATTAATGTCTAAAAAAATATAAAAAAATAGTTTACTATTTTGCATCAGTCTTAGGATCATCTTATATCAAATCCTCACCTATATCTGCCTAGAATCTACCTGCTATGCCTAAGGCATAAGCAACATCAGGCCTGGTACATAACATAGCATACATAATTGATCCTTTAGCAAAGCATAAGAAATCATAGCCATCCTTTCTCTTTCTTATGATGTCTTAAGAGATATTTTCTTAGAGAGATGTATACCTTGACTTATAGGTAAGTGACCCCTTTTACTTCCATCCATGTTGAATCTCTTCAACACTAAGTCAATGTTCCTGGACTGGGATAAGCCTAGCATCCTTTTAAATCTATCTCTATAGATCCTTATACCTAGTATATAGGATGCCTCTCCCAAATCCTTCAAGGCAAACTTTTGATGATAGCCATGTTTTAACCGATTGTAACAATGGAAAATCATTTCCAATGATCAGTATGTCATCAACATACAAAACCAAGAAAACAAGTGCACTCCCACTTGTCTTCTTATACACACATGGTTCATCCACATTTTTGACAAAATCAAATTCCTTGATTATTTCATCAAAGCAGATGTTCCAACTCCTCGATGCTTGTTTTAGTCCATAAATGGACTTCTTTAGCTTGCATACTTGGTTTGGTCTCCCACTTGAGACAAAACCCTCTGGTTGTGTCATATAGACTTCTTCCTCAAGATTTCCATTAAAGAAAGCAGTCTTGACATCCATCTGCCAGATTTCATAATCATGGTATACTGCTATTGCAAGCAATATCTGAATGAACTTGAGCATGGCTACTGGTGAAAAGGTTCATCATAGTCAATGCCAGTTTTTGTCTAAAACCTTTTGCTACGAGCCTGGCCTTGTAGGTTTCTACTTAACCATCTACTCCTATCTTCTTCTTGAAGACCCATTTACACCCTATTGGGTTAATTCCTTCAGGTGGATCTACCAAGGTCCATACCTGATTGGAATACATGGAGCCCATCTCAGATTTCATGGCACTTAGCCATTTGTCGGAGTCTTTTCTCTCGACAGCCTCCGAATAGGTCACAGGATCATCATCCTGGAGGATATTGGCCTCATTGTCATCCCTGATGACAAAGCCATATCTAAGAGGTGCTCCTCGCACCCTCTTTGTCCTTTGAAGAGGAGGTGTGTATTGTGGCTGTTCTTGGTCTACAAGAACTTTTGGTTGAGGAATCTCACTTGAAGACTCATCAGGTTGTTGGTTTTGTTCTTCACTTAATTCAAGTGTGGAATTACTACTTCTTTCTTGGACAAATTCTTTCTCTAAGAATGTAGCATGTCTATTGACAAATAACTTTTGTTCAGTAATATTATAAAAGAGGTATCCAACACCCTTGACGGTGGCACCAGGCTACAGGCCCAAATGAGAATGGTGGCATACCAGCAAAAGGTCGCCAAGTACTACAATGCAAGGGTGAAGGAGCAAACTTTCCGCATGGGGGACATGGTATTGCGAAGAGCAGAAGTGTCCAGGCCAACAGAATAGGGTAAACTCTCCCCTAACTGGGAAGGCCCATATCAAGTCGAAGATGTTATTCGACAAGGGACATATCGACTCAAGACCCTAGAGGGGAAGACCCTATCTCGGCCATGGAATGTACAAAACCTTCGCAAATACTATCAATGAAAAAGTTTCAAAAACTCCTGTGCAAAGCTCCTCAACCCTACTCGACTCAGAATGGCTAGTTGCATCGACTGAACGACAACAGCCCAAATGACCCGATTTGAAAAATCGATCAACTACACAAAGGAGAGTCTGATCCACTCACATTATCGGTATGTCCGACGAGCGCAAGGGATGGCCTAACCAGGCCACCAAAAAGATCAAAGGCACAGGGATGGTTTTCGTAACCTACCGTACGGTGAATCCGAACACGTGCTGAGGCGGGCCTGAATAGCCTATCTTAATCATGACAGAAAGTGCACAGGGATGGTTTTCGTAACCTACCCTACGATAAATCTGAACAAGTGCCTAAAAGGACTATTGTCATCCTCTCTATCAACAACAAACACTCTCAGAATGGTCCAACGGATCCTACTTCTTCCCTATAAATAGCAAGTGGTTTATGGAGTCTACATTATGGACAAATCATGATGCAACACATCGTAGAAAATACACAGGAAGAGGTAACATAAAATATCTTTCATTTCTTTCCATTTTTTCTTACATAAAGAAAAGAAAGAAAAAAGAAAGAAAAAGAGAAAAAACTCTCTAAAAGAGAGATAAAAATAAAAGGGGGGGCAGCAGCAGCAGCGACAACAGGTTGGAAAATTTTGCATTAACTTCCTGACAGGTTTTTCCCGTACCGTCGGGAGAGACCAGATGGGATGACGAAGGGCCCCCGGGGTTCCCGTCCGAACTTGAGTCTGACCCCTCGTCGGAGTTGGAATCGAATTTGTGGCCGGGGAAGGGAACGGAGGGTTTGATGTTATCCAAGCCCTTCAGGTTATAAAACTTGGAGGCTTTCCTCCGACACTCCCGAAACCCCTGGTGGAAGGAGTCCAGGGCCACCCCAGCGACTTCATCCTTGAATGAGGCAGAAGTTCTAAAGTTTGTGATGGCCTCCGTCGCCTCCTTCTTCGCCTCCTCCGCCGCCATGGTCGCCGCCATGACTTGGGCCCGGGCCTCCCTCAACGGAGCCTCCAGAAGGTGGACCTTCTTCTCGAGATGGTCAACTAGAGGCTCCTCCTCTTCGCAGACAGGCCTAGTTGGCCCTGGACTTCGCTTCCTTTCGGGGTCAATAGCCCTCCTCTTCGCTACACGACGAAGCTCGGAAGTGCTGAACCTCATGGCTATTGGAAGGAAGACACCAACAGAAATGATGGCTTTCGACTGTAGGGGGGCAGGGTTCTATTTATGGAAACCCTGTGCCCAGAATCGACTACGGGGAGGCGCATCCCACGTCCTTCCCGACCAACTGAGAAGGCGCCATATGTCTGGGTGCCGCTTCGAGAACTAGAAAGTCTCTCAGAAGCCATCCCCAGGACTGTAACCGCCATCGCTTTGAATCCGGAGAAATTCGCATCATGCGATGGCGTCATTAATGATCTCTTTTTGGAAAAAAGAGGCCCGACGGCTCACAAGGCACAAGAGATCACGACTGTACAAATTTCAACATGCCATGCGGACAACGGTGATCCTAATCAAATCCCCCTAATTATTGATTGGCGGGGAGATGACTCCTGTCCGCCCCAACGGACAAGCTAATAATCCGAAGGAAGGCAACGCAACGGAGTTCTGGTCCGTTCGAGGATTCGTCCTTATCGACTGAACAGCCTTCGGCCATGACTATTCGACTAAGCGAAAAAGAGAACATTAAAAACTGGCTCCTACAAATTGGATTGCCTTCGAAGGCTATGATTGACTAGGCCAAAGAAGAAATGATAGAACCGTTTCAGACTACACATGAATACATGAGGCACAACAATGCATATGCAAAGAAAGGAAAATTCATTCCAAGATCTGAGAAAATTGTAATAAAAAGTTCATTGGCAATACAAAGTTCATTGGCAATACAAGTAAAAAAAAGAAGAAAATACATTCGGAGTGATCCAGGTCACTCAACATCAACAGGAGAGGGCTCCATACCACAGGACTGGAGCAACCTATCAACTTGATTGGAGAAGGTCTCATCAATCTGGGCCGGGATGGGAGAACCTTCAGCCTGGACTCCTCTAGCCTGAGTCACCTCCTGGGCCGAGATCACAGCCGGGATCACCTCCGGGTTTTCGACTGGGGTAGCAGCCTCCTCCGCCGGACATGGTGACTCCTCGACCTCCCCTGTGGCTTTGGCCTCCTCCGCTTCTTCTCTTTCCTCTCCAATTATGTTGAAGGAGGGGATCTTCTAAAGGTCAAGGTGAGGGAGGCTCTCTCACCTTGGAAAGCCCATCATTGAAGCCGTGCTGATAGGCATACAATGATGCTTCATCAATTTCTGTCTGAAATTGCGAAGACATCTTGAAGTCAGCCATGGCATTGTCCATCTGCTTCCTCAAAGCTTCGGACTCCCTCTTGGTGGCTTCGGCCTCCCTCTTGGCAGCTTCAGATTCTAGGATTGCCTCTTCGGCCCTCCTAGAAGCCTCCTCCGCCACCTTGGATAGGCTCTCCATCCTATCCTGGTTCTCCCTAGCAGTCCACTCCAGGGATTCAACTTGCCTCCTGCTCCTGTTCCACCCTGTCTCTTGTCCCACTATCATCGAGTGGGCACTTTTTAGTTCGCCCTTCAGGTCGCGAACTTCATCAGTCACCTAGACAAGATGGTCCTCCATGGATTGCTTCAGCTCCTCGACTACTTCCCTGGCAGCCCTAGCAGTCTGAAGCTCCTTCTTGAGGTTCGTAGATGAGGCTATCTACGTTCCCCAGGCCTTCCTCCATGAAGGTGAAGTCATAGACCAACTACATCAAAAAAGAAGAATTGAGGGTCAAGTAACTCTCAAGGCAAGGGAGGCGGTGATAATCATACCTGTTGCAGGGCGGCAAAGCCAGAATCGGACACTTTGTGAAAGCTCCGGTTCCGGAGAGTTGCCAGGTTGCGGGGCTGTATCATGCCCTTCAATGCCTGTCTAGCCTCCTCCGGGACCAGTAGCTCTCCCATAGGCAGGAGCTCTGAAGGGTTCGTCGAGCGACCTTCGACTGAAGAACCTCCGGCTGAAGAAGTTCCGCAGACGGACTCTCCTTCGACTTGCTGTGCCTTGCCCCTATCAGCAGCAGATGGGCAAACCGGTGGCACATCCACTCCTTAAAGTGGGCCCCCCGTTGTGTCAACTGGGGAGGCGACCGCCGCTGGAGTCTCAACTGGGCAGGGCCTCACTGGAACCTCTTCCGCGATCGCTGTATTTTCCCCCGAGATGCCTCGAGAAGATGGAGCACTTTGGTCCCCTTCGAGACCATCTCTCCAAGCTCTCTTCTGAGCTGCAAACTTGGTGGAAGGGGCCTGTGCCACCCTCCTCTCCGAAGTCTGGCGAAGCCAGCTTAGATTGCCCTTCATCCCACCACCTGCAAGCAAAGGGGATCACCTCAGTTAAATGAGCTACAATAAAACCTAAAGAAGAAGAGCAGAAATTTTCACTGCTATACCTAGTGAGGGGAATTTACTGATTCCCGCTCGATGGAGGTTCCTCTCCTCCAACAACTCCCGGATAGGAGCAACTTTCGAGTTTGTCAGAAGATAATAATCCGACTGATCGGCCGCCAAGACTTTCTTTCCGTCATTGGCGGTCAGGCGAGGCTTCTTTCACTCAGTGTCGAAGCCCCATAGGTCGAAGGAGAACACAAAAACAAAGACAGGTTTCCACCCGTGGATGGCACTGGGCATATCCATTGCTGTTAAGGACGGAAAGGGTCGAGAACAAGTTGGTCCTAGGCTCTACATTGGCGATGCTGCACATGACCAGGAACCCGTAGATGTTCCTGATGCTATTTGGGGTTAACTGCGCTGGCATCACTTGGTACAAATAAAAAATCTTAACAGAGAAGGGGTGCAGGGGAAACCAAAGACCAGCCTTCAGGTGATCTTCGTATATAGCTAGGCACCCAGGGAGAGCTTCGTTCGCCCGCTCCTCGGGCATGGGGAGGACGAAGGGAAATTCCTCAAGAATGCGGTAACGTTCCCAGAGAAGGGTTGCCTTGCTCTGAGAAACCGAACTGGGGACCGACTCCGGACCTACTATATCTCCGGCCCCTGAGGGCCCAACCTACTTCTCCTGACTCTCTACGGTCTCTTCCATGACAAAGGAATGAAGCAAAGGGGGAAAGAGGATTCTACTTGAAGAATAGACTGGTACTCCAGAACGGTTTGGGCGGAGAATGAGATGAGGTTGAAGAAGCTTCCTTGCCTAGAACTTCACTCTTCCCCAAAAGAAAAGTAAGGGTCTCTGGATCCCCGCAGAGGGTTAATTTGACTCAAGGTTACCCTGGGAGGTAACCCACTTACGACTGACCGCCAGGATAAGATCTATCCTTCATCCAACGGGCGGAGAATAGCCACCACGACTATCCAAATCCCAACCAAAAGATTATCTCAACCACTGTGCAACGGGATGAGAAAAGATAGCCTCAGGGCCACCTACTTTTCCCCAATCAGGAAATGGCACCTATCCACCATCTGATTCTCAGATTGTGATGGGCAGCCAATAGAGGTCCCGTAATCATTTACTGCGCCGTCTCTCAGGAAGAAAGCGATAAGGCAATAATACTCTCACTTCTCGAGGCAGATCTTCGCTTCGACAACTGAGAGTAGAGAGCAACTATTGGGATATCCTGTTCAGCTACAAACCAGGCTCCGATTTGACTTATCGAAGCCCCGGTTCTCCGGACTACGGACTTCGGACTAAGCGAAGGCCAACGGTAAGCAACTCAAGACTTCACACCGAACTACAACATCCAAAGGCCAGTCCTTCGGGTAGCACCTTCGACCCCGGTCGAAGTTTGAACTACTCATCGTCTTCCGAAGATAAGAACTTTGGTCCCCGTCATAGACATGATCTCCGGCCTTGGGGAAATATCAAGCCTTTGGCCCACGCAAGGGAAAACCCGAAGCTTGAACCACAATCTATTCCAAAAAGGAAACTGTAACCAATGGTTACAATCGACACTCATCATGCCATGATCATGGCACGCAATTCCTGCAGCCACGTCTCTAATCTGGCCTGGAATCGCTCATTGACAACCCACGATCAACTATCATGGGAGTGAATGGCTCCCCATGATCTCCGGGAAAAGAGCGGGCCACAGACGGAGGCGATCTTTTAAATATGGGTAAGGAGGATGGCTCGAGAGGTACGCATGAATAATCTCGTACATTATACATTCTCAATCTCCAAGAGCTTTTTTCTCTCTTCCACTCTCAACATCTTCCCCATTCTGTGGCTGGAATCGGCCACTGACTTAGGCATCGGAGTGTCTTCTACCGGAATAACTCTGGCAAGGGACCTGTTTTGCAGGTGAACCAGGGAGCAGTCCTGCAATGCAGTGGCTCTGACCGACCGATCCAGGGACTCCACGCCAACAAGTTCTAATAAGCTTGAGCTAATTTTGAAAGAATACAAGTATTCAAAAAGTAAAGTTGGAATTGGATTTAATGCTTTAAATAACAAAAAAATTTTAGCAATAAAATTTGAATTGTCAAAAGCTTCAACTTCAAATGCTAAATTTCAAAAATCTTTTCCTAAGAATTCTATGCAAAAATATTTCAAACCAAATATTTCTGTTTCTGCATCTCTTATAGCTTCAAAGCATGCATCATTCAAAAATAATAAAATTATTTGTTATGCATGTCATAGATTTGGGCATAAATCTTATCAATGCAACTCTTTGAAAAATCCCATGGCTGGTGCATTAAAATATAAAACCATTTGGGTTCCAAAGGGAACCAACTTTGCTAACCCGAAAGGACCCAAGTTAGTTTGGGTACCTAAATCACTCCTTGATCGTTTTGCAGGATTATCTTGCAGTCCAAAAGTTAAAAAAAGATGGTATCTTGATAGCAGCTGTTCAAGGCATATGATGGGTGACAAGGAACAGTTCATCACCCTATAAATGAAAGGAGGATTGGTTACATTTGGAGATAATGGCAATGGAAGAATAATCGAAATTGGTAAGATCAAAATAACCCCCTGTACTCTTATTGAAGATGTGCTACTAGTAGATAAATTGAAGCATAATTTATTGAGTATTAGTCAACTCTGTGATAAAGGCTTCAAGGTTATCTTTGAATCATCTATGTGTATAGTAACTAACTCCCTTGATTCTAGCAACAAATTCATTGATAATAGGCTTGGAAAGATCTATGTGGTAGATCTAAATGATCTTGCCATGACTAGTAGTTCCAGTTTAGTGGTAATGAATGCTAAGACCAAGGAGTTATGTTTATTATGGCGTAGACGATTAGGTCATGCTAGCATGCATACAATTACCAAATTAATCTCAAAGAATCTAGTTAGAAGTTTGCCACATTTTAAAGTTGATCTTGATTATGTATGTGATGCTTGTCAATTAAGCAAACAAACTAGGGGGAGTTTTAAATCGAAAAATATTATTTCAACAACCAGATCCCTTGAGCTATTTCACATGGACTTATTTGGACCAACTAGGACTACAAGCCTAGGAGGTATGAAATATGGCCTTGTGATTGTAGATGACTTTTCTAGATTTACATGGGTATTATTTATTACACATAAAGATGAAACTTTTGATGTATTTAGAAAATTTTATAAGTTTCAAATGAGAAAAATCTTTCCATTATTTCAATAAGAAATGATCATGGAACTGAATTTCAAAATCAATTTTTGATGAATATTGCACTGAGCACGACATTGATCACAACTTCTCCGCTCTTAGAACATCACAACAAAATGGTGTTGTGAGAGGAAGAATAGGACTCTGAAAGAAATGGCCTGAATCATGTTGTGCGAAGGCAATCTTCCAAAGTACTTTTGGATAGAAGTGGTGAACACTGCCTATTATATATTAAACCGAGTTTTAATATGACCAATATCAGAGTAAACCCCCTATGAGCATTGGAATGGAAGAAAACCAAATATAAATTACTTTTATGTTTTTGGCCATAAATGCTTTATGTTAAATAATGGCAAAGATAACCTAAGAAAGTTTGATACAAAATTTGATGAATCTATATTGCTTAGTTATTCCTTACATAGCAAAGCATATAGAGTGTTTAATAAGAGGACTCTTACTGTAGAAGAGTCAATTCATGTTGTTTTTGATGAAGCTAACCTCTCATTGATGCGGGATGACTCTAAGACTGCTAAAAATACCTGAAAAATAGTAAAATAATTTTTTATAATTTTTTATAATTTTATTTGCAAGCTAGATTCCCAAAATAAAGTAAAAACTAGCGGAAGACTAACAGTGCAAAGAATCATCGGGTCGCAAGCATACTCATGCAAAATAATGAAATATCTAGGACCCGAGAGTTGAGAAACTCCCGATTTAGGATAGTTTGTCTTCATCAAATCAGATAATCAGAGAAGAGAAGATTTCTTACCAGTCAGAGATTGAAATTCAGAAGCAGCATAGATCACTCACAACTCTGATCAGAGCTTGGAAGAAGAAGCCTCATTTCCCTTGAATCTGATAGTGGATCTAGGTAGTCTGGGTAGCAATGAAGACCTCCTCAGAGGAGGGGAAGCACCTCGGGGATCCTACAATCATCAGTGTTAATCAAAACAGTAATTAAAAATAAGAAAAGGAACTATGGGTTGAAAGGAATTAGATTAGGGTTAGAAGATGGTTGTTTGAAGCTTGTTGAAGATCTCCTTGCTTGGCGGCCTAGGGCACTCCTTCTTGAACGTGTGAAGGCTTGGATGACAGTGAGTTAGGATGTGGAAGGAAGCTAGGGTAGCAAGGAATTCGTCCAAACACAAAAACACAACCTAAAGAACCAAAACAAAACACCAACACAAGATAATAACTCAAAATTTCAGCATGTTGTATTCATAAGAAAGATATGCTTACAAGAGGGGGAGGGGTGGGGTACTTATAGAGTTCCCATGCCATCACTAATCATGGTTACACTTGGGTTACAAGTCCTCTTCCCAATTGGAATACAAGTCCTTTCCTAGCTAGGTTAGAATTACAATGTTTAAAAGGATTAGAAATCCTAACTAGGTTAGGAATAAACTTGGTCTTCTCCTTCTTCTCTTCAACTTGGACTTGGTCAAACCTCTTTGGACGTGGTCAACACTTCAAGGATTCCTAGGGGGGCATGTTGGATCTCTAGGAGCAGCAAGGGGCCGGCCCAAAAGGGCTTGGGTGCATGGGTTTGAGCCTCTGGAAGCTAGGGTGGCCTAGTAGCCTGGTAGCAAAAATATTTCCTGGAATCTTGCTTCTTAAGGGCTTGGGCTTGGCACCTGGGCTTGATTTGTTTGGGCTGGGATGCAGGTGGACCTCTAGAATCATGGGTGCCCTATTTTAAGAATATGCTCTAGAATCTGGAAGAGAATCTTGGCATCTGGAGGGCATCTGGAAGGAATCAAGATTTCCAGAAGCTTCTTGGATCCTAGGTTGTCACACAAAATCCAATGGGTTGATGTAGTGGCCTCTGACTCCTGAATGTGGCCTGGTGGAACTCCAAAATAGGGTAACCTCCTCTCTTGTACAAAAATTATGCTCATACTGGACTCATAATTGATGTACAGGACTCAAAATACTGACTAGGTTGAGGGTTGAGACAAATCAACTAACCTCAACTTATTACAAGACTCAATTCTAGTTGATTACAAAATTTGACACATGGCTAGGTAAATCAAATAGGGCCCAGTAATCTGTGTCTAATCCTGGTGCCCCCACCAATTCTCCCGGGGTTGGAGGAACTCGACTCGGTCGAGTGTGGGATAACTTGGCTCTCATAGTGCTTGAGTAGGTCTGGGTTGAGGCAATGCAGATCCTCACGGGTGATCCACGAGTCCTCTGATTCTGGCCGACCTTGCCACCAGACCAAATACCTCTGATAGCCTCTATTCCAGGTACGTATGGCTTGATCATCCAGGATTCTCTCAATCTTTTCCTCACTATTTGGCCAATTGGTCACTCTAGGGTGGGTTCTCTCTCAATGGGAGGGATCGGCACAAGGTGCTCACTAAGTATCGCTGCTGGCTCCCTAGACTCTATAAGATCTGAGATGATGAAGGTGTAGTTAATATACCTAAATCAGGTAGTATCTCATACACATAGGCATTGGGTCCACAGATATTCATTATCTTGGATGGGCCAGCTTCGCAAGCAGAAAATTCTTTACAACTACAAATCCCCTGCAAAATCTTTTATCTCTCTTTTTGGAATTAGCCAAGTTGTTAGTTGGTTCATTAGTTATGTTCAGCTTTTGACTAATTTTCATTTGCATATGTTCTGCAGAGGGTAGTGCAGGTGCAGACAACGGGTTTGGACTGTGAATTTTATTGGACTCGAGATTGACACCTAAATGACTCGGATAGACATCCTTTTTAAAGAAATTTATTGAACTCTATAAGACAAAACCTAACAGACTATAGATTTATTAGGTTTGACCCTTGCATGACATACACATGAAAACTTACTATGTGCTTCTAGTAAATACCAAAGGGTATGCAAGAAGTATGATGCAAACCTAATATGTGCAAGGAATGAATGTATCATGCAAACCTCTACATGATGTAGGTGAATGGTTAAAGAAATATAAGAAAAATCAAGAAAAGGCAAAAAATAAGAGGTGGATTCGGGGTTAGTCTAGTAGGAAAAGGGTTCGGGATTGATTGGATAGACTAGGATGTAAGAAGGGGTATCAGGGATTAATCCTAAACTAATAAGATTGACCTTAAGGGGTTGGGGTCTATCTACTGGGTCTGTCTTATGGAAGAATGGGTCACTAATTTCAAGGAAAAGATCTTCAATTGGGATCAAGGAAGTGACTTCATCTTGAGGGTACTGGGTGAGATAAGCCAAGTCCTCAATAAACTCTTTTGGCTTAGAAAATTCAGGACTAGGCTCTACAATTGGATCCTCTTCTAAAATATCCTCTAATTGCTCTTCCATTGTGGCTTGGGTGTGATATGGGTTATCAAATTCTGGGTCGGCCACTAATTGATTATGGTCAAGGTTAGCTAAATCTAGATTGGCTACTAGCTGGGTTTGGTCATAATCAACTAATCCTGGGTCTTCTATAAGGTACTCTTCTAGATCTTCAATAGACTCATACTCCTCTACCAGACTTAGGTTAGCCACATATATTTCTTCTTCCAAGTCATCTTGGTGAACCAATGGGGTGGTAAAAGAGGGGTTTGGCTAATGAGAAATTAACTAGGGTCTGAGGTAACAAGGGTGGGTAAACTAAGGGTTATGGGTTCAAAGGTTATGGGTTTAAAGATTATGGGTTCAAATCTAAAGGTATCAATCCAATAAAGTTCAGGTTGACTAAGGGATAGTGGGTTACTACTGGGTTCGTATCTAGGAACTATGGGTTCGTGGGGTTCAGCTCTATGGGTCTTGCCAAATGCTCCAACTTGGTTGAATCTTTGGTTCATTCGGTCAAGCTTAGAATCAGATTGGTCAAACCTATGGTCTATTTGGGTTAACTGATTTTGGGTCTGGGCTAACTGATTTTGGGTTTGGGTGTTGGACTGGTTTATTTGGGTAAGCTGGGCTTGGGTTTGAGCATTCATTTGGGCAAGTTGAGCTAGGATGGTCTCCAAAGTGGGTTCCATGGTTGGGCTGGGCTGTTTGATACTTGTTGAAGACTCCTTGCTTGGTGGCCTAGGGCACTTCTTCTTGGACGTGTGAAGGCTTGGATGGCAGTGTGTTAGGGTGTGGAAGGAAGCTAGGGCAGCAAGGAATTCGTCTAAGCACAAAAACACAAACCAAAGAACCAAAACAAAACACCAATACAAAGCAATAACTCAAATTTCAGCAAATTGTATTCATAAGAAAGAGATGTTTAATACAAGAGAGGAGGGGCGGTATTTATAGATTCACCCCAGGGTATATTACTTGAGGGCTAAGAAACCCTAACTTATGGGCCAAGAAACCCTGGTGGACCGGTCAATAGTGGGCCTGTCTTGGATTGGAGCTCTCTCTTGCGGGCATGGTGGCATGAAAGGGTCCAGGTGCATGAAGGCAGCTCGGTTGGAGGGGTCTGGTGAATCTCCTGGTTGCTGATGACTCTCCTCTTGACTTGAACAACTTAACTGGACTCTTGACAGAACTAAAATGACTAGACCTGACTAAAGGGACTCAACTGACTCAGTTATCCCACTTTATTACAGGACTCAATTGGCTCAATTTGACTAAAGTGACACAGGACTAATGGACTCAAATAAAATAAAATAGGCTCTCGGTCCACTTCGGATCCCCATCATTCCCCTGCGGTGGGGAGAGCTCGACTCTGTCGAAAAGCTCAACGAGGTTTGATGGAACTGGAACTAACCAAATCAAAACAAAAAGGCTAGTTTCTTTTTTTTTTCCACCTTTTTTTTCTCTATTTTTTTGTTGTTGCTTTGAGATCAGTGCAGCTTTGAAGATTGTACAGTGCTGAGATCCGTGCACTCCAGAAAGCATGCTGCTCCAGAAACTATGCGATGAAGTCGGCAACAGTGAAGGCATTTGCCTTCATGATCGTGCTGTCCCTCCCTCCCTCACGGTCCGAACCAGGAATACAGGGGAAGGCTTCCCGGCAGGCTTCGTCGGTGACCGGCGCTGGGCGGAGGTCGATGGCGGCATAGGATGAGGATGGTCGGACGGACGGAGCTCCAGTTGCTGGCGGTGTCACGAGGTGGCTGGCGATGGCGTAGATCGGGCAGTGCTCCCTTTCTTCTTCAGTGGTGGTGGCGTAGATCTTCTTGCCACCGGAGGTGTAGTAGCCGTGGGTGACGTGGCCGCCGAATGGGATGTTGAGGCCCATGATTCGGTCATGGGGGTTGAGGCATCGATGTGGTGGCCGGGGGGGAGAGATGGTGGATCCCTGATCGTCGGCTGTAGGCAAGGGATCCGGCGGGAGGCACCGTTCGGGTCTGGCCTTGAACGATGGGGGCGGACGGGATGCTGCGGCTGGCCGAGCGGTGTGGGGATCGGCCATGGCGGAGGGTGCATCGGTCGCTGTCGGAGGCTTTGGAGGTGCTGGTCATGGGAGTCACGATCGCAGGGGTCCGATGGGAGGTGCCAATTGGGTGCTGGGATAGATCCGGTGGGAGGGGTGGATTGGACGTCGCGGCCGGTTGCACGGCCGAGGCCAGGGTCGGTGAGGGTGGAGGCGGCGGCCTGGGCCTTGGCGCGTGACTCATCTACTGGATGTTGGGTTGGGTCACTGGACAGAGGCAGAAGGTTGGAGACGGACTTCACGGGCGGGATCTTCTAGATCGGCATCGGTGGAGGCGTGCTTCACAAGCGATGGTAGTAGGGGAGAAAAGCTCGAGTGCAGGGCATTGACGGACGTCGATGGCTGACCGAGGTTTGAGAAATCTTGCACCGAAAGATCTGAACATGAGGAACGATGGAAAACCGGGGAGGAAGAGAAAACCCTAATCTGCTGGGCTTCTGATACCAAGTTGATGCGGGACAGAATGGGAAAGGATCGCTGGCGAGCATAGGAGTCACCAGAAGATTAGGGCTTGTACTCAAGAACTAGGAACCCGGGCATCAGACCCACTCCAATCCGGAGAAAACTCAAAACTCAGATAAAAATAATATTTTGTTTGTATTCATAAGAAAAAAGATGTTTAATACAATAGGGGAGGGGTGGTATTTATAGATTCACCCTAGGGTACATTACTTGAGGGCTAAGAAACCCTAACTTATGGGCCAAGAAACCCTGGTGGACCGGTCAATAGTGGGCATGTCTTGGACTGGAGCTCTCTCTTGTGGGCTTGGCGGCATGAAAGGGTCCAGGTGCATGAAGGCCGCTCTGGTTGGAGAGGTCTGGTGAATCCTCTGGATGCTGATGACTCTCCTCTTGACTTGAACAACTTAACTGGACTCTTGATTGAACTAAAACGATTGGACCTGACAAGGGGACTCAATTGACTCAGTTATCCCACTTTATTACCGAACTCAATTAGCTCACTTTGACTAAAGTGACACAGGACTAATGGACTCAAATAAAATAAAACAGACACTCGGTCCACTTCGAATCCCCATCAAAAACAAAACACCAACACAAGGTAATAACTCAAAATTTTAGCAAGTTGTATTCATAAGAAAGAGATGCTTACAAGAGGGGGAGGGGTGGGGTATTTATAGAGTTTCCATTTCCTCACTAACCATGGTTACACTTGGGTTACAAGTCCTCTTCCTAATTGGAATACAAGTCCTTTCCTAGCTAGGTAGAATTACAAAGTTTAAAAGGATTAGAAATCCCAACTAGGTTAGGAATAAACTTGGTCTTCTCCTTCTTCTCTTCAACTTGGACTTGGTCAAACCTCCTTGGATGTGGTCAACACTTCAAGGATGCCTAGGGGGCGTGTTGTGCCTCTAGGAGCAGCAAGGAGCCGGCCCAAAGGGGCTTGGGTGCATGGGTTTGGGCCTTTGGAAGCTGGGGTGGCCTGGTAGCCTAGTAGCAAGAATATTCCATGGAATCTTGCTTCTTAAGGGCTTGGGCTTGGCACCTGGGCTTGATTTCTTTGGGTTGGGATGCAGGTGGACCTCTAGAATCATGGGTGCCCTATTTTGAGAATATGCTTTAGAATCTGGAAGGGAATCTAGGCATCTTGAGGGCATCTGGAAGGATCAGGGTTTCCGGAGGCATCTTGGATCCTAGGTTGTCATACAAAATCCAATGGGCTAATGTAGTGGCCTCTGACTCCTGGATGCGGCCTGGTGGAACTCCAAAATAGGGTAACCTTTTCTCTTGTACAAAAATTCAGCTCATACTGGACTCATAACTGATGTACAGGACTCAAAATACTGACTAGGTTGAGGGTTGAGACAAATCAACTAACCTCAACTTATTACAGGACTCAATTCTAGTTGATTACAAAATTTGATACATTACTAGGTAAACCAAATAGGGCCCAGTAATTTGTGTCTGATCCTGGTGCCCCCACCACTCACCTACTAGAAAAGATGAGTGTGTAGATAATGATGCAAGTACTCTACAAAAGGAAATGGAAGATCTAAGCATTCAAGACAAGCCAATGCAAGATGGAACTGAAATGGTAAGCAAGGATCATACTGATTTACCAAAGGAATGGAGGTATGCTTCACATCACAAAGATTTAATTATTGGTGATCCTTCTCATGGTGTTAGGACTGGGTCAGCACATAGAGATGCACATGACTACCTAGCCTTTGTCTCTCAAATTGAGCCACACACTTTAGAAGAGGCTGAAACTGATTATAACTGGATGATGGCCATGCATGATGAATTAAACTTTTTTGAAAGGAATAATGTTTGGACACTAGTTAGTAGACCTACAGACCATCCAATCATAGGAACCAAATGGGTCTATAGGAACAAACTAGATGAGAATGGTAAGGTTATAAGGAATAAAGCAAAGGTTGGTAGCAAAAGGGTACAATCAAGAAGAGGATATTGATTTTGATAAAATTTATGCTCCCATGGTAAGACTTGTGGCCATTAGATTACTTCTTACATTTGCTTGCTACATGAACTTCAAACTTTTTTAAATGGATGTCATAAGTTCTTTTCTAAATAGATTTATTTCTGAACAAGTTTTTGTAGAACAGCCACCAGGTTTTGAAAATCATGCTTTTCCAAATTATGTATTTAAATTGAACAAAGCTATATATGGTTTGAAACAAGCACCTAGGGCCTGGTATGATAGATTAAGCAAATTTTTATTTGAAAATGATTTCAAAAGAGGAAATGTTGACAAAACCCTTTTTATTAAAAACAAAGGAAATGATATGTTAGTTGTACAAATTTATGTTGATGATATTATATTTGGTGCAACTAATGAAAATCTTTGTGGTGATTTTGTTGAGCTGATGCAGGGTGAGTTTGAAATGAGCCTTATGGGTGAGCTTAACTACTTCCTTGGATTACATGTCAAACAAATGAAGGAAGGAATCTTTATAAACCAAGCCAAGTACATCAAAGAGATGATCAAGAAATTTGGCATGGAAACAAGCAAAGAGGCTAACACACCCTGAGCACTACCTGTAGACTAAACAAAGATGAAAGTGAATCCAATGTTGACCAAAAGCTTTATAGAGGTATGATCGGATCCCTTTTATATTTGATAGCCAGTAGACCTGATATCTTGTACAGTGAATGTGCTTGTGCTAGATTTCAATACAATCCTAAAGAAACACATGCTTGCTATTAAAAGAATTCTCAAATACTTGAAAGGTACAAGTAATTTAGATCTTTGGTATTCTAAAGAATCATCTTTGAATTTAATTGGTTTTTTCTATGCTGACTATGCTGATTGCAAAATTGATAGAAAGAGCACTAGTGGTACATGCCAATTTCTAGTGTTGAATTTAATTTTATGGTACTGTAAGAAGCAAAACACCATAGCATTGTCCACTACTGAGGCAGAGTACGCTGCTGCTGGTAGTTGTTGTGCTCAAGTTTATGGATTAAACAACAATTAGAAGACTTTGGTGTTACACTATTTAAAATTTCAATCAAATGTGATAACACAAATGCCATTAATTTGACAAAAAATCCTATTCAACATTCACGAACCTAGAACATTGAAATTAGGCACTATTTTATAAGAGAACTTGTATTGAATAATGATATTATTCTTGAATACGTGCCAACTGAAAACCAACTTGCTGATATTTTTACCAAACCATTGAATTTTGATAGATTTGCAATGATTAGAAGTGAACTAGGATTATGTGACCCTCTCTAGAAATACTCCCATGGTCTAAAGGGCAAATTATCTAGATAACTTCCTAATTCAGATTTTGGGAGCTTTGATTGAAATCCAAAAAATTATTTTTGTGCTCCCTTTGCTCGAGCCAACTCAAGCAGATGAACTGTTGGTCGAGCCGGCTCGGATGTCGAGCCGTCTCTTTTTAGTTCGAGCTGTAGGGTTTGTTTTTCTCATTTTTATTACTAAACCCTATTCTATTTGTCTCTAAGAAACCTTCCAAATACATCTATCTTCCAAAAACCCCTTCGGAATTCGAATATTTGTGCACTATGGTGCCAAAAAGAGCTGTTGGGAAAAAATCAAGACAAGAGGGTGAAGCAGTTCCGTAAGAAAGGAGGACAAAATTTCGAGAAGACAATGTTTCCCAGAATCCACCACAGTCTGAGGAAGAGCCTAGCCCAGTTTCTCCCAGTCACCAAATCTCTCTAGGTATGAGACCAATCACCATTGGCAGATAGATTTTATTTGAATATCTGAAGGAGATAGGCTTTGTGATTGGTAATTTTATTAAGAATCAACGATGGAGGAACATGTGCTCCCTAGATGTTAAAACCTACCCAAACCTAGTAAGGATGTTCTATGAAAATTAAAGGTTTAGAGAGAACTTCATTGAATCATCTGTTAAGGGAAGAAGGATAATTATATCTACTGAAGTTCTAGGAAGTGTTTTGGAAATGCCTTTTGAAGGCACAGAATTATAGTACTGAAAGACAGAACCAAAGCACTGCAAACAGTATTAGAGAGAACTGAGGTAAATGAAATAGGAATTCTCAAAGCAAGCATGTTATATATTGAGATGAGAGTTCTACACAATTTTTTTAGCAGGATCTTCTTACCCAGAACTGGACATTTTGATTGGATTAGTGAAAGAGATCTGTGTTTCATGGAGTTTCTAATTAATGCTGATAAGATTAATTTACCAGCTATCATGATCAGCCAGATGAAGGAGGCAGTAAGCAAAGTCAAGGCTTGCCTACCGTATGGAATGGTCCTCACTTTATTCTTTCAAAATACAAACATAGACTTGACAGGAGAGGACAACAAGACACTTCTATACATAGATACCTATACTGCAAAAAACTTTTCAAAGGATGGGATATTTGTTGTCAGATGTGATGGGGGACAAGGGTAGGATCGTTGGTGAGCCTAGAAGTCACCTAGATTAGGGTACTTTTATTTTTTTGGATTTTTTTTTTAGGGGATGATGAAGGAATAGTGGGGATGGAAGACAGGAATTTGAATCTCATGGACTTTGGGACTCAACCTAACGAAGAGACCTCTCACCTCTAGGGCATTACACCCTCCTCGATACTTGGAGGCGCTAGGATGAATCTCAAAGGTCACGAGGGGATAAAGAAGATGGATTGGGAAGGGGGATAACTAGGGCCTCACACCCATGCTCGAAGGTGAAGGCAAGAAGAATCACTCTTCTAAAAACTCAAATTTTTTTCTCCAAAAACTTTTTTTTACAAAGGACTGATGGTGGTATTTATAGACATGTCCAACCCTCATTTGAATTTGAATACAGGATAAAAAGATAGATATGATTCAAATTTAAACACAAGATAGGATAATATAAGCCTATCCATATCTTAATCCTAACCAACCAAATCCTTATTTAAATTTCAAACAAACGATAAAATCCCAAACTACTTTATTCTGGATATGCTTCGAGATTCGTGTAGCATTAGGATTCATGCTAGCTCCGGGATTCGTGCTAGCGATGTCTCCATCATTTTCCTGAGGTGGGGAAAACTCGACTCCGTCGAGTCAAAACGAGCGGAGGCTTTGATGAACCACATCCAAAGACTCTACTCTAAAATTTGTGCACCGCTGAAATCCATATAACTCCAAGATCTGTGCTACTTTGAAATCTGCATGGCTTTGAGATCGGTGCAAGTCTGAAGTCGGCAACAGGAACTAGGTAGTGCTTTCACATTCGTCTGCGTCCGCTTCATCTCCCTCCTCCACGGACCGAAACCAAGGATGGACTTCACCGGCGATTCCGATGTACCAGTGGTCTTCACCAGCAGGCTCTCTGGTGAAGGTGCTGAGTGGAGACCGCGGATGGACGGAATGATGGCCGATGCGAAGAACATCATGACTAGTGGAGGGGACGGCTGGCAATGGGGAGCTGAAAGGAAATGGAGTCGACGGCACGGAGGGGGAGGTGGCCGACACGGTGCTTTCACAGGTGGAAGAGCCGGTGGTCGGGTTGCGTGGGGAAATGGCCGACGGAGGATGGAATCAGCGAAGTCGGTGGTGGCTGGCGACGACTCCGGGCAGAGGGGCATCGGGAGCGGAGATGGGGAGGCATCACAGGCAGCAACGGGCAGAGAGATAGGTGGCCAGCACGGACGGGGGAGGGCCTCGATTTGCACCACAGCGGTTGTGCCGGAGGAATCCTGGGGGCATCGATGATGGAGGAGATGTAGTCGAAGCAGGATGTGCCCTTGGTGCTGAGGATGGCATGATTCGCCGACGTCTGGAAGATCTAGCGGTAAGACATCGATCAGAGGCTATAGGGGGCAGGGAGAATGCCGAGGTTGTTGACGCCGATGCCGGTTTCAAGAATGACCGGCCAACGCTGCCGAAGGTGTCACCGACGATGGCGGTGTAGGAGGTGGCGTGGGGGCTAGACGGTGGATGGCCAGCCCGGAGGATCATGTCGGTGGAGGCCTCGGTGAGGAAGGCTCCGAGGATGATAATCACAAAGCTCGGGATGAGGCCGAGCACCTTGACGGTGGGAGGTAGACGGTGGTGATTTCCTCATAGGCGGAGGGGGGAATCGGGCGAATCTATGTGGTCGGTTACTTTCGGTTGCAAGTGGAAGGGATCGACGAGGTCTGCTGCTCATCTGGTGGGCAAGGGTCCAGGCTGAGTAGGGCTTCCGAGGAACCAGCGGGCGAGGGGGAGGCTGGGTGTAAATTCTGCCCGGATGGAGGGAGCGGAGTGACAACGGTGATCACGGCACAGGGGAAGGCATCACCGGAGATCTGTGCACCGGAAGTTCCGATCGGCATCGGTGGTGATGGCAGCAGAGAGGCGATGGTGGCAATGGGCAGTGGATCATAGAGGAGGGCAGACACTGGTTTGGAGATTTTTTTTTTTTTTTTTTTGAAATGGTGTTAAATCTGGGGAAAAAAAATGGATCGGTGTGGTATGAAATGGAGGGATTTATTGGAGCTGGTGGGAAAGAAGGAGAATCTGTGGTACCCTAATTTTTCTGGGCTTTAATACCAAAATTGATGGGGGACAGGGGTAGGATCGTTGGTGAGCCTAGAAGTCACCGAGATTATGGTACTTTTATTTTTTTGGATATTTTTTTTAGGGGTTGGCGATGGAATAGTGGGGATGGAAGATAGAGATTTGAATCTCATAGACTTTGGGACTCAATCTAACGAGAAAACTTCTCACCTCTAGGGCATTACACCCTCCTCGATACTTGGAGGCACTAGGATGAATCTCAAAGGTCACGAGGTTATAAAGAAGATGGATTGGGAAGGGGGATAACTAGGGCCTCACGCCCATGCCCGAAGGCGCAAGCAAGAAGAATCACTCTTCTAAAAACTCAAATTTTTTTCTCCAAAAACTTTTTTTTACAAAGGACTGAGGGTGGTATTTATAGACATGTCCAATCCTCATTTGAATTTGAGTACAGGATAAAAAGATAGATATGATTCAAATTCAAATACAAGATAGGATAAGATAAGCCTATCCATATCTCAATCCTAACTAACCAAATCCTTATTTAAATTTCAAACAAAAGATAAAATTCCAAACTACTTTATTCTAGATATGCTCCGAGATTCGTGCAGCTTCAGGATTCATGCTTGCTTCGGGATCCATGCTAGCGATGTCCCCATCAAGATGGCACCTGGAAAAAGAAGACTAATGCCCCAGTAGTTGAAGAAAATGAAGAGGTTCAAGAACAAGCAGAGTTATAAGCTGGTGAAGGCACTACAATGCAAATTCCTGAGTCACAGCCACAGCTATGATCTCAAGTCCATATGGACTTCAACACCTCTTTTCCAAACATCTTAGTACCAGATATGCTTGATACGCCATATGGTACAGCTACTTTTACTCATTCTACTGATATTCCAGTTCACAGTCAGCTACTACTATTCCTGCTGTTGACACTTCATTGTTACAAGACTTCATGACACAGCAAATGAATAACATGACTGAATCTATAAAGTCTTCCATGGTTAAAATGTTTGGAGAACTTCAAAAATCAGTTGATGACAGACTAACTCAGTTTGGAGGATAGATAGATGATCTGAAAAGAAGAATAGACACACTTGAAACCTCCAAGACTGCAACTGGTGCAACTGAAACTGATCTACAGCCAATCCTTCAATTGATTGCATCAAGTTCTGAATCTACTAAAACCTCTGTCACTCAGGTTCTTGAAGCCTATAGAACTAAATGGATAATTTGAGGATCAGAATGGGATCACCTGAAGTAGGGAAAAGGATGGAAGAAGACTACACCAAAGGCATCGAAATAATTAGAAGTGAATTTGGAAGATTGAGAGGCTTAGCAGAAGCATTTGCTAATGTTCAAGCCACAGAAATGTTTACATTGCAAA
The DNA here is from genome assembly GCA_021397845.1 of Areca catechu. Taxonomy (NCBI): domain Eukaryota; kingdom Viridiplantae; phylum Streptophyta; class Magnoliopsida; order Arecales; family Arecaceae; genus Areca; species Areca catechu. The sequence continues at coordinate 119,480,168 of CM038043.1, forward strand.
AGGAAGTGGCACAAATAAAAGAATCAATGGAAGATTTAGCTGCTTCTAGAAGCACAAAGAAAATAGAAGCAGAACTGAAATCTATGGATAGCTTCTTATGGAAAATGATATCTAAAATTGAAGATATCCAAGCTGCTCAAAGTGCTCCTCCCTTTTCTAGATCTTTTCCTAGTCAATATGCTTATCCAAGACAACCTGCTCCACACATTATAGCATTCCACAATATACCACAATTTGTTGACCCAATTGCTTCTCTGCCACCTGGAATTTAGATTCCCGGTCAACCTTCACATCCTGAGTAGACTTAGATAGTGACTAAGTGTATTGCCCTTCACTTTGTACTTTGTACTGAACTTCATTGATATAAAATGAAAAGGACACCTTTTGTCTCTTAAATTGTTCTATTTCTCTATGCAAATGAATGTTTATGTTCAATTATTCATACAATGACTGATTATTTTTTTTTGAATTTCAAAATGAATATGAGAAAGTGAAATTATCTCAAACAAATTTTATAAACTTTCTCATTCTATTTCAAAATCTGAGCTTAAATCCTACTCTACCTTTTGGATTGATTGACAAAAAGGGGGAGAAAGTTGTAAAATCATTGCATGAAAAGGGTAAAATATATTCATATATTTGTTCTAATGCATAAAGATTGAAAGCTAAGCTCAAATTAAGCTCTGTTACATTATATTTTTGATACATAATGTTTTAAGTTTTAACCTTTTAAAAGGCTCTTACACTTAATGTTCCCTTGAAACATTTTGAGCTCTGAAAATACATAGAAAGTAAGCCAAAATATGGAGTATCTTATTAAGGGCGAGATTATCTCTCATTGCCCTAATTCTCATTCCATAATTTTTAATTGAAGTCAATTCATTTTACTTGTTTATATGCTCTTGCAAATATAGTCATACAAGTAAATGTAAAGTTTTATATTGCTTTTTCATGCCCAGTGTTTTGTCATCATCAAAAAGGGAGAGATTGTTGATCCCATAAGTGATTTTGATGATAACTAAACATTGGAGCATGTATATTTATTTCTGACAACTCTTCAAGTGTTTTACAAGTTTTTGTAGGATGGATTAAATGTTCAAACATCAACTCCTACACCTCCGTTTTCTTGTTTGAGTTGTGTTGTAATGTGTTTTTTAAAGAAGAACCCAATGAAAAAGCTAAGAAAAAATCATATGAAAAGGGTTACTTCTATGTGTGTGTGTGTCTTGAAATTAGTTTTGAGTTGGTATGCTTGAAAATGTAAAGAGTTGGTAAGAGTATTTCTTTAAGTTCAAATGTAAAAATCCTGAAGAAGATACTCGAGCTGACCCAACTTGTTGAAGAGCTGACTCTGCTTACTGGCATGCAACAAGGATTCTAGAATGCAGCAATCCAAACCGACTTGATGGAAAGCGAGCTGACTCTAGTGAATCCGAGTTGACTGGAATCAGTTTGAGCCGACTCCTCCAGGTCCCATTTCTGAAGATTTCTGAGAATAGCCAGGCGAGCCAATCTGAACTAGAAAGAGCCGACTCTGCTAGACCTAATTTTGAAGACCAAAGAAAGCGAGCCGACCTGAACTGCATCGAGCTGACACTTCCAAAGTAAGGTTTTCCAAACCTAAGAAGAAGAGCCAACCCAAGCTAAAAAGAGCCGACTCCTCGAGTTCAAGTTTTTCAAAGATTCAAGTTCGAGCCGACTCATCCAGAGTGATGTTTTGTGCCCTGAGACAAAGAGCCGACTGCATTGAAGATTTGGTGACTCGACCTATCGACTCGAAGGATCTGAGCTGACTCGAATGTCGTCTCCAAGTATCTAATGACTAGTTTCAGAATTTGTTTTTGAATGCCAAAAAGTGCTCCAACGGTCACAAGTCACATACCAATGATGGAAGACCTTATACTTGAAGGATTTGAACATCCAAAGATAATTCTTGACAAGTTTTTAAAAAGTTCTTCAAAGTTAAGAAAGCTTCATTGAATATTCTACCTACCAATAGCAAAAGAGCACAAGAACATTCAAGCTAGTCTTCAAGTCTTCACCAACTCTGATTTGAAGATTGAAGCAACTTTGGGAAGAAGCCACTAAAGCAATTAAAGCCTATTCAAGTGCATTCAAGTGGACTTCCATCATGTTGCACCGGTAACTATCCGACAAATTGAGTTTGTCATTTTTGTTGCATTTATTTCAATTCAATTTTTGAATTGTTGGATTATTGGTGAGCCCGGTTGAAAAACCAAATAGGTTCTTGGTGAGCCTTCATAAAAACCAAGTGTTGGGTTCTTGGTGATCCTGGTAAAACCAAGTTAGGTTTCTTTGGTGAGCCTATTCAAAATCAAAGGGTGTTGGGTTTTCTTTGGTGATCCCATAAAACCAAAGTATAGAGGTTTTGGATTGTGATCCTGTAAAACAATCCTACTATATTCGGGTGTGAATATAGTGAAAATCCCAAGTGGTATCTTGGGTAGTGGACGTAGGAGAGGTTGCTCCGAACCACTATAAATTTAGTGTGTTTGTGTTATGCTTCTTTATCCCCTTTTAGCTTCTGCAATTTATAACTCTGTCACAGCACCTAACACCTTCTAAGGGATTTTTAATTTCATATTACTTGCTTTAAATTTTTAAATTCCCAATTCACCCCCTCTTGGGTAGCCATCTTGGTAACAACTGGTATCAGAGCAGTGTCTCTGAATACATTAGAGTAAAGATTGATGGCTCATCCAATGAGTACATCCTTGGTGAAAGGCTAATCAACTAATAGACCTCCACTCTTCACTGGCACAAATTATGTATATTGGAAAGCTGGAATGATAATTTATATTCAAGCAGTTGATTTTCAGTTATGGAAGGTCATTCTAAAGGGTCCTTATATTCCCATGATTAAAATTGATGGAGTGGACATTCCTAAACCTGAAGAGGATTGGGACGAACATGACATGAAGATGGTTGAGTTAAATGCCAAAGCCATGAACTTATTATATTGTGCTTTGGATAGTAATGAGTTTAATCAAATTTCTATTTACACCTCTGCGAAGGAAATTTGGGATAAACTTGAAGTGACTCATGAAGGAACTTCTCAAGCGAAGTCTATCTTAAAAGTTCTATCTTAAAAGTCCTCTAAAATAATGTCTACTTCCTGGGGTTGTTCCTTAGGGATTTGTTCTTGGAACTCTTCTATGTACAACTCTTGCGAACCTCACTTTAATCTTATATGTTTGATCCTGGCTCAGTCACTCCTTTTTCAAATTCTATAGTGGGTTCAGGATCTTATTCTATTAGTTTCTCAGTGATCTCAACCTTGCATCCACCTTCATCATACTCTTTCACTACACTTGATTCAAAGATGTCTTCTTTGGATTCTTTAGTAGACTCAGGAGTTTCTTTCTCTAGATTCTTAATGGGTTCAACCTTTTTTCCTTGAAATTCTTTAATGGGTTCTTCCTCTTCCCCTTTATATCCATTAATTAAACTTAGTTTAGCCTCATAAAGTTCAGCCTCATAAACTTCTTCCTGAGGCTCACTAATGGGTTCATGGGTCTTTCCCATGCAAACTAATGGGATAGGAGTAGTAGGCTGGTTTGAAGGAATCTATCTAAGAATTGGCCTAGAGGTTCTAATCATGCTGGGCTTGGGTCGGTTGCTCATGAGTTCTCTTTGATAAGACTCGAATTCTCTAGCAATCTGATAAGCTTCCTCTAGAGTATGAATTTTTCATTGAAGTAATTCCCCCTGGATGTCCTTACATAGGCCTCCTCAAAATCTAGATATGGTCATGGTCTTATATTCGGTTGTGTTACATCTCCTGACAAACCCCTTGAATTCCTCAATATACTCAGATACTGGTCTATCACCCTATCTCAGTTTGTACCATTGGTCTAAAAGTCTTTGCTCATAAAATCTATCTAGGTACTTTTCTCTTAGCCTACATCTCATAGTTCTCTAGCTATGTATTTTATCTCCTCTTTGATAACATTCGTCCTCAATAGCTGCCCAATGCCACTTGGCATATCGAGTTAACCTACATATGGCCAATCTAAATTTCTCTAACTCCGACATCCTAGTGTACTCAAAATAGTGAACCGTGCTCTCCTCCCAATCGATATACACCTCTTGTCTTCCATCAAAAATGGGTGCATAAGGTTGGGTACTTTTAATGGGTCTCTCCTCGGAGTCAACCAAGTATGGGTATGGGCTCCTAGGGCTATACTTGGATCACGGGAATTTGGCCTAGAGGAGTTGGGTTTAGCATGGCCTTGCAGGCTTCTGCCCATGCCTCTACTTGGGCCATCTGATCAGTCATGCTTTGGTTGGTCTGCGCCAATTGGTTAGTCAGGTTTTGGTTCAGTCGGGCCATTTGATCATTCGGGGTTTTCATCAAGGTCTTAAAATTTTGGTCTATGGTTGCACTTGATTGAGCTAGGTCTTGCTAGTAAAATGTCCCTGATCTAGCTGTCATGCGCACACTGACTCAAACTTGGGCTAGGGGTTTGCTAGACTTAGAGTCCAAACCAAATGTTACGTCAAGATGACAATCTTGGTTGTAGAAACTTGGCACCTAGCCAAGTGTAAGGTTGGTGGAGGTCCCTCTTTACTTGCCTTAGACACCAATTCGAAATTGCCCAGGTAAGTAGACCAACCCACTTTCCTTCAGGCTCTTGTCCTTGAACCACTTGCCTAGACATCAGATACACAAGCACATACAAACAAGTTGTTTAAATTGGCTTGACACTTGGATCGACCTGACCTTGTGGCTGTCCCTAGCTCACAGGAGCAAATTTAATTGTCTACTCAGTTTTGATTAAGGGTTAAGTCCGTATGTAGGGTGGTTATTTTGGGCTAAGGACAGGTGATGAAATCCTACCCCCATGTCATACTAATGCCCTTAGTTGATTTTCCATGAGATGGTGCAAACATACATAAGAACCCTAATCTCAGTAACAGAAATTTTGTGCATTGCAGTTCAAAGTGGGACTGAGAAGTGCTATGTAACAATCTTAGAAAAATTTGAAAAATTCACAGAAGATTGCTAACTTATAGATGATATGCCATATGAAAGAAAATCTAAAAATAAAATCTGTGCTATGTTGAGCAGATCCTGAAATTTAGATAATGTAAAAGGAACAGAACAGAACATACAGGAATTTCAGCAACAGTGATGGAGTGCAGGAATTTTCATTTTTTCTATGATTTTTTTCCAATGATAAAATTATGCATGATGATAGCTAACTTATATGGATTAGGAAAAAAATTACTTCAATAAAAAATTAACTACTTGTTTTTAGAGTTTTATACAAATTACAGACAGCCTACTTAGAAATATAGCAAGCAGGAAAACAGAAAGTCCTAAGTGCAGAAATTCAAAAATGTGACCTAACATGCTCTTTGTTTTCTTCTTCACAGGTCAATCACGATGGCACCCCGACATGCCTTAGGAGATCCCCATGGAATGGGAAGAGCGGGTCTTGAAACCCTACTTTTCTCCTAAGACTGGACGGCTTGGTGAAGTACCCAATCCAAGTACTTAAAGAACTTAACCCAAACCTACCATGCTCTGATACCAAGATGATGGGGGACAATGAGGGGATGATGTGTTCCTAATGGAATTAGAAATGATCAAATGAAAATGAAGTAATAAACATGTAGCCATTCGTAGTAAAGGAAGCAAAATTTAATGAGAGGGATTCTTAAATGCCAAACAAGATATGAAGTTTAAACCTTTCGAAGTAACTAAGAAGAGGACCTTAGTAATTAAGAAATCACTCAAATTAGGGCTAAGAATAATTTAATATTACATATCTGAAAACCTATTTATAGAAGGTTACCCGGTAGTTAATATCTCAAATTATGAAGGGAAAACACTCGAAGAGAGAAAGACCTAGGATGACAAGGGATTCCTCTAAATTGTAAGGCATCTTGTAACTGGTTCTTGTCAAGGTAGACCTCTTCTTTGGAGCCTGGAAGCCCGGGGATCCTGCAACAAAATTGTAGAGAAATTAGAGACCTAAGATTGCAAAGGAAATGAGGAGGAAGAATCTTTGAAAAGGGAGAAGAAGCTTGAAATAGCCTTGGCCGGTTGGAGTGGTGTTGGAAGGGAAGAAGATGTAGATGATGGGAAGAACACAATAAGGGCCTCCTGCCCACCCTCTCACAGGGGTCCAAGCTCTCAAGCAAGGGAAATTCTCATGAGAAAAAAAACTCTTTCTTCATTCATTCATCATTACATTTTTCTTCATTCATTCATCATCAATACACCAAATTCATGGAGAGAATAGAGGAGGAAGTTGTGGAGGAAGTTGTGGCCATTTCAAACTTCAATCTTCTTGGGTGAAATTCCATGATGAGGTGTTATGGTGATGTGGCAACGTAGGGAGGTGATGTGGCATGACTTGTCCTCCAAGTTGGCATGGTGTATTGATGACGTGGTGCTCCAAGTAGTTATGGTTTGTTGGAGAAGTTGGTTGCACTCAATCTTGCTCAATTGAAACCCAAATCAAGCAACTCTTGAACCCAACTACTATACTTGCTGAATACAAGGCCAATTTAACCCTAATTGAAATAAGAACAGGACCCAATTACTCTAATGAAACCAAGTACAAGACTCATAAACTCAATTACAACTTAATATAGGACTCAAATTCTTAATCTTCTATCCATAAAAAATTCGGCATTGGTTGAAGTCTCTTCCTGAGCCTGGTGCTCACACCAAACTTCTTTGAAAAGAAGATTGAGCACCCATGGCTCGAAATATTTATTTCATAACCTTGTTTCAATAACAAAGGTATAAAAATATATGTTGGGTACATAGTAACAATCTTTTAATTCAAGAATATTGATCGATGGCAATAACATCGATAGGTGCCAATAGCTCCAGCATGAATGGGATCACCACTCATGCCAAATAGCTCAAAGTCATCCTTCTTCAAACTTCTGGGTCTCTGTAAACCCTGCAATGACTTGTAGATATAAGACCTGATGCAGGATAGTTGCAAAGACTAATTCTAATAATTAAGAATTTAATTGCGATGAGCAATGGCAGCAAACTCAGATAAACTATCAAATTAATTTAATGAAAAATTAGACTAATCCTCTACTAACTAACCGCAATATATTCAGCATGCAATTACATAAAGAACCCTGGATTCTATGATTGAGAAACCACCAAAACAAGGTCATCCTAACTTCAATTAACCAGATCTAATAAGATTTGGATTGTTACTTACCAATAACACTTTTTTCTCCTCTGTTTCAGCAGATCTAGATTCAACTCTCATGATCTAGCGGTAGGATTGCAAACTTCAGTCCTTCGGTTCCCGTTGATGGTTGGATGGCAAGGGAAACCTCCTCTTCTGATCGAGAACACTAGGGATCCTGCAAAAGAACTGTGATTAGAACAATGGAAATGGAGTGGAATTCTGAAATTAGAGAGGGAAAAAAGGATGGACAGCTTGGTTCTAGACCTAGACTGGATGCTGAAGATGGTGGCACCGGGCTTTTAGATCTTGGACTCAGGAAATAACTTAGACTTCGGTACTCCACACACACTAACGCAATGCTTAACCAGCAAAGCACTCACACACTACAATTGCTTAACCTGCAATTGCACTCTCAATGCTTACCCAGCAATTGGAGAAAGGAAACTGGCAGAGTTTCATCAATCAATCATAAGCTTTTTTACAAGAGAAGAATGGGGTGGTATTTATAGACCCCTTATATAGTAGCATGATAAGAACAAACTCATTTAAATACAAGATAGATAAAGATAGGGCCCCTTTAAAGGATAATATTGGACTCCTATCTCTTTTTAAAATTGGATGAAATGTTTGAATTCAAATGGAGTAGACTCTCTTGCACTTGGACTTCTCCATGGAATGGGTGGTAAAATAATGCTGGGCTACGAAATGAGAAATATGGGATGAGGAGTCCTTCTACTTTACTCCTTTTAAAATTTGAATGGCATTTAATGGACGATAATTCATGAATATTTGGCATCTCATTTTTTCCTCCATCTTGGAGTTAATCTTGCTTGGATGTCAACTTGATCTCCTTGCATTTGAAATAAGATAAACATCCATTTATCTTGGATCCTCATAAATTTGAAAGAGGATAAGATAATCTTTCATTTGAAATAAGATAAATCTCTATTTATCTTGGGACTTGACTTGGATAAGATGAGAACTATTTGAGTTTGATTTTTTAGATGAACCATCCATTTGATCTTGGAATCTTTGAATTTGAATAAATTCTTGAATGGTCGACCAACCTTGGAGTGGGCGACAATTTGAGGATGAAAAGAGGTGCTAGATGAGAAGCAGAATCCTTCTACTTTACTTCTCTTAAATGGAATCTTCTTAGATTTTAAAATGGGCAATGAGATGAGATTTGTTGGCGCCTCTCTTTAAACTTGAATTCCAAAAATTGTCTCGATGTCCTAATTTCACATTGTCTCGATGTCTAGATGTCCGGATGTCTCGATGTCTAGATGTCCGAATGTCTCGATGTCTAGATGTCCGGATGTCTCATGAAAATTTTGGACAACCTTATTTTATTATGGAATTGATCCACCAAGGTGATGTGGCATGGCACACTACTCCAAGTGCCAGTTAACAAGGCCCCATGACATGGTGATGTGGCACAATGATATGGCATGGTGACATGGCTTCAACAACTGGGCCTGACCTTGGCTAACAATTGGACTTGAACCCCCCCTTTGACTATTTCAAACACTAATTACAAGACTCAACTTGACCAATTCACAAAACAAAGCAAACTAATATTATTTACAAGACTCAAGCTGAAATTATAATACTTGGCTACTCATTGGTGATCCACAACGAGCTTAGAGGGTTCTGATGTCTTTTCCTAGCTCTGGTGTCCTCACTAAGATTCACATGCGGTATCCAATACCCATGTATCAAAAGCTGAAGAACTTAATGATTAGTTTGTTTGTATCATGTACAAACTTTTTGATGCATCACTAGCATCCTGCTTCTGACTTACAATATATAACTTGCAATTCTTCTTCCAGTGCCCTTCCTTTACATAGTGATAGCAAGTTCCACCAGTGGAGGGATTCCTTACCTTTTTCCTTTTCTAGAAGCTACTCTTAGGGTTCCTTTCTCTCTTTGAACTCTTCTTAGTAGCATCCTCTCCTACGAGAACTAGGTCAGGAGTATCAAGGATATAGGCAATTTTTTCCTGAGCTAATACAATTCTCAGGTTCCTCAACCAATCCACATAATTCGGATCAGTAAACTTATTGGTATCCAAGATGCCCTACAGAGAAAAAGTAGAAGCCATAATGTAACAATCTATAGTAAGTAAAGAACAGCTATAAGCAGACCACTCATGATGATATTCTTAATTAGACAAGGACTTTTGCATCTAATTGTGTCTCCCACTATTTTCTATCGAATACCATAACCCTCAACTATAGTAAGCAGAAAACCTTCCCAGGGTTTCCTTAGTGGGGTTGAGATCCCAATCCCTCATAAATGCCTTGTGTTAATCACAACAAACACCTATGAGTTCAATGATAGGAAAATCCCTTTCCAATTAAAATCCATGCAATTCTCAACATAACAGCTACCTCTAAAACACTTATAGCCTTGGTTAATCACAACAAACTATAATGTCTTAGTTTAGTCAGACCCTTCATTTCCATACAGCCATGTCTGATAAATGTTGCCTTTATGTCAATCACAACAAAGCAACACCACCAATCATGCCATAAAGCATAACATGCACTAAGACAAATATCATATCAAATCCTAGAATAGGCCTTGTGGCAATCACAACAAGCCTACTATAGTTTTTGACATGGATTTGGCTTGGCATGAAGGAAGGCAATGTATAGTGTGCTTAGTACTTAGCATTTCCAATTTAGGGTTTAGATATGACCCAATTGGCTAGGTAAGTGGAAGAGATGAGGGGGTCCCCTTATTGCTTTCCTTAGACACCAATTGATTTGGCCTGGTCAGACAACAGAATCAATTTAAAATCTCATTCCTTTTACCTTCCCAAACCACTTTGCCTAGACACCAATTGGTTGATCATACCCTAATCTAATTTGCATCATGACTAACTTGTACTATGACTAAATATTGATTTTATGAGGGCTTTGATGGTCTCTAATACATCCTAATATAGAAGTAATCATGTCAACCTAACATTCATGACATCATAAAACCTAACATTCATGACATCATAATGTATACATAACCAGACACATATGACATGATATTCATTCCATTATTTAAGCATATTAACCCTAATATGCACACCATAAGCATGATTGTAATATCAATCCATTCGCCTCACTTGTTCATGGGATATGGCCATAGCGGCACCCCTACACGCCATAGGAGACCCCATTGAATGAGAAAAGAGGGCCATAAAATCCTAAATGACTCCTATGACCAGACGGCCATGGTGACTAATCCAATCCGAGGCAATTACTAGGATATAACACATTTCAAATATGTGATTGACCTAATCATGCATAGAATCATATAATTATTCAATAGCATGGACCATTGATGCAGGACTAAAATGCATGCAAAATATTTTTGTATTTTTATGTGTTGAGTTAAGTATCTAAATCTCGAAAATAAGGCTAAGAATTAAAGTAGAGAGTTCTATACAAAAATAAAAAGCAACAGCATGCAAGTAGACCCTTGAAATGATAAGGAAGAAGGACTGTCAAGGCCGAGAAGCCCCGGTTGGGCTAGTTTCCCTTCAATATTGCTTCTGGCATGTAGAGGGGGTGTACCTGACAGGATCTTGTAGATGATTCCTTATAGAGGTCACTCTTCGCTCCTGGATATGGCCTGGATGATCAAGCCGAAGATCCTGCGGATTTGCGACTTTCAACCCGGTGATCCGATCGCTGCCCGGATGGAATCTATGGATTTGTAGACTTCAAGGGACATACAAATCACCTGTCAAGGGTTAGAAAATAATGTAGGGATTAAGAAATAAATTAAAAATAGCAAGAAAAGAATGGTTTTGATGTTGGGTGGCCACGGCTGGAGAGGTGGCTTCTAGGGTTTTGATGGCGGCTGAACACAGGGCACAGGAAACAAGAAAGAAGAAGGGGTTCACATAGATTCCCCTTAGCACATAGCAAATTGAAAAACTCAATAATTTTTTCAAAAATAAAATTAGTCTTCATACAAGAGAAGGGGGCCTCTTAAATAGACCCATAAACTTGCCTCCCAAGTAAGGATACAAAAGACATTTCATAACAATTTGAATCCCACCCAAACCCTAGCCGGAATGCTTGGTAGGTCAATAGCCCTCTTTCCCTCAAACTCCCTCTCTCTTTCTTGCCTTGGGTGGCCAAGGGAGGTGACCCTAAGTGTCCGCCCAAGGGGAGGTGACCATAAGAGTGTGGTGCCCCTTGGTAACTCCTCATGGGCCTTGGATGGCCCAGTTTGCTTCAGGCTACGGTCCAGGGCTTCCAAGCTGCGATCCAGGGTTCCAGGGACTTCAATTCCTCCTGCTTGGCCTTCCATGGTCTTCATGACTTCAAACTGGGTTAGTCTTCAATTGTATTGAGTCTTCATTGGACTTGGACTAGAATTTAAAGGACTTAGAAAATGACTAGCTCAACATGAGTTGACTTGACTAACTGATCCAAACCCTACTGGTATGAATAAAACTCTGAATACATGACTCAAATGATGAAGGCCCAAAAAGAACATGACTCAAGGACCAAAGGAAAACTCAAATAGGCTAAGCCCTTATTACAAATTGGACTCAAACACTACTCAGTAATCCATAGAGGGTTGAGAAGCCTCTGTCTTATTCTGGTGCCTCTGGTGTCCGCACCAACCATACTTGATAATATGCACTATCATATAATCTTTCAATAGTATGCATCATACTATGATTTATATATATGATCATATTATCATTCAATATATAATTAAATCTTAATTAGTGGCATGCATTAGAATATGATTCCCATATATGATCATATTCATTATATATAAGCATATTCAATTGACCATTAATTGAATGAAATAAGAGGGCTTTGAAACCACTATTGGGTTTCTAAGGTTTTGATAGCAAAATAAAATAATGGATTCTAAAAAATTTCTTTCTTGAAAGTCCAAACAACTTAAAACCATAAGCCCACGATCCCTTATTCATTATAATTAAAAAGTCATGCAATTAGGATTTGGAAAAATACTTGAAATGCTAATTCCTTCTTCTTTCCACTAGGCACACAAGTGCATGCCCTCTAGAGGTGATCCACACAGGAATTTATCCTAGGAAGCACTATTTAGTAGGTTGCTTAAGCCACTAGAACTCTTCTGATGGCCTTTCTTCCTTTTGCAGCCTCTCCTTCCTTTCTCAGATCCCCTTGCCCTCCTGTAGAGTACTCTGAGCCCTCTCCAAATCTTCTCTTCACTCTCTTTTTGACTTCCTAAATCTCTTCCTAAACCCTTGTCTTAAAATGGTGGACTTGTCTTAAGACAAGACCTAAACTCTAATAAGGGAGGGAGGAGACAAAGGAGGGTGTGGTAGAGTGTAAGTGTAAGAAAAAAAGATGGAATCAGATACAAATGGCCTAAACACTGAAGGGTATTTATAGGAGATGGGGAGGCACCATATAAGCCTTCTTATAAACCCATGATAAGCCTTTCAATTTATCAAATAAGACTCTTCATATAGTAAGAGTCTTATAAATGAAAGGTTAACTATTTTCATGCACCAACTGCCTCACTCAAGTCCCTTCAGAATTCATCTGACTTCTCCGCTTGACACAAGTCAAATACCGATTTTAAGTAAGCCAAGGGACATGGCTTTTAATTTCAAGAATCGATGTTTTGAAATTCTTTAAAGTAGAAGGATTCAGCTTCTTAGAATTAGCGCTAAACATGAAGAGTCGCAACTTTTCATGTGCGCCAACTTCCTTCCACCGCATTCTTCATTTTATTTTGTCTGGTCATAGGACATTCAATTAGCATGGAGATGAGGCTAAGGGATGTCTTGCTTTATCTAGAAACTAGGTCCCCAAAGCAGGACTCTAGGTCCTTTTCTGTGCACCAATAGTGAAGAGTCACTACTCTTCACTTGTCAATCAACTTTCTCTACCCCATATGCTACCTTTGACTAGTCAAAGTATATCCAATATGGGTGTCAAATGAAAAGGGATTAAACGTACTTTATCACCATATAAGTGATTATCAAGCAGAAGGACTCTTGGTCCTTTTGCGCCCCTTTAATTGCTGACCATTTCTTTTGGCACCAAGAATCCCATGCCCTTAGGACTTTTGGTATTCGGTGCATAAAAGCCATGAAAAATATCAGATAAATTATGATAAATCCATCCCACTTAGGTCTCAACCCAATCTAGGTTTCCCTCAAATTGGTTATCCCATTAAGCAACCTTTAAACCCACATGCTAGTGTTTAATCTAGCTAACCAATTAGGATCCCATGAACCTAATAAAATACCAATTGACTTTTTAGTTCAATTCCCTAATGTGTGTGACCCTTTGGGTTCTACATCTAGCAAGCAGTAGATCTAGGTCCAAGCCAATTTGATCTAATCAGACACGATTAACCTAATTAAGTCAAATTGAGCTGACTTAAGTTGCCAATTCGAACTAGCTTTTGAATTGACTCATGAATTCAATCCAATTGATTCATGAAAACCCACAAGACATGATTGATGTCTAGCAATATATCATGCCTACTCGAAAGATGAGGAATTTGGTAGAAAGTACTAAAATATCGTTTAGTAAAAAGTTACCATGTAATTCAATCCTTCGATCTCCCTGTATCCCGATTAAGTGATGGGCATGGATAAATGTCAAACCCTAGCACTTAATCCTGTTGAATATCAATATGATAATGAAGACTCAATCGATGAATGATTAGAAATCCTATCTAATCTTATCTTGCTTTGATCAAAGACTTCCTGAGTCATCATTTGAAGAGATCACATGGGATAACTTCTCCTCTTACTAGGAGTGATCGATTCCTTGTTGACCTAATCATTACCTTCATACACAATCCACCATATCTAGAAACACCCTGTACATGACTTAATTGTCATGAGTGAGTATGCACCAAAATATGGGTTCATGTGCACAAGATACTATGGTAGTCTCAGGTTTAAGGATCACATGCACAACTCCCACTAAGAGAACATTTTTTTGATAAGTAAGACTTTCATTTGATGTTCTCTTGTCGGATTAGTTTAGTGGACTCATAACCTAATGAGCACCCACATCCTTGTATTAGTGTCTCTGCACAAGTGGTTGTGAGACAACCACCCTCTCCATCGAGCATACATAAGATGTGCTAGTCTTTCCGGATTCATCGATCCCCAAATCGATTATCCAATGACTAGGAACATTTTAGATTAGGGCTTATAGGATCATATCTCATCCTTATGATCTCCATCATAACCCTAATTCCATTACCTTAACCTATGGGGTTCATTATAATCTTGATAAGATGCAGTAATATGAGGAATCAAAAGATGCCTTTTATTGATAAATTGTATCATACATGAGTTGGAAGATCATAGAAATGCCCTTACAATGATTGGCTTTTAGGGTACCATTCTTTCATCATTTGCACCCTATTGGGATAATTCCCTCAGGTGATCGACTAAGGTCCAAACCTGGTTGTCATACATGAAGTCCATTTCAAATTTCATGGCACTGAGCCATTTGTCAGCATCCTTACTCATGACAGCTTCCATATAGGTCAGTGGATCATCTCCTTCAATGATACTGGTTTCATTATTATTTCCAGTCATAAAACCATATCATAGAGGTGTTGCCCCCACTCTCTCTAATCTACAAAGAGGAGGTGTGTGTTGTGGTTGTACCTGATCAACTGGTACTTCTGATTGAGAAACTTGAATTTATTTATTTTGAACTTCACTTAATTCAATTATTCTTCCATTACCATCTTCTTGGATAAATTCATTTTCCAAGAATATGGCATACCTACTAACAAGAACCTTTTAATCAGTAAGATGATAGAATATATATCCAATACCCTCTTAAGAATAACCAATAAACCTACATTTCTCAGCCCTAGCACTTAGCTTATATCCAAATTTCTTTTTAACATAAGCTGGACAACCCCAAATCTTAAGATGTTTAAGACTTGGTTTCTTGCCATTCCATAATTCATACGAAGTACTAGGTACTGATTTTGATGGTACCCTATTTAATACATATGCAGTGGTTTCTAGGGCATATTGATGCGAGACTATTTATGCATGCTAATTATGTTTTTGTTATTAGGTGATGAGTTATGAGTTTATATCTTGAATTTTGTGTCAAGAAACTAAGCAGGTAATTCTACAAAAATTTTAGAAGCATAAGCATGTAGAAGTAAACCCCAGAGTGAAGAAACTGGATCGCCGAGGCTTAGAAGCCCTGGTAGGACTAGCTCTTCTATAATATTGCTACCTAATGAGTCAGGAGGTGTACCTAGTAGAGATTTGAAGATCAATTTATGAAGAGATCGCTCTACATTCTCGGATGCAGCCTGGAGAAACAAGCTGAAGACCCTACGGTTCTGTGTCTTTCGACCTGCTGACCCAAAAGCAGGCTGGATGGAATCCTGATTCATGGACTCTGGGAGACTTGCAAATCATCATTAAAGTGCTGGAAAATAAAGAAGTAATAAGATTGGCGGCTGAAGGAAGAAAGGGAAGAAGATGATTGATGTGGGGCAGCCAAGAGGTTAAAGAGGCTGGCAGCTAGGGTTTTGGGTTGGAAGCTTGGAGGCAGGGCATAGGGATCACACAGATACCTTGAGGGATCACACAGATACCCTTAATCACACAAGAGATCACACAGGGATTGGAGAAAACTTTATAATTCATTCATCAATAATCAACAAAAACATGAGAAGGGGGACCAAAATACAGACTCAAAATAGGGCTTTGGGACTAGAATAAAGACTCAAGTGGGCTAAGCCCTTATTACAAAATTGGTCTCAACTAATCAAACACTACTAAGATATCCACCAAGGGTTGAGAAGCCTCTATCTTATTCTGATGCCTTTGGTGTCCGCACCAATTCTCCCGGGGTGGGAGGAACTCGACCCTGTCAAGTAAGGATCACTCTGGCTCTGGTATCTCTCAAGAAGGTCTGGGTCAAGGTGCTACAAGTCCTCTCAAGTAATCCATGAATCATCAGATTCTGGTCAACCTTGCCAACGGACTAGGTAGCATTGATAGCTATGGCCCCAGGTCATGATAACTTGATCATCGAGGATACGCTCGATCCGTTCACCTCTCTCAGGCCAATTTATAGATGGACACTCTACGTTAGGTTCACTCTCAAAGGATGGAATAGCTCCCAAAGCCTCACTAAGAATCACTGCCAGTTTCCTATACTCAACCAAGTCCGCGATATTGAAGGTAGAGCTAATGCCAAAATCTAAGGGTAGATCTAGCACATAGGCATTGGGTCCTACCTTCTCTATCACTCTAAAGGGCTGGCTCCATGAGCATGAAGCTTCTTAACGGTCCCTAGTGGGAACCGCCCAGGCCTAAGCCTAATCATACAAAGACTCCTACATTAAATTCCTTGGCTCTCTTTCGGGAATTAGCTAGTTTGTTTCAAAATTAGTGTAGGTGGTGAAATGATGCGGGACTATTTATGCATGCTAATTGTCCGTACCACATATCCCCAAAAGGATATTAGATGTGTGAAGCACATCATGGACCTTACCATGTCAAACAAGGTACGATTCCTCCTTTCTGCTACATCATTTAATTATGGTTTATATGGAGGGGTCCATTTAGAGAGAATACCATTTTCCTTAAGATGATTAAGAAATTCACTAGATAAGTATTCTCCTCCTCGATCAGATCAAGAACTTTAATACCTTTTCTAGTTTATTTCACCACCATACTTTGATACTTTTTACATTTATCAAAGGCTTCAAATTTATGTTTCATGTGATACACATATCCGAACCTAGATTAATCATCAATGAAAGAGATGAAATAAGAGTGTCCTCTTTTAACCTGAGTTGACATAGGTCCACATACATCGAGTGTATTAAACTTAACAACTCAGTTGCCCTTTCTCCATGTCCAGTGAATGGAGACATGGTTATTTTACCCATGAGGCAAGATTCACAAGTTCCTAATGATTTATAATCATATGGGCCAAAGAAATCATCTTTGCATAACTTGTTAATCCTTGACTCACTTATATGACCTAATCGGTAATGCCAAAGGAATGTTTCATTGGTATCATCTCTCCTTCGCTTTTTATTTTCTACAAGCAACACTTCATCATTTAGTGATAGAATTAAAACACCATTCAAAAATTTACCCATTCCAATGAAGTCATTAGAATGAAAAATGGAACACCCATTTTTCTTAACATTTATTTTAGAACCTTGTCTTAATAACAAAGGTACAGAAATAACATTTCTAACAACACTTGAAATATAATAACAATCTTTTAATTCCAATATCTTATCGGAAGGCAATAATAACATGTAGGTTCCAACAGCTTCGGCATGAATGGGTGCACCACTCGTGCCATAAAGATTGAAGTCACCTTTCGTCAAACTTCTAGGTCTTGGTAACCCCTGCAATGACTTGTAGATATGAGACCCACATGCGGTATCCAATCCATGAATCAAAGTTGAAGAACTCAAGATAAATTTGTTTGTATCATAAACAAACCTCTTGATGCTCTATTAGCATCTTGCTTCATACCTGCAAGGTACGTCTTGCAGTTCTTCTTCCAATGTCCCTTCTTACCATAGAAGAAATAGGATACATCATTTGAAGGCCTCTTTTCCTTCTTTTTCTTATTGATGCTATTCTTAGTGTTCAGCTTTCACTTTGTACCCTTCTTCATTACCCCTTTATTCTTCCCATCAACTAGAAGAAGATAATTAGCCTTATCTCTTTTGAAGTGGCTCTCAACTGTCTTAAGCATGTTAAGTAGCTCTGGTAATGATAGATTCAGTTTGTTCATGTGGTAGTTCATGACAAACTAAGATAAGGAATCTGGGAGTGATTGCAGGATCAAATCCTGATTAAGCTCTCCATCCATGACCAATCCTAATTGACCTAATCGGGTGATTAAGTTAATCATTTTAAGAACATGGATATGTACAGGCGAGCCATCACTTCATTCATGCCTGAAACAGCTACTTAGATATTTCATATCTAGCAGTCCTACTATGCTCTCCATACAACTCTCTGAGATTGAGCAGTATGGACTGAGGTTCCATGTCTTCATGTTGCCTCTGTAGCTTGTTGCTCATCAAGGCTAACATGATACACTTGACAGTCAAGCTATCATTCTATCACATTCTATAAGTGGCCTTTTCCTTCTCTGTAGCATCATCTTCGATTGGATCTGGATCTGGAGAATCGAGGATGTAGGAAACATTTTCCTAAGCTAGTACTATTCTTAGGTTCCTCAACCAGTCCTATGTTTGTTCTAGTCAGTTTATTAGCATCAAGGATGCCTCGCAATAAAAGAGAAGAAGCCATTTAATTTTAAATCTATGAACAAACAAGAACAATACATAAGCAGATCACTCAAAATAATAACCACAATTAGATAAGGACTTGAATCTAATTGTGTCTCCCACTATTTTCTTTGAATGACATAACCCTCAACTATGGTAGATGAGAAACCAATATCTGATTTCTTTAGTAGGGTTAAGATCCCAATTCCTTATAAATACCTTGTGTTTGCACAACAAACGCTTATAAGTTCAAGGGTAGGATATTCCTTTCCAATTGCATCCCTTGCAATTCTCAACATAACACTTGCTTCTAAGACACTTATTAATATGGAACAAATAATTAAAGCCTAATTAACACAAATTAGCAAAGTATAATTTTTTTTTTTTTTAGATTTTAAAAGAAGACTTGAAGGAGACAATAAAAAAAACTAGTTAAATTAACTACCCGTACAAGTAAACCTAACAAAATAACTAAGGAAATAGGATCTGGTGGCTAAGAAACCATCGAAACTAGGATTAACTTTCAACTAATTAGAAACTAAATAGGGGGGATAGGTTTAAAGTTACCAACGAAAATCAATTCTTCACATTAACAATACTCTCAAGATTGTCATGGCAAGGTTTCAAGAACTTGATCCTGAGCTCCGATCTTCCGAGCGATGCCGGTTTTGAGGCAATAACTCCTAACTTCGATTCTTGTCACCTGCAAACACTCAACAAAGGAAATTCAAGTTAGGAATTAGTAATGAAATGAAAAGAAGGAAAGGGAAGGGTTTGAAGTGATGGTTGGGTCTTCTTGTCAGCTGGATAGAGAGGACAATTAGGGCCTCGCACCCCATGATGTTCCAAAGAACAAAGGAAAATGGCCTCACACCCCGTGATGTTCTGAAGAACAAAGAAAAAGGGCCTCACACCCTATGATATTCGAATAACAAAGGAAAACTAGGGCCTCACATCACTCGATGCTCGAAAGCGAAGGAATAGGGTCTCACACCCCTCGATGCCCAAAGGCAAATGAAAACGGGCCTCACACCTTTCCCATGCGGGACGAACAAAAAGAATCTCTCTTTTCTAAACACTTATCCTTTTTCACCAAATTTTTTTACAAAGGACTAAGGGTGGTATTTATAGACTTTCCAACCCTCTAACAAGATAAAGATGAAACCTATCACAATCCTAACAGACTTCAACTAATAATCCTAATCTAAAATAAACTTGAAATTAAAATAGCTTCAAACTAATCAATCCATCAAGATTAAAAAATTAAATAAATAAAATAATAATCCGAATGCATCAAGATATGTGTAAAAAAGAAAGATTCATATCAGGATCCATGTTGAACTACTCTGAAATCTATGCAGGCTTGATAACTGTACAGAAAATTCTTGCTCTGAGAAGCATGCAGCTTTGAGATCCATGCAAAGCTATTTTGCTCTGAGATATGTGTAGGTTCTTCTCTGTTGCCATTGAACAGAGGGAGGTGACGGACAGGAAGAAGGGCATGCGGGGAGTCTTCGCCGGCATTAGTGCTAGGGAATGCGACGGCTAAGGGAAGGCGGTGCCACTAGCGGAGACGACCGGCGGAATAGCAAGGGCGGAGATCCGGCATAGAGAAGGCGGTCACCATGGCAGAAGGAGGTGGGACGGGCATCGACGGGCTTAACTAGCATCGGTGGATGATGGATCTGCTACACCGGGGTGCTCCGATAGTGTCGGGGCATCAATTTACAGGGAAGGGCTTTGGTGGGTGGCATGGGCAGCCATCGGGAAAGGGAGGCGATCTGGTGGGTTCTCGCCGGTGTCCTCGGAGGATCCTTTGCTGGAGAAGGGGTGGCACGGTCCTGCAGCACGGGCAGTGGCTGTGGGCATGTGGCGGCCATGGGAGGTCGCGAGCGGTGGATCCAGGAAGATGATGGTTTGGGGCTGGGAGGAAGAAGATGACATGAATAGCTAGGGATAAGTCAGGGATAAGTCAGGGATAAGTAGGAATATAATGGGAATAGTGGGGATAAGTGGAATAGCTAGAATAAAACTACAAAATATAATAAAAAAATCTTAGAGGAAAAGAAAAACCCGGATGGGTTTTGATGTCACCATCATTCCCCTAGGGTGGGACGGCATCGACGGGCTTAACTAGCATCGGTGGATGATGGATCTGCTACACCGGGGTGCTCCGATAGTGTCGGGGCATCAATTTACAGGGAAGGGCTTTGGTGGGTGGCATGGGCAGCCATCGGGAAAAGGGAGGCGATCTGGTGGGTTCTCGCCGGTGTCCTCGGAGGATCCTTTGCTGGAGAAGGGGTGGCACGGTCCTGCAGCACGGGCAGTGGCTGTGGGCATGTGGCGGCCATGGAGGTCGCGAGCGGTGGATCCAGGAAGATGATGGTTTGGGGCTGGGAGGAAGAAGATGACATGAATAGCTAGGGATAAGTCAGGGATAAGTCAGGGATAAGTAGGAATATAATGGGAATAGTGGGGATAAGTGGAATAGCTAGAATAAAACTACAAAATATAATAAAAAAATCTTAGAGGAAAAGAAAAACACCCGGATGGGTTTTGATGTCACCATCATTCCCCTAGGGTGGGAAAAACTCGACTCCGTCGAGTCAGGCTCGATGCTACAACCTTTTTTTTCTTTTTTTTTCAAACCCTAATCCTCTCCCACTCTGATACCAAACTGATACAGGATAAATAATTAAAGCCTTATTAACACTAATTAGCAAAGAATAATTTTTATTTTTTTTAGATTTTAAAAGAAGACATGAAGCAGATAATAAAGAAAACTAGTTTAATTAACTACACGCACAAGTAAACCTAACAAAATAACTAAAGAAACAGGATTTGGTGGCTAAGAAACCACCGAAACTAGGATTAACTTTCAACTAATCAGAAACTAAAGAGGTGGAATAGGTTTAAAGTTACCAACGAAGATCGATTCTTCAGGGCAGGATTTCAAGAACTTGATCCCGGGCTCCGATCTTCCGAGTGATGCTGGTTCCTAGGCAAGAACTCTTAACTTCCATTCATGATCACCTGCAAACACTTAACAAAGAAAATTCAAGTTTGGAATCAATAATGAAAAGAAAAGAAGGAAAGGGAAGGATTCGAAGTGATGGTTGGGTCTTCTTGTCGATAGGATAGATAAGAAAATTAGGGCCTCACACCTCGTGATGTTTCGAAGAACAAAGGAAAAGGGCCTCACACCCCGCGATGTTTCGAAGAACAAAGGAAAACTAGGGCCTCACACCCCTCGATGCT
The DNA here is from genome assembly GCA_021397845.1 of Areca catechu. Lineage (NCBI taxonomy): Eukaryota > Viridiplantae > Streptophyta > Magnoliopsida > Arecales > Arecaceae > Areca > Areca catechu. The sequence continues at coordinate 119,501,911 of CM038043.1, forward strand.
TGAAAGTGAAGGAATAGGGTCTCACATCCCTCGACATCCAAAGGCAAAGGAAAACGGGTCTCACACCCTCCCCATGTGAGGCGAATGAAAAGAATCTCTCTTTTCTAAATACTCATCTTTTTTCATCAAATTTTTTTACAAAGGACTGAGGGTGGTATTTATGGATTTTCCAACCCTCTTACAAGATAAAGATGAAACCTATCACAATCCTAATAGACTTCAAACTAATAATCCTAATCTAAAACAAACTTGAAATTAAAATAACTTCAAACTAATCAATACATCCAGATTAAAAAAAATAAAATAAATAAAAATATAATCCGAATGCATTAAGATCTATGTCAGAAAAAAGGTTCATATCAGGATCTGCGTTGAACTGCTCTGAAATCTATGCAGGCCTGATAACTGTATAGAAAATTCCTGCTCTAAGAAGTGTGTAGCTTTGAGATCCATGCAAAGCTGTTTTGCTCTGAGATCTGTGTAGGTTCTTCTTTGTGGCCATGGAATAGAGGGAGGCAATGGATGGGAAGAAGGGCTTGCGGGGAATCTTCGCTGGCGTCAGTGCTAAGGAAGGCAATGGCTTGGACAGCGGCTGGGGGAAGGCGGTGGCACTGACAGAGATGACCGACAGAATAGCAAGGGTGGCGATCTGGCATAGGGAAGGCAGTCACCATGGTAGCAAGGGGTGGGACGGGCATCGGCGGGCTCAGCTAGCATCGGTGGACGGTGGATCTGCTGCATAGGGGGCCTCCGATAATGTCGGGGCATCGATTTGCAGGGAAGGGCTTCGATGGGTGGCACGGGCAGCCGTCGGGGAAAGGGTGGCGATCCGGTGGGTTCTCTCCGGTGTTCTTGGAGGATCCTTCATCGGAGAAGGGGTGGCACGGTCCTGCAACACGGATAGTGGCTGTGGGCGTGTGACAGTCGTGGGAGGTCACGAGCAGTGGATCTGGGAAGATGACGATTTGGGGCTGGGAGGAAGATGATGACAGGAATAGCTAGGGATAAGTCAGGGATAAGCAAGAATATAATTGGAATAGTGGGGATAAGTTGAATAGCTAGAATAAAACTACATAATAAAATAAAAAAATTATTCTCTACTTTTCTCAAATAATTAGATCTCACTCATAGTAATTTAGTTTAATATATTTATCCTGCATCAATTTTGAGGATCGTTGGAGAGCTGAAAAGTCTCCTGGAATTAGGGTCAAGAAGGGGATAAGTCAGGGATATGCAGGAATATAATGGTAATAGTGGGGATAAGTGGAATAGCTAGAATAAAACTATAAAATAAAATAAAAAAACCTAGGAGGAAAAGAAAAAAAATCTGGATGGGTTTTGATGTCCCCATCACTTATTGCCTTGTATTGCACAACAAACCATAATGTCTTAGTTTAGTCGAATCCTTCATTTTTTATAGTCATGATTGAATAATGTTATCCTTGAGTTTGCTTAACAAAGTAGCATTATCAATCATACTATAAAGCATAAAATGTACCATGTCAAACTTTATATAAAATCCTAATAGTAAGCCTTGAGTTTGCTCAACAAACCTATTATAGTTACGATACAAATTTGTCATAGCATGAAGGAAGGCAATTTGTAGTGTGCTTAATCAATTAGCAATTCCATTTGAAGGTTCAGATTTTACCAAATTGGCCAAGTAAGTGGGAGAGATGAGGGGGTCCACCCGTTACTTTCCTTAGACACCAATTAAATTAGCCACGTCAAACAATGGAACCAATTAAAAATCTCATCCCTTTACCTTCCTAGAACTACTTTGCTTAGACACCAATTGGCTAATCGAACCCTAATCGGATTTGCATCATGATTAACATACACTATGACTAAATATAATTTTTTTATGAGGGCTTTGATGGTCTCTAACACATCCTAATTAATCATGTCAACATGATATTCATTCCAATAATTAAGCATATTAACCCTAATATGCATAACATAAGCATGATTATAATAGCAATCCGTTAACCTTACTTGTTTATGGGATATGGCCATAGTGGCACCCTTACACTCTAAATAGACCACATTGAATGGAAAAAGAGGGCCTTTAAACCCTACTTGGCTTCTATGACCAGACGGCCATGGTGATTAATCCAATCCGAAGTAGTTACTAGGATATAACATATCACATATGTAACTTAAACTAATCATGCATCGATTCATAACATAGTTAGCAATCAACACCAAAGAGATTACTAATTTCATGCATCAAGGTGGGTCTGATACCACTATTGGGTTACCTAGGCTGGGCAAAGTGGAAGACTTGGTTTCAAAATGTTCATATTTGAAACCCTGACCGGTCAGGATCCTAAACCCAAGGACCACTTGATCATGACAACTAATAAATCTAAACTTTATGGTTATAAAGGAATACCTGGAATGCTATATTCCTTAATTTTCATGAGGCACACAAGTACATTCCCTCTAGAGGTGATCCACACAAAAATCGGACCAAGAAAGCACTCCTATGAAGATTGCTTGTTTGACTAGAACTCTTCCAGCAGCCTTTCGAACTTTCTTCCTTTGCTAGAACCCCTACCTACTCAAAGAATACTCGAATCCTCTCTCAGATCCCAAATACCACTTCTATTTTTCTCCCTAGGATTTTGTCTTAATTAGACTAGCCTTGTCTTGAAAGAACAAGTTTTGTCTTAAAGAGACAAACCTTGTCTTAAGGAGGAGGGAGAGAAATATGGGTAGTATATTTTGATGGAAAACTTTAATGCTTTTGCATCAGATTACTGATTCCAATTTAAAGAGAGGGATAGGGCACTTGATATGTCTCTCCTTCAGCCATATTTAATAAGGCCCTTCAAGCAGAAGGAGTCTTATTAGGATGAGAGGACATTTCATGATAAGATTTTTCATGCACCAAGAAACAAATCATTGTCTCTTCATTTTCAGCATTTTTTCTCCATCTACAACATGGCTTTGACCATTTATGAAAGGCTAAAAGGTGTGATTTCATAATTAAAACATTGGAGAAATACAGGAGCCTTCAAACAGAAGGACTCCTGGTCTCAGATTAGTGCCAAAAATAAAGAGACGCAACTATTCATTTAAAGCCAACCCCTTCCACACCAAATTGCTATCATTTGATTGGTCAAAACTCTTCCAAAAGAGAATAGAGATAAAGAAGAAGTCCTTTGGACTTTATTTGGCCTTTGTGACCAACTGGAAGAAGGACTCTTGGTCCTTCTGTGCACACTTTTTCTTGGCACACACCATAAGTTGGTGCCAAGAGTCCTTGCCATGTAGGACTCTTCATTTTGACCAAGATAAGCCCCAAATAAATTTAGATAAATATTGAATTAGGCTGCCCCACTTAAGACTCAACCTAATTTAAATACCACTTAAACTGGTTAGCCTAATTAGCAAACAAGCTAATCCAATCCAATTGAATTAGGAGTTGGGCTAGCCAACATATGCTAGTATATCAATTAGCTAGCTAATTAGGATCCCACGATCCTAATAAATATACAATTGACTTCCTTGGCCAATTCCTTAATGTCTAGGTGCAAGCCAATTCGATCCAATTGAACCCGATTGACCTAATTAGGTCAAATTGAGCTGACCTAAGTTGCTAATTCGAACCAACTTCTGAATTTACTCATGAATCTAATCGAATTGATCCATGAAAACCTACAACACATGATTGACATCTAGCAACATGTCATGCCTACCTAGGAAGATGAGGAATTTTATGAAAATTACTAAAATACCTTTCAATGAAAAGTTGCCATGCAATTCAATCCTTCGATCTTTCTTTATCTCGATTAAGTGATGGGTATGGATAAATGTCAAATCCTAGCACTTAATCCTTTTGAATCTTAATTCAATAATGAAGACTCAACCAATGAAATATTAAAAATCCTATCTAATCTCATCATGCTTTGATCAAAGACTTCCTGAGTCATCATTCAAAGAGGTCACACAGGATAACTTCTCCTCTTACTAGGAGTAATCAATTTTTTGTTGACCTACCCATTACCTTCATACACAATCCACCATATCTAGAAGCACCACGTACATGAGTTAATTATCATGAATAAGCATGCACCAAAACATGGGTTCATGTGCACAAGATACTATGGTACTCTTAAGACTAAGGACTGTCAGATGTTTGCCCTGAAAGCTATGTTGGCTTGACACATTTTAATTTAGGGCATGAACCTTGTACTTAATTTTTCTTATTAATTAAAGGGTATTAGTTTCATTCATATTGTTGTGACTATGAATCGTCCATGGAGTTAATGGACAATGACACATATTCTCAAGAGTTGAGAATCTGAGGCATGTGTCTTTATAGGTTAACTCCTAAAAGATTTTGATTATTAGAATATCACGACGACGGTGATTGATCCATTAAAATCAATGCACAAATCACTTTTTTTTTGGGTAGATGAGTCTCTGACCTATAATGTGGTGACACTGGAGTGAGAGTGCAGGTAGTTGATAGAGATCAATGGTACTGAGCATGACCAAGTACAGGAAGTTATACGGATGGCTACTCACTCGTCAATAACTTCGTGATGCTATAGTCATGTGAATAGTTCCTTGACCTAGAGTGTCTCAGCTATTCAATATAAGGTTGCTGTAGTTTGACAGCACAATCACATGGTTCCTATCCATACAGGATCTTGCGGTGTTCGTTGGCTGTAATAAGTTTATTGTAGGAGTAGTGTGTTCACTTGTAAGGATCTATCAGCCTTAGTAGTAAGGTATAATCCTATGCAAGCTTAATGAGACTAAGTCCAGAAGTCTGTGGCCATACCAGGGTGATAATGAAAAGGTGTTTTTATTAGTATCACATTTGGACTTGAGTCGATTAGGTTAAGCATATGACTAATGGGTTTGACGAGTATCCGTAACCAATATCATGTCAGGATTTTGATAGAGGAACTGAATCACATGGTAACTACATCTAAGGGTTCCAATCTTATTCTGCTGGGTTGCCACTACATACTGCTAGGTGTCGCTGGTGGATTATAAGAGCCCATTAGGATCATTCTCGGATTGTTGTTCCTAATTAAGGTTGAGCTAAAATTATTTTAGTCCATCGAAAGGTATTTCGATAATCTATAATAGAGATTATAGCATGTCTCATTACCAGACAGGATACGACTTGAGGGGTCACACACATTAGAAGCTCAAGTAACCAATCAGCAAATCAATTTGGACCTAATTGTAAGTGTTATAATTAATATTTGACATAACTATAAATGTTATGATTAATTAATTATGAATTAATTATTAATTAATTTAAATTTAATTAAATTTAATTGAGTTAGACTCAATTAATTAATCTTAATTGATTTAGGTCAATGTATGCTTTGAAATGGTTCGATCGGATTTAAAATCGGCTTCAGTTTAACTATAAAATCACTTCATTTGGACCAAGACCTAGAGTCCAGTTAGACTGGGACTCTCTTTCCTTATCTCCCCCTCCCTCCACGTGCCCACCTAGTGGGCCCCCTGTCTTTGGGCGGCATAAGAGAAGAGGCATGAATAAAAGGTGGGCGCAAAGAGTTTGGCATTAAAAATATTAAGAGAGGGAAGAGTCCTCTTCCACTCCTCTTAAATCCTAGCCAGATAAAATGAAACACTGGTGTTTTGTTTTATCGGGATGGGAGAACTTAAATTTAAATAGAGAGAAAAGGGTGGCCGACCAAGTGAGAACAATTGGCATGAAAAGTTCTTCTTGTCACCATGAATTATTTTTGGGACGTCTTCTCTTCTCTTGGGCGCTAATACCAGGGAGTCTCTCTCCTAGGGCACCATCTTCTTCTCTCCCTTCTAGTATATTTCTTTCTTGTGATCTTCAAGAGCATTGAGAGGTCTTCTTTACAAGAGGAAGAAGAAAGATAAAGGGTCCAAAGATCTTGCATAGTTTGATTTACAAGATAAAAGCTGAAAGCCAGTCCGGATTCGGATCGGCATAATTTTTAAAGCAGGCGATTTGCTGAAAGAGGAGAGGGCTGCAAGGATCTAGGAGTATGGTACCCTCTATGACTTGGTTGTGAGAGCTTCATGTGGATAACAGCAGAGGCCAGGCATTTGCATGGCTCCGACAGAATCCCGATTTTCAGTAATGGATCTGCATGCTTTTTAGAGCAGGCCAGATAGCGATCCAGGTAAGTATTTTATGCCTAAAATAATTTTTATTTCAGATCTGATATTTTTCTCATATGTTGTAGCATGTTTGGAATTTATGTTAAATAAATTAGATTTATTTATAAATTGCATGATTAGATATAAATTGTTTTTATATCTGCTTCTGCTACGACAGGCTGTTGATGCCTGTTCGATTGTAATTTTCTGTTCCTGGGAGAAAACCAATAGTGGTATCAGAGCTAGGTTCTCTCTTTAATGCATGCATGAGAATCGATCTGTATAATATTCAGATCAGTTAGATAAATTATGATTTTTTGAATCTATGTTGAACATGATATTGTTCTAGCATAGAATTTTATATTTTAAAAATTATTTTCAAAATTGAAATCATAATTTTTAGATCTGAAATTAAATTTAATAATCTAAAATATAATTGATCAAGGGTTGCACAAAGTGACATAAGGTTGTCCTGCTATAGGGTTTACCCCATATAATGCAAAGGTTGTCCTACTTTGATGTATACCTGGTTTTGAAAAGGGATTTTCAAAAGGGTTTTGATTGATTTATGATTATGTATGTTATTGTATGTGATGCACAAAATTAGGGTTTATATCTTAAATATGATTCATGATCATAAGCCATTAATGTCATGCACTTGAACCTAATTTTAAAATTGATTTGATCAAGAAAATCAAATTAGGTGCATGAGGGTTTGGGTTGAACAAATTAGGTCTAGAGATTGGGCTACGATATTAGGGCTTGATTAGATCAACTAGTAACCCTAATATGATTTCGAGCAAGTTACTTAACCTAATCGGATAATGATTAGATTTAGGTCAAGTGTGCTCAAAATTTGTTTTTGATGTAGTATGGTCAGATCGATTCATTTGATAGTGAATCGATAAGTTAAGACCTAATTTGGCTCAATGATGAGCCCAGATCATTAGTTAACCTAATTGAATCTTGTCAGTCAATTGGTGTCTAAGGAAGGTTTCGATCATGGTTTTAATTGAGGCTAACTATTTCTCAACCAACTAGTTTGGCGGAAAGATGGTAAATTGGCAGAACCCTCTCATGGATCAAACTGACCTGGCCAATTTGGTTGATTAAGTTTTCAAAATGGTCACTTTTGATTTGAGTTCACCCATGCTAACTAATTTTAGTCAGACAAAAGATTATGCTGACTGAATGTAATTAGTCAGATATGAGATTGTACTAACTTAATGTAATTGGTAGTCATGATTTGGCTGATCAATTTAGAAGAGACTTGAACCCAAGCTTCCAATAAATATTAAGTCATAGGTCTTCCACCATTGTAGGTGTGCGAGTGTCCTACTGGTGTTGATTATTCTTGGCTGGTTACAGTGGTCTAGTTGCATTGGGAAGACACAACCACCCTCTTAGGCATGAGATGTTGCTAGGTACTGATGGGGTTGGGCCTAATAAATAGGCACGTTGAGAGACTCAATGATGGCTTTGTCTAGCAGGAATGGTGGGTCTGACTTAACTAATGATTGGACCAATAAACGGGCACATTGAGGTTCCATGATTTAGAGACCAAGAGCTACAACTTGTATTAGATACATTGGACAAGAGTTGGCCACTTATTGGTTTAGCGTGTTACCAATAATCGGATACGATTTGGTTTCGCACATCAATGGGACCGTAGCACCCACTAAAAATCTAGAGTCGCAGGGTTTTCTCATCTCCACATGGAGTGTGAGAGATCCGAGAAAATAGTGAGAGTTCTAAAATTATTTCTTAAAGACCGTAGAATAATTTTTATGATTAAGTATAAAGCATCTAATTTAAATCTTCTACCCTTGCAGTTAACCATGTCTGCTTCAAATCCCTTAGTTCATATTCTAGAGACAAACTGACTTGCAGGCCTCATTTTAAAGATTGGTTGAGAAACATCAAAATTGTTTTGAGTTTTGAGAAGTTGGGATATGTGCTTGACCAGGAACCCCCTGTCTTACCTGACCATCCAAATGCTCGTCAAATGACTGCATATAAGAAATGGATGGAAGATGATAATAAGGTTAAGTGTTATATGTTGGCCTCAATGTCAAAAGAATTGTAGAGCCAACATGAGAATATGCCAATTGCTAAATTGATTCTGGCTCACCTACAAGAGTTATATGGTGAACAAAGTCGAATTGCATGTTTCGAAGTGTTGAAAAGGCTTTTCAACAACAAGATGCGTGAAGGGCAGTAAATGCATGATCATTGTTTGATAATGATCAAGGACATCGAACAGCTTGAGAAGCTGGGTATTTCGATTCATAAAGAGCTATAGGTGGATTTGATCCTCCAATCCTTGACTAGTTCATATGCTCAGTTTATAATGAACTATAATATGAACAAGTTGAATTACACTTTGCCTGAATTATTGAACATGCTGGTAAGCAATGAGGGGACCCTAAAAAGTTCAAGGGGCTCTATTTTCTTTATGGAGCAGTCTTCCTCCAAAAGAAAGTCTACTTAGAAGAAGAAGAAAACTGCAAAGAAGCAGAAGAAGGAAAACAAATAGAAGAAGAAGGACACTCCCAAGAAAGCCAAGGTTTGCAAAGAGAAATGTTTCCACTACAACACAGATGGCCACTGAAAAAGGAATTGTCCACTCTACCTGGAAAGCCTAAAGAAACAAAAGGAGGATGCACCTTCTGAAGGTAAGCCTATACTCATTATTGAATATAACCTAACGGTTTCTTCTACTTCCAATTGGATTTTAGACTTGGCTCTAGTGCTCATATATGCATTTCAATGTAGGGCTTGGAATGAGGTAGAATGTTAAGAGAAGGTGAGATGGTCCTACATGTCAGAAATGGAGCAAAAGTTGCTGCACAACCCATTGGATCATATTCTCTGGTGTTATTTTATGCCTGGAGCTTGTAGAAATTTGATTTCTGTCTCTGTGCTAGCATATGAAGGATTTGAATTTACATTCAATAAAGACTTTTGTAGTATTTATTTGAGAAATAAATTGGTTGCAAAAGCTATTTTAATTGACAGTCTCTATCATTTGCATGTCGATGTATCTTTGAATATTAACAAAAAAATTAAAGTGAATGCTATGACATAAACATCCTAAAGATGACCTAAATGATAAATACATGTGGACCTAAAGCTCGGTCATATAGGTGAGGATAGAATAAACAAACTGAAAAAAGGATGGGATCCTAGATTCAGTTAATTTTGAATCATATCCACCTTGTGAGTCATGTCTTCAAGGGAAAATGATCAAGTTGCTCTTTGCAGGAAATGGGGAAAGGGCCACAGAATTACTCGTCCTGGTACATACTGATGTGTGTGGTCTATTTGATATGCAGTCCAGGGATGGTTTTTACTACTTCATAACCTTTAATGATGATTGTTCACGGTATGGTTATGTATTTCTTATGAGACACAAATCTTAAGCTTTTGAAAAGTTTAAGAAATTTAGACATTAGGTAGAAAAATAAACTGGTAAAACCCTTAAGGTTCTTCGATCAGATCGAGGAGGAGAATACCTTAGTAAGGAATTTTTATGTTATCTTAAGGATAATGGCATAGTCTCACAATAGACTCCACCTGGTACGTCTCAGCTCAACGAGGTGTCTGAGAGGAGAAATATGACATTATTAGATATGGTCTGATCCATAATGGCTTCACTGACTTACCTTTATTTCTTTAGGGAGATGCCCTACAAACTTTAATTTATACTCTCAATAGGATTCCACCTAAATCTATTCCTACCATACCATATGAGATTTGGCATGTTAAGAAACCAAGTCTTGCTCATTTCAAGATTTGGGGATGTCCAGCCTATGTCAAAAAACTAATGGCGGACAAGTTGGAATCTAGATCTGTGAAAGCTTGATTTATAGGATATCCTAAAGAAACTTTAGGGTATTACTTTTACCTTCCAGAAGATCATAATGTGATTATGAGCAGACATGCCACATTTCTTGAAAAATAGTTTATTTAGGAAGGTGGTAGTGGGAGGTTAATTGAGCTCGATGAGAAAGTATCTGAAGAGCAGCCAGTTGGAGATCAGATCGAACCTAATCAACTAATACATGTAAATGCTCTTCCACCTCGTAGGTCTATTAGAGTCTCCATACCTCCTGAAAGGTACTTGGTTATGCTTATAGAGGATATAAAGAAAATGTTTCTTGTTGGGGACAAGGATCAATTGATTGATCCTAAGACTTATGATTGGGCGATATCATACATCGACTCCGAGAAATGGTTGGATGCTATGAGTTAGAAATTGCTTCAATGCATTCTAACCAAGTTTGGTCCTTTTTGGTTCCACCAAAGGGTATCATACCTATTGGTTGTGAATGGATCTACAAAAGAAAAATAGGCATGGATGGTAAGGTAGAGACTTATAAAGCTAGGTTGGTGGCAAAAGGGTATAGTCAACATGAAGGCATTGGCTATCATGATACCTTTTCACCAGTAGCTTTGCTGAAGTCCATCCGTACATTGCTTGCAATTGTAGCATATCATGATTATGAGATTGGCAGATGGATGTGAAAACTGCATTCCTAAATGGATATCTTGAGGAAGATATGGAGCAGCCTTTGGGTTTCACTTCAAATGATGAAGATCATAAGGTCTGCAAGCTGCATAGATCAATCTATGAATTGAAGATTGAAGCAAGCTTCTTAGAGTTGGAATACTCATTTTGATGATGCAATCAAATCATTTGATTTTATCAACAATGAGGATGAGCCGTGTGTTTATAGGAAGGCTAGTGGGAGGGCAGTGACATTCCTCATATTGTATGTGGATGACATCCTCCTTATAGGGAATGATATTCCCATGTTGACTTTGGTCAAAAGTTGGTTATCTAAGGAATTCTCTATGAAAGACTTAGGTAAAGCATCTTATATTTTGGAGATTATGGTCTATAGAGATAGATTTAACCGGATGCTTGGCCTTTCATAAAAATTGTACATAGAGGAAGTGCTGAAAAGGTTTAGCATGGAGAACTCTAAAAGAGGATTGTTACCTCTTCGGCATGGCATTAATATCTCCAAGAAAATGTGTTCCAACACACTTGAAGAGATTCAACGCATGAGGAAGATTCCATATGCTTCGGTAATTTGAAGCCTTATGTATGTCATGTTGTGTACTCGACTTGATATAGCTCTTGCTGTGAGTGTCATGAGTAGATATCAGTCGAATCTAGGTGAAGAACACTGGATAGTTTGAAGAACATTCTTAAGTACTTGAGAAAGACTAAAAATTTGTTCTTAGTCTTCGGTGGGAGTTCAGAATTAGGGATAAAAGGATATATATACTCAGACTTTATGTCTGAGCCTAATGATAGAAAGTCTACATTAGGATTTGTATTTTTTGCAATGGTGGGGCAACTAGTTGGAAATGTTCCAAGCAGCCCATCATAAGAGATTCAATAATAGAAGCAGAGTACATCGCTGCCTCTAAAGTTGCAAAAGAAATATTTTAGTACAAAAAGTTCATTGCGGAGCTTGGAGTGATGCCATCTGATGCCATCCCCATATATTATGACAATAATTATGCAATAGCTCTAGCTAAGGAGCCCAAGTCTCACCAGAAGTCCAGCATATAGAGCAGCGATTTCATATCGTACGTGACTACCATGAGAAGAAATATGTTGAGGTGCGAAGAGTAGACTCCACGGACAACGTGGCAGACCCATTGACTAAGACTCTGAGCCATCAGAAGGCTGAAGTCCACTTTGAGAAAATGGGACTTCGATATGTAGCCAATTGGCTTTAGTACAAATGGGAGATTGTTAGATGTATGCCCTGAAAGCCATGATGGCTTGACATATTTTAATTTAGGGCATGAACCTTGTACTTAATTTTTCTTATCAATTAAAGGGCATTAGTTTCATTCATATTATTATGTTTATGAATCGTCCATGGAGTTAATGAACAATGACATATATTTTCAAGAGTTGAGAATCTGAGGCATGTGTCTTAATAAATTAACGCCTAAAAGCTCCTGATTATTGGTATATCACGAGGATGGTGATTGATCTATTAAAATCGATGCACAGATCACTTCCCTTTTAGGTAGATGAGTCTCTGACCTATAGTGTAGTGAAACTGGAGTGAGAGTGCAAGTAGTTGATAGAGATCAATGGTACTGAGCGAGACCAAGTACATGAAGTTATACAGATGGCTACTCACTCATCGATAACTTCTTGATGCTATAGTCATGTGAATAGTTCCTTAATCTAGAGTGTCCCAGCTACTCATAATAAGGTTGCTATAATTTGACAGCACAATAACATGGTTCCTATCCATACAGACCTTGCGGTGTTCGTTGGCTGCAGTAAGTTTATTGTAGGAGTAGGGTGTTCACTTGTAGGGATCTATCAGCCTTAGTAGTAAGGTATAATCTTATGAAAGCTTAATGAGACTAAGTCCAAAAGTCTATGGCCATAGCAGTGTGATAATGAAAAGGTATTTTCATTAGTATCACAATTGGACTTGAGTCAATTAGGTTAAGCATATAACTGATGGCTTTTATAATTATCCATAACCAACATCATGTTAGGATTTTAATAAAGGAACCGATCTCATGGTAACTACACCTAGGGATTCCAGTCTTATTCTGCTCGGTTGCCACTACAAACTGCTAGGTGTCACTGGTGGATTATGAGAGCCCAGTAGGATCATTCTCGGATCGATGTTCCTAATTAGGGTTGAGCTGAAATTATTTCAGTCCATTGAAAGGTGTTTGATGATGTATAATAGAGATTATAGCATATCTCATTACCAAACAGGATAGGACATGAGGGGTCACACACATTAGGAGCTCAAGTAACTAATCAGCAAATCAATTTGGACCTAATTGTAAGTATTACAATTAATATTTGACCTAATTATAAATGTTACAATTAATTGATTATGGATTAATTATTAATTAATTTAAAGTAGATTTAATTTAATTGAGTTAGAGTTAATTAATTAATCCTAATTAATTTGGGTAAATGTTCTCTTTGAAATGGTTCGATTAGATTTAAAATTGGCTTCAGTTTGACTATAAAATCACTTCGTTTGGACCAAGACCAAGAGTCCAGTTAGACTGGGACTCTCTCTCCATGTCTCCCCGTCCCTCCACATGCCTACCAAGTGGCCCCTTGTGTTTGGGCAACAAAAGAAAGGAGGCATGAATGAAAGGTGGGTGCAAAGAGTTTGGCATGAAAAATATTAAGAGAGGGAAGAGTCCTTCTCTTCCACTCCTCTTAAATCCTAGCCAGATAAAATGAAACACTGGTGTTTTGTTTTATTGGAATGGGAGAACTTACATTTAAATAGAGAGAAAAGGGTGGCCGACCAAGTGAGAACAATTGGCATGAAAAGCTTCTCCTTTTCACCGTGAATTATTTTTGGGGCGTCTTTTCTTCTCTTGGGCACTAATACCAGGGAGCTCTCTCCTGGGGTGCCATCTTCTTCTCTTTCTTCCAGTATATTTCTTCCTTGTGATCTTCAAGAGCATTGAGAGGTTTTCTTCACAAGAGAAAGAAGAAAGGTAAAGGTTCCAAAGATCTTGCATAGTTTGATTTGCAAGACAGAAGCCGAAAGCTGGTCTGGATTCGGATCGACACAATTTTTAAAGTGGGCGATTTGCTGAAAGAGGAGAGGGCTGCAAGGATCTAGTAGTCCGGTGCCTTTTATGACTTGGTTGTAAGAGCTTCATGTGGATACCAGTAGAGGCCGGGCGTTTGCACGACTCCAACAGAATCCCGGTTTTAGTGGCGAATCTGCACGCTTTTTAGAGTAGGCCCAAATAGCAATCCAAGTAAGTATTTTATGCTTAAAATAATTTTTATTTCAGATCTGATATTTTTCTCATATGTTGCAGCATGTTCAAAATTTATGTTAAATAAATTAAATTTATTTATGAATTGCATGATTAGATATAAATTATTTTTATATCTGCTTCCACTGCGACAGGCTATTGATGCCTATTCGATTGCAAATTTCTATTCTTGGGAGAAAACCGATAATGACTACATGCACTACTCCCACTAAGAGAACATTGCTTTTGACAAGTAAGACTTCCATTTGATGTTCTCTTATCGGATCAGTTCAGTGGACTCATAACTAATGAGCACCCACATCCTTGTATTAGTGTCTCTACACAAGTGGCTGTAAGAGCAACCACCCTCTCCATTGAGCGTACATAGGATGTGCTAGTCTTTCTGGATTCATCGATCCCCGAACCGATGATCCATCGACTAAGAACATTTTAGATTAGGGTTTATAGGAACTTAGGTCTCATCGTTATGATCTCCATCATAACCCTAATTTCATTGGCCTAACTTACATGGTTCATCATAATCTTATAATTAAAAACATAATACATAGCATATGATGAATCAAAAAGTGCTTTATCAATCTTGAGTTGGGAGAATGCAACTAACACAATAACTATGATTGACTTTCAAGGCATAATTCTTTCACTTTCAATCTCAAGGCTTTGAAAAAAGGTAGGCAATTATTGCCTAACTTGGTGATTAACTTGCTCAGTGTGGCTATCCACCATGCAAGGCATTGCACTACTTTCTAGGTCCTAGGTGGTGACATCTCTAGGATGGCCTAGAGCTTCTCTAGATTGGCTTCAATTCCACAATACGAGACCATGAAATCCAAGAACTTTCCAAAGGACACACCAAAGGCACATTTGGCTAGGTTGAATCTCATGTGTTAATTTCTCAAGGTTTGGAATGTTTCCTCAAGGTCCATCATGTGATTTTCCACTTGCCAACTTTTTACCAGCATGTCATCAAAATCTAAAAGAAATGTGTCCTAAAAGCTAATCTTTGTACGGGCATTTCTATAATCTTCCAACTCATGTATAATATTACTTATTAATAAAAAGTAATTATTGATTCATCATACTACTGCATCTTATCAAGATTATGATTAACACCATAGGTTAGAGCAATGGAATTATGATTATGATGGAGATCATAAAGGTGAGACCTAAGTTCCTATAAACCCTAATCTAAAATGTTCCTAGTTATTGAATCATCAGATTGGGGATTGATGTTTTCAAAAAGACTAGCACATCCTATGTATGCTCGATGGAGAGGATGGTTGGTCTCACATCCACTTATGCAGGGACACTAATATAAGGATATGGGTGCTCATTAGAGTATAAGTTCACTGAACTGATCCACATTGAGAATATCTTATGGAGGTCTTACTACTTGTTAAAAGATGGTTCTCATAGTGGGAGTTATGCAATTGATCTTTAGACATGAGATAACCATGGTTCTTTATGCACATAAAGCCATATTTTGCTTCATACTAATTCATGACAAAGAGTCATGTACAGGGTGTTTTCGGATATAATAGATTATGCATGAAGGATATGAGTGGATCAACAAGGAATCGATCACTCCTACTAAGAGGAGGACTTATCCCATGTAATCTCTTCGATTGTTGACTCAAGAAGTCATTATCAAAGTAGGATGAGATTAGAAAGGGTTTCTATTTTTTTATCAATCGAGTCTTCATAATCGAATTAAGATTCGAAAGGATTAAGTGATAGGGTTTAATAATTCTCCATACCCATCACTTATTCGGGACAAAGGGAGATCAAAGAATTGAATTACACGGTAACTTTCCATTGAAGGGTATTTTCATAATTTTTACCAAATTTTTCATCTTTTGGATAGGCATGTCATGTTGCTAGACATCAATTACAACTTATATATTTTCATGAATCAAATTGGTTGGATTCATGAGTCAATTTGGAAATTAGTTCAAATTGGCAACTTGGATGCGTTTGATTTGACCTAATTAGGTCAATCAATTTCAATCGGATTGAAACAGCTTGGACCTAGACCTATTGCTGACTATATGTGGAGTCCAAAGGGACACACATGCTAGGGAATTGGACAGAAAAGTCAATTGGATTTTGGTTAGGGTCATTGGATCCTAATAGGCTAGCTAATTTGCATACTAGCATATGCTTGCTAAGCTATCTCCTAACCTAATTAGATTGGGTCAGTTTGCTTGCTATTTAGGCTAACCAATTTGGTGCGGACACTAAGGCTAGAAAGAAATGACATGTCAATTCCACATCCCTGTGGATCACCTGTAAATAAAGCCCTATGCCCCAAGCCCCAAAATCACTTGTAAATAGTCAATGTTAAATTCTATTATTTTAGCCCAGTTGGATTTAGCCCTAAACCCCAAATTCAACTGAGCATGTATATATACAAACAAACCCTATTTATTAAGTGGAGTCAGTATTTAAACTTTGGTTTGTGAGATTATGCCTTTTGATCAATTTGATCAAGTTGGGTTTAGAGTTAGTCCATTTAATTATTTAGTTAATTGAGTCATGTAATTAGTTATTTTAATTGAGTCCTATAACACAAGAGGGGACCCAAATCAAAACACTATGTGCCAACCAATTCTTGGTGCCACATGACAAGTCATCAAGGTGCCACCTCATCATTTGCCACATCACCACTACCTTGGATGCCCATGCCACATCAACTACGCCACATCACATGTCATGCCACAAGTCAAAGTCGGCCACAAGAAATCTATTTGGGATGCCCATCAAGAAGCCATTTCATTTTTAGTGACCAAGAATTCTTTGTCACCCATTTGAAAACCATCCAAATTATCGCCACTTTTAAGAGGAGTAAGATGGAAGGAATCTACATCTCATTTAGCACTTCATCCTTTTTTTTGTCACCACTTTTTGAGGGGAGTCGGCCAAAGAGTCAAGATGGGAGGGATCTATCTAGAGCATTTAAGATTCAAATGTGTTTGAATTCAAGAGAAGATTGGAAGCCATCATTATCCGCTTTTAATTCAAAATTCCAAGATAAGATGACATCTTTGAAATGCAAGCAAAAGTCCAACATGAATTAATGCCCAAGAGTGACGCGGGATGCCAGCTTTGATACCAAAGTTGACATCGGATGGATCTCGATCAAGATTTATTCTAGAAGAATGTCGGACCATTGGTCGTTAAAAAATGACCCTAGGCTGGGTTAAACCCAATTTATTTTTTCCCAATTTTTTTTTTCAAATGAACTCTCTTTTTTTTTCCATATTTTTTCTCCTTTTTTTTTATAATAATAAACCCATACTACTTCTGTTTTCTTTTTTTCTCTGTATTTTTTTCCAACTGAAATGAAAGTCGGCAAGGGGAAAACTGGTTATGCTTTGAGACCCGTGCATCCCCCTTGCATTCACATTCGTGCAGGATGCTACTTCCTCATGAATGGAAGCTAGAGATAGGGGAGGTCTTCGATAGGGATTTCAACGGGCTCTCCATTAACGACGGACTCATGGGCCGATGCAGAGTCATGAGGGATCGGCAATCCAGCGGGGATCTCCATCAGGACGACACTGGGAGGTAGGCGACGGCTCAGGTCGAGGGAGGCGCGGCTCATTCTGGCGATCGGCTGTGGTACAGATCTGTGACACGACAGCGGCTGGGGAGTAACATAGGGGGGCTTGGGATGCCTACTAGGAAGCAATGCGAGCGGCATGGAGTGCCGACTCGGAGGGTTTTCACCGACGGGGCACTGGGCAGAGATGGTGGAACTCGATCGGTGCCATGAGGGTAACTCGATCGGTGGCACGCTCAGTCTCGGGTGGTGCGATGGTGATGGCAAATGGAGGGGCATCGATCTGAAGGGCTAAGGATGCCAATGGCTCAGGCACGGTCGATGATTGTTGGTTCAGGAATCTTCCGGTGGAATTGGGGGATTGAAGAAGCTTGCTGGAAATAATAAGTTCTCCAGAAATTTTAAGTGGCAGGGATCAGAGAATAGGAGAAAGAGGAAGAGATTAGAAGAAATAGAGCAGGTAGAGAAGAGAAGATGCAGAGGAAAAGGGAAGAGAAGAGACCGGGAAAAGAATGGAAGCAGAGAGGAGAGCAACTGGAGGAAGAATATCAGAGGAAAGAAGAACCAGAGGAGGGGGAGGAGATAGGATAACACCCAAAGTTTTTTCTCAATAATTCATCACTTCGCTAATTTTTTTATTGAATAACCAAACATCATAAATAGACTAACACCTAATCAAAACTTCTCAACAAACTGAGAATCCCATCCTATCAACAAATATTCGATATAAATCTGATCCTAAAAATAAATTCCAAACAAGCTAATCTGATCCTAAATCAACTTTCAAACAATCAAGATAAATCCTAAAAATCCTAATATCCCAATCCCATAAAAAAAATTTACATTATCTTCATTTGGATATGCTTCGAGATAAGTGTTGCTCCGGGATCCATGCTGCTCCATAATGTGTGCTCATTGACTCCAGGATCTTGGGCCCCGGGGTTTGGGCTGGGCTGGGCTTCAGGTTCTGGGCTGGCTTCTGGGTTGGATTGGCTTCAAGTTTTGGGCTGCGCTGGCTTCAGGTTCTGGACTGGGCTTCAGGTTTGAACTAGGTTGCTTCAGATTCTGGGCTAGTCGATGTCCCCATCATTTTTCCTGAGGTGGGGAGAACTTGACTCCATCGAGTCAAGCTTCAGCAACCTTGACTCCAAATTGATGCACTTCTGACTCCGATGAACCACATGATCTGTAGACTAAAATTTATTATATAAATAGTGCAATTAAAATGACTAACCTAACCTAACCTAAACTTGCTCTGATACTAAGCTGGACACGGGATGCCAGCTCTGATACCAAAGTTGACGTGGGACGGACCCCGATCAAGATTTATTCTAGAAGAAGGTCGGATCATTGGTCATTAAGAAATGACCCTAGGCTAGGCCAAACCCAATTTATTTTTTCCCAATTTTTTTTTCAAATGAACTCTCTTTTTTTTCCATATTTTTTCTCTTTTTTTTTATAATAATAAACCCATAATACTTTCTTTTTTCTTTTTTTTCTCTGTATTTTTTCCCAACTGAAATGAAAGTCAGCAAGGGGGAAACTGGTTATGCTTTGAGACCCATGCATCCCCCTTGCATTCATATTCATGCGGGATGCTACTTCCCCACGAATGGAAGCCAATGACAGGGGAGGTCTTCGATAGGGAATTCGGCGGGCTCTCCACCGGCAACGAACTCATAGGCTGATGTAGAGTCACGAGGGATCGGTGATCTGGCGGGGATCTCCACCGGCGACGGCACTGGGAGGTAGGCGATGGCTAAGGTTGAGGGAGGCATGGCTCATTCTGGCGATCGATGGTGGTACAGATCTGTGGCACGACAGCGGCTGGGGAGTAATGCTGGGGGGCTCGGGGTGCTTGCTGGGAAGCGATGCAGGTGGCATGGGGTGCCAGCTCGGAGGGGTTTCACCGATGGGGTGCTGGGCAGAGATGGTGGAACTCGATCGGTGCCATGAGGGGAACTTGATCGGTGGCACGCTCGATCTCGGGCGATGCGACGGTGTTGGCGAATGGAGGGGCATCGATTCGAAAGGCTAAGGATGCCAATGGCTCAGGCACGGTCGATGACTGTTGGTTCGAGAATCTTCCGGTGGAATTAGGCCAGTTGACCGAAGAAGCTTGCTGGAAATAATAAGTTCTCCGAAAATTTTAAGTGGCAGGGATCGGAGAATAGGAGAAAGAGGAAGAGATTAGAAGAAATAGAGCACGTAGAGAAGAGAAGACGCAGAGAAAAAGGGAAGAAGTAGAGACCGGGAAAAGAAAGGAAGTAGAGAGGAGAGCAGCCGGAGGAAGAGTATCAGAGGAAAGAAGAACCAGAGGTGGGGGTGGAGATGGGATAACACCCAAAATCTTTTCTCAATAATTCATCACTTCGCTAATTTTTTTATTGAATAACCAAACATCTTAAATAGACTAACGCCTAATCGAAACTTCTCAACAGACTGAGAATCCCATCTATCAACAAATATTCGAGACACATCTGATCCTAAAAATAAATTCCAAACAAGCTAATCTTATCCTAAATCAACTTTCAAACAATCAAGATAAATCCTAAATATCCTAATATCCCAATCCCATAAAAAATATTTACATTATCTTCATTTGGATATGCTTCGGGATAAATGCTGCTCCGGGATCCATGCTGCTCCGTAATGTGTGCTCATCGACTCTAGGATCTTGTACCTCAGGGTTTGGGCTGGGCTGGGCTTCAGGTTCTGGGCTGGCTTCTGGGTTGTGCTGGCTTCAGGTTCTGGGCTGGGCTTCAGGTTTGATCTAGGTTGCTTCAGATTCTGGGCTAGTCGATGTCCCCATCAAAGAGGGAGAAAAATTGTTGCCAAGAAGAAGAAAATTAAGACCCATCTACTTCTCATTTGTGATTATGTTGTCACACACATTAAATCCAAAAGGAGCGCTTATTATATCTTTTGTCGCCCAAAGGATGGAGCTTATCATGAATTATTGCCCAACATGATGAAGAGCACCACTTGTTGTCGCCCAACATTAAAGAAGTCCAAGGAGAACTTAAAGTCAAGAATCCAAGATGCCAAGAGAGGATCAAGAAGTCTTTGATGCACAAGGGAAGCCAATTCATGGAGTTTCTTGCCCAAACAATTCTTGTATATGGTTTATAAATACCACCATCAAACCCCTTATATTGAATGGAATCTTTTTATAAAATAAAGTAAGAGTTTTCTCTTAATTCCTTTACTGTGATAGCATCAGGGGTGTGAGGTTCTAGTTTGCCTTTATTCTTCAAAACATTGAGGGGAGTGAGGCCCTGGTTATTCATCTATCCAACCATCCATCAGAAATCCTAGCAAATGCCATAAGGTATACCAAAAGTAGATGGCAAAAGGGATGGGCTCTAAGGAGACCTGCATTCTGGTAATCTCAACAAAAAGCAACCCCATAGCTCTAAAAATGTGAGAAGGCTCGAGAAAGGGTAGAAAATAGGAAGGAGACTCAGGGACTGGTTCAAAGTTAAAGAGACTGACCTTAATGTGTGAATGTTGGTCTATGGGTGTGCTTGTCCTAACCTCATGATTAGTACTAGGAGGATCTATAGGTGCAAGTTCTAGGGTAGGATGGGTGCTCCTAGAAGATGGAATCATCAGGAAGGTCTTTGGAAAGTTTATCTTGAAAGTCCTCTAAACTAATGTCTACTTCTTATTCTTGACCTTCTCTATGGGCAATACTTGAGAACCTTCACTTTCATGTACTTTGTTTGATCCTGACTTGGTCATTTCTTCTTCAAATTCTATAGTGGGTTCAGGATCATTATCCTTTGATTCCTTAATGATTTCCATCTTGGGCCCATCTTCATCACACTTTTCCACTAAACTTGATTCATGGATGTCTTCTTGGGATTCCTCAATAGGCTCAGTGGTTTCTTCACTTACATTCTTAATGGGCTCAATCTTTTTTTCCTAAAATTCATCGGAAGGTTCTTCTCTCTGGGTTGGTTCATGAGTCTCTTTTGTGGTAGGGTTTCCCTCAGTCATCACATTCTTTAACTCTTCGGTCTTGATCAGGTTAACTTTTGGCTTCTTTTCCTTGGCTACTCGTGTCTCTTTTAACCTGGTCCTTAGGCTAAATTGGATTAATTGTAAATTTCTTCTCATGGTGGCTAAAGATACAGCTATTGGTCCAACCATGAAGGGTGGCATCGTGATCGTAAAGCCAAGGTCGTCCTAAGATAACACTACTGATGCCCATGGGAAGGACATCACACCAAATCTTCTCTTCATATGATTGCAGCTTGATCAAGACTTGGCATCTAGATTTGATAGGTATTGAGGTCGAATCTATCCATGCGACCTTATAGGGGTTGGAATGAGGAACTGGGGTCAATCTTAGGGATTTGACAGTACTTAAAGAAATGGCATTGACACAGCTCCCACTATCAACTATGATCTTACACACCTTATCCCCTAGTCTGACAACGGTTTGCAGGATATTGATCCTACACCAATCTTCTTGCACTAAGTTTTGGGTAAGGAAGCACCTAACTACTCCTAAAAGGTCTTCAAATTCAAGCTGTTCTTCCTCTCCCTCATACTCTTCTAGAAATTGATCTTCTAACTTAGTCTCTAAGAAAGGATCACGCTGAGGGTACTCCCTAGGGGCGGAGGTGACTCAAACTCAGGCTTGATAGATGGTCTAATGTCCTTTTCTAAGGCTCCTAATCTATCTTCAAACTCATCAAGCCTTTTGTTTATCTAGCTAACTGATTGGGAATGATGGGGGTGATAGGGGACTACTGATCTAGTTGACATGCAAAACACAAAGAAGATGATATGGGTTTGCTAGACATAAGAGTTCAAACCAAATGTTAGGTCAAGATGACAATCTTGGTGGTAGTAACTTGGCACCTGGCTAGGTAAGTGTAAGGTTGGTGGAGGTTCCTCTTTTCTTGCCTTAGACACCAATTTGAAATTGGCCAGGTAAGTGAACCAAACCACCTTCCTTCGGGCTCTTGTCCCTAAACAACTTGCCTAGACACCAGATACTCAAGCACACACAAACAAGTTGTCTAAATTGGCTTGACACTTGGTTCGACCTGACTTTGTGGGTGTCCCTAGCTCACTAGAGCAAGTTAAGTGTCTACTCTGTTTTACTTAGGGGTTGGGTTTATTATACAGGTTGATGATTTTTTGGCTAGGGACAGGTAATGAAATCCTGACCTTATGTCAAATTGATGCCCTTAAGATGATTTATGAAAAATGATGGCATACAAATGATCTAATGAGATGGATCTAATTTATGTTTTTGGATTTTTTGATGTATGATAGCAGAAATAAAATGATGGAAATAACAAGAGATGACACTAAATACAAAATTAAACTATTTGAAAAATGAAAACATGAAAGGATGCACTTGCTGAAAAATCACATAATAGATTTTGCTCTCAGGTAGTATTCTAGCTTGTAGAAATTCTACAAATTGCAATAAAATCTGAGAAAATTAAAAAAAATACACTCAATTATGTTTGATCTAACAAAATAAAAATCAAAAGTTTGGAGGTTCCTACAAACAGCAACACCTAAAACAACAAACTATGTATGGAAAGGAAAAAAATGCAGAAATTAAAAGAAGATAAGATCTAATGATGCAAAAATTTTCTTTTGGGTTTTTAAAACTTTTCTTCTTGTGTTCCTCTTCAAAGGTCTATCACAGTGGCACCCCTACATGCCTTATGAGATCCCCATGGAATGGGAGGAGAAGGTCTTGAAATCCTACTTTTTTTCTAAGATCGGATGGCCTGGTGAAGCACCTAATCCAAGTACTTAAGAAGTGCTAAGTCCTAACCATGCTCGGATACCAAACATGGTGCGGGACTAAGAGATGCATGCTCTGATACCAAACATGATGCGGGACTAACTAGATGCAAAGATGAGGAATGATGCAATGCAGTTTTCTTATGGATTTAGGATTTTTTTTTTTCAGTTTTCTTATGGATTTAGGATTTTCGAAGAAAAGACAACAGCAGGGATTCGATAATGATAAGAACTACTAACATGTAAATTAGTCCCTAAGCAAGGATAAAAAGAGGATCCCGGGATTGAAAAACCTCGTAGGACTTAGCCCTCGAATCAATATCTACTTAGGAGTTCTAGGGTTGCAAACCTCAAAAGCTCTGAAGCGCCCGATGCCAAGTTCACTCGCTCTTGCAGATGTGGCCTGGATGATCGAGCCTTCAACCCCTGTGGATGCATCGGCTTTCTGTCTAAAGGTCCCGAAGGCAAGGAAAACCAACTCCATATTTGTGGTACCTAGAGGACCTACGAGCAATCAAGGGAGGGTTAGGAATCACATGTAGCAGGAAGAAATAACGAATGAAAGGTTATAGATGATGATGATTGAGGATCTTCTTGCTAGGTGCCTAGATGGATCATCTAGTTGGCCTCCAAACTCGAAGATGGAAGATGGATTGGCGGAAGAGATGGTAACTTGAGGCCTCACACCTCTCGATGCCCAAAGGCGAAGGTGCTCCCTCACGGAGATCGATGTTCTTAAAGAACGAAGGCAACTATGAATAACACTCAAATAACTTTTTTTTTCATTCATCAACATTAAACTTTACAAGGGAGGGGTAAGGCCCTTTATATAGGCACCTTAAAATCCATTCAAATTTCAAAAATACAAAGCTTCATGAAGAGGGCGCCCAAATTCAAATTTCTTCTTTCAAGGTTTTGTGGCTTGATTTGGGGCATGAAAGATGGGAGTTGTCTCCTTGATTTGAGGGTCAATGATTTTCTTCCATAGCCAACCAAGTACTTTAGGAAGATGCTTGATATGGGGCTTGAAACAAGGGAGTTGTTTTCTTGATTTGAGGGTCAATGATTTTCTTCCATAGCCAACCAAGCACTTTAGGAAGAAGTCTTGATATGGGGCTTGAAACAAGGATCATGCCTTCATTGCCCATTGACCTTCCTTGGCTGCCCATAGCTCCTTTGGAAAAAGGCTTGAGAGGGGGAGGGAAGAGAGGAAAGAGTCAAGGAATGGCACCCATAAATTCTAGCATTCCCTTCTTGCCTTGGCCATCCACATGTCAAGGTGATGTGGCACCACATGGGATAGATGAGGTGGTGCCAAGTGGCATCCTTCATGGCTTGGGAGATGGCTTGACCCATTACAAATTGGACTAGACTCGAAGACCACTCCAACTTAGTTCCAATCTTTAAACAGACTCGGACTAGAATCATTACAGGACTGGACTCAATACAGGACACAACTTGACCCAATTGGTCAATGTACAGGACTAAATAAAAATAATTGAGACTAACTTCATGACTAAAAATTGTAATGCATAGGCTTGAAGCCTTATTACAGGATCCAAAAATTGAAACTCTAATCAGAGGTATGGTGCCCACACCAAGGAACCCTAGTTTACGGTGATTTCTCTATCACCAAATCCTGAATCTTAATTAGTTTTGCCTGATTTACATTGCGGGTAGCGTAATTCGTTGACTAGTTTAGCTTTATCATTTACTTGGAATCTGATTTTTTTAATAAATACAAAAATTAATCTCTGTTAATCTCAGATAATTAATCTTAGACTCAGTAGGTTTAAGTTTGCATCTTGTGTCCCGCGTCACAATTTAAGTGGGACTTAGATTGGGTTGAGTCCTATTGGGACAGCATTTATCTATATTTATCTAGAATTTGTTGAACATTATCCTTGGATTATGGAAGAGTCCAAAGGGGATTGGACTCTTGGTGCCATATTGGTGTGCACCAAGATTAAGGGGCATAGAAGGACCAAGTGTCCTTCTACCACTTAATCACCTATTCTAGATAAGTACTAGGCCTCTCTCCCTTATCCCCACAACCATTTGAATTGGGCTTAATCAGTTAAAAGGTTGGTTATGGTATGGAGAAGTGTGGCGTATAAAATGAAGGGACGCATCCTTTCATGTTTGGCATGCAATCATAAATCCAAAAGTCCTTCTGTTTGAAGTCTTCTAGTTCTTCGATATAACTTTTGGAGTCCCACATCCCTTAGCCAAATTTTGACTAGTTACATGCCACATGGCAAGTAAAAAAGTCACTGGAAAATTGAAGAGATACATATATGTCTCTTGGCACAGTGATATGGCATGATGTGGCATATCAAGATAAAACCTTTCACCTAAGTGACTCCTTCTGCTTAAAGGGTCCTATCTATTTGTTAGAAAATCAGATAAAGGACTGAGAAAAAGGTTTATCAGGCACCCCCTCACTCAGTATATAAAGGCATTGGTATTCTGATACAAATAAGATTTGTAAGAAATCTTTTCTATCTCTCTTCCTTCTTTTAGGACAAAAAGTCTTCTTTAAGACAAGGCTTGTCATTTTAAGACATGAATCTTGGAAGAGATATAGGAGGGATAATCAAATTCTAAGAGAAGATTTAGAGAGGTCTCTTAGTACCCTACAGGAGGGTAGGGATTCCACCAAAGGGAGAAAGGCTATTGTAGGAAGAAAGACTATCGGAAAGAGTCATAATCAAATAAGCAAGCTCGATAGGAGTGCCTTGTCAGTCTGGTTCCTATGTGGATCACCTCTGGAGGGTATACACTTATATGCCTTATGAAAATTTAGGAGTATAGCACTCCAGGTATTCCTCTATAATCCTAAACTTATGATTTATTTGTTATCATGGTCAAGTGGTCTTTGGGTCTAGGGTTCCGGCTGATTAGGATTTCAATAATGAAAATTTTTGAAATCCAGTCTTTCGTTGCATCAGCCTAAACCCAATAGTAGTATTAGAGCTATCTTGATTCATGCAATTAGTAGTCATATTAGTGTTAATTGCTTGCTTTGTTATGACTCTTGCATGATTAGTTCATATTACATATGTGATATGTTATGATGCTCCTAGTAACTGCTTCGGATTAGGTTAGTCACCATGGCCGTTCGATCATAGGAGCTAAGTAGGGTTTAAAGGCCCTCTTTTTCTATTCAATAGGATTTCCTATGATGTGTTGGGGTACTGTTTTGGCCTTATCCCATAAATAAGTGAGATGAACAGATTGTTATTTTAATCATGCTTTGGTTATGCATATTAGGGTTAATATGCTTATTTGCTAGAATATGTGTCATGTTGGCATGTTTAATCAGGATGTGTTTGAGACCATCAAATCTCTCATAAAAATTATATTTAGTCATTGTGTAAGTTAATCATGATGCAAATCCATTTAGGGTTTGATTAGCAAATTGGTGTCTAGGCAAATTGTTCTGGGAAGGAAAAGGGAATGGGATTTTTAATTAGTTTCATTGTCTGCCTAGCCAATTCATTTGGTTTCTAAGGAAAGTAATGGGGGACCCTCTCACTCTCCCACTTTCCTGGCCAATTTGATTATATCTAGACCTTAAATTGGAAATGCTAATTGATTAAGCACACTACAAATTGCCTTCCTTCATGCTAAGCCAAATCCATGTCAAAAACTATAGCAGGTTTGATGTGATTAACATAAGGCCTACTCTAGGATTTGATATGATATTTATCTTGGTACATTTTATACTTTATGGCATGATTGGTGGTGTTGCTTTGTTTTGATTGACATAACGGTAACATTTATCAAACATGGCTGTGTGGAAATGAGGGTCTAACTAAACTAAGACATTATAGTTTGTTGTGATTGACACAAAGCTACAAGTATCTTAGAGGCCTATGTTGAGAGTTACAAGGGATGCAATTGGAAAAGAGTTTCCTACCCTTGAACTCATGAATGTTTGTTGTGATTAACACAAGGCATTCATGAAAAATTGAGATCTCAACCCCACTAAGGAAGCCTTGGGAGGGTTTCCTTACTTACCATAGTTAAGGGTTACAGTATTCAAAAGAAAATTAAGGGAGACACAATTAGATGCAAAAGTCCTTGTCTATTTGTAAATATCATCATAAGTGGTCTGATTATAGTTATTCTTTATTTAATATAGATTTTTCATTATGGCTTCTACTCTTTTACTACGGGGTATCTTGGATGCCAATAAGTTGACTGATCGAAATTATGTGGATTAGTTGAGAAACCTAAGGATTATATTAGCTTAGAAAAAGCTTCCTATATTGATGCAGAACGAAAGCTCTGATACCAAAAATGATGCAGAACGAAAGAGATGATGCGATGCGGAAGTAAATTAAGACTAATTTTTTTTTTTATATATATTTTTGGAAGTCGGCTTTGACTCAAATGAAAGTTAAACTAAATTGAAAGAAACTATATAATAATTGAAAGCACAATTCAAAGAAACTAGATTATCAGAGTAGTTCAGAAGTAAAGGATCGCTGGGGCTTGAGAAACTCCCAGACCTAGGGTTTGCTCTGAACTTTCAATAGGACAGAAATAAAGAGAAGGGAAGGGTTATGTACCAGGCAGTGATCTTCACAGAGTTTGGTGGAAGGACTCTCTCGAGCAGATTGTTGGATCCTCGGATTCGGATATCTTCGCAATGGATCCTCCAATACTGGTCCTTTGGCAGAGTTGGCTTCTCCTGAACTCAGGATCTGGGAAAGAAGAAGAACAAGTTAAAGAACCAGATACTCAAAGAAAGGATTTACCAGATAAGAAGAACTTGAAAATTTGATATTGCTGAAATCCTGATTCTCCTGGATGCTGATCTGACTTCCTCTGGGATTTGCTCTGTATTCGAAGTAGCCAATCTGGACCTGGATGTTGGTGGTCGGCCTCTACTTGGAAGAGAGGGGCCATGAGATGATGAGGTAGATTAGGGTTTGGATGATTGGTGGAATGAAGAAGATGATGGGCGGCTAGGGTTTGGAATAGAAGTGGCTAACCTAGGGTTTTGGTAGGGTTTGGAGATCTCACACCTCCTCAAGGTTCCTGTGGAACCCGAAATCACTCCCTCATGGAGCTCAACACTTGAATACAAGTGCGAAAGAGAGAAACACAAAGTTCCTCACAAAGAAATTGATTTCATTCATCATTTTTTTCAAAACTTACAAGAGGGGTTTATTTTATAGGACTTTACAAGAGGTCAGGGTTTTACATCTTCCCATGTGGGACTAATAGGATGGATCTTCAAATTAGGTTTGTAGAATCAATCTCCTCTCATATGGCCAGCCAAGAGGTTCCATAAGTGTTGATTGATGGCTCCAAATGGTAAGTAGGTGGCGCCTCCTAGCCTTGCTCTTCAAGAAAAAATTTTTCCTTCCATGGCTCAACTCTTTTGGACACCTCCTTTTCTTTCTCCCTAAGTCATGGCTCTTCCCAACTTTGCTTTGGTCTTTTTAGGCATGGATTGGACGCCCCCTTGAAGTGCTCCCAAAGAAATGCCTCTTTCCTCCTTTAGCTTGGCCTTTTAAGGTATATGTGGGGCGCCTCCTTGATTTTGGCTTCAAGAAAAATTCTTGCTCCCTTGGGAGTGGGGACCAAGACCCTGGGATGGAGATGTGGTGCCTCCTGGACTCTGGCATGTGGCTGGGAGTGTGGTGCCCACTTGCTTGGGCTTGGGAGAAAATGTGGTACCCTGGAGAAGACCTAGACCACTACTAGGACTTGTACTGAGTCAACATGACTCAACAAAATTTAAATTGCAGGGAAATACAGACTCAACTAAATTTGAGTTGACCAAGTCAACCCTTATTACAAAACCAGAAAACCCTAATTTTTTGAGCAAGGTCAATCAAGATCCAGATGGAGCCCTGAAGTCTTCTTCTGAGTCTGGTGCCCGCACCAATTCTCCCGAGGTGGGAGGAACTCGACCCTGTCGAGTATGGATCAAGCTGGCTCTAGTATCTCTCCAAGAGGTCTGGGTCCAATTCTTGTAATTCTTCTCAAGAGATCCAAGAGTTATCAGAATCTGGCCTTCCTTGCCAGCGGACCAGGTATCTTTGGTATCCTCGATTACGAGTAGAGATAACCTGATCATCCAGGATCTTTTCAATCTGCTCTTTCCTCACAAGCCAGTTTGTTAGTGGACACACAGGGTTGGGTTCACTCTCAAGAGCAGGATAGGCTCAAAAAGGCTCACTGGGAATCACAGTTGGCTCTCTTTACTCTACTAGGTCTGTAATGTTAAAAGTGGAGCTAACGCCTAGTTCTGAAGGCAACTCGAGCACATAGGCATTGGACCCTACTCTCTTCACCGCTCTAAATGGTCTAGCTCCTCTAGCATGTAACTTTCTAACGGTTCCAGGAGGAAATCGTTCAGGCCTTAACCTAATCATTACATAGTCTCTCTCAACAAAAGTTTTGACTCGTCTTTGAGAATCAGCCAACTTCTTATAAGTTTCATTACTTAAAGTTATTTTGGCATGAATTTCTTTATGCAAGTCCTTTACATGCTATGCAAGTGCATCAAGAGACTTGTGTGCGTGGGCTAATAGTGAAATCAGATCAAGTGGTGTGTGAGGCTTGTATCCAGGAACAATTTCAAAGGGACTCTAGCCTATAGACCTATTGATCGAAACATTGAATGCAATTTTAGCCCTGGACAAAATACAAATCCCAATTCCTGGTGCTCTCAATCAAACCAAAATCTGAGTCAAAGCCTAGTAAAGGGTCAAGAAAAACTAAACTAGACTGACGACGCATTCCTAAAGAATGGACTTTATTCCAAAGGAACCCTAGGTCTAAACCTAACAAACTACGGCTCTCTAGGTTTGACCTTGGGTCGGAGGATGGCATGCAGAGCATGAAAACTTATCATGGGTGCCTAGTAGGTGCCATAAGGTCTTCCAGAAGTAGGTGGCAAACCTAATAGGTTCTGACACGTGGTTCACTCTAAAGACTTCGACAAAGTATACTTGGAGGTGTAAGAAGCATTGGAAGTCCTAGAGAAAGGGAGGAAATATGAGGTGGAGTCTCGAATTACCTGTTGACTAAAGGTGGTGACCTGAAGGTTTGAATGGTGATCTATGAGTGTCAACTGATCATCCTTACGAAAGGAAAAGTTTGCTACTCCTAGGAATGGATCAAGAGATGGTTCGGGAAGTAGCCTAGGACATGTGGTTGCAACAGTTAAAGTTTGTTCTCTAAGCAAATAATGATCCATTTTCTCAAGAACTGGATTGAAGAATGATTCATGGAAGGGCCTATGGATGATGACCTCAAGACTTGAAATTTGACATATGGGTGCGAAAAGGTATACTCTATAGAAGGGTAGGTCAGTCATGCGAAGGAAGGGGTCTGGGGTCATAAGGAGGACTTCTACAGGACTGGGTGAATCAATCCGCTCAAGACAAGGATGTTCAACTGAGATTACGGGAGAGACCTTAGTGGCTGGGCATGGGACAAGTCCAATTGTAAGAGGCTTGATTCAGTCATCCTAAGGAGAGGATCTACCATAGGGTGGGCAAACTTAAATAGTTCAGTGCAAAGATCTTTAATTGGTACTTGGGGAATGACTATCATTAGAGGGTATGAACTGATAGCTCGGGCTAACACTATGAGTTCTTCCTGGGGGTATTTGACTAAAGGAACCTGATTCTAACAAATCTCTTGAATTTCTGAACTAGGTCCTAACACTTGGTTGCTCTCCAAGGTCTCCTCAGGTAAGGAACCAATAGTATCGATGTCACATTCTTCAAGTTCTTCCCCCTCATATTCATCAACTAGACTCAAGCCATCATCATATACTTCCTCGATGCCATCTTCAATAGGTTTCGGGTCAGTGGTAATCGGGTCAACTGATTCTGGGCTTGTCATACCTAACCTTTCTTCCTTATTGGTAGGCTTGGGTTCTCCCTCATTAATGTCATCCTTAAGATTCTTACCACTTAGCTGTGCACAAGCTAGTCCTATGCATGGGCACTGACTAGATTTATGGCCTCTTTCTCCACAAAACCAACATTCTTGCGATATAGGAACCTGGGTCATACTGGGTTTCAAGCTAGTAGAGACCTTACTTGGGCATGGGTGTGGATCTAAATGGTTTGATATAGAAGACTTGGGTTGTTGAGTGACTGGCCTAGAATATTGTAAGGACCTCTTATAGACACAATCCACACTATAGATATCATGGTTAGGCTTCCTAAGGTTATGCTCGGGATCACGGTATAAGGTCCTCCTAGGCTCCTGGCATGGGTGAGGTTGGGGCCTATTAAATTTTGGATCAGGGGTCCAATTTTGATGTCTACGTTTCTCAACTACTTGGACTCGATCCCTAAGCTGGGCAAAAGTCTCATGGACTTGTCTTTAAACTGGGCAGCAGTAGCAGTCACATCCTAACTCAATTTGTTCATACTCTCAGTAAGAGCTCTAACCATGGCCTCTAAATCAGGTTGGGTTTGACCAGGTTGGTATGGTACTCCATTCCGGGTAGACATGATGATGCAAGCAAACACACCAAATGAGACTCGACTGAAACGACTACAGTCTAACTAAACCTAGAGCCCAAACTAGATGCCCAATCAGAGTGGCAAGCTAGCCTGTAGTAACTTGGGACTCAGCCAGGCAGGTGTAAGGTCCCTAAATGCCAAGCCTAGACACCAATCAGAGATTAGCCAGGTAGGCGGACCAGCACACAAGTCCTTCAGGATAGAATCCCTGAACCACCGTTCTAGACACTGAGTACAAAGCACACACAGAGTAACTAGACAAACTGACTCAACATTAGCCTAGACCCGACTTGTTGGTGTCGCTAGCCCACTAGGGCAAATTAAGTCTAATAAATTTTAAAATTAGGCTTAGGATCGAATGAATGGGTGGTGGTTTTGGGCTAAGGAGAGGTTATCAACTCCTCCCCTTATCTTAGATGCTCAATTGCCCTTAAGATGAATTAGGAGATGATCACTCAAAAAAATTGAATTGCAGAAACATAGAGACAGAGTTGCTATAATTTAACTCTCAGAAATTCCACAAAAACCAATAAATTACAGTAAAATTATGTAAAATAGTTTCAATTATACTGGTTCCAAAAATAAAAAATCATGCAATTTGGAGATACCTTCAATGAGAAACAATTCCTGTAACAGAGCAGTTACAGACTGAAAATAGAATGCTTCCCCCGTTTACAATTCCTGCTACGAAGTTGTAACCCAGGGGATCCCCTACACGCCCTAGGAACACCCCGTGGAATGGGAAGAGGAGGTTTGCACCTCGCTTCGTTCCTAGGACCGGACATCCTAGGGAGTCTACTTCGGGCAGACAAAGTAAAAAAGAGAGACACTCAAAACATGCAAGCAAATCAGAAATCCTAGATAGGGCTCTGATACCAAAATTGATGCAAAATGAAAGCTCTGATACCAAAAATGATGCAGAACGAAAGAGATGATGCAATGCAAAAGAAAATTAAGACTAATTTTTTTTTTTTTTATATTTTTGGAAGTCGGGTTTGACTCAAATGAAAGTTAAACTAAATTGAAAGAAACTATATAATAATTGAAAGCACAATTCAAAGAAACTAGATTATCAGAGTAGTTCAGAAGTAAAGGATCGCTGGGGGTTGAGAAACTCCCAGACCTAGGGTTTTGCTCTGAACTTTCAACAGGATAGAAATAAAGAGAAGGGAAGGGTTATGTACCAGGCAGTGATCTTCACAGAGTTTGGTGGAAGGCCTCTCTCGAGCAGATTATTGGATCCTC
Organism: Areca catechu; assembly: GCA_021397845.1. Lineage (NCBI taxonomy): Eukaryota > Viridiplantae > Streptophyta > Magnoliopsida > Arecales > Arecaceae > Areca > Areca catechu. The sequence goes on from CM038043.1 coordinate 119,534,947, forward strand.
GGATTCGGATATCTTCGCAATGGATCCTCCAATACTGGTCCTTTGGCAGAGTTGGCTTCTCCTGAACTCAGGATCTGGGAAAGAAGAAGAACAAGTTAAGGAACCAGATACTCAAAGAAAGGATTTACCAGATAAGAAGAACTTGAAAAATTGATGTTGCTGAAATCCTGATTCTCTGAATGCTGATCTGACTTCCTCTAGGATTTGCTCTGTATTCGAAGTAGCCGATCTGGACCTGGATGTTGGTGGTCGGCCTCTACTTGGAAGAGAGGGGCCGTGAGATGATGAGGTAGATTAGGGTTTGGATGATTGGTGGAATGAAGAAGATGATGGGCGGCTAGGGTTTGGAATTGAAGTGGCTAACCTAGGGTTTTGGTAGGGTTTGGAGATCTCACACCTCCTCAAGATTCCTGTGGAACCCGAAATCACTCCCTCACGGAGCTCAACACTTGAATACAAGTGCGGAAGAGAGAAACACAAAGTTGCTCACAAAGAAATTGATTTCATTCATCATTTTTTTCAAAACTTACAAGAGGGGTTTATTTTATAGGACTTTACAAGAGGTCAGGGTTTTATATCTTCCCATATGGGACTAATAGAATGGATCTTCAAATAAGGTTTGTAGAATCAATCTCCTCTCATATGGCCGGCCAAGAGGTTCCATAAGTGTTGATTGATGGCTCCAAATGGTAAGTAGGTGGCGCCTCCTAGCCTTGCTCTTCAAGAAAATTTTTTTTCCTCCCATGGATCAACACTTTTGGACACCTCCTTTTCTTTCTCCCCAAGTCATGGATCTTCCCAACTTTGCTTTGGTCTTTTTAGGCATGGATTGGGTGCCCCCTTGAAGTGCACCCCAAGAAATGCCTCTTTCCTCCTTTAGCTTGGCCTTTTAAGGTATATGTGGGACGCCTCCTTGATTTTGGCTTCAAGAAAAATTCTTCTCCCTTGGGTGTGGGGACCAAGACACTAGGATGGAGATGTGGCACCTCCTGGACTCTGGCATGTGGCTGGGAGTGTGGCACCCACTTGCTTGGGCTTGGGAGAAAATGTGGCACCCTGGAGAAGACCTAGACCACTACTAGGACTTGTACTGAGTCAACATGACTCAATAAAATTTAAATTGCAGGGAAATACAGACTCAACTAAATTTGAGTTGACCAAGTCAACCCTTATTACAAAACCAGAAAACCCTAATTCTTCGGGCAAGGTCAATCAGAGATCCAGATGGAGCCCTGAAGTCTTCTTCTGAGTCTGGTGCCCGCACCATATATCCTCTATTCTCCTTATCCAAATCTGATAGGAGAGAATGCTACTAGGGAGAAAAGGGTCCCATATAAAATATGGTAAAACGACAGCATTATTGGGAATTGTATCCCAAAGCCAATCGTCTAGGCTGTAGACGGTTGTGCAATCTTGTATTTGTATATGAATTCTTTTAATAAATAAAAGTTATTTATTTTAGCTGTTCATCATATTTACATTTTCCTGAAATGAACTCTTATATGATGGAGTCCTTAAAACTACATTCTTTTGATATAGAGAGGATATATCAACTAGTTCTTAAACTAGTTCACAACCAAAGGATACATTGTTATAGAACGATAATGTATCAAGTATAGGTTGTTGTATATCACATTTGTTGGTTATCCTATTAACCAAGGAGTGTGGAGACACTGGTGTGACATGCAAGTGAAATGTATGAAATTTCACTGAATGTGATAATCTGCGGAGCTCCCTTCTGCCAAAGGGTTGCTTGCAAAGGGATATGGGTATATGTGTCCCTCAGACCTGACGTCACTATGGCAGCTTGCATGTAACTTACTATACTTTGGTGCTGGACTACCTGGATTTCTAATCTAGTGATGAAAGGTTTCTGGGTGCAGTCAAGTACTTATAGAGCGATGGTGGATCAAAATGGAATTAACCCTCCAAATAGTTTGGAGTGAATGACTCACTATGTTTCAATTTAGCAAAACCTTGGCCAGGATAGTTTCTTGTGAGGAGTCACAAAACTCGTGAGGTTGAGACATGATCTGGATAAGCCAAATTAGGGCTGGCAGCCGAACCTTAGGTCATCCTGAGCATTATGAGGTCAAAGGGATGAATTATGCGACAACCATATGCCAGAGGTTCTTGTAAGGTACTATGCATCTTCAACCTATCCGAATGTCGGGTATCATTGTTAGATGAGGACTTTGACTGGAACTGAAATGTTCTAGTGCTATCGACTTAGAGTTTGAACCTATGGGATCATGCACCATAGAGGATTTCTATCTGATCTTAAGGCTAATCGATGATTGAGAATCATTTTCCATCACCTGAAGTCAATATGGTTAACTTTCTTCCAAGTGTCGACACTTGGAATTTTGCAAGTGACAACACTTGGTGAAGTGTCAACACTTGGCAATTTTCATGAGTCGACACTTCCTGTGACGAGCAAAATTCTGGGAAGATTTTTTGGGAGGATTTTGAGCAAGTTTTGACTTGGTTTGAATTTTGAATTCAAACTAGTTTTGGCTACAAGGTTATTTGGTATGATAGTCATACTTACCATCTTCGGTTGGACCCATTTGGTATGACCTTGATCCTCTCCCCCATTCTCTCCCCTTATCTCTCCTCCTTCCACTTTCTCCTTCTCCCTGCTGCCCCTATAAATGAACGTCATTTCTATGGCTACAATAGATTTTTGAGAAAAAGCTTTGAGAGAGGAAGATAGAGAAGGGTTGTGAGAGGTTTTGGGATTGGGTGTGGGAATTCTAGTATTTTAGCTAGGTCTTGAAAAGAGAGTTCTCTTGGGAAGGGGTTCCAGTTCTCCTCCTAGTCTTCCCGGAAGAAGAAGATCGGCCCAAGAATTTCGAAGAGCTAGCACTCTGAGGGAGTTGATCAATGTCGAGCCTAGATGTGGATTATCCATAGAGGCCAGACATGTGTGTGGCTCGAGTGCCCTCCTCCTTCCACAGCTTCTCTCAGTATAAAGGTATGGTACTTTTATATTTGTGTTCCTCTCTTGCTTTGTTGTTATGTTGAATGCTAGGTCATTATGCTAGATCCTGTTGCGAGCAGATCGGTAGATCGTTTAGATCTATCTACCAAGCCTTCCGCTGTGTATGCTTTAAAATTGTTTTAAAATGCATTACTTCTGCCATGTTTTTCCTGCATATTGTATGCTTGGTGTAGGTGCTCTTCCCCTTCAATGGTATCAGAGCAATAGGTTCCTTTTTTGTAGTATAATGATTCTAGCATGCTAATAACATCACTTCTTAAGTACTTGGATTGAGTACTTCACCAAGGCCGTCCGGTCATAGGAGAGAAGTAGGGCTGCAAGACCTCTCTTCCCATTCATTGGGATCTCCTATGGCATGTAGGGGTGCCCATGTGATTGACTCTTGAAAAGGAAAATAAGAAGCAAGAAAATGTAGATTAAAAATATTTTTATCCAATGAAATGATCATAAATCAACTTTAATTGAGATCTAAGAGTTTTTATTGATTGGTTTTGATTGAATGTTTGGAGAAACATTGGATTTGAAATCACTATTCTTTCACTATCTCAGGCTGTGACTCGACACTTGGCCTTGTAAGTGTCGACTCATGAGTATTTTTGCTTGAGAACTGGGTTCTATTTTTTCTTTTTGATATGTTGAAGTGTCGACACTTGACCAAGAAGTGTCGACACTTGGGCTCGTGAGTCGACACTTGGCCTTTTGAAGTGTCGACTCATAAGCAGGTCCCAGAAAACATGTTGTTCTGTTTTTCTCCTATCTCAGGCCTTGAGTCAACCCAAGTATCGACACTAGGTGTCGACACTTGCCCCTGGTGAGTCGACACTCGGCAGCAGAATATTGAAAAACAGTGAATTCAAATTTTGTTTTGTTGTAAAATTGTTTTACACTTGTAAATTAAAATTGTTTTAATTTAATTAAGGCTGTTGAACTGAATTGAGAATTAAGATTGACTAAGATCTCTAAGAATGTGATTCAAAGATTTTTAAGTTATTTCAATAAGCCTTAAGGGTCATGGGTTAGCTTCTATTAGGTCCTTGATTGGGTTTGACCTAAGTTTAGATGCATTAGACAAATTAGAAAACAAATCTAATCAAATGTTGAGTTAGGATTTCTTCTCTAGATCTATCTAATAGTTAGATTGATTAGTCCATAATCTAAATAGACCTAATTTTGTAGCTCAGTGGAAAGCCCGAGACTTTAGGCTAGTCTAATCGAGTATGATGACCTGATTGGTGTCGAGGTAAGTTTGGCATTGTGATCATGGTTCTTTGGGGCTACCTCTTACCTGGCCAACTCTGTTGGTGTCTAAGACAAGATGGTTAATGGCAGAACTTAACCCATAATCTCACTTACCTTGCCAATGTGGCCGATCAGGATTGATTGGATAGTTTATTGACTCGTTTTAACCCTTATCTCTCAAGGTTATTCAATCTTGACTGATTTTAGGTGCCTATGGATCATTGTTATGTGTAACCCTCCTTGTTTGCTGATTTGGTCAGTGGGAGGTTGATCCATATCTTCTCATCTCTTCATCTGTCACATTATTTAAAAACCCTCTAAATTATTAGGTCCTTAAAAGGACAAAGTTATAGGGATAACCTATCCTAGCCTCCCATTAAGTGGGATGGTAATGGGTCCAGTAGTTGGGTGTCATCGACAGATCCAAAGATTAGGTGTTCATTGGGCTATTAGAATTACTGTTCCTAAGCTCAGTTCGACTCTCTTAACAGTGGTCAGGTGGGCCGGTCAAAGTTAAGCTTGACTATTCATTAGTTAGAAGCATTGAATTTTGTCATGTTAATGGTTGGACCTAACCGGGACCTTCAATAGGGGGCCCAAAGGTCGATTGAAGTGCTCCTTAGGGCAAAACCCAAATACTAGAAGTTACTTGGAGAAGTTATGGTTAAAGAACCTACCTTTAGACATGCATGGGTGGGCTGGCCAAAGTCGGACTCATGTATTATCTATTGGACTCTGGTACCTACTAGGGAATTAAAGTAATTCCTTGGATTGGAGGTAGAGGCTTCTAGTCTGAGAAAATAGTGGGAGGGACCTTTAAATTAAAGTCCATATCTTTAGGTTAATAATTCATATACAATAATTAGCTTTAGTTTTACTTTCAGATGTCTTCCATCCTGTCACTTCGGTCTCTTCTTGATAATGAGAAGCACAATGGACCCAACTTCGATAGCTGATATCGAAGGCTCAGGATTGTCCTGGAGCATGAACGGATTTTGTATGTGATATCGAATCCGGCACCTGAGATCCCTGCTGCCAATGCTCGGGGTTCAGTCAGAACATTTATAAGAAGTGGCTCTCTGATAGGACCACTGTCCGGTGCATATGTTAGCTACGATAAATGACGAGTTCAGTTACAAGTTCGAGGAAGCCCAGTCGGAAGAAATCCTTCATTGGTTGAAGAGTTTCGGAATACCAAACGACGTTGAGAGGTATAGGGTCTCCTGTGCTATCTACAATGCGCGGATGCATGATGGGGCCTCGGTCATGATCGAGATGATTGAGTACCTGGGCAAGCTCAGCTATCCCTTACATGAACAACTTGGGAAAGATGCGATACTGAATTCCCACCCTCTTCCTATATAGATTTTCTTGATCATTACAGAATGAACAAGCCTGTAGTTAACTACCACGGTCTGTTGGGGTTGCTGCAGACTTATAAGAAAGATCACCAATTGAATAAAGGGATGGTGAATCTAGTGGGAAGATCTTCGGGAGGGCATCGTCCCTTTAAGAAAGTGAAGAAGAAAATAAAGGAAAAAAGGTGCTAAGTGCTTCTGGGCCCAATCAGGCCAAGAAAGTGAAGGCTGATCAAAGCCGTGTGAGTGCTTCTTCTACAAGAAGCAGGGTCACTGGAAGAGGAATTGTTCTCTTTATATTGCGTCCCTTGACCCGAACAGGTCCAAGAAAAGAAAGCTGCAGGATGGTCTTGGACAAGGTATTTATATGATAACATCTTGTAGTTTCTCTGTTTGTGATACTACTAATTGGGTATTGGATATCGAAAGTCCAATTCACATTTGCAATTCTTTGCAGGGACTTCAAGTTAGTAGAAGATTCGAGGACAACGAGAGACTCTTGAACATGGGAAATGGAAGCCAAGTTCCAGTCCTGGCATTGGGAGTCCTCAAACTTGTTTTCGAGTCCTCTACTGTCATTTTGAATGAGTATCATTTTTGTCCATCTTTTATTTTGAATGTCATTTCTGTAGGCCAATTGGCCATGTATGGTTATGAACTATCAATAAAGAATGGCATTTGCAAAATCATTTGGAATGATTCTGTGGTTTTGAATGGACTAATGCATGATGGCATTTATGTACTATCACGACCTGTTAGTGTAATGTACATATCTAGCAAATGCCCTAGGATAGATAATGTCAGCGAAGCATACCTATGGCATATAGGCTAGGTCATATTAACAGGAATAGGATAAATAGGTTGAAAAGTAAGGGTCTCCTCGATTTTAGTGAAGATAGTTCACTTCCAACCTATGAGTCATGTTTTCTTGGAAAAATGAGTAAGTCACCTTTTACTGGAAAAGGTGAACGAGCCAAAGAAATTTTGTGTCTGGTACATATATCAGACCCATGAATGTTAGTGCCAGGGGTGGGTACGATTATTTCATTATATTTACAGATGACCTTTCGAGGTACGGTTATGTCTTCTTGATGAGACATAAATCTGAGTTGTTTGAAATGTTCAAACAATATCATAGTGAAGTAGAAAAATAAACTGGAAAGTGTATCAAAACCCTTCGATCCGATCGAGGTGGTGAATACCTTTCGGGTGAGTTTCTGATATATCTCGAGGAGAATGGGATTCTCTCTCAGTGGACACCTCCAGGGATACCTCAATTAAATGAAGTGTCTAAGAGGAGGATTCGAACCCTGTTAGACATGGTTCAGTCCATGATGGGCTTTGCTTCTCTGCCGGTATCCTTTTAGGGATATGCTCTAGAATCAGCCTGTTACCTTTTGAATAGGGCTCCAAGTAAGTCTGTTAGTAAAACACCATATAAGATATGGACTGGACGCAAGCCAACACTATCACACCTTCAGGTTTGGCGATGCCCAGCTTATGTAAAATGTTTGGAAATGGACAAACTTGGACATATGTCTGACTGGTGCCTATTTGTTGGGTATCCAAAAGAATCTAAGGTGTATTACTTCTACTTAGCTAAGGAACAAAGTTGTTCATCAGTCTTAGGGCCATCTTTTTGGAAAAGGAGTTCCTTGGTGAAGGGACTATAGCCTCTAAGATTGAACTTAGTGAAGTTCAACAAGTAGAAGAACCGACACACTTAAGGGACAACATAGAACTGGTTGTGATTAGATCACACCCAGAGTCCACTCAGGAACCATTAAAAAGATCCGGTAGAGTACCGAGCTGACCAGACAGATACTACGATTTCTTGGTCCGGGATGGTGATCCTATTGAACTCGATGAGAATAATGAGGATCCGATCACCTATATGGATACGATGTAGAGGTCTGACTCTAAGAAATGGCTAGGAGCCATGAAATCCAAAATAGAGTCCATGGAGATCAACAATGTATGGACATTGGTTGATGCACCTGAAGGGATAAAATCCATTGGGTGCAAATGGATTTTCAAAAGAAAAAAGGGCACAGACAGGCAGGTGGAAACCTATAAAGCCCATCTGGTTGCAAAGGGGTATCATCAACATTATGGTATTGATTATGACGAGACGTTCTCTCCTATGGCAATGCTCAAATCCATTCAGATTATGTTTGCTTTAGCAGCATTCTTTGACTATGAAATTTGGCAAATAAATGTCTGAACAGCTTTCCTGAATGGTGAGCTAGAAGAGAAGGTGTATATGATACAACTTGAAGGGTTCACATCCATAAACGAGTCAAAGGTGTGCAGGCTTCAAAAGTCCATCTATGGATTGAAGCAAGCATCAAGGAGTTGTAACATGCGATTTGATAAGTGTATCAAGTCGTATGGCTTCATTAGGAACGAGAAGAACCTTGCATTTATAAATGGTCTAAGAGTTCTGTGATTGTATTCCTTGTCTTGTTTGTGGATGACATTCTCTTAATCAGGAATGACATCCAGTAATGCAAGGAATAAAGGTCTGGTTATCATCTTAGTTTCCTATGAAGGACTTGGATGAAGCCTCTTATATATTGGGTTTGAAGATCTATAAAGATAGATCTAAGAGGCTTCTGGGACTGTCCCAGTCTACGTACATCGATACCGTGCTGAAATGGTTCAGCATGAAAAATCTTAAGAAGGGATATCTCCCGATAGGCACTGGAATTGATCTCTCTAAAAGGAATTATGCGATAACTCCTAAAGAGAGAGAGTGTATGAGTAGAATCCCACATGCTTTTGCAATGGATTCTATCATGTACGCCATGATATGTACTAGACCAGACATGGCATAATCACTAAGCGTAGTGAGCGGATACCAGTCTGACCTAGGTGAAGCTCATTGAAAAATGGTAAAGACCATCCTTAGGTATTTACGAAATACTAAGGACCAATGGCTAATTTATGGAGAATCTGACTTGAAACTTGTAGGGTATACTGGCTTCAGTTTCCAGTCAGATAAGGATAATAGCAAGAGTGTGTTAGGATTTATTTTTACCTGAATGGAGGAGTTGTCTGCTAGAAAAGTTCCAAGCAGCCTATTATGGCAGAATCAGTTTGCGAGGTAGAGTACAATGCAGCATCTGATGCAGCGAAGGAAGCTGTGTGGTTGCGAAAGTTCTTTGGTGAGCTGGGAGTGGCACCTTCCCTGGATGGTCTTGTTCTGGTGTATTGTGATAGCACTGGAGCCATTGCTCAAGCCAAAGAGCCGAAGTCTCATCATCACACAAAGCATATTCTGTGGTGCTATCACCTTGTACGAGAGATTGTGGAATGAGATAACATTGACCTTCTGAAGATCACTGGAAAGGAAAACCTGGCTGACCCCTTCACTAAAGCCATCAGAGTTCAAGAGTTCGACTATTGTAAATGAAAAATGGGAATAAGATTCTATACCAATTGGCTTTAGTCCAAGTGGGAGTTGTTGGGAATTGTGTCCCAAAACCAATCATCTAGGTTGTATACGGCTTGCTATCTTATATTTGTATATAATTTTTTTAATAAATAAAAGTTATTTATTTTGGTTGTTCATCATATTTATATTTTCTTGAAATGAACTCTTGTATGATGGAGTCCTTAGAATTACATTCTTTTGATATAGAGAGAATATATCATGTAGTTCTTAAACTAGTTCACAACCAAAGGATACATTATTATAGGACGATAATGTATCAAGTATAGGTTGTTGTATATCACATTTGTTGGTTATCCTATTAACCAAGGAGTGTGGAGACACTGGTGTGACATGCAAGTGAAATGTATGACATTTCACTGAATGTAACAATCTACGGAGCTCCCTTCTGCCAAAGGGTTGTTTGCAAAGGGATATGGGTATATGTGTCCCTCAGACCTGAGGTCACCATGGCAGCTTGCAAATAACTTAATGTACTTTGGTGCTGGACTACCTAGATTTCTAATCCAGTGATAAAAGATTTCTGGGTGCAGTCATGTACTTGTGGAGCGATGGTGGATCAAGATGGAATTGACCTCTCCAAATGTTTGGAGTGAATGACTCACTATGTTTCAATTTAGCAAAACCTTGGCAAGGGTAGTTTGTTGTAAGGAGTAACAGAACTTGTGAGATTGAGACATGATCTGGATAAGCCAAATTAGGGTTGGCAGTCGAATCCTAGGTCATCCTGAGCATTATGAGGTCAAAGGGATGAATTATGCGGCAACCATATACCAGAGGTTCTTGCGATGTGCTATGCATCTTCGACCTATCCGGATGTAGGGTATCATTGTTAGATGAGGACTTTGGTTGGTACTGAAAATGTTCTAGTACTATCGACTTAGAGTTCGAACCTATGGGGTCACACACTATCAAGGATTTCTATCTGATCTTAAGGCTAATCGAAACTGAGAATCGTTTGCCATCACCTTAAGTCAATATGATTGACTTTCTTCCAAGTGTCGACACTTGGAATTTTGTAGGTGTCGACACTTGGTGAAGTGTCGACACTTGGCAATTTTTGTGAGTTGACACTTCCTGTGATGAGCAAAATTCTAGAAAGATTTTTTGGGAGGATTTTGGACAAGTTTTGACCTGGTTTGAATTTTGAATTCAAACCAGTTTTGGCTCCAAGGTTATTTGGTATGATAGTCATACTTACCTTCTTGGGTTGTACCCATTTGGTATGACCTTGATCCTCTCCCCCATTCTCTCCCCTCATTTCTCTTCCTTCCACTTTCTCCTTCTCCCTGCTGCCCCTATAAATGAACGTCATTTCTATAGCTGCAATAGATTTTTGAGAAAAAGCTTTGAGAGAGGAAGATACAGAAGGGTTGTGAGAGGTTTGGGGATTTGGTGTGGGATCCTAGCATTCTAGCTAGGTCTTGGGAAGAGAGTTCTCTTGGGAAGGAGTTCCAGCTCTCCTCCTAGTCTTCCCAGAAGAAGAAGATTGGCCCAAGGATCTCGAAGAGCTAGCACTCCGATGGAGTTGATTAGAGTCGAGCCCAGGTGTGGATTACCCGTATAGGCAAGACACGTGTGTGGGTCGAGCACCCTCGACCTTCCACAGCTTCTCTTAGTATAAAGGTATGGTACTTTTATATTTGTGTTCCTCTCTTTCTTTGTTGTTATGCTGCATGCTAGGTCATTATGCTAGATCCTGTTGCGAGCAGATCGGTAGATCGTTTAGATCAATCTACCGAGCCTTTCACTGTGCATGCTTTAAAATTATTTTAAAATGCATTCCTTCTACCATGTTTTTCCTGCATATTGTATGCTTGGTGTAGGTGCTCTTCACCTTCAAGAATGACTTTCAAGTGCATCATGTTGGCCTCTATGAGCAACGGAGTTATAGAGGCAACATGAGGATATAGAACCTAAGTCCATATTGCTCAATTTTCAAGAGCTTTATGGAGAGCATAGTCGGACTGCTCAATATAAGACATCGAAGCAGTAGTTTCGAGCATGCATGAGTGAGGTTTCTTTCATTCAAGCACATGTCCTCAAGATGATTGACCTGATCACTCGATTAGGTCAACTGAGGTTTGTGATGGATAGAGAGCTTAATCAGGACTTGATCCTGTAGTCACTCTCGGATTCCTAATCGTAGTTGGTCATGAATTACCAAATGAACAAACTGAATTTGTCATTGTCTAAGCTGCTGAATATGCTCAAGATAGTAAAGAGCCACTTCAAAGCTGATAAGGCATAGCTTCTTCTGGTTGATGAAAAGAAGAAACAAGCAATAAAGAAGGATTCAAAGCAGAAAAGGAACCCCTAAGAGTAGCTTCTAGAGGAGGAAGAAGTCAAGGAAGCTCTCCACTGATGGGACCTATTATCATTATGGGAAGTAAGGGCATTGAAAGAAGAATTACAAGTTATATCTTGCAAATCTGAAGTAGGATGCTGGTGGAGCATCTAAAGATTTGTACATGATACAAAAAAACCTGTCATTGAGTTCTTAGTTTCTGATTCATGGATATTGAATACCACATGTAGGTCTCATATCTGCAAGTCATTATAGGGGTTGTAATGACCTAGAAGCTTAAAGAAGGGTAACTTCGAGCTGTTTGGCAAGAGTGGTGAACCCATTCAAGTTGAAGCTATTGGCACCTATCTGTTGTTATTACCATCGGGCAATATTCTTCAATTAAAAGATTATTATTATGTACCCAACATTGTAAAGAATATTACTTTTATACCTTTGTTGTTGAAACAAGGTTATGAAATAAATTTGACAAGCCATGGGTGCTCGATTTTCTTTTCAAAGAAATTCTTTGGTTGTGGTACATTTTCCAACATTCTTTTAATTCTATCACTCAATGATGAGGTTATCTTGTTGAGAACAAGAAAAGAAAGGGAGATGATGTGAATGTCACTTATCTCTGGCATTGCCATTTGAGTCATATCAATGAGTCTAGGAAAAACAAGTTGTACAAAGATAATTTCTTTGAACCTTTTGATTATAAACATTAAGAACTTGTGAGTCCTGTCTCATGGATAAGATGACCAAGTCTCCATTCACTAGACATGAAGAGAGGGCAACTGAGTTGTTAGATCTATTACACATAGATGTGTATGGTCCTATGACAACCCAAGCCAGAAGAGGATACTCTTATTTCATTAGTTTTACTAATAATTTATTGAGGTTCGGATATGTGTATCTTATAAAACACAAGTTTAAAGCCTTTGATAAATTCAAAGAGTATCAAAGTGAGGTTGAGAAACAAACTAGGCATAGTATTAAAATCCTTTGATCTGATTGAGGAGGAGAATACTTATTTAGTAAATTTCTCGATCAACTTAAAGATAAAGGCATTCTCTCTAAATGGACCCCTCCATACACACCACAGTTAAATGGTGTAGTAGAAAGGAGAAACCATACCTTGTGGGACATGGCAAGATCTATGATATACTTCACAAATCTTCTAGTATCCTTCCAGGATTATATTTAGAGACTGCTACCTACATACTGAATAGGGTGCCATCAAAGGCAGTTAATAGCACTCTATATGAATTATGGAAAGGAAAAAGGCCAAGTCTTAAGTATTTTAAGATTTGGGGTTACCCTACTTATGTCAGGAATATTTTTGGACATAAACTAAATGATAGGGCTGATAAGTGCAGGTTTGTAGGATATCCTAAAACAGGTATGTGATACCTTTTCTACCACCCTATTGAGCAAAAAGTCTTTATCAGTAGGCATGCCACATTCCTGTAAAAGGAGTTTATCCAAGAAGGGCACAGTGGGAGGATATTTGAACTTGAAGAAGTTCAACCTACACCTGAAGCAATTCCTCAGCCAGATATTCCTAAGGTTCAGGAACAATAATAACACACACCTCCTCTCCATAGGTCAGAGAGAGTATGAAGTGCACCTCTCAGATATGGCTTTATCATTGGGAATGACAATGAAGCCAGTATCATGTAGGATGATGATTCTGTGACCTATGCAGAAGCTATCATAAGTAGAGACACTAAAAAATGGCTGGAAGCCATGAAATCTGAGATGGACTCCATGTACTGTAATTAGGTTTGGACATTAGTTGATCCACCTAAGGAAGTAAACCCAATTAGATGTAAATGGGTCTTCAAGAAGAAGATTGGAGTAGATGGTCAAGTAATGACCTACCCGGCCAGGCTGCTGGCAGGTTTCAGACAAAGACATAGTATTGACTATGATGAAACTTTTTTAATAGTAGCCATGCTTAAGTCCATTTGATATTGCTTGCCATAGCTATATACTATAACTATGAGATCTGGCAGATGGATGCAAAGACTGCTTTCCTTAATGGATATCTTGAGAAAAAAGTCTGTATGTCATTGCTAAGGGGTTTGTTTCAAGTTAGAGACCAAACCAAGTATGCAGGCTTAAGAAATCTATTAATGGATTGAAGCAAGCATCGAGGAGTTGGAACATCCACTTTGATGAGATATTTAAAGAGTTTGGTTTCATCAAGATTATGGATGAACTGTGTGTGTATAAGAAGACAAGTGGGATTACCCTTGTTTTATTGATTTTTTATGTTGATGACATGCTCATCATTGGGAATGATATACCAATGTTGCAATCGATCAAGTCTTGGCTATCAAAGTAGTTTTTCATGAAGGATTTGGGAGAGGCATCCTATATATTGGGTATAAATATATATAGAGGATGCTAGCCTTATCCTAATCTAGGTACATTGACTTAGTGTTGAAGAGATTCAACATAAAGGGAAGTAAGAGGGGTTACTTTTGAATGAGTCAAGGCATACATCTCTTTAAGAAGATGTCTCCTAAGACACCAGAAGATAGAGAGAGGATGAGTATGCTTCCTTATGCTTCAATTATAGGATCAATTATGTATGCCATGTTATGTACCAAGCTTGATGCTGCTTATGCCCCGGGCATAGTAAGCAAGTTCCAAGCTAATCCAGGGTATGATCATTGGAAAACTTTGAAAATTATTCTTAAGTATATGAGAAGGACTAAAGATGTTTTTCTAATATATGGTGGATCAGAGTTGAAACTAGAAGGGTATATAGATTCTAGTTTCCAATCAGTTTCAAATGATAGCAAATCCATATCAGGATATGTCTTCACCATATATGGTGGTGCAGTGAGTTGGAAGAGTACAAAGTAGCAAACTATAGCTAACTCAGTTACTGAGGTAGAGTACATAGCTACAAGTGAAGCTACGAAAGAAATTATGTGGATGAAGAAATTCATCACATAATTGGGCATGGTTCATGCTATATAACAACCGATGCCACTTTATTATGATAACACTAGAGCTGTTGTGCAAGCTAAGGAACCAAGGTCTCATCAAAAGTTCAAGTACATCCTAAGATGCTTCCATCTCGTTTGAAAGATAATATAAAAAAAAGATATTATCATCGAACGAGTAAATACAAAGAATAATAGAGTAGACCCATTCACTAAAGCACTACCATAGCAGTAGTTTGATTGCCACTTAGATTGTATGAGAGTAAGATACAAGGGTGATTGGCTTTAGTGCAAATAAAAAATTGAAATAATTGTGCCCCAAAAGCCAATCTTTGTATGTGCATTTCTATAATCTTCCAACTCATGCATGATATTTCTTATTAATAAAAGGTAATTATTGATTTATCATACCTTTGAATCTAATCAACATTATGATGAGCCCCATAGATTAGGACAATGGAATTAGGGTTATGATAGAGATCATAACAGTGAGACCTATATTTTTTAAAATCCTAATCTAAAATGTTCCTAGTTGTTAGATCATCAATTTGGGGATCGATATTTCCAAAAAGACTAGCACATCCTATGTATGCTCGATGGAGAGGGTGGTTGGTCTCATAGCCACTTGTGTCAGGACACTAATACAAGGATGTGGATGCTCATTAGGATATGAGTTTGTTGACTGATCCACCTTGAGAACATCTTATGGAGGTCTTACTACTAGTTAAAAGATGGTTCTTATAGTTGGAGTTGTGCAAGTGATCTTTAGACTTGAGATCACCATGATTCCTCGTATACACAAAGCCATGTTTTAGTTCATACTCATTCATGACAAAGAGTCATGTACGGGGTGTTCTCGGATATAGTGGTTCTTATAGTTGGGATGTGAGTGGATCAACAAGGAATCGATCACTCTTAGTAAGAGGAGGACTTATCCCATGTAATCTCTTTGATTGTTGACTAAGGAAGACTTTGATCAAAGCAAGATGAGATTACAAAGGGTTTCTAATCTTTCATCAATCGAGTCTTCATTATCGAATTGAGATTCAAATGATTAAGTATTAGGGTTTGACAATTCTCCATACCCATCACTTATTTGGGATAAAGGGAGATCGAAGGATTGAATTGCATAGTAACTTTCCACTGAATAGTAATTTGGTAATTTTAATCAAATTCTTCATCTTTCGAGTAGGCATGACACGTTGCTAGGTGTCAATCATGTCTTATAGATTTTCATGAATCAATTTGGTTGGATTCATATGTCAATTTGGAAGTTGGTTCGAATTGGCAACTTGGGTTAGCTTGATTTGACCTAATTAGGTCAATCAGTTTTGATCGGATTGAAATAGCTTGGACCTAGACCTATTGTTGGCTAGATGTGGAGCCCAAAGGGTCACACATGCAAGGAAATTATCCAAGGAACTCAATTGGATCTTGGTCATGGTCATTGGATCCTACTAGGCTAGCTAATTTGCATACAAGCATATGCATGCTAACCTAACTCCTAACCCAATTAGATTGTGTCAGTTTTCTTACTATTTGGGCTAACCAATTTAAGTGAGACTTAGATTGAATTGAGTCCTAATTGGGAAAGCATTTATCTATATTTATCTAGAATTTATTGAATATTATCCTTGGATTATGGAAGAGTCCAAAGGAGATTAAACTTTTGGGACTTTATTGGCATGCGCCAAGATTAAGGGGTGTAGAAGGACCAAGAGTCCTTCTGCCACTTAATCACCTATTCCAAATAAGTGCTAGGCCTCTCTCCCTTATCTCCATGCTTATTTGAATTGGGCTTAATTGGACAAAAGGTTGGTTATGGCATGGAGAAGTGTGGCACACAAAATGAAGGGACACATCCCTTCATGTTTGGGTGCAATCATAAATCCAGAAATCCTTATGTTTGAAGGCTTCTAGTTCTTCAATAGAACTTTTGGAATTCCATGTTCCTTAGACAAATTTTAACTAGTTACTTTCCACATGGTAAGTAAAAAAATCGCCAAAAAATTGAAGAGATACATATATATCTCTTGGCGTAGTGATATGGCATGATGTGGCATATCAAGATAAACCTTTCACTTAAGGGACTTCTTCTGCTTGAAGGGTCCTATCTGATCATTAGAAAACTAGATCAAGGGTAGAAAAAAAGGTTTATCATGGACCCCCTTGTTGGGTTTCGGGTTGATGCAGAGAAAGCCTAGATTTCAAAATTTTCATTATTGAAACTCTAATTTGCTGAAACCCTAGACCCAAGGACCACTTGACCATGACAACTAATAAATCACAACTTTAGGATTATAGAGAAATTCTTGGACTGCCATACTCTTTAATTTCTATAAGGCACATAAGTGTTTGCCTTCTAGAGGTGATCCACATAAGAATCAGACCAAGAAAGCACTCCTATCGAGTTTGCTTATTTGACTAGGACTCTTCCCGGTAGCCTTTCTTCCTTCAGCGGTCTTTCTCCCTTTGCTGGAATCCCTACCCTCCTGTAGGGACTTAGAGAGACCTCTTTAAATCCTCTCTCAGAGTATGATTATCCCTTATATATTTCTTCCTAGGCTCTTGTCTTAAAATGACTAGCCTTATCTTAAAGAAGACTTCTTGACCTAAGAAAGGGAAGAGAGATAGGAAGGTTTTCTTTTAGATTATTTTATTTGATTGTCTATGATGCGAGATAATATGCAAAATTAAATTACTGATTTTAAATCTAATTTTATTGATTAATTAGAGAATAATTTTTCTGGATTTTTTTTTTAGTTAAAGACTCAAAGTAATTAAATAAACAAGAATAGCCAGCTAGTTTTTGCCTGCAATATCAAACTAACAAAACAAGTTAAGAAAGAAGGATCTGGTGATTAAGAAATCATCTTAAACTAGGGTTCTACTTATCAAAGGATCAGAAACTAAGAGTAAGGGATTGTTAATACTTTACCAATGAAGATGATTTTTTCTTTTGTTGTGGATCTGACTGGACTCTCTAGGATCTTGCAGAAGGACATCCAGATGTTGATCTTCGGGCTCCGATCTTCTACTCTATTTGTTCCAAGGCAAGACCCACTGTCATGTCCGATCTTGATCACCTACAATCAGTTTCAAACACTCAAGTTAGATGGTTGTAGAAAGAGAAAGAAGATGGAAAAGGAGGAAGGAGAGAGAATTAGAAGATGGCAGCTAGGGTTTTTTTATTATTGGATTTGTATGGCCTCACACCCCATGATGCACATAGCAAAGGAATTGACTTTATGTCGGCTTTATTTTTTCAATAATAATTGAATTTACAAGAGAAATTAATGGTGGTGTTTATAGACCACCAACATGAGTTGTATAGGTTACAAAGTCTTGCATTGGTTTTCCTTGGGCAACAACTCTTTAGAATTTTTTCTTGGGCATCTTGGACTCTTGTCTTTGAGCTCTACTTGGCCTTCATCCAAAGTGGGCGGCATCATGGGATTGACCTCTTCAGGATGGGCGCCAACATGGGATTACTCCAATCCTTCTTGGGCGATCTTGATGGATGGTGATGTGTGGCCAAGATGGGTTTTTGAGTGGCCATGAGAGGTGGACTCTAGAGTCTGGATGATAAGGGCTCTTGTATGAGAGTGGACTCTTCAATTTGAATAAGAAAAAACTCATGAGTTTTAGTGGGATTCATGAGTTCTTGAAATCTTGATTTCGTGGAACTTGATTGCCTTGAACTCTTAAAGTAAGAAAAACCCTTGAACCTTCTTGGCATCCCTTTGAGATGGATTCTTGGTCAACTTCTCCTTTGGATTTGGTGACAAAATGAGGAGGGAAGGGGAGCCCATGTGCATTACCTGCCCTTCTGATCCCTAAGAAAGATGCATGGTGAATGTGTGTAGATAGTCGAGCTATCAATAAGATTACTATTAAGTATCATTTCCCTATTCCCTGTTTGGATGACATATTGGATATGATGGCCGGAGACATCATTTTCTCCAAAATTGACCTTAAGAGTGGCTATCATCAAGTAAGAATTAGGCCTGGGGATGAATGGAAAACCGCTTTCAAGACTAAAGATGGCTTGTATGAGTGGGTAGTAATGCCTTTCGGTCTGTCCAATGCACCCAGCACCTTCATGAGGATCATGACCCAAGTTTTAAGGACATTCATTACAAAGTTTGTAATGGTCTATTTTGATGACATTCTCATTTATAGTGAAATGAAAGAAGACCACTTGAACCATCTTAGACAAGTTTGCCAAGCCCTTAGATAAGATAGTCTCTATGCCAACCTTAAGAAATGTGAATTCATGATCAATAGAGTTATTTTTCTAGGATTTATTGTTACCACTGAAGGAGTGTCTGCCGACCCAGAAAATGTCAAGTCCATAGTTGAGTGGCCGATACCCAAAAGTGTCCATGATATTTGTAGTTTCCATGGTCTAGCCACCTTCTATAAAAGATTTGTTTGAGGATTCAGTACCATCGTAGCACCCATTACTGACTGCATTAGGAAGAAAACCTTTGAATGGACAAAAGCTATCGATAGAGCCTTCCTAGAAATCAAGGAGACAATGACCTAGGCACTTATTTTAAGATTACCTGATTTTTCAAAAGTATTTGAGATTGCTTGTGATGCCTCTGGAGAAGGAATTGGAGGAGTTTTGAGTCAAAAGAGTCATCTAGTGGCATTCTTTAGTGAAAAGTTGAATGAGGCAAGAATGAGATATTCAACTTATGAAGGAATTGTACGTGGTAGTGCAAGCTTTGAGGTATTGGAGACACTACTTACTACCACAAGAGTTCGTTCTTTATTCCGATCATGAAGCCCTACGATTCCTTAATTTCCAAAAGAAATTGAACCCTAGGCACGGGAAATGGGTAGAATACATTCAGGCATATACCTTTGCTCTGAAACACCATGCCGGCACTGAAAATAGGGTTGTAGATGCATTGAGCGGACAATCCATGCTTTTGACCTCAGTTAGCACTGAAGTTATAGGGTTTAATAGACTGAAAGAAGAATACCCTAAGTGTCCCAACTTAAGTGTCATTTATTAATTCCTTCAACAAGGACCATCCAGTGTACATAATGATTATACCATTCTGATGGATTCCTTTTCAAAGGAAACCAGTTGTGTGTCCCCTGAACTTCTATTAGAGGGTTTTTGATCTGTGAAGTTCATGTTGGAGGCTTAGTAGATCATTTTGGTAGAAATAAGACCATCCTAGTAATTGAAGACCAATTCTTTTGGCCTGGCCTCAAGACAAGCATAGACCAAGTTGTGGCATAATGTTGAACATGTGCTGTTGCCAAACAGCAAAAGCAGAACACTAGTCTGTGCACTACTCTACCAGTCCCTGATTGTCCCTGGCAAGATCTTAACATGGACTTCGTACTAGGACTACCTCAAGGAGAAATGATTCCATCTATGTTGTAATTGATCAATTCTCACTTCATACCATGCTCTTCAAGAATGGCTAAGCTTTTTCTTGACGAAGTGGTTAGGCTACATGGTTTACCCAAAACCATTATGTTTGATAGAGATGTTAGGTTCACTAGCTATTTTTGGAAAATCCTTTGGCATATGTTAGGAACCAAACTAAAATTTTCAACTACCTACCATCTTCAAACTGATAGCCAAATTGAAGTCATTAATCAAAGTCTAGGAAATATGCTGAGATGTCTAGTTGCTGATAGTATGGGAAATTGGGATATTTTATTACCTCGCACCGAGTTTGCTTATAACAGCTTAGTTAATAGATCTACTGGAAAGAGTCCCTTTGAGGTGGTCCATGGTTACAAGCCTAGGAAGCCCATAGATCTTATCCCATTTCCCACACATGCACGAGTGTCTGAATCTGCTGAGCCATACGCACAACATATTAAGGATTTGCATAAAGAAATCAGTAAAAAAATCCACATGCACAATGAAATTTACAAACGTATCGCTAATTCACATAAGAAAATCAAGGAATTTTATGAGAGAGACTATGTGATGGTTAGGCTCAAACACAAATGATTCCCATCGGGAACGATGAAAAAACTGCATGCCCGCAGTGCAGGGCCATTCAAAATCATAAAAAAAATTTGACCAATGCATATGTATTGGAACTACCATATGATTAGGTATCAGCTCAACCTTCAATGTTTCAGACTTAGTAGAGTATAAGGAGCCGATATTGATACCTAGTGAGCCTTTTGGGCCTGAACCTATCATTGAGAGTGATCTTACTCTCGAGTGTCCAACAGCGACTATACCTGAGCCGCGAGACAGGATTGAGAGAATTTTGGATAACAAAACTATCACTACCAGGAATAAAGACTATCAACGTTATTTGGTTCAATGGCAAGGTCAGCTGGAATTTGATAACTCATGATCACTCGAGAGGATCTATAACGAATCAACCCGGACTTATTGGAATACTATCAGAGTCGGATTGACCCATACTCGATAGGGTCGAGTCTTTCCCACCTCGGGAGAATTAGTGTGGGCACCATAGCTCGAAAGAGAATTCTATCCAATATCAAGCTAGGTTCATTATGGATTTCAATCGATTAAGTTAATTTTACTTTTGGTTTCAATGTTATTTCTTTTATTGAACATGAGTCTTGTAAATAGAAAAATTTGTTTCTTTTGTTGAGTTTGAGTCCTATAAGTAGGGTTAGGCTTATTTCAATTTCATCTTTTGAGTCCAATTAGGGTCAATTTGGTCTTGTAATTAATGAATCTACAAGTTGGGTTCAAGATTGGTTTGGGTTGGGTTCAAATTTAGCAAAAAGACTTGAAGATTAGGTGAGACAAACCACTTCAACAAACCTTGCCAAGTTGGAGCGCCACATCACCAAGCATAGTTGGAAGCCACCTCACTTTTCATGCCAACATGGAAGACAACTCACCATGCCATTTCATCCATCTTGGGTGCCCAAAATCAAGTTCAAGAGGAAGGTAGCCGACCACATTATTCTCCATGAATCAAGGAAGTTTTAAACTCTACACTCTTCATGGTTGTAACCCCTCCCACTTTTCAATCCATGAATCTTGTAACTCCCCTTGAAATTTGAATTTTTAAAAAGGCTTTGGAGGGCTATAAATACCACTCCAAACCCACTTGTAGAAGATGATTGATGAATGAAAAAAATTCTAAAGTTTCTACTTCCATTTGTGTTGTGTAAATGTCCTCCGAGAGGGAGAGGGTGAGAGGGCCATAAGTTCTTCCATTAGTCAACCTAGATACCATCAAATATCCTTCATTCAATCAAGGATTGCACCATCTTCCATCAACTCAAGGATGCCCATCAACTTCAGCCAAGGAGCCCAAGCATTCATTCTTCCAAGGAGCCATTCCTTTCAAATAAGCCACTATAATTTCCATCACCAAATCGCCACTTCTAACCCTCTTCCAAAATTATTTCTACTCCATTCTTCCATCCTTTCCAATCCTAATGAGTTCCCTTGCAGGATCCTCCATGGTCGTGAGCTAAAGAGGAGGTGTACTTTGCCTTGGAACCAATATCATGGAGGTCTTCATTCTAGGTGTGATAGTTTTCTAGTTCAAGTCTTCAATCCATTGAGTGCTGAAATTTGATCCACCATAATAGAGTGTGAGAGCATAATATTGGTATGTAAACCTTCCTTTACATTTAGGGTTTGAATATTTGAATGGTTTATGTCCTTGTTGGAATGGTTTTCCAACCATTAGGTCCAATCTTCATGGATTAAACAAGAGCTATAGTTTGGGTTACTTTTAATCCATTGTTTATCTTTCCTTCATATGATTCCTAGACTTATTTTATGAATGAGCTTTTGCTTATGTAAGCAAGGATCATTGCTCAACCAACAAATAAATCTCCTAGCTTAGAAATCATCCTTTGCATGCCGCATCTCCACCCAGATCGAGGCCCCATCTTCGCACACGATGCTTCGTCGATGATCCTGGTGTCCCGTCCACCTTCTCCACCTTCTCCTCCAAAATATCCATGGCCAAGTCTCTGCACAACCATCGTCGTTCCACCGTCAAATACGCCGCACCACTGGACATCCCTCTCTCTAAAGATTAACCCCTCATCACCAAATTCACCAGCAATCATTGATTCTTGAATCCCAAACATACAGTAAATCGACACCATCCCTGCAATTGCTGGTCCATCGATCAGAACTGCACATTTCCTCTGGCACATCCGACACCTCATCTCCAAACCCACCTCCAGCCGCCTGTCTGGAGATGTCGCACGCCTCCGCTACTCAGAACTCCCGAGAAATCCCATCGGATCTTGTCGATTCCCTGTTGCTGCAACGCCCAACACCTCACCTCCACCACTAAACACCGTCGCCGCTTGTGTCGCCGCATGTTCCCCATGCCGCCGCCCGCCTCCCATCACCAGTGCCAATGAGGACCATTGGTTCCATCAAAATCGTCGATGATATCCAGCCAGAAGACTCATCCTTTTTGATCCCATGGAAAAGTAGAAGCCACTACGTTCAGAGCTGACTTCTCCCTCTACACGCTTCTCAAAGCTGCATGGATATCAAAGTTGTATGACTTTTAGAGATGCACAGATCTCAGAGCAGAGCTGAGGAAATAAAAAAAAAATCTCATGGCTAGCTAAAGCTGGAGTCTAAGCTTGACTCGATGGAGTCAAGTTCTCCCCACCTCAAGGGAATGATGGGGATATCGGCCTGCACGAATCGCGAAGTAGCACAAATTTTGATGTATATCTAGTACCAGAATAAATTAGTTTAGGATTTATCTTTATCAATTATTTTGAAATTTGATTTAAGATTAGTTTGGTTAGGATTGAGTTATCTAGTATGGATAGACCTTATCTTGTATTTGAATTTAAACCATCCACATCTTTCTATTTTTTATTGAAATTCAAATGAGGGTTGGAAAGGTCTATAAATGCCACTCTCATTCCTTTGTAAAAAAAAAGAAAAGGTGAATGAAAATGAGTTTTTCAAAAAGAGTGATTCTTTTCTTTCACTCCGCATGAAGAGGGTGAGAGGCCCAACAATCACTTCGTAAGGAGAGAACAAGAGGTGCAACCCCAGGACATGATGCGAGGTCATGTCTAGTTATCCCCTTCCTTGATTCCACCTTCTTTACCGCCCTCATGTCCTTTGAGATTCACCCTAATGGCTCTAAGTAGTGAGGTGGGTGGGATGCCCTAGAGGTGAGAGGTCTCTACGTGAGTGTGAGTTCCAAAGTCCATGAGAGTCCAGATGCTTTCTACCTTCCATCTCCATTATTCCTTCACCACATTCCTACAAAAAAAATCAAAAAAAACTAGGATACCCTAATCTTCAATGACTTCTTAGCTCGTCGACAATCCTCCCCCTGATCCCATCCCACATCAAGATGGGTTCTTGAATGGCCATGAGAAGTGGACTCTGGAGTCTGGATGATAAGTGCTCCCGTATGAGAGCGAACTCTTCAATTTGGATAAGAATAAACTCATGAGTTTTAGTGGGATTCATGAGTTCTTGAAATCTTGATTTCCTGGAACTTGATTGCCTTTAACTCTTGAAGTAAGGAAAACCCTATAACCTTCTTTAACTTGGGCATCCCTTTGAGATGGATTCTTGGTTGACTTCTCCTTTAGATTTGGCGACAAAATGAGGAGGGAAGGGGTGCTAACTTGGCTTGGAATCCTTCTACTTTACTTTTCTTAAAGTGGCATCAACTTCCTTCTCCATGTAGCCAACCAACACAAGTGACATGGCATGTGTGTTGTCGAGGATGATGTGGTAAAAAAAATCCAAACATAGGTGACATGTCATGTGATGATGTCCCAGTTGATGTGGCAAATGATGTCCAAAACTTGAAGAGGTGGTGCCAAAAGGTGGTTGTCATGTGGCACCAAGAATGCGTTAACTTGAGTTGGCACATGGTGTCACATGGGGTCTTAATTTATATTACAAGACTCAACTAATAATTACAAGACTCAATTGTAATTAATTTCAAGCCCAACTTGATCAATTAGAATCCAATTTGATCAAAAGGCATATTGACTCATAATTAAATCATACAATACTTTATTATGCTTGCAAATACAAAACCTTAATTAAAGTTAGTAAAATGGGCTAAATAACACTAGATCATTATAACATAATTTATGACCCAATTGAAATTGGAATTTTTTTACAAACTCAATTTTGGGTCCAGGGATCTTTATAGATGACTCAATTTTGGGGTTTAGGGCTAAACCCAACTAAGCTAAAATAACATAATTGAAGATAACAATTTACAAGTGATCTAGGATTTGGGCTAGGGCTTCATTCACAGGTGATCCACAAAGATGTGGGTTCGACCTGTCATTTTCTTCTGGCCCTGGTATCTGCACCAATTCTTCCCAGGTGGGAGGAACTTGACCCTGTCGAGTATGGGTCTACCTTGCTATGATAGTGCACTAGTAAGTCTGGGTCAATTCTTTGCAAGTCTTTGCTGGTGATCCAAGAATCATCAGTCTCGGGTCATCCTTGCCAACGAACCAGATATCGCTGATTGTCTTTGCTCTGAGTAGTGATAATCTTGTCATCCCAGATCCACTCGATCCTATCTCTCCCGCTGGTAGTATGGCAGATGGACACACATGGGTTGGCTCACTCTTAAGGATTGGATTAGGCTCAAAAGGATTAATAGGAATCAATGTTGGCTCCCTATACTCTACAAGGTCCAAAACATTGAAAGTAGAACTAATGCCTAGTTTAAGTGGTAACTCAAGCACGTAGGCATTAGGCACAATTTTCCTAATTACTTTATATAGTCCACTACTACGGGCATGTAACTTCTTTATGGTTACAGGTGGGAACCATTTAGGTCGTAGCCTGACCATGATAAAGTCTCCTTCATTGAATTCTTTGAGTCTTTTTCTGGAATCAGCCATATGTTTATAAGATTCATTGCTTTCACTAATTTTTTTCTTATTTCTTTATGCAACTCTCTAATATGCTCAGCATATGACTCAATAGACTCTGAAATGCATTCATGCATAGGTAAAGGAATGAGATCTAAAGGATTTCTAGGCTTGTACCCATGAACAATTTCAAAAGGGCTTTTCCCGGTAGACCTATTAACTGAGTATTATATGCAAATTCAGTCCTAGACAGTCATTGATCCCAATTGGCAGTATTCTCTCCAACTAAACTTCTCAGTAAGTTTCCTAGACTGCGATTCACTACATCAGTCTGGCCATCTATTTGAGGATGATAAGAGATAAAAAATTTAAGTTTCATCCCTAATAAGTGCCAGAGAGTTTTTTAGAAATAACTGGTGAATCGTACGTCTCTGCCAGATGTATAGTCTTAGATAAACAATGTAGTCTAACTACTTCATTCAGAAATAACTTGGCTACCTTAAAAGCATTGTAGGTTTGGGAACATGGTAGAAAATATGCCATCTTTGAAAACCTATCAACCACAACAAATATAGAATCATTTTTCCTAATGGTTTTAGGTAATCCAAGAACAAAGTCCATGCTAAGATCTAGCCATGGACAATCTGGTACAGGAAGTGGGGTGTATAAACAAGTGTTCTGCTTTCGCTATTTGGCAACTGCACAAGTTGGATATTTAGCTACTATTTGAGCAACATTCCTTTTAAGGTTTGGCTAATAAAATTGGTCTTATAGTGTTAAAATTGTCTTATTTCAACTGAAGTGTCCAGCTAAACCTTCTACATGTGTTTCCCAAATAAAGAAGTCTCTAAGTGAAGTATTAGGAATACATAGCTTACTTTTCCTAAAAAGATAACCATCTTGAATAGTAATTCACTATATAAACTAGACGTCCTTGTTTAACTGCCTTATAAATCTCACCAATGTCCGAGCAATTTTCATATTCATCTTTTAACTTTTCAAATCTGACTACTCTAGTACAACACAATTCAAGAGCATAAATTATCTACCAAGCCCATCAGCAACCTTGTTATCAGTACCCAATTGATGTCTCAAAATAAAAGTATAGGCCTGTATATATTCAACCCATTTTCCATGCCTAGGATTTAATTTCTTTTGCGAGTTAAGAATCTAAATGCTTCAAGATCAGAATAAAGTACAAACTCCTGTAATAGCAGATAGTGTCTCCAGTACCTAAGTACTTGAACCACCACATATAATTCCTTATCATAAGTCGAATATTTCAATTTAGCATCATTTAATTTCTTGCTAAAGAAAGCAACCGGGTGATTCTCCTGACTTAAGACTCTTCCAATTCCTACACCTGAGGCATTATAAGAAAACTCAAAAACTTTTGAAAAATCTGGTAACCTCAGAATTGGGGCTTGGATCATCTTGTCCTTAATGTCATGAAAGGCCATATCAGCATCTTTAGACCATTCAAAAGCTCCTTTCCTCATACAATCAATTATAGGTGTGATGCAGAACAAATAAAGGGATGCGATGCGGAAGTAAATTAAGATTAACTAATTTTTTTTGTTGTTTTTATATGTTTGTAGAAGTTGGCTTCAAATCAAAGGAAAGTTAACCTAATATTGAAAGATACTAATATGATAATTGAAAGCACAATTTTAAGGAAACTAAATTATCAGAGTAGTTCAGAAGTAACGGATCGCTGGGGGTTGAGAAACTCCCAGACCTAGGGTTTCGCTCCGAACTTTCAACAGAACAGAAATAAAGAGAAGAGATGGTTTATCTAACCAGACAATGATCTTCACAGATTTTGGTGGAAGAACTCTCCCGAGCAGATTGTTGGATCCTCGGATTCAGATATCTTCGTAATGGATCCTCCAATACTGGTCCTTTGGCGGGTTGGCTTCTCCTGAACTCAAGATCTGGAAGAGAAGAAAAACAATTGATGGAATCAGAGAGTCAAGGGAAAGATTTACCAGGTTGATGAACTTGAAGATTGAAATTGCTGAAAACTGGATTCTCCTGGATGTTGATGTGATTTTCCTTGGAACTTGCTCTGGATCTGAAGTAGCAGGACTGGATCTGGATGAAGGTGGACGGCCTGGACTTGTAGAGAGAGAGAGGCCGTGGGAGATGGATGGAGCTAGGGTTTGATGGATTGAAAATAATGAAGGGCGGCTAGGGTTTTGGAATTTCAAGTGGCTAACCTAGGGTTTTGGATAAAGATGGAGATCTCTCACCTCCTCAAGGCTCCAATGGAACCCGGATTACCCCCTCACGGAGCTCAACACTTAGAATAGTGCGGAAGAAGAGAAACCTAGGTCACTCAACACAAGAGAATAGCAAAAATAATTTTTTCTTCATTGATTTCTTAAAGTTACAAAGAGGGGTCTATTATATAGACCTAAAATTTTCTCCAAGCTTGTACAAATTCCCATGTGGGACTAAACTCCTCCAACCTCTAGATTAGGTAGAAAATCTCCTCTCTTGGCCGACCAAGAGTTCAAAAAAATTTGGGACGGCCATAAAGGAATTTTTTTTGGAATTTTTATGGCACCTCCTTTGGAGTTGGATTTGGATTTGGAGTCCTCTTCTTCTTTGGCATTTCTTCTTTTCTTCCACTCCAAGTTAAGCTCTTTGATTTTGATTTGAACTTCAATTGGATGTCCTTCTTTGATTTTTTCTCCAAGAGAAGTCTTTTCCTTCTTTGCTTAGACAAATTGGCAGGTATGGGCGCCTCCTTTAAATTAGCTTCCAATTTGATTTTTTTCTTCTTTGGATGTGGGGACCATGACACTGGGATGCCTCTGTGGTGCCTCCTGGACTCTGGCGTGTGCTCGGAGTGTGGCTGGGCGTGTGGCTTGGAGTGTGGCCTCCACTTGCTTGAACCTTGATTTGATTGGAAGACAAATGTGGCACCATTTTGGACCAAATTGAAACCACATCGGGACTTGCATCGAGTCAACATGACTCAACAAAATTTAAATGGTGACTCAAGAAATAAATAAACTGGTTGACCAGGTCAACCTTTATTACAAACCCTAATTTCTCGGGCAATGTCAATCAGAGATCCAAATGGAGCTCTGAAGTCTTCTTCTGAGTCTGGTGCCCGCACCAATTCTCCCAGGGTGGGAGGAACTCGACCCTGTCGAGTAAGGCTCAAGTTGGCTCTGGTATCTCTCCAAGAGGTCTGGGTCCAATTCTTGTAATTCTTCTCGGGAGATCCAAGAGTCATCAGAATCTGGCCTTCCTTGCCAGCGGACCAGGTACCTTTGGTATCCTCGATTACGAGTAGAGATAACCTGATCATCCAGGATCTTTTCAATCTGCTCTTCCTCACAGGCCAGTTTGTTGGTGGACACACAGGGTCGGGATCACTCTCAATGATAGGGTTAGGCTCAAAAGGCTCACTAGGAATCACAGCTGGCTCCCTGTACTCTACTAAGTCTGTAATGTTGAAAGTAGAGCTAATGCCTAGTTCTGGAGGCAACTCGAGCACATAGGCATTGGATCCTACTCTCTTTACCACTCTAAATGGTCCAGCTCCCCTAGCATGTAACTTTCTAACGGTTCCAGGAGGAAACCGTTCAGGCCTTAACCTAATCATCACATAGTCTCCCTCAACAAAAGATTTGACTCGCCTTTGAGTATCAGCCAACTTTTTATAAGTTTCATTACTTAAATTTATTTTGGCATGAATTTCTTTATGCAAGTCTTTTACATGCTGTGCAAAATTCTCAGCAGATTCGGAGACTCGAGTGTGGACAGGTAAAGGGACTAGGTCAAGAGGTGTGTGAGGTTTGTACCCATGTACAATTTCAAATGGACTCTTACCCGTAGACCTATTGACCGAGTCATTGTACGCAAATTCTGCCCTTGGTAGGTATAAATCCCAATTTCTGGTGTTTTCACCAACAAGACATCTCAGCAGATTTCCTAGGCTACGGTTCACTACTTCAGTTTGGCCATCAGTTTGGGGATGATAGGCAGTTGAAAACTTAAGTTTTGTCCCTAACTTATGCCAAAGGGTCTTCCAAAAGTAACTGGTGAACCGGACATCCCTATCTGAAACGATTGTCTTAGGTAGGCCATGGAGTCTAACTATCTCATTGAAGAAAAGTTTGGCTACCTTAGACGCATCAAAGGTTTGGGAACAAGGCAAGAAGTGGGCCATTTTAGAGAATCGGTCGACTACGACACAGATAGAATCATGTCTCCTCTGGGTCTTAGGTAAACCTAACACAAAATCCATACTCACATCTTGCCAAGGACGATCTGGGACAGGGAGTGGGGTATAAAAGCCAGTGTTTTGTTTTCGCTGTTTGGCAACAGCGCAGGTTCGACATCTAGCTACAATATTAGCTACATCCCTTTTCAAGCTAGGCCAGAAAAAGTGGTCTTCAATAGCTAGAATGGTCTTGTCTTTTCCAAAATGGTCGGCTAAACCTCCAGCATGGATTTCCCAAATCAAAAATTCCCTAAGAGAAGTTCTAGGGATGCAAAGCTTATTTTTGAAGAACAAAAAACCATCTACAAGGGTATAATCCTGGTGATTACTAGATGGTCCTTGAACTAGATCCTGATACACAGTTGTGAAATCCGGACAAGACTCATATTCCTCTTTGATTTGCTCAAACCCTATGACCTCAGTTCTAACAGAAGTTAATAACAGAGATCGGCGACTAAGGGCATCAGCTACCTTATTCTCAACTCCAGCCTTATGTTTCAGGACAAAAGTATAGGACTGGATATATTCTACCCACTTAGCATGCCTAGGGTTAAGCTTCTTTTGGGAGTTCAGAAATCTAAGAGCCTCATGGTCCGAAAATAGTACAAATTCCTGCGGTAGCAAATAATGTCTCCAGTAACGCAAAGCTTGCACCACCGCATAAAATTCCTTATCATAGGTAGAATACCTAAGCTTAGCATCATTAAGTTTTTCACTAAAGAATGCTATGGGATGATTCTCTTGGCTTAGGACTCCACCTATTCCTACACCTGAAGCATCACAGGCAACCTCAAATACTTTAGAAAAATCGGGTAATCTCAGAATGGGTGCCTGGGTCATTTTATCCTTAAGATCTAGGAAGGCTTTATGGGCTGACTTAGTCCAATGAAATTCTCCCTTCCTAATACAATCAGTGATAGGAGCAGCTAAAGTACTAAACCCCTTGATGAATCGCCTATAGAAGGTAGCCAAGCCGTGGAAACTTCTAACTTCATGCACATTGGTTGGCTCTGGCCAGTCTACTATGGACCTAATTTTCTCAGGATCGGCCGCCACGCCGTCAGGGGTTACTACAAAACCAAGAAAGATAACTCTACTAGTCATGAATTCACACTTCTTAAGATTACCGTAGAGTCTCTCATTCCTCAAAACTTGGCAGACTGCTCTAAGGTGGCCTAGGTGATCTGCTGGGGTCTTACTATAGATCAGGATGTCATCAAAATAGACCACCACAAATTTTCCTATGAAAGCTCTAAGTACCTGGGTCATAATTCTCATGAAGGTACTAGGGGCATTGGACAACCCAAAAGGCATAACAACCCATTCATAAAGACCATCCTTAGTTTTGAAAGCAGTTTTCCATTCATCCCCGGGTCTAATCCTAACCTGATGATAGCCGCTTTTGAGATCAATCTTAGAAAAAACCATTGCACCAGCCATCATATCAAGCATGTCATCTAGTCTAGGGATGGGAAACCTATATTTGATTGTAATTTTATTGATGGCACGACTGTCAACACACATCCTCCACGTGCCATCTTTCTTTGGGGTTAGTAAGGCTGGGACTGCACAAGGGCTAAGACTTTCTCTAATAAACCCCTTCCTCAATAATTCTCCAACCTGCTTTTGCAGTTCTTCATGCTCAGATGGATTCATCCTGTAATGGGGCAAGTTGGGCAAAGTCGCTCCTGGGATTAGATCTATGGCATGCTGGATATCCCTAAGAGGTGGAAGGTGGTCTGGCAAATCCTCGGAAAGACATCCTCAAATTCTTTTAACACAGGTTTAACTTCTTGAGGAGGCTCTGAGGGTTCCGAAGTTCTAAGTTCCTTAGCAGTCAACATCCAGATGGGTGAACCACTATGAATTTCTTGTTCTAGATCCTTAGCACTGATTAGGTTCACTCAGTTTTCATCTCCTTAACCTTACCGGCTCCTTTAGTTACCTTGTCCTTAGGGGGAACTGAATGGATCGTAATCTTCTTCCCATTGAAACTAAAGACACAGGTATTGGATTTTCCTAAGAGGGTGGCATCATGATCATACAACCAAGGTCTTCCGAGAATTATACTGCTCACCCCCATGGGTAAGACATCGCACCAAATCTTTTCGTGATAAGATTGCATTTGGATTTGGACTTGACATCTAGACTGGATGGGTATGGAGGTAGAATCTACCCAAGAAACCTTATAGGGGTTGGGATGGGGAACTGGGATTAAGCCTAACATCTTGACAGTGCTAGTAGAGATGCCATTTACACAGCTCCCACTATCTATGATGATCTTATATACCTTATCCCCTAATTTAAGAAAAGTCTGTAGGATGTTAGTCCTACGCCAATCCTCTTGAACTAGATTCTGGGATAGGATGCATCTTACAACTCCTAATTGGTCAGATTCATTGGGTTCCTCCTCTCCCTCATACTCCTCAACCAAATTCATTCCGGCCTCATAAACTTCTTCTTCAAATTCCTCACTGGGCTCGGAATTATCATTCTCTCCCTCTTCTATGTAAAGGGATCTCCGTGGGCACTGGCTAGCAACATGACCTACCTTATGACACTTGAAACAAGCTATGGCAGTACACTGACTGGAAATGTGACCTGGTTTCTGACACTTAAAACAGGTGATATTTGAACTAGGGGTTCTCTGGGTGTCAGGTGCCTTACCTTTGTCCATGGGCCTAGGGGTAGAAGTACCCTGAAAAGGTTTACTAGGGATAACTTGGCTAGGTCCATTCCTTGGGATTGGGGCACTAACCCTAGAAGGTATAGGTCCTCTCTGAAATTTCTCAGTGTTCAGTGCAATCTGGTAGGCTTGGTCTAGATCCGTAACCTCTCTCAGAAATAGTTCTCTCTTGATATCTTCCCTCAGTCCAGCCCTAAATCTAGACAAAGTGACTTCGTGGGCTTCACTCACATCACATCTCATTAGGTATTCATCAAAAGTAGCTATGTAGTCTGAGACAGATCGGTTTCCTTGTTTCAGGTTTTGCCATTGGTCTAACAGGTTTTGCTGGTATGAAATGGGTAGGTATTTATCTCTCAGTTTTTCTTTCATATCCTGCCAAGTGGTTATGGGCTCAACATTCCGTCTCCTAGTGGTTAGCTCAATGTTCCCCCAGTATAACCTAGCTTGACGCACTAATTTCATCTTGGCAAACTTGTATTTCCTCTCCTCAGACATAGCATACCACTCAAAGTATTGATCCATCTCACCCTCCCAATCAGAATACACCTTAGGGTTCAGACTACCATCAAAAGTGGGTGCATCTAATTTGATGTTCCTGATGAACCTATCATCTCTATCTTCAGGCTCTGGGTCAGGCCTCCTATGATTAGGTTCAGGATCTCTATATAAAGGCCTTCTAGGCTCCTGATGTGGGTGAGGTTGAGGCACATTAAAATCGGGGTCAGGAGTCCAATTCCGTTGTCTAGGTTCTTCAAGTACTTGGACTCGGTCCCTAAGTTGGGTAAGATCCTCATGAATTTGTGCGCTAAACTGGGCCACAGTATTTGTCATATCCTGATTCATTTTAGCCATACTTTCAGTAAGAGTTCTGATCATGGCCTCTAAATCAGGTTGGGTTTGACCAGGTTAATATGGCACTCCGTTTCTGGTAGACATGATGATTCAAGCAAGCACACAAAATGAGATTAGACTAAATCGACTACTGGATCATTAGACCTAGAGTCCAAACTAGATGCCCAATCAGAGTGGCAAGCTAGCCTGTAGTAACTCAGGACTCAGCCAGGCAGGTGTAAGGGGAGTGTTAGGTCCCTGATTGCCAATCCTAGACACCAATCAGTGATTGGCCAGGTAGGCGGACCAGCACACAAGCCCTTCGGGAATGGATCCCTGAACCACCGTTCTAGACACTGAGCGCTAAGCACACACAGAATAACTCGGCAAACTGACTCAACACTAGCCTAGACCCGACCAATTGGTGTCCCTAGCCCACTAGGGCAAATTAGGTCTAACTGATTTTAAATTAGGTCTAGGTTCGAATGATTGGATGGTGGTTTTGGGCTAAGGAGAGGTAATCAACTCCTCCCCTTATCTTAGATGCTCAATTGCCCTTAAGTAAATTATGAGATGATCACTCCAAAAAGAATTGAATTGCAGAACACAAAAAAGAGTTGCTGTATTTTAATGCTCAGAATTTTTACTGAAACCAATAAATCACAGAAAAATTATGGAAAATAGGATCAATTATACTGGTTTCAACGAAGCAAAAATCATGCAATTCGGAGTTTTATGCATGGAGAAATAATTCAGACAACAGGGTAATTACGGGCTGCAACTAGATTGTCTTCCCCGTTTATAATCCCTGCTACGAAGTTATAACCCAATGGATCCCCTACACGCCCTAGGAACACCCCGTGGAATGGGAGGAGGAGGCTTGCGCCTTGCTTAGTTCCTAGGACCGGACGTCCTAGGGAGTCTACTTCGAGCAGACAAAATAAAAAGAGAACAATCAAAGCAAGCAAGCAAATCAGAAACCCTAGACTGGGCTCTGATACCAAAAATGATGCAGAACAAATAAAGGGATGCGATGCGGAAGTAAATTAAGATTAACTAATTTTTTTTGTTGTTTTTATATGTTTGTAGAAGTTGGCTTCAAATCAAAGGAAAGTTAACCTAATATTGAAAGATACTAATATGATAATTGAAAGCACAATTTTAAGGAAACTAAATTATCAGAGTAGTTCAGAAGTAACGGATCGCTGGGGGTTGAGAAACTCCCAGACCTAGGGTTTCGCTTCGAACTTTCAACAGAACAGAAATAAAGAGAAGAGATGGTTTATCTAACCAGACAATGATCTTCACAGATTTTGGTGGAAGAACTCTCCCGAGCAGATTGTTGGATCCTCGGATTCAGATATCTTCGTAATGGATCCTCCAATACTGGTCCTTTGGCGGGTTGGCTTCTCCTGAACTCAAGATCTGGAAGAGAAGAAAAACAATTGATGGAATCAGAGAGTCAAGGGAAAGATTTACCAGGTTGATGAACTTGAAGATTGAAATTGCTGAAAACTGGATTCTCCTGGATGTTGATGTGATTTTCCTTGGAACTTGCTCTGGATCTGAAGTAGCAGGACTGGATCTGGATGAAGGTGGACGGCCTGGACTTGTAGAGAGAGAGAGGCCGTGGGAGATGGATGGAGCTAGGGTTTGATGGATTGAAAATAATGAAGGGCGGCTAGGGTTTTGGAATTTCAAGTGGCTAACCTAGGGTTTTGGATAAAGATGGAGATCTCTCACCTCCTCAAGGCTCCAATGGAACCCGGATTACCCCCTCATGGAGCTCAACACTTAGAATAGTGCGGAAGAAGAGAAACCTAGGTCACTCAACACAAGAGAATAGCAAAAATAATTTTTTCTTCATTGATTTCTTAAAGTTACAAAGAGGGGTCTATTATATAGACCTAAAATTTTCTCCAAGCTTGTACAAATTCCCATGTGGGACTAAACTCCTCCAACCTCTAGATTAGGTAGAAAATCTCCTCTCTTGGCGACCAAGAGTTCAAAAAAATTTGGGACAGCCATAAAGGAATTTTTTTGGAATTTTTATGGCGCCTCCTTTGGAGTTGGATTTGGATTTGGAGTCCTCTTCTTCTTATGGCATTTCTTCTTTTCTTCCACTCCAAGTTAAGCTCTTTGATTTTGATTTGAACTTCAATTGGATGTCCTTCTTTGATTTTTTCTCCAAGAGAAGTCTTTTCCTTCTTTGCTTAGACAAAATTGGCAGGTATGGGCGCCTCCTTTAAATTAGCTTCCAATTTGATTTTTTTCTTCTTTGGATGTGGGGACCATGACACTGGGATGCCTCTGTGGCGCCTCCTGGACTCTGGCGTGTGCTCGGAGTGTGGCTGGGCGTGTGGCTTGGAGTGTGGCCTCCACTTTCTTGAACCTTGATTTGATTGGAAGACAAATGTGGCACCATTTTGGACCAAATTGAAACCACATCGGGACTTGCATCGAGTCAACATGACTCAACAAAATTTAAATGGTGACTCAAGAAATAAATAAACTGGTTGACCAGGTCAACCTTTATTACAAATCCTAATTTCTCGGGCAATGTCAATCAGAGATCCAAATGGAGCTCTGAAGTCTTCTTCTGAGTCTGGTGCCCGCACCAAGGTGCAACAATCAAACTAAAACCTCGAATAAATCTCCTATTGAAGGTAGCTAAACCATGAAAACTTCGAACATCATGTAAATTCTTAGGTACAGGCCACTCAATTATAGATTTGATTTTCTCAGGATCAACAGATACTCCTTCAGCAGTCACTACAAAATCTAGGAAAATAATCCTCGGGGTAATAAAACTACATTTCTTCAAATTAACATAAAGATTATCTCCTCTAAGAACTTTCTGAAGATGGTCTATGTGATCCTTCTTATTTTTACTATATATGAGAATATCATCAAAATATACCACTACAAATGTTGGGGACATCAGGTCAATCCTAGTTCATTATGGGTCCATGAGTTTGAGTTCCTTAGCCATGATTCAAATTTTTTCTCTGAGTCTAATAATATGGCTGTGGTAGCCATTTGAGTTCTGTATTTAGGCCTTGAGTTTTGTTTTCAGGCCTTGTTACACTTGAGTCCTATATTTAGAGTCGACTCAAACCATTATGGTTTATGATCAAGTTTTTGATTATGTTCGGCTCAGTTGAACTAAGTTGGTTGAGTCAGTTCATTATGAGTGTTTGTCATTTTGAGGTTTTGTGTCAATTTGAGTCCTGTAATAATATGAGTTGATTAGATTCACTAAGTCCTTTGAGTCCTGAGTTCAATTAAGTCCATTTGTATTATTCGACCACTTTGTGTCCTGTAAATTAGGCCCTTTGAGTCCTGTAATTCCTTTCATTCAAGTCATATTCAAGAGGAGGACCATTAGACCCACACTCAAGTCACCAGCCCAGCATATGGACTTCCTTCATCAGCCCAAGTCCTCCAGAGAGAAACCCCAACATACCAGCCCACAGAATTCATGAAGTGGCACCCCAGGCCCAAGTCCAGTCCCTGCATCCTCATTCCACCAGCCATGACCCTCAGGCCTCTATTCCTCTAAGCCCAGTCCAAGCCCAGTCAACAAGGTTGGTGCCCAAGTCAAGCCCAGCAGGGAGTGGAAAAGTCAAAGCAGCCCAAAGAATTTATCCTAGTCCAAGCCCATAAGGAGCCCTTGACCATGTCAAAGAAGGAGAAGAATCAACTTCTAACTAGGAGATTAAGTTTTATTTCTACTCAAATTGTGTACTCCTAGTTCTACACAACTTTGTAATCCTTCTTCCTATCAAATTTTGTATTCCTATCCTAACTAGGAGAGGGCATGAGAACATCTATAAATACCCCACCCCTCCACCCTCTTGTAATAATGATCAATTATTTTGAATTGCAATGAATGAATTTCTCTTGAGTTTTTCTCAAAATTCTAAGTGAATTTCTATGTTATTAAGGGTATCTGTGTGATCCCTCAGGGTTTCTGTGTGATCCCTGCACCCTGCCTCCAAGCCGCCAGCCTTCTTCATCTCCTGCCCATCCACTCTTAAGCCTTCCTTCCCTTTGCTTTCTTTAGCCTTCAAACTTGTTTCTTCTCTAATTTCTATCCCCTGATAGGTGATTTGTAGGTCCCTTAAAGTTCACAAATCCAAGGATTCCATCTGACCAGCTTTCGGGTCACCAGATTGAAAGTCGTGAATCCACAAGATCGATAGCTTTATTTTCATGCTCCATCCGGGAGCAATGAGTGAACTCTTCATGGATTGATCTTCAAATCTTAGCCAAGTACACCCCTAGACTCCTTTGGTAGCGGTATTGTAAAAGAGCTAGTCTTAACTAGGGCTTCTTAGCCTTGGCAGTCCTATTTCTTCACTTTTAGGATTTATTTCTGCATGCCTGTGCTTTAGATTTTTTATAGAATTCCCTACTTAATATCTTGGATTGAAATTCAGGATACAAACTTCTAACTTAATTCCTAACAACAAGAAAATAACTAGCATTCATGAATAGTCCCGCATCAATTTGGTATCAAAGCATGTTTTAGGGCTAGTTCCTGCATCCCATAATTCCTATACATGGTCTGTTATTTTTATTGTTTCTATATATATGTAGATTAGAAAATTCTGATTTTTAGTTTTCTAGATTTTTTTTAATTGATAGTATTTTTTAGAATCTTCTCATGATTTATTTCAGTCTGTAGAAGTTTTGCATTTCTATTTTCTTTTGCCCTAGAAAACTTCTGCATCCTATCTTTGTATTAGGGGTCTAAGTTTCAGTCTATTTCATCATCCTAAAAATTTTATTTTTTATTGAAATTTTCATGAAGTACTTGATGATCAGTCTTGATAATTTTCATAATTTTTAATTATTTTTACAAAAATTAAAAACCTAAAAAAGGTCTGCATCTTAGAAACCCTAATAGAAAGTCCAATTTTCTGCACATAGTCTGATACCAAACATCACCATCTGAATTTTGCTCTCCATGAAATTTGGTAGGGACCATCTACGCTGTTCATCCTCTATATTGAAATTTTTTGATTTTTTTATGCATCGAAAACCAAACTAAATATTGCTTCCAATCACAACCTAATTTCAGTTCTGCATACTTGACTAAACCAAATCTAATCAACTTCCAAACCCTACCTCACCCAAGCCCAAATTTTGTTTGATAACTTAACCAACTTAAATTTAAATTGCCACCTCATATAAGAAAAAAATATATTTTATTTTTTTTATTGTAATTAGATTGCATTAGGGCTCAAAGTGTGTTCATCATCTCATTTAATCAACCTTAAGGGCAATTTCCTCTATCATATCAGGGCCAGATTTCATCACCTGTCCTGGGCCCAAAACAACCACCCAGCATTAGAACCCAAGCCTTAATTAAAATCAACTAGCAACCTAATTGCTATAGAGAGCTTAGGGACACCAACAGGTCAGGTCCGAATTATGTGGGCCAACTAGTGCACCTAATTCCCCCACTATTACTGAAAACTGGTGTCTAAGGCTAAAGGTCCAGAGGCAAACATCCTAAGTGAACTGGTGATTTTTAATTAAGACCTTGTCATAGGTAGGGGGAGCCTCCCACCACCCCACCTCTTACCTGGCCAGTGGAAGGATTAGCTATTGAGTTAAGTGTAAGTTGAGTAGACCCATTCAATTTTGGCTCTAGGTCTAGTAAATTGTAGTTCAATTTTACCTTGTGTGCTTGACTGCATCATACCACCTTGCTTGTTGATTGCATGACCCAACCCAGTTTAACTATGGAACCCAATTTTGAGAATCTCATGAAAGCCATGAGTGAACAGATTGTCACCCAATTGACCACCCAAATGAACCAGAAGAACCATAAGCTTGACCAAACCAATACCCAATCCCAAAACCAGTTTGCCCAGTTAACTGCTCAGAAAAACCAAATGACCCAATCCTATACCCAAACCCATAATAGGCTTGACCACTTCAACAATAGGTTTGACCAGGTAGGGAACTAATTAGGAAACCTAGAGAAAAACCCCTAAAACCCATCCCAGACTTAAACCCTAGCCCAACCCTAGGAGAGCCCAATTCCTTGACCCATACTCAGAACCCGATCCTAGGAAATCCACAACCTATAGACCTGATTTCAAATCCTATGAACCTAGTTCCTATGCACCCAAATCCTCTGAACCCAGATCCTATGTACCCCCATGCTATAAGTCCAAGGGAACCATGACCCTTAGTTGACTTGAATCCACTAGGAATAATATCCCTAGATATGAGTCCAATACTAGGCCAGTTTCCCTTAGCCAACCCGAATCTGATAGGATTAGTATCTATGGGTATAGCCCAGTTTTTTTTAATTGACCTGAACCCCATAGGATTAGTACCCTAAGAGATGAGCCTAGTATTAGTCAGGAACCCCTTAATCAACCCACCCCTACCCCAATCATTAGTCAATTTTTCCTTAGTCAACCCATCTTACCTCCCCATTGGTTCACCAAAATGACCTTGAAGAAGAGATATATGAAGCTGATGTGAGCTTAGTGGATGAGTATGAGGAAGAAGTAGAAGAGATACCTATAGAAGACCTAGAATTAGTTGACCCAGTAGATACCCAGGTAGAAGCCAACCTAGAATTAGCTAACTTGACCATATCCCGATTGAAGCCAATCTAGAGTTATCTAACCCTGACTACACCCAAGCAGTAGTGGAAGACCAGTTAGAGGAAGAGAACCCAGATACTACTATTAGAATCTTACCTAAGGAGCCACTAGAATAAAGCCCAATTATAGAGTCCAGTCTTGAATTTCATGAGCCAGAAGAGTTTATCAAGGACTTGGTCTTTTTAATTCGGTACCCTCAGGAGGAGTTCACCCCTTCAATCCCAGTTCAAGTTCTCTTCCTAGAAATTATTGACCTATCCTTCTATATCATGGAAGTTTTCTTGCCCATAGACATAATTCAGTGTTCATACATTAAGGTAGTCTCCTTAGCCTAGAACCAGTCCCTGAATCCCCTTCCTATTTCTACCCTTCCCTGAGTCATCTCATGTTTCTAGAACCATTAGATTGCATTTTGTAGAAGCATAATGCATACATTCATTGTGCATGTTAGGTTTGCATCTTACTTCTGGCATACCTTTGGCATTTATTAGAAGTTCATTGTAAATTTTCATGTGTAATTCTATTAGGTTTATATCCAAAGAGTCCAATAAATTTTCTCCGATAGGAATGCCTACTAGAGTTTATTAAGTGTTGCTTTTGAGTCTAATAAGTCCTCGGACCTAATTCATCTGTCCATACCTGCACTGACCTCTGCACAGCATTTGCATCAGGACATTAGCCAAAAGATTATTTTAAGTAATGAAATTTATAAAAACTGGCTAATTCCTAAAAGAAAGCCAAGAAATTTAATGTAGGAAATTCTATTACGGTTAAGAAGCTTCATGGTTGCAGAGTTGAACCCTTTAGAGTGATAAAGAACGTGGAATCCAATGCCTGTGTGCCTGATCTGACCTTAGATTTAGGCATTAGCTCTACCTTCAATATCGGAACTTGGTTGAGTATAGAGAACTGGCAGTGATTTCTCATGAGATTTTGGGACCTCACCCATCCTTTAAGAGAGAAACCTTACCTGAGTGTCCATTAAATTTGCCTAAGAGAGGAATACGGATTGAGCGTATCGTCGATGATCAAGCTATCATGACCCGGGGTCGCGGCTATCGACGCTACCTGGTCTGATGGAAAGGTCGACTAGAATCCAGTGATCCGTGGATTACTCGAGAGGACCCATAGCTCGTCCACCCAGACTTACTGCCAGCACTAGACTAACCTATACTCGATAGGGTCGAGTTCCTCCCACCTCGGGAGAATTGATTGAAAATTAGGTTAACCCTAGTTCCTGATCCCTGAGTTTTCCCAAATTTATTTTTGAGTCCAATAATCTAGCTGTGTTAGCCATTTGAGTCCTTTATTTTGGCCTTGAGTTTTGTTTTCAGGCCTTGTTACACTTGAGTCCTGTATTTAGAGTCGACTCAAACCATTAGGGTTTATGATCAAGTTTTTGGTTATTCTCGGCTCAGTTGAACTAAGTTGGTTGAGTCAGTTCATTATGAGTGTTTGTCATTTTGAGGTTTTGTGTCAATTTGAGTCTTGTAATAATGTGAGTCGATTAGATTTACTAAGTCCTTTGAGTCATGAGTTCAATTGAGTCCATTTGTATTATTCGACCTACTTTGAGTCTTATCAATTAGGCCCCTTTGAGTCTTGTAATTACTTTCATTCAAGTCATATTCAAGAGAAGGACCATTAGACCCACACTCAAGTCACCAGCCCAGCATCTAGACTTCCTTCATGCTGTCCAAGTCCTCCAGGAGAAGCACCCCAACATATCAGCCCACAAGAATTTATGAAGTGGCACCCCAGGCCCAAGTCCAAGTCCCTGGCATCCTCATTCCACCAGGCCATGACACCCTCAGGCCTATTCCTACCTTTGGTGCCCCTCTAAGCCCAGTCCAACAAGGTTGGTGCCCAAGTCCAAGCCCAGCAGGGAGTGGAAAAGTCAAAGTAGCCCAAAAGAATTTCATCCCAACCTAAGCCCATAAGGAACCCTTGACCAAGTCAAAGAAGGAGAAGATTCCACTTATAACTAAGAGATTAAGTTTTATTTCTACTAAAATTGTGTATTCCTAGTTCTAAGCAACTTTGTAATCCTTCTTCCTATCAAATTTTGTATTCATATCCTAACTAGAAGAGGGAATGAAAACATTTATAAATACCCCACCCCTCCACCCTCTTGTAACTAATGATCAATTATTATCAATTGTTATGAATGAGTCTCTCTTGAGTATTTCTCAAAATTCTAAGTGAATTTCTATGTGATTAAGGGTATCTGTGTGATCCCTCAGGGTTTCTGTGTGATCCCTGTGCCATGCCTCCAAGTCGCCAGCCTTCTTCATCTTCTGGCCGTCCACTTCTAAGCCTTCCTTCCCTTTGCTTTTTTCAGCCTTCAAACTTGTTTCTTCTCTAATTTCTAACCCCTGATAGGTGATTTGTAGGTCCCTCAAATTCTATCTAACTAGCTTTCGGGTCATCAGATTTAAAGCCGCGAATCCACAGGGTCGACAGCTTTATATTCCAGGCTGCATCAAGAAGCGACGAGCGAACTCTTCATGGATCAATCTTCAAATCTTTGCCATGTACACCCCTAGACTCCTCTGGTAGCGTTATTGCAAAGAGCTAGTCCTAACCATGGCTTCTTAGCCTTGGCGGTCCTATTT
This sequence comes from Areca catechu, assembly GCA_021397845.1. Classification (NCBI taxonomy): domain Eukaryota; kingdom Viridiplantae; phylum Streptophyta; class Magnoliopsida; order Arecales; family Arecaceae; genus Areca; species Areca catechu. Next base: position 119,577,080 of record CM038043.1, read on the forward strand.
CTTTACTTTTAGGATTTATTAATGTATGCCTGTGCTTCAGATTTTTTATAGAATTCTCTACTTAATATCTTGGCTTGAAATTCGGGATACAAACTCCTAACTTAATGCCTAACAACAAAAAAATAACTAGCATACATGAATAGTCTCGCATCAACAATTTTCTAATAAATGCCTTCAGAACTTGAGTCATAATCCTCATAAAAGTACTAGGTACATTCGATAAGCCAAAAGGCCTCACTAACCATTCGTATAAGCCATCCTTAGTCTTAAATGTTGTCTTCCATTCATCCCCGGGCCTAATTCTAACTTGATGATAGTCACTTTTAAGGTCTATTTTTGAAAATATGGTAGCACCGGCCATCATGTCTAACATGTCATCAAGTCGGGGTATTGGAAATCTATATTTCACTATAATCTTATTGATGGCTCTACTATCGACATGCATTCTCTATTTGCCATCTTTCGTAGGGGTCAAAACAGCTGGAACGGCATATGGGCTTAAGCTTTCTCTAATAAATCCTTTTCTAAGAAGATCCTCAACTTGCCTCTATAATTCTTTATGTTCAGTAGGGTTCATCCTATAGTGGGGTAGATTTGGCAAGGTAGCTCCTGAAACTAAGTCTATATCATGTTGTATATCCCTTAATAGAGTAAGCTATTAGGGAGGTCTTCTAGGAACACATCCTTAAACTCTTTAAGAAACTCTAAAATCTTCTTAGGGTGTTCCTTTTGTGGTTCATCATGAACTTCTTTAGTAGTCAGCATCCAGACTGTTGAACCTTCAACAATTTCGTGCTTTAATTCTTTAGCAGTAATTAGGTTCAATCCTTGTTCTTTCTCTCTCAAATGACTAGACCCTCTTTTGGTATTTTATCTTTGGGTGGGGTCGAGTTGATCACAATTCTCTTTTCATGGTGTTTAAAAACATGAGTTAGTCCGACCAAATAGGGTAGCATCATGATCATATAACCATGGTCTACCTAATATAATGCTACTAACCCCCATTGGAATCACATCACACTATACTTTCTCTTGGTAGGTTTGAATTTGGACTGGGACCTGGCTGGTGCGGGCACCAGACTCAGAAGAAGACTTCAGAGCTCCATCTGGATCTCTGATTAACTTTGCCCGAAGAATTAGGGTTTTTGGTTTGTAATAAGAGTTGACTAGATCAACTCAATTTAGCTTGAGTCTACATTACCTGCATTTTATTTTGTTGAGTCATGTTGACTCAGTAGTGGACTAGGGTTTCAACCGGGGATGTTACATTTTCTCCCAAGACCAAGCAAGTGGAAACCACACTCCCAGCCACACTCCCAGTCCAAGGGGCGCCATATCTACATCCAGCAGCCTTTGGTCCTCACTCCACAGATGGCAACTTCCTTCTTTCATGCACCAGATAAAGAGAAGTCCACCAAGAGAGCACAAATCAAGGGGGCGGCCAAGACTTTCCCAAGTAATTCCAAGCAAAGAAGGGAAGAAGTTTTTCTTGGAAGAGAATATCAAGGGGCGCCCATTACCTGCCAAAAACACCTAAAACAAAGATGGGAAGGGCCTTGACTTAGGGAGGAAGAAAAGGAGGAGTCCAAAAGAGTTCATCCAGGGAAGGAAGAAAATTTTTCTTGAAAAATCCAAGCAAGGTGGCGCCATCTACCTGCCATTTATAACCCAAATCCTAATTTTTGGTATTTTGGCCGACCATATGTAAGGGATTTGCCCTAATTTGGAGATCCCCTCCTTTAGTCCCACATGGGAAAATATGAAACCCTTCTCCCTTGTAAAGCATTATAAATTAAACCCCTCTTGTAAGTTGAAAAAAAATATAGATGAATGAAAAGAAATTTTTCTTGAGCAAACTTGTATTTTCTCTTGTCCGCATCTGTTTCCAGGTGTTGAGCTCCGTGAGGGAGTAAATCCGGGTTCCCCAGGAACATTGAGGAGGTGAGAGATCTCCAAAACCCTAAACCCTAGGTTAGCCACTCAATTCCCAAACCCTAGCCGCCATCACCCTTCTCTTTCCACCAAGCCCTAGTCTTTTCCTCTTCTCACGGCCACCTTCTCCAAGTCCTGGCCGACCACCAGCATCTGACTCCAGTCCAGCTACTGCAGATCCACAGCAATTCTAAGAGGAAGTCAGATCGGCCTCCAGGAGAATTCGATTTCAGCAACTTCAGCTTTCAAGTTCTTCAACCTGGTAAGATATTTTCTTGAATTTCTGAATTCCATCATTTGTTCCTCTTCTTTTCTAGATCTTGAGTCCAGGAGAAGCCGAACAAACCACGAGACCAGTATTGGAGGATCCATTGCGAAGATAGCTGACTCCGAGGATCCCACAATCTGCTCGAGAGAGTTCTTCCACCAGAATCCTGAGAAGATCACTGTCTGGTGAGTAAACCGTCCCTCCTCTCTATTTCTGTTCTGTTGAAAGTTCAGAGCGAAACCCTAGGTCTGGGAGTTTCTCAACCCCCAGCGATCCGTTACTTCTGAACTACTCTGATAATTTGGTTCCTTCTAAACTGTGCTTTCAATCTTTACTTAGTTTCCTTCAACATAGTTTAGCTTTACTTTGAGTCAAAGCCAATTTCTGAAATATATATAAAAAAAATAAAAAAAATAATCTTAATTTTACTTCCGCATACGCTTCTTTGTTCTTTGTTCTGCATCACTGGCATTGTAATCTAATGGGAATAGATGTTGCATCAATCCAGGATACCTTATATGGGCTAGGATGTGGTACCGTGGGTAAGCCTAAGCTCTTACCAACATTGGTAAATATGGCATTCACACAACTTCCACTATCTATAATAATCTTGCACACTTTGTCTCCTAGCTTAATGAAGGTCTGTAGGATATTCATTCTATGCCAATCCTCATTCTTCTTGGTCTGAGCTAGAATATACCTAACTACACCTAGTAGATTAGATGACTCTATAAGCTCTTTATCACCTTCATATTCTTCTACCAAATCTTCCTCAGCTTCATAGATTTTTTTCTTCGAATTCTTCGATATTCTCTAGATTCTCTTCTTCACACTCTCCTATATATAAAGCTCATACTAGGCATTCAGTAGCAAAATGGCTTGTTTTACGATACCTAAAACATAGTGTATTTTATTTCCTATCTTTTTGGACTATAGGTGCCTCTCCTTTATCTTCCCTATGAGCTGGTTGGGAGGTAGGATTAGGTCGGCTATTTGGGAATCGGTTCATGCTAGGTCTATTTCCACGAGCATTAAACCTACTAGACTCAGGTCGGTAGGTAACAGGTCTTTTCTAAAACATTCACAATCCCTAGCAATCTTGTAGGCTTGGTCTAAGTCATTAAGTTCTCTCAAGAATAATTCTCTCTGGATATCCTCATTTAAGCCAGCTCTAAAACCTTGATAAGGTAATAGCTTCTGATTCAACTACACTACACCTTATAACGTACTCATCAAATTTGGCTATGTAGTCAGCCATAGATTTATTACCCTAAGTCAACTTTTGCCATTGATCCAATAATTTTTGCTTGTATAAGAATGGTAAATATTTTTCCCTAAGCTTTACCTTCATTACTCGCCATGTGTCTATAGGTAAATCTCCTCTTTGTCGGTTCAATCATTCTACATTTCTCCAGTACAATCTCGCTTGTCGGACTAGCCTAAGCTTAGTAAATTTAAATTTTCTCTCCTCCGACATTCGTACCATTCGAAATACTGGTCCATGTCACTCTCTCAATCTATATAAACCTTAGGATCTAAACTTCTCTCAAATATGGGTGCATCTAGTCGAATGCTCCTAAGGATCCTTTATTCCTGTTCATTCGCATCAAGGGTTTGGCGCCTAGGAATTGGGCCTGGGGTGACTTCCCTACATTGGGCTCTTGGACCTAGGGGAATGGGTCTAGGTGTCTCAGAACTTTGACCTGGGAGAGTAGGTCTAGGTGTCTCGGGGTTTGAACAAGTCGCATGGGATTCCTCAAGGTTACCTAGTCTCACATCCATCTGGTCAAACCTTGTATTAAGCTGTCTAAATTACTCAGTTATAGTTCTCATAAAGATCTCCATATTAGGGTCCATGGGTGGATTGGGTTGGGTTTGAGTAGGCTGATAGGGTGTACCTGACCTAGTTGCCATGCAATGCAATCACATAGAACTCGAGCTAGGGTTTCCTAGTCCTAGAGCTCAAGTAGAATGAGTGAGCTCAAATTACAACCAATTCAGCACTTGCCCTGTCCACTAGTCAGGTAAGAGGTGGGGTTGTGGGAGGCTCCCATTGATCTTGCAGGGTCCTAATTAAAAATCATGAGACCACTTAGGGCATTTGCCTTTGGACCTCTAGCCTTAGATACCAGATTCAAGTGATAATCAAAGGATTGGGTGCACTAGCTTTTACACAATACTTGGAACCCGACCTGTTGGTTATCTAAACTACTTTAGATTTTAATTGATTTTAATTAGGGTTAGGTTCAATGCAAAAGGTGGTGGTTGTGGGCCCAGGATTGGTAATGAAATCCTACCCTGATCTAACAGTCAAGTGCCCTTAAGATTAGGTTAAGTATGTTGCAATCACATGATATGAAACCCAAATATGCAATGAAGCTAAAATAATTAAAAATAGCAAAAAATAAATTATTTTTTTTCTTTAATTAAATTTCAGATCTGATAAATTTTTTATTTTTGATCTCGGGATATCACGTCCGGCCATAGCTCATTACTCCCATGGGTCATGACAGTACACTTGCATATACCCGCTCAGGAGGCGTGATTTCCTTTCACTAGAAAAAATAGCAAATAAAAAATTTTTCTGATTTTTTTCTAAGATTAGTATTATATTAATAAAAAATTAACAAAAAATTAATTACTAATTTTTTTGGATTTTTTTAGATGGTTTTTATGCAATTTATTTTTTCTAGTTCTAGGTATGCAGAAATTTCAGAACTAGAAGTTAAACCCTAGTTTAACCTTCTCTCTGATACCAAAAATGATGAGGGACAATATGCAAAATTAAATTACTGATTTTAAATCTAATTTTAGTAATTAATCAAATATTAATTTTTCTGGATTTTTTTTTTTAGTTTAAAGACTCAAAGTAATTAAATAAACAAGACTAGCCAGCTAGTTTTTGCCTGCAATATTGAACTAACAAAACTAGTTAAGAAAGAAGGATCTGGTGATTAAGAAATCACCTTAAACTAGGGTTCTACTTACCAAAGGATTAGAAATTAAGAGTAAGGGATTGTTAATACTTTACCAATGAAGATGATTTTCCCTTTTGTAATGGATCTAACTAGACTCTCTAGGATCTTGCAGAAGGATTCCAGATTTCAATCTTCGGGCTCCAATCTTCAGCTCTACTAGTTCCAAGGCAAGACCCACTGTCACGTCCGATCTCGATCACCTGCAATCAATTTCAAACACTCAAGTTAGATGGTTGTAGAAAGAGGATGGAAAAGGAGAAAGGAGAGAGAATTGGAAGATGGCAGCTAGGGTTTTATGATTGTTGGATATGTAGGGCCTTACACCCCACGATGCTCCGAAGAAAAAAGGAAGGGCCTCACACCTTGTGATGCACATAGCAAATATATTGACAAAATGTCGGCTTTATTTGTTCAATAATAATTGAATTTACAAGAGGGATTAATGGTGGTATTTATAGACCACCAACATGAGTTTTATGGGTTACAAAGTCTTGCATTGATTTTCCTTGAGCAACAACTCCATAGAATTTCTTCTTGGGAATCTTGGACTCTTGTCTTTGAGCTCTCCTTGGCCTTCATCCAAAGTGGGTTACATCATGGGATTGACCTCTTCAGGTTGGGTGCCAACATGGGATTACTCCAATCCTTCTTGGGCGATCTTGATGGATGGTGATGTGTGGCAAAAATGGGTTCTTGAGTGGCCATGAGAGGTGGACTCTGGAGTTTGATGATAAAGGCTCTTGTATGAGAGTAGACTCTTCAATTGGGATAATAAAAAACTCATGAATTTTAGTGGGATTCATGAGTTCTTGAAATCTTGATTTCCTGGAACTTCATCGTATGGATGGTGATGTGTGGCAAAGATGGGTTCTTGAGTAGCCATGAGAGGTGGACTCTAGAGTCTAAATGATAAGGGCTCTTGTATGAGAGTGGACTCTTCAATTGGGATAATAAAAAACTCATGAGTTTTAGTGGGATTCATGAGTTCTTGAAATCTTGATTTCCTGGAACTTGATTGTATGGATGGTGATGTGTGGCAAAGATGGGTTCTTGAGTAGCCATGAGAGGTAGATTCTGGAGTCTGAATGTTAAGGGCTCTTGTATGAGAGTGGACTCTTCAATTGGGATAATAAAAAACTCATGAGTTTTAAGTGGGATTCATGAGTTCTTGAAATCTTGATTTCCTGGAAATTGATTGCCTTAAACTCTGGAAGTAAGAAAAACCCTTGAACCTTCTCCAATGTGGGCATCCCTTTGAGATGGATTCTTGGCCAACTGCTCTTTTGGATTTGGAGACAAAATGAGGAGGAAAGGGGTGCTAACTTGGCTTGGACTCCTTTTGCTTTACTCCTCTTAAAGTGGCATCAACTTCCTTCTTCAATGTGGCCGAACAACACAAGTAACAAGGCATGTGTGTTGTCCAGGATGATGTGGCAAATGATGTCCAAACATAGGTGGCATGCCATGTGATGATGTCCCGGTTGATGTGGCAAATAATGTCTAAAACTTGAAGAGGTGGCGCCAAGAGGTGGTTGTCATGTGGCGCCAAGAATGGGTTAACTTGGGTTAGCACATGGTATCATATGGGGTCTTTAATTAGGTCCCCTCTTGTATTATAGGACTCAACTAATAATTACAAGACATAATTGTAACTATTTCAAGCCCAACTTGATCAATTGGAATCCAATTTGATCAAAAGGCATACTGACTCATAATTAAACCATACCATACTTAATTACACTTGTAAATCAAAACCCTAATTAAAGTTGATAAAAAGGGCTAAATAACGCTAGACCATTATAACAGAATTTATGACTTAATTAAAATTAGGATTTTTTTACAAACTCAATTTTGGATCTAGGGATTTTTATAGACAACTCAATTTTGGTGTTTAGGGCTAAAGGCAACTAAGCTAAAATAATAGAATTGAAGATAACTATTTACAAGTGATCTCGGGTTTGGGATTAGGGCTTCATTCACAGGTGATCTACAGGGATGTGGGTTCGACCTGTCATTTTCTTCTGGCCCTAGTGTCTGCACCAGTCTAGCATAAGATTATCGATAACTATTTATAATGAGTGAGGGGACACCAGATAAACCATTTGCTTAGCCCTTGATCTGATTATCTAATGATCAGATACCCTTCAAGCAAAAGGAGTCCCTTGGGTGAAAAGATTTATGCTGATATGCCATGTCATATGCCAAAATATATATAAGTGTCTCTTTAATTTTCCATCATTTTTAATACTTGCCATGTGGAAAGTAATGGGTCAATATTTGGCTAAGGGGCGTGGGATTCCAATGGATGTATCAAAGAACCAGAAGCCTTCAAGTAGAAGGACTTCTGGATTTTTGAATTTGCACCAAATATGAAGGGACGCATCCCTTCATTATGTGTGCCACAATTTCATGCCAATTTCCCATCTTTTGACTGGTCAAGCCCAATCCAAATAGGCATGAAGATAAGGGAGAGTGTCCTGGTATTTGTCTAGAAAAAGTGATTAAGTGGTAGAAGGACTCTTGGTCTTTCTGCAACCCTTAATCTTGGCGCACGGCAATATGGCGCCAAGAGTCCAATCCAACTTGGACTCTTCCATAATCTAAAGATAAAGTCCAATAAAATCCAGATAAATATAGATAATTGATGTCCTAATTAGGACTCAAACCATCTAAGTTTCACTTAAATTGGTTAGCCCAAATAGTAAGCTAACTGACCCAATCCAATTGGGTTAGGAGTTGGGCTAGCATGCATATTAGGTGTGCAAATTAGCTAGCCTATTAGGATCCAATAACCCTAACCAAAATTCAATCGAATTTCTTGGCCAATTCCCTAGTGTGTGTGACCCTTTAGGATGCACATCTTGTCAGTAGTAGGTCCAGGACCAAGCTATTTCGGTCCAATCGAAACTGATTGGCCCAATTAGGTCTAATCGAGTTGACCGAAGTTAGCCAATTCAAACCAATTTTTAATTTGACTAATGAATCCAACCAATTTGATTCATGAAAACCTACAAGACAAGATTGACATCTAGCAACACGTCATGTCTACTCGGAAGATGAAGAATCTAATCAAAATTATCAAAATACCATTTAGTGGAATGTTACTGTGCAATTAAATCCTTTGATCTTCCTTTATCCAAAATAAGTGATGGGTATTGAGAATTATCGAACCCTAGCACTTAATCCTTTTGAATCTCAATTTGATAATGAAGACTTAATCAATAAAAGATTAGAAACCCTATCTAATCTCATCTTGCTTTGATCAAAGAGTTCTTGAGTTAACAATCAAAGAGATTACATGGAATAAGTCCTCCTCTTATTAGGAGTGATCGATTCCTTATTGATCCACTCACATCCTTCAAGCATAATTTACCACATCAGAGAACACCCCGTATATGACTCTTTCTCATGAATGAGTATAAACCAAAATATGCCTTTATGTGCATAAGGAACCATGGAGATCTTGGGTCTAAGGATCGCTTATACAACTCCTAGTACGAGAATCATCTTTTGACAAGTAGTAAGGCCTCCATAAGATGTTCTTGAGGTGGATCAATTTAGTGAACTCATACATTAATGAGCACCCACAACCTTGTATTAGTGTCCCTACATAAGTGGCTATGAGACCAACCACCCTCTCCATCAAGCATACATATGATGTGCTAGTCTTTTCGAAAATATCGATCCCCAAATCGATGATTCAACGACTAGGAATATTTTAGATTAGGGTTTATAGGAACTTAGGTCTTACTATTATGATCTCCATCATAACCCTTATTCTATTTTCCTAACCTATGGGATTCATCATAATCTTGATAAGATGCAGTAGTATGATGAATCAACAATTGCCTTGTTGGGGATCCAGATCAGCGCCAATACTGCGGAAGCAGCGAGGGAGAGATTGCGATGTGAAGTTGGCTTTCTTAATTACAAGAAATCAGCAATTCTTGCAAGCTGCCAACCGGCTTGCAACCTATTCTTGGATTCAAACTCACAAGGAGATAGAGGAAGAGATGTAGGAGAAGAGATGTGGGAGAAGAGATGGAAGAGAGATATAAGAGAAAAGAGAGATTTTTATTTCCTTGAAAAGAACCCTAGCCTCTATACAAGATGCTATCCCCTCCTCATCTAAGAAGCTCAAAGCATGTGAGAAACCCCCAAGCACGCCCTCTCTCTCTCTTTCTCAAAACCGTCGACCTCCCCATCTTTCTTTATATGGGTGGGTAGTTATGATTCTTATTAGGCTTAGACTTCTTGGGCCGTTAGGACTCCTTAGTTAGTTAGGCTTCCTAAGTGGTTACAACCAACCAACTAACCTAGGACTCAATCCCATAACCCAAATGGATTATAATACAATCTCTCAAAAAACTCCCCCCAATAAGTCAATATGAGAAAACACTCAAACCCGAGCCCATATACATCCATGTCTCATATGTTCTCTTAACCTTAGGTCAAGCCCCCTGACCCAACATGACACAAAGGGCCTTGGAAACTTATAAACCTCAACCTCCCAAACCTGCCCTAGACATCCATGAATAAATACATCAGAACCCCATGGAACACCTCCAGGACCTCTAGAACACCTCCAGAAACTGTTTGGCACGCCTCCAAGCTCCCAGGGATCGCCTTGAACATCCCTGCCATGGCCTTCCAAGTCTCTCCAAAGCTTGGGAGCACCAAACAAAACCCTACAATCTCTACCTTGGTGCCTCCAAGCATTGGCAAACCTGGCAATATCCTCCTGCATAACCCCGCTGTAACACGTATCCTGACAGCCCCTTGTACAGATCTCCTTGCCTCTGCCAACACCCTTCAACTGCTGAGCTCCCTTTGAGGCCTTTGGAATGATCGCCTCCTCCACTGAAGATCCTTGCTTATACCTAGCACCTCCATTGTAGCCTTCCTTTTTCCTGACGATTGCATCAGTCTTTCTCTTGGACTTCCCTAGAGAGACCACAGCAAATCTGAGCCGGCACTCGCTATAACTGGAGCTCTACCCAACACCATCTCCTCAGAGTCATGCCTCACTACCTGTGCACATTGCTCCACCTACCTCAGTGCATCCCTGGCACTTGTGTTGGGATGTGACTCCTCCCCGTGCACCCCTATACTCTGACCTCATGTCGAATCCTCCTCCACCCGTGAAGCCACCTCTCCCTAGTGCTCCACTTGAGACTGAAGTCCCCTTGATGCCACAAAATGAAATCCTGAGGCCAGCCACTCAACGCTACCCTACTGAACCTGTTGCTGGACCTTGTACTCCATCGTTGCCTCCTTGGACCCTTCGCATCCTATGAACCCCTCCAAGACCATGTCGGATACACTGCCCTAGCAGGCTCCTCCGAATCAACCAAGAGCTCATCTGACTCTTCCTCTGACCCAGCGATGAACTTGAGAAATCTGGGCATTTTCTTTCTCCATCCTTGTACTTCTTCCTAAGTATACACTCCCACTTAAAGTTCCCTACTACACCACACCTGTAGCACATGATTCTCTCTTTCCCTTCTAGGACTTGGACCACCCCTTATGCTTGCTGCCTTCCTTCCCTCTCCCAGTCCTCTCTCCTTCTATAAGGCCCTCCTGAGGTACTCTGCCATCATCATTTTCTCCCTTTGCTCATTGGACCATAGCATTGATATTATGTCTTCATACATCAGCGTCTCCTTCCCATACAACAAAGTAGTGACAAGCGGATCACAAGAACTCGGTAACGAGCATAGCAAGAGTAGTGACCGCAAATCATTGCAAACTTGGTCATAACTTTGAACATGAAGAACAATATCTCCACCTTCCTGCAAATGAAGGCTATATAATTGCTTCTTCAGCAGCAGCTTATTGCACATTTTTTTCCATATACATGGCATACAATTTAGACCATAGACCCTTCAGTGTCTTCTCCTTAAGGATGCTATACAATGCTGCATCAAACAAACACCCTCTGATGACCAATCCCGATCCATCATTTCCTCTGGCTTTTCCTCCAAAGCCATGTCCAGAAAATTCTATGCCAACAAATCTCCACCCAAACCTTTCACATAAAGAAGCTTCCCTTGCCATTAAATTTCTCAAACTCCACCTTGCTGCCACTATTCATTGTTGATCAGGCCACGAAGAACAACTCAAAAGGCTGGATTTCAGAAATACCTCGAAGGGATCCCAGGGTACAAATCCACAACACATGCGACGGGTGCAGTAGAGCCGGTTTCAATGTCAGCATCTTCCTCTTTCTTGGGGATGAACCAGGGAGCAACACCTCCTTCTTCCTTGAATCCTCCTCTCCCCATGCTTGAACAAGGCTCTGATACCACTTATTGGGGATCCAGATCAACGCCAATATCGTGGAAGCAATGAGAGAGAGATTGCAACATGAAGTTGGCTTTCTTGATTGTAAACAATCAGCAATTCTAGCAAGCTACCAACCGGCTTACAACCTATTCTTGGATTCAAATTCACAAGGAGATAGAAGAAAAGATGTAGGAGAAGAAATGTAGGAGAAGAGATGGAAGAGAGATATAAGAGAAAAGCGAGATTTTTATTTCCTTGAAAAGAACCCTAGCCTTTATATAAGACGTCGTCCCATACTCATCCAAGAAGCTCCATGCATGCGAGAAACCCCCATGCATGCCCCACTCTGTCTCTCTCAAAACCGTCAACCTCCCCCTCTTTCTTTATATGGGTGTGCGGTTATGATTTTTGTTGGGCTTAGACTTCTTCGGCAGTTAGGACTTCTTAGTTAGTTAGGCTTCCTAAGTGGTTACAACCAACCAACCAACTAACCTAGGACTCAATCCCATAACCCAAATGGGTTATAATAAAATCTCTCAAAAAACTCCCTCCAATAAGTCAATGTGAAAAAACACTCAAACCCGAGCCCATGTACATCCATTTCTCATATGTTCTCTCAACCCTGGGTCAAGCCCCCTGACCCAACATGATTCAAAGGGCCTTGGAAACTTATAAACCTCAAGCTCCCAAACCTATCCTAGACACCCATGAATACATCACAAACCCCTTGGAACACCTCCAAGACCTCTAGAACACTTCCAGAAACTACTTGGCATGCCTCCAAGCTCCCAGGGATCACCTCAAACATCCCTGCCATAGCTTTCCAAGTCTCTCCAAAGCTTGAAAGCACCATATAAAACCCTACATGCCTTTCATTGATAAATAATATCATACATGATTTGGAAGATTATAGAAATGCCCATACAAAGATGGGCTTTTAGGATATAATTCTTTCAATCTCCTACTTGTTCTAAATCCAATCACCCTTATATCTTACACCCATACAATCTAAGTAGTGATCAAGCTACTGCTGTGGTAGTGCTTTAGTGAATGGGTCTGCTATGTTGTTCTTTGTATCTACTCGTTTGATGACAACATCTTGTCTTTCTATGATCTCTCAAATGAGGTGGAAGCATCTTAGGATGTGTTTGGTCTTTTGATGAGACCTTGGTTTCCTAGCTTATGCAACAGCTCTAGTGTTATCACAATAAAGTTGCATCGATTGTTGTATAGTAAGAAGCACATCCAATTCCGTGATGAATTTCTTCATCCACATAGCTTTGTTTGAGGCTTCACTTATAGCTTGTACTCTACCTCAGTGACTGAGTCAGCTACAGTTTGCTACTTTGTACTTTACTAACTCACTACACCACTATATAGGGTGAAGACATATCCTGATATGGATTTGCTAACATCTAGATCGAATTAAAATCTAGAATCTATATATCCTTCTAGTTCAACTCTGATCTACCATATATTTGAAAAAATATCTTTAGTCCTTCTCAGGTACTTAAGAATGTTTTTCACAACTTTCCAATGATCCTCCCTTAAATCAGTCTAGAACCTGCTTACTATGCCCAAGGCATAAGCAACATCAGGCCTAGTACATGACATGGCATACATAATTTTTCCTATAGCCAAAGCACAAGGACTCATACCCATCCTCTCACTCTCTTTTGGTGTCTTAAAAGACATCTTTTTGGAGAGATGTATGCTTAGACTCATAGGCAAGTAAACCTCTCTTACTTCCCTCCATGTTGAATGTCTTCCACACTGAGTCAATGCACGTAGATTGGGATAAGCCAAGCATCCTCTTAGATCTATCTTGATAGATCTTTATACCTAGTATATAGGATGCCTCTCCCAAATGCTTCATGGAAAACTGCTTTGATAGCCAAGTCTTGACCATTGGTATATCATTCCTAATGATGAATATGTCATCAACACACAAAACCAAGAAAACAAGGGCACTCCCACTTGACCTCTTATACACACATGGTTCATCCACATTCTTGATGAAACCAAACTCTTTGATCATCATCGAAGTGGATGTTCCAATTCCTCGATGCTTGCTTCAATCTATAAATCAATTTCTTAAGCCTGCATACTTGGTTTGGTCTTTCACTTGATACAACCCCTCTAGTTGAGACATATAGACTTCTTGCTTAAGATATCTATTAAGGAAAGCAATCTTTACATCCATTTTCTAGATCTCATAGTCATAGTATGCAGTTATGGCAAGCAATATCTAAATAGACTTGAACATGGCTACCGGTAAAAATGTTTCATCATAGTTAATACCATGTCTTTGTCTAAAACCTTTTGTCACTAGCCTGGCCTTGTACATCTCTACTTGACCATCTACTCCTATCTTCTTCTTGAAGACCCATTTACACCTAATTAGGTTTACTCTCTCAAGTAGATTAACTAATGTCCAAACCTGATTAGAGTACATGGAGTCCATCTTGGATTTTATGGCTTCTAGCCATTTGTCAGAGTCTTTACTCATGACAACTTCCGTATAGGTCACAGGATCCTCATCCTGTATCAAACAACTTCATTGTCATTCCCAAAGACAAAACCATATCTGAGAGGTGCACTTTGCACTCTCTCTGACCTACAGAGAGGTGTGTGTTGTGGTTGTTCCTGAACCTTAAGAATATGTGGTTGAAGAATTGCTTCAAGTGTAGGTTGAGCTTCTTCAAGTTCAAATATCCTTCCACTGCCTCCTTCTTGGATAAACTCCTTTTCCAAAAATGTGGCATGCCTACTGACAAAGGCCTTTTGCTCAATAGAGTGGTAGAAAAGGTATTCCATACCTTCCTTAGGATATCCTACAAACCTGCACTTATTAGCCCTAGCACTTAGCTTATGTCCAAAAATATTTCTGACATAAGCAGGGCAACCCCAAATCTTAAAATACTTAAGACTTGGCCTTTCTCCATTCCATAAATGATATGGAGTGCTTTTAACTACCTTTGATGGCACCCTGTTTTGTATGTAGGTAGCATTCTCTAGGGCATAACCCTAAAAGGATACTAGAAGATCATGAAGCACATCATGGATCGTACAATATCCAATAAGGTACGATTCCTCCTTTTTGCTACACCATTTAACTATGGTGTATATAGAGGGGTCTATTCAAAGAGAATGCCTTTATCTTTAAGATGTTCGAGAAATTCACTAGACAAGTATCTCCTCTTGATCAGATCAAAGGATTTTAATACTATGCCTAATTTGTTTCTCAACCTCACTTTGATACTGCTTGAATTTATCAAATGCTTTGGACTTATGTTTCATAAGATACACATATCCGAACCTTGATAAATCATCAATAAAACTAATGAAATAAGAGTATCCTTTTCTAGCTTGGGTTGTCATAGGACCACACATATTTGTGTGTACTAGACCTAACAACTCAATTGCTCTTTCTCCATGTCTAGTGAATGGAGACTTGGTCATCTTACCCATAAGACAGGACGCATAAGTTTCTAATGATTCACAGTTAAAAGGTTCAAAAAAATTATCTTTGTACAACTTGTTTATCCTGGACTCACTAATATGACCCAAATGGCAATGCTAAATATAAGTGACATTCACATCATCTCCCTTTTTTTTCTTATTCTTAACAAGCATAACCTCATCATTGAGTGATAGAATCAAAAGAATATTAGAGAATGTACCACAACCAAAGAATTTCTTTAAAAAGAAAATTGAGAACCCATTTGTTGGGTTACCTAGGCCGGGCGCAGTGGAAGACTAGGTTTCAAAATTTTATTTTCGAAACCCTAACCGGCCAAAACCCTAAACCCTAGGATAACTTATGCATAACAATTAGTAAATCAAGACTTTAGGATAATAGAAGAATACCTGGAATAATAATTCCTTCTTCTTTTAACTAGGCAAACAAGTGCATGCCCTCCAGAGGTGATCCACATAGGAACTGAACCTAGGAACTATTGGTTTTCTAGGGTTTCGATGAAATAGTGGAATAATAGATATCAAAAAACTTCTTTCTTGAAACTCCAAACAACTTGAAACCCTAAGCCCAAGATCCCTTATTCATTACAATTAACAAGTCATGCAATCAAGATTTGGAAAAATACCTGGAATGCTAATTCCTTCTTCTTTCCACTAGGCACACAAGTTCATGCCCTCCAAAGGTGATCCACAAAGGAATGGAACCTAGGAAGCACTCCTTAGTAGGTTGCTTAATCATTGGGACTCTTTTGATGGTCTTTCTTCCTTTGGAAACCTCTCCTTTCTTGCTCAGACCCTTTCCCTCTAGTAGAGCACTCTGAGCCCTCTCCTCTCTTCACTCTTTTCTTTCACTTCCTAATTCACTTCCTAAACCCTTGTCTTACAATGGGAAGCTTGTCTTAAGACAAGTCTTATTCTTTAACAAGGGAAGGAAGAGAGTGGGAGGATAGAGTGACGATAAAAGAGTGTAAGAAAGAAGAGATTATGATACCCATCGAAATAAATACCAATGGCTATTTATAGGTGAGGGGAAGGCACTAGATATGGCCTATCATCAGCCTTTGATCTGTCAACCAACAGATCAAATAAGATCCTTCAATGAGGAGTCTTATCTTTAAAAAATCATCACTCTTCTATGCCAACTGCCTTATTCAAGTCCCTTCACTCCTTTGGCCGACTTCTCCACTTGCCACTAGATATTACCGGTTGTAAGAAGGCCAAGGGACATGGCTTTTCATAGGAAAATACCAGTGATTTGTAATTGCTTAAAGCAGAAGGACTTTACTTAACTTTTTATACCAAATGAAGAGTCGTAACTCTTCATTTGCACCAACCACCATCTCATCAAACTTCCCATTTGTTGATTGGTCAAAACCCATATGAGAGAGCATGGAGATGAGGATAAATCCCTTGGAATTTATCTAGCTATCACAACTGATAGGCAGAATAACTCTAGTCCTTTCTATGCGCCAAAGTTCTGCATGCCAAAAGTGAAGAGTTGCGACTCTTCACTTTGCGTGCCACCTTTGTCCATGCTATTCATATATTTGACCTAATCAAAAACCATGCAAAATTGGTATCACTATATTAGTGATTATCAAGCAGAAGGACTCTTGGTCTTTCTACATCCCTTTTTTTGCCGAGCACCCATTTTGGTGTTAAGAGTTTCATGCTATTTGGACTCTTGATATATGGCGCATAAAATGTCCAAAAAATATCAAATAAAATCTGATAGTTTTGTTCCACTTAGGACACAACCCAATTTAGGTCTCCCACAAATTGGTTAGTCCATTTAGAAACCTTTTAGATCCAATTCAAAAGGGTTAGGAGTTAGGTTAGCATACATATGCTAGTGTGTAATCTAGCTAACCAATTAGGATCCCATAACCCTAATAAAATACCAATTGACTTCCTAGATCAATTCCCTAATGTGTGTGACCCTTTGGGTTCTATATCTAGCTAGCAGTAGGTCTAGGTCCAAGCTAATTTGATGTAATCGAATTCGATTTGACCTAATTAGGTCAAATTGAGCTGACCTAAGTTGCTAATTCGAACCATCTTTCGAATTGACTCATGAATTCAATCCAATTAATTCATGGAAACCCACAAGACATGATTGATGTCTAGCAATATGTCACGCCTACCTGAAAGATAAGAAATTTGGTAAAAATTACCAAAATACCTTTCAGTAAAAAGTTATCATGCAATTCAATCCTTCGATCTCCCTGTATCCCGATTAAGTGATGGGCATGGATAAATGTCAAACCCTAGCACTTAATCATTTTGAATCTCAATTCAATAATGAAGACTCGATCAATAAAAGATTAGAAACCCTATCTAATCTCATCCTGCTTTAATCAAAGACTTTCGAGTCATCATTCGAAGAGATCATACGGGATAACTTCTCCTCTTACTATGAGTGATCGATTCTTTGTTGACCTACTCATTACCTTCATGCACAATCCACCATATCTAGAAACACCCCGTACATGACTTAATTGCCATGAGTGAGTATGCACCAAAATATGGGTTCATGTGCACAAGATATTATGGTAGTCTCGATCTAAGGATTACATGCACACTTCCACTAAGAGAAATTCTTTTAACAAGTAAGACTTCCATTTGATGTTATCTTATCGGATCAGTTCAGTGGACTCATAACCTAATGAGCACCCACATCCTTGTATTAGTGTCTCTACACAAGTGGTTATGAGACCAACCACCCTCTCCATCAAGCATACATAGGATGTGCTTGTCTTTCCAGATTCGTCGATCCCCGAATCGATTATCCAATGACTAGGAATATTTTAGATTAGGGTTTATAGGAACTTAGGTCTCACCATTATGATCTCCATCATAACCCTAATTTCATTTCCATAACCTATGGGTACATCATAATCTCGATAAGATGCAGCAGTATGATGAATCAAAAGATATCTTTTATTGATAAATAATATCATACATGAGTTAGAAGATCATAAAAATGCCCTTACAATGATTGGCTTTTAAGGCACCATTCTTTCAATCTCCCACTTGCACTAAAGCCAATCGCCTTTGTATTTTACACCCATACAATCTAAGTGGCGATCAAGTTGCTACTTTGGTAGTGCTTTAGTAAATGGGTCTACTATGTTTTCTTTATATCTATTCATTCGATGACAACATCTTGCCCTTGAACGAGGTGGAAGCACTTAGGATGTGCTTGGGCTTATTATGAGACCTTGGTTATTTAACTTGCACAACAACTCCATCGGTTGTTCTATAGTAGGAACCGTGCCCAATTTCGTGATGAATTTCTTCATCTACACAGCTTCTCTTATGGCTTCACTCGCAACTATGTACTATGTACTCTGCTTACTCACTGCACCACCATATAGGGTGAAGACATACCATGATATGGATTTGCTATCATCTAGATCTGATTGAAAACTAGAATTTATATCCTTTTATTTTCAACTCTGATCGACCATATATTAGAAAAATATCTTTAGTCCTTCTCAAGTACTTAAGAATATTTTTCACAGCTTTCTAATGATCCTCTCCTATATTAGCCTGGAACCTGCTTAATATGCCCAAGGCATAAGCAACATCAGGCTTGGTACATAACATGGCATACATAATTGATCCAACAGCCGAAACATAAGAAATGAAACTCATTCTCTCTCTCCTCCAGTGTCTTAGGAGACATCTTCTTGTAAAAAATATGCCTTGACTGATGGGCAAGTAACCTTTCTTACTTTCCTCTATGTTGAATCACTTCAACACTAAGTAAATTTATTGGATTGGGATAAGCCCAGCATCCTCTTAGATCTATCTCTATAGATCTTTATACCCAGTATATAGGATGCCTCTCCTATATCCTTCATAAAAAACTGCTTTGATAGCTAAGACATGATCGATTGCAACATTGGGATATCATTCCCAATGATGAGTATGTCATCGACATACAAAACCAAGAAAATAAGGGCACTCCCACTTGTCTTCTTATACATACATCGTTCATCCACATTCTTGATAAAACCAAACTCCTTGATTATTTCATCAAAGCAAATGTTCCAACTCCTCGATGCTTGTTTTAGTCATAATTGGACTTCCTTAGCTTGCATACTTGGTTTGGTCTCCCACTTGAGACAAAACCCTCTGGCTGTGTCATATAGACTTCTTTCTCAAGATTTTCATTAAGGAAAGCAGTCTTTACGTCCATCTGCTAGATTTTATAATCATGGTATGCTGCTATAGCAAGCAATATCCGAATGGACTTGAGCATGGCTACTGGTGAAAAGGTTTCATCATAGTCAATGCCATGTTCTTGTCTAAAACCTTTTAGCACCAGCCTGGCCTTGTAGGTCTCTACTTGACCATCTATACCTATCTTCTCCTTGAAGACCCATTTACACCCTATTATGTTATTTCTTCAAGTGGATCTACCATGGTCCAAACCTAATTAGAATACATGGAGTCTATTTCAGACTTCAAGGCATTTAGCCATTTGTTAGAGCCTTTACTCTCGATAGCTTCCATATAGGTCACAGGATCATCATCCTGCATGATACTAGCTTCATTATCATTCCCAATAATAGCCATATCTGAGAGATGCACTTCGCACTCTCTCTGACCTACGGAGAGGAGGTGTGTGTTGCGATTGTTCATGAACCTTAGAAATATCATGTTAGGGAATTTCTTCAGGTTTAGGTTCAACTTCTTCAAGTTTAAATATCCTCTCTTTGTATTTTTCTTGGATAAACTCCTTTTCGAAGAATGTGGCATGCTTACTAACAAAGACCTTTTGCTTAATAGGATGGTAGAAAAGGTAACCCATACCTTCTTTATGATATCCTACAAACCTGCACTTGTCAATCCTAGCACTTAGCTTATGTCCAAAAATATTCCTGACATAAGCAGGGCAAACCCAAATCTTAAAATATTTAAGACTTGGCCTTTTCCCATTCCATAATTCATATGGAGCGCTCTTAACAGCCTTTTGATGGCACTCTATTTAGTATGTGGGTAGAAGTCTCTAGGGCTTAATCCCAGAAGGATATTGGAAGATTTGTGAAGCACATCATGGACCGTACCATGTCTAACAAGGTTCGGTTCCTCCTTTCTGCTACACCATTTAACTGTGGCATATATAGAGGGGTCTATTCAAAGAGAATTCCTTTATCTTTAAGATGATCGAGAAATTTACTGGATAAGTATTCTCCTTCTCTATCAGATCAAAGGATTTTAATACTATGCCCAGTTTGTTTCTCAACCATGCTTTGATACTCTTTAAATTTTTTAAAGGCTTCGGACTTGTATTTCATAAGATACACATATCCGAACCTTGATAAATCATCAGTAAAACTGATGAAATAAGAGTATTCTTCTATAGCCTAGGTTGTCATAGGACCACACACATTTGTATGTACCCTAACAACTTAGTTACTAGGCCTAACAACTCAGTTGCCCTATCTCCATGTCCAGTGAATGGAGATTTTATTATTTTCTTATGAGACAGGACTCAAAGTTCCTAATGATTCATGATCAAAAGGTTCAAAGAAATTTTCTTTGTACAACTTGTTGATCCTAGACTCACTAATGTGACCAAACGATAATTCCAGAGATATGTGACATTTATATCATCTCTCTTTCTCTTCTTGTTTTCAACAAGCATAACTTCATCATTAACTGATAGAATCAAAAGATCATTAATAAATGCACCACAACCAAAGAACTTCTTTGAGAAGAAGATTGAGCACCCATGGCTCAAAATATTTATTTCATAACCTTGTTTCAACAACAAAGTTATAGAAATAATATTCTTTATAATGTTGGGTACATAGTAATAATCTTTTAATTTAAGAATATTGCATGATGGAAATAACAATAAATAGGTGCCAATAGCTTCATCATGAATGGGATCACCACTCGCACCAAACAGCTCGAAGTCACCCTTCTTCAAGCTTCTGGGACATTGTAACCCCTACAATTACTTGCAGATATGAGACCCACATATGGTATCCAATACCCATGTATCAGAAGCTGAAGAACTTAATGATAAGTGTTGACTCTGGTCTTGATTTTGATGATTGATAAAACACTTAAGTATATATGAGTACTAATTTTGTGTTTTAGAATGTTCATCAGATCTTAGTACTCATCCATGTTGAATGAAGAAATGCTTGTATTTCAGTTGAAAAAATCCTTAAATTAAAGGAAAATCAAGTATATGGACTTTGTAATTGATATGGAAGAACTTGAAGAGGCTAAAAATCAATTTTGGAGAAGTTTTAGCAAGTTTCAGCAAAATGCAGAACTATGAATAGTGCCAAGTGTTGACTCATGAATTGTGCCAAGTGTCGACTCACTATATAAGTGTCGACTCATGAATAGTAAAAGTGTTGACTCACTGTACAGGTGTCGACTCATGAATAGTGCAAGTATCGACTCAAGGCCTGAGAATAAGAAAAATACAGAACTATGAATAGTGCCAAGAGTTGACTCACTGTACAAGCGTCGACTCGTGAATAGTGTCAAGTGTCGACTTACTAGTCTCAAGTGTCGACACTTGCTATAACGGCTAGTTTTCTAAAAGCTGAAGAACTTCTCCAACTTGCTTCAAAAGGCTATATTTTTATTTTCAATGGTTATAAATTATCATCTATGGTTTGGAGAGCTATATAAGCATAAAAAATCAAATGGAAAAGCAATCGAGATCATTGAATATCCTTCAAGGATTCAAGAGTTGAGTGTTCAAGCCTTCAAGCTTCCAAGTTTTAAAGAGAGCATCCAACGTTCACATCATCAAGCTGCAGTCAAAGGCTTCAACAACTTGAAGACAAGATCTTCATCAACAATCAAGGGCTTCAAAGAGATATTTATTTTATTTTAGAAAGCTTTAATTGTATTCTTTTATATTGTTCTTACATTGTTTACTTAAGATTTTTGGTGAGCCTTGAAAAACCAAAGAGATTTTTGGTGAGCCTTGGAAAACCAATTAGATTCTTGGTTAGCCCACAAAACTAAGGGAGGTTGTTGGTGAGCCTTAGAACCAATTTGGTTCTTGGTTAGTCCAAAAAGCCAAGGGAGGTTTTGACTTGTGAGCCTTATGAAAATAAGTTGGGTTTTGATTAGTGAACCCGAAAACTAATCAACTATAATCTTGGTGATTATAGTAAAATTCTCAAGAAAATCTTGGAGAGTGGATGTAGGTGCCTTGGAGTGCACCGAACCACTATATATCTTTGTGTTTGTATGATTGTTTTCTTTGTGCACTTACTTTATTAATTTCGTTGCATATTATTTTGAAGCACACAATTACTTTGACAAAATACAAGCACTTGAATTGAATTAGCATATACTTGTTTTAGTTCATAATTGAAATAGTTCAAAAAATTTTATAAAACTCAATTCACCCCCCCTCTTGGCTTGCATTATCATTGAGCAACAAGTGGTATCAGAGCCCGGAACCCAAAATTGTTGGTATCTAAACTTGGTGCTTTGCAAAGAAACCAATGATTTTGAGTTAAAAGATCATGGCAACCCTTGTAGGTATTAGTGTTAGACCACCATTTTTCAATGGCACAAATTACACATTTTGGAAAACTCGCATGCGCATCTATATTCAATCTATTAATTATTATCTTTGAAAAATTATTGTTAATGGTCCTCATAATTCTTCCATTTTGGTTAATGGCATTTCCATTCCAAAGCTCGAATAGGATTGGAATGAATATGACATTAAGCAATCTAAAATTAATGCTAAAGTAATGAACTTGCTTTATTGTGCATTGGACTTTAATGAATTTAATAAGATCTCCACATGCACATCGGTGAAGGAAATATGGGACACACTTGAGATTACTCATAAGGGTACTCTTCAAGTGAAAAATACTAAAATTAATTTGCTTGTACATTCTTTTGAAATCTTTAAAATGATGCACTATGAATCTATATCTGATATGTTTACTAGATTTATGACTATTATTAATGAATTGAAAAGTCTTGGCAAAGTCTATACTAATGCTGATTTGGTTAATAAAATTCTTAGATCTTTGCCAATATCATGGGATCCAAAGGTAACGGCGATCCATAAGCCAAAGATATTGATACCTTACCTCTGGAGGAGCTTATTGGTTCACTCATGACCCATGAGTTGAATTTATAGAAAAATAAGTAGTTGCTAATCAAAAGAAGAAGAAGATAATAACCCTCAAGGCTAAAAAGAAATTTAAAGCAATGATGGCAACTTGGAGCGATAGTGAAGATTCAAGTTCGGATGATGAACAAGAAGTTGCCCATCTTTGCTTCATGACAAATGAGAAAGAGGTATATTCTAAAAATGATTATGATTTTACCTTTGATGAATTACATGATGCATTTAATGATCTTGTGCATAAATACAAATTGCTAAAAATTGAGCACAAGAAATTGAAAAGGCATGTTGACTCTTTTTCTCTTGAGAACACCAATCTTGCCAATAAAAACGATGATTTAAATGCCAAGATTGATGTTTTGAAAAATGAAAAGAATAGTTTTTCTAAAGAAAAAGTATTTTTAGAAAAAGAAAATGATGTTTTGAAAGTTTTATGTAATAAATTTTTGATTGAAGAAAAGAAGCAAAAATTTTTGAAGAATTTTCTTATTCCTGCTTCTTCCAATTTAACTTGTTATGAATCTAGACATAATGCATATCCTTATAAAATAAGAAAAGTTTGGGTTCCAAAAGGTACCATAATCATTAACACGAAAGGATCCAATAAAGTTTGGGTACCAAAATTGTCTATCTAGTTTTGCAAGAATGTCTTGCAGCCCAACATAAAGAAAGGAAATTTTTGAAAAATGGCTGTACAAGACTAAAGAGTGGACAAGCTAGATTTTGGACTAAATGATAAAGGAAGGATTATACATATTGGTAAATTCTTATATATATTGATAAATTCTAAATATTTCCTTCCATAATTAAAAATGTAGTTGAATATTTGTTATCAATGTTATATCAATTACTTTGAAAATTATTTTAAATTGATTAATTAAGATCAAGTTTAGACTTATAGTCATTGGTTATGATCATAAGCTTTTTGATGTTGATTGATTTCATGCTCTCATGATTAAACTTGTGATTATTAGACTTTTACTTGGTTTTGATTAATATAGTTTTAAACTGTTTCAAGTGAAATGTTATGATTTATATGTTTTCATTTTTTTGGCATCTATGCTTTAGCTAGAAATGATTTGGATCAAGTATAAAACTGGTAGTTGAGGGTTATATTTAAGAAGAAGGTACGTATTTTGATAAATCCTTGCTCTAGTAGCTAGACTTGCTATTAAATTACTTCTAGCATTTGTATGGATATCAAAACTTTCAAATGAATTGTAAATCATGCTAAAAGTTTTCAATGATCAATCCTTTGTATTTTAAAAATCATTAATATCTTGAAAATTTTAAATCTTGATGCATGTGCTTTCATATTTCAATCCTCAAATGAATGCATTTTTTAAGGGGGAATAACATTTAGGAGGAGCATCCAAAGATTTGTTGTCATTATATACAAATGATGCTTTGAATATTTTCTTGATATCATGTTTTACTTATATTACTCTGATACTCCTCCTTATTGTTGAATCTAATCCTTTGAGGGGAGTTACATTCAATCGGTATCAAAACTTATTATTAAAAATGAGAATATCCTAGTAACTGCTTTGGATTGGGTTAGTCACCATGGCCGTCCGGTCATTGGAGCTAAGTAGGGTTTAAAGACCCTCTCTTCCTATTCACTAGGATCTCTTATGATGTGTTGGGGTGCCGCTGTAGCCTTATCCCATAAACAAGTGAGGTGAATAGATAATACACATATTAGTGCTAATATATATTGAATTATTTTTTACATGTGTACGTCATTTTATGGTATCATGTTTAATTAGTATTATTATTAATTGATATCATGATTAATTGATTTCATGTATTGGTTTTGATGATCTACTTACTATTCTTTCCACCTTCATTCGTATTTTGTATTGCCTTTCACCCTTTTTCATGATGACAAAAAGGGGGAGAAAAATGTTAAGTATGAAAAGGAGAAAGATATGATAAACATGAAAAATCATATGAGAAATGAAAGAAAATGCAAAAGAGGAGAAGAAAGAAAAATATTTTAATCTTAAGGGAAGAATTAGTAAAAGAGAAAATCTAAAAATTTTGCATATTTTGAAAAATATTTTGAAGAATTTATGAAAAACTTTTTGGATCATATTTTGAGGGAGAGCTTGATGCTTATTGATTTTGAGCTTACATATTTATACTATTGTAAATCTTTTTAAGCTTACCCTATTTATATACTTAAAGGTTTTATCTTCATAAAAAATGGGGAGATTGTTGACTCCGGTCTTGATTTTAATGATTGAAAAAATACTTAAGTATATATGAGTACTAATTATATGTTTTAGTATGTTCATCGGATCTTAAAACTCATCCATGTTGAATGAAGAAATGCTTGTATTTCAGTTGAAAAAGTGTGTAAATTAATGAAAAATCAAGTATATGGACTTTGGAATTGATATCGAAGAACTTGAAGAGGCTAAAAATCAATTTTAAAGAAGTTTCAGCAAATTTTAGCAAAATGTAGAACTATGAATAGTGCCAAGTGTCGACTCATGAATAGTGCCAAGTGTCGACTCATTGTACAAGTGTCGACTCATGAATAGTGAAAGTGTCGACTCACTGTACAAGTGTCGACTCATGAATAGTACAAGTATCGACTCAAGGCCTGAGAACAAGAAAAATACAGAACTATGAATAATGCCAAATGTCGACTCACTATACAAGTATTGACTAATGAATAGTGCCAAGTGTCAACTCACCAGTCTCAAGTGTCGACACTTGCTGTAACGGCTAGTTTTCTAAAAGCTACAGAACTTCTCCAACTTGCATCAAATAGCTATATTTTCATCTCCAATGATCATAAATGGTCATCTATGGTTTGGAAAGCTATATAAACATTAAAAATCAAATGGGAAAGCAATCCTTTTTTGTGAGATCATTAAATATCCTTCAAGGATTCAAGAGTTGAGTGGTTCAAGCCTTCAAGCTTCCAAGTTTCAAAGAGGGCATCCAAAGTTCATATCATTAAGCTGCAATCAAAGGCTTCAACAACATGAAGACAAGATCTTCATCAATAATCAAGAGCTTCAAAGAGATATTTGCTTTATTTTAGAAAGCTTTAATTGTACTCTTTCATATTGTTCTTACATTATTTACTTAAGGTTTTCGGTGAGCCTTGGAAAACCAAAGAGGTTTTTGATGAGCCTTGGAAAACAAATTAGGTTCTTGGTTAGCCCGTAAAACCAAGGAAAGTTGTTAATGAGCCTTAAAACCAATTAAGTTCTTGGTTAGCCCGCAAAACCATGGGAGGTTTTGACTTGTGAGCCTTGTGAAAAAAAGTTGGGTTTTGATTAGTGAGCCTGGAAAACTAATCAACTGTAATCTTTATGATTATAATGAAATTTCCAAGGAGATCTTGGGGAGAGTGGATATAGGTGCCTTGGAGTGCACCGAACCACTATATCTTTGTGTTTGTGTGATTGTTTTCTTTGCGCACTTACTTTATTAATTCTATTGCATATTATTTTAAAGCACACAAACACTTTGGCAAAATACAAGCATATAAATTGAATTAGCACATACTTGTTTTAGTTCATAATTGAAGTAGTTCAAAAAGTTTTATAAAATCCAATTCACCCCCCCTCTTGGGTTGCATCATCACTGGGCAACAATAAGTTTGTTTGTATCATGTACAAACTTCTCGATGCATCACCAGCATCCTGCTTCTGACTTGCAAGATATAACTTACAATTCTTCTTCTAGTGCCCTTGCTTTCCATAATGATAGCAGGTTCCATCAGCAGAGGGCTTCCTAAGCTATTCTTAGGATTCCTTTTTCTCTTTGAACCCTTCTTAGGTCATACCAGATCTAGGTCAGGGTATCAAGGATATACGCAATTTTCTCTTGAGCTAATATAATTCTCAGGTTCCTCAACCAATCAACATAATTTGGATCGGTCAACTTATCGGCATCTAAGATGCCTCGCAGTGAAAGAGTAGAAGCCATAATGTAATAATCTATAGTAAGTAAAGAATAACTATAAGCAGACCACTCATGATGATATTCATAATTAGACAAGGACTTTTGCATCTAATTGTGTCTTCCACTATTTTCTATCGAATACCATAACCCTCAACTATGATAAGCAGGAAACCCTCCCAGGGCTTCCTTAGTGGGGTCGAGATCCTAATTGCTTATAAATGCCTTGTGTGTACACAACAAACACTTATAAGTTCAAGGGTAGGAAATGACCCTTTTCAATTGCATCCCTTGCAATTCTCAACTTAACTTTTGCCTCTATGACACTTATGCCTTGTATATGCACAACAAACCATAATATCTTAGTTTAGTCGGACCCTTCATTTCCATATAGCCATGATTAAATAATGTTGTCCTTGTGTGTACACATCAAAGCAACATTATCAGTCATGCTATAAAGCATTAGGTGCACCAAGACAAATTTTATACCAAATGCTAGAGCAGGCCTTGTGTGTACACAATAACCCTACTATAGTGTTGACATAAATTTGGCTTAGCATGAAGGAAGGCAATGTGTAGTGTGCTTAATCACTTAGCATTTCTAATTTAGGATTTAGATATGACCAAATTGGCTAGGTAAGTGGAAGAGATGAAGGGGTCCCCTCGTTGCTTTCCTTAGACACCAATTAAATTGGCCAAGTAAGTCAACGGAACCAATTAAAAACTTCATTCCCTTTACCTTCCTAGAGCCACTTGCCTAGACACCAATTGGCTGATCATACCCTAATTGGATTTGCATCATGATTAACTTACACATGACTAAATATGATTTTTATGAGGGCTTTGATGGTCTCTAACACATCCTAATATAGACTTAATCATGTCAACCTAACATTCATGACATCATAAAACCTAACATTCATGACATTATAATGTATTCATAACCATACATACATGACATGAAATTCATTTCAACATTCGAGCATATTAACCCTAATATGCATACTATATGCATGATTATAATATGAATCCGTTCACCTCACTTCTTCATGGGATATGGTCATAGTGGCACCCCTACACACCATAGGAGACCCTAATTAGCTCCTATGACTGGATGGCCATGGTGACTAACCCAATCCGAAGTAGTTACTAGGATATAACACATTTCAAATATGTGATTGAACTAATCATGCATAGAATCATATAATTATTCAATAGCATGCACCATACTTGATCATATGCACTATCATATAATCTTTCAATAGTATGCATCATACTATGATTTATATATATGATCATATTATCCTTCAATATATAATTGAAGCCTATTTAGTGGCATGCATTAGAATATGATTCTCATATAATCAATTGACCATTAACTGAATGAAATAAGAGGGCTCTGATACCACTGTTGATTTTCTAGGATTTTGATGGCACATGGAAATAATGGATTTCAAAAAATTTCTTTCTTGAAACTCCAAACAACTTGAAACCCTAAGCCTAAGATCCCTTATTCATTATAATTACCAAGTCATGCAATTAAGGTTTGAAAAAATACTAAGAATGCTAATTCCTTCTTCTTTCCACTAGGCATACAAGTAAGTGCATTCCCTCAAGATGTGATCCACACAGGAATGGAACCTAGGAAGTACTCCGTAGTAGGTTGCTTAAATCACTGGGACTCTTTCGATGGCCTTTCTTCCTTTGGCAGCCTCTCCTTTCTTGCTCAGACCCTTGCCCTCCAGTAGAGCACTCTGAGCCCTCTCCAAAGCTCTATTCATTCTTTTCTTTCACTTCCTAAACCCTTGTCTTAAAATGGGAAGCTTGTCTTAAGACAAGGCTTATTCTCTAACAAGGGAAGGAAGAGAGTGGGAGGATAGAGTGACAATGTAAGAGTGTAAGAAAAAAGAGAATTATGAAACCCATCGGAACAAATACTGATGGCTATTTATAGGAGAGGGGAAGTGCCACATATGGCCTCTCATTAGCCATTGATCTATCAACCAACAGATCAAATAAGACCCTTCAATAAGGAGTCTTATCTTTAAAAAATCATGACTCTTCTACGCCAACTACCTTATTCAAGTCCCTTCAGTCCTTTGGCCGACTTCTCCACTTGCCACTTGGATATTACCTATTGTAAGAAGGCCAAGGGACATGGCTTTTCATAGGAAAATATCGGTGATTTGTAATTGCTTAAAGCATAAGGACTCTGCTTAAGTTTTTGTGCCAAATGAAGAGTCGCAACTCTTCATTTGTGCCAACCACCATTTCACCGAACTTCCCATTTGTTGACTGGTCAAAACCCATATGAGAGGGCATGGAGATGAGGATAAAGTCCCATGGACTTTATCTAGCTATAGCAATTGATAGGCAGAAGGACTCTTGCCCTTTCTGTGTGCCAAAGTTCTTTGCACCAACAGTGAAGAGTTGCGACTCTTCACTTTGCACGCCACCTTTGTCCACGCTATTCATATATTTGAAAATCATGCAAAATGGATATCAAATGAAAGGGGATTTAATGTACTTTAGCACTGTATTAGTGATTATTAGGTAGAAGGACTCTTGGTTCTTGTAGTCCATTTATTTGTCGAGCACCCATTTTGGCACCAAGAGTTCCATGCCATTTGGACTCTTGATATATGGCACATAAAATATCCAAAAAAGTATCACATAAAATCTGATAATTTTGTCAAACTTAGGACTAAACCAATTTAGGTCTCCTATAAATTAGTTAGTCCATTTAGCAACCTTTTAGATCCAATTCAATTGGGTTAGGAGTTAGGTTAGCATACACATGCTAGTGTGTAATCTTGCTAACCAATTAGGATCCCATGACCTAATAAAATGCCAATTGACTTCCTAGGTCAATTTTCTAATGTGTGTAACCTTTGGGTTCCACATCTAGCTAGTAGTAGGTCTAGGTTCAAGTCAATTTGATCCAATCGAATCCGATTTGACCTAGTTAGGTCAAATTAAGCTAACCTAAGTTGTAAATTCGAACCAACTTTCGAATTGACTCATGAATTCAATCCAATTGATTCATGAAAATCCACAAGGCATGATTGATGTTTAGCAACATGTCATGCATACCTGAAAGATGAGGAATTTGATAGAAAGTACCAAAATATCCTTTAGCGGAAAGTTACCATCTAATTCAATCCTTCGATCTCCCTATATCTCGATTAAGTGATGGGCATGGATAAATATCAAACCCTAGCACTTAATCATTTTGAATCTCAATTTGATAATGAAGACTCGATCAATAAAAGATTAGAAACCCTATCTAATCTCTTCCAGCTTTGATCAAAGACTTTCTAAGTCATCATTCAACGAGATCACATAGGATAACTTCTCCTCTTACTAGGAGTGATCGATTCCTTGTTGACCTACTCATTACCTTCATACACAATCCACCATATCTAGAAACACCTCGTAAATGACTTGATTGTCATAAGTGAGTATGCACCAAAACATGGATTCATGTGCACAAGATACTATGGTAATCTCAAGTCTAAGGATCACATGCACAACTCCCACTAAGAGAATATTCTTTTGACAAGTAAGTAAGACTTCCATTTGATGTACTCTTGTCAGATCAATTCAGTGGATTCATATCCTAATGAGCACCCATATCCTTGTATTAGTGTATCTACACAAGTGGTTGTAAGACCAACTAACCTCTCCATCAAGCATACATAGGATGTGCTAGTCTTTCTGGATTCATTGATCCCCGAATCGATTATCTAATGACTAAAAATATTTTTGATTAGGGTTTATAGCAACTTAGGTCTCACTATTATGATCTCCATCATAACCCTAATTTCATAGCTTTAACCTATGGGGTACATCATAATCTTGACAAGATGCAGCAGTATGATAAATAAAAAAATATCTTTTATTGATAAATAATATCATATGAGTTAGAAGATCATAGAAATGCTCTTACAATGATTGGCTTTTAGGGAGCCATTCTTTCAAGAACCACTCCTTGTAGGTTGCTTAAACTACTAGGACTCTTTTGAAGGCCTTTTCTTCCTTCAGTAGCCTCTTCTTCTTTGCTCAGACCCTTGTCCTCCAATAGAGCACTCTGAGCCCTCTCCAAAACTTCTTTTTTCTCTCTCTATCACTTCCAAACTCTCTTCCTAAACCCTTGTCTTAAAATGGTGGACTTGTCTTAAAGGAAGACCTATGTCCTAACAAGGGAAGGATGAGATAAGTAGGTGTGTTCCATCGGAATAAACACCGATGACCTTTTATAGAAGATGGGGGGGTGCTAGATAAGGCTCTTCATCAACTTTTGATAAGCCATTCAATAGATCAAATAAGACTCTTCACAAAGAAGAAGTCTTATGAGTGAAAAGTCAACAATTTTCATGCGCCAAAAGCCTTATACAAGTCCCTTCATTTTTTTATCCGACTTCTCCACTTGCCACTTAGAAATTACCGATTGTAAGAAGGCTAAGGGACATGGCTTTTCAATGAGAAATACCAGTGATTGAAAGAGGCTTAAAGCAGATGGACTCTGCTTCTTGTTTTTGCATCAAATGAAGAGTCACAACTCTTCATTTATGCCAACTCCCTTGCACCAAACTTCACATTTGTTGACCAATCAATAAGCATTTAAAAAGATGTGGAGATGAGGATGAAGTCCCTTGGACTTCATCTGGCTTTGGGAACTGACAGGCAGAAGGACTCTTGGTCCTTCTGCACACATTCAATTTGGCGCATACCATGAATTGGTGCCAAGAGTCCCTTCATGTCATACTCTTCATTTAAATAGGATGAAGGCAGATTAAATCTGGATAAAATTAGATAATTGCTGCCCCACATTGGACTCAACCCAATCTAGGATTCTCTCAAATTGGTTAGCCCATTAAGCAACCTTTAGACCCAATTCAATTGGGTTAGGAGTTAGGTTAGCCTACACATGCTAGTATGTAATCTATCTATCCAATTAGGATCCCATGATCCTAATAAAATTTTAATTGACCTTTTAGATCAATTCCCTAATGTGTGTGACCCTTTGGGTTCCACATCTAGCCAACAGTAGGTCTAGGTCCAAGCCGATTCAATACAATCGAACCTGATTGACATAATTACGTCAAATTGAGCTGACCTAAGTTGCCAATTCGAACCAGCTTCTAAATTGACTCATGAATCCAATCGAATTGATCCATGAAAACCTACAAGACATGATTGACATTTAGCAACGTTTCATGCCTACCTAGAAGATGAGAAATTTGGTAGAAACTACCAAAATATCCTTTAGTGAAAAGTTACCGTGTAATTTAATCCTTCGATCTCCTTTTATCCTGATT
Source organism: Areca catechu (assembly GCA_021397845.1). Taxonomy (NCBI): domain Eukaryota; kingdom Viridiplantae; phylum Streptophyta; class Magnoliopsida; order Arecales; family Arecaceae; genus Areca; species Areca catechu. The sequence goes on from CM038043.1 coordinate 119,609,405, forward strand.
AAGTGATGGGCATGAATAAATGTCAAACCCTAGCACTTAATCTTTTGAATCTCAATTTGATAATGAAGACTTGACTGATGATAGATTAGAAACCCTATCTAATATCATCCTGCTTTGATCAAAGACTTCCTGAGTCATCATTCAAAAATATTACATGGGATAACAACTTCCCTTTACTAGGAGCGATCGATTCCTTGTTGACCTACTTATTATCTTCATACACATCCACCATATGCAAAAACACCTCATACATGACTTAATTGCTATGAATGAGTATACACCAAAACATGGGTTCATGTGCACGATACTATGGTAGTCTCAGGTCTAAGGATCACATGCACAACTCCGACTAAGATAACATTTCTTTAACAAGTAAGTAAGACTTCCATTTGATGTTCTCTTGTCAGATCAGTTCAGTGGACTCATAACCTAATGAGCACCCACATCATTGTATTAGTGTCTCTACATAAGTGGCTGTGAGACCAACTACCCTTTCTAACGAGCATATATAGGATGTGCTAGTCTTTCTGGATTCATCGATCCCTGAATCGACGGTCCATCACTAGGAATGTTTTAGATTAGGGTTTATCAGAACTTAAGTCTCACTAATATGATTTTTATCATAACCCTAATTTCATTGCCTTAATGTATGGGGTTCATCATAATCTAATATAGACACAGCAATATGATGAATCAAAATTGCCTTTATTTAATTAAATAATGTCATACAATAGTTGGTAGATTATAATAATGCCCTTACAAAGATTGGTTTTAGGGTACTTTTCTTTCAAACTCCCACTTGCACTAAAGCCAATCGCCCTTGTATCTTATACCCATACAATCTAAGTGGCGGTCAAAATGCTACTAAGGTAATACTTTAGTGAATGGGTCTGATATGTCATTCTTTATTTCTACTTGTTCGATGACAACATCTTGTCTTTCTATAATCTCTTGAACAAGGTGGAACCATCTTAGGATGTGCTTGGACATATGATGAGACCTTGGTTCCTTAGCTTGCACAACAGCTCCAGTGTTATCACAATAAAGTGACACCGATTGTTGTATAGCGGGAACCACGTCCAATTCCGTGATGAATTTCTTCATCCACATAGCTTCCTTTGTGGCTTCACATGCAGTTATGTATTCTATCTCAGTGACTTAGTTAGCCATAGTTGGCTGCTTGGTACTCTTCCAACTCACTGCACCATCATATAGGGTGAAAACATACCCTGATATGGATTTGCTATCATTCGGATTTGATTGAAAACTAGAATATGTATACCCTTCTAGTTTCAACTCTGATTCACCATATACAAGAAAAACATCTTTAGTCCTTCTCAGGTACTTAAGAATGATTTTCATAGCTTTCCAATGATCCTCACTTGGATCACTTTAGAACCTGCTTACTATGCCCAAGGCATGAGCAACATCAGGTCTGGTACATAACATGGCATACATAATTGATCCACAGTCGAAGCATAAGGTATCAAATGCATCCTTTCTCTCTCCTCTAGTGTCTTAAGAGACATTTTCTTGGAGAGATGTATGCCTTGACTCATAGGTAAGTAACCCCTCTTACTTCCATCCATGTTGAATCTCTTCAACACTAAGTGAATGTACCTACATTGGGATAAGCCAAGCATCCTCTTAGATCTATCTCTATAGATCTTTATACCTAGTATATGGGATGCCTCTCCCAAATCCTTCATGGAAAACTAGTTTGATAGCCAAGATTTTACCGATTGCAACATTAGAATATCATTTCCAATGATGAGTATGTCATCAACATACAAGACCAAGAAAGCAAGTGCACTCCCACTTGTCTTCTTATACACACATGTTTCATCCACATTCTTGATAAAACCAAACTCCTTGATTGTTTCATCAAAGCAGATGTTCCAACTCCTCGATGCTTGCTTTAATTCATAAATGGATTTTCTAAGCTTGCATACTTGGTTTGGTCTCCCACTTGAGACAAAACCCTCTCGCTGTGTCATATAAACTTCTTCCTCAAGATTTCTATTGAGGAATGCAGTCTTAACATCTATCTTTAGATATCATAATCATAGTATGTTACTATAGCAAGCAATATTCGAATGGACTTGAGCATGGCTATTGGCAAAAAAGTTTCATCATAGTCAATGCCATATTTTTGTTTGAAACATTTTGCTACCAGTCTAGCCTTGTAGGTCTCTACTTGACCATTTGCTCCAATGTTCTTCTTGAAGACCCATTTATGCCCTATTGGGTTAATTCCTTCTGGTGGATCTACTAAAGTCCAAACCTAATTAGAATACAGGGAGTCCATTTCAGATTTCATGGTATTTAGCCATTTATCAGACTCTTTACTCTCGATAGCTTCTGTATAGGTCATAGGATCATCATTCTATATGATATTGGCTTCATTGTCATTGCCAATGACAAAGCCATATCTAAGAGGTGCACCCCGCACCCTCTCTAACCTTCGGAGAGGAGGTGTGTATTATGGTTGTTCCTGGACTTTTGAAACATCTGGTTGAGGAATTGATGTAGGTTGAACTTCAAGTTCTAATATCCTCCCATTGCCCCCTTCTTGGATAAACTCCTTTTCCAAGAATTGATGGGGACATCAGCATTGGAAAGAGAATTCAAGCTTCAACCAAGTTCCTTATGGAATAAGCCAAGAGGACAAGTGCCATTTGGATGGGAGTTGACACAACATTGAAGCCCAGAAGAATTAATCAAGGAGGGCATCTACAGGGATTAAGCCCAATGTGTCAATGAAGGAAGCCTATTTTTTCATGAGTCGACTCAAGAAGAAAAGGCATCAATCTCACGAGTCAACTCAAGCTCTTTGAGTTAGCTCAACATGTTCTTGAGCCGACCCACTAGTCAAGCAAAATCTTTTCTTATGCCACTTGTAAGCCCTTCTCTAAAGCCACTTGGAAGCACTCTTTAAAGGCTATTTGGAAGCCTTCATGAAGCCAACACAACCCCTCCTTGGGTGCCACATGGAGGCCACTTCATCAAGACTATTTTTGGGGGTCACATGGAAGGAATAAACAACCTACAACTTTTTCCCAACAAACTCCAACTAACTTGACATGTGGGATGCCACTTGGTCCCCCACTTCATCAACCACCAAGATCACTACATCAGTAGGAAAGCCACATGGATGATACTTAGGTGCCACATGAGATTAGTTTTAACAAATTCTAGAAGAAAATGTTGTTGGAACCACTTTTAGTTGGATCTACCTAATCTATCAATTAGTATAACTAATCAAGAGATTAGTTGGGGATTAGTTTGGCCAAAATTATGGTTTTCTTGGCCTATAAATAGGGCCCCAAGCCCTTCTTGTAAAGCATCTTATGTCGAGTAATGAAAGGATTTTCTTCTTGCTAAAAGTTCGCTTGAGTTCTCTTATGTGGAGAGGGTGAGATGCCTTCTTTTGCTTGAGGTGTGAATCCTCATTTTGAAAAGGATGGGATGCCCTTGTGTGAGAAGAGGGTGGGATGCCGTTTATCTGGTTCCAAGCTCAAGTCCATCAAGCTCCATGCAAAGCTTTCTTCTTCTCTTCCTTTCTTTCCCTTCTTCATTTTCTCCTTTTGATTTCATTTCCATGCCTTATGACATGGTGTGGGCACCAGAATCAGACAGAGGCTCCTCAACCCTCTGTGGATCTCTGATTAGGGTTTAGTCTATTGGGTTCTGTAATAAGGCTTCAAGCCTAAGTAATTTTTACTTTGAGTCATGTACTTTTGTTTTAGTCTTGTACCTTAACCAATGTGGTCAAGCAAAGTCAATACATCATGTATTTAGCTGATTGGTCCAAGCCCAAGTCTACTTGAAGATTGGGCCCAAGCTAGAGTAGACATTTGAGTCAAGTCCAATTATTAATGGACCAAGCCATCTCCCACATGCCTTGAAGGATGCCACTTCAGCCTTTGGGAGCGCCACCTCATCTATCCCATGTGGCGCCACATCACCAGGACAAGTGGGCAGCCCAATCAAGAGGGAATGCAGATTTCTTGGATGCCATCAAGCCATGTGGACAACATCTCTTGATCCAAGCCTCCCTTCCCTCCCCCTATCAAGACTCTTTCCAAAGGGACCATGGGTGGCCAAGGAAGAAAATTCAAATGGGAGACAACATTCCTTCCTTCCCTCTCCCCCTATCAAGCTTCTCTCCAAAGAAAGGTGGGAAGCCAAGGAAGGTCAATGGGCAATGAAGATGTGTGAAGACATGCTCCTTGCTTTAAGCCCCCAAATCACGCCTTCTTCCCAAAGTGTCTTGATCAGCCATGGAAGAAAATCAAAGTCTAAGGGCATTAACTTGAATCTTGTAGACAACATCAACCTTGGAAGCCCCAAATCAAGCCATGCCACCAAGCACAAGCAAGATTATGGTCGGCCAAGGGGAGGAAAATTGAGAATTGTGGTGCCCTCTTCATGAAGACTTGTAATTCTTTTTTATTTGAATTTGAATGGGTCTTAAGGTGCCTATATAAAGAGCCCTACCCCTCCCTTGTATGGTTAATGTTGATGAAATGAAAAGAAATTTTGAAGTCATTCTTCTAGCCCTTGTCTTCTAGACTTGGAACTCCGAGAGGGAGCGCCTTTGTCCTTCGGGACATCGAGGGATGAGAGGCCCTAAGTTACTATCCTTCTGAGCAAGCCACCTTCCCACCTTCAAGTTTGGATGCCATCTGGATGATCCACTTGGGAGCCTAGCAAGAAGAACCTCCTCCACCACCATTCTCAACCTTTGTTCTCTCATTTCTTACTTGCTTCTTGATGATTTCTAACCTTTCACATGGGTGCTCGCAGGTCCTCCAGGTGCCACGGACAATGGAGTCGGTCTCCTTTGCCTTCACAACCATCGAATGAAAAGCTAAAAAATCCGTAGGGTTGAAGGCTTGATCCTTCAGGCCGCATCCGCGAGAGCGAGTGAACTCGGCATCGAGTGCATCAGAGTTTTTTTCAAGGTTTGCATCCCTAAAACTCCTAAGTAGATATTGATCTAAGAGCTAAGTCCTACGAGATTCTTCAATCCCGGGATCCTCTCATTATCCTTGTTTAGGAACTATTTTGCTTGCTAAAAGTTCTTATCATTATAGTATCTCTAGATCTGCTCTTTGCTTGTCTTCGGGAATCCTTAAATCTGCCAAAACTTAAAAACATTAACAAGAAAATAATCATTTGCATCTTTTGTCTCATCTTAGTATCTTTTAGTCCCACATCATCTGGTATCAGAGCATGGTTAGGACTTAGCATCTTTTTAAGTACTTTGATTGGGTGCTTCACCATAGCCATCCGGTCATAGGAAAAAGTAGGGCTACAAGACCCTCACATCCCATTCAAAGGAAATTTTCTATGACGTATAGGGGTGCCGATGTGATTGACCCTTGAAGGGGAACACAAGGAGATAGGTTTAGATCCTTAAGAAAAAAGTTTTGCATCATTGATTTCAGCATCTTTAGAAATTCAGCAACCCAGTACATAGTCTGCCATTTTAGTTGTTTCTGCCTATAGGAACCTCTGATTTTCATGATTTTTACTTTGCTGGATTCTTTATATTTCATGGTATTTTTTGAAATTTTCTAAGATTTTATTGCGATCTATAAAATTTCTACATGCAAGAATACTACCTAAGAACAAATCTGTTCTGAAATTCCAGCAAGTGCATCTCATCACACTTTCATTTTTTTTCATATAGTTTAATTTTGCATTTAGGTTCATATTTTGTTATTTCCAGCATCTTATTTCTACTATCATACATCAAAATCCAAAAACAAAACTTAGATACATTTCATTAGATCATGTGTATGCCATCATTTTCATAATTAAACTTAAAGGCATCAATCAATATCACAAGATAAAGGAACGAAGTCATTACCTTTTCTTAGCTCAAAAACAACCACCCTTGCATTTCGAATCCAAATCTAATCTAAAATCTAGTAGCAACCTAATAGATTATGGACATCCATAAGTCGGGTTTAACCATTTTGGGGAAGCTAGCAACCCTTCAATTAGTACCGGGAAGCTGGTGTCTAAGGCAAGAGGTTTAGCATCAAATGACCTAAGAGGTGTTGTGGTTCTTTAATTGGGTCCTTGTGAAAGCAACGGGGGCCTCCCACACTCCCACCTCTTACCTGGCCGGTGAAAGGGCTAGTTGTTGTGTTGTGTGTCTTCTGCATTGACTCATTCTGATTGAACTCTTAGGTCTAGCAAATTCGTAGCACCATTTATTGTGTGTTGCATGTCGACTAGGTCAGGAGTCCCGTATCATCCACATCACTCCTAATCAAGTGAGCCCATGGAGAATGACCATGAGCATCCATTGAAGATCATCATTGAACATCTTTCTAGGTTGACCAAAAGATTTGATGAGTTTGAAATCAGATTTGGAACCCTAGAAAAGGGCAAGAGACCATCCACTAAACTTGAGTCTGAGTCACCCCCCAGCCTAGGTAACCCCCTCAACGTGATCCCTCCTTAGAGGCTGAACCCAGGAGAGTCCCTCATCCTAACCCAGCCCAAGAGATTCACCCTAGGAGACCCAATCAAGAGATCACAGACCATGAAGAGAAGGCCATCAGAAGCATTAAGCTAGAAGCACCTACCTTCGATGGCAGTCTAGATCCTAAAGTATACATAGATTGGGAGAGGATATGAAACAATACTTCAACTGGTACACTATGTTAGAAAGGATGAAGTTTAAATTTGCCAAACTTAGGTTGCTTTGTTAGGCTAGGTTATATTGGAATAGTGTTGAGAGGCTGGTAGGGCGAAGAAAACAAGAACCCATAGCAACCTGGAGGGACATGAAAGCTAGGCTTAGAGAGAAGTACTTAACTATCTTACAACCAGAAATTATTGGACCAATGGCAAAATCTGAGTCAAGGGAGCAAGAGTGTCGCAGAATACATCACAAAGTTTTATGAGTGTGTCATGTGATGTAATGCAGATGAATCAGAATATGTAACCTTGTCTAGGTCTAGGGCTGGCCTACATCCAGATATCCAAAGGGAACTTTACTTTAGAGAGATCAATAATTTGGAGCATGCTTACCAAATTGCGAGGAATTATGAGCATTTCCAAAGGACACCCACCTATCGTAGACCTGAACCCTTTAGGAACCCTAGCCGAATCCCAGGATCTAACCAAGGGTATAGTTAAGTCTACCCGAGTCGACCAAGTCTGAGCCACCCTGACCCGAGTTAACCCAACCCAAGCCGACCTAGTCCAAGCCGACCCAACCTGAGCTGAACCCATTTCAGTAGAGAGGATAAAGGTAAATCAATTGAAGTCCAGAGGAACCCCAATCCTCAAAATACATGCTTTAGATGTCATAAACTAGGGCATTATGCTAGCCAATGCACCTCCAAAGCCCTACTCATAGAAGAGCCAGCTGAAAATGAGCTAGAACCCATTGATGAACTAGAAGAAGAAGTCTATGAGGCAGAAGATCAATTGTTAGAAGAATATGAGGGAGAGGAAGAACATAGTGCAAGAAGATTGGCATAGACTAACATCCTACAAACCTTTGTCAAACTAGGGGATAAGCTGTGCAAGATCATAGTTGATAGTGGGAGCTGTGTCAACGCCATTTCTTTAAGTACTATCAAATCCCTAGGATTGACCCCAGTTTCTCACCCTAACCCTTAAGAGGTCTCATGGATAGATTCAACTTCCATACCCATTAAGTCTAGATGCCAAGTCATGATTAAATTGCAGTCATATGAAGAGAAGATTTGGTGTGATGTCCTTCCCATGGGCATCAGTAGCATCATCCTAGGTCGACCCTGGCTTTACGATCACGATGCCACCCTTTATGGTCGGACCAATACCTGTGCCTTTAATCACCATGGGAAGAAATTTACAATCAGTCGAACTCAGCCTAAGGACCAGGTTAAAAAAGGATCGAGTAGCCTTAAGGAAAAGAAACCTGGAGTCAACCTAATCAAGTCTATAGAGTTAGAGAAAGAGATTGCTGAGGGAGCCCCTGTTTGTGTTTCGGCCACCAAAGAGAGTCATGAGCCAACCCAATTAGAGCACCCTCGAGAAGTAGTTAAGGCTCTACAAGAGTTTAAGGATGTTTTCCCTGAAAAATTACCTGATCAACTACCACCCCTTAGGGACATCTAGCATGCTATAGACCTAATCCTAGGAGCCACATTACCAAACCTTCCTCACTATAGAATGAATCCCATCTCACCAAGAACTTCAGAAACAAGTGGGAGAGTTGCTTAGGAAGGGATTCCTTTGGGAGAGCTTGAGTCCCTATGCTGTCCTTGCATTGCTGACCCCTAAGAAAGATGGAACCTGGAGAATGTGTGTCAATAGCAAAGCCATCAACAAAATCATAGTGAAATATAGGTTTCCCATTCCCCGTTTGGATGACATGCTTGACATGATGGCCAGAGCCACTATTTTTTCCAAGAGAGTGGCTACCATCAGATTAGGATTAGACCCGGGGATGAGTGGAAGATGGCATTTAAGACTAAGGATGGCCTTTTTGAATGGGTAGTGATGCCTTTTGGACTATCTAATGCACCTAGCACCTTTATGAGGGTCATGACCAAAGTCCTGAAAGAATTCATTGGAAAATTCTTGGTGGTTTACTTTGATGACATTTTGATATACAGCAGGACCAAGGAGGACCACCTTAACCATCTTAAGTTAGTCTGCCAAACCCTTAGAGAGAATAGCCTTTATGCCAATCCTAAGAAGTCCGAGTTCATGATAAATAGGGTTATCTTCCTAGGTTTTGTATTCACCCCTGAAGGAGTTTCAGCTGACCCTGAGAAGGTTAAAGCCATAGTTGAGTGGTCAGTCCCTACTAGTGTCCACGATGTGTGTAGTTTCCATGGCTTAACCATCTTTTATAGGAGATTTATTTGGGGATTCAGTTCTATTATAGCACCCATCACCGACTACATTAGGAAGGGAAACATTCAATGGACCAAAGCTGCAGACAAAGCCTTCCTAGAGATCAAAGATAAAATGATACAAGTACCGGTCCTGAGATTGCCTGATTTTTCTAAGGTTTTTGAGGTTGCTTGTGATGCTTCGGGAGTAGGCATCGGAGGAGTACTTAGTCAGGAAAATTATCCTGTGGCCTTCTTTAGCGAGAAACTCAATGAGGCCAAAGTTAAGTACTCAACTTATGATAAGGAGTTTTATGCAGTCGTTCAAGTCCTTAGGTATTGGAGACATTACCTGCTACCACAGAAATTTGTCTTGTATTCTAACCATGAAGCACTTCGGTACCTAAACTCTCAGAAAAGATTGAACCCTAGGCACACTAAGTGGGTAGAACACATCCAAGCCAATACCTTTATGCTTAAACATCATGCTGGTACTGAGAATAAGGTAGCTGATGCCCTTAGCCATCGTGCCCTGTTGCGAATACTGTTAGAACTGAGGTTATAGGATTTGATCAATTAAAAGAGCAATACAAGTCCAGTCCTAACTTCGATGAGATCTCCCCGTCAAAGAAACAAGAACCATCTAGTGCCCATAGTGAGTACACCCTCCAGGATGGTTACCTCTTCAAAGAAAATAGTTTGTGCATTCCCAAGACTTCACTTAGAGAAATTTTAGTTTGGGAAACCTATGCAAGAGGCCTAGCTGGTCATTTTGGTAGGGAAAATACCATTTTAGCAGTAGAAGACCAGTTTTTTTGGCCAAGCCTAAAGAAGGATGTAGCCAACATTGTTTTCGAGTGCCAAACTTATGCTGTTGCCAAATAGCAAAAGTAGAATACTGGTCTGTACAACCCTCTGCCTGTGCCTAGTCACCCTTGGAAAGACCTTAGCATGGACTTTGTGGTAGGATTGCCTAAGACCATGAGGAAACATGACTCAGTCTGCGTAGTGGTTGATAGCTTCTCCAAAATGGCCCATTTCATACCCTGTTCCCAGACCCTATGGTGCGGACACCAGAGGCACCATAATAAGACAGAGGCTTCTCAACCCTCTGTGGATCACTTAATGACATTCGAGTCCATTGTAATAAAGCTTAGTCCAGCTAAGTTGTCTTTATTTGAGTCCTGTATTAGTCAGCTCATGTTGAGCTAGTCCAGTCTAGTGTTAGTCAGCTCATGTCGAGCTAATTTTATTTTTTTGAGTCCTGTCCAAGCATACTAAAGACTCAAGACCACATCATACAAGTGAAGACCAAGTCCAACCAGATTGAAGACAGGAGAGTATAGCCCAAGTCCAACCCAGCTTGAAGACGTGAAGACTCCAGGAGGGAAAATTCAGAAACCCTAAAGCCCTGGACCAGCTGGAAGCAAACTGGGCCAGCCCAGGCCCAGGAGAGAGCTAGGGCGTCTTGGCCTTATGGTGACCACCCCTTGGTCGGCCACTTATGGTCACCCCCTTGGCCGACCAAGGCATGAAGAGAGGGAGAGTTTAAAGGGATTTGTCTTCCTAAGTTTCCTTATATTTTTAGCTAGGGTTTGGATTCGAATAGGATTCTTATGTAAAGACTAATGTGCCCTTACTTGGAGCCCAAGACTAAGGGTCTATTTAAAGGACCCTAGTCTCTTGTATGAGAATTGATTTTGATATATGAAAAAAAATACTTGAGTTTTCTACAATTATTGTGTGTTACCTTGCTGTGTGCATAAGGGGGTTTTAAGAGTTTTCTTCTTTCCGGTGTTGCAACTATCTTCTTGCCGCTAGCTAGCCTTCTAGAACCCTGGCCGCCCACTCAAAAGATACCTCTTCCTTGCTATTTTTTTCTTATTTTCTTCATCTCCTCTAAGTTATCTAACCCCTGACAGGTCAATTGCAGGTCTCCGAGTTCCTACGAATCCAACGACTCTAGCCAAGTCTAAATCGGACCACCGAGCAGAAAGCCGGGTATCCACCGGTCTTTGGCTCGGTTTTCCAGGCCGCATCCATCGAGGAACGAGAGATCCCTTCACTGCGATCTTCATCAGTCACATCATACATTGCCAGGTACACCCCCTATATCGCCAGTAATTTTATTGTGGGAGAACATGCCCTAACCGAGGCTTCTCAGCCCCGGCGATCCATCTTTACTGCTTTCTTATGTCCTAATCTGCATGCTTAGTTTCTAAAATTCATATAGAATTCCCTACAACTTATTTTGATCTAATATTCGGGAATTAATCACCTAACCCCCACATACAAAATTCACAAAATTAATCGCATGCATATTAGCTCCGCATCATCTGGTATCAGACCATCCAACATGCAATAGACTTAGTCCAACATGCAATAGACTTAGTCCTAGGAGCCACTTTACCAAACCTTCCTCACCATAGAATGAACCCTAGTGAGCATCAGGAATTACATAAACAAGTGGGAGAATTACTTAGGAAGTGTTTCATTAGGGAGAACTTGAGTCCATGTGCAGTCCTTGCTCTACTGGCCCCTAAGAAAGATGGTACCTGGAGGATGTGTGTAGATAATAGAGCTATCAACAAGATAACTATGAAGTATAGGTTTCCCATCCCCCGATTGGATGATATGTTAGACATGATGGCCGGAGCCAAAGTTTTCTCAAAGATAGACCTTAAGAGCGGCTATCATCAGGTTAGGATTAGACTTGGGGATGAGTGGAAAATCGCTTTCAAGACTCAGGATGGCCTGTTTGAGTGGGTTGTAATGCCTTTCGGACTTTCCAATGCCCCAGTACTTTTATGAGGATTATGACCCAGGTCCTGAAAGAGTTTACCAAAAAATTTGTTGTGGTCTACTTTGATGATATCTTGATTTATAGCAGGACTAAGAAGGACCACCTTAGTCATCTAAGACTAGTATGCCAGACCCTTAGGAAGAATAGCCTCTATGCCAACTTTAAGAAGTGTGATTTCATGACACATAGGGTTATCTTCCTAGGTTTTGTTGTCACCCCTGAGAGAGTTTCTACAGATCCTGAAAAGGTTAGGGCAATTGTTGAGTGGCCTACACCCACTAGCTCCATGATGTGCATAGTGCTCATGGCCTAGCAACCTTTTACAAGATATTTATTAGGGGTTTTAGTACAGTCATCACACCTATCACTGATTGCATTAGGAAGGGTACATTTGATTGGACCAAAGTAGCTGATAAGGCCTTCCTAGAGCTTAAGGATAAAATGACCTATGCACCCATCCTTAGATTAGCTGACTTCACTAAGGTGTTTGAGGTCGCTTGCAACGCCTCGGGAGTAGGAATAGGTGGGGTACTAAGTCAAGAGAATCACCTTGTAGCCTTCTTCAATGAAAAGCTGAATGAGGCTAAACTTAAGTACTCTACCTATGACAAGGAATTTTATGCGGTAGTCCAGGCCCTTAGATATTGGAGACATTACTTACTACCGTAGGAGTTTGTCTTATTTTCGACCATGAGGCACTCCGGTTCCAGAACTCCCAAAAGAAACAGAACCCATGGCACGGTAAATGGATTGAGTACATTTAGGCTTACACCTTTGTCCTGAAGCACCGTGCCGGTACTAAAAATAAGGTAGCAAATGCCCTGAGCCATAGGTCTTTGCTATTAGGATCAGTTAGCACCCAAATCATAGGGTTTGATAGGTTATAGGATGAATATGAAACCTGCCCAGACTTTGGAGACATTTACCAGACCTAAGGCTAGGACCATCCAGTATCCATAGTGAGTATACCATTCAGGATGTCTACCTTTTTCAAAACAATCGACTCTATATACCTAAAACTTCCCTTAGAGAGTTCCTAATTTGGGAGACCCATGCAGGAGGTTTAGCTGGTCACTTTGATAGAAATAAAACAATCTTAGTGATAGAGGACCAGTTCTTTTGGCCAGGATTGTAAAGGCATGTTGCACAGATTGTAGCCAGATGTAGAACTTGTGCTGTTGCAAAACAGCAGAAGCAAAACACCGATCTCTACACACCTTTACCAGTGCCTGATCGCCCTTGGCATGACCTAAGTATGGACTTCGTGTTAGGATTACCTAAGACCCAGAAGAGACATGATTCTATCTTTGTAGTGGTCAATAGGTTCTCTAAGATGGCTCACTTCATTCCCTGTTCCCAGACCTTTGATGCATCTAGAGCAGCCAAGCTTTTGTTAGATTATGTGGTTAGACTCCATGGCCTACCCAAGACCATCATATATGATAGAGATGTTAGGTTCACCAGTTATTTCTGGAAGACCTTATGGCACCTATTAGGGACCAAGCTTAAGTTTTCTACAGCCTACTACCCTCAAACAGAATGCCAAACTGAAGTGGTGAACCGTAGTTTAGGAAACCTCCTTAGATGCCTAGTAGGTGAACATATTGGAACTTAGGATCTATTATTGCCTAGAGCAGAGTTTGCCTACAACAGTTCAGTAAATAGGACAACGGGTAAGAGTCCTTTTGAGATAGTCCAAGGGTACAAGCCTAATCGCCCCATTGATCTAATTCCTTTACCTATTCATGCATGAGTCTCAGAGTCTGTAGAGTCATTTGCATAGCATATTAGAGACTTGCACAAGGACATTAGCCAAAAGATAAACATAAGCATTGAAACTTATAAAAAATTGGTTAATTCCCGAAGAAGGATCAAGGAGTTTGATGTAGGGGATTCTATCATGATTAGGCTTAAGCCTGAGCGGTTCCCACCCGAGACCGTTAAGAAGCTTCATGCTCGTGGAGCTGGACCTTTTAAAGTGTTAAAGAATGTTGGATCAAATGCCTATGTGTTAGACTTGCCTTCGGATATGGGCATTAGTTCTACCTTCAATATTATAGACCTAGTTGAGTACAGGGAACCGGCATCGATACCCAGTGAGGCCTTTGGACCTATCCCTTATGTTGAGAGTGACCCTTACCCAAAGTGTCCACCAATTAATTGGCTTGAGAGAGGAGAACGGATCGAGCGTATCCTAGACGATCAAGCCATTACGACCCGGGGCCACGGCTATCAACGCTACCTGGTCCGATGGCAAGGCTGGCCAGAGTCGGACAATTCATGGATTTCTCGAGAGGACTTGCAACGCCTCAACCCAGACCTTCTCGAGAGATATGTGAGCCAATCTGATTGATCTTCACTCGACAGGGTCGAGTTCCTCCCACACCCTGAGAATTTGTGCGGACACTAGAGGCACCAGAATAAGACAAAGGCTTCTCAACCATCTGTAGATCACTTAATAACATTCGAGTCCATTATAATAAAGCTTAGTCCAGCTAAGTTGTCTTTATTTGAGTCCTGTATTAGTCAGCTCATGTTGAGCTAGTCCAGTCCAGTGTTAGTCAGCTCATGTCGAGCTAATTTTACTTTTTGGAGTCCTGTCCAAGCATACTGAAGACTCAAGACTACATCATACAAGTGAAGACCATGACCAACCAGATTGAAGACATGGAAGTATATCCCAAGTCCAACCCAGCTTGAAGACGTGAAGACTCCAGGAGGGAAAATTCATAAATCCTGAAGCCCTGGACCAGCCGGAAGCAAACTGGGCCAGCCTAGGCCCAGGAGAGAGCTAGGGCGTCTTGGCCTTATGGTGACCACCCCTTGGTCTGCCACTTAAGGTCACCCGCTTGGCTGACCAAGGCATGAAGAGGGGGAGAGTTTAAAGGGATTTTGTCTTCCTAAGTTTCCTTATATTTTTAGCTAAGGTTTGGGTAGGAATAGGATTCTTTTGTAAAGACTAATATGCCCTTACTTGGAGCCCAAGACTAAGGGTCTATTTAAAGGACCCTAGTCTCTTGTATGAGGATTGATTTTGATATATAAAAAAAAATACTTGAGTTTTCTACAACTATTGTGTGTTACCCTGCAATTTGTATAAAGGGGTTTTGAGAGTTTTCTTCTTCCCAGTGTTGCAACTATCTTCCTCCCGCCAGCTAGCCTTCAAGAACCCTGGCCGCCCACTCAAAAGACACCAGCTCCTTGCTATTTTTCTCTTATTTTCTTCATCTCCTCTGAATTTCCTAACCCCTGACAGGTCAATTGTAGGTGCCCGAGTTCCTACGAATCCAACGACTCCAGCCAAGCCTCAATCGGACCACCGAGCAGAAAGCCAAGTATACACGGGTCTTTGGCATGGTTTTCCAGGCAGCATCCATCGAGGAATGAGAGATCACTTCGCTGCAATCTTCATCGGGTTCATCAGACATTGCTAGGTAAACCCCCTCTGCCGCCAGTAATTTTATTGTAGGAGAACTTGCCTTAACCGAGGCTTCTCAGCCCCGGCAATCTATCTTTACTGCTTTCTTAGGTCCTAATCTGCATGCTTAGCTTCTAAAATTCATATAAAATTTTCTACAACTTATTTTGATTTGATATTCAAGAATTAATCACCTAACCCTACATACAAAATTCAAAAAATTAATCACATGCATATTAGTTCCGCATCACCCTAGATGCCTCCAAAGTGTCCAAACTCTTCCTTAAGCATGTAGTTACGTGACATGGCCTTCCCAAAACTATAGTGTCCGATAGGGATGTCCGCTTCACTAGTTATTTTTGGAAGACCCTTTGGCACTTACTAGGAACCAAGCTCAAGTTTTCTACTACCTTCCACCCCCAGACTAATTGCCAAATTGAGGTAGTCAACCATAGCCTAGGAATCTCTTAAGATGTTTAATAGGCGAACATACTGGAAATTAGGATCTTCTCTTATCTTAAGCGGAGTTTGCCTACAACAATTTAGCGAATAGGACCACAGGGAAAAGTCCTTTCGAAGTTGTCAGTGGGTACAAACCTAATCGACCTCTTAACCTGATTCCCTACCCATCCATGCACGTGTCTCAGAGTCTGCCAAATCTTTTGCATAGCATATTAGGGACATGCATAAGAAAATTAGCCAGAAAATTAATCTAAGTAATAATGCATACAAAAGATTGGCTGATTCCTAGAAACGAGCCAAAAAGTTTGAAATTGGGGATTCTGTAATGATTAGGCTTAGGCCTGAATGGTTTTCACCAGGAACCGTTAAGAAACTTCATGCTCATGGAGCTAGCCCCTTTAAAGTGATAAGGAGAGTTGGCCCTAATGCCTATGTGCTTGAGCTACCCCATTATGGCATCAGCTCGACTTTCAATATCTCAGACTTAGTCAGGTATAGGGAACCAGCAAACATACCCAGCAATCCATTTGGGCTTGACCTTTCATTTGAGAGCAAACCCAACCTAGAGTGTCCACCACCAATTTTACCTGAGAGAGGAGAGCGGATCGAGTGCATCCTGGATGATCAAGCTATCACCACCCGGGGCAAAGGCTATCAACGTTACTTGGTCCGATGGTAAGGCCGATCGGAGTCCGATGATTCATGGATTACCCGGGAGGACTTGTAGCACCTCGACCCCGACCTTCTGGAGAAGTATCAAAGCCAAATCAACCCTTACTCAACAGGGTCAAGTTCCTCCCACCCCAGGAGAACTGGTATGGGCACCAAAATCATATAGAGGCTCCTTAACCCTCTATGGATCTCTGACTAGTGTTTAGTCTGTTGGGTTCTGTAATAAGGCTTCAAGCCTAAGCAATTTTTACTTTGAGTCATATACTTTTATTTTAGTCTTGTACCTTGGCCAATGTGGTCAAGCAAGGTCAATAAATCCTGTATTCAACTGAATCGGTCCAAGCCCAAGTCTACTTGAAGATTGGGCCCAAGCTAGAGTAGACATTTGAGTCAAGTCTAATTATTAATGGACCAAGCCATCTCCCCCATGCCTTGAAGGATGCCACTTCAGCCTTTGGGAGCGCCACCTCATCTATCCCATGTGGTGCCACATCACCTGGACAAGTGGGCAGCCCAATCAAGAGGGAATGCAAATTTCTTGGATGCCATCAAGCCATATGGACAACATCTCTTGATCCAAGCCTCCCTTCACTCTCCCTTTCAAGATTCTTTCCAAAGGGACCATGGGCAGCCAAGGAAGAAAATTCAAATAGGAGACAACATTCCTCCCTTCCCTCCCCCTATCAAGCTTCTCTCCAAAGAAGGGTGGGCAGCCAAGGAAGGTCAATAGGCAATGAAGATGTGTGAAGACATGCTCCTTGCTTCAAGCTCCCATATCATGCCTTCTTCCCAAAGTGTCTTGATCAGCCATGGAAGAAAATCAAAGTCTAAGGGCGCCAACTTGAATCTTGTAGACAACATCCACCTTGCAAGCCCCAAATCAAGCCACGCCACCAAGCACAAGCAAGATTATGGTCGGTGAAGGGGAGAAAAATTTAGAATTGTGTCACCCTCTTCATGAAGACTTGTAATTCTTTTTCATTTGAATTTGAATGGATCTTAAGGTGCCTATATAAAGAGCCCTACCCCTCCCTTGTATGGTTAATATTGATGAAATGAAAAGAAATTTTGAAGTCATTCTTCTAGCCCTTGTCTTCTAGGCTTGGAACTCCAAGAGGGAGCGCCTTTGTGCTTCGGGGCATCGAGGGGTGAGAGGCCCTGAGTTACTATCCTCCTGCGCAAGCCACCTTCCCACCTTCAAGTTTGGATGCCATCTGGATGATCCACCTGGGAGCCTAGCAAGAAGAACCTCCTCCACCACCATTCTCAACCTTTGTTCCCTCATTTCTTACTTGCTTCTTAATGATTTCTAACCCTTCACTTGGGTGCTTTTAGGTCCTCCAAGTGCCACAGACAATGAAATCGGTCTCTCTTGCCTTCACAACCATCAGATGGAAAGCTGGCGAATCTACAGGGTTGAAGGCTTGATCCTCCAGGCCGCATCCACGAGAGCGAGTGAACTCGGCATTGGGTGCATCATAGTTTTTTTCAAGGTTTGCATCCCTAAAACTCCTATTTAGATATTGATCTAAGAGCTAAGTCCTACGAGATATCTCAATCCCAAGGTCCTCTCATTATCCTTGTTTAGGGGCTATTTTGAGATCCCAATTCCTCATGAATGCCTTGTGTTACACAACAAACACTCATGAGTTTAAGGGATGGAAAATCCCTTTACAATTGCATCCTTTGAAATTCTCAATATAACACTTGCCTCTAAGAAGATACTTATAGCATTGTGTGTGCACAATAAACCATAATGTCTTAGTTTAGTCAGACCCTTCAAATAATGTTGCTCTTGTGTTACACAGCAAAGCAACATTGCCAATCATGCTATAAAGCACAAAGTGCATCAAGACAAATTTTATATCAAACCCTAGAGCAGGCCTTGTGTTACACAACAAACCTACTATAGTTTTTGATTTTAATTTAGCTTAGCATGAAGAAAGGCAATTTGTAGTGTATTTAATTAATTAGCATTTCTAATTTAAGATCTAGATATGACCAAATTGGCCAGGTAAGTAGAAGGGATGAGGGGGACTCCCGTTGGTTTCCTTAGACACCAATTAAATTGGCCAGGTCAGACAATGGAACCAATTAAAAATCTCATGCCATTTACCTTTCCAGAACCACTTTCCTAGAACACCAATTGGCTAATCATATATTAATTAGATTTGCATCATGATTAACTTATACTATGACTAAATATGATTTTAATGAGGGCTTTGATGGTCTCATACACATCTTAATTAATCATGTTAACATGACACTCATTCCAACACACAAGCATATTAACCCTAATATACATAACCATAGAGCATGACTAAATCAATGCTCCGTTCACCTCACTTGTTCATGAGATATGGCCATAGCGACACCCCTACATGCCATAGGAGACCCCATTGAATAGGAAGAGAGGGCCTTCAAACCCTACTTGGCTCCTATGACTGGCCGGCCATGGTGACTAACCCAATCCGAAGCAGTTATTAGGATATAACATATCACATGTATATATTTGAACAAATCATGCATCAATACATAACATAGTAAATAATCAACACCAAAGAGATTTCAAATTATATGCATCAAGGTGGCTCTGATATCAGTGTTGGGTTACCTAGGCCGGGCATAGTGGAAGACTAGATTTCAAAATTTTATTTTTGAAACCCTAACCGACCAAAACCCTAAACCCTAGGACCACTTGTGCATAACAATCAGTAAATCAAGACTTTAGGGTAATAGAAGAATACTTGCAATGCTAATTCCTTCTTCTTCCTACTAGGCACACAAGTGCATGCCCTCCAGAGGTGATCCACATAGGAATTGAACCAAGGAACCACTCCTTAGTAGGTTGCTTAAACCACTGGGACTCTTTTAAAGGCCTTTTCTTCCTTTAGCAGCCTCCCTTCCTTGCTCAGACCCTTGCCCTCTAGTAGAGCACTTTGAGCCCTTCCAAAACTTCTCTTTTTTCTCTCTATCACTTCTTAATTCTCTTCCAAAACCCTTGTCTTAAAATGGTAGACTTGTCTTAGAGGAAGACTTATGTCCTAACAAGGGAAGGAAAAGACAAGTAGGATAGAGTGTAAGAATGTAAGAAAGAAGGAGAATTGTGTTCCATCAGAATAAACACCGATGGCCTTTTATAGGAGATGGGGGGTGCCAGATAAGGCTCTTCATCAGCCTTTGATAAGCCATTCAAAAGATCAAATAAGACTCTTCACAAAGAAGGAGTCTTATTGATGCGGGACAATTAAGAAAAATAGCAATTAATATTTTTTTATATTTTCATATTTTAATGGAGAACTCAAGGAAAACAGTAAAGGAAACTAGTAGGTCTATTATCCACACAAGTAAACCTAAAAGCAATTAATAAAGCAAGACCTGGTGGTTGAGAAACCACCGTAAACTAGGATTTTTCAATGATTCAGAATTTATGAGAAGGGAAAGGTTCAGTGTTACCAACGTAGATTGCTCTTTTGATGCAGATATGGCAAGACTCTCAAGATCGTAAAGTTGGGACTTCAAGATCTTTCTTCCGGGCTTCGATTTTCTACACGATGCTAGTTCCAAGGCAAGAACAACATATCTAGATTGTTGGTCACCTACAAAACACTCAGCAAAGGAAAATAGGGTTAAAAGCAGTAAAAAAATGGAAAGGAAAGAAGGGAAAGGTTTAGAAGTAATGGATGGATCTTCTCGTCGGATGGATAACTAGGGCCTCACACCCCGCGATTCTCCAAAGGAACAAAGGAAGGGCCTCACAGCTCGTGATGCACATAGCAAAGGAAAAATTTAGTAGAATTTTGTTGTATTTCACTAATAATTCATGAATTATAAGGGGTGGTTGTAGGGCTATTTATAGACCCCTAACCAATGAAGTAAGGGACTGAGATACAAGAGTTTTGTCCCCTTTTTGCATTACAACTCTTGACTTCATGTTTACATAGCCTGGACTCCTGCTGGATGAAATAATATGGACTCCTATCCATGGTTGGTGCCAATATGGAGATGGGGTGAAGATCTTTGATGAAGGGCCATGATTTCTTCCTTGGTTGATCATGATGGATGGACTCAAGTGACTTGATAATGTAACCTTCTACAGATGCATTGACTCTTCAATTTGGATTGGAGAAAACTCTAGAGTCTTGATGAAACTCTTGAGTCCTTGAAGCTTGAGCAGCTAACCACTTGTTTGAATGAAATGCTAGGAACCCTTGGACCTCCAACACTAGGTGAACAAATAATCCAAAACTCCTTTGAAGTGGACATTGAACTTGCTTGGCCGAGCCCCTTTTGCATGAATTAATTTGGATGGAGGGTGCCAAGATGACAATCCTTCACATTTACTTCTCTTAAAAATATGAGGTGCCTAATATCCTTCTTCTCATGGCCGACCATGTGGTGTTGTCTTGATTTGTGTAGCATGTCCAAATGCAAATGATAGGCCATGTGTGTTGTCCCCCTAGTGATGTGGTAGTAGTTGTCCTGAAATCATGCAAAGGTGGCACCAAATAGGCTGGCATATGACAAGAACTTGTGCTAGCACATGGGTCATGATTTGTGTCACATGGTTCTCACAATTGGGTCTTCCTTGTAATAACAACTAATAACTAAAGCCCTACTTGATCAATTGGAACCCAATTTGATCAAAAGGCAAGACATGTAAATAGGTGATTCAATTTGGTAAAAGGGATTTAGCTCAAAAAGGCTAAATAAATAAAACCCTAATTTTAGCTGGTAAAAGGGGCTAACCCCTAACTAACCCAAAATAATAGAAATTAAAATAAATTATTTACATAGATAAAAGGGTTGGTTCTAGGGCTTTATTCACAGGTGATCCACAGGGATATGGGTTCAACCTGTCAATATTTTGGAGCCCTGGTGTCCACACCAATTCTCCCCGGGTGGGAGAAACTCGACCCTGTCGAGTATGGATCAACGTCACTAACATAGCACTCTAGTAAGTCCGGGTCAACTCTCAGCAAGTCCTCTCTGGTGATCCAAGAATTATCAGACTCAAGTCATCCTTGCCAACGAACAACATACCACTGGTAATCCTTGCCTCGGGTAGCAATGATCTTGTCATCCAAGATCCATTCTATCTTGTCTCTCCAGGCTGGTGGTATAGCAGGTGGACACACTTGGGTTGGCTCACTCTCAAGGACAAGATTAGGCCCAAATGGCTTACTAGGAATCAACGTTGGTTCCCTATACTCGATAAGGTCTAAAACGTTGAAAGCATTGCTAATGCCTAATTCAGGTGACAATTCAAGCACGTAGGCATTAGGTCCTACTTTCTTAATTACTTTGTAAGGTACACTACTACGGGCATGTAACTTCTTCGTGGTTCCAGGTGGGAACTGCTCAAGTCATAGTCTAACCATTACAAAGTCTCCTTCAGTGTATTCTTTAAGCCTCCTTTTTGTATTAGCCATATGTTTATAAGTTTTATTGCTTTTATTAATTTTTTGACTTATTTCTTTTTGCAACTCTCTAACATGTTCAGCATACGACTCTCTAAAAAGTTCTAACATGATCATGCATGGGTAAAGGAATAAGATCTAAAGGTTTTCTAGGTTTATACCCATGTACAATCTCAAAAGAACCTTTTTCGGTAGACATATTCACTGAGCTATTATAAACGAATTCAGCCCTAGAAAGTAATAGGTCCCAATTGGCAGTATGTTCTCCCACTAAACTTCTTAACAAGTTTCCTAAACTATGATTCATAACCTCAGTCTGGCCATTAGTTTGAGGGTGATAAGCTATAGAAAATTTCAGTTTCATCCCTAATAAATGCCAAAGTGTCTTCCAAAAGTAACTGGTGAACAGTATGTCCCTGTCTGATACTATGGTCCTAGGTAAACCATGCAATCTAACTACTTCATTCAAAAATAGCTTGGCTACCTTAGAAGCATCATAGGTTTGGGAACAAGGCAGGAAATGTGCCATCTTAGAAAACCTATCGACCACTATAAATATAGAATAATTCTTCCTTAGGGTCTTAGGTAATCCAAGAACAAAGTCCATGCTAAGGTCTTGCCATGGACAATCCGGAACAGGAAGAGGGGTGTATATGCCAGTGTTCTGCTTTTGCTGTTTTGCAATAGTACAAGTTCGACATCTAGCTACTATCTGAGCAACATTCCTCTTAAGGTTTGGCCAATAGAATTGGTTTTCTAGAGCTAAAATCGTCTTATTTCTATCGAAGTGTCCAGCTAATCCTCTTGTATGTGTTTCCCAAATCAACAAGTATCTAAGTGAAGTGTTTGGAATACATAGTTTACTGTCCTTAAAGAGGTCTCCATCTTGAATTGTGTACTCATTATATGAACTAGTCTGTCCTTGCATAACTACTTTATAAATTTCTTCAAAATCATCATAGTTCTCATATTCATCCTTCAATTTCTCCAATCCAACTACCTTAGTACTAACACAATTCAAGAGCATAAATTTCCTACTTAATGCATCAGCAACTTTATTATCATTACCCGATTGATGTCTTAAAATAAAAGTGTAGGCCTGAATGTATTCAACCCATTTTCCATGCCTAGAATTCAGCTTCTTTTGCGAGTTAAGGAACCTAAGAGCTTCATGATCAGAATATAATACGAACTCTTGCGGTAGCAAATAATGTCATCAATACCTAAGTGCTTGAACCACTGCATACAATTCCTTATCATAAGTAGAGTATTACAGTTTAGCATCATTTAGTTTCTTGCTAAAGAATGCAACCAGGTGATTCTCTTGACTCAAGACTCCTCCAATTCCTACCCCTGAGGCATCACAAGCACCCTCGAATAAATCTCCTATAGAAAGTAGCTAATTTATGAAAACTTCAACTATGGATTTGATCTTCTCGGGTTCTGTTGATACTCCTTCAGCAGTTACTACAAAACCTAGGAAAATAATCTTCGAAGTCATAAAACTACATTTCTTCAAATTTGCATAAAGATTATCTTCTCTAAGAATTTGGCAAACCTGCTGAAGATGGTCTAAGTGATTCTTCTTATTCTTACTATATATGAGGATGTCATCAAAATATACTACTACAAACTTTCCAATAAATTATTTTAACACTTGAGTCATTATCCTCATAAAAGTACTAGGAGTGCTTGATAAACCAAAAGGCATCACTGACCATTCGTACAATCCATCATTGGTCTTAAATGTGGTCTTCCATTAATCCCCTAGCCTAATTCTAACATGATGATAGCCACTCTTAAGATCTATCTTTGAAAATATGGTAGCACCAGCCATCATGTCTAGCATGTCATCAAGTCAGGGTATTGGAAACCTGTACTTTACTGTAATCTTGTTGATGGCTCTACTGTCGATACATATTCTCCAAGTGCCATACTTCTTGGGAGTCAAAAGTGTTGGAACGATACAAGGCCTTAACCTTTCTCTTATGAATCCTTTCCTAAGAAGATTCTCAACTTGCCTATGTAACTCCTAATGCTCAGTAGGATTCATCCTACAATGAGGTAAATTTGGCAAGGTAGCTCTTGGGACTAAGTCTATAGAATGTTGTATATCCCTTAATGGAGGTAAACAATCAGAGTGGTCTTCTAGAAATACATCCTTAAATTCATTAAGGAAATCTAAAATTTCCTTAGGATGCTCTTTCAAAGGTTCATCACGAACTTCTTTTGCAGTCAGCATCTAGACTGTTAAACCTTCAATGATTTCATGTTCTAATTCCTTAGTAGTAAATAGGTTCAATCTGGGTTCTTTCTCCTTCAAATGACTAGACCCTCTTTTGATATTGTCTTTAGGTTGGGTCGAGTTGATCACAAATCTCTTTTCATGGTGTTTGAATGCATACGAGTTAGATCGACCAAAAAGGATTGCATCATGATCATATAACCACGGTCTACATAGTATGATACTACTAACCCCCATTGGAATCATGTCACACCATACCTTCTCTTGGTAGGATTGAATTTGGACCAGGACCTGGCATTGTAACTTAATAGGAATTGATGTAGTGTCAATCCAAGATACCTTATATGGGCTAGGAAGTAGCATTGTTGGTAAGCCTAAACTCTTAACAGCATTAGTAGATATTGCATTCACACAACTCCCACTGTCAATAATGATTTTACACACATTATCTCCTAGCTTAATAAAGGTTTGAAGGATATTTGTCCTACGCCAGTCCTCATTCTTCTTGGTTTAAGCCAGAATACACCTAACTACACCTAGTAGGTCAGATGACCCTATGGGCTCTTCATGTCCTTCATACACTACCATGTTTTCTTCCACTTCATAAATTTCTTCCTCAAATTCTTCTTCATCCTCGATATTTTCTTCCTCACATTCACCTATATGCAATGCTCATACAGGACAATCAGCAGCAAAATGACCCATTTTATGGCACTTAAAACATAATGCATTTTTATTTTGATATCTAGAGACCATAGGTGCCTTTCCTTTATCTTCCTTACGAACTGGTTGAGAAGTAAGATTGAGTCGACTAGGTGGAAATCAATTAGGGCTAGGTCTAGTTCCAGGGGTATTAAACCTATTGGGCTCAGGTCTATAGGTTACAGGTCTCCTCTGGAATCGTTCACAATCCCTAGCAATCCAGTAAGCCTATTCCAAATCATTGACTTCCCTTAAGAATAACTCCCTATGGATATCCTCATGTAAACCAGCTCTAAACCTTGACAGGGTGATAGCTTCGGACTCGACTACACTACACCTCATAATGAACTCATCGAATTTGGCAATATAATCAGCTACTGATTTATTTCTTTGAGTCAATTTTTGTCATTGATCTAATAATTTTTGTTCATATGAGAATGGTAGGTACTTCTCCCTAAGCTTAACCTTCATGGCTCGCCATGTACCTATAGGTAGGTCACCTCTCTGTCAGTTCAGTCGTTCTACTTTTCCCCAGTACAATCTAGCCTATCGAACTAGCCTAAGCTTGGCAAATTTAAATTTTCTTTCCTCCGACATTTCGTACCATTCAAAGTACTGGTCCATATCACTTTGCCAATCTATATAGACCTTAGGATATAAACTACCCTCAAATGTGGATGCGTCTAATCGAATGCTCCTAAGAATCCTTTCTTTCCGGTCATTTACATCAGGGGTATGGCACCTAGGAATTGGGTCAGGAGTAATTTCCCTATGTTGGGCCCTTGGACCTGGATAGGCAGGTTCTCTATAATGACCTCTTAGATCTAGGGAAGTGAGTTGGGCTCAAGGAATTTGGGGAATGGGCCTAAGTGTCTCAGAGCTTTAACCTAGAGGAGTGGGTCTAGGGATTTCAGAACTTTGACCTGGGTGAATGGGTCTAGGTGTTTCAGGATCTGATCTAGTCGCATGGGATTCTTCAAGATTACCAGCCTCTCTTCCACTTGGTCAAACCTTATAGTAAGCTGACCAAGTTGATCAGTTATTGTCCTCAATAAATTTTCCATATTATTGTCCATGGGTGGATTGGGTTCGGTTTGAGCAGGTTGATAAGGTGTGCTAGACCTAGTTGCCATGCAATGCAATCACACAGAACTCGACTCATACTAGGGTTTCCTAGACCTAGAGCTCAAGTAAAATGGGTCAGCTCAACTTACAGCCAATTCAATAATTATCCTATCCACTAGCCAGGTAAGAGGTGGGTTCGTGGGAGACTCCCCCTGCTCTCGTAGGGTCCTAATTAAAAACCATGAAAATTGCTTAAGCCTTTGGACCTCTATCCTTAGACACCATATTCAAGAGATAATCAAAGGATTGGGTGCATTAGCTTAGACACAATACTTAGAACCCGTCCTGTTGGTGTCCCTAACTCACTAGAGCAATTAAGTCTAATCAATTTTAATTAGGGCTAGGACCGATGCAAAGATGGTGATTGTGGGCTAAGGAAGGGTGATGAAATCCCTCCCTTATGTAGATATTGAGTGCCCTTAAGATTAGCTTTAGATGATGCACACATAAGATGAAACCCTAGATGCAATCAAACTAAAATGATTAAATAACAGGAAAAAAAACCTAAACTAGAATTGCCAAAATTCATAACAGAATGTTCTCAGACACTATTCTGGCAAAAAGAAAATCTATAGATCGTAATAGTTCATGAAAAAAATCTAAAAGATACCTTCAATTATGATGGATCCAACAAAATAAGAATCAAGCATTATGAGTTTTCTACATGTAGAAACAATTAAAAAAACAAAGCATATACTAAGATGGCCGAGATGCAAAAATTAAAGCCTAGATGCAGAAATTAAAAACCTAAAAATACCTATCACTTTATTTTCTTTTTCTGGGGTCAATTCACAGCGGCACCCCTACATGCCATAGAAAATCCCATTTGAATGGGAAGTGAGGGTCTTGCAGCCCTACTTTTTTCTATGACCAGACGGACATGGTGAAGCACCCGATTCGAGTACTTAAAGAGAGCTAAATCGGCACAAGAAAGATTAAACCCTAGCTTAACCTTCTATGATACCAAAACTGATGCGGGACAATTAAAAAAAATAGCAATTAATATTTTTTTTATATTTTCATATTTTAATGGAGAACTTAAGGAAAATAGTAAAGCAAACTAGTAGGTCTATTACCCACACAAGTAAACCTAAAAAGAATTAATAAAGTAGGACCTGGTGGTTAAGAAACCACCGTAAACTAGGATTTTTCAATGATTCAGAATTTATAAGAATGGAAAGGTTTAGTGTTACCAACATAGATCGCTCTTTTGATGCAGATCCGGTAGGACTCTCAAGATCATGAAGTTGGGACTTCAAGATCTTGCTTAAAGGTTTCGATTTTTCACACGATGCTAGTTCCAATGCAAGAACAACAGATCTGGATTGTTAGTCACCACAAAACACTCGGCAAAGGAAAATAGGGTTAAAAGCAGTAAGAAAAGGGAAAGGAAAGAAGGGAATGGTTTAGAAGTAATGGATGGATCTTCTCGTCGGATGGATAAGTAGGGCCTCACACCCTGCGATGCTCCAAAGGAACAAAGGAAGGGCCTCACACCCCGTGATGCACCAGCAAAGGAAAAATTCAGCAGAATTTTGTTGTATTTCACTAATAATTCATGAATTATATGGGGGGTTATAGGGGTATTTATAGATCCCTAACTAGTGAAATAAGGGACTCAGATACAAGAGTTTTGTCCCTTTTTTGCATTACAACTCTAGACTTCATGTTTACATAGCCTAGACTCCTACTGGATGAAATAATATGGACTCCTATCCATGGTTGGTGCCAATATGGAGATGAGGTGAAGATCTTGATGAAGGGCCATGATTTCTTCCTTAGTTGATCATGATGGATGGACTCAGGTGTCTTGATAATATAACCTTCTGCAGATGCTTGGACTCTTCAGTTTGGATTGGAGGAAACTCTAGAGTTTTGATAAAACTCTTGAGTCCTTGAAGCTTGAGCAGCTAGCCACTTGTTTGAATGAAATGGTAGGAACCCTTGCACCTCCAACACTAGGTGAACAAATAATCCAAAACTCCTTTGAAGTGGGTGTTGAACTTGCTTGGCCAAACTCCTTTGGCGTGAATTAATATGGATGGAGGGCGCCAAGATGAAAATCCTTCACATTTACTTCTCTTAAAAATAAGCACCAAATATCCTTATTCTCATGGCCGACCATGTGGTGTTGTCTTGATTTGTGTAGCATATCCAAATACAAATGATAGGCCATGTGTGTTGTCCCCCTGGTGATGTGGCAGTAGTTGTCCTGAAATCATGCAAAGGTGGTGCCAAATAGGCTGGCATATGGCAAGAACTTGTGCTAGACATGGGTCTTGATTTGAGTCACAATTGGGTCTCCCTTGTAATACAAGACTCAACAACTAATAACTAAAGCCCTACCTGATCCATTGAAACCCAATTTGATCAAAAGGCAAGACATGTAAATAAGTGATTCAACTTGGTAAATGGGGTGTAGCCCAAAAAGGCTAAATAAATAAAACCCTAATTTCAGCTGGTAAAAGGGGCTAACCCTAACTAACCCAAAATAATAGAAATTAAAATAATTTTTTTTCACAGATTAAAGGGTTGGGTCCATGGCTTTAGTCATAGGTGATCCACTGGGTTGTGGGTTCAACCTGTAGATATTTTCGGGCCCTGGTGTCCACACCACTTATGAGTGAAAAGTCAACAATTTTTATGCACCAAAAGCCTTATACAAGTCTCTTCATTTTTCATCCGACTTCTCCACTTGCCACTTGGAAATCAATGGTTGTAAGAAGGCCAAGGGACGTGGCCTTTTAATGAGAAATACTGGTGATTGAAAGAGGCTTAAAGCAGAAGGACTCTGCTTCTTGCTTTTGTGCTAAATGAAGAGTCGCAACTCTTCATCTACGCCAACTCCCTTCCACCGAACATCACATTTGTTGACCGGTCAATAGGCATTTAAAAAGGCATGGAGATGAGGATGAAGTCCCTTGGACTTCATCTGGCTTTGGCAACTGATAGGCAGAAGGACTCTTGGTCCTTCTGCGCCCATTTACTTTGGCGCATACCATGAATTGGTGCCAAGAGTCCCTTCATGTTATGACTCTTCATTTAACTAGGATAAAGGCTGATTAGATCTGGATAAAACCATATAATTGCTGCCCCACATTGGACTCAACCCATTCTAAGATTTTTATAAATTGGTTAGCCCATCAAGCAACCTTTAGACCTAATTCAATTGGGTTAAAAGTAAGGTTTGCCTACACATTCTAGTGTGTAATCTAGCTAACCAATTAGGATTGCATGATCCTAATAAAATTCTAATTGACTTCCTATGTCAATTTCCTAATGTGTGTGACCCTTTGGGTTTCACATCTAGCTAGCAGTAGGTCTAGATCCAAGCTGATTTGATCCAATCGAACCCAATTGATCTAATTAGGTCAAATTGAGCTGACCTAAGTTGCCATTCGAACCAGCTTCCGAATTGACTCATGAATCCAATCGAATTGATCCATGAAAACCTACAACATATGATTGATGTCTAGCAACATGTCATGCCTATCTAGAAGATGAGGAATTTGATGGAAAGTACCAAAATATCCTTCAGTGAAAAGTTGCCTTGCAATTCAATCCTTCGATCTCCCTTTATCTTGATTAAGTGATTGGCATGGATAAATGTCAAACCCTAGCACTTAATCATTTCAAATCTTAATTTAATAATGAAGACTCGATTGATGATAGATTAGAAACCCTATCTAATCTCATCCTGGTTTGATCAAAGACTTCTTGAGTCATCATTCGAAAAGATCACATGGGATAACAACTCCACTATACTAGGAGCGATCGATTCCTTGTTGTCCTACTCATTATCTTTATACACAATCCACCATATCCAGAAACACCTCATACATGACTTAATTGCCATGAATGAGTATGCACCAAAACATGGGTTCATGTGTACAAGATACTATGGTAGTCTCAGGTCTAAGGATCACATGCATAACTCCCACTAAGAGAACACTCTTTTGACAAGTAAGTAAGACTTTCATTTGATATTCTCTTGTCGGATCATTTCAGTGGACTCATAACCTAATGAAAAACCACATCCTTGTATTAGTGTCTCTATACAAGTGGCTGTGAGACCAACCACCCTCTCCAACGATCATAGGATGTGCTAGTCTTTCTGGATTCATCGATCCCCAAACCGATGGTCCATCGACTAGAAACATTTTAGATTAGGGTTTATAGGAACTTAGGTCTCACCATTATGATTTCCATCATAACCCTAATTTCATTGCCCTAACCTATGGGGTTCATCATAATCTAATATAGATGCAGCAATATGATGAATCAAAATTGCCTTTATTTAATTAAATAATGTCATACAAGAGTTGGTAGATTATAATAATGCTCTTACAAAGATTGGCTTTTAGGGCACTTTTCTTTCACCCATGGCTTGTCAAATTTATTTCATAACCTTGTTTCAACAAGAAAGGTATAAAAATAATATTCTTTACAATGTTAGGTTCATAATAACAATCTTTTAATTCAAGAATTTTGCTCGATGGTAATAACAACAGATAGGTGCTAATAGTTTCAGCTTTAATGGGTTTACAACTCGGGCCAAATAGCTTTCAGCTTTAATGGGTTTACCACTCAGGCCAAATAGCTTGAAGTCACCCTTCTTCAAGCTTCTAGGTCTTTGTAACCCTTGCAATGACTTGTAGATATGAGATCCGCATGCAATATCGAATACCCATGTATCAGAAACTGAAGAACTCAATGACAGGTTTGTTTGTATCATGTATAAACCATTAAATACTCCACCAGCATCATGCTTTAGACTTGTAAGTTACAACTTGCAATTCTTCTTCCAGTGCCCTTGCTTCCCACAATGATTGCAGGTCCTATCAGCAAAGGGCTTCCTCACGTTCTTCCTCTTCTAGAAGCTACTCACTCTTAGGGTTCCTCTTCCTCTTTGAACCCTTCTTCATTGCCAGCTTCTTTTTTCCATCAACCAGAAGAAGCTGAGCCTTATCACCCTTGAAGTGGCTCTATGCTATCTTGAGCATATTCAGCAGCTCAGGCAATGACATATTCAGTTTGTTCATGTGATCATTCATGACAAACTGTGAGAAGCAATCCAAGAGTGACTGCAGGATTAAGTCCTGATTGAGCTCTCCATCCATCACAAACCCCAGTTGACCTAGTCAAGTGATCAAGTCAATCATCTTGAGGACATGTGCCTGAATGGAAGAGCCCTCACTCATGCATGGTTGGAATAACTACTTCGATGTTTCATATCAAGCAGTCCGACTATGCTCTCCATACAACTCTTTAAGATTGAGAAATATGGATTGAGGTTCCATTTCCTCATGTTGCCTCCATAACTCGTTTCTTATAGAGGCCAAAATGATGTACTTGATAGTCATGCTGCCATTCTACCATATTTTATATGTGGCCTTCCCTTGTCAGTAGCATCTTCTCTTATTGAATCTAGGTTAGGAGAATCGAGGATATAAGCAAGCTTTTCCTGAGCTAATATAATCCTCAGGTTCCTTAACCAATCCATATAATTTGGATAGGTCAACTTTGATGTGGGATTAACTATGCTAAGATGAGATGGATATGCAAATGATTTCTTGTTAATTTTTTTAAAAGTTTCGATGGATTTAAAGATTCCCGAAGACAAGCAAAGAGAAGATCTAGAGATTCTAAAATGATAAGAACTTTCTAGCATGCAAGATAGCCCCTAAACAAAGATAAGGAGATGATCCCAGGATTGAGAAACCCCGTAGGACTTAGCTCTTAGATCAATATCTACTTAGGAGTTTTATGGATGCAAACCTTGAAGAAAACTCTGATGCACCCGATACCAAGTTCACTCGATCTCACGGATGCAGCCTGGAGGATCAAGCCTTCAACCCTATGGATTCGCTGGCTTTCCGTCTGATGGTCGTGAAGGCAAGGGAGATCGAATCCATTGTCCATGGCACCTGGAGGACCTGCGAGCACCCAAGTGAAGGGTTAGAAATCATCAAGAAGCAAGTAAGAAATGAGAGAACATAAGTTGAGAATGGTGGTGGAGGAGGTTCTTCTTGCTACACGCCCAGGTGGATCTTCCAGATGGCATCCAAACTTGAAGGTAGGAAGGTGGCTTGCGTAAAAGGATAGTAACTCAGGGCCTCTCACCCCTCGATGTCCCGAAGGACAAAGGCGCTCCCTCTCGGAGTTCCTAGTCTAGAAGACAAGGGCTAGATGAATAACTCCTCAAACTTTTTTTCTCATTTCATCAACATTGAAATTATAAGTGGTTAGGGCTCCATTTACGAGCACCTAAGTCTCATTTGAATTCAAATGAGAGGAGTTACACAAAATTCAGCATGGGGCACCCAAAAATCTGCATTCAATCCCTTGAAATTTGAAATCCAAGATGCTATGCCGACCATGCTTTGGTGGAGAAGCATGATTGGGGGAAAGTTGTCTTCATGATTCAAGTTGGTGCCCTTTGAACTTGGATTTTCTTCCATGGCTGACCAAGACATTTTTGGAAGAAGGCATGATGTGGGGGCTTGAAGCTAGGATCATGTCTTCACAAATCAAGGGATGCTTCATTGCTCTTTGACCTTCCTTGGCCGCCTACCCTTCTTTGTAGAGAAACTTGATATGGGGAGGGAAGGGAGGAATGTTGTCTCCGTTTTGAAATTTACTTCTTTGGCCGCCCATGGTTCCTTTGGAAAGAGACTTGATAGGGGGAGGGAAGGTTGGCTTGGATCAAGGGATGGCATCCACATGGTTTGTTTGTGTCCAAAAATTCTGCATTTCCCTCTTGGCTTGGCTTCCCACTTGTCCTGGTGATGTGGCACTTCCTTACGCCACATGGCACAGGTGAGGTGGTGCTCCAAGAGCTGATGTGGCATCCTTCAAAGCATGGAAAAGATGGCTTGATCCATCAACTGGGCTTGACTAAAATGTCCACTCTAACTTGAGCTCAATCATCAAGTAGACTTAGGCTTCGACCAATACAGCAAAATACAGGACCCTTTGAGCTAGCTTGACCAAATTGGCCAAGGTACAAGGCTAAAACAAAAATTGGAACTAAGTACATGACTCAAAATTAAAATGCTCAGGCATGAAGCTTTACTACAGGACCCAACAAATTAAACGCTAATCAGAGATCCATAGAGGGTTGAGAAGCCTCTGTCTAATCCTGGTGCCCGCACCAAACTTGTTGCCATCTAAGATGCCCCATAGTGAAAGAGTTGAAGCCATAATGTAAAATCTACATTAAATAAAGAATAACTATAAGCAGACCACTCATGATGATATTCACAATTAGACAAAGACTTTGCATCTAATTGTGTCTCCCACTACTTTCTTTTGAATACCATAACCCTAGACTATGGTAAGCTGAAAAACCCTCCCAAGGCTTCCTTAGTGGCGTTGAGATTCCAATTCCTCATAAGTGCCTTGTGCTAATCATAACAAACACCAATGAGTTTAAGGGTAGGAAACCCCTTTCCATTGCAACCCATGCAACTCTCAACATAACAACTACATCTAAGACACTTATACCTTTATGTCAATCATAACAAATTATAATGTCTTAGTTTAGTTGGACCCTCCCTTTCCATACAGCCATGTTTGATAAATGTTACCCTTGTGTCAATCACAACAAAGCAACACTACCAATCATACCATAAAGCATAAAATGAACCAAGACAAATATCATATCAAACCCTAGATTAAGCCTTGTGTTAATTACAGCAAACCTACTATAGTTTTTAACATGGATTTGGCTTGCATGAAGGAAAGCAATTTATAGTGTGCTTAATCAATTAGCATTTCCAATTTAAGGTCTACATATAACCAAATTGGCTAGGTAAGTGGGAGAGATAAGGGGGTCCCTCCATTGCTTTCCTTAGACTTCAAAGGAATTGGCCATGTCAGATAACGGAACCAATTAAAAATCTTATTCTTTTCACCTTCCTAGAACCACTTGCCTAGACACCAATATGCTAATCAAACCCTAAATGGATTTGCATTATGATTAACTTACACTACAACTAAATATAATTTTATGAGGGCTTTGATGTTCTCACACACATCCTAATTAAACATAACAACATGACACATATTCTAGAAAATAAACATATTAACCCTAATATGCAAAACAAAAGCATGATTAAAATAATAATCCATTCACCTCACTTGTTCATGGGATAAGGCCATAGCGGCACCCCAACATGTCATAGGAGACCCCATTGAATGAAAAGAGAGTGCCTTTAAACTCTACTTAGCTCCTATGACCAGATGGCCATGGTGACTGACCCAATCCGAAGTAGTTACTAGAAGCATAACATATCATATATGTAATATGAACTAATCATGCAAGAGTCATAGCAAAGTAAGCAATTAATAATAAAAATGACTATTAATTGCATGAATCAAGCTTGCTCTGATACCATTGTTGGGTTTTGGGCTAACACAACAGAAGACAACATTTCAAAATTTTCATTATTGAAACCCTAATCATCCTAAACCCTAGATCCAAGAATCACTTGACCATGACAACTAATAAATCATAACTTTAGGATTATTGAGGAATACCTGGAGTGCTATACTCCTTAATTTCCATAAGAAACACAAGTATATGCCCTCCAGAGGTGATCCATATAGGAATTGGACCAAGAAAGCACTCCTATTAAGCTTGCTTATTTGACTAGGACTCTTCCCGGTAGCCTTTTTCCTTCAGCGGCCTTTCTCCCTTAACTGGAACCCCTACCCTTCTATAGGGCACTCAAAGACCTCTCTAAACCCTCTCTCAGAATCTAATTATCCTTCCTATTTCTCTTCCTAGGTTCTTGTCTTAAAATGACAAGCCTTGTCTTAAAGAAGACTTATTGTCCTAAGAGAAGGAAGAGAGATAGGAAAGTTTTCTTTTAGATTATTTTTTTGGATTATCTTGCATCAGATTACCGATGCCTATTTATAATGAGTGAGGGGGTACCTTATAAACATTTTCCTTAGCCCTTGATCTAGTTATCTAATAATCAGATAGGACCCTTCAAGTAGAAAGAGTCCCTTGGGTGAAAAGATTTATCTTGATATGGCATATCATGCACCAAGAGACATATAAGTGTCTCTTTAATTTTCTAGCATTTTTTACACTTTCCATATGGCAAGTAACCAGTCAATATTTGGCTAAGGGGTGTGGGATTCCAATGGATGTATCAGAGAACCAAAAGCCTTCAAGTAGAAGGACTTATGGAATTTTGAATTTGCATCAAATATGAAGGGACACATCCCTTCATTATGTGCACCACAATTTCATGTCGATTTCCCATCTTTTTACTGGTCAAGCCCAATCCAAATGGGCATGGAGATAAGGGGGAGTGTCCTAGTATTTATCTGGAAAAAGTGATTAAGTGGGGTCCTTCTGCACCCCTAAATCTTGGTGCACGCCAATATGGTGCCAAGAGTCCAATCCAACTTGGACTCTTCCATAATCCAAAGATAAAGTAAAATAAAATCTAGATAAATGCAAAAAACTACTTTTCCAATTAGGACTCAACCCAATCTATGTTTCACTTAAACTGGTTAGCCCAAATAGCAAGCTAACTAATCCAATCCAATTGGGTTAGGAGTTGGGCTAGCATGCATATGCTAGTATGCAAATTAGCTTGCCTATTAAGATCCAATGACCCTAACCAAAGTCCAAGTGACTTCCATGGCTAATTCTATAGCATGTGTGATCCCTTGGGCTCCACATCTAGTCAATAGTAGGTCTAGGTCCGAGCTATTTTGATCCAATCAAAATTGATTGATCCATGTAGATCAAATCGAGCTAACCCAATTTAGCCAATTCAAACCAATTTCTAAATTGACTCATGAATTCAACCAATTTGATTCATGAAAACCTACAAGACATGATTGACATCTAGCAACATGTCATGCCTACCTAGATGATGAGGAATTTGGTCGAAATTATCAAAATATCATTTAGTAAAAAGTTACCATGCAATTCAATCCTTCGATCTTCCTTTATCCCTATTAAGTGATGGGTATATAGAATTGTCAAACCCTTGTACTTAATCCTTTCGAATCTCAATTCGATAATGAAAACTTGATTGATGCAAGATTAGAAATCCTATCTAATCTCATCCTACTTTGATCAAAGACTTCTTGAGTCAACAATCGAAGAGATTACATGGGATAAGTCCTCCTCTTACTAGGAATGATCAATTCCTTTTTGATCCAAACACATCCTTCATGGACAATCCACCACATCCGAGAACACTCCGTATATGACTCTTTATCATGAATGAATATGAACCAAAACATGGCTTTATGTGCATAAGGAACCATGGTGATCTTAGGTCTAAGGATTACTTACATAACTCCCATTATGAGAACCATCTTTTAACAAGTAGTAAGACCTCCATAAGATGTTCTCGAGGTGGATCAGTTTAGTGAACTCATACTCTAATGAGCACCCACATTCTTGTATTAGTGTCCCTACACAATTGGCTATGAGACCAACCACACTCTCCATCGAGCATATATATGATGTGTTAGTCTTTCCAAAAACATCGATCCCCGAATCAATGATTCAATGACTAGAAACATTTTAGATTAGGATTTGTAGGAACTTAGATCTCAGCATTATGATTTCCATTATAACCCTAATTCCATTGCCCTAACCTATAGGGTTCGTCACAATCTTGATAAGATGCAGCAGTATGATGAATCAATAATTACCTACTGCAAATAAGATCCGTAAGAAATCTTTCTATCTCTCTTCCTTCTTTTAAGATAAAAAGTCTTTTTTAAGACAAGGCTTATCATTTTAAGATAAAAGGCTTGAAAAAGATATAGGAGGGATAATTGAATTCTGGGAGTGGATTCAGAGAGGTTTCTAAGTGCCCTACAGGAGGGTAGGGATTCCAACAAAAGAAGAAATACCACTGAAGGAAGAAAGGCTATCGGGAAGAGTCTTAGTCAAATAAGCAAGCTCGATAGGAGTGCCTTCTTGGTCTAGTTCCTATGTGGATCACCTCTGGAGGACATACACTTATGTGCCTTGTAAAAATTAAGGAGTATAGAACTCCAGGTATTTCTCTATAACCCTAAAGTTATGATTTATTAGTTGTCATGGTTAAGTGCTCCTTAGGTCTAGGGTTCCGGTTGATTAGAATTTCAATAATAAAATTTTTTGAAATCCAGTCTTCCACTGTGTTAGCCTGAACCCAACAAAATATACTTTCGTGTTGTAGCCAATCAAATGTTTAAAGACTTTGTTGATGAGATGTTGGTACATGGCTCTCACATTCTTCAGACCAAAGGGCATCACTTTGTAGTAGTAAAGCCCTTGGTCTATGACGAAGGATGTTTTTATCTCATCCCCTATGGCCATCAGATTTGATTGTATCCAGAGAAAGCATCGATGAAACTAAGTAACTTATGCCCTGATGTAGAATTAACTAATTGATCTATTAGGGATAGAGGGAAGCTATTTTTTGGGTATGCTTTATTTAAATCAATAAAATCAATATATACCTGCCATTTGCCACTTGCCTTCTTGATGAGTACCACATTTGCCAACCATTCAAGGTAGTTGACCTTGAAAATGAATTAGGTAGCTTGTCCACCTCCTATCTGATGGCTTAATGTTGCTCGGGTGTGATGCTTTACTTCTTATGCTTCACCAGCTTATGTGAAGTCATAACATGCAGTCGGTACACCATGACCTCTAGGTCCATGCCGGACATATCAAAGGTAGTTTATGCGAAGACATCTATGTTGGATCTCTAAAAGGTGAGGAGTTCATTTGCAAGACCTCTCCCAACTAAGACCTGATCTGGACCTTCTAAATTGGGTTGTGGTTGTCCAAGAAAATCGAGAGAAGCTCTTCTACTAGGCAAGCTTGCTGCTCACCCTACTCATCCCTAAGGTCAAGGCTATCAATGGGCAATGCTTCCTAGAACCTCTTGGCTTGGTCACGTTGAACTTCACCTACTCCTTGGATGGTAGGGAGTTTTATTAGTAAATGATCAACGGAGACAATGACATAAAGGGCATTCAAGCCTGGCCTCCCTAAGATAACATTATAAGGTGAGGAAACATTTACCACCAGGAAGTTCAGCATGATTGTTGCTCATCTTGGGGCTTGGCCTATAGCTATGGGTAAGGTAATCATGCCTTTCACAGAGATGGCATCTCTTGAGAACCCTTTTAAAGGAGAACTTGTCTTTTGCAGATGGTCCCTTGAGAGGATCATTTTGCTAAAAGTATCATAAAAAGATATTTGTAGAACTTCCATTATCAATCAAAACATGCTATATATCATAGTTTGTAATAGTAAGGCAAACTATAATGGCATCATCTGATGATGGATGAACTCTAACTAATGATGGATGACATAAAAGGGATGAACATGAAGACAAACCAGATTAAAGAAAATAATTATTATCATAAAAAGATATTTGTAGAACTTCCATTATCAATCAAAACATGCTATATATCATAGTTTGTAATAGTAAGGCAAACTATAATGGCATCATCTGATGATGGATGAACTCTAACTAATGATGGATGACATAAAAGGGATGAACATGAAGACAAACCAGATTAAAGAAAATAATTATTTCTGATTTTATTTTGGTTTAGTTCACAAAAATAGCCAAGACTAGTTTAGGGTTATTATGTAACTGTTAGAGTTCTACCCACATGTTAGAAACTAAGAAATAAAGAAAAAAAAGGATCCTAGGATTAAAAAACACCTATAGGACATGCTCAACTTCAAAAACTCAGAAAAAAAGAGAAGGATTGGGTTAACTTACCTAGCAATAATTTACATGAAGTCGTATAAGAGATCCCTCCACTCAGATCGGCACCTGGATGATGAAGCCTTTTTCCCACGGATCCATCAACTTTTTATCAATTGAGTTCAGGGGCATGGAAGACTTCATCCAAGGTTCATTTCTCTTGAGGGATCCTGCAAATATCAAAGGTTAGTGTGGAAGATGATAAGAAAAATAAGAAACAGGCAGTTGGAAGAGAATAGAAGGCTAGGGGCATAGGAGATGGATTCTTGGCCTATTTGATGGAGGATGCCTAGCTTGGAGGGGCTGCCTGGATATGTGGGGTGCTGGGGCATGGAGTGGGGTGGCCTGGAGTGGAGAGAGAGGATCTGGCATCTAGGGTTTGAAGGAGTTTGAAGGTGGTGGCCTAAGATTGGAAGAGGGTGGGGTGGCTTGAAAGAGGATGGTGATGGGCGTCCAAGGTTATATGGATGGTGATGGGTGGCCTATGATTGCTTGGAAGAGGAAAGAAGGGGGAGGCTAGGGTTTAGGATAGCTAGAGTTTGAAAGATACACGGGCCTCACACCCACTCCCTCTTGGAGGTCGATGTTCACAAGGAACAAAGGCAATAAAAAAAAATACTCAAATTTTCATTCATAAAAGTTCATTTATTACAAGAGTGAGGGGGTGGGTATTTATAGATTCACCTAGGGCCCTTTCCCTGTCAAAGTGGGATTACAAGTTTGTATAGGACAAGGAGTACAAGATTTGAGTGGAATTAGGAGACTAAAGTCTTGGTAGAACTTGAATATTGAACTCCATGTAGAACTTGGACATTGACTTCTCTTGG
This sequence comes from Areca catechu, assembly GCA_021397845.1. Classification (NCBI taxonomy): domain Eukaryota; kingdom Viridiplantae; phylum Streptophyta; class Magnoliopsida; order Arecales; family Arecaceae; genus Areca; species Areca catechu. The sequence continues at coordinate 119,648,689 of CM038043.1, forward strand.
GCTTGGGCTACTTGACTCCTTGCTGGGCTGGGATGAAATCCACTTAGACTAGGTCAAAAACCTGGGCACCAATTGTCTTATGGACCTGGGCGCCAATCATGAATGGTCCTGGGTGCCAATCATGAATGGGCCTGGAGTGGGGCGCCAAGCCCTGGTTGGAATGAAGGGTGCCAGGGGCTTGGGCTTTGGCCTGGGGTGCCACTTATTCATGAGTTGAGGTGCCAAGGGCTTCTTGGTTCTGGGCTTGGGAGGCGCCATCACTTGGGGGGGGCTGGGGTAGCTTGAGTAGAGGCGTAGTTGGGTGCATGAAACCTTGTTCAGTGGGGCCCGGTGACTCTCCTGATCTGATGATCCTCCTCTTGATTCTAACTTAAATGAAAATTACATTGACTCGATTTGGACAGAAACAAGGAACTCACCGAACCAGGTGGGCTCAATTGGGCTTACTTGTCCCACTTTCTTAAATGACTCAAACTTTATTACAGGACTCAATTGACTCAAATGACCCTAGACTCACAAAAATATGGCTAACTTCCCAACATATGAAGTAGAGATCAAAATTAGAACCTTGAAATCTTGGTCTTCTCCTGATATCCCCATCAATTCTCCCAGGGTGGGAGGAACTGACCCTATTGAGTAAAAGGTCAATTCGGCTCTAGTGGGTCAGGATTGAGGCATTGCGGATCCTCTCGAGTGATCCACAAATCCTTAGATCTCAGTCAACTTTGCCAACGAACCAAGTGACATGGTAGCCTTTGTTTTGGGTACTAATGGCTTGGTCATCCATGATATGCTCAATCATTTTCCTTCCCCAGGTTAATTTAGTGGACACTCAGGGATGGGTTCACTCTCAAAGAAAGGGTTAGGTCCAAAAGACTCACTAGGTATCATTGCTGGCTCCCTATACTCAACTAAGTCTGAGATATTGAAGGTTGAGTTTAATGCCTAATTCGGGTGGTAACTTAGCCACTAGGTCCAACTTTCTTTATCACTTTGAAGGGTCCAGCACTATGGGTATGAAATCTAATCACTACATAATCTTCCTAGCGAACTCTTGGACTCTTTTCAGGAATTAACCATGTCTTTATAAAAACATTGCTCACATTATTTTTATGATTAATTTCCTTATGTAGATCTCTAATCATGCAGTGCAAATGATGCTTACTAACACCTCATTGATGCAGGACTAACTAGATGCTAGGATGATGCAGGTATTTTTTCTTTGTGATTTTTAGGTTTTTTAAATAAGGTTAAGGATTCTCGAAGACAAGCAAAAGTAGATCTAGGGTTCTGTAATAATAAGAACTTCAAACTAGCAAGTAAGCCCCTAAATAGGATGAGAACAGGATCCCGGGATTGAGAAATCCCATAGGACTTAGCTCTAAAATCAATACCAACTTAGGAGTTAGGGTGGCAAACCTTATAAAGATCTAATACGCTCGATGCCGAGTTCACTCGCTCTCATGGATGTTGCCTGGATGATCGAGCCTTTAACCCTGCGGGTGCACTGGCTTTCCATCCGAAGGTCGCGAAGGCAAGGGAGACCAACTCCGTATTCATGGCACCTAGAGGACCTGCAAGCAATCAAGAGAAATATTGGGAGTTAGCAAGAAACAAGAAGCAATAAGGGAAGAAAAGTTAAAGATAGTGGTGAATAGGGGATCTTCTTGCTAGGCGGGACTAACTAGATGCTAGGATGATGCAGGTATTTTTTTTTTATGATTTTTAGGTTTTTTAAATGAGGTTAAGGATTCTCGAAGACAAGCAACAGTAGATCTAGGGTTATAATAATAAGAACTTCAAACTAGCAAGTAAGCCCCTAAACAGGATGAGAAGAGGACCCCGAGATTGAGAAACCCGTAGGACTTAGCTCTTAGATCAATACCAACTTAGGACTTAGGGTGGCAAACGTTATAAAGTTCTGATGTGCCCGATGCCGAGTTCACTCGCTCTTATGGATGTGGCTTGGATGATCGAGCCTTCAACCCAGCGGATGCATTGGCTTTCTGTCCGAAGGTCACGAAGGCAAAGGAGACTGCTCCGTATTTGTGGCACCTGGATCACTTGCGAGCAATCAAGAGAAATGTTGGGAGTTAGCAAGAAACAAGAAGCAATGAGGGAGGCAAAGTTGAAGATAGTGGTGAATGGGGGATCTTCTTGCTCGGCACCAAGATGGATCATCCAGATAGCCTTCGAACTCGAAGATGGAAGATGGCTTGCACGAAAGAGAAGGTAACTTGAGGCCTCACACCTCTCGATGCCCAAAGGCGAAGGCGCCCCACACGGAGATCGACGTTCTTAAGGAACGAAGGTAACAACTAGAAGAGTAGCACTCAAAATCTTTTCTTTCATTCATCAAAATTAGCCATACAAGTGAGGGGTAAGGTCCTTTATATAGGCACCTTAAGACCCTTTCAAATTCAAAATAAAAATTACAAATCTTCACTTGATAAGGTGCCAAAAAATCTGAAATTCTTTATCCTTGTCCGACCAAAGCTTTGCTTGGATTGGGCGTGGCTTGATTTGGGGCTTGGAAGATGGATCTTGGCGCCCTTGGACTTTGAAGGCTGATCATACATTTTGGGAAGGAGGCATGATATGGGGCTTGTAGCAAGGCTTATGTCTTCACTCTTTCCTTGGTTGCCCACCCATCTTTGGAGAGAGGCATGATATGGGGCTTGTAGCAAGGCTTATGTCTTCAATCTTTCCTTGGTCGTCCACCAATCTTTGGAGAGAAACATGATATGAGGCTTGTAGCATGGCTTGTGTCCTCACAAATCTTCAACTCCCCTTGACTTTCCTTGGCCGCCCACCTATTTTTGGAGATAAGCATGATAGGGGGAGGGAAGGGAGGAATGTATCAAGTGATGTTGTCCCCTTTGGCATCCAAGAAATCAGATTTGTGCCACCCACTTGGCAAGTTGAAGTGGCACCACATAGGATGATGACGTGGCACCCCAGGCCTGAATTGGCATCTTTCATCACTTGGCCCAATAGTACTTGGACTAGACTCAATGTCCACTTCTTCTTCGAATAGGCTTGGGTCCACTCTTCAAATAAACTTGGGCTTGTATCAATTCAACTAAATACAAGGTTTATTATCCTAACTTGACCACATTGGCCAAGGTACAGGACTAAAACAAAAGTGTATCACTCAAAGTAAAAAATTGCATAGGCTTGAAGCCTTATTACAGGACCTAATCAATTGAAAACCCTAATCCGAGATCCATAGAGGGTTGAGGAGCCTCTGTCTGATCTTGGTGCCTGCACCAATTCTCCCTGGATGGGAAGAACTCAACCTTATCGAGTAAGGGTTGATTAGGCTTTGGTGCTCCTCCAGAAGGTCAGGGTCGAGGTGCTACAAGTCCTCCCGGGTAATCCATGAATCATCAGACTCCGGTCGGCCTTGCCATCAGACCAAAGAATGTTGATAGCCTTTGCCCTGGGTGGTGATAGCTTGATCATCCAGGACATGCTCGATCCACTCTCCTCTCTCAGGTAAAATTGGTGGTGGACACTCTGGGTCAGGTTCGCTCTCAAATGAAAGGTCTGGCCCAAATGGCTCACAAGGTATGTTTGCTGGTTCCCTATACTTGACTAAGTCCAAGATATTCAAAGTCGAGCTAACGCCATATTCTAGGGATAGCTCAAGCACATAGGCATTAGGGCCAACTCTTGTTATCACTCTAAACGGGGCAGCTCCACAAGCATGAAGTTTCTTAACAGTTCTTGGTGGGAACCGTTTAGGCCTAACTAAGCCTAATCATTACAAAATCCCCAATTTCAAACTCTTTAGCTCATTTTCGGGAATCAGCCAATCTTTTGTATATATTATTATGTAGATTAATTTTCTAGCTAATTTTCTTATGCATGCTGCTAATATGCAGTGCAAATGATTTTGCAGACTCTAAGACTCATACTGACACTTGACAAAAATAGACTCAACTACGTATTCCTATTGAGAGGAATTTTATTGGACTCTCTAGGGCCTAAACCTAATAGATTATTGACTCTCTAGGTTTGACCCTAGTCTGGTATGCACATGAAAAATTACCATGGACCCCTAGCAAATGCCATAAGCTCTTCTAAAAGTAGGTCACAAATGGGATGGGCTCTAAAGGTTCATGCAACCTAGTGATCTCAATATAATGTAACCTAATGGCTTTAGAAACATGAGAAGACTCGGGGAAGGGTAGGAAATAGGAATCAGAGTCTTGGGGCAATCTATGGCAAGCATGAAACAAACCTTGGTTATTCAAGATAATCTTAAAATTTGGACATTGTTCTATGAGTATCATATGGTCCTCTTGTTTCAGTAGTTCTTAGGGCTCGGTAGGGTAATCCCATAGTGAGGAAGGTCTGTTAAAAAGGATCTTGGAACCAAGTCTATAGCATGCTGGATGTCCCTCAAGGGTGGTAATTGATCAGGTGAATCATCGAGTATAACATCCTCAAACTCTTTCAGAGCCTCAAGTACATCCTGGGGGTGTTCTTTTTAGGTCGGTTCAGGAATCTCTTTAGTGGCAGGGGATCCTTTAGTAATCTCATCGGGTGGTAGTTGCTTAGGTAACTCATTAGGAAATACTTCCTCAAATTCTTTTAGAGTTTCAACTACCTCTTGAGGGTGTTTTCTCTAGATCGGTTCTCTAGATCGGTTCATGAGTCTCTTTAGTAGTAGGGGTTCCCTCATCAGGTGGTAGTTAATTAGTTAACTCATCGGGAAATATGTCATCAAATTCTTTCACTTTCAGGGCTTCAACTATTTCTTGAGGGGGTTCTCCTTGGGTCGATTCATGAATTTCTCTAGTGGCAGGGGTTCCCTCAGTAATCTCCTTCTCTAACTCTTTGTAGTAAATCATGTTGACTCCAGGTTTCTTTTCCTTAAGGCTACTCATCCTCTTTTAACCTAGTCCTTAGGCTGAATTGGATTGATTGTAAAATTCTTCCCATGGTGGGTAAAGGCACAGGTATTGGTCTGACCATAAAGGGTGGCATCATGATCATAAAGCCAGGGTCGACCTAGGATAATGATCGTATTTGTGTCACCTGGAGGAGTTGCGAGCATTCAAGAAGAGCCAGGATTCGATCAAAGAGAAAGCAAATAGAAGAAGGGATGAAAGTTGATGTGGTGATGGTGGAGTTCTTCTTGCTAGGTGCCTGGTTGGATGATCCCAATTGACCCTGACTCGAAGTTGGAGGATGGAGTTTTGAAAGAGATGGAAACTTGAGGCCTCACACCTCTCGACGCCCGAAGGCGAAGGCGCTCCCTCATGGAGATTGACATTCCTAGTGAATGAAGGCAACTAAAGAGAATTGGCTCTCAAAAAGACTTAGATTTTCATTCATCATCAATTAGCTTTACAAAGGAGGGGTAAGGTCCTTTAAATAGGCACCTTAGGATCCAATTTGAAATTCAAATGAAAAATACATGACTCAACTTGATAAGGCACCAACAAATTCTGAATTCTCTCTTCTTTGGCCGACCAAGGATGTGATTGGGCATGGCTTGATGTGAGGCTTGGAAGGAGGATCTTGGTGCCCTTGAACTTGGAAGGTTGGTTACTATTTTTTGGAAGAAGGCATGACATGGGGCATGTAGCAAGGCTTGTGTTCTCCTCCTTTCCTTGGTTGTTCATCCCCCTTTGGTACAAGACATGATATGGGGAGTGGAAGATGGAGCTTGTCTTGGCGCCCATGGATTTTTGTCCTCCCTTCCATAGTTGGTCAAGTAGTTTGGGAAGAAAGCTTGATAGGAGGGCTTGAAACAAGGAATTTAAACTTCAAATTTCAAACTCCCTTTGACCTTCCCATGGCCGGCCACCTATACTTGGAAAAGAGCTTGATGGAGGGGAGGAAAAGATGGAGTGTATCAAGTGTTGTGTCCCCCCTTTGGGCATCCAAAATCTAACTTGTGTGCCGCCCACATGGCATGGTGAAGTGGCACCACATAGGATGAAGAGGTGGCACCCCTAAGCTGAGTTGGCTTCCTTCATGACTTGACTTTAAAAGTGACTAGACTTTAAGACTAATCCTGCTTGGACCCATACTTCAAATAGACTCGGACTGGACTCAATACAGGACTAGACATAGTACATGACATAAATTGACCAAATTGCTCAAAGCACAGGACTAGACACAAACACTTGAGACTCAATTCAAAGCTAAAGAAAATTACAAGGTTTAGGCTTGAAGCGTTATTACAAGACCTGAAAAGTTAGAACCCTAATTAGACATCCACAGAGGGATGAGGAGCCTTTGTCGGATTCTGGTGCCCACACCAGTTCTCCCGGGGTGGGAGGAACTCGACTTTGTCGAGTAAGAGTTGATTTGGCTAAGGTATTCTTCTAGAAGGTCAGGGTCGAGGTGCTGCGAGTCCTCCCGGGTAATCCACGAGTCATCAGACTCAGGTCAGCCTTGCCATTGAACCAAGAAACATTGATAACCTTTGCCCCGGGTGGTAATAGCTTAGTCATCTAGGACATGCTCGATCTGCTCTCCTCTCTTAGGTATAATTGGAGGTGGACACTTAGGTTTGGGTTCACTCTCGAAAGAAAGGTCAGACCCAAATAGCTCACTAAGTATGTTTGCTGGTTCCCTGTACTCGACTAAATCTAAGATACTGAAAGTCGAGCTAATACCATAATCCAGGGGTAGCTCAAGAATGTAGGCATTAGGGCCAACTCTCTTTATCACTCTAAAGGGGCCAGCTCCACAAGCATGAAGTTTCTTAATGGTTCCTTGTGTTCGGTGTGGTTCATTCTATAATGAGGAAGGTTGGGTAAGGTGGCTCCTGGGACCAGGTATATAGCATGTTGGATGTCCCTAAGAGGTGGCAGATGATCAGGTAATTCATCGGGGAAAACATCCTTAAATTCTTCCAGAGCCTTGACTACTTCTCAGGGTTGCTCTATTTGGGTCAGCTCATGACTCTCTTTGGTGGCCAAAATCCAAACAGGGGCTCCCTCAGCAATATCTTTCTCCAATTCCTTGGACTTGATTATGTTGACTCCAGGCTTCTTTTCCTTAAGACTACTTGATCCTCTTTTAGCCTGGTCCTTAGGCTGAACTGGATTGATTGTAAACTTCTTTCCGTGGTAGGTATTGATCCGACCATGAAGGGTGGTATCATGATCATACAACCAAGGTCGACCTAAGATAATACTACTGATGCCTATGGGAAGGACATCATACCAAATCTTCTTTTCATAAGATTGTAACTTGATCAAGGCTTGGCACCTAAACTTTATGGGTATGGAAGTTGAATCTACTCAAGAGACCTTATATGGGTTGGGTGAGGAATCGGGATCAATCCTAGGGCTTTGACAGTACTTGAAGAGATGGCATTGACACAGCTCCCACTATCAATTATGATTTTGCACACCGTATCCCCTAGTTTGACAAAGGTTTGTAGGATGTTTGTCCTACGCCAATCTTCTTGTACTAGGTTTTGGGTAAGAATGCATCTGACTACTCCCAAAAGGTCTTTCGATTCAAATTGTTCTTCCTCTCCCTCATACTCTTCCAATATTTGATTTTATGGGTCATAGACTTCTCCTTCTGGTTCAATAATGGGTTCAATCCATTTCTCAGCTGGCTCTTCTATGACTAGGGCTATGGAGGTGCACTAGCTAGCACGATGTCCAGGTTTATGACACCTAAAGCATGTGTTTTGGGGAGTGGGGCTTCTCTGGACTCCAGTGGCTTTACCCTTTTCCTCTCTACTAAAATGGGGTCGGTTCAGGTATGGTCAGCTTGGATTAGGTCGGCTGGGGTTGGGTCGACTCGGGTCAGGTCGATATGGACTGGGACAACTCGGGTATGCCTGACTAGACCCTTGGTTAGGTCTTGGGATTCTACTAGGGTTCCTAGAGGGTTCAGGTCTATGATAGGTGGGAGACCTCTGGAAATGCTCACAGTTCCTTGCAACCTAGTAAACATACTCTAGATCAGTGAGTTCTCTAAAGTAAAGCTCACTCTGGATGTCTGGGTGGAGGCCAGCCCTAAACCTAGACAAGGTCATAGATGCAGATTCATTGACATGACATCGCATGACATACTCATCGAACTTCGTGATGTATTCAGCCACACTCTTGTTCCCTTGGCCCAGATTCTGCCATTGGTCTAATAAATTCTGGGTATAAGAAAGTGGTCGATACTTCTTTCTAAGTCTGGCTTTCATGTCCCTCCAACTTGCTATGGGTTCTTGTTCTCTCTGCTCTACCTGCCTTTCAACACTATTCCAAAATAACCTAGCCTGGCGAACCAACCTAAGTTTGGTAAACTTAAACTTCATCCTCTCCATCATTGTGTACCACTCGAAATACTACTCCATATCCTCCTCCCAATCTATGTACACCTTAAGATCTAGACTACCATCGAAGGTAGTGGCTTCTAGCTTGATGTTTCTAATGGCCCTTTCTTCCTGGTCTACGATCTCTGGATTGGGTCTCCTAGGTTAAAACTCTTGGGCTGGGTTAAAACGGGGAACTCTCTTGGGCTCAGCCTCTATGGATGGTTCATGATGAGGGTAATCCCTAGGGAAAATGTGATCCAGACTCAGGCTCGACAGATGGTCTAGGACTATTCTTCTCTAAGGCTCCAATTCTTTCATCAAGCTGATCAAGCTTACTGTTCATCTTAGCCAATTGTTCCATGATGACCTTTAATTGATCTTCTTGGGTGTTTTCCAAGGGTTCACCTGATTAGGAAAGATGGGGGTGATATGGGACTCCGGATCTGGTCGACATGCACACACAACGGAAGATGCTATGGGTTTGCTTAGACTTAAAAGAGCAAACCAATTGGAATTGGCTAGGTAGTAGTAGCTTGGCACCTGGCCAGGTAAGTATAAGGTTGGTGGAGGTTCCCTTTTGCTTGCCTTAGACACCAATTGGAATTGGCTAGGTAAGTGAACCAACCCACCTTCCTTCGGGCTCTTGTCCCTGAACCACTTGCCTAGACACCAGCTACTCAAGCACACACAAACCAGCTGTCTAACTTGGCTTGACACTTGGTTCGACCCGACTTCGTGGATGTCCCTAGCTCACTAGAGCAATTAAGTGTCTATTCAATTTTAATTAGAGGTTGGGGTTCAAGATGACGGGTGGTGATTTTTGGGCTAGGGGCAGGTAATGAAATCCTGACCCTATATCAAATTGCTGCCCTTAAGATGATTTATGAGAATGATGGCAAACAAATGATCTAATGAAGTGTCTCTAAACTATTTTTTTTTTTTTTGGATTTTGATGTTTGATAATAGAAATAAGATGATGGAAATAAAAAGATATGACCCTAAATGCAAAATTAAGCTATATGAAAAATGAAGATGTGATGAGATGTGCTTGCTGAATTTTAGGGCACAATCTGCTCTCAAGTAATATTCTGGCTTGTAGAAATTCTACAAGCTGTAATAAAATCTAAGAAAATTTTAAAAAATACTTCCAATTATGCAAAGTCCAGCAAAATAAAAATCATAAAAGTCCAACATTCTTACAGGTATAAATAATCAAAATATCATACTATGTACGGAATGCAGAATTTCTAGAAAGATGAAATTAAAGATGCAAAACTTTTCTATTGGATTTTTTTTTTCTTGTGTTCCTCTTCAAAGGCCTATCACAGTGGCACCCCTACACGCCTTAGGAGATCCCCATAGAATGGGAGGAGAGGGCCTTGAAACCCTACTTTTCTCCTAAGATCGGACGGCCTGGTGAAGAATCTAATCCATGTACTTAAGAAGTGCTAAGTCCTAACCATGCTCTGATACCAAAAATGATGGGGAACTAACTAAATGCAAGATGAAATGATGTAGGTGATTTTTTCCTTTGTGATTTTTAGGGTTTTTTTATAAGTTATGGACTCTCGAAGAAAAACCAAGAGTAAATCTAGGGATTCAATAATAATAAGAACTACTAGCATGTGAATTAGCCCCTAAATAAGGATAAAAGAGGACCCCGGGATTGAGAAACCCTGTAGGACTTAGCTCTCAGATCAATACCTACTTAGGAGTCAGGGTGGCAAACCTCAAAGATCTGAAGCGTCCGATGCCGAGATCACTCACTCTGGTGGATGCGGCCTGGATGATCGAGCCTTCAACCCAGCGGATGCGCCGGCTTGTTGTCCGAAGGTCTCGATGGCAAGGGTAACCGACTCCATGTTCGTGTCACCTGGAGGACCTGCGAACATTCAAGAAGAGTTAGTATTCGATCAAAGAGAAAGCAAATAGAAGAAGGGATGAAAGTTGATATGGTGATGGTGGAGTTCTTCTTGCTAGGTGCCCGGTTGGATGATCCCAATGGACCCTGACTCGAAGTTGGAGGATAGAGTTGTGGAAGAGATGGTAACTTGAGGTCTCACTCCTCTCGACGCCCGAAGGCGAAGGCACTCCCTCACAGAGATCGATGTTCCTAGTGAACGAAGGCAACTAAAGAGAATTGGCTCTCAAAAAGATTTAGATTTTCATTCATCATCAATTAGCTTTAAAAAGGAGGGGTAAGGTCCTTTAAATAGGCACCTTAGGATCCAATTTGAAATTCAAATGAAAAATACATGACTCAACTTGATAAGGCGCCAACAAATTCTGAATTCTCTCTTCTTTGGCCGACCAAGGATGTGATTGGGCGTGGCTTGATGTGAGGCTTGGAAGGAGGATCATGGTGCCCTTGAACTTGGATGGTTGGTTACTCATTTTTGGAAGAAGGCGACATGGGGCTTGTAGCAAGGCTTGTGTTCTCCTCCTTTCCTTGGTTGTTCATCCCCCTTTGGTACAAGACATGATATGGGGAGTGGAAGATGGAGCTTGTCTTAGCACCCATGGATTCTTGTCCTCCCTTCCATAGTTGGTCAAGTAGTTTGGGAAGAAAGCTTGATAGGAGGGCTTGAAACAAGGAATTTAAACTTCATATTTCAAACTCCCTTTGACCTTCCCATGGCCGGCCACCTATGCTTGGAAAAGATCTTGATGGAGGGGAGGAAAAGATGGAGTGTATCATGTGTTGTGTCCCCCCTTTGGGTGTCCAAAATCTGACTTGTGTGCCACCCACATGGCATGGTGAAGTGGCGCCACATAGGAAGAAGAGGTGGTGCCCTTGAGCTGAGTTGTCTTCCTTCATGACTTGACTTTAAAAGTGACTAGACTTTAAGACCAATCCTGCTTGGACCCATACTTCAAACAAAGTTGGACTGGACTCAATACAGGAATGGACTCAGTAAAGGACACAAATAGAACAAATTGGTCAAAGCACAGGACTAGACACAAACACTTGAGACTCAATTCAAAGCTAAAAAAAATTACAAAGTTTAGGCTTAAAGCCTTATTATAAGACCTGAAAAGTTGGAACCCTAATTAGACATCCACAGATGATTGAGGAGCCTCTATCGGATTCTGGTGCCTACACCAGAGTTTGATCATAATGGATCAACGTAGAAGACACACAGCACAATCAATTAGCCCTTTCATCGGCTAGGTAAGATGTGGGAGTATGGGAGGCCCCCCTTGCTTTCGCAAGGACCCAATCAGAGAACCACAACACCGCTTAGGTCGTTTGATGCTAGACCTCTTGCCTTAGACACCGGCTTCCCGATACCAATTGGAGGGTTGTATGCAACCAGTTCCCCAAAATGGTCAAACCCAACTCGTTGATGTCCCTAATCTATTAGGTTGCTACTAGATTTTAGATTTGGTTTGGGTTCGAAATGCATGGGTGGTTGTTTTTGGGCTAAGAAAAGGTAGTGACTTCCTTCCCTTATCTTATGATATTGACGTCCTTAAGTGAATTATGAGAATGATGTGATGAGGGACAAATGGGTACGATCGTTGGTGAGCCTAGAAGTCACCTAAATTAGGGTACTATTTTTTTTTGGTATCAGAGCCAGAAAAATTAGGATACCCTAGATCCCCTCCTCTCCCACCAGTACCAGTCAGTCCATCCACTTCCCCGTCACTGATCCTCTTTTATTTTTTTTTTTTTTCCTCCTCCCGTCCGACACCACCAGAGAGAGAACTTTCCCTTGCACCTCCATCATCACCAACCTTGGTGCCTCTGCCACTGCAAGCCAACCCTCCCCCTTCTCCCATCCTTTCCGTCCTCCATCCATTCCATCCCATTAAAAATCCATCAAAACCCTACACCTACTTTCACCGCCACTCGAAAACCCTAGCCAAAGATCGAGAGAGATCCCTCGAATGTCGTCCATCCACCCCGGATACCGAGCGTCATTGTCGTCATCAGAGGTGCTCGGAGGAATTGGAAGCGAAGGAAGCACGAGACCTCTGGCATCGGCGTCGCCATAGGCCTGTTCGACCCACCCGGCCTTCCTCGTTTCCAAACTCTCCCCCCTCTCTCTGCTCTAGACACCACCTCCTTCTCCCCCCTCACAGACTCCAGCGATGGAGCCGCCCTGTTCCCCCACCGCTCCCTGCTCTCTACGCCGCCGCCCGCCTCCTCTGCTCCTCCTCCGCTTCCCCTCTGCCTCGCAGAGACTTGCATGCCATGCCAGCAAATGGGCCGACCGCCTCCCCGGCGTGCTTGACTCTGCCATCGACGATGACCTGCTGGCCACCTCCAGTGGCCAAGTTTCATCGGTGTCGAGAGCAAGTATCGAGTCATCGACCGTCGTCTCCATTCCCAATCCCAGTCACCGGTCGAGGAAGAAGAAGCCCCTACCCCCGCACCTGTCTCCCCGCCCTCGGCCTCCCCGTCCCCGGCTAATGTCCCCAGCATCCACCCCGACCCCCTCCTCTGCACCGGCAGCCTCCCCTCCGGCCCCTCCGACGGTCCCCACACCGGATATACCGTTTGGTCTAAGACTCTAAGCCCCTCCCGCTGGATGCTCTTCACCTGTAACGTCTGTGGCCAGCGAACTACCCGTGCCTCCCCTCTCCCCAAGCCGCTGCTCTCTTCCCCTGCACCATCGCTGGTCGCTGTTTCCTCCCTAGTCGCCGTCGCTGGAGGAGAGCCCGCCGGACTGCCCTCCGAAGACCTCCCCTATTCACTATTTTTGGTCCATGGAGAAGGAAGAAGGGGAGGGATTGCATGAACGTGAATGCAATTCCCCCACCCCTTGCTGCCCGACTTCACTTAAGGGATCCTTGCACCAATCTCAAAGCTCTGCAATCTAGTCCTCTCCCAGATCTTGTTTCAGGTCGGTTCATCAGTCCATGTTTCAGAGTTGCACGGAGTTCAAAGCCACACCAATTTCGAAGTGCATGATCTTCAAAGCTGCACGAGTTTCAGAATTGCACGGAGTTCAAAGCTACACCAATTTCGAAGTGCACGATCTTCAAAGCTGCACACTCTTTAAAGTGCATAGATCTTAGAGCAGAGCTAAAAAAAATATATTCTACAGGTCGGTGCATCTTGAGCTAGCCTGACTCGATGGAGTCGAGTTTTCCCCACCTCAGGGAAATGATGGGGACCTCACCAGCATAGATCCCGGAGCAAGCACGAATCTTGGAGCCATACGAATCTCGGAGCATATCCAGAATAAATTTAGGATTTATCTTTTATTTGAAATTTGAATTAGGATTTTGTTGGTTAGGATTGAGATATGGATAGGCTTATCTTATCCTATCTTGTATTTGAATTTGAATCATCTCTATCTTTTTATCCTGTATTCAAATTCAAATGAGGGTTGGATAGGTCTATAAATACCACCCTCAGTACTTTGTAAAAAAAAAAAAAAGTTTAGTCAAGTTTTGGGAATGAAAATGTGTTTTAGAAAAGAGTGGTTTTTTTATTTCACTCCATGAGGAGAGGGTGTGAGGCCCAACCCCAGGACATGATGTGAGGTCATGCCTAGTTATCCCCCTTCCCATTCCATCTTTTCTATCCCCTCGTGGCCTTTGAGATCCATCCTAGCGCCTCCAAGTATCGAGGAGGGTGTAATGCCCTAGAGGTGAGAGGTCTCTTCGTTAGGGTGAGTCCCAAAGTCCATGAGATCCAAATCCCTATCCTACATCCCCACTATTCTTTCACCATCCCTAGAGAAAAAAAATATCCAAAAAAAATAGTACCCTAATTTAGGTGACTTCTAGGCTCGCCAACGATCCTACCCCCATCTGTCCCCCATCATGATGGCATACAAATGATCTAATGAGATGTACCTAAGTTTTGTTTTTGGATTTTTGATGTATGCTAGCAGAAATAAGATGCTGGGAATTAAAAATTATGAACCTAAATGCAAAAATTAAACTATATGGAAAATGAAGATGTGATGAGATGCGCTAGCTGAATTTTCAGAGCAGAATTTCTCTCAGGTGGTAATCAGTCATGTAGAAATTCTACAGATTGAAATAAAATTTGAAAAGATTTTGTAAAATACTTCTAATTGTGAAGAACCCAACAAAAAAAGAATCATAAAAATCCAACATTCCTAAAGGCAGAAACAACTAAAATATCAGACTATGTACTGAATTAAAAAAAATGCAAAAATTTGAAGATACTATATTTTAATGATGCAAAACTATTCTTTAAGATTCAAAACTTAACCACATGATGCGGGACTAACTAGATGCTAGGATGATGCAGGTGTTTTTTCTTTGTGATTTTTAGGTTTTTTAAATGAGGTTAAAGATTCCCGAAGACAAGCAAGAGTAGATCTAGGGTTCTATAATAATAAGAACTTCAAACTAGAAAGTAAGCCCCTAAACAGGATGAGAAGAGGACCCCGGGATTGAAAAACCCCATAGGACTTAGCTCTCGGATCAATACCAACATAGGAGTTAGGGTGGCAAACCTTATAAAGTTTTGATGCGCCCGATGCCGAGTTCACTCACTCTCGCGAATGCGACCTGGATGATCGAGCCTTAACCCTGCGATGCATCGGCTTTTCGTCCGAAGGTCATGAAGGCAAGGGAGACCGACTCCATATTCGTGGCACCTGGAGGACCTGCGAGCAATCAAGATAAATGTTGGGAGTTAGCAAGAAACAAAAATCAATAAGGGAGGAAAAGTTGAAGATGGTGGTGAATGGGGGGTCTTCTTGCTAGGTGCCAAGATGGATCATCCAGATGGCCTTCAAACTCGAAGATGGAAGATGGCTTGCATGGAAGAGAATGTAACTTGAGGCCTCACACCTCTCGAAACTCGAAGGTGAAGGCACTCCCTCACGGAGATAGACATTCTTAAAGAACGAAGGCAACAACTAGAAGAGTAGCACTCAAAATCTTTTCTTTCATTCATCAAAATTAGCCAAACAAGTGAATGGGTAAGGTCTTTTATATAGGCATCTTAAGACCCTTTCAATTTCAAAAGAAAAATTACAAATATTCACTTAATAAGGTGCCAAAAAATCTAAAATTATTTCTCCATGGCCGACCTAAGCTTTGCTTGTGATTGGCCATGGCTTGATTTGGGGCTTGGAAGATGGATCTTGGCACCCTTGGACTTTGAAGGCTGATCATACATTTTGAGAAGAAGGCATGATATGGGGCTTGTAGCAAGGCTTATGTCTTCACTCTTTCCTTGGTTGCCCACCCATCTTTGGAGAGAGGCATGATATGGGGCTTGTAGCAAGGCTTATGTCTTCAATCTTTCCTTGGTTGCCCACCTATCTTTGGAGAGAAACATGATATGAGGCTTGTAGCATGGCTTGTGTCCTCGGAAAGCTTCAACTCCCCTTGACTTTCCTTGGCCGCCCACCTATTTTTGGAGATAAGCATGATAGGGGGAGGGAAGGGAGGAATGTATCAAGTGATGTTGTCCCTTTTGGCATCCAAGAAATCAGATTTGTGCCACCCACTTAGCAAGGTGAAGTAGCACCACATGGGATGATGAGGTGGCACCCCATGGCTGAATTGGCATCCTTCATGGCTTGGCCCAATAGTACTTGGACTAGACTCAATGTCCACTTCTTCTTCGAACAGGCTTGGGTCCACTCTTCAAATAGACTCGGGCTTGGATCAATTCAACTAAATACAAGGTTTATTATCTTAACTTGACCACATTGGCCAAGGTACAAGACTAAAACAAAAGTGCATTACTCAAAGTAAAGAATTGCATAGGCTTGAAGCCTTATTATAGGACCTAATCAATTAAAAACCCTAATTTGAGATCCATAGAGGGTTGAGGAGCCTCTGTCTAATCCTGGTACCTGCACTACTCATGCAAGCAAATGACTCATACCAACATGCAGGCAAGTGACTCGTACCAATACCTAATAAACTATGGACTCGACTAAACCCTATACTACAACTAGGTCTAACCCTTGGTCAGGGGGTGACATGCCGATGAGAATGGTGCTTGGACTCTGACTAAATGTCATAGGATTTTCCAAAAGTAAGTGGCAAACCTAACATGCTCAAAGGATGTATGCAACTTGCTAATCTCTATAAAATGCAATCTAGTGGTTAGAGAAACATAGGAAGCTTCAAAAAAGGGTAGGAAATAGGAGCTGGATTCAAGGTTAGCCTGGTAAGGTAGGAAATAAGAAGAGAGATCGGGGTTGATCAGATAGGGTAAGATATAAGAAGAGGTTTCAGGGATTAGTCCTAAACTAATGAGGTTGACTTTACGGATTTGATGTATATCTACAGGGTCTGCCTGCTGGAAGAATGGGTCATTAATTTCAGGGAAGAGATCTTCAATTAAGATCAAAGAAGTGACTTTACCCTGAGGGTACCGGATAAAAGAAATCATGTCCTCAATAAGCTCCTCGGGTTCTTTAATTTTGGACTAGACTCTATAATTTGGCTCTTTTCTAAGGTTTCCTCAGGTAAGGTTCTAGTAGCAGTATCTGGGTTCTCTTCCTTTAACTGTTCTTCTAATATAATTTCAGTCTGGGGATTCTCTTGGTCAACCCATTCTAGGTTTGCCATAGGTGTTTCCTCTTCTCCTTCATATTCATCTATTAGGTCTATTCCTGCTTCATACACTTCTTCTTCAGTGTTATCTTTAGGAACATTTGGGATAGTAGATGGTCAACTCAAGGGAATTTGGCTAGGTCCTGGTTTTGATTAGGGATACTAATCCTAGTGGGTTCAGGTTGACTAAGGAGATAGTGCGGGCACCAAGGTTAAAAGGAGACTTCAATCAAACCTAGTCAACACCAATTCCTTATGGATTCCAAATTGAGTTCCAACCTTGTTAACTTGTTCCTAGTCTAAGTCTTGAGTCTAGTTAAGTTTTCTTGTATCATGAATTTTATGTTTGAGTCTTGCTAAGTATTAGTCTTGAAGCCTTGGGTCAATTGAGTTGTAAGAGTCAAATGTACTCAAGTCCAAATTAAGTTATAATTTTTCTTTTGAGCTTGCGTCAAGTCCAACCAAGGGAGCATATAATTGGACCAAGGGATGAACCAAAGCTACATTAAGTAAATCTTCAAATCAAGTGCATGAAATAAGAGCCATTGGATGGAATGAAGCTTTGATTGAAGCCACCTCACCAAGACACCTTTTCCAAGAGAATGGACACTTGGCACCCATACATGAAGATTTTTAGATTTGGACACTTGGCACCCATACATGAAGATTTTCATATTTGAACACTTGGAACCCATGCATGGAGATTTTTAGATTTGGACAATTGGCACATATATGAAGATTTTCAGATAGAGACACTTGGCACCCATTCATGCAGATTTTTAGATTTGGTCCCCCCTTTTCTTGAATTTTGAAATTCAAATATGTAACTACATTTTCCCCTCTTTTTACGTAAAATTTGAATTTCAAATGGGGCTTAGAATGTTATAAATAGGCCCCTAATCTCTTTGTAAAAGAATGCTTTTGAATGAATGAAATCTAAAATTTTCTTATCTCCATTTGTTTTTGCAAATGCCATCCGTGAGGGATTGAGTGAGAGGCTCAACCAAGTGCTTTAGTTCTCAAATTCTAGCAAAAGTTCTTCTTCCATTGATGCCTACCTCATCTTCAAGAGCAGCCGGCTACACTCCACCAAGATCACCAATAATCTGAAAGGATTATGCCCTAAAGGCCAATCGAAATGTTGTATTTCGATGGGATTTTCTTTTGTATCCCAAACCAGTGTATTGGCATTATCAATTAATAAAGGCATTTTATTTTCATCATACGTTGTATCTTATTAATTTTATTAAGATATGATGAACCCAATAGATTAGGGCTATGGTTCTAGGGTTATGATGAGATCATACCAGTGAGACCAAAAGCCTTAAAACCCTAATCTATAATATTCCTAGTCGATGGGATATTGAGTAGGGGTAAATGTTTCTGGTAAGACCAGCACATCCTATGTATGCTTGGTGAGGAGGGTGACTGATCTTACAGTCACTTGTGTTTGACACTAATACTAGGATGTGGGTGCTCATTAGATAATGAGTTCACTGAATGGATCCAGCTTGAGAATATCTAATGGAACCTTATCTGTTTGTCAATAGATAGTTCTCATAGTGAGAGTAGTGCATGTGGTCCTTTGACCTGAGACTGCCATGATACCTTGTATGCATGAATCCATACTTTGGTTCACACTCAATCATGACACTGAGTCATGCATGGGGTGATACTGGGTATGGTGGATTGCATATAGAGGTTGTGAGTAGGTTAAAAAGGAATCGATTAACCCTAGTAAGAGGGAAGCGCATACAGATGATTTCAATCAAATGAAGATTCGAAAATCTTTGATCAAAGTATGAACATTAGAAATAGTTTCTAATGGTTCATTAATGAATCATCATTATCAGATTGAGCAAGGAATGAATATGAAATTGGATTTGACAAGTATCCATATCCATAGTCATATTCAGGGTGCAAGTAGATAGAAGGACTGAATTGCCCGGTAACTCACCACTGAAGGATATTTTGGTAAATCCACCAAAATTCCTCATCATCTAGGTAGGCATGATATGTTGCTAGATGTAAATCTTATCTTGTAGGTCTTCATGAACCAATTGATTTGGTTTCATGAGTCAATTCGATGTGTGATTCAAATTGGACAATTAGGTGAGCCAATTTGACCTAATTAGGTCAATCGAGTTCGATCGGATCGAATCGGCTCAAATCTAAACCTACTGCTGGCTAGATGTAGAACCCAATGGGTCACACACAATAGAGACTTGGCCAAGGAAGTCATTCATGATTTAATTAGGGTCATAGGATCCTAATTGGTTAGCTGGATTACATACTAGCATATGTAGGCTAACCAAATTCTTAACCTAATTGGATTGGGTCCGGTTGCTTGCTAATTGGGCTAACCTAATTATGGAAAACCTAAATTAGGTTGAGTCCTAAGTGGGGCTAGCCTAATCAGAGCTAAATCTAATTTTTATTTAGATTTAAGGGCATTTTAGGTGCCATACATGAAGAGTCCCAATGGCATGGGACTCTTGGTAACTAAATGATATCTTAACTTCAAAAGGGCACAGAATAAGCTATAGATCTCTGATTTGAATATAATTTATATGGTCGGAAAGGGAATTTTGTGCTCTTTCCAATGACACCCATATTACCTATGTTTTTACTGGTCAACATTTTTTAAAATTTGTGTGGAAGAAGGATGGCGCGTGCCGTGCATGAAGAGTCGCAACTCTTCATGCGGCGCACGGTTCTGATGGAGAGTCCTTCTGCTATCAGGACTCTTCATAATCTCTGATGTTTGGAGATTGAAGAGGTTCCTCTTGACTTCCTAGGGACCGGTAATTGACATGTGGCAAGTGAGAATTCGTCCAGATAAAAGAAGGGATGTGAATAAGGCCTTCGGTGCATGAATGGGCTTATTAGATATGATTTTCAAGCTAGATAACTTCTCTTCGGTCTTGAAAAATCATATCTGATAAGTTGATGGGAGGACATATCACATGCCCCTTTTGTATCTATAAATAAGGGGCGGTGAAATGAGTCTGATAAAAAAAAAAAGAATTCCACCGAAGTATTATTCTGAGTGTCTCTCTCTCCCTCTTTCTTTCTTTAAGACAAGACTTGTCTTGTTAAGACAAGGCCTTTTTTAATAGGACAAGGCTTTGTTTTAGGATATAAGCCTAAGGGGTCCTAGAGGAGGGTTGTCCTAAAACCAAGAGTGGTTTAGAAGAGTGTCTTTAGTGCCCTATAGTAGGACAGGGTATCCTATAGTGGTCAATAGACCAAAGGCTACCAAAAGAGTTCCACTTCTCCAAGCAACTTGAAGGAGTTCTTCCTTGGTCCGAGTTTCGTGTGGATCATCGTTGGAGGGTGAACATTTGGACGCCTAGTGGAGAAAAAGGCTGAATCAGGGTTTTCTTCATCGGATTGGATACTAGCGATTCAGGTTGGTGCCTAAACTCTAGATTATATTATATATGCATGTTTGTATGTTTTAATTCCTTGTAAGGAGGTCTTGGGTTAAGGGTTTGGTAGTGGTTTCATAATAAATTTTTGAAATCCATGCTTCCGCCCTGGTCACCAAATCCCTTACACAATCCTCTACTTCTCCCCTTCCATTATTTTTATTCCATACCATCTTCCATCTCCTCCACAATACTAATGGTTGTTCTTGTAGGATCCTAAGGAATATCAAGTCCAGGATGAAGTCCTCCTTGCCTTCAACTCAACAGCAAGAGCTTTTACTTTCAATGGGTGGGTTAGCTTGATCAGTTAGTCACCAATCTTATGTGTGAAGGAGTGAACCTAGTGTAAGGTTGTTGGAGAGTCATTATTGGTATCTAAACCCTTTCTTTTTCTCTTGTGGTCTGAACTTTTGAATAGGGTATAGTCCTAATTAGATGGTTCTTCTAGCTACGTAGGTCCTAGTTCATTAACTTAATTCAGATTTGCACTACGAAGCATATGACACTTCTAGTTTAGTCTTCTTTAATGCATCTTAATGACTCCACTATGACTGAAATTAGATCATATGTTTTAGAGTTTTAATTAGCTTAATTACTTTAATCATTCATGCCATATTTCCCATAAGTATGCCGCTTTAGGAGAAGTGGACTAATATTGGGCTTATATCTAAGGGTACTAATCCTATTGGGTTCAGGTCAATTAAGAGGAACAGGGCTATACCCAAAGGTACTAATCCTATCAGGTTCGGGTTGGCTAAGGGGAACTGGCCTAGTATTGGACTCATATCTAGGGGTACTAATCTTATGGGGTTAGGGTCGACTAATGGTTATGGGTCCCTTAGGTTCATAGGATATGGGCTCAGATCTATAGGTTATGGTTCCTTGGGTTCATAGGACATGCCAGGGCTCATAGGATCTGGGTTCATAGGATCTAGGTAGGTACCTCTCCCTAAGTTTGCTCTTCATGGCTCTCTAGGTAGCTATGGGAATGTCCCCTCTTTGTCTATCCTTTCTCTCAACATCACCCTAGAATAGTCTAGCCTAGCAGACTCACTTGAGTTTGGTAAAGTTATATTTCCTTTCCTCACTCATCTCATCATGTTCAATGTACTGGTCTATACCTTTTTCCCAATCAATATAACCCTTATAATCAAGATTGCCACTAAAAGTATGTGCTTCTCTCCTAATATTCCTAATTGGTGGGGACACCAGGATCAGACATAGATCCCTGGATACCATATGGTTTATTGATTAGGGTTTTAATTTTAGAACCTTAGTCATGTATCTTGATTTTATAATCAATTAAGATTGAATCTTGTAATAAGTTGAGGTTAGTTGATTTGTCTTAACCATCAACCCTAGTCTATATTTTGAGTCCTGTACTTCAGCCATGAGTCCAGTATGAGTTCAAATTTTGTACAAGAGAGGAGGTTACCCTATTTTGGAGTTTCACTAGGCCACATCCAGGAGTCAGAAGCCACTACATCAGATTATTGGATTTTGTGAGATACCACAGGATCCAAGAAGTCTTTTGAAAACCCTGATTCCTTCCAGATGTTCTCCAGATACCCAGATTTCCCTCCATATGCTAGAGCATATTCCCAAACCAGGGCATCCATGATTCCAGAGGTCCATCTATGCCCAGCCCAAAAGAAATCAAGTCCAGGCACCAAGCCCAAGCCCTTAAGAAGCAAGATTCCAAAGAATATTTCTGCTACCAGGTACCAAGCCATCCCATCTTCCAGGAGGCCCAAGCCCATGTGCCCTTCACCTCTTGGCCACCCCTTGCTGCCCCCATGAAGCCCAACATGCCTAAGAGAGGCGTCCTCACTTGGTTGACTTGGTCCAAGGGTTGGTTGAAGACTAGGTCAAAGCATGAAGGGAGAAGGAGAAGACTAGGTCAAAGCATGAAGGGAGAAGGAGAAGACTAGTCAAAGTTCTAACCTCTTAAGGCTTTCTTTCCTAACCTATTAAGGATTGCTTTTCCAAATACCTTAAGGAGAGTTAGTCCTAACCTAAGTGTGTAACCCTAGTTAGAGGGCATGGGAGCTCTATGTAAACCCCACCCCTCCCCCTCTTGTAATAATTTTTATCTCATGAATTAAATCTTTGCTGAAATTTTGGTTTAAGAACTTGTGTTCTTGTGTTGGTGTTGAAGTTTTTGTGTTTCTTTTGTTACTTTGTGTGCCCTAATCATCCTTGCTACCCTAGCATCCATCCATGCCCAAGCTTGCTGCCATCCAATCCATCACACACCCAAAGGAAGAGTACCCTAGGCCACCAAAAGCAAAGAACAACATCCTTCTTCAAGCCGCCACATACAAAACCTGATTTCAGATTTCTACAAAACCTAATCTCCTTTTATTATTTTGTTGTTGTTATTTTTATTGACCCATGTTTGCAGGATCCCCAAGGTTTTTTACCTCCCCAGAGGAGACTTTCCTTTCCTCCAGGACCACCCAAATCAGTCATCAAATTCAAGGGAACCGAGCTTCATCATCCAGGCTCTAATCAGAGTGCTGTGTGTTCTCTTCAATGGAAGTTCTTCAAATCACTGATTGGTAACATCCCTCCCTTCTCTTGATATCTAATTTAATGAAGATTAGCTATCCTAAACTGGATGTTTCTCAATTCCCATGTCCTATCTTTCATTATCTTGCATGAGTTATTTTGCGATATGATGATTCTTTGCATTACTATCCTATTTGCTAGTTCTTACTTTTATTTGAGTATATAGCCTATAATCTTAAATTATAAAAATCATAAAAAAAAGTTAGTTTACTATTTTTTCTACATATTTATCAATTCTTAGAGTCATCCCGCATCAGTTTGGTATTAGAGTGGGTTTAGGATAGCATTCATCTGCATCAGAGTCACAAAACCCTAATTCCTGAATTTTTTGCATCCTCTCTACTACATTAGATGTCTATTTTTCATCTTATTTTGACCACCTAAGAATTTTATTTTTCCATGAAATTTGCATGAATTGTTTTCTGTCTTGTCCTTTGTTTTATCATAATTTTTAATTAATTTTTTAAAAAAATTAATTCACTAAAATTTGGCATATTAGAAACCCTAACTAAAATCTTGAGATTTCTGCATCAGTCCAAAGACCCTAGGATTTTCATCATCATCAGATTTTTGTTTTCCATCAAATTTTGAAGATTTCATCAAAACCATTTTTACTCTATTATAAAATTTTTTAGATTTTTTTTTGCATCGCTAACTTTGTCAAATTTTGTATCTTCTAAAACCCTAATTTTCTGAATTCTGCTATTTCTGCACCTTGACTCAACCTAACCTAATCAACTTCCACACACCCCAATCCCAAGCCCAATTTGTTTGCTAACCTAATCAACTCAAACCTAACTTTCCACTCATAAAACACACATAAAATATTTTATTTTTTTGATTACTTTAGATTGCATCAGGACCATCGATTGCCATCATCTCTTTAACCTAATCTTAAGGGCAATTGCTATCTAACATCAGGACAGGATTTCACCAACTGTCCTAGGCCCAAAACAACCACCATCATTCTGGCCTAAGTCTAATTAAAATTAATTAGACCTAATTTTTCTTAGAGGGCTAGGTGACACCGACAGGTCGGGTCCAAATTGTATGGGCTAACTAGTGCATTTAGTCATGTGGCTATTACTAAAATCTGGTATCTAAGGCTGAGGGTACAGAGTCAAACGACCTAAGTGGTGTTGTAGTTTTTAATTGGATCCCTGCGAAAGCAGGGGGACCTCCCACACTCCCACCCTCTACCTAGCCAGAGGAAGGATTAGTTGCTAGGTTAAGCATAAGTTAAGCTGACCCATTCAGTTTTGGCTCTAGGTCTAGGAAACCCTAGATTAAGCTAACCCATTTTGCATGCTTGGCTGCACCATCTCATTCTGACTAATTATTTGATTGTATGACCACTAGATTAGGAATCTAATATCAGAAGTCTAAACCCCAAACCGACTCAACCACAGATTCCAATTTTAAGGCCTTCATGAAAGCCATGACTGATCAGTTCGCCCAATGAACCATAGGTTTGAACAATCTGATACCAAGAGGGACCTCAAACATGATCAAACCCAAAATCAGTTAGCCCAGATAAACACTAGGTTTGACCAATCCGATACCCATATGAACCAAACCCAAACCTAGCTTGCCCAATTGACCACTCAGATTAACCAAATGACCAAATCCAATCATCAAGCAACCCATAGGATTAATGAGTCTAGTATTAGTCAGGAACACCATAGCCAACCCACCCTTGTCACCCCAGTCATTAGTTAGTTTTTCCTTAGTCTACCCCCTCTTACCACCTCACTGGTTCACCCAAATGACCTTGAAGAGGAGAAATATGAGGCTGACCCAAGCTTAGTGGATGAGTATGAGGAAGAAGAGGAATTCTCTATAGAAGACTTAGAGTTAGTTGAATCAATAGATACCCAGGTAGAAGCCACCCTAGAATTAGTTGACCTTGACCATATCCAGTTAGTAGCCAACCCAGAGTTAGATGACCCAGATCACACCCAAGCTGCAATGGAAGAACATCTAGAGGAGACTTTAGAAGAGGACCCAATTGAAGAGCCTAGTCCTAAATTTCATAAGCCAGAAGAACTTATTAAGGACTTGATCTCTTTAGACCAATACCCTCAGGATGAAGTCACTCTTTTAACTCCAATTGAAGATCTCTTCCCAAAAATTAGTGACCCATTCTTCCATAAGGCAGACCCTATAGATAGACATCAACCCCTTAAGGTCAACCTAATCAGTCTAGGACTAATCCCTTACACACCTTCTGACATTCTATTCTATCCAATCAATCCCGAACCCTTTTCCTACCAGACTGACCCTGAACCCACTTCGTATTTTCTACCCTTTCCTGAAACTTCTTTTATTTTTTTTAGTATTAGGTTGTATTTTATAGGAGTTTGCATGTTGCATTCATTCATTATTCATGTCATGTTTGCATCTTACTTCTTGCATACCCTCTAGCATTTAGTAAGTACACATAGTAAATTCTCATGTGCATGCCATGATAGGATCAAACCTAAAGAGTTTATAGACTATTAGGTTTTGTCCCTTAGAGCCCAATAAAATGTCTTTTGATAGGGATGTCTAGTCGAGTCTATTAGGTATTAATTGAGTCTAATAAATTCACAACCTGAATTACATGTTTGCACCTACATTAGCCTCTGCACAGCATATGTATCATGAAATTAGTCAAAAGCTAAACATAAGTAATGAATTAAATAAAAACTTGGCTAATTCCCAAAATAAAAATAAAGAATTTTATGCAGAGGAATATGTGATGGTAAAGGAATTTTTTGCTCGCAAAGCTGGCCCATCCAAAATAATGAATAGCAGTGGACCCAATGCCTATGTGCCTAAGATATCACCTGTTTATGTATTAGCTCCACCTTCATCATCTTAGATCTTATAGAGTCTAGGGAGCAAGCAGTGATACCCAGCGAACCCCCTTAGCCACTCCCTTTCTTTATGAGTGAACACACCCCAGAGTGATCACATACAATTTGGCCTTTCGGTGAAGAAAAGATTGAGAGAACTCTGGACGATCAAGCTATCAATAACTGGGATAAAGACTGTCAGCGGTACTTGATCCTGTGGCAAGGTCGGCCAGAATTTGAGGACTTGTGGAATGCTGGTGCGGATCTGCAGCGCCTCAACCCAGGCCCTCCTTGAGCCAAATTGACCCTTACTCGATGGGGTTGAGTTCCTCCCGCCCCGGGAGAATTGGTGGGGACACCAGGATCAGACACAGATCCCTAGATCCCATATGGTTTATTGATTAGAGTTTTAATTTTAGAACCTTAATCATGTGTCACAATTTTGTAATCAATTAAGATTGAGTCCTATAATAAGTTGAGGTTAGTTGATTTGTCTCAACCCTCAACCCTAGTCAATATTTTGAGTCCTATACTTCAGCCATGAGTCAGTATGAGTTCAAATTTGGTACAAGAGAAGAGGTTACCCTATTTTGGAGTTCCACCAGGCCACATCCAGATGTCAAAAGCCACTACATCAGATTATTGGATTTTGTGAGACACCAAAGGATCCAAGATGTCTTCCAGAAACCCTGATTCCTTCTAGATGCCCAGATTCTCCTCCAGATGCTAAAGCATATTTCCAAACCAGGGTATCCATGATTCCAGAGGTCCATCTACACCCAGTCTAAGATAAATCAAGCCCAGGCGCCAAGCCCAAGCCCTTAAGAAGCAAGATTCCAAGGAAATTCTTGCTACCAGGCTACCAGGCCATCCCATGCACCCTTCACTTCTTGGCCGCCCATTGCTGCCCCCATGAAGCCCAACATGCCTAAGAGAGGCATCCTCACTTGGTTTACTTGGTCCAACAAGGGTTGGTTGAAGACTAGGTCAAAGCATGAAGGGAGAAGGAGAAGACTAGTCAAAGTCCTAACCTATTAAGGATTACTTTTCCTAATACCTTAAGAAGAGTTAGTCCTAACCTAAGTGTGTAACCCTAGTTAGAGGGCATGGGAGCTCTATATAAACCCCACCCCTCCCCCTCTTGTAATAACTTTTATCTCATGAATTAAATCTTTGCTGAAATTTTGGTTTAAGAACTTGTGTTCTTGTGTTGGTGTTGGAGTTTTTGTGTTTCTTTGGTTACTTTGTGTGCCCTAATCATCCTTTCTGCCCTAGCATCCTTCCACGTCCAAGCTTACTATCATCCAAGCCATCACACGCCCAAAGGAAGAGTACCCTAGGCCACCCAAAGCAAAGAACAACATCATTCTTCAAGCTGCCACATACAAACCCTGATTTCATATTTCTACAAAACCTTATCTTCTTTTATTATTTTGTTGTTACTATTTTGATTGACCCCTGATATTTGCAAGATCTTCGAGGTGTTTCACCTTCCCAGAGGAGGCTTTCCTTGCCTCTAGGACCATCCAAATCAGTCATCAAATTCAAGCGAATCAAGCTTCATTATCTAGGCTCCAATCAGAGTGCTGTGTGTTCTCTTCATTGGAAGTTCTTCAAATCACTGATTGGTAACATCTTTTCCTTCTCTTGATATCTGATTTGATGAAGATTAGCTATCCTAAACTAGGAGTTTCATAATTTTCAGGTCCTGTCTTTCATTATCTTGCATGAGTTAATTTGCGATACAATGATTCTTTGCATTGCTATCCTATTTGCTAGTTCTTACTTTTATTTGGGAATATATCCTATAATCCTAAATTATAAAAATCATAAAAAAATTTGTTTACTATTTTTTCTACATATTTAGCAATTCTTAGAGTCATCCCGCATCACAAATGGCTCTCTCATCTAGGTCCATGAAATCATAATTGGGTCTCCTCGAACTAAGATCCCAGATTGGGTCAGGGTGTGGTGCTCTCCTAGGATTGGGCTCCAAGAATGGATCAGGGTGTGGGGCTCTCCTAGGGTTGGGAGGTGTGGGAAAAGGTGACTCAAATTTAGGTCTAGTATGGGTCCTAGGGGATCTCTATAGGGTTCCTAACTGGGTTTTCGTTTAGGTAAGACTATGGTTTAGTTGGGCAAGCTGTTCATTAATGGTCCTTAATAAGGTTCCTATGCTAGATTCCATGGTCAGGCTGGGTTGGGTTGAGACTACAAGTATTGGGGCTCCTAAACTAAGGGTCATGCAACAAGCATACAAAAGTTATGCATTCTAGGATTTGGTAGACCTAGAGTCCAAGTAGAGTGAGTCAACTCAACTTACACCCAACTCAATAATTAATCCTTCTACTGGCTAGGTAAGAGGTGGGGTGGTGGGAGGCACCCTCTGCTTATCACAGGGTCCTAAATAAAAACCACCAGTTTGCTTAGGACATTTGCCACTGGACCTCTAGCCTTAGACACCAGTTTCCAGTAATAATTGGAGAATTGAATGCACTAGTTTTCTCACAAGACTCGAACTCGACCTATTAGTCCCTAAATCAATTAGGTTTCTACTCAGTTTTAATTAAGGCTTGGCTTCAAATGCAGGGTGTTGGTTTAAGAAAAGGTAATGACATCCTTTCCTCATCTGACATAGCAAAATTGCCCTTAAGTTGATTTAGTTATGATGCACGCACATGAACTTAAGATGCAATATGAAACTAAAAATATCAGAAAAATAGAAAATATTTGTTTTTTTTGTGTTTTATGCAGATGGTAAATTTAATTTCAGTTAACTAATATGCAATCAAAGTGGCTTGGGTTTGGGGGGGGTTTGATGGGTGATTAAGTTTCAGCCCT
Source organism: Areca catechu (assembly GCA_021397845.1). Lineage (NCBI taxonomy): Eukaryota > Viridiplantae > Streptophyta > Magnoliopsida > Arecales > Arecaceae > Areca > Areca catechu. Next base: position 119,677,170 of record CM038043.1, read on the forward strand.
AATCTAAACATGCAGAAATTTCAGCAAACATACTTAAGTTTCAGGCAGATTTTTTTTTGGGTTTTCAGATTAAAAACTTAAACTAAAATGCAGAAAAATAGATGAATAAACAGATATTTACTGATGAAAAATTCAGAGAAAAACAGCAAGAATTTAATAGGAAATTATATGTTTAGACTATAGTATGCAAAATTCAGCATGCAGAATTTTTTTGTTAGGGTTTTTTCTCATGCAGATTTCACCCTGTTTTCATATCATAAAAAATACAAAAAAATTACATAAATTAAAGCACTGATTGTGTGGATGATTGATACAAAGAACAGGAAAAAACAGATTCATTTTAATAGAAAAATTGCCCTATGTTTTCATGCATATGCAGATTTCAGCATGCAGAAATTCTAAACTATGATGCAAGAACATGCCTTATCCTAAGTTTTGATACAAAAAATTGAAGAGGGATGAACTCTAACTAATGATGGATGACATGAAAGGGATGGACATAAAGACAAACCAGATTAAAGAGAACAATTATTTTTGATTTTATTTTGGTTTAGTTCCCAAAAGTAGTCAAGACTAGGTTAGGGTTATTATGTAACTGTTAGAGTTTACCCACATGATAGAAAATATCAAAGAAATAAAGGAAAAAAAGGATCCTAGGGTTAAGAAACACCTATAGGACATGCTCATCTTCAAAAACTCAAAAAAAGAGAGAAGGGTTGGGTTAACTTACCTAGCAATGATTTACATGAAGCCATAGAAGAGATCCCTCCACTCAGATCGGCGCCTGGATGACAAAGCCTTTTTCCTACGGAACCATCAACTTTTTATTAGTTGAGTTCGGGGGCAAGGAAGAATTCATCCAAGGTTTGTTCCTCCTGAGGGATCTTGCAAACATTAAAGGTTAGTGTTGAAGATGATAGAAAAAATAAGAAACAGGTAGTTGGAAGAGAATAGAAGGCTGGGGGCGCAGGAGATGGATTCTTGGCCTGTTTGATGTAGGACGCCTAGCTTGGAGGGGCTGCCTGGATATGTGGGGTGCTGGGGCTTGGAGAGGGGTGGCCTGGAGTGGAGAGAGAGGATCTGGCATCTAGGGTTTGGAGGAGTTTGAAGGTGGCGGCCTAAGATTGGAAGAGGGTGGGGTGGCTTGAAGGAGGATGGTGATGGGCATCCAAGGTTATATGGATGGTGATGGGTGGCCTAAGTTTGCTTGGAGGAAGAAAGAAGGGGGTGGCTAGGGTTTAAGAAAACTAAAGTTTAAAAGATACACGGGCCTCACACCCACTCCCTCATGGAGGTCGATGTTCACAAGGAACAATGGCAGTAAAAAAAAACACTCAAATTTTCATTCATCAAAGTTCATTCATTACAAGAGGGAGGGGATGGGTATTTATAGATTCACCCAGGGCCCCTTCCCTGTCAAAGTGGGATTACAAGTTTGTATGGGACAAGGAGTACAAGTTTTGAGTGGAATTAGGAGACTAAAGTCCTGGTAGAACTTGAATATTGAACTCCTTGTAGAACTTGGACATTAACACATCTTGGGCTTGGACTGCTTGACTCCTTGCTGGGCTGGGATGAAATCTACTTGGACTGGGTCAAAAAATTGGGTGCCAACGTCTTGTGGACCTTGGTACCAATCATGAATGGGCCTAGAGTGGGGCGTCAAGGCCTGGTAAGAATAAGGGTGCCAGGGGCTTGGGCTTGGGCCTGGGGTGCCATTTCCTCATGAGCTGGGGTGCCAGGGGCTTCTTGGTTCTGGGCTTGGGAGGCGCCATCAATTAGGGGGGCTGGGGTAGCTTGAGTGGATGCCTGGTTGGGTGCATGAAGCCTCATTCAGTGGGGCATGGTGACTCTCCTGATCTGGTGATCCTCATATTGATTCTAACTTTAATGAAAATTACATGGACTCGATTTAGACGGAAACGAGGAACTTACTTAACTAAGTGGGCTCAACTGGGCTCACTTGTCCCACTTTCTTACATGACTCAAACTTTATTACAGGACTTAATTGACTCAAATGACCCTGGACTCAGAAAAATATGGCTAACTTTCCAACACGTGAAGTAGAGATCAAAATTGGAACCTTGAAATCTTGGTATGCTCCTAATGTCCCCACATCATTATGAAGAGTTTGGATGCCCTGTGCATCAACATCTAAGCAGATAATGACCTCATCTTATCTGCATTGCTTGGCTTGGGGGGTCTTGACAACTTCTTGGACATGGGCCCCTCCAACTAACTAGGCTGCCCCTTTAGGATATCCTCTGGTGATGGTGTTTACTAGGTTGCTGGTGGGATGGTTGCCCACATGTGGCTCTATGGCAACCCAAGATTGATGGTCAAGGGTTACAGCATCTTTAGGCTAATGGACATAGGTCTGCCGGTAACCTTGGTGAACTAGGGCTTCAATCTCCTTCTTTAAGATGAAGTAGTCCTTAGTGTCATCCCCATGCTCACAATGAAAATGGTAACACTTTGAAAGGTCCTTCTTGTTATGACTGCTATGCACATACATGGACTTCAGGACAGTCATAAGGAAGATCTCTATTAAGTTTCACAACAATCCGATGCCGTTTGAATAGCCAAACACTAAGCCCTAGGTCACTGCACATCAAGAACCCTACTGTAGCAAGCTAGTTCATGTCTTCATGATTCATCGAACCTCGAACATGCTTCCAAATCTCAAACTCTACTCCCAAATATTCTAAGAACAAGGGCTGGGTGTGGTACCTTAGGGATTGAAGATCTAGACCAAAAGCATGGATGGGGAGGAGTCCTAGTTTGATAGGGACTCCTTGGTAGCATCTCCTTCTAGTAGCCTTGATGCCTAGGAGCCTTCAAAATTGTCTAACATCCCACAAACCTTGTAGATCACTTCTAGATCTAAAAAACCTTGTTTGGGATCTCAGACCATCATGGAATAAGTCCTCTAAGTCTCCTAGTCAAACTCCCAATAGGTGGGATGAAGGGTGGCTCTAAATCCTTGAGTGCTAGGAATTCCTAGTTTGACAAGGAATCTTGGCACTATCCCTTTCCTCTTCTCCAATGCCCACCAAACCTTTAGGATGTGTACTAGACTTGATCCACCTCCCGTTGGGACTTTTAATTTGTGGGAAAACTACCTGGAACACCTTAGGTTGACTGGAATAGGAAAAAGAAGTGGTGGCATCAAGTTTCCTTAGGTGCTAGTCTTCTTAGGTGCTAGTCTTCATGCCCTGCACCTTCTCTTGGGAAAGAGGGGGCATGTGTGAAGCCTCCTTCCATTGCCTTGCTGCTACTCCTTGGATGGCATGCAGCACTAATAAACACATAATTTAGATACCATAAGCATTAAATATTATATTAATTGATGTTTATTAATTAGAATTTGATGCTTTATATTTTATTTTGCAGGTAACTAGAAGATTATGCCAACCTGAACCTAAATTGGCTTTGACCCCAGTGAATCAAGCAAATTATTGAAGAAACCAAAGGCTCAAAATCATAAGAAGGAGACTTGAGTTTGAATCCAAGCCATAGGCACATTCAATCAAGAAATCAAATGGAATATGAGCACCTAATCCAAGTTGACATGAAGATCTCATAGAGTCTTAGGAGAATAAGACTCTTGGATGGGGTGAAGCATGATTGACCAAGGAAGAAGTTTTTGGTGTGGGAGTCAAATTAGAAAGGAAACTAGTGCCAATTAGGAAGGAAATTGGATAAGGAGCTGATGTGTGAAGTTAATCCCATGATATCAAATTATGTGGATGCCTAAAATAAAAGGAAATAAGGAGGGAATTAGATTAGAGTAGGCGATGATTTTTGGAGCTTTTGGTGTGAGGCTTGAAAAGGAAAAAAATCTGAAAATCAAATGGAGGCATGAGAGAGAGTCCAAGAAATCTTAGACACTTGGAATGCTAAAAATAAGGGACTTGTGGCATTGGAAAACAAGGAAAAGTGCACAATCTTTTTTTGGCGTGTGGGATTACGTGTGATGGATTAGGACACCAATTCAAATGAAGAAAGTGTTGAGGCATCCAAATCTATTGGGTGTCCTAGGTATTTGGGCAGCCAAGGCTCCAAGATGGGCATGAAACCAAACAAGGAAGACTTGGTAAAAGAAATAAAGAAAGAAAAGTAGGCCAGCTGAATTTTGGCAAGAGAAAATTTGAACGTGAAATGTTCTTGGGTGCTAATTTAAATTGAGAGTCCTAAATGGTGAGTACTCTAGATGGGATGGTGCTAATTAAAGATAAAAGGTGTGACGATTCTACAAGTTGGTGGCTACCAAAGAAAAGAAGGGAAGAAGTTTAATTGTGGCATTAATCCAATAAGAATGAGTTCAAGAACTCTTGGTGTTTGGAACCTTAAGGAAACAAGCTGAGTTGAGGCATGAAGAATAAATTAAGGAAGGCATCAAGGATCAGCAAAATTCAGATAAAAAATTAGATTTTATTTGAAGAAGATCTTGAAAGGAATTATAAATGGATGAGGGGAGAAAGCATAAGGATCATCAAGCCTTCTTTTGCCATCTCCTAACTATTCATCACCCTATTATAACACTATGACCATCTTCCTTCTCCCCTATCTCCTTAGCCTCCATAGCCCTAATATTCTCCACCATCTTCATCATCTTTATATTCTCCACGGCCCTCAAACCTTCCATCATCCTCTCTATCATAAACCCTAGCTAGTCTTCATACCATCCACCTTCATCCATCAAAACCCTAAACCTATCACATCCTTACTCCACCATTCCCCCTCCACCTACCTCCCTTCCAAGATGTTGTGAAGACTATTTTAGCATGAAAATGATGGTGAAGATCTACTCCATGGAAGTCTAAACCCCCACTATCTCGAAAAATCCCTATAAAACTTGTAACATGCAGGGTGTTTATTTGTGATTCATCTTTTGTACCTTTTTTTGTAATGAAATAAAATTACTTTCATTTCTATATCTTGTTATTGTCTATCTTTTACTTAGAATAATCTATACTCTCGGGATGAATTATCCATGGATATGGTCCATATTCTTGAGATAGATTATCTTTAAGTAAGATTCTTGATACTTTGTATGTATCTATTTTGACTAGACTATACTCTAGAGGGATGGGTAGTAATCCAACAGGTACGGGGCATGCTCTTAATAGATAGATAATATCTTGATAGAAAGCATATAGAGTAATTGCATAGTGAGAGGGTACCAACTACGATCAAGTAAAATTCCAAGATATCTCTTTATTCATATTTCATTTTCTACCAACATATAGTTTAGTTATTTTCATTGAGATTATTAATTAATCAATTATTTTATATTCATCTTTTTAATTTTAAATACTCGAACGCAACTCAGTCCATGGTCCTCATGGATACAAACCTGACTCACTACTATCTCCATAGTATTGAGTTAGAGAATTATTTTTGATACCTTCGACAAGTGATCAAACACCAAATAGAGGGGGAGAGATTAGGGAGATGATGGATTCTATTATTCCTTCAAGTTAGGTTTACATATGGTACCTATAGACCAAAGGGTTCTCCTAATCAAAATAGAACTAGAAACACAATCCTAAACCTAACTCTAATTCTTCCAAGGAAACTCCAATTAGAAGAACACTCATCCAAGCCTATATACACTCATGTAAAAATTAGATCCTAGGCATCAAGGATCTGACTTGGTTTTGGGTGCAGATCGGGGCCAAGTCCTGGGAGGTGATCTGCGATGACTTTGGGATTGACCACACCATGAATTATTCCGGCGATTCTGACCTCCAACTCGAGCGGATTACAGGGCCAGTGGCGGTCGTTATGTCCCGCAGGCGGTGCCCAAGGATCTGAAGCCGGCATGAAGATCTCTCGGATCTTGGCCCAGACAACGGGGATCCAGTGACCGTGGAGATGGTGGCGGAGGTTGTTGTAGCGGGAGGTGGACAGTAGCATGGGTGGATCATGGACAATCGCCTTCCCTATCCTAAGAAAAAAAAATGATGCAGTACGGTGGTCCCAGCTGGAAGAAACTCGGCATGGCTGGGCACGACGGCGGCTGGGCATTGCAAGAGGCACAGGGTTGCTGGCTGGAGGCGACTCCAGGCGGAGGGGCATCGAGCGCGAAGAAGGGGGGCATCACGGACATGGGCATCATGGGCGTCATAGGCATTGAGTAGCAGGGGGTGGGAAAAATAGCCATGGGCGGTTCCGTGGGATTCATTGGCGTCTCCAAGAGGAGATCGATGCCGGGAGGGAGGTGGACGGTGGTCGGGCGTGGCGGATCTAGAGAAACGGGAAGAAAAAAATAAGAAAAATGGAGGTTCAGGCGATTCTGGGAGGTTGAAGATGATAAGAATAGCAGATGAATAACTTGGAAATAAACTTGGAATAAAATGGAAATATAAGGGATAGCTAGAATAGTAGGGATAAAAAAACCTAAACTAAAATAAAAAATCTAGAAAATTAAAAGAAAACCCAGATGGGTTTCGGGTCCTCAATCATTCTCCTGTAGCGCGAAGAACTCAACTCTGTCGAGTTTGAGGACGAAGCAAACCCTAGTCCGCTGCTAGCTCTGATACCAAAAAAATGGTGTGGGACGGAAAACAAAGGACCCTTGGTTATTCTGAAAGGGGAAACACCTAAAGCAACTACGGACCATGGGAGGGCTAAGAAGCCTCTCGGGACTAGGATAGAACTTATACTAAAACCCTAAAATGGCTGGACTCTTTTGGTTTTCAATTTTTTTCTTGGTGGAGGTGGTGAAGGAAGGATGGGGATATGGAGGGGGAACAAGAATGAAACTCGAACCTAGGATCTAGATCCGACAGGAAATAGAGAGATGGAGGGAAAAAAGGCACCTAGGGCCTCCAGCCCCTCGTCAGCTGTTTGGCAGCGAAGACCTTATTTGGGATCACATCCTGCCATCATGCACGGCGGCGTTGATGACTTGGAGATCACACCCCGCCATCATGCACGGTGACACTGATGGCTTGGAGCAGCTTCACGCTCCTCGACGATCTCGCTGGAGCGAAGGCATTGGGGCCTCACACCCCTCGACATCCCGAAGGACGAAGGCAAACGGGCCGCAGCCCAGAACCACAAACAAGTGGAAAACCCTCAAAAATTCATTTCATCAACTGATTTATTACAAGAGGGGGCGTGCCCTTTTATAGGTTTACAAGACATAGGCACCAAGTAGGACATACATGAAAATTTTATTTTATTTTATTTTATTAATTATAAATCCTGTACCTTTGAGATCCATGCCTATTCTTTCGCTCTGAAATCTGTGCATGTTTATCTCCTATGACCTTGGAAGAGAAGATTAAACGGGCGATGGGTTTAGAACCGACTTAGTTTTGGGCGTAGATCAAGGCCAAGTCCTGGGTGATGATCTGCGACGACTACGGGATCGACCACGCCGTGAATTATTCCGGTGATTCCGACCTCCAGCTCGAGTGGATTACAGGGCCAGCGACGACCGTTAAGTCCCGCGTGCGATGCCCATGGATGTGAAGCCGGCATGAAGATCTCCCAAATTTTGGCCCGGACAACTGGGATCCAGCGACCATGGATATGGCGGCGGAGGTTGTCATGGCGGGAGGTGGACGGTAGCATGGGTGGATCACGGATAGTCTCTTTCCCTGTCCTGAGAAAAAAAAATGATGCAGCAGGGTGGACCCAACTAGAAGAAACTCGGCATGGCTGGGCACGATGGTGGCTAGGCGTCGCAAGAGGCACAAGGTTGCTGGCTGGAGGCGACTCCAGGCAGAGGGGTGTCGGGCGTGGAGAAAGGGGGCATCACGGACATGGGCGTCATGGGCGTCATGGGCATGGAGCAGCAGGGGGTGTGGGGAACAGCCGTGGGCGGTTCCGTGGGATTTGCCGGTGTCTCCATGAGGAGATCGATGCCCGGGGGGAGGTACACGGTGGTCGGGCATGGCAGATTCGGAGGAATGGGAAGAAAAAAAATAAGAAAAATGGAGGTTCAGGCGATTCTGGGAGGTTGAAGATGATAAGAATAGCAGAGAAATAACTTGAGAATAAACTTGGAATAAAATGAAAATAGAAGGGATAGTTGGAATAGCGGGGATAAAAAAACTTAAACTAAAATAAAAAAATCTAGAAAATTAAAAGAAAACCCAGTTGGGTTTCGGGTCCCCGATCACTCTACCCTAGGAACAATCTAATCCTAGCCCTAAGATCCATACTAATCCTAGACTCTTAGAGCCATCAATAGCCCCTCTCCTAGCCTCTAAAGGCTTGGGAGAACCACATGTGTACCAACAATCTCCATCTTGGTGCCAACAAGACTTGGCATGCTCTTTGCAATCTGTCTGCATGATCCTATTATCAACGCACTATCGCTGCATACTTTGATAGCTCCCTATGCAAACTAAAATGACAATGCCTATCCCTTCAATCCTAGATGCCTAGATTCCTTTAAGATGATCGCCTCCTCTTGGGCTGAAGCTCTTTTCTTGTATCTAGGTATCCTCCTATGTCCTATTGGAATCTTTCTTTTTTGTACCTACACTAGCTATCACTTCAGCTTTTCTAGAGAGATCGCAACTCGCCTATCCTAGCTCAAACTAGGGATGGCAACAAAATCCAAACCCATGGGTACAAGATCTAACCCAACCTGATTGGGCTGGGTAGTTAATGCTTTGACTAGGTTTGGGCCGGATTTGGGTAAAACCTGAGTGCTTAACTTTGGATTTGGCCGGGAATTGATAGAGATGCCCCCAACCCAAATCCAGCTCAAATTATTTTAATATTTTAATATATAATTAATATATATTTTATTAAATATATTTTATTTTGATTGAATATGAAACTAAGTATTGTTGAGATAAAAATGTAGTTGAATTTTATGCATTTAATGTATGATTTATAGAATGATAGATGATTTTAAAGTTGATAAAAATGAAAAAAATATTTAATGTAACTCAATTAAGCTCATGCCAGGTAAGTCCGAATTACCCGATACTCGATTGAAATGGGTTTGGGTAAAAAAAACTAGTCTCGATATTGTTTGGGCTGGGTTAGGGTAGTTTATTGGGTATTCGGGTTTGGATTTGGCTAGTTAAAAATCTAGCCCGAACCCGACCCATTGCCATCCCTAGCGCGGACCCACCTATCTTTATTGGGGCTTGCCTTAGCCTCTACATAGCTATCTGAGTCCTCTCTCACCGTAGCCAAACTATCTAATATGCTCTTTCCTGAGCCATGCCTTTTCGATGCCTACACATCCTGCATCGACCCGTGCAGTGCATCACCACTGTTGGTGCTAAAATCTAACACCTTCTCTTGCACCTCTCGAATATAAACCTATGCCAAATCTCCCTGCACCTATGGAGGCACCTTTGATCGGTGCTCCACCTGAATGATGACTTCTCCTAGTGCTCCTGTAGAAGAAAAAACTAAAAATCATTAAGATCCGCACCCAAAGCTATCTTGCTAGGCATCCTACTACACCTCCACCATCACTGCTCCGATTTTGGACCCTCCACACTTTGTGGACCCCTCAAAAACTTCCAAGAGGACCTCCTTATCCTCTAAACTAGCAGCAACACTCCAAAAATCAGCCATCTTTATCATCCCAAATCTATGTAAATCCTGCTCTGGTCGAATTGCTGAAGGTACCCCAACTACTCCATGCCTTACTGCATCCAAAGGCCATAAAGTTGCTTCTTCAGCTCCACCTCATCCATTAACCCTTAGGGAACCTCTCCTCCAGCATGCCAAATACTTCTTATCTATCAAAGTGCCCCTTGCTTCCCATTTTCACTAGTGAACTTTATTGTGAATCTATCATACACTTTGGCCTTTCCTCCATGATTGGATCCAACCGAAGTTGGACCTGAATGTCTACCACCAAAACCTTCCACCTAATAAAGCTTCTCTTTTGATTAAGCCTCTTAACCTCCGCCTTTAACTTGCTGCTCCTTGTTAGCCCAACCATAATACAAAATGGTAGATTTAAAGCATACCGTGGAATAGGTGTAGATTTCAACAAACTTGAACAAAATTATAATAGCCTTCTTCCTCTCTTCTTGGATGCCTCTCCATGCTTTTTGCCCTTGAAACCTAACCTTCAGGGGCTCTTTTTCTTGCCTCCTACCTAGACTAGGAGTCTCACTAGGTTTTGGAAACCTGGGACTAGCAAAGAGACCTAAGAATTGCATGCAATCAAATTATGTTTGGAACAGAATTTTTGCAACACCTATTCCTCACTTCTATGCCTACTTGGCTCTGATACCAATTGTTATGACTACTGTTATCATGTGTGGACCTTAGGACACCATTTATGAAGCTCTCTACTAAGTTTCATGACAATCCAATATCGTTTGAATAGCCAAATCCTAAGCCCTAGGCCACTACATGTCAAGACCCTACTGTAGCAACCTAGTTCATCTCTCCATAATTCATTCAACCTTGGACATGCTTCCAAATCTCAAACCCCACCCCCAAACACCCTAAGAACCAGGGATAGGGGTGTGGTACCTTAGGGATTAAAGATCTAGACCAAAAACATAGATGAGGTAGAGTTTTAATTCGATAGGGACTCCTTGGTAGCATCTCCCTATAGCAGCCTTAATGCCTATGATCCTTCAAAATTATCCAACATCCCACAAAACTTCTAGATCACTTCTAGATCTGAAAAATAATGTTTGGAATATCAAACTAGCATGGAATAAGTTCTCTAAGTCTTCTAGTCAAACTCCAAATCAGTGAGATGAAGGGTGGCTCCAAATCCTTGAGCACTAGGGATTCCTAGTTTGACTAGGAATCCTAATGCTAGCAAACTAGGAATCCTAATGCTAGCCCTTTCCTCTTCTGCAACACCTCCTAAAACTTTAGGATGTGTACCAAACCTGATCCACCTCCTATTGAAACTTTGAATGAGTGGAAAAACTACCTAGAACACCTTAGGTCAACTAGGAATAGGAAGAAGAAGAGATGGCATCAATATCTCCTTAGGTGCTAGTCTTCATGTCATGCACCCCGATTTGGAAAAAAGGGGGCAAGTGTGAAGCCTCCTTCCACTGCCTTGCTACTATTTCTTGGGTGACATGCAACACCAAAGAAAGGGGGAGAGATCAAGGAGAAGATAGATTCTATTATTCCTTCAAGTTAGGTTTACATATGGTACCCTTTTATAGACCAAAGAATACTCTTAATCCAAATGGGACTAGAAACACAATCCTTTACCTAACTCTAATTCTTCCAAGTTTAATCTAATTAGGAAAGCACTCTTCAAGCCTATGTATACCCATATCTTGACCCACTCTAATACCTACTTTGACCCAAATCCAATTCAACATAGATTAGTCCCCTCAAGACCTAAAATCCTGGACCTTGAGCCCATGGAGGCCCAAACCTCCATCTAGGACCAATCTGATCCTAGTCCTAGGATCTAAACAAATCCTAGTCTCTTAGAGCCATCACTATAGCTTCTATCTTATCCTACTAAGGATTGGGAGAACTACACCTATGCCAACACTTCTTGGTCTTCGTGCTCATCCTTTTGGGCTAGCAGATTATATCTTGGTTCTTTATCTCTATCAAGATCTATCTCTAGGAAGTGCTGGAGGCTTGAAATCTTCATAGTGATGATGTGGGCTTCTATAATGATGTTGCGGGCTCTTAGAATGGTGGTGGGGTTTGGCTTTGCCTCTCTACTTCTTGGGTTGCAGAGGCGGGAGAGAGTAACTCTCTTGAGGGCACTTGCACTCTCCTCTCTCGTTTCTAGTGAGGACACAGTGCTAGGAAGTGACGTCAAAACCCTCCAAGCTCATTGTGGATCACCAATGAGTAGTTGTTCTATTTTAATTTCAGCTTGAGTCCTATAAATAACTTTAGTTTGCTTTGTTTTGCAAAATTAGTCAAGTTAGGTTTGCTTGAAGTTGAGTCTTATAATTAAATGAGGTTCAAGCTCAATTGTTAGCCAAGGCTAGGCCCAGTTGTTGAAGCCATGTCACCATGCCATGTCATCGTGCCACATTGCCTTAGTGGATCAATTCCATGACAAAAGAAGGTTGTCCAAAATTTTCACCAGACATCCGGACATCCGGACATCCAGACATCGAGACATGGGACATCCAGACATTAAGATATTGGGACATCCAGACATCAAGACAATGGAACATTGGGATATCAAGATATCGGGACAATTTAAGATTCAAGTTTATCCAAGAGAGGTGCCAACAAGTTCCTTCTCATCACCCCTATTTAAATCCAAGATGACACCATTTAAAAGGAGTAAAATGGAAGGATTCTTCCTCCTATTTATCACCATCTATCATGAATTGTCACCCACTCCAAATGGTTAGCCAACTTAAGGAGTTATTCAAATTTAAATGGAAGAAGAGTCCAAGGTTAAGTGGAGATTCATCTATATTTCAAAAGAGTCCAAGTTCCTATGTAATCTATTCAGCATTCAAAGAGATGTTTTATTATTTTGCCTACCATTCAAATTTGAAGAACAAGAAGAAGTTCACACCAAGAATGGATTAGCTCTAATTGAGAAGGATTAAGCGTGCCATATCATCTCATTTTTGTCACCACATTCTTCTTAAAAATCATGGAATGCCTCATTCATCGCCCAAGTCATGGAGAAGACCAAGAACAAAGGAGTCTACCCAATTTAAATTACAAAGAGTCTTCATCAAGGTCAAGAAGGAAATTAGAGTCCATTGTCATTTTAATTATTTTTGTATTCAAAAGAATATTTTCTTATCTTGCTACCATGAGTTTATTCTTATCAAGCTACTATGTAAGGGATCTATAAATACCATCCCATTCCCCTCTTGTAATCCAACTTATGATTGATTAATGAAACTCTATCAATTTTTCTCCAATTGCTAGGTAAGCATTGAGATTGCAATTGCTAGTTAAGTAATTGTAGTGTGTGAGTGCTCTACTAGTTAAGCATTGTATTAGTGTGGTGGAGTACTGAAGCCTGAGTTATCTCCTAAGTCCAAGATCCAGAAGCCCGGTGCCACCATCTTCAACATCCAGTCCAGATCTAGAACCAAGCCATCCATCCTTCTTTCCCTCTCTCATTTTAGATTTCCACTCCATTTCCACCATTCTAATCAAAGTTCTCTTGCAGGGTCTTTAGAGTACTCGATCAGAAGAAAAGGTTTCCCTTGCCATCCAGCCATCAACGAGAAGATTTGCTCCGATGGACTGAAGTTTGCAATCCTACTGCGAGATCTTGAGAGTTGAATCCAGATCTATTGAAACAGAGATGGGAAAAGCATTATTGGTAAGTAACCATCCGAATTTCATTAGATCTGGTTGATTGAAGTTAGGATGCCCTAGTTTCTGTGGTTTCTCAATCATCGGATCCAAAGTTCTTTATCTGATTGCATGCTGATTATATTGCGGGTGGCTAGTAAAGACTTAGTCTATTTTTTCATTAAATTAATTTGATAGTTTATCTGAGTTTGCTGCCATTGCTCATCAAAATTAAATTTTTAATTATTAGAATTAGTCTTTGCATCCATCTTGCATCAACTTTGGTATTAGAGCTTCTTGCATCCCTCGTCAGTTTTGGTATCAGAGCATGGTTAGGACTTAGTTTCTCTTTAAGTACTCGGATCGGGTGCTTCACCATGGTCATCCGGTCATAGAAAAAAGTAGCGCTTCAAGACCCTCACATCCCATTCAAAGGAGGTTTTCTATGGCATGTAGGGGTGCCGCTATGATTGACCCTTGAAGAAGAAAACAAAGAGATAGGCATCTTTAGGGTTAATTTTTTGCATCACGTCCATCCCAGTACATAATCTATTATTTTAATTATTTCTACATGTAGGAAGATCAGAAAATTTTGATTTTTCTTTTGCTAGATTCAATACATTTGATTTTATTTTCAAAATTTTCTCAGGATTTAATTCGGTCTGTAGAATTTTTGCATGTTTGATTACTGCCAGAATATAGTTTTGCTCTAGAATTTCAGCATATAGTTATTTCCGCCTATTTAAATTACCAAAATACATCAAAATATACAAAAAAAAAACTTAAGTGCACATCATTAGACTTGCTATGTATGCCATCATATGCATAACTTATTTTTAAGGGTGACAATATCATAAGATAAGGGAAGGAGCTCATTACCTTTCCTTGGCCCAAGAACAACCCCCTTTGCATTCGAACCTAAGCCTAATTTAAAATTGATTAGCAACCTAATACATCTTAGGGACACCAATAGGTCGGGTTTGAGTCTTGTGAGTGAACTAGTGCACTCAACCTTCCAATTATTATTGGAAGCTAATGTCAAGGCTAGAGGTCCAGAGGCAAACATCCTAAGTGGACTAGTTGTTTTTAATTAGGACCCTGTGTCAAGCAGGGGGAGCCTCCCACCACCCTACCACTTTCCTGGCTAGTGGAAGACTAATTATAAAATTGGGTGTAATTTGAGTTAACTCATTCCACTTGAGCTCTAGGTCTAGGAAGTTAGGATTGCATTGCATGACCCCTAGATTAGGAGCCCAATATCAGTAGCCTCAAACCCAACCAAGTCTGATTTGACCATGGAATCCACTATAGAAACTTTACTAAGGACTTTCAATGAATAATGTGCCTTGATGGACAATGGTTTGACCGATTGGATAAGCGACTCGACAACTTAGAGAGGATCTGTAAGACCCGTACTAACCCTGGTTCACCTAAACCATCTTTCCCTTGACCTAGAATTCATCAGCCATAATCCATTAGGATTAGTGCCCTTTATAAAAAATCAGGATCTAGCCTAGTCCACCCGAGTCCACCCATTCTTCAACAGATTTGACCCAATTCTCATCCGAGTCAACTCAACCCTAATCCGAGCCGACCCACCCCTGTGACCTAATTTGTTCCTAAGAATGACCCTGAAGAGAAAATATCTATTACAAACTCAGAGTTAATTGACCAGAAGATTACTCAAACTGAAACCATAGTGGAAGTATATGAAGTTGGAGAAAGCCTAATAGATGAGTATAAAAGAGAAGAGGAAGTTGATGAATCACCTAATGTATTATAATGACCATTAGGAAAAGAGAACCATGAGGGATTTAACATCCCTACCATTAGGGCTTTACTTGAGGAAACCCTAGAAGAAACACAAATAGGAGAGCTTAGTCCTGAAATTCTTGAACCAGAGGAATTTATTGAAGACATGATCTTTTTAATTCGGTACCCTCGGGATGAGGTCACCTATTCGATTCCAATTAATGATCTCTTCCCTGAACTTACTGATCCATTCTTTGATAAAGTGGACTTTTTGCTACTTGTAGATCCATGTCCATTCTTTAAGGTCACCCCCATGAATCCAGACCCAATTGTCAAACCCACCTCATATTTCCTACCCTTCCCTGAGGCTTCCAATATTTTTAGAACCACCCAGTTGCATTTTGTTGAGGTTAGCTTGTTTTATCGGTCCTTTGAGCCCATTCAATTTGCTACCTACTTCTGGAAGACGTTATGGCACTTATTAGGAGTCCACATCAAGTTTTCATCTTCATATCATCCATCAACTAGGAATCAAGCCCAAAGTTCTAGTTGTAGAACAAATAAATTTCATTTGATATGAATGCATAGTTGAGTCCATTAGGTATTGATGTGAGTCATATGCATAGCATGTTTAGGAATTGCATAAAGAAATAAGTAAGAAAATTATTGAAAGCAATGAATCTTATGAGCATATGGCTAACTCACACAAATGTTTCAAAGAATTTAATGAGGGAGACTCTGTCATAATCAGGCTTCATCTTGAATGGTTCCCACCTAGAATCATGAAAAAACTAAATGCCCATAGTGCAGGACCATACAAGATCATAAAGAAAATTGGGTATAATGCTTATGTGATAGATTTACCACCTGAATAAGGTATCAGTCTAGCCTTCAATGTATCAGATCTTGTTGAGTATAAGGAGCTAATAACGATACCTAGTGAGCCATTTGGGCTAGATTCCATTTTTGAGAGTGACCCTACCCTTGAGTGTCCACCAACCAAATTACTAGAATGGAGAGATAAGATCGAGTGGATTTTGGATGACAAAACTATCACTATTATGAGTAAGGATTATCAACGTTACCTGGTTCGATGGCAAGGTAGACCAGAATCTGATAATTCATGGATCACTCGAGAGGATCTGCAAAGACTTAACCCAGACTTGCTAGAAATTACAAGAGCAGAGTCAACCCATACTCGACAGGGTCGAGTTCCTCCCACCTCGTGAGAATTAGTGAGGACACCAGAGCTAGGAAGAGACATGAAAACCCTCCAAGCTCGTTGTGGATCACCAATGAGTAGTTATTCTATTTTAATTTTAGCTTGAGTCCTGTAAATAACTTTAGTTTTCTTTGTTTTGCAAAATTAGTGAAGTTAGGTTTGTTTGAGGTTGAGTCTTATAATTGAATGAGGTTCAAGCTCAATTGTTAGCCAAGGCTAGGTCCAGTTGTTGAAGCCATGTCACCATGCCATGTCATCATGTCACATTGCTTTAGTGGATCAATTCCATGACAAAATAAGATTGTCCAAAATTTTTATCAGACATCCAGACATCCAGACATCGAGACATTGGGATTTCCAGACATCAAGATATTGGGACATCCAGACATCAAGACAATGGGACATTGGGACATCGAGATATCAGGACAATTTAAGATTCAAGTTTATCCAAGAGAGGCGCCAACAAGTTCCTTCTCATCACCCCTTTTTAAATCCAAGATGATGCCATTTAAGAGGAGTAAAATGGAAGGATTCTTCCTCCCATTTAGCACCATCTATCATGAATTGCTGGCCAATCCAAATGGTTGACCAACTTAAGGAGTTATTCAAATTTAAATGGAAGAAGAGTCTAAGGTTAAGTAGAGGTTCATCTATATTTCAAAGGAGTCCAAGTTCCTATGGAGTCCATTCAACATTCAAAGAGATGTTTTATTATTTTGCCTACTATTCAAATTTGATTAACAAGAAGAATTTCATGCCAAGAATGGATTAGCGCTAATTGAGAAAAGATTAAGGGTGCCATCTCATCTCATTTTTGCACCACATTCTTCTTAAAAATCATGGAACGCCTCATTCATCATCCAAGTCATGGAGAAGACTAAGAACAAAGGAGTCTATCCAATTTAAATTACAAAGAATCTTTATCAAGGTCAAGAAGGAAATTAGAGTCCATTATCATCTTAATTATTTTTGTATTCAAAAGAATATTTTCTTATCTTGCTACCATGAGTTTATTCTTATCAAGCTATTATGTAAGGGATCTATAAATACCATCCCATTCCCCTCTTGTAATCCAACTTATGATTGATTAATGAAACTCTGTCGGTTTTTCTCCAATTACTGGGTAAGCGTTAAGAGTGCAATTGCTGGTTAAGTAATTGTAGTGTGTGAGTGCTCTGCTGGTTAACCATTGCATTAGTGTGTGTGGAGTACTTAAACCCGAGTTATCTCCTGAGTCAATGATCCAGAAGCCCGGCGCCACCATCTTCAACATCCTGTCCAGATCCAAAACCAAGCCGTCCATCCTTCTTTCCCTCGCTCATTTTAGATTTCTAATCTATTTCCACCATTCTAATCAAAGTTCTCTTGCAGGATCTCTAGAGTACTCAATCAGAAGAGGAGGTTTCCCTTGCCATCCAGCCATCAACGGGAAGATCTGCTCCGAAGGACTGAAGTTTGCAATCCTACCGCGAGATCTTGAGAGTTGAATCCAGATCTATTGAAACAGAGGATGAAAAAGCGTTATTGGTAAGTAACCATCTGAATCTCATTAGATCTAGTTGATTGAAGTAAGGACATCCTAGTTTTGATGGTTTCTCAATCATCGGATCTAGGGTTCTTTATGTGATTGCTTGCTGATTATATTGCGGGTAGCTAGTAAAGACTTAGTCTATTTTTTCATTAAATTAAGTTGATAGTTTATCTAAGTTTGCTGCCATTGCTCATCAAAATTAAATTTTTAATTATTAGAATTAGTCTTTGCATCCACCCCGCATCAACTTTGGTATCATAGCTTCTTGCATCCCACATTAGTTTTGGTATCAAAGCATGGTTGGACTTAGTTTCTCTTTAAGTACTCGGATCGAGTGCTTCACCATGGCCATCCGGTCATAGGAAAAATTGGAGCTGCAAGACCCTCACATCCGATTCAAAGGAGATTTCTTATGGTGTGTAGGGGTGCCACTATGATTGGCCCTTGAAGAAGAAAATAAAGAGATAGGCATCTTTAGGGTTAATTTTCTGCATCACATCCATCCTAGTACATGATCTATTATTTTAATTGTTTCTACATGTAAGAAGATCAAAAAATTTTGATTCTTATTTTTCTAGATTCATTTCATTTGATTTTATTTTTTATAATTTTTTCAGGATTTAATTTGGTATGTAGAATTTCTGCATGCCGATTACTGCCTGAGAATAGTTCTGCTCTAGAATTTCAGAATATAGTTATTTCGATCTATTTTAAATCTCAGCATAGTTTAATTTCTGCATTTAGGTTCATGTCATTTAATTTCCAGCAATTTATATTTCTACCAAAATACATCAAAATACACACAAAAAAAACTTAAGTGCACATCATTAGATTTCATATGTATGTCATCATACGCATAACTTACTTTAAGGATGACAATATCATAAGATAAGGGAAGGAGGTCATTACCTTTCCTTGGCCTAAGAACAACCCCCTTTGCATTTGAACCTATGCTTAACTTAAAATCGACTAGCAACCTAATACAGCTTAGGGACACCAACAAGTCGGGTTTGAGTCTTGTCAGTGAACTAGTGCACTCAACCTTCCAATTATTATTGGAAGCTGGTGTCAAGGCTAGAGGTTCAGAGGAAATGCCCTAAGTGGACTGGTGGTTTTTAATTAGAACCCTGTGTCAACCAGGGAAAGCCTCCCACCACCCCACCTCTTACTTGGCCAATGGAAGACTAATTATAAAATTGGGTATAATTCGAGTTAACTCATTCCACTAGAGCTCTAGGTCTAGGAAGTTAGGATTGCATTGCATGACCCGGATTAAGAACCCAATATCAGTAGCCTCAAACCCAACCCAGTCTGATTTGACCATGGATATCTATAGAAACTTTACTGAGGACTTTCAATGAACAATGTGCCCTGATGGATAATAGGTTTGACCGACTGGATAAGTGACTTGACAACCTAGAGAAGATTCGTAGGACCCGTACAACCCTGGTTCACCTAAACCAACTTTCCCTGGACCCAGAATTCATCAGCCATAACCCATTAGGATAGTGCCCTTTATCAAAAATCAGGATCTAGCCTAGTCCACCCGAGTCAATCCATTCCTCAGCAAATTCAACCCAATTCTCACTCGAGTCAACTCAACCCTAATCTGAGCTAACCCACCCCTATGACCCCATTTGTTTCTAGGAATGACCCTGAAGAGGAAATATCTATTACAGACTCAGAGTTAATTGACCAGAAGATTACTTAGATTGAAATCATAGTGGAAGTATATGAAGCTAGAAAAAACCTGATAGATGAGTATAAAGGAGAAGAGGAAGTCGATGAATCACCTAATGTATTAGAAGGACCATAAGAAAAAAGAGAACCATGAGGGATTTAACATCCCTACCATTAGGGCTTTACTCGAGGAAACCTTAAAAGAGACCTAAGTAGGAGAGCTTAGTCTAGAAATTCTTGAATCAGAGAAATTTATCAAAGACATGATCTTTTTAATTCGGTACCCTCATGATAAGGTCACCTCTTCAATTCCAATTAATGATCTCTTCCTTGAAATTACTGACCCGTTCTTCAATAAAGTGTACTTTTTGCTACCTGTTGATCCAAGTCCATTCTTTAACGTCACCCCCATGAATCCAAACCTAGTTGTAAAATCCACCTCATATTTTCTACCCTTCCCTAAGGCTTCCAATGTTTTTAGAACCACCCAGTTGCATTTTGTTGAGGTTAGCATATTTTATCAGTCCTTTGAGCCCATTCAATTTGCTACCTACAAATGGAAGACCTTATGGCACTTATTAGGAGTCCACATTAAATTTTCAACTGCATATCATCCATCAACTAGGAATCAAGCCTAAAGTTATAGTTGAAGACCTAATAAATTTCATTTGATAGGAATGCTTGGTTGAGTCCGTTAGGTATTCATGTGAGTCATATGCACAGCATGTTAAGGAATTACATAAAGAAATAAGTAAAAAAATTATCGAAAGCAATGAATCTTATGAGCATATGGCTAACTCACATAAACATTTCAAAAAATTTAATGAAGGAGACTATGTCATGATCAGGCTTCATCCTAAATAGTTTCCACCTGGAACCATGAAAATGAAAGGATTATGCCCTATAAGCCAATATCTGTATCTCCCAGACCATTGTAAATTGACAAATTAATAAAGGCAATAACTTTTTCATCATTCGCTGTGTCATTATATGATGAACCCCATAGATTAGGGCTATGGTTGTAGGGCTATGATGAGATCATACCAGTGAGATCTAAGGCCTTAAAACCCTAATCTAGAATATTCCTAGTCATAGGAACCCTGAGTTGGGGATCAGGGTTTTTCCGGTAAGGCTGGCACATCCTATGTATGCTGAAAAGGGTGACTGCTCTCACAGTCATTTGTGTAGGACACTAATACAAGGATGTGGGTGCTCATTAGTGAATGAGTTCACTGAATAGATCCAGTTTGAGAACATCTAATGGAGCCTTAGCTGCTTGTCAATAGATGTTTTCTCATAGTGGGAGTTGTACAAGTAGTCCTATGACCTGAGACTGCCATAATACCTTATGTACATGAACCCATGCTTTGGTTCAATCTCATTCATGACACTGGGTCATGCACAAGGTTGACGCTGGGTGTGGTGAATTGTATATGAAGGAAATGAGTAGGTCAACAAGGAATTGATCACTCCTAGTAGGAGGAGATTGCATCCAGCCAAATTAGGTCAGATGATGATTCAGGAAATCTTTGATCAAAGTACAGATATTAGAAATGATTTCTAATATCGAATTAATTGAATCATTAGTGTATGACTGAGCTGGGAATGAGTATAAACTGGATTTGACATGATTCCATATCCATAGTTATATTCGGGATGCAAGATGATTAAAGGATCGAATTGTACGGGAACTTTCCACTGAAGGGTAGTTTTGGAATTACACCAGAATTTCCATATCTTCCGGGTAGACATGACACGTTGCTAGACGTCAATCTTGTCTTGTGGGTTGATCAAATTAAATGGTTTAATTGGATCACAAATTAGGAGGAGTCCTAATTGACTGACTCGAGTTAGCTCGATTTGACCTAAATCGATTAGAATGAGTTCTGATCAGATTAGGTCAACTTGCACTCGGACCCACTGCTGGCTAAGTATGGAACCCAATGGGTCACACACTTAGGACAGATAATCAAGGTTTTAATTTGGAATTAAATCTCGTTTGCAGATGAACACACTAGCATGTGTTGCAAACCATGGCTTCTACTTGAATCGGATTCGAGTTAGGGTTCCGATTTGGTCTTTTTAGATCCAAATTCATTCCGGTTTGAATCTAATTGAAGATTCAACACTTTGGGCTAATAGTAGGCTAGCAATTGGGCTAACCTAAGAGGCTAAACCCCTTTCCCACATTGCCTAAGTTCCTCCGCTTCTTTTCCCACGCGCGCGTGCAAGGAGAAGAGTCCACGCGCGCGTGGACTCTTTCCAAGACGCGTCTTTGCGTGAAAAGAAAGAAAAAAAGGCCGGTGATTTTTGAAGAGGCGTGGAAGAGAGTCCACCTAGGCGTGGACTCTCCAAAAAGGGGAAAAATACCGTGAAAAAGAAAAGAGAAACACCGAAGGGGCACGACTCTTCCTTCTGCACGCGCCCTTCTATGTTTTTCACGATCCTTCTTCGCGTCTTCCCATCCCAAAGGCCGTGAGATTAATCCCAAGGGCCATGAGATAAAGACAGAAGACGTGAGAAGGGAGAGAGGGACGTGAGAGGATGTTTTCAGATGAGAAGGTGCCTCTCTGTCGCCTATTTAAGAAGAAGGCTTCACCGTAAAAAATCATTCCAGATTTTCTACGACGAAGTCTTGCTTCTCTTTCCTTCTCCCTCTCCAGAAGATTGTTTCCCCCTCCTCTCTTTCCTCTTTGATTCCTTTACAGAGCCTAGGCTCTGTCGAATCTCAGAACAGAAGGAGAGTCAGAGAGAGAAACTCTCCGACGGTAAAGGAAGAAGGCGCCTCTTTTTCTTTCTTTCTTACATTAAGACAATTTTGTCTTAATTTTCTTCTCCCTCCAAGACAAGCCTTGTCTCATTTTAGGACAAGGGCTTATTCTTAAGACAAGAGTGTCTTAAGGGGCCAAAGTTGCTAAAAACTAGGAGAAGGGTAAGAGAGAAGGTCATAGTCCCCGTTTGGCTAGAGGAGTCCTAGCCAATAGCCCATATATCAAGTTCTTGGGGTAGAACTTGATTGGAAGGAACCCAATTAAGGAGTCACTGTCTTGATCATCTACCCGTGTGGATCACCATCGGAGGGCGGACAAGTGGACGCCTGGTGTGTTCAAAAGGTTACTCAATTTGGAGTTTATTTCTACATCAGACTGGATATAGCGATCTGAGGTTAGTATCTAAACTATGTTTAAATTTGGACATGCATGTAGTCATAAGTTTTAATTGTTAATAAGGAGATTTTGGGATTAGGGTTCGGACCTGATTTCATAAAAATTTTGAAATCCACGCTTCCGCACTGGTTCCCGAACCTAACAGTGGTATCAGAGCATCCTTATTAGGATTAAAACTTATGCAGTTCAATTCATGATGTAGTATCATGTTAAAGTTATTATATTGATGCACAATGCATATCTTTGATTGAACATGAGTTTGATGAGTGCCACCAGTTAGGGTTTTCCACTGAAATCCTAATTGTCTTAGAGATATGATTAGCCCTGGAGCCATCATACTGAAATAAGGTTGTCCTGGCATAATGGTGTATCCATTATGTGGTAAATGGTTGTCCTAGTATGATGGCACACATTTCACATATTTGCTTAGTTTAAAGCATGTATTAATATATGTGATAGCTTTTAATTGAATGTGCTGGCATTGCATAAACCCCTCTTAAAATTATATTAAGTGGTAGTATAGTTAACCGATAAGCATTATTAGTCATGATGGATAATTAGTCATTTCGATGTCTAGAAAGGTGGTTCTGGGAAGGTAAAGGGAATCGTGGTTTTTAATTGGTTCCGTTGACTGACCTGGCCAATTTTAAATTGGTGTCTAGGAAAGCAACGGGGGGACCCCCACATCTCTTCCACTAGCCTGGCCGATCTGATTGATTTAATTCTTGACTAACATGCTTGGTGTTAAAATACTATTATTGGCCTTCCTTCATGATAGGTCATCATTGTGTTACGATCTATACTAGGTTTGTTGTGTACACACAAGACCTAATATGGTGACTAACACAATTTTTGGCCTAATACAATTATTTGTTTATGGCATGATTTAAAGTAATATTTTGTTGTGTACACACAAGGGTATTACTATTAAAGTCATGACTATATGGCTATGAAGGGTCTTACTTAACTAAAATATTATAGTTTGTTGTGTATACACAAGGCTATTAATATTTTAGAGGCCGAGATAAGTTGAGAATTGTACAGGTTACAATTGGAAAGAGTTTTCCTACCTATGAACTTATATAAGATTTGTTGTGTACACACAAGGTCTTTTATAAGGGATTGGGATCTCAACCCCACTAAGAAAGATCAATTAAGGTTTTCTCGATCATCGTATAGAGGGTTATGATGCTCGATAAAATAGTGGGAGACATAATTAAATTAAAGTCCTAATTTAATTATGTGTTGTCATTTCATGGTTGTTTGCTTATGTTTTCGTTCTTTGTTTAAATGTAGATAAATGGCCTCTTCACTCTCACTCCGTAGTATTTTAGATGCCAACAAATTGACTGGGCCTAATTATGTTGATTGGCTGAGAAATTTGAAAATAGTACTCAGTCAAGAAAGAATTTCCTATATTCTTGATACCCCAATTTTGGAACCACCAAGGGAAGATGCCTCGCAAGAGGAGAAGACCACATATAATATGTGGCAAAATGACTCACTTACTGTCAAATGTGTTATGCTTGCCTCCATGACTAACGAGTTGCAGAGGCAGCATGATAGCATGGATACTAACTCCATACTGCTAAATTTAAAAGAGCTTTATGGAGAACACAGTAGAACTGCTAGATATGAAATATCTAAGCAGTTGTTCCGTGCAAGGATGACAGAAGGTACATCAGTACAAGACCATGTATTAAAGATAATTGATCTAATCACTCGATTAGGTCAATTAGGTTTTGTAATGGATGGGGAGTTGAATCAAGACTTGATCTTGCAATCACTCCCAGAGTCATTTTCACAGTTTGTTCTTAATTACCATATGAACAAACTTAATTCTTCCTTGCCTGAGCTGTTGAATATGTTGAAAACAGCAGAGAGCCATGTAAAGAAAAATAAGGCTCCAGTTCTTCTTGTGGATAAGAAGAAGACAGGCAAAAGGGGTTCAAGTAAGAGGATGAATCCCAAAGGGGGCATTAAGAAGAAGAAAGGAAAGAAGGCCTCCGGACAGATGACCTGCTTTCATTGTGGCAAGCCGGGTCATTGGAAAAGGAACTGCAAGATTTACCTTGCAAGTGTGAAGCCTGGTGCATCAGAGGCACCAAAAGGTATGAAAGAAGTTCATACTATTTTGTCATTGGATTCTTCCATTTCAAATACTTGGGTGTTGGATACCGCCTGTGGTCATAACATCTGCAAATCATTGCAGGGACTTCAGGGGCTTAAAGTATTGAAGGAAGGTAACTTTGAGCTCTACGGTGCTGGAGGGGACCCCATCCAAGCAGAAGCTGTAGGGACTTATGTTTTGAAGTTACCTTCAGGGAAGATCTTGGAGCTAAGGAATTGTTACTATATGCCGAAAATCATTAGAAATATCATATCTGTACCCTTGTTACTTAAACAAGGATATACTATGAATGTAATGAGCAGTGGCTGCTCAATTTCTTTATTTAATGAAATTATATGTTATGGCATATTCTGCAATGGTCTCTTAACTCTTTCCACTAATGACAATATTTTTCATGTTTCTAACAAACGAAAAAGAGATGATGTTAACAATACCTTACTTTGGCATTGTCGACTTGGACATATTAGTGAGACTAGGATTAACAAGTTGTACAAAGAAAATTTCTTTGATCCTTATGACTATGAGTCATTAGGAACTTGTGAATCATGTCTCATGGGTAAGATGACCAAGACTCCATTTAGTGGACATGGAGAAAAGACAAAAGAGTTATTAGGACTCATACAAACAGATGTATGTGGGCCTATGACAACTCAAGCCTATGGTGGATACTCATACTTCATCACATTTACTGATGATTTTTCAAGGTATGGATTTGTGTATCTAATGAAACATAAGTCCGATGCTTTTGAAAAATTTTTAGAGTATCAAAGTATGGTAGAGAAACAGACAGGAAAAAGTATAAAGATCCTCCGATCAGATAGAGGAGGTGAGTACTTATCCACTGAGTTTCTTGATCACCTTAAAGATAAGGGGATCATCTCTGAATGGACTCCTCCTTACACACCACAATTAAATGGTGTTGCTGAAAGGAGGAATCGTACTTTATTGGATATGGTATGGTCCATGATGTGCTTCACGGAGTTACCTTTTACTTTCTGGGGATATGCTTTGGAAACAGCAACTTATATCTTGAATAGAGTACCATCTAAAACTGTCTCTAGCACTCCATATGAATTATGGAGAAGTAAGAAGCCGAATCTTAAGTATATTAAGATATGGGGATGTCCAGCCTATGTAAAAAGAAATTTTGGACATAAACTAGATGCTAGAGCAGACAAATGTCTATTTATCGGATATCCTAGAGATAGTATAGGATATGTGTTCTACCACCCTACTGAACAAAAGGTTTTGGTCAGTAGGCATGCCACTTTTATGGAAAAGGAATTTATCCTACAAAAGGGCACTGGTAGAAATATCGAACTTAATGAGATTCAACAAATAGACACTTCTCAGTCAAGTAACAACATAGTTAATATAGAACCTGAACACACTCCTATCCGTAGGTCTGATAGGGTGCGACAGGCACCTGAGAGGTATGGGTTCATAATTGAAAATAATGAAGCCCAAATCATTCAAAATGATGAGCCTCTAACCTATACGGAAGCAGTCATGAGTAGAGACTCAGACAAATGGCTGGAAGCCATGAGATCCGAGATGGACTCCATGTATGTCAACCAAGTATGGTCTTTGGTTGATGCACCAGAGGGTATTAACCCTATTGGGTGTAAATGGGTCTATAAAAGGAAGATTGGGGCAGATGGCCAAGTTGAAACTTATAAAGCCAGATTGGTGGCTAAGGGTTTCAGACAAAAACAGGGAATAGATTATGATGAAACATTTTCCCCTGTTGCCATGCTCAAATCTATTCGGATTATGCTTGCTATAGCAGCATATCATGATTATGAGATCTGGCAAATGGATGTAAAAACTGCATTCCTCAATGGTTTCCTTGAGGAAGAGGTTTATATGTCACAACCAGAAGGTTTTGTCTTGGAGACTAAACCTAATCAGGTATGTAGGCTAAAGAAATCCATTTATGGATTAAAGCAAGCATCCAGGAGTTGGAACATCCGATTTGATAAAACAGTCAAAGAATTTGATTTTTTCAAAAATGAGGATGAACCTTGTGTGTACAAGAAGACTAGTGGGAGTGCCATAGTTTTCTTAGTTCTATATGTTGATGATATACTTCTTATTGGGAATGATATCCCAATGTTACAATCAGTCAAAGTGTGGTTATCGAAACAGTTTTCCATGAAAGACTTGGGAGAAGCATCCTATATACTGGGTATAAAGATCTATAGAGAAAGATCAAGAAGGATGCTTGGCTTGTCCCAGTCTATGTACATTGACCAGGTGCTAAAGAGATTTAGCATGGAGGAAAGTAAAAGAGGTTACTTACCTATTGGTCATGGCATACGTCTTTCTAAGAGGATGTCTCCTAAGACACCTGAAGAAAGAAATAGAATGAATTCTATACCTTATGCTTCGGCTATAGGGTCGATTATGTATGCTATGATATGTACCAGGCCTGATGTGGCATATGCCTTGGGTGTAGCCAGTAGATTTCAGGCTGATCCAGGAGAGGATCACTGGAAGGCTGTGAAAAATATTCTTAAGTACCTGAGAAGGACTAAGGATATTTTTCTTATATACGGAGGATCTGATCTTAAACTAGAAGCCTATTCAGACTCTAGTTTTCAATCAGACCCAGATGATAGTAAATCCATTTCAGGGTATGTCTTTACCTTGAATGGTGGAGCAGTAAGTTGGAAGAGTACTAAACAGCAGACTGTAGCTGACTCAACTACCGAGGCAGAGTACATAGCTGTCAGTGAAGCCGCCAAGGAAGCTGTCTGGATGAAGAAATTCATCACAGAGTTGGGAGTAGTTCCTGAGATTGAGAACCCGGTGCCACTCTATTGTGATAACACTGGAGCAGTTGCTCAAGCTAAGGAACCGAGAGCCCATCACAAGTCCAAGCACATTCTGAGACGCTTCCATCTTGTCCGAGAGATAATCGAAAGACAAGAAGTCTGCATCAATAGAGTAGATACAAAGAACAACATAGCAGACCCGTTCACTAAGGCTCTACCACAGCGGGAGTTTGATCGCCACCTCGATTGTATGGGGTTAAAGAATAAGAGCGATTGGCTTTAGTGTAAGTGGGAGATTGAAAGGATTATGCCCTATAAGCCAATATCTGTATCTCCCAGACCATTGTAAATTGACAAATTAATAAAGGCAATAACTTTTTCATCATTCGCTGTGTCATTATATGATGAACCCCATAGATTAGGGCTATGGTTGTAGGGCTATGATGAGATCATACCAGTGAGATCTAAGGCCTTAAAACCCTAATCTAGAATATTCCTAGTCATAGGAACCCTGAGTTGGGGATCAGGGTTTTTCCGGTAAGGCTGGCACATCCTATGTATGCTGAAAAGGGTGACTGCTCTCACAGTCATTTGTGTAGGACACTAATACAAGGATGTGGGTGCTCATTAGTGAATGAGTTCACTGAATAGATCCAGTTTGAGAATATCTAATGGAGCCTTAGCTGCTTGTCAATAGATGTTTTCTCATAGTGGGAGTTGTACAAGTAGTCCTATGACCTGAGACTGCCATAATACCTTATGTACATGAACCCATGCTTTGGTTCAATCTCATTCATGACACTGGGTCATGCACAAGGTTGACGCTGGGTGTGGTGAATTGTATATGAAGGAAATGAGTAGGTCAACAAGGAATTGATCACTCCTAGTAGGAGGAGATTGCATCCAGCCAAATTAGGTCAGATGATGATTCAGGAAATCTTTGATCAAAGTACAGATATTAGAAATGATTTCTAATATCGAATTAATTGAATCATTAGTGTATGACTGAGATGGGAATGAGTATAAACTGGATTTGACATGATTCCATATCCATAGTTATATTCGGGATGCAAGATGATTAAAGGATCGAATTGTACGGGAACTTTCCACTGAAGGGTAGTTTTGGAATTACACCAGAATTTCCATATCTTCCGGGTAGACATGACACGTTGCTAGACGTCAATCTTGTCTTGTGGGTTGATCAAATTAAATGGTTTAATTGGATCACAAATTAGGAGGAGTCCTAATTGACTGACTCGAGTTAGCTCGATTTGACCTAAATCGATTAGAATGAGTTCTGATCAGATTAGGTCAACTTGCACTCGGACCCACTGCTGGCTAAGTATGGAACCCAATGGGTCACACACTTAGGACAGATAATCAAGGTTTTAATTTGGAATTAAATCTCGTTTGCAGATGAACACACTAGCATGTGTTGCAAACCATGGCTTCTACTTGAATCGGATTCGAGTTGGGGTTCCGATTTGGTCTTTTTTAGATCCAAATTCATTCCGGTTTGAATCTAATTGAAGATTCAACACTTTGGGCTAATAGTAGGCTAGCAATTGGGCTAACCTAAGAGGCTAAACCCCTTTCCCACATCGCCTAAGTTCCTCCGCTTCTTTTCCCACGCGCGCGCGCAAGGAGAAGAGTCCACGCGCGCGTGGACTCTTTCCAAGACATGTCTTTGCGTGAAAAGAAAGAAAAAAAGGCCGGTGATTTTTGAAGAGGCGTGGAAGAGAGTCCACCTAGGCGTGGACTCTCCAAAAAGGGGAAAAATACCGTGAAAAAGAAAAGAGAAACACCGAAGGGGCGCGACTCTTCCTTCTGCGCGCGCCCTTCTGTGTTTTTCACGATCCTTCTTCGCATCTTCCCATCCCAAAGGCCATGAGATTAATCCCAAGGGCCATGAGATAAAGACAGAAGACGTGAGAAGGGAGAGAGGGACGTGAGAGGATGTTTTCAGATGAGAAGGTGCCTCTCTGTCGCCTATTTAAGAAGAAGGCTTCACCGTAAAAAATCATTCCAGATTTTCTACGGCGAAGTCTTGCTTCTCTTTCCTTCTCCCTCTCCAGAAGATTGTTTCCCCCTCCTCTCTTTCCTCTTTGATTCCTTTACAGAGCCTAGGCTCTGTCGAATCTCAGAACAGAAGGAGAGTCAGAGAGAGAAACTCTCCGACGGTAAAGGAAGAAGGCGCCTCTTTTTCTTTCTTTCTTACATTAAGACAATTTTGTCTTAATTTTCTTCTCCCTCCAAGACAAGCCTTGTCTCATTTTAGGACAAGGGCTTATTCTTAAGACAAGAGTGTCTTAAGGGGCCAAAGTTGCTAAAAACTAGGAGAAGGGTAAGAGAGAAGGTCATAGTCCCCGTTTGGCTAGAGGAGTCCTAGCCAATAGCCCATATATCAAGTTCTTGGGGTAGAACTTGATTGGAAGGAACCCAATTAAGGAGTCACTGTCTTGATCATCTGCCCGTGTGGATCACCATCGGAGGGTGGACAAGTGGACGCCTGGTGTGTTCAAAAGGTTACTCAATTTGGAGTTTATTTCTACATCAGACTGGATATAGCGATCTGAGGTTAGTATCTAAACTATGTTTAAATTTGGACATGCATGTAGTCATAAGTTTTAATTGTTAATAAGGAGATTTTGGGATTAGGGTTCGGACCTGATTTCATAAAAATTTTGAAATCCACGCTTCCGCACTGGTTCCCGAACCTAACAGAAAAAACTACATGCCCATAGTGCAGGACCATACAAGATCATAAAAAAAATTGGGTCTAATGCCAATGTGATAGATTTACCACTTTTATTAGGTATTAGTCCAACCTTCAATGTATCAGATCTTGTTGAGTATAAGGAGACAATAACGATATCTAGTGAGCCATTTGGACCTGATTCCACTTTTAAGAGTTACCCTACCCCTGAGTGTCTACCAACCAAATTACCAGAATGGAGAGATAAGATCAAGCATATTTTGGATGATAAAACTATCACTACTAGGAGTAAA
This sequence comes from Areca catechu, assembly GCA_021397845.1. Lineage (NCBI taxonomy): Eukaryota > Viridiplantae > Streptophyta > Magnoliopsida > Arecales > Arecaceae > Areca > Areca catechu. The sequence goes on from CM038043.1 coordinate 119,707,654, forward strand.
GATTATCAGCATTACCTAGTTCGATGGCAAGGTAGACCAGAATCTGATGATTCGTGGATCACTCTAGAGGATTTGTAAAGACTTAGCGTAGACTTGCTAGAACATTACTAGAGCAGGGTCAACCCATACTCGACAGGGTTGAGTTCCTCCCATCCCGGGAGAATTGGTAAGGACACCAAAGCTAGGAAGAGATGTGAGAATCCTCTAAGCTCGTTGTGAATCACCAATGAGTAGTTGTTCTATTTCAATTTCTACTTGTGTCCTGTAAATAACTTTAGTTTGCTTTGTTTTGCAAAATTAGTCAAGTTAGGTTTGCTTGAAGTTAAGTCTTATAATTGAACGAGGTTCAAGCTCAATTGTTAGCAAAGGCCAGGCCCAGTTGTTGAAGCCATGTCACCATGCCATGTCATCATGCCACATTACCTTAGTAGATCAATTCTATGAAAAAAAAAGGTTGTCCAAAATTTTCACCAGACATCCAGACATCGAAACATTGGGACATCCAAACATCGAGATATTAGGATATCCGACATCGAGATAATGGGACATTGGGACATCGAAATGTTGGGACAATTTAAGATTCAAGTTTATCTAAGAGAGGTGCCAATAAGTTCCTTCTCATCGCCCCTTTTTAAATCCAAGATGACTCCATTTAAGAAGAGTAAAATGGAAGGATTCTTCCTCCCATTTAGCACCATCTATCATGAATTGTCGGCCACTCCAAATGGTCGGCCAACTTAAGGAGTTATTCAAATTTAAATGGAAGAAGAGTCTAAGGTTAAGTGGTGGTTCATATATATTTCAAAGGAGTCCACGTTCCTATGGAGTCCATTCAACATTCAAAGAGATGTTTTATTATTTTGCCTACCATTCAAATTTGATTAACAAGAAGTTCATGCCAAGAATGGATTACTTCTAATTGAGAAAGGATTAAGGGTGCCATCTCATCTCATTTTTGTCCCCACATTCTTCTTAAAAATCATGGAATGCCTCATTCATCACCCAAGTCATGGAGAAGACCAAGAATAAAGGGGTCTATCCAATTTAAATTACAAAGAGTCTTCATCAAGGTCAAGAATGAAATTAGAGTTCATTATCATCTTAATTATTTTTGTATTCAAAAAAATATTTTCTTATCTTGCTACCATGAGTTTATTCTTATCAAGGTACTATATAAGGGGTTTTTAAATACCATCCCATTCCTCTCTTGTAATCCAACTTATGATTGATTAATAAAACTCTGTCGATGTTTCTCCAATTGCTGGGTAAGCGTTGAGAGTGCAATTGCTAGTTAAGTAATTATAGTGTGTGAGTGCTCTACTTGTTAAGCATTGCATTAGTGTGTGTGGAGTACTGAAGCCCGAGGTATCTCCTGAGTCCAAGATCCAGAAGCTCGGCACCACCATCTTCAACATCTAGTCCAGATCCAGAACCAAGCTGTCCATCCTTCTTTCCCTCTCTCATTTTAGATTTCCACTCCATTTTCACCATTCTAATCAAAGTTCTCTTGCAGGATCTCTAGAGTACTCGATCAGAAGAGGAGGTTTCCCTTGCCACCCAGCCATCAATGGGAAGATCAGCATCGAAGGACAAAAGTTTGCAATCGTACCATGAGATCTTGAGAGTTGAATCCGTATCTGTTGAAATGAAGAAGGGAAAAGTGTTATTGGTAAGTAACCATCCGAATCTCATTAGATCTGGTTGATTGAAGTCAGGATGATGCGGGACGGATGCAAAGACTAATTCTAATAATTAAATTTTAATTCTGATTAGCAATGGCAGGAAACTCAAATAAACTATCAAATTAATTTAATGAAACTTAGACTAAACCTCTACTAACTACCCGTAATATAATCATCACGCAATCACATAAAGAACCCTAGATCCGATGATTGAAAAACCATCGATTCAAGGTCATCCTGACTTCAATTAACTAGATCTAATGAGATTTGGATGGTTACTTACCAATAACGCTTTTCCCTCCTCCGTTTCAATAGATCTGGAATCAATTCTCATGATCTCGTTGTAGGATTGTAAACTTCAGTCCTTCATAGCAGATCTTCCCGTTGATGGTTGGATGACAAGGGAAACCTCCTCTTCTAATCAAGAGCACTAGGGATCCTGCAAAAGAACTGTGATTAGATTGATGGAAATAGAATGAAAATCTAAAATGAGAGAGAGAAAAAAGGTTGGTCAGATGGGTTCTGGATCTGGATTGGATGCTGAAGATGATGGCGCTTGACTTCTGGATCTTGGACTAAGGAGATAAATCAGACTTCAGTACTCCACATACACCAGTGTAATGCTTAACCAATAGACCATTCACACACTATAATTGCTTAACCGGCAATTGCACTCTCAATGCTTACCCAGGAATTGGAGAAAGGAAACTAGTAGAGTCTCATTAATAAATCATAAGTTGGATACAAGGTGGTAGAATGGAGTGGTATTTATAGACCCTCGATACAAGTAGCATGACAACATAGATTTCTTTTGAATAATAAGAGATTACATTGGACTCTACACTCCTTCTTGACTTGAATGGAAACTCCTTGAAATTTGAATGGGATAGGTGCCTTCTCCATTTGGACTTCTTCAACTCTAGGCGTCCAAGAAAAGAAATGTGTGATAAGAAGAAATGAGACCCTCTAAAATGTGCGACAAATCATTTGAGAAGTGGGTGGAAACTCCTCCTTTCTTGGCATCATCCCACTTTGGCTTGAGTAGATTTAATCTTAAATCTTTGAATTTGAAGTGGATCTCTTTGAATTTGAAGTGGATAGATGATAACTCCTTGTATTTAAATAAAACCTCTATGAATGTTGAATGGACTCCATTTAAATTTGAAAGATTCCTTGAGTGGGCATCCATCTTGGAGTGGGTGACAATTGAGGATGAAGGGCGCTAAAAGAGAAGTAGATTCTTTCTGCTTTACTTCTATTAATGACATTTTCTTGGATTTTCAAATGGGCGATGAGAAGAGAGTTGGATGGCGCCTCTTTTGGATAAAGATGAACTTTAAAATTGTCCCAATGTCTTGATGTCCCAATGTCTCGTTGTCTAGATGTCCAGATATCTCGATGTCTGGATGTCCAGATGTCCCGATATCTAGATGTTCCAATGTCTGAATGTCTATTGAAAATTTTGGATAACCTTCTTTTGTCATAAAATTGATCCATCAAGGTGATGATAACTTGGATCTTGGCTACTTATGAAACCCCTTGACTTATTCAAGTACTAATTACAAGACTTAAATTGACCAATTCACAAAATAAAGCAAACTAATGTTATTTACAGGACTCAAGCTAAAATTAAAATACTTGGCTACTCATTGGTGATCCACAACGAGCTTGGAGGGTTCTGACATCTTTTTCTAGCTCTAGTGCCCTCACCATAGGACATCCTAGTTTTGGTGATTTCTAAATCATCGGATCCAAGGTTCTTTATATGATTGCATGCTGATTATATTACGGGTAGCTAGTAAAGACTTAGTCTATTTTTTTATTAAATTAATTTGATAGTTTATCTGAGTTTGCTACCATTGCTCATCAAAATTAAATTTTTAATTATTAGAATTAGTCTTTGCATCCATCCCACATCAACTTTGGTATCAGAGCTTCTTGCATCCTGCATTAGTTTCTCTTCTCTGCATGCCTTAACATTAATATACTTTTTGGAGTGAGATAGAAGCTGCTAAAAATCATGATGGAATTTTGTGGAGAGGGAGTGGTAAAAGCTTCCCATTATGAGCCCCCTCATAAAGGCTGACATCGTGACTACTAGTTCCAAGCCATGAACTTCTAGCATGGCCACCCTAAAGTGACCCATAAAACTTTGAAGAGTCTCCCCTTTATTCTATCAGATAGAAAAGAGAAAGTTGGAGTTCTTTCTAAGCCTTTGGCTACTTTGAAACTAATTAATGAACTTTTAACCAAACTCCTTAAAAGAGCTGATGGAATCCAGTGGGAGCTTGGTGTACCAAGCTCAGGTTGCATGTCTAAAGATGGAAAGGAAGGGCTTGCACATGAAGATGTAAGACACCTCTTCCAACATCATGAGGGTCTTGAAGCTCTCAAGTGGTCACAGGGATTGGTAGAGCCATTGTAGGCCTCCATGGATGGTGCCTTAAAGTGACGAGAGATGGGCTCCTCCATGATTACCCGAGAGATGGGTGGTTGCATTATGAGAAGCAAACTACCCACCAGTGATGTCTACTATCATACGTGTTGGTTTTTGGTCTGACACAGCAGAAGACTGGTTTTCAAAGTTTTCATTATTGAAACCCTAGTCAGCCGAAACCCTAGATCCAAGGACCACTTGACTATAACAACTAATAAATCATAATTTAGGATTATAGAAAAATACCTGGAGTGTTATACTCCTTAATTTTCATAAGACACACAAGTGTATGCTCTCCAGAGGTGTTCTACATAGGAACTAGACAAAGGAAGCACTCCTATTGAGCTTGATTTTTTAACTAGGACTCCTCCAGGTAGCCTTTCTTCCTTCAACAACCTTTCTCCCTTTGCTGGAACCCCGACCCTCCTGTAGGGCACTTAGAGATCTCTCTAAATTTTCTCTTAGAATCTAATTATCCCTCATATATCTCTTCCAAGGCTCTTCTTGTCTTAAAATGGCAAGTCTTGCCTTAAAGAAGACTTTTTGTCTCTTATCCTAAGAAAAGGAAGAGAAATAGAAAGGATTTCTTTTGGATTGATTTTGATGTATTTGGCATCAAAATACTGATGCCTTTTATATTAAGTGATGGGGTGCCTGATAAAGCTTTTCCTCAACCCTTGATCTGATTTTCTGATGATCAAATAGGATCCTCAAGCAGAAGGAGTCCCTTGGGTGAAAGGTCTTATCATGATATGTCATGTCACAATGCCAAAAGACATATATGTGTCTCTTCAATTTTTCAATAGCTTTTCCACTTGCCATGTGGCAAGCAACCAGTCAAAATTTGGCTAAGGGACATGGAATTCCAATGGATGTATCAGAGAACCAAAAGCCTTCAAGCAGAAGCACTTCTGGATCTAAGATTGCATGCCACACATGAAGTGATGCGTCCGTTCATTTTGTGCGCCATAATTTCTCCAAGCCAATTCCATCTTTTGACTTGTCAAGCCCAATCCAAATGGGCATGGAGATAAGGGAGAGTGGCCTAGCATTTATCTAGAATAAGTGATTAAGTGGTAGAAGGACTCTTGATCCTTTTACACCCCTTAATCTTGGCACATGCCAAAAATGGTGCCAAGAGTCCAATCCCACTTAGACTCTTCCATAATCCAAGGATAATGCTCAAATAATTCTAGATAAACATAGATAAATACAGTCCCAATTATGACTCAACCCAATCTAAGTCTCACTTAAATTAGTTAGCCCAAAGAGCAAGAAAACTGACCCAATCCAATTGGGTTAGGAGTTAGGCTAGCATGCATATGCTAGTATATAAGTTAGCTAGCCTATTAGGATCCAATGACACTAACCAAATTCCAATTGACTTTTTTGGCCAATTCCCTAGTATGTGTGACCTTTAGGCTCTGCATCTAGCCAGCAATAGGTCTAGGTCCAAGCTATTTCGATCTAATCGAAATCGATTGACCCAATTAGGTCAAATCGAGCTAACCCAAGTTAGCCAATTCGATCCAATTTTCAAATTGACTCATGAATCCATCTAATTTGCTTTTTGAAAACCTACAAGACATGATTGACATCCAGCAATGTGTCATGCCTACCTGGAAGATGAGAAATTTGAAGAAAATTACCAAAATACCTTTCAATGGAAAGTTATCACATAATTCATTCCTTTGATCTCCCTTTATCCTGAATAACTGATAGGTATGAAGAATTGTCAAACCCTTGCAGTTAAACCTTTTGAATCTCAATTTGATAATGAATAATCGATCGATGAAAGATTAGAAATCCTTTCTAATCTCATCCTACATTGATCAAAATCTTTTTGAGTTAACAATCAAAAAGGATTACATGAGAAAAGTCCTCCTCTAACTAGGAGTGATCTATTCCTTGTTGATCCACTCACATCCTTCATGCATAGCCCACCACATCTGAGAACACCCTATATGAACCAAAACATGGCTTTATGTGGATAAGGAACCATGGCGATCTCAGGTCTAAGGATCACTTGCATAACTCTCACTATAAGAACCATCTTTTGACAAGTAGTAAGACCTCCATAAGATGTTCTCAAGGTAGATCAGTTCAGTAAACTCATACCCTAATGATCACCCACATCCTTGTATTAGTGTCCCTACATAAATGGCTATGAGACCAACCACCCTCTCTATTGAGCATACATAGGTGTGCTAATCTTTCCAGAAACATCGATCCCCGAATCGATGATCTAATGACTAGGAACATTTTAGTTTAGGATTTATAGAAACTTATGTCTCACCATTATGATCCCCATCATAACCCTAATTCCATTGCCCTGACCATGGGGTTCATCATAATCTTATAATTAAAACATAAGACACAGCATATGATGAACCAAAAATTGCCTTTATTAATATCAATCTTGAGTTGGGATAATACAAAAATGCCACTAATACAATATTTGTGATTGACTTTCAGGGCATAATTCTTTCAATCTCCCACTTGTACTAAAGCTAATTGCCCTTGTATTTAATATCCATATAATCTAGATGGCGATCTAACTATTGTAGTGGAAGTGCTTTAGTGAATGGGTCTACTATATTATTTTTTGTATCGACTCATTCTACTACCACATCATTTCTTTCAATGATTTCTCGAACGATGTGGAAGCATCTCAGGATGTGCTTGGACTTATGGTGAGATCTTGGTTCCTTTGCTTGTGCAACCACTCCACTATTATCATAATAGAATGGCACTGGTTGCTATATTGCAGGAACCATATTTAATTTCATGATGAATTTCTTCATCTGGACTGCTTCCTTAGCAGTTTCACTAGCAACTATGTATTCTACCTCAGTAACTGAGTCAGCTATAGTTGGCTACTTGGTACTCTTCCAACTCACTGCTCCTCCATTCAGAGTTAAAACATACCCTGATATAGATTTACTATCATCTAGATCTGATTGGAAACTAGAATCTATATAGCCTTCTAGCTTCAACTCTGATCTATTATATATTAGAAAAACATCTTTAATCCTTCTCAGGTACTTAAGAATTTTTTTCACAGCTTTCCAATGATCTTTTCCTGGAACAGCCTGGAACCTGCTTACTATGCCTAAAGCATAAGCAACATCAAGCTTGGTACATAGCATTGCATACATAATTGATCCCACTGCTCCTATCTCTTTCTTCTAGAGTCTTAGGTGACATCCTCTTAGATAAGTATATGCCTTAACTCATGGGCAAGTAACCCTTCTTACTTTTCTCTATATTGAATCTCTTCAATATTAAGTCTATGTACCTGGATTGGGATAACCTAGCATCCTTTTAAATCTATCTCTATAGATCTTTATTTCTAGAATATAGGATTCTTCTCCCAAATCCTTCATAAAAAACCATTTTGATAGCCATGTTTTAACTGACTGCATCATTAGAATATCATTTCCAATGATAAGTATGTCATCGACATACAAGACTAAGAAGATAATGGCACTCCCACTTGTCTTCTTATACACACATGGCTCATCCGTTTTATTGATGAAACCAAATTCCTTAATAGTTTCATCGAAATGATGTTCCAGCTTCTTGATGCTTGCTTCAATCCATAAATGAATTTTTTAAACTTGCATACTTTGTTTAGTCTCCCACTTGAGACAAAACCCTTTGGCTATGACATATAGACTTTTTCTTTAAGATTTCTATTAAGGAATACAGTCTTAACATCCATCTACTAGATCTCGTAATCATAGTATGCAGCAATGGCAAGCATAATCCTAATGGACTTGAGCATGGAAACTAGTGAAAAAGTTTCATCATAGTCAATACCATGCTTTTGCTTGAACCTTTTGCCACCAACCTTGTCTTGTAGGTTTCTATTTCTCCATCTACTCCAATCTTCCTCTTGAAGATCCATTTGCACCCTATTGCAATAATTCCCTCGAGTGGGTCAACCAAGGTCCAAACCTGGTTGTTATACATGGAGTCCATTTCAGATTTTATGGCACTGAGCCATTTGTCAAAGTTCATACTCATGATTGCTTCCGTATAGGTCAGTGGATCATCATCTTCAAAAATGCTGGTTTTATTAGTATTTCCAATCATAAAACCATATCTTAGAAGTGCTTCCCACACTCTTTCTGACCTATGGAGAGGAGGTGTGTATTGTGCTTGTACTTGATCAACTGGTACTTATGGTTGAGGAACTTAAGTTTGTTCATTTTGAACTTTACTTAATTCAATTATTGTCTCATTACCTTCTTCTTGGATAAATTCTTTTTCCAAAAAAATGGCATGCCTACTAAGACCTTTTATTCAGTAGGATGATAAAATAGGTATCCAATACCCTCTTGAGAATAACCAATAAACCTACATTTCTCTGCCCCAGTACTTAGCTTATGTTCTAATTCCTTTTTAACATAAACTGGACAACCCTAAATCTTAAGATGTTTAAGACTTGGTTTCTTGCCATTCTATAACCATATAGAGTGTTAGGTACTAATTTTGATGATACCCTATTTAATACATATGCAGCAGTTTCTAAGGTATATCCCTAGAAAGTTATTAGAAGATCTGTGAAGCATATCATGGACCTTACCATGTCAAACAAGGTATGCTCCATTCTGCAAAACCATTTAATTGTGATGTATATGGAGGGGTCCATTCAGGGAGAGTACTATTTTTCTTAAGATGATTAAGAAGTCTACTAGATAAGTATTCCCCTCCTTGATCAGATCAAAGGACTTTAATACTTTTTTTAGTTTGTTTCTCAACCATATTTTGAAACTCTTTAAATTTATCAAAGGCTTTAGATTTATATTTCATGAGATACACATATCTGAACCTAGATAAATCATTAATAAATGTGATGAAATAAGAGTATCCTCCTCTAGCCTAAGTTGACATAAATCCACATACATCTGAATGTATTAATCCTAACAACTTAGTTGCCCTTTCTCCATGTCTAGTGAATGGAGACTTGGTCATTTTATCCATGAGGCAAGATTCATAAGTTTCTAATGATTTATAATCATAAGGGCCAAAGAAATCATCTTTGTATAACTTGTTAATCCTTGACTCACTTATATGACCTAATCGGCAATGCCAAAGGAATGTTTTATTAGTATCATCCATCTTTCTCTTTTTATTTTTTATAAGTAATACTTCATCATTGAGGGATCGAATTAAAAGACCATTCACAAATTTACCTATTTTAAAAAAGTTATTAGAATGAAAAATGGAGCAACCATCACTCTCAACTTTTATTTCCAAACCTTATCTTAATAACAAAAGTATAGAAATAATATTTCTAATAACATTTGGAATGAAATAACAATCTTTTAATTCCAATATCTTGCCAGAAGGCAATAATAACATGTAGGTTCCAACAGCTTCTATATGAATGGCCTCTCCACTCATGCCATAAAGCTTGAAGTCATCTTTCTTCAATCTTCTAATTTTGTGGAGTCCCTGCAAAGATTTGCATATGTGAGACCCACATGCGGTATCCAATACCATGAATCAGAAGTTGAAGAACTTAACGATAAGATTATTTGCACCATAAACAAACCTCTTGATGCTCCATTGGAATCTTGCTTCAGACATGTAAGGAACATCTTGCAGTTCTTCTTTCAATGTCCATTCTTGCCATAGAAGAAACAGGATCCATCATTTAAAGACCTCTTTTCCTTTTTGTTCCTTTTGATGGTCTTATTTAGGTTCAACTTTCTCTTTGAACCCTTCTTCATTACTTCTTTCTTCTTCCCATTAACTAGAAGAAGATGATGAGCCTTATCACCTTTGAAGTGGCTCTCAGCTATCTTAAGCATGTTAAGCAGCGTTGGTAATGAATAGTTCATTTTGTTCATGTGGTAGTTCATGATAAACTGAGAGTAGGAATCTAGGAGTGATTACAGGATCAAATCTTGATTAAGCTCCCCATCCATGCAAAACCTAATTGACCTAATTGGGTGATTAAATCAATCATCTTGAGAATGCACCTGTACGAGCGAGCCATCACTCATACGTGCTCGAAATAACTACTTCGATATCTCATATCTAGTAGTCCTACAATGCTCTCCATACAACTCATTGAAATTGAGAAGTATGGATTGAGGTTCCATATCTTCATGTTGCCTCTATAGCTCATTGCTCATCAAGGCTAACATGATGCACTTGATAGACAAGCTGTCATTCTGCCACATTCTATAGGTGGCATTTTCCTCCTCTATCGCATTATCTTTAATTAGATCTAGATCCAGAGAATCAATGATGTAGGATACTTTTTCCTAAGCGAGTACTATTCTCAGGTTCCTCAACTAATCCACATAGTTTGGTCTGGTCAGTTTATTTGCATCTAGTATGCCCCGTAATGATAATGATGAAGCCATTAATTTAAATCTATAGTCAGACAAGAACAATACATAAGTAGACCACTCAAGATGATAATCATAATTAGATAAAGACTTTAAATCTAATTATATCTTTTACTATTTTCTTCAAATACCATAACCCTCAACTATGGTAAATGAGAAACCAATATCTCGTTTCTTTAATAGGGTTAAGATCCCAATTCCTTATAAATGTCTTATGTTTGCACAACAAATATTAAAAAGTTCAAGGATAGGAAATTCTTTTCCAATTGCATCCCTTGCAATTCTCAACATAATACTTGCCACTAAGACACTTACAATCTTGTGTTTGCATAACAAACCATAATGTCTTAGTTTAGTCAGACCTTTCTTTTATATAGTCATGTACTAGTCAGCTCATGTTGAGCTAGTCATCTTTTAATTAATAAAAAGACAACTCTGGTGGATTAAGCCTTTATTACAAATGGACTCAGATGCTGCTAATTAATCCATAGAGGGTAGAGAAGCCTCTATCTTATTCTGGTGGCTCTAGTGTCCGCACCAATTCTCCCTGGGTGGACGGAACTCGACCCTGTCAAGTGAAGGTCAAGCTGGCTCACATATCTTTCGAGGAGGTCTGGGCTAAGGCGCTGCAAGTCCTCTCGAGAAATCCATGAATTGTCCGACTCTGGCTGAACTTGCCATCGAACCAGGTAGCATGATAGCCGAGGCCTCGGGTCGTTTATGGCTTGATCATCCAGGATATGCTCGATCTGTTCTCCTCTCTCAGGCCAATTTATTGGTGGACACTCTGGGCCAGGGTCACTCTCAATTGAAGGAATAGGTCCAAAGGCCTCACTAGATATTGCTGCCGGTTCCCTGTACTCAACCAGGTCTATGATTTTGAAGGTAGAACTGATGCCCAAATTCGAAGGCAAATCTAACACAAAGGGATTTGGTCCAACCCTCTCTATCACTTTAAAAGGTCCGGCTCCACGAGCATAAAGCTTCTTAATGGTCCCGGGTGGGAACCGCTCAGGCCTAAGCCTAATCATGACAGAATCCCCTACATCAAATTCCTTGGTCCTTCTTTGGGAATTAGCCAGTTTCTTATATGTTTCATTACTTAGGTTTATTTTTTGGCTAATGTCTTTATGCAAGTCTCTAATATGTTGTGCAAATGATTCTACAAACTTTGATACTCGTGCATGAATAGGTAAAGGAATCAGATCAATAGAGTTATTAGGCTTGTACCCATGGACTATCTCAAAAAGATTTTTGCCCGTTATCCTATTCACTGAGCTATTGTAGGCGAACTCTGCTCTAGGCAACAATAGATCCCAAGTTCCAACGTGTTCACCTACCTGGCATCTAAGAAGGTTTCCTAAACTATGGTTCACCACTTTGGTTTGGCCATTTGTTTGGGGGTGGTAGGCTGTAGAAAACCTAAGCTTGGTCCCTAACAAGTGCCACAGGGTTTTCCAAAAATAATTGGTGAACCTAATATCCCTATCAAATATCTTATCTTGGGTTGGCCATGGAGTCTAACTACATTGTCTAACAAAAGCTTGGCTACTCTAGACGCATCAAAGGTTTCGGAACATGGGATGAAGTGAGCCATCTTAGAGAACCATCGACCACTACAAAGATAGAATCATGTCTCTTCTGGGTCTTAGGTAATCCTAACACGAAGTCCTTACTTAGATCCTGCCAAGGGCAATCAGGCACTGGTAAAGGTGTGTAGAGACCAGTGTTTTACTTCTGCTATTTTGCAACAGCCTAAGTTCTACACCTGGCTACAATCTGAGCAACATGCCTTTTCAAACATGGCCAAAAGAACTGGTCTTCTATTGCTAAGATGGTCTTATTCTTACCAAAGTGACCAGCTAAACCTTCAGCATGGGTCTCCCAAATTAGAAATTCTTTAAGGGAAGTTCTAGGTATACAGAGTCGATTAATTTGAAAATGGTAGCCATCCTGAATGGTATACTCACTATGAGTACTAGATGGTCCTAGCTTGAGGGTCTGGTAAATGTCTTCAAAGTCTGGGCAGGTTTCATATTCATCTTTTAACGTATCAAACCCAATGACTTGGGTGCTAAATGATCCTAATAGCAAAGCCTATGGCTAAGGGCGTCTGCTACCTTATTGTCTATTCTGGCACGATGCTTTAGGACAAAGGTGTAGGCCTGACTGTACTCGATCCATTTACCATGCTGTGGGTTAAGTTTCTTTTGGGAGTTTAGGAACCGGAGTGCCTCATGGTCAGAAAATAAGACAAATTCCTGCGGTAGTAAGTAATGTCTCCAATATCTAAGGGCCTGGACTACTGCATAAAATTCCTTGTCATAGGTAGAGTACTTAAGTTTAGGCTCATTTAGCTTCTCACTGAAGAAGGCTACAGGGTGATTTTTTTGACTTAGTACCCCACCTATTCTTACTCCCGATGCATCGCAAGCGACCTCAAACACCTTAGTGAAGTCAGGTAATCTAAGAATGGGTGCATGGGTCATCTTATCCATAAGCTCTAGGAAGGCCTTATCAGCTGCTTTGGTCCACTTAAATGTACCCTTCTAAATGCAATCAGTTATAGGTGCGACGACTATACAAAAGCCCCTAATAAATCTTCTATAAATGGTTGCTAGGCCATGGAAACTATGCATATCATGGACACTAGTGGGTACAAGCCACTCAATAATTACCCTAACCTTTTTAGAATCTACAGAAACTCCCTCAGGGGAGACAACAAAACCTAGGAAGATAATCCTATGTGTCATGAACTCACATTTCTTAAAGTTGGCATAGAGGCTATTCTCCCTAAGGGTTTGGCATACTAATCTCATATGACTAAGGTGGTCTTTTTTAGTCCTGCTATAAATCAAGATGTCATCAAAGTAGACCATAACAAATTTTCTAGTATATTCTTTAAGAACTTGGGTCATAATCCTCATAAATGTACTTGGTGCATTGGAAAGTCTGAAAGGCATCACAATCCACTCAAACAGGCCATCCTAAGTCTTGAATGCGGTCTTCCACTCATCCCCAGGTCTAATTCTAACCTGATGATAGTCGCTCTTAAGGTCTATCTTTGAGAAAACTTTGGCTCCGGCCATCATGTCTAACATATCGTCCAATCGGGGGATGGAAAACCTATACTTTATAGTTATTTTATTGATAGCTCTACTGTCTACACACATTCTCCAGGTACCATCTTTCATAGGGGTCAGTAGAGTAAGGACTGCACATGGATCAAGCTCTCCCTAATGAAACCCTTCCTAAGCAATTCTTCCACTTACTTCTGTAATTCTTGATGCTCATGGGGTTCATTCTATAGTGAGGAAGGTTCAATAAAGTGGCTCCTGGGACTAGATCTATTGCATGTTTGATGTCTCTAAGGAGTGGTAACTGATCAGGTAAATCATCAAGGAACACATCCTCCAATTCTTTGAGAGCCTCAACAACTTCTGGAGGGTGTTTCTTTTGGGTCGGCTCATGTATTTCTTTGTTGTCAAGATTTAAATAGAGTTACCCTCAGCAATCTCTCTTTCTAACTCCTTAGCCTTAATCAAATTAACTCCAGGTTTCTTATCCTTAAGGCTACTAGAACCTCTCTTAACTGGGTCTCTAGGTGGAGTTGGGTGGATAACAAACTTATTCCCATAGTAGCTAAAAGCACAAACATTGGTTCGACCAAACAAGGTTGCATTATGATCAAAAATCCAAGGTCGACCTAAAATGATACTATTTACTTCCATGGGGATGACATCACACCAAATCTTTTCCTCATAGGTTTGCAGTCTAACTAAGATTTGGCACCTAGACTTGATCTAGATGGAGGTGGAATCTACCCAAGAAACTTTGTAAGGGCTAGGATGGGGAACTGTGGTCAATCCTAAAGATTTGACTGTACTGGCAAAGACAGCATTGACACAACTTTCACTATCTATGATGATCTTAAGTACCTTACCCCCTACCTTAACAAAGGTCCGTAGGATGTTAGTCTTACGCCAATCTTCCTTAACTGGGGTCTGGGTTAAGATGCACCTAACTACTCCTAATAGGTTCTTAGACTCAGGTTCCTCCTCCTCACCTTCATACTCGTCCAACAACTGGTCATCAGCCTCATAGATCTCTCCCTCAGGTTCAACTATAGGTTCAAGCTCCTCTTCCTCTAGCTCACCAAGTGTAGGGCACTAACTGGGCATTGGCTAGCAAAGTAGCCTAGTTTTTGACATTTAAAATAGGTCTTCTAGGGATTGGTACTCCTGTGGGCCTCTACAGATTTACCTCTATCATCTCTATGGGTCAAAGGAGTACTAGGCTGGGGTCGACTTAGGTCAGGGTGACTCAGATTGGGTCGACTCGGATTAGGTTGGCTAGGGCTAGGTCAACTCTGGTGGGACTGGCTAGCTCCTGGGTATTGACTAGGGTATCTAGTGGGCTCGGGTTTACAGTAAATGGGCCCTCTCTGGAAACGCTCATAATCCCTAGCAATCTAGTAGGCACGGTCCAGGTCCCTAACCTCTCTCATATAGAGCTCCCTCTTAATATCATCTCTCAGTCCAGCCCTAAATCTAGATAGAACAACATCCTCGGACTCATTCAAGTCACAACGCATGGAATACTCATCAAATTTTGTGATGTACTCATCTACACTCTTGCTACCCTGATTCAATCACTGCCACTGATCTATTAGACCATAACGATATGATGGTGGAACGTATTTCCCTCTAAGCTTATCCTTCATGGCCCTCCAGGCGACTATGGGATCATGACCTCCTAGTGTAAGGGTTCTCTAAATACTAGCCCAATATAACCTGGCCTCCCGAACAACTTTAGCTTGGCAAACCTAAACTTACGCTCCTCTGACATATCGTACCACTTAAAATATTGATCAACTGCTCCCTCCCAATCTATATAGACCTTAGGATCATGACAACCATCAAAAGTGGGGGCTTCTAACCTTATATTCTTGTAGGCTCTATTGGGTCTCCTTGGACGAACCTCTGGGATTGGATCATGATGATGGGCTCTCCTAGGTTCAGCTTCGAAGTAGGGATCAGGGTTTGGGTTCCTCCTAAGTTCAGCCTCATAGTATGGATCACGATGAGAGGTTCTCCTAAGATGGGGAGGTGACTTAGGATCTGGTTCAGACTGCGACCCATGGGTTCTCTCTAAGGTCCCTACACGGTCCTCTACCTGATCAAACCTATTGGCTAACTGTTCAAGTCTATTATGGGTTTGGGTATTGGACTGGGTCAATTGAGTCATCTGGGTAGTCATCTGGGCCATGGATTGGGCTAGCTGCTTAGTGAGTGCATTAATCTTGGCTTCAAGGTTATCCATGGGTTCAGCCAAAGGTGGAGATGGTGGATGATATGATGCTCCTGATCTAGTGCTTATGCAAGACTCAACACTGACTCGACTATAGCTGCTTAGACCTAGATCCCAATTAGAATGGGTTGACTCAACTTACACACAACTCAAATCCTAATCTTTCAATCTGGCCAGGTAAGAGGTGGGATGGTGGGAGGTCCCCCTGCTCTCGTAGGGACCAAATTAAGGAACCACTGGTTCGCTTAGGTTGTTTGACACTATACCTCTTGCCTAGACACCAGTATCCAATAATAGGAGATGAATTGGGTGCACTAGTCATCCCACTAGGGCAAATTAAGTCTAGTTAATTTTAGATTAGGATTGGGACCGAAGGCAAGGGATGTGGTTTTGGGCTAAGGAGAGGTTATCAACTCCTTCCCTTATCTGACATATAGAAAGTGCCCTTAAAGTAATTTATGCAATGATGGCAGGCAGATGAAG
This sequence comes from Areca catechu, assembly GCA_021397845.1. NCBI lineage: Eukaryota > Viridiplantae > Streptophyta > Magnoliopsida > Arecales > Arecaceae > Areca > Areca catechu. The sequence continues at coordinate 119,723,934 of CM038043.1, forward strand.
ATGCAAATTAGGGTTAAGGTGTTTTGGTATTTTTGAATATATGTAAATTTTTTTTTTTTGTTTTTGGGTTTTTTTAAACAGAAATATAATTGCATATTATGATCAAATATGCATAAAATATGCTAAAATCAAAGATATGTAAAGATCATACTAAAAAAAACCCTGAACTTTTCGAAATCAGCTTTGTTGCCAAAATAGAGCAGAACTGTTCTTAGGCAGTTTTTCAGCTGGGAGAAAATCCACAGATCGAAATCACTCCTGAGAGAATTCTAGAAATTAACTTGAATTATGAGAACTCTAGAAAAATAAATTTTAGAATTTTTTGAGTTCTATGCAGGCAGAAACAATTAAAATAAGAGGGTATATACTGAAAGGTAAAAAATGAAAAAAACCCTAAAGAACTCTTTGTGTTCTTCTTCATGGGTCAATTCACAATAGCACCCCTACCCCCATAGAAGATCCCGTCAATTGGGAGAGAGGGTTTTGAAGCCCTATTAGTCTCCTTTGACTGGACGACCATGGTGAAGCACCCGATCCGAATATCCAAAGAGAACTGAGCCCAAAACAAGCTCTGATACCAAATGATGCAGAACTAAAATTGCATGCAAGTATATTTTTGTACTTTTTTGGGATAAGTTGTGACTCTAATTCCCGAAGAACAAGCCATGAATCTAAGTAGAGAAAACTATGCAAAAAAAGAAGCTAAAGCATGCAAAGTAGAACCTAAAAGCAAGAAGAAAGAAGGACCGCCGGGGCTGACAAGTCTCGGTTGGGCTAGTTCATCCTAAATAAAGCATCTGGTAGGTAGAGGGGGTGTACCTGACAATGGTTGATACATCTGGTGCAGATCGTATGTGAAGGGGTCGTTCTCACTCCTGGATGCAGCCTGGAAAATCAAGCCAGAGACCCGTGGATTCCTGACTTTCTGCTCGATGATCCGATTGCAGCCCAGCTAGAGTCGTTGGATTCGTTGGAGATGAGGGACCTGCAAACAACCATTCTAGGGTTAGAAAACAAAGCACAGGTGGAGAGTAACTCAAAAAACTAGCAAAGGGAAGATGGGATTTGAAGTGGGCGGCTAGGGCTTGGAGATGCAGGTGGAGGTTGGAAGCAGGCACAGGACACCAGGAAGAAGAAGAGCTCACACAGAATCCCTTTAAGCACACAGCAGGTAGTACATAGAAATTTGAGAATTTCAATATTATTTCATGATAAAAATTGTCTTGATACAAGAGATTAGTGCCCTTTAAATAGACTCTTAGACTTGGCCCTAAAGTAAGGTTAAAAGAGACTTTACATAGGAATTTTAATCCCTATCAAACTCTAGCTAGAAAACATGGTAAGCTAGGTAGAAAAAAATCCCTAAATCCCCTCCCTCTCTCACTTGCCTTGGTTGGCCAAAGGTGGTGACTCTAGTGGCCAACCAAGGGTGGTGAGCATAAGGCCTTGGCGCCACTTAACTCCTCTCCTGGGCCTTGGCTAGCCTAGTTTGCTTCAGGCTATGATTAAGGGCTTCAGGGCTTCGAAATTATCTTCCATGCTTCTGATTTTCTTCTCCTAGGCCTTCCATGGTCTTCAAAGCTTCTAATTGGGTTGGACTTCACTTTGACTAATTGGTCTTCACTTGTACATGGGCTGGAATGTCTTCACTTGTACTTGGACTGACATGTACTGAACTCCGAAAGATGACTAGCTCAACATGAGCTGACTAGTACAGGACTCAAGTGATAAAAAGACAACTCTAGTGGACTAAGCCTTTATTACAAATGGACTCAGATGCTGCTAATTAATCCACAGAGGGTTGAGAAGCCTCTGTCTTATTCTAGTACCTCTGGTGTCCATACCACAGAACCACTTTCCTTAGACACCAATCGATCAATCAAACCCTAAAAAGGATTTACATCAAGATTTTACATAACACTATGACTAAATATGTTTTTAATGAGGGCTTTGATAATCTCAAACATATCCTGATTAATTATGCCAACATGACACATATTCCAGCAAATAAGCACCTAATATGCATAACAATAGCATGATTAAAACAACAATCCATTCACCTTACTTGTTCATGGAATAAGGCCACAACAGCATCCCAACATGTCAGAGGAGAGCATAGTGAATGGGAAGAGGGGGCCTTTAAATCCTACTTAGCTCCTATGACTAGACGGCCATGGTGACTAACCTAGTTTGAAGTAGTTACTAAGAGCATAACATATCACATATGTAATATGAACTAATCATGTAAGAGTCATAGCAAAGCAAGCAATTAATACTAAAATGATTACTAATTACATAAATCAAGATTGCTCTAATACCACTATTGGGTTTTGGTCTAACGCAGTGGAAGACTGGGTTTCAAAATTTTTATTGTTAAAACCTTAATCGAACAAAACCCTATACCCAAGGACCACTTGACCATGACAACTAACAAATCATAATTTAGGATTATAAAAGAATACCTGGAGTACTATACTCCCTAATTTTTACAAGGCATACAAGTGTATGCCCTCCAGAGGTGATCTATACAAGAACCAAACCAAGGAAGTACTCCTACCGACCTTGCTTATTTGACTAGGACTCCTCCAGGTAGCCTTTCTTCCTTCAATGACCTTTTTCCCTTTGCTGGAAACCCTACCCTCCTATAGTACTCAAAGATCTCTTTGAATACTCTCTCAGAATCCAATTATCTCTCATATATCTCATCCTAGGCTCTTGTTCTAAAATGACAAGTGTTGTCTTAAAGAAGATTTCTTGTCCTAAGGAAGAGAAATAGAAAGGATTTCTTTCGGATTTTTTTTGATGTATTTGGCATCAAAATATCGATGCCTTTTATACTGAGTAAGGAGTCACCTGATAAACCTTTTTCTCAGCCCTTGATCTGATTTTCTAATAATTAGATAGGACCCTTCAAGCAGGAGTCCCTTGGGTGAAAGGTCTTATCATGATATGTCATGTCACTGCACCAAGAGACATATATGTGTCTCTTCAGTTTTTCAGTAATTTTTTCACTTGCCATGTGGCAAGTAACCAGTCAAAATTTGGCTAAGGGATGTAGGATTCCAATGGATGTATCAGAGAACTAGAATCCTTCAAGCAAGACTTCTAGATTTAAGATTGCACGCCACACATGAAAGGATGTGTCCCTTCATTTCGTGTGCCGCAATTCTTCCATGCCAATTCCATCTTTTAACCAGTCAAGCCCAAACCAAATGGCATGGAGATAAGGGAGAGTGACCTAGCATTTATCCATAATAAGTGATAGAAAGACACTTAGCCTTTCTGTGCCCCTTAATCTTGGCGCATGCCAAACATGGCGCCGAGAGTCCAATCCCGCCCGGACTCTTCCATAATCCAAGGATAATCTCAATTAATTCTAGATAAGTATAGATAAATGTTGTCCCAATTAGGACTCAACCAAACTAAGTCTTACTTAAATTGGTTAGCCTAAATAGCAAGCAAACTGAACCAATCCAATTGGGTTAGGAGTTAGGCTAGCATGCATATGCTAGTATGCAAATTAGCTAGCCTATTAGGATCCAATGACCGTAACCAAAATCCAATTGACTTTCTTGACCAATTTTCTAGCATGTGTGACCCTTTGGGCTCTACATCTGGCCAACAGTAGGTCTAGGACCAAACTATTTCGATCTAATCAAAATCGATTGACCTAATTAGCTCAAATCAAGCTCAAATCAATTGACTCATGAATCAATCCAATTTGATTCATGAAAACCTGCGAGACATGATTTACATCTGGCAATGTATCATGCCTACCTGGAAAGTAAGAAATTTGATAGAAATGATCAAAATACCTTTCAGTGAAAGGTTACCATACAATTTAATCATTTGATCTCCCTTTATCCTGAATAAGTGATGGGTATGGTAAATTATTAATCCCCATGTTGCCCAAGTGGCATTCCCAAGAGGGGGGTGAATTGGGAATTAAGAAATTTAAGCAATTATGTACTTTTTTGAAATCCCTTTTAAGGTGTTAAGTGCTGTAACAAAAAAATTAACTATGGAAGCTAAATCAAATCAAAAGAGCACAACACAAACACACAACAATTATAGTGGTTCGGAGCAACCCAGCTCCTATGTCAACTATTCAAGATTACCACTTGGGATTTCCACTATATCCACCACCGGAATACAATCGGATTGTTTTCACAAGCTCACAATCCAAACATCTACACTTTGGTTTTACTGGGATCACCAAAGAAACCCAACTTCGTTTTATCAGGATCACCAAGAACCCAACACTTGGTTTTTAATAAAGGCTCACAAAGAACCTATTTAGTTTTTCAATCGGGCTCACCAATAACCCAACAATTAAAAAATGAATTGAAAAGAAAAGCAATAGAATGACAAACAATTTTTGTCGAGTGGTTGTCGATGCAGCTCGAGAGAAGCCCACTTGAATGCACTTCAATGCACTTTAATGGCTTATTTTGCTTCTTTATTAAGTGCTTCAAGCTTCAGATGAGAGTTGGTGAAGACTTGAAGGCTAACTTGAATGCTCTTAGTGCTCTTCTCCTTGTTGGTAGGTTTGATATTCAATAAAGCATTAACTCTTTGAAAAACTTTCTAACTCTTTCTTCAACTGCCTACTTAAAAGTCAAAATCCCTCAAATATATGGCCTTCCATCATTCCAAGGTAGTTTAAGTCATTATAGACCATTAGGATATGATATTTGACCATTGGAGTACTTTTTGGATTCAAATTCTAAGTTCTAGAACTAGTCGTTGCAAGTCTGAAATCGACCTTCAAGTTGACTCGGATCACTCGAGTCGGCTTGGATCCTTAAAGGAGTTATGGTTGAGTCGACTCTCTTCAATCTAGTCGGCTCGCCTGCATAATGTCTTGATTCTTCACTCTGTAAGAGTCGGCTCATCTTGATTCGGGTCGACTCGGATCCTTAGGCCTTCAACATGTTAGTCTGGACGAGTCGACTAACTTCCATTCTAGTCGACTTGAATGTTTGTTCTTCTCAGAAACCATTTTCTAAACTCTGGAGGAGTCGGCTCGATATTCTGAAGAGTCGACTTAGATGTCTGACCGTGTGATAGAGTCAGATCGGACTTCCTTGGGCTCAGTTCGCCTGTCTAATTCAAGAAACAACACTCTAGACGAGTTAGCTCAGGTCCCTTAAAGTCAGCTCGGATATCTGCATGCCAGAAGTTTCATGCGTGCCATATGCTAGAGTCAGCTTTCTTCTCCTCAAGTCAGCTCAGATGAATGTTTAAATGATTTTCTCAGTCTTTCTCCAGATTTTATACGGCAAGTCTTCAAGCTTCAAGAAGTCTTCAATTTGAACAAGTTTCTAAGAAACTCAAGGCTTGAAACACATTTAGAAGTAACCCAATTTTATGATCTTTCTTAATTTTTCCTTTGGGTTCTTCTTTACAATATTCAATTACAACACAACTCAAAACAAGAAATGAAAATATAGGAGTTGAAATTTGAACCATGAATTCATCCTACAAAAACTTGTAAACCACTTGGAAGAGTTGTTAGTAAAACAAATGCATGCACCAATATTTGGTTATCATCAAAATCACTTATGGGGTCAACAATCTTTCCCTTTTTGATGATGACAAAACACTGGGCATGAAAATTCTTCATAATTACATGTATAATAGTATTTGAAAATAAGTATGTACATGTATCAGAGCTAATTATATTTACAAATAAATCTCAGAGCTCTTGTCAAGAAACTTGTCAATGTTAGTGCTTTAGTGTGTATCAAAGTATTAAGTTTTATATGCTTCAGAGTATCAAAAATAGCACAAACATATGTATCAGAGTTTAAAATTGAAGGAATTAAAGCTAATTTTAGAGCTGAAATTTAAAGCAATCAGAGCAAAAGATAGGTTTAGAGCTAAAGCCATTTGATTTTAATAAAATTTCTCCCCCTTTCTATAGGTTTTTAAATTTTGAAATGATTAGGCTCATTTAATCACAATCACTTCGCAATCACTTATATGCTCCCCCTTTTTCATTCTTTTTATGCACTTTATGAATAATTTTCCAATGCATGAAATCAGTTGTAAATAAATAATTTCAAGGAAGCTCAAAATTCTCTTGTTAGCTCAGATTTTTCATGACAGCTCAACGTTCTCCCCCTTTTTGTCAAACATTCAAAAAGGTATTTACAATAAAGCTCAATTTTGAAACAGAATGAGAAAGTTTTTAATATTTGTTTGAGATAATTTTACTTTCTTAAATTCATTTGGATATTCTAATTAATATTCATCATAGTTGTATTGAAAGCATTGCATCAACTCAAAATAATTCAAGACAGTGCTAGTGAATACCAAAAAAGCTTTCATTTCATTTAGAAAAGTTCAATACAAGGTGCAAAGCATGAAAGAAAGCATAATCAATCACTGTCTAGATCTACTCTAGTGCTAGTTGAACGGCTAGGTATTTGAATGCCAGGAGGCATAGAAGCTATATGATCAACATCTGAAACATCAGAAGGTATAGGAGAAGGATGAGATCCCTGAGATCTAAGGTGTGGAGCTGGCTGTCTTGGGTGTGCAGACTGACCAACAAAGGGGAGGGTTGAGGCCTAGGTGTAGACTGTGGAGCAGGTCTATGCTGTGGAGCTGCAAATGCTGCAATAACTCTGTTTGATAGCTAGTCTAACTTGAATTGCACAGAATCAATTTCTTCATCCAATTTCTTTATATCCTTGTGCATTTGAATTTGTTCAGATGCCTATGCATTTGCAAATGCCTCTGCAGATCCCCTTAACCTTCCAAATTCTGCTCTCAAGATAGCAATCCCCTTAGTATAGTCTTCTTCCATTCTTTTACCTTCTTCCAAAGAACCCATTTTGAATCTAAGATTATTTAGTTCAGTTCCTTAATTCTTCAAGTGTATGATTGACAGAGTTTTTAATAGATTTAGAACATGAAGAAACCATATCAACAATGGGTTGAAGGTCAGGCTGTGATACACTTTTGGAGGTCTCAAGAATGTCCACTCTGCTGCGTGCTTATTTCCCCTCCAAATTGGTCTAGCCTTGTCTCTACTGACTGGCGAAGTTCACCAAACATGTTGGACATAGTGCAAGTAAGTGAGTCAGATAGAGTGCTCAACTGCTGAGAGAAAAAATCTTGTAAAATTGATGTATCAATTAAAGGTGCATGTGGTCTAGGAGCAGTAGGTGCTAATGGAGATGTAGGTAAGGAAGTTCCAATGTGCACAGTCTCCATTGCTTCAAGTGAAGTAGGCTCAGACCTAGTAGATGTAAATTCAGTCTCAGCTGGTATAGAAAAATGTTCAGTATAAGTCCCAAACTCACTAATAGAAATGTTGAAAATCTGCTTAGAGCTTGGAACAGCTTCCTCAGGTGCTGCTAGTGATGCGGTGGAGATTTCCCTGGGAATTTCTTCACTGCTATCTCCTAAACTGCTACTGCTGCTGCTGCCTACAACTGCTCTTTCATATGTTCCCTTTTTCCTCCATATTCCCTCATTACATACATAGCCCATTCTTATTAGTGACTTGGAGGTGTATGTATTTGTATGGTGCAAGGGCTTTCCATCCTCTCCTTCAAGGTTTATTCTTGAGGCTTGAAATAGTAAAGTTAAGACCATTCCATAAGGAAAACAAGCTTTTACCATACGGGTTGCCTCTTTCATTTGCATGATCATAATAAATGGTAAGTTGATTGATTCTCCATGAATGATACACTCCATGAAACTCAGATCCCTCTCACTGACCCAATCAAATCTCCCAGTTCTTGGGAGAAATATTCTACTTATAAAATTGTGTAATAACCTCATTTCCAATGACAATGAGTTGGCCAATACAATACCAATTCCATCAACATCTTCTTTGCCAAGAATTGTTTACAGAGCCTTTTCTTTGTCTTTTAAAATTAGATGCTTGATTCCATTAGTAGGCATTTCCAGTAAACTGCTCAATCTCTCTTTAGTTACTACAATTCTTTTTCCTTTCACTGTTGATTCAATGTGATTAGGCTCTAATCTGAGGTCTTCATAAAATGTTCTTACAAGTGAAGGATAGGTGGAAACATTTAATGAACATAAATAAACCCAGCCTTGTGTTTCAATCAGATTTCCAATTTTCAACCCAATCTCTTATAGAAAGTTGAACAGAATTCTTTTGCCGCTAGTTACAAGTCTGTTTGACAAAGAGAATACATGTCTCGAGGATGGAGCTTCGGCCATTGTTTCTCTTTTTCTTCTTCTTCTTCTATAGCCCGAGTCGGCTCTTTCTGTCAACTCTTTGTTCTTCTTTCTTTCTCAGCAAAGGGTGCAATCTGTTTAGACCTCTTTTCCACAGCCATTTTTGGAGCCATTGCAACAATTTTGCAAGAACATTGAAATCAAGGCTTCGAGGATAGGGTTTTTGGTGGATTGGTGAAAGTTCTAAGTGGAATGATAGAGTTTAGAGTAAATATGAAAGCACATGAAGTGAGAAAAAGTTTACTCGGCTCTATTAAAAAAGTGTTTTCCTAACATCCGAGTCGGCTCACTTTGCCCTAAAATCATCCAAGTGGGCTCGACCAGAGCGAACTCAGAACAAACAGAAATCTAAATCAGCTAGGCAAATCCTAAATTGACCTAGTCGACTCGACCAGAGCAAAAGCAAAAAAATCAAAGATTCGAGTCTGCTCGACTAGAGCAAAATTGCTCGAGTCGACTCAGACAGAAACTTTCCACAAAAGTTGAAATGATTCAAAACTTGGAATTGACTCTGTGAAATTTCATGGAAAGTTGTTCGAAATACTTGAAAGTTGTAGAATGTTTTCTAGATAATTTTTCCTTAATTTTGAAGGAAATTAGGTTAGGAAAATCTAGAAAGGATCATAAAGACCTAATTCTCCTCTAAGCAATTCAAATCTATCCTGATTTAGTGGCTTAGTAAAAATGTCAGCTAATTGGTTCTCAATTGGGATAAACTCTAGTTCAATGTTACCATTCAAAATATGATCTCTAATAAAATGGTGTCTAATTTCTATATGCTTAGTTCTAGAATGTTGAATTGGATTTTTTATCAAATTTATAGAACTTGTGTTATCACACTTGATGAAAATTTTAGATTGTGTAATACTAAAGTCTTCTGGTTGTTGTTTAATCCATAACACTTATACACAATAACTCCTTGCAGCAACATACTCTGCCTTAGCAGTAGAAAGTACTACCGAGTTTTGTTTCTTACAGTTCCATGAGATTAAATTCAACCCTAGAAATTGGCATGTGCTGCTAGTAATTTTTCTATCAATTCTACAACCAGCATAATCAGCATCCGAAAATCCAATTAAATTTAATGAAGAATGTTTTGAAAATCAAAGACCTATTACTTGTACCTTTCAAATATCTGATAATTCTTTTAACAGCAAGCATATATAATTTTTTAGGATTAGATTGGAAGCTAGCACATACACATGCACTATATACAAGATATCAGGTCTACTTGCAGTCAAATATAACAAGGATCCGATCACACCTCTATAAAGCTTTTGGTCAATGTTGGATCCATTTTCATCTTTGTCCAATCTGCAAGATGCACTCATGGGTGTGTTCATTTGTTTGCTTGTCTCCATACCAAACTTTTTTATTATTTCCTTGGTGTACTTGGCTTAGTTGATAAAGATTCCTTTCTTTGTTTGCTTTACTTGAAGTCCAAGGAAGTAGTTAAGTTCACCTATTAGGCTCATTTCAAATTCTCTCTGCATTAACTTAGCAAATTCTCTACAAAGAGCTTCATTAGTTGCACCAAATATAATATCATCAACATAAAATTGTATAACTAATATATCATATTTTTTTTGATGAAAAGAGTTTTATCAACAATTTCTCTTGAAAAACCATTTTCAATCAAGAAAGTGCTAAGTCTATCATACCAGGCTCTAGGTGCTTGTTTTAAACCATATAAAGCTTTATTCAATTTAAACACATGGTTTGGAAAAACATGATCTTCAAAACCTGGTAGTTGTTCTACAAAAACTTGTTCTGAAATGAAACCATTTAAAAATGCACTTTTCACATCCATTTGAAAAAGTTTAAAATTCATGTAGCAAGCAAATGCAAGAAATAATCTAATGGCTTCTGGTCTTGCTACAGGTACATATGTTTCATCAAAATCAATGCCCTCTTCTTGATTATATCCCTTAGCCACTAATCTAGCTTTGTTTTTTACTACATTACCTTGTTCATCTAATTTGTTCCTATAAACCCATTTGGTTCCTATGATTGGATGGTCTGTAGGTTTATCAACTAGTATCCAAACCTTATTTCTTTCAAACTGGTTCAATTCTTCATGCATGGCCATCATCTAGTTTCGGTCATTTTCAGCTTCTTCTAAGGTATGTGGTTCTATTTGTGATACAAAGGCTAGGTAATTAATTATGTGCATATCTATGTGATGACCTAGTCCTAATACCTTATGAAGGATCACCAATAATAAATTCTTTTGGATGAGAAAAACATACCTCCATTCTATTGGTAGATCTGCATGATCCTTACTTACCATTTCTTCTCCTTCTTCAATTGGTCTTTCTTGTATGCTCATGTCTTCCATTTCTTTTTGAATTGTACCTGCATCATTATCTATGCACTCTTCTCTCTTAGAAGGTGAAGGGTTAGATTCATCAAAAATAACATGCATTGACTCTTCTACAGTAAGAGTTCTTCTATTAAATACTTTATATGCTTTGCTATGTAATGAATAACTAAGGAAAATTGCTTCATCTAATTTAGCATCAAATTTTTGTAGATTATCTTTACCATTGTTAAGCACAAAGCATTTACATCCAAAAACATGAAAATAATTAATATTGAATTTCTTTTCATTCCAAAGCTCATAGGGGGTTTTCTTCAAAATAAGATGGATCGAAACGTGGTTTAAAATGTAACAAGCAGTGTTCACCACTTCTGCCCAAAAGTACCTTGAAAGATTGCCTTCACATAACATTATTCAGGCCATCTATTCCAAAGTCCAATTTTTCCTCTCTACAACACCATTTTGTTGTGGTATCCTAGGAGCGGAGAAGTTATGATCAATGCCATTTTTTATGCAATAATCATCAAAAAATTTATTTTCAAATTCAGTGCCATGATCACTCCTAATTGAAATTATTGAAAGATTTTTTTGATTTGAAACCTTTTTGTGAAATTTTTGAAATACTTTAAAGGTTTCATCTTTGTGAGTGATAAACAAAATCCATATAAATCTAAAACAATTGTCTACGATCACAAGGGCATATTTCATACCTCCTAGGCTTGTAGTCCTAGTTGGTCCAAATAAGTCTATGTGAAGTAGCTTTAGAGGTCTAGTAGTCGAAATCATATTTTTGGATTTCAAACTCTTCCTAGTTTGTTTACCCATTTGGCATGCATCACAAACATGATCAAAGTCTACTTTAAACTTAGGCATGCCTCTAACTAGCTTTTTGGATATTAACATGGCAATAGTATGCATGCTAGCATGACCTAATCATCTATGCCAAAGTAAATAAAACTCCTTGGTCTTAGTATTCATTGCAACTAGACTGGAACTACTTGACATGGCAAGATCATCAAGATCAATAACATAAATATTTTCGAGTCTATGTCCAATGAACTTACTACTAGAATCAAGAGAGTTTATTACAATACATATAAATGATTCAAAGATAACCTTGCAGTCTTTATCACATAATTGACTGATACTCAACAAATTATGCTTCAATTTATCTACTAGCAATACTTTTCAATAAAAGTACAAGGGGTTATCTTGATCTTACCGATTTCAATTATTTTCTCCTTGTCATTATCTCCAAAAGTAATCATACCTCCTTCTTTCATTTCCAGGATGATGAACTGATCCTTGTTACCCATCATATGCCTTGAATAGCCACTATCAAGATAATCTTCAAGGTACCCAAGCATTTTGCTTCAAGTTTGGGTCCTTGAACCCAAATATTTCTTACTTTGCTTTTGGCATTTCTAAAGATATTGCATTCAAAAGCTTTATGTCTTAACCCTTTGCAAGCAAAACATTTGATTCTAGAATTCTGAAAAGATGTAGATTTTGAAGCTCTAGATGTTGATTATGAGATGCAGAAATAAAGGATTTTCTATTTGAGCTCTTAGGAACATACAATGTAGTTTTAACAGTAGAAGCAGAACCATTATTGCAAAAGTCTTTTGAGATGTAAATTTTGGAATATAAGCTTTTGATTTCTCAAAATTAGTTGCTGAAATACTATTCGACATTGAAGAATTAAAACCAATTCCAGCTTTATTACCAGAAATCTTTTGTTCTTTTAGAATAACTCAAGCTTGTTAGAAGATAATGTAAATTTTTCAACAAGTGGCTTGAGTTTTTCAACCTCCTTTTTCAATTCATTATTTTCATTCATCAAAGCTTTGTTTTTGTCAAGATTTGCACTATTCTCAGTTTTCAAAGCTTTATAATTTTTAGAAAAGACATATAATTATTTTTGTAATAAGATATTCTTTTTCGAAATCTCTTCTTTTCTTTTAGTAAAGAATCATTGATATTCTTTATAGATATAATCTTTATTCCAGCTTTTTAAAATTTAGATAATAAATCATGAAAGGCAGAATTTAATTCATCAAATGTAAATTCAATTTGAGCATTTGGAGATGTTTCCTCATTCTCGAGACCCATTAGACATAAATTAGCAATTTTTGTAGTCTCTTCCTCTTCAGTTGAGGTGGATTCCTCACTATCACTCCATGTGACAACCATTGCCTTCTTCTTCTTTTTCTTGAAGAATTTCTTTAGTAGTGGATAGTCTGGACAAATGTGCTCGGGTTTCTTACACTCATAGCATGTGGGCACTTGATCTTTATCTTTTTCTTTATCCTTGTCCTTGTCCTTAGAATGCTTTCTTCATTTATGGAATTTTCTATTGAGTCTTCCTTTCTTCTTTCCCATAAACCTTCTAAATCTCCTCACGACCATTGTGATATCTTTGTCTTCTAGATCATCTTCGAAGGAGGTGGAGTCATCTTTCGATTCCTCATCTTTCTTTAAGTCTAATGCAGCTTTGAAGGCTGATTGTCTTCTTCTTCTTTTGATCATCATCAGTTTTATACTGCATGGCCAATTCATGAGTGATGAGAGAACCCACTAATTCATCCAAAGAAAGGGTGTTCAGATCTTTCGCTTCTTGGATGGCAGTCACATTGGGGTCCCATTTATTCAGAAGTGATCTTAAGATCTTTTGTACTAAGTCAGCATTTGAGTAAGCCCTACCAAGACTTTGTAAGCCATTAATAATATCTGTAAATCTAGTAAACATGGCAGAGATAGTTTCATTAGATTCTATTTTAAATAATTCATAACTGTGTACAAGAAGATTTATTTTCGAAGTCTTCACTTGGGAAGTTCCTTTGTGGGTCTCTTCGAGTTTATCCCAAATTTTCTTTGCTGAAGAGCAAGTAGAAATTCGATTAAACTCGTTGGCATCCAAAGCACAGTATAATAGATTCATTGCTTTGGCATTTAATTCTCCCATCTTTATGTCATGTTCATCCCAGTCCTCTTCAGGCTTAGGGACATCCCATTAATTTTAATCATGGGAATTTGTGGCCCTTTTAGAATGACCTTCCACATTTAAAAATCGATGGCTTGTATATAGATTTTCATTCTAGCTTTCCAGTAAGAATAATTAGTGCCAGTGAAGAGTGGAGGTCTATTAGTAGATTGGCCTTCATCCAAGGAAGTACTCATGGAATGAGCCATCAATCTTTACTCTAAATGTATTCAGAGACACTACTCTAATACCAGTTGTTGCCCAGGTGGCTTTTCCAAGAGGGGGGTGAATTGGGAATTAAAAAATTTAAGCAATTATGTGCTTTTTTGAAATCCCTTTTAAGGTGTTAAGTGCTGTGACAAAATAATTAACTGTGGAAGCTAAATCAAATCAAAGGAGCACAACACAAACACACAACAATTATAGTGGTTCGGAGCAATCCAGCTCCTACGTCCACCACCTAAGATTATCACTTGGGATTTCTACTATATCCCTCACTGGAATACAGTCGAATTATTTTTACAGGCTCACAATCCAAACCTCTACACTTTGGTTTTACCGGGATCATCAATGAAACCCAACTTGGTTTTACCAGGATCACCAAGAACCCAACACTTGGTTTTTAAATAAAGGCTCACAAGAACCTATTTGGTTTTTCAACCGGGCTCACCAATAACCCAACAATTCAAAAATGAATTGAAAAGAAAAGCAACAAAATGACAAACAAATTTTTGTCAAGTGGTTGCCGATGCAGCTCGAGAGAAGCCCACTTGAATGCACTTCAATGCACTTTAATGGTTTCTTTTGCTTCTTTACTAAGTGCTTCAAGCTTTAGATGAGAGTTGGTAAAGACTTGAAGGCTAACTTGAATGCTTTTAGTGCTATTCTCCTTGTTGGTAGGTTTGATATTTAATAAAGCATTAACTCTTTGAAAAACTTTCTAACTCTTTCTTCAACTGCTTACTTAAAAGTTCAAATCCCTCAAATATATGGCCTTCCATCATTCCAAGGCAGTTTAAGTCATTGTAGACCATTGGGATATGACATTTGACTGTTGGAACACTTTTTGGATTCAAATTCTAAGTTCTGGAACTAGCCTTTGCAAGTCTGAAATTGACCTTCGAGTCAACTCGGATCACTCGAGTCGGCTCGAATCCTCAGAGCAATTCTGGTTGAGTCGACTCTCTTTAATCCAGTATGCTCACTTTCACAGTGTCTTGATTCTTCACTCTGTAAGAGTCAGCTGCCCTTGATTCGGGTCAACTTAGATCCCTAAGCCTTCAACATGTTTGTCTAGACGAGCCGGCTAACTTCTAATTTAGTCGACTCGAATGGCTGTTCTTCTCAGAAACCATTTTTTGAACTCTAAAGGAGTCGGCTCGGATGTCTGACCATGTGATAGAGTCGGCTCAGACTTCCTTGGGGTTGGCTCGCCTGTCTGATTCAAGAAACAACACTTTGGATGAGTCGGCTCAGGTCCCTTAGAGTCAGCTCGGATATCTGCATGCCAGAAGTTTCATGCATGCCATGTGGCAGAGTCGGCTTTCTTCTCCTCAAGTCAGCTCGGATGAATATTTCAGTGATTTTCTCAATCTTTCTCTAGATTTCATCCAGAAAGACTACAAGCTTCAAGAAGTCTTCAATTCGAACAAGTTTCTAAGAAACTCAAGGCTTCAAACACATTTAGAAGTAACCCAATTTTATGATCTTTCTTAATTTTTCCTTTGGGTTCTTCTTTATAATATTCAATTATGACACAACACAAAACAAAAAATGAAAATGTAGAAGTTGAAATTTGAATCATGAATTCATCCTACAAAAACTTGTAAACCACTTGAAGAGTTGTTAGTAAAACAAATGCATGCACCAATGTTTGGTTATCATCAAAATCACTTATGGGGTCAACACCCTAGCAATTAATCCTTTTGAATCTTAATTTGATAATAAAGACTCGATCAGTGAAAGATTAGAAATCCTTTCTAATCTCATCCTACTTTGATCAAAGCTTTCTAAGTCAACAATCAAAGAGATTACATGGAAAAAGTCCTCCTCTTACTAGGAGTGATCGATTTCTTATTGATCCACTCACATCCTTCATGCATAGTCCACCACATCTAAGAACACCCTATACATGCTCTTTGTCATGAATGAGTATGAACCAAAACATGGCTTTATATGGATTAGGAACCATAGTGATCTCAGGTCTAAGGATCACTTGCATAACTCCCACAATGAGAACCATCTTTTGACAAGTAGTAAGACCTTCATAAGATGTTCTTAAGGTAGATCAATTTAAAAAATCATATCCTAATGAGCACCCACATCCTTGTATTAATATTCCTACATAAATGGTTGTGAGACCAACTATCTTCTCCATCGAGCATACATAGGATGTGCCAGTCTTTTCGAAAACATTGATCCCCAAATTGATGATCCAACGACTAGGAATATTTTAGATTATAATTTATAGGAACTTAGATCTCACCATTATGATCTCCATTATGACCTTAATTCCATTGCCCTAACCTATGGGGTTCATCATAATCTTGATAAGATATTGTAGTATGATGAATCAACAAATGCTTTTTATTAATATCAATCTTGAGTTAAGAGAATACAAACATGCCACTAATATAATAACTATGATTGGCTTTCAGGACATAATTTTTTCTATAGGAGAACCTCCAAATAACCGACCACTTTGAAATGCTTCCAATCTAGCTCATCCTAACTGAGCTCACCTTTTTGAATGTTATTAGGATGATCCCTCCATTGAGAAATCATGTAAAGAAGAAGAAGAAGAAAGTGAAATGAGAGAATCATGTTCATAATTCCTACCTTTATGACCCATCTGGTGATAAGTATGGCATGCATGAAATGCCCCATAAGGGCTTGATAGTTATGATAGGCAACAACAAGGGGCCTGTTTGGGGCTGTTAGCCATCTACAGGGCCATTAAGAGCATTTCTTCTTCAGTAGGGTGGGGCAAACTACCCTGCCTTGCCTCCCATACTAAAGGTGGAACATCTGACAATGGATGCTTGCTCGGCACCAAGGAAGGTTAAGTCGAGAGCTGGTGCAAGCCCTACACTATAGCGGTCAATGACTATACCTGAAGTTAGAGTTGGTGAAGTTGCTCAAGTGTCATAGGAGGAATAAATGAAGGCTCACCGATATCCTAGTCTGGGGAAGATTGAGGGTGGTCTATCAGGGTACTGGTTCTCCTAGAGGAGGAGTGGTGAATTCAGCCACTACCTTCTTCCTCACCATAGCTGCATAAGAGAAAGGAAACTACAAGTCCTCTCAACAAGTGTTTGGACCAAAGGCCCTTCTCTAACACTAATTTTTTGCAATTTTGCTTGAGACTTGCTGACTTGGCAAAATATGGCTACTACATTGGATGGCTCTAGGTTGTCCACTAGGCTACACAGTGATGTGGGATGACTCTAAGATTGCTAAATATGCAAGAAAAATAGTAAAATAATTTTTTTGTTATTTTTATAATTTAATTTGTAAGCTAAATTCCTAAATAAAAGTAAGAACAAGCAAGAAGAAGAGCAATGCATAGAATTATCGTATCGCAGGCAAACTCATACAAAATAATAAATTCTAGGACCCGAGAATTGAGAAACTCCCAGATTAGGATAGCTTATCTTCATCAAATCAAATATTAAAAGAATGAAAGGATGTTACCAATCAGTGATTTGAATGACTTTCGATGAAGAGATCACACATCACTCTGATTAGAGCTGGATGATGAAGTTCGGTTCCCTTGATTAGATGGCTGATTTGGATGGTTTCGAATGTAAGGAAAGCCTCCTCTGTGGATGTGAAACATCTCAGAGATCCTGCAAAATGTCAAGGGTCAATCAAAATAGCAAGTAAGAAAAGGAAATGAAACTAGGTTTAGAAGGAATCAGGTTAGGGATTAGAAGCTGGGCTATTTGAAGCTTATTGGAGATCTTCCTGCTTGGCGGCCTAGGGCACTCCTTCTTGGACATGTGAAGGCTTGGATGGTAGTGAGATAGGGCATGGAAGGATGCTAGGGAAGCAATGAAATACAAACACAAACCAAAGAACCAAAAAAATAAAGTAACACAAGCTCGTAAGCTCAAAATAAATTCACCAGGGTTTTGATATCATGAATAAAAGTCGCAGACAAGAGGGAGAGGGGTGAAGTATTTATAGAGTTCCCTTGCCCTCTAACTAGGGTTACACACTTGGGATACAAGTCCTCTTCCAAATTGGAATACAAGTCCTTTCCAAGCTAGGTTAGAAAAACAAATCCCATTAGGTTAGGAATTGACCTAGTCTTCTCCTTTTTCCTTCATGCTTTGACTATTCCACTCAAGGATACCTCTTGGACTTGGTCAACACTTCAAGGATGCCTAGGAGGGTGTGTTGGCTTCTAGGGACAGCAAGGGGCTGGCCCAAAGGGGCTTGGGTGCATGGGTTTGGGCCTCTGGAAGCTGGGGTGGCCTAGAAGCCTGGTAGCAGGAATATTTCATGGAATCTTGCTTCTTTAGGGCTTCGGCTTGGCACTTGGACTTGATTTCTTTGGGCTAGGATGTAGAGGGGCCTTTGGAATCATGGATGCCCTGGTTTGGGAATATGCTCTGGCATCTGGACTGGAATCTGGGCATCTGGAGGACATCTAGAAAGAATCTGGGTTTCTAGAAGCATCTTGGATCCTGGGTTGTCACACAAGATCCAATGGACTGATGTAGCGGCCTCTGACTCCTGGATGTGGCCTGGTGGAACTCCAAAATAGGGTGACCTCCTCTTTTGTACAAAAATTGGGCTCATACTGGATTCATAATTGATGTACAGGACTCAAAATACTGACTTGGTTGAGGTTGAGACAAATCAACTAACCTCAACTTATTACAGGACTCAATCTTAATTGATTACAAAACTTTCAAAACTTTGACACATGACTAATTAAACCATATGGGATCCAGGGATCTGTGTCTGATCCTGGTATCCCCACCAATTCTCCCGGGGCGGGAGGAACTCGACCCCGTCGAGTATGGGTCAATTTGACATGGAGGGTCTGGGCTGAGGCACTACAGATCCGCACCAGCATTCCACAAGTCCTCAAATTCTGGCTGACCTTGCCACCAGACCAAATATCGCTGATAGTCTCTATCCTGGGTACCGATAGCTTGATCATCTAGAGCTCTTTTAATCTTTACCTTACCATAAGGCCAAATTATATGTGGTCGCTCTGGGGTCGGTTCTCTCTCAAAGAATAGGAGTAGCTTAAGCGGCTTGCTGGGTTTCACTACTGGCTCCCTAGACTTTATAAAGTCTGAGATGATGAAAGTGGAGCTAATACCTAAATCAGGTGATATCTCAGGCACATAGGCATTGGGTCAACTACTATTCATTATTTTGGATGGACCAGCTTTGCGAGCAGAAAATTCTTTGATAGTCACATATTCCTCTGCAGAAAATTCTTCATTTTTCTTTTGGGAATTAACCAAGTTGTTATTTAGTTCATTAATTATGTTCAGCTCTTGACTAATTTCATGACGCATATGCTGTGCAGAGGCTAGTGTAGGTGTAAGCATATAGATTTAGGACTGTGAATTTTATTGAACTTAACTAATACCTATTAGAATCGACTAAACTTTCCTATCGAAGGAAATTTTATTGGACTTTCTAGGATCTAACCTAACACACTATAGACTCTCTAGGTTTGACCCTAGCATGGCATGCACATGAAAATTAACTATGTATGCCTACTAAATGCCAAAGGGTATGCAAGAGGTAAGATGCAAACCTAACATGTACAATAAATGAATGCAACATGCAAACATCTACATGATGCAGGTGAATGATTAAAGAAATATAAGAAAATTCAAGAAAAGGCAAGAAATATGTGGATTCTGGGTTAGTCTGGTGGGGTAGAAAGGGTTCAACGTTGATTGGATAGAATAAGATGTAAGAAGGGATGTCAGGGATTAAATCTAGACTAATAAGATTAACCCTATGGGGTTGATGTCTATCTACTTGGTCTGCCTTATGAAAGAATGGGTCACTAATTTCAACAAAAAGATCTTCAATTGGGAGCAAGAAAGTGACTTCATCCAGAGGGTACTAGGTGAGATAAGCCAAGTCCTCAATAAACTCTTCTGGCTCAGGAAATTCAGGACTTGGCTCTACAATTGGATCCTCTTCTAAAGTCTCCTCTAATTGCTCTTCCATTGTAGCTTGGGTGTGATTTAGGTCATCTAACTCTTGGTCGACTACTATGTGGGTATGGTCAGGGTCAACTAATTCTAGGATGGCTTCTACCTGGATATCTATTGATTCAACTAGCTCTAAGTCTTCTATGGGGAACTTCTCTTCTTCCTCCTCATACTCCTCCACTAAGCTTGGGTCAGCGTCATATATCTCCTCTTCAAGGTCACTTGGGTGAACCAATGAGGTGGTAAGAGGGGAAAGACTAAGGAAAAACTGACTAATGACTAGGGTGACAAGGGTAGGTTGGCTAAGGTGCTCTTGACTAACACTAGGTTCATATCTAAGGGTAGTAATCCTATTGGGCTAAGGCTGACTAAGGGTTATGGGTTCAGTCCTATGGATCTTGTCTAGGGTTCCTAACCGATCTCCTACTTGGTCAAAACTAGTGGTTAGCTGGTTGATCCTAGTGGTTGCCTGGTCAAATTGTTGGTCTACTTGGTTGAATCTATGGTTCATTTGGGTTATCTGGTCATTAGTTTGGTCAAGCTTAGTATTAATTTGGGTATTGGATTGGTTTAGTTGGGTAAACTAGTTTTGAGCTTGGATATTGGCTTGGTTCATTTGGGTAGTTAACTGGGCAAGCTGGTTCATGATGGCTTCAAAATTGGGATCCATGGCTAAGTTGGTTTGAGGTTTAGTCTTATGGTATTGGGTTCCTAATCTAGTGGTCATACACTCAATCAAGCAATCGGAATGGAATGATGCAGCCAAGCAAGCAAAATAGGTTAGCTTAATCTAGGGTTTCCTAGACCTATAGCCAAAACTGGGTGGATCAGCTCAACTTACACTTAACCCAGTAGCTAATCCTTCCTCTGGCCAGGTAGAGGGTGGGAGTGTGGGAGGACCCCCTGCTTTTGCAGGGACCCAATTAAAAACCAAAACACCACTTAGGTCATTTGACTCTGGACCCTCAGCCTTAGACACCACAGGATTAAATGCACTAGTTGGCCCACATAGCTCCGACTCGACCTATTGATGTCACCTAGCCCTCTAGGGCAATTTAAGTCTAATTGATTTTAATTAGGCTTGGGTTATGCTGGGTGATTGTTTTGGACCTAGGACAGGTTATGACCTCCTGCCCTGATGTTATATTGATTGCCCTTAAGATTAGATTAAAAGATGATGAACATTCAATGGTCCTGATGCAATCTAAAACAATCAGAAAATAAAATAATTTTTAATTAGTTTTTGAGATGTCAAGTTAAGGTTAATTGGGGTTATCAAACAAAGTTTGGCTTGGGATTGGAGTGTTTGGAAGTTGATTAGGTTAGGTTGAGTTAAGCATGCAAAAATAGCAGAAATCAAAAAATTAGGGTTCAGATGATGCAACATTTGGCATAGATTTCGATGCATAAAAAAATCAAAAAAATTCTGGAACAAAGGAAGGATAGTGATGATGAAACATACCAAATTTCATGCAGAAAGAAAATCCTATGATGATTCAGACCTAGGTTTTCTTGGACTACTACAAAAATTATCAGGATTTTGTTAGGGTTTCTAATATGCCAAATTTTTATAATTTAGGTTTTCTATAAAATTAATTAAAAATTTTGATAAAATAGAGGACTCAATAGAGAACAATTAATGAATATTTCAGAGAAAATTAAAATTCCTAGATGGTCAAAAATAGATGCAAATCTGATACCTAATGCAGTGGACAGAATGCCAAATTAGGGTTTGTGAATGTGAAGCAAATATCAAACTATCCTAAACAAGCTCTGGTGGCTTCAAAATTGCTCTGATACCAAAATGATGCGAGATGACTCTAAGATTGCTAAACATGCAGGAAAAATAGTAAAATAATTTTTTTGTGATTTTTATAATTTAATTTGTAAGCTAAATTTTCAAATAAAAGTAAGAACTAGCAAGAAGAAGAGCAATGCACAGAATCATCGTATCACAGGCAAACTCATGCAAAGTAAAAAATTCCAGGACTCAAGAATTGAGAAACTCCTGGATTAAGATAGATTATCTTCATCAAATCAAAAATTAAAAGAAGGGAAGGATGTTACCAATCAGTGATTTGAATGACTTCCGATGAAGAGATCACACAGCACTCTGATTGGAGTCTGGATGATGAAGTTCGGTTCCCTTGATTAGATGGCTGATTTGGATGGTTACAGATGCAAGGAAAGCCTCCTCTGGGGAGATGAAATATCTTGGGAATCCTGCAAAACATCAAAGGTCAATCAAAACAGCAAGTAAGAAAAGGAAAGGAAACTAGGTTTAGAAGGAATCAGGTTAGGGATTAGAAGCTGGGCTGTTTGAAGCTTGTTGAAGATCTTCCTACTTGGCAGCCTAGGGCACTCCTTCTTGGACGTGTGAAGGCTTGGATGGTAGTGAGATAGGGCATAGAAGGATGCTAGGGCAGCAAGGAAACACAAACACAAACCAAAGAACCAAAAAAATAAAGTAACACAAGCTCGCAAGCTCAAAATAAATTCACCAGGGTTTTGATATCATGAATAAAAGTTGCTTACAAGAGGGAGAGGGTTGGGGTATTTATAGAGTTCCCGTGATCTCTAACTAGGGTTACACATTTGGGTTACAAGTCTTCTTTCAAATTGGAATACAAGTCCTTTCCTAGCTAGGTTAGAAAAACAAATGCCCATTAGGTTAGGAATTGACCTAGTCTTCTCCTTTTTCCTTCATGCTTTGACTATTCCACTCAAGGATACCTCTTGGACTTGGTCAACACTTCAAGGATGCCTAGGAGGGCATGTAGGGCTTCTTGGGGCAGCAAGGGGCTGGCCCAAAGGGGCTTGGGTACATGGGTTTGGGTCTCTGGAAGCTGGGGTGGCCTGATAGCCTGGTAGCAGGAATATTCCATGGAATCTTGCTTCTTTAGAGCTTGGACTTGGCACTTGGACTTGATTTCTTTGGGCTAGGATGTAGAGGGACCTTTGGAATTATGAATGCCCTAGTTTGGGAATATGCTCTGGCATCTGGACTGGAATCTGGGCATTTGGAGGACATCTGAAAGAATTAGGATTTCTGGAAGCATCTTGGATCTTGGGTTGTCACACAAGATCCAATGGACTGATGTAGCGGCCTCTGACTCCTGGATGTGGCCTCGTGGAACTTCAAAATAGGGTGACCTCCTCTCTTGTACAAAAATTGGGCTCATACTGGACTCATAATTGATGTACATGACTCAAAATACTGACTAGGTTGAGGTTGAGACGAATCAACTAACCTCAACTTATTACATGACTCAATCTTAATTGATTACAAAACTTTCAAAACTTTGACACATGACAAAATAAACCATATGGGATCTAGGGATCTGTGTCTGATCCTGGTGTCCCCACCACACAGGCATTTCAAAACCTATAAAAATAAGGAAGGCATGGAAGTATGTTGCCCAGGTGGCTTTCCCAAAAGGGGCTGAATTGGGAATCTAAAAAATTTAAACATATATGTGCTCTTTTGACTCTTCTTTGGTGTGGTAGGTGCTGTGATTCAAATATTTAAAGTAGAAGCTAGTAAAGAAGAAAAAACAAAATCACAAACACAACAATTTTATAGTGGTTCGAAGCAACCTCACTTTTATGTCCACTACTCAAGATATCACTTGGAATTTTCACTATATTCACCACCGAAATATAGTCAGATTATTTTACTAGGCTCACAATCCAAAACCCAACTTGGTTTTTCAACCGGGCTCACCAAAAATCCAACTCTTGGTTTTCAACAGGATCACCAAAAACCTAACCTTGGTTTTGACCGGGCTCACCAAAAACCCTTACACTGTTAGTTTTAAAATAGGATCACTAACAACCCACACTTGGTTTTTAATCAAGCTCACCAAGAACCTAACAACTCATAAAAGAGTTAAGAAAAAATAAGCAACTAATGATAAATCCAAGTTGTCTAATGGTTGCAGTTATAACTCAAGAGAAGCCTTCTTAAATGCCCTTTAATGCACTTCCATGGCTTCTTCTTCTTCCTTAATAAGTGCCTCAAGCTTCTAATTGGAGTTGGTGAAGACTTGAAGTCTGACTTGAATGTTCTTTTTTTGTGCTATCTTGCTCACAAGCTCATTTAATGTTCAATTATGCATTAGCTTCTTCAAAGGTTGTCCAAATCCCTTATTTATAGAGTCTTGTACTCCTCTTAGATGGATATAGTCGTTGTAGACCGTTGGGATTTGATATTTGACCATTGGAGCACTTTTTAAATTCAAAATTGAAGTTTTGGAACTAGCCATTACTTGCTTGGAATCGATGTTCGAGTCAATTCAGATGCTTCAAGTCAGCATGGATCCTTAGAGAGTTGACTCTTCACTCTGGTCAAGTCGGCGTGCCACAATCGAGTCAGCTCGGATCCTCTGTCAATGATTCATTACTCTAGTTGAGTTGGCTCGCCTCAATCGATCAGCTCGGATTCTCAGGTCTTCGAACTTGTACTCTAGAGGAGTCAGCTCTCCTGGCTGTTCTTTCAACATTGATTTTCTCTGGATTCTAGAAGAGTCGGCTCGGATTACTGAAGGGTAGACTCAGATGCCTGACTAAATGGTTGAGTTGGCTCGAATTGCCTTCGAGTTGGCTTGCCTGTCTAATTCAAGAAATGAAGCCCTGGACGAGTCGGCTCGGATCTCTGCATGCCAGAATCCTTCAACCGTGCCATAGACTAGAGTCAGCTCTCCTTACATGAGTCAGCTCGAGTGAATTTTCAATAAAATCTTAAACTCTTCTCTAGAATTCATCCAGCAACGCTTAATCACTCAAGACTCTTTCCAACTTAACTAACAACATATTCTAAAAATTTTAAGCTTGAGAAACACATAGAAGTAACCCATTTTCATGAATATTACATCAATTTTTCTTTGGGTTCTTCTTTACATGAAACTTTTGCAACACTACACATGATATATATAACAAGGTTGAA
Source organism: Areca catechu (assembly GCA_021397845.1). Lineage (NCBI taxonomy): Eukaryota > Viridiplantae > Streptophyta > Magnoliopsida > Arecales > Arecaceae > Areca > Areca catechu. The sequence continues at coordinate 119,748,599 of CM038043.1, forward strand.
GGTGTTGCAATTGAGCATTAAAATCATCCTACAAAAACTTGTAATGCACTTAAAAAGTTGTTAGTAAGACAAATACATGCTCCAATATTTTATTATCATCAAAATCAAGCAATGGGTCAACAATCTCTCCCTTTTTAATGATGAAAATACAGGACATGGAAAAACTTTATAATTACATATATAAATATATTTGGAAGTAAATATTAACATGTATGAGCTGTATACCAAGAATGTATTTGGAAGAATTAAGGCATATTGACATTGTATCAAAGCTTTTGAAATAAGTCCAATATGTATCATAATAAACACTTATCAAAAGCTATTTTGCCTAAAATGTATCAAAGTTTCAGATTGGCAAAAGTATCAGCTCTTGAGATATTAATAGATGCTTATAGCAAGTTCTAAACATAGCATATTTGCAAATTTTGAGAGCATATTTTAAGATAGATGTAAATTAAACTAAATGTATAAGCCATTCAGTTTCAATAATTTTTCTTTCCCTTTTTGTATGTTCTTAAAATTTTGAAACCTCATGTTTTTCATTAAAAAACCATTCTTTTTCATTCTTTCTTCTGCCATTTTTCCATGCATTCATTATCAATACCATTCTCCCCCTTTTTGTCATTAATCAAAAAGGTATTCAATTAATATCATTCTCTCCCTTTGTTAATTACACTAATCTTGATTTTTGAAATAAAATGAGAAGATTATCAAGATTGTTTGAGATAATTTTACTTTCTCATAAAAGTTTTGATGATCTAATATAAAATGATCTTGAATTGCATACACAAATAGCATCATTGCACAAATCACATTGTATACATAATAAGTAAGAAAGGAAATACTTTCATTTCTTCCAAAATGTTCAATACAACTTATAGAAACACAAACAAAAATACAAAAAATTGGTATATTCACTGTCACTAGGTTCTTCTTTAATTGATTCAGATCTACCTTGCCAAGATCTAGGTTGACTAGAAGGACCTCTAACCCTATTAGAAGGTCCAGCCCTAGTGGAGTGAGATGGAGGCTGTCTAGGAGGATAGGATGAAGAAGGTGGATAGGAGGATATGGGTTCTAGATCAAATAATCCAGGAGGTACCAAAGGAGGTGGAGGAGGTGCTAGCTGTCTGATAGATGCTCCAAGAGTCTCAATGACTAAAGACAGCTTCGCTAGAAAAACTCATTCAGTGCTTAGCTTTGTCTGAATCTTCTTGTTTCCTTCATGGAGTGCAATGAGCTCACTAGCCTGAGCATTGGCAAATGCCTTAGCTGAACCTCTCAATCTACCAAATTCTATCCTGAGAATCCCCACACCTTTAGTATAATCATCTTCCATTTTCCTGCTCTACTCAATAGATCCCATCCTATAGCTCATCTCTCGCAACTTAGATCTAAATTCCTCAATGCTATGAGCTAAAGTCTGGCAGATGTCATTAGATACTGACCTGAAGGAGTCTGACAGTGACTGTATTTCAATCCATGGCTCTAGTCTGGCAGACTCAACACTGTCTATCCTAGAATGTAGCTGTCTGATCTCACCATAGATCTCCTCAAGTTTGGTATAGACTGTTTGACGAAGCTCGCCAAACATTGAACCGTTGGTGCTGGTCAGGGTCAAAGATAGCTGTCTCATCTACTGTGCAAAGAAGGCATGAGACACAAAAGGTCCTATGGTATCTGCAGATGATCCCAGAGCAGTTGCTGGTGCTGAACTGGTGATGAAGCTGGTGGAGATGCTGGTGCTGGTGGAGATGCTAGTGTTGGTGGAGATGCTGGAGAAGTCCTAGGACTCCCAGACTCTCTCTCTCTAAGCTCTAACTCCTCAGCATCAGGAACAGTATGCTCAGCAGCAGTGCCAATCTCCTCAATAGGTAACTACTGTGCAGGCTCTTCAACATCAGGTACTGAAGACTCAGCAACAGTGGTAGTCTCCTCAGGTAGCTACTCCTCAGGCTCCTCCTCATCATCATCACTAGATGAGCCTACTGCCCTCTGTCCAGATCTTTTCTTCCTCCAAGTTCTATATGTCAATTGATAAATCATTCTCTGTAATGACTTGGAGGAGTAGGTGTCCGTATGGTGAAGTGGCCTACCATCCTCACCAGTCAAGTCCACTCTGGAGGCCTAAAACAATAGCATGAAAACCATTTCATACGGGAGACAGGCCTTTACCTTCCTTATTGCTTCCTTCATCTATAGTAACATAATATGTGGTAAATTGAGGGCCTCCCCCTCAATCAAGGGTCCTATGAAGCAAAGGTCTCTCTCACTCACCCAGTCAAATTGACCTATTCTTGGGAGAAAAATCTTGGTGATGAAGTTGTGTAGCAGTCTCATCTCTAAGGAAAGGGAGTTAGCTTTTACATTTCCAACTCCACTCACATCACTCCTTTCCAAGATGGTTATGAGGGTTTTTTATCTGTCCTTTAGAACTAAGTGATTGATTCCCTCATTAGGCATTTCAAGTAGACAGCTCAATCTTTCTTCTATCATAATTATTCTTTTTCCTTTGATAGTGGATTCAATATGACCTTCTTACAAAATTAGATTCTATAAAAACTTCAAACTAGGTTGGGATATGTAGGAACATTCAAGGAACAGAAGAATGACCAACCTTGATCTTCAATCATGTCACCAATATGAAGCCTTAGGTCCTTTAGGAATGAAAAAATTATCCTTCTTCCACTTGTAACCAGACAGATTGCCATGGAAACTACTTGTCTTGGTGGAGAAGGTGATGCCTCTTGTTCCTCTACTTGTTGTCGACTCCGAGTCGACTCATCTTCTCTTCTTTTTGATCTTCTTTCTCTTGGAGAGCTTTCTTTATCGATTCAGGGGCATTTTCCAATAGCTTTCTTCGGTGTCATTACTCAAGGTCAAGAGGATTGCAAGGGTTTAAGCTAGAAAAGGTTGATCAAGAGCAAAGGAAGAGGTTCTGGGCTTGGAAACAAGGGTTCTAAGCAAATGAAGAATGAAATAACAAAGTATAAGGACTTAGGTTATGTTCTATGGCTTAAACAAAAAAATGCCTAACCAGACATCCGAGTCGGCTCGGCTCAACATAAATTGCTTGAGTCGACTCGAGCAAAAACTCCATAGAAGGTTCCAAATAGTACAAAAATGGTCTCAAATGAATGATATAAACTAGGAGAGATGGTCATTATCCTTAGTTTGATGTAGGAGGCTTTCTAGATAATGTTTCCTTAATTTTAAAGAATTTAGGTCAAGTTTTCTAAAATGGATCACATAGACCTAATTCACCTCTAATCAATTCAAATCTATCTAAGTTAAGAGGTTCAGTAAAAATATCAGCAAGTTGATTTTCAGTAGGAACAAATTCAAGCACAATACCACCATTTAAAATATGATCCCTAATAAAATTATATCTAATCTCTATATGCTTTGTTCTAGAATGCTGAATTAGATTTTTTAACAAATTAATAGCACTTGTGTTATCACATTTGATAGGAATTTTGGATTGTGTAACACCAAAATCTTCTAATTGTTGTTTAATCCAAAGCACTTGTGCACAACAACTCCCTGCAGCTACTTACTCTACCTCAGCAGTAGATAGTGCTACACAATTTTGTTTCTTACATTGTCATGAGATTAAATTCAACCCTAGATATTGGCATATACCACTAGTGCTCTTTCTATCTATTTTGCATCCACCATAATCAGCATCCGAAAAACCAATTAAATTTAATGAAGATTGCTTTGAATACCATAGACCTAGATTACTTGTCCCTCTTAGATATTTTATGATTTTTTTTACTACAAGCATATGTGATTCTTTATGATTAAATTGAAATCTGGCACATACACATATGCTAAATAAGATATCATGTCTACTAGCAGTTAAGTACAACAATGATCCGATCATACCTCGATAGAGTTTGTGATCAATGTTGTTGCCATCTTCATCTTTATCTAAGCTACAAGTAGGGCTCATGGGTGTGTTTGCTTCTTTGTGTCTCCATACCAAATTTCTTGATGATTTCTTTGATGTATTTGGCTTGGTTTATGAAGATCCCATCCTTTATTTATTTCACTTGAAGTCCAAGGAAGTAATTTAGTTCACCCATTAAACTTATTTCTAATTCATCTTGCATCAACTCAGTAAATTCTCTACAAAGAATTTCGTTAGTTGCACCAAATATAATATCATCAATATAAATTTATACAACTAACATATCATTATTCTTCTTTTTAATAAAAAGAGTTTTATCTACACTTCCTCTTATAAAATTATTTTCAAGTAAGAATTTGCTCAATCTATCATACCAGGCTCTAGGTACTTGTTTAAGTCCATACAATGTTTTATTGAGTTTAAAAACATGATTAGGAAAAGCATTACTTTCAAAACATGGTGGATGTTCAATAAAAACTTGTTCTGATATAAAATCATTTAAAAATACACTTTTTACATCCATTTGGAAAAGTTTGAAATTCATGTAGCAAGCAAATACAAGTAGTAATCTTATGGCCTCTAGTTTTGCTACAGATGCATAGGTTTCATCAAAATCTATTCCTTCCTCTTGGTTATATCCTTTAGCTACCAGCCTTGCTTTGTTTATAATTACTTTATGGTTGGGGCACCAGGATCTGACACAGATTACTGGGTCCTATCTGGTTTACTGATTAGGGTTTTGAGTCCTTACCTATGTGTCAAATTTTGTAATCAAGTAAGATTGAGTCCTGTAATAAGTTGAGGCAAGTGTCTAAGTTGGCTTGTCTCAACCTTAGTCCAGTTCAGTTGAGTCCCATTGAGTACTGTACATTTGTATTAGTATAGTGCCAGTCCAGTTTTGTATAAGAGAAGAGGATACCCTGTTTTAGAGATCTACCATGCCTTATCTAGGAGCCAGAGGCCTTCACATCAGCTTAATGGACCTTGATTGTTGCCCTAAATACCAAGATTTCCCCCATATGCCTTCTAGATACCAAGATGCCCTCCTGATGCCATAGTATATGATAGAAAAGTAACCTAAGAGCCCCTTTTGTAAACTTCAAACTCATGTATAACATATTTTCATATTAATAAAGGCATGTGATTCATCATATACTGCTGTATCATGTTTCTGATGATTATGATGAACCCCATAGAATAGGGCAATGGAATTAGGGTTATGATAAAATAATAGTGAGACCTAATTCCTATAAACCTTAATCTAGAATGTTCCTAGTCGTTGGACCATCGATTCGTGGATCGATGAATCCGGAAAGACTAGCTTATCCTATGTATGCTCAGTTGATTAGGGTGGTTGATCTCATAACCACTTGTGTAGAGACACTAATACAAGGATAAGGGTGCTCATCAAAGTATGAGTACACTGGAAATGATCCACACCGGGACTATCTTATGGAAGTCTTACTACTTGTCAAAAGATAGATCCCAGAGTAGAAGTTGTGCATGTGATCTTTAGACCTGAGGTCACCTTGGTTCCTTGTGCACACTAAGCCATACTTTGGTTCATACTCATTCATGGCATTGTAACATGTACGGGGTGTTCTAGGTATGGTGGAAGGTGTACGAAGGATGTGAGTGGACCAACAAGGAATTGATCATTCCTAGTAAGAGGGATTGTTATCCCATGCAATCTCTTCGATGAGAGACTCAAGGAGCCTTTGATCAAATCAAGATGAGATTAGTGGAATCTAATCAGTCATCAGCTGAGTCCTCATGATCGAGCTCAGATTCGATATGATTAAGTGTTAGGGTTTGACATCTATCCATACCTATCACTTAATCGGGATAATGGGATATCGAAAGATTGAATTGCATGGTAACTTACTACTGAAGGGAATTTTGGTATTTTCTACCAAGTTTCTCATCTTCGGGTAGGCATGACACATTGCTAGATATCAATCTTGTCTTGTAGGTTTTCATGAACCAATTGATTTGGTTTCATGAGTCAATTCGATGTGTTATTCGAATTGGATAATTAGGTGAGCCAATTTGACCTAATTAGGTCAATCGGGTTCGATCGGATCGAATTGGCTCAAACCTAAACCTACTGCTGGCTAGATGTGGAACCCAATGGGTCACACACAATAGAGACTTGGCCATGGAAGTCATTCATGATTTAATTAGGGTCATAGGATCCTAATTGTTTAGCCGGATTACATACTAGCAGCATATGTAGGCTAACCTAATTCCTAACCCAATTGGATTGGATTTGGTTGCTTGCTAATTGGGCTAACCTAATTATGGGAGACCTAAATTAGGTTGAGTCCTAAGTGGGGCTAGCCAATTCAGAGCTTGATCTGATTTTAATTTGGGCTTAAGGGCATTTTGGCGCCATATATGAAGAGTCCCAATGGCATGGGACTCTTGGTACCTAAATATCAACCTTAACTTCGAAAAGGCACAGAATGAGCTATAGACCTCTGATTTGAAAATAAATTATATGGCCAGAAAGCTTATTTAATGCTCTTTCCAATGACACCCATATTGCATATATTTCACTGATCAATATGAAAGTGGCACCCTTTTGGCGCACCCGGGAGAAGTATGGCGCGCGCAGAAGGACTAAGAGTCCTTATGCAAATGAAACTCTGGGAGCTTCATCAAAGTGGCACCTCTTCACTTTATCCCCACACCTCTTGGAGAGGATTGACCAATCAAAGAAGTGGAAGGGGTGGCGTGAAAGCAGAATGAAATATTGGCACGCAGATGAAGAGTCGCTTCTCTTCATCTACGCGCGCACTATTCTGAGGCAGAGTCCTTCTGCCCTTAGGACTCTGCCTATTCCACACTCTTCAAGATTTAAAAGATGCCTCCTTCCATTCTTCATAACCGGTATATGCCACATGGCATATGGGGAACTGCTCTGGAAAGGGAAAGAACATCAAATAAGACTCTTGAAGCATGAAGAGCCTTATCAGACATGAAGAGTCATATCTGATAAGGAGTCTCGGGATGCTTTTCACGCCCCATCTAAATCTATATAAAGGAGGTACGGTGAAATGAGACTATAGATTTTTAGTCATCAGAAACAAAAGTCCATTTTCCCGAAGTTATCTGAGTGCCTCTTTCTGTTGTCTCCCTCCCTCCTTTTAAGACAAGACTTGTCTTGTTAAGACAAGGTCTTATCTTTTAGGACATGGCTTTGTTTTAGGAGATAAGCCTAAGGGGTCCTAGGGAAGGGTTGTCCTAAAGCCAAGAGTGCCTTAGGAGAGTGTCTAGAGAGCCCTACAGTAGGACAGGGTGTCCTATAGTGGTCAAAGGCCCAAAGGCTGTCCTAAGAGTCTATTGAAGCAAGCAACCCCGGTAGGGTTCTTCCTTGGTTCAAGTCTCGTGTGGATCACCGTTGGAGGACTTGCACTTATGAGCCTCATGGAAAGGATTGGATTTAGCGATCCAGGTATGTTAATTGACTTTATTTTATTAGTTGTAATTATCCAAGGGGTTCCTGGGAATTAGGATTTTCTATACATGTTATACATATTAGGGTATCATGCTATGAAATTTTATTTTGAATGTCAATTCCACATGCTGCATGATCCCCGTGACCCTGGGAGAATTCCCATCAGTGGTATCAAAGCCCACCTTGTGGCATACCAATTATGTATCTATTTGAAGTTTGATGAAATTTCATTATCGGGCCGACCCGAACCCTGTCGAGTCGACCCGGCCAAATTCATATGCATGATTTCTTGTTTCTTTATGAAATGACATGATAATGCAATTATATGAAATTTTACATATTAGGGTAATATGTTTAATTTCAGTTTTTATGAAATGCATGATATTATATCAAGTATGAAATTATGCATGTTGTTTTTACCCTAGTAACTGCTTTGGATTGGGTTTGTCACCATGGCCGTCCAGTCATAGGAGCCAAGTAGGGTTTAAAGGCCCTCTCCTCTCATTCAATGGGTCTCCTATGGCGTGTAGGGGTGCCGCTGTGGCCATATCCTATGAACAAGTGAGGTGAACGGGATATTGAAATATCAAGCCATGTTTTACATATTAGGGTAATATGCTTGATGACATGAAATTTTATGCATATGCTAGAGTGATATGCATTGTGTTTGTTATAGACTTGGTTATCATGTTCAATGTTTATACTTGTAGTAATAAACATTATTATCATGATAGTATTTAGAATGTGTTTTGAGACCATCAAAGCCCTCATCAAAAACAATATTTAGTCATAGTATAAAACTTAGTCAAGATGCAAAACCAGTTAGAGTTTGATCAGCCAATTGGTATCTAGGCAAGTGGTTCTGGGAAGGTAAAGGGAATGAGGTTTATAATTGGTTCCGTTGTCTTACCTGGCCAATCTAATTGGTGTCTAAGGAAAGCAACGGGGGGACCCCCTCACCCCTCCCACTTACCTGGCCAATTTGGTCATATCTAAATCTTAATTTGGTAATGCTAATTGGTTAAGCCAAATTTATGTCAAAGCTATAGTAGGTTTGTTGTGTACACACAAGGCCTACTCTACGGTTTGATATAAGATTTGCCTTGGTGCACTTAGTGCTTTATAGCATGGTTGGATATGTTGCTTTATTGTATACACACAAGGGCAACATAATTTAATCATGGCTATATGGAAATGAAGGGTCTAACTAAACTTAGACTTTATGGTTTGTTGTGTACACACAAGGCCATAAGTGACTTAGAGGAAAAGATAATTGTTGAGAATTGCACGGGTTGCAATTGGAAAGGTTGTCCTACCTTTGAACTCATGTATGTTTTTTGTGTACACACAAGGCACTCATGAGGAATAAAGATCTCAACCCCACTAAGGAAACCAGGAAGGTTTCTTGCTTACCATAATTGAGGGTTATGGTATTTGAAGAAAATAGTGGGAGACATAATTAGATATAAAGTCCTTATCTAATTATGAATGTCATAATTGAGTGGTCTGCTAATATTGTTCTTTAATTAAATGTAGGATATTTATTTTAATGGCTTCAAACGTATCACAGAAAGGTATCTTTGATGCCGACAAGTTAACCGATCCAAACTATGTGGATTGGTTGAGGAAAAAGGCTGATGGAGCCTATTTCCATTGCAGCATGTTTGGGCATTGGAAGAAGGATTGCAAGACTTGTCTTGCAAATGTGAAGCTAGATGCATGGGGTTCATCTAGAGATTTGTACATGATACAAACCAATTTATCATTGAGTAATACCATTTCTAATTCATGGGTATTGGATACCGCATGTGGATCTCACATATGCAATTCATTGCATGGACTCCACAGAATTAGAAATATAAAGAAAGGTGACTTCAAATTATATGGGGCAAGTCGAGAACCCATATATGCTGAAGCTATGGGCACCTATATTCTGTTATTACCTTTGGGTAATATTATAAAGTTGGAAGAATGCTACTATGTGCCAAATATTGTAAGAAACATTATTTCTATACCCTTGTTATTACAACAGGGATATGAAATAAATGTAAAGAGCACTGGCTGCTCTATTCTTCAAAATAATACAATATTTGGGCATGGTAGTTTTGTTAATGGTCTTCTAACTTTGGAACTCAATGATAAAATTTTTTCTATTGATGATAAGAAGAGAAAAAGAGATGATGACAATGTCACATATCTCTAGCACTGCCGATTGGGTCATATCAGTGAGTCAAGGATAAACAAGTTAGTCAAAGATAATTACTTTGACTCTGATGATTTTTAATCATTAGGAACTTGTGAATCTTATCTCAAAGAAAAAATGACCAAGTCTCCATTCACTAGACATGGAAATAGGGCAACTAAATTGTTAGGTCTAGTACATACTGATGTATGTGGACCTATGTCGACTCAGGCCAGAGGAGGATATTCTTATTTCATCACTTTTATTGATGATTTATCAAGGTACGGTCATGTGTATCTAATACAAGTCCGAAGCCTTTGATAAGTTTAAAGAATATCAAAGTATGGTTGAAAAACAAACTGGACTTAGTATTAAAGCTCTTCGGTCTGATCGAGGACGGGAATACTTGTCTAGTGAGTTTCTAAACCATCTAAAGGACAAATGCATTATTTTTGAATGGACCCCTCCTTATACACCCCAGTTAAATGGAGTGGCAGAAAGGAGAAATTGCACCTTGTTGGACATGGTGAGGTCCATGATGAGCTTCACAGATCTTCCCTTTCCTTCTGGGGACATGCCCTAGATACTGCTACATATATATTAAACAGGGTTCCATCTAAATCAGTGAATAGCACTCCATATGAATTATGGAATGGCAAAAGACCAAATCTTAAGTATTTGAAGATTTGGGGTTGCCATGCTTATGTCAAGAATACCTTTGGACATAAGCTAAGTGCAAGGGCTGATAATGTAGGTTTGTTGGTTATTCAAAAGAGGGTGTTGGATACCTCTTTTATAATGCTATTGAGCAAAAGATAATTGTTAGTAGGCATGCAACATTCTTGGAACAAGAATTTATCCAAGAAGAATGTAGTGATTCTTCACTAGAGTTATGTGAAGAATAGAACCAACAAATCAATGAGCCTTCAGTGAAATTTCTCAACCAGAGATTCTTGTGGATCAAGAATATCCACAATACACACCTCCTCTCCGAAGGTCAGAGAGGGTGCGGGAAGCACCTCTCAGATATGGCTTTGTCATTGGGGATGACAATGAAGCCAGTATCATACAGGATGATGATCCTGTGACCTATTTGGAAGCTGTCAAGAGTAGAGACTCCGACAAGTGGCTTGGTGCCATGAAATCTGAAATGGACTCCATGTATTCCAATCAGGTTTGGACTTTGGTAGATCCACCTAAAGGAATTAACCCAATAGGGTGTAAATGGGTCTACAAGAAGAAGATTGGAGCATATGGTCAAGTTGAGACCTACAAGGTTAGACCGGCAGCAAAAGGTTTCAAACAAAGACATGGTGTATGATGAAATCTTTTCTCCAGTAGCTATGCTCAAGTCCATTCGGATACAGCTTGCCATAGTAGCATACCATGACTATGAGATCTGGTAGATGGATGTAAAGACTGCTTTCCTCAATGGAAACCTTGAGGAAGAAGTCTATATGTCACAGCCAGAGGGTTTTGTCTCAAGTGGGAGACCAAATCAGGTATGCAAATTAAAGAAGTCCATTTATGGACTTAAGCAAGCATTGAGGAGTTGGAACATCCATTTTGATGAAACAATCAAAGCATTTGGTTTTGTCAAAAATGTGGATGAACCATGTGTGTATAAGAAGACAAGTGAGAGTGCACTTATTTTCTTGGTTTTGTATGTGGACGATATACTGATCATTGGGAATGATATCCCCATGTTGCAGTCGGTTAAAACTTGGCTATCATCAATATTTTCCATGAAGGATTTGGGAGAAGCATCCTATATACTACTAGGTATAAGGATTTATAGAGATAGATCCAAGAGGATGCTGGACTTATCCCAATCCAGGTACATTGACTTGGTGTTGAAGAGATTCAACATGGATGGAAGTAAGAAAGGTTACTTGCCAATGAGTCAAGGCATATAACTCTCTAAGAAAATGTCTCCTAAGACATCAGAAGAAAGAGAGAGGATGGCTATGATTCCTTATGCTTCGGCTATAGGATCGATAATGTATGCCATGTTATGTACCAGGCCTGATGTCGCTTATGCCTTAAGTATAGTGAGTTTTCAGGCAAATCCAGGAGATGATCATTGGAGAGCTGTGAAAAATATTCTTAAGTACCTGAGAAGGACTAAAGATATTTTTCTAGTATATGGAGGATCTGAATTGAAACTAGAAGGTTATATAGATTCTAGTTTTCAATCAGATCCAGATGATAGAAAATCCACATTAGGATATGTCTTCACCCTGAATGGTGGTGCAGTGAGTTGGAAAACTATAAAGCAGCCAACAGTAGATGACTCAGTCACTGAGGCAGAGTACATAGCTATAAGTGAAGCCATAAGGGAAGTTATGTGAATGAAGAAATTCATCACGGAATTGGGCATGGTTTCTACTATAGAACAACTAGTGTCACTTCATTGTAGAAATACTAAGAGTTGTTGTGCAAGTTAAGGAACCAAGGTCTCATAAAAAGCCCAAGCACATTCTAAGATGCTTCCACCTTGTTCAAGGACAAGATGTTGTCATGGAATAAGTTGACACAAAGAACAATATAGCAGACCCACTCACTAAAGCATTAGCCAAGCAGCAGTTAGATCATCACTTAGATTGTATGGGCATAAAATACAAGGGCGATTGGCTTTAGTGCAAGTGGGAGTTTGATAGAAAAGTGCCCTAAGAGCCAATCATCATGAGGGCCTTTTTGTAAACTTCCAACTCATGTATGACATATTTTCATATTAATAAAGGCATGTGATTCATCATATACTGCTGTATCATGTTCTTGATGATTATGATGAACCCCATAGAATAGGGCAATGGAATTAGGGTTATGATAAAATAACAGTGAGACCTAATTCCTATAAACCTTAATCTAGAATGTTCCTAGTCGTTGGACCATCGATTCGTGGATCGATGAATCCGGAAAGACTAGCTTATCCTATGTATGCTCAGTTGATTAGGGTGGTTGATCTCATAACCACTTGTGTAGAGACACTAATACAAGGATAAGGGTGCTCATCAAAGTATGAGTACACTGGAAATGATCCACACCGGGACTATCTTATGGAAGTCTTACTACTTGTCAAAAGATAGATCCCAGAGTAGAAGTTGTGCATGTGATCTTTAGACCTGAGGTCACCTTGGTTCCTTGTGCACACTAAGCCATACTTTGGTTCATACTCATTCATGGCATTGTGACATGTACGGGGTGTTCTGGGTATGGTGGAAGGTGTACGAAGGATGTGAGTGGACCAACAAGGAATTGATCATTCCTAGTAAGAGGAATTGTTATCCCATGCAATCTCTTCGATGAGAGACTCAAGGAGCCTTTGATCAAATCAGGATGAGATTAGTGGAATCTAATCAGTCATCAGCTGAGTCCTCATGATCGAGCTCAGATTCGATATGATTAAGTGTTAGGGTTTGACATCTATCCATACCTATCACTTAATCGGGATAATAAGAGATCGAAAGATTGAATTGCACGGTAACTTACTACTGAAAGGTATTTTGGTATTTTCTACCAAATTCCTCATCTTCCGGGTAGGCATGACACGTTGCTAAATGTCAATCTTGTCTTGTAGGTTTTCATGAACCAATTGATTTGGTTTCATGAGTCAATTCGATGTGTGATTCGAATTGGACAATTAGGTGAGCCAATTTGACTAATTAGGTCAATCGGGTTCGATCGGATCGAATCGGCTCAAAACTAAACCTACTGTTGGCTAGATGTGGAACCCAATGGGTCACACACAATAGAGACTTGTCCAAGGAAGTCATTCATGATTTAATTAGGGTCATAGGATCCTAATTGGTTAGCCGGATTACATACTAGCATATGTAGGCTAACCTAATTCCTAACCTAATTGGATTGGATTCGGTTGCTTGCTAATTGGGCTAACCTAATTATGGGAGACCTAAATTAGGTTAAGTCCTAAGTGGGGCTAGCCAATTCAGAGCTTGATCTGTTTTTAATTTGGGCTTAAGGGCATTTTAGGTGCCATATATGAAGAGTCCCAATGGCATGGGACTCTTGGTACCTAAATGATATCTTAACTTCAAAAGGCACAGAATGAGCTATAGACCTCTGATTTGAAAATAAATTATATGGTCAGAAAGCTTATTTAATGCTCTTTCCAATAGCACCCATATTGCATATATTTCACTGATCAATATATGCTGCTTTGGGTGGAGAGAGAAGTGGGAAAGGAAAGTGGTGCCCTTTTGGTGCACCCGGGAGAAGTATGGCGTGCGCAGAAGGACTAAGAGTCCTTCTACAGATAAAACTCTGGGAGCTTCATCAAAGTGGTGCCTCTTCACTTTATCCCCACACCCCTTGGAGAGGATTGACTGGTCAAAGAAGTGGAAGGGGCGGCATGAAAGCAGAAAGAAATATTGGCGCGCAGACGAAGAGTCGCTTCTCTTCATCTGTGCGCGCACTATTTTGAGGCTGAGTCCTTCTGCCCTTAGGACTCTGCCTATTCCATGCTCTTCAAGATTAAAAGGATGCCTCCTTCCATTCTTCATAACCGGTATATGCCACATGGCATATGGGGAACTGCTCTGGAAAGGGAAAGAACATCAAATAAGACTCTTGAAGCTTGAAGAGCCTTATCAGACATGAAGAGTCATATCTGATAAGGAGTCTCGGGATGCTTTTCACGCCCCATCTGAATCTATATAAAGGGGGTACGGTGAAATGAGACTATAGATTTTCAGTCATCAGAAACAGAAGTCCATTTTCCCGAGAGTTATCTGAGTGCCTTTTTATGTTGTCTCCCTCCCTCTTTCTTTTAAGACAAGACTTGTCTTGTTAAGACAAGGTCTTATCTTTTAGGACAAGGCTTTGTTTTAGGACATAAGCCTAAGGGGTCCTAGGGGAGGGTTGTCCTAAAGCCAAGAGTACCTTAGGAGAGTGTCTAGAGAGCTCTACAGTAGGACAGGGTGTCCTACAGTGGTCAAAGGTCCAAAGGCTGTCCTAAGAGTCCTATTGAAGCAAGCAACCCCGGTAGGGATTCTTCCTTGGTTCAAGTCTCGTGTGGATCATCGTTGGAGGGCTTGCACTTGTGAGCCTCGTGGAAAGGATTGGATTTAGTGATCCAGGTATGTTAATTGACTTTATTTTATGATTCATTAGTTATAATTGCCCAAGGGGTTCCTGGGAATTAGGATTTTCTATACATGTTATACATGTTAGGGTATCATGCTATGAAATTTTATTTTGAAAGTCAATTCCGTATGCTGCATGATCCCCGTGATCCTGGGAGAATTCCCATCAGTATATTCCAAGACCAAGGGCACCCCATGATTCCAGGTATATGCCAGGCACCCCAGCCCAAGAACATCTCAAGCTTAAGAGCCCAGTAAGAGGAGGCATCCCAAGCTTTTCTCCAAGTCCATTTCAAAATGGGTGGCAGGGTTTTCCAGCCCAGGCACCAAGTCCATGCGCCCCAAACTTAAAAGCCAACCAGGGCCCATCTAATTTTTGCCCAAGTCCAAGGAGGCTGCCCTTTGCTGCTGCCCATGAGGTCCAAGCCGAATTCCAGGAGGAGCCCAAGCCTTTGACCGGTCCAAGGGAGGAAGAGAAGACTAGGTCAACAAAGAATATTCCTTCCTAACCTATTAAAGATTTCTATTCCTAAGTTCTTTGAGAATTGTGATTGCATTCAATGTTTATCACCCTCTTCCTACTCAAATTATGTGATCCTATCATAATTAGGAGAGGGCATGAGAACTCTTATAAATACCCCACCCTTCTTCCTCTTGTATTCATATAACCTATTGATGAAATAAAACTTTGGTGATTTGTTTTCTAGCATTGGTGTTCTTGTATTTTGTGTGGTTATCCTTGTGTGCCCTAGCCAACCCTGTAAGTAAAAACATGGTTGCAGGTGCCTACGCTAAGCATGCAACAGCACAGGGAATAGGTAAGATTTTAAAACATTTTTAATAAATACGGAAAATACCTACTCCGCACAGGATCTAGCATATGCAAGATGCATGTATTGGCATGATACAGGACATATAATATTTATAAATATTTTAATAAATCTAGATCTACACATGCACTGAAATTAAAACCCAAAAACATACCTTATTCCCAGCTGGAATAAGTCTGGGATAAACCTGGAATAGACTGGAATAACTGGAATAAAGTTATTCCAGTCGTCTTCCACCTTGGCTGAAAACTGGGCTTCCGAAAAGTACCCGGAACGCCGCCTTCCGGACCTCCGATCGCTCCCAAATTTGAGCTGTAGATTCTTAAGGAAGTCCTCTTCGATTTGGCATTGGTTTCTGCAAGAAAAACTAAGCCAATAAATCGTAAAAATTCGCCGAAGTCTGCTGCACGAAAATGGCAGCAGAACAGAGTAGCTGTATTCGTCGTTGGATTTCGGGCAACTGGAGCGATCCCGGCTCACGTGGTTTGCTCCGAGGAGTAGAAGAGTACTCCCTCTAGAGGGGAGACACGCTCGGGGCTCTCAGATCCGTCTCCACGCACGGTGCTAGCCGCCGGAAGAGAGCTTCACAGTCACAGGATTTTTAGCAACAGAGCTTTGCTGAAATGGGATTTTGAGAATAAAGAAGATCAGGGAATCAAGGATCTTTCTATCCCAATCTCTCACCAAAACCCAGCCCTTTGAAAACCCCGGTAGTAAAAATATTGAGCTCTCCAAGGAAAGAACCAGCTCTCACGGTTTTTCCACCTTTCAAACGATGACATACCTCATTGAAACAGGGACTGCAGGCCTTTAAAAACAGCAGGGAAGAGGGAGAGGTAAAGGCAAGGAAAAGCAAACGACGCCGGCAGCCATAACACCCATTTAACAGCCATTAAATGGGATTAAACCAGGCCGGTGGAGGGAGGAGAAAAGATGCCACCCCAGCGTCAAACAAAACCATCGTTTGGCCTTCAAACGCAAGAAAATTTTCTCCCAACGTAAATAACGTGTAAACGGTTACAAGGAGAGAAAAACCATGGAGCCAAAACCGGTCCATGGTAAATTTGGTTCAAACCATTTAAACCAACCCATTTTGGTTCAATCCCATTGAACCAAACGGTTCAATCCAATTGAACCTGGTTTAGGGAATAAAATTGGTTCACAACCAATTGGAGGCCGAAACGAACTCTGAATCAGTTCAAAACTGATTCAGAAAAATCCTGGCGCAGAGTTGGTCAACCCGGAACATTTTCTGGTCGACACAAACAAGGGCAAGACGGGAAAAAGAGTGCTAAAAAATACTGTGACCATAAAACCGAGATGATTTCCAATCGTAATCGGTACCCGGATCAGAGAGTTATCCTCTGTAGCATGTGACCTCATAGGTTCGAACCTAAACGGTAGCACTAGAACAATTCTAGTACCAGCACAGGAAACCATCTAGCAATGGGTCCCGGCGTCCGGATAGGTCGAAGATGCGGGAGCAAACTATCGAACCTCTGGCATATGGTTACCGTATAATTCATCCTTTTGACCTCTAATGCTCAGGACGACTGAGATTGGGCTGCCAACCCAGACTGAGTCAGTCGACTACGTGTCTCAACCTCGCAAGCCCAGTGACTCTTCACTAGGACTACCCCGGCCGAGGATTTGCTAAATTGAGATACTGCGAGACATTCAATCCAAACTGTTTGGACAGGTCAATTCCATCTTGGTCCATCACTGCTCCACAAGTACTTGCCTGTACCCAGAAACCTTCCATCAACGGATTAAAAATCCGGTTAGTCCGGCACCAAAGCACAGGGAGTTGCTTGCAAGCTACCGTGATGACCTCAGGTCAGAGGGACACTTATACCCATATCCAATCGTGAGTATCCCTTTGGCAGAAAGGGACTGCACGGAGTCACGTTCAATGAGATATCACATATATCCCACTTGCAGATCACATCAGTGTCACCACACTCATTTGGTCAAGAGGACAACCAAACGATGTGAACTACAACAACCTATACTTGATATATTGCCGTCCAGTACAATATATCCTTTGGTTGTGAACCGGGTTTAAGGACCACTCGATACATCCTCTCTGTATCGAAGTCAGTGTAGTCCTAAGGACTTCATCACATAGGAAAGAGTTCTCTTAAGGAAATACAATATGTGATGAGCTGCCAAAAATAATATTTTATTAATTCATTGAAAAAGTACAATACTTAGCACAACCGCCTACAACCCAGGCGATTGGCTTTGGGACACAATTTCTAACAACTCTCACTTGTACTAAAGCCAATCAGAAGAGTATCTAATACCCATTTCCCTTTTACAATAGTCGAACTCTTTTATTCCGAGGGCTTTAGTGAAGGGGTCGGCCAGATTTTCTTTTCCATCGATCTTCAGTAAATTGATGTCGCCTCGATCAACGATCTCTCGTATGAGGTGGTAGCGCCGCAGGATGTGCTTGGTGCGGTGATGAGCTTTATGCTCCTTAGCTTGAGCAATGGCTCCAGTGCTGTCACAGTACACCGGAATAGGACCATCTAGGGAAGGTGCCACCCCTAGCTCTCCAAGGAACTTCCGCAACCACACAGCTTCCTTTGCCGCATCTGATGCTGCAATGTATTCTGTTTCGCATACCGAGTCTGCAATAGTTGCCTGCTTAGAACTTTTCCAGCAGATCGCTCCTTCATTCAAGGTAAAAACAAAACCTGACACACTCTTGCTATCATCTCTATCTGACTGGAAACTAGAGTCAGAGTACCCCACAAGTTTCAAGTCAGGTTCTCCATAAATCAGCCATTGATCTTTTGTATTTCTTAAATACTTAAGGATGGACTTAACCACCTTCCAATGCGCCTCACCTGGGTCAGACTGGTATCTGCTCACTACTCCTAGTGAGTATGCCACATCTGGTCTAGTACAAGTCATAGCATACATGATAGAGCCTACTGCAGAAGCATAAGGTACTCTACTCATGCACTCTCTTTCCTCAGGAGTCGTCGCACAATCCTTCTTGGAAAGAGTAATTCCAGAACCTATCGGAAGATAGCCTTTCTTGGAATTTTCCATGCTGAACCGTTTCAGCACGGTGTCAATGTACATAGACTGGGACAGTCCCAAAAGCTTCTTAGATCTATCTCTATAGATCTTCATACCTAGTATGTAAGAAGCTTCACCCAAGTCCTTCATGGAGAACTGAGATGATAACCAGACCCTTATTTCTTGCAATGCTGCGACATCATTCCCGATTAAGAGAATGTCGTCAACATACAGTACTAGGAATACAATCACAGAACCATTAACCCATTTATAGATGCACGGTTCATCTCCGTTCCTAACGAAGCCGTACGATTTGATACACCTATCAAACCTTAAGTTCCAACTTCGAGATGCTTGCTTGAGTCCATAAATGGACCTCTGCAACTTGCATACTTTTGATTCATCTGTGGATGTGAACCCTTCAGGCTGTATCATATACACCTCCTCTTCCAGCTCCCCATTTAGGAAAGCGGTTCGGACATCCATCTGCCAGATCTCGTAATCAAAATATGCTGCCAAAGCAAGCATGATCCGAATGGACTTGAGCATTGCCACAGGGGAGAAAGTCTCGTCATAATCGATACCATATCGTTGACGATACCCCTTAGCAACCAGATGGGCTTTATAGGTCTCTACCTTCCCATCTGCGCCCCTTTTCCTCTTGAAGATCCATTTACACGCGATGGGTTTTATTCCTTCAGGCGGATCAACCAATGTCCAAACATTGTTGATTTCCATGGACTCCATTTCGGATCGCATGGCTCCAAGCCATGCCTCAGAGTCAGATCTCTGAAGTGCATCCATATAGGTGATCGGATCCTTATTATTCTCATCGAGCTCAATGGGATCACCGTCCCGGACCAAGAAACCGTAGTATCTGTCCGGCTGACGCGGTATACTACCGGATCTCCTAATGGGTTCTGGGTGTGATTCAATCACAGCCAGTTCTACGATGTCCTTAGCGTGTGTAGGTTCTTCTATTGGCTGAACTTCATCAAGTTCAATCTTAGAGGCTATAGTTCCTTCTCCAAGGAACTCCTTTTCCAAAAAGATAGCTCTAAGAGCAACGAACACCTTTTGTTCATTCTCCAAGTAGAAGAAATACCCTTTGGTTTCCTTAGGATAACCAACAAATAAACACCGATCAGACCTAGGACCAAGTTTGTCTGAGTCTAAACACTTTACGTAAGCCGGACAACCCCAGACCTGAAGGTGTGAGATTGATGGTTTACGTCCATTCCACATCTCATACGGAGTGGAGACAATAGATTTACTTGGAACATTATTTAATAAGTAACAGGCTGTCTGAAGCGCATATCCCCAAAAGGATAACGACAGAGTTGCAAAGCCCATCATGGATCGAACCATGTCCAACAAGGTTCGATTCCTCCTTTCGGACACACCATTCAACTATGGTGTTCCTGGAGGAGTCCACTGAGAGAGAATTCCATTCTCCTCAAGATATGTCAAAAAAGCACCAGATAAATATTCTCCACCTCGATCAGATCGAAGGGTTTTAATACTTTTTCCAGTTTGCTTTTCTACTTCATTACGGTATCGTTTGAACATTTCAAATGACTCAGACTTATGTCTCATTAAAAAGACATAACCGAACCTTGAAAAGTCGTCTGTAAAAGTAATGAAATATTTGTATCCTCCTCTAGCACTAACTGTCATTGGTCCACATACATCAGTATATATTAGACTTAGAAGTTCTGTAGTTCGTTCACCTTTTCCAGTAAAAGGTGACTTGGTCATTTTACCAAGTAAACAGGATTCACAAGTGGGCTGTGATTCAGAATCACTGACCTCGAGGAGTCCATCTCCTCGCATTTTGTTTATCCTATTTTGGTTAATATGACCTAGCCTACAGTGCCAAAGATACAAATCGTTGACATTATCTAACCTTGGGCGTTTGCTAGAAGTGTACATTACACTAACAGGCCTTGATAGTACATATATGCCATTATTTAATCTAGCTTTCATTATAACAGAGTTATTCAAAATAACATTGCAAAAATCTCCTTTTATTGATAGTTCAAAACCACAACTGGCCAAAAGGCCTACAGAGATTATGCTCATAATGAAACTAGGACAATAGTGACAGTCGACTAGTTCGACAGTACAAGACTCAAAGACAAGATGCAGGACTCCGACCGCCAGTACTGGAACACGATTTCCATTCCCGATGCTCAGAAACTGTTCTCCATCTTCAAATCTTCTGCTAACTTGAAGTCCCTGTAACGAATTACAAACATGAATTGGACTACCAGTATCCAATACCCAGTTAGCAGTATCAACAATTGAGTAATTACAAGGTTTTATCGTATAAATACCTTGTTCAGCAGACTTCTGCTTTCTCGGTCTGTTCGGATCAAGGGACGCAATATAAAGAGGACAATTCCTCTTCCAGTGTCCCTTCTTCTTGCAGTAGAAGCATTCTGCAGAAGACTGATCAGCCTTATACTTCCTGGTCTGACTAGGGCCAGGAGCATTCTGCACTTTCTTTCCCTTCTTATTTATTTTCTTCTTCCCTTTCTTAAAGGGACGGCGACCTCTACTACCTCCCACTAAATTCACCACCCCCTTATTCAGTTGGTGGTCTTTCTCGAAAGTCTGCAGCAACCCCAAAAGACCATGGTAGTTGACTGCAGGCTTGTTCATTCTATAATGATCGAGAAAATCAAGATAGGAGGAGGGAAGAGAATTCAGGATCGCATCCTTGCCGAGCTGCTCATGCAAGGGGCATCCGAGTTTGCCCAGTTTTTCAATCAACTCGATCATGTACAATACATGATCAGTGACTGAACCGCCATTCGGCATCTTGGAGTTGTAGATGGCACAAGACACTTTGTACCGTTCTACATCATTCGGGGTGCCGAAGGATTCCTTCAACTTTTGAAGGATTTCATCAGGTTGGGCCTCCTCGAATTTGCGAGTGAACTCGTCGTTCATCGCCGCTAACATAATACAACGGACAGTAGTGCGATCAGAGACCCACTTCAGATAAGCGTCTCTGACCGTAGTCTGTGCATTAACGGGAGGGATTTCAGGTGCCGGATTCGTTATCACATACAGGATCCGTTCGTGCTCCAGAACTATTCTCAACTTTCGATACCAACTATCGAAGTTGTGACCCTTTAACTTCTCGTTATCGAGAAGTGACCAGAGCGATAAATTGGAAGACATCTGAAAAGAAAATAAGACCTATTAGTATATGAATTAATAAATTAACCAAAAGACTTGGACTTTAGTCTAAAGGTTTCTCCCACTAATTTTTCAGATTGGTAGCCTCTAACTCCAATCCGTGAAAATACTTTTTCAAGTAGGTACTGAAATCCAATAGGCCATGCATGAGCCCGACTATGGCCGGCTCACCCATACGAGCCTAAAGGTAGGTTCGTAAACCAATTGTTTCCCTAAACAATTTTCAGTATTTTATTTTGCCCCAGAGAACACCCCAATCGGCCTAGGGGCCTCCTATTGCGGGTCTCTGGTTAGGTCCAACCATTAAAATGACTAATCCAATGCTTCCAGCTAACTAAAGACCAAGCCCGACTATGGCCGGCCCACCTGGTCCCGTTAAGGAGGTTGCACTGAACCATCATCGATCAGATAGAAATTCCAGTCGCCGGATGTACACCCGTTCTATGGAACTGCCGATGCACACCAAGCTAGTGGACACATTTCTATCCAACTTAATGGGAGGCAAAGACACTGTCAACTCCTTGACTTAGCCTTTTAAAGGACCAAATAATTTTAGAGGATTTTTTTAGTTGTGACAGAAGAATGAAGGTAAGGACATGGATCATCCTCCCAATAAATCAATCAGATTCCAGGAGGGTTGAATTAAATCAACAATTGATCCATGGGCACCTATTGATCAGTCAGACCGATCAACCTGGGTGACATGGGTTAACTTTAGTCATTGAGCTTTTCCAATCAGTTTTGGTCGACTCGACTAGCCAGGTAGGTGAGATCATGGGTGAGTATCCGCCATTAACCATCTTTCCTAGACACCAACCAAGTTGGCCAGGAAAGAGGTAGCCTCATACAACCATGATCACTATTGCCAAACCTACCTCGACACCAGTCGGTTTACCAGACTCGATCAGACTAGCCTAAAGACTCGGGCGTCCACTGAGCCACTAATTGGATCCATTTTAGATGAACGGATCAACTAATCTAACTATTAGATAGTTCTAAAGAAAGACCTTAAACAACTTTTGTTTAATATTCTTTTAATCCGTTTCAACTAAACTTAGGTCTAACCCAGTGATGGACCCAACTAATCAGCTAACCCAATTTGCCCAATTTGGCTTATGCAAATTTTATTAGATTTCATAAACCTAAAAATTTTTATTAAGCCAAATACTTAATTAAAATATTTTTTAATTAAGTCTCTATGTAAAACAATTTTACATCTTAAATTATGTATCATATCTAGATTTATACTTTTATAAATATTATATGACCCAAATAACAAAATTATAAATCATTCCAAATTTATAAAATAATTTTAATTTCTTTTTGATTTCCTTAAAGGATCCTTCTGAAGAGGCCAAAACAGACGAACCGCATCGTGTCAAAGACACACGGCCATGGTGAAGGTCTCAACTAGGTTCCTAAAAGTACTCTCTAATCCCAAGATTAAACAATTTAATCTACTATACATGCATCAAGATATGTTACACTAGAACCTGGCTCTGATACCACTGTAAGTAAAAACATGGTTGCAGGTGCCTACGCTAAGCATGCAACAGCATAGGGAATAGGTAAGATTTTAAAACATTTTTAATAAATGCGGAAAATACCTACTCCGCACAGGATCTAGCATATGCAAGATGCGTGTATTGGCATGATACAGGACATATAATATTTATAAATATTTTAATAAATCTAGATCTACACATGCACCGAAATTAAAACCCAAAAACATACCTTATTCCCAGCTGGAATAAGTCTGGGATAAACCTGGAATAGACTGGAATAACTGGAATAAAGTTATTCCAGTCATCTTCCACTTTGGGCTGAAAATTGGGCTTCCGAAAAGTCCCCGGAACACCACCTTCCGGACCTCTGATCGCTCCCAAATTTGAGCTGTAGATTCTTAAGGAAGTCCTCTTCGATTTGACATTGGTTTATGCAAGAAAAACTAAGCCAATAAATCGTAAAAATTCACCGAAGTCTGCTGCACGAAAATGGCAGCAGAACAGAGTAGCTGTCTTCGTCGTTGGATTTCGGGCAACTGGAGCGATCCCGGCTCGCGTGGTTTGCTCCAAGGAGTAGAAGAGTACTCCCTCTAGAGGGGAGACATGCCCGGGGCTCTCGGATCCATCTCCACGCACGGTGCTAGCCACCGGAAGAGAGCTTCACAGTCACAGGATTTTTCAGCAACAGAGCTTTGCTGAAATGGGATTTTGAGCACAAAGAAGATCAGGGAATCAAGGATCTTTCTCTCCCAATCTCTCACCAAAACCCAGCCCTTTGAAAACCCCGGTAGTAAAAATATTGAGCTCTCCAAGGAAAGAACCAGCTCTCACGGTTTTTCCACCTTTCAAACGATGACATACCTCATTGAAACAGGGATTGCAGGCCTTTAAAAACAGCAGGGAAGAGGGAGAGGTAAAGGCAAGGAAAAGCAAACGACGCCGACAGCCATAACACCCATTTAACAGCCATTAAATGGGATTAAACCAGGCCGGTGGAGGGAGGAGAAAAGACGCCACCCCAGCGTCAAACAAAACCATTGTTTGGCCTTCAAATGTAAGAAAATTTTCTCCGAACGTAAATAACGTGTAAACGGTTACAAGGAGAGAAAAACCATGGAGCCAAAACCGATCCATGGTAAATTTGGTTCAAACCATTTAAACCAGCCCATTTTGGTTCAATCCCATTGAACCAAACGGTTCAATCAAATTGAACCTGGTTTAGGGAATAAAATTGGTTCACAACCAATTGGAGGCCGAAACGAACTCCGAATTAGTTCAAAACTGATTCAGAAAAATCCTGGCGCAGAGTTGGTCAACCCGGAATATTTTTCGGTCGACACAAACAAGGGCAAGACGGGAAAAAGAGTGCTCAAAAATACTGTGACCATAAAATCGAGACGATTCCCAATCGTAATCGGTACCCGGATCAGAGAGTTATCCTCTGTGCCGTGTGACCTCATAGGTTCGAACCTAAACAGTAGCACTAGAACAATTCTAGTACCAGCACAGGAAACCATCTAGCAATGGGTCCCAGCATCCGGATAGGTCGAAGATGCGGGAGCAAACTATCGAACCTCTAGCATATGGTTACCGTATAATTCATCCCTTTGACCTCTAATGCTCAGGACGACTGAGATTGGGCTGCCAACCTAGACTGAGTCAGTCGACTATGTGTCTCAACCTCGCAAGCCCAGTGACTCTTCACTAGGACTACCCCGGCCGAGGATTTGCTAAATTGAGATACTGCGAGACATTCAATCCAAACTGTTTGGACAGGTCAATTCCATCTTGGTCCATCACTGCTCCACAAGTACTTGCCTATACCTAGAAACCTTCTATCACCGGATTAAAAATTCGGGTAGTCCGGCACCAAAGCACAGGGAGTTGCTTGCAAGCTATCGTGATGACCTCAGGTCAGAGGGATACTTATACCCATATCCAATCGTGAGTATCCCTTTGGCAGAAAGGGACTGCATGGAGTCACGTTCAATGAGATATCACATATATCCCACTTGCAGATCACATCAGTGTCACCACACTCATTTGGTAAGAGGACAACCAAACGATGTGAACTACAACAACCTATACTTGATATATTGCCGTCCAGTACAATATATCCTTTGGTTGTGAACCGGGTTTAAGGACCACTCGATACATCCTCTCTGTATCGAAGTCAGTGTAGTCCTAAGGACTTCATCACATAGGAAAGAGTTCTCTTAAGGAAATACAATATGTGATGAGCTGCCAAAAATATATTTTATTAATTCATTGAAAAAGTACAATACTTAGCACAACCGCCTACAACCCAAGAGATTGGCTTTGGGACACAATTCCCAACAAACCCCTGCCTCCATGCCCAACTCCTCATCTTCCATGCCCAAGGAGAAGAAGCCCTAGCTGCCCATCAAGCCAAGGATCTTCTTCTTCCCCAGGCCGCCAACTATTCCATACCCGGATCCTTTTTTCTTCTAAAACCTAGTTTCTTTCCTTTATTTTCTTGTTTATTTGATTAACCTCTAACGCTTGCAGGATCCCCGTGGTGTTTCCCCTCCAAAGAGGAGACTCTCTTTGCCTCCTGGATCGACCCAGATAGCTATCTAATTCGAGGACTACATGCTTGTCTTCCAGGCACCGATCCTGAGTGCTATGTGATCTCTTCATCGAAGGTTCTTTAAATCTCTGCCTGGTACAATCCTTCCCCCTCCTGATTTATGATATGTTGAAGGTATGCTATCCTAAACTAGGGGTTTCTTAATTCCCGAGCTCCTATCTTTTATTATTCTACATGAGTTCTTTTGCGGGTATAATGTTTTCTTTCATTACATACTTGCCTACTATCCTTTACTTGATTTTGGAATATTAGCCTACAAATTAAAATTCTAAAAAAATTTTAAAAAAATTAGTTTATGTTTTCCTGCAATCATGGTAATCTTAGGATCATCCTGCATCACTTTACCATGTTCATCTAGTTTATTTCTATAGACCCATTTAGTTCCTATAATGGGATGGTCTGATGGTCTATCAACTAGAGTCTATACATTATTTCTTTCAAACTGGTTTAGTTCTTCATGCATAGCCATCATCCAGTTTGGGTCATTTTCAGCTTCTAAACTATGTGGCTCTATTTGTGATACAAATGCTAGGTAATCATGTGCATCTTTATGTGATGACCTAGTCCGAACCCTTGAGAGGGATCACCAATAATTAAATCTCTTGGATGAGAAGTTACATACTTCCATTTCCTTGGTAAATCATTATGATCTTTACTTACCACTTCTTCTCCTTCTTGAGTTGGTCTCTCTTGTATGCTCATATCTTCTATTTTCTTTTCAAGTGTACCTACATCATTGTCTGTACCACTTTTTTCTTTGAAGATGAGGGGTTAATTTCATCAAATATAACATGTACAGATTCTTCTACAGTTAGTGTTCTTTTATTAAACACTCTATATACATTGCTATGTATTGAATAACCAAGGAATAGCTTCATCAAATTTAGCATCAATTTTTTCTAGGTTATCCTTTCCATTATTTAATACAAAGCATTTACAACCAAAAACATAAAAGTAATTGATATTTGGTTTCCTTTCATTCCAAAACTCATAAGGGATTTTCTTTAACATTGGTCGTATCAAAACACGGTTTAAAATATAGCAAGCAATGTTCACCGCTTCTGTCCAAAAGTACCTTGGAATATTGCCTTCACATAACATTGTTCGAACCATCTCTTCCAAAGTCCTATTTTTTCTCTCTACAACATCATTTTGTTATGGTGTTATAGGAGCGAAGAAGTTATGATCAATGTCATTTTCTGTGCAATAATCTCAAAAAATTAATTTTCAAATTTCTTGCCATGATCACTCCTAATAGATACAATTGAAAGATTTTTCTAGTTTGAGACTTTCTTGTAGAATTTTTGAAAAATTTTGAAAGTTTCATCTTTGTGCAATAAACAAGACCCATGTAAATCTAGAAAAATCATCTTCTATCATAAGTGCATATTTCATACCATCTAGGCTTGTGGTCCTAGTTGGTCCAAATAAGTCCATGTGAAGTAGCTCAAGGAGTCTAGAAGTTGAAATTATATTTTTAGATTTAAAACTCTCCTTAGTTTGTTTACCCATTTTGCATGCATCGCAAACATGTTCAAAATCCACTTTAAATCTAGGTAAACCTCTAACAAGATTCTTGGAAATTAATTTGGCAATAATATGCATGCTAGCATGACCTAATCATCTATACCAAAGTAAACAAGACTCCTTGGTCTTAGCATTCATTGCTACTAGACTGGAACTACTAGACATGGCTAGATCATTCAGATCTACCACATAAATATTTTCAAGTCTATATCCAATGAATTTGTTGCTAGAATCAAGTGAATTGGTTACTATACACATAGATGATTCAAAGACAACCTTGAAGCCTTTATCACACAATTGACTAATACTTAATAAATTATGCTTCAATTTGTCTCCTAGCAATACATTTTCAATAAAAGTAGAGGGGGTTATTTTGATCTTACCAATTCTGATTATTTTTCCCTTACCATTATCTCCAAAAGTTACCAAACCTCCTTCTATCATCTCTAGGGTGATGAATTGATCCTTGTCACCTGTCATATGTCTTAAACAACCACTATCCAGATACCATCTTTTCTTTATTTTTTGGGCTACAAGACATTCCTGCAAAACAATCAAGAAGTTCTTTTAGGTACCCAAGCTACCTTGGATCCTTACAGGTTAGCAAAGGTGGTTCCTTTGGGAACCCAAATATTTCTAATTCTATTCTTTGCATTTTCATTTTTTTTTAACAAATTGCATTGGAAAAATTTGTGTCCAACCCCATGACATGCATAACAAACAATTCTAGTATTTTGAAAAGATATAAATTTTGAAGTTCTAGATGTAGAAGCATGTGACGTAGATGTAGAACCATATGACTTAAAAGACTTTTGATTTGAAATCTTAGGTATGTATTTTGAAGCACTTGAAATGGATGTGGAAGAATTTGATACAAAAGCTTTTTGAGGTATAGATATTGGTGCATATGCTTTTGAAGATTAAATTTAGTAGCTGAAATTTCATTTGTATTTGAAGAGTTATAACTGATTCCAGCCTTGTTACTTGAATTTCTTTGCTCTCTTAAAATCAACTCAAGCTTATTTGAACTTAAAGTAAGCTTTTCAACCAAAGGCTTAAGTTTTTCCATCTTCTTTTTCAAATCTATATTTTCATCAATCAAAGCTTTGTTTTTCTCAAGATATAGATTTTTCTCAATTTCCAAAGCTTTGTTATTTTCAGAAAAGATAGTTAATTATTTTTGCAATAACTTGTTCTTTTCTAAAATCTCTTCCTTTTTTTTTAACAAAGGTCATTATTGTTCTTTATAGCTCTAATTTTTATTCCATCCTTTCTAAATTTTGAAAGTAAATCATGGAATGCAGAATTTAGTTCATCAAAAGTAAATTCAACTTGAGGTTCAAGAGACATTACCTCATCTTCGAGATCCATAAGGCATAGATTGGCAGTTTTTGCGGTCTCTTCTTCTTCAGTTGAAGTCAAATCCTCACTGTCACTCCAAGTCGCAACCATCACTTTCTTTTTCTTCTTCTTAAATGTTTTCTTTAACAAAGGACAATCGGGATGGATATGCCTAGGTTTCTTACACTCATAATATGTGGGCATTTGATCCTTTTCTTTTTCTCTTTTCTTGTCCTTACTTTGTTCACCTTTCTTGTAAAATTTTTTGAAGTACCTTCCTGGTGGGGACACCAGGATCAGACATAGATCATTGGATCCCATATGGTTTACTTAGTCCTGTGTCAAAGTTTTGAATGTTTTGTAATGGAGTCTTGTAATAAGTTGAGGTTAGTTGGTTTGTCTCAACCCTCAACCTAGTCCAGTATATTGAGTCCTGTACATCAGTATGAGTTCATTTTTTATACCAGAGAGGAGGTTACACTATTTTGGAGTTCCATCAGACCTCATTCAGGAGCTAGAGGTAGTTACATCAGCTTATGGGAGCTTAATTGACACCCAGGTGCCCTAATTTTCTCCAAATGCAATTTCAGATGCCATATTCCCTCCAGATGCTTCTGAAATATTCTATATGCTAGGAGCCCATGTTTCCCAGGTTATTACAACACTCCAGGCCTTAAAATTTAAGCCCAGGAAGCAAGCCCAAGCATGAAAAACCAAGATTCCCTTTTGATACCGGAAATATGCCAGCTCGGGAAACCAGGCATCCCAGCTTCCAGGAGGCCCAAGCCCATGCACCCTTGGCCCATGGCCAACCTCCCCTTGCTACCCCAAAGCCCACATGACCAAAGGATGAGGCATCCCCACTTGCTGACTTGGTCCAAGCCTAAGTGAAGAAGGAGAAGACTAATACTATTCTAACCTAGTTAGGATTCCTAGTTCTTTTAAGCTTTGTAATTCTAAGTGTAACCCTAGTTAAAGAGGGCATGTGAACTCTATAAATACCCCACCCCTTTCTCTCTTGTAATCAACTTTTTTGTTATGAATATAACTTGCTGAAATTTTGAGGTCATTGCCTTGTGTTGGTGTTTTTGTTTTTGTTCTTTACGTTGAGTGCTCTCCTTGTGTCCCTGGCCGAGTCCCTACTACTCTAGCATCCTTTTGCATCCTTAAAGACCAGCCACACCAAAGGAAAAAAAGCCCTAGCTACTGTCCAAGACAAGGACCTTCTTCCTCCCCAGCTGCCAGCTTTTAACCCTAATCCCGATTTCCTTCAAACCCTAGTTTCCTTTCTTTTTGTCACTTGCTATTTTAATTGACCCCTGACATTTTGCAGGATCCCCAAGGTGTTTCACCTCCTCAGAGGAGGCAATCCTTGCCTCCAGGACTGCCCAAATCAGCCATCTAATCAAGGGAACCGAGCTTCATCATCCAGACTCCAATCAGAAAGCTGTGTGACCTCTTCATTGAAAGTTCTTCAATTCACTGATTGGTAACATCCTTTCCTTCTCTTAATCTCTGATTTGATGAAGAATAGCTATCCTAAACCAGGAGTTTGTCAACTCTCAGGTCCTAGCTATTTATTATTCTGCATGAGTTTTTGCGGGTACATTAGTTTCTTGCATTACTAGCCTTTATGCTGATTCTTTACTTAATTTTGGGTATTTAGCCACTTAATTAAAAATCTTAAAAATCATAAAAAAATTAGTTTACTATTTTTCCTGTATGGTTAGCAATCTTAGAGTCATCCCACAATAGTTTGGTATCAGAGAGGGTTTAGGATAGTTTTTCATCTGCATTAGATTCACAAAACCCTAGTTCTGAATTTTCTGCATCCTGTCCCCTGCATTAGGTGTATGATTTTCATCTGATTTAAACCACCTAGGAATTTCATTTTTCCATGAAATCTGCATAAATGGTTCTCTATCTAGTCCTCTATTTTATCATAATTTTTAATTAATTTTATAGAAAATTTAAATCGTTAAAAGTCAGCATCTTAGAAATCCTAACAAAATCTTGAAATCTCTGCAGTAGTCTGAAAACCCTAGGATCTGCATCATTAGTTGATTTTTGTTTTACATAAAATTTAGTAGGTGTTATCATTAGTTGATTTATGTTTTGCATAAATTTTTTTTTGAATTTTTTCTGCATCGAAAATAGTGTCAAATACTGCATCTTCTAACACTCTAATTTTCTGAATTTCTGCACTCACTTAACCTAACCTAATCAACTTCCACACACCCAAATCCCAAGCCCAAGTTGTTTGCTAACCTAATCAACTCAAACCTATTTGCCACTTCATAAAACACACAAAAAAATATTTTATTTTCTGATTGTTTTAGATTTCATCAGGACCATTGAATGACATCATCTCTTTAATCTAATCTTAAGGGCAATCAATATAACATCAGGGCAGGATTTCATCACCTGTCCTAGGCCCAAAATAACCATCAGCATACTGACCTAAGCCTAATTAAAATTGATTAGACCTAATTTGCCCTAGAGGGCTAGGTGACACCCACAGGTTGGGTCTGAGCTGTGTGGACCAACTAGTGCATTTAATCCTTTAGCTATTACTGAAAGTTGGTGTCTAAGGCTAGGGGTCCAGAGTCAAACGACCTAAGTGGAGTGGTGGTTTATAATTAGGACCCTGTGACAAGCAAGGAGAGCCTCCCACCACCCCACCCCCTACCTAGCCAGTGGAAGGATTAGCTACTAGGTTAAGTGTAAGTTGAGCTGACCCATTCAGTTTTGGCTCTAGGCCTAGGAAACCCTAGATTGTACTAGCCATTTCTTTTTGCATGCTTGGCTACACCATTCAATTCTAATTGCTTGATTGATTGTATGACCACTAAATTAAGAACCCAATACCAGAAGTCTAAACCCCAACCCAGTTCAACCATGGAGTCCAGTCTTGAAGTACTCATAAGAACCATGAATGAATAATTGAACCATAAACTTGACCAAACCAATACCTAGATGAACCAATTGACCCAATCCCAAAACCAAATGAACCATAGATTCGACCAAATAGACCAAAGATTTGACCAAATAACCCAAACCAATAACCAGGCAACCCATAGGATTGACCAATTAACTAATAGGCTAGACCAGGTAGAAAATAGATTTGGGACCATAGAACCCTCCCAGGGGTCTAATGCTGAACCTAAATCTGACCCATCCTGTTCTACCTTTCAAAATCTTAGGGGAGCCCAAAACCCAAACCACATTATGGAGTCCAACCTTAGGAGAACCCAGACTCAAGAACCATTTGTAGAGCCTAATCATAGGGGAGTTCAACCTTAGGAACCATTCCAGGAGCCCAACCAAAGGAGAGTCCGCAACCCCGACCCTATCCAGGAACCCAACCATAAAAGACCCCAATATGAAGTCCATGATCAAGATGAAAGGGCCATGAAAAATATTAGGGTAGAAGCACCCACCTTTGATGGAAGTCTTGAACCAAAGGTCTATGTAGATTGGGTAGGAGATATGGATTATTATTTTGAAGGGTATGAGATGAGTGAATAGATGAAGTATAAATTTGCCAAGATGAAGTTGATTCGTCAAGCTAGATTAAATTGGGCTAATCTTGAACATACTAGAAGACAACAAGCCCTTCCACCTATAACTACTTGGCAAGAGATGAAATTGCAACTCAAAGAGAAATACCTACCAAAATCCTACAATCAGCAGCTCTTAGACCAATGGAACAAAATTCGTCAAGGGAATAGATCAGTGTCAGATTATATTACTGAATTTGATGAGTTTGCTGTTAGGTGTAAGTGTAACCAAGTCCTTAGACCAAACTCTATCCAGGTTTAGAATTGGATTGCATGAGGACATTAAAAGGGAACTATACATGAGAGAGGTCTATGATTTGGAACAAGCCTATCAAATAGCTAGACATTATGAACAATTCCAAAGAGGACCTACCTATCAGAAATCTGAACCTGTTAGGAACAATACCCAAATCCCAAGATCAAACCCAAACTAGGTATACCAGGGTAGACCAAATCCCAATCCCAACCCTGTTCGATTTAACCCCAACCCAGTCAGGCCAGACTCTAACCCAATCTGACCCAACCCTAACCAAATCCAACTCAATCCTAACCCTAACCTGTCTCGACCTAACTCGAGTCCAAGTCCATCCAGTTCAAGTAATTTTGCACCTGCTAGAATTGACAAGGGTAAGGCACTTGCATTTCAGAAAGCCCCAAGCCCTAGCCCCAATGCTTGTTTTAGGTGTAACAAGGTAGGTCACTTTTCTAGCCAGTGTCCCACCAGATCATTACACATAGGGAAGCTAAAGGAACAAGAGCCTGAACCCAATAATGAGGATATGGAAGAAGAAGTTTATGAGGCTGAACCAGACTTGGTAGAAGAATACGAAGGAGATGAGGAGGAATTTGATCAAATAGGGGTAGTTAGATGTATTTTGACTCAAGCCCAAATTGAGGAAGATTGGCATAGGACTAGCATCCTATAGACTTTTATAAATATTAGGAATAAAGTATTTAAGATTATAATTCATAGTGGGAGTTGTATCAATGCCATTGCAACTAAGACAGTTAAATCTTTAGGCTTGACCCTAGTTCCACATCCCAGCCCCTACAAAGTATCATGGGTAGATTCCACCGCCATGCCAATCGAGTCTAGGTGCCAAATCTTAATTAAATTGCAATCCTATGAAGAAGAGATTTGGTGTGATGTCCATCCCATGAAGATTATTAGTGTCATTCTAGGTCAACCATGGCTAAGTGATCATGATGCTGCCCTATCTGGTCGAACCAACATCTGTACCTTTTATCATCATGGGAAGAAATTTGTGATTTATCCCACTCAGCCCAGAAATTCAAATTCTAGTAGCCTTAGAGCAAAACCAGGAGTTAATTTAATTAAGGTTAAAGAATTAGAGGTCGACCCCTCTGAACCTACTGAGGAATGCATGAGAATTGATCCTGAACCCACTATAATACTTGAAGAAACTAAGCCAGGATCAAACATTACATGTGAAACTGAGAATTCACAAGAGTTGTTCATAGAGGAAACCCAGGATCAAATCCCTAAAGAACAACCCCAAGAAATAGGTGTAACATCTAAATTTGAGTTCACAAATCCAATATATTTGTCTGCACCTACACTTACCTCTGCACAACATATGCATCAGGAACTTAGTCAAAAGCTAAACATAAGTAAAGAATTAAATAAAAACTTGGCTAATTCTCAAAAGAAAGATAAAGAATTTTTTGCAGAGGATTTTGTAATTGTAAAAGAATTTTCTGCTCACGAAGCTGGCCCATCCAAGATAATGAATAGCAGTGGACCTGATGCCTATGTGCATGAGATGCTACCTGATTTAGGTATTAGCTCCACCTTCATCATCTCAGATCTTATAGAGTCTAGGGAGCCAGCAGTGATACCTAGCAAGCACCTTGAGCTTATCCCTCCCTTTAAGAGAGAACCCATCCCAGAGCATCCATAAACAAATTGACCTATATGTGAGAAAAAAATTAAGAGAGCTCTAGACGATCAGCTATCGGTACTTGGGATAGAGACTGTCAGTGGTACTTGGTCCGGTGGCAAGGTTAGCCAGAATCTGAGGACTTATGGAATGCTGGTGTGGATGTGCAACACCTCAACCCAGACCCTCCTTGAGCCAAATTGACCATTACTCGATGGGGTCGAGTTTCTCCTACCACGGGAGAATTGGTAGGGATACTAGGATCAGACATAGATCACTGGATCCCATATGGTTTACTTAGTCATGTATCAAAGTTTTGAAAGTTTTATAATTGAGTCCTGTAATAAGTTGAGGTTAGTTGATTTTTCTCAACCCTCAACCTAGTCCAGTATATTGAGTCCTGTATATCAATATGAGTCTAGTATGAGTCCACTTTTTATACTAGAGAAGAGGTTAAACTATTTTGGAGTTTCATCAAGCCTCATTTAGGAGCCAGAGGCAGTGACATCAGCTTATGGGAGCTCAATTGACACCCAGGTGCCCTGATTCCCTCCAAATGCCATTTCAGATGCTTGATTCCCCCCAGATGCTTCCAAAATATTCTATATGCTAGGATCCCATGTTTCCCAGGTTATTCCAACATTCCAGGCCTTAAAATTCAAGCCCAGGAAGCAAGCCCAAGCATGAAGAACAAAGATTCTCTTTTGATACCGGGAATATGCCAGCCTAGGGAACCAAGCACCCTAGCTTCCAGGAGGCCCAAGCCCATGCACCCTTGGCCCATGGCTGACCTCCCCTTGCTGCCCCAAAGCCCACATGCCCAAAGGATGAGGCGTCCCCACTTGTTAACTTGGTCTAAGCCTAAGTGAAGAAGGAGAAG
This sequence comes from Areca catechu, assembly GCA_021397845.1. Taxonomy (NCBI): domain Eukaryota; kingdom Viridiplantae; phylum Streptophyta; class Magnoliopsida; order Arecales; family Arecaceae; genus Areca; species Areca catechu. The sequence goes on from CM038043.1 coordinate 119,783,654, forward strand.
ACTAATACTATTCTAACCTAGTTAGGATTCCTAGTTCTTTTAACCTTTGTAATTCTAACCTAGCTAGGAAAGGACATGTAATCCAACTAAGAAAAGGCTTGTTAACCTAAGTATAGCCCTAGTTAGAGAGGGCATGGGAACTCTATAAATACCCCACCCCTCCCCCTCTTGTAATCAACTTTTTCTTTATGAATACAACTTGCTGAAATTTTGGGGTCATTGCCTTGTGATGGTGTTTTTGTTTTTGTTCTTTACTTTGAGTGCTCTCCTTGTGTACCCTGGCTAAATCCCTGCTTCCCTAGCATCCTTTTGCATCCTTAAAGACCAGCCATACCCAAGGAAAGGAAGCCCTAGATGCCATCTAAGACAAGGAGCTTCTTCTTTCCCGACTGCCAGCTTTTAACCCTAATCCCGATTTCCTTCAAACCCTAGTTTCCTTTCTTTTTATCACTTGCTATTTTGATTGACCCCTGATATTTTATAGGATCCTCGAGGTGTTTCACCTCCTCGGAGGAGGCTTTTTTTTCCTCCAGGACTACTCAAATCAGCCATCTAATTAAGGGAACCAAGCTTCATCATCCAGACTCCAATCAGAGTATTGTGCGACCTCTTCATCAGAAGTTCTTCAATTTACTGATTGGTAACATCCTTCCCTTCTCTTAATCTCTGATTTGATGAAGAATAGCTATCCTAAACTAGGAGTCTCTCAACTCTAGGGTCCTGGCTACTTTTTATTTTGCATGAGTTTTTGTGGGTACGTTAGTTTCTTGCATTACTAGCCTTTATGCTGATTCTTTACTTAATTTTGGTTATTTAGACACTGAATTTGAAATCTTAAAAATCATAAAAAAATTATTTTACTATTTTTCCTGCATGGTTAGCAATCTTAGAGTCATCCTTCTTCTTTCCCATAAACCTTCTGAATCTCCTCATGACCATAGCTATATCTTCATCTTTTAAGTCATCTTCGAAGAAGGAGCAGTCATCTTTCGATTCCTCATCTTATTTCTTTGATTCTGATGCAGCTTTGAAGGTAATAGTTTTCTTCTTTTTCTGATCATCTTCATTCCTATGCTACATGGCCAGTTCATGTGTGATGATAGAACCCATCAGTTCATCTAGAGGTACAGTATTTAGATCTTTTACTTCCTGGATGGCAATTACTTTGGGGTCTCATTTTTTTAGAAGTGATCTTAGAATCTTTTGTACTAAGTCTGCATTAGAATAAACCCTACCAAGACTTTTCAAGCCATTAAGAATATCTGTAAATCATGAAAACATGACAGAGATAGTTTCATTTTGCTCCATCTTTAATAATTCATAGTTATGTACTAGAAGATTAATTTTTGAGTTCTTCACTTAGGAAGTTCCTTCATGGATCACTTCAAGTTTATCCCAAATTTCCTTAGCTGAGTTGCATGTGGAAATTTGGTTAAATTCGTTTGCATCCAAGTACAATAAAGTAAGTTCATGGCTTTGGCATTCAGCTCACCCATTTTCATATCGTGTTCATCCCAATCCTCTTTAATTTTTGGGACATCCATGCCATCAACTTTAATCGTGGAAGTATGTGGACCCTTAAGAATGACCTTCCATAATTGAAAACGAATAGCTTGAATGTATATCTTCATTATAGCTTTCTAGTAAGAATAATTCATGCTAGTAAACAGTGGAGGTCTATTAGTGTATTGGCCTTCGGCCAAGGAGGTACTCATGGGATAAGCCATTAATCTTTATTCTAAATAAGTTCAGAGACACTGCTCTGATACTAGTTATTGTCCAGGTGGCTTTCCCAAGAGAGAGGTGAATTGAGAATCTAAAAAATTTAAATAGATATATGCTCTTTTGAATCTTCTTTGGTATGGTAGGTGTTGTGATTCAGATATTAAAAGTAGAAGCAAGTAAAGAAGAAAAAGCACAATCACAAATACAACAATTTTATAGTGGTTAAGAGCAACCTCGCTCCTATGTCCATTATCCAAGATACCACTTAGGATTTTCACTATATTCACTACTGGAATACAATTGGATTGTTTTACCAAGCTCACAATCCAAAACTCAACTTGGTTTTTCAACCGGGCTCACTAAAAACCCAACTCTTCGTTTTTAACAGGATCACCAAGAACCTAACCTTGGTTTTGACCGGGCTCACCAAAACCTTACACTGTTAGTTTTAAAATGGAATCACTAACAACCCACACTTGGTTTTTAATCAGGCTCACCAAGAACCTAACAACTCACAAAAAAGTTAAGAAAAAGTAAGCAACTAATGACAAACCCAAGTTATCTGAAGGTTGTAGTTGCAGCTCAAGAGAAGCCTTCTTAAATGCCCTTTAATGCACTTCAAAGGCTTCTTCTTCTTTCTCAATAAGTGCCTCAAGCATCTGATTGGAGTTGGTGAAGAATTACAGTCTAACTTGAATGTTCTTTTTTTGTGCTCTCTTGCTCACAAGCTCATTTAATGTTCAATTATGCATTAGCTTTTTCAAAGGTTATCCAAATCCCTCATTTATAGAGTCTTGTACTCTTCTTGGGTGGACATAGTCATTGTAGATCGTTAGGATTTGATATTTGACCATTGGAGTACCTTTTAAATTCAAAAATGAAGTTCTGGAACTAGCCATTACTTGCCTAGAATTGATGTTCGAGTCAGCTCAGATGCTTTGAGTCAGCTCGAATCCTCAGAGAGTTGACTCTTCACTCTGGTCGAGTCAGCTTGCCATAATCGAGTCGGCTCGGATCTTAGTATCGATGATTCCTTACTCTGGTTGAGTTAGCTCGCCTCAATCGAGTTGGCTTGGATTCTCAGGTCTTCAAAGTTATACTTTGGAGGAGTCAGCTTGGCTTGGCAGAGTCGACTCTCCTGGCTATTCTTTCAGAACTAATTTTCTCTAGATTCTAGAGGAGTCAGCTTGGATTACTGAAGGGTCGACTCGGATGCCTAACTGAATGGTTGAGTTAGCTTGAATTGCCTTCGGGTTGGCTCGCCTATCTGGTTCAAGAAATGAAGCCCTAGAGAGTAGACTCAGGTTCCTTCGAGTCAGCTCAGATCTCTGCATGCCATAATCCTTCAACCGTGCCATAGACTAGAGTCGACTCTCCTTACATGAGTCAGCTCGAGTTAAATTTCAATAAAATCTTCAACTCTTTTCCATAATTCATCCAGTGACTCTTAATCACTCAAGACTCTTTCCAACTCAATTAACAACAGATTCTAAAGAATTTTAAGCTTGAGAAACACATAGAAGTAACCTATTTTCATGAATATTACATCAATTTTTCTTTGGATTCTTTTTTACATGAAACTTTTACAACACTACACATGATATATAACAAGGTTGAAGGTGCTACAATTGAGCATTAAAATCATCCTACAAAAACTTGTAATGCACTTGAAAAGTTGTTAGTAAGATAAATGCATGCTCCAATATTTTGTTATCATCAAAATCACTCAAGGGGTCAACAAAGAATGACCATGATGGGGGGTTCCTTAGTGGTAGATCCTTCAATGCCTAAGTTAGTCTCCTATGAAAGCGAACAAAAGAGAAGAGTTTGTAGCTTCTAGATGGGTAGTGTGGTGATGGAGCAATGTAGAGGTACAGTGGAAGCGAGCGAGGTGATGGAAGTGGTAGATGGATGTGGTAGAGTATGAGTGAGGCACAAGAGAGAGTGAACAAGGCATAGGCGAGGCTAGCAAGGAAATCCTGGCCTACACCTGAGCTCCAACCTAGGGTTTTGGGTGGCTCTAAGAGAGTTTGTGAGACTCTTAGAGGGCTTCTTTCAAAAATAGAAAGGAAAGCTTATCATTTTAGAGGAACTTACCTAGACGGTCTAGGGAACCAATTTTATAGATGAGGAGTCGAGTACCTAACATCTAAGGAATGTTCTGCGGTGCAGGGAGTGGCGGTTGGCACATCTCTATAGAGTACATGCCTTTAAAGGAGTGGCTTAGAGTTGCTAGGGATGGCATGGAACTCATCCTCATAACAAGTGTGCTTTCATAATGCACTTGCGCTTGTGCTAGAGTGACCAATGTTAGAAAGCTGGTACTGGGTCCCTTATGAAAGGGAAGTGCACCTAGCTTCCCAACAAGACTTCTGGGGACTACATGTTTGGATATGAGAGTTTTCTTCTGGTGCTGATCTAGTAGGTGATGTGGTGAGCCGTATATGAGTCCACGTAGGTCTGACCATTTCCAACTGTATCATCATATAAGCCAATCACATGGTTGATACAATAAGGCATTTTGTACTTTATTTTCTACTTATGTTAATGACTTTTATGATTAATCAATAAAGAGATAATTTGTTTCATCATATGTTGCATTCAATTATGTCTTTTGATATTTAATTAGAATTATGGTGAATCCCATAGATTACGATAATTATTTTAGAACCATGATAAGATCATGCCAATAAGATCTAAAATCTTAAGAGCCTTGATCTTAAATATTCCTAGTCATAAGATCATCAAGTCAGGGATTGATGGTACTGGATAGATTGGCACATCTAATGTATGCTCTTGATAAAGAGGATGATTGATCTCAGAGTCACTTGTGTGGGGACACTAATCTTGATGTGGGAGCTTATTAGAGAATGAGTTCACTAGACCAAACTATAGGAAGAACATATAATGTAGCCTTGCTAGCTTTTTTATTGATGGTTCTTTAGTAGGAATGGTGCAAGTGATCCTTAGACTTGAGATCACCATGGTACCTTATGTACATGTGTATATACTTTGGTTCATGCCCTAGCATGATGCTTTGATACATATGTGGGATGTTCTAGGTAGATAAAGTATGCAAGGAGGTTGTGAGTAGTCAACAAGGTATCAATCACTCCTTGTAATAGAAGAGAATATCCTATATAATCATATTGGATGATGACTCAAGAATCTCTGGCTAGAGTAGAATGAAAATCATAAATAATTTCTGATGTTTCATTAATTGAGTCATCATCTTGGATCGAGATACATATAATTAGGTATTTGGACTTAACATTATTACATGTCCATAGTCTTTCTAGGATATTATGTGATCAAAGAATCAAATTGCAGATAATTCACCATAGAAGGGTGTTTTGGAAGTTTCACAAAAGTTCTACATCTTCTGGATAGCCATGACATGTTACTAGACATCAATATTAACTTGTGGGCTTGAAAAACTTAAAGAGTTTAATTCAAAAATTAATTAGGAGTTCTAATTAATTAGTACATTATATTTGACCTAATTAAATTAGGTTCGAACATAAGTCTACTACTGGCTAGCTATGGAACCCAATGGGTCACAAACATTAGGGAGTCAATTATGGACTTCACCAATAGGATTTAGTGTAAATCCTATGGGTCTAATTAGACTGCTAGATCATGAATTAGACCCAACTTTCCAATCAATTTGAAAACCTATTTTGACTAGGTCAAGTCCAAAACCCAATGGCAGTAGGACTCCTATTTGCACCTTATTAAAAAGAGGTGCCACAGATCATTTTATGCTGATTTTTTTAGCATGAAAGTGTATCAAATGGCACCTTAGGAGCAGTCCTTCTCCTCCTGAGTTTCTCTCTCCAACATCCCAAGTGGATAATATTGGCACTAACTCTTCTTGGAGTAAATAAGTCTTGCCACATGAAGGTATTTGGCACCCCTTAAGAGTCCTTCTCCTAAGGCATTTTGACCTGGTTTGGGCATCATCCTTTGGAGTTCTCTCTCCTTTGAGTCCCTATTAGATAGGAATTAATTCCATGCCAAAATAAAGAAGAAATCATGATGAAAGTTTAGATGTTCCAAGGGTTGGCACTAGGAAGGTTTCATGTCCCCTAGGATTCCTCCTAGTGGGAATTAATCTTAATTTGGTGCCACTTTTCCTTAGCCCTTTCACATGCCAAAGCCCCTCTTTTCACACCAAAAGTTTGCACACAAAAGGTTTCCTATTCCAACTTAGGTTTGGGTAAAGGCTTAGGGCTTGTTTGGAAGTCTAATTTGAGTAGACTCCTATGCCGAAAGAGTTTGGCTTGAAGCCTATAAATAAGAGGATACTTCAAGGGTTGGATCATAAATCAATTCTTAGTCTAAGAGAGGGCTAAGAGAGTAAAGGGGAGGGAAAGAGAGAGAGAAAGACTAGTCAGTTCTTGAGAAGAATTCACAATGGTGTAGGATGTGCCTTTCTTTGAAAAGGAGAAGGGCTAAAGTTTTTGTGAAGAACTTCAACAGGTTTTATAGATCAGAAAAGTCCCTGAGAGGCTCCTATGTAGATCACCATTAGAGTGCTCATGCTTGAAGGCCTGGTGGATCATAGACCAGCATCGAATGACTTATCAAGTATGTGTTTATTTTACTATTACTCTTATTATTTCAATATCTTATGCAAGTGAATTCTGGGATTAGGGTTTTAGATGTAGCTTCTAATTTAATTATTAAATCAAATGACAAAATAAAATTAAAAAACCTATTTATACTACACATCTATTTTCCATCAGCTATTAGGAGTCACTGGTAGACTGTCCCGAGAAAGTCTACACCGAGATCACTAAGAGGGGAGGTTGAAGCTGTATTGATGCAGGGAGGATTCGATCATGAGTCCATCCATTGAGACTTTAAATGCTACCAATCCATCTTGTGCCTCCGCTTCATAGGACTTCTAGGTGTGATAGATCCCCTCCTTCCCCTAGTTACCCCCCTTGAAGTGGCAATGAGGGTTTGAGAGGAAAGGAAAAAGATGCTCTAGAACTTGATGATTTAATGTAGTCTTACTTCGATGCACTCTTCTTTTTCATTTTCTCTTTTCTAATAAAAGAAAACTTCTTTTTACTCATGCTTAAGCTTGTACCTTGATTTGTCTATGATGCAGGCTACACAACTATTTAGTGCTCACCTCATGCTAGTTAAGGATCCCCAATGTAGAAGGTTGTTGATAGAGGTTCCTAGGGTGCTTTGTCTCTAGGGAGTAAATTCAAGCTAATGGGGAGGTGATATCTGGTGCACACATACTGGGTGATGAGGAGGTGGTTCCTTGCTTAGGCTTTCTATAAGTAGGGGGTAAGGTAGACTCATATGGGTAGGCCCATCCCCTTCCAGTCCTTTCTGTGGGTGAGGATGTTGGAGAAGAGACTACCATCACCATGGGTCTTTGTAGGTAGCATGAAGGTGGCTAGTGTCTACTTTTTCAATGGAGGGGTTCTCACCCCACTCTAGTGACAACCATTGGAGACTCCAAAGGGGTGTGCTATGAGATGCCTATAGGACCTGGTGTAGTGCTCCCAAGGCTTAGGGGACCAAGGGAAAAGCAAAGGTCCAAAACCCATGAAGAGTTCATGGGGTTCTAGGGCTAGAGGGTCCCTAGAAGGTTGTAAGCCTTCAGGGTCTTAAGATTCAAGGGACTTGGGCCTTAAGGGGCTAACTTGTATTGGACTAGGTTTGAGTCTAAGAGAGGTGAGATTAGGTCAAATCATTGGTGTACATTCTTGGGTGAGCACAATCTCATATTGGGTTAGCCATGGAAGTTTTTGGATTGGGTCACATTGACCATGTATAAAACACATTGTATTTGGTTTTAGATTGAGCCAAGGAACAAATACAAATTATTTTCTCCCTCACTTTTTCTCTCTTAAACTCTTTCTCTCTCTCCTTCCTCTTGACAACTCCCAATAATAGAAAACCTAGGATTTCCTACTGCATCCTCCAAAAAAAGAAAGAAAAGATTGGAGGTGCTAGGGTTTCCAGCATCCCCAAATCATAGCCTCTAAGGAGCCTTGCTTCCTCCTTGCTACCATCCAAAAAAAGTTCCATGCCCATTACTCCCTAGTATAAGGTCTGATCTGGTGGTGTTTCAGATCTAGATGAGAAGAAGGATCTCAAAGGCTACATCAAAGGTACAACATCTAGATCTAAAAGTGCTGATTTCTTGTAGGTAGTTTTGTTGCTTTGTTTTTGGCTTGTCATCAAAGTCCTCCACAATCCCTTGTTGCAGATTCCAAGATCGCTACAATAGCAAGGGAGGTTTCTACATATGGTATTAAAGCCTTGGAGTTCAATTTGGTGGAGGAAAAGTCAAAGTTTCACCAAGATCTTGGAAAGGTGCTGAATAGAATTTTCTCTAGAACACTTTCTTATTTGTTGGTGTTTATTTCTTGAGATCTATTTGGGATGGCATCTAGTAGTATTAAGGTAGACTTTGGGAAGTTTGGTGGCAAGGGGAACTTCAGTCTTTGGCAACAAAGGATGAAGGATTTATTGGTTCAAAATAGGATCTATAAGATCTTGGTATGGGAAAGGCCTAAGAAGATTAGTTTAGAAGAATGGGAGGAATTAGAGGAGATAGCTTTTAGGAATATTAGGATGTACTTGACTGATCAGGTGCTACCTTAGATTGGTATGGAAACCATGGCGATGGAACTCAAAAAAAGTTGGACAACACCTATATGGGCAAGAACATGACAAACAAGCTACTATTGAAGAAGCAGTTGTACAAGTTGAGGGTGCCAGAAGGGCTGACTTGATTTTTCATATTCAAAGATTCAATCAACTGTACTCAGATATGATGAGCCTTGATGTGAAAATAGATGAGGAAAATAGGGCTCTTCTACTATTGTGTTCACTCCCAGTTTTGTATGATGGTCTCATAACAACCCTGGTGTATGAGAAAGAGATCCTAAACTTCAAGGAAGTGGTTGGAGTTCTCAAGTTAAAAAAGCAGCAAGAAAAGCTATGTAAAGGGAGTTCAAGTTTAGAGGTTCTTATTGTAAATGAATGGTAAGGAAGGACTAGGGAGAAGGGTCGAGACAAGTTAAAGAGTAGGTCAAATTCTCGAAGTTGGAGGGGCTGGAAGTGCTACAAATATCATCAGCATGGGCATTTGAAGAGGAATTGCCCACTTCTAAAGAATGAGAAGGGGAAGGACTTTTCCAAGGGTGATTCAACTAGTGGGAGTTGTGCACACTCATCTGAGGATATGGGGGTGATTTACTAATTGTATCAAATGGGACTATGGAGTATGATAGCGAGTGGACACCAGATTCAACCTATTCATACCACTACATTTCACATCGAGAATGGTTTACTTCTTATGTCAAAACTAATGGAAAAAGTGTAAGCCTTGGAGATGGTCACCCATGTAAGGTTGCTGGTATTGGTATCACTAGGGTGAGATGTATGATGGAGTCATACAAACACTCTCTAATGTCAAGCATGTGCTAGAGCTGAAGAAGAACCTAATCTTCCTAGGTTATTTGGAGTAGGGGTATGCTTTAAGTAGCTAGCTAGGTAGTGAATGCTTGAAAATAACTGAGGGTGCCTTAGTGGTGATGAGAGAAAGATGACTGAGCAATAATCTATATAAGATAGAGGGCTTAGTGGTGACAGATAGTGCAAAGGTGCTTGCGGTAGCATAGGAGGAACAGCTCATCTACTAGTTGTGACATTATTGGATGGGTCACATGAGTGACCGGGGACATAGAGCTAAGTAAGAGGGGTTTGATTCTAGCACTTGAAAGGAGAAGAATGACTTATTTGAGCCTTACATCTATGGAAAACAGTATAGGATAATGTTTACCAGTGGTACCAAGTAGAGTCAAGGCATTTTGGTGCTAGTTCACTTAGATGTATGGGGACAGGTGCTTGTTTCAGCCAAGGATGGCCAAGGTACTTTGTTACTTTTATAGATGACTTCTCCAGGAGAGTATGGGTGTATCTGATCAAAAAAAAATTAGAGATGTTTGCCAATTCAAAGCCTGGAGAGCTAAAGTTGAAAAGGACAAAGGAAAGCTAGTCAAGTGCCGGAGGTTTAATAATGGAGGGGAGTACACTAGCTTTGAACTCAGATGCTACTGCAAGGAGAATGGGTTCAAATGCCATTACTTGGTGAAGATGACTCTTCAATAAAATGGTGGCCAAAAGGATGAATCGAACATTGATAGAGAAGGCCAAGAGCTTGAGACTGCAAGTACCATTACCCTAATATTTTTAGGGTGATGCTCTGACCTTTTCATATTTCTTGTAAATAGGTCTCTCCATAGAAAACTCAATGGAGGCCATCTAAAGGAGGCCTAGAGTGAGAAGAAGGTGGAGCTTGGTCACCTAAAATTTTTTAACTACCCAGCCTATGCATTAGTGGGGCGAGTCGAAAGGAGCAAGTTGGACTTGAAGTCATAGATGCCGATCTTCATTAGATATCCATAGTGTGAAGGGTTACCTATTGGTGGATCCTCATTCTTAGAGGTCCATGATTAGTAGGAATGTTATATTTAATGAGAGGACCATTTTGAAAAAGCTAGGGATCACAAATGGAGTAGAAAGGGTTGCACAGGATAGCAGTGTGTAGTACTCACATACAAGTGATGTGACATTAGTTTCTACCTCTAATCATATTCACTTTAAGGTGAGCTGGCATGTTTCCACACATGTGGACAACTAGTGAGGAGGGCCATCTATCTAGAGGAGGTGTAGGAAGAGCCACCCACATCAGACTTGCAGGATAGTGCAAGGGGAGTGGCACTGCACAAGCCAAAGCATACTATTCAAAAACTAGTGCGATATGGCATGGATGAAACCATTTCTTATGCTCTCATCATTGCCAATGAAGATCCAAAGATATTTGAGGAGGCCATGGAGAGTTCAGATGGAGAATCATGGATGCAAGCCATGATGGAGGAGATGGAGTCTCTTGGAAGGAATCAGACATGGCAGCTAGTGGATCTACTTAGATGAGCTTAACCCATGAGCTCCAAATAAGTTTTCACTAGAAAGAAGGCACCTATAGAGCAAGTTAGAGTGAGGTATAAGGCTAGGCTTGTAGTCAAAGGGTACTCATAGAGAGGAATCATTACTTGGAAGTTTTCTCTCAGGTCATCAGGCATATGTCCATTAGGGTGCTGTTGAGCATTATAACAACTCAGGACCTAGAGTTGGAGTAAATGGACATCAAGATGGCATTTCTCCATGGACATCTACAAGAGAGCATATACATGGAGCAGCCACAAGAATTTAGAAAGCCTGGTTCATAGGAGGTGTATTTGCTATAGAAATCACTATAGGAGCTGAAGCAGCCACCGGGGTAATGGTACAACCAATTTGACACCTTCATGAGGAGCATTGGCCTTTTTAGGTGCAATTATGACCCATGTGTGTATATTAAATCTCTGAAGGATGGATCTAGGGTACACATACTCTTGTATGTAGACGACATGCTGATAGCATGCAAGAGTAAGAGAGTTATGCATGAATTGAAGGCAACCCTACTTGGAAGTTCGAGATAAAGGACTTGGGGCCTACGAGGAAGATACTAGGCATGAAAATTTTTAGAGATTGAGCCAAGGGGTTGCTGTATTTATCTTAGGAAGAATATATATGAAAGGTATTAAAGAGGTTTGGGATGAAGGAAGCTAAACTGGTAGCAATGCCACTTGCTGGGCACATCAGCCTTTCGAAGACTATGTCATCATAGATTGAAATGGAGGCCCAAGAGATGGAGAGAATGTTAGGAAATGTATCCTAAAGCCAATCATCTGGATTATAGATGATTAAGATCATTATAATTTTTACATCAATAATTAAAAAATAAAAAATATTTTTGGAATTTTATCCCATTATGTACATCTTCCTTTGAACTCATATATGATGAAGTCCTTAGTGAAAGAAAAGTGCCCTAAAAACCAATCTTTGTAAGCATATTATTGTAATCTACCAACTCTTGTATGACATTATTTAATTAAATAAAGGTAATTTTGATTCATCATATTGCTGCATCTATATTAGATTATGATAAACCCTATAGGTTAGGATAATGAAATTAGGGTTATGATGGAAATCATAATAGTGAGACCTAAGTTTCTATAAATCCTAATCTAAAACATTCCTAGTCAATGGACCATCAGTTTGGAGATCGATGAATCTGGAAAGACTAGCACATCCTATGTATGTTCGTTGGAGATGGTGGTTGGTCTCACAGCTACTTGTGTAGAGATAATAATACAAGGATGGGGGTGGTCATTAGGTTATGAGTCTACCAAACTGATCTGACAAGAGAACATCAAATGAAAGTCTTGCTTACTTGTCAAAGGAATATTCTCTTAGTGGGAGTGGTGCATGTGATCCTTAGACCTGAGACTACCATAGTATCTTGTGCACAAGAACCCATATTTTGGTGCATATTCATTCATGGTACTTAAGTCATGTACGAGGTGTTTCTGGATATGGTGGTGGATTGTGTATGAAGATAATGAGTAGGTCAATAAGAAATCGATCGCTCCTAGTAAAGGAAAGTTATCCCATGTGATCTTTTGAATGATGACTCAGGAAGTCTTTGATCAAAGCAAAATGAGATTAGATAGGATTTCTAATCTATCAAATATCGAGTCTTCATTATTGAATTGAGATTCAAAATGATTAAGTACTAGGATTTGACATTTATCCATGCCCATCACTTAATCAGGATAAAGGGAGATCAAAGGATTGAATTGCACGGTAACTTTCCACTGAAAGGTATTTTGGTACTTTCCACCAAATCCCATATCTTTCGGGTAGGCATGACATGTTTCTAGACATCAATCATGTCTTATAGGTTTTCATGAATCAATTCTATTGAATTCATGAGTCAATTCGAAAGCTAGTTCGAATTGGCAACTTAGGTCAGCTTAATTTGACCTAATTAGGTCAATTGAGTTCAAATCGGCTTGGACCTAGACCTACTACTGGCTAGATGTGGAACCCAAATGGTCACACACATTAGGGAATTGGCCAAAGATGTCAATTGGATTTTTATTAGGGTCATGGGATCCTAATTGGCTAGCTAATTATCATACTAGCATATGTTACCTAGCCCAATTCCTAACATAATTGGTTGGGTCTAGTTGCTTGTTATTTGGGCTAACCAATTTAAGTAGGACTTAAATTGGTTAGAGTCCTAAGTGGGTCAGCCAATTTCAGTTTTTATTTGAATTATTTTGGACTTATCTTGCTTGTGTGATAGAGTCCATGTTAGCATGGACTCATGGGCACCATATTTCATTCACGCATATTATGTGCAAAAGGACCAGGAATCCTTCTGCAGCTAAATCACAAATGCAGATAAGAGTCCAAAGGCCACATCTTTGTCTCCATGCCACTTTGGAAGAGGTTGGACCGGTCAACATATGGCTTTTGGCATGAAAAAGGAATGGCGCACATTGAAGGGATGCGTCTCTTCTTTGTTGGCACAAATTTGAGATCAAGAGTCCTTTTGTTTGAAGGCTCTTGAATTTTCTCTAATGCTTCCTTTTTTAAGTCACATCCCTTGGCTTCATTTTAACTAGAAATTCCATGTGGCAAAAAGGGATTAAATGCTAGAAATTGAAGAGACAAAGCAATGTCTCTTGGCGCATGATAAAAGAATTTCATGATATGATTATACATCCAAAAGAGTCCTTATCATTGAAGAGTCTTATCAGATGGCTGTAGAAGAGTCATATCAGACACCCCAACCTACTCTATAAAAGGCATCAGTGATTTACTCTAAAAAAGGCATCAGTGATTTGATGCCAGACTCACTCAATTCCATCAGAATTCCCAACTTTTTATTTCTCTTTCCCTCCCCGTAAAACAAGTTTGTCTCTTTAAGACAAAACTTGTTCCTTCAAGACAAGGCTAGTCTAATTAAGACAAGAGCCTAGGGAGAATAATAGAAAGAGTATTTGGGATCCGAGAATAGATATAGAGAGGTCTCAGAGTGCCCTACAGCAGGGTAGGGAGTCTAGCAAAGGAGGAAAGTTTGAAAGGTTGCCAAAAGAATCCCAATCAAATAAGCAACTATGTAAGAGTGTGTTCTTGGTCTGATTCCTGTGTAGATCACCTCTAAAGGGTATGTACTTGTATGCCTAGTGGAAATAGAGGAATATAGCATTCCACATATTCCTCTATTATCCTAAAGTTTTGATTTACTGATTGTTATGCACAAGTGGTCCTAAGATTTAGGGTTTCGGCTAGTTACAGTTTCGAAAATGAAAATTTTGAAACCTAGTCTTTCGATGTACCAGGCCTAGGTAACCCAATACTTAGAACTACTTCTAACCGACAAAAAAGATTTATCATGTAATTCTTAAACTTGTCATGACCAAATGATACATTGTTACTTTGGATGACAACATTTATCGAGCATAGGCTATTGTATGCCATATAGGATGGTTGTCCTCATAACCAAGGAGTGTGGAGACATTGGTATGCATGCAAGTGAGTATAGGTATACAATCACTAAACATGACCAACACTATAGGGTACTCTACTATCAAGAATATCCCTTAGAAGGATATGGGTATAAGTGTTCATCTAACCTGAGGTCACCATAATGACTTGTAAGCAACTCATTGTACTTTTGTGCTAAACTACATAAATTTCTAATTTAGTAATGGAAGGTTTTGGGTACAGTCAAGTACATGTTAAGTCAGTATATGAGTCAAGAAGGAATTGACCACTTTAAAGAGTTGGAAAAAATACTCTACTATATTTCAATTTAGCAAGACCTTAGCCAAGGCAATCCTTATAAGGAGTCATAGGATTTGTAAGGTTAAGACATATCTAGTGCACTAATTAAAAGTTAAAAGTTGATTGTATTTTCATCCTGAGCATTAGATTAAAGGGATGAATTATATGGTAACCATATGCTTAGATTCTTGAATATTGTTTTGCAATCATTTGACATATCCAGATATCGGGTACCATTACTAGATAGTCATATCGATTAGTTCAAAAAATAGTTCCTGGACTACTGGTTTAGTGTTTGAACCTATGGGTTCATATGTAATAGAAGTTTTTGACCGATCATGATAGTTGATTAACGATTAAGCATCATTCAAGGGTATAATAATCAATTTGATAAATAATTAACTTAAAACAAATATTATAAATAAATAATTATTAGTTATTAATTAATTATAAAAAGATTAATTAGTAATTAGATTACTAATTAGTTCAATTTGATTGAGCAAAGAGATTTAGATTAAGTCTAATTGAATTTGGTTCAATTTTGCTCGATTAGGTTATACAACGACTTAATTGCTAAGGAATTTTAATTCTGGTTTGATTCATATTTGGGCTCAATTAATTTCTGATTTGATTGGAAATTAATTAAGCTATTAGGGACCTAATTAGATTAGGTTCAAAGGTCTAAATTTGGTTTGACCAAATTGGATTCAGTTACAACTAATTTAGAGAAAATCAATATCAAGTATCCTTACCTAAAATCCCTTAGAAATGTTCCACACCTATTCTTCATGCTATCCTAGAATTTGCATGAAGATTTCCATGTCAAAAATTAGATTACATACCTTCTCTCTTTTCTAATTATATTAGGATAGCATCTAGTTTAAATTTGATTTAAATTAGAATTAGTTTGAATTTAAAAATTAATAGAGTTTGAATGGAATTTGAACTCCTGACCATATCTTAATTCAACTCTAACTCCCTAACCAACTCCATGCCATGTAATTTATTTGGATTTTTCTTTGGATGTGTGAAAATATGAGAAGGATTTACAATGAGATCTAAGAAAGAGATCACTGTGGATAAATTTGGAGAAGGAAAAGTTGGCATGAGAGAACTTGGGTGTGTTATTCTATCTTAGCACTAGGGTTTTAGGGTTTAGGGAGAAGAAAAACTGGGAGTCTCTCCATTGTTTTTATTCTTCCACCTCTTATTCCTACCTATTCTTCATCTAATCTCACTCTTCAAGGGTCTGAGAACATCAGAAGGAGTTAAATTAGCCATCCAAAAGCCTTTGCATAAAGCTAGCACTCTAGGGAGGTTGATCGTGTTTGAGACTTTTGTGTGGACTATCTGTAGAGGCCAAATATCCTATGTGGCTATAAAGCAATGTGAAGACCTTTTATCATGTACCATCACAGCAGCGATCAGCAACCCATTATCAGGTATGAGATTTGATCTAAGGTTTAAAGTAGATTAGATCTACATCATGCATCAGTTAGATCAATACATGTTGATTTTATTTTCTATATTATATATCTTGTCAAGATCCTGCATAGGACTTTTAGATTTGATATTGTGCTTGTATTGATGATTAAAAATTATTTTTAACCAAATTTGATTCTACTAGATTTTTTTAAAAAATAAAAAAATATATGCATAAAACCTTGCTCGATTTCCAATAGTGGTATTAAAGCGATCAATTGCATGACATGATATGCATATGTAGAATCTTACATATTAGATCTATTTTAATCTGAGTAAATTCTTTGGATTGGATTAATCATGATAAGGATATTGCCTAGTATAAATTCTGATGCACACCTAGCATTTCTTTGAGCAAACATATGTATTTGTTTTTATTTTACCTTGGTGTATGTGGATTGGACTTATTTTTATTTTTATTATTTTTTATCCAACTCATGTACAGATCTTAGAACATGAAAACTAGATTAGTTTGGAGTTTGTTGTAGATTTGTCTAATTATTTCAAATTAGTTTGGAGTCCTAGAGTTTTGGTTGAGTTGGATTTCAATTTATTGGGGACTACAGCCTTTTTAAAGATGTCACGATATTTGAATAGAGCATCGACAAAGTTAATAAAAAGATTTTTGGTTTCTCGACTCCCTCTCCTGAGTTCCCTTTTTTCTCCTCTCTTCTTCTTCTTCCTTCTCTTCTCTTTCACATCTCTTCCTCTTTCCCCACTTCTTTTCTCTTCCCCTTCTTCTTCTCCCTGCTTTTCCAAGTGTCTGAGTGAAAGTGAAGAAGTACAAGCAGACTATATTTTAAAACTATTTTAAAATAAAGCATAGTGGAAGACTTGGTAGATCGATCAAGTTAATCTACTAATCTGCCTGCAACAGGAACCAACATAATAAAAGTGCATGCAAAGGATACCATAAGCAATAAAAAGGAAAAGCATGCAATAATTTCATGCTTTAGATTTGATCACCTGAGACCAAGGAAAAGGTACGTTACCTTTAAACCATTGGATGGAGGTGATGAAGAGCTGCCGATCCATACAAGTGTCTGGCCTCTACGGGTAGTTCACACTAGGGCTCAATTCCAATCAACTCCCTTGGAGTGCTAGCACCTCAAGATCCTGGAAGCCAATCTTCTCCTTCCTTGGACCTATGATACAGGACTAATATTAATGCAAATATTTTTGTGTGTTTTATATGTGGAGTTAAGTGATTGAATCTTTAAAATTAGATCAAGATAAGTTGTAGGGAATTCTATATAAATTTTAGAAACTAAGCATGCAGATTAGGACCTAAGGAAGCAATAAAGATAGATCGCCGGGACTGAGAAGCCTCGGTTAGGGCAAGTTCTCCCACAATAAAACTACTGGCGGCAGAGGGGGTGTACCTGGCAACATCTGGTGCCCCCGATGAAGATCGCAACGAAGGGATCTCTCGTTCCTCGATGGATGCGGCATGGAAAATCGAGCCAAAGACCCGCGGATACCCAGCTTTCTGCTCGGTGGTCCGATTGAGGCTTGGCTGGAGTCGTTGGATTCGTAGGAACTCGGGGACCTGCAAACGACCTGTCAGGGGTTAGAAAACTCTCAAGGGAATAATAAAATAAGATAAAATAGCAAGGATGAGATGTCTTTTGGAGTGGGCGGCCAAGGTTTTGGAAGGCTGGCTGGCGGCAGGAAGATAGTTGCAACACCGGGAAGAAGAAACTCTCAAAACCCCTTTATGCACACAGCAGGGTAACACACAGCAATTGAAGAGAACTCAAGTTTTAATTCATATATCAAAATCAATCCTCATACAAAAGACTAAGGTCTTTTAAATAGACCCTTAGTCTTGGGCCCCAAGTAAGGGTACATTAGACATTACATAAGAATCATTTTCCCTCTCAAACTCTAGCTAGGAAAGTAAGGAAACATTAGGTAGAAAAATCCCTAAAAATCTCTCCTCCTCTCTTGACTTGGTCAACACTCTAAGGACACCTAGGGGGGCGTGTTGGGCTTCTAGGAGCAGCAAGGGGCGCCCAAAAGGGCTTGGGTGCATGGGCTTGGGCCTCTGGAAGCTGGGGTGGCCTGGTAGCCAGGTAGCAGGAATATTTCCTGGTATCTTACTTCTTAAGGGCTTGGCCTGGGCTTTATTTCTTTGGTCTAGGATGTAGGTGGACCTCTAGAATCATGGATGCCCTAGTCTTTGAATATATTCTGGCATCTGGAAGGAAATCTGGGCTTCTGGAGGGCATCTGCAAGGAATCAGGGTTTTCTGAATTTTCCTCTTGGGGTCTTCAAATCTTCAAGCTGTGTTGGACTTGGGCTATACTTTCATGTCTTCAATCTGGTTGGACTTGGTCTTCACTTGTATGATATGGTCTTGAGTCTTCAATGTGGTTGAATAGGACTCAAAAAAATAAAATTAGCTCGACATGAGCTGACTAACACTGGACTGGACTAGCTCAACATGAGCTGACTAATACAGGACTCAAATGAAGACAACTTAGCTGGACTAAGCTTTATTACAATGGACTCGAATGTCATTAAGTGATCCACAGAGGGTTGAGAAGCCTCTATCTTATTCTGGTACCTCTGGTGTCCGCACCAATTCTCCCGGGGTGGGAGGAACTCGACCCTATCGAGTGAAGATCAGACTGGCTCACATTTCTCTCAAGAAGGTCTGGGTTGAGGCATTGCAAGTCCTCTCGAGAAATCCATGAATCGTCCGACTCTGGACATCCTTGCCATCGGACCAGGTAGCGTTGATAGCCGCGGCCCCGGGTCATAATGGCTTGATCATCCAGGATACGCTCAATCCGTTCTCCACTCTCAAGCCAAATTTGTTAGTGGACACTCTGGGTTAGGGTCACTCACAACAGGAGGGGATAGGTCCAAAGGCCACACTAGGTATCCCTGCCAGGTCCCTGTACTCAACCAGGTCTGTAATATTGAAGGTAGAACTAATGCCCAAATCCGAAGGCAAGTCTAACACCTAGGCATTTGATCCAACCTTCTCTATCACTTTAAAAGGTCTGGCTCTGCAAGCATTAAGCTTTTTTTAGGCCTAAGCCTAACCAAGATAGAATCCACTACATCAAATTCTTTGGTCCATCTTCGGGAATTAGCCAGTTGTTTCAAAATTAGTGTAGGCAGTGAACATGCTGGGCACTTGCAGACTCCTAACAAATGATGTAAAGGACTCATACTGACACCTAACAGACTTGACTATGCATACCAGATGATGCGGGACTAATATACATGCAATTATTTTTGTGTGTTTTATATGTAGAGTTAAGTGATTAAATCCTGAAAATCAGATCAAAATAAGTTGTAAGGAATTCTATATGAATTTTAGAAACTAAGCATGCAGATTAGGACCTAAGAAAGCAATAAATAAAGATGGATTGCCAGGGCTGAGAAGCCTCGGTTAGGGCAAGTTCTCCCATAATAAAATTACAGGCAGCAGAGGGGGTGTACCTGGCAACGTATGATGTGATCGATGAAGATCGTAGTGAAGGGATCTCTCGTTCCTCGATGGATGCGGTCTGAAAAATCGAGCCAAAGACCCACGAATACCCAGCTTTTTGCTCGGTGGTCCGATTGAGGCTTGGCTAGAGTCATTAGATTCGTAGAAACTCGAGGACCTGCAAACGACCTGTCAGGGGTTAAAAAAATCTTAAGGAAATAAGAGAAAATAGCAAGGATGAGATGTCTTTTGGAGTGGGCGGCCAGGGTTCTGGAAGGCTGGCTGGTGACAGGAAGATAGTTGCAACACCGGGAAGAAGAAACTCTCAGAACCCCTTTATGCACACAGTAGGGTAACACACAGCAATTGAAGAGAACTCAAGTTTTAATTCATATATCAAAATCAATCCTCATACAAGAGACTAGGGTCCTTTAAATAGATTCTTAGTCTTGGGTCCCAAGTAAGGGTACATTAGACATTACACAAAAATCCTTTTCCCTCTCAAACTCTAGCTAGAAAAGTAAGGAAACATTAGGTAGAAAAATCCCTAAAAATTCTCTCCTCCTCTCTTGACTTGGTCAACACTCCAAGGATGCCTAGGTGGGCATGTTGGGCTTCTAGGAGCAGCAAGGGGTCGGCCCAAAGGGGCTTGGGCGCATGGGCTTGGGCCTTCGGAAGTTGGGGTGGCCTGGTAGCCAGGTAGCAGGAATATTCCCTAGTATCTTGCTTCTTAAGGGCTTGGGCTTGGCACCTAGGCTTTATTTCTTTGGGCTAGGATGTAGGTGGACCTCTGGAATCATGGATGCCTGGGTCTATGAATATATTCTGACATCTGGAAGGGAATCTGGGCATCTAGAGGGCATCTGCAAGGAATCAAGGTTTTCTGAATTTTCCTTCTGGGGTCTTCAAATCTTCAAGCTGTGTTGGACTTGGGCTATACTTCCATGTCTTCAATCTGGTTGGACTTGGTCTTCACTTGTATGATGTGGTCTTGAGTCTTCAATATGGTTGAACAGGACTCAAAAAAATAAAATTATCTCGACATGAGCTAACACTAGATTGGACTATCTCAACATGAACTGACTAATACAGGACTCAAATAAAGACAACTTAGCTTGACTAAGCTTTATTACAATGGACTCGAATGTCATTAAGTGATCCACAGAGGATTGAGAAGCCTCTATCTTATTCTGGTACCTCTGGTGTCCGCACCAACCTGCAAGACTTTCTTGAAGCCGCTAGGAAGAACTTGTTGGAGGACAATGAGGAGAAGCGGAAGTGGAACCCTTCCCAACCAACTCTCTCTTCCCAAACCCTAGCTTGATTGCTAGGTAGGCTCACACCCAAAACCCTGATCCTCTCAAATCCCACTCTAAGGAATCTTTTTCTTTCTCTCTTAGAAAAGCCCAGCTTGTCATCCTTTTGTTGGCCCTACAATAACACTTATTTATAGTGGCAGCAAAGAGGGAGATAGATATGGAAGGTGAAGTGATTGGGGGAGAGGGTTAAGGGTTAAACCAAATTAGCTCTAGGTTTAAATGGGAGAAAATCTGCATTTCCAAATAATGCATTCCATAAAAACCTTGGAGCCAATTTCAGCCAAGATTTGAAATTTGAATTTGAAATTCAAATTTAAATCTTTTTAAAGGAAAGAGAGCATGAAAAATCAAATCCAATTTGATCCTAAGCCAAATCACATTTGGCTTGATCCATCAGGTTGCAATCATATTGCAAATAAGTCCTCCAAAATTCACTAATCAAATTAGTGAAAAAAAATCCTCATCACAGCCAAGTATCAACACATGGAAGTGTCGACACTTGGATCATGGTCAATCATATTGATTCCCAGTGATGCCAAATGACTCTCAATCATCGATCAGCCTTTAGATCAAGAAGATACCCCTATGGTGTGTGACCCCATGGTTGGAACACTAAGCTAGTAGCACTGGAACACTTCCAGTACCAGTCAAAGTCATCATCTAGCAATGAAACTCGACGTCTGAAAAGGTCAAAGATTACTGAGCAACTCTCTAGAACCTGATGGGGACCCGAGAGCTATCCATCAATTTATTTGGTTGATCATGTTAAGTCCAAGAGGAGAGCCACTGGACCTTACTGCAAGCCCCCCCAAAGCAAAGAAGGAAGGTCAAGTGGATAAATATGAATCCCTTGATTCATGCCAAGCAACTAAGGGAAGATGTGGTCCACCCCAAGCCTAAGAGAGCAGGTGTTTGGTGCCCCACATGGTCCCCCTCTTGGTTTCCGCTTCTTTCCTTATTTTTCTTGAGCTTCTTTGGGAATTGTATAACACCTTCCATGTTTTCAATCAGCAAACCAGTAAGGATTGTGGTGCCTCGTATCTTTCATATTTTTTTACTTGCTTTCCAAGTAATTGGTCCCTATATAAAGACCTCCTCTCTTGTATGAAAAAAAAGAAATGGATGATTAAAATTAGTTTAAGTTTTTTTACTCCACATGGAAAGGGTGAGAGGCCCATTTTCTACCTTTGCTTTTGAGTATCGAGGGGTGTGAGACCCTAGTTATCCCTTCCCCTTTAAGCTCCCCCTCCATGGCCTTAGAGATTTTCCCTTCACAGCTCCATTAGTGAGGTGGGTGAGATGTCCTAGAGGTGAAAGGTCTCTACGTGAATGTAAGTTCCAAGTCCGTAGAGTGTCCATCTTTTCTATCCCTCCACGGCCTTGGAAAGTTACCCTCATGGCTCCATTAGTGAGGTGGGTGAGATGTCCTAGAGGTGAGAGGTCTCTCCGTGAGTGTGAGTTTCCAAGTTCATGGTAGTCCAAACCCCTACCTTCCATCCTCGTTATTTCCTTCACCACCTCCATCAAAAAAAATTTAAAAGTATAAATTTTTTTTTGTGGTACCCTAATCCCTGGAGACTTCTCAGCTCGCCAATAATCCTACCCCCCCACCTATCCCCCATCATTTTTGGTATCAAAGCTTAGAGGTTTAGGGTATCCATTATTTCCTTTTATCCCATCTTATTCCTGTTATTCCTACTATTCTCAGCTTATCCCTAATTTATCCTTGAGTTATTCTCATCATCTCCTTCCTTAATCCATCTTCCACCATCTCCATCGCCGACTCACTAGCACCACCATCGAGCCACGGCCATGCCATCATCCCTGTCATGAAGTGTCGACACTTGGATCATGGTCAATCATATTGACCCTCAATGATGCCAAATAATTCTCAATCATCGATCAGTCTTTAGATCAGGAAGAAACCCCTATGGTGTGTGATCCTATAGGTTAGAACACTAAGCCAGTAGCACTAGAACACTTCCAATACCAGTCAAAGTCATCATCTAGTAATGATACCCAACGTCCGGAAAGGTCGAAGATTATAGAGGAACTCTCTAGTACCCCTAGCATATGGTTATCGCATAATTCATCCCTTTGACCTCATAATGCTCAGGATGACCTAGGGTTTGACAGCCAACCCTAATTTAGCACATCCAGATCATGTCTTAACCTTACAAGTTCTGTGATTCCTCACAAGAATTACCCAGGTCAAGGTTTTGCTAAATTGAGACATAGTGAGTCATTCACTCCAAACCATTTGGAGGGATCCATCCTATCTTGATCCACCATCACTCTACAAGTACATGAATGTACCCAGAAACCTTCTGTCACTGGATTAGAAATCTAGGTAGTTCGGCACCAAAGTACAGTGAGTTGCTTGCAAGCTACCATGGTGACCTCAGGTTGGGGGACACATATACCTATATCCCTTCACGAGCAACCCTTTGGCAGAATGGAGCTCCATAGTTGGTCACGTTTAGTGAGATGTCATACATTTTACCTATATGTCATATCAGTGTCTCTACACTCCTTGGTTAAGAGGACAACCAATCAATGTGACATACAACAACCTATGCTTGATATAATGATATATCATCGTTCTATGATAATGTATCTTTTGGTTGTAAACCAGTTTAAGAACTACTTGAATATTCTCTCTATATCAAACATAATGTAGTTCTAAGGATTCCATCATACAAGAGTTTTTTTCAGGAAAATGCATATGTGATGAACAACCAAAAAAATAACTTTTATTCATTTAAAAAATTCATATACAATTACAAAATAGCACAACCATCTATAGCCTAGATGATTGGCTTTAGGACACTATTCCTAACAACTCCCACTTGGACTATAGCCAATCAGTATAGAATCTTATTCCCATTTTCCATTTACAATTATCGAGCTCTTGAACTCCAATGGCTTTAGTGAAGGGGTCGGCCAGGTTCTCCATTCCATCGATCTTATAAAGGTTGATGCCACCTTGTTTCATGATTTTTCGCATAAGGTGATAGCATCGCAGAATGTGTTTGGTGCGTTGATGGGACTTCAGCTCTTTGGCTTGAGCAATGGCTCCAATGCTATCAAAATATACCAAAACAGGACTATCCAAGGAAGGTGCCACTCCCAGCTCACCTAGGAATTTCTACAACCACACAACTTCCTGATGCAGGATGACTCTAAGATTGCTAATCATGCATAAAAATAGTAAACTAATTTTTTTTATGATTTTTATAATTTAGGTTTGTAGGCTAAATTTTCAAACAAAAGTAAAAACTAGCAAGAAGAATAGCAATGCATAGAATCATGATCGCAATATAACTCATACAAGATAATGAAAGTCAGGACCCAATAATTGAGAAACTCTTGAATTAGGATAGCTTATATTCATCAAATCAAAAATTAAAACAAGGGAAGGATATTACCAATCAGTGATTTAAAGAACTTCCAATGAAGAGATCACACAGCACTCTGATTGGAGCCTAGATGATGTAGCTCGGTTCCCTTGAATTTGATGACTAATTTGGGTAGTCCTGGAGACAAGGAAAGCCTTCTCTAGGGAGGTGAAACACCTCGGGGATCTTGCAAGCATCGGGGTCAATCAAAATAGCAACAACAAAATAATAAAAGGAGATTAGGTTTTGTAGAAATCTGAAATCAGGGTTTGCATGTGGCGACTTGAAGAAAAAATGTTATTCTTTGCTTTGGGCCCGCCTAGGAAAATTTTTCTTTGGACATGTGATGGCTTGGATGGTAGCAAGCTAGGGCATGGAAGGATGCTAGGATAGCAAGGATGATTAGGGCACACAAAGTAACCAAATAAACACAAAGACTCAAACACCAACACAAGAACACAAGTTCTTAAACAAAAATTTCAGCAAAGATTTAATTCATGAAATAAAAGTTGCTTACAAGAGGGGGAGGGGTGGGGTATTTATAGATGTTCTCCAAGTCCTCTCCTAGTCAGGATAGGATTATGAAGTTGAGAGGGAGAGGAATTACAAGTTTGCTTAAGACTAGGAGAATACACTTTGAATACAAATAAAACTAGTTCTCCTTATTCTACTTGGATTTCTCTCCTCATTTGACTTGGTCCAAGGGCTCCCTTTAAGCTTGGGCACCAATATGGAGTTGGGCTTGGCTTTAGGGTAGCAAGGGGCATCCTCCTTTGGATTGGTGCATGGGCTTTAGGCCCTGGAAGCTGGGGTGCCCTGGTATCAACATATATCTTGGAATCTTAGTTCTGGGGCTCATGGGCTTGATCCTGGGCTTAGAATCTCTTAGCTTGGGGTGCTGGCATATTCCTGGAATCATGAGGCACCTGTCATCTGGCATGTTCCGGAGCATCTGGAGGGAATCTGGCATCTGGAATGGCATCCTGAGGGAATTAGGGTCTGGAGAGCATCTGAAGGGTATCTAGGGCTCTGGGGTGTCAAACAAGATCGCATAAGCTAATGTAAATGCCTCTGGCTCCTGGGTAAGGCCTGGTGGAACTCCAAAATATGGTATCCTCTCCTCTTGTACAAAAATTAGACTCTTATTGGACTCATACTTAAATATAGGACTCAATGAACTGGACTAGGTTGAGACAAATCAACTAGTCTCAACTTATTATAGGACTCAATCTTACTTGCTTATAAAATTATGATACATGACTAAGGTTCTAAAAAAAATCCTAATCAGTAAACCATATGAGATCCAGGGACCTATGTTTAATCTTGGTGTCCCCACCAATTCTCCCAGGGCGGGAGGAACTTAACCCTGTCGAGTAAGGGTCAATTGGCTTAAGGAGGGTCTGGGTTGAGGTGTTGCAGATCTGCACCAGCATTCCACAAGTCCTCAGATTCTGGCCGACCTTGCCACTGGACCAAGTACCGCTAACAATCTCTATCCCAGGGACTGATAGCTTGATCGTCTAGAGCTCTTTCAATCTTTTTCTCACCAAAAGGCCAAATTGTATATGGTCGCTCTGGGGTGGGTTCACTCACAAAGAAAGGTAGTGGCTCAAGGGGCTTACTTGGTATCACTACTGGCTCCTTAGACTCTATAAGATCTGAGATGATGAAGGTGGAGCTAATACCTCAATTAGGTAATATCTTAGGCACATAGGCATTGTGTCCATTAGTCTTCATTATTTTGGATGGGCCAGCTTCACGAGCAAAAAATTCCTTTATCATCACATATTCCTCTGCATAAAATTCTTTATCTTTTCTTTGGGAATTAGCCAAGTTATCATTTAGTTCATTACTTATGTTCAGCTATTGACTAAGATCTTGAGGCATATGTGTGTAGAGGCTTGTGTAGGTGCAGACAGATAGATTGAGTCTGTGGACTTCCAGTATCCATTACCCAGTTAGTAGTATTGCAGATAGAGAAACTACAAGGCATTATCATATAAATACCTTGTCCAGCACTACCCTACTGCTTCCTTTTCTTGGACCTATTCGGGTCAAGAGATGCAATATAAAGAGGACAGTTCTTCTTCCAATGACCCTGCTTCTTACAGAAGAAGCACTCCGCCTGGCTCTTATCAGCCTTCACCTTCTTTACCTGACTGGGCCCAGAAGCATTTTGCACCTTCTTTCTTTTATTTCTCTTTTTCCCTTTCTTAAAGGGATGATGCCCCGCTAAAGATCCTCCCACTAGATTTACCACCCTTTTATTGAGTTGGTGGTCTTTCTCATAAGTCTGTAGTAACCCCAACAGACCGTGGTAGTTAACGATAGGCTTATTTATTCTGAAATGATCGAGAAAGTCTATATAAAAAGAGGACAGGGGATTCAGTATCCAATCTTTCCCGAGTTGTTCATGCAAGGGACATCTGAGCTTGCCCAGGCACTCAATCATCTCGATCATGTATAATACATGATTAGTGACTGAGGCCCCATCAAGCATCTGCACGTTGTAGATAGCATAGGAGACCTTGTACCTCTCAACGTTATCTGGTATCGAAGGACTCCTTCAACTTTTGAAGGATCTCCTTTGGCTGGGCTTTTTCAAATTTATGACTGAACTCATCATTCATTATTGCCAACAATATGCATTGAACAGTGGTTCTATCGAAGAGCCACTTCTGATAAGTGTCTCTGACCAAACCCCAAGCATTGGAAGCAGGGGTTTTAGGCACTAGATCCGATATCACATATAAGATCCATTCACGCTCTAGGACAATCCTGAGCCTTCGATACTATCTATCAAAGTTGGGACCCATGAGTTTCTCATTATTAAGAAGAGATCAGAGCGACAAGTTGGTAGACATCTGAAGGAAAATCCAAAACCTATTAATATATATGAATTATTAACCTAAAGACATGGACTTTAGTCTAAAGGCCCTCCCACTATTTTGTTCAGATTGGTAGCCTCTACCTCAAATCCGAGGAATTACTTTAATTACTTAGTAGGTACTAGAACCCAATAGACAACACATGAGCCCAACTTTGGCTTGGCCCATCCATGCATCTAAAGGTAGGTTCTTTAACCAATTACTTCTCCAAGTAACTTCTAGTATTTAGATTTTGCCCCAAGGTGCACTTCAATCGACCTTTGGGCTTTCTATTGAAGGTCTCGGTTAGGTCCAACCATTAACATGATAAAATTCAATGCTTCTAACCAACGAATAGTCAAGCCCGACTTTGGCCGGCTCACCTGACCATCGTTAAGAGAGTCAAACTAAGCCATCATATTAGGAATGACAATTCCATTATCTCGATAACACCCGATCTTTGGATCTACCGATGAATATCCAACTATTGGACCCATTACCATTCCACTTAATGGGAGGCTAGGACTTAGTTTTATCCCCATAACTTCATCTTTTTATGGACCTAATAATTTAGAGGGTTTAAATTTAATATGATAGATGAAATAGATAAGAAGACATGGATCAACCTCCCACTGACTACATCAGTCATTAAGGAGGGTTTCAAAAACTAATAATCCATGGGCACCTAAAATCAGTCAAGACTGATTAACCTTAGGTGACATGGGTTAACACGAGTTAGTGAGCTATCCAATCAATTCTGATCGACCTCATTGGCCAGGTAAGTGAGATCATGGGATGGGTTCCACCATTAACCATCTTGCCTTGACACCAACCTGGTTGGCCAGGTAAGAGGTAGCCCCAAAGAACCATGATCAAATGCCATACTTACCTTAGACATCAATTGGTTCATCGGACTCGATTAGACTAGCCTAAAGACTCGAGCTGACCATTGAGCCACAAATCAGGTTCATTTAGATTTATGGACTAATCAATCTAACTATTAGAGAGATCTATAGAGAAGAAATCCTAACTCAATATTTGATTAGATTAGTTCTCTATTTAGTCCAATGCATTTAAACTTAGGTCTAACCCAATTAAGGACCTAATTGAAGCTAACCCATGACCCTTATAGCTTATTGAAATGACTTAAAATCTTTGAATCATATTCCTATAACACTTTCTCATTTAAGGTAACTTAATTCTTAATTAAGTTCAATAATCTTCATAAATCAAAACAATTTCAATTTATATTGTAAAATAATTTTACAACCAATTAGAATTTAAATTCACTATTTTTTAGCATTCTCAGGTCAAGTGTCGACTCACCAAGGTCAAGTGTCGACACTAGGGTCGACACATGGCCTGAGATAGGGTGACAATAGAATGCCATATTTTTCGGTACACACTCATGAGTGTTTACTTTTCTTCTTCATGAGTCACATCACAAGCAGCACCCCTACATGCCATAGGAGACCCCATTGAATGAGAAGAGAGGGTCTTGCAGCCCTACTTCTCTCCTATGACCGGATGGCTATGGTGATGCCCTCAATCCAAGTACTTTGAAAGAAAAAACTAATAATATCTTCACATGCTACTATTATTATGCTATAGGAACCAGGATCTGATACCAATAAAAGTGAAGCAATACAAGCAGACTATATTTTAAAATAAAGACTAGTGGAAGACTTGGTAGATCGATCAAGTCAATCTACCAATCTGCCTACAAAAGGATCCAACATAATAAAAGTGCATGCAAAGGATACCATAAGCAATAAAAAGGAAAAGCATGTAACAATTTCATGCTTTAGATATGATCACATGAGATCAAGGAAAAGGTACGTTACCTTTTAACCATTGGATGGAGCTGATGAAGAGCTACCAAGCCACACAAGTGTCTGTTCTCTACGGGTAGTTCACACCAGGGCTCAATCCCAATCAACTTCCTTGGAGTGCTAGCTTCTCATGATCCTAGAAGCTAATCTTCTCTTTCCTTGGACCTGCAAGACTTTCTTGAAGCCACCAGGAAGAACTTGTTGGAGGACAATGAGGAGAAGTGGAAGTGGAACCCTTCCTAACCAACTCTTTCTTCCTAAACCCTAGCTTGATTTCTAGGTAGGCTCACATCCAAAATCCTAATCCTCTCAAATCCCACTCTAAGGAATCCTTTTCTTTATCTCTCAAAAAAGCCTAGCTTGTTATCCTTTTATTGGCCCTACAATAACACTTATTTATAGTGGCGGCAAAGAGGGAGAGAGATATGGAAGGTGGAGTGATTGGGGGAGAGGGTTAAGGGTTAAACCAAATTAGCTCTAGGTTTAAATGGAAGAAGATATCTGCATTCCCAAATAATGCATTCCAGAAAAACCTTGGAGCCAATTTCAGCCAAGATTTAAAATTTGAATTCAAAATTCAAATTTAAGTCTTTTTAAAGGAATGAGAGCATGAAAAATTAAATTCAATTTAATGGCTTGACCCATTAGGCTGCAATCATATTGCAAATAAGTCCTCCAAAATTCACTATTCAAATTAGAGAAAAAAAAAATCCTCATCATAGCCAAGTGTCGACACTCCAAAGTATCAACACTTGGATCATGGTCAATCATATTGACCTCCATTGATGCCAAATGATTCTCTATCATCGATCAGCCTTTAGATCAGGTAGAAATCCCTATGGTGTGTGACTCCATAGGTTCGAAAACTAAGCCGGTAGCACTGGAACACTTTCAATACCAATCAAAATCATTATCTAGCAATGATACCCGATGTTTGGATAGGTCGAAGATTACAGAGCAACTTTCTAAAACCCCTGGCATATGGTTACCACATAATTCATCAATTTGACCTCATAATGCTCAGCATGACCTAGGGTTTGACTGTCAACCCTAATTTAGTACATCCATATCGTGTCTCAACCTTACAAGTTCTATGACTCCTCACAAGAACTACCCTAGCCAAGGTTTTACTAAATTGAGACATAGTGAGTCATTCACTCCAAACCATTTGAAGGGGTCAATCCCATCTTGATCCATTATCGCTCCACAAGTACTTGACTATACCCAGAAACCTTCCATTAATAGAATAGAAATCCTGGTAGTCCGGTACCAAAGTACAGTGAGTTGCTTGCAAGCTACCATGGTAACCTCAGGTCTGGGGGATACATATATCCATATCCCTTGGCAAGCAACCCTTTGGCAGAAGGGAGCTAGTGTGGGCACCAGGATCAGACTGAGGCTCCTCAACCCTCTAAGGATCTCGAATTAGGGTTTCATCTTTTGGGTCATGTAATTAGGCTTCAAGCCTATGTAATTCTTTACTTTGAGTCATGCACTTTTGTTTTAGTCCTGTACCTTGGCCAATGTGGTCAAGTTAGGTCAATAAACCTTATATTTAGTTGAATTGATCCAAGCCCAAGTCTACTTGAAGATTGGGCCCAAGCCTATTCAAAGAAGAAGTGGACTTTGAGTCTAGTCCAATTACTATTGGGCCAAGCCATGAAGGATGCCAATTCAGCCCTAGGGCACCACCTCATCATTCCATGTGGCGCCACTTCACCTTGCCAAGTAGGTGGCACAAATCTAGAAGATGTGTTGATTTCTTGGACACCATCAAGCCAAAGGGGACAACATCACTTGATACAAGCCTACCTTCCCTCCCCCTATCATGCATATCTCCAAAGATCGGTGGGCGGCCAAGGAAAGTCAATGGGAGTTGAAGATTGTGAATACAAGTCCCTTGCTTCAAGCCCCCCATATCAAGCCATCTTCCCAAAATACTTGGTCGGCCATGGAAGGTCAAAAGGAGTTAAAGATATGAAGAGACAAGTCCCTTGCTTCAAGCCCTCATATCAAGCTATCTTTCCAAAATACTTCGTCGGCCATGGAAGGTCAAAAGGAGTTAAAGATATGAAGAGACAAGCCCCTTGCTTCAAGCCCTCATATCAAGCTTTCTTCCCAAAATATTTGACCAGCTATGGAAGGAAGATCAAGAGTCCAAGGGTGCCAAGACAACCTCCATATTTCAAGCCCAAAGTCAAGCCATGCCATCAAACACAATCAAGATGTTGGTTGGCCAAATGAGAAGAAAAAGTCCGAATTTGGGCGCCCCCTTTTCATGAAGCTTTGTATTTTTCATTAAAATTTTGAATAGGTCTTAAGGTGCCTATATAAAGGACCTTACCCCTCCCTTGTAATGTTAATGTTGATGAATGAAAAGAAAAAGATTTGAGTGCTACTCTTCTTGTTAGTTGCCTTCGTTCCTTAAGAAGGTCGATCTCCGTGAGGGAGCGCCTTTACCTTCGAGCATCGAGAGGTGTGAGGCCTCAAGTTACCTTCTCTTCAGTACAAGCCACCCTCCATCTTCGAGCTTGGAGTCCATCGGGAGCCTAGCAAGAAGAACTCCATCCACCACCAACCTCAACTCTCATTCCTTCATCTCTTGTTTTCTTCTTGATTGAATCCTAACTCTTCCCCTTGACTGCAATCCTAAAAACTCCTAAGTTGATATTGATTCGAAAGCTAAGTCCTACGAGATTTCTCAATCTCGGGGTCCTCTTCTTATCCTTGTCTAGGGACTTGCTTGCTTGAAGTTCTTGTTTTTCGAGAAACCCTAGATCTACTCTTGTCTGTCTTCGGGAATCCTAAATTCATAAAAAAAAAACCTAAAAAGCTGGTGCGGGAACCAAGGTTAAAAGAAGACTTCAATCAAACCTAGTCAACACCAATTTCTTATGGATTGCAAATTGAGTTCTAACCTTGTTAACATGTTCCTAGTCTGAGTCTTGAGTCTAGTTAAGTCTTCTTGTATCATGAATTTTATGTTTGAGTCTTGCTATGTATTAGGTCTTGAAGCCTTGGGTCAATTGAGTTGTAAGAGTCAAATGTATTCAAGTCCAAATTGAGTTGTAATTTTTCTTTTGAGCTTGAGTCAAGTCCAACCAAGGGAGCATTTAATTGGACCATAGGATGAACCAAAGCTATATCAAGTAAATCTTCAAATCAAGGGTGCATGAAATAAGAGCCATTGGATGGAATGAAACTTTGATTAAAGCCACCTCACCAAACACCTTATCCAAGAGAATGGACACTTGGCGTATACATGAAGATTTTCAGATTTGGATACTTGGCACCCATACATGAAGAATTTCATATTTGGACACTTGGCACCCATGCATGCAGATTTTCATATTTGGACACTTGGCACCCATATATGAAGATTTTCATATTTGGTGCCCCCTTTTCATGAAATTTGAAATTCAAATATGTAACTACATTTCCCCCTTTTTTCATATAAAATTTGAATTTCAAATGGGACTTAGAAGGTTATAAATAGGCCCCTAATCTCTTTATAAAAAGATGCTTTTGAATGAATGAAATCCAGAATTTTCTTTCTCCCATTTGTGTTTGCAAATGCCATCCGTGAGGGATTGAGTGAGAGGCTCAACAAAGTGTTTTAGTTCTCAAATTCCAGCAAAAGTTCTTCTCCCATGGACACCTCTCACATCTTCAAGAGCAGCCGGCCACACTCCACCTAGATCTTCAACAAATCCTTACTTCCTTCCTTCCATTATTTCTATTCTTTGCTATCTTCCATCTTCTCCACAACACTAATGGGTGTTCTTGTAGGATCCTAAGGAGTATCCAGTCCAGGATGAAGTCCTCCTTGCCTTCAACTCAGCAGCAGGAGCCTCTACTTCCAATGGGTGGTTTGGTTTGATCTTTCAATCACCCATCTTGAGAGTTCCTGTAGTAGGTTTAGTGTAGGGTCTTTAAAATTCATTATTGGTCTCTAAAACCTATCCTTAACTTTTGAGGTCTGAAATTTTGAATAGTGTAAAGTTCTAATTAGATGGTTTCTCTAGTTACATAGGTCCTTATTTTCTCAACTTAATCCATATTTGCACTGTGAAGCATTTTGGCCTTCTAATTTAGTCTTCTTCAATGCATTTAAATGGCTCCTCTATGAATGAATTCAGACCACATGTTTTCGAGTTTAATTAGCTTAGTTGCTTTCTTCACTCATGCCATATTTTTCCATAAATATGTCACATCATATTTGGTATCAGAGCATGGTAGGTTAGGGTAGGACTTTCTATTTTCTGTTTGCTGCATTTTTGAGTAGGCTGACTATAATTCGTATAAAAATTTTAAAAAAGGTAGTTAATTTTTCATTGAAGTAATTTTTTTCCTAATTCATATTAAGTTATCTATCATCATGCAAAATTCTATCTTTGAAAAAAAATCACAAAAAAAATGAAAATTCCTGAACTTCATCATTGTTGCTGAAATTTCTGTATGTTCTGTTCAGTTCCGTTTAGCATTGTCTGAGTTCCAGGAATTGTCCAGCAAAGCACAGATTTTATTTTTTTATTTTCTTTCATCTGGTATATCCTCTGCAAGTTAGGAGTGTTTTTTAATTTTCTCAAAATTATCTGAGATTAATTCATAGCACTTCTCTGCCCCACTTCAGAACTACAACACACTAAATTTCTGTACCTGAAATTAGGGTTCATATGCATGCTTGCATTCATCTCATGATAAATCATTTTAAGGGCATCATTATGACATGAGGGCAAGATTTCATCACCTGTCCTTAGCTTAAAATCACCATCCTGCATATCGGACCCAACCCTTAATTAAAACTGAGTAGACACTTAATTTGCTCTAGTGAGCTAGGGACACCCACAAGGTCGGGTCGAACCAAGTGTCAAACCAATTTAGACAACTTGTTTGTGTGTACTTGTGTATCTGATGTCTAGGCAAGTGGTTCAAGGACAAGAGCCCGAAGGAAGGTGGGTTGGTCCACTTACCTAGCCATTTTCAAATTGGAGTCTAAGGTAAGCAAAGAGGGACCTCCACCAACCTTACACTTACCTGGCCAGGTGCCAAGTTACTACAGCCAAGATTGTCATCTTGACCTAATATTTGGTTTGGACTCTAGGTCTAGCAAACCCCTAGCCCGAGTTTGAGTCTGCGTGTGCATGACAACTAGATCAGGAACTCCCTATCAGCATTCACTTGACCATCCCAGTTCTTCCATGGACCCCAATCTAGAAATCCTGATGAGAACTATGACAAGCAGTTAAAGCAATTGAACACTAGGTTTGATCGAATGGAAGAGAGAATAGGAATCCTTGAAGATGCTCGTTTAGCCCCTACTGAGCCACAATCACCCAGATTGCCACCTATCCATCCTAGAGTCCAATGCCAGGAATACACTCCTGACCCACAACCAAGGAGAGTTCACCATGATTATGTTGACCAGGATGAGAGAGCCCTTAGAGACATTCGTCTAGATGCACCCACATTTGATGGAAACTTGGATCCTAAGGTGTATATAGACTGGGAGGGTGATATGGACCAATATTTTGATTCGTATGAAATGTCGGAAGAGAGGAAATTTAAGTTTGCCAAACTTAGATTGGTCCATCAGGTTAGATTATATTGGGGTAATGTTGAGCGCATGAGTCGACAGAGGGGTGACATACCTATAGCCACTTGGAGAACTATGAAGGTGAAACTTAGGAAGAAGTATTTACCAATGTCCTATGAACAGAGTGTTGAACCCTGAAGTGATTTTGATGATAACAAAACATTGGAGCATATATTTGGTTATGTAACAACTCTTCAAATGGTTAACAAGTTTTTGTAGGATGACTACTTTGACATATTTTTTTGAACCCAACAACTTTTATTTCTTTGTGTTGAGTTGTAAGTAATTAGAATCTTGTAAAGAAGAACCCAACAAAAAATTCCTATTTGAATCAAAGATAAAGGGTTGCTTCTACTAGTTTCAAGCTTCAATTTTTCTTGATTGTGTTGTAAGAAGATCTGAAGGAAACCTTCAAAGCTTGGCATGTGAGTTCTGGAATATGAAAATAGGTCTGGGTGAAGAACCAATCTCGAGCTGACTGGATGGAGGAACCAGCCGACTCTGGTACTGGTACAAGAAGGAAGATCTCTAGCACGCAGACCAAGCCGACTGGCACCAAGTCCCAGCCGACTCATCCAGAACTTGGTTGAGAATGTTCTAAGAACCTCAGGGATCCAAGCCGACTGGAGTACAGCCCAGTCGACTCGTCCAGAACTTAGTTGAAAATATTCTGAGAATCTCAGGAATCTGAGTTGACTGGATTTCAACCTAGCCGACTTGTCTAGAGTGAACTTGGTGTGGGCACCAGGATCCGACAGATGCTCCTCAACCCTCTGTGGATCTCAGATTAGGGTTCCCCTTCTATGAGTACTGTAATAAGGCTTTGAGCCAAAGCAATTTCATAATTTCTTGTCAAAGTTTGTTTAGTCCTGTACCTTGACCAATTTGGGTCAAGTTAGGTCATGAGTCTTGTATTTGTTCGAGTCTAAGTTTGGACTGGGCCCAAGCCCAATTGAAGTCACCCTGGCTTTCATGACCAAGTCAAGTCCTTGTGGGCCAACCCACCCCTTCCACTTGAAATAATGCCAACTCAGGTGCCACCTCAACTACCTACGTGGTGCCACATCAGTTGCCACTTGGGCATCCAAGGAGGGAAACAAGATGGCACCCTCATGCTTTCCACACGGCATCCCCTTACCATTTTCTCTTGGGCGACATTGGAAGGAAGAAACACCATCCCCCTCTTCCCTCCCCCACATCACTCCATGATCCATCAAATGTGGAGCGTTGAAGATGCTTGAAGAGACCAAGCCACAAAGCAAGCCCCCTTCCAAGCCTTCTTCCCAAAATGTTCATGCAAGGATGGAAGGTCAAAGGACACACTCCCCTCTCCAAGCCCTCAACTATGCAACGCCCAAAGATCTCTCCACTTGGTCGGCCTTGAATCAATCCAAAGGATGGCATTGAAGAATCCAAGGGAACACATCCCTTCAAGCAAGCCATGCCCCATGCTTTCTTTCCAAAATGAGCATGCTAATGAAGGAAGTCAAGAGACCAATCCCCCTCTCCAAGCCCTCCCACATGCCACGCCCAATCCAAGTCTCTTTGGTCAGCCAAAGAGAGGAGAAGATGAAAATTTTGGGCGCCACCCCAAGAGATTTTGTAATTTGCTTTCTTTTGAAATTCAAATGGGCCTTGGGTGCCTATTTAAAGGACCCAATCCCTCCCTTGTAAGGCTATTGAATGATTAATGAAAAAAAATTTGAGTTTTCTATCCTCCAACCATTGTCTCTTAGGCCAGGTTTGAGTGAAGTTGCCTTCGTTCCCAAGGACGTCGAGTGGTGTGAGGCCACCTGTCCGTCATCCCAGGGCGCGCAAATCCTTCGTCCTCCTGGACATCGCGTTGTGTGAGGCCACAATCCTTCATCCTCCGGGATGTCGCGGGGTGCGAGGCTCCAAGTTATCTCCATCTTCGACTTCGGAATCCAGCCGGACACTGGGCTTGAAGCCCTTTCTCAACCCCATCTTAATTCCTTTCTACGCATCTCCCCATCTCGCTGATCCTTATTGTGTTTGCCTACAGGTCCTCCCTGGCATCTCGGGCACCGGAGATAGTCAACTTTGCCATCGCGACCTACCGATCGAAAGCCAGTGCTTCGACGAGTTCGACTACTCGGGTATCCAGGCCGTATCCGTCGAGTTGAGCGATCTCTGCACCGACTATTCGGGTGCTTCAGACGTGTGAGGTTTGCTCTCTCTATCTCCTAAGTAGGTATTGTATTTCGAGCTAGTCCTACCGGGATTTCTTAATCCCAGGGTCCTATTCTCGTTCTCACATTTTAGGGCTTTAAACTGCTAGCGTAAGTTTCCGTTACTCATCTTTCTTATTTCTTGCCTTTGCCTGTGAACGGGAATCAAAACCCTAAGAAAAACAACAAAAAAACCTCATCAACCCTAAAAAAAAAAAAAGAAAGAAATTTCTTGCATCATAAGCATCCATCCCAGCATCCCTGGCCCTAACCCCTTGTTCCACATCAATCTTGGTATCAGAGCAAGGCTAGGACTAGTGCATTTTTTTTTGTTTCTTTCATGTTCTGCATTCTGGTAAGCCCGTATATGGTCTGATGTTTGGATTGTTTCTCTCTGTAGAGACATCCAAATTTCATGATTTCTATTTTGTTAGATCTCAGTAATTTCAAAGTATTTTTTTTATTTTCTCAGATTTTATTTTAGTTTGTAGAATTTCTACAAGATGAAATACTACCTAAGAAAATCTCAGGTCTGAAATTTCAGCAAGTATCTCATCTTTTGATTCATTCACCCATCTAGCTTGTTTCTTGCATGTTTTAATTCTTGCATTTTGTTTAGCATTCACCCATCTAAAAGACATAAAAAAAAAACAAGAAAAAAAAAATTTAAGTCATTTCTTTAGTCATTATTGTGCTTCATTTCACATAACTTATCTTAAGGGCGTCAAATTAACATAGGGTCAGGATTTCATTACCTGTCCCTAGCCCAAAAACCACCACCCGACATATCGAACCCTAGCCATTAACTAAAATCGATTAGACATTTAATCTGCTCTAGTGAGCTAGGGACACCCACGAAGTCGGGTCGACCCAAGTGCCGAGCCAAGCTAGATTGCTTGTTGGTGTGTGCTTGAGTAGCTGGTGTCTAGGCAAGTGATTCAGGGACTAGAGCCCGAAGGGAAGTGGGTTGGTTCTTTTACTTGGCCAATTTCTAATTGGTGTCTAGGCAAGCAAAGAGAAACCTCCACTAACCTTACACTTATCTGGCCAGGTGCCAAGTTACTACTTCCAGGTTCATCTTCTTGACTTTACACTTGGAGAGATCTCCTAGGTCTAGCAAACCGTAGCATCATTTGTTATGTGCACTAGATCAGGAACCTCTTTTCACCCACCACCTCCACCCTCTACCGACACCATGGACCAACTGCGAGCTGACATTGGGGCCTTAACTCAATCCATGACCCAGTTAGGCAACCAGTTGAACAATAGACTGGATCAAATAGAGGCCAGACTGAGACCCCTAGAGGAAGCTGCTAGGCCCCGACCTGAACCCAGTCCTGAGTCCCCTCATCCCGGGTGAAACCTGCCATAAGACCCTTACTTTGAGGATGACTTTGGGAGAGACCCTGACCCCTTTGTTGATACCCGTCCTAGGAGACCCAATCTGGAGGACCGTGAAGAAAGAACCCTTAGGAGCATCAAGCTTGAGGCACCCACTTTCGATGGTAGCTTAGACCCCAGGGTGTATGAAGATTGGGAGTCTGCTATGGAGCAGTATTTTGACTGGTACTCTATGTCTGAAAGAACTAAGTTTAAGTTTGCCAAGCTTAGGTTGGTTCACCAAGCTAGGTTGTTCTGGAACAGTGTTGAAAATTACATAGAGCAGAAAGGTCAATTACCCATAACCGCCCGGGGGGAGATGAGAGATAAGCTTAGAAGGAAATACTTACCTACATCCTACACCTAGAAACTGTTGGACCAATGGCAGACCTTAAGTCAAGGGAGTAAGAGTGTGGCCGATTACATCGCCAAGTTTGATGAATATGTTATGCGATGTAAGGTTGTTGAATCACCTGAGGTAACCCTGTCTAGGTTTAGGGCTGGCCTACACCCAGACATTCAGAGAGAGCTGTATTTTAGATCAACCAGAACCTTGGAAGAAGCTTACCAAGTTGCTAGGCTCTGTGAGCGTTTCCAGAGAGCTCCCACCTACAGAAGACCTGAGCCCTTTAGAAACCCGAGCCATATCCCTGGATCCACCCAAGGTTATAACCAAGCATAACCTGAATCGACCAAACCCAAACTGAACTGACCCAAGTCGACCAAACCCAGCCCGACCCAGTCCTAGTCATCCCAGCCTGAACCGACCCCAGTATAGTAGAAAGGAAAAGGGTAAGGCTGTTGAAGTCCAGAGGAGACCCGATCCCCAAGGTAAATGCTTTAGGTATCATAAACCTGGACATTTTGCTAGCCAGTGCACCGCCCCTGCCCTACTCATAGAAGAACCAATTGAGACTGAACCCGAACCAATCGTAGAACCTGAAGAGGACATCTATGATCCCAAAAATCAGTTATTGGAAGGGTACGAGGGAGAGGAAAAAGTGTATGAATCTGAAGACCTTGTAGGGGTAGTCTGATGCATCGTAGCCCAAAACATAATACAGGAAGACTGGCATAGGACCAACATTCTACAGACCTTGATCAAGCTAGGAGATAAGGTTTGTAAGGTCATCATTGACAGTGGAAGCTGTGTTAATGCCCTTTCCTTGAGTACAGTCAAATCCTTAGGACTAGCCACAGTTCCCCACCCCAACCCTTACAAAGTCCCTGGATAGATTCAACTTCAATTCCCGTAAAATCTAGGTGCCAAATCAAGATAAAAATGAGCTCCTGTGAAGAATCGATTTGGTGTGACGTCTTACCCATGGGTGTGGGTAGTATCATTCTAGGATGACCCTGGCTTTTCGACCATGATGCCACCCTTTATGGTCGATCCAATACCTGTGTCTTTCTCCACCAAGGGAAAAAGATCACAATCAACTCAATCCAACCTAAGGACCCCGTCAAGAAAGGATCTAGTAGCCTTAAGGAGAAGAAAGCAGAAGTCAACCTGATCACACCTAAGGAGCTAGAGAAAGAGATTTTAGAGGGAGCCCCTGTTTGGATTCTAGCCACCAAGGAGAGTCACGAGCCAACCAATGTCGAACACCCCCAAGAGGTAGTAAAGACTCTAAAAGAAATTGAGGATATTTTTCCGGAAGAATTACCTGATCAACTGCCACCCCTTAGGGACATCCAGCACGCTCTAGATTTGGTCCCTGGATCCACCTTGCCCAACCTACCCCACTATAGGGTGAACCCCACTGAACATCAGGAACTTGCTTAGGAAGGGTTTTCTTAGGGAGAGTTTAAGTCCCTGTGCCGTCCCTGCCCTACTTATCCCTAAGAAAGATAGGACCTGGAGAATGTGTGTTGATAGCAGGGCTATCAACAAAATTACAATCAAATATAGGTTTCCTATTCCTCGTCTAGATGATATGCTTGATATGATGGCCGGTGCCACTATCTTTTCCAAGATAGACCTCAAGAGTGGTTACCACCAGATTAGAATTCGACCGGGGGATGAATGGAAGATGGCATTTAAGACTAAGGATGGTCTGTTTGAGTGGGTAGTGATGCCGTTCGGGTTGTCTAATGCGCCCAGTACCTTTATGAGAGTCATGACCCAAGTCTTGCACGAGTTCACTGGAAAATTCCTTGTAGTGTATTTTGATGACATCTTGATTTATAGCAAGACCAAAGAGGACCATCTTCATCACTTAAGGTTAGTCTGCCAAACCCTTAGGGAGAATAGCCTTTACGCCAACCTTAAGAAGTGTGAATTTATGACAACTAGGGTTATCTTCTTAGGCTTTGTAGTTACCCCTAAAGGAGTTTCAGCCGACCCCGAAAAGGTTAGAGCTATAATTGAATGGCTTGTCCCTGCTAGCATCCATGATGTACGTAGTTTCCATGGCCTAGCCATATTTTATAGACGATTCATTCGGGGATTCAATTCAATTGTAGCACCTATAACTGATTGCATCAAGAAGGGAGGTTTTCAATGGACTAAAGCTGCAGACAAAGCCTTCCTTGAAATTAAGGATAGAATGGTACAAGCACCTGTCCTGAGATTGCCAGATTTTTCTAAGGTTTTCGAGGTTGCTTATGATGCTTCGGGAGTTGGGATTGGTGGAGTACTTAGTCAGGAAAATCACCCCGTGGCCTTCTTTAGCGAAAAACTTAATGAGGCCAAAATTAAGTACTCGACTTATGATAAGGAGTTTTATGCAGTCGTCCAAGCCCTTAGGTATTGGAGGCACTACCTTTTACCCCATGAGTTTATCCTGTTTTCAGACCATGAAGCCCTTCGATACATGAACTCCCAGAAGAGATTGAACCCTAGGCATGCTAAGTGGGTCGAGTATATCCAAGCCTATACCTTTGTGCTTAAACATCATGCTGGTACTGAAAATAAGGTAGCTGATGCCCTTAGCCGTCATGCCCTTTTGTTAAACACAGTTAGGACTGAGGTTGTAGGATTTGACCGACTTAAGGAGCAATATGAATCTTGTCCTGACTTCAGTGAGATCTTCCAGTCTAAGCTTCAAGAACCATTTAGTACCCATAGTGACTATACCTTACAAGATGTTATCTTTTCAAGGATAATAAGTTGTGTATTTCCAAGACTTCACTCCGAGATTTTTTAGTGTGGGAAACCCATGCAGGAGGCCTAACTGGTCACTTTGGTAGGGAGAAGACCATTTTAGCTGTTGAAGACCAGTTCTTTTAGCCTAGCCTTAAGAAAGATGTCGCCAATATTGTCTCTAGGTGCCGAACCTTCGCTGTGGCCAAGCAGCAGAAACAGAATACTGGCCTTTACACCCCCTTGCCGGTACCTAGCCACCCTTGGCAAGACCTCAGCATGGATTTTGTGGTAGGATTACCCAAGACCGCCAGGAAGCACGATTCTGTCTTTGTAGTAGTGGATAGGTTTTCCAAAATGGCTCATTTTATACCCTGCTCCCAGACCCTAGATGCTTCCAAAGTCACCAAGCTTTTTCTGGAACATGTGGTTAAGTTATATGGCCTACCCAAGACTATAGTGTCCGATAGGGATGTCCGCTTCACTAGCTATTTCTGGAAAACCCTTTGGCACCTCCTAGGCACCAAGCTCCAATTCTCCACTACCTACCACCTGCAAACCGACAGACAAACTGAGGTGGTCAACCGCAGCCTAGGAAACCTTCTTAGATGCTTGATAGGTGAACATACGGGAAACTGGGATCTTCTTTTACCTCGAGCTGAGTTCGCCTACAACAGCTTTGTAAATAGGACCACCGGGAAGAATCCTTTTGAAGTTGTCTGTGGATACAAGCCTAACCGACCTATTGACCTAATTCCCCTACCCATCCATGCACGTGTCTCCGAGTCAGCTGATTCACTTGTACAGCATATTAGGGACATGCATAAAGAAATTAGCCAGAAAATTAATATAAGTAATAACACATATAAAAGGCTGGCTGATTCCCGAAAGCGAGCAAAAGAGTTTGAAATAGGGGATTTTGTAATGATTAGGCTCCGTCCTGAACAGTTTCCACCGGGAACCGTTAAGAAGCTTCATGCTCGTGGGGCGGGTCCTTTTAAAGTGATTAGGAGAATGGGCCCTAACGCCTATGTGCTAGAATTACCTCCGGATTATAGAATTAGCTCGACATTCAATATCTCTGACTTAGTCGAGTATAGAGAACCCGCAAACATATCCAGTGAGCCGTTTGGGCCTGACCTCCCTTTTGAGAGTGAACCTGAACCTGAGTGTCCACCTCCAAATATACCTGAGAGAGGCGAGCGGATCGAGCGTGTCCTAGATGACCAAGCCATCACTACCCGGGGCAAGGGCTACCAGCGTTACCTGGTCCGATGGCAAGGCTGATCCAAATCCGATGACTCATGGATCACACGGGAGGACTTGCAGCGTATCGACCCCGACATCCTGGAAAGATACCAAAGCCAAGCTAACCCCTACTCGACATGGTCGAGTTCCTCCCACCCTGGGAGAACTGGTGTGGGCACCAGGATTCGACAGAGGCTCCTCAACCCTCTATGGATCTCAGATTAGGGTTCCCCTTGTATGAGTCCTGTAATAAGGCTTTGAGCCAAACCAATTTCATAATTTCTTATCAAAGTTTGTTTAGTCCTATACCTTGACCAATTTGGGTCAAGTTAGGTCATGAGTCCTGTATTTGTTCAAGTCTGAGTTTGGACTGGGCCCAAGCCCAATTGAAGTCACCCTGGCTTTCAAGACCAAGTCAAGTCCTTGTGGGCCAACCCACCCCTTCCACTTGGAATAATGCCAACTCAGGTGCCACCTCAGCTACCTACGTGGCGCCACATCAGTTGCCACTTGGCATCCAAGGAGGGAAACAAGGTGGCGCCCTCATGCTTTCCACAAGCCATCCCCTTGCCTTTTTCTCTTGGGTGACATTGGAAGGAAGAAACACCATCCCCCTCTTCCCTCCCCCACATCATGCCATGATCCATCAAATGTGGGGCCTTGAAGATCCTTGAAGAGACCAAGCCACAAAGCAAGCCCCCTTCCAAGCCTTCTTCCCAAAATGTTCATGCAAGGATGGAAGGTCAAAGGACACACTCCCCTCTCCAAGCCCTCAACTATGCAATGCCCAAAGATCTCTCCACTTGGTTGGCCTTGAATCAATCCAAAGGATGGCGTTGAAGAATCCAAGGGAACACATCCCTTCAAGCAAGCCATGCCCCACACTTTCTTCCCAAAATGAGCATGCTAATGAAGGAAGTCAAGAGACCAGTCCCCCTCTCCAAGCCCTCCCACATGCCATGCCCAATCCAAGTCTCTTTGGTCGGCCAAAGAGAGGAAAAGATGAAAATTTTGGGCGCCACCCCAAGAGATTATGTAATTTGCTTTCTTTTGAAATTCAAATGGACCTTGGGTGCCTATTTAAAGGACCCAATCCATCCCTTGTAAGGCTATTGAATGATTAATGAAAAAAAGTTTAAGTTTTCTATCCTCCAACCATTGTCTCTTAGGCCAGGTTTGAGTGAAGTTGCCTTCATCCCCAGGGACGTTGAGTGGTGCGAGGCCACCTGTCCGTCACCCCAGGGCGTCACGAATCCTTCGTCTTCTTGGACGTCGCGTGGTGTGAGGCCACAATCCTTCATCCTCCAGGATGTCGTGGTGTGCGAGGCCCAAGTTATCTCCATCTTCGACTTCGAAATCCAGCCGGACACTAGGCTCGAAGCCCCTTCTCAACCCCATCTCAGTTCCTTTCTGTGCATCTCTCCATCTCGCTGATCCTTATTGTGTTTGCCTACAGGTCCTCCCTGGCATCTTGGGCATTGGAGACAGTCATCTTTGCCATCGCGACCTACCGACCGAAAGCTAGTGCTTCCACGGGTTCGACTGCTCAGGCATCCAGGCCGCATCCGTCGAGTTGAGCGATCTCTGCACCAGGCACTTCAGACATGTGAGGTTTTCTCTCTCTATCTCCTAAGTAGGTATTGTATTTCGAGCTAGTCCTACCGGGGTTTTTTAATCCCTGGGTCCTATTCTCGTTCTCACTTTTTAGGGCTTTA
Source organism: Areca catechu (assembly GCA_021397845.1). NCBI lineage: Eukaryota > Viridiplantae > Streptophyta > Magnoliopsida > Arecales > Arecaceae > Areca > Areca catechu. The sequence continues at coordinate 119,827,655 of CM038043.1, forward strand.
AACTGCTAGCATAAGTTTACGTTACTCATCTTTCTTATTTCTTGCCTTTGCTTGTGATCGGGAATCAAAACCCTAAGAAAAACAACAAAAAAAACTCATCAACCCTAAAAAAAAAAAAAAAAAAAAAAGAAATTTCTTGCATCATAATCATCCATCCCAGCATCCCTAGCCCTAACCCCTTGTTCCACATTAGAACTATTTTCTCAATTGTGGAACCTAGCCGACAGGCATTCAGCCCAGCCGACCCGAACCTGATCCGAGCCACTAGAATGACAGGGTCACTTCCAACGGCTAGTTCCAATTTTTTGATTTTGAATTCCAAAAGTGCTCCAACGGTAACTTGTCACCTCCCAACGGTCTACAACGTTCAAAATCAAGGGAAGGCAGTTGAAGTCTCTATAAATGAGGTATGAGAATATCCTTAAAAAGGCTAATGAGTTATTGAACATTCATTGAACATTTATTGAAAAGAGAGCACTTGAGCTTTGAAGTCAGTTTTCAAGCCTTCACCAACTCTTATCAGAAGCTTGAAGCATCTTTTGAGGAAAGCAAGGAAGCCATTGAAGTACATTGAAAAACATTCAATTGAGCTTCACTCGAGTTGCATCGGCAACCACCAGACAACTTAGTTTGTCATTTCTGTTGCTTTTTATTCTACTCTTAGAATACTTGGGTTATTGGTGAGCCCGGTTGTAAAAACCAAATAGGTTTCTTTGGTGAGCCTACTGAAAACCAAAGTGTAGAGGTTCAGGTGAGCCTGTGAAAACCTAGTGTGGGTTTCTTTGGTGAGCCCGGTTTAAAAACCAAAGTGTAGGGGTTGGGATTGTGAGCCTGTAAAACAATCCGACTGTATTCTGGTTTGGGGGATATAGTGGAAATCCCAAGTAGTGAACTTGGGTAGTGGACGTAGGAGCTGGGTTGCTCTGAATCACTCTAAACTTGCTTTGTTTGTGTTGTGCTTTACTTACTTTTTAGCTTCCGCACTTAATTCTGATTAACACAGCACTCAACCACTAAGAGGAATTACTTGTGCACATTTTTGCAAGAAATTTTGTAATTCCCAATTCACCCCCCTCTTGGGAAAAGCCACCTGGGCAACACAGAGACTCTTGGATCAATGGCAAAAATTAACTCAAGGGAATAAGACAGTGTCCGAATATGTTGCCAAGTTTGATGAGTTCGTGATGAGATGCAACGAGGTTGAGTCTGAGGCAGCAACCTTGTCTAGGTTTAGAGTAGGACTACATGAGGAGATCCATAGAGAACTATTTTTGAGAGAAGTTCATGACCTAGACCAAGCCTACCAAGTTGCTAGAGATTGTGAGAGATTCCAGAGGAGACGTTTATTTCGCCGACTTGAGCCCACTAGGATTAATCCTCCTGAAAATAGACCCATTTCAAACCCAAGTCCAACCAATAGACCCAGTCCTGCTACTCCATTAGTTCAAAGAGAAGATAAAGGAAAAAGTCTTGAGGTTCGAAGAGAAGGAAATGTTCATTGTTTTAGGTTCCACAAGATAGGTCACTACGCAAGCCAATGTCCCATTAGAGCATTACACATAGGGAAAGTAGAAGAAGAGGTTACGGAACCCATAGAGAACTATGAGGAGGAAGAAGAAGTGTATGAGGCAGGTGTGAGTTTAGCTGATGAGTATGAAGGGGATGAAGATATCATAGACTCATCAAAAATCCTAGAAGTTGTAAGATGTATCTTGACCCAAACCAAGGAGCAAGAAGATTGGCATAGGACTAGTATCCTACAAACCTTTATTAGAATAGGAGAGAAAGTGTGCAAGGTCATCTTAGATAGTGGTAGCTGCGTCAATGCCACATCAACCAATACAGTCAAGAACCTAGGATTACCCACTGTGCCCCATCCTAATCCATATAAGGTATCTTGGATTGATTCAATCTCAATTTCCATTAAGTCTAGGTGCCAAGTCACAATCCAGTTCCAATAATACCAAGAAAAGGTTTGGTGCGATGTTCTTCAAATGGGAGTTAGTAGTATCATATTAGGCTGACCATGGTTGTATGATCATGATGCTATACTCTATGGTCTGTCTAATTCATGTTCTTTCACTCATAATGGGAAGAAGATTGTAATCAATTCCTCACCACCTAAGGACCAAGTTAAGAGAGGATCAAGTCACTTGAGGGATAAGAAATAGGGGATAAACATGATCACTGCTAAAAAATTGGAGCAAGAGCTTAGCAATGGTTCACCTATTTGGGTTTTAGCAGCTAAGGAAAATCAGGACCAACCCCATAAGGAAAAATCCCAGGAAGTGTTAAGGTTTTTAGAGGAGTTTCAAGACATCTTTCTTGAAGACCTTCCTAATCACCTTCCACCCTTGAGAGACATTCAACATGCCATAGATTTGATTCCAAGATCGACATTACCGAACCTCCCCCATTATAGAATGAACTCTACAGAACACTCTGAGTTACAACGTCAAGTTGGAGACCTTCTCCAAAAGGGATTCATTAGAGAGAGCCTAAGCCCATGTGCAGTACCAGCCCTTCTGACCCATATAAAAGATGGCACATGGAGAATGTGTATAGATAGCAGGGCCATAAATAAAATAACCATTAAGTACCTTTTTCCTATTCCCCATTTAGATAACATGTTGGATATGATGGCCGGAGCAAAGATTTTCTCCAAAATTGATCTTAAGAGTGGCTATCATCAAGTAAGAATCAGGCCCGGGGATGAATGGAAAACTGCCTTCAAAATCAAAGATGGCTTGTATGAGTGGGTAGTGATGCCTTTCGGCCTGTCTAATGCACCTAGTACCTTCATGAAAATCATGACCCAGGTTTTAAAGACATTCATTGGGAAGTTCGTAATGGTCTACTTTGATGACATTCTCATCTACAGTAAAACTAAGGAAGACCATTTGAACCATCTGAAATAGGTTTGCCAAGCCCTTAGACAAGATAGTCTCTATGCCAATCTCAAGAAATGTGAATTCATGACCCATAGAGTTATCTTTCTAGGATTTGTTGTCACCACTGAAGGGGTGTCTACCGACCCTGAAAAGGTGAAGTCCATAGTCGAGTGGCCCATACCCAAAAGCATCCATGATGTCCGTAGTTTCCATGGTTTAGCCACCTTCTATAGGAGATTCATTAGAGGATTCAGCACAATAGTAGCACCCATTACTGACTACATCAGGAAGGGAACCTTTGAATGGACAAAATCTGCCGATAGAGCCTTCCTAGATATAAAGAAGAAAATGATATAAGCACCTATTTTGAGGTTACCTGATTTTTCAAAGGTATTTGAGGTTGCTTGTGATGCCTCTAGAGTAGGAATTGGAGGAGTTTTGAGTCAAGAGAGTCATCCAGTGGCATTCTTTAGTGAGAAATTGAATGAAGCAAGAACGAGATACTCGACATACGATAGGGAATTATATGCGGTGGTTCAGGCTTTGAGGTATTGGAGACACTATTTACTACCGCAGGAATTTGTTCTTTATTTCGATCATGAAGCCTTACGATTCCTTAATTTCCAAAAGAAACTGAACCCTAGGCATGGAAAATGGGTAGAATTCATTCAGGCTTACACCTTTATTCTGAAGCACCGTGCTGGCACTGAAAATAGGGTTGCAGATGCATTAAGCCGACGATCCATGTTTTTGATCTCAGTTAGCACCGAGGTTAGGGTTTGATAGACTGAAAGAAGAATACCCTAAGTGTCCAGACTTTAGTGAAATCTACCAATCCCTCCAACAAGGACCATCTAGTGTACATAGTGACTATACTCTCCTAGATGGATTCCTTTTCAAAGGAAATCAACTATGTGTTCCCCGAACTTCTATTAGAGAGTTTTTGATCTAGGAAGTTCATGCTGGAGGCCTAGCAGGTCATTTTGGAAGAAACAAGACCATCATAGCAGTAGAAGACAAATTCTTTTGGCCTGGCCTCAAATGGAATGTGGCCCAAGTTGTAGCCCAATGTCGAACATGTGCTGTTGCTAAACAGCAAAGATAGAACACCGGTCTGTACTCACTAGTCCCTGATTGTCCATGGCAGGATCTTAGTATGGACTTTGTACTAGGACTCCCAAAGACCTCTAGGAGACACGATTCCATCTTCGTTATAGTCGATCGATTTTCTAAGATGGCTCACTTCATCCTATGTTCTCAAACCCTAGATGCTTTTAGAACGGCCAAACTTTTTCTTGACGAGGTGGTTAGACTACATGGTTTACCCAAAACCATTGTATCTGATAGAGATGTTAGGTTCACTAGCTATTTTTGGAAGACCCTTTGGCATATGCTAGGAACCAAACTGAAATTCTCCACTGCCTATCATCGTCAAACTGATGGCCAAACTGAAGTAGTCAATCAAAGTCTAGGAAATCTGCTTAGATGTCTAGTTGGTGACAGTACGGGAAATTGGGATCTCTTACTCCCTCATGCTGAATTTGCTTACAATAGCTCAGTCAATAGATCTACTGGGAAGAGCCCATTTGAAGTGGTCCATTGTTACAAACCTAGGAAGCCCTTAGATCTTATCCCTTTACCTACACAAGCACGAGTTTCTGAATCAACTGAGTCATATGCACAGCATATTAGGGATATACATAAAAAAATTAACAAAAAGATCCAATTAAACAATGAAACTTATAGGCATATGGCAAATTCACGTAGAAGAATCAAAGAATTCACTGAAGGAGATTATGTTATGATAAGGCTTAGACCAGAGCGAATCCCACCAGGAACCTTAAAAAAATTGCATGCTCGCAGTGCAGGTCCGTTTAAAGTTATAAAGAAAATATGATCTAATGCATATATGCTAAACTTACTATCTGATTTAGGTATCAGCTTGACTTTCAATGTTTCAGACCTAGTAGAGTATAAGGAGCCAATAATGATACCTAGCGAGCCATTTGAGCCTGAGCCAATTATTGAGAGTGAATCCATCCTTGAGTGTCCACCAACAATTCTACCAGAACGGTGAGATAAGATTGAGCATATTCTGGATGACCAAGCCATCACCACTCAGAATAAAGGTTACCAATGCTATTTAGTTCATTGGCAAGGTCGACCTGAGTCTGAAGACTCGTGGATTACTCGTGAGGATCTACAGTGAATCAACCTAGACTTATTAGAGTACTACCAAAGTAAAACAGATTCCTACTTGATAGAGTCAAGTTCTTTCCACCTCGGGGGAATTGGTGCGGGCACCAAGGTTAAAAGAAGACTTCAATCAAACCTAGTCAACACCAAATCCTTATGGATTGCAAATTGAGTTCTAACCTTGTTAACATGTTCCTAGTCTGGGTCTTAAGTCTAGTTAAGTCTTCTTGTATCATGAATTTTATGTTTGAGTCTTGCTAAGTATTAGGTCTTGAAGCCTTGGGTCAATTGAGTTGTCAAAGTCAAATATACTCAAGTCCAAATTGAGTTGTAATTTTTCTTTTGAGCTTGAGTCAAGTCCAACCAAGGGAGCATATAATTGGACCATGGGATGAACCAAAGCTGCATCAAGTAAATCTTCAAAACAAGGGTGCATGAAATAAGAGCCATTAGATGGAATGAAACATTGATTGAAGCCACCTCACCAAACACCTTATCCAAGAGAATGGACACTTGGCACCCATACATGAAGATTTTCAGATTTGGATAATTGGCACCCATACATGAAGAATTTTAGATTTGGACACTTGGCACCCATGCATGCAGATTTTCATATTTGGACACTCGGCACCCATATATGAAGATTTTCATATTTAGACACTTGGCACCCATTCATATAGATTTTCATATTTGGTGCCCCCTTTTCATGAATTTTGAAATTCAAATATGTAACTACATTTCTCCCTCTTTTCATGTAAAATTTGAATTTCAAATGGGGCTTAGAAGGTTATAAATAGGCCCCTAATCTCTTTATAAAAGGATGCTTTTGAATGAATGAAATCCAGAATTTTCTTTCTCCCATTTGTGTTTGCAAATGCCATCCATGAGGGATTGAGTGAGAGGCTCAACAAAGTGTTTTAGTTCTCAAATTCCAGCAAAAGTTCTTCTCCCATGGACACCTCTCACATCTTCAAGAGCAGCCGGCCACACTCCACCTAGATCTTCAACAAATCCTTACTTCCTTCCTTCCATTATTTCTATTCTTTGCTATCATCCATCTTCTCCACAACACTAATGGGTGTTCTTGTAGGATCCTATGGAATATCCAGTTCAGGATGAAGTCCTCCTTGCCTTCAACTCAGCAGCAGGAGCCTCTACTTTCAATGGGTGGTTCGGTTTGATCTTTCAATGACCAGTCTTGAGAGTTCCTGTAGTAGGTTTAGTGTAGGGTCTTTAAAGTTCATTATTGGTCTCTAAATCCTATCCTTACCTCTTGAGGTCTGAAATTTTGAATAGGGTAAAGTCCTAATTAGATGGTTTCTCTAGTTACGTAGGTCCTTATTTTCTTAACTTAATCCAGATTTGCACTGTGAAGCATTTTGGCCTTCTAATTTAGTCTTCTTCAATGCATTTAAATGACTCCTCTATGAATGAATTCTGACCACATGTTTTCGAGTTTAATTAGCTTAGTTGTTTCTTCACTCATGCCATATTTTTCTATAAATATGCTGCATCAAAATCACAAAGAAAAAAAAAATCACTTGCATCATTCCTCTCATCTTGCATCTAGTTAGGCCTACACCATTCTGGTATCAGAGCATGGTTATGACTTAGCATCTTTTTAAGTACTTGGATTAGGTGATTCACCATGGCCATCCGGTCATAGGAAAAAGAAGGGCTCAAGACTCTCACATTCCATTCCACGGGGATTTCCTATGGCATGTAGGGGTGCCACTGTGATTGACCTTTGAAGGGGAACATAAGGAGAAAAGTTTTAAAAAATCCAAAAGAAAATTTTTGCATCATTAGATCTCATCTTCTTTAAATTTCTGCATTTTTTCATTTCAATACATGGTCTGTTGTTTTAGGGGTTACTATTTGTAAGAACCTCCAATTTTTTTTATTTTTATTTTGTTAGATTCCACGTAATTGAAAGTAATTTTGAAATTTTCTCAGATTTTATCATAGCCTGTAGAATTTCTACATGCTGGAATACTACCTGAGAACAAAATCTATTTTGAGATTTTCAGCAAGTGCATCTTTTCATGTTTTCATTTCTCAAATAGTTTAATTTTGCATCTAGCTTCATCTTTTGTCATTTCCATCATCTTATTTCTGCTATCATCCATCAAAAATCCAAAAACATAACTTAGATACATCTCATTAGATCATTTATGTGCCATCAATTTCATAAATTATATAAGGGTATCAATATCAAAAGATAAGGGAAGGAAGTCATTACCTTTCCTTAGCCCAAAAACAACCACCCTACATATCGGACCCAACTCCTAATTAAAACTGAGTAGATGCTTAATTTGCCCCAGTGAGCTGGGACACCCACAAGGTCGGGTCGAACCAAGTGTCAAGCCAATTTTGATAACTTGTTTGTGTGTGCTTGTATATCTGGTGTCTAGGCAAGTGGTTTAGGGACAAGAGCAGGAAGGAAGGTGGGTTGGTTCACTTACCTGGCCAATTTCAAATTGGTGTCTAAGGCAAGCAAAGAGGAACCTCAACCAACTTTACTCTTACCTGGCCAGGTGTCAAGTTACTACCACCATGATTGTCATCTTGACCTAACATTTGGTTTGGACTCTAGGTCTAGCAAAACCCTAGCCCGAGTTTGAGTCCGTGTGTGCATGTCGACTAAATCAGGAGTCCCCTATCACCCCCATCATTCCCAATCAAGTGAACCCATGGAGAATGATCGAGAAGATCAATTAAAGGTCCTCATTGAATAGTTAGCTAGGGTGAACAATAGCCTTGATAAGTATGAAGATATATTTGAAGCCCGCAAGGCCCATGCTAAATTCAACTCCTCTAGGTCCAATTTCCTTGATCCAAGAGCCTATGATCATGATCTTGCCCCTAAGTCTAGCCCTAGGAGCCCATGCCCATACTTGGTTGACTCCAAGGAGGGACCTATTAAGAGTACCAAACCTTATGCACCCACTTTTGATGGAAGACAGGAGGTGTATATCGATTGGGAGGAGAGCATGGATCACTATTTCGAGTACACTAGGATGTCGGAGTTAGAAAAATTAAGATTGGCCATACGTAGGTTAACCCGATATGCTAAGTAGGATTGGGCAGCTATTGAGGATGAATGTTATCAAAGAGGAGAAAGAATACGTAGCTGGAAAACAAATTGAAGTAGGCTAAGAGAAAAGTACCTAGGTAGATTTTATGAGCAAAGACTTTTTAGACCAATGGTACAAACTGAGACAGGGCGATAGACCAATGTCTAAGTATATTGAGAAATTTAATGGGTTTATTAGGAGATGTAGCATAGTTGAGTCTGAGGCTATGATCATATCAAGGTTTTGAGCTAGTCTACGTAGGGACATCCAAGAGGAACTATCCCATTGGAAAATTCAGAATCGTGAGGAAGCTTATCACATAGCTAGGGAGTTCGAGTCTTATCAAAGGGAACTCATGACCAGTCACTCTCAGTCCAGCAGGGTTAGTACCTCTGAAACCAAGCCCAACCCTAACCCGAGTCGACCCACCCCTTCTACCCCATGTGTTCACCATGGTGACATTAAAGAGGAGGAATACATTGTAGACATGGAATTGGTTGACCAAAAAAACACCCAGGCTGAATCTATTTTGGAAAGACCCTCAGAAGATCCTGAACCCACCAGTGAGCCTAAAGTAGAAGTATATGGGCTGACATGAGTTTGGTAGATGAATATGAAGGAAAAGACTGTGAGAAGGACAACTCTAGTACCTTACCTGAGGAAACCCTTGGAGAAGATAAGATTGTTGAGCCTAGTCCTGAAACATCATAACAACAAGAAATTAGTGAGGACTTGGTCCTTGTAAGTCAATGCCCTCAAGAAGAACCCACTCCTTTAGCCTCAACCCGAGACCTCATTCAGCTCCCTTGTAAAGAGTTCATTCCTCTAACCCCAGTTGATGACCTTTTTTTGGAACTGACTAAGTCTTCCCTTCTTGAAAAACCTGCACTTACAATGACCGAATTCTCCATCCATCAATTTGACCTTATGACACCCATAGATCAATATTCAAATCTTAAGGTCATCCTGAGTAACCATGGTTTGTTTCATGCTTCGCATAGATTGCCCCAAGACTCTGATTCCCATTTCCTACCCTTTCTTGAGTATACACATGTTTCTAAAGCCATTAGGATACATTTTATTGAAATCACCAGGTTGCATGAACCCTTAGAGCCCATCCCATTTACGACCTACTTTTGGAAGACCTTATGGCATTTGCTAGGAACCCATGGTAAATTCTCATGTGCATACCAAACCAGGGTCAAACCTAGAAAGTTAATAATCTGTTAGGTTTAGGCCCTAGAGAGTCCAATAAAATCCCTCTCAATAGGAATTCTTAGTTGAGTTTGCATTTTGCATCATGTTAGGATTTTGGATTAAGTACAAATTTTAAAATAATTTGCCTGATTCCCGAAAGAGAACCAAAGAGTTTGATCTAGGGGATCTGTAATGATTAGGCTTAGGCCTGAACGGTTTCCACCAGGAACCGTTAAGAAACTTCATGCTCGTGGATCTAGACCCTTTAGAGTGATAAGGAGAGTTGGCCCTAATGCCTATGTGCTTGAGCTATCCCCGGATTATGGCATTAGCTCGACTTTCAATATCCCAGACTTAGTCAAGTATAAGGAACCAGCAAACATACCCAATAAGCCATTTGGGCCTAACCTTTCATTTGAGAGCGAACACGACCCAGAGTGTCCACCTCCAATTTTACCTGAGAGAGGAGAGCGGATCGAGCGTGTCCTAGATGATCAAGCTATGACCACCCGGGGCAAAGGCTATCAACATTACTTGGTCTAATTGTAAGGCCAACCGCAGTCCGATGATTCGTAGGATACCCGAGAGGACTTGCAGTGCCTCAACCCCGACCTTCTAGAAAAGTATCAAAGCCAAATCAACCCTTACTCGACAATGTTGAGTTCCTCCCACCCCGAGAGAATTGGTGCGGGCACCAGGATCAGATTGAGGCTCCTTAACCCTTTAAGGATTTCGGATTAGGGTTTCATCTTTTGGGTCATGTAATTAGGCTTCAAGCCTATATAATTCTTTACTTTGAGTCATGCACTTTTGTTTTAGTCATGTACCTTGGCCAATGTGGTCAAGTTAGGTCAATAAACCTTGTATTTAGTTGAATTGATCCAAGCCCAAGTCTACTTGAAGATTGGACCAAGCCTGTTCGAAGAAGAAGTGGACATTGAGTCTAGTCCAATTACTATTGGGCCAAGCCATGAAGGATGCCAATTCAGCCCTAGGGCACCACCTCATCATTCCATGTGGCGCCACTTCACCTTGCCAAGTGGGTGGCACAAATCTAGAAGATGTGTTGATTTCTTGGACACCATCAAGCCAAAGGGGACAACATCACTTGATACAAGCCTACCTTCCCTCCCCCTATCATGCGTATCTCCAAAGATGGGTGGGCGGCCAAGGAAAGTCAATGGGAGTTGAAGATTGTGAATACAAGTCCCTTGCTTCAAGCCCCCCATATCAAGCCATCTTCCCAAAATACTTGGTCGGCCATGGAAGGTCAAAAGGAGTTAAAGATATGAAGAGACAAGTCCCTTGCTTCAAGCCCTCATATCAAGCTATCTTTCCAAAATACTTCGTCGGCCATGGAAGGTCAAAAGGAGTTAAAGATATGAAGAGACAAGCCCCTTGCTTCAAGCCCTCATATCAAGCTTTCTTCCCAAAATATTTGACCAGCTATGGAAGGAAGATCAAGAGTCCAAGGGTGCCAAGACAACCTCCATATTTCAAGCCCAAAGTCAAGCCATGCCATCAAACACAATCAAGATGTTGGTCGACCAAAGGAGAAGAAAAAATCTGAATTTGGGTGCCCCCTTTTCATGAAGCTTTGTATTTTTCATTAAAATTTTGAATAGGTCTTAAGGTGCCTATATAAAGGACCTTACCCCTCCCTTGTAATGTTAATGTTGATGAATGAAAAGAAAAAGATTTGAGTGCTACTCTTCTTATTAGTTACCTTCATTCCTTAAGAACGTCGATCTCCATGAGGGAGCGCCTTCGCCTTCGTGCATCGAGAGGTGTGAGGCCTCAAGTTACCTTCTCTTCAGTACAAGCCATCCTCCATCTTTGAGCTCGGAGTCCATCGGGATGATCCACCTTGGCGCCTAGCAAGAAGAACTCCATCCACCACCAACCTCAACTCTCATTCCTTTATCTCTTGTTTTCTTCTTGATTGAATCATAACTCTTCCCCTTGACTGCTCGCAGGTCCTCCAAGTACCACGAGTACGGAGTTGGTTTTCCTTGCCTTCGAGACCTTTGGACGGAAAGCCGGCGCATCCGCAGGGGTTGAAGGCTCGATCATCCAGGCTGCATCTGCGAGAGTGAGTGAACTCAACATCGGGTGCTTCAAAACTTTTAAGGTTTGCAACCCTTAAAACTCCTAAGTTGATATTGAATCGAGAGCTAAGTCCTATGGGGTTTCTCAATCCCGGGATCCTCTTCTTATCCTTGTCTAGGGACTTACTTGCTTGCTTGAAGTTCTTGTTATTCTAGAAACACTAGATCTACTCTTGTCTGTCTTCGGGAATCCTAAATCCATAAAAAAAAAATCTAAAAATCACAAAGAAAAAAAATCACTTGCATCATTCCTCTCATCTTGCATCTAGTTAGTCTCGCATCAGGAGCTCCATAGTTGGTCACCTTTAGTGAGATGTCATACATTTCACTTGTATGTCACATAAGTGTCTCTACACTCCTTGGTTAAGAGGACAACCAACCAATGTGACAAACAATAACCTATACTTGATACATCATCATCCTATAATAATGTATCCTTTGGTTATGAACCAGTTTAAGAACTACTCAATATATCCTCTTTATATCAAATATAATGTAGTTCTAATGACTCCATCACACAAGAGTTCTTTTCAAAAAAATGCACATGTGATAAACAGCCAAAAGAATAACTTTTATTCATTTAAAAAATTCACATACAATTACAAAATAGTATAACTTCTACATCCTAGACGATTTGCTTTGGGACACTATTCCCAACACTAAGAACTAAACCTTCCAAGCCCTTTAATCGAGCCATCTAGCCACCATGACCACCCACCACCAGTTGCCACCATCCACCTTCCCCACAAGCCAACCACCCTCCACTTCACCTCCTATCCACTGATCTCATCAGAGATCACCACCGCATCCACCACCCTCCCATTTGAAGAGCCCACAATCGAACTCCATCTTCTGCCTATGAGAGGACAACCCAACCGAGTGTCCCTTGCCTGAATCTAAGCCACCCCTACCATCTTGGGTGACTGAACTTGTGCTTGATCTACTTGGCTTTCCCCCATGGTCTCCATGCTGCCAATCCCTGGAATAGGGCCATTGAGCCATAGCCCACTTTTGTGCGATCTACCAGTGTGCCGACCATGAACTAAATCATCATTCATGACCTCCCACCATCGACGAGCTTCACCATTGACTCCCCTATGGCCCGCTTCACCGGCGTCCACTTCAATTAAGCACCCACCTTAGAGTTCACTAGTGATCACTCACTATCCACAATGATTCTCTCCCCTTTCCACCAAGCCCTGTTTCACCAACATGAATGTGAAAGCAATAACCCTTCTACACTATTGACTTTGGGCTATTTTGAGAAAAAAAGAGAAGACTTGGGTTTATTAAATTAATCGATTCCACCATCATTTATATCCAAGTATCTTGATCACATGGTTATAAAAGCATGTGCTCAAATATGGAATCCACATGCTTTTAGAGAAAATCGAGAAATCCATGCTGACTTATAATTTTAGATTTATTGGGCTGAATTGAACTTTGTTCTTATTTAGAAAAAATTTTGATTGCTATAATTTGTATTTCTAAGCCAGGTCCAAAGGTTTTACGGGACTCACCATCCAACCAAGATCGCAACCTGACTTGGTCAGCACCTCCTCTTCTAGATTGACCATGATCAAGTTTGTGAGTACCCTTTCCATTTGAATATGTTTAATTGATATTGGTAGAGAGCATAATTCTTTGATTTTATTAGATTTGTATATTAATTTCTTGTTCTCAACCTAACTTTATAGGTAGTTTCTCAATTATCCACAATCCTATTCTAAAGATCTAGGATTTTCATTGGTGCCTATAGTTATTTTAAAAAAATTGATTATAGATTAATCCCTTCCATAATAAAAAAATTTGAATTAGCTAATTTTGATTTATATTTTTTGTTTGCTGATAATTAAAAAAAATCTATATTAGTCCCATCTTTGCATGCCTAGATCAAGTCATCCCGCATCAGATCACCATGGTCATTTGGTCATAGGAACAAAGTAGGGTTTAGAGGCCCTCTCTTCCCATTCCATGGGATCTCCTATGGCATATAGGCATGTCGCTTGTAGTTATATCCCTTGAATAAGTGATATGAAAGAAATTTTATTAAAATTATTTTGATAATTAAATATATTTTTTGGTGATTTTATCTTATTTAATTTGCTATTTATGATCCAAAATTAAGTTTTTATGATTTGTGTTTATGTTTAGAACATAAAACATAACTTAAATCTTAGCTTATAACTATATTGTATAGTTTAGGTCTAAAAGTATTTAAAATGTATGAGATGCATGTAAACTATTTAAATCTGAATTAGTATAATTAAACTTGGTTAATTACTAAAATCAAGATGTCAAATATTAGATCTAGAATTATAAATTAAAGATGTAATGACAGTTCATAAATCTTGGACTATGGGTTAGCTTGAAGAAGGTCAATTAACCAGGTTAGATCTAGGATTAGAATTTTGAAAAATAGATGTAATAGAGAATTAGATTTAACCTAATCAAAAGTTGATTAGGATTAGGTCAAAGAATCTCTAGATCAATTTTATAGTGATAGCTTGATGAAGTATATATTATATCAAATGGACCTGATTATGGCTCAGTGGTTGGACCTACATCGTTAGGCTACTCTAATCGAATCTGATAAACCAATTGGTATCCAAGGTAACTTTGGTATTTGATCATGGTTATTAATTGAGGCTACTTCTTATCTAGCCAACTTGGTTAGTGTCTAAGAAAAGAGGTTAATGGCTGAACCCTTCCATCTATCTTACTTACCTGGCCAATGTGGTCAATCAAGATTTGATCAGGAATTTTATTGATTCTAGTAAACCCATGCCAGTATGGATGATCAGCATGACCAATCTAGGTGCCCTTGGACCAATTTATTTTCAATCCTTGTCATAGATATGGTTAAGTTAGTGAGAGGATTGTTAATTGGTCCATGTCTTCTTCTCTCTTCTTAACCATCTAATAAAACCCTTTAAATTATTTGGTTCCTAAAATAGTGCCCTACAAGCTAATCACATGAGTGATATGATGTGACATTTCTAAGTAATCTTTTGACTCATGTTATGATAATATTCATGTTTCTATGAATTGAGGCATTATAGATCATCATTATAGTTGCATCTTACTGCATCTAATTAAGATTATGATGAACCCCATAAATTAGCGTTATGGACTTAGAGGATATGAAAGGAGTTTATGCCTGTGAGATCTAAAATCCTAAAATCATAATCTACAATATTCCTGGTCATAGAAACATAGAGTTGGGTATCAATGTTCTGGATAGACTGGCACATCCTATGTCTGCTCAATGGAGAGGGTGGTTGATCTTGCAAGCCACTTGTTTGAGATATTAAATCAAGGATATGGGTGGGTGCTCATTAGGAAATGAGTTCACTGAATTGATCTGCTAAGAGAGAACATCTTATGAAGCCTTATCTACATGTCAAATGATGGTTCTCTAAGTGGGAGTTGTGTAAGTGATCCTTAGACTTGAAATCATCATTGAACCTTATACACATGTATCCATGTTTTGGTTTATACTCACTCATGGCAATTAAGTTATAAACATTGTTGGCTGAGCCAGCTCGCAAGCTCGTGGTTCGTCTGGATGTAGAGTCTAGGCCCACGGGGATGTGGGTGCCACCAGTAAGGCGGGTCTGGTGCCACGTCAACGTCCCTTGGTTGGTGCTGTGGTGCTCGTCTCCAACGAGCCGACTCGAGGTTTAGTACCCTGGGGGCGGAGGGGTCGACTCGAGTGCCCCGGGGTTGCTGCACTACTGGTTTAAGAGAGATAAATCGGTCTCTTATAATAGGGATGTTCCTTTTGTAAGAATGGTTAGGGGCATCGATCCAACAACTGGTATCAGAGCCGAGGTCTCGGGTTCGAGTCTCCGCAGGGAGAAAAAACTTGGTCGTTTCGCTGGGGGGGATTGTTGGCTGGGCCAGCTCGCACCCTCGTGGTTCGTCCGGATGTAGGGTCTGGGCCCATGGGGATGTGGGTGCCACCGGTAAGGCAGGTCTAGTGCCATGTCAACGTCCCTTGATTGGTGCTGCGGTGCTCGTCTCCAGCGAGCCGACTCGAGGTTTAGTACCCTGGGTAGCTCTTGCGGGGTCGACGGAGGGGTCGAATCGAGTGCCCCGGGGTTGCTGCGTTGCTGGTTTAAGAGAGATAAATTGGTCTCTTATAATAGGGACGTTCCTTTTGCAAGAATGGTTAGGGGCATCGATCCAACAAACATGATATTCTGGATATGGAGGAATATGTATGGCGGTTGTGAGTAGGTCAACAAGGAATCGATCACTCTTAGTAAGAGGGATGGCATCCTATGTATTATCATCTCTAGATGACTTTGAAGATCTTTAGCCATAGTAGGATGAGTATTAGAAAGGTTTCTAATATTTCATCATTGAGTCATCATTGATTTGTTGGGTTTCGGTGGCATAGCGGAAGAATGGACTTCAAAAATTTTAATTTTGAAACTCCAAACAACTTGAAACCCTAAGCCCAAGATCCCTTATTCATTACAATTAACAAGTCATTCAATTAGGATTTGGAAGAATACCTAGAATGTTAATTCCTTCTTCTTTCTACTAGGCACACAAGTGCATGCCTTCCAGAGATGATCCACATAGGAATTGATCCTAGGAAACACTCCTTAGCAGGTTGCTTGAACCACTAGGACTCTTCTGATGGCCTTTCTTCCTTTGGCAGCCTCTCCTTTCTTGCTCAGACCCTTGCCCTCTAGTAAAGCACTCTGAGCCCTCTCCAAAATCTCTCTTCACTCTCTTTATCACTTCCTAAATCTTTTCCTAAACTCTTGTCTTAAAATGGTGGACTTGTCTTAAGGTAAGACTTATGTCCTAACAAGGCAAGGAAGAGATGAGGTGGATAGAGTGACAGAATGTAAGAGTGTAAGAAAAAAGGAAAATCATATTGCTTTTGGTCTAAACATAGAAGGCTATTTATAGGAGATAAGGAGGTGCCAAAAGTGGCTCTTCATCAACCCTTGATCTGTCAAATAACAAATCACATAAGACCCTTCAATAAGGAGTCTTATCTTGAAAGGTCAAGACCGTTCCAACATCAAATGACTTATTCATGTCTCCTGGATAATTCTTGGCTTTTATCCTTATGCCATGTGGCATTTGACCAATCAATGAAAGGCCATGGGATGTGAGACTCCAAGAGAAGAGTCGATCAACCAAGAAGCCTTCAAACAGAAGGACTTCTAGTTATGATTCTACACGCCAAAGTGAAGAGTCGTGACTCTTCACATTGTGCGCCATCCTTTCTCCATGCCATTTCACATCTTTGACCAGTCAAAGACCATGTGATATGGGTGTCATATGAAAGAGAATAAAATGTAGTTTATCACCTCATAAGTGATTAACAAGTAGAAGGACTCTTGGTCCTTCTGCGCCCCTATGATTTCCCTTGGGACTCTTGGTATTTGGCGCATAAAAGGCTTGATAATTATCAGATAACTTCTAATAAAATCACCCCACTTAGGACTCAACCCAATCTAGGTTTCCCTCAAATTGGTTAGCCCATAAGCAACCTTATACACCCAATTCAATTGGGTTAGGAGTTAGGTCAGCCTACACATGCTAGTGTATAATCTAGCTAACTAATTAAGATCCCATGACCCTAATAAAATACCAATTGACTTTCTAGGTCAATTTTCTAATGTGTGTGACCCTTTAGATTTTGCATCTAGCCAGAGTAGATGATGCGGCACGCATATGATTAATGTTTTTAATATGGTGTTTGTAGAGCAATGAAACCTAATTATACTTAGCATTGTACTCATCTTAATAAGATTTAAGGATTATATGAAAAGGGACTATTACATGATTAGACACAACTCTAAAACTAAGAAGGAAGAAGATCTAGACAATAGGGGCTAATGATTGAGGACTTACCTTGATGAGTTTTCCAACCTTCCTATGATTCAAAACTTGAAACTACTGATGCTCAGGACTGGAGATCTTGGATAACAGTGATCAGAACCCTGGACTTGGGCTTCAGCTTGTTAGTTCATTGTCAAGGGGAACCGGTTGAAGGATGCAAACATAAAGAAGGGATGGGAGAACTTGTGAACAAAGAAAAGATAGTTGAGAAGATCTGGCCGACTCCAATGCCTTTGCCTTGAGCTTGGATGATGAATTGCTAGGGAAGAGAGTGGCTTTGGGCGTGGAAGAAGAAGATAGGAAAAATTTCACACATAAAACTCAAGACAACTTCACTTCAAATATCATTCATTTCCAAAATCAATCTCTTTTACAATGTGCGTCTAAGGCTTTTAATAGCCTCACAAAGCTAGCTTTTGAAATTTAAAAACTTTCCAAATCGAGGAGGATTACCAGGGGGGTTGGAGGATTTGGTGGAGAGTTTAGAGGGATGTGGGGGGGGTTGGAGGATTTGGTGGAGGACTTGGAGGGATGTGGCCAACCTCCTTGAATTTGAATCTCCCTTGTTGGTGCCCAAAGGGTGATGAGGTGGCTGGTGAAGTGGCACCTGATGACGTGGCATGGTGAGGTGGTCTTCTACTTGGATAAGAATGACATGTGGTGCCCAGTGGTCCTAGTTGATGGTCCTTTTCTCTTGCTTGGTTGATGTGTCTTCTCTTCTTCATGTGGTCAAATTCTAGGGTCTAGAATTTGAGTCTTGTTGCTGGCTTTCATGGCTTTAAGACTTGATTAGACTTAACTCAACTGAACTGACTTGACTGACCTAGACTTTAAAACTTGAAATGGACTTACAGGAAATAAAATTTTAAAAGTAATTACAGGACTCAATAAACACTCTTGATTTGAAATTCAAAATTAATTACAGGACTCTTGAAAAGGAAATGACTCTTGAAAATAAAATATTTTTGAACTAAAGGATACAAGGTAACCTAATTATCTTCGATCCAAATTAGGATAAGGCTAACCTTGTTGGAGTGAAGTTTTTTTCGGCTTCTGGTGTCCACACCAATTCTCCTGGGGTGGGCAGAACTCGACCCAGTCGAGTATGGTTCAGTTTTGCCCTGGTAATGCTCGAACAAGTCTGGGTTAAGTCTTTACAGGTCCTCTCGAGTAATCCAAGAGTTGTCGAACTCAGGTCGACCTTGCCATTGAACCAGGTATCGCTGATAGTCCTTATTCCTGGTAGTAATGATCTTGTCATCCAGGATTCTCTCAATCCTCTCTCTCTGCTCAGGTAAGGTTGGTGGTGGACACTTGAAAATATGTTCACTCTCAATGAATATTTCTGGCTCAAAAGGCTCACTAGGTATTAGTAGTGGTTCTTTGTATTCTACTAGGTCTGAAACATTGAAGGTTGTACTAATACCCATATCAGGTGGAAGTTCCAAAACATATGCATTAGGCCCTATTTTCTTTAAGATCTTAAAAGGTCCCGCTCCGCGGCATGCAGCTTCTTTATGGTTCCAGGGAGAAACCGTTCAGGGTTGAGCCTAATCATCGCATAATCCCCTTCACAGAATTCTTTAGCCCTCTTATGTGAGTCAGCTAAGTGTTTGTAAGTTTCATTGCTCAGGTTGATCTTATTACTGATTTCTTTATGTAGATTTGTGACATGCTGTGCAAAAGACTCAGCAGACTCAGAGACTCGTGTGTGAATAGGTAGTGGGATTAGATCTAAAGGCTTCCTAGGCTTGCAACCATGGACTATCTCAAAGGGACTTTTGCTCGTAGATCGATTGACCGAACTGTTGTAAGCAAACTCAGCACGTGGCAATAACAAATCCTAGTTCCCTAGACTTTCTCCCACTAGGCATCTCAGCAAGTTCCCTAGACTTATATTTACAACCTCGGTTTGTCCATCAGTCTGGGGATGGTAGGCAGTGGAGAATTTCAGTCTGGTTCCTAATAGGTACCAAAGGGTTTTCCAGAAGTAACTTGTGAAGCGGACATCCCTATCAGAAACAATGGTTTTTGGTAACCCGTGGAGTCTGACTACTTGATCAAGAAAGAGTTTGGCTATCCTAGAGGCATCGGAAGTTTGGGAGCAAGGTATGAAATGGGCCATTTTTGAAAACCGATCGACCACCACAAAGATTGAATCTTTTTTTCGAATGGTCTTGGGTAATCCTAGAACAAAGTCCATGCTTAGATCCTGCCATGGACACTCAGGTACAGGTAATGGAGTGTATAGCCCGCCACAAAGATTGAATCATGTTTTCGAATGGTCTTGGGTAATCCTAGAACAAAGTCCATGCTTAGATCCTGCCATGGACACTCAAGTACAGGTAATGGAGGTATAGCCCGGTATTCTTCTTTTGTTGCTCTGCAATAGCACATGTTCTATATCGGGCTACAAGGTTTGCTACTTGTTTCTTAAGACCTGGCCAGTAAAATTGTTCCTCAACAGCCAAGATAGTCTTGTTTCATCCGAAGTGGCCAACCAAACCTCCCGCATGTATCTCCCAAACTAAAAAATCTCTTAAGAGGTTCTTGGGATGCAAAGCCTATTCTCTCTAAAAAGATAACCATCTAGAAGGGTATAGTCACTATGATCACTAGATGGTCCTTGATGCAAAACCTGATAAATTTTAACAAAATCTGGACAGGTTTCGTACTACTCCTTAAGTCTTTCAAAACCTATGACTTCAGTACTGACTGAAGTTAAAAGTAACTTCTACGACTTAAGGCATTAGCTACCTTATTATCGGTTCCTGATTGATGCTTTAGGACAAACGTATAGGATTGGATGTACTCTACCCATTTGGCATGCCTAGGGTTTAGTTTCTTTTGGGAACTCAAAAACCTAAGGGCTTCATGGTCTGAAAATAAAACAAATTCTTGCGGTAGGAGATAATGCCTCCAATACCTTAATGCTTGCACTACCGCATAAAGCTCCCGATCATATGTGGAGTATTTCTTCCTGGCTTCATTCAATTTCTCACTAAAGAATGCTACGGGATGGTTCTCTTGACTCAGAACTCCACCAATACCTACTCCCGAAGCATCGCACGCTGCTTCAAAGGCCTTAGAAAAATCGGGTAGTCTTAAGACTGGTGCTTGGGTCATCTTATCTTTGATGTGAAGGAAGGCCTTATCAGCTGACTTCGTCCATTCAAAGTGGCCCTTCCTAATACAATCCGTGATAGGAGCAACTATGGTGCTAAACCCTCTAATAAATCTTCGATAAAACGTAGCGAGGCCAAGAAAACTTCTTACTTCGTGAATATTATTGGGTGTTGGCCACTCTACAATTGCCTTAACCTTCTCAGGGTTAGCGGATACTCCTTCAGGGGTCACAACAAATCCTAGGAAGATAACTCTAGTAGTCATGAAAGCACATTTCTTTAGATTGGCATAGAGGTTATCTTTCCTAAGTGCTAAACATACCTGCCTCAAATGTTGTTGATGATCTTCTCTAGTCCTACTATAGACAAGTATGTCGTCAAAGTAAACGACAACAAATTTTCCAATAAAGGCTCGTAGGACTTGGTTCATGATTCGCATAAAAGTGCTAGGGGCGTTTGATAACCCAAAAGGCATGACTACCCATTCAAATAACCCATCCTTAGTTTTAAAGGTAGTCTTCCATTCATCCCCTGGTCTGATCCTAACTTGGTGATAGCCGCTCTTCAAGTCAATCTTAGAAAATATAGTTGCACCGGCCATCATATCTAACATTCATCCAAGCGGGGGATGGGAAACCTATACTTCACTGTGATTTTATTTATGGCACGACTATCAACACACATTCTCCATGTGCCATCTTTCTTAGGGGTAAGTAAGGTTGGACTGCGCATGGACTCAAACTCTCCCTAATGAATCCTTTCTTTAGGAGTTTTCCTACTTGACGTTGTAATTCTTGGTGCTCGGTAGGGTTCATTCTATAATGGGGAAGGTTCGGTAGGGTTGCTCCGGGGACTAAGTCTATCGCATGTTGTATATCCCTAAGAGGTGGGAGTTGGTCGGGCAAGTCATCGGGGAACACGTCTTTGAACTCCTCTAGCACTTCACTGACTTCTGGTGGTTTTTCTTTTGAAAGAGGTTCTTGATAATCCTTAATGGTCAAAATCCAAACAAGTGACCCATTGCTAATTTCTTTCTCCATTTCTCTAGCAGTGATCACGTTTATCCCCTTTTTCTTATCACTCAATTGGCTTGATCCTCTCTTAATGGGGTTCTTAGGTGGAGAAGAATGGATTACAATCTTCTTTCTATTATGAGTAAACGAGCACGAATTAGAACGACCATAGAGTGTTACGTCAAGATCGTACAACCATGGTCGGCCTAAAATTATGCTACTTACTCCCATTGGAAGTACATCACACCATACTTTCTCCAGGTAAGATTGGAACTGAATGGTTACTAGGCACCTAGACTTAATGGAAATCGTAGTTGAGTCTATCCAGGATACCTTATAGGGATTAGGATGGGGTATGGTGGGCAATCCTAGGTTTTTAACTGTGTTGGTGGATATGGCATTGACACAGCTACCGCTATCTAAAATGACTTTGCATACTTTCTCACCTATCTTAATGAAAGTCTGTAGGATGCTAGTCCTACGCCAATCTTCTTGGGTTTTAGCTTGGGTGAGAATACACCTAACCACTCCTAACAGATCTTGATCTACCAGGACTTCCTCATCCTCATACTCTTCAGCCAAGTTCTCATCTGCCTGGTATACATCCTCCTCAAATTCACCTTGGGATTCTACGACTTTCTCTTCTACTTCCCCTATGTGTAGGGCTCTATTAGGACAGTTGCTAGAATAGTGACCCACTTTGTTACACTTGAAACATGCGTTTGGAGTTCTTTGGGTCTCAGGTGTTTTCCCCTTGTCATCTCTTCGGGTCACAGGCACATTAGGATTGGGTCGGTTGAATCTAGGCTGATTGGATCTTGACTGCTGATAAGGTGCACTAGTCCTAGGGGTTTCGGGCCTACGATAGACTGGACCTCTATGGAATCTCTCAGCATCCCTAGCTATCTGATAGGCCAATTCTAGGTCATGTACCTCTCGCATGAACAATTCTCTTTGAATTTCTTCCCTCAGTCCGGCTCTAAATCTAGACAAGGTCACCGACTCAGATTCATCAACATTGCACCTCATAACGAATTCATCAAACTTCGCTATGTACTCTGCGACACTCCTATTTCCTTGAGTAAGTCTTTGCCATTGATCTAGGAGTCTTTGGTGGTAGGACATAGGAAGGTATTTCTCCCTAAGCCTAAGTTTCATAGCTCGCCAGGTCACTATGGGCACATCACCTCTCTGTCTAGTGAGTCTCTCAATGTTTCCCCAATATAACCTAGCTTGGCGCACAAGTTTAAGCTTTGCAAACTTACACTTGTGCTCTTCACTCATCTCAAACCAATCAAAATACTGGTCCATCTCACCTTCCCAATCAATGTAGATCTTTGGATCTAAAATTCCATCAAAGGTGGGAGCTTCCAGCCTAATGTTCTTCATGGTTCGGTCATCTTGATCAAAGTGAATTGGGGTGGGTCTCCTGACATTGGGTTCATAGTTAGGCTCATGATGGAATCTCCTTGGGTTGGGCTCAATGGTTTGATCAGGGTGGGGTCCTCTAGGAATTGGATCATAAAACTGATCTTGGGGAGCTCTCCTAGGGTTTGTTTCGTAGAGAGGGTTTTGATATGGAATCCTTCTAGGGTTCAATGGGGTCTCGAGTTCAGGTGCAAGACTAGGCTCAGGCTCAGTCTGGGCTTCATGATTGCTTTCAGGGGTTCTAGCCTCTAACTGATCCAACCTAGTAGTGATGTGGGCTAACTGCTCATTCATGTCTTGGTTGGTTTGTGCCACATTCTGATTTGTTTGAGCCAATTGCTCAGTTAAACTCTTAGTCAGTTGGGCCACTTGATCATTTAGGCCTTTGATCAAATTCCCTAAGTTTTGGTCCATGGCTATACTTGACTGGGCTTGGATTGGTGAATAGGTGTCCCTGCTCTAGTTGTCATGCATGCAAATGGACTCAAGTTCGAGCTAAGGTTTCCTAGACCTAGAGCACAAATTAGAAATCTAATTAAGTGAACCAACTAGCTAGTAGTACTTATGGGACTTAGCCAGGTAGGTGGAGGGGAGTGAAGGTCCCTGATTGCTAACCTTAGACACCAATCTGAGATTGGCCAAGTAGGCGGGCCAAATCACAAGCCCTGATGCATCAATCCTAGACACCAAGCCAGTAAGCACACACCAATTAGCTGACACAGTTAACTTGACCCTAACCTGAACCCAACTTGTTGGTGTCCCTAACCCACTAGGGCAATTAATGTTCTACTCAATTTTAAATAATGGGCTGGGATCGATATGCTGGTTGGTGATTTTTGGGCTAGGGACAGGTGATGAAACCCTGACCCTATGTCAAATTGATGCCCTTAATTTGATTTCCCATAAGATGAATGAAATGCAAAGGTGCTGCAGAAGTGTGTTGCAGTTTGAAAGTGGTGTGGAAAACGTGATGAAAAAAATGTCCAAAATTTTGAAAAATTCACAGAGGATTCCTAACTTATATGTTTCAATGAAGATAAAAGGAAATTTAAAACTAAAATCTATACTACTCTAAGCAGATCCTACAAATGAAGATAAATAAAAAGGACAGAACAGAACCCTAATGATAGTGTCAAACTGCAGAAATTTTCATTTTTTTTATAATTTTTTTTTGATGATGAGATTTAATATGGTGATAACTGACTTAAAAAGGAACAAGAAAAAAAATATTTCAATAAAACATTAGTGACTTGCCTTTGGAGCTGCAGACGGGTTACAGTAAACAGATGCAAATTTTCAGAAAACAGAACCTAATCAAACAAGTGCAATAGCTTACCCAAAACTTCAATCTAAAAACTCACGTCCGGCCAGGGGCTCATTATTCCCATGGGTCGTGACAGTGTACTGGAGTACACCCGCTCAGGAGGCGTGAATTTTAGATCTTGCTTGGATTTAAAGAAAACTATTCTACCCTAATGCAACCATGCTCTGATACCAATTTGATGCGGCACGCATATGATTAATGATTTTAATATGGTGTTTGTAGAGCAATGAAACCTAATTATACTTAGCATTGTACTCATCTTAATAAGATTTACGGATTATATGAAAAGGGACTATTACATGATTAGACATAACTCTAAAACTAAGAAGGAAGAAGATCTAGACAATAGGGGCTAATGATTGAGGACTTACCTTGATGAGTTTTCCAACCTTCCTATGATTCAAAACTTGAAACTACTGATGCTCAGGACTGGAGATCTTGGATAACAGTGATCAGAACCATGGACTTGGGCTTCAGCTTGTTGGTTCATTGTCAAGGGGAACCCTGTTCACAACTCAAGGACTTCGAAGGACCCTGCAATGAAGATCAAAGTTAAGGTTGAAGGATGCAAACATAAAGAAGGGATGGGAGAACTTGTGAACAAAGAAAATATAGTTGAGAAGATCTGGCCGACTCCAATGCCTTTGCCTTGAGCTTGGATGATGAATTGCTAGAGAAGAGAGTGGCTTTGGGCGTGGAAGAAGAAGATAGGAAAAATTTCACACATAAAACTCAAGACAACTTCACTTCAAATTTCATTCATTTCCAAAATCAATCTCTTTTACAATGGGCGTCCAAGGCTTTTAATAGCCTCACAAAGCTAGCTTTTGAAATTTAAAAACTTCCCAAATTGAGGAGGATTACAAGGGGGGTTGGAGGATTTGGTGGAGTGTTTGGAGGGATGTGGGGGGGGTTGGAGGATTTGGTGGAGGACTTGGAGGGATGTGGCCAACCTCCTTGAATTTGAATCTCCCTTGTTGGCGCCCAAAGGGTGATGAGGTGGCTGGTGAAGTGGCACCTGATGACGTGGCATGGTGAGGTGGTCTTCTACTTGGATAAGAATGACATGTGGTGCCCAGTGGTCCTAGTTAATGGTCCTTTTCTCTTGCTTGGTTGATGTGTCTTCTCTTCTTCATGTGGTCAAATTCTGGGGTCTCGAATTTGAGTCTTGTTGCTGGCTTTCATGGCTTTAAGACTTGATTAGACTTAACTCAACTGAATTAGACTTAACTCAACTGAACTGACTTGACTGACCTACACTTTAAAACTTGAAATGGACTTACAGAAAATGAAATTTTAAAAGTAATTACAGGACTCAATAAACCCTCTTGATTTGAAATTCAAAATTAATTACAGGACTCTTGAAAAGGAAATGACTCTTGAAAATAAAATATTTTTGAACTAAAGGATACAAGGTAACCTAATTATCTTCGATCCAAATTGGGATAAGGCTAACCTTGTTGGAGTGAAGTTTCTTTCGGCTTCTGGTGTCCACACCAGTAGATCTGGGTCCAATCCAATTCGATTCAATCGAACTTGATTGACCTAATTAGGTCAAATTGAGCTGACCTAAGTTGCCAATTCGAACTAGCTTTTGAATTAACTCATAAATCCAATTGAGTTAATTCATGAAAATCGACAAGACATGATTACAACTAGCAACATATCATGCCTACCCAAAAGATGAGAAATTTGGTAGAAAGTATCAAAATATCCTTCAGTGGAAAGTTACCGTATAATATAATCTTCGAGCTTCCTTTATCCCGAATAAGTGATGGGTATGGATAATTGTCAAACCCTAGCACTTAGTCATTTCAAATCTCTGTTCAATAATGAAGACTTTGCTGATGACTGATTAGAAACTACTTCTAATCTCATCTTGCTTTGATCAAAGACTCCCTAAGTCATCAATCGAAGAGATTACTTAGGATAACAATTTCTCTTATTGGGAATGATCGATTTCTTGTTGGTCCACTCACATCCTTCATACACCTTCCACCATATCCAAGAACACCCCATACATGACTCAATGTCATGAATGAGTATGAACCAAAACATAGCTTAGTGTGCATAAAGAACCATGGTGACCTCAGGTCTAAAGATCACTTGCACAACTTCTACTATGAAAACTATCTCTTGACAAGTAGTAAGACTTCCATAAGATATTCTCAGTGCAGATCAGTTTAGTGAACTCATACCCTAATAAGCACCCTTATCCTTGTATTAGTATCTCTACACAAGTGGCTGTGAGACCAACCACCCTCTCCATCGAGCATACATAGGATAAGCTAGTCTTTCCCGAAGAATCGATCCCTGAATCGATGATCCAATAACTAGGAACATTTTAGATTAGAATTTATGGAAACTTAGGTCTCACCGTTATGTTCTTTCATCATAACCTTAATTCATTTGCCCTAATCTACGGGGTTCATCATAATCTTTAAATAAGACACAGTAGTATGATGAAACACAATGCCTTCTATTAATTCAATAATGTCATACAAGAGTTAAAAGATTATCAAAATGCCCTTACAAAGATTGGCTTTTAGGGCACTTTTCTTTCAATCTTCCACTTGCAATAAAGTCAATCACCCTCATATTTTATACACATACAATCTAAGTGGCGATCAAATTGCTATTGAGGTAGTGCTTTAATGAATGGGTTTGTTATATTATTCTTTATATTAACTCATTCGATAACAATATCTTGTCTTCCTATGATTTCTCGAATGAGGTGGAAACGTCATAGGATGTGCTTGGACTTATGATAAGACCTTGGTTCCTTAGCTTGCATAACAGCTCCAGTGTTATCATAATATAGTGACACTAGTTGTATTTCAGGAAGCATGCCCAATTTCATGATGAATTTCTTCATTTAGCTTCCTTTGCAGCTTCACTTGTAGCTATGTATTCTGCCTCAGTGACAGAGTCGGCTATAGTCGGCTGCTTTGTTCACTTCCAACTCACTGCACCATCATATAGGGTGAAGACATACCTTGATATGGATTTGCTATCATCTGGCTCTGATTGAAAACTAGAATCTGTATATCCTTCTAGTTTTAAATCTAATCCACCATATAGAAGAAAAACATCTTAGTCCTTCTCAGGTACTAAAGAATATTTTTCATAGCTTTCCAATGATCCTCTCCTAGATCTACCTGAAACCTGCTCACTATGCCCAAGGCATAAGCAATATCAGGCCTAGTATAACATGGCATACATAATCGATCCTATAGCCGAAGCATAAGGAATCATAGCCATCCTCTCTCTTTTCTTTGATGTCTTAAAAGATATTTTCTTAGAAAGATGTATGCCTTGACTCATAGGTAAGTAACCCCTCTTACTTCCATCCATGTTGAATCTCTTCAACACTAAGTCAATGTACCTGGACTGGGATAAGCCTAGCATCCTCTTTGATATATCTCTATAGATCTTAATGCCTAATATATAGGATGCCTCTCCCAGATCCTTCATGAAAAACTTTAATGATAGCCAAGTTTTGATCGATTGTAACATTGGGATATGATTCCCTATGATAAGTATGTCATCGACATACAGAACCAAAAAGACAATTGCATTTCCATTTGTCTTTTTATACACATAAGGTTCATCCTCATTTTTAATGAAACCAAATTATTTGATTGCTTCATCAAAATGGATGTTCCAACTCCTCGATGCTCGCTCTAATTCATATACAGATTTTTTAAGTTTGCATACTTGGTTTGGTCTCCCACTTGAGACAAACTATTGCCCAGGTGGCTTTCCCAAGAGGGGAGTGAATTGGAAATTTAAAAAATTTAAAAAGAAATATGCTCTTTTAAATCTACTTTAGTGTTATAGTGCTGTGACTCAAATAAATAAGAGAAGAAGCATATGCAAGCAGGAAAAGGCACGATACAAACATAGCAAGTTTTAATGGTTCAGAGCAACCCAGCTCCTACATCCACTACCTAAGATATCACTTGGAATTTTCACTATATTCACCACCGGAATACAATCGGATTGTTTTACCAAGCTCATAATCCAAACCTAACTTGGTTTTTCAACCGGGCTCACCAACAATCCAACACTTGGTTTTGCACAAGATCACCAAGAACCCAACTTGGTTTTGAACAGGATCACCAAGAATCCAACACTTGGTTTTGAATAGGCTAACCAAGAACCTACTTGGTTTTTAAATCGGGCTCACCAATAACCTAACAACTCATAAAAAGAGTTAAAGAAAATAAGCAACAAAATGACAAACTAATGTTGTCTGATGGTTGCCGATGCAGCTCGAGAGAAGCCTTCTTAATTGCACTTTAATGCTCTTCAGTGGCTTCTTCAACTTCTTTAATGTAAGCTTCAAGCTTCAAATTGGAGTTGGTGAAGTCTTGAAGACTGACTTGAATGCTCTCTTCAGTGCTCTCTTGCTCACAATCTCATTAAATGTTCAACTAAGCATTAGCCTTTGAAAAGTTATCCCAATCTCTCATTTATAGAGTCTTGAACTCTTCTTGAGTGAAAATAGTCGTTGTAGACTGTTGGGACATGAAATTTGACTGTTTGAGCACTTTTCAAATTCAAAACTGGAGTTCTGGAACTAGTCATTACCTATCTGGAATCGACCCTCGAGTCAGCTCAGATTCTTAGAGAAGTTCTAGTCGAGTCACCTCACTCCATTCGAGTTGGCTCAGTTTCATAATGGTCTTGATTTGTTACTCTAGATGAGTCGGCTCACCTTTGTTCGAGTCAACTCGGATTCATAGGTCTTCAAAGCTGTACTCTAGAAGAGTCGGCTCATCTCATTAGAGTCAACTCACCTGGCTGTTCTCTTAGAACTGATTCTTCAAAGACTCTAGAGGAGTCAGCTCGAACCTTTGAAGGGTCGACTCGGATATCTGACTGAATGATTGAGTCGGCTCGAACTTCCTTCGGGTTGGCTTGCCTGTCTGATTAAGAAAATGGTACTCTGGATGAGTTGAATTGGGTTCCTACAAGTCAGCTCCAATCTTTGCATGCTAGAATCCTTCATGCATGCCATGAACTAGAGTCAGCTCCCTTTACTTGAGTCGGCTCGGATGAATTATTCAGAAAATCTTTCATTTCTTCTCCAGATTACATCCAGCAACATTTTTAACTAACAATTGAATCTAAGAGATTTAAGCTTGAGAGCACTTAGAAGTAACTTATTTTTGAGAATTTTTCTTTAATTTTTTTTTGGGCTCTTATTTACATAACACATTTACAACATAACTCATAACACATAAAAAGATTGTAGGAGTTGCAATTGGGCATATAGATCATCCTACAAAAACTTGTAATTCACTTGAAGAGTTGTTAGTATGACAAATGCATGCTCCAATATTTTGTTATCATCAAAATCACTCAAGAGGTCAACAATCTTTCCCTTTTTGATGATGACAAAACACCGGGCATGGAAAACCTTTACAGTTACATGTGTAAAAGTATATTTGAAAATAAGTATAGACATATATAAGTTGTATACTAAGAATGTATTTGAAATCAATATATCAGAGCTTGCATATAGATAATGTATCAGAGCATTTGAAATATGATCAATATGTATCAGAGCTTTTAGGAATAAGTTTAATATTTATCAGAGCTTTTAGTATATATCAGAGCTTGTATATTTTGTAGAGAGTATCAGAGCAAAACCAAATTAAAGCTTATTCAGAACTAATAATGGATAGCCATTGATACTATATTAGAGCACAGCAGTCAGAGCAAATTTATCAAAGCAAATATAAGCAAGTTTCATTACAAAATTGATGTCAAATTTTCAAAATTCTCCCCCTTGTATATTTTCCATGCATTGGCAATATTTATATCATTGTTCTCCCCCTTTTTGTCATTAATCAAAAAGGTGGTCAATTAAATTCATTCTCCCCCTTTGTTAAGTATAGAAAGCATGGCTTTTGAAATAGAATGAGAAGATTGAAAACATTGTTTGAGATAATTTCACTTTTAAAAAGATTTGATAATCTACTAAAGCAAAGATATCATTACAAACACAATAGGAGAGAAACAAACACTTTCATTTCATTCAATGATTTTCAATACATATTACAAAAGGTTGAAAGCAAAAATATAAACATTGGTTTATTCACTATCACTAGGCAATTCTACAACAGGTTCCACTGGTTCTAGCTTAATGTTTGCACTAGTGCTAGTGGATGGTCTAGGTGGTGGCATAGAAGAGATAGGATCAACAAAAGGTGGCTGAGTGGACTGAGGTGGAGTCTGTCTAAGAAGTGGTGCAAGCTACCTAGGGTGAGGTGCAATCTAACTAGGAGGAGGTGCCTGCTATCTGGGAGTAGAAGTGTAGGCTGCTATAACAGTAGTGGATAGCTGACAAAGGGTCACCCAAATAGAATTAAGCTCTTCTTCCATCTTCTTCATCCCTGTGTTGAGTGCAACTAGCTCACTTGCTTGGGCATTGGCAAATGCCTCTGCAAATCCTCTTAGTCTCCCAAATTCACCTCTAAGAATGCCAACCCCTTTAGTGTAATCATCTTCTACTTTCTTTCCTTGCTCCATAGAAACCATCCTGTAACTCATCTCTCTTAGTTCAGTTCTGAACTCTTCAATGCTGTGATCAACAGATTTTTTAATTTCTTTAGAAGCTACCTTGAAAGAGTCTATGGTAGGCTGTAAATCCACTTGTGGAGCAGGTCTTGTGGACTGAACATAGTCCACTCTGGGTGAAGATGTCTGATCTCACTACATATGTCATCAAGTTTGGTTACGATTGTTTGGTGAAGGTTGCCAAACATTGAACCAAAATAACTAGTCAAAGACTCAGTAAGTAGTCTCATCTGATCTGCAATGAAATCCTGAGACACTGAAACTCCTGATGTATCAATAGATGGTCCCTGAGCAGAAGTCACAGAAGATGCAGGTGGTGGAATCAGTGGAGATGAAGGTGCTGGCGGAGAAGCTGGTGATGGAGAGATCCTAGGACTCCCATACTCTATATGCTCTGTCTCCACAGTATCATGAGTAATAGGCTAAGTAGCAACAGGTTCAGCAGCCACAGGGGCAGTGGCAGTGGTAGCAGTCTCCTCATGTGTGCAAGGGCCAGTAGTAGTATCAGTGATAATCTCCCTGGGTAGCTACTCATCATCATCATCCTCATCACTACTGGATGATCCAATAGCTCTTAGATCTGATCCCTTTTTCCTCCAAGCTCCTTTAGTTAATTGATATCCCATTCGTTGTAAAAATTTGGAGGAGTAGGTATCGGCATGGTGAGGGACCTACCATCTTCACCATCAAGGTTCACTCTGGAGGCTTGGAAAAATAAGGTAAGAACCATTCCATAAGGAAAACATGCCTTCACTTTCCTGACTGCTTCCTTCATTTGCAGAAGCATAAGGTGAGGTAAGTTGAGAGCCTACCCCTCAATTACATATCCCATAAAGCTAAGATCCCTCTCACTTATCCAATCAAATCTTTCAATTCTCAGGAGAAAGATCCTGCCAATAAAATTGTGCAATAGTCTCATTTCTAGAAATAGTGTATTGGACATTACATTACCAATACCACTCACATCTGCTCTGTTCAAAATTATCCTGAGGGTTTTCTTCTTATCTTTCAGAATTAAGTGTTTCAAAACCTCATTTGGCATCTTAAGTAAGGTACACAGTCTTTCTTCTGTCACTATGATCCTCTTTCCTTTAATTGTAAACTCAACATGCTGCTCTTCCAATCTTAAATTTTCATAAAAACTCGTTACTAAATTTAGATAGGTTGGCACATTCAACGAACAAAAAAAGCTCCAACCTGATCTTCAATTAGATCTCCAATTCGTAGCCCTAGCTCTTCCAAGAATGAGAAGATGATTCTTCTTCTACTAGTCACGGGTCGGTTGGACATTAAAATAGGTTGTCTCGGAGAAGGAGCTGCAATAGGTTCCATTTCTTGTTCTTCCATTTCAACTGACCGAGTTGGCTCTTCTTGCCGACACTTCATCCTCCTTTCCTTTTCAACAGAAGGTATGGCTCATTTTGATCTTTTTTTATGGCCATTTTTGGAGCTATTGCACGAGCTCAAGGAGAATACAAGTGAGCAAGCAAGAGAAGGGAGTTCTTGAAGGTAGGAAGGGATTTTCAGGATGGAAGCAAGGGTTCTAAGGTAGTAGGAAGTGAACTATTAAGGTATAAAATCCTAGATTAAGTCCTACGGCCCTATTAAAAAATAGCTTGCCCGACATCCG
Organism: Areca catechu; assembly: GCA_021397845.1. Lineage (NCBI taxonomy): Eukaryota > Viridiplantae > Streptophyta > Magnoliopsida > Arecales > Arecaceae > Areca > Areca catechu. The sequence continues at coordinate 119,860,103 of CM038043.1, forward strand.
AGTCGGCTCGATAAGCCCTAATTTGATGAGGGACAGGATTCTAATATGATGCAAGATTGCAAGGGATGAAAATGAAGAAAATCATATTAAAGAAAGCAAATATTTTTAGATTATTTTATGATTTTGATTCCCGAAACTAGCCTAGATTAGGTTAGGGTTATCCTATATCAATTAGCATCCTACCCACATGCTAGTTCAATTAAAAAGAAAAGAAAATCAAGATCCTAGGTCTAAGAAGGCCTATTAGGAGAATGTTCAACTTTAAGAAATTAGAAAAAATGAGATGCGAATTAGGTTTAACATACCGGCAATGATTTCTAGTTGCTGTAGAAGATATCGCTTCACTCAGATCGGTGCCTAGATGTCCCGGTCACTTTCCCGTGAATCCATCGAATTTTTATCAGATTTGATCGGGGGTGTTGCACCCATTCAGCTAGTCCCGGGTCAGACCGGCCCCGGGCATCTGGTCGGCTGAACCCCGCGCGGGGTCCTACTCCCCAGTTCAAGAAGAGGACCCCGTGACCCCTTTTTCCAAAAAGCTGATCCGGGGGCTTCAAGAGCTGGCGGGCACCTCACCGTCCGTGCATTGGCCTCTTCGACTGCCACCGTCGGCTTTCGGGAGGCCTTGCTGACTGCCACAGTCGGCTTCTGGAGGTCTAGCTGAATGCCACGGTCAGCTTCTGGGAGGCCAGGCCGACCCGCTGCTGAAGGGGTCGCTCAAAGTTTCCAGGAGCCTTTTCTCCTCAACAAGTTCTGACATTCTATTGTAACGGACTCCAGTGCATGAACACGATTCTTGTTGCCAGGTCACTACTCTGACACTCCTGCCACGCTGCCAGCCACGACCTCGCCGCCATGCTTATTCTCCGGGGGCATATTCGGGCTTTCCCAACCTGTTCACCAATAGAATTTGGCAGTGCTCCATGCCTATAAAAGGCACCCGGGGGACCTCCGTAAGAGGGTAACGTTTTTCTTCCCCATGGTGAATTCTCTTCCCGAACTCTTTCCATTCTGTTGCTCCAACCCTCCTCTAACTTAAGCATCAGAGTGTCCCCCGCCGAAGCCCCTCCGGCGCCTAGGGACTTCTTGCAGGTTGATCGGTCGAGAAGCTCTCCAGCGCACCCACTGAGCCCGGTCCAAGAGGAAGAGCAGCAACAGTTTTGCGCTAGAGGAAGGGCGCCTTCGAACCTTCATTGCGCTCCTTGCTCTAAAAGGGAAGATCGACGGGAAAGATCCAGCTATGGCAAGAGGAAGAACCCGAAGTGTTTCCGCGAGGGGAGGGTGCTCCCACCAGGGGCCCAATGCACCCCGTGCGGAAAGCAATGTCACCGCCACCGTCGAGCCCACCATCATCCTGGGGCTGCAACAATTCCAGACGTTGGTAAACCACATTGAGATGCTTACCTCAGCAGTCCAATGCTTCCAGGAAATGGCAGACCATCAGCAGCAGCCGTCGGTGGCTTCCTGCGTCAACCATCAGCCGATCGCCAGCGTCAACCAGCGACGGAGGCACCTCCGCCCCCGTCCCTCACAGCTCCAGAACTCCAGGGGTCATTGAGGGCCCGTGCTGAAGGAAAGAGGGCAAGGTCAGCTTCCCCCTCTTTCACCGACTCTGCCCCTCTCGGAGGCCGGCGCCCTGCTGCAAACCCGCACGACTATGATAGCAAAATCATGCGCATGGAGGAGCGCATCGCCGAGATCGTTGAGCGGCAGAATGCTGAGCGAAGGCTGGCGCACGACACCTGCCTGCCTTTCTCTGCAGAGATTCTGGGGGAGTCCATCCCCCGACATTTCAAGATCCAATAGGTGGACCCCTATGACGGTACCACCAATCCCTTGGACCACTTGGGCACCTACAAGGCCCATATGATGGTGCAGGGCACGTCTGACGCCCTCCACTGCATCGCCTTCTCGGTGACTCTGAAGAAAGTCGCATGGATGTGGTTCTTCGCCATCCGTCCAGGTACGATTCACTCTTTTTCCCAGCTCAAAATGCTTTTTCTCTCTCATTTCAGGACCTGCAGCCGGACTCCGAAGAACACCGACTGCCTCTTTCTCATCCAACAAACAGAGGGAGAGACCCTCCGGGACTACATGGCCCGCTTCAACTCGACCGCTATGGAGATCCCTGACTTAAATGAAGCGATGGCCATGTCGGCGTTTAAGAGGGGGCTCCGCTCATCCAGGTTCACATTTTCCATGGACAAGAAGCTCCCTGCAAGCTATACCGACCTGCTGGCCAAGGCGCACAAGTATGCCTTGGCGGAGGAACAATCAGCGAGCTGGAGCCAGGCTGAGGCGAGATCGGCTCCGAAGAAGCAGGGCGATAAGGCCCCCATGGTCCGACCTCCCGGCAATGATGGCCGGCCCACCCGGCGCCAGAGCCCCAAGCCGAGGGACTACCTCAAGCGGTTCAACAACTATGCACCCCTCTCCCTACTGCGAGAGAAGATCCTGATGGAGATTGAGAACGAGGCCTTCTTCCAAAGACCTCGACCGATGAGGGGCCCTCCTGCCTCCAGAAACAAAAACAAATACTGTCGTTTCCATAGGGACCATGGGCATGACATGGAGGAGTGCCTCCAATTGAAAGATGCCATCGAGGACCTCATCCAGAGGGGGTATCTGAACAAGTATGCCCGACCCCGCCAGGATCGGGCTGGGACTTCAACTATTAGAGACCCCCCGGGGGAGGCTGAGCTCCCCAATCAATGCCCAATGGATGGAGGCGTTGGCATGCTGCACCGAAGATCTGACTGGGGGCGGAAAGATGACCAGGACATTGTAAAAAGGCCCAGGGGATCTAATGTAATTAGTTTTTCTGATGAGGACCTCTCGGAGCCTCCTCTCCCGGGAGATGACCTTGTGGTTGTGTCGGCCATCATCGCCAATTATGATGTAAAATGCATCCTTATCGATAATGAAAGTTGCGCAGAGGTTTTGCTGTATGATGCTTTCATCCGGATGAACTTGTCCAAGTCTAGACTACGGGAGTCCGTGGCACTGCTCACCGACTTCAGAGGGAATTTTGTCAGGGTTGAAGGGGAGATTGCCTTGCTTGTGACCCTCAGAACGGAACCTTACCAGCGAACCTTCTCCGTTAACTTTGTGGTCGTCCGTACGACCTCGGTGTACAATGCAATTTTGGGATGACTGGCCCTCAATAAGTTCCGGATCATTGTATCCACTTATCACTTGCTGGCCAAGTTTTCGACCAGTGATGGAATTGGGGAGCTGAGGGGAGACCATAGAGTAGCCCGGTAATGCCTAGCTATTCACGACAAGCAGCTAAACAGGCATCCCACGCTTGAACAGCTTGACCCCAGAGATGAAGCCGACAGCCATGGTCAGCCTATCAAAAAGATTGTATTTGTACCCCTTAAGGAAGACGATCCCACGAGAGTCCTCCAGATAGGGAGCGCCCTGGACGAGAGTGCAAGGCAGGAGCTGGTCGGCTTCTTAAGGAGCTATGCGGACATCTTCGCCTGGTCAGCGTCCGACATGCCAGGCATCTCAGCGGATGTTATCACCCATCAGCTTAGGGTAGATCTTACTTATAGGCCTGTTTGGTAAAAGAAGAGAAGCTTCGCTGTCGATAGGTAAAGGGCCATTGAAGAGGAAGTGAAGAAGCATTTCGATGCTGGCTTCATCAGGGAGTCTCACTACCCGGAGTGGCTAGCCAATGTCGTCATGGTGAAGAAGGCTAGTGGGAAGTGGAGGATCTGTGTGGATTACACAGACCTCAACAAGGCATGCCCCAAAGATAGCTTTCCCTTACCGAAAATTGACCAACTGGTAGATGCAACAACCGGATACCAACTCTTGAGCTTCATGGATGCTTTCTCTGGGTATAACCAGATCAGGATGCAACTTGAAGATGAGAAGAAGACGGCCTTTGTCATAGACAGGGGCATGTATTGCTATAAGATGATGCCTTTTGGCCTAAAGAATGCAGGCGCCACCTTCCAAAGGCTAATCAATCGAGTCTTTAAAGATCAGCTTGGAAGGAACATGGAGGCGTACGTCGATGATATGATCATCAAAAGCCTCCATAACGCTGACCACATCAAGGGCCTGCAGGAGTCTTTTGATGCGTTGAGGTGCCATAGGATGAAGCTGAACCCCGCCAAGTGCATCTTCGGGGTGACCTCCGGGAAGTTTCTCGGCTTCCTAGTTACTCAAAGAGGCATTGAGGTCAACCCCGAAAAGATCAAGGCCATCATTGACATGACTCATCCGACCACTAAAAAGCAAGTGCAAGAGCTTACGGGTCGCATCACATCTCTCAGCCGCTTCATCTCCCGGTCGGCCAAGAGTCCCTCCCGTTCTTCAAGACCTTGCACCGGTCGGACCGCTTCCAATGGACCGATGAATGTCGGTCGGCCTTTGAAGCCTTGAAGGACTACTTGAGAAATCCCCCACTCTTGGCCAAACCAATAGAGGGGGAAGTGCTGTATTTGTACTTGTCAACCTCTCGCGAGGATGTCAGTGCTGTCCTTGTACGGGTGGTGGAAGGCGACCAGCAAAAACCCATTTACTATATTAGCAAGGTCCTCCATGATGCCGAGGTCAGATATCCTAAGGTGCAAAAGCTGGTGTACTCGTTGGTCATAGCGGCAAAATGCCTCCGACCCTACTTCCAGGTGCATCCCATCATCGTGCTGACAGACCAACCCCTGAGGGCGATCCTCTGAAGCCCCGATACCTCCGGACGGCTTGCCAAATGGACCGTCAGGCTGGGTGAGTTTGACATCTCCTTCCAGCCACGGTCGTCCCTAAAAGCCCAGGTAATAGCTGATTTCATTGCGGAATGCACCTGGGGGACGGAGCCGACCCCGACAACAGTCGAGACGCCCATAGGTGAGCCCGCGGGAGAGTCTGGCCCGGCGGGAGAAGTTGAGCCCGCCTGGACCTTGCACATAGATGGAGCTTCCAACCTCTCGGGGTGCGGTGCAAGCTTAATCCTAGCCGACCCCGATGGGTAATGTTTGGAGTATGCTCTGCATTTCGCATTCCAGGTGTCAAACAATCAGGCGGAGTATGAAGCTCTACTTGTGGGGTTGAAGATAGCGAATGAGTTGGGCGTTAGTAAGGTCCGCGCCTTCTCTGACTCTCAACTAGTGGTCAATCAGATGAGGGGAGAGTTTGAAGCATGGGATCCTTCCTTAGTCAAGCACTTGGACAAGGTACGGGACCTCGTATCATGACTTAGATTTTTTGAAATCCTTCATATACCTCCGTAACAAAACTCCCGGGTGGATGCTTTGTCATGGCTGGCCACTGTTGCGGTCGATACCTCCGATCAGACCTTCGTGGAACATCTGCAGCACCCGAGCATTACCGAGGAGCCAATGGACATCCACCTGGTTGAGCAAGAAGCCTCATGGATGGACCCAATCCGTGCATTTCTAGTGCAGGGAGCCTTTTCAGATGACCCGACGGAAGCCAAGCACATCTGCTCAATGGCCTCTAAATACGTCATCCTTGATGGGGCCCTCTACAAGCATTCATTTTCCCAACCATTGCTGAAATGCTTGGGGTCGGTCGATGCGGACTACGCGCTCCGAGAGGTGCACGAGGGCATCTATGGCAATCATCTTGGGGTAAGGTCCCTGGCTTACAAAATCATTCGCCAGGGGTATTACTGGCCTACAATTCAGAAGGATGCCTTGGACTTCGTACGAAGGTGCGATGCATGCCAGAGGTTCTCCAGAATCCAAAGGAGGCTAGCCAGCCAGCTGACCCCACTCACGGCGCCTTGGCCATTTGCTCAATGGGGGATGGATATCCTGGGACCTTTTCCCCCGGCCTCCAATCAGCGAAAGTTCCTCCTCGTGGCCATTGATTACTTCACTAAGTGGGTGGAGGCAAAGGCATTGGTGCAGATAACCGAGGCCAAAGTGGAAAACTTTGTCCGGAACTGCATTATCTTCTGGTTTGGGATTCCGAAGATGATCATCACTGACAATGGAAGGCAGTTCGACAACTCCCAGTTTCGGGACTTTTGTCAACAATATAACTTCGCCCATCGGCTTACGTCGGTCGCTCACCCTCAGTCTAATGGAGAGGTCAAGGTCACTAATAGGACGATCCTACATGGGTTGAAGACCCGGCTGAATGAAGCCAAGGGGCTTTGGGCGGAGGAGCTTCATTCGGTACTTTGGGCGTATCGGACGACCGCCCGGTCACCAACGGGGGAAACCCCATTCAATCTGACCTATGGAGTGAGGCGGTCATCCCCGTGGACCTCTTCTATCCCTGCGGATTGACCAATTCGTCGAGCCGGCCAACTCGGAGCAACGAAGGGCTAACCTAGATCTGCTGGACGAGACCCGACTCTGGGCGAGTATGAAGATGGCGACCTACCGTCAAAGGATGGCCAGATATTATAACTCACGGGTTAAGGCGCGCACCTTCCAAGTGGGATATCTGGTCCTGCGGAAGGCGGAGGTCTCGAGGCCAACCGAACAGGGGAAGCTTTCCCCCAATTGAGAAGGCCCCTATCGGGTTACTGAAGTAATTCAGGCTGGAACCTACCGGCTCGCACACTTGGACGGGCGACAAATAGCGCGCCCATGGAATGTAGACAATCTTCACAAGTACTATCAATAAAGTCTACAAACTTCTTTAGCTTTTTCCAGCCCACTCCAAAAGTCTGACCCCGGTCGGCAGAGGCTCTAGGGTAGCCCACTCCGAAAGTCCGACCCCGGTCAGTAGAGGCTCTAGGGTAGCCCACTCTGAAAGTCCAACCCCTATCAATAGAGGCTCTAGGGTAGCCCACTCCGAAAGTCCGATCCTGGTCAGTAGAGGCTCTAGGGCAGCCCACTCCGAAAGGCTGATCCCGGTCGGTAGAGGCTCTAGGGCAGCCCACTCCAAAAGTCCGACCCCGGTCGACAGAGGCTTTAGGGCAGCCCACTCTGAAAGTCCGACCCCGGTCGGCAGAGGCTCTAAGGCAGCCCACTCCGAAAGTCTGACCCCAGTCGGCAACCATCCCGGGACCAGCCCTGCCAGACCGCAGGAAAGATGGGCCACAGCGGGAGCCACCTCGCGGACAGGGACCCTAAGGAAGTGCCCAGGTACTCGGCCCAATTTATGTAATCATTCTAGACTACCCTACTGGCTTCTAGCCCAGGCGGGCTGACCAGGGGTACTTAGAAAAATTTTGAGAAGAAAAATACTTGTTCCACATTCATCGGTCTCCCCGATGGAGCTAGTAACCCTACGGTACCGTAGAACCGACCGGGGATACTTAGAAGAATTTCAGAAAGAAGCAGTGTTTGTTTACACCCATGCACGCATTGAAAGTAAGTGATCAAAAGGTTTTCTTCATTCATTTCAAAAGAAAGCATTTACAAAAGGTGGGTCGGACCTTTACAAACCCCTCAGGTCCGACCCATGGGAGATGCGTCAGGGGCCACAACCTTGGCCCCATCAGCTATAACTAAAGGAGCAACCAGAACTGCAGCAGCTAGAGATCCTCCGGAAGGGCCACCACTTCCGCGTCGGCTGGCACTAGAGCTTCGACCCTAGCTGCCCCTGCTTCACCTTCCGCTAGGGGCTCCGCTTCGGCCCCCTCTCCTTTGGACAGGTCCCGCAGCTCAGCTCCTGACAGGTCCTGTCCCGGGAAGAGCAGACCCACCTTCTTCAGGGCATCGTTGTAGCCCTCCTTATAGAAGTCGGCCGCCGCCTCCTCCACGTCTTCAGTAAAGCCGCTGGAGGCTTTATATGTGCCACGGCCTCCTGGACCTGCTTCACGGCCAGTTCTTGGACTCCTTGAGTTGGATCTCCAACTGTGCCACCGTCGCCCGCTCGGCCCGGGCCCTCTGGTCAGCCTCCGCCGATCGCTTCTCTTCCTCGCCCAACCGGCGGGCGAGGGAGTTGGCTTTCACCTTCCTTTTTTCAACCTGGCCTCGCGGTCGGCCCTCGGCCTCCTTCAGAGCCGCCTTCGTCGACTGTGACTCCGCTTGGGCTGCCACCAGGTTCTCCTCGAAAGACTTCAGGGATGCCACTGCGGCCTCCTGGGCCACCTCCAACTCCTAGACCCTCTTCATGGAGGTCTTGGTGGCATGCACTACACGGCAGATGCCGTCGTCCATGAGGAAGATGCCGTAGAGAAGCTGCAAACGTCCGACCAAGTTAGTAAAGAAGTAAAGAAGTAGAGAAATAAGGTGAAGTCCTTACCCTCATGAATTCCCGGTAAGTCTCCACAGTCACGTCGATCAGGTTTCTCTGGATCGACACCTCCCAGTTAGCATCTATCATTGCGCCCCTCAGCAGGCTCCGCGCCCTCCTGGGGTGGTCGAGTGCATGCCAGTATTGGAACTCCTCCTGGAAGATCTCCTCATCCGACCACTCAGGTTCTCTACCAGCTACCTCCTCCACAGCCAACCCCTTGCCCTTATCGATTGAAGGGGCCACCTCTTCAGCACCGACGGGCATAGGGGTTTGCACTGTGGTTGTGCCAGATGCCCCCGGCTGTCCCTGCTTTGGTCGAAGGATCGGCCCTCCTGATGGAGCCGACGCCCTCGCCGCCCTCATCATCATGCACTCGGTGAGGGGGATGCCATCCCCATCTGAGTTGACCTCCATGATGGGGACGGGTAGCTCCTCCTGCCTCTTCTTCTGTCACTCGACGACTGCAGGGGAACTGATTCTGGGGTGGCCCGCTTCCGCACCGCCCGTCGGATGACCTTGGATTTGTCAACACGCTGCATCCTTCCTCTTTTCACCGGACACACAAAATTAATAGGAGAGAAAGTGAAAGAGCTAAGGGAATTATAAGAAGTGGGGGTCGGCCCTTGCCTATGAATCCCTGGGAGCTGATCCTCGCCTGATGAAGGGTCCCTTCCCCCAACAGCTCAAATGCTGCAACTGGGCCGGCTCTACTAATCACATTGAACGTGCCCAGGTCAACTGCCGATACTGACCTGCCCTCGCGGACTCTCGCTCATGGCTCTCTCCACAATAGCTCGAACCCCCAAGGTTTGAGGCTGCTAACGAAGAAGAATCTAGCCTTCCACCCGTGGATGACCGATGGGAGGCACTTCAGGGTCTTTCATCCCTGGCGGGGGACAAATAGGACCCACTCCCTGCTTCTAAAGTCCCTCTTCAGGTAAAAGAAGTTATCGAAGAGGGACAGACTAGGGTCAGACCTGGCCTTATGGCATAGTACTATGAAGCAGCATATCGCCCGAATGCTGTTCGGGGTCAGCTACACCGGGGTTACCCTATAGAAGTTGAAGATCTCTATGAACAGGGGGTGCAGAGGAAACCTGAGGCTAGCCTTAAGGCGGGACTCGTACATTGGAAGGGTCCCTGGACCTAGTGGGTTATTTTCTCTCCCTTCTCGGCATGGAAGTGTGAGTTGCAGGGTGGACGGGATGCCATACACCGCCCTGAGGTTTTCGACCCGCTCCCGGGTCATGGTTGAGGGTATTTCGCTCGGCCCCGGATCCCTAGGCCTATGGGATGAACCCCTACTGCTAGATGCCATTGAAAGCTAGAAGAAGGAAGGAGGATAACTGGGACTAACTTGGGGCTGGAATCCTAGATGTCGGGTTTCATGAAAGAAGGAAGAAGAAGACTCTATCTCGCAAGGTGCAGGCGCGGCGGGAAAAATCCCCTCGCTCCGCCTCCTCCTCCTTTTATAGGCCCCGAGGGAAGAGGAAAAAGGAGGGAGGAGCTATTGCCCACCTCGGGCACGTCCCAGCCATCCCGTCAGTAGCTGAAACTGCCTATATTATGGGATTCGGAGCATCCGAAGCATCCCCTCGCGCGAATGGCAATCCGCGTGCACGCCGGATCGGCGGTGCAGGACCAACCTGGAGGGCAGCGTCGACCGACTAGATGCTGTCGCATGGCAAGATGCACCACTCCACCCTGGATCAATACAGGATAGCCTGGCCTTCATCCTAGCACCTGACTAGCATTAACTACTTCGCCTGTGCCCCAACGAGCGGCTGATAGCTGTCCGAAGAGCCGTTCGAGGGGATTCGAAGCGACCCGACGCCTCGATCCTGAATTCACCGCAGGTGCATGCAATCATGCTCCTGCCCTTTTGAGCCACGTGGCCCCTCAAGGCCCAAGAGCAGGGGGGCAACTGTTGCGCCCATTCGGCTAGTCCTGGGTCGGACCGGCCCCGGGCATCCGGTCGGCTGATCCCTGTGTGGGGTCCTACTCCCCAGTTCTAGAAGAAGACCCCGTGGCCCCCTTTCCCAAAGAGCTGATCCAGGGGCTTCAAGAGCTGGCGGGCACCTCACCGTCCGTGTCTTGGCCTCTTTGACTGCCACGGTCGGCTTCTAGGAGGCCCTGCTGACTGCCACAGTCGACTTCTGGAGGTCCGGCTAAACGCCACGGTCGTCTTCTGGGAGGCCAGGCCGACCCGCTGCTGAAGGGGTCGCTCGAAGTTTCCAGGAGCCTTTTCTCCACGACAAGTTCTGACATTCTATTGTAACGAACTCCAGTGCATGGCCACGTTTCTTGTTGCCAGGCCACTACTCTGACACTCCTGCCATGCTGCCAGCCACGACCTCACCGCCACACCTACTCTCCTGGGGGCATATTCGGGCTTTCCCAGCATGTTCCCTAATAGAATTTGGCAGTGCTCCTTGCCTATAAAAGGCACCCGGGGGACCTCCGTAAAAGGGTAATGTTCTTCTTCCCCATGGTGAATTCTTTTTCTGAGCTCTCTCCATTCTGTTGCTCCAACCCTCCTCTAACTTAAGCATCGAAGTGTCCCCCGTCGAAGCCCCTCCGATGCCTAGGAACTTCTTGCAGGTTGATCAGTCGAGAAGCTCTCCAGCGCAACCACCGAGCCCGATCCAGGAGGAAGAGCGGCAACAGGGGGCAAAGAAGAATTCATCCAGAGGGCATGGTACCAGAGGGATCCTGCAAATGTCAGGGGTTAGTGTCAAGGATGATAAAAAAAATATAAAACAGGGGATTAGAAGAGAAGAAGAAGTAGTAGGATCGTCGGGGCTGATTTAAGGACTGTAGAAGATGAAGACACCTGGATCCTTGGAGGGCTGATGGTAGGCATCTTAGGGCTCTTGCTTTGATGGGCAATGGCTAGGGTTTAGTAAGAAGAAAATAGAACAAGTCTCACACACACTTCCAAAGAACATAAATTGTCACAAGAAAAATTCACTAGAGTTTTAATTCATGAAAAGAGATTGATTACAAAAGGGGGAGGGGGTGGGATATTTATAGATTCATCCAACCCTTTCCCTGTCAAACTAAGAGTACACAATATGAATAGGATTAGGAGAATAAAGTTGAGTAGAATAAAGAGTACATAATTTGAATAGAATTGGTAGACTAAAATCCTTGTAGAACTTGGACATCAACTCCTTCTTGGACTTAGAAGCTTTGACTTTTCTCCATGGGCTTGGACTGGTATAAAATTTTTGCTGGACTTGGACTGAGTCAAAGCCTTGGGCATCTTGGACTGGGTCAAAATATGGGGCGCCAACTTCATGATAGGCTGAGGGGCGTCAACTGCTATGGGCCTTGGATTGGGGTGCCAAGGATAGGGATCTGGGATGGCACTTATTCATGCTTATGGGCTTGAGGCACCTAAGGCCTGGTATGCTGGGGCACCATCTCCTAGAAGGCTTGGGTAACATGAAGAAATCTAGATGCTGGGTTGGTGACTAAAGTGTGGGTCCAAAGGTCCTCCTGTTGAATAAAAATTACATGGACTCAAAAAGGCCTAACTGACAAGACTCAAAATAGGCCTAAATAAATAATGGACTCACCGAACAGATAAACAGGATTCAATGAACTAAACAAGAAACTTCCACCGACTTAGTGAATCCAACTGGCTCACTTTATTACGGGACTCACAAAATTTGGACTTCGTTACAGGACTTAATAAAAATTGACCAACACATGACCTAGAGGACAAATTGAAGCTTGAAGTCTATGTCTGATCTGATGTCCCCATCAATTCTCCCGGGATGGGAGGAACTTGATCCTGTCGTGTAAGAAGGTCGATCTAGCTCGAGTACTGCTCTGACGGGTCTAGGTTGAGGCATTGCGGATCCTCTCGAGTGATCCATGAATCCTCAGATCTCAGTCGACCTTGCCAATGAACTAAGTGACATGGAAGCCTTTGATCCGGGTACTAATGGCTTGGTCATCCAGGAAATGCTCAATCATTCCTCTCACAGGCTAATTTGATGGTGGACACTCAGGGTTGGATTCGCTCTCAAAGAAAGGGTTAGGCTCAAACTTACTGGGTATCATTGCTGGCTCCCTATACTCTACTAAGTCTGAGATATTGAAGGTTGAGCTTAATGCCTAATTAAATAACTCAAGCACTATGTCCAACTTTCTTTATCACTTTGATGGATCTAACTCTACGGGTATGTAGCCTAATTGTTAAAAGATTTTGTTAGCGAACTCTTAGACTCTTTTCGGGAATTAACCATATTTTTATAAAAACATTGCTTATGTTAATCTTATGGTTAATTCCTCATGTAGATCTCTAATCATACAATGCAAAAACTCATAACAACACCTAATGACATGCAGACAAAACACCTAATGTGGGCAAATGACTCATGCCAACACTTATTGATATGTAGACTCGGTAAAACCCTAAGCTACAACTGTGAATTTGACCCTTGGTCAAGTAGGTGACATGTAGGTGAGAACTTGGTATGCACTCCTAACAGATGCCATAGGGTCCTCCAAAAGTAAAATGAAAACATGACAAGCAAAATGAATGAATGCATTATGCTTACCTCTATAAAATGCAATCTAGTGGTTAGGAAAACATGAGAAGCTTCTGAAAAGGGCAAAAATTAAGAGGTAGGCTCAGGGTTAGTTTGGTAGGATAGAAAGTAAGAAAAGGGGTTGGGGTTGATCAGATAGAATAGGAGACAAGAAGAGGTGTCAAGGATTAGTCCTAAACTAATAAGGTTGACCTTATGGGGTTGGAGTATACCTACAAGGTTTGCATAATGGAAGAATGGGTCACTAATCTCAGGGAAGAGATCACCAATGAAAACTATAGGAGGAGATTCTTCCTGAGGGTACTGATTTAAAGAGATATGTCCTTAATAAATTCTTTTGGTTCATGAAATTTTGGACTAGACTCTATAATCGGGCTTTCTTCTAGTGTCTCCTTAGGAATAATTTTCACAGTAGGATTGGGTTCCTCATGGTCCTCTTACTTCAACTGTACTTCCACTACAGGTTCGGTCTAGGTGTAGTCAGGGTCAACTAACTCTGGGTTGGCTTCTACCTGGGTATCTACCTGGTCAACTAATTCTAGGTCATCCATACGTGTATCTCTTCTTCTTCGTCCTCATACTCCTCCATTATGCTCACATCAGCTTCATATATATCCTCTTCAAGGTCATTATGGTGAACCAATGGGGTGGTAGGAGGGGGTTGGCTAAGGAAAAATTGGCTCATGACTGGGGTAGGGATGGGTTGACTAAGAGGAAGTGGACTAATACTGGGCTCATTTCTAAGGGTACAATCCTATGAGGTTCAGGTTGACTAAGGGGAACTAGGCTATACCCAAAGGTACTAATCCTATCAAATTTGGGTTGGCTAAGGGGAATTGAACTGGCACTAGGCTAATAGCTAGGGGTTATGGGTTCTTTAGGCTCATAGGATAAGGGTTTAAATCTATGGGTCATGTGTCTACTGGGCTCATGGGATATAGGCTCATAGGTTCTAGAGTCATAGGATCTAGGGTCATAGGATCTAGGGTAATAGGATCTAGAGACATAGGATCTAGAGTCATAGGATCTAGGATCATAGGATCTAGAGTCATAGGATCTGGGTGCATAGGCTTTTCTAAGTTTGCTCTTCATGGATCTCCAGGTAATTATGGGTGTTCCTTCTAGTCTAGCCATTCTCTCAACTTCATTCCATTATATCCTAGCCCGGCAAACTAACTTAGGTTTGGCAAACATAAACTGACCTCTTTCAGAATAGAAACCATTATGACTTTCAAAATACAAATCCATATCTCTTTCCCACTTAAGATAATCCTCAAACTTAGGATCACCACCAAATTTATATATTTCTAACACAATGTACCTAGTGGCTCTCTTATCCTAGTCAAAGAAATCATGATTGGGTTTCCTAGGGTTGGGCTCCTGGTATGGATCAGAGTATGGGGCTCTCCTAGGGTTGGGCTCCAAGTATGGGTCATGGTATGAGGTTCTCCTAGGGTTGGGCTCCAAGTATAGGTCAGGGTATTGGGCTTTCTTAGGGTTGGACTCAGATTTAGGTCTGGGCTGGGTTTTAGGGGTTTTCTCTAGGTTTTCTAATTGATCTCCTATCTGGTCAAACTTATTGGCTAAGTGGTCAAGCCTATTATGGGTTTGGGTATAGGATTGGGTCAGCTGGGTGGTCAATTGGGCATTCAGCTAGTTTTGGGATTGGGTCGGTTGGTTGTGATTATGGTTTATTTGGGTGGTAAATTGGACATTCATTTGGTTCATTTGGGTGGTTAATTGGGCACATTGCTCACTGAAGGTCTTCATTAAGGTTTCTATGGTTACTACAGTGGACTCCATGGTTAGGCTAGGTTGGGTCTGGGACTACTAGTGATGTTAGACTCCTAATCTAATGCAAACAATCAATCTAGGGATTATGATGTAGTCAAGCACACAAGGGTTAACATGTACTAGGATTTGCTAGACCTAGAACCAAAACCTAATGAGTTAACTCAACTTACACTCAACACAACACCTAGTCCTTCCACTGGCCAGGTAAGAGGTGATAGAAAAGTGCCCTAAGAGCCAATCATTATAAGGGCCTTTTTTTTTGTATTCTTCCAACTCTTGTATGACATTATATATTAATAAAGGCATCTGTTTTTCATCATATACTATTGTGTCTTATTTATGATTATGATGAACCCCATAGATTAGATCAATGGAATTAGGGTTAGATGAAGTTCATAACAGTGAGACCTAATTTACTATAAACCTTAATTTAAAATATTCCTAGTCATTGAACCATTGATTCGGGGATCAATGAATCCGGTAAGACTAGCTTATCCTATGTATGCTCGAATGATGAGAGTGGTTGGTCTCACAACCACTTGTGTAGAGACACTAATACAAGGATAAGGGTGCTCATCAGGGTATGAGTACACTGAACTGATCCATACCCGGACTATGTTATGGAAGTCTTACTACTTGTCAAAAGATAGATCCCTGAGTAGGAGTTGTGCATGTGATCTTTAGACCTGAGGTCACCATGGTTCTTTGTGTACACTAAGCCATATTTTGGTTCATACTCATTCATGCCATTACGACATGTATGGGTTGTTCTGGGTATGGTGGAAGGTGTATGGAGGATATGAGTGGACCAACAAGGAATCGATCATTCCTAGTAAGAGGAATTGTTATCCTATGCAATCTCTTTGATGAGTGACTTAAGGAGCCTTTGATCAAAGCAGGATGAGATTAGTGGAATCTAATCAGTCATCAGCTGAGTCCTCACTATCGAGTTGAGATTTGATATGATTAAGTGTTAGGGTTTGACATCTATCCATACCTATCACTTAATCAGGATAATGGGAGATCGAAAGAATGAATTGCTCGATAACTTACTACTGAAGGGTATTTTGGTAATTTCAACCAAATTTCTCGTCTCCGGGTAGGCATGACACGTTGCTAGATGTCAATCTTGTCTTTTAGGTATTCATGAACCAATTGGATTGGTTTCATGAGTCAATTCGATAGATGGTTCAAATTGGACAATTAGATAAGCTAGTTTGACCTAATTAGGTCAATCGGGTTCGATTGGATCGAATCGACTCAAATCTAAACCTACTGCTGGCTAGATGTGGAACCCAATGGGTCACACACACTAGAGAATTGGACAAGGAAGTCATTCATGATTTAATTATGGTCATAGGATCCTAATTGGTTAGCTAAGTGACACACTAGAATGTGTAGGCTAACCTAATTCCTATACCCAATTGGATTGGGTCCGGTTGCTTGCTAAATGGACTAACCAATTTATGGGAGACCTAAATTAGGTTATGTTCTAAGTAGGATGAATTTATCATATTTTATCTGATATTTTTTTGGAGGTTTTATCTTGGAATTATGAAGAGTCCCTAAGGCATAGGACTCGTGGTACCTAAATGACATGTTGGCATTCAAAAGGGCCTAGAAGGGTCTATAGTTCTTTGATCAGAAAAATTTTTATATGGTCAAAAAGCTTATTTAATGCCCTTTCATTTGACACCCATATTGCATATACTTTGACTTTGTCAAAGGTAGCATATGGTGTGGAAAAAGGTTGATCGAATTATGAAGAGAAGCGACTCTTCATTTGCCACGCAGAAAGGACCAAGAGTCCTTCTGCAGATGAGTTTATTCTATTGATTGGACTTCTTCTAATCTTTATCTTTATCTCCATGCCCTTTCATGAAGGATTTGATTGGTCAATGATTTTTGAATTGGCGTGAAGAATGAAAGGATGAATGGCGCACATGAAAGGTTGCGACTTTTCATGAGAGGGCGCATGGTTTGAAGCAGAGTCCTTCTGCTTTCAGATCTCTTCGATTTTCTCTGACTTTTGGGAAATGAGAAGATGCTTCTTGGCTCTTCTAGAGACCAGTACATGCCATGTGGCATGAGAAGGTTTCATTTGGACATGAAGAGATGTCAGATAAGACTCCTGAATCCTAAAGAGTCTTATCAGATATGAAGAAACATGTCTGATAAGAGATTTTGGGATGTGTTTCACACCCCTTAAGAAACTATTTAAAGGGTGTACGGTGGAATGAGATGATATTCATTCAGTCATCTGAAATAGGAGTCTAGATTCTACCGTATTATCCATCTGAGTTTTTCTCTCTCCCTTTTCCTTTCTTTAAGACAAGACTTATCTTGTTAAGACAAGGTCTTTTCTATTAGGACAAGGCTTTGTTTTAGGACATGAGCCTAAGGGGTCCTAAAGGAGAGTTGTCCTAAAACCAATAGTGGTTTAGAGGAGTGTCCAAAGAGTCCTATAGTGGGATAGTGAGTCCTACAAAGGCCAAAGTCTAAAAGACTGCCGAAAGAGTCCTATCCGGGCAAGCAACTTCAAGAAGGAGTTCTTCCTTGTTTCAAATCTTCTATGGATCACCATTGGAGGACTTACACTTGTGAGTCTAGTGGAAAAAGTGGAATATAGCGCTCCAGGTATGTTTCATTAACCTTCTTTTATGACATATTAGTTGTAATCGAATAAGGGATCTTGGGAATTAGAGTTTCTAACTGATAAAGTGTTATCTTTATGCATGAAATTTTATAATTCAGTCTTACTAAGTTATATAATGATCTCCTTGAAACTCAACAGTGGTATCAGAGCCACCCTTAGTTTATTTCAACTATTTATCATTTGTAATAAAGATGATCCTCCCAGGATTATGATTCAATGCATATTAGGGATCATATGTTTGGTCTCTACTTTATTGTGAATAATAGCATGTTATTATTTTATGCATATTGTAGATCAAATGCATCGTTATAACATGTTTTATCCTAATAGCTATTTAGGATTGGATTAGTCAGTGGGGTATTTGAAATATCATGCTATGATATGATTTCTATGTACATCATACAATGTTATGCATATGCTAGATTGATATGCCTTATGCTAGTCACTAGTTAGAGTTTTTTAACACTTAAACCCTAATCTTTAAAATATGTCAAGATATTTTTTTTTAGTCACATTCTGAAATAAGGTTGTCCTAACATAACAGTGGATGTCTTTTATGTTGTAAGTTGTCCTAGAATGATGACACACCTAGCATATATTTTGCATCATGTCATATATGTATGGTTTTCTGTATAAGTACATTATGATATGTTAAATAGTATTAGAATATGTTTGAGACCATCAAAGACCTCATTAAAAATCATATTTAGTCTTAGTATCAAATTAATCATGATGCAGAACTAATTAGGGTTTGATTAGCCAACTGGTGTCTAGGCAAGTGGTTCTGGGAAGGTAAAGGGATTGAGGTTTATTAATTGGTTCCGTTGTCTAACCTGGCCAATTTAATTGGTGTCTAAGAAAAGCAACGAGGGGACCCCCTCATCCCTTCCACTTACCTGGTCAATTTGGTCATATCTAAACCTTAACTTGAGAATGCTAATTGATTATATATACTATAATTTGCCTTCCTTCATGCTAAGCCAAATTAATATCAAAACTATAGTAGGTTTGTTGTGTAACACAAGATCTACTCTAGGGTTTGATATGAGATTTGTATTGGTGCACTTAGTGCTTTATGGCATGGTTGAAATTGTTGCATTATTGTGTAACACAAGGGCAACAATCTTCAATTATAGCTATATAGAAATGAAGGGTTTGACTAAACTAAGACATTATAGTTTGTTGTGTAATACAAGACTATAAGTATCTTAGAGGCAAAAATAATTATTGAGAATTGCACGGTGTTGACCCCTAAAGTGATTTTGATGATAACAAAACATTGGAGCATACATTTGGTTATCTAACATCTCTTCAAATGATTGACAAGTTTTTGTAGGACAACTACATTGACACACTTTCAAAATCCTACAATCTTTATTGCTTTGTGTTGAGTTGTAAAGTGTTTAGAATCTTGTAAAGAAGAACCCTACAAAAGATTCCTACGCAAATCAAGTTTAAGGGTTACTTCTAGTAGTTTTCAAGCTTCAATTTTTTTTGAATTTATTGTAAGAAGTCATTGAAAGAAGTCTTCAAAGCATGGGACAAGTGTTCTGGAAGATAGAGTTTGATTTGCCTGAAGAACCAATTTCATGCCGACTGGATGGAGGACCCAGCCGACTCTGGCACTGGCACAGGAAAGAAGTTCTCTGGCACACAGATCCAGCCGACTGGCACCAAGGCCTTGCCAACTCATCCAGAACATGGTTGAGAACGTTCTGAGATTCTCAGGGATTCGAGCCGACTGGAATTCAGCCCAGCCGACTCATCCAGAACTTGGTTGAGAATGGTCTAAGAGCCTCTGAGATCCGAGCCGACTGGATTCCAACCTAGCCGACTCGTTCAGAGTAAGGTATTTTCTCAACTGTGGAAGCTAGCCGACTGGCATTCAGCCCAATCGACCCGAACTTGATCCCAGCCGACTCGAAGATTGTCCGAGCCGATTGGAATGACGGGGTCACCTCCAATGGCTAATTCCAGTTCTCAGTTTTTGAATTTCAAAAGTGCTCTAACAGTAACCTGTCACCTCCCAACGGTCAACAATGTTCAAAATCAAGGGAAGGCAGTTGAAGTCTATAAATAATGTATGAGAACATCTTTGAAAAGACTAATGAATTATTGGGCATTTATTGAACACTTATTGAAGTGAGAAGAGAGAGAGCACTTGAGCTTTAAAGTTGCTTTCAAGCCTACAACAACTCTTACCAGAAGCTTGAAGCATCTTTTGAGGAAAGCAAGGAAGCCATTGAAGTGCATTGAAGAGCATTCAGTGGATCTTCTGATGTGGGCATCAGGGTTTGACTTGAGCCCTTCAAACTTTGGGGGATCTCTGATTAGGGTTCTATGTTTATCGAGTCCTGTAATAAAGCTGTCAGCCTCTAGTTTATTTACTTAAATGGAGTCTGTACCTCGACCCATCGGGTCGAGCTGAGTCTTGTAATAAGTCGGGCTGAGTCTAAGCCCATGAAGTCTTTAGTGGTTCAAAAGTTAAGTCTCTTTTAAGCCTAACAAAGGCAAGGAGACATGTCAGCTCAGGGACCACCTTATCTGTTTATGTGGCGCACTAGGTGATGACATGTGGTTTGTTTTGGGCGCCCAAGAAAGGGGACCACTCACATGATCCATGCCCCCTTCCCCTCCCCTCTTCAAGCTCTCTTCCAATCTAGGATGGGCGGTCATGGAAAGAAGTTTCAAATCCCTTGATGCATGCCTCCACTCAAGACTCCTTCCATAAAGAAGTCAAGCAAGAAAGGCATCCTCCATTCTCCAAGTGGAAAGAAGATTCAAATCCCTTGATGCATGCCTCCACTCAAGCCTTCTTCTATAAAGAAGTTAAGCAAGAAAGGCATGATCCCTTGATGAAGTTAAGCAAGAAAGGCATGGTGAAGACATCAAGCCTCAATCCAAGCCTTCTACCAAAATAAGCCATGCAAGGAAGGAAGGTCAAAGACCAATCCCCCCCCTCCAAGACTCCAATCATGCCACGCCTAGGATTATTCCCATTTGGTCGGCCTTGAATCAAGCCAAGAAAAGTCAAAGTGGGACAAATCCCTCCAAGCTAGCCTCACTTCATGTTTTCTACCAAAACCAAGCAAGCAAAGAAGGAAGTCCAAGGAGCAACTCCTCCACTCCAAGCCAAGCATCATGCCATACCAAGCTGGTCGGCCAAGAAGAAAGCTCTCCAAAGCTTGGGCGCCACATTCAAATTGAGTTGTATTTTGGTTCAATTTTGAATGGGTTTTCTTTTGAATTTTGAATGTATCTTTGGGTACCTATTTAAAGGACCCAAACCCCTCTTTGTAACAGTTAGTGAATGAATACAAAAAAAAAAATTTCGAGTGTTTTCTTCTCCAATCCTCTGTCTCCCTAGACTAGGTTGTGAGTGAGTGAAACTCTTCCTTCATCCCCAGGGATGTCGAGTGGTGTGAGGCCACATTCCTTCGCCTGAGGGCGTCGAGTGGTGTGAGGCCACGTTCCTTCACCTGAGAGCGTCGAGTGGTGGGAGGCCACAATTCCTTCGTCCTCCGGGACGTCGCGGGGTGCGAGGCCCCAAGTTTTCAACTTCGATTTCGGACTCTAGTTGGATACCGGGCTCGAATCCCTGTTTCTCTACCCTAACCCTATTTCAACTTCAACACTTCTCATCTCTTCGCTAACCGTTCTTTCTCTTGCTGCCTACAGGTCTTCCTCGGTGCTATGGACATTGGAGATGGGTCATCTTGCCATCACGGCCACATGATCGGGAACCGGCGCATCCATGGGCGTGATTGCTCGGACATCCAGGCCGCATCCGTCGAGTGGAGCGATCTCTGCACCAGGTGCTTCAGAATTTGAAAGGTTTGCATCCCCATCTCCTAGGTAGGTATTGGGTGTATCGAGCTAGTCCTAATCCTGGGGTTCCTTAATCTCGGGGTCCTGGTCTATCATTTCTTAGGGATTGATCTGCTAGCATAGACCTCTTTTCTTTCAGTTTTCCTAGGTTCTCTTTGTTTGCAATCGGGAACCAAAGATAAAACCCTAAAAAAGAAAACAAGATATAACCACCTTTGCATCATCCGTGTTAGCATCATCATCCCATCCTCATCCTTTTTTTTTCCGCATCATTCTTGGTATCAGAGCCTAGGCTAGGACTAATGCTCTTGCATTTAGGTCTCTGCATTCTGTCCAGCCCAATATAGTCTGCTATTTTAATTTTTTTCTCTTTGTAGGAATCTCCGTTTGATTTTCTCAAATGGTATTTCGGCTTGTAGAATTTCTACATGCTGAAATAAAATCTGAGAAAAGAGCAGAAGAATCCTCTAAATGCAACAGATCCAGTAAAAGAAAAATCAAATAAAATGGAGATTTCTACAAAGAGAAAAAATTAAAATAGCAGACTATAGGCAGCTAACCTTAATGTATGAATGAAGGTCTAAAGGTGTGCTCATCTTAACCTCATGGTCAGTACTAGGAGGATCGATAGGTGCAAGTCCTTGGGTAGGCGGGATGCTCCTAGATAGTGGAGGGCTTTGGGAAGGTCTTTGGAACATTCATCTTGAGAATCTATACCTTCATCTATTTCGTTTGATCCTGGCTTGGTCAGTTCTACTACAAGGTCTATAGTGGACTCAGGATCATTATCATTTGGGTCCTTGCTAAGTTCTGGGGTATCCTTAATGATTCCATCAGGTGGGAGCTGATCAATTAAATTATCAGGCGATACCTCCTCACATTCTTCTTCTTCTTCATATTCATTAATCAAGCTTATGTCAGGCTCATATATGACCTCTTCAAACTCACTGAAGGGTTCTAATCCTTTCTCCTTTAGTTCCTCTATAGGCACGACTATGGTTGGGTCAACTACTTTTGGGATGGCCATACCTAACTCCTTCTCAGTGTTTTCTTTCTGGTCAAGAGGTGACACGGGTGGGGATTGATAAACAAAAGTCTAGTTCACTATAGATGTCGGATCAATCGGGATTTGATTCAAGTTGGTAGAGGTCGGCTTTAAGTCCAAAGTATTAGATCGAGTATATCTTAAAGACCACTCACAGTCTTGGGCTTCTTGGTAGGCTTGCTCTAACTTATTGGTCTTTTCAAAGCCTAATTTTCTATAGATGTCTAGGTGTAGCCAAGCCCTAAACCTCAATGTGATATGAACCTCGGTCTCAATGGTATTACATTTCATGACATACCACTGGAAGTCCTCGATATACTTAGACACTGGCCTATTACCTTGTCTCAATTGGTACCATCGGCCTAGAAGTCTTTGCTCATAGGATTCACCTAGGTACCCTGCTCTCAACTTACTTCTCATGTCTTTCCAAGTTACCTTAGACTCTTGTCTCTCATACTTCATTCTTCCTCTAACATCAAACCAATGGTATTACATTTCATGACATACCACTGGAAGTCCTCGATATACTCAGACACTGGCCTATTACCTTGTCTCAATTGGTACCACCGGCCTAGAAGTCTTTGCTCATAGGATTCACCTAGGTACCCTGCTCTCAACTTACTTCTCATGTCTTTCTATGTTACCTTAGACTCTTGTCTCTCATACTTCATTCTTCCTCTAACATCAAACCAATAACGTTCGGCTGAACTCCGAAGATGCATTAGGGCAAACCTGACCTTACTATCCTCACACAGATCGCTCCACTTAAAATATTCATCCATATCGTCCTCCCAATCAATATAAACTTGACGATCATGACTTCCTCGAAAAGGATGAAACTGAGGACAGACTCTAGGGTTAGATGCCATGAAAATACTGACTAGCTAAAGGGCAGTTAGGCTAAAGGACTCCTAATTCTAGACTAGTCATGCAACACACAACGAACGTCTAAGATCTAATAGACCTAGAATCTTAACCAGTTGCCTAAATCAGAGTGGCAAACCAGTATGTAGTAGCCTTGTCCTTGGCCAGGTAGGTGGAGGAGAGTGGAGGTTCCTCTCTGCTTGCCTTAGACACAGAGGGGGGGTTGGTCTTTGACCTTCCTTCCTTGCATGGCTTATTTTGGTAGAAGGCTTGGATTGAGGCTTGATGTCTTCACCATGCCTTTCTTGCTTAACTTCATCAAGGGATCATGCCTTTCTTGCTTAACTTCTTTATGGAAGAAGGCTTGAGTGGAGGCATGCATCAAGGGATTTGAAACTTCTTTCCACTTGGATAATGGAGGATGCCTTTCTTGCTTGACTTCTTTATGGAAGGAGTCTTGAGTGGAGGCATGCATCAAGGGATTTGAAACTTCTTTCCATGACCGCCCATCCTAGATTGGAAGAGAGCTTGAAGAGGGGAGGGGAAGGGGGCATGGATCATGTGAGTGGTCCCCTTTCTTGGGCGCCCAAAACAAACCACATGTCATCACCTCAGTGCGCCACATAAATAGATAAGGTGGGCCCTGAGCTGACATGTCTCCTTGCCTTTGTTAGGCTTAAAAGAAACTTAACTTTTGAACCACTAAAGACTTCATGGGCTTAGACTCGGCCCGACTTATTACAAGACTCAGCTCGACCCGATGGGTCGAGGTACAGACAAATTCTGAAGCGCCTGGTGCAGAGATCGCTCCACTCGATGGATGCCGCCTAGATGTCCGAGCAATCATGCCCGTGGATGTGCCGGTTCCTGATCATGTGGCCATGATGGCAAGACGACCCATCTCTGATGTCCGTAGCATCGAGGAAGACCTGTAGGCAGCAAGAGAAAGAACGGTTAGTGAAGAGATGAGAAGTGTTGAAGTTGAAATAGGGTTAGGGTAGAGAAACAGGGCTTCGAGCCCGGTATCCGACTGGAGTCCGAAATCAAAGTTGATAACTTGGGGCCTCGCACCCCGCGACATCCCGGAGGATGAAGGAATTATGGCCTCCCACCACTCGATGCTCTCAGGCGAAGGAACGTGGCCTCACACTACTCGATGCCCTCAGGCGAAGGAACGTGGCCTCACACCACTCGACATCCCTGGGGATGAAGGAAGAGTTTCACTCACTCACAACCTAGTATAGGGAGACAGAGGATTGGAGAAGAAAACACTCGAAAATTTTTTTTTTGTATTCATTCACTAACTGTTACAAAGAGGGGTTTGGGTCCTTTAAATAGGTACCCAAAGATACATTCAAAATTCAAAAGAAAACCCATTCAAAATTTGAACCAAAATACAACTCAATTTGAAAGTGGCGCCCAAGCTTTGGAGAGCTTTCTTCTTGGCCAACCAGCTTGCTTGGTTTTGGTAGAAAACATGAAGTGAGGCTAGCTTGGAGGGATTTGTCCCACTTTGACATTTCTTGGCTTGATTCAAGGCCGACCAAATGGGAATAATCCTAGGCGTGGCATGATTGGAGGCTTGGAGAGGGGGGATTGGTCTTTGACCTTCCTTCCTTGCATGGCTTATTTTGGTAGAAGGCTTGGATTGAGGCTTGATGTCTTCACCATGCCTTTCTTGCTTAACTTCATCAAGGGATCATGCCTTTCTTGCTTAACCACGTTCCTTCGCCTGAGGGCGTCAAGTGGTGTGAGGGCACGTTCCTTGCCTGAGAGCGTCGAGTGGTGGGAGGCCATAATTCCTTCATCCTCCGGGACCTCGTGGGGTGCGAGGCCCCAAGTTATCAACTTCGATTTCGGACTGCTGTCGGATACCAAGCTCGAAGCCCTGTTTCTCTATCCTAACCCTATTTGAACTTCAACACTTCTCATCTTTTCGCTAACCGTTCTTTCTCTTGCTGCCTACAGGTCTTCCTCGGTGCTACGGACATCAGAGATGGGTTGTCTTGCCATCACGACCACATGATCGGGAACCAGCGCATCCACGGGCACGATTGCTCGGACATCCAGGTGGCATCCGTCGAGTGGAGCGATCTCTGCACCAGGCGCTTCAGAATTTGAAAGGTTTGCATCCCCATCTCCTAGGTAGGTATTGGGTGTATCGAGCTAGTCCTAATCCCAGGGTTCTTTAATCTCGGGGTCCTGGTCTATCATTTCTTAGGGATTGATCTACTAGCATAGACTCTTTTCTTTCAGTTTTCCTAGGTTCTCTTTGCTTGCAATCGAGAACCAAAGATAAAACCCTAAAAAAGAAAACAAGATATAACCACATTTGCATCATCCATGTTAGCATCATCATCCCATCATTTTTTTTTTTTCCGCATCATCTTCGCTCGAGCTACATTGGCAACCACCCAGACAACATAGTTTGTCTTTATTATTGCTTCTTTATTCTATTTTTAGAATATCTGGGTTATTGGTGAGCCCGGTTTTAAAAACTAAATAGGTTTCTTTGGTGAGCCTGTAAAAACCAGAGTGTAGAGGTTTCTTTGGTGAGCCTATTTAAAAACCAAAGTGTAGAGGTTCTAGGTGAGCCTGTGAAAACCTAGTTTGGGTTTCTTTGGTGAGCCCATTTTTAAAAACCAAAGTGTAGAGGTTGGGATTGTGAGCCTGTAAAACAATCCAACTGTATTCCAGTTTGGGAGATATAGTGGAAATCTCGAGTGGTGAACTTGGATAGTGGACGTAGGAGCTGGGTTGCTCCGAATCACTATAAACCTGCTTTGTTTGTGTTGTGTTTGATTTACCTTTTAGCTTCTGCACTTATTCTCTGATTAACACAACACCTAACCACTAAAAGGAATTACTTGTGCACATACTTGCAAAAATTTTGTAATTCCCAATTCACCCCCCTCTTGGAAAAAAGCCACCTGGGCAATAGCTGGTATCAGAGCAGTGTCTCTGATTACTTGAGTAAAGATTGATGCCTCATCCCATGAGTACATCCTTGGCCGAAGGCCAATCAACAAATAGACCTCCACTATTCACATGCAATAATTATTCATATTGGAAAGCACGAATGAAGATTTACATACAAGCAATAGATTTTCAATTATGGAAGGTCATCTTGAAAGGGCCACACATTCCCATAATTAAAGTTGATGGTGTGGACATCCCTAAGCCTGAAGAGGACTAGGATGATCATGACATGAAGATGGGGGAATTAAATGGCAAAGCAATGAATTTGTTATATTATGCCTTGGATGCAAACGAGTTCAACC
The DNA here is from genome assembly GCA_021397845.1 of Areca catechu. Classification (NCBI taxonomy): domain Eukaryota; kingdom Viridiplantae; phylum Streptophyta; class Magnoliopsida; order Arecales; family Arecaceae; genus Areca; species Areca catechu. Next base: position 119,886,308 of record CM038043.1, read on the forward strand.
AAATTTCCACTTACTCTTCAGCAAAGGAAATCTAGGATTAACACGAAGTGACCCATAAGGGAACTTCTCAAGTGAAAACCTCCAAGATAAATCTTTTTGTTCATAATTATGAATTGTTTAAAAAAGAACCTTCTGAAATAATTTCTGCCATGTTCTCTAGATTTACAAATATTATTAATGGTTTGAAGAGTCTTGGCAGGGTATACTCTAATGCAGATCTAGTTCAGAAGAACCTTCGTTCTTTGCCCGACAAATGGGATCCCAAAGTAACTGCAATCCAGGAAGCCAAAGATCTAAACACATTACTGCTGGATGAACTGCTGGGATCACTCATCACCCACGAGCTGACAATGCAGCACAGAACGGAAGATGAGCAGAAGAAAAAGAAGACAATAGCCTTCAAAGCTGCTTCCGAATCTAAGAGGGATGATGAAGAATCTGAAGAAGAAAGCACCTCCTCCAATGACGACGTAGAAGACGATGACATCGCTATGGTTGTGAGGAGATTCAAAAAATTTATGGGAAGAAAGAAAAGAAGGTATAACCAGAAATTTCATAGGAAGGATTATGGAAAGGAAAAGGAAAAGGACAGAGAGAAAGATAAAGAGGTAGTGCCCACATGCTAAGAATGCAAGAAGCCGGGGCACATACGTCTAGACTGTCCACTATTGAAGAAATCCTTCAAACAGAAGAAGAAAAAGAAAGCCAAGGTTGCTACATGGTCCGACAGTGAAGACTCATCATCATCTGAAGAAGAAGAGACCACCAAGACCGCAAATTTATGCTTAATGGGTCTCGAAGATGAGGTAATATCCCCTAACAATTTCACTGAATTTATATTTGATGAATTAAATTCTGCTTTTCATGAATTATTATCTGAATTTAAGAAAGCTGGAGTAAAGATAAAATCATTGAAAAATATGAATGATTCTTTACTCAAACAAAAGTACGAAATTTCAGAAAAGAACATTTTATTACAAAAATAATTGCATGACTTTTCTGAAAAATCTGAAAAGCTAAAAAATGAAAATCTTTCATATGAAAAGAAGAACAATGATTTACTTGCTGAAAAAATGAATTGAAAAAGGAGGTTATAAAACTCAAGCCTTTAGTTGAAAAACTCACTTTATCTTTAAATAAGCTTGAGTTAATTTTAAAAGAATAATGACTTTCAGGAAATAAAGCTGGAATTGGGTTTAAAACTTCTTTTATGAATGGAATTTTAGCAACTACTTTTGTGAAATCCAAAACACTTGCTCAAAATGTTGTCTCAAAAAAGTTTCAGCCACACCAAAAACTGTTTCTACTTCAAAGTCTTTGTTATATGTTCCTAAGAATTTGAGCAAAAATGCATACATTTCAAAAAGTTCAAAATCTGCATCAAGTGCATCAACCTTTATATCTTCAAATTCTGTTTCAATCAAAAATTCTAAAGTTGTTTGCTATATTTGTAAAAGAATAGGACATAAAGCTTTTGAATGCAATAATAGTAGAAATGTCCTTAAGAAAGTAAGAAAGATTTGGGTTTCCAAAGGAACCACCTCTGCTGACCTGCAAGGACCCAAGGTAGCTTGGGTACCTAAAAGCATTCATTGACTGTTTTGCAAGAATGTCTTGCAGCCCAAAAATTGAAGAAAAGGTGGTACAGACAGTGGCTGCTCAAGACATATGACGAGTGACAAGGACCAATTCATTACCCTTGAAATGAAAGAAGTAGGCTTGGTCACCTTTGGAGATAATGGCAAAGGGAGAATAATCGGTATTGGTAAGATCAAAATAACACCCTTCACTTTTATTGAAAATATCTTGCTAGTAGATAAATTGAAGCATATTCTCTTAAGTATAAGTCAATTGTGTGATAAAGGCTTCAAGGTTATCTTTGAATCTTCTATGTGTATAGTAACCAACTCATTAGATTCTAGTAATAAGTTCATTGGACATAGACTCGGGAATATCTATGTGGTAGATATTAATGATCTTGCCATGTCAAGTAGCCCTAGTCTAGTTGTAATGAATGCTCAGACCAAAAAGTCGGGTTTACTATGGCATAGATGATTAGGTCATGCTAGCATGCATATAATTGCCAAATTAATTTCAAAGATCTTGTTAGAGGCATGCCTAAGTTTAAAGTTGATTTAAATCATGTTTGTGATGCATGTCAAATGGGTAAACAAACAAGGAGGAGTTTTAAATCAAAGAATATAATTTCTACAACAAGACCTCTTGAATTACTTCACATGGATCTTTTCGGACCTACTAGGACCACAAGCCTAGGAGGGATGAAATATGCTCTTGTGATAGTAGATGATTTCTCGAGATTTACTTGGGTTTTGTTCATTGCTTCGAAAGATGAAACTTTTCATATTTTTAGAAAATTTCATAAAAAGGTTTCAAACCAAAAGAACTTATCTTTGATTTCAATTAGAAGTGATCATGGAACTGAGTTTGAAAATCATTTTTTTGAAGATTATTGTACTGAATTTGGGATTGATCACAACTTCTCGCTCCTAAATACCTCAACAAAATGGTATTGTAGAGAGGAAAAATAGGACATTGGAAGAAATGGCTCGCACAATGTTGTGTGAAGGAAATCTTCCAAAGTACTTTTGGGCAGAAGCGGTGAACACTGCATGTTATGTTTTAAACTACGTTTTGATCCATCGTATTTTAACGAAAACCCCCTATGAGCTTTGGAATGACAAAAAACCCAATATTAGTTATTTTCATGTGTTTGGATGTAAATGCTTTGCGCATAACAATGGAAAAGATAATTTAGAAAAATTTGATTCTAAAGCTGATGATGCAATTTTCCTAGGTTATTCGTTAAATAGCAAAGCATATCAGATTTTTAATAAAAGGACTCTTACTGTTAAAGAGTCAATTCATGTTGTATTTATTAAAACTAGCCCTACACCTTCTAGACAAGAAGAGTGCATAGACAATGATGCAGGTACATTACAAAAAGGAATGGATTACTTAAGCATTCAAGACAGACACTCAAGATAGAGAAGAAGCAGTAAGTAAGGATCACACTGATCTACCGAGGGACTGGAGGTATGTTACATCTCACCCTAAAGAATTAATAATAGGAGATCCTTCACATGGTGTTAGGACTAGGGCTGCACATAAGGATGCACATGATTACCTAGCCTTTGTGTCACAAATAGAACCCCATAGCTTAGAAGAGGCTGAGACTGACCCAAACTGGATGATGGCAATGCATGAAGAATTAAATCAGTTTGAAAGAAAAATGGTATGGACACTTGTAGATGACCATCCAATAATAGGAACCAAATGGGTCTATAGGAATAAATTAGATGAGCAAGGAAACATTATAAGGAACAAAGCTAGATTAGTGGCTAAGGGATATAACCAAGAAGAAGGTATTGATTTTGATGAAACTTATGCACCCGTAGCAAGACTAGAAGCTATTAGATTACTACTTGCATTTGCGTGCTACATGAACTTTAAACTCTTTCAAATGGATGTAAAAAGTGCATTTCTTAATGGTTTTATCTCTGAACAAGTTTTTGTGGAACAACCACTAGGTTTTGAAAATCACACTTTTCCAAACCATGTATTTAAATTAAATAAAGCATTGTATGGTTTGAAACAAGCACCTAGAGCATGGTATGATAAACTTAGCACTTTCTTGATTGAAAATGAGTTTCCAAGAGGTAATGTAGACAAAACTCTATTTATCAAAAAGAAGAATAATGACATCTTAGTTGTACAATATATGTGGATGACATCATTTTTGGTGCAACTAACAAATATCTATGTAAAGAATTTGCTAAGCTTATGCAGAGAGAATTTGAAATGAGCTTAATGGACGAGCTAAACTACTTCCTTGGACTTCAAGTAAAACAAACAAATGAAGGCATCTTCATCAACCAAGCCAAATACATCAAGAAAATCATCAAAAAGTTTGGCATGGAGAGTAGCAAATCAATAAGCACACCCATGAGCCCAGCTTACAGATTAGACAAAGATGAGAATAGATCCAATGTTGACCAAAAGCTATATAGAGGTATGATCGGATCCTTATTGTATTTGACTGCAAGTAGACCTGACATATTATATAGTATATGTGTATATGTTAGATTTCAGTCATCACCAAAAGAAACACATATGCTTGCTGTTAAAAGAATAATTAAATATTTGAAAGGAACAAGTAATTTAAAAATTTGGTATTCTAAACATTCTACTCTGAATTTGATTGGATTCTCTGATGCTGATTATGCTGGTTCTAAAATAGATAGAAAAAGCACTAGCGGTACATGCCAATTTCTAGGGTTGATTTAATTTCATGGCATTGTAAGAAGCAAAATTCCATAGCCTTGTCCACAGCTGAGGCTGAGTACGTGGCTGCTGGTAGTTGTTGTGCTCAAGTGTTATGGATTAAACAACAACTAGAAGACTTTGGTGTATCACAATCTAAAATTCCAATTAAATGTGATAACACAAGTGCTATTAATTTGACAAAGAATCCAATTCAACACTCTAGAACCAAGCACATTGAAATTAGACATCATTTTATTAGAGATAATGTTTCTAATGGTAATATTATGCTTGATTTTGTTCCTACTGAAGATCAATTAGCTGACATATTTACTAAGCCACTCAATCAAGATAGATTTGAGCTAATTAGGAGTGAATTAGGGCTTTGCGATCCTTCTAAATTCTCTAACCTACTTCCTTCAAATCTAAGAAAATTTTATCTAGAGAACCTCCTCAATTTATTCTATTTTATTGAGCCTTAATTTCCTTCGAAATTCTATTCAAAATCTTTCTGATTTGTGTTCGAATTTTTCAAAACTCCATTTTCTCTGTTCGAGTCGACTGGATCTTAATCCGAGTCAATTGATTTTTTGAAAATTTTGAGCAAGTTTTGGCCTAGCCGACTCGAGCAGTTTCGAGTCGACTAGATCCTCTGATGGTTTTAGGAGAGCTCTGGCCGAGCCGACTCAAGCCTTTTTAGGGCTACTCGAGTCGACTGGAATTTCGATCGAAGTGTTTTGCTTAGGTTTATAAACTCTTCTCCGAACCGTTTAATCTTTATGTTGTCTTCTCTAACGGTTCATTTATCTCCAAAACCTACTCCAAAGACTTCCTTCTCCCTTCCAAGCACTCCAATTTCTTGATTTTCCATCTTTCCTATTAATGGCACCCAAGCGTGCGACGGGTAAATGCTCCATTAGGGTTGCTCCAACTGTTGAAAAGGAAAGAAGGTCCAAAAGGTGGCAAGAAGAGCCAAGTAGCACCTTGCATAGTGAAGAATTTGTAGACAAAGCCACAAGAGATGCTCCAACCACTCCTAGCCAAGTGCCTTCGATGTCTACACGTCCGGTAACCTCCGACCACCGAATTAACTTTGAGTTTATTAAAGGCATTGGGTTAAGAATAGGAGATTTAATTGATGATCAAGGGTGGAGAAAATTTTGTTCTTTGAATGAAATGACCTATCCTACTTTGGTTAGAAGTTTTTATGAAAATTTAAGACTGGAAACTAATCATGTGGAGTCTACTTTAAAAGGAAAGAGGATTATAGTCAATGAGGAATCTCTACATGAATTACTGGACATACCTTCTGATGGACTAAGATTTCTAGTAATTGACAACAGAGAAAAGACTCTAAGAACAATACTGAACAAAGAAGATGTAGGAGGAATTGGTACAGTTTTTGCTAACACCCTGTCACTGGAAATGAGATTTCTTCACAATTTTATTTGTAGAATTTTCTTGCAAAGAACTGGGAGATTTGACTGGATAAGTGAAAAGGATTTATGCCTTATGAAGCACATTTTAGAGAAAACTTCTGTCAATCTGTCATATATTATAATCATGCAAATGAAGGAGACAGTTAGGAAGGCCAAATCCTGTCTACCCTATGGAATGGTGCTTACCCTCTTGTTTAAATCTCATAGAGTCAGTTTAGATGGTGAAGATGGATTGGAATTGCATCATACAGATGTCTAAACTTCTAAAACTCTAGAGAGAATGGGGTACTTCCAATTGGAAGGAGTATAGAGAAAGAAAGGCACCAATGTAAGGGCTATTGGCAGCTCAAGTAGTAGTGAAGAAGAAGAAGAGGAAGAGAATATAGAAGTAGCTGGAACTTCTTCTACACCAGTACCTGTGCCTGAGTCACTTGTATCTAAGCTTGCTTCTATTGTTGAGGAGACTAGAAAACCTTCTCCTATGTTTGAAATGCCTGCAGTGGAGTTTGATTTGCCTGCATCAGAGTTTGACTTTCCTGCAGCTGATGTTCCTTTACCTGACTACCCTTCTGCAGCACCACAGCCTCAAATAAGTCAAGTTCAGATTGAAGAACAGATGAGAAGCTTGACAGATACACTGACAGGCACAATAACTTCTTTATTTAGTGATTTGAAAAAGTCAGTGGACAGTAAATTGGACAGACTGGAAGAGCATGTTTCAAATCTATAAGGAAAGGTTGAAGCTATGGAAGCTTCAAGATCAACTCCTCAGATAGAACTTCAACCAATTCTGAATTGTATCTCTACAAGTTCTGAAGCAATTTTGAAGTCTGTGGACACTACATTAAATGAATATCAAACTGAGTTAAGGGAACTTAGAGGCAAAGTGGGAACTATTGTTGATACAAGAAGTATGGCTGATGATTACACTAGAGGCATTGGGATCATCAGGTCGGAGCTTGGCAGACTTCGAGGATCAGCTAAGGCATTCGCCAATGTCCAAGCTTCTGAGCTTATGTCAATGCAGAAAGAAATAGGTGAGATGAAGGAGGCAGTGAACAAAGTGCCAGTTAGCCTCAAGGACATGGAGCAACAGCTTGGAGCAATTTGGATGGAAATGGTGTCTATCTGTGGCACTGTCAGATCCTTGGAGGTCACAGCTAGGACCAGACCATTGTATGAACTACCTCCCATTTCCACTAGGGCTCCTAGCACCTCTCATCACCCTAGGGCTCCTCCTCTTCATGCTTCATCTAGTCGATCACCTAGACCCACTTCTTGGCATGGTGTCAATGTTCCTAGAGATGACTCTGAGTAGATGTTTTGTAGTTTCAGTACTTTTTGGATGCTTTTTGAAACTTTTGTAATGGTTGGTGTACTGAACACCTTTTTGATAGAAATGAAATGAACATCTTTTTGATTATTGTGTAATGTGTGTATTTGTATTATCTTGTTTACTCTCTCCATTTGTTTAAATAGAATTCTCTTTCTAAGTTGAGAAAGTGAAATTATCTCAAACAAATCTTAAAACTTTATCAATCTATTTAAAATTCTGAACTTATCTGTTTAACTTTTTTGAATTGATGACAAAAGGGGGAGAACCATAGAGTGCATGAAAGAAAAAGCATAATGAATTGCAATAGAACTACTAAAGCAAAGTAGACAGGGGGAGTTTTAAAGAATTTTTGAATGACCTTTGCATTTTTGAATGATTTTTTGCATATTATTTTGTTAAAATGTTCAATTGAATGATAAAGGGGGAGAAACCTGAGAAATTTCTTATTGTTTAGAAATTTTATAAAAAGGGGGAGATTTACATGTTCAATTTACATGCTTCAATGATTACTATGATTCTCTCTACTTACTACACCTATTTGTTAATACTTAATGCTTCTTGATACATACAAGCAATCATTCTCTGATACTTACAGTTTATAAAATTAACTTTGTGCATAACTGCATAGCACATATTGATACACATTTGAGATTACAGTTGATTTTATGAATTGTCAAACAAGTGTAAATGCTTAACTTGATATATATCCATACTTGTGAATAGAATAGATTCTTTTCATGCCCAGTATTTTATCATCATCAAAAAGGGAGAGATTGTTGACCCTTAAAGTAATTTTGATATAACAAAATATTGGAGCATACTTATCTAACAACTCTTCAAATGATTGACAAGTTTTTGTAGGACAACTACATTGACACACTTTCTAAATCCTATAATCTTTATTGCTTTGTGTTGAGTTGTAAAGTGTTTAGAATCTTGTAAAGAAGAACCCTACAAAAGATTCCTACGCAAATCAAGTTTAAGGGTTACTTCTAGTAGTTTTCAAGCTTCAATTTTTCTTGAATTTATTATAAGAAGTCCTTAAAAGAAGTCTTCAAAGCATGGGACAAGTGTTCTGGAAGATAGAGTTTAATCTGGTTGAAGAACCAATTTTGGGCCGACTGGATGGAGGACCTAGCCGACTCTGGCACTGGCACAGGAAAGAAGTTCTATGGCACACAGATCCAGCCGACTGGCACCAAGGCCCAGCCGACTCATCAAGAACATGGTTGAGAACATTCTGAGTTCTCAGGGATCTGAGCCGACTGGAATTCAGCCCAGCCGACTTGTCTAGAACTTGGTTGAGAATGGTCTAAGAGCCTCTGAGATTTGAGCTGACTGGATTTCAACCTAGCTGACTCGTCCTGAGTAAGGTATTTTCTCAACTGTGGAAGCTAGCTGACTGGCATTTAGCCCAGTCGACCCAAACTTTATCCCAGCCGACTCGAAGATTGTCCGAGCCGACTGGAATGACGGGGTCACCTCAACGGCTAATTCCAGTTCTCAGTTTTTGAATTCTAAAAGTGCTCTAATGGTAACCTGTCACCTCCCAACGGTCTACAACGTTCAAAATCAAAGGAAGGCAGTTGAAGTCTCTATCAATAAGGTATAAGAACATCTTTGAAGAGATTAATGAATTATTGGACATTTATTGAACACTTATTGAAGTGAGAAGAGAGAGAGCACTTGAGCTTTAAAGTCTGCAACAACTCTTATCAGAAGCTTGAAGCATCTTTTGAGGAAAGCAAGGAAGCCATTAAAGTGCATTGAAGAGCATTCAGTGGATCTTCACTCGAGCTACATTGGCAACCACCTAGATAATAGAGTTTGTCTTTATTGTTGCTTCTTTATTCTATTTTTAGAATATCTGGGTTATTGGTGAGCCCGGTTTTAAAAACCAAATGGGTTTCTTTGGTGAGCCTGTAAAAACCAGAGTGTAGAGGTTTCTTTGGTGAGCCTATTTAAAAACCAAAGTATAGAGGTTCTAGGTGAGCCTATGAAAACCTAGTTTGGGTTTCTTTGGTGAGCCCATTTTTAAAAATCAAAGTGTAGAGGTTAGGATTGTGAGCCTGTAAAATAATTTGACTGTATTCCGATTTGGGGGATATAGTAGAAATCCTGAGTGGTGAACTTAGGTAGTGGACGTAGGAGCTGGGTTGCTCCGAACCACTATAAACCTGCTTTATTTGTGTTGTGTTTGATTTACATTTTAGCTTCTGCACTTATTCTCTGATTAACACAGCACCTAACCACTAAAAGGAATTACTTATGCACATACTTGCAAAAATTTTATAATTTCCAATTCACCCCCCTCTTGGGAAAAAGCACCATGGTTAACACACGGGTTGCAATTGGAAAGTAAGTCTTACCTTTGAACTTATTAGTGTTTGTTATGTAACACAAGGCACTAATGAGGAATTAGGATCTCAACCCCACTAAGGAAACCGGGAAGGTTTCTCGTTTACCATAAAATGAGGGTTATGGTATTTGAAAAAATAGTGGGAGACATAATTAGATAGTAAGTCCTTATCTAATTATGAATGTCATTCTTGAGTGGTCTGCTGATATTGTTCTTTAATTAAATGTAGTATATTTATATTTATGGCTTCAAACTTATCACTGAGCCCATCTTGGATGCCAATAAGTTAACCGGTCCAAATTATGTGGATTGGTTGAGGAACCTGAGAATTGTATTAACTCAGGAAAAGCTTTCCTATATACTTGATTCTTCGGATCCTGAGGTGATTGGAGAGGATGCTTCAGAGGAGGAAAGGGCCGCACATCAAATGTGGCTAAATGACAGTATCACTGTCAGTGAATCATGTTGGCTTCCATGAGCAATGAGCTCCAGAGGCAACATGAAGGTATGGAACCTCAGTCCATATTGCTCAATTTAAAAGAGCTTTATGGAGAGCAAAGTAGGGCTGCCCGATACGAGATATCGAAGCAGTTGTTCCGAACATGGATGAGTGAAGGTTTACCTGTGCAAACCCATGTGCTGAAAATGATTGACTTAATCACTCGATTGGGTCAATTAGGGTTTGTGAAGGATAATGAACTTAATCAGGACTTAATCCTGTAGTCACTCCCAGATTAATTCTCTCAGTTTGTTCTTAACTACCATATGAACAAATTGAATACCACTTTGCCAGAGCTGCTTAACATACTTAAGATAGCTGAGAGCCACTCTAAAGGAGATAAGGCTCGTGTTCTTCTTGTTAATGGAAGAAAGAAACAGGCAAGGAAAAAGGGTATGAAAAGAAAGTTTAACTTTAAGAAGAGTATCCAGAAGAAAAATAAGAAAGCTAAGAAGGATGATGGAGCATGTTTCCATTACGGCAAGACTAGGCATTGGAAGAAGAATTGCAAGGTTTACTTTGCAAGTGTGAAGCAAGATGCAAGTGGAGCATCTAAAGGTTTGTACATGATACAAACTAATTTATCATTGAGTGCTTCTATTTCTAATTCATGGATATTAGATACCGCATGTGGATCTCATATATGCAATTCATTGCAGGGACTCCACAGAATTAGAAGATTGAAGAGGGGTGACTTTAAACTGCATGGGGCTAGTGGTGAAGCCATATATGCTGAAGCTGTGGGCACCTATCTTCTTTTATTACCTTCGGGTGATGTAATAAAGCTAGAAGAATGCTTCTATGTACCAGATATTATTAGAAATATTATTTCTATCCCCTTGTTATTACAACAGGGATATGAAATAAGTGTAAAGAGCAGTGGCTGCTCTATTCTTTATAATAATAAAATATTTGGACATGGATCTTTTATAAATGGTCTTCTAACTTTGCAACTCAATGATAATATTCTTGTTGATGATAAGAAGAGAAAAAGATATAATGACAATGTCACATATCTCTGGCACTACCGATTAGGTCATATCAGTGAGTCAAGAACAAACAAGTTAGTCAAAGATAATTACTTTGACTCTAATGATTTCCAAACATTAGGAACTTGTGAATCTTGTCTCAAAGGAAAAATAACTAAGTCTCCATTCATTGGACATGAAGAAAGAGCAACTGAATTGTTATGTCTTATACATACTGATGTGTGTGGACCTATGTCAACTTAGGCCAGAGGAGGATATTCTTATTTTATCACTTTTATTGATGATTTATCAAGGTTCGGTTATGTGTATCTTATGAAACACAAGTCTGAAGCTTTTAATAGGTTTAAAGAATATCAAAGTATGGTTGAAAAACAAACTGGACTTAGTATTAAAACTCTTCGTTCTGATCGAGGAGGTGAATACTTGTCTAGTGAGTTTTTGAACCATCTCAAAGACAAAGGCATTATTTCTGTATGGACTCCTCCTTATACACCCCAGTTAAATGGAGTGACAGAAAGGAGAAATCACACCTTATTAGATATGGTGAGGTCCATGATGAGCTTCATAGATCTTCCCATTTCCTTTTGAGGATATGCCCTGAAAACTGCTGCATATATATTAAACAGGGTTCCGTCTAAGTCAGTAAGTAGCACTCCATATGAGTTATGGAATGGCAAGAGACCAAATCTTAATTACTTAAAGATTTGGGGTTGCCACGCTTATGTCAAGAACAATTTCAGACATAAGTTAAGTGATAGGGCTGACAAATGTAGGTTTGTTGGTTATCTAAAAGAGGGTGTTGGATACCTCTTTTATAATACTACTGAGCAAAAGATAATTGTCAGTAGGCATGCTACATTCTTGGAGAAAGAATTTATCTAAGAAAGAAGTAGTAATTCTTCACTTGAGTTTTGTGAAGAACTGAACCAACTAACTGATGAGCCTTCAAGAGAAATTCCTCAACCAGAAGTTCTTGAGGATCAAGAACAGCCACAATACACACCTCTCTGAAGGTCAGAGAGGGTGTGGGGAGTACCTCTTAGATATGGCTTTGTCATCGGAGATGACAATGAAGCCAGTATCATACAGAATGATGATCCTGTGACCTATTCGTAAGCTATCGAGAGTAGAGACTCTAACAAATGGCTAAGTGCCATGAAATCTGAAATGGACTCTATGTATTCCAATCAGGTTTGGACTTTGGTAGATATACCTGAAGGAATTAACCCAATAGGGTGTAAATAGGTCTTCAAGAAAAAGATTGGAGCAGATGGTCAAATTGAGACCTACAAGGCTAGACTAGTAGCAAAAGGTTTCAGACAAAAACATGGTATAGACTATGATGAAACTTTTTCTCCAGTAGCCATGCTCAAGTCCATTCGAATAATGCTTGCCATAGCATCATACCATGACTATGAGATTTGGCAGATGGATGTAAAGACTGCTTTCCCCAATGGAAACCTTGAGGAAGAAGTCTATATGTCACAACTAGAGAGTTTTGTCTCAAGTGGGAGACCAAATTAGGTATGCAAATTAAAGAAGTCTATTTTTGGACTTAAGCAAGCATCGAGGAGTTGGAACATCTGTTTTGATGAAACAATTAGAGGATTTAGTTTTGTCAAAAATATGGATGAACCATGTGTATATAAGAAGACAAGTGGGAGTGCACTTGTTTTCTTGGTTTTGTATGTGGATGACATACTGATAATTGGGAATGATATCCCAATGTTGCAATCGGTTAAGACTTGGCTATCATCAAAGTTTTCAATGAAGGATTTGGGAGAAGCATCCTATATACTGGGTATAAGGATCTATAGAGATAGATCCAAGAGGATGCTATGCTTATCCCAATCCAGGTACATTGACTTAGTATTGAAGAGATTCAACATGGATGGAAGTAAGAAAGGTTACTTGCCAATGAGTCAAGGCATACATCTCTTTAAAAATATGTCTCCTAAGACATCGAAAGAAAGAGAGAGGATGACTAAGATTCCTTATGCTTTGGCTGTAGGATCAATTATGTATGCTATATTATGTACCAGACCAGATGTTGCTTATACCTTAGGTATAGTGAGCAGATTTCAGGCAGATCCAGGAGAAGATCATTGGAAAGCTGTAAAAAATATTCTTATGTACCTTAGAAAAACTAAAGATATTTTTCTAGTATATGGAGGATCTGAGTTGAAATTAGAAGGCTATACAGATTCTAGTTTTTAATCAGATCCAGATGATAGCAAATCTATGTCGGGGTATGTCTTCACCCTGAATGGTGGTGTAGTGAGCTGGAAAAGTACAAAATAGCCAACAGTAACTGACACATCACTGAGGCAGAATACATAGCTGCAAGTGAAGCCGTAAAGGAAGCTGTATGGATGAAGAAATTCATCATGGAATTGGGTGTGGTTCCGATATACAACAGCCAGTGCCATTGTATTGTGATAACACTGGAGCTGTTGCACAAGCCAAGGAACCAAGGTCTCATCACAAGTCCAAGCACATTCTAAGACGGTTCCACCTCGTTCGAGAGATAATAGAAAGACAAGATGTTGTCATCAATCGAGTAGATACAAAGAACAATATAGCAAACCCATTCACTAAAGCATTACCTAAGCAACAGTTAGATCGCCACTTGGATGGTATGGGTATAAAGTACAAGAGCGATTGGCTTTAGTGCAAGTGGGAGTTTGATAGAAAAGTGCCCTAAGAGCCAATCATTGTAAGGCCCTTTTTTTTTTTGTATTCTTCCAGCTCTTGTATGACATTATATATTAATAAAGGCATCTATTTTTCATCATATACTGTTGTGTAATATTTATGATTATGATGACCCCATAGATTAGAGCAATAGATTAGGGTTATGATGAAGTTCATAACAGTGAGACCTAATTTTCTATAAACCCTAAACTAAAATGTTCCTAGTCATGGACCATTGATTCAGGGATCAATGAATCCGGTAAGACTAGCTTATCCTATGTATGCTCAAATGATGAGAGTGGTTGGTCTCACAACTACTTGTGTAGAGATACTAATACAAGGATAAGGGTGTTCATCAGGGTATGAGTATACTAAACTGATCCGTACCGGGACTATGTTATGGAAGTCTTACTACTTGTCAAAAGATAGATCCCTGAGTAGGAGTTGTGCATGTGATCTTTAGACCTGAGGTCACCATGGTTCCTTGTGCACACTAAGCCATATTTTGGTTCATACTCATTCATGCCATTACAACATGTACGGGGTGTTCTGGGTATGGTGGAAGGTGTATGGAGGATATGAGTGGACCAACAAGGAATCGATCATTCCTAGTAAGAGGAATTGTTATCCTATGCAATCTATTCGATGAGTAACTTAAGGAGCCTTTGATCAAAGCAGGATGAGATTAGTGGAATCTAATCAGTCATCAGCTGAGTCCTCACTATCAAGTTGAGATTCGATATGATTAAGTGTTAGGGTTTGACATCTATCCATACCTATCACTTAATCGAGATAATGGGAGATCGAAAGATTGAATTGCACGGTAACTTACTATTAAAGGATATTTTGGTAATTTTGACCAAATTCCTCATCTTCCGGGTAGGCATGACACGTTGCTAGATGTCAATCTTGTCTTGTAGGTATTCATGAACCAATTGGATTGGTTTCATGAGTCAATTCGATGGATGGTTCGAATTGGACAATTAGATGAGCTAGTTTGACCTAATTAGGTCAATTGGGTTCGATTGGATCGAATCGCTCAAACCTAAACCAACTACTAGCTAGATGTGGAACCCAATGGGTCACACACACTAGACAATTGGATAAGGAAGTCATTCATGATTTAATTAGGGTCAAGGATCCTAATTGGTTAGCTAGGTGACACACTAGCACGTGTAGGCTAACCTAATTCCTAAACCCAATTGGATTGGGTCCGGTTGCTTGCTAAATGGACTAACCAATTTATAGGAGACCTAAATTGGGTTATGTTCTAAGTAGGATGAATTTATCAGATTTTATCTGATATTTTTTGGAGGTTTTATCTCGGAATTATGAAGAGTCCCTAAGGCATAGGACTCTTGGTACCTAAATGACATGTTGGCATTCAAAAGGGCCTAGAAGGGTCTATAGTTCTCTGATCGGAAAAATTTTATATGGTTGGAAAGCTTATTTAATTCCCTTTCATTTGAAACCCATATTTCATATACTTTGACTTTTTCAAAGGTAGCATATGGTGTGAAAAAAGGTTGACCGAATTGTGAAGAGAAGCGACTCTTCATTTGGCGCGCAGAAAGGACCAAGAGTCCTTCTGCAGATTAGTTTCTTCTATTGATTGGACTTCATCTAATCTTTATATTTATCTCCACACCCTCTCATGAAGGATTTGACTGGTCAATCATTTTTGAATTGGCATGAAGAAGGAAAGGATGAATGGCGCACATGAAAGGTTGTGACTTTTCATGAGAGGGCGCACGGTTTGAAGCATAGTCCTTCTACTTTCAGATCTCTTCAGTTTTCTCTGACTTTTAGAAAATGAGAAGATGCCTCTTGGCTTTTCCAGAGACCGGCACATGCCATGTGGCATGAGAAGGTTTCATTTGGACATGAAGAGATGTCGATAAGACTCCTGAATCCTAAAGAGTCTTATCAGATATGAAGAAACATATCTGATAAGAGATTTTGGGATGTGTTTCATGACCCTTAAGAAACTATTTAAAGGGTGTATGGTGGAATGAGATGATATTCATTTAGTCATCTGAAATAGGAGTCTAGATTCTACCGTATTATCCATCTAAGTTTTTCTCTCTCCCTCTTCCTTTCTTTAAGACAGGTCTTTTCTATTAGGACAAGGCTTTGTTTTAGGACATAAGCCTAAGGGGTCCTAAAGGAGAGTTGTCCTAAAACCAAGAGTGATTTAGAAGAGTATCCACAGAGTCCTATAGTGGAATAGTGAGTCCTACAAAGGCCAAAGTCTAAAAGGCTGCCAAAAGAGTCCTACTAGGGCAAGCAACTTCAAGAAGGAGTTCTTTCTTGTTTCAAATCTTGTGTGGATCACCGTTGGAGGACTTACACTTGTGAGTCTAGTGGAAGAAGTAAATATAGCGCTCCAGGTATGTTTCATTAACCTTCTTTTATGACATATTAGTTGTAATCGAATAAGGGATCTTGGGAATTAGGGTTTCTAACTGATAAAGTGTTATCTTTATGAATGAAATTTTATAATTCAGTCTTACTAAGTTACATAATGATCTCCTTGAAACCGAAAAAGAGGTGGGGTGGTGGGATTCTCCCCCTTCTTATCACAGGGTCCTAATTAAAAACCACCAGTCCACTTAGGGCATTTACCTCTGGACCTCTAGCCTTAGACACCGGCTTTCAGTAATAGATGATGGGTTGGGTGCACCAGTTCCCTCACTAGACTCAGACCTGACCTGTTGGTATCCCTAAATTATATTTTTACCCAGTTTTAATTAAGGCTTGGGTTCGTATGAGGATGGTTGTTTTGGGCCCAGGATAGGTGACGAAATCCTGCCCTGATCTGAGATAGAGAAATTGCCCTTACGATTGATTTAATGAAATGATGACAATCGATGAGCCCTAATGCAACTAATAACAATCAGAAAATAAAAGTATTTTTGTGTCTTTCATGAGGTGGCAAATTAAATTTAAACTGATTAAATTATCAAACAAAATTTGGCTTGGGTTGGGTGGGGTTTAATAGTTGATTAGGTTTGGTTTAGTTAGATATGCAGAAATCACAGAAGTTAGCATGGATTTCAATGCAAAAGAATTATATAAGATTTATAGAATAAATAATGATGTGTGATGATGATTCCTACCAAGTTTCATGCAAAACAAAAATTGTATTATGATGCAAAACCTAGGGTCTCTAACTGGGTGCAGGAAAACACAGATTTTCGATTAGGGTTTCTAGGATGCCAAATTTGTCATAGTTTGTGGTTCTGTAAAATATAAAAAAAATCTCAGTAAAATAGAGGACTCAACAGAGATGACGTGATGCAAATTTCAAAGAAAATACCTAAGATGGTGAATCAGACCTAAACATGGACTCCTAATGTAGAAACAGTATGCAAAAAAATGTCAGGGTTTTATTTTGATGCAGATTTTTCCTATTTTTCAAATCAGAAGAATTACAAAAAAATTATAGAAAAATAGAGGACAAAACAAAGGTTAATCACCATGAAAATCAGATAAAAACAAAAACTTTAATATGGGGAAACAGTCCTAAAGTTTGATGCATATCCAGGTTTCAGTAAGTAGAAAACCTAAGCTAGGATGCAAGAACATGCCCTAATCCTACTCTGATACCAAAATTGATGAGGGGCGGGATTCTAATATGATGCAGGATGATATGCAAGGGATGAAGATGAAGAAAATCATATTAAAGCAAGCAAATATTTTTAGATTTTTTTATGGTTTTGATTCCTGAAACTAGCCTAGATTAGGTTAGGATTATCTTGTATCAATTAGCATCCAACCCACATGCTAGTTCAATCAAAAAAAAAAGAAAATCAGGATCCTAGGTCAAAGAAGGACTATTAAGAGCATGTTCAACTTCAAGAAATCAAAAAAAGTGAAATAGGAATTAGGTTTAACATACCAGGCAATGATTTCTAGTTGCTGTAGAAGAGATCGCTCCTCTTAGATCGGCACCTGGATGTCCCGGTCACTTTCCCGTGAATCCGTTGGCTTTTTATCAGATTGGTTCTAGGGCAAAGAAAAATTCATCCAAAGGGAGTGGTACTGGAGGGATCCTGTAAATGTCAGGGGTTAGTGTCAAGGATGATGGAAAAAATATAAAATGGGGGATTAGAAGAGAAGAAAAAGTAGAATCATTGGGGCCAATTTAAGGACTGTAGAAGATGAAGACGCCTGGATCCTTGGAGGGCTGATGGTGGGCATCTTAGGGCTTTTGCTTTGATGGGCAATGGCTAGGGTTTAGTAAGATGAAACAGGAACAAGTCTCACACACACTTCCAAAGAGCACAAATTGTCACAAGAAAAATTCACCAAAGTTTTAATTCATGAAAAGAGATTGATTACTAGAGGGGGAGGGGGTGGGATATTTATAGATTCATCCAACCCTTTCCCTGTCAAACTAAGAGTACACAGTATGAATCGAATTAGGAGAATAAAGTTGAGTAGAATAAGGAGTACATAATTTGAATAGAATTGGCAAACTGAATTCCTTGTAGAACTTGGACATCAACTCCTCCTTGGACTTGGAAGCTTTGACTTTTCTCCATGGACTTGGACTGGTATGAAATTCTTGCTGGGCTTGGACTGAGTCAAAGTCTTGGGCATCTTGGACTGGGTCAAAATATAGGGTGCCAACTTCATGATGGGCTAGGGGGCGTCAACTGCTATGGGCCTTGGACTGGGGTGCCAAGGATAGGGATCTGGGATGGCACTTCTTCATGAAATCTTGTATGCTTGAGGTGCCTAAGGCCTGGTATGCTGGGGCACCATCTCCTGGAGGGCTTGCGCAGTATGAAGAAATCTAGATGCTGGGTTGGTGACTTAAGTGTGGTTCAAAAGGTCCTCCTCTTGAATAAAAATTATATGAACTCAAAAAGGCCTAACTAACAAAACTCAAAATAGGCCTAAATAAACAATGAACTCACTGAACAGATAAACAATATTCAATGGACTAAACAAGAAACTTTCACCGATTTAGTGAATCTAACTGGCTCACTTTATTATAGGACTCATAAAATTTGGACTTCATTATAGGACTTAATAAAAATTGACCAACACATGACTTAGAGGACAAATTGAAGCTTGAAGTCTTTGTCTGATCTAATATCCCCATCATAATTTGCTCGAGTCGGCTCGAGCAAAGATATAAAAGACTTAATCAGGATATCTAGTCGGCTCGACTTGAGCATTGTTGCTCGAGTTGACTCGAACCAGAACTCTCTAAAAGAGTCAAAAAGGTTCAAAATTAAAAACTAATGTCAAAAATTTACAAGGAGAGATGGTCAAAGGTCTTGGTTTAATGTAGGAGGCTTTCTAGATAATATTTCCTTAAATTTTGAAGAGATTAGGTTAGGTTTTCTAAAGAGGGTTACAAAGTCCTAATTCTCCTCTAATCATTTCAAATCTATCTTGATTGAGAGGTTTAGTGAGAATGTCAATAAGTTGGTTTTCAGTAGGAACAAATTCAAGTACGATGTCACCATTCAAAACATGATCTCTAATAAAATGATGTCTAATTTCTATGTGCTTTGTTCTAATTGCTGAATTGGATTTTTAGAAAAATTTATAGCACTTGTATTATCACATTTGATGGAAATTTTAGATTGTGTAACACCAAAGTCTTCTAGTTGTTGTTTAATCCATAACACTTGTGCACAACAACTCCCAGTAGCAACATACTCTACCTCAGCAATAGATAGTGCTATCGAGTTTTGTTTCTTACAGTGCCATAAGATTAAATTCAACCCTAGAAATTGGCATGTGCTACTAGTGCTTTTTCTATCTATTTTGCATTCACCATAATCAGCATCAAAAAATATAATCAAATTTAATGAAGAATGCTTTGAGTATCATAAACCTAAGTTACTTGTTCCTCTTAGATATCTTATAATTCTTTTAACAGCAAGCATATGTGATTCTTTTGGATTAGATTCAAATCTAGCACAAACACATATGCTAACCAAGATATCAGGTCTATAAGTAGTTAAGTACAATAGTGATCTAATCATACCTCTATAGAGCTTTTGATCAATGTTGTTGCCATTTTCATTTTTGTCTAATCTATAGGTAAAGCTCATGGGTGTGCTCATTTCTTTATTTGTCTCCATACCAAACTTCTTAATGATTTCTTTAATGTATTTGGCTTGGTTTATGAAGATCCATCCTTTGATTATTTTACTTGAAGTCTAAGGAAGTAGTTTAATTCATCCATTAGACTCATCTCAAATTCACCCTGCATCAACTTAGCAAATTCTCTACAAAGTTCTTCGTTAGTTGCACCAAATATCATATCATCAACATAGATTTGTACAACTAATATATCATTATCTTTCTTTTTAATAAAAAGAGTTTTGTCTATATTTCCTCTTGCAAAATCATTTTCAAGCAGGAATTTGCTTAGTCTATCATACCAGGCTCTAAGTGCTTGTTTCAAACCATACAATGCTTTATTGAGTTTAAATACATGATTTGGAAAAGCATGACTTTCAAGATTTTGTGGCTATTTTACAAAAACTTGTTCAAAAATAAAACCATTCAAAAATGCACTTTTCACATCCATGTGAAAAAGTTTTAAATTCATATAGCAAGCAAATGCAAGAAGTAATCTAATGGCCTCTAGTCTTGCTACGGGTGCATAGGTTTTATCAAAATCTATCCTTCCTCTTGGTTGTATCCTTTGGCTATTAATCTAGCTTTGTTTCAACTACATTGCCTTGTTCATCTAGTTTGTTCCTATAGACCCATTTGGTTTCTATGATAGGATGGTTTAATGGTCTCTCAACTAAAGTCCATACATTGTTTCTTTCAAACTGGTTTAGTTCATCATGCATGGTCATCATCTAGTTTGGATCAGATTTAGCCTCTTCTAAGCTATGTGGCTCTATTTGGGATACAAAGGCTAGGTAATCATGTGCATCTTTATGTGATGACCTAGTCCTAACACCTTGAGAAGGATCACCAATAATTAAATCTCTTAGATGAGAAGTAACATACCTCCATTCTCTTGGCAGATCAGCATGATCCTTACCATTTCTTCTTCTTCTTGAGTTGATCTCTTTTGAATGCTCATATCTTTCATTTCCTTTTGAATTATACCTGCATCATTGTCTATGCACTCTTCTTTCTTAGAAGGTGAGGGGTTAGTTTCATCAAAAATAACATGTACTGATTCTTCATAATCAATGTTCGTTTATTAAATACTCTATATTATTTGTTATGTATTGAATAACCAAGGAAAATTGTTTCATCAAATTTAGCATCAATTTTTCTAGATTATCCTTATATTATTCAACACAAAGCATTTACAACCAAAGACATGAAAGTAATTAATATTAGGTTTTTTTTCATTCCAAAGCTCATAAGGGGTTTTCTTAAAAATTGGATGAATCAAAATAGATTTAAAATATAACAAGCAGTGTTCACCGCTTCTATCTAAAAGTACCTTGAAAGATTGCCTTCACATAACATTGTTCGGGTCATCTCTTCCAAAGTCCTATTCTTTCTCTCTACAACACCATTTTGTTGTGGTATTCTAGGAGTGGAGAAGTTGTGATCAATGTCATTTTTTATGCAATAATCATCAAAAAATTGATTTTTAAATTTCGTGCCATGATCACTCCTAATAAAAACTATTGAAAGGTTTTTCTTATTTAAAACTTTTTTGTAAAATTTTTGAAAAACTTTAAAAGTTTCATCTTTATGAGCAATAAACAAAATCTAAGTAAATCTAGAGAAATCATCTACTATCAAAGAGCATATTTCATACCACCTAGGCTTGTAATCCTAGTTGGTCCAAATAAGTCCATGTGAAGTAGCTCTAGGGGTCTAGAAGTTGAAATCATATTTTTGGATTTAAAACTTTTCTTAGTTTGTTTACCTAATTTACAAGCATCATAAACATGTTCAAAATCTACTTTAAATTTAGGCAAACCTCTAACAAGATTCTTGAAAGTTAGCTTGGCAATAATGTGCATGCTAGCATGACCTAATCGTCTATGCTAAAGTAAACATGACTCCATGATTTTAGTATTCATTGCTACTAGACTGGAACTATTAGACATAGCTAGATCATTAAGATCTACTACATAAATATTTTCAAGTCTATGTCCAATGAATTTGTTGCTAAAATCAAGCGAGTTTGTTATAATACACATAGATGGACAACCTTGAAGCCTTTATCATATAATTGACTAATACTTAACAAATTATGCTTCAATTTGTCTACTAGCAATACATTTTCAATAAAAGTACAGGGGGTCAATTTGATCTTACCAATATTGATTATTTTTCCTTTGCCATTATCTCCAAAGGTTACCAAACCTCCTTCTTTCATCTCTAGGGTGATAAATTTATGCTTGTCACCCATCATATGCCTTGAACAGCCACTGTCGAGGTACTATATTTTCTTTAATTTTTAGGCTGCAAGACATTCCTGCAAAATAATCAACAAGTTCTTTTAGGTACCCAAGCTATCTTAGATCCTTGCAGGTTAGTAGAGGTAGTTCCTTTGGGAATCCAAGTTTTTCTTATTTTACTATTAGCATTTCTAAAAATATTACATTGAAAGGCCTTATGTCCTATCCATTTGCAAGTATAACAAACAATTCTTGAGTTCTGAAAGGATGTAAACTTAGAAATTCCAGGAATAGATGCAGATGCAGAAACATTTGACTTCAAAGATTTTTTATTTGAAAAATTGGGAATAAACTTTGAAGTTCTAGAAATGGATGTTAAAGGATTTGAAACAAAAGCTTTTTGAGATAAATTTTTTGGAATGTAAGCTTTTGAAGGTATAAATTTGGTAGCTGAAATTCCATTTGCATTAGAAGAGTTGTAACAAATTTCAGCTTTATTGTCAGAAATTCTTCTTCCTTTAAAATCAACTCAAGCTTATTTGAACTTAATGTAAGTTTTTCAACCAATGGCTTGAGTTTTTCAACCTCCTTTTTCAAATCATTATTTTCAACAGTCAAAGCTTTGTTTTTCTCAAAACATGCATTTTTCTCAATTTTTAAAGCTTTGTTCCTTTCAAAAAAGATGCATAAGTCTTTTTGCAATAAATTGTTCTTTTTTGAAGTCTCTTCCTTTTCTTTTTGTAAAGAATCATTGATATTCTTTAAAGCTCTAATATTTACTCCAGCCTTTTTAAATTCAAATAATAAGTCATGAAATGCAATGCATAATTTAATTCATCAAAAGTAAATTCTATTTGAGGTTCGAGGGATGTTACCTCGTCTTTGAGATCCATAAGACATAGATTGTCAATTTTTGTGATCTCTTCTTCTTCCGTTGAAGTCGACTCCTCGCTATCACTCCAAGTGGCAACCATAGCTTTCTTCTTTTTCTTCTTGAATGTTTTCTTTAGTAAAGGACAATCAAGATGAATATGCCCTGGTTTCTTACATTCATAGCATGTGGGCATTTGTTCCTTTTCTTTCTCACTTTTCTTGTCCTTATCCTTACATGTTCTCCTTTCTTGTGAAACTTTCTAAAGTATCTTCCTTTCTTCTTTCCCATAAATTTTCTAAATCTCCTCACGACCATAGCGATATCTTCATCTTCCAAATCATCTTCGGAGGAGGAACAGTCTTCTTCCAATTCATCATCTTGTTTCTTTGAGTCTGATGCAGCTTTGAAGGTGATTGTTTTCTTTTTTTTGATCATCTTTGATTCTATGCTGCAGGCCAATTCATGAGTAATGAGAGAACCCAGCAGTTCATCTAGTGTTAGAGTGTTTAGATCTTTTGCATCTTGGATGGCAATTACTTTGGGGTCCCATTTGTTTAGAAGTGATATTAGAATCTTCTGTACCAAGTCTGCATTTGAGTAAACCCTGCCAAGACTTTTCAAACAATTAATAATATCTATAAATCATGAAAACATGGCAGAGATAGTTTTAGTTTGTTCCATTTTAAATAATTTATAACTATGTACTAGAAGATTGATTTTGAGGGTCTTCACTTGGGAAGTTCCTTCATGGGTTACCTTAAGTTTATCCCAGATTTCCTTTGCGGATGAGCAAATAGAAATTCGGTTGAACTCATTTGCATCCAAAGCATAATATAGTAAATTCATGGCTTTGGCATTCAATTCTCCCATTTTCATGTCATGTTCACCCTAATCCTCTTCAAGTTTTGGGACATCTATGCCATCGATTTTAATCATGGATATTTGTGGACCCTTAAGAACGACCTTCCATAACTGAAAATCTACAGCTTGACATCTTCATTCTAGCTTTCCAATATGAATAATTCATGCCAGTGAACAATGGAGGTCTATTAGTAGATTGGCCTTCGACCAAAGAATTACTCATGGGATGAGCCATCAATCTTTACTCTAGTAAATTCAGAGACACTGCTTTGATACCAATTTTGCCCAGGTGGCTTTCCCAAGAAGGGGATGAATCAGAAATTTAAAAAATTTAAATAGAAATGTGCTCTTTTAAATCTACTTTAGTGTTATAGTGCTATGATTCAAATAAATAAGAGCAGAAGTAGATGCAAACAGGGAAAGGCACAATACAAACACAGCAAGTTATAGTGGTTCAGAGCAACCCAGCTCCTACGTCCACTATCCAAGATAGCACTTGGAATTTTCACTATATTCACCACCAGAATACAGTCGGATTATTTTACCAGGCTCATAATCCAAACCTAACTTGGTTTTTCAACCGGGCTTACCAAAAACCCAACACCTGATTTTGCATAAGATCACCAAGAACCCAACTTGGTTTTGAACAGGATCACTAAGAACCCAACACTTGGTTTTGAATAGGCTAACCAAGAACCTACCTGGTTTTTAAACCGGGCTCACCAATAACCCAACAACTCATAAAAAGAGTTAAAGAAAAGAAGCAACAAAATAATAAACTAATGTTGTCTGATGGTTGCCGATGCAGCTCGAGAGAAGCCTTCTTAATTGCACTTTAATGCTCTTCAATGGCTTCTTCAACTTCTTCAATGTAAGCTTCAAGCTTCAAATTGAAGTTGGTGAAGTCTTGAAGACTGACTTGAATGCTCTCTTTAGTGCTCTCTTGCTCGCAAGCTCATTAAATGTTCAACTAAGCATTAGCCTTTGAAAAGCTATCCCAATCCCTCATTTATAGAGTCTTGAACTCTTCTTAAGTGAAAATAGTCATTATAGACCATTGGGATGTGACATTTAACTATTTGAGCACTTTTCAAATTCAAAAATGGATTCTGGAACTAGCCGTTACCTGCCTGGAATCGACCTTCTAGTCGGCTCAGATCCCTTCAGTCGACTCGGGTTCTTAGAGAAGTTCTAGTCGAGTCGCCTCACTTCATTTAGGTCGGCTCGATTTCACAGTGGTCTTGATTTGTTACTCTGGATGAGTCGGCTCGCCTTTGTTCGAGTTGGCTCGGATTCACAAGTCTTCAAAGCTGTACTCTGGAAGAGTCGGCTCTTCTCATTAGAGTCGGCTCACCTGGCTATTCTCTCAGAACTTATTCTTCAAGGACTCTGGAGGAGTCAGCTCGAACCTTTGAAGGATCGACTTGGATGTCTAACTTAATGATTGAGTCGACTCGAACTTCCTTCGGGTTAGCTCGCCTGTCTGATTCAAAAAATGGTACTCTGGATGAGTCAGCTCAGGTTCCTACATGTTGGCTCAGATCTCTGCATGCCAGAATCCTTCATGCATGCCATGAACTAGAGTCGGCTCCCTTTACTCGAGTCAACTCGGATGAATTATTAAGAAAATCTTTCATTTCTTCTCCAAATTACATCCAGTAACATTTTTAACATTCAAGATACTTCACAACTAAACTAATAATTGAATCTAAGAGATTTAAGCTTGAAAGCACTTAGAAGTAACCCATTTTTGAAAATTTTTCTTTAATTTTTTTTTGGGCTCTTCTTTACATGACACATTTACAACACAACTCATAACACATAATAAGATTATAGGAGTTGCAATTGGGCATATAGATCATCCTACAAAAACTTGTAATTCACTTGAAGAGTTGTTAGTATGACAAATGCATGCTCCAATATTTTGTTATCATCAAAATCACTCAAGAGGTTAACACAAACCCTTCTGGTTGTGACATATAGACTTCTTCCTCAAGATATCCATTAAGGAAAGCAGTCTTTATATCCATTTGCCAGATTTCATAATCATAGTATACTACTATTGCAAGCAAAATCTTGATGGACTTAAGCATTGCTACTGGTGAAAAGATTTCATCATAGTCAATACCATATTTTTGCCCAAAACTTTTTGCCACTAGCCTGGCCTTGTACGTATCTACTTGGCCATCAGCTTCAATCTTCTTCTTGAAGACCCATTTACACCCTATTGGATTAATTTTTTTAAGTGGATCTACCAAGGTCCAAACTTGATTGGAATACATGGAGTCTATTTCAGATTTCATGGTATTTAGCCATTTGTCGGAGTCTCTACTCTCGATAGCTTCCATATAGGTCATAGGATCATCATCCTGAATGATACTGGCCTCATTGTCATTCCCAATGAAAAAGCCATATCTGAGAGATGCACTCCGCACCCTCTCTGACCTTCGAAGAGGAGGTGTGTGTTGTGGCTATTCTTGATCAACAAGAACCTTTGGTTGAGCAATTTCATTTGAAGACTCTTCATATATTGGTTGTTGGTTTTTGAACTTCACTAAGTTCAAGTGTTGTTCCGGTACTTCCTTCTTGGATAAATTCTTGCTCCAAGAATATAGCATGTCTACTGGCAAATACCTTTTGTTCAGTAGTATGATAAAATAGGTATCCAACATCCTCTTTGGGATAACCAATAAACCTGTATTTGTCAACCCTAGCACTTAACTTATATCCAAAATTATTCTTGATATAAGCATAGCATCCCCAAATCTTCAAGTATTTAAGATTTGGTATTTTTCCATTCCATACCTCATATGAAGTGCTAATCACTGACTTTGATGGTATCCTATTCAAAATATAAGCAGCAGTTTCCAAGGCGTATCCCTAGAAGGAAATAGGAAGATCTGTGAAGCTAATCATGGACCTCACCATGTCTAATAAGGTGCGATTTCTCCTTTCTGTCATACCATTTAATTAGGGTGTATAAGAAGGAGTCTATTTAAAGATTATGCCTTTGTCCTTAAGAGGGTTTAGAACTCGCTAGACAATATTCTCCTCCTCGATCAGAATGAAGAATTTTAATACTATGTCTAGTTTGTTTCTCAACCATACTTTGAAACTCTTAAAACTTATCAAAAGCTTCAGACTTGTGTTTCATTAAATACACATGTCCAAACCTAGCTAAGTCATCAATAAATATGATGAAATAAGAATATCCACCTCTGGCCTGAGTTGTCATAGGTCCACACACATCAATAGGTACAAGACCTAATAATTCAGTTACCCTGTCTCCATGTCCAGTGAATGGAGACTTGGTCATTTTACCTATGAGGCAAGATACACAAGTTCCTAATGATTGAAAATCATAAGGGTCAAAGTAATTATCTTTGACTAACTTGTTTATCCTTGACTCACTTATATGACCTAATCGGCAATGCCAGAGAAATGTGACATTGACATTATCTCTTTTTTTTTCTTGTTATCAACAAGTAGTATTGTATCAGTTCCAAAGTTAAAAGACCATTGATAAAACAACCATGTCCAAATATTTTTTTAGAATGAAGAATAGAGTAGCCATTGCTCTTTACACTTTCATATCCTTGTTGTAATAACAAGGGTACAAAAATAATATTTCTTACAATATTTGGGACATAGTAACAATCTTCTAACTTTAGTACATTACTCGAAGGTAATAATAGAAGATAGGTGCTCATAGCTTTAGCGTTCATGGCTTCACCTGGTGTGGGCACCAGGATTAGATAGAGGCTCCTCAACCCTCTGTGGATCTCTGATTAGGGTTCTTAATCTTTTCGATCCTGTAATAAGGCTTCAAGCCTGAGTAATTTACTTTTGAGTCATATAATTGTACCTAGTTGATTTCAGTTTTTGGTTTAGTCTGGTAATTTGGCCAATTTGGTCAAGTTAGGATCAATTGGTCCTATAATTAGCCAAGTTGGTCCACAAGCTCAAGTCAATTTGAAGATGGGCTCAAGCTAGTTTGAAGATGGGTTCACAAGTGGGCAATCAAGTCAAGCCCAATTGAAGATGAGTCAAGCCACCTCTCCATGCCAGGTTAGGAGTGCCAACTTATGAGGAGTGCCACATCATCAGTGCCACATGGCATGGGAGGCATCACTTCAGCTCATGGAGTGCCACATCATCAATACCACATGGCATGGGAGGTGCCACTTCATCAAGCACCTTGGGTGGCCAAGTAAAGTTGAAATTTCAAATTCAAATTCTATGGTTGACTCCCATTAATCTCCCCTTGATCCAAGACAACAAGATCCTCACCCCACTCTACATATCAAGCCATATCACCAAGGATCAAGCCTAGAATTCATGATTGGTCAAAGCTTCATGAAGAGGAGATTCAAAATTCAAAATAGGCGCCCCTTGATTCATGAAGACAACATCCTCTCTTCACTCCACCAAATCAAGTCTTGTAACCCCTATTTAAAATTTGAATTCAAATATCAAATGAGGACTTAGGTGCTTATAAAAAGGACCCTAACCCTCTTGTAAACTAAGTTTTGATGAATGAAGATTTTAAGAGGTTCTACTTCATTATAGCCCTTGTCTTCTTAGACTAGGAACTCTGTGAGAGAGTGCCTTTGTCCTTCGAGACATCGAGGGGTGAGAGGCCCTAAGTTCCCTTCCTCCTCCGTAAGCCACCCACCAATCTTCAAGCTTGGATGCCCCTGGAAACTCCACCTGGATGCCTAGCAAGAAGAGCCTCCTTGACCACCATTCTTAACTCTTTTCCATCCCTTCTTATTTGCTTATTGCTTCTTCTTGATGTTTTCTAACCCTTCCCTTGGGTACTCACAGGTCCTCCAGGTGCCACGGACAACGGAGTCGGTCTTCCTTGCCCCCGTGACCATCGGATGAAAAGCCGGTAAATCCATAGGGTTGAAGGCTAGATCCTCCAGGCCGCATCCGTGAGAGTGAGGAACTCGGCATCGGACGCATTAGAGTCTTCACGGTTTGCATCCCTAATCTCCTAAGTAGGTATTGATCTAGAGCTAAGTCCTACGGGATTTCTCAATCCCGAGGTCCTCTCGTTATCTTTGTTTAGGGACTATCTTTGCTTGCTAGAAAGTTCTTGTCCTTACAGAATCTCTAGTTCCATTCTTAACTTAACTTCGGGAATCAATGTATCTCTTAAAACCCAAAACTTAAAAGAAAAATCATGTGCATATCCATCTCATCAAAAGAAAAATTATGTACATATCCATCTCATCATTAGCATAGTCCCGCATCATCTTAGTCCCATACCATCGCCACTTGCACCATATAGCTCGAAGTCATCTTTCTTCAAGCTTCTAATTCTGTGGAGTCCCTGCAATGACTTGCAGATATGAGATCCACATCGATATCCAATACCCATGAATTAGAAATAGAAGCACTCAATGATAAATTTTTTTATATTATGTACAAACCTTTAGATGCTCCTCCGGCATCTTGATTCAAACTTACAAGATATGTCTTGCAATTTTTCTTTTAATGCCTCTGCTTGCCGTAGTGGAAACAGGCTCCATCATTAATAACCTTCTTTGATTTCTTCTTCTTTTAGATGCACCTTTTAGGGTTGAATTTCCTCTTCAAACCCTTCTTCATTGCCTTCTTCCCATCAACAAGAAGAAGATGAGCCTTATCTCTCTTAGAATGGTTTTCTGTTGTCTTGAGCATGTTAAGCAGCTCAGGAAAAGAAGTATTCAGTTCGTTCATATGATAATTTAGAACAAACTGAGAGAAGAAATCTAGGAGTGACTGCGGGATCAAGTCCTGGTTAAGTTCATCATCTATTACAAACCCTAATTGACCTAATCGGGTGATTAAGTCAATCATTTTCAAAACAAGGGCTTGGATTGATAAACCCTCACTCTTGCATGCACGGAACAACTACAATATCTCGTACCGAGCAGCCCTACTTTGCTCTCCATAAAGCTCCTTAAGATTGAGCAATATGGACTGAGGTTTCATCTCTTCATGTTGCCTCTGAAGCTCATTGCTCTTGAGGCCAACATGATACACCTGACAGTCATGCTATCATTTAGCCACATTTTATGTGTGGTGCTTTCCTCTACAGATGCATCCTCTCCAATCAACTCAGAATCTGGAGAATCTAAAATATAAGAAAGCTTCTCCTAAGTTAATACTATCCTCAGGTTCCTCAACCAGTCCACATAATTGGAACCGGTCAACTTATTGGCATCTAAGATGCCCCGCTGTGATAAATTTGAAGCCATAATAAATCCTACATTTAATTAAGAACAATATAAGCAGACCACTCAAGATGATATTCATAACTAGATAAGGACTTTATATCTAATTATGTCTCCCATTATTTTATTCGAATACCATAACCCTCACCTATGGTAAGCGAGAAACCCTACCAGGTTTTTTTAGTGGGGTTGAGATCCTAATTCCTCATGAGTGCCTTGTGTTACACAACAAACACTCATAAGTTCAATGGTAGGAATTCCTTTCTAATTGCAACCCATGTAATTCTCAATAAATGAACTGCCTCTAAGACACTTATAGTCTTGTGTTACACAACAAACTATAATGCCTTAGTTTAGTCAAACCCTTCATTTCCATATGGACATGTTCGAATAATATTGCCCTTGTGTTACACAACAAAGCAATACTACCAAACATACTATAAAGCAAAAACTGCACTAGGATAATTCATATTTAACACTAGGGTAGGCCTTGTGTTACACAAAAAACCTACTATAGTTGTTAATATGAACTATACCTAGCATGAAGGAAGGCAAACTATAGTGTATTAATTCAATTGGCTTATTCAATTTAAGATTTTAGATATAGCCAAATTGGCCAGGTAAGTGGAAGAGATGGAGGGTCCCCTATTGCTTTTCTTAGATACCAAATTAATCGGCCAGGTCAGACAATGGAACCAATTAAAACTCTTATTTCCTTTAACTTTTCAGAACCACTTGCCTAGACACTGATAGAAAAGTGCCCTAAGAGCCAATCATTATGAGGGCCTTTTTGTAAACTTCCATCTCATGTATGACATATTAATAAAGGCATTTGATTCATCATATACTGTTGTGTCATGTTTTTGTTGATTTTGATGAACCACATAGAGTAGGGCAATGGAATTAGGGTTATAATAAAATAACAGTGAGACCTAATTCCTACAAACCCTAATCTAAAATGTTCCTAGTCATTAGACCATCGATTTAGGGATTAATGAATCCAGAAAGACTAGCTTATCCTATGTATGCTCAGTCGATAAGGGTGGTTGATCTCATAACCATTTGTGTAGAGACACTAATACAAGGATAAGGGTGCTCATCAGGATATGAGTACACAGGACTGATCCGCAACTGGACTATCTTATGGAAGTCTTACTGCTTGTCAAAAGATAGATCCCAGAGTAGTAGTGCATGTGGTCTTTAGACCTGAGGTCACCATGGTTCCTTGTGCACACTAAACCATACTTTGGTTCATACTCATTCATGGCATTGAGTCATGTACGGGATGTTCTGGGTATGGTGGAAGGTGTACAAAGGATGTGAGTGGACCAACAAGGAATCGATCTTTCCTAGTAAGAGGAATTGTTATCCCATGTAATCTCTTCGATGAGTGACTCAAGGAGCCTTTGATCAAAGCAGGATGAGATTAGAAGTGGTTTCTAATCAGTCATCAGCTAAGTACACATGATCGAGATGAGATTCGATAGGATTAAGTGTTAGGGTTTGACATATATCCATACCTATCACTTAATCGAGATAATGGGAGATCGAAAGATTGAATTGCACGGTAACTTACTACTGAAGGGTATTTTGATACTTTCTACCAAATTTCACATCTTCTGAATAGGAATGACATGTTGCTAGACATCAATCTTGTCTTGTAGGTTTTCATGAACCAGTTGATTTGGTTTCATGAGTCAATTCAATGTGTGATTCGAATTGCACAATTAGGTGAGCCAATTTGACCTAATTAGGTCAATCGGGTTCGATTGGTTCGAATCGACTCAAACCTAAACCTACTGCTGGCTAAATGTGGAATCCAATGGGTCACACACATTAGAGAGTTGTCTAAGGAAGTCATTCATGATTTAATTAGGATCATGGTATCCTAATTGGTTAGCCAGATTACACACTAGCATGTGTAGGCTAACCCAATTCCTAACCCAATTGGATTGGGTCCAGTTGCTTGGTATTTGGACTAACCTATTTCAGGGAAACCCAAATTAGGTTGAGTCCTAAGTGGGGCAGCTTAAACCAGGCTTTATCTAATTTTTATTTGGGCATTAAATTGATTTTCTGAAGAGTCCTAGGTGCATAGGACTCTAGGCGCCTCTTGGCGCACGCAGGACATGGAGAGTGCACGCATAAGGACTAAAACCCCTGTTGACTGGTCGATCCTATTTTGAAATGGTGTGAAAAGTGTGGAAGCAAAAAAGCATGCATGAAGAGACGCGTCTCTTCATTTGGCACGCGCCTTGAAGCAGAGTCTTCTGCTATCAGGACTCTTCATATTCTCTGATGTTTGGAGATTGAAGAGGCACCTCTTGGCTTCCCAGAGACTGGTACTTGCCATGTGGCAAGTCACATATTGTCCAGGAGATATATCCTTTGATGCATGATAAGACATATTAGATATGATTTTTCAAGCCAGATAACCTCTCTTCGGTCTTGAAAACTCATATCTGATAACCTGTTGGAGGACATATCACATGCCCCTCTTAAAACTATAAATAGGGGTGGTGATATGAGTTTTAGAAATCTTTTCACCATAAAGATATTCTGAGTGTCTCTCTATCTCTCCCTCCCTCCTTTCTTTAAGACAAGACTTGTCTTGTTAAGACAAGGTCTAATCTATTAGGACAAGGCTTTGTTTTAGGACATAGCTTAAAGAGTCCTAGAGGAGGGATGTCCTAAGACCAAGGATGGTGTAGGACAGTGTTCTTGGTGCCCTACAGTAGGACAGGATATCCTACAGTGGTCAAAGGTCCAAAGGCTATCTTAAGAGTTCTGTTGAAGCAAGCAACCCCTGTAGAGATTCTTTCTTGGTACCATTCTCATGTGGATCACCGTTGGAGGGCTTGCACTTGTGAGCCTCATGGAAAGGATTGGATTTCAACAGTCCAGGTATGTTTTTTCTAACTCCATTTATGTTTCATTAATTAGTATTGCATAAGGGGTTCCTGGGAATAAGGATTTTCTAGCCAATTAGGGTTTCATGCTTAGAATTTTTGTTTTGAAATTCACTTCCGTATGCTGCATGATTCCCGGCACCCTGGAA
The DNA here is from genome assembly GCA_021397845.1 of Areca catechu. Taxonomy (NCBI): domain Eukaryota; kingdom Viridiplantae; phylum Streptophyta; class Magnoliopsida; order Arecales; family Arecaceae; genus Areca; species Areca catechu. The sequence continues at coordinate 119,919,276 of CM038043.1, forward strand.
GAATTCCCATCAGTGGTATCAGAGCCATCCTTGTGGCATACTAGTTATGAACCATTTTTGGAGTTTTATGAAATTCCATTACCGAGCCGACCCGAATCCTATTCGAGTCGACCCGACAAGAGACCGAGCTGACCCAAACCCCGTCGAGTCGACCCGACCAAATTCATATGCATGATTTCTGGTTTCTTTATGAAATGACATGATAATGTAATTTATGAAATTTTGTATATTAGGGTAATATGTTTAATTTCAGTTTTTATGAAATGCATGATATTATGTCAAGTATGAAATTATGCATGTTGATTGAACCTAGTAACTGCTTTGGATTGGGTTAATCACCATGGCCGTCCGATCATAGGAGCCAAGTAGGGTTTAAAGGCTCTCTCCTCCCATTCAATGGGTCTCCGATGGCATGTAGGGGTGCCGTTGTGGCCATATCCCATGAACAAGTGAGGTGGAAAGTAATTTTTTTTTATGTATCTATCATGCCTTGATTTGCATATTAGCTATAATATGCTTGTTTAACATAACATGTTATGTTATGATGATATGTTACATGTTTATATATTATAAGCATAGTAATCATGATAATTTAGAATGTATTTTGAGACCATCAAAAGCCCTCATCAAAATTATATTTAGTCATAGCAAAAACTTAGTCATGATGCAAAATCAATTAGGGTTTGATCAGCCGATTGGTATCTAGGCAAGTGGTTTTGGGAAGGTAAAGGGAATGAGATTTTTAATTAGTTATATTGTCTGACCTGGCCAATCTAATTGGTGTCTAAGGAAAGCAACGGGGGGAACCCCTCACCCCTCCCACTTCCCTGGCCAATTTGGTCACATCTAAACCCTATTTTAATGATGTTGATTAGTTAAGTAAGCTATAATATGCTTTCCTTCATGCTAAGATAGATTCATGTCAAGACTATAGTAGGTTTGTTGTGTGACACAAGGCCTATTATAAGGTTTGATATGAAATTTGTCTTGGTGCACTTAGTGCTTTATGGCATGATTGGAGTTGTTACTTTATTGTGTGACACTAGGGCAACAATATTCAATCATAGCTGTATAAAAATGAAGGGCTTGACTAAACTAAAGACATTATAGTTTGTTGTGTGACACAAGGCTATAAATGTCTTAGAGGCAAAGATAATTGTTGAGAATTACACGAGTTGCAATTGGAAAGTGATGGGAATTCTCCCAGGGTGCTAGGAATCATGCAGCATGCAGAAGTGAATTTCAAAATAAAATTCTAAGCATGAAACCCTAATATGGCTAGAAAACCTTAATTTCCAGGAACCCCTTATGCAATACCAATCAACGAAACATAAATGAAGTCAACATACATACTTGGATCGCAAAAAATCCAATCCTTTCCATGAGGCTCATAAGTGCTTAACCTCCAACGATGATCCACACGAGAATGGTACCAAGGAAGAATCCCTATCGGGGTTGCTTGCTTCAACAGAACTCTTTTGTCACCTTTTGACCTTTGACCACTGTAGGACACCCTATCCTACGTAGGGCTCTCTGGACACATTCCTAAACCACTCTTGATTTTAGGACAACCATCCTCTAGGACCCACAACCATCCTCTAAGACCCCTTAGGCTTATGTCCTAAAACTAAGCCTTGTCCTAGTAGAAAAGACCTTGTCTTAACAAGACAAGTCTTGTCCTAAAGTAAGAAGGAGGGAGGGAGAAGTGGAAGAACACTCAGAATGTCTTTTACAGTAAAAGAGAGGATCTGAAACTCATATCACTGCCCCTATTTATAGTTTTAAGAAGGGCATGTGTTATGTCCTTTAACAGGTTATCAGATATGATTTTTCAAGACTAAAAAATCATATCCAATATGTCTCCTCATGCACCAAAAGATATATTGGCATCCATCCATTTTCTGGACAATCTATGACTTGCCACATGGCAAGTACCGGTCCCTGGGAAGCCAAGAGGTGCCTCTTCAATCTCCAAACACAAGAGAATATGAAGAGTCTTGAAAGCAGAAGGACTTTGCTTCAGGGCGCGGGCCACATGAAGAGACGCGTCTCTTCATGCGCGCACTTGCTTTCATCCCTTTTTCATGCCCTTTCAAAAAAGGCCTTGACCGGTCAAACAAATCCAAGAGGCATGGGGTAAGATGAGAAGGCACCCTTGAAATGAAACACTCCAGTGTTTCATCTGCAGAAGGACTTTTGTCCTTCTGCGTGCACCTTCATCTCCCGCACGCGCCAAGAGGCGCCAAGAGACCCTTTATCACGTGGTCAACTTTATCCACACCCCATGCAACCTTTGACTAGTCAAAGAATATGTAATATGGGTGTCAAAAGAAAGAGCAATAAGTCCTCTTTCCATCCATATAAAAATATTTCAGATCAGAGGACTATAGACTCTTCTAGGCCTTTTTGAATGCCAAGGTATTATTTTGGCAACTAGAGTCCCAACTCAAATGGACTCTTCAATAAGACGTCCAAAATACCAAAATAAAATCAGATCAAGCTCTGATTTAGCTATCCCTACTTAGGACTCGACCTAATTTAGGTTTCTCTTAATTAGGTTAGCCTAATTAGCAAGCAACCGGACCCAATCCAATTGGGTTAGGAATTGAGTTAGCCTACATTTGCTAGTATGCAATCTGGCTAACCAATTAAAATCCCATGACCCTAATTAAACTATGAGTGACTTCCTTGGCCAACTCTCTATTGTGTGTGACCCATTGGGTTCCACATCTAGCCAGTAGTAGGTTTAGGTTTGAGCCAATTCGATCTGATCGAACCGATTGACCTAATTAGGTCAAATCGGCTCACCTAATTGTCCAATTCGAATCACACATCAAATTGACTCATAAAACCAATCCAATTGGTTTATGAAAATCCACAAGACAAGATTGACGTCTAGTAACATGTCATGCCTACCCGAAAAATAAGGAATTTGATAAAAATTATCAAAATATCCTTCAGTAGCAAGTTACCATGCAATTCAATCTTTTGATCTCCCATTATCCCGATTAAGTGATGGGTATGGATAAATGTCAAACCCTAACACTTAATCATATCGAATCTTAGCTTGTTCATGAGGACTCAGTTGATGACTGATTAGAAGCCACTTCTAATCTCATCCCACTTTGCAAAGATTCCTTGAGTCACTCATCGAAGAGATTACACGGGATAACATATCCTCTTACCAGGATTGATCAATTCCTTGTTGGTCCACTCACATCCTTCGTACACCTTCCACCATACCCAGAACACCCCGTACATGTCGCAATGCCATGAATGAGTATGAACCAAAGTATGGCTTAATGTGCACAAGGAACCATGGTGACCTCAGGTCTGAAGATCACATGCACAACTTCTACTCTAGGACCTATCTTTTGACAAGGAGTAAGACTTCCATAAGATAGTCCCAATGCAGATCAGTTCAATGTATTCATAACCTAATAACACCCTTATCCTTGTATTAGTGTCTCTACACAAGTGGTTGTGAGACCAACCACCCTCATCAACTGAGCATACATAGGATAAGCTAGTCTTACAGGATTCATCAATCCCCGAATCGATAGTCCAATAACTAAAAACATTTTAGATTAGGGTTTATAGGAATTAGGTCTTACTATTATTTTATCATAACCCTAATTCCATTGCCCTACTCTATGAGGTTCATCATAGTCAAAAACATGACACAATATATGATGAATCAAATTCCTTTATTATAAATAATGATGTCAAACATGAGTTGGAGTTTACAAAAAGGCCCATACAATGATTGGCTCTTAGGGCATTTTTCTATCAGAAAGGTTGTCCTACCTTTAAACTCATTAGTATTTATTGTGTGACACAAGGCACTAATGAGGGATCAGGATCTCAACCCCACTAAGGAAACCAGGAAGGTTTCTCGCTTACCATAGTTGAGGGTTATGGTATTCGAAAAAAATAATGGAAGACATAATTAGATATAAAGTTCTTATCTAGTTATGAATGTCATCATTGAGTGGTCTGCTTATATTATTCTTTAATTAAATATAGGACATTTATTTTAATGGTTTCAAACTTATCACTAAGGGGCATCCTGGATGCCAACAGGTTAACCGGTCCAAATTATGTGGACTGGCTGAGGAACCTGAGGATTGTTTTGACTCAGGACAAGCTTTCATATATACTTGATTCTCCGGATCCAATGGTGATCGGAGAGGATGCATTAGAAAAGGAAATTGCCACACACAGAATGTGGTAAAATGATAGTACAACTGTCAGGTGCATCATGTTGGCCTCGATGAGCAACGAGCTCCAAAGGTAACATGAAGGTATAGAACCTCAGTCTATATTGCTCAATCTAAAGGAGCTTTATGGAGAGCAAAGTAGGGCTGCCCGATATGAAATATTGAAGCAGTTATTCCGAGCATGGATGAGTGAGGGTTCACCTGTGCAAATCCATATGCTGAAAATGATTGACTTGATCACTCGATTGGGTCAATTAGGATTTGTCATGGACGGTGAACTCAATCAAGACTTAATCCTGCAGTCACTCCTAGATTCCTTCTCTCAGTTTGTTTTTAATTACCATATAAACAAATTGAATACTTCATTGCTAGAGCTGCTTAACATGATTAAGACAGCTGAGAGCCACTCTAAAGGAGATAAGGCTCAGGTACTTCTTGTTGATAGAAAGAAGCAAGCAATAAAGAAGGGTATGAAGGGAAAATTCAACCCTAAGAAGAGCATCCAGAAGAAGAACACGAAAGTTAAGAAGGTTGATCGAGCCTGTTTCCATTGTGGCAAGACTGGGCATTGGAAGAAGAACTGCAAGGTTTACCTTGCAAATGTGAAGCAAGATGCAAGTGGTGCATCTAAAGGTTTGTACATGATACAAACTAATTTATCATTGAGTGCTTCCATTTCTAATTCATGGGTATTGGATACCACATGTGGATCTCATATATGCAATTCATTGCAGGGACTCCATAGAATTAGAAGCCTGAAGAGGGGTGACTTCAAGCTACATGGGGCTAGTGGTGAAGCCATACATGCTGAAGCTATGAGTACCTATCTTCTATTATTACCTTCAGGTAATGTAATAAAGCTAGAAGATTGCTTCTATGTACTAGATATTGTTAGAAACATTATTTCCATACCCTTATTATTACAACAGGGATATGAAATAAATGTAAAGAGCAGTGGCTGCTCTATTCTTCAAACTAATAAAGTATTTGGACATGGATGTTTTATAAATGTTCTTCTAACTTTGCAACTCAATGAAAAATTTTTTCTTATTGATGATAAGAAGAGGAAAAAAGATAATGACAATGTCACATATCTCTGGCACTACCGATTGGGTCATATCAGTGAGTCAAGGATAAACAAGTTAGTCAAAGATAATTACTTTGACTCTGATGATTTCCAATCATTAGGAACTTGTGAATCTTGTCTTAAAGGAAAAATGACCAAGTCTCCATTCACTGGACATGTAGAGAGGGCAACTGAATTGTTAGGTCTAATACATACGATGTATGTGGACCTATGTCAACTCAGGCCAGAGGAAGATATTCTTATTTCATCACTTTTGTTGATGATTTATCAAGGTTCGATCATGTGTATCTTTTAAAACACAAGTCTGAAGCATTTGATAAGTTTAAAGAATATCAGAGTATGGTTGAAAAACAAACTGGATTTAGTATTAAAGCTCTTCGGTCTGATCGAGGAGGTGAATACTTATCTAGTGAGTTTTTAAACCATCTTAAGGACAGAGGAATTATATTTAAATGGACCCCTCCTTATACACCCTAGTTAAATGGAGTGGCAGAAAAAAAAAATCGCACCTTGTTAGACATGGTGAGTCGATGATGAGCTTCACAAATATTCCTACTTCCTTCTAGGGATATGCCCTAGATACTGCTGCATATATATTAAATAGAATTCCATCTAAATTAGTGAATAGCACTCCATATGAATTATGGAATGGCAAAAGACCAAATCTTAAGTATTTGAAGATTTGGGGTTGCCATGCTGATGTCAAGAATACCTTTGGACATAAGCTAAGTGCAAGGGCTGATAGATGCAGGTTTGTTGGTTATTCAAAAGAGGGTGTTGGATACCTTTTTTATAATGCTGCTGAGCAAAAGATAATTGTTAGTAGACATGCTACATTCTTAGAATAAGAGTTTATCCAAGAAGGATGTAGTGATTCTTCACTTAAGTTATGTGAAGAACAGAACCAACAAACAAGTAAGCCTTCAAGTGAAGTTCCTCAATCAGAGGTTATTGTGAATAAGAACAACCACAATACACACTTCCTCTCCAAAGGTCAGAGAGGGTGCGGGGAGCATCTCTCAGATATGGTTTTGTTATCAGGGATGACAATGAAGCCAGTATCATACAGGATGATGATCCTGTGACCTATACGGAAGCTGTCAAGAGTAGAGACTCCGACAAGTGGCTTGGCACCATGAAATCTGAAATAGACTCCATGTATTCCAATCAGGTTTGGACTTTGGTAGATCCACCTGAAGGAATTAATCCAATAGGGTGTAAATGGATCTTCAAGAAGAAGATTGGAGCAGATGGTCAAGTTGAGACCTACAAGGCTAGACTGGTAGCAAAAGGTTTCAGACAAAGACATGGTGTAGACTATGATGAAACTTCTCTCCAGTAGCCATGCTCAAGTTCATTCGATACTGCTTGCTATAGCAGCATACCATGACTATGAGATCTGGCGGATAAATGTAAAGACTGCTTTCCTTAATGAAAACCTTGAGGAAGAAGTCTATATGTCATAGCCAAAGGGTTTTGTCTCAAGTGGGAGACCAAATCAAGTATGCAAATTAAAGAAGTCCATTTATGGACTTAAGCAAGCATCGAGGAGTTAGAACATCCATTTTGATGAAACAATCAAAGGATTTGGCTTTGTCAAAAATGTGGATGAACCATGTGTGTACAAGAAGACAAGTGGGAGTACACTTGTTTTCTTGGTTTTGTATGTGGACGACATACTGATCATAGGGAATGATATCCCAATGTTATAGTCGGTTAAAACTTGGCTATCATCAAAGTCTTCCATGAAAGATTTGGGAGAAGCATCCTATATACTAGGTATAAGGATCTACAGAGATAGATCTAAAAGGATGCTAGGCTTATCCCAGTCTAGGTACATAGACTTAGTGTTGAAGAGATTCAACATGGATGCAAGTAAGAAAGGTTACTTGCCTATAAGTCAAGGCATACATCTCTCTAAGAAAATGTCTTCTAAGATATCTGAAGAAAGAGAGAGAATGGCTATGATTTTTTATGCTTCAGTTGTAGGATCAATTATGTATGCTATGTTATGTACCAGACCTGACGTTGCATATGCCTTGGGCATAGTGAGCAGGTTTCAGGCAAATCTAGGAGAGGATCATTGGAAAGCTGTGAAAAATATTCTTAAGTACCTGAGAAGGACTAAAGATAGTTTTCTTATATTTGGAGGATCTGAATTGAAACTAGAAGGCTATACAGATTCTAGTTTCCAATCAGATCCAGATGATAGCAAATCAACATCGGGGTATGTCTTCACCTTGAATGGTGGTGCAGTGAGTTGGAAGAGTACAAAGCAGCCAACAGTAGTTGACTCAATCACTGAGGCAAAGTACATAGCTGCTAGTGAAGCTACAAAGGAAGCTGTCTGGATAAAGAAATTCATCATGAAATTAGGTGTGCTTCCTGATGTACATCAGCCAGTACCATTGTATTGTGATAACACTGGGGCTGTTGCACAAGCTAAGGAACCAAGGTCTCATCACAAGTCCAAACACATTCTAAGATAGTTCCACCTTGTTCGAGAGATCATTGAAAGATAAGATGTTGCCATTGAATGAGTTGACACAAAAAACAATATAGCATACCCATTTACTAAAGCATTAGCCATGCAGCAGTTAGATCATCACTTAGATTATATGGGCATAAAATACAAGGGCGATTGGCTTTAGTGCAAGTGGGAGTTTGATAGAAAAGTGCCTGTTGTACCATGACGGCTCACCCTCTGCCAGAACCGGCCCAGTCCTGTGGTCTGACTCGACCTCCCTTTTCAAGGCTCCAACTAAAGAGGTCCGACCCACTGGAGCTGAGATCCGAACGACCCTTTCCTGCTAGGATCCGGCCCACCGTTCTCCGTCAGAGGTCCGACCCACAAGAGCTGAGGTCCGAACGACCCTCTCCTACTGGGGTCCGGCCCACCATTCTCCGTCAGAGGTCCGACCCACCAGAGCTGAGGTCCAAATGACCCTCTCCTGCTGTGGTCCGGCCCACCGTTCTCTGTCAGAGGTCCGACCCATCAGAGCTGAGGTCCCAACGACCCTCTCCCGCTGGGGTCCGGCGCACCATTCTCAATCAGAGGTCCGACCCACCGGAGCTGGGGTCCGAACGACCATCTCCCGCTGGGGTCTGGCCCATCACTCTCCATCGGAGGTCCGACCGATCGACTGTCTCACGATTGACGTCCGACAGGCGAGCCTTAGATCAGGTGTTCCAGAAGCACCTTTCTGTTACTGCGGGATCCTGCTATCCCAACGGTCCTGCTCCACTACTTCCATGATGCCGCTGTATCTGTGTGCCATGTGGCCACTCTCCAGATTCTCCTAGGGGCAGATCGATCTTTCTCAGCCTCTCCCCTAACGGATTTTGGACTATTCCATGCCTGTATAAGGTACCTGGGGGACCCCGTTCGAAGGGAGAGCAACTCTTCCCTTTTTAGAGACTGTTCATTCCTTGATTCCTCCATTCTGTTGCCTTCAATCTCTTGCTAACTTAAGCATCGGAGGGTCCCCCACCGGAACACCACTAGCATCCTCGGAGACTTTTCTGCAGGTTCGCCCGGGAGAGGAGCGCTCCAGCCAATCCAGCCATCCCGGTTCCTGGCCCAAGAGTTGATGCAGCAACAGATTGGCGCTAGAGGAAGGGGCTCGCTGCTTTCTTCTTAAAGGAGGAATCTATCATCCTGGCAAGAAAATGGCTAAGGGAAGAGCTCCAAATGCCACTACTAGGAGGGATGTCTCTCCTTCCAGGTCTGAGGAGCCTCTTAGGAAGAATGATTTTGCTACCACCGCCCCTGCTGCTGCAGAACCTACATCACATTGGGGCTGCAACAATTCCAAACCTTGGTGAATCGTATTGAGACACTTACTGCTACAGTCCAGCATTTCCAAGAAGTAGCCGATAATCATCAGTAGCTACCAACTGCTTCCTGCACTAATCCTTCGACTGCTGCTGTGGGTGGCCGATGGCCAGAGATCCCTCAGCCTGGTTCTCACACCGTCGCGAAGCCCCGGAGATCCTTGGATGATCGTGCCAATGGAAAGAGGGCGAGGTATGCTTCGCCTTCCTATGCCAAGTCCATCCCGTTCGGCGGTCGGCTTGCCGCCGAACCTCCGAAGGACTACGGCAGCAAGATCATGTGCATGGAGGAGCGCATTACTGAAATCACCCTTCAGCAGAAGGTCGAAGGGGGATAGGTATACGACTCCCGTCCCCCGTTCTCTAAGGAGAATCTAGCAAAAATGATCCCCCACCACTTCAAGATCCCACAGGTGGACCCTTATAATGGTACCACTGATCCGATGGACCATCTGGGCACGTACAAAGCCCATATGATGGTCCAAGGCACCTCTGATGCTCTCCATTACATTGCCTTCCCTGCAACCCTCAAGAAAACCGCTCGGATGTGGTTCTCCGCCATCCGGCCAGGTACGATCCATCCTTCTCTCAACTCGAATCTTCTTTCCCATTTCAGGACTTGCAATCGAACCCCGAGAATACCGACTGCCTCTTCCTCGTGCTGCAAAAGGAGGGAGAGACCCTCCGGGATTTCATGGTCCGTTTCAACTTAGGGTCATGGAAGTCCCAGATTTGAACGAAGCTGTAGCAATGTCAGCCTTCAAGCAAGGGCTCCGCTCATCCAGGTTGACCTTTTCCCTAGACAAGAAGCATCCGACAAGCTACAGTGAGCTACTGGCCAGAGCGCAGAAGTACACCCTGGCAGAAGAACAAGCAGCCGGCCGACGTCAAGCCAAAGGAAGGCCGGCCCCAAAGAAGCGGAGCGATAAAGCTCCCGAAGTTTGACCTCCGAGCAATAGTCGGCGGTCAGCCCAACGCCGAAGTCCGAATCCAAGGGACTTCCCCTGAAGGTTTGAGACTTATGCGCCTCTATCCTTGCCAAGAGAGAAGATTCTGATGGAGATCGAGAACGAGACCTTTCTCCAAAGGCCTCGCCCAATGAGGGGCACTCCTGCCCTAAGGAGCAAAGATAAATTATGTTTCTTCCATAGGGATCATGGGCACAGTACTGAAGAGTGCCTGCAGCTGAAGGATGCCATTAAAGACCTCATTTGGAGGGGATACCTGCGCAAGTATGTCTGACCCCTTCGGGACCGGGTAGAAGCATCAAACTCCAAAAACCCTCCAAAGGAGGCGGAGCTCCCTAATCAAAGGCCAACTGGTGGGGATGTCGCCATGTTGCATCGGCGATCCGGAGGAAGTCAGGAGGACAGGACGGATATTGCTAAAAGGTCCCAGGGCTCCAATGCCATTACTTTCTCTGATGAAGATCTCCTGGAAACTCATATTTTTGAGAACGATCCTGTAGTCGTGTCGGCAGTCATTGCCAATTACGATGTAAGGAGAATACTTGTTGATAATGGAAGCTCGACAGAGGTATTGCTGTATGATGCTTTTGTGAGAATGAATTTATCCAGATCTATGCTGCGGGAATCCCCCGTGTCGCTGAAAGGCTTCGGGGTCAACTCCGTTGGAGTGGAAGGAGAAATAGTTCTCCCTGTGACAATTGGGACGGAGCCTCTCCAGAAAACCCTCCTCATCAACTTTGTGGTCATGCGGACGACCTCACCTTATAATGCTATTCTAGGCCGACCGGTCCTCAACAAATTCAGAGCCATTGTATCAACTTACCATCTGTTGGCAAAGTTTCCAACCAGGAACGGGGTCTGGGTTATGAGGGGAGCCGTCGGATGGCCAGGCAGTGTTTGACCATTATGAATCAATAGTCAGAAGGCCATTCCATTCTGGAGCAACTTGACCCAGGGACTGAGGTCGATGGCCTCGGTCAGCCAGGAAAAAAGATTCTGTTTGTTCCACTCCGAGAGGATGATCCTACTAAAGTCCTTCAAATCGGAGGCTCCCTCAGTGAAGACCTTAAGATGGAGCTGATCAGCTTTCTTAGGAGTAACGCTGACATCTTTGCTTGGTCGGCGTCAGACATGCCTAGGATACCGTCGGAGGTTATCACTCACCAACTCAAGGTCGATTTGACCTACCAACCTATCCGATAGAAGAAGAGAAGTGATGTGGTGATGGCGGACACGAAGAAACCTGGGGTTATTCGGAAATGGGAAAAAAAAATCTAAAGCAAACCAAGGATCGTGGGAGGGCTAAGAAGCCTCCCGGGACTAGGATAGGACGACCCCAAAAGTCCTAAAATAGCCAAACTCTTTTGATTTTCAGTTTTCTTGGCAGAGGTGGCAAAGGAAGGACAGGGATGGGAGACAGGGGACTGGAACTCATGGACCTTAGGACTCATCCTAACGAAGAGACCGCTAACCTCTAAGGCATTATGCCCTCCTCGATACTTGGAGGCGCTAGGATGAATCTCAAGGTCACGAGGGGAACAGGGAGAGACATGAGGATGGGAGAAAAGAATGGGATACCTGGGGCCTCACACCCCTCGACGTCCCGAAGGACGAAGGCAAGTTGGGGCCTCACACCCCTCGACGTCCCGAAGGATGAAGGCAAACGGGCCTCAGCCCAAAACCACACATAAGTGGAAAAATACTCTAAAAATTCATTTTCATCAACTACTTTATTACAAGAGGAGTATGGGTATTTATAGATGCCCAAATTCCTTTTGAAATTCAAAAATAAAATCCCCTGAAATCCTCCCTTGATTTTGAATTCAAATTCAAAATCAAAATCCTAAATTTTCCAAATTACATTCATTAAAAAAATACCAAATAAATCCCATTTATTCGAAATTTGAAATCCCTCCCTGCTATGAAAGTCGTGCCGCTCCAAAAATCGTACACCTCCTTCCAGCTACTTTGAGAAGTGTGCAGAGGCTTCTTGGGATTCTTTGAGAGGCGTGCAGGTCCTTCTCGACTGAGCAACAAGGAGGGAAAAACCCAAACTCCGGCCGGGGGGGGGAGGGGGGTGCCAGCGGGTGCTGGCGGCGGCGGCCAGGTGCGGACGGCGGCTGCGGGCGGCGGCGCAGGAGTGGGACGGCCGCACGACACGCACGAGCGTGCCGTTCGATCTTCCCGCAGGCGTGGGTCCCAGGGACACCGGCGAGGCGACGGGGCGGCGGATCGACGGTGCGTCGGCGGGCGGGCGGCGTGGCAGGGCGGCACGGTGGCGGTGTCATGCAGGCGCACGGGGCGGACGAACGCCTCCCGCGTCCGTTCATCTTCCCACGGGACTGGGCGGCGGTGGACCCCACCGGTGGCTTGGCGGGGGCCGACGGGCATTGAGGACGGCGGCGGGCAGCAGGCCGGCGGCGGCGAGGACGGCACAGCCGCAGGTGGGCGGACGGACTCCTCCTGCGTCCGTTCGTCTTCCCACAGGCGTGGGCGGCGGCGGTAGTTTCTCCGGTGAGGGCGGGGGCCGGCGAGTGTCGGCGGCGGACCGGCGGGGGCAGTTGGGGGTCGGACAGCCCAGATGGGGGGGCTGAAGGGGGTGCCGGCTAGGTTTTAGAAAAGAATACGAACGGGTGGGAGAAGGTTGATGATGGAATAAGCTGGGAATAAAATGGGGATAAACCTGGAATAAAATGGGAATAAAAGGGGTAGTTGGAATAGCAGGGATAAGAAAAATAAGAAAAACTAAAAAATTAAAAGAAAATCCAGATGGGTTTTGGGTCCCCCATCAAGAAGCTTTGTTGCTGAAAGATAGAAAGCCATTGATGAGAAAGTAAAGAAGCTCTATGATGCTGGTTTCATCAGGGAGGTTCACTACCCTGAGTGGCTGGCGAATGTGGTCATGGTGAAGAAGTCCAACGGAAAGTGGTGGATCTGTGTGGATTACACCAACCTCAACAAGGCCTGTCCGAAGGATAGCTTCCCAATATCCAAAATTGATCAGCTGGTGGATGCCACAGCCGGCCACCAACTTCTCAGCTTTATGGATGCCTTTTCTGGATACAACCAAATAAAGATGCATCCGGAAGATGAGGAGAAGACCGCCTTTGTCACCAACAAAGGCCTGTATTGTTATCGAATGATGCCCTTCAGCTTGAAGAATGCCAGCGCCACCTTTCAGAGGCTGATCAACCGGGTGTTCGAAGGTCAGCTGGGGAGGAACATGGAGGCTTACGTTGACGACATGATAGTGAAGAGTCTCCATAAGGCTGACCACATCAGGGACCTGCAAGAATCCTTTAACGCACTCAGGCGCCATCAGATGAAGCTGAACCCCACGAAATGCACCTTTGAGGTGACCTCTAGCAAATTACTTAGTTTTCTGGTTACACAGAGAGGAATTGAAGTGAATCCTGACAAGATAAAAGTCATCATGGAGATGGCGCACCCGACCAACAAAAAGCAAGTCCAAGAGCTCACCGACAGAATCGCCTCTCTTAACCATTTTATCTCCCGTTCGGCTGAGAGGTCCCTGCCATTCTTCAAGACCTTGCACCGGTCGGAGGGTTTTGTTTGGACTGATAAGTGTCGGTCGACTTTCGAAACATTGAAGGAGTACTTGAAGAACCCTCCATTGCTTGCCAAGCCGATGGAGGGGGAACCCTTATATCTCTACCTTTCGACGTCAAACGAAGTGATCTGCGCCATCCTTGTGCTAGTCGGAGAGGACGGACAGCAAAAGTCTATCTATTATATCAACAAAGTCCTCCATGACATCGAAACAAGGTACCCCAAGATGCAAAAATTAGTATATTCCTTGGTCACATCAGCTAAGTGGCTTTGACCATACTTCCAAGCACATCCGACCGTAGTGCTGATCGACCAACCCCTCAAGGCAATCCTCTAGAGCCTAGATACATCCAGTCGGCTCGCCAAGTGGGTCGTCAAGTTAGGGGAGTTCGACATCTCTTTCCAGCCATGATCTGCCTTGAAGGCTCAGGTAATTGCTGACTTCATTGCAGAGTGTACGTGGAAACAGGAGATGCCTCCTCGAATGGCTGAAATACCTGAAGCTGACGTTGTCTATGAAGTGAGCCAGCCTAGACTCTCCATGTGGATGAAGCATCCAACCTCGCAGGCTGCGGGGCCAGACTGATTATGGCCGACCCGAACGAGGAGAACCTAGAGTATGCCTTACACTTTTTATTTCAGGTGTTAAATAACCAAGCGGAGTACGAAGCCCACCTTGCGGGGCTGCGGATCGCCAACGAACTGGGCATCACCCGACTCAGAGTTTTCTCCGACTCCCAGCTGGTGGTCAATCAAGTGAAGGGGGAATTTGAAGCCAGGGATCCGACCCTGATAAAATATTTAAATAAGGTACAAAACCTCATTCCTTGGTTCAAATTTTTCGAAATCCTCCACATACCTCGTCTGCGAAACTCTCGGGCAGATGCTCTCTCAAGGCTGGCTACGGTCACCAGCGGGACTTATGATCGAACCTTTGTGGAGTATTTGTGACACCCTAGCATTGCCAAAGAGCCAACGGAGGTCCACCAGCTGGAACATGAAGCTTCTTGGATGGATCTGATCCTTGCTTTCCTAGCTAAAGGGACTCTTCCGAAAGATCCGGTAGAGGCCAAGTGGGTGCGCCTAACGGCCTCTAGGTACGTCATCCTTGATGGCGTCCTTTATAAGCGATCATTCTCACAGCCGCTATTAAAGTGCTTGGGGCCGACTGACGCCGACTACGCCCTCAGAGAAGTCCATGAATGCATTTGTGGCGACCATCTCAGAGGGAGATCCTTAGCTTACAAGATCATCGGGCAGGGATATTACTGGCCCACCATTCAGAAGGATGCGTCGGACTTCGTCCGAATGTGCGACGCGTGTCAAAGGTACTCCATTATTCAGAGGAGACCTGCCAGCGAGCTGATTCCGATCACCACCCCATGGCCGTTCGCACAGTGGGGGATGGATATCTTGGGACCCTTTCCCCCGGCTTCTGGGCAACGAAATTTTTGGTTGTGGCTATCGACTATTTCACCAAGTGGGTGGAAGCCGAACCACTAGAACAGATAACAGAGGCTAAGGTGGAGAACTTCGTCCGGAACAATATCATCTTCCGATTCGGCATTCCCCGAATAATTATTACTAACAATGGGAGACAGTTTGACAACTCTAAATTTCAAGATTTCTGTCAGCAATATCATGTCTCTCACCAACTTACTTCGGTCGGCCACCCTCAGTGCAATGGAGAGGCCGAAGTCACCAACAGAATAATTTTGCACGGGCTGAAGACCCGGCTCAATGAAGCGAAGGGACTCTGGGTAGAAGAACTCCATTCAGTGTTGTGGGCGTATCGGACGACCGCCAGAGCATCATCGGTGAAACTCCGTTCAACCTCACTTATGAAAGTGAAGCCGTCATCCCTATTGAAACTTCTCTCCAATTTCTCTGGATTGACCACTACACTGAACTAGCCAACTCCGAGCGGCGAAGGGCTGACCTGGACTTGCTTGAGGAAACAAGACTTCGGGCAAGCATGAAGATGGTGGTATGCTGCCAAAAGATGGTGAAGTATTATAACTCGCGAGTCAAGGTGCAAGCTTTCCGGGTCATAGACTTAGTCCTGCAGAGGGCCGAAATCTCGAGGCCGACCGAGCAAGGCAAGCTTTCCCCAAATTGGGAAGGACCGTATCGGGTCGTCGAAGTGGTTCGGGCCGGCACCTATCGACTTGAATTTTTGGACGGACGGCAGTTGGCACGTCCATGGAATGTAAATAACCTCCACAAGTACTATCAATGAAGTTCAAGTTCCATTTACGAACCACTTCCGAAAGTCTGACTCCGGTCGGCAAAGGCTCTAGGGCAGCCCATTTTCAAATGTTCGACTCCGGTCGGCAAAGGCTCTAGGGCAGCCCACTTCCGAAAGTCCGACTCCGGTCGGCAAAGGCTCTAAGGCAGCCCACTTCCGAAAGTCTGACTTCGGTCGGCAAAGGCTCTAGGACAGCCCACTTTTAAAAGTCCGACTCCTGTAAGCAAAGGCTCTAGGGTAGCCACTTTCGAAAGTCCGACTCCGGTCGGCAAAGGCTCTAGGGCAGCCCACTTCCGAAAGTCTGACTTCGATAAGCAAAGGCTCTAGGGCAGCCCATTTCCAAAAGTCTGACTCCGGTCGGCAAAGGCTCTAGGGCAGCCCACTTCTGAAAGTCCGACTCCGGTCGGCAAAGGCTCTAGGGCAGCCCACTTCCGAAAGTCCGACTCCGGTCGGCAAAAGCTCTAGGGCAGCCCACTTCCGAAAGTCTAACTCCGGTCGGCAAAGGCTCTAGGGCAGCCCAATCCAGAAAGCCGACGAACCAACACTTAGGATAAATTTCCTAAGCTAGTTGCTCTGACCTGAGCTGACATCCGACGGCCGCCTCAACTGCTTCGGGGTCTGAAAAGCCGACGGACCAACACTTAGGATAAATTTCCTAAGCTAGTTGCTCCGGCGTGAGCTGACATCCGATCGCCGCCTCAACTGCTTCGGGGTCCGGAAAGCCGACGAACCAACACTTAGGATAAATTTCCTAAGCTAGTTGCTCCGGCCTGAGCTGACATCTGACCGCCGCCTCAACTGCTTCGGGATCCGGAAAGGCGATGAACCAACACTTAAGATAAAGTTTCTAAGCTCGTTGCTCCGACCTGAGCTGAAATCTGACCGCTGTCTCAACTGCTTTGGGATCTGAAAAGTCGACGGACCAACACTTAGGATAAAGTTCCTAAGCTCGTTGCTTCGGCCCGAGCAAAAGTCTGACCGCTGCCTCAATTGTCCTAATCTATTCTCGGTCCGGAAGGCCGATGGGCCAGTACTTAGAGTAAAAATCCTAAGAGAATCTAGTTCGGCTTGGGTTATTACTCAATACTTACCCTGAAGATCCGACTACTCACTCTAATATGCCGACTGGCCCATACTTAGCAAAATTTCAGAAAGGAAGACATTGAACAGTATAAGAAGACAGATAGTGAGAAAAATTTTCTTCATTGCTTCAAAAGGGCTTTTTACATAAACTGAAGGTCAGACCTTTACAACCAACTAGGTCTGACCTTCGGGGGTTACAACAATGGCCACTTCGGCCCCTTCGGCTACAGCTGCTGCCCCGGCCTCTTCGGCCCCTTCAGCTGCCTCCGCCTTAGCACCAGCTGGGGCGTCTGCTCCGACTACCTCCGTGATGATCTCCACTGGGGCTTCAGCCGCTCAGGCAGTCGGGTCCGTCCCTTCCAAAGCTTCTACCTCCGCTGGCTTCAATGACTAAAGGAAAGCTAGATTGAGTTCTGGGAAGGCAGCACTAACCTTTCCCAAGCACTTGTCATACCTGTATCCGAAGCCGACTGTCCCGGCTTCGTTCATTTCCTCCGTAAAGTCTTCGGAGGCTTTATAATCTGCCACGACCTTCTCGTCGGCCGTCTTCAGCAAATCTTGGGCCAACTTCAGCAAGCCCTTGTATCTTTCCACCGATGCTTGATACCCCTTTGCATGGATATCAAGGTCGGTCAGGAGACCCTCCTCGACGGCCAGCCGACGAGCCAGGTCCTTGATTTTCTTCTTCTTGTCTTTCAGCCTTGCCTCCCGATCAGCCTTCTGGGCAAGCAAGTCCTCTATTTTCTTCTTCTGGGCCTCCAGTTCGGCCCGTAGGGGGGACACCTCAGCTACTGCGGCCTTCAAGCCGAGCACCTCTTTCGTGGAAGCCGTCAGTGCTTTCCAGGCCGTGTCCCTTGCCAGCTCGGCCGCTTCAGTCCTCTGGGTTAGCTGCTCTTTTATTTACAGCTACTCACCCAGCCCCTGGTCCATCAGGAGGTTATCCCTGACGAGCTGCCGACAAACACTTACAGTTAGAGAATTTCCAATATTAAGCTTGAAGTGAAGACAGGAAGAGTGAAGCTTACCCCAAAAAGATGGCGAAGAGAACTGCTGGCTGCCTCATTCACTGACCACCCGTCAGTATCGGGGGCGGCCCTTTGAAGCTGTTCCCTCGCCTCCTCAGCAGTGCACCACAGCAGGCGCTCCTCTTCCTCCCCCAGGGCCCAGGCGGCCCTCTCGCCAGTGGTCGACGGCCCTTCACCCATAGGGGTTCTCTAGGTCATCGGGGGAATCGTTACAGCCACCTCCAGTGACCTGGATACAAGGGCTGCCACCATTCCTGCCAACATTGAGCGCCTCCCTTCTGCTTGGACGGCCGGCTGTCCTGCTAAAGAGGATCGCTCGGACAGGATCACCTTTCGGCATTTGGTTAGGGGCATGTCGTCCCCTGAATCGACCGACACCACCAAAATGGATGGCTCCACCGTTCGTTGCTTCTTCGGCCTTTCGGGCACTGGTTCTACTGCCCGTTTCTTTGGCTCTTGTTGCATCGGTTCTGTGATCCAGATGGCTCTCCGCTGCACCGACCATGCCAAAAGGATAGCCCGATCCGACTTCATTTTTCTACCTGTCAACAATGAAATCAGAGTTAGTGGCAGTCGCCAAGCCGACAGGAAGTAAAGAAGGGAAGAATGGAAGCTGATCTCTCCCTACACGACTCTCATCCTACCTAACATCGGCTGTCGGCTGAGTCTGGCCTGGTGGAGGCTATCCTCAAAGAGCAGGAAATTGATAAATTTTGGATCTTCACCATCCAACTTGTGGAAGTCAGCCTCGTCAGCCCTCGAGACTTTCCTTCCATTTAGGGCATTTGGCCTTGGCTCCCTCCAGGCCACCTCAAAGCCCCATGGCTCTAGGCTGTCTACAAAGAAATATTTGGACTTCCATCCGTGAATAGCGGACGGAAACCCCCCTAGGATCTTCCGGTTAGGACGGGGACTGAACATCCACCATTCCTGACTCCGGAAGTCCTGTTTCAATAGAAAAAAGTTAGAGAAGAGGGTTACCCTAGGCTCTATGTCGGCCTTCCGACACAGAACTACGAAGCCGCACAGGATCCTAATGCTGTTCGACATCAGCTGGGAAGGCATGATCCTATAGGTATTAAAGACCTCAACAAAAAAGCTATGAATCAGGAAACGAAGACCGGCCTTCAGGTGGTCTTCGTATATGGGGAGGGCTCCTAAATTCAGAGGTCCATTTACCCTACCCTCTCGGCTAGGGATGGTCAGATGTAAGGTAGACAGAATGTTGTATACGATCCTAAGATTCTCGACCCTCTCTCGGATCATGGCCGACGGGATGTCAAAGGGACCAGGTTCCCTATGACCATGAGCCACGGCCATCCTAAAACGGGTTGTAGAGGAGGAGGAAGATGGAGGAAGATGAAGACAGGACTAACCTGATTCTCTGGGTCTCGAAGGGAGCCTAAAGGCAGCATAGGGGGGAGAGGAGGCGATTTTCTCTTCAAGCACAAATGCAGCAGCAAGTTCCTTCTGGGCGCTGCCCTCCTCCTTTTATAGGCATCCGAGGGGCCGCATCCCAATGCACCCCCCCACGTGATGAGATCCGACGATCGTTGCTTCGGTTCCCGAGTTGGACGGGGATTCGAGGGGACGCGCCGGATCGTATCTGGCCGTGATCCGTATGACAGACGAAGCAACAGTGGATGGGCCACTCCGGCAGGGGCGCCAACTGCCCTGATGGCACCACGTGTCCCATGTCGCTTCAAGAATCCAAACGAGCAGCTGCTACATGCCGTACCAACCATAACTGCCCCCTACTCCTCACCAACCAGGCGCTGACTCCTGTCCCAGGGCAAAATCGAAGTAGGAGGTGGCCGGATGCAGCATGCCAAACTGGATTCGCCATCATTTGAAAGGCCGCCGCATTTATTGCCATTTAATGCCCTCGCCCTTCGAAACTGCGGACTCGCTCGAAGCACAAGGGCAAGGGGGACAACTATTGTACCATGATGGCTCATCCTCTGCCA
This sequence comes from Areca catechu, assembly GCA_021397845.1. Classification (NCBI taxonomy): domain Eukaryota; kingdom Viridiplantae; phylum Streptophyta; class Magnoliopsida; order Arecales; family Arecaceae; genus Areca; species Areca catechu. The sequence goes on from CM038043.1 coordinate 119,939,278, forward strand.
GAACCGGTTGAGTCCTGCGGTCCGACTCAGCCGCCCTTCTCAAGGCTCCAACTAAAAAGGTCCGACCCACCGAAGTTGAGGTCCGAACGACCCTCTCCTGCTGGGATCCGGCCCACCGTTCTCCGTCAGAGGTCTGACCCACCAGAGCTGAGGTCCGAACGACCCTCTCCTGCTGGGGTCCGGCCCACCGTTCTCCGTCAGAAGTCCGACCCACCGGAGCTGAGGTGTGAACGACCCTCTCATACTAGGGTCCGGCCCACCATTCTCCGTCAGAGGTCCGACCCACCGGAGCTGAGGTCCCAACGACCCTCTCTCGCTGGGGTCCAGCCCCCATTCTCAGTCAGAGGTCCGACCCTCTGGAGCTGGGGTCCAAATGACCCTCTCCTGATGGGGTCTGGCCCATCACTCTCCGTCGGAGGTTCGATCGACCGACTGTCTCACGGTCGATGTCCGATAGGCGAGTCTTAGCATCCAAGGTGTTCCAGAAGCACCTTTCTGTTGCTGCGAGATCCTACTATCCCAACGGCCCTGCTCCACTACTTCCACGATACCACCGTATCTGCACACCACGTGGCCACTCTCCAGATTCTCCTAGGGGCAGATCGATCTTTCCTAGCCTCTCCCCTAATGGATTTTGGACTGTTCCGCATCTATATAAGATACCTGGGGGACCCCGTTCGAAGGGAGAGCAACTCTTCCCTTTTCAAAGACTGTTCATTCCTTGATTCCTCCATTCTGTTGCCTTCGATCTCCTGCTAACTTAAGCATCAAAGGGTCCCCCGTCGGAACACCACCGGCGCCCTCGGGGACTTTTTTGCAGGTTCGCCCGGGAGAGGAGCGCTCAAGCCAATCCAGCCATCCCGATTCCCGACCCAGGAGTTGATGTGGCAACAGTGCCCTAAGAGCCAATCATTATGAGGGCATTTTTGTAAACATCTAGCTCATGTATGACATATTAATAAAGGCATTTGATTCATCATTTACTATTGTGTCATATTTTTGTTGATTTTGATGAACCCCATAGAGTAGGGCAATGGAATTAGGGTTATGATAAAATAACAGTGAGACCTAATTCCTATATACCCTAATCTAGAATGTTCCTAGTCGTTGGACCATCGATTCGAGGATCGATGAATCCGGAGAGACTAGCTTTTCCTATGTATGCTCAGTTGATGAGGGTGGTTGATCTCACAAACATTTATGTAGAGACACTAATACAAGGATAAGGGTGCTCATCAGGATATGAGTACACTAGACTGATCTGCACTAGGACTATCTTATTGAAGTCTTACTACTTGTCAAAAGATAGATCCCAGAGTAGTAGTGCATGTGGTTTTTAGACATGAGGTCACCATGGTTCCTTGTGCACACTAAACCATACTTTGGTTCATACTCATTCATAGCATTGAATAATGTACGAGATGTTCTGGGTATGGTGGAAGGTGTACGAAGGATGTGAGTGGACCAACAAGGAATCGATCTTTCTTAGTAAGAGGAATGTTATCCCATGTAATATCTTCGATGAGTGACTCAAGGAGCCTTTGATCAAAGCAGGATGAGATTAGAAGTGGTTTCTAATCAGTCATCAGTTGAGTCCTCATGATCGAGATGAGATTTGATATGATTAAGTATTAGGTTTGACATATATCCATACCTATCACTTAATCGGGATAATGGGAGATCGAAAGATTGAATTGCATGGTAACTTACTACTAAAGGTATTTTGATACTTTCTACCAAATTCCACATTTTCTAGGTAGGCATGACATGTTGCTAGACGTCAATCTTATTTTGTAGGTTTTCATGAACCAATTGATTTGGTTTCACAAGTCAATTTGATATGTGATTCGAATTGGACAATTAGGTGAGCCAATTTGATCTAATTAGGTCAATCGGGTTTGATTGGTTCGAATCGGCTCAAACCTAAACCTACTACTGGCTAAATGTGAAACCCAAAGGATCACACACATTAGAGAGTTTGCCAAGGAAGTCATTCATGATTTAATTAGGGTCATGGTATCCTAATTGGTTAACCATATTACACACTAGCATGTGTAGGCTAACCCAATTCCTAACCCAATTGGATTGGGTCCGGTTGCTTGGTATTTGGACTAACCTATTTGAGGAAAACCCAGATTAGGTTGAGTCCTAAGTGGGGTAGCTTAAACCTGGTTTTTTTTAGTTTTTATTTGGGAATTAAACCAATTTTATGAAGAGTCCTAGGTGTATAGGACTCTTGGCGCCTCTTGGCGTGCGTGGGAGATGGAGAGTGCGCACAGAAGGACTAAGAGTCCTTCTGCAGATGAAACTCTGGGAGTTTCATATCTAGAATGCCTCTTATCTGATCCCCACACCCCTTAGGATAATATTTGACCAGTCAAGCCTATTTTGAAATGGCATGAAAAGTGTGGAAGCAAAAAAGCATGCATGAAGAGACGCGTCTCTTCATTTGGCGCGCACCCTGAAGCAGAGTCCTTCTGCTATCAGAACTCTTCATATTCTTCGATGTTTGGAGATTGAAGAGGTGCCTCTTGGCTTCCCAAAGACCGGTACTTGCCATGTGGCAACTCACAGATTATCCAGAAAAGTGAATGGATGCCGATATGTCCTTTGATGCATGATAAGACATATTGGATATGATTTTTCAAGCCAGATAACCTCTCTTCGGTCTTACAAAATCATATCTGATAACCTGTTGGAGGACATATCACACGTCCCTCTTAAAACTATAAATAGGGGCGGTGATATGAGTTTCAGAGATCGTTTCACCGTAAAGATATTCTGAGTGTCTCTCTGTCTCTCCCTCCCTCCTCCTTTCTTTAAGACAAGACTTGTCTTGTTAAGAGAAGGTCTAATCTATTAGGACAAGGCTTTGTTTTAGCACATAAGCCTAAAGAGTCCTAGAGGAGAGTTGCCCTAAGACCAAGAGTGGTGTAGGACAGTGTTCTTAGTGCCCTACAGTAGGACAGGGTGTCCTACAGTGGTCAAAGGTCCAAAGGCTGCCCTAAGAGTTCTGTTGAAGCAAGCAACCCCGGTAGGGATTCTTCCTTGGTACCATTTTCGTGTGGATCACCGTTGGAGGGCTTGCACTTGTGAGCCTCGTGGAAAGGATTGGATTTCAGCGGTCCAGGTATGTTTTTTCTAACTCCATTTATGTTTCATTAATTGGTATTGCATAAGGGGTTCCTGGGAATTAGGATTTTCTAGCTAATTAGGGTTTCATGCTTAGAATTTTTATTTTGAAATTCACTTCTATATGCTGCATGATTCCCGGCACCCTGGGAGAATTCCCATCAAACACCAATTGGCAAATCATATAATCCTAAATGAATTTACCTCTTGACTAACTTACACTATGACTAAATATTTTAATTATGAGGACTTTTAGTGGTCTCAAAACACATCCTAAGTATTGACTTAACACATTATAATGTATTCATTACCATACACATATGACATGATATTCATTCCATCAATCAAGCATATTAACCCTAATATTCATACCATAAGCATCATTGTAATATAAATCCATGCACCTCACTTGTTCATGGGATATGAACACAGCGGCACCCCTACATGCCATAGGAGATTCCATCGAATGGGAAGAGAGGGCCTTTAAACCCTACTTCACTCCTATGACCAGACGGCCATGGTGACTAACCCAATCTAAAGCAGTTACTAGGATATAATATATTTCAAATATGTGATTGAACTAATCATGCATAAAATCATATAATCTTTAAATATGCACCATACTTGGTAATATGCACTATCATATAACCATTCAACATTATGCATCATACTATGATTTATATGCATGATCATATTATAATTCAATATATAATTAAACCCAAATTAGTGACATGCATCAAAATATGACTACCATATTTGATCATATTCACTATCACATTAGAATATTCAATTGACCATTAATTGAATGAAATAAGAGTGGCTCTGATACCATTATTGGGTTTCAGTGGCACAGCGGAAGAATGGGTTTCAAAAATTTTTATTTTGAAACTCCAAACAACTTGAAACCCTAAGCCCAAGATCCCTTATTCATTACAATTAACAAGTCATTCAATTAGGATTTGGAAGAATACATGGAATGCTAATTCCTTCTTTTTTCTACTAGGCACACAAGTGCATGCCCTCCAGAGGTGATCTACATAGGAATTGATCCTAGGAAGCACTCTTTAGCAGGTTGATTAAACCACTAGGACTCTTCTGATGGCCTTTCTTCCTTTGGTAGCCTCTCCTTTCTTGCTCAGACCCTTGCCCTCTAGTAAGGCACTCTGAGCCCTCTCCAAAACCTCTCTTCACTCTCTTTATCACTTTCTAAATCTCTTCTTAAACCCTTGTCTTAAAATGGTGAACTTGTCTTAAGGCAAGACTTATGTCCTAACAAGGCAACGAAGAGACTAGGTGGATAGAGTGACAGATCGTAAGAGTGTAAGAAGAAGGAAAATCAGATTGCCTTCGGCCTAAACACCAAAGGCTATTTATAGGAGATAGGGAGGTGCCAAAAGTAGCTCTTCATCAGCCCTTGATCTGTCAAATAACAGATCACATAAGACCCTTCAATAAGAAGGAGTCTTATCTTGAAAGGTCAAGACCTTTCCTGCACCAAATGACTAATTCATGTCTCCTGGATAATTCTTGGCTTTTGTCCTCATGCCATGAGGCATTTGACCAGTCAATGAAAGGCCATGGGATGTGAGACTCTAAGAGAAGTGTCAATCAACCAAGAAGCCTTCAAATAGAAGGACTTCTGGTTATGATTCTACGCACCAAAGTGAAGAGTCATGACTCTTCACTTTGTGCTCCATCCTTTCTCCATGCCATTCATATCTTTGACTAGTCAAAGACCATGCAATATGGGTGTCATATGAAAGAGGATAAAATGTAGTTTATTATCTCATAAGTGATTAACAAGCAGAAGGATTCTTGGTCCTTCTATGCCCCTTTGATTTTTTAATACTTCTTTTAGTGCCAAGAGTCCCATGCCCTTGGGACTCTTGGTATTTGGTGCATAAAAGGCTTGATAATTATCAGATAAATTTTGATAAAATCACCCCACTTATAACTCAACCCAATCTAGGTTTCCCTCAAATTGATTAGCCCATTAAGCAAACTTATACATCCAATTAAATTGGGTTAGGAGTTAGGTCAGCCTATACATACTAGTGTGTAATCTAGCTAACTAATTAGGATCCCATGACCCTAATAAAATACCAATTGACTTTCTAGGTCAATTTCCTAATATGTGTGACCCTTTGGGTTCCACATCTAGCCAGTAGTAGGTCTAGGTCCAAGCTAATTCGATCCAATCAAACTCGATTGACCTAATTAGGTCAAATTGAGCTGACCTAAGTTGCCAATTCGAACTAGCTTTTGAATTGACTCATAAATCCAATCAAATTGATTCATGAAAATCTACAAGATATGATTGATGTCTAACAATATCTCATACCTACCCGGAAGATGATAAATTTGATAGAAAGTACCAAAATTTCTTTTAAAAGGAATGATCGATTCCTTGTTGGTCCACTTACATCCTTCATACACCTTCCACCATATCCGAGAATACCCCATACATAACTCAATGTAATGAATGAGTATGAACTAAAACATGGCTTAGTGTGCATAAGGAACCATGGTGATCTCAGGTCTAAAGATCACTCGCACAACTCCCACTATGAGAACTATCGCTTGACAAATAGTAAGACTTCCATAAGATATTCTTAGTGCAGATCAATTCAGTGAACTCATATCCTAATGAGTACCCTTATCCTTGTATTAGTGTCTCTACACAAGTGGTTGTGAGACCAACCACCCTCTCCATCGAGCATATATAGGATAAGCTAGTCTTTTCAAAAGCATGGATCCATGAATCGATGATCCAATGACTAGGAATATTTTAGATTAGGGTTTATGTGAACTTAGGTCTCACCGTTATGATCTTTCATCATAACCCTAATTCGTTTGCCCTAATCTATGGGGTTCATCATAATCTTTAAATAAGACACAGCAATATGATGAAACAATGCCTTTTATTAATTTAATAATATCATGCAAGAGTTAGAAGATTACCAAAATGCCCTTACAAAGATTGGCTTATAGGGTACTTTTTTTTCATGATTGATGGATAATTAAAAGGAATATGTCAGTTAGTTTGACATGTTTTGTTGCGGGTACCAAAGTTCATAAGAGACTTCGAGTAAACCAGATCAATCCAAGCACCTTATGGATTGCAGGTGAATAAACCAAACTCTGATTTTGGTTTCAACTTTGTATTACTTTCAACATGATTCCATGAGTCCTTTAATTTGAGCATGAGTCCATGAGTCCTATAATTAGAGTCCAATCAACTTTAATTTCAATTTAGTCATGTAATTTGCTTAAGTTAGGTTTTATTTGGTTAAGTTGAGTTCAATTAGGCAAGTTGGGTTCAAGTTGGGTTCAAAATTAAGCAAGATTAAGATCATGAAGCTTGCAGATTGGATGGAGCAAACCACTTCAACCACCATGCCAAGTTGGAATGCCACATCACCATGCTAAGATGGAAGCCACCTCACCTCCTCCATGCCAAGATAGGATGACACCTCACCTCCCATGCAACATCACTCCATTTGGGCACCTAAATTCATATTTGAATTTAAGTTGGAACTTCCCTCTTATATCTCCACTCTTCATGCATGAATCCCACTTATTCCTCCACTCTTTAAGCTTGTGAATTGAATTTGAAATGGCTCGGGAAGTCTATAAATATCCCTAACCCTCTTGTAATCAAATCATTATGATGAATGAATGAAAGCTCCTTTTCTTCTTCCATTTGCTTGTTGCATTTGTCACTCCGTGAGGGAGAGGGTGTAAGACCCAACAATCCATCCAAGATGCCAACCCTTCATCCACCCAAAATGCCAACCCTTCATCTATCCAAGATGCCAATCATTCAACCAAGGAGATGCCAATCGTTCATCCAAGGAGATGCCAACCATTCATCCAAGGAGATGCCAACCACTATCTTGCTTCCCCTCATTTCAATTCTTCTCAACTCCCTTTTCCTTTCAATCCTCCCGCAGTCACTAATATTTTCCATTGTAGGATCCTCCATGATCTCAAGCTGAAGATAAGGTTTGCTTTGCTTCGGACCATCTACATTAGGAGTCATCCATGCAAGGAGTGATAGATAGTCTTCAAGTTCAACCGTCAATCCTTGGAGTGCTGAAATTAAACCACCACCAAAAGTGTGAAGAGCTCATTGTTGGTAAGTGAACCCTTCCTAGACTTTTAGGTCTGATTGTTTGAAGGTACATATCCTAGTTAGAATGGCTTCTCAACCATTAGGTCATTTCTACTTTTGATTGAATAGAAACTATATTACGGGTAATATAACTTTCAGTAGTCTCTTTCATTAAATTTATTGCTCCTTCTTATGCATGAATCTTGTTGATATGTGAAGACTCATTGCTCAATTTAATTTTCTAAGTTTTTAAATTGAAAACTCCATCTAGCATCCCGCATCATTTTGGTATCAGAGCATGGTTAAATAGGACAAGTTGCTAGTTGCTGAAATTTTCTGCATGCTGAAATTTTGCATATTAAGGATTGGTTTGAAAGTTCTCTTCATAACTTTCTATATCCTATCTTTCATTAGCATTTTTTATTAATATTGCCAGTTCAAAAACCAGGGCTGCAATCTTCCTCATAGATTTCAGATCTGAGATTTTAAAAAAAATCTGCATTGTTTTCATTCTTTGATCTAAGGTTTCATGCCTCCTGAGCAGGTATACGAAAGTATACTGTCACGACACATGGGAGTAATGAGCTATGGCTGGACGTGAGATCCTTAAGTTAAAGGTTTGATATACTAATTGCTTGCTTGATGTGGGATTGCATGACTTGCCTAAGTGATTGCTTGAATTGCATGATTTTCTTTTATTAGCACATTGAACACCCCAAAGTCTTCTGACACAATTCAAATTCAAAATCTACCTAGCCATAATTCAAAAATTTAAAATTTAAAATTTGAATTTTGATTTCTGAAATTTAAAAATTCAAATTTGAAATTTAGAAATTTGAATTTTGAATTGCATGTTATTCCTAGTCTTTATGTTTATTCCTAGTCTTTATGTTTTATTGATTAGCTAGATTGTTGGATGTGCATTCATTTTAAAATATTTAAGGGCAATCCTATCATAAGATAAGGAAAGGATTTCATCACATTTTCTTGGCCCAAAAATAACCAACTACATATTGCATTGACCCAAGCCTAACATAAAATTGAGTAAGAACTTAAAACTAGGGACATCAACAGGTCAAGTTCATTATCATGTTGAGACTTAACATTAATTGATTCTATATTTACTCCTGGATATTGGTGTCTAAGGCTAAGGGTCCAACGGCAAATGCCTTAAATAGATTTGTTATTTTTAATTAGGACCTCACAAAAGTGAGGGGAGCCTCCCACAGTCCCACCTCTTACCTGGCCAGTTAAAGGGTGACTGCATCTTGATTAGTGCTCTATTAATTCATGCTATATTGAACTTCTAGGTCTAGGAGCCCTAGAAGCTGGATTTTTTATTGCATGACCACTAGATCAGGAACCCCATACCAACACTCCCAGACCCAACCAAGTCTCACCATAGACCCCAATCTTGAAACCTTGATGAGAACTATGACTGAGCAATTTAGGCAACTCAACAATAGGTTTGACCAAATTGAAGAACAAAATGGGACCCTTGAAGAGACCTGTTTGACCCACACTGAACCTGAATCACCTAGACCAACTTTCCTTGGACCAAGAGCCCATCGCCATGATTCCACCCCTGAACATAACCCTAGATGCCCACATCAAGACTTCATGGGTTTGGAGGAAAGAGCCCTTAGGAACATACGTCTCGATGCACCCACTTTTGATGGAAATTTAGACCCTAAGGTGTATGTTGATTGGGAGAGTGACATGGATCAACACTTTGAGTGGTATGAGATGTCGGAAGAAAGGAAATATAAATTTGCTAAACTTAAGTTAGTCTGACAAGCTAGATTGTATTGAAAAAATGTTGAGCGCATTTATTAACAGAGAGGAGACTTGCCCATAGCCACATGGAGAGCCATGAAGATCAAACTTAGGAAAAAGTACCTACCCATATCCTATAAGTAGAGGGGACCCATAACCCATTGACCCAAACCCAATAGGATCAGTACCCCTGGATATAGCCAAGTACTAGTCAAGTTCCCCTTAGCTGACCCACCCCTACTATCCTATTTGTTCACAAGGATGACATTAAAGAGGAAATATATATGGCATACCCAGAATTAGTTGACCAGGAAAATACTCAGACTGAGACTGTATTGCAAGGATAATTAGAAGAAGAGAACTATGAGGAGTATAACACTACACCACTAGGGCTTCTACCTGAGGAAATACTAAAAGATAATCAAATTATAGAGCCTAGTCTCAAAATTCAAGAATAATAGAAAATTAGCAAGGACATGGTTTCTTCAATTCGGTACCCTCGGGAGAAATTAATTCACTCCTTTAGTCCAGATTAAAGATCTCTTTCTTGAATTGCCGACTCATCCTTTCATAAAGTGGACCTTTTATCACCTGCAGATGTAAATCAATGCCCAAACCTTAAGGTCATCCCCAATAATCAAGGACTATTCCACCAATTCTCTTCTTATTTCATATTCTATCCTAAGGCTTCCAATGCTTCTAGAACCACTCGATTATACTTTTTTTGATCCCTTGAGTGATTTTGATGAGAACAAAATATTGGAGCATATATTTATTTTGCTAACAACGCATTAAGTGTTTTACAAGTTTTTGTAAGATGATTCATATGGTCAAAATCCAATTCCTACAATCTTATTTTCTGTTATAAATTGTATTAAAGTATATCATGTAAAGAAGAATCCAAAGAAAAGTTAAGAAAAAATCATAAAAATGGGTTACTTCTAGATGTGTTTCAAGCTTAAAATTTCTTAGAGAATGTTGTTAGAAGAGTTCGAAAGCATCTTGAATGTTTAAAGTCTTGCTGGATGAATTCTGGAGAAGAACTAAGATTTCAATAAAGAACTCATCCGAGCCGACTCGAAGCAAAGGAGCCGACTCTGGCACATGGCACACATGAAGGATCTAGCATGCAGATATCCGAGTTGACTCTAAGGGACCCATGCCTACTCTTCCAGAACATGATTTTCTGAATCAAACAACCAAGCCGACCCAAAGGAAGTCCGAGCGACTACATTATTCTATCAGACATCCGAGCAGACTCTTCAGAGATTTAAGCCAACTCCTAGAGTCCAGAAAGAAGAGTTCTGAGTGAACAGCCAGGAGAGCCAACCCGGAGGAACCCAAGCCAACTCTTCCAGAGTACAGTTTTGAACGCATGTGAATCCGAGATGACTCGAAGTAAGGCGAGCCGACTCGAAGTAAGGCGAGCCAACTCTTCCAGAGTCAGGAATCAAGCTACTGAGAAACCGAGCCGACCCAAATAAAGTGAGGCGACTCGACCAGAACTACTCTGTGGATCCGAGCCGACTCGAGTAGATCCAAGCCAACTCGAAGGTTGATTTCATGCTTATAATGGCTAGTTCCAGAACTTGGAATTTGAATCCAAAAAGTATTCCAACGGTCAAGTGTCACATCCCACCGATCTACAATGACTAAAAATACCTGAGAAGAGTACAAGATACTATAAATGAAGAATTGAGACAACTTTTGAAAGGAGAATGATTATTTTGAATATCAAAGAAATCTTGAGAGCAAGAGAGCACTAAAGAGTATTCAAGATAGTCTTCAAGTCTTCACCAACTCTCATCAGAAGCTTGAAGCAATTATTGAAAAAGTTAAAGAAGCCATTCAAGTGCATTGAAGTGAAATCAATAGGGCTTCTCTTGAGCTGCATCGGCAACCATCCGATAATATCTATTTATCATTTCATTGCTTTCTCTTTACAATTCTTTTTCTGAATTGTTGGGTTATTGGTAAGCCCAGTTTAAAAACCAAATAGGTTCTTGGTTAGCCTGTGTAAAATCAAGTGTTAGGTTCTTGGTGATCCTTGTAAAACCAAGTGTTAGGTTCTTGGTGATCTTGGTAAAACCAAGTGTTGGGTTTCTTTGGTGAGCCCGATTTAAAAATCAAAGGGAGTTAGGTTTGGATTATGGGCCTATTAAAACAATCTGACTATATTCCAGTGGGGGATATAGTGAAAATCCAAGTGGTAATCTTGGATAGTGGACGTAGGAGCGGGTTGCTCCGAACCACTATAATTTCTTTTGTTTGTGTTGTGCATTCTCTAACTGCTTTCGCTTCTATTTTTAATTATTTGAACCATAGCATTTAACACTCCAAAGAAGTTTTTAAAGAGCACATACTTGCTTTAATTTTTAAATTTCCAATTCACCCCCTGGGAAAGCCACCTGAGCAACAACTTTGTTGAGGTTAACAGGTTGCATAAATCCTTTGAGCACATTAGATTTGCTACCTATTTCTGGAAGACCTTATGGCATTTATTAAAAGTCTATGTAAAATTTGTATCTGCATATCTCCCACCAATCAAGGGTCAAGTACAAAGTTATAGTTAAATATTTAATAAATTCCTTTCGATAGGAATGCATAGTTGAACTTGTAATTTATTAGGTGTTGGTACGAGTCATATGCACAGCATGTTAGAGAATTGCACAAAGAAATTAGTAAGAAAATTAATTTGAGCAATGAAACTTACAAGTATATTGCTAATTCCCATAAAAAAGTCAAAGAATTTTATGAAGAAGACTATGTGATGATTAGGCTTAGATTGAACGGTTTCCACCCGAAACCATGAAAAAGTTATATACCTGCGGCGCAAGTCCTTTCAAAATAATAAAGAAAATTGGATCTAATGTCTATGTGCTTGAGTTGCTATCTAACTTAGGTATCAGTTCAACTTTTAATATTTCAGACCTAGTAAAGTATAAGGAATGAATAATGATACCTAGTGAGCCTTTTGGACCTGATCTCATTTTTGAGAGTGAACCTATCCTTGAGTGTCCACCAGCCACATTACCAGAATGGCGAGATAGGATTAAGTGAATTTTGGATGACAAGACTATCACTACCCAGAATAAAGACTATCAATGCTATTTGGTTTGTTGGCAAGGTCGACCAGAATCTAAAGACTCGTGGATTACTCCAAAGGATCTACAAAAAATCAACCCAGACTTATTAGAACACTACCAAAGTCAAGTTAATCCATACTCGACAGAGTCGAGTCTTTTCCACCCTATTAGAATTGGTGCGAGCACCAAAGTTCGTAAGAGACTTCAAGTAAACCAGATCAATCCAAGCTCCTTATGGATTGTAAGTGAATAAACCAAACTCTGATTCTGGTTTCAACTTTGTGTTACTTTCAGCATGATTCCATGAGTCCTTTAATTTCAACATGAGTCCATAAGTCCTGTAATTAGAGTCTAGTCAACTTTAATTTTAATTTAGTCATGTAATTTGCTTAAGTTAGGTTCAATTTAGTTAAGTTGAGTTCATTAGGCAAGTTGGGTTCAAAATTAAGCAAGATCAAGACCATGAAGCTTGGAGATTAGATGGAGCAAACCACTTCAACCACCATGCCAAGTTGGAATGCCATATCACCATGCCAAGATGGAAGCCACCTCACCTCCTCTATGCCAAGATAGGATGACACCTCACCTCCCATGCCACATCACTCCATTTGGGTGCCCAAATTTAGATTTGAATTTAAGTTGGAACTTCCCTCTTATATCTCCACTCTTCATGCATGAAGCCCACTTATTCCTCCACTCTTCACTCTACTCTTTAAGCTTGTAATTTGAATTTGAAAGGGCTAAGGAAGTTTATAAATATCCCTAACCCTCTTGTAATCAAACCATTATGATGAATGAATGAAAGCTCATTTTCTTCTTCCATTTGCTTGTCGCCTTTGTCACTCCATGAGGGAGAGGGTGTGAGGCCCAACAATCCATTCAAGACGCCAACCCTTCATCCACCCAAAATGCTAACCCTTCATCCATCCAAGATCCCAATCATTCATCCAAGGAGATGCCAATCATTCATCCAAGGATACGCCAACCACTATCTTGCTTCCCCTTATTTCAATTCTTCTCAACTCCCTTTTCCTTTTAATCCTCCCATGGCCACTAATATTTTTCATTGTAGGATCCTCCATGATCTCGAGCTGAAGATAAGGTTTGCTTTGCTTTGGAACCATCTACATTAGGAGTCATCCATCCAAAGAGTGATAGTCTTCAAGTCTAATCGTCAATCTTTGAAGTTCTGAAATTAAACCACCACTAAAAGTGTGAAAGCTCATTGTTGGTAAGTGAACCCTTCCTAGACTCTTAGGTCTGATTATTTGAAGGTACATGTCCTAGTTAAAATGGTTTCTTAACCATTAGGTCCTTTCTACTTTTGATTGAATGGAAACTATATTACGGGTAATATAACTTTCAGTAGTCTCTTTCATTAAATTTATTGCTCTTTCTTATGCATGAATCTGGTTGATATGTGAAGAGTTATTGCTCAATTTAATTTGCTATGTTCCTAAGTTGAAAACTACATCTAGCATCCCGCATCATGTTTTCATACTCAGATATATTTGGGATGTAGGATGATCAAAAGATTGAATTGTATGGTAACTCATCACTGAAGGATATATTTAGTATTTCCACCAAATTCTTCATCTATTGGGTAGGCATGATACATTGCTAGACATCAATCTTGCCTTATAGATTTTTATGAATTAAAGTGATTAATTCATGTGTCAATTAGAAATGGTTCTAATTTGACAACATGGGTTGGCAAAGTTTGGACCTTAATTGATTACAAGTGGTTTAATCGGTTAACATGCACCAAGACCTACTGTTGGCCAGATAGGAATCCAAAGGGTCATACACATTAAGGAATTGACTAAGGATCCATTTGATATAGCTGATTAGAAATTTGGATCCAATCAAGGTGACCAGTAGGTATGCTAGCACATATGGATTTCTAGCTCCTTGAATCAATTTTGATTTGGTCTAGAATCTTGTAAATTGATCAAATCTAAGTGACCTATTGGTCTATTAAGGTTTGGATCTAAGTTAGCCTCCAGGGGGCACCTAAATATGGCACCCAAATTTCTAGCACATGCCCAAATAAAGAGTCCCAACTTGGTAGGACTCTAGGTGCCTAAATTGTAGGAGGGCATATGATAAAATTTTAGCATGAGAATGGTTGAGTAATTCATCTCTGATGGGTTTCAAACTAATATGCATGAAGAGGGGCTCTTGATCTTCATTAGCACTATTTTTACAAATTAATGGACTTTTATTTTCGGCATGGGATGCCAAGAAAGGAGTTCACATGTGTTAGCTTTGGCCCTTGATTTTGATGAATAACAAAATGTTGATTATATGTTTTGTACTAATGTTTCAATTGGAGTTGTGAATTCTAGTTTACAGGTACATCAAATTCTCTACACAAAAGTATTAAAGTCATTGACATTAATGCAAGATAAATTTCAAAGCTTTAGAAGTCTTCTCACCTTGGAAAGCCATGAAATTGATCACTTTGACCTTTATGAAGAAGAAACTGGAAGTTTATTGGATAATTTTTTGAATTTCGGAGCTTGGCACATAATTTGGAAATGGCACAGACCAAGTGTCGACCTAAGTGTCAACTCAAAAACTCATGAAGGCAAGTGTCGACACCTTTGAAGACTGGCACGTAGAATTTCTACTGGCATGTCAGGTGTTGACTCAAGTGTCAACTCACAGGTTGACTCGTAGATCAACTCAAGGCCTGAGAACAGAAATGGATAGAACATGATTTTTGGACTTCAGTGAAGTGTTGACCCAAGTATCGATCCAAATGTCAACTCACAGGTCGACTCACAGATCGACTCATGGCCTGAGATAAGAAAGTTACAGAATAGTACCATTCCTGGATATTTTGCCTAGTGCTGACTCAAGTATCGACCCACAAGTTCAAATGTCGACTCACGGGTCGACTCATAGCCTCAGACCAGAAATAAAGTGATGGGGGACGGGATAGGGGTAGGATCGTCACCGAGCTAAGAAGTCACCGAAGATTAGGGTATCCTATTTCTTTAATTTTTTTTTGATTTTTCTATGGTGGTGGTGAAGGAAAAATAGGGATGGAGAGTATGAAAATTGGACACTCTAGGACTTGGAACTTACATTCACAGAGAGACATCTTACTTCTAGGGCATCTCACCCATCCTACTACATGTAGCCTAGGGAATCCCACCCATCTCACTACATGCGGAGCCTAGGGCATCCCACCCAAATCGCTACTTAGGGCCGTGAAGAAAATCCCTAAGACCTAGAGGGGACTCGACGGGAAAAGGGGATAACTAGGGTCTCTCAACCCTCGATGCTCAAAAGAGAAGGACTAGGGTCTCTCACCCCTCGACGCCCGAAGGCAAAGGACTAGGGTCTCTCACCCCTCGATGCTGGAAGGGAAAGGACTGACGGGCTCTCACCCTCCCCACACGGGATGAACGAAAAGAAAAACTCTTTTCTAAAAACTCACTTGATTAACCAAACTATTTTTTACAAAGGATTGAGGGTGGTATTTATAGACTTTTCCGACCCTCATTTAAATTTGAATACAAGATAACAGGATAGGAATGATTCAAATTCAAATACTAGATAGGATAAGATAAGCCTATCCATATCTCAATCCTAACCAACCAAATCCTAATTTAAAATTCAAACAAAAGATAAAGATAAATCCCAAACAAATTTATTCTAGATATCCTCCGAGATTCGTGCATCTCCAAGATTCATGCTTGCTCCGGGATCCATGCTGGCGATGTCCCCATCATTCCCCTAAGATGGGGAGAACTTGACTCTGTCGAGTCAGAATCAGGGGGACATTGATGAAACCGAATCCAATCAATCAAAGGGGCTATGCTTTAAGATCTATTCAGCTCTGAGAACCATGCAATAATGAAAATCGTGCAACTCTGGAATCCATGCAACTTGAACTCGGCAAGAAGAAGCCCGCTTTACCTTAAGAAGAATGCAGAAGGCCCACCTCATCCCGTCTATCTTCATCCTCCCTTTTCACAGGCTCCCCCTCATAGAAGATCTCTGTGCCTGGAGCAGCAACACAGTATTCAGGAGGCTCCATTTCAATCACCTTGAATTCAACACTCCTCATCCCTCCCCTAAGGAAAATATCCCCTTCCCTTACCGGACGATATGACTCAAGAAAATATGGCTTCAGATATGCATCAAATAAGTTTTCGGTACCTCCTTCTATGGTATCATCGATAGGCAATATATGCACATGCATCCCATACTTAACATCCTGGCATTGATGAACCAAAACCACATCTCCGAGCCTAACTTTGAGATTAGACCGAACAACCTTATTGATCCTAAGCTTGGGCTCCTCACATGAGTCATCAGCAAGAAAAATGCAAATAGTGTCCCTCTATTTCTTCCCCTTCAAGAGGATGGTATCTCCACCGAACAGCTGCAACTTCTCCATCGTCGCCGGATTCATCAACACCACCAAATTATTATCGTTGATCACCTCGTCGATGATCAGCTGGTTCAGTGCCTTCTTTCACTCGAGAATCACCGTGCTAAAATCCTTCTTCTCCCCCTTCAGATTGGAAGAGGACGCGGCCTCGCCCATGCTTGCCATCGGAGCTCAATTTGAAAACTGGAATCCCAATGGAAATCGCCAAACGAGTAGATGAGGATAAAAAAAAAATCATAGTTAGCGAGCAAGAACACGAGAGGGGAGTCGGTGACACGGAGGGGAAGGTGGCCAGCACGGTGCTTAGGGAAATGGCCGACGAAGGGGCGAAGGATGTTCTCGACCGATGCCAATGGAGTCATGGGGGGGTCTTTCGGCAGGATTGGGTGTTGGCCGGAGGAGGAGGCAGAGCGGATGGCCTCGAGGAGGCGAAGGGTGCCAGTGGCGACGATGTTAGGCTTCACGGGAGGCAGAGAGGAGGGGGGGCTCGGCCTAGGAGAAGCGGCTCGATCTGGGCACCATGGGCATCGACGAGGGCCGGTGATCGAATCCGAATGGGTGGTCCTCGGACAGCGATGAGGATGCTGATAAGTGATGAGACGGCATGCGAGAGCTGAGAACCGGAAGATCGTACGAAAGCTCGGGGAGACAGCAGAGGGGGTGGCGGGGGTAGCGGAGATTGGGTCGATGGTCTTTCCTTTCTGGGATCCACCGGCATCGATGGGGGACCGGTAACCAGGGCTCTCTACTCTAGAAAGTGACTTGTAGTGTTGGACCATGCACTGGAGAAGAAGGTGAACAGTGGATGCGACTCCGGGCGGATCCGGAGATGATGGGCAATCGGATGTGTTCATCAGTGGGGAAGCTCTCGGTGAGGCGAACCATGGTGCGGGCCAGCTAGTTCCAGACATCTGCGAGGTGAGATAGATGGAGACCGCGCGAGGAAGTCCAGAGCTTCGAGCCGAAATCCCGAGCTCATCCATGGGATCGGGAAGCACTCACGATCAAAGTAGCGCATGCCAACCTTATCGAAGTACCTGGGGTGATACTTGTCAAAGAGGATGCGGTGGTGGTGCAAGTCGCCGGCATTATCGCGGCCTCCGGGGTGCTTCCGTTGCTTGCCGATGCGGCTGTGCCCGGTGCTCACGTAGTCGCGCTTCTTCTTTTTAGGGACGGCGAGGGGGCGGCTGCAGGGAGCACCCGTGGGAGGTCAGCGGATGAGGACAAGATCACTACTGTGGATGGCCACGAGCCAGCCAAGGCGATTGCGGATCTTGGGGATGACCGGATCGGAGGGGAAGATGGGCGCGAGGCAGCTGCGGCAGTTCTTCCTTTGAAATGGAATTGGGACTGGACCTGGGGAAGTCCGTCGTCGATCGGCTGCTGGATGGTGGCTGTGGGCAGTGGATCAAGCATGGGGAAGATAGAGAACGGCAGAACCGATGGGAAAAATCTAAGATTGGGAAAGAAACGTACCCTAACATGACCTATTGCTCTGATACCAATTTGATGGGATACGGGACAGGGGTAGGATTGTCAGCGAGCTGAGAAGTCGCCGGTATCCTATTTTTTTAATATTTTTTGATTTTTCTATGGTGGTGGTGAAGGAAAAATAGGGATGGAGGGTAAGAAAATTGAACACTGTAGAACTTGGAACTTCATTCATGGAAAGACATCTCACCCATCCCACTACATGTAGCCTAGGGCATCCCACCCATCTCACTATATGCAGAGCCTAGGGCATTCCATCCAAATCGCTACCTAGGGCCGTGAAGGAAAATCCCTAAGACCTAGAGG
This sequence comes from Areca catechu, assembly GCA_021397845.1. Classification (NCBI taxonomy): domain Eukaryota; kingdom Viridiplantae; phylum Streptophyta; class Magnoliopsida; order Arecales; family Arecaceae; genus Areca; species Areca catechu. The sequence continues at coordinate 119,957,591 of CM038043.1, forward strand.
GGACTCGATGGGGAAAGGGGATAACTAGGGTCTCTCACCCCTCAATACTCGAAAGCGAAGGACTAGGGTCTCTCACCCCTCAATGCCCAAACGCGAAGGATTAGGGTCTCTCACCCCTCAACGCCCGAAGGCGAAAGACAGACGGACCTCTCACCCTCCCCATACGGGGTGAACGAAAAGAAAAACTCTTTTCAAAAAAACTCTTTATTGACCAAACTTTTTTTGTACAAAGGACTGAGAGTGGTATTTATAGACATGTCCAACCCTCATTTGAATTTGAATACAAGATAAAAAGATATAAATGATTCAAATTCAAATACAAGATAGGATAAGATAAGCCTATCCATATCTCAATCCTAACCAACCAAATCCTAATTCAAATTTCAAACAAAAGATAAATCCCAAACTAATTTATTAAAATCTATGCTGCTCCGAGATCGGTGCTACTCCGAGATCAGTGCTGGTGATGTCCCCATCAAAATAATAATAATAACAATAATAATAATTTGGGATAGTTTTCAGAGCTGCACAATTTGAGAGCTACATGGATTTCAAAGCTGCCTTTGGATGGGTTCATCAAAGCTCCCCGTTAATCTTGACTTGATAGAGTCGAGTCTTCCCCACCTCAGGGGAATGATGGGGACATTGCCAGCACTGATCCCGGAGTAGCAATGATCTCGAAACAGCACATATTTTAATAAATTAGTTTGAGATTTATCTTTTGTTTGAAATTTGAATTAGGATTTGGTTGGTTAGGATTGAGATATGGATAGGCTTATCTTATCCTATCTTGTATTTGAATTTGAATAATCCCTATCTTTATACCTTGTATTCAAATTCAAATGAGAGTTGGACATGTCTATAAATACCACCCTTAGTCCTTTGTTAAAAAAAGTTTGGTCAATAAAGAGTTTTTCTTTTCATTCACCCCGTATGGGGAGGGTGAGAGGCCCGTCTGTTCTTCGCCTTCGGGTGTCGAAGGGTGAGAGACCCAGTCCTTCACTTTTGAGCATCGAGGGGTGAGAGACCCTAGTTATCCCCTTTTTCCCTGTTGAGTCCCCTCTAGGTCTTAGGGATTTTCCTTCATGGCCCCAGGTAGCGATTTGGATGGGATGCCCTAGGCTCCGCATGTAGTGAGATGGATGGGATGCCCTAGGCTACATGTAGTGGGATGGGTGAGATGCCCTAGAGGTGAGATGTCTCTCCGTGAAAGAAGTTCCAAGTCTTAGAGTATCCAATTTTCCTACCCTCCATCCCTATTTTTTCTTCGCCACCACCATAAAAAATCAAAAAAAATTAAAAAATAGGATACCCTAATCTTCGGTGACTTCTCAGCTCGCCGACGATCCTACCCCTGTCCCGTACCCCATCATAAAGCAAAACCTTGGATTTCAAGAATTACACCTGGTGTTGATCCAAGTGTTGACCCAAGTGTCGACTCTAAGTTCTGACAACAGTAATGGCTATATTTTTAGAAGTTCAAAATTGATCCAAACAGTCTAAAATGGCTAATTTGTCTTCTCCAACAGCCACAAACAATTTTTTGAAGGTTTTCATGTATTTATCACTCACCAAGCTCATTAAAGATACAAGAGAAAAAGAAGAGACACAAGAAACAACTCTTATCTTTTGAGAAAGCTATTGAAAAGATAAGAGTAAGCCAAAAAAAAGATTCCACCTAAAAAAGCCTTCATTCTTGCTGTTGAGCCTTCAAATCATTATCCAAAAATATTCATTGAAAGCTTCCAAGAAGAAGACAACTCAAGCATTCAAGAAGAGCTTCATCAACTTTATTTCTGCTCTTTTGAGAGTTTTATTCTTGTGCTTAAAACTGTACTTTTGGTTTTATTTGTTGTTACTAGTTTCAAGGCTATTGAAACTAAGGGTTAGGCCCTTCCAAGCTGTGAATTGAAAATCAAGCCAATGATAGGCTTGAGGAAAAGGTTGTTGGTGAGCCTAAGTAAGAAAACCAACTGTGGATTTGACTTGTGAGCCCTTGAACATAAGTTGGCTGTAATCTTTGGAGATTATAGTGGAATTCCAAAGATGTTGCTTGGAAAGTGGATGTAGGTGCTTGGAGTGCGCAGAACCACTATAAACTTTTTGTATTTGTGTGTGTGCTTTATCTTCTCATTTCATTTCCTTGCATTGCTGCTTATTCTTTAAAGCACAGCATCTAGATCATATTCAGCACACTTACATTGTTACACAAATATAATAGTTCAGCACATACTTGTTTAAAAATTTTAAAAACTCAATTCACCCCCCTCTTGGGTTGCTACACTGGGCAACAAGTGGTATCAGAGCTTGGTACTCAGCGTATAGGTCTAATGATCTTAAGTCAAAGATCTAATGGCAGTCCAAATTGGTGTTAGTATTGTTAAGGGTCAAGCATCAAACCATCCCCCACTCTTTAATGGTACAAATTATACTTACTAGAAGACTCACATGTGCATCTACATTCAAGCCATAGATTACAATATTTGGAAGTTAAAGGTCCTCATCAGCCTATTGTTTTGATTAATGGCATTCCCACTCCCAAATTAGAAGAAGATTGGGATGAGAATGATATTAAGCAAGCTGAGCTTAATGCAAAGGCTATGAATTTGTTATTTTATGTATTAGATCCTAGTGAATTTAATATAATATTTAATTATTCCTCCGCCAAGAAAATATGGGACATACTTGAAGTTACCCATGAGGGTACACATTAAGTGAAGACTATCAAAGTTAACATGCTCATCCATACTTATGAGATGTTTAGGATGGAACCAAATGAATCAATTAGTGAAATGTACACTAGGTTTACTAATATTATTAATGGTATGAGGAGTTTAGGAAAAGTTGTATCTAATGCTGAACTTGTCAACAAAATCCTCAGGTCTCTTCCATCAGCATGGGATCCAAAAGTCATCGCTATTGAAAAAGCCAAGGATGTCAACACTCTTCCTCTTGAGCAGCTCTTGGGATCACTTATGATATATGAGCTATCCCTAAAGTAGAAGGTTGTGGACAATGACAAGAAAAAGAAGACTTGCATCTAAGTCCACAAACAAGGAGGATTCTAGTGATGATTTCGATGAGAAAGATGAGAAAGATGAAACGGCTCTCATCTCAAGGAAATTTATAAGATTCATGAGGAGGAAAAAGCACAACTACAAGAAGAAGCCATAGACATGTTTGAATAATGTTGCCCTTGTGTTACACAACAAAGCAACACTATCAAACATACTATAAAGCATCAAATGCACTAAAGTAATTCATATCTAACACTAGGATAGGCCTTGTGTTACATAACGAACCTATCATAATTATTAGCATGAACTATGCTTAGCATGAAGGTAGGCAAATTATAGTGTGTTTAATCAATTAACATTTCTAACTTAAGGTCTTGATATAGCCAAATTGGCCAGGTAAGTGGAAGAGATAAGGGGGTCCCCCTGTTGCTTTCCTAAGATACCAAATAAATTGGCCAAGTCAGACAACGGAACCAATTATAAATCTCATTCCCTTTACCTTCCCAAAACCACTTGCCTAGACACTAATTGGCTGATCATACTCTAATCATATTTACATTATGATTAACTTACACTATGACTAAATATAATTTTTATGAGGGCTTTGATGGTCTCAAATACATCCTAATTAAACATTATATTCAATACATCATACAAGCATATTAACCTAATATGCATAACATAGTATGATTATGACAATAATCTGTTCACCTCACTTGTTCATGGGATATGGCCACAGCGGCACCCCTACATGTCATAGGAGATCCCATTGAATGAAAAGAGAGGGCTGTTAAACCCTACTTGACTCCTATGACCGGATGGCCATGGTGATTAATCCAATATGAAGCAGTTAGTAGGATGTAACATATAGCATATATGTATTTGAACTAATCATGCATAGAATCAAATTAAAGTAAGTAGTCAACCCTAACGTGACTACTAATTGCATGCATCAAGATGGCTCTAATACCACTATTGGGTTCTATAGACCAGGTGCAGCGGAAGATCGGGTTTGAAAATTTTCATTTTCAAAACCCTAATCAGCTAGAACCCTAAACCCTAGGACCACTTGATCATAAAATTAATAAATCCAATCTTTAGGGCTATAGAAGAATACCTGGAGTTCTATAATCTTTTATTTCTATGAGGCACAAAAGTATATGCCCTCCAGAGGTGATCCATACAGGAACTGGACCAAGGAAGCACTCCTACGAAGCTTTCTTGTTTGATCGGGACTCCTTTTGACAGCCTTCTTGACTTCCTCTCTTACTAGACTCCCTACCCTCCTGTAGGGTACTCTGGGACCTCTCTATATCTACTCTCAGATCCCGGATACCCCTTCTATTTTTCTTCCTAGGCTCTTGTCTTAAAAGACTAGCCTTGTCTTGGAAGAACAAGCCTTGTCTTAGAAAGACAAACCTTGTCTTTAGGGGAGGGAGAGAAAATAACAAGTTGGGTTTTCCGATGGGAATTGAGATATCTGGCATCAAATCACCGATGCCTTTTATGGAGTAGGATGGGGCACTTGATATGCCTCTTCTGTAGCCATTTGATAAGAAGACCCTTCAATGAGAAAGTGTTTCTTGGATGGATAGGCTTATCATGATACATATTATCATGCGCCAAGAGACATATTCATGTCTCTTCAAGTTTCCAGCCAATTTCTCCACTTGCCACATGGCATTTATTGGTCAATTAAAAGGCCAAGGGATGTGTCTTTTAAATGAAGGCATCGGAAGAAAATTAAGAGCCTTCAAATAGAAGGACTCTTAATCTCAATTAGCACCATAATGAAGAGACGCATCTCTTCATTATGCGCCAACTTCTTTCACGCATTCTTTCCTTCATTTGACAAGTCAAAACATCTTCAAAATAGCATAGAGATTAGGATGAAGGCCCTTTGGACTTTATCTAGAATTTATGACTGATTGGTAGAAGGGCTCTTGGTCCTTCTACATCCTTTATTATTGTTGCATACCATATGGCACCCAAGAGTCCATGTCAACATGGACTCTCTCATAAATCCAAGATAAGTCCTAATAAAATCCAGATAAAATTTGAATTAGGCTACCCCACTTAGGACTGAACCCAATTTAGTTTCTACTTAAATTGGTTAACCTAATTGGCAAGCAAATAGACCCAATCCAATTGGGTTAGGAGTTGAGCTAGCCAACATATGTGATGGGGACATCAGATTAGACAAAAACTTCAAGCTTCAATTTGTTCTCTAAGTCATGTGTTGGTCAATTTTGAGTCCTGTAATGGAATTTATTTTTGAGTCCTATAATTCAGTGAGTCAGTTGGATTCACTAAGTCCATTGAGTCCTGTCATTTGAGTTCAGTTGTTTTAGTTTAGTCTAGAGTTGTGTGTGTTTCATTCAAGAGGAGGAACCAGTGGACCCTCACTCAAGTCACTAGCCCAACATCTGGACTCCCTTCAAGTCACCCAAGCCCTCTAGGAGATGGCGCCCCAGCATACCAGGCCCTAGGTGCCTCAAGCCCACAAGCTCACATGTTGAATGGCACCCAATCCAGATCCCTAAGGAAGTGGTTCCCAGATCCAAGCCCTTAAGCCCATAGTGCCCTCCCTCCCAAGCCCACTACAATTGGCGCCCAAGCCTTTGACCCAGTCCAAGATGCCCAGGCTTTGACCCAGTCAAAGAATATTTCATCCAAGCCCACCAGGGAGTGGAAAAGTCAAAGCAGCCCAAGAGGATTTCATCCCAACCCAAGTCCATGGAGAAAAGTCAAAGCTTCCAAGTTCTACAAGGAGTCCAATGTCCAAGTCCTGCTAGAATTTAGGCCTTCTAATTTCAATCAAACTTTGTACTCCCAATTCTAGATAAACCTTGTACTCCTTGTCCCATACAAATTTTTAATCCAATTTTGATAGGGAAAGGGCCCTAGGTGAATCAATAAATACCCCACCCTCCCCATCTTGTAATCTAATATATTTTCATAAATTAAAACTCTGGTGAGTTTTTTTATGACAATTATGTTCTTCAGAAGTGTGTGTGTGAGATTTGAGTGCCCTAGCTTTACAAGCCCTAGCCATTGCCCATCCAAGCAAGAGCCCAAGACGCCCACCATCAGCCCTCCAAGATCCAGACACCCAAAGCTTCCTCCAAGGCCACCAACCCCGTGCAACTCCATCTTCTAACTATCTTTCAACCTGATCTCCAGTTTATTATGTTTCCCTTCTTGTTTCCCTCTAACCTTTGACATTTGCAGGATCCTTCCAGTGCTACGTTCCTCGATGAATTCTTCTTTGCCCTCGAACGAAGTTGATAAAAAGCTGGTGGATTCGCAGGAAAGTGACCGGATCATCAGGCATCGATTTGAGCGGTGCGATCTCTTCTACAGCAACTAGAAATCATTGCCTGGTATGTTAAACCTAATTCCCATCTCTTTTTGCCTAATTTCTTGAAGTTAAACATGTTCCTAATAGGCCTTCTTAGACCTAGGATCCTGATTTTCTTTTCTTTTTGATTGATCTAGTATGTAGGTAGGATGCTAATTAATACAGGATAATTCTAACCTAATCTAAGCTAGTTTCGAGAATCAAAATCATAAAAAAAAAATCCAAAAATATTTGCTTACTTTAATTTGATTTTCTTCTTGTTCATCCCTTGCATATCATCCTACATTATTTTAGAATCTTATCCCTCATCAATTTTGGTATCAGAGCTTAGGATGGGCATGTTCTTGCATTATAGTTTAGATTTCTGCATCCTGAATTTTGCATAACCCCTCAAAATATAGGACTATTTCCCCCATCAAAGATTTTTGTTTTTCTCTGATTTTCATGGTAATTAACCTCTATTTTTCTGATATTTTTATGATATTTTTTAGGATTTTTTTCAGATCTGAAAATCAACAAAAATAAAAAGCAAAAATAAAACCCTAACAAAAATTGGCATCATGTCATCTGCATTAGAGATCTGAGTTTAGATCTGTTTCATCAACTTAGGTATTTTATTTTTTTCTAAAATTTGCATCACATCATCTCTGTTGACTCTTATATTTTACTAATATTTTTCTAAGATTTTAAATAACCAAAAACTATAAAAAATATCGGCATCCTAGAAATCCTAACCAGAAATCTATCTTTTCCTGCACCCAGTTAGAAACCTTAGGTTTTGCATCATACCATTTTTGTTTTGCATGAGATTTGGTAGGAAGCATCCTTACATGTTATTCTATGTTCTCTAATTTTTTAGAATTTTTATGCATTGAAATCCATGCTAACTTCTGCATCAAACAAACCCTAATTTCAGTTTCTGCATATCTGACTAAACCAAACCTAATCAACTATCAAACCCCATCCAACCCAAGCCAATTTTGTTTGATAACTTAACCAACTTAAAGTTAATTTGCCACCTCATAAAAAGACAAAAAAATATTTTTATTTTCTGTTTGTTATTAGATTGCATTAGGGTCATTGATTATGCATCATCTCATCTAAACTAATCTTAAGGGCAATCTCAATATCTCATATCAGGGCAGGATTTCATCACCTGTCCTAGGCCCAAAACAACCACCCAGCATTAGAACCCAAACCTAATTAAAATTAATTAGACCTAATTTGCTCTAGTGAGCTAGGGACACCAACAGGTTGGGTCCGAGTCTAGTGAGAAAAGTAGTACACCCAACCCATCACCTATTACTGAAAGCTGTGTCTAAGGCTAGAGGTCTAGAGGCAAACGCCCTAAGTAGACTGGTGGTTTTTAATTAGGACCCTGTCATATGCAGGGAGAGCCTCCCACCACCCCACCTCTTACCTGGCCAATGGAAGGATTAGGTGCTGTGTTGAGTGTAAGTTGAGTTGACTCACTTGATTTTGGCTCTAGGTCTAGCAAACCCTAGTACGATTAACCTGTGTGCCTGGTTGCATCATAACCCTTGTGTATTTTATTGCATGACCGTTAGATTAGAAGCCCAATACCAATAGCCCCAACCCAACCCAACCTAGTGTGACCATGGAGCCCAACCCTAGGAGAGCCCAATACTCTGACCCATAAACCCTAGGCATGACCCATACTTGGAGCCCAACCCTAGGAGAACCCAATACTCTAACCCATACTAGAAGTCCAATCATAGGAGACCCAATTATGATTTTATAGACCCGAATGAGAGAGCCATTAAGTACATTAGGATATATACACCTAACTTTGGTGGTGATCTTGATTTTGAGGATTATCTTGCTTGGGAAGGCGACATGGATCTGTATTTTAAAAAGGAAAAAATGTATGGGAGATGTTAGTTCAAATTTGCTAAATGTAAGTTAGTTCGCTAGGCTAAGGTAGATTGGGATATGTTTGAGGAAATGTCTAGACTAAAAGGAGAAATGCCCATAACTACCTGGAGCGACATGAAACTTGAACTTAGAGAAAAGCACCTATCCAGATCCCATGAACCTAGCTCTTATGCACCCAAATCCTATGCACCCACATCCTATAAGCCCAGTAAACCCAAGATCCATAGAGCTGAACCCTTATCCTATGAGCATAAACTTTTAGAACAATGGTACGAATTAAGACAGGGTAATAAAATTGTTTGGATACGTTGACCAATTTAATGAGTTCATTAGGAGATGTAACATAGTTGAACCTGAGTCTAAGATCATATCGAGGTTTCGAGCTGGCCTACGTAGGGACATCCAGTGGAAACTATTTCAATGGCAAATTCAGGACCTAGAGGAAGCCTATCACATAGCTAGGGAATTTGAGTCAAATCAGAGGGAACTCATGATTAGTCAATCTAAGTCCAATAAGAGTAATCCTCTTGAACCCAAGCCCAGACTTAGCCGACTTCCTTTAGACCAGCCTAGTCCCATTACCCCTAGCCAGACCCTAGCACCTAGTCAAGTATGTCCGAGCCAACCAGCCCAAGCCAACCTGAAACCCATAGGATTAGTACCCTTAGATATGAGCCCAGTATTAGTCCACTTCCTCTTAGTCAACCCATCCCTACCCCAGCCACTAGTCAATTTTTCCTTAGCCAAACCCCTCCTACCGTCCCATTGGTTCACCAGAATGACCTTGAAGAGGAGATATATGAAGCTGATGTGAGCTTAGTGGATGAGTATGAGGAAGGGAAAGAAGAGATACCTATAGATGACCTAGAATTAGTTGACCCAATAGATACCCAGACTAAAGCCAACCCAGAGTTAGTTGACCCTGACCATATCCAGATAAAAGCCAACCCAAAGTTAGTTGACCCTAACCACACCCAAATGAACCTATAGTGGAAGACCAGTTAGAGGAAGAGAACCTAGATACTACTGTTAGAATCTTACCTGAGAAGCCACTAGAAGAGAGCCCAATTATAGAGCCCAGTCCTAAATTTCATGAACCATAAGACTTTATTGAGGATTTGGCTTATCAGTACCCTCAAGATGAATACCCTCCTGCAGTTCCTATTGAAGATCTTTTTCCTGAGATTAGTGACCCGTTCTTCCATTATGCAGACGCTTTAAATATACCTCAACCCCATAAGGTCAACCTCATCAGTCTAAGAGTCATACATGAAACCCCTTCTTGTATCCTATCTACCCGATCAACCCCAAACATTCTTCTTACTTTCACCCCACCAGACTAACCCTGAACCCACATCTTATTTCCTGCCTTTTCCAGAAACTTCAAGCATTTCTAGGACCATTCAATTGCATTTTGTAGAAGTAAGCATACTACATACATTCATTGTGCATGTTAGGCTTGCATTTTATTTCTGGTATACTTTATGGCATTTAGTAGGAGTGCATTCACCATTCTCATCTGCATGTCACCCACCTAACAAAGGGTTAAACCCACAGTTATAATTTAGGGTTTAGTCATTTGTTTGCCTACATTAGGCATTGGCATTAGGTGTTTGCCTACATGTCATTAGGTGTTCTGAGTTTTTGCACTGCATGATTAAAGATCTGCATGAGAAATTAATCATAAGATTAATGTAAGCAAAGATTTTACAAACAAACATGGTTAATTTTCAAAAAGAGTCTAAGAGTTTGCTAGGAAAATCTTGTGATGATTAGGCTCATACCCGTGAGCTGGATCCATCAAAGTGATAAAGAAAGTTGGGCCTCATGCCTAAGTTACCTAATTAGGCATTAAGCTCAACCTTCAATATCTCAGACTTAGTAGAGTATAGGGAGGGAGCCAGCAATGATACCCAGTGAGATTGAGCTTGACCCTTTCTTTGAGAGCGAACCCAACCCTAAGTGTCCACATGAAATTAACCTGTGAGAGGAAATGATTGAGCGTATCCTGGACGACCAAGCCATTAGTACCCGGACAAAGGCTTCCATGTCACTTGGTTCATTGGCAAGGTCGATCGAGATTTGAGGATTCGTGGATCACTCGAGAGGATCCACAACGCCTCAACCCAGACCCGTCAGAGAAGTACCTAAGCCAGATCAACCTTATTACTTGACAGGGTCGAGTTCCTCTCACCTCGGGAGAATTGATGAGGATATCAGATCAGACATAGACTTCAAGCTTCAATTTGTTCTTTAAGTCATGTGTTGGTCAATTTTGAGTCCTGTAATGGAATTTATTTTTGAGTCCTGTAGTACAGTAAGTCAATCAGATTCACTAAGTCCATTGAGTCCTGTCATTTGACTTCAGTTATTTTAATTTAGTCAAGAGTTGTGTATGTTTCATTTTAGAGGAGGAACTAGTGGACCCACACTCAAGTCACTAGCCCAACATCTGGACTCCCTTCATGTCGCCCAAGCCCTCCAGGAGATGGCGCCCCAGCATACCAGGTCCTCGGCGCCTCAAGCCACATGTTGAATGATGCCTAGTCCAGATCCCCAAGGAAGTGGTACCCAGATCCAAGCCCTCAAGCCCATGGTGCCCTCCCCTCCCAGGCCCACTGCAATTGGCGCCCAAGCCTTTGACCCAATCCAAGATGCTCAGGCTTTGACCCAGTCAAAGAAGATTTCATCCAAGCCCACTAGGGAGTGGAAAAGTCAAAGCAGTCCAAGAGGATTTCATCCCAGTCCAAGCCTATGGAGAAAAGTCAAAGCTTCCAAGTTCTACAAGGAGTCCAATGTCCAAGTCCTACTAGAATTTAGGCCTCCTAATTTCAATCAAACTTTGTACTCCTAATTTTAGTTAAAACATGTACTCCTTGTCCCATACAAACTTGTAATCCAATTTTGACAGGAAAAGGGCCCTGGGTGAATCAATAAATACCCCATCCCTTCCCTTCTTGTAATCTAATCTCTTTTTATGAATTAAAACTCTAGTGAATTTTCTTGTGACAATTGTGTTCTTTAAAAGTGTATGTATGAGATTTAAGTGCCCTAGCTTTACAAACCCTAGCCATTGCCCATCCAAGCAAGAGCCCAAGATGCCACCATCAACCCTCCAAGATCCAGACACCCAAAGCTTCCTCCAAGGCCGCCAACCCCCCGCAACTCCATCTTCCAACCATCCTTCAACCTGATCTCTAGTTTCTTATGTTTCCCTTCTTGTTTGCCTCTAACCTTTGACGTTTGCAGGATCCCTCCAGTGCTACGTTCCTCGGATGAATTCTTCTTTGCCCTCGAGCGAAGTTGATAAAAAGCCGACGGATTGCAGGAAAGTAATCGGATCATCCAGGCACCAATCTGAGCGGAGCGATCTCTTCTACAGCAACTAGAAATCATTGCCTGGTATGTTAAACCTAATTTCCATCTCTTTTTGTCTAATTTCTTGAAGTTGAACATGTTCCTAATAGGCCTTCTAAGATCTAGGATCCTGATTTTCTTTTCTTTTTGATTAATCAAGCATATGTGTAGGATGCTAATTGATACAGGATAACCCTAACCTAATCTAGACTAGTTTCGGGAATCAAAACCATAAAAACAAATCCAAAAATATTTGCTTACTTTAATCTGATTTGCTTCTTGTTCATCCCTTGTATATCATCCTGCATCATATTAGAATCCCGTCCCTCATCAATATGCTAGTATGTCAATTAGCTAGCTAATTAGGATCCCATGACCCTAATAAAAATATAATTAACTTCCTTGATGAATTTTCTAATGTGTGTGATCTTTTGGGTTCCACATCTAACCAGCAGCAGGTCTAGATCCAAGCTGATTCGATCCAATCGAACCCGTTTGACCTAATTAGGTCAAATTAAGCTAACCTAAGTTGCCAATTTGAACTAGCTTTTGAATTGACTCATGAATCCAATCGAATTGATTCATGAAAACCTACAAGACATGCTTGACATCTAGCAACGTGTCATGCCTACCCGAAAGATAAGAATTTGGTAAAAATTATCAAAATACCCTTTAATGAAAAGTTACCGTGCAATTCAATCCTTCAATCTCCCTTTATCCCAATTAAGTGATGGGCATGGATAAATATCAAACCCTAATACTTAATCATTTCAAATCTCAATTCAATAATGAAGATTTGATCAATGATAGATTAAAAACCTTATTATGCTTTGATCAAAGACTTTCTGAGTCATCATTTAAAGAGATCACACGGGATAACTACTCCCCTTATTGGGAGTGATCAATTCCTTATTGACCTACTCATTACCTTCATACACAATCCACCATACCCATAAGCACCCCGTACAAGACTTAATTGCCATGAATGAGTATACACCGAAATATGAGTTCATGTGCATAAGATACTGTGGCAGTCTCAGGTCTGAGGATTACATGCACAACTCCCACTAAGAGAACATTCCTTTTGATAAATAAGACTTCCATTTGATGTTCTCTTGTCAAATTATTTCAGTAAACTCATAAACTAATGAGCACCTACATCCTTGTATTAGTATCTCTACACAAGTGGCTGTGAGACCAACTATCCTCTTCATTGAGCATACATAGGATGTGCTAGTCTTATCTGTAACATCGAACCCTCAATCAATGATCCAATGACTAGAAACATTTTAAATTAGGATTTATATGAACTTAATCTCACCATTATGAATTTCATCATAATCCTAATTTCATTGCCCTAATCTATAGGTTCATCATAATCTAAAACATATAGACAGCAATATGATGAATAAATATACATTTTATTAATTAAATAATGTCATACAAGAGTTGGTAGATTACAATAATGCCCTTACAAAAATTGATTTTTAGGATACTTTTCTTTCACCAATCATCCTTGGCAACAGCAATCAATAAGAGTTACAAGTCTATCATCAAGAAGTTCACCGGTAAAGCGAAGGATGCCGATAGTAAAGAAGAGAGTCAAGGGCAGGTGCATGGCACCATCCAGTCATGGAAGAGAGTCAAGGGTAGGTGCATGGCACTGTCCGATCATGGAAGAGTGCTTGGCTTCAAGAGCCATCTGGTCATAGAAAGAAACAACAATGAGATCTCCAACAAAAAGGGATTAATGATGAAAGTAGTGGTAGAGAATCTAGATGAAGGTTAAGCAAGATTGAAACATCTAAAGAATCAAGGGCACCAATGATTCGAGAAACAAGGGAAAAGGTATGCAATTCAAGAAAGAATAGAAAGACAATAAATCAGATGGACTCTTTCAATACCCATTAATCCATTACCTATTTTTTGAAATAAAAATATAATTTTATAATTGTTATTAATTTCTAATTAAAAAATAGTTAATGATATTAGCAGTATCATTATGTGAAGGATATATATATAAAAATAATATTTTATAAAAATATATATGCAAATATAAATTTTAAGAAAGTATTAATGTAAATTTGAATATTTCGAAAAGTATTCATGCAAATTTAAATGTATTAAAAATATTCATATAAATTTGAATATTTTGAAAGACAAAAAAATCTAAAAATATTGTTATCCTAAATTGAATATTAAAAAGCAATAGTACAATAATAGAGAGAGACCAAAATTTAATACAACAAAGATGCCACATAAGAGCCACAACAGGGCCTATTACTTCTGTTCAAAAGAAAAAAAAGGGGCCTATTACACACTGCACAGAGCTCCCTCTCAATCATGTCTCTCTTCACAGCACAAAAAAAGACACCCATATCAGGCCTCAAACTAAAAAAAATATAATAAGGGAAAAGGAAAGAAAATGCAGAGAGAAGACCTTCTCAAAACTGCATAAAAGAATTCCATCATCCTAGATTCGAAGATCCTTTACATTTTTTCTTTCCTCTTACAGCCAGCCGAAATTTCAAAACTTTTACTCATGCCCGTTACCTCTGTAAGCCTTGTATTATGGTATCTATGGTTTCCTGAAAAAATGAGAGTTCCCAGCTCACTCTCTTGGTAATGCAGCAAAAAGCACCCAGGTGAATCTGCTGTCCAATCCCCATTCTACGTAATATTACTACAAAGACCCAGATGAAAGAAAGGTGAAGCAAATGAGATTGTGTTATAAGTTTTGATCTGATGTTGGTCTCCAGGTTCAGTCTGATTCCTTGGTGCAAGCTGAGGAAGAGTCTGATGCAACAGAAGATTCCTCTCCATATGAAGAGGCTGATGGACTTGCCAGATGGTTCTCTCCACTGCCAGCAGTTTTAGATCTTCCATTTCTGGATCGGATATTGACACCCACAGGAAAAGGCTCCTGTATGGGAAGATCAAATAAACGCCAAAATATAGTAAGTCAGATTAACTAGGCAGAACTACTTTTTTCATGACTTGAATCCACAGCCAAATTCATGTAGCATGGCCAATAGCACAGTTGGGGAACCAACAGCAAGATTAGGGAGAGAAACAGGTGCTTTACAAATGAAGAAATAAGCAATGATAGCTTAAATTGTGATGCATGAAAACTTTCTCCAGCAATTCTTAGAAATTTATAACATCCACCACAAAATGAATCAACAGTGCAAAATTTTTAAGAAATGAAGCATGGTTGATGATATTGTATGGTAGCTCATACCTGCTCCCCTACATTTGGACCATCTGAATGGAAAAGGATAGGGCGGCATCGCTTGTCCTCATTCATTAAACTTGAATTCTGGAAATGAGCAATAAGAGCTGCCCTCCCTTGAATTCGAGCATATGCAAGAGAAGCCACCTTTTCACTGTTGAACTTCTCCCATTTTTTACCATTAAAAGTCTGCAAAGGATTTATTTGTTTCTTTAGAATGTTATTTAGGGGTGCAAAGTCAGATCATCAGATGGCAAGAGAAGATTTTACATTAGTCAGCATAACATACAAAATGCATAAAACAATAACATGCACATAGAACAAACACATAATGGCCTTATCCTATATCTGATCTATTTCAAGATTAGAAGTTCCTACATTTGATTTCCTGGAAGACTTTGCATATAACCAGTAACAAAGCATCCAAGTTTATTCTACTATCTATTAGTAAGGGTGCATTTAACAAACCTGGAAGAATGGAATGATATGCTGGGCACTAGTCATATTAATAAAAGCATAGCCCACATTGCACTTGTTCTGGAAAGGAAAATAATGATCTCAGTATGTGAATAAGGAAAAGGGAATACTACATTCATTGCAAGCATGTCTAAAGATTCTATCTGGTACAAAGTTTAGTTACCTTGAAATCAATAGGCAAATAGATGAAATCATAAGTTCCCCGATGATGTTCATCAATAGTGGCCAAGAGCATTTTAGATGTATATCTGATAAATAAGAAGAGCACTTTAGAGCAAAATTGGGCAACCGGAAAACAAATTGAAAGTCACATAATCCATGGAAGCTACAAAGTAAAAATTATAACACAAGATGTCATAACACCGTTCACTTACTTATTGGGAATATTTTTTATCATAAGTGTTGTCCGGGAGTCTTCCCCATGCATAATGCGATCAATATCAAGTTCAAATTGCTTTCTATTATCAGCTTGACTGGAACCTGAATCACTTCTTCGGCTCCTGATTCGATCATTAGGAGCATCATATGAAAGTGGCGTGTGAATCATGGTATTCCTCAGATGGAACATGCAGATCCTTTGCTCAGGTGATGGCATTGCATGTGCAGAAGAAATAATAGGATCCGAATTATTAGAAGCAAGTTCAAGTGGATACAGGGCAGAGCCACCAGCCAACCCCAAGCTTCCAAGAGAAGCAGGGTGCAATGCATATGCCTCCAAGTAATCACCTCTGCATGTTTGTCGTCTGTCCCAAAGTGAGGGATTCACAGCAGGCTCTGGACCTACATGGTGGTGTAATGGTAGAGATGCATCCAGCATGTGAGGTGGTGCTCTTGGAAGTCCATTTATTTTTTGTGGTGAGGGCAGAGCAGGAAAATTGTTCAAATATGATGGAGTATTTTGCCAGAATATGGGGACAGGGGGGTGATGATTGTATTGGTTAGAATCATTCCATACAACTTGATGTCCGTGAAGAGCAAAAAATCTGTCTCCTGAACTACCAAGATCTGCAAGACATACATATATGCTTAAAAAGCAATAAAAAGAAAAAGGAAAATATTTCAAAAGAAGGAAGCATAAACCGGAAGTTGGACAGAGAAAAAGGAACACAAAAAAAAACTATATTCACTATTCAGGTACAGCTCAACCAAAGGACTTTGAGGCCCCTTAACCTGGAAACAAATGCACAGTCAAAAGCAGCATTGGTAGATCTGCCAAGATAGGTCGTACAAGCCAAAGCTACAATGGAAGGATGCATTCTTTGCTGAACAGAAGCCGCATTCAGCATAAGAAGTATGATATACATTGTTGGCACATTCCATATCAGCTCAAGTTTTGGAAATCAGTTGCCAGTTAACATGACATTAAAGCTCACGTTGCTAGATGTCATAAGTTTGAATACCCTCCAAATTCGTAATATGAAACTTTTCAATTGTCATTTTGACTCATTGCAGTTGTTGTCCTAACTTTTTTTTGGGTTTAGATTACATAGAAAGAAAGGAGGGATGAAAGAATAGTGCTCTGCAAGCCAATCACATTTTATATGTGATAAGGGTATTTCTGTAAATTCTTCCAACTCATGTATGATATTTTGTTAATAAAAGGTATTCATGATTCATCATATACTATGTCTTATATCTTTTATGTTTTAAGATTATGATAAACCCCATAGATTAAGACATAAAATTTAAGGTTATGATATAGTTCATAACAGTGAGATCTAAATTTCTATAAACCCTAATCTAAAATATTCTCAATCAAAGAATCATTGAATTAGGAATATCAATATTTTCGAAAAAAACTGGCACATCCTATGTATGCTCGATGAAGAGTGGTTAATCTCACGACCACTTGTGTAGGGACACTAATACAAAGATGTGAGTGCTCTCTAGGAATGAGTCCATTAAATTGATCCGCCATGAAAACATCTTATAGAAGTCTTACTTGTTAAAAGATAGTTTTCTAAGTGAGAGTTATGCAAGTGATCCTTGGACCTGAGATTATCATGGAACTTTGTGCATATAAATCCATATTTTGATTCAACTCATTCATGATTAAGTCATGTACGGTATTCATGGATATAGAGAATTGTGTATGAAGGTTATGAGTAGGTCAACAAAAAATCGATCACTCCTAGTAATAGAAGAATTTATCCCACATAATCTCATCATATGATGATTTAGGAAGTCTTTTATCAAAGCAGGATAAAATTAAAAATGGATTCTAATCTTTAATGTTTTCATTATTGGATTAAGATTCGAATGAATAAAGTGCTAGGATTTGACAAGTTTTCATACCAATCATTTATTTAGAATAAAGGATGATCGAAGAATTGAATTACATAGTAACTTGCTACTGAAAGATATTTTGGTAATTTTAACCAAATTCCTCATCTTCTGGGTAGGCATAACAAGTTGCTAAATGTCAATCATGTCTTGTAGATTTTCATGAATTAAAATGTTTATTCATGAGTCAATTTGAAAAATGGTCCAAATTGATAATTTGAATTAGCTCGATTTTAACCTAATTCAATTATTCAGATTTTAATTAAACTAAATTGACATGAACCTAGACCTACTGTTGGCTAGATATGGAGCCTAAAGGATCACACATGCTAAGAAATTGGTCAAGTCAATTATATTTTTCTTAGGATCATAGGATCCTAATTGGCTAGCTAATTGACATACTAGCATATGTAGCTAGCCTAACTCTTAATCTAATTAGATTGGATTTAATTGCTTGCTAATTAGGCTAACTAATTTAAGTGGGACTTGAATTAGATTAGAACATCAGTGGAGCAACCAAATTGGCATCCTAGAGGCCTTATCCATGCCAATTAGCAAGAGTCTCAAGGGCTTGGGATTCTTGATTGGCACCACTTACGTGGAGCATAATTTTGGTATGTAGAAGGACCAAGAGTCCTACTGGTTAATCACAAAATTGGGATAAGGCTAATCTCTCTCTCTTCCACACCCATTTGGATCAGATTAGCTGGTTAAAGTCAATCAAAATTGGCGTTAAACAATAGTGGGTGTGAAAAGGTGTTGCGCATGAATTGATATGGTGCTTGAAATGGACCTAGAGTCCTGCTTTTCAGTCACTTTTTTCTAGATAAGTCTAATTATTTTATATGCCTATTGAGATATTGGACCTAAGTCTTTGGTTATTTAAATTAAGGCCATTTATCAAATTTAATTCGAAGAATTGCGAGAAGCAAAGCCATTTATCATATTTAATCCGAAAAGTTGCGAGAAGCAACTTTTGGTGCATGAAATAATGAAATGCCGTATGATTACGGTTATTTCATCGCACCTTTCTCCTATAAGACTCCTGTTTGAATGATCTTATATGATACGTAAGATATCAGATAAGGGGCTAGAAAAGGGTGAATTAGGCACCTCCTCTTTTCTTATTTAAAGGTCTTAGCAGAAACACCGAAGGCATCCAAATTGTCTAAAGAATCCTCTTCCTTCCCTTATTAAGACAAATCTTCTAATTTAAAACAAGTCCACCATTTTAAGATAAGGACTTAGGAAGAGAATTAGGAAGGACAAAAAAATTGTAAGAGATTTTGCTGAGATCTCAAGATACCCTATGATAGGGTATAGGTCTTAGCAAGGGAAGAAAAGCTACCAAGAGAAGAAAGGTTGCTGAGAAAAGAAAGGCTGTCGGGAGAAGAATCTAAGCAAGCAATTTAAGGAGTGCTTCCTTGATCCAATTCCTGTGTGGATCACCTCTGGGAGGCATATACTTGTGTGCCCGTAGAAATTTAGGATATAAGCGTTACATGTATTCCTCTAAATTCTTTATGTATTGCTTTATTAATTGATATAGTCAAGGGGTCCTGAGTCTAGGGTTTCGATTGACCGGGGTTTCAAAATGGAAAAATTTCAAAATACAGTCTTCCGCTGCACAACCGTAATCCTACAAGGAGGTGTTAAAGAGCTCTTAAGTTGACTCATTTACTATCAACTTAAGCTTTTGGACTCAAGTGGTTAATAAAATAGCATCTATATCTTGCATTTCACTTACCTCCCTTTATATGTTCAAAAGAATGGCTATTGAGGCCACCTGAGCCACTTCCATGGATGCTCCTGTCATCAATTAATTCAGCAGGTCTGGAGTTGATAACCATGGTTGAGATGGCCCTCGAGGAGTTGTAAGGTATGCTGCTTATTATTCCATTATGGTGATCTGGAAGTGAATGAGGATGAAAGGTTAACATGATTTGAGAACCAAAGTTCATCTGTCCTACTGAATGGTAGCGCTCATGACCAGATTGAGTACTGTGACTGCTTTGAGACCCAAAGTTCATCTGTCCCAAAGAATGTTTGCGCTCATGACCAGATTGATAACTGTGACAGCTTGCTGAGGCAATCCTGACTGGAGAGGATAAACTATGGAGCACAACAGAAGAAATTCTAGGAAATGTGGAACCCGTAGATATATGGATTGGTGCTCTGACTGAAGAACTTAGGTCTTGGGTGACTCTATTATCAAGACCAATGGATGCAGTCGCCATCAGTGGAATTGTTCCTGAAGAAACAGAAGTGCAGATAAGCAATGTGGAAACCAAAAGCATGACATCAAAAAATGAATGTGCTACAAATAACAGAACAACTAGGTCATCAATAAACAGATTACTGGGAAATCATTACTACTATAGCATTTGGATGGCGAATTACTAGGATAACTTCCCTGCCTGTATCTGCAGGACTCTTCCTGTTCCAACACCAGAGATGACTGTTGCATTAAGCTCCTGAAATGAGAAATGTCCAATCAGCTTGACAATACAAAGAAGGGAAAAATCACCTAGAAAATGGTTTCAATGTGGGAAGGAAAAAGATCATTTTTCAATAGGTATGTCTACAGAAAGATGCATTCTACATCAGCAGCTTCCTACAAGACCAATTAACAAGTCCAGCAATGTATATATAGAAATTAAATTCTAGGCCAAGAATGTTAAAATAATTGCAGGCAACAATTTCAACAGAATCAAAAGTTAGGTTGTTAACATCAACAAATGCACACAATACACTTTTCTTGAGAAGAGAAGGCTTTGATCCTATGCGAAACTTTGCTGAAAGCAAAATACGTGTAAATGAAACCCAGCAGAAAGTTTACTTTGATTCAAGCAGCTCATGACATGATATAAAAATGGGCCTTTTCTTTTCTTAAGATAGAGTGTGGTATTAGGACTCCTGTTCTAGTAAGATCATCTCTACTGAACACAAGAAAATTGGAAATGAAATCTCCTCATTAGGATCCATTCATATCACTTTATAGTGTTGACATTTGAGGAATAGGATCTTCGAAACACACAAGATATTAGCACTCATTTGATCATTTTCCGGATTCATGCAATGAGCAAAAATACAAAATATAACTCATCTGACAAATCATTTGATGATTCATTATATTTTTGTGTAAATCCGAGAACATTATATATGTTTTCGGTTTTCCACTTATGTGATCTATGAATTCAAGGCCAAATTTCTGTTACTCAAGTTAACAGTTTTAAACAATTGTAATTACGGATGTGATTGCTGAACCAGATAAAATGCAAAATCTGCAGGGTACCAAAACAAAATTTTACTAAATATATAATTAATATGTAGACATTTATATACATATATAAATATGCACATAAATACATGACTGCATATATTCATGCATGGATGGAAGGATGAATGCATGCATGCATCCATAAATACAGGCCAAATTTCCTGTACTCCAATTAACAATTTTGAACATTTTGCAATCATGGAAGTGAGTTGGGTTGCTGAGCCAGATATAATGCAAAATCTGCAGGTACCAAAACAAAATTTAATAAAAAACAGCATAGTGGATATACACCCATGTAAATTTACATAGATGTAGCAGTGGAAGGATGGGTCATGCATACATTCATGCATGCATGGATGGATGGATGGATGTATACATGAGCACATACATAGTACATACACACATATGTACATAGATGTAGTAGTAGATTCAAATGAGGCATAAGAAAGATGTGAATGACAGAAAATGATGATTAATAATTAATGATAAAAGCCTAGTCTCTTACAGATTCTAATAATTTTCAACGTTTCTATCCCAATATATTTTACATAATGCTACCGCATATTACTTAATTAAGACAGCTTGTAGTTAAAGTTAACAAATGAATGATTGTAAAAAACTCTACAAATTATCTAGGAAAATGGACTTTAAATATGTCATGTTACCTTGTATTCACATATTCCTCACATTCATTCGATACTTTTCGAATTTTGATTTTTTTTTTCTTAGTTTTTCCTGCATATCAAAAAAAAATTTCTGTGCCCTGTTTACTGTCAAATCCCACCCAGAAAACCATGACTAGCACATATTCACAAATAGCAGATGCAAAATTAGTAAGGAACACCTATGTAATTAAGAGCACAGTGCAAAAAGGAAAACATTCTAAGGAGAGAAATAACTCATGTAAATGTATGTGGGAACAACTAACAATGCTTTGTGGAATATACCTAGAGTAAATGCATCAAAAACAGGACAAAAATGCAAGTGCCAAAAAATTATGATACCAATATCACTGTCTGATCCATGATAAGGACCTACAGGCAACATCTTAAGCGGATATTTTAATTTGACCCATTAATATTTGCTCATTTATGACACTGAGTATTGACAACAAATAATATGGATTTACAAATATTGGGAAGAGCATCTTTGTTTCTTAAAAACAGGGGCATACACAATCCAATAAATCACTAAATTGGCCAGTTGGGTGAATGATAAAGATCATATTTAGAACTACTACAAAAGCATGTCTACATAAGTACGAGAAAACATAAGTGAACTTGGCTAGATAATACCACCACGGTGCACCTCCATTACTTCTAGATTCGAGCTTCATTTTCTTTCCTGCAATGTCTCTCCCATTTAAGGCATGAAAAGCAGCCTCAGCAGCTCTAACATCAAAAAATTCTATAAATTTCTTTTGGAGATTGTGAGGCATTTCACTAATCTGCAGACCAAAAATATGATTTAGAAAAAACAGATGCCAGACAAGTTTTTTAAAGAAAGTGCAAAAGCAGAAGGTTAGAATCATCTAACCTCCTTGATGTCCCCATAGACACCAAACATCTGGCAGAGATCCTCATTAGAAACAGAGGAATCAAGATTAAATAGAACGAGTGTACCCTGGTTAGTATCTTTCTCCAAAGGATTGTCCTAAAAACAATTTCACACTACGAACATCAGAAATTCAAACAGCTACTTATACAGATGAAACAAAAACTAAAAGAATAACTTTATGAAATGAATAAAACCTCAGTATTAAAGGATTAATAACATGAGTATTTGAAAACATTCAACAAGATCCATCAATAAGGTTACCAAGGCAAAAAACCATGTTAGAAGACAGTTTTCTTCTTCTTATCAAGATAAATAAAAATATTTTGTTAGAAGAAAGACTATTTGTGAAAGAGAGCATATAGTGAGACAAAGCTAAAGAAACAACTGATGTTAGAAGCAACATATTGAGATTGCATGTGTCAATGAAAGGGCATAACATTACAAAAGATTAAGTTCTGGGAATGTGCATGATGATTAGCTAGGTAGGTGAGACAGAAAAAAAAAATATTAGAACAACATATCAACACTGCACAAACCAGGTATAAGGCATAACAATGCAAAACATTTAATGTCTATGAATGTCCAAGTAGATTAGCTTGCCAGTTGGCTAGAAAATGGCCCAACATCTTTTGTTGCAAGAACCCAATAAAAGTAGTCAGTATACTCCAAACAATTTGAAGCACTGAAATCATCATGTTCTAAGCCTGCCAAGTTCCGTATAAAATAACGTGTGAACAAACATGCCAAGCCAAAGTCATGTGGCGAGAGGAAGATCTTGGAGGAAAGGTAGTTAAGAACTTCCAGATTCAGTAGAGAACTTGACCAAGAATAACTATAAAATAGCACTGTAGGGATCCTAAACAATCCAAATTTGAGTTTAATAAGAAGTGTAAAGGATTATCATGGAAGTTTATGATAGGGGTTTGTGGGAGGTGCATGATTACTGATGGAAATTATGGATTTTGGGTCTAAATTAGGTTTTACTGAGGTTTACCTATAGGAAGATTGCCATAGCCCTGCAGAACTGAAGTTTAGGGCTTAACTACTGAGGTCAAAATTAAGATAGATGCTTATGCTCAAGAGCATAGTCACAGAATTCAGCGATTAAAAAAAAAAAAAAGATTTATTCATGTACTGTGGGACTTGGCCAAACAATTCTGCATAGAATTCAGTGGTTCACAAATGGGTCGTGAACCATTAGAAAAATCCACAAATTTCACGAATAAATCGCAAAATTCATAGCATTCCACTCACATGTGCATGCAGCAGAGCCCAACAAAGCAAGGAAAAGGAAAGAGGTTAGGCATGATAGGGACATAGGTAGAGTAGAAAACAAGAATCAAAAAATTCCCACATAGGAGATATAATAGGTTAAATAAATATTGAAATATTATTAAAAGTGGGCCCAATTACCCAGTCCCCACTTCCATAAATTCTATCCCCATGGATCAATCAGCTCTCTAAAAGCTCTTTACACCTACCTTTGTTTTTTCCTAAACCTCCCTCTGCTTTTTTTAATTTAGAAAATGCTTAAACCTTACTTTTTCTTTGTTGAGAATGAACATTTTTTCCCCAAAATCTCCTTTTTTGATTGGTCTGAATATAATTACTTATTTTTTCTGGCAAGAGATAATCTAGCATGAAATTATATAAAGTCAAGTTTATTTATACATCTGTTTATATAAATATTTGTCCTTATAATTTTTATTTAGTGTTATTATTTATTTAATTTTCCAAACTTCTTCCATTTTTTTCCAATTTTGCATAGACGTTTTCCAATTTTCAAAATTTGCAATCTTGCCAAATTATTCCTGAATTCCAAACTTGTGGAATGAGTAAAGTGGTGGACATTAGCAAACAAGTGGATGCCCTCAAAACATCTATAAAGAACAATGCCTCAATATCTTAAAAGATATTGAGTCTATGTACATTTGATTCTCCCCAGACTTTGCAATGGTGAAAGCCTCATGCACCAAAATGCCCTTTATGTATCAACATATAACTGTAAATCCAAACTGCAGCTAATAGATCAGACTTTCAAAGTTTTCTATGATACCTTATGTCGGCGTAGAGTCCCTGTTCCGGCCGGTCAGAGCTACTGGATCGCAGGACCACTCCCTGGTTCACCTGCAAAACAAATCCCTTGCCAGAGTTGCTCCGGCGGGGGACACTCCGATGCCTAAGTCAAAGGCGGGCTCCAGCCACAGAATGGGGAAGGCTTTGGAGAAGCAGAGGGAAAAGACTGAGATTTTTGGAGTATATTGTGCCTCTTACCTCGAGCATTCCCTCTTACCGTTATTTATAAGGAGCCGTCCAGCCTGCGGTTCCGTTCTTCCTCCAGCAGTTACGGCGGGGAGTTAATTCCTTCCCCATGATCCGCAGTCGTAGGTTGTCGTCGAACAGTTCCAGCCAGACCGGAGGCGTTGCAGCTGGAGTTACGCGCCATGATTGTGTCCTGAAAATAGTTGATAGTAACCGTTGGTTACCGTTGCTTATCGTGCTTTGTAGTGGTTTGAGACAGATCGTGGATCCATCTTCAAACTTCCCCCTTTTAGGGAGATTCCCGTAATCAGATGGAAAAGTCTTCGTCCTCGGATCTTCTCGAGACAGATCGGAGATCCTGTCTTCGGCATAGATCGAGGACTTGGTCTTTGTCGAAGGCCGGAGATCGTGTCTTCGGCATGAATCGAAGAGCGTGTCTTCGGAGGTTGGTGAGGGTCTTGTCTTTATGAGCCGAAGGACTTGGTCTTCGGCGAAGGCTGAAGACAAGATCCGAAGGCCTCGCCTTCGGGTGCCGTAGACCCGCGAAGAGCTTTAGCTTGCCCATTGGTTGCCTAGTTTTTCCCGGATATCTGAGTCCGAAGACGGTGGTTCGGAAGAAAGGTCTTTGGCCGGCAGAACTGGTGGTCAGCTCGTACTTGGACCGAGATATCCCAACAGTTGCCCCCTACTCTCAGTTTTCGAAGCGAAGATTTGCCTCGAAGAGTGAGAGAATTAATGGTTTATCGTTTTCCTTATGGGGGATGGTGTAGCGGATGATCGTGAAATCTCTGATTGGACTGTCCATCATGACTGCCGGTTGATTTAAGAGTCAGGTGGTGGACAGCTGTCATTTCCTGATTGAGGGAAGAGAAAAGAGTGGGCGGCCCTGGGACCGTCCCTTCTTTTTCCATTGCGTGACGGTTCAACCAATCTTTTGGTTGGGATTTGGGTGGTTGTCGTGGTTCCTTCCTGCCTGTTGGATGATGAACGTGCTTCATCCTAGCCATAGATCCAAATGGGTTATACCCTTTGGATTATTCTTTGTCAAATCAGCTTGGTGGGGCTTTAGGGCCTTTTGGTCTCATTTTTGGGAAAGAGAGAAGGTCCGGTTGAGGAAGCTTCTTCAACTTCATTCTTCGCTCAACCTTTCCTGTTCTTTGACTATCAGTCTCTTCTGCAGGTACAACCTTCTTTCTGCCTTTTTGCTCCATTCTTTTACCATGGCTGAATCTGTAGGGAGCCGAGGGGGACAAGTTGGACCTTCAGGGGCCGGTGATGTAGTGAGTCCGGAGTCAATTCCTAGCTCTGTTTTATCGAAAAAGATGACTCATCTTCGGGAACGCTATCGCATTCCCGAGGGGTTTCCTTTCGTTCTTCCCGCATCTGAGGAACGGGCGAACAAACCCCCTCCCAGATGCTTGGCTGTGTATGAAGACCATTTGAAGGCAGGCCTTCGATTTCCCCTGCATTCTTTTTTCATCAAAATCTTTCGTCTGTACCAAGTGGTGCCTGCGTAGTTGACTCCGAATAGCATTCGGAACATTTGCGATTTCCTGGTTCGATGCCGCATAGCTAACATAGAACCTAGGACCAACTTGTTAACTGCTCTTTTTGTGCTCAAAAGATATTTCCATGGTAGCGGATGATGGGTGATCGGCCCTCGACCAGGCCGCAAGATCATCAAGGACATGCCCAGCGCCATCCACGGGTGGAAACCCATCTTTGTTTTTGTGTTATCTATCGACTCGTGGGGCTTCGATAGTGATTGGAAGGAGCCACGTTTAACCGCCAATGATGGAAAAAAGGTTTTGGCGGCCGATCAGTCTGATTATGACCTTCTGACTGATTCGGAAATTGTCCCTATCCGTGAATTGTTGGAGGAGAGAAATCTCCATCTTGCAGAGATTAGCAAGTTTCCTGTGTTAGGTATAACGACGGAAATTTTCATCTCTTCCCTCCCATTCTTGTTGTTGTTCAGTCGACTCAAAGGAGTTTTTCTGTTTGTAGGTGGCGGAATGAAGCCTAGCCTGAGCTAACTTCGTCAAACTTCCAAAAAGAGGGTAGCTCAAGCCCCTCTTACAAGGTCGGCAGTTCGGAAGAAGGCCCGAAGAGATGGTCCGGGGGGGGACCGGGGCACTTCATCCTCCCGGGGAACCTCCGGGGAAGATGTGGTGCCGATGGTGGGGGCCCCGACAAGACCTCATCCAGTTGAAACTTCGTCGGCGGTTACTTCTCTAGTCCACACAAAGGAGAGTCCGCCTTAGATGGTAGATGTGCCACCGCCTTGCCCCCCTGTAGCTGACAGGGGCAAGGCACCGCAAGTCGAGGGAGAGTTTGTTCGTGAGGCTTCTCCAGCTGGAAGCCGTCCCGCGAACTCTTCGAAGCTTTCCCCTACGGGGGGATTGTTGGTTCCCGTCTTGACCAGGCAAGCACTGAAGAATACGTTGCTGCCTCATGATTTGGCAATTGTCCAAAGCCAAAGCCTTGCCAGAGTATCTGATTCTGCTTTTTCCTCCCTGCAACAGGTATGTTTCTCGCTATATCCCCTTTGCTCTGAGAACTGTTCGGTTCATAACTTCATATTGTCGATGTAGTTGGTCTATGATATCACCTTCATGGAGGGCCGGGAAAATGTCGACAACCTCATCCATGGCTTCAAGGAGGATCTTCATACTGCTAGGGCCGAAAAAGAAGTGGCCGAAGAACTGAAGCAATCCATGGAGAACCAACTCGTTCACATGGACGCTGAGGTTCGTGGACTGAGGAGCGAGCTGAAAAGTGCCCAATTGACAATCGCGGAGCAAGGAGCAGGGTTGAGGAAGAGCAAAAAACGAGTCGAGTCCTTGGAACAATCTGCCAAGGAGGATCAAGAAAGAATGGAGAGTCTGACCAAGGCAGCTGAGGAGGCTGTCAAGAGGGCCAAGGAGGCAGTCCTAGAGTCTGAGGCGGCTAAGAGAGAGTATGCGGCTCTGAAGAAGCTGGCAAGTGATGCTGTAGCAGATTTCAGGAAGTCCTCATAGTTCTAGGAGGAGATGAGTGAAGCAACCTTGTACGGCTATTAGCATGGCTTCAACGACGGACTCGCCAAGGTCAGAGGGGCCTTTCCACACCTTGATCTTTCTGGCATTCCCACTTTCAACATAGTTGAACAAGAAGAGGGGGAGGAGGCCGAGGCCGTAGAAGAGGCTGAAAAGATGTTGAGCCCGAGGGAGGAGATTCTGACCGTAGCTGGAGATGCGGGCGTAATTTCAGTGCAGGCCGGAGAAGCCGAAAAAGTCAAAGAGATGCCATGCTTGGGAGGGGAGGCTCCCACCTCTGCCAAGGGCCTGGATGTGGTCCCAACTCTAATCCCGACCCAGGAGGGGCTCAGGTTGAGGAGGAAGTCCAAGCTGAAGGTTCTCCGGTACCAGCCCAAGTCGATGAAATCCTTTCTGCACAGATTGACAGACTGCTTCAATCCTGCGGTGTTGGGTCTCCTTCAACTGGTGTTGAGTGATCTAAGTAGCTTTAGGCATTGCTTTTTCCTTTTTACATTCCTCCGAAATGTAATTGACAACCTCTTGAATGACAACTTTTTGAACTACAAAGTAGCTTTCTCTTATGTCGTATTTTCGGATATAGCTTGAATAAGGTCATCGAATTAGTCTGCGGTTCGAGCTTCACTACTCTCTCTTCTGTTCAGTCGAACGGCTGAGGCCGAAGGCCGTTTGGTTGGTGGTTGACGAAGACGAACTCTGGAGCAAGTCGGGATGCCGTTGCTGAAGACCATCTACAATCAACCAGGCTGATGTCACCTTCTTTTCATAATTAAACCGTCCATCGAGGGATAGACATGATGGACAGGTGTCATTTTCCTGTTGACCGATGATTAAGAAACCTTGATCGTATTCTCGTTGCTAGTGCTGAGTGTGTCGATATTCGAACGGTCGCGTTTTCTTGTGCCTTAGGTGCCACCAAATCTCTCTTTTCCGAAAATGAGCCATTAATGCTATTGCCGCACGATGGGGATTCCTCCGGATTCGAAATGCCGACAGTTGCCATCCCAAGAATAGCTCTCAAGCGGTCTTCTGGGGTCTCGAAGCGTCGCTCGGACACGTGGCGCTCTTTGATGCGGCTGGGAATGGACGTGGAGCACGTTTTCCTGTGGCCAGTCGTGGGTATAGGGTCCTTATAAATGGGACCTTGTCCTCTGCTGTCAAAGGTCAACACCCTCTCAGACTTCCGCTTTGAAGACTCGTTTTTCTTTTAGAGCTTCAGTCGAAATGAAGTTCAACGTCTCCGAGCTTCGAAGGGCGGCAAAGAAGAAAGCCATCAGTACCGGAGACAGTGAGAGCCCAAGATTCCTTGGGTTGAGCGACGACAATAACCCCATCGTTGATCATTTGGGAAGAAGAGTCCGTGTCCTGGAGGCTTAATTGAAGGAGGCCAGGACCCAGGTCGAGGCGGCCATCACGGAGGCGGAGGAGGCCAAGAAGAAGGTGGCGGATGCCATCTTGGACTTCAAGGCGTCTTCTGCTTTCAAAGAGGAGGTCGTCGAGGCGGCTCTCGATTCTTATCACCAGGGGTTCCAGGAATGTAGAGGTAAGGCCTTCAAGTTTTATAACTTGAAAGGTCTTGACAACATCAAGCCCTCTTTTCCCTTCCCTGGACATGATTCGACTCTGATTTCGAGGAGTCGGATTATGATCCGGACAGGAACCCTGGGGCCCCTTCATTCTCCTTCCAAGACTCCCCCCGCCGGCATGGGAAAGGGCTGGCAGGTGATTAATAGATGTGCTTTCCAATTCCCTGCAATCCTTTTTCTTCTCTCTTTATAAGAGTTTCTTTCTTTTCTTTTTTTTTTTTCTTGAAAAAAATTTAAGGAAATGAAATATCTTAACTTTTCTTACCTTCTCCCATGTCTCCTTTGTGATTTGTCGCATTATGGTATGTCGAGATCGAAGACTTCTCAGACCACTTGTGATCTACAAAGAAGATGTGAGATCGGCTGGGCCGTCCCAGGAGTGTTTGTTGTCGACAGGAAGGACGACATAGGTCCGTTCAAGCACGTTTTCGGATTTACCGTAGGGTAAGACGTCTACGCTGTCCCTGTGCATTTCCGTCGTGATCAAGGTAGGTTGTTCAGGCCCGCCCCGGTGCGTCTTCGAATTTACCGTAGGGTAGGCGATGAAAACCATCCCTACGCCTTCTTTAGTGTAAGGTAGGCTGGTTAGGCCCGTCCCGGCACGTCTTCGGATTTTCCGTAGGGTAGGTCACTTGAACCGTCCCTGTGCCTTTATCTTCTTGGTGGTCCGATGGGGCCATCCGTTGCGCTCGTCGGACATGCCGATAAGGTGAGTAGATCAGACTCTCCTTTGCGCCGTTGGCTGATTACTTAGATCATGCCATTTAAGCCGTTGTCATTTTGTTGACGTAACAGGCCGTTCAGAGTTGGGCAAATTTGCACAAGAAATGTAGGGGTTAGTTTATTGATAGTATTTGCGAAGGTTTTGTACATTCCATAGCCGGGACAGAATTTTTCCCTTTAAGATCTTGAGCCGATACGTTCCTGGACGTATGACATCTTCAATCTGGTATGGACCTTCCCAGTTGGGAGAAAGTTTATCCTGTTCCGCCGGCCTGGATACTTCTTCCTTTCGCAATACCATGTCCCCTATGCAGAAGATTTGCTCCTTTACTCTGGAATTATAATATTTGGCGACCTTTTGCTGGTACATCGCCATTCTTATCCGGGCCTGAAGCCTGGTGCTTGGCAGCAAATCCAGGTCAATCCTTCTGCAATCGAAATTTTCATGCTCTTCGTAGTTGTTGATTCTTAAGGACTGGAGGGAGACTTCGATAGGAAGAACAGCTTCGGTACCGTATACCAGGTTGAACAGAGATTTGCCGGTGGCCGTCCTTGGGATAGTTCGGTATGCCCAAAGGACGAAGGTCAGCTCTTCGGCCCAAAGTTCTTTGGCGGCGTTCAACCTTGTCTTCAGGCCATAGAGAATGGTCCGATTAGTTACTTCAGCCTCTCCGTTGGACTGTGGGTGGGCAACGGAAGTCAGCCGGTGTTGAACATGGTTCCGAGCACAGAAGTCCTTAAACTTCGGATTATCCAATTGTCTCCCATTGTCCGTGATTATTGCATGTGGAATCCCGAACCGAAAGATGATGAAATTTTTAACAAAATTCTCCACTTTGCCCTCCATGATTTGGGCTAACGGTTCGGCTTCGACCCACTTTGTGAAGTAGTCGATGGCTACAAGGAGGAACTTCCTCTGCCCAGAGGCAGGTGGAAATGGACCGAGAATATCCATCCCCCATTGGGCAAAAGGCCAAGGGGCTGTCAGCTGAGTCAAGTGACTTGCAGGTTGCCTCTGAACGTTGGCATACCTTTGGCACTGGTCACATCTTCGTACGAAGTCAGCCGAGTCCTTCTGGATGAAGGGCCAATAATATCCTTGTCGAATAATCTTGTATGCTAAAGACCTGCCCCTAAGTGATCACCGCTATGCCCTCATAGACCTCTCTCAGGGCGTAATCCACATCTATCGGTCCTAAGCACTTTAACAGAGATTGAAAGAATGATCTTTTATAGAGGGTTCCGTCCAAGATGACATATTGGGATGCCATCCAGCGGATCTTTTTGGCCTCTGCCTTGTTTCTGGTAGCATACCCTCATTTAAGAACTTGATGATGGGATCCATCCAGCTTGGCTCGGCGTTAATCTGGTGCACCTCCATAGCCTCCTCAGCTATACTTGGAGTTTCAAGATATTCAACGAAGGTGCGTCCGAGAGACTCTGGGGTTGTAGTAGTAAGTCGAGACAATGCATCTGCCTAGGAGTTCTCTGATCGAGGGACATGAATAATCTCGAAATGCTCTAGTTGAGAAGATAAAACTCGTACTTTCTCTAGGTACTGCACCATGGCAGGGTCCCTGGCTTCGTATTCTCCTTTAACTTGATTCATGACCAATTGGAAGTCTGAAAAAGCCCGAAGTCGCTGAACTCCCAAACTCTTGGCGATCCGAAGTCCGGCAAGCAGAGCTTTGTATTTGGCTTGGTTGTTAGAAGCATGGAAGGAGAACCGAAGTGCATACTCTACAATATGGCCATCGGGTTCAGCCAGTATAAGACCGGCTCCACATCTAGTGGTATTGGAAACTCCGTCCACATGGAGCACCCAAACGGACTCCGTATCCTTTGAAATTCCCTCTTCTGCTGAAGGTACTTCGTCTTTGGACCTCCAGGTGCACTCAGCCAGGAAATTTGAAAGCACTTGGGCCTTCATAGCCGATCGGGGCTGAAAGCTGATATCGAATTCGCTTAGCTTTATAACCCACTTAGCTATCCTCCCTGAGGTGTCAGGGGATCGGAGAACGGCCTTGAGGGGTTGATCAATCAGCACCATGATGGCGTTGGCGTGGAAATACGGCCGTAGTCGCTTTGCTGCAATCACCAGGGAGTAGATCAGCTTCTGCATTTTTGCATACCT
The DNA here is from genome assembly GCA_021397845.1 of Areca catechu. NCBI lineage: Eukaryota > Viridiplantae > Streptophyta > Magnoliopsida > Arecales > Arecaceae > Areca > Areca catechu. The sequence goes on from CM038043.1 coordinate 119,989,794, forward strand.
TGTCTCGGCATCATGCATAACTTTGCTGATATAGTAGATCGACTTGTGGGAGCCGTCTTCATCTCTTCGGACAAGAACCGAACTGATCGCTTTATCTGAAGCGGAGAGGTATAAGTAAAGCACCTCACCTTCTTGAGGTTTGGAAAGCAGAGGCGGGGTCTCTAAATACTTCAACTCTTCAAAGGCAGTACGACAGTCTTCAGACCATTCGAAACCCTTTGATTGCCGAAGCACCTTGAAAAATGGAACACTTCTCGACTGAGCGAGAAATGAACCTGCTTAGGGAGGCAATTCTCCCTGTTAGCCGCTGGACTTCTTTTTTGCAGGAGGGATGCCTCATATCCTTTAAGGCCTAGATCTTCTCAGGATTTGCCTCAATCCCTCACTTGGTAACGAGGAAACCTAGAAACTTGCCCGAACTGACCCTGAAGGCACACTTCATCGGATTCAGCTTCATGCGGTAGCATCGCAGAGCACTGAATGATTCCTCCAGGTCCTGGATATGATCTTTTTGGAGGAGGCTTTTGACGATCATATCATCGACATAGGCCTCCATGTGCCTTCCCAGTTGCTCTTCGAACACTTTGTTGATCAATCTTTGAAATGTCGTTCCAGCATTCTTTAGCCCAAATGGCATCATCTTGTAACAGTACAGACCTTTGTCGGTGACAAAGGCCGTGTTCTCCTCATCTTGGGGATCCATTCGGATCTAATTATAGCTAGAGAAAGCATCCATGAAGCTCAGTAGTTAGTGGCCGGCGGTGGCGTTGACCAGCTGATCAATTTTTGAAAGAGGGAAGCTATCTTTTGGGCAAGCCTTGTTGAGGTCTGTGTAATCGATGCAGATCCTCCACTTGCCATTAGCTTTTCTCACCATTACTACATTGGCCAACCATTCGGGGTAGTGGGCCTCTTGGATGAACCCTGCCTTGAGGAGCTTACTTACTTCCTTGTCTATCGCTTTCTGTCTTTCAGGGGCAAAGCTTCTCTTCTTTTGTCGGATCGGTTTATACCCGGAGGTACCTTCCAGCCGATGAGTGATTACTTCGGCGGGAATCCCTGGCATGTCCGAAGCCGACCAGGTAAAGACATCGGCATTATCTCTGAGGAAGCGGATCAGCTCCGTTTTGGTTTTTTCGTCAAGCATACTCCCGATCTGCATGACTTTGGTGGGGTCCTCTTTTGTCAAGGGTACCAGGATAGTTCTTTCCATGGGTTCACCAGAATCAGTGGTTGGGTCCCTCGGATCCAACTGATCCAGGGTTGCAAAATCATTGGAGTGCTTATCTTGAATCATTAGGCACTATCGTGCCACTCTCTGATCTTCTCTAACTTCTCCGACACCATTCCTGGTGGAGAAGCGTACCAGGAGATAATAAGAAGACACTACAGTTCGAAACTTGTTCAAGGCAAGCCGCCCCAAAATAATGTTGTAAGCCGAGGGGGTTCGGACTACCGTGAAATTGATCGGCAGTGTCTTTTATCGAGATTCGGTGACAAGGGTTACAAGCAATACTATTTCTCTCTCGGCATCAACCTGATTATCCCCGAAGCCGGTGAGCGGTATGGGGGATCTCCTAGTCGATGTCTAAACAAACACATCTTAGAGAATGCATCGTAGATCAAGACATCAGTCGAACTTCCATTATCAACTAGGATCCGTTGTACATTATAGTTGGCCACAACGGCCGAGATTACAATAAAATCGTCGTGCGGGAGCCGAACTCCTGCAAGGTCGTCATCGGAGAAGAGAATAGTGTTGTTGTCCTTGAGTCGCTTCGGGACATCGTCTTCGTCTCTTCTCCAGTTGGTAGGTCGATATATCATCCCCACGCCTCCGTTAGTGGGCCTTTGATTCGGCAATTTGGCCTCTTCAGAAGTTGGTTGGGGAACAGTAGCTTCTGACCGAGGTCCTTAACGACCAATATACCGTCCCAGATACCCTCTTATGATGAGATCCTCAATTGCATCTCTCAGTTGGATGCATTCTTCAGTATTATGGTCGTGGTCCCGGTGGAATTGGCAGTATTTGTTCCTATTCCTTACGGAAGAAGATGCCTTCATGGGACGGGGCCGCTGGAGAAAGTTTTCTTTCTCTATCTCCATGAGAATTTTTTCTCGAAGGAGGTTGAGGGAGGTGTAGGAGTCGAATCTTCCACCCGATGCTCTGGGTCTGGGGGACTCCTTCGGCGGTCAGTATATTTGTTGTTGGATATTGGGAGACCTTGTCCCCTGTTGTTTTTCTTTTTTGAAAGGGGCTTCTTTTCGATCAGTCGTCGGTTCGCCGCCTGCTCTTCAGCATCAGTGTATTTCTGAGCTCTCAAGAGCACCTCAACGTAGCTTTTGGGAAACTTCTAATCCAGGAAAAAGGTGAACCTGGATGTACGAAGTCCCTTCTTCGATGCAGACATGACCACGTGCTCGTTGAGATCGGGTATCTCGAGCGTGACCGCATTAAATTTGGAGATGTAATCTCGCAGACTTTCTCCTTCGTTCTGGTGAAGGAAGAATAGTGTATCCGTATTTCGGGAGGTCTTGCGACAAATCCTGAAATGCAAGACAATTTTTTTAACTCGGAGAAGGAATCGATGGTACCTGGACGCAAGCTTGAGTACCACATCCGAGCAGCTTTCTTCAACATGGCTGGGAACGCGAGGCAGTACATCGCGTCCGAAGCTCCTTGGATCATCATATGGACTTTGAAACTGTCCAAGTGGTCGAAAGGATCGGAGGTGCCGTCGTAGGATTCCATCTGGGGAATCCTGAAGTGCCGAGGGATGACTTCGGCCATGATGCGGTCAGTGTAGGGAGGGCGCAGATCGCATACCGCTAAGTCGTTGTGCTCTCTCTGCTCCCTGATTCTCGCCATTTCCGACTCGATGGCCTTGAACTTTCCATCATAATCGGAGAGAACCCGGTTCAGCGCTTTCTCTACAGGGATAGAGCTCTTAGAAGAAGGTGAGGAGGTTTGCCTAGGTCTCTTCCCCCTTTGTGGGGAATCAACGGGCCTAGGCATTTCCGAATTTTGGCCTTCGGGAGAGGGCCGAAGACGGGGGGAGAGATATGTGGACCCCTCTCGAGGGGCTCTCTTCCTCCGTGGGCGTGAGCTGTGTCTGGAGGTGGTCGGCAGAGGCTCCACCTAGAAAGCTCTGCTTTGGAAGTCCTGAACTATCGCCGTGAGATTAGTAACTTGGTTCATGAGGGCTTCAAACTGCTGCCGTTCCACGACCATGGTGAGAGGTGGAACCTCATTTTCTACCGGTGCTCCTTCCCCCTGGGACGGAGCGCGACTTCAGCTAGTTGAGGCGATCTAAGTCTTCCCTCTTGCCATTGAAAATTTTGTACTTCCCCTTGTTAGGGAGGGGAGCTTAATAATAGAGAGTTGCCCCTTACCTGGCGTACTAATCTGTTAGTGTAGAGTCCCTGTTCCGGCCAGTCGGAGCTACTGGATCGCAGGACCGCTCCCTGGTTCACCTGCAAAACAAATCCCTTGCTGGAGTTGCTCCGGCAAGGGGACACTTCGATGCCTAAGTCAAAGACGGGCTCCAGCCACAGAATGAGGAAGGCTTTGAAGAAGCAGAGGGAAAAGAATGAGATTTTTGGAGTATATTGTGCCTCTTACCTCGAGCATTCCCTCTTACCGTTTTTATAAGGAGCCGTTCAGCCTGCAGTTCCATTCTTCCTCCAGCGGTTACGGCGGGGAGTTAATTCCTTCCCCATGATCTGCAGTCGTGGGTTGTCGTCGAACAGTTCCGGCCAGACCGGAGGCGTTGCAGCTGGAGTTACGAGCCATGATTGTGTCCTAGAGATAATTGATAGTAACCGTTGGTTACCGTTGTTTATCGTGCTTTGTAGTGATTTGAGATAGATCGTGGATCCATCTTCAAACTTCCCCCTTTTAGGGAGATTCCCGTAATCAGATCGGAAAATTCTTCGTCCTCGGATCTTCTCGAGATAGATCGGAGATCCTGTCTTCGGCATAGATCGAGGACTTGGTCTTTGTCGAAGGCCAGAGATCGTGTCTTCGGCATGAATCGAAGAGCGTGTCTTCGGAGGTTGGTGAGGGTCTTGTCTTTATGAGCCGAAGGACTTGGTCTTCGGCGAAGGCTGAAGACGAGATCTGAAGGCCTCGCCTTCGGGTGCCGTAAACCCGCGAAGAGCTTTAGCTTGTCCATTGGTTGCCTGGTTTTTCCCGAATATCTGAGTCCAAAGACGGTGGTTCGGAAAAAAGGTCTTCGACCGGCAGAACCAGTGGTCGGCTCGTACTTGGACCGAGATATCCCAACACCTTATATTTCCTAATGATTTGGTCAAAATTTTCAGTTCTTAATACTAACAATTTAGAAGCTATCATTTATGCTTTACTTGAATAAGATTAATCACTAAAGCCAATTTAGGTTGCTTTACTTGATGAAAGATTAAATAAATGGGTAACTAACTTACTTATTTCAATAAAGATCCACCCCATCCTGCCAAAGAACCACTAATTTTACATTGGAAAAGAAAAGTTGGTATAGAGTCACTTTCAGGATTTCTAAAATCATTTTACCAATTTATTTCTCCAAATTGGAAATATTATAAGTGATACGATAAAGTTATTTCTCATGATTCCTCAACTAGCTTCCCTGTTTTATTTTTGTTTTAGCCTTAGTCAAGATAACTCTATTGACCAACCAAATAGGGCCTAACATCGTAGCAAAAAAGGAATGAGCTCAAGTGCTCAATGCATGGTGGAAAATGATTGTCATAGAGAGATGTGGAAAATTTTATGGGTACTTCTAAAAAATATAACAGAAAACTCTTGTATTGCCCCATGAGATGGCACCAATCTCCTTGCAGAAAAAGTTAGTCATAGGCCTCCACCTTAATAGTGATTAATCCCAAGACAAAAACACAACATCATAAAGGAACTCAGCAGCACCATTAGCCTGCTTATTTTCATTCTTTCGAATCCATTTTATTTTCATTCTTTCGAATCCATTTTCAAAGGCCTCAACAAAGGTTGGATACCTATATTCTAATGATTCAACTTCCTCCACAACCCCTCGTGCCTCTCCTCCTAGCAAAGCTACTTCTAAAAGCCAAGTTCATGCCCACAGCCTTTCCAGAAAACTTCCACCATTTGCTCTAAACAATGTCCCAACTTTCTAGGTGGATCCCTTCATTCACATCCTCTTTCATCTACAATAAATTTTTCTCTGAAAATAAAGGCATGTAGCTAAAGCAGAATCAAGATGATATAGATGAGAATAATCCAAAATCTCTATATCCAAAGGAGACTTTACTATGAACCCATCATTAATTAATACTCCATGAAACCTAGTCTTGCATCATAAAACTTCTGCAAGTCAGAGGAAGCCTATGTTGCTGGGCAGGAACTTACCACTTGGTCAACTTGCCACCACAAACATATAACTTGCTTGCTTAACTCCCCTTGGCATCATGAGAGAGGTAAATGCTTAACACTATTAAACAAATGGAACCAAGGTTTGCCACACCAATCAATACCATCACAGGTGTACCATACCATACCAGTATCAAACCAATGCGTACTCTTGTACCGTACCAATATTTGGTATGCCATGCTATCTCGTACTGTACTGCATACTGACATTGTAATAAGATGGTACTGATATGGGATCCGATACTGAGATAACAAACCTTGAATAGAACACTCCATGTCTCTCTTACTATTTACTATTAAAAATTATCTATCTTTCAAACATTCGAAAAGAAAGAAAGATGTGTACTGACAATTTCTACCTGTGAAATATGTCAAAACAGGAAAACTAGAAAAGAGAAGTCAAAATAAAGATTGAAAAGATAAAGATATCTTTTAGGTGGCTTCAGCCTCCTTTTTCTTCAAAAAAAAAAAAAAAAGAAAGAAAGAAAATATCAAAGATATCTTAATCACAAGTTTAATGACCACTTCAAGGTGGTAAATTGTTCACAAACATCAAATCAAATATATGAGTGATATATACCTCAGCATGGTCATCTGAACTAACATTACTTGCAATCACAAAAGAAAGAAAGAAAGAAAAAGAAAAATAAAGTGTCACATATAGATAACCAGAAGCTCAAAATAATGACCATTCTAACAGGAACCATAAAGATATAGAAGACAGGTGAAAGTACCAATAAATAACAATGCACATAAGACCAGTTAAAGATGCAGAAGTAGGATACCTTTGGAACAGTGAAGTGTATGTCCAGCTTGCAATGTCTGAATGGGTTGTTTTGAAGGGCTCTCTTTGCATTTTGTGCTGCCCTGATGTCATAGTAACATACCATTACAAAGCCAAGATGTTTGCAGCCTGTATAAAGCATGTGTATATCCCCAAATTGCTGTATATGCATTGCAAATTATCAGAATAGAGAAAGATATGCCTATAAAGAATTTCATGAGTTAAAAACCAATCAGGTGATAGTTTGCCCCAGAAAACAAAAGGGAAAAGGATAAAGCAAAAGCAAATTAAAATACCTCAAAAAGAACCCTCAATTCTGTATCATCAACAATGCTATTGAAGTTTCTTACAATTAGTATTCTGGAAGGATGTTCACCAAATGGTTGTTCATTAGCAAATAGCCTGCTCGGTTCCCACGGCTGACCATGAGAGGCTCCTCCAACAGAATCGGAAGTGTTTTTACGATTGAACCTATCATCTGCTTCCAGTTCCATCCCTCCTCCACTGCAGAATAGATCATCTTCAGTGTCATCTCCACTCCTGGGTTGAGCAACATACTCAAGATCATCAATAACTCCAGATAGCAAGTCATCATCATCAGGAAGGAGGTTTCCAATAGTTTGAGATTCGGTTTCTTCCACAGATCCAAAAGGCTTATCTTTGCCAATGTTGGAGTTACTTTTGTCCCCATATTGACTGACACAAACATCATCCGATGATAATCTTGCTGCACCATCAACAAGCAAAGGAATATTAAGTTTGAATATGTATCTGATGAAACCTGCAAAATTAAGAATACTTTTGCAGAAATAAAGTATAAATGACTACAGGCTGATGTCATTTAAAAATGAACCATTAAGTAGATTTTATGTACTAGATGACAGTGTTTAGGTTGAAATTTAGTTTGGTTTCTTGCTCTGCAGTCTGCATATGCAAGATTCAGCAATTACATAAAAGGTAGAAAACCCACATTTGTTATCAAATAATTCCGATAAAGAGGTTGAGAAGAGACTATTCTCAAGATGGACCCCATTCGAATCAACTTCATTCCCTTCCATAAACAGGGATGCAGGTCTAGCATATAGACTCAGTTGGGACCCATCCTTCTCAGCAGCGCTCCAAGAGGTCATGGATAGACTGGCAGTCCTCTCAGTCCCCATTAAATGATGCTCAAGACTGATTTTAGTTTTTTGATCTTCGAAGGAATAAGGATGTGTAAGTTCTAAGCATTCCAAGGAGTCTCCCCCCAGCTTTTCTAGTGGAAATGAAGAATTTATCTTGCTTCCTGGCATTAAGGACAATCCTTCTGATACTGCATAGGGTAAACAAGAAAATCTCCAATTAGTTGAATCATTGACCAAAATAACAGAAGTTAAAAATTTTAAATAAAAAAATCTATCTCAACCAGACAGAAAGAAGGAATTAATAAAGGAGCCAGCAACAATCAACACAATCAATCTGAATTGTACGCAATGCTGAGGACATGCATTCAGATTAAGAGATGAAAGATAAAGATTGTGGCTAGTCAAATTGACTGTTAAAACATATAAAAATTTCCAACAAACAATACAGTTGATAAAGGGTTTGTCTAGAAAATAGATGCAAGGACACTCATCTTTCACTTTCCTTAATGCTTTTGTAGAAACTCATCTTAGAAGCTGGAATAGCTTTAGTTCCTGATACACATGATAGACACTTTACAAAGGGCATGCCAAATAAAAAACATGTTTAATTAATATCAATTTAGTTATTATAAGTTTATGACACATGGTTGAATTTACTAAATTCATGATACCATAACAATATATACTGTCTAATGGCTGAGATGGGTTGAATAGAAACAAAAAGAAGCTGCCTATTTGGCATTGCTTTTATTTCTTATTTTTTATTTTAAAAAATAAAATTTTAAAAAAAGAGAATATGTGTTTGAAGCTATTATTTTTCATTTTCTATTTTTAAAAATCATTTTCATTATTAAAAAATGAAAGTAAGAAATTTTTATCTTCACTACATTCAAAAACAAGAAACTCATGTCTTTTACTAACACCATTGAAACCACCTTCATCATCGCTGCCATCACTGCTACCACTGCCACCTTCATCTCCATCATAACCATCACCACCACCACTAGCATTGCCAGCATCTCCACCACCGCTATCACTATACCGCTGCTGCCATGCACCACCAACATCACCATCATCATCATTTTAGTCTCCACCATTAACACTGCCTCCAACGCTGCTGCCAACACAATGATTGACAATCATTGTAGTGACTGCAGCCGCCACCACCACCACCATCCATGACAGCCTCCACAATCTCTACCACTACCACCACCACTTCAAGTCCTTAACCACCATTATCATGTTTATATTTTTTTAAAAAATTGACTATATTGAACATGTTTATATTTTTTAAAAATTAGAGATAAAATAGAAACAAAATTTCTAATTTCTATTTCCGAAATAAGAAAAAATGAAAGTGATGCCAAATGGCACATAAATTTGCTACTGTCTTGTCCATTAACTTTTAGCTCACTATTGTTGTCATTCCTTTCAAATTAATCACCGTGTGCCTACCACGAACAAAACTTCTCCTCTTTCCTCTAACAAAACACATTTCCGTATCACATGCTTTATTCAATGATCATTACTTCTGCTTTTTGCACTGATGTGCAATTCTGAGAAGGCACAGACATATAGAAGTTCTCAGATACAAGTAAATTTGTTCAACATGATAGGATAAATTTCTTGAACAACATGTCCAAACTGGCATCCATACAGCATCTTATTTTTTCAGATAATGGTAAAATGCCAATAAAGGTTTCTCAAAATAGACAAGATTAAAAAGGTACGAAGATGTTCTAGTTTTTTTTTTTTTTTTCAAAAAAGTTGATTACAGGCTATCCAGAGCATTGCACCATAAAATATTTCACTATGGAGCGTTTGAATGCAGAGCTAGAGGTTCAAAGAAGCATGCCATCTGATTATAAAACATAAAAGGCCTCAGCACCTAACTATCTCAGGTAATGGTAGATCACCTGAAAAGAGATTAAACTTTCTAATATTACCAATGTTTTTTTTTTCTAAGACCAGAATCTTGGGTAATAAAATTTTTTAAAATGGCTATTAAAATAGGTGAATTGTTCTCTGAACATGCCTTCAATGTGGCTTTTTCCCTTTTTTTTCTTTTTTGCCATAGTTGCATTAAAATTCTTCTGCATCTATGTTCTAACATAATTCAGATAACATAAATAATTTATGCTGCTCACTGGCCTACCTATTCAAACATTAACAAAACCCAATCCAAAGGAATATCTAACTACTGCATCTACACCCAAACTGAGAACTAAAGCATCATGCTAACAAGCTAAAGGACGACACAGGATACAAAATGTGATCAAAATGGTCCTGCAAATGCATTCTAATGGGACAACTAAAAATTGCCATTGGATCAGAACTAACAAAAAGATGAATAACTGGGCATGCAAGAAAGGTTTAATTTTGCTTAAAAAGTATCATCATCTTCTGCATGTCATAAATTGATGAAGAATAATAAATGAACCCCGCAACAGGTGAAGCTACACTCACCACGTTGATCAGGCACAGACTCTTTCTTCCAAAATCCAACTTGCCTCTGCTAGCAAGATATGGAGAAGGATATGTTAAAATTGTAAATATAAGGACAAAAGTAAAACAGAGATGCACTGGTTGAAAGCCAAAGATGCAAAACTAATATTAATGGGAGAAGAAAAGAGAAATGCCAAATGGGCACCTCATGCCATAGATGAACTGAATTCATAAACAAGAAGAAAGCAAAAGCAGAAAGCATTTGAAGGATATATTGAAAAGAAATTACTGCTAAAATTATAGGATTTAATTGAGGTGAGTTTGTTTTTGGTTCAACAAACTAATTATCAGTGACTGAAAATGGAGTTCTTGTGATCATCAGGAATTGAATTATAAACAAATTTCCATGAATAAATTCACTTACAGTGTTAATCCAGATTCTGCAAGGGACATCTCCACTGCTCCTAGAAATAGCAATAAAACATATAGATGAGTACGGAGCATACCTGTGCAGGAAGGCAAAATTCCTCGGAAAAGAAAGACAGGGGCCCTGATGGCCCGCATATGGAGGACAGGCTTCTCTGATCCATGACTTCAGATGGCATCCTGGGAACACCCAAACTATGAAACCAAGCAATCTCAAAACTTCCCAGCCGAGCGTTTCTTGGATGACCCTCTTCCTTCCCTAACTAATGCACGCAGTTTGCCTATTGAAGAGCTACCTATTGTTGCCACAAATAATTACCAATTAAGATAGATTCCAGAACAAATAAATAACGAACAAAAACAAATTAAATTTTCCAAATTATAGTTTACTTTTTCCTTTATACAAAATCATCAGAGGCAAAAAGAAAAAAAGTTTAGCTCACAAATAATATAATTTTTCAAAATGAAATTCAAATTGTTCATTTTTCAAAAAAAAAAAAGTCCATATTCTAAAAACGATCATTCTAGAAACAGAGGAAGAAAAGACTGATTTGGGTGAAATCTTAAGCATTGCAACCAAATTTCACCCTCAAATCGCCGCACAGACAACAATTTCTTCTACGTCCCAGAAAAGACCCAAATTCAGCTAAGAAAATCAAAAGAGAAAGACTTATGCAAAGAAATCCAGATTGTTGTTTGGTCCAAGAAAAACACAGAATTCTGTAAGCGATCTTCGCCTATCAAAGGAAATGTCAAAAAAGACAGCACAGTGAAATTTTACGCACTAAAACCATAATTCAGCGTAAATCGACATAGAACTCAAATTCTCCCGTTTTTTTACCAATTCCTACGAAAATTACGAAATGATCACAAAGAATTACCAAAACTCCAACAGAAATCCGCCAAAGAAAAGAGGAAAATGGGAGCTCAAGAGCGAAGATAGCCGGCCTCTCCTCTCGAGCTCTTGGAAACCAGGAATCCACGGGATAGAAAGCCAGAAGGGGAGAGAGTGGAGGCATTTAAAGCAAGCGATTGCACGAGGAATGGATTACGGCATAAGGCAAGGTCGAGAAGGAGAAGGCTAGAGCGAGGAGAGAATTCGTCGAAGGCACCGCCTCGGAATCCGTGCCGTGCGAGAGCTTCCAAAGCTTCGATGCCATTTTCCCCTTCATCGCAAGCAAGCAACCAACCAAGACCTCCCAACCTCCCCCACCCCCTCCCGCCTTCCTACTTGCTAATTTTATATTCTGGTCCCTCCCATTATCTTAAATTCCACAAGGGCTTTTCTGTGAATTTTTTTCCAATTTTCCTTTCCTTTCCGGCGAGAGCGAGATAGGGGTTGGCGGGCGGGGGGGGTGTCGCCCGCTCAGCCGGTGGAGAGAGAGAAGGAGAACAGATGGAGGAGGGAAGGGAGTGGATTTTATTTTGGAGAGAGGGATGGGGGAAAGAGGGAAAAGTGGGGCGAAAATTAGGCGGGAGGGTGAGAGGCGGAACGGACCCCGCTCCAACGGATTAGCTCGTGGAAGCCGGCGGGGTATGAATAGACGGCGTTAAGCACAGTGTGCTTTAGCAATGGTGAGGAGAGGAATGGCTTGCTATGCGCATGATCATATAACGGACGTTATCTAGATTTGTCTTGGCGGGAGCTGCTGGTTGCATGAAGCAGGATGCAGTTTGAGTATAGATTATGACCGCATATTTTTATGTCTCGAAAAAGAAAGGAGATTAAGACGGTCTTTTATTGTTGAGAACGTGGGTTGAAGGGGTGGTTGTAATGTTCTAAAAGGATAGATTAGTGATTGTATTCTCCTGCTCAACAAATTTAACTTTTTGGATAATATTTAGCTAATTGGCTTCTAATTTTTATGCAGTGCCCGGGAATGATAACATGGTGCACAATGATGATGTGAGAAAGATGAAAAGAGTTCCATCAAAAGAAAAAGAAACATAAAAAGAGGATTAGAATTATTCATCTATAAAATATTTAAAGTTTTGAAGGCTAATCACAACACATGAATGCTATATTGACATAAGAGAAATGATAGCACAACCTACCAAGATCTTATTATATATGCATTTTTCTAATTAATTTTTCGCATCAATCTTTATTATGTTCCAGTATATGGAACTTGAGCCTTTGAGGAATATATATTTTATTTCCTGAGGGGAAGTCTAGAAAATATAGCCATGGGAAACTTTTTGTAACAGCAGGGCCGAGGGTCATAAGAAGAATGAAGAACATATTCATTTTTATTTTGGTTTTTAAAAAAATGGACTTTAAGGCCGGCTTCAAATCCTTTCCTACTTTATATGTACTAGATATTATATTTACTTCTTTAGTTATACTACCAATTCCTAAAACAAGCATTTTTATTTTGCTTCTTTAAAAAATGGGCTTTAAGATCGGCTTCGAAGCCTTTCCTACTTTATATGTACTAAATATTATATTTACTTCTTTAGTTATGCTACCAATTCTTAAAACAAGCATTTTCATTTTCTTTTATACATATCTTTTCTTTTTCATTAATATATTTTTACAACTCAATTCTTGCTCGACAAAAAAAAAAAAAAAAAAAGATGAATGTGCTTGGCAAAAGGACTATATTTATCAATCTACATGAAATAATCCATATTTCCTTCCTCTTTATCCCTTGTGCCAACTTTACTTCTATGCTAAGTATTGCCGTCAAGATCGTCGTGGCCCATAGCTCTGACATGTCAGGCTCCTACTGGGTGCTCGCTCCTCCTCTTCACGGTCGGCTCCCTCGCCCGGAGGCCCTGCAAAACAGAAGAAACCCATGCCGGGAATTTCGACGGGGACACTCTGATGATCAAGTTAGTAGGATGATCGAGGAAAACAGAATCTCTATGGCATAGAGCTTGGGGGACTCTCCACGTCGAAAGGGTAAGGATTAATGAAAAAAGATAATGGAAGACTGAGCGTGTCTATTGCTTACCTTCTTACTTACCTCTCCCGTCAATATTATATAGACGGGGTAGCCTGGACCAAGTCTGGGGCTTTCTGTTATTTGTTGTGGCTTCCCTGTCGGGTCGGTCCTTCAGGGGAGAGCTTTCCACCCTAGGCATTTCCATTTCATGGGAGATTGTCGGAGTGTCACAGGGGCTGGGGCCTTAGTGAAATACCTTTCTTGGAAAGGTGGAGGCTCGCTATCGCAGAAGTTGTAGTCTTCCAACTATGCAGTCGTCGACGTGGTGGCATGTTACAGGACCGAGGACTTGGCGGAGCTTGCATCATGCAGGTCATGCGCTGGGTGCATCGCAGGACCTGCATTTATGGCAGGGCATGCGCCACCCCTCAGGGGCTGTGAATGATCAGGTTCTTCCCTATCATGATTTTGAACTTCTGCTGGTCCCCCTTAGGCCACTGGCGGGAACCTTGACTCCCACTGAATGGGGGATGAAGCCCTACTTCGGGGTCCTAGCTCTTGGAAGCATGAGCACGGCCCCTACCGGGAGTTGACCTCGGTCGGAGGACTCGCCTTATTAGCACGACCCCGGCTAAAAGCTAACCTCGACAGGAGGGCTTGCTGTAGAAGCATGAGCTCAACCCCGGCCGGGAGCAGACCTCAGTCGGAGGGCTCGTCCTATGAGTACAACCCCGGCTGGGAGCTGACCTTGGCAGGAGGGCCCATTGTGGAAGCATGAGCTTGACCCCGACCGGGAGCTGACCTCAGTCGGAGGGCTCGCCCTATGAGCACGATCCCGGCTGAGAGCTGACCTCGGCAGGAGGGCCGGTTGTGGAAGCATGAGCTCGACCCCGACCGAGAGCTGACCTTAGTCATAGGGCTCGTTCTATGAGCACGACCCCGGCTAGGAGCTGATCTCGATAGGAGGGCTCATTATGGAAGAATGAGCTCGACCCAGGCCGAGAGCTGATCTCAGTCAGAGGGCTCGTCCTATGAGCACGACCCCGACTAGGAGCAGACCTCGGCAGGAGGGCTCACCTTGGAAGAGCATGGGCTCGACCCTGGCCGAGAGCTGACCTCAGTTGAAGGGCTCGCCCTATGAGCACGATCCCGGCTGGGAGCTGACCTCGGTAGGAGGGCTTGTGTTGGCTCTTTACCTATTCATCATGCCCAAGCGACGGGTCCCTCGGCAGCATGGCCTCCTGTATACTCCATGTCAGTAGATGTACCACATCAGTAAGTGTTGCCACCAAGATTGCCGTGGCCTGTAGCTGCTGTTGGCGTCAGAGCGCGCTTCCCTCACTATCTCGCCGTCCGATGGTCCTGGACTTGCAAAATAAGGGTTAGTGACCCGGGTCGGGGTTTCCAACGGGGGCACTCCGACGATCAAGTCAGTGATGATCCAGGGGAACAGATCCTCCTAGTCGAGCCCCTCTTGATGGACTCCACACTAGGAGGAGTGATTAGTATGAGAGTGGGATGCAAGTGTATCGAGAAAAGAGTGGTCCGGCTAGAGGGAGTCTCTGTGCGGCCCTTCCGCCCGACCTTGCTTGGGGATGCTGGTGGTGCCATGCTCTTTTTGGTTGAGCTTGCACTTGTGTTCCAGTGGTATGGCTTGTCTTGTGTTGTAGTTATTACCTCCAAGTTTTTGTGAACTAGGTTACCGTTGGGCGTTCATCTTGGGATCTCCACTGGGCTGTCAGGCGCATGCGACGGTGTCCCGAGGAGCCTTTCCTGATCCGTGATAAGGGAAGCTGTCATATGCTCTAACATTCCCCTTGGTCATCTCATTCTGAGAAAACTGGCAGTGCCTCGATTGGTGGGGCGCCGCCCCTGGGATTCAAATCTCCTGGTTGACTTCCTCTCTCGGGTGGTCCAGGTGGTTGGTGAGGAGAGTGGCATCTCAATCAGTGGGTTTCTCTCCTTTCTGGTATAACTGGTGGCCGTAGGCGATCAGTACGGTCTGGTAGGTGTCCCAATGTAGTCTTCAGGTGGCTCACTGGTGTCCTGGGATGGCGGTGCCCATGTCTGAGCTGGGGCTGAGCTGGAATGGCAGGGCTCGCTTCGACCTAGATGCCCCGAGCTTGCGGGATCGCCTCGGTGGAGGAGGGCAGAATGCGGGCCCGGTCCAGAGGGCTTGCACTCGGAGAGGCTCCACGTGGCAGAGAAGGGCTGAGCTCGACTCCGACCACTGGGCTCGATCTCCGAGGGTCTCGCTCTGGAGGGCAGAAGGCGGGCCCAGTCCAGAGGGCTCGTGCTCGGAGAGGCTCCACGTGGCGAAGGAGGGCTGAGCTCGACTCCGACCACAAGGCTCGATCTCCGAGGGTCTCGCTCTGCAGGGCAGAATGCAGGCCCAGTCTAGAGGGCTCATACTCGGAGAGGCTCCACGTGGCAGAGGAGGGCTGAGCTCGACTTTGACCACAGGGCTCGATCTCTGAGGGTCTCGCTCTGGAGGGCAGAGGGCGGCTCCGGCCTAGACGTCCCGAGCTTTCGGGACCGACATGGCGAAGGACGGAGCTCGGCTCGTCAGCTCGTTGTCTCAAGGGATCTCAGCTCGGCAGAGGAGTCCGGGCAGGAGAATTGACATGGCATCCGACATGGTGACTTCCTTTAGCGTGGAACCTGTCAGCTTTCCCATGTCAGCGATCCTACCACATCATTTGCCCCCCACTCCCGAGGCTCGTTAGTGCGCGGTGCTCGGGCCGAATGGAGTAATTATGATGCTGACGTGGAAAGGCAGAGATCTGGCGCAATGATGGCCATGATTGCCGGCACTTCGTGAGACGGTCCTGCAGGCCAATGCGGGGGCACCACATGGCCACATCCAAGGAGTAGTTAATATTTGCACGGAATTCAAAGCAGTTAAGATGTCATTTTTGCCGATGGGCAACACGTGGCGTGAATCCGTTGGCGGAGGGGTCGTAGCGGTACGGATCCATCGAGTCATTTTGAAATGAAAAGATAGCCTTACTCGAATATCCATCTTTTGAATTTTCCGTGCCTGCTGCTGTGTTTGAGCCTTCTTCTTCCTCCCAGTCATCTTAGATCTTCTAAGGAACCAGGTTAGTCTTCTCTTTCTTCCCCCTTCGCCAGAGTAGGGTCCTTCTAGGGTCTCCTTCGAGTCGAGTCCGCTTTTTTGTCCTCCACCTCGAGTTCTTCACCTCTATTATTCTTGAGGATGCCCCGCATTGGCCCAGGCTTCCGACCCTCCACTGATCAGGGCGAGGCCGGTCCCTCCGAGTGGATGCCGGCGTCTTCTTTTTCCGTTGAGGAGGAGGATGCGGCTCGCTTTGAGTTCAGTAGGAGGCGTTCTCCCAGTCCGGTGCTCATCAGGGAACCGGGGTCCGGTTCTTCTCTCCTTCTCCTTCTGTACCTATTTCTGAGTCTGCCCAGTCCACAGGTCCTGGCGGGGTCGCCTTGACGATCACCGCCGAGGAACTGGGGACCGTTCTGGATGTCTATGGCATCTCACATTCTGTTCGGCTTACGATCCCTCGTTCGAGGGAACGGGTCACCTCCAATGGCCCGGGTCTCATTGCTTTTTATGAGGAGACCTTCTCAGGGGGTCTCCGCTTTCCTTTCCATCCCTTCTTCATGTCCGTCTTGGACAACTATCATTTGGTCCCTGCCCAGTTAGTGCCAAATGCCATTAGGGTCATCTTCTCCTTCATTGTGCTCTGCCACCTCCACAGGTTTGTTGCCCGGTTCTCTTTGTTCATGGCTTTCTTTGCCTTGAAGCGCCACCCGACTGAGGATGGGTGGTGGTCCTTGTCCTCCCACCCGAAGAGCATTAGATTCGAGCTCCCCTCTTCCATCAAGGGATAGAAGAGCAAATTCTTCTTTGCTGCGGTTGAGGGGGTCGACTGGGTCTAGAGCGATCCGGACCAGTCCCCCAACCAAAATTTTATGGTCGATGCGGCTGACCGCGATGACTACGAGCAGCTCCACACTGCCCAGATCCCTTCTCTCGAGGTCTTGTTATCAGAGCAGAACCTCTCCGACACTGGGGTCGACCCAACAAATGGGTTGGGTGAGTTCGACCCGAGCTTTTCTTTTTCTTCCTTGCATTTCTTACTTTGCTTCTTACGGGCTCTGACCGTTGTGTGAGCTGCATGCAAGGATGATTTTCATAGAGAGTGACCTGCTGGTGATCACCCGGAAGAGGCCACCGAACGGGCTGGTTGAGGAGCCTCCGACAAGGCAAGTCTGGGGCAAGAGTGTGCCTACGACTGCCCCTGTCGCGGTGGCCGATCCGAGCTCTGCTGCTCCAGTCGGTCAGAGTTCGGGAGCGATTCGAGCTGCCCCTGCACCAGTGGAGAGGGTGGTGTCTACGGCGCCAGGGCCGGTCCAGCAGGAGGCCTAGAAGATCCCAGAGCGGCCCCCACCACAGAGCCCGAGGTAGTAGCCCGAGCAAGGGCCGTAGCTGCTGCCGCTGTGTCTCCCAGTCCTCCGAGTCCACCTGTGATCGAGATCGGGGATGAGGAGGGTCGAGACGGGACCGAGGTTATGACTGAGGTGCTGCTTGCATGGGTACCAGCTCCTCAACCTGCCCCCGGGGGTCTTGCGGTTAGTGGGGAAAGGCCGCTTACTACAGGAGAGAGCAGGAGGGAGGAGGCACAATGTCGGCTCCCTTTCAAGATGGGGCCAGAGAGTTCGTTCCTCCGGAGCCCCGTACTGGCCAAGCGCATGATGGATTTCTTGATCCAGACATGTGATCGGTAGGAGATGGCCGGACTGCGACTGGATGATATCCTCAGTGCCATCTTCCCCCAGCTTTACTCGGTGAGTTATCTCTTCTCTCTTTTCTTCTTTTTTTTTCTTTCTTTTTTTTAGGCTGACCTCTTTTCATGGTGTAGATCGGTGCCGAGGCCCTCTTCATTAGGGGCTGCTATCAAAACTGGGAGCACATCGAGCGGCAACAAGTGGCCGAGATCGAGTCTCTGAAGACCGATCTGAAGGAGAAGGTCGGGGCGAATGGGGTGCTCGAGCAAAAGGTTAGGGACCTGGAGAAGCAGCTCGTCGACACTGAGGGGCGAGCGAAGAAACTCCTGGGGGTCCTTGACCTGGAGCGGAGTCACTCGAAGAAAGCTGTCGACGATCTCTCCACCATCGAGAAGAAGTTGAAGTGGTACAATATCGAGGCTGATCGGCACAAGGAGGCCTCCCGAGCTGCCCAGGTGGAGCTGGCAGCAGGAAAGGAGAAGCTGGCCATGGCTGAGAAGGCGGCGGAGGTGGTGGCCAAGTCGATGGAGGCTGCCAGGTTGGAGGCCGTCGAGGCAAAGAAGGGGGCCGCCGAGGCCAGGAAAGATGCTGAGGGGGCCGTTGCCAAGTTCAAGGCTTTGGAGGAGTTCATCGTCGAAACTCATCAAACGTCGTCGGAATCCTTCTATAAAGGCTTCATGTTCTTGCACGGCCGGATCGAGGCGTCTGTTCCCGATAAGGACTGTGGCCGTCTTAGGTACCCCTCGACCTCGGATGCGGAGCCTGATGAGGAGGTCATCGTCAAGGAAGCTGTAGTCTCCGAGCCTCTGACGCCAGCCGAGGTCGAGCCATGCGAGGTCGGAGCCCTTCAGCCAGAGGTCCATGAAGGTGGAGCCCCTCATCCTCAAGGGTCAACAGGGGAGCCGGTCGATACAGAGTAGTCCTTTCCTTTTTATTTTGTACTTTGTTTTTCTTTTTGTCCTTGGTCAGGGTCACCCGGTATGTCGGGGGCCCGTGGAACACTTGTAACTGGTCATTGGTTAATAAAATTTGTACTTTCTTGCAACCCGTCTTTTGCTTGGTTCTTCCCTCTTTTTCTCTTTCTTTCACTCCCCTCCCTCTTCTTCTTTGTTGTTTCTCTTTTTCTTCTTCTTCTCTTTTTTCTTTCTCTTTTTTTTTTGGCTGAATGGGGAGATTAGAGAAGAGGGTCCCACCTCGCCTGAGGGCTGTTCTCAGGTCTTGGATGCCTTGGAGCTAAGCTCGAGACCTTCCTGGCCAGAGCACTGGGCCCCGGTCCAGGGATTGCCTGAGAGCTGGACTTAGGTCTTTGGTACCTTGGAGCTAGGCTCGAGGCATTGATAGGAGCTGCTTGGCTCGAAGGTCCCTTGGCTGGAGATCTGAGCTCCGGTCTTGGGTTGGCATCTCGGAGCTGGGCTTGGAGACATTGATGATTGAGAGTGGCGTGGCTCGAAGATCCCTTGGCATCTCGGAGCTGGGCTCAAAGACGTTTGAGATTGAGAGCAACTTGGCTCGAAGGTCCCTTGGCCAGAGATCTGAGCTCCAGTCTTGGGTTGGCATCTCGGAGCTGGGCTCGGAGACATTGATGACTGAGAGCAGCTTGGCTCGAAGATCCCTTGGCATCTCGGAGCTAGGCTCGAAGATGTTTGAGATTGAGAGCAGCTTGGCTCGAAGTCCCTTGGCCAGAGGTCTGAGCTCTGGTCTTGGGTTGGCTCTCGGAGCTATGCTCAGAGACGTTGATGACTGAGAGCAGCTTGGCTCGAAGATCCCTTGGCATCTCGGAACTGGGCTCGAAGATGTTTGAGATGAGAGCAGCTTGGCTCGAAGGTCCCTTGGCCGAAGGTCTGAGCTCCAATCTTGGGTTGGCATCTCGAAGCTGGGCTTGAAGACGTTGATGACTGAGAGCAGCTTGGCTCGAAGATCCCTTGGCATCTCAGAGCTGGGCTCAAAGATGTTTGAGATTGAGAGCAGCTTGGCTCAAAGGTCCCTTGGCCGGAGGTCTGAGCTCCGGTCTTGGGTTGGCATCTCGGAGATGGGCTCGGAGACATTGATGATTAACAGCGACGTATATCGAAGATCCCTTGGCCGGAGGTCTGAGCTCCAGTCTTGGGTTGGAATCTCGGAGCTAAGCTCGGAGACATTGATGATTGAGAGTGGCGTGGCTCAAAGATCCCTTGGCATCTTGGAGCTGGGCTCGAAGATGTTTGAGCTTGAGAGCAGCTTGGCTCGAAGATCCCTTGGCCGGAGGTCTGAGCTCCGATCTTGGGTTAGCATATCGGAGCTGGGCTCGAAGACGTTGATGATTGAGAGCGGCATGGCTCGAAGATCCCTTGGCATCTCGGAGCTGGGCTCAAAGATGTTTGAGATTGAGATTGCTTTCCTGCAAGACAGATAGATATCCGTGCAAGGAAAAAGTCATTATCATTATTATTGATGGAAAACCTTACATTATTGATGGTATCTTCGCAGATTGCAGGCATTCCATATTCGAGGGAGCCTGATGCTGTCGAGATCTTCGAGGTAATAGGCCCCTTGTGAGGGGGCTTCAGCCACTTTGTAAGGGCCTTCCCAGTTTGGTGAGAGCTTGCCGCACTTCTGGGGTTGAGATGCCTATGCTCGGTGTAGCACCAAATCTCTGGGTTTAAAGGCTTCTGGCCTGACCTGGGCATTGTAGTACTGGGCTGCTCGTAGCCGATGAGCTTTGTTGAGGTCGGTGTAGCCTACATAGATCCTCTAGTCACCATTATTCTTCATTACCATCACTACATTCGCCAACCAGCTCGGATACTGGACTTCTCGAACGAAGCCTGGCATGTCCGCTGTCGTGCAGGTGATGTGTCTGCGCTTGCTCACAGGAACTCCAGTAATCGGGCCCTCTTCTTCTCGGGTAGCTGGGCTCCTCTCTGCACTGTCTTCGTGGGATCATCTCTGTTGGCTCCACCCAGTGATTTTGATGAATAACAAAACATTGAGTGCATATTGTATTCTAATGAGGATTTCAAGTTGTGAGTTTTCAGGAAGAAAGCACCTCAAAATTCCAAAAACTTATGGTGTATGGCACGTAATGGCATGGAGAAATTCTCACAAATCCGGGCATCCTCTTCATTGAAAAAGGGCTTCTAAATGTTTAAATATTATGTGTTTATGTATTCATAAATTTTATTTTTGTTTACGAAGCATTTACACTTGAATCTAAAAGTTTTCAGTCTCAAGTGTCGACACCTAGACAGTCAAGTATCGACACTTCAGCATTTGGCACAGACAAAAATCCTTGGCATGCCAAGTGTCGATATCTATATTCAAGTGTCGACACCAAGTGTCGACACTTAGGTTCCAAGTGTTGACTCAAGGCCTGAGATTTTTGAAAATACAGAACTTTGTGATTTTGAGGATTTTTGTGTCAAGTGTCGACACCTGTGCATCAAGTGTCGATACTTGAATGTTTAAATGTCGACACCCAGAAATCAAGTGTCGACACCTGACAGCCAAGTGTCGACACCTGACAGCCAAGTGTTGACACTTGCAGCCTGACAGCTCTAACGGATCTATTTTTCTGGCTTGCAGAACTTGGTTTTCAAGCTCCAAATGGCTATTTCCAATGCTCCAACAGTCACAAACCATTTTTAGAAGGTTTTTGGTGTATTTAAGCTCCACCAACCTAATTTTAAAGTAAGAGAAAGCAAGAGAGAAGTGAAGAGAAGTCTATTCAAGTGCATTCAAGTCCACTCAAAAGCCATAAAGCCAATATTCTCTCCAAAACTTCACATCAAAAAGTCTCTTCTAGCTTGATTCCACTGAAAAGCCTACAAGCTCATCCTTACTTCATTCCAAAAAGAGGCACCTTGAAGAAGAGTGAAGACAAAGCATCCTTTTGAGCTTCAAAGATTCCAATCTACTCTTGAAGAGAGTTTGTTGTAGCTTTTAAATTTCATATCTGTTTTTATTGTGATTTGACCTTGCTTTCAAGGGTGTCTTGAAAGAAGGTTATTATGGTTTGTTGGTGAGCCAAAGGGACAAAACCAACTAGGGTTAACTTGTTAGCCCGAAGACAAAATAAGTGTTAAGGTTTGTTGGTAAGCCTAAGTGACAAAACCAACTTAGGTTTTGACTTATGAGCCTTGTAAAAAACAAGTCGACTGTAATCTGGTATGGATTATAGTGGAATTCCCAAGGATGGCTTGGGGAGTGGATGTAGGTGCTAGGTTTGCACCGAACCACTATAAACTTTGTGTTTGTGTGTGATTGCTCTTTTCCTCTAGTACTCTTTAATTATTGCTATCATCTTGCATCAAATTTATTATTGCTCACAAGCACCACTGGACCTTCATTTTATTGTATTAAATTTTTAAAAGACCCAATTCACCTCCCCTCTTGGGCTCCATTTCTGGGCAACAAGTGGTATCAGAGCACCGGTACTCTCTTGTAGTTCCAAGGATCTTGAGTAAAGATCATGGCACCCCCAATAGGCATGGGTATTGCAGAAGGTCAAGCTTCAAACCGACCCCCACTTTTTAATGGCACAAATTACACATACTGGAAGACATGCATGCACATATTTATACAAGCTCTTAATTATAATTTATGGAGAACAATTGTAAAAGGTCCTCATCAGCCTACAATGATGATTAATGACATTCTCACTCCAAAAATGGAAGATGATTGGGATGAGAATGACATTAAGCAAATTGAGCTTAATGCTAAGGCAATGAACCTTCTATTTTGCTCTCTTGATCCTAGTGAGTTTAATAGAATATCAAACTGTCTCTCCGTAAAAAAGATTTGGGATACACTTGAGGTTACCCATGAGGGTACATGTCAATAGAAGGTTCTCATAGTGGGTAAGCCCGATTTGACCTAAATCGATTAGAAAGAGTTCTAATCAAATTAGGTCAACTTGTATTCGAACCCACTGCTGGCTAGATATGGAACCCAATTGGTCACACACTTAAGAGAATTGATCAAGGGTTTAATTTTGTAATTAAATCATTTTGCATGATGACACTCTAGCAGGTGTTGCAAATCCTAGCTTCTTTTCGAATTAGATTCGAATTAGGATTCCGGATTGGTTCAATTTGGGTTCTAATTGGATCTAATTAGACCCTAATTATGAAAATACAGATTATGGCTAACCCTATTGGCTAACCATGCACCTAGGCTAGCCCCTCACCCGCTTCTTATTCTTTTCATGCCAAAATACCAAGAGTCCATGCGCTAATGGACTCTTGGCGCGCCATTTGGAAGAGTCCATGGCGCATGGACTCTTGGCGCGCCCCACTTAATTCTCCGATGAATTAAGATGGGGCGGCCTCCTTTCTTAGAGGTTGCACTTCACTTGTCCCCCCTTGGATGGGAATCCAACGGCTGATGGGTTTTTAAGAAAGAAGGAAAGCATTGTTTCTTCCCGGTCGCGCGAAATAACATCTCTTCGGAGATGAAAAGTCACGACTCCTTTCTTTTTAAAACACCGTGATTTTTCCTTTGAGAAAGGCCATGGGATTTATCCGGAAGGCCGTGAGAAGAAAGGATAGGGCGTGAGAAAATAGGGAAGGGGCGTGAGAAAAAATGGAATGGTGTTTACGGAGAGTTGTGTTCTTTTGAGAAGACATCCTTTTGTAATCTATTTAAGAAACAGAGGTCTCGGGTGTTTGGCTTATGAACAACAGCGTTATTTTTATTTGTCTTTTCTTTCTAGGAGACTGATTCCTCCTTAGCTTGTTTAGGACACAAGAGTTTCCTTTTTACAGAGTTCTCTTCTCTGTTGAAACTCAAGTCTAAAACAAGAGATAGGAAGAATCTCTCGAACGGTAAAAGAAAAGGAGATATTCTCTGTTTCCTATTTCCTTTACATTAAGACATTAGTATCTTAAATCCTCCTCCTCCTTCAAGACAAGAGTGTATTCTTAGGACAAGGTCTTAAGAAAGGGAGAGGAAGAAGAAAGAAAGGAAGTAAGAAGTCCCTACCGTGGAGCTTTTCAGCCATAGTCATCTTGAGTTATGGGAGAAGAATTCAAGTGAAGGAACCTTTTGAAGAAGCGAGCATCTTGATCAATTTTCTTGTGGATCACCATTGGAGGGTGGACATTTGGACACCTGGTGAATTCAAAAGGGTCATTCAACATCAAGTTTTGATCCTACATCAAAATTGGGTTTAGCGATAACAGGTTAGTGCCCTAATTCTAATAGTGTAGGTTTGCATATTTCTCATATGTTTTTAATCCTGTTTAAGGAGATCCTGGCTAAGGGTTATGGTGCAAATTTCATCATTTTTGAAATTATTTTTCACAATGGTGCACCGGATTCCCAACACACGGCTGCGAGGGCCTTCCTTGGAAGGAACGCAGACTATTATGGGGAGCCGCGGTGTGGGCTACCGGGGTCCCTGGCTACTGGTGGGTGGCCAAGTACCGGTGCTGATACTGAAGCTGGTGCACTGCTGTGGCGAGGATCTGCGTCTGCTTGGCGAGTGCGGCTAGCTGGGATTCCAGCGGAGGTGGTTGAACCGGAATGGGTGGCTCCACCTCTTGGTGGTGCGGGTTCCCCCGGGATGGAAAGTCCCCTGCACGGCTGGTGGAAGCCTCCTTTGCCCTTGTTGTCACCATCCTTCCATCGAACTGCTTATGGTAAAGGTGGAGGGCTTGAACTGAACCAAAGACCGTTCGCCCTCCTACCTAGCGCGCCAATCTGTTGCCACCATGATCGACGTGGCCCGTAGCTACTGTCAGCGTCGGAGCATGCTTCCCTCGCTGTCTCACCGTCCGGTGGTCCTGGACCTGCAAAACAGGGGTTAGTGACCCGGGCTAGGATTTCCAGTAGGGGCACTCCGACGGTCAAGTCAGTGACGATCCAGGAGAATAGATCCTCCTAGTCGAGCCCCTCTTGATGGACTCCACACTAGGAGGAGTGATTAGTATGAGAGTGGGATGCAAGTGTGTCGGGAGAAGAGTGGTCCAGCTAGATGGAGTCTCTTTGCGGCCCTTTCGCTTGACCTTGCTTGGGGATGCTGGTGGTGCCGTGCTCTTTTTGGTTGAGCTTACACTTGTGTTCTAGTGGTATGGCTTGTCTTGTGTTATGGTTGTTACCTCCAAGTTTTTGTGAACTAGGTTACCGTTGGGCGTTCGTCTTGGAATCTCCACCGGGCTGTTAGGCGCGTGCGGCGGTGTCCCGAGGAGCCTTTCCCGATCTATGATAAGGGAAGCTATCATGTGCTCTGACATTCCCCTTGGTTGCCTCATTCCGGGAAACCTGGCAGTGCCTCGATTGGTGGGCCGCCGTCCCTGGGATTCGAATCTCCTAGTTGACTTCCTCTCTCGAGTGGTCCAGGCGGTTGGTGAGGAGCATGGCATCTCGATTAGTGGGTTTCTCCCCTTTCTGGTGTAACTAGTGGCCACAGGTGATCAGTACGGTCTGGCAGGTGTCCCAGTGTAATCCTCGAGCGGCTCGCTGGTGTCCTGGGATGGCGGTGCCCACGTCTGAGCTGGGGCTGAGCTAGAATGGAAGGGCTCGCTTCGACCTAGACGGCCCGAGCTTGCGTGATCGCCTCGGTGGAGGAGGGCAGAATGCGGGCCGGTCCAGAGGGCTCACGCTCAGAGAAGCTCCACGTGGCGGAGGAGGGCTGAGCTCGACTCCGACCATAGGGCTCGATCTCCAAGGGTCTTGCTCTGGAGGGCAGAATGCGGGCCCGGTCTAGAGGGCTCGTGCTCGAAGAGGCTTCACGTGGCAGAGGAGAGCTGAGCTCGACTCTAACCACAGGGCTCGATCTCCGAGGGTCTCGCTTTGGAGGGTAGAGGGCGGCTCCGGCCTAGGTGTCCCGAGCTCGCGGGACCGACCTAGCGGAGGATGGAGCTCGGCTCGTCGGCTCGTTGTCTCGAGGGATCTCAGCTCGGCAAAGGAGTCCGGGAAGAAGAATTGACTGGCATCCGACGTGGTGGCTTCCTTTGGCATGGCGCCTATCAGCTCCCCCATGTCAGCAATCCTGCCACATCAGTAAGTATTGCACTTTCATGAAAGGAAATAAAATGTGATTATAAATACTAATTATATAATAAAATTCTATATTCAAACTTCATACCATGTTAAAACATGAATTATCTATTATAATTAGTAATATTCATAATGTCCTTTTTCTTGTTGGATATAGAAAAATATAACCATATAATTTTTGTAATATAAAATGAAATATCATTACATGATAATTTATACAAATGAGAAAGAAAGTTACTAATAAAAAAAATAGCACTTAGTTGTTTCAACTCATCTCAGCAAGACAACTATTGCATATTGTCATTATTTTTGTCTTTTTTGTTTTTGGTAACATGGACCATTGTAAACCTATTGTTTATGTTTGGAAAGCAGACAATATTAGAACAACATGAAAATTAATACATTATTTTTATAATAATGATATAAAATGATTCCAAGGTGTTATTGCCAAATCATCTTTGCTTGAATCTCCGACGGGATCGAAGGTTTTGCTAGTTTCTTTGGCAGGACGAGACCTCGTATCTTGCTGCTCTCCTTTGATGGAGACTTGCAAGGAAACCCAAGCCAGGAGTACTGGCAGGGACATTTTGATACTCAAGTTAGTTGGATGATCTGGGCAACAGTTGGAGCTATGGAAGATAACCACCAAAGAGTTATAAAAATGAGCATATGAGTATATGGTAGCCAACATACCTTTACCAGATGTCTCTCTTGCCTATATAAATGAGAATGTTGTAGAACAAGACCTACAACATATCAAAATGCCTCCTAGAAGAGGTGTTCATTTCTGCGAAGTGCAACGGATTTGGCTAAGGTGGTGAAATTCTGCCTCCAAGATCCCCACCATCCAGGATTTTCTTGTTATGATATCGGGATTCGATCCACCATGAACCATGTTAAGATAGCTATGATCATATGGTAGGCATAACCAACCGGTCGGTGCATGCATAATGATGAATGCCATGTGATGAGATGTCCTGTGAGCGATGACCAGTCAACCCAAGTAGGAAGTTAGTGTATGGAATGAGTAGCCCTCCAAGGCTAGCTAGTCAGTACTGACTTCACCATCTAGTCAGTCGGTTAGCCGTGTGACCTCTCCATTTTGTATAAGGTATCAGCTAGCCTAGAGTCCCCTATCATGGCCAGCAGCTTCAATAGTTCTCAAGCGAGGTCCCATGTGAAGGTTGGATTTTTTGAGGCCATCAACACTACAGGAGATTGTTAAGGCCACGTTAGTAGTCACCATATCAGATGCCCCTCTCTTGAGTTCAGAGTACACCATGGTCCCTCTGGCTTTGATCAAAGGGAGTAGTCAGCATGTAGATCTTCTAAGAACTGGGTGAACTAGCATGCAAAGTGCATTCGTCCCCTCCTTCACAAATCGTAGTTGACTAGATGGGCCCTTAGCCATAGGAAGAGGGGGAGTTGCTGACATGGAGGAACCCAAGGGCCACATTCAATTTTCATGTCTCTTGGCGATTTGCATGTCTCCTATAGGGTAATGAAGAGTTGCCACGTGTGTGGGAGAGCAACAATTTGAAATGATTTCTTCGCAACTCTCGATGTGGTGATTTAATGATCCAAAGAGAGGGTTGAGGTGATGGGACACTTCCTTCCTACCATCGAACCCTCAGCTCACTTTCAGAGCCACCTTGTTGTCACCACTCATCGCTGCTTCCTTGCTACACCACCCTGACCTATCACCTCTTGAGATGCCATTGCCACTGACGTTCATCCATGGCTGTCCCACCACAAGCCACCATGCCACTACCCACTGCCATTACTATCACCTCCCAAGATCCCCCAAGATCTCCCTTGCTTTTAACCTTGCATTTACCCATCATCATAGCTACATCTCTTCCCATCATTGGCGGTCGTCACCTTTGAGCCATCGCCATCTCTGCCATCAGTCCTGCCACCTTCTTCCCATGATCCATCAACCACTACCCTTTCAACCCCAAGCTTCGATCCTCACCGAGCCCTGTGTCCACCCTCACTACCTCCTGCTCCAACAATGTCCACAATGGTGGCGATTGGTGATGGTAGCAACTGCTTGAAGGAAGAAGCTGGATGCTGTTTTGAAATGCAATCCAATAGCCAAGCATAGATATGGGAGAAATCCAATGGCCAAGGGCTATTCCCACTTAATTAAGGCTTTAATGGAGTGATCTGCGGTTGATTCCTGAATGCTTTAAGATCTAATTGCTAGAAAAATCTCAAATGGTCAAACACCAATTAGAACGAGAATTGAAAGCCTATTGCTAGTGGGATTGGGCTTATTCACACCATCTAACCATTGATTTCTATAAAAATAAATCTTAACCACTTCTATATTCTTTTTGTTTAGTCTCATATCGGAAAATCAAGAAACCCTCTCCCAGCTTACACCTATAAAAGGCCCTTATACCAATACCTTGGAAACCAAGCTTCACTCCATAGAATCCATCTGGAGCCTTTGCATAGAGGGAGAGGAAGGGATCAACCATGAGTGACTAGTGCAGAAATCTTGAGAGGGAAGATGAGATTTTGTAACAAAGCAAAGCAATTCTTTTGTTCTACACCTTTCTTGCATTTCTTTTGTTTTTATATGCAATAAAAGATTATGACTTAAGTTATAAATTCTTTATTTGCTTTCTTTTATTTATTTTCTATTATGCTCTAATATTAAATTAAGTTTAAAAACAAATCTTGCTTTCCGGAGATATGCCATGATATGTTACGGATACGGGACATGTCGAGAAAAGAAGAGTTGAATACCTAGTGCTTCTTAGAGTTGCACCATGATCTACGGATATGGGACATACCGAGTGAAGATGAGTAATTTTCTAAAATTAATTAACAATCAAATTATAAAGGAAATATAATTTTGCTAGTGCAAGATTAACTCATAACCTTCAAGATATTTTTTTCTACTTGCTTCAATCTTAAGAATAGTTTACTTTTGTTTACTTTTATTTTGTTCACCACAATAAATATTCTCCTCTTCTTTAAAATCTTAACTTAGCCCTAAGATTCCTAAGGATACGATCCTAACTCACCATAACTATAGAGTTTGAGTTGGTGAATTATTTTTGACCAACCAGAATAGTGATCATGACCTTTTTTAATACGGAGGTCAGCTGAGTTTGGCCAAGAGATAAGAAGAATTTCAATCTATTCATTTTGCCTTTTTACTTCGATCTTTGTTTTCACCTAAACATCCTTTTTCTTCAATTTCAAATATGAATCCTTCAGACGCCTGTGAGTTGACGAGGGCTGTCCTAAAAAAGAGGAAACTAGAATGTTGGGAATTGTGTCCCAAAGCCAATCGCCTGGGTTGTAGGCGGTTGAGCTCAGTATTGTACTCTCTCTTTGAATTAACAAAATATATTTTTTGGCAGCTCATCACATTTTATATTTTCCTGAAATAAACTCTTTCCATGTGATGAAGTCCTTAGTTCTACACTGACTTCGATACAAAGAGGATGTATTGAGTGGTCCTGAAACCTTGTTCACAACCAAAGGATATATTGTACTGGACGGCAATATATCAAGTATAGGTTGTTGTAGTTCACATCGTTTGGTTGTCCTCTTGACCAAATGAGTGTGGTGACACTGATGTGATTTACAAGTGGCATATATGATATCTCATTGAACGTGACTCCATGCAGCCTCTTTCTGCCAAAGGGATACTCACGATTGGATATGGGTATATGTGTCCCTCTGACCTGAGGTCATCACGGTAGCTTGCAAGCAACTTTCTGTGCTTTGGTGCCGGACTACCCGGATTTTTAATCCGATGACGAAAGGTTTCTGGGTACAGGCAAGTACTTGTGGAGCAGTGATAGACCAAGATGGAATTGACCTGTCCAAACAGTTTGGATTGAATGTCTCGCAGTATCTCAATTTAGCAAATCCTCGGCCGGGGTAGTCCTAGTGAAGAGTCACTGGGCTTGCAAGGTTGAGACACGTAGTCGACTGACTCAGTCTGGGTTGGCGGCCCAATCTCAGTCATCCTGAGCATTAGAGGTCAAAGGGATGAATTATACGGTAACCATATGCTAGAGGTTCGATAGTTTGCTTCCGCATCTTCGACCTATCCGGACGCCGGGACCCATTGCTAAATGGTTTCCTGTGCTGGTACTATAATTGTTCTAGTGCTACCATTTAGGTTCGAACATATGAGGTCACACGCCATAGAGGATTACTCTCTGATCCGGATATCGATTACGATTAAGAATCATCTCGATTTTATGGTCACGGTATTTTTTTAGCACTCTTTTCCCCATCTTACCCTTGTCTGTGTCAACCGAAAATTGTTCCGGGTTGACCAAACTGCACCAGGTTTTTCTGAATCAGTTTTGAGCTGATTCGGAGTTTGTTTCGGCCTTCAATTGGTTGTGAACCAATTTTATCCCCTTGAACCAATTCAATTGGATTGAACCGCTCTTAATTGGATTGGGAATCCATGAACCGAGGGATTGCTTGGACCGGTTTGAACCGGTGTTCTTTTTGGTTTTAGCGTGACCGTTTTACACGGTCTTTCGCTGGAAAGAACACAAGAGGCCGAACAACCAAACGTCGCCGTCTCTTCCTCTCCCACCACCCGCTGCATTTTCTCCTATTTATTGTTGATAAATGAGAGAATGGCAGCTCTTTGATCGGACTCTTCACCTCCCTGGCCTCTCCATCTTCCCCTATCGTCCTTATAAATTAAGTAGCCCCTGTTTCTGCCAATGATACACCGAGTAACAGCAAGCAACAAAAATCTGGGTGCTGTTCTTTGAGAGGCTGATTTGAGCTTGTTCCTTTCAATCCATTGGGTGCTTGTAGGGCTGGGTTTTGGAGTGTTTTAGGGAGAGAAAGAAGAGCTTATCTCTTGTTCATTGTTGTGCTCAAACCAAGGACTGCAGCAAAGTTCTGTTGCTGCTATCAACCGTGACTAACCTCCCTTCCAGTGGCTAGCACCGCACGAGAAGGAGGATCCGAGAGCCCCGGGTGTGTCTCCCCTCTAGAGGGAGTATCATTCTACTCCTGGGAGCTAGAGAGACGAGCCCAGTTTGCTGCAGCTGCTCCCAAACGAAGGAAACTTGCTGCTATTTTTTCAATAGAGTTTCTGGCAGCAGCTTTTGGGTGAATTGTACACCCTTTATACCGTGCATTCCTTGTAGATTTCGGTGGAAGATTGAAGAACATTCGATCACCTTACTGCTGCTTCGATTCGGGAGGAAACGGAGGTCCGGAAGCCCACTTTTGGATGCTCTTTTTCAGGCTCAAAACAGGGTATCCCACGGTCCTAGGAGGAAGAAGGCTGGAATAGTTTTATTCCAGCTATTCCAGCCTATTCCAGGTTTATTCCAGAGTTATTGTAGGTGGAATAAAGGTATGGAAAATTATTTTTTAATCATGCATAAATAAATTTATTTGTTATTTTTTTGCAAATATTTTTATATTATGATACATGCCTACATGCAACATGAATAGATTAGGTTCTGGGCGGAGCAGTTTTCCGTTGCGCGAATTTTTAAAAGTTTTAAAATCCATTCTGCTCCCGCAGCTGTTTGCATGCCTAGTGTAGGATCATGTCAAACCACCTTCACCGTTTTCTTTCAGTGGTATCAGAGCAGGTTGCATGTGTAATCTATTCCTGTATGCATGTTTATAGATTAAAATTTGTTTAATCTAATTATGTATCCAAATTTCTTTTTGGAACCTAGTTGAGACCTTCACCATGACCGTGTGTCTTTGATACGATGCGGATCATCTATGTTGACCTCTTCAGAAGGATCCTTAAAGAATATTAAAATTAAAAAAGTTTTAATTTGTTGATACATGATTTTAGGCATGTTTTATATTGGATATAAAATATTTGTAAAATTTTGAATCTTGATGCATGATTTGTTATGTAAAATTGTTTTACATTGAGACTTAATTAAAAATTATTTTAATTAAGTGTTTGGCTTATAAAAAAAAAAAAATTTAGGTTAATGAAATCTAATCAAATTTGTATAAGCCATTTTGGGTTAATTGGGTTAGCTGACTAGTTGGGTCCATAACTGGGTTAGACCTAAGTTTAGTTGAACCGGATTACAAGAAGATTAAACAAAAGTTGTTTAAGGCCCTTCTTTAGAACTATCTAATAGTTAGATTAGTTGATCCGTTCATCTAAAATGGATCTAATTAGTGGCTCAGTGGACGCCCGAGTCTTTAGGCTAGTCTGATCGAGTCTGGTAAACGACTGGTGTCGAGGTAGGTTTGGCATTGTGATCATGGTTGTATGAGGCTACCTCTTTCCTGGCCAACTTGGTTGGTGTCTAGGAAAGATGGTTAATGACAGATACTCACCCATGATCTCACCTATCTGGCTAGTCGAGTCGACCAGAACTGATTGGAAAAGCTCAATGACTCGAGTTAACCCATGTCACCCAGGTTGATCGGTCTGACTGATCTATAGGTGCCCATGGATCGTTTGTTGATTTATTTCAACCCTCCTGAAATCTGATTGATTCAGTGGGAGGATGATCCATGTCCTTGTCTTTTCTTCTGTCATAAAAAAAATCCTCTAAAATATTAGGTCCTTAAAAAGTCTAAGTCAAAGAGTTGACAGTGTCTTAGCCTTCATTAAGTTGGATAGAAATGTGTCCACTAGCTTGGTGTGCATCGGCAGTTCCAAAGAACGGGTGTACATCTGGCGACTGGAATTTCTATCTGATCGATGATGGTTCAATCAACCTCCTTAACGGGACCAGGTGGGCCGGCCAAAGTCGGGCTTGGTCTTTAATTAGTTGGAAGCATTGGATTTGTCATTTTAATGGTTGGACCTAACCAGAGACCCGCAATAGGAGGCCCCAAGGTCGATTGGGGTGTTCTCTGGGGCAAAATGAAATACTGAAAATTGTTTAGGGAAGCAATTGGTTTACGAACCTACCTTTAGGCTCGTATGGGTGAGCTGGCCAAAGTCGGGCTCATGCGTGGCCTATTGGATTTCAGTACCCACTTGAAAAAGTGTTTTCACGGATTGGAGTTAGAGGCTACCAATCTGAAAAATTAGTGGGAGAAACCTTTAGACTAAATTCCAAGTCTTTTGGTTAAATTATTAATTCATACACTAATTTGGTCTTATTTTCTTTTCAGATGTCTTCCAATTTATCGCTCCGGTCACTTCTCGACAACGAGAAGTTAAAGGGTCACAACTTCGATAGTTGGTATCGAAGATTGAGAATCGTTCTGGAGCATGAACGGATCCTCTATGTGATAACGAATGCGGCACCTGAAATCCCTCTCGCTAATGTATGGAGTGCAGTCAGAGACGCTTATCTAAAGTGGGTCTCTGATCGGACTACTATCCGATGCATTATGTTAGCAGCGATGAACGACGAGTTCAGTCGCAAATTCGAGGAGGCCCAACCTGATGAAATCCTTCAAAAATTGAAGGAATCCTTCGGCACCCCGGATGATGTAGAACGGTACAAAGTGTCTTGTGCTATCTACAGTTCTAAGATGCCGAATGGCGGTTCAGTCACTGATCATGTATTGTACATGATCGAGCTGATTGAAAAGTTGGGCAAACTCGGATGCCCCTTGCACGAGCAGCTCGGCAAGGATGCGATCCTGAATTCTCTTCCCTCCTATCTTGATTTTCTCGATTATTATATAATGAACAAGCATGCAGTTAACTACCATGGTCTTTTGGGGTTGCTGTAGACTTTTGAGAAAGACCACCAACTAAATAAGGGGGTGGTGAATTTAGTGGGAGGTAGTAGAGGTCGTCGTCCCTTTAAGAAATGGAAGAAGAAAATAAATAAAAAGGGAAAGAAGATGCAGTATGCTCCTGGCCCTAGTCAGACCAGGAAATATAAGGCTGATCAGTCTTCTGCAGAGTGTTTCTACTGCAAGAAGAAGGGACACTGGAAGAGGAACTGCCCTCTTTATATTGCGTCTCTTGATTTGAACAGGCCGAGAAAGCAGAAGTCTGCTGAACAAGGTATTTATATGATAAAACCTTGTAATTACTCAATTGTTGATACTGCTAACTGGGTATTGGATATGGTAGTCTAATTCACGTTTGTAATTCATTACAGGGACTTCTAGTTAGCAGAAGATTTGAAGATGGAGAACAGTTTCTAAGCGTCGGGAATGGAAATCGTGTTCCAGTACTGGCGGTCGGAGTCCTGCATATTGTTTTTGAGTCTTGTACTGTCGAACTAGTCGACCGTCACTATTGTCTTAGTTTCATTATAAGCATAATCTCGTAGGCCTTTTGGCCAATTGTGGTTTTGAACTATCAATAAAAGGAGATTTTTGCAATGTTATTTTGAATAACTTTGTGATAATGAAAGCTAGATTAAATAATGGCATATATGTACTATCAAGGCCTGTTAGTGTAATGTACACTTCTAGCAAATGCCCAAGATTAGATAATGTCAACGATTTGTATCTTTGGCACTGTAGGCTGGGTCATATTAACCAAAATAGGATAAACAAGATGCGAGGAGATGGACTCCTTGAGGTCAGTGATTCTGAATCACTGCCCACTTGTGAATCCTGTTTACTTGATAAAATGACCAAGTCACCTTTTACTGGAAAAGGTGAACGAGCTACAGAACTTCTAAGTCTAATACATACTGATGTATGTGGACCGATGATAGTTAGTACCAGAGGAGGATACAAATATTTCATTACTTTTACAGACGACTTTTCAAGGTTCGGTTATGTCTTCTTAATGAGACATAAGTCTGAGTCGTTTGAAATGTTCAAACGATACCATAATGAAGTAGAAAAGCAAACTGGAAAAAGTATTAAAACCCTTCGATCTGATCGAGGTGGTGAATACTTATCTGGTGCATTTTTGACATATCTTGAGGAGAATGGAATTCTCTCTCAGTGGACTCCTCCAGGAACACCACAGTTGAATGGTGTATCCAAAAGGAGGAATCGAACCTTGTTGGACATGGTTCGATCCATGATGGGCTTTGCAACTCTGCCACTATCCTTTTGGGGATATGCGCTTCAAACAGCCTGTTACTTATTAAATGTTGTTCCAAGTAAGTCTGTTATCTCCACTCTGTATGAGATGTGGACTGGATGTAAACCCTCAATCTCACACCTTCGGGTCTGGGGTTGTCCGGCTTACGTAAAGCATTTAGACTCAAACAAACTTGGTCCAAGGTCTGATCAGTGTTTATTCATTGGTTATCCTAAGGAAACCAAAGGGTATTTCTTCTATTTGGAGAATGAACAAAAGGTGTTCGTTGCTCTTAGAGCTATCTTTTTGGAAAAGGAGTTCCTTGGAGAAGAAACTATAGCCTCTAAGATTGAACTTGATGAAGTTCAGCCAATAGAAGAACCTGCACACTCTAAGGACATTGTAGAACCGGCTTTGATTGAATCACATCCAGAACCCATTAGGAGATCTGGTAGAATACCGCATCAGCCAGACAGATACTACGGTTTCTTGGTCTGGGACGGCGATCACATTGAGCTCGATGAGAACAATGAGGATCCGATCACCTATATGGATGCACTTCAGAGATCTGACTCTGAGGCATGGCTTAGAGCCATGCGATCCGAAATGGAGTCCATGGAAATCAACAATGTTTGGACATTGGTTGATCCGCCTGAAGGAATAAAACCCATCGGGTGTAAATGGATCTTCAAGAGGTAAAAGGGTGCAGATGGGAAGGTAGAGACCTATAAAGCCCGTCTGGTTGCCAAGGGGTATCGTCAGCGATATGGTATCGATTATGACGAGACTTTCTCCCCTGTGGCAATGCTCAAGTCCATTCGGATCATGCTTGCTTTGGCAGCATATTTTGATTACGAGATCTGGCAGATGGAGAATCTAAACGGGGGCTGGAAGAGGAGGTGTATATGATACAGCCTGAAGGGTTCACATCCATAGACGAATCAAAAGTATGCAAGTTACAAAGGTCCATCTATGGACTCAAGCAAGCATCTCGAAGTTGGAACTTAGTTTGATAGGTGTATCAAATCGATGGCTTCGTTAGGAATGGAGAAGAAGAGGAGGTGTATATGATACAGCCTGAAGGGTTCACATCCATAGACGAATCAAAAGTATGCAAGTTAGAAGGTCATCTATGGACTCAAGCAAGCATCTCGAAGTTGGAACTTACGGTTGATAGGTGTATCAAATCGTATGCTTCGTTAGGAACGGAGAAGAACCGTACATCTATAAATGGGTTAATGGTTCTGTGATTGTATTCCTAGTATTGTATGTTGACGACATTCTCTTAATCGGAATGATGTCGCAGCATTACAAGGAATAAAGGTCTGGTTATCATCTCTCAGTTCTCCATGAAAGACTTGGGTGAAGCTTCTTACATACTAGGTATGAAGATCTATAGAGATAGATCTAAGAAGCTTTGGGATTGTCCCAGTCTACGTACATTGACACCGTGCTGAAACGGTTCAGCATGGAAAATTCCAAGAAAGGCATCTCTCGATAGGTTCTGGAATTACTCTTCCAAGAAGGATTGTGCGACAACCTGAGGAAAGGTGGCACCTTCCCTAGATGGTCCTATTCCGGTGTACTGTGACAGCACTGGAGCCATTGCTCAAGCTAAGGAGCCTAAAGCTCATCACCGCACCAAGCACATTCTGCGGCGCTACGACCTCGTACGAGAGATCGTAGAATGAGGCGACATCAATCTTCTGAAGATCGATGGAAAAGAAAATCTGGCCGACCCCTTCACTAAAGCCCTCGGAATAAAAGAGTTTGGACTATTGTAAAGGGGAAATGGGTATTAGATACTCTTCTGATTGGCTTTAGTACAAGTGGGAGTTGTTGGGAATTGTGTCCCAAAGCCAATCGCCTGGTTGTAGGCGGTTGAGCTCAGTATTGTACTCTCTCTTTGAATTAATAAAATATATTTTTTGGCAGCTCATCACATTTTATATTTCCTGAAATGAACTCCCATGTGATGAAGTCCTTAGGACTACACTGACTTCGATACAGAGAGGATGTATTGAGTGGTCCTGAAACCTTGTTCACAACCAAAGGATATATTGTACTGGACGGCAAATATCAAGTATAGGTTGTTGTAGTTCACATCGTTTGGTTGTCCTCTTGACCAAATGAGTGTGGTGACACTGATGTGATCTACAAGTGGCATATACGATATCTCATTGAACGTGACTCCATGCAGCCCCTTCTGCCAAAGGGATACTCACGATTGGATATGGGTATATGTGTCCCTCTGACCTGAGGTCATCACAGTAGCTTGCAAGCAACTTCCTGTGCTTTGGTGCCCGACTACCCGGATTTTTAATCCGATGACGGAAGGTTTTTGGGTACAGGCAAGTACTTGTGGAGCAGTGATGGACCAAGATGGAATTGACATGTCCAAACAGTTTGGATTGAATGTCTCGCAGTATCTCAATTTAGAAAATCCTCGGCCGGGGTAGTCCTAGTGAAGAGTTACTGGGCTTGCAAGGTTGAGACACGTAGTCGACTGACTCAGTCTGGGTGGTGGCCCAATCTCAGTCGTCCTGAGCATTAGAGGTCAAGGGATGAATTATACGGTAACCATATGCCAGAGGTTCGATAGTTTGCTTCCGCATCTTCGACCTATCCGGACGCCGGGACCCATTGCTAGAAGGTTTCCTGTGCTGGTACTATAATTGTTCTAGTGCTACCATTTAGGTTCGAACTTATGAGGTCACACACCACAGAGGATTACTCTCTGATCCGGATATCGATTACGATTAAGAATCATCTCGATTTTATGGTCACGGTATTTTTTAGCACTCTTTCTCCATCTTACCCTTGTCTGTGTCAACCAGAAATTGTTCCGGGTTGACCAGGACTGCACCAGGTTTTTCTGAATCAGTTTTAGCTGATTCGGAGTTTGTTTCGGCCTTCAATTGGTTGTGAACCAATTTTATCCCCTTGAACCAATTCAATTGGATTGAACTGCTCTTAATTGGATTGTGAATCCATGAACCGAGGGATTGCTTGGACCGGTTTTGAACCGGTGTTCTTTTTGGTTTTAGCGTGACTGTTTTACACGGTCTTTCGCTGGAAAGAACACAAGAGGCCGAACAACCAAACGTCGCCGTCTCTTCCTCTCCCACCACTCGCTGCATTTTCTCTATTTATTGTTGATAAATGAGAGAATGGCAGCTCTTTGATCGGACTCTTCACCTCCCTGGCCTCTCCATCTTCCCCTATCATCCTTATAAATTAAGTAGCCCCTATTTCTGCCAATGATACACCGAGTAACAGCAAGCAACAAAAATTCTGGGTGCTGTTCTTTGAGAGGCTGATTTGAGCTTGTTCCTTTCAATCCACTGGGTGCTTGTAGGGCTGGGTTTTGGAGTGTTTTAGGGAGAGAAAGAAGAGCTTATCTCTTATTCATTGTTGTGCTCAAACCAAGGACTGCAGCAAAGTTTTGTTGCTGCTATCAACCGTGACTAACCTCCCTTCCAGTGGCTAGCACCGCACGAGAAGGAGGATCCGAGAGCCCCGGGTGTGTCTCCCCTCTAGAGGGAGTATCATTCTACTCCTGGGAGCTAGAGAGACGAGCCCAGTTTGCTGCAGCTGCTCCCAAACGAAGGAAACTTGCTGCTTTTTCTGCAATAGAGTTCTGGCATGTTCCAGGTTGACCAGGACTGCACCAGGTTTTTCTGAATCAGTTTTGAGCTGATTCGGAGTTGTTTTCGGCCTTCAATTGTTGTGAACAATTTTATCCCTTGAACAATCAATTGGATTGAACCGCTCTTAATTGGATTGTGAATCCATGGAACCGAGGGATTGCTTGGACGGTTTTGAACCGGTGTTCTTTTGGTTTTAGCGTGACTGTTTTACACGGTCTTTCGCTGGAAAGAACACAGAGGCCGAACAACCAAACGTCGCCGTCTCTTCCTCTCCCACCACTCGCTGCATTTTCTCCTATTTATTGTTGATAAATGAGAGAATGGCAGCTCTTTGATAGGACTCTTCACCTCCCTGGCCTCTCCATCTTCCCCTATCATCCTTATAAATTAAGTAGCCCCTATTTCTGCCAATGATACACGAAGTAACAGCAAGCAACAAAAATTCTGGGTGCTATCTTTGAGAGGCTGATTTGAGTTGTTCCTTTTCAATCCATGGGTGCTTGTAGGGCTGGGTTTTGGAGTGTTTTAGGGAGAGAAAGAAGAGCTTATCTCTTGTTCATGTGGTGCTCAAAACAAGGACTGCAGCAAAGTTCTGTTGCTGCTATCAACCGTGACTAACCTCCCTTCCAGTGGCTAGCACCGCACGAGAAGGAGGACGAGAGCCCCGGTGTGTCTCCCCTCTAGAGGGAGTATCATTCTACTCCTGGGAGTAGAGAGACGAGCCCAGTTTGCTGCAGCTGCTCCCAAACGAAGGAAACTTTGCTGCTGTTTTCTGCAATAGAGTTCTGGCAGCGCTTTTGGGTGAATTTGTACACCCTTTATACTGTGCATTCCTTGCAGATTTCGGTGGAAGATTGAAGAACATTCGATCACCTTACTGCTGCTTCGAT
Organism: Areca catechu; assembly: GCA_021397845.1. Taxonomy (NCBI): domain Eukaryota; kingdom Viridiplantae; phylum Streptophyta; class Magnoliopsida; order Arecales; family Arecaceae; genus Areca; species Areca catechu. The sequence goes on from CM038043.1 coordinate 120,029,087, forward strand.
TCGGAGGAAAAGGAGGTCCGGAAGCCCACTTTGGACGCTTTTTCAGGCTCAAAACAGGGTATCCCACGGTCCTAGGAGGAAGAAGGCTGGATAGTTTTATTCCAGCTATTCCAAGCCTATTCCAGGTTTATTCAGAGTTATTCCAGATGAAATAAAGGTATGGAAAATTATTTTTTAATCATGCATAAATAAATTTTGTTTGGTTATTTTTGCAAATATTTTTATATCATGATACATGCCTAATGCAACATGAATAGATTAGGGTTTGGGCGGAGCAGTTTTCTGTTGCGCGAATTTTTAAAAAGTTTAAAATCCATTCTGCTCCCGCAGCTGTTTGAAGCCTAGTGTAGGATCATGTCAAACACCTGCACGTTTTCTTGACAGAAACGAACATGGCTCTCACTATTGGAGAGCCATCAGGGGTTCAAGCTATATCTATCCTTGTGCTTGAGGTCATCTTGTCCGACGCTCCGAAGGTTGCACCTTCGATCATCTCGAAGCACTCTCAGGCATCAAAAGTCTAGACTCCTCTTCTATCCTTCTATTGGTACTTTTGAGGGGATTCTGGATGACCAAGTCTCAGGATCTGAAGTCTAGATTTTTTATAACTGGAAAGTTCCAAAGGTATCTTCGAGGATTTTATTCACCAAGTTGATGTAGAATGGGTTGTCGGAGAGGGCAACCAGCATCACCAAAGGAATGTATTTTTGAGCATTATGAGGGTTAGTTTCTTTCTTCTTTCAAATTCCATTTCATCATTCGGTGACTCATAGTTAGATGGCCACTTCACATTTCATCAAAGATTATTATGTGTTGCCCAGGTGGCTTCCCAAGAGGGGGTGAATTAGGATTATAAAAACTTTTCACAAGTATGTGCAATTTGAAATCCTTTTGGTGTTATGGTGCAATATGCAATGCGAAAGTAATTAAGTAAATGCAATAAGAAAAAGTAAGCACAAACACAAACCCAAGAAAAATTAGAGTGGTTCGGAGCAACCGACTCCTACGTCACTATCCAAGGACCACTTGGGATTTCTACTATATCCCCAACCGGAATATAGTCGGATTGTTTTACCAGGCTCACAATCCAAACCTATATACTTCGATTTTACTGGGATCACCAAAGAAAATTCAACTTCCTTTGGTTTAAACGGGATCACCAAAAAAACCCTAACACTTGATTTTATACCAGGATCACCAAGAACCAACATAGGTTTCACAAGGTTCACCTAAAAACCTTTAACCCTCTCTTAAGACATAGCCTTGCTGTTCTTAGAGAGAAAACAAAGATAGAGAGAAATAAAAAGCAACCACACAACAAACGAGTTTGTTAAATGTTGTCGATGTAGATCAAGGTGAAGCCTAGCTTTGAATGCTCTTTAATGCTCTTCAAGCTGCTTCTTTGCTTCTTCAATGAGTGGATTCAATAATGAAGAGAAGTTGGTAAAGCTTTGAATCCTATCTTGAATGCTCTTGAAGTAGATTGGTGAAAGACTTGAAGGCTTTTCAATTTTCAAGATAAATCAATAATAATCCCTTAAAAATGGTTAATCCATCAAAAGTAATCCCTTTATAGTTTCTATGAGATATGGCCATTGTAGGACCTAAGAATTCATGAAAGAGCTGTTGGAGATTAATTGGAATTCAAAAATCACTTTCAACAACTAGCCGTTAGAGTACAGAAAACAGTCACTCGAGTCGGCTCGAGGTCCACGAGTCGGCTCGAAGTCTCAGACAGCCTAAACAGAAATCTTGTGCGAGTCAGCTCGAACCTTCAATCAATTCAAAATAATAATTTTCTTGAGTTGGCTCTTCAAGGCAGAGTCAGCTCAAAGTCTCAGTCACCAACAAACATAACTCTGGACGAGTCGGCTCTTGAAGCTCGAGTCGGCTCGAGATCTCAGACTTTAGAAACATGTTTTCTTCCATGAGTCAGCTCGAGATCTCAGACTTCAGAAACATGTATTCTTCTATGAGTCGGCTCTTGGGATATGAGTCGGCTTGAGTATTGAAACTCTGAAATTTTTTGGTGCTGTGCCACAAGGAGTCGGCTCTTGATCCATGAGTCGACTCTTGCCAAAATTTCATTTAATGCTTCAAACTTCTCCAAAATTCTTCAACACTTGAATCAAACAAGAGCTAATCTATACACTCTTATTTTTACAATTTTATAGCCCATTTATAAGATTTCATAAGTGAAAAAATTAGGGCTTTTACAATTTAAAGTCCATAAGAGTCTATACACAATTAAATTACCTCTCAATCAATTTGAAAACCAATTAAACTTTATATAACCATTTTCCTGCAAAAACTTCTCAAGTAATTAAAAGAATTAGTATTATATACATGCTCCAATATTTTGTGATCATCAAAATCATTCTAGGGGTCAACAATCTCCCCTTTTTTGATGATGACAAAACACTGGGTATGAACAGGATTTAAAAAATTTTATAATTACTGTGTATCATATTCACATGTATCAACTGATATTTAACATAGTGTGTATCAAACCAAATTGAGTATCAAATTGTTGAATTGATAAGTATCAATACAATATATCACAATGTATCATATATATCATAAAACTGAAAACTATCCACACAATGTATCACATGTATCAATACAATGTATCATCTATGCACTACGTATCGAAACTTTGCAAAATTAACTTGTATTTGAAGTAAGTTTCATGAAAATTAACAAAAACTTAACATAAGCTCCTCCTTACTAATGTAGTAATATGTTTTCATATTTTCATACATATTCATTTTCATATTCACATTCATACACATTTTATTCTCATTTTCATGCACATTCATACTTTCTCCCTTCTCCCCCTTTTTGTCATCAACAAAAGGTGTATAAAATAAGGAGAACAATCATCCACAAAATTAAGTCATTCATAACATGTATCATAAAAGGTCATAATATATATATAAGTGAGTGATACAATATAAAAGTGCCTCGGCACGACAAAAGTAGTATCACAACAACAAAACATGAAAAACATAAAGTCCTAAAAATATCAAAAGACAAGGCTAGAGTGCTGGTAGTAGACAATATCTCTGTTGCTGGAGTGTCTCCAACATCAGATCCTGGAATCTCAGTACCAGTCTCAGCCTCAGCAGGAGTGACCTCAGAAGGAATATCACTATAGTATGCTGCCTGTCCCTGCTCGCAATCTGTGCCAATATCTGTGCTACTGTAGAAGTAGTAGGTACAGACTGACTAGCTGCTGCAAGCTGCTGAAGAATAGCCATGATGTCCTGAAAGCCCAGGAGCATCTCAGACTGAAGTGCAGATATCTTGGCATCAGTCTTAGATCTCCTTCTGTGAAGACTCGAGATCTCATCCAGTACATGATGTAATCTATCATCATCATCTAGTCCAACAGCTATTGATCCTCTGACAGGTGATCGAGGAGTAGAAGGAGCTGGCTCTGAGGGTCCAGCCTCGTCAACATGTGTCTCTGCCTTTGCACCATTTCCCTGTACTGCCTGATCATCCTTATCTGAATCATCCTCTAAATGAGTCACTGGAAGACCTGAGCTCTTCCTAATCCAGTGACCCTCAACTTTAATAAATCCCATCCAGGTCAAAGACTTTAGGTTGTATTTGTTTGTGTGCAAAAGTAGTCTACTATCCTCTCCAAACGAATCAACCTGGGCATCCTGAAATAGTAGGATAAACACCATCCCGTAAAGACATGCTCGTGCCCTCCGAGCAGCTTCCCTCATCTACGACAACATAATGAAGGGTAAGTTGAGAGCCTCCCCTCAACTAAGCATCCCATGAAGACTAGGTCTCGCTCACTAACCCAGTCGAATCTCCCAGTCTCAGAGGAAGAAAGATGCGGCTAATAATGTTATGTAGCAACCTCATCTCCAAAGAGAGTTGGTTGGCACTAACATGAACCACACCTTTCACATTTGTCCTCTCAAGCACTGTTCTTAAAGTCTTTTGCTTGTCTTTCAACACTAGGTAGCTTTCACCCTCTTTTGGTATATGAAGAATACTATACAACTTCTGCTCATTGATTTCAATATGCTTACCCTTCACAGTACCTTCAATGTGAAATGCACCCAAAGACATGTTCTCAAAAAATTGTCCAACAAGGTTGGGATATGTGAGAAGATTGAGCATACAAAAGTCTTTCCAACCTCGTCTAACCAACCAATCACCAACGTGCAAGCTTTCTTGTTCTAGAAAAGTGAAATCTATGCATCTACCCGAAGTCACTTGCCTATTTCCTATTAATAACTGCCTTGGTGCCTCTTGCTCTTCTTCATGTTCTTCTTGATATTCCTCTTCGAATTTAAAGTATCTAACCATCGCTTTGTCCTTATTTTCTCCACCACTGACCGAACGACTCTTCTAGGTTTCTTGGCCACGGCTTTCCTAGGAGCCATCTAGGTTAGATTAGGATTTTGGAAGATTATGGAGGTGTTCTAGAAGCTTTCCCTAGGTTAGGGAGAGGAGTCGACTAAGGGAAAGTGAAAATGTGGAAAGAAATAGTAATTCCAAACCTATGAAGCCCTATTTAAAAACCTTCGGCCTGACCCTCGAGTTGGCTCGCCGAAACACCGGTGTCTCGAGTTAGCTCGAGCCAAAATTTAGCTCAAAACTTGAAAATAGGTAAAACAAATTTCTAAGAGATTTTATCACTAAAATAGGTTGTCATAAGCTCTAGAAGGAAATTTGAAATGTCTAGATATTTTTTCTTATTTTTTAAAAAATTAGGTCAAAACATTCAGAATGGGTCACACAGGCCTAATTCACCTCTAATCTTTTCAAATCTATCTTGACTAAGGGGTTTAGTAAAAATGTCAGCAAGTTGATCTTCAGTAGGTACAAATTCTAATTCAACAATATTATTTAAATATGATCTTGAATAAAATAATGTCTAATTTCTATATGCTTAGTTCGAGAATGCTGAATTGGATTTCTAGATAAGTTAATAGCACTAGTATTATCATATTTAATAGAAATTTTAGATTGGACAACACCATAATCTTCTAGTTGTTGCTTGATCCATAACACTTGAGCACAAACAGCTCCTCGCAGCCACATATTTTACCGCAGCAGTAGATAGACAGTGCTACAGAGTTCTGTTTACGATAATGCTAGGAAATCAAGTTAAAACTAGAAATTGACTGGTGCCACTTGTACCTTTTCTATCAATTTTACAGCCTCCATAATCAGCATCAGAATAACTAATTAATTTCAAAGATATATGCTTAGAATACCATAAACCTAGATTGTATGTACCTTTAAGATACTTAATGATTCTTTTAACAGCTATGATGTGTGATTCTTTTGGATTAGATTGATAATATGTACATATACAAACACTAAATAAAATATCAGGTCTACTGGCTATCAAGTAAAGTAAAGAACCGATCATACCTCTATACAGCTTTTGATCAACATTTGTGCCATTCTCATCTTACCAAGTCTACATGCAGGATTCATGGGTGTTCCAATTTCTTTGCTTGATTCCATGCCCAAACTTTGTGATAATCTTTTCGATAGATTTGGCTTGGTTAATTAAGATACCTTCCTTAGATTATTTGATCTGAAGCACGAAGAAGTAACTCAGCTCACCCATCAAGCTCATCTCGAATTCATCCTGCATTAACTTAGCAATGTCTTGATACAAAGATTCATCAGTAGATCCAAATATAATATCATCAATATAAATTGAACAACTAAAAATCATTGTTTTTCTTTGAATAAATAGTGTAGTGTCAACACTACCTCTTACAAAATCATTAGCAATTAGAACTTACTTAGTCTATCATACCAGGCTCTAGGTGCATGTTTTAGACCATACAAAGCTTTATTTAATTTGAAAACATGATTTGAAAATGTGTGATCGATAAAAACCGATGGTTGTTCGAAAAAATTTCTTTAGATAGAAAACCATTTAAAAATGCACTCTTTACATCCATTTGAAAATAATTTAAAATTCATAAAGCATACATATGCTAATAGTAATCTAATAGCTTCTAACCTAGCTACTGGTGCATAAGTCTCATCAAAATCTATTCCCTCTTCTTGATTATATCCTTGTGCTACCAGTTTAGCCTTATTCCTAATTACATTACCTTCCTCATCTAGTTTATTTTTATAAACCCATCTAGTACCTATAACAGGATAGTCATTAGGTCTTTCTACTAGGGTCCAAACATTATTCCTCCTAAATTGGTTTAACTCATCATGCATGGCTAACATCCAATTAGGATCAGTTTCAGCTTCTTCTATAATGTGTGGTTCTACATGAGAAACAAAAGCAATCAAGTCATGTGTATCTCTATGTGCAGCTCTAGTTCTAATACCTTGAGATAGATCTCCTATAATTAATTCTTTGGGATGTGAGTGTTCATACCTCCATTCTTTGGGTATATCTTCATGATTTTGCTTACCTCTTTTTCATGTGATTCACTTGATTGTTTGTCTTTGAAAGTCATATCCTTCAGTCCATGTTCTAGTGTACCTGCATCATCATCAGCACTATCTTTTTTTCTAGAAGATGTAATGTCAGATTCATTGAAAACAATATATATTGATTCTTCCACAATCAAAGTTCTTTTGTTGAAAACTCGATAGACTTTACTATTTAAAGAATATCCAAGAAAAATAGCCTTATCAGATTTTGCATCGAATTTACCAAGATTATCTTTTCCATTATTAAGAATAAAACATTTACAGCCTAAAACATGAAAATAATTGATATTAGGCTTTCTATTGTTCCACAATTCATAGGAGGTTTTTCTAATGATAGGTCTAATTAAAACTCTGTTCAAAATATAGCAAGCAGTGTTTACAGCTTCTATCCAAAAGTATTTTGGAAGATTTCTTTCATAAAGCATTGTTTCTGGACATCTCTTCTAAAGTACGATTCTTTCTTTCTACAACACCATTTTGCTATGATGTTCTAGGAGCTGAGAAGTTATGGTCAATACCGTGCTTTATGCAAAAGTGATCAAATGTTGATTTCAAACACAGTGCCATGATCACTACGAATTGAAATAACAGACAAATCTTTCAAATTTGAAACTCTTTTATAAAACTTTTTGAAAACTTTGAAAGTTTCATCTTTTTGTGCAATAAACAAAATTCATGTGTATCTTGAAAAATCATCTACAATCACAAGGCCATATTTCATACCACCTAGGCTTGTAGTCCTAGTAGGTCCAAATAGATCCATGTGAAGTAGCTCTAAGGGTCTAGTAGTAGAAACAATGTTTTTGGATTTAAACTCTCCCTCACTTCTTTCCTAATTGACAAGCATCACAAACATAATCAAAATTAACTTTAAACTTTAGCAATCCTTTGACTAACTCTTTTGAAATAAGTTTGGCTATAATGTCCATACTAGCATGTCCAAGTCGCCTATGCCATAGTAAACTTGATTCCTTGCTCTTGTCATTCATTGATACAAGACTTGTATTACTTGACATAGCCAGATCATTAAGATCTACTACAAATATTACCAAGTCTATGTCCAATGAATTTAGTAAAATCAAGTGGATCAACTACTATACACATTGAAAACTTGAAGAAAATATTAAAACCAATGTCACAAAGCTGACTAATGCTCAAAAGATTATGTTTTAACTTTTCTACAAGTAACACATTTTCAATAAATATAGGAGTAATTTTGATTTTACCAATACCGATTATCCTTCCTTTGCGATTATCACCAAAAGTTACCATTCCACCATTTTTTTATTCTAGGATGAAGAATTGATCAATATCACCCGTCATGTGTCTTGAACAGCTGCTATTAAGGTACCATCTTTCTTTATATTTGTGGCTGCAAGACATCCCTACAAAACAATCGTGTAATGGATTTAGGTACCTAAGCTTTCTGGGTCATTGCAAGTTAGTAGAATGGTTCCTTTTGGAACCTAAACTTTCTTGATTTCTTCTTGTCATTATGTTTCAAATGACACTCAAATATCTTATGACCAATATTATTGCAAGCATAGTATACAATTCTTAGCTTTGAATAAAAAGTATGTGATGATACAAATTTAGGTCTAATTTATTTTAAGTAATAAACTTAGGAGCATATGATGTAGATGCAAAAAAATTATTTGAAATTGAACCTTTGTAACTAATTCCAAATTTGTTATTATCTCTCTTTGATCTTTCAAAATTAGTTCAAAATTGTTGTAACTTAGGGTTAATTTTTCAACCAAAGGCTTGAGCTTTTGAACTTCCTTTTTCAAATCATCATTTTCATTTTGCAAACCTTTATTTTTCTCAAGAAACTCTTCTTTTTTAAATTGGGTGGTCTTAAGTCTTTCACAAACTAGACTTAATTCCTTTGCAAAATCTTATTTCTTTCACCAAATTCATTTTATCCTTTTCACTTATATCACAATGATTTTCAAAATTTTCATTTTCAAACCAGCCTTTCTATATTCTACTAATAATTCATAAAATGCATTATGTAACTCATCATATGTAAATTCTAAATTAGGTTCAGAAGTAGTTACCTCATCCTCCAAACCCATAAGATAGATCTGTGCAGCAGTTTTGTTGTTTCTTCATCCTCTTCAGTAGATGTAGATCATCACTATCACTCCATGCTGCAAGCATTGCCTTCTTCTTCTGTTGATCATCTTTTTCTTTGCTTCAGGACAATCAGGACGGATATGTCCCAGTTTCTTGCATCCATAGTAGATTGGAATTTGATCATTATCTTATCCTTTTCTTTTTCTTTGTCATTTTATCTTCTCTTCCAAAATCCTTTTCTAAAGTGCTTCCTCCATCTATTTATTTTCTTCTGCCTATAAACCTTTTAAACTTTCTCATTACAAGGGCTATCTCATCTTTCAAGATCATCATCATCAGATGAGTATGAATTTCAGGCTCCAAGTCTGTATGGTTTTATCATCTAGGTTCATCAACAAACCTTACACTTGTTTTGTCTTCGGCTCACAAGTTAACCCTAGTTGGTTTTATCACCTTGGCACCAACAAACTACAACAACCTCTTTCAAGACACCCTTGAAAGCAAGGTCAAATCACAAGATAAAATCAGATATACAATTTCAAAAATAAGATAAAATCTCTTCAAGAGTAGAATATAAGCTTTGAAGCTCAAGTTGATACTTTTCTTGTCTTCTCTTGGAATATTCTTCAAACTCTTCTTTTGGAATGATATAGAATGGGCTTGTAAGCTTTTTCAGGGAATCAAACTTTAAATGGCTCTTGAAGTGAAGTTCTTGAGAGAATCTTGGCTTTTTAGCTTTCATGGACTTCAATGCATCAAGAATGAAGTGGTGAAACTTAAATACAGATAAAACTTCCAAAAATGGTTTGTGACCGTTTGAGCATCGAATCTAGCCGTTGGGAGCTTGAAAAGACGTTTCTGCAAGTCAGAAAAACAGATCCTTAGCTCTGTCAGAACCTGAGTGTCGACACTTGGCTGTCAGGTGTCGACACTTGACTTTCCAGGTGTCGACACTTGAACTTTCAAGTGTCGATACTTGATTCACAGGTGTCGACACTTGACATAAAAACACTCCATTGGCCAAGTTCTGTAAATTCAAAAAATCTCAGGCTTTGAGTCGACACTTGGAAACTTAAGTGTCGACACTTGAGTCATGGGTGTCGACACTTGGCATGCCAAGGAGTTTTTCTGCGTGCCAAATGCTGAAGTGTCGATACTTGACTTCCCAGGTGTCGACACTTGATTCTAAAAAATTCATAATCAAGTGCAAATTAAATCGAAAACACAAGCATCAATTTTGAAACTTAAAGGAACATAAATAATCAATAATTGAACATATAAAAGCTCTTTTTGCATGAAGAAGATGTCTTAAGTTGCAAAAAATATTCCATGCCATGGCGTGCCATGATACTTAAATTTTTGAGAATTTGAGATGCTTGCTTCCTGAAAACTCATAACTGAAAGTAAATATTAGTATACAATGTGTACTCAAGGTTTTGGTATTTATCAAAATCACTAGGAGAGCCAACAATCTCCCCCTTTTTGATGATGACAAAACCTTGAGTAAATCAACATTAATTTTCAAATTTCAGATATGATATTTCATGAATATGATTTTAAGTTCATATAAACCACAACTTGCATAGTTAGGAATAATAAATCTCTCCCTTAATTAAACAATTCTAATCAAAACAATCAATATGTAATTTTGGTATCAAATCAAATTAGAAATTAAATTGGAAATTACAAACAAACAATTAATCATATTCCCCTTTCTTGTCAGTCATTAGAAAAGGGAGTAAACTCCCCTCAAAATAAGCATGGAGACAAAAAGTAACGAAGTTAAATTCAATCACAGCTGAACTTATCAGAACTTAAGAGCATTAAACTAAGATTTCAAAGTTAATATTATCAAGTATCAGAGCCAAATGATAAGAGTATCATATTAATTCAAGCATATCAATCACAGTAAAACAATCAGGAGAACAATGTAAGTATCAAAGAGTCACACATATATATATAATATGAAGTTTTCAGTTACAAAATTTTGCTGACTTAATAGCAATACTGAAACATATAATGATACCAAGATACATCAACAGTCAATAATAGTAAATAGTAATAGTCAAGATACAACATACATCATAAATCATCTATGAGGCTAGTCCTCATCAGATGGAATCTCAAGAGTAAATGGGGCACTAATCCTAGATCTAGGAGCTAAAATCTTAGGCGGTCCCTAGGCTAAAGCCCGGCGACTCCTAGTGCGGCTTGAAGGTCCTAGAGAGGGTACAACTCTAAACGATCTAGTGGAAGGGGTTTAAGAAGATCAGCAGGTGTGATAAAGTTCGGCGTGGAATCAACCAAGTCAGCTGGTGGAAGAGCTGCAGGGGTAGCTGGAGGATCACGGCTGACAACCTCATATCTATCAATGCCATCATCACTGTCACTATCACTGTCTCTGTCAATAATATCAGTGGCTCTGTCCTGACTCCCCTCAGCATGGTCACCACCATCACTAATACCATCACCACCGTCATGTCCATCATGTCTGTCATCACCGCCATCATCATCAACTGGTGGAGCTGCAAGGGCTGCAAAAGATCTGAAAAGCTCCTCCATGCATGCAAAACCAGTCTCCACCAATCACCATGGCTCAATGAGCTCAGAAGTAGTGCAGGCTCTAAGGCCCTCTAGCTTGATCCGCATATGAGTCGACCGAACTCCAAGACGAATAATCTCGCTTCGTACCACTACGAGCTGCTCTCTGGTGTGCTCCTCAAAAGATAAACTAGTCGATGAAGGAGGAGGTGCCGAAGGAGTAGCAGGAGGTGTCATCGGCTCTGCTACAGATGCTGGAACATCCTGAGGAGGTGTGCTAGCTAGCCCAGATGGCCCGACCTCTGCCTCTCAAATCTCGTCCTCCTCATCTGGCTCCTGGCCGGACTCCTTCCGAACCCATCGACCCTGCCACCAGTCTGTATCCCATGCAATGAAGTGACCTCTCATCGTAGACATCTGTGTGCAGAATCTTTTTGGGGATCTCCCCCTCCAAGGATACTCCACACGCTCTAAAAAGTCGGGTCAACCCCATACCGTATGGTAGACAATGACACTTCTGGGTAGCAGCGTCATGCATCTGTACAAGCATCAAGGATGGTAAGTCAATCTGTCTCCTCTCTATCAGGCTGGTCATCACCATCAACTCTCTCTGTAATAAAATCAAATCTCCTTGTCTTCGGTAGAAGAATGCGTGCGGTGATGTGGTGTAACAGGCGCATCTCCAATGATAGCTGGTTCGTGGTGACTACCGTCACTCCACGAACATCCTCGCACTCAAGTATACACCGAAAGGCAGCCTCTCTGTCCTCTACAATGAATACACTGATTCCTCGATGGGGGATCTCCCAGATCCTACTCAGTAACTCCACTGAAAGTGAAATCTCAACACCTCTGATGGTAGTGGTCCAAAGAAGTCGTCGATAATTCATGGCACCGTAAAACTCCCTCACTAGATGAGGGTAGTACTTCTCTTGCATGGTGCAGAAGGGTAGTAGACCTGCATCTGTGAGTACCTGACAGATAGGAAAATGTTGCCGATCAAAGAAAGCAAGGTCGACTCTCCTCCCAAAAGCCACTGCCTTCCCTGCCATCCTCTTTGCAGGGGGGAAACCGGTGCCGCTGAACTACTAGCCTGCCCAGTGTCCTGTCTAGCCTTGGATCTCCTCTCTATACCCTGACTAGGTCTTTCCCTAACTGCAAGCCTTTTCCTTGGACCCATCACAGCAAACTGACCAAGAAAGGCTGAAGAATGTCAACTAGGAGGGACATATTTAACTAGGCTGAGAACTAGTTTGGCTAAAGGAAACTGTCTTTCTAAACTAGAAATTCTAGTTTTAAGATATGCTAAGATATGTTTTGAAAAACTAATTAAAACAAATTTAAGTTGTAAAAGATGAAGAATCGAGGGTAAAATACTTTGAATAATTTGAAGAGTGGAGATGTTACAAAACAAATTTGGTTAAAAGATTTTAGTCCAAAATGTATAAAGTATATTTAGGTTGAGAAGTATATACAGAATACATTTCATAATACTTAGTGATCTAGGTTAAAAAAAAATGAGATTTAGGTTGAAACAATTTAGGGTTTTAGTTTAAACAACTAGGCGAAGGAAATGAGGATCAAATGTCACAAAAACATCACCAAAATTCTTCCCAAAACAGTAAAAATGCAATACATATTTAAGAAAATCTGATTTTAGATGAAAAACCTAAGGAAATTTCGGCCATAAATCAATATAACAGTGATTTTCCCAAAAATGGATGGAAATAGAGAGAAATCGACCAAAAATCCAAGAGAAATCCAAAAAGAATGCATTCAAACCTTATTCCTCCTAAATGGAGTCTTAGAAACGAATCAAAACTCATGAAAATCTGATTAAAACACTTAAAATGGTCGGAAAAACCTAAACCTAGGGTTGCACGGTTTGAAAATAATGAAAATGAGAGGGGAAATACCTGCTTTGTTGGGGTAAATGGAAATGGGATGATTCGAAAGTTGGTGGAGGTTGGGGGACCACTGAAGCTTGAGAGAGACAGGGAAAAAATGAAATAAAAAATCGTTCGGTCTGCCCTAAAAAATAGAAAAAATTCCGTGAGTGTCGACACTTGGGATTTCTTAAGTGTCAACACTTTTTCAAGTGTCAATACTTGGTCAAGTGTCGATACTTGGTCAGGTGTCGACACTTCACAAAACACAAGTGTCGACACTTGGCCAAGAAAATCCCAAAAAAAATCTAAAAAATCATCAAAAAATTCAAGGAAGTTTTTTAAATGCTTTTGGGACTAAACACAAGTGCTTTTGAGTAAAATCCTTGGATAAGATGAAATTTGAGAGAGTTCTAGAAGAATGGATCAATGATACTTAACTCTCTTCTAGTCATACAAAATCTCTCTTCACTCAAAGGTTTGGTAAACACATCAGCTAATTGATCATCAGTACACATAAATTCAAGTTTCACATTAGAATTTTGTACATGGTCTCTTATGAAATGATGTCTTATTTCAATGTGTTTACTTCTTGAATGTTGCACAAGATTCTTAGTTAGATTGATTGCACCAGTATTGTCACATATTATGGGTGTCTTAATTAGTTTAATGCCAAAATCTGAGTTGTTGTTTGATCCAAAAGATTTGAGCACAACAGCTTCCAGCTTCTATATATTCGGCTTCCACCGTAGATAGAGCAATTGAATTCTGTTTCTTGCTACTCCAAGAGATCAAATTTACTCCAAGAAATTGACAGGTTCTACTAGTACTTTTATGATCAAGTTTGCACCCAGCAAAGTCAGCATCAGAATAAGCAATCAATTCAAATGAAGAATCTCTAGAGTACCACAAATCAATTTCAATTAAGCCAGATAGATATCTAAGTATGCGTTTAACAGCCAAAAGATGAGACTCTTTAGGATTAGACTGATATCTAGCACACATACATACACTAAACATGATATCTGACATACTGGCAGTAAGATATAGCAATGAACCGATCATGCCATGATATAATTTTTGGTCAATATATTTACCTGATTCATCCTAGTCAAGTCTACAAGAAGGGCTCATAGGGGTACCTAAAGGCTTGGTGTTCTCCATCCCAAACTTCTTGAGTATTTCTTTTGTGTACTTCGCTTGGTTGATGAAGATCTCCTCTTTGGTTTGCTTTATTTAGAGTCCGAGAAAGAAATTCAGTTCTCCTATCATGCTCATCTCGAACTCACTCTGTATTAACTTTGCAAATTCTTGATAACGAGATTCGTTAGTAGCACCAAATATGATATCATCTACATAGATTTACACTACTAAGAGATCATCATTCTTTTTCTTCAAAAATAAAGTTTTGTCTATATTACCTCTAGAAAAATTATTCTTGAGTAAGAAAGAACTTAAACGATCATACCAAGCTCTAGGAGCTTATTTCAAACCATACAAAGCTTTATGAAGTTTGAAAACATGATTTGGAAATTCATAATTTTCAAAACCAGGTGGTTGTTCAACATAAATCTCTTCTTCAATAAAACTATTTAAAAAGGCACTTTTAACCTCCATTTGAAATAATTTAAAATTCATAAAGCAATCAAAAGCCAACAATAGCCTAATTACCTCAAGTCTAGCCACAAGAGCAAAGGTTTTATCAAAATTGATCCCTTCCTCCTGATTGTATCCCTTGGCAACTAGTCTAGCCTTATTTCTTGTAACAATACCATTTTCATCAAGTTTATTTCTGAAAATCCATTTTGTGCCAATAATTGAAGTATTTGAAGGCCTATCTACTAATGTCCAAACATTGTTCCTTTTGAATTGGTTAAGTTCATCTTGCATAGCATTTATCCAATTATTATCACTTTCAGCTTCCTCAATAGTTTTAGGTTCAATTTGAGAAACAAATGCTAAATAATCACAAATATTTCTAAGGGATGATCGAGTACTTACCCCTTTATATGGATCATTAATAATTAGTTCTTTGGGTGTCCATGAGCATACCTCCATTCTTTTGGTAGTGGATCAACAATAGATGTGTTTTCATCACCTTGTACTTAATCTCCTTCAGTGTTTTGATCATCCTCTTGTTCCTTGGTAGGCTCTTCATTTGTGTTCATTTCTTTAGTTCTTTTAGTATCTGTTTCATCAGAATGCACATCTTCTTTTCTAGAAGATTTCTGGTCAGACTCATCAAATACTACATGTATGGATTCTTCAACAACAAGTATTCTTCTGTTGAAGACCCTGTATGCCTTGCTAGATGTAGAGTAGCCTAGAAAGACACCCTCATCTGACTTGGCATCAAATTTACTCAAATTGTCTTTACCATTATTTGAGATGAAACAACGGCATCCAAAAACACGAAAATAACGAATTGAAGGTTTTCTACCCTTCCAAAGCTCATATGGTATTTTTTTTAAAATCGGTCAGATTAAAACTCAATTTAAAACATAGCATGCAGTATTTATGGCTTCTACCCAAAAATATCTAGGTAGGTCATTTTCACAAAGCATGGTGCGTGCCATTTCTTCAAGAGTTCTATTTTTCTTTTTTACCACCCCATTTTGTTAAGGTGTCCTAGGTACTGAAAAATTGCGATGAATGCCATTTTCAATACAAAATTTATCAAAATCAGCATTTTCAAATTCGGTTCCATGATCACTTCTCAAAGATATGATTGAAACACCTTTTTCATTTGAAACACGTTTATGAAATCTAATGAATTCTGAAAACGTTTCATCTTTGTGTGCTAAAAACATGACCCATGTAAATCGTGATAAATCATCTACAATAACTAGACCGTACTTCTTACCTCCCAAACTAGATGTTCTAGTTGGCCCAAAGAGGTCCATGTGAAGCAACTCTAAGGGTCTAGATGTAGAGATTACTCCTTTTGGTTTGAAAGAGGATTTGGTTTATTTTCCAAGCTGACATGCACTACAAATCTTGTCTTTTTCAAAACTGAATTTTGGCAAATCTTTTATCAAATTCTTTTTGCTAATTTTTGAAATCAAATGCATACTAGCATGCCCTAGTCTACGATGCCAAAGCCAACTAGTTTCATTGATCTTGGCTCCCATTGCCACTAGGCATTGATCATTTTGAACAGGAAGATCATCAAGATCAACCATATAAATATTCCCATGCCTATGACCAATGAACTTGATGCCATTGTCATCTAAACTGGAAATAATGCACATAAAAGATTCAAGAACAACTTTAAAATCTTTGTCGTAAAATTGACTAATACTAAGCAAGTTATGTTTCAAACCATCAACATATAACACATTATCAATGTAAGTAGAGGGGGTGATATGGACTTTACCAATACCAACAATTTTGCCCTTTCCATTATCACTAAATGACACATTGCCACCATTTTAATACTCGAGTGATGAGAATTGCTCACATCTCTGGTCATATGCCTTGAGTAACCGCTATCGATGTACCATATTATTTTCTTATTGGTTGCAAGGCATACATGCAATAAAAATCAAGTGGAGACTTTAGGTACCCAAGTCATCTTAGGTCCTTTCAGGTTAGTGGTAATGGTTTCTTTTGGAACCCGATTTTCTTAAAATTACTCAATCTTCTCTTATTGCACATGTAAGATTTATGCCCTATAGTACCACATGCATAACAAGTAATGGATGAAGATGCAGGCATAAAGAAGTTTTTGAAAAGTTTTTGTTTCTTCTGAGTTCTAAACCCTAAACCTGCTTTATCAAAAATAGCCCTTTGGTTATTCAAAAGCATGTTTAACTTTTCAGAACTGTATGTAAATTTATCTACAAAAGATTTTAATTTTTCAATTTCTTCATTATATTTTTTGTTTTCATCCAAAATTTCTTTGTGTTGTTTTGAAAGATTTTCATTTGAAGCTGAAAGGCTTTTCTTTTTCAAAATGTCTTTCTCTTTTTCAAGAATAGAAATCTTATCATTTAATTTTTGTTTTAAAGAAGTAGACAATTATTTTCATTTGAAAACTTATTATTTGCTTTGACTAAATCCAAATTTTGCCTTTTCAAATCTTTATGTTTTGACTTTAGTTTTTGAAATTCTATAACTAACTCATCAAAAACTTCATGTAACTCATCAAATATAAATTCATTCTCAGTTTCAGATTGTACCTCGTCATGATCTGCCATCAGACAGAAGTTTGCAACTTCTTGCTGTTCTTCCTCAGAGCTGAAGTATTCACTGTCACTCCAGGTTGCCATCATGGCATTCTTTCTTAATTTTCTACTTTTCTTAAGTAAGGGACAGTCTACCTTGAAGTGGCTCGATTTTTTGCATTCGAAGCATGTGGGCTGCTCCTTATCTTTCTCTTTATCTTTCTGTTAACTTGGCTCACCTTTCAAGGGTTTCTTTTTGAAGTTGAACTTCTTCTTCTTCATGAACCTTCTGAATTTTCTTGCCATTAGAGCCGTCTCATCTTCTTCAGAGTCATCGCTTGATTCTTCTCTTACAGTAGATTTGAAAGCGATTACTTTCTTTTTTTTGTCAACTTCCACATTCTTTTGCTTGAGGGAGAGCTCATAAGTCATCAGTGAGCCCAACAATTGCTCAAGTGGAAGAGTGTTGACATCCTTGGCTTCTTCAATAGCTGTCACCTTTGCATCCCAAGAAGCCGGTAGAGACTTGAGAAGTTTGTTTATAAGTTCACCATTAGAAACAATTTTTTCTAGGCTTCTCATGCTATTCACAATATTTGTGAACCTAGTATACATCTCACTAATAGACTCAATAGGTTCCATTTTAAATATTTCGTAAGTATGAATGAGCATGTTAACCTTAGCTGTTTTCACTTAGTGTGTACCCTCATGGGTAACCTCAAGTGTGTCCCAAATCTCCTTAACGGGGAGATAATTAGATATTCTATTGAATTCACTTGGATCAAGAGAGTAATACAATAGATTCATAGCCTTAGCATCAAGCTCTATTTGCTTAATGTCATTCCCATCCCAATCATCTTTCATTTTTGGAGTGAGAATGCCATTAACCAACATAGTAGGCTGATGAGGACCTTTTATGATTGTCCTCCAAAGATTATAATCCAATGCTTGAATGAATATGCGCATGCGACTTTTCCAATAAGTGTAATTTGTGCCATTAAATAGTGGGGGACGGTTTGAAGCTTGACCTTCAACAACACCCATTCTAATTGGGGCTGCCATGATCTTTTACTCAAGATCCTTGGACCTATAAGAGAGTACTGGCGCTCTGATACCACTTGTTGCCCAGAAATGGAGCCTAAGAGGGGGGGTGAATTGGGTCTTTTAAAAATTTAAAGCAATAATGTGAAGATCTAGTGGTGTTTGTGAGTAATAAGTTCAATGCACTAGATTAAATGCAGCAGAAAGCAATAAATGGATTGCAATAAACAAAGAGCAAGAAAGAGAGGAGGCAATCATACACAAACATAAAGTTCATAATGGTTCGGTGCAAACCTAGCACCTACATCCAATCCCCAAGCCTCCCTTAGGAATTCCACTATAATCCAACCAAGATTACAGTCGACTTGTTTTTCAAAAGGCTCACAAGTCAAAACCTATATCTCACCTAGGTTCACCAACAAACCTTTACACTTGTTTTGTCTTCGGGATCACAAGTTAACCCTAGTTGGTTTTATCACCTTGGCTCACCAACAAACCACAGCAACCTTCTTTCAAGACACCCTTGAAAGCAAGGTCAAATCACAAGATAAAATCAGATATACAATTTCAAAAATAAGATAAACTCTCTTCAAGAGAGAATATAAGCTTTGAAGCTCAAGTTGATACTTTGTCTTGTCTCCTCCTTGGAATATTCTTCAAACTCTTCTTTTGGAATGATGTAAGGATGGGCTTGTAAGCTTTTTCAGGGAATCAAACTTTAAATGGCTCTTGAAGTGAAGTTCTTGAGAGAATCTTGGCTTTTTAGCTTTCAATGGACTTCAATGCATCAAGAATGAAGTTGGTGAAACTTAAATATAGATAAAAACTTCCAAAAAATGGTTTGTGACCGTTTGAGCATCGAATCTAGCCATTAGGAGTTTGAAAAGATATTTCTGCAAGTCAGAAAAATAGATTCGTTAGCTCTGTCAGAACCCGAGTGTCGACACTTGGCTGTCAGGTGTCGATACTTGACTTTCCAGGTGTCGACACTTGACTTCCTGGTATCGATACTTGAACTTTCAAGTATCGACACTTGATTCACAGGTGTCGACACTTGACACAAAAATACTCCATTGGCCATGTTCTATAAATTCAAAATATCTCAGGCCTTGAGTCGATACTTGGAAACTTAAGTGTTGACACTTGAGTTTCAGGTGACGACACTTGAGTCCTGGGTGTCGACACTTGGCATGCCAAGAAGTTTTTCTGCATTCCAAATGCTGAAGTGTCGACACTTGACTTTCCAGGTGTCGACACTTGGTTCTGAAAAATTCATAATCAAGTGCAAATTATGGCGAAAACACAAGCATCAATTTTGAAACTTAAATAGAACATAAATAATCAATAATTGAACATGTAAAAGCCCTTTTTGTATGAAGAAGATATCTTAAGTTGCAAAAAATATTCCGTGCCACGACATGCCATGATACTTAAATTTTTGAGAATTTGAGGTGCTTGCTTCCTGAAAACTTATAACTGAAAGTAAACATTAGTATACAATGTGTACTCAAGGTTTTGGTATTTATCAAAATCACTAGGAGAGCCAACAATAGCTTTGGCATTCAGCTCAGCTAATTTCATATTATATTCGTCCCATTCCTCATCTGGTTTGGGAACCTCAATATCATTAACTCTAACAGTGGGTGTGTGATGTCCTTTCAAGATAATTTTCCATAAATAAAAATCTATGGCTTGAATATATTTTCATCCTTGCCTTTCAATATGTATAATTGGTTCTGGTGAAAAGTGGAGGTCGATTTGTGGATTGGCCTTCGGCCAAAGAAGGGCTCATGGGATGTGCCATCTATCTTTACTCTAAGTAATTTTCAGAGACTCTGCTCTGATACGACTTGTTGCCCAGGTGGCTTCCCAAGAGGGGGGTGAATTGGGATTATTAAAACTTTTCACATATACAATTTGAAATCCTTTTAGTGTTGTGGTGCAATATGCAATGCAAAAGTAATTAAGTAAATGCAATAAGAAAAAGTAAGCACAAACACAAACACAAACACAAGAAAATTTAGAGTGGTTCGAAGCAACTGGCTCCTACGTCCACTACCCAAGGACCACTTGAGATTTTCACTATATCCCCCAATCGAAATACAGTCCGATTGTTTTTCTGGGATCACCAATCCAAACCTATACACTTTGATTTTACCGGGATCACCAAAAAAAATCCAACTCCTTTTGCTTTTTAACGGGATCACCAAAGAAACCCTAACACTTGGTTTTATACCAGGATCACCAAGAACCCAACTTAGGTTATCACAAGGTTTACCTAAAAACCTTTAACCCTCTCTTAAGACACAGTTCCTCGTTGTTCTTAGAGAGAAAACAAAGATAGAGAGAAATAAAAAGCAACCACACAACAAACCGAGTTTGTTTAAATGTTTCCGATGTAGATCAAGGTGAAGCCTAGCTTTGAATGCTCTTTAATGCTCTTCAAGCTGCTTCTTTGCTTCTTCAATAAGTAGATTCAATGATGAAGAGAAGTTGGTGAAGCTTTGAATCCTATCTTTAAATGCTCTTGAAGTAGGTTGGTGAAAGACTTGAAGGCTTTTCAAATTTCCAAGATAAATCAATAAAAATCCCTCAAAAATTAGTTAATCCATCAAAAGAAATCCCTTTTATAGTTTTCCATGAGATATGACCATTGTAGGGCCTAGGGATTTGTGAAAGAGCTATTAGAGATCAATTGGAATTCAAAAATCACTTTCAGCAACTAGCCATTAGAGTGCAGAAAATAGTCACTCGAGTCGGCTCGAGGTTCACGAGTTGGTTCGAAGTCTCAGACAACCCAAATAGAAATCCTATGCGAGTTGGCTCTTCAAGCTGGAGTCGACTCGAACCTTCAATCAATTCAAAACAACAATTTCCTTGAGTCGGCTCTTTAGGGCAGAGTCGGTTCGAAGTCTCAGTCACCAACAAACTAACTCTGGACGAGTCGGCTCTTGAAGCTCGTGTCGGCTCGAGATCTCAGACTTCAAAAATATGTATTCTTCCATGAGTCGCTCTTGGGACACGAGTCAGCTCGAGGTACTGAAACTCTGAAATTTCTTTGTGCTATGCCACAAGGAGTCGGCTCTTGATCCATGAGTCGGCTATTGTCAAAACTTTATTTAATGCTTCAAACTTCTCCAAAATTCTTCAACACTTGAATCAAACAAGAGCTAATCTATACACTCTTATTTTTACAATTTTACAGCCCATTTATAAGATTTCATAAGTAAAAAAATTAGGGCTTTTACAATTTAAAGTCCATAAGAGTCTATACACAATTGAATTACCTCTCAATCAATTTGAAAACCAATTAAACTTCATATAACCATTTTCCTGCAAAAACTTCTCAAGTAATTGAAAGAATTAGTAACATATACATGCTCCAATGTTTTGTGTCATCAAAATCATTTCAGGGGTCAACACTATAACTTAAGGAATTACTGGGCGACCGACAAAAAGAAGAAGAAGGATTTGGCGACTTGCCTAAAGGAGGCAGAAGCCAGCCAGAAAATGGCCAAAGCTAGTCTTAAGCATATTGAAGGTAAAAAAAATCAATTTAAGGATGATCTCTTCCTAAAGAAAGGGACTTTGGAGGCTATACAATGGGATATATCAAATTTCAAAGTGCAGAAGCAAGAGGCGGCACGGGTGGCAGTAGAAGCTTACAAGATGTCTGAAGAGTGCCACCAAGAAAAACTACTCTTCTGTCAACCAACTTTTGTCAAAGGTTTGGATGATACTAGGAAAAGGATTCTCAAGAATTACTCGAACCTCAACTAGGATTTCTTGGACAAGAATGACTTAGATGAGGATGCCCCATCTACAGATGCATCCACTCTTGAAGCACAAGCCATAGGTACCGAAGGAGCTACCGGTGCCTTTTCTGTCTGAAATGTATTTTTTTTTCTTTCTATCGATGTATATAATATCGACTAATCTTGTAAAGATGGCCATCTTATAGAACCTTTGGGTTTCTTTTTGATACTATCAATGAAATACTTCCAATTTTGACTAAGTGTCATGATTCGGTATGCATGCTTATGAATATTTTTTGAAGCCATTAAAAATTAAAAGCTTACTAGTCCCTGGTGAGGGCTTGGAACCTTTATTGCCATCAGGCTAAGGGCTCGATGTGGCTTTCAAAGTAGAGCAGAACATCCATGTCATCTTTAGGTAGCAGCATAAACTATAATATAGATGGTCCTTATTGGAACAAATTGTCTGATATTGGATGTTAGTCAAGTCAGGAATTTCTAATTATGGGTCTCAAGATGACTCAGCATAAACCTAATAGGGATGTTGAAAGCATCCAGTGTTGTCTCTTATTGCTATTTATTACAAAATGCTAGCTTGATTTCTAGGCAAGAATTGTCTTGGAGTGCCAGGCATCTTGTTATGGGCCTCTTAAGACCAAGCATAAGGTTGGTCACTAGCTTCTAAGCATTTTCCAATGCCGAACATGTTAGAGACCTTTGAGCATTATGCATCGAGCCAAAGGCTTTTCAATGCTAGTTTGGTCAAAGATTTTTGGTTATTGATTCTTCTTGTCCTGACCCAAGATTTTTGAGATTTGAATGTCAGGCCAAAAGCTTTCTAATGCTGGCCTGATCAAAGGTTTTTGGGCATTAATTCTTCTTGTCCCTGCCCAAGGCTTTCAGGAGTTGATCATCGGCCAAAGGCTTTCAATGCTGGCTCAACCAAAGGCTTTCGAGTATTGATTCTTCTTGTCTTGGCCAAAGGCTTCCAATGCTGGCTCAACCAAAAGCTTTCGAGTATTGATACTTGTTAGGTTTTCGAGTATTGATTCTTGTTATCCCAACTAAAGACTTTTGGGAGTTAAGTGTCAGGCCAAAGGCTTTCCCATGCTAGCCTGGTCAAAGATTTTTGGGTGTTGATTCTTCTTGTCCTGACCAAAAGCTTTCAAGAGTTAAGTGTCAAGCTGGCTTTCCTGATCAAAGGCTTTCAAGTATTGCCTCTTCTTGTCCTAGCCAAATACTTTCAGGACATCTTGTAATAAATGCTTTATCTCCTCTTCATGAGTTCTTGGATGCTTAAAGGCAAGAAGTATGACTAATGTGTAGAGCCAATTCCTGGGGATTCTGGATTGTTTTCTCAAGTCATGGGCACATCTATAGTGCCACTTAGACAGGAATCCCACAAGATTTTCATATTGATTTTAAGGTGAGAAATGAGATTCAACCCTGAAAACCCACCATGCCTATTTTTCTTTTCAAGAATCTTTAATGTCAGAACAAACATGTGTCGGCTTTTGGTTGGTCATTAATTTGGCCAACTCCTATCTAACTCCCTTATAAATAGGGGGTTTAGCTAGTTTTCCCCAGCAACGTCATTGGCTATGGGTACTAGAATTGAAAATGAATGACATTTTCTTTATACAGAAAAGCACCCCTAAAAAGAATACTCAGATGAAAGGTATGGTGAAGGGGCATTCACCTTGGAGTGGGAGGTATTGGAAATGGCTGGTGGCATAGCTACATTGCCACCACCGTCATTGGCAAGGGTATGAGACTGGAGGAGGTTTCACATGGTGAACCTCCTTTCCTAGTTTTCCCTCATCACCCAGTGTTAATGGACACTAGGGTGGAGGGAGAGTTGGAGAATACTCCCCTGGGACTTTTGCCACATGCAATTGTTTGCCGGGAGTCTCCAGGATGTTCTTCTCTCTTTCCTTGTAATAGGTGGGATTTTTAGTTCGCATGAGCTCCTTCTTCTTCACTCATTGGTGGACCGGAGGCAGTCTTTTCATTGCCTTAACACTATGCAGCAAGGGTCCAAATGTGTCATCCATTGGCTTCACTTCCCTGGATAGTGTATCTCCCTACCATAGCATGGTCTTTTACCAATTTTCTATGTCCCACCTATATTTCACAGAATGCTTCCAAGAGAAGTGCACTTAACCAAAATAAAAATGTATACATCTTAGAGCTTTATAATGAGAAAAGATGATTTTCTATGTTTCTTATGCATGATATTATATACTTGCTGCTAGTTGAATCTCGGGTCTTGTGGTTGCCCATGTTTTCGCCGATCGTCAACATCTTGGTTCCGTGAGCTTTGGCAAGTGTCCCATTTTTCCTTTGATATTTTTGATTCGGTGGTTGCTTTAGACTTTAAGGTATCGTGCTGATGAAAACATGATTTTTATATGAAACTTATAAGAGAAAAAGTATACTATTGGTAGTACATTCATAGATTTTTAAAATTTTAAGGCTGAGGTAGGGGCATGCCATCTAGCTATGTTAGGCGATAGATGCTAGGTCAAATGATCTCCTTCACTTGATATGGCCCCTCCCAATTTAGGGAAAGCTTTCTTTGATAAGTCGGCTTGAATACTTTGGCTCTCCTTAAAATTAGGTCCCTAGCTTTAAAAAACTTGCCCTAAATACGGGCATCATTGTAGGGGTGATCCTCCATTGGTAAGCGGCCATTCTTATAGTGGCATGCTCCCAAACTTCCTCCAACAAGTCTAAGTTTGCCCGAAGTCATTTAGCGTTGCTACCTTCATCAAAATTCTTCACCCTCGATGATGGGAGTTCAACTTCCAAAGGAATAATACCGAAGGCAAGATTAAAGGGGATTCCGCCTGTTGGAGTCCTTTATGTGGTTTGGTAGGCCCAAAGGATGTGATACAACTCGTTCGCCTACCATCCTTTTGCTTAATCCAGGCATGTCTTCAACCCTTGCAAGAGAATTTGGTTAGCAGCTTTGGCTTCCTTGTTAGCTTGAGGATGGCCAATGGAAGTGAAACATTGGGTTGCTCCCAGATCCTAGTAGAATTCGGCAAGTATATAGCTACTAAACTGTCAGTCATTGTCAGTAATAATGGTCTAGGATAGCCCAAAGCAAAAGATTATGGATTCTAGATGAAGTCCTTTATTTTACCTTTGGTAATTTTAGCAAGTGGTTCAATCTATCCATTTGGTGAAGTAATCGACCGTCATAAGCAAAAACTTCCATCCTCCAGTGGCTAGGGGCAAAAGTCTTAATATGTCCATACCCCATTAAGCGAAAGGCCATGGTCTACTTAAGGGAGGGAGTGGAGTGACTAGCATTTGCTATAATTGGAGTGGCACTGGCATCGATCACACTTCTAGACTATGTCCTCTGTATCTTATTCCATGGTGGGACAAAAATATCCTTGTCTCAAAATTTTAAGCGACAAAGCCCCGCCTCTCAAGTGATTGCCATAAATTCTTTCATAACTTCTTGGAGGGTGTAATTTTCTTTAGTGGGGCATAGGCATTTTAATAAGGGTTGGGAGAATCCCATCTCGTAGAGTTTTTCTTCATGGAGGATAAACCTAGAGACTTAGTTTCGCATCTTATGGGCTTCCTCTCTATCCGAGGGAAGGCTCCCATCATAAAGATACTAGATAAGTGGGTCTATCTAGCAAGGCTCAGTATCTATTTAGAGCATTGACATTGGCTTATTGATACTGGGCTCCTCCAAAACTTCAAAGAAGACTTATGCATATAAGTCTTTGGGTACAGATATAGTGAGTTTCGATAGAGTGTCTGCCCGGACATTCTTCTCTCTAGGAATTTGCTGGATGCCAAACTATAAAAGGCTGAAATCAGGTACATGGCCTTTTGGAGATGCCGCTTCATGTATTCTTCTTAGGCCTTATGCTCATTCAGGATATGTCTCACCACAAGCTAGGAGTCATAATGGACTTTTAGATGCTGAACTCCTAGTTCTTTGGCAATGGCGAGGCTAGTGATTAAGGCCTTGTGTTCGGCTTCATTGTTAGTAGAAGAGAACGGAGAGCATACTAGATGTCCCATCCTTCTGGGCTAATAAGTATGAGCCTTGCTTTGGAATTATTAACATTTGAGGCCCCATTCATGTACATTGTCCATTTGTTCTCGGGGACTTCGAGCATTGGATCTTCTTCTTCATGTTCTTTCTTAGGGATGGTGCATTCGCTAACAAAATCAGTGAGCATTTGCACCTTGATAAAAGGTCTCAAACAAAATGGCAAATCAAACCCAAAGAGTTTAAGAGCCCATTTGGCCATCTTGCCCGAGGTATTAGGTCGGTGTAGAGCCATTTGAAGGGGTTGATTCATGAGGACTACCACCGAATGGACTTGGAAATATGATCGAAGCTTTTTAGCCAATATCGCAAGAGCAAAGATGAGCATTTCTAGTTGGGTGTACCTAGTTTCAGCATTTTGTAGGACTCTGCTGATATAATATACTAGCTTTATGTCTAGTTTTCTTCTCGAACAAGGATAGAGCTAATGGCAAAAGGAAAAACTGTCAAGTATAGATATAACTCCTCACCTTCTTTTTGCTTGCTAAGAAGTGGAGGGGTACCAAGGTAGGATTTGAGCTCCTCAAATTCCTTCTAACATTTCTCAGTCCATTAGAAATTCTTCAACTTTTTAGTGTTTGGAAGAAGGGTAAACATCATTCGGTCGATTTGGAAACAAATCAGCTTAGGGTTGCAATTTATCTGATGAGCCTTTCGATGTCTTTCATGGTCTTTGGGGTAGCCATCTATCTCACGGCCTATCGACCAAACACCATAAACCCAAGGAACTTCTCGAAGGTCACACCAAATGTACATTTGGCGGGGTTTAGTCTTATTTGATATGGATGTAGTGTGGTGAAGGTTTTCTCAAGATCTTCTACATGGCTCTAGGAGGTGTGGTTCTTAATCAGATGTCATCAACATAAACCTCTATGTTGTGGCCAATTTAGTCCTTGAAGATCTTGTTCACCAGCCATTGATAGGTTGCTTCAACATTTTTTAAACCAAATGGCATCACGCTGTAACAAAATAGACACTAGTCAATAGTAGAGGAGGTTTTTTTCTCATCTTCGAGTACCATTTAGATTTGGTTATATCTTGAAAATGCATCCATGAAGGTTAGAAGTTATGGCCAGCCATTGCATCTACTAGTTGGTTGATGTAAGGGAGAGGATAGCTATCCTTCGGATAGGCCTTGTTAAGGTCTGTGAAATCTATGCACATCTATCATTTTCCATTAGCCTTTTTACTAGTACTATATTGGCCAACCATTTGAGATAGTCAACCTCTTTAATGAACCCGATATTAGTTAACTTCTACAATTCTTCTACTATGGCTCTTTAATATTTCAGTGCAAAGCTTCTTTTCTTTTGCTTCATGAGATAATGATTCAGGTCTACCTTTAAATGGTGCATCATTACTTTAGGATCAACTCTTGGCATGTCTGCAGGGATCTAGGCAAAGATATCGATATTTATTTGTAAGAAGACTGTCAACCATTACTTCACATCTTCATCTAATCTCGAGCCTACTTGGATAATATGTCGGGGTCCTCGTCATGCAGGGGTATGGCAACAAAGTCTTCTATAGGCTTCCCTCTTTCTTTAATTAGTTCATCTCTGGTATCCAATCCTTTGACAGGAAGATCGTCTAGTAATTTAGTTTGCCTGGTTTGACGAGTCACCAGGTAGCATCGTCTTGCTAGGGCTTGGTTTCTATGCACTTATTTGACTCTTCGCAACGTAGAAAATCTCATTAGCAAGTAGTAAGTTGACACTATCGCTCATAGAGCGTTCAACCCAGTCAGTGAATATAACACTATAAATCGAGGGGGTCTTTACAACTATAAATGTGAGATGTACTTGAAATCATCAGGGAATACTCCCTGCTATCACTAGCAAAGTGATGTACACTTAACAAGGATCGATTCTCCTGAGAATCGTGCTATTGGTGCATCTACCATTTTTAGTCATTCAAGGAGAATGTTCCTCTTCAAGAGTACATCATAAAATAAAACATCTATTGAACTTTCATTATCAACAAGTACATGGTGGACATAAAAGTCGTCAATATTAAGTATTATGATGACGGGATCGTGGTGGGGATATTGGACTCCTTTTGCATTAGCCCAAGCAAAGGTTATGGCTTCATCGAGACTCTCCTCTTGGCTACTAGCTCTGGCTTCTTCCTCCGGTACCGTAGTGATAGCATTGACATCATTTTAGTAGATCGATCAGTGGGTTCCTCCACTATAGGTGGTGGCTTTGGTAGGCACGGGATCGGGACATAATTTTTTCTCTTGATCCTGAAGGACCTATTCAACTCGCTATGGTGAATGAGCTTCTCAATTTTATCTTGAAGTTACATTCATTCTTTTGTATTATGGTTGTGATCTTGGTGGTAAAGATAATACTTATTTTGGTTCCTTCTTTTTAGCTTTATTTGCATCTTTCTAGCTTCAAATGACTATCCCTGAATCTGTCTCAAAACATGAGCATAAGGGATATTGAGAAGAGTATATTGATCGAACTTCCATGGCGGTAGGATGCCTAGCTAGTTAGGACTTCGTAGATGCTAGATCTGTGGAGGCATCCTTCGATGTCATGGAGGAGACCAGCTTCTCGACCATTTTTTTGATCCTCTCTTCTCGAGGGAAGCCCTGAGATCGAGGGTTGTTCCTTGGGCATTGCGGCAGGCGACTAAGTAGAAGATGGAACAAGAGTCAATATAGATGGAGCAGTTAGGAGAACTTGAGCACCATAAACTTCTTTTGCTCATGCATATTTTTTTGCTCTAGCGATCATCTCAAAAAAATCTACTGATGGTTTCTTTTCTAGGGAGAAAAGAAAGGGACACCATTGAAGACCACACTTCAGGGCTGTCATAGCAACCGCATGGTCGATGTTGTACACCTTTAAAGCCACTTCATTGAATCAGCTTTTGTAAGATATGAAGGATTCTCCCTCTCTTTGCTTGATGTGAATCAAGGAGTCAGAACTCTATCATGGCTTTGTGCTACTAGCAAAATGGAAAAAAAAGATTGACTTAATAGGTCAAAGGAGTAGATAGAACTTGGCTTTAAGCTAGAATACTAATATTGTGCTGATTTTTTGAAAGTTGAAGGAAAGGCACAACATAACACCATATCAATAGCTCCATGCAAGAGCATCATTATCTTGAAGCCCTACAAGTGGTCTACCAGATTGGTAGACCCATCATATGTCTCCAATTATGGCATCTTGAAATGTCTTGGCAATGGCTCTTGCAAGATAAGAGCCTTGAAGGGTTGCTCAATGGTAAAGCCAAGGTCATCATCCCTGGGTGGTGCTAAGCCTCGCAAGGCTTCAATGCATCAATCTATCTCCTAAAACTTATGATCCATCTTAGTATCTCTAGCTGGGTGTGCTTCAAAAGGTCATGGGGCAAATGGGTCGGAGTAGACCCTTTATTTGATCTTGGGCATGGGAGTTTGCAGTGGCATGGCTTGATCTACTTCTAGGTATAGTGCAGTAGCTAATGCTGCAGGCACTACTCGGGATAGATTGCTTGGATAGTAGCAGTTAACTCGTGAACTTGCTGAGTAAGTCATTCTAGGGGGTCAAGTTGATTTTCTTATGGGCAGTGTCAACCTAATCTCCTAGGGCCAGGTTCCTAGGGGTTGAGTGCCCCATTAGGAAGTGGTGGTGCCAGAATGCTAAGTATACACACCTTTTGACAGTATGTGACTTGGGCTAGAGATCATTTTCAAATAGCAGGTAAATAGTAGGCCCTTTCTCTATCGGATGATGCTAAAATCCACTCGAACACCAGAGTAGACTCGTAATAGGATGTCAATAGCTGTACCTATAAAAGAAGTCCTGGCAAGAGGTAGCTCTGGTGAAGACCCTCCGATGCTCAAGTTAGTATGTCAGACCACAAGATAAAAATGGAGTGATGAGATAAGAGTGCAAGCACATGTATGTATGCATGGGGGGTATATACCTTTGAGGGGTTTGCTGAGAACCCCCTCTTATACTCAAGCCTTAAGAGTAGTTCAGGGATGTCTTGAAATGATACTGGATGGACAGGAGGTGATCGGATTTTGGCCTTCAACATGATTACTGGGAGAAAATCATCCTTCGACTAGGATATCCTTCTTCCATTAATGGAGGGCTTTGTCTTATGCATCTTCCCACTGTTTGCCTTAATGGCTTTGAGAATTATGGCCTAAAGAGGCATATCGGGGTGAGAGTCAGTAGATTGTTCCTTTAGCCATTTGGTGGGATGCCATGATGGAGTGCTACTGGTGGGGGCACCAAGATCCGACACAGATTACTAGACCCTATCTAGTTTACTGATTAGGGTTTTCTTGAACCCTTAATAATATGTCAAGTTTTGTAATCAAGTCTTGTAATAAAGTTAGTCCAGTTGAGAGTTTTGAAGTTAGCTCAGTTGAGTGAGTCTTGTAATAAGCTGAGTTGAATTGAGTCCTGTAATAAGTTGAGACAAAAGTCCAATTGAGTTGTCTCAACCCCTGTCTAGTCCAATTGAGTCCTGTAAGAGTCCAGTAAGTGTGTTCTTTAAGTCAAATCTTGTACAAGAGAGAAGGATACCAAGTTCTGGAGTTTTATTTAGGCCTCACTGGGCCTTGCAAGCCACCCCAGCCCAAGATTCCCTAGATGCTCAAAGAATATGCCAGGTCCATGGCACCACATGATACCAAGAATATTCCAGGCACCCTGGCCTAAGAAACCTCTCAATCCTAGGAGCCCATGGCACCCCAGGCCTCTCCAAATCCACATTCAGATGAAGCCCAGAATTTCTAGCCCACCAAGGAGGCATACACTAAAGTCCATGCGCCAAACCTTGGAGGCCCAAGTCCATGCACCCAAATCTTGAAGGCCATGCCCAAGCCCAGCTATAGAGGATGCCCCTTGCTGCCTCAAGTCCAAGCCCACTCCATTTTGGTGTCCAAGCCCAAGGGAGAGCTCTTTGAGCAAGTCAAATGAGGAGAGAAGTCCAAATAAAACAAGGAGATCAAGTTTAATTCCCATTCAAATTGTATTCTCCTAGTTTCATGCAAACTTGTAATCCCTCTCCCACTCAACTTTGCAATTTTATCCTAATTAGGAGAAGACACGGGAAACATCTATAAATACCCCACCCCTCCCCCTCTTATAATCAATCTTTTATTCATGAATGAAACCCTGTTGAAATTTTAAGATTGCTAGCTTGTTCTCGTGTTCTTGTGTTGAGATGTGTGAGTTTTGTTCGTGAGCCCTAATTCATCCAAGCCCTAGCCATCCCAAAGCACTCTCTTCCAAACCATAACATGCCAAGGAGAAGAATCCCTAAGCCATCCATCAGCAAGAGGCCTTCTTCCCCCTCCAGCTACTGGTAGCAGAAACCCTAATTCCCTCTTTCCCTAACCCTAGTTCCTTTCTTTTTCCTTTCTTATTTGTTTTCTTGCTAACCTTTGATGCTTGCAGGATCCTCGTGGTATTCACCTCCAAGGAGGAGGCCCTCTTTTCCTCTAGGACTGATCACAGATAGCTATTCGAACCAAGAAACTGAAAACTTGTCTTCCAGGCGACAATCTTGAGTCCTGTGTGACCCCTTCATCTACAGGTTCTTCGAATCAGTGCTTGGTAAAATCCATCCCGCTTTTAATTTCTGATTTATTGAAGGTATGCTATCCTAATCAAGGGTTTCTCAATCTCTGAGATCCATTCTTTTATTATTTTGGCATGAGTTCATATGTGGGTAGGTTTGATCTTTTCATTACTAGTTCTCTTGCCCAACTTTACTTGATTCCGGGACATTAGCCTGCAAATTAAAATTCTAAAAAAAATTCTAAAAGAATTAGTTTCTATTTTTTTACAATCATGGTAGTCTTAGGTTCATCCCACATTAGTTTAGTATCAGAGCTAGTTTAGGATAGTTGCATCTTCATCAAAAACACCAAAAAAATTTCATCTCTAATTTTCTGCATCCCGTCTTCTGCATTAGGGGTCTAGGTTTTGTTCAATTTAGTCCATCTAAAAATTTCATTTTGCTCTAATATTTGCATGACGTGTCATCTATTTTGTCATTATGATTTTTATAATTTTTAATTATTTTTATAGAAACTAAAAGGTCCTAAAATTCAGCATCTTAAAAACCCTAACTGAAATCCTGAGTTTTCTGCACACAGTCCGAAAACCCTAAGAGTTTCATCGTCATCTGATTTTTCCTCTAAATAAAATTTGGTAGGGATCATCATCACTGTCCATACTCTGTTTTGTAATTCTTTTAGATTTTTTATGCATCTAAAACCATGTTAAATTCTGCATCAATCCAAACCCTAATTTTCTGATTTTGTGATTTCTGCACACCTGACTAAACCTAACATAATCAACTGCCAAACCCCTCAGATCCCAAGCCAAATTTTGTTTGCTAACTTAATCAACTTAAACCTAACTTGCCATCTTATAAAAAGATAATTTTTTTTTTAAATTCTGATTGTTGTTAGATTGCATCAGGACCATCAAATGTTCATCATCTTCTCAAACTAATCTTAAGGGCATTTCTCTATCTCAGATTAGGGCAGGAGGTCATTACCTATCCTGGGCCCAAAATAGCTACCATCATCAGAATCCAAGCCTTAATTAAAATTAATTAGACTTAATATGCTCTAAAGAGCTAGGTGACACCAACAGGTTGGGTCTGAATTGTGTGGGTAACTAGTGCACTCAATTCTCCAACTATTACTGGAAACTGGTGTCTAAGGCTAGGGGTCCAGAGTCAAACGACTTAAGTGGTGTTGTGGTTCCTTAATTGGGTCCCTGCAAAAGCAGGGGGGCCTCCCACACTCCCACCCCTACCTGGCCAGTGGAAGGATTAGTTGTTGAGTTGGGTGTAAGTTAAGTCAACCCACTCAATTTTGGCTCTAGGTCTAGCAAACCCTAGAACGTACTGATCATTGCATGTTTGACTGCACCATACCACATTGAGTGATTGGTTGCATGACCACCATGTCAGGAGTCCAATATAGCCAGTCTAAGTCCAAACCTAGTTCAACCATGGAACCCAATCTTGAAACTCTTCTAAAAGCCATGAATGAACAGATGGTTGTCCAATTAACCACCCAGATTAACCGATCAAATACCCAAATCCAAAACCAGCTTGGCCAATTTACCATCCAAATGAACCAAATGAATCTTAGGTTTGACCAACTAACCCAATCCAATAATCAAGCAACCCATAGGATTGACCAGCCAACCAATAGGCTTGACCTAGTTCAACCATGGAACCCAAGACTAAACAAACTTAGACTAGCTACATGACTAGAAATTATAAATTGCTTTGGCTCATAGCCTTATTACAAGACTCATAGAAACGGAACCCTAATATGAGATCCACAGAGGGTTGAGGAGCCTCTGTTGGATCCTGGTGCCCACACCAGTTCTCCCGGGGTGGGAGGAACTCGACCCTGTCGAGTAAGGGTTAGCTTGGCTTTGGTACCTCTCCAGGATGTCAGGGTCGATGCGCTGCAAGTCCTCCCGTGTGATCCACGAGTCATCGGATTTGGGTCGGCCTTGCCATCGGACCAGGTAACGCTGGTAGCCCTTGCCCCGGGTAGTGATGGCTTGGTCATCCAGGACACGCTCGATCCGCTCTCCTCGCTTAGGTATATTTGGAGGTGGACACTCAGGTTCAGGTTCACTCTCAAAAGGGAGGTCAGGCCCAAACGGCTCACTGGGTATGTTTGCGGGTTCTCTATACTCGACTAAATCAGAGATATTGAATGTCGAGCTAATTCCATAATCCGGAGGTAATTCTAGCACATAGGCGTTAGGGCCCATTCTCCTAATCACTTTAAAGGGACCCGCCCCACGAGCATGAAGCTTCTTAACGGTTCCTGGTGGAAACCGTTCAGGCTGTAGCCTAATCATTACAAAATCCCCTATTTCAAACTCTTTTGCTCGCTTTCGGGAATCAGCCAGCCTTTTATATGTGTTATTACTTATATTAATTTTCTGGCTAATTTCTTTATGCATGTCCCTAATATGCTGTGCAAGTGAATTAGCTGACTCGGAGACACGTGCATGGATGGGTAGGGGAATTAGGTCAAGAGGTCAGTTTGGCTTGTATCCACAGACAACTTCAAAAGGACTCTTCCCGGTGGTCCTATTTACAGAGCTGTTGTAGGCAAACTCAGCTCGAGGTAAAAGAAGATTCCAATTTCCCATATATTCACCTATCAAGCACTAAGAAGGTTTCCTAGGCTGTGGTTGACCACCTCAGTTTGACCGTCGGTTTGCGGGTGGTAGGCAGTGGAGAATTAGAGCTTGGTGCCTAGGAGGTGCCAAAGGGTTTTCCAGAAATAGCTAGTGAAGCGGACATCCTTATCGGATACTATAGTCTTGGGTAGGCCATGTAACTTAACCACATATTCCAGAAAAAGCTTGGAAACTTTGGAAACATCTAGGGTCT
Source organism: Areca catechu (assembly GCA_021397845.1). NCBI lineage: Eukaryota > Viridiplantae > Streptophyta > Magnoliopsida > Arecales > Arecaceae > Areca > Areca catechu. The sequence goes on from CM038043.1 coordinate 120,063,477, forward strand.
GGGAGCAGGGTATAAAATGAGCCATTTTGGAAAACCTATCCACTACTACAAAGACAGAATCGTGCTTCCTTGCGGTCTTGGGTAATCCTACCACAAAATCCATGCTGAGGTCTTGCCAAGGGTGGCTAGGTACGGGCAAGGAGGTGTAAAGGCTAGTATTCTGTTTCTGCTGCTTGGCCACAGCACAGGTTCGGCACCTAGAGACAATATTGGCGACATCTTTCTTAAGGCTAGGCCAAAAGAACTGGTCTTCAACAGCTAAAATGGTCTTCTCCCTACCAAAGTGACCAGCTAGGCCTCCCGCATGGGTTTCCCACACTAAAAAATCTCGGAGTGAAGTCTTGGGAATGCACAACTTATTACCCTTGAAAAGATAACCATCATGTAAGGTATAGTCACTATGGGCACTAAATGGTTCTTGAAGCTTAGACTGGAAGATCTCACTGAAGTTAGGACAAGATTCATATTGCTCCTTAAGTCGGTCAAATCCTACAACCTCAGTCCTAACTGTGTTTAACAAAAGGGCACGACGGCTAAGGGCATCAGCTACCTTATTTTCAGTACCAGCATGATGTTTAAGCACAAAGGGCTTGGATATACTCGACCCACTTCGCGTGCCTAGGGTTCAATCTCTTTTGGGAGTTCAGGTATCGAAGGGCTTCATGGTCTGAAAACATGACAAATTCATGGGTTAACAGGTAGTGCCTCCAGTACCTAAGGGCTTGGACGACTGCATAGAACTCCTTATCGTAAGTCGAGTACTTAATTTTGGCCTCATTAAGTTTTTCGCTAAAGAAGGCCACGGGGTAATTTTCTTGACTAAGTACTCCACCAATCCCAACTCCCGATGCATCACAAGCAACCTCGAAAACCTTAAAAAAATCCGGCAATCTCAGGACAGGTGCTTGTATCATTCTATTCTTAATTTCAAGGAAGGCTTTGTCTGCAGCTTTAGTCCATTGAAAACCTCCCTTCCTAATGCGGTCAGTTATAGGTACTACAATTGAACTGAATCCTCGAATGAAGCATCTATAAAATGTGGCTAGGCCATGGAAACTACGTACATCATGGATGCTAGCAGAAACAGGACATTCAACTATAGCTCTAACCTCTTTGGGGTCGGTTGAAACTCCTTTAGGGGTAATTACGAAGCCTAAGAAGATAACCCTAGTTGTCATAAATTCACACTTCTTAGGGTTGGCGTAAAGGCTATTCTCCCTAAGGGTTTGGCAGACTAACCTTAAGTGGTGAAGATGGTCCTCTTTGGTCTTGCTATAGATCAAGATGTCATCAAAATATACTACAAGGAATTTTTCAGTGAACTCGTGCAAGACTTGGGTCATGACTCTCATAAAGGTACTGGACGCATTAGACAACCCGAAAGGCATCACTACCCACTCGAACAGACCATCCTTAGTCTTAAATGCTATTTTCCATTCATCCCCCGGTCGAATTCTAATCTGGTGGTACCACTCTTGAGGTCTATCTTGGAAAAGATAGTGGCACCGGCCATCATATCGAGCATATCATCCAGGCGGGGAATAGGAAACCTATATTTGATTGTAATTTTGTTGATAGCCCTGCTATCAACACACATCCTCCAGGTCCCGTCTTTCTTAGGGGTAAGTAGGGCAGGGACGGCACAGGGACTTAAACTCTCCCTAAGAAAACCCTTCCTAAGCAGCTCTCCCACTTGTTTCTGAAGCTCCTGATGTTCAGTGGGGTTCATCCTATAGTGGGGAAGGTTGGGCAAAGTGGATCCTGGGACCAAATCTATAGCGTGCTGGATGTACCTAAGGGGTGGCAGTTGATCAGGTAATTCTTCCAAGAAAACATCCTCAAATTCTTTCAGAGTCTTTACTACCTCTTGGGGGTGTTCTACATTGGTTGGTTCGTGACTCTCCTTGGTGGCTAGAATCCAAACAGGGGCTCCCTCTAAAATCTCTTTCTCTAGCTCCTTAGGTGTGATCAGGTTGACTTCTGCTTTCTTCTCCTTAAGGCTACTAGATCCTTTCTTGACGGGGTCCTTAGGTTGGATTGGGTTGATTGTGATCTTTTTTTCTTGGTGGAAAAAGACACAGGTATTGGATCGACCATAAAGGGTGGCATCATGGTCGAAAAGCCAGGGTCGTCCTAGAATGATATTACCCACACCCATGGGTAAGACGTCACACCAAATCGATTCTTCATAGGAACTCATTTTTATCTTGATTTGGCACCTAGACTTTACTGGGATTGAAGTTGAATCTATCTAGGAGACTTTGTAAGGGTTGGGGTGGGGAACTGTGGCTAGTCCTAAAGATTTGACTGTACTCAAGGAAAGGGCATTAACACAGCTTCCACTATCAATGATGACCTTACAAACCTTATCTCCTAGCTTGATCAGGGTCTATAGGATGTTGGTCCTACGCCAGTCTTCCTGTACTATGTTTTGGGCTAGAATGCATCGGACTACTCCTACAAGGTCTTCAGATTCATACACTTCTTCTTCTCCCTCGTACTCTTCCAACAACTGATTTTCAGGGTCATAGACATCTTCTTCAGGTTCAACAATTGGTTCTGGTTCAGTTTCAGTTGGTTCATTGAGTAGGGCAGGGGCGGTGCACTGACTAGCAAAATGTCCAGGTTTATGACACCTAAAGCATTTACCTTGGGGATCGGGTCTCCTCTGGACTTCAACAGCCTTACCCTTTTCCTCTCTACTATATTGGGGTCGGTTCAGGCTGGGACGACTAGGACTGGGTCGGGCTGGGTTTGGTCGACTTGGGTCAGTTCGGTTTGGGCTTGGTTGACTCGGGTAAGCTTGGTTATAACTTTGGGTGGATCCAGGGATACGGCTCTGGTTCCTAAAGGGCTCAGGTCTTCTGTAGGTGGGAGCTCTCTGGAAACACTCAGAGCCTAGCAACTTGGTAAGCTTCTTCCAAGATTCTGGTTGATCTAAAATATAGCTCTCTCTGAATGTCTGGGTGTAGGCCAGCCCTAAACCTAGATAGGGTTACCTCAGGTGATTCAACAACCTTACATCGCATAACATATTCATCAAACTTGGCGATGTAATCAGCCACACTCTTACTCCCTTGACTTAAGGTTTGCCATTGGTCCAACAGTTTCTGGGTGTAAGATACAGGTAAGTATTTCCTTCTAAGCTTATCTCTCATCTCCCCCCAGGCGGTTATGGGTAATTGACCCTTCTGCTCTATGTAATTTTCAACACTGTTCCAGAACAACCTAGCTTGGTGAACCAACCTAAGCTTGGCAAACTTAAACTTAGTTCTTTCAGACATAGAGTACCAGTCAAAATACTGCTCCATAGCAGACTCCCAATCTTCATACACCCTGGGATCTAAGCTACCATCGAAAGTGGGTGCCTCAAGCTTGATGCTCCTAAGGGCCATTTCTTCACGGTCCTCCAGATTGGGTCTCCTAGGACAGGTATCAACAAAGGGGTCAGGGTCTCTCCCAAAGTCATCCTCAAAGTAAGGGTCTTGTGGCAGGTTTCTCCTGGGATGAGGGGACTTAGGACTGGGTTCAGGTTGGGGCCTAGTAGCTTCCTCTAGGGGTCTGAGTCTGGCCTCTATTTGATCCAGTCTATTGTTCAACTGGTTGCCTAACTGGGTCATGGATTGAGTCATGGATTGAGTTAGGGCTCCAATGTCAGCTCGCAGTTGGTCCATGGTGTCGGTAGAGGGTGGAGAAGGTGGGTGAAAAGAGGTTCCTGATCTAGTGCACATGTAACAAAATGATGCTACGGTTTGCTAGACCTAGGAGATCTCTCCAAATGTAAAGTCAAGAAGATGAACCTGGAAGTAGTAACTTGGCACCTGGCCAGGTAAGTGTAAGGTGATTGGAGGTTCATCTTTGCTTGCCTAGACACCAATTAGAAATTGGCCAGGTAAGCGAACCAACCCACTTCTCTTCGGGCTCTAGTCCCTGAACCACTTGCCTAGACACCAGCTACTCAAGCACACACCAATAAGCATCTAGCTTAGCTCGGCACTTAGGTCGACCCGACTTCGTGGGTGTCCCTAGCTCACTAGAGCAGATTAAATGTCTAATCAATTTTAGTTAATGGCTAGGATTCGATATGTCGGGTGGTGGTTTTTGGGCTAAGGACAGGTAATGAAATCCTGACCCTATGTTAAATTGACGCCCTTAAGATAAGTTATGGAGAATGATGCACAAAATGACTAATAAAATGACTTAAAATTTTCTTGTTTTTTTTGTGTCTTTTAGATGTGTGAATGCTAAACAAAATGCAGGAATTAAAATATGCCCCTAAATGCAAGAAACAAGCTAGATGGATGAATGAATCAAAATATGAGATGCTTGCTGAAATTTCAGACCTGAGATTTTCTCAGGTAGTATTTTGGCTTGTAAAAATTCTACAAACTGAAGTAAAATCTAAGAAAATAGAAAAAACTACTTTGAGTTTAATGCGATCTAACAGAATAAAAATCATGAAATTTGGAAGTCTCTATAGAGAGAAACAATTCAATGATCAGACCATATACGGGCTGACCAGAATGCAGAAAATGAAGGAAAACAAAATGCACTAGTCCTAGCCTTGCTCTGATACCAAAAATGGTATGGGGTAAGGGGGCCTAGGGATGCTAGTGATGGATGCTTATGATGCAAGGAATTTCTTTTTTTTAGGGTTGATGAGTATTTTAGTTGTTTTTCTTAGGGTTTTGATTCCCGATCATAAGCAAAGGCAAGAAATAAGAAAGATGAGTAACGGAAACTTACGCTAGCAGTTCAAAGCCCTAAAAAGTGAGAATGAGAACAAGATCCCATGATTAAGAAACCTCGGTAAGACTAGCTCAAAATACAATACCTACTTAGGAGATAGAGAGAGCAAACCTTACACGTCTGAAGCGCCCGGTGCAGAGATCGCTCAACTCGGTGGATGCGGCCTGGATGCCCGAGTAGTCGAACCTGTGGAAGCACTGGCTTTCAGTCGGAAGGTCGCGATAGCAAAGCCGACTGTCTCCTGTGCCCGAGATGCCAGGGAGGACCTGTAGGCAAACAAAATAAGGATCAACGAGATGGAAAGATGCACGGAAAGGAACTGAGATGGGGTTGAGAAGGGGCTTCGAGCCCGGTGTATGGCTGGATTCTGAAGTCGAAGATAGAGATAACTTGGGGCCTCGCACCCCGCGACGTCCCGGAGGATGAAGGAATGTGGCCTCATACCACGCGACGTCCTGGAGGATGAAGGATTCGCGATGCCCTGGGGCGACGGACAGGTGGCCTCACACCACTCGACGTCCTTGGGGATGAAGGCAACTTCACTCAAACCTAGCCTCAGAGACAATGGTTGGAGGATAAAAAACTCAAACTTTTTTTCATTAATCATTCAATAGTTTTACAAGGGAGGGATTGAGTCCTTTAAATAGGCACCCAAGGCCCATTTGAATTTCAAATGAAACCAAATTACAAGCTTTCTTGGGGCGCCAAAAACCTTTGACCTTCTCCTCTCTTTGGCCGACCAAAGGGACTTGGATTGGGCGTGGCATGTGGGAGGGCTTGGAGAGGGGGATTGGCCTCTTGACTTCCTTCATTAGCATGTTCAATTTGGGAAGAAAACATGGAACATGGCTTGCTTGAAGGGATGTGTTCCCTTTGATTCTTCAACGCCCTTCTTTGGAGTGATTCAAGGCCGACCAAGTGGAGAGAGCTTTGGGCGTTGCATGGTTGAGGGCTTGGAGAGGGGAGTGTGTCCTTTGACCTTCCATCCTTGCATGAACACTTTGGGAAGAAGGCTTGGAAGGGGGCTTGCTTTGTGGCTTGGACTCTTCAAGGATCTTCAACGCCCCACATTTTGATGGACCATGGTGTGATGTGGGGGAGGGAAGAGGGGGATGGTGTCTCCTCCTTCCAATGTCGCCCAAGAGAAAAAGGCAAGGGGAGGGCGTGTGGAAAGCATGAGGGCGCCACCTTGTTTCCCTCCTTGGATGCCCAAGTGGCAACTGATGTGGCGCCACGTAGGTAGCTGAGGTGGCACCCGAGTTGGCATCTTTCCAAGAGGTGGGTTGGCCCACAAGGACTTGACTTGGTCTTGAAAGCCAGGTTGACTTCAATTGGGCTTGGGCCCAGTCCAAACTCAGACTCGAACCAAAAACAAATACAAGACTCATGACCTAACTTGACCCAAATTGGTCAAGGTACAAGACTAAACAAACTTAGACTAGCTACATGACTAGAAATTATGAAATTGCTTTGGATCATAGCCTTATTACAAGACTCATAGAAGCAGAACCCTAATCTGATATCCACAGAGGGTTGAGGAGCCTCTGTCGGATCATGGTGCCCACACCAGCCATGAGAAACATTAGGGTAGAGTAACCCACCTTTGATGGTAGTCTTGAACCAAAGGTCTATATAGACTGGGTAGGAGACATGGATTATTATTTTGAGTGGTATGACATGAGTGAAGAGATGAAGTATAAGTTTGCTAAGATGAGGTTGATTCGTCAGGCTAGGCTACATTGGGCTAACCTTGAGCGTACTAGCAGATAACAAGACCTACCTCCAATAACCACCTGGCAAGAAATGAAGTTAAAACTTAAGGAGAAATACCTTTCTGAATCCTATAATTAGAAACTCTTAGACCAGTAGAATAAGCTATGTCAAGAAAATAGGTTTGTATCAGAGTATGTCACCCAGTTTGATGACTTTGCCATTAGGTGTAATGAACTCAAGTCTCTAGTCCAAACCTTGTCTAGGTTCAGAATCATATTACGTGAAGACATCCAAAGAGAGCTGTATATGAGAGAGGTCACCGATTTGGATCAAGCATACCAGATAGCTAGACATTATGAACAATTCCAGAGGGGACCTACATATCAGCGGTCTGAACCAATTAGGAGCAATGCCCCATTCTCAAAATCAAACCCAAACCAGGTATACCAAGGTCGACCCAATCCCAACCCAGTTCAATTTAACCCCAACCCAATTAGGTCAAACCCTAACCCAGTCTAACCTAACCCTAACCCAATTCGATCCAATCCCAATTCAACTCATCCCAACCCTAATCCACTTCGACCCAACCCGAGTCTGAGTCAGTCTAGTTCAAGCAATTCTGCACCAGTTAGAGTTGATAAGGGTAAGGCACCAGCATTCTAGAAAGCCCCAATCCCCAGCCCCAATGCCTGCTTTAGGTGGAACAAGGTAGGTCACTATGCTAGCCAGTGTTCCACTAGATCGTTACACATAGGGAAGCTTGAGGAGGAAGAACCTGAACCCAATAATGATGATGAGGAAGAAGAAGTTTATGAAGCTGAGACTGACTTGATAGAGGCGTATGAAGGAGATGAAGAAGAATTTGATCAGTCTAACTTAGTAGGGGTAGTTAGATGCATCCCATCCCAAACAAAACTGAGGAAGATTGGCGTAGGACTAGCATCCTACAAACCTTTGTAAAAATTGGGGACAAGGTATGCAAGATTATAATAGATAGTGGAAGTTGTGTCAATGCCATCGCTGTCGATATAGTTAAATCTTTAGGATTGACCCCAGTTTCCCATCCTAGCCCCTATAAAGTCTCATGGATAGATTCCACCTCCATTCCAATCAAGTCTAGGTGACAAATCTTGATTAAACTACAATCATATGAGGAGAATATGTGGTATGATGTCCTTTCTATGGGAGCCAGTAGCATCATCTTAGGTCGACCATGGCTTTATGATCACGATGCAGCCCTGTCTGGTCGAACCAAACCTGTACCTTTAGTCACCATGGGAAGAAATTTGTGATTCACCCGACTCAACCCAGAGACCCGATTAGGAGAAATTCTAGTAGTCTTAAGTAGAAGAAATTAGGAATTAATCTAATTAAGGCTAAGAAATTAGAGGAAGAAACTTCTGAACCCATTGAGGAACCAAAGGAAAATAATCCTGAACCCGCTATAGTAATTGAAGAATAAGTGACTGAGCTAGGGTCGAACATTATAGATAAAATTGAGGGTTCACAAGAGTTGTTCATAGAGGAAATCTAGGTACAAGTCTCTAAGGAACAACCCCAGGAGATAGATGTTAGTAGTAAAATATTATACGATTTTGAGTCCAATCAATCCACAGACCCACTTCATCTATCCATACCTGCATTGACCTCTGCATAGCATTTGCATCAGAAAATTAGTCAAAAGATGAACCTAAGTAAAGCATCCTATAAAAACTTGGCTAATTCCCAAAAACAAGCTAAAGAGTTTTCTGTAGGGGATTATGTAATGATCAGGCTTAGGCCTGAGCGGTTCCCTCCAGGGACTGTAAAGAAATTACATGCTCGTGGAGTTGAACCATTCAGAATAATAGAGAGAGTTGGATCCAATGCCTATGTGCTCGAGTTGCCACCCGAATTAGGCATTAGTTCCACCATCAATAATTCAGACCTTGTGGAGTACCGGGAGCAAGCAACGATACCTAGCAAGCTTGTTGAACCTTTCCCTTCCCTTGAGAGTGAACCCACTCTAGAGAGTCCACTTACAATCTGGCCTATAAGTGAGGAAAGGATTGAGCACATTCTGGACGATCAAGCCATCAATACTTGGAACAAAGGCTATCCATGTATTTGGTCTGATGGCAAGGTCGGCCAAAATCTGAGGACTCGTGGATCACCCGAGCAGATCTGCAATGCCTCAACCCATAACTTCTTGAGCTGCATTGATCCTTACTCGATGGGGTCGAGTTCCTCCCACCTCGGGATAATTGATGGGGGCACCAGGATCTGACATAGATTACTGGGCCCTATATGGTTTACTGATTAGGGTTTTCTTGAACCCTTAATAATGTATCAAGTTTTGTAATCAAGTTTTGTAATAAAGTTAGTCTAGTTGAGAGTTTTGAAGTTAGCTCAGTTGAGTGAGTCTTGTAATAAGCTGAGTTGAATTGAGTCCTGTAATAAGTTGAGACAAAAGTCCAATTGAGTTGTCTTAACCCCAGTCCAATCCAATTGAGTCCTGTAAGAGTCCAGTAAGTGTGTTCTTTAAGTCAAATTTTGTATAAGAGAGGAGGATACCAAGTTTTAGAGTTTTATTTAGGCCTCACTGGGCCTTGCAAGCCACCCCAGCCCAAGATTCGCCAGATGCTCAAAGAATATACCAAGTCCATGGCGCCACGTGATACCAAGAATATTCCAGGCACCCTGGCCCAAGAAACCTCTCAATCCCAGGAGCCCATGGCACCCCAGGCCTCTCCAAATCCACATTCAGATGAAGCCCAGAATTTCTAGCCCACCAGGGAGGCATACACTAAAGTCCATGCGCCAAACCTTGGAGGCCCAAGCCCATGCGCCCAAATCTTGAAGGCCATGCCCAAGCCCAGCTATGGAGGATGCCCCTTGCTGCCCCAAGTCCAAGCCCACTCCATTTTGGTGCCCAAGGCCAAGGGAGAGCTCTTTGACCAAGTCAAATGAGGATAGAAGTCCAAATAAAACAAGGAGATCAAGTTTAATTCCCATTCAAATTGTATTCTCCTAGTTTTAAGCAAACTTGTAATCTCTCTCCCACTCAACTTTGTAATCCTATCCTAATTAAGAGAGGACATGGGGAACATCTATAAATAACCCACCCCTCCCCTCCTTGTAATCAATCTTTTATTCATGAATGAAACCTTGCTAAAATTTTAAGCTTGCTAGCTTGTTCTTGTGTTCTTGTGTTGAGGTATGTGAGTTTTGTTTGTGAGCCCTAATTCATCCAAGACCTAGCCATCCCAAAGCACTCTCTTCCAAACCATAACATGTCAAGGAGAAAAAGCCCTAAGCCATCCATCAGTAAGAGGCCTTCTTCCCCCTCTAGTCACCAGCAACAGAAACCCTAATTCCCTCTTTCCCTAACCCTAGTTCCTTTCTTTTCCCTTTCTTATTTATTTTCTTGCTAACCTCTGATGCTTGTAGGATCCCCGTGGTATTCACCTTCAAGGAGGAGGCCCTCTTTCCCTTTAGGAACAATCCTAGATAGCTATCCAAACCGAGGAACTGAAGGCTTGTTTTCCAAGCGACAATCCTGAGTGCTGTATGACCCCTTCATCGACAAGTTCTTCGACTGTGCTTGGTAAAATCCATCCCCCTCCTAATTTCTGATTTGTTGAAGGTATGCTATCCTAATCGAGGATTTCTCAATCTCCGAGATCCTTTCTTTTATTATTTTGGCATGAGTTCATATGCATGTAGGTTTGATCTTTTCATTACTAGTTCTCTTGCCCAACTTTACTTGATTATGGGACATTAACCTGCAAATTAAAATTCTAAAAAAAATTATAAGAGAATTAGTTTCTATTTTCCTGCAATCATGGTAGTCTTAGGTTCATCCTGCATCAGCTACTAGTTGAGTTTTGATTCCAAGTGGTGAGATTTGGTATATCTCGAAGTCCTCCGAGACTGGAGACCCACAAAACCTAAGGGTCAGAGAGGCCAGTAATTAATTATGCTTGAAGGATTTGGTCAAATATATCCTAACTACAGGTTTATGAAATAGTAATCCAAATGGCCAAATATCTATCTAGATGGAGTTGAGAGATTGAACGTTAGGCCTGTTAAGAGGCTGGGAGACTGGAGGTTTATGTCGGTGAGGAGCTGTAAGGCCAAAGGTTGGGTATGGCGAAAACCTAGGGGATCGAATATGATGTGGGATGCAAGCATGCTAGAGATGAACATGAGAAAACTGTAGATGTTGACCCCATAAGTGATTTTGATGATAACCAAACATTGGAGTATGTACATTTATTTCTAACAACTCTTCAAGTGTGTTACAAGTTTTTGTAGGATGAGTTAATTGTTCAAACTTCAACTCCTACACCTTTGTTTCTTGTTTGAGTTGTGTTGTAATGTGTTTCTGTAAAAAAGAACCCAATGAAAAAGCTAAGAAAAATTATGTAAAAAGGGTTACTTCTGTGTGTGTGCCTTAGAATTATTTTGAGTTGGTTTGCATGAAAAATATAAGAGAGTTGGTGAGAGTTTTCTTTAAGTCCAATTGTAATAATCTTGAAGAAAAATACTCAAGCCAACCCAGCATGTTGAAGAGCCGACTCCTCCTAGTGGCACGCAGCAAGGATTCTAGTACGTAGCAATCCGAGCCGACTCGAAGGTTACTGAGCTGACTCTAGTGAATTCGAGTTGATTGGAATATGTCCGAGCCGACTCCTCCAGAGTCTAGTTTTTGAAGATTTTTGAGAATAGAAAAAGCGAGCCGACTCGAACCAGAAAGAGCCGACTCTGCCAGACCTAATGTTGAAGACCTGAGAAAGCGAGCTGACCCGAACTGCATCGAGCTGACTCTTCTAGAGTGATGATTTTAGAACCTGAGAAGAAGAGCCGACCAATGATCAAAAGAGCCGACTCCTTGAGTTCAAGTTTTTTCAAAGATATAAGTTCGAGCCGACCCGAGCTACAAAGAGCCGACTCGTCTAGAGTGAAGTTTTACACCCTAAGACAAAGAGCCGACTGCATTGAAGATTTGGCGACTCGACCTATCGACTCGAAGAATCCGAGCCGACTCGAAGGAATCCGATCCGACTTGAACATCGCTTTCAGGTATCCAATGGCTAGTTCCAGAATTTATTTTTGAATGCCAAAAAGTGCTCCAACGGTCACAAATCATTTTTCAACGGTCTATAATGGCTAGAACTACCTTGGAATGATAAAAGACCTTATATTTAAAGGGTTTGAACTTCCTTGAAGCAATGTTTTTAGAGAATTCTTCAAAGTTTTGAGAGCTACATTGAATATCCTACCTACCAACAAGAAAGAGAGCACAAGAGCATTCAAGCAAGCCTTCAAGTCTTCATCAACTCTGATCTGAAGCTTGAAGCAATTTTGGAAGAAGCTACTGAAGCAATTAAAGCTCATTCAAGTGCATGTCAAGTGGACTTCTATCAAGCTGCACCGGCAACTGTCCGACAAATTGGGTTTGTCATTTTCGTTGCATTTATTTCAATTCATTTTATTGAATTGTTGGGTTATTGGTGAGCACGGTGAAAAACCAAATAGGTTCTTGGTGAGCCTTGATAAAAACCAAGTGTTGGGTTCTTGGTGATCCCAGTAAAATCAAGTTAGGTTTTTTTGGTGAGCCTGTTCAAAACCAAAGGGTTGGGTTTTCTTTGGTGATCCCATTAAAATCAAAGTGTAGAGGTTTTGGATTGTGATCCTGTAAAACAATCCGACTGTATTCAGGTATGAATATAGTGGAAATCTCAAGTGATATCTTGGGTAGTGGACATAGGAGCTAAGTTTCTCCGAACCACTATAAACCTTGTGTGTTTGTATTATGATTCTCTGATTTCCTTTTGCTTCTGCATTTAGTTCTTAGTCACAACACAACACTTTAAAAAGGAATTTTAATTGCACATTATTTACTTTAAATTTTTAAATTTTCAATTCACCCCCTTCTTGGGTAACCACCTAGGCAACAACTGGTATCAGAGTAGTGTCTTTGATTATACTAGAGTAAAGATTGATGGCTCATCCCATGAGTACATCCCTGGTGGAAGGCCAGTCAACTAATAGACCTCCACTCTTCACAGGCACAAATTATTCTTATTGGAAAGCAAGAATGAAAATTTATATACAAGCTGTTGATTTTCAATTATGGAAGATCATTCTTAAAGGGCCACATGTTCCCATGATTAAAATTGATGGCGTGGATGCCCCTAAGTTTGAAGAGGAATGGGATGAACACGACATGAAATTAGGGGAATTGAATGCCAAAGCCATGAACTTGCTTTACTGTGCTTTGGATTCAAATGAGTTTAATCGAATTTCCATTTGCACTTCAGCAAAGAAAATTTGGGATAAACTTGAGGTGACCTATGAAGGAACATCTTAAGTGAAAACTTCAAAGATTAATCTTTTAGTGCATAATTATGAATTGTTTAAAATGGAGCCTAATAAAAATATCTCTGCCATGTACACTAGATTTACAAATATTATTAACGGTTTGAAAAGTCTTGGCAGGGTTTATTCAAATGCTGATTGGATACAAAAGATATTGAGATCACTTCCTGACAAATGGGATCCTAAAGTTATTGCTATCTAGGAAACTAAAGATTTGAACACTTTATCCATGGATAAACTAATGGGTTCTCTCATCACACACGAATTGGCCATGCAGTATAGAACGGATTATGATCAGAAAAAGAAGAAAATAATTGCATTCAAGGCTGTATTACAATCAAAGGATGATGAAGAGATGGAAGATGACTCTACCTCCTCCGAAGATGATCTAGAAGATGAAGACATTGTAATGGTCATGAAGAGATTCAGAAAGTTTATGGAAAAGAAGAAAGGAAAATATAACAGAAAATTCTATAAACAAGATGAACATACAAAAGAAAATGACAGGGACAAAGACAAAGATAAGGAATAAGTCCCCACCTGCTATGAATGTAAGAAACCGGGGCACATTTGTCTGGACTGTCCACTACTAAAGAAATTTTTTAAAAAGAAGAAAAAGAAAGCGATGATTGCCACGTGGAGCGACAGTGAAGAGTCCACTTCAACTGAAGAAGAAGAGACCACAAAAATAGCTAACTTATGTCTAATGGCTCTCAAGGATGAGGTAACTTCCCCCGATACTCCAATTGAATTTATATTTGATGAGTTAAATTCTGCATTGCATGACCTGTTATCTGAATTTAAAAAGGCAGGAGTAAAGATTAGATCATTAAAGCATATTAATGATTCTTTACTTAAAGAAAAAGAAGAAATTTTAGAAAAGAATACTTTATTGCAAAAAGAACTTCATATCCTTTCTGAAAAGTATAATGTTTTGAAAACTGAAAACAGTGAATTTCATGACAAAAATAATATTTTGTTGAAAGAAAATAATGAGCTAAAAAAAGAGGTTGAAAAACTCAAGCCACTTGTTGAAAAATTAACTTTATCTTCTAACAGCTTGAGTTGATTCTTAAAGATCAAAGAATTTCTGGTAATAAAGCTGGAATCGATTTTAATACTTCAAATTCAAATTATATTTCAGCAACTACATTTGTGAAACAAAATGATTTTGTTCCCAAGCCTACTTCTCAAAATGCTTTTGTAACAAAAGGTTCTACTTCCATTTCAAAAGTCATTGTGTATGTTCCGAAAAGGTCAATTACAAAACCAAGTATTTCTGCACTTCATGCATCTAGAATTTCAAAGTATAAATCCTTTCAGAATTCTAGAATCAGATGTTTTACTTGCAAAGAAATAGGACATATAGCTTTCAACTACAATACTATTAAAAATTTCCATAATAAATCAAGAAAAAATTGGATTTCCAAAGGAACCACCTTAACTAATCTGTAAGGACCTAAGTTAGCTTGTGTACCTAAAAGAACTCCTTGATTTTCTTGCAGGAATGTCTGCAGCCTAGAAATTCAAGAAAGATGGTATCTCGATAGTGGCTGTTCAAGATATATGACGGGTGACAAGGATCAGTTCATCACCCTAGAAATGAAAGAAGGAGGTATGGTTACTTTTGGATACAATGGCAAGGGAAAAATAATCGGAATTGGTAAGATCAAAATAATCCCCTATACTTTTATTGAAAATGTATTGCTATTAGATAAGTTGAAGCATAATTTATTAAGTATTAGTCAATTATGTAATAAAGGCTTCAAAGTTATCTTCAAATCATCTATGTGTATAGTAACAAACTCTCTTGATTGTAGTAGTAAATTCATTAGACATAGACTTGAAAATATTTATGTGGTAGATCTAAATGATCTTGCCATGTCAAGTAGTTCCAGTTTAGTTGCAATGAATGCTAAGACCAAGGAGTCTTATTTATTATGGCATAGAAGATTAAGTCATGCTAGCATGCATACTATTGCCAAGTTAATTTCAAAAATCTTGTTAGAGGTATGCCTAAGTTTAAAGTTGATTTTGATCATGTTTGTGAAGCATGCCAAATGGGTAAACAAACTAGGGGGAGATTTAAATCCAAAAATATGATTTCAACTTCTAGACCTCTAGAACTACTTCACATGGACTTATGTGGACCAACTAGGACCACAAGCCTAGGAGGTATGAAATATGCCCTTGTGATTGTAGATGATTTTTTCAGATTTACATAGGTTTTGTTTATTGCTCACAAAGATGAAACTTTCAAAGTGTTTAGAAAATTTTATAAAAAAGTTTCAAATCAAAAAAATCTTTCTATAATTTCAATTATGAGCGATCATGATACTGAATTTGAAAATCAATTTTTTGATGATTATTGTACTGAAAATGGCATTGATCATAACTTCTCCGCTCCTAGAACACCCAACAAAATGGTGTTGTAGAGAGAAAAAATAGGACTTTGGAAGAAATGGCCTAAACGATGTTATGTGAATGTAATCTTCCAAGGTACTTTTGGACAGAAGCAGTGAACACTACTTGTTATATTTTAAACCGCGTTTTGATCCGTCTTATTTTGAAGAAAACCCCCTTTGAGCTTTGGAATGAAAAGAAATCCAATATCATTTACTTTCATGTGTTTGGATGCAAATGCTTTGTACTTAATAATGGTAAGGATAATCTGGAAAATTTGATGCTAAGTTTGATGAAGCAATTTTCCTTGATTGCTCACTACATAGCAAAGCATATAGAGTTTTTAATAAAAGGACTCTCACTATTGAATAGTCAATACATGTTATATTTGATAAAACTAACCCCTCACCATCTAGAAAAGATGAGTGTATTGACAATGATATAGGTACAATTCAAAAAGAGATGGAAGACATGAGAATTTAAGAAAAACCAATTGAAGAAGAAGAAGAAACTGTAAGTAAGGATTACACTGATCTACCAACTGAATGGAGGTATGCTACTTCCCATCCTAAAAAATTAATTATTGGTGATCCTTCACGAGGTATTAGGACAAGGTATGCACATAGGATTGCACATGACTACCTAGCCTTTGTATATAGATAGAGCCTCACACTTTAGAAGAAGCTGAAAGTGACCCAAACTGGATGATGGCTATGCATGATGAATTGAACCAGTTTGAAAAAAATAAGGTTTGGACACTAGTTGATAGACCTAAAGACCAACCAATCATAGGAACCAAATGGGTCTATAGGAACAAACTAGATAAACAAGGAAATGTCATTAGAAACATAGCTAGATTAGTAGCTAAGGGATATAGTCAAGAAGAAGGTATTGATTTTGATGAAACTTATGCACCCGTAGCAAGATTAGAAGCCATTATATTACTTCTTGCATTTGCTTGCTACATAAATTTTAAACTTTTTCAAATGGATATGAAAAGTGCATTTCTAAATGGTTTTATTTCCGAACAAGTTTTGTAGAACAACCACCGAGTTTTGAAAATCATGTTTTTCCAAACCATGTGTTTAAATTCAATAAAGCTTTATATGGTTTGAAACAAGCTTCTAGAGCCTGGTATGATAGACTTAGCACCTTCTTGATTGAAAATGAATTTTCAAGAGGAAATGTTGATAAAACCCTTTTCATCAAAATGAAAAATAATGATATACTAGTTGTACAAATTTATGTTGTATTGCCCAGGTCCAAGAGGGGGGTGAATTGGAAATTTAAAAATTTAAAGCAAGTAATGTGCAATTAAAAATCCCTTAGAAGGCGCTAGGTGCTATGATAGAGTTATAAATTGTAGAAGCTAAAAAGGAGTAAAGAAGCACACACAAACACACCAAATTTATAGTGGTTCGGAGCAACCCAGCTCCTACGTCCACTATCCAAGATACCACTTAGGATTTCCACTATTCACATCCGAATATAGTAGGATTGTTTTACAAGATTACAATACAAAACCTCTCTACACTTTGGTTTTACGGGATCACCAAAGAAAACCCAACACCCTTTGGTTTTAACAGGCTCACCAAAGAAACCCAACTTAGTTTTACCGGATCACTAAGAACCCAACACTTGGTTTTTATGAAGGCTCACCAAGAACCTATTTGGTTTTTCAACCGGGCTCATCGATAACCCAACAATTCAAAAATTGAATTGAAATAAATGCAACAAATATGACAAACTTAATTTGTCGGATAGTTGCCGGTGCAGCTTGATGGAAGTCCACTTGAATGCACTTGAATAGGCTTTAATTGCTTCAGTGGCTTCTTCCCAAAGTTGTTTCAATCTTCAAATCAGAGTTGATGAAGACTTGAAGACTAGCTTGAATGCTCTTGTGCTTTTTTGCTGTTGGTAGGTAGAATATTCAATAAATCTCTCTTAACTTTGAAGAACTTTTCATAAACTTGTCAAGAATTCTTATTTGGATGTTCAAATCCTTCAAATATAAGGTCTTCCATCACTCCAAGGTAGTTAGAGATGTTTTTGACCGTTGGGATGTGACTTATGACCATTGGAGCACTTTTTGGCATTCAAAAACAAATTCTTGAACTAGCCATTAGATACTTGGAAACGACGTTCGAGTCGGCTCGGATTCTTCGAGTCGGCTCGAATCCTTCGAGTCAATAGGTCGAGTCACCAAATCTTCAGTGCAGTCGGCTCTTTGTCTCAGGGCATAAAACATCACTCTGGACGAGTCGGTTCTTGATAGCTGGGTTGGCTCGAAATGAATCTTTGAAAAACTTGAACTCGAGGAGTCGGCTCTTTTCAGCTTGGGTTGGCTCTTCTTCTCAGGTTTGGAAAACCTCACTCTGGAAGAGTTGGCTTGATGTAGTTTGGGTCGGCTCACTTTCTCAGGTCTTTAAAATTAGGTCTGGCAGAGTCGACTCTTTCTGGTTCTGGTCGGCTTGCCTAGCTGTTCTCAGAAATCTTCAAAAATGAAACTCTGGAGGAGTCAGCTCGGACTGATTCCAGTCGACTCGGATTCACTAGAGTCAGCTCGCTTTCCATCGAGTTAGCTTGGATTGCTGCATTCCAGAATCCTTGCTGCGTGCTAGTAAGCGGAGTCGACTATTCAACAAGTTGGGTCGGCTCGAGTATCTTCTTCAAGATTTTTATATTTGAACTTAAAGAAAAACTCTTACCAACTCCTTACATTTTCAAGCATACAACTCAAAACTAATTTCAAGGTGCGCACACACACAGAAGTAACCCTTTTCACATGACTTTTTTCTTAGCTTTTTCATTGGGTTCTTCTTTACAAAAACACATTACACACAACTCAAACAAGAAAACAGAGGTGTAGGAGTTGAAGTTTGAACATTTAATCCATCCTACAAAAACTTGTAAAACACTTGAAAAGTTGTCAGAAATAAATATACATGCTCCATTGTTTGGTTATCATCAAAATCACTTATGGGGTCAACAATCTCCCCCTTTTTGATGATGACAAAACACTGGGCATGAAAAACTCTTTACACTTTACATGTATGAAAGTATTTGAAAATTAATTATTCACATGTATCAGAGCTAATTGAATTGGTAAATAAGTATCAGAGCTCAAGAGATGATATTATTGTATATCATCAAAGTGCTAAACTTTTCATGCTTCATAATGTTATAATTAGCGCAAAACATGGAGTATCAAGGAATTTAAAAAATTGACAAAAGCAATTAGAGCAAAATCATTTCAAGAGAATCTCCTCCTTTCTCTAGGTTTTAAAGCAATTTAAGCATTAAGTCTTTTTGAATACTATCATTTTTGTGCTCCCCCTTTTTCATTCTTTTTATGCACTTTAAGAATAGTTGGTAAGAGATTTCCTATTTTTCACATTTTTCATATTTCTCCCATTTTTTTTCATTCTTCATATTTTTCATATTTCTCCTCCTTTTTGTCAATCAATTAAAAAGGTGGTTTCAAATAAAGCTCAGATTTTAAAATAGATTGTGAAAGTTTTTAATATTTATTTGAGATAATTTCACATTCTCAAATTTGAAATTCTAATTAAAATTTCATCATAGTTGTATCAAAACATTACATATTACAACAAATGAAATTGCTAAAGAAACTTTCATTTCATTGATAAGTTTGGCATACAAAGTATGAAAGAAAGTACATTGCAAATGTAAAAGATAACATGTAGAACATTAACAAAATCAGAACTACACCCAAAAGACTAACCAAATAAACTATTCTTTTTCTTCCTCGGTTGAAGAAGAGGAGCCTACCTCTATAACTTTATCAGAAGTCTTAGTTTTCAGGGGTTTAAATCTTAAATCCCTGAACCTAGTTCTAACAGGGGCTCTAAGAACTTTAGTCTTCTTGGTTTTGGGTTTCTTCTTAGTCTTAACAGGTTTGGGTGGATCAGATGACGGAATAGGAGCAGGAATGTCAAGTGACTCCTTGATGATCTGTTCAAGAGCATCTTAGTGGGAATTATTTACTTTTGGGATTGCAGTAGGATGCTTCTGATCTCTTCCTTAAAATCCTCCATTTCCTTTTCAATTTTCTGTTGGTGAAGCTTTTGTTCAGATTTCAAATCCTGCTGGCTTGCATTAACTGTACTTTTCATTTCATCAATTGCAAAATTCATGTGATCTGTCAATGAGCTTGAAATTGCTTCCATCTTCTGAAATATTAGCTTCTTGAGGTTAGATGGAGTAATCATTGTGCCTTCAGTCCTTTCTTCAGCAGCAACTTCATCATCATCAGAAAATGTAGCAGCAACCTGACTAGGCATCCTTTTTATCCATATTCCTTCTTGTAGCTTGTAACCCATTCTTTTCAGTGAGTTGAAGGAGTAGATATCAAAGTGATGTAATGGCTTGCCTATTTCATTGGTTAAGTCAACTCCTGCTTCTTCAAATAATAGGGTGAAAACTATACCGTAGGGTAGACAGGCTTTGACTTTTCTTGCTGCTTCAGTCATCTGAATCATCATTATATAAGGAAGATTGAGAGGCCTTTCTTCAATCAAGTGTCCCATAAAGATCATATCTTTCTCACTGACCCAATCAAAGTAGCCAGCTCTGGGAAGAAATATTCTGCTGATCATATTGTGTAGAAGCCTCATTGCCTTCGATAATAAATTG
Source organism: Areca catechu (assembly GCA_021397845.1). Classification (NCBI taxonomy): domain Eukaryota; kingdom Viridiplantae; phylum Streptophyta; class Magnoliopsida; order Arecales; family Arecaceae; genus Areca; species Areca catechu. The sequence goes on from CM038043.1 coordinate 120,083,361, forward strand.
CTTGTACATGCTGAACTGTGCTCATGTGTTCTTTTTTTAGAATCAACTTTAGAATATGTTCCTTGTCCGGTAGAAGAAGCTCAGTGGCACCGTTCATAGGCATTCAGAGCAAATTGCCCAATTTCTCTTCATCCACCATTACTACCTTTCCATTGATAGTAGATTCCAAGTGGAATTCTTTAATGACTATATTTTTGTTGAAAATCCATACCAGTGAAGGGTAGGTCAAGATGTCCAAATAGCAGAAGTGCTTCCAGCCTTGACTCTTTATCCATTTTCTAATTTTTATTTCCATTTCTTCTAGGAATGCAAAGTCGATCCTTCTTCCGCAAGTGACAGGTCAGTTGACCATTGAGACATGCTGTTTAGGAGGAGGAGTTTCTTCATCTTGTTGCATTAGAGCAGATCTTTTCCTCTTTTTCCCTTTTTCTTTTGAATCTATACTGCGAGCACTTGATTCACCAATCTGAAGAACCTTCCTCGCAGGTCTTCGAGAAGCCATTGCAGAGAGATTAAGGAATTTTAGGCTCTAGGGAATGATTTTTGGGAGTTTGGTAAAGTTTCTGAGAGAAGTGGAGTGAGTTTGAAGTAAAGTAAGAAGAGTGAAGTACTTAGAAAAGACAGTTCAGAACTACCTAAATAGCGATTTCCTGACTTTCGAGTCGGCTCGCCTAACCCTAGAAACATCTGAGTCGGCTCGACCAGAGTAAACTCAGAACAATTAGAACACCGAGTCGGTTAGGCAAAGGCTTAGTCGGCTTGACCAGAGCGATAGGTAGAGAACTCAGACATTCGAACCGGCTCAACCAGAGCAAAATTGCTCGAGTCGACTCGAACAGAAACTTTCCACATAAAATCAAATGATTCAGAAATTGAATTTGATATAATTAAAAATTCAAGGAAAGTTGTTCAAGAAATCATGAATAATTGTAGGAGATTTTCTAGATAATATTTCCTTAATTTTTGAAGGAAATTGGGTTGACTAAATCTAGATAGGGTCGCAAAGCCCTAATTCTCCTCTAAGTAATTCAAATCTATCCTGATTCAGTGGCTTAGTAAAAAAGTCAGCTAATTATTTTTATGTTGGGATGAATTCTAGTTCAATGTCACCATTCAAAACATGGTCTCTAATAAAATGGTGTCTAATCTCTATGTGCTTAGTCCTAGAATGCTGAATAAGACTTTTTGTTAGATTTATAACGCTTGTGTTATCACACTTGATAGGAATTTTGCATTGTGTAACACCAAAATCTTCTAGTTATTGTTTAATCCATAACACTTGTGCACAACAACTCCCTATAGCAACATACTCTGCCTCAGCAGTAGAAAGTGCTACCGAGTTTTGTTTCTTGTAGTGCCATGAGATTAAATTCAACCCTACAAATTGACATGTGCCGCTAGTGCTTTTTTCTAACAACTTTACAACCAGCATAATCAGCATCAAAGAATCTAATTATATTCAAAGATAATTCTTTTGAAAAACAAAGACCTAGATTACTTGTACCTTTTAAATATCTCCATATTCTTTTAATAGCAAGCATATGTGTTTCTTTAGGATTACATTGAAATCTAGCACATACACATACACTATGCAAGATATCTGGTCTACTGGTAGTTAAATATAATAAAGATCCAATCATATCTCTATATAGCTTTTGATCTACTCTCATCTTTGTCTAATTTGCAGGATGGGCTCATGGGTGTGTTCATTTGTTTGCTCATCTCCATACTAAATTTCTTGATGATTTCCTTGGTGTATTTGGCTTGGTTAATGAAGATTCCTTCCTTTGTTTGCTTTACCTGAAGTCCAAGGAAGTAATTAAGTTTACCCATTAGGCTCATTTCAAATTCTCCCTGCATTAGCTTAGCAAATTCTTCACAAAAACTTTCATTAGTTGCACCAAAGATTGTTGACCCATGTAATGATTTTGATGATCACAAAACATTGGAGCATGTATTTGATACTAATTCTTTCAAATTACTTAAGAAGTTTTTGCAGGAAATTGGTTACCTTTAGTTCAAATTTATTTTCAAATTGATGGAGAGGTAATTCAATTATGTATGTAATCTTATGAACTTTAACTTGTAAAAGTCCTAGTTTTGTCAATCTTGTAATCTTGTAAAATGAGCTAAAAATTGTAAAATTGAGAGTATGTAGATTAGCTCTTATTTGATTCAAGTGTTGAAGAGTTTTGGAGAAGCTTGAAGCATCAATTGAAGACTTGGCAAGAACTGACTCATGGATCAAGAGCTGACTCCTTGTGGCATGGCACGAAGAAAATTTTAGAGTTTTATTATCAAGAGCCAACTCCTATCCCAAGAGCCGACTCCTATCCCAAGAGCCGACTCATGGAAAGATACATTTTTTTGAAGTCTGAGAATTCGAGCTGACTCGAGCCCCAAGAGCCGACTCGCTCAGAGTTATGATTTTTGATGGATTGAGAACTCGAGCCGACTCTGCCCTGAAGAGCCGACTCTAGGTATTTGTTATTTTGAATTGACTGAAGGCAAGAGCTGACTCTAGCTTGAAGAGCCGACTCTTATAGAAATTTATTTTGGGCTGTCTGAGACGTCGAGCCGACTCGTGGATCTCGAGCCGACTCGAGTAGCCATTTTCTGCATTCCAACGGTTAGTTGCTGAAAGTGATTTTTGAATTCCATTCATCTCCAATAGCTCTTTCATGAATTCCTAGGCCCTACAACGGCCATATCTCATGGAAAATTATAAAAGGGATCATTTTTGAAGAATTAAACAATTATTAGAGGATTATTATTGATTTATCTTGAGATATTGAAGAGCCTTTAAGTCTTTCACCTACCTACTTCAAGAGCTTTTAAGTTAGGATTCAAAGCTTCACCAACTCCACTTCATCATTGAATCCACTCATTAAAGAAGCAAAGAAGCAGCTTGAAGAGCATTAAAGAGCATTCAAAGCTAGGCTTCATCTTGATCTACATCGGCAATACTTAAACAAACTCGATTTGTTGTAGTTGCTTGTTTATCTTTTCTCTATCTTTATTTTCTCTCTAAGAACAGCAAGGGGCTGTGACTTAAGAGAGGGTTGAAGGTTTTTAGGTGAGCCTTGGTAAAACCTAAGTTGGGTTCTTGGTGATCCCGGTATAAAACCAAGTGTTAAGATTTTCTTTGGTGATCCCGTTCAAAACCAAAGGGAGTTTGGGTTTCTTTGGTAATCCCGATAAAACCAAAGTGTATAGGTTTGGATTGTGAGCCTGGTAAAATAATCCAACTATATTCCGGTTGGGGGATATAGTGAAAATCCCAAGTGGTGCTTGGATAGTGGATGTAGGAGCCAATTGCTCCGAACCACTCTAAATCTCTTTATGCTTGTGCTCTTATTGTCTTATTATTTTTACTTAATTACTTTCGCATTGCATATTGCACCACAACATTAAAATAATTTCAAGGTGCACATAATTATGAAAAGTTTTTTAATCCCAATTCACCCCCCTCTTGGGAAGCCACATGGGCAACAAGTGATATCAGAGCGGAGTCTCTGAAAGTTACTTAGATTAAAGATATATGGCACATCCCATCAGCACTTCATTAGCCGAAGGTTAATATACAAATCGACCTCCACTTTTCACCGAAACCAATTATACATATTGGAAGGCAAAAATGAAAATATACATTCAAGCCGTAGATTTTCATTTATGAAAAATTATATTGAAAGGACCTCAAACACCCACTGCAAGAGTAAATGATGTAGAGGTTCCCAAACCAGAAGAGGATTGGGATGAAAATGATATGAAATTAGCTGAGCTGAATGCCAAAGCGATGAATTTATTGTATTGTGCTTTGGATCCAAATGAGTTTAACAGAATTTCAACTTGTAATTCTACTAAAAAAATTTAGGACAAGCTAGAAATTATACACGAAAGTAGATCACAAGTCAAAATTTCAAAAATCATTCTTCTTGTGCATAACTATGAGCTATTTAAGATGGATCCTAGTGAGACTATATCTGCTATGTATAATCGCTTTACTGATATTATAAATGGTCTCAAAAGTCTTGACAAAACTTACACTAGTGCTAATCTTGTCCAAAATGTTTTGAGATCCTTGCCAGATAAATGGGAAGCTAAAGTGACAGCTATTCAAGAGGCGAAGTACCTAAACACTCTGCCACAGGATGAACTGCTTGGATCACTAATCACACATGAACTATCTATGCAACAAAGGACGATGAAGATACCAAATGAAAGAAAGCTAGAGCATTCAAAGCTACAGAAGAAGACAAGAATGAAGACTCAGACTCATCAGATGATGATGATCTAGAAAATGATGATATAGCCCTTGTAATGAGAAGATTTAAAAGGTTTATAGACAGAAGAAAAACAAATAGATGGAGAAAGTAATTTAGAAAAGGAGATTTTGGGAAAGAAAGAAAAAGAGATAAAGAAAAAGAGAAGGATAAAGATAAAGATCAAGTATCAATCTGCTATAGATGCAAGAAGCCGGGACGTATTCATCCTAACTATCCTGAAGCAAAGAAAAAGATGATCATCAGAAAGAAGAAGAAGGCAATGCTGGCAGCATGGAGTGACAACGATGAATCTACATCCACTGAAGAGGATGAATAGACAACAAAGACTGCACAAATCTATCTTATGGGTTTGGAGGATGAGGTAACACTTCTGAACTTAATTTAGAATTTACATATGATGAGCTGCATAATGCATTTTGTGAATTATTGGTAGAATACAAAAAAGCTGGCTTGAAAATGAAAGCTTTGAAAAATTATTGTGATTCAATTGAAAAAGACAAAAATGAATTTGGTGAAAGAAATAAGATTTTTCAAAGGGAATTAAACTTAGTTTGTAAAAGACTTAAGATCACACAATTTGAAAAAGAAGAGCTTCTTGAGAAAAATAAAGGTTTGAAAAATGAAAATGATGATTTAAAGAAAGAAGTTTAAAATCTCAAGCCTTTGGTTGAAAAACTAACCCTAAGTTCCAACAGGCTTGAATTAATTTTGAAAGATTAAAGAGAGACAAATAATAAATTTGGAATTGGTTATAAAGGTTCAATTTCAAACAAATTTTCTACATCTACATCATATGCTCATAAGTTTATTACTTCAAAATAAGTTAGATCTAAATTTGCATCATCTCATACTTTTTATTCAAAGTCAAGGATCGTATGCTATGCTTGCAATAACTTTGGTCATAAAGCATTTAAGTGTCATTTGAAACATAATGACAAAAAGAAAATTAAGAAAGTTTGGATTCCAAAAGGAACCATTTCTACTAACTTGCAAGGACCCAAGAAAGCTTGGGTACCTAAATTTATTAAATGATTGGTTTGCAGGGATGTCTTGTAGCCACAAATATAAGGAAAAGATGGTATCTGGATAGTGACTGTTCAAGACACATGACGGGTGATGTTGATCAATTCTTCATCCTAGAACAAAAAGATGGTGGAATGGTAACATTTGGTGATAATCGAAAAGGAAGGATAATCGGTATCGGTAAAATCAAAATTACTCCTACATTTATTAAAAATGTGTTACTTGTAAAAAAGTTACAGCATAATCTTTTGAGTATTAGTTAGCTATGTGACATTGGTTTAATATTTTCTTCAAGTCATCAATGTGTATAGTAGTTGATCCACTTGACTCTAGTACTAAATTCATTGGACATAGACTTGGTAACATTTATGTAGTAGATCTTAATAATCTGGCTATGTCAAGCAATACAAGTCTTGTAGCTATGAATGATAAGAGCAAGGAATCAAGTTTACTATGGCATAGGCGACTTGGACATGCTAGTATGGATACTATAGCTAAACTTATTTCAAAAGATTTAGTCAAAGGATTGCCAAAATTTAAAGTTAATTTTGATTATGTTTGCGATGCTTGTCAATTAGGAAAATAAGTGAGGGAGAGTTTTAAATCCAAAAATATCATTTCTACTACTAGACCCTTAGAGCTACTTCACATGGACTTATTTGGACCTACTAGGACTACCAGCCTAGGTGGTATGAAATATGGCCTTGTGATTGTAGATGATTTTTCAAGATACACATGGGTTTGTTTATTGTACATAAAAATGAAACTTTCAAAGTATTCAAAAAGTTTTATAAAAGAGTTACAAATTTAAAAAATCTATATGTTATTTCAATTCGTAGTGATCATGACATCGAGTTTGAAAATCAATATTTTGATCACTTTTGCACAAAGCACGATATTGATCATAACTTCTCTGCACCTAGAATACCATAGCAAAATGGTGTTGTAGAAAAAAAGAATCGTACTTTGGAAGAGATGTCCATAACAATGCTTTGTGAAGGAAATCTTCCAAAATATTTTTGGGTAGAAGCTGTAAATACCGCATGCTATATTTTGAATAGAGTTTTGATTATACCTATTATTAGAAAAGGCCCCTATGAACTTTGGAATAATAGAAAACCTAATATTAAATAATTTCATGTTTTGAATGTAAATATTTTTGTTTCTTAACAATGAAAAATATAATCTTGGTAAATTCGATGCAAAATTCGATGAGGCTATTTTTCTTGGATATTCTTTAAATAGTAAAGCCTATCATGTTTTCAATAAATGAACTTTGGCTGTAGAAGAATCTGTATATATTATTTTCAATGAATCTGACATTACATCTTCTAGAAAAGAAGATTTTGCTGATGATGATGTAGGTATACTAGAACATGGACTGAAAGATTTGACTCTTAAAGACACAATCTAGTGAACCATATAAAGAAGAGGTAAGCAAAAATCATGATGATATACCCAAATAATGGATGTATGTACAATCACACCCCAAAGAATTAATTATAGGAGACCCATCTCAAGGTGTTAGAACTAGAGCTGCTCATAGAGATACACATGACTTAATTGCTTTTGTTTCTCATGTGGAACCACACACTATAGAAGAAGCTGAAACTGATCCTAATTGGATGTTAGCAATGCATGATGAATTAAACCAATTTAGGAGAAATAATGTTTGGACCTAGTAGAAAGACCTAATGACAATCCTGTTATAGGTCCTAGGTGGGTTTATATAAATAAATTAGATGAAGAAGGAAATGTAATTAGAAATAAGGCTAGACTGGTAGCACAAGGATATAATCAAAATGAAGGAATAGATTGTGATGAAACTTATGCACCAGTAGCTAGATTAGAAGCCATTAGATTACTACTAGCTTATGCATGCTTTTTAAATTTTAAATTATTTCAAATGGACATAAAGAGTGCATTTTTGAATGGTTTTCTATCTGAAGAAGTTTTTGTTGAACAACCACCGGGTTTTATTGATTACACTTTTCCAAATCGTATTTTCAAATTGAATAAAGCTTTGTATGGTCTGAAACAGGTACCTAGAGCCTGGTATGACAGACTAAGTAAGTTTTTAATTGCAAATGATTTTCTAAGATGTAGTGTTGATACCACACTATTTATTCAAAGAAGGAATAATGATATTTTAGTTGTTCAAATCTATGTTGATGATATTATTTTTGGATCAAGTGATGAATCTTTGTGTCAAGATTTTGCTAAGCTAATGCAGGAAGAATTCGAAATGAGCTTGATGGGTGAGCTGAGTTACTTTCTTAGACTTAAAATCAAACAAACTAAAAAAGGTATCTTGATCAACCAGGCCAAATACATCAAGGAGATTATCAAAAAATTTGGCATAGAGTCAAGCAAAGAAATTGGAACACCCATGAGTCCTGCATGTAGACTTGATAAAGATGAGAATGATACAAATGTTGATCAAAAGCTGTACCGAGGTATGATCGGTTCATTACTTTATTTGACAGCTAGTAGACCTGATATTTTATTTAGTGTTTGTATATGTGCATGTTTTCGATCTAATCCAAAAGAGTCACACATTGATGTGGCAGGATCGCTGATATGGAATAGCTATCAGATGCCACGTCAAGAAAGATAGCCATGTCAGGTACTCTAACCTGACTCCTTGGCCGGGTTGAGCTCCCTCAGAACAACGGGGCCTTCCACCGAGCTGAGCTCCGACCTCCACCAGATTGAGTCCCTCAAGATTGAGCCCTGTGCGTGGAGTCGAGCTCAGCCCTCCTCCACCACGTGGAGTCTCTCTCCGAGATCGAGCCCTCTAGGCTGGAGCGACCACTTGTCCTCCTCCAGATCGAGCCCCTCGAGATTGAGACCTGTGCACGGAGTCGAGCTTAGCCCTCCTCCGCCACGTGGAGTCTCTCTCCGAGGTCGAGCCCTCTGGACCGGAGCTGCCACTTGTCCTCCTCCAGATCGAGCCCCTCGAGATCGAGCCCTGTGCGTGGAGTCGAGCTCAGCCCTCCTTCGCCATGTGGAGTCTCTCTCCGAGGTTGAGCCCTCTGGACCGGAGCCACCACATGTCCTCCTCCAGATCGAGCCCCTCGAGATCGAGCCCTGTGTGCGGAGTCGAGCTCAGCCCTCCTCCGCCATGTGGAGTCTCTCTCCGAGGTCGAGCCCTCTGGACCGGAGTTGCCACCTGTCCTCCTCCAGATCGAGCCCGACCTACCCTGCTCGGCCTCCAACTCGGGTAAAGGCAACAACGGGTGGAGAGACAGTACCGTCACCCAGGACGCCAGCAAGCCATTCGAGGATCGCAGCCAGACGCCCACTAGGCGACAATAACTACCCGCGACTGCCACTTACACCAAAAAAGGGAGGAGCCCTCCATTCGAGACGTTGCACCCTCCACCAACCGCCTAAATCGCCCGGAAGGGGAAGTCAACCAGGAGATTCGAATCCTGGGGGCGGTGGCCTCCTGATTGAGGCATTGCCAAACTTCCCAAAATGGAGTGACCAGAAGGAATGTCAGAGCACATGACATCTTCCCTTAGCATGAATCGAGAAAGACATCCCGTCCACAACATGGGACATGCTGCACGTGCCTGCCAGCCCAGCGAGAACCCCAAGGCAAGCACCCAACGGTAACCTTGACTACAAAGAACAATCGACACCCCTGAGAGGGGGAGGTAACTCAACTCAAGAAAATACAAGCAATACAAACAAACACTGGGGCAAGCTCAACCATAAGAGCGATGCACCACCACCACTCTAAGAAAACAAAGGAGGAGCGATTATGCAGAGAATCCCTCTAGCTCCACCGTCATCCTCCTACACACTTTCATCTTATTCTCATACCATTAACTCCTCCTAGCATGGAGTCCATCAAGAGGGGCTCGACCAGGAGGACCTGTTCCACTGGATCGCCATTGACTTGACCATCGGAGTGCCCCCACCGAAATCCTCGGCCCGGGTCACTAACCCAGTTTTTGCAGGTCTTGCAGGACAGGACCTCCCAGGAGTATCAAGTCATGCACTCCGGCACCGACAGCAGCTACGGCCATGGCGATCTTGATGGCAACAGATTGGAATGCCAGGAAGGGGGGATTGATCCAGTCTAAGCCACCCCCCATTCTCTCTACAAGCAGTTCTACGGAAGGATGGTGACGACACGAGCGAGAGAGGCTTCCATCAGCCATGTAGGGGACTCCCCATCCCGGGGGAACCCACACCATCAGGAGGTGGAGCCACCCATTCTAGTCCAACCACCTCCGTCGGAATCCCAGTTCGCCGCACTTGCCTAGCATATGCAAATCCTTGCCACGGTGGTGCGCCAGCTCTAGCACCGGTCCTTGGCCACCTACCAGCAGCCAGGGACTCCTGTGGCCCATGCCGCAGCTCTCCACGATAGCCTGCATTCCTTCCAAGGAAGGCCTTCGCAGTCGCGGGCCACCATTGATAACCGGAGTAGCCATCAAACTTTGGTAAAAAGACAACTAGCTGGCTCTACCGACGGGGAGAGCCACTCACCAAACTGAAAGGAAACTGAGGCAGGTGGTTTGACAAGATCCTACACTAGGCATGCAAACATCTGCGGGAGCAGATTGGATTTTAAAACAATTTTTAAAATTCACGCAACGGGTATCTGCTCCACCAGGAATTAATCTAAATCTAGTTTCATTTAGGCATGCATAATCATATAAAATATTTATAAAATATTAAACAATTTAATATATCCATGCATGATTAAAAAATAAATTTTCCATACCTTTATTTTACCTGGAATAACTCTAGAATAAACTTGGAATAGACTGGAATAACTGGAATAAATTTATTCTAGTCGTCTTCCTCCTTGGGACCTTATTTTTGGCTTGCAAAACGATGTCGAAACACTACCTTCCGGACCTCCGTTTGCTCCTAAATTTGAGCAGCAGCTTCTTGGACAAGTCTTCTTCGATTTGCCACCAATTGCTACAATCAAATCTAAGCCAAAAAAATTAAATAAATCACCAAATTCTGGTGCCAGATTTCTATAGCATAATTGGGCAGCAGACTTTGGCCTTCATTTCGGAGCAGCTGGGGCGATCCCGGCTCACATGGTTTGCTCCTAAGAGTAGAGTGGCACTACTTCTAGAGGTGAGACACGCCCGGGGCTCTCGGATCTGCCTCCACGCACAGTGCTAGCCGCCGGAAAAGGGCTTCATGGTCACAGGTTTTCTGCAGCTGGGCAGAAACTTTGAGCACAACAAAAACAAGGGATTAAGGCCTTGTTTCTCTCCCTCACACACTCCTAAACCCAGCCCCAAGAGCACTCCAAATGAGCCTCTCAAGGAAGAAGAATACCTAGAGATGTTTGTTGCTTTCCCTCAATTCTCACACGTTGAAAAACTCTTATCTCTCGTTGAAACTTAACAAAACAACAACAGGGGATGGCTTGGTGTTAATATAAGCAGCAGGGAGAAGTGGCAACGGAGAGGGTGGGAGGCCAAGAGGTCACCGGCTGCAATTAACCCAATTAACAGCCATTAAACCATTAAAAAAGGGGATTAAGGCCAATGGGTGGAGGGAGAGGAGAAGATGTCGTTTGGCCTCCCAACGCTTGGAAATTTTCCAGCGAGAATCAACGTGTAAACGGTCACGCTGAGAAGAAAAAAAAAAAACGTGGAAACCGGTTCAACCAAAATTGGTTCAAGCCATTTAAACCAACCCATTGGTTCAATCCCATTAAACCAAACGGTTCAATCCAATTGAACCTGGTTCAAGGAATAAAATTGGTTCACAACCAATTGGAGGCCGAAACGAACTCCGAATCAGTTCAAAACTGATTCAGAAAAATCCTGGCACAGTGCTGGTCAACCTGGAACAATTTCCGGTTGATACAAACAAGGGCAAGACGGGAAAATGTGTGCTCAAAAATACTATGACCATAAAACCGAGACGATTCTCAATCGTAATCAGTATCCGGATCAGAGAGTTATCCTCTGTGGCGTGTGATCTCATAGGTTCGAACCTAAATGGTAGCATTAGAAAATTTTCTAGTACCAGCATAGGAAACCATCTAGCAATGGGTCCCGGCATCCGGATACGTCGAAGATGCGGGAGCAAACTATCGAATCTCTGGCATATGGTTACCGTATAACTCATCCTTTTGACCTCTAATGCTCAGGACGACTGAGATTGGGCTGCCAACCCAGACTGAGTCAGTCGACTACATGTCTCAACCTCGCAAGCCAAGTGACTCTTCACTAGGACTACCCCGACCGAGGATTTGCTAAATTGAGATACAGCGAGACATTCAATTCCAAAATGTGTTTGGTGCGGTGATGAGCTTTCGGCTCCTTAGCTTGAGCAATGGCTCCAGTGCTATCACAGTACACCGGAACAGGACCATCTAGGGAAGGTGCCACCCCTAGCTCTCCAAGGAACTTCCGCAACCAGACAGCTTCCTTTGCCGCATCTGATGCTGCAATATATTCTGCTTCGCATACCGAGTCTGCAACAGTTGCCTGCTTAGAACTTTTCCAGCAGATCGCTCCTCCATTCAGGGTAAAAATAAATCCTGACACACTCTTGCTATCATCTCTATCCGACTGGAAACTGGAGTCAGAGTACCCCACAAGTTTCAAGTCAAGTTCTCCATAAATGAGCCATTGATCTTTAGTATTTCTTAAATACTTAAGGATGGACTTAACCACCTTCCAATGCGCCTCACCTGGGTCAGACTGGTATCTGCTCACTACTCCTAGTGAGTATGCCACGTCTGGTCTAGTACAAGTCATAGCATACATGATAGAGCCTACTGCCGAAGCATAAGGTACTCTACTCATGCGCTCTCTTTCCTCAGGAGTTGTCGCACAATCCTTCTTGGAAAAAGTAATTCCAGAACCTATCGGATGATAACCTTTCTTGGAATTTTCCATGCGGAACCGTTTCAACACAGTGTCAATGTACGTAGACTGGGACAGTCCCAAAAACTTCTTAGATCTATCTCTATAGATTTTCATACCTAGTATGTAAGAAGCTTCACCCAAGTCCTTCATGGAGAACTGAGATGATAACCGGACCTTTATTCCTTGTAATGCTGCGGCATCATTCCCGATTAAGAGAATGTCATCAACATACAGTACTAGGAATACAATCACAGAACCATTAACCCATTTATAGATGCACGGTTCTTCTCCGTTCTTAACGAAGCCATACGATTTGATACACCTATCAAACCGTAAGTTCCAACTTCGAGATGCTTGCTTGAGTCCATAGATAGACCTCTGCAACTTGCATACTTTTGATTCATCTGTGGATGTGAACCCTTCAGACTGTATCATATACACCTCTTCTTCCAGCTCCCCATTCAGGAAAGCGGTTCAGACATCCATTTGCCAGATCTCGTAATCAAAATATGCTGCCAAAGCAAGCATGATCCGAATGGACTTGAGCATTGCCACAGGGGAGAAAGTCTCGTCATAATCGATACCATATCACTGACGATACCCCTTGGCAACTAGACAGGCTTTATAGGTCTCTACCTTCCCATCTGCGTCCCTTTTCCTCTTGAAGATCCATTTACACCCGATGGGTTTTATTTTTTCAGGCGGATCAACCAATGTCCAAACATTGTTGATTTCCATGGACTCCATTTCGGATCGCATGGCTCCAATCCATGCCTCAGAGTCAGATCTCTGAAGTGTATCCATATAGGTTATCGGATCCTCATTGTTCTCATCGAGCTCAATGGGATCGCCATCTCGGACCAAGAAACCGTAGTATCTGTCCGGGTGATGCGGTATTCTACTGGATCTCCTAATGGGTTATGGGTGTGATTCAGTCATAGCTGGTTCTACGATGTCCTTAGAGTGTGTAGGTTCTTCTATTGGCTGAACTTCATCAAGTTCAATCTTAGAAGCTATAGTTCCTTCTCCAAGGAACTCCTTTTCCAAAAAGATAGCTCTAAGAGCAACGAACACCTTTTGTTCATTCTCCAAGTAGAAGAAATACCCTTTGGTTTCCTTAGGATAACCAATGAATAAACACTTGTCAGACTTAGGACCAAGTTTGTCTGAGTCTAAACGCTTTACGTAAGCCGGACAACCCCAGACTCGAAGGTGTAAGATTGAGGGTTTACGCCCATTCCACATCTCATACGGAGTGGAGACAACAGACTTACATGGAACATTATTTAATAAGTAGCAGGCTGTCTGAAGCGCATATCCCCAAAAGGATAGCGGCAGAGTTGCAAAGCCCATCATGGATCTAACCATGTCCAACAAGGTTCGATTCCTCCTTTCGGACACACCATTCAACTATGGTGTTCCTGGAGGAGTCCACTGAGAGAGAATTCCATTCTCCTCAAGATATGTCAAAAAAGCATCAGATAAGTATTCACCACCTCGATCAGATCGAAGGGTTTTAATACTTTTTCCAGTTTGCTTTTCTACGTCATTACGGTATCGTTTGAACATTTCAAACGATTCAGACTTATGTCTCATTAAAAAGACATAACCGAATCTTGAAAAGTCGTCTGTAAAAGTAATGAAATATTTGTATCCTTCTCTGGCACTAACTGACATCGGTCCATATACATCAGTATGTATTAGACTTAGAAGTTCTGTAGCTCGTTCACCCTTTCCAGTAAAAGGTGACTTGGTCATTTTACCAAGTAAACAGGATTCACAAGTGGGCAGTGATTCAGAATCACAGACCTTGAGAAGTCCATCTCCTCGCATCTTGTTTATCCTATTTTGGTTAATATGACCTAGCCTACAGTGCCAAAGATACAAATCATTGACATTATCTAACCTTGGGCGTTTGGTAGAAGTGTACATTACACTAACAGGCCTTGATAGTATGTATATGCCATTATTTAATCTAGCTTTCATTATAACAGAGTTATTCAAAATAACATTGCAAAAATCTCCTTTTATTGAAAGTTCAAAACCACAATTGGCCAAAAGGCCTACAGAGATTATGCTCATAATGAAACTAGGACAATAGTGATAGTCGACTAGTTCGACAGTACAAGACTCAAAGACAAGATGCAGGACTCCAACCGCCAGTACTGGAACACGATTTCCATTCCCGATACTCAGAAACTGTTCTCCATCTTCAAATCTTCTGCTAACTTGAAGTCCCTGTAACGAATTACAAAAATGAATTGGACTACCAGTATCCAATACCCAGTTAGCAGTATCAACAATTGAGTAATTACAAGGTTTTATCATATAAATACCTTGTTCAGCAGACTTCTGCTTCCTCGACCTATTCGGATCAAGGGATGCAATATAAAGAGGACAGTTCATCTTCTAGTGTCCCTTCTTCTTGCAGTAGAAGCATTCTGCAGAAGATTGATATACTTCCTGGTCTGACAAGGGCCAGGAGCATTCTGCACCTTCTTTCCCTTTTTATTTATTTTCTTTTTCCCTTTCTTAAAGGGACGACGACCTCTACTTTCTCCCACTAAATTTACCACCCCCTTATTCAGTTGGTGGTCTTTCTCGAAAGTCTGCAGCAACCCCAAAAGACCATGGTAGTTGACTGCAGGCTTGTTCATTCTATAATGATCGAGAAAATCAAGATAGGAGGAGGGAAGAGAATTCAGGATCGCATCCTTGCCGAGCTGCTCATGCAAGGGGCATCCGAGTTTGCCCAGTTTTTCAATCAGCTCGATCATGTACAATACATGATCAATGACTGAACCGCCATTCGGCATCTTGGAGTTGTAGATGGCACAAGACACTTTGTACCGTTCTACATCATCCGAGGTGCCGAAAGATTCCTTCAACTTTTGAAGGATTTCATCAGGTTGGGCCTCCTCGAATTTGCGATTGAACTCGTCGTTCATCGCCGCTAACATAATGCAACGACAGTAGTCCGATCAGAGACCCACTTCAGATAAGCATCTCTGACCGCACTCTGTGCATTAGCGGGAGGGATTTCAGGTGCCGGATCTGCTATTACATAGAGGATCCGTTCATGCTCCAGAACAATTCTCAATCTTCGATACCAACTATCAAAGTTGTGACCCTTTAACTTCTCGTTATCGAGAAGTGACTGGAGCGATAAATTGGAAGACATCTGAAAAGAAAACAAGACCAAATTAGTATATGAATTAATAATTTAACCAAAAGACTTGGACTTTAGTCTAAAGGTTTTTCCCACTAATTTTTCAGATTGGTAGCCTCTAACTCCAATCCGTGAAAATACTTTTTCAAGTGGGTATTGAAATCCAATAGGCCTCGCATCAGCCCGACTATGGCCGGCTCACCCATACGAGCCTAAAGGTAGGTTCGTAAACCAATTGTTTCCCTAAATAATTTTCAGTATTTTATTTTGCCCCAAAGAGCACCCCAATCGGCCTAGGGGCCTCCTATTGCGGGTCTCTGGTTAGGTCTAACCATTAAAATGATGAATCCAATGCTTTCAGTTAACTAAAGACCAAGCCCGACTATGGCCGGCCCACCTGGTCCCGTTAAGGAGGTTGCACTGAACCATCATCGATCAGATAGAAATTCTAGTTGCCAGATGTACACCCGTTCTATGGAACTGCCGATGCACACCAAGCTAGTGGACACATTTCTATCCAACTTAATGGGAGGCTAAGATACTATCAACTCATTGACTTAGTCTTTTTAAAAATCTAATAATTTTAGAGGATTTTTAACTATGATAGAAGAAAGAGATAAGGACCTGGATCATCCTCCCACTGAATTAATCAGATTTCAGGAGGGTTAAAATAAATCAACAAATGATCCATGGGCACCTATAGATCAGTCAGTCCGATCAACCAGGGTGACATGGGTTAACTCGAGTCATTGAGCTTTTCCAATCAGTTCTGGTCGACTCGACTAGCCAGGTAGGTGAGATCATGGGTGAGTATCCGCCATTAACCATCTTTCCTAGACATCAACCAAGTTGGCCAGGAAAGAGGTAGCCTCATACAACCATGATCACAATGCCAAACCTACCTCAACACCAGTCGGTTTACCAGACTCGATCAGACTAGCCTAAAGACTCGGGCGTCCACTGAGCCACTAATTGGATCCATTTTAGATGAACGGATCAACTAATCTAACTATTAGATAGTTCTAAAGAAGGACCTTAAACAACTTTTGTTTAATCTTCTTATTATCCGGTTCAACTAAACTTAGGTCTAACCCAGTTATGGACCCAACAAGTCAGCTAACCCAATTAACCCAAAATGGCTTATGCAAGTGTTTTAGATTTCATAAACCTAAAAGATTTTAATAAGCCAAAGATTTAATTAAAACAATTTTAATTAAGTCAAAATGTAAAACATTTTTACATAACCAAAAAATCATGCATCAAGATATTTTATATCCATATTAAACATGCCTAAAACTATGTATCATCAAATTAAAACATTTTTAATTTTAATATTCTTTAAGGATCCTTCTGAAAAGGCCAACACAGACGATCCGCATCGTGTCAAAGACACACGGTCATGGTGAAGATCTCAACTAGGTTCCAAAAAGAAATTTTTGATACATCATTAGATTAAAACAATTTTAATCTACATACATGCAAACATAAATAGATTACACATGGAACCTAGCTCTGATACCATTAAAAAGAAACTGATGTAGGTGGTTTGACAAGATCCTACACTAGGCATGCAAACATCTGCGGGAGCAGATTGTATTTTAAAATAATTTTTAAAATTCATGCAGCGGGTATCTGCTCCGCCAGGAATTAATCTAAATCTAGTTGCATTTAGGCATGCATAATCAAATAAAATATTTATAAAATATTAAACAATTTAATATATCCATGCATGATTAAAAAATAAATTTTCCATACCTTTATTCTGCCAGGAATAACTCTGGAATAAACCTGGAATAGACTGGAATAAAGTTATTCCAGTCGTCTTCCTCCTTGGGACCTTGTTTTTGGCTTGCAAAACGACGTCGGAACACCACCTTCTGGACCTCCGTTTGCTCCCAAATTTGAGCAGCGGCTTCTTGGACAAGTCTTCTTTGATTTGCCACCAGTTGCTGCAATCAAATCTAAGCCAAAAGAATTACATAAATCACCAAAGTCTGCTGCCAGATTTCTGCAGCAGAATTGGGCAGCATACTTTGGCCTTCGTTTCGGAGCAGCTGGGGTGATCCCGGCTCGCGTGGTTTGCACCTAGGAGTAGAGTGGTACTCCCTCTAGAGGGGAGACATGCCTGGGGCTCTCGGATCCGCCTCCATGCATGGTGCTAGCCACCGGAAAAGGGCTTCATGGTCACAGGTTTTCTGCAGCTGGGCAGAAACTTTGAGCACAACAAAAACAAGGGATTAAGGCCTTGTTTCTCTCCCTCACACACTCCTAAACCCAGCCCCAAGAGCACTCCAAATGAGCCTCTCAAGGAAGAAGAATACCTAGAGATGTTTGTTGCTTTCCCTCAATTCTCACACGTTGAAAAACTCTTATCTCTCGTTGAAACTTAACAAAACAACAACAGGTGATGGCTTGGTGTTAATAATATAAGCAACAGGGAGAAGTGGCAACGGAGAGGGTGGGAGGCCAAGAGGTCACCGGCTGCAATTAACCCAATTAATAGCCATTAAACCATTAAAAAAGGGGATTAAGGCCAGCAGGTGGAGGGAGAGGAGAAGATGTCGTTTGGCCTCCCAACGCTTGGAAATTTTCCAGCGAGAATCAACGTGTAAACGGTCACGCTGAGAAGAAAAAAAAATGTGGAAACCGGTTCAACCAAAACCGGTCCAAGCCATTTAAACCAACCCATTGGTTCAATCCCATTAAACCAAACGGTTCAATCCAATTGAACCTGGTTCAAGGAATAAAATTGGTTCACAACCAATTGGAGGCCGAAACGAACTCCGAATCAGTTCAAAACTGATTCAGAAAAATCCTGGCGCAGTGCTGGTCAACCTGGAACAATTCCGGTTGACACAAATAAGGGCAAGACGGGAAAATGTGTGCTCAAAAATACTGTGACCATAAAACCGAGACGATTCACAATCGTAATCGGTATCCGGATCAGAGAGTTATCCTCTGTGGCGTGTGATCTCATAGGTTCGAACCTAAATGGTAGCATTAGAAAATTTTCTAGTACCAGCATAGGAAACCATCTAGCAATGGGTCCCGGCATCCGGATACGTCGAAGATGCGGGAGCAAACTATCGAATCTCTGGCATATGGTTACCGTATAACTCATCCTTTTGACCTCTAATGCTCAGGACGACTGAGATTGGGCTGCCAACCCAGACTGAGTCAGTCGACTACATGTCTCAACCTCGCAAGCCCAGTGACTCTTCACTAGGACTACCCCGACCGAGGATTTGCTAAATTGAGATACAGCGAGACATTCAATCCAAACTGTTTGGATAGGTCAATTCCATCTTGGTCCATCACTGCTCCACAAGTACTTGCCTGTACCCAGAAACCTTCCGTCACCGGATTAAAAATCTGGGTAGTCCGACACCAAAGCACAGGGAGTTGCTTGCAAGCTACCGTGATGACCTCAGGTCAGAGGGACACATATACCCATATCCAATCGTGAGTATTCCTTTGGCAGAAAGGGGCTGCACGGAGTCACGTTCAATGAGATATCAAATATCTTACTTGCAGATCACATCAGTGTCACCACACTCATTTGGTCAAGAGGACAACCAAACGATGTGAACTACAATAACCTATACTTGATATATTGCTGTCCAGTACAATATATCCTTTGGTTGTGAACAGGATTTAAGGACCACTCGATACATCCTCTCTGTATCGAAGTCAGTGTAGTCTTAAGGACTTCATCACATGGAAAGAGTTCATTTCAGGGAAATTTGGTATGTGATGAGCTACCATAAATAATATTTTATTAATTCATAAAATGAGTACAATACTTAGCACAACCGCCTACAATCCAGGCAATTGGCTTTGGGACACAATTCCCAACACAAACCTTGACCGGGTGGTATCCAAGCCCCATCGAGGTAGAAAAGGCAAGACCCCCGACTACGAGTGCCATTCACCCATGTCACCTCCATCTCCTTTGGCGGAGGGATCTATTGATGAAGCCGTCAGGCGCATGGTGGAAAAGCACCTAGAGGAACATGAGCACAAGCTAGCGGAGTTCTCCCATCGATTTGCCAACATGCAGGGCTCCGCTAGCGAGCCAGCAGGCTACAACGCCCATCCCCCATTCTCCCAAGAAATCCAAATGGAGCCGATCCCGCACTGGTTCCGTATGCCACAAGTGGATCCTTACGATGGGACCACTGACCCCCTAGACCACCTGGAAAGCTACAAGGCCCTCATGAGGGTCCAGGGGGCCACCGACACCCTCTTCTGTGTTTCCTTTTTTGCTACCCTCCAGAAGGTGGCCTGGGTGTGGTTCTGCCGCCTCGAGCCGGAGAACATTGTATCTTTTGCTCAGTTGGAGCAAAAGTTCATGGCCCACTTCGATGCCTGCCGGAAGGTGCCACGAGAGGCAGACAACCTCTTTTACATCAGGCAGCAGGACCGCGACCCCTATGGGACTACGTTACCCATTTCAAGGCTACTGTGCTGGAGATCTACAGCCTTGATGAGCCAGTTGCTATGCTGGCACTGAAGCGAGGGCTTAGGACCTCCCACCCGGGACTACGTGGCCCGTTTCAAGGCTGCCATGCTGGAGATCTACAGCCTTGATGAGCCAGTTGCTATTCTGGCACTGAAGCGAGGGCTCAGGACCTCCTGCCTAACCTACTCGCTTGACAAGAAGCCCCCCAAGACTTATGCCGAACTCATTCTTCGAGCTCAGAAGTACATCCGCACCGAGGAGGCGGATCGTACAAGATGGGTGCTCGACGGCAAGCCACTGAAGAAGCCGGCCCCTGCTGAAGCATCCGGGATGCGAAAGCTGGGATCGCTAGCTCCGAGCCCTTGCCAAGAACCAAGGTCGAGGGGCCCTTCCATTCATGAAGAGAGGCTCCCTGCTCACCTTGAGGATGAAGATTCTCATGGAGATCGAGGGTGAGAGCTATCTGAGGCACCCGCCCCCGTTGAAACCATCCACTAGCCATGACAAATCGAAGAACTGTCGCTTCCACCGTGACCATGGCCACGACATCGAGAAATGCCGCAACCTCAAGTGGGAGATTGAAGAACTCATCAAGAGGGGCTAACTTGGGAGGTTTGTGGGGGGCAGACCTCAAGCAGAACCTTAGGCGCTCGTAGCTCTCCCTCTAGTTCTAGCAGTCGACAACCGCCCTACCGAGAAGCCGGTAGGGATGATAAGTTAGGGAGCCGGGCATGCACCCAAGAAGGCCCGGGGGGTAGGGTGTTCTGAAAATGTACTCCCCTTTATGAGGGAAGGGAAATATGGGGAAAAAAATATAAATAATGATACCGTGGTCGTCAAGATGACGATCGTGAAGCATCCTGTAAAATGCATCATGGTTGATAGTGGAAGCTCCACCGATGTGCTTTTTTTTAATGCTTTGTCCAGGATGAATCTCTCCCATGCTCAACTCAAGCCTGTGCACACCCCTCTTATTGATTTCACAGGTGATTCTGTAAGGATAGAGGGAGAAATAACTCTCCCAGTTACTACCGGGACCCCACCTCGGTAGAGTACAATCATGATGACTTTCACGATTGTCAGGCTTCCTTCAGCCTACAACGTGATTCTGGGCCGACTCGGACTCAACCTACTTGATGCCATCATCTCCACCAAAAGGTTGCTCGTGTAGTTCCCAATTCCCTACGGTGTTGGGGAAATGAGGGGAGCACCCCAGCCGGTGCAACACTACTTTCAAACACTCCCTGGGACTGAAACTCTGGAGGCCGACCCCAAGACGGACGACCTCGATCAAAGGGCTCAAGACCCTAGGGGAGGCCCGGTCGAGCGCCTACTCTCTTACTCACTTGGAAGCGACTCGTGAAGACGGTGCAAATCAGAGCCCAGCTACTCGAGGAGGAGAGGGCTCAACTATTGGAGTTCTTGTGGACCAATGTGGATGTGTTCGCCTGGACAGCAGCAACATCCCAGGTATCCCTCCTGATATCATCGCCCATCAATTGAGCATTGACCCAAAGTATAGGCCAGTTCGGCAAAAGAAGAAAAGCTTCACCCCAGAGAGGCAGGTTACCATCAACGAGGAGGTAGATAAACTCCTCGCCGCTGGTTTCGTTCGGGAGGTGCAGTATCCGAGCTGGCTGGTGAATGTGGTGATGGTAAAGAAGAACAATGGCAAATGGAGGATCTGTGTGGACTACTCCGACCTCAACAAGGCATGCCTGAAGGATAGCTTCCCTCTACCAAAAATTGACCAGTTGGTGGACGCCACCTCTGGCCACAAGCTGCTCTCCTTCATGGATGTATTCTCCATATACAACCAGATCCGTATGCACCCGGAGAACGAGGAGCACACCACCTTCATCACCGACCAAGGGACGTACTGCTACAAGATAATGCCCTTCGGTCTGAAGAATGCTGGGGCCACATACCAGTGTCTGGTCAACAAGGTCTTCAAAGACTAGATTGGCCGGAACATGCAGGTATATGTGGACGACATGCTGAAAATGAGCAAGCCGAGCTCAGACCATGTTGCTGACCTTGCCAAAGCTTTCCACAACCTCCGCAAACATCAGATGAAGCTCAACCCAGCGAAGTGCGCCTTTGGGATTGCGGCCGGGAAGTTCCTTGGCTTCATGGTCATCCAAAGGGGCATCGAGGCGAACCCAAAGAAGGCCCAGGCGATAGTCAACATGGAGCATCCCACATCCAAGAAGCAGGTCCAGCGCCTGATAGGGCACGTCACCGCTTTGAGCCTGTTCATCTCGAGGTCGGCAGATCTTGCCTTCCCTTCTTCAAGGCATTACGCAAGATGCATGACTTCACATAGACGGAGGAGTGCAGGATGGCCTTCGAGAACCTGAAGGAATTCTTAGCTTCTCCCCCCCCTTTGCTTTCCTGACCAGAGGGAGAGGAGGAACTCCTACTTTACTTGGTGGTCACGCCCGCGGCCGTCAGCTTGGTCCTTGTCTGTGCAGACGAGGATAAGTCCCAGAAACTGGTGTACTACACCAGCAAAATCCTCCATGATGTGGAGATCAGGTATACTCACTCCGAAAAACTCATTTTTGCACTAATAATGTCTGCTAAGCATCTCAGGCTCTATTTCTAAGCAGACCCTATCGTGGTCATGATGGATCAGCCATTGAGGACCATACTTAGCCATCTCGAGACCTTTGGGAGATTGGCCAAGTGGGCCCTATTGCTCAGCGAGTTTGACATAGTTATCGGCCAAGGTCTTCACAAAAGGCCCAAGTCCCAGCTGATTTTGTGGTCCAATGCACTGGATTCGTCGAGGAACCGTAGCAGACAATAATGGAGCGAGAAATAAAGCTCGAACCAGGGGAAGAACCTTGGATCCTTCATGTGGACGGTGTGTCCAACTCTGGCGGGAGCGGGGCAGGCCTCATCCTCGCCAACAGCGATGGTGTGGTGGCAGAGTGTGCCCTCTACTTCAAGTTCGCCGTAACAAACAACCAGGCGGAGTATGAGGCGCTCCTCGCGAATCTGAAAGTCTCCCGCGAGCTGGGCATGTAGACATTGAAAGTCTTCATCGACTCCCAACTGGTTGCTGGACAAGTCTCCAGAGAATATGAGGCTAGAGATCCCTAGATGGTGAAGTACCTAGATCGGGTCCGTTCCAGCATGGCAGGCTTCCAACGCTTCAGCATCTTCCACATCCCCCAGGGTGAGAATGTGCATGCGGACGAACTATCAAGGCTCGCAACCCTACCAGACTCATCACTGGGGCGCGCCTACATAGAGTACCTTGACAATCCAAGCTACGAAAGCCCAGAGGAGGTGCACCAAGTCACCCCCGAGCCGAGCTGGATGGACAGGTACATCAGATACATCACTGATGGCACCATACCAGAGGACCGCATGGAAGCTGGCCACTTCAAGAAAAAGGCCTCCCGGTTCATCCTAATGGAAGGCCAGCTCTACCATCGATCTTACTTCTACCCCCTCCTAAAGTGCCTCAGGCCTGCAAAGGTGACCTTCGTCCTCCAGGAGATACATGAAGGCCTCTATGGGAGTCATGTGGGAGGAAGAACACTGGCTTACAAAGCCTTTCACCAAGGGTACTTCTGGGAAACTACGAGGGAAGATGCAACCGACTTCGTCAAAAGGTACAACAAATGCTAGCACCACGCTCACATACAGCGCCAGCCGACGACGCCGATCTCTCAACTCTCATCCCCTTGGCCCTTTGCTCAATGGGGAATGGATATCTTAGGGCATTCTCCCCTGCACCCGAATAGCGGAGATTCCTGATGGTGGAGATCGACTACTTCACCAAATGGGTCGAAGCAGAACCACAAGCTCGGATCACCGAAGCCAATGTCCGCCAATTCTTCTAGAAGTCGGTCATCTGCCACCTCGGACTCCCTTACTACATCATCACCGACAACGAGAGACAATTTGACAGCCGGGAGTTTGAGGGGTTTTGCACCGAGCACGACATCCAACATGTTTCACCTCGGTAGCTCATCCCCAAACAAATGGGGAGGCCGAGGTGACTAATCGAACCATCCTCCAAGGACTCAGAACACGATTGGACCAAGCCAAAGGTAGATGGGTGGAAGAACTGCCGAGCATCCTGTGGGCCTATCACACAACCCCCAGGATAGCAACCGACGAGTTGCCCTTCAACCTTGTCTTCGGCACCGAAGCGATCATCCCAGTTGAACTCGGTGTGCCCACAATACGAGTACAGTAGTACGACGAAGTGCAGAACATGGCACACCTCCTGCTCAACTTAGACCTCCTCGAAGAAACAAGGGATAAAGCTTGACTTCGAATGGTAGCATACCAGCAATGTGTGGCCCGGTACTAAAACACACAGGTGAAGCCAAAGGTCTTCAGGCCCGGGGACTTGGTGCTGCACCGAGCAGAAGCGTCGCAGCCTCGGGAGTGCGACAAGCTCTCACCGAACTGGGAAGGCCCTTGTAAAGTAGCTGATACTCTCTCACAAGGGACCTACTACCTCGAGGACCTGACGGTGCCAAGTTCCCTCGAACATGGAACGCCTGCAACTTGAGGAGATATTATCAATGATGTAAGGTTTCTCTCCATAATAATAAAGATTTTCTTTTGCACATGTCACTATTTTCCTTGCAGGAAAATCTCAAACAAGTCTACGAGCCCAACTCCAAGACATCAACAACCCCGAAGCCTAGCTCTTCGACCAAGTAGGTCTTCGAGCCCATCTCCAAGACCCAAACAATCCTGGAGAAAGCTCTCTGGCCAAACAAGTCTTCGAGCCTAGCTCTAAGACATCAATAGCCCAGGAGCCCAGCTCTTCGGCCAAGCAGGTCTTCGAGCCCAGCTCCGAGACCCAAACAATCTTGGAGCCAGCTCTCCGGCCAAACAAGTCTTCAATCCTAGCTCTAAAACATCAACAACCCCGGAGCCCAGCTCTCCGGCCAGGCAGGTCTTCGAGCCCAGTTCCAAGACCCAAACAATCCCGGAGCCAGCTCTCTGGCCAAACAAGTCTTCGAGCCTAGCTCCAAGACATCAACAACCCAGGAGCCCAGCTCTCCGGCAGGTAGTTCTTCGAGCCCAGCTCCGAGACCCAAACAACTCCGGAGCCTAGCTCTCTGGCAGGCAGGTCTTCGAGCCCAGCTTCGAGACCCAAACAACTTCGGAGCCCAGCTCTCTAGCCAAACAAGTCTTCGAGCCCAGCTCCAAGACATCAACAACTCTAGAGCCCAGCTCTTCGGCAGGCAGGTCTTCAAGCCCAGCTCCGAGACCCAAACAATCCCGAAGCCAGCTCTCTAGCCAAACAAGTCTTCGAGCCCAGCTCCAAGACATTAACAACCCCGGAGCCTAGCTCTCTGGCCAAGCAGGTCTTCGAGCCAGCTCCGAGACCCAAACAATCCCGGAGCCAGCTCTCCGGCCAAACAAGTCTTCGAGCCTAGCTCCAAGACATCAACAACCCCGGAGCCCAGCTCTCCGACAGGAAGGTCTTCGAGCTCAGCTTCGAGACCCAAACAACTTTGGAGCCCAGCTCTCCGGCAAGCAGGTCTTTGAGCCCAGCTCCAAGACCCAAACAACTCCAGAGCCCAGCTCTCCGGCCAAGCAAGTCTTCGAGCCCAGCTCCAAGACGTCAACAACCCCGGAGCCCAGCTCTCCGGCAAGCAAGTCTTCGAGCCCAGCTCCGAGACCCAAACAACTCCGGAGCCCAGCTCTCCGGCAAGCAAGTCTTCGAGCCCAGCTCCGAGACCCAAACAACTCCGGAGCCCAACTCTCTGGCAAGCAAGTCTTCGAGCCCAGCTCTGAGACCCAAACAACTCCAGAGCCCAGCTCTCCGGCCAAGCAGGTCTTCGAGCCTAGCTCCAAGACCCCAAACAACCCCGGAGCCCAAATCTCCGGCAGGCAGGTCTTCAAGCCCAATTCCGAGACCCAAACAACTCCAGAGCCTAGCTTTTCGATAGGCAGGTCTTCAAGCCCAGCTTCGAGACCCAAACAACTCCAGAGCCCAGCTCTCCGGCCAAACAAGTCTTCGAGCTCAGCTCCAAGACATCAACAACCCCGGAGCCCAGCTCTCCGGCAAGCAAGTCTTCGAGCCCAGCTCCAAGACCCAAACAACTTTAGAGCCCAGCTCTCCGGCAGGCAGGTCTTCGAGCCCAGCTCTCCGGCAGGCAGGTCTTCGAGCCCAGCTCCGAGATCCAAACTACTCTGGAGCCCAGCTCTCCAGCCAAACAAGTCTTCGAGCACAGCTCCAAGACATCAACAACTCCAGAGCCCAGCTCTCTGGTAGGCAGGTATTCGAGCCCAGCTCCAAGACCCAAAGAACTCCGGAGCCCAGCTCTTCGACCAAACAAGTCTTCGAGCCCAGCTCCAAGACATCAACAACCCCGGAGCCTAGCTCTTCGGCAAGCAAGTCTTCGAGCCCAGCTCCAAGACCCAAACAACTCCGGAGCCCAGCTCTCTGGCCAAACAAGTATTCGAGCCCAGCTCCAAGATGTCAATAACCTCGGAGCCCAGCTCTCCAGCAAGCAAGTCTTCGAGCCCAACTCCGAGACCCAAACAACTCTGGAGCCCAGCTCTTCGGCAAGCAGGTCTTCAAGTCCAGCTCCAAGACCCAAACAACTATGGATCCCAGCTTTCCAGCCAAGCAGGTATTCGAGCCCAGCTCCGAGACCCAAACAACTCCAGAGCCCAGCTCTCTGGCCAAGCAGGTCTTCGAGCCCAACTCCAAGACCCCAAACAACCCCGGAGCCCAGCTCTCTGGCAGGCAAGTCTTCGAGCCCAGCTCCAAGACATTAACAACTCCGGAGCCCAGCTCTCCGGCATGCAGGTCTTCGAGCCTAGCTTCGAGGCCCAAAAAACTCTGGAGCCCAGCTCTCCGGCCAACCAGGTCTTCGAGCCCAGCTCCAAGACCCCAAACAACCCCGGAGCCCAACTCTCTGGCAGGCAAGCCTCGAGCCTAGCTCCAAGGCATCCAAGACCTGAGAAGCCCTCAGGCACCCAAGCCCAGAGAAAAGTCCTCTGTCACCAAAGCCTCGAGCCTAGCTTCAAGGCATCTAAGACCTGAGAAGCCCTCAGGCACCCAAGCCCGGAGAAAAGTCCTCCGGCACCAAGACCTGAGAAGCCCTCAGGCACCCAAGCACGGAGAAAAGTCCTCCAGCACCAAAGCCTCGAGCATAGCTCCAAGGCATCCAAGACCTGAGCCAGCCCTTAGGCACCTTGGACCAAGGCCAGCTCTCCGGCCAAGGGATCTTTGAGACCAGCTGCTCCTAACTACCCAAGTCCTGAGCCCAACTAGCTGACATTGAAGCCTCATCACCAGATCCAAGACAAGATGGAACCCTTCTCTCTTATCTCACTACATACTTTCAAAAAAAAAAAAAAGCAAAAAGAAAGAAAAAAAAAGAAGAAAAAAGAAAGAAAAGAAGAGAAAAGAGGGAGGAGGAGAGAAGCAATGAAGGCACAGGATAAGGTAGTTCAAAAATTTACTTTCATTAAACAAAATGTCTTTACAAAGCACCCTTGGGCCCCTAACATGTTGGGCGACCCAATTCAAGTACAAAAGAAAAGGAGAACTACTCTCTAGCTGGCCCCCCAGCTGGGCTGCAAGGTTGAGAGGTCCCATCTGCGGGGACCTCTGGCTAAGCAGCTCCGGTCTCGGGTGCTGCAGCTCCATCCTCGACTGGCGTAGAATGCTCAGGAGCGATGGCTTCCTCGGCACTCGTCTCCTAGTCCGAAACTCCGGGGTAACTAAGGCGTCTGCGGCCCTCATCAAGGACGAACCCCTCAACTCGGTGGTGCAGGTACATGAAACCCTTATCGAAGGAGTCCGATGTCGTTTGGTGGATCTCGGTGAGGAACTCCTTCGAGGCCTTGTACCTTGCGACCGCCTCCTCTGCCTCCTTCTTTGCCTAGGTAGCCTCACATCTGGCGGCCTCTGTCGACTTGGTCACCTCGTCTGCCGCCTTCAGAGCCGTGGTTGATTTCTCTTTCTCCGTCGCTAGCCTGGTCTGGAGGGATCGAGCGATCCCCTGCTGCCAGGAGGCCTCGACATTGAACACACCCAGCCTCCTCTCTGCATCGGCGAGCTCCTCTGCCTTCTTCTTTGACTGTGCCAGCTCTCGATCGAGGCCCTCCCGGAGCTCCTTCGCTCGCCCCTCAGAACTGGTGAGCTACTTCTCGAGATCCTTGACCCACTGGTCAAGCACCCCATCAGCGTCTGTCCTTTTCTTCATGTCGGCCTTCAGCGACTCGACCTCTGCTGTTCGTTGCGGTCATTCTTCTGTCAGTTTCGACAGCAGTCCCTGATGAAGAGGACCTCGGCACCGATCTGCACCATGCAAAAGGTCAAAAAAAAAAAAGAGAAAAGAAAAGAAAAAGAAGAGAAGTGGAGACACTCACTGAATAAAGCTGAGGGAAGATGCTACCGATCACATCTCCCAATCGCAGCCCGGCCATATCCTGCCGATTGCAATGCTGGATGGAGAAGTCTATCATGCGCTCGGCTAGGGTGAGGTTGCCCATCAAGGAGCTCTCCGGCCCTAGCTTGAACGGAAGTCGGCACTGCACCTCTTCCCTCCTGCTCTCTTGAGGAGCAGGTGCACCCATCCCACCAACAGTGGGGCCCCCGGGTGCCGGCCGAAGATCCGGCACCCTCGTAGGCAGAGCCCTCATCGCAGGCTCACCTCCAACTCGAACTTCCCCCTCCTCGACCTCCACTACAGCCGAGCTCGGGGAGACAGGGGACATAGCTGCGGCGGCCCTAGCCCAGACGACCACCTTGGGCTCCTGGGCGGGGGCTGTGGCCTGTTGACTTGGCCACTCAGGAACCTTCCAGACCGTCCACTAGTTCATCCCTGGCATTACGGATAGCACGGGAGCAGCTTTAGCCTCTCCCCTACTCGAGGTGGCTGGCATGGTGGGAGCGACCGCCGAAGCACTCTCGTCCTGAGCCTGTCTCGAAGGAGGCTTGTCGGCCATCCCAGTGATCGACAATGCACACAGATCAACCAAAGGTTAGAAGCCAGAAAGATCAGTACAAAAAAAAATGAAGGAAAGAAAGACCTAAGCCAGACTCACCCGACCCCCTCGTCGGGTCAACCATGATATCAAAGAGGTTCTGCTCCGACAACAGAACCTCCAGAGAAGGGATCTGGGCAGTGCGGAGCTGCTCATAGTCATCCCGGTCAGCCGCATCAACCGCTGAGATTCGATTGGGAGATTGGTTCAGATCACTCCAGACCTAGTCAACTCCCTCGACGGTGACAAATAAAAACTTGCTCTTCCATCCCTTGATGGAAGAGGGGAGTTCAAACTTGATGCCATTAGGGCGGGAAGACAAGGACCACCACCCGTTCTTGGTGGGGTGGCGTTTCAGGGCAAAGAATGCCCTGAACAAGGAGAACCAGGCAACAAACCCGTGGAAGTGGCAGAGGACGATGAAGGAGAAGATGGTCCTAATGGCGTTCGGGACTAACTGGGTAGGGACTAGATGGTAGTTGTCCAGCACGGACATGAAGAAGGGATGGAAAGGAAAACGAAGCCCTCCTGAGAAGGTCTCTTCATAGAAGGCAATCTAGCCCGGGCTACTTGAAGTAACCCTCTCTCCAGGTCAAGGGACCTGGAGCCGGACAGAATGTGGGATGTCATAAACATCCCGAATGGTCCCCAGCTCCATAGCATTGATCGTCGAAATGATCTCACTGGGACCTGTTGACCAGACAGGTTTGGGTGAAGGAAAAGCATGAGAAGGAAGAGAAGAATCAACCCCTGGGTCCCCAATGGACACGGGGCGAAGTGGAAGGGCCAACCTCCTACTAAACTCGACGCGTGCCCTCTTCAACTCCTCATCGAAGGAAGAAGATGCCGGTCCCCTCGCAGAGGGACCGGCTTCGCCCTGACTGGTGGAAGGACAGAATCCAGGACCGAAGCGGGACATCATAAGGAGGAGGAAGAAGCAGGAGACCTAAGGAGGAGGAAAGTCGGTCTCGGTTTGCAGGAGACCCTAGACTGGGGAGAGGAGCCCTACCGCAGTGAGAAGGAAGGAAGAATGGAGACCAACCTGGTTCCTTAGGGGGGCAGAAGCAAATTGTGAAGAAGGGAAGGTCCGGATACTGCAGCAAGCACGAAGGATTTGAAAGAATGGATGTTTTGAGTAAAAATATTCTTTTCATTTCAAAAAGACCCAGCGGATCCGTACCGTTACAACC
Organism: Areca catechu; assembly: GCA_021397845.1. NCBI lineage: Eukaryota > Viridiplantae > Streptophyta > Magnoliopsida > Arecales > Arecaceae > Areca > Areca catechu. The sequence continues at coordinate 120,113,342 of CM038043.1, forward strand.
TCTTCGCCGACGGATTGATGCCACGTGTCAGCCATTGGTGAGAATGGTGTTCCGGGTGCTCTAGATTCCGCATCGGCATTAACTACTTCTCGAACGTGGCCACGTGGCGGCCCTGCAATGGCTTGGGGGACCGTTCGTGAAGCACCGACAATCATGGCCATCATTGTGCTGGATTTTCACCTTTCCGTGTCAGCAGTACATTTACTCCCTTCGACTCGAGCACCGCGCACTAACAAGCCTTGGGATGGGGGGCAAATGATGTGGTAGGATCGCTATGTGGAACAGCTATCAGATGCCATGTCAGGAAAGATAGCCATGTCAGGTACTCTAACCGACTCCTTGGCTAGGTTGAGCTCCGTCAGAACAACAGGGCCTTCCACCAAGCCGAGCTTCGACCTTCGCCAAATCGAGCCCCTCGAGAGATCGAGCCCTGTGCACGGAGTCGAGCTCAGCCCTCCTCCACCACGTGGAGTCTCTCTCCGAGGTCGAGCCCTCTAGGCCGGAGCCACCACCTGTCCTCCTCCAGATCGAGCCCCTGAGATCGAGCCCTGTGCACGGAGTCGAGCTCAGCCCTCCTCTGCCACGTGGAGGAGGGCTGAGCCCTCCTCCAGATCGAGCCCCTCGAGATTGAGGGTATACGGAGTCGAGCTCAGCCCTCCTCCGCCACATGGAGTCTCTCTCCGAGGTCGACCCCTCTAGACCGGAGCTGCCACTTGTCCTCCTCTAGATCGAGCCTCTCGAGATCGAGCCTTGTGCGCGGAGTCGAGCTCAGCCCTCCTCTACCATGTGGAGTCTCTCTCCGAGGTCGAGCCCTCTGGACCGGAGCCACCACCTGTCCTCCTCTAGATTGAGCCCGGCCTCCCCTGCTCGGCCTCCAACTCAGGTAAAGGCAACAATGGGCGAAGAGACAGAACCGTCAACCAGGACACCGACGAGCCGCCCGAGGATCACAGCCAGATGCCCACCAGGCCGTAATAACTACCCACGGCTGTCACTTACACCAAAAAAGGGAGGAGCCCTTCGTTTGAGATGTTGCACCCTCCACCAATCTCCTGAACTGCCCAGAAGGGGAAGTCAACCAGGAGATTCAAATCCCGGGGACGGCGGCCCCCCGATCGAGACACTACCAAACTTCCCAAAATGGAGCGACCAGAAGGAATGTCAGAGCACATGACAGCTTTCCTTAGCATGAATCGGGAAAGCCGTCCCGTCCACGACACGGGACATGCCGCACGCGCCTGCCAACCCAGAAAGAACCCCAAGGCAAGCGTCCAACGGTAACCTTGACTACAAAAAATGATCGACACCCTTGAGAGGGGGAGGTAACTCAACTCAAGAAAATATAAGCAATACAAACAAACACCAGGGCAAGCTCAACCAGAAGAGCGATGCACCACCACCACTCTAAGAAAATAAAGGAGGAGCAGTTACGCAGAGAATCCCTCTAACTCCGCCATCATCCTCCTACACAATTTCATCTTATTCTAATACCATTAACTCCTCCTAGCATGGAGTCCATCAAGAGGGGCTCGACCAGGAGGACCTGTTCCCCTGGATCGTCACTGAATTGTCCGTCGGAGTGCCCCCGCCGGAATCCCCGACCCGTGTCACTAACCCAGTTTTTACAGGTCTTGCAGGACAGGACCTCCCAGGAGCATCAAGTCACGCACTCCGGTGCTGACAGCAGCTACAGGCCATGGCGATCTTAGCGGCAACACACATCATAGCTGTTAAAAGAATCATTAAATATCTGAAAGGCATATGCAATGTAGGTTTATGGTATTCTAAGCACACATCTTTGAAATTAATTAGTTGTTCTGATGCTAATTATGGAGGTATAAAATTGATAGAAAAGGCACAAGTGGCACCTGTCAATTTCTAGGTGTTAACTTGATCTCTTGGCACTGTCGCAAGCAGAACTCTGTAGCACTATCTACTGCTGAGGTAGAATATGTGGCTGCTGGGAGCTGTTATGCTCAAATGTTATGGATCAAGCAACAACTAGAAGATTATGGTGTTGTCCAATCTAAAATTCTTATTAAATGTGACAATACTAGTGCTATTAATTTATCCAAAAATCCAATTCAGCACTCACAAACTAAGCACATAGAAATTAAACATTATTTTATTCGTGATCATGTTTTAAATAATATTGTTGAGCTAGAATTTGTACCCACTGAAGATCAACATGCTGATATATTTACTAAACCCCTTAGTCTAGATAGATTTGAGAAGATTAGAGGCGAATTAGGCCTATGTGACCCATTCTGAACAATTTGACCTAATTTTTTTTAAAAAAAATAAGGAAAAATTATCTAGGTATTTCAATTTTTTTTCTAGAGCATAGGGCAACCTATTTTAGTCTCTAGAAACCAATAGAAATTGATTTTAACCATTTTTGACTTTTAGGCTATTTTTTGGCTCGAGCCAACTCGAGTCATCAAGCTATTCGACGAGCCGACTCTAATGTCAGGATGAACATTTTTTAAATAGGGTTTCATAGGTTTGTATTCATTTCATCTTTCCATTTTTCTCACATCCCCTTTGCGACTCCTCTTTCCATCCTAGGAAAACATCCTAGAACACTTTCTAAACCTTCCAAACTCTTAATCCTAGCTAGATGGCACCTCGTAAGGCCATAGCCAAAAAACCTAGGAGGTTGGTTCGGACAGTTGTGGAGGAACGAAGGATGAAACGATGTTTGGACACCTCTAATCCAGAAAAAGAATAGCAAATAGAGCAAGAGGAAGAGCCACAAGAACCCAGGCAAGTCATTCTAATGGGTAATCAACAAGTTACTCCTGGTAGATGTATAGATTTCAATTTCTTGGAGCAAGAGCATTTATATATTGGGGATTGGTTAGCTAAACAGGGTTGGAGAGATTTCTGTCTGTTGAATGTACTCACTTATCCAAATCTTTTCAGGCAGTTTTTTAAAAGTATGTCCTTAGGTACATTCCATATTGAAGGGACTGTGAAGGGAAAACACATTGAAATTAGTGAACAAAAATTGTCAAGCATCCTTCACATTCCAAAAGAAGGTGAATGTTACCTAGTTCTGAAGGAGAAGTAGAAGACCCTAAGACTAGTACTGGAAAGAAAAAGTGTAAAGGGTATTATTCATGTTAGTGCAAATCAGTTATCATTGGAAATGAGATTATTGCACAACATTATCAGTCATATTTTCTTGCCTCGGACAGGGCGGTTTGATTGGGTCAGTGAGCGTGACCTAGTTTTTATGAGATGTCTGATTGAGGGGGAGGCCCTCAATTTACCATTTATTATGCTTTCATAAATGAGAGAGGCTGCTCGTAGGGCACACGCATGTCTACCATATGGCATGGTTTTCATACTTCTATTTCAGGATGCCCTAGTTGACTTGATAGGTGAGGACAGCTGGCTACTTCTACATACTGACAGGTACAATCTGAAATCCCTTAATCGGATGGGATTTATCAAAGTAGATGGTCACTGGATTCGGAAGATTTCAAGTATTCCAGTTACTCACTCAAATGTTGACTCGGAGGAGGACATTCAGGTAGTAGAGGGACATGGTGCGGAGGTAGATGCACATACTGATGAGGCTGGACCTTCAGAGCCAGCTCCTACCACTCCTCGTTCACCATTTAGGGGATCTACAGCTGTTGGACCTGATGCTGATGACAGACTATAGAGAGTACTAGATGAGATATCTTGTCTCAGATCTGACATTGATACCAGGATAGCTCTACTCCAGTCTGAGATGCAGCAGGGATTCCAGGATATCATGACCATTCTTAGATAGCTTCTGCAACCAGCAGTCTATACCGATGACTTCCACAGCAGCACCTGACACTAGCACAGCACTTATTGTGAGTAGGGACAGGCGGCACATTTCAGTGACATTCCTTGACATGCCACTCCTGCTGAGGCCGAGGCTGGTATTGACATTCCAGTATCTGACGTTGGACAGACTCCAGCTACAGAGATATTATCTACCACCAACACTTTGGCGTTGTCCTTTGATCCTCCCACTGCCAGACCCACTCCCATTATCATTTCTTCAGAGTCCAAAGTAAAAGCTAGAGCCAAAACAAAAGCTTCTAGGACTACCACACCTACTAGGACTAGAATCAAGGACCTTAGACCTAGGTGTCCTAAGTTTAAGCCTAGTCCAGGCATCTTAGAGGTCAGCTCCTCCTCTAGTGAGGAAGACCTTAGTGGTGATGATCCTAGCCCATCATTTTAATGTTTTAGTCTTTTATCTTGATATTTTTAGGACTCTATGTTAGTTATATTTTGATGTTGTGATACTATTTTATCGTGCTGAGGCACATTCGTAATGTATCACTTATGTACCGACTTTTCATTTATATATATATCACCTTTTATGCTACATGTCTTCTTATGATACACTCATATACTATCTTTGTTATGAATGACTTATTGTGATTGTATGTTCTCTTCTCTTTAACATCTTTTGTTGATGACAAAAAAGGGGAGAATGGAGAATGTGCATGAAAAGGCTATGATATGAATGTTAAATTTTAAATGTTTATATGTTGATATGAAAATTTGATGAAAACAAAAAGAAATGTTATTCTAATAGTAAGGGGGAGCTTATATCTAGTTTTTGTTAAGTTTTCATGAAATTCACTTTAAATACTTGTTAATTTTGTAAGTTTCGATACACAATGTATAGATGATACTCCTGATACATTATGTATTGATACATTATGTTCCGATACTCGATACACATTTGATATATTATGTTTCGATACTTATTGCTCATATAATATAGATAATATAGTGTATCGATACATATGATACTTGGTGTTAATAGTTTTCAGTTTTATATAGTTGATACATTTGATACATATGATACATTGGGACACACTGTGTTGATACCTTGATACTCAATTTGTGTGATACACACTATTCTAATATCATTTGATAAATGTGAATATAAAGTAATTGTAAAGTGCTTTTAAATTCTGCTCATGCCCAGTGTTTTCTCATCATCAAAAAGGGAGAGATTTTTGACCCCTGGAATGATTTTGATAATCACAAAACATTGGAGCATGTATTTGATACTAATTCTTTCAAATTCCTTAAGAAGTTTTTGCAGAAAATTGGTTACCTTTAGTTTAAATTTGTTTTCGATTTGATGGAGAGCTAATTCAATTATGTATGTAATCTTATGAACTTTAACTTGTAAAAGCCCTAGTTTTGTCAATCTTGTAATCTTGTAAAATGGGCTAAAAATTGTAAAATTGAGAGTACGTAGATTAGCTCCTATTTGATTCAAGTGTTGAAGAGTTTTGGAGAAGCTTGAAACATCAATTGAAGACTTGGCAAGAGCTAACTCATGGATCAGAGTCGACTCCTTGTGTGATGCAGGGGTGTAGGGTAGGGCTAGAGATGCTAGTATGGATGCTTATGATGCAAAGGAATTTTTTTATTGTTGATGAGCTTTAGATATTTTTTTAGGTTTTTGATTTTCGATCACAAACAAAGACTAGAAATAGGAGAAGCTGAATAATAGAAGCCTACACTAGCAATTCAAGTCCCTAAATAGTGAAAATGAGACAGGATCCCGGGATTAAGAAATCCCGGTAGGACTAAGCTCGATACACAATACTTACATAGGAGATAGGGGCAAACCTCACACATCTGAAGTGCCCGATGCAGAGATCGCTCAACTCGGCGGATGCGGCCTGGGTGCCCGAGCAATCGAACCCGTGGATGCACCGGCTTTCGGTCGGGTGGTCGCGATGGCAAAGCAGACAGTCTCCGGTGCCCGAGATACCAAGGAGGACCTGTAGGCAAGCAAAGTAGGGATTAGCAAAGTGGAGAGACGTATTGAAATGGAACTAAGGTAGGGTTGAGAAGGGGCTTCGAGCCCGGTGTCCGGCTGGATTTCGAAGTCGAAGAAGGAGATAACTTGGGGCCTCGCATCCCACGATGTCCTGGAGGACAAAGGATTGTGGCCTCACACCACTCGACATCGAGGAGGACGATGGACTTGCGATGCCCTGGGGCAACGGAAAGGTGGCCTCACACCACTCGACGTCCCTGGGGACGAAGGAAGCTTCACTCAAACCTAGTCTAGGAGACAATGGTTGGAGGGGAAACAAGACTCAAGCTTTTTTCATTCAATCATTCAATACCCTTACAATGGAGGGGGTTGGGTCCTTTAAATAGGCACCCAAGGCCCATTTGAATTCAAAACATTTCAAACCAAATTACAACCTAAAAGATGGCGCCCACATGGATGGGGAGAGCTCTTCATGGCCGACCAAAGGGAGGAGGGGATTGGCATGGCATGTGGGCGGGCTTGGAGAGGGGGATTGACCTTTTGACTTCCTTCTTTGCATGCTTACTTTGGGAAGAAAACAAGGAGCAAGGCTTGCTTGAAGGGATGTGTCTCCTTTGGGTTTCTTCCATGCCTAGTTGAGTGAATCATGGCTGACCAAGGAGGGAGCTTTGGGCGTTGCAAATTTGAAGGCTTGGAATGGGGAATGTGCTCCTTGACTTTCCTCTATTGTGTGACTACTTTGGGAAGAAGACTTGGGGATGGCTTGTTTTGTGGCTTGGTCTCTTCAAGAATCTTCAACGCCCCATTTATTGATGGATCATGGCATGATGTGGGAAAGGGAAGAGGGGGATGATGTCTCCTCCTTCCAAGGTTGCCCAAGAGAAAATGGTATGGAGAGGGCATGTGGAATGCATGAGGGCGCCTCCTTGCTTCCTTCCTTGGATGCCCAAGTAGCAACTGATGTGGCGCCACATAGGTGGCTGAGGTGGCGCCTATGTTGGCATCTTTCCAAGTGTAAGAGGTGGGTTGGCCCACAAGGAACTTGACTTGGTCTTGAAAGCCAGGTTGACTTCAATTGGGCTTGGGCCCAATCCAAACTCAGACTCGAACCAAAAATAAATACAGGACCCATGACCTAAACTTGACCCAAATTGGTCAAGGTACAAGACTAAAACAAACTTAGACTAGGTACATGACTAAAAATTATAAAATTACTTTGGCTTATAGCCTTATTACAAGACTCACAAAAGTAGAACCCTAATTTGAGATCCATAGAGGGTTGGGGAGCCTCTGTCAGATCCTGGTGCCCACACCATTGTGGCATGGCACGGAAAAAATTTTAGAGTTTTAGTATCAAGAGCCAACTCCTGTCCCAAGAACCGACTCATGGAAAGATATATTTTTTTGAAGTCTGAGAATTCGAGCCGACTCGAGCTCTAAGAGCCGACTCGCCCAGAGTTATGATTTTTGATGGATTGAGAACTCGAGCCGACTCTGTCCTGAAGAACCGACTCTAGGTATTTGTCATTTTGAATTGACTGAAGGCAAGAGCTGACTCTAGCTTGAAGAGCCGACTCTTACAAAAATTTATTTTGGACTGTCTGAGACTTTGAGCCGACTCGTGGACCTCGAGCCAACTCGAGTAGCCATTTTCTACACTCTAATGGCTAGTTGCTGAAAATGATTTTTGAATTCCATTCATCTCCAACAACTCTTTCACGAATCCCTAGGCCCTACAACGGCCATATCTCATGGAAAACTATAAAAGGGATTGTTTTTAAGGGATTAAACAATTATTAAAGGATTATTATTGATTTATCTTGAGATATTGAAGAGCCTTAAAGTCTTTCACCTACCTACTTCAAGAGCTTTCAAGTTAGGATTCAAAGCTTCACCAACTCCACTTCATCATTGAATCCACTCATTAAACAAGCAAAGAAGCAGCTTGAAGAGCATTAAAGAGCATTCAAAGCTAGGCTTCAACTTGATCTACATTGGCAACACTTAAACAAACTTGGTTTATTGTAGTTGCTTGTTTATCTTTTCTCTATCTTTGTTTTCTCTCTAAGAACGGCAAGGGGATGTGTCTTAAGAGAGGGTTGAAGGTTTTTAGGTGAGCCTTGGTAAAACCTAAGTTGGGTTCTTGGTGATCCTGGTATAAAACCAAGTGTTAGGATTTTCTTTGGTGATCCCGTTCAAAACCAAAGGGAGTTTGGGTTTCTATGGTGATCCCGGTAAAACCAAATGATAGAAAAGTGCCCTAAGAGCCAATCATTATGAGGGCCTTTTTGTAAACTTCCAACTCATGTATGACATATTTTTATATTAATAAAGGCATGTGATTCATCATATACTGCTGTATCATGTTTCTGATGATTATGATGAACCCCATAAAATAGGGTAATGGAATTAGGGTTATGATAAAATAACAGTGAGACCTAATTCCTATAAATCTTAATCTAGAATATTTCTAGTCATTGGACCATCGATTCGGGGATCGATGAATCCGGAAAGACTAGCTTATCCTATATATGCTCAGTTGATGAGGGTGGTTGATCTCACAACCACTTGTGTAGAGACACTAATACAAGGATAAGGGTGCTCATCAGAGTATGAGTACACTGGAACTGATCCGCACCGGGACTATCTTATGGAAGTCTTACACTTGTCAAAAGATAGATCCCAGAATAGAAGTTGTGCATGTGATCTTTAGACCTGAGGTCACCATGGTTCCTTGTGCACACTAAGCCATACTTTAGTTCATACTCATTCATGGCATTGCGACATGTACGGGGTGTTCTAGGTATGGTGGAAGGTGTACGAAGGATGTGAGTGGACCAACAAGGAATCGATCATTCCTAGTAAGAGAAATTGTTATCCCATGCAATCTTTTCGATGAGAGACTTAAGGAGCCTTTGATCAAAGCAGGATGAGATTAGTGGAATCTAATCAGTCATCAGTTGAGTCCTTATGATCGAGCTGAGATTCGATATGATTAAGTGTTAGGATTTGACATCTATCCATACCTATCACTTAATTGGGATAATGGGAGATCGAAAGATTGAATTGCACAGTAACTTACTACTGAAGGGTATTTTGGTATTTTCTACCAAATTTCTCATCTTCCGGGTAGGCATGACACGTTTCTAGATATCAATCTTGTCTTGTAGGTTTTCATGAACCAATTGATTTGGTTTCATGAGTCAATTCGATGTGTGATTCGAATTGGACAATTAGGTGAGCCAATTTGACCTAATTAGGTCAATTAGGTTCGATCGGATCGAATCGGCTCAAACCTAAACCTACTGCTAGCTAGATGTGGAATCCAATGGGTCACACACAATAGAGACTTGGCCAAGAAAGTCATTTATGATTTAATTAGGGTCATAGGATCCTTATTGGTTAGCCGGATTATATACTAGCATATGTAGGCTAACATAATTCCTAACCCAGTTGGATTGGATTCGGTTGCTTGCTAATTGGGCTAACCTAATTATCGGAGACCTAAATTAGGTTGAGTCCTAAGTGGGGCTAGCCAAATTAGAGCTTGATCTGATTTTAATTTGGGCTTAAGGGCATTTTAGGTGCCATATATGAAGAGTCCCAATGGCATGGGACTCTTGGTACCTAAATGATACCTTAACTTCAAAAAGGCACAGAATGAGCTATAGACCTCTGATTTGAAAAAAAATTATATGGTCAGAAAGCTTATTTAATGCTCTTTCCAATGACACCCATATTGCATATATTTTACTAATCAAAATATGCTACTTTGGGTGGAGAGAGAAGTGGGAAAGGAAAGTGGCGCCCTTTTGGCGCACCCGGGAGAAGTATGGCACGCGCAGAAGGACTAAGAGTCCTTTTGCAGATGAAACTCTGGGAGCTTCATCAAAGTGGAGTCTCTTCACTTTATCCCCACACCTCTTGGAGAGGATTGACCGGTCAAAGAAGTGGAAGGGGCGGCGTGAAAGCAGAAAGAAATATTGGCGTGCAGATGAAGAGTCGCTTCTCTTCATCTGCGCGCGCACTATTCTGAGGTAGAGTTATTCTGCCCTTAGGACTCTGCCTATTCCATGCTCTTCAAGATTAAAAGGATGCCTCCTTCCATTCTTCATAACCGGTATATGCCACATGGCATATGGGGAACTGCTCTGGTAAGGGAAAGAACATCAAATAAGACTCTTGAAGCATGAAGAGCCTTATCAGACATGAAGAGTCATATCTGATAAGGAGTCTCGGAATGCTTTTCATGCCCCATCTGAATCTATATAAAGGGGGTACAGTGAAATGAGACTTGAGATTTTTGGTCATCAGAAATAGAAGTCCATTTTCCTGAGAGTTATCTGAGTGCCTCTTTCTGTTGTCTCCCTCCCTCCTTTTAAGACAAGACTTGTCTTGTTAAGACAAGGTCTTATCTTTTAGGACAAGGCTTTGTCTTAGGATATAAGCCTAAGGGGTCCTAGGAGAGGGTTGTCCTAAATCCAAGAGTGCCTTAGGAGAGTGTCTAGAGAGCCCTACAGTAGGACAGGGTGTCCTACAGTGGTCAAAGGTCTAAAGGCTGTCCTAAGAGTCCTATTGAAGCAAGCAATCCTGGTAGGGATTCTTCCTTGGTTCAAGTCTCGTGTGGATCACCGTTGGAGGGCTTGCACTTGTGAGCATCGTGGAAAGGATTGGATTTAGTGATCCAGGTATGTTAATTGACTTTATTTTATGATTCATTAGTTGTAATTGCCCAAGGGGTTCCTGGGAATTAGAGTTTTCTATACATGTTATACATGTTAGGGTATCATGCTATGAAATTTTATTTTGAAAGTCAATTCCGCATGCTGCATGATCCCCGTGACCCTGGGAGATTTCCATCACCAAAGTGTATAGGTTTGGATTGTGAGCCTTGTAAAACAGTCCGACTGTATTCCGGTTGGGAGATATATTGGAAATCTCAAGTGGTGCTTGGATAGTGGACATAGGAGCCGGTTGCTCCGAACCACTCTAAATCTCTTTGTGCTTGTGCTCTTATTGTTTTATTATTTTTACTTAATTACTTCCGCATTGCATATTGTACCATAACACTAAAAGAATTTCAAGGTGCACATAATTGTGAAAAGTTTTTTAATCTCAATTCACCCCCCTCTTGGGAAGCCGCCTGGGCAACAAAGATAATATCATCAACATAAATTTGTACAACTAATATATCATTATTTTTCTTTTTGATAAAAAGAGTTTTATCAACATTTTCTCTTGAAAAATTATTTTTAACAACAAAGTGCTAAGTCTATCATTCCAGGCTCTAGGGTTTGTTTCAAACCATAAAAAGCTTTATTAAGTTTAAACACGTGGTTTGGAAAGGCATGGTTTTCAAAACCCGGTGGTTGTTCTACAAAAACTTGTTCAACGATAAAACCATTTAAAAATATACTTTTCACATCTATTTGAAAAAGTTTGAAGTTCATGTAGTAAGCAAATACAAGTAATAATCTAATGGCTTCTAGTCTTGCTACAGGTGCATAGGTTTTATCAAAATCAATACTTTCTTCTTGACATATCCCTTAGCCATTAATCTAGCTTTGTTTCTAATGACATTTTCTTATTCATCTAGTTTATTCCTATAGACCCATTTGGTTCTATAATTGGGTGGTCTTTAGGTCTATCAACTAATGTCCAAACCTTATTTCTTTCAAATTGGTTCAGTTCTTCATGCATGGCTAATATCCAGTTTGGGTCATTTTTTGCTTCTTCTAAACTGTGAGGCTCTATTTGAGATACAAAGGCTAGGTAATCATGTACAGTTCTATGTGCAGACCTAGTCTTAATGCCTTGAGAAGGATCACCAATGATTAATTCTTTAGGATGGGAAGTAGCGTACCTCCATTCAATTGGTAGATCGGTATGATCCTCACTTACGTTTCTTCTCCTTCTTCAATTGGTCTTTCTTGAATACTCATATCTTCCATCTCTTTTTGAATGGTATTTGCATCATTATCAATACACTCATCTTTTCTAGATGGTGAAGGGTTAGTTTCATCAAAGATAACATGCATTGACTCTTCAACAATAAGAGTCCTTTTATTAAAAACCCTATATGCTTTGCTATGTAGAGAATAACCAAGGAAAATAGCTTCATCAGATTTAGCATCAAATTTTCCTAGATTATCTTTACCATTATTAAGCATAAAGTATTTGCATCCAAACACATGAAAATAATTGATATTGAGTTTCTTTTCATTCCAAAGCTCATAGGGAGTTTTCTTCAAAATAGGACGGCTCAAAACGCGGTTTAAAATATAACAAGCAGTGTTCACCGCTTCTACCCAAAAGTACCTTGGAAGATTACCTTCACATAACATTATTCGGGCCATTTCTTCCAAAGTCCTATTTTTCCTCTCCACAACACCATTTTGTTGTGGTGTTTTAGGAGTGGAGAAGTTGTGATCAATGTCGTTTTCAGTGCAATAATCATCGAAAAATTGATTTTCAAATTCAGTGCCATGATCACTTCTAATTAAAATTATCGAGAGATTTTTCTAATTTGAAACCTTTTTGTGAAATTTTCTAAACATTTTGAAAGTTTCATCTTTGTGAGCAATAAATAAAATTCATGTAAATCTGGAAAAATCATCTATAATCACAAGGGCATATTTTATACCTCATAGGCTTGTGGTCCTAGTTGGTCCAAATAAGTCCATGTGAAGTAGTTCTAAAGGTCTAGACGTTGAAATCATATTTTTTCATTTAAACCTCCCCCTAGTTTGTTTACCCATTTGGCATGCATCACAGACATGTTCAAAATCAACTTTAAACTTAGGCATGCCTCTAACAAGATTTTTGAAAATTAACTTGGCAATAGTATGTATGCTAGCATGACCTAATCTTCTATGCCATAATAAATAAGACTCCTTGGTCTTAGCATTCATTGTAACTAAACTGGAACTACTTGTCATGGCAAGATCATTTAGATCTACCACATAAATATTTTCAAGTCTATATCCAATGAATATACTACCAGAATCAAGAGAGTTTGTTACTATACACATAGATGATTCAAAAATAACTTTGAAGCCTTTATCACATAGTTGACTAATACTCAATAAATTGTGCTTCAACTTACTACTAGCAATCATTTTCAATGAAAGTATAGGGGGTTATTTTGATCTTACCAATTTCGATTATTTTTCCCTTGCCATTGTCTCCAAAAGTAACCATACCTCCTTCTTTCATTTCCAGGGTGATGAACTGATCCTTGTCACCCGTCATATGCCTTGAATAGCCACTATCGAGATACCATCTTTTCTTCATTTTCTGGGCTGCAAGACATTCCTTCAAGAAAGTCAAGGAGTTCTTTTAGGTACCCAAGCTAACTTGGGTCCTTTTAGGTTAGCAGAGGTGGTTCCTTTGGGAACGCAAATTTTTCTTGATGTATTATGGACATTTCTAATAATATTGCAATTAAAAGCTTTATATCCTAATTCCTTGCAAACTAGGTACCCAAGCTAACTTGGGTCCTTTTAGCTTTGTATTATGAAATTATATTTCATCTAGAATTTTGAAATGATCTATACTTTGAAATTCTAGATGCATAAAATGTAGAGATAGCAGGTTTTGTATTTGAATTCTTAGGAACATATAAAGCAGGTTTTGAAATGGAAGTAGAACATTTTGTGACAAAAGTTTTATAAGGAGTAAACTTGGGAACAAAGAACAAAATCCTTTTGTTTTACAAATATAGTAGATGAAATATAATTTGAATTTGAGGCATTAAAACCTATTCCAGCTTTATTACCAGAAACTCTTTGATCTTTAAGAATTAACTCAAGCTTGTTCGAAGATAAAGTTAATTTTTCAACAAGTGGCTTGAGTTTCTCAACCTCCTTTTTCAGCTCATTATTTTCTTTCAATAAAGTATCATTTTTGTTATAAAACTCACTATTCTTAGTTTTCAAAACATTACACTTTTTAGAAAAGATATGAAGTTCATTTTGTAGTAAAGAATTCTTTTCTGAAATTTCTTCTTTTTCTTTGAGTAAAGAATCATTGATATGCTTTAATGATTAATCTTTATTCCTGCCTTTTTAAATTCAGATAAAAGATCATAAAATATAGAATTTAACTCATCAAATGTAAATTCAATTTGTGTGTCGGGGGAATTTACCTCGTCTTCAAGACTCATTAGACATAGGTTAGCTATTTTTGTGGTCTCTTCTTCTTCAATCGAAGTGGAGTCTTCACTGTCGCTCCACGTGGCAACCATCGCTTTCTTTTTTTTCTTTCTGAAAAATTTCTTTAATTAAGGACAGTTCGAATGAATGTGCCCCGGTTTTTTACATCCATAGTAGGTGGGGACTTGTCCCATATCTTTGCCTTTGTCCTTGTCCTTTTCTTTGGAATGTTCTCCTTGTTTATGGAATTTTCTATTAAACCTTCTTTTCTTCTTTTCCATAAACTTTCTGAATCTCCTCACGACCATTACAATATCTTCATCTTCAAGATCGTCTTCGGAGGAGGAGTCATCTTCCATCTCTTCATCATCCTTTGATTCTAATGCAGCCTTGAATGCAATTGTTTTATTCTTTTTCTGATCATCATCCGTTCTATGCTGCATGGCTAGTTCGTGTGTGATGAGAGATCCCATTAATTCATCCATTGATAAAATATTCAGGTCTTTGGCTTCCTGGATGGCAGTGACTTTAGGATCCTATTTGTCCGGAAGTGATCTCAAGATTTTCTATACTAAATCAGCATTTGAGTATACCCTGTCAAGACTTTTCAAACCGTTAATAATATCTATAAATCTAGTATACATGGTAGAAATACTTTCATTAGGCTCCATCTTATACATTTCATGATTGTGCACTAAAAGATTAATCTTTGAAGTTTTCACTTGAAAAGTTCCTCGTGGGTCATCTTAAGTTTATCCCAAATTTCCTTCACTGAAGAGCAAATGGAAATTCGATTAAACTCATTTGAATCCAAAGCACAGTAAAGCAAGTTCATTGCTTTGGCATTCAATTCCCCTAATTTCATGTCGTGTTCATCCCAGTCCTCTTCAGGCTTAGGGACCTCCATGCCATCAACTTTGGTCATGGGGATAATTGGCCCTTTAAGAATGACCTTCCATAATTAAAAATCAACAACTTGAATATAGATTTTCATTCATGCTTTCCAATATGCATAATTTGTGCCTATGAAGACTGGAAGTCTATTGGTTGACTTGCCTTCCGTCAGAGATGTACTCATGGGATGAGCCATCAATCTTTACTCTAGTATAATCAGAAACACTACTCTGATACCAGTTGTTGCCCAGGTGGCTACCCAATAGGGGGATGAATTGGGAATTTAAAAATTTAAAGCAAGTAATGTGCAATTAAAAATCCCTTAGAAGGTGTTAGGTGCTGTGACAGAGTTATAAATTGTAGAAGCTAAAAAGAAGTAAAGAAGTATAACACAAACACACCAAATTTATAGTGGTTTGGAGCAACCCAGCTTCTACGTCCACTATCCAAGATACCACTTGGGATTTCCACTATATTCACACCCGAATACAGTATGATTGTTTTACAAGATCACAATCCAAAACCTCTACACTTTGGTTTTACGGGATCACCAAAGAAAACCCAATACCCTTTGGTTTTAATAAGCTCACCAAAGAAACCCAACTTGGTTTTACCAGGATCACCAATAACCCAACACTTGGTTTTTATGAAGGCTCACCAAGAACCTATTTGGTTTTTCAACCGGGCTTACCAATAACCCAATAATTCAAAAATTGAATTGAAATAAATGAAACAAAATGATAAACCCAATTTGTCAGATAGTTGTCGATGCAGCTTGATGGAAGTCCACTTGAATGCACTTGAATAGGCTTTAATTGCTTCAGTGGCTTCTTCCCAAAGTTGCTTCAATCTTCAAATTAGAGTTGGTGAAGACTTGAAGACTAACTTGAATGCTCTTGTGCTCTTTTGCTGTTGGTAAGTAGAATATTCAATGAAGCTCTTTTAACTTTGAAGAACTTTTCAAAAACTTGTCAAGAATTTTCTTTTGGATGTTCAAATCCTTCAAATATAAGGTCTTTCATCACTCCAAGGCAGTTAGAGATGTTTTTGACCATTGGGATGTGACTTGTGATGGTTGGAGCACTTTTTGGCATTCAAAAATAAATTCTGGAACTAGCTGTTAGATACCTGGAAATGATATTCGAGTCAGCTCGAATTCCTTCAAGTTGGCTCGGATCCTTCGAGTCAATAGGTCGAGTCACCAAATCTTCAGTGCAGTCGGCTCTTTGTCTCAAGGCGCAAAACATCACTCTGGATGAGTCGTCCTAGATAGCTCGGGTCGGCTCAAAATTGAATCTTTGAAAAACTTGAACTCGAGGAGTCAGCTCTTTTCAGCTTGGGTCGGCTCTTCTTCTCAGGTTCAGAAAACCTCACTCTGGAAGAGTCGGCTCGATGCAGTTCGGGTCAGCTCGCTTTCTCAAGTCTTCAAAAGTAGGTATGGCAGAGTCGGCTCTTTCTGGTTCGGGTCAGCTCGCCTGGCTGTTCTCAGAAATCTTCAAAAATGGGACTCTGGAGGAGTTGCTCGAATTGATTCCAATCGACTCGGATTCACTAAACTTGGCTCGCTTTCCATCGACTCGACTCGGATTGCTACATTCCAGAATCCTTGCTGCGTGCCAGTAAGCGGAGTCGGCTCTTCAACAAGTTGGGTCGGCTCGAGTATCTTCTTAAGGATTTTTATATTTGAACTTAAAGAAAAACTCTTACCAACTCTTTACATTTTCAAGCATACCAACTCAAAACTAATTTCAAGGCGCGCACACACACAGAAGTAACCTTTTTCACATGATTTTTTCTTAGCTTTTTCATTGGTTTCTTCTTTACAAAAACACATTACAACATAACTCAAACAAGAAAATAGAGGTGTAGGAGTTGAAGTTAGATATTTAATCCATCCTACAAAAACTTGTAAAACACTTGAAGAATTGTCAAAAATAAATATACATGCTCCAATGTTTGGTTATCATTAAAATCACTTATGGGGTTAACATGTTGACGATATTATTTTTGGTGCAACTAATGAAAGTTTTTGTGAAGAATTTGCTAAGCTAATATAGGGAGAATTTGAAATGAGCCTAATGGATGAACTTAATTACTTCCTTGGACTTCAAGTAAAGCAAGCAAAGGAAGGGATCTTCATCAACCAAGCCAAATATACCAAGGAAATAATTAAAAAGTTTGGTATGGAGATGAGAAAACAAATGAGCACACCCATGAGCCCATCTTGCAAATTGGACAAAGATGAAAATGGATCCAATGTTGACCAAAAGCTATATAGAGGTATGATTGGATCCTTATTATATTTAACTACAAGTAGATCGGATATTTTGTATAGTGTATGTGTATGTGCTAGGTTTCAATGTAATCCTAAAGAACTACATATGCTTGCTGTTAAAAGAATATTAAGATATTTGAAAGGTACAAGTAATCTAGGTCTTTGGTTTTCAAAAGAATCATCTTTGAATTTAGTTGGTTTTTCTGATGCTGATTATGCTGGTTGTAAAGTTGATAGAAAAAGCACTAGTGACACATATCAATTTCAGGGGTTGAATTTAATCTCATGGCACTGTAAGAAACAAAACTCGGTAGCACTTTCTACTGTAGAGGCAGAGTATGTTGCTGCAGGGAGTTGTTGTGCACAAGTGTTATGGATTAAACAACAACTAGAAGATTTGGTGTTACACTATACAAAATTCCTATTAAGTATGATAACATAAGTGCTATAAATTTAACCAAAAATCCTATTCAGCATTCAAGGACTAAGCACATAGAAATTAGATACCATTCTATTAGTGACCATGCTTTGAATGGTGATATAGAACTATAATTTATCCCAACTGAAAAATAATTAGCTGACATTTTTACTAAGCCACTGAACCAGGATAGATTTGAATTGCTTAGAGGAGAATTAGGGCTTTGTGATCCTTTTTAAATTTAGACAATCTAATTTTCTTAAAAAGTTAAGGATGAATTATCTAGAAAACCTCCTATAATTATTCATGATTTTTGAACAACTTTCCTTGAACTTTCAGAGTATCGAATTCAATTTCTGAATCATTTCATTTTATGTGGATAGTTTCTGTTCGAGTCGACTCGAGCAATTTTGCTCTGATCGAGCCAGCTCGAATGTCTGAGTTTTTTACTCTTACTCTAGTCGAGCTGACTAGGTCAACCTGTTGTTTTGCCTAGCTGACTCGATGTTCTGATTTTTCTGAGTTCGCTCTGGTCGAGCCGACTTGGATATTTCTAGGTTGGGCGAGCTGACTCGAAAGTCGGGAAATCGCTATTTAGGTAGTTTCGAGCTATATTTTTCTGTACTTCACTCCTTTCATTTTATTTCAAACACACTCTACTCCACTTGGAAACTTTACCAATTTCTCAAAAATCATTCCCTAAAACCTTGATTTCTTAAACTCTACCGTAATGGCTTCTTGAAGATTTGCACGGAAGATTCTTCAAGTAGGTGAATCAAGCGCACGCAGTGAAGATGCAAAAGGAAAGGGAGAAAAGAGGAAAAGATCGACTCCTGTGCAACAAGAAGAAGAAACTCCTCCTCCCGAACAAAATGTCTCAATGGCCAACCGGCCTATCACTTGCGGAAGAAGAATAGATTTCTCCTTCCTAGAAGAAATGAACATGAATATCGGAAGATGGATAGACAGCCAGGGTTGGAAGCATTTCTATTCTTTGGACATTTTAACCTACCCTTCACTAGTACGAATTTTCTATGAAAATATAGTTTTTCAAGAATTTCACTTCGAATCAACTGTTAAGGGAATCAAAATCATTGTGGATGAAGAGAAGTTGAGCAACTTGCTACAAATGCCAATGGACGACGCCATTGAGCTTACTCTATCGGACAAAAAACATACTCTAAAGCTCATTTTGGAGAAAGAAGATGTGAGCTCCGTTCAGCATGTTCAGGCCAACTTACTGTCAAAGGAAATGAGGCTTCTTCACAATATGGTCAGTAAAATATTTCTTCCCAGAATTGGTCGCTTTGACTGGGTTAGCGAGAAAGACATGACTTTTATGGGTTATTTGATTGAAGAAAAGCCTCTCAACCTTCCCTATATAATGATGATTCAAATGACTGAAGTAGCTAAGAAAGTTAAAGCTTGCCTACCCTACGGTATGTTTTTTACCTTACTGTTTGAAGAAGCTGGAATAGACTTAACTAATGAGATAGGCAACTACATTACTTTGACACTTATTCCTTCAATTCACTGAAAAGAATGGGTTACAAACTACAAGAAAGAATATGGATAAAGAAAGTGTCAGTCAGGTTGCTGCTACTTATTCAGAAGATGGTGAAGCTATTGCTCTTGAAGAAAGATCTGAAGGTACAATGATTACTCCATCTGACCTTAAGAAGCTAATATTTCAAAAGATGGAAACTATTTCAAATTCAGTAACATATCACATGAATTCTGCAATTGATGAAATAAGAAGTTCAGTTAATGCCAGCTTGTAGGAAATGAGATCTGAACAGAAGCTTCACCAAGAGAAAATTGAAAAGGAAATGAAGGATTTTAAAGAAGAAATCAGAAGTATCTTACTGCTATCACATAAAGAATCAGTTGCTACTGAAGATACTCCTGTACGGATCTTCAAGGAGTCACTTGAGACTCCTGCTCCTATTGCTTCATCTGATCCACCCTCAATCTTACCTAAAATTGTTGAGACCAAGAAGAAATCCAAAACCAAGAAGACTAAGACTTTTAGAGCCCCTGTTAGAACTAGGTTCAGGGATTTAAGATTTAAACCCCTGAAAACTAAGACCTCTGATAAGGTTATAGAGGTAGGCTCTTCTTCTTATAGTGGAGAAGAAGAAGAATAGATTATTTGACTTGTCTTTTGGTTATACTTCTGACTTTGTTAATGCTCTACTTTTTATCTTTTACAATATGAATGTACTTTCCTTCTCACTTTGTATCGCAATATTCTTAATGAAATGAAAGATATTTTAGCAATTTTCTTAGTTGTCATATACTATATGATACAATGCTTTGATACAACTGTGACAAATTTTTAATTAGAATTTCCAATTTAAGAAAGTGAAATTATATGAAACAAATATTGAAGACTTTCTCAATCTATTTCAAAATCTTTGCTTTATTTGAAATCACTTTTTTGATTGATTGACAAAAAGAGGGAGAAATGTGTTGGAGAAATGTGTTGTCATGAAAATTCTTATACTTATGTTGAGTTTCCTACCAATTATTCTTAAAGTGCATAAAAAGAATGAAAAAGGGGGAGCACAAAAGTGACTGTATGCAACTGGATCTAACTGTTGTTTAATTACTTTAAATCCTAGAGAAAGGGGGAGATTCTCTTAAATGGTTTTACTTTGATTGCTATTGCTCTACAAATTAATCTTAATTCTATCAATATTTTTTTCAAAACTTTGATACTCCATGTTTTGTGCTAATCATAATATTATGAAGCATGAAAAGTTAATACCTTGATGATATACAATGATATCATCTCTTGAGCTCTGATACTTATTTACAAATTTAATTAGCTCTGATACATGTGAATATTTAACTTTCAAATACTTTTATACATGTAAAGTGTAAAGAATTCTTCATGCCCAGTGTTTTGTCATCATCAAAAAGGGGAGATTGTTGACCCCATAAGTGATTTTGATGATAACCAAACATTGAAGCATGTACATTTATTTCTAACAACTCTTCAAGTGTGTTACAAGTTTTTGTAGGATGAGTTAATTGTTCAAACTTCAACTCCTACACCTTTGTTTCTTGTTTGAGTTGTGTTGTAATGTGTTTCTGTAAAGAAGAACCCAATAAAAAAGCTAAGAAAAAATTATATAAAAATGGTTACTTCTGTGTGTGTGTGCCGTAGAATTATTTTGAGTTGGTTTGCATGAAAAATATAAGAGAGTTGGTGAGAGTTTTCTTTATGTCCAATTGTAACAATCCTAAAGAAAAATACTCGAGCCGACCTAGCATATTGAAGAGTCGACTCCTCCTAGTGGCACGCAGCAAGGATTTTGGTATGCATCAATCCAAGCCGACTTGAAGGTTACCAGCTGACTCCAGTGAATCCAAGTCGACTGGAATATGTCTGAGCCAACTCCTCCAGAGTCCAGTTTTTGAAGATTTTTGAGAATAGTCAGGAGAGCCGACCCGAACCAGAAAGAGCCAACTTTACCAGACCTAATGTTGAAGACCTGAGAAAGCGAGCCGACCCAAACTGTTGCCCAGAAATGGTGCCCAAGAGGGGGGGGGAATTGGGTATTTTAAAAATTAAAGCAATATATGTGCTATCAAGTTCAAAAGTGAAGAGTGATAGTGCTCAAGTAATTGTGCAACGGAAGCAATGAAAGATAGCAACAATTAAAGAGCAAAAGAAGAGTAAAGCAATGCAAACACACAAGAAGTATAGTGGTTCGGTGCACCTAGCACCTACATCCACTCCCCAAGCTCCACTTGGGAATTTCCACTATAATCTTTTTTAGATTACAGCCGACTTGTTTTACAAGGCTCACAAGTCAAAACCTTACACACTTGTTTTGGCTTCGGGCTTACAAGCAACCCTAGTTGGTTTAATCAATTGGCTCACCAACAAACCTCACTCACTTGTTTTGGCTTCGGGCTTACAAGCAACCCTAGTTGGTTTTATCAATTGGCTCACCAACAAACCTCACACTAGTTTCAAATTCCCTTGAAACTAGCCTAAGACAAAAAGAATATGAATACAATGAATAAATCAAGACAAACTCCTTTTGAGCAAAAAGTAATTCGATGTAGCTCTTGATGGAGACTCTTCAAGCCTTTCTCTTGGAATCTTGGACCTCACTAAATGCCAAACTCTTGGAAGTTGGATTCCTCAAAGATGGAAAGCTTTTGGCTAAGGAATCTCTTGGTTTTCTCACTCTTTTTGGCTTGGAATTGATTGAAGGCTTTGTACTTTCACTCTATTCCTTTTCACTTTGTCTCCTTGTCTTTTTTGAAGTTAGGTGGAGGTTAAATACCTCATTCAAGCTGAAACAACTCCACAAGACCGTTAGAATCAAAAATATGGCCATTTATGGCCGTTAGAAATCAAATCAAAAGTTCAGAAAAACTAGCGTTATGCCATGGTTCGACCTCATGAGTCGACCTCTGGATCAAGTGTCGACCTCATGAGTCGACCTCCAGTTTATCTTAGGCAAAAATCCAGAAAACCATAGTTCTGCCCAGTTTGAATTCTCAGGCGATGAGTCGACCTCTGGTGTCGACCTCTGGACATGTGTCGACCTCTGGTGGTCGACCTCTGGAGAGTGCCACTAAAATTTTGCCGTGCCGGCCTTGCTGAACTTTTCTTTTCTTCATGAGTCGACCTCTGGTGGTCGACCTTTGGCAAGGTGTCGACCTCTGGTGGTCGACCTCTGGTCTGAAATTTTCTGAAACTCTGGAGAGGTGCGTGCCTTGCTTGAATTTCTCTAAGCCTTTGTTACTTTTGTCAATTGCTTCTTAATAATAAGGTCCAATATGAGAAATTTGATTTTGTTCAAGGTAGAAGAGCTCTTTCCCAAACCAGGCAAGCTTGGTTTCATCATTGTACTCTTGGTACTCTTTTTGAATAACCTAAGTCCTGAAACTTTATTTTGAGATGAAACATTAGTCCAAACATATACTCAACCTTTTGTTAATCATCAAAATTAAGGAGCCAAAGCCAACACAAACTGTATCAAGCCAACTCTTCCAGGGTGATGATTTCAGAACCTGAGAAGAAGAGCCGACCAATGATCAAAAGAGCCAACTCCTTGAGTTCAAGCTTTTTCAAAGATATAAGTTCAAGCCGACATGAGCTACAAAGAGCCGACTCATCCAAAGTGAAGTTTTGCACCCTGAGACAAAGAGTCGACTGCACTGAAGATTTGGCGACTCAACCTATTGACTCGAAGGATTCGAGCTGACTCGAAGGAATCTGAGCCGACTCGAACATCGCTTTCAAGTATCCAACGGCTAGTTCCAGAATTTGTTTTTGAATGCCAAAAAGTGCTCCAACGGTCACAAATCATTTTTCAATGGTCTACAATGGCTAGAACTACCTTGGAATGATAGAAGACCTTATATTTGAAGGATTTTAACTTCGTTGAAGCAATTTTTTTAGAGAATTCTTCAAAGTTTTAAGAGCTACATTGAATATCCTACCTACCAACAAGAAACAGAGCACAAGAGCAATCAAGCAAGCCTTTAAGTCTTCACCAACTCTAATCTGAAGCTTGAAACAATTTTGGAAGAAGCCACTAAAGCAATTAAAGCTCATTCAAGTGCAAGTCAAGTGGACTTCTATCAAGCTTCACCAGCAACTATCCGATAAATTGAGTTTGTCATTTTGGTTGCATTTATTTCAATTCATTTTATTGAATTGTTGGGTTATTGGTGAGCCCGGTTGAAAAACCAAATAGGTTCTTAGTGAGCCTTGATAAAAACCAAGTGTTGGGTTCTTGGTGATCCTGGTAAAACCAAGTTAGGTTTTTTTGGTGAGCCTATTCAAAACCAAAGGGTGTTGGGTTTTCTTTGGTGATCCTGTTAAAACCAAAGTATAGAGATTTTGGATTGTGATCCTGCAAAACAATCCGACTATATTAGGTGTGAATATAGTGAAAATCCCAAGTGGTATCTTGGATAGTGGACGTAGGAGCTGGGTTGCTCCGAACCACTATAAACCTTGTGTGTTTGTATTGTGATTCTCTGATTTCCTTTAGGTTCTGCATTTAGTTCTTAGTCACAACACACAACACTTTAAAAAAGAATTTTAATTGCACATTATCTACTTTAAATTTTTAAATTCCCAATTCACCCCCCCTCTTGGGTAGCCACCTGGGCAATAGTAGATTATGAGAGCAATATTTTCAGAATTTTTGTGTATCATTTTGTTTCCAAAAAAAGAGGTTAAGAGTAAACTAGGGTTTTCATGTAAAGATCAAAAGCAACTACCCACAGATTAAGATCTAACAAAGTGATAAAAAAATTAGGATTTTAGGGTTAAGAAACCACTAACTTAGGCATGTTCAACTTCAATAAAACATAACTAAAGAGAAGGGATTTGGGTTTGTACCTGGCAATGATGTTGTCTTCGACGTAGAAGGGGTCTCACAGCACTCTGGATTGCGTCTGGATGAAGAAGCCATTTTCTCGTGGATCCGCTGACTTTTTATCAGTTGGTTTCAGGAAAAGGAAGACCTCCTCCAAGGAGCGTAGCACTGGAGGGATCCTACAAACACCAAAGGTTAGGGATGTAGAAGCTAGAAAAAATAGGATTCATGATTGAAAGTAGAGAGAAGTCAGAAGAGTGCTGGAGGAAGGCTGGCAGCCTAGTTAAGGAGGGCACTTAGACTCTAGAAGGGTTAGCCTGATGTGGAGGATGCTTGGTGCCTATTGGGGATGGTTTGGAGGGTGCAGGGTGGTGGCCTGGCTAATGGATGGTGGCAGCTTGGTTGATGGAAAACACCCCTGGTGGCCTAGGGTTTTGGAAGTGTGCTGGCAGCCTAGGTTGGAAAAAGATGATGGGTGGCCTTGAATGTTGGAGGAAGATGGAAAGGTAGGGTTTGGGAAAACTGGTTGGTTTATGTTGGTTGGGCCTCACACCCTCTCCCTCATGGAGCATCCATTCTAACAAGCATGGAAATTGGACAAGAAAAACTCTTTTCATTCATTCAATAACATTGATTTCTTACAAGAGGGGGACGGGTATTTATAGATCACCCAGTCTCCCTGTCAGAGTTGGATTACAAGTTTGAGTGGGACAGGGAGTACAAAATTTGAGTGGGATTAGGAGAACAAAGTTTGATTAGGAGAAGGAGACTTGACTTCTTGTTGGACTAGGAGATGCCAACTCCTCTTGGGCTTGTGGGTTGGGGTGCTAATCCCTCCTGGGCTTGTGGGCTGGGGCGCCAATGCTCCTTGGCTTGTGGGTCAGGGTGCCAAGTCCTGGTGGGCTAGGGCGGCAACACCTGTTGGATTTGGAGCGTATGAATTCTTCATTCCTGGATGGGCTTAGGTGGCATTAGTGTGGACCATGGGGAAGGCGCATGAAGTCTCCATTCCATGATGGGATGGGGCGGCAATGCCTCACCTCTTGGGCTTGACTTGAATGAAAATAAATCACAAGACTCGATTTAACTCATTGGACTGGATTGGAAACAACTAGACTTAACTCAATTGACTAAATTGATCACAGGACTCAATCTTTATTACAGGACCCAATGGACTCAAATGGATTACAAGACTCGAAAATCTAGATAGAAATCTATAAAGGGCCCAGTAATCTTTGTCGATCCTGGTGCACACTGATACGGGACAATTGTGAAAACCTAATCTACTGATTATTAGCCTAATTAATAGAGAAAAATAGAGATTAAGATTTTTTTGAGTCTCTAAAAACTAAAAATCATAAAAACAATTTTAATCTATGTTTTTCTATGTTAATTAGGCTAATAATCAGTAGATTAGGCTTTCATAATTATCCCGCATCACCCGCACCAATTCTTCCGGGATGGATAAAACTCGACCTTGTCGAGTAAGGGTCAATCCGGCTCTGGTACTGCTCCAACATGTTTGGGTTGAGGCATTGCAGATCTTCTTGAGTGATCCACGAGTCCTCAGATCTTGGTTGACCTTGCCAACGAACCAAGTAATGTTGGTAGCCTTTGTTTCAAGTACTAATGCTTGGTCATCCAGGATACGCTCAGTCCTTTCTCCTTTCTTAGGCCAATTTGTTGGTGGACACTCTGGGATGGTTTCGCTATCAAGGATTGGGTCAGGTCCAAATGGCTCACTAGGTATCATTGCTGACTCCCTATACTCAACTAAGTCTGAGATATTAAAGGTTGAGCTAATGCCAAATTTGGGTGGTAACTCCAGCACATAGGCATTAGGTCCAACTTTCTTTATCACTTTGAAGGGTCCAGCTCCACGGGCATGTAAATTTTTCGTGGTTCTCGGAGGAAACTGCTCAGGCCTAATGATGTGGGACTAGGCTAGGAGGATCATTGGAGAGCTGAGAAGTCACCTGGGATTAGGGTCAAGAAGGGAATAATTAGGGCCTCACATCCCTCGATGTCCCGAAGGACAAAGGCAAACTAGGGCCTTACGCCCCTCGATGCTCTAAAGCGAAGGTATAGGGTCTCACACCCCTCAATGTCCAAAGGCAAAGGCATAGGGTCTCACACCCCTCGATGTCCAAAGGCCAGGCATAGGGTCTCACACCCCTCAATGCCCAAAGGCGAAGGCAATAACCGGCCTCACACCCACTCCCTTACAAGGTCGATGTTCTCAAAGAACGAAGGCAACACTATTGGGCCTCTCACCCTCCCTGGCCATGCGGGGGCGAACGAAGAAACAATCTTCTAAAAAACTTATTTTATTTTTCACTAGCTTTCAAATACAAGAGGGGATGCCTTTATATAGGCTTACAAAGCTTAGGATCCAAGTAAAGATATATATGGAATTTTTTATTATTTTTCTTTTATTATTATTATTATTATTATTATTATTTTGGAATCCAACCAGTATCTTTGAGATCCATGAAAAGCTATTTCTGTATCTGGATCTGTGTAAATCTTTCTCCTATGATCGTGGAACAGATGATCGAGCGGAATGGGGCGGAGGACATGGACCTCGATGTCGAGCTAGCAGGCAAAGTGGAGGGCGGACAGGCCGGTGGATCCCGAGGGATGGCCACGATGGCGTGGGGCCAGGGATGGCGAAACAGATGATTTGGAGGATTTGGAGGAGGAGGAGGTGGTGCTCGTGGGGGAGGCGGAGGGCAGACAGGCCAGTGGATCCCGGGGATGGCCACGATGGCATGGGGCCGGGGATTTGAAGGATTTGGAGGAGGCGGTGCTTGCGGGCGAGGTGAAGGGTGGACGGGCCGGCGGCTGTAGGGGCCATGAAAGGATCTGATGGGGGTATGGACAGGCTGGAGCCCGCATGAATATCTCTCGGATCTTGGCCCGAATGGTTGGGATCCGGTGGCTGTGTAGATGGCAGTGGAAGCCATCATGGCGGGAGGTGGCCGGGCGGCACGGTTGGCTCGGCCATGGGTCTTCCGGACGGGAGGGAGTGACAGTGGAGCAGGGGCAGTGGCAACGCCGCTGGACGAGGTGGAGGTGGTGGTAAGGGCCCGCCAATTGTTGTCGATGGCAAAGAGGGCAGCCTTGTCATCGGCAATGAGGTGGAGGATGAAGGGATGGAAGATCTGGGCGATGAATGGAGGAAGAAGATGACAGGAATAAATTAGGGATAAATCAGGGATAAGAATGGAATAAAATGGGAATAGAGGGGATAAATGGGATAACTAGAATAAAAATTATAAAATAAAATAAAAAAAAATCTAGGAGAAAAGATAAATTACCTGGATGGGTTTTGATGTCCCCGTCATTCCCTTGGGGTGGGGAAAACTCGACTCCGTCGAGTCAGGCTCAATGCTGCAATTTTTTTCTCTTTTTTTCTTTTTTTTTCTAATCCTAATCCTCTTCCACTCTGATACCAAATTGATGTGGGACTAGGCTAGGAGGATCATTGGAGAGCTGAGAAATCTCTTGGGATTAGGGTCAAGAAGGAGATAACAGCCTTACACCCCTCGATGTCCCAAAGGACAAAGGCAAACTAGAGCCTCATGCCCCTCGACGCTCGAAAGTGAAGGCATAGGGTCTCACACTCCTCGACGCCCAAAGATGAAGGCATAGGGTCTCACACCCCTCGATGCCCAAAGATGAAGGTATAGGGTCTCACACTTCTCGACGCCCAAAGGTGAAGGCAATAATGGGCCTCACACCCACTCCCTCATGGAGGTCGACGTTCTCAAAGAACGAAGGCAACACTATTGGGCCTCACACCCTCCCCGCCCATGCAGGGGTGAACGAAGAAAAAATCTTCTAAAAAACTTATTTTATTCTTCACCAGCTTTCAAATACAAGAGGGGATGCCTTTAAATAGGCATACAAAGCTTAGGACCCAAGTAAAGATATACATGGATTTTTTATTATTATTTATTATTATTATTATTATTTTGGAATCTTAAACCAGTAGCTTTGAGATCCATGCAAAGATGTTTCTGTATTTGGATATGTGCAAATCATTCTATTGTGACCGTGGAATAGATGATCGAGCAGAATGGGGTGGAGGACGTGGACCTCAACGTTGAGCTCGCAGGCGAGACGGAGGGTGGATGGGCCGGCAGATTTTGGGGGATGGCCACGATGGCATGGGGCCGGGATGGCAAAATCGAAGATTTGGAGGAGGAGGTGGTTCTCGTGGGTGAGGCGGAGGGCGAACGGGCCGGCGGTTGCAGGGGCCATTGGAGGATCCGATGGGGGCACGGATAAGTTGGAGCTGGCATGAAGATCTCCCAGATCTTGTCCCGGATGGCTGGGATTCGGCGGCTATGGAGATGGCGGTGGAAGCCATCATGGCGGGAGGTGGCTGGGTGGCATGGTTGGCTCGGCCATGGGTCTTTCGGATGGGAGGGAGCGGCGGTGGAGCAAGGGCGGCGGAAGCACCACCGGATGAGGCGGAGGTGGTGGTAAGGGCCCGTCGATTGTTGTCGGTGGTGAAGAGGGCGACCTTATCATCGGCAATGAGGTAGAGGATGAAGGGATGGAAGATCTGGGCGATGAATGGAGAAGAAGATGATAGGAATAAATCGGGGATAAGAAGGGAATAAAATGAGAATAGAGGGGATAAATGGGATAACTGGAATAAAAATTATAAAATAAAATAAAATACATTCTAGGAGAAAAGATAAATAACCCAGATGGGTTTTAATATCCTCATCACCTAAGCCTAATCATTACATAATCTCCCTCAGCAAACTCTTTGACTCTTTTTCGAGAATTAGCCAAGTTTTTATAAATATCATTGCTCATACTAATCTTTTGACTAATTTTCTTATGCAGATCCCTAACATGCTATGCAAATGACTCAGCTGACTCAGATACTCGTGCTTGTATGGGCAAGGAGATTAGGTCTATGGGTTTCTTAGGCTTATAACCATGGACAATCTCAAATGGGCTCTTGCTTGTGGACCTATTAACTGAACTATTATAAGCAAACTCAGCTCTAAGTAATAAGAGATCCCAATTTCCAATGTTCTCGCCTACCAGACATCTTAACAAGTTTTCAAGGCTTCGGTTTACTACTTCGATCTAGCCATCGATTTGAGGTTGGCAGGAGGTGAAAAATTTAAGTTTGGTTCCTAACAAGTACCAAAGGGTCTTCCAAAAGTAACTGGTCAATCGGATATCCCTATCAGACATTATGGTTTTAGGAAGGCCATGTAA
This sequence comes from Areca catechu, assembly GCA_021397845.1. NCBI lineage: Eukaryota > Viridiplantae > Streptophyta > Magnoliopsida > Arecales > Arecaceae > Areca > Areca catechu. The sequence goes on from CM038043.1 coordinate 120,142,482, forward strand.
CCTAACCACATGATCAATAAAACGTTTGGCCACCTTGGAAGCATCTAAGGTTTGAGAACAAGGTATGAAATGAGCCATTTTGGAAAATCTATCGACTACAACACATATAGAATCATGTTTTCTCAAGGTCTTAGGCAATCCTAATACAAAATCCATACTGAGATCTTGCCAAGGGCAGTCAGGTACAGGTAAAGGGGTATACAAGCTAGTATTTTGCTTTTGCTGTTTGGCAACAGCACAAGTTCGACATCGGGCCATAATTTGGGCAACGTCCCTTTTAAACTTGGCCAAAAGAACTGGTGTTTTATAGCTAGAATGTTTTGTTCCTACCAATGTGGCAACTAGACCTCCGGCATAGGTTTCCCAAACTAAAAATTCTCTAAGGGAAGTCTTGGGAATACACAGCCTATTTTCCTTAAAAAGGTAGCCATCCTGAAGGGTATATTCACTATGCAAACTAGATGGCCCTAGTCTTACAGATTGGTAGATCTCACTGAAGTCGGGACAAGTCTCATACTCCTTTTTCAATCTGTCATGTCCTACGACTTCAGTTCTAACAGAATTCAGGAGCAGGGAACGGTAGCTAAGGGCATCAGCTACCTTATTTTGGGTACCAGCATGATGTTTCAGCACAAAGGTATAGGCTTGAATGTATTCTACCCACTTAACGTGCCTAGGGTTTAACTTCTTCTGGGAATTAAGGAATCGGAGTGCTTCATGATCAGAGTACAAAACAAACTCCTGGGGTAGTAGGTAATGTCTCCAATATCTCAGGGCTTGTACTACCGCATAAAATTCCTTATCATAGGTTGAGTACCTAAGTTTAGCCTTATTGAGTTTCTCACTAAAGAAGGCTATAGGGTGACTCTCTTAACTCAGTACTCACTACAGTGAAATAGGCCTTTATCGATGCTTTTTCTAGCCTTTCTTGATGCTTTTAAGCATCGCCAAGAAACCTCCCGACGCTTCTTAAAGTGTCGCAAAAGCATCGGCTATGTAAGCATGGGGACGCCACCTGCCAATGCTTTATAAAAGCGTCGGCATTTGTCGATGCTTTAAAGCATCGCTAAATTTGAATTTCCTAATGCTTTAAGGTGTCGGCATTTGCCGACACTTTAAAGCATTGCTAACTTTGAATTTCTTGATGCATTAAAGCATCGCTAGGTTTTAAACATAGCGATGCTTTTTAAAAGCATCAGCAGTTAGCGACACTTTAAAGCATCGCTAGGTTTTAAGCCTAGCAACACTTTAAAGCATCGCAAGGTCCAAACCTAGCAACGCTTTAAAGCGTCGCCAGTTCCAAACCTAGCGACGCTTTAAAGCATCACCAGGTCGAAACCTAGCGATGTTTTAAAGCATCGACAAATTTATTTATTTTTATAAAAAAATAAATAGCTATACCTATACATGAAATACATACATCAACCGTATACATTATCAAAATGAAAACATTCAAACCTGTATCACATCCAACATATACAAACAAATGAAAACATTCAAACTTGTATCACACCCAACATACACAAACACAAACACAAACCAATTATAAAGAGTTTTTTTTATATATATAAAAGTATCAATCCAAGTTCAAATAAACAAAAAAGACATACAAAAATAATAAAAAAAAATAGCTGGCATCAATGATCCACGGGAGGCTGGTCATCGTCAAGTCTGCGACTCGTAGATGCATCAGGAACCTACAAGATAAACATATAATTATGATACATACATTATATATATTCTAAATTATTAGATACATACAAAATTAATAAATAATTACTTACCTGAGATGACATGAATATATGCAGCACAAATGTAACATACTCAAGCTGAGACCTAATGGTCTACATCTCTGCTCTGTCTACATCACGTATCTATCGGAGCTCTGCTATCTCCTCCTCGAGTCGACGAACATGTGACTGATCATGACTATCTCTAGCATCCCGAGTATATTTACTCATCTCAGATAACTGAGTAGGGATAACTCCAATCCCATAACCCCTCACTCGTCCAGGATGCTCTAGTCCCATCAACTCCGAGAATACCTCGGCCTTGATGCGACTGCTCTGAGTAGATGATGTACCCTCACCAGCACGCTCGGAGTCATAGAGATAGCCCTATCTTATATTTTATAAATAACTCATATATCAATACTTAACAAAAATAAAAATATAAATAATGATATAATATAAATAAAAAAATGCATATATATCTCTGGACTCCTCCCGAACAAAACTGCCATCCTAGTGAACGTGAGTCATCCGATAGAACTCCACCTGCTCCATCCCCTGCTGATCAGCCTATATAAAGAATAAATATTACAAAAAAATCCAAAATAACACATCTTATACCCCCATACCATGATACATGGCACATGCATGTACATGATGATACATGATGTTAAAACTAAAAGTGTACTAAAAGTATTATAGGATGAGAAATATACAAACTCATACCTAAGCCGTGCATAACTCTTGGACCCCGTTATGTGAGGAACAGACTGAGCTGCTCGTGCAGCTCTACCTATAGCAAAATATGTCTACAAAATAAAATTAAAACTATGTTATATATTGTATAAATATAATTATGACGAGTGAAAATTAATAAATTTCAAAGTGTTTGATGATGCTACACAACCTGTAACCTCTCGGAGAACCAATAGTGCACCAGCTCCCTCGATTGATGAGGGTGAATATCAGGAGGACAAGTAGCTGCAACCTGCTCCTCTGTCCTATCCTTTCGCTTATAGTCTCCCTTCAACTTTGCCCTATATTCTTTTCACTTACGATTGAGAGACTTAAGCACAAAATCAGAAGAATCTGGAGGGAGAACAAACTTGCTCTACAATTTAAATCAATAATAAAATAAGTATTAAATGAAATAAGCAATTCAATTGTTAAAAATCTAAGATATAAAATAATATATCAATTTTTTATCTATACAACTCGTAGCATATCTATTTTATATGCAGGAAGCATGTCATTTCACTTTGAATAATTCAGGGGACAAGTTGACCCCGGCATGCTACTGTCCCCAGAAAACTAGTCAACAAGCTAGCAGCTTTCTTAATAGGCTGCCCTAGCTTGTTGCACTCTATGACTATCCTCTCATCCTCAGGTAACTGCCACACATCACGGACTAGTGTTCCTCGCCTCCACCTAAGTCTCCCAGATCCATCCACAAAAAAAATATAGAAAATTATATATCAAAACTATTGCAAATGTATGAATTGAAATGGGATGAAATTATTAAATTATCCTGTATCTGTATGTCATCGACGATAGGCTCATCATCAGGATGATCCATTGGAGGATCGTGATGTGCTGACTCGGAGGGAATGGCATCGTCCTGAGGTGGAGAGGTACTAGCCTCTACCGGATGTGCAGAAATAGATGGACTGGCATCAGATCGATGTGAAATTGATCGACCTTTGTCAGGCTACTGTGATGAAGTACCAGCCTCGGTCTGAGAAAACTGAAACTATACATCCGATAGGTGCTTCCTTTGAGGCATGGTGTACCTAACATGCATTATTTAAAACCAAGTCAATCAACATTATAATCAAATTATAATGGAAATGAATTACAATTTAAAAGATAACATAATCATTCATGTAAAAATGTAAACCATCTTATAAACTACTTACTTGTCATAATCAACCAGTTATTTATACCTTCTTCGGAATCCACCCTAACCAAAATGGTTGTATCATTTATATGATCATCTGGCACAATATTATAAGGCATACATTAAGTGTAAGTATCATCATCATCTTCTTCCACCCTTTTTCCCATGTCATACAAGTCTCTAGGTTTTGTCTTAATAACAGTAGCCCATTCTTTATCCTTTGAGTCTTGTACATAAAAAACTTGTCGAGCTTGAGATGAAAAGATTAATGGATCATGCTTCAATAACACACCCGTTTGTATCAATATTGAAAAATTGACAAGTATAAATCTGTTTGAGTCCTTTTTAAATCTCTTGGTGTATTTATATCTACCCAATCATATCGAAATAATATAACTTTAAAATTTTCATAATAATCAAACTTAAAAATATCTTTAAGTATACCATAATAAGATTTTCTATCTGCTTCTACCATAACACCACTATTCTGAGTTTTTCTAAATTTCTCGTGCTTCTTGGTATGATATTTAAAGCCATTTATAATAAAACCATTATATTTGTTCACAATATAATTAGGACCTTTGGCAAGTGCTATTAGTTATGCTGAACAATTTTTCTCCATCAGTACCGGTACCTAGAAAATATAATATCAATTATCAATCACTTATTTGATGTTAAATGTATATAAAATTATTATATGACTTATATATACTAACCTGATTGGCAAGCCAATTAGGGAATAACTCAACCAACCATCTTTGTTTAATCCTTGGATTAAGACGAGTGGAATGATTGGCTTGTCGTTGTATAGCTAAAAATTCACTATATGACAATCAAATATAAGTTTGACAACAACATGTCTAATATTTAGTATTATCCATGTGTAGATAGACTAACCTGCGATAGCCAGATATTATGTCACTATATAGCAATACATAATGGTGTGCTTGTAACAAGAATTTATGGTCAAGAATAATACTTTCAGCTTTTCTATAAATTTTCCAGAAGATGCAAATTTGTATAGATCTGTATTCACTATAGTATCACCATGACATTGAGGTCATTGAATATAGTCTCTACACCTTCGAGATATCTTGAACAAAATGTTAAACACTCTTCAGCAATATATCCCTCTGCTATTGAGCCCTTAAGATGGGCTTTGTTTTGTACATAATCCTTCAAACACACAAGATACCTTTAAAAAGTATGATATTTATTAATATTAATATCACATTAAATAATAAAAAGATATCTAAATTATGAAATTTTAGTTTTACAGTATTACCTCTCGATAGGGTACATCCATCTGTACTATATCGGTCCACCAAGTTTAGCTTTCGAAGCTAGGTGACTGAGTAGATGAACCATAATCATAAAAAATCCAAGAGGAAAAATCTTTTCTATTTGACATAACATAAGTATGACTTGAGATTGCAACTTATCAAGCTCATAAGGATCAAGAACCTTAGAACATAATGCCTTGAAGAATGATGATAACTGAAAAACAACCTTAATAACTTGTTTCGGCATTGACGACCTTAAAGCCAATGAAAGAATATATTGCATTAGTATATATCCATCATGTCTTTTAAGATTTAAAATTTTTTGCTCTTTTAGATTTACACATCGTGAAATATTTGAGGCATATCCATCAGGAACCTTGATATTCTTTAAAACTGTTAGGAAGATATCTTTTTCTTGACTAGATATTATATAACATGCATGAGGGATATAAGTTCTATCATTTGTAAGCACTTGTGGATGAAATTCATGTCGGATGCCCATTTCTTTTAAATCAAGATGCGCCTTCATATTATCTTTAGTCTTTCCATCAAGATTTAATATTGTTCCAATCAAATTATCACAAACATTCTTTTCTATATGCATAACATCAAGATTATGCTGGAGTATATTGTGCTCCCAATAAGATAAGTCAAAGAATATGCTTCTTTTCTTCCATAATTATTTAGTATGCTGATGGATAGATGCTGTCATTATATTATCATCATTTTCAACTTCAAAGAAATTATCCAGATCCTTGAACACTGCTGTATCTAAGGTGCAAGTATTGACTTCGCCCGATACTTCTTCCTGTGCTGAAGTCTTAACATCATTTCTTCCTCGCTTTTTAGAGGACTTTGTCATCTTACCATAACTATATCTGATACCAAGCATTTGTCTAAGAATATCAAAACCAGAAGGTAGAATTGGAGCAGATCCCAACTCTATAGTACCATCAAATAAATCCTTCTGAAATCGAAATGGATGATTTACCTCCAACCATCAATGATGTCCCATATAACAAAACTTTCCTCCATGTTTTAACCAAATTGAATGGGTTGATTCACCACAAGAAGGACATGCAACTCGTCCCTTAGTGCTCCAACCAGATAAATTAGCAAATGCAGGAAAATCATTAACAGTCCATAATAAAGCTGCCCACATTTGGTCATTCGAAGCATCAATTACACTGATACCCTCCCACAATTATTTCAATTCATCAATTAAAGGTTGTAAGAAACATCAATATCATTTCCTGGACCCTTATCACCTGGAATGACCATTGATAAAATAAGTGAAGACTATTTCATGCATATCCATGGTGGCAAATTATAAGGAATCATAACAACTGGCCAGGTGCTATAGATAGAACTTAAGGTCCAAAATGGATTGAACCCATCACTGGCTAAACCCAAGCTGACATTACGAGCATCAGATGCAAAATCAAAATGTCTTCATCAAATGCTTTCCATGCTAAACTATCTGCTGGGTGTCTCAGCATTCCATCTTTTGTACGGCTTTCATCATGCCATCTCATTGACGAAGCTGCTTTGATGATGAATAGATCTTTTTAATCTAAGTACAAGAGAAAAATAGCGTAATACCTTCACCGGCTTTTGTTTAATTTGTTTTGCATCCTGTTCATCTAATCCCTCACTCTCTTTTTCTTTTTTCTTCATCCTTTGTGAACATCCACACACATGGCACGACTCTTGATCGGCATGTTCTCCTCGATATAATATACAATCATTTGGACAGCTATGAATCTTTTCGTATCCAAGATCCAATTCCTTAACTAATTTTTTTTTGCTTCATAACAAGATGGTGGTAAACTAGTACCTTCAGGAAATGCATCCTTTAACAACTTGAGCAACATAGTAAAACTCTTGCCAGACTATCCATTCAAGTATTTTATATGAAATAAATGTACAAGAAAAGAAATTTTTGAAAAGTTCTTGCAATCAGGATATAATTTTTGATCTGCATCTCTTATCAACTTCTGATAATGATATGTTCCAGCATTAGTTGTGGGTATCGGCTCTCCATCATATATAGATTCAGTAAATATGGGATCCTCAGGTAGCCTAGCTGCTACTTGTCCTCCACTGCAATCTCCAGGATGTTGAGCACCATATTCAAAAGCATCTCTGAGCAAACCCCTGATATCATCATCTCTTGCAAGATTTTTCTGTTGGTTACTGGATCCAAAATCAGGTATATGTTCCATGTTAGAGGTTTGGTTACATGTAGATGATAACCTTGACTCTCCATGAAAAAACCACTCTGTATAACCTCTTAAAAAACCATTCCATACTAAATGTTCTTCAACAATATTTGGATATAGAGAACCAAAATTTACACATTTTTGGCATGGACATAAAATCTTTCCATTGATACTACTTCTCTCCATACCAAATTTAATGAAATTCTGTACTCCATCCAGATATTCTTTGCTATTCCTCAGTTTAGTTATCCAACTCTTATCCATTGTAAGATAAAACTAACTAAAATAAATAAATATTTATAAGAACAGAATAAATTTAAAATAAGTTTATTCAATAAATCAATTACAGTATTATTAAATGTACCCTATTATCAACTAATAGGTAAAGAGATCCTATCATATTCAAGAATTGCATTAATTATATAGGTCATTTACAGTAACCAAAAGATACACAATAGAAGTTCCAGAAAAATTTTGGCAGCATTTCTCCTTAGTTCTTCCCATACAAATAAATATGTATGAGGAGAACTAAAAGGAAATACTATCTAAAATATATCTGAAACTCTATCAATACCGTTTGATTGCTGTAAGTACCTATAAATTTATTTGTAATTCTCAAACTATCCAAACTGGACAATCAATTGACCACTGTACATATTTCTCCCATCCGTACAAAAATAAAATAATTGTATGAATACTGTAGAATATGTACTTTAATCAATTGATGGGTCTATGTTTCTATGTAATGCAATTTTTTTACAAAATATTTAAAAAATCATAATTGATCATAACAGAGCTATAGATGGTGTTGAAATAAAAGAATTGCAATAATGAAACTAACCTTAAAGCATAACATGTTCAGTAGGATGCAGGTATATACCAAGAAATTTATAAAGAAATAGAAATAATATACTAAAAAAAGAATAATAAATAATGAAAAATAAGGAGGAGGCTCAGTTATATACTATTTAATCTGCAACTAAATCAAAACGACTACAATCGGTTGCCTACAAAAGAAGGCCATCCAAGATTGTTGCCATTAGAAACAGTTGAATCAGCCAAACATACATCACATAATCATCATAGCCTCCATATACAAATCTTAAACCAATTTTAAAATTGGTTATAGAACTTCTTTACTCTCCAAGCAAACACCTGATAAGAAAATGGCAACAGATTGTCCTAAGGCTTCTAATGATATTAAGAGTCTAATCATTCATATTACTCAAATGAATTAAATATCAAGCCCTTTGGAAATATCTTGGAGTACCTATTGCTATGAAGGCTCTTAAGGTCTCTGATTTTACTTTTTTTAAAGCTAAATTGATCTCTAGATTACAAAACTAGAAATGGAAGGCTTTGTCCATGGCTGGTAGAACAACTTTGTTAAGATATGTTTTGTTTTCTAATTTTTTATATGCATTCTCTTGTATTCATGTCCCAATTACTATTACTACTAGGATTAAAAAGAAGTATAGGGCCTTTCTTTGGGATCACAATTCTGATTAGTGAGGTTTTCATTTAGTGGTGTAGGACAATGTTTGTTCCTGATAGGGTAGTGGGAGGGTTGGGCATTATTCCTCTTCATCAAAGAAGGCAAGATTTTCTTTGTAAATTGGCTACAAATATTGTTATGAATCTAACCTCTCTTCAGGCTAAGGTTGTTACTGCTAAATATTGCTTTCCTGGTACATGGATTGGTTATGTCAAACCTAGAATTCGTCTAATAGTTAGAGAAAAATCACTTCAGCAGCTCTTATAATCCAGTATCGGTTTCAATGGATGATTAGAAATAGATGTTCCATCAATATGTTCAAGGATCCTTGGGTTTTTCTCATGCCTTTTCAAATTGGCCCACTTTCATCATCATTCAAGTGGATATTAGACCGGGAAGGGCTTGTTATTTTGCATACCAAACTTTGGTCTCCTAACATTACTTTTCATGGAAATAAACTTTTTCCGCATCATCAAGAAACAAAAACATTGGATGGTTTTTTAAACTTGTACGTTGTATATCATGGTCCTTAGTGCTCAGTTAATTTATCTAGCGGCAAACCCTAGCCGAGCTTGATAAAACCTAGATTTGATTAGCTTTGCTTGAAATAATTTCCAAGATTGATTTTATGATAAGCTCAGCTCGTTCATCATCTAATGAAGTTTGACAAAACTTGATCTCAATGCACAATTTTTTTTTCCCATCTAAAACTATGATTTAATTTCATTATCCATCCAGAATTGAGATCCTCCGGAGAGAAAAAAACTCCAAGAATTGTCATTACCATAAGATGCAAACTGAACTAGTAAGTAATATCACTATTCCATGTCCCATTCCTTGATGTCACATGGTTGAGTATCACTAGACTGCTTTAGGTGCTAGAACCTCATATACAGCATACACTAAGTCTTGATCCTTTAAGTTTTGTAGAGCAATATATGTTCATTTTCTCCTAGCAAAAAGGTTGGTGTTTTCTTTCAGATTTGATGAGACAAGTTGATTTATGGCTAGTTACATCTTATACTGTCAAATTTATTTAACGAGTAGCCTCAATCCAAAAGGATAGGGACAATGCCTCTTAATGAAATTAAGGATTTTGTTTTTATTTATATCTCATATTCTATTAATCTAAGATTATCACCAGGCTTTTCCACATCCAAATATTCCTTATCTTCTTTCATTAATTCTTTTGTCAAGAAAGAGAGTCTATCTTTGTTTCTAGGCTTTCTCCATTGGTAAGCTAAGATCATAAAATTAATGGAAGATCTTTGATTACAAGACATTAAACATGCTTCTTATAAGTGGAGTTAAGTCAACTGACTGGTCTATAGAACCTATAATGATACCATACAATGGATACTCATCCAGTTCATAAACAACATAATTAGTCTATAGAACCTATAATTTTGCATTACAGTTTAGAAATTCTTTTTCTTACCTTAAATTCATAAACGAGCAACAGATAATGTACAAGCATAAATGCATACAATAAGATCCCTAAGCCCTTGACCATTTTACATAGAGAAATAATAGATAAAACAATAAAACAAAACAAGTAATAATAGATAAAAAAAACCAAGCAAACCTATGGATTTGATGAACAGAGAGGGATCGAGGTGGTCGGTGCGCGAGGATTTGACGGAAGAGCTACCGGCCAATCGTCGGAGGAGCTACCGGTCGATCGAGCAAGAGGAGGAGGGAGAGATCGGTGGACGAGGTCGCATCGATGGATCGAGCATGTGATCTAGGGCACGGATCGAAGGAGGAGGAGGAGGAGGAGCTAGGTCAACGGATCGAGCGGAGGAGGAGGAGGAGCTAGGTTGGCGCGAGATCGAGGAAATGGTGGGATCTAGGGCTCGAATTGGGGAAAAGGAAATTTCAGAAATCTGTCAATGCTTAAAAGCATCGGTAACTCCATAATTTTAATGATGCTTTTAGAAAGTCCGGCGATGCTTAAAAGCATCGGTAAAAATTAAATACTTGCCGACACTTTAAAGCATCAGCAAATATCGATGCTTTTTAAAAGTGTCGACGGATTTCAGAATCTCCCGACACTCCCCAGAAGCGTCGGGAGAAAACTATCGTTGTTTGCCCATTTTCCTGTTGTGACTCCTTCTATGCCTACTCCAGAAGCATCACAAGCAACCTCAAAAACTTTGGAAAAATTAAATAACCTCAGGATGGGTGCTTGGGTCATCTTTTCCTCAATGTCTAGGAAGGCTTTATCTTCAGCTTTGGTCCACTCAAAGGTTCCCTTCCTAATACAATCGATAATGGGTACAACTATGGAGCTAAATTCCTGAATAAATCACCTATAGAAGGTAGCTAGACCATGGAAACTACATACATCATGAACACTAGTAGGTACTGGCCACTTAACTATGGACTTAATCTTTTCTAGATCAGCTAAAACTCCTTCGAGGATTACTACAAATCCTAGGAAGATGACTCTATGGGTCAAGAATTTGCATTTCTTCAAATTGGCATAGAGGCTATCTTTCCTAAGGGCTTGACAGACTTGTTTGAGATGGTTTAGACGGTCCTCCTTAGTCCTACTATAGATGAAGATATCATCAAAGTAAACCACTACAATCTTTTCAATGAACACTCTAGGACTTGGGTCATGATCCTCATAAAGGTACTAGGGGCATTGGATAATCCAAAGGGCATCACTACCCACACATAAATACCATCCTTAGTTTTGAAAGCGATTTTCTACTCATCCCCAAGTCTGATCCTAACTTGATAATAGCTGCTCTTAAGGTCAATCTTAGAGAAAATGGTTGCACTGGCCATCATGTCTAACATGTCATCCAAACGAGGAATAGAGAATCTATAATCATCATGATCCTGTTTATGGCATGACTATCGACACACATTCTCCAAGTGTCATCTTTCTTAGGGGTTAAAAGGGCAGGTACTACATATGGACTTAAGCTCTCCCTAATAAATCCTTTTCTTAGGAGCTCTCCAACTTATCTTTGCAACTCTAAATGCTCGATAGGATTCATCCTATAGTGTGGGAGATTTGGGAGGGTGCGATGGGGACATTAAGAGCAGACAAAATTTCAAGGTTCCATGAAGATCTCTAAGGCATGTGTTGGGAAGTTACTGAAACTTTAATGAGTACATTGAGTCCTGTAATAAAGAGAGTCAATTAGATTCACTAAGTCCACTGAGTCCTATTTAGTTAGTTCAGTTGAGTCCATTTATTTTATTCAGCCTATTTTGAGCTTTGTGAATTAGGCCCTTTGAGTCTTGTATTTTCATTCAAATTAAGTCAAGTGGAGAGTCATCATACTAGAAAATTCACCAGGCCCCCAACCGAGCTGGACTTTATACACCTGGTCCCCAGTCAGGCACCCAGGCACCCAAGCCCTTGGAGTTGGCATCCCAGGCCAAGAAGAAGTGGTGCCCTCTTAAGCCCACCTATATTGGCGCCTAGTCCAAGCCCCAAATCCATGAAGAAGTGGTGCCCTAGTTCCAAAGCCCACAAGTGTTGGTGCCTTTCATAAGCCCATTCACAGTTGGCACCCCCTCCTAAGGCCTTGACCCAGTCTACAACAGCTGGCGCCCAGGCTTTGACCTAGGCCATAGCATTGGCACCCAAGGCTTTGACCCAGTCAAAGAGGCTTTCATCCCACCCAGCATGGAGTTGCAGCCCAAAGCTCAAGAGAGTTTTCTTGGCCTTCAAGTTTTGTTTTCTTGGCCCTCAAGTTAAATAATCCCAATCTATCAAGGAGTCCAGGGACCTGGGTGAATCTATAAATACCCACCCCCTCCCCCTCTTGTATTCAATAACTTTTGATGAATGAAAATTTGAGTTTCTTTTCTTCCAATTGCCTTTGTTCTTTAAGAACATTGACCTCCATGAGGGAGTTGGTGTGAGGCCCAGTTATCTTTCAAACCCTAGCACTCTTACAAACCCTAGCCACCCCATCCTCTCTTCATCTAATCAAACCTTAGCCACCCCATCTCCAATCATCTTGGCCACTCCATCAAAGATCCAGGCATCTTCATCCCCTTCAGGCCGCCAATCAGCCTCGACGTTCCTCCCGCTTTCTCTTCTCTTCCAATTTTTAGTTCTATATTTTTTCTACCATATAAGCCCTAACCCTGACATTTGTAGGATCCCTCAAGAAAAGCAACTCTTGGATGAAGCCTTCCTTGCCCTCGAAGTCATCTGATAAAAAGCTGGTGGATCCGCGGGAAAGTTTCTTCGTCGTCCAGGCACCGATCTGAGAGGAGCAATCCCTTCTTCAACAACAAGGAATCATTGCCTAGTATTTAAGACCCAATCCCCTTCTCTCCTTATCTGATTTTTTTAGGTTGAACATGTTCCTATAGGTGTTTCTTAACCCTAAAATCCTTTTTTTTCTTTATCTATTTGATAGTTTCTAGCATGTGGGTAGAACTCTAACTGTTACATAATAACCCTAACCTAGTCTTGGCTATTTTCGGGAACTAATCCAAAATAAAATCAGAAATAATTGTTCTCTTTAATCTGGTTTGTCTTCATGTTCATCCCTTTCAAGTCATCCATCATTAGTTAGAGTTTGTCTCTCATCAATTTCTTGCATTATAGTTTAGAATTTCTGCATGCTGAAATTTGCATACCCATCAAAACCTAGGGCTAATTCCCCATCCAAACCTTGCTGTTTTTTTCTGATTTTCACATAAATTAACCTATGTTTAATCCTCTATTTTTCCTGTAATTTTAGTGTAATTTTTTCAGATCTGAAAATAAGGGAAAATCTTCCTAAAACAAAACCCTAACAAAAAACCTGCTTGCTAAAATCTTTGTCCTAGTCTGAACCTAGGGTTTTTCTTCCATTATATTCTTTTAGTTTTGCATCCATCTTTGCATCCTATGATCACATATTTAGTCCTTTTTATTTCTGCATTTTTATGTAATTTCTTGATCTGAAAAACACAAAAATTTTCTACATAAAACCCTAGTGACCACCTTGCTCAAATTTCTGCATGCTTAGATTAGGGCTGAACATAATCACCCATCAAAGCCCCCCAAACCCAAGCCTTTTAAACTTAAATTTGCTTTTGCTAATCAGTATTAGGTCTGTCATTTACACCAAAAATTAGACCAACAAAATTTTAATTTTATGTAATTTTTTTTTTGATTTTTTAGATTCAAGTTGCATCCTAGGTTTTCATATGTGTGTGCATCATCTTGCATAAAACTAATGTAAGGGCACTTTTACTCTATTAGACCAGGGAAGGATTTGATCACCTTTCCTGGGTCCAAAACAACTACCCTACATTCGAACACAAGCCTAACTAAAATTAAGTAGAAACCTAATTGATTTAGCGACACCAACAGGTCAGGTTCGAGTCTTGTGAGAAGACTAGTGCACTCAACCTCCAATCATTACTGGAAGTTGGAGTCTAAGGCAAGAGGTCTAGAGACAAACGCCTTAAGTGGACTGGTGATTTTTAATTAGGATCCTGTAACAAGCAGGAGGAGCCTCCCACCACCCCACCTCTTACTTGGCCAGTGGAAGGATTAATTGTTTACTTGGGTGTAAGTTGAGTTGACTCACTCTACTTGGGCTGCTAGGTCTAACAAACCTTAGAATGCTTTGTGTATGCTTGTTGCATGACCACTAGATTAGGAGCCCAATACCAGTAGCCTCAAATCCCAATCTAGTTCAACCATGGAACCCACTCTTGAGACTTTAATGAAGACCATGAATGACCAGTTTGCCCAATTGACTACCCAAATGAACCATAAGTACGACCAAATGAACCATATGTTTGACCAAGTGGGAGATCGATTAGGAACCCTAGAGAGAATCCATAGGACCCGTGCTGAGCCTAAGCTAGAGACACCTCGTCCCACACCTCCCAACCCTAGGAGAGCCCCATACCATGATCCAATCTGGGAACCCAATCCTAGGGACCCCCACACCATGACCCAATTTGGGAACCCAATCCTAGGAGACCCCCACACCCTGATCCATTCCTGGAGCCCAACTCTAGGAGAGCCCCATACCCTGACCCATTATTGGAGCCCAATCCTAGGAGAGCCTCACACCCTAATCCATTATGGGAGCTAACCATAGGAGACCCAATTATGATTTCATAGACCAGAATGAGAGAGCCACTAGGAACTTCAGGCTAGAAGCACCAATAGGACAATCAATGCCAAAATCTTCTCAAAATTTGATATGAAATCAGGTTTTTGGCAAATACATATCACCGAGCATGATAAATTCAAAACGGTATTCACAGTACCATTCGGACAATACGAATGGAATGTTATGCCTTTTGGACTCAAGAATAATCCTTTTGAATTTCAAAAAATTATGATTGACATTTTCAATCCATACTCAACATTCACAATTATGTATATTGATGATGTATTAATATTTTCTGAAATAATTAAACAACACTCAAACACCTTCAGACCTTCCTAAACCTAGTTATTAAAAATGGTTTAGTAATATTTGAATCAAAAATCTGTGTTTTCCAAACCAAAATCCAGTTTCTAGGGCATGACCTAAACCAAGGAACCATCAAACCCATCAATAGGTCAACTGAGTTTGCTAGCAAGTTTCCTGATGAAATCATAGAAAAAACCCAGCTCGAAAGATTTCTAGGAAGCCTTGATTATGTGTCAGACCACATAAAGGACATCAAGATTCTAGCAAAACCCCTCTGTTAAAGGCTAAAGAAGAATCCTCCAAAATGGACTCAAGCCCATATTGAAACTGTCAGGCAAATAAAGGCCGAGGTCCAGAACCTCCCCTGTCTTTACTTACCTGACCCAAAAGCTCAAAAACTTGTTGAAACTGATGCCTCAAATCTTGGCTATGAAGGCATTCTCAAACAAGTCAAAAATAACTCAGAACAACTCATTCATTTACCTCCGGTAGTTGGAATGAAACCCAGACAAAGTATTCCACTATAGAAAGAGAGATTTTATCAACCATTTTATGTTTTTCAAAATTTCAAAGTGATTTGCTTAATCAAAAAATCTTATTAAGAATTGATTATAAATCAGCAAAATTTATTTTGAAAAAGGATGTTGAAAACTTAGCTTCAAAATATATATTTGCTTGGTGGCAAGCTCTACTTTCAATCTTTGACTTTGATATTGAATATATCAAAGGCCAAGATAATTCCCTACCTGACTTTCTTACGCGTGAATTCTTGCAGATTCTCTCCATCAATGGCTCCAAAGAATCCTCCAGCACAAAAAGCCCTAGTTCTTAAACAAACTAAAAATTCATATGCCCAGCCTACTGGATCACCAGCAATAATTGCCCCAAAAGCCCAAGAACCAAATTTCCCTAAACTATCTTGGTATGACATTGTCACCCAAGATGAAACAAAAGCCCAAGAAGCCCAAGAATCCACCAAACAAAAAGCCCACAAAACTCCACTGTCCACCAAACAAATGGCCAATCGGGCCAAGGCCAATCCAGCCATTCTGGGCCTTGAAATCTTCCAAAAGGCCATAGTAGAAGAAGAAGCGGCCACAAAATCATCTCAAAAACAAAAAATGATAATGGAGTTTTCTGACTCATTATCTATTCAAAAACCCCAAATTGATATTGGAATTTTGATCGAGCTTCACTTCAAAAAATCGGTCCTAAAAAATCCACTTATTTTGAGAAAAGATTTTTTCAACCTATTTTCATAATAGAAGATAAATTCATGGATAGCAACTCATGGAAAATTGTTGAAAAGGTTTTTCCAAAAGAATGGCATTTTTTACCAAGGGACCCTTTAAAAACAAACATTTTTTATGAATTCATTTTGGTTGTTACAGATTCTGTAGCAATCAAACATTACAAAAAGACAAGGCTGATCCTTCAATCATAACCCATTCAACGGCCCAAATTCTCTAAGTATTTTCTCCATCTACATGGGGAGACAACCCAAGCATATACAAAAAATTGTCCCAGAGATATAATCCCCAGTACTTCAATTATTATGATTATAAAGCTGCCTGGTACAATACTTTTCTATTTCAAAATACCTTGAATCACCATTCATGGCTTTTCTATTTCAAAACCAACACAAATTACAAATTCCCATTTTGGTTCGTTGATTGGTGGAACCACTATGGTCCAACCCTTGACAAAATCTCTTAATCTATCAATGAAGGATATTTGACATATCTACAAAAAATCATCCTATCTGAAAGAGAGAAGAAGTTCCTTGCCCTTCTCACTTTCTTTTCCCATATCTTGGATTTTATGCTGGGTTTATTCTATCCTCAATATCCCCAATTTCCAGCCAACCCTGGCTAGAAAATTCAAAATAAAATGGTGGTAGGAATTTAACCCTGATAAAGTCACCAAAGAAAAAGTCCTTGAATGGTTCAACCATAACCCTCAAGTCTCCTTAAGATTGAACCATCCACAACAAAATTTTTAACCCAAAAATCCTTTACATATTCGAAGCTGGCAGCACCAAGTCAAGGGCCGAATACAAAAGGTACCTTACACAAATACTGGCAGACTTCAAAGAAGAAGAAGAACAGGAGGAAGGCAAAGTGGATAGCTCATTCTCCTCTAATCAAACTCCACAAGAAGAAGACGATGATCCACACTTTGAGATCCAGTGACAAAAGCATGGATCCCAAAGCTTACCTAATGGCTCATCCCTAATCCACAAACAACCAACAGGCACCAGGCCAAGAAAGCATGCTGAAAAACAAGTGACTACTTGTTTAGTTACATCAAAAGAAAAGAGTATACCTGCACCAGACCGGAAGGAAGATGCTCGTACCCTCACAAAAATCAAAAACAAGGCACTCCAGACAATGCACACCAGACAAGAAGTGACTACTCCTTTAGTCACATCAAAAAGAAAAGGTTGTACCTACACCAGGCCAAAAGGAAGATGCTTGTACCTCCACCTAGCAAAAGAATAGAAGACAAGACCAAAGGCACCAACCAAGGATAGATGTACTCCAAACGTACTCCTTTGGACCCTAAAACTCCTTCGGGGATTACTACAAATCCTAGGAAGATGACTCTATGGGTCAAGAATTTGCATTTCTTCAAATTGGCATAGAGGCTATCTTTCCTAAGGGCTTGACAGACTTGTTTGAGATGGTTTAGACGGTCCTCCTTAGTCCTACTATAGATGAAGATATCATCAAAGTAAACCACTACAATCTTTTCAATGAACACTCTAGGACTTGGGTCATGATCCTTATAAAGGTACTAGGGGCATTGGACAATCCAAAAGGCATCACTACCCACTCATAAAGACCAACCTTAGTTTTGAAAGCGATTTTCTACTCATCCCCAAGTCTGATCCTAACTTGATAATAGCTGCTCTTAAGATCAATCTTAGAGAAAATGGTTGCACTGGCCATCATGTCTAACATGTCATCCAAACGAGGAATAGAGAATCTATAATTCATCATGATCCTGTTTATGGCATGACTATCGACACACATTCTCCAAGTGTCATCTTTCTTAGGGGTTAAAAGGGCAGGTACTGCATATGGACTTAAGCTCTCCCTAATAAATCCTTTTCTTAGGATCTCTCCAACTTATCTTTGCAACTCTAAATGCTCAATAGGATTCATCCTATAGTGTGGGAGATTTGGGAGGGTGCGATGGGGACATTAAGAGCTGACAAAATTTCAAGGTTCCATGAAGATCTCTAAGGCATGTGTTGGGAAGTTACTGAAACTTTAATGAGTACATTGAGTCTTGTAAACAGGATTCACTAAGTCCATTGAGTCCTATTTAGTTAGTTCAGTTGAGTCCATTTATTTTATTCAGCCTATTTTGAGCTTTGTCAATTAGGCCCTTTGAGTCCTGTATTTTCATTCAAATTAAGTCAAGTGGAGAGTCATCATACTAGAAAATTCACCAGGCCCCCAACCGAGCTGGACTTTATACACATGGTCCCAAGTCAGGCACCCAAGCCCACTTGAAATCAGTGCCCAAGCCCTTGGAGTTGGCATCCCAGGCCAAGAAGAAGTGGTGCCCTCTTAAGCCCACCTATATTGGCCCCTAGTCCAAGCCCCAAATCCATGAAGTAGTGGTGCCCCAGTTCCAAAGCCCACAAGTGTTGGTGCCTTTCATAGGCCCATTCACAGTTGACACCCCCTCCTAAGGCCTTGACCCAGTCTACAACAGCTGGCGCCCAGGCTTTGACCTAGGCCATAGCATTGGCACCCAAGGCTTTGACCCAGTCAAAGAGGCTTTCATCCCAGCCCAGCATGGAGTTGCAGCCCAAAGCTCAAGAGAGTTTTCTTGGCCTTCAAGTTTTGTTTTCTTGGCCCTCAAGTTAAATAATCCCAATCTATCAAGGAGTCCAGGGACCTGGGTGAATCTATAAATACCCACCCCCTCCCCCTCTTGTATTCAATAACTTTTGATGAATGAAAATTTGAGTTTCTTTTCTTCCAATTGCCTTTGTTCTTTAAGAACATTGACCTCCATGAGGGAGTTGGTGTGAGGCCCAGTTATCTTTCAAACCCTAGCACTCTTACAAACCCTAGCCACCCCCTCCTCTCTTCATCTAATCAAACCCTAGCCACCCCATCTCCAATCATCTTGGCCACTCCATCAAAGATCCAGGCATCTTCATCCCCTTCAGGCCGCCAATCAGCCTCGACATTCCTCCCGCTTTCTCTTCTCTTCCAATTTTTAGTTCTATATTTTTTCTACCATCATAAGCCCTAACCCTGACATTTGTAGGATCCCTAAGAAAAGCAACTCTTGGATGAAGCCTTCCTTGCCCTCGAAGTCATCTGATAAAAAGCCGGTGGATCCGCGGGAAAGTTTCTTCGTCGTCCAGGCACCGATCTGAGTGGAGCGATCCCTTATTCAACAACAAGGAATCATTGCCTAGTATTTAAGACCCAATCCCCTTCTCTCCTTATCTGATTTTTTTAGGTTGAACATGTTCCTATAGGTGTTTCTTAACCCTAAAATCCTTTTTTTTCTTTATTTCTTTGATAGTTTCTAGCATGTGGGTAGAACTCTAACTGTTACATAATAACCCTAACCTAGTCTTGGCTATTTTTGGGAACTAATCCAAAATAAAATCAGAAATAATTGTTCTCTTTAATCTGGTTTGTCTTCATGTTCATCCCTTTCAAGTCATCCATCATTAGTTAGAGTTTGTCTCTCATCAATTTCTTGCATTATAGTTTAGAATTTCTGCATGCTGAAATTTGCATACCCATCAAAACCTAGGGCTAATTCCCCATCCAAACCTTTCTGTTTTTTACTGATTTTCACATAAATTAACCTATGTTTAATCCTCTATTTTTCCTGTAATTTTAGTGTAATTTTTTCAGATCTGAAAATAAGGGAAAATCTTCCTAAAACAAAACCCTAACAAAAAACCTGCTTGCTAAAATCTTTGTCCTAGTCTGAACCTAGGGTTTTTCTTCCATTAGATTCTTTTAGTTTTGCATCCATCTTTGCATCCTATGATCACATATTTAGTCCTCTTTATTTCTGCATTTTTATGTAATTTCTTGATCTGAAAAACACAAAAACTTTCTGCATAAAACCCTAGTGACCACCTTGCTCAAATTTCTGCATGCTTAGATTAGGGCTGAACATAATCACCCATCAAAGCCCCCCAAACCCAAGCCTTTTAAACTTAAATTTGCTTTTGCTAATCAGTATTAGGTCTGTCATTTACACCAAAAATTAGACCAACAAAATTTTAATTTTATGTAATTTTTTTTTGATTTTTTAGATTCAAGTTGCATCCTAGGTTTTCATATGTGTGTGCATCATCTTGCATAAAACTAATCTAAGGGCACTTTTACTCTATTAGACCAGGGAAGGATTTGATCACCTTTCCTGGGTCCAAAACAACTACCCTACATTCGAACACAAGCCTAACTAAAATTAAGCAGAAACCTAATTGATTTAGCGACACCAATAGGTCAGGTTCGAGTCTTGTGAGAAGACTAGTGCACTCAACCCTCCAATCATTACTGGAAGCTGGAGTCTAAGGCAAGAGGTCTAGAGACAAACGCCTTAAGTGGACTGGTGATTTTTAATTAGGATCCTGTAACAAGCAGGAGGAGCCTCCCACCACCCCACCTCTTACTTGGCCAGTGGAAGGATTAATTGTTTAGTTGGGTGTAAGTTGAGTTGACTCACTCTACTTGGGCTGCTAGGTCTAACAAACCTTAGAATGCTTTGTGTATGCTTGTTGCATGACCACTAGATTAGGAGCCCAATACCAGTAGCCTCAAATCCCAATCTAGTTCAACCATGGAACCCACTCTTGAGACTTTAATGAAGACCATGAATGACCAGTTTTCCCAATTGACTACCCAAATGAACCATAAGTATGACCAAATGAACCATATGTTTGACCAAGTGGGAGATCGATTAGGAACCCTAGAGAGAACCCATAGGTCCCGTGCTGAGCCTAAGCTAGAGACACCTCGTCCCACACCTCCCAACCCTAGGAGAGCCCCACACCATGATCCAATCTGGGAACCCAATCCTAGGAGACCCCCACACCATGACCCAATTTGGGAACCCAATCCTAGGAGACCCCCACACCCTGATCCATTCCTGGAGCCCAACTCTAGGAGAGCCCCATACCCTGACCCATTATTGGAGCCCAATCCTAGGAGAGCCCCACACCCTAATCCATTATGGGAGCTAACCATAGGAGACCCAATTATGATTTCATAGACCAGAATGAGAGAGCCACTAGGAACTTCAGGCTAGAAGCACCAACCTTTAGTGGCGATCTTGATTATAAAGGTTACATTGATTGGAAAAGAGGTATGGACCAGTACTTTGAATATGAGGAGATGAGTGAGGAAAGAAAATTTAAGTTTGCCAAACTCAAGTTAGTTTGCCAGGTTAGACTATACTGGAGAGATGTTGAAAGAAAGACTAGACAACAAGGAGACATACCCATAGTCACTTGGAGAGCCATGAAAAGCAAACTTAGGGAAATGTGCCTACCTAGATTTTATGAACCTAGATCCTATGAATCCATTTCCTATGAGCCCAAGAGACCCATAACCTATAGATTTGAGCCCATGTCCTATGAGTTCAAGAGATCCATAACTCATAGATCTGAGCTCGTGTCTTATGAGCCCAAGAAACCCATAACCCATCGATCTGAGCCCACGTCCTATGAGCCTAGTACTAGTCAGGTTCTTCTTAGTCGACTCGAATCCCATAGGATTAGTATCTCTAGAAATGAGCCTAGTATTAGTCCACTTCTCCTGAGTCAACTTGAACCCATTAGGATTAGTGCCCATAGTCAAAACCCAGGTACTATTCAGGTTCTTCGTAGCCAACCCATCCCTGATACCTCATTGGTTCACCAGGATAACATTAAAGAAGAGGTACATGTGACCCTGACCATACCCAGACTGAAGCCAACCTAGAGTTAGTTGACCCTGACCACACCTAGACTGAAATTGTTTGGAAGGACAATTAAAGAAAAATCCTGAGTCCACTAATGAGTATGAGGAAAAAGTGTATGAAGCTAGAATGGATTTAGTGGATGAATATGATGAGCAGTTAGAGGAAGAGACCCATGACACTGATACGATAGTGGCTTTACCTGAGGAGACCCTAAAAGAAAGTCAAGTTATAGAGCCTAGTCCTGAAATTCAAGAGCAAGAGAAAATTAGTGAGGACATAGTCTTTTCAATTCAGTACCCTCAGGAAGAATCCCCTTCCCCAATCCTAGTTAAAGATCTTTTCCCTGAAATTGATGACCCATCCTTCCATCTTGTGGACCTTTTAGTGCCCGTAGATATAACTCTGTGTCCAAACCTTAAGGTAGACCCTATTAGCCTAGGACTATTCTCTGAAAGCTCTTCTTATTTCTAGGTTAACCCTGAATCCACTTCTTACTTTCTACCCTTTCCTGAAGCTTCCAATGTTTCTAGGACTATTAGGTTATATTTTGTAGAGGTTAGCATGTTGCATACATTCATTGAGCATGTTAGATTTGCATCTTACTTCTGGAGGACCCTATGGCACCTCTTAGGAGTTCATGCCAAGTTTTCATCTGCATGTCACACACCAATTGAGGGTCACACACACAGTCGTGTTAGAGGTTTAGTCATTTGCTTGCATATCAATAAGTGTTGGCATGAGTCATTTGCTTGAATGTCATTAGGTGTTGGTCTAAGTCATTTTATACTACATGCTAGCGATCTGCATAGGGAATTCACCATAAGATTAATGTGAGCAATGACACCTATAAAAAATATGGTTAATTCCCAAAAGGAGTTAAAAGTTCACTAGGAAGATTATGTAATGATTAGGCTTAGGCCTGAGAAGTTACATGCCCATAGAGCTGGATCCATCAAAGTGATAAAGAAAGTTGGACCTAGTGCCTAAGTTACTACCCGAATTAGGCATTAAGCTCAACCTTCAATCTCTCAGACTTAGTTGAGTATAGGGAGCCAGCAATGATACCTAGTGAGCCCTTTGGACCTGATCCTTTTCTTGAGAGTGAGCCCATCCCTGAGTGTCCACCATCAAATTAGCCTGTGAGAGGAAAATGATTGAGCGTATCCTAGATGACTAAGCCATTAGTACCTAGAATAAGGGCTACCATGTCACTTAGTTCGTTAGCAAGGTCGACCAAAATCTAAGGATTCATGGATCACTCGAGAGGATCCGCAACACCTCAAACAAGACCCACCAGAGCCGGATTGACCTTTTACTCAATAGGGTCGAGTTCCTCCCACCCCGGGAGAATTGATGGGGACATCAGGAGCAGACAAAATTTCAATAGGATGAACATAAAGAAAAATAGCAAACTAATGTGAACAATTAATTTTTATATTTTTGTATGGACTATGTTCCCAAAAAAGAGATGAAGAACAGTGAGGGTATGATGTAAAGACCAAAACACTACTACCCGCTGATAAGAACAATCAAAGAAACAAAGGAACATGACCACAATGGTTGAGAAAGCCCCTATTAGGATAGTTTACCTTCAATAAAATAGAACTATGAAAAGGGTTTGGGGCAAATACCTGGCAACGATGTTGTCTTCAATGTAGAAGGGGTCGTTCTGCACTCCGGATCGGTGCCTGGATGAACAGGTCTCTTTCCTGTAGATCCGTCAGCTTTTTAACAGCTAGTCTCGAGGGCAAGGAGAACCTCTTCCTTGGACGATTTCACTAGAGGGATCATACAAATGTCAGGATTAAAAAAAAAAGATGGAAAAAATATGAAACAGGAGATCGAGTTGGAAAAAGGTAGGAAGATGGTGTTGCAGGGGCTAGCGACTTGAAGTTTTGGAGGATGCCTGGATTATTAAGGGCAGCCTGGCTGATGATGAAGATTCTTGGGCTGAAGGGTGGATGCTTGGATGCACTAAGGGTGGTGGCTAGGAGGGGAGAGAATCCCTAGCAGGTTAGGGTTTGTGGAGGGATTGGTGTTGGTGACCTAGAAGAAGATGGTTGGGGTGGCTTGGAAGAAGGATTGATGGGGCATCCTAGGTTCTTTTAGAGTATGGATGGGGTGGCTAGGGTTTGTTAGAGGGGAGAGGTGTTGGGCAGCTAGGGTTTTGGAAGCAAGAAAAAGGAAAAACAGGCCTCACACCCACTCCTTTCGGAGGCAATAATGAAACAAAGAAAAGCTCTTAAATTGTATTCATCAAAAGTTGTGCATACAAGAGGGGAGGGGTGGGTATTTATAGGTTCACCCAAGTCCTTGGACTCCTTTACAGACTGGGACTACAAAACTTGAGGGCCAAGAAAGCTCCTCTTGGGCTTGGGCAGCAACTCCATGGGCTAGGGCACCTCTTCTTAAAAAATTTGGGCAGCAATGGTCGGCCTCCTTGTGGGCTTGGCGCATGAACTCCTGGTGGGCTGGGAAAGGCCTGGGGCACCAACTATATGCTGGACTAGGGAAGGCTTGGGGTGCCAACTACTTGTGGATATGGGGTGCCAACTCTTGGACTGGGAAGGGGCGCTATCTTATGGGCTTGGCATGAGAGGGCCTAAGCACCTTGCTGGGGCTGGAGTAGGGGCCCAGATGTATGAAGCTCAACTCTAGCTAGGGGCATGGTGAATTTCCTAGTCTGGTGACTCTCCTCTTAAATGAAAATTACATGGACTCAATTGAAAACAAAAGGACTTGACTCAACTGACTAAACAAGACTCAATGGACTTGTGAATCCAATTGACTCACTTGTCCCACTTTATTCAAACTTTATTACAGGACTCAATTGACATAGTACTAATGGTCTATAAGACTTAAAAACTTAATCAGTGATTCATAACAGGTCCAGTAATCTCTGTCTGATCCTGGTGCCCGCACCAATTCTCCTGGGACAGGAAAAACTTGACCCTATCGAGTAAGGGTCATCTCGGCTCTCGTACTACCCCAACATGTCTGGGTTGAGGCATTGCAGATCATCTCGGGTGATCCACGAATCCTCGAATTCCAGTTGACCTTGTTATCGGACCAAATACCGTTGGTAGCCTTTGTTCCGGGTACTAATGGCTTGATCATCTAGGATGCGCTTAATCCTTTCACCTCTCACAGGCCAAATTATTGGTGGACACTCTATGATGGGCTCACTCTTAAGGGAAGGGTTAGGTCCAAAGGGCTCACTGGGTATCGTAACTGGCTCCCTATACTCAACAAGGTCTGAGATATTGAAGGTTGGACTAATGCCTAATTCGGGTGGTAACTCGAGCACATAGGCATTGGGTCCAACTTTCTTTATCACTCTAAAGGGTCCAACACCATGAGCATGTAGTTTCTTCACGGTCCCTGGAGGGAACTGATCAGGCCTAAGTCTAATCATTACATAATCCCCTACAAAAAATTCCTTAACTCTTTTTCGAGAATTAGCCAAATTTTTATAGATTTCATTGCTTACATTAATTTTTTGACTAATTTCCTTATGCAAATCCCTAACATGCTATGTAAATGACTCAACTAATTCAGAGACTCATGCATGCAAGGGTAAGGGGATGAGGTCAAGGGTGATGCAGGATGGGATGGTGATGAGTGATGTGCCATGCTTATCTTGATTTATATATATATATATATATATATTTTGAGAGCAATAACAGATATCCTAACAGCAAAAATAAACAGAAAGGCCTAAGGAAAATAAAGTGACAACTAGTTATCAAAATTACCTACCCGCATACAGATCTTGTCAAATAATTGTAAGGGAGGATCGCGGTGATTGAAAAACCACCATAGATTAGGTTACCTACTTTCAAGTTTCAGATCTAGAGGAAGAGCAGTTTAGATTTACCAATATGCTTTGAAATTCCCTCGATTGAAGATCTAGATTGCAACACTCTAGAGTTGACGAACCTGACTCCAAAACCGACCGATCCGGCTTCTAGACTCCAATCACACTGGTTCTAAAGCAAGGACTCCGATCTTCATAGTTGGATCTCGAAAGGATCTACAAAAATATCAGAGTTAATTACTAGAAGTACTAAGAATGCCAAGAACTCAGAAGAATAAGTTAAAGGGGGAAGAAGGTTGGTGTTAAGGTTGATTGTGCTCTTGGGGTCTTCTTCTTCAACTTACTTCAGGAATCTCTTCAAAGGATTGGATGTAGACCTTAAAGAGTCTTCAAATGGCAAATTTGATTAAAGAACCTGAACCGATAAGTATAGAGCATCACACCCTATGAAACTTGGACGTCGTACCCAAGTTGTTTTAGGCATCTCACCTAGCACCTTCAAGCAAGCTAGCTATGGAGGAATTGGAAACTTGGACGTCGCACCCAAGTTGTTCTAGGCGTCTCACCTAGCACCTTCAAGCAAACTAGCTATGGAGGAATTGGAAACTTGGATGTCGCACCCAAGTTGTTCTAGGCATCTCACCTAGCACCTTCAAGCAAACTAGCTATGGAGGAATTGGAGAAAATGCAACAACACTTTGTCTTTTCATTGCTCAAAATATCATGCTTACAAAGAAGGGTTTTGGGCTCTATTTATAGTCTCATTACAAGTAGAAAGATGGGTTGAAATTCAAATTCAAAATAAAAGAAGAGGGAATTACAATTAAGGTTTTGGAATAGGTGCCAATGCTTCATAAAGATGGTTATCTTGACTTGATCTTCCACCCTTTTCTTCCCTTGGCTGATTGAATTTAAATTGCTGCATTTAAGTGGGAGTGGAGCCCACCTAAAACACCTCCAAGAGAGAATTGGTGGGAAGGGAGGAGAATTTTTTGAAAGGTAAAAAGACTTTAACCAACTCTCTTAAATACCTTCAAAACTTGTGCCATTTAATTCTCTTAAATACCTTCAAAACTTGTGCCATTTAATTCTCTTAAATACCTTCAAAAAGCTTTCTTCAAGAAACTCCCTCCACCTTTTAAAGCTCCTTAATTGCTATCTTCAAAGCTCCTTCCACTGATTTTTAAACTCCTTGTTTGGTGTGAAAGGTTTTCTTGGAGGAAGAATTTGCATGGAGCTTCCAACCAAATAAATGTAGATATGGTCCCCTCTTTGCTTCCTTCATGTGATGTAGACTCAGTCAACTCCATACAAAAATAACTCAGGTCCCATTAAACCCCAAAATAGACCCAAAGACTAATTACTAGACCCAAACAATAATTTAGACCCAATTGAGATCTAATTGGACCAATTACAACTTAATAATGGAGATAAGGTGTCATGGGTGCTTCTTTCTGGCTCTGGTGTCCCCACCAATTCTTTTCAGGTGAGAGAAACTCGACCCTATCGAGTAAGGGTCAGCTCTGCTCAGGTACCTCTCGAGCAAATCCGGATCAATCTTCTGCAGATCCTCCTGAGTTATCTAAGAATCATCAAAATCGGGATGTCCTTGCCAATGAACCAAGTATCGTTGGTAGTCCTTGTTCCGAGTGACAATCATTTTGTCATCTAGAATTCGTTCAACCCTGTCTCTTCGATTTGAAGTTTTGGCCAGTGGACAGTCAGGGGTAGGCTCACTCTCAAGAATGTGGTCAGGCCCAAAGGCTCACTAGGTAGCAGTATCGGTTCCCTATACTCTACAAGATCTAATACATTGAAAGTTGGACTTATACCTAAATCTGGTGGTAACTCAATCTCATAAGCATTAGGTCCAAATTTACGAATTATTTTAAAAGGTCCTGCACTTCGGGCATGTAATTTCTTGATCGTTCTAGAAGGAAATCGCTTAGGTCTAAGCCTGATCATAACTTGGTCCCCTACTTTAAATTCTTTAAACCTTTTGTTTGAGTCAGCCATTTATTTATATAAGTCATTGCTCTCTTTATTTTTTTTAATGATTTCATGATGCAAGTTCTTTATGTGTTGTGCAAATGACTCAACAGACTCAGATATGCGTGCATTAATAGGTAAAGGAACCAAATCTAATGGCTTCCTAGGTTTGTATCCATGAACAATTTTGAACGAACTTTTTCCAGTAGATCTATTGACTGAATTATTATAGGCAAACTCGGCTCTAGGCAATAATAGATCCCAATTAGCAGTAATCCCTCCTACTAGACTCCTCAATAGGTTCCCTAGACTTCAATTTACTAGCTCAGTTTGACCATCAGTCTAGGGGTGGTAGGCAGTAGAATATGTCAATTTGGTTCCTAGCATATGCCATAAGGTTTTCCAAAAGTAGCTAGTGAACTTAACATCTTGGTCTGACATGATAGTTTTAGGAAGGCCATGTAACCTAACCACTTCATTCATGAATACTTTAGCCACTCTAGACGCATCATAAGTTTGGGAACATGGGATAAAATGGGCCATCTTAGAATGTTCTAATTTGGATTGATTCTAAGCTTCCTTGGTAACCAGAACCCAAACTGGTGACCCTCCAACTATTTCTCGTTCTAGTTTCTTTGTAGAGATCAAGTTTAGATTAGGCTCTTTTTCCTTTAAGTGACTTGACCCTCTCTTAACATGGTCCTTGGGTGGAGCCGCATTAATTACATCTTCTATCTTAGATGGTGAAAAGCACACGAGTTCGATCGTCAAAACAAGGTGGCATCGTGATCAAACAACCAAGGTCTACCTAGGATGATACTACTGACTCCTATTAGGAGGACATCACACCAAACTTCTTCTTTGTAGGATTGTATTTGAATTATAACCTTACATCGAAACCTGATGGGAATGCTAGTTGCATCGATCCAGGATACCTTATAGGGGTTTGGATGTGAGACAGTTGGTATGTTTAAGCTTTTAACAATATTAGTAGAAATTGCATTGACACAACTTCCACTATCAATAATGACTTTACATACCTTATCCCCTATTCTAAGAAAGGTCTGTAGAATGTTGGTCCTACGCCAATCCTCATTCCTTTTAACTTGAGTCAGGATACATCTAACCACTCCTAGTTGATCCATATCGATGATTTCTTCCTCCTCCATGTACTCATCTATTAGTTCAGTTCCAGCCTCATAAACCTCTTCATCACAAGACTCAGTTTTAGGTTCCTCCAATTCAGGTCCCCCTATGTATAGGGCTCGTGATGGACATTGAGCGGCAAAATGATTAGTCTGGTTACACCTAAAACATAGTGTGGTTTGGTTCCTATCCTTCTGAACCATAGGTGCTTTTCCTTTATCATCCTTATGAATAGGCTAGGGATTGGGTCTAGATCGATTGGTAGGAACTTAGTTCTAATTTGGCCTATTTCCAGAAGCACCAAACCTAGTCGAGTCAGGTCGATAGGTAACGGGTCTCCTCTGAAACCTTTCAGAATCCAGAGTAATCTGGTAGGCGTGTTCTAAATCATGTACCTCTCTTAGAAACAGTTCCCTACTTATATCATCATTTAAGCCTGCTTTGAACCTAGATAAAGTAATTGATTTAGACTCGGACACACCACACTGCATAGCATATTCGTCAAAAAGAGTGATGTATTCGGACACAGTTTGATTTCCTTGGGTCAGCCTCTGCCATTGATCTAATAACCTCTGTTTATAAGACAAAGGTAGGTATTTAGCCCTTAATCTGTATTTCATCTCCTGCCACATATTTATAGGTTGGTTTTCCCTCTGTCGCTCTAGTCTCTCCACAATATCCCAATATAGTTATGCCTGTCGGACTAATATAAACTTAACGAATTTGACCTTACGCTCTTCCGACATAGGATACCATTCGAAATACTGATCCATGTCACTTTCCTAATCGGAGTAAATTTTAGGATCTAAGATACCATCAAATGTGGGTGCATCAAACTAATACTCCTGAGGGCTTGCTCTTCCTGATCATCTGTATCATACTGTGGCCTCCTAGGAATAGGGTCAGGGGTAACCCCTCTG
Source organism: Areca catechu (assembly GCA_021397845.1). Classification (NCBI taxonomy): domain Eukaryota; kingdom Viridiplantae; phylum Streptophyta; class Magnoliopsida; order Arecales; family Arecaceae; genus Areca; species Areca catechu. The sequence continues at coordinate 120,172,336 of CM038043.1, forward strand.
TGCTGGACTCGATGCCTGGGAATTTGGTCAGGTCTGACCTCTCTATGTTGGGCTCGATACCTAGGGATTGGTTCAGGGGTAACTTCTCTATGCAGGGCTCGATGCCTAGAAATTGGGTCAAGAGTCAATTTTGGATGCTGGGATCCTAGGTCATGCCGAGGGATAACTCCAACGGGTGTAGGGTCAAGTTGAGACACATGGGATTCCTCCAACGAACTTATTCTTCCATTCATCTAATCAAACCTCTGATCGACTCTAGTGCTAAGCTGCTTAAGTTGCTCAGTCATAGATCTCATGAGATTTTCAAGGTTTGAATCTATGGATGTACTAGGTTGGTCCTGGGAAACTTGATATGGTGTTCCGGTCCTAGTAGTCATGCAAACAACTCGATGCACTCAAACAAGCCTAACTGACTATAGCTAGCTAGACCTAGAGCCCAAACCAAATGTTAGATCAAAATGACAATCTTGGTTATAGTAACATGACACCTGGCCAAGTACGTGTAAGGTTGGTGGAGGTCCCTCTTTGCTTGTCTTAGACACCAATTTGAAATTGGCCAGGTAAGCAGACCAACCCACCTTCCTTCGGGCTCTTGTCCCTGAACCACTTGCCTAGACACCAGACACACAAGCACACATAGACAAGTTATCTAAATTGGCTTGACACTTGGATCGACCCGAGCTTGTGGGTGTCCCTAGCTCTCTAGAGCAATAGCAATTAAGTTTATACTCGATTTTAATTCAAAGCTTGGGTTCGAATGCAATGTTGGTTGTTTTGGGCTAAGGAGAGCTTATCAGCTCCTCCCCCAATTTGACATGTTCGAATTGCCCTTAAAATTGCTTAATGTATGAATGCAGTAGACAAACATGCAAACTAATGAAAACCCAAACCATAATGAATCAAAATCATGCTTGCTGAAGTTTTGACAGAATCTATTCTCAGGCTGAAAATAGAAGAGCAGAAATTTCACAGAACTTAATAAATCATAAAAAAATGCAGTAAAATACTTTCAAATTCTATGTACTCAACAAAATAGATTTCATGATTTTTGGACTTATCTATAAATAGAAACAATTAAAACATCAGACCATATATGAGTAGATGCAGAACAGAAACTAGATGCAATGATGATAACCTTGTCTAAACATGCTCTGATACCAAATTTGATGCAGGACGGGATGGTGATGAGTGATATGCCATGCTTATCTTGATTTATATATATATATATATATTTTGAGAGCAATAATTGATATCCTAATAGCAAAAACAAACAGGAAGATCTAAAGAAAATAAAGTGACAACTAGTTATCAAAATTACCTACTCGCATGTAGATCTTGTCAAATAATTGTAAGGGAGGATTGCGGTGATTGAGAAACCACCCTAGATTAGGTTACCTACTTTCGAGTTTCAGACTTAGAGGAAGGGAAGGGGTATACATTTACCAATACACTTTGAAATTCCCTCGATTGAAAATATAGATTGCAACACTCTAGAGTTGACGAACACGACTCCAAAACCGACCAATCCGGCGTCTGGACTCCAATCACACTATTTCCAAAGCAAGGACTCCGATCTTCATAGTTGGATCTCAAAAGGATCTACAAAAATATCAGAGTTAATTACTAGAAGTACTAAGAATGCCAAGAACTCAGAAGAATAGAGTTAAAGGGGGAAGAAGGTTGGTGTCAAGGTTGATTATGCTCCCGGGATCTTCTTCTTCGACTTACTTTAGGAATCTCTTCAAAGGATTGGATGTAGACCTTAAAGAGTCTTCAAATGACAAATTTGATTAAAGAATTGGAACCGATAAATATAGAGCATCGCACCCTACGAAACTTGGACGTCACACCCAAGTTATTCTAGGCGTCTCACCTAGCACCTTCAAGCAAGCTAGCTATGGAGAAATTGGAAACTTGGACGTCGCACCTAAGTTGTTCTAGGCATCTCACCTAGCTCCTTCAAGCAAACTAGCTATGGAGGAATTGGAAACTTGGACGTCGCACCTAAGTTGTTCTAGGCATCTCACCTAGCACCTTCAAGCAAACTAGCTATGGAGGAATTGGAGAAAATACAACAATACTTTGTCTTTTCATTACTCAAAATATCATGCTTACAAAGAAGGGTTTTGGGCTCTATTTATAGCCTCATTACTAGTAGAAAGATGGGTTGAAATTCAAATTCAAAATAAAAGAAGAGGAAATTACAATTAAGGTTTTGGAATAGGTGCCAATGCTTCATAAAGATGGTTATCTTGACTTGATCTTCCACCCTTTTCTTTCCTTGGCCGATTGAAGTTAAATTGCTGCATTTAAGTGGGAGTGGAGCCCACCTAAAACACCTCTAAGAGAGAATTCATGGGAAGGGAAGAGAATTTTTTGAAAGGTAAAAAGACTTTAACCAACTCTCTTAAATACCTTCAAAACTTGTGCCATTTAATTCTCTTAAATACCTTCAAAACTTGTGCCATTTAATTCTCTTAAATGCCTTTAAAAAGCTTTCTTCAAGAAACTCCCTCCACCTTTTAAAGCACCTTAATTGCTATCTTCAAAGCTCCTTCTTTCGATTTTTAAACTCCTTGTTTGGTGTGAAAGGTTTTCTTGGAGAAAGAATTTGCATGGAGCTTCCAACCAAATAAATGTAGATGTGGTCCCCTCTTTGCTTCCTTCATGTGATGTAGACTCAGTCAACTCCATACAAAAATAACTCAGATCCCATTAAACCCCAAAATAGACCCAAAAACTAATTACTAGACCCAAACAACAATTTAGACCCAATTGAGACCCAATTGGACCAATTACAACTTAATAATAGAGATAAGTTGTCATGGGTGCTTCCTTCTGGCTCTGGTGTCACCACCAAAGGGGTCGAATAGGCTTATAACCATGGATAATTTCAAATGGGCTCTTTCCTGTGGACCTATTGACTGAGCTATTATAGGCAAACTCTGTTCTAGGTAAAAGAAGGTCCCAATTTCCAGTGTGTTCTCCTACAAGGCAACTTAAGAGATTTCCAAGGCTATAGTTTACTACTTCGGTTTGGCCATCAGTTTGAGGGTCGTAGGAGGTGGAAAATTTAAGCTTGGTTCCTAACAAGTGCCAAAGAGTATTCTAGAAGTAATTGTTGAAGCAGACATCCCTATCGGATACTATAGTCTTAGAAAGACCATGTAACCTAACCACATGATCAAGAAAAAGTCTGGTCACCTTGGAAGCATCAAAGGTATGAGAGCAGGGTATGAAATGAGCCATTTTTGAAAACCTATCGACCACACATAGATGGAGTCATGTTTCCTTAGGGTCTTAGGTAAGTCCTAATACAAAGTCCATGCTAAGGTCTTGCCATGGACGATCAGGTACTAGTAAAGGGATGTATAAACCAGTATTTTGCTTCTGTTGTTTGGCAATAGCACAAGTTTGATACCTGGACACAATGTGGGCAACATTGCTTTTTAGGCTTGGCCAAAAGAACTGGTCCTCTATAGCTAAAATGATCTTGTTTCTATCAAAGTGACCAGCTAGACCTCTTGTATGGGTTTCCCAAACTAAAAACTCTCTAAGTGAGGTCCTAGGAATATACAGTCTATTGTTCTTGAAAAAGTAACCATCCTTAAGGGTGTACTCACTATGGGAACTAGGTGGTCCTTGGCTCATAGATTGGAAGATTTCATCGAAGTCAGGGCAGGTCTCATATTCTTCTTTCAATCAGTCAAACCCTATGATTTCAGTCCTAATAGAATTCAGGAGAAGGGCTCAGTGGCTAAGGTCATCGGCTACCTTATTCTTGGTTCCAGCCTGATGTTTTAGCACAAAGGTATAAGCTTGGAGGTATTCTGCCCACTTAGCATGCCTAGGGTTCAGTTTCTTTTGGGAGTTTAGGAATGGAGTGCTTCATGTTCAGAGTAAAGGACAAACTTCTAGGATAGTAGGTAATGTATCCAGTACCTAAAGACTTGTACTACCACAAAACTTTTTATCATAGGTTGAGTACCTAAGTTTATCCTCATTGAGTTTCTCGCTAAAGAAGGCTACAGGATGACTTTCTTGGCTCAGTACTCCTCCTATTCCTACTCCAAAAGCATCACAAGCAACCTTGAAAACTTAGAAAAAATCCAGTAATCTCGGATGGGTGTTTGGGTCATCTTCTCCTTAAGCTCTAGGAAGGTTCTATCGATAGCTTTGGTCCATTCAAAATTTTCCTTCCTAATACAATCAGTGATGGGTGCTATAATGGAATTAAATCCCCGAATAAATCTCCTATAGAAGGTAGCTAGACCATAAAAACTATGCACATCATGAATACTAATAGGTACTGGCCACTCAACTATAGATTTAACCTTTTCAGGGTCAGCTGAAACTCCTTCGAGGGTAACTACGAATCCTAAGAAGATGACTCTATGGGTCATAAAATCACACTTCTTTAAATTGGCATAGAGACTCTCATTCCTAAGGATTTGGCATACTTGTCTAATGTGATCAAGATGGTCTTCCTTAGTCCTACTATAGATCTAGATGTCATCAAAGTAAAGCACTACAAATTTTTCTATGTACACTCGTAGGACTTGGGTCATGATCCTCATGAAGGTGCTAGGGGCATTGGATAAACCGAAAGGCATCACTACCCATTCATAAAGGCCATCCTTAGTTCTGAATGCGGTTTTTCACTCATCCCCAGGTCTGATCCTAACTTGATGATAGCCACTCTTAAGGTCAATCTTTGAGAAAATGGTTGCACCGGCCATTATATCTAACATATCATCCAAACGGGGGATGGAAAACCTATATTTCACCATGATTTTATTTATGGCACGATTGTCAGCACACATTCTCCACGTGCCATCTTTTTTAGGGGTGAGCAGGGTAGGTATGTAGCACATGGGCTTAGGTTCTCCTTAATAAATCCTTTTCTAAGGAGTTCTCCTACCTATTTTTGTAGCTTTAAAAGTTCATAAGGGTTTATCTGATAGTGTGGTAGATTCGTAGGGTGGCTCTTGGGACTAAGTCTATGGCATGCTGGATGTGATGCGGGATGGTCCTAGGACTACCATGATTGCAGGAAAATAGAAAATATTTTTTTTGACATTTTTTTAGAATATTAATTTGTAGGCTAATGATCCAAAATCAAGTAAAGATGAGTAGGAAAACTAGTAATGAAAAGAAACATCATACCCACAAAAAAAAACTCATGCAAAATAATAAATGAAAGGATCTCGGAGATTAAGAAATCCTTGATTAGGATAGCGTACCTTCAATAAATCAGAAGTTAGGAGAGGGAAGGATTTTACCAAGCATCGATTCGAAAATCTACTCGAAGCCGGGGTCACACAATACTCGAGATTGTCGCCTGGAAGACAAGCCTGTAGTCCTCAAATCAAATGGCTATTTAGGTTAGTCCAGGAGGCAAAGTGTTGTCCAGGTGGCTACCCAAGAGGGGGGTGAATTGGGATTTTAAAAAATAATTACTGTTGAACATATGTACTTTTAGAATTTAACTTCTCTTAGTGAAAGGTGCAGTGATTATAAATGTAAAGCACAAGCTAAAAGGAAAGAGAAAGGCAGCAATACAAACACCAAAGATTATAATGGTTCGGAGCAAACCCGCTCCTACGTCCACTACTTACGATACCACTTGGGATTTTCACTATATTCAGACCCGAATATAGTAGGATTGTTTTACAGGCTCACAATCCAAACCTACTCTAGGTTTTAAATAGGATCACCTAGAACCCAAGTCCCTTTGGTTTTAAAATGGGAGTACCAAAGAAACCCAACACCCTTTGATTTTAAAATGAGAGCCCCAAAGAAACCCAACACCCTTTGATTTTAAAACGGGAGTACCAAAGAAACCCAACTCTTGGTTTTAACACAGGATCACCAAGAACCTATTTGGTTTTAAATCGGGCTCACCAATAACCCAAACAACTCACAAAGAAGTTGAAAGTAATTGCAACAATAAATGATAAACTCTCATTATCGGATAGTTTCCACTGTTGCACTGATGAAGCCTTCTTTAACTTTTTTTTAATGCACTTGAGAGGCTTCCTTTCTTTCTTCAATGAATGCTTCAATCTTTAGATAAGAGTTGGTGAAGAATGAAGATTGTCTTGAATGCTCACTTGTGCTCACAAACTCCTTTCCTTTCTTTTTGTATTCAATTTTGCATCTCTTTCTTTAATCACTGATTTAAATCTTTTTATATAGTCTTTTGTACTTATCTTTGAAGGATATAGCCGTTGAAGTTCATTGGGATTCGAAAACTATCCTTTGGAGCACCTTTTTGCATTCAAAAAAGAATTATGGAACTAGTCTTGTGTACCTGGAATTGACACTCGAGTTGGCTCGGATCCTTCGAGTCGTATGGTTGAGTCGCCACTTCTTTAGCTGGGTCGGCTCTTTGTCTCAGGGTACAGAAACCACACTCTGGACGAGTCAGCTCATTTTCATTCGGGTCGGCTCGAACTCTCATTGTTGAAATCATTATACTAGAGGAGTCGGCTCATTTCTACTAGGGTTGACTCGAACTTTCAGAATCATAATTCCTCACTCTGGAGGAGTCGGCTTGTTGTAGTTCGGGTCGGCTTGCTTTCATAGGTTTTCAAAATTTGTTCTGGCAGAGTTGGCTCATTCTTGTTAGGGATGAATCGCTTGGCTTGTTCTTAGAAAACTTCATAACTGGACTCTGGATGAGTCGGCTTGGATTTCCTCGAGTCGGCTCAGATTCCCTCGAGTCGGCTCAGATTGCTACATGCCAGAATCCTCAGTGCATGCCACGAGATAGAGTCGGCTCTTCTTCTGGTTGGGTCGGCTCGAGTGAGTTCTTCAGGAATTTTACAATTAGACTAGAGAACACTCTCACCAAAACTCTCAAACATTTGATACAAACCAACTCAAATTAAATCTAGAGCACAACACTCATAGAAGTAACCCAGCTTCATGATTTTAAAAGATTTTTCAAGGGTTTCTTCTTTACATAACACTCATATAATATTGCTTAACACACTCAACAGAATAAAGTAGGAGCAATTGATAATCAATAAGAATTATCCTACAAAACTTATGAAACACTTGAGAGTAGTTAGTAATATATGTGCATGCTCCAATGTTTTGTTATCATCAAAATCACTCAAGGGGTCAATAATCTCTCCCTTTTTGATGATGACAAAACATCGGGCATGAAAAGATAAGATAAAACTTTATATTTACTTGTATAATTGTATTTGTAAGAAGATATAAACAAATATAGAAAGAATTGACTCTAATTTTGAACAATATAATTTTATGACATGCTCAACTATCAATAATGTCAGATCATGGAAGAAAAATTAGAGCATGTTAGTGGTAATGAGAGAGATAAAGAATCAGAGCAGTGAGAAATAATCTCTCCCTCAATAAGATGCTCCATGCTTTAACAAACTTTCCATGCAAGACAATGTAATAGAATATAACTAATAAAGTATATTTCTCAAGTCTTTCAAGAAAACTTTCTTGTATCAGAGCTCATGTATCAAGGTTTCTAAGAAAATTTTATGTATCAGAGCATATATACTAAGGAGATTTTCATGATCAGAGCATGAGAAAATTTTATGTATTAGAGCATATATCAAGAAGATTTTCAGGAGAAAATTGATGTTCATGTATCAGAGCATATCCTGAAAGATTAATGTTCAGTATCTGAGCATATCAATTGAGCATATTATGTATCAAAGCATATAGATTTTATCCTTTTCATGCAAGTACATAAATTTCTCCCCCTTTTTGTCATAAATAAAAAAGGTGAAGCTAGTAAAGCTCATTTTTGAAAGAGATTGAGAAAGTTTTTAAGATTTGTTTGAGATAATTTCACTTTCTCAAAATTATGAAGATATTCTATTAACAAATATAGCATTAGAATCAATCAAGGTAAAAATAACAACTCTAGTACACAAGTACCCAAAATTAAGATATTCATTTCGTTCATCAAAGTTCAGTACATTGAGATGATATATACAAAAAAGAAAAGATTCTAGTCACTATCACTAGAATCAGAAGAGATAACATCAGTTGACTTTCCCTTAGCTTTTCTAGGTTTCCTAGAACTAGTTTGCATGTGAGGAGAAGGTCTTTTGGATGGAATAGAAGAAATGGAAGTTGGATCAAAAGGTCCTGCGGTAGGTGCACAATGAGCTGCCTGAAGTAGCCATTAACTTCCACAGGAAATGAGCTGCCTGAAGCTCTTCAACTTAGCCATTAACTTCCACAGGAAATTGTTGATGGTCTTCAACTCACTTTCCACCTTCTTTGTATCCTTGGAAGAAGTTAACTTTTGCATTGTGGCCTTGATATCTCCAACCTCCTTTTGCAGTGAAAGTACTTCTGAAGCTTGAACATTTGCATAAGCTTCTGCTGAGCCTCTCAGCCTTCCAAGTTCTCCTCTTAGTATGCCCAAGTCTTTAGTATAATTGTTTTCTCTTTCTAATCTTTTCTCAACAGCTCCCACTCTTATTTTTACTTGATTTAATTCATCTCTAAACTCATTAAGTCCTTGGTTCACTTTAGATTTAAGATCATTTATCATAGACCCAAAAAAACTTAATAATTCTTTTGAAAACTTACTGAGCTACTCTAAGATGTTAATGTGACGAATAGTAGTGGGTGCAGGAGCAGCAGTAGGAGCAAAGTTAGGTATAGGAGCATCAGGAGATGGCTGAATAGGTGAGTCTGGCTGTGGCTCAGGAATAAGAATAGAAGTGTCCTCATCAGCCTACATCTCACCTTCCTCTTTTTGTTCTTCAGTATTAGCTGGAGCATCCAATTTCTTCCTCCAGGTGCTTTCAGAGAGCATATATCCCATTCTTTGTAGAGTTTCAGCAGTATATGTATCAGTATGGAGAAGTGATCTGCTATCTTCATCTGATAAATCTACATTTGTAGCTTGGAAGAACAAAGTCAGTATCATGCCATATGGCAAACAAGCTTTCACCTTTCTGATTGCTTCCTTCATTTGAGATAACATGATTGCAGGAAGGTTTATCTTATCTCCATGAATCAAAAGCTCCATAAAACATAAATCCCTCTTACTAACCCAGTCAAACCATCCAGTTCTAGGTAGAAAAATTTGACTGATGAAACTGTGAAGGTGTCGCATTTCCACTGATAAGATAAACCTTTAAAATGCCAATTTCATTCACTTCAGCCTGTTCCAACACTGTTTGTAGTGCCTTTGTCCTGTCTTTTAAAACTAAGTGTCCAGTTCCTTCAAAAGGCATTTCCAACATGTTGCCAAGATTTTCTTCAGAGATTATAATCCTTTTTCCTTTTATAATACATTCAACATGCTGCTCTCTAAGTCTCAAATTTTCATAAAATATCTTGACCAAGTTTGGATAAGTGAGAATATTTAAGGAACACATATAATGCCAACCTTGGTTTTCAATCAAATCTTTGATAATCAGCCCTATTTCTTTGAGAAATTCAAATAGAATCCTTCTCCCTGTCATGATGGGTCTCATTCCCAAGAACATTGGCTGTTAAGGAGAAGTGGAGCTCGGTTCTTCAATAGGTTGAGCAGGAATCCGTGACAAGCTATCTTCACGAAACTTGGAGCGCCTTTCTTGCAGAGCAAGCTCAGATTCTTGACAAGGTCTCTTCCCAATAGCTTTTTATGGAGCCATTCCTACAAAGACATAGTGATCCGAGATGATTTGGAGGGGAAGGGTTTTTGAGAAAGATGTTTCGGAGGGAAGGGATGAGGAGCCGAAGAAAGAAATGTAATGAAAAAACTCTACGGCTCGACTTAAGAAAGAGTCGGCCCGACATTCATGCCAGCTCGACCAACATGACTTCTGCTCAAGTTGGCTCGAGCAGAGGGAGCACAAAAAATAAATTGAAGCCTTACTCAAAACTTTTTACAAAGTGAAAAATCAGAGATAAAAATAGAATGTGGAGGTTATCTAGATAATGTTTTCTTATGTTTGAGGGAAATTAGGTTGAAATTTTTAAAGAGGGTCACACAAACCTAATTCACATCTAATCATTGCAAACCTATCATAATTTAAAGGTTTAGTAAAAATATAAGCAAGTTGGTTTTCAATTGGCACAAATTCAAGTACAATATCATTGTTCAAAACATGATCTCTTATAAAATGGTGCCTAATTTCAATGTGCTTAGTTCTTCAATGCTGAACAGGATTCTTGGTTAAATTTATAGCACTTGTGTTATCACATTTAATTGGAATTTTAGATTGTGTAACACCAAAATCTTCTAGCTATTGTTCAATCCAAAGCACTTGAGCATAACAACTACCAACAGCAACATACTCTACTTCAGTAGTGGACAATGCTACGGAGTTTTGCTTCTTATAGTGCCATGAGATTAAATTCAACCCTAGAAATTAGCAAGTTCCACTAGTGCTCTTTCTATCAATTTTACATCCAGCATAGTCAGCATCCAAAAAATTGATTAAATTTAATGAAGATTCTTTAGAATACCAAAGTCCTAAATTACTTATACCTCTTAGATATTTGATAATTTTTTTAACAGCAAGCATGTATGATTCCTCAGGATTTGATTGAAAACAAGCACACACACATACACTATACAAGATATTAGGTCTACTGGCCATAAGATATAACAACGATCCAATCATACCTCGATAGAGCTTTTAATCGATGTTGCAACCATCTTCATCTTTGTCTAGTCTGCAGGCAGGGCTCATGGATGTGCTAGCCTCTCTGCTTGTCTCCGTGCCAAACTTCTTGATTTTTTCGTCAATATACTTTGCTTAGTTTATAAAGATCCCTTCCTTTGTTTGTTATACTTGTAATCTAAGGAAGTAATTGAGTTCACCCATAAGGCTCATTTCAAACTCGCCCTGCATCAACTCAGCAAATTCTCCACAAAGGTTTTCATTAGTTGCACCAAATATGATATCATCAATGTAAAGATATACAACTAACATGTCATTCCCTTTTTTCTTAATGAAAAGAGTTTTGTCAAATTTCCTCTTTTGAAATCATTTATAAGCAAAAATTTACTAAGTCTATCATACCAGGTACTAGGTGCTTGTTTCAAATCATATAATGCTTTATTTAGTTTAAACACATGATTTGGAAAAGCATGATTTTCGAAACCTAGTGGCTGTTATACAAAAACTTGTTCATAAATGAATCCATTTAGAAAAGCACTTTTGACATCCATTTGGAATAGTTTAAAATTCATGTAGCAAGCAAATGCAAGAAGTAATCTAATGGCCTCAAGTCTTGCTACAGGAGCATAAGTTTCATCAAAATCTATTCTCTTTTCCTGGTTGTACCCTTTAGCTACCAACCTTGCTTTATTTCTCATAACCTTACCATTCTCATCTAATTTGTTCCTATATACCTATTTGGTTCCTATGATGGGATGGTCTAGAGGTCTACTAACAAGAGTCCAAACATTATTCCTTTCAAACTATTTTAATTATTCATGCATGGCCATCATCCATTTTGGGTCAGTTTTAGCTTCTTCTAAACTATGTGGTTCAATTTATGAAACAAAGACTAGGTAGTCATGTGCATCTCTATGTGCAGACCTAGTCCTAACACCATGAGAAGGATCACTAATAATTAGATCTTTAGGATGTGAAGTTACATACCTCCATTCCTTTGGTAAATCAGTATGATCCTTACTTACCACTTCATTTCCATGTTATGTTGGCTTGTCTTGTATGCTTAGATCTTCCATCTCCTTTTGGAGTGTACCTGCATCATTGTCTACACACTCATCTTTTCTAGATGGTGAGGGGTTAGCTTCATTAAAAACAACATGAATTGACTTTTCTACAGTAAGAGTCCTCTTATTAAATACTCTACATGCTTTGCTATCCAGTGAATAACCAAGGAATATGGATTCGTCAGATTTTACATCAAATTTTCCTAGGTTATCTTTACCATTATTCAACACAAAGCATTTACAACCAAAAATATGAAAATAGTTAATATTAGCTTTTCTTCCATTCCAAAGCCCATAGGGGGTTTTCTTTGAAATTGGATATATTAAAACACGGTTCAATATGTAAAAGGCAGTGTTCACTACTTATGTCCAAAAGTACCTTGGAAGATTGCCTTCACACAACATAGTTCGGGCCATTTCTTCCAAAGTCCTATTCTTTCTCTCTACAACACCATTTTGTTATGGTATTCTAGGAGTGGAGAAGTTGTGATCAATACTGTGCTCAATGTAGTATTCATCAAAAAATTAATTTTGAGATTCAGTATGGTGATCACTTCTTATAGAAATAATAGAAAGATTTTTCTCATTTAAAACCTTTTTATGAAACTTTTGAAATACATTAAAGGTTTCATATTTATGCATGATAAATAATACCCATGTGAATCTAGAAAAGTCATCTACAATCACAATGCCATATTTCATACCACCTAGGCTTGTGGTCCTAGTTGGTCTAAATAAGTCTATGTCAAGTAGCTCAAGGGGTATAGTAGTTGAAATTATATTTTTGGATTTAAAACTCTTCCTAGTTTGTTTGCCTAATCGACAAGCATCACATATATAATCAAGATCTACTTTAAAATATGGCAAACCTCCAACTAGATTCTTTGAAATTAATTTGGCAATTGTATGCATACTAGCAAGACCTAATCGTCTATGCCAAAGTGAACAAGACTCCTTGGTCTTAGCATTCATTACTACTAGACTGGAACTACTAGTCATGGCTTGATCATTTAGATCTACCACATAGATATTTCCAAGTCTATGACCAATGAATTTATTGCTAGGGTCAAAGAAGTTAGTTACAATACACATAGATGATTCAAAGACAACCTTGAAGCCTTTATCACAAAGTTGACTAATACTTAATAGATGATACTTCAATTTGTCTACTAGCAATACATCTTCAATAAAGGTACAGGGATTATCTTGATCTTACCGATTCCGATTATTTTACCCTTGCCATTATCACCGAAAGTAACCGATCCTCTTTCTTTCATTTGTAAGGGATAAACTAATCTTTATCACTGGTCATATGCCTTGAATAGCTGCTATCTAGATACCATCATTTCTTAGCATTCAGCACTACAAGACAATCATGCAAAATAATCAAGGAGTGGTTTTAGGTATCCAAGCTAACTTGGGTCCTTTCAGGTTAGGAAAATTGGTTCCTTTTGGAACCCAAACAGTTCTGAATTTCATTGGACCAATCTTAGAATTTTTTAAAGAATTGCATTGGTGAAATTTATGCCCAAATCTATGACATGCATGGCAAACAATTTTGTCATTTTTGAATGACTCATGCTTTAAAGCTTTAACAGATGCAGAAATGGACATGTTTGGCTTGAAAGATTTTTGAATAGAAATCTTAGGAATGTACTTTAAGCCTTTTGAAATAGAATTTGAAGGAAATGAACCAAAAGCTTTTTGAGATTTAGTGTTTGAAGCTAAAGCTTTTGAAGATACAAATTTTGTTGCTGAAATCCCTTTGGCATTTAAAGCATTAAATCCGATTGCAGCTTTGCTTTTTGAATCTCTTTATTCTTTTAAAATTTTCTCAAACTTATTAGAACTCAAAGTAAGTTTTTCTATGAGAGGCTTAAGCTTTTCAACCTTATTTTTTAAATCATTATTTTCGGCAACTAAAGCTTTATTTGCCTTAATTAAAACATTCTTCTCAGTTTTCAAAGCTGTAACATTATCAGAAAAAATATTTAGTTCTTTTTTCCAAATATTACTCTTTTCTGAAATTTCATCCTCGTCTTTTATCAATAAATCATTTTGTTTCTTCAAGGATTTAATTTTAATCCCAGCTTTCTTGAATTTAGCAAGCAAATCATGAAAACATAATTCAATTTATTATAAGTAAATTCAATTTGAAGCTCAGGGGATGATAGTTCATTCTCAAGACCCATTAAACATAAGTTTATGGTTTTTGTGGTCTCTTCTTCTTCAGTAGATGTGGATGCTTCGCTGTCGCTCCACATCACTACCATAGCTCTCTTTTTTTTTTCTTGATGCTCTTATTTAGCAAAGGACAGTCTGGTCGAATGTGTCCTGGTTTTTTGCATCCGTAGTAGACGGGCACTTTTTTTCCTTCTCTTTTTCCTTGTCCCTTTCCTTGTTGTATTCTTTGTTCTTGTGGAATTTTCTATAATTTCTTCCTTTCCTTCTTCCCAAGAACCTTTTGAACCTCCTAATGACCATAGCAACATCTTCATCTTCTATGTCATTTTCAGTGGAGGAGCAGTCTTCTTCTGATTCATCATCATCCTTTCTTGAATCCACCGCAGTTTTGAAGGTAATAGATTTTTTCTTCTTTTGATCATCCTCAGTTCTGTGCTGCATGGTTAATTCATGAGTGATGAGAGATCCTAGTAGTTCATCCAGCAATAAAGTATTCAGATCTTTTGCTTCCTGGATGGCGGTCACTTTTGGATCCCATTTGTTCGGAAGAGATCTAAAAATCTTCTGTATAAGGTCAGCATTGGAATATACCCTGCCAAGATTTTTTAAGCCGTTAATAATATCAGTGAAGCATGAAAACATGGCAGAGATTATTTCATTAGGTTCCATTTTAAATAATTCGTAACTATGTACAAGAAGATTAATTTTTGAAGACTTCGCTTGAGAAGTTCCTTCGCGGGTCACCTCAAGTTTATCCCAAATTTTCTTTACAGAAGAGCAAATGGAAATTCGATTAAACTCATTGCTGTCCAAAGCACAATATAACAAACTCATTGCTTTCGCATTTAACTCACCCATTTTCATGTCATGTTCATCCCAATCCTCTTCATGTTTTGGAACATCCACTCCATCAATTTTAACCATGGGGATATATGGACCCTTCAGAATGACCTTCCATAACTGAAAATCAACTACTTGAATATAAATTTTCATCCTAGCTTTCCAGTATGCATAATTGGTGCCTGTGAAGAGTGGAGGTCTATTGGTTGATTGGCCTTCGGCCAAGGATGTACTCATTGGATAAGCCATCAATCTTTACTCTAGTGTATTCAGAGACACTGCTCTGATACCAGTTGTTGCCCAGGTGGCAACCCAAGAGAGGGGTGAATTGGGATTTTAAAAAATAATTACTGCTGCAGATATATGCTTTTAGAATTTAACTTCTCTTAATGAAAGGTGCTGTGATTATGAACGTAAAGCACAAGCTAAAAGGAAAGAGAAAGGAAGCAATACAAACACCAAAGATTATAGTGGTTCAGAGCAAACCCGCTCCTACATCCACTACCCAAGATACCACTTGAGATTTCCACTATATTTACATCCAAATACAGTAGGATTGTTTTACAGGCTCACAATCCAAACCTACACTAGGTTTTAAACAGGATCACCTAGAACCAAAGTCCCTTTGGTTTTAAAATGGGAGCACCAAAGAAACCCAACACCCTTTGGTTTTAAAACGGGAGCACCAAAGAAATCCAACACCCTTTGGTTTTAAAACGGGAGCACCAAAGAAACCCAACTCTTGGTTTTAACACAGGATCACCAAGAACCTATTTGGTTTCAAATCGGGCTCACCAATAACCTAAATAACTCACAAAGAAGTTGAAAGTAATTGCAATAATAAATGACAAACTCTCATTGTCGGATAGTTGCCGTTGTTGCGATGATGAAGCCTTCTTTAACTTTTCTTTAATGCACTTGAGAGGCTTCCTTTCTTTCTTCAATGAATGCTTCAATCTTTAGATAAGAGTTGGTGAAGAATGAAGACTATCTTGAATGCTCACTTGTGATCACAAACTTTTTTCCTTTCTTTTTGTATTCAATTTTGCATCTCTTTCTTTAATCACTGATTTAAATCCCTTTATATAGTCTCTTTTACTTATCTCTGAAGGATATAGCCATTGAAGTTTATTGGGATTCGAAAACTAGCCATTGGAGCACCTTTTTGCATTCAAAAAAGAATTCTGGAACTAGCCGTTGTGTACCTGGAATTGACACTCGAGTCGGCTCGAATTCTTTTAGTCAGCTCGGATCCTTTGAGTCATATGATCAAGTCACCACTTCTTCAGCTAGGTCGGCTCTTTGTCTCAGGGTGCAGAAACCACAATCTGGATGAGTCGGCTCATTTTCATTCAGGTCGGCTCGAACTCTCATTGTTGAAATCATTATACTGGAAGAGTCAGCTCATTTCTACGTGGGTCGACTCAAACTTTTAGAATTAGAATTCTTCACTCTGGAGGAGTCGGCTCGTTGTAGTTCGAGTCGGCTCGCTTTCACAGGTCTTCAAAATTTGTTCTGGCAAAGTCGGCTCATTCTTGTTGGGGACGACTCGCCATGCTTATTCTCAGAAAACTTAATAACTGGGCTCTAGATGAGTCAGCTCGGATATACTCGAGTCAGCTCAGATTTACTTGAGTCGGGTTGGATTCCCTCGAGTTGGCTCGGATTGCTGTGTGCCAGAATCCTCAGTGCATACCACGAGATAGAGTCGGCTCTTCTTCTGGTTGGGTCAGCTCGAGTGAGTTCTTCAAGAATTTTATAATTAGACTAGAGAACACTCTCACCAAAACTCTCAAACATTTGATACAAATGAATTCAAATTAAATCTAGAGCACAACGCTCATAGAAGTAACCCAGCTTCATGATTTTAAAAGGTTTTTCAAGGGGTTCTTCTTTACATAACACTCATACAATATTACTTAACATACTCAACAAAATAAAGAAGGAGCAATTGATAATCAATAAGAATCATCCTATAAAACTTGTGAAACACTTGAGAGTAGTTAGTAATATATGTGCATGCTTCAATATTTTGTTATCATCAAAATCATTCAAGGGGTCAACACAAAGAGGGCCTCCTCCTTGGAGGTGAATATATCTCAGGAATTCTGCAAGCATTAGAGGTTAGCAAGAGAACAAATAAGAAATCAAAAAAAAAAGAACTAGGGTCTGGGAAAAGAGGAATCAAGGTTTCTATTATTGGCGACTGGGGGTGGAAGAAGACTCAGGCTGAAGAATGGCCAGGGCTCTCTTCCTTAGGAAGGATTAGGGTTTGAATGCTGATGCTTTGGTCGATCAAGGCTTGGAAGAACTAGGGCACACTTAGTAGCACTCACACACCTCAATCACAAGAACACAATTGAACTAAATTTCAGCAGGGTTTCATTCATGAAAAGAGTTACATACAAGAGGGGAAGGAGCGGGGTATTTATAGAGTTTTCCCATGTCCTCTTCTTGTTAGGATAGAATTACAAAGTAGAGTGGGAGAGGGATTACAAAGGGGTTTAGAATTAGGAGTATACACTTTGAATGAAATTAAAACCTGTTCTCCTTGTTCTAATTAGATTTCTCTCCTCATTTGACTTGATCAAAGTGCTTGCTTTGGGCTTGGATGCCAAGATGGCTTGGGCTCGGCCTTTAGGGTAGTAAGGGGTATCCTCCATTGGGCTTGGGTGGCCTCCAAAGGGCTTGGGCGCATGGATCTCCAGGTGGGCTTGAAACCCTAGGCTGGAGTGCTTAGAATATTCCCTGGGTATCTTGGTTTTTCAAATCTTCATATGGGCTTAGGGAAAAGCCTGAGATGCCTCCTCTTACTAGACTTTTGGGCTTAAGAGACTCTTGGGCTGGGGCGCCTAGTATATTCCTGGAATCATGGGGCGCCTTGGTCCTTATAATATTCTCTGGGCATCTGGAAGGAATCTTGGCATCTGGGGCACAATTAAGGCCCATTAAGGCTGATGTGAGGGCCTCTAACTCCTGGATGAAGCTTGGTAGAACTCTAAAACTGGGTATCCTTTTCTTTTATACAAAATTGGATCGGTACTAGACTAATACAAATGTACAGGACTCAATGGGACTCAACTGAACTGGACTAGGGTTGATACAAACCAATTTGGACATCTTGCCTTAACTTATTACAGGACTCAATCTTACTTGATTACAAAATTTGACACATAGGCAAGGGCTCAAAACCCTAATAAGTAAACTAGATAGGGCCTAGTAATCTATGTCAGATCCTGGTACCCCCACCAATTCTCTCGGGATGGGAGGAACTTGTCCCCGTCGAGTATGGGTCAATGTGGCTCTCATATGGCTCAAGAAGGTCTGGGTTGAGGCCCTGCAGATCTTCACAGGTGATCTACGAGTCCTCGGATTCTGGTTGACCTTGTCATCAGATCGAATATCATGGATAGCCATTTATCCAGTTACTGATGGCTCGATCATCCAGGATGTGCTCAATCCTTTCCTCACTAATAGGCCAGATTGTAAGTGGAATCTGGGGTGGGTTCTCTCTCAATGGAAGGAAGAGGTTCAAAGAGCTCACTAGGTATCGTTGCTGGCTCCCCAAACTCCATAAGGTCTGAAATACTGAAGGTGGAACTAATACCTAATTCGGGTGGCAAGTCAAGCATATAGGCATCGGATCCAACTCTCTCTATTATTTTGAATGGTCCAGCTTCGCAAGCATGAAGTTTCTTTATGGTCCCTGGAGGGAACCACTCAGGCCTAAGCCTGATCATCACATAATCCCTTGCAGAAAACTCTTTAGCTCATTTTTGGGAATTAGCCAAGTTTTTATGAAGTTCATTAATTATGTTTATCTTTTGACTAATGTCCTGATGCAAATGCTGTGCAGAGTTAGTGCAAGTGTGGAATGATGAAGTAGGTCTGTGGAGTGATTGGACTCAAAACCAGATATTAGTTCATGACCTACATCTACTTCCTAGGGTTGTTCCTTAGGGACTTGTTCCTGGATTTTGTCTATGAACAACTCCTATTGACATGCAGATTTGACTAAACCCAAAACTACAATAGTGGATTTAACCCTTTGTCAGGAGGGTGACATGCAGATGAAAATGGTGCATGGACTCCTACTAAGTGCCATAGGGTCCTCCAAGAGAAAGATGCAAACATGACATGCTCAATGAATGAATGCAACAAGCAAACTTCTACAAAATGCAACCTAGTGGTTATGACAACATGAGAAGCTTCTGGAGAGGGAAGAAAATCAAAGGTAGGTTCAGGGTTAGTTTGATAGGGTAGAAAGTAAGAAAAGGGTTCGGGGTTGATCAGATAGAATAGGATACAAGAAGGGATGTCAGGGATTAGTCCTAGACTAGTAAGGCTGACCTTATGGGGTTGAAGTATACCTACAGGGTCTGCATTATGGAAGAATGGGTTATTAATTTTAGGAAAGAGATCTTCAATAGAAACTATAGGAGAGAATTCTTCCGAGGGTATTGGCTTAAAAAGATCAGGTCCTTAATAAATTCATCGAGTTCTTGAATCTTAGGACTAGACTATATAATTAGGTTTTCTTTTAGCGTCTCCTCAGATAGAGTTGCAGTCGTAGGATCATGGGTTTCTTCCTTTACACCTTTAGTTTGGGTGTGGTTAGGGTTAGCTAATTCTAGGTTGGCTTCTATCTGGTTATGGTCTGGGTTAACTAACTTTGGGTTGGCTTTAGTATGGGTAGGGTCAGGGTCAACTAATTCTAGGTCTTCTATAGGTATCTCTTCTTCTTCTTCCTCATACTCATCCACTTAGCTCACATCAGCTTCATATATCTCTTCTCAAGGTCATTCTGGTGAACCAATGGGGTGGTAAGAGGGGGTTGACTAAGGAAAATTGACTAATGACCGGGGTAAGAGGGGGTTGACTAAGGAAAAATTGACTAATGACCGGGGTAAGAGGGGGTTGACTAAGGAAAAATTGACTAATGACTGGGGTAGGGGTGGGTTGACAAAGAAGAAGTGGACTAATACTGGGCTCATATCTAAGGGTACTAATCCTATGGGTTGCTTGGTTATTAGATTGGGTTATTTGGTTTATCTAGGTGGTCAACTGGGCAAACTGGTTTTGGGATTGGGTATTGGACTGGTTAATCTGGGTGGTTAATTAAATTGTGGATTGGGCATTCAGTTGGTTCATCTGGTCAAATCATTCAGTCATGGCTTTCATGAAGATCTCAAAGTTGGATTCCATGGCTGAGCTAGGTTGGGGCTTAGACTGTTGATATTTGATTTCTAACCTAGTGGTCATGCAATCAATCACTCAAAGTGGTATGGTGCAGTCAAGCATGCAAGGATCAGTACGTTCTAGGGTTTGCTAGATCTAGAGCCAAAATTGAGTGGTCGACTCAACTTACACCCAACTCAATAACGAATCCTTCAACTGGCCAGATAGGGGGTGGGAGTGTGGGAGGCCCCCCTACTTTTCCAAAGACCCAATTAAAGAACCACAACACCACTTAGGTCGTTTGACTCTGGACCCCCAGCCTTAGACACCAGTTTCTAGTAATAGTTGGAGAATTGAGTGCACTAGTTTATCCACACAATTCGGACCTGACCTGTTGGTATCACCTGGCTCTCTAGAGTAGATTAAGTCTAATTAATTTTAATTAAGACTTGGGTTCTGATGATGGTAGTTGTTTTGGGCCCAGGACATGTAATAACCTCCTGCCCTGATCTGAGATAGAGAAATGCCCTTAAAATTAGTTTAAGAAGATGATGAAAATTCAATGGTCCTGATGCAATCTAACAACAATCAGAAAAATATTTTTTTTTTGTTTTTTTATGAGATAGCCAGTTAGGTTTAAGTTGATTAAGTTAGCAAACAAAATTTGGCTTGGGATTTGAGGGGTTTGGCAGTTGATTAGGTCAGGTTCAGTCAGGTGTGCAGAAATCACAGAATCAGAAAATTAGGGTTTGGTTTAATGCAGAATTTGACACAGCTTTTGATGTATAAAAAATATAAAAAAATTAAAAAATAGAGGATTGATGGTGATTATGATCCCTACCAAATCTTATGCAAAAAAAAAATCAGATGATGATGCAACTCCTAGGGTATTCGGACTATGTGCAGAAATCTCAGGAATTCAGTTAAGGCTCCTAAGATACCAAATTTTAGAACCTTTTAATTTCTGTAAAAATAATTAAAAATTATGAAAATTATTATGATAAAATAGAAGACACGTCATGCAAATTTAAGAGGAAAATAAAATTTGTAGATGGATGAAATTGATCAAAAACTAGACCCCTAATGCAAAAGACAAGATGCAAAAAATCAGAGATGAAGATTTTTTGGTGTTTTTGATGAAGATGCAACTATCCTAAAGTAGATTTAATACCAAACTGATGTGAGATGATCCTAGGACTACCATGATTGCAGAAAAATAGAAACTAATTTTATTTGTAATTTTTTTAAAATTTTAATTTGCAGGCTAATGATCCAAAATCAAGTAAAGATGAGCAGGAAAACTAGTAATGAAAAGAAACATCATACCTACAAAAGAACTCATGCAAAATAATAAAAGAAAGGATCTCGAAGATTGAGAAATCCCTGGTTAGGATAGCACACCTTCAACAAATCAGAAGTTAGGAGGGGAAGGATTTTACCAAGCACCGATTCAAAAATCTGCTCAAAGCCGGGGTCACACAGCACTCGGGATTGTCACCAGGAAGACAAGCCTGTAGTCCTCGAGTCAGATGGCTATCTGGGTCAATCAAGGAGGCAAAGAGGACCTCCTCCTTGGAGGTGAATACCTAGGGGATCTCGCAAGCATCAGAGGTTAGCAAGAGAACAAATAAGAAATCAAAAAAAAGAAGACTAGGGTTTGGAAAAAGAGGAATCAGGGTTTCTATTGCTGGTGGCTGAAGGTGGAAGAAGACTCAAACTGAAGAATGGCTAGGGCTCTCTTCCTTTGGGTGGATTAGGGTTTGAATGCTGATGCTTTGGTCGGTCAAGGCTTGGAAGTACTAGGGCGCAATTAGTAGCACTCACACACCTCAATCACAAGAACATAATTGAACTAAATTTCAGTAGGGTTTCATTCATAAAAAGAGTTACTTACAAGAGGGGGAGGGGTGGGGTATTTATAGAGTTTATCCATATCTTCTCCTTGTTAGGATAAAATTACAATGTAAAGTAGGAGAGGGATTACAATGGGGTTTAGAATTAGGAGTATACACTTTGAATGAAATTAATACTTGTTCTTCTTGTTCTAGTTGGATTTCTCTCCTCATTTGACTTGGTCAAAGAGCTTTCTTTGGGCTTGGACTCCAAGATGGCTTGGGCTTGGACTTTAGGGCAGCAAGGGGCATCCTCCATTGGGCTTGGGTGGCCTCCAAAGGGCTTGGGTGCGTGGGCCTCTAGGTGGGCTTGAAACCCTAGGCTGGGGTGCTTAGAATATTCCCTGCGTATCTTGGTTCTTGAAATCTTCATATGAGCTTGGGAAAAAGCCTGGGATGCCTCCTCTTACTGGACTTTTGGATTTGAGAGACTCTTGGGTTGGGGTGCTTGGTATATTCCTAGAATCATGGGGTGCCTTGGTCCTTGGAATATTCTCTGAGCATCTGGAAGGAATCTTGGCATCTGGGCCGATAATCAAGGCCCATAAGGTTGATGTGAGGACCTCTAACTCCTGGATGAAGTCTGGTAGAACTCCAAGACTAGGTATCCTATTCTCTTGTACAAAATTGGACCGGTACTAGACTAATACAAATATACAGGACTCAATGGGACTCAACTGAACTGGACTAGGGTTGAGACAAACCAACTTGGACATCTTGTCTCAACTTATTACAGGACTCAATCTTACTTGATTACAAAATTTGATACATAGGCAAGGGCTCAAAACCCTAATCAGTAAACCAGATAGGGCCTAGTAATCTATGTCGGATCCTGGTGCCCCCACCAGGATGTCCCTTAATGGTGGTAACTGGTCAAGCAAGTCTTTAGGGAACACATCTTCAAACTCACTTAAAATTTTCTTAACCTCCAGAGGGTGCTCTTTCTGGGTCTGATCAGGTACTTCCTTAGCAGCTAACATCCAAATGATCGAAACCTCAGTAATCTCTCATTCTAGCTCTTTAGCAGTAATCAGATTGACTCTTGATTTCTTCTCTTTCATTGAGCTAGATCCCCTCTTAACATTGTCCTTAGGTGGGGTGGGGTTAATCACAATTTTCTTCCCATAAAAATTAATTGAACATGAATTTGATCGGCCGTATAGGGTAGCATCATGGTCATAAAGCCAGGGTCTACTTAGGATAATGCTACTAACTCCTATGGAAATGACATCACACTACACCTTTTCTTGGTAAGATTGAAGCTGGATCAAGACTTGGCATCTAAGTTTGATGGGAATGGAGGTCGAGTCTATCTAGGAAACCTTATAGGGGCTGAGATGGAGAACTAGGGTCAAGCCTAAGGTTTTGACTATACTAGCTGAGATGGCATTCACACAGCTCCCACTATCTATGATGATTTTGCATACCTTATCCTCTAATTTTACAAAGGTCTGTAAGA
Source organism: Areca catechu (assembly GCA_021397845.1). Classification (NCBI taxonomy): domain Eukaryota; kingdom Viridiplantae; phylum Streptophyta; class Magnoliopsida; order Arecales; family Arecaceae; genus Areca; species Areca catechu. Next base: position 120,195,575 of record CM038043.1, read on the forward strand.
TGTTGGTCTTACGCCAATCCTCTTGTATCTTAGTTTGGGCTAGGATGCACTTAACTACCCTTAACAGGTCAGATTGCTTGACAACCTCCTCATCTCCTTCATATTTGTCTACCAAGTTCACTTTAGCTTCAAAACTTCTTCCTCAAAATCATTATTGGGTTCAGGATCCTCTTCCTCAAGTTCTCCTATATAGGGATCGGGTTGGGCATTGGCTAGTATAGTGTCCCACCTTATGACATTTGAAATAGGTATTAGGGTTGGGACTTGGGTTTGTTACCCAGTAAGCAACCTAAGAGGGGGGGTGAATTGGGTCTCTAAAAATTATTTGATGGAATGCAAGATTGTGTGATCCAATCCAACAATTTAAACAAAGTACTATGAATGCAAATAAATTACTCTTAAGTAAATGTGCTGCGGAAATATAAATCAATAAAAGTAAGAGCAAGTAGAGGAGACAAGCAATCACAAATATAAGGAAGTATAGTGGTTCGGTGCTATCCAATGCACTTACATCCACTCCCCAAGATTTTCTTGGAAATTCACTATAATCTCAATCGATTACAGCCGATTAGTTTTTTGGGCTCACTAATCAAAACCCAAATTTTTTTTATAAGGCTCACAAGTCAAAACCTCACTTGGTTTTATGGGCTAACCAAGAACCTAAATGGTTTTAAGGCTCACCACCAACCTCTCTTGGTTTTACGAGCTAACCAAGAACCCAATTGGTTTTCAAAGGCTCACCAATAACCTCCCTTGGTTTTGCAATAGGCTAACCAAGAACCCTTATAACAAATAAAGTTTTGAAGTAAAGAGACAATAAAAGCTTTCTAATAAAAAGCAGGTATCTCTCTGAAGCTCGTTGTTGTAATGCTTTCAACTTGATGAAGCCTCTTAGATTGCTTAAGAAGGATTGATCTTTAATGCTCTTGAAGGCTCTTGAATGCTTGAAGGCTTCTTCTTGCTTGGAAGTGGTTGAACTCAATGATTAGGAGTGAATGCTCTTCTTTTCTTCTCTCTTGATTATTCCTTTTTCATCCTCTCTTGTTTTGATTTGATTTATACCATATAAATACCTTCCCAAGGCTTCAAATCCGGTTTCTAGCCATAAGATACGAAAAACTAGCCATTGAGAGCCAAGAGGGACAAGTTCTACGTTTGAAAAACTACCTGTTACAATTCTTAGAACTCCATATGTCGATACTTCCGGCTGTGAGTCAACACTTTAGGTTGATACTTGAACTTCTTGAGTTAACACCTAGTTCAAAAATCTTCATTGTAGCTTTCTGGAAATCTCAATTGTGTCGACACTTCATCAGGTGAGTCAACACTTTGAGTCGACACTTGGCATCCATGTGTCGACACTTCACCAGATCTTCATTTTTAGCAAGTTCTGTGACCCAAAAATCTCAGGCGATGAGCTGATCCATGTGTCGACACTTTGAGTCGACACTTCAAGTCCATGTGTTGATACTTCAGCCGTGCCTTTTGAAATTTTCTTTGTGTACCGGCTTGAGTCGACACTTCACTATCATGTGTCGACACTTCACTGGGATCTTCACATAAATAGCTGAACTTGTACTGAATCAAGTCTGTGTTGAACTCAAGTATCCATTCAAGCAATCTTCAACTGTCCAAGTCTTCTTTGAGCAGTTCTTTCATCTAAATTTGGACTTCTTCAATCAAATAACATTTGTTAAATTGATGAGCACCTTTTTCTATAAAAACACACTTCATAGAAATCATTAGTACTCAACTTATACTTAAGCATTTTGCTTATCATCAAAATCAATAACGGAGTCAACAATCTCTCCTTTTTTGATGATGACAAAATCTTTAAGTATAAATTGCATAAAAAGCTTTCAAAAAAACTTTTCAAGGTGTGAAGAGCTAATTGCAATAGGTGTATCAAAGCAATTACAATATTGAAAGGATGTGTGAGAGTAAGAATATTGTAATGGTCAAGAGTATCAGAGCTTGGGATATATAAGATATAAACTCATGTATCATGATACTCTAAAAGAAAATATGCTCAGGAGAAATAAATTCAGCAAAAGATGAGACTCCCCCTAAATAGATGATTCATAAAATTGTAAACATCTTTTTAAACATCTAAAGAAAAGATTTGACATGAAATTCAATTCAAAATATATTTTCAATACAAAGGAAGTATTGCTCCCCCTTAATGAATTTTGTAAAGAATTTTCAATTTAAGCTCAAAGAATTCTCAAAAAAAATTTAAAACACGAATTTCTAAGCACATTTATACTATTACTCTTATTATTCCCCCACACATTTATACTTTAGTCTTATTACTCCCCCTTTTTGTTATCATTAAGAAGATAGGAAGAGAATAGTAGGTCATTCAAGATATAACATTGAAGTGCAATATAAAATTTATTTATCCATTCATTCATAAATAAAGATGATGAAGTATTAAAGGAAGTTAATGCATTTCATTCATTTGAGATCATAACTTGTAGTACAACATAAGATTTCATATAATGTCAAAATTTGTACATAAAGAGAACATCAAAACATGCAAAAAGGTGTAGAAAAGTAAACTAACTAATCATAAAAAGTATCCTAATCCTCATCCTCATCCTCGGAAGATCTGATCTCAATCGATCTTGTATCAGTGAAAGAACAAGCTTGGGGCCACATCGATCTGAGATCACGAAGACGGGTCCTGGTCAGTCGTGAAGGAGTACGATGACCACATCCCCTGCGTCTAACATATGTCCTACCTCTAGCTAAAGCAGAAGAGGTGGAGGCTATGTCATCAGTAGGAACAGAGCAGATTGGAGCGACAGTCTCTACAACTGTTGGATGTGGTGTAGGTCAAATGATGGACCGGAATCAAGATAATGAAAGCTAGGTGTGTAAAAACCTAGCTCTCGAATAAGAAAGGATGTATGTAGGGTAGGTGTATCAACTGGGGGTGAGTCAAAAACTGGTATATCAGTTGAACAAATGATAGGCATATCAACGATAAGCATATCAGCTGAAGAATCAAGAGGTGTATCTGTAATCGGTGAGTCAACAATAGGAGTATCAATAATGGGGCTATCAACGATAGATGAATCAATAACAGGTGAAAGAATAGGTATAAGAGCATGCTGGTGTGGGCACCAGGATCTGACAGAGGCTCCTCAACCCTCTGAGGATCTCGAATTAGGGTTTCACCTTTTTGGGTTAAGTAATAAGGCTTCAAGCCTAAGCATTATATTTTTTTTAGTCATGAAAATAGTCTCAATTGCTTTTGTTTTAGTCTTGTACATTGACCAATTTGGTCAAGTTGTGTCTATGAGTCCTGTATTGAATCCAGTTCGAGTCTGGGCCCAAGCCGGAGTGGTCTTTGAGTCCAGCTCAACTACTATTGGGCCAAGCCTTGAAAGATGACATTTTCAGCCCTGGGGTGCCAATTCACCATCCCATGTGGCACCACCTCACCTTGCTAAGTGGGCGGCACAAGTCTGATTTCTTGGGCGCCAAAGGAGACAACATCACTTGATCTTTTCCTCCCTTCCCACCCCCTATCAAGCCACTTGCTAAAGGAGTCATGGGCGACTAAGGAAAGGTTGAAGACATAGGCCTTACACCAAGCCCCATATCATGTTTCTCTCCAAAGATGGGTGGGCAACCAAGGAAAGAAGAAAGACACAAGCCTTGCTCGAAGCCCCATATCATGTTTCTCTCCAAAGAGAGGTGGGCTACCAAGGAAAGAAGGAAGACACAAGCCTTGCATCATGCCTTCTTCCCAAAATGAGTGATCAGCTTTCCAAGTCCAAGGGCTCCAAGATCCTTCCTCCAAGCCCAAAATCAAGCCACACCCAATCTCATGCAAAGCCTTGGTTAGCCAAGAAGAAGGAAGTGCAGAATTTTGGCATTTTTTTTTTCAAGAGAAGACATGCATTTTTCTTTTGAATTTGAAAAGGGTCCTAAGGTGCCTATATAAAGGACCTTACCCCTCATTTGTATGGCTAATCTTGATAAATGAAAGAAAATATTTTGAGTGCTACTCTTCTTGTTATTGCCTTCATTCCTAAAGAATGTCGATCTCCATAAGTAAGAGCCTTCACCTTCGGGTGTCGAGAAGTATGAGGCCTCAAGTTACCTTCTCTTTCGTGCAAGCCATCCTCCATCTTCTAGTTCGGAGTCCATCAGGATGATCTATCTTGGCGCCTTGCAAGAAGGTCCGCCATTCACCACCATCTTCAACTTTTCTTCCCTTGTTGTTTCTTGTCTCTTGCTAACTCTCAACATTTCTCTTGATTGCTCGCATGTCCTCTAGGTGCCACAAATACGGAGTCGGTCTCCCTTGCCTTCAGACCTTCAGACGGAAAGCTAATGCATCCATGGGGTTGAAGGCTCGATCATCCAGGCTGCATCCATGAGAGCGAGTGAACTCAGCATCGGGCACATCAAAACTTTATAAGGTTTGCCACCCTAACTCTTAAGTGGGTATTGATCCGAGAACTAAGTCCTATGGGTTTCAATCCCGGGATCCTCTTCTTATTTTGTTTAGGGGCTTACTTGCTAGTTTGAAGTTCTTATTATTATAGAACCCTAGATCTACTCTTGCTTGTCTTCGGGAATCCTTAACCTCATTTTAAAAGACCTAAAAATCACAAAGAAAAAAAATCACCTACGTTATCTTAGCATCTAGTTAGCCCTGCACCACATGATCATCGGATCTAGAGGGTGGAGTAGATAGAACAGGAGTCTGAGTGGATGAACTGGAAGGATCACAAATGGGACTCCTAGGCAAGTCTACTGCCACCTCTGCTACTGGCTCTGACATCAAGTCTGGAAAGTCGAAACCATCAGAGTCAGTATACTCATCACCATCGGTGTCACTCTCTGAACCTGGAGCTGGAGCTAGAGCAGGTGGAGCTGGATCTGGATCACTCTGAGAAGAAGGTCTAGACAGTGCAGATAAAATAGCAGAGATGCCATCACTCAATCCTCTATGGCTGTCTCTCGTCTCCATAATAAAGCTATCAAGTCGCTATCTAATAATCAAGATATCTGTCTCTATGCGACTGACTCTATCCAAAAGACTCTCTGAAACTCCTGGAGCATCCGACTGAACTGGCTGAGGCTGAGATGTAGGCTCAGACTGAGAAGCAGACTCTGGTTGCGCTGCTGGCTCAGGCTGACTCTTTGGAAGAGGTGCCTTTGTAGGTCCTGCCTCGTCGGAAAGTATACGCTCCACCTCTGCAGCATCATCATCTCTGTCATCGACCTGACCAGATACTCTACATCTCCACTAGCCTTTGAATAGCTGATATCCCATCCGATGTAGAGACCTGATGTCATGGACATCAGTATGTAGGAGCATCCGGAAGGGCTCATCATTAAAGCTCACACCATACTCTCTAAACAGTAGTGTCAACCCCATCCCATAGGGTAAGCAGAGTTTTTGACTTGTCGAAGCCTCCATTATCTGATGTATCATAAGTACCGAAAGGCAGACGGGTGTGTGCTGAACCAATGAGACCATCATGAGCAACTCTCTCTCAGTGATGTAATCAAAATGGCCGGTCTTCGGTAGAAGAATCCGGGCGATAATATGATGCAGAAGTCTCATCTCGGTAAACAAACAGGATGCAGGCACAGTGGTTCCCTCAGGCAAAATATCTGACTCAAATATGCACTGGAGTCCACTCACTCTATCAATCAAACTTTAACTATTGAACCAATCATAGGTATATCCCATACCTGCTCAATATCTGTGAAGTCACGGGGATATCCCTGCCTCTGACCTGAGCTAGCCAACCATCATTCCCATGGGCTAAAGATTCGCAGAACTCTCGTATGAGCCCTAGGTAGTATCTCTCACTCAGAGAATAGAATGACATCAGACTAGCATCATTAATCCACTGACCTATCCTGAAGTGCTACTGGTCGACAAAACTGAAATCCACACGGTGTCCTCCGATAACAGTCTTCAAGCTCATCCAACTAGAAGCAGTGAATAGTGGTCGAACAGGTGGATCTAGAGCTCTAGCTTCATGTCTGGCTTTGGTTCTTCATTCTTCTTCCAAATTGGATGGTCGAGGGTGACGGACAACCTATTTTCGAGGTCCAATAGGGATTTGAACAAGAATGGAGAAGAAACTTAGGGTTTCTATGGTTCAAAATAGAAATGAGAGAGGGAATGTCGCTCAATCCAGACCAAAAATTGTCTAAGATGAAGAATCGAGGAGGTTTGAGCAAAGACTGGAGGGAAGGAACAGTTTGGTAAGAGTTAGGGAATGTGTCGGCTCGAGTGGGGAGGAGAAATGGAAGAAAAAATACTTTGGTTCGCCCTTAACCTTGGTTTGTAGTCATTCATATGTCGACTCACGAATGTGTTGACACATTCAGGTTTCGACACATGAATGTGTCGACACATCAACTTAAAACCAAAAATTAAGATAATGAAGTGCAGATCAAAATCAAGAGAAATATAATGAAATTTAATAAGATTAATGTCAAATTTGATTTATTTTGAGTCAAAGATTAGAAGATTTTCAATCAAAAGGATTAATGACCCCGAGTTCTCTTCTAATCATACTGAACCGATCTTCTTGGAGAGGCTTAGTTAAATATTAGCTAATTTCAATTCAGTATAAATAAATTCAAGCACAACATCATTATTTTCAACATGATCTCTAGTAAAATGATGCCTAATTTCAATGTGTTTACTTCTAGAATGTTGAACAAGATTTTTAGTCAAGCAAATAGCACTGGTATTATCATATTTTATAGGTATACTAGTTAACTTGATTCCAAAATCTTCAAGTTGTTGCTTAATCTACAAGATTTGAGTACAACAACTTCCTACTGTAATATACTCAGCTTCAGCTGTGGATAGTGCAACTGAAGTTTATTTCTTGCTAAACCAGGAGATTAAGTTAACTCCAAGAAATTGGCAAGTTCCACTAGTACTTTTTCTATCTAATTTACATCCAGCAAAATCAGTATCAGAATATCCAATTAATTTAGTAGATGAATCCCTAGAATACCATAAGCCAATATCAATTGTACCAGATAGATATCTAATAATTCGCTTAACAGCCAACAGATGTGATTCCTTAGGTTTAGACTGATATCTAGCACACATGCATACAGTGAGCATTAATCTGGTCTACTAGCAGTTAAGTACAATAAAGAGCCAATCATACCTCTGTATAATTTTTGATCTATAGATTTACCATGCTCATCTTTATCAAGTTTACAAGAGGGGCTCATAGGTGTACCATTGACTTAGTAGTCTCCATCCCAAACTTCTTTATAATCTCTCTTGTATACTTAGCTTGGTTGATGAAGATTCCATCTTTAGTTTGCTTGATCTTGAGTCCAAGAAAGAAATCGAGTTCTCCCATCATGCTCATCTCAAACTCACCCTGCATTAGCTTAGCAAACTCTTGACAAAGAATTTCATTAGTAGCACCGAAAATAATATCATCAACATAGATTTGCACTACTAATAAATCATTATTTTTCTTCTCTAGAAACAAAGTTTTATTAACATGGCCTCTAGTGAATTCATTTTCAATCAAAAATTTGCTGAGTCTTTCATACCATGCTCGGGATGCTTGCTTTAAACCATAAAGTGCCTTATGCAATTTAAAAACATGATCAGATGTGCATGATTTTCAAATCCAAGTGGTTGTTCAACAAAAACTTTTTCTATTATAAAACCATTCAGAAAAGCACTTTTAACATCAATTTGAAAGAGTTTGAAATTCATGAAACAAGCAAATGCTAATAGTAGTCTAATTGCCTCAAGTCTAGCAACAGGAGCAAAAGTTTCATCAAAATCAATTCCTTCCTCCTGATTATAGCTTTGGCAACTAGCCTAGGTTTTTTTCTAACAACAATTTCATTTTCATCTAACTTATTCCTAAACACCCATTTAGTGTCAATAATAGAAACATTAGATGGTCTTTCTATTAATATCCAAACATTATTTCTATCAAACTAAATTAATTCATCTTGCATAGCATTTATCCAGTTAGGATCTTTTTCAGCATCTTCAAAACATTTAGGCTCTACTTGAGAAACAAAAGCTATATAATCACATTCATTTCTAATTAAGACTAGAGTTCTTACCCCTTTAGATGGATCACCTAGGATTAATTCCTTAGGATGTCCATGAGCATACCTCTACCCCTTAGGTAGATCTTGGTGTTTTGGAGTGTCTCCACTTTTTCATCTTTATCTTGATCTCCTTCACTTGGCTGAGAGGGTTGATCATTCAATGTCAACTTTTGAAGCTTATCAGCACTTATACATGCATCAGAAGTATCCTCTTTTCTAAATGATTTGTTAGCAGACTTTCAAAAATAACATGTATAGATTCCTCTACAACTAGGGTTCTTTTGTTAAAAACTCTGTATGCCTTGCTTGATGTAGAGTATCCTAAAAAGATACCTTCTTCAGACTTGGCATCAAACTTTTCAAGATTGTCTTTGCCATTATTTAAGATAAAACATTGACAACAAAAAACTCGAAAATATTTTAAAGTTGGTTTTCTTTGATTCCAAAGTTCATAAGGAGTTTTCTTTAAAATAGGGCAGATTAAAACTCGATTCAAAATATAACATGCAGTATTAATTGCTTCAACCCAAAAATATCTTGGAAAATCATTTTCATAAAGCATAGTGTATGCCATTTCTTCTAAAGTACGATTTTTTCTTTCTACTACCCCATTCTGCTGAGATGTCCTAGGTGCAGAAAATTATGTTCTATACCTTTTTCACTATAAAAGCTTTCAAAATCTTGATTTTCAAATTCAGAACCATGATCACTATGTATACAAATAACTGAAATATCTTTTTCATTTGAAACTTTTCGGTAAAACTTTACAAATGTAGAAAATGATTTATCTTTATGTGCAAGAAAGAAAACCCAAGTAAATCTTTAAAAATCATCCACTATAACTAATCCATATCTCTTGCCTCCTAGACTGGATTCTAGTTGGTCTAAAGAGATCCATATGAAGTAGTTCTAGTGGCCTACTAGTAGTAACAAAACCTTTGGTTTGAAAGAAGTTTTAACTCATTTTCCAAATTGACATGCTTGGCAAATTCTATCTTTTTCAAAATAAAGTTTCGGCAAATGTCTAACAAATTCTTTTTATAAAGTTTTGAAAGTAGATACATACTAGCATGACCTAGTCTTCTATGTTAAAGCCAATCGGTCTCATCTTTAGTAGAACTCATTGCAACTAGGCATTCTCCATTAGGCAAAGATAGATCATCTAAATCTATCAAATAAACATTGCCATGCCTTTTGCCAATGAATTGTACTCCATTTTTATCCGGACTAGCAATCATGCAATAAGAAGATTTGAAAATAACTTAAAAACCTTTATCACAAAATTGACTAATACTTAAAAGATTATGCTTCAAACCTTCAACTAAAAGTACATTGCTAATACAAGTAGAAGGAGTAATATGAACCTTACCAATACCAATGATTTTTTTTTTACTATTATCCTCGAAGGTCACACTCCCTCCATTCATTGCTTCAAGAAAGGTGAATTGCTTCACATCTCCCTTCATGTGCCTTGAGCAACCACTATCAAGATACCAAATTATTTTGTTCTCCTTGGTTGCAAGACACATCTGCAATACAAATCAAGCTTTGTTTTTAGGTACCCAAGCTAACTTGGGTCCTTTGGGGTTAGCACTTAAATTGGTTTATTTTGGAACCCAAACTTTTTCATAAGAATTAATTTTTTTCATATTATATTGAAAAGATTTATGACCTTGTTTTTTACATGAAAAAAATGTTATGCTAGATGATATGGGTACAAAAATATTTTTGAAATACTTTCGTTGTCTTTGGGGCCTATAACCTAATCCTGCTTTGTTAGAAAAAGCTCTTTGGCTATTTGAAAGAAGATTTAGTTTTTCTGAACTATAGATAAATTTTTCAACAAAAGGATTCATTTTATCAAGTTCATTTTTGTATTTTTCATTTTCCAATTCTAAATCCTTATTTTTCTTCAAAAGATCACCATTTAAAATGATAGTTTTGGATCTTTTTTAAACTTCATTCTCCATTGTTAGAGCATTATTTTTCTTTTCTAAAACATCTAGTTTAGTTTTCAAATTACTAACTTCATTTAATAAAGAATTGTTTTCATGAGAAAAATTATTTGCATGCTTTTTCATTTTTCTATTTTAGATAAAATTAATTTATAATCATGTATTAGTTCATTATTTCTTAATTCATCAAAAGTAAAATCTATTTATGTATTAAAATTTATCTCTTCTTGCTCTTGATGTTCCATGAGATATAGGTTTGCAATTTCAGCCTGCTCTTCTTCTGAACTGGAGTCCTCATTATCACTCCAGGTGGCCATCATTGCCTTCTTTTTAGCTTCTTTCTTGACTTCTTTAAGAGAGGGCAATCGAATTTATAGTGTCCCGGATTCTTATACTCGAAGCATGTAGGTATCTCCTTCTCCTTTTCCTTTTCCTTTTCTTTTTCTTTTTCTTTTCCCTTTTCTTTAGTTGATTGGAACTTCTTGTAAGGGAACTTTCTTCTCTTCATGAACCTTCTAAAATTTCTTGCTAGGAGTGCTTCACTTTCATATTCTTCTTCTTCTTCGGACTCATCAATTGAGGATTCTTCTTGTATGGTAGATTTGAATGCAATCCCCTTTTTCTTCTTATCCATGTCCATAGATTTTTGCTTCAAATTTAGCTTATAAGTCATGAGCGATCCTAGCAGCTGCTCCAATGGTAGCTTGTCAACATCTTTAGCTTCTTGGATGGCGGTCACCTTCGGATCTCATGATGTTGGAAGTGACCTGAGGATTTTGTTGACAAGATTAGCATTAGACATTACTTTTCCTAAGATTCTCATTCCATTTACAATATTTGTAAATCTAGTGTACATATAAGTGATAGATTCATTAGGTTCTATTAGGAACATTTCATATGTGTGCACTAACATGTTCACTTTGGTATTTTTCACTTGCCTCATGCCCACTCCTTTACGGAGGCAGAACAAAGACTCTTTTCAAATCATCATCATCATTATTGTTCATCTCAATACAAGAGAGGGGTCCTTATATAGGGAACCCTAGCCCTTAGAATACATGGAAAAATAAACATAAAAATGGGGTCCAACAAGCTTTCTTGTTGGTGCCAACTACATGCCATAAGAGATGGGGACAGAAGGGCAAGAGATTTTATGCTACAAGGAAAGATGGAGGATGCCACAAACATTCCATAAAAGGGTGGTCAACACAAGGAAATAAAATCTCACGAAAGGGGGAAGGAGAGTGGGTGCCCAAATGCTGCTTGATTTGCCTGATACTCCCTTCCATCATCTCCTGGGTGGTCCCTAATTTCCATACGGGTGTTGATTTGCTGCATTTTGTGCTTGAGTGGATATATGAGAATCCTGGGATGCCTTTTGAGACTCCACATGGTAGTTGTGAAAGTTAAAAGGTTTATTTGTAGGTGCCTACTCTAAGCATGCAACAGCAGGGAGCAGGTAAGTATTTTAAAATAATTTTAAAATGCATAGCGAAAAAACTTGCTCCACGCAGGATCTAACACGATCTGGAAGCATGTACAGACTAAAACATGTTATAATATGGACATGTAATGTTTATAAAATATTTTAAATGCTTAGATCTACGCATGCATGAATTTTAAAATCAAAACCCATACCTTATTCCTGCCTGGAATAAATTTGGTATAGTTCTGGAATAACTGGGATAACAGGAATAATTTTATTCCTATTGTCTTCCTCTTCAAATGTTGGAATGCTCTGTTTTCTTTTGCTTCAACAGCAACGATGGCCAATCCGAATGACCAATGTTTGGTCTCCTCTCTATCACCAACAGCAAGGACTTCTCTTGCTTCAAATGGAGAAGGGATAGGGGTGGAACTTCAACGTTGAAACACACTTGTTCTTCTCCAAAAACAACAGAAGTTAAAACCTGCAACTCAAAAAAAAAAAAACATGAAACTTAAACAGCAAAAAGAGCGTTGATCCGACTCTTAAGTGCTCAAATGAGCACTCTCCAGAGGGGGAACACGCATGGGACTCCACAGATCCGGTTCTCAAGCGATGCTAGTCGCCGGAAAACACATTCAAACGGTGGGAAGAAGCTATGCTGTTTTGCTGCAATGTTTCTCCAAACAGAGCACGAACTTCTTCTTCCAATGAGCACAAGAAACAGGGACAAATGGAATTGATTTTTCCTTCCAATCAATTTCCTAAACCCACCCCAAAAATCTGCGATGAAAGGATGATTAAATCTCTCTAAAAATAAGAAAACCAGAGAGATATTGTAAGCCTCACGATTTTCTGCGAACAGCGCCTAGCAGAAATAAATATATGGAGGATGAACCCATCCAACCGATGATTTTGGGAGGTGAGAGGTCTTGCGGGAAAACCAAAAGGCAGCATCGATTAAAAACAAATTCAATTTGTTTCAATGAAGTAATCAAAGGAGTTTAAAATCCAGCCAAAATGAAATAAAAGGGGAGAAGAAGGGACGCCCAAAAGCTCTGTTCGCCCAAAATAGCAAATCACCGTGGAGACCGGTTCAAAGGGTCAAAAACCAATGAAAACAGTTTAAATAAATAAAACAATGGTTCAAAATAGGTTCATCCATATAATTAGATCAAAATCTAATTATCAGAGGGCTTGGTCTAGTCCTGGTTAACCAGAAAAAATTCCTGATAAATCAGAACAAAATCTGATAGACCCAAACCCAGGTCAATCCAATGTGCTTAATCAAACCGTCATCGATACGATTCCTAATCAAATACTGGTACCTGGATCAGGGAGAAATCCTCTATGACGTGTGACCTCATAGGTTCGAACCTAGGCGGTAGCACTGGAACAATTCCAGTACCAGCACAAGATACCATCTAGCAATGGGTCCCAGCGTCCGGATAGGTCGAAGATGCGGGAGCAAACTGTCGAACCTCAGGCATATTGTTACCGTATATTCATCCCTTTGACCTCTAATGCTCAGGACGACTGAGATTGGGTTGCCAACCCAGACTGATCAGTCGACAACGTGTCTCAATCTTGCAAGCCCAGTGACTCTTCACTAGGACTACCCCGGTCGAGGATTTGCTAAATTGAGATACTGCGAGACATTCAATCCAAACTGTTTGGACAGGTCAATTCCATCTTAGTCCATCACTGCTCCACAAGTACTTGCCTGTACCCAGAAACCTTCCATCATCGAAAAAACTCCGGGTAGTCCGGCACCAAAGCACAGGGAGTTGCTTGCAAGCTACCGTGATGACCTCAGGTCGGAGGGACACATATACCCATATCCAATCGTGAGTTTCCCTTTGGCAGAAAGGGGTGCACGGAGTTACATTCAATGAGATACCACATATCCCACTTGTAGATCACATCAGTGTCACCATAGTCATTTGGTCAAGAGGACAACTAAACGATGTGAACTGCAACAACCTATACTTGATATATTGCCGTCCAGTATAATATATCCTTTGGTTGTGAACGTTTCCAGTCGATACATCCTCTCTGTATCGAAGTCAGTGTAGTCCTAAGGACTTCATCACAGGGAAAGAGTTCATTTCAGGGAAATAAAATATGTGATGAGCTACCAAAAATAATATTTTATTAATTCACAAAAAAAGGAATACAATACTCAGCACAACCGCCTACAACCCAGGTGATTGGCTTTGGGACACAATTTCCAACAACTCCCACTTGAACTAAAGCCAATCAGAAGAGTATCTAATACCCATTTCCCATTTACAATAGTCGAACTCTTTTATTCCGAGGGCTTTAGTGAAGGGGTCGGCCAGATTTTCTTTTCCATCGATCTTCAGAAGATTGATGTCGCCTCGTTCCATGATTTCTCGTACGAGGTGGTAGCGCCGCAGAATGTGCTTGGTGCGGTGATGTGCTTTAGGCTCCTTAGCTTGAGAAATGGCTCCAGTGCTGTCACAGTACACCGGAATAGAACCATCTAGGAAAGGTGCTACCCCTAGCTCTCCAAGGAACTTCCGCAACCATACAGCTTCTTTTGCTGCATCTGATGCTGCAATATATTCTGCTTCGCATACCGAGTCTGCAATTGTTGCCTGCTTGGAACTTTTCCAGCAGATCGATCCTCTGTTCAGGGTAAATACAAACCCTGACACACTCTTGCTATCATCTCTATCCGACTGGAAACAGGAGTCAGTGTACCCCACAAGTTTCAAGTCAGTTTCTCCATAAATCAGCCATTGATCTTTAGTATTTCTTAAATACTTAAGGATGGTCTTAACCACCTTCCAATGCACCTCACCTGGGTCAGACTGGTATCTGCTCACTACTCCTAGTGAGTATGCCACGTCTGGTCTAGTACAAGTCATAGCATACATGATAGAGCCTACTGCAGAAGCATAAGGTACTCTACTCATGCACTCTCTTTCTTCAGGAGTTGTCGCACAATCCTTCTTGGAAAGAGTAATTCCAGAACCTATCGGAAGATAACCTTTCTTGAAATTTTCCATGCTAAACCGTTTCAGCACGGTGTCAATGTACGTAGACTGGGACAGTCCCAAAAGCTTCTTAGATCTATCTCTATAGATCTTCATACCTAGTATGTAAGAAGCTTCACCCAAGTCCTTCATGGAGAACTGAGATGATAACCAGACCTTTATTCCTTGTAATGCTGCGACATCATTCCCGACTAAGAGAATGTCGTCAACATACAGTACTAGGAATACAATCACAGAACCATTAACCCATTTATAGATGCACGGTTCTTCTCTGTTCTTAACGAAGCCGTACGATTTGATACACCTATCAAACCGTAAGTTCCAACTTCGAGATGCTTGCTTGAGTCCATAGATGGACTTCTGCAATTTGCATACTTTTGATTCATCTATGGATGTGAACCCTTCAGGCTGTATCATATACACCTCCTCTTCCAACTCCCCATTTAGGAAAGCGGTTCGGACATCCATCTGCCAGATCTCGTAATCAAAATATGCTGCCAAAGAAAGCATGATCCGAATAGACTTGAGCATTGTCACAGGGGAGAATGTCTCGTCATAATCGATACCATATCGCTGACGATACCCCTTGGCAACCAGACGGGCTTTATAGGTTTCTACCTTCCCATCTGCACCCCTTTTCCTCTTGAAGATCCATTTACACCCGATGGGTTTTATTCCTTCAGGCGGATCAACCAATGTCCAAACATTGTTGATTTCCATGGACTCCATTTCGGATCGCATGGCTCCAAGCCATGCCTCAGAGTCAGATCTCTGAAGAGCATCCATATAGGTGATCGGATCCTCATTGTTCTCATCGAGCTCAATGGGATCACCGTCCCGGACCAAGAAACCGTAGTATTTGTCCGGCTGATGCGGTATTCTACCAGATCTCCTAATGGGTTCAGGGTGTGAGTCAATCACAGCCGGTTCCACGATGTCCTTAGAGTGTGCAGGTTCTTCTATTGGCTGAACTTCATCAAGTTCAATCTTAGAAGCTATTGTTCCTTCTCCAAGGAACTCTTTTTCCAAAAAGATAGCTCTAAGAGCAACGAACACCTTTTGTTCATTCTCTAAGTAGAAGAAATATCCTTTGGTTTCCTTAGGATAACCAATGAATAAACACTTGTCAGACTTAGGACCAAGTTTGTCTGTGTCTAAACATTTTACGTAAGCCAGACAGCCCCAGACCCGAAGGTGTGAGATTGAGGGTTTACGTCCATTCCACATCTCATACGGAGTGGAGATAACAGACTTACTTGGAACATTATTTAACAAGTAACAGACTGTCTGAAGTGCATATCCCCAAAAGGATAGCGGCAGAGTTGCAAAGCCCATCATTGATCGAACCATGTCCAACAAGGTTCGATTTCTCCTTTCAGACACACCATTCAACTGCGGTGTTCCTGGAGGAGTCCACTGAGAGAGAATTCCATTCTCCTCAAGATATGTCAAAAATGCACCAGATAAGTATGACCACCTCGATCAGATCGAAGGGTTTTAATACCTTTTCCAGTTTGCTTTTCTACTTCATTACGGTATCATTTGAACATTTCAAATGATTCAGACTTATGTCTCATTAGAAAGACATAACCGAACCTCGAAAAGTCGTCTATAAATATAATGAAATATTTGTATCCTCCTCTAGCATTAATTGATATCTGTCCACATACATCAGTATGTATTAGACCTAGGAGTTCTGTAGCTCGTTCACCTTTTCCAGAAAAAGGTGACTTGGTCATTTTACCAAGTAAACAGGATTCACAAGTGGGCAGTGATTCAGAATCACTGACCTCGAGAAGTCCATCTCCTCGCATCTTGTTTATCCTATTTTGGTTAATATGACCTAGTCTACAGTGCCAAAGATACAAATTATTGACATTATCTAACCTTGGGTGTTTGCTAGAAGTGTACATTACACTAACAGGCCTTGATAGTACGTATATGCCATTATTTAATCTAGCTTTCATTATAACACCATTATTCAAAATAACATTGCAAAAATCTCCTTTTATTGATAGTTCAAAACCACAATTGGCCAAAAGGCCTACAGAGATTATGCTCATAATGAAACTAGGATAATAATGACAGTCGACTAGTTCGACAGTACAAGACTCAAAGACAAGATGCAGGATTCCAACCGCCAGTACTGGAACACGATTTCCATTCCCGACGCTCAGAAATTGTTCTCCATCTTCAAATTTTCTGCTAACTTGAAGTCCCTGTAATGAATTACAAACATGAATAGGACTACCAGTATCCAATACCCAGTTAGCAGTATCAACAATTGAGTAATTACAAGGTTTTATCATATAAATACCTTGTTCAGCAGACTTTTGCTTTCTTGGCCTGTTCGGATCAAGGGACGCAATGTAAAGAGGACAGTTCCTCTTCCAGTGTCCCTTCTTCTTGCAGTAGAAGTACTCTGCAGAAGACTGATCAGCCTTATACTTCTTGGTCTGACTCGGGCCAGGAGCATTCTGCACCTTCTTTCCTTTTTTATTCATTTTCTTCTTCCTTTTCTTAAAGGGATGACGACCTCTACTTCCTCCCACTAAATTCACCACCCCCTTATTCAGTTGGTGGTCTTTCTCGAAAGTCTGCAGCAACCCCAAAAGACCATGGTAGTTGACTGCAGGCTTGTTCATTCTATAATGATCAAGAAAGTCAAGATAGGAGGAGGGAAGAGAATTCAGGATCGCATCCTTGCCGAGCTGCTCGTGCAAGGGGCATCTGAGTTTGCCCAGTTTTTCAATCAGCTCGATCATGTACAATACATGATCAGTGACTGAACCACCATTCGGCATCTTGGAGTTGTAGATGGCACAAGACACTTTGTACCGTTCTACATCATCTGGGGTGCCTAAGGATTCCTTCAATTTTTGAAGGATTTCATCAGGTTGGGCCTCCTCGAATTTGCGACTGAACTCGTCGTTCATTGCCGCAAGCATAATGCAACGAACAGTAGTCCGATCAGAAACCCACTTCAAGTAAGCGTCTCTGACCGCACTCCGTGCATTTGCAAGAGGGATTTCAGGTGCCGGATCCGTTATCACATAGAGGATCCGTTCATGCTCCAGAACAATTCTTAACCTTCGATACCAAGTATCGAAGTTATGACCCTTCAACTTCTCATTATCGAGAAGTGATCGGAGCGATAAGTTTGAAGACATCTGAAAAGAAAACAAGACCAAATTAGTTTATGAATTAATAACTTAACCAAAAGACTTGGACTTTAGTCTAAAGGTTTCTCCCACTAATTTTTCAGATTGGTAGCCTCTAACTCCAATCCATGAAAACAACATCTTTTCAAGTGGGTACTGAAATCCAATAGGCCTCGCATGAGCCTGACTATGGCCAGCTCACCCATACGAGCCTAAAGGTAGGTTCGTAAACCAATTGTTTCCCTGAACAATTTTCAGTATTTTATTTTTCCCCAGAGAACACCCCAATCGGCCTAGGGGCCTCCTATTGCGGGTCTCTGGTTAGGTCCAACCATTAAAATGACAAATCCAATGCTTCCAGCTAACTTAAGACCAAGCCCGACTAAGGCCGGCCCACCTGATCCCGTTAAGGAGGTTGCACTGAACCATCATCGATCAGATAGAAATTCCAGTCGCTGGATGTACACCCGTTCTATGGAACTGCCGATGCACACCAAGCTAGTGGACACATTTCTATCCAACTTAATGGGAGGCTAAGACACTGTCAACTCTTTGACTTAGTCTTTTAAGGACCTAATAATTTTAGAGGATTTTTAGTTGTGACAGAAGAAAAGACAAGGACATGGATCATCCTCCCACTGAATCAATCAGTTTCCAGGAGAGTTGAATCAATTCAACAATTGATCTATGGGCACCTATAGATCAGTTAGATCGATCAACCTGGGTGACATGGGTTAACTCGAGTCATTGAGCTTTTCCAATCAGTTCTGGTCGACTCAACTAGCCAGGTAGGTGAGATCATGGGTGAGTATCTGCCATAACCATCTTTCCTAGACACCAACCAAGTTGGCCAGGAAAGAGGTAGCCTCATACAACCATGATCACAGATGCCAAACCTACCTCGACACCAGTCGGTTTACCAGACCCGATCAGATTAGCCTAAAGACTTGGGTGTCCACAGAGCCACTAATTGGATCCATTTTAGATGAACGGATCAACTATTCTAACTATTAGATAGTTTTAAAGAAGGACCTTAATCAACTTTTGATTAATCTTCTTTTATCCGGTTCAACTAAACCTAGGTCTAACCCAGTTAAGGACCCAATTAGATAACTAACCCAATTAACCCATAATGGTTTATTCATGTCAAATTAGATTTCATAAACCTAATAATTTAATTTTAATAAGCCATACATTTAATCAAAACATTTTTAATTAAGTGTCAATGTAAAACATTTTTTACATTAGAAAATCATGCATCATATCTAGATTTTATTTTATAAACATTTCATGGCCCAATAATTAACAAACATGTCAAAACTGTATATGAACTAAAACAATTTTAATTCCAAGTTTTCCTTAAAGGATCCTTCTAAAGAGGCCAACACAGACGATCCGCTTCGTGTCAAAGACACACGGTCATGGTGAAGGTCTCAACTAGGTTCCTAAAAGTACTATCAGGATACAAAAAGTAGATTAAACTATTTTTAATCTAACATGCATCAAGATTATGTTATACCAGACAACCTGGCTCTGATACAAATGAAAGTTAAAAGGTTCATTTGCAGGTGCCTACTCTAAGCATGCAACAGCAGGGAGCAGGTAAGTATTTTAAAACAATTTTAAAATGCACAGCTTGCTCCACGCAGGATCTAACATGATCTGGAAGCATGTACAGACTAAAACATGTTATAATATGGGCATGTAATGTTTATAAAATATTTTAAATGCTTAGATCTACTCATGCATGAATTTTAAAACCAAAACCCATACCTTATTCCTGCCTGGAATAAATCTGGTATAGTTTGGAATAACTGGGATAACAGGAATAATTTTATTCCTGTTGTCTTCCTCTTCAAATGTTGGAATGCTCTGTTTTCTATTGCTTCAACAGCAACGATGGCCAATCCGAATGACCAATGTTTGGTCTCCTCTCTATCACCAACAGCAAGGACTTCTCTTGCTTCAAATGGAGAAGGGATAGGGGTGGATAGGGGTGGAACTTCAACGTTGAAACACACTTGTTCTTCTCTAAAAACAATAGAAGTTAAAACCTGCAACTCAAAAAAAAAAATAACAGGACACTTAAACAGCAAAAAGAGCGTTGATCCGGCTCTTAAGTGCTCAAATGAGCACTCTCCAGAGGGGGAACACGCATGGGACTCCACAGATCTGGTTCTCAGGCGATGCTAGTCGCCGGAAAATACCTTCAAACGGTGGGAAGAAGCTATGCTGTTTTGCTGCAATGTTTCTCCAAACAGAGCACGAACTTCTTCTTCCAATGAGCACAAGAAACAGGGACAAATGGAATTGATTTTTCCTTCCAATCAATTTCCTAAACCCACCCCAAAAATTGTGGTGAAAGGATGATTAAATCTCTCTAAAAATAAGAAAACCAGAGAGATATTGTAAGCCTCACGGTTTTCTGCACTTCTCAAAGAACAGCGCCCAGCAGAAATAAATATATGGAGCGATGAACCCTTCCAACCGGTGATTTTGGGAGGTGAGAGGTCTTGCGGGAAAACCAAAAGGCAGCATCGATTAAAAACGAATTCAATTCATTTCAATGAAGTAATCAAAGGAGTTTAAAATCCATCCAAAACGAAATAAAAGGGGAGAAGAAGGGATGCCCAAAAGCTCTGTTCGCCCAAAACAGCAAATCACCGTGGAGACCGGTTCAAAGGGTCAAAAACCAATGAAAACGGTTTAAATAAATAAAACAATGGTTCAAAATTGGTTCATCCATATAATTAGATCAAAATCTAATTATCAGAGGGCTTGGTCTAGTCCTGGTTAACCAGAAAAAATTCCTAATAAATCAGAACAAAATCTGATAGACCCAAACCCAGGTCAATCCAATGTGCTCAATCAAACTGTCATCGATAAGATTCCTAATCAAATACTGGTACCTGGATCAGGGAGAAATCCTCTATGGTGTGTGACCTCATAGGTTCGAACCTAGGCGGTAGCATTGGAACAATTGCAGTACCAGTACAAGATACCATCTAGCAATGGGTCCCGGCGTCCGGATAGGTCGAAGATGCGGGAGCAAACTGTCGAACCTCGGGCATATTGTTACCGTATATTCATCCCTTTGACCTCTAATGCTCAGCACGACTGAGATTGGGCTGCCAACCCAGACTGAGTCAGTCGACAACGTGTCTCAATCTTGCAAGCCCAGTGACTCTTCACTAGGACTACCCCGGCCGAGGATTTGCTAAATTGAGATACTGCGAGACATTCAATCTAAACTGTTTGGACAGGTCAATTCCATCTTGGTCCATCACTGCTCCATAAGTACTTGCCTGTACCTAGAAACCTTCCGTCACCAAAAAAAATCCGGGTAGTCCTACACCAAAGCATAGGAAGTTGCTTGCAAGCTATCGTGATGACCTCAGGTCGGAGGGACACATATACCCATATCCAATCATGAGTTTCCCTTTGGCAGAAAGGGGTGCACAGAGTCACATTCAATGAGATACCACATATCCCACTTGTAGATCACATCAGTGTCACCACACTCATTTGGTCAAGAGGACAACAAACGATGTGAACTGCAACAACCTATACTTGATATATTGTCGTCCAGTACAATATATCCTTTGGTTGTGAACAGGGTTTAAGGACCAGTCGATACATCCTCTCTGTATCGAAGTCAGTGTAGTCCTAAGGACTTCATCACAGGGAAAGAGTTCATTTCAGGGAAATACAATATGTGATGAGCTGCCAAAAATAATATTTTATTAATTCACAAAAAAAGGAATACAATACTCAGCATAACCGCCTACAACCCAGGTGATTGGCTTTGGGACACAATTTCCAACAAGTTGATAGCTCTCAGGTCCCCATCATTGCCCTGGAGTAGGGAGAACTCGATTCTGTCGAGTTTAGGCTCAGACTACAGCTTTAGCTTGACTTCAGGCTCTGAGACTTTGCTTGAGATTATTATGATCATTATTATTATTTGATAGCCCTGCTTTGAGATCTGTGAAGCTTTGAGATCCGTTTAGCTCTAAGATCCATGTAGCTTTGAAATCCTTGCAACTTTGAAATGTGTGCAGCTCTGAAACTTGTGCGGGACCTGAAGTCAGCAACAGGAATGTGAAGTGCTTTCATGTTCATGCAGTTGGGTTTCTTCTCCATGGATTGAAGGGGAATGAAGCAGGGGGTCTTTCGGTCGGATCTCACCGACGATGTCACCGGAGGGCAGGCAGCGGCACGGGGAGGTAGAAGCATGGTCTCCTCCGGCTACTAGTGGCGGCACAGATGGAAGGATGGCGGTTCCGGTAGCTGTTAGCAACCATGGATGGGAGGTCAGACTGTAGGATGTCTTGGATGGAGGTCGGCATGGAAGGGATCGATGGTGGCATGCTTAATGGAAGAGGGATTCAGGTAGCATCATGGGTGATGGAAAATAGAGGGTCAACAATGGTCGAAGATGAGCGAGATGGAGGGAATGGCTGTGGGCTCTGGGCAGGAGGGAGGAGACATAGCGGAGGGTGGTGCATAATCATTGGAGGTCTCAGGTGGTGGCCATTCACCAGGGAAGGATAGCTCAGTGAGGATGATGAACTGGTATTCGTTGGTAGCAGGGATCTTGCACAGATCTGAAGGGGAGATAGTGTGGCAGTGATGGGGTCCTTCACTAGTGGCCGGTGGCTATTCAAGGCTACACGGTGGATGGAAGATGGGCTACCATGGGCTGAGGCATCGATTGGAGGCGATGATGGAGGATCAACACGGCGGTGCTGGACGGGAAGAAGGTAGGGGCCGGAGCATCGATCGAAGGTTATGGACTCTGATGGTAGGAAGAGAAGACCACGGTGAGGTGGCGATCCAGGACTTCACGATGGAGGACGATCTCTCAGGTGGCAGTGGAAGGAGGTGACAAAGCCAGTGTGGTGAGCGATGGACTGCTGGAGGCGGGAGTGGTAGAGTTTGGAGAGGCACTCGAGCATGGCGGCGTGACAGTTGGGGGGCCATCGGTGGGAGTTGATCTGATGGACTATGGAACTTCGTCGCTATGACCGAAGGTGGCTCGATGGTGGCACTGGTGAGCTGGCTATGGAGATGGTGGTGGATGGATTAAGGAAGGAGATGATGAAAATAACTTGAATAAATCAGGGATAAGTAGAGAATATCTGGAATAATAGGAATAAGATGGGACCAAAAAAAAATAATGGATACCCTAAACCTCTGGTCTTTGATACCAAAAATGATAAGGCATAGGTGGAGGGGTAGGATCGTTGGCGAGCTAAGAAGTCGCCAGGGATTAGGGTACCATAAAAAAAAATTATATTTTTTATTTTTTTGGTGGAGTTGGTGAAGGAAACAACGAGGATGGAAGGTAGGGATTTTGGACTGTCATAGACTTGGAAACTCACTCATGGAGAGACCTCTCACCTCTAAGGCATCTCACCCACCTCATTAATGGAGCCGTGAGGATAAATTTTCAAGGCTATGGAGGGATAAAGAAGATGGACACTCTATAGACTTGGGATTTACATTCACGAAGAGACCTCTCACCTCTAGGGCATCTCGCCCACCTCACTACATGTAGCCTAGGGCATCCCACCCATCTCACTACATGCGGAGCCTAGGGCATCCCACCCAAATTGCTGCCTAGGGCCATGAAAGAAAACCTCTAAGACCAGAGAGAGGACTCGATGGAGAAGGGGATAACTAGGGCCTCCGTCCCTCGATGCTCGAAAGCGAAGGCATAGGATCTCACACCACTCGACGCCCGAAGGTAAAGGCAAGATGGGCCTCACGCCCACTCCTTTACGGAGGCAGAACAAAGAATCACTCTTCTCAAATCATCATCATTATTATTGTTCATTTCAATATAAGAGAGGGGTCCTTATATAGGGAACCCTAGCCCTTAGAATACATGAAAAAATAAACATAAAAAGGGGGGCCAACAAGCTTCCTTGTTGGTGCCTACTGTTGGGAATTGTGTCCCAAAGCAAATCATTTAGGCTGTAGATGATTGTGCTATCTTGTAATTGTATATGATTTTTAATGAATAAAAGTTATTCTTTTTGGCTGTTCATCATATTTGCATTTTTCTAAAATGAACTCTTGTATGATGGAGTCCTTGGAACTACATTGTTTGATATAGAGAAGATATATTAAGTAGTTCTTAAACTGGTTTACAACCAAATGATATTTTGTTATAGGACGGCAATGTATCAAGTGTAGGTTGTTGTATGTCACATATGTTGGTTGTCCTTTTAACCAAGGAGTGTGGACACACTGGTGTGATATGCAAGTGAAATGTGTGACATCTCACTGAACGTGACCATCTGTGGAGCTCCCTTCTGCCAAAAGGTTGCTCGCAAAGGGATATGGGTATATATGTCCCTCAGACCTGAGATTACCATGGTAGCTTGCAAGCAACTCACTGTACTTTAGTGCTATACTACCTGGATTTCTAATCTAGTGATAGAAGGTTGTTGGGTGCAGTCAAGTACTTATGGAGTGGTGGTGGATTAAGATGGAATTGATCCCTCTAAATAGTTTGGAGTGAATGGCTCATTGTATCTTAATTTAGTAAATCCTTGGCCAAGGTAGTTCTTATGAGGAATCATAGAACTTGTAAAGTTGAGACATGATCTGGATAAACCAAATTAGGGTTGGCAGTCGAACCCTAGGTTATCCTGAGCATTATGAGGTCAAAGGGATGAATTATGCGGTAACCATATGCTAGAAGTACTAGAAGGTGCTCTGCATCTTCGACCTATCCAGACGTCAGGTATCATTGTTAGATGAGGACTTTGACTGGTACTGGAAGTGTTCTAGTGATACTGGCTTAGTGTTCGAACCTATGAGATCATACACCATAGGGGTTTCTGTATGATCTTAAGGCTGATCGATGATTAAGAATCATTTGTTGTCACTGGCGATCAATGTGATTGACCATGTGTCGACACTTGAGGGGTTAACACTTGACTGTGACAAGAAGTATTTTCGGAAGACTTTTCTGGATGAGCCGACTCGACCCCTACTCGAGTTGACTCATTATATGTTCTGGTCAAGCCAACTCGACCCCTGCTCGAGCCAACTGGAATGAACAGTTTGACTGTTCTGTGTCCTGGATGAGCCGACTCGAACTTACTCGAGTCGACTCGTCTCTGCTCAACCAGAAATCCCTGAACGACATTTCTAGGATGTTTTTGGAAGGTTTTGACCTGTTTGAATTTCGAATTCAAGCTATTTTAGCTCTAAACTTTCATGGAATGATTGTCATTCCTTCCTAATGTGGTTTGAGTCAATATGGTATGCTCTTTGACCTTCTCTCGCAATCACTCCTCGTTCCTCTTTCTCCCTCTCTTGGCTGCCTCTATAAATAAGTGTTATTTTAGGGCTGATGGGTAAGAGAAGTTTTTGGATCTTTGTCTCTGAGTCTCATTGCTGCTGAGATTTTGAGAGGGAAGAAAAGGGTTGTGAGGACTTGGGCATTGGGTGTGTTGACTTCAGCACTCAAGCTAGGCCTTGGGAAGAGAGCTAGTTAGGAAGGGTTCCACCTCTCCTCCTCATCTTCTAGGAAGAAGAAGATCAGCCCGAAGGATCCCAAGGAGCTTGCACTCCGAGGGAGTTGATCAAAGTTGAGCCCCAGTGTGGATAACCTATAGAGGCCAGACATGTGTGTGGCTCAAGAGCATCATCCTTGGAGCACCCCCACTGCATCCATCAAAGGTATAACAATAAGGAACTTTTATATCCTTGCTCTTCACTTGTTTTGATGTTTATATTACATACTATTTCATCATACTAGATCCTGTTGCGGGCAGATTGGTAGATCATTTAAATCGATCTACCAAGCCTTTTGCTATGCATTTTTTAAAATTATTTTAAAATGCATCTTTTCTGCCTTGCTTTTGCATATTGTATGCATAGTGTTTTTCACCTTCAATGGTATCAAAGCCAGGTTCATTGTAGTATAATATTGCTAGCATGCTTTAACATCATGTTTTTCTTTTAAAGTACTTGGCTTGATTGCTTCACCATGGCCGTCCGGTCATAGGAGAGAAGAAGGGCTACAAGACCTTCTCTTCCCATTCAATGGGATCTCCTATGGCATGTAGGGGTGCCGCTTGTGATTGACTCATGAAGAGGAAAAATAAAAGAAAATGTAGATTAAAAATGTTTTAATCTAATGTTATGATCATAAAATAAAT
The DNA here is from genome assembly GCA_021397845.1 of Areca catechu. Taxonomy (NCBI): domain Eukaryota; kingdom Viridiplantae; phylum Streptophyta; class Magnoliopsida; order Arecales; family Arecaceae; genus Areca; species Areca catechu. Next base: position 120,221,408 of record CM038043.1, read on the forward strand.
TTAGATTAGATCTAAGAGTTTTGTTTTGATCAAGTTTAATCTTTGAATTTGAATTGTTCAAATAAGTTGCATAAATTTTGAAGTCACGGTTTTCTGCCCCGTGTAGACGAGCCGACTCGACCCTTGCTAGAGCTGACTCGTTAAAGCAAGCAAAACAATCTATCCATTTCTAGTTCTGGATGAGCCAACTCGACCCCTACTCAAGCCGACTCGTCTATGCTAACAGATGAATTTATCTGTTTTTGGTTCTGGACGAGCTGACTCGTATTTTACATGAGTCGACTCGATCAGAATGTCCTAAAATAGTGAATTCAAAATTTGCTTGTAAAAAATTGTTTTACATTATTAATTGAAATTGTTTAAATTAATTAAGGCTATTGAACTTATTTGAGAATTAAGAATGACAAAGGACTCCAGGAATATGATTCAAAAATTTTAAGTCATTTCAATAAGCCTTAAGGGTCATAGGTTAGCTTCTTTTGGATCCTTAATTGGGTTAGACCTAAGTTTAGATGCATTGGACTAAATAAAGAACTAATCTAATCAAATGTTGAGTTAGGGTTTCTTCTCTATAGATCTCTCTAATAGTTAGATTGAGCAGTCCATAGATCTAAATGGACCTAATTTATGGCTCAGTGGTCAGCCTGAGTCTTTAGGATAGTCTAATCGATTTTAATGAACCAATTGGTGTCTAAGTAAGTTTGACATCTTGATCATGGTTCTTTGGGACTACCTCGTACCTGGCCACTCTGTTGGTGTCTAAGGCAAGACGGTTAATGGCAGAACCCAACCCATGATCTTACTTACCTGGCCAATGTGGTCGATCAGAATTGATTAGATAGCTCACTTACTCGTGTCCCATGTCAACCAAGGTTAATCAGTCTTGACTGATTTTAGTTGTCCATGGATCATGAGTTATGAGTAACCCTCCTTGTTTGCTGATATGGTCAGTGGGAGGTTGATCCATGTCTTCTCATCTTTTCTTCTATCATAATAAGATTAAACCTTCTAAATTATTAGGTCCATAAAAGGATGAAGTTATTGGGATAACCAAGTCCTAGCCTCCCATTAAGTAGGATGGTAATGAGTCTAATAGTTAGGTGTTCATCGACAGATCCAAAGATCGGGTATTCATCGTGCTATTGGAATTGCTATTCCTAATATGATGGCTCAGTGCAACTCTCTTAATGGTGGTTAGGTGGGTCGACCAAAGTCATGCTTGATTATTTGTTAGTTAGAAGCATTGAATTTTATCATGTTAATGGTTGGACCTAACCGATACCTACAACAGGAGGCCCAAAGGCCGATTGAAGTGCACCTTGGGGCAAAACCTTAATACTAGAGGTTACTTAGAGAAGTAATCAGTTAAAGAACCTACCTTTAGATCCGCATGGGTGGGCTAGCCAAAGTCGGGCTTATGTATTGTCTATTGGACTCTACTACCCACCAAGGAATTAAAGTAATTCCTCGGATTGGAGGTAGAGGCTACCAGTCTGAACAATTAGTGGGAGGGCCTTTAGACTAAAGTCCTTGTCTATATATGATGGGGACATCAAAATCCATCCGGGTTATTTATCTTTTCTCCCAGATTTTATTTTATTATATTTTATAATTTTTATTTTAGTTATTCCATTTATCCCCTCAATTCCCATTTTATTCCCTTCTTATCCCCAATTTATCTCTGTCATCTTCTTCCTCCATTCATCACCCAGATCTTCCATTCTTTCACCTCTGCCTCGTTGCTGATGACAAGGCCACCCTCTTCGCCACCGACAACAATCGACGGGCCCTTATCGCCACCTCCACCTCGTCCGGCAGTGCTGCCACCACCCCTACTCCACCATCGCTCCCTCCCGTTTAGAAGACCCATGGCCGAGCCAACCATGCCGCCCGGCCACCTCCCACCATGATGGCTTCTGTCGCCATCTCCACAGCCACCAAATCCCAGCCATCCGGGCCAAGATCTGGGAGATCTTCATGTCAGCTTCAGCCCATCCGTGCCCCCATCAGATCCTCCCATGGCTTCTGTAGCCACCAGCTCGTCTACTCTCCGCCTTGCCCGCGAGCACTACCTCCTCCAAATCCTTCAAATCCTCAACTCCACACCGTCACAGTCGTCCCCCAGGATCCGCCGGCCCGTCCGCCCTCCGCCTCACCTGCGAGCACCGCCTCCTCCTCCAAATCCTCCAAATCATCAATTTCGCCATCCCCGGCCCCATGCCATCATGGCTATCCCCTGGGATCCTCCAGCCTGTTCGCCCTCCACCTCGCTTGCGAGCTCAACGTTGAGGTCCACATCCTCCACCCCATTCCACTCGATCATCTATTCCATAGTTACAAGAGAAGGATTTGCACATATCCAGATATAGAAACAACTTTGCACGGATCTCAAAGCTACTGGTTTAGGATTCCAATAATAATAATAATAATAATAATAATAAAAGAAATAATAATAATAATAATAATAAATTCCATGTATATCTTTACTTGGGTCCTAAGCTTTGTAAGCCTATATAAAGGCATCCCCTCTTGTATTTGAAAGCTGGTGAAGAATAAAATGAGTTTTTAGAAGATTGTTTTTTTTTTTTTGGTTCGCCCCCGCATGGGGACGGGGTGAGAGGCCCAATAGTGTTGCCCCCACATGGGGAGGGTGAGAGGCCCAATAGTGTTGCCTTCGTTCTTTGAGAACGTCGACCTCCGTGAGGGAATGGGTGTGAGGCCCGTTATTGCCTTCGCCTTTGGGCGTCAAGGGGTGTGAGACCCTATGTCCTTGCCTTTAGGTGTCGAGGGGTGTGAGACCCTATACCTTTGCTTTCGAGCATCGAGGGACGTGAGGCCCTAGTTTGCCTTTGTCCTTCGGGACATTGAGGGGTGTGAGGCCCTGGTTACCCCTTCTTGACCCTAATCCCAAGAGACTTCTCAGCTCTCCAACGATCCTCCTAGCCTAGTCCCACATCAATTTGGTATCAGAGCAGGAGAGGATTAGGGTTAGAGAAAAAAGAAAAAAAAAGTAAGAAAAAAAATTTAAAAAAATTGCAGCATCGAGCCTGACTCGACGGAGTCGAGTTTCTCCCGTCCTAGGAGAATGATGGGGACATCAAAACCCATCCAGGTTATTTATCTCTTCTCTTAGATTTTATTTTATTTTATTTTATAATTTTTATTTCAATTATCCCATTTATCCCCTCTATTCCCATTTTATTCCCTTCTTATCCCTGATTTATTCCTATCATCTTTTCCTCCATTCATCGCCCAGATCTTCCATCCCTTCATCCTTTGCCTTATTGCCGATGACACACTCTTCGCCACCAACAACAATCGGTAGCCCTTACCGCCGCCTCCCCCTCGTCCAACGATGCTGCCCCGCCCCTGCTCCACCGTCGCTCCCTCCTATTTGGAAGACCCATGGCCGAGCTGACCGTGCCGCCCGGCCACCTCCTGCCATGATGGCTTCCATCGCCATCAACATAACCGTCGGATCCCAGCCATCCGGGGCAAGATTTGAGAGATCTTCATGCCGGCTCCAGCCCGTCCGTGCCCCCATCGGATCCTCCCATGGTCCCTATAGCCGCCAGCCTGTCCACCCTCCACCTCACCCACGAGCACCGCCTTCTCCAAATCCTTCAAATCCCCGGCCCCACACTGTCATGGCATCCCTCGAGATCCACCAGCCCGTTTGCCCTCTGCCTCGCCCGCGAGCACTGCCTCCTCCTCCAAATCCTCCAAATCATCGGTTTCACCATCCTAGACCCCACACCATCACGGCCATCCCCCGGGATCCGCCAGCCTGTCTGCCCTTCACTCGCCTGCGAGCTTGACGTCGAGGTCCATGTCCTCCACCCCATTCCGCTCGATCATCTGTTCCACGGTCATAGGAGAAGGATTTGCACAGATCTAGATGCAGAAAAGCTTTGCATGGATTTCAAAGCTACTGGTTTAGGATTCCAAAAAAAAAAATAATAAAAGAAATAATAATAATAATAAATTCCATGTATATCTTTACTTGGATCCTAAGCTTTGTAAGCCTATATAAAGGCATCCCCTCTTGTATTTGAAAGTTGGTGAAGAATAAAATGAGTTTTTAGAAGATTATTATTATTTTTTTTGGTCCACCCCTGCATGGGGAGGGTATGAGAGGCCCAATAGTGTTGCCCCCACATAGGGAGGGTGAGAGGCCCAATAGTGTTGCCTTCGTTCTTTGAGAACGTCGACCTCCATGAGGGAGTGGGTGTGAGGCCCATTATTGCCTTTGCCTTTGGGTGTCAAGGGGTGTGAGACCCTATGTCTTCACCTTTGGGCATCGAGGGGTGTGAGACCCTATGTCTTCACCTTTGGGCATTGAGGGGTGTGAGACCCTATGCCTTCACCTTTGGGCGTTGAGGGGTGTAAGACCCTATGCCTTCGCTTTCGAGTATCAAGGGGCATGAGACCCTAGTTTGCCTTTGTCCTTCGGGACATCGAGGGGTGTGAGGCCTTGGTTATCCCCTTCTTGACCCTAATCCCAGGAGACTTCTCAGCTCTCCAACAATCCTCCTAGCCTAGTCCCATATCAATATGTTCATAATTCATATACCCTAATTAGCTTTGGTTTCCTTTCAGATGTCTTCCATTCCATCGCTTCAGTCTCTTCTCGATAATGAGAAGCTCAAGGGTTCCAACTTTGATAGCTGGTATCAAAGGCTCAGGATTGTCCTGGAACATGAACGGATCTTGTATGTGATATCAAATCCGGCACCTGAAATCCCTGCTCCTAATGCTCGGGGTTTAGTCAGAGACACTTATCAAAAGTGGCTCTCTAACAGGATCACTATCCAATGCATAATGTTGGCAGCGATGAATGATAAGTTCAGTCACAAGTTTGAGGAAGCCTAGCTAGAGGAAATCCTTCAAAGGTTGAAGGAGTCCTTTGGGACACCAGATGATGTTAAGAGGTACAAGGTCTCATGTGCTATCTATAATGCACGGATGCATGATGGGGCCTCGATCACTGATCATGTATTGTATATGATCAAAATGATTGAGCGCCTGGACAAACTCGGATGTCCCTTGAATGAACAACTTGGAAAGGATACAATTCTGAATTTCCTTCCCTCTTCCTATCTAGATTTTCTCTATCATTATAGAATGAATAAGCCTATAGTTAACTATCATGGTTTGTTGGGGTTGCTGCAGACTTATAAGAAAGACCACCATCTAAACAAAGGAGTGGTGAATCTAGTGGGAGGATCTTCGGGAGGGCTTCGTCCCTTCAAGAAAGGGAAAAAGAAATGTAAAGGAAAATAGGTGCAGAATGCTTCTAGGCCCAGTCAGGCCAAGAAGGAGAAGGCTGATAAGAGCCAAGTGGAGTGCTTCTTTTGCAAGAAGCAGGGACATTGGAAGAGGAACTGTCCTCTTTACATTGCATCCCTTGACCTGAACAGGTCCAAGAAGAGGAAGCAACCAGAAGGTGATGGACAAGGTATTTATATGATAACACCTTGTAGTTTCTCTATCTGTGATACTACTAACTGGGTATTGGATACTGGAAGTACAATTCATATTTGTAATTCTTTACAGGGGCTTCAAGTTAGTAGAAGATTCGAGGATGGCGAGAGATTTTTGAATGTGAAAAATGAAAGCCAAGTTCCAGTCCTGGCATTGGGAGTCCTCAAACTAGTTTGAGTCTTATACAATCATTTTGAATGAGTGTCATTATTGTCCATCTTTTATTTTAAATATCATTTATGTAGGCCAATTGGCCATGCATTGTTATAAACTATCAATAAAGAATGACATTTATAAAATCATTTGGAATGGTTCTATTGTAATGAATGGATATATGAATAATGGCATTTATGTACTATCACGACCTGTTAGTGTATTGTACATGTCTAGCAAATGCCCTAGGATAGATAATGTCAGCGATCCGTACCTATGGCATTGTAGCCTAAGTCATTTAACGAGAACAGGATAAACAGGTTGAAGTCCGAGGGTCTCCTCGACTTTAGTGAAAGTGGTTCACTTCCAACTTGTGAGTCCTGTCTTCTTGAAAAGATGACAAAGTCACCTTTTACTAGAAAAGGTGATCGAGCCAAAGAGATTCTAAGTCTGGTACATACTGATGTATGCGGACCTAGAAATGCTAGTACCAGAGGTGGGTACAGTTATTTCATTACATTTACAGACAACCTTTTGAGGTACGGCTATGTCTTCTTGATGAGACATAAATCTGAGTCATTTAAAATGTTCAAACGATATCGTAATGAAGTAGAAAAATAAACTAGAAGATGTATCAAAACCCTTCAGTCAGATCGAGGTGGTGATTATCTTTCCGGGAAGTTTTTGACATATCTCGAGAAGAATGGGATTCTCTTTCAGTGGACACCTCCAGGGACACCTCAGTTAAATGGAGTGTCTGAAAGGAGGAATCGAACCCTGTTAGACATGGTTCGATCCATGATGGGCTTTGCTTCTCTGCCACTGTCCTTTCGGGGATATGCTCTAGAATTAGCCTGTAAACTTTTAAATAGGGCTCCGAGTAAATTCGTTAACAAAATCACATATAAGATAAGGACTGGATGTAAGCCGACACTCTCACACCTTCCGTCTGGGGTTGCCTGGCTTATGTAAAAAGTTTGGAAATGGATAAGCTTGAACCTAGGTCGGACCGGTGCCTATTTGTTGGGTATCCAAAAGAGTCTAAGGGGTATTTCTTCTACTTGGATATGAAACAAAAGTTGTTCATCAGTCTTAGGGCTATCTTTTTGGAAAAGGAATTCCTTGGTGAAGGAACAATAGCCGCTAAGATTGAACTTAGTGAAGTTCAACAAGTAAAAGAACCGACACACTTAAGGAAGAACATAGAACCAGTTGTGATAGGATCACACCCAGAGTCCACACAGGAACCATTAAGGAGATCTGGTAGGGTACCGAGTCGACCAGACAAATACTACGGTTTCTTGGTCCGGGACGGTGATCCTATTGAGCTCGATTAGAACAATGAGGATCCGATCACCTATATGGATGCGATGCAGAGGTCCGACTCTAAGATATGGCTAGGAGCCATGCAATCTGTAATGGAATTCATGGAAATCAATAATGTATGGACATTGGTTGATCCACTTGAAGGGATAAAACCTATTGGGTGTAAATGGGTTTTCAAGAGGAAAAGGGGTACAGACGGGCAGGTAGAGACCTATAAAGCCCGTCTGATTGCCAAGGGGTATCATCAACATTATGGTGTTGACTATGATGAGACGTTCTCTCTTGTGGCAATGCTCAAGTCCATTCGGATATGCTTGCTTTAGCAGCATACTTTGACTATGAAATTTGGCAAATGGATGTCAACAGCTTTCCTGAATGGTGAGCTAGAAGAGGAGGTGTATATAATACAACCTGAAGGGTTCACATCCATAGATGAGTCAAAGGTGTGCAAGCTTCAAAGGTCCATCTATGGGCTGAAGCAAGCATCAAGGAGTTGGAACATGTAATTTGATGAGTGTATCAAGTCGTTTGGCTTCATTAGGAATGGAGAAGAACCTTGCATTTACAAATGGGCTAATGGTTTTATGATTGTGTTCCTTGTATTATATGTGGATGACATTCTCTTAATCAGGAATGCATCCCAGCACTACAGGGAATAAAGGTTTGGTTGTCATCTCAATTCCCTATGAAGGACTTAGATGAAGCCTCTTACATACTGGGTATAAAGATCTATAAAGATAGATCTAAGAGGCTTCTGGGACTACCCCAGTCTACGTAGATCAACACTGTGTTGAAACGATTCAGCATGAAAAATTTTAAAAAAGGCTATCTCTCAATAGGCACTGGGATTGGTCTCTGCAAAGAGGATTGTGCGACAACTCCTGAGAAGAGAAAGAGCGTATGAGCAGAATCCCATTTGCTTTGGCAGTGGATTCTATCATGTACGCTATGACATGTACTAGACCAAATATGGCATATTCACTAGGCGTAGTGAGAGATACCAGTCTGACTCAGTGAAGCTCATTGGAAGGTAGTAAAGACCATCCTTAAGTATTTGCAAAATACTAAGGACCAATGGCTAATTTATGGAGAACCTAACTTAAAACTTGTGGGGTACACTGACTCTAGTTTTCAGTCAGATAAGGATGACAGCAAGAGTATGTCAGGATTTGTCTTCACCCTAAATGGAGGAGCGATCTGCTGGAGAAGTTCCAAGCAGCCTACTACGGCAAACTCGGTATACAAAGTAGAGTACATTGCAACATCGGATGTAGAGAAGGAAGCTGTGTGGTTGTGTAAGTTTCTTGGCAAGCTAGGAGTGGCACCTTCCCTGGATGGTCCTATTTCGACGTCTTGTGACAGCACTGGAGCCATTGCTCAAGCCAAAGAGCTGAAGTCTCATCACCATACAAAGCACATTCTGTGGTGCTATCACCTTGTATGAGAGATCATGGAACGAGGTGACATTGACTTTCTGAAGATCGATGGAAAAGAAAACCTGGCTGACCCCTTCACTAAAGCCATTGGAATTCAAGAGTTCGACACTTTTAAATGGAAAATAGGAATGAGATTCTGTACTGATTGGCTTTAGTCCAAGTTGGAGTTGTGGGGAATTATGTCCCAAAACCAATCGTCTAAACTGTAGACGGTTGTATTATCTTGTAACTGTATATGATTTTTAATGAATAAAAGTTATTCTTTTTGGCTGTTCATCATATTTGCATTTTCCTGAAATGAACTCTCGTATGATGGAGTCCTTGGAACTACATTGTTTGATATAGAGAGGATATATCAAGTGGTTCTTAAACTAGTTCACAACCAAATGATACATTGTTATAGGATGACAATGTATCAAGTGTAGGTTGTTGTATGTCACATTTATTGGTTATCCTCTTAACCAAGGAGTGTGAAGACACTGGTGTGACATGCAAGTGAAATGTGTGATATCTCACTGAACATGACCATCTATGGAGTTCCCTTCTGCCAAAGGGTTGCTCGTGAAGGGATATGGGTATATATGTCCCAAAGACCTGAGATCACCATGGTAGCTTGCAAGCAACTCACTGTACTTTGGTGCCGGACTACCTAGATTTCTAATCTAGTGATGGAAGGTTTCTGGATGCAGTCAAGTACTTATGGAGCGATGGTGGATCAAGATGGAATTGATCCCTCCAAATAGTTTGGAGTGAATGGCTCATTATATCTCAATTTAACAAATCCTTGGTCAGGGTAGTTCTTGTGAGGAGTCACAGAACTTGTAAAGTTGAGACATGATCTGGATAAACCAAATTAGGGTTGGCAATCAAACCCTAGGTCATCCTGAGCATTATGAGGTCAAAGGGATGAATTATGCTGTAACCATATGCCAGAGATTTTAGAGAGATGCTCTGCATCTTCGACCTATCTGGATGTCGGGTATCATTGATAGATGAGGACTTTGACTGGTACTAAAAGTGTTCTAGTGCTACTGGCTTAGTGATCGAACCTATGGGGTCACACACCATAGGAGTTTCTATCTAATTTTAAGGCCGATCGATGATTAAGAATCATTTGCTATATCATTGGTGGTTATTGTGACTGACCATGTGTCGATACTTAAGGGGTCAAACTTGATGTGACAAGAAATATTTTCAAAAGACTTTTCTGGTCGAGCTGACTCGACCCCTACTCGAGTCGACTCGTTCTGTGTTCAGGTGAAGCCGACTCGACCCCTACTCGAGCCGACTTGAATGAACAGTCTGACTGTTCTTTGTCTTGGACGAGCCAACTCGAACCTGCTCGAGTTGACTCGTCTCTGCTCGACCAGAAATCCCTGAACGACATTTCTGGGACATTTTTGGAAGGTTTTGACTTGGTTTGAATTTCGAATTCAAGCTATTTTGGCTCCAAATTTTTATGGAATGATTGTCATTCCTTCCTAATATGGTTTGAGTCAATATGGTATGCTCTTTGACCTTCTCCCCCAATCACTCCACCTTTCTCTTTCTCCCTCTCTTGGCAGCCTCTATAAATAAGTGTTATTTTAAGGCTGCTGGGTAAGAAAAGTTTTTGGATCTCTGTCTCCGAATCTCATTGCTGCTAAGATTTTGAAAGGGAAGAAAAGGGTTGTGAGGACTTGGGCATTGGGTGTGTGGACTCCTAGCACTCAAGCTAGGCCTTGGGAAGAGAGCTAGTTAGGAAGGGTTCCACCTCTCCTCCTCATCTTCTGGGAAGAAGAAGATTGGCCCGAAGGATCCCAAGGAGCTAGCACTCCTAGGGAGTTGATAAGAGTCAAGCCCGGTGAGGATTACCTGTAGAGGCCAGACACGTGTGTGGCTCAAGAGCATCGTCCTTGGAGCACCGCCACTGCATCCATCAAAGGTATAACAGTAAGGTACTTTTATATCCTTGCTCCTCACTTGTTTTGATGTTTATATTGCATGCTGTTTCATTATACTAGATCCTGTTGCGGGTAGATTGATAGATCATTTAGATCGATCTACCAAGCCTTCCATTGTGCATATTTTAAAATTATTTTAAAATGCATCTTTTTTGCCTTGCTTTTGCATATTGTATGCATGGTGTTTTTCACCTTCACCAACTACATGCCATAAGAGATGGGGCTAGAAGGGAAAGAGGTTTTAAAAATTTTTATATTTTATTATTATTATTATTATTTTTTGATGGAGGTGGTGAAGGAAACAACGGGGATGGAAGGTAGGGGTTTCGACTATGACGGACTTGGAAACTCAAACTCATGGAGAGACCTCTTACCTCTAGGGCATCTCACCCACCTCACTAATGGAGCCATGAGGGTAGTTTCCATGGCCATGGAGGGATAAAGAAGATGGACACTCTACGGACTTGGAACTTATATTCACGAAGAGACCTCTCACCTCTAGGGCATCTCACTCACCCCACACATGTAGCCTAGGGCATCCCACCCATTTCACTACATGCAAAGCCTAGGGCATCCCACCCAAATCGCTACCTGGGGTCATAAAAGAAAATCTCTAAGATCATAGAGAGGACTAGATGGGAAAGGGGATAACTAGGGCCTCATGCCCCATGATGCTCGAAAGCAAAGGCATAGGGTATCACACCCCTTGACACCCGAAGGCGAAGGCAAGATGGGCCTCATGCCCACTCCTTTATGGAGGCAAAGCAAAGAATCACTCTTCTCAAATCATCATCATTATTATTGTTCATTTCAATACAAGAGAGGGGTCCTTATATAGGGAACCCTAGCCCTTGGAATACATGGAAAAATAAACATAAAAAGGGGGGCCAACAAGCTTCCTTATTGGTGCCAACTACATACCATAAGAGATGGGGCTAGAAGGGCAAGAGATTTCATGCTATAAGGAAAGATGGAGGGTGCCACAAACATTCCATAAAAGGGTGGTCAACACAAAGAAATAAAATCTCATGAAAGAGGGAAGGAGAGTGGGAACCCAAATGCTGCTTGATTTGCTTGATACTCCCTTGCATCTTCTCCTGGATGGTCCCTAATTTCCATAGGGGATGTTGATTTGCTGCTTTTTGTGCTTGAGTGGATATATGAGAATCCTGGGATGCCTAATAAGGTGGATGACACCTACTGAGACTCCACGTGGCTGCTGATAGCTCTCAGATCCTCATCAGGGTCCTACGGGTTCTCTCTAGGGTTCCTAACCGATCTCCCACTCGGTCAAACCTATGGTTCATTTGGTCATACTTATGGTTCATTTGGGTAGTCAATTGGACAAATTGGTCATTCATGGTCTTCATTAAAATCTCAAGAGTGGGTTCCATGGTTGAACTAGGTTGGGGTTTGAGGCTACTGGTATTGGGCTCCTAATCTAGTAGTCATACAACAAGCATACACAAAGCGTTCTAAGGTTTGTTAGACCTAGAAACCCAAGTAGAGTGAGTCAACTCAACTTACACCCAACTCAACAATTAATCCTTTCACTGGCCAGGTAAGAGGTGGGGTGGTGGGAGGCTCCTCTTGCTTGTTGCAGGATCCTAATTAAAAACTACTAGTCCACTTAAGGTGTTTGTCTCTGGATCTCTTGACTTAGACACCAGCTTCCAATAATGATTGGAGGGTTGAGTGCACTAGTCTTCTTACAATACTCGAACCCGACCTGTTGGTGTTGCTAAATCAATTAGGTTTCTACTTGATTTTAGTTAGGCTTGGGTTCGAATGCAGGGTAGTTGTTTTGGGCCCAGGAAAGGTGATGAAATCCTTTCCTGATCTAACAGAGCAAAAGTGCCCTTAGTTAGTTTATGCAAGATGATGCACACACAAATGAAAACCTAGGATGCAACTTGAATCTAAAAAATCAGAAAAAAAATTACATAAAATTAAAATTTTTTTGGTCTGATTTTTGGTGTAAATGACAGACCTAATACTGATTAGAAACAGTAAATTTAAGTTTAAAAGGCTTGGGTTTGGGGGGCTTTGATGGGTGATTAAGTTCAGCCCTAATCTAAGCATGCAGAAATTTCAGAAAGGTGGTCATTAGTGTTTCATGCAGGAAATTTTTGTGTTTTTCAGATAAAGAAATTACATAAAAATGCAGAAATAAAGAGGACTAAATATGTGATTAGAGGATGCAAAGATAGATGCAAAACTAAAAGAATTTAATGGAAGACAAACCCTAGGTTTAGACTAGGATGCAGATTTCAGCAAGCAGGTTTTTTGTTAGGGTTTTTTCTTAGGCAGATTTTCCCCTATTTTAAGATCTGAAAAAGTTACACTAAAATTATAAAAAATAAAGGATTAAACAAAGTTTAATTGATGTAAAAATCAGAAAAAAACAGCAAGGTTTGGATGGGGAATTAGCCCTAGGTTTTGATGGGTATGCAGATTTCAGCATGCAGAAATTCTAAACTATCATGCAAGAACATGTCCTAAACCTGCTCTGATACCGAAATTGATGAGGGATGAACTCTAACTAATGATGGATGGCATGAAAGGGATGAATATGAAGACAAACAAGATTAAAGAGAACAATTATTTTATGATTTTATTTTGGTCTAGTTCCTGAAAATAGCCAAGACTAGGTTAGGGTTATTATGTAACAGTTAGAGTTCTACCCACATGCTAGAAACTATCAAAGAAATAAAGAAAAAAAAGGATCCTAGGGTTAAGAAACACCTATAGGAATATGTTCAACCTAAAAAGTTCAGACAAAGAGAGAAGGAGATTGGGTCTTAAATACAAGTAATGATTCCTTGTTGTTGAAGAAGGGATCGCTCCTCTCATATCGGCACCCGGACGACGAAGCAGCTTTCCCATGGATCCGCTAGCTTTTTATCAGATGACTTCGAGGGCAAAGAAGGATCCATCCAAGGGTCACTTCTCCTGAGAGATCCTACAAATGTCAAGGGTTAGGGCTTATGATGGTTGAAAAAATATAGAACTGAAGATTGGAAGAGAAGCGAAAGCAGGAGGAATGCTAGGGTTGATTGGCGGGGCCTAAACGGGATGAAGACGCTTGGATCTTTGATGGGCCGGCCAAGATGATTGGAGATGGGGCGGCTATGGTTTGATTAGAAGAAGAGAGGAGGGGGTGGCTAGGGTTTGTAATAGTGCTAGGGTTTGAAAGATAACTAGGCCTCACACCCACTCCCTCACGGAGGTCGATGTTCTTAAAAAACAAAGGCAATTAGAAGAAAAGAAACTCAAGTTTTCATTCATCAAAAGTTATTGAATACAAGAGGGGAAGGGGGTTGGTATTTATAGATTCACCCAGGTCCCTGGACTCCCTGATAGATTGGGATTACATAACTTGAGGGCCAAGAAAACCCTTTTTGGCTTTGGGCTGCAACTCCATGCTAGGCTAGGATGAAAGCCTCTTTGATTGAGTCAAAGCCTTGGGTGCCAATGTTATGGATTGGGTCAAAGCCTGGGCGCCAACTATTGTAGACCAGGTTAAGGCCTTGGGAGGGGGCGCCAACTATGAATGGGCCTATGAAGGGCGCCAACACTTGTGGGCTTTGGAACTGGGGCACCACTTCTTCATGGGTTTGGGGCTTGGACTGGGCGCCAATACAGGTGGGCTTGAGAGGGCGCCACTTCTTCTTGGCATGGTATGCCAACTCCAAGGGCTTGGGTGCTGATTTCAAGTGGGCTTGGGTGCCTGACTAGGGACCAGGTGTATAAAGTCCAGCTCGGTTGGGGGTCTGGTGAATCTCCTGGTCTGGTGATTCTCCTCTTGACTTAATTTGAATGAAAATATAGGACTCAAAGGGCCTAATTGACAAAGCTGAAAATAGGCCGAATAAAACAAATGGACTCAACTGAACTGACTAAACATGACTCAATGGACTTAGTGAATCCAATTGACTCACTTTATTACAGGACTCAATGTACTCATTAAAGTTTGAGCAACTTCCTAACACATGCCTTAGAGATCTTCATGGAACCTTGAAATTTTGTCTACTCCGATGTCCCCATCAAGGTGGCTCCTAGGACTAAATCTATAGCATGCTGGACGTCCCTTAAAGGTGGTAATTGATTGGGCAAATCTTTAGGAAACACATCTTCAAACTCATTTAAAATCTCCTCAACTTCCTGAGGGTGCTCTTTCTGGGTTTGATCAGGGATTTTCTTAGCAGTTAACATCCAAACTGTCGAACCCTCAATAATCTCACATTCGAACTCCTTAGCAGTGATCAGATTTGATGGGGACATCAACAGCACAGATCTTGATGTAGCACGAATCTCGATACTACATGAATCTCTGAGCAATACAAATCTCGAAGCAGCACAAATCTCAGAGCATATCTAGTACCAGAATAAATTAGTTTAGGATTTATCTTTATCAATTGTTTTGAAATTTGATTTAGGATTAGTTTGGTTAGGATTGAGTTATCTAGTATGGATAGACCTTATCTTGTATTTGAATTTGAACCATCCTTATCTTTATATCTTGTATTCAAATTCAAATGAGGGTTGGAAAGGTTTATAAATACCACCTTCATTTCTTTGTAAATAATTGGTTAATAAAGATGAGTTTTTAGAAAAGAGTGATTCTTCGTTCTACTTCTATAAAGGAGTGGGCATGAGGCCCATCTTTCCTTCACCTTTGGGCGTCAAGAGGTGTGAGACCCTATGCCTTCACTTTTGAGCGTTGACGGCGTGAGGCCCTAGTTACCCGCTTCCCTGTCGAGTCCCCTCTATGGTCTTATAGATTTTCCTTCATGGCCCCAAATAGCGATTTGGGTGGTATGCCCTAGGCTCCGCATGTAGTGAGATGGATGGGATGCCCTGGGCTACATGTAGTGGGATGGGTAAGATGCCCTAGAGGTGAGAGGGTCTCTCTGTGAATGTAAGTCCCAAGTCCATGAGAGTCAAATTTTCCTGCCTTCCATCTCCATTATTCCTTTGCCACCCCCAATAAAAAAAAATGGTAGTACGCTAATCTTCAGTGACTTCTCAGCTCACCGACGATCCTACCCTAATCTTGTGCCCCATCAATTTGGTATTAGAGCTAAGAAATTAGGGTACATTTCATCTTCCCTGATCCTGGAAAAAAAAAATCAAATCTCCCAACCAGTTCATCCAAGTCGCCATCAATTTTCTTCTTCCCCTTCTTCCAATTCTTTCGCTAAAAACCACCGATGCCCCTACTGCCATCACTCAACCGATCTTCCCACCGACAGCCTCTGCCACCCTCGAGATCTCCCACTCCATCATCATCATCTCTTCCCTTTTCCTGCATCATCTTCCACTGTGACTTCACCTGCCTCCTCTATTCCCTCCTCATCCATAAGCTCCCCTTCCAGTGCCTCATCCATGAGATAGCCCAGGACTTCAAGATCGACCACCACTTCCAGAGCTCCATCGTTGCCACCCTCCAGGAGGCCAACGAAGCATACCTCATGGGTCTCTTCAAGGATACCAACCTCTGCGCCATCCAGGCCAAGCATGTTACCATCATGTCCAAGGACTCCCACCAGATCTGCTCCGGTAAAAGAAGATGCGCAACCGCAAGACCCCTTCCTCTGCCATCTGGTCACTGATCCCATAGCAGCTAGACCTTCTACTGCTACCTCCCCGAGCTGAGGCTCCTCGAGTCGTCCGAACCGTCTGCCCAGATCTAAGCCCCATCTCTACCCGTGATGCCTCCCGACCTCAGAACACTGCCCTGCGACATTCACTCTGACCTCATCTTTCCAGACCCCGATGATGCCGTCGCTGCCCTATCCATCCTATCTACCATGCCCTCCCACCTCCTTGCCCACCTTGTCCACGACGCCCACTGCAAGATCGCTACCTGCTTCGACTCCCCCCACCAACTCTCTTCGACTCATCAACGCCGATGCCCTCGGATACGTCCTTGCCCATGACGACATCATCCTCCTCTGCGATGCCTCCCTTGCACTCCTTGACTGTGTCTCTACCTGGTGGTGCTGCAACACCACCGTCGCCCTTGATCGCTTCGATGCCATGTCGCTCACTGCCTCCCCTCTTCCACCTATGACAGGGACTCCGATCGCCTGTCTCCTCCACCTGCAACTAGGAACACTTGATCGCCTCTGCTGGATCCTCCCTGCTCCCCTGCCAGAAGCCAACCATCTTCGCTGCCTACAATGGAACGGAATAGCCGCTGCCCGTGCCGTCCACAAGAATCATCTCCCCGTACTGTTGTCGCTGTTCTCAGCATTGTTGCCAATGAAGCCCCCCTAGAATATCGTACCATCGTTGCCAATGGTACTGAAAATGTTCCAGTGCTACCGGCTTAGTGTTCAAACCTATGGGGTCACACACCATAGAGGATTTCTATCTGATCTTATGGCTAATTGATGATTGAGAATTATTTATTGTCACCCGAAGTCATTATGATTGACTTTGTTCCAAGTGTCGACACTTGGGATTTTGCAGGTGTTGACACTTGGTGAAGTGTTGACACTTGGCAATTTTCGAGTGTCGACACTTCCTGTGATTAACAGTTTTTTGGAAGGGTTTCGTGGAGATTTTTTGGGCAATTTTTGACCTGGTTTGAATTTCAAATTCAAACCAGTTTTGGCTTTAAGGCTTTATGGTATGAAAGTCATACATGCCTTAATGGGTTAGACGCATTTGGTATGGCCTTAATCCTCTCCCCCATTCTCTCCTCTCAACTCTCCTCCTTCCTTCTTCTCCCTCTCTTTACTGCCCCTATAAAAGGTCATTGTGGTGGCTACTGAAGGTTACAAGAACTGCAACAAATTTTTGGGAGAAGAAGATTGAGAAGAGTAGTGAGAGCTTAAGGGATTGGGTGTGTGCTACCTAGCAATCAAGCTAAGTCTTGGGAAGAGAGGTTTTGGGAAGGGGTTCCTGCTCTCCTCTTAGTCTTCCTGGAAGAAGAAGATCGGCCAAGGATCCTGAAAAGCTTGCACTCCAAGGGAGTTGATCAGAGTCGAGCCCAGGTGTGGACATCCTGTAGAGGCCAGACGCGTGTATGGCTCGTATGCCCTCCTCCTTCTCACAGCTCTTCACAGCTTCTCTCTAGTACTCTCAGAGGTATAGAGGTATGACCTTTATATTTATATTTCTTTCTTATTTTTTATGTTATATACATGCTAGATTATTATGCTAGATCATGTTGCGGGCAGATCGGTAGATCGTTTAGATCTATCTACCGAGCCTTCTGCTGTGCATGTCTAAAAAAGTTTTAAAATACATATCTTTTGCCCTCTTTTCTTGCATAATGCATGCTAGGTGTAGGTGTATTTCACCTTCAATGGTATCAGAGCAATAGGTTCCTTTTTGAAGTATAATGATGCTAGCACGCTAATAACATCTCCTTTCTTTCTTAAGTACTTGGATTGAGTACTTCACCATGGCCATCCGGTCATAGGAGAGAAGTAGGGCTGCAAGACCCTCTCTTCCTATTCAATTGGATCTCCTATGGCGTGTAGGGGTGCTGCTGTGATTGACTCTTGAAAAGGAAAATAAGAAGAAAAAAATTATAGGTTAAAAATGTTTTAATCTAATGAAATGATCATAAAACAACTTTAAATAAGATCTAAGAGTTATTTTTGATTGGTTTTGCTTGAATGTTTGGAGAAACATTAGATTTGAAATCATTATTTTTTCATTATCTCAGGCTGTGAGTCGACACTTGCCTTTTGAAGTGTCGACTCATGGAAAAATTTTCTGAGTTATGGCTTCAGTTTTTCTTTTGAGACAGGTTGAAGTGTCAACACTTGACCCTGAAGTATCAACACTTGACCTTTGAAGTATCGACACTTGAGTGCGTGCCAAAAAATATGTTGTTCTATTTTCTTTTCCCTATCTCAGGCCTTGAGTCGACACTTTCTCCTGAAGTGTCGACACTTGGGTTGAAAAATTCTAAAAAATAGTGAATTCAAATTTTATTTTTTTAAAAATTATTTTATATTTATAAATTAAAATTGTTTTAATTTATTTGAGGCTATTAAACTTAATTTTGAATTAAGAATGACTAAGAACTCTAGGAATGTGATTCAAAAATTTTAAGTCATTTCAATAAGCCTTCAGAGTCATTGGTTAGCTTCTATTAGGTCCTTAATTGGGTTAGATCTATGTTTAGATGCATTGGACTAATTAGAGAACTAATCTAATCAAATATTGAGTTAGGATTTCTTCTCTAGATCTATCAAATAGTTAGATTGATTTAGTCCATAATATAAATGGATCTAATTTATGGCTCAGTGGAAAGCTCGAGTCTTTAGGCTAGTCTAATCAAGTCTAATGAATCGATTGGTGTCGAGGTAAGTTTGGCATTGTGATCATGGTTCTTTGGGGATACCTCTTACCTGGCCAACTCTGTTGGTGTCTAAGGCATGATGGTTAATGGCGAAACCCAACTCATGATCTCACTTACCTGACCAATGTGGTCGATCAGGATTGATTAGAAAGCTCATTGACTCGTGTTAACCCTTATCATCCTAAGTTAATCAGTCTTGATTGATTTTAGGTACCCATGAATCATTTGTTATATGTAACTCTCATAGATTGCTGATGTGGTCAGTGGGAGGTTGATCCATGTTTTCTCATCTCTTCATCTGTCACATTATCTAAAAACCATCTAAATTATTAGGTCCTTAAAAGGATAAAGTTATAGGGATAACCAAGTCCTAGCCTTCCATTAAGTGGGATAGTAATGTGTCTAGTAGTTCGGTGTTCATTGGCAGATCCAAAGATCGGGTGTTGATCGGGCTATTGGAATTGCTATTCCTAATATGATGGCTCAGTGTGACTCTCTTAACGGTGGTTAGGTGAGCCGGCCAAAGTTGGGCTTAACCATTCGTTAGTTTGAAGCATTGAATTTTATCATGTTAATGGTTGGACCTAACCAGGACCTTCAATAGGAGGCCTAAAGGCCGATTGAAGTACTCCTTAGGGCAAAACTCAATTGCTAGAGGTTACTTGGAGAAGTAATTGGTTAAAGAACCTACCTTTAGACACGCATGGGTGGGCTGACCAAAGTCAGGCTCATGTGTTGTCTACTGGACTCTAGTACCCGCTAAGGAATTAAAGAAGTTCCTTGGATTGGGAATAGAGGCTACCAATCTGTGCAAAATGGTGGGAGGGTCCTTTAGACTAAAGTCCATGTCTTTATGTTAATAATTAATATACACTAATTAGTTTTGGTTTTCCTTTCAGATGTCTTCCAACCTGTCTCAATAGTCTCTTCTCAACAAAGAGAAGCTCAATGGACCCAACTTTGATAGCTGGTATCGAAGGCTCAGGTTTGTCCTGGAGCACGAACGGATCCTGTATGTGACATCAGATCCGGCACCTGAGATCCCTGCTTCCAATGCTCGGGGTTCAATTAGAGACACTTATCAAAAGTGGCTCTCTGACAGGACCACTATCCGATGCATCATGTTAGCTATGATGACCGACAAGTTCAGTCACAAATTTGAGGAAGCCCAGTCGAAAGAAATCTTTCAAAGGTTGAAGAAGTCTTTCGGAATACCAGACAACGTTGAGAGGTACAGGGTCTCTTGTGCCATCTACAATACGTAGATGTGTGATGGGGCCTCGGTCACTGATCATGTATTGTACATGATCGAGATGATTGAGTGCCTGGGCAAGCTTGGATGTCCCTTGCATGAATAGCTTGGAAAAGATATGATTTTGAATTCTCTCCCCTCCTCCTATCTAGACTTTCTCGATCATTACAGAATAAATAAGCATGCAGTCAACTACCATGGTCTGTTCGGGTTGCTACAAACTTATGAGAAAGACCACCGGTTGAATAAAGGGGTGGTGAATCTAGTGGGAGGTTCTTCGGGAGGGCGTCGTCCCTTTAAGAAAGGGAAGAAGAAAAATAATAAAAAGAAAGAAGTGCTTAGTGTTTCTGGGCCCAGTCAGGTCAAGAAAGTGAAGGCTGATCAAAGTTGTGCAGAGTGCTTCTTCTGCAAGAAGTAAGGTCATTTGAAGAGGAATTGTCCTCTTTATATTGCGTCCCTTGACCCGAACAAGTCAAAGAAGAGAAAGGTGCAGGATGGTCCTAGACAAGGTATTTATATGATAATACCTTATAGTTTCTCTGTTTGCGATACTACTAACTGGGTATTGGATATAGGAAGTCCAATTCATATTTGCAATTCTTTGCAGGAACTTCAAATTAGTAGAAGATTCAAGGATGGCGAGAGGTTCTTGAATATGGGAAATGGAAGCCGAGTTCCAGTTCTGGTGTTGGGAGTCCTTAAACTTATTTTCGAGTCCTGTATTGTCATTTTGAACGAATGTCTTTTTTGTCCTTCTTTTATTTTGAATGTCATTTCTGTAGACCAGTTAGCTGTGTATGGTTATGAACTATTAATAAAGAATGACAATTGCAAAATCATTTTGAATGATTCTGTTGTTTTGAATGGACAAATGCATGATGGTATCTATGTACTATCGTGACCTGTTAGTATAATGTACACGTCTAGCAAATGCCCTAGGATAGATTATGTCAGCGAAGCATACCTATGACATTGTAGGCTATGTCATATTAATAGAAATAGGATAAACAGGTTGAAAATCGAGGGTCTCCTCAATTTTAGTGAAGATAGTTCACTTCTAACCTGAGTCCTGTCTTCTTGGAAAAATGACTAAGTCACCTTTTACTGGAAATGGTGAACGAGCCAATGAAATTCTAAGTTTGATACATACTGATGTATGCGGACCCATTAATGTTAGTGCTAGGGGAAGTTACGGTTATTTCATTACTTTTATAGATGACCTTTCGAGCTATGGTTATGTCTTCCTGATGAGATATAAATCTGAATCGTTTGAAATGTTCAAACGATATCATAATGAAGTAGAAAAACAAACCAGAAAGTGTATCAAAACCCTTTGATCTGATCAAGGTGGTAAATACCTTTCCGGTGAGTTCTGACATATCTTGAGGAGAATGGGATTCTCTCATAGTGGACACCTCCAGGGACACCTCAATTAAATGGTGTGTCCGAGAGGAGGAATCGAACCCTGTTAGACTTGGTTCGGTCCATGATGGGCTTTGCCTCTCTGCTGATATCCTTTTGGAAATATGCTTTAGAATCAGCCTGCTTCCTTCTGAATAGGGCTCCAAGTAAGTCCGTTAGTAAAACACCATAAGAGATGTGGACTGGACGTAAGCCGACACTTTCACACCTTCGAGTCTAGGGGTGCTCGGCTTATGTAAAACATTTGGAAATGAACAAACTTGGACCTAGGTCTGACCGGTGCCTATTTGTTGGGTATCCAAAGAAGTCTAAGGGGTATTACTTCTACTTAACTGAGGAACAAAAGTTGTTCGTCAGTCTTAGGGCTATCTTTTTGGAAAAGGAGTTCATTGGTGAAGGAACTGTAGCTACTAAGATTGAACTTGGTGAAGTTCAACAAGTAAAAGAACCGACACACTTAAGGGACAACATAGAACCGATTGTGATTAGATCATACCCAGAGCCCACTTAGGAACCATTAAGGAGATCTGGTAGAGTACCGAGCCGACTGGATAGATACTATGGTTTCTTGGTCCGGGACGGTGATCCCATTGAACTCAATGAGAACAATGAGGATTCGATCACCTATATGGATGCATTGCAGAGGTCCGACTCTGAGAAATGGCTTGGAGCCATGAGATCCGAAATGGAGTCTATGGAGATCAACAATGTATGGACATTGGTTGATGCACCTGAAGGGATAAAACCCATTAGGTGCAAATGAATTTTCAAGAGGGAAAAGGGTGCAGATGGAAAGGTGGAGACCTATAAATCCCATCTAGTTGCCAAGGGGTATCATCAACGTTATGGTATTGACTATGATGAGACATTCTCTCATGTGGCAATGCTCAAATCCATTCAGATTATGCTTGCTTTAGCAGCACACTTTGACTATGAAATCTGTCAAATGGATGTCCGAACAGCTTTCTTGAATGGTGAGCTGAAAGAGGTGTATATGATACAACCTGAAGGGTTCACATCCACAAATGAGTCAAAGGTGTGCAGGCTTGAAAAGTCCATCTATGGACTGAAGAAAGCATCAAGGAGTTGGAACATACGATTTGATAAATGTATCAAGTCATATGGCTTCGTTAGGAATGGAGAAGAGCCTTGTATTTATAAATGGGCTAATGGTTCTGTGATTGTATTCCTTGTGTTGTATGTGGATGACAATCTCTTAATCGGGAATGACATCACAGCACTACAAGGAATAAAGGTATAGTTATCATCTTAGTTTTCTATGAAGGACTTGGGTGGAGCCTCTTATATACTAGGTATGAAGATCTATAGAGATAGATCTAAGAGGCTTCTGGGACTATCCCAGTCTATGTACATCGACATCATGCTGAAACAGTTTAGCATGAAAAATTCCAAGAAGGGCTATCTCCCGATAGGCACTAGAATTGATCTCTCCAAAAAGAATTGTGTGACAACTCATAAGGAGAGAGAGTGCATGAGTAGAATCCCATTTGCTTCGGTAGTGAGTTCTATCATGTACGCCATGACATGTATTGGACCAGACATGGCATACTCACACTAGGTGTAGTCAGCAAATACCAGTCTGACCCAGGTGAAGCTCATTGGAAAGTGGTAAAGACCATCCTTAAGTATTTATGAAATACAAAGGACCAATGGTTAATTTATGGAGAATCTGACTTGAAACTTGTGGGGTATACTGACTCCAGTTTTCAGTCAGAAAAAGATCATAGCAAGAGTGTGTCAGGTTTTGTCTTTACCCTGAACAGAGGAGCTTTCTGCTGGAAATGTTCCAAGCAGCCTACTGTGGCGGACTCAGTATGCGAAGCAGAGTACATTGCAGCATCAGATGCAGCGAAGGAAGCTGTGTGGTTATGAAAGTTCCTTGGCGAGCTAGGAGTGGCACCTTCAGCTCAAGCCAAAGAGCTGAAGTCTCATCACCGCACAATGCATATTCTGTGGTGCTATCACCTTGTGCGAGAGATCGAGGAACGAGGTGACATCGATCTTCAGAAGATTGATGGAAAGGAGAACCTGGCTGACCCCTTCACTAAAGCCGTCAAAGTTCAAGAGTTTGACTGTTGTAAAAGAAAAATGGGAATGGGATTCTGTACTGATTGGCTTTAGTCCAATTGGGAGTTGTTGGGAATTATATTCCAAAGCCAATCGTCTACGCTGTAGACGGTTGTGCTATCTTTGTATTTGTATTGAATTTTCTTTTAATAAATAAAAGTTATTTTAGGCTGTCCATCACATTTACTTTTCCTGTAAAGAACTCTTATGCGATGGAGTCCTTAGAACTACATTGTTTGATATAGAGAGGATATATCAAGTAGTTCTTAAACTGGTTCACAACCAAATGATACATTATTATAGGACGATGATGTATCAAGTGTAGGTTGTTGCTTGTCATATTTGTTGGTTGTCCTCTTAACCAAGGAGTGTGGAGATACTGGTGTGACATGCAAGTGAAATGTGCGACATCTCACTGAACATGACCATCTGCGGAGCTCCCTTCTGCCAAAGGGTTGCTCACGAAGGTGGTGCAGACACCAAAGGCACCAGAATAAGGCAGAGGCTTTACAACCCTCTGTGGATCACCTAGTTACATTTGAGTCTATTTGTAATAAAGCTTAGTTCATCTAAGTTATTTTTTTCGAGTCCTGTACTAGTCAGCTCATGTTGAGCTAGTTATTTCCTGGAGATCAGTACATGTAATGATTCATACAAGTGAAGACCAAGCTTGCCCAAGTGAAGACCAACCGAACTGAAGCTATGAGGATCATGGAAAGCCTAGGAGAAGAAATCAGAAGCCCAGGAGACAACCCTGAAGCCCTAAAATGTAGCCTGAAGCAAGCTGGGCCAGCCCAGGCCCAGGAGAGGAGATAAGTGGTGCCAAGAAGTAAGCTTACTACCCTTGGTCGGCCACTAGGGTCACCTCCCTTGGCCGACCAAGACAAGAGGAGGGAGAGAAGTTTTAGGGATTTCTTTCTACCTATTTTTTCCTAGTTTGCTAGCTAGGGTTTGGGTGGGAATAGGATTCCTATGTAATAACTGTTGTATCCTTACTTAGGGTGCAAGACTATGAGTCTATTAAAAGGACCCTAGTCTCTTGTATGAGAACAACTTTTGATATATGAAATAATCTTTGATTCTCCAATTGCTGTGTGCTTAAGGGGTTCTGTGTGAGCCCTTCCTCTTCCTAGTGCCCTGCGATTACTTCCCGCCGTCAGCCTGCTCTCCAAAGCCCTGGCTGCCCACCCCAAACAACCTCTTCCCTTTGGTGTTTTTCCATTATTTCTTCTTCCCCTCTATGCTTTCTAACCCATGACAGGTCATTTGCAGATCCCTTGACTCCAACGAATCTGACAACTCTAGCCAGGCCATAATCGGACCACCGAGCAGAAAGCCGGGTATCCATGGGTCTTTGGCTTGGTTTTCTAGGCCACATCCGGAGTGAGAGTGACCTCTTCACATACGATCTGCACCAGCCTCTTCCACCACTGCCAAGTACACCCCCTCTGCCACCAGTAGCTTTATTGTAGGTGAACTAGCCCAACCGGGGCTTCTCAGCCTCGGCGGTCCTTTTCTTTCTGTTGCTTTTATATCCTATCTTGCATGCTTTAGTTTCTTATCTTGCATAGTTTCCCCTACTTAGATTCTTAGTCTATTCTTCGGGATTAATCAAACAACTTAACCTTAAAAATATGAAAAAAATACTTGCATGCATATAGGTTCCGCATCAATTTGGTATCAGAGCCTGTTTTGGACTCGGTTCTCTTTAGATACTCGGATCGGGCACTTTACCATGGCCGTCTGGTCATAGGAGATTATTAGGGCTTTGAGTTCCTCTTTCCCAATCGATGGGATCTTCTATGGCGGTAGGGGTGCCACTGTGAATTGGCTCATGAAGAAGAACACAAGGAGTTCTTAGAGTTTTTTTTCATTCTTGGCCCTTTTCAAATATACTCTATTATTTTAATTATTTCTACCTGCATATAACTTAGAAAATTTTGAAATTTTATTTGCTGGATTCATCATAATTCAAAGTATGTTAAAGATATTTCTCCAAAAATTATTTTATTATGTAGAATTTCTCCCATCCAAAACACTGCCTGAGAACAATTCCACTCTATTTTAACAACAAACCCGATTTTGGAAAGTTCAAGGATTTTTTAGTATAATCTTTGCATATCTTTATTTTTAGCATATTTCCTACATATTAGAGCATAGTCTGGAATTATCTTCTATTTGTGAAAAATCCCAAAACAAAAAAAAAATTACATATATTCCAAAAACACCAAAAACATCTAAACCCTAGCCCAGAGGATGCAAATTAGGGTTTAGAAAAGGTACCCAGTAGCATTTCCAAAGAGGGCCCGTCTACCATAAACCTGAGCCAACTAGATACCCTAGTCAGTACCCAGGAGCTAGCCAGTCCCACCAGAGCCAACCTAGCCCTAGCCAACCTAATCAGAGTCGACCCAATCTGAGTCACCCTGACCCGAGTCGACCCCAGCCTAGTACCTTTGACCATAAGGATGATAGAGGAAAATCTGTAGAGGTCCATAGGAGTAACAATCCCAGAAGACCTGTTTTAAATGTTGGAAACCAGGCCACTTTATGAGCCAATGCCCAGTTAGTGCCCTACACTTAGGTGAGCTAGAGGAAGAGGAGCCTGAACCCGTAGCTAAACCCAAGGGAAAAATTTATGAGGTTGATGACCAGTTGTTAGACAAGTATGAAGGTGAAGAGGAGGAACCTGAGTTTGAGAACCAATTAGGAGTGGTTAGGTGCATCTTAACCCAAGCCCCTATTAAGGAAGATTGGCATAGGACTAACATCTTACAGAACTTTGTTAAGGTAGGGGGTAAGGTACTTAAGATCATCATAGACAGTGGAAGTTGTGTCAATGCCATCTCTACCAATACAGTTAAATCTTTAGGATTGACCACAGTTCCCCATCCTAGCCCTTCAAAGTTTCTTGGGTAGATTCCACCTCCATCCAGATTAAAGCTAGGTGCCAAATCTTAGTTAGACTGCAAACCTATGAGGAAAAGATTTGGTATGATGTCATCCACATGGAAGTAAGTAGTATCATTCTAGGTCGATCTTGGCTCTTTGATCATAATGCAACCCTGTTTGGTTGAACCAATATTTGTGCTTTTAGCTACCATGGGAATAAGTTTGTTATCCACCCAACTCCCCCTAGAGACCCAGTTAAGAGGGGTTCTAGTAGCCTTAAGGACAAGAAACCTGGAGTTAACCTAATTAAGGCAAGGAGTTAGAAAGAGAGATTGTTGTGGGTAACCCTATTTGGATCTTGACCACCAAAGAAATACATGAGCCGACCCAAAAGGAACACCCTAAAGAAATTATTGAGGCTCTGAAAGAATTTGGGGTGTCTTCCCTGATAATTTACCTGATCAATTCCATCCCTTAGAGACATCCAACATGCAATAGACTTAGTCCTAGGATCCACTTTACCAAACCTTCCTCACTATAGAATGAACCCCAGTGAGCATCAAGAATTAGAGAAACAAGTGGAAGAATTGCTTAGGAATGGTTTCATTAGGGAGAGCTTGAGTCCATGAGCAATCCTTGCTCTACTGACCCCTACGAAAGATGGTACCTGGAGGATGTGTGTAGACAGTAGAGCCATCAACAAAATAACTGTAAAATATAGATTTTCCATCCCCCGATTGGACGATATGTTAGACATGATGGCTGGAGCCAAAGTTTTCTCAAAGATAGACCTTAAGAGCAGCTATCATCAGGTTAGGATTAGACCTAGGGATGAGTGGAAAATCGCATTCAAGACTAAGGATGGCCTGTTTGAGTGGGTTGTGATGCCTTCCAGACTTTCCAATGCACCAAGTACCTTTATGAGGATTATGATCCAAGTCCTAAAGGAATATACCGAAAAATTTGTTGTGGTCTACTTTGATGACATCTTAATTTACAGCAGGACTAAGAAGGACCACCTTAGTCATCTAAGATTAGTATGCTAGACCCTTAGGAAGAATAGCCTCTATGCCAATTTTAAGAAGTGTGAGTTCATGACACATAGGTTTATCTTCCTAGGTTTTGTTGTCACCCTGGAGGAAGTTTCTGCAGATCCTGAAAAGGTTAGGGTGATTGTTGAGTGGCCTATACCCACTAGTGTCCACGATGTGCATAGCTTCCATGGCCTAGCAACCTTTTACAAGAGATTTATTAGGAGATTTAGTACAGTCATCGCACCTATAACTGATTGCATTTGGAAGGGTATAATTGAGTGGACCAAAGTTGCTGATAAGGCCTTCCTAGAGCTTAAGGATAAGATAACCCATGCACCCATCCTTAGATTGCCTGACTTCACTAAGGTGTTTGAGGTCACTTGTGATGTCTCGGGAGTAGGAATAGGTAGGGCACTAAGTCTAGAGAATCACCATGTAGCCTTCTTCAGTGAGAAGCTGAATGAGGCTAAACTTAAGTACTCTACCTATGACAAAGAATTTTATGTGGTAGTCCAGGCCCTTTGATATTAGAGACATTACTTACTACCGCAAGAGTTTGTCTTATTTTCTGACCATGAGGCATTCCGGTTCCTAAACTCCCAAAAGAAACTTAACCCACGGCACGGTAAATGGATCGAGTACATTCAGGCCTACACCTTTGTTCTGAAGCACCGTGCCGAAACAGAAAATAAGGTATAGACGCCCTTAGCCATAAGTCTTTGCTGTTAGGATCAGTTAGCACCCAAGTCATAGGGTTTGATAGGTTAAAGGATGAATATGAAACCTGCCCAGACTTTGCAGACATTTACTAAACCCTCAGGCTAAGACCATCCAGAACCCATATTGAGTATACCATTCAGGATGGCTACCTTTTCCAAAATAATCGACTCTGTATACCTAGAACTTTCCTTAGAGAGTTCCATATTTGGGAGACCCATGCTAAAGGTTTAGCTGGTCACTTCGATAGAGGACCAGTTCTTTTGGCCAGGATTGAAAAGGCATGTTGCACAGATTGTAGCCAGGTGTAAAACTTTTGCTGTTGCAAAACAACAAAAGAAAAACACTGGTCTCTACACACCTTTACCAATGCCTGATCGCCCTTGGCAGGACCTAAGTATGGACTTCATGTTAGGAATCCTAAGACCCAGAAGAGACATGATTCTATCTTTGTAGTGGTTGATAGGTTCTCTAAGATGGCTCACTTCATCCCCTGTTCCCAGATCTTTGATGCATCTAGAGTAGCCAAGCTTTTCTTAAATCATGTGGTTAGACTCCATGGCCTACCCAAGACCATCATATCTGATAGGGATGTTGAGTTCACCAGTTATTTTTGGAAAACCCTGTGGCACCTGTTAGGGACCAAGCTTAAGTTTTCAACAGCCTACCACCCCTAAACAGATGGCCAAACCGAAGTGGTGAACCATAGTTTAGGAAACCACCTTAGATGCCAGGTAGGTGAACACATTGGAACTTGGGATCTATTATTTCCTAGAGCAGAGTTCGCCTACAATAGCTCAGCGAATAGGACAACGAGCAAGAGTGATGTGGATGTGGCGGACACGAAGAAACCTAGGGTTATTCGGAAATGGGAAAAAAAACCTAAAGCAAACCGAGGATCGTGGGAGGGCTAAGAAGCCTCCCGGGATTAGGATAGAATGACCCCAAAAGTCCTAAAACAGCCAGACTCTTGATTTTCAGTTTTCTTGATGGGATGACGAAGGAAAGATGGAAATATGGAGGGGGAACGGGAATGAAACTCGAACCTAGGATGTAGATCCGATGGAAAACAGAGAGATGGAGGGGAAAAGGTTACCTAGGGCTTCGAGCCCCATGTCAGCTATTTGGCAGCGAAGACCTTATTTGGGATCACATCCTGCCATCATGCACGGTGGCGCTGATGACTTGGAGATCACACCCCGCCATCATGCACGGCGACACTGATGACTTGGAGCGGCTTTACGCTCCTCGACGCTCTCACTAGAGCAAAGGTATTGGGGCCTCACACCCCTCGACGTCCCGAAGGACGAAGGCAAGACAGGCCTAAGCCCACTCCAAACGGAGACAAAACCAACAACTCTTTCAAAAATTCAATTTCATTAACTACAAATACAAAAGGGATGCCTTTTTATAGGCATTAGAACTCATACATGAAAATTTTATTTTATTTTACTTTATTATATATATATATTTTTTAAAAACCTAAATCCTGTAGCTTTAAGATTCATGCCAATTCTTCCACTGTGAAATATGTGGATGTCTCTCTCTCCCATGACCGTGGAACAGGGGATCACATGTCGAGATTGCAAGCGAGGTGGAGGATGTGGGCCAGCAAATTTGGAGGAGGCCGGTGGATTTGTAGGCGGAACTCGCGTGTGAGGCAGACGGACCGGAGGGGTTGGAGTGCCACAGTGCGAGGACATGGCTCAAGCTCACGAGCTGGGCGAAAGGCGGACGAGCTGGCAGATCCAGCGAGATTTGATGGCATTGATGGCGGCTGGGCGGTGGTTGCGGGAGAGTGGGACGTGGCATGGAGATGGGAGATGGGCTTCATGGTTGTAGACGGTATGGAGACCGTCTTGACGAGCGGAGGGGTTCCCGGTTGCAAGCGTGGCTTCACGGACGGAGGTGCGGTGTCAGCAGGGTGGCACGGCGGCACCCGGCGACTAGGGAAGGCGGCGGACCATGGCGGGAAGGGCGTCGTGCCAACAGACGAACGGGCCTGCGGAGGTCCCCCACGGTGGTCAGACCCACCGTGAGCCTGGCCCCAAGAAGATCTACCCGAAGGGCGAGGCCGGCGGGCGGTGGGACACTGCCGCGGGCGTCGACGGGAGGTGGACGGGCGGGCGGCTCCCAGGGAACGGTCGTGACGGCATGGGTGCAGACCACGAAGATCAGACAATTATGAGCGAAGGCGGCCGAGCAGGGAAGAGGGCACAGCACAGGGAGGCTGGAGCCGGTGGAGATGGCTCGGGCATGGCAGATCCAAGACCGGCGGCAAAAAAAATGGAGTTCTGGGCGATGGTTTGGAGGAGGAAGAAGACAGGAATAGCAGTGGAATAACTTGGGATAAACCTGGGATAACACTTGGATAATTGGAATAGGCGGAATAGCAGGGATAAAAAACTTTTAAAAAAAAATCTAGAAAATTAAAAGAAAATTAAGGTGGGTTTTGGGTCCTAAGAAAAATCTCAAAAATCCTAAAAAAATAAAAAGAGAAACCCGGTTGGGTTTCGGGTCCCCCATCGTTCTCATATAGCATGAAGAACTCGACTTTGTCGAGTTTGTCGATGAAGCAAATCCTAGTCCGCTACTGGCTCTGATACCAATTTGATGTGGATGTGGCGGACACGAAGAAACCTGGGGTTATTTGGAAATGGAGAAAAAAATCTAAAGCAAACCGAGGATCGTGAGAGGGATAAGAAGCCTCCCGGGACTAGGATAGGACGACCCCGAAAGTCCTAAAACAGCCAGACTCTTTTGATTTTCAGTTTTCTTGATGGGATGACAAAAGAAAGATGGAAATATGGAGGGGGAACGGGAATGAAACTCGAACCTAGGATGTAGATCCGATGGGAAACAGAGAGATGGAGGGGAAAAGGGTACCTAGGGCTTCGAGCCCCATGTCAGCTGTTTGGTAGCGAAGACCTTATTTGGGATCACATCCTTTCATCATGCACGGCAGCGCTGATGACTTGGAGATCACACCCTGCCATCATGCACGGCGACATTGATGACTTGGAGCAGCTTCACGCTCCTCGATGCTCTCACTGGAGCGAAGGCATTGGGGCCTCACACCCCTCGACGTCCCGAAGAACGAAGGCAAGACAGGCCTAAGCCCACTCCAAACGGAGACAGAACCAACAACTCTTTCAAAAATTCAATTTCATTAACTACAAATACAAAAGGGATGCCTTTTTATAGGCATTAGAACTCATACATGAAAATTTTATTTTATTTTACTTTATTATATATATATTTATTTATTTATTTTAAAAAAAAACCTAAATCCTGTAGCTTTAAGATCCGTGCCAATTCTTTCGCTGTGAAATATGTGCATGTCTCTCTCTCCCGTGACCGTGGAACAGGGGATCACATGTCGAGATCGCAGGCGAGGTGGAGGATGCAGGCCAGCGAATTTAGAGGAGGCCGGCGGATTTAGAGGCGGAACTCGCGTGCGAGGCAGACAGACCGGAGGGGTTGGAGCGCCACAGCGCGAGGACATGGCTCAAGCTCGCGAGCTGGGTGGAAGGTGGACGAGCTGGCAGATCCAGCGAGATCTGATGGCATTGATGGATGCTGGGTGGTGGTTGCGGGAGAGTGGGACGCGGCACGGAGATGGGAGATGGGCTTCACGGTTGCATATGGTATGGAGACCGTCTTGACGAGTGGAGGGGTTCCCAGTTATAAGCGTGGCTTCACGGACGGAGGTGCGGTGGCAGTGGGGTGGCACGGCGGCACCCGGCGGCTGGGGAATGCGGCGGACCATGGCGGGAAGGGCGTCGTGCCAACGGACGAACGGGCATGCGGAGGTCCCCCATGGTGGTCAGACCCACCGTGAGCCTGGCCCCAGGAAGATCTACCCGAAGGGCGAGGCCGGCGGGCGGTGGGACACGGCCGTGGGTGTCGACGGGAGGTGGACGGGCGGGCGGCTCCCAGGGGACGGTCATGATGGCATGGGTGCAAACCACGAAGATCGGATGGCTGTGAGCGTGGGCGACCGAGCGGGGAAGAGGGCACATCACGGGGAGGCTGGAGCCGGTGGAGACGGCTCGGGCATGGCAGATCCAAGACCGACGGCAAAAAAAATGGAGTTCTAGGCGATGGTTTGGAGGAGGAAGAAGACAGGAATAGCAGTGGAATAACTCAGGGATAAACCTAGGATAATACTGGGATAATTGGAATAGGCGGAATAGCAGGGATAAAAAACTTTAAAAAAAAAATCTAGAAAATTAAAAGAAAATTAAGGTGGGTTTTGGGTCCTAAAAAAAATCTCAAAAATCCTAAAAAATAAAAAGAGAAACCCGGTTGGGTTTCGGGTCCCCCATCATTCTCCTGCAGCGTGAAGAACTCGACTCCGTCAAGTTTGTTGACGAAGCAAATCCTAGTCCGCTATTGGCTCTGATACCAATTTGATGTGGATGTGGCGGACACGAAGAAACCTGGGGTTATTCGGAAATGGGGAAAAAAATCTAAAGCAAATTGAGGATCGTGGGAGGGCTAAGAAGCCTCCTGGGACTAGGATAGGACGACCCCGAAAGTCCTAAAGCAGCCAGACTCTTTTGATTTTCAGTTTTCTTGATGGGATGACGAAGGAAAGATGGAAATATGGAGGGGGAACGGGAATGAAACTCGAACCTAGGATGTAGATCCGATGGGAAACAGAGAGATGGAGGGGAAAAGGGTACCTAGGGCTTTGAGCCCCATGTCAGCTGTTTGGCAGCGAAGACCTTATTTGGGATCACATCCTGCCATCATGCACGGCAGCGCTTATGACTTGGAGATCACACCCCGCCATCATGCACGGCGACACTGATGACTTGGAGCGGCTTCACACTCCTCGACGCTCTCACTGGAGCGAAGGCATTGGGGCCTCACACCCCTCGACGTCCTGAAGGACGAAGGCAAGACAGGCCTAAGCCCACTCCAAATGGAGACAGAACCAACAACTCTTTCAAAAATTCAATTTCATTAACTACAAATACAAAAGGGATGCCTTTTTATAGGCATTAGAACTCATACATGGAAATTTTATTTTATTTTACTTTATTATATATATATATATATATATTTTTTTAAAAAACCTAAATCCTGTATCTTTAAGAGCCATGCCAATTCTTCCGCTGTGAAATATGTGCATGTCTCTCTCTCCCGTGACCGTGGAACATGGGATCACATGTCGAGATCGCAGGCGAGGTGGAGGATGCGGGCCAGCGAATTTGGAGGAGGCCGACGGATTTGGAGGCGGAACTCGCATGCGAGGCGGACGGACTGGAGGGGTTGGAGCGCCACTGCGCGAGGACGTGGCTCATGCTCGTAAGCTGGGTGGAAGGCGGACGAGCTGGTGGATCCAGCGAGATCTGATGGCATTGATGGTGGCTGGGCAGTGGTTGCGGGAGAGTGGGACACGGCACGGAGATGGGAGATGGGCTTCAAGGTTGCAGACAATATGGAGACCGTCTTGACGAGCGGAGGGGTTCCTGGTTGCAGGCGTGGCTTCACAGACGGAGGTGCGGTGGCAGCGGGGCGGCACGGCGGCACCCGGCGACTGGGGAAGGCGACGGACCATGGCGGGAAGGGCGTTGTGCCAACGGACGAACAGGCCTGCGGAGGTCCCCCACGGTGGTCAAACCCACCATGAGCCTCTCCCCAGGAAGATCTACCCGAAGGGCGAGGCCGGTGGGCGGTGGGACATGGCTGCGGGCATCGACGGGAGGTGGACGGGCGGGCGGCTCCCAGGGGACGGTCGTGACGGCATGGGTGCAGACCACGAAGATCGTGTAGGGTTCGGTGGCAAGGCGGAATCATAGATTTCAAAAAAAAAAATTTTATCTTTATGAAATCTTCACCGAACCTTCAACCCAAAATCTCCTTAAAAGAATTAAAACATATAAGATGTTTATATAAGATTTAATCTCAAATTAAGATACTAACCTGTATCGCAAAATCCAAACTCTGAATCTCCACCAGGTGCCCAAATGTTCACCCTCCAATGGTGATCCACACAGAAAAATAATGAAGACAATAATTTCTAGTTCTTGGCTCCTTTTCTTGAATTCTTTTTCAAGAATTCAATTCTTGGACCTTTAGGCTGAAATTTTCTTTCTTGAAAATTTCTTTTCTTCCTTCTTTCCTCTTCTTGAATTTTCTTCAAGAATTCCCTTTCTTGAATCCCTTTTCTTGAATTGAATTGGAAGAAAAATTAAGACAGTCAAAGTCTTAATTCAAGAAGGAAAAGAAGAATAGATCCTTTCCATTTTCTTTCCTTTACCGTTCAAGACCTTCTTCTTATTCTTGTTTAGGGTCAGAGTTTCGACAGAGGATACCTCTGTAAGGGAAACAATACCCAACAAGAACAAGAGGAAGGAGTATTCTGGAGAGGAAGAAAGGGAATTGGATCTCTGAATTATGTTACATAAAAACCCCCGAGAACCCCAACCCTATTTATAGATCTCAGAGGGGTGTCATCTCGAAACAATGCAACCCTCTGAAACCCCAGGGATCACGATCCCTCATTCCTCATGCATCCCCTCAACCAAAAATCATGATTCTCCGATTTGATTTTCGTTTTTCCGACGAGGAGGACTCTCGGAAAAACTTCAGGAAGAATCGCGACTTTTGGAGACGGATTTGCAACCGAAAAGCGATGGATCTTTTCCTTAATTTTTTCTAGCCATCAGATCCAGATCCAAGGGCGCCAGACAAGGATCTGAATCGCCCCTTTTCAGATTTTTCTCTGACGTTTTCTTTCTCACGCGTTTTAAGAGAAGTCCACGCGCGTGGACTCTCTTTCTTGGCGCGCGCGGGTGAGAAAAGGGAGGGGGCGGCTTGGAGAGAGGGTCTCAGTGAACTAAATTCACTTGGGTTCAGCCATGGGTTAGCCCAATGTCCTAAAAAATAAATTGGACCTTAATCTGGTTCAATTAGAACCCAATTAAGCCCAATTCGGAACCAAATTCGAATCTGATTCGAATAGAAATTTGGTCTGCAACACATGCTAGTGTGTTTATCCTGCAAACATGATTTAATTCCAAATTAAATCCTTCATCAATTTTCTTTTGTGTGTGACCCATTGGGTTCCACACCTAGCCAGCAGTAGGTCCGAGTGCTATTTGACTTAATTCGGTTAGATCTCAACTAAGCCGATTTAGGTCAACTCAAACTAGCTCGACTCGGTCAATTAGAATCTAATTCAAATTGACTGATTTGAATTACCATGACTCAATCATATACCTACAAGACAAGATTGACGTCTAGCAACGTATCATGTCTACCCGGAAGATGTGGAATTTTGGTGGAATTACCAAAATACCCTTCAATGGTGAGTTACCGGGCAATTCAGTCCTTTGATCAACTTGCATCCCGAATATGATTATGAATATGGATACTTGTCAAATCCAATTTTCATATTCATCCCTAGCTCAATCTTTATAATGATGATTCAGTAATGAACCATTAGAAAATAACTCTAATGTTCATACTTTGATCAAAGGTTTCCTGAATCCATCATTTGAAATTTTACTGGATGCTATTCCCTCTTACTAGGGCTGATCAATTCCTTGTTGACCTACTCACAACCTCCATATACAATCCACCATAACCAGTATCACCTCGTGCATGACTCAGTGTCATGATTGATTGCGAACCAAAGTATGGATTCATATATATAAGGTACTATGGTAGTCTCAAGTCAAAGGACCACATGCACTACTCCCACTATGAGAATTATCTATTGACAAACAGATAAGGTTCCATTAGATATTCTCTATCTGGATCAATTCAGTGAACTCATTCTCTAATGAACACTCACATCCTAGTATTAGTGTCAAACACAAGTGACTGTGAGATCAGTCACCCTTATTACAAAACATATATAGGATGTGCTGGTCTTGCCGGAAACATTGATCCCCAACTCAATGTCCCATTGACCAGGAATATTTTAGATTAGGGTTTTAAGGCTTTAGGTCTCACTGGTATGATCTCATCATAACCCCAGAACCATAGCCCTAATCTATGGGGTTCATCATAAAATCAAAAAGACACAGCAAATGATGAAACTAATGCCTTTATAAAATGTCAATTCATTGATTTTGGGATCAAAATTACAATATTTCAATTGGCTTTCAGGGCACAATCTTTCAATCTCCCACTTGCACTAAAGCCAATCGCCTTTAAATCTTAACCCCATACAATCAAGGTGGCGATCAAACTCTCGCTGTGATAGAGCCTTAGTGAACGGGTCTGCTACGTTGTTCTTCGTTTCTACCCTTTTAATGCAGACTTCTTGTCTTTCGACAATCTCTCGAACAAGATGGAAGCGCCTCAGAATGTGCTTTGATTTGTGATGAGCTCTTGGTTCCTTTGCTTGAGCAACAGCCCCCGTATTATCACAGTAAAGTGATACTGGACCTTCAATCTCAGGAACTACGCCCAACTCTGATATGAACTTCTTCATCCAGACAGCTTCCTTGGCAGCTTCACTAACAGCAATGTACTCTGCCTCAGTTGTTGAGTCAGCTACAGTTTGCTGTTTAGAACTTTTCCAGCTTACAGCTCCTCCATTAAGGGTAAAAACATACCCAGATATAGATTTGCTGTCATCTAGATCTGATTGAAAACTAGAATCTGAATAAGCTTCTAGTTTAAGATCAGATCCTCCGTATATTAGAAAAATATCCTTAGTTCTTCTTAAGTACTTAAGAATATTTTTCACAGCCTTCCAATGATCCTCTCCTGGATCAGCCTGAAACCTGCTGGCTATACCTAAGGCATATGCCACATCAGGCCTAGTACATAACATAGCATACATAATAGACCCTACTGCCGAAGCATAAGGTACCGAATTCATTCTATTTCTTTCTTCAGGTATCTTAGGAGACATCTTCTTAGAAAGATGTATGCCATGACCAATAGGTAAGTAACCTCTTTTACTTTCCTCCATGCTAAATCTTTTTAGCACTTGGTCAATGTACCTAGACTGGGATAAACCTAGCATCCTCCTAGATCTATCTCTATAGATCTTGATGCCTAGTATATAAGATGCTTCTCCAAGTCTTTCATGGAAAACTGTTTAGATAACCATACCTTGACTGATTGTAACATTGGGATATCATTCCCAATGAGGAGTATGTCATCTACATACAGAACAAGAAAACTATGGCACTCCCACTAGTCTTCTTGTACACACAAGGTTCATCCTCATTTTTGATAAAGTCAAATTCTTTGACTGTCTTATCAAATTGGATGTTCCAACTCCTAGATGCTTGCTTTAATCCATAAATACATTTCTTTAGCCTACATACCTGATTAGGTTTAGTCTCCAAGACAAAACCTTCTGGCTGTGACATATAAACCTCTTCCTCAAGGAAACCATTGAGGAATGCAGTTTTCACATCCATCTGCCAGATTTCATAATCATGATATGCTGCTATAGCAAGCATGATCCGAATAGATTTGAGCATGGCAACAGAAGAAAATGTTTCATCATAATCTATTCCCTGTTTTTGTCTGAAACCCTTAGCCACTAATCTGGTTTTATAAGTTTCAACTTGGCCATCTGTCCCAATCTTTTTCTTATAGACCCATTTGCATCCAATAGGGTTAACACTCTCTGGTGCATCAACCAAAGTCCAGACTTGGTTGACATACATGGAGTCCATTTCGGATCTCATGGCTTCCAGCCATTTGTCTGAGTCACTACTTATGACAGCATCCGTATATGTTAGAGGCTCATCATTATCAATGATTCGGGCTTCATTATTTTCAATAATGAACCCATACCTTTCAGGTGCATGTCGCACTCTATCAGACTTACGGATAGGAGTGGTGTGTTCAGGTTCTATACTAACTGTGTTATGATTTTGTTGAGATGTATCTACTTGTTGAACTTCTTCAAGTTCAATATTTCTCCCACTGCCCTTTTGTAGGATGAATTCTTTTTCCAAAAAAATGGCATGCCTACTGACTAAAACCTTTTGTTCAGTAGGGTGGTAGAATAGATATCCTATACTATCTTTGGGATATCCAACAAATAGACATTTTTTTGCTCTAGCATCAAGCTTTTGTCCAAAATTTCTTTTGACATAAGCTGGACATCCCCATATCTTAAGGTGCTTAAGATTGGGTTTCTTTCCCCTCCATAACTCATATGGAATGCTAGATACAGATTTGGATGGTACTCTATTCAAAATATTAGCCGCTGTTTCCAAGGCATATCCCCAGAAAGAAACAGGTAAGTCTGTGAAGCACATCATGGACCGTACCATATCTAATAAAGTACGATTTCTCCTTTCAGCAACACCATTTAATTGTGGTGTGTAAGGAGGAGTCCATTCAGAGATGATTCCCTTTTGTTTAAGGTGATCAAGAAACTCGGTGGATAAGTATTCACCTCCTCTATCTGATCGAAGGATCTTAATACTTTTCCCCGTTTGTTTCTCTACCATACTTTGATACTCTAAAAATTTTTCAAAAGCTTCGGACTTATGTTTCATTAGATACACAAATCCGTACCTTGAAAAATCATCAGTGAATGTGATGAAATATGAGTATCCACCCTTGGCCTGAGTTGTCATAGGTCCACATACATCAGTGTGTATGAGTCCTAATAACTCTGTTGTCCTTTCATTACGTCCACTAAATGGAGTCTTGGTCATTTTACCCATGAGACATGATTCACAAGTTCCTAATGATTCATAGTTATAAGGATTAAGGAATTTTTCCTTGTATAACTTGTTAATCCTCTGCTCACTAATATGTCCAAGACGACAGTGCCAAAGTAAAGTATTGTTTACTTCATCTCTTTTTCGTTTATTACTAACATGTAGTATATTGTCATCAGAAGATAAAGTTAAGAGACCATTGCAAAATATGCCATTAAATATTATTTCATTAGAAAAACTGATTGAGCAGCCACTGCTCATTACATTCATAATATATCCTTGTTTAAGTAACAAGGGTACAGATATGATGTTTCTAATGATTCTAGGCATAAAATAACAATTCTTTAACTCTAAAATCTTCCCAGAAGGCAGCTTCAACATATAAGTCCCTACAACTTCTGCTTGGATAGAATCTCCTCCAGCACCGTAGAGCTCGAAGTCGCCTTCCTTCAAAACTCTAATGTTCTGTAGTCCCTGCAATGATTTGCAGATATGATGACCACAAGCAGTATCCAATACCCAAGAGTTTGAATTAGAAGTGTCTAATGACAAAATTGCATGTATCTCATACATACCTTTTGGTGCATTACTAGCACCAGGCTTCACACTTGCAAGGTAAACCTTGCAGTTTCTTTTCCAGTGACCCGGCTTGCCACAATGAAAGCAGGTCATTTGTCCGGAGGCCTTCTTTCCTTTCTTTTTCTTGATGCCCCCTTTTGGATTTAACCTCCTCTTGGAACCCTTTTTGCCTATTTTCTTCTTGTTTACACCATCCACAAGAAGAAGTGGAGCCTTATTTTTCTTTAAATGGCTCTCTGCTATTTTTAACATATTCAACAGCTCAGGCAAGGAAGTGTTAAGTTTGTTCATATGATAATTAAGAACAAACTGTGAAAATGACTCTGGGAGTGACTGCAGGATTAAATCCTGATTCAACTCCCCATCCATAACAAAACCTAATTGACCCAATCGGGTGATTAGGTCAATAACCTTTAATACATGGTCTTGTACGGATGTACCTTCTGTCATCCTTGCACGGAATAACTGCTTAGATATTTCATATATTGCAGTTCGACTATGTTCTCCATAAAGTTCTTTTAAATTGAGCAATATGGAGTTTGTGTCCATGCTTTCATGTTGCCTCTGTAACTCATTGGTCATAGAGGCAAGCATTATACACTTGACAGTAAGTGAGTCATTTTGCCACGTGTTATATGTGGTCTTATCCTCTTGCGAGGCATCTTTCCCCTAATGGTTCCAAGGTTGGGGTATCAAGAATATAAGAAATTCTTTCTTGGCTGAGTACTATCTTCAGGTTTCTCAACCAATCAACATAGTTTGGTCCAGTCAATTTATTTGCATCAAGAATGCTACGGAGTGAGAGTGAAGATGCCATTTAATCTACATTAACAAACAACATTACATAAGCAAACAATCAATGTTGACAAAACATAATTAAATTAGGACTTTAACTTAATTATGTCTCCCACTATTTTATCAAGCATCATAACCCTTAATGTGATGATCGAGAAAACCCTAATTGGTTCTCTTAGTGGGGTTGAGATCCTAATTCCTCATAAAAGACCTTGTGTGTACACAACAAATCTTATATAAGTTCAAAGGTAGGAAAACTCTTTCCAATTGTAATTCATACAATTCTCAACTTATCTTGGCCTCTAAAATATTAATAGCTTTGTGTGTACACAACAAACTATAATATTTTAGTTAAGTTAGACCCTTCATTACTATATAGTCATGATATTAATTATAATACCTTGTGTGTACACAACAAAGTATTATATTAAATCATTCCATAAGCATCAAATGTACCAAGCAAAAATTATGTTAGTCACCATAAAGAAAAAGGCCTTGTGTGTACACAACAAACCTAATATGGATCATAACATAATAATGACTTGGCATGAAGGAAGGCCCTATGTAGTGAATATTACACTAAGCATATCAATCAATAATTAAGTTAATCATACCGGCCAGGTAAGTGGGAGAGTGGTGGGAGTCCCCCCGTTGCTTTCCTTAGACACCAATAAGAATTGGCCAGGTCAGTCAACGGAACCAATTAAAAACCACGTCCTCTTTACCGATCATGAACCACTTTTCCTAGACACCGAATGATAAACTAATCATATTGATTATTTATGCTTTTGGTATATGACACTACAACTTAATATGTTTTAAAGAGGGCTTTATTAAAACAAAGCACATTTTAGCAAATATGTGCCATAGTGTGCCATCATACTAGGACAACCATTTACCACATAATGGATCCACCATTATGCCAGGGCAACCTTATTTCAGTATGATGACTAGAGGGCTAAACATATCTCTATGCAAATTAAGGTTTAAGTGAAAACCTTAATTAGTGGCATACATCAAACATATATGCATAATTAACACAAATATGTGATTAGTGTGTCATCATACTAGGACAACCATTTACCACATAATGGATCCAC
This sequence comes from Areca catechu, assembly GCA_021397845.1. NCBI lineage: Eukaryota > Viridiplantae > Streptophyta > Magnoliopsida > Arecales > Arecaceae > Areca > Areca catechu. The sequence goes on from CM038043.1 coordinate 120,262,616, forward strand.
CATTATGCCAGGGCAACCTTATTTCAGTATGATGACTAGATCTCTATGCATATCTCTACAACAATTAGGGTTTGAGTGAAAACCCTAATTGGTGACATTACAACAAACATATATTACATCTCATGTTACTTATATAAATATGCATCTAAAATTCAGCATATATATTTTAATCTTAATAAGGAGGCTCTGATACCACTGTAGGGTTCGGTGGCAAGGCAGAATCATAGATTTCAAAAAAAAAAATTTTATCTTTATGAAATCTTCACCGAACCTTCAACCCAAAATCTCCTTAAAAGAATTAAAATATATAAGATGTTTATATAAGATTTAATCTCAAATTAAGATACTAACCTGTATCGCAAAATCCAAACTCTGAATCTCCACCAGGTGCCCAAATGTTCACCCTCCAATGGTGATCCACACAGAAAAATAATGAAGACAATAATTTCTAGTTCTTGGCTCCTTTTCTTGAATTCTTTTTCAAGAATTCAATTCTTGGACCTTTAGGCTGAAATTTTCTTTCTTGAAAATTTCTTTTCTTCCTTCTTTCCTCTTCTTGAATTTTCTTCAAGAATTCCCTTTCTTGAATCCCTTTTCTTGAATTGAATTGGAAGAAAAATTAAGACAGTCAAAGTCTTAATTCAAGAAGGAAAAGAAGAATAGATCCTTTCCCTTTTCTTTCCTTTACCGTTCAAGACCTTCTTCTTATTCTTGTTTAGGGTCAGAGTTTCGACAGAGGATACCTCTGTAAGGGAAACAATACCCAACAAGAACAAGAGGAAGGAGTATTCTGGAGAGGAAGAAAGGGAATTGGATCTCTGAATTATGTTACATAAAAACCCCCGAGAACCCCAACCCTATTTATAGATCTCAGAGGGGTGTCATCTCAAAACAACGCAACCCTCTAAAACCCAGGGATCACGATCCCTCATTCCTCACGCGTCCCCTCAACCAAAAATCATGATTCTCCAATTTGATTTTCGTTTTTCCGACGAGGAGGACTCTCGAAAAACTTCAGAAGAATTGCGACTTTTGGAGATGGATTTGCGACCGAAAAGCGACGGATCTTTTCCTTAATTTTTTCTGGCCATCAGATCCAGATCCAAGGGTGCCAGACAAGGATCTGAATCGCCCCTTTTCAGATTTTTCTCCGACATTTTCTTTCTCACACATTTTAAGAGAAGTCCACGCGCGTGGACTCTCTTTCTTGGCGCGCGCGGGTGAGAAAAGGGAGGGGGCGGCTTGGAGAGAGGGTCTCAGTGAACTAAATTCACTTGGGTTCAGCCATGTGTTAGCCCAATGTCCTAAAAAATAAATTGGACCTTAATCTGGTTCAATTAGAACCCAATTAAGCCCAATTCGGAACCAAATTCGAATCTGATTCGAATAGAAATTTGGTCTGCAACACATGCTAGTGTGTTTATCCTGCAAACATGATTTAATTCCAAATTAAATCCTTCATCAATTTTCTTTTGTGTGTGACCCATTGGGTTCCACACCTAGCCAGCAGTAGGTCCGAGTGCTATTTGACTTAATTCGGTTAGATCTCAACTAAGCCGATTTAGGTCAACTCAAACTAGCTCGACTCGGTCAATTAGAATCTAATTCAAATTGACTGATTTGAATTACCATGACTCAATCATATACCTACAAGACAAGATTGACGTCTAGCAACGTATCATGTCTACCCGGAAGATGTGGAATTTTGGTGGAATTACCAAAATACCCTTCAGTGGTGAGTTACCGGGCAATTCAGTCCTTTGATCAACTTGCATCCCGAATATGATTATGAATATGGATACTTGTCAAATCCAATTTTCATATTCATCCCTAGCTCAATCTTTATAATGATGATTCAGTAATGAACCATTAGAAAATAACTCTAATGTTCATACTTTGATCAAAGGTTTCCTGAATCCATCATTTGAATTTTACTGGATGCTATTCCCTCTTACTAGGGCTGATCAATTCCTTGTTGACCTACTCACAACCTCCATATACAATCCACCATAACCAGTATCACCTCGTGCATGACTCAGTGTCATGATTGATTGCGAACCAAAGTATGGATTCATATATATAAGGTACTATGGTAGTCTCAGGTCAAAGGACCACATGCACTACTCCCACTATGAGAATTATCTATTGACAAACAGATAAGGTTCCATTAGATATTCTCTATCTGGATCAATTCAGTGAACTCATTCTCTAATGAACACTCACATCCTAGTATTAGTGTCAAACACAAGTGACTGTGAGATCAGTCACCCTTATTACAAAACATATATAGGATGTGCTGGTCTTGCCGGAAACATTGATCCCCAACTCAATGTCCCATTGACCAGGAATATTTTAGATTAGGGTTTTAAGGCTTTAGGTCTCACTGGTATGATCTCATCATAACCCCAGAACCATAGCCCTAATCTATGGGGTTCATCATAAAATCAAAAAGACACAGCAAATGATGAAACTAATGCCTTTATAAAATGTCAATTCATTGATTTTGGGATCAAAATTACAATATTTCAATTGGCTTTCAGGGCACAATCTTTCAGATCGGAAGGCTGTGAGCGTGGGCGGCCGAGCGGGGAATAGGGCACAGCACGGGGAGGCTGGAGCCGATGGAGACGGCTCGTGCATGGCAGATCCAAGACCGGCGGCAAAGAAAATGGAGTTCTGGGCGATGGTTTACAGGAGGAAGAAGACAGGAATAGCAGTGGAATAACTCGGGGATAAACTTGGGATAACACTAGGATAATTGGAATAGGCGGAATAGCAGGGATAAAAAACATAAAAAAAAATCTAGAAAATTAAAAGAAAATTAAGGTGGGTTTTGGGTCATAAAAAAAATTTCAAAAATCCTAAAAAAATAAAAAGAGAAATCCGGTTGGGTTTTGGGTCCCCCATCAAAGATTCCTTTTGAGATAGTCCATGGGTACAAACCTAATCGCCCCATTGACCTGATTCCTATACCTGTTCATGCACAAGTTTTAGAGTTTTTAGAATCATTCGCATAACATATTAGAGACTTGCATAAGGACATTAGCCAAAAAATAAATCTAAGCAATGAAACATATAAGAAACTGGTTAACTCCCGAAGAAGGGTCGAGGAATTTGATGTAGGGGATTCTATCATGATTAGGCTTAGGCCTGAGCGGTTCCCACCCGGGACTGTTAAGAAACTTCATCCTCACAGAGCCAGTCCTTTTAAAGTGATAGGGAGGGTTGGACCAAATGCCTATGTGTTAGATTTGCCTTCAGATTTGGGCATTAGTTCTACCTTCAATATCGCAGACCTGGTTGAGTACTGGCAACCAACAGCAATACCTAGTGAGGCCTTTGGATCTATTCCTTCCATTGAGAGTGACCCTAGCCCAGAGTGTCCACCAATAAATTAGCCTGAGAGAGGAGAACGGATCGAGCGTATCTTGGACGATCAAGCCTTAACCACCTGGGGCCGCGGCTATCAACGCTACCTGGTTTGATGGCAAGGCCGGTCGAGTCGGACGATTCATGGATTTCTCGAGAGTACTTGCAATGCCTCAAACCAGACCTCCTCGAGAGATATGTGAGTCAGCTTGATTTTCACTCGACAGGGTCGAGTTCCTCAAACCTCGGGAGAATTGGTGTGGACACCAGAGGCACCAGAATAAGACAGAGGCTTCTCAACCCATTGTGGATCACATAGTTACATTTGAGTCCATTTGTAATAAAGCTTAGTTCATCTAAGTTATTTTTTTCTTGAGTCCTGTACTAGTGTGCTCATGTTGAGCTAGTTATTTTCCCGAGATCAGTACATGTCAATCATACAAGTGAAAACCAAGCTAGCCCAAGTGAAGACCAACCCAACTGAAGCTATGAGGATCATGGAAAGCCTAGGAGAAGAAATCAAAAGCCCAGAAGAAAACCCTGAAGCCTTGAAACACAACCTGATGCAAGTTGGGCCAGCCCATGCCCAGGAGAGGAGATAAGTGGTGCCAAGAAGTAAGCTTACCACCCTTGGTCGGCCACTAGGGTCACCTCCCTTGGCCGACCAAGGCAAGAGGAGGGAGAGAAGTTTTAGGGATTTCTTTCTACCTATTTTTTTCTATTTTGCTAGCTAGGGTTTGGGTGGGAATAGGATTCCTGTGTAATGACTATTGTATCTATTGGGATATCCTGGTTCAGCTACGAACCAGGCTTCAGTTCGACTTATCGAAGCCCCGGTTCTCCAGACTACAGACTTCAGACTAAGCGAAGGCCAACCGCAAGCAACTCAAGGCTTCACACCGAACTACAACATCCGAAGGCTAGTCCTTCGGGTAGCACCTTCGGCCCCGACCGAAGTCTGAACTACTCATCGACTTTTGAAGACACGAACTTCGGTCCCCGCCGTAGACATGATCTTCGACCTCGGGGAAATACCAAGCCTTCATCCCATGCAAGGGAAAACCCAAAGCTTGAACCACAATCTATTCCATAAAAGAAACTATAACCAACGGTTACAATCAACACTCAACATGCCATGATCGTGGTGCATAATTCCTATAGCCATGTCTCTGATCTGGCCAGAACCGCTCATTGACAACCCATGATCATCAATCATGGGAGAGATTGGCTCCCCATGATCTCCGGGAAAAGAGCGGGCCACAGACCGGAGGCCATCTTTTAAATATGGGTAAGAAGGATGGCTCGAGAGGTACGCGTGAATAATCTCGCACACATACACTTTCAATCTCCAAGAACTCCTTTTCTCTTCCACTCTCGACATCTTCCCCATTCTGTGGCTAGAATTGCCACTGACTTAGGCATCGGAGTGTCCTCCGCTGGAACAACTTCGGTAAGGGACCTGTTTTGCAGGTGAACCAGGGAGCGATCCTACGACGCAGCAACTCTGACCAGCAGATCCAGGGACTCCACGCCAACAGATTGGCGCACCAGGAAGGGGGGCGTATTATTAACATTTGTTAAACTCCCTCCCAAACAAGGGGAAGAAACAAAGAAGTTTTTGATGGCAAGAGGAAAAGCTCAAAATGCTTCTACAAGCCGGAGTCGAGCTCCGTCTCAGGGGGGAGCACCCCCGGAGGAGAACGATGTTCCACCTCCCATGGTTGTTGTGGGAGCACAGCACTTCGAAGCTCTTGTGAACCAGGTCGCCAACCAGACGGCCATGGTTCAAGAGTTCCAAGACAGAGCCTTTTCGGTGGCAAACCCACCGGCTGTTTCTAGACATAGCTCTTGATCTCGAAGAAGGAGAGCACCACAGGAGGATTCAACACATCCCTCCCCTCATTCTCGGCCCTCTCCCGAAGGCCAAACTTCGAGACTGCCTAGGTCTACCGATTCCCCACAAAAAGGGAAAAGGCCTAGGCAAACTTCCTCCTCCTCCTCCGAAGACTCCACTCCGGTGGAGAGAGTGCCCAAGCAAACTCTCGATTATGATGGGAGGTTCAGAGCCATTGAATCAGAGATGGCAAGGGTGCGAGAACAGAGAATGCGGGATCAGAGAGATCCCGATGACTTGATTGTGGGTGATCTACGCCCACCCTACACCAATCGCATTATGGCTGAGGACATTCCTCGGCACTTCAGGGTTCGCCAGATGGAACCCAACGACAGCACCTCTGGCTACCTTGAAGATGTCTGCTCGGATGTGGTACTCAAGCCTGCGCCCAGGTACCATCGATTCCTTTTCCGAGTTAAAAAAATTATTTGTTTTGCATTTCAGGACCTACTGCAAGACTCCTCGAAATACGTATACTCTTCTTCCTTCACCAGAATGAAGGAGAGAGCCTAAGAGATTACATCTCCAGGTTCAATGCGGCCATGCTTAAGATCCCCGATCTTAACGAGTACGTGCCCATGTCAGCACTGAAGAAGGGGCTTCGAACCTCCAGGCTTACTTTTTTCCTGGACAAGAAGTTCCCTAAAAGCTATGCAGAGCTCCTATCAAGGGCTCAGAAATATGCCGATGCTGAAGAGTAGGCGGCGAATCGACATTTGATTGAAGGGAAACCCCCTTCAAAGAAGAAGAATAACAGGGGGCAAGGCCCCCAAACTTCTAATAACAATGACGGCAGATATGCAGACCGCTGGAGAAGCCCTCCCAAGCCCAGAGCATTGGGAGGAATATTCGACTCCTACACCCCCCTCAACCTCCCTCGAGAGAAGATCCTCATAAAGAGAGAAAAAGAAAACTATCTCCAACGGCCCCGTCCCATGAAGGCCTCCTCTTCCGCAAGGAACAGGAACAAATTCTGTCGATTCCACTGGGACCACGGCCAGAACACAGAAGAATGCATCCAGCTGAGGGATGCGATCGAGGCTCTCATCAAGAGAGGATACCTGGGGTGGTACATCGGTCACCATGGATCCCGGTCGGAAGCAACTGTTCCCCAGCCACCTCCCGAAGAAGCCGAATTGCCAAATCAAAGGCCCACCAATGGAGGTGTAGGGATGATACACCGGCCCACCAACTGGAGAAGGGATGAAGATGAAGCTTCAAAGTGACTGAAAGATAACAACTCCATCCTCTTCTCCAACAATGACCTTGCGGGAGTTCGACTCTCGCACGATGACCCTCTTGTAATTTTGGCCATAGTGGCTAATTATGATGTACAGAGAGTTCTTATTGATAATGGAAGTTCGACTGATATCTTGATGTACGATGCATTCCCTAAAATGTGTTTGCCTAGACATCAACTGCAAAGATCCCCCATACCACTCTCCGATTTTGGGGGCAACCAAGTTTATGCCGAAGGGGAGATAGTGTTGCCTGTAACCCTCGGCTCCGAGCCTCGACAAAAGACATTGCCGATCAACTTCACGGTGGTCCAGATCCCCTCAGCATACAACATTATTCTGGGGAGGCCCGCCTTGAACAGGTTCTGGATCGTGATCTCCTCTCACTACCTCTTGGTACGCTTCCCCACCAAGAATGGTGTTGGAGAAGTTAGAGGGAACCAGAGGACGACACAGCAATGTCTAATGATTGAAGATAGGCATTTCAAGGATTCGACTACTCTGGATCAGCTGGATCCGAGGGATTCGACCACAAACCTTGGTGAACCCATGGAGAGGACCATCTCAATACCTTTGAAAGAAGAAGATCCCTCCAGAGTTGTGCAGATCGGGAGCACCCTTGATGAGGAAACCAGAACGAAGCTGATCCATTTTCTTAGGGACAACGCCGATGTCTTCTCCTGGTCGGCTTCGGACATGCTCAGGATTCCTGCCGAAGTGATTACTCATCGGCAGGAAGTAACCCCTGGGTACAGCCAGTGTGACAGAAGAAGAGGAGCTTGCCCCCGAAAGACAGCAAGCTGTTGATGAAGAGGTTGGCAAGCTCCTCAAGGCAGGGTTCATCAGAGAGGCCCACTACCTCGAGTGGCTGGCCAATGTGGTAATGGTGAAGAAAGCTAGCGGCAAGTGGAGGATCTGCGTCGACTATACAGACCTCAACAAGGCTTGCCCAAAAGATAGCTTCCCTCTCCCAAAGATTGATCAACTGGTCGACGCTACCCCCGGCCACCAGTTGCTGAGCTTTATGGATGCCTTCTCCGGCTACAACCAGATCAGAAGGGATCCGCAAGATGAGGAGAAGACGGCATTCATCACTGACAAAGGTCTCTACTGCTACAAGATGATGCCGTTCGGTCTCAAGAACGCCGGAGCAACATTTTAAAGACTCATCAATAAGGTGTTCAAAAAGCAACTGGGAAGAAATATGGAGGCCTATGTTGACGACATGATCGTCAAGAGTCTCTACCGGAGAGACCACATCCGCGACTTGGAGGAGTCATTCAGCGCTCTCCAGCACTACCACATGAAGTTAAACCCGACGAAGTGCACCTTCGGGGTCACGTCGGGTAAATTCCTGAGCTTCCTTGTCACCAAATGAGGGATTGAGGCCAACCCCGAGAAGATCTAGGCCTTGAAGGATATAAGACATCCCTCCTGTAAAAAGGAAGTCCAACAGTTGACAGGGAGGATTGCCTCCCTAAGCAGATTTATCTCTCGGTCAGCCGAGAAATGTCTTCCATTCTTCAAGGTACTTCGGCAATCAAAGGGCTTCGAATGGTCCGAAGACTGTCGCGTTGCCTTTGAAAAATTGAAGAAGTATTTGGAGACCCCGCCATTACTCTCCAAGCCAAAAGAAGGCGAGGTCCTCTAGTACCTCTCTGCTTCAGACGAAGTAGTGAGTTCGGTTCTTGTCCGGAAGGAAGAAGACGGGTCCCACAAGCTGATTTACTATTTCAGCAAGATCCTGCATGACGTAGAAATGCGATATGCAAGGATGCAGAAGCTGATCTACTCTTTAGTGATTGTGGCAAAGTGACTACGGCCATACTTCCAGGCCCACGCTATTGTGTGCTGACTGATCAACCTCTCAAGGCCGTTCTCCGAACTCCGGACACTTCTGGAAGGATAGCCAAGTGGGATGTAAAGCTAAGCAAATTTGACATTAGCTTCTAGCCCCGAGAGGCTATGAAGGCCCAGGTTTTCTCCGATTTTCTGGCCGAGTGCACCTGGAAGTCCGAAGATGAAGCCTCTTCGGAAGAAGAAGAAGCCCCGAAGGAAACGAAGTCTGTTTGGGTGCTTCATGTGGATGGAGCTTCCAATGCTACCGAGTGCGGGGCTGGACTCATGTTGACCGAACCTGACGGCCAGATCATAGAGTATGCACTCCGTTTCTCCTTCCACGCCTCCAATAATCAGGCCGAATATGAGGCCCTACTCGTCGGACTTCAGATCGCCAAAGATCTGGGAGTCCGGCAACTCCGAACCTTCTCTGATTCTCAATTGGTTGTGAATCAAGTTAATGGAGAGTACGCAGCCAAAGATCCAACCATGGTGTAATACCTGGAGAAGGTTCAGGCTTTTTCCTCAAAACTGAAACATTTTGAAATTATTCATGTTCCCCGATCAGAGAACTCCCGGGCGGATGCACTGTCTCGACTGGCAACTACAGCACCGGAGTCTCTCGGGCGCACCTTTGTTGAACATCTTGAAACTCCAAGGATTGCCGAAGAGGCTACAGAGGTGCGCCAGATTGATACTGAGCCAAGCTGGATGGATCCCATCATCAGATTCCTAAATGAAGGAGAATTGCTCAAAGATAAGGCAGAGGCCAAGAAGATCCGCTGGATGGCATCTCAATATGTCATCTTAGACAGAACCCTCTACAAGAGATCATTCTTCCAACCACTGCTGAAATGCCTCGGACCCACCGATGCAGATTATGCATTGAGAGAGGTCCATGAGGGCATATGTGGGGATCATTTGGGAGGCAGATCTATAGCATACAAGATTATTTGACAAGGGTATTACTGGCCCTCCATCCAGAAGGACTCAGCTGATTTCGTGCGGAAGTGCGACCAATGCCAGAGGTATGCCAATGTGCAGAAACAACCTGCGAGTCACCTGACTCAGTTGGCAGCCCCATGGCCCTTTGCCTAGTGGGGGATGGACATTCTTGGCCCGTTCCCACCAGCATCAGGGCAAAGAAAATTTCTCCTAGTGGCCATCGACTATTTCACGAAGTGGGAGGAAGCCGAACCATTGGCCCAAATGACAGAGGGCAAGGTAAAAAGTTTTGTGAAAAATTTCATCATCTTCAAGTTCGGTATCCCGCATGTCATCATCACGGACAACGGGAGACAATTTGACAATCCGAAGTTCAAGGACTTCTGTGCTCGGTACCATATCCTGCATCGGCTAACATCCGTTGCTCATCCACAGTCCAACGGAGAAGCTGAAGTTACCAACCAGACCATCCTCCATGGTCTGAAGACAAGGTTGAACACCGCCAAAGGGCTTTGGGCCGAAGAACTGACCTCTGTTCTTTGGGCATACCGAACTACCCCAAGAACAGCCACCGGTGAATCTCCGTTCAACCTAGCCTACGGTACCGAAGCCGTGCTACCTATCGAAGTCTCCCTACAGTCCCTGAGAATTGACAACTATGAAGAGCCTAAGAATTCCGATCGCAGAAGGATTGATCTGGATTTGCTATCAAGCACCAGGCTACAGGCCTAGATAAGAATGGCGGCATACCAGCAAAAGGTCGCCAAGTACTACAACGCAAGGGTGAAGGAGCAAACTTTCCACATGGGGGACAAGGTATTGCGAAGAGCAGAGGTGTCCAGGCCAATGGAACAAGGTAAACTCTCCCCCAACTGGGAAGGCCCATATCAAGTCGAAGAAGTCATTCGACCAGGAACATATCGACTCAAGACCCTGGAGGGGAAGACCCTATCCTGGCCATGGAATGTACAAAACCTTTGCAAATACTATCAATGAAAAAGTTCCAAAAAACTCCTGTGCAAAGCTCCTCAACCCTACTCAACTCAGAATAGCTAGTTGCATCGACTGAACGACAATAGCCCGAATGACCCGATCTGAAAAATCGGTCAACTGCGCAAAGGAGAGTCTGATCCACTCACCTTATCGGTATGCCCGACGAGCACAATGGATGGCCTAACCAGGCCACCAAAAAGATCAAAGGTGTAGGGATGGTTTTCGTAACCTACCCTACGGTGAATCCGAACACGTGCCGAGACGGGCCTAAACAGCCTAACTTAATCACGACAGAAAGTGCACAGGGATGATGTAAACACCGTACCCTACGAAAAATCCGAACACATGCCTAAAAGGACCACTGTTGTCCTCTCTGTCAACAACAAACACTCTCAGAACGGTCCAACGGACCCTACTTCTTTCCTACAGACTACAAGTGGTCTACGGAGTCTACATTATGGACAAATCGTGATGCAACACATCACAGAAAATACATGAAAAGAGGTAAAAGAAAAGATCTTTCATTTCTTTCAAATTTTTACAAAAAGAAAAGAAAGAGAAAAGAAAGAAAGAAACTCTCCTAAAAAGAGAGTAAGAAAAAGAAAAGAAACTCTCCTAAAGAGAGATATAAAAAAAAAAGAAAAAAAAGAGCAGCAGCAGCAACAACAAGGTTAGGAAATTTGCATTAACTTCCCGATGGGTTTTTCCCGTACCGTCGGGGAGAGACCAGATGGGATGACGAAGGGCTCCCGGGGTTCCCGTCCGAACTCGAGTCCGACCCCTCATCAGAGTCAGAATCGAATTCGTGGCCAGGGAAGGGAATGGAGGGTTTGATATTATCCAAGCCCTTCAAGTTATAAAACTTGGAGGCTTTCCTCTGGCACTCCCAAAACCCCTGGTGGAAGGAGTCCAGGGCCACCCCGGTGAGCTCATCCTTGAATATGGCAAAAGCTCTGAAGTTTAGTTTGCAACGGCATCCGTCGCCTCCTTCTTCGCCTCCTCCATCATCGTGGTCGCCATCGTGACTTGGGCCTAGGCCTTCCTCAACTGAGCCTCCAGAAGGCGGACCTTCTTCTTGATACAGTCCACTAGAAGCTCCTCCTCTTCGCCTACAGGCCCAGATGACTCCAGACTTCGCTTCCTCTTGGGGTCAATAGCCCTCCTCTTCACTGCACGACGGAGCTCAGAAGTGCTGAACCTCATGGCTAATGGAGGGAAGACACCAACGGGAATGATGACCTTCGACAGCAGGGGCGCAGGGTCCTATTTATAGAAACCCTGCACCCACGACCGACTGCGGGGAGGCACGTCCCATGTCCTTCCCGACCATATGAGAAGGCGCCACGTGTTCGGGTGATGCTTCGAGAACCAGAAAGTCTCTCGGAAGCCATCCCCAGGACCGCAAATGCCATCGCTTCGAATTCGGAGAAATTCGCATCGTGCGACGGCATCATTAATGGTCTCCTTTTGGAAAAAAGAGGCCCGGCGATTCATAAGGTGCAAGAGATTACGACTGTACAAATTTCAATGTCCATGTGGGCAACGATGATCCTAATCAAATCCCCCTAATTATTGATTGGCGGGGAGATGACTCCTGTCCACCCTAATGGACAAGCTCAACATCCGAAGAAAGGCAACGCAACGGAGTTTTGGTCCGTTCAAGGGTTCGTCCTCATCGACTAAATGGCCTTCGGCCACGACTATTCAACCAAGCAGAAAAGAGAACGGTAAAAATGATTCTTATCGACTGAACGGCCTTCAGAGGCTAGCGTTCGATTAGGCAAAAGGAGAAACGATAGAACCGTTTCAGGCTACATATGAGGCACAACAATGCATATGCAAAGAAAGGAGAATTCATTCCAAAATTTAGGAAAATTGCAATACAAAGTTCATTGTTAATACAAGTAAGAAAGGAAGAAAATACATTCAGAGTGATCCAGGTCACTCAACATCGGCAAGAGAAGGCTCCACACCATAGGACTGGAGCAACTTGTCAACTTGCTCGGCGAGGATCTCATCAAACTAGGCCGGGACAAGAGAACCTTCAGCCTGGACTCCTCCAGCCTGAGTCGCCTCCTGGGCCGAGATCAGAGTTGGGATCATCTCCAGATTTTCGACTGGGATAGCAGCCTCCTCCGCCAGACATGGCGACTCCTCGACCTCCCCTGTGGCTTCGGCCTCCTCTGCTTCTTCTCCTTCCTCTCTAATTATGTTGTAGGAGGGGATCATCGAAAGGTTGAGGTGAGGGAGGGTTTTCTTTACCTTGAAAAGCCCGTCGTTGAAGCCGTGCTGGTAGGCATACAATGATGCTTCATCAATCTCTGTCTGAAATTATGAAGACATCTTGAAGTCAGCTACGGCATTGTCTATTTGCTTCCTCAAAGCTTCGGACTCCCTCTTGGCAGCTTCGGCCTCCCTCTTAGCAGCTTCAAATTCCAAGATCACCTCTTCGGCCCTCCTAGAAGCCTCCTCCGCCACCTTGGACAGGTTCTCCACCTCTCCTGATCCTCCCTGGCAGTCCGCTCCAGGGATTCAACTTGCTTCCTGCTCCTATTCCACCCTGCCTCTTGTCCCGCTATCCTCGAGTGGGCGCTCTTCAGTTTGCCCTTCAGGTCATGAACTTCATCAGTTACCCGGACAACACGGTCCTTCATGGATTGCTTCAACTCTTCGGCTACTTCCCTGGAAGCCCTAGCAGTCTGAAGCTCCTCCTTGAGGTCGTAGATGAGGCTGTCCATGTTCCCCAGGCCTTCCTCCATGAAGGTGAAGTCATAGACCAACTATATCAAAAAAGAAGAATCGAGGGTCAAATAACTCTCAAGGCAAAGGAGGCGGTGATAGTCATACCTATTGCAGGGCGGCGAAGCCAGAATTAGATACCTTGAGAAAGCTCCGGTTCCGGAGAATTGCCAGGTTGTGGGGCTATATCGTACCCTTCATTGCCTGCCTAGCTTCCTTCGGAACCAGCAGCTCTCCCATACATGGGAGCTCTGAAGGGTTCATCGAACGGCCTATGGTTGAAGAAGCCCAGTAGACAGACTCTCCTTCGACTTGCGTGCTTTGCCCCTATCGACAGCAGAGGGGCAAAATGGCGGCACATCCACTTTTTGAGGTGGCCCCCCCATTGTGTCGACTGGGGAGGCGGCCACCGGTGGAGTCTCGATTGGACAGGGCCTCGCTGGAACCCCTTCCGCAGCCACTGCATTTTCCCCTAAGGTTCCTCGGGAGGACGAAGTGCTTTGGTCCCTTCGGGTCCATCTCTCCGAGCTTTCTTCCAAGCTGCAGACCTGGTGGAAGGGGCCTATGCAACCTCCTCTCGAAGTCTGGTGAAGCCAGCTCAAATTGTGCTTCATCCCACAACCTGCAGGAAAAGGGGATCACCTCAGTTAAATGAACTACGACAAAACCTAAAGTAGAAGAGCATAATTTCCACTGCTATACCTAGTGAGGGGAATTTACTGATTCCCGCTCGATGGAGGTTCCTCTCCTCCAACAACTCCCGGATAGGGGCAACTTCCGAGTTGGTTAAAAGATCATAATCCAACTGATCAGCCACCAAGATATTCTTTCCATCATTAGCGGTCAGGCAAGGCTTCTTCCACACAGTGTCGAAGCCCCATTAGTCAAAAGACAATAAAAATACGAAGATAGGTTTCCACCCGTGGATGGCGCTGGGCATGTCTTTAATCACCCTGCAGCCCGATCTAGGACCGATCACCCACCATCTGTTGCTATGGAAGTCCCTCTTGAGGACAAAAAGGGCCGAGAACAAGTTGGTCCTAGGCTCTATGTTGGCGATGCTCACATAACCAGGAACCGGCAGATGTTCCTGGTGCTGTTTGGGGTCAACTGCGCTGGCACCACTTGGTACAAGCGAAAAATCTTAACAAAGAAGGGGTGCAGGGGAAACTGAAGACCAGCCTTCAGGTGATCTTCGTATACAGCTAGGCCTCCATGGGGAGCTTTGTTCGCCCGCTCCTCGGGCATGGGGAGGACAAAGGGAAATTCCTCAAGAATGCGGTAGCGTTCCCAAAAAAGGTTGCCTTGCTCTGAGAAACCGAGCTGGGGACCAACTCCGGACCTACTGCATCTCTGGCCCCCGAGGGCCCAACTTGCTTCCCCTAACTCTCTACAGTCTCTTCCATGACAAAGGAATGAAGCAAAGGAGCGGAAAGATGATTCTACCTGAAGAATAGACTGGTAGTCTAGAACGATTTGGGCAGAGAATGAGATGAGATTGAAGAAACTTCCTTGCCCAGACCTTCACCCTTCCCCAAAAGAAAAGTATCTCTGGACCCCCACCGAGGGTTACTTTGACTCACGGTTACCCTGGGAGGTAACCCACTTGCGACTGACCGCTAGGATAAGATCTATCCTTCATCCAACGGGCGGAGAACAGCCACCACAACTATCCAAATCCCAACCAAAAAATTGCCTCAACCACTATGCAACGGGACGAGAAGAGATAGCCTCAGGGCCACCTACTTTTTCCTAATCCGAGAATGGCACTTGTCCACCATCTGATTCTCAGATTGTGATGGATAGCCCAATAGAGGTCCCGTAATCATTTACTGCACCGTCTCTCAGGAAGAAAGCGACAAGGCCATAATACTCTCACTTCTCGAGGAAGATTTTCGCTTCGACAACTGAGAGTAGGGGGGCAACTATTGGGATATCCTGATTCAGCTACGAACCAGGCTCCAGTTTGACTTATTGAAGTCCCGGTTCTTCGGACTACGGACTTTGGACTAAGTGAAGGCCAATCGCAAGCAACTCAAGGCTTCACACCGAACTACAACATCCGAAGGCCAGTCCTTCAGGTAGTACCTTCGGCCTCGGCCGAAGTCTGAACTACTCATCGACTTACGAAGATACGAACTTCGGTCCCTGTCGTAGACATGATTTCCAGCCTCGGGGAAATACCAAGCCTTCAGCCCACACAAGGGGAAACCCAAAGCTTGAACCATAATCTGTTCCAAAAAGAAAACTGTAACCAGTGGTTACAATTGACACTCATCATGCCTTGATCATGGCATGCAATTCCTGTAGCCATGCCTCCGATCTGGCCGGAACCGCTCATTGACAACCCACGATCACCAATCATGGGAGAGATTGGATCTCCATGATCTCTGGAAAAAGAGCGGGCCACAGGCCGGAGGCCATCTTTTAAATATGGGTAAGAAAGATGGCTCGAGAGGTACGCGTAAATAATCTCGCACACATACACTTTCAATCTCCAAGAACTCTTTTTCTCTTCCACTCTCGACATCTTCCTCATTCTGTGGCTGGAATCCGCCACTGACCTAGGCATCGGAGTGTCCTCCGCCAGAACAACTCCGGCAAGGGACCTGTTTTGTAGGTGAACCAGGGAGCGGTCCTGTGACACAGCGACTTCGACCGGCCGATCCAGAGCCTCCACGCCAATAGTATCCTTACTTGGGGCCCAAGACTATGAGTCTATTTAAAGGACCCTTGTCTCTTGTATGAGAATAACTTTTGATGTATGAAATAATCTTTGATTCTTCAATTGCTGTGTGCTACCCTGCTGTGTGCTTAAGGGGTTCTATGTGAGCCCTTCCTCTTCCCGATGCCCTGCGATTGCTTCCTGCAGCCAGCCTGCTCTCCAAAGCCCTGGCCGCCCACCCCAAACAACCTCTTCCCTTTGCTATTTTTCCCTTATTTCTTCTTCTCCTCTATTCTTTCTAACCCATGACAGGTCATTTGTAGGTCCCTCGATTCTAATAAATTCGACGACTCCAGCCAGGCCACGATCATACCACCGAGCAAAAAGCTGGGTATCCACGGGTCTCTGGCTTAGTTTTCCAAGCCGCATCCGTAGTGAGAGCGACCTCTTCGCATACGATCTACACCGGGTGCTTCCACCATTGCCAGGTACACCCCCTCTGCCACCAGTAGCTTTATTGTAGGTGAACTAGCCCAACCGGGACTTTTCAGCCTCGACGGTCCTTTTCTTTCTGCTGCTTTTAGATCCTATTTTGCATGCTTTAGTTTCTTATCTTGCATAGTTTTCCCTGCTTAGATTCTTGGTTTGTTCTTCGGGAGTAATCACACAACTTAACATTAAAAATATAAAAAAATACTTGCATGCATATATAAATTCCGTATCAGAAGAGATATGGGTGTATGTGTCCTTCAGACCTGAGGTCACCATGCAGCTTACAAGCAACTCACTATACTTTGATACCAGACTATCTGAATTTTTAATCCAATGATGGAAGGTTTCTGGGTGCAGTCAAGTACTTGTGAAGCGGTGGTAGATCAAGATGGAATTGACCTCTCCAAATAGTTTGGAGTGAATGACTCATTATATCTCAATTCAGCAAAACCTTGGCTAGGGTAGTTCTTGTAAGGAGTCACAGAACTTGTGAGGTTGAGACATGATCTGGATAAACCAAATTAGGGTTGGCAGTCTAACCCTGGCTTATTATGAGCATTGTAAGGTCAAAGGGATGAATTATGCAGCAACCATATGCCAGAGGTTCTTGTAAGGTGCTCTGCATCTTTGACCTATCGGATGTCGTGTATCATTGCTAGATGAGGACTTTGACTAGTACTAGAAATGTTATAGTGCTACCGGCTTAGTGTTCGAACCTATGGGGTCACACACCATAGATGATTTCTATCTGATCTTGGGGCTAATTGATGATTGGGAATCGTTTGTCATCACCCGAAGTCAATATGATTGACTTTGTTCCAAGGTCGACACTTGGTATTTTGCAGGTGTCGACACTTGGTGAAGTGTCGACACTTGGAAATTTTCGAGTGTCGACACTTCCTGTGATGAACAATTTTCTGGGAGGATTTCGTGCATATTTTGTGCAGTTTTTGACCTGGTTTGAATTTCGAATTCAAACCAGTTTTGGCTCAAGGCTTTATGGTATGAAAGTCATACATGCCATAATGGGTTAGACTCATTTGGTATGGCCTTAATCCTCTCCCCCATTCTCTCCTCTCATCTCTCCTCCTTCCTTCTTCTCCCTCTCCCTGCTGCCCCTATAAATGAAGGTCATTGTGGTGGCTACTGAAGGTTACAAGAACTGCAACAAATTTTTGTGAGAAGAAGATTGAGAAGTGTAGTGAGAGCTTAAGGGATTGGGTGTGTGCTACCTAGCAATCAAGCTAGGTCTTGGGAAGAGAGGTTTTGGAAAGGGGTTCCTGCTCTCCTCCTAGTCTTCCTAGAAGAAGAAGATCGTCCAAGAATCCCGAAGAGCTAGCACTCTATGGGAGTTGATCCGAGTCGAGCCCAGGTGTGGACATCCTGTAGAGGCCAGACGTGTGTGTGGCTCGTGCACCCTCCTCCTTCTCACAGCTCTTCACAGCTTCTCTCCTGCACTCTCAGAGATATAAGGGTATGACCTTTATATTTATGTTTCTTTCTTGTTTTTGATGTTATATGCATGCTAGATTATTATGCTAGATCCTGTTATGGGCAAATCAGTAGATCGTTTAGATCTATCTACCGAGACTTCTACTGTGCATGTCTAAAAATATTTTAAAATGCATATCTTTTGCCCTCTTTTCTTGCATAATGTATGCTAGGTGTAGGTGTATTTCACCTTCAATTAGTCCTATGCCAATCTTCATTAACTAGGGTTTGGGTCAAGATGCACCTAACCAAGCCTAACTGGTCCTTAGACTCAGGTATCTCTTCCTCTCCATCATCCTCATCCTATAACTGGTCATCAGCCTCATAGATTTCTCTCTCAGGTTCAGCTATGGGTTGAAGCTCCTCTTCCTCTAGCTCATCAAAGTATAGGGCACTAACTGGGCACTGGCAAGCAAAGTGGCCTGGTTTTCTACATTTAAAACAGGTCTTCTGGGGATTGGGACTCCTATGGACCTCTATAGATTTACCTCTATTATCTTTATGAGTCCAAAGAGTACTAAGCTGGGGTCGACTCGAGTCAGGGTGAGTCAGACTGGGTCGACTCTGGTGGGAGTGGCTAGCTCCTAGATACTGACTAGGTTATCTAGTGGGCTCGGGTCTACGGTAGATGAGCCCTCTCTGAAAATGCTCATAATCACTAGCAATCTGGTAGGCATGATCCAAGTCACTAACCTCTCTCATGTAGTGCTCCCTGTTAATATCATCTCTAAGGCCAGCCCTACACCTAGACAGAACAACATCCTCATCCTCATCTAAGTCACATTGCATGGAATACTCATCAAATTTCGTGATGTACTCTTCTACACTCTTGCTGCCCTGACTCAATCTTTGCCACTGATCCAACAAACCATGATGATATGAGGTTGGAACGTATTGCCCTCTAAGATTAGCCTTCATGGCCCTCCAGGTGACTATGGGTTCATGTCATCTTAGTCTAAGTGCTCTCTCAACATTAGCCTAATATAACCTGGCCTGGAAGACCAACTTAGGCTTGGCAAACCTATACTTATGCTCCTCAGACATATCGTACCACTCAAAGTACTGGTCAACTTCTCCCTCCCAATCTATATAAACCTTTGGGTCAAGACAACCATCAAAAGTGGGTGCATCAAGTTTAATGTTTCTATAGGATTTGTCTTCCTAGTCTATAAAATCCTGATTGGGTCTCCTTGGATGAACCTCTTGGACCGGGTCATGACAATGGGCTCTCCTACATTTAGCCTCAAAGTAGGGATCAGGGTTTGGGGTCCTGCTAGGGTCAACCTCATAGTAAGGGTCACGGTGAGGTGTTCTCCTAGGATGGGGAGGTGACTCAAGACCTATCTCAGAATGGGACCTACGTGTCTCCTCTAGGGTTCTTATCCTATTCTCCATCTAGTCAAACCTCTGATTCATCTAAGTGAAGGATTGGGCTAGCTGATCAGTAAGGGCTTTCATCTGAGCTTCAAGGTTATCCATGGATTCAGCCAATTGTGGGGGTGGAAGATGATATGAAGCTCCTGATCTAGTGCACATGCAAGACTAAAACCAATCGACTACGGGTGCCTAGACCTAGAGCACAATAAGAATGGGTTGACTCAACTTACACACAACTCAACTCCTAGTCCTTCAACTGGCCAGGTAAGAGAGGTGGGATGGTGGGCAGCCCCCCTGCTCTCACAGGGACCCAATTAAGGAACCACCGATCCATTTAGGTCATTTGACACTGTACCTCTAGCCTATATACCAGCATCCAATAATAGGAAATGAATTGGGTGCACTAGTCGTCTCATAATGGTTGAACCCGACCTGTTGATGTCCGTAGCACTCTAGGGCAAATTAAGTCTACTCGATTTTAATTAGGGTTGGGTTTCGAAGCAAGGGTGGTGCTTTCTGGGCTAAGGAAAGGTAATGACCTCCTTCCGTTATCTTGGATATTGTTGCCCATAAATTAATTATGCAATGATGGCAGGCAGATGAAAATGCAAATTAGGGTTTTAAGTGTTTTTGGTGTTTTATGAGTATATATAATTTTTTTTTGTTTTGGTATTTTTTAAATAGAAAGATAATTTGCAGATAATGACCTAATATGCAAGAAACATGCCAAAATTTTAGGATATGCAAAAATAATATAAAACAACCCTAAACTTGCTGAAATTGACATTGCTACCACAAATAGGCAGAACTGTTCTCAAGCGGTATTCCGGCTAACAAAAAATTGACAAACTAAAATAATTCCTAAAAAAATTCTAAAAATTTATCTCAATTATAAGGAATTGAAAAAATCAAATTTCATATTTTTCTAAGTTTTTTATTGGTAGAAACAATTAAAATAGCAGAGTATGTACTGAGAAGGCCGAGATGCAAAAAAATCCTAAAGAACTCTTTATTTTCTTCTTCAGGGGTCAAATCAATGGCGGCACCCCTACATGCCATATGAGATTTCGTAGATTGGGAAGAAAGGGTCTTGCAGCCCTACTTGTCTCCTATGACTGGACGACCATGGTGAAGCACCCGATCTGAATATTCCAAGAGAACGAGCCCAAACAGGCTCTGATACCAAATGATGCGGAACTAAATTACATGCATAATTATTTTTTTTATTTTTAGAGGTTAAGCTATGTATCTAAATTTTGAAGATCAGACCAAGAACCTAAGTAGAGAGTTCTATGTAAACAAGAAGCAATCGCATGCAAAATAGAACCTAAAAAGTAATAAAAAAGAGGACTGCCGAGGCTGAGAAGTCTTGGTTGGGCTAGTTCCCATCAAATAATGCTACTGGAAAGCAGAGGGGGTGTACCTGACAACAGTTGATGTGCCTGATGAAGATCATAGATGAAGGGATTGCTCTCGCTCCCGGATGAGGCCTGGATGATCAAGCCGGAAACTCGCGGATTCTTGGCTTTCAACCGGTGATCCGATCGCTGCCCAACTGGAGTCATTGGATTCGTAGAAGTTGAGGGACCTGCAAACAACCTATCAAGGGTTAGGAATCATTGAAAGGATGAAGGAATAAACTAAAAATCAGCAAGGGAAAGAGATGTTTGATGTCGACAGCTAAGACTTGGAGAAGTGGATGGTGGCTAGAGACTGGGTGCAGGACACAAGGAGGAAGGAGGGGCTCACACAGAATCCCCTTAGCACACAGCAGATAGCACATAGCAGATGGAAAACTTAGTTGTATATATCAAAATTGTCTTCATACAAGGGAATAGAGTCTCTTAAATAGACTCACAAACTTGGCCACCAAGTAAGGATACAAAAGACTTTTCCTAGGAATTTGAATCCCATCCAAATCCTAGCTAGAATACATGGTAGGAACCCGAAGAAGATGAATTAGAGAGTGGACCCAGTAAGGAATCAAATGAAAATGTTCTTGAACCCACTATAGTATTTGAGGAACAAGTGACTGAGCCAGGATCAAACATTGTAAATAAAAGTGAGGGTTCACAAGAGCTATCCATAGAGTAAATCCAAGAACAAGTCCTAAAGGAATAACCCTAGGAAGTAGATGTAGGTAGTAAAATAATATTTGGTTTGATTCCAATCAATCAACAAACCTGATCCATCTATCCACACCTGCACTGACCTCTGCATAGTATTTATTTCAGGACATTAGTCAAAAGATAAACATAATTAAAGAACTCTATAAAAACTAGGCTAATTCCAAAAAATGAGCTAGAGAGTTTTCTACAGGGGATTATGTGATGATCAGGCTTAGGCCTGAGTGGTTCCCTCCAAGGATAGTAAAGAAATTACATGCTCGCAAAGCTGGACCATTCAAAATAATAAAGAGTGTTAGATCCAATGCCTATGTGCTCGAGTTGCCACCTGAATTAGGTATTAGTTCCACCTTCAATATTTCAGACCTTGTGGTGTACCAGGAGCTAGCAGTGATATCTAGCGAGCACTTTGAGCCTATCCCTTCCCTTGAGAGTGAACCCACCCTAGAGTGTCCGCTTACCAATTGGCCTATTAGTGATGAAAGGATTGAGCGCACCTTGGATGATCAAGCCATCAGGACCCGGAACAAAGGCTATAAACGGTATTTGGTCTGATGGCAAGGTCGACCAAAATTCGAGGACTCATGGATCACCCGAGAGGATCTGGCCCATCTCAACCCAGACCTTCTTGAGCAATATGAGAGCCACATTGACCCTAACTCAACGAGGTCGAGTTCCTCCCACCCCAGGAGAATTGGTGGGGGCCCCAGGATCCCTCATAGATTATTGGGCCCTATCTGGTTTACTGATTAGGGTTTTTTTGAACCATTAATAATGTGTCAAGTTTTGTAAAAAAGTTAGTCCAGTTGAGTTGAGTTAAGTCCTGTAATAGGATTCTGAGTCCTGTAGTTCATCCGTACTGTGTCACTTATATCAAAGTGAGCCATGTTTTGTAATACTAGTAAGTATTATACTGAGCCCTGTAATAAGTTGAGGAAAGAAGTCCAATTGAGTCTAGTGAGTCCCTTGTCTCAACCTCCTAAGTCCTGTATGAGTGTTTGAGTCCTGTAAGTATATTACAAGTCATTGTAAGTGTGTTTCTTGTCAAATTTTGTACAATAGAGGAGGATACCCAGTTCAGAAGTTTATTAGGCCTCAGACAGGAGCTAGAGACCACACTACACAAGCCACCATGGGCTTTGCATGCCGCCCAAGCCCAAGATGCCACCAAGATACCCAGGGAATATACTGCCCTCCAGGCTCCCCAGACCAGAAGCCCATAAATAGTAGGTGCCCCAGGCCCATGCATGACAAGCCCAGGTGACCAAGAGGAAGACTAGGTCAAAGGAAGGAATATTCATTCCCAACCCAACAAGGAAGTCCTTACCCAAGTCAACAAAGAAGTGTAGTTTGTTTCAAATTTTGTAATCCTTTTCGCAAGCAAATTTTATACTCCTTCCTATCAACTATGTAATCCAATTCGCATAAGGGGAGGACCTGGGTGAGCCTATAATCACCCACCCCCTCCCTCTCTTATAATCAACTCTTATTCATGAATCAAAACTCTGTTGAGATTTTGCTGAGCTTGTGTTCTTCTATGTTCTTATGTTAAGGTGTGTGAGTGTTATTTATGAGCCCTAATCCTTTCAATTCCTAGCTATCCAAAGTACCTCCTTCCAAACCCTAAGATGCCCAAGGAGAAGAAGCCCTAGCCTTCCACAAACAAGGAGCCTTCTTCCTCCTCCACGCCGCCAACTTCAGCAAACCCTGATTCTAACAGTCTTCAAACCCTAGTTCCATGCTTTTGTTTTTTTATTGTTCTCTTGCTGATCTCTGATGCTTGCAGGATCTCCAAGGTGTTCACCTCCAAAGAAAAGGCCCTCTTTGCCTCCTAGATTGAAACTTAATAGCTGAATGATCTGTGGAACTACAGGCTTGACTTCCAGGCGATGATCCCAAGTGCTGTATTACCCCGTCTTTGATCAGATCCTCAATCGTTGTTCGGTACAATCCTTCCCACTCTTGATTTCTGCTTTGTTGAAGGTACGCTATCCTAACAGGGCATTTCTTAATCTCCGAGGTCCTCCTTTTTATTATTTTGCATGAGTTCATATGCGGGTATGTTGATTCTTTGCATTGCTAATTTGCATTCTAATCTTTACTTGATTTCGGGACTTTAGCCTACAAATTAAAACTCTAAAAAATTACAAAAAAATTAGTTTCTATTTTCCTACATTCATATCAGTCTTAGGTTCATCCTGCATCACCAAGTCAATTTTGTTTACTCACCTAACCAACTTATAATTAAATAGCCACCTCATAGAAAGATCAAAAAAAAATTTACTCTCTATTTTGTTACTAGATTGCATTAGGGTTCATTGATTATGCATCATATCATTAAACAATCTTAAGGACAATTTTACTCTGTCAGATCAGGATAGAATTTCATCACCTATCCTAAGCCCAAAATAAGCCCCAGCATCAGAACCCAAGCCTTAATTAAAATTAATTAGCAACCTAATAGTTTTAGGGACACCAACAGGTCGGGTCCGAGTCTAGTGAGGGAACTAGTTACCCAACCCATCATCTATTACTAAAAGCTAGTGTCTAAGGCTAAAGGTCCAGTGGCAAACACCCTAAGTGGACTGGTAAATCTTTAATTAGGACTCTATCACAGGTAGGGAGAGCCTCCCACCACCCCACCTCTTACCTACCAGTAGAAGGATTAGGTGTTGTGTTATGTGTAAGTTGAGTTAACTCACCTTATTTTGGCTCTAGGTCAAGCAAACCCTAGAACGTGCTAACCCTTGTGTGCTTGACTGCATTATAACCCATTGATTGATTGATTTCATGACCATTAGATTAGGAGCTCAACCAGTAGTCATGGGGATGCCAGGATTAGACACAGATTCCTCGATCCCATATGGTTTAATTAGTTATGTGTCAAAGTTTTGAAAATTTTGTAATCAATTAAGATCGAGTCCTGTAATAAGTTGAGGTTAGTTGATTTGTCTAAACCTTCAACCTAGTCAGTATTCTGAGTCCTGTGTACATCAATTATGAGTCTAGTATGAGCCCAATTTTTATATGAGAGAGGAGGTCCACCTGCATCCCAGTCCAAGAAAATCGAGCCCAGATACCAAGCCCAAGCCCTAAAGAAGCAAGATTCCATGGAATATTCCTGCTACCATGCCACCCCAGCTTCCAGAGGCCCAAACCCATGCATCCAAGCCACTTTGGGCCGGCCCCTTGCTGCCCTTAAAAGCCCAACACGCCCTCCTAGGCATCCTTGAAGTGTTGACCAAGTCCAAGAGGTGTCCTTGAGTGGAATAGTCAAAGCATGAAGGAAAAAGGAGAAGACTAGGTCAATTCCAAACCTAATGGGGATTTGTTTTTCTAACCTAGCTAGGAAAGGACTTGTATTCCAATTTGGAAGAGGACCTGTAACCCAACTGTGTAACCCTAGTTAGAGGACATGGGAATTCTATAAATACCCCACCCCTCTCCCTCTTGTAATCAACTTTTATTCATGATATCAAAACCTTGGTGAATTTATTTTGAGCTTGCGAGCTTGTGTTACTTTATTTTTTTGATTCTTTGGTTTGTGTTTATGTTTCCTTGCTGCCCTAGCAACTTTCCATGCCCTATCTCACTACCATCCAAGCCTTCACACATCCAAGAAAGAGTGCCCTAGGCCGCCGAGCAGGGAGATCTTTAACAAGCTTCACACAGCCTAGCTTATAATCCCTAACCTGTTTCCTTCTAAACCTAGTTTCCTTTCCTTTTCTTACTTGCTATTTTGATTGGCCCCTGACATTTTTCAAGATCCCAGAGGTGTTTCACCTCCCTAGAGGAGGCTTTCCTTGCATCCAAAACCATCCAAATCAGCCATCTAATCAAGGGAATCGAACTTCATCATCCAGACTCCAATCAGAGTGCTGTGTGATCTCTTCATGGGAAGTCCTTCAAATCACTGATTGGTAACATCCTTTCCTTATTTTAATTTCTGATTTGATGAAGTTAAGCTATCCTAATCTAGGAGTTTCTCAATTCTCGGGTCCTGGAATTTATTATTTTGCATGAGTTTGCGTGTGATACGATGATTCTATGCATTACTCTTCTTCTTGCTAGTTCTTACTTTTATTTGAGAATTTCGCTTACAAATTAAATTATAAAAATCATAAAAATATTATTTTACTATTTTTCCTGCATGGTTAGCAATCTTAGAGTCATCCTGCATCAGTTTGGTATCAGAGCAGGTTTAGGATAGCTTGCATCTGCATCAGAATCACAAACCCTATTTTTTTTGCATTCTATGCATTGCATTAGGTTCGTGTTTTTCATCTGATTTTGACCACCTAGGGATTTTATTTTTCCATGAAATTTGCATTCATTGTTCTTTGTTTAGTAGTCTATTTTATCATAATTTTTAATTAATTTTATAAAAAAAAACTAGATCATTAAAACTCGGCATATTAGAAACTCTAACAAAAATTCTGATATTTCTGCTGTAGTCCAAGAAACCTAAGATTTGTATCATCATTTGATTTTTGTTCTACATGAATTTGGTAGGTAGAATCAACACCATCCATCCTCTACTCTAGAATTTTTTTGATTTTTTTTTTGCATCGAAATCTGAGTCAAATTCTGCATCAGTTGAAACTCTAATATCTTGAATTCTGCTATTTCTGCATTTTGACTCAACCTAACCTAATCAACTTCCAAACGTCCCAATCCCAAGCCTAATTTTGTTTGTTAACCCCAGTAGACTTATGCTTAACTTGACATCTTATAAATTAATTAAATTTTTTTTTATTTTTAGCTATGTTTTAGATTGCATCAGGACCATTGAATGTTCATTTTTTTTTAATCTAATCTTAAGGGCAATCAATATAACATCAGGGCAGGAGGTCATAGCCTATCCTGGGCCCAAAACAACCATCCAACATTTTTAACCAAGCTTAATTAAAATAAATTAGAATTAATTTATCCTAGTGGGCTAGGTGACACCCAACAGGTCGGGTCCGAACCGTGTGGGCCAACTAGTGCATTTAATCCTTTAGCTATTACTGAAAGCTGGTGTCTAAGGCTGGGGGTCCAGAGTCAAACGACCTAAGTGGACTGGTGGTTTATAATTAGGACCTTGTGATAAGCACGGGGAGCCTCCCACCACCCCACCCTCTACCTAGCCAGTGGAAGGATTAGTAGCTGGGTTAAGTATAAGTTGAGCTGACTCACCCAATTTTGGCTCTAGGTCTAGGACATCTTAGATTAAGCTAACCTATTTTGCATGCTTGGCTGCACCATTCCATTCTGATTGCTTGATTGAGTGTATGACCATAAGATTAGGAACCCAATACCATAAGACTAAACCCCAAACCGACTCATCAATGAATCCCAATTTTGAAGCCATCATGAACCAGCTTGCCCAGTTAACTACCCAAATGAACCAAGCCAATACCCTATCCCAAAACCAGTGTGCCCAACTAAACCAATCCAATGACCAAATTAATGCTAAACTTGACCAAACCAATTACCAGATAATCCAATTGACCCAATCCCAAAATCAAATAAACCATAGATTCAACTAAATGACCCAAACGAACACCCAAACAATTGACAGACTTAATCAATTAACCCATAGGATTGATCCATTAGATGACCAAGTAGGAACCCTAGGCAAGACCCATAAGCTTGTTGCCCAGGTCACTTTTCCTAAGAGGGGGATGAATTGGGAACTACAAAATTTCTCGCAATTATGTGCACAAGTAATTTCTTTTAGTGGTTGAGTGCTGTGTTAATCAGAAATAAGTATGGAAGCTGAAAAGTAAATCAAGCACAACACAAACAAGGCAAATTTATAGTGGTTTGGAGCAACCTAGCTCCTACGTCCACTACCCAAGTTCACCACTCGGGATTTTCACTATATCCCCCAAACCGGAATACAGTCGGATTGTTTTATAGGCTCACAATCCCAACCCTACACTTTGGTTTTTAAACCGGGCTCACCAAAGGAACCCACTCTAGGTTTTCACAGGCTCACCTAGAACCTCTACACTTTGATTTTGAAAAGGCTCACCAAAGAAACCTATTTGGTTTTTACAACCGGGCTCACCAATAACCCAAATATTCTAAGAGTAGGATAAAAAAGCAACAAAAATTGACAAACTTAGTTATCAGGTGGTTGCCAATGCAGCTCGAGTGAAGCTCAATTGAATGCTCTTCAATGCACTTCAATGGCTTCCTTACTTTCCTCAAAAGATGCTTCAAGCTTCTGATAAGAGTTGGTGAAGGCTTGAAGACTGACTTCAATGCTCAAGTGCTCTCTCCTCTTACTTCAATAAATATTCAATAACTGTTCATTAACTCATTAGTCTCTCCAAAGATGTTCTCATATCTCATTTATAGAGACTTCAACTGCCTTCCCTTGATTTTGAATGTTGTAGACCGTTGGGAAGTGATAGGTTACCGTAGGAGCACTTTTGGATTTTAAAAACATAAAACTGGAACTAGCCGTTGGAGGTGACCCCGTCATTCCAGTTGGCTCGGACATTCTTCAAGTTAGCTCGGATCAAGTTTGGGTCGGATGGGTTGAACACCAGTCGGCTACGTTCCATAGTTAAGAAAATGGTTCACTCTGGACGAGTCGGCTAAGTTGGAATCCAGTAGGCTCGGATCCCTGAGTTCTCAAAACATTCTCAACCATGTTCTGGATGAGTCGACTGCGCCTTGGTGCCAGTCGGCTGGATCTGTGTGCCAGAGAACTTCTTTCTTATGCTAGTGCCAGAGTCGGCTGGTTCCTCCATACAGTCGACTCGAGATTGGTTCTTCAGCCAGATCAAATTCAATTCTCCAGAACTCTTGTGCCAAGCTTTGAAGACTTCCTCAAGGTCTTCTTACAATGAAATTAAGAAAAACTGAAGCTTGAAAACTATTAGAAGTAACCCTTTATCTTTGATTCAAGCAGGAAATTTTTTGTTGGGTTCTTCTTTACAAGATTCTAATCACTTACAACTCAACACAAAACAATAAAGATTGCAGGGTTTAAAAAGTATGTCAATGTAGTTGTCATGCAAAAACTTGTCAACCATTTGAAGAGTTGTTAGATAACCAAATGTATGCTTCAATGTTTTGTTATCATCAAAATCACTTTAGGGTCAACAGAGCTGAACCTCAGGAACCCATAGTCCATAGGAATCAGCCTGGTGCCAATCAGTTTTTCCCTTGTCACCCTGAATCCCATAGGATTAGTATCCCTAGAGTTGAACCTAGTATTAGTCAATTTTTCTTTAGTCAACCCCCTCTTACCACCTCATTAGTTCACCAAATGATATTGAAGAGGAGATATATGAGGCTAACCCAAGCCTAGTGGAATAGTATGAGGAAGAAGAAGAGGATTTTCCTATAGAAGACATAGAATAAGTTGACCCAGTAGGTGCCTAGGTAGAGGCCAACCCAAGACCAGTTGACCCAGTAGACCCTGACCACATCCAGACTGTAGAGGAAGAGCAGCTAAAGGATGAAGAACCTAACTCTACTATTAGACTCTTCTCTGAGGAGCCATTGGATGAAAGCCCAAGTATAGAGCCCGTTCCTAAATTTCTTGAACCAGATGACTTTATTAAGGATTTGGCTTATCAGTACCCTCAAGAAGAATCCCATCATGTAGTTCCCATTGACGATCTCTTTCCTGAAATCAATGACCCTTTCTTCCATTATGCAGACCTAGTAGATAGACATCAACCCCATAGGGTCAATCTTATTAGTCTAGATTTAATCCCTGACATCCATTCTTTCATCTTATTCTATCCAATCAACCTTGAACCCTTTCTACCCCACCGGACAAACCCAGAATCCACCTCATATTTCTTGCCTTTTCTTGAATTTTCTTATTTTTCTTTAATCATTCACCTGCATCATATAGATGTTTGCATGTTGCATTCATTTATTGTACATGTTAGGTTTGCATCTTACCTCTTGCATACTCTTTGGCATTTAGTAGGCATACATAGTAAATTTTCATGTGCATGTCATGCTAGGGTCAAACCTAGAGAGTCTATAGTGTGTTAGGTTAGACCCTAGAAAGTCCAATAAAATTTTCTTCGATAAGAAAGTTTAGTCGAGTCTAATAGGTATTAGTTAAGTTCAATAAAATTCACAGTCCTAAATCTATATGCCTGCACCTACACTAGCCTCTACACAGCATATGCATCATGAAATTAGTCAAGAGCTGAACATAATTAATAAACTAAATAACAACTTGGCTAATTCCCAAAAGAAAGATGAAGAATTTTTTGCAGAGGAATATGTGACTGTCAAAGAATTTTCTGCTCATGAAGCTGGCCCATCCAAAATAATGAATATGTACTTGAGATATCACCTGATTTAGGTATTAGCTCCACTTTCATCATCTCAGACTTTATAAAGTCTAGGGAGCCAGTAGTGATACCCAGCGAGCCCCTTGAGCCACTCCCGTTCTTTGAGAGAGAACCCACCCCAGAGCAACTACACATAATTTGGCCTTATGGTGAGGAAACGATTGAGAGAGCTCTGGATGATCAAGCTATCGGTACCCAAGATAGAGACTGTCAGCGATATTTGGTCCGGTGGCAAGGTCAGCGAGAATCTGAGGACTTGTGAAATGCTAGTGCGGATTTGCAGTGCCTCAACCCAGACCCTCCTTGAGCCAAATCGACCCATACTCGATAGATCGAGTTCCTCCCATCCCGGGAGAATTGGTGGGGACACCAGGATTAGACACAGATCCCTAGATCCTATATGGTTTAATTAGGTATGTGTCGAAGTTTTGAAAATTTTGTAATCAATTAAGATCAAGTCCTGTAATAAGTTGAGATTAGTTGATTTGTCTCAACCCTCAACCTAGTCAGTATTTTGAGTCCTGTACATCAATTATGAGTCTAGTATGAGCCCAATTTTTATACAAGAGAGGAGGTCCAACTGCATCCCAGCCCAAGGAAATCAAGCCCAGGAACCAAGCCCAAGCCCTAAAGAAGCAAGATTCCATGAAATATTCCTACTACCAGGCTAACAGGCCACCCCAGCTTCCAAAGGCCTAAACCCATACATCCAAGCCCCTTTGGGTCGGCCCCTTGTTGCCCCTAGAAGCCCAACACACCCTCCTAGGACTCCTTGAAGTGTTGACCAAGTCCAAGAGGTGTCCTTGAGTGGAATAGTCAAAGCATGAAGGAAAAAGGAAAAGACTAGGTCAACTCCTAACCTAATGGGGATTTGTTTTTCTAACCTAGCTAGGAAAGGACTTGTATTCCAATTTGGAAGAGGACTTATGACCCAAGTGTGTCACCCTAGTTAGAGGGCATGGGAACTCTATAAATACCCCACCCCTCCCACTCTTGTAATCAACTTTTATTCATGATATCAAAACCCTGGTGAATTTATTTTGAGCTTGCGAGCTTGTGTTACTTTATTTTTTTGGTTATTTGGTTTGTGTTTGTGTTTCCTTGCTGCCCTAGCATCCTTCAATGCCCTATCTCACTGCCATCCAAGCCTTCACATGTCCAAGAAGGAGTGCCTAGGCCACCAAGCAGGGAGATCTTCAACAAGCTTCATACAGCCCAGCTTCTAATCCCTAACCTGATTTCTTCTAAACCTAGTTTCCTTTTCTTTTCTTACATGATATTTTGATTAACCCTTGATATTTTGCAGGATCCTTAAGGTATTTCACCTCTTTAGAGGAGGCTTTCCTTGCATTCAGAACCATCCAAATCATCCATCTAATCAAGGGAATCGAACTTCATCATCCAGACTCCAATCAGAGTGCTGTGTGATCTCTTCATCGAAAGTCATTCAAATCACTGATTGGTAACATCCTTCCCTTCTTTTAATTTCTGATTGATGTAAATAAGCTATCATAATTTGGGAGTTTCTTAATTCTCAAGTCTTGGAATTTATTATTTTGCATGAGTTTGCCTGCGATACGATGATTCGATAAATTGCTCTTCTTCTTGCTAGTTCTTATTTTTTTTTGGGAATTTAGCTTACAAATTAAATTATAAAAATCACAAAAAAATAATTTTACTATTTTTCCTCCTTGTTTAGCAATCTTAGAGTCATCCCGCATCAAGTAGTCTCAACCCAACCCAACTTTGTGTGACCATGGAGTCCAACCCTAAGAGAACCCCATACTATGACCCATACTTGGAGCCCAACCCTAGGAGAGCCCCACAACCTAAACCAAGCTAGGATCTTAGTGCAAGGAGACCCAACTATGACTTCATAGACCTAGATGAGAGAACCACTAAGTATATTAGGGTATATACACCTAACAATGGTGGTGATCTTGATCTTGAAAATTATCTTGCTTGGGAAGGCGATATGGACATATATTTTGAGCAGGAGCAAATGTATGGGTGATGTCAGTTTGAATATGCTAAACATAAGTTAGCTCGCCAGGCTAAGATAGATTGGAATGAGTTTAAAAGAATGTGATGGGGGACTAATATGCATGCAATTCTTTTTGTATGTTTTACATGTTGAGTTAGGTGATTAATTCCCGAATTTCAGATCAAAATTATTTGTAGGGAATTTTGTATGAATTTTTGAAGATCAGCATGCGGATTAGGACCTAGAAAAGTAGCAAAGAAGGACCGCCGGGGCTGAGAAGCCTCAGTTAGGGCAAGTTCTCCTACAATAAAATGACTAGAGGTAGAGGGGTGTACTTGACAATGCCTGTGAAGATCGCAGCGAAGGGGTCTCTCGTTCCTCGATGGATGCGGCCTGGAAGACCGAGCCAATGACCCGCGGATACCCGGCTTTCTGCTCGGTGGTCCGATTGAGGCTTGGCTGGAGTTGTTGGATTCGTAGGAACTCAGGGACCTGCAAACAACCTATCAGGGGTTAGAAAATTCACAAAGGAACAAGAAAGTAAAGGAAAAATAGCAAGGGAAGGCTTCTTTTGGAGTGGGCGTCCAGGGATCTGGAGGGTTTGTTGGCAGTAGTAAGATGATTGCAAACACCGGGAAGAAGAACTCTCACAAACCCCTTTATGCACACAGCAGGGTATCACACAACTCAATAGAAGAACTCAAGGTTTTAATTCATATCAAAAGTTAGGTTTCATACAAGAGGCTAGGGTCCTTAAATAGCCCCATAACCTTGGGCTCCAAGTAAGGGCACATAAGTCTTTACATAAGAATCCTTTTCCCTCTCAAATCCTAGCTAGAAAATAAGGAAACATTAGGTAGAAAAAATCCCTAAAAATTCTCTTGACTTGGCCAACACTCCAAGGATGCCTAGGGGGGCGTGTTGGGCTTCTAGGAGCAGCAAAAGGCCGGCCCAAAGGGGCTCGGGTGCATGGGTTTGGGCCTCTGGAAGCTGGGGTGGCCTGGTAGCCAGGTAGCAGGAATATTCCCTGGTATCTTGCTTCTTAGGGGCTTGGGCTTGGCACCTGGGCTTTATTTCGTTGGGCTAGGATGCAGATGGACCTCTGGAATCATGGATGCCCTTATCTATGAATATACTTTGGCATCTGGAAGGGAATCTGGGCATCTGGAGGGCATCTGCAAGAAATCAAGGTTTTCTGAATTTTCCTCCTGGGGTCTTCAAATCTTCAAGCTGGGTTGGACTTGGGCTATACTTCCATGTCTTCAATCTAGTTGGACTTGGTCTTCACTTGTATGATATAGTCTTGAGTCTTCAGTATGCTTGGACAGGACTCAAAAAAATAAAACTAGCTCAACATGAGCTGAGATGATGGGGGACTAATATGCATGCAATTCTTTTTGTATGTTTTACATGTTGAGTTAGGTGATTAATTCCCCAGTTTCAGATCAAAATTATTTGTAGGGAATTTTGTATGAATTTTTGAAGATCAGTATGCAGATTAGGACCTAGAAAAGTAGCAAAGAAGGACCGCCAGGGCTGAGAAGCCTCGGTTAGGGCAAGTTCTCCTACAATAAAACTACTGGAGGTAGAGGGGTGTACCTGACAATGCCTGTGAAGATCGCAGCGAAGGGGTCTCTCGTTCCTAGATGGATGCGGCCTGGAAGACCGAGCCAATGACCCGCGGTACCCGGCTTTCTGCTCGGTGGTCCGATTGAGGCTTGGCTGGAGTCGTTGGATTCGTAGGAACTCAGGGACCTGCAAACGACCTGTCAGGGGTTAGAAAATTCACAAAGGAACAAGAAAACAAAGGAAAAACAGTAAGAGAAGGCTTCTTTTGGAGTGGGCGTCTAGGGATCTGGAGGGTTTGTTGGCAGTAGGAAAATGATTGCAAACACCGGGAAGAAGAACTCTCACAAACCCCTTTATGCACACAGCAGGGTATCACACAACTCAATAGAAGAACTCAAGGTTTTAATTCATATCAAAAGTTAGGTTTCATACAAGAGGCTAGGGTCCTTAAATAGACCCTTAACCTTGGACTCCAAGTAAGGACACATAAGTCTTTACATAAGAATCCTTTTCCCTCTCAAACCCTAGCTAGAAAATAAGGAAACATTAGGTAGAAAAAATCCCTAAAAATTATCTTGACTTGGCCAACACTCCAAGGATGCCTAGGAGGGCGTGTTGGGCTTCTAGGAGCAGCAAAAGGCCAGCCCAAAGGGGCTCGGGTGCATGGGTTTGGGCCTCTGGAAGCTGGGGTGGCTTGGTAGCTAGGTAGCAGGAATATTTCCTGGTATCTTGCTTCTTAGGGGTTTGGGCTTAGCACCTGGGCTTGATTTCTTTGGGCTAGGATGCAGATGGACCTCTGGAGTCATGGATTCCCTTATCTATGAATATACTTTGGCATCTGGAAGGGAATCTAGGCATCTGGAGGGCATCTACAAGAAATCTGGGTTTTCTGAATTTTCCTCCTGTGGTCTTCAAATCTTCAAGCTAGGTTGGACTTGGGCTATACTTCCATGTCTTCAATCTAGTTGGACTTGGTCTTCACTTGTATGATATAGTCTTGAGTCTTCAGTATGCTTGGACAGGACTCAAAAAAATAAAATTAGCTCAACATGAGCTGACTAGCATTGGACTGAACTAGCTCAACATAAGCTGACTAGTACAGAACTGAAATAACAACTCAAAAGACTCAAACAACAACTAAAAAAGGACTCAGATGGGCTAAGCCCTTATTACAGATGGACTCATAAATTATTGATCAATTCACAAAGGGTTGAATAGCCTCTGTCTTATTCTGGTACCTCCGGTGTCCCCACCAATTCTCCCGGGGTAGGAGGAACTCGACCCTGTCGAGTGAAGATCAAGCTGGCTCACATATCTCTCGAGGAGGTCTGGGTTGAGGTGCTGCAAGTCCTCTCGAGAAATCCAAGAATCGTCCGACTCTGGTCGGCCTTGCCATCGGACCAGGAAGCGTTGATAGTCACGGCCCTGGGTCGTGATGGCTTGATCGTCCAGGATACGCTCGATCCGTTCTCCTCTCTCAGGCCAATTTGTTAGTGGACACTCTGGGTTAGGGTCACTCATAATAAAAAGAAATAGGTCCAAAGGTCTCACTAGGTATCGCTGCCGGTTCCCTATACTCAACCAGGTCTATAATATTGAAGGTAGAACTAATGCCCATATCCGAAGGCAAGTCTAACACATAGGCATTTGATCCAATCCTTCTCTATCACTTTAAAAAGTCCGGCTCTGCGAGCATGAAGCTTCTTTTAAGCCTAAGCCTAACCAAGATAGAATCCACTACATCAAATTCTTTGATCCATCTTCGGGAATTAGCCAGTTTGTTTAAAATTAGTGTAGGTGGTGAACATGCTGGGCACATGCAAACTCCTAACAAATGATTCAAAGGACTCATACTAATACCTAATAGACTCGACTTTGCATTCCTATCGAAGAAAATTTATTAGACTTTTATGGGCCTAAACCTAAGAGACTATAGACTCTCTAGGTCTGACCCTAGTGTGGTGTGCATAAGAGTATTTACAATGGACTCCAAGCAAATGCCAAAGGGTATGCCAGAAGTATAATGCAAACCTAACATGCGTAATGAATGCATGCAGTATGCTAATTTCAACTAAATGCAATCTAATGATCCTAGAAATGTTAGAGACGTCTGGAAAGGGTAGAAAATAAGAAGTGGGTTCAGAATTAGTTTGGTAGGGTAGAGAAAAAGGTTCATGGATAGTTGGATAAAGTAGGATAAAAGACGGGGTGTCAGGAACTAATCCTATACTAATGAGGTTAACCTTACAAGGTTGAGCTATATCTACAGGGTTTGCATAATGGAAGGATGGGTCGCCAATTTCGGGGAAGAGGTCCTTAATGGGAACTATAGGAGGGGACTCATCTTGAAGGTATTGATTCAAAGAGATCAGGTCCTTAATAAATTCTTCTGGTTCTTGTATTTTTGGACTAGACTCTATAATTTGGCTCTCCTCTATGGTTTCCTCAGGTAAGGCTCTAGCAGCAGTACCTAGGTTCTCTTCCTCTATTTGTTCTTCCACTATAGCTTTAGGTTGGATGTGGTTAGGGTCAACTACCTCTAGGTTGGCTTCTACCTGGGTATCTATTGGGTCAGCTAATTCTAGGTCATCTAAAGGTGTCTCCTCTTCTCCCTTATACTCATCCACTAGGCTTGCATCAGCTTCATACACTTCCACGTTAATGTAAGCCTTGTCAATCTCAGGAATGGTTGGAGAAGGTCGGCTAGGGAAAAATTGGCTAGGTCCTGGTTTCTGATTATGGACACTAATCCTAGTAGGTTTAGGTTGCCTAAGGGGTAGTGGCTCACTACTGGGCTCATATTTTGGGGTCTAATCCTACGGGGTTCAAGTTGACTAAGGAAAACTTGACTAGTACTAGATTGATACCTAGGGGTTATGGGTTCTCTGGGCTCATAGGACAAGGGTGCAGATCTATGGGTCATGGGATTGGAGGATCTGGGGTCATAGGATTTTGGGTCAGCTCCATGGTCAGGTTCTAAGGATGGATCATGGTATGGGGTCCTCCTAAGGTTGGGCTCCCTATACGGGTCAGGATATTGGGTTCTCCTAGGGTTGGACTCCCTATATGTGTCAGAATATTGGGTTCTCCTAGGGTTGGGCTCTCTATATGGGTCAGAGTATTGGGTTCTCCTAGGATTGGACTCCCTATATGGGTCAGAGTATTGGGTTCTCCTAGGATTGGACTCCCTATATGGGTCAGAGTATTGGGTTCTCCTGGGTTCAGTATCATAATAAGGGTCATGGTAAGGGGTTCTTCTAGGTTCAGTATCATAATAAGGGTCATGGTAAGGGGTTCTTCTAGGTTCAGTATTATTGTATAGGTCTGGCTGAGGGGCTCTCCTAGGTTCAACCTCTCGGTATGGATCAGGGTTTGGGGTCCTCCTAGGTTGAGGATTGTAGTACGGGTCAGGATGAGGGGACTCAGGATCTGGATCAGACTATGACCCATGGGTTCTTTCTATGGTCCCTACATGGCCTTCTAACTGGCCAAACCTATCAGCAAGATGGTCAATTCTATTGTTGGTTTGGGTACTAGACTGAGTAAACTGGGTAGTCAATTGGGCCACGGATTGGGTTAGATGCTTAGTGAGTGCTTTTATTTGGGCTTGCAAATTTTCCATGGGTTCAGACATTTGTAAAGGAGGTGGGTGATATGAAACCCCTGATCTAGTGCTCATGCAAGACTTGATCAGACCGACTACAGCTGACTAGACCTAGGATCTAAACTAGATGCTCAATCAGGGTGGCAAACTAGCCTATAGTAACCCTGTACTCAGCCAGGCAGGTATAAGGGGAGTGTTAGGTCCCTGATTGCCAATCCTAGACACCAATCAGAGATTGGCTAGGTAGGCAGACCAGCACACAAGCCCTTCGGGATTGAATCCATAAACCACCGTTCTAGACAC
Organism: Areca catechu; assembly: GCA_021397845.1. Lineage (NCBI taxonomy): Eukaryota > Viridiplantae > Streptophyta > Magnoliopsida > Arecales > Arecaceae > Areca > Areca catechu. Next base: position 120,299,562 of record CM038043.1, read on the forward strand.
CGAGGACAAGGCACACACAGGTTAGCTTGACATAATGATCTGACACTTAGCCCGGACCCGACCAGTTGGTGTCCCTAGCCCACTAGGGCAAATTAAGTCTAGTTAATTTTAGGTTAAGGCTTGGGACCGAATGCAAGGGATGTGGTTTTGGGCTAAGGAGAGGTGATCAAATCCTCCCCCTATCTGATATAGCAAGAGTGCCCTTAAAAGTAAATTATGCAATGATGGCAGGCAGATGAGGATGCAAATTAGGGATTAGGTATTTTTAGTATTTTTGGAGAATATGTATTTTTTTTTGGTATTTTCTTAAATAGAATAAAACTTTCAAATTATGGCCTAATATGCAGGAAATATACTAAAATTAAAAGATATGCAAAAAATGCTAAACAAAACCCTAAAACTTCCAAACTTGTCTTGCTGAAAAAAAACATAGCCAAGAATTTGCAGGCTGTATTTTGGCTTGCAGAAAATTCAAAGGCCATAATAAAATCTACAAAAATTCTGAAGCTTACTTTGAATTACGATGAATCCAGAAAAACAAATTTCAGAATCTTTGGAGTTTTTTTCAGGGAGAAATAATTTAGAAAATAGAGTATATATGGACTAAAAAATTACAGAAAACAAGCCATAATCTAAGCTCTGATACCAAATGATGGGGGACTAATATGCATGCAATTCTTTTTGTATGTTTTACATGTTGAGTTAGGTGATTAATTCCCAAATTTCAGATCAAAATTATTTGTAGGGCTTTTTGTATGAATTTTTGAAGATTTGCATGCATATTAGTCCCCCATCAGAATGTCTAGACTAAAAGGAGAAATGCCCGTAACTACCCAGAGAGACATGAAAAGCTAACTTAGAGAAAAGTACCTACCCAAGTCCTATGAGTCCAAGAGATCCACAACCTATATATCTGAAACCAAATCCTATGAACCTAGAACCTATGTACCCAGAACCTATGACTCTAGACCCTATGCACCCAGATCCAATAAATCCATAACCCATAGGTCTGAGCCCATGTCCTGTGAGCCCATAACCCATAGGTATCAGCCTAGTGCCAGTCAGGCATTCCATAGTCGACATGAATCCCATAGGATTAGTACTTCTAGATATGAGCCCAGCATTAGTCCATCTCCCCTTAGTCGACCCACACCTGCTACCCCAGTCATTAGTCAATTTTCACTTAGTCAACCCCCTCCTACCACCCCATTGGTTTACAAGGAAGACATTAAAGAAGAGATATATGAAGCTAATGTGAGCTTAGTGGATGAGTATGAGGAAGAAGAAGAAGAGATACCTATAGAAGACCTAGAATCAGTTGACCTAGTAGATACCCAGACTAAAGCCAACCCAGAATTAGTTGACCCAGACCATACCTAGATAGAAGCCAACCTAGAATTAGCAAACACTGACCACACCCAAACTAAAGATATAGTGGAAGAACCATTGGAGGAAGAAACCCATGATCTTGCGACTGCAACTCTACCTGAGGAGACACTAGGAGAAAGCCCAATTATAGAGTCTAGTCCTAAGATTCAAGAACCCGAGAAATATATGAAGGACTTGATCTCTTTGAACCAGTACCCTCAGGAAGAATCCTCTCCTATAGTCTAGGACTAATTCCTGACACCCCTTCCTGTATCCTATTCGATCTAATCAATCCCTTTCTCACTTTCTACCCTACGAGACTAACCCTGAATCCACATCGTATTTTCTGCCTTTTCTTGAATCTTATTATGTTTCTTTAACCATTCATCTGCATTTTGTAGAGGTTTGCATATTGCATTCAATCATTGAGCATGTCATGTTTGCATCTTACTTTTGGAGGACCCTATAGCACCTAGTAGGAGTCCATGCACCATTCTTATCTGCATGTCATCCTCCTGACAAAAGGTTAAACCCACAGTTGTAGTTTAGGGTTTAGTCATTTGTTTGCTTGCATTAGGCATTGGCATTAGGTGTTTGCCTGCATGTCATTAGGTGTTATAAGTTTTTGCACAACATGATTAGAGATATGCATGAGGAATTAATTATAAGATTACTATAAGCAATTATTTTTATAAGAACATGGTTAATTACCGAAAAGAGTCTAAGAGTTCGCTAGGAAAACTTGTGATGATTAGGCTACATACCCATAGAGCTGTATCCATCAAAGTGATAAAGAAGGTTGGACATAGTGCCTGAGTTACCTTATTAGGTATTAAGCTCAACCTTCAATATCTTAGACTTAGTTGAGTATAGGGAGCCAGTAACGATACCCAGTGAGCCTATTGAGCCTGACCCTTTCTTTAAGAGTGAACCAAATCCTGAGTGTCCACCATCAATTTAGCCTGTGATAGGAAAAGATTGAGCATATCCTGGATGACCAAGCCACTAGTACCCGGATCAAAGGCTTCCATGTCACTTGGTTCGTTGGCAAGGTCGATCGAGATCTGAGATTTCGTTGATCATGCAAGAGGATCTACAATGCCTCAACCTAGACCTATCAGAGTAGTACCAGAGCCAGATCAACCTTTACTCGACAGGGTCGAGTTCCTCCCACTCCAGGAGAATTGACGGAGACATCATATCAGTTAAAGATTTCAAGCTCCAATTTTGTTCTCTAAGTCATGTGTTGGTCAATTTTAAGTCCTATAATGAAATTTAATTTTGAGTCCTGTAATAAAATGAGTTAGTTGGATTCACTAAGTCCATCGAGTCCTGTCATTTGAGTTCAATTATTTCATTTTAGTCAAGAGTTGCGTGTTTCATTCAAAAGGAGGACCATTGGACCCACACTCAAGTCTCCAGCCCAACATCTGGACTCCTAGGCCACTTCATGCCCTAGCGCCCAAGGCTCCCCAAGAATCAGCGCCCCAGGCCTACAAGTGAAGGGTGCTCCCTCAAGCCCATTCTTGCATTTAGCGCCCCAGCCAATCAAAGCCCAAGAGTTGGCGCCCATCCCAGTCCAGGTCCACCATGGAATGATGCCCCTCCAAGCCCAGCCCAACAAGGTTGGCGCCCAAGTCCAAGCCCAGCAGGGAGTGAAAAAGTCAAAGTAGCCCAAGAGGATTTCATCCCAGCCCAAGCCCATGGAGAAAAGTCAAAGCTTCCAAATTCTGCAAGGAGTCCAATATCCAAGTCCTACTAGAATTTAGGCCTCCTAATTTCAATCAAACTTTATGCTCCTAATTCTAGTTAAACCTTGTAGCCCAATACAAACTTGTAATCCAATTTTGATAGGGAAAAGGCCCTGGGTGAGTCTATAAATACCCCATCCCTTCCCCTCTTGTAATCTAATCTCTTATTAATAAACTAAACTCTGCTAAATTTTCTTGTGAAAATTTGTGTCCTCCTTTTGAAGTGGGTGTGAGACCCATTTGCCATTATTCTATGAAACATTGAGAGCTATGAGGCCCTAGTTATCCTGTTAGCTAGTCTTCTTCCACCAATCCTTAGCCATCATCCATCCAAGCTAAAGCCCTAGCCACCCTCCTTCATTTCCCATCTAGGCCACCCTTGCACATCTCGATCTCCTCCAGGATCCCTCCAGTGCCATGCCCTCTAGATGAAGTCTTCTTTGCCTCCGAATCGATTTGATAAAAAATCGATGGATCTGCGGGAAAGCAACATGATCATCTAGGCACCGATCCGAACGAAGTGAACCCTTCTGTAACTTCAAGAACATCATTGTCAGGTACTTAAACTTTTTCCTATCTCTCTTTGTTCAAGGTGAACATGCTTTTAATAGGCCTTCTTAGACCTAGGATCCTTTACTTGCTTTATTTCTTTGATAGTTCTAGCATGTGGGTAAGATGCTAATTGATATGGGATAACCCTAACCTAGTCTTAGCTAGTTTCAAGAATCCAACCATAAAAAAATCTCAGATTATATGTTTGCTTTAATCTGATTTTTCTCATGTTCATTCCTTGCATATCATCCTGCATCATATTAGAATCCCGTGCCTCATCGTCTTTCTTGGATAAATTCTTGCTCATGAATGTAGCATGTCTACTGACAAATACCTTTTGTTCAGTAGTATGATAAAAGAGGTATCCAATACCTTCTTTGCTCTTATCTTATATCCAAAATTATTCTTGATATAAGCATAGCAACCCCAAATCTTCAAGTATTTAAGATTTGGTCTTTAGCCATTCCATACCTTATATGGAGTTAGTCACTGACTTTGATGGTATCCTGTTCAAAATATAAGCAACAATTTCCAAGATATATCCCTAGAAAGAAATAGAAAATTCTGTGAAGCTCAACATTGACCTCACCATGTAAAACAAGGTGCGATTTCTCCTTTCTGCCACACCATTTAATTGGGGTGTATAAGGAGTCCATTCAGAGATTATGTCTTTGTCTTTAAGATGGTTTAGAAACTTATTAGACAAGTATTCTTCTCCTTGATCAGAATGAAGAATTTTAATACTATGTCAAGTTTATTTCTCAACCATACTTTGATACTCTTTAAACTTATCAAAGGCTTCGGACTTTTGTTTCATTAGATACACATGTCCAAACCTAGAAAGTCATTAATAAACGTGATGAAATAAGAGTATCCATCCTTAGCCATAGTTGTCATAGGTCCACATACATCAGTATGTACAAGACCTAATAATTCTGTTGCAATGTCTCCATGTCCAATGAATGGAGACTTGGTTATTTTACCTATAAGGCAAGACTCACAAGTTCTTAACGATTGAAAATCATAAGGATCAAAGTAAATATTTTTGACTAACTTATTTATCCTTGACTCACTTATATGACCTAATTGGCAATGCCAGAGAAATGTGACATTGACATTATCTCTCTTTCTTTTCTTGTTATCAACAAGTTATTGTATCATTGAGTTCTAAAGTTAAAAGACCATTGATAAAATAACCATGTCCAAATATTTTATTAGAATGAAGAATAGAGCAGCCACTTCTCTTTACACTCATTTCAAATCCTCGTTGTAATAACAAGGGTATAGAAATAATGTTTCTTACAATATTTGGAACATAGTAATATTCTTCTAACTTTAATACATTATCCGAAGGTAATAATAGTAGATAGGTGCTCACAGCTTCAGCGTACATGGCTTCACCACTTGTTCCATATAGCTCGAAGTCACCTTTCTTCAAGCTTCTAATTTTGTGGAGTCCCTATAATGACTTACAGATAGAGACCCACATGCGATATCCAATATCCATGAATTAGAAATAGAAGCACTCAATGATAAATTTGTTTGTATCATGTACAAACCTTTAGATGCTCCTCCAGCATCTTGCTCACACTTACAAGATATGTCTTACAATTTTTCTTTCAATGCCCCTGCTTGCCGTAGGGGAAACACGCTCCATCATTAACAGCCTTCTTTACTTTATTCTTCTTCTGGAAGCTCCTTTTAGGATTTAATTTCCTTTTCAAACCCTTCTTCGTTGCCTATTTTTTCTTCCCATCAACAAGAAGAAGAAGAATCTTATCTTCCTTAGAATGTCTCTTTACTGTCTTAAGCATGTTAAGCAACTCAGGGAAAGAAGTATTCAATTTATTCATATGATAATTTAGAACAAACTAATAGAAGGAATCCAAGAGTGATTACAAGATCAAGTCTTGGTTGAGTTCTCCATCCATTACAAAACCTAGTTGACCTAATCGAGTGAAAAGTCAATCATTTTCAAAACATGGGTTTGAACTGATGAACCCTCACTCATGCATGCACAGAACAACTACTTTGATATCTTGTACCGAGCAGCCCTACTTTGCTCTCCATAAAGCTCCTTTAGATTGAGCAATATAGCCTGAGATTCCATCTCTTCATGTTACCTCTGAAGATCATTGCTCATTGAGGCCAACATGATGCACTTGACAGTCATGCAGTCATTTAGCCGCATTTTATGTGTGGCCCTTTACTCCTTAAAAGCATCCTCTCTGATCGACTCTAGATTCAGAGAATCAAAAATTTAAGAAAGCTTCTCCTGAGTTAATACTATCCTCAAGTTCCTCAACCATTCTACATAATTGGGACCGATCAACTTATTGACATCTAAAATGCCCCATAGTGATAAACTTGAAGCCATAATAAAACCTATATTTAATAAAGAACATGAAGGAGAAGCAAAGGAAAAGCAAGCGTGCAAGGCAGAAACATGATATTTTAAAACTATTTTAAAATATATAGCAAAAGGCTCGGTAGATAGATCTAAATGATCTACCCATCTGCTTGCAACAGGACCAGTATAACAACATAGCATGCAATAAAACTTCAACATCAAGAAAAGAGTTAGAAGGCATAAAAGTATCTTAATGCTATACCTTAAAGATGAAGGCAGTGAAAAGCTCTCAAGCCACACATGCGTCTGGCCTCTATGAGTAGTTCACACTGGGGCTCGACTCTGATCAACTCCCTTAGAGTGCTAGCTCCTTGTGATCCTTCGGGCCGATCTTCTTCTTATCAGAAGACAAGGAGGAGAGGTGGAACCCTTCTTAACTAGCTCTCTTCCCAAGACCTAGCTTAAGTGCTAGGTATTCTCACACCCAAAGTCCAAGTCATTACGAAACCCCTTTTTCCCTTCCCTCTTTTCTCTTTTCTTTTTATTGTGTTGTGTGTTGTAACCAGCAGTAGCTCTTAAAATAACCTTTATTTATAGGGGTAGCCATGAGAAGGAGAAGAGGAAGAAGGAGTGATTGGGGGAGAAGGTCAAGGGCCATACCAAATGGGTCTAAGCTAAAAAAGGCATGTATAACCATCATACCAAGAAATCCTGGAGCTAAAAATGCCTAGAATTTGAAATTTTAATTCAAAATTCGAAGTCAAAACCTTCCCAAAAATCTTCCTAGAATCTTTGCTCGTCAATCAAGTGTTGACACTTCCATTTTACCAAGTGTCGACACTTGCAGGTGTCGACACTTCAAAGTGTCAACACTTCTAAGTGTTGACACTTTCAAGTATCGATACTTGGAACATGGTCAATCACATTGACCTCCAGTGATGGCAAACGATTCTTAATTGTCAATCAGCCTTTAGATTAGATAGAAACCCCTATAGTGTGTGACCCCATAGGTTTGAACACTAAGCCGGTATCATTTGAACACTTTCAATACCAGTCAAAGTCCTTATCTTGCAATGATACCCAACATCTGCATAGGTCAAAGATTGCAGAGCAATTTTCTAGAACCTCTGGCATATGGTTATCGCATAATTCATCCCATTGACCTTATAATGCTCAGGATGACCTAGGATTCGATTGCCAACCTTAATTTGGTTCATCCAGATCGTGGCTGAACCTTACAAGTTCTGTGACTCCTCATAAGAATTACCCTTGTCAAGGTTTTGCTAAATCAAGACATAGCGAGTCATTCACTCCAAACTATTTGGAAGGATCAATTCCATCTTGATCCACCATCGCTTCACAAGTACTTGACTGTACCCATAAACTTTTTATCACTGGATTAGAAATCTAGGTAGTCTGGCAAGCACCAAAGTACAGTAAGTTGCTTGCAAGCTACCATAGTGATCTCAGGTCTGAGGGACACATATACCCATATCCCTTCACGAGCAACCCTTTGGTAGAAGGGAGCTCCGCAAATGTTCATGTTCAGTGAGATGTCACACATTTCACTTGTATGTCACATCAGTGTCACCACACTCCTTGGTTAAGAGGACAACCAACTAATATGAGATACAACAACCTATACTTGATACATTGTGATCCTATAACAATGTATCCTTTGGTTATGAACCGGTTTAAGAACTACTTGATATATCCTCTCTATATCAAATATAATGTAGTTCTAAGGAATCCATCACACAAGAGTTCCTTTCAATAAAATGCACATGTGATGAACAGCCAAAAGAATAACTTTTATTCATTAAGAAATTCATATACAATTATAAAATTAGTACAACTGTCATAGCCTAGACAATTGGCTTAAGGATACAATTCCCAATAACTCTCACTTGGACTAAAGCCAATCGAAACAAAATCTTATTCTCATTTTCCATTTACAACTGTCGAGCTCTTGAATTTTGATGGTTTTAGTGAAGGGGTCAGCCAGGTTCTCCTTTTCATTGATTTCTGAAGGTCAATGTCACCTCGTTCCACAATCTCTCATACAAGGTGATAGCACCGCAAAATGTGCTTTGTACGATAATGAGACTTTGGCTCTTTGGATTGAGCAATGGCTCTAGTAAAGTCACAATACATCGAAATAGGACCATCCAGGAAAGGTGCCACTCCCAGCTCACCAAGGAACTTTTGCAACCACACAGCTTCCTTCCCTGCATCCGATGCTGCAATGTATTCTGCTTCGCATATTGAGTCCGTCATAGTAGGCTGCTTGGAACTTTTCTAGCAGATCACTCATCCATTTAGGGTAAAGATAAATCCTAACACACTCTTGCTATCATCATTATCTGATTGGAAATTGGAATCAGTATACCCCATAAGTTTCAAGTCAGGTTCTCCATAAATCAGCCATTGGTCCTTAGTTTTTTGCAAATACTTAAGGATGGTATTTACCACTTTCCAATGAACTTCACCTAGGTCAAACTAGTATCCGTTCACCATGCTTAGTGAGTATGCCATGTCTAGTCTAGTACACATCATGGCGTATATGATAGAACCCACTATCGAAGAATACGAGATTCTACTCATATGCTCTCTCTCCTAAGGAGTTGTGCATTATACTTTTTGGAGAGAGCAATTCTAGTGCCTATCGGGAGATAGCCTTTCTTGGAATTTCTATGCTGAATTGCTTCAGCATTGTGTTGACGTACGTAGACTGGGACAGTCCTAGAAGCCTCTTAGATCTATCTCTATTGATCTTCATATCCATTATGTAAGAGGCTTTACCCAAGTCCTTCATATAGAACTGAGATGACAACCAAACCTTTATTCCTTGCAATGCTGGGATGTCATTTCCGATTAAGAGAATGTCATCCACATACAATACAAGGAATACAATTATAGAATCATTAGCCAATTTGTAAATGCAAGGCTCTTCTTCGTTCCTAACAAAGCCATACGACTTAATACACTTATCAAATTGCATGTTCCAACTCCATGATGCTTGCTTCAGTCCATAGATGGACTTTTGAAGCTTGCATACTATTGACTCATCTATGGATGTGAACCCTTCAGGTTGTATCATATACCTCCTCTTCCAGCTCACCATTTAGGCATCCATTTACCAGATTTCATAGTCAAAATGTGTTGCTAAAGCAAGCATGATCCGAATAGATTTGAGCATTGCCAAAGGAGAGAATGTCTCATCATAGTCAATACTATAACATTGATGATACCCTTTGGCAACTAGATGTGCTTTATAGGTCTCTACCTGCCCGTCTGTGCCTCTTTTTCTTTTGAAAATCCATTTGCATCCAATGGATTTTATCACTTCAGGTGGATCAACCAATGTCCAAACTTTGTTGATTTTCATGGACTCCATTTTGGATTTCATGGCTCCCAGCCATTTTTCAGAGTTGAACCTCTACATCGCATCCATATAGATGATTGGATCCTCATTGTTCTCATCAAGTTCAATGGGATCACTAGTGCGGACACCAAAGGCACCAGAATAAGACAGAGGCTTCTCAACCCTCTATGGATTACTTAGTAGCATTTGAGTCTATTTATAATAAAGGCTTTGGTGGGGACACCAGGATCAGACACAGATCACTGGATCCCATATAGTTTATTGATTAGGATTTTAAATTTTAGAACCTTAGTCATATGTCACAATTTTGCAATCAATTAAGATTGAGTCCTATAATAAGTTGAGGTTAGTTGATTTGTCTCAACCCTCAACCCTAGTCAGTATATTGAGTCCTATACTTCAGTTATGAATCCAGTATGAGTCTAATTTTTTGTACAAGAGATGAGGTTACCCTATTTTAGAGTTCCACCAGGCCACATCTAAGAGTTAGAAGCCACTACATCAGCCTATTGGATTTTGTGTGACAACCCAGGATCCAAGATGCTTCCAGAAACCCTGATTCCTTCTAGATGCCCTCCAGATGCCCAGATTCCTCTTTAGATACTAGAGAATATTCCCAAACTAGGGCATCCATGATTCTAGAGGTCCACCTGCATCCTAGCCCAAGTGAATACAAGGTCGAGGTCCATAAAGAACTAAGATTCCAGGTATATTCCAGCCCAGAACCAAGATACCTGGAATATTCTTGCTCCAGCCATCCTAAGCCTCCAGGGCCCAAAGCCCATGCACCCAACCCATCCTTGGATGCCTCAATTTTTGCCCAAGAGCCCAAGTCCAAGACAAGAGGCGTCCAAGCCCAAGAAAAGAAGATTTGACCAAGTCCAAGGCCCTTTGACCTAGTCAAAGGAGGAAGGAAGTCCATATCAAACAAGGAGAACCTATTCCTATTCAACTTGTGAACCTATTCCTACTCCACTTGTAATCCTATTCTAATAAGGAGAGGGCATGGGAACTCTAAAAATACCCCACCCCTCTCCCTCTTGTAATCAATTTTTATTCATGATATCAAAACCCTGGTGAATTTATTTGAGCTTGCGAGCTTGTGTTTTACTTTGTTTTTATTTTTTTTCTTTGGTTACTATTATTATTGGCCGAATTCTGTGCTGTCCTAGCATCCTTCCGTGCCCTAACTCACTATCATCCAATCCTTTACACATCCAAGAAGGAGTGCCCTAGGTTGCCAAGCAAGGAGATCTTCATCAAGCTTCAAGCCGTCCCGCTTCTAAACCCTAACCTGATTCCTTCTAAACCTGGTTCCTTTTCTTTTTCTTACTTGCTATTTTGATTGACCCTTGATGTTTTGCAAGATCCTCGAGGTATTTCACCTCCACAGAGGAGGCTTTCCTTGCCTCCAGGACCACCAAAAATAGTCATCAGTTCAAGGAAAACCAAACTTCATCATCCAGGCTCCAATCAGAGTGTTGTTTGATCCTTTATCTGAAGTTCTTTAAATCACTGATTGGTAACATCCTTTCCTTCTTTTAATTTTTGATTTGATGAAAATGAGCTATTCTAATCCAGGAGTTTCTCAATTCTTGGGTCCTGGTAATTTATTATTTAGCATGAGTTTGCCTACGATATGATGATTCTTTGTATTACTATTCTTTATGCTAGTTCTTACTTTTATTTGGGAATTTATCCTACAAACCTAAATTATGAAAATCATTAAAAAATCAGTTTACTATTTTCTTGCAATCTTGGAGTCATCCCGCATCAAGGTTAGCCTATTTGATTTATCTTTTATTATTTGAGTCCTGTACCAGTCAGCTCATTTTGAGCTAGTCATCTTGCTAAATCCAGTACATGTCAGTCCAAGTACAAGTGAAGACATGTCAGCCCAAGTACAAGTGAAGACCAAGCTAGTACAAGTAAAGATCAACCCAGCCTGAAGTTATGAAGATCATGGAAGGCTTAGTAGAAGAAATCAGAAGCCCTGGAGTCAGGTCGGAAGTCCTGAAGCCCTGAACCGCATCCTGAAGCAGATTAGTTCAGCCAAGGCCCAGGAGGGGAGCTAGGGCACCACCGCCCTATGGTCACCACCCCTTGGTCAGCCACTAGGGTCACCTCCCTTGACTGACCAAGGCAAGAGAGGGGAGAGTGATTGAGGGATTTTAAATCCTAGTCCTACCATGTATTCTAGCTAGGGTTTGGGTGGGATTCAAATACCTAGAAAAAGTCTATTGTAACCTTACTTGGGGGCCAAGTTTAAGTGTCTATTTAAGAGACTCTACTCTCTTGTATGAAGATACTTTTATTCATAAAATATAACTGAGTTCTTCCTATTGCTGTGTGCTACCTGCTATGTGCTAAGGGAATTGTGTGTGAGCCCCTCCTTCTTCATGGTGTCTTGCACCCAGTCTTCAGCCGCCACCCATCTCTCCAAGCCCTGGCTGCCAAACCTCAAACTCTTTTTCCCCTTGCTGTTTTGACTTTATTTCTTCATCTTTGCTTTATTTTTTAACCCATGATAGGCTGTTTGTAGGTTCCTTGACTCCTACGAATCCAACGACTCCAGCCGGGCAACAATCGGATCATCGGGTTGAAAGCCGAGAATCCACAGGTCTCCGGCTTGATTTTCCAAGATGCATCCAGGAGTGAGAGCAATCCCTTCATCTACAATTTACATCGGGTGCATCAACCATTGTCAGGTACACCCTCTCTACCTGCCAGTCGCATTATTGGAGATGAACTAGCCCAACCGAGACTTCTCAGCCTCGACGATCCACATTTTCTATTGCTTTTAGGTCCTATTTTGCATGCTTTAGCTTCTTATCTTGCATAGATTTCCCTACTTAGGTTCTTGGTCTGTTCTTTGGGATTTAGATTTACAACTTAACCTAAAAAAATACAAAAATATATTTGGATGCAATTTTAGTTCCGCATCATTTGGTATCAGAGCCTGTTTTGGGCTCAGTTCTCTTTGGATATTCGTATTGGGTGCTTCACCATGGCCATCCAGTCATAGGAGACTAGTAGGGCTGCAATACCCTCTCTTCCCAATCTACGGGATCTCCTATAGTGGTAGGAATGCCACTGTGAATTGACCCCTGAAGAAGAACACAAAGAGTTATATTAGGGTTTTTGCATTCTCGGCCTTCTTAGTACATCCTCAGTTGTTTCAATTATTTCTGCCTGCATAAAACTCAAAAAAATCTGAAATTTCTTTTGCTAAATTCCATATAATTGAAGTAATTCTCAAAGTTTTTTCAAGAATTATTTTGATATGTGGATTTTCTTCCAGCTGAAACACTATCTAAGAATAGTTCTGCTCTATTTTGGTTGAAGTAATTATCAAAGTTTTTTCAAGAATTATTTTGATATGTGGATTTTCTCCCAGCTGAAACACTATCTAAGAATAGTTCTGCTCTATTTTGGCAGCAAAGCTGATTTCGAAAAGTTTAGGATTCTTTTAGTATAATTTTTGCATATCTTTAATTTTAGCATGGTCCCTGCATATTATGCCATAATCTAAAAGTTATCTTTCTATTTAAGAAAATACAAAAATAAAATATATATATATATTCATAAAATACCAAAAATACTTAAACCCTAATTTGCATTTTCATCTGCCTGCCATCATTGCATAAAATACTTTAAGGGCACCTTCTATATGTCAGATAAGGGGAGGAGTTGATAACCTCTACTTAGCCCAGAACCACATCCCTTGCACTTGGTCCCAAGCCTAATCTAAAATTAGCTAGACTTAATTTGCCCTAGTGGGCTAAAGACACCAACTGGTTGGGTTCAACCATTATGGGACTACTAGTGCACCCAATTCATCTCCTATTACTAGATGCTGGTGTCTAGGCTAGAGGTACAGTATCAAACGACCTAAGCAGATCCGTGGTTCCTTAATTGGGTCCCTGTGAGAGCAGGGGGGCCTCCCACCATCCCACCTCTTACCTGGTCAGACTGAAGGACTAGGAGTTGAGTTGTGTATAAGTTGAGTCAACCCATTCTGTTTGGACTCTAGGTCTAGGCAACCATAGTCGAGTCAATGTTGAGTCTTGCATGAGCACTAGATCAAGAGCTTTATATCATCCACCGTCTCCACCTTTGGTTGAATCCATGGATAATCTTGAAGCCCATATTAGAAGCCCGTATGGCCCATACTAAACGTAGATCATCTAGGCCCAATTCCCTTGATCCAAGAGCCTATTATCATGATCTTACCCCTGAGTCTAACCCTAGGTGTCCATACCCATACTTGGTTGATTCAGAGGAAAGATCCATTAAGAACACCCAACCTTATGCACCCACTTTTGATGCAAGCCAAGAGTTGTATATTGATTGGGAGGAGAGAATGGATCATTATTTTTAGTACACTAAGATGTCAAAGTTGGAAAAATTTAGATTGGTCATACATAGGTTAACCTGATTTGCTAAGTTACATTGGGCAATTATTGAGGATGAATGTTATCGAGGACGAGATGAAATACATACCTAGAAAGCCATGAGAAGTAAATTGAGAGAGAAGTACATAGGTGAATTTTTATGAATACAAACTTTTAGACCAATGGTACTGGTGTGGGCACCAGAATTAAATGGTACTGGTGTGGGCACCAGAATTAGACAGAGGTTCCTCAACCCTCTGTGGATCTCTGACTAGGGTTTAGTCCGATGGGTTCTATAATAAGGCTTCAAGCCTATGCAATTCTTTACTTTGAGTCATCCACTTTTATTTTAGTCCTGTACCTTGGCCAATGTGGTCAAGTTTGGACAACAAACCTTGTATTTAGTTGAATTGATCCAAGCCCGAGTCTATTTGAAGAGTGGACCCAAGCCTGTTCAAAGAAAAAGTGGACATTGAGTCTAGTCCAAGTACTATTGGGCCAAGCCATGAAAGATGCCAATTCAGCCTTGGGGTGCCACCTCATCATCCCATGTAGCACAACTTCACCTTGCCAAGTGGGCAGCATAAATCTAATTTCTTGGACACCAAAGGGGACAACATCACTTAATACATTCCTCCCCTATCATGCTTATCTCCAAAAATAGGTGGGCGGTCATGGAAAGTCAAGGGAAGTTGAAGATTTGTGAGGACACAAGCCATGCTACAAGCCTCATATCATGTTTCTCTCCAAACATAGGTGGGCAACCAAGGAAAGATTGAAGACATAAGCCTTGCTACAAGCCCCATATCATGTCTCTCTCCAAAGATGGGTGGGCGAACAAGGAAAGAGTGAAGACATAAGCCTTGCTACAAGTCCCAAATCATGCCTTCTTCGCAAAATGTATGATCAGCCTCCAAAGTCCAAGGGCACCAAGATCCATCTTCCAAGCCCCAAATCAAGCCATGCCCAATCACAAGCAAAGCTTTGGTCGGTCAAGGAGAAAGAATTTCAAATTTTTTGGTGCCTTATCAATTGAAGATTTATAATTTTTCTTTTGAATTTGAAAGGGTCTTAAGGTGCCTATATAAAGGACCTTATCCCTCACTTGTTTGGCTAATTTTGAACGAATGAAAAAGAAAGGTTCGAGTGTTAATCTTATAGTTTGCCTTCGTTCCTTAAGAACGTCGATCTCCGTGAAGGAGCGCCTTCACCTTCGGATGTCGAGAGTGTGAGGCCCCAAGTTACCATCTCTTCTGTGCAAGCCATCTTCCATCTTCAAGTTCGGAGGCCATCTGGATGATCATCTTAGTGCCTAGCAAGAAGATCCCCCATCACCACCATCTTCAAACTTTCTTCCCTCATTACTTTTTTCTTCTTGTTGACTCCTAGCATTCTCTTGATTGCTCGTAGGTCCTCCAAGTGCCATGAATACGGAGTCGGTCTCCCTTGCCTTTGTGACCTTCGGGCGGAAAGACGATGCATCCGTAGAGTTGAAGGCTCGATCATCCAGGCCGCATCCGCTAGAGGGAGTGAACTCGGCATCAGGCGCATCAAAGTTTTACAAGGTTTGCAATCCTAAACTCTTAAGTTGGTATTGATCCAAGAGCTAAGTCCTATGGGGTTTCTCAATCCTGGGGTCCTCTTCTTATCCTTGTTTGGGGACTTATTTGCTTGCTTGAAGTTCTTATTATTATAGAAATCCTAGATCTACTCTTGCTTGTCTTCGGAAATCCTTAACTCCATTAAAAAAACCTAAAATTCACAAAAGAAAAATAACTTGCATCATCTATCTCATCCTAGCATCTAGTTGGTCCCGTATCATGTTTAGTATTAGAGCATGGTTAGGACTTAGCATCATCTTAAGTACTTGGATTGGGTACTTCACCATGGCCGTCCGGTCATAGGAAAAAGAAGGGCTGCAAGACCCTAACATCCCATTCCACGGAAATTTCCTATGGTGTGTAGGGGTGCCGATGTGATTGACCCTTGAAAGGGAACACAAGGAGATAGGTTTAGATCTATAAGAAAAAAAAGTTGTGCATCTTTGATTTCAGCATTTTAGAAATTCAGTATTCATGTACATAGTCTATTTTTTTTATTATTTCTGCCTCTAGGAATGTTGGATTTTTGTGATTTTTACTTTTCTGGATTCTTCATAATTAGGAGTATTTCTCAGAATTTTTTTAAATTTTATTTCAGTCTGTAGAATTTATACATGACTGATTACCATCTGAAAAGAATTCTGCTCTGAAATTTCAGCAAGTGCATCTCATCCCATTTTCATTTTCCATATAGTTTAATTTTGCATTTAGGTTCATATTTTTTAATTTTTAGCATCTTATTTTTGCTAGCATACATCAAAAAAAAATCCCAAAAAAACAAAACTTAGGTACATTTCATTAGATCATTTGTATGTCATCATTTGTATAACTAACTTAAGGGCGTCAATATTATAAGATAAGGGAAGGAGGTCATTACCTTTTCTTAGCCCAAAAACAACCACCCTTGCATTTCGAACCCAAACCTAATCTAAAATCTAGTAGCAACCTAATAGATTAGGGACATCAATGAGTTGGGTTTGACCATTTTGGGGAAGCTGGTTGCATACAACCCTTCAATTGGTATCGGAATGCTGGTGTCTAAGGCAAGAGGTCTAGCGTCAAACGACCTAAGTGGTGTTGTGGTTCTCTAATTGGGTCCTTGCGAAAGCAAGGGGGGCCTCCCACACTCCCACCTCTTACCTGGCCGGTGAAAGGGCTAGTTGATTGTATTGTGTGTCTTTTACGTTGATCCATTATGATTGAACTCCTAGGTCTTGCAAACCCGTAGCATCATTCGTTGTGTGTTGCATGTCGACTCGATCAGGAGCCCCGTATCACCCACATCACTCCCAATCCAGTGAACCCATAGAGAACGACCACGAGGATCCATTAAAGGTCATCACTGAACATCTAGCTAGGTTGAACAAAAGGTTTGATGAGTTTGAAATCATAATTGAAACAGGGCTAGAAACTCTGGAGAGAACCTGGGAGCCTTCCACTAAACTTGAGTCTGAGTCACCTCCCACACCAAGTTTGGTAGAAGGTCAATTGTTAGAAGAATATGAGGGAGAGGAAGAACTGTTTGAATCTAAAGACCTTTTAGGAGTAGTTAGATGCATCCTTACCCAAAACATAGTGCAAGAAGATTGGCGTAGGACCAACATCCTACAAACTTTTGTCAGACTAGGGGATAAGGTGTGCAAGATCATAGTTGATAGTGGGAGCTGTGTCAATGCCATCTCTTTAAGTACTGTCAAATCCTTATGATTGATCCCAGTTCCTCACCCCAACCCTTATAAGGTCTCATGGATAGATTCAACTTCCATACCCATAAAGTCTAGATGGTCATGATCAAATTGCAGTCATATGAAGAAATGATTTGGTATGATTTCCTTCCCATGGATGTTAGTAGCATTATCCTAGGTCGACCCTGGCTTTACGATCATGATGCCATCCTTTATGCTTGGACGAATACCTGTACCTTTAACCACCATGGGAAGAAATTTACAATTAATCCAATTCAGCCTAAGGACCAGGTTAAAAGAGGATCGAGTAGCCTTAAGGAAAAGAAACCTGGAGTCAACCTGATCAATGACAAAGAGTTAGAGAAGGAGATTACTGAGGGTGCCCCTGCCACTAGATAAATTCATGAATCGACCCAAAGAAAACCCCTTCAAGAGGTAGTTGAAGCCCTGAAAGTGAAATAATTTGATGACATATTTCTCGATGAGTTAATTAATCAACCACCACCTGATGAGATTACTGAGGGAATCCCTACTACTAAAGAGATTCATGAACCGATCCAGAGAAAACGCCATCAAGAGGTAGTTGAAACTCTAAAAGAATTTGAGGATATATTTTCCGATGAGTTAGCTAAGAAACTACCACTTGATGAGATTACTAAAGGATCCCCTTCCACTGAAGAAATTCCTGAACCGATCCAAAAGGAACACCCCCAGGAATTAGTTGAGGCTCTGAAAGAGTTTGAGGATGTTATACCCGATGATTCACCTGATCAATTACCACCCTTGAGAGACATCCAATATGCTATAGACTTGGTCCTAGGATCCTCTTTAACAGACCTTCCTCACTATGGAATTAACCCTACCGAGCCCCAAGAACAACTGAAATAAGAGGACCATATGACACCCATAGAACAATGTCCAAATTTTAAGATTATCCTAAATAACCAAGGTCTGTTTCATGCTTCCCATTGATTGCCCCAAGACTCTGATTCTTATTTCCTACCCTTCCCTAAGTCTTCTCATGTTTCTAGAGCCATGGGGCTACATTTTGTTGAGATTACTAGATTGCATGAATCCCTGAGCCCATCTTTTTTGCTACCTACTTCTGGTATACCTTATGGAATTTGCTAGGGATCCATGGTAATTTTTCATGTGCATACTAGACCAGGGTCAAACCTAGAGAGTCAATAATTTGTTAGGTTTAGGCCTTAAAGAGACCAATAAAATTCCTCTCAATAGGAATACATAGTTGAGTCTATTTTTGTCAAGTGTCAGTATGAGTCTCAGAGTCCGCAAAATCATTTGCACTGCATATTAGAGGCATGCATAAGGAAATTAGCCTGAAAATCAACCTAGTACAAGAAATTGGCTGATTTCCAAAAGCAAGCCAAAGAATATGAAATAAGGGATTCTGTAATGATTAGGCTTAGGCATGAACAATTCCCACCAGGAACTATTAAGAAACTTCATGCTCGTAGAGCTGGGCCCTTTAGAGTGATAAGGAGAGTTGGCCCTAACGCCTATGTGCTTGAGCTACCCCGAGAATATAACATTAGCTCGACTTTCAATATCTCGGACTTAGTCGAGTATAGTGAACCAGCAAACAGACCCAGCGAGCCATTTGGGCCTGACCTTTCATTTGAGAGTGAACCTGACCCAGAGTGTCCACCACCAATTTTAGCTAAGAGAGGAGAGCAGATCGAGCGTGTCCTGGATGATCAAGCTATCACAACCGGGGGCAAAGGCTATCATCGTTACTTGGTCTGATGGCAAGGCTGGTCGGAGTTCGACAATTCATGGATTACACGGGAGGACTTGCAGCATCTCGACCCTAACCTTCTTGAGGACTACCAAAGCCAAATCAACCTTTACTCGACTGGGTCGAGTTTCTCCAACCCCGAGAGAACTGGTGTGGACACCAGAATCTGACAGAGGCTCCTCAACTCTCTATGGATCTCTAACTAGGGTTTAGTCTGATGGATCTGTAATAAGGCTTCAAGCCCATACAATTCTTTACTTTGAGTCATGCACTTTTGTTTTAGTCATGTACCCTGGCCAGTGTGGTCAAGTTAGGACAATAAACCTTGTATTTAGTTGAATTGATCCAAGCCCGAGTCTATTTGAAGAGTGGATCCAAGCCTGTTCAAAGAAGAAGTGGACATTGAGTCTAGTCCAAGTACTATTGGGCCAAGCCATGAAGGATGCCAATTCAACCTTGGGGTGCCACCTCATCATCCCATGTGGCGCCACTTCACCTTGCCAAGTGGGTGGCACAAATTTGGTCTCTTGGATGCCTAAGGGGACAACATCACTTGATACATTCCTCCCTTCCCTCTCCCAATCATGCTTATCTCCAAAAATAGGTGGGCAGCCAAAGAATGTCAAGGGGAGTTGAAGATTTGTGAGGACACGAGCCATGCTACAAGCCTCATATCATGTTTCTCTCCAAAGATAGGTGGGAGACCAAGGAAAGATTGAAGAGATAAGCATTGCTACAAGCCCCATATCATGTCTCTCTCCAAAGAAGGGTGGGCGACCAAGGAAAGAGTGAAGACATAAGCCTTGCTATAAGCCCCATATCATGCCTTCTTCCCAAAATGTATGATCATCCTTCAAAGTCCAAGGGCGCCAAGATCCATCTTCCAAGCCCCAAATCAAGCCATGCCCAATCACAAGCAAAGCTTTGGTCGGCCAAGGAAAAAGAATTTCAAATTTTTTAGCACCTTATCAAGTAAAGATTTGTAATTTTTCTTTTGAATTTGAAAGATCTTAAGGTGACTATATAAAGGACCTTAACCCTCACTTGTATGGCTAATTTTGAATGAATGAAAAAGAAAGGTTTGAGTGTTAATCTTTTAGTTTGCCTTCATACCTTAAGAACGTCGATCTCCATGAGGGAATGCCTTCGCCTTCGGGCATCGAGGGGTGTGAGGCCCCAATTTACCATCTCTTCCATGCAAGCCATCTTCCATCTTCATGTTTGGTGTCCATCTGGATGATCCATCTTGGTGCCTAGCAAGAAGATCCCCCATCACCACCATCTTCAACCTTTCTTCCTTCATTACTTCTTGCTTCTTGTTGACTATTAGCATTTCTCTTGATTGCTTGCAGGTCCTCCATGTGCCACGAATACGGAGTCGATCTCCCTTGCCTTTGTGACGTTCGGGCGGAAAGCCAGCACATCTGCAGAGTTGAAGGCTCGATCATCCATGCCGCATCCATGAGAGCGAGTGAACTCGGCATCGGGTGCATCAAAGTATTACAAGGTTTGCAACCCTAAACTTTTAAGTTGGTATTGATTCAAGAGCTAAGTCTTACGGGGTTTCTCAATCATGGGATCCTCTTCTTATCCTTGTTTGAGGACTTATTTGCTTGCTTGAAGTTCTTATTATTTTAGAAACCCTAGATCTACTCTTGCTTGTCTTCGGGAATCCTTAACTCCATTAAGAAATCTAAAAATCACAAAAAAAAATCACTTGCATCATCTATCTCATCCTAGCATCTAGTTGGTCCTACATCAGGTACGAATTGAGGCAGGGTAATAAAACTGCATCTGAGTATATTGATCAATTTAATGAGTTTATTAGAAGATGTAACACAGTTGAACCTGAGTATAAGATCATGGCTAGATTTCAAGATGGCTTGCGTAGGGATATCCAGTGGGAGCTATTTCATTGGCAAATTTAAGACCTAGAGGAAGCCTATCACCTAGCTAGGGAATTCGAGTTATATCATAGGGAACTCATGATCAGTCAATCTAAGTCCAACATGGTTAATTTCCTTGAACCTAAGTCCAAACCTAGCTGACTTTTTTTAGACCAGCCTACTACTACTATCCCATTAGTTTGCAAGGAAAAGACCCCAGAACCCATTAATGAGCCTGAGGTTGAACTGTATGAGGCTGATCCTAGTTTAGTAGATGAATACGAAGGAGAGGACTTTGAAGAGGATGAACCCCTTGAAAATTTATAGAAAGAATCTCCTAAGCCCACTGAGAAGTCTAAAGAGGCCACCTATGAGTTATGAGTAGAGGAACCTGTAGTGCAAGAATAATTAGAGGAGGAGAACTTAGATATTGTTGCTAGAACCTTACCTGAGGAAATCGTGGAGGAGCTAGTCCTAAAATGCAAGAACTAGAAGAATTTATTAAGGACCTGATCTCTTTGAATCAGTACCCTTAGGATGAGTCCCCTCCCATAGTTCCCATTGAGGATCTCTTTCCAGAAATTGCTGACCCTTTCTTCCATAGCATGGACCTTTTCTTGCCTAAAGACATAACTCAATGCTCAAACATTGAGGTCAGTCACTATAGTCCTGAACCAGTTCCTGAATCCCCTTTCTATTTCCTACCTTTTCCTGATTCATCTCATGTGTCTAGAACCATTAGGTTCCATTTTATTGGGATTACCAAGTTACATGAATCCTTAGAGCCCATCCCATTTGCAACCTACTTTTGGAAGACCCTCTGGCATCTATTAGGAGTTCCTAGCAAAATTTTTTCTGCATGTCGTCCATCAACCATGACTCATGCCCCATTCCTATGTTGTAGTTAAAACCTAATAAACCTCTTTCGATAGGAATGCATAGTCGAGTCTATAGGAGTTTACATGTGCCCAGCATGTCCATACCTGCACTAAACACCGCACAGCATATGCATCAAGATATTAGCCATAAGAATAATTTAAGTAATAAAACATCTAACAAACTGGCTAATTCCCAAATAAGGGCCAATGGATTCAATGTAGGGAATTCTATCATGATTAGGCATAGGCCTGAGCGGTTCCCACCCGGGACCGTTAAGAAGCTTCATGCTCATGGAGCTGGACCTTTTAAAGTGATAGAAAGGTTTGGACCAAATGCCTATGTGTTAGATTTGCCTCCATATTTGGGTATCAGTTCTACCTTCAATATCACAGACCTGGTTGAGTACAGGGAACCGGCAGCGATACCCAGTGAGGCCTTTGGACCTATTCCTTCTATTGTGAGTGAACCTAGCCCAGAGTGTCCACCAATAAATTGGCCTAAGAGAGGAGAATGGATCGAGCATATCCTGGATAATCAAGCCATCATGACCCTAGGCCGCGGCTATCAATGCTACCTAATACGATGGCAAGGCCAGCTAGAGTCGGACGATTCATGGATTTCTCGAGAGGACTTGTAGCTCCTCGACTCATACATTCTTGAGAGATATGTGAGCCAGTGTGATCCTCACTCGACAAAGTCGAGTTCCTCCCACCCTAGAAGAATTGGTGCGGATACTAGAGGCACCAGAATTAAACATAGGCCTCTCAACCCTCTGTGGATTACATAGTACCATTTGAGTCCATTTGTAAGAAATGCTTAGTGATACGGGGACTAACTAGATGCTAGGATGATGCAGGTGATTTTTTTCTTTGTGACTTTTAGGTTTTTAAAAGAGGTTAAGGATTCTCGAAGACAAGCAAAAGTAGATCTAGGGTTCTACAATAACAAGAACTTCAAACTAGCAAGTAAGCCCCTAAACTGGATAGGAAGAAGATCCCGGGATTGAGAAATCCCATAGGACTTAGCTCTCAGATCAATACCAACTTAGGAGTAAGGGTGGCAAACCTTAAAAGTTCTGAAGCACCCGATGTCGAGTTCACTTGCTCTCATGGATACAGCCTGGATGATCGAGCCTTCAACCCCATGGATGCGCCAGCTTTCTATCAGAAGGTCTCGAAAGCAAGATAGACCAACACCGTGTTCGTGGCACCTGGAGGACCTGCGAGCAATCAAAGAAAGAGTTAGGATTCAACAAGAAGAAAACAAGAGATGAAAGAATGAGAGTTGAGGTTGGTGGTGGATGGAGTTCTTCTTATTAGGTGCCAAGGTGGATCATCCCGATGGACTTCAGACTCGAAGATGGAGGATGGCTTGCATGGAAGAGAAGGTTGCTTGAGGCCTCACTCCTCTCGATGCCCGAAGGTGAAGGCACTCCCTCATGGAGATAGACGTTCTTAAGGAACGAAGGCAACTAACAAGAAGAGTAGCACTTAAATCTTTTTCTTTTCATTCATCAACATTAACTTCTACAAGGGGTGTAGGGCCCTTTAAATAGGCTCCTAGGTCCCATTCAAATTCAAATGAAAATTTGCTACAAAGGTCTTCATTAAGGTGCCTAAAATCTGAATTTGATTCATGGAATCCTCTCTTGGCCGATCTTGATTTGATGGAGGGCTTGATTCGGGGAGTGATGAGGGGGAGCATGTCTTCAAGAATCATGGGCACCCCTTGATCTTCTCTTCTTTCCTTGACCATCCAAGCTTTTATGGAGAAAGGCTTGATGTGGGGGCATGAAGCATGGATCTTGTCTTGGCACCCTTGTACTTTTGAATTTCTTCCATGGTTGATCAAATATTTTTGGAAGAAAGCTTGATATGAGGGCTTGAAGCAAGGGACTTGTCTCTTCATATCTTTAACTCCTATTGACCTTCCATGGCTGACCAAGCATTTTGGGAAGATGGCTTGATATGGGGGGCTTGAAACAAGGGACTTGTCTTCACAATCTTCAACTCCCATTGACCTTCCATTATCCGCCCACCTATTTTTGGAGATAAGCATGATAGGGGGAGGGAAGGAGGGAATGTATCAAGTGATGTTGTCCCCTTTGGCATCCAAGAAATCAGATTTGTGCCACCCACTTTGCAAGGTGAAGTGGCGCCACATGGGATGATGAGGTGGCACCCCAGGACTGAATTGGCATCCTTCATGGCAAGGCCCAATAGTGATTGGACTAGACTCAATGTCCACTTCTTCTTCGAACACGCTTGGGTCCAATCTTCAAATAGACTCAGGCTTGGATCAATTCAACTAAATACAAGGTTTATTGACCTAACTTGACCACATTGGCTAAGGTACAGGACTAAAACAAAAGTGCATGACTCAAAGTAAAGAATTACATAGGCTTGAAGCCTAACTACGTGACCCAAAAGATGAAACCCTAATCCGAGTTCCTTAGAGAGTTGAGGAGCCTCTGTATGATCCTGGTGCCCATACCAATTCTCCAGAGGTGGGAGGAACTCGACCCTGTTGAGTAAGGATTGATTTGGCTTTGATATTTCTCTAGAAGGTTGGGGTCAAGGTGCTGCAAGTCCTCTTGGATATCCAACGAATAATCGGACTGCGGTCGGCCTTGCAATCGGACCAAGTAATGCTGACAGCCTTTGCCCCGGGTGGTCATAGCTTGATCATCTAGGACACGCTCGATCAGCTCTCCTCTCTCAGGTAAATATGGAGGTGGACACTTTGGGTCGGGTTCGTTCTTAAATGAAAGGTTAGGCCCAAATGACTCACTGGATATGTTTGCTGGTTCCCTATACTCGACTAAGTCTGAGATATTGAAAGTCGAGCTAATGCCATAATCTAGAGGTAGCTCAAGCACATAGGCATTAGGGCCAACTCTCCTTATCACTCTAAAGGGGGCTAGCTCCACGAGCATGAAGTTTCTTAATGGCTCTCAGTGGAAACCGTTCAGGCCTAAGCCTAATCATTGTAGAATCTCCTTGATCGAACTCTTTGGTTCTCTTTCAGGAATCTGCCAAATTATTTAAAATTTGTACTTAATGCAGAATTCTAACATGATGCAAAATGCAATCTCAACTAAGCATTCCTATAAAGCAGAATTTTATTGGACTCTCTAGGGCCTAAACCTAATAGACTATAAACTCTCTAGGTTTGACCCTGTTCTGGTATGCACATGAAAAATTATCATAGATCCCTAGCAAATGCCATAAGGTATACTAGAAGTATGTAGCAAATGGGATGGGCTCTAAGGATTCATGCAATCTAATAATCTCAACAAAATGTAACTCCTTGGCTCTAGAAACTTGAGAAGGCTTAGGGAAGGGTAGGAAATAGGAGTCAAAGTCTTAGGGCAATCTATGGGCAGCATGAAACAGACCTTGGTTATTCCGGATGAACTTAAAATTTGGACACTGATCTATGGGTGCACTTGTCCTAACCTCTTGATTAGTACTAGGAGGATCTATAAGTGCAAGTTCTAGGGTAGGCGGGGTGCTCCTAGAAGGTGGAAGGTCATCAGGAAGGTCTTTGGAATGTTTATCTTGAAAGTCCTCTAAACTAATGTCTACTTCTTGTTCCTGGATCTTCTCTATGGGTAATACTTGAGAACCTTCACTATCATCGACTTTGTTTAATCCTGACTCGGTCATTTCTTCTTCAAATTCTGTAGTACGTTCAGGATCATTATCCTTTGATTCCTTAATGATTTCAACCTGGGGTCCATCTACATCACACTTCTCCACTAGACTTGATTCAAAGATGTCTTCTTTGGATTCCTCACTTGGCTCAGGGGTTTCTTCACTTAAATTCTCAATGGGCTCAATCCTTTCTCCCTGATGTTCTTCAGAACGTTCTTCTTTCTGGGTCAAATCATGATATTCTCTAGTGGTAGGGGTTCCCTCAGTATTCTCCTTCTCTAACCTATTATCACTAAACAGGTTGGCTGCAGGTTTCTTTTCCTTAAGGCTACTAGATTCAATTTTAACCTTGTCCATGAACTCCTGATTGGGTCTCCTAGGGTGAACCTCTCAGGTTGGGTTAGGGTATGGAATTCTTCTGGACTCAGCCTTTAAGGCGGGATCATGTTGAGGAAATCTCTGGTGGGTACACTTGGGGCACCAGAATAAGACAGGGGCTTCTCAACCCTTTGTGGATCACGTAGCTATATTCAAGTCCATTGTAATAAAGCTTAGTTCATCTAAGTTATCTTTATTTGAGTCTTGTATTAGTCAGCTCATGTTAAGCTAGTCCAGTCCTGTGTTAGTCAGCTCATGTTGAGCTAATTTTATTTTTCTGAGTCTTGTCCAAGCACACTGAAGACTCAAGACCACATCATATAAGTGAAGCCAGGTCCAACCAGATTAAAGATATGGAAGTGTAGCCCAAGTCCAACCCGGCTTGAAGATTTGAAGACCCTAGGAGGAGAAATCAGAAAGCCTGAAGCCCTGGACCAGCGGAAGCAAATTGGGCCAGCCCAGGCCCAGGAGGGAGCTAGGGCACCAAGAGCTTATGGTGACCACCCCTTGGTCGGCCACTTAAAGTCACCCTCTTGGCCGACCAAGGCAAGGAGAGAGGAAAAATTTTTAGAGATTTTTTCTACCTATTGTTTCCTTTTTTTCAAGCTAGGGTTTTGGTGGGAATAAGACTCCAATGTAATTACTTTTGTATCCTTACTTGGAGCGCAAGACTATGGATTTATATAAAGGACCCTAGTCTCTTGTATGAGAGCTAACTTTGATATATGAATGATAATTGAGTTTTCTGCAACTGCTGTGTGCTACCCTACTGTGTGCTTAAGGGGTTTATTGGTGTCTTCTTCTTCCCGGTGTTGCAACAGATTCCTGTCGCCCGCCTGTCCTCCAAACCTTGGCCGCCCACTCCAAAACTTCCTTTCCCTTTGCTATTTTCTCTTATTTTCTTCTTCTCCCTTGAGTTTTCTAACCCCTGATAGGTCATTTGTAGGTCCCTCGACTTCGACGAATCCAACGACTCCAGCCAGGCCTCCATCGGACCACCGAGCAAAAAGCCTGGAATTCGCGGGTCTCTGGCTTGATTTTCCAGGCCGCATCCATCGAGGACGAGTGATCTCTTCACTGTGATCTTCATCAGGCACTTCCGACATTGCCAGGTACACCCCCTCTGCCACCAGTAGTTTTATTGAAGATGAACGAGCCCAACCGAGACTTCTCAGCCTCGGCGGTCCTCTTTCCTTTGCTTTTTAGGTCCTGTTATGCATGTTATAGCCTCTTATTTTTATATAAAACCTTCTACATCATTCCTAATCTACTCTTCAGGATTAAACATCCAACTTAATAAAAAAAACATACAAAAAAATCATTGCATGCATATAGGTCCCGCATCAATTTGGTATCAGAGCTTAGATTAGGGCTTGTTTTCTGCATCCTTCATAGTTCATATATGCACTATTCTTTTAATTATTTCTTCCTGATCAGAACTTCAAAAATTCTGAAAATTATTTTGTTGGATTTATATTAATTCAAAGTATTTTACAAAACTTTTTCATATTTTATTTCAGTCTGTGCAGTTTCGGCAAGCCGAAATATAGCCTACAAATTTTTGGCTTTGTTTTTTTCAGCAAGACAATTTTGGAAGATTTAGGGTTTTGTTTAGTATTTCTTTGCATATCTTTTATTTTAGTATGTTTCCTGCATGTTAGAGCATAATCTACAAATATCTCCCTGTTTATGAAAATTCTAAAAAAAAAAAATACATATAATCAAAAACACCAAAAACATCTAAACCCTAATTTGCATCATCATCTGCCTGCCATCATTGCATAATTTACTTTAAGGGCACTCTCTTTATGCCAGATAAGGGAAGGAGGTCATTACCTTTCCTTAGCCCAAAACCACCATCTTTGCATTCCATCCCAAGCCTAACCTAAAATTAACTAGACTTGATTTTGCCCTAGTGGGCTAGGAATACCAACTGGTCTGGTCTGGGCTAGTGTTAGATCATTGTGTCAAGCTAACCTGTGTGTGCCTTGTGCTTAGTATCTAGAACGGTGGTTCAGGGATTCAATCCGGAAGGGCTTGTGTGCTGGTCTGCCTACCTAGCCAATCTTTGATTGGTGTCTAGGATTGGCAATCAGGGACCTAACACTCCCCTTACACCTGTCTGGCTGAGTACAGGGTTACTATAGGCTAGTTTGCCACCCGATCGAGCATCTAGTTTTGGACTCTAGGTCTAGGGAGCTGTAATTGCTCTGATCAAGTTTTGCATGAGCACTAAATCAGGAGCATCATATCACCCACCATCTTCACCTTTGACTGAACCCATGGATAACTTTGAAGCCCAAATGAAAGCCCTTACTGATCAACTAGCCCAATCCATCAATCTTAGACTTGATCAAATAGATGCCCGACTAGGAACCCTAGAGAAAACCCGTAGGACCCAAACTAGATCCAAACCTGAGCCACCTTTACCCACACTACCCAAATTATATGAACATAGATCCTATGCACCCTCTCCCTATAAGCCTAGTATACCTACAACCTATAGATCTTATGACTCCAAATCCTATGACTCTAGAACCTATGAGCCCATATCCCATGAGCCCAGTAGACCCAAGATCCATAGAGCTGAACCTAAATCCTGTGACCCCAAATCTATAATTCCATGACCCATAGATCTGCACCCTTGTCCTATGAGCCCAGAGAGCCCATAACCATATGTATCAGCCTAGAACTAGTTATGTTTCTCCTAGTCAATTTGAACCCCATAAAGTTAGTACCCCTAGATATGAGACCAGTAGTAAGCTACTACCCCTTAGGCAACCTGAAACTACTAGGAGTAGTGCCCATAATCAGAAACTAGGACCTAGCCAATTTTTCCTTAGCCGACCTTCCCTTACCATCCCTTTGATTGACAAGGCTTACATTATGCAGAAGTGTATGAAGCTGATGTGAATTTAGTAGATGAGTATGAGGGAGAAGAGGACACACCTCTAGAAGACCTAGAATAAGTTGACCCTGTAGGTACCCAGGTAGAAGCCAACCTAGAGTTAGTTGACCTTGACTATACCCAGCCTAAAGCTATAGTGGAAGAACAATTAGAGGAAGAGAACCTAAGTACTGCTGTTAGAGCCTTACTTGAGGAAACCATAGAGGAGAGCCAAATTATAGAGTCTAGTCCTAAAATACAAGAACCAGAAAAATTTATTAAGGACTTGATCTCTTTGAATCAGTACCCTCAGGATGAGCCTCCTCCTATAGTTTCCATTAAGGACCTCTTCCCTAAGATTAGTAACCCATCCTTCCATTACACAAACCTGTAGATATACCTTAACCTCATAAGGTTAACCTCATTAGTCTAGGATTAGTCCTTGATGCCCCTTCTTTTATCCTACTTTATCCAACTAACCTTGAACCTTTTTCCTTGCCCTACCAGAGTAATTCTGAACCCAGTTCCTATTTTCTACCATTTCCTGACACCTCCAGCATTCTTAGGATAATTAGATTGCATTTAGTTGAGATTAGCATACTGCATGCATTCATTACGCAAGTTAGGTTTGATGGGTTTGGTTACTAGGGCGGAAGCATGGATTTCAAAATATTATGAAATCATAACCTAACCCTTAATACCAAGAACACCTTATTAAGAACATAAATTATAAAAAATATAAATTAGGGTTTAAACACCATCCTCGATCGCAAAAAATCCAATTCGATGTAGAAACCTTAATCTGGTCTTTCTGATCTGCTCACCAGGCACCCAAGTGTTCGCCCTCCAACGATGATCCACACAGGGCTTTGATCAAGACAAATGCACCGCTTCAAAACCGGTTCCTTCAATTAGACCTCTAAGGCCTAATTTAATTCAGGCAGAAACTCCTCTTATTTGGACTGATATTCCTCCTATCAACCTTTCTTTCCTCCTCTTTCTTCCTCTTTCCAATGCCTGTAAGATCACTCAAATAGGACTCTCCTAACCAAAGTTAAGGGCTTGTCTTAATTTGACTAGAGATCTTTTAGGACAAAGAAAGAGAATGCAGGAAAGAAATCTTTTTCAGAATAAAAACTCCGAACACCATTCCCCGGGCGCCCATCTCCTTAAATAGCAATCGGAGGGATGCTTTAAGGCATCTCTTCCATGCCATAAGACATGTCCTTTCCAATAGAATGTGTCCCTTATCCAGACAACACTTCTCTTCGTTCAAAACTTAAGAGAATTAAAACAGAAGGACTCTTCGGATAAAAAAAAACTTTACGAAGAGTCGCTTCCTTTTATTTCTATTGCACGAATATCCTTACATCATAGCCACCCATCAGCCATCAAATGGCCACCTTTATCCATGCCAAATGCCATATGGCGTGAAACACCAAGGGGCGTGAAGGAAGAGTCCATGCCCCTTGTCTTTCTTGCTTTGACGGGTCATAGGAAATGGTGCATGAAAAATATCAAAGACTTATCTGCAAGGGGTGGCAAGGATGATGGTTTATCTGCTCCTCTACTATGTTTCAATAGTAGAAGGACTCTTCTAATATGGCACCTCTTCATAAATTTTTTAACGTAACTATTACGTAGAAATAGTTTGACCCAGTCAAACCTTTAGGCGCTTAATTTAGGATAGAGTCCAATCTGAATTAAACCAGCCATGTGGCTGATTTAAAAGTCCAATCCCTTGGTTAACTATCCAAGGGTTAGCCCAACACATGAGCCTAAATTGATTTAGCCTTAATTAGACCAAATCAGCCCAAATCGGAACCCGATTCGAACATAATTCGAATCAAGGTGCAATGGTTTGCAACATGTGCTACCATGTTCATCTTGCAAACATAGTTTAATCCAATTAAACCCTTAATCAATTCCCTTTGTGTGTGACCCTTTGGGTTCCACATCTAGCCAGCAGTGGGTTGGGTGCGATTTGACCTAATTTGATTTAGGCTTTAACCTAGCTGATTTATGTCAAATTGAGCTAACCCAATTGACAATTAGAATTCTTTCTAATTCTTGATCTAATTAAACTCTTTAATTAAATCAAAAACCCACAAGGCAAGATTGACGTCTAGCAACATATCATGCCTACATGGAAGGTATGGAATTTTAGTGAAAATACCAAAAATACCCTTCAGTGAAAGTTACCGTGCAATTCAATCCTTCGATCAGCTTGCACCCTGAATATGACTTTGGGTATGGAACCATGTCAAATCCAAAATCATATTCAATTCTCTCTCAATCTAATAATGATGATTCAAATGATGAAATATTAGAAACTATTTCTAAAATTCATACTTTGATCAAAGTTTCCTTGAATCATCATTTGATCGAAATCAGCTGGATGCGATCTCCTCTTACTAGGGTTGATTGATTCCTTGTTTGACCTACTCACAACCTCCATATACAATTCACCATATCCAGTATCACCCTGTACATGACTCAATGTCATGAATAAGTGTGAACCAAATCATGGGTTCATGCATCAAGGCACTATGGTAGTCTCAGGTCAAAGGATTACATGCACTACTCCCTCTATGAAAACCATCTATTGATAAGTAAATAAGACTCCATTAGATGTTTTCAAGTCGGATCAAATTCAGTGAACTCATTCTCTAATGAGCACCCATGTCCTTGTATTAGTGTCCTACACAAGTAATTGTAAGATCAATTACCCTGATTAATGAGCATACAAAGGATATGCTAGTCTTTCCAAAAACATTGATCCCTTACTCAATGTCCCTTTGACTAGGAATACTTAAGATTAGGATTTTTAGGTTTTAAATCTTGCTGGTATGATCTCATCTTAACCCTTAAAACCATAGCCCTAGTATGGGGTTCATCATATCATAAATCTAAGACAAGCGTATGATGAAAAAGATGCCTTTTAATATATATAATTGTCAATACAAAAGTTTGGAAGTTTTCAGGATATCCCAATAAAATTACAAGTTTTAATTGGCTTGCAGGGCATAATCCTTTCAGTCTCCCACTTGCACTAAAGCCAATCACCCTTATATTTAATCCCCATACTATCGAGGTGGCGATCAAACTCCCGCTGTGGTAGAGCCTTAGTGAACGGGTCTGCTATATTATTCTTTGTCTCTACTCGCTTGATGCAGACTTCTTGTCTTTCGACAATCTCTTGAACAAGATGGAAGCGTATCAGAATGTGCTTTGACTTTTGATGAGCTCTTGGTTCTTTAGCTTGAGCAACAGCTCCAGTATTGTCACAATAAAGTGGTATTGGATTCTCAATCTTAGGAACCACGCCTAACTCAGTGATGAACTTCTTCATCCAGACTGCTTCAATGGCAGCTTCACTAACAACTATGTATTTTGCCTCTGTTGTTGAGTCAGCTACAGTCTGCTGTTCAATACTCTTCCAGCTTACTATTCCAACATTTATTTGCTATCATCTGGATCTGTTTGAAAACTAGAATCAAAGTATGCTTCTAGTTTAAGATCAGAACCTCCATATATTAGAAAAATATTCTTAGTCCTTTTCAAATACTTAAGAATTTTTTCATAGCTTTCCAATGATCCTCTCCTGGATCAGCTTGAAACCTACTGACTATGCCTAAGGCATATGCCACATCAGGCCTGGTACATAACATGGCATATATTATTGAGCCTACTGCCAAAGCGTAAGGTATAGAACTCATTCTATTTCTATCTTCAGGTGTCTTTGGAGACATCCTTTTAGAGAGGTGTATGCCTTGACACATGGGTAAGTAACCTCATTTACTCCCATCCATGCTGAACCTTTTCAGCACTAAGTCAATGTACCTAGACTGGGATAAGCCTAGCATCCTCTTGGATCAATCTCTATAGATTTTAATACCAAGTATGTAGGATGCTTCTCCCAAGTCTTTCATGGAAAATTTACTAGATAGCCAAATTTTGACTGATTGTAACATTAGGATATCATTCCCAATGAGAATTATGTCATCTACATACAGAACCAGAAAGACTATGGAACTCCCACTAGTCTTTTTATATACACAAGGCTCATCCACATTTTTGATGAAACCAAACTCTTTGATTGTTACATCAAAACAGATGTTCCAACTCCTTGAAGCTTGCTTCAATCCATAAATGGATTTCTTAAGCTTACACACCTGATTAGGTTTGCCTCTTGAGACAAAACCTTCTGGCTGTGTGACATGTAAACTTCCTCCTCAAGGAAACCATTGAGGAAGGCTGTTTTTACATCCATCTGCCAATCTCATAATCATGGTATGCTGCTATAGCAAGCATGATCCGAATAGATTTGAGCATGGCAACAGGGGAGAATGTTTCATTATAATCAAAACCCTGTTTTTGTCTGAAACCTTTAGCCAGTAATCTGGCTTTATAGGTTTCAACTTGGCCATCTGCTCCAATCTTTTTCTTATAGACCCATTTGCACCCATTAGGGTTAACACCCTCTGGTGCATCAACCAAAGTCCATACTTGGTTGACATACATGGAGTCCATTTCGGAATTCATGTCATCTTGCCATCTATCTGAGTCCCTACTCATGACAGCTTTCGTATTAGTCAGAGGTTCATCATTTTGAATGATTTGGGCTTCATTATTCTCAATAATGAACCCATACCTCTCAGGTGCTTGTCGCACTCTATTAGACTTACGGAGAGGAGTTGTGTGTTCTGGTTCTACCCTAACTATTGGTTGAGATGTGTCTATTTGTTTATTTTGAACTTCTTCAAGTTCAATATTTCTCCCCCTGCCCTTTTGTAGGATAAATTCTTTCTCCATAAAAGTGGCATGCCTACTGACAAATAACTTTTGTTCAACAGGGTGGTAGAATAGATATCCTATACCGTCTCTAGGATATCCAATAAATAGACACTATCTGCTCTAGCATCCAGCTTATGTCCAAAATTTCTTTTGACATATGCTGGACATCCCCATATCTTAAGATACTTAAGATTGGGTTTCTTTCCTCTCCATATTTCATAAGGAGTGCTAGAGACAGACATAGATGGTACTCTGTTCAAAATGTAAGCTGCGGTTTCCAGGGCATAACCCCAAAAGGAAATAGGTAGATTTGTGAAACACATCATGGGTCGTACCATATCCAATAGAGTACGATTCCTCCTTTCAGCTATACCATTTAATTGAGGTGTATAAGGAGGAGTCCATTCAGAGAGAATCCCTTTATCTTTAAGATAGTCAAGAAATTCCATGGATAAGTATTCAACCCCTCGATCTGATCAATTTTAATACTTTTTCCTGTTTGTTTTTCAACCATACTTTGATACTCTTTAAATTTATCAAAGGCTTTAGATTTATGTTTCATTAAATACACATATCCGAACCTTGATAAATCATCAGTGAACGTTATAAAATAAGAGTAACCTCCTTTAGCATGAGTTGTCATAGGACCACATACATCTGTATGTATTGGTCCCAGCAACTCATTTGTCCTTTCTCCATGTCCACTAAATGTAGTCTTGGTCATTTTTCCCATAAAACATGATTCACAAGTTCCTAATGATTCATAATCATAAGTATCAAAGAATTTTTCTTTGTATAACTTGTTAATTCTTGTCTCACTAATATGACCAAGTCGACAATGCCAAAGTAAAGTATGATTTATTTCATCTCTTTTTTGTTTCTTATCAATGTGAAGAATTTTGTTATTTTGAGATAGTGTCAATAAACCATTATTGAAAATGCCAAAACAAATAATTTCATTAGAAAAAAGAATCGAGCAACCATTTCTCGTTACATTTAGTACATACCCTTGTTTTAACAATAAGAGTATAGATACAATGTTTCTAATGATCTTAGGCATATAATAACAGTCTTTAAGCTCTAAGATCTTCCCAGAAGGTAGCTTCAATATATATGTCCCTACAGCACCGTAGAGCTCGATGTCTCCTTCCTTTAAAACTCTAATGTTCTACAGCCCCTGCAATGATTTGCAGATATAGTGACCACAAGCGGTATCCAATACCCAAGAGTTTGAATTAGAAGAATCTAATGACAAAATTGCATGTATCTCTTACATATCTTTTGGTGCATCACTAGCACTAGTCTTCACACTTGCAAGGTAAGCTTTGCAATTCCTTTTTCAATGACCTGCTTTGCCGCAGTGAAAACAGGTTGATTATTTAGAGGCTTTCTTTCCCTTCTTCTTCTTATTGATGCCACCTTTAGGGTTCAGCCTCCTTTTTGAACCCTTTTTGCCTGCCTTCTTCTTTGAGATCCCATCCAGAAGAAAAAGAGGAGCCTTATTCTTGTTGATATGGCTCTCTGCTATCTTGAGCATATTCAGCAGGTCAGGCAGTGATACATTCAATTTGTTCATATAATAATTTAGAACAAACTGAGAAAATGACTCTGGGAGTTACTGCAGGATCATATCCTGGTTCAACTCCCCATCCATCACAAAACCTAATTGACCTAATGAGTGATCAGGTCAATAACCATTAGCACATGGTCTTGTATGGATGTTCCTTCTGTCATCCTGGCATCGAACAACTGCTTAGATATCTCATATCTAGCAGTCCTACTATGTTCTCCATAAAGCTCTTTTAAGTTAAGCAATATGGATTGAGTGTCCATGCCATCATGCTGTCTCTGAAGTTCATTACTCATTGAGGAGAGAATGATGCATTTAACAGTAAGGGAGTCAATTTGCCACATCTTAAATGTGGACTTTTCTTCCTCAGTAGCATCTTCCCTTAATGGCTCTAAATTAGGGGTGTCAAGAACGTAGGAAAGTTTCTCTTGACTGAGTACAATTTTTAAGTTCCTCAACCAGTCCACATAATTAGGACCAGTCAATTTATTGGTATCAAGTATACAACGTAATGATAGTGAAGAATTCATTTATATCTACATAAACAAAGAACATTACACAAGCAAACAACCAATGTTTGACAAAACATAATTAAATTCGGACTTTAATTTAATTATGCCTCTCACTATTTTATCAAACATCATAGTCCTCCCCTATGAAAATCGAGAAACCCTAATTGGTTTTCTTAGTAGGATTGAGACCCTAATTCCTTATAAAAGATCTTGTGTTTACACAACAAACCTTTTACAAGTTCAAAGGTAGAAAAACTCTTTCCAATTTGCATCTTATGCAATTCTCAACAAAAATTGGCCTCTAAAATATTAATAGTCTTGTGTTAGCACAACAAACCATAATGCTTTAGTTAAGTTAGACCCTTCATTATCATACAGTCATATTTGTATATATATGCCCTTGTGTTAGCACAACAAAGCATTATATCAAATATGCTGTAAGCATCTAAATGCACCAAACCATAACTATGTTAGTCCCCATAATATGTCTTGTGTTAGCACAAACAAACCTAAAATGGATCATGACATAATTATGACTTAGCATTAAGGAAGGCCTAATGTAGTGAACATTATACTAAGCATATCAATCAAGAATTAAGTTAATAAAATCGGCCAAGTAAGTGAGAGAGTAATGGGAGTCCCCCCGTTGCTTTCCTAGTCACCAATAAATTGGCCAGGTCAGACAACGGAACCAATTAAAAACCACATCCTCTTTACCAATCTTGAACCACCTAGCCTAGACACCAAATGATCAACAAATCATTGATTTTTGCTTTTGGTATATGACACTACAACTTAATATTATTTTATTAGAGGGCAATTCAAATAGAAGCACATTCTAATATTACCATTCAATCAACCATGTATCATATATCATTTTATAATGTGCCAAGTGTGTCATCATACTAAGACAACCATCTACCACATAATGGATCCACCATTATGCCAGGGCAACCTTATTTCAGTATGATGACTAGAAAGCTAAACATATCTCTATATAGGTTAAGGTTCAAGTGAAAACCCTAACCAGTGACATACATATATGCATAAACATATCAATCATATGTAACTTTAAACTTTTGCAGAGTCCTACAAAATTGGGCAACTTCAAATTTTGTAGAGTCCTACAAAAATGGGCAACCTCAAGAGTCCTACAAAATTGGGCAACTTCAATTTTGTAGAGTCTAACCAAAATGGGCAACCTCAAGAGTCCTATAAAATTGGGAAACTTCAATTTTGTAGAGTCCTACCAAAATGGGCAACCTAAAATTTTGTATGATTTAGCCCTAATAACGTGGCTCTGATACCACTGATGGGTTCTGTTACTAGGGTGGAAGCATGGATTTCAGAATATTATGAAATCATAACCTAACCCTTAATCCCAAGAACACCTTATTAAGAACATAAATCATAAAAAATATAAATTAGGGTTTAAACACCAACTTTGATCGCAAAAATCCAATTCGATGTAGAAACCTTAATCTGGTCTTTCTGATCTGCTCACCAGGCACCCAAGTGTTTGCCCTCCAACGGTGATCCACACAGGGCTTTGATCAAGACAAATGCACCGCTTCAAAACCGGTTCCTTCAATTAGACCTCTAAGGCCTAATTTAATTCAGGCAGAAACTCCTCTTATTTGGACTGATATTCCTCCTATCAACCTTTCTTTCCTCCTCTTTCTTCCTCTTTCCAATGCCTGTAAGATCACTCAAATAGGACTCTCCTAACCAAAGTTAAGGGCTTGTCTTAATTTGACTAGAGATCTTTTAGGACAAAGAAAGAGAATGCAGGAAAGAAATCTTTTTCAGAATAAAAACTCTGAACACCATTCCCCGGGCAACCATCTCCTTAAATAGCAATCCGAGGGATGCTATCAGACATCTCTTCCATGCCATAAGACATGTCCTTTCCAATAGAACGTGTCCCTTATCCAGACAACACTTCTCTTCGTTCAAAACTTAAGAGAATTAAAACAGAAGGACTCTTCAGATAAAAAAAACTTTACGAAGAGTCGCTTCCTTTTATTTTTGTTGCACGAATATCCTTGCAACATGGCCACCCATCAGCCATCAAATGGCCACCTTTATCCATGCCAAATGCCATATGGCGTGAAACACCAAGGGGCATGAAGGAAGAGTCCACGCCCCTTGTCTTTCTTGCTTTGACGGGTCATAGGAAATGGCGCATGAAAAATATCAAAGACTTATCTACAAGGGGTGTCAAGGATGATGATTTATCTGGTCCTCTACTATGTTTCAACAGCAGAAGGACTCTTCTAATATGGCGCCTCTTCATAAAATTTTTTAACGTAACTATTACGTAGAAATAGTTTGACCCAGTCAAACCTTTAGGCGCTTAATTTAGGATAGAGTCCAATCTGAATTAAACAAGTCATGTGGTTGATTTAAAAGTCCAATCCCTTGGTTTACTAGCCAAGGGTTAGCCCAACACATGAGCCTAAATTGATTTAGCCTTAATTAGACCAAATCAGCCTAAATCGGAACCCGATTCGAACTTAATTCAAATCAAGGTGCAATGGTTTGCAACATGTGCTACCATGTTCATCTTGCAAACATAGTTTAATCCAATTAAACCCTTAATCAATTCCCTTTGTGTGTGACCCATTGGGTTCCACATCTAGCCAACAGTGGGTTGGGTGCGATTTGACCTAATTTGATTTAGGCTTTAACCGAGCCGATTTAGGTCAAATTGAGCTAACCCAATTGACAATTAGAATTCTTTCTAATTCTTGATCTAATTAAACTCTTTAATTAAATCAAAAACCCACAAGGCAAGATTGACGTCTAGCAACATATCTTGCCTACCCGGAAGGTGTGGAATTTTAGTAAAATTACCAAAAATACCATTTAGTGAAAGTTACCGTGCAATTCAATCCTTCGATCAGCTTGCACCCTCAATATGACTTTGGATATGGAACCATGTCAAATCTAATATCACATTCAATTCTCTCTCAATCTAATAATGATGATTCAAATGATAAAATATTAGAAACTATTTCTAAAATTCATACTTTGATCAATGTTTCCTTGAATCACCATTAGATCGAAATTAGCTGGATGCGATCTCCTCTTACTAGGGTTGATCGATTCCTTGTTCGACCTACTCACAACCTCTATACAATTCACCATATCCAGTATCACCCTATACATGACTCAATGTCATGAATAAGTGTGAACCAAATCATGGGTTCATGCATCAAGGCACTATGGTAGTCTCAGGTCAAAGGATTACATGCACTACTCCCTCTATGAAAACCATCTATTGACAAGTAGATAAGACTCCATTAGATGTTTTCAAGTCGGATCAAATTCAGTGAACTCATTCTCTAATGAGCACCCATGTCCTTGTATTAGTGTCCTACACAAGTAATTGTAAGATCAATTACCCTCATTAATGAGCATACAAAGGATATGCTTGTCTTTCCGAAAACATTGATCCCCTACTCAATATCCCTTTGACTAGGAATACTTAAGATTAGGATTTTTAGGTTTTAAGTCTTACTGGTATGATCTCATCTTAACCCTTAAAACCATAGCCCTAGTCTATGGGGTTCATCATATCATAAATCTAAGACACAGCGTATGATGAAAAAGATGCCTTTTAATATATATAATTGTCAATACAAAAGTTTGGAAGTTTTCAGGATATCCCAATAAAATTACAAGTTTTAATTGGCTTGCAGGGCATAATCCTTTCAGTCTCCCACTTGCATTAAAGCCAATCACCCTTATATTTAATCCCCATACTATCGAGGTGGCGATCAAACTCCCGCTGTGGTAGAGCCTTAGTGAACGGGTCTGCTATATTGTTCTTTGTCTCTACTCGCTTGATGCAGACTTCTTATCTTTTGACAATCTCTTGAACAAGATGGAAGCATCTCAGAATATGCTTTGACTTATGATGAGCTCTTGGTTCCTTAGCTTGAGCAACAGCTCCAGTATTGTCACAATAAAGTGGTATTGGATTCTCAATCTCAGGAACCACGCCCAACTCAGTGATGAACTTCCTCATCCAGATTGCTTCCTTGGCGGCTTCACTAACAGCTATGTATTTTGCTTCTGTTGTTGAGTCAGCTACAATCTGCTGTTTAGTACTCTTCCAGCTTACTATCCCAACATTTAGGGTAAAGACATACCCTGAAATGGATTTGCTATCATTTGGATCTGTTTGAAAACTAGAATCAAAGTACGCTTCTAGTTTAAGATCACAACCTTCGTATATTAGAAAAATATTCTTAGTCCTTTTCAAGTACTTAAGAATTTTTTCATAGCTTTCCAATATCCTCTCCTGGATCAGCTTGAAACCTACTGACTATGCCTAAGGCATATGCCACATCAGGCCTGGTACATAATATGGCATACATTATTGAGCCTACTGCCGAAGCATAAGGTATAGAACTCATTCTATTTCTCTCTTCAGGTGTCTTTGGAGACATCCTTTTAGAGAGGTGTATGCCTTGACTCATGGGTAAGTAACCTCATTTACTCCCATCCATGCTGAACCTTTTCATCACTAAGTCAATGTACCTAGACTGGGATAAGCCTAGCGTCCTCTTGGATCTATCTCTATAGATTTTAATACCAAGTATGTAGGATGCTTCTCCCAAGTCTTTCATGAAAAATTTATTAGATAGCCAAATTTTGACTGATTGTAACATTAGGATATCATTCCCAATGAGAAGTATGTCATCTACATATAGAATCAGGAAGACTATGGTACTCCCACTATTCTTTTTATATACACAAGGCTCATCCACATTTTTGATGAAACCAAACTCTTTGATTGTTACATCAAAACAGATGTTCCAACTCCTTGAAGCTTGCTTCAATCCATAAATGGATTTCTTAAGCTTACACACTTGATTAGGTTTGTCTCTTGAGACAAAATCTTCTGGCTGTGACATGTAAACTTCCTCCTCAAGGAAACCATTGAGGAAGGCTATTTTTACATCCATCTGCCAGATCTCATAATCATGGTATGCTGCTATAGCAAGCATGATCCGAATAGATTTGAGCATGGCAACAGGGGAGAATGTTTCATTATAATCAAAACCCTGTTTTTGTCTGAAACCTTTAGCCAGTAATCTGGCTTTATAGGTTTCGACTTGGCCATCTGCTCCAATCTTTTTCTTATAGACCCATTTGCACCCAATAGGGTTTACACCCTCTGGTGCCTCAACCAAAGTCCATACTTGGTTGACATACATGGAGTCCATTTCGGAATTCATGGCATCTTGCCATCTGTCAAGTCCCTACTCATGACAGCTTCCGTATAAATCAGAGGTTCATCATTTTGAATGATTTGGGCTTCATTATTCTCAATAATGAACCCATACCTCTCAGGTGCTTGTCGCACTCTATTAGACTTACGGAGAGGAGTTGTGTGTTCTGGTTCTACCCTAACTATTGGTTGAGATGTGTCTATTTGTTTATTTTGAACTTCTTCAAGTTCAATATTTCTCCCCCTGCCCTTTTGTATGATAAATTCTTTCTCCATAAAAGTGGCATGCCTACTGATAAATAACTTTTGTTCAACAGGGTGGTAGAATAGATATCCTATACCATCTCTAGGATATCCAATAAATAGACACTTATCTGCTCTAGCATCCATCTTGTGTCCAAAATTTCTTTTGACATATGCTGGACATCCTCATATCTTAAGATACTTAAGATTGGGTTTCTTTCCTCTCCATATTTCATAAGGAGTGCTAGAGACAGACTTAGATGGTACTCTGTTCAAAATGTAATCTGCGGTTTCCAGGGCATAACCCCAAAAGGAAATAGGTAGATTTGTGAAACACATCATAGATCGTACCATATCCAATAGAGTACGATTCCTCCTTTTAGCTACACCATTTAATTGAGGTGTATAAGGAGGAGTCTATTCAGAGAGAATCCCTTTATCTTTAAGATAGTCAAGAAATTCCATGGATAAGTATTCACCCCCTCGATCTGATCGAAGAATTTTAATACTTTTTCCTGTTTGTTTTTCAACCATACTTTGATACTCTTTGAATTTATCAAAGGCTTCTTATTTATGTTTCATAAGATACACATATCCGAACCTTGATAAATCATTAGTGAATGTTATAAAATAAGAGTATCCTCCTTTAGCATGAGTTGTCATAGGACCACATACATCTGTTTGTACTAGTCCCAGCAACTCATTTGTCCTTTCTCCATGTCCACTAAATGAAGTCTTGGTCATTTTTTCCATAAGACATGATTCACAAGTTCCTAATGATTCATAATCATAAGGATCAAAGAATTTTTCTTTGTATAACTTGTTAATTCTTGTCTCTCTAATATGACCAAGTCGACAATGCCAAAGTAAAGTATGATTTATTTCATCTCTTTTTTGTTTCTTATCAATGTGAAGAATTTTGTCATTCTGAGATAGAGTCAATAAACCATTATTGAAAATGCCAAAACAAATAATTTCATTAGAAAAAAGAATCGAGCAACCATTTCTCGTTACATTTAGTACATACCCTTGTTTCAATAATAAGGGTATAGATACAATGTTTCTAATGATCTTAGGCATATAATAATAGTTTTTAAGCTCTAAGATCTTCCCAGAAGGTAGCTTCAATATATATGTCCCTACAGCTTTTGCTTGGATGGAATCTCCTCTAGCACCGTAGAGCTCGAAGTCTCCTTCCTTTAAAACTCTAATGTTATATAGCCCCTGCAATGATTTGCAGATATGGTGACCACAAGCAGTATCCAATACCCAAGAGTTTGAATTAGAAGAATCTAATGACAAAATTGCATGTATCTCATACATACCTTTTGGTGCATCACTAGCACCAGTCTTCACAC
This sequence comes from Areca catechu, assembly GCA_021397845.1. Classification (NCBI taxonomy): domain Eukaryota; kingdom Viridiplantae; phylum Streptophyta; class Magnoliopsida; order Arecales; family Arecaceae; genus Areca; species Areca catechu. Next base: position 120,341,815 of record CM038043.1, read on the forward strand.
TTGCAAGGTAAGCCATGCAATTCCTTTTCCAATGACCTGCTTTGCTGCAGTGAAAACAGGTTGATTATTTAGAGGCTTTCTTTCCCTTCTTCTTCTTATTGATGCCACCTTTAGGGTTCAGCCTCCTTTTTGAACCCTTTTTGCCTGCCTTCTTCTTTGAGATCCCATCCAGAAGAAAAAGAGGAGCCTTATTCTTGTTGATATGGCTCTCTGCTATTTGAGCATATTCAGCAGCTCAGGCAGTGATACATTCAATTTGTTCATATAATAATTTAGAACAAACTGAGAAAATGACTCTGGGAGTTACTGCAGGATCATATCCTGGTTCAACTCCCCATCCATCACAAAACCTAATTGACCTAATGAGTGATCAGGTCAATAACCATTAGCACATGGTCTTGTATGGATGTTCCTTCTGTCATCCTGGCATCGAACAACTGCTTAGATATCTCATATCTAGCAGTCCTACTATGTTCTCCATAAAGCTCTTTTAAGTTAAGCAATATGGATTGAGTGTCCATGCCATCATGCTGTCTCTGAAGTTCATTACTCATTGAGGCGAGCATGATGCATTTAACAATAAGGGAGTCAATTTGCCACATCTTAAATGTGGACTTTTCTTCCTCAGTAGCATCTTCCCCTAATGGCTCTAAATTAGGGGTGTCAAGAACGTAGGAAAGTTTCTCTTGACTGAGTACAATTTTTAAGTTCCTCAACCAGTCCACATAATTGGGACCAGTCAATTTATTGGTATCAAGTATACAACATAATGATAGTGAAGAAGCCATTTATATCTACATAAACAAAGAACATTACATAAGCAAACAACCAATGTTTGACAAAACATAATTAAATTGGGACTTTAATTTAATTATGCCTCCCACTATTTTATCAAACATCATAGCCCTCCCCTATGATAATCGAGAAACCCTAATTGGTTTTCTTAGTGGGATTGAGACCCTAATTCCTTATAAAAGATCTTGTGTTTACACAACAAACCTTTTACAAGTTCAAAGGTAGAAAAACTCTTTCCAATTGCATCTTATGCAATTCTCAACAAAAATTGGCCTCTAAAACATTAATAGTCTTGTGTTAGCACAACAAACCATAATGCTTTAGTTAAGTTAAACCCTTCATTATCATACAGTCATATTTGTATATATATGCCCTTGTGTTAGTATAACAAAGCATTATATCAAATATGCTGTAAGCATCAAAATGCACTAAACCATAACTATGTTAGTCCCCATAATATGTCTTGTGTTAGCACAAACAAACCTAAAATGGATCATCACATAATTATGACTTAGCATGAAGGAAGGCCTAATGTAGTGAACATTACACTAAGCATATCAATCAAGAATTAAGTTAATAAAATCAGCCAGGTAAGTGGGAGAGTAATGGGAGTCCCCCCGTTGCTTTTCTAGTCACCAATAAATTGGCCAGGTCAGACAACGGAACCAATTAAAAATCACATCCTCTTTACCAATCATGAACCACCTATCCTAGACACTGAATGATCAACTAATCATTGATTTTTGCTTTTGGTATATGACACTACAACTTAATATTTTTTATTAGAGGGCAATTCAAACAGAAGCACATTCTAATATTACCATTCAATCAACCATGCATCATATATCATTTTATAATGTGCCAAGTGTATCATCATACTGGACAACCATCTATCACATAATGGATCCACCATTATGACAGGGCAACCTTATTTCAGTATGATAACTAGAAAGCTAAACATATCTCTATATCGGTTAAGGTTTAAGTGAAAACCCTAACCAGTGACATACATATATGCATAAATATATCAATCATATGTAACTTTAAACTTTTGCAGAGTCCTACAAAATTGGGCAACTTCAAATTTTGTAGAGTCCTACAAAAATGGGCAATCTCAAAAGTCCTACAAAATTGGACAACTTCAACTTTGTAGAGTCCTACCAAAATGGGCAACCTCAAGAGTCCTACAAAATTGGGCAACTTCAATTTCGTAGAGTCTAACCAAAATGGACAACCTTAAGAGTCCTGCAAAATTGGGCAACTTCAATTTTGTAGAGTCCTACCAAAATGGGCAACCTAAAATTTTGTATGATTTAGCCCTAATAACATGGCTCTGATACCACTGATGGGTTTTGTTACTAGAGCGAAAGCATGGATTTCAAAATATTATGAAATCATAACCTATCCCTTAATCCCAAGAACACCTTATTAAGAACATAAATCATAAAAAATATAAATTAGGGTTTAAACACCAACTTCGATCGCAAAAATCCAATTCGATGTAGAAACCTTAATCTGGTCTTTCTGATCTGCTCAGTAGGCACCCAAGTGTTCGCCCTCCAACGGTGATCCACACTGGGCTTTGATCAAGACAATTGCACTGCTTCAAAATAGGTTCCTTCAATTATACCTCTAAGGCCTAATTTAATTCAGGCAGAAACTCCTCTTATTTGAACTAATATTCCTCTTATCAACCTTTTTTCCTCCTCTTTCTTCCTCTTTCAAATGCCTATAAGATCACTCAAATAGGACTCTCCTAACCAAAGTTAAGGGCTTGTCTTAATTTGACTAGAGATCTTTTAGGACAAAGAAAGAGAATGCAGGAAAGAAATATTTTTCAGAATAAAAACTCTGACCACCATTCCTTGGGCACCCATCTCCTTAAATAGCAATCTAAGGGATGCTTTAAGACATCTCTTCCATGCCATAAGACATGTCCTTTCCAATAGAACGTGTCCCTTATCCAGACAACACTTCTTTTTGTTCAAAACTTAAGAGAATTAAAATAGAAGGACTCTTCGGATAAAAAAAACTTTACGAAGAGTCGTTTCCTTTTATTTTTGTTGCACGAATATCCTTGCAACATGGCCACCCATCAGCCATCAAATGGCCGCCTTTATCCATGCAAAATGCCATATGGCGTGAAACACCAAGGGGCATGAAGGAAGAGTCCACACCCCTTGTCTTTCTTGCTTTGACGGGTCATAGGAAATGGCGCATGAAAAATATCAAAGACTTATCTGCAAGGGGTGGAAAGGATGATGATTTATCTAGTCCTCTACTATGTTTCAACAGTAGAAGGACTCTTCTAATATGGTGCCTCTTCATAAAATTTTTTAACGTAACTATTACGTAGAAATAGTTTGACCCAGTCAAACCTTTAGGCGCTTAATTTAGGATAGAGTCCAATCTGAATTAAACCAGCCATGTGGTTGATTTAAAAGTCCAATCCCTTGGTTAACTAGCCAAGGGTTAGCCCAAAACATGAGCCTAAATTGATTAGCCTTAATTAGACCAAATCAGCCTAAATCGGAACCCGATTCGAACTTAATTAGAATTAAGGTGCAATGGTTTGCAACATGTGCTAGCATGTTCATCTTGCAAACATAGTTTAATCCAATTAAACCCTTAATAAATTCCCTTTGTGTGTGACCCATTGGGTTCCACATCTAGCCAGCAGTGGGTTGGGTGCGATTTGACCTAATTTGATTTAGGCTTTAACCTAGCTGATTTAGGTCAAATTGAGCTAACCCAATTGATAATTAGAATTCTTTCTAATCTTGATCTAATGAAACTCTATAATTAAATCAAAAACCCACAAGGCAAGATTGACGTCTAGCAATGTATAATGCCTACCTGGAAGGTGTGGAATTTTAGTGAAAATACCAAAAATACCCTTCAGTGAAAGTTACCATGCAATTCAATCCTTCGATCAGCTTGCATCCTAAATATGACTTTGGATATGGAACCATGTCAAATCCAATATCCCATTCAATTCTTTCTCAATTTAATAATGATGATTCAAATGATGAAATATTAGAAACTATTTCTAATATTCATACTTTGATCAAAGTTTCCTTGAATCACCATTTGATCGAAATCAGCTGGATGCGATCTCCTCTTACTAGGGTTGATCGATTCCTTGTTCGACCTACTCACAACCTCCATATACAATTCACCATATCCAGTATCACCCTGTACATGACTCAATGTCATGAATAAGTGTGAACCAAAACATTGGTTCATGCATACAAGGCACTATGGTAGTCTCGGGTCAAAGGATTACATGCACTACTCCCTCTATGAAAACCATCTATTGACAAGTAGATAAAACTCCATTAGATGTTTTCAAGTCTGATCAAGTTCAGTGAACTCATTCTCTAATGAGCACCCATGTCCTTGTATTAGTGTCCTATACAAGTAATTGTAAGATCAATTACTCTCATTAATGAGCATACAAAGGATATGCTAGTCTTTCCGAAAACATTGATCCCCTACTCAATGTCCCTTTGACTAGAAATACTTAAGATTAGGATTTTTAGGTTTTAAGTCTTACTGGTTTGATCTCGTCTTAACCCTTAAAACCATAGCCCTAGTCTATGGGGTTCATCATATCATAAATCTAAGACACAGCGTATGATGAAAAAGATGCCTTTTAATATATATAATTGTCAATACAAAAGTTTGGAAGTTTTCAGGATATCCCAATAAAATTACATGTTTTAATTGGCTTGCAGGGCATAATCCTTTCAAGGTTTGCATTATACTTCTGGCATACCCTATGGAATTTGCTAGGGGCCCATTGTAAGTTTTCATGTACATGTCAAGCTAGGATCAAACCTAGGGAACCTATAATCTCTTAGGTTTAGGTCTAAAGAGTTTAATAAAAATTCCTTTTATAGGAATGCATAGTCAAGTCTGTTAGGTATTGGTATGAGTCCTTTGCATCATCTTGTTAGGAGTCTGCATGTGCCCAGCATGTTCACCACCTGCACTAATTTTGAAAGAAACTGGCTAATTCCCGAGGAAGGGCCAAGAAATTTGATGTATTGGATTCTATCTTGGTTAGGCTTAGGCCTAAAGAAAGCTTCATGCTCGCAGAGCCGGACCTTTTAGAGTGATAGGGAGGGTTGGACCAAATGCCTATGTAATAGATTTGCCTTCGGATTTGGGCATTAGTTCTACCTTCAATATTACAAACCTGGTTGAGTACAGGGAACCGGCAGCGATACCTAGTGAGGCCTTTGGACCTATTCCTTTCCATTGTGAGTGACCCTAACCCAGAGTGTCCACCAACAAATTGGCCTGAGAGAGGAGAACGGATCAAGCGTATCTTGGACGATCAAGCCATAATGACCCAGGGCCGTGGTTATCAACGCTTCCTAGTCCGATGGCAAGGCTGGTCAGAGTCGGATGATTCGTGGATTTCTCGAGAGGACTTGCAATGCCTAAACCTAGACCTCCTCAAGAGATATGTGAGCCAGCTTGATTTTCACTCGATACGGTCGAGTTCCTCCCACCCCGGGAGAATTGGTGGGGACACCAGAGGTACCAGAATAAGACAAAGGCTTCTCAATCCTATGTGGATCACTTAATTATGGGGGACTAATATGCATGCAATTTTTTTTGTATGTTTTACATGTTGAGTTAGGTGATTAATTCCTGAATTTCAGATCAAAATTATTTGTAGGGAATTTTGATGAATGAAAATCTTGAGTTCTTCTATTGAGTTGTGTGATACCCTGCTGTGTGCATAAAGGGGTTTGCGAGAGTTTTTCTTCCCAGTGCTGCAATCATCTTCCTGCTGCCAACAAGCATCTCAGATCCCTGGATGCCCACTCCAAAAGAAGCCTTCCCTTACTATTTTTCCTTTATTTTCTTGTTCCTTTGTGAGTTTTCTAACCCCTGACAGGTCGTTTACAGGTCCCCAAGTTCCTACGAATCCAACGACTCCAGCCAAGCCTCAATCAGATCACCGAGCAGAAAGCCGGGTATCCGCGGGTCTTTGGCTCGATTTTCCATGCCGCATCCATCGAGGAATGAGAGACCCATTGCTGCGATCTTCACAGACATTGTCAGGTACACCCTCTCTACCTCCAGTAGTTTTATTATAGGAGAACTTGCCTTAACCGAGGCTTCTCAGCCCCGGCGATCCTTCTTTTCTAGTTTTCTAGGTCCTAATCTGCATGCTGATCTTCTAAAATTCATATAAAATTCCCTACAACTTATTTTAATCTGAAATTTGGGAATTAATCACTCAACCCCACATATAAAACATACAAAAAAAATGGCATGCATATTAGTTCCCCATCACTTAGCTACATTCAAGTCCATTGTAATAAAGCTTAGTTCATCTAAGTTATCTTTATTTGAGTCCTGTATTAGTCAGCTCATGTTGAGCTAGTCCAGTCCAGTGCTAGTCAGCTCATGTTGAGCTAATTTTATTTTTTTGAGTCCTGTCCAAGCACACTGAAGACTCAAGACCACATCATACAAGTGAAAACTAAGTCCAACCAGATTGAAGACATGGAAGTGTAGCCCAAGTCCAACCCAGCTTGAAGATTTGAAGACCCCAGGAGGAGAAATCAGAAACCCTAAAGCCCTGGACCAGCTGGAAGCAGATTGGGCCAGCCCTGGACCAGCTGGAAGCAGATTGGGCCAGCCCAGGCCAAGGAGGGAGCAAGGGCACCAAGAGCTTATGGTGACCACCCCTTGGTCGACCACTTAGAGTCACCCTCTTGGCCAACCAAGGAAAGGAGAGAGAGAGAATTTTTAGGGATTTTTTCTATCTAATGTTTCTATATTTTCTAGCTAGGGTTTGGATGGGAATAAGACTCCTATGTAATTACTTTTGTATCCTTACTTGGATCCCAAGAGGTCTAATTAAAGGACCCTAGTCTCTTGTATGAGAGCTAACTTTGATATATGAATGATAATTGAGTTTTTGACAGCCGCTGTGTGCGACCCTGCTGTGTGCTTTAGGGGTTTATTGGTGTCTTCCTCTTCTCGGTGTTGCAACAGATTCCTGTCGCCCGCCTGTCCTCCAAACCTTGGCCGCCCACTCCAAAACTTCCTTTTCCTTTGATGTTTTCTCTTATTTTCTTCTTCACCCTTGAGTTTTCTAACCCCTGACAGGTCATTTGCAGGTCCCTCGACTCCAACGAATCCAACGACTCCAGCCAGGCCTCTATCGGATCACCGAGCAGAAAGTCGGGAATCCGTGGGTCTCTGACTTGATTTTCCAGGCCGCATCCATCGAGGATGAATGATCTCTTTGCTGTGATCTTCATCAGGCACTTCAGACATTGCCAGGTATACCCCATCTGCCACCAGTAGTTTTATTGAAGATGAACAAGCCCAACCGAGACTTCTCAGCCTCGGCGGTCCTATTTCCTTTGCTTTTTAGGTCCTGTTATGCATGTTGTAGCCTCTTATTTTTATATAGAACCTTCTACGTTGTTCCTTAATCTGCTCTTCGGGATTAATCATCCAACTTAACAAAAAAAATATAACAAAAAATCATTGCATGCATATAGGTCCCGCATCAATCTCCTAGGGTGGGGAGGTGATTTAAACTCTGGTTTAGTGTGAGGCTTCTGGGTCCTAACCCGAGTTTCTAGTCTTGTTAAACATTGATAAAACTTATCAAGCTTATTATTCATCCTAGCTATCTGTTCAATGATGACCTTTAATTTATCCTTGCAATCGTTCTCCATGGGTTCACTTGACTGGGGATGATGGGGGTGATAAAGGACTCAAGACCTAGTCGACATGCAACACACAATGAAAGGTGCTATGGGTTCGCTAGACCTAGGACTTCAATCATAATGAGTCCACGTAAAAGACATACAGCACAATCAACTAGCCCTTTTACCGGCCAGGTAAGAGGTGGGAGTGTGGGAGGCCCCCCTTGCTTTTCCAAGGACCCAATTAAGGAACCACAACACCGCTTAGGTCGTTTGATGCTAGACCTCTTGCCTTAGACACTGGCTTCCCAGTACCAATTGAAGCATTGTATGCAACCTGCTTCCCCAAAATGTTCAAATCCAACTCATTAATGTCCCTAATCTATTAGATTGCTACTCGATTTTAGATTAGGTTTGGGTTCGAAATGCAAGGGTGGTTGTTTTTAGGCTAAGGAAAGGTAATGACTTCCTTCCCTTAGCTTTTGATATTGACGTCCTTAAGTGATTTATGAAAATGACATACAAATGAACTAATGAGATGTATCTAAGTTATATTTTTGGATATTTGATATATGATAGCATAAATAAGGTGCTGGAAATGACAAGAGATGAAGCTAAATGTAAACTATTTGAGAAATGAAAACATGAAAAGATGCACTTGCTGAAAATCTCAGAACATATTTGTGCTGGGTATGTTTGCTGGTTCCCTATACTCGACTAAGTCCAGTATTTTAAAAGTTGAGCTAATGCCATAATCCGGGGGTAGCTCAAGCACAAAGTCATTAAGGCCAACTCTCCTTATCCTAAAGGGACCTGCTCCACGAGCATGAAGTTTCTTAACGATTCCTGGTGGAAATCGTTCAGGCTTAAGCCTAATCATTACAAAATCCCTTATTTCATATTCTTTGGCTTGCTTTTGGGAATCGCCAAATTATTTTAGAATTTGTACTTAATACAGAATTCTAGTATGATGCAAAATGTAGACTCAACTATGTATTCCTACTGAGAGAAATTGTATTGGACTCTTTAGGGCCTAAACCTAACAGATTATTGACTCTCTAGGTTTGACCCTGGTCTGGTATGCACAAGTATAATTCCCATGGATCCCTGGCAAATGCCATAAGGTCTTCCAAAAGTAGGTCGCAAATGGGATGGGCTCAAGGGTTCATGCATCTTGGTGATTTCAATATAATGTAACCTAATGGCTTTAAAAACATGTGTAGACCAAGGAAAGGATAGGAAATATGAAGGAGACTCAGGGACTGGTTCAAAACTAAAGAGACTAACCTTAATGTATGAATATTGATCTATGGGTGTACTTGTCCTAACCTCATGATTAGTAATAGGAGGATCTATAGGTGCATGTTCTAGGGTAGGCTGGGTGCTCCTAGAAGGTGGAAGGTCATCAGGAAGGTCTTTGAAAAGTTTATCTTGAAAGTCCTCTAAACTAATGTCTACTTCTTGGGGTTGTTCCTTAGAGACTTGTTTCTGGACCTTCTCTATAGGAAATACTTGAGAACCTTCACTTTCATCTACTTTGTTTGATCCTGACTCGGGCATTTCTTCTTCAAATTCTATAGTGGGTTCAGGATCATTTTCCTTTGATTCCATAATGATTTCAACCTTGGGTTCATCTTCATCACACTTCTCCACTAAACTTGATTCACGGATTTCTTCTGGGGATTCCTCAATAGGCTTAGGGGTTTCCTCACTTATATTCTTAGTAGGCTCAATCCTTTCTCCCTGAAATTCTTCCGAAGGTTCTTCTCTCCGGGTTGGTTCATAAATCTCTTTTGTGGCAAGGGTTCCCTCGATCTTCGTATACCCGCTCCGGAGGTATGATTTCCTTCCACAAGAAAATAGTAGAAAAAAACTTATTTTTATCCAATTTTTCTATGATTAGTAAAGGATTAATAGTAGATTAATGAAAAATTTATTATTAATTTTTTTGAATTTTTTTAGGATGGTTTTCATGCAACTTAATTTTAGCCTAGTTTTAGGTATGCAGAAATTTCAGAACTAGTAGCTAAATCCTAGTTTAACCTTCACTCTGATACCAAAACTGATGCAGGACAATTATAAAAACCTATTATACTGATTATTAACCTAATTAATTATAAAAACAATAATTAAGATTTTTATATAATTTTAGATTTTTAGAGAAGACTCAAAATATGCAATTAAAGAAACTAGTTCTAGTTAACTACCCAAGCAAGTAAAACTACAAAGTAACTAGAAAGCAGGACTTGGTGGTTGAGAAACCACCATAAACTAGGGTTTACTTTCAATTAATCAAAAATTAAAAAGTAGGGAATAAGTTTTCAGTTTTACAAACAAAAATTGCTCTTCTAAAATAGATCTGGCAGGACTCTCAAGATTCTCATGGCAGGGTTTCAAGAACTCGATCCCGGGATCCAATCTCCGCACGATGCTAGTTTCTAGGCAAGAATACCTGACTTCGATTCCTGATCACCTGCAAACACTCAACAATAAAAAACACAAATTAGGAAGCAACAAAGGAAGGGAAAAGAATGGAAGGGAAAGGGTTAGAAGTGGTGGCTAGGGTTTTTTTGTCGACTGGATAGGTAGGATAACTAGGGCCTCTCACCCCGCAATGTTTCGAAGAATAAAGGAAAAGGGCCTCACACCCCATGATGTTCCAAAGAACAAAGGAAAAGGGCCTTACACCCCGCGATATTCCAAAGAACAAAGGAAAAGGGCCTCACACCCCATGATGCACATAGCAAGGGAAGAAGATTCGGCAGAGCTTCTTTATTAATGATTAATAATTATATTTACAAGGGTGGTTGATAGGGTATTTATAAACCCTCAACCAATGGTGTAAGGGATTCAAAGACTAGACTTTTTCTCCCTTGGACTGCAACTCTTGGAACTTTGGTCTGTCGGCCTGGACTCTTGCTTGTTGGGTAGATCTGGACTCCTTTCAAAGTGGGCGACAACCATGAACTTCTCATCCAAAGTGGGCACCAAGATGGAGATAAGGTGAGGTGGCTTGATGTAGGGTCAAGATGCTTCATCACTTGGCCTTGGTGCTGGGTTCTGGAGTCTGGATGATGTGGGCTTGTGCAGGTAAGTGGACTCTTCAGTCTGGATAAGAGAAGACTCAAGAGTTTTGGTGAAACTCTAGAGTTTTAAGAACTTAAGCAGCTGGCAACCTATTTGATTGAAATGCTTGAAGTAGAAACCCTTGGGCCTCCAACACTTTGCATAATGTTGGTTGAAACTCTTTGGAAGATGGCATGAAGGAGGGGAAGAGTTACTTGGCCAACTCTTAGAATTTGGAGAGTCCTTCACACTTACTCATCTTAAAAGGAGAGGCACCATTTAATTCTTCTCACATGGGTCGACCAAGGTGTAAAATGAAGTGGCAAGTGCGTTATCCCAATGGCAAGCAATTTTCAGACATGTCATGTGTTCTTGTCCTGGTTGAAGTGCCAAATGGTGTTGTCCCAATAAAGTGTCATGACATGTACAAATATGATAAGTGTTGATATCCCCTGATGATGTGGCAGGTGTTGTCCAAATTCTTGGAATGGTGGCGCCAAAAACAAATTGACTTGGGCTAGTACATGGAGTCACATGGCTTGTCTTGGTCTAGCACATGGAGTCATATGGCTTGTCTTGGGCTAGCACATGGGAATGCAATTGGGTGCCCCTTGTATTACAAGACTCAATAACTAATTATTACAAGACTCAAAATTAAACCAACCAAATAACTAAGCCCCACTTGATCAATTGATCAAAAGGCATAACCTTATGCAACAAAAAATAATAAATTTGGTAAACAAGGTTTGGCCCAATAGAGCTTGACACAGCCAATAAAAGGGGTTTTGACTCAATGTGGTAAAAAGGATTTAGCCCAAAAGGCTAAATAACAAAACGCTAATTATAGTGGGTAAAAAGGGCTAATCTGAACTAAGCCAAAATGACAGAATTTAAGATAGAATATTTATATGGTAAAAGGGGTTGGATTCAGGGCTTCATTCACAGGTGATCCACAGGGATGTGGGTTCAACCTGTCGATTTATTCTGGCTCTGGTGCCTGCACCATCTTCTTCCTTGCAGGTGGAGCATGTGCCTTCCAAGTGATTGTCATCTCAAAGGTATGGGCTTACATTACATATGTGTGACATATTATTCTTGCTGCATCATTGTGTGATTCCATGAATAGTTCTTTGTTTCATACTTTAGATGCTTGATTTCATACATACATTACTCTAGATGCATCAAGATCCATGTAACGGCCTGTGTTAATTAGATTAACATATCATAGATAAAAGTGTTTTATCTTCTTCCACTACACCATGCTGTTTAGAAAAGGTTATTAAATTGCATGCATTGGCCCCACGACTACTTTTCCATCCCAACAATGGTATCAGAGCCAGGTTAAGATGCATGTCTAGTTTAAAGATTTTGTATGAAATCGACTTAAATTCCTTCACAAATTACTTGGATTATGGTGGATTCGCCATGGCCGTCCGGTCATAAGAGAGAAGTATGGTTTAAAGGCCATCTCTTCCTATTCACTGGGGTTTTCCTATGATGTGTAGGGTTCCCTCTACGTCCTGACCTTATGAAGAAGAAAGCGAGGGATTTGATAGGTTAAAATGGTTATAATCTATGGTTGATAGATTATAACTATGCTTAGACAAGATCTAAAACATGTATGATCTAAAACTTTGAAAAGTTCAAGGAAAAATTCTAAAACTTGAAGTTATCATTTCTGCTCTAATTATCCGAGCCGACTCTGTTGGGAATCCGGTGCACCATTGTGAAAAATAATTTCAAAAATGATGAAATTTGCACCATAAACCCTTAGCCAGGATCTCCTTATTCAGGATTAAAACATATATTAAACATGCAAACTTACATTGTTAGAATTAGGGCACCAACCTGTTAACGCTAAATCCAATTTTTGATGTTGAATCAAAACTTGATGTTGAATGCCCCTTTTGAATTCACCAGGCGTCCAAATGTCTACCCTCCAATGGTGATCCACAAGAAGATTGATCAAGATGCTAGCTTCTTCAAAATTCCTTCACTTGAATTCTTATCCTAGAACTCAAGAGGACTATGGCTTTAAAACTCCACGGTAGGGACTCCTTACTTCCTTTCTTTCTTCTTCCTCTCCCTTTCTTAAGACCTTGTCCTAAGAATAAAACTCTTGTCTTGAAGGAGGAGGAGGATTTAAGATACTAATGTCTTAATGTAAAAGGAAATAGAAACAGAGTAGTAATTCTTTTCTTTTACCGATCGAGAGATTCTTCCTATCTCTTGTTTTAGACTTGAGTTTCAACAGAGAAGAGAACTCTGTAAAAGGGAAACTCTCTGTGTCCTAAACAAGCTAAGGAGGAATCAGTCTCCTGGAAAGAAAAGAAAAATAAAACCTCTGTCGTCATACATTAATCACCCGAAGTCTCTGTTCCTTAAATAGATTACAAAAAGGTGCCTTTTCAAAAGAACACAACTCTCCGTAAAAATATTTCTCACGGTCTTCCATATTTCTCACGCCCCCTTCCCTCCTTCTCACGCCCTTCCAGATTAAAACTCACAGCTTTTCCTAAAAGAAAAGTAATGAAATTCCAGAAGAAGGGAATCGCGATATTTCGGTCTCCGAAGAGATGTTATTTCGCGCAACCGGGAAGAGTCAGTGCCTTTTGTCTTTCTTAAAAATCTTCCAGCCATTGGATTCCCATCCAAGGGGACACATGTGAGGCGCTAATAGTGAGAAATGAAGCCGCCCCATCTTAATTCATCGGAGAATTAAGTGGGCGTGCCAAGAGTCCATGCGCCCATGGACTCCTCCAAATGGCGCGCCAAGAGTCCATAAGCGCATGGACTCTTGGCATTTTGGCGTGAAAATGCAAGGGGGCGGGTGGGGAGGCTAGCCTAGTTACATGGCTAGCCAATAGGATTAGCCATAATCCCTATAAACTCAAATAGGGTCTAATTAGATCCAATTATAATCTAAATTGAACCAATCCGGAACCCTAATTCGAATCCGATTCGAATAGAAGCTAGGGTTTGCAACACCTGCTAGAGTGTTATCCTGCAAAGATGATTTAATCATAAATTAAACTCTTGATCAATCCTCTTAAGTGTGTGACCCATTGGGTTCCACATCTAACCAGCAGTGGGTTCGAATACAAGTTGACCTAATTTGATTAGAACTCTTTCTAATCGATTTAGGTCAAACCGGGCTTTCCCGACTTGATCAATTAGGACTCTTCCTAAAATTTGATCAACCCACAAGACAAGACTGATGTCTAGCAACGTGTCATGTCTACCCGGAAGATATGGAAATTCTGGTGAAATACCAAAACTACCCTTCAGTAGAGAGTTACCGTTCAATTAAATCTTTCAATCAGCCTGCACCCAAAATATAACTATGGATATGGATATATGTCAAATCCAATATTATATTTATTTCTAGATCAATCTTATATTGATGATTCAATTATCTTGATATTAGAAACCATCTCTAATATCTTTACTTTGATCAAAGATTCCCTGAATCATCATCCGTTTGTTAACTAGCTGGATGCAATCTCCTCTTACTAAAAGTGATCGATTCCTTGTTGACCTACTCATTACCTTCATATCCAATTCACCATTCTCAGTATCAATCCTGTGCATGACTCAGTGTCATGATTAGGATTGAACCAAAGCATGGGTTCATGTACATAAGGTACTTATGGCAGTCTTAGATCAAAGGATTACTTGTACCACTCTCACTATGAGAACCTTCTATTGACATGTAGCTAAGACTCCATTAAATGTTCTCAAGTTGGATCATATCAGTGAACTCATTCTCCAATGAGCACCCACATCCCAGTATTAGTGTCATACACAAGTGACTGTGAGAGCAGTCACCCTTTCCAGTATACATGGGATGTGCTAGTCTTACCAGAAAAACCCTGATCCCCTACTCAGGGTTTCTTTGACTAGGAATATTTTAGGTTAAGGTTTTAAGACTTTAGGTCTCACTGGTATGATCTCATCATAACCCTAAAATCATAGCCCTAATCTATGGGGTTCATCATATAATATAAACACAGCGTATGATGAAAAATAATGCCTTTATTAGAATATTGTCAATTATAATGGTTTGGGAGATACAACATAGATTGGCTTATAAGGCATATCCCTTTCAGACTCGACCCCAGCTCGAATCAACTCGATTCAACAAACAACACATACTGTCTGTTTTCTATGTTCTGGATGAGCTGACTCAACCTACTCGAGTCGACTCGACCAGAAAAGCTTGAAACAGTAAGTTTGAAGTTCATAATTCTTTTTTTTTATGAAATTGTTTCACTTGATTTTGCAATGGTTCCAAAATATGGTTTAATTAAAAATGTTTCAATTAGCATATTACACTTAATTGAGAATTAAGTTGTAATTTTTGAACCCTTTAAGATTTAGGATGTGATTCTAATCTTATGTCATGAATGATAAACCATGGGTTGATTGGGTTAGTTAGAATTGGGTCCTTAAGTAGGTTATATCTTAGTTTAGATAAATGGATTAATTAAAGAAAAGACTAATCAAAAGTTGAATTAGGTCTCTCATCTATTGATCTATCTAATAGTTAGTTATATCAGTCAATACATCTAAATGGACTTGATTCATGGCTTCGTGGTGAGCCTGGGTCTTTAGGTTAGTCTGATTGAGTCTAGTAAACCACTTAGTGTCTAAGGTAAGTTTGACAGTTATGATCAAGGTTCTTTGGGGCTAACTCTTACCTGGCTCATGGTTGGTGTCTAAGGCAAGACTTACTTGGCTTAACCCATCCCTTGATCTTACTTACCTGGCTAATGTGGTGAACTAGATTTAATTAGATTATCTATTGATTTGAGTTGACCCATGTCAACTAAGGTTAATCAGTTTGACTGGTTTATAGGTGTCCATGGATCTATTTGATCTTGAAACCCTCTAAGGTTACCCATCCCTTGATCTTGGTCCATGCCTTCTTTTCATGTGTCACAAAATTTAAATCCTTTAAATTATTAGGTCCATAAAAAGACTGATTTATGTGATAGCCTAAGTCTTAGCCTCCCATTAAGTTGGATTGGTAATGAGTCCAAAAGTTGGGTGATCATTGACAGTTTCAAAGAACGGGTAGTCATTAGGCAAGCAGAATTGCCATTCAACATATGATTGCTCAATGCAACTATCTTAACACATGGTCAGGGGGGCCGACCAAAGTCAGGCTTGATCATGTATTAGTTAAATGATGGGGATGTCAAAACCCATATGGGTTTTTTTTCTTTTTTTTTAAATTTTAGTTTAAATTTTTATCCAGCTATTCTACTTAACCCTATTATTCCCATTTTATTTCATACTTATCCCTGACTTTTCCCTAGCTATTCCTGTCATCTTCTCCACCTTTCTGCCCAGATCCAAGCACCCCTCCCCTCCGTTCCTAGCCAATGCCACCGCCGGATCACCTCCCTTACCTATGCCGGCCACCTAATCCATCACCACCGGTCATCTCTGCCCGTGCCACCGTCCACCTCCCACCGATGCCCTACTATCACGGTGGTAGCCTCCCCTCACCATGAAGACTTCGCCATCCATTCCACCATCTCCGCCCAGCGCCATCGCCGGCGCGACCCCTCCAATCGATGTTTCCATAGCCACCGCTCACGGCTGTTCCCCGGGATCTGCTGGCCCGTCCATCGTTCGCCTTGCCCGCGAGCACCGCCTCCCCAAAATCCTCATGATCGGTGCAAAAATGGTAGATGAATGACATTCCCTAGCCCCATGCCATCACGGTCATCCCCCGAGATCTGCTGGCCCGTCCATCCTCCACCTCGCTTGCGAGCTCGACGTCAAGGCCCACATCCTCCACCCCATTCCACTAAATCCTCTGTTCCACAGTCATAGGAGAAGAACATGCATAGATCTCAGAGCAGAAGAACTTGCATGGATCTCAAAGTTGCTGGGTTTAGGATTCCAAAAAAAAAAAATTCCATGAATATCCTTAGTTGGTTCCTAAGTCTTGTAAGCCGATAAAAGGGCATCCCCTCTTGTATTTGGTTTTTGGTGAAGAATAAAATGAGTTTTTAGAAGATTGTTTCTTTGTTCGCCCTCGTATAGGGAGGGTGAGAGGTCCAATAGTGTTTCCCCCGCGTGGGAAGGGAGAGAGGCCCAATAGTGTTACCTTCGTTTTCTGAGAACGTCGACATCCATGAGGGAGTGGGTGTGACACCCGTTATTGCCTTTGTCCTGCTGGACATCGAGGGGTGTGAGGCCCTAGTTTGCCTTTGTCTTTCAGGACATTGATGGGTGTGAGGCCCTATGCCTTCGCTTTCGAGTGTTGAGGGCGTGAGGCCCTAGTTTGCCTTTGTCCTTCGGGACATCGAGGGGTGTGAGGCCCTATGATGGGGACATCCATAATAAGAATATATACTTTGATTAACTCACTTTGTTTTTGTAGCTATAGTCAATAAAGTTTTTGAAGCAAGTTAAAAATTTTCTTGAAACATGTTCATAAGCCAAATATTCTTGAAGCATGATTTGGCTCATAAGCGAACACATGGAAGAAACCCATTAATTTTCTTGAAGCATGTTCATAAGACAAATTTTCTTGAAGCATGATTTGGCTCATAAGCCAACACATGGAAGAAGCCTATTCAGCTCAAGCCCAAAGCATGATGGAGGGCGTCCTCTTCAAGTCCAAGACCAACCATTCAAGCACCTTCAAGATCAAGCCCAAGCCTAATTCATGCCATGATTTGAAGCACATGGGGGAACAACTCATCAAACAACCTTGGGGGAGAAGGAATTACACTACATCAAGAGTTTTATGGGGAACATAAAGATTCCTTCCACTACCCCAACAATATTTAACATGTGGGATGCCACAACTTATGACACTTAAGCCTCCACATCAATATTTGGAAGCCACATTAGGATCTTCTAGATGCCACATGTCAAAGTGATTGTAACTTTCTACCTACAATTTGTTTCTAGTTGGAACCACTTACCTAAGAGTTGTTGGAGCCAACTAAGCCAACCTTATCCCCTCTCCTCCACCCTTGGACGAAGTTCCTAGCATTGGAGCCTATAAATAGGGCCCCTAGGCTATCATTGTATTTGTTGGGATATCTCAGTCCAAGTACGATTCAACCACCGGTTCGGCCGGCTGAAGTCTTGCCTTCCAAACCATAAATTTCGGACCCAGGTGTTTAGGAAGAGCCGGACAACCTACGGGCAAGCAGAAGACCTTTACGAGTCTACAACACCCGAAGACAAGACCTTCGGGTCACATCTTCAACTCTCACCGAAGACCAAGTCCTTCGGCTCCTGAAAACAGAATCACCAGTCCGATCCGACTCCTGAAGGCACGCTCTTTGGTTCATATGAAAACATAGTCTCCAGGCTATGACAAAGATCGAGTTCCCGATCTATATCGAAGACTGGATCTCCGATCCATCTCCAGAAGATCTGGGGACGAAGACATTCCCAATCAGATTATGGGAGTTTCCCTAAAAGGGAAGTCTAAAGATGGATTCATGATCTGTCTCGCACGATGACAAGTGCGGTTAGCAATGGTGACCAATGGTTACCATCGACTATCTCCGGGACATAATCAGGGTGCGTAACTCCAGCAGCAATGTCTTCGGTCTGGCAGAACCATTCGATGACAACCCATGACTACGGATCATGGGGGAGGAATTGACTCTCCACCATAATCGCTGAAAGAAGAAGGGAACCACAGACTGGATGGCTCCTTATAAATAACGGTAAGGGGGAATACTTGAGGTAAGAGGCATGATATACTTCGCAGGTCTTAGAGTCTTTCCCCTCCGTTTCTCCTCACCTTCCCCATTCAGTGGCTGGAGCCCACCTCTGACTTAGGCATCGAAGTGTCCCCCACCGGAGCAACTCCGGCAAGGGATTTGTTTTGCAGGTGAACCAGCGAGTGGTCCTACGATCCAGTAGCTTCGACCGGCCTGAACCGGGACTCCACACCAATAGATTGGCATGCCAGGAATGGGGGTTCACTCATTTTGTTAAGCTCCCCTCCCTGGTAAAGGGCTTAAAATCTTCTAATGGCAAGAGGGAAGACTCATATTAGCCAAAGTCATGCTCCATCCCAAGGAGGAACACCCCCAGTAGAGAACGAAGTTCCACCTCCCACCATGGTTGTGGAATACCCATGTCATCCAAGGTAATCAGTCTTGACTAATTTTAGGTGCCTATGGATTATTAGTTATGTGTAACCCACCTTGATTACTGATGTGGTCAGTGGGAGGTTGATCCATTTCTTCTCATCTCTTATTCTGTCACATTAAAATTAAGTCTTCTAAATTATTAGGTCCATAAAAGGATGAAGTTATAATGGTAACCAAGTCCTAGCCTTCCATTAAGTGGGATGGTAATGGGTCCAATAGTTGGATGTTCATCGACAAATCCAAAGATCGGGTATTCATCGAGCTGTTGAAATTACTGTTCCTAATATGATGGCTCAGTGCGACTCTCTTAACGGTGGTCAAGTGGGCCGTCCAAAGTTGGGCTTGACTATTCGTTAGTTAGAAGCATTGAATTTTTTCATGTTAATGGTTGGACCTAATCGGGACATTCAATAGGAGGCCCAAAGATAGATTGAAGTGCACCTTGGGGCAAAACCTAAATACTAGAGGTTACTTGGAGAAGTAATCAGTTGAAGAACCTATCTTTAAAAGTGCATGGATGGGCTAGCCAAAGTCGGGCTCATGTGTTGTCTATTGGACTCTAGTAACCACTAAGAAATTAAAGTAATTCCTCGGATTGGAGGTAGAGGCTACCAGTCTGAACAAAATGGTAGGAGGGGCCTTTAGACTAAAGTCCATATCTTTAGATTAATAATTCATATACACTAATAAAGATTTGGTTTTCCTTTTAGATGTCTTCCAACCTATCATGAATAGCTTGGGAAAGATGATTCTAAATTCCCTACCCTCATCCTATCTAGATTTTCTCGATCATTATAGAATGAATAAACCTGCAGCTAACTACCATGCTCTGTTGGGGTTATTGTAGACTTATGAGAAAAACCATCACCTAAACAAAGGGGTGGTAAATCTAGTGGGAGGATCTTCAGCAGGGCATCATTCCTTTAAGAAAGGGAAAAATAAAAATAAAGAAAAAAAGGTGCTGAATGCTTCTGGGCCTAGTCAGGCCAAAAGGGTGAAAGTTGATAAGAGCCATGTGAAGTGCTTCTTCAGCAAGAACTAAGGTCATTGGAAGAGGAACTGTGTTGACCCCATAAGTGATTTTGATGATAACAAAACATTGGAGCATGCATTTGTTTTACTAACAACTCTTTAAGTGTTTTACAAGTTTTTTAAGGATGAATTCATTGCTCAATTTCAACTCCTATATTTCTATTTCTTGTGTTGAGTTATATTGTAATTGACTATTGTAAAGAAGAAACCAAAGAAAAACTTAAGTATAAACCAATCAAATGGATTACTTCTAGGTTATTACAAGCTTAAAATTACTTTGAGTACGTTGTAAGAAGAGTTTGTAGGCATCTGAAAGCTTGATGCCTTGCTGGATGAATTTTGGAGAAGAATTGAAAATTCACTAAAGAACTCATCCGAGCCAACTCGAAGAGAAGAGAGCCGACTCTGGCACATGGCACACATAAAGATTCTGGCATGCAGATATCCAAGCCGACTCTATGGTACCCGAGCAGACTCATCCAGAGTACCACTTCCTGAATTTGACAGGCGAGCCGACCCAAAGTGATGCGGGATGACTCTAAGAATGCTAAATATGTAGTAAAAGCAGTAAATTAATTTTTTTGTGATTTTTAGATTTAGGTTTGATGGCTGATTTTTCAAAGCAAAGTAAAGAACTGCAGGTATTCAGCAATTCTAAGAATCAACTTGTCGCAGGCGAACTCATGCAAACTAATGAAATAGCTAGGATCCGAGAGTTGAGAAACTTCCGATTTAGGATAGTTTATCTTCATCTAAATCAGATAATCAGAGAAAGGAAGGGTTCATACCAGTCAGAGATGACAATTCAGAAGTAGCAGGGATCACTCACAACTCTGATCGGAGCCTTGAAGAAGAAGCCTCGGTTCCCTTGAATCTGATGGCAAATCTGGGTGGTTTGGGTAGCAAAGAAGGCCTCCTTAGGGGAGGGGAAGCACCTTGGGGGTCCTATAAGCATCAGGGTTAATCAAAATAATAATTAAACAATAAGAAAAGAAACTATGGATTGAAAGGAATCAGGATTAGGGTTAGAAGATGGCTGTTTGAAGCTTGTTGAAGATCTCCTTGCTTGGCAGCCTAGGGCACTTCTTCTTGGACGTGTGAAGGCTTGGATGGCAGTGATTTAGAGCATGGAAGGATGCTAGGATAGTAAGGAATTCATCCAAACACAAAAGCACAACCTAACGAACCAAAACAAAATACCAGCACAAGGCAATAACTCAAAATTTCAGGAAGTTGTATTCATAAGAAAGAGATGCTTACAAGAGGGGGAGGGGTGGGGTATTTATATAGTTCCCATGCCCTCACTAACCATGGTTACACTTGGGTTACAAGTCCTCTTCCCAATTGGAATACAAGTCCTTTCCTAGCTAGGTTAGAAAGACAAATCCCCATTAGGTTAGGAATTGACCTAGTCTTCTCCTTTTTCCTTCATGCTTTGACTATTCCACTCAAGGACACCTCTTGGACTTGGTCAACACTTCAAGGATGCCTAGGGGGCGTGTTGGGCCTCTAGGAGCAGCAAGAGATCGACCCAAAGGGGCTTCAGTGCATGGGTTTGGGCCTCTGAAAGCTGGGATGGCCTGGTAGCTGGTAGCAGGAATATTCCCTGGAATCTTGCTTCTTAAGGGCTTGGGCTTGGCACTTGGGCTTGATTTCTATGGACTGGGATGTAGGTGGATCTCTGGAATCATGGATGCCTTGGTTTAGTAATATGCTCTGGCATCTGGGAAGGAATCTAGGCATCTGGAGGACATCTGGAAAGAATCAGGGTTTCTGGAAGCATTTTGGATCCTGGGTTGTCACACAAAATCCAATGGGCTGATGTAGTAGCCTCTGACTCCTGGATGATGCCCGGTGGAACTCCAAAGTAGGGTGACCTCCTCTTGTATAAAAATTGGGCTCATACTAGACTCATAATTGATGTACAGGACTCAAAATACTGACGGGTTGAGGCTTGAGACAAATCAACTAACCTCAACTTATTACAGGACTCAATTCTAGTTAATTACAAAATTTGACACATGGCTAGGTAAACCAAATAAGGCCAGTAATCTGTGTCTGATCCTAGTGCCCCCACCCTAAAGGGAGTCTGAGTCGACTCATCATTTAGTCATACATCCAAGCCGACTCTTTAGAGAGTCGAGCTGACTCCTCTAGAGTCCAGAAAAAGAGCTCTGAGAATTATAGCCAACCGAGGTGACTATAAAGAGAGAGCCGACTCTTTCAGACTACATTTTGAAGGCCTGAGGATCCAAGTCGACTACAATCAAGGTGAGCTGACTCTTATAGAGTAAGGAATCATAACACTGTGCAACCGAGCAACTAGATTGATGAGAGTCAATTTAATAAGAACTACTCTGAGGATCCAAGCTGACTCGAGTAATTCGAGCCGACTCGAAAGTCAATTTCAGACTTATAACGGCTAGTTCCAAAACTTGGAATTTGAATCCAAAAAGTACTCCAATGATCAAATGTCACTTCCCAATGGTCTATAACGACTAAAACTACCTAAGTAGGGTACAAGACTATATATTTAAAAGATTTGAACTACTTTGAAAAAGAGAAGAAGAGAGAGATGATGAGTAAATGCTAAATTGAATATTCAAGCTACCTTGTGAGCAAGAAAGCACTGCAAGAGCATTCAAGACAGTCTTCAAGCCTTCACTAACTACCAATTAAAGCTTGAAGCATTTATTGAAGAAGTTGAAGAAGCCAACCAAGTACATTGAAGTGCAATCAACTAGGCTTCTCTTGAGCTGCATCGGCAACCATTCGACAAAAATCTGTTTGTCATTAAGTTGCTTTTGTTTACAATTCTTTTATTAAATTGTTGGGTTATTGGTGAGCCTGGTTTAAAAACCAAATTGGTTCTTGGTTAGCCTATGTTAAAACCAAGTATTGGGTTCTTGGTGATCCTGATAAAACCAAGTTGGGTTTCTTTGGTTAGCCTGGTTTAAAAACCAAAGTGTAGAGGTTTGGATTGTGAGCCTGTTAAAACAATCCGACTGTATTCCAGTGGGGTATATAGTGAAAATCCCAAGTGGTAATATTGGATAGTGGACGTAGGAGCTGGGTTGCTCCGAACCACTATAATTTTCTTATGTTTGTGTTGTGCTTTTCTTATTTGATTATGCTTTTGCATTCAATTATCCTATCGTAGCACTTAACACTTCAATGGAGTTTCCAAGAGTACATTATTGCTTAAATTTTTTAAATTTTTAATTCACCCCCCTCTTGGGAAAGCCACCTGGGCAACAACTGGTATCAAAGCAGTATCTCTGAATACATTAGAGTAAAGATTGATGACTCATCCTATGAGTACATCCTTGGCTGAAGGCCAATCTACCAATAGACCTTCACTCTTCACCGGCACTAATTATTCTTACTGGAAAGCTAGAATGGAAATCTATATACAAGCTATCGATTTTCAATTATGGAAGGTCATTCTAAAAGGGCCACATATTTCCATGGTTAAAATTAATGGCGTGGATGTCCCAAAGCTTGAAGAGGACTAGAATAAACACAACATGAAGATGGGGGAATTAAATGCCAAAGCAATGAATTTATTATACTGTGCTTTGGATGCTAACGAGTTCAATCGAATTTCAACTTGCTCTTCTGTAAAGAAAATTTAGGATAAACTCGAAGTGACCCACGAAGGAACTTCCCAAGTGAAGACTTCGAAAATTAATCTTCATATACACAGTTATGAATTGCTTAAAATGGAACCTACTAAAACTATCTCTGCCATGTTTACACGATTTACAGATATTATTAATGTGCTGAAAAGTCTTGGCAGGGTTTATTCAAATGCTGACAGTACAGAAGATGCTCAGATCACTTTCGGACAAGTGGGACCCCAAAGTGACTGCCATCCAAGAAGCGAAAGATCTAAACACCTTATATCTAGATGAATTAATGGGTTCACTCATCACTCACGAATTGTCTATGTAGCACCGAATTGAGGATGATCAAAAGAAAAAGAAGACTATTGCATTCAAAGCTGCATTTGATTCTAAAAGGCATGATGAGGAATCGAAAGATGACTGCACCTCCTCCGAAGATGATCTAGAAGACGAAGATATTGCAATGGTCGTGAGAAGATTCAAAAGATTTATGGGAAAGAAAAAAGGTAGATATCATAAAAATTTTACAATAAAGGGGAATATAGTAAAGATAAGGACAAGGACAAGGAGAAATAAAAGGAATAAGTCCCCACCTACTATGAATGTAAAAAACGGGGCACAATCATCCAAATTATCCACTACTGAAGAAAATCTTCAAGAAGAAAAAAAAGGCGATGGTTCCTACATGGAGCGATAGCAAAGAATCCACCTCAACTGAAGAGGAAGAGACCACGAAAACTGCTAATCTTTGTCTAATGGGTCTCGAAGACGAGGTAACATCCCTCGAACCTCAATTAGAATTTACATTTGATGAATGAAATTCTGCTTTTCACAATCTATTATCTGAATTCAAAAATGCTGGAGTAAATATTAGATCCTTAAAGAATATCAATGATTCTTTACTAAAGGAAAAAGAAGAAATTTCTGAAAAGAACAATATATTACAAAAGAATTTACATATCTTTTCTAAAACGTTTAAAGCTTTGAAAATTGAAAACAATGCATATCTTGACAAGAACAAGGCTTTGGCTATTGAAAATAATGATTTGAAAAAGGAGGTTGAAAAACTTAAGCCACTTGTTGAAAAACTTACTTTATCTTCAATTAAGCTTGAGTTGATTTTAAAAGATCAAAGAATTTTTAGAAATAAAGCTGGAATCAATTTTAATTTTTTATTTTCAAATGAAATTTTAGCTACTACTTTTGTGACACCAAAAGCTTATGTTCCAAAATTAATATCTCAAAAAGCTTTTGCAACAAATGTTTCTGCTTCTACTCCTAAAGCTACATTGTATGTTCCTGAGAAATCAAATAGAAAATCTTTTATATCTGTATCTCATGCATCAACATCTAGAACTTCAAAATCAGCATCCTTTCAGAATTCTAGAGTTGAGTGTTATACATACAAAGGGTTAGGACATAAAGCTTCTTAATGCAATAACTTTAGAAATGTCAAAAGTAAAGTAAGAAAGATTTGGGTTCTCAAAGGAACCACCTCTGCTAACCTGTAAGGATCCAAGTTAGGTTGGATACCTAAAAGAACTTCTTGATTGTCTTGCAGCCCAAAAATTGAAGAAAAGATGGTAACTTGATAGTGGCTGTTCAAGGCATATGACGGGTGACAATGATCAATTTATCACCCTAGAGATGAAAAAAGGAGGTATGATTATTTTTAGAGACAATGGCAACGAAAAAATAATCAAAATTGGTAAGATCAAAATAACCCCCTGTACTTTTATTGAAAATGTATTGCTAATAGATAAATTGAAGCATAATTTGTTAAGCATTAGTCAATTATGTGATAAAGGCTTCAAGATTATCTTTGAATCATCTATGTGTATTGTAACAAATTATTTTGATTCTAGCAATAAGTTCATTAAACATAGACTTAAAAATATTTATGTGATAGACCTTAATGATCTTGCCATGTCAAGTAGTTCCAGTCTAGTTGCAATGAATGCTAAGACAAGGAGTCTTGCTTACTTTGGCATAGAGGATTAGGTCATGCTAGCATGCATACTATTGCCAAGTTAATTTCAAAGAATTTAGTTAGAGGCATGCTTAAATTTAAAATAGATCTTAATCATGTTTGTGATGCATGCCAAATGGGTAAACAAACAAGGGGGAGCTTTAAACCCAAAAATATGTTTTCAACTACTAGACCCCTTGAGCTACTTCACATGGACTTATTTGGACCAACTAGGACCACAAGCCTAGGTGGTATGAAATATGCTCTTGTGATAGTGGATGATTTTTCTAGCTTTACTTGGATTTTGTTTATCGCTCATAAAAATGAAACTTTTAAAGTCTTTCGAAAATTTCATAAAAAGACTTCTAACCAAAAAAATCTTTCGATAGTTTCAATTAGAAGTAATCACGGCACAAAATTTGAAAATCAATTTTTTGATGATTATTGCACAGAAAATGACATTGATCATAACTTCTCCGCTCTTAGGATACCACAACAAAATGGTGTTGTAGAGAGAAAAAATAGGACTTTGAATGAGATGGCCCGAACAATGTTATGTGAAAGGAATCTTCCA
This sequence comes from Areca catechu, assembly GCA_021397845.1. NCBI lineage: Eukaryota > Viridiplantae > Streptophyta > Magnoliopsida > Arecales > Arecaceae > Areca > Areca catechu. The sequence continues at coordinate 120,367,701 of CM038043.1, forward strand.
AGATACTTTTAGGCAGAAGCGATGAACATTGCTTGTTACATTTTGAACCGCATTTTAATCCATCCTATTTTGAAGAAAACTATTGCCCAGTAAGCAACCCAAGAGAGTGGGTGAATTGGGTCTCTAAAAATTAATATAAGCTATTAACTTAACAAAACTTGATACAAAGCAATGCAATGTAATTCAACAAATATATATAAGCAAAGTACTATGATTCAAATGCAATGCTCTAAAATATAAGTGCAGTAAAAATTAAGAGCAATAAATAAAGAGCAAAGAGAGAAAGATCAAGCAATCACAAACATCAAGAATTATAGTGGTTCGGTGCCAACCATGCACCTACATCCACTCCCCAAGATCCCCTTGGGAATTCACTATAATCACACGATTATAGCCGATTAGTTTTCCGAGCTCACTAATCAAAACCTGACTTGTTTTTACAAGGATCACAAGTCATAACCTCACTTGGTTTTGCGGACTAACCAAGAACCTAATTGGTTTTCACAAGGCTAACCAACAACCTCCCTTGGTTTTCCGGGCTAACCAAGAACCTTAGTGGTTTTGCGGGCTAACCTAGAACCTTAGTGGTTTTGTGGGCTAACCACTAACCTAATTAGTTTTTCAAGGCTTACCAATAACCTCACTTCATTTTACAATAGGCTAACCAAGAACCCTTATGTTGACTCTGGTCTTGATTTTGATGATTGACAAAATGTTTAAGTATATATGAGTACTAATTGTGTTTTAAGTGTATTTCTCAGATCTTAGTACTCAACCATGTTGAATGAAGAAATGCATGTATTTCAGTTGAAAAAGTTCTTAAATTAATGGAAAATCAAATATTGGACCTTCCTGTTAAGAAACAATTGACAAAAGAAACAAAGGCTTAAAGAAACTCAAGCATGGCACGCATCTCTCTAGAGTTTTAGAAAATTTCATATCAGAGGTCGACCACCAGAGGTCGACACCTTATCAAAGGTCGACCACCAGAGGTCGACTCATGAAGAAAGGAAAAGTTCAGCATGGCCGGCACGGCAAAATTTCAGTGGCACGCTCCAGAGGTCGACCACCAGAGGTCAACACCTGTCCAGAGGTCGACACCAGAAGTCGACTCATAGCCTGAGAATTCAAACTGGGCAGAACTATGGTTTTCTGGATTTTTGCCTAAGATAAACTGGAGGTCGACTCATGAGGTCGACACTTGATCCAGAGGTCGACTCATGAGGTCGACTCATGGCATAACGGCTAGTTTTTCTGAACTTTTGATTTGATTTCTAACGGCCATAAACGGCCATATTTTTGATTCTAACGGTCTTGTGGAGTTGTTTCAGCATGAATGAGGTATTTAACCTCCACCAAACTTCAAAAAAGACATGGAGACAAAGTGAAAAGGATTAGAGTGAAAGTAAAAAGCCTTCAATCAATTCCAAGCCAAAAGAGTGAGAAATCCAAGAGATTCCTTAGCCAAAAGCTTTCCATCTTTGAGGAATCCAACTTTCAAGAGTTTGGCATTTAGTGAGGTCAAAGATTCCAAGAGAAAGGCTTGAAGAGTCTCCATCAAGAGCTACATCGAATTACTTTTTGCTCAAAAGGAGTTTGTCTTGTTTTATTCATTGTATTCATATTTATTTGTCTTAGGCTAGTTTCAAGGGAATTTGAAACTAGTGTGAGGTTTGTTGGTGAGCCAATTGATAAAACCAACTAGGGTTGCTTGTAAGCCCGAAGCCAAAACAAGTGAGTGAGGTTTGTTGGTGAGCCAATTGATAAAACCAACTAGGGTTGCTTGTAAGCCCGAAGCCAAAACAAGTGAGTGAGGTTTGTTGGTGAGCCAATTGATAAAACCAACTATGGTTGCTTGTAAGCCCGAAGCCAAAACAAGTGTGTAAGGTTTTGACTTGTGAGCCTGGTAAAACAAGTCGGTTGTAATCTAAGATTATAGTGGAAATTTCCAAGTGGAGCTTGGGGAGTGGATGTAGGTGCTAGGTGCACCGAACCACTATACTTCTTGTGTGTTTGCATTGCTTTACTCTTTATCTTCTTTTGCTCTTTAATTGTTGTTTTATTTCATTGCTTCCGTTGCACAATTACTTGAGCACTATCACTCTTCACCTTTGAACTTGATAGTACATATATTGCTTTAATTTTTAAAATACCCAATTCACCCCCCCTCTTGGGCACCATATCTGGGCAACACCTTACATGAAATCAGGTTTAGAAATAAAAAACCAATGTAAGCTTTCAATAACAAAGCGAATATCTCGATGTAGCTCGATATAGAGTTGCTTTGCACTTGTTGAAGCCTTTTGAACACCCAAGATTGAATGATCTTCAATACTTTTGATGGCTTTTGAATGCTTGGAGGCTTCCTTTAGCTTGTGAGTGGTTGAAACTTGAATGAATAGGAGTTAAAGCTCTTCTCTCTTCTTTTCTCACCAAACTCTTTAATGGTATTCAATATCATGTGTTTTTGTTTGATTTGGAGCAAATAAATACCCTCCCAAGGCCTCAAAACCAAAATCTAGCTATTACACTTGAAAAACTAGCCATTGGGGGCATTTTGGATGAGTTATGTGTCTGAAAAAACTAGCCGTTACTGTTGCCAGAACTCCATATGTTGACATTTTCTCAGTTTAGTCGACACAAAAGGTCAACACATGTTCTTCTTGAGTCGACACATAGTTCAAAATGCTCTATTCAGATTCTCTGGAATTCTTAGATGTGTCGACACCTTCTTAGTTGAGTCGACACCTTGCTTCCATGTGTCGATACTTCAACTACACCTTCAACTTCTGCAAGTTTTGTGGCTTGAAAGTCTTAGGCGATGTGTTGATCCATGTGTCGACACCTTGAGTTGACACTTCAGGTCCATGTGTCGATACTTCATCTATGTCATCTCAAACTTTGCTGTGTACCGGCCTGAGTCGACACTTCATCCTCATGTGTCGACACTTCATGTCATGTGTCGACACTTTGAGTCGACACTTCACTGAAAAACACATAGAAACTGCAGAATTTGAGCTGGAACAAGTTTCTACTTAGCTTGGCCATCCATTCAACCATCTCTTAAGTGTCCAAGTCCTCTTTGAGCAAACTTTTTTTCAAACTTGGCTTCTTTAAGATAATTTGGCTTCTTCAAATTTTGTGAGTACCTTTTCAATAAAAATATACTCAAAGCAAATCATTAGTCCTCAACTTATACTTAACTATTTTGCTTATCATCAAAATCAAATTAGTGGAGTCAACAATCTCCCCCTGTTTGATGATGACAAAACCCTTAAGTATAAATTGCTTTAAAAATAAAGCTTTAAGAGAATTGATCAAGGTGCATAACATTAAAAGCATTAAGTATATTAACATTACTTGTATTAAAGATATGCCAATTCAGAACACAAGTAATAGAGTTAGAGCTTGTTACAGAGATAGAGAGTATCAGAACTTTCATATTTATTTAAATGCATAGAAAGCATGTATCATGATACTCTACAAGAAATTTCAGCAAACAACAAAGCTCCCCCTGAATCAATGATTCATAACAAAATTTGTAAAAATCTTTTCAAACATTGAAAGAGGGGTTTTAAGGGTTAAATTTGCTTTGAAAGGATTTTCAAATGAACAAAAAGTAAAGCTCCCCCTTTCTTAAAGAATTTTGTAAATAATTTTCAATTCAGGTTTTTCAAAAATTTGTCTATCCTTTATATCAAAACTACTCCACTTTTATTTTATGAAATATTCATTTATACTTAAATCTCATTAAATTACTCCCCCTTTTTGTTATCATTAAAAAGGTGGGGAAACAAATAAATCTAATAGTCAAGAAATTCATTTTCTAAGCTGCAACCCTTTTTATCTTTAAGAAATTTATTCAATTAAAAGTGAAGACATTGAGGTATAAAAGCAATTCAGGATAGAATATTCATTTGCATCACAAACATAGAGATGAGGAACAATAAGATTTTCATATAAACTTAGAGTTTGTACAATAAACTAATACATAACAAAGATAAAAGTACATATAAGCACAAAAACAAACTATCTAAAAGTACATAAAAGTCCTAATCCTCATCCATGGAATCATCAGAAGATGAACCGATCTCAATCGGTCCGGTATTAGTAGAAGATCGAGCTTACAGCCATCTCGATCGAAGATCTCTAAGTCTGGTCCTAGTCGGCTGTGGAGGGGTGCGACGACCACGTCCTCTATGATGAGTATATGTCCGACCTTTGGCTGGAACAGTAGAGGTAGATGCAATATCCTCCATAGGAATAGAAATGATCGGAATAACAATCTCAGCCACTGCTGGAAGGTGTGCGATCAAATGAAGGTCCAGAGTTAAGATGCTGAAAGCCGGGTGTACAAAACCCAAGCTCTTGAATGAGTGATGCAGTATGAAGGGTAGGAGTATCAATAATCTGTGAGTCAAAAGTAGGGGTCTCACCTGATGTAATAACAGGTGTATCAAGAACAGTAGTATCAGTTGTAGAATGTATCGATGTATCAACAGTGGGGGTCTCAATGATAGGTGTATGTACAAGAGATGTATCAATATTAGGAGAATCAATAATAGGTGTATCGATAACTGGAGTAAGGATAGGAATAGGAATAGGTGTGCGATCATCCGATCTAGAAGGAGAAGATGGAATAAGAATCTGGACAGGTGAACAAGATGGGTCAATAGGGCTCATAGGCAAGTCATCCATCACCTTCGCAACTGGCTCTGATGTAAGATCAGCAATGTCAAATATGTCAGAGTCAGTTTCCTCGTCTCCATCATCATCTCCAATAATTGTGTCATCAACAGTCTCATCAACTCCAACAGCAGTATCAACACCATATCGATATCCTCAATGTCATCAGCTGGTGCAGGAGCAGGTATATGAGCAGGAGTAGGAGAAGTATCTGCAGCCAGAGTACTCGTCGTAGATCTGGACAGTGCAGAAAGAATAGCCAAGATGCCATATATAGGCATACAAGTTTGGGCATACAAGAGATTTTACATGGTCTTCCTTTTCCTTTACAAACTCTTCTATAAGTCCTCTCCCAAATAGGTTCAAATTTCTTCTCCCAACTATGATTACTCCTCTCCTCCTCTTTGACTTGGTCTTCTCCTTCTCTTTGATTTGGTCCAAGGGGGTAATCATAAGGGGGTGCCATATGGAGGGTGACCATAAGGTGGGGCACCATATGAAGAACTTTGGGCTTTTAGGATTTGGGCGGCCCACTTCAGTGCTGGGCTTGGTCTTTTAGGGTTTCTTCCGGTCATCCATCTCCTCATGGTGGGCTGATGTACTTTTCATTCAGGTCTTCAATGATAGCTCCAAGATCCTTCTATACTTCCCAAGTAGCACAATTATGTGGATGACAGGATTCCATGCAGTGGTTGTAGTATTATGCTAATTGGCTTCATAAGTGACTTGAGTCTTCTTATAAAATTGGACTGGACTCAATATAAGACTTACAAAATTGGACTGAATGTATAAAACTCAAAACTTACAAGACTTATAAGACTCATTAAGCATCCAAAACTTGACTCAATACTCTAATTACAAGACTCAACCGTAGAAAGGCCCTAAACAGGATTCAAGGACCAAAATACAGACTCAAGTATAACAAGTCCTGAAAAACAAACTCAAGGCCCAAATACAAAACTCAAATGGCTAACATAGGCAAATTGTTTGACTCAAAGACAAAATTTGCATCATGGCTAGGGACTCTAAACTTAGGAATCCATAGTAAACCAGGGTTGACCTGATGTCCCCATCAGGATGTCTACCAGCTTTGAGTCAACTCGTAGGATGCGAGCCAACTCTATGTTATGATTTTAGAATCCCGACAGTGCTAACCTGGGGAATTTTTTGGCGGCTAGGTCTTATACGACCTAGGTATATATATGTATATGTGTGGATGTTTTGTATGTCTTCCTTGATGGCTGAATACAAGTATTGGAATCCCATTTTCTCCTAAGAATTTTTACTTCTACTCTCTTCTCATCTTCTCTTTGCTATCAACCGAAATCCATTTACCTTCGAGAAACCTGTAACCTACCGCATCAACAGAGGATCACTGGCAGAGGGTTGAACACGCCACTGGACATTCCATAGGGCGAGAGGGATCTCTCAGATAATTGGTTTCTGAGAGCATTTGCCATGATAATTTGGTATCAGAGCAAGGGTTTTGGTGTGGAGGAAGAAGGAAGATTTGTGCACTTCAGATTTTTGCAATACCAAGTTTCATTCAATCTTTGTCCTATTTTTTCTTTTACAGTAATCTCCAGAGTTAGGTGGAGGGTATCTCTTTTGTGGAAGGGGTGAAAGGAAAGGATTGGGAGGAAGGTTTTCCTAGTTTTGGTTAATAGAAATTGTTTGAAGGGTGATTTTCTTGATTGTGTGTGATGGCATCAAGTGGTTTTAAGGTGGATTTTAAGAAGTATGATGGCAAGGAAAACTTCACTCTATGGCAGCAAAGGGTTAAAGATTTGTTGGTTCAACAGAGGATCTACAATGTCTTAGTTAAAGAGAGACCAAAAAATATCAATGTTGAAGATTGAGAAGAGTTAGAAGAGATTGCTTTCAACACCATCAGGATGTGTCTGGCAGATCAGGTTTTACCTGAGGTATGTACATAGACCATGGCAAAGGGCCTTTGGCTGAGACTAGAGAACACATACATGGAACATGATGAACAAGTTATCATTGAAGAAGCAGCTATACAGTCTGAGGATGCCTGAAGGAGGAGACCTCGTTGCTCATATTCAGAGATTCAATCAGGTATATTCTAAGGTTATGAGTTTGGATGTAAAGATTGATGAGGAGGATCAGACATTGTTATTGTTATCTTCGCTCCTAGGATCATATGATGGCCTTATAATAACCTTGGTGTATGGGAAGGAAACCCTGAACTTTGAAGAGGTTGCTGGAGTGGTTAGGTCAAATGAGCAAAGGGAGATGATCTACAAAGGAAATCCTAACTCAGAGGTGCTTGCTATGAATGAAAGGTAGGGAACACCCAAGAAAAGAGTTAGGGGGGAAGTCAAAGGGCGGATCTCAGTCTCGAAGTAGTCAAAAGGACTGGAATTGTTATAAGTGTCACCAGCACGGTCATTTGAAGAGAAATTGTCCTCTTTGGAAATCAGTGAAAGGAAAAGTGGTGGGGACACCATGATCAGACATAGATCCCTGGATCCCATATGGTTTAATTAGTCATATGTCAAAGTTTTAAAAATTTTGTAATCAATTAAGATTGAGTCTTGTAATAAGTTGAGGTTAGTTGATTTGTCTCAACCCTCAACCTAGTCAGTATTTTGAATCTTGTACATCAATTATGAGTCTAGTATGAGCCCAATTTTTGTACAAGAGAGGAGGTCACCTTATTTTAGAGTTCCACCAGGCCACATCCAGGAGTCAAAGGCCACTACATCTGTCCAGTGGATTTTGTGTAACAACCCAGGATCCAATATGCTTCCAGAAACCCTTATTCATTCTAGATGCCCTCCAGATACCCAGATTCCAGTATAAATGCTAGAGCACATTCCTAAACCAGGGAATCCATGATTCCAGAGGTCCACCTACATCCCAGCCCAAGGAAATCAAGTCCAGGTGCCAAGCCCAAGCCCTAAAGAAGCAAGATTCCATGGAATATTCCTGCTACCAGGCTACCAAGCCACCCCAGCTTCTAGGAGGCCCAAGCCCATGCGCCAAGCCCCTTTGGGCCGGCCCCTTGCTACCCCTAGAATTCCAACATTCCCTTCTAGGCATCCTTAAAGTGTTGACCAAGTCCAAGAGGTGTCCTTGATTGGAATAGTCAAAGCATGAAGGGAGAAGGAGAAGACTAGGTCAAATCCTAACCTAGTTGGGACTTATGCTCCTAATTGTTTTAATATTTGTTTTTCTAACCTAGCTAGGAGAGGACTTATAATCCAAGTGTGTAACCCTAGTTAGAGGACATGGAAACTCTATAAATACCCCACCCCTCTTCCTCTTGTAATCAATTTTTATTCATGATATCAAAACCCTGGTAAACTTATTTGAGTTTGCGAGCTTGTGTGTTAATTTGTTTTTTTTTTCTTTGGTTACTATTATGCTTGGCTGAATCCCTTGCTGCCCTAGCATCCTTCCATGCCCTAGCTTGCTGCCATCCAAGTCTTCACATGCCCAGAAGAGAGTGCCCAAGGCTGCCAAACAAGGAGATCTTCATCAAGCTTCAAGCTGCCTAGCTTCTAAACCCTAGCCTGATTCCTTCTAATCCTAGTTTCCTTTATTTTTCTTACTTGCTATTTTGATTGACCTCTAACATTTTGCAGGATCCCCGAGCTGTTTCACCTCCATAAAGGAGGCTTTCCTTACCTCCAGGACTGCCCAAATCAGCCATCTAATCAAGGGAACTGAGCTTCATCATTCAGACTCCAATCAACATCATCCAGACTCCAATCAGAGTGATGTGTGATCTCTTCCTTGGATGTTTTTTAAATCACTGATTGGTTACATCCTTCCCTTCTTTTAATTTCTGATTTGATGGAGATAAGCTATTTAAATCTTGGAGTTTCTCAATTCTCGGGTCCTGGTAATTTATTATTTTGCATGTGTTTGCCTGCAATATGATGATTCTTTGCATTGCTACTCCTTATGCTAGTTCCTATTTTATTTTAAAAATATAGCCTATAAATAAAATTATAAAAAATTAGTTTACTATTTTTTCTGTAATCTTAGAGTCATCCCACATCAATTTGGTATCAGAGCTGGTTAAGGATAGTTTTCATTTGCATTAGGATCACAAACCCTAATTTCTGCATCCTGCTAGCTGCATTAGGTGTCTATTTTTCATCTGATTTCGACCACATAGGAATTTTATTTTTTCAAAAGATTTGCATGAATTGTTTTATATCTTTTCCTCTGATTTATCAAGATTTTTAATTAATTTTATAGAAAATTTAAATCATTAAAATTTGGTATCTTAGAAATCCTAACAAAATCCTGAAATTTCTATAGCAATCTGAAACCCCTAGGATTTGCATCATCATTTGATTTTTGTTTTGCATCAAATTTAGTAGGTATCATCACCACCATCCATCCTCTATCCTAGAAGTTTTATAAATTTTTTTTGCATCTATATCTATATGAAAATTTGTATCATCTAAAACACTAATTTTCTGATTTCTACTATTCCTGCATACTTAACCTAACCTAATCAACTTCCACACACCCTAATCCCAAGCCCAATTTGATTGCTAACCTAATCAACCTAAACATAATTTGTCATTCCATAAAATATACATAAAATATTTTTATTTTTATGATTATTTCAGATTGCATCAGGGATCATTGTATGTTCATCATCTCTTTAAATTGATCTTAAGGGCAACTCAATATTTCAGATCAGGGCAGGAGGTCATAACCTGTCCTGGACCCAAAACAACCATCCAACATTTCAACCCAAACCTTAATTAGAATTATTAGACCTAATTTTCCCTAGTGGGCTAGGTGACATGCAATAGGTCGGGTCCGAACCGTGTGGACCAACTAATGCATTTTAATCCTTTAGCTATTACTGAAAGCTGGTGTCTAAGGCTGGGGGTCCAAAGTCAAACGACCTAAGTGGACTGGTTGTTTTTAATTAGGATCCTGTGACAAACAAGGAGAGCCGCCCACCACCCCACTCCTACCTGGCCAGTGGAAGGATTAGCTGCTGGGTTAAGTGTAAGTTGAGCTGACCCATTCAGTTTTGGCTCTAGGTCTAGGAAATCCTAGATTATACTAGCCTAGTTCTTCTTGCATGCTTGGCTACACCATTCCATTCTGATTGTTGATTGATAGTTGCATGACCACTAGACTAGGAACCCAATACCAGAAGACTACACCCCAACCCAACTAACCATGGATCCCAATTTTGAGGCTTTCATAAAAGCCAGGAATGAATAGTGGTTGCCCAATTAACCACCTAGATCCACCAATCCAACACCCAAACCCAAAATCAGTTAGCTCAGATGGACCTCAAACATGATCAAACCCAAAATTAGTTAGCTCAGATGGACTTCAAACATGATCAAACCCAAAATCAGCTTGTCTAGTTGACCACTCAACTCAACCAGATAACCCAAGCACACAACCAAACAACCACTAGGTTCGACCAATTAGCCACTAGTTTTGACCAAGTAGGAGAACGGTTAGGAACTCTAGACAATACCCATAAGACTAAACCCATAACCTGTGAACCCATAACCCTTAGAGGCTGGACACGTGTGCGGCTTCCGGAGCAGTTGTCTTCCTTGGTGAGCTTTTCCTCAACCCGACGAGTGTTGCATCAGATCAAAGGTAAAGTTCTTGGTTAGTTTGCTAAAGAAGTGTGCTTTAGCAAGTGCATCGAACATATAGTGGTTCTATGTGATGCACGACTTTATATTCTTATGTTTTCTTTCATTTGCATGTTAATATTCATACATGATCCTATTTTGTAGGCCTATATTAGAAATATTCTAATATTATATGTTGATTAATATAATTAATCTAGTCTTTCGCTACGATGCAAGGTTAAAAAAAAAATTAATGTTGCATCACGATTGCTTACATAAAGTTTCCTTACAAAGTGTCCTTCCAATCTTGGAGAAATATGTAACCTTAATCACCAACGAGGGCCTAGAACTAGGCATAGCCTCTATGGTGTCTTGGGTTATAATGTTGGAAGAAAACAATTGAGGGATTGGGATGGTTGGGGGCAAGGCAGATCGAGGCGGGGCTATGATGGTTTCAGAGTAACTTCAGCCACCACAAGAGTGGGCTCAGGAGGGGACTCCACCGGTTTGGGATTGACAAGTTTGACCCTCTTTAAAGAGGAAGAGGAGGCTTTTCCTTTTCTCTTCTTTCTTTGAGCTAGACTCTCCCTTAGCTCCTCCAGCTCCTCGGGCATCATTGATAGATGTATGTCCAAGAAGCCTATCTAGCTAACACATATTTTAATTCTAAGATATAAAATTATATTTAATATTCTAATTAGATAATTTTTTCATACATGATATGTCCATGTATCATTTAAGAAATTAATGAACAGTGAAATGAATTCTTAAGAGTTGAGAATTTAAGACATGTGTCATTATAGATTAATTCCTAAGTACTCCTGATCATACGATATCATGGGGACAGTGATTGATCCTGTTTGATTGGTATACAGAGCACTTCCCTTTTAGGATAAACAAGTCTCGAGTCTATAGTATAAAGGCACTAGAGTGAGAGTATATGTGGTCGTTATAGAATGATGGTACTGAGCATGACCAACATGAGAAAGTCACATGGATGTCTACTTACTTGTTTGTGACTTTTTCAATGATGTAGTAGTATGAGTAGTTCTTGGACCTGCGATACCTTGGCTGCTCACAGTGGGGTTGCTATAGTTTGACAACACAAAACATTGATCCTAGCCATTCAGGCCCTTACGGTGTTCGTTGGCTACAGTAGGTTCATTATAGGAGTTGGAAGTGTACTTATAGAGGATCTATCGATCTTAGTAGTTAAAATATAGTCTATGTGATTTAAGAAGCTAGGTCTTTAAGACCATGGCCATGATTATGTGAATGATGAAAAAGAGTTTTCATGAGTCTTCATAATTTGGACTTGAGCGGATTGAATATATATATAATAAATTCTTAGGGTTTGGCAAGTTTCCATGACCTACATATTATCGAAACTCTTGATAGAAGAACTCAATCACATGGTAACTATACTTAGGGGTTCATTCTTTTATTCTACTGAGTTGCCACTACATGCTACTAGGCGTAACTAGTGGATTGTGAGATCCACTAGGATCGTTTTGGATCAATGATCCTTGATGGGGTGAGCTGAAATTGTTTTGATCCATTAAAATAGTTTGATAATACTATGATGGAGATCATGATGTGTCTCACTACTAGATTAAATGAAATCTGAGCGGTCACATAATAGAAGCTTGACCTGATCACACCATTGGATCAAAATATGTAAGAGTTACATATTTAGAAAGTTTAGAAAGTCTAAATTTATAAGAGTTATAAATTTAGAACCTGCAAATTTTGGCACATGCTAATTTTAGCAAGAAAAACTTTATTATACATGTTGTAATTTAATTAGATGATTTGACCATTTAATTATGACTAGAAGCAATACAAAATAAATTGGATTCAATTTGGTTATGTTCAGGTGATGCCCTGGTCAAATTAGGTTTTGGACTAACCTAATTGCAAGTGTTATGAGCCAATTCAATTTGACCTAAATGGTTATCTAATCATAGGTGAATTAAATTTGATTTAATTTAGTTAGGCTTAATCTATTCTAATTAGATTTAGTCATCCTAATTTAATTAGGATCTAATTCTTAATTAGTTATGGATTTAAACCTAAACCTAATAGGACTAGGGTTAAGTTAGTTATATTCTTAATAGGGTTAGAATTAGTTAGTTAGTTGGTTGAACTAATTCCTAACTTCTTTGTCTCTCTCTCCACATTATTTCCTTGATAGCATGTAGAAAAGATGGGGCCATACCCCTTCTTCACGTGAAAACCCCAAGAAATATCATGGAGAAATTAATTAGGGTGCACTAGGTAGTTGGGCTCTCTAAGTTTCTCTACTTCCTATCCTAATCCATCTAGATTTAGGTATTTGAATTTGATTCATAGGCCTTGTGTTGACCCCTAGAATGATTTTGATGATAACAAAATATTGGAGCATGAATTGGATACTAACTATTTTCAAATGTTTAATAAGTTTTTCTAGGATGTTTCAAATGAACAATCAGTCTACCTACAATTCTGAAATCATTATAATGAATCAAGTTTTTCATAAAAAATGATCATGTACTGAAGAGCCCAAGAAAATTTAAATATATATTATTGTGAAAAGGGCCAATTTTATGTAATTCTTTAGTTTAAATTTCTTGGATAAGTTTAAAAGAAGTTTGAAAGTGTTTGGAAGCTGATAAAAGAAGTTTGAAGAAGTTTGGAAGCCTTTTGGACAAAGATCACTCGAGCTGACTCAAAAGTATAGAGCCGACTTATCGTTCTGGCATGGTACAAGCTTTTTTGATACTCTGCCAATCGATACGACTTGATAAAGTTAGAGCCGACTCGTCCAGAGTACCAAAATTATAGTTTTGAAAAACTAGACAACCAAGCCAACTCGATGAGCAACCGGGCCGACTCTTCCAGAGTGAGTGAATTTTAGTTTTGAGAAATCTAGTCAGGCGAGCCAACTTGACTGAGAAGAGCTGACTCGACCAGAGTTCAGTTTCTATATGTCAGAGAATCCAAGCCACTTGACCCAACCAAGCCAACTCGACCCAACTGAGCAGACTCGAATCCCAGTTTCTGAAGTGTAATAGCTAGTTCCATAATTGGTTTTTTGAATCCAAAAAGTGCTCCAATGGCTAAATTTCATTTCCCAAGGCACTCGAATGGCTATTTAAATGATAGATTTGAATGAGTTTTGAAGAACTTTGATGAGAACATTGAATATTCAAAAGAGCATTCAAGTTTGAGCTCAAGACTTCACCAAACTCCTATCAATTTCTTAAGTTATTTACTGAAGAAGTTTGAAAGCCTTAAAGAGCATTAAAGGAGCAATCAAGAAGGTCTCTCAAACAGCTTCAACTGTAATCATCTGACAAAGTTTGGTTTGTCTTTAGTGTTGATTCATTTATAACTTTGTTTTAAATTATTCCAAGTACAACAGGGGCTATATCATGGATATTATTTAAGGTTTTTTTGGTGAGCCTTGAAAACCAAGTTTGGATTGTTAGTGAGCCCGTGAAAACTAATATTATATTGGGTTCTTGGTGATCTTAGTGTAAAACCAAGATTGGGTTTTGGTTTGTGAGCTCGGTGTAAAACAAATCGGCTGTATTCTTATTAGAATATAGTGAAAATCCCAAGTAGTATCTTGGATAGTGGACATAGGAGCTAGGTTTCTTCGAACCACTTAAAATTGGTGGTGTTTGTGCTCGCTTTTGATTGTGTTCATTTACTTGCTTCCACATTTAATTCTTTAATCACTTCACTCACCACACTAAGTTTTCAAAAGGGCACATATTTGTGAAAAAGTTTTTTGTACCCAATTCACTCCCCCTCTTAGGTAGGCCAACAGGACAACAACTGGTATCAGAGCAATGTCTTTGTAATCCAATTATCTAGAGAAAATATCTATGGCAAATCCCTTGAGTACCTCTTTGGCCGAAGGGCAATCTACAAATAGATCCCCACTTTTCACAAGCACAAATTATACCTACTGGAAAGCATGAATGAAGATTTATATTCAAGCAGTAGGTTTTTAGTTGTGGAAAGTTATTTTAAAAGGACCTCACACACCCACTAAAAACATTGATGGCATGACATCCCAAAACCTAAAGAGGAATGGGATGAATATGACATGAAGATGGGTGAACCGAATGCCAAAGCAATGAATCTCTTGTATTATGCTTTGGACGCTAATGAGTTTAACTGGATTTCTACTTGCATTTTTGCAAAAGAAATTTGGGATAAACTTGAAGTTACCAATGAAGGAACATCTCAAGTTAAAACTTCAAAAATTAATATTCTTGTTCATAACTATGAATTGTTTAAAATGGAACCCAATGAAATAATATCTATCATGTTTTCAAGATTTACAGATATTATTAATGGTTTAAAAAGTCTTGGCAGGACATACTCAAATGCAGACCTTGTGCAAAAAATTCTAAGATCATTATCAGATAAATGGGGTCCAAAGGTTATTGCTATTCAAAAGGGCAAGGACTTGAACACACTAACTTTGGATGAGCTTCTTGGTTCCTTGATCACACATGAATTTACTATGCAACACCACAGCGAGAATGATAGCAAAAAGAAGAAATCAATAGCATTCAAAACTGTAGCTGAATTCAAAAAGTAAGAAAAAGAGATAGAAGAAGAAAGCCCCTCCTCTGATGAAGAACTTGAAGACGACGATATTGCTCTAGTCATGAGGAGATTCAAAAGATTCATGGACAAGCAAGAAAAAGTCAAGGTATTGAAAGAAAAATCTTAGAGAGGGGGACCACGGCAAAGAAAAGGACAAGGACAAAGAAAGAAATAAAGAGCAATAATCGATATGCTACAAGTGAAAGAAGCCGGGGCATAATCGTTCTGAGTGTCCCATATTAAAAAAAGGATATAAGAAGAAAAAGAAGAAAGCGATGGTTGCTACATGGAGTGACAGTGATGAATCCACATCAAATGAAGAGGAAGAGACATCCAAAATAGCTAACATATATTTAATGGGTCTCGAAGATGAGGTAATATCCCCTAAACCCAACGATGAAATTATATATGAAAAGTTAAATAATGTATTTTATGAGCTTTTATCAGAATACAAAAAGGCTAGTTTAAAAATTAAAACTCTAAAAAATAATTGTGATGCTTTGATGAAAGAAAAGAATAAGATTTCAAAAAGAACAACATCTTACAAAAAGAATTAAATTGTATTTCTGAAAAATGTAATGTTTTGCAAGCTAAAAAGAATGAATGTCTTGTAAAAAATAAAAGTTTACAAAATGAAATGAGTCAACTCAAGCCCTAAGTTGATAAATTAACTTTGAGTTCAAACAAGCTTGAACTAATTTTGAAAAATCAAAGAGAAAGAAATAATAGAGTTGGAATTGGATATAATCCATTGAATGCAAATAAGTTTTCAGCTTCAAAATCTTTTGTATCGAAGTTTTCAACTCCCAAACCTTTTGTATCAAGACTAAAGCTACAAAGTTTTATACTTCAAAATTTTCAACACCTCTTTCATATCAAAAATCAAAAATAGTTTGCTTTAATTGTAATGGGGTTGGTCACAAATCTTTTGAATGCAAATTGAAAATGAAAAATAAATGTAAAGTGTAAAAGATTTGGTTCTTAAAGGAACCACAACTACTAACCTTCAAGGACACAAGAAAGCTTGGGTACCTAAAAGTATTACTTAATTATTTTGCAGGAATGTCTTGCAACCCATAATTCAAAAAAAAAGATGGTATCTGGATAGCGGCTGTTTAAGATATATGATGGGTGACAAAGAATAATTCATCACCTTAGAAATGAAAGATGGATGAATGATCACTTTTGGTGACAATGGTAAGGGAAAGATCATTAGCATTAGTAAGATCAGAATCACCCCTTCTACTTTTATTAAAAATGTATTGCTAGTAGACAAGTTGAAGCATAATTTATTAAGTATAAGTCAATTATGTGATAAAAACTTCAAGATTGTCTTTGAATCTTCAATATGTATAGTATTTAGCTCCCTTGATTCTAACACTAAATTTATTGGTCATAGACTTGGAAACATTTATGTGGTAGACTTAAATGATCTAGCCATGTCAAGTAATACAAGTATAGTGGCAATGAATGCTAAAACCAAGGAATCTAACTTACTATGGAATAGAAGATTAGGTCATGCTAGCATGCATACTTTAGTTAAATTAATTTTCAAAGATCTAGTTAGAGGTTTACCTAAATTTAAAGTTGATTTTAAACATGTTTATGATGCATGCCAATTTGGTAAACAAACTAGGAGAAGTGTTAAATCGAAAAATATTATTTCAACTTCTAGACCTTTAGAGCTACTATACATGGACTTATTTGGACCAACTAGGACCACAAGCCTAGGAGGTATGAAATATGGACTTGTGATAGTAGATGATTTTTCAAGATTTACATGGATTTTGTTTATTGCACATAAAGATGAAGCTTTCAAAGTATTTTAAAAATTTTACAAGAAAGCTTTAAATCAGAAAAATCATCAGTTGTTTCAATTAATAGTGATCACGGCACTGAATTTGAAAACTATTGCACTGAGCATAGCATTGATCACAACTTCTCCACTCCTAGAGCACCATAACAAAATAGTGTTATAGAGAGAAAAAATAGGATATTAGAAGAAATGGCCCGAACTATGTTATGTGAAGGCAATCTTCCATGGTATTTTTGGGTAGAAGCTATGAACACTACATGTTATATATTGAATCATGTTTTGATTAGACCTATTTTGAAGAAAATCCTCTATAAACTTTGGAATGATAGAAAACCTAGTATTCATTATTTTCATGTTTTTGGTTGCAAATGCTTTGTATTGAATAATGAAAAGGATAACCTTGGAAAGTTTGATGCTAAATCTGATGAAGTAATTTTTTTTGGTATTCTACTTCTAGCAAAGCATATAGAGTATTCAATAAAAGAACATTAACTATTGAAGAATCTATCCATATTATATTTAATAAAACTAACCCCTCACCTTCTAAAAAAGAAGAGTGCATTGATAATGATGTAGGCACAATTGATAAAGCTATGAAGGACATGAGCTTAAAAAACAAACAAGTAGAAGAAGGACAAGAAATGGTATAAGCAAATATCATGGTGATTTATCTAAAGAATGGAGATATGTAACATCACATCCTAAAGATTTAATTATAGGTAATCCCTCACAAGGAGTTAGGACTAGGTCATCACTTAGAGATGCACATGATTACCTAGCATTTGTTTCACAAGTAAAACCAAATAGCATAGAAGAAGCAGAAAATGATCCTAATTGGATGATGGCCATGCATGAAGAACTTAATCAATTAGAAAGAAATAATGTTTGGATCTTAGTAAATCGACCCTCTGATCATCCTGTTATAGGCACTAAATGAGTTTATAAGAATAAATTAGATGAAAAAGGCAATGTAATTAGAAATAAAGCTAGACTAGTTGCCAAAGGATATAATCAGGAAGAAGCAATAGATTTTGATGAAACCTATGCACCTATAGCAATACTAGAAGCTATTAGATTACTACTTGCATTTGCTTGCTACATGGATTTCAAACTATTTCAAATAGACATAAAAAGTATATTTTTAAATGATTTTATTTCTAAAAAAGTTTTTGTAGAACAACCACCCGGATTTGAAAACCATGCTTTTCTTAATCAAGTTTTCAAACTTAATAAAGCATTGTATGGTTTAAAACAAGCACCTAGAGTATGGTATGATAGATTGAGTAAATTCTTACTTGAAAATAATTTTATTAGAGGCGATGTAGATACCACTCTATCCATTAAAAGAAAAGAAAAGACATGTTAGTTGTACAAATTTATGTAGATGATATAATTTTTGATGCAACTAATAAAAAATTGTATAGAGAATTTACTGAGCTTATGCAGGGCGAATTTGAAATGATCTTAATGGATAAACTAATCTACTTCCTTGGACTCCAATTTAAGTAAACGAAGGGAGAAATATTTATCAACCAAGCTAAGTATATCAAGGAGATTATTAAGAAGTTTCGTATGGAGTGAGTCAAAGAAATTGGCACATCCATGAGCCCTATCTGCAAACTTGACAAAGATGAAGATGGAAACAACATTGATCAATAGCTTTATCGAGTATAATTGGATCACTATTGTATTTAATAGCTAGTACACCTGATATCTTGTTTAGTGTTTGTATATGTGCTAGATTTCAATTTAAGCCAAAAGAATCACATATACTTACTCTTAAAAGAATCATAAAGTATCTAAAAAGAATAAGTAATCTAGGTCTATGGTATTTTAAACAATCTTCATTGAATTTAATTGGTTTTTTTGATGTTGATTATGGTGGATGTAAAATTGATAGAAAAGCACTAGTGGTACTTATCAATTTCTAGGGTTGAACTTAATCTCATGGCACTGTAAGAAGCAAAACTCCGTAGCACTATCTACTGCTGAAACAGAGTATATGGCTGCAGGAAGTTGTTGTGCTCAAGTGCTTTGGATTAAGCATCAATTAGAAGACTATGGTGTTATTCAAACTAAAATTTCTATCAAATGTGATAACACAAGTGCTATTAATCTGACAAAGAATTCAATTCAGTATTCTAGAACTAAACACATAGAAATTAGATATCATTTCATTAGGGATCATGTACAAAATGGTAATATTGAACTTGAATTTGTTTCAACAAAAAATTAATTAGCTGACATCTTTACTAAGCCATTTAATGAAGATAGATTTCAATTGATTAGAGAAGAATTAGGTTTGTATGACCCTTTTTGGAATTCTTGACCTAATTTCTTCAAAATTAAGGAAAAATTATCTAGAAGACCTCCATCACCAATCTAAAGTAGACAACCACCTTATCTAGTGTATTTCTAGGGAATATAACCTTTTTATTGAGTTTTTACAGGTTATTTCTGTGTTTTGGTTCGAGCCAACTCAAGCAGGAAAACTCTGCTGGTCGAGTCGACTCGGATGTCGGGCACCCTTATAAGCTGATTGCCCTAAAAACTCTATTCACTTTCCCTTTCACACTATTTAGAAAGAGCCTTAGGGGACCACTCTCTCTTCCTTTCCTAGGACCATTCGATTCCTCCCTTTCCCACCTTAGATCTTGACCAAATGGCTCCAAAGAAAGCATCTGGTCGACGTGGAAAGTGGAAGGCCCCAAGCTCTAGCACTATGGAAAGAAGAACAAAGGCTCATCATGAGGAGCAGACTCTTCGGGAAGAACATAATGAACCTCAATATCAGCCCCAAGCACCTCAGAGATAAATTTTTCTTATGGGTAACCATCCTATAACCTCTGGAAGACACATTAATTTCAATTTCCTTGAGTAATAAGGGTTTAGGTTAGGCAATTAGATTGAGCTACAGGGCTGGGAGTATTTCTGCTCTTTGGACATTCCTATTTACCTAAGCTTAGTCAGGAGTTTCTTTGAGAATATGTCCTTTGGAACTAATGAGGTGATATCAACTATTAAGGGGATAACTTTGTCTGTCGATGAATCAAGGCTAAGTAGGCTTCTGCATATGCCTAAAGATGGATTGTGTCATATGAATCTGAAAGATAGTCAAAGGACATTAAGAACTATACTTGAAAGAAGGAATGTAGAGGGAATAACCAATGTCCAAGAAAATGTTCTATCATTAGAGATGAGATTACTGCATAACATTATTAGGAGAATATTTTTATCGAGGATAGGCCATTTTGACTAGATCAGAGAGAGGGACATGATGTTTATGAGGTATATGATTGAGGGGGAGGCCCTCAATCTACCTTACATTATGCTGACATAGATTCGAGATGTAGCTCGGAGAGCTAGAGCCTATTTGCCATATGGAATGGCATTCACAATACTATTTCAGGATTTTGGAGTTGATCTCAATGGAGAGAATAGCAAACCATTACTGCATATAGATAGATACACCGACAAGTCCCTTCACTGTATGGGTTACCACAGGATAGATGGTTAGTGGGTGAAGAAGACCTCAGGTTAGAGGGTTGTGCATCATTCTTCTGATGATGAGGAGGCTGAGCCTGAGACTGCTGCCACTGGTACTGTCAGAGATGAGGAGTCAGATAGAGATGCTGACACTGAGTCTAGTGATAGTGATGATGACTCTATAGATGAGGAGATTATGGGATTGGCTGAGATGGATAGATAGCCCGGTAGTCCTAGGACTCCACCAGGGCCATCAGCTGCACCTTTAGTACCCTCGACTTCAGCCGCTGATCCTACACAGATGGTTACTTAGACCACTATTTCAATTGAGCAGCTTTCACAGTTCACCGAGACCCTGACTGGCACATTCAGATCGATGTTTGGCGATCTTCACCAGATACTCGAGAGAGGCCTAGAGGAGTTTCGCACTGAGAGAGAGAGAGAGTTGACACTGAGGATGGATTTAGTGGAGATGGGTCAGAGGATGCAGGATGACTATAAGACAGATCTTACACAGCTGCATTCTGACTTCAGCAGGCTTCGGGGAGCAGCAAATTCTTTTGCTAGAGGCCAGGCTGTAGCATTGCATGATATCCAGCAAGAGGTTCACAGGATTGGGACAAAGCTGAGGACTATTCTACTTCTAGTCACCGGAGTGCATTATGGATTCAAAGATTCCACTTCCAGACAGCCACCTTCACAGCCCTCACCCACACCTAGACAGCCTCCACCACATGTCAAACAACCACCTCCTTCACCTAGGGCTGGACAGGCATCTAGGACTAGGACTTCTTGAGGACCTGCTCCACCTATTAGGAGTTCTAGAACTTATGCTTCACAAACCGTAAATTTAGACTCTATTAGTAGTGAAGAATAGCCGTGTTATTGGTTATTATTGATGTATCTTGTTTTGACTGCACCTTTTTGGAAGTATTTGTAATGTATCTTTTTGAAGTAATGACATTGATGATTTCAGCAATGTGCAATGTCTCATTCATTTTGTTTTATCTTTTTGTGATGTATGTAACCTTGGACTCAACAATTGATATCAAACAATTGACATTAAAAAAGAGGAAATGTTAACAAGAATATGAAGAAAACAAAGAGAAGGTGAAATTATCTCAAAACATCTTAATATTCTTATAATATTTCAAAAATTATTGATTTGCATGAAAAAGGGGGAGTAGTAATTCTTTGTAAAATGATATTTTTGTTGATGACAAAAAGGAGGAGTAGTACTAATGATGTGCATGGAAAATACATTCATGGAAAACATTTTATGGGAGTAGAAGTTGTTTACGCATGAAATTTAATGGAGCTTAGCTATGACACATTTTATGCATGCTATGATACATTTTAATATACATTTTGGATGCTCTAATACATTTTGATACTCAATTAATGGAAATTAGCTCGGATACTTTTTGATACTTAATTGGCTCTGATACGTTCTAAAGCAAAAGTATATCTTTGATAAATATTAGCTCTGATACATCTTGATAATATTGGATGTATCAATATTGGCTCTGATAACATTTTGATATTTTCTTGATACATACCCGACACATGTTGATACTTACTAATACACATCATTTTAAACCATATACAAGTCACTTTGATTTTTCCAAGTATTCATATATACATAATTGTATAGTTTCTCCATGCCCAGTGTTTTCACCATCAAAAAGGGGAAGATTATTGACCCCTGGAATGATTTTGATGACAATAAAATAATGGAGCATGAATTTGATACTAACTATTTTTATGTGTTTAAGAAGTTTTTGTAGGATGTTTCAAATGAATAATCATTCTCCTACAATTTTGAAATCATTATAATGAATCAAGTTTTTCATAAAAAATGATCATGTACTGAAGAGCCTAAGAAAATTTAAATATATATTATTATGAAAAAGGGCCAATTTTATGTAATTTTATAGTTTAAATTTTTTAGATTAAGTTTAAAAGATGTTTGAAAGTGTTTGGAAGCTGATAGAAGAAGTTTGAGAAAGTTTGGAAGCCTTTATGGTGCAGACATCAGAGCCAGAAGAAAATGACAGGTCGAACCCACATCCCTGTGGATCACCTATGAATGAAGCCGTAAGCCCAAACCTCATATCACTTGTAAATAGTTATCTTAAATTTTGTTATTTTAGCTTAGTTGGGTTTAGCCCTAAACCCTAAAATTGAGTCCCTTTAAAAACCCTTGGATCCAAAGTTGAGTTTATAAAAAAAACCCCCAATTTCAATTGGGTCATAAATTCTGTTATAATGATCCAGTGTTAGTTAGCCCTTTTTATCAACTTTAATTAGGGTTTTGTATTTGCAAGCCTAATTAAGTATGGTATGGTTTAATTATGAGTCAGTATGCCTTTTGATCAAATTAGATTCCAATTGATCAAGTTGGTCTTGAAATTACTTACAATTGAGTCTTGGTAATTAATTAGTTGGTTGAGTCTTGTAATTATTAGTTGAGTTCGTAATACAAGAGGGGACCCAAGTCAAAACCCATGTGACTCCATGTGCTAGCTCAAGTCAAGCCATGTGCCAACTACCTCTTGGAGCCCCGCCTTCATATATACCACATCGTCATGTTTGGACACCCATGCCACATGCATCAAGTTTGGATAAATCACATGATATGTTTTGGACATCACTTGCCACATCATCAGTCTACATCACTTGCCACCTCATCGGGACAACTTCACATGCCATGTCACTTACCTTGGTCGGCCACATGAAGAGATCGACACTTGTTTTTTTTAGATGAGTAAAGCAAAAGGAGTCCAAGCCATAAGATGCTCATCCCTCCTCATTTTGTCACCAAATCCAAAGAAGCAGTCAGCCAAGAATTTTTTTCTAAAGGATGCCCATCCATAAGAGGTTCAAGGGAATTTCTTGCTTCAAGAGTCCAAGCCAATCAAGTTCTAAGCAATCAAGAAATCTAGGACTCAAGAGTACCACATGAAGTCAAGATTGGAAGCCAGGATTATCACCCATACATTCAAGTTGATGCCAATTTGAGAGGAGTAAAACAAAATGACTCATATTTCTTATCTCCTTTTGTCATACATTTATGAGGAATATTTATCATCTTGGCTGCCCATCTCATCTTCTATGCCATCGCCCACTTTGAGAAAGCAATCCTAAGTTGTCGCCCAAGCTAGAAGAAGCCCAAGGAGAGCTTAAAGACCAGAGTCCAAGACACCAGAAGTAAGGATTCAAGGAGTTGTTGCCCAGGAGAAACCAATGCAAGACTTTGTAACCCATGCAACTCATGTTGGTGGTCTATAAATACCACCATTAATCCTTCTTGTAAATACAATTATTATTGATGGAATAAAGTTGACATTCTGTCAATTCCTTTGCTGTGTACATCATGGGGTGTGAGGCCCTTTCTTTGTTCTTCGGAGCATCGCGGCATGTGAGGCCCTAGTTATCCTATACATATCCAACAATCAGAAAACCCTAGCCACCATCTTCCAACTCTCTTTCCTTTCACCTTTTCCATCTTCTTTATCTTTCTACAACCATCTAACTTGAGTGTTTGAAGCTGATTGCAAGTGATCGAGATTGGACATGACGGTGGTTCTTGCCTTGGAACCAATAGAGCTGAAGATCGGAGCCCGAAGATCGAATTCTGGAAGTCCTTCTGCAAGATCCTAGAGAGTCCAATCAGATCTTCAACAAGAGGGTTATAATCTTCGTTGGTAAAAATCAAAACCTTCTCTAACTCTTTAATTTCTGATCCTTTGGTAAGTGGAACCCTAGTTTAAGGTGATTTCTTAATCACCAGATCCTTCTTTCTTAACTAGTTTTGTTAGTTCGATATTGCGGGCAAAAACTAGCTTGCTAGTCTTGTTTATTTAATTACTTTGTCTTTAAACTAAAAAAGATCCAAAAAAATTAATATTTGATTAATCACTGAAATTAGATTTAAAATCAGTAATTTAATTTTGCATATTGTCCCGCATCATCTTTGGTATCAGAACGAAGGTTAAACAAGGATTTAACTTCTAGTTCTGAAATTTCTGCATACCTAGAACTAGGTTGAAAATAAATTGCATAAAAACAATCCTAAAAAAATCCAAAAAAATTAGTAATTAATTTGTTGCTAATCCTCTATTAATCTACTACTAATCTCAGAAAAAAATTGTATTTTCTATATTTTTCTGGTGGAAGGAAATCATGCCTCCTGAGTGGGTATACACAAGTATATTGTCATGACCCATGGGAGTAATGAGCTATGGCCGGACTTGATATCCCGAGATCAAAAATCTAAAATTGATTAGATCTAAAATTTAATATTTAAAAATAAAATATTTTATTATTTTCTGATATTTTTAATTATTTTAGTTTTATTGCATATTAGGGTTTCATATTGTGTGATTGTATCATCTTATAACCTAATCTTAAGGGCACTTGACTATCTTAGATCAGGGCAGGATTTCATCACCTATCCTGGGCCCACAACAACCACCTTTTGCATCGATCCTAATCCTAATTAAAATCAATTAGAAATCTAAAGCAGCTTAGGGACATGAACAAGGTCGGGTTCCAAGTATTGTGTGAAAGCTAGTGCACCCAATCCTTTCATTATCACTTGAATCTGATGTCTAAGGCTAGAGGTCCAAAGGCGCACCCTAAGCGGACTCGTTGTTTTTAATTAGGACCCTGCAAGAGCAGGGGGAGCCTCCCACGACCTCACCTCTTACCTGGCCAATGGATAAGGGCAATTGCTGAATTGGCTATAATTTGAGCTGACCCATTCTACTTGAGCTCTAGGTCTAGGAAACCCTAGCTCGAGTTTTGTGTGATTGCATTGCATGGCAACTAGGTCAGGTACACCCTATCAGCCTACTCAAACCCAACCCAATCCACCCATAGATCCTAATATGAAGATCTTTATGAAAACTATAACTGAGCAATTTAAACAACTTAATACAAGGTTTGACCAGATGGATGTGCGACTAGGTAACCTTGAGAAATTCCATGCGACTCATTCAGACCCTGAGACACCTAGACCCACTCTCCCAGGTCAAAGTTCTGAGACACCTAGACCCATTCCCCTAGGTCCAGAGCCCAATGTAGGGAAGTCACCCCAGACCCAATTCCTAGGCGCCAAACCCCTGATAGAATGATCAAGCAGAAAGGATCCTTAAGAGCATTCGACTAGATGCACCCACATGATGAGGGACAGGATTCTATTTAAAACAAGATAACCCTAACCTAGTCTTGGCTAGTTTCGAGAATCTAACCATAAAAAAATCTAAAATTATATGTTTGCTTTAATCTAGTTTTCCTCATGTTCATCCCTTGCATATCATCCTACAACATATTATAATCACATCTCTCATCAATTTTGGTATCAGAGCGGTGATGAAATCCTATCCTGATCTGACAGAGTAAAATTGCCCTTAAGATTAGTTTAATGATATGATGCACAATCGATGAACCCTAATGCAATCTAGTAACCAAATAGAAAGTAAAAAATTTTTTTGATCTTTTTCTGAGGTGGCTATTTAATTATAAGTTGGTTAGGTGAACAAACAAAATTGGCTTGAATGAGGTGGGGTTTGATAGTTGATTAGGTTTGGTTTAATCTGATATGCAAAAACCAAAATTGTGGGTCTATTTTGTGGCAGAAGTTAACATAATTTTTGGAGCATAAAAAATCCAAAAAGATTTCAGAATAGAGGAATAATAGTGAAGATGATTCCTACCAAATTTCATACAAAAAAAAAATCTGAATGATGGCACAATACCTAGGGATCCTGACTGGAAGCCGAAAATTCAGAATTCTTGTTGGGGTTTCTATGATACAGATTTTTATATTTTATTATTTCTATAAAAATAATTAAAAATAACATTAATTATTAGGACTGATCATAGAGTATGCTGTGCATATTTCATAGAAAAATAAAATACCTAAGATGATGAAACTAATCAAATCTCAGACCTCTAGTGTAGATGATAGGATGCAGATTTTTGTTAGGGTTTTGTTTCTTCCATTTTTTTTGTTTATTTTCAGATCTAAAAAATCCAAGAAAATAACATAAGAATAGAGGACTAAATAGAGGTTAATGGGTACAGAAACAAGATGAAAATAACAACGTTTGATGGAAAAAATAGTCTTATGTTCTGACTAGTTATGCAGAAAATAGCATGCAGAAATTCTACCTATGATGCAAGAACATGCCCTAATCCCGCTCTGATACCAAAATTGATGAGGGGTGTGATTCTAATATGATGAAAGATGATATGAAAGGGATGAATATGAGGAAAATTAGATTAAAGCAAACATATAATTTTAGATTTTTTTATGGTTGGATTCCCAAAACTAGCTAAGACTAGGTTAGGGTTATCCTATATCAATTAGTATCCTACCCACATGCTAGAACTATCAAAGAAATAAAGCAAGTAAAGGATCCTAGGTCGAAGAAGTCCTATTAAGAGCATGTTCAACTTCAAGAAATCAGAAAAAGTGAGAAGGGAAGGGGTCTATATACCTAGAATGATTTGCATGTTGCAAAAGAGATCTCTCAACTCAGATCGGTGCCTGGATGATCTGATCACTTTCCCGTGGATCCGCCGGTTTTTTATCAGCTTCATCCGGAGGGCGTGGCATTGGAGGGATCCTACAAATGTCAAATGTTAGGATGATAGAAGATGAGAAAAATATATAACATGAGATTGAAGAAGGGAAGAGTGGGCTGTTGTTGCTTTTGGTGATTTGCTTGGGGCTTGGTGTTGGGCATCTTGGTATTTGAGGATGGAGGCTGGGGTGGCTTGGAGTTGGGGGAAGAGAGAGAGTAGCTGGGGCGGCTTGGGTTTGCACACACACAAGTAACCACGGGTCTCACACCCACTCCAAAAGGAAGACACAAATTTTCACAAGAAAATTTAGTAGAGTTTATTTCATGAATAAGAGATTATTTTATAAGAGGGGGAGCGGTGGGGTATTTATAGATTCACCCAGGTCCCTCTCCTTATCTATTTAGAGTACAAGTCTTTGTAGAAATAAAACTCAAAATAAACTTGGACTGGAAGACTGGTCTCCTAGTAAAACTAAGCTAGTTAACTCTTAGTAGA
Organism: Areca catechu; assembly: GCA_021397845.1. Classification (NCBI taxonomy): domain Eukaryota; kingdom Viridiplantae; phylum Streptophyta; class Magnoliopsida; order Arecales; family Arecaceae; genus Areca; species Areca catechu. The sequence continues at coordinate 120,394,980 of CM038043.1, forward strand.
AGTGGACTGGCTGATCCCCCTTAGATTGAGAAGCTTTGCTTAGGCTTGTGGGCTTTCTCTTGGGCATCACTTCTTGCTGGACTGGGTAGGGAACCAATCATGAATGGGCTCGGGGTGCCAGCTCCTGATGGGCTTCTGGACTAGGGTGTCTAGAAGAAAGAATATCCTACTGGGGCACCAGGTATCTTCAAGTGCGGAGGTGCCATGGGCTTGGGCGGCATGAAAGGCCCAGGGCCGCTTGAGTAGGGTTCAGATGCAAGGACTCCAGTACCTGGGTGAGGCCTTATAAAACTCCTAGTCTAGGGATCCTCTCCTCTTGTACTTGAAAATTACAGGACTCAAGTAAACTCACTAAACTTGGACTAGTGGTCTCACTCAACTTACAAATGGATTCAAGTAACAGGACTCGATATACTTAACTTATTACAAAACTTGGCTCATTTCGATACAAGTGACATAGTACTAATGAAATAAGGACTCGAAAAATTTGGAGTTCATTATAGGGCTTAGCAAAATTGACCAACACATGACTTAGAGAACAAATTAAAGCTTGAAGTCTATGTCTGATCTAATGTACTCATCAATTCTCTTGGGGTGGGAGGAACTTGGCCCTGTCGAGTAAAGGTTGATCTGGCTCTGGTATTGCTTTGACGGATCTGGGTTGAGGCATTGCGATCCTGTCGAGTGATCCATGAATCCTTAGATCTTGGTCGACCTTGCCAACGAACCAAGTGACATGGTAGCCTTTGATCCGGGTACTAATGGTTTGGTCGTCTAGGATATGCTCGATCTTTACTTCTCATAAGCTAAATTGATGTGGACACTCAGGGTTGGGTTCGCTCTCAAAGAAATGAATAGGCTCAATAGGCTTACTAGGTATCATTGCTGGCTCCCTATACTCTACTAAGTCTGAGATATTGAAGGTTGAGCTTAATGCCTAATGAGGTAACTTAGGCACTAGGTCCAACTTTCTTTATCACTTTGATTGATCCAGCTCTATGGGTATGTAGCCTAATCATCATAAGATTTTCTAGTGAACTCTTAGACTCTTTTCAGGAATTAACCTTGTTTTTATAAAAATCATTGCTTATAGTAATCTTATGATTAATTCTCATGCAGATCTCTAATCCTACAGTGCAAAAACTCATAACACCTCATGACATGCACGCAAACACCTAATGCAGGCAAACAAATGACTAAACCCTAAACTACAATTGGGGGTTTAACCCTTTGTCAGGAGGGTGACATGTAGATGAGAATGGTGCATGGACTCCTACTAGGTGCCATAGGGTCCTCCAAAAGTAAGATGCAAACATGACATGCTCAATGAATGAATGCAGTCTGCAAACCTCTACAAAATGTAGATGAATATTTAAATAAACATAAAAAGATTCAAGAAAAGGCAAAAAATACAAGGTGGATTCAGGATTAGTCTGGTAGGATAGAAAGTAAGAAGAGGGTTCGGGGTTGATTGGATAGAATAGGATAAAAGAAGGGATGTCAGGGATTAGTCCTAGCTAATAAGGTTGACCTTATGGGGTTGATGTATACCTACAGGGTCTGCATTATGGAAGAACGAGTCATTAATTTTAGGAAAAGGTTGTCAATGGAAACTATAGGAGAGGATTCTTCTTGAGGGTACTGGTTTAAAGAGATCAGGTCCTTAATAAATTCCTGGGGTTCTTGAATCTAAGGACTAGACTCTATAATTGGGCTTTCTCCTAGTGTCTCCTAGGTAGAGTTATAGTCGCAGGATCATGGGTTTCTTCCTCTAATGGTTCTTCCACTATAGCTTTAGTTTGGGTGTGGTCAGAGTTAGCTAATTCTAGGTTGGCTTCTATCTGGGTATGGTCTTGGTCAACTAATTCTAGGTTGGCTTTAGTCTGGGTATCTATCGGGCCAACTAATTCTAGTCTTCTATAGGTATCTCTTCTTCTTCTTCCTCATACTCATCCATTAAGTTCACATCAGCTTCATATATTTCCTTTTTAATGTCTTCTTTATGAACCAATGGGGTGGTAGGAGGGGGTTGACTAAGAAAAAATTGACTAATGACTGCGATAGCAGGGGTGGGTCGACTAAGGGGAGGTGGACTAATGTTGGGCTCATATTTAGGGGTACTAATCCTATGGGGTTCAGGTCGACTAGGAAAAACCTGATTGCACTAGGCCGATACCTAGGGGTTATGGGCTCAGCCCTATGGGTTATGGATTTATTGGATCTAGGTGCATAGGGTCTAGAGTTATAGGATCTAAGTTCATAGGTTTTGGGTACATAGGTTCTAGGTTCATAGGATTTGGGCTCAGATCTATAGGTTATAGTCTCTTGGACTCATAGGATTTGGGTAGGTACTTTTCTCTAAGTTTGCTTTTCATGGCTCTCCAGGTAGTTATGGGTGCTTCTTCTTCTAGTATAGCCATTCTCTCAAACTTATCCCAATCTATTGAAAAATGTTTTCCCGACATCCAAGTTAGCTCGCTTTGCCCTAAAATCATTCGAGATGGCTTGACTAGAGCAAAAGTAGAAAAGTCAGAGACCGACTCGAACAGAAACTTTCCACAAAAGTTGAAATGATTCAGAAATTGAAATTAGTTCAATAAAATCTTAAGGAAAGTTGTTCAAAGAATTTGAATTGATGCAGGAGGTTTTCTAGATAATTTTTCCATAATTTTTGAAAGAATTAGGTTAGGAAAACTAGAAGGGATCTTAATGACCTAATTCTCCTCTAAGCATTTCAAATCTATCATGATTAAGTGGCTTAGTTAAAATGTCAGCTAATTGGTTCTCAGTTGGGATAAACTCTAGTTCAATGTCACCATTCAAAACATGATCTCTAATAAAATGGTGTCTAATCTCTATATGCTTAGTTCTAGAATGCTGAATTGGATTTTTTGTCAAATTTATAGCACTTGTATTATCACCCTTGATTGGAATTTTAGATTGTGTAACACCAAATTCTTATAGTTGTTGTTTAATTCATAACACTTGTGCACAATAACTCCCTACAGCAACATACTCTGTCTCAGCAGTAGAAAGTGCTACCGAGTTTTATTTGTTTTTATTGCCATGATATTAAATTCAACCCTATAAATTAGCATGTACCACTAGTACTTTTTCTATCAATTTTACAACCAGCATAATCAGCATCCGAAAATCCAATTAAATTCAATAAAGAATGTTTTGAAAACCAAAGACCTAGATTACTTGTACCTTTCAAATATCTGATAATTCTTTTAACAGCAAGCAATGTGATTCTTTAGGATTAGATTGAAATCTAGCACATATACATACGCTATACAAGATTCAGGTCTACTTGTAGTCAAATATAAGGATTCGATCATACCTCTATAAAGCTTTTGGTCAATGTTGGATCCGTTTTCATCTTTGTCCAATTTCCAATATAGGCTCATGGGTGATGGGAACATCAAAACCCATCCGGGTTTTTGTTTTTTTTATCCAAGATTTTCTTTTTTCTTTTTTATTCTTATTCCACCTATTCCATCTATCCCCACTATTCCAACTTTATCCTTCTTTTATTCCTGACTTATTCCATGTTTATCCCTGTCATCTTCTTCCGCCCGGAAAACTCCCAGAACTCCATTTTTTCTCCATTTTTCTTCCTGTTCATCCCGGATCTGCCACACCCGACCACCGGAGCCCCCTCGACGTCCGTCCCCTTCCCCAGCGACAACTCGTAGGAACACCGACGAATCCCATGAACTGCCCACGGTCGTTTCTCCCCACGCAGCTCCGTCCATGCATGCCCCTCTTCACCGCATTGCCGACCGCCACCACTGCTGCCACCATGCCGTGCCCTCTCCACCGCGTCGCCGACCGCTGCCCTGCTTCACCGTCGCTCCCTCCTATTCGGAAGACCCTCAGCCAAGCCACGCTCATTGCCGGTCTCCACCGTCTCGACCATCGCCACCGGCCATGCCGCTGCCCTCCACCAGCTGCCGGTCGTGCCGCCTCCTTCCACCAGCCACCGGTGCTAACGAAGTCTCCTAAAGACCCTCTTCTCTGTCCGCCACCCCTATTCCATGGTCACAGGAGTTTTCTGCACATATCTTAGAGCAAAACAATTTTGCATGATTTTCAAAGTACATGCTTATCAAAGCAAGAATTTTCTGCACAGTCATCAAGCCTGCACAAATTTCAGAGCAACTCAGCATGGATCTTGATGAATTTGGATTTTATTTTATTTGTTTTAAATCTGGATGCATGGACCAGTTGGGAAGTTTTTTTTAAATTAGTTTTAGATTAGGATTAATTTTATTATCCACCATATAGGGAGGATTGTGTTTAGATTTCTAGCATGATTTCAGGCTGCAAACAAAGCAGGTTTGGGATTTCACCTTTTATGAGCTGCATGCCTTCTATTCTTTACTTGGACTCCAAGTTTTTAAGCCTATATAAAGGCACCTCCTCTCTTGAATAAAATATGATGATGAATATGAATTTTTGAAAAGTGTGTTCTTGGTTCTGCCTCCGTCGGGAGTGGGCATGAGGCCCGTCTTTCCTTTACTTGCAGGTGTCGAGGGGTGTGAGGCCCCAGTTATCTTCTCCCTTGCTGAGTTCCCTCTATGATCTTGGAGCTTCTCCTTCACGACCCTAGGTAGTGATTTGGGCGGGACGCCCTACGCTCCGCATGTAGTGAGATGGGTGGGACTCCCTAGACTACCTGTAGTGGGATGGGTGAGATGCCTTAAAGGTGCGACGTCTCTCCGTGAAGGTAAGTCCCAAGTCCATAGAGTATCCATCTTTCTTTCCCCTACATATTTTTTCCACCTTTTTGACCCTAATCATAGGAGACTTCTCAGCTCTCCAACAATCCTCCTAGCTAGCCCCCTTTTGTCCCGCATCAATGGGTGTGTTCATTTGTTTGCTTAACTCCATACCAAACTTTTTGATTATTTCCTTGGTGTATTTGGCTTGGTTGATGAAGATTCCTTCCTTTGTTTGTTTCACTTGAAGTCCAAGCAAGTAGTTTAGTTCACCCATTATGCTCATTTCAAATTCTCCCTGCATTAACTTAGCAAATTCTTTACAAAGAGCTTCATTAGTTACACCAAATACAATATCATCAACATAAATTTGTACAACTAATATATCATTATTTTTCTTCTTGATGAAAAGAGTTTTATCAACATTTTCTCTTGAAAAATCATTTTCAATAAAATGGTGCTAAGTCTATCATACCAGGCTCTAGGTGCTTATTTCAAACCATATAAAGTTTTATTCAATTTAAATACATGGTTTGGAAAAACATGATTTTCAAATTTGGTGGTTGTTATACAAAACTTGTTATGAAATGAAACCATTTAAAAATATACGTTTTACATCCATTTGAAAAAGTTTAAAATTCATATAGTAAGCAAATGCAAGTAGTCTAATGGCTTCTAGTCTTGCTACAGATACATATGTTTCATCAAATAATGCCCTCTTCTTGGTTATATCCCTTAGCCACTAATTAAGCTTTGTTTCTTACTACATTTCCTTGTTCATCTAATTTGTTCCTGTAGACCCATTTGGTTCCTATGATTGGATGGTCTTTAGGTCTATCAACTAGTGTCCAAACCTTATTTCTTTCAAACTGGTTCAATTCTTCATGCATGGCCATCATCCAGTTTGGATCATTTTCAGCCTCTTCTAAGGTATGTGGTTCTATTTGGTATACAAAGGCTAGGTAATCATGTGCATCTCTATGTGCAGACCTAGTCCTAACACCATGAGAAGGATCACCAATAATTAATTCTCTTTGTTGAGAAGTTATGTACCTCCATTTTCTTGGTAGATCTGCATGATCCTTACTTACCGTTTCTTCTCCTTCTTTGATTGGTCTTTCTTGTATGCTCAAGTTTTTCATTTCTTTTTAAATTGTACCGCATCATTGTCTATGCACTCTTCTTTCTTAGAAGGTGAAGGGTTAGTTTCATCAAAAATAACATGATTGACTCTTCTACAGTAAGAATTCTTTTATTGAATACTCTATATGCTTTGCTATGTAATGAATAACCGAGAAAAATTGCTTCATCTGATTTAGCATCAAATTTTCCTAGATTATCTTTACTATTGTTAAGCACAAAGCATTTACATCCAAAAACATGAAAATAGTTAATATTGGGTTTCTTTTCATTCCAAAGCTCATAGGGGATTTTTTCATAATAGGATGGATCAAAACGCTGTTTAAAATATAACAAGCAGTGTTCACCGCTTCTGCCCAAAAGTATCTTGGAAGATTGCCTTCATATAACATCGTTCGGGGCATCTCTTCCAAAGTCTTATTTTTTCTCTCTACAACACCATTTTGTTATGGTATCTTAAGAGTGGAGAAGTTATGATCAATGCCATTTTCTATGCAATAATCATCAAAAAATTGATTTTCAAATTCGGTGCCATGATCACTCCTAATTGAAATAATTGATAGATTTTTCTAATTTGAAACCTTTTTATGAAAATTTTGAAATATCTTAAAGGTGTCATCTTTATGAGCAATAAATAAAACCCATGTAAATCTAGAAAAATCATCTACAATCATAAGGGCATATTTCATACCTCCTAGGCTTGTGATCCTAGTTGGTCCAAACAAGTCCATGTGAAGTAGCTCTAGAGGTCTAGATGTTGAAATCATATTTTTGGATTTAAAAGTTCCCCTAGTTTGTTTACCTATTTGACATGCATCACAAACATGATCAAAATCTACTTTAAACTTAGGCATGCCTCTAACTAGATTTTTGAAAATTAACTTGGCAATAGTATGCATGCTAGCATGACCTAATCGTCTATGCCAAAGTAAACAAGACTCCTTGGTCTTAGCATTCATTGCTACTAGACTAGAACTACTTGACATGGCAAGATTATTAAGATCAACCACATAAATATTTCGAAGTCTATGTCCAATGAATTTACTACTGGAATCAAGAGAGTTTGTTACAATACACATAGATGATTCAAAGATAACCTTGAAGCCTTTATCACATAATTAACTAATACTCAATAAATTATGCTTCAATTTATCTACTAGAAATATATTTTTAATAAAAGTACAGGGGGTTATCTAGATCTTACCGATTCCGATTATTTTTCCCTTGCCATTATCTCCAAAAGTAGCTATACCTCCTTCTTTCATTTCTAGGGTAATGAACTGATCCTTGTCACCCGTCATATGCCTTGAATAGCTACTATCAAGATACCATCTTTTCTTCAATTTTTGGACTACAAGACATCCCTGCACGATAATCAAGAAGTTCTTTTAGGTACCCAAGCTAACTTGGATCTTTGCTGGTTAGCGAAGGTGGTTCTTTTGGAAACCCAAATCTTTCTTGATTTACTTTGGACGTTTCTAATAATATTACATTCAAAAGCTTTATGTCCTAACCCTTTGCAAGCAAAACATTTGATTCTAGAATTTTGAAAAGATGCATATTTTGAAGTTCTAGATGTTGATGCATGAGATGCAGATATAAAAGATTTTCTATTTAAGCTGTTAGGAACATAAAAAGTAGTTTTAGAAGTAGAAGCAGAACCATTTATTGCAAAAGCCTTTTGAGATGTAAATTTTGGAATATAAGCTTTTGGTTTCACAGAAGTAGTTGCTGAATTACTATTTGAATTTGAGGAATTAAAATGATTCCAACTTTGTTACCAGAAATCTTTTGTTCTTTAAGAATAAGCTCAAGCTTGTTAGAAGATAATGTAAGTTTTTCAACAAGTGGCTTGAGTTTTTCAACCTCCTTTTTCAACTCATTATTTTCATTTATCAAAACTTTGTTTTTGTCAAAATAAGCACTAATATCAGTTTTCAAAGCTTTGCAATATTCAGAAAAGACATGTAATTCTTTTTGCAATAAAAGATTATTTTCCAAAATCTCTTCTTTTTCTTTTAGTAAAGAATCATTGATATTCTTTAAGGATCTAATCTTTACTCTAGCCTTTTTAAATTCATGTAATAAATCATGAAATATAGAATTTAATTCATCAAATCGGAATTCAATTTGAGCATTGGGGGATGTTACCTCATCCTCGAGACCCATTAGACATAAATTAGCTATTTTTGTGATCTCTTCCTCTTTAGTTGAGGTGGATTCCTCACTATCACTCCATGTGGCAACCATCGTCTTTTTCTTCTTTTTCTTGAAGAACTTCTTTAGTAGTGGATAATCTGGATGAATATGCCCTAGTTTCTTACATTTATAGCATGTGGGCACTTGTTCTTTTTCCTTTTCTTTATCCCTGTCCTTGTCCTTGGAGTGCTCTCCTTGTTTATGAAATTTTCTGTTAAATCGTCCTTTCTTCTTTCCCATAAACTTTCTAAATCTCCTCAAAACCATTGCTATATGATCTTCTGAATTGTCTTCGGAGGAGGTGGAGTCATCTTCCGATTCCTCATCTTTCTTTGATTCCAATGCAGCTTTGAAGGCAATTGTCTTCTTCTTCTTTTGATCATCATCAGTTATATGCTGCATGGCCAATTCATGTGTGATGAGTAAACCCATTAATTCATCCAAAGAAAGGGTGTTCAGATCTTTCGCTTCTTGGATGGTAGTCACTTTGGGGTCCCATTTATTTGGAAGTGATCTTAAGATCTTCTGTACTAAGTCAGCATTTGAATAAACCCTGCCATTGTTTCGGTAGGTTTCATTTTAAACAGTTCATAACTATGTACTAGAAGATTTATTTTCGATGTCTTCACTTGGAAAGTTCCTTCGTGGGTCACTTTGAGTTTATCCCAAATCTTCTTTGCTAAAAAGCAAGTGAAAATTCAATTAAACTCACTAGCATCCAAAGCATAGTATAGTAAATTCATAGCTCTGGCATTTAATTCTCCCATCTTCATGTCACGTTCATCCCATTCCTCTTCAGGCTTAGGGATATCCACGCCATCAATTTTAATCATGGAAATTTGTGGCCCTTTCATAATGACCTTCCATAATTGAAAATCAATGGCTTGTTTATAGATTTTCATTCTAGCTTTCCAGTAAGAATAATTTGTGCCAGTGAGGAGTGGTCTATTAGTAGATTAGCCTTCGGCCAAGGATGTACTCATGGGATGAGCCGTCAATCTTTACTCTAAATGTATTTAGAGACACTACTCTGAAACCAGTTGTTGCCCAGCTGGCTTTTCCAAGAGAGGGGTGAATTAGGAATTTAAAAAATTTAAGCAATTATGTGCTTTTGAAATCCGGGTTAAAGTGTTAGGTGCTGTGATAAATCAATTAACTGTAGAAGCAAAAATAAATTAGAGAAGCACAACTGATGCGGGACGACTCTAAGACTACTAAACATGCATGGAAAAATAATAAAATATTTTTTTGTGATTTTTATAATTTTAGTTGCATGCTAGATTCTCAAAATAAAATAAGAACTAGCGGAAAGACTAGCAGTGCAAAGAATCATCGAATTGCAGGCAAACACATGCAAACTAATAAAATATCTAGGACCCAAGAGTTGAGAAACTCCCAGTTTAGGATAGTTTATCTTCAACTAAATCAGATAATCAGAGAAGGAAAGGTTTCTTACCAGTTAGAGATTAAAATTCAATAGCAGAAGGGATCACACGCACTCTGATCGGAGCCTAGAAGAAGAAGCCTTGTTTCCCTTGAATCTGATGGCTGATCTGGGTGATTCGGGCAGCAAAGAAGGCCCCCTCAGGGAAGGGGAAGCACCTTGGGGATCCTACAAGCATCAGGGTTAATCAAAACAGCAATTAAAAAATAAGAAAGAAACTATGGGTTGAAAGGAATCAGGATTAGGGTTAGAAGATGGTTGTTTGAAGCTTGTTGAAGATCTCCTTGCTTGGCAGCCTAGGGCACTCCTCCTTGGACGTGTGAAGGCTTTGATGGCAGTGAGTTAGGGTGTGGAAGGAAGCTAGGGAAGCAAGGAATTCGTCCAAGCACAAAAACACAAACCAACGAACCAAAATAAAACACCAACACAAGGCAATAACTCAAATTTCATCAAATTGTATTCATAAGAAAGAGATGCTTACAAGAGGGGGAGGGGTGGGGTATTTATAGAGTTCCCATGCTCTCACTAACCATGGTTACACTTGGGTTACAAGTCTTCTTCCCAATTGGAATACAAGTTTTTTCCTAGCTAGGTTAGAAAAACAAATCCCCATTAGGTTAGGAATTGACCTAGTCTTCTCCTTTTTCCTTCATGCTTTGACTATTCCACTCAAGGACACCTCTTGGACTTGGTCAACACTTCAAGAATATTTAGGGGGGCATGTTGGGCCTCTAGGAGAAGCAAGGGGCTGGCCCAAAGGGGCTTGGGTGCATGGGTTTGGTTCTTTGGAAGCTGGGGTGGCCTGTTAGCCTGGTAGTAGGAATATTCCTTAGAATCTTGCTTCTTAAGGGCTTGGGCTTGGCACCTGGGCTTGATTTCTTTAGGCATGGATGTAGGTGGACCTCTGGAATCATGGGTGCCATGTTATGAGAATATGCTCTGGCATCTGGAAGGGAATTTGGACATCTGGAGGGCATCTAGAAGGAATCAGGGTTTCCGGAAGCATCTTGGATCCTGGGTTGTCACACAAAATCCAATGGGCTGATGTAGTGGCCTCTGACTCCGGGATGTGGCCTGGTGGAACCCCAAAATATGGTAACCTCCTCTCTTGTATAAAAATTGAGCTCATATTGGACTCATAACTGATATACAGGACTCAAAATAATGACTAAGTTGAGGGTTGAGACAAATCAACTAACCTCAACTTATTACAGGACTCAATTCTAGTTGATTACAAAATTTGATACATGGCTAGGTAAACTAAATAGGGCCTAATAATCTATGTCTGATCCTGGTGCCCCCACCAATTCTCCCAGGGTGGGAGGAACTCGATCCCGTCGAGTGTGGGATAACTTGGCTCTCATAGTGCTCGAGTAGGTCTGGATTGAGGCGCTACAGATCCTCACGGGTGATCCACGAGTCCTCAGATTCTGGCCGACCTTGCCACTAGACCAAATATCTCTGATAGCCTCTATTCCGGGTACATATGGCTTGATCGTCCAGGATTCTCTCAATCTTTTCCTCACTATTTGGCCAATTGGTTGGTAGACACTCTGGGGTGGGTTCTCTCTCAAAGGGAGGAATAAGCTCAAGATGCTCGCTAGGTATCACTGCTGGCTCCCTAGACTCTATAAAATCTGAGATGATGAAGATGGATCTAATACCTAAATCAGATAGTATTTCATGCACATAGGCATTGGGTCCACAGATATTCATTATCTTGGATGGGCCAGCTTTGCGAGCAGAAAATTCTTTACAACTACAAAAACCCTTGCAAAATTCTTCACAACTATAAAATCCCTTGCAAAATTCTTCATCTCTCTTATGGGAATTAGCCAAGTTGTTAGTTAGTTCATTAGTTAAGTTCAGCTTTTGACTAATTTCCATATGCATATGCTATGCAGAGGGTAGTGCATTTATTGGACTCAACTAATACCTAATAGACTCGACTAAATATCCCTATCAAAGGACATTTTATTGGACACTAAGGGACAAAACCTAACAGACTATAAACTCTTTAGGTTTGATCTTATCATGGCATGCACATAAAAATTTACTATGTACTCCTAGCAAATGCCACAAAGTATACCAAAAATAATATGCAAACCTAACATGGGAAATAAATGAATGCAACATGCAAACCTCTACATGATGCAGGTGAATGGTTAAAGAAATATAAGAAAACTTAAGAAAAGGCAGAAAATATGAGGTGGATTCAGGGTTAATCTGATTAGGTGGAAAGTAAGAAAAGGGTTCGGGGTTAATTGGATAGACTAAGATGTAAGAAGGGGTGTCGGGAATTAATCCTAGACTAATGAGGTTTACCTTATGGGTTTGATGTATATCTAAAGGATCTATATAATGGAAGAAAGGGTCATTGATTTCAGGAAAAAGATCAAGTGGAGTCAAAAAGGTGACTTCATCTTGAGGGCATTGATCTCAAGAGATTAAGTCCTTAATAAACTCTTCTGGTTCCTCAAGTAAATCAAAGGACCGGGCTCTCTGATAGGGCTTTCTTCTAGTGGCTCCTCAAGTAAAGCTCTAATAGTGGGACTGGATTCGTCATGGTCTTCTTCTTTTAAAGGTTCTTCCACTATAGGTTGGGTGTGGTTAAAGTCAGCTAACTCTAGGGTGGCTTCAACCTAGGTATCTGCTGGATCAACTAACACTGGATTGGCTTCTACCTGGGTTTCTACTAGATCAACTAACATTATTGGCTTCTACATGGGTTTGGTCAGGGTCAACTAATTTTAGGGTGGTGGATAGGGTAAACTGGGTTTGGAATTGGGTAATTTTCTGGACCCATTGTTCAATTAGGGCCTTGAGGGTTTCTAGATTGGACTCCATGGTTGAACTGGGTTGGACTTCAGACTCAACTAATTTTGGGTTGGTTTCTATTGGGGTTTAGTTATAGTCTACTATCTCTGGGTCTTCTATAGGTGTTTCTTCTTCTAGATCTACAATAGACTCATCATCTTCATACTCCTCTACTAAACTTGGGTCAGCTTTATATATTTCTTCTTCTAGGTCATCTTGGTGAACCAATGGGGTAGTAGGAGGGATTTGGCTAAAGGAAAACTGGCTAGGGTCTGGGGTGCTGATCTTATGGGGTTCAAGCTGACTAAGGGTTATGGGTTCATAGGTTATGGGTTCAGTCATAAGGGTTGACTCGAATTCCAAAGCTATGTTATAGGCTTCCTCTAAGTTTTGAATTTGCCAATGAGATAGTTCCCACTAGATGTCTTCACAAAGGCTAGTCTTAAACCTGGATAAGGTCATTGATTCGGGTTCGTCTAGGCAACACCTAAGGGCACATTCTTCAAATTGGGCTATATACTCCGACACAGACTTATTTCCTTAATATTACCTATTCCATTGGTCTAGAAGGCACTGTCGATAGTATGGGAGAACATACTTAGCCCTAAGCTTTAACTTCATGGCTTTCCAGGTGGTAATGGGTAGGTTGCCTATCTGATTATTAAGTCTTTCTACTTGGTCCCAGTATAATCTAGCTTGATCAGTTAGCCTGAGCTGGACAAATTGACACTTTTTCTAATCACTCAAGCCATACCATTCAAAATATTGTTCCTTGTCTTTTTCCCAGTCTATGTAATCCTCAGGATTTGAGGTGCCACTGAAGGTGGGTACTTGATAATTGGGCTTCCTATAGTTGGACTTCTGGTAAGGGTCAGAGTATTGGGTTCTCCTAGGGTTGGGCTCCAAGTATGGATCATGGTATGGGGTTCTCCTAGGCTTGGGCTCCCTGTATGGATCAGAGTATTGGGCTCTCTTAGGGTTGGACTTCATGGTCACACTAGTTGGGTTGGATTAAGTCTACTGGTATTGGGTTCTTAATCTAGTGGTCATGCAACAAATCAAACTATCAAAATGAAATGATGCAACTAAGTATGCAAAAGAAAAAAAAGGCTAGTATAATCTAGGGTTTCCTAGACCTAGAGCTAGAAACTGGGTGGGTCAGCTCAACTTACACCTAATCCAATAGCTAATCCTTCCACTGGCTAGGTAGGGGGTGGGAGTGTGGGAGGCCCCCCCTGCTTTCGCAGGGACCCAATTAAAAACCACAACACCACTTAGGTCATTTGACTCTGGACCCCCAGCCTTAGACACCAGCTTTTAGTAATAGCTAAGAGGTTAAATATACTAGTTGGCCCCACAGCTCGGACCCGACCTATTGGTGTCTCCTAGCCCACTAAGGCAAATTAGGTCTAATCAATTTTAATTAAGGCTTGGATTGAAATACTGGGTGGTTATTTTGGGCCCAGGACAGGTTATGACCTCCTGCCCTGATGTTATATAGATTGCCCTTAAGATTAGATTAACAGATGATGAACAATCAATGGTCCTGATGCAATCTAAAACAATCAGAAAATAAAATGATTTTTAATTAATTTATGAGATGTCAAGTTAAGTTTAAGTTTACTAGGGTTAGCAAACAAGGTTTGGCTTGGGATTGGGGGGTTTGGAAGTTGATTAGGTTAGGTTGAGTTAAGTATGCAGAATGTAGCAGAAATCAATGAATTAAGGTTTCTATTGTTGCAGAGTTTGACACAGATCCCGATGCATAAAAAATTCAAAAAGAATCTACAATAGAGAATGGATAGATGTAATGATTCCTACCAAATTTCATGAAGAAAATAAATCATATGATGATGCAAACCTAGGGTTTTCTAGACTGCTATAGAAATTATCAGAATTCTATTAGGGTTTCTAATATACAAGATTTTTTATAATTTAGTTTTCTATAAAATTAATTAAAATTTTTTATAAAATAGAGGACTTAACAAATAACAATTCATGCAAATTTCAAAGAAAAATAAAATTTTTAGATGGTCAAAAATAGATGCAAAACTGATACCTAATGTAGTGGATAGAATGCTGAAATTAGGGTTTGTGATTGCAATGCAGATAAAAACTATCCTGAACCTGCTCTGATACCAAACTAATGTGGGATGACTCTATGACTACTAAACATGCATGGAAAAATAGTAAAATGTTTTTTTTGTGATTTTTATAATTTTAGTTGCAGGCTAGATTCCTAAAATAAAATAAGAACTAGCGAAAAGATTAGCAGTGCAAAGAATCATCGGATCGCAGGCAAACACATGCAAACTAATAAAATATCTAGGACCCGAGAGTTGAGGAACTCCCGGTTTAGGATAGTTTATCTTCATCTAAATCAGATAATCAGAGAAGGGAATGTTTCTTACTAGTCAGAGATTAAAATTCAATAGCAGAAGGGATCACACGCACTCTAATCGGAGCCTGAAAGAAGAAGCCTTGTTTTCCTTGAATCTGATGGCTGATCTGGGTGGTTTGGGCAGCAAGGAAGGCCTCCTCAGGGGAGAGGAAGCACCTTGGGGATCCTACAAGCATCAAGGTTAATCAAAACAGCAATTAAAAAATAAGAAAAGGAACTATGGGTTGAAAAGAATCAGGATTAGGGTTAGAAGATGGCTGTTTGAAGCTTGTTGAAGATCTCCTTGCTTTGCGGCCTAGGGCACTCCTCCTTGGACGTGTGAAGGCTTGGATGGAAGTGATTTAGGGTGTGGAAGGAAGCTAGGGAAGCAAGGAATTCGTCCAAGCACAAAAACACAAACCAAAGAACCAAAACAAAACACCAACACAAGGCAATAACTCAAATTTCAGCAAATTGTATTCATAAGAAAGAGATGCTTACAAGAAGGAGAGGGGTGGGGTATTTATAAAGTTCTTATGCCCTCACTAACCATGGTTACACTTGGGTTACAAGTCCTCTTCCCAATTAGAAAACAAGTCCTTTCCTAGCTAGGTTAGAAAAACAAATCCCCATTAGGTTAGGAATTGACCTAGTCTTATCCTTTTTCCTTCATGCTTTGACTATTCCACTCAAGGACACCTCTTGGACTTGGTCAACACTTCAAGTATGCCTATGGGGGCGTGTTGGGTCTCTAGGAACAGCAAGGGGCCGGCCCAAAGGGGCTTGGGTGCATGGGTTTGGGCCTTTGGAAGCCGGGGTGGCCTGTTAGCCTGGTAGCTAGAATATTCCCTGGAATCTTGCTTCTTAAGGGCTTGGGCTTGGCACCTGGGCTTGATTTCTTTGGGCATGGATGCAGGTGGACCTCTGGAATCATGGGTGCCCTGTTATGAGAATATGCTCTGGCATCTGGAAGGGAATCTGGGCATCTAGAGGGCATCTAGAAGGAATCAGGATTTTCGGAAGCATCTTGGATCCTGGTTTGTCACACAAAATCCAATGGGACTGATGTAGTGGCCTCTGACTCCTAGATGTGGCCTGGTGGAACTTTAAAATATGGTAACATCTTCTCTTGTACAAAAATTGAGCTCATATTGGACTCATAACTGATATACAGGACTCAAAATAATGACTAGGTTGAGGATTGAGACAAATCAACTAACCTCTACTTATTACAGAACTCAATTCTAGTTGGTTACAAAATTTGACACATGGCTAGGTAAACCAAATAGGGTCCAGTAATCTATGTCTGATCCTGGTGCCCCCACCAACAACACAAATACACAAAAATTATAGTGGTTCGGAGCAACCCAGCTCCTACGTCCACTACCCAAGATTATCACTTGGGATTTCAACTATATCCCCCATCGGAATACAGTCGAATTGTTTTAAACAAGCTCACAATCCAAACCTCTATACTTTGGTTTTACCGGGATCACCAAAAAAATCCAACTTGGTTTTACCATAATCACTAAGAACCCAATACTTGGTTTTAACAAAGGCTCACCAAGAACGTATTTGGTTTTAAATCGGGCTCACCAATAACCCAACAATTCAAGAATGAATTGAAAAGAAAAGCAATGAAATGACAAACTAATTTTTGTCGAGTGGTAGCCGATGCAGCTCTAGAAAAGTCCACTTGAATGCACTTTAATGCACCTTAATGGCTTCTATTGCTTCTTTACCAAGTGCTTCAAGCTTCAGATGAGAGTTGGTGAAGACATGAAAACTGTCTTGAATGCTCTTAGTGCTCTCTTCCTTGTTGGTAGGTTGGATATTCAATAAAGCATTGATTCTTTGAAGAACTCTCTAACTCTTTCTTCAAGGAAGTTCAAATCCCTAAAATATATGGCCTTCCATCATTCCAAGATAGTTTAAGTTATTGTAGACCGTTGGGATATGATATTTGATCGTTGGAGCACTTTTTGGATTCAAATTCTGAGTTCTGGAACTAGCCGTTGCAAGTCTGAAATCGACCTTTGAGTCGACTCAGATTAAGGAGTTCTGGTTGAGTCGATTCTCTTCAATCCAATCAGCTCACTTGCATAGTATCTTGATTTTTCACTCTGTAAGAGTTGGCTCGCCTTGATTAGAGTCGGTTCAAATCCTCAGGCCTTCAAAATGTTAGTCTGGACGAGTCGGCTAACTTCTACTCTAGTCGACCCGAATGGCTGTTCTGCTTAGAAATAATTTTCTGGACTCTGGAAGAGTCAGCTCGGATGTCTGACCATGTGATGGAGTCGGCTCGGACTTTTTTTAGGTCAGCTCGCTTATCTGATTCAAGAATTAGCACTCTAGAAGGGTTGGCTCGCATCCCTTAGAGTCGGCTCGGATATCTGCATGCTAGAAATCTCATGCATGTCAAGTGCCAGAGTTGTCTCTCTTCTTCCTCGAGTCGGCTCAAATGAATGTATCAGTGAATTTCTCAGTCTTTCTCTATAATTCATCCAGCTTGTCTTCATGCTTCAAGAAGTCTTCAATTCCAACAAGTTTCCAAGAAACTAAAAGCTTGAAACACACTTAGAAGTAACCCAATTTTATGATCTTTCTTTGATTTTTTCTTTAGGTTCTTCTTTACAAAATTCAATTACAACACAACTCAAAACAAGAAATGAAAATGTAGGAGTTGAAATTTGAACAATGAATTCATCCTACAAAATCTTGTGAATCACTTGAAGAGTTGTTAGTAAAACAAATGCAAGCACCAGTGTTTGGTTATCATCAAAATCACTTATAGGGTCAACAACCGGTGCCATAGTCTTCTCCAAGATAGACCTTAGGAGTGGCTATTTGAATGTATAGTAATGCCTTTTGGGCAATCCAATTCACTTAGTACATTTATGAGGTTCATGACCCAAGTCTTGAAAGAGTTCACTGGAAAGTTTGTAGTGGTATACTTTGATGACATTTTGATATACAGCAGGACTAAGGAAGACCATCTTAACCACCTCAAGATAGTCTGTCAAACCCTTAGGAAGAATAGCCTTTATGCCAACCCCAAGAAGTGTCAGTTCGTGACACAGGGTTATCCTCCTAGGTTTTGTAGTCACCCCCGAAGGAGTCTCAGATGACCTTGAAAAGATTAAATCCATAGCTGAGTGGCCAGTCCCTACTAGTGTCCATGATATACATAGTTTCCATGGCTTAGCCACCTTCTACAGGAGATTTATTCGAGGATTTAGTTTCATTGTGGTACCCATCACCGACTGTATTAGGAAGGGAAACTTTGAATGGAAAAAGCTACCGATAAAGCCTTCCTAGAGATTAATGATAAGATGACACAAGCACCTATCCTAAGATTACCTAATTTTTTCAAAGTCTTTGAGGTTGCTTGTGATGCTTCGAGAGGAGGCATAGGAGTACTTAGCCAAAAAAGTCACCCTGTGGCCTTCTTTAGCGAGAAACTCAATGAGGCCAAAATTAAGTACTCAACCTACGATAAGTAGTTTTATGCAGTCATACAAGCCCTTAGGTACTAGAGACAATACCTGCTATCCCAGGAATGTCCTTTATTCGGACCATGAAGCACTTCGATTCCTAAACTCCCAGAAAAGATTAAATCCACGGCATGCTAAGTGGGTAGAATATATCCAAGCCTATACCTTCATGCTAAAACATCATGCTGGTACTGACAATAAGGTCGCTGATGCCCTTAGCCGTCGCTCCCTACTCCTAAATACTGCTAGAACTGAAGTCATAGTATTTGACCAATTGAAAGAGCAATACGGAACCTGTCCTGACTTTGGTGAGATCTTCCAGTCCATGAGACAAGAACCATCTAGTGCCCATAGTGAGTACACCCTTCAAGATGGTTACCTTTTCAAAGGAAATAGGTTGTGCATTCCGAGGACCTCACTTAGATAATTCTTAGTTTTGGAGACCCATGCAGCAAGTCTAGCTGGTCATTTTGGTAGGGAAAAGACCATTTTAGCAGTATAAGACTAGTTCTTTTAGCCAAGCCTCAAGAAGGATGTTGCCCACATTGTATCCAGGTGTCGAACTTGTGCTGTTGCCAAATGTAGAAGCAAAACACTAGTTTGTATACCCCTCTACCTATACCTAGTCATCCTTGGCAAGACCTTAGTATGGACTTTATGGTAGGATTACCTAAGACCTCGAGGAGACATGATTCAGTTTGTGTAGTGGTTGATAAGTTCTCAAAAATGGCTCACTTCATACACTGCTCTCAGACCTTAGATGCTTTCAAAGTGGCCAAACTATTCCTTGATCATGTGGTTAGTTTACATGGCCTTCCTAAGACCATAGTGTCCGATAGGGATGTCCGTTTCACTAATTATTTTTGAAAGACCCTTTGGCACCAAGCTCAAGTTTTCCACCACCTACCACCCGCAGACTGATGGCCAAACCGAGGTAGTCAACTGCAGCCTAAAGAACCTGCTAAGATGTCTGGTCGGTGAACATACTGGAAATTGGGACCTTCTTTTACCTCAAGCTAAATTTGCCTATAATAGTTCAGTGAATAGGACCACTGGCAAAAGCCCTTTTGAGGTTGTCAATGGGTACAAACCTAATCGCCCCATCGATCTGATTCCCCTACCCATCCATGCACGAGTCTCAAAGTTCGCAAAATCATTCGCATAGCATATTAGAGACATGTATAAGGAGATTAACCAAAATATTAATCTAAGTAATAATACATACAAGTGATTGGTTGATTTCTAAAAGCGAGCCAAAGAATTTGAAATAGGGGATTCTGTAATGATTAGGCTTAGGCCTAAGCAGTTCCCACTGGAGACCATTAAGAAGCTGCATACTCGTGGAGCTGGACCCTTTAGAGTGATTAAGAAAGTAGGACCTAATGCCTATATGCTGGATTTGCCCCCGGATTTTGGCATTAGCTCAACTTTCAATATCTTTGACTTAGCCGAGTATAGGGAGTTGGCAATGAAACCCAGCAAGCCATTTGGGCCAAACCTATCCTTTGAGAGTGAACCCAACCTTGAGTGTCCACCTCTACCTAAGAGAGGAGAATAAATCAAGCATGTCCTGGATGATCAAGCTATCACAACCCGGGGCAAAGGCTATCAGCGTTACCTGGTTCGTTGGCAAGGCCGACCGGAATCTAATGATTCGTGGATTACCCGAGAAGACTTGTAGCACCTCGACCCTGATTTTCTTGAGAAATACTAGAGCTAGATCAACCCTTACTCGACAAGGTCGAGTTCCTCCCACCCCGGAGAATTGGTGCGGGCACCAGGATTAGACAGAGGCTCCTTAACCCTCTATGGATCTCTGATTTGGGTTTTAAGTCTTTTAGGTCCTGTAATAAGGCTTAAGACATTTAACCCTAAGTAATATGCATTCAAGTCATGTAATTAGTATCTAGTTGGTTTCAATTTTGGTTTAGTCTTGTAATTTGGCCAGAGTGAGTTAATTTGGTCAAGTTAGGGTCAATGGGTCCTGTAATTAGCCAACTAGGTTCATAAATTCAAGTCAATTTGAAGATTGGTTCAAACTAATTTGAAGATGGGTCCACAAGTTAGCAAACAAGTCTAGCCTGATCAAGCCACTTCTCCTCTATGCTAAGTTAGGACTGCCAAACTCTTCTTCCAAGTCATGGAGAATGCCACATCACCAATGCCACATGTCATAAGAGTGCCACATCACCAATGCCACATGTCATGAAAGGTGCCACATCACCAAAGCCATGTCAAACACCTTGGGCAGCCAAGTCTAAGATGAAATTTCAAATTCAAACTCCAAGATGGGCACCCTCTAACCCCCCCTTGATCCAAGCAGACAACATCCTCACTCCACTCCACAAATCAAGCCACATCACCAAGATCAAGTCAAGCATCATGGTCGACCAAGCTTCATGAAAGAAAATTCAAAATTCAAATTTAGGTGTCCCTTGATTCATGAAGACAACCATCCCCATTCCACTCCCCAAATCATGTTTATAACCCCCTTTTTCAATTTGAATTCAAATGAGGAGTTAGGAGCTTATAAATATGGCCCTAATGCTTTTGTAATGGACGATGATAAATGATGAATCAAATGAAATTCTAAAATTTTTTTCTAGCCCTTATTGATGGGGACATCATATCAGACATAGACTTCAAGCTTCATTTTGTTCTCTAAGTCATGTGTTGGTCAATTTTGAGTCCTGTAATGGAATTTAATTTTGAGTCCTGTAATAAAGTTAGTCCAACAATTGAGTCCTATAATAAGTTGAGACAAGAAGTCCAAGTGAGTTGTCTCAACCTCATGAGTCCTTAAGTTTATTTGGGTCTTGTAAGTTTATTTCTAGTCAAGTTTTGTACAAGATGAGGATTACCAAACCAGAACATTTACCAAGCCACTCCACTAGAACTAAGTTCAAGTACTTGGATCCCTACCAGGCCCCTTCAAGCTATGTCACCCAAGAGGTGGGCCTTCATCCTGCCAAGCCAAGGTGGAGCACCCTCCCAGATTGGCGCCCTACCCAGTGATGGGGATTTCATCGGCACTGATCTCGAAGCAGCACTAATCCCATTGCAGCACTAATCTCGGAGCAGCACTACTCCCGAAGCAGCACTGATCCCGGAGTAACACTGATTTTGGAGCAGCATGGATTTTAAAATTCAAATTCAAAAAAATTAGTTGGTTAGGATTGATTGTTTTGAAATTTGATTGGTTAGGATGAGATATGGATAGGCCTTATCTTATCCTTATATTGTATTTGAATTTGAACCATTTTTATCTTTTTATCTTGTATTCAAATTCAAATGAGGGTTAGACAGGTCTATAAAAACTACCCTCTGTCCTTTGTAAAAAAAAGTAGTTTAGTGAATAAATATGAGTTTTTAGAAGAGTGATTCTTAGTCTTGCCTTCACCTTCGGGCATCGAGGGATGTGAGGCCCTAGTTATCCCCCTTTCCTTTGATTCTATTTTTTTTATCCCCTCATGTCCTTTGAGATTCATCATGTTGCCTCCAAGTATCGAGGTGGGTGGAATGCCTAAGAGGTGAGAGGTCTCTTTGTTAGTGTGAGCTCCAAAGTTCATGAGATCCAAATCCCTGTCTTTCTTCTCCATTTTTTCCTTCACCACTCCCTTACAAAAAAATATGATACCCTAATTTTGGTGACTTCTAAGCTCGCCAACGATCCCACCCCTTGTCGCCCATCAATTTTTGGTATCAGAGCCCAGATTGATTAGGGTATATTTTTTTCTTCCCCAAACATCCTAGATTCATCCACTTCACACCGATGCCAAGTGCTTCCACCACCGCCTAGATCTCTCACTCCATCATCCCCATCTCTTCCCTTCTCCCACATCGCACGTCTCCTATCACTCAAGTACCTCGACTAGCTTATCCTATGTATGCTCAGTTGATGAGGGTGGTTGGTCTCATAGCCACTTGTGTAGAGACACTAATACAAGGATAAGGGTGCTCATTAGGTTATGAATACACTGAACTGATCTGCACCGGGACTATCTTATGGAAGCTTACTCCTTGTCGAAAGATAGGTCCCAGAGTAAAAGTTGTGCATGTGATCTTCAGACCTGAGGTCACCATGGTTCCTTGTGCATACTAAGCCATACTTTGGTTCATACTCATTCATGGCATTGCGACATATACGGGGTGTTCTGGGTATCGTGGAAGGTGTATGAAGGATGTGAGTGGACCAACAAGGAATCGATCAATCCTGTTACGGCCGTAACGATGACGTGGCCGGGCTCAGATACCGCCGAATATGATCGAGCCACGTGGAGGTTTCTCCGGCCGAGTCAGCGCCACGTCGCCAAGGCCGAGCTCGACAAGACTACTCCGCCAGACGACTTCCTAAGGCAAGCTGCTCTCGCCGAAGTCGAGCTCGGTTCGGGGCCCCTCTACCACCTCGCTTGGCGCCCACCCCGGAGGGGCCCACCTAGGCCGAGGTCGGCCGAACCTTCGCTCCTTCGCCAGGTGGCCCCCCGAGACGGGCCCACCTCGCCGAAGCCAGGCGACCTCCTGCCACCTCGCCAGGTGTCCATCCAGGAGGGGTCCACCTAGGCCGAGGTCGGCCGAACCTTCGCTCCTTCGCCAGGTGGCCCCCCGGAGATGGGCCCACCTCGGTCGAAGCCAGGCGACCTCCTGCCACCTCGCCAGGTGTCCACCCAGGAGGGGTCCACCTAGGCCGAGGTCGGCCGAACCTTCGCTCCTTCGCCAGGTGGCCCCCCGGAGGCGGGCCCACCTCGGCCGAAGCCAGGCGACCTCCTACCAACTCGCCAGGTGTCCACCCAGGAGGGGTCCACCTAGGTCGAGGTCGGCCGAACCTTCGCTCCTTCGCCAGGTGGCCCCCCCGGAGGCGGGCCCACCTCGACCGAAGCCAGGCGACCTCCTGCCACCTCACCAGGTGTCCACCCAGGAGGGGTCCACCTAGGCCGAGGTCGGCTGGTCCTTCGCTCTTCGCCAGGTGGCCCCCGGAGACGGGTCCAAATCGGCCGAGGTCAGGCCGCCCGTATGGAGAAGGTCCCAGGGAAGGAGGCGCAGGCCCCGAGGCCATCCCTCGGGCCGTACGCGTCACAGACGGCGCCCCGTACGGAGGGCGGTGGAATGCGAAACACCATTTGCCTCGGCCCGACAGGTCCCGCAGCCGAGAGGCGCGATTCTGACAAAACAGGCCCCATAGACGGATGGCGCCCACACTTGGGAAAGAGAGCGCTCTCACTGGGCCCGAGGTCAGACCGGCCGCCTCACCAGCACCGCCCCCCCCCCCCGTTCTGTCTTTGCCTTTTTCCTGTTGGGCTCGGTGGACGAGGTCAGAAAACCGCCTAGCCCTCCTCACCGAAAAGGGAAAAGAGAAAAGGATGGGGGAGGGGAGCCTCCCAGGAGGAGAAGACAAGCGACCGACGAGAGAGATAAAAGGAAGGAATCTGGGGACGACAAGGTAAGCGAACAAGCCTGGGGACAAGGAAGAAGCAGCGGCAAGAGGCCTCGCTCCGAGAGAGAGATCCGAGATCCCGAGAGGGGATAATTCGGCGTGAGCTCGGCAAGGAGGCCCGGCCGAATCTCCGATCCCCAGAGCGTCTTTCTTACTAGTAAACTCGCTAAGTCTGGAACCCTTTCGGGGGTCCGTCTTGGAGAGTCTGTTCCTTCTCGTCGTCTACTGACTTGACCGTCGGAGCTCCCTCGCCGGGATCCCCGACCAGGGTCTTCTAACCCCTTCTTGCAGGTTCACCGCAGCCAGGGAGGCTCCCTCGCCAGGCGGTCAGGAAGGATCCGCGGATCCGAGGCACGGGCGCGGCGACGAGAGCGACAACAGATTGGCACGCCAGGTAGGGGGGCAGGACACCAAACCCTAGTGGGAGCCAGCTTTCTGCAGGTATCGCGCTCTCCGACAATGGTGGTCACTCGTGGCCGCGAGGCGTCCACCAGCCGTGTGGGGGAGGTTCACTCCCCTCCAGGGGCCCACAGCCCCGAGAGGGAGCTTCCAGTTCCCCTCCTCTTCCACCACAGCCTACCTCGACGGACGGACCCCTTGCAGCCGTCATCCAACAGCTGCAGACCTT
Source organism: Areca catechu (assembly GCA_021397845.1). Lineage (NCBI taxonomy): Eukaryota > Viridiplantae > Streptophyta > Magnoliopsida > Arecales > Arecaceae > Areca > Areca catechu. The sequence continues at coordinate 120,419,237 of CM038043.1, forward strand.
GACCTCGGCGGTCCGGCAGCTTCAGCATCAGCAGCGGTCCCTGGCCACGCAGCAGCAGCCAGGGACCCCCGCGGCCCGAGCCGCGGGGCAACATGGGAGCCTGCGCTCCATTCAGGGCAGGCCATCCCATCCGAGGGCCGTCTCCAACCCCCGTGGGAGCCACCGAGCTCCCGCAAAGAGAAACTACTCCGGTTCGGAGGATCACGAGAGCCGATCCCCGGCCGACGGGGCCGAAATGGTGCATCGCAGCAAGCGACGCCGAGGCCAGACTTCGCACCGAGACCGATCGGCGCCCCCTTCACCCGCAGCCTCGGTGGAAGACTCCACCGACGAAGACATCAGGCGCCAGGCCGAGAGGTGCCTGGAGGAGCATGAGCGCAAGCTAGCGGAGTTCGCCCGCCGATTCGCCAACCTGCAGAACTCGTCGGCAGACCCGGTGGGCTACGACTCCCGCCCCCCTTTCTCTGAAGAAATCCAGGCAGAATCGATCCCAAAACGGTTCCGCATGCCGCAGGTGGATCCCTACGACGGGACCACCGACGCTTTGGACCATCTAGAGAGCTACAAAGCTCTCATGAGGGTCCAGGGGGCCACCGACGCTCTTCTGCGCATCGCCTTCCCAGCCACCCTCCGGAAGGCTGCTCGAGTCTGGTTCACCCGCCTCGAGCCCGGATCCATTTGCTCCTTCCATCAGCTGGAAGGAAAGTTCGTGACACACTTCGACGCTTGCCGAAAGGTGCCGAGAGAGGTGGACAGCCTCTTCTCCATCCGCCAGCAGGACCAGGAGCTGCTCTGGGACTACATCACCCGGTTCAAGACCGCAGCCCTGGAAATCTACAACCTGGACGAGCACGTCGCCATGCTGGCTTTGAAGCGTGGGCTCAAGACATCCCGCCTGACCTACTCCCTGGAAAGAAGACACCCAGGACGTACTCCGAGCTCCTCCTCCACGCCCACAAGTACATCCGAGCGGAGGAGGCTGACCGCACCCGTCGAGAGTTGGACGGGAAGACTCCGAAGAGGCCACCCCCGAGAGATACCCCGGGAGCTCGGAAGCTCGGGCCATCTGCCCACCCTCGCCCGAATCCAAGGCCGAGGGGCGAGGCCACTCCCGAGCGGAGGTACACCCTTTTCCTCGCACCTCGGACGAAGATCCTCATGGAAATCGAGGGCGAGTGCTACCTCCGCCGACCTCCTCCTCAGAACCCGAGAGCCATCCGGGACAAATCGAAGTACTGCCAGTTCCACCACGAGCACGGGCACGACACGGAGGAGTGTCGCAACCTGAAGCTGGAGATCGAGGAGCTGATTAGGAGGGGCTACCTCAGGAAGTTCATCAAGAACGAGGCCCCCTCGGAGGGGCAGTCGCTCGCGACCTTACCGCCCGTCCCTGCAATCGATAACCGCCCAACGGAGAAGCCCGTGGGCATGATCTCACGCGGGGTCGGTCGAGCGGCGAAGAGAGCCCGGGAAGTCGGGAACCCGGAGAATGTAATCCCTCCCGAGGGGGGGAAGGGTAATGATAATGTAAACAACGATGCCGTGGTGGTCGAGATGACCATCGCAAAGCATCCTGCACATCGAATCATGGTGGATAGTGGAAGCTCGGCTGACGTACTTTTTTACGATGCTTTCTCTCGGATGAACTTGTCCCACGATCAGCTGAAACCGGTGCACACCCCCCTGGTAGGTTTTACAGGGGACTCCGTGGGGGTCGAGGGGGAGATCACTCTCCCGGTCACCGCCGGATCCCCACCCCGGCAGGCGACCGTCCTAATAACATTTACCGTCGTCAGGCTCCCTTCGCCTTACAACGCCATTCTCGGGCGTCCCGGGCTCAACCAACTGGACACCATAATCTCCACGAGAAGGTTGTTGGTACTGTTCCCCACACCTTCCGGGCTCGGGGAGATGAAGGGGACGACCCAGCCAGTCCCGCTCTGCCTCCAGACGGTCCCGAGCACCCGGGGTGCGGAGCTCGCCCCCGATATCGACGACCTCGACCTAAGAGAGAAGGAACCCAGGGGAGGGCCCGTAGAGCGCCTGCTGATTTTTCCCCTCGGATCGGATCCCCTGAAGATGGTGCAAGTCGGGGCCCAGCTCCCTGAAGAAGAACGGATCCGCCTGCTGGAGTTCCTCCACGTGAATGCTGACGTGTTCGCCTGGTCAGCAGCTGACATGCCGGGCATCCCGCCCGAGGTCATCATGCACAGGCTAAACGTGGACCCAAGTTGCCGCCCGGTCCGCCAGAAGAAGAGGAGCTTCGCCATGGAAAGGCAGAAGGCGATCAACGAGGAAGTGGAGAAGCTCCTCGCCGCCGGTTTTGTGCGGGAGGTCCAGTATCCCAGCTGGCTGGCAAACGTGGTCATGGTAAGAAAGAGTAGTGGTAAGTGGAGGATCTGTGTGGACTACACCGACCTCAACCGAGCTTGCCCGAAGGACAGCTTCCCTCTTCCAAAGATCGACCAGCTGGTCGACACCACCTCGGGGCATCGCCTCCTGTCGTTCATGGACGCCTTCTCCGGATACAACCAGATCCGAATGAGCCCGGAGGACGAAGAGCACACCGCCTTCATAACTGACCGCGGAACTTTTTACTACAGGATGATGCCATTCGGCCTCAAGAATGCGGGGGTGACATACCAGCGCCTGGTCAATAGAATTTTCAAAGACCAGATAGGCCGCAACATGCAGGTGTACGTGGACGACATGCTCGTAATGAGCAAACCCGAGTCGGACCACGTGGCTGACTTGGCGGAGACGTTCAGCAACCTCCGACGCCATCAGATGAAGCTGAACCAAGCGAAGTGCGCCTTTGGCGTCTCCACCGGGAAATTCCTAGGATTTATGGTGACCCAAAGAGGAATTGAGGCCAACCCGGAGAAAGTCCAGGCCATCCTGGATATGGAGCAGCCCGCCTCCAAGAAGCAAGTGCAGCAACTCACCGGCCGAGTTGTGGCCCTCAGCCGCTTTATCTCCAGGTCGGCAGACCGCTGCCATCCCTTCTTCAAGGTGCTGAGAAAGATGAACGACTTCGCTTGGACCGAGAAATGCCAGAAGGCCTTCGAGGAGCTGAAGAAAATGCTTGCATCGCCACCATTGCTGTCCAGGCCCGAGGAGGGGGAGGAGCTTATCCTCTACCTAGCGGTCACCCCAGAAGCCGTCAGCTCGGTCTTGGTTCGGACCGATGGCCAGGGGGTCCAGCGGTCGGTGTACTATACCAGCAAGCTTCTCCGTGATGCGGAGCTCAGGTATTCTCGGCCCGAGAAACTCATTTTTGCGCTAATAGTGTCTGCCCAGCATCTCAGGCCCTATTTCCAAGAGCACCCCATCGCTGTCCTGACGGATCAACCGCTGAAAGCGGTGCTCAGCCGACCCGATACTTCGGGACGATTGGCAAAGTGGGCACTGAAGCTCAGCGAGTTCGACATTACGTACAGGCCAAGGTCGGCCATGAAGGCACAGGTGCTGGCCGACTTCTTGGTCGAATGTGCAGGCTTGGGCAAGGAGCCCGAGGAGGGCCCCTCAGGCCAGCCAACGGAGATAGGCACCGATGAGCCCGGAGAGGACGCCTGGATCCTCCATGTGGACGGAGCCTCAAACTCCGGTGGGAGCGGGGCTGGGCTCATCCTTGCCAACAGCGACGGGGTCGTTGCCGAATGCGCACTCCGTTTCCAATTCTCCGCAACAAATAACCAGGCGGAGTACGAAGCACTCCTTGCCGGACTAAGAGTCTCCCGCGAGCTGGGCGTAACCAACCTCAAGGCTTTCACTGATTCCCAGCTCGTGGCAGGACAGGTATCCGGGGAGTACGTCGCACATGACCCCCAAATGGCGAAATACTTGGAGCTCGTCAAGGCGAGCGCGTCCAGATTCCGGCGCTTCAACATCTTCCATATCCCCCACGGGGAGAACGCCCGCACGGATGCTCTCTCTCGGTTGGCGACCCTGCCGGACTCGATGCTGGGACGCGCTCATGTGGAGCGCCTTGAGATCCCAAGCCTCGAGGCACCGGTGGAGGTCCATCAGGTCAGCCACGAACCTAGCTGGATGGATAAGTACGCTGAATACATCACTAGTGGCACCCTGCCGGAGGACCGCGAGGTGGCTCGCCTTATCAGAAAGAAGGCCGTGCGGTTCGTCCTGATGGACGGGCACTTGTATCGAAGATCCTACTCCTACCCCCTCCTCAAGTGCGTAGGACCCACGGAGGCCAGGCTTGTGCTCCAGGAGATTCACGAAGGCGTCTGCGGGAACCACGTGGGGGGTAGGGCATTGGCGTACAAGGCCCTCCGTCAAGGCTACTTCTGGGAGACAATGAAGGAAGACGCCGCTGACTTCGTAAAGAAGTGCGACAGGTGCCAGCGTCACGCCACGGTTCAACGGCAGCCCTCCAACCCAATCTCCCAGCTCTCAGCTCCCTGGCCGTTCGCCCAGTGGGGGAAGGACCTCCTGGGCCCATTCCCGCCAGCGTCTGGATAGCGGAAGTTCTTGATAGTGGCCATCGACTACTTCACGAACTGGGTCGAGGCCGAACCCTTGGCGAGGATCACCGAAGCAAATGTCGCCAAGTTCTTTTGGAAGTCCATCGTCTGCCGCTTCGGCCTCCCCCACACCGTGGTTACTGACAACGGGCGCCAGTTCGACTGCCGGGAGTTCGAAGAATTCTGCAGCGACCTCGGCATCAGGCATCGCTTTACCTCGGTGGCGCATCCCCGGACCAATGGAGAGGCCGAAGTCACGAACAGGACCATTCTTCAGGGCCTCCGCATGCGGCTGGACCAGGCCAAGGGCAGGTGGGCCGACAAGCTCCCCAGCGTCCTCTGGGCATACCACACCACCCCGAGGATGGCTACCGACGAAACCCCGTTCAACCTCGTCTTCGGAGCCAAGGCAGTCATCCCGATCGAGCTCAGCCTACCCACGCTGCGCGTGGAGCAATATGACGAGACAGAAAACCCAGCCAGGATGATGCTCAACCTTGACCTCCTCGAGGAAACGAGGGACAAGGCCCGAGTCTGAATGGCCATGTATAGGCAGCGTGTGGCCAGGTATTACAACTCCCGAGTGCGACCGAAGGCTTTTCGTCACGGAGATTTGGTTCTCCGGCGCGCTGAAGCTTCCCAGCCGCGGGAATGCGGCAAGCTCTCGCCCAACTGGGAGGGCCCCTACCAGGTGGCAGAAGCCCTCCCTCATGGCGCATACTACCTGGAGGAGTTGGGAGGTGCCAGGTTCCCCCGGATGTGGAACGCCTCAAACCTAAGAATGTATTATCAGTGATGTAAGGTTCCCTACTCCCGTAATAAAGTCCCCCCGCTTCAAACGCTCCCTTCTCACTTTGCCGGAGAACAGCTCGGCAAGCCGCGCAAGGCTTGAGAAAGCCTGCGGCCCCGAGGTTCAGTCCGGGGGTCCCGGGCTTCGGCCTGGAAGGTGGTGCGGAAACCATGTCGCCCACGCGAGTGTGAAGGCAATCCCACGGACGGACCCGCTCAAGTCCTACTCTGCCGCCGCGCGGCCCGGGATGCCCCAACCTTCGATTTGAGCAATGGAAGGGACCGGGCCTACGATCGTTTCAGCATTCCACATCAACATCTCAGAAAAAAGAAAAGAGAAGGGAGATGGGATGAACTCGAGGCTTGGTCAAACAAAATCTTCATTGATTTAAGCGACAGTACAAGCCGGGAGTCCCGACAGGCCGGGAGTCCCGACAGGCCGGGAGTCCCCAAAAAGAAGAAGAAAAGATAAAACAACTACAACAACGAGGCAGGCGAGAAGACGATGGCTCAGTGTGGTGCGGGGTCGGAGCCCTCCACCGGGGGCGCAGGCACTGCATCCTCGTCTTCTGCGGCGGCCGGCTCTTGAGGCTGCTCTGGAGCCACGACTTCGCTGGTCGACGGGGCCGCAGGAGTGGCGTCGGCCGCACCGGAGGCTTTGCTCTCGGCTCCTGCCTCCGAGCACCACCCCGCTGAGGTCGAGCTCGGGGAAGAAGGCCCCCACTTTCTCCCGGCACATCCGAAACCCCTTCAGGAAGGAGTCCACGGCGGCCTCCCGGACCTTCGACGTGTACTCGTCGGAAGCCCGGAACTTCGGGATGGCCTCCTGCACCTCCCGCTTCGCGGCCTCCAGGAGTCCGTTGATGTACGCACTCCAGTCCTTCGCCGCACTCGCGTCTCGCCGAGCCTCCTCCAGCTGGCGCTCCAGCCACTGGGAGTGGGCCTGCAGGCGAGCCTTCTCCACCGTGTCCTCCTCCGTGCAACACTGGTAGGAGAGCCTCTCCTCCGACAAGGAAGCCTCCAGCTCCTTGTTCCGCCCCTCGGAACGCGCCAGGTCGGTCTGGAGGGCTTGGTTGCTGGCTCGCAGCTCGACCCCCTTTTCCATGAGGTCTTTGACGTCGGACGCGAGCTTGCCGAGCTTCCTCTCCTTCTCGACATCCCTCTTCGCGTTCCCTACGAGGAAGTTCCTCAGTAGGAGAACGTCATTTCCGATCTGCACCAATAGAGCAACCAGGTTAGGAGAAAAGGCTACTAAATCTTGAAAGAACAGAGAAGAAGGAGCTCGGGCTTACCATAAAGAGCTGCGGGAGAATCCCGAGCTAGGCGTCCGCATAGTCCCGGCCGCCCCGAGCTCGGCGGTCCCGGGCTGTGGAGGCATACTCCATGACCTTCTCCGCGAGACCCTTGTCATGGATGACCGAACACCGGTGGGTGATCACCGGTGGTGGAGCTATCAGGTCGGCTCCTGCGGCGGCTGCCCCTTCAGCTGGGGTCGCGATCGACGAGCCGGCAGAGGCCACGGGCTGCGCCGTCGGGGCAGCAGCAACGATGGGACCGGCGCTGGACGGAGCCTCGGGCGGTGGAGCCCCCTCAACAGCAGCGCCACCAGGTCGGGCAGCCAGAGCATCAATGGCCCCGTCTTGAGGCAACCTGGGTGGGGGAGCAGTGGCCACTGGGCTGGGCGCGGTCGCCGGCGCGATCTCCCGGCCCGCCTCAGTACGAGCCCTTTTGGCCGCGGGCTCGTCTACCTCCGGAACGTCCCTCTGGGCCGCGCCCTCCAGAAGGCTCTCCAGTGAGAACTTCATTCCTGCAATGCAAAAGAACAGAAGGTCAGCTGGCTTGGTTACGAAGAAAAAGGGGGGCAGAAGTCAAAGGAGGGCCGAATCTTACCCATCTCATGGATGGGACTGATCCTGGCCTCAAAAAGATTCTGCTCCGAAAGCAGAACCTCGAGCACCGGGACCACGTCACTCAGGAGCTGGGAGTAGGCCTCCTGGTCCGCCGACTCGACCTGAGAGTTCCGGTTCGGGGACCGGTCCGGTTCACTCCAGGCCCAGTCGACATCTTCGACCGAGGCGAAGAAAAACCGGCTCTTCCAGCCCTTGATCGAAGAAGGGAGGTCGAACCGGAGACACCTGGGCCGGGGTAAAATATACCACCAGCCGTCATCGGTGGAGCACTTCTTCAGGGTAAACATGGCCCTGAAGAGGGAGAAACGGGCAACGAACCCGTGAAAGTGACAAAAGACTATAAAGGAGAAGATGACCCGGATGGCATTGGGAGCCAACTGGGCCGGAACAAGCCGGAAATGGCTGAGAAAAGAAAGGAAGAAGGGGTGTAGAGGAAATCGAAGACCCCCAAGGAGGAAGTCTTCGTAGAAGGCTATGCGGCCGGGGCCACTCATGGTGGCGCGATCCCCGGACCACGGAACAGACAGACGAATTGACCCCGGGATATCATAGGCATCCCGAAGCAGAGAAAGATCGCCTTCGGTCATGGTGGAAGCATGACCGGAGGGACCGGCGGGAAGAAGAGGCGAAGCAGGAAGAGAACGAAGGGGCACGGCGGGAGCAACCGGGGGAGACCGGACCCCCCTGGGGATGCCAATGGTGACACCCCCGGGTTACAGACGCCGGCGGATCTCCTCCGGAATCGTTTCCTCCTCTGAGGAGGAAGAAGATGGAGTCCTCGGCCGGGATGGACCGGCCTCGTCCGGATTGGAGGAGACATGGCGACGACGCGCCATGGCAAGGAGAAGGACAAAGGTTCAGAGAAGAAAAGAGAGAGGGGAACTGGAGAAAGATGGAGGCACACACCGAAAATACGCCAGGCGAGCGCGGGGCAACAGAAGTTAGCCTGCAGCAAACCGCCCATGGAGCAAGGGGAAAGGCCTCATTCTGGAAAGTCCCCTCCCTTTCAAACTCAGTCGATAGCGGTCGTACCCGTCATTCTGCCTCAAGCCACTGAGCGATCGCCACGTGGATGCACGCCCGACACCGACGCCTCGTTAGCAGGGTAACGGCCTCTGCCTCGAAGCGACGCATTCATTGCGGGCAAGTGGGCGACGCGTGGCGGCTTCCTATAGGGTTTCAGGCGCATCGAGTCACGGCGATGAGGATCGCGGCAATTATGATGCAAGAATACTCATTCATGGCATTGCGACATATACGGGGTGTTTTGGGTATCGTGGAAGGTGTATGAAGGATGTGAGTGGACCAACAAGGAATCGATCAATCCTGGTAAGAGAATATGTTATCCCGTATAATCTCTTCGATGAGTGACTCAAGGAATCTTTGCAAAGTGGGATGAGATTAAAAGTGGCTTCTAATCAGTCATCAACTGAGTCTTCATGATCGAGCTGAGATTTGATATGATTAAGTGTTAGGGTTTGACATTTATCAATACCCATCACTTAATCGGGATAATGGGAGATCAAAAGATTGAATTGCACAGTAACTTACTATTGAAAGGTATTTTGATAATTTCTACCAAATTTCTCATCTTCCAGGTAGGCATGACACATTACTAGACATCAATCTTGTCTTGTGGGTTTTCATGAACCAATTAGATTGGTTTCATGAGTCAATTTGATGTGTGATTCGAATTGGACAATTAGGTGAGCCGATTTAACCTAATTAGGTCAATCGGGTTCTATCATATCGAATCGACTCAAATCTAAACCTATTGCTGGCTATATGTGGAACCCAATGGGTCACACACAATAGAGAGTTGTCTAAGAAAGTCACTCATGGTTTAATTAGGGTCATGGGATCCTAATTGGTTAGCTAGATTGCATACTAGCATATATAGGCTAACCCAATTCCTAATCCAATTGGATTGGGTCCGGTTGCTTGCTAATTGGGCTAACCTAATTAAGGAAAACCTAAATTAGATTGGGTCCTAAGTGGGGATAGCCAAATCAGAGCTTGATCTGATTTTATTTTGATATTTTGGATGTCTTATTGAAGAGTCCATTTGAGTTGGGACACTAGATGCTAAAATGATACCTTGGCATTCAAAAAGGCTTAGGAGAGTCTATAGTCCTCTGATCTGAAAAATGTTTATATGGATGGAAAGAGGACTTAATACTCTTTCTTTTGACACCAATATTGCATATGCTTTGACTAGTCAAAGGTTGCATGGGGTATGGATAAAGTTGACCAATAAATAAAGGGACTCTTGGTGCCTCTCAGCGCGCGTGGGAGATGAAGGTGTGCGTAGAAGGACAAGAGTCCTTCTGTAGATGAAACACTGGAGTGTTTCATTTCAGGGGGAACCTTTTCATCTTACCCCATGCCTCTTGGATATGTTTGATCGGTCGAGGCCCTTTTTGAAATGGCATGAAAAAGGGATGGAAGCAAAAGCGCGCATGAAGAGACGCGTCTCTTCATATGGCGCGCGCCCTGAAGCAGAGTCCTTCTGCTTTCAGGACTCTTCATATTCTCTGGTGTTTGAAGATTGAAGAGGTGCCTCTTGGCTTCCCAGGGACCGGTACTTGCCATGTGGCAAGTCACTGATTATCCAGGAAAATGGACGGACGCCAATTGTCTTTTGGTGCATGAGGAGACATATTGGATATGATTTTTCGATCTTGAAAAATCATATCTGATAACCTGTTGGAGGACATATCACATGCCCCTCTTAAAACTATAAATAAGGGCGGTGATATGAGTTTCAGATAATCTTTTTCACCATAAAGATATTCTGAGTGTTCTTCCACTTCTCCCTCCCTCCTTACTTTAGGACAAGACTTGTCTTGTTAAGACAAGGTCTTTTCTGCTAGGACAAGGCTTAGTTTTAGGACATAAGCCTAAGCGGTCCTAGAGGAGGGTTGTCCTAAAACCAAGAATGGTTTAGGACTGTATCCAGAGAGCCCTACAATAGGATAGGGTGTTCTACAGTGATCAAAGGTCAAAAGGCTGACATAAGATTCCTGTTGAAGCAAGCAACCCCGGTAGGGATTCTTCCTTGGTACCATTCTTGTGTGGATCACTGTTGGAGGGCTTGCACTTGTGATCCTCATGGAAAGAATTGGATTTCAGTAATCCAGGTATGTATTCTGACTTCATATATGTTTTGTTGATTGGTATTGCATGGGAGTTCCTAGGAATTAGGGTTTTCTTGCCAATTAGGATTTCATGGTTAGAATTTCAGTTTTGAAATTCACTTCCATATGCTGCATGATTCCCGACACCCTGGGAGAATTCCCATCAGCCCAAAATGAAGAGGTCACAGAGCAGCCCAACAAGATCCAAATTGTGGTCGACTCCGATACTGCACCAACTGCATATGACTGATCCTTGTACTTTTTCTTTTCTTTTTTGTAAAGAAATAGTAATGTAAAGATCTTTTTGAAAGTAAATGAAATAGTTTTCTTTCCCAAGATTTGTATCTTCTGTGTGATGGATTCCTCGAAAATTTTTCTAAGTGTAGAGTTATCGGATATTCTTCAGTTTTTACTTGAAGTTTTTTTAAGTATGAAGTCTTCGATATGATAGCTTAGTAGCATATGGGCATCTTTTTCCATAAAGAGATAGTTTTGATGAAACAGTTCGGTTCGACTATTCATTGATCATGATTGGCTTTGCTGATATGGTAGGGTGAAAAGGTCTAATTGTGCATCTGTTGATTTTGCCAATATAGTAAGTTGATTGGACCTACTTGCATATTTGTCGGATATACCGATAGAGTGGACTGGTTAGGCCCTCCCTTATGCTTGTTAGTCATATTGATAAGGTAGGCTAGTGAGGCCCGTCTATACACTCCTCGAACATACCGATAAGGAGGCTGGTCAGGCTTGCCTTTGTGCTTGTCGATCATATTGATAAGGTAGATTGGTTAGGCCTGCCTGTGCACTCGGACATACTGATAAGATAGGCTGGTCAGCCCACCTTTATGCCTGTCAGATATATCGACAGGGTAGGCTGGTTAGGCCTACTCAGTTTGAGCACTTGGATGAGAATACCAGAAGAAGAACTTTATTGATAATCTTGCAAAGATTCTCTACATTCCAAGGTCGAGACATTTGGAAACCATCCAAAGCTTCAAGTCGGTAGGTTTCGGAGTGTACGACCTCAATGATTCGACAGGGTCCTTCCCAATTAGGAGAAAGTTTTTCTTGTTCTATCGGCCTGGATATTTTGGATCTTCACAGTACTAAGTCTCCGAGTCAAAAGGTTCATGCTTTAACTCGGGAGTTGTAGTATTTAGCAACCTTTTGTTGACACATGGCCATCCTCATTTGAGCTTGAAGTCTGGTACCTTAGAGTAGATTTAGGTCAACTTTGTGGCGTTTTGAATTCTCAAGCTCTATGAAGTGATCAATTCTTAAGGATTGCAATGTGACTTCTACTGGAAGGACTGCCTCACTGCCATATGCCAGATTAAATGAGGATTCTCTCGTAGCTATTCTGGAGGTCGTTCGGTGTGTCCAAAGGATCGAGTTCAGCTCTTCATCCTAGAGTCCTTTGGCATCATTCAGTCTGGTTTTCGGATCATGGAGAATCATCCGATTGGTTACTTTGGTTTCTCTGTTGGATTAGGGATGCCCGATAGAGGTTAACTTATGGAGGATATGATATTGAGTACAGAAATCTCTAAATTCTTGATTGTCAAATTATCTTTTATTGTTAATAACAATGGCATGAGGGATTTCGAATCGAAAGATTATGAAATTTTCGACGAAGTTCTTGACCTTTCTTTCAGTTATGTGCACCAAGGGTTCGGCCTCGATCCACTTGGTGAAGTAATCAATGGCCACAATAAAAAAATTTTGTTGACCGGAGGTTGGAGGGAACGAGCCGAGAATGTCCATTCCCCATTGAGCAAATGATCATGGAGCTGTCAATTGAGTCAGTTGACTTGCGGGGCACTTTGGATGTTGGAATATCTCTGGCATTGATCACATCCTCGGACATAGTTAGTTGCGTCTTTCTAGATGGTTGGCCAATAATAATCTTGATGTATAATTTTGTGGGCTAAAGACCTGCCCCCAGATAATCTTCACATATACCTTCATGTACTTCTTTTAGGGCATAGTCTGCATTTGACGGTCCTAACATTTCAGTAGGGACTGCGTGAAAAATCTCTTGTAGAGTACTCTGTCCAAAATGACATACTGAGAGGCCATTCAGCATATTTGCCTAGTTTCGGCCTTGTCTCCTAGCAATATTCCTTCATTCAAGTACTTGAAGATTGGGTCCATCCAGCAAGGTTCATGCTCAATCTGAAGCATTTCTGAGACTTTCTCTGATATGCTGGGATCTTCCAGATATTCTAGAATATCCAACCAAGAGAGTCAAAAGTAGTAGTAGCCAGTCAAGAAAGGATGTCGGCCCGAGAGTTTTCTATTCGTGGGACATGAGATATTTCAATGAATTCCAATCGAATTATTATATCTCATACCTTTTTGAAATACTTGATCATGATTGAGTTTCAGGCTTCAAACTCACCTTTTACTTGACTCACCATCAGTTAAGAATCCGAGAAGACCTTGATCTTCCAAATTCCTAGCTCTTTGGTAATCTTAAGTCCTCCTAAGAGGGCTTCATATTCTGCTTGGTTGTTCGATGCTTGGAAAGAGAAATGGAGGAGGTACTCCATAGTTTGTCATTTGAGGTCGGCAAGTATAAGTCCGGCCCCATAACTAGCAATATTGGATGCTCCGTCCATATGGAGTACCCAAGTGGATTCCAAATCTTCTTCGATTGTCTCTGCGTCGTCGATCATCTAATGATTGTCTTCATGGTTACAACTGTGCTCAGCAAGGAAAATAACCAATACCCGGGCTTTCATGGCCGATCTGGGTTAAAATGCGATATCGAATTCATCCAGTTTGATGGCCCATTTAGCTATCTTTCCTAAAGTGTTGGGGCATCGAAGAATGGCCTTCAATGGTTGATTCGTCAAGACCATGATGTAATGGGACTGAAAGTAAGGTTGCAGGCATTTCGCTATGATCACCAATGAATATATAAACTTTTGCACTTTTGGATACCTTACTTCGGTCTCATGTAGCACTTTGCTAGTATAGTAGATCAGCTTCTATATGTTATTGGCTTCTTTTCTGACAAGTACAAAGCTGACGGCCTCATCTGAAGCGAAGAGATAGGTAGAGAATTTCATCTTCTTGAGATTTTGAGAGCAAGGGAGGATTCTTCAAGTATTTCTTTAATTCTTCAAAGGCAAGCCTGCAGTCATCTGACCATTCGAAGCCCCTTGTCTGGTATAGGGCTTTGAAGAAAGGAAGATATCTTTCGGCCGATCAAGAAATGAATCAGCTTAACAAGGCAATCCTTCCGATTGCTATTGTACTTCTTTTTTATTAGAGGGATGCCTCATGTCTTGGATTGCTCGAATTTTTTCTGGATTGGCCTTTATTTCTCATTTGAAGACGAGGAATCCCAAGACCTTTCTTGATGTCACTCCAAAGGCGCACTTGGTTAGGTTCAACTTCATTCGATGACATGCAGGGCTTCAAAGGATTCTTCCAAATCTTTGATATGGTCAATTTTTTGGAGGCTCTTTATGATCATGTCATCGACGTATACCTCTATATTTCTTCCAAGTTACTTTTTGAAGACCTTATTGATCAGCCTTTGGAATGTTGCCTTAGCATTTTTTAGGTTGAAAGGCATCACCTTGTAGCAATATAACCCCTATTTGGTTTTTAAATCAGGCTCACCAATAACCTAACAATTCAAAAGAGAATTGTAAAAGAAAGCAACAGAATGATAAACAAATTTTGTTGGATAGTTGCCAATGCAGCTCAAGAGAAACCCAATTGATTGCATTTCAATGCACTTGGTTGGCTTCTTCAATTTCTTCAATAAATGCTTCAAGCTTTTGTTGGTAGTTGGTGAAGTCTTGAAGACTATCTTGAATGCTCTTGCAGTGCTCTCTTGCTCACAAAGTAGCTTGGATATTTAATTTAGTATTTACTTATCATCTCTTGTTTAAAGTAGTTCAAATCTCTCAAATGTATAGTCTTGTACTCTTCTCAGATGATTTTAGTTGTTGTAAACCATTGGGATGTGATATTTGACCGTTGGAGCACATTTTGGATTCAAATTCCAAGTTCTGGAACTAGCCGTTATAAGTCTGAAATCGACCTTCGAGTTGGCTAGGATTACTCAAGTCGGCTCGGATCCTCATAGTAGTTCTAGTTGAGTCGACTCTCTTCAATTGAGTCGGCTATGTTGCATAGTATTCTGATTCCTTACTCTGTAAGAGTCAGCTTGCCTTGATTCTAGTCGACTCGGATCCTCAAGCCATCAAAAATGCAGTCTGGAAGAGTCGGCTCTTTCTTTTTAGAGTCGACTCGGTTGGCTATAGTTCTTAGAGCCCTTTTTCTAGACTCTGGAGGAGTCGGCTCGAATCTCTGAAGAGTCAGCTTGGATGTCTGACTAAATGATAGAGTCGGCTCAGACTTCTTTTGGGTCGGCTCACTTGTCTGATTCAGGAAATGGTACTCTGGTTGAGTCGGCTAGGGTCCCTTAGAGTCAGCTCGGATATCTGTGTGCCAGAAATCTTCATGCATGCCATGTGCTAGAGTCGGCTCCCTTCTCTTCGAGTCGGCTTGGATGAAATCATCAATGAAATATCAGTTTTTCTCCAGAAATCATCCAGCAAGTCTTCAAAGCTTCAAAATGCCTTCAAACTCTTCTAACCATATTTCTAAGAAATTTTATGCTTGAAACACATCTAGAAGTAATCTATTTTTTTATTTTTACTTAACTTTTTCTTTGGGTTCCTCTTTATATGAATTACTTACAACATAACTCATTTCAAAATTAGGAATGTAGGAGTTGAAATTGAATAATGAAATCATCCTACAAAAATTTGTAAAATACTTGATGAGTTGTTAGTAAAACAAATGCATGCTCCAATGTTGGTTATCATCAAAATCACTTATGGGGTCAACAAGGTGCCACCTCCACCTGTCAGCTGACAGTCGGTGTCCAGATGGACTCCATGTCAGTGGATACATCCGTATCAGTTACCCCCCACTCTCGAGCCTGGAAGATGGTACGGCACTCAGGGCACGGAGAGTAATGATCGTGCTAATGTGGATTAGGACGTTTATTGGTTTTTTGATGTCTTTGTGTGCCTATACTTCACAGACCATGCCTTCGCATTGATGGGGGTTTCGTGGTGCTTGGCTTTCCGATAGCGGTCATAAATGCTTCTCTTGGGTCGACACGAATCTTCTGGGAATGAAGCATTCGGGTCACCCGATGCTAGTACGTGGCATCTTCTAGCTGGCTTGGCAATTAATGAGGTATGTACCTTCAATCGATATGAGGGAGCGGCATGATTTATTCCAAAGAAGCCATCCCTCACCTTTTTAAGGACAGGTGTATAGGCCTTCGCATAGTCTCTTCCTTTCTCCGGTGCTTTTTCTCTTTGACTCTTCTCTCTAGCCTGCACCAAGGGAGGTCTTCTGGTGAGCTTCAAGTCTCTGAACAAAGGGCCGAGGGGCCGCATGATGCTTCTCTGGGAATGCCTGGCCGGCATCCTGGTGGGGGCATCCCGGTCGGAGAAGGAATCCACTAAGCTCGAGATTCCCCCGAAGGAGGAGGAAGTGGATAGGCCCTGTGGGGTAGAGAAGGTGATTGCCCATGTGATGGGAGCAGTCTACCTATGAACCTCCTGGGTGTGCCTGGTCATGCAACTAAATGGGGGGATGGCCACGATTGCAGTCATCATGGAAAAGGCCATGGTTGCCGTAGTGCTATTGAGAGTGGCCTAACGAGGAGCGGCCATAGCTGACCTTGGAATCACCAGATCGGTAAAATCTAAGAAGGATAGTGTGGTCGAGGGGGGTGCGTCACTGTATTCCTTCCTCAGGTGTTCACTTGAGGTAGGGCACTTGCATCCTCGGGGTGTCGGAGCTGATGCCGGGCTCTAGGGACACAATGAGCTCCTATGGAGGATGGTGTGCTAGTGGTGGACATGCCATTGTTCTCCTTCCCAGCAGGCTCGGTTGAGGGAGGGACTGGCGTTCCTCCAGTTGCTTCCAGGAGTAGGACCCATAACTAGGGAGGATCCCTTCTTATCTATAATTTAGATCTCCGAGAGGCTTCCTGACCTGTCGGGGACCTCCATAGGATGTAAAAGACTTTTGATCAATGAAGGCTTTTGTTTTATCCATTGTGCACTTCTTCTTCTTCTAGTATCTTTTTCTTCTTTATTCTCTTCTTTTCTCCACTTGAGCTGCTCTGAAGAGGCCCGCCAGGGGCCGTGAAGGGCTTGCTTCCGTGACTTGGTTGAGGGGCCTTCAGGGTTTGAAATCGAGTGCCAGGCTGCAGCTGTGCCTTTCATGGATGTGCACTTTAAGGGAGCTAGCCCAGCGGGAGAACTCGAAGAGGAATTTTGGCTTCTGCTGGAGTCTCGACCCGGGGGGAGCCAACCTAGCAGAAAGTGGAGTCTGACTTTAGCTGGAGTCCGACCATGTGAGAGCCAACCCAGTGGAAGGGCTTGGAGAGGAATTTGGCTTATGCTGAAGTCTCGACCTGGGGGGAGCCAGCCCAGTAGAAGGTGGAGTCCGACTTTGGCTAGAGTATCGACCTGGGAGGAGCCAACCCAGCGAAGGGACTCGAGGAGGAACTTGGCTTCTACTGGAGTCTCGACCTGGGGGAGCCAGCCCAGCAGAAGGATTCATCGAGGAACTTGGCTTCTGCTGGAGTCTCGACCTGGGGGGATCCAGCCCAGCAGAAGGTGAAGTCCGACTTTGACTGGAGTCTCGACCTGGGAGGAGCCAATCCAGTGGAAGGACTCGAGGAGGAACTTGGCTTCTATTAGAGTCTCGACCTGGAGGGAGCTAGCCCGGCAGAAGGATTCGATGGGACAGAGCATATGGTTGTAATCTTTGCCGATTGGATCTGAGCAGGACCCAGTGATGTCACTTCTTCGTTTGCATCTTGCTTCCAAGTCTTGACAAAACATCATGCTCAGGGCTAAGGAGGTAATTGCAAAGGTGACATGGAAAGACTGAGATCTAGTGCCATTGAATGCCACGATTGCCGCCACTTCATGTGCCATGCCTTGAAACCAGTATGGGGGCACCACATCAGTGGGTCCGAGAAAGCATAACGATGGATGTATGACCCGAGGCTATTTTTGTTGCACCGAGGCATCGCCTTTGGTCGATGTTGTCACGTGCTGGCCATCCGGTGGTGGGGATGTCGAAAGGACGTACGGCTGTAGTCTGGCCACTTTGAAAAAAGGGTAAGCTTTTCCCTAATCACCCCTTTCAAAACCTTCCCGCTCGCCGTCGGACCAAAGCTTCTTCCTTCTCCCAGCTATCTTTTTCTCCAACAACCAGGTTAGTCTTCCTTGGTCTTCTCCTTCTTCTCCGGTTAGGCCTAGTTTTCTTGTAGAGTTCCCATGCCTTCTTTCTCTGTACACTTCCTTCTTTCTTTGATCATGGATGGCTCCGTCCGGTCGAAACCATCACTCTTCTCGGAACCCCGATAAGGCAGGGCCCTCTCGATAGAGGACTTCATCCTTTGACAAGGAGGAAAAGGTTCCTCTCGTCCTCCATAGGAACCTTCGCCCGACCGAAGTGGTCATAGGTGGGCCCAGAGCTCCTCATGTTCCTTCTATTTCTTTCACTCCTGTTGCATCTTCCTGGTCTTCCCGTCCGACCGGGCCTTCTGGCATCGCTTCGACGATGACCAGGGAGGACCTCTCTGTGATCCGGGCCACCTACGGGATCCCGGACTCCATCTGGCTCTCTATTCCCGGACCAGGGAAGCGGGTCACCTCTAATAGCCCAGGTCGAATAGCCCTCTATGAGGAGTTCTTTCTCGGGAGCCTTCATTTGCCTTTTCACCCCTTCTTTTTCTCTTTTCTTAGTAACTATCACTTGTTCCAGCCTAGTTGGCCCCTAACACCATTTTTCATTAGTTGTTTCATTATTTTCTGCTACTTTCACGGGATCGTCACCCGTTTCTCTCTATTCAGGGCCTTCTTTATCCTGAAGTGCCACCCAACTGAGGATGGGTGGTGGTTTGTTTCTCCTCGTCTGAAGGGCATAAAGTTTGAGCACCCCTCTTCCATCATAGGGTGGAAGAGTAAATTCTTCTTTGCCTCCATTGAAGGGGTGGACTAGGTCTGGAGTGATTCGAATCGGATCCCAAATCAGAACTCCTAGATCAAGGCCTTTAATTGGGAAATATATGATTAGCTCGTTTTCGATCAGATCCCCTCCCTTGAGATTTTGCTGTCAAAGCAGAACCTGTTCGACACTGGGATCAGCCCAATCCGGGGGCTAGGTGAGTCCGGAGGGATATCTTTTCTTCCATGAGTCTTTTTTAGTCTGCTATTGACATTTTTCTTCTTCTTCATGTAGGCATGAAGTTCTCGATGGAGGAGCTTCTAGAGTCCATCCAGAGGAAAGGCCTATCGTCCGGGCCTGGTAAGGCTCCACCAAAGAGGGCCCATGTCGAGCCCAGCTTCCGGCCCAAGAGCCTGGCGATGATGCATAGGCCAAGCCAGTTGCTGCCATTGCAGTCCAGCCTCTCGCAGTCATCGAGGTGGATAGGGAAGGAGAAAGGGTGGCGGAGCGACCACCGGCGATGCCACCACTCATGGCAACAAACTCCCCCCCGTTGGATGAGGGGTCTTAGAAGGTGGTTCCCCCGGATGCGGCGGTGCCCCCGGTATTGAGGAGGGCCACCGTCTGGAGGGCAACACCGAGGGTGAAACTGAACTCGTCGATCACCCAGGATCTTGCACTCGTAGAGCACATGATGGAGTTCGCAGTCCAGTCGCGCGACCACCGTGAGAGGGGAGGTAGGAAGCGACGGAGGCCCTTCTTGGCACCCTCCCCCTCCTCTTCACGGTAGTCTTCTTCTTTTTTGTTGCTTCAGTTTGATTGACGTAGCTAACAACTTTAATGATGCAGATTGGGACCGATATTCTTCTCATCCATGACTACTGCACTCAGTGAGAGAAGAAAGACACCCAGCGGGAGCAAGTAAGGGGGTCGCTAGTGGCTGAGGCCCGGGAGCAAACTGACATGGCCCGAGCCCTGGAAGAGAGGGATGAGGTCCTCCAAGCCAAGGTGGTCAATGCCGAAAATTGGGCTAGGGACCTCGAAGTGTCCTTGGCTCGAGAAAAGGATCAGACTTCTCGTCGGGCGGAGGAGCTCAAAGCAGAAGCTGCCCGGGTGGAAGGGTTGAGAAGTGGCCTCCAAGTACAGCTAGAGGCAATGCAGGCTCGATTGTCAGTAGCTGAGGAGAGAGCCGCTAAGGCGGTGGCCCTAATGTCGGCTACCAAGAAGGAGGCCACCGAGGTAGTGCCCATGTTCAGGGCCTCGGTGGTGTTTTCCAATAAAGTCTGGGAGGCGACCACCGATTCCTTCATCAAAGGATTCGGGGTCTGCAGATCTCTGGTGGCTCAGCTCTTTACAGAGCTAAATCTAGATGAGGTCGTGGTCCCGAGTGGCCTTGGTGGAAGCTCAGGGCGAGCTACGACTCCTACTACCATAGCTGAGGTGGAGCCTACTCCTGCCGCTGAGGAAGTCCAGCCAAGGGGAGCTGCAGAGGCCCAAGAGGGTACCAACGTGCCTACTTGTGATCCTGGGAAGGAGCATGTAGAGGGATAGGCTCTGATTTGCTTCTCGAATCTTCCTTTCTATTTTGGGATCGCCCAGCCTATCAGGGGTTCGTTGATGATGTAACTTTTTCATGCAATATCAATGAAGTCTTTTTGCTTCACTAAGTTTTTATTTTTATGGTTACTTTAAACCTCTTTGGTAGCTGCTTATCTTGGGAATTCTCCAGTCGAGCCAAGAGTTGGCGGATGGCTTGAAGGGGGGCCTGAGTGGCCCCGGGAGACCGTCAAGTTAGGGATCTTGACTGGAGGGGTCTCGAAATTATCTTCGCTGGCTCTTAGTCCAGCCGGCAGAGTGTGGGCCTTCAGGAGTGCCTTGCTTTATCATCATTAGATTGAAGGTCCAGTGGATTGGATGCGGGGCTTCAGGAGTTTTCTGGCTTGAGGTGCCAAGCTGTGAGTGAGGCGACAGATGGAAAAACTTCTAGAGTGTCTCGTTGACATCTCCGGACTGTGAGGATGGCAGTAGGTGCGGGGCTTCAAGAGTTTCTCGACTTGAGGTGCCAAGCTGTGAGTCAGGCGACAGATGGCGAAACTTCTGGGGTGTCCTGCTAACATCTCCGAACTGTGAGGATGGCAGTAAGTGCAAGGCTTCAGGAGTTTCTCAGCTTGAGGTGTCGAGCTGTGAGTTAGGCGGAGATGGAAAAACTTCTGGGGTATCCCGCTGACATCTCCAAACTGTGAGGATGGCAGCAAGTGCATGGCTTCAGGAGTTTCCCGGCTTGAGGTATTGAGCTGTGAGTTAGGTGGCAGATGGCAAAACTTCTGTAGTGTCCTGTTGACATCTCCAGACTATGAGGATGGCAACAAGTACGGGGCTTCAAGAGTTTTTTGGCTTGAGGTGTTGAGCTGAGTCAAGCGAAAGATGGTGGAACTTCTCGGGTGTCCCGCTGACATATCTGGATTATGAGGATGGCAGCAGGTGCGGGGCTTCAGGAGTTTCCCAGTTTGAGGTGCTGAGCTATAAGTCAGGTGGTAGACGGTGGAACTTCTGGAGTGTCTCACTGACATCTCTGGACTGTGAGCATGGTGACAGGTGCAGGGCTTCAAGAGTTTCCTTGCTGTGGTGCTGGGCACTGTGGCTCCCGGCTTGAGTGCGGGGTGCTGTGGCTCCTGGCTTTGGTACGGAACTTCAGGAGTTTCTCAGCTTTGGTGTGGGGCATCGGAGGTTCCCGGCTTTAGCACGGGGCTTCAGGAGTTTCCCAGCTTTGGTCTAGGGTGCTGTAGCTCCCGGCTTTGGTATGGGGCTTTAGGAGTTTCTCGGCTTTGGTGCAGGGTGCTGTGGCTCCCGTCTTTGGTGCGAGGCATTGTGGCTCCCGACTTGAAGTGGTGTGGATGCCGAATCGTGAGTCTAGCGATGGGCAATGAGACTGCTAGGATTTCGTGCAAACTTCTTTGGACTGTTAGCATAGCAGATGCTAAGCTATGAGCCTCGTTATAGATGACGGGACTTCATTTAATCATCGTGGACATCTCTGGACTGTGAGCATGGCAAGAGCTGAACTAAGAGTCAGGTGGTAGATGGTGGGGACCTTTTAGAGTCTCCGTAGACATCTTTGAACTATTAGCACAGCAGTTGCCAAACTGTGAGCCTCGCGGTAGATGGCAGGACTTTGTTCAGTCATCGCGAACATCTCCGGACTATGAGCATGGCAAGATCTGAACTAAGAGTCAGGTGATAGATGGCGGGATCCTTAGGGCTTTCCGACTGGCATCCCTGGCCCGTGGGCTTAGTAGTAGAGATCACCAGGCCTAGGGTCGGGCAATGATTTTCCTGCAAGGCAAAGACAACGTTGCACAGAAAGAAATCTTTTATTGAAAGAAGGGAGCCTTACATCATTGGTGGTGTGTCCTTAGACTTTTGTTGTTCTTGGTTCGCACAGACTGGGCGCCTTCAAGTTCAGCGAGGTTATAAGCTCCAGGGGGAAGGGTCTTGACTACTCCGTCAGGACCTTCCCAGTCTGGGGGGAGTTTGTCTCCCAACATACCATACACACAGGCTTCCTGATGGGTCGATTGTCGATCACGGGGACAAAAGGAAGGGCCACGAGTGC
Organism: Areca catechu; assembly: GCA_021397845.1. Taxonomy (NCBI): domain Eukaryota; kingdom Viridiplantae; phylum Streptophyta; class Magnoliopsida; order Arecales; family Arecaceae; genus Areca; species Areca catechu. The sequence goes on from CM038043.1 coordinate 120,441,183, forward strand.
CTGAGGTTCCACCGGGGTCTTGCCCCCATGAACTTTCTGAGGTTGCCCCTCCTTATCAGATCTTTGATTTCTCTTTTGAGGTGGAGGCAGTCCTCAATTTCGTGGCCATGGTCATGGAGGAACCAGCAGTACCTTGTCTTGTCATGGTCGCTGGATGGCCCCAGTAAGGGAGGGCAACACAGGTAGCGCTTACCCTCGATCTTCATGAGAATCTTCGATCTCGGGGCGAGGAGAGGAGTATATGCTTCTTCCGGAGCGAGACCACTCTTTGCCTTGGGCCTTGCCCGAGTATTTAGGCTTGGTCCGGGCTTGCATGCCCCTGGGGCTTCCCCCAGGGTTCGTTTCTCCAGAGACTTCCCATCCAGCTCTCTCCTGGTGCGGTCTGCCTCCTCAATGTGAATATACTTGTGGATGTGAAGGAGGAGGTTAGAGTACATCTTTGATGACTTTTTGTCTAGGAAGTAGGTAGGCGGAAAGTCTGGAGCCCTCTCTTCAATGCCAACATGGCGATGGGCTCATCCAGATTATAGATCTCCAGTGCGGTGATATTGAAGCGGGCCACATAGTCTCGCAAAGACTTGCGATCCTACTGCCTAATCGAGAAAAGGCTATCGACTTCTCGCGGCACCTTCCGGCAAGCATCGAAGTATGCCACGAACTTTCTTTCCAGCTCCATGAAGGAACTGATACTCTTGGGTTCAAGGCGAGTGAACCAGACTTGAGCGGCCTTCTAAAGAGTAGCGGGGAAGGCTAAGCAGAGGAGGGTGTCTGTTGCCCCCTGGACTCTTATGAGAGCCTTGTGCTCTCCAAGTGATCTAGGGGGTCGGCGGTCCCATCGTAGAGATTCACCTAGGGCATGCAGAACCAACTTGGGATCAGCCCCTCTTGGATTTCTTGGGAGAAGGGTGATCGGGCGTCATGGCCCGCTGGCTCGCGGGAGAAGCCTTGCATGTTAGCAAACTGGTGGGCTAGTTTCGCCAACCTATGTTCTTGTTCTTCCAGGTGCTTCTCTGCCATGTGCCCGATAGCCTCATTAGTGGAACCTTCTGCTGAGGCTACTAGAAAGGACAGAGATGATCATTGAGGATGACCGTAGTGGGAGGCCTTGCTCTGATAGTGTCTACAGTGCTTGAGGGTGGCGTGCTTCAAGACTGGGAACCGGCTCTCCCAATCGATCGACCCACTCCTCTGTCACTTTGCCAGGATCCGGGGGCTACCCCAGGGATCAGTCATGTCTTGTGGTCACGGTGGCCTGCTTTGGAAAGAGTGCAGGCTACCACGGGGTTGAGCGACTAGGGCCGTAGGGGTCTTTGACTGTTATTGGATGGCCAAAGATCGGTGCTGATGCTGCAACTGCTATACGGCCATGGTCAGAGTCTGTGCATCTACTAGGTGAGCATGGCGAGCTAAGCATCCAATGGGAGAGGTTACAATGGAGCGAGGAGCTCCACCTCTGGGCTATGTGGGCCTTCGTGAGATGGAGGGCCTCCTACATGGCTGGTGGAGGTTTCCCGTATGCGTGTCACCACCATGCCTCAAGTGGAGCTGCTTTTATAATGGGGGGATTGGTTTGATTGATGTTTCTTCATTCTGCCCTCCCCCCTTCCTGGTGCGCCAATCTGTCACCACTTGGATCGTCATGGCCTGTAGCTCCGGTGCGGCATCGGGGATCGCCATCCTCGTTCGAGAATCCTATGCTGGTGTCGAGCCTTGTAAAAGAAAAAGAGACCCAGGCCAGGGATTCCGATGGGGGCACTCCGACGATCAAGTCAGCGAGCGATCCAGGGGAACATATCCTCCTCAGTGGATCCTGGTGAGGTCCCCACATTCGGAGGTTATTTTGTAGAGAAAAGAAAGTGAGAGAGTGGGAAAGGAGCATTGGCGAAGAACGAGAGCCCGAGTAGGGTTTTCTGTGTCCGTGGGATTCTTCCGATGAATTCCCTGGTAGCCTCAGAGAGTCTCGTCTAGTTTGCTCTCTCATTTTATGTACCAATGGTTACCTCACTTGCCCCTTGCTTGCTTGTGGCTTGCCCTCTGTTCTCTGTGACTTGTGTGTTTCTCGTCCTTCCTTTGATTCAACTTGATCCCTTGTTTTCGATTGAAGGCCCCTTTTTGTTTTTTGTGGAGAGGCAGTGTTGTCCCTTGAGTTGGCTTCCCAGATATTCCTTTTTTGGGGGAGTCTCGAGGGTTGACACCTGGTAGCATGCGGGAACTGTGCATGAGCTTCCCTTTCTCCCTTCGGGGTAGGGAGTTAAGTCGCTGGCTCTGACATTCTGGTTGATCGCCATGTTTTGGAAAGCTTGGCAAAGCATTGGTATGCAGGCGGCCACCCTAGGGTTTGAATCCTCTGGCACAACCTTCTTCTTATGGATGATGTAGGCGGTAGGTGGAATGGCACCGCTCCTCGAATGGGGCATCCCTTCCCGATCGGTGTAAACTAGGGCCTGAGGAGATCCTGGTGCTCCGACAAGACACCTCCCTCTATAGGCCTCAAGTGGCGGACCGCCGCCTGTCAGTCGTACCATCCCAACGGCGGGGTTTTGATGAAGACAGCCCTCTTTTCCATCATGATTAGAATCTCTGTCGTCCTTCTTCCTTCAGTTGGTGTTAGGATGAGCTTGACCCCGACCGGGGGCTGACCTCAGCAGGGGGGCTTACTTCTGCTCCTCGCTTGGGAGCCATGCTTAGGTGGCACCTCCACCTGTCAGCTGACAGCTGGCATCCAGATGAACTCCATGTCAGCGGATACAGTCGTATACTTATCAGTTTATTTCTCTACTTCATTACAAAATTGTTTGAATATTTTAAATGACTTAGACTTATGGCTTATTAAGTAGATGTACCTATACCTCGATAGGTCGTCAGTAAACATGATGAAGTAGTGTTATCCACCTACGGTTGAAGTGTTCATGGTTCCACATACATCACTATATATTAGACTTAGAACCTTAGTGGCTCTTTCACCTTTACCAGTTAAAGGTGACTTAGTCATCTTTCCAAGAAGACATGATTCACAACTTGGCAATAATTCAAAATCATTAACCTCAAGGATTCCCACTTTAGATAACTTGTTCATCCTATTATTGTTGATATGACTTAGCCTATAATGTCAAAAACAGATATCAGACAAATTTTCTATTTTAGTACATTTGTCGGACATATACATTACATTTATAGGCTGTGATAATATATAAATGTCATTCTTTGATTGTCCATGCATCACAATAACACAATTCATAATGATATCACAATAATTATTTTTTATTAATAAATGATAACCATTCTTGGCTAAAAGGTCTACAGAGATTACATACATCATAAAACTAGGACAATAGTGATAATCACCAAAAACAATAAGACTAGAATCAAAAACAAACTTGACAATTCCTAAAGCTAGAACTGGAACTGATCTTCCATCTCCAACGTTCAAGAATCTCTCATCATTTTCGATTATTCTATTGACCTAAAGTTTCTGTAATGAATTACAAATATTAATAGAACTGTCGGTATCCAATACCTAGGTAGTAGTATCATATATTGAAAAATTACAAGGCATTATCATATATGTACCTTGTGTAGCAACAGCTTGCTGGTTTTTCTTTCTTGGCATGTTCGGATCTAGTGAGGCAATGTAAAGAAAACAATTTTTCTTCCAATATTCCTGCTTCTAATAGTAGAAGCAATCAGCTTAAGTTTGGTCAGACTTGAACTTCTTGGTCTAGCCTGGTTGAGTCATCGAAGCACTATACACCTTTTTCTTGTTAGCTTTCTTCTTCCCTTTCTTAAAAGGATGATGCCCTGTCGAACCTCCCACTATATTCCCCAAACCCTTATGGAGCTGGTGATCCTTCTCATAGGTCTGCAACAACCCCAATAGTCCATGGTAGTTGATTAAGGCATAGTCATTCTGAAATGATCAAGAAAGTCAAGGTAGGACTTCAATAAGGAATTCAAAATTATATCCTTTCTTAACTGTCATGCAAGGAAAACTCAAGTTTACTCAAGTGCTTGATCAGTCCGATCATATACAATACATGATCAGTGACCAACACCCCTTCCCTTATCTAGTATTGAAGATAACACAAGACATTTTGTATCTTTCAACATCATCGGGAGTGCCAAAAGATTAATTCAATACTTGAAGCATGACCTCTAGCTGAGCATCTTCAAATTTGTAATTTAGTTTATCATTCATAGATGACTGCATAATGCAACAGACCATGGTTCGGTTACTAAGCTACTTCTGATAAGTATCTCAGGTTGCACCATGAACATTCTGAGCAGGTCCTCAAGTGTCAGATCTGTCAACATGTACAAGATCTGTTTGTGCTCCAGGCCTATTTTTATCTTTTGATACCAACCATAAAAATTCGGTCCTGTTAGTTTTTCATTATTCAATAATGAATAGAGAAACAAAATAATGGCCATATTAATCTAAAAATAGAAGAGGACCAAATTAGTATATGAATCAATTAATTCTAAAGACTTGGACTTTAGTCTAAAGGTTCTTCCATTATTTTAATCAAATCGGTAGCCTTTACCTCTCATACGAGGAATTACATTAATTTCTTAGTAGGTACCATAATCCAATAGATTGTACATGAGCTCGACTTTGGCTAGCTCATCCATGTGTATCTAAAGGTAGGTTCTTAACCAATTATTTTTCTAAATAATTTCTAGTAATAATTTTGGCTCAAGAACTAATCAATAAGCCTTTGGACTACTATTGGAAGCCCTGGTTAGGTACAACCATTAATATGACAAGATGAGTCTTCTAGCCAATGATAGCCAAGCCCAACTTTGGCCTACCCACCTAACCATCATTTTAAAAAAAGTGATTGAGTCATCATAATTGAATGATAATTTCAATAGCTAGATGAGCACCAGGTCTTTGGACCTCCAATGATTATCTTAATTATTAGACTCATTACCACTTTCTTAATAGGAGACTATGACTCAATTATCTCCATAATTTTATCATTTTAGGGACTTAACAATTTTAGAGAGTTTAATTAGATGGTCAAGAAAAGAAGAAGATATGGGCCAATTAACAATCCTCTCACTAACTTCATCAAGTTAGTGATGAGGGTCAAATCATATTAGTCCAAGGGCACCTAGATCAGTCAAAGTGATCTTCCTTATTAGCATGGGTTTGCTCGAATCGAAGAGCTATCTAATCAAAATCCGATTGACCAAATTGGCTAGGTAAGTAAGATTGATGGGAGGGTTTTGCCATTAACCTCTTTTCTTAGATACCAACAAGTTGGCCAAGTAAGAGGTAACCCCAATTAATGACTATGATCAAATACCAAACTTATCTTAGAAACCAATTAGTTTATTGGTTTTGATTAGGCTAGCCTAGGGACTCGAGTCTGACCATTGAGTCAGAATTAGATCATTTTGATAATATGAACTTAATTAACCTATCACTATAGAATTAATTTAGAGATTCTTTGATCAAATCCTAATCAACTTTTGGTTATGTTAAATCAACTTCTTTAAGGTCCATATTAATCAAATTCTAATCCTAAGTCTAACCCGATTATTTAACCCAATTTGAGCTAACCCAAAATCTAAATTTTATGAATTGACTTTAGATCTTTAAATCATAATTCTAGAATGAATCAATTCTTAATTTCAATCATTAATTAAAATTTATTTTACTAAAAGATATATCTAAATATTTTTATATGCATCATATACAAAAAAAATTAGATATAGACTATATGCTTTTGTGCAATCACAAAAATTAATTTACAATTTATATTCTAAGTATAAAACATAATATAAATAACTTAATTTCATGTCAATAATGACAAAATAATCAAGATTAACTACTAAAAATTAGATATAAATTATCAAAATAAATTTAATAAAATTATCCTTTCACCTCACTTGTTCATGGGATATAATCACAAGTGGCATCCCTACACGCCATAGAAAATCCCATGGGATGGAAAGAGAGGGCCTTTAAATCCTATTTTGCTCCAATGACTGGATGGCCATAGTGATGGGGGACAGATGCGGGGATCTGATCGCTGGCAAGCATAAAAGTCACCAAGGGATTAGGGCTTGCTTGGAAGAAGAAAGAAGAGGGCGGCTATGGCAGGGCGTAGGAGGCTAGGGCAGCAAAGGGATCACATAAATATCCTTAAGAATAATAGGGATCACACAGATACCCTTAGAGATCACACATATATCCTAATCACACAGAAAATCACACCATAATTGAGGAAGAATCCAAGAAATTTCATTCATAATTCATTTTAGCATGAAAAAATACAAGAGGGGGTGGGGTATTTATTGATTCACCCAGGTTACATGACTTGGAGGTCAAGAAACCCTGACTTGAGAGCCAAGAAACCTCAAGTATTGGGCTTGGGCTAGGGTGCTGGGCTGGGGCGGCTTGGACTGGGGTGCCATCTTCATGGATTGGAGGGGCGCTCCTTTGTGGGCGTGGTGGCATGAAAGACCCCAAGTGCCTGAAGTCCAGCTCTAGTTAGGGGGACCTAGTGAATCTCCTGGTCTACTGACTCTCCTCTTGAACATGACTTGAATGAAAACTACATGGACTCGATTGACTTGACTGGACTAAAAATGACTGGACCTGACTAAGTGGACTCAACTGGACTCAGTTGTCTCACTTTATTATAGGACTCAATTGGCTCACTTTAATACAAGTGACTCGGTACTAATGGACTCTCGGTTCTCCATCATTTCTTTAGAGTGGGGAGAATTCGACTCCATCGAGTCAGACTCGGCGGGGGTTTTGATGGGACCGAATCTAACCAAATCAAAAAGGGCTCTTAGGCTAGGTTCACCCTTTTTTTTTAACAAATCCGAGATTTTTTTTTAATCAACTCTGCTCTGAGATCTGTGAGACTTTACAATCCATGCAGCTCTGGAAGTTGTGTACCTTTGAGATCTGTGCAGCATTAAGGAGCATGCAATGCTGAAATCGATAAAGGGGATGGCACCCATGCTTTCACATTTGTGATGTCCCCTTTCTCCTTCACGGACGAAACCAGGGAGCAGAGGAACGATGTCGGAGGAGTTCGCCAATATCGGCACTGGGCGGAGATGGCCCAGCAAGGCGATGATGGTTACAGCAAAGTCGACAGTGGCTGGCGATGGCAGCGGGGAGGAGTTTCGGTGGGAAGGGCATCGCGCGAATCTACGGCACTGTGAGATCTCCACGGATAGTGGCTATTGGCCGGCTGTGGATGACTCCAGGTAAAGGATGGTGGCACGAACGGGGAGAAGGCCGGCATGATGAGCATCTCGGCTGGTCTCTCCGATCAGGAAAGGCAGCAAGTTCGACCTGGGCATGCATCCGGAGGAGTCCGGCGTCGTCGTCGGATGTTTCTGATTGCTAGCGGAGGGGGGGCAGGTGGTCGACGGGGAGCAGGGCAGCGGCGGGGTGCATCGACGTCGTCAGCAGCGGGAGGAGGCCGGGAGCAGATCCAGCACGCTCTTCTTCCTTGAAGTCGGCAATCATGAAAGGCAATTGCTTTCACGATTGTGCACAGGGACTCTCCTTCTCACGGGCTGACATGGGTACCACGGGATGAAAATCTGGCAAAGTTCTTCATCGATGATGGTGCTGGGAGTGCGGCGACTCGGGGAGAGGGAGGTGCAGCCTGTTCCAATGACTGGCGGTGGCACAGTGATGCTGGGCTTGGTCTCGAGGCCCTGTTGCAGAGCTCGGCTCACCGTGGGACAGTGCAAGCGATGAAGAAGGAGACAAAGCCGGTGTTTCCAGCGGCAGGGCATCGTCGACTTCTGCAGGGGACGGGGGCGTCGGCTGCTGGCGATGGCTTCACGGATAGATGATGCCGATGGGGCATTGGGGGTCACAGGAGGGAAGCGGATGCCAGGCCGTTGACTGACCGGAGAAGGAGGCCGGCGGTTGATCGAGGTTTGAGGAGTCTTGCATAGGGGGAATCTGGATGGGAGGAAGGATGCGGAGCCGAGGAGGAAGAGAAAACCCTAATCCTCTGGCTCTGATACCAAATTGATGGGGGATAGATGCGGGGATCGGATCGCTGGTGAGCGTAGAAGTCACCAGGGGATTAGAGCTTACTTGGAAGAAGAAAGAAGAGGGCAGCTAGGGCAGGGCGCAGGAGGCTGGGGCAGCAAAGGGATCACATAGATATCCTTAAGAATAATAGGGATCACACATATACCCTAATCACACAGAAAATCACACCGTAATTGAGGAAGAACCTAAGAAATTTCATTCATAATTCATTCTAGCATGAAAAATACAAGAGGGGGCAGGGTATTTATAGATTCACCCAGGTTACATGACTTGGAGGTCAAGAAACCCTGACTTGAGGGATAAGAAACCTCAAGTGTTGGGCTTGGGCTAGGGCGCTGGGCTGGGGCGGCTTGGACTGGGGTGCCATCTTCATGGGTTGGAGGGGCACTCCCTTATGGGCTTGGCGGCATGAAAGACCCCAAGTGCCTGAAGTCCAGCTCTGTTAGGGGGGCTTGGTGAATCTCCTGCTCTACTGACTCTCCTCTTGAACATGACTTGAATGAAAACTACGTGGACTTGATTGACTGGACTTGACTAAGTGAACTCAACTGGACTCAGTTGTCTCACTTTAATATTGGACTCAATTGGCTCACTTTAATACAAGTAACTCGGTACTAATGGACTCAAATAGACTCTCGGGTCCCCATCACATGGTGATCAGCCCAATCTAAAATAGTTACTTGGATAAGATTCAGATCTATATCGAATAAAATCAAGTTAAGAACATGTGGCTCTGATACCATTATTAGAAAGCTAGGGCAAGGTTTCATGGATAGATTTTCTTAAAAAAATAGCTGAAACATATTAGATTGAAACACTTTAATCAAGAAACATGCATTAAAATAATTTTAAAAATCTATCCTACAAGATCAAGACAAGATATGATAGATGTGAATGCTGAAAAATAAAATCAGCATGCATTAATCTCATCGATGCGTGTTATAGATATAATCTACGTATAACAAGAGATCGTATCCCGTATTTGATTATGGATCGATGATCACTACTATTGATAGAACGTGGTAAGGGCTTTCCATATCACTTTCAACTGCACAAGGTACCCGGCCTCTATGAATCATCCATATGAAGTTTCAACATGATCAACCTTCTCGGACTGCTAGATCCGTGCGAAGGCCATCGGATGGTTGATTCAAAACCTTTTTTGAATCTTCTTAGAACCTCTAAGAAGATGATAAAGAGGAGGATGAAAGAGGATCAGATGGTGGAAAAAAAGGATAAAGATCCTTGTACTTTTTCCTATTCTTTTCTCTCCCCTTAAAAACTAGCACTAGGAAGAAGGAAAAAACCCTTCCTAGTTCTCATGCCAAAATTCTTCTCTCCAAATTTTTTTTCTTCTGTTTCTAATATAAAAACCCATGAAAATCATTCACTTATTTTTGTATAAACCAAGAAAATTCCAATAAAAATAGTGACATGGGAATTTTGGATGAAAATAGGATAAGATTTAGGATAGGATTAGGAGTTCTATTTGGACTAGGACTTCTAATCTCATTAGAACTCCTATTGATTTTGACTTTCAAACTTAACCAAAATTACACCAACCTATTATAATCCAAAGAAAAGTGAGGGAGGACATGGAATATCAGATTTGGTATGAGAAATCATCACAAAAAAATTAAGAATGGCATGGAAAAAGACTAGGTGGTGCTAGGAGTGTTTCTTGATTTTGACTTAGTCAAAATAGGTCCTTATCCCAATTAAAATTAGTTTGGCACATTTAAATAACTTGAACCTAATCTAATTAGGTCTCAATAAATTTAATTAATTTCTAAACAAATCAAAATTTAATCAGTCCCAAGTCTGAATCAAATCAAGAACAAAATTTCCTAGCAACTAGGTCATCATATAACCTAATCGGGTAAAATCAATTGAATCAAATTCAATTAGACTTGACCTAAACCTTTTTTCTCAATAAAGTTAAATTAATTATCAATCCAATTACTAATTAATCCTTCTATAATTAATTAATTATTAATTAATTATTAATTTATAATGTTTATATAGAGTTAATTATTAATCATATTTATAATTTTATCCTTGAATGATTCTTAATTGTTAATCGGTCATCATGATTGGTCAGAAACTTCTGATGTGTGTGACCTCATAGGTTTGAACCCAAGCCAGTAGCTTAGGAATGATATCTTGAACTAATTAATGTGACCATATAGCAATGGTACTCGATATTTGGATAGATCGAATGATGGCAAAGCAACATTTAAGAACCTAGGCTATAGTTATCTATAATTCATCCCTTTGACCTAATACTCAAAATGAATTTAGAGTCAACTACCAACTATGAATAGCACATCCATATGTGTCTCAACCTACTAAATCCTGTGAATTCTCACTAGAATTATCCTAGCTAAGACTTTGCTTAATTAAAATACTGTCGAGCATCATGTTTAACATCTTAGAGTATTCAATCCCCTTTTGACTCAACACCAACTTAATAAGTACTTGACTACACCCAGAGACCTTCCATCACTGAATTAGAAATTTAGGTAGTCCAGTATCAAAGTACAGTGAGTTGCTTGCTAAGTCACCATAATAGTCCCATATTAAAGGGATACTTATACCATACCCTTTCTACGATATATTCTTAATAGTAGAGTACTCTACATAATTGGTCTCTGTTCAGTAAGATGTACTTTACACCCACCTGCATGCCATACCAATGTCTCTACACTCTTTGGTTAAAAGGACAACTAACTTATATGGCACACAATGACCTATTCTTGATAAATATTGTCATCCTAGATAATAACTTATCATTTGGTTGCGAACCAATTTCAAAACCACTCGATAAATCCTCTTTTATCGAATCAATGCAATTCTAAAGACTTCAACATATTAGAGTTCACAAGAAGATGACAAATAGTAAGTTACCAAAAATAACATTTATTTTATTAATAATTTATATATATTTACAAGATAACTCAATCGTCTACAATCCAAATGATTGGCTTTAGAATACCTTTCCCAATACTTGAGGGATGTGTTCACCCTAGGCAGGCAAATCTTGCTAGGGGTAGGAACACCCTCTAAAGCATCGAGGGGTCTAACCTCTTCACCTCCACCTATACTAATCGATGGGGTCGTTGCCCACTTCACCTAAGCAATGGCTGCCCTAACTTTTATCGCTGACTTGGTGACTCGCATCGAGGATTCCATTATCGATGCTAGAGCTTTGTTGGCCTCTACCTGAGTTTCCTCAATGGCCATCGGCCCTTCTTATTTCCCTCTGAAACTTCGCCCATGCAGGCTATGGTGGTGCCCCTAGGTCAAGGGGTGCCCAGACCTCCAACGTCACTCTTATGATCGATCCTTGCTAGAGCTTGAGGTAGGATCGAGGGGAAAGATTGCCCCCTACTCTTCTTTGCCTTCACTGCCCCCTTCGTAGGGGATGGAGAACTCACCCTTTTCTCCTTTGGGTTAGCCAAAGATGGTGGAGAAGGCTCGTTGATAACTACGGTTGGTAGCTTGTCATGGATCATTAAGATTGCACCAGAAGATAAAGTCATCCCAGTTTGAAAAACAAATAAACAAACAAACAAAGGACTATTCATCAAATAGTTGGTAGGGACCTAACTCAGGACAAAGAAGCTCCTGTCGCATAAAGGGCCTTCAACTAGCTCTCCGAAAGAAAAACATCATATGGTTTGACCTGTATCAGTGATAGCTTATCCACCATGATTATTTCGATTCTCGCAATACCAGAGGATCCTACAACCATGAAGGCTCCATGTATCCCCAGCATCAAGGGAAGAGTTATGATGATGAAGCCGTGAAGAGGAATCATGACTTATAACCCCGTAATTTCATCAAGCCAGCTAGGAAGCTAAACTCTTTATAGAAGAAGACATAGTCCCACCCCTATGAGGCCTTCACCTAGAAGAAATAGTAGAACACCCTCACCCTGGACTCCATGCGATGATAAACCATCAAGCTAAAATAGCTAACAATGGCCCTCTACTGTTGTGGGCCAACTGTGCCAGGCATAGGTTATACCATCGCAGAAGGTCTGCCATTGCTGGAAGCATGAGATCCTAAGACCGGTGTTCAGTTACTCCTCATGAAGGGTGACCCTCGTTGTCATCCCCCTGATGATCTGCTCATTCTTTTTAGGAACTTCCAAGTGAATGCCCGTAAGGACAAATTTCTCTTCTAACTAGAGGACCTTCTCCTCCATCAGGATGGAGACTACAGTTCCAAGTGTCAAGCCCGGCTCCTCTACTCCCATGATCATTACACATCAAAAGTAAGGGCAAAGGAAATAAGAAAGGGGAAAGGACAGGAAGATCCACTATAGGTATCCACTAGTATGCCTCTCCGATTGGTCGAAAGCTCCTCTCTTCTTTCCTGTAGCTTCACTACTTGGATGCCACGAGAATACAAGGGGCCTAACCAGCCCCCACACGCTCATATATATCCATTAAAAGGACCTGTCTATTCCTCGAAGAAGAGGCATCTATTTCAACCTGGATAATTGATGCATCCCATGTTGATTCTGTTAGGAAATGTATCATATAACCAATCATCTAGGTTATAGATAGTTTAGCTCTTTATAATTTATACATGAATCATTATTGAAATTGTAACGGCCGTGACGATGATGTGGCCGGGCTCAGATACCGCCAAATATGATCGAGCCATGTGGAGGTTTCTCCGGCCGAGTCAGCACCACATTGCCGAGGCCGAGCTCGGCAAGGCTACTCCGCCAGACGACTTCCCAAGACAAACTGCTCTCGCCGAAGTCGAGCTCGGTTCGGGGCTCCTCTACCACCTCGCCTGGCGCCCACCCAGGAGGGGTCGCCTAGGCGAGGTCGGTCGATCCTTCGCTCCTTCGCCAGGTGGCCCCCGAAGATGGGCCCACCTCGACCGAAGCCAGGCACCCCCTGCCACCTCGCCAGGTGTCCACCCGGGCGGGGTCCACCTAGGCCGAGGTCGGCCGATCCTTCGCTCCTTCGCCAGGTGGCCCCCGGAGACGGGACCACCTCGACCGAAGCCAGGCGACCTCCTCTACCACCTCGCCTGGCGCCCACCCAGGAGGGGTCCGCCTAGGCGAGGTCGGCCGATCCTTCGCTCCTTCGCCAGGTGGCCCCCGGAGACGGGCCCACCTCGGTCGAAGCCAGGCGACCCCCTGCCACCTCGCCAGGTGTCCACCCGGGCAGGGTCCACCTAGGCCGAGATCGGCCGATCCTTCGCTCCTTCGCCAGGTGGCCCCCGGAGATGGGACCACCTCGGCCGAAGCCAGGTGACCTCCTGCCACCTCGCCAGGTGTCCACCCGGGAGGGGTACACCTAGGCCGAGGTCGGCCAATCCTTCGCTCCTTCGCCAGGTGGCCCCCGGAGATGGGACCACCTCGGCCGAAGCCAGGCGACCTCCTGCCACCTCGCCAGGTGTCCACCGGGAGGGGTCCACCTAGGCCGAGGTCGGCCGATCCTTCGCTCCTTCGTCAGGTGGCCCCCGGAGACGGGTCCACCTCGACCGAAGCTAGGCGACCTCCTGCCACCTCGCCAGGTGTCCACCCGGGAGGGGTCCACCTTGGCCGAGGTCGGCCGATCCTTCGCTCCTTCGCCAGGTGGCCCCCGGAGACGGGACCACCTCGGCCGAAGCCAGGCGACCCCCTGCCACCTCGCCAGGTGTCCACCCGGGAGGGGTCCACCTAGGCCGAGGTCGGCCGATCCTTCGCTCCTTCGCCAGGTGACCCCCCGGAGACGGGCCCACCTCGACCGAAGCCAGGCGACCTCCTGCCACCTCGCCAGGTGTCCACCCGGGAGGGGTCCACCAAGGTCGAGGTCGGCCGATCCTTCGCTCCTCCGCCAGGTGGCCCCCGGAGACGGGACCACCTCGATCGAGGTCAGGCCGCCTGTACAGAGAAAGTCCCAAGGAAAGAGGCGCAGGCTCCGAGGTCATCCCTTGGGCCGTGCGCATCACAGGCGGTGCCCCATACTGATGGCGGCGGCACGCGAAACACCATTTGCATCGGCCCGACAGGTCCCGCAATCGAGAGGCGCGGTTCTGACAAAACAGGGCCCATAGACGGATGGCGCCCACACTTGGGAAAGAGAGCGCTCTCACTAGGCCCGAGGTCTGACCGGCCGCCTTACCGGCGCCACCCCCCCTTCTGTCTTTGCCTTTTCCCCATTGGGCTTGGCGGACGAGGTCGGAAAGCCGCCTGGCCCTCCTCACCAAATGGGGAAAGAGAAAGGGATGGGGGAGGGGAGCCTTCCAGGGGGAGAAGACAGGCGAACAGCGAGAGGAGATAAAAGGAAGGAAGCTGGGGACGACAAGGTAAGCCGATCAGGTTGGGGACAAGTAAGAAGCAGTGGCCAAAAGCCTCGCTCCGAGAGTGAGATCCAAGGTCCCGAGAGGGGATCGCTTGGCGTGAGCTCGGCAAGGAGGCCCGACCGAATTTCTGGTCCCCAGAGCACCTTTCTTACTAGCAAATTCTCTAAGTCTGGAACCACTTCGGGGGCCCGTCTTGGAGAGTCTGTTCCTTCTCGTCGTCTACTGACTTGACCGTCGGAGCTTCCTCGCCGGGATCCCCGGCCAGGGTCTCCTAACCCCTTCTTGCAGGTTCGCCGTAGCCAGGGAGGTTCCTTCGCCAGGCGATCAGGGAGGATCCACGGATCCGAGGCACGGGCGCGGCGGCGAGAACAGCAATAGATTGGCGCGCCAGGTAGGGGGGGCAAGACAACACCCCCTAGCGGGAGCTAGCTTTCTGTAGGTATCGCGCTCTCTGACAATGGTGGTCACTCGTGGGCGCGAGGCGTCCGCCAGCCATGTAGGGGAGGTTCACTCCCCACAAGGGGGCCACAGCCCGGAGAGGGAGCTTCCAGCTCCCCCTCCTCTTCCACCACAGCCTACCTCAACAGACGGACCCCTTGCGGCCGTCATCCAACAGCAGCAGACCTTGACCTCGGCGGTCCGGTAGCTTCAGCATCAGCAGCGGTCCTTGGCCACGCAGCCGCAGCCAGGGACCCTCGCGGCCCGGGCCGCGGGGCAGCGTGGGAGCCTGTGCTCCATTCAGGACAGGCCATCCCACCCGAGGGCCGTCTCCAACCCCCGTGGGAGCCACCAAGCCCCCGCAAAAAGAAACTACTCCGGTTCAGAGGATCACGAGAGTCGATCCCCGATCGATGAGGCCGAAACGGTGCATCGCAGCAAGCGATGCCGAGGCCTGACTTCATGCCAAGACTGATCGGCGCCCCCTTCACCCGCAGTCTCGGTGGAAGACTCCACCGACGAAGCCATCAGGCGCCAGGCCGAGAGGCGCCTGGAGGAGCATGAGCGCAAGCTAGCGGAGTTCGCCTGCCGATTTGCCGACCTGCAGAACTCGTCGGCGGACCCGGCGGGCTACGACTCCCGTCCCCCTTTCTCTGAAGAAATCTAGGCGGAGCCGATCCCAAAACGGTTCCGCATGCCATAGGTGGATCCCTACGACGGGACCACCGACCCTCTGGACCATCTGGAGAGCTACAAAGCTCTCATGAGGGTCCAGGGGGCCACGACGCTCTTCTGTGCATCGCCTTCCCGGCCACCCTCCGGAAGGCCGCTCGAGTCTGGTTCACCCGCCTCGAGCCTGGATCCATTTGCTCCTTCCACCAGTTGGAAGGAAAGTTTGTGGCGCACTTTGACGCCTGTCGAAAGGTGCCAAGAGAGGTGGACAGCCTCTTTTCTATCCGCCAGCAGGACCAGGAGCTGCTCCGGGACTACATCACCCGGTTCAAGACCGCAGCCCTAGAAATCTACAGCCTGGACGAGCCCGTCGCCATGTTGACTTTGAAGCGCGGGCTCAAGACGTCCCGCCTGACCTACTCCCTGGACAAGAAGCCACCCAGGATGTACTCCGAGCTCCTCCTCCACGCCCATAAGTACATCCGAGCGGAGGAGGCCGACCGCACCCGTCGAGAGTTGGACGGGAAGACTCTGAAGAGGCCACCCCCGAGAGATACCCCGGGAGCTCGGAAGCCCGGGCCATCTGCCGACCCTCGCTCGAATCCAAGGCCGAGGGGCGAGGCCACTCCCGAGCGGAGGTTCACCCCTCTCCTCGCACCTCGAACGAAGATCCTCATGGAAATCGAGGGCGAGCGCTACCTCCGCCGACCTCCTCCTCAGAACCCGAGGGCCATCCGGGATAAGTCGAAGTACTGCCAGTTCCACCGCAAGCACGGTCACGACACGGAGGAGTGTCGCAACCTGAAGCGGGAGATCGAGGAGCTGATTAAGAGGGGCTACCTTAGGAAGTTCGTCAGGAACAAGGGCCCCCCGGAGGGGCAGCCGCTCGCGACCTTACCGCCCGTTCCTGCAATCGATAACCGCCCAACGGAGAAGCCCGTGGGCATGATCTCACGCGGGATCGGACGAGCGGCGAAGAGAGCCCGGGGAGTCGGGAACCCGGAGAATGTGATCCCTCCCGAGGAGGGGAAGGGTAATGATAATGTAAACAACGATGCCATGGTGGTCGAGATGACCATCGTGAAGCATCCTGTACATCGAATCATGGTGGATAGTGGAAGCTCGGCTGACGTGCTTTTTTACGAGGCTTTCTCTTGAATGAACTTGTCCCATGATCAGCTGAGACCGGTACATACCCCCCTGGTAGGTTTTACAGGAGACTCCGTGGGGGTCGAAGGGGAGATCACTCTCCCGATCACCGCCAGATCCCCACCCTGGCAGACGACCGTCCTGATAACGTTTACCATCGTCAGACTCCCCTCGCCTTACAACGCCATTCTCGGGCATCCCGGGCTCAACCAATTGGACGCCACGATCTCCACGAAAAGGTTGTTGGTGCAGTTCCCCACGCCTTCCGGGCTCGGGGAGATGAAGGGAACGACCCGGCCAGTCCCGCTTTGCCTCCAGACGGTCCCGGGTGCCCGGGGTGCGGAGCTCGCCCCCGATGTCGACGACCTCGACCTAAGAGAGAAGGAATCCAGGGGAGGGCCCTGGAGCGCCTGCTGACTTTTCCCCTCAGTTCGGACCCACTGAAGACGGTGCAATTCGGGGCCCAGCTCCCTGAAGGAGAGCAGACCCGCCTGCTGGAGTTCCTCCGCGCGAACGCTGACATGTTCGCCTGGTCAGCGACCGACATGCCGGGCATCCCGCCCGAGGTCATCACGCACAGGTTAAACGTGGACCCAAGCTGCCGCCCGGTCCGCCAGAAGAAGAGGAGCTTCGCCATGGAAAGACAGAAGGCAATCAACGAGGAAGTGGAGAAACTCCTCGCCACCGGTTTTGTGCTGGAAGTCCATATCCCAGCTAGCTAGCAAACATGGTCATGGTAAGAAAGAGTAGTGGTAAGTGGAGGATCTGTGTGGACTACACCGACCTCAACCGAGCCTGCCCAAAGGACAGCTTCCCTCTTCCAAAGATCGACCAGCTGGTCGACACCACCTCGGGACATCGCCTCCTGTCATTCATGGACGCCTTCTCCGGATACAACCAGATCCGGATGAGCCCGGAGGACGAAGAGCATACCGCCTTCATAACCGACCGCGGGACTTTTGCTACAGGATGATGCCATTCGGTCTCAAGAATGCAGGGGCAACGTACCAGCGCCTGGTCAATAGAATTTTCAAGGACCAAATCGGCCGCAACATGTACGTGGACGACATGCTGGTAATGAGCAAACCCGATTCGGACCACGTGGCTGACTTGGCAGAGACATTCGGCAACCTCCGACGTCATCAGATGAAGCTGAACCCGGTGAAGTGCACCTTCGGCGTCTCCGCCAGGAAATTCCTAGGATTCATGGTGACCCAAAGAGGAATTGAAGCCAACCCAGAGAAGGTCCAGGCCATCCTGGACATGGAGCCGCCCGCCTCCAAGAAGCAAGTGCAGCAACTCACTGGCCGAGTTGCGGTCCTCAGCCACTTTATCTCCAGGTCGGCAGACCGCTGCCGTCCCTTCTTCAAGATGCTGAGAAAGATGAACGACTTCGCTTGGACCGAGGAATGCCAGAAGGCCTTCGAGGAGCTGAAGAGGATGCTCGCATCACCACCATTGCTGTCAAGGCTCGAGGAGGGGGAGGAGCTCATCCTCTACCTGGCGGTCATCCCGGAAGCCGTCAGCTCGGTCCTGGTTCGGACCGATGGCCAAGGAGTCCAGCGGCCGGTGTACTATACCAGCAAGCTTCTCCGCGATGCGGAGCTCAGGTATTCTTGGCCCGAGAAACTCATTTTTGCGCTAATAGTGTCTGCCCAGTGTCTCAGGCCCTATTTCCAAGTGCACCCCATCGCTGTCCTGACGGATCAACCGCTGAAAGCGGTGCTCAGCCGACCCGATACTTCGGGACGATTGGCAAAGTGGGCACTGAAGCTCAGCGAGTTCGACATTACGTACAGGCCAAGGTCGGCCATGAAGGCACAGGTGCTGGCGGACTTCTTGGTCGAATGTGCAGGCTTGGGCAAGGAGCCCGAGGAAGGCCCCTCTGGCCAGCCGATGGAGATAGGCCCCGGTGAGCCCAGAGAGGATGCCTGGATCCTCCATGTGGACAGAGCCTCGAACTTCGGCAGGAGCGGAGCTGGACTCATCCTTGCCAACAGCGACGGGGTCGTCGCCGAATGCGCTCTCCGTTTCCAATTCCCCGCGACAAATAACCAAGCGGAGTACGAAGCACTTCTTGCCGGGCTGAGGGTCTCCCGCGAGCTGGGAGTGACCAACCTCAGAGCTTTCACCGATTCCCAGCTCGTGGCGGGACAGGTCTCCGGGGAGTATGCCGCACATGACCCCCAAATGACGAAATACTTGGAGCTCGTCAAGGCGGGCACGTCCAGATTCCGGCGCTTCAACATCTTCCATATCCCCCGCAGGGAGAATGCCCGTGCAGATACTCTCTTTCGGCTGGCGACCCTGCCGGACTCGATGCTGGGCCGCGCTCATGTGGAGCGCCTTGAGATCCCAAGCCTCGAGGCACCGGTGGAGGTCCATCAGGTCAGCCATGAACCCAGCTGGATGGACAAGTACGCCGAATACATCACCAGTGGCACCCTGCCGGAGGACCGCGAGGTGGCTCGCCTTATCAGAAAGAAAGCCGTGCGATTCGTCCTGATGGATGGGCAATTGTATCGAAGATCCTACTCCTACCCCCTCCTCAAGTGTGTAGGACCCACGGAAGCCAAGCTCGTGCTCCAGGAGATTCACGAAGGTGTCTGCGGGAACCACGTGGGGGGCAGGGCATTGGTGTACAAGGCCCTCCGTCAGGGCTACTTCTGGGAGACGATGAAGGAAGACGTCGCTAGCTTCGTAAAGAAGTGCGACCGGTGCCAGCATCACGCCACGGTGCAACGGCAGCCCTCCAACCCAATCTTCCAGCTCTCAGCTCCCTGGCCGTTCGCCTAGTGGGGGATGGACCTTCTGGGCCCATTCCCGCCGGCATCTGGACAGCGGAAGTTCTTGATAGTGGCCATCGACTACTTCACAAAGTAAATCGAGGCCGAACCCTTGGCGAGGATCACCGAAGCAAACGTCGCCAAGTTCTTTTGGAAGTCGATCGTTTGCCGCTTCGGCCTCCCCCACACCGTGGTTACCGACAACGGGCGCCAGTTCGACTGCCGGGAGTTCGAAGAGTTCTGCAGCGACCTCGGCATCAGGCATCGCTTCACCTCGATGGCGCATCCCCAGACCAATGGAGAGGCCGAAGTCACGAACAGGACCATTCTTCAGGGCCTCCGCACGCGGCTGGACCAGGCCAAGGGCAGGTGGGCCGACGAGCTCCCCAGCATCCTCTAGGCATACCACACCACCCCGAGGATGGCTACCGACAAGACCCCGTTCAACCTCGTCTTCGGAGCCGAGGCGGTCATCCCGATCGAGCTCAGCCTACCCACGCTGCGTGTGGAGCAATATGACGAGACAGAAAACCCAGCCAGGATGATGCTCAACCTTGACCTTCTTGAGGAGACAAGGGACAAGGCCCGAGTTCGAATGGCGGCGTATAGGCAGCGTGTGGCCAGGTATTACAACTCCCGAGTGCGGCCGAAGGTTTTTCGTCCCGGAGATTTGATCCTCCGGCGCGCTGAAGCTTCTCAGCCACGGGAATGCGGCAAGCTCTCGCCCAACTGGGAGGGCCCATACCGGGTAGCAGAAGTCCTCCCTCACGGCGCCTACTACCTGGAGGAGTTGGGAGGTGCCAGGTTCCCCCGAACGTGGAACGCCTCGAACCTAAGAATGTACTATCGATAATGTAAGGTTCCCCACTCCCGCAATAAAGTTCCCTTGCTTCAAACGCTCTCTTCTCACTTTGTAGGAAAACCAGCGCATGGCCCTGAGCTCGGCATGACCGATCATGGCCGACGGCCGAAGGAAGCGGGAGATCCTGTGGTGCGGGCACCTGACTCAGAAGAAGACTTCAGAGCTCCATCTGGATCTCTGATTAACCTTGCCCGAAGAATTAGGGTTTTTTGGCTTGTAATAAGGGTTGATGATGCAGAACAAAAAGATGATGCGATGCGGAAGTAAATTAAAATTAATATATTTTTTTATTTATTTATTTTCAGAAGTCGGCTTTGACTTAAAGGAAAGATAAACTAATGCTGAAAGAAACTAAGAAATGACAGAAAGCACAATTAAAAGGTGTGGATTATCAGAGTAACTCAGAAGTAGGATCGCTGAGGATTGAGAAACCCCCAGACCTAGGGTTTACTCCTCTTTCAAGAAACAGACGAAGAGAGAAGAGAAGGTTTTATACCTGACTGTGATATCTCTCGTTGCTTCAATTGAAGGACACTCTCGAACAGATTGTAGGATCCTTGGAGACGAGGTATCTTGCAATGGATCCTCGGATTGTAGTCCTATGGCAAGGTTGGCCTTCTTCTCGAACTCAGGATTTGGAAGAAGAAGAACAAAAAAAAAAGAACCAGAAACTCAAAGAAAGACACTGACCTGAGGACTTAATGAAGATTGTTGGATGTAGAAGTTCCGGAGATCTTGATACTGATCTGACTCTTCTTTGAACTTGCTCTGTAGTTGAAACAGTTGATCTGAACCAGGATGCTGGTGGCCGGCCTCTATGTGGAAGAGAGGGGCCGTGGGATGTAGATGGAAAATTAGGGTTTGGTGGTGGTGGAGTAGAGATGGGTGGACTAAGCTAGGGTTTTGGGGTTGGAGATCTCACACCTCCTCAAGGTTCCTAGGGAACCCAGATTTACTCCCTCATGGAGCTCAACACTTGAATACAAGTGCGGAAGAGAGAAACACAAAGTTGCTCACAAAGAAATTGATTTCATTCATCTGATTTTTTCAAGAGTTACATAGAGTTGAATATATAGACATAACAAAGAAATAAAATTTCATACATTTCCCATGTGGGACTAATAGGACTAACCCACACTTTAGGCATCAAATTCTCTTCCCAAGACTCCTTCCATGAGTGGGCAGCCCAAAAACTCCAAGAAAACTTGAAAATCAGCTCCAAATGGCAGGTTATGGGGGTGTCTCCTAGTATCTCTCCATGAATCAAGGATTTTCCCTTCATGGTTTGGCTCTTTTGGACACCTCCTAGTCTTGCTCCACAAGTTTAGGCTTCTTCCTTTCATGGCTTTGGCACTTTAGGAAAGCTTTTGGGTGCCTCCTTGATTTTCTCCCCAAGACATGCTCTCTTCCCTTTTATAACTTGGGTTTTTATGGAACATTGTGGGGCACCTCCTTGATCCTCTCTTCAAGAAAAATTCTTGCCATCCTGGCTTGGGTTTATCTGGAAAGAAGTTGGCTCCTCCTTGGATTGAGGTATCTTGATGGATTTCTCCCCCAAGTGGCGCATGAAAGAAGGGACCTGCTTTCTTGTGGTGTGGGGACCAAGGCACACTGGATGGAGATGTGGCGCCTCTTAGACTCTGGCGTGTGGCTGGGAGTGTGGCGCCCACTTGCTTGGTCCTGGGAGAAAATATGGCATCTTGGAGAAGACCTAGACCACTACTAGGACTTGTATTGAGTCAACATGACTCAACAAAATTTAAATTGCAGGGAAATACAGACTCAAACTAAAATTGAGTTGACCAAGTCAACCCTTATTACAAAACCAGAAAATCCTAATTCTTCGGGCAATGTCAATCAGAGATCCAGATGGAGCCCTGAAGTCTTCTTCTGAGTCTGGTGCCCGCACCAGTTGACTTGATCAACTCATTTTTAGCTTGAGTCTATATTACCTGCATTTTTATGTTATTGAGTCATGTTGACTCAGTAGTGGACTATGGCTTCAACCTAGGGTGTTACATTTTCTCCCAAGGCCAAGCAAGTGGGCGCCACACTCCCAGCCACACTCCCAGCCATACGCCTGAGTCCAGGGGGTGCCACATCTCCATCCAGCAGGCTTTGGTCCCCACACCACAGATAGCAGCTCCCTTCTCTCATGCGCCAATTGAGGAGAAATCCACCAGGGGTCCACAAATCAAGGGGGTGGCCCAAGACATTCCCAAAAGAACCAAACTATGAAAGGGAAGAAATTCTCTTGGAGAGAACTTCAAGGAGGCGCCCATTACCTGCCAAAAATACTCAAAACAAAGTTAGAAAGAGCCATAACTTGGGGAGAAAGAAAAGGAGGTATCCAAAAAGGGTTGAGCCATGGAACGAAGGAGATTTCTCTTGAAGAGCAAGGTTAGGAGGCGTCCTAGTCATTCCAACTAAAGCCAGATATAAAAGGAAACAAATTTTCTCTTGGAGGGCAAGGTTAAGAGACGCCCAAACACTTCCAGATAAGGCCAAGCATAGAAGGAAAAAAATAATTTCTTGGAGGTCAAGACAAGGAGGCGCCACCTACTTTCCTTTTTTGAAGCCTCAATCATCTTTGGAATTATTTGGCTGGCCATATGAGTAGGGATTGATCCTACAATCCTAATTTGAAGATCCCCTCCTTTAGTCCCACATGGGAAGATGTAAAACCCTACTCTCTTGTAATGTCCTATAAATTAAAACCCCTTTGTAAGTTCTAAGGGATCAGATGAATGAAACCAAATTTTTTTGTGAGCAAACTTTGTGTTTTCTCTCTTCCGCACTTGCATCCAGGTGTTGAGCTCCATGAGGGAGTAAATCCGGGTTCCCCAGGAACCTTGAGAGGTGTGAGATCTCCAAAACCCAAATCCTAGGTTAGCCACTTCTACTCCATAACCCTAGCCGCCCACCATCCACTTCAATCCACCAAACCCTAGCCTATCCCACCTCCCACGGCCTCTCTCTCCAAGTCCAGGCCGACCACCAGCATCCAGCTACAGTCCGGGTACTTCAGATCCAAAGCTCTTTCCAAGGGAGTCGAATCAGCCTTCAAGAGAATCCGGATCTCAGCGACATCAGCCTTCAAGTTCTTCGAACTGGTAAATCCTTCCCTGAGTCTCTGAATCCATCACTTGTTTTTCTTCTTCCCAGATCTTGAGTCCAGGAGAAGCCGACCAAACCACAAGACCAGTATTGGAGGATCCATTGCGAAGATAGCCAAATCCGAGGATCCAACAATCTGCTCGAGAGAGTTCTTCCACCCAAATTCTGTGAGATCACTGTCTGGTTGGTAAACCATCTCTTCTCTTTATTTCTGTCCTCTTGAAAGTTCAGAGCGAAACCCTAGGTCTGGGAGTTTCTCAACCCCCAGCGATCCGTTACTTCTGAACTACTCTGATAACCTAGTTCTTCTAAATTGTGCTTTCAATCATTACCTAGTTTCCTTCAACTTAGTTTAACTTTACTTTGAGTCAAAGCCAATTTCTGAAATATATAAAAAAAAAAGAAATTAATCTTAATTTTACTTCCGCATACGCTTCTTTATTCTTTGTTCTGCATCATTTTTGGTATCAGAGCCCTGTCTAGGATTTCTGTTTTGATTGCTTGTTTGAGTCTCTCTCTTTTTATTTTGTCTGCTCGAAGTAGACTCCCCAGGATGTCCGGTCCTAGGAACGAAGCGAGGTGCAAACCTCCTCTTCCCATTCCATGGGGTGTTCCTAGGGCGTGTAGGGGATCCGTTGGGTTACAACTTCGTAGCAGGAATTGTAAACGGGGAAGTACTCTGTTTTCAGCCCATAATTATCCTATTGCAGGAATTATTTCTCACTGCAAGTAACTCCAAATTCAGTGATTTTTGTTTTTGCTGAAACCAGTATAATTGAAACTATTTTTCATAATTTTCCTGTGATTTATTGGTTTCCGTGAGATTTCTGAAAATTAATTACTGCAACTCTATTTTTGTGTTTCTGCAATTCAATTATTTTTGAGTGATCATCTCTTAATTCATCTTAAGGGCATTTGAGCATCTAAGATAAGGGGAGGAGTTGATAACCTCTCCTTAGCCCAAAACCACCACCCACTCATTCGAACCTAAGCCTTTAATCTTAAAATTCATTAGACCTAATTTGCCCTAGTGGGCTAGGGACATCAACAAGTCGGGTCAAGGCTAGTGTTGAGTCAGCTTGTCTAGTTACTCTGTGTATGCTTTGTACTCAGTGTCTAGAATAGTGGTTCAGGGACTACGTCCCGAAGGGCTTGTGTGCTGGTCCGCCTACCTGGCCAATCTCTGATTGGTGTCTAGGATTGGCATTTAGGGACCTAACACTCCCCTTACACCTGCCTGGCTGAGTCCTGAGTTACTACAGGCTAGCTTGCCACTCTGATTGGGCATCTAGTTTGGACTCTAGGTCTAGTGAGCCAGTAGTCACTTTAGTCTAGTCACATTCTGTGTGCTTGCTTGCTTCATCATGTCTACCCGGAATGGAGTACCCTACCAACCTAGTCAAACCCAACCAGATTTAGAGGCCATGGTTAGAAATCTTACCGAAAGTATGACCAAATTGAGTCAGGACATGAATGAGGGTTTTTCCCAGTTTAGGGATCGAGTCCAAGTACTTGAGAAACGTAGACATCAAAATTGGACCCCTGATCCAAAATTTAATAGGCCCCAACCTCACCCATGCCAGGAACCTAGGAGGACCTTATACCGTGATCCCGAGCATAACCTTAGGAAGCCTAACCATGATATCTATAGTGTGGATCGTGTCTATGAGAGGTCCTTACAATATTCTAGACCAGTCACTCAACAACCCAAGTCTTCTAGATCAAACCATTTAGATCCACACCCATGCCCAAGTAAGGTCTCTACTAGCTTGAAACCCAGTGTGACCCAGGTTCTTATATCTCAAGAATGTTTGTTTTGTGGAGAAAGAGGCCATAAATCTAGTCAGTGCCCATGCATAGACTGGCTTGTGCACAGCTAAGTGGTAAGAATCCTAAGGATGACATTAATGAGGGAGAACCCAAGCCTACCAATGAGGAAGAACGGTTAGGTATGACAAGCCCAGAATCAGTTGACCCGATTACCACTGACCCGAAACCCATTGAAGATGGCATCGAGGAAGTATATGATGCTGGTTTGAGTCTAGTTGATGAA
This sequence comes from Areca catechu, assembly GCA_021397845.1. Classification (NCBI taxonomy): domain Eukaryota; kingdom Viridiplantae; phylum Streptophyta; class Magnoliopsida; order Arecales; family Arecaceae; genus Areca; species Areca catechu. The sequence goes on from CM038043.1 coordinate 120,466,613, forward strand.
TATGAGGGAGAAGAGCTTGAAGAATGTGACATCGGTACTATTGGTTCCTTACCTGAGGAGACCTTGGAGAGCAACCAAGTGGTAGGACCTAGTTCAGAAATTCAAGAGATTTATGAGAACCAGGTTCCTTTAGTCAAATACCCCAGGAAGAACTCATAGTGTTAGCCCGAGCTATTAGTTCGTACCCTCTAATGACAGTCATTCCCCAAGTACCAATTGAAGATCTTTGCACTGAACTGTTTAAGTTTGCCCACCCTATGGTAGATCCTCTCCTTAGGATGACTGAATCAAGCCACTTATAATTGGACCTTGTCACATGCTCAGCCACTAAGGTCTCTCCCGTAATCTCAGTTGGACATCCTTTTCTTGAGCGGATTGATTCACCCAGTCCTGTAGAAGTCCTCCTTATGACCCCAGACCCCTTCCTTCGCATGACTGACCTACCCTTCTATAGAGTATACCTTTCCTCATCCATAGGTCAAATTTCAAGTCTTGAGATCATCATCCATAGGCCCTTCCATGAATCATTCTCTAATCCATTTCTTGAGAAAGTGGATCATTATTTGCTTAGAGAACAAACCTTAACTGTTGCAATCACATGTCCTAGGCTACTCCCCGAACCATCTCTTGATCCATTCCTAGGAGTAGCAAACTTTTCCTTTCGTAAGGATGACCAGTTGACATTCATAGATCACCATTCAAACCTTCAGGTCACCACCTTTAGCCAGCAGGTAATTCGAGACTCCACCTCATATTTCCTCCCTTTCTCTAGGACTTCCAATGCTTCTTACACCATCCAAGTATACTTTGTCAAAGTCTTTAGAGTGAATCACGTGTCAGAATCTATTAGGTTTGCCACCTACTTCTGGAAGACCTTATGGCACCTACTAGGCACCCATGATAAGTTTTCATGCTCTGCATGCCATCCTCCGACCCAAGGTCAAACCTAGAGAGCCGTAGTTTGTTAGGTTTAGACCTAGGGTTCCTTTGAATAAAGTCCATTCTTTAGGAATGCATCATCAGTCGAGTTTAGGACATTGTCTCTGATTTTGATTGAGTGAGAATACCAGGAATTAGGATTTGTATTTTGTCCAGGGCTGAAATTACATTCAATGTTTCGATCAATAGGTCTATAGGCTAGAGTCCCTTTGAAATTGTTCATGGATACAAGCCTCACACACCACTTGATCTGATTTCACTATTAGCCCACACACATAAGTCTCTTGATGCACTTGCATAGCATGTAAAGGACTTGCATAAAGAAATTCATGCCAAAATAAATTTAAGTAATGAAACTTATAAGAAGTTGGCTGATTCTCAAAGGCGAGTCAAAACTTTTGACGAAGGAGACTATGTAATGATTAGGTTAAGGCCTGAACGGTTTCCTCCTGGAACCGTTAGAAAGTTACATGCTAGAGGAGCTGGACCATTTAGAGTGGTGAAGAGAGTAGGATCCAATGCCTATGTGCTCGAGTTACCTCCAGAACTAGGCATTAGCTCCACTTTCAATATTACAGACCTAGTAAGTATAGAGAGCCAGCTGTGATTCCCATCGAGGCTTTTGAACCTAATCCTGCTCTTGAGAGTGAACCTAACCCTGTGTGTCCACCAACAAACTGGCCTGTGAGGAAAGAGCAGATTGAAAAGATCCTGGATGATCAGGTTATCTCTACTCGTAATCGAGGATACCAAAGATACCTGGTCCGCTGGCAAGGAAGGCCAGATTCTGATAACTCTTGGATCTCCCGAGAAGAATTATAAGAATTGAACCCAGACCTCTTGGAGAGATACCAGAGCCAACTTGATCCATACTCGATAGGGTCGAGTTCCTCCCACCCTGGGAGAATTGGTGCGGGCACCAGACTCAGAAGAAGACTTCAGAGCTCCATCTAGATCTCTGATTAACCTTGCTCGAAGAATTAGGATTTTTTTTGGCTTGTAATAAGGGTTGACTTGATCAACTCAATTTTAGCTTGAGTCTATATTACCTGCATTTTTATTTTGTTGAGTCATGTTGACTCAGTAGTGGATTAGGGCTTCAACCTGGGGTATTACATTTTCTCCCAAGGCCAAGCAAGTGGGCGCCACACTCCCAGCCACACTCCCAGCATACGCCTGAGTCCAGGGGGCGCCACATCTCCATCCAGCAAGCTTTGGTCCCCACACCACAGATAGCAGCTCCCTTCTCTCATGCGCCAATTGAGGAGAAATCCACCAGGGGTCCACAAATCAAGGGGGCGGCCCAAGACATTCCCAAAAGAACCAAACTATGAAAGGGAAGAAATTCTCTTGGAGAGAACTTCAAGGAGGCGCCCATTACCTGCCAGAAATATTCAAAACAAAGTTAGAAAGAGCCATAACTTGAGGAGAAAGAAAAGGAGGTATCCAAAAAGGGTTGAGCCATGGAAGGAAGGAGATTTCTCTTGAAGAGCAAGGTTAGGAGGCACCCTAATCATTCCAACTAAAGCCAGATATAAAAGGAAACAAATTTTCTCTTGGAGGGCAAGGTTAAGAGGCGCCCAAACACTTCCAGTTAAGGCCAAGCATAGAAGGAAAAAAATATTTTCTTGGAGGTCAAGACAAGGAGGCGCCACCCACTTTCCTTTTTTGAAGCCTCAATCATCTTTGGAATTATTTGGCCGGCCATATGAGTAGGGATTGATCCTACAATCCTAATTTGAAGATCCCCTCCTTTAGTCCCACATGGGAAGATGTAAAACCCTACTCTCTTGTAATGTCCTATAAATTAAAACCCCTTTGTAAGTTCTAAGGAATCAGATGAATGAAACCAAATTTTTTTATGAGCAAAACTTTGTATTTTCTCTCTTCCGCACTTGCATCCAGGTGTTGAGCTCCGTGAGGGAGTAAATCCGGGTTCCCCTGGAACCTTGAGAAGGTGTGAGATCTCCAAAACCCAAACCCTAGGTTAGCCTCTTCTACTCCAAAACCCTAGACGCCCACCATCCACTTCAATCCACCAAACCCTAGCGTAGTCCACCACCCATGGCCTCTCTCTCCAAGTCCAGGCCGACCACCAGCATCCAGCTCCAGTCCGGATACTTCAGATCCAAAGCTCTTTCCAGAGGGAGTCGAATCAGCCTTCAAGAGAATTCGGATCTCAGCGACATCAGCCTTCAAGTTCTTCGACCTGGTAAATCCTTCCCTGAGTCTCTGAATCCATCACTTGTTTTTCTTCTTCCCAGATATTGAGTTCAGGAGAAGCCGACCCAGCCACGAGACCAGTATTGGAGGATCCATTACGAAGATAGCCGAATCCGAGGATCCAACAATCTGCTCGAGAGAGTTCTTCCACCCAAATTCTGTGAAGATCACTGTCTGGTTGGTAAACCATCTCTTCTCTTTATTTCTATCCTGTTGAAAGTTCAGAGCGAAACCCTAGGTCTGGGAGTTTCTCAACCCCCAGCGATCCGTTACTTCTGAACTACTCTGATAACCTAGTTCTTCTAAATTGTGCTTTCAATCATTACCTAGTTTCCTTCAACTTAGTTTAACTTTACTTTGAGTCAAAGCCAATTTCTGAAATATAAAAAAAAATAAAAAAAAGAATTAATCTTAATTTTACTTCCGCATACGCTTCTTGTTCTTTGTTCTGCATCAAAGAAGCAGTGGCCAAAAGCCTCGCTCCGAGAGTGAGATCCAAGGTCCCGAGAGGGGATCGCTTGGCGTGAGCTCGGCAAGGAGGCCCGGCCGAATTTCTGATCCCCAGAGCACCTTTCTTACTAGCAAATTCTCTAAGTCTGGAACCCCTTCGGGGGCCCGTCTTGGAGAGTCTGTTTCTTCTCGTCGTCTACTGACTTGACCGTCGGAGCTCCCTCGTCGGGATCCCCGGCCAGGGTCTCCTAACCCCTTCTTGCAGGTTCGCCGCAGCCAGGGAGGTTCCTTCACCAGGCGGTCAGGGAGGATCCACGGATCCGAGGCACGGGCGCGACGGCGAGAACAGCAACAGAAATAAAAGTTATTTTTGGCAGTTCATCTTTTTATGCATCTTCCTTTGGACTCTTTTGAGATGAAGTCCTTAGAACTATTTTAATTCAATAAAGGAAGATTTATCAAGTAGTTTTTAAATATGTTCGTGATCAAATAATACGTTATTACCTAGGACGACAATATTTATCAAGTATAAGTCATTGTATGCCATATGAATTGGTTGTCTTCATAACCAAGGAGTGTGGAGATACTTGTATGGCATACAAGTGAGTGTAGGTGTACATTGCATCGAATATAACCAACTCTGTTAAGTACTTTGCTGTCAAGAATATCTTACAAAAGCATATGGGTATAAGTATCCCTCTGACCTGAGATCATCCCAGTGATTTATAAGTAACTCATTGTACTTAGATATTGGACTACCTAGATTTCTAATCCAGTGATAGAAGGTTACTGGGTGTAGTCAAGTACATGTTAAGTCAGTGGTGAGTCAAGATGGAATTGGCTACTCTAAGATGTTAGAGATAATGCTCTACTGTGTTTTAATTTAGCAAGACCTTGGTCAGGGCAATCCTTGTGAGTAGTTACAAGATTTAACATATTAAGATATATTTTGATGCATTATTCAAAGTTGGTAGTTGACTCTGAAATCATTCTGAGCATTAAGGTCAAATGAATGAATTATATAGAAACTATATGCCCGGGTTCTTGAATGTTGCTTCACAAATATTTAACCTATCCGAATATCAAGCACCATTGCTAATAGTTACATCGATCAGTTCAGAAATTAGTTCCTGGACTACTGGCTTAGTGCTCGAGCCTATAAGGTCACATACAATAAAAGTTTCTAACCGATCATGATGGCTAACTAACGATTAAGAATCATTCTTTGGTAAAATTATAAATATGATGAACAATTAACTCTATACAAATATTATAAATTAATAATTAATTAATTATAGAAAGATTAATTAATAATTAGATTGCTAATTAACTCAATTTAATTAAGTATAGAGGTTTAGATCAAGTCTAATTAAATTAGGTTCAATTAGAATTTACCCAATTAGGTTATTTGATGACCAATCACTAAGGACTTTTAATTACGGTTGGATTCGAGCTTAGGCCCAGTTAGTTTCAGATTTAACTAGAATTTAATTAAACCTAACTGGGACATAGTTAGATTGAATTCAAGTTGGTTAAATTAGTTATAACCAAATTAGTTTTGGTTCATAACTAATTTTGGTCAAAGCCTGGTCAAACCCTTATCTAGCCCAACTAGGTTTCCTATTGAATTCTACATGCCATTTATTTGAATAAATTCATGGAAAATATATGCCAAGCATGTTTTCATTCCCTCCCTCTTTTTTAATCTGATTTGGATTAATTGAGGATAAGTTTCAAATTTAAATGAGAGAAGTTTAACTTAGAATCAAACTTTTTGTCTTATCCTAACTCTACTTGGTCTTAAACTTTCAAAAACTTATCTATTTTTGTAACCAAGTTTTTTGAAAATTTACCATGAAAAAAAAAAAAATTGTCCTCCCTCATTTTTCATTTAGATTATGATTTGTTTGAATTAAATTTAGGTTGATTTGAATTTAATTGAAGGAGTTCTATTGGGAATAGAACACTCAGTCCTATTCAAATAGCATTAGCTTATCCTAATTTAATCCCTCCTCTGGTCAATAAAATTTCATTTCAGATTTTTGTCATATATACATCATTAAGAGAGAAATTACCATGAAAAATTTGAAGTGCAATTACTATGAAAATAAGAGAAAGAGGGGGCATGAATTTTGGATGGATGTGAGAGACCTTCTTGAGTGCTAGGGTTGAAGGAAGAAGAAAAGGAAGAAAAAAATAATAGAAAGGGGTTTCTTATTTTTGGTTTTCTTCCTTTTAGATATAAACCTCTTCATCATCTTCTTGGATTTCTTAGAAGGCTCAAGAAAGTCCAAGAAATAATTTATTTTTAGCCATCCGGTGGCCTTTACATGGATCTAACAGTCAGGAGGTGTTGGGATATCTCAGTCCAAGTACGAGCCAGCCAACCGGTTCAACCGGCTGAAGACATTTCCTCCAAACTGTAAACTTCGGACCAAGGTATTCGAAAAAAATCAGGCAACCCATGAACAAGTCAAAACTCTTAATGGGCCTACAGCTCCCGAAGACACGGTCTTCGAGTTATATCGAAGACATAGTCTTCAGCTTATGTCGAAGATCAAGTCCTATGGCCCCTGAAGACAAGGTCCTCAACCCGAACCGAGGAGTGACCTTCACTGACTCCGGAAGACACGGTCTTCAGTTTATGTTGAAGACATAGTCTTCGGCCTATGACAAAGATCAAGTCCTCAATCTATGCCGAAGACATGATCTCCGATCTATCTCGAGAGGATCCGAGGATGAAGACATTCCCTGATTCAATCACAGAAATCTTCCTAAAAGGAAAGTTTGAAGACGGCCCCTTGACTTGTCTCAAGTCTCTACAAACACGACAAGCAATGGTTATCATCGACTATTTCTGGAATACAATCATGGAGCATAACTCCAGCAGCAACGCCTCTGACCTGGCCACCGAAATCGTCTACCCACGATTCCAAATTATGGGAAAGAAATTAACTCCCCCATTGTAATCGCTGGAGGAGGAACAGAACCGCATGCTGAACAACTCCTTATAAATAACGGTAAGAGGGAATGCTCGAGGTAAGGCACCAGATACTTCTAAAATTCTCGGAGTCTTTCCCTTCTCCATTCAATCCTCCTCAGAATCTTCCCCATTCTGTGGCCGGAGCCCGCCTCTGACTTAGGCATCGAAGTGTCCCCAGCCAGAGCAACTCCGACCAGGAATTTGTTTTGCAGGTGAACCAGGGAGCGGGCCTGCGATCCAGTAGCTCCACCCAGTCGGAAAAGGGACTCTGCACCAACATAAGGTTGATCACATCGAAACTTCATGTGGACAATTCATAGAGGCCGGAATCCTGTGCAGCTACGAAGTGACATGGAGAGCCCTTATCATATGCCATCAGCAGCGGGGATCATCGACCCATAACAATGTATGAAATTTGATTTCATATTATTTATAGATTAGATCTACTGCATACATCTGATAGATTGATGCATACTAATTTTATTTTCTACTGCAAATAATGTTAAAATCCTGCTTAGGATTTATTAGAATTATTCTAAATAAATATTTTTTTATTTAAAATAATTTTAAAATAAGTGTTCTATTGTGAATTATTTAAAAAAAATCATACATGAAATCCTGGATATTTTTTTTCCAATAGATTCAACATTAAAGGCATCATCCCTAGAGGGGCACGTCATAACATTCCAGGTAGACGGCTCGCCGTAGTAACTTTTAAAATTACCATTACTTTGAGTATTGCCGTCTTATAAGAAACCGTGCTAGGTCCCCACATGGATCTCGGTAAGCTATCTTGCCCAGCACAGCCTCACCATCTCTGTCACGAGCTATCTCACCCAACGTAGCCTTGCCATCTCTGCCACGAGCTACCTCATCCAACACAACCTTGTCATCTTTGTCATGAGTTGCCTCACCCAGTACAGCCTTGCCATCTCTGCCATAAGTTGCCATGCCTGGCACAACCATGCCATCTTGGCTACAAACATCCAACTTTGTCCGAATAATAGTAGGCCCCCGTCCTTACTGGACTAGAGAAATCTCTACTTTTTTTGTCCAAGATCATGGAGACCAAACCACTTGGACAAATGGTGAGGACACCAAGACCAAGACCAAGTTTCAAGAACCCATCTGGATCATAGAACAAGGAGAACAAGACCTACATCATCGAGCTGACCTGAGATCGTCGAGTCGACTCAAATCACGGAAGACCCGAACCCCATGTTCCAGAGATTTTCGGGAGCTTCCGGAATTTCCTCCTTTTTATTTCAATTTTTGGCATTAAAAAAAGTGTAAAAATCCCAAAGAATCTCATGTAACAAACTTCCCTCCCGCCACCTCTTAGGATTAGTTTATTTGTGTAACTAATCCTTGGATTAGTTAGCATAACCAGTTATTTAGAGCCCTCTGGAAGCATCGTTCGAAGCCTTTAAATAGGGCTCAATCTCTGTACAAAAGATATGATGAATGGTAATGAAAACCACTCAATTTCTCCTCCGATTGTTTCTTCTTGCCTTTGTTGCCAAGGCGACGTCGAGGGGTACGAGGCCCAGACCCTGCCTTCATTGCATCCGCAACGTCGAGGAGAGTGAAGCTCCATCATTGTTTTCCTTCTCATCGATCTCCATCGTCACTGCTTCATCCTGCCATGACCGCCTCCGTCTGCTCCAAGAAAAAAACTCCCCTGCTCCAAGCTCCACCGTCTTTCCCAAAGATCCATCATCTTCCCCAAAGCCCACTGCTACCCCCACCACCGAGAAGAAACTGCTGCACCCGTTGCCTGAGATGCCAAAGCTTCCTTTCTGGCCTTCCCGATGCCAGGCCTGCCCTCCTCTGGCCCGTCTGTCACCGGACATCCCTCCGTCGGTCCACCCATCACCAGACCCTCCCTTCTTCTGCTCCTTCGTCGACCTCTTTCCCCCCCCTCACGATAATTCCGAAGCTCAGATCCAAGCCCATTACCAGACGCTCTCCTTCGGTCCTTGCCAATGCTAGATCTCCCTTCTCCGGTCCACCGTGACCCCATCTCCAGCTCTGGTTCACTCCTCCACGCCTTCCAGCCCGGCTCACCTCCCCGTTCCCCATTTATGGACGATCCCATGCGCTCAGTTCTCTTCCCCAGACGTTGGCTCTACTGCCCTTCCACCGAAGTCCGTCTTCCCCCCTTCTTGAATGAAGGCCCTGCCTCCCCGGAGGTCCACCCCGAAGCCATCTTCACCTCCAAGCCTCTGCCCTGTTCCACGAAGCGTGCAAGAGATTCGTTGAGCTACGGTTGAAGAAGACAGGAATAGCTATTCTGGCTATTCCTTCTATTCTACACTTATCCCAGATTTATTCTAGATTAGAATAAGCCTTGTTTATTTAAATTTGGGTTATGTTTTTGGCTTTGATTGTCTCACTTAGACTAATCCAAGGTTAATATGTTAGGTCCTTTCCAGTACCGAGCCTTGAAGGGATCCAAGCCATCAACCCATGCTCCTGATGCCTATAGTTGGATGACTGATCGTTGATCATCCAAGCCGCATCTTTCAAGGTTAAGTGATCTCATCACAGGAAAATAGCTATTACTGTCGTAAGGTCCTATCTCTCTTTACTTGCTTTAGACCTGAAGCTTTGAAATGCGTGCATGTCCTTGATCAGGGGTTTCTCAATCTCTGAGTCCTGGTTCTTTCTCATTTTATTGAGCCAAGCATGAGGGAATGCATGACTTAAAAATCTACCCTATTTGAATGTACCTCTGGATCTGTGTTTAATATAAGCATCGGTATTCGTCTGGATTCTTAGGATAATTTTCATTCCACATCATTCTTGGTATCAAAGCTTAGTTTCACATCATTTTGGTATCAGAGCACAGTTAGGACATGCATTTTATTTAGTTCACTCACTATTTCTTCCACAGTATTTTGTTAGCTGATTAGTTCTTTTGCTTTGCTTAGTTCTACCGCATTTTAGTTGTTTAATCACAAGCATACAAAAAAAAATATATATGTGTTTCATTTCTGTGTTTCTTAGTTTGCATTACGATCATAGAGTGTGCATTTCATATTTTGCATTAAGCTACTTAAGGGCGGTGATATCATAATATAAGGGAAGGACTTCATTACCTTTCCTTAGCCCAAAACAACCACTCTGTATTCCAGACCCAAGCTTCTAATTAAAATCCAGTAGAAACGTACTTTTGCTCTAGAGAGCTTAGGGACACCAACTGGTCGAGTCAAGACTAGGTGTCTATTCATGGCGTCAGCCCATTTTGTGTGTGCTACTACTCTTGGTGTCTAGGATTGGTGATTCAGGGCTAGTGTGTTGGTCTGCCGACCTGGCCAATCCCATATTAGTGTCTAAGGTTGGCGTTCAGAGACCTACACTCCCCTACACCTACCTGGCCAAGAATAGAGTTACTACATATTGGTTTGCCACCTTGACTTAGGCAACTGGTTGAGATTCTAGGTCTAGTAGATCGTAGACGATTTTGCATGCTTAAATCATGTCCACTAGAGCAGGAACCTTATATCAGCCTGAGTCATCTATGGACAACCTGCGAGAAGCCTTGCTAAAGAACATGTCATAACACTTTGCCCAATTGTCTGTCTAATTGTCTGCCCAATTGTCTACCCAATTGACCACTCAGACCTACATGAGTTGACCCTACCCTGCCCATCCAAATCCCAATCGGCCCGACCATAACCGATCTGACCTGAGTCGATCCAAGCCAAGCCGACCCAATCTAGCTCGATCCAACTTGAACCATCCTCTAGCTGATAAAGAAAAATCTGTAGAAGCGCCCAAGAAGTTTGGCACCTGTTTTAGATGTCACGAGCCCAGCCATTATGCTAGTGACTGCCCCACTAGGTCCCTTCATTTAGGTGACTTAGAAGAAGAAGGAAACCCAGATGATACCCTTGAATGTGAAGAAGAAGTATATGAAGAAGATTTCAACTCTAGAACCTTACCTGAGGAAGTCCATGTAAAAGATAAGATTGTTGAGCCTAGTCCGAAAATACCAGAGAGACAAGAAATTAGTGAGGACCTAGTTCCCGTAAATCAATACCCTCAGGAAGAACCCACTCTTTTAGCCTCAATCCAGGACCTAATTCAGCCCCCTTATAAAGAGCTCATTCCTGTTGATGACCTTTTTCTGGAACTAACTAAGCCTTCCTTGCATGAAAAATCTACACCTACTTTGACCAAATTCTCCATTATCAATTTGACCTTATGACACCCATAACTCAATATTCTAATCTTAAGGTCTCCGCAAGTCACCAAGATATGTTCCCTAAGCCCAATAAATTGTCACAAAATTTTGATTTCCTGTCACACCCTAAGGCTTCCAATGCTTCCCAAACTTGCAAACTACACTATGTTAAGATTTTTCGGTTGCACCAATTCTTTAAGTATGTTAGGTTTGCGAGTTACTTTTGGAAGACCTTGTGGCATTTGATAGGTATCCATTGTAAATTTTCAAGTGCACACTGGACCAGGATCAAACCTAGAGGGTTTATAGTCTGTTAGGTTTAGGCCCTAGAGAGTCCAATAAATTTTTTTTTCCTCAATAGGAATGCATAGTTGAGTCTGCATTTTGCATCATATTAAAATTTGCATTAAGTACAAATTTTAAAATAATTTGGCTGATTCTTGAAAGAGAGCCCTTTCAAGATTGTCCATGGGTACCAACCTAATAAATCACTTGATCTGATTTCCCTGCCATTGCATGCTAGAGTGTCCAAATCAATTGAATCTTTTGCACAGCATGTTAGAAATTTGCATAAGGAAATCATCCAAAAATCACAATGAGTAACGATGCTTATAAAAGACAAGCTGATTTTAGAAAATGTTTCAAAGAATTTTCTGTAGGGGATTTCATCATGATAAGACTCTGACTTGAACAGTTTCCTTCTGGAACCATCAAGAAACTGCATTCCTGAAGTGCTGGACCCTATAAAATTATTAAGAAAATTAGACCCAATGCCATGTGCTCGAGTTACCCCCTTGATTTAGGCATTAGCTCCACTTTCAATGTTTCTGATCTAACTGAGTACAGGAAATCGGCAGTAATTATCGACAGTAATTTCTAGTGAGGCATTCGGGCTTGACCCTTTACTTGAGAAAGAACCTACCCTGGAGTGTCCATAAAAATGGCCTGAGCGAAGAGAGAAGATCGAGCAAATCCTGGATGATTAAGATGTCAGTACCCGACGGAATAGCTATCAGCACTACTTGGTAAGATGGGCAACGTCATCCCAAATCAGAGGACTCATGGATTACCATAGAGGACCTGCAACACATTGATTTGGATCTCTTGGAAGAGTATCAAAGCCAAACAAACCCTTACTCAATGGGATTGAGTTCCTCCCACCCTAAGAGAAATGGTGAGGACACCAAGACCAAGACCAAGTTTTAGGAACCCATCTAGATCACAGAACAAGGAGAATACGACCTGCATCGTCGAGCCGACCCGAGACCGCCAAGCTGACTCAAATCACGGAAGACCCGAACCCCAGGTTCCGGAGATTTTCGGGAGCTTCTGGAATTTCCTCCTTTTTATTTTAATTTTTGGAATTAAAAAAAGTGTAAAAATCCCAAAGAATCTCGTGTAACAAACTTTCCTCTCGCCACCTCTTAGGATTAGTTTATTTTTGTAAATAATCCTTGGATTAGTTAGCGTAACTAGTTGTTTAGAGCCCTCTGGAAGCATCGTTCGAAGCCTTTAAACAAGGCTCGATCTATGTACAAAAGATATGATGAATGGTAATGAAAACTACCCAGTTTCTTCTCCGATTGTTTCTTCTTGCCTTCATTACCAAGGCGACGTCAAGGGGTGCGAGGCCTTGACCCTGCCTTCGTTGCATCTGCAACGCCGAGGAGCATGAGGCTCCATTGCTGCTTTCATTCTCATCGATATCCATCGTCGCTGCTTCGTCCTTCCATGACCGCCTCCGTCTGCTCCACAAAAAAACTCCCCTGCTCCAAGCTCCACCATCTTTCCCAAAGATCCATCATCTTCACCAAAACCCACTGCTACCCCCACCACCGAGAAGAAACTACTGCACCCGTCTGAGATGCCAAAGCTTCCCTTTCCGGCCTTCCTGATGCCAGGCCCGCCCTCCTCTGGCCCGTCTATCACCGAATATCCCTTCGTCAGTCCACCCATTGCCAGACCCTCCCTCCTTCCGCTCCTCCACCGACCTCTTCCCCCCCAGTTCACTCCACGCCTTCCAGCCTGGCTCACCTCCCTGTTCCCCATTTCTAGATGATCCCGTGCGCTCGGTTCTCTTCCCTGGATGTCGACTCTGCTGCCCTTCCACCGAAGTCCGTCTTCCCCCCTTCTTAAACGAAGCCCCTGCCTCCCCGGAGGTCCACCCCAAAGCCATTTTTGCCTCCAAGCCTTTGCCCTGTTCCACGAAGCATGCAAGAGACTTGTTGAGCTGCTGTTGAAGAAGACAGGAATAGATATTCTGACTATTCTATTTATTCTGCACTTATCCCAGATCTATTCCAGAGTGGAATAAGCCTTGTTTATTTTTATTTTGGGTTGTGTTTTTGGCTTTGATTGTCTCACTTAGACTAATCCAAGGTTAATTGTGTTAGGTCCTTTCCGGTACCAAGCCTTGAAGGGATCCAAGCCATCAACCCGCGCTCCTGATGCCTGTAGTTGGCGACTGATCGTTGATCATCCAGGCTATATCTTCCAAGGTTAAGTGATCTCATCATAGGAAAATAGTTATTATTGTCGTAGGGTTTATTTTTCATTCCTTGTTTTAGATCTGAAACTTTGAAATGCATGCATGTCCTTGATCAAGGGTTTCTCAATCTCTGAGTCCTGGTTCTTTCTTATTTTATTGAGCCTAGTATGAGGGAATGCATGACTTAAAATCTACCCTGTTTGAATGTTCTCCGAGAATCTATGTTAATTATTAGCAACAATACTCATACTGGTTAGTAGGGTGATTTTCATGCATGCCATCCCACATCATTCTTTTTTGTATCAGAGCCAGGTTCCACACCAACAAAGAAGTGGGGGGTATCTGATACGTTAGGATTCAATGATCTAGTATAGCAATAGGCTTCGACCCTCTCTGGACATGTGTCAGCCAGCTCAAGTGGCAAGGCAACCTCCTAACACCTCACCACGTGGACTCAAAGGTGCATGCATGCCATTCATCACCAGTCTACTCAGTTCACCCATCTGCACGTGCTCCTGATGCGATGGTCATTAATATTTGCCACTTGAGGAACTCCCTACCATAGCGACATATCTGTTGAGATTCCTAGGCACTGATACCACTTGTTGGAAGAATCCGGACCAGCGCCTATGTAGCGAAACAAACCTATTCTTGGATTCAAGATTCACAAGGAGATAGAAGAAGAGATATAGGGAAAAAAGAGAGATCGCTGTATTCCTTTAGAGAAGAACCTTGTTATAATACAAGACACCTGCCTCCTCTCACAAATTTGAAAAGAAGCTCCCACGCATGGACAATACCTCATGCATGCTCTTCCCTTCTCCAAAACCATGAAACACCCTCACGGTCACAAGTCCTCCATGTGAAAGATCCTCCACACGCCTCTCTTTTAGCCCTTGAACCATGGCCTCCCAAAACCTAGGAAGCTCCCCATGGTCTGCCCCAAAGGGAGCAATCTCAGCCCTCCTCAAACCGTCGCATGCCCCTCTCTATTATAAGCACATGGGGCGGTGGTTATCTTGGTCTTCTTGGGCGATGAAATCCTTGAGTGGTTAGGACTTGGACGGTCCAATTCTTGAGTTGTTAGGATACCTTAGTTAGTTACAACCAACTGGTTAGAATCCTTGGATGGTTGGGCTAACCAATCAACTAACTAACCAACTAACCAACTAAGCTAACCTCCTAACCAACTAACCAACCTGGACCCAACCCCATAACCCAATTGGGTTATGTTACAATCTCTCAAAAAACTCTCCCCAACAGGTCAATGTAAGAAAACTCTCAACCCTGGATCAAGCCCCCTTACCCAATATGACTCTCGGGGCCCTGGAAACTTTTAAACCTAAGCTCCCAAACCTGTCCATGAATATACTATGAACCCCGTGGAACACCTCCAGGACCCTTTGGAATACCTCCAGAAACTGCTTGGCACACCTCCAAGCACCCAGGGATCTCCTCGAACATCCCTATCATGGCCTTCCAAGTCTCTCCAAGGCTTGAGAGCAACACATAACCCTCTAAATTCTACCTTGGTGTTGGGGAACCAAGGAAACGGGAACCGTGTGGCACAGCCTGAGACATGCAATTTAAAAACTTTTTCTAGATTACATGATACAGCGAAAGCAGATAAATAATTTATCTAAGCATGTTAATCTAATTAACATAGGTTTCCTCTATAGATCTTGATGCATATATAGAATAATGTATATATGAAATCAAGCATCCATTGAATGAAAATCAGAACTATTCTAGATTCACACAATGATGCAATAGATTATAATATGTCAAACATATAATCTAAAGACGTACCTCAGTGACGATCACCAGGGACTGCTCCAATCACTGGAAAGAGCTCCGGCTCTACGAGCAGCACATGCGTACTGCCTTTACAAGTGGTTCACACCGGGTAAAGGGATTTCTTCTCCTTCCTTCGAGGTGCTAGCCCCTCTAGAAACATTGATGGCAGCAGTAGACTCGATCTTCAACTCCTTGAAGAACTGAGAACTTCGTCTTCAACTCCTTGAAGAACCTGTTGCTGAAGCAGTGCTGGAACAAAGACCACGGACCCTCCCAGTTCTCTTTTTCCCAAACCTTCAATAGAAGGTAGCACACAAGAATCCCTCCCAAAACTCAAACCCACACTCTATCCCGGAGATCAAATCTCATAATCCCTCAAGGATCAAGCGAGATCTCTAACCAAGGATGTTGACCCCTGGAATGATTTTGATGATTATAAAATATTGGAGCATGTATTTATGACTAACTCTTTCAATTATTCAAGAAGTTTTTGTAGGAAGCATTTATCAATGAGTCACTTTACTTCCTACTTAGCTGGAAGTTATCCCGGTACAGTTGTATTAATTAATGAAGTGTATTGAATTGAAGACCTCAAAGTTGTAAAGCCCTAATTTTCATTCTTGTAATCTTGTAAAAATGGCTATAAATTAGTAAAAATGATTTTGATTAGGTAAGATATCTTTTGTAACCTATTCTGAAGTTTCGGAAGACTTGTATTGGTTGGAGATTCAATTGGCTGAATTTTGAAGAAGTTCTGCTCGAGCCGACTCATGGATCAAGAGCCGACTTCTATTCTGGCACGGCACAAAGAGTTTCAGAATTTCAGAAATCCAAGCCGACTCGAAGATATTGAGCCGACTCGATCAGAAGTTCCAAATCTCAAGTTTCAGAAACTCAGAGCCTCGAGCCGACTTGACCCAGAAGAGCCGACTTGACCTAGAAGAGCCGACTCGTCTAGAGTTTGTGTTTATCTTGACTGAGATTTCGAGCCAACTTGACCCAAAAGAGCCAACTCATACAGAGTTTGATTCTCTATTATCCGAGACTTCGAGCCGACTTAACCATCTCAAGCCGACTCGAGTGTCAGGTTCAGGCCTATAATGGCTAGTTGCAAAATTAACTGTTTGAATTCCAAGAAGGCTCCAACGGCTCTATTTCGATTCTCTAGACCCTACAATGGCTAGATTTGCTTGAAAACTATAAAAGAGAAGTATTTATGATGGATTAGATGATGATTATTGATAATTCATTGAAAACAAAAGAGCATTCAAGTGAATTTCAAGTCTTTCATCAACCAACTTCAAGTGAGCATTCAAGAAAGGATTCAAAGCTTCTCCAACTCATCTTCATTCATTGAATCCAACTTTT
Source organism: Areca catechu (assembly GCA_021397845.1). Classification (NCBI taxonomy): domain Eukaryota; kingdom Viridiplantae; phylum Streptophyta; class Magnoliopsida; order Arecales; family Arecaceae; genus Areca; species Areca catechu. Next base: position 120,483,050 of record CM038043.1, read on the forward strand.
GAGTAAGTCAAGAAGAAGCTTTAAGAGTATTCAAGGGCATCTAAAGCAAGGCTTCAATTTGAGCTTCATCGACAACTACCAAACAAATTTAGTTTGCTGTAAAGTTGCTAGTTTCTTTTGATATATCTTGTTTCCTCTCCAAGAGCAGCAAGGGGCTATGTCTTGTGAGTGTTGAAAGATTATTAGGTGAGCCTATTAAAATCTAAGTTAGATTTTTTTGGTGAGCCCGGTGTTAAAAATCAAAGGGACTTGGGTTCTTGGTAAGCCCGGTGTAAAACCAAGTGTGGGTTTCTTTGGTGAGCCCGGTATAAAAACCAAAGGGTGTAGGGTTTGGATTGTGATCCCGGTAAAACAATCTGACTGTATTCTAGGAAGAATATAGAAGTGGTGCTTGGATAGTGGACGTAGGAGCGGGTTGCTCCGAACCACTCTAATTTTCTTGTGTTTGTGATTGTGTTTCCTTGACTCTGTTGTGATTGTTAATTTTGTTGTTTCCGTTGTATAATCTATCACATCACCAACACAAAGAATTTTAAAGTGCGCATACTTGAAAATTTATTATCCCAATTCATCCCCCTCTTGGGAAGCCACCTGGGCAACAAAGGAATATGGCAGAGTATGGACCTTGATCCAAATCTGGAGAATGGACCTTGAACGTGAACTATTCAACTTCTTCAGCCTTGTTTTTATAACCGCAACCCCCAAAACCATTAAGAGGGTATAATGAGAGATTAGTAGGGAGTTTTTGAGTCTCTAGGAATTCCAAGCAGGTTATGAAAACCTTTGGAATTCAGCAACGCAACCAGTAAAAACTTGAAATGCCCATCATTAAACATAGTGCAAACACCAGGGCCAGAAGAAAATGATAGGTCGAACCCATATCCCTGTGGATCACCTGTGAATGAAGCCCTAAGCCCAAATCCCATATCACTTGTAAATAGTTATCTTAAATTTTATTACTTTAGCTTAGCTGGGTTCAGCCCTAAACCCCAAAATTGAGTCATCTATAAAAACCCCTGAACCAAAAACTGAGTCTATAAAAAAATTTCAATTTCAATTGGATCATAAATTATGTTATAATGGTCCAGTGTTATTTAGCCATTTTTACCAACTTTAATTAGGGTTTTGTATTTGCAAGCCTAATTAAGTATGGTATGGTTTAATTATAAGTCAGTATGCCTTTTGATCAAATTGGGTTCTAATTGATCAAGTTGGGCTTGAAATTAGTTACAATCGAGTCTTTGTAATTAATTAGTTGGTTGAGTCTTGTAATTTATTGATCCCTTGAATGATTTTGATGATAACAAAACATTGGAGCATGCATTTGTTTTGCTAACTCTCCAAGTACTTTACAAGTTTTTATAGGATGATTTCATTGCTCATTTACTACTCCTACAATCTTATCTTTGCCATAAGTTGTGTTGTAAGTATCTAATGTAAAGAAGAGCCCAAAGAAAAAGCAAAATAAAAATCATGAAAATGGGTTACTTCTGATTGCTTTTCAAGCTTAAAATTTCTTAGAAATTGTTGTAAGAAGAGCTGGAGAGTGTTTTAAATGTTTGAAGACTTGCTGGATGATTTCTAGAGAAGAAAAAAGAATTCAATGTAAAACTCATCCGAGTCAACTTGAGTAAAGGGAGCCGACTCTTGTTCATGGCATGCATGAAGGTTTCTAGCACGCAGATATCCGAGCCGACTTGAAGGAACCCGAGCTGACTCATCCAGTGTACCATTTCTGAATCAGATTGGCGAGCCGACCCAAAGGAAGTCTGAGCTGACTCTATCATTCAGTCAGACATCCAAGTTGACCCTTCAAAAGTTCGAGCTGACTCCTCTAGAGTCCAAAAAGAGCAGTTCTAAGAGAACAGCCAGGCAAGCCAACTCTAATAAGAAGAGCCGACTCTTCTAGAGTGCAGTTTTGAAGACCTGTGAATCCGAGCTGACTCAAACTAAGACAAGCTGACTCTTCCAGAGTAAGAAAAAAGAACACTATGAAACCGAGCCAACCCAAATGAAGCGAGGTGACTTGACCAGAACTTCTTTGAGGATTCGAGCCAACTCGAGAGATCCGAGCCAACTCGAAGGTCGATTCCAGGCAGATAACGGCTAGTACCAGAACATCATTTTTGAATTTGAAAAGTGCTCCAACAGTCAAATGTCACATCCCAATGGTCTACAATGACTAAAATCACCTGAGAAGAGTACAAGACTCTATAAAAGAGGGATTGGGACAACTTTTAAATGGTTAATGCTTAGTTGAACATCTATTGAGCTTGTGAGCAAGAGAGAACTAAAGAGAGCATTCAAGATAGTCTTCAAGTCTTCACTAACTCCGATCCGAAGCTTGAAGCATACTTTGAAGAAGTTAAAGAAGCCTTTGAAGTGCATTGAAGTACGATTAAGAGGGCTTCTCTCGAGCTACATTGGCAACCATCAGACAACATCTGTTTGTCATTTTGTTGCTTGTTCTTTTCAATTCTTTTTCTGAATTATTGGGTTATTGGTGAGCTCGATTTAAAAACCAAATAGGTTTTTGGTTAGCCTGTATAAAACCAAGTGTTGGGTTATTGGTGAGCCCAGTTTAAAAACCAAATAGGTTCTTGGTGATCCTATGTAAAACCAAGTGTTGGGTTCTTGGTGATCCTGCTAAAATCAAGTGTTGGGTTTCTTTGGTGAGTCTGGTTTAAAAACCAAAGAGTGTTGGGTTTGGATTGTGATCCCGGTAAAATAATCCTACTGTATTCTTGTTAGAATATAATGAAAATCCCAAGTGATATCTTGGATAGTGGATGTAGGAGCTGGGATGCTCCGAACCACTATAAACCTGATGTGTTTGCATTGTGATTTTTCTACTTGCTTCTGCCTCTGCTTTAATTATATAAATCACAACACCTAACACTTCAAAGAAGTTTTCAAAGAGCACATATCTGTTAAATTTTTCAAATTTCCAATTCACCCCCCTCTTAGGAAAGCTATCTAGGCAACATAATTATTAGTTGAGTCTTGTAATACAAGAGGGGACCCAATTAAAGACCCCATGTGACACTATGCGCCAACCCAAGTCAACCCATTCTTGGCGCCATATGACAACCACCTCTTGGCACCACCTCTTCAAGTTTTGGACATTATTTGCCACAACATCCGGGACATCATCACATGACATGTTTGGACATCATTTGCCATGTCATCCGGGACAACAACACATGCCATGTCGCTTATGTTGGTCGGCCACATGAAGAAGGAACTTAGTGCCAACTACTCCTTGTTGCCCAACTCAAAATCAAAGTGTCACCACTTTTTAAGATGAGTAAATGAGGAGTCCAAGCCATATTAGCACCTCATCTCTTCTCATTTTGTCGCCCACATGGAGAAGTTCAAGGGAATTTCTTACCTCAAGAGACCAAAAACTCTAGAGTCCCATTTAACAGCAAGCATTTGAATTTCAAGGGAGGAGGAAGAGACGCCATCCACATCTCAATTGTCGCCAAAATTAAGAAGTGATTTGCTGATTTTAAGAGGATTGAGTGAGAAGGATTCTATATCTGATTTTGGCACCCCAAATGAATGAAATTTCCATGTTGTCGCCCACTTTGAGGAAGCTCATCTCAAGTTGTCGCCCAAGCCGGTTGAAGTCCAAGGAGAGCTCAAAGACAAGAGTCCAAGATGCCCAAGAAGAAATTCCAAGGAGTTGTTGTCCAAGGAAAACCAAATCCATACAACTTATGCTGGTGGTATATAAATACCACCATTAATCCCTCTTGTAAATTCAATGATTATTGATGAAATAAAGTCGACATTCTGTCAATTTCTTTGCTGTGTGCATCACAGGGTGTGAGGCCCTTCCTTTGTTCTTTAGAGCATCGCGAGGTGTGAGGCCCTAGTTATCCAACAATCCAACAATCAGAAAACCTAAGTCGCCATCTTCCAGCTCTCTTTCCTTCATCCTTTTCCATCTTCTTCCTCTTTCTACAACCATCTAACCTGAGTGTTTGAAACTGATTATAGGTGATCGAGATCGGATGAGATGGTAGTTCTTGCCTTGGAATCAGTAGAGTTGAAGATCGAAGCTCGAGGATCGATAATCTTGAAGTGCTTCCGCAAGATCCTAGAGAGTCCGGTCAGATCCACAATAAAAGGGAAAATCATCTTCGTCGATAAAGTATAAACCTTCTTTAACTCTTTATTCTCTAATCCATTGAGAGGTAGAACCCTAGTTTAAGATGATTTCTTAATCACCGATCCTTCTTTCTTAACTAGTTTTGTTAGTTCGATATTGCGGGCAAAAACTAGCTATCTAGTCTTGTTTATTTAATTGCTTTGAGTCTTTATTCTAAAAATCCAGAAAAAAATAATCTCTGATTAATCTCTGAAATAAGATTTAAAATCAGTAATTTATTTTTATATTTTGTTTTGCATCAAAACCCCATAACCATTACAGTATTTAATGAAGCATTCTCGAATTTCAATAGTTCGTCAAACGAGTCGACTCGATTGTTTGAGTCGGCTTGGGCTAAGTCGACTCGACCATTCAAGTCAGCTTGAGAGCAGCATTGACAACTCTTGTTAAACTAGTCTGGAACGATTTCCAATCATTCGCATGCCAACAAAGCAAGAAGAAACCCCACGGTGTGTGACCCCATAGGTTCAAATACTAAACCGATAGCACAGGAACATTTTCAGTACTAGCCAAAGTTGCCATCTAGCAATGGCACCCGGCATCCGGATAGGTTGAAGGTTGCAGAGCAACATTAACCTATTGAATATGAAATATCAGTGAACTTATTCCTTTAATCTCCTAATGCTCTAGATGGCTTAGGGTTAAACTGCCCAACCCTAATCAGTCCATCTCAATATGTCTCAAACAAAGAATCCTTGTAACTTTTTACAAGAAATGCCCTGGCCAAGGTCTTTCTCAATTGAGGTATATTAAGCATTCAATCTAAACTATTTGAAGAGATCAATCTTATCTTGATCCTACTATCGCTATACAAGTACTTGACTGTACCCAGCAACCTTTCGTCATCGGATCAGAAATTCGGGTAGTCCGGCATCTAAGCACAGTGAGTTGCTTATAAGCTGTCATAGTGATCTCAAGTCAGAGGAATAATTTATATCCATATTCTAATGCAAAACTTTTTTTTGGCAGAAAGAGAATCCACATGAGAGTTACGTTCAGTAAAGTGTTAAACACAACACCTGATATCATGCCAGCATCTCCATGCTACTTGGTTAAGAGGACAATCAACAGATATGACATCAACGACCTACTCTCAATACACCATCATCCTGAAATAGCATATCCTTTGGTCATAAACCAGTTTATGAACTACACGATGCATCATCTCTACATCGCATACAAGGTAGCTCAAAGGACATCATCACACAAGAGTTCAATTAAGAAGAAAACATGTGATGAACAACCAGAATAAACATTTTATTCAATTCAATAATTTATATACATATACATGAGTCACACAACCATCTACAGCCTGGATGATTGGTTTTGGGACACAATTCCCAATACTTGATGCCCCCAAGCCTTGGCAAACCTGGCAATGTCCTCCTGCATAACCCTGTTGTAACTGCATGTCCTGACAGCCCCTTGTACGGACTCCTTGCCTCTACCAACACCCTTCAGTTGCTGTGCATCATTGGAGGCCTTTGGGATGACCGCCTCCATAGTTGAAGAACCTTGCTTGTATCCTGGCACCACCATTGTAGCCTTTCTTCTACCTGGCAACTGCAACAGTCTTTTCCTTGGACTTCCCTGGAGAGACCACAGTGAACCTGAACTAGCCCTCGCTGTAACTGGAGCTCTACCTAACATAGTCTCCACAGAGCCATGCCAATCTTTGCATACTCTGCTCCACCTGGCTAAGTGCACCCATGGCACTCGTGCTAGGATCTAGCCAGTATCCCTGCACTTCCCACTCTGAACTTATGTCAAATCTTGCGCCACCCATGAAGCCACCTCTCCTCGCTCCACTTGAGACTAAAGTCCCCCTTGATGCCACAGAAAGAAATCCTGAGGCCAGCCACTCAACATTGCCCTGCTGAGCTTGCACCTGCACCTCGTACCCAGTCGTTGCCTCCTCAGACCTTTCGCATACTATGAACCTCTCCGAGACCATTTCAGATACACTGGCTCCCATAGGCTTTTCCAAAACAAATAGCTCATTCGACTATTCTTCTGACCCAGTGACTGAACCTGAGAAACCCGAGCTTTTCCTTTCTCCATCCCTGCACTCCTCGTGACTGTCTGCACCCTTCCTATTATCTCCAGAGCTGACATCTTTCCATCAAAGCCACCTTGTTTTCCCAGCTGGAACATCGACCTGTGCTCCACAGCTCCTAAGACTCATGCTCCACCACATTCCTGACCTCAAATTGATGTCTTCCTACTTTGTCCCCATGACTGCAACACCAACCTGTGCTTTCGCAGTGCACCCATACAGCTGTGCAAACCCAACATCAATGTCAGACCTCTTCTGCAAAGACAACCAATCCCGATCCATCATCCCCTCTGGCTTATCTTCCAAAGCCACGTCCAGAAAATTCTGCACCAACAAATCCTCCACCCAAACCTTTCACATAAAGAAGCTTCCCTTCCTATTAAATTTCTCAAACTCCACCTTGCTACCACTATTCATGGTTGATCAGGTCACGAAGAACTATTGGAATTCTCCCAGGAACAGGAAAGTATGTTGCATAAAATCAGGCATCAAAAGCCTGACCAGTAGAAGCAGATATAAAAATGATTTTATATCTAATCATGCAAATCATAAATAAATCTAATTTATTTATCATAAATTCCTAACATGCTGAATAACATGAGAAAAATATTAGATCTGAAATAAAAATTATTTTAAACATAAAATACTTACCTGGATCGCTATCCGGGCTTGCTCTGAAAAGTATGCAAATTCGCTACTAAAAGGCCAGGATTCTGTCGGAGCTGCGCAATCACCCAGCCTTTGCTGGTATCCACACGAAGCTCTCGTAACCAAGTCATAGAGGGCATCGGACTGCTAGATCCTTGCAACCCTCTCCTTTTTCAGCAACTCATCTGCTTTAAAAACCGTGTCGATCCGAATCCGGACCGGCTTTCGACTTCTGTCTTGCAATCTTAGATCTGCAAGATCTTGGACCCTTTTCCCTCTTCTTTCTTTTATGTAGAAGACCTCTCAATACTTTTGAAGATCTCAAGAAAGAAATAAACTAGAATGGAGAAGAATACTATGCGCCAAGAGAGACTCTTAGGAGAAAAGACGCCCAAGAGAGATGACGCCCAAAATAATTCATGCCAAAAGAGACTTAGTATTCCATTCGGCCACTCTCCCCTTTTATATTTATTTCACGGTAAAAGTCTCCTCCTTTAATTGAAACAAAATACCGGTGTTTCAATTTCAACCGGTTGAAAATTAAGAGGAGTGGAAGAGGACTCTTCCCTCTTTTAATTTCCTTCACGCCAAATTATATTAACACCCACCTATTCATGCCCCTCTTTTCTTTTGTCACACAAAATAAATTGGGGCCCACTTAGGCATGTGGAGGGAAGGGGAGACAAGGAGAGAGAGTCCCAGTCATACTGGACTCTAGGCCATGGCCCAAACAAAGTGATTTTACAGTCAAACTAAAGTCGATTTTAAATCCGATCGAACCATTTCGAAGCGAACATTGATCTGAATCAATTAGGATTAATTAATTGCATCTAACTCAATTAAATTAAATCTAATTTAAATTAATTAATAATTAATCTATAATCAATTAATTGTAACATTTACAATTATGTCATATATTAATTGTAACACTTACAATTAGGTCCAAATTGATTTGCTGATTGGTTACTTAAGCTCCTAATGTGTGTGACCCCTCAGGTCCTATCCTGTCTGGTAATGAGATATGCTATAATCTCTATTATACATCATCGAAACTCTTTTTGATGGACGGAAATAATTTCAGCTCAACCCTAATTAGGATCATCGATCCGAGAATGATCCTAACGGGCTCTAGGTCAAGAAACTATTCACACAACTACAGCATTAGGAAGTTATCGATGAGTGAGTAGTCATCCGTATAACTTTCTGTACTTGGTCACGTTCAGTACTATTGATCTCTATCAACTACTTGCACTCTCATTCAAATGTCACCATACTGTAGGTCAGAAACTCATTTACCCAAAAAGGGAAGTGATATGTGTACCAATTTTAACGGATCAATCACCGTCCTTATGATATTCCAATAATTGGGAGCATTTAGGAGTTAATCTATAAAGGCACATGCTTCATATTCTCAACTCTTGATAATATGTGTCATTGTCCATTAACTCCATGGACGATTCATAGACACAACAATATAAATGATACTAATGCCCTTTTAATTAATAAGAAAAATTAAGTACAAAGTTCATGTCCTAAAATTAAAAAGTGTCAAGCCAACATGACTTTCAGGGCATATATCTAACAATCTCCTACTTGTACCAAAGCCAATCGGCTACATATCTAAGTCCATTTTCTCAAAGTGGACTTTAGCCTTCTGTTGGCTCAGAGTCTTAGTCAGTAGGTCTGCCATGTTGTCCGTGGAGTCTACTCTTCGCACCTTAAGATATTTTTCTTGAGATAGTCACGTATGATATGAAACCGCCGCTCAATATGCTTAGACTTCTTGTGAGACCTAGGCTCCTTTGCAAGAGCTATTGCACCATTATTATCATAATATATGGGGATGGCATCACTCTAAGCTCCGCAACAAACTTTTTGTACCAGAAGGCTTCTTTTGCAGCTTCAGAGGCAGTGATGTACTCTGCTTCCATTATTGAACTTGCTATGATGGGCTGCTTGGAACTTTTCCAACTAGTTGCCCCACCATTGCACAAAAACATAGACCTTGATGTAGACCTTCTATCATCAGGATCAGACATAAAGTCTGAGTCTGTATATTCCTTTATCCCTAATTCTAAACACCCTCCAAAGAATAAGAACAAATCTTTATTCCTTCTCAAGTACTTAAGAATGTTCTTCACAGCTATCCAGTGTTCTTCACCTGGATTCGACTGATATCTACTCGTGACACTCACAGCAAGAGCTATATCAGGTCGAGTACATAACATCACATACATAAGGCTTCCAATTACCGAAGCATATGGAATCTTGCTCATGCGTTGAATCTCTTCAGGTGTGTTAGGACATATTTTCTTGAAAAGATTAATGCCATGCCAAAGAGGTGACAATCCTCTTTTAGAGTTCTCCATGATGAACCTTTTTAGCACTTCCTCTATGTATAATTTTTGTGAAAGGCCAAGCATCGAATTAGATATATCTCTATAGATCTTAATTCCCAAAATATAAGATGCTTCACCTAAGTCTTTCATAGATAATTCCTTAAAAAACCAACTTTTGACCGAAGTCAATATGGAATATCATTCCCAATAAGGAGGATGTCATCCATGTACAATACGAGGAATGTCACTGCCCTCCCACTGGCCTTTTGGAAAATACATGGCTCATCCTCATTCTTGATAAACTCAAATGATTTGATTGCATCATCAAAATGAGTATTCCAACTTCGAGAAGCTTGCTTCAATCCGTAGATTGATCTATGAAACTTGTAGACCTTATGATTTTCATCATTGGAAGTGAAACCCAAAGGCTGCTCCATATCGATATCTTCCTCAAGATATCCATTCAAGAATGCAATTTTTACATCCATCTGCCATATCTCATAATCATGATATGCTGCAATTACAAGCAATGTACGGATGGATTTCGGCATAGCCACTAGTGAAAAGGTATCATGATAGTCAATGCCTTCACATTAACTATACCCTTTCGCCACCAACCTAGCTTTAAAGGTCTCTACCTTACCATCTGCACCTATTTTTCTTTTGTAGATCCATTTACAACCAATAGGTACAATACCCTTTGGTGGATCCACTAAGGACCAAACTTGGTTAGAATGCATTGAATCAATTTCTGACTTCATATCATTCAACCATTTCTCGGAGTCGATGTCTGACATCGCCTCATCATAAGTCTTAGGATCAATCAATTGATCCTTGTCCCTAACAAGAAACATTTCCTTTATATCCATTGTAAGCATACCCAAGTATCTTTCAGGAGGTATGGACACTCTAATAGACCTACGAGGTGGAAGAGCATTTATATGTAATGGTTGATTATATTCGATCTGTTCTATAACTGGCTGCTGTTCAGAGACTTTCTCATCGAGCTCAATTAACCTCCCACTATCACCTTCCTGAATAAACTATTTTTCAAGAAATGTGGCATGTCTGCTCATAATCATATTATGATCTTCTGGAAGGTAAAAGTAATATCCTAAAGTTTCTTTAGGATATCCTATAAACCGAGCTTTCACAGATCTAGATTCCAACTTGTCCGCCATTAGTCTTTTTATATAAGCTGGACATCCCCAAATCTTGAAATGAGCAAGACTTAGTTTCTTACCATGCCAAATCTCATATGGTGTGGCAGGAACGGATTTAGATGGAACCCTATTTAGAATATAAATTGAAGTTTGTAGGGCATCTCCCCAAAGAAATAAAGGCAAGTCAGTGAAGCTCATCATGGATCGGACCATATCTAATAATGTCCTGTTTCTCTTCTCAGACACCCCGTTAAGCTGAGGCATACCTGGTGGAGTCCATTATGAGACTATGCCATTATCCTTAAGATAACCTAAAAATTCTCTACTAAGGTATTATTCTCCTCCCCGATCTGATCGAAGAACCTTAAGGATTTTACCTGTTTGTTTTTCTACCTCATGTCTGAATTCCTTGAACTTTTCAAAAGCTTCGGATTTGTGTCTCATAAGAAACACATAACCATACCGTGAACAATCATCAGTAAAGGTTATGAAGTAGTAAAAACCATCCCTGGACTGCATATCAAATGGACCACACACATCAGTGTGTACCCTGACAAGTAATTCTGTGGCCCTCTCCCTATGTCCTATAAAGGATAACTTGGTCATTTTGCCTTGAATACATGACTCACAAGGTGGGTATGATTCAGAATTAACTGAATCTAAGATCCCATCCCTTTCCAGTTTATTAATTCTGTCCTCACCTATATGACCGAGCTTTAGATGCCATATAAATTTATCATTTAGGTCATCTTTAGGACATTTATGTCCTATGGCATTCACTTTAATTTTCTCGTTAATGTTCAAAGATGCATCGGCATGCAAATGATAGAGACTGTCTATTAAAATAGCTTTTGCAACCAATTTATTTTTGAAATAAATACTACAAAAGTCTTTATTGAAAATAAATTCAAATCCTTCCTATGCTAGCACAGAGACAGAAATCAAATTTCTACTAGCTCCAGGCACAAAATAACAGTCACTAAGAACTAATTTAAACCCTAAAGGTAAACCAAAGAATATGATCCAATGGCTTGAGCATCAACTTTTGCTCCATTTTCGACATGTAGGACCATCTCACCTTCTCTCAGCATTCTACTTCTTTCCAGACCCTGCATTGAAATGCATATATGAACACTAGAGCCAGAGTCTAAAATCCAGCTAGAAGTAGATGAAACCGTTAAGTTAGATTCAACAACGAGTATAGGCTTACCTTCAGAAGGCACATCCTCCTTCTGTTTCTTTAGCCTTTCCAGGTAGAGAGGACAATTCCTTTTCCAGTGGCCATCTGTGTTGCAATGGAAACATTTTCTTTTACTAACTTTGGCTTTCTTGGGAGTGTCCTTCTTCTTCTGTTTGTTCTCATTCTTCTGCTTCTTCGCAGGTTTCTTCTTCTTTCAAGTAGACTTTCTTTTGAAGGAAGACTGCTCCACAGAGAAAATAGAGCCCCTTGAACTCTTTAAGGTCCCTTCATTACTTACCAGCATGTTCAATAATTCAGGCAAAGTATAATTTAACTTGTTCATATTATAGTTCATTACAAACTGGCATATGAACTAGTCAAGGACTGGAGGATCAAATCCACCTGAAGCTCTTTGTGAATAGGAATGCCCAGCTTCTCAAGCTATTCAATATCCTTGATCATTATCAAACAATGATCGTGCATTGACTACCCTTCATGCATCTTGTTGTTGAAAAGCCTTTTCGATATTTCGAAGCGTGCAATTCTACTTTGTTTACCATATAACTCTTGCAGGTGAATCAAAATCGATTTAGCAGTTGGCATATCCTCATGTTGGCTCTGCAATTCATTTGACATTGAGGCCAACATATAACACTTAACCTTATTATCATCTTCCATCTATTTTTCATATGTAGTCGTTTGACGAGCATTTGAATGGTCAAGTAAGACAGGGGGTTCATGGTCAAGCACATAGCCCAACTTCTCGGAACTCAAAACAATTTTGAAGTTTCTCAACCAATCTTTAAAATTGAGGCCTACTAGTTGATTTGTCTCTAGAATATGGAGTAAGGGATTTGAAGCAGACATGGTTAACTGCAAGAGTAGAAGATTCAAATTAGATGCTTTATACTTAATCATAAAAATTATTCTTGGATCTTTAAGAAATAATTTTAGAACTCCCCCTATTTTCTCGAATCTCTCACACTTCTCGTGGAGATGCGAAATCCTGCGACTCTAGGTTTCTAGTGGGTGCTACGGTCCCATCAATGTGCGGCACCTCACCCTATCCAGTTATTGGTAACACGCTACACCAATAAGTGGCCAACTCTTGTTCAATGTATCTAATACAAATTATAGCTCCTGGTCTCTAAATCATGGAACCTCAATGCACCCGTTTATTGGTCCAATCATTAGTTAAGTCAGACCCACCATTCCTGCTAGACAAAACCATCATTGAGTCCCTCAATGTGCCTGTTTATTGGGCCCAACCCCATTAGTGCCTAGCAATATCTCATGCCTAATAAGGTGGTTGTGTCTTCTCGATGCAACTAGACCACTGTAACCAGCCAAAAATAATCAACACCAGTAGGACACCCGCACATCTACAATGGTGGAAGACCTATGACTTAATATTTATTAGGAGCTTAGGTTCAGGTATCTTCTAAATTGATTAGCCAAATCATGACTAACCAATTACATTAAGTCAGAACAATCTCATGTCTGACTAATTACATTCAGTCAGCACAATCTCATGTCTGACTAAAAATAGTTAGAATGGGTGAACTCAAATCAAAAGTGATCCTTTTGAAAACTTAATCAACTAAATTAGCCGGGTCAGTTTGATCCATGAGAGGGTTCTGCCAATATACGCTCTTTCCACCAAACTAGTTAGTTAAGAAAGAGTTAGCCCCAATTAGCAAACCATGATCGAAACCTTCCTTATACACCAATTGACTGATAAAGTTTAATTAGGTCATCTAATGATCTGGGCTCATCACTGAGCCAAATTAGGTCTTAATTTATCGATTCACTATCATGAATCGATCTGACCAGACTACATCTAAAATCAATTTTGAGCACACTTGACCTAAGCCAAATCATCATCTGATTAGGTTGTCACTTGCTCAAAATTATATTAGGGTTGCTAGTTGATCTAATCAAGCCCTAATCATGCAGCCCAATCTCTAGACCTAATTTGTTCAACTCAAACCCTCATGCACCTAATTTGATTTTCTAGATCAAATCAATTTTAAAATTAAGTTCAAGTGCATGATTTTAATGGCTTATGATCATGAATCATATTTAAGATCTAAACTCTAAATTGGTGCATCTCATATATCAATATCAATAATCATAAACCGATCAAAACCCTTTTGAAAATCCTTTTTCAAAATCGGTATACATCAAAGTAGGACAACCTTTGCACCATAGGGGGTAAACCCTATAACAGGATAACTTAATGTTACTTTGTGCAACCTTTGATCAATTTAATTTCAGATTATTAAATTTAATTTTAGATTATTAAATTTAATTTCAGATTATTAAATTTAATTTCAGATCTAAAAATTATGATTTTAATTTCGAAAATAATTTTTCAAAATATAAAATTTTATGCTTGAACAATCTCATGTTCAACATAGATCTAATACAATCATAATTATCTATATGATCTGATCATTTTTCAGATCTGATTCTCATGCATGCATGTTAAAAATAGAACCGTGGCTCTGATACCACTGTTGAAATTCTCCCAGGAACAGGAAAGTATGTTGCATAAAATCAGACATCAAAAGCCTGACCAGCGAAAGTAGATATAAAAATGATTTTATATCTAATCATGCAAATCATAAATAAATCTAATTTATTTATTATAAATTTTTAACATACTGAATAACATGAGAAAAATATTAAATCTGAAATAAAAATTATTTTAAATATAAAATACTTACCTGGATCGTTATCCGGGCTTGCTCTAAAAAGCATGCATATTCGCTACTGAAAAGCGAGGATTCTGTCAGAGCTGTGCAATCGCCCGGCCTTTGCTGGTATCCACATGAAGCTCTCGCAACTGAGACGTAGAGGGCACCGGACTGCTAGATCCTTACAACCCTCTCCTCTTTCAGCAAATCACCCACTTTAAAAACTGTGCCGATCCGAATCCGGACCGGCTTTCGACTTCTGTTTTGCAATCTTAGATCTGCAAGACCTTGGACCATTTTCCCTCTTCTTTCTTTTATGTAGAAGACTTCTCAATACTCTTGAAGATCTCAAGAAAGAAATAAACTAGAAGGGAGAAGAATACTATGCACCAGGAGAGAGACTCTTAGGAGAAAAGATGCCCAAGAGAGATGATGCCTAAAATAATTCATGCCAAAAGAGAAGTATTCCATTCGGCCACCCTTTTCTCTCCCCTTTTATATTTATTTCACGATAAAAGTCTCTTCCTTTAATTGAAACAAAATACCGGTGTTTCAATTTCAACCGGTTGAAAATTAAGAGGAGTGGAAGAGGACTCTTCCCTCTCTTAATTTCCTTCAAGCTAAATCATATTAGCGCCCACCTATTCACGCCCCTCTTTTCTTTTGTCGCACAAAATAAATTGAGGCCCACTTAGGCATGTGGAGGGAAGGGGAGACAATGAGAGAGAGTCCCAGTCATACTGGACTCTAGGCCATGGTCCAAATGAAGTGATTTTATAGTCAAACTGAAGCTGATTTTAAATCCAATCGAACCATTTCAAAGCGAACATTGACCCGAATTAATTAGGATTAATTAATTGAGTCTAACTCAATTAAATTAAATCTAATTTAAATTAATTGATAATTAATCCATAATCAATTAATTGTAACATTTATAATTAGGTCAAATATTAATTGTAACACTTATAATTAGGTCCAAATTGATTTGCTGATTGGTTACTTGAGCTCTTAATGTGTGTGACCCCTCAGGTCCTATCCTGTCTGGTAATGAGATATGCTATAATCTCTATTATACATCATCGAAACTCTTTTTGATGGACGGAAATAATTTCAGCTCAACCCTAATTAGGATCATCGATCCGAGAATGATCCTAACGGGCTCTCATAATCTACCAGTGACACTTAGCAGTATGTAGTGGCAACCCAGCAGAATAAGATTGGAACCCCTAGGTGTAGTTACCATGTGATTCGGTTCCTCTATCAAGACTCCGACATGATGTTGGTTATGGATACTTGTCAAATCCATCAGTAATATGCTTAACCTAATCGACTTAAGTCCAATTGTGATACTAATGAAAACACCTTTTCATTATCACCCTGCTATGGCCATAGACTTCTGGACTTAGTCTCATTAAGCTTGCATAGGATTATACCTTACTACTAAGGCTGATAGATCCCTATAAGTGAACACCCTACTACTACAATAAAATTACTGCAGCCAACGAACACCGCAAGGTCCCGTATGGATAGGAAACATGTGATTGTGCTGTCAAACTACAGCAACCTTATTGTGAGTAGTCGAGACACTCTAGGTCAAAAAACTATTTATACAACTACAACATCAAGAAGTTATCAACGAGTGAGTAGTCATCCGTATAACTTCCTGTACTTGGTCACGCTCAGTACCTTTGATCTCTATCAACTACCTGCACTCTCACTCCAGTGTCACCACATTGCAGGTCAGAGACTTATCTACCTAGAAAGGGAAGTGATATGTGCACTGATTTTAACGGATCAATCACTGTCCTCATGATATTCCAATAATCGGGAGCCTTTAGGAGTTAAACTATAAAGACATATGCCTCAGATTCTTAACTCTTGAGAATATGTATCATTATCTATTAACTCCATGAACGATTCATAGACACAACAATATGAATGATACTAATGCCCTTTTAATTAATAAGAAAAATTAAGTACAAAGTTCATGCCCTAAAATTAAAATGTGTCAAGCCTACATGGCTTTCAGGGCATACATCTAACAAGAACAACTCCAAAAGGCTGGATTTCAGAAATACCTTGAAGAGATCCTAGGGTAGAAATCCTGCAACACCTATGGACAGGTGTAGCAGAAGACCGGTGTCTTCTTCCTTCTTTGGGATGAACCAGGGAGCACGCCCCTTTGCCTAGAATCCTCCTCTCCCAATGATCGAACAAGGCTATGAGAGAACCTCGCTCTGATACCAATTGTTAAGATTCCTAGGCACTGATACCACTTATTAGGAAAATTCGGACCAGCGCCTACGTAGTGGAAGCAACCTGTTCTTGGATTCAAGATTCACAAGGAAATAGAAGAAGAGATATAGAAGAAAAAAGAAATTGCTTTATTCCTTTAGAGAAGAACCTCGTTACAACACAAGACCTCTGCCTCCTCTCACAAACCCGAGAAAAAGCTCCCATGCATGGACAATACCTCATGCACGCTCTTCCCTTCTCCAAAACCGTGAAACACCCTCACGGTCACAAGTCCTCCACATGAAAGATCCTCCATGCGCCTCTCTTTTAGCCCTTGAATAGTGGCCTCCCAAAATCCAGGAAGCTCCCTACGAACACGCCCCAAAAGGGGCGATCTCAGCCCTCCTCAAACCGTCGCATGCCCCTCTCTTTTTTTAGCATATGAGGTGGTGGTTATCTTGGTCTTCTTGGGCGATGAAATCCTTGAGCGGTTAGGACTTGGACGGTCCAATACTTTAGTTGTTAGGACACCTTAGTTATTTACAACCAATTGGTTAGAATCCTTGGATGGTTGGGACGGTCCAATACTTTAGTTGTTAGGACACCTTAGTTAGTTACAACCAATTGGTTAGAATCCTTGGATGGTTGGGCTAACAAATCAACCAACTTACCAACTAAGCTAACCTCCTAACCAACTAACCAACTAACCAACCTGGACCCAACCCCATAACCCAACTAGGTTATGTTACAATCTCTCAAAAAACTCTTCCCAATATGTCAATATGAGAAAACCCTCAACCCTGGATCAAGCCCCTTGACCCAATATGACTCTCGGGATTTTGGAAACTTATAAACCTAAGCTCCCAAACCTGTCCATGAATACACCATGAACCCCCTGGAACACCTTCAGGACCCTCTGGAATATCTCCATAAATCACTTGGCATGTCTTCAAGCACCCTGGGATCGCCTCGAACATCCTTGCCATGGCCTTCCAAGTCTCTCTAAGACTTGAGAACACCACAAAACCCTACAATATCGTGCCAGCCACTACTTCTTACCTCACTTACCACGACATG
Organism: Areca catechu; assembly: GCA_021397845.1. Taxonomy (NCBI): domain Eukaryota; kingdom Viridiplantae; phylum Streptophyta; class Magnoliopsida; order Arecales; family Arecaceae; genus Areca; species Areca catechu. The sequence goes on from CM038043.1 coordinate 120,500,624, forward strand.
GTTCCCCACTCCAAGCATGCCTGTAGTAACCAAAATATACTGACTATCATTCCTTGTCTTTGGGTATTAGGTATATGCCTATAATCTAGTTATGGTAATCCTCCATGTAAGAAAGCCAAAGTCGAACATGGGTAGAGTAAGAAAACAAGGAGAAAAATAAGGAGAGATAATGGAGATGGAATCAAGAGCCCACTCTTCTCAAGAGCTATCTCATTTCACTACAAAGGAACCTTCTTCTCACTCTCCCACCAATGCACACCTCGGGCTTATTGAATCTTACATAAACTTGCCACCTAAGTGAGATCCTATGAGCCGTTTATGTGCACTTTCCATTTTTTCTGAAGTACTTCAGCTTCCATGACTCCACTGATTTATGTGCTATCCACTAGAAAGCGGGATTCAAATGCACTGAAGTCCCATTCCTCCACAAATTCCATTCCGTCCCTCTCTGTCTCTCCTTTACTTTTTCTCTAACTTCTCTCCTACTCTTACTCTAAGCCTAGAGAGGACTGCAAGCCTCCTTTGTTTGTCTCTCCAGGAGTCTGACTTAGGTATCGGAGGGTCCTCCACTAGAAATTTACTTCCAGTGTATTGAACTTCTGGTCTTCTGCCTAACCTTGTAAGGCTTCCTGGCTCCTCATCAGCATCTGTTCCCGTCTAATCTTGTCCGAGCCAAGTTCGAGTCATCATCACCTTCTAGTGATCTTTAATACTACCATCTTTTCAAATGAGATGTGTGCTCTTAAAATTACATGAAACTATTTGATAGCTACTCTATGGCGATCATTATTGAGAATCTATGATCTTTCATTATTTAAACTCAAAAATATTACTAAAAATTATAAATTAAAAATCATCATTATTTTTGTCTATCTCAATTTATTTTGAAGACGGTGCACTTCTAAGCCTAGGATAGAATCTTGATGTCCCTGTGCCTGGTATCCCATCGTATGGCTAATGGCTGCACTTGAGAATAGAAAATTATTATTTGATTTGATATAGTTTTTTGATGAAAAAAAAAAAAAGGAGTTAGATCCCGGGCGTGGCCACCCCCAGACGGTCCCCCCAGCCAGGAAATGTTCGATACACGGCGCATATTAATTTTTCCGTAGCCTTTCCCCACCCGGAGGTGAGTCCCCATCCGGAGGTGAGTACGTCAACATGATTACCACTAATGTCAGCCGAGTGAACATGATTTATTATATATATCCCTAACTTTTTCATTACCACCAAGTGAACGAGATTTAGTATATATATCCCTAACTTTTTCATTACTATCGACCAACAAAGAATTATTTTATTAATTTTTATTAATTTTATTTTTAAATTATTTTTTTATTTTTTATTTTATTTTTAAATTTTTTTATCAAAATATTTCTGCATCAAGATTCAGATTTTTGCCAGTTGGTTGCGAGAATCTCACGCCCAACTGCACTCACCTATGGTTTTGATATAGTTTGAAAATATTTGGTAAAACAGGTTTAGACGTATGTGGTGCCTCGGGGGACGTCATTGCTCCCCCCCTCTCTCTCTCTCCGCATCAAAATTAATTCCGCCCATTCTCGTCATCAACTCTCCCTGTTGATTGGCCTTCGTGAAACTGCCTCAAATTCCGGAAGACAGCCTCGTTCCTTTCCTCTCTTTTCCGTCTCTAAGCACCACTTATTCCTTGTCCCTCGAAGCCCCAATTGCCCTTCTCCTCTGTCTCTTCCAGTCTCGTTCTCTCATCTTGTGCCGGCCGGTGGCAGCAATGGACGCGGCGGCGGCGGCGACCGTGGATGGAGCGAGGAAGGGGAAGAGCAAGGATGTGATCCGGCTGGAACGGGATTCCGTCATTCCCATCTTAAAACCCAGGCTCATTATTAAGCTGGCCTACCTCATAGGTACCCAAGCTTAAGATATCTAGGTTTCCTTTTGCAATCCCATCATTTGAAGGGATTTTGTTATTTGTCTTGGAGTTCGGGTCTTGTTTATTTTTGAGAATTTGAAACGCCATCTCCTCAAAATCCAAGTTTGATTGGTTCGGGTTCAGCAAGTTTTCATTAACTTCCTCTGCTTTGGTGGGGGTTTCTGATATCGGATGTTTGATTTGAGTTCCTGCAGTATTCCGACACTTAGAATTTTCTAAGTTAGTGGCAAATTTTGTTCCGTTCAGAAACTCCGTGGTGTTTTTTTTTCCTTCTCTAATGGATGTGTCATGTCATTTCTTCGGTGTTAAGTTTGATGGATCGCCAGAGTATCATGAACGATAATCTAGATTACTTGTAAAATAAATTATTATTGGATAAATTATCAGTAATGTTAATTACTGTGTTTGGTATATATAGATAATCTATCAATAAGTTTGATTACTGTATTTGATATGATAAATAGACCGGTAATCTAAACTCAAATTTCTAAAATATTTTAAATCAAATTTATTAAAAATATATTATAATATAGTATAGTATTGTAATATAATATTACATTAATATAATATATTATTTGATATTTTGTAATGTAATATAGTATTATATTATTTGATATTTTATAATATAACTATTTATAAAATTATATAGTTAATAATGTAATATATTATATCATTATATATTATATTATATTAAATATATTATACTATATTTAATATAATATAATATATGTTATGTTATATTATAAAATGTAATATATAATTTAAATTATATTATATTACACTATATTGTTATATAATATATATTTTAAAATATTCTATTTTCTAATATTACAAATAAAATAAAATATATTAATGTAATTTAGAATAATATCATTATATATACTATAATATTGTAGTACATTTTGTTTTATATTTTATAATATAAAATATATTATATTAAATTATATTTAATATAATATGTTTTTACATTATATATTTATATATAATATAAATATATTATATTAAAATTAGTAATGTTGGCGTGTAGTCCCTGGATCGGCCGGCCGGAGTCGCTGCATCATAGGACCGCTCCCTGGTTCACCTGCAAAACAGGTCCTTTGCCGGAGTTGTTCCGGTGGAGGACACTTCGATGCCTAAGTCAGTGACGGATTCCAGCCATAGAATGGAGAAGATGTCGAGAGAGGAAGAGAAAAAGAGTTCTTGAAGATTGAAAGTGTATGTGTGCGAGATTATTCTCGCGTACCTCTTGAGCCATCCTTCTTATCCATATTTAAAAGATAGCCTCCGATCAGTGGCCCGCTCTTTTCTCGGAGATCATGGGGAGCCAATCTCTTCCATGATTGGCGATCGTGGGTTGTCAATGAGCGGTTTCGGCCAGATCGGAGGCGTGGCTGCAGGAATTGCGCTCCATGATCATGGCATGATGAGTGTCGATTGTAACCGTTGGTTACAGTTTCCTTTTTGGAACAATTGTGGTTCAAGCCTTGGGTTTCCCCTTGCATGGGCCGAAGGCTTGGTATTTTCCCGAGGCCGGAGATCATGTCTACGGTGGGGATCGAAGTTCGTGTCTTCGGAAGTCGATGAGTAGTTTAGACTTCGGCCGGGGCCGAAGGTGTTACCCGAAGGACTGGCCTTCGGATGTTGTAGTTCGGTGTGAAGCCTTGAGTTGCTTGCGGTTGGCCTTCGCTTAGTCCGAAGTCCGTAGTCCGGAGAACCGGAGCTTTGATAAGTCGAACCGGAGCCTGGTTCGTAGCCAAACCAGGATATCCCAACAGTTGCCCTCTACTCTCAGTTGTCGAAGCGAAGATCTGCCTCGAGAAGTGAGAGTATTATGGCCTTGTCGCTTTCTTCCTGAGAGACGGTGCAGTAAATGATTACGGGACCTCTATTAGACTGTCCATCACGATCCGAGAACCAGATGGTGGACATGTGCCATTTCCGGATCGGGGAAAAGTAGGTGGCCTGAGGCTATCTCTTCTCGTCCCGTTGCACAGTGGTTGAGGCAATCTTTTGGTTGGGATTTGGATAGTTGTGGTGGCTGTTCTCCGCCCGTTGAATGAAGGATAGATCTTATCTTGGCGGTCAGTCGCAAGTGGGTTACCTCCCAGGGTAACCTTGAGTCAAAGTAACCCTCGGTGGGGGTCCAGAGACCCTTACTTTTCTTTTGGGGAAGGGTGAAGGTCTGGGCAAGGAAGCTTCTTCAATCTCGTCTCATTCTCCGCCCAAACTGTTCTGGACTACCAGTCTATTCTTCAGGTAGAATCCTCTTTCCGCTCCTTTGCTTCATTCCTTTGTCATGAAAGAGACCGTAGAGAGTCAGGGAAAGCAGGTTGAGCCCTCGGGGGCCGGAGATGCAGTAAGTCCGGAGTCGGTCCCCAGCTCGGTTTCTTAGAGCAAGGCAACCCTTCTTTGGGAACGCTACCACATTCCTGATAAATTTTCCTTTGTCCTCCCCGCGCTCAAGGAGCGGGCGAACAAAGCTCCCCCTGGATGCCTAGCTGTATACGAAGATCACCTGAAGGCTGGTCTTCGGTTTTCCCTGCACCCCTTCTTTGTTAAGATTTTTTGCTTGTACCAAGTGGTGCCAGCGCAATTGATCCCAAACAGCATCAGGAACATCTGCGGGTTCCTGGTTATGTGCAGCATCGCCAACGTAGAGCCTAGGACCAACTTGTTCTCGGCCCTTTTCGTCCTCAAGAGGGACTTCCACAGTAACGGATGGTGGGTGATCGGTCCCAGATCGGGCCGCAGGGTGATTAAGGACATGCCCAGCGCCATCCACGGGTGGAAACCTGTCTTCATATTTGTGTTGTCTTTCGACCCATGGGGCTTCGACACTGTGTGGAAGAAGCCTTGCCTGACCGCCATGACGGAAAGAAAGTCTTGGCGACTGATCAGTTGGATTATGATCTTCTGACCAACTCGGACGTTGCCCCTATCCGGGAGTTGTTGGAGGAGAGGAACCTCCATCGAGCGGGAATCAGTAAATTTCCCTCACTAGGTATAGCAGTGAAAATTTCTGCTCCTTTACTTTAGGTTTTGTTGTAGTTCATTTAACTGAGGTGATCCCCTTTGCCTGCAGGTGGTGGGATGAAGCGCAATTTGAGCTGGCTTCGCCAGACTTCGGAGAGGAGGGTTGCACAGGCCCCTTCCATCAGGTCTGCAGCTCGGAAGAAAGCTCGGAGAGATGGTCCCGAAGGGGACCAAAGCACTTCGTCCCCCCGAGGCGCCTCGGGGAAAAATGCAACGGCTGCGGAAGGGGTTCCAGCGAGGCCCTGTCCAGTCGAGACTCCACCGGCGGTCGCTTCCCCAGTCGACACAACGGGGGGCCTGCCTCAAGGAGTGGATGTGCCGTCGGTTTGCCCCTCTGCTATCGATAGGGGCAAAGCGCGGCAAGTCGAAGGAGAGTCCGTCTATGGGGCTTTTTCAGCCGGAGGCCATTTGACGAACCCTTCGGAGCTCCCGCCTAATGAAGAGCTGCTGGTTCCGGAGGAAGCCAGGCAGGCGTTGAAAGGTACGATACAGCCCCACAACCTGGCAATTCTCCGGAACCGGAGATTTCTTAAGGTGTCTAATTCCGGCTTCGCCGCTCTGCAACAGGTATGACTATCACCGCCTCCTTTGCCTTGAGAGTTATTTGACCCTCGATTCTTCTTTTTTGATGTAGTTGGTCTATGACTTCACCTTCATGGAGGAAGGCCTGGGGAACGTGGACAGCCTCATCTACGACCTTAAGGAGGAGCTTCAGACTGCTAGGGCTGCTAGGGAAGTAGCCGAAGAGCTGAAGCAATCCATGGAGGACCGTCTTGTCCGGGTAACTGATGAAGTTCGTGACCTGAAGGGCGAACTGAAGAGCACCCACTCGAGGATAGCGGGACAAGAGGCAGGGTGGAACAGGAGAAGGAAGCAAGTTGAATCCCTGGAGCGGACTGCCAGGGAGAATCATGAGAGGATGGAGAACCTGTCCAAGGTGGCGGAGGAGGCTTTTAGAAGGGCCGAAGAGGCGATCCTGGAATTCGAAGCTGCTAAGAGGGAGGCCGAAGCCGCCAAGAGGGAGTCCGAAGCTTTGAGGAAGCAAATAGACAATGCCGTGGCTGACTTCAAGATGTCTTCGCAATTTCAGACAGAGATTGATGAAGCATCATTGTATGCCTACCAGCACGGCTTCAACGACGGGCTTTCCAAGGTAAATGAGACCCTCCCTCACCTCGAGCTTTCGATGATCCCTTCCTATAACATAATTGGAGAGGAAGGAGAAGAAGCGGAGGTAGCCAAAGCCGCAGGGGAGGTCGAGGAGTCGCCATGTTCGGCGGAGGAGGCTGCTACCCCAGTCGAAAATCTATAGGTGATCCCAGCTCTGATCTTGGCCCAGGAGGCGACTCAGGCTGGAGGAGTCCAGGCTGAAGGTTCTGCCGTCCCGGCCCAGATTGATGAGATCCTCTCCGAGCAAGTTGACAAGTTGCTCCAGTCCTGTGGTGTGGAGCCTTCTGCTGATGTTGAGTGACCTGGATCACTCTGAATGTATTTTCTTCCTTTCTTACTTGTATTGCCAATGAACTTTGTATTGCAATTTTCCCAGATTTTGGAATGAATTCTCCTTTCTTTGCATATGCATTGTTGTGCCTCATGTGTAGCCTGAAACGGTTCTATCGTTTCTTCTTTTGCCTAATCGAACGATAGCCTCCGAAGGCCGTTCAGTCGATAAGAACCGGTTTTACCGTTCTCTTTTCTGTTTGGTTGAATAGTCGTGGCCGAAGGCCGTTCAGTCGATGAGGACGAACCCTTGAACGGACCAAAACTCCGTTGCGTTGCCTTTCTTCGGATGTTGAGCTTGTCCGTTGGGGCGGACAGGAGTCATCTCCCCGCCAATCAATAATTAGGGGATTTGATTAGGACCATTGTTGTCCACGTGGCATGTCGAAATTTATACAGTCGTAATCTCTTGCGCCTTATGAGCCGCCGGATCTCTTTTTCCCAAAAAGAGACCATTAATAATGCCGTCGCGCGATGCGGATTTCTCCGGATTCGAAGCGATGGCGGTTGCAGTCCTGGGGATGGCTTTCGAGAGACTTTCTGGTTCTCGAAGCATCACCTGGACACGTGGCGCCTTCTCATACGACCGGGAAGGATGTGGGACGCGCCTCCCCGCAGTCAGTCGTGGGCGCAGGGTTTCTATAAATAGGACCTTGCCCCCTGCTGTCGAAGGCCATCATTCCCGTTGGTGTCTTCCCTCCATTAGCCATGAGGTTCAGTACTTCTGAGCTCCGTCGTGCAGCGAAGAGGAGGGCTATTGACCCCAAGAGGAAGCGAAGTCCGGAGTCATCTGGGCCTGTAGGCGAAGAGGAGGAGCTTGTGGTGGATCGTCTCGAGAAGAAGGTCCGCCTTCTGGAGGCTCAGTTGTGGGAGGCCTGGGCCCAAGTCACGGTGGCGACCACGGCGGCGGAGGAGGCGAAGAAGGAGGCGATGGATGCCGTTGCAAACTTCAAAGCTTCTGCCGCATTCAAGGATGAGCTCACCGGGGTGGCCCTGGACTTCTTCTATCAGGGATTTTGGGAGTGCCGGAGGAAAGCCTCCAAGTTTTATAACTTGAAGGTCTTGGATAATATCAAACCTTCCGTTCCGTTCCGGCCACGAATTCGATTCTGACTCCGATGAGGGATCAAACTCGAGTTCGGACGGGAACCCCGGGGGCCCTTCGTCGTCCCATCTGGTCTCTCCCTGACGGTACGGGAAAAACCCGTCGGGGAGTTAATGCAAATTTCCCAACATTGCTGTTGCTGCTGCTGCTCTTTTTTTTTTCTTTTTTTTTTGCATCTCTTTAAGAGAGTTTCTTTTTTTTTCTTACTCTCTTTTTAGGAGAGTTTCTTTCTTTCTTTTCTCTTTCTTTTCTTTTTGTAAAAAATTGAAAGAAATGAAAGATCTTTTCTTTTACCTCTTCTCGTGTATTTTCTGCGATGTGTTGCATCACGATTTGTCCATAATGTAGACTCCGTAGACCACTTGCGGTCTGTAGGGAAGAAGTAGGGTCCGTTGGACCATTCTGAGAGTGTTTGTTGTTGACAGAGAGGACAACAGTGGTCCTTTTAGGCACGTGTTCGGATTTTCCGTAGGGTAGGGTGTTTATACCATCCTTGTGCACTTTCTGTTGTGATTAAGGTAGGCTGTTCAGGCCCGCCTCGGCGCGTGTTCGTATTCTCCGTAGGGTAGGTTACGAAAACCATCCCTGCGCCTTTGATCTTTTTGGTGGCCTGGTTAGGCCATCCATTGCGCTCGTCGGGCATACCGATAAGGTGAGTGGATCAGACTCTCCTTTGCGCAGTTGACCGATTTTTCAGATCGGGTCATTCGGGCTGTTGTCTTTCAGTCGATGCAACTAGCCGTTCTGAGTTGAGTAGGGTTGAGGAGCTTTGCACAGGAGTTTTTTGGAACTTTTTAATTGATAGTATTTGCAAAGGTTTTGTACATTCAATGGCCGGGATAGGGTCTTCCCCTCCAGGGTCTTGAGTCGATATGTTCCTGGTCGAATGACTTCTTCGACTTGATATGGGCCTTTCCAGTTGGGGGAGAGTTTATCCTGTTCCGTTGGCCTGGACACCTCTGCTCTTCGCAATACCATGTCCCCCGTGCGGAAAGTTTGCTCCTTCATCCTTGCGTTGTAGTACTTGGCGACCTTTTGCTGGTATGCCGCCATTCTTATCTGGGCCTGTAGCCTGATACTTGATAGCAAATCCAGATCAATCCTTTGCGGTCGGAATTCTCAGGCTCTTCATAGTTGTCAATTCTCAGGGACTGTAGGGAGACTTCGATATGTATCACGGCTTCGGTACCGTAGGCTAGGTTGAACGGAGATTCACCGGTGGCTGTTCTTGGGGTAGTTCGGTACGCCCAAAAAACAGAGGTCAGCTCTTCGGCCCAAAGCCCTTTGGCGGCGTTCAACCTTGTCTTCAGACCATGGAGGATGGTCTGGTTGGTGACTTCGGCTTCTCTGTTGGACTGTGGATGAGCAACGGATGTTAGCCGATGTTGGATATGGTACCGAGCACAGAAGTCCTTGAACTTCGGATTGTCGAATTCTCTTGTTGTCCGTGATGATGACATGTGGGATACCGAACCTGAAGATGATGAAATTTTTCACAAAACTTTCCACCTTGCCCTCTGTGATTTGGACCAATGGTTCGGCTTCCACCCACTTCGTGAAATAATCGATGGCCACTAGAAGAAACTTCCTTTGCCCTGATGCTGGTGGGAACGGGCCAAGAATGTCCATCCCCCACTGGGCAAAGGGCCATGGGGCTGCCAACTGAGTCAGGTGATTTGCAGGTTGTTTCTGCACATTGGCATATCTCTGGCATTGGTCGCACTTCCGCACGAAATCAGCTGAGTCCTTCTGGATGGAGGGCCAGTGATACCCTTGTCGAATAATCTTGTATGCTAGAGATCTACCTCCCAAGTGATCCCCGCATATTTTCTCGTGGACCTCTCTCAATGCATAATCTGCATCGGTGGGTCCGAGGCATTTCAGCAGTGGTTGGGAGAACGATCTCTTGTAGAGGGTTCCGTCTAAAATGACGTATTAAGACGCCATCCAGCGGATCTTCTTGGCCTCTGCCTTATCTTCGGGCAGTTCTCCTTCGTTCAGGAATCTGATGATGGAATCCATCCAGCTTGGCTCAGTATCAATCTGGCGCACCTCTGCAGCCTCTTCGGCAATGCTTGGAGTTTCAAGATGTTCCACAAAGGTGCGCCCGAGAGACTCCGGTGCTGTAGTTGCCAGTCGAGACAGTGCATCCACCCGGGAGTTCTCTGATCGGGGAACATGAATAATTTCAAAATGTTCCAGTTGGGAGGATAAAGCCTGAACCTTCTCCAGGTATTGCACCATGGTTGGATCTTTAGCTGCGTACTCTCCATTGACTTGATTCACAACCAGTTGAGAATCAGAGAAGATTCGGAGTTGCCGGACTCCCAGATCTTTGGTGATCCGAAGTCCGACGAGTAGGGCCTCATATTCGGCCTGATTATTGGAGGCGTGGAAGGAGAAACAGAGTGCATACTCTATGATCTGGCCGTCAGGTTCGGCCAACAGAGTCCAGCCCCGCACCCGGTAGCATTGGAAACTCCGTCCACATGAAGCACCCAAACAGACTTCGTCTCCTTCGGGGCTTCTTCTTCTTCCGAAGAGGCTTCATCTTTGGACTTCCAGGTGCACTCGGCCAGAAAATCGGAGAGCACCTGGGCCTTCATAGCCACTCGGGGCTGGAAGCTAATGTCAAATTCGCTTAGCTTCACAGCCCACTTGGCTATCCTTCCAGAAGTGTCCGGAGATCGGAGAACGGCCTTGAGAGGTTGATCAGTCAGCACCACGATAGCGTGGGCCTGGAAGTATGGCCGCAGTCGCTTTGCCGCAATCACTAAAGAGTAGATCAGCTTCTGCATCCTTGCATATCGTGTTTCTGCGTCATGCAGGATATTGCTGATGTAGTAAATCGGCTTGTGGGACTCGTCTTCTTCCTTCCGGACAAGAACCGAACTCACTGCTTTGTCTGAAGCAGAGAGGTACAGGTAGAGGACCTCGCCTTCTTTTGGCTTGGAGAGTAATGGCGGGGTCTCCAAATACTTCTTCAATTCCTCAAAGGCAACGCGACAGTCTTCGGACCATTCGAAGCTCTTTGATTGCCGAAGTACCTTGAAGAACGGAAGACATTTCTCGGCTGACCGAGAGATAAATCTGCTTAGGGAGGCAATCCTCCCCGTCAACTGTTGGACTTCCTTTTTACAGGAGGGATGTCTCATATCCTTCAAGGCCTGGATCTTCTCGGGGTTGGCCTCAATCCCTCGTTTGGTGACAAGGAAGCCCAGGAATTTACCCGACGTGACCCCGAAGGCGCACTTCGCTGGGTTTAACTTCATGTGGTAGTGCCGGAGAGCGCTGAATGACTCCTCCAAGTCGTGGATGTGGTCTCTCCGGTGGAGACTCTTGACGATCATGTCGTCAACATAGGCCTCCATATTTCTTTCCAGTTGCTTTTCGAATACCTTATTGATGAGTCTTTGAAATGTTGCTCCAGCGTTCTTGAGGCCGAATGGCTTCATCTTGTAGCAGTAGTGACCTTTGTCAGTGATGAATGCCGTTTTCTCCTCATCTTGCGGATCCATTCTGATCTGGTTGTAGCCGGAGAAGGCGTCCATAAAGCTCAGCAACTGGTGGCCGGCGGTAGCGTCGACCAGTTGATCAATCTTTCGGAGAGGGAAGCTATCTTTTGGGCAAGCCTTGTTGAGGTCTGTATAGTCGATGCAGATTCTCCACTTGCCGCTAGCGTTCTTCACCATTACCATATTGGCCAGCCACTCGAGGTAGCGGGCCTCTCTGATGAACCCTGCCTTGAGGAGCTTGCCAACCTCTTCATCAACAGCTTGCTGTCTTTCGGGGGCGAAGCTCCTCTTCTTCTGTCGCACCGGCTTGTATCCATGGGTTACTTCCAGCCGATGAGTAATCACTTTGGCGGGATCCCGGGCATGTCCGAAGCCAACCAGGCGAAGACATCGATGTTGTCCCTGAGGAAACGGATCAGCTTCGTTCTGGTTTCCTCATCAAGGGCGCTCCCGATCTGCACAACTCTGGAGGGATCTTCCTCTTTCAAAGGTATCGGGATGGTCCTTTTCATGGATTCACCAAGGTTTGTGGTTGAATCCCTCGGATCCAACTGATCCGGAGTAGTCGAATCCTTGAAATGCCTGTCTTCAATCATTAGACATTGCCGTGCTGTCCTCTGATTCCCTCTAACTTCTCCAACACTATTCCTGGTGGGGAAGCGTACTAAGAGGTAGTGAGAGGAGATCACGGTCCGGAACCTGTTCAAGGCGGACCTCCCCAGAATAATGTTGTATGCTGAGGGGATCTAGACCACTGTGAGTTGATCGGCAATGTCTTTTGTCGAGGCTCGGAGCCGAGGGTTACATGCAACACTATCTCCCCTTCGGCATAAACTTGGTTGCCTCCGAAACCGGAGAGTGGTATGGGGGATCTTTGCAGTTGATGTCTAGGTAAACACATTTTGGAGAATGCATCGTACATTAAGACATCAGTCGAACTTCCATTATCAATAAGAACTCTCTGTACATTATAATTGGCCACTACGGCCGAAATTACAAGAGGGTCATCGTGCGGGAGCCGAACTCCCGCAAGGTCGTTGTCGGAGAAGATGATAGAGTTGTTATCGTTCAGTCGCTTTGAAGCTTCATCTTCATCCCTTCTCCAGTTGGTGGGCCGGTGTATCATTCCTACACCTCCGTTGGTGGGCCTTTGATTTGGCAATTCGGTCTCTTCGGGAGGTGGCTGGGGAACGGTTGCTTCCGACCGAGGTCCCTGGCGACTGATGTACCGCCCTAGGTATCTTCTCTTGATGAGATCCTCGATCGCATCCCTTAGCTGGATGCATTCTTCTGTGTTGTGGCCGTGGTCCCGGTGGAATCGGCAGAATTTGTTCCTCTTCCTTGCGGAAGAGGAGGCCTTCATGGGACGGGGCCATTGGAGATAGTTTTATTTTTCTATCTCTATGAGGATCTTCTCTCGAGGGTGGTTGAGGAGGGTGTAGGAGTCAAATCTTCCTCCCAATGCTCTGGGCTTGGGAAGGCTTCTCCGGCGGTCTGCATATCTGTCGCCGTTGTTATTGGAAATTTGGGGGCCTTGCCCCCTGTTATTCTTCTTCTTTGAAGGGGGTTTCCCTTCAATCAAATGTCGATTCGCTGCCTGCTCTTCAGCATCGGCGTATTTCTGAGCCCTTGATAGGAGCTCAGCGTAGCTTTTAGGGAACTTCTTGTCCAGGAAAAAAGTAAGCCCGGATGTTCGAAGCCCCTTCTTCAGTGCTGACATGGCCACGTGCTCGTTGAGATCGGGGATTTCAAGCATGGCCGCATTGAACCTGGAGATGTAATCTCTCAGGATCTTTCCTTCATTCTGATGAAGGAGGAAGAGTGTGTCCGTATTCCGAGGAGTCTTGTGGCAGGTCCTGAAATGCAAGACAAACAATTTTTCTAACTCGGAAAAGGAATTGATGGTACCTAGGCGCATGCTCGAGTACCACATCCGAGCGGACTTCTTCAAGGTAGCCGGGAACGCCAAACAGTACATTGCGTCCGAAGCTCCTTGGATCATCATATGGGCTTTGAAGCTGCCCAAATGGTCGAGGGGGTCGGAGGTGCCGTCGTAGGGTTCCATCCGAGGAACCCTGAAGTGCCGAGGAATATCCTCAGCCATGATGCGGTCAGTGTAGGGTGGGCATAGATCACCCACAATCAAGTCATCGGGATCTCTCTGATCCCGCATTCTCTGTTCTCGCGCCCTTGCCATCTCTGATTCGATGGCTCTGAACCTTCCGTCATAATCGGGAGTCTGCTTGGACGCTCTCTCCATCGGAGTGGAGTCTTCGGAGGAGGAGGAAGTTTGCCTAGGCCTTTTCCCTTTTTGTGGGAAATCGGCGGACCTAGGCAGTCTCGAAGTTCGGCCTTCGGGAAAGGGCCGAGAACGCAGGGAGGGATGCGCTGAATCCTCCCGTGGTGCTTTTCTTCTTTGGGATCGAGAGCTATGTCTAGAAACAGCCAGTGGGTTTGCCACCGGAAAGGCTCTGTCTTGGAACTCTTGAACCATGGCCGTCAGGTTGGCGACCTGGTTCATAAGAGCTTCGAACTGCTGTGCTCCCACAACAACCGTGGGAGGTGGAACATCGTTCTCCTCCGGGGGTGCACCCCCCTGAGATGGAGCACGACTTCGGCTTGTAGAAGCATTTTGAGCTTTTCCTCTTGCCATTAAAAACTTCTTTGTTTCTTCCCTTGTCTGGGAGGGAGCTTAACAAATGTTAATAATATGCTTGCCCCTACCTGGCGCGCCAATCTGTTGGCGTCGAGTTCCTGGATCGGCCGGTCAGAGCCGCTGCGTCGCAGAACCTTTTCCTGGTTCACTTGCAAAACAGGTCCCTTACCGGAGTTGTTCCGGCGGAGGACACTCCGATGCCTAAGTCAGTGGCGGATTCCAGCCACAGAATGGGGAAGATGTCGAGAGTGGAAGAGAAAAAGAGTTCTTGGAGATTGAAAGTGTATGTGTGCGATATTATTCACGCGTACCTCTCGAGCCATCATTCTTACCCATATTTAAAAGATGGCCTCCGGTCTGTGGCCCGCTCTTTTCCCGGAGATCATGGGGAGCCAATCTCTTCCATGATTGGCGATCGTGGGTTGTCAATGAGCGGTTTTGGCCAGATCGGAGGCGTGGCTGCAGGAATTGTGCGCCATGATCATGGCATGATGAGTGTCGATTGTAACCGTTGGTTACAGTTTTCTTTTTGGAACAGATTGTGGTTCAAGCCTTGGGTGTCCCCTTGCATGGCCGAAGGCTTGGTATTTCCCCAAGCCGGAGATCATGTCTACGGCGAGGGCCGAAGTTCGTGTCTTCGGAAGTCGATGAGTAGTTCAGACTTCGGCCGGAGCCGAAGGTGCTACCCGAAGGACTGGCCTTTGGATGTTGTAGTTCGGTGTGAAGCCTTGAGTTGCTTGCGGTTGGCCTTCGCTTAGTCCGAAGTCCGTAGTCCGGAGAACCGGGGCTTCGATAAGTCGAACCAGAGCCTGGTTCGTAGCGAACTGGTTCGTAGAGCCTGGTTCGTAGCTGAACCAGGATATCCCAACAAGTAACATAATATAAAACATTAATTATTATATTAATATTATACTACAAAATATAATATTACATAGTATATTATATAATATTACAATATTAATATAATATAACATATTATATTGTATATTTTATATTTTATTATAAAAATATATTAGATTATATCATATTTAAAATAATATAATATATTTATATAACATAGTATATTTATTTGAAATATATTTATATATTTATATATAATATAATATACATTTAAATTATGTATTTATATAGAATATAAATATATTATTTTAAATTTAATAATATAATATATAAAAATTTTATATATTACTTAGTATATTTAAAAGATTATATATAATTTTTTTACATTTATTTAGTATAAAAAATAATTTTAATTTTTCAATTTTAATATAAAAATATTAAATATTTTATATTTAATAATATAAAATATTAGAAATTATATTTTTAATAAATAGCTCAAATGTAAAAATTATATTTTTATAAATAAAATATAGATTTAAGAAGAGATCCCAACCAATACTTAAAGGACCTAGATGAGAGGGAGAAGAAAATGTTTCGTTCTCACCGAAGCGAAAGGGAAGGGACAATTTTATAAAAATAAAAAATACCAGATTATCACATCTTCGGTAATCTGGATAGCCACCTCTCCTTGAGATAATCTGAATTGCCACATGATAGGTAATCTAGGTTTCCACTATAACATAGATTACCGGTTTAAAAAAATACCAAACAAGGTTATCTGGTGGGCCCAGTTTAAAATTACCGGTAATCTGGATAGATTACCGTCTATCAAATGCAACCTTATAAATGTCTTTTGACAATTTACGTGAATGATTTGTTATGGTAAGTGTCCATTATTAGGACAGTCTATCACATCCTACCTTCACTCAATAATTTATAGTTATAGATTTTAGGAGGAATGGCTTCAACTTAGCGCCGTGGAGTGACTAGAGTCAGTGAAGTAGATTCAAGAAGCACACGAGTGATCACCAGAGCATGAGAGTGCTTCTTCTAGTAATACCGTTATGCTTGTGCAGGTGGAGAAAGAATGTTGAGGAAAGTGACAGAAAAAGATAAACCCTGTGAAAACAAGAACGAGTTAAATTCGGACAATTTATGTATTGACACTGCTGTTAAAGAAGTGAGGTCCCTAATGTCAGTATTTAATTTTTAATCAAAAATCTCTAACGTTATGTTTTGCCACAGTAATATGATGCCAAGTGTTATGCATGCTGCAATTATATTGATAAAGTGGAAAAAATACACCATACAGAAAACATTGAATCTAGATACCGTTGTGAAATCAGGAACCTACCATTGAGTCACATCTTGTGCTGAAATTAGCAAGTGGAGGGACCTCACAGCCCTTTATCTGGTGTTTTTTTCCTTTGGCATGCATAAGGTGCTAATCAAACTAAAAATGAAGATGATAGTAAACTTAAAATCATCATGCTGGCCAGCAAGCACTGAGTATGTGGATAAGCAAAGAACATGGAGCATACAAGGCAGTCAAGAATTTCTGACTAAGGTGAAATGGCTCCATTCTAGGAGATCTTATCTAATGCAAACACTAGTATCATGGGCTTAATCATTTCATGGAATATATAGGAGAAGATTCAATATTCATGAAGATATTAAATGTTATGTGGTTCTTAGCCAGAAAGCATGAAATCCGCAAGTCATATATGTACCAAAATGCAGGGTGTGTTGTATTTTTCAGCAACTGTATTCCCTATTCGAACCTGTTCATGGCACTGAGAAACTGGAACAGCAGAACTTATCTCCAGCAGAGATTGACATTCTTGAACAAAATTTTTTGACATATTTCTTTCAGGTTAGGTATCTCTTTGCACCTTGGCAGCTGCATTTTTACATATATAAGTATTGCTATCGCCAATTTTGCTATTGTATCATTATTATGATTTCTTTGAATTTTGCTCTGCTGCATTGTAATACTGAAGATGGAACAAACCATCAATCATTTGAAGAGTTAGGTTTTTAGTGCACAAGATGTTAAAAACATACAACTTCAGACAAACAGAGTTTCTAGACTGATTTTCATGTTCCATCAGAAGGTTCCAGACAACTGATAATTCAAACTTGTGTTGACTTGGTATTCTGTCAGTGAATTTTTGTGAAGGCAATTGGAGGATCATTCCAGCTTGAACTGGATATGAATAGCACTTGAATCATTGCATTATCTATCACGAAATATTTGATAATAGATTTATGGACACCATCCTTTGAACAGAAGATGATCTGACTCATTTGTATTTGTTCCAAAGTATAACAGGAGACATTATCACTATATGGTAAAGTACTGCTGATTTAGATGCTAGTAATAGATAACAATATAATCAAGATGGATTCACCTAAATCAGCTTAGGTTGGAGAAAATCAAGATGGTTCACCTAATCAGCTTAGGTTGGAGAAAACTAAGGTTTCTTATTCACCATAATAGGATTGATGAAAAATATATGATCTAGTTTTGAGTTGTTCTGCCTTCATATCAAATTTACTAGAAGTTTGAGTTATGCTTAATTTTGATTCACCATTGCAAGAGTAGGCCAAGGATGTTTCCTTTTCTCTTTTTGTTGATTGGGAAGGTGTTAATTTCAAATCAACTCAACTAAGCCTTAATCTCAAACTAGTTAGGATTGATTAGATAAATTATTTTCTTTCCTCCATTCTTCATATTTAGGGCCTTACTTTTTGAAAAAGGAAGCAGATCAGGTCCTTTGCTTGGACTTCATCCTATATGATTTTTGCTTTACCTCTACCTTTTTTACTTTCTATGTGTATCACATCATTCCTTTATGATGGTACATTTTTTGGCCTATATTGTACATGTCAAAATTATCTAGATTGTCTTCCTCTCAATTTGTCCTCTATTGGTGTTCTATGAATGACTTCATTTCTTATTCTATCTTTTCTTGTATTACGATATGTTTATCTCGACATTATCATTTTGGCTACCCTCATTTTGTGCACAAGTTTTTTAATTGCCCAACATTTTGTACCATAACCATAAAGATGGTCATATGGTTGTCCTAGAAAATTTTTTCTTCAACTTGGTTGGTGTCTTGTGATCACACAATATCTTAGTTGCACGTCTCCGTTTCCTCCAACCTCGTCTTCAATTTTGATAATTGAGAAGTTGGTTGAGTCCAAGTTGATTATTGTCTTTGATTATAAAATCTTGACTCTTTCATGGTTGGTGGGCTATCTTAAAAATACATTTTTCTTGCCTAAAGCTATTTGCCAGGAATTGATACATTAGAAAATTTCATTAATAGTGCTAAGGATGAAACGGAGGAGTTGTGGTGCTTTGTCCATTCGATGGGGTATCAAGGTAGAAAGCTAGGTGCAGCCTTTTTGTGTGGGAAGCTAATGATGCATGTCAAGGACTCTATGCTGAGGTGGAATGAAGTTTAACCACTCAGGATAAGTTGTATCTTGCAGTCAAGAAGAAAGTTCTATTTTTTAGCGGCATCCTTGTATTTATTGGTAGGAAATATTGTTGGGAATGTGTCCTAAATCTAATTATCTATCTGTATATGATGTCTATACTTGTATATGAATTAAAATTAATAAAAGTTATTTGGCAGTTTATCATATTATTACATTTTTCTTTCTAAACTTTTTTTATGATGAAGTTCTTGGAACTATAAACTCTCGATAAAGGAGATGAGGATTTATCGAATAGTTCTTAAAATTTGTTTGTGACAAACTGATATGTTATTAATAGGACAATAGCATTTATCAAGTATAGGTCTTTATGTACCATATGGATTGGTTGTCATCATAACCAAGGAATGTAGAGATATTGGTATGGCATGCAGATGAAATGTAGAAGCATATTTTCGCTGAATATGACTTAGCTGCGGAGCGCTCTGCTGTCAAGAGTAGCTCGCAAAGGATATGAGTATAAATGTCCTTCCGACCTGAGACCACCACAATGACCTGCAAGCAACTCACTGTGTTTTGGTGCTGGACTATCTATATTTTCAATACAGTGATGGAAAGTTTTTGGGCACAGTCAAGTACTTGCCAAGTCTATGTGAGTCAAGATGGGATTGACCGCTCCAAGCACTCCAAGTTGTAGGAGTTTATATTTCACTGTATTTTAATTCAGTAAAACCTTGACCAGGATAATCTTTGTGATCAGTCACAGGATTTATGAGGTTGAAATATAACATGGATGACTAATTTAGGGTCTGGCAATTTGCCCTGAAGTTGTCTTTAGCATAAGGGTCAAAGAGATGAATTATGCGGTAACCATATGCTAGGATTCTTGAATGTTACTTTGCAATTTTTTCGACCTATCCGGATATCGAGTATCATTGCTAGATTGTCACTTTGATTAGTACATGAATTAGTTCCTATATTACTGGCTTAGTGTTCGAACCTATGGAGTCACGTACATTGTCGAGCAACGGAGAAAAGGGCTTGACCTAAAATTCAAATGTTCAATTTGGAAGTAGGTGACTTGATTGGACAAATTGGACTGGCTTAATTGAGAATTAAGTTCGAGTTCATACGGAATTAAATACTGGCTATGTCCAGCTAGCACTAGGCATTAATTGCCGGGTTAATTCCAGGGATGAAAATGAATTAATTTGTAATTCAAGGTATGAGCAGGGTTTTCGAGTTTGAGTCTTAATTTGATTATGATCTGAATTAGTGTTTAAATTAATTTAGCTTTTAGAGGGTTTATGGTTTGAGTCCTAATATGGTTAGGACCCAAATTATTTTTTTTGCCAAAGCCGGTTTTTATTTTGAATTTGGAATTCAAATTAAATAAACAAATATTTTTAACTCCCCCCACTGTTCATTCTAAGAAGCTTCTCAGCGTTATGGGCTGTTCTAAAATTTTTTGGCTGGGCTATGAGAGGTGTGCTGCAATTAGGAGCTTTGACGATCTCAAAATAGGAATTTAAAAAAAAAAATGGGAGAGAAATCTATGCAACAGATTTCTGTTCGCATGAACAGATTAGATTTTTGTTTGTGCGAACGGAAACCTGGTACGCCGTTTTTGTTCCTGATATGCAGATTGGGTTTATCCTCAAAAACAGAAATTTGTTTCTCCAGAGAAAAGCTTTTAATCCCCACATCCTTTTTCTTCTTGAGTGAGAGATTGGAAAAATATTTTGAGAAAGGTTAGTGAGCCCCACCCCTCTGAAAGGTAGTTTTAGAAAGGTGATAAACCCCTCTTTTAGGAAGAAGTTCCAGTGAAATTCATCCCCCCTTTCCATGTAGCTTCGGCGTGCGAGCAAAGTAGAAGAGTGGCACCTGACATTCTTGCAAAGCGAAATCCAAAAACCTTTGCTATTTTCTGCTGCATATACAAAGGTAAAGTCAGAATTTTTGCTGAAAAATTCTGTTTTCTTGCTTACCGATTCCTGGGGATCCAATTTTTCGTATTGGATTTTTCCATCAAATAGTTTGCTTTTGAATATCTCTTTCAAAAAACATTTTCTATTGCTTGTCATGTGAATCAACTTCTGAAATCTTTTCTCGGATGCTGAAGGTAGAAAATTTTTCAATTAGTTGATTTGAAGGTGTTTTTCTAATGATATTTATGCTTGACATCGGGAGGTTGATGAACTCCAATTTGGCATGGCTAATCAAGTGATTATTTAACTTTTTTTAATGCCATAGCCATTTTTTGTGTACTTTGTCAGTGTAGAGGAAGAGCCAGATAAGGTCTTGCTGTCCTGTTCTTTGTTTTCTTCAAATTTTTTCCATTCATGACTGCCCTAGAGAAAACTCCTATTCTCCTTTCTAGACAAAAAATTAAAGTTAACTCTACACACCTTTTTATCCTGAAAAATAATTACATTCTTGTTAGCCAAAGAAAATGAATTAAACCTCATACAAGATTTTATTTAGATATAGTTGTGCATTTCCTTGTCAGGGCCTGTTTAGGAATGATCCACTGGATCTGGCTGGGTTGTGAGGGAAACAGAGCATTGGAGCGGGAGAGGAGGCAGTGGGAGCATAGAGGGAGAGGGCAAGGAGTCAAGTACCCCAATCCCATCGGATTTAAAAAAGGGGACCTGGATAGGTCTTCCTTTTCATCTTGCTGGGATTCAGCCTGTGATCCCCCAGCAATATTCTTCTCTCTTCTCAAGCTACCCCCTCTCTCCCCCCTCCAGTGCTCTCTTCCACTCCCGATCCTGCCGGATCTAGAGGATCATTGGCAAACAGGTCCTTAATATTATTTATTATCTTATTTGTTATAGCATTTAGGGGATTGTGTTTCAGATTTCCTATCTTGTAATTTTTATCTGAGATGATTTTACTTTTGTCAAGCAAGCCTTGTTTTCTTCCCTCTTATTTTGGCCCTTTTGAAGTCGAGGAAACCTTTGTGACTTCCTCTCTAGTTGCATGATTTTGCACCATGTAAACAAGAAGGTGGGTTTTTCTTCTTGCTAGAGATTTAATGCCAAGCCCTTCTCTTGTTTGAAAATGCCTTGACCTAGTAATTTGGCACTGACTTGGAGGGTTGAGGTTGAAGGCTAGTAATGGCATCTTTCAAACATTCAGAGGTTGTATATTGATTCATATGGTTGTTCCCTCATGAATGTAATGAAGATATTTGGCTGTTTAATGTGTAAGTAAATGTTCAGACATCAGCACTCCAGATTCTTATAATTGTTCTCCCATAAATGTGATCAAAATTTTTGCTGTTTAATTGGGAGATATATGTTCATACATCTCCTCCCCATTATTCTTTTTCTGGATTATCATGCAGTTATGTATAAATGGTTCTCATTATAAATAAATAAAATAAAGAATTGACTTAATTCAGTGAACCTTGTGTATATGTCCTGCCAACTTTTTGTTAGAACAACCTCCTATCTAGTCATACTTGAAATATTATTTTGAATTCTGAGATGACTGAGTTTTCTTTGTTGGAGTTCTTGAAATTTTAGCTCTTTTGATATTGCTTTACATAAGCAGGTAATGGAAAAGAGCAACTTTAAAATAGTGACGGATGAGGAGATTGATGTTGCCCACTCTGGGCAGTATTTATTAAATCTTCCTATCAAATTGGAAGCATCTAAGGTTCAAATTAATTCTGAACATTTGTATTCTCACCCTTATAATATGGCACATTTGTTGAATTTTATCCTTTAATTTTTCTTATTTTGTCTGAGGAATGCAGCTTGACAACAAGCTCTTGTCAAAGTATTTTAAAGAGCATCCTCATGAAAACCTCCCTGAATTTTCAAACAAGGTACCAGTCAAGTCTAAATGCAGAATGCTGAATATAATAACTTAGATATTTTTGCTGATATCAAGCACTATGTTTTCTTGCTATGTGCAGGTAGAACTAATGCATGAGGCTCTTGATTTTCTAGCTTTTCTAAATTCATCATCATCTTGATAGTTTAGTTCATTTAGACTTTATGTCCATTCTCTTTATTCCATTTCTTGTTGCACAGGTTTCCTTATCCCTCAACTAAGGTTTTGCTACAGTTCTCATCCCAAAGATCAGATTATTACCAATTTTAAATGCACTATTTGTGCCTTTGATGAAGGAAATCACCCAGAACTTATTCTCTTGGGAGCTTATACAAACTTTTAATATTCTTTCCTGAAATTTTCAACTGCTTTAACTACTTCTGCATAGATAGCATGTCTTGCATATCATATGGTCATGGTTAATCCTCGTTCTTCTAGAAAGTGACATTTCTGACTTCTGATATTCTTGAAAGATCGTTTAGTCATTATTCCAAATTCAAGAATGATCGATTGTTCTAGATAACTGTCAAATTTGAGGATTTATAGATCGAAACATAGAAGCACAGCTCAAAATTGTAATTTGGTTGTTCTGTGGTGATTTGGTCATTTCCTTTATATATCATGCAGTTATTTGCTGATATATCATATTCATTATCTTATGCAAAAAATCTGTGTCCACGCCATTCAATTTCACTGCAAGAACTTTGTTCTGCAAATGAAAAGCTTACCCTCCTTCTTGGTGAGCATCTGCAAAATGTTTCTTAGGTTTGAGTATCATCTATTAACTAACATCTGGTCTTAGAACTGCAAGAAGGGCATGTATAAACCAAAACCCTCCCCAAGATTTTGCGTGTGCTGGAAGACTAATATGTTTGATTACTATTAGGTGGGTTGGGCCCTTTTTTTTTTTTTGGGAGGTGGGGGGACTTGTGTAACATCTGATCGTAACTTCAGATCATATGGTAAGGGTTTTCTCTACTGTTCGAAAATCTTGTCATCACTATTATATGAAGTACTGCTTTAGTAGCATCTAAACGAATCTCTTAATCATTTATCTGCATACAAAAAGAATTGAATTGCTTTTGGCTAATATTGATATCTTTGCTTTCTATGCCTTATCTCTTGCACTTATAGCATGTTCCTCTCTACCCAAAGCCACCTGCTTCTGTCCACCGTACTTCATCTTCCACATGCCTCACTCCCCTGAATCATGGGTCTGAAGATAATGAGACCTAAAGCAGAGGGATGACAATGGAAAGAGAAGGAAACTGGGCTCCCCTGGTTAGATCAAAGGATGATGGCAGAAAAAATGTGGGATTAGTTGGCTTTTTAATTTGGTTATCTTATGACCTTAAAATTTCTTTGTTAATGTGCATGACGGTGCAAATAACATGGGCTATTCAAATCAGCTATTGAAGGATCCCTGTAAAACCAAAAGAAATGCAGTGGCAGGAACAGGGCGGGGTGGGGGAGGGGGCTGCAGAGCCAGATGCTTGAGCAAGATCTTGTGTGCCTTAATGCCTTTGGTTCACTGAGATAGAATGTCTGCGCACCTTATTAATATCATGAATTTGATTAGAATTTCCTTTTCTTTTACCTTATGTTTTATATCTCATGTTGAGAAAAATAACATGCTTTGACTATCTTATCCCTGTCTCATGAAATTCCAGTTTATATACATATTGTGATTAGATTACCTATCACATATCAAAACTAGTTTTACAGTCTCATATTTTTAATCTTTATTCCACTGATATACATCTTATTGAGTTAATTAGAATTGTCAGTAATATATTTCTTTTAATTCTTCAACCATTCTGGTGACCTTTGTATGTACAAAAGTACATAATTTTTCGCCGGGGCATAGGAATAGATCAAACAACTGATTATTTTTTTATGGAGAAACTGGATATGATCATAGCTTGCATATGGATGTGGTTCCTCAAAAAGACCAGGTACACCAGCAATATTTACTTTTCTAATTAAAAGATTTTCCAATTAAGTTTTTGAATTTAATGATTACTGCAGGCTTCAAAAGCTCTTTTCCAATAAACCAAGTCCAAGACCTAAGAAAGATCCTAAGAAAACCGATGAACCAAGTCCTGATACAGATGAGCAAGACCTATTTGTTGAACGTATTCGTATTGAAAACATGGAACTAAGGTTCTATCAGATGTCTTAATTTTGATGCTTTTGGTGATCATGTTAATTTTAATGTTTTCCTTCTACATTCCAGCATGAAAAACCTACTTGGCAAGATCATGATCCAGGAACCAACTTTTGATAGGATGATTGTTGTATACAGGTAGTTCTTTTGTCTTTCTTTGAGCATAGTCATAGTGGTTTTGGTGTGAAAAAAACTATGGCCTTTTAGTATTGCTTATTGGTGATGATCTTGGGAAGGGAAAGTGCGGAATATTAAGATATTGTCTAATTGAGCAAATGTAACAACATTATTATCCATGATTATCATTGATAACTTTTCTTTTTTACTGATGAATAATAACCTGTTCCTCTTATCTGATGTTAATTGGTATCTTGACAGGCGGGCTGGCACCAATAATGAGACAGACCAAGGGATATATGTGAAACACTTCAAAAATATACCTATGGCCGATATGGAGTTAGTACTGGTCAGTATTCCTGCTTCAGGTTTTGCCGAAAACAGAAGTCCTTCAACATTTTTACCCTTTTTTTTCCATATTTGACCTAGTTAGCGAGCTGGAATTATTAATTTTGCAGCCTGAAAAGAAAAACCCTAGTTTAACTCCTATGGACTGGGTCCAATTCCTTGTTTCTGGCATAATTGGACTTGTAAGTTTTCCACTTTTGAAATCATATAGTTGAATAAATTTAGCATTATTTGTTTCTTTCCATTTTATGGCATACTCATTTTATTCAGGTCGCTCTTATTAGCTCACTTGAAATGCCTAAAGCTGATATCTGGGTTGTGATAGCTATCCTTTCTGGTCTTCTTGGCTATTGTGCTAAGATTTACTTCTCGTAAGTACTTATGTTTTAGTGTTTTTTTTTTCGTGATCGGTTAGCTGGGTCCCGTGTAAAGACTTTCTTTTCTGAATAAGATTTGCTTGAGTCTTTTCTTTAACAAAATTCATTTTCACTTATGCAATGCAGATGTGCTAAAAGTTGAACCACCATTCTGATTTTTGAATTATTAATTCTTAGATTTAAAATCTATACTGGTGCTTTTTGTATGAAAGTTTTAGTTATTTTAAAGCACTTAATGCTTATTTTTAATTTTTACATCAATCATGTACAACTTGGCTTTATTATTTTGTCACGTCTCTTTTGTTTAATTTCATATTACATCTGATGGACATAATATAGATGAGACAGCTACCATGGAAATGAAGATTTTACTGCTTTTAAAGCTACTAATTTGGTTTAACAAGTTATCATGCCCTGATACATTGGAGTATTTTTGTAACTTGGCCATGAGCAAATAGCTACACTATGATTTCATTAAAAGGTAGGATGTGCATAGCAGAACATGCTAGGCACTTTTGAGCAAATAATGGCCATTATAATTGTTATCATAGTCGATAATGTTTTCCATGTTGTTGTGTTAAAATAGGATAATGGCATTATTGAACCCCTGATCTAGATCATAATGTATAATAGCCTAGGGTATTATTTGTTGCTTGTAAGGTAGTGCATAAGGTTTGTTAGTTTACTTAGTATGATATCTTATTACTATACACCTATATGTCACATATTCCTCCTCTAAATTACTCCCACAAGTGATCATTTCCAATAAGTTACCATTTTCTGTTTAATGTATTGGTACAATGTGCGTCCCCAACTGTTTCCTGAGAAGTCTGTAAAGCTATGTTTCCTTATCTGACTTCCGTCTGATAGGAGTTAGTATTTTATCAGGATTAAGGATTTTGAGATATTTGGTTTTGGTACTCTTAAGGGAACATAGAGTAGTCTTTATGTGATAGCTCAAGTGATTAGGTTTGGAGAGACTTCAGATTTAATAACAGCCATAAATGTAGTTCTAGTTTTTCTGATTTGTGCTCCATGGAGTTAAAATGGTTTAGGCTTTGGATCTGTATTGTGATATTATATAAAATATAGGAGTATTTTATGAAAGGACTTGTAATGATCTAGGACCTCACTTGAAAAGGCTAGCCAAAAGGTTATTAATTGGGATCCTTGTCTCTGCTTAAGTATTGAAGACTTCCCCAACATGCACTCAATTGTGGCACCAAACATATGCCATGTGCGGGTTCTCACATTGTCTCCATTTAAGCCCTAGAATCGTCGTTTAGGGATGGGTCCCATACAAATACCATGACCGCCTCATGCTCAACCCAAAAAGGGTCCATACTATAGTATCCCCAGCTATATGAGTCATAGGCAAGGTTGGGTCAAAGAATTGTAATGACACAGCACCTCACCTAGAAAGGGCTAGTAATGGAAACCCTAAGCTGCTTGCCTTATGTGTTTATACTAGGCATGGGCATAAATTCTGATTTGATTTGGATTTTCTTAAGTTGCTGATTTGATTTGATTAGGATTTTCTTAAATGCTGATTTGATTTAATTAGGATTTTGTTATTTACGGAATTCTATATTTATTTTAGAAATGTTTTTATTTTGTTAAAGCATGTTGTAAGCCTATAAATTTAGGCTTGTAAGACATCATTGGACAGTTTTGATGATTGAGAATTGAGTTGATTTTACAGAATTTCTTGCCTACCTTTGATTTCTTGTTTCTAATTTCTTCTTCTTTATCTTCTTCTTCCTCTTCTTTCTTTTCTTCTTCTTCCTTCCATTCAGTTTTGGCATCAATTGGTATTAGAGCGAAGTAGTGAACTGTGATCGGTATTTATTGTTTGCATCAGTTGCGTGATATTTGTTGTTTTTTTATTTAGGCACTTCAAGCATCCACGAAACCCTAGCCACCATTGCTTCGCTAGTTAGCCACTCCAAGCCCCCATAAAACCCTAGCCACCATTGCTTCCCTATTCAACCTCTCCAAACCTTTACAAAACTCTAGCCACCACTACTTCCCTTATCCAGCCACTCCAAACCTCCCACTCGATTACGACTCCTGCAGAAGGGAAAAAATAGAGGAAAGACCTGACATGGTCAAATTTCCCTCTCTAGCTGCTCCAAGCTTCCCACCCGATTGAGGCTTTTGAGGATGGGAAAAAGCAAAAAAAAAATAAAAAAAAAGAAATACCACTCTTTGGATCCTTGGAAACTCCAAAACAAGGTATACTTTCTCCATACTTGAAATTTGTGACTTATCCCATATTAATTGCTAACCTAGCAAATTGTAAAGGATCCAAATGAACTACCAAAGCTTATTTGTCTTTTCTTTTATTCAAAATCCTATTTGCTTGCACCTTATTCACTTAAATTTTTAAATTTTTTTTTTTTATTTGCTTGCATAAAATTTTTTTTTTGCTTCATGGCATCACTTCACATAATTGCAGTCATTAATTTCATGATTTTTGCAAGAACAACATAGTAGTTGGAGGATCATTATTTATTGAAATTTAAGTCTGGAATCCAGCATTTATCTTTTTATCCAAATTTCTAAAATCATAAATTGTTGGATTGAAGTCACTATGACTGTTCGAGACCTCTCTAACATCCATAATACATTGGACAAGTGGGTCGACATCCTTGAACATAAAGTTGATACATTCCAAACATCCATTGACCAATTTCAAGAAGAGATGACTAAATAGTTTTTCCAATTTCAAGTTACTTTAGGCAAACGTTATTATGAGGATAACTCTCCAGTTTCTTTGAATGTTAAGCATGTTGGTAGCACAACTAACAGTCATAACCCCATAGGGACTTCATATGCTAACTCGGCTTGCTACCTACTCCTACCATTCCTCCATTGCACCATGTTAGGACTTTAATGTCAAGGGGCATAGAGCACCATACAATGGAAGGAGATTTGCCCTTGCTGCAAATCCTCCTCAACTTGTTTATTATAGAGAACTCTCACTTGAGTTAGGGCATATAGACAAGAAGGATCCTAATCTAGAGGATGACCTAGGAGCCTATCCTAGGCCTCGAAATCCTCATGCTAGGCATCATGATGGAAGTCATGAGAGATTACCAAGGCACTCCCCTCCTTGATACCACCAAAACCAACAGGGATATTATCTCGATAATACAGGGGATATCACTAAGAGGGTAAAGGTTGAGGTTCTTGGTTTTGATGGTACACTAGATTCCAATACCTTCTTAGACTAGTTAGTAGACATAGAGGATTTCTTTGAATGGTATGACGTGATCAATGGTTAGCAAGCTCATTTTTTGCCAAGATGAATCTCATTGGCTTCGCCAAGCGGTATTGGCATGGAGTGCAGATAAATCTAGTGTGTATAGGATGAGATCCTATAGACTCGTGGATTGAATTGAAAGAAAGATTGAGAAATAAGTACATCCTCATGTATTATAGGGCTCAACTGATAGAGCAAATGCTTATCCTTAGATAACTATCTTCTATTGTGAATATTTGCCTAAGTTTGAGGAGTTGTTAACCGGATGTGATATCAAGGAGCAACCATGGGTGTTGGTCACTCAATTTATCACTGGACCGAGGCTATAACTTAAAAGGGAGGTTAATATTTATTCACCTGTTTTTCTTGAGGAGGCCTATCACAAGATCTTAGAGATTGAGAAGCTTCACAAGATGTCTTCTTAGAGGTGCATGACTTTCCAAGCTAGGGAGTCATCTCAGTCTAGAATAACTAGGAATACTTTCTCTAGTCTCGTTGCTTCTTTAAAAGTAATAATCTTGCTAAGAGAACCTTAGCATATCATCATAGAGATGCCAGTGTCACCAACCCTCATCATATCATCTCTGATATTGAGTGCCATAACTATTATGGTAAGGATCACATTGCAGCTCAATGTCCTCATCATATTGTGACTTTAGATTATAAAATCGAAACCTTACCAACTGAGGATGACTTCCAGGATTTTGAGATTGAGCATGTCTCCGAGTATGAGGACGACGATGAGGAAGGACAAGGCAATGATAAATTTTGTGGAATCATGAGGTGTATTTCGTTTGCCTCAATGAGCATGGATGAATGAAAGTGCACTTGCATTTTTCATACCTATATGAAATGTGAAGATGTAATGTGCAAAGTCATCATTGGAGGGAGTTGCATAAATGTGTTTTCAAAGTCTGTCATTGGAAAGCTATAGTTCTAACTTGAACCACATCCCAGCCATTCAGAGTGGCATGGGTTGACAGGACTTATTTGCCTATTATTGATAGATTTTTTGTTCCCTTATACATGGATGATTACTCGGATAAATTCTAGTGTGACATCTTTCCTATGGATGTCTCATATTGTTAGGTTGACATTGGTTGAATGATCTAGAAGTCACTCATTATGGACAAGACAACACTTGTGTTGAGGTCTAAAGGCAAAACCATATAGCTTTAGCCCACCACACCCTTTGAGTTGGATAAGGTGGCATGTAGGACTCCGACACCCAATACCCCTTTGTATGCTTTGAGTTCTTTTAGTGCACATGCTTCGAGTTCTTCCTCTTCTCAATGAGTTGAAAAGGTACGCCTTCATCTTCTGACTCAAAGGAAATTTGAGAAAGAGGGTAAAAAATCAAACATTGTTTTAGTGTTAGTAGCCAAAGCGATTTCATGAGGTCTATCTCAGTCACAAGTTGACCTTCTCCTGAAAGTCAGATTGTTGTTTGAGAGATTGAAGGATAAGTACACCACTTGTCCTAATTTTGGACTTATATATCAGAAGATTATGGACGGTAATTGTCATGACTATGTAGATTTTTTTATCAAAGATGCTTGTTTAGGGATTTTAGGCTATGTATTCTTCACACTTTATTTAGAGATTTTATTGTTTGGAGTTGCATGTTGGTAGCCTCACTAGTCATTTTGGACGTGCTAAGACTAGCCATGTTTGAGAATCGATTTTATTGGTCCTCTTTAAAAAAAAATGTTGCTCAGATTGTGTCTTAGTGTTGCTCTTGTAACTTAGCTAAGACTAGGAAAAGAAACACTGGTTTGTACACATCATTGCTTGTCCACACACACCTTAACAAGACCTTAGTATGGAGTTTATTTTTAGATTACTTAGGACTGATAGAGATCATGATTCCATTTTAGTTGCTACGGATAGATTTTCTAAGATAGCCCATTTCATACTTTGTGTAAAGACAATTGATGTTTTATATGCGACTAAGTTGTTCTTCTGTAAGATTGTTTAACTATATAGCTCGCCTTCTTCCATAGTGTATGACATGAATGTCAAGTTTGTTAGCTAGTTTTGGAAAATGCTTTAAAAGTTGTTTGAGACAACTCTTAAATTTTCATTTGCTTTCTTTTTCCAAACTAATGGATAGATTGAAGTTATTAATCATAGTCTAGGAAATTTGCTTAGATGTCTTGTGGAAGAAAAATTAGGAAACCAAACTTGTTACTTATTGCTGATGTTAGTGGGAAATATGGTTGGACCGGAGACATAGGGCCTACTACAGTGAAGGCAAGACTAATGACCCGATCGTCAATATGGGTTGCAAGTTGTATATTGAATCAGATCACTACAAAATATGTGATTAGTTGCTCAAACAAAGCCTCGTTGATCGTTCGGGGAGAGTTCGGGCACAAGCCCCTGAGTGAGTACTGGTAGGGGACAACTATGCTCCAAGGCATCAGCGAGCTTGCTTGCCAACCGCCTGGGAAGCGTTCAGCCGCAAGCCCCTGAGTGGGTATTGGCAGAGACCAACTCCTATGCCCCAAGGCATCAATGAGCCTCGTTGATTGCTTGGGGAGGTGCTCGGCTATAAGTTCCTAGGTCTTAAATACCCCACAAGTACTTTGACTTACAGGATCTTGGCAGCATACCCATTCTCAAATCCTGGGAAAATTATACCCGGACATTCATCGATGAAGCTTCTACTTGTGGCCAGCTCTCTGTCATGTCTCAAAATCCCTAATCATCGCCAGATTTGGACGAATGGGGGAGGCATGCCGAGATTCCTTGAATTTTGGCACACCATTTAATGAGGCGTGCCATATAACGAACTAGCGAGAAGAATACATTTAAGAAGATAGGATGCTGCCAATATACAAGAAAGCTCTAAATGACAAGTGGAAGGCTCCACTGTCTCTCGCAGGATCCAGTAGGATCTTGTCCAGGACCAAATTATCCCTCGTATCATAGTATATAAAAGGATTCCAAGTGAATTCTTAAGGTACACGAGCTTTCCCGCTTACACTTCCATTGTTGGTATTCATATTGACTTGAGCATTGGAGTGCCATCGCCGGGACCACTCTTGGTAGGGCTTTTTTGTAGGTACCATCTCTCGAAGACTGGCTTGCATCGCCTACTCCAGTGCTTCTACCAGCTTTAGCAATTCCTTTTGGTGCTTGACGAATTTTGGCACTAATAAATTAGAGGAAGGGCTTGAATATTTGCGGAAAGTGACCCGCGAGACGAAAAGCTATGCCACTCAAGAAGACTGCCTCTCGCTGCACTAATACCATGGCTTCTCGGTTAGTAGAAAGGGCGGCGGAGAGCTAGGATAATGATTTGTCTCGCCCAGCATTAGCAGGAATCTCACCATCACCACAAGCAGCGATGATGGGCCGGATCGATTTAAATTGATGAGCAAATCCATAATCTACTGGTAGCCGACCAAGCCATGCAGGTTGCCCCTGCATCACCTCGGACAACACTCCCACCTGTTACGCCATGCATAGCCTCTCAATCTCCGGCACTACCCATACTTATGCCACCATTGGTGATGCAACATCCGGTACCTGGAGCAGCACCTCTATCGCCGGAGCAGTCATAGATCCCTTTGAAGGATCTTGGACGGACCACCCATCACCGTCATTGCCATCCTAGAAGTTTAGGGACAAGGAGACAATATCTTGAAAGCTCTCGGTTGGAGCACGACTCTAGTCTTGATCGCCGATCTTTGCAGCGATCAAAAGTCTTGGCCGATCGAGACCTTCAGATCGCTTAGAGGCTCAAGAAGATGGATCTGCGAAGTGAGGCGATTTACAATCCTTTTTAAACCTCGAATGATGGGTCAGCAACGAGCCACCATTTGATGATAAGATTATGCGGGCACTACTTTTTTGGCATTTCAAAATAGCGCAACTTGAAAACTATGATGGAATCACCGACCCCGATGACCACTTGGCGAGTTTTAGAGCGATGATGCTCCTCCATGGGGCTTCTAATCCCATCCTCTACCAAGCCTTCCCCTCTGTTACAGTAGTAAACAAGATCCATTCGGCCCTGACACGCGTCCTCCTTGGAGGCTGGCGCGGCAACGTACTTCTCCACCTCGGCCCCAGCTCGGCCATATACTCCACCTCGGCCAGGTACTTCTCCACCTCGGCCCCAGCTCGGCCATATACTCCACCACCTCGGCCAGGTACTTCTTCACCTCGGCCTCACCTCGGCCCCAGCTCGGCCATATACTCCACCACCTCGGCCAGGCACTTCCCCACCTCGGTCCCACCTCGGCGGGGAATCTCAGTACCTCGGCCTCACTTCGGCCATGAGAAATCCAACTTCGGCACGCCCGCGGCATGTGCCCAGTTCCAACTCGGCAAGCCCACGGCGCACCCAGCCTCCCTGGCTCAGCCCGGCGGGACCCCCTCGGTCTGGCGCTCCCGCACCACAGGTCGGCTCCGCGTGGGTACTTCTGCCCTCCCTGGCTCTGCCTATAGGGAGAAAGGTTCCCTGGCTCCGCTCGCCGTAGCCGAGCACGTCAACGAACATCCATGCAAGATTGCACGGGCGAGCTCTCCCATGCATGCCCAGCCTGCCAAGCCTCCGCCCGCACGTTGAACCGGCTCCCTCGGCTCGCGCAACAGCAACAGGGGAGGAGCCCGTCCGCCTGACCTTGCCGGTGTACCCGCACGGCTCCCCTCGGCGACGCCGCGCTCCGGGTCTGCCTCCGCCAACTCCGCCCTCCTGCTCCAGTCCGGCAGCGGATCCGGCTCGGCCTGAGTGGCACCCCAGCAGCGCCTCGCCTAGGCTTCGCCTGACCTCGCCGACGGCCCGGCTCGCCTCCGCCCAAGGCTGCCCCTGCTCCGCCGGCGGTCTTGCTCTGCCCCCGGTAACCTTGGACCCACCTCGGCACGTCCGGTCTCTCCAGCTCCACACGGCGTGCGACCGCAGCAAGGCTCCGCCCGATCTCGCCGGCATGGCGCCCCCCCGCGACAGGTCGGCGGTCCCGCGCGGCTCTGGCCCCTCCCGGAGGTTCTTCGGTGAGCGAACCCCCCTCCGGCTCCACATGCTCTTGACCGGCACCCAGTCCGGCAAGGGAGGCCTCCGCCCCCACGTCTACCCGCTCCGGCTCAGCCCGACGGGACCCCCCTCGGTCTGGCGCCCCTGCGCCGCTCCGCTCGCTTCCACCCTCCTGCTCCAGTCCGGCAGCGGATCCGGCTTATTAGATCCGGCACCAACACGCGTGCTCCTCTCCAACTCCACCCGAGCCCCGGGTCCCCTGGCTGGTTCGGCCTCGCCGGCGCGCCCAGCATGGCACCCCGGACGCCTCCGTGCCCAGCGCGGCACGGTCCCAGCATCTTCGAGCCCGGCGACCCTGAGCCCGGCGGCTCCGAGCTCGACACCCACGCGCGTGCCCCTCTCCGGCTCCGACTCTGCTTGCAGGAGGCTGGCATCTCCGAGCCCGGCGCGGAACGCCCGGCTCCCCCGAGCCCGGCGCGGAACGCCCGGCCCCGAGCCCGGCGCGGAACGCCCGGCTCCCCCGAGCCCGGATCGGCACGCCCGACGCCGCCAGGCCCCAGCTCCGGTGTTCAGCCGACCTTGGCAGCGCCTCGCGAGGCTCCTCCCGGCTTCACCCATGCATGACGTCCGGTTTGGCACGTGCCCGCGTGCACAGCTCGGCTCGCCCATGTGGTGCCTGGTCCGGCACGCCCACGTGGCACCCCATTCCGTCCATGCCTGCTCCGCACCCCAGCACGCCCGTGGTCCAGCTCCGCTCCCCCACGGTCTGGTTCGACCAGGAGCAGCACGTGGGTCCGTGGCACGTGGGTTCGCATCCATATGTATGGAGCCTTGCACACCGCTTCGATCAGCTTGAATGGAGGCCCCCACGGGCCTTCTCCCGGTCTGCGTGCCCGCATGGCAGCCTGGAGTAAAGTCCCAGCCAACTCGGCACTTCGATGTCTCAGTCCAGCTCAGCCACTAAAGAGCATTGCATGGTTCTGTCTCATCCACGTGGGTCCGTCACTCTTTTCAAGGATCCCCAACCACGTGGGTCCTATAGCACGCCGCCTGACACGTCGTCTGCAAAGAAGGTTTGCATTTAAGTTTCCTAAACCACTCTTTACACTAACTAGTGAATAGTGCCATGTCCAAGGTACTGTACCCTTGCACCAACTCCCTGAACCACCCAAAAGAAGAAGGTTCACCAACCCATCATGGCCTCACAGGCAATCCTAGCCTGACAAATCTACATCAAGACCAACACGCCTCCCCCGAACGACAGGAGCCACTCATCTACATAAAGACTGGCACGGAGAGGTAAGGGGGGGAGGTAAGAGACAATACACGCTCTTCATTCTTAGATGATCTATCACCCTCTGGCAGCGGAGAGTCCCCCAAGCTCTTCGTCTCAAAGGTCTCTTATTTCCTTCGATCGTCCCACTGACTTGATCGTCGGAGTGTCTTTGCCGGAATCCCCGGCGCAGGTCTTCCCTGTTTTGCAGGTATCGTCCAATGGAGGGACAATACGGAAGAAGATTACTCCTCATCGGAGAGTCTCACAGGAGGACCACCACAGTACAAAGCCCCCTTCATCCCCACGACTAAGACTATGTTCCCCTTGATCGTCTCCGACCAACGAGCCCAGTTACACTGGTAGGGAGTCCACTCACCAAGGCCACGTATGAAGCTACAGGCCACGGCGATCTAGGCGGCAACAGATTGGCGCACCAGGTAGGGGGGCAGATCCATGCTCCTGAATAAGGTGGGATGATGGTTTCCACCTTTGTCCTTAGTCCCTGGGGGGCAGACCGGGGGCACGGGGATGGAGGCACGAGAACTTCTCCCTCTCTCTCGAGGCTCCAAGGAGTGGCCTCGACCAAAAAATCTTGAGCTGTGAAGGTGCATCGCCACCCTTGACGGGGCACCTGGCATCAAGCCAAGGATGGAGCCACCTCCCAGCGGTATCACCATCCAGGAGCCCCACCAAAAAAAAAAAAAGGAGAGAAGAGAAGAAGGAAAAAAGAAGAGAGGGTCTGGCCATCGTGAAGGAGAAAGAAATCCATGCAACGGAGTTTGCTCCCATGCAACGGAGCTTACTCCCTCATGCAACGGGAGTCTCTTCTTCTCCCATGTAATATGCAACGGAGTTTGCTCCCATGCAACGGAGCTTACTCCCTCATGCAACGGGAGTCTCTTCCTCTCCCATGCAACATGCAACGGAGCCTCCTCCCATGCAGCGGAGTCTCCCCCCCATGCCATGAAGTTCCTTCCCATGCAACAGAGTTTGCTCCCATGCAACGGAGCTTACTCCCTCGCGCAGCAGGAGTCTCTTCCTCCTCCATGCAACGAGGCCTTCTCCTTCCACGCGACGGAGTTATTTCCTTCATGCAACAGAGGTCTCACTTCCTCCCAGGCAGTGGAGGCCCACCTTCCTATGCAACAGGGGCCTTATGCTCTCATGCAACGAAACTCCCTCCCATACAACAGGAGCCTCTTTCCTCCCAAGCGACGGGAGTCTTATACTCCCATGCAATGGAGCTTCTCCCCAAGCCACGAAGCTCCCCGTGCAACGGAGCCTTGCTCTCTCATGCACCCGAGTTGTATTCTTACGTGCAAAGGAGTCTCGCTCTCTCCCAAGATGGCGGTCGGCGAACCTAATTCCGGCCTGCACAAGGAAGAAATATGTCTTTGTTTATTCATATAACCAGAGTTCAACAGGTAACTCCTGCCGCGTTACCTTTATAAAATAAAAAACTGTGTTTCAGTTTTACAGGAAGAGCTCCTGTACCACTATCAAGGGTAAGCACTACAACTTGCCAGAGCCGGTCATAGCCTGGCGCAAGAATTCTTGATCAAAGCCCGGATCCCACGCTCTCCGGCATCAAAGAGCTGAATCCCACATCTACCGCATGACTCTCAGTTCAGCTCCCGTCTTACTCACAGTCCGGAGATGTCCGCGGAGACTCAAAGAAGTCCCGCCATCTACCGAGAAAACTGACAGTTTGGCATTTGTTGTGCTCAAAGTCCAGAGATGTCCATGGGAAGCTCTGGAGCTCCAACAATCCATGGGAAAGAGGAGACAACAGACTCTCTCCGTTGTATTATCTATCACCCTCTGGTAGCGGAGAGTCCCCCGAGCGCTCCGCCCCAGAGGTCCCTTATTTCCTTCGATCGTCCCGCTGACTTAATCGTCGGAGTGCCTTTGCCGGAATCCCCGGCGCAGGTCTCCCCTGTTTTGCAGGAATCGCCCAACGGAGGGACAACAAGGAGGAAGATTATTCCTCACCGGAGAGGCCCACAAGAGGGCCACTACAATACCAAGCCCCTTCCCTCCCAACTACAACTATGTTCCCCTTGACCGTCTCCGACCAACGAGCCCGGTGACGCTGGCACGGAGCCCACTCACCTTGGCCACGCAAGAGCTACAGGCCACGACGTTCTAGGCGGCAACAGATTGGCGCGCCAGGTAGGGAGCGCGGAACCCAGTTCCTCCACGACGTCCCGGACTTCGGTCTGGAAGGTGGTGCGGAACCCAGTTCCCCACGACGTCCCGGACTTCGGTCTGGAAGGTGGCGCGGAACCCAGTTCCCCACTACGTCCCGGACTTCGGTCTGGAAGGTGCCTTGGAACCCGATTCCGGCATGGAGGCCCGGACTTCAGTCCGCATGTTCTCCCTTGAGTTCCTCCGCCAGGATGGCTCCCCCGAGGTCGAGCGTTGCTCCCTCGAGGTCGAGCATCTGGCCTGAGTCGAACCACTGCTCTTTGGCTTCCTCCGTCAGGATGCCTCCCTCGTGATCGAGCGTTGCTCTCCCGAAGACAAGCATCTCACCAGAGACGATTTTTCTCTCCTGCTTCTTGGTCTTTTTCAACAACTTTCATGCCTTCATCAAAGGTTCCGACAGATACTTTGAGGTCGGCCATGATGACCATATGCCCGGTCATATATGTGATTACCCAAGTTATACACCTCACCAACCTATGCCTCCATGATACCACCTTCTACCTGGTCAAAGAAGAGTTGGACAGAAGTGCTGGCACCGTCATGATACACCTAACTCAAGGCAAAAACACTTACAGGCAAGTAAGTTTCAAAAACAACACCTTCTAAGTTGTGTTGCAGGGTGTTCCCAGTCCATGGAAAGAACAGCCAGACTTGATGCCTTCATCTAGGCCTTCAAAGAACAACAGCTAATCTCTGGTAAGTTCAGTTTTATTTAATGACTAACTTCTTGCAGTCGGTACGGAGCCCGCTAAAGTGCAGAGCCGAATGGATGAGAATACTCCCTTTATCCAAAATGAAGACGTTTTGAACTTAGGGAGTGGGAGCATCTGTTACAGTAGTAAACAAGATCCATTCGGCCCTGACACGCGTCCTCCTTGGAGGCTGGCGCGGCAACGTACTTCTCCACCTCGGCCCCAGCTCGGCCATATAGTCCACCACCTCGGCCAGGTACTTCTCCACCTCGACCCCAGCTCGGCCATATACTCCACCACCTCGGCCAGGTACTTCTTCACCTCGGCCCCAGCTCGGCCATATACTCCACCACCTCGGCCAGGCACTTCCCCACCTCGGTCCCACCTCGGCGGGGAATCTCAGTACCTCGGCCTCACTTCGGCCATGAGAAATCCAACTTTGGCACGCCCGCGGCATGTGCCCAGTTCCAACTCGGCAAGCCCACGGCGCGCCCAGCCTCCCCGGCTCAGCCCGGCGGGACCCCCTCGGTCTAGCGCTCCCGCACCACAGGTCGCTCCGCGTGGGTACTTCTGCCCTCCCCGGCTCTGCCTACAGGGCGAAAGGTTCCTTGGCTCCGCTCGCCGTAGCCGAGCACGTCGACGAACATCCATGCAAGATTGCACAGGCGAGCTCTCCCATGCATGCCCAGCCTGCCAGGCCTCCGCCCGCACGTTGAACCGGCTCCCTCGGCTCACGCAACAGCAACAGGGGAGGAGCCCGTCCGCCTGACCTTGTCGGTGTACCCGCATGGCTCCCCTCGGCGACGCCACGCTACGGGTCTGCCTCCGCCAACTCCGCCCTCCTGCTCCAGTCCGGCAACGGATCCGGCTCGGCCCGAGTGGCACCCCAGCAGCGCCTCGCCGCGGCTCCGCCTGACCTCGTCGATGGCCCGGGCTCGCCTCCGCCCAAGGCTGCCCCTGCTCCGCCGGCGGTCCTGCTCCGCCCCCGGCAACCTTGGACCCACCTCGGCACGTCCGGTCTCTCCAGCTCCGCATGGTGTGCGACCGCAGCAAGGCTCCGCCCGATCTCGCCGGCATGGCGCCCCCCCGCGACAGGTCGGCGGTCCGGCGCGGCTCCGGCCCCTCGGCGGTTCTTCGGCGAGCGAACCCCCCTCCGGCTCCACATGCTCTTGACCGGCACCCAGTCCGGCAAGGGAGGCCTCCGCCCCCACGTCTGCCCGCTCCGGCTCAGCCCGACGGGACCCCCCTCGATCTGGCGCCCCCACGCCGCTCCGCTCGCTTCCGCCCTCCTGCTCCAGTCCGGCAGCGGATCCGGCTCATTAGATTCGGCACCAACACGCGTGCTCCTCTCCAACTCCACCCGAGCCCCGGGTCCCCTGGCTGGTTCGGCCTCGCCGGCGCGCCCAGCATGGCACCCCGGACGCCTCCGTGCCCAGCGCGGTCCCAGCATCTCCGAGCCTGGCGACCCCGAGCCCGGCGGCTCCGAGCTCGGCACCCACGCGCGTGCCACTCTCCGGCTCCGACTCTGCTTGCGGGAGGCTGGCACCTCCGAGCCCGGCACGGAACGCCCGGCTCCCCCGAGCCCGGACCGGCACGCCCGGCGACGCCAGGCCCCAGCTCCTCCGGTGTTCAGCCGACCTCGGCAGTGCCCCATGAGGCTCCGCCCGGCTTCACCCATGCACGACGTCCGGTTTGGCACGTGCCCGCGTGCCCAGCTCGGCTCGCCCATGTGGTGCTTGGTCCGGCACGCCCACATGGCACCCCATTCCGTCCATGCCTGCTCCGCACCCCAGCATGCCCGTGGTCCAGCTCCGCTCCCCCGCGGTCTGGTTTCGACCAGGAGCAGCACGTGGGTCCGCGGCACGTGGGTTCGCATCCGCATGTATGGAGCCTTGCACACCGCTTCGATCAGCTTGAATGGAGGCCCCCACGGGCCTTCTCCCGGTCCGCGTGCCCGCATGGCAGCCTGGAGTAAAGTCCCAGCCAACTCGGCACTTCGACGTCTCAGTCCAGCTCAGCCACTAAAGAGCATTGCACGGTTCTGTCTCATCCACATGGATCCGTCACTCTTTTCAAGGATCCCCAACCACGTGGGTCCTATAGCACGCCGCCTGACACGCCGTCTGTAAAGAAGGTTTGCATTTAAGTTTCCTAAATCACTCTTTACACTAACTAGTGAATAGTGCCATGTCCAAGGTACTGTACCCTTGCACCAACTCCCTGAACCACCCAAAAGAAGAAGGTTCACCAACCCATCATGGCCTCACAGGCAATCCTAGCCTGACAAATCTACATCAAGACCAACACGCCTCCCCCGAACGACAGGAGCCACTCATCTACATAAAGACCGGCACGGAGAGGTAAGGGGGGGGAGGTAAGAGACAATACACGCTCTTCATTCTTAGATGATCTATCACCCTCTGGCAGCGGAGAGTCCCCCAAGCTCTCCGCCTCAGAGGTCTCTTATTTCCTTCGATCGTCCCACTGACTTGATCGTCGGAGTGTCTTTGCCGGAATCCCCGGTGCAGGTCTTCCCTGTTTTGCAGGTATCGTCTAATGGAGGGACAATACGGAAGAAGATTACTCCTCATCGGAGAGTCCCACAGGAGGACCACCACAGTACAAAGCCCCCTTCATCCCCACGACTAAGACTATGTTCCCTTTGATCGTCTCCGACCAACAAGCCCGGTGACACTGGTAGGGAGTCCACTCACCCAGGCCACGTATGAAGCTGCAGGCCACGGAAATCTAGGCGGCAACACCCTCC
This sequence comes from Areca catechu, assembly GCA_021397845.1. Classification (NCBI taxonomy): domain Eukaryota; kingdom Viridiplantae; phylum Streptophyta; class Magnoliopsida; order Arecales; family Arecaceae; genus Areca; species Areca catechu. The sequence continues at coordinate 120,540,670 of CM038043.1, forward strand.
ACTTTAAAGGGAGCGGCTCGACACTAATACTCAAGCTTGAAATTGCTATTGGTTCACTCTTTTGAATAGCTGAGCTGGGCATTCACTAACCATTTTGTTAGTAGTTGGAGGCCACAGCAACGTTCGGACTATCTCCACACTCTCAGATAGAGGGAAGGAGAGATAATTCGAACTTTGTGAGTCGCTTCAACGTGGCTACTTTGGATATCTGTAATTTGGATTAGTCGATTGCTATGTCAGTCCTAGTGAAAGGATTACTGAAAAATGATTTTTAAAAAGTTATTGGCCAAGACCTATCCTAAGAACTTCGCGGGAATGCTAGCCTGAGCTGAAAAATAGGTTTAGATAGAAGAAGCTTTTATGATGGAAGATCCACCTGCTCCTACATTGGGGGTGGTAAGGAAATGTGGGGATGCAAACTCTTCCCGAAATGTGAGGGAAGACCCCGACCTCGCTCCAGCTCCTTGCGGGAGGAATAGATTCTTCAAAGATTGCTGGCCCAGGGAAGCGCTTCAAGTATTGTCACCAGGAAAGTTCTATACCTATACTTTAAATGTTCTAAGAGAAAGGTGCTAATGGAAATCAGGAGGTACATTATGGTACTTCAAAATATGTGGACATCATTGACAAAGGAATCAAAACAAATTTCGCCTATACCATTGAGACCACGACCATGATATTTAGTGCATTCAGCTACTGGATGAGATTGAAGAGCTGATCATACGAGGTTATCTCAATTGATTCATTCGACAATGGAGAGGGTTGAGAGTGGCAGAGATCACCACAACCTGTTGAACATCCATAGCCATTCTGCCTCCAAAAGGAGATGACCCCATACCATCGGGAAATGTGAAAATGATAATAAGGGGGTGCTGTTAACGTGCCCAGCCGGCGAAGTGGCGTACAATGTCAATAGTTTTTAGTGAAGAGGATGATGATGGCATTCAGTTTCTATACGATGATGCGGTAGTTGTTATTTTGAATATTGAAAATTATGATATACATTGCATTCTCATTGGCAATGGAAGCTCAGCAAATGTTTTGTACTTTGATGTACTTTTGAAAATGGGGACGTTACCCGAATAACTGGTTCGAGTGAATTTTCTTCTTCTAGGATTCACAAGAGATGCGATCCAGGTGGAGAGAATGATTACCCTAATTATGAGAATGGGGCATTACCCTCTACGATAAATTACTCGGATAGATTTCCTGGTCGTTTTGGCATCCTGAGCTTATAATGCCATTCTCGAATGACTAGGCCTTAATGCCTTCTGAGCCATCATCCCCACTTACTGCTTAAAAGTGAAATTTTCTACAACATATGGGATCGAAGTGATCTGAGGAGATCAAAACCTAGCACAACACTGCTATCGCATTGAGTGTCAAGGAAAAAAAGCTATTGAAGACTATCCAGTCAAAGATTTTGATGCTTGGGATGACCCAACCGAGCAACAAGAAGAGCCGGTCGAGGATCTCATCTTCGTATCTTTGGTCGATGAAAATCTAGAGCCGGTCGGGATGACCCAACCGAGCAACGAGAAGAGCCGGTCAAGGATCTCATCTTCATATCTTTGGTCGATGAAAATCTAGAGCCGGTCGGGATGATCGGGATGACCCAACCGAGCAACGAGAAGAGCCGGTCAAGGATCTCATCTTCATATCTTTGGTCGATGGAAATCCAGAGCATATGGTTAGGATCGGCTCTAACTTGGATCAGGTAACTAGAGACTAGCTAACTATATTTTTGGAGGACATCGATGTCTTCGCCTGGGCATTAGTGGATATGCCGGGCATCAATCCCTCGATGATGGTACACCAGTTGAAGGTGGATTCTAAGTGTCGACCCGTCAAGCAAAAAAATAGAGCTTCGCGGTCGAGCGCCAAAAAGTTATTGTTGAGGACTTCGCGGTCGAGCGCCAAAAAGTTATTGTTGAGGAGTTCGACAAGTTGCTTGATGCTAGCTTCATCTAGAAAACTACTTATCCAGAATGGGTCATCAACTGATCATGGTAAAGAAGGCGAATGGCAAGTGGTGAATTTGCATAGACTTTATGAATCTCAACAAAGCATGCCTAAAAGATGGCTACCCATTGCCACAAATTGATCATATTGGTTGATACAACTTCGGGTCATGATCTGCTCAGCTTCATGGATGCCTTCTTTAGATATAACCAAATTTGGATGGCCTTGGAAGATGAGGATAAAATTGCTTTTATTATTGATCGAGGTCTTTTTTGTTACAGGCTTATGCCATTGGGACTAAAGAATGCAGGTGCTACTTATCAGTACCTGATAAACAATATTTTTAAAGATCAGATCGGGTAAAATATGAAAGTGTATATGGATGACATGCTCATCAAAAGTAAAATTGCTAGGACTCATGTCGACGACCTCTAGGAGACTTTTAACATCCTTCGGAAGCACTAAATGAAGTTGACCTCACCAAATGCACCTTCGGAGTGGCCTTAGATAAAGTCTGGAGTTTTATGTTCTTCAACAGGGGGTGGAAGCTAATCTGGAGAAAATCAAAGCCGTCTGCGATGTGAGCCCGCCAAAGGCCGTCAAAGATGTCTAGCGCCTTATCAAAAGCATCGTAACCTTCACTAGATTTTCTTTCAAGTCGGCTGGGCGTTGCCTTCTATTTTTCCAAACTCTAAAGCGCCGGAAGGATTTTCGGTGGATGGAAATATGTCAGAAGGCCTTCGATGATCTCAAGAGTTACCTCGACTACCCCCCGTTGTTGGGAAGGCTGAATCTTGGCGAAGAGCTATTCATATATTTGGTGACCCCTTTGGTAATTTGCGTGGTACTGATCTAGGAGAAGGATAGGATTTAGAAAGTCATCTACCATATCAGTAGAATCTTGAGAGATGTGGAGACTTCTAAGACTAATATACAATCATCGCTGCTCGGAACTCCACCCATACTTCTAGGCCACACTATAATCCTGCTGACTGACCAGCCTATGAAGAATATTCTCCATCGACCTGATACGTCTGGACATATCGCCAAATGGATGATCGAGCTCTCGGAGTTTGATATTAAATACTAGCCCCTACCGTTGATCAAGGTTCAAATACTAGCCGACTTTCTGGCTAAATGCACCATTCCCGATGAACTAATCGAGCCAGAGGCAACGAAACCATTAAAGCTGGCATCAGACACCTTTCTGAGCCCAAATGATACTTGGGAGATATATGTGGATGGATCGTCCAATCCTAAAGGATATCAGGGGCAATAGTCATCGTTAGTCCTGAAGAAATTATCGTCGAGCATTGTCTATATCTTGAATTCTCAGCAATCAACAATGAAGCTGAATATGAGGTCCTGATAGCCGGGCTCGGCATCACCAAAGAATTAGGAGTGCAAGATTTGAGAGTCTATAGTGACTCTCAACTGGTTGTCGGCCACGTTAAAGGCAACTCTGAGGCTCGGGGGGGAACATGATCAAATATCTCTAAAAGGTTAAGGAACTAACCAGTGATCTTCATAGCTTTGAGATCAGACAAATTTCAAGGGAAGACAACTCCCGGGCAGATTGTTGGCCCAAGCTGTAACTATTACACCTATAGTGCTTCCCTGAGGAGCCTATTTCCAGCAGATTAAAAATAACTGTCGAGGAGTCATTAGAAATCATGTAGCTCGATGATGAGCTGTGTTGGATTAACCTGTTGATCGACTTTCTTAGAGACGGTTGACTCCTTGCAGATTGGAAGGCTAGTTGTAAGGTCAAGTACAGATCCTCGGTACTTGTGCATGAAGGGAAACTATCCAAGCAACCATTTTCTTGCCCCTCAGATGCCTATGGCCGTTAGAGATGGAATTCATACTAAGATTCATGAAGGGATCTGTGGAGATCATATCAGAAAAATAGTCTTAGCATATAAGATGCTCCAAGAGGGTTATTATTGGTTGACCATGTAGCAGGATGCCAAGAGATTTGTAATAAAATGTAATACCTATCAAAGGAATGCCAACATTTAGCGTCTCTCGGCCATACTGTTCACTTCTATATGCGTCCCGTGGCCTTTTGCATAGCGAGGGTTGGACATCCTTTGTCCGTTTCCTCTAGCTTTAGGGCAATGCAAGTTTCTGCTAATCACTGTCGATTACTTTACAAGATGGGTGGAGCCTGAGCCACTAGCCCACATCACCAAATCTGATGGGAACATCAGTAGCATAGCTTTCGATGCACCATGAATCTCGATGCAGCATGAATTTCGATGCACATCCAGTACCAGAATAAGTATCTTAGGATATATCTTTATCAAGTATTTGAAATTTGATTTAGGATTAGTTTGGTTAGGATTGAGTTATCTAGCATGGATAGACCTTATCTTGTATTTAAATCCCTTATCCTTATATTGTATTTGAATTTGAACCCATATCTATCTTGTATTCAAATTCAAACGAGGGTTAGGAAAGGTCTATAAATACCATCCTCAGTTCTTTGTAAAAAATAAGTTTGATGAAAATAATTTTTTTAGAGAAGAGTGATTCTTCTTTTCGCTCTGCATGGAGAGGGTGAGAGGCTCAACAATGGCTCCGTAAGGAGAGCACGAGAGGTGCAACCCTAGGACATGATGCGAGGTCATGTCTAGTTATCCCCCTACCCTTTGATTCCACCTTCTTTACCACCCTCATGATCTTTGAGATTCACCCTAACGGCTCCATTAGTGAGGTGGGTGAGATGCCCTAGAGGTGAGAGGTCTCTCTGTAAGTGAGTCCCAAAGTCCATGAGAGTCAAGATTTCTACCTTCCATCTCCATGTTCCTTCACCACCTCACAAAAAAAATAAAAAAAATTAGCGATACCCTAATCTTCGGTGACTTCTCAGCTCACTGACGATGCTTTCCTAATCCTATCCCCCATTAATTTTGGTATCAGAGCCAGAGGATTAGGGTATTGTCATCTTTCCGACTCACCCCAGATTTTTTCTTCTCTCACCAGCCCTGCCGTTCTCTCTCCCCTGTTCTTGCTCCACTACCCTCCTCTTTGGCCAGCACCAAGCCAGATCCAACTGGGCAAACCTCCGCCACCACCAACCGTCGGCCAAGACCATCCTCAGCCTCTCCCTGCCCCATCCCTGCGGCATGACCGTCGCCGTTCCATCGTCGCACAATACCCACCCAGATCAAAGCCCCACTAGAACCCATCCTCGGATGCCATTGCCGACCAAGTCCGTCTCAGTTCCGCTGCCTCCACCGAATCGCCTCCCTTCCACCGTCGACCGCTGCTCCCAGGCATGCCGCTTTTCTTCTTCACCTCCGCCAGCCTTCGCCTAAACCAATCCCTCTTCTATCTGCCTCACCGACGCCCCATCCTCCATCCATGAAGCTTCTCACCAATCGGACACCCGAGAAGACTTAGCGATGTCGCCTCCCACTGGACCTCCCTTCCCCCGGCGAACAGCCACTTATCGTTCCTGCACCATTGCCATCCTCCCGTCCGGAGCCCTACAGCCACTTCGTGAAAAAAAACACCGTGCCGCTCCTGTTCCGCCTCATCGTTCGCTGCCTTTCTTGTCGTGTCACCGTCTTCCTTCCCAGCACCGTCGCCAAAGAGCCCGCTGGCGAAAAACCCCTCCGCAAGCCTCCCTTGTTCCTAGTTCGAGTCCGTGGAGAAGAGATACATTGGCACGAATGTGAAAGCACTTCACGTTCCTGTTGCCGACTTCAAGTCCTGCACAATTTTCAAAGCTGCATGCATTTAAAGTTGGACGGTTCTCAAAGTTGCACGGTGTTGACTCCAGTAATTGATTTTGATGATAAGCAAAATAGTTAAGTGTAAATTGAGGACTAATGATTTGCTTTAAGTGTGTTTTCATTGAAAGGATGCTCACAAAATTTGAAGAAGTCCAATTATGTTAAAGAACCAAGTTTGAATGATAAGATTGCACAAAACAAGACTTGGACACTCAAGAGATGGTTGAATGGATGTGAAAGCCAAATGAAAACTTGTTCCAGCTCAAAATCAGCATCTTCTGTGATTTTTCAGAGATGTGTCGACTCAAGGTGTCGACACATGGCATGAAGTGTCGACACATGAAGATGAGGTGTCGACTCAGGCCGGTACGCTACAAAGTTTCAAATGGCACAGATCAAGTGTCGACACATGGACCTTATGTGTCGACTCAAAGTGTCAATACATGGATCAACCATCGTCTGAGACTTTCAAGCCACAGAACTTGCAGAAGGTGAAGGAACAGTTGAAGTGTCGACACATGGATGTAAGGTGTCGACTCAACTGAGAATGTGTCGACTCAACTGAGATTTTCAGAGAATCTGAATGGACCTTTTTGAACCAAGTGTCGACTTAAGAAGAACATGTATCGACCTTATGTGTTGACTCAACTGAGGAAGTGTCGACACATAGAGTTTTGGTAACAGTAACGGCTAGTTTTTTCAAACACAGAACTCGCCCCAAATGCCTCCAACGACTAGTTTTTCAAGTGTAATGGCTAGATTTCGGTTTTAAGGCCTTGGGAGGGTATTTATATGGTTCAGATCAAATCTAAATACAAGAATATTGAATACCATTAAGAGTTTGAAGAGAAAAGAGAGAGAGAAGAGCCATAACTCCTATTCATTCAAGTTTCAACCACTCTCAAGCTAAAGGAAGCCTCCAAGCATTCAAAGCCATCAAGAGCATTGAAGATCATTCATACTTGGGCATTCAAAAGGCTTCAACAAGAGCAAAGCAGCACTACATCGAGCTACATCGACTTATTTGCTTTTCTTTTGAAAGCTTACATTGGTTCTTTGTTTCTAAACTTCATATCTTGTAAGGGTTCTTGGTTAGCCTATTGTAAAACCAAGGGAGGTTATTGGTAAGCCTTGGAAAATCAATTAGGTTGGTGGTTAGCCCGCAAAACCACTAAGGTTCTTGGTTAGCTCGGAATACCAAGGAAGGTTGTTAGTTAGCCTTGTGAAAATCAATTAGGTTCTTGGTTAGCCCGGAAAACCAAGTGAGGTTGTTTAGACTTGTGAAAATCAATTAGGTTCTTGGTTAGCCCGTAAAACCAAGTGAGGTTTGACTTGTGAACCTTGTGAAAACAAGTCGGATTTTGATTAGTGAGCCTGGAAAACTAATCGGCTGTAATCTTGTGATTATAGTGAATTCCCAAGGGGATCTTCGGGGCACCGAACCACTATAGCTTGTGGTGTTTGTGATTGCTTGATCTCTCCCTCCTTGCTCTTTATATTTTTGCTCATTGCTTTTACTGCACTATTACTTTAGAGCATTGCATTCAAATCATAGTACCTTGTTCAATTGAATTGCATATCTTGTTTTGTAAAGTTTGTAGCTTGTGATATTAAGTTTAGGTTTAAATTTTTAGAGACCCAATTCACCCCCCTTCTTGGGTTGCTTACTGGGCAACAAGTGGTATCAGAGCCCTGTTCTCAGTGTATAGGCTTTACCGCCTTGAGTAAAGATCTATGACAGCTCCATTTGGTACTAGTGTAGTTGAGGGCCAAGCCTCAAATAGACTTCCATTTTTCAATGGAACAAATTATACTTATTGGAAAACTAGGATGAGAATTTATATGCATTCTATAGATTACAATTTGTGGAGAGTAGTTGATAAGGGTCATTATATTCCTTCGGTGGTGGTTAATGGTATTTCCATCCCAAAACTTGAAGAGGATTGGGATGAAAATGACATTAAACAATCTGAGATCAATGCTAAGGCAATGAATCTCTTTTATTGTGCATTAGATCCTAGTGAATTTAATAGGATATCTACATGCATGTCCGCCAAAGAAATATGGGACACACTTGAAGTTACCTATGAGGGTACCGATCAAGTGAAGAATACTAAGGTCAATATGTTAGTGCACATATATGAGATGTTCCGGATGGAACCAAATGAATCTATTACTGATATGTATACACGTTTTACAAATATTGTAAATGCTATGAGAAGTTTTGGTAAAGTTATATCTAATGCTGATCTTGTGAATAAAATTCTTAGGTCACTTCCAATGTCGTGGGATCCAAAGGTGACCGCAATTCAAGAAGCAAAGGATGCGGACAAGCTACCTCTTGAGCAACTAGTGGGATCGTTCATGACTTATGAGCTCAACTTGAAACGGAAATCAATGGACATTTGACAAAAAGAAGGGGATCGTTTTTAAATCAAATATTCAAGAAGAATCCTCGATTGATGAGTTCGAAAATGAAGAAGAAGAAGGTGAAGAAGCCTTCCTTGCAAGAAAGTTTAGAAGATTTATGAAGAGGAGGAAGTTTCTCTACAAGAAATATCAATCCAAAGATAAAGGTAAAGAAAAAGAGAGAAAAAAAAGGAAAAGGAGAAGGAAATACCTACTTGCTTCGAGTGCAAGAAGCCTGGACACTACAAATTTGATTGTCCTCTCCTCAAAAAATCAAGAAAGAAACTAAGGAAGAAAGCAATGATGGCCACTTGGAGTAACAGTGAAGACTCCAGTTCAGAAGAAGAGCAGACTGAAATTGCAAATCTTTGCTTCATGGCGCATCAGGACAATGAAGAGGTATGTTCTGACTCTGAAATTGATTTTACTTTCGATGAACTTTGAAATGCTTTTAAAGAGCTTATGCATGATTATAAAATAGTTTTATCAGAAAATAAGAAATTGAAAAAGCATGCAAATAGTTTCTCCTTAGAAAATAATTCTTTACTTAATGATGTTAGTTCTTTGAAAACTAAACTAGATATTTTGGAAAAGAAAAATAATGCTTTGGCTATTGAAAATGAAGTTTTAAAAAGACCTAAAAACGTTGTTTCTAACAATGATCTTATAAAGGAAAACAAGGATTTGGAACTTGAAAATGATAAATACAAAAATGAACTTGAAAAAATTAAACCTTTTGTTGACAAATTTACTTATAGCTCAGAAAAGTTGAATTTATTTTTAAACAATCAAAGAGCAGTTTTCAATAAGGCAGGTTTAGGATATAAACCTCAAAAACAACAAAAGTATTTCAAAAACTTTTTTGTACCTGCATCATCTAGCATTACTTGCTTTACTTGCAAAAAATTAGGACATAAATCATATCAATGCAATTTTAGAAAAATCATGTCTTTTGATAAAGTGTGGGTTCCAAAAGGAGTCATTTTGAATGCTAATCCTAAAGGACCCAAGTTGGCTTGGGTACCTAAAAACAAAGCTTGATCTTATTGCAGGTGTGTCTTGCAACTAAGAAAAACAAACGAATTTGGTATCTTGATAGTGGTTGCTCAAGGCGCATGACTGGAGATGTGAAGCAATTCACTTTTCTTGAAGCTTTGAATGGAGGGAGTGTGACCTTCGGTGACAATGGTAAAGGAAAAATCATTGGTATTGATAAGGTTCACATAACTCCTTCCAATAGTATTAGTAATGTACTGTTAGTAGATGGTTTAAAGCATAATCTTTTAAGCATTAGTCAGTTTTGTGACAGGTTTTCAAGTAGTTTTCAAATCATCATATTGCATGATTACTAGTCCGGATGTAAATGGAGTACAATTCATTGGAAAAAGGCATGGAAATATTTATTTGGTAGACCTAAATAATCTACCTTTAGCTAATGGAGAATGTCTTGTTGCAATGAATTCTACTAAGAAAGAGACTAGTTGGTTATGGCATAGAAGGCTAGGGCATGCTAGTATGTACCTTATTTCAAAACTTAGTAAAAAAAATTTAGTTAGAGATTTACCTGAACTTTGTTTTGAAAAAGATAGAATTTGCCAAGCATGTCAATTTGGAAAACAAGTCAAAACTTCTTTTAAACCAAAAGAATTTGTAACTACTAGTAGATCACTTGAACTACTCCATATAGATCTCTTTGGACCAACTAGAATATCAAGTCTAGGAGGCAAGAGATATGGGTTAGTCATTGTGGATGATTTTTCGAGATTTACTTGGATTTTCTTTTTAGCACAAAAAGATGAATCATTTTCTGTATTCGTAAAGTTTTATAGAAAAGTTTCAAATGAAAAAGGTGTTTCAGTTATTTGTATTCGTAGTGATCATGGAACTGAATTTGAAAATCAAGATTTTGAAAACTTTTGCAATGAAAAAGGTATTGAACACAATTTTTCTGCACCTAGGACACCTCAACAGAATGGAGTGGTAGAAAGGAAAAACCGTACTTTAAAAGAAATGACACGCACTATGCTTTGTGAAAACGATTTGCCAATGTATTTTTGGGCTGAAGCTATTAATACAGCCTGTTATGTTTTAAATCGAGTTTTGATATGCCCTATTTTAAAGAAAACTCCATATGAACTTTGGAACAAAAAAAAACAACTTTGAAATATTTTCGTGTTTTTGGTTGTAAGTGTTTTGTTTTAAACAATGAAAAAGATCATCTTGGAAAGTTCGATGCCAAGTCTGATGAAGGTATCTTCTTAGGATACTTTACATCAAGCAAGGCATACAGAGTATTTAATAAACGAATTTTGGTTGTAGAATAGTCAGTACATGTTATATTTGAAGAAACTACTAACAAGTCCTCGAGAAAAGAGGATACATCTGATGAATGTGCAGGTGCTGACAAACTTCAGAAGCTGACACTGAATGATCAAGTTCAACCAAGTGAAGAAGAACAAGACAAGGATGAGAAAGACGATGACACTTCAAAGCATCAAGATATATTTAAGGAGTGGAGGTATGCTCATGGACATCATAAAAAATTAATCTTAGGTGATCCATCTAAAAGGGTAAGAACTCGAGCTTCTATTAAAAATGAATGCGATTATATTGCTTTTGTATTTAAAATAGAACCTAAATGGTTTGAAGAAGCTGAAAAAGACTTTAATTGGATCAATGCTATGCAAGAGGAACTAATACAATTTGATAGAAATAATGTTTGGACACTTGTAGAAAGCCCATCTAATGTTTCAATTATTGGCACTAAATGGGTATTTAGGAATAAATTAGATGAAAATGGTGTTATTAGAAATAAAGCTAGGTTAGTTGCTAAAGGCTACAATCAGGAGGAAGGGATTGACTTTGATGAAACTTTTGCTCCTGTTGCTAGACTTGAAGCAATTAGACTGCTATTAGCATTTGCTTGTTTTATGAATTTCAAGTTATTTCAAATGGATGTTAAAAGTGCTTTCTTAAATGGTTTTATATCTGAAAAGGTTTTTGTTGAATAACCACCTGGATTTGAAAATCATGCACATCCTGACTATGTTTTCAAATTATATAAAGTACTTTATGGATTGAAGCAAGCACTTAGAGCATGGTATGAAAGGTTAAGCAAATTTCTTATTGAAAATGAATTTTCTAAAGGAAATGTTGACAAAACTCTATTTTTGAAAAGGAAAGATAATGATTTATTAGTAGTGTAAATATATGTTAATGATATTATCTTCGGTGCTACTAATGAAATTCTTTGTCGAAAGTTTGTTAAGCTTATGCAGGGTGAGTTCGAGATGAGTATGATGGGTGAACTAAACTCCTTTCTCGACTCCAGATCAAGCAAACTTCAGATGGTATCTTCATCAATAAAGCTAAGTACACAAGAGAAATTATTAAAATATTTGGGATGAAGACTACTAAACCAATAGGTACATCTATGAGCCCCTCCTGTAAACTTGATAAAGATGAACATGGTAAATCTGTAGATCAGAAGTTATACGGAGGCATGATAGGCTCCTTATTGTATTTGACTGCTAGTAGACCAAATATAATGTTAAGTGTTTTCATATGTGCTAGATACCAGTTTGAACCTAAAGAATCACATCTTATGGCTATTAAGCGCTTTATTAGATATCTGTATGGTACTATTAGTATTGGTTTATGGTATGATAGAAATTTATCTGCTGAATTGATTGGATATTCTGATGCAGACTTTGCTGGTTGTAGACTAGATAGAAAGTACCAGTGGAACTTGCCAACTTCTTGGAGTGAACTTAATCTCATGGTTTAGCAAGAAACAAACTTCGGTTGCACTATCCATAGCTGAGGCTGAGTATATTGCAGCAGGAAGTTGTGCTCAAATATTATGGATTAAGCAACAATTTGAAGACTTTGGAATCAAGTTGGCTAGAACTCCTATTAAATGTGATAATACTAGTGCTATTTGCTTGACTAAAAATCCTGTTCAACATTGTAGGAGTAAGCACATTGAAATTAGGCATCATTTTATTAGAGATCATATAGAAAACAATGATATTTTGCTTGAATTTGTTTGTACTGAATTTTAATTAGCAGATATTTTGACTAAATCTCTTCTGGAAGATCGATTCTGTATGATTAGAAGAGAGCTCGGGATCATCAATTCGTTTGATTAAGTTTTTTCCGTAATTTGACTCAAATTAGATCAATTCAACCTTATTTATAATAAATCATGATTAATCATTGTTAATTTGACTTCCAATATATGTTATCTCAATTGATTTTGATCCATCTGTGAAATTCTGATTTTTTAGTTTTTAAGTCGATGTGTCGACACATCATGAGTCGACACCAAAATGTGTCGACACATGCGTGAGTCGACACATGACCGATGGCAAACTGAGATTTAAGGGATTTCCGAATCGTTTTTTTCCCAAATTTCATTCTCCTTCGAGCCGACATACTGATTCAAGGTATCCATACTGTTCATCTTGTCATTTTCTTGCTTTTACCCGCCGTTTTCTCGGATTTGAAGGTTCGGTGGCCGTTTTTGTTGGATTTCTATCTAGGTTTTAGCTCCTAAACCCTAGAAACCCTCTTTTTTCACCAAAAACCTTGCCCAAACTTTGATTCATGACAATGGGTCCTCGCAAACAAGTCGTTCGCCGACCTCGCCAGTCACAGCATGAAGAAGAGGCCCGACATGAGTTTAGAGCTCCGGATCCGCCTGCACGACCCCTGTTTGCCCCTTCTAGCCGGATGAGCTCTAAGACAGTGGTTGGAGGATGCCGAGGGACTTTTCCTTCTTAGACCAGCAGCATTTTCAGATAGGAGAGTGGATTCGACATGCTAGGTTGGTTACTTTTTGTTCGCTCAGCGAGAGACACTATCCCGGGTTGATGAGAGAGTTCTACGGATCACTTGCCCGCGGATCAGATGGTTGGGTTGTATAGGTTAGAGGACGGGATATCCCCATCACTTCATAGACTCTGAGCAGAGTATGGGATATACCCATGACTGGATCAATTATTGACAGCCTGATGGATCGAGTTAGTGGTCTCCAATGCATTTTTGAGTCCGATATCTTACCAGAGGGAGCCACTGTTCTAGCTTCGAGGTTGTCTGTGGAGATGAGACTGCTACATCATATAGTTGCCCGGATTCTTCTGTCGAAGACCGGTCGCTTTGACTATATTACCGAGCGGGAGTTGCTGGTGATGGTCTCACTGATTCAGCGCACGCCGATTTGTCTTCCTGTTCTGATGGTTCATCAGATTATTGAGGCGTCATCTAGTCAGCGGCTTTGCTTGCCGTATGGCATGGGATTGACTGTATTGTTTCGGGAGTATGGAGTTAGCTTCCAGGATGAGCCCTATCGTACTTTGATCCATACTGATGTATATGACATCAGGTCACTGCATTGCATGGATTATCATTTAGTCCGAGGCCAGTGAACACGGAGGATATCAGGTCAGGCCAAGGATAGAGCTGATATTGATGAGGATACAGCAGAGGAGGAGTGGATTCTTTCAGGTGAGGCTGGACCTTACGAGACAGCCTGAGATGGCAGCACAGCCAGCTCAGCCTGATCCTTCTACATCTGCCCAGCCATAGCCAGCGCAGACGGAGACTCCTGGTACTTCGGATACCTTAGAGGACATAGTCAGACGCATAGAGATCGATGTATTCATCATGAGGCAGCGTTTAGATGTTTTTATTGCTGAGACGAGAGAGAGCCACATTGATCTTAATGATGGCATTTTGGCTATTCTCTCAGCACTGTCCAGATCTTCGACGAGTGCTCCTGCTGCAGACACTACTGCATCTGTTCATGTACCTGCTCCTGCACCAGCTGATGACATTGTGGATCTTGATACTGGTATTCAGACTACTATTGGAGATGGAGATGGAGATACTGTTATTGGAGATATTGATGGAGATGAGGAGACTGACTCAGACCGGTTTGATATTGCTGATCTTACATCAGAGCTAGTTGCCGAGGTGATGGATGACGTGCCTGCGAGCCCTGTTATTGACCCATCCTTCTCACCTGTCCCGATTCCTGATCTATCCTCTCCTCTCAGATCGGTTGATCACACTCCAGTTCTAGTTCCTATTCCTATTCTTAATGCTGTTATTGATATACCTGTTATTGATTTACCTACTGTTGATTCTTCTGACATTCATACACCTATCATTGAGACACCCTTTATTGATACATCTATTGTAGATACACCAATACTTTCTACAGCTGACACTGTTATTCTTGTTACGTCTGTATCATCAGCTGTTATACCTACTTTTGATTGTCCTACCCTTCATACTTCATCAGTCACTCGAGAGCTTGGGTTTTATACACCTGGCTTTCAGTATCTCGATTCAGGCCCTACTTTTGATCCTACACCTGCTCCAGCTATTGCTGAGTTGATTGATCCGATCAGTTCAGTTCTTGCGGAGGACGTAGCTCCTACTTCTACTGCTTCAGTCAGAGGTCGGACCTATATTCGTCGCAGAGGACGTGGACGTCGTACCCCTCAGCCGACCAGGACCAGACTTCGAGATCTTCGATCACGATGGCCTAGAGCTCGTTCTTTCACTAATACAGGACCGATCAAGATCGGTTCATCTTCTGATGAGTCGATGGATGAGATTAGGACTTATTTTGTATTTGTTTAGGATTTTGATGTACTTCTAGATAATTTACTTTTATGCTTATATGTACTTTTACCTTTGTTCTGTACTTGATGTACAAGTTCTTGGCATATATGAAACACTTTTTGATTCCTTTTATCTTTGTGTTTGATGAGATTGAATATTATATCTTGAATTGCTGTTATAATTCTATGTCTTCACTCTTTATTGAATGTTTTTTCCTAAAGAAAAAGAGTGAGTAGTTTCGAAAACGAATTTATAAACTCTATGATATATCTTGTATTTATTTTCCTATCTTTTTAATGATAACAAAAAGGAAGTAATTTAGTGAGATTTAAGTATAAATGTGTTTACTTCTCAAAACTAAAGGGGAAGTAACTTTTAATTTTGAGTATTTTCGAAAAACCTAAAAATCATTTACAAAATTCCTTTAGAAAGGGAGAGCTTTACTATATACTCAAATTCAAAGTGAGTTTAATTCTTGAAACCCCTCTTTCAATGTTTTGAAAAGATTCTTACAAATGTTGTTATGAATCATTGATTCAGGGGAAGCCTTGTTAATTGCTGGAATTTTCATTATAGAGGATCATGATACATGTTCTCAGTGCATTTAAATAAATATCAAGCTCAAAGTTCTGACAAAGTTCTGATACTCTCTATCTTTGTAACAAGCTCAAATATTATTACTTGCGTTTTGAATGATCATATCTTTAGTGCAAGTAATGCTGATTTACTTAATGCTTTCAATATTGTGCACCTTGTTAAATTCTCTTAAAGCTTTACTTATAAAGCAATTTATAATTAAGGGTTTGTCATCATCAAAAAGGGGGAGATTGTTGACTCCACTAATTGATTTTGATGATAAGCAAAATAGTTAAGTATAAATTGAGGACTAATGATTTGTTTTAAGTGTGTTTTCATTGAAAGGATGCTTACAAAATTTGAAGAAGCCTAATTATGTTAAAGAACCAAGTTTGAATGATAAGATTGCACAAAATAAGACTTACACTAAAGATATGGTTGAATGGATGTGAAAGCCAAATGGAAACATGTTCCAGCTCAAAATCAGCATCTTCTGTGATTTTTCAGAGATGTGTCGATTCAAGGTGTTGACACATGACATGAAGTGTCGACACATGAAGATGAGGTGTCGACTCAGGCCGGTACGCTACAAAGTTTCAAATGGCACAAATCAAGTGTCGACACATGGACCTTATGTGTCGACTCAAAATGTCAACACATGGATCAACACATCGCCTGAGACTTTCAAGCCATAGAACTTGCAGAAGGTGAAGGAACAGTTGAAGTGTCGACACATGGATGCAAGATGTCGACACATGGATGCAAGGTGTCGACTCAAGATGTCAACTCAACTGAGAATGTATCGACTCAACTGAGATTTTCAGAGAATCTGAATGGACCTTTTTGAACTAAGTGTCGACTTAAGAAGAACATGTATCGACCTTATGTGTTGATTCAACTGAGGAAGTGTCGACACATGGAGTTTTGGCAACAGTAACGGCTAGTTTTTTCAAACACAGAACTCGTCCCAAATGCCCCCAACGACTAGTTTTTCAAGTGTAATGGCTAGATTTCGGTTTTAAGGCCTTGGGAGGGTATTTATATGGTTCAAATCAAATCTAAATACAAGAATATTGAATACCATTAAGAGTTTGAAGAGAAAAGAAGAGAGAAGAGCCATAACTCCTATTCATTCAAGTTTCAACCACTCTCAAGCTAAAGGAAGCCTCCAAGCATTCAAAGCCATCAAGAGCATTGAAGATCATTCATACTTGGGCATTCAAAAGGCTTCAACAAGAGCAAAGCAGCACTACATCGAGCTACATCGACTTATTTGCTTTTCTTTTGAAAGCTTACATTGGTTCTTTGTTTCTAAACTTCATATCTTGTAAGGGTTCTTGGTTAGCCTATTGTAAAACCAAGGGAGGTTATTGGTAAGCCTTGGAAAATCAATTAGGTTGGTGGTTAGCCCGCAAAACCATTAAGGTTCTTGGTTAGCCTGGAAAACCAAGGAAGGTTGTTGGTTAGCCTTGTGAAAATCAATTAGGTTCTTGGTTAGCCCGGAAAACCAAGGAAGGTTATTGGTTAGACTTGTGAAAATCAATTAGGTTCTTGGTTAGCCCGTAAATCCAAGTGAGGTTTGACTTGTGAACCTTGTGAAAACAAGTCAGGTTTTGATTAGTGAGCCCTGAAAACTAATCGGCTGTAATCTTGTGATTATAGTGAATTCCCAAGGGGATCTTGGGGAGTGGATGTAGGTGCATTGTTGGCACCGAACCACTATAGCTTCTGGTGTTTGTGATTGCTTGATCTCTCCCTCCTTGCTCTTTATATTTTTGCTTATTGTTTTTAATTTCCGCTGCACTATTACTTTAGAGCATTGCATTCAAATCATAGTACCTTGTTCAATTGAATTGCATATCTTGTTTTGTAAAGTTTGTAGCTTGTGATATTAAGTTTAGCTTTAAATTTTTAGAGACCCAATTTACCCCTCCTCTTGGGTTGCTTACTGGGCAACACACGATTCTCAGAGCTACATGGATCTCAGAGCCGCACAGATCTCAGAGCAGAGCTTCTTTTTGAATGGATTCGGTCCCACCAATGTCTCCACTGACCCTGACTCGATGGAGTCGAGTTCATCCAACCTCAGGAGAATGATGGGGACATCAGTAGCACAGTTTCCAATGCAGCACGAATCCCGATGCATCATGAATTTCGATGCATATCCAGTTCCAGAATGAGTTATCTTAGGATTTATCTTTATGAAGTATTTGAAATTTGATTTAGTATTAGTTTGGTTAGGATTGAGTTATCTAGCATGGATAGACCTTGTATTTAAATTCTTTATCTTGTATTTGAATTTGAACCCATATCTATTTATCTTGTATTCAAATTCAAACGAGGGTTAGGAAAGGTCTATAAATACTACCCTCAGTCCTTTGTAAAAAATAAGTTTGATGAAAATATTTTTTTAGAGAAGAGTGATTCTTTTTTTCACTCCGCATGGAGAGGGTGAGAGGCTCAACAATCACTCCATAAGGAGAGCACGAGAGGTGCAACCCTAGGACATGATGCGAGGTCATGTCTAGTTATATCCCTATCCTTTGATTCCACATTCTTTATTATCCTTATGACCTTTGAGATTCACCTTAACGGCTCCATTAGTGAGGTGGATGAGATGTCATAGAGGTGAGAGGTCTCTCCGTGAGTGAGTTCCAAAGTTCATGAGAGTCAAGATTCCTACCTTCCATCTCCATTGTTCCTTCACCACATTCTTACAAAAAAAATAAAAAAAATTAGCGATACCCTAATCTTCGGTGATTTCACAGCTCGCCGACGATCCTCCTCTAATCCCGTCCCCCATCAAAATCTAAAATAATAGGTTTCGTGTGGAGTCATTATTTGCTGCTCCGGCATCCTCTGGATGCTAATCACTGTTGGGTTTCGGGGCACAGCGGAAGAATGGATTTCAAAATTTCATTTTGAAAAATCCAACAACTATAAACCCTAAGCCCAAGATTCCTTATTCATTACAATCAACAAGTCATTCAAATAAGGTTTGGAAAAATACCTGGAACGCTAATTCCTTCTTTCCACTGTGTACATAATTGCATGCACTCTAGAGGTGATCTACACAGGAATTGAACCTAGGAACCACTCCTTAGTAGGTTGCTTAATCTATTGGAACTCTTTTGATGGCTTTTCTTCCTTTGGCAGCCTCTCCTTCTTGGCTCAAACTCTTGCTCTCCAGTAGAATACTCTGAGTCCTCTCTTAAACTTCCTTTTACTTTCTTTATCACTTCTTAATTCCATTCCTAATCTCTTGTCTTAGAATGGCGGACTTGTCTTAAGGCAAGACCTATGTCCTAATAAGAGAAGGAAGAGACAAGAAGGATAAAGTGGCAGAGTGTAAGAGTGTAAGAAAGAAAGGATATTATGATACCTTCGGCATAAACATCGAAGGCTTTAAATAGGAGATGGAGAGGCGCCAAAGGTGCCTCTTCATCAGCCTTTGATCTGTCGAATAACAGATCATATAAGACCTTTCATTAAGGAGTCTTATCTTGAAAAATCATGACCCTTCCTGCGCCAAAGGCCTTATTCATGTCTCCTGGATAATCCTGGCTTTTTGTCCTCATGCCATGTGGCATGTAACCGGCAGATAGGCTCTTAGATGGTGTGGAAATAAATTGGCTTATCCAAGAGATCAAGTCTCTTCATAATGGACTCCCGGATTTGAAAAATTGCGGTAATCATGAAGGGAAACAACCCTTCATGTGCGTGCCAATCTTCCTCACCGTCCAATTTTTCTTTCCACCAGTATTAAGCCAAGACATTCTGACATGGGATAAAGCTAGGGATGCCTTGTTTCATGTGGAAACCAAATTTCATAAGCAGAAAGACTCTGGGTCCATCTGCGCGTCAACATATCTCACGCACATTTCAATTAGCAGCAAGAGTTCCTTCAAGTCGTGACTCTTCAAATAAATAAGATAAAGGCTTAATAAATCTGGATAAAATCAGATAATTGCTGCCCCACTTTGGACTCAACCCAATTTAGGATTCCCTCAAATTGGTTAGCCCATTAAGCAACCTTATAGACCCAATTCAATTGGGTTAGGAGTTAGGTTAGCCTACACATGCTAGTATGTAATCTAGCTAACCAATTAGGATCCCATGACTCTAATAAAATCCCAATTGACTTCCTAGGCCAATTTTTTAATGTGTGTGACCCTTTGGGTTCCACATTTAGCCAGCAGTAGGTCTAGGTCCAAGCCAATGTCATGAATGAGTATGATCCAAAACATGGTTTAGTCTGCATAAGGAATCATGGTGATCTCAGGTTTAAAGATCATTTGCAAACTCCCACTATAAGAACTATCTCTGGACAAGTAAGACTTTCATAAGATATTTTCAGTGCGGATCAGTTTATTAAACTCATATCCTAATAAGCACCCTTATACTTGTATTAGTGTCTTTACACAAGTGGCTGTGAGACCAACCACCCTCTTCATCGAGTATACATAGAATAAGCTAGTCTTTCCGAAAGCATCGATCCCCGAATTGATGATCCAATGACTAGGAATATTTTAGATTAGGGATTATAGGAACTTAGGTCTCACCGTTATGATTTTCATCATAACCCTAATTCCTTTGCCCTAACCTACGAGGTTCATCATAATCTTTAAACAAGACATAGCAGTATGATAGAACAAAATGCCTTTTATTAATTCAATAATGTCATACAAGAGTTGGAAGATTACAAAATTACCCTTACAAAGATTGGCTTTTAGGACACTTTTCTTTCAATCTCTCACTTGCACTGAAACCAATCGCCCTTGTATTTTAAACCCATACAATCTAAGTGGCGATCAAACTGCTGTTGAGGTAGTGCTTTAGTGAATGATCTGCTATATTGTTCTTTGTATCAATTCGTTTGATGACAACATCTTGTCTTCCTATGATTTTCTGAACGAGATGGAAACGTCTTAGGATGTGCTTGGACATATGATGAGACCTTGGTTCCTTAGATTGCGCAACAGCTCTAGTGTTATCACAATATAGTGGCACTGGTTGTATTTCAGGAACCACGCCTAATTCCATGATGAATTTCTTCATCCAGACAGCCTCCTTCGCGGCTTTACTTGCAGCTATATATTCTGTCTCAGTGATTGAGTCAGCTACAGTCGGCTGCTTTGTACTCTTCCAACTCACTGCACCACCATATAGGGTGAAGACACCCTGATATGGATTTGCTATCATCCGGATTTGATTGAAAACTATGATTTGTATATCATTCTAGTCAAGGTTCCCGGTACCGATACCGGGAGCCGTATCGGCGGCAGGCCGGTACGGTACGGTCCATACCGTACCGGCAAGCATACTGACCTTTTTTTTAAATATAAAAACATTTTCTTCCTCCCAAAAAAGTATTTAAAACATAAAAAGGACCTGAACCGGGCTGAACCGACCGGTTCGTACCGGTACCGTACCGTACCATACCGTACCAGTACGGAAATCAATTTTTTTTAATTTTTTAAACGGTCCGGATGCCGGACCGTTTTAATAGGATGAACCGTACTGGCTGCTAGTCGGTACGGTATGGTATGCCCCGTATCGGGCGGTACGGGACGGTACCGCTATCCCTGATTCTAGTTTTAATTCTGATTCATCATATAGGAGAAAAACATTCTTAGTCCTTAAGTACTTAAGAATATTTTTCATTGCTTTCCAATGATCCTCTCCTGGATTTGCCTGGAACCTGCTTATTATGCCCAAGGCATAAGCAACATCAGGCCGGGTACATAACATGGCATACATAATCGATCCTATAGCCGAAGCATAAGTAATCATAGCCATCCTCTCTTTTTTCCGATGTCTTAGGAGACATTTTCTTGGAGAGATGTATGCCTTGACTCATAGGTAAGTAACTCCTCTTACTTCCATCCATGTTGAATCTCTTCAACACTAAGTCAATGTAACTGGATTGGGATAAGCCTAGCATCCTCTTAGATCTATCTCTATAGATCTTTATCCCTAATATATTGGATGCCTCTCCTAGATCCTTTACGGAAAACTTTGATGATAGCCAAGTTTTGATCGATTGTAACATTGAGATATCATTCCCAATGATAAGTATGTCATCGACATACATAACCAAAAAGACAATTGCACTTCCATTTATCTTTTTATACACATAAGGTTCATCCACATTTTTAATGAAACCAAACTTAGATTGCTTCATCAAAACGGATGTTCCAACTCGATGCTTGCTTTAATCCATATATGGATTTTTAAGTTTGCATACTTGGTTTTGTCTTCCACTTGAGACAAACCTTTCTGGTTGTGACATATAGACTTCTTCCTCAAGATATCCATTGAGAAAAGCAGTCTTTACGTTCATCTACCAGATTTTATAATCATAATATGCTGCTATTGCAAGCAAAATCCTGATGGACTTAAGCATTGCTACTGGTGAAAAAGTTTCATCATAGTCAATACCATGTTTTTGTCTGAAACCTTTTGCCACTAGCTTGGCCTTGTAGGTATCTACTTGGCCATCTGCTCTAATCTTTTTCTTGAAGATCCATTTACACCCTATTGGGTTAACTCTTTCAAGTGGATCTACCAAGGTCCAAACCTGATTAGAATACATGGAGTCCATTTCAGCTTTCATGGCACTTAGCCATTTATCGAAGTCTCTACTCTCGATAGCTTCCGTATAAGTCACAGGATCATCCTGAATGATGCTAGCCTCATTGTCATTCCCAATGACAAAGTCATATCTGAGAGGTGCCCCTGCACCCTCTTTGACCTTCAGAGAGGAGGGTGTGTTGTGGCTGTTCTTGATCAACAAGAACCTTTGGTTGAGGAATTTCATTTGAAGATTCTTCAGGAATTGGTTGTTGGTTCTGAACTTCACTAAGTTCAAGTGTTGTTCCGCTACTTCTTTCTTGGATAAATTCTTGGTCCAAGAATGTAGCATGTCTACTGACAAATACCTTTTGTTCAGTAGTATGATAAAAGAGGTATCCAATACCCTCTTTGGGATAATCAATGAACCTGCATTTGTCAGCCCTAGCACTTATGTCCAAAATTATTCTTGACATAAGCATGTTAACCCCAAATCTTCAAGTATTTAAGATTTGGTCTTTTGCCATTCCATACCTCATATGGAGTGCTAGTCACTGACTTTGATGGTACCCTGTTCAAAATATAAGCAGCAGTTTCTAAGGCATATCCCCAGAAAGAAATAGGAAGATCTGTGAAGCTTATCATGGACCTCACCATGTCTAACAAGGTGCGATTTCTCCTTTCTGCCACCCCATTTAATTGGGGTGTATAAGGAGTCTATTCAGAGATTTTGCCTTTGTCCTTAAGATGGTTTAGAAACTCACTAGACAAGTATTCTCCCCGATCAAAACGAAGAATTTTATTATATATCCAGTTTGTTTCTCAACCATATTTTGATACTTTTTAAACTTATCAAAGGCTTCGGACTTGTGTTTCATCAGATACATATGTCCAAACCTAGATAAGTTATCAATAAACGTGATGAAATAAGAGTATCCATCTCTGGCTTGAGTTGTCATAGGTCCACACACATCAGTATGTACAAGACCTAGTAATTCAGTTGCCCTGTCTCCATGTCCAGTGAATGGAGACTTGGTCATTTTACCTATGAGGCAAGACTCATAAGTTCCTAATGATTGAAAATCATAAGGATCAAAGTAATTATCTTTGACTAACTTGTTTATCTTTGACTCACTTATACGACTTAATCGACAATGCCAGAGAAATGTGACATTGACATTATCTCTCTTTCTTTTCTTGTTATCAACAAGTAATATTTTATCATTGAGTTCTAAAGTTAAAAGAGCTTTGATAAAATAATCATGTCTAAATATTTTATTAGAATGAAGAATAGAGCAGCCACTGCTCTTTATACTTACTTCAAATCCTTGTTGTAATAACAAGGGTATAGAAATAATGTTTCTTACAACATTTGGAACATAGTTTCATTCTTCTAACTTTAATACATTACCTAAAGGTAATAATAGTAAATAGGTGCCCACAGCTTCAGCTTACATGGCTTCACCACTTGTGCCATATAGCTCGAAGTCACCTTTCTTCAAGCTTCTAATTCTGTGGAGTCCCTGTAATGATTTACAGATATTAGACCCACATGCGGTATCTAATATCCATGAATTAAAAATAGAAGTACTCAATGATAAATTTGTTTGTATCATGTACAAACCTTTAGATGCTCCTCCAGCATCTTGCTTCACACTTGCAAGATATGTCTTGCAATTTTTCTTCCAATGCCCCTGCTTACCACAGTGGAAATAGGCTCCATCATTAATAGCCTTCTTTGCTTTCTTCTTCTTTTGCATGCTCCTTTTAGGGTTGAGTTTTCTTTTCAAATTCTTTTTCGTTGCCTGTTTTTTTCCCATCAACAAAAAGAAGAGCCTTATCTCCCTTCGAATGCTCTCTGCTGTTTTAAGCATGTTAAGCAGCTCAGGCAAAGAAGTATTCACTTTGTTCATATGATAATTTAAAATAAACTGAGAGAAGGAATCCGGGAGTGATTGGTAGGATCGGGTAATTAAGTCAATCATTTTCAAAACATGGGTTTGAACTGATGAACCTTCACTCATGCGTGCACGAAACAACTGCTTCAATATCTCGTATCGAGCAGCCCTACTTTGCTCTCCATAATGCTCCTTAAGATTGAGCAATATGGACTGAGTTCATCTCTTCATGTTGCCTCTGAAGCTCATTGTTCATAGAGGCCAACATGATGCACCTGACAGTCATGTTGTCATTTAGTCATATTTTATGTATGGCCCTTTCCTCCTCAGAAGCACCCTCTCTGATCGGCTCTGGATCCGGAGAATCAAGAATATAAGAAAGCTTCTCCTGAGTTAATATTATCTTCAGGTTCCTCAACCAGTCCACATAATTGGGACCGGTCAATTTATTGGCATCTAAAATGCCCCGCAATGATAAACTTGAAGTCATAATAAAATCTATATTTAATAAAGAACAGCATAAGCAGACCATTCAAAATGACATTCATAACTAGATAAGGACTTTATATCTAATTGTCTCATACTATTTTATTCGAATACCATAACCCTTACCTATAATAAGCGAGAAACCTTACCAGGTTTGTTTAGTGGGGTTGAGATCCCAATTCCTCGTAAGTGCCTCGTGTTACACAACAAATACTCATGAGTTCAAAGGTGGAAATTTCTTTCCAATTGCAACCCATGCAATTCTCAACAAATGAACTGCTTCTAAGACACTTATAGTCTTGTG
Source organism: Areca catechu (assembly GCA_021397845.1). NCBI lineage: Eukaryota > Viridiplantae > Streptophyta > Magnoliopsida > Arecales > Arecaceae > Areca > Areca catechu. The sequence goes on from CM038043.1 coordinate 120,565,254, forward strand.
TTACACAACAAACTATAATGTCTTAGTTTAGTCAGACCCTTCATTTCCATATAGACATGTTCGAATAATATTGCCCTTGTGTTATACAACAAAGCAATACTACCAAACATACTATAAAGCAAGGTTCCCGGTACCGGTACTGGTACCAGGAGCCGTATCGGCAGGAGGCCGGTACTGTACGGTCCGTACCGTACCGTATCGGCAGGTGTACCGATCCATTTTTTAATATAAAAACATTCTCCTCCCTCCCAAAAAAGTATTTAAAACATAAAAAGGACCTGAACCGGGCTAAACCGACCGGTTCGTACCGGTACAGTACCGTACCGTACCGGTATGGAAATCAATTTTTTTATTATTTTTTTAGCTGTTCGGATGCCAGACCGTTTTAATGGGCTGAGCTGTACCGGCTAGCTGCCGGTACGGTACGGTACGCCCCGTATCGGGCGGTACGGGATGGTACCGTGATCCCTGCTATAAAGCATTAAACTGCACTAAGATAATTCATATTTAATACTAGGGTAGGTCTTGTGTTACACAACAAACCTACTATAGTTAATATGAACTATACTTAGCATGAAGGTAGGCAAACTGTCTTATGTTAATTCAATTGGCATATTCAATTTAAGGTCCAGATATCGCTAAATTGGCCAGGTAAGTAGAAGGGATGAGGGGGTCTCCTCGTTGCTTTCCTTAAATACCAAATTAATTGGCCAAGGCAGACAACAAAACCAATTAAAAATTTCATGCCCTTTACCTTCCCAGAATCACTTGCCTAGACACTAATTGGCTAATCATGTAACCCTAAATGAATTTGCTTCTTGACTTACACTATGACTAAATATTTTAATTATGAGGGCTTTCAGTGGTCTCAAACACATCCTTAAGTAAACATGATATTCATGACATCATACAAGCATATTAAACCTAATATGCATAACATAGCATAATTATGACAATAATATGTTTACCTCACTTGTTCATGGGATATGGCCACAGTGGCACCCCTACATGCCATAGGAGACCTCATTGAATGGGAAGAGAGGGCTTTAAATCCTACTTGGCTCCTATGACCGGACGGCCATGGTGACTAACCCAATCCGAAGCAGTTACTAGGTATAACATATCATAATGTATTCATAACACAAAACCATGCACATATTACATGATACCAAATATGTGATGTGTCATCATTCTAGGATAATCTTATTCCAAAATGTGACTAAATAGTCTAAACATATCTCTATGTAGATTAGGGTTTAAGTGTAAAAATCCCTAACCAGTGGCAAGCATCATACTATGGTTGCCATACATGGGAAAATTCACTATCATTCAATAGCATGCACCATACATGATAATATTCATTATCATATGATTCAATAATTGAATTGACCATTAATTGAATGGAATAAGGGGGCTCTGATATCACACTATTGGGTTTCAGTGGCACAGCAGAAGAATGGATTTCAAAATTTCATTTTGAAAAATCCAACAACTAGAAACCCAAGATCCCTTATTCATTACAATTAACAAGTCATTCAAATAAGATTTGAAAAAATACCTGGAACGCTAATTTCTTCTTTCCACTAGGCACACAATTGCATGCCCTCCAGAGGTGATCCATACAGGAATTGAACCTAGGAACCACTCCTTGGTAGATTGCTTAATCCATTGGGACTCTTTTAATGGCCTTTCTTTTTTTGGTAGCCTCTCCTTCCTGGCTCAGATCCTTGCTTTCCAGTAGAACACTTCGAGCCCTCTCCTAAACTTTTTTTTACTCTCTTTATCACTTCCTAATTCTTTTCCTAATCCCTTGTCTTAGAATGGCGGACTTGTCTTAAAGCAAGACCTATGTCCTAACAAGGGAAGGAAGAGACGAGGATAAAGTGGCAGTGTAAGAGTGTAAGAAAGAAAGGATATTATGATACCTTCGTCATAAACACCGAAGGCTTTAAATAGGAGATGGGGAGGTGCCAAAGGTGGCTCTTCTTCGGTCTTTGATATGTCAAATAACAGATAATATAAGACCCTTCATTAAGAAAGAGTCTTATCTTGAAAAATCATGACCCTTCTGTGCCAAAGGCCTTATTCATGTCTCATGGATAATCCTGGCTTTTTGTCCTCGTGCCATATGGCATGTAATTGGCATATAGGCTCTTAGATGGTGTGGGAATAAATTGGCTTATCCAAGAGATCAAGTCCCTTCGTAAAGGACTCTTGGATTTGAAAAATTACGGTAATCATGAAGAGACGCAACCCTTCATGTGCAAGCTAATCTTCCTCACCGCCTAATCTTTCTTTCCACCGGTATTAAGCCCAGACATTCAGACATGGGATAAGGCTAGGGACGTCTTGTTTCATGTGAAAACCAAATCCCATAAGTTGGACTCTGGGTCCATCTGCGCGCCAACATATCTCATGCACATTTCAATTAGCGCCAAAAGTCCCTTCAAGTCATGACTCTTCAAATAAATAAGATAAATGCTTAATAAATCTGGATAAAATTAGATAATTGCTGCCCCACTTCGGAGTCAACCCAATCTAGGATTCCCTCAAATTGGTTAGCCTATTAAGCAACCTTATAGACCCAATTCAATTGGGTTAGGAGTTAGGTTAGCCTACACATGCTAGTATGTAATCTAGCTAACCAATTAGGATCCCATGACCTTAATAAAATTCCAATTGACTTCCTAGGTTAATTCCCTAATGTGTGTGACCCTTTGGGTTCCACATCTAGCTAGCAGTAGGTCTAGATCCAAGCCAATTCGATCCGATCGAACCCGATTGACCTAATTAGGTCAAATTGAGCTGACCTAAATTGCTTATTCGAACTAGCTTCCGAATTGACTCATGAATCCATTCAAATTGATCATGAAAATCTACAAGACATGATTATTGTCTAGCAACGTGTCATGCCTACCTGGAAGATGAGGAATTTTGTGAAAAATACCAAAATACCCTTCAGTGGAAAGTTACCGTGAAATTCAATCTTTCGATCTCCCTTTATTCCGAATAAGTGATGGGTATGGATAATTGTCAAATTCTAGCACTTAGTCATTTTGAATCTTACTTTGATAATGAAGACTCTACTGATGATTGATTAGAAAATATTTCTAATCTCATCCTGCTTTGATTAAACTCCCTAAGTTATCAATCGAAGAGATTACTTAGGATAACATTTTTTTTACTAGGAATGGTCGATTTCTTGTTGATCCACTCACAACCTTCATACACCTTTCACCATATCCGAGAACACCCCGTACATGACTCAATGTCATGAATGAGTATGAACCAAAACATGGCTTAGTGTGCATAAGGAACCATGATGATCTCAGGTGTAAAGATCATTTGCACAACTCCTATTATGAGAACTATCTCTTGACAAGTAGTAAGACTTCCATAAAATATTCTCAGTGCGGATCAGTTCAGTGAACTCATATCCTAATGAGCATCTTTATCCTTGTATTAGTGTCTTTATACAAGTGGCTGTGAGACCAACCACCCTCTCCATCGAGCATATATAAAAAAAGCTAGTCTTTCCGGAAGCATCGATCCTCGAATTGATGATCCAATGACTAGGAACATTTTAGATTTGGGTTTATGAGAATTTAGGTCTCATCGCTATGTTTTCCATCATAACTCTAATTCTTTTGCCCTAACCTACGGGGTTCATCATAATCTTTAAACAAGACACAACAGTATGATGAAACAAAATGCCTTTTATTAATACAATAATGTCATATAAGAGTTGGAAGATTACAAAAATATCCTTACAAAGCTTGGCTTTTAGGGCACTTTTCTTTCAATCACGAACAACGGATGGCAATTCGTCAGATCTCATTTTGAAGAATTTTGTGAAAACCACGGGATCTCGCATCACCTTACCTCAGTGGCGCACCCTAGGCCAATAAGGAGGTCGAAGCTACAAATCGGGCCATCATACAAGGAATTAAGAAGTTCGATAGAGCCAAAGGATTGTAGATTGATGAACTCCATGTGCTTTGGGCATACCGAATGACACCAAGAGTTCCAATAGGAGAAACACCCTTTAGCCTGGCTTTTGGGATTGAAGCGGTGATACCTATCGAAATCGGAATACCCTTGGCATAAGTCATAAACTATAGCGAGTAAACCAACTCGGAAAAGCGACTCGCAGACCTAGATCTAATAGATGAGGTTCGAGAGGGTACACATCAAGATGGCGGCATACCGTACAAGGTCGCTCGTTACTTCAATACCAAGGTCTGGGTAAAGTCTTCAAGGTCGGTGACCTAGTGTTATGTCGAGCGGAAGTTTTCCAACCTGGTCAAAGAGGCAAATTCTTGTCAAATTGGGAAGGGCCCTATCAGGTGGAGGAAATCGTCAAGCCTGAGACCTACCGATTGAAGCAACTAGATGGAACCCCTTCAACCATGAAACTTCGCAAATTTGTAGATCTATCTTTAGTAATGTGCCTTTTTTATTAAATAGAAAGTCTTTTTTTCCTGTTGATATCTATGGTAAAAGGGATCTTTGATGAAAGTCCCCCGAGCACGATTTTCTTGGACCAAATGAGATCCAAGAATTTCATCTAAAGCCATTTTTGGTTAAAAGTTAAGCTATTCACAGGATTGAGATCCCATGTCGGGAGGCTTGGAAATCCATTGGCTCAAGGAAGACTCTCCTAAAGGTCCAACGCAAAGGGCTCTCGATAAAAAATAGAGTCATCATTTATTTAAGATTACGATCAGAAGCCCATAGTCTCTTGCGATCAAGAAGATTACTATCGGAAGCTCGTAGGCTCTTGCGATCGGGAAGATGACGATCAGAAACCTGTAGGCTCTTGTGATTGGGAAGATTATGATTGGAAGCCCGTAGGCTCTTGCGATCGGATGATTATGATTGGAAGCTCATAGGCTACTGCGATCGGGAGGATTACGATCAGAAGCTTATAAGCTTTCTTGCAATCGGGAAGATTATGATCGGAAGCCCGTAGGCTCTTGCGATTAGGAGGATTATGATTGGAAGCTCATAAGCTTTAGCGATCGGGAGTATAGTGATGGGATTCCCATAGCTTAAAGCGATAAAAAATATGATGATCAGGGTCACGACGGTCGATTGCTAGAATCTGCGTCATTTGTCAAGATGCAACATGAAATGAATGCAGCTTAGAAAGACGATAGATATGCAACAAAAGCATAAAAATGCTAGTTCTTTATTGATAAAAACAGATTACACAAGAATAACCTTGCGACTATGTTACATAGATTTAGAGCCTCTTGGCTGACAACATTGATTCCTAGACTTTTAAAGTATAGGAAAAACAATAGTGCTTGTCGAAGGACTGGATGTCTTCAAGAATCCTGAGCTCTTTCATAGAGTTGGGATTGCCTTTTGAGCGATTAAGTCCACTAGTGCCCTCAACATAATGACCAAAAAGATAGGAAGCGACTGAGGGCATGGGCGTAGCACCCTCCAAGAAATAGCCAGTGTGATGAAGAGCAGCATACTTGGCAGTGCCTAGGACGAGGCACAAGCGAGGCTGTGCGGCAGCATCTAGCAAAGCAGCCCATTGCCAGAAAAAGTTCAATAGCGAGCGAGGGTCGATCGGAAAATTGAAAAACTGTCCTCAATTCATCCTTGTGCAGATGTCGCCATCCACAACCTTTGGTGAAAGTTCCCAATCTACCTCTCCAGTGAAGCAGAGTAGCCTCCCAAAGAAGGTTTAGATGAAGCGAAGCGGAGCTCGAGCCCTCTGGCTTACGTTAAGTCTGCCAGCCAGTTGTAGCTATAGTGATGCAGACTGGATAGCCGATCATTAAGTTACCAACCGACTGCAATGATGGTGGTCTAGCAACGATACCAGATATCCATGATATCATCCTCCCGGGGAGAACCCCTATGAAAAGAGCAATCCTGCAACTTCGACATGTCCGCCAAAGGTCAATTATGATAGCTCCCTAAAAATTTCCGGTAGCATGGTTGCGAGAGAAGAGTCGTGGAAGATTGATACCCCTTGGGTATCCTTATATAATGAGCTCAACGAGAGACCTGCCGCTCGCATGCCTTATTAAGATTTGGCAATTGTCATCCTCTTAGAGAACGAGCATTACCGAGAAGGAATGCCCAGGGCGGCAATAGATCTCCCGTCCCCATTCTCTAGTAAGTTGCACCCAGAAGGCCTGTCCCATTTGAAATATGACCAATCAAAGCTCTTCGAGAACTGAATGCTGTGCCAAATGGCATCTCTTGGTGTTGTGACATTCCCGGAGGCTGGAGATATCGAGGTGTAGCACCCACATGATGCTCGGTTAGAGCCTTTAGGTGATCAATGCCTACTGGCTCCAAGTAACTGAGTAGCACTCGGTTAGAGTTCTCAGGCGATCAACATCTACTGGCTTTAAGTGATTGAATAGTGCTTGGCCAGAGTCCTCCGGCAATCAATGCTCATTGGCTCCCATTGGCACCCACGATGATCTACATAACTTGGGCTACTCGTGAAGAACTTATGATTGGTTAAAAAAGGATGGTTCACTAGTCATTCAACTTCAAAGGTAACATAGAAGAAGAAAAATTTTACTATTTAAATAGGGCGCCCGAGGGCTACAAGAAGACGATTATGAGGGTCCAAATAGAGCAAAACATAACTAGCTCTTGCTAACCCTAAAATCTTTGACACCTACTTTAGATAGCAGCTAATCATCGAGGTCACTCCAAGATTTTGTTCTAGTAAAATGACCCCCTTCCCTTTCCAGGTCAATGGACTTCACTTCGGCAGAAGCCTTGTCAGGCAGCTGGCCCCTTCTAGCCCTAGAAGGTATGATCTTGGTAGATGTCAATCCATGAGGGCAGTGGGGAATTACAAACCGAAAAAATTAGTACCGTTCCTTCCTAAGAGTTTGCATGTAGAACGTGCCTGGACCTGCTCCAAAAAGGGCAGTTAGGAGAGATCCAGATGAGGATAAAGGATTCGTACTAGTATCCTGCAATTGCAGTACCCCAAGTGGAAAGCAATGTCGGATACGCCGCATAATCTATACTTGAGGTATCCCCTCCAATTTTCCGACGATGCATGACATCTTGAAGGGTGCTGCCTTTTTGACTGGGATTGCTCATTGGGCTAATAGGTATGGCCCGGCTATCTCGCCGACCCCGTTTTAGGGTGTCAATTGAAGCCCCTGCGCTGGTCGAGCGATGCCCTTTGGAAGGCGATGGATGACTCAATCGAGGGCTTACCCTTGCAGGACATTTCGATCTGCCCATGGAGCTGATTGCCTATGATTACTTGCTCGGCGAAGAGGACGGGCTAGTCGGTGGCAATAGAACTGATAGGGGAATGACTAGTGGAGTTGCCCCAACTTTTGTGTCGATCACCACAATGTTGCCCTTAACCGACTGCTCCAGATTGAAAATCTTCCCCTTACCCAATGAAGTTCGTCTTGGAGCTCCATTGTTAGAGTAGCAAATTTCCATCTTACTCCTTTAGAAGAGAACTAACTCTAGGCCCAAGACTTTTGCTTTGGCCGACCGGAGCTGGCATTACAGATGAGTTGTTCGAACGGTCGAATCCCAAGATATTTGAGAAATCCGCTCTGATGATTTTTGTTAACTTTTCTTTGAGCACCGTCTTCTCAAAAATATGCCCTGCACACTTCGAACGATAGTGATCCACTTCTTCATAGGCTCTCTTTAGCACCTTTTGTGCCTCCAGTAACCTTTTTTTTTGGTTGGAAGCTTTATTCTTTGCGGCTTTAGCCTGGGCCTCCTATTCATAAATATACATCCTGATATTAATGGCCTTGTGGAGGTGCTTGGCGGGCATTGGTGCTTTCGATGACAAGAGGCATCCCGAGGAGAGTTATAACTAATAGATGTAAAGTGCAAGAAGTGGAAGAAACAATTTTTCATTTTATTGCTTTCAAAAGAGTTTTCTTATAATATCAGAAAGTAAACTACAAAGTTTAGGAAGCCATGAGTTCAAAAAGAAGGGTAAAAACAAAGATACAAAGTTTTAGTTCCCAACCTCGTGATTGATGGCAGCAAGAGGAAGCTCAGCCCCGACCAGAGAAGCTGAGGAAGGCTCGACAGTAAGGCAGGGTCAACTAGCGTGGAGTCGGCAACAGTTGGATCGGTAGGACCGGAGATGGCGGAGGGACCAATAGAGATAGGTTCGACGTGAGGAGCTTCAAAAGTACTGGTGGGATTGCCTTTGGGCTCTTCCCCCGCATCCAGGAAGTCGACCTTTATTTTCGGGAAATGATCTAGAATAACTTTCCGAAGCTCCTGTTCTCCCTTGCTGAAGCCCTCTTCATAGGACTCCCGACTAAAGTCTTGGTAGAGAGCAAAGAATTCCTCTGACTTTTGGAAGTCGGCCATGGCTTGGGCTTTCTTCGCCACAAAGTTCTTGGAATACCTGTACTTCTCTATTGCCTTTGCTACCTCTTTAGCATTCGCCAACTTAGCTTTAATCTTGGCCAATTTGGCCTCCATCTTGGAAAGCACTTCCTCGACCACTTAGATGCCGCTTTCGCCGTCTCAGCCTTTTGTCGAGCCCCTGCAACGTCTCTTCTCAGCCTGTTGATAAGGCTCTCGCTATCGAAGGCTCGGTATAGTAGGTCAGTTATGCAATGTACTAACTGCAAGAACATATTTAGAAACTAATCGATCAAGAACAAAAAATGGGAGCTAAGTGTGAAATACCTATTGCATTGATAGTATTACCCTCTCCAGGTCATAGCACGTGACCCTGAGCTCGTTCAGCTCTTCTATGAAAAGATCTTTTTTGAAGACCTGTCGGACTTTGATTGATGATCCGCATGCCCTGAGGGCCCCTCGTCCTCGTTGCTAGTGGAAGTTCCTGATCCTTTTGTAGCCGGGAAGTAGGTGGATGAGTAGCTAGTGCTGGGCGAGCAGCCAACGCTTCTGGGAGACCTACGACAGTCATCGAAGAAGTCCCGACTGCCTTAAGACGATCAGGTTTAGATAGGACCTTCATTGACTTGGACTCGGGCTCAGAAAGTTTGGCCTTCTTGGAGCTTTTAGAGGAGGTTCGACCCTTTTTCTTTTGGGCCAACCTTTGCTGCATGGCCTCGGAGTTCTCGAGCCTCATACCCGTGGACCAATAAACCAATCAAAAGTAAGAATACGTGTGAATGTAAAAAAAAGCAGGATTCCCTGAATCAACTTCATGGAGCCGGCTAAGTCTCGCCTTTTGGAGTGACTCTTCAGACACAAATTTATCAAGAGCCTCGAAATAGGCTTCCTCCTTAGCACTCAATTATGGAGCACTCAATAAGGAAGCGGTTGGTTGACCTCAATTCGGCAGATCCTAGTCGCCTATCAAAGGAGAGGAAATAAAAGAAAAACACTCCTTCCACCCTTTGATGGTAGGAGTGCCTGAGATTAGGGGTTCAACCCCCTTCTAGGCTATATGAAGTACTACCATACTTTGACATAGGGGTGCTTTTGGGTGGTGAAAAAGGAATGAAATAAAGGCAGAGATGGCAGGATCTCAGCTAGAAAACATATTTCTAAAAATCCTATGATGTGCCTAATCGAGTTTGGGGTAAGGACACTTAAAAATATACCATGTGCCTTAAGGAGCTCGAGGACGAATGGGTGAAGGGGAAACCTAAGTCTCGCCTCCGACATCTCTTCGAGACACCTAGTCTACCAGGAGGGTTATCTATCTATGTGTCAGGTCCAAGCAGCTCTATGTCATATTCCGTAGGGACATAGTATCTGATATCGACAAGAGACAAATCTTCTTGGTCTACTAGGGACTGATATCCTTCTGGGCCATCTGATGTCGGCCTAGTGCACTTTGGGTGCAGGATGATAGGGTCCTTCGATCCCCCTTCTATAGTACCTTTCCTAGGTGATTTCTTTTTCTTAGGGCTCGCCATGGATCAAGCACCCAGGAAAAGGGGAAGCAAAGAAGAAGAAATCAAAGGAGAGAGGATTTAACTTGGAAACGAGAGGAGAGGGATCGAGGATGACAAACTTTCTGGAAGAGATCCCTGGAAAATCACTTAGAGAAAAACGGACGATAGACAACTGGAGGGAGAGGGATGGTAAGAAATGCCTTAAGAAAAGAATGGAGCCGCTTTGTGTGAGGATAAGGAAAAAAGTAGAAAAACAATTGACTTCATTCTTTCAAATGAAAAAGGGCATGGTTGACGATCACCTCATGGAGCCCTAAAATTGGCAAGTCATAAGCATTTCATCGTCTAGAGTAAATGCAACGCGCCCTACGGAGCACTATCGAGAAATATAAGATGGGGCACATCATTGTCCGAATCCACCTCGAAGACTGTAAGCCTCTAGATCAGAAGATGGAGCCTTATGCCCTCGACCCTCTTCCTTTGAATACTCTCGTGATCCGATCGAAGTCCGGATCAGAAAGTAGGGGATATTTGTTAGTAAAAAATATGATTGGGCCGGAGATATAGGACCCACTGCAGTGAAGGCAAGATCGATGGCCTAATCGTTAGTATGGGTCGTAGATAGTACATCGAACCAGATCACCGTGAAATATGCGATCAGCCCCTCAAACAAAGTCTCGCCGATCGCTCGGCTATAAGTTCCTAGGTCTTAAACACCCTGCAAGCACTCCGACCTGCAGAATCCTCGCAGCATATCCATCTTAAGTTCCGGAGAAATAATACTCAGACATTCACCATTGCAGCATCTACCATGTGGCCAGCTCTCAGTCATGTTCCAAAATTTTCAATCATTGCCAGATCTAGAATGGGGGAGGCGTGTCGGAATTCCTTAAATTTTAGCCCACCATTTAATGAGGTGTGCCATATACCGAACTAGCGATAAGAATATATTTAAGATGGGATACCGCCAGTAGACAAGAAAGCTCCAAATGACACATGGAAGGCTTCGCCGTCTCTTGCAGGATCCAGTAAGATCTTGCCTAGGACCGAATTGCCCCCCGTATCACAACCTATAAAAAGGTTTCAAGAGAATCCTTAAGGTACACGAGCTTTCCTGCTTACATTCACCTACTGTTGGTATCCATATTGACTTGAGCCTCAAAGTACCATCGCCGAGGCCACCTTTGATCGGGCTTTTTTGCAGGTACCGCTTTTCCAGACTGGCCTGCACCGCCTACTACTCCAGCACTTCTACCAGCATTAGCAATTCCTTCCGGCGTTGGACGAACTTAGGCACCAATAGCCGATTTTGCCTATAACAACTCTATTTATAGGTCCATTGGTAATCTCCATTCCAAATTGTCAATGATTTAGCCCCTTGCCATCTCAATGATCTTGTGCCCTTATCTTATGATTTTCATCCTTCTGAATCTGTAATCCTTTGCTCACCATATTCATGATCAGGGTTTGCGATACCATCCCGTACCGCCCAATACGGAGCGTACTGTACCGTATCGGTCGAGTCGGTACGGTTCATATACATAAAACAGTCTGGCATTTGGACCTTTAAAAAAAATAAAAAAAATTAAATTCCGTATGGTACGGTATGGTACTATAGCGTACCATACCGTACTGCCTGGTTCAGTCCGGTTTGGGCTCGGTTTGGCTTGGTTTGGGTCTGGTTCATGTTTGGTTCAACAATTCTTGCTTGAGAGGGGGGAGGAAGAGTTTTTTCTCAATTTTTTAAGCTCGGTACACGTACCGGCACGGGCCCCAGTACCGGTTCAGCGATCCTTGTTCATGATCTTCATGCTACAATCAGGTACAAGTTTGTGGTGAGTAATGAGATTTATAAACTTGCTGTTGATGTTCACCATAGAATTCAGGATTTCAATGAAGGTGATCATGTAATGGTACGTGTATGTCCTGGTTGCTACCTTAAAAACATTTTTTGAAGAAATTGTATGCTAGAGCCTCTAGACCTTTTTGTATCATTTGTAAATTGGGACCTAATGCTTCTGTACTTGATTTACCTTCTGATATGACTATTAGTTATGATTTCAATGTGGAGATTTGACTCCTTATCGAGGTACTTTTGAGCTTCTTAAAGTATTGTATGTATTCCTACTGTTAGAGGTCGAGCTTTTTATGCTCCTGTTCCTAAGCTTCCATTTGTTCATCCGTTAGCTTGAGAATAGATTGAGAGTGTCATTATGATTGAAAGCATCATCAGAATTCAATTTTATAAATGGTGTACTTGGGAGCACTGATTTGAAAAGAACGGTTGTAGAACAGTGGACACAGTCCAAAGATGCCCCAGCTGTGCAACTGTTGAAACTCAATGGAAGATATGGTTGGATGTTCTTGCTGCCTACAGAAAAGTCAATGTCTTGGGTTAGTTTGAACAGCGTTAGGCATGAGGAATGGCAAAATAATTGTTGGGTAGGATTGGAAAAATCTACTGATGGGTAAAATAAGGTGTCATGTGACTGGCTGAAAAAAAAATGTATATGAGAAAGAGATTTGCTGGACTTTTTTATTATTTACTTTTGCAAAGAGCTTTGCATGGTATGCATTTATGTAGTCAGATATATATACTGCTTGATTTCTAACGTATCCTAGGGTGTCCAAAACTCTTCCATTTTGGTGTGGCAGACTGGTAGATATTTCCTCTTAGCTTTAGGTTGCCATGGGGCTATTTTGGAGGTTTATACCATGGAGACTACATTGGACTTGAGGGATGTTTCATTTTTGGCGAGTGTGTAACCTGTGCAACTCTTAAGGAGGTTATTAATGTGATTTTGATTTATCGAGGGGATTTTAAGGTGGTCCGATGCTGAGGTTGCTCTATGTGGACAAAAAAGATGCATTAAGATCGAGCTTTTCCTTGGTCTGGTAGAAGGCTTAGATTTGTCAATGATGGACACACGTAGGATAGTTGAGACTTGAGAATGCTAGAAAAGTGGTAGATGTTACTTGAGGAGGATGGGATGAATACCTGTCTAGTTGGTTGTCAGAGATGAGGTGACATAATGTGACTTGAGGGGCATGCTGAACTTTGCATTTGGATAGGATGAACTGTGTTCAAGATGAATTTTGATTGGACTGGAGATGGAATATTAACAACTGCATGCTGGGTAGCTAATAGGTGTAAAATGCCAATTCATGCAAGTATAAAGAAAATGTAGAAGTCCCCAATAAAAACAACAAAAAATAAATGTAAATGTGAAATGAATACGAAATCTAACTAGTGTTAAGAGGGGCAAGCTGACTGGTGATAATGATTCCAGTTACTAAGGTGGTTGGTGTATATTACATTGAGGTGAGGTGATGGCATAGTCATCCACCATTTTTGTCAGCATGTAGATCGAGACTCCATTGGACCGCCAATGATTAACAAAGAAAGTTATTCTAGATGACTTTTAGCTCTACTGCTAATTCTTGTGTCACTAAAATTGCCCATAGGCAGTTGGGTAGGAATGTTTATGCTAACTCTGGTAACGAAAACCTTTTAAATTTTGCTATATATTGGCACCTGATTATTTATAAGAGGCAAAACGCTGCTAGAAAAATCAAAATGCCGTCCGTTAATGATAGTTTTTTATTTTCAGCTCTTACTCTCAATATGTACATTTTGGTGCTTGCTTGGGCTGTATGATAACCATCTCTTGTTTTTGCTTAATGTTAGCCACTCTTTAATCAATTGATATTATGTTCCTTGAAAGTGTCTCCTCTTCTTATCTTAGATTTCACCAAGGGTTTGTTGGCTGATGCAATTTCAAAAAATAATAGTGTTATGATAGTGGACTCTAGTTTCAAATGTTTTGCATGTTGAAAGTTGGTTCTGAAAGTGGTTGACCTGACATTATTAACCATAGTCAAGTATTAGTGGTAAATTACTGTTCTGGCCTAAACTTGGAATTGTGGTCCACTGTACTCCAAAATGGTGATCTGTAGGTCTGTTCATGACTTGCTATGCTTTCTTTGCCAAACTTTCTGTAACTAGGAGGTAAGCTTGCAAGTGGGCTGACAGAAATTACCTGGCTCTGGTTAAACTCAGAAAGTGGATTGTTGCTCAACATAATTCATCACCCTTAAACAAGTAGATACTTTATTATTTTAACTCAAGTCTTTAAATGCAGAACCTATTTGCATCATGTCGAGCAGTTAAAATGCTAATTAAGTAAATTTCTTCAGAGCTGGCTTGCTGGTCTTTTGTGAATCTGTAGAGATATCAATCAAATTAACAAAGTTAATTTTGTGTTTTCATCAAAAATAAAATGTTTAACTTGTACCTCCAGGACTCTATTGGAAGAGTCTATTGTTTGCCTTTGAAGCTGGCTAATGAGATCATAGGCCCCACTACTGAAGAACTGGTTTTGAAAGCCAGACAAAACCAGACAAAACACTCCCGCATGATTTTTCCAGGGTAATCTCCTTCCTTGCCCCATTCCTGTTGGGGATTTTATGTTTACATTTCATCAGCACTGTTGAGAAAAGACTGCTTTTTCATATAATTTCCGTTTTCAGCGTGTGGCAAATCAAGACATCTCGAGTGGAAGGATGTTATCTCCATCTATCTCAGTTCCTTATGTAAGATACAAGACAAAATCGTTTTATCTTTAATAAGCTCACTCTTTTGTTGACCGTTGAGTAGTCTCTATGTTGTTGCACTGTTACTTGCCATATATTTTCATGCGTGGGCGCAATACCAATATGTAAAACAAAATGATGTTTACATGGAATCCTGCATTCTTTTGGCAAGGATATTTGGTCTTCGGAGAATTCCTATTTCATGGAGAACTCATTTCTTCAATCTTCCCGCGTGTTTCTATACAGATTCAATTATCTACGAATGATAAGTTTTGCAATAAGTTGAGCAGGATTATTCATGAAACAGGGACATGCATCATTTATTAGATTCAAAAAGAGATAAGTGTACCCAATTTACTAAAATCATTATCAGAACAGAGACCAGACAAGGGTTCCTGCATCTGGGCACCCTAGCATTCAAAACTCCATCAAAGCTCTTAGAAATCTCCTACTTCAATCTCTGCTGTAAAACATTAGAAATGGAGTGGGATTCTGCGCTCGCTTTTTCCTCATTATTAAAACAGTAAACGGGGGCCTGCCATTTGGCATCCTCAAGCGCTGCTCCCACCTCAAATGTCACCAAATGGGCAGATCTTCCTGCAAATGACAGAAAACCAAGATCAGAATTCATTCTTATGACATTTGAAAGATGGAGAGGAGGTTGAATTAGAGGACCTATAGCACATTGCAAAGGGATTGATATGTGGATGAGATTATCGTAGTTCTGATCAGTTTGAGATGAACTTGTCAAAGCAACGAAGCAGGAAAAAGAACAAAAAACTGATACGCAGCCTGCCAAACTCTGAGAAATCAACCTCATTTGTTACCCGTGTAGAAGACCCAAGGCACAGGGCGCTTGGTGGCAACATCCTCATGGTACCAGATGTAGTCAACCTTGGTCCACATATTACACAGGAATCCATCGACGTACTCCAGGCCAAGGTAGGAGGTGCCGGCGAGCCAGTTGGGGCATAGGATGCCAACAGCGAGCTGCGAAGAGCAGCAGGACAATGGGGAGGAAGTGTAGGAGGTGCGGTTTTTCCACTCGAGGTCATAGAGAGGTAGGCTGTCGAGCTGGTCCTAGATGATGTTGAAGTTGCAGCCGTTGGACCGGTCGTACCAGAGGCCGATCATGGAGAGGGCGCCGCTGTAGTTCATGAAGAGGAAGGCGTGGAATTGGAGGGGCCTTGGGGCGGGGTGGGCTCTGTTTTTGATGCTGGAGATGATGTTGTTCTTGGTGGTCTTGTGGGAGATGTTGCCGGGGATAAGGGGATGGGAACGGGGAGGAAGAGGAGAACAAGGGGTGGGAGGATTGAGTAGGTTTGGGCCATGGTGGTGTTTGGTTGTAGGGTTCTGGTTGGGGTGGTCCATTTATACTTCTTAAGCAGGGGATTGATTGTTTTGTTTGTGTGGTCTCCATGGTCTGGAGGTTTGATCTTTAATTTAGTTGTACATAAAAAATTGGGCTAATCTCTCTCTTTTTTATTTCTATAAATCCAACTCACTTCTATATCTTATTTTAGTTTTCCAAAAGGATAAAATGGTATTGACCTGGCAAACTATCATTGTTGATGCTGGTCTTCACAGACCGGATGGAATACTTGCAACGTTGGTTCGTCACCCTGAGGTTCTTGCAAAACAAGCCTCAGACTGGAATTTTTCCCGGGGGGGGGGGGGGGGGGGGGGGGGGAGGGAGGAGAGGGGTGGGAGGATTAAGTAGGTTTGGGCCATGGTGGTTTGGTTGTGGGGTTCTGGTTGGGGTGGTCCATTTATACTTCTTAAGCAGGGATTGATTGTTTTGTTTGTGGTCTCCATGGCTCGGAGGTTTGATCTTTAATTTATTTGTGTATAAAAATTTGGGCCAATCTCTCTCGTTTTTGTTTCTATAAATCTAGCTCACTTCTATATCTTATTTTAGTTTCCCAAAAGGATAAAGTGGTACTGATTTGGCAAACTATCATTGTTGATGTTGATTTTCATGGACCAAATGGAATGCTTGGAATGCCGGTTCGTCGTCCCGGGGCTCCTGCAAAATAAGTCCCGGATCAAAATTTTTCTGATGGGGATACTTCGATGCCTAAGTCAGTAAAATTCGAGCAACATAATGGAGAATTCAAAGATAGCGTAGATGAAAAAGGCATGAATCAAAATTGACTTGGCTTAAGGTAGTCTTAGTCTTGCTTATCTTGGATATCTTCTTTTATGTTTTTCTATAGGCATTGATCCAACTGAAAGTGGTTAAGTTTTCTTATAACTAATTACTGTTAGGAAAGTTAATTAGGATAACCTTCCCTCAGCTAATTGTAGTTATTATTGGTAGTTATTCATCTTGGCCTTTGTTGTTGCAATGGTTATTAGTTATATAGTTTATTGGTTATAATAACCAAGTTTATTCTTGATGGGCCTGAAGCCGACGGGCCTTAAGTCGAAGTGGATTGGTCGACTGCAGGTCAGCCAATTATTCTGGAACAAGTCGATGGTCGACTGTAGGTTGTATATTATAATCGGTTGAAATAATGTGCCGATCTGTCCTCATGTTGGGTTGGTCTTCTAGCTGCGGGGTTGACGTTCAGATGGGCTAATTAACTCTCTAGTTCGGTTCACCTTAACACTTGCCCCCCATTTTCAATTTCAAGACAAATTATTGCTTTGAAAGATGGGAGTATTAATTTTTTGTCTTCTTCTAAGAACATAGAAGATTACTAATGATGGCAAATCTCGGGCCTAGCTGGCTATATTAACTGTCTTCCATTTTGAGTATCGTGCTTGGGACAGATGTCAGGTTTTCATTGGTGTCGAAGAAGTTGGCATGGATTTAAGGGTCACATCGACTCTTTTCATTTCGGCGCTCAGGGCAACTCTTCGTCTTCGGCTTGGATTGTGAAACGTGGCATCATCTTAGTCATCTAGTGCTGTATGAAGATTTCATCTCGGCAGTCAATTAGATTTTTGTGGATCAAGGTTGACATGTTGGTTTTTCTCCCGTTGAGTTAGGTTCTGCCTTTTAGTAGTCTGTATCCACGATCGGCATCGATGCACGTGGCACGATCAGAAGTACTTCACATTGTTTGAGGGAGATATCAAGGCCATCACCGTTGATTATATAAAGGGTTTTCCCCTCTTAAGATGGATCTTTTATTTCTTCTTTCTTGGAATTGTGAAGAATATAATTAACTTTTCTATTACATACTGCAGCTTATGCATGAAGTGACCCTGATAGAAGAAGGCATTTTAGGGTTCACAGAGCTCAGTAAGAACCTTCATCAAGAGCTGGAGACGGCGAAAGCCGAGAGAGAGGTGGTCGAAGAATTAAGATTGACCATGGAAAAAAATTGAACAAAAGCATTGCCACGGTTCAATCTTTGGAGGCCGACTTGAAGAAGTCCCAAGCTAAGATGGTAGAACAGGAGGCGAATGTTGCCCAGTAAGCAACCTAAGAGGGGGGGGTGAATTGAGTTTCTAAAAATTACTTACAAGAATATGTGCCAATACAAATATTAAATCGAGTGCTAGTATGAGGTGAAATAGTATACTCTTGAAGAGTATGCAGCGAAAATATAAATGCAACAAATATAAGAGCAAGAAAAGAAAGCTAGAGACAATCACAAACACAAGCCAAGTATAGTAGTTCGGTGCTTTCCAATGCACCTACATCTACTCCCCAAGGTCTACTTGGGAATCAATATAATCTTCTACGATTACAGCTGATTAGTTTTCTGGACTCACTAATCAAAATCCCTTTTGGTTTTTACAAGGCTCACCAAAAGAAACCTCTTGGTTTTCAAAGGCTAACCAATAACCTCCTTGGTTTTCAACTTGGCTTATCAAAAATCTTCTTGGTTTTCAAAGGCTAACCAATAACCTCCTTGGTTTTCAAAGGCTAACCAATAACCTTCTTGGTTTTGTTCTTAGGCTTACCAAAAATCCTTACAACAAAGATATGAGATGAAGTAAAAACAAGAAAAGCTTTCTAATGAAAAGCTGATATCTCTTTGAAGCTTGGAGAAGTTGCTTGTCTTGAACTTGATGAAGCCTTAATCAATGCTCAAAGGTGTTGGACTTGAATGCTTCTTAATGGCTTTGAATGCTTGGAAACTTCATTTTGCTTGAAGGTAGTTGCTCTCAATGAATATGAATTAATGCTTTTGCTTTTCTTCCTTTTTCTTATTCTCTTTTCATCCTCTTGTGTTTTAATTTGATTTCAATCACTTAAATACCATCCCAATATCTCAAAGTCAGTTTATGACCGCTAGACACAAAAAAACTAGCCATTGGGAGCCAAGAGGACTGAGTTTCTATGTTTGAAAAACTAGCCGTTACTATTTCAGAACTCGAAGTGTCGATACTTCAAGCTGTAAGTCGACACTTAGGGTCGACACTTAAGTCCCATGAGTCGACACCTAGTTCAAAATTCTTCTTTGAAGCTCTCTGAAATTCTCAGGTGAGTTGACACTTCTTCAGGTGAATCGATACTTGAGTCGACACTTGACATCCATGAGTCGACACTTCAGGCAAGTCTTCAACTTCAGCATGTTCTGTAAGAAACTTGTCTCGGGCCTTGAGTCGATCCTTGAGTTAACACCTTGAGTCGACACTTGAGTGGCATGAGTCGATACTTCAACCATGCCATCTGAAACTCTTTCTGCATGCCGGCTTGAGTTGACACTTGCACTACCATGAGTCGACACTTGAACTGTGAGTCGACACTTGTTGAGATTTCTTTAAAACTCATTGAACTTCTGCTGAGACCTTTTTGAGCTAAACTCTTTAAGTCTTTTCAAGCATATCTCAAGTACTTAAGCCCATTTAAAACTGATCTTTCATACATACAAAGGGCTTCTTCATCATTTGACAAGCAATCCAATTTAGTTATTTTGATGAGTACCTTTTTCTATTAAACACACTTCAAGAAACATGTTAGTACTCAACTTATACTTAAGTGTTTTGCTTATCATCAAAATCAATAACGGAGTCAACAGTGAAGTTATGAAAAAAGAAAAAGAAGATCCACTCCTTGGAATAGACGGCCAAGGACAACTAGAAAAAAGTCGAAGAGGCTTTTTAAAGAAGGTTGATCAAAATGCCAAGGAGATGGAGTCAGCGAAGGAGAAAGCCATCTGAGCCGTTGAGGATTATAAGAAGTCTTCGAGATTTAAGGATGAGATGACTGAAGCTGAAGTAGTTAGCTACAGGCTGGGCTTCTTTGACTGCCTTGAGGAGGTCCTCAAGATCCATCTAGGGCTTGACATCTCAGAGATATAGTTATATGATGCTGAAGAGCCCGTGGTGCAAGCCCATATAGAAAAATGCCCTAAGAGCCAATCATTGTATAGGCCTTTTTGTAAACTTCCAACTCATGTATGATATCATTATTTATAATAAAGGCATTTGATTCATCATATACTGCTGTGTCATGTTTTTGACTATGATGAACCCCATAGAGTAGGGCAATGGAATTAGGGTTATGATAAAATAACAACGAGACTTAATTCCTATAAACCCTAATCTAGAATGTTCCTAGTCATTGAACCATTGATTCGAGGATCGATGAATCCGGTAAGACTAGCTTATCCTATATATGCTCAGTTGATGAGGGTGGTTGGACTCATAGCCACTTGTGTATGATTAATACAAGAATAAGGGTGCTCATTAGCTTATGAATACACTGAACTGATCCGCACCGAGACTATCTTATGGAATCTTACTCCTTGTCAAAAGATAGGTCCCAGAGTAGAAGTTGTGCATGTGATCTTCAGACCTGAGGTCACCATGGTTCCTTGTATACACTAAGCCATACTTTGGTTTATACTCATTCATGGCATTGCGACATATATGGGATGTTTTGGGTATGGTGGAAGGTGTACGAAGGATGTGAGTGGACCAACAAGGAATCGATCAATCCTGGTAAGAGGATATGTTATCCCGTGTAATCTCTTTGATGAGTGACTCAAGGAATCTTTGCAAAGTGGGATGAGATTAGAAGTGGCTTCTAATCAGTCATCAACTGAGTCCTCATGGTTGAGCTGAGATTTGGTATGATTAAGTGTTAGGGTTCGATATTTATCCATACCCATCAGTTAATCGGGATAATGGGAATCAAAATATTGAATTGCACAGTAACTTACTATTGAAGGGTATTTTGGTAATTTCTACCAAATTTCTCATCTTTCAAGTAGGGATGACATGTTGCTAGACATCAATCTTGTCTTGTGAGTTTTCATGAACCAATTGGATTGGTTTCATGAGTCAATTCGATGTGTGATTCGAATTGGATAATTAGGTAGCCGATTTGACCTAATTAGGTCAATTGGGTTCGATCGGATCGAATCGGCTCAAATCTAAATCTACTGCTGGCTAGATGTGGAACCCAATGGGTCACACACAATAGAGAGTTGGCTAAGAAAGTCACTCATGGTTTAATTAGGATCATGGGATCCTAATTGGTTAGCCAGATTGCATACTAGCATATGTAGACTAACCCAATTCCTAACCCAATTGGATTGGGTCCGGTTGCTTGCTAATTGGGCTAACCTAATTAAGGAAAACCTAAATTAGGTTGGGTCCTAAGTGGGGATAGCCAAATCAGAGCTTGATATGATTTTATTTTGGTATTTTGGATGTCTTATTGAAGAGTCCATTTGAGTTGGGACTCTAGATGCCAAAATGATACCTTGGCATTCAAAAAGGCCTAGGAGAGTCTATAGTCCTCTGATCTGAAAAATATTTATATGGATGGAAAGAAGACTTAATGCTCTTTCTTTTGACATCGATATTGCATATGCTTTGACTAGTCAAAGGTTGCATGGGGTGTGGATAAAGTTTACCAAGAAATAAAGGGTTTCTTGGTGCCTCTTGGCGCGCTTAGGAGATGAAGGTGCGTGTAGAAGGACAAGAGTCCTTCTGCAGATGAAACATTGGAGTGTTTCATTTCAGGGGGCACCTTCTCATCTTACCCCATGCCTCTTGGATATGTTTGACCGGTCGAGGCCCTTTTTGAAATGGCATGAAAAAGGGATGGAAGAAGCAATGTGGCGCGCGCCCTGAAGCAGAGTCCTACTTTCAAGACTCTTCATATTCTTTGGTGTTTGGAGATTGAAAAGGTGACTTTTGGCTTCCCAGGGACTAGTACTTGCCATGTGGCAAGTCACAAATTATTCAGGAAAATGGACGGATGCCAATTGTCTTTTGGTGCATGAGGAGACATATTGGATATGACTTTTCAGTCTTGAAAAATCATATCTGATAACCTGTTGGAGGACATATCACATGCCCCTCTTAAAACTATAAATAGGGGCGGTGATATGAGTTTCAGATAATCTTTTTCACCGTAAAGATATTCTGAGTGATCTTCCACTTCTCCCTCCCTCCTTC
The DNA here is from genome assembly GCA_021397845.1 of Areca catechu. Classification (NCBI taxonomy): domain Eukaryota; kingdom Viridiplantae; phylum Streptophyta; class Magnoliopsida; order Arecales; family Arecaceae; genus Areca; species Areca catechu. Next base: position 120,587,078 of record CM038043.1, read on the forward strand.
TTACTTTAGGACAAGACTTGTCTTGTTAAGACAAGGTCTTTTCTACTAGGACAAGGCTTAGTTTTAGGACATAAGCCTAGGGGTCCTAGAAGAGGGTTGTCCTAAAATCAAGAGTGGTTTAGGACTGTGTCCAGAGAGCCCTACAGTAGGACAGGGTGTCCTACAGTGATCAAAGGTCAAAAGGCTGACAGAAGAGTTCTATTGAAGCAACCCCGGTAGGGATTCTTCCTTGGTACCATTCTCGTGTGGATCACCTTTGGAGGGCTTGCACTTGTGAGCCTCATGGAAAGAATTGGATTGCAGCGATCCAGGTATGTATTCTGACTCATTTATGCTTTGTTGATTGGTATTGCATGAGGGGTTCCTAGGAATTAGGATTTTCTTGCCAATTAGGGTTTCATGCTTAGAATTTCAGTTTTGAAATTCACTTCCGCATGCTGCATGATTCCCGGCACCTTGGGAGAATTTCCATCAGCCCAAGATGAAGAGGTCATAGAGCAGCCCAATGAGATCCAAATTGTGGTCGACTTTGATACTGCACCAACTGCAGATGACTGATCCTTATACTTTTTCTTTTCTTTTTTGTAAAGAAATAGTAATGTAAAGATCTTTATGAAAGTAAATGAAATAGTTTTCTTTTCCAAGATTTGTATCTTCTGTGTGATGGATTCCTCGAAAATTTTTCTAAGTGTAGAGTTATCGGATATTCTTCAGTTTTTACTTGAAGATTTTTTAAGTACGAAGTCTTCAGTATGATAGCTTAGTAGCATATGGGCATCTTTTTCCATAAAGAGATAGTTTTGATGCAACAGTTCGGTTCGACTATTCATTGATCATGATTGGCTTTGCTGATATGGTAGGGTGAAAAGGTCTAATTGTGCATCTGTTGATTTTGCCAATATAGTAAGTTGATTGGACCTACTTGCACATTTGTTGGATATACTGATAGAGTGGACTGGTTAGGCCCTCCCTTGTGCTTGTTAGTCATATTGATAAGGTAGGCTAGTGAGGCCCGTCTATGCACTCGTCGGACATACCGATAAGGTAGGCTGGTCAGGCTTGCCTTTGTGCTTGTCGATCATATTGATAAGGTAGACTGGTTAGGCCTGCCTGTTCACTCAGGCACTTGGATAAGATAGGCTGGTCGCCCACCTTTGTGCCCGTCAGATATATCGATGGGGTAGGCTGGTTAGGCCTACTCAGTTTGAGCACTTGGATGAGAATACTAGAAGAACTTTATTGATAATCTTGCAAAGATTCTCTACATTCCAAGGTCGAGACATTCAGAAACCATCCAAAGCTTCAAGTCGGTAGGTTTCAGAGTGTACGACCTCAATTATTCGATAGGGTCCTTCCCAATTAGGAGAAAGTTTTTCTTGTCCTATCGGCCTGGATATTTCGGATCTTCACAGTACTAAGTCTCTGGGTCGAAAGGTTCATGCTTTAACTCGGGAATTGTAGTATTTGGCAACTTTTTGTTGGTATATGGCCATCCTCATTTGAGCTTGAAGTATGGTACCTTAGAGTAGATTTAGGTAAACTCTGTGGCATTTTGAATTCTCAGGTTTTATGAAGTGATCAATTCTTAAGTATTGCAATGTGACTTCTACTGGAAGGACTGCCTCACTGCCATATGCCATATTAAATGAGGATTCTCCCGTAGCTATTCTGGAGGTCGTTCGGTATGTCCAAAGGATCGAGTTCAGGTCTTCAGCCTAGAGTCCTTTGGCATCATTCAATCTAGTTTTCAGACCATGGAAAATCATCCGATTGGTTACTTCGGTTTCTCTGTTGGATTGGGGATGCCTGATAGAGGTTAACTTATGGAGGATATGATATTGAGTACAGAAATCTCTAAATTTTTTATTATCAAATTATCTTTCGTTGTCAGTAACAATGGCGTGAGGGATTTCGAATTGAAAGATTATGAAATTTTCGAGAAAGTTTCGACCTTTCTTTCAGTTATGTGCACCAAGGGTTTGGCCTCGATCCACTTGGTGAAGTAATCAATGGCTATAATAAGAAATTTTTGTTGACCGGAGGCTGAAGGGAACGAGCCGAGAATGTCCATTCCCTATTGAGCAAACGGTCATGGAGTTGTCAATTGAGTCAGCTGACTTGCGGGGCACTTTGGATGTTGGAATATCTCTGGCATTGATCACATCCTTGGACATAGTTAGTTGCGTCTTTTTATATGGTTGGCCAATAATAACCTTGATGTATAATTTTGTGGGCTAAAGACCTATCCTCAGATAATCTTCACATATACCTTCATGTACTTCTTTTGGGGCGTAGTCGGCATTTGACGGCCCTAAGCATTTCACAGGGGCTGCGTGAAAAACCTCTTGTAGAGTACTCTGTCCAAAATGACATACTGAGAGGCCATTTAGCATATTTGCCTGGTTTTGGCCTTGTCTCCTGGCAATATTTCTTCATTCAAGTACTTGAAGATATGGTCCATCCAACAAGGTTCATGCTCAATCTGATGCATTTCTGAGACTTTCTCTGATATGCTGGGATCTTCCAGATATTCTATGAATGTCCAACCAAGAGAGTCGAAAGTAGTAGTAGCCAGTTGAGAAAAGATGTCAGCCCGAGAGTTTTCTGTTCGTGGGACATGAGATATTTCAAAGAATTCCAATCGAATTATTATATCTCGTACCTTTTTGAAATACTTGATCATGATTGAGTTTCATACTTCAAACTCACCTTTCACTTGACTTACCACCAGTTGAGAATCCGAGAAGACCTTGATCTTCCAAATTTCTAGCTCTTTGGTAATTCTAAGTCCTCCTAAGAGGGCTTCATATTTTGCTTGGTTGTTCGATGCTTGGAAAGAGAAATGGAGGAGGTACTCCATAGTTTGTCATTTGAGGTCGGCAAGTATAAGTCCGGCCCCATAACTAGCAATATTGGATGCTCCGTCCATATGGAGTACCCAAGTGGATTCCAAATCTTCTTCAACTGTCTCTCTGTCATTGGTCATCTAATGATTGTCTTCATGGTTACAGGTGTGCTCAGCAAGGAAATTAGCCAATACCTGGGCTTTCATGGTCGATCTAGGTTGAAATGCGATATCGAATTCATCCAGTTTGATGGCCCATTTAGCTATCCTTCCTAAAGTGTTGGGGCATCGAAGAATGGCCTTCAATGGTTGATTCGTCAAGACCATGATGTAATGGGACTGAAAGTAAGGTTACAGGCATTTCGCTACGATCACCAATGAATATATGAGCTTCTGCACTTTTGGATACCTTACTTCGGTCTCATGTAGCACTTTGCTAGTATAGTAGATCGACTTTTATATGTTATTGGCTTCTTTTCTGACAAGTACGGAGCTGATGGCCTCATCTGAAGCAGAGAGATAGGTAGAGAATTTCATCTTCTTGAGATTTTGAGAGCAGGGGAGGATTCTTCAAGTATTTCTTTAATTCTTCAAAGGCAAACCTACAGTCATCTCACCATTCGAAGCCCCTTGTCTGGTATAAGGCTTTGAAGAAAGGAAGATATCTTTCGGTCGATCGAGAAATGAATCAGCTTAACAAGGCAATCTTTTCGATTGCTATTGTACTTCTTTTTTATTAGAGGGATGCCTCATGTCTTGGATTGCTCGAATTTTTTCTAGATTGGCCTTTATTTCTCGTTTGAAGATGAGAAATCCCAAGAACTTTCTTGATGTCACTCCAAAGGCGCACTTGGTTAGGTTCAACTTCATTCGATGACATCGCAGGGCTTCAAAGGATTCTTCCAAATCTTTATATGGTCAATTTTTTGGAGGCTCTTTATGATCATGTCGTTGACGTATGCCTCTATATTTCTTCCAAGTTACTTTTTGAAGACCTTATTGATCAGCCTTTAGAATGTCGCCTTAGCATTTTTTAGGTTAAAAGGCATCACCTTGTAGTAATATAACCCCTTCTCGGTTATAAATGCCATTTTTTCTTCATCCTCAGGGTCCATTCGAATTTGATTGTACCCTGAGAAGACATCCATGAAGCTCAATAATTAATGTCTAGTAGTGGAATCGATTAATTGATCTATCTTCAGCAAAGAAAAGCTATCTTTTGGGCAAGTCTTATTAAGGTCGGTATAGTCGATACAGATCCTTCATTTGCCATTGGCTTTCTTTACCATTACTATATTGGCCAGTCAGTCTGGGTAATGGATTTTTCTTATAAACCCAATATGGATAAATTTATTTACCTCTTCATCAATCACCTTTTGTCTTTGGAGAAAAGTTTTTCTTCTTTTGTCGAACTGGCCTGTGATTGGGGCTAACCTTAAGTCCATGAGTTATGACTTCAGTCAGGATTCTGGGCATATTAGTAGCCGACCAGGCGAAGACGTTGGCATTGCTTCATAGGAAGTTGGTCAACTTCGTCTTCGTTTCTTCGTTGAGCGGACTCCCGATCTGTACGACTTTTGTCGAATTATCTTCTCTCAGTGGTATATAGATGATTTTTTCAACTGGCTCCCCGCAATCTTCTATCTGATCTCTCGGGTCTAATTGCTCCAGAGTCATGTGGTCGGCTGGCTGTCTGTCTTGTATCATTAGGCATTGTCAGGCGACTCTTTGGTCCCCTCTCATCTCTCCGATCTCATTCAAGTTGGGAACCATACTAGAAGGTGATATGTCGACACTATGGCATGGAACTTATTCAAAGTGGGTCTTCCCAATATGGCATTATACATCGATGGTGTTTATACAACCACCAAATTAGTGGAAAGTATTTTTTGAAATGGTTTCGTACCAATGGTCACTGGTAATATTATTTCCCCTTCTACCTGAAAGAAAACGGTGCAGGTAGTTTGACATGATCCTACACTAAGCATGCAAACAGCTGCGGGAGCAGAATGGATTTTAAAACTTTTTTTTTTAAAATTCGCGCAGCGGAAATCTGCTCTGCCCAGAAACTAATCTATTCATGTTGCATGTAGGCATGTATCATGATATAAAAATATTTGCAAAAAATTAAACAAATAAATCTATTTATGCATGATAAAAAAAAATAATTTTTCATACCTTTATTCCAGCTAGAATAATTCTAGGATAAACCTGGAATAGGCTGGAATAGCTGGAATAAATCTATTCCAGCCTTCTTCCCCCTTGGACCGTGGGGTACCCTGTTTTAAGCTTTCAAAACGTCGTCCAAACACCACCTTTCGGACCTTCGTTTGCTCCCAAATTATAGCAACGTCTAGGGGTTCGAGTGGTCTTCGATTTGGCACCGAGATCTGCAACCAAAACACAGCAAAAATGGTGTACAAAAATGCCCAAAGTCTGCTGCTGAAAGTTGTTGCAGAACATGATAGCAGACTTCAATCTTCGTTTTTGAGCAACAGCAGCAAGTTCGGCTCGCGTGGTTTGCTCCTAGGAGTAGAAGGGTACTCCCTCTAGAGGGGAGACGCACCCGGGGCTCTCGGATCCCTCTCCACACGCGGTGCTAGCCGCTGGAAGAAGACACTCGGTCATGGTAAGTTTCAGCAACAGGGCTTTGCTGAAATGGGAATTTGAGCACAAGAAACAAGGCTTTGTTTCTCTCCCTCACACACTCCAAATCCCAGCCTAACTAGTACCCAATGGGTGGAAAAGGACCAAGCTCTCAGCCTCTCAAAGGGAAGAACACACACTTGCTGTTTTTTTCTTCACACGGAGTATATCTTCGGCTGAAACAGGGGCGCTGATGAGGTTTAAATAGGCAGCAGGGAAGAGGGAGATGGAGAGGCTGGGAAAACCAAAAGACACCAGCTGCCATTCTCCTATTAAACAACCATTAACAAGAGTTAAAAGGATGGGTGGAGGGATGAGAAGAGACGCCCAGCAACAGCATTCGTTCGATCGTTTTGGTTTCCAGCGCTTGGGTTTCTTCCAGCAACGTGTAAAACATTTACACAGTGAAATAAGAACACCAGTTCAAAACTGGTCCAAGCAAAAAAATGGTCCAATCCATTTAAACCTTTTGGTTCAATCTAATTGAACCGGTTCAAGCCCAATTAAATTGGTTCAATGGATTACAATTGGTTCACAACCAATTGGAGGCCGAAACGAACTCCGAATCAGTTCAAAACTGATTCAGAAAAAAAATGGCGCAGTCAAGGTTAGCCCGGAATAATTTCTGGTTGACACAAACAAGGGAAAGACGGGGAAAAGAGTGCTCAAAAATACTGTAACCATAAAATCGAGACGATTCCCAATCGTAATCGGTATCTGGATCAGAGAGTAATGCTCTGTGGCGTGTGACCTCATAAGTTCGAACCTAAACGGTAGCACTAGAACAATTCTAGTACCAGCACAGGAAACCATCTAGCATGGGTCCCGACGTCCGGGTAGGTCGAAGATGCGGGAGTAAACTATCGAACCTCTGGCATATGGTTACCGTATAATTCATCCCTTTGACCTCTAATGCTCAGGACGACTGAGATTGGGCTGCCAACCCAGACTGAGTCAGTCGACTACGTGTCTCAACCTTGCAAGCCCAGTGACTCTTCACTAGGACTACCCCGGCCGAGGATTTGCTAAATTGAGATACTGCGAGACATTCATTCCAAACTGTTTGGACAGGTCAATTCTATCTTGGTCCATTACTGCTCCACAAGTATTTGCCTGTACCCAGAAACCTTCCGTCACCGGATTAAAAATTCGGGTAGTCCGGCACCAAAGCACAGGGAGTTGCTTGCAAGCTACCGTGATGACCTCAGGTCAGAGGGACACATATACCCATATCCAATCATGAGTATCCCATTGGCAGAAAGGGGCTGCACGGAGTCACGTTCAATAAGATATCACATATCCCACTTGCAGATCACATCAATGTCACCACACTCATTTGGTCAAGAGGACAACCAAACGATGTGAACTACAACAACCTATACTTGATATATTACTGTCCAGTACAATATATCCTTTGGTTGTGAACAGGATTTAAGGACCACTCGATACATCCTCTCTGTATCGAAGTCAGTGTAGTCCTAAGGACTTCATCACATGGAAAGTGTTCATTTCAGGAAAATATAAAATATGATGAGCTGCCAAAAAATATATTTTATTAATTCAAAGAGAGAGTACAATACTGAGCTCAACCGCCTACAACCCAAGCGATTGGCTTTGGGACACAATTTCCAACACTACCTCGATTTGATTACCTTCAAATCCTGTAAGGGGTATAGGAGATCATTGTAACTTATTTTTGGATAGATTTATCCTGATGAAAGCATCGTAAAGTAAACCTCTGTAAAACTTTCATTATATGCTAGAATCCTTCTTACATCATAGTTGGCAATAACAGCTGATATTGTGAAACCCAGTTTATATGGACCTTTGGGCCGAAGTCGGTAGGCCCAGCCGGCTTTGACCCAGTTCAGAAAAAAAATGAAATGAAGAAGGGGAGTTTGAGTCGAAACAGGGGAAGCCAGATTTTCGTTATCCGGTCGGGGTTTTCACCGGAGGTCTCAAGGGAGGAGTCGTGAGGGGCGATGAAGGTGGTCGGCGATATGTCGGGGTAGGATGGAACTCCGATCGGGGTGGAGTTTGTTTCCCAAATGGTGGGGGGAAACTGTTGGGTTGTTCTCTTTAAATCCTCCTCACCGCCACTAAATCGAGGCTGATCGAGCTCGCCCACATCATCATTCTTCTCTCTGGCGAGCACTCGAAAATCCTTCAAGAATGGTGAGTTTTATTTAATTAACCCGGTTTTGTTTTTTTGATTTGTTCCTGTTCGATTTGCTCGGGACATGGATCACTGGTGACTGCATCACCGCTCGCCTCCGATCCGTCGAGGCCTTCCCGGCAACCACCTTCCATGGCCACCACCGACAGCCATGGGGAGGCCGGCTCGGTCGAGCCGAGAAGGAGCAGCAGGGGTGGGTTCTAGGAGAAGAGAAAAGAGAAGAGAAGGAAAAAAAGGAAAAAAAAAGAAAAATAAAAGAAAAAAAGAAAAAAAAAGAAAAGAAGAGGAGAGAGGAGGAGAGAGAGAAGATGAGGAGAGGGAAAGAGGAGCAAAAAAGGAGAGAGGAAAAGGAGAGAGGAAGAGGAGAGAGAGAAAGAGGAGAGAGAAGGATGGGGAAATAAAATTTAAAATAATAATAATAATATATTATTATAGGAGAGAGAATCGGGGAAGAGAACTTTCTTTTTCGGAATTCGTGAAGCTAAGATTTTGAATTGAATATAAAATATTTATTATGTAGGGAATCGGCCTTTTGAGCAGGAAGTATTAGATGAACTCCGGGTACAGATTGATACCGTGTATTTTGGATTAGTGCTTAGTAGTAAGGATTCTGGACATGATCACCAGTTCTATACATTATTTTACATGGCATGATTTGATCCGTGCATATGAGTATCGGCATGCATGATTAGTTTTGTATGGAATAGTTTTACATTTTATATGGAACAGTATGATTGTGTTGTTATTAGATATGTTAATGTATACTACATTTTATCAAGTTATCTTTGTATGGTTTGGACCGTGATGCCGGTCATTGAAAAAAATTGAGATGGCATGATTTGACAGTATGACTTGAATTGATAAAGTGATAACAAAGAGAATACGATATTTAGACTAGCCATGTCACGGGATCGTGGTTACATAGCCAGAGCCACGGGCTTAGTACGTGGGCTAGCCTGGCCATGGGTAGATTGTGCATGGTCGATTACAAGATTGCTAGTCATAGGCTAAAGTATGAAATGAGCTTGCCAGTCACAAGCTGAAGTGTGACATTGAGATTGCTAGTCATGGGCTGAAGTATGACCGTGGCTAGTCCAGAACCCTAAAGATAAAGGTTAATTAATAGAAACTCTAAAACAAAAATATAATGATTTCAAGATTTTATCATATATGATATTTGAGCTATTTGATTGCATGATATGATATACTAGTATGTTCTTTCTATTTTTAGAATTATATTATTACTGATGTGATCATATGAAAACCTTACTGGGCTGTAAAGCTCACTCCCTACTTTTGTTTTTTCAGAGACACAGGATGCATAGCGAGGATCGGGCTAGGCATAAGATGGAGCATCATTATTGTTGAGATAGTTTAGTTAGTTAGTTTTAGTTTTTTGGTTACTGATGCTTGTTGTGAATCAGTGGACCAATTAATGACTTTGATTTGTATAAATAGACTGCTTAGTTATATTTCAATTATTTATATAATATTATTATTTTCGAAGTGATCTTTGAAGTGAGTGACTCTTGTGTACCTAGGCCTTGCATGATCTCTAAGATAAAACCTAGGGTTTGTGCGGCTGGTCACGTAGCTGATTCCGGTGCTGGATTCGAGGCGTGATAGATACAACTATAGGATCATCATGAGGAGTCTAGATTCCTTGCAGATCGTCATTGTAGAAGCATATGACATTGTTGCTTCTATATCTTTTGGGAGTGCCTTCTTTGGTTTCGCTCCTCTAGTCAGATTGGTGATACAGCATGCCTACTCCTCCATCTGTAGGCCTTTGATTGAGTAGTTTTGCCTCCTCAGTAACTCTCTTGGGGGTAGAAACTTTGGCTCAGGGTTCTTGGTTGTTGACATATTTTTTCAGATATCCTCGCTTAATCAGATCTTTGATTACATCCTTGGGTTGGATGCATTTTTCAGTGTTATGGCCATTGATGTGGCACAACCGCTGATGTGGAGCCCATGATGGCAATAGCTGGCGCTGGTGGGAAGCGCTACTTGGATGCAGCGTCCAAATGAAGATCCAAAGGCGAGCCCCTAGCCAAGGTCAGCTCCCATCCGGGGTCGAGCTTATTGGGTTACCTAGGTCGGGCGTAGCGGAAGACACAAAAATTTTATATTTGAAACCCTGACTAGTCGGAACCCTAAACCCTAGGATCACTTGAGCATAACAATTAATAAATCTAATCTTTAGGGTAATAGAGGAATACCTGGAATGCTATATTCCTTTATTTCCACCAGGCATACAAGTGCATGCCCTCCAAAGGTGATCCACATAGGAATCGGACCAAGGAAGCACTCCTACGCAAGCTGCTTGTTTTCCTGGGACTCTTCTGGCAGCCTTTCGGACTTTCCTCCTTTGCTGGATCCCCTACCTTCCTATAGGGCTCTCAAAGAACACTCTAAATCCACTCTCAGATCCCTAATACCCCTTCTATTTTTTTTCCTAGGATCTTGTCTTAATTAGACTAGCCTTGTCTAGAAAGAACAAGTTTTGTCTTAAAGAGACAAATTTATCTTAAGGGAGAGGGAGAGAAAATAGCAGTATTATTCTGATGGGAGTCTCATCTACCTTGTCATTAGATTATCGATGCCATTATATAGAGTGGGATGGGGCACCTGATATGTCTATCCACCTACCATTTGATATGACCCTTCAAATAGGAGTCTTATAAGGATAGAAAAACATATATGGATAAGACCTTTCATGCGCCCAAAGACAAGTCTTTGTCTCTTCGGTTTCCAGCAATTTTTCTCCTTCTACCACTTGGCCTTGACCGGTTATGGGAAGCCCAAGAAGTGTGATTTCAGATGTGAGGCATCATAGAAACACAAGAGCCTTCAAATAGAAGGACTCTTGGTCTCAAATTAGTGCCAAAATGAAGAGACGCAACTCTTCATTTTGCACCAATCCCTTTCACACCAAATTCCACCCTTTTGACCGATCAAAACTCTTCCAAATAGGATGTGAAGATGAGGATGAAGTCCCTTGGACTTTATCTGGCCTTGGTGACTGATAGGCAGAAGGATTCTTGGTCCTTTTGTGCACATGCATTTTGGCGCATACCAAGAATTGCGCCAAGGGTCCATGCCTTGTAGGACTCTTCAAAATGACCAAGATAAATACCAGATAAATCCAGATAAATATTGAATTAGGCTGCCCCACTTAGGACTTAACCCAATTTAAATACCACTTAAATTGGTTAGCCTAATTAGCAAACAAGCTGATCCAATCCAATTGGGTTAGGAGTTGGGCTAGCCAACATATGCTGGTATGTCAATTAGCTAGCCAATTAGGATTCCATGATCCTAATAAATATACAATTGACTTTCTTGGATAATTTTTTAATGTGTGTGACCCTTTGAATTCCACATCTAGCCAGCAGTAGGTCTAGGTCCAAGCGATTTGATCCAATCGAACCCGATTGACTAATTAGGTCAAATTAAGCTAACCTAAGTTGCCAATTTGAATCAACTTCTGAATTGACTCATTAATCCAATTGAATTGATTCATGAAAACCCACAAGACATGATTGACGTCTAGCAACATATCATGCCTACTCGAAAGATGAGAAATTTGATGAAAATTACCAAAATATCCTTTAGTGGAAAGTTATCGCGCAATTCAATCCTTCGATCTCCTTTTATCTCGATTAAGTGATGGGCATGGATAAATGTCAAACCCTAGCACTTAATCCATTTGAATCTCAATTCGATAATGAAAACTCGATCAATAAAAGATTAGAAACCCTATCTAATCTTATCATATTTTGATCAAAGACTTCCTGAGTCATCATTCGAAGAGATCACACGGGATAACTTCTCTTACTAGGAGTGATCGATTCCTTGTTGACCTACTTATTACCTTCATACACAATCTTCCATATCTAGAAGTACTCCATACATGACTTAATTGTCATGAATGAGTATGCACCAAAACATGGGTTCATGTGCATAAGGTACTTTGGTAGTCTCAGGTCTAAGGACCACATGCATAACTCTTACTAAGAGAACATTCTTTTGACAAGTAAGACTTTTATTTGATGTTCTCTTATCAAATCAATTCAGTGAACTCATAACCTAATGAGCACCTACATCCTTGTATCAGTATCTCTACACAAGTGATAGTGGATTGACCACCCTCGCCATTGAACATACATAGGATGTGCTAGTCTTTCTGGATTCATCGATCCCTGAATCGATGATCCAACTACTAAGAATATTTTAGATTAGGATTTATAGGAACTTAGATCTCACCGTTATGATCTCCATCATTATCCTAATTCCATTGCCCTAACCTATTGGGTTCATCATAATCTTATAATTAAAATATAAGACACAACAAATGATGAATCATAAATTGCCTTTATTAATATCAATCTTGAGTTGGGAGAATATAAAATGCCATTGATACACTAATTGCAATTGTCTTTCAGGGCATAATTCTTTTAGAGCTCCTAGCTGAGGACGTGCTCATGCACTCCGAAGGTGAGCCCTTAACTCGAAGTCAGCTCCCGTCCAGAGTCGAGCTCCTGGCCAAGGATGTGCTCATGCATTTTGAGGGTGAGCCCCTGGTCGAGATCAACTCCCATCCCGAGTCGAGCTCCCGGCCAAGGATGTGCTCATGCATTCCGAGGGCAAGCCCCTGTGATGTGGAACCGAAAACTAGATAAAAAAATAGCAATTAATTTTGTTTTTTTTATATTTTCAGATTTTAAAGGAGAGCTCAAAGGAAACAGTAAAGGAAATTAATAAGTCTATTACCCGCACAAGTAAACCTAAAAGCAATTAAAAAGTAGGACCTGGTGGTTGAGAAACCACCGAAACTAGGATTAACCTTCAACAAGTTAGAAACTAAAGAGGTGGAATAGGTTTTAATTTACTAACGAAGTTCATTTCCTTAGATCTAATAGGACTCTCAAGATCTTCACAGCAGGGTTTCCAGATCTCGCTTCCGGGCTCCAATTCTCCGTACGATGCCAGTTCTGAGGAAAGAACACCAGATCTAGATTCTTGATCACCTGCAAAACACTCAGCAAAGGAAAATAGGGTTAAAAAGAAGTAAGAAAAGGGAAAGGAAAGAAGGGGAAAGGGTTAGAAGTAATGGATTGATCTTCTTGTTGGATGGATAAGTAGGGCCTCACACCCCGCGATGTTCCAAAAGAACAAAGGAAGGGCCTCACACCCCGTGATGCACACAGTAAAGGAAAATTTTGGTAGAATTTTTATGTATTTTACTAATAATTTATGAATTACAAGGGGGGCTGGTGGGATATTTATAGAGCCCCAACCAGTGAAGTAAGGGACTCAGATACAAGACTTTTGTTCCCTTTGAACTACAACTCTAGAATTTTGATACAAGTAGCCTAGACTCCTACTTGATGGATTGACTGGACTCTTATCCAAAGTTGGTGCCAAGATGGAGATGGAGATGTGCTTCGATGAAGGGCCACGATTGCTACCTTGGTTAGTCATGATGGGTGGACTCAGGAGTCTTGATAATGTAGCCTTCTGCAAGTGCATGGACTCTTCAGTTTGGATTGGAGAAGACTCAAAAATTTTGATGAAACTCTTGAGTTCTTGAAGCTTGAGCAACTAGCAACTTGTTTGAGTGAAATGCTAGGAGTAGAAACCCTTGGACCTCCAACACTTGGTGAGAAAATAACTTGAAACTCCCTTTGAAGTTGGCGACAAGAAGGAAGTGTAATTTGCTTGGCCAAATTCTCCATTTGGCATGGAATAATTTTAAGTGGAAGGGCGCCATTTGGGAGAGTCCTTCTGCTTTACTTATCTCAAATTAAGTGGTGCCAAATAATTCTTCTCATGGGCCGACCAAAGAGTTTAGTCATGTGGTGATATCTTGATTTTGTGGCATGTCCAAACACAAGTGATATGGCATGTGTTCTTGTCCCAAAATAAAATGTCCAAATGGTATTGTCCCAATGTCATGTGTTGATGTCCAAATCCTTGAAAATGTGGTGCCAAGAAGAGGTTGTGACTTGGGCTAGCACATGGATTGTCTTGAGTCTTTAATTGGATGCACATAGGATGCTATCTGGGTCCCCTCTTGTAATATAGGACTCAATGACTCAACTAATTACAAGGACTCAATGAATAATTAACCAACTAATAACTAATTGAACCAACCATACTTAATTAGGCTTCTAAAATAAAAACCCAATTAAAGTTGATAAAAATGGCTAATTAAATTGGACCACTAAGATCCCAATTGGGTAATTAGGGTTTGACTTAATTGGGGTTTCGACTCAACCTGGTAAAAAGGGTTTTATCCCCAAATAAACTAAACCCTAATTTCAGTTGGTAAAAAGGGTTTACTCTAACTAAACCAAAATAACAAAATTTAAACTAAATATTTACATGATAAATAGGGTTTGGGTTCAAGGTTTTACTCATAGGTGATCCACGGGATATGGGTTCAACCTGTCGATTTCTTTTAGCCCTGATGCCCGCACCAATTCTTCCCGGGTAGGAAGAACTTGATCCTGTCGAGTATGGATCAATTCCACTATTATAATATTATAGTAAGTCAAGGGCAACTCTCTGCAAGTCCTCTTTGGTGATCCAAGAATCATCAGACTCAGGTCGCCCTTTCCATCAAACCAGATACCACTGGTAATCTTTGCTCTGGGTAGCGATGATCTTGTCATCCAAGATCCGTTCAATCTTGTCTCTCCAAGTTGGTGGTATGGCAGGTGGACACACTTGGGTTGGTTCACTCTCAAGGACAGGATTAGGCCCAAATGGCTCACTAGGAGTCAACGTTGGTTCCTTATACTCGATAAGGTCTGAAATGTTAAAAGTATTGCTAATGCTTAGTTCAGGTGGCAACTCGAGCACATAGACATTAGGTCCTATTTTCTTAATTACTTTGTATGGTCCACTACTACGGGAATGCAACTTTTTCATGGTTCTAGGTGGGAATCATTCAGGTCGTAGTCTAACTATTACAAAGTCTCCTTTTTTGTATTCTTTGAATCTTTTCTTAAATTAGGCATATGATTCTTATAGAATTCTTTAATATATTGTGCATATGACTCTGCAAATATCTAATAGACTCAACTATGCATTTATACTGAAAGGAATTTATTTATTTATTATTTATTTTTATTTTTATTATTTTTTTTTATCTATTTAAGTCCTTAATTTCAATTCTATGCTTGACCCTTGGTCGATGGGTGACATGCAGATGAAAACTTGACATGCACTCCTAATAAATGCCATAGGGTCTGCCAGAAATAGGTTGTAAACCTAACATGCTCAATGGACTTATGCAACATGCTAACTTCTATAAAATGTAAACTAATGGTCCTAGAAATACTAGAAGCTTCAGGAAAAGGTAAAAAATAAGAACTGGGTTCGGGGTTGACTTGGTAGGGTAGGAAATAAGAAAAGGGTTTGGGGATTGGTCCTAAACTAATGGGGTTGACCTTAAAGGTTTGGGGTATTTCTACAGTGTTTGCCTTATAGAAGAATGGGTCAGTAATTTTAGGAAAAAGATCTTCAATTGGGACTGATGGAGTGAATTCTTCTTGAGGTTGCTAGTTTGGAAAAATCAAGTCCTCAATAAGCTCTTCTGGTTCCTGAATTTTAGGACTAGGCTCTATAACTTGACACTTTTCTAGGGTTTTCCTAGATAAGGTCTCAATAGTAGGGTTAGGTTCCTCATGGATTTCTTTTTCTAAGGATCCTACCAGCACAGTTTCAGTCAGGGTATGATCATGATCAACTAACTCTGGGCTGGTTTCAGTCTAGGTATGGTCATGATCAACTAACTCTGGGCTGGTTTCAGTTTGGGTATGGTTGGGGTTAGCTATCTCTGGGTTGGATTTAGTTTGGGTACCTATCGGGTCAGCTAATTCAAGGTTAGCTATAGGTATCTCTTCTTCTTCCTTATACTCATCTACTAAGCTCACTGATAGGGACATCACCAGCATGGATCCCAGAACAAGCACGAATCCTGGAGCTACACGAATCTCGGAGGATATCCAAAATAAATTAGTTTGAGATTTATCTTTATCGATTGTTTGAAATTTGAGTTAGGATTTGATTGGTTAGGATTGAGATATGGATATGCCTTATCTTATCCTATGTTGAATTTGAATTTGAATCATCCCTATCTTTTTATCTTGTATTCAAATTTAAATGAGGATTTGAAAGGTCTATAAATACCACCCTCAGTCCTTTGTAAGAAAACAGTTTGGTCAATAAAGATGAGTTTTTAGGAAAGAGAGATTCTTTTCTTTCACTCCGTAAGGAGAGGGTGTGAGGCCCAACCCTACGACATGATGATAGGTCATGTCTAGTTATCCCTTTCCTTGATTCCATCTTCTTTATCCCCTCATGTCCTTTAAGATTCATCCTAACGCCTCCAAGTATCGAGGTGGGTGGAATACCCTAAAGGTGATAGGTCTCTTCATTAGTGTGAGTCCCAAAGTCCATGAGATCTAGATCCTTATCTTTCATCCCCGTTGTTCCTTCACCATCCCCAGAGAAAAAAAAAATCCAAAAAAAAGTAATATCCTAATCTAGGTGACTTCTGGCTCACCGACGATCCATCTCCCATCTATCCCACATCAAATCCCCCATCTGTTCCATATCAAATTGGTATCAGAGCCCAGGTTGATTAGGGTATATATATTTTTTCTTCTCCAAACATCCCAGATTCATCCGCTTCACACTGATGTCGAGTGCTTCCGCCACCGAATAGATCTCCTACTCCAATGTCCTCAACATCTCCGACCAACTCCCAATCCCATCGAACCACTGTTTGCCCAGATCCAAGTCCATCTCGTCGCCCGCTGTCGGCAAATCGATGCCATCCATCCCGGCAGTTGATCAATGCTGCCTTACCGGTTTTCCCCACCAAAGCCTCGCCCGGAGTCACCCATAGCCGAGTCGACCTCCACCTCCCTACCCGGCTCCCTACTGTCATGATGCCTGACCCTCTCCTAGATATCTCAGATCTCCCAGATCTTCCAGATCGCCACTACCCGAGACATCCCCGGACACCATCGCCGACCATCTCCTCCATTCCTAGACGATGCCAACCCTTGAGCGACCAAACTCCTCCCTCCTCTTCGTGCCTGTGTCACCTCCACCAGATTTCCTCCCTACCCCTGTAGCTGCTGATGACACCGACGAACCCTGCAGCCCCCGATGACATCGACAGCCTTAAAGCTTGCCCTCATTGTGCATAGCCTGGACATCGATCTCAGGACCCTGCCCCCGCCTCGATGTGGATTCTGGCCACCGCTCCCTCTCAGCTTCCATTTCCTTGAGTTTCTTCAAGAGTTCGGTAATGTAGGCTATGGCATCGCTGAGAAGAGAGGCCTTGTCCATCATAGAGATGTTCGGTACCATGGCTCTGAGAGTGTAGAACCTCTTGTTGAGCTTCTCCCTCCTCTGGCGCTCAGCTTCGACATGATTGAGAGGCTCTTCTCTCCCATTCACGGGCTTCGGGCCTCTCTTTCGTGGCCTCTGCTCATCCATTGCCCCCGGTCATTCTTCTTTGCACGAAGCCTTCGCATCCAAATGCTTCGACTCCATTGCACCCAATTGGGTAGCAAGTCCTTCGGAAGCCCTCGAAGTTGCTATGTCGCTGAAATCAATTTGCCATGGCTGTGGAGCCTGCTGTTGCTTCGGAGTGGAGAACAGGTTCATTCGAGGGTCCTCCCTCACCCCATGGCTATGATGAACAAAAGTCCTCGATGATGGATCCACTTCGCCACCCCCTCATTGTCCGCCTCCTTCAATCCCATTCGGAGAGATCCCTCGACCAAGTCAAGCCACATTCGATCCCTCTTGAACAACGGTCCGCTGACACCCCTGCTATCGCAACCGCCGCAATCTCCCGCAAATCCCCTTCCTCTGTCGTCCAGTCACTGATCCCATCACCCACCGGACTGCCCTCCGAAAGCCATCCCCTCCGCCCTGTGCTAGCTGAGCTCGCGACTGTCTTCTTCCTCTACATCCGAAGCTCCTCAGATTAAAGCCTCCATAATCGCTTGAGCCTCTACCCTCCCCCATCCAGAAGATCCGACAACCACCACCTATACCTCCACCATCATTTTCAGCACCGTTGCTGACGAAGCTCGCCAGGCTTCCCTCCTCCGAAGACGTCCCCTGTTCCACCATTCATCAGCACATGTGGTAGAAAGGCAGTGCACGAACGTGAATGCAAACCCGACGTTCGGAGCCAACTTCTCCTCTACATGCTTCTTAAAGCAAGCCGGTTCACTTTGCCGACTTCAAGTACCTGTTGCTGACTTCAATTGAAGCATCATAAAGGAAATAAAATATAAAAAAAGGAAAATAAAAAAATTAGTGTGCATGCCTTGCATATCCATAGTTAGAAGATTACTGAAGCTTAACTCGACAAAGTCGAGTTCTCCCCATCTTAGGAGAATGATGGGGACATCACTAGCACAGATCCCAGAGCAAGCATGAATCCTGGAGCTGCATAAATCTCGAAGGATATCCAGAATAAATTAGTTTGAGATTTATCTTTATTGATTGTTCGAGATTTGAGTTAGGATTTGGTTGGTTAGGATTGAGATATGGATAAGCCTTATCTTATCCTATCTTGAATTTGAATTTGAATCATCCCTATCTTTTTATCTTGTATTCAAATTCAAATGAGGGTTGGAAAGGTCTATAAATACCACCCTCAGTCCTTTGTAAGAAAATAGTTTGGTCAATGAAGATGAGTTTTTAGGAAAGAGAGATTCTTTTCTTTCGCTCCGTAAGGAGAGGGTGTGAGGCCTAACCCTAGGATATGATGATAGGTCATGTCTAGTTATCCCCGTCCTTAATTCTATCTTCTTTATCCCCTCATGTCCTTTGAGATTCATCCTAACGCCTCCAAGTATCGAGGTGGGTGGAATGCCCTAGAGGTGAGAGGTCCTTCGTTAGTGTGAGTCCCAAAGTCCATGAGATCCAGATCCCCATCTTTCATCCTCGTGGTTCCTTCACCATCCCTAGAGAAAAAAAATCCATAAAAAAGTAGTACCCTAATCTAGGTGACTTCTAGGCTCACCGACGATCCATCCCCCATCTATCCCACATCAAATCCCCCATCTGTTCCACATCAATCTAGTTCAAAATAAGGATTAGGATCTTCATGGCAAGGAAACCATCACTACTAGGATAAGTTAACCTTCAAATGATTAGATCTAATAAAGCTTAGGAAGAGTTTTCCTACCAACAATGATGACTAATTATTTGGTGGAAGAAGGAGCCCTCATCACTCAAGGATTGAGGCCTAGAAGTCAAGATTGGTACTCTCTACTTTAAGACTCACCTTGGCCTTGATTCATGGCATGGAGACCTTCATCCTTGACCTAGGAACCTGAGAGAACCTGCAAAGAAATTTGGGATTAGACATGGAAGAAGAATTGAAGTTGGAATGGAAACAAAGAGAAAAGGAAGAAGAAGAAAGTGGCCGGTGGCTTGGGACTTGGAGCTTGATCAAAGATCCATCAATGGGTGGCCCATCCTTTACTCCTTGCAAAAGCACTCTTCACTCTCAAACTCAAACTTAAAAAAAAAATTTTCTCCGTGGATAAGGATCTACACACTCAAACTAGCTAGAAAACTTTCACTCCAAACAAGAACTCAAGAAAACTAGAACACAAGAAAACAATCCTTTCATTAATTTAAATCATAGCATAGAATGAATACAATGAGAGCCTAGGGGCCATATTTATAGGCTCCAATGCTAGGAATTTCATCCAAGGGTGGAGAGGAGGGGATAAGGATGGCTTAGTTGACTCCAATAATTTTTAGGTAAGTGGTTTTAACTAAAAACAAATTATTGGTAGAATGTTACAATCACTTGACATGTAGCATTCTAGAAGGTCTTCAAGTGGTTATCAAATGCTGATATGGAGGCTTAGGTGTCATTAGAGATGGCGCCCCACATGTCACTTGTTGAAAGGTATCTTTATGTTTTCCATAAAAGTCCTGATGTAGTGTAATTTCTTCTCCTCCAAGGTTTCTTGATGAGGTGTCCCCCCATGTGAAAATTTTGGCTTCAAGTTTTGGCTTGAATTGGGCTTTGAAGATGTGGCTTTCCATCATGCTTTGAGCTTTAGTCGACTCATGAAAAATTATCTTCTTCCATGTATTGACTCATGAGTATGCTTAAAGAAAATTTGGGACTTGTTTCATGGCTCAAGATTTTATTAACTATAGCTGCAAAAACAAAGTTAGTTAATTGAAGTATATATTCTTATTATGATGTCCCCATCATGAAACCCTGGTGATCTACCCTCATCTCCAAATGAATCTGATTGACCCGCTGTTTGATAATCATAGTGTCTGTCTCCATTCGAGTGATCCTATCCTTAATGGAGTCTGCGGGAGGTGGCACCTCAATCTGTGCTAGAATGGATGGCTCGGGCTGAGTATCAAGTATCTCTCTCTATGGCTCAGATGGCCTAGCCTCATCAGTGTAGATCCGCTTCTCCTCAGCGGCATCCTCATCTGTCTCAGTAGCCTGTTCGGAGATCCTCCATCTCCAATGTTCTCCATGCAGATGAAATCCCATCCTATGTAAAGATTGCTTATCGTAGACATCTGTATGTAGTAGCTATCTAAATGGCTCTCCATCACGATGATGCCATATGCTCAAAATGGGATAGTCAAGCCCATATCATAGGGCAGACCAAGTCTTTGACTCGAAGCAACCTTGGTCATCTAATGCACCATCAAAACCAGGAGGCATACTGGAGTGCACTGAATCAATGAAACCATAACCAACATCTCTCGCTCTGTGATGAAGTCAAAACATCCAGTCTTCGATAGATGAATCCAACCGATGATATGATGTAACAGCCTCATCTCTAGTGAGAGTTTGGAGGCAACTACTGTATCTCCCTCTCTGAACTCATCAGTCTCAAAGATACACCTGAGTCCATTGAATCTGTCCACTAAGGAGTCCGCCACTAACCCTCTCATAGGGATCTCCCAAGCTCTGCTCAACACCTCAACTGTGAGTGGAATCTTAGTACCTCAGAGCTCAGCGATCCAACCATCTGCTCCTCTGTCTAGAGTATCATAGAACTCTCTAATCAAGCTAGGATAAAATCTCTCGGTCAAAGAGCAGAAATGTGTCAACCCAGCAACCCTCAGTCAGTCCCCAATATGGAAATGCTACTTATCCAAGAAATGGAAATCAACCCATCATCCTCCAACTATGGCCTTTGAGGCCATCCTATCAGCTCCTGAGACAGGTGGTTTGACTGGGGTGCTCTGGCTCCACTGTCGCTGGATCCTCATGCTGTGCCTTTGTGCATCGCTCGGTCTCTTGAACTGATGGACAAGGTCTCCTCATAACTTGCTTCCAAGGACCCATTTCCAGAAAGGAAGAATAGAAACAGTCTAGGGTAAAAGGAACAAGGATTTCACAGTAAAATTGTGAGGAAACGGTGGAGGAACAGTGAAAAATGGGAGGAAAACAACTTTAAACAAGAAATCCAGGCATAGGAATAGTGATTGAGGAGAAATGGAGTGTTGGGAAACTATTCTAGGATGAGTCGGCTCAAGGGATTAAAGAAAAATGGGAAGAAAATGGTCGATTTCCCTATTTGTTCTTCGATTCCCGTCGTTCAAGTATCGACTCATGACATCAGGTTAAGTATCGACACTTGGAGGTGTCAACACCTCAAAGTGTTGACATTTCTATAGAAATCCAAAAAAAATGAGAAAAAGATCACAGAAAAATTTAGAAACTCAATTCAAAAGATATTAAATGATTAAACAAGGTTTTCAAGAATATTTGATCAATAAAAAAAATGAGGGAATTTGAAAGATCAAAAAGAGGTCGAAATTTAATTAAAAGGATTAATGACCCCTAATTCTCTTCTAATCATACAGAGCCGATCTTCTTGAAGAGGTTTGGCCAGAATGTCAGCAAATTATATTTCAGTGCATACAAATTCAAGTAAAATATCATTGTTTTCAACATGATCTCTAATAAAATGGTGTCTAATTTCAATGTGCTTACTCCTAGAGTGCTGAACAAGATTTTTAGTCAAATTTATAGCACTTGTGTTATCACATCTTAGTGGTGTCTTAGTTAATTTGATTCCAAAATCTTCAAGTTGTTGCTTAATCCACAAGATTTGAGCACAATAACTTTTAGCTACAATATATTTAGCCTCGGCTGTAGACAGTGCAACCGAAGTTTGTTTCTTGCTAAACCACCATGAGATTAAGTTAACTCCAAGAAATTGGCAAGTTCCACTAGTACATTTTCTATCTAATTTATATCCAGTAAAGTCAGCATCATAATAGCCAATTAATTCAATTTATGACTCTCTATAATACCACAAACCAATATCAATAGTACTAGATAAGTATCTAATAATGTGCTTAACAGCCATTAAATAAATTTTTTTAGGAGCAGACTGATATCTAGTACACATGCAAACACTAAACATAATACCTGGTCTACTAGCAGTCAAGTACAGTAATGAACCAATGATACCCCTATACAATTTTTTATCAACATTTTTACCACATTCATCTTTATCAAGTTTACAAGAAGGGCTCATAGGTGTACCTATTGGCTTGGTTGTCTCCATCCCAAACTTTTTTATGATTTCTCTTATATACTTAGCTTGGTTGATGAAGATCCCTTCTCTAGTTTGCTTGATTTGAAGATCGAGAAAGAAGTATAGTTCATCCATCATACTCATCTCGAACTCTCCCTGCATAAGCTTAGCAAACTCTTGATAAAGTGTTTCATTAGTAGCACCAAAAATGATATCATCAACATAAATTTGTATTACTAAGAGATCATCTTTCTTCTTTTTCAAAAATAGGGTAGTATCAACATACCCTTTAGAGAAATTATTTTCAATCAAAAATTTGCTAAGTCTTTCATACCATACATAGGGTGCTTGTTTTAAACTATAAAGTGCTTTATGCAATTTAAAAACATAATCAGGATGTGCATGATTTTCAAAGCCAGGTGGTTGCTCAACAAAAACTTCTTTAGCTATATAATTATTTAAAAATGCACTTTTAACATCCATTTGAAATAATTTAAAATTTATAAAACATGCAAATACTAGAAGTAATTTAATGGCTTCAAGTCTAGATACTGGAGCAAAGGTTTTATCAAAATCAATTCCTTCTTCTTGATAACCCTTAGCTACCAGTCTAGCCTTGTTTCTAGTAACTATTTCATTTTCATCTAGTTCATTCCTATATGCCCATTTTGTGCCAATTATTGAAATATTAGATGGTCTTTCTATTAGTGTCCAAACTTTATTTCTTTCAAATTGATTTAATTCTTCTTGCATTGCCATTATCTAGTAAAGGTCTTTTTCTGCTTCTTCAATATATTTAGGTTCAATTTGAAAAACAAAAGCAATGTAATCACATTTATTTATAATAGATGATCTAGTTCTTACCCCTCTCGATGGATCACCTATGATTAATTCCTTAAGATGTCCATGAGCATACCTTCATTCTTTTAGTAGATCTTTATGCTTTGGTGAGGATCTTGTAGCTTCTTCTCCATCCTTCTTGTTATGATCTTCTTCATCTTCTTTGGAAGGGGGATCATCTAAAATCAGCTTCTTTAGTCCTTCAACACCTATACATGCTTCAGACGTATCCTTTTTTTCTAGAGAATTTGTTAGTGGACTCTTTAAATACTACATGCACTGATTCTTCTACTACTGGCATTCTTTTATTAAAAACTCCGTATGCCTTGCTAGATGTAGAGTATCCTAAAAAGATACCTTCATCTGACTTGGCATCAAATTTGTCTAAGTTGTCTTTTCCATTATTCAAATTGAAACAACGATAGCCAAAAATCCAAAAATATTTCAAAGTAGGTTTTTTTTCTTTCCAAAGTTTATAAGGTATTTTTTTCAAAATAGGTCAAATTAAAATATGATTTAAAATAGAATAGGCAGTATTTATAGCTTCTATCCAAAAATATCTAGGTAAATCATTTTCACAAAGCATTATGCATGCCATTTCTTCTAAAGTATGATTTTTCCTTTTTACCATCCCATTCTGTTGAGGTATCCTAGGTACAGAAAAATTGTGATCAATTTCTTTTTCATTACAAAAATTTTTTAAATCTTCATTTTTAAATTCAGTACCATGGTCACTTCGAATACAAACAACTGAAATACCTTTTTCATTTGAAATTTTTCGATAAAACTTCAAGAAAGCTAAAAATGATTCACCTTTATGAGCAAAAAATAAAATCCATGTAAATCGAGAGAAATCATCCACTATGAGTAATCCATATCTCTTGCCTCCTAGGCTTGTTGTCCTAGTTGGTCTAAAGATATCCATATAGAGTAGCTCTAATGGCCTAGAAGTTGAAACAAAATCTTTTGGTTTGAAAGATATTTTTGCTTGTATTTCAAATTGACATGTTTCATATATTTTATCTTTTTCAAAACTAAGTTTTGGTAAATCTCTTACTAAATCCTTTTTGCATAATTTTGAAAGTAAATGCATGCTTACATGACCTAATCTATGATGCCAAAGCTAACTAGTCTCATTAATAGTGGAATTCATAGCAACTAGGCATTCACCATCATATAATGATAAATTGTCCAGGTCAACAAGATAGATGTTGCCATGCCTATTTTCAATGAATTTCACTCCATTACAATCATGACTAGCAACCATGCAAATAGATGATTCAAAAATAACTTAAAAACTTTTATCATAAAATTGACTAATACTAAGAAGATTATGTTTCAATCCTTCAACTAATAAAATATTATCAATAAATATAGAAGAAGAGATGTAAACTTTACCAATACCAATAATTTTCTTTTACTGTTATCTTCAAAAGTTACACTCCCTCCATTTAGTGCCTCAAGAGAAGTGAATTGCTTCACGTCTCCTATCATGTGTCTTGAGCAATTACTGTCTAGATACGATAATCTCTTCTTTTCTTTGGTTGCAAGATACACTAGTAAAATAAATTAAGTTTTCATTTTAGGTACCCAAGCCATCATAGGTCCTTTAGGGTTAGTACTAAGAGTGGTTCCTTTTGGAACCCAAATCTTTCTAAAATTATTTAACTTTATAAGATCACACTAGTATGCTTTATGGCCTAACTTTTTACAAGAATAGCATGTAATGCTTGAGGATGCAGCTATAAAGAAATTTTTGAAGATTTTTTGCTATTTTTGAGGTTTAAAACCTAAACCTGCTTTGTTGAAAACTGCTCTTTGATTGTTTAATAGAAGATTTAGCTTTTGAGAACTATATATAAATTTTTCTATAAACGGTTTAACTTTATCAAGCTCATCTTTAAATTTCTTATTTTCTACCTTAAGATCTTTATTTTTCTTTAAAAGTTAATCATTTGAAATAACAACCTTGGGTCTTTTCAAAACCTCAATTTTCATTGATAAAGCATTCTTTTGTTTTTTTAAAATATCAATCTTAGTCTTTAAATCACTATTTTCATTTGTAAGATTGGTGTTTTCATGAGAGAAAAAATTTGCATGCTTTTTCAACCTTTTGTTTTCAATTTTTAGCAATCTATATTCATGCATGAGCTCATCAAATGCATCTCTAAGTTTATCAAATATAAATTCACGTTCAAAGTCAAATTGTACCTCATCTTCTTGAACCATAAAGCAAAGATTGACGACTCCAGTTTGTTCTTCCTCAGAACTGGAGTCCTCACTATCACTCCAAGTTGCCATCATTGCATTCTTTCTAAATATTCTCTTGGACTTCTTTAGGAGAGGGCAATCAAACTTTTAATATCCAGGCTTCTTGCATTCGAAGCAAATTGGTTGTTACTTCTCCTTTTTCTTTTCTTTTTCTTTTCCCTTTTCTTTGGTAGGCTAAGGCTTTTTCTTGTAAGGGAATTTCTTCCTTTCAATAAACCTTTTGATTTTTTCTGTAATGAGAGCCTCTTCATCTTCATTTTCTCCTTCTTCGGATTCTTCACTTGAAGACTCTTCTTGTGTGGTAAATTTGAATGCTATGGTCTTCCTCTTTTTGTCAACATCCATTGCCTTTTGCTTCAAGTTCAACTCATAAGTCATGAGTGAACCTACAAGTTGTTCCTATGGAAGTGTCTCAACATCTTTGGCTTCTTGAATTGCTGTTACTTTTGGATTCCAAGATGTCGACAATGACCTGAGAATTTTATTTACGAGATCAGCATTAGACATAATCTTTCCTAGACTTCTCATGCCATTGACAATATTTGTAAATCTAGTGTACATTTTAGAAATGGACTCATTGGGTTCTGTTGTTGCCAAGATCATTGTGGCATGTAGCTCGATCATGCCGGGGCGTTCCTCCTCCTACTATCGGGCATCACGATGGCCGGGGGTCCCATTCTGTTTTGTTTCGCTTGCCAGGCTGTGGCTCCTCGCCCGGTCGCACCAGTCTGTCTGTCTTACAAAACAGGGGAGACCTAGGCCAGGGATTCTAGCGAGGATACTCTAACGATCAAGTCAGTGAGATAATTTAGGAGAACAAAAAAGGCCTCCATGGTGTAGGGCTTGGGGGAACTGTCCATTGGGAGGGTATGACTCGAGATGGAAATGTAAAGGAAATGAAAAAGAGAAGGATTGAGAGCGAGGAGTTGGGAGGCTCTTGGAATGGTGGCTTGCTTGGCGGTACTCGGTCGCCTGCCTACTTACCTCTCCCTTGCTTTCCTCGTGTGCTTACCTTCCTCTTTCTCTCCGGAGGTCGGGTTGGAGCTCTGAGGCCTTGAGAGAAAGAGAGAGAAAGGGAGAGAGCAAACCCCCCTCCTCTTTCGGCTTCCATTCCCCTTATAGGAGGGGCACTTCTATTTTGGGAGGGACCGCCCAAGCATTGCAGGTCCTGGAGCCTTGGCCGGATTTCTCTCTTGGGGAAGCTCTAGGTGTCTTGCCGCGGTGGTGGGCGGTCGTTGGTGGTAAGGCTATGGGCATGGCAGCATGCCCCCGGTCCTGGGGCCTGGGGGCACCCCTATCATACCTCTGGTAGGGCTGGCATCACCTGTAGAAGGCTATGGGTGGCCAGGCTTTTGCTGTGGCATGATTTAAATATCTATTTTCTAGTGGAAACTCCATGGCTATGACTCTGCCTTGGGACACGAGCATGGCCCCGGCCGGGAGTTGGCCTCGAACAGGGGCACATCGTGTGAACCTGACTTCGGTTGAAGGCTTGACCACAGATGGGGAGCTTGACATTGGATAGGAGGCTGACCTCAGATGGGGGACTCGCTTAATGAGCCTGGCCTCAGTTGGGAGCTTGACATCGATAGGGAGGCTGATCTCAGATGGGGGGCTTGTCCAATGAGCCTGACCTCGGTTAGGAGCTTGACCTTGGTAGGGAGGCTGACCTCAGACGGGGGGCTCTCCTAATGAGCCCGGCCTCGACTGGGAGCTTGACCTCGGCAGGGAGGCTAACCTCAAATGGGGGGCTCGCCCAATGAGCCCGACCTCGGCTCTTTGCCAAGTTGCCACACCCGGGTGGTGGGTCTCCTATCATCATGGCCACCCGCATGCTCCACTTCAGTGGATGTCACCACATCAGATGCCCCCCATTCCCGAGCCTAGAGGATGAGGTAGCGCTCGGGGCAAAGGGAGTAATGATCCTGTTAACATGGGGGGTGGTGCCTGCTGTGCCATTAATGCCTCGGACACCTGCGACCCGAAAGTCATGCCCCTGGTGCGAATGAGGAGACGCTCCACTCGACCTTCCAATGGAGAGTCATAAGTGCTCCATTTGAATCAAAGCGATGGCCGTAGGTTTGACATACCAGAGGTGTCCAACTAGGCCACATGGTGGACTCCGGTTGGCCAAAGAACTGAGAGGGCGCGTGCCCTGCATCGAGATGAGGCGACGGTGGGTGGCGACCTTTACTACAAAGGGTCTGCATACTCCCCCATTTAAGGAGTCCTTAAGTGCTGGCCAACAATATTCTGTCGTGCGCTCCTTCCTTTCCCTCTGGTTCTTCTCTTGCTTAAGTATTGAGAGCTTTTGATAGGCTATATCCTTCTCCCATGCTTTCTTCCTTCACTCCCTCTCCTTCGGGCTGCACCGAGGGAGGGTTCTCGGTGGACTTCAGGCTCTCCACCAAGGAATCGAGGAGTCGAATGAAGACCCTCTGGGAGGGATCAACCGGTCGTCATGGCAATGGCATCTGGCTTGGAGAGGAAATCTATTGAGCTCAAAAACTCCCTCCAAGGAGGACAAGGGGGAGAGCCTCCGGTCGCATGGCTAGGGAAGAATAGAAGAGGGAGAAAGAGGCCACTCGTGCCTCCCCTCAGTTTACAAGACCAAAGGTCTTCAACGAGGAGATGGCAATCGGGGCATGGTCGTTGTGCGACAGATCATGACCCCTCTGATGTTGTAAGAGGTGGCATAACGAGGGGCTGCTGTAGCTGCCCTTGAAATCACGAGATCGATGAAATCCAAGGAGGAGGTGGTGGAGCCGACGCCGGACTCTAGAGATCCGGTGGACACCTGAGGAAGGGCCCCTATGGGCTCGGCCTGTCTCGCTAGTGTCTTCTGTGCCAATCATGGAGGTTAAGGTCAGGGATAGGGTTGGAGTGGACCAAGCTTCCTTCCCTTTCTATTTGTAATCTAGCTTTTGAGAGATTTTCTCAGCCTGTCGGGGATCTCCCTTGATGTAAGAGACTTTTGATCAATGAAGGCATCTTTTTCTATCTTCAGATGTGCCTCCATCTTCTATTCCTCTTCTTTAGTCTCTAAAATAGGAAGGTGTATTTTCGGGGCCACCTTAAGTCTATTTGGTGGGGACACCAGGATCAGACATAGATTCCTAGATCCTATATGATTTAATTAGTCATGTGTCAAAGTTTTGAAAATTTTGTAATCAACTAAGATTGAGTCTTGTAATAAGTTGAGGTTAGTTGATTTGTCTCAACCCTCAACATAGTCAATATATTGAGTCCTGTGCATCAGTTATGAGTCTAGTATGAGTCCAATTTTTGTACAAGAGAGGAGGTTTACCCTATTTTGGAGTTTCATCAGGCCACATCTAGGAGTTAGAGGCCACAACATCAACCTATTGGATTTTATGTGACAACCCAGGATCCAAGATGCTTCCAGAAATCCTGATTCCTTCCAGATGCCCTCCAGATGCCCAGATTCCTCTCCAGATACCAGAGCATATTTTCAAATCAGGGCATCCATGATTCCAGAGGTCTACCTACATCCCAGCCCAAGGAAATCAAGTCCAGGCGCAGGCCCAAGCCCACAAAAACCAAGATGCGCTTTTTATTCCAAGAATATTTCATCCAGGGCACCCCAGCTTCCAGGAGGCCCAAGCCCATGTGCCCTTCACCCTTTGGCCAGCCCATTGCTGCTCCTAGAAGCCCAACACACCATCCTAGGCATCCTTGGAGTTGACCAAGTCAAAGCATGAAGCAAAGAGGAGAAGACTAGTCAAAGTTCTAAATCTAGTTAAGATTCCTAGTTCTTTTAAGCTTTATAATTCTAACCTCGCTAGGAAAGGACATGTAATCTAACTAGGAAAAGGCTTGTTAACCTAAGTGTAACCCTAGTTAGAGAGGGCATGGGTGTTGGGGATTATGTCCCAAAGCCAATCGTCTAGGCTGTAGACGGTTGTGCTATCTTTGTACTTGTATATGAATTTTCTTTTAATAAATAAAAGTTCTTTTAATAAATAAAAGTTATTTGTATATTTACTTTTCCTGTAAAGAACTTTTGTGTGATGGAGTCCTTAGAACTATATTATTTGATATAGAGAGGATATATCAAGTAGTTCTTAAACTGGTTCACAACCAAATGATACATTGTTATAGGACGACGATGTATCAAGTGTAGGTTATTGTATGTCACATTTGTTGATTGTCCTTTTAACCAAGGAGTGTGGAGACATTGGTGTGACATGTAAGTGAAATGTGCGATATTTCACTGAACGTGACCATCTACAGAGCTCCCTTCTGCCAAAGGATTGCTCGCAAAGGGATATGGGTATATGTGTTCCTCAGACTTGAGGTCACCGTGGCAGCTTGCAAGCAACTCACTGTACTTTGGTACCGGACTACCTGGATTTCTAATCCAATGATGGAAGGTTTCTAGGTGCAGTCAAGTACTTGTGGAGCGGTGGTGGATCAAGATGGAATTGACCTTTCCAAATAGTTTGGAGTGAATGACTCACTATATCTCAATTTAGCTAAACCTTGGCCAGGGTAGTTCTTGTGAGGAGTCATAGAACTTGTGAGGTTGAGACATGATCTGGATAAATCAAATTAGGGTTGGCAATCTAACCCTAGGTCATCCTGAGAATTATAAGGTCAAAGGGATGAATTATGTGGCAACCATATGCCAGAGGTCTTGTAAGGTGCTCTGCATCTTCGACCTATCCGGACATCGGGTATCATTGCTAGATGAGGACTTTGACTGGTACTGGAAATGTTTCAGTGCTACCAGCTTAGTGTTCAAACTTATGGGGTCACACACCATAGAGGATTTCTATCTGATCTTGTGGCTAATCGATGATTGGGAATCATTTTTCATCACCCGAGTCAATATGATTGACTTTGTTCCAAGTGTCGACACTTGGAATTTTGCAGGTGACGACACTTGGTGAAGTATCGACACTTGGTGATTTTCAAGTGTCGACACTTCGTGTGATGAGCAGAAATTCTGGGAGGATTTCATGGGAGGTTTTTGGACAGGTTTTGACCTGGTTTGAATTTCGAACTCAAACCAGTTTTGGCTCCAAGGCTTTATGGTATAAAAGTCATATATGCCTTAATGGGTTAGACCCATTTGGTATGGCCTTGATCCTCTCCCCCATTTTCTCCTCTCATCTCTCCTCCTTCCTTCTTCTTCCTCTCCCTGCTGCCCCTATAAATGAAGGTCATTGTGGTGCCTGCTGATGGTTACAAGAACTACAATAGATTTTTGGGAGAAGAAGATTGAGAAGGGTAGTGAGAGCTTTAGAGATTGGGTGTGTGCTACCTAGCAATCAAGCTAGGTCTTGGGATGAGAAGTTTTGGGAAGGGGTTCCTGCTCTCCTCCTAGTCTTCCTGGAAGAAGAAGATCTGCCAAGGATCCCGAAGAGCTAGCACTCCGAGTGGTGTGGGCACCAGGATCCGACAGAGGCTCCTTAACCCTCTGTGGATTTCAGATTAGGGTTCCACTTCTGTGAGTCCTGTAATAAGGCTATGAGCCAATGTAATTTTATAATTTTAGTCATGTACCTAGTCTAAGTTTGTTTAGTCTTGTACCTTGATCAATTTGGATCAAGTTTAGGTCATGGGACCTGTATTTATCTTTGGTTCGAGTCTGAGTTTGTTTTGGGCCCAAGCCCAATTGAAGTCAACCTGGCTTTCAAGACCAAGTCAAGTTCTTTGTGGGCCATCCCACCTCTTTCACTTGGAAAGATGCGAACACAGGTGCCACCTCAGCCACCTATGTGGCACCACATCAATTGCCACTTGGGCATCCAAGGAAGGAAACAAGGAGGTGCCCTCATGCATTCCACACACCCTCTCCATGCCTTTTTCTCTTAGGTGACCTTGGAAGGAGGAGACATTATCCCCCTCTTCCCTCCCCCACATCATGCCATGATCCATTAATAAATGGGGCGTTGAAGATTCTTGAAGAGACCAAGCCACAAAGCAAGCCATTTTCCAAGCCTTCTTCCCAAAATAGTCACACAAGAGAGGAAGGTCAAGGAGCACATTCCCCATTCCAAGCCATCAAATTTGCAACGCCCAAAAGCTCCCTCCTTGGTCGGCCAAGACTCACTCCATCTAGGCATGGAAGAAACCAAAAGGAGACACATCCCTTGAAGCAAGCCTCGCTCCATGTTTTCTTCCCAAAGTGAGCATGCAAAGAAGGAAGTCTAAAGGCCAATCCCCCTCTCCAAGCCCTCCCACATGCCATGCCAATCTCCTCTTCCCATTGGTCGGCCATGAAGATCTTGCCACATCCATGTGGGTGCCAACTTTTGGGGTTGTAATTTGGGTTCAAGGGTTTTGAATTATTTTGAGTTCAAATGGGCCTTGGGTGCCTATTTAAAGGACCCAATCCCTCCATTGTAAATCTATTGAATGATTGAATGAAAAAAGAGTTTGAGTGTTTATCCTCCAACCATTGTCTCCTAGACTAGGTTTGAGTGAAGTTGCCTTCATCCCCAGGGACGTCGAGTGATGTGAGGCCACCTGTCCGTCGCCCCAGGGTGTCGCGAGTCCTTCGTCCTCCTGGACGTCGAGTGGTGTGAGGCCACAATCCTTCGTCCTCCAAGACGTCGTTGGGTGCGAGGCCCCAAGTTATCTCCATCTTCGACTTGGAATCCAGCCAGACACCGAGCTCGAAGCCCCTTCTCAACCCCATCTCAGTCCCTTTTTGTATATCTCTCCATTTCGCTAATCCCTAATTTGTTTGCCTACAGGTCCTCTCTGGCATCTCGGGCACCGGAGATAGTCAGCTTTCCCATCGCGACCTTCCGACCGAAAGCCAGTGCTTCCACGGGTTCGACTACTCGGGCATCCAGGCCGCATCCGCTGAGTTGAGCGATCTCTGCATCGGGCGCTTCAGATGTATGAGGTTTGCTCTCCCTATCTCCTAAGTAGGTATTGTGTTTCAAGCTAGTCCTACCGGGGTTTCTTAATCCCGGGGTCCTGCTCTAGTTTTCACTGTTTAGGGATTTGAACTGCTAGTGTAAGCTTCCGTTACTCATTTCTCTTGTTTCTAGTTTTTTGCTTGTGATCAGGAATCAAAACCCTAAGAAAAAAAAAACATCTAAAACTCATCAATCTAAAAAAAAAAATCCTTTGCACCATAAGCACCCATCCCAGCACCCCTACACCCCATTCCACATCACCGAGGGTGTTGATCAAAGTCGAGCAAAGGTGTGGATATCCTGTAGAGGCTAGATGCGTGTGTGGCTCGAGCGCCCTCCTCCTTCTCACAGCTCTTCACAGCTTCTCTCCAGCTGTGTTCTTATTCTTGAGTGCTCTCCTTGTGTCCCTTGGTCGAACCCCTACTGCCCTAGCTTCCATCTGCATCCCGGGAGATTAGCCACATCCAGAGGAAGATGCCCTAGCTGCTGCCCCAGTCAAGCAACTGCTTCCTCCCCAGGATACCCACACCTAAACCTAATTTTGTTTCCTTCTAAACCCTAGTTTTTATTCCTTTATTTAATTGCTATTTTGATTGACCCCTGATGCTTGTAGGATCTCCGAGGTGTTTCACCTCCTCAGAGGAGGCTTCCTTGCCTTCAGACCGGGTCCGAATCAGCCATCTGATCAAGGAACTGAAGCTTCTTCTTCCAAGCTCCAATCAGAGTGCGAGTGATCCCTTCTACTGCAAAGTTTCAATCTCTGACTGGTA
This sequence comes from Areca catechu, assembly GCA_021397845.1. Classification (NCBI taxonomy): domain Eukaryota; kingdom Viridiplantae; phylum Streptophyta; class Magnoliopsida; order Arecales; family Arecaceae; genus Areca; species Areca catechu. The sequence goes on from CM038043.1 coordinate 120,620,110, forward strand.
AGAAACCTTCCCTTCTCTTGATATCTATTTTGATAAAGATAAACTATCCTAATCTGAGAGTTTCTCAATTTTTAGGTCCTGAAATTTATTAGTTTTGCAAGAGTTTGCCTGCGATCATGATGATTCTATGCATTGCTATTCTTCTTGCTAGTTCTTACTTTTATTTCAAGATTTAGCCTACAAACCTAAATCATAAAACTCACAAAAAAGTTAGTTTATTATTTTTCCTATATGTTTAGCAATCTTAAAGTCATCCTGCATCAGTTTGGTTTCAGAGCGGGTTTAGGATAGTTTTTATCTGCGTAAGGAACACAACCCTAATTTCTGCATCCTATGCACTGCATTAGGTGTCTGTTATGCATCTGATTTCAACCATCTAGGAAATTTATTTATCTATGAAATTTGTAAGAATTGTTTTCCATCTTGTCCTATATTTTATCATAATTTTTAATTAATTTTACAGAAACTCTAAATCCATAAAATTCAGCATATTAGAAACCCTAACAAAATCTTGAGATTTCTATAGTAGTCTGAATACCCTAGGATTTGCATCATCATTTGATTTTTGTTTTATATAAAATTTTGTATAATTCATCAACATAGCCCATAATCTGTCCTAGAATTTTTTTGATTTTTTTCAACATCGAAATCGATGTCAAAATCTGTATCTTCTGAAACCCTAATTTTGATATTTCTGTACTTGACTCAACCTAACCTAATCAACTTCCACACACCCCAATCCCAAGCCCAATTGATTGCTAACCTAATCAACCTAAACTTAACTTACCACTTCATAAAACACAAATAAAATATTTTATTTTTTTGATTGTTTTAGATTGCATCAAGATCATTGAAAGCCATCATCTCTTTAATATAATCTTAAGGAAAGTCAATATAACATCAGGGCAGGATTTCATCACCTGTCCTAGGCCCAAAACAACCATCATCATACTGACCTAAACTTAATTAAAATTAATTAGATCTAATTTGCTCTAGAGGGCTAGGTGACATCAACAGGTCGGGTTTGAATTGTGTGGGCCAACTAGTGCATTTAATCCTGTGGTTATTACAGAAATATGGTGTCTAAGGCTGAGGGTCCAGAGTCAAATGACCTAAGTGGTGTTATGGTTTTTAATTGGATCCCTGCGAAAGCAGGGGGCCCTCCCACAATCCCACCCTCTACCTGGCCAGAGGAAGGATTAGCTACTGGGTTAAGTGTAAGTTGAGCTGACCCATCCAGTTTTTGCTCTAGGTCTAGGAAATCCTAGATTAAACTAACCTATTTTGCATGCTTGGCTGCACCATTCTATTTTGATTGATTGATTGTTGCATGACCACCAGGTTAGGAGTCTAGTACAGTCAGTCTAAACCCAACCCCAATTCAAACATGGAGTCCAATTTTGAAGCCATCTTGAAAGCCATGACTAAACAGCTAGCTCAGTTGAACCAAACCAATATCCAAACTCAAATCTAGTTAGCCCAAATGAACACCCAAAACCAAGACCAGTTTGATCATATGAACACCCAAACCCAAAACCAGATTGACAAATCCGGGGACCAGTTTGCTCAATTAACCACCCAGCTTAAACAAATGACCCAATCAAATAACCAAACAACCAATAGGGTGGAACAATTAGCCACTAGATTGGACCAAGTAGAGGATTGACTAGGAACCGTAGAAAGAACCAAGGAGTCTAACACTGAACCTGACCCTGATTCAGCCCCTTCTACCTCTCATAACACTAGGAGAGCCCAAACCCATGAACCCTTTGTAGAACATAACCCTAGGAGACCCCAAAACCAGGATCAATTTAGGGAGCCTAACGATAGGGGAAACCAACACCAGGATCAATATCATGACCCTAACCATAGGAGACCCAATCATGAGGACCAAGACCAGGATGATAGGCTTCTTAGGAGCATCAGGAGAGACACACCTACTTTCAATGGCAGCCTAGATCCAAAAGTCTATATAGACCGGGAGGGAGGTATGGATAGGTACTTCAAATTTTATGCCTTGAGTGATGAGAAAAAAGTGTTAATTTGTCCAACTCAGGCAAACTGATCAAGCTAGATTATACTGGGAGCAAGTAGAATGACTCAATAATCAGATAGGCAACCTATCCATTGCCACCTGGGAAGCCATGAAATTAAAGCTTAGGACTAAGTATGTTCCCCCATACTATCAGCAGTGTCTCTTAGATCAATGGCAGAGATTAAGACAAGGGACCAAAATTGTGAGTGAATACATAGCCCAGTTTGATGAGTGCGCCCTAAGATGCAGCATAGATGAACCTGAGTCAGTTACCCCTCTCTAGGTTTAGAAATGGTCCTAGAGAGGATATCCAAAAGGAGCTGTACTTTAGGGATGTTGAAAGCATGGCCCATACCTATCGTGTAGCTGAAAACGTTGAGAGGCTCCAAAAAGTACATGTAGTTAGAAGACTTGAACCCTTTAAATCCAACACTCCTAGCTTTAGGTCCAACCAGAACCAATTCTACCCAAACCGACCCAGCTATAACCAAACTCGTCCCAACCCTATCCAAAGTCGACAAAACCCAAACCCAAGTCAACCCAACCCCAATCCAACCCGTCCCAACCCTAATCCATCTCATGCTAACCCAAGTCCGAGTCAGGCTAGCTCAAGTAACTCAGCATCTTTTAGGAATGATAAGGGTAAGGCACCAGCTTTTCAGAAGAACCCAAGCCCCAGTCCCAATGCTTGTTTTAGGTGCAATAAGGTAGGTCACTTTGCTAGCCAGTGTCCCACCAGGTCTTTGCACATAGGAGAGCTTGTGGAAAGTGAGCCTGAACCCAATGAGGATGAGGAAGAAGAGGAATTCTTCATAGAAGACTTAGAGTTAGTTGAATCAATAGATACCCAGGTAAAAGCCACCCTAGAATCAGTTGACCCTGACCATACCAACATAGAAGACCACCTAACACTAGTTGAACCAGACCACACCCAAGCTGAAATTGTAGTGGAAGAATCATTAGAGGAAGAAACCCATGACCTTGTGGCTGCAACTCTACTTGAGGAGGCTTTAGAAGAGGACCCAATTATAGAGTCTAGTTCTGAACTTCATGAGCTAGAAGAGTTTATTAAGGACTTGATCTCTTATCAGTACCCTCAGGATGAAGTTATTCCTTTAACTCCAATTGATCTCTTCCCTGAAATCAACAATCCTTTCTTCCATTATGTAGACCCTCTAGATATGCCTCAAACCCATAAGGTAAATCTCATTAGTATAGGACTCATCCCTGAAACACCTTCTTGTCTCTTAGTCTACCTGATTAACCCCGAACCCTTTTCCAATCAGACTAACCTTGAATCCACATCATATTTTTTGTCTTTTCATGAATTTTCTTATGTTTCTATAACCATTCATTTGCATTTTATAGAAGTAAGCATATTGCATTCATACATTGTGCATGTTAGGTTTGCATCTTACTTCTTGCATACCCTTTGGCATTTAGTAGGCATACATAGTAAATTTTCATGTGCATGCCAATAAAATTTTCTTCGACAGGAAAAGTAAATTTTCTTCGACAGGAAAGTTTAGTCGAGTCTAATAGGTATTAGTTGAGTCCAATAAAATTCACAATCCTAAATCACATATCTACACCTACACTAGCCTCTGCACAGTATATCCATCAAGAAATTAGTCAAGAGTTGAACATAAGTAATGAACTAAATAACAACTTGGCTAATTTTTGAAGAAAAGATAAAGACTTTTATGCAGAAGAATATGTGATGATAAAGGAATTTTCTGCTCGCGAAGTTGGCCCATCCAAAATAATGAATAGTAATGGACCCAATGCCTATGTGCTTGAGATATCACCAGATTTAGGTATTAGCTCCACCTTCATCACCATAGATCTTATAGACTCTAGGGAGCCAGCAGTGATACCTAGCAAGCACCTTGAGCCTATCCCTCCCTTTGAGAGAGAACCCACCCCAGAGTGTCCACCAACCAATAGGCAAATAGTGAGAAAAAGATTGAAAGAACTCTGGACGATCAAGCTACCAGTATCTAGAATAGAGACTATTAGCGGTACTTGGTCCGGTGGCAAGGTCAGCCAGAATCTGAGGATTTGTGGAATGCTAGTACGGATCTGTAGCACCTCAACCCAGACCCTCCTTGAGCCAAATTGACCCTTACTCGATGGGGTCGAGTTCCTCCCGCTCGGGAAGAATTGGTGGGGACACCAGGATCAGACACAGATCCCTAGATCCCATATGGTTTAATTAGTCATGTGTCAAAGTTTTGAAAATTTTGTAATCAATTAAGATTAAGTCTTGTAAAAAGTTGTGGTTAGTTATTTGTCTCAACCCTCAACCTAGTCAGTATATCGAGTCCTGTACATCAGTTATGAGTCCACCATGAGTCCAATTTTTGTACATAGAGGAGGTTACCCTATTTTGAAGTTCCACCAAATCACATCCAGGAGTTAGAGGCCACTACATCAGTTTATTGGATTTTGTGTGACAACCCAGGATCCAAGATGCTTCCAGAAATCCTGATTCCTTCTAGATGCCCTCCGATGCCCAGATTCCTCTCCAGATACAAGAGCATATTCCCAAACCTGGGCATCCATGATTTTAGAGGTCCACCTGCATCCTAGCCCAAGGAAATCAAGTCCAGGTGCCAGGCCCAAGCCCACCAGAACCAAGATGCTCTTTTTATTCCAAGAATATTCCATTCAGGGCACCCCGCTTCCAGGAGGCCCAAGCCCATGCACCGTTCACCCTTTGGCCAGCCCATTGCTGCTCCTAGAAGCCCAACACACCATCCTAGGCATCCTTGGAGTTGTCCAAGTCAAAGCATGAAGCAAAGAAGAGAAGACTAGTCAAAGTTTTAAACCTAGTTAGGATTCCTAGTTCTTTTAAGCTTTGTAATTCTAACCTAGCTAGGAAAGGACATGTAATCTAACTAGAAAAAGGCTTGTTAACCTAAGTGTAACCCTAGTTAGAGAGGGCATGGGAACTCTATAAATACCCCACCCCTCCCCCTCTTGTAATCAATTTTTTCTTATGAATACAATTTGCTAAAATTTTGAGACATTATCTTGTTCTTGTGTTTGGTTCTTATTCTTGAGTGCTCTCCTTGCGTCCCTTGGCCAAAACCCTGCTGCCCTAGCTACCATCTGCATCCCGAGAGATCATCCACATCTAGAGGAAGACGCCCAAGCTGCTGCCCCAGTCAAGCAACTACTTCTCCAGGACACCCACACCTAAACCTAATTTTGTTTCCTTCAAAACCCTAGTTTTTATTCCTTTATTTAATTACTATTTTGATTAACCCCTGATGCTTGTAGGATCCCCAAGGTGTTTTACCTTCTCAAAGGAGGCTTTCCTTGCCTTCAGACCGGGTCCAGATCAGCCATCTGATTCAAGGAACTGAAGCTTCTTCTTCTAGGCTCTAATCAGAGTGTGAGTGATCTCTTCTACCGCAAAGTTTTAATCTCTGACTGGTAAGAAGCCTTCCCTTCTCTTGATATCTATTTTGATGAAGATAAACTATTCTAATCCAGGAGTTTCTCAATTCTTGGATCCTGGAATTTATTATTTTTGCATGAGTTTGCCTGCGATCATGATGAAGTCCTTAGGGCTACACTGACTTCGATACAGAGAGGATGTATCGACTGGTCCTTAAACCTTGTTCACAGCCAAAGGATATATTGTACTGGATGGCAATATATCAAGTATAGGTTGTTGCAGTTCACATCGTTTGGTTGTCCTCTTGACAAAATGAGTGTGGTGACACTGATGTGATCTGCAAGTGGGATATATGATATCTCATTGAACGTGACTCTGTGAAACCCCTTTATGCCAAAGGGATACTCACGATAGGATATGGGTATATGTGTCCCTCTGACCTGAGGTCATTACGGTAGCTTGCAAACAACTCCCTGTGCTTTGGTACCGGACTACCCGGATTTTAATCCGGTGATGGAAGGTTTCTGGGTACAGGCAAGTACTTGTGGAACAGTGATGGACCAAGATGGAATTGACCTGTCCAAACAGTTTGGATTGAATGTCTCACAGTATCTCAATTTAGCAAATCCTCGACCGGGGTAGCCCTAGTGAAGAGTCACTGGGCTTGCAAGATTGAGACATGTTGTCGACTGACTCAGTCTGGGTTGGCAGCCCAATATCAGTCGTCCTGAGCATTAGAGGTCAAAGGGATGAATTATACAGTAACCATATGCTAGAGGTTCGATAGTATACTCCCGCATCTTCGACCTATCTAGACGCCGGGACCCATTGCTAGATGGTTTCCTATGCTGGTACTGAAATTGTTCCAGTGCTACCGTTTAGGTTCGAACCTATGAGGTCACACGCCACAGAGGATAACTCTCTGATCCGGATACCGATTATGATTGGGAATCACCTCGATTTTATGGTTACGGTGTTTTTGAGCACTCTTTTCCCGGTCTTTCCCTTGTTTGGGTCAACCGAAAATTGTTCCGGGCTGACCAGGCCTGCGCCAGGATTTTTCTGAATCAATTTTGAACTGATTTGGAGCTAAATTCGGCCTCCAATTGGTTGTGAACCAATTGAACCAAATTTTATTTGGGCTTGAACCGGTTCAATTTGTTTGAACCATCTGGTTTAATTTGCTTGGATCGGTTTTCTTTTGAACCTTTGGTTTTAATTGGATTAAACCCATTGTTTGGACCGTTGGTTTTTCCTTTTGACCGGTTTACACGGTCTTTCTTCCCGCTGGGAGTTTTCAATGCCATGGAAGCCATTCGGCATCCTTTTATCTCCCTCCACCGACGTCCTTTGGCCTCCCTCCCTCTCCGTTGTTTATTCTCCCAGCAGCCTTTTAACTCTTCCAGCACCCCACTTTTTCACGAGCAGGTTTTCATCACCATGTAAAAGGTTAGAAATTTGTAAGAGTCCCTCTTCCTTGCAGAAATTCTTTCCTATTCCACCAGTGAATTTGAGGGTTGGGTTTTGGTGAGTGGTAGGAGGAGAGAACACCAATTAATCTCTGTTTTCTGGTGCTCAGATTTGGAGGAAGACGAACTCTGTTTTGCTGAAAAATAGGTTCTGAAATTCTGTTTCATTCCCTCTTCCTTCCCACCGTTCCATTCTTCCGGCGACTAGCATCGACCGAGAGACGGATCAGAGCTAGCCCCCGGCGTGTTCCCCCTCTTGAGAGTGTTCAACCGAGCACTTGGAAGCCGGATCGACCTTTCTTTCTTGCTGTTCTTGTGCTCTGTTTTCAGGTTGCAGATTTTGCAGGCTGCTGAATTTCTGGTGCTGTTTTTGGTTGAAAGGAAGGGGACCAAAACCTTGAATCATCTACTCCCCTTTGAAGGAAGATCAACCATCTTGTTCCCTACATTTTGGTGTTGGAAGGAAGATCAAACGTTGCCAGTTTTTGCTCTGTTCTGCAGCAGTTTTTGGTGGGAAGAACAGCAACCTGTCAACGTGCTGAAAGTGGAAGACAACAAGAATAAATTTATTCCTGTTATCCCAGCTATTCCAGAACTATACCAGATTTATTCCACGCGGGAATAAGGTATGGATTTAGTTTTAAATTCATGCATGAATAGATCTATGGATTTAAAATATTTTATAAACATTACATGCCCATATTGTAACATGTTTTAGTCTGTACATGCTTCCAGATTGTGTTAGATCCTGCGTGGAGCATGTTGTCCGCTGTGCATTTTAAAATTGTTTTAAAATACTTACCTGCTCCCTGATGTTGCATGCTTAGGGTAGGCACCTGCAAATGAACCTTTTAACTTTCATTGGTATCAGAGCCAGGTTGACAGGTATAACATAATCTTGATGCATGTTAGATTAAAAATAGTTTAATCTATTTTTGTATCCTGATAGTACTTTTAGGAACCTCGTTGAGACCTTCACCATGACCGTGTGTCTTTGACACGAAGCGGATCGTCTGTGTTGGCCTTTTCAGAAGGATCCTTTAAGAAAATCTTGGAATTAAAATTGTTTTAGTTCAGATACAATTTTGACATGTCTGTTAAATTATTGGGCCATGAAATGTTTATAAAATAAAATCTAGATATGATGCATGATTTTGTAATGTAAAAAAATGTTTTACATTGACACTTAATTAAAAATGTTTTGATTAAATGTATGGCTTATTAAAATAAAATATTAGGTTTATGAAATCTAATTTGACACGAATAAGCCATTTTGGGTTAATTGGGTTAGTTATCTAATTGGGTCCTTAACTGGGTTAGACCTAGGTTTAGTTGAACCGGATAAAAGAAGATTAATCAAAAGTTGATTAAGGTCCTTCTTTAGAACTATCTAATAGTTAGAATAGTTGATCCGTTCATCTAAAATGGATCCAATTAGTGGCTCTGTGGATGCCCGAGTCTTTAGGCAAATCTGATCGGGTCTGGTAAACCGACTGGTGTCGAGGTAGGTTTGGCATTTGTGATCATGGTTGTATGAGGCTACCTCTTTCCTGGCTAACTTGGTTGGTGTCTAGGAAAGATGGTTAATGGCGGATACTCACTCATGATCTCACCTACCTGGCTAGTCGAGTCAACCAGAACTGATTGGAAAAGCTCAATGACTCGAGTTAACCCATGTCACCCAGGTTGATCGGTCTGACTGATCTTTAGGTGCCCATGGATCATTTGTTGATTTATTTCAACCCTCCTGAAATCTGATTGATTCAGTGGGAGGATGATCCATGTCCTTGTCTTTTCTCTTCTGTCACAACTAAAAATCCTCTAAAATTATTAGGTCCTTAAAAGACTAAGTCAAAGAGTTGCCAGTGTCTTAGCCTCCCATTAAGTTGGATAGAAATATGTCCACTGGCTTGGTGTGCATCGGCAGTTCCATAGAACGGGTGTACATCCGGCGACTGGAATTTCTATCTGATCGATGATGGTTCAGTGCAACCTCCTTAACGGGACTAGGTGGGCCGGCCATAGTCGGGCTTGGTCTTTAGTTAGCTGGAAGTATTGGGTTTATCATTTTAATGGTTGGACCTAACCAGAGACCCGCAATAGGAGGCCCCTAGGCCGATTGGGGAGTTCTCTGGGGCAAAATTCTATACTGAAAATTGTTTAGGGAAACAATTGGTTTACGAACCTACCTTTAGGCTCGTATGGGTGAGCTGGCCATAGTCGGGCTCATGCGAGGCCTATTGGATTTCAGTACCCACTTGAAAAGATGTTGTTTTCACGGATTGGAGTTAGAGGCTACCGATCTAAAAAATTAGTGGGAGAAACCTTTAGACTAAAGTCCAAGTCTTTTGGTTAAGTTATTAATTCATAAACTAATTTGGTCTTGTTTTCTTTTCAGATGTCTTCAAACTTATCGCTCCAGTCACTTCTCGATAACGAGAAGTTGAAGGGTCATAACTTCGATACTTGGTATCGAAGGTTAAGAATTGTTCTGGAGCATGAACGGATCCTCTATGTGATAACGGATTCGGCGCATGAAATCCCTCCTGCAAATGCATGGAGTACGGTCAAAGACACTTACTTGAAGTGGGTTTCTGATTGGACTACTGTCCGATGCATTATGCTTGCTGCGATGAATGACGAGTTCAGTCGCAAATTCAAGGAGGCCCAACCTGATGAAATCCTTCAAAAATTGAAGGAATCCTTGGGCACCCCGGATGATGTAGAACGGTACAAAGTGTCTTGTGCCATCTACAACTCCAAGATGCCGAATGGTGGTTCAGTCACTGATCATGTATTGTACATGATCGAGCTAATTGAAAAACTAGGCAAACTCGGATGCCCCTTGCACGAGCAGCTCGGCAAGGATGCGATCCTGAATTCTCTTCCCTCCTTCTATCTTGGCTTTCTTGATCATTACAGAATGAACAAGCCTGCAATCAACTACCATGGTCTTTTGGGGTTGCTGCAGACTTTCGAGAAAGACCACCAACTTAATAAGGGGGTGGTAAATTTAGTGGGAGCAAGTAGAGGTCGTCGTCCCTTTAAGAAAGGGAAGAAGAAAATAAATAAAAAGGGAAAGAAGGTGCATAATGCTCCTGGCCCGAGTCAGACCAGGAAGTTTAAGGCTGATCAGTCTTCTGCAGAGTGCTTCTACTGCAAGAAGAAGGGATACTGGAAGAGGAACTGTCCTCTTTATATTGCGTCCCTTGATCTGAACAGGCCGAGAAAGCAGAAGTCTGCTGAACAAGGTATTTATATGATAAAACCTTGTAATTACTCAATTGTTGATACTGCTAACTGGGTATTGAATACTGGTAGTCCAATTCATGTTTATAATTCGTTACAGGGACTTCAAGTTAGCAGAAGATTTGAAGATGAAGAACAGTTTCTGAGCGTCGGGAATGGAAATCGTGTTCCAGTACTGGCGGTTGGAGTCTTGCATCTTGTCTTTGAGTCTTGTACTGTCGAACTAGTCGACTGTCACTATTGTCCTAGTTTCATTATGTGCATAATCTCTGTAGGCCTTTTGGCCAATTGTGGTTTTGAACTATCAATAAAAGGAGATTTTTGCAATGTTATTTTGAATAATGCTGTTATAATGAAAGCTAGATTAAATAATGGCATATATGTACTATCAAGGCCTGTTAATGCAATGTACACTTCTAACAAACGCCCAAGGTTAGATAATGTCAATAATCTGTATTTTTGGCACTGTAGACTAGGTCATATTAACCAAAATAGGATCAACAAGATGCGAGGAGATGGACTTCTCGAGGTCAGTGATTCTGAATCACTGCCCACTTGTGAATCCTGTTTACTTGGTAAAATGACCAAGTCACCTTTTTCTGGAAAAGGTGAACGATCTACAGAACTCTTAAGTCTAATACATACTGATGTATATGGACCAATGACAATAAGTGCCAAAGGAGGATACAAATATTTCATTACATTTACAGACGACTTTTCGAGGTTCGGTTATGTCTTTCTAATGAGACATAAGTCTGAATCGTTTGAAATGTTCAAACGATACCGTAATGAAGTAGGAAAGCAAACTGGAAAAAGTATTAAAACCCTTCGATCTGATCGAAGTGGTGAATACTTATCTGATGCATTTTTGACATATCTTGAGGAGAATGGAATTCTCTCTCAGTGGACTCCTCCAGGAACACCACAGTTGAATGGTGTGTCCGAAAGGAGGAATCGAACCTTGTTGGACATGGTTCGATCAATGATGGGCTTTGCAACTCTGCCGCTATCCTTTTGGGGATATGCACTTCAGACAGCCTGTTACTTGTTGAATAATGTTCCAAGTAAGTCTGTTGTCTCCACTCCGTATGAGATGTGGAATGGATGTAAACCCTCAATCTCACACCTTCAGGTCTAGGGTTGTCCGGCTTACGTAAAACATTTTGACGCAAACAAACTTGGTCCTAAGTCTGACAAGTGTTTATTCATTGATTATCCTAAGGAAACCAAAGGATATTTCTTCTACTTGGAGAATGAACAAAAGGTGTTCGTTGCTCTTAGAGCTATCTTTTTGGAAAAGGAGTTCCTTGGAGAAGGAACTATAGCCTCTAAGATTGAACTTGATGAAGTTCAGCTAATAGAAGAACCTGCACACTCTAAGGACATCGTGGAACCGGCTGTGATTGACTCACACCCTGAACCCATCAGGAGATCTGGTAGAATACCGCGTCAGCCGGACAGATACTACGGTTTCTTGGTCCAGGACGGTGATCCCATTGAGCTCGATGAGAACAATGAGGATCCGATCACCTATATGGATGCACTTCAGAGATCTGACTCTGAGGCATGGCTTGGAGCCATGCGATCCAAAATGGAGTCCATGAAAATCAATAATGTTTGGACATTGGTTGATCCACCTGAAGGAATAAAACCCATCGAATGTAAATGGATCTTCAAGAGGAAAAGGGACGCAGATGGGAAGGTAGAAACCTATAAAGCCCATCTGGTTGCCAAGGGGTATCGTCAGCGATATGGTATCGATTATGACGAGACATTCTCCCCTGTGGCAATGCTCAAGTCTATTCGGATCATGCTTGCTTTGGCAACATATTTTGATTACGAGATCTGGCAGATGGATGTCCGAACCACTTTCCTAAATGGGGAGCTGGAAGAAGAGGTGTATATGATACAGCCTGAAGGGTTCACATCCACAGATGAATCAAAAGTATGCAAATTGCAGAGGTCCATCTATGGACTCAAGCAAGCATCTCGAAGTTGGAACTTACGGTTTGATAGGTGTATCAAATCGTACGGCTTCGTTAAGAACGGAGAAGAACCGTGCATCTATAAATGGGTTAATGGTTCTGTGATTGTATTCCTAGTACTGTATGTTGATGACATTCTCTTAATCGGGAATGATGTCGCAACATTACAAGGAATAAAGGTCTGGTTGTCATCTCAGTTCTCCATGAAGGACTTGGGTGAAGCTTCTTGCATACTAGGTATGAAGATCTATAGAGATAGATCTAAGAAGCTTTTGGGACTGTCCCAGTCTACGTACATAGATACCATGCTGAAATGGTTCATCATGGAAAATTCCAAGAAAGGCTATCTTCCGATAGGTTCTGGAATTACTCTTTCCAAGAAGGATTGTGCGACAACTCCTGAGGAAAGAGAGCGCATGAGTAGAGTACCTTATGCTTCAGCAGTAGGCTCTATCATGTATGCTATGACTTGTACTAGACCAGACGTGGCATACTCACTAGGAGTAGTGAGTAGATACCAGTCTGACCCAGGTGAGGCGCATTGGAAGGTGGTTAAGAACATCCTTAAGTATTTAAGAAATACTAAAGATCAATGGCTGATTTATGGAGAACCTGACTTGAAACTTGTGGGGTACACTGACTCCAGTTTCCATCAGATAGAGGTGATAGCAAGAGTGTGTCAGGGTTTGTATTTACCCTGAACGGAGGAGCGATTTGCTGGAAAAGTTCTAAGCAGGCAACTGTTGCAGACTCGGTATGCGAAGCAGAATACATTGCAGCATCAGATGCGGCAAAGAAAGCTGTATGGTTGCGGAAGTTCCTTGGAGAGCTAGGGTTTGCACCTTCCCTAGATGGTCCTGTTCCGGTGTACTGTGACAGCACTGGAGCCATTGCTAAAGCTAAGGAGCCTAAAGCTCATCACCGCACCAAGCACATATTGCGGCGCTACCACCTCGTACGAGAAATTATGGAGCGAGGCAACATCAATCTTCTGAAGATCGATGGAAAAGAAAATTTGGCCGACCCCTTCACTAAAGCCCTTGGAATCAAAGAGTTCGACTATTGTAAATGGGAAATGGGTATTAGATATTCCTCTAATTGGCTTTAGTACAAGTGGGAGTTGTTGGGAATTGTGTCCCAAAGCTAATCGCCTGGGTTGTAGGCGGTTGTGCTGAGTATTGTATTCATTTTATGAATTAATAAAATTATTATTTTTGGCAGCTCATCACATATTATATTTCCCTAATAATGAACTCTTTCCTTGTGATGAAGTCCTTAGGGCTACACTGACTTCGATACAGAGAGGATGTATCGACTGGTCCTTAAACCTTGTTCACAGCCAAATGATATATTGTACTGGACGGCAATATATCAAGTATAGGTTGTTGCAGTTCACATCGTTTGGTTGTCCTCTTGACCAAATGAGTGTGGTGACACTGATGTGATCTGCAAGTGGGATATATGATATCTCATTGAATGTGACTCCGTGAAACCCTTTTATGCCAAAGGGATACTCACGATAGGATATGGGTATATGTGTCCCTCTGACCTGAGGTCATTACGGTAGCTTGCAAGCAACTCCCTGTGCTTTGGTACCGGACTACCCGGATTTTTAATCCGGTGATGGAAGGTTTCTGGGTACAGGCAAGTACTTGTGGAACAGTGATGGACCAAGATGGAATTAACCTGTCCGAACAGTTTGGATTGAATGTCTCACAGTATCTCAATTTAGCAAATCCTCGACCGGGGTAGCCCTAGTGAAGAGTCACTGGGCTTGCAAGATTGAGACATGTTGTCGACTGACTCAGTCTGGGTTGGCAGCCCAATATCAGTCGTCCTGAGCATTAGAGGTCAAAGGGATGAATTATACAGTAACCATATGCCAGAGGTTCGATAGTATGCTCCCGCATCTTCGACCTATCTAGACGCCGGGACCCATTGCTAGATGGTTTCCTGTGCTGGTACTGAAATTGTTCCAGTGCTACCGTTTAGGTTCGAACCTATGAGGTCACACGCCACAGAGGATAACTCTCTGATCCGGATACCGATTATGATTGGGAATCACCTCGATTTTATGGTTACGGTATTTTTGAGCACTCTTTTCCCGGTCTTTCCCTTGTTTGGGTCAACCGAAAATTGTTCCGGGCTGACCAGGCCTGCGCCAGGATTTTTCTGAATCAATTTTGAACTGATTCGGAGCTAAATTCGGCCTCCAATTGGTTGTGAACCAATTGAACCAAATTTTATTTGGGCTTGAACCGGTTCAATTTGTTTGAACCATCTGGTTTAATTTGCTTGGATCGGTTTTCTTTTGAACCTTTGGTTTTAATTGGATTAAACCCATTGTTTGGACCGTTGGTTTTTCCTTTTGACCGGTTTACACGGTCTTTCTTCCCGCTAGGCGTTTTCAATGCCGTGGAAGCCATTCGGCATCCTTTTATCTCCCTCCACCGACGTCCTTTGGCCTCCCTCCCTCTCCGTTGTTTATTCTCCCAGCAGCCTTTTAACTCTTCCAGCACCCCACTTTTTCACGAGCAAGTTTTCATCACCATGTAAAAGGTTAGAAATTTGTAAGAGTCCCTCTTCCTTGCAGAAATTCTTTCCTATTCCACCGGTGAATTTGAGGGTTGGGTTTTAGTGAGTGGTAGGAGGAGAGAACACCAATAATCTCTATTTTCTGGTGCTCAGATTTGGAGGAAGACGACCTCTGTTTTGCTGAAAAACAGGTTCTGAAATTCTGTTTCATTCCCTCTTCCCTCCCACCGTTCCATGTCTTCCGGCGACTAGCATCGACCGAGAGACGGATCAGAGCTAGCCCCCGGCGTGTTCCCCCTCTTGAGAGTGTTCAACCGAGCACTTGGAAGTCGGATCAACCTTTCTTTCTTGCTGTTTTGTGCTCTGTTTTCAGGTTGCAGATTTTGCAGGCTGCTGAATTTCTGGTGCTGTTTTTGGTTGAAAGGAAGGGGACCAAAACCTTGAATCATCTACTCCCCTTTGAAGGAAGATCAACCATCTTGTTCCCTACATTTTGGTGTTGGAAGGAAGATCAAACGTTGCCAGTTTTTCCTCTGTTCTGCAGCAATTTTTGGTGGGAAGAACAGCAACCTGTCAACGTGCTGAAAGTGGAAGACAACAGGAATAAATTTATTCCTGTTATCCCAGCTATTCCAGAACTATACCAGATTTATTCCATGCGGGAATAAGGTATGGATTTAGTTTTAAATTCATGCATGAATAGATCTATTGATTTAAAATATTTTATAAACATTACATGCCCATATTGTAACATGTTTTAGTCTGTACATGCTTCCAGATTGTGTTAGATCCTGCGTGGAGCATGTTGTCCGCTGTGCATTTTAAAATTGTTTTAAAATACTTACCTGCTCCCTGATGTTGCATGCTTAGGGTAGGCACTTGCAAATGAACCTTTTAACTTTCAGGATGATGCTGGAGCCTTAGGGCTGATATGAAGGCCTTCGACTTCTGAAGCTTCCAAAGTTCCTCGACTTTTGGAGGGGGTCGAGAGGACCGATACACTGAGCTGTGAGTCAGGCGATAGATGTCCGAGACATCTAGAATTTCCTGGTGGACATCTCCGGACTGTGAGCAAGGTGGCTAGAGCCAAGAGGTTTTTTGATGGAGGGGCCGAGAGCCCTGATGAAGGAGGCCGAGGGGCCTGCTGAAGGAGGTCGAGGGGCCTAATGAAAAAGGCTGAAGGGCCTGATGCGTCAAGCTATGAGTTAGGTGATAGATGGTCGGAACTTCTAGACTTTCCTGGCAGACATCTCCGGACTGTGAGCAAGGTGGTTGGAGCTGAGATGCTTGATGGAGGGTCGAGAGGCCCGATGAAGGAGGCCGAGGGTTTGGTGAAGGGGGCCGAGGGGCCTGATGAAGGAGGCCGAGGGGCCTGATGCGCCAAGCTATGAGTCAGGCAATAGTTGGCCGAAACTTCTGGACTTTCCCGGTAGACATCTTCGGACATGAGCAAGGCGGTTAGAGCTGAGAGGCTTGATGGAGGGGTTGAGAGGCCTGATGATGGAGGCCAAGGGGCCTGATGAAGGAGGCGAGGGGCTTGATGCGCCTAGCTGTGAGTCAGGTGATAGATGGTTGGAACTTCTGGACTTCCCTGGTAGACATCTCTAGACTGTGAGCAAGGTAGCTGGAGCCAAGAGGCTTGATGGAGGGGCCGAGAGGCCTGATGAAGGAGGCCGAGGGGCCTAATGCGCCAAGATATGAGTCAGGCGGTAGATGGCCGGGACTTCTGGAGTTTCCTGGTAGACATCTCCAGACTATGAAAAGGTGTCTGGAGCTGAGAGGCTTGATGGAGGGGCTAAGAGACCTGATGAAGGAGGCTGAGGGGCCTAATAAAGGAGGCCGAGGGGCCTGATGTGCCAAGCTATGAGTCAGGCGATAGATGGCCAAAACTTCTAGACTTTTTCGATAGATATCTCCGGACTGTGAGCAAGGTGGCTGGAGCCGAGAGGCTTGATGGAGGGGCCAAATAGTCTGATGAAGGAGGTCGAGGGACCTGGTGAAGGTGGCTGAGGGGCCTAATGAAGGAGGCCGATGGGACTGATGTGCCAAGCTATAATCAGGTGGTAGATGGCTGAAACTTCTGGAGTTTCCCGATAGACATCTCCAGACTGTGAGCAAGGCAGCAGGAGCCGAGAGGCTTGATGGAGGGACCGAGAGGCCTGATGAAGGTGGCTGAGAGGCCTAGTGAAGGAGGTTGAGAGGCATGATGTGCCAAGCTATGAGTTAGGCGATAGATGGCCGGGACATCTGGAGTTTCCCGGTAGATAACTCCGGACTGTGAGCAAGGCGGCTGGAGCCAAGAGGCATGATGGAGTGGCCGAGCGACCTGATGAAGGAGGTCGAAGAGCCTGATGAATTTTATTATTTTATGAAATTTGGATGAATTGTTTTCTGTCTTGTCCTATGTTTTATCATAATTTTTAATTAATTTTATAGAAATTACAAATCCCTAAAATTCGGCATATTAGAAACCCTTACAAAATCCTGAGATTTTTGTAGCAGTCTGAAATTTCTAGGATTTGAATCATCATTTGATTTTTGTTTTGCATCAAATTTGGTGGAGTTCATCAACATCGTCCATCCTCAGTCTTAGAATGTTTTTTGAATTTTCTCTACATCAAAAATTGTGTCAAATCCTGCATCTTCTAAAATCCTAATTTTCTGAAATTTTTCTCCTTGACTCAACCTAACCTAATCAACTTCCACACACCCCAATTCTAAACCCAATTTGATTGCTAACCTAATCAACCTAAACTTAACTTGACACCTCATAAAATGCACATAAAATATTTTATTTTTCTGATTGTTTTAGATTGTATCAAGACCATTGAATGCTATCATCTCTTTAATCTAATCTTAAAGGCAGTCAATATAACATCAGGGCAGGATTTCATCACCTGTCCTGGGCTCAAAACAACCACCAACATTCTAACCCAAGCATAGTTAAAATCAATTAGACCTAATTCGCCCTAGAGGGCTAGGTGACACCAACAGGTCGGGTCAGAGCTGTGTGGGCCAACTAGTGCATTTTATCCTGTGGCTATTACTGAAATCTGGTGTTTAAGGCTGAGGGTCCAGAGTGAAACGACCTAAGTGGTGTTGTGGTTTTTAATTGGGTCCCTACAAAAGTAGGGGGGCCTTCCACACTCCTACCCCCTACCTGGCTAGAGGAAGAATTAGCTACTGGGTTAAGTGTAAGTTGAGCTGACCCATCCAGTTTTGGCTCTAGGTCTAGGAAACCCTAAATTAAGCCAACCCATTTTGCATGCTTGGCTGCACCATTCTATTTTGATTGATTAATTATTGCATGACCACCAGGTCAGGAGTCCACTACAATCAGTCTAAACCCAACCCCAATTCAAACATGGAGTCCAATTTTGAAGCCATCCTGAAAGCCATGACTGATCAGCTTGCCCAGTTGAACCACACCAATACCCAAACTCTAAATCAGTTAGCCCAAATGAACATCCAAAACCAAACCTAGTTTGCCCAGATGAACACCCGATCCCAGAATTAGTTTGCTCAATTAACCGCACAGACTAACCAAATGACCCAATTAAATACCCAAGCAACCCATAGGTTTGACCATTTGACCTATAGATCTGAGCCCATAACCTATGAACCCATAATATATGAACCCATAACCCTTAATCGACCCACCTTTACTACCCCAGCCACTAGTCAATTTTTCCTTAGCCAAACCCCTCTTACCACCCCACTAGTTCACTAAAAAGATATTGAAGAGGAGATATATAAGGCTGACCCAAGCTTAGTGAACGAGTACGAGGAGGAAGAAGAGGAGTTCCCCATAGAAGACTTAGAGTTAGCTGAATCATTAGATGACTAGGTAGAAGACCACCCAACACTAGTTGAACTTGACTATATCCAAGTAGGAGTAGACCTAGATTTAGCTAACCCTAGCCATACCCAAATAGTAACCAACATAGAGTTAGCTGACTATGTAGTGGAAGAACCCTTAAAGGAAGAAGACCATGAGGAACCCAATCCTACTATTAGAATCCTACCTGAGGAGCCACTAGAAGAAAACCCAACTATAGAGCCCAGTCCTTTGATTTATGAGCGAGAAGAATTTATTAAGGACTTGATCTCTTTAGATCAATACCCTCAGGATGAAGTCACCTCTTTGACTCCACTTGATCTCTTTCTTAAAATCAATGACCCTTTCTTTTATTATGCAAATACTTTAAATATGCCTCAAACCCATAAGGTAAATCTCATTAGTATAGGACTCATCCCCAAAACACCTTCTTGTCTCTTAGTCTACCTGATTAACCCGAACCCTTTTTCAATCAGACTAACCCTGAATCCACCTCATATTTTCTGCCTTTTCATGAATTTTCTTATATTTCTTTAACCATTCATTTGCATTTTATAGAAGTAAGCATACTGCATTCATACATTGTGCATATTAGGTTTGCATCTTATTTCTTGCATACCCTTTGGCATTTAGTAGGCATATATAGTAAATTTTCATGTGCATGCCATGCTAGGGTCAAACCTAGAGAGTTTATAGTGTGTTAGGTTAGACCCTAGAAAGTCCAATAAAATCTCCTTCGATAGGAAAGTTTAGTTGAGTCTAATAGGTATTAGTTGAGTCCAATAAAATTCACAGTCTTAAATTACATATCTATACCTACTCTAGCCTCTGCACAGTATATGCATCAAGAAATTAGTCAAGAGTTGAATATAAGTAATGAACTAAATAACAACTTGGCTAATTCCCAAAGAAAAGATAAAGACTTTTATGCAGAAGAATATGTGATGATAAATAAATTTTCTTCTCGCGAAGCTGGCCCATCCAAAATAATGAATAGTAATGGACCCAATGCCTATGTGCTTGAGATATCACCAGATTTAGGTATTAGCTCCACCTTCATCATCTCAGATCTTATAGAGTCTAGGGAGCCAGCAGTGATACCCAGCGAACCCCTTAAGCCACTCCTTTTCTTTGTGAGTGAACCCATCCTAAAGCGATCATATATAATTTCGCCTTTGGTAAGGAAAAGATTGAAAGAACTCTGGATGATCAAGCTATCGGTACCTGGATAGAGACTGTCAGTGGTACTTGGTCTGGTAGCAAGGTTGGCCAGAATCTGAGGACTTGTGGAATGCTAGTGCATCTGCAGTGCCAAAACCCAGACCCTCCTTGAGCCAAATTGACCCTTACTCGATGGGGTCGAGTTCCTCCCGCTCGGAAGAATTGGTGGGGACACCAGGATCAGACACAGATCCCTGGATCCCATATGGTTTAATTAGTTATGTGTCAAAGTTTTGAAAATTTTGTAATTAATTAAGATTAAGTCTTGTAAAAAGTTGTGGTTAGTTATTTGTCTCAACCCTCAACCTAGTCAGTATATCGAGTCCTGTACATCAGTTATGAGTCCACCATGAGTCCAATTTTTGTACAATAGAGGAGGTTACCCTATTTTGAAGTTCCACCAAATCACATCCAGGAGTTAGAGGCCACTACATCAGTCTATTGGATTTTGTGTGACAACCCAGGATCCAAGATGCTTCCAGAAATCCTAATTCCTTCCAGATGCCTAGATTCCTTTCTAGATACCAAAGCGTATTTCCAAACCAGGGCATCCATGATTTCAGAGGTCCACCAACATCCTAGCCCAAAGAAATCAAGCCCAGGCACCAAGCCCAAGCCCTTAAGAAGCAAGATACTAGGGAATATTCCTGCTATCAGGCTACCAGGCCACCCCAGCTTCCAGAGGCCTGAGCCCATGCATCCAAGCCCCTTTGGGCCTGCCCCTTGCTGCTCCTAGAAGCCCAACACTCCCCCTTAGGCATCCTTGAAGTGTCGACCAAGTCCAAGAGGTGTCCTTAAGTGAGAAGGAGAAGACTAGTCTAACCTAATTAGGATTTATGTTCCTACTTGCTTTATGATTTGTAATTCTAACCTAGCTAGGAAAAGACATGTAATCTAACTAGGAAAAGGCTTGTTAACCTAAGTGTAACCCTAGTTAGAGAGGGCATGGGAACTCTATAAATATCCTACCACTCCCCCTCTTGTAATCAATTTTCCCTTATGAATACAATTTGTTGAAATTTTGAGACATTGTCTTGTTCTTGTGTTTGGTTCTTATTCTTAAGTGCTCTCCTTGTGTCCCTTGGCTGAACCCCTGCTACCCTAGCTTCTCTCTGCATCCCGAGAGATCAGCCATGTCCAGAGGAAGATGCCCTAGCTGCTGCCCAAGTCAAGCAACTGCTTCTTCCCCAGGACACCCACACCTAAACCTAATTTTGTTTCCTTCTAAACCCTAGTTTTTATTCCTTTGTTTAATTGCTATTTTGATTGACCCCTGACGCTCGTAGGATCCCTGAGGTATTTTACCTCCCTAGAGGAGACTTTCCTTGCCTTCAGACCGTGTCCAGATTAGCCATCTGATTCAAGGAACTGAAGCTTCTTCTTCCAGACTCCAATCAGAGTGTGAGTGATCCTTTCCACTGCAAAGTTTTCAATCTCTGACTGGTAAGAAACCTTTCCTTCTCTTGATATTTATTTTGATGAAGATAAGCTATCCTAAATGGGGAGTTTCTCAACTCTCGGGTCCTGGCTACTTATTATCTCGCATGAGTTTTGTTGTCGCGTCAACTCCTGGACCGAGAACCAGGATGGCTGGGTGGGCTGGAGCGCTCCTCTTCCCGGCAAACCTGCAGAAAAGTCCCCAAGGGCACCGGTGGTGCTCTGTGGGGGACCCTCCGATGCTTAAGTTAGCAGGAGATTGAAGGCAACAGAATGGAGTAATCAAAGGAAGAACTGCGTATGGAGAGGAAAGAGTTCTTCTACCTTCGAATGGGGTCCCCCAGGTACCTTATATAGGCACGGAACAGTCCAAAATCTATTAGAGAAGAGGCTAGGAAAGACCGATCTGCCCTTAGGAGAATCTAGAGAGTGGCCACGTGGCATGCAGATACGGCGACACCGTGGAAGTAGTGGAGCAGGGCAGTTGGGATAGCAGAATCTCGCCGTAACAGAAAGATGCTTCGAGAATACCATGGATGCCAAGGCTTGCCCGTTAGACGTTGGTCATGAGGCAATCGGTCGGTCAGATCAAAGGCCGAACCCCCAAGAGAGGGCAACGGGCCGGACTCCAGCAGGAGAGGGTCATTCGGATTTCAGCTCCAGTGGGTCGGACCTCTGGCGGAGGATGGCAGGCCGGACCCTAGCAGGAGAGAGTCGTTCAGACCTCAGCTCCAGTGGGTCAGACCTCTGGTGAAGAACGGCGGGCCAGACCCTAGCAGGAGAGGGTCGTTCGGACCTCAGCTCCAGTGGGTCAAACCTCTAGCGGAGGATGACGGGCCAGATCCCAGCAGGAGAGGGTCGTTCGGACCTCAACTCCAGTGGGTCGGACCTCTGATAGAGGACGGCGGGATGGACCCCAGCAGGAGAGGGTCGTTTGGACCTTAGCTCCAGTGGGTCGGACCTCTGGCGGAGGACGGTGGGCTAAGTCAGACCGCAAGATTGGGCCGGTTCTGATAGAGGGTGAGCGTCATGATACAACAGTTGTCACCCTTGCCCTTGTGCTTCGAGTGAGTCCGCAGGCTCGAAGGGTGAGGGCATTAAATGGCATTAAATGCGCCAACCTTTCAAATAATGGCAAATCCGATTCGGGGCGCCGCGTCTGTTTGCCTCCCGCCTCGACCTTTGCCCCGGGACAGGAGTCAGTGCCTAGTTGGTGAGGTCTGAAAGAGCAGATATGGCTGGTATGGCTCATAGTGGCTATCCATCCGGATTCTTGAAGTGACGTGGGACACGTGGCGCCATCAGAGCGGTGGGTGTGCTTGTCGAAGTGGACCATCCACCGTTGCTTCGCCTATCATGCGGATCGTGGCCGGATACGATCCGGCACATCCCCTCGGATTCCCGTCAAATCTGAGAATCGAAGCGGTGACCATCGGAGCTCGGCACGTGGGGGTGCATTGGGATGCGGCCCCCGGATGCCTATAAAAGGAGGGGGGGATCGTCCAGAAGGAACTTGTTGCTGCATTTGCATTGGAAGAGAAGAGAGAATCGCCTCCTCCCTCCCTCCGTGCTACTCTTAGGCTTCTTTAGAGATTCAAAAACCAGGTTAATCCCGTCATCGTCTTCCCCCATCTTCTTCTTCCTCTGCAACCAGTCTTAGGATGGCCATAGCTCGGAGCCATAGGGAGCCTGGCCCGTTTGATATCCCGTCGACCATGACCCGAGAGAGGGTCGAGACCCTTAGGACCATATACAATATACCGTCCACCCTACACCTGACTGTCCCTAGTCGAGAGGGTAGGATAAACGGGCCCTTGAACCTAGGAACCCTTCCCATGTATGAAGACCATTATAAAGCCGGTCTTCGGTTCCCGATCCATAACTTCTTCATCCAAGTCTTTGATACCTTTAGGATCACGCCCTCCCAGCTGACACCGAATAGCATTAGAGTGCTGTGCGGCTTGTGGTCCTGTGTCGGGAGGCCGACATAGAGCCTAGGATGTCCCTTTTTTCAAATTTCTTTCTATTGAAGCAGGACTTTCGGAGTCAAGAATGGTGGATGTTCAGTCCCCATCCTAACCGAAAGATCCTAGGGGGGCTTCCATCCACTATTCATGGATGGAAGTCCAGGTTCTTATTCATAGATAGCTTGGAGCTGTGGGGCTTCAAGGCAGCTTGGAGGGGCCAAGGCCGGATGCCTTGCATGGGAGGAAGGTCTCGAGGGCCGACGAGACCGACTTCCATAGGTTGGATAATGAAGATCCAAAATCCATTACCTTTCTGCTCTTTGAGGATAGCCTTCACCGGGCAAGACTCAGCAGACAGCCGACATTAGGTAGGAAGAGAGTTGTATAAGGAGAGATCGACTTTCACCCTTTTCTTCTTTACTCCTTGTCGGCTTTGCGATTATTTCTAACTCTGCTTTTATTGTTGACAGGTGGAAAAATGAAGCCGGATAGGGCTGTTCTCTCGGTGCGATCGGTGCAGAGGAGAGCGGTCCAGATCGCGGAGCAGGCGCAGCAAGAACCGAGAAAACGGGCGGCAGAACCATCACCCGAAAGGTCGAAGAAGCAATGGACGGTGGAGTCGTCTGTTTCGGTGGTGTTGATCGATTTAGGGGACGACATGCCCCTAACCAAATGACAAAAGATGATTGCGTCCGAGCGGTCATCTTCAGCAGGACAGCGGCCGCCCAAGCAGAAGGGAGGCATTCGACGTCGGCAAGGACGGTGGCGGCCCCTACAACCCCACCGTCAGAGATGACCATGACAGTCCCCCCGACGACCCAGAGAGCCCCTGCGGGTGAAGGGCCATCGGCTGCAGGCGAGAGGGCCGCCTGGGCCCTTGGGGAGGAAGAAGAGCGCATGCTGTGGCACGTGGCTGAGGAGGCAAGGGAGCAGCTTCAACGGTCTGTACCCGATATTGACGGGCGGTCAGTGAATGAAGCGGCTAACAGTTCCCTCCGACATCTTCTTAGGGTAAGCTCCACTCCTCTCATTTCCACTTTAAGCTTAATGCTGAAAGCTCCCTAACCATGCTTGTTTGTCGGTAGCTCGTCAGGACAACCTCCTGATGGACCAAGGGCTGGGTGAGCTGCTATGCATAAAGGAACAGCTAACCCAGAGGGCCGAGGTGGCCGAGCTGGCGAGGGACACCGCCTAGGCGACGCTGACGGCCACCAGGGAGGAGGTGATCGGCCTGAAGGCTGCAGCAGCCGAGGTGTCCCCCTTGCGGGCCGAACTGGAGGCCCAGAAGAAGAAAACAGTGGACCTGCTCGCCTAGAAGGCCGACCGAGAGGCCAGGCTCAAAGAGAAGAGGAAGAAACTCAAAGCCCTGGCCCACCGGCTGAAGGTCAAGGAGGATCACACAGCTGATCTGGACCTTCGCTCAAAGGGCTATCAAGCATCAGCAGAGAGGTACAAGGGCCTGCTGAAGTCAGCCCAGGATCTGTTGAAGATAGCTAGGGAGAAGGCCATCGCAGATCACATGGCCTCTGAAGACTTCAAGGAGGAGATGAACGAAGCCGGGACGGTAGGCTTCGTTTCGAAAGTCGACCGAAGTTGGACTTTCGAAAGTAGGCTGCCCTAGAGCCTTTGCCGACCGGAGTCAGACTTTTGGAAGTGGGCTGTCCTAGAGCCTTTGCTGACCGGAGTCGGACTTTCGGAAGTGGGCTGCCCTAGAGCCTTTGTCGATCGGAGTCAGACTTTCGGAAGTGGGTTCCCTAGAGCCTTCGTCGACCGGAGTCGGACTTTCAGAAGTGGGCTGCCCTAGAGCCTTTGTCGACTGGAGTCAGACTTTCGAAAGTGGGCTGTCTTAGAGCCTTTGCCGACCGGAGTCGGACTTTCAAAAATGGGCTGCCCTAGAGTATTTGCCGATCGAAGTCGGACTTTCGGAAATGGGCTGCCGTAGAGCCTTTGCCGATCGGAGTCGGACTTTCGGAAGTGGGCTGCCCTAGAGCCTTTGCCGATCGGAGTCGGACTTTTGGAAGTGGTTCGTAGAAGAAATGTGGACTTCACTGATAATATTTGCGGAGATTGTCTACATTCCATGGACGCGTCAACTATCGTCCGTCCAAAAATTCCAGTCGATAAATGCCGACTTGAACCACTTCGAAGACCCGATATGGTCCTTCCCAATTTGGGGAAAGCTTGCCTTGCTCTGTCGGTCTCGAGATTTTGGCCCTCTGCAAGACCAAATCGCCGACTCGAAAAGCTCGTGCCTTGACTCGCGAGTTATAATACTTTGCCATCTTTTGGCGGCATACCGCCATCTTCGTGCTTGCCCGAAGCCTTGTTTCCTCAAAGAAGTCCAGGTCAGCCCTTCGTTGCTCGGAGTTGGCTGGCTCAGTATAGTGGTCGATCCGGAGGGATTGGAGAGAAGTTTCAATAGGGATGACAGCTTCACTTTCGTAAGTGAGGTTGAATGGAGTTTCGCCGGTCGATGCTCTGGTGGTCGTTCGATATGCCCATAACACGGAATGGAGTTCTTCCATCCAAAGTCCCTTTGCTTCTTGAGCCGGGTCTTCAGCCCATGCAAAATTATTCTGTTGGTGACTTCAGCCTCTCCATTACATTGTGGATGATCGACCGAGGTAAGTCGGTGAGAGACTTGGTATTGCTGACAGAAATCCTAAAATTTAGAATTGTCAAACTGTCTCCCATTGTCAATAATGATGGCCCGAGGGATGGCAAATCGAAAGATGATATTGTTTCGGATGAAGTTCTCCACCTTAGCCTCCGTTATCTGTGCTAGTGGTTCGGCTTCCACCCACTTGGTGAAATAGTCGATAGCCACAAGTAAAAATTTTTGTTGCCTGGAGGCTGGGGGGAAGGGTCCCAGGATATCCATCCCCCACTACACGAATGGCCATGGGGCAGTGATCGAAGTTAGCTCGCTGGCGGGCCTCCTTTGAATGACGAAGTACCTCGGCATGCATCGCACCTTCGGATGAAGTCCGATGCATCCTTCAGAATACTGGGCCAGTAATATCCTTGTCGAATGATCTTGTAAGCTATGGATCTCCCTCCTAAGTGGTCGCCACAAATGCCTTCATGGACTTCTCTGAGGGCGTAGTCTGCATCCGCCAGCCCCAAACACTTCAACAGCGACTGTGAGAATGACCGCTTATACAGGATGCCATCAAGGACGACATACTTGGAGGCTGTCAGGCATATCCGTTTGGCCTCCACCGAATCTTCAGGAAGGGTTCCTTTGGCCAAGAATGTAAGGATCGGATCCATCCAAGAAGCTTCATGTTCCACCTGATGGATCTCCATCGGCTCTTCGGCAATGCTAGGATGCCACAAATACTCCACAAAGGTTCGATCGAAAGTCCCGCCAGCAGCCGTGGCCAGCCTTGAGAGAGCATCCACCCGAGAGTTCTGCAGACGAGGTATGTGGAGGATCTCAAAAAATTCGAATCGAGAGATAAGGCTTCGTACCTGGTTTAAATATTTAGCCAGGGTCAGATCCTTGGCCTCAAATTCTCCCTTCACTTGGTTAACCACTAGCTGGGAGTCGGAGAAAACTCTGAGTCGGCTGATGCCCAGCTTGCGGGCCATCCGTAGCCCCGCAAAGAGGGCTTCGTACTCTGCTTGATTATTTGACACCTGAAATAAGAAGTGTAAAGCATACTCCAGGTTCTCCCCGTCCAGCTCGACTAGAATTAGTCCGGCCCCACAGCCTGAAAGGTTAGACTCTCCGTCCACATAGAGAGTCCAGGCTGATCCTGCTTCGTAAACAGCATCTGCTTTGGATATTTCGGCCATTCGAGGAGGCATCTCCTGCTTCCACGTACACTCTACAATGAAGTCAGCAATTACCTGGGCCTTCAAGGCAGATCGTGGCTGGAAGGAGATGTCAAACTCTCCTAACTTGACGGCCCACTTGGCAAGTCAACCGGATGTGTCCAGACTCCGAAGGATCGCCTTGAGAGGTTGGTCGGTCAGCACCATGATCGGATGTGCTTGGAAGTACGGCCGGAGCCGCTTAGCCGATGTGACCAGGGAGTATATTAGTTTTTGCATCTTGGGATACCTCATTTCGGTGTCATGGAGGACTTTGCTGATATAATAGATAGGCGTTTACTGTCTGTCCTCTCCTGACTCGCACAAGGACGGTGCAAATCACTTCGTCCGACGTCGAAAGGTAAAGATATAAGGGCTCCCCCACCGTCGGTTTGGGCAGCAGCGGAGGGTTCTTCAAGTACTCCTTGAAAGCTTTAAAGGCCGACTGACATTCATCAGTCCAAACAAGTCCCTCCGATCGGTGCAGGGTCTTGAAGAATGGCAAGGACTTCTCGACCGACCAGGAAATAAAATGGCTGAGAGAAGCGATTCGACCGGTGAGTTCTTGGATCTGCTTTCTGTTGGTCAGGTGCGCCATCTCCGTGATGGCTTTTACCATGTCAGGATTCACTTCAATTCCCCTTTGTGTAACTAGAAAACCCAGGAACTTACCAGAGGTTTCCCCAAAAGTGCATTTCATGGAGTTCAGCTTCATCCGATGGCACCGGAGTGCGTCGAAGGATTCTTGCAGGTCCTTGATGTGGTCAGCCTTACGGAGACTCTTTACTATCATGTCATCTACGTAAGCCTCCATGTTTCTCCCCAGCTATCCTTCAAACACCGATTGATCAGCCTTTGAAAGGTGGTGCTAGCGTTCTTCAAGCCGAAAGGCATCATCCGAAACAGTATAAGCCTTTGTCAGTAACAAAAGCGGTATTCTCCTCATCTTTCGGATGCATCTTTATTTGGTTGTACCCGGAAAAGGCGTCCATAAAGCTAAGAAGCTGGTGGCCGGCCATGGCATCCACCGGTTGATCAATCTTGGGTACTGGGAAGCTATCCTTTGGACAGGCCTTGTTAAGGTCGGTGTAGTCCACACAGATCCTCCATTTTTCGTTGGACTTCTTCACCATGACCACATTCGCCAGCCATTCAGGGTAATGGACCTCCCTGGCGAAGCCAGCATCATGGAGCTTCTTTACCTCCTCATCAATAGCTTTCTATCTTTCGGCAGCAAAGCTTCTCTTCTTTTGTCGGATAGGTCGGTAGGTCGGATCGATCTTGAGTTGGTGAGTGATAATCTCCGACGATATCCCAGGCATGTCCGACGCCGACCAGGAAAAGACATCAGCATTTCTCTTTAGAAAGCTTATCAGCTTCGTCTTAAGGTCTTCACTGAGAGAGCCTCCAATCTGAAAGACTTTAGTGGGATCATCCTCTTGGAGTGGGACAAACAGAATCTTCTCCCTTGGCTGACCGAGGCCGTCGGCTTCAGTCCTTGGGTCAGATTGCTCCATGGCAGAATGGCCTTCTGACTGTTGATCCAAAATAGTCAAACACTGCCTGGCCATCCGACGGTCTCCCCTCATCACTCCGATCCCATTCTTGGTTGGGAACTTGGCCAACAGATGGTAAGTGAAACAATAGCTTTGAATTTGTTGAGGGCAGGTTGGCCTAGAATAGCATTGTAAGGCGAGGTCATCCGTACGACCACAAAGTTGATGAGGAGGGTTTTCTAGAGAGGCTCCATCCCAATTGTCACTGGGAGTACTATTTCACTTCCACCCTAACGGAGTTGCCCCCAAAGCCTGTCAGCGGCGCGGGGGACTCCAGCAGCATAGATCTGACAAGTTCATTCTCACAAAAGCATCATACAGTAATACCTCTGTCGAGCTTCCATTATCAACAAGTATTCTCCTTACATCGTAATTGGCAATGACAGCGACACAACTACAGGATCATTCTCAAAGACATGATTTTCCAGGAGATCTTCATCAGAAAAGGTAATGGCATTGGAGCCTCGGGACCTTTTGGCAATATCCGTCCCGCCCTCCTGGCTTCCACCGGACCGCCGATGCAGCATGCCAATGCCCCCACCAGTTGGCCTTTGATTGGGGAGCTCCACCTCCTCCGGAAGGTTTCTGGCATTTGATGCTTCTGCTCGGTCCCGATGGGGTCGGACATACTTGCGCAGATATCCCCTCCGGATGAGGTCTTCAATGGCATCCTTCAACTGTAGGCACTCCTCGGTATTGTGCCCATGGTCTCTGTGGAAGTGACAGAACTTATCCTTATTCCTTAGGGCAAGAGAGCCCCTCATTGGCCGAGGCCTTTGCAGAAAGGTCTTGTTCTCGATCTCCATTAGGATCTTCTCTCTTGGTAGGGATAGAGGTGCATAAGTCTCGAAACTTCGGGAAAAGTCCCTGGGCTTCGGACTTCGGCGTTGGGCTGACCGTCGATTGTCGTTCAGAGGTCAGACTTTGGGAGATTTGTCGCTCCGCTTCTTCGGGGTCGGCCTTTCTTCAGCTTGACGTCGGCCGGCAGCTTGTTCTTCTGCCAGGGCATACTTCTGTGCTCTGGCCAGCAACTCACTGTAGCTTGTCGGATGCTTCTTGTCCAGGGAAAAGGTCAGCCTGGACGAGCGGAGCCCTTGCTTGAAGGCTGACATCGCTACAGCTTCGTTTAAGTCCGGGACTTCCATGGCCGCTGAGTTGAAACGGGCCATGAAGTCCGGAAGGGTCTCTCCCTCCTTTTGGAGCATGAGGAAGAGACAGTCGGTAGTCCTCGGGGTCCGACTACAAGTCCTGAAATGGAAAAGAAAAAAGAATTCGAGTTGGGAGAAGGAGTGGATCGTACCTGGCCAGATGGCGGAGAACCACATCCAGGCGGTCTTCTTGAGGGTCGCGGGGAAGGCGATGTAAAGGAGGGCGTCAGAGGCACCTTGGACCATCATGTGGGCCTTGTACATGCCTAGATGGTCCATCGGGTCGGTGGTACCATCGTAGGGGTCTACCTATGGGATCTTGAAGTGGCGGGGGATCGTCTCCGCCAGAATTTCCTTTGAGAACGGGGGACGGGAGTCGTATACCTGTCCCCTTCGACCTTCTGCCGGAGGGCAATTTCATCAATGCACTCCTCTATGCGCATAATCTTGTTGCCATAGTCCTTCGGAGGTTCAGCGGCAGGCCGACCGTCGAAGGGGATGGACTCGGCGTAGGAAGGTGAGGCAGACCTCGCCCTTTTGCCATCGGCATGATCACCCAAGGACCTCCGGGATTTGCAGCGGTGTGGGAACCATGCTGAGGGATCTCTAGCCGACGGCCTCCCGCAGCAGCAGTCGGAGGGTTAGAGTAAGAAGCAGCTGGTTGTTGCTGCCGGTTGTTGGCTGCTTCCTGGAACCGCTGAACCGTAGCGGTAAGTGTCTCGATGTAGTTCACCAAGGTTTGGAATTGCTGCAACCCCAAAGTGATGGTGGGCTCTGCAGCAGTAGGGGCGGTAGTAGCGAAATCATTTTCTCGGTGAGGCTCCTCAGACCTGGAAGGAAAAGTATCTCTCCTGGCGGTGGCATTTGGAGCTCTTCCTTTAGTTATTTTCTTGCTGGGATGATGGATTCCTCCTTTTAGAAGAAAGCCCCTTCCTCTAGCGCCAATCTATTGTTGCGTCAACTCTTGGACCGAGAACCGGGATGGCTGGGTGGGCTGGAGCGCTCCTCTTCCCGGCGAACCTGCAGAAAAGTCCCCAAGGGCGCCGGTGGTGCTCCGGCGGGGGACCCTCCGATGCTTAAGTTAGCAAGAGATTGAAGGCAACAGAATGGAGTAATCAAAGGAAGAACTGCGATGGAGAGGGAAGAGTTCTTCTACCTTCGAACGGGATCCCCCAGGTACCTTATATAGGTATGGAACAGTCCAAAATCTGTTAGGGGAGAGGCTGGGAAAGACCGATCTGCCCCTAGGAGAATCTGGAGAGTGGCCACATGGCGTGCAAATATGGTGACACCGTGGAAGTAGTGGAGCAGGGCCGTTGGGATAGCAGAATCCCGCTATAACAGAAAGGTGCTTCTGGAATACCCTAGATGCCAAGGCTTGCCCGTCGGATGTCGGCTATGAGGCAGTCGATCGGTTAGATCAAAGGCTGAACCCCCAAGATAGGGCAACGGGCTAGACCTCAGCAGGAGAGGGTCGTTCGGACCTCAGCTCCAGTGGGTCGGACCTCTGGTGGAGGACGGCGGGCCGAACCCCAACAGGAGAGGGTCGTTCGGACCTCAACTCCAGTGGGTTGGACCTTTGGTGGAGGACGGCAGGCCAGACCCCAGCAGGAGAGGGTTGTTCGGATCTCAGCTCCAGTGGATCGGACCTCTGGCGAAGGACAGCAGGCCGGACCCCAGCAGGAGAGGGTCTTTCGGACCTCAGCTCCAGTGGGTCGGACCTCTGGCGGAGGACGGCGGGCCGGACCCCAGCAGGAGAGGATCGTTCGGACCTCAGCTCCAGTGGGTAGACCTCTGGCAGAGGACGGCGGGCCGGATCAGATTGCAAGATTAGGTCGATTCTGATAGAGGGTGAGCCATCATGGTACAACAAGTTCTTTGCGATCATGATGATTCTATGCATTGCTATTCTTCTTGCTAGTTCTTACTTTTATTTGGAAATTTAGCCTATAAACATAAATTATAAAAATCATAAAAAAAATAGTTTACTATTTTTTCTGCATCTTTAGCAATCTTAGAGTCATCCCGCATCAGAGAGAGAGAGAGACTCAGTCAAAGTGGAGAGAACTTGAGGGAGAGTTTGTATAGGTTAGGGTTTACTGCGAGAATACTTGTATACCCTTTCTTAAGCCCCAAGTTTGTAAGCCTATATAAAGGCCTCCCCTCCTCATGTAATTGGAGATGAATTGATAAACTAAATTGAGATTTCTCTCTTTGCTGTGTGCGAGCTATGTGCATGCTATGTGCGAGCTGTGTGTGAATTATTTCCTCCTTGTTCCTGCACCCTGCCTCCATCCCCAACATCAAAACCCTAGCCACCCTCCTTCCAAGCCTTGGCTACCCAACACAAAACACTCTTTTCCTTGCTATTTTTGATTTATTCCTTCTTCCCTTCACCATTTTCTAACTCGTAGATGGTGATTTGTAGGTCCCTCAGTTCTCGCAAATCCAAGGAAACCTTCTGATCAGCCTTTGGATCACCGAGCAAAAGGCCACGAATTCGTAGGGTCAGAAGCTTGCTTTTCCTAGCTGCATTCGGGAGCGAGAGTGATCTCTTCATGCACGATCTTCATCAGGCGCTTCAACCATTCCCAGGTACACCCCCTTGACTCCCCAATAGTGGTCTTGCAGAAGAGCAACCTTACCAGGGTTTTCTTAAACCTTGGCAATTTTGTTTTCTCTAACTTTTAGGGTTTATTTTTGTATGCATGATTTCTAAAAATTCCCTAGGATTTTTTACTTTGAATCTGGGCTTGAAATCCGGGATCTAAAATCCTAACTCCTTATTTAATCATGGAAAAATACTTTGCATGCATAAATCATCCTTCATCATCAAGCCTCTCGCCTCTAGCCACCTTGATCATAATCCGGAGAGGTCTGCCGAGAAACTCCAGAAATCCTGACCATCTATCACCTGACTCATAGCTTGGTGCATCTGGCCCCTCGGCCTCCTTCACCAAGGCTCTCGGCCTCCTTCATTAGGCCTCTTAGCCCCTCCATCAAGCCTCTCGGCTCCAGCTGCCTTGCTCATAGTTCGTAGATGTTTGTCGGGAAACTCTAGAAGTCTTGGCC
The DNA here is from genome assembly GCA_021397845.1 of Areca catechu. Classification (NCBI taxonomy): domain Eukaryota; kingdom Viridiplantae; phylum Streptophyta; class Magnoliopsida; order Arecales; family Arecaceae; genus Areca; species Areca catechu. Next base: position 120,652,847 of record CM038043.1, read on the forward strand.
ATCTATCGCCTGACTCATAGCTTGGCGCATTAAGCCCCTCGGCCTTCTTCACCAGGCCTCTCAACCTCCTTCATCAAGCCTCTTAGCCCCTCCATCAGGCCCCTCGACCTCCTTCACCAGGCCTCTCGGCCTCCTTCATCAGGCCTGTCAACCCCTTCATCAAACCTCTCAGCTCCAACCGCCTTGCTCACAATCCAGAAATGTCTGCTGGGAAACTTTAGAAGTCCCAACGATCTACCATCTGACTCATAGCTTGGTGCATCAGGCCCCTCAGCCTCCTTCACCAGGCCACTTGGTGATGGGGGATGAAAATAAAATGATGAATGGAGAGTTTTAGCAAGCTAACCAGCAAGCAAACTTGAGCAATTAATTATTAAATAAATGGACTAAATTAATCCAAGAAAAAAAATTTCATAAGGAGATTAGTTGATCTAATTTTTAAGTCCCGCAATATAGATCTAGTTCAAAATAAGGATTAGGATCTTCATGGCAAGGAAACCATCACTACTAGGGCAAGTTAACCTTCAAATGATTAGATCTAATGAAGCTTAGGAAAAGTTTTCTTACCAACAATGATGGCTAATTATTTGGTGGAAGAAGGAGCTCTCATCACTCAAGGATTGAGGTCTAGTAGTCAAGATTGGCACTCTCTACTTTGAGACTCACCTTGGCCTTGATCCATGGCTTGGAGACCTTCATCCTTGACCTAGGAACCTGAGAGAACCTGCAAAGAAATTTGGGATTAGACATGGAAGAAGAATTGGAGTTGGAATGGAAATAAAGAAAAAAGGAAGAAGAAGAAAGTGGCCAGCGGCTTGGGACTTGGAGCTTGATCATAGATCCATCAATGGGCATCCCATCCTTTACTCCTTGCAAAGGCACTCTTCACTCTCAAACTCAAACTTAGAAAACTCGCATTCTCTCCTTGGATAAGGATCTACACACTCAAACTAGCTAGAAAACTTTCACTCTAGACAAGAACTCAAGAAAACTAGAACACAAGAAAACAATCCTTTCATTAATTCAAATCATAGCATAGAATGAATACAATGAGAGCCTAGGGGCCCTATTTATAGGCTCCAATGCTAGGAATTTTGTCCAAGGATGGAGAGGAGGGGATAAGGATGGCTTAGTTGGCTCCAACAATTTTTAGGTAAGTGGTTTTAACTAAAAATAAATTATTGGTAGAATTATACAATCACTTGACATGTGGCATTCTAGAAGGTCTTCATGTAGTTGTCAAATACTGGTGTGGAGGCTTAGGTGTCATTAGAGGTGGTACCCCACATGTCACTTGTTGGAAGGTATCTTTATGTTCCCCATAAAAGTCTTGATGTAAAGTAATTTCTTCGCCCCCAAGGTTTCTTGATGAGGTGTCCCCCATGTAAAAATCTTAGCTTCAAGTCTTAGCTTGAATTGGGCTTTGAAGAGGTGGCTTTCCATCATGCTTTGAGCTTGAGTCGACTCATGAAATATTGTCTTCTTCCATGGGTTGACTCATGAGTATGCTTCAAGAGAATTTGGGACTTGTTTCACGGCTCAAGATTTTATTAACTATAGCTGCAAAAATAAAGTTAGTTAATCAAAATATATATTCTTATTATTGATGTCCCCATCACTTGGCCTCCTTCATCAAGCCTCTCAGCCTCTCCATCAAGCCTCTCGGCTCCAGCCGCTTTGCTTACAGTTTGGAGATGTTTGCCGAGAAACTCCAGAAGTACCGGCCATCTATCGCCTGACTCATAGCTTGGCACATCAGGCCCCTCAGCCTCCTTCATTAGGCCTCTCGTGAAATGATTATGCCCTAAAGGCCAATTGAAATGTTATATTTCGATGGTATTTTTTTTGTATCCCAAACCAGTGTATTGACATTATCAATTAATAAAGGCATTTTATTTTCATCATATGCTGTGTCTTATTAATTTTATTAAGATATGATGAACCCATATATTAGGGCTATGGTTCTAGGGTTATGATAAGATCATACCAGTGAGACCTAGAGCCTTAAAACCCTAATCTAAAATATTCCTGGTCGATGGGATATTGAGTAGGAGATCAATGTTTTCGATAAGACCAGCACATCCTATGTATGCTTGGTGAAGAGGGTGACTGATCTCATAGTCACTTGTGCTTGACACTAATATTAGGATGTCGGTGCTCATTAGAGAATGAGTTCACTGAATGGATCCGACTTGAGAACATCTAATGGAACCTTAACTGTTTGTCAATAGAAAGTTCTTATAGTGGGAGTAGTGCATGTGGTCCTTTGACCTGAGACTGCCATGGTACCTTATATGCATGAACCCATACTTTGGTTCACACTCAATCATAACACTGAGTCATGTACGGGATGATACTGGGTATGGTGGATTGTATATGGAGGTTGTGAGTAGGTCAACAAGGAATCGATTAACCCTAGTAAGAGGGGATTGCATCCAGCAGATTTCGATCGAATGATGATTCGGAAAATCTTTGATCAAAGTATAAACATTAGAAATAGTTTCTAATGAATCATCATTAGTAGATTGAGCAAGGAATGAATATGAAATTGGATTTGACAAGTATCCATATCCATAGTCATATTCAGGGTGCAAGTTGATCGAAGAACTGAATTGCTCGGTAACTCACCACTGAAGGGTATTTTAGTAATTCCATCAAAATTTCACATTTTCCGGGTAGGCATGATACGTTGCTAGACGTCAATCTTGCCTTGTGGGGATTTGATTGAATTATGAAGTTCGATTAGTTAATTAGAATTGGATTCTAATTAACCTAGTCGGGCTAGCTTGAGTTGACCTAAATCGGTTTGGATGTCATCCAATCGAATCAGGTTAAGTTACACCCGGACCCACTGCTGGCGGCCAGATGTGGAACCCAATGGGTCACACACAAAGGGTTCTGATCAAGGGTTTAGTTGAATTAAACCATGTTTGCAGGTGAACATGCTAGCACATGTTGCAAACCCTAGCACCAGGGTTCGAATCAGGTTCCAATTTGGGTTAATATTGATCCGAATTAAGCTAAATTGAATTTGGCTAATAGGTTGGGTCTTATCACCTTTAATTAGGTCAGTATTTATCTGGTTTTGAGTACCAGATAGCCTTCCTTGGACACGGGGTCTATGTGGCGTGTGGAATGGTCAAAGCGTGAAGAGTTTTTTTTTGGCGCAAAAGGTTTCCTACGATAATAAATTATGAGAAATGAGAAGGGGAGCCTTCTTTGGATGAAGAGTCCTTCTACAATAAGCAGAGGACAAGTCAAAAACACTTCCACGCCTCTTGGAGTCTTCCATGCCCATTGGGATACATCTTCACGCCAAAAGAAGAAGAGTCCACGCCCCTTGGGACTCTTGGCGCTAAAAATGAAGCAACGTGATACTTGAGTTTATTCTGTGCACTTTTGAGTCCAGATGGCGTGTGACTCTTCTGGATGGCATCCCATTTGATGTGGCATTTCAATTTTAAATACCAGAGAGGCTGGCCATTTGATTTTGATGCTTGGAAGAATGAAAGGAAGCGACACTTGATTAAAACATCGTAATGTTTTATTCAAGTGTCCTTCTGTTTTACTCTTCTCAGATTTATTTCAAATCAAAGAGTCGCATGTATTTAAACCAAGTAACGTATCCTTTTGGCATGAATGGATATCTCAGAAGCCCCTTGGTGCGCTATAAATAGCGTAGCCTCTCGGGGTGTTAATAATAATTGATCCTAAAGACTTCTTCTTTCTTATTTTTATTACATCCTATCCTCTTGTCCTAAACACTCTATCCCTTTCAGGAAAAGGTCTTTGGAAGGCCTAGGAGTGTTCAAATCAGGAGAGGGATTAGGGAAAAGCAAAGAAGAGAAGAAGAGGAAGAAGAAGGGAAGGAGTAGAAAGGCTGATTCAAAGAAGAGTTAGTCCAATTGGATTGGAGTTTGCCCAAATCCTATTAGGCTTTAGTTTGAAAGTCTAATTGGTGGAAACCTAGTTCTTAAAAGGTGCTGGTGTCTTGGTCAAGCCCCGTGTGGATCACCGTTGGAGGGTGAACGCTTGGGCGCCTGGTGGAGGAGAAGACTGAATCAGGGTTTCTTCATCAGTTTGGATATTAGCGGTTCAGGTTGGTGCCTAAATTCTAATCTATATGTTATATGCATGTTTGTATGTTTTAATTCCTAGTAAGGAGGTCTTGGGTTAAGGGTTTGGTAGTGTTTTCAAGATAATTTTGAAATCCACGCTTCTGCCCTAGTCACCAAACCCCAACAGTGGTATCAGAGCCACCTTATTAGGGCTAAATCATACAGAATTGAAGTTGCCCATTTTGGTAGGACTCTACAAAAATTGAGGTTGCCCAATTTTGTAGGACTCTACAAAAGCTTAAAGTTACATTTTATATGCATATGTAGATAATTTACATGTGATGTAGATTATGTTTGTTATAGTGTCACTGGTTAGGGTTTTCACTCAAACCCTAATTGACATAGAGGTATGATTAGCCTTCAAGTTATCATTCTAATATTAGGTTGCCCTGGCATAATGGTGGATCCATTATGTGATAAATGGTTGTCCTAGAATGATAACATACTTGGCACATATTTGCTTAGTTATAGCATGATAAGTAGAATGTGCTTATTTTAATAATAAAGCCTTCTTTTAAATTATATTAAGTTGTAGTGTCATATACCAAAAGCAAAATAATCAAGATGATTAGTTGATCATTCGGTGTCTAGAAAAAGTGGTTCATGATCGGTAAAGAGGACGTGGTTTTTAATTGGTTCCGTTGACTGACCTGGCCAATTTTTATTGGTGTCTAGGAAAGCAACGGGGGGACTCCCACTACTCTCCCACTTACCTGGCCGATAAGATTAACTTAATTCTTGATTGATATTCTTAGTGTAATATTCACTACATTAGGCCTTCTTTCATGCTAGGTCATTGTTATGTTATGATCCGTATTTGGTTTGTTGTGTACACACAAGGCCTATTATGGTGACTAACACAATTTTGGCCTGGAGCATTTGATGCTTATGGCATGATTTAATATAATACTTTGTTGTGTACACAAAAGGGTATTATTATTACAATCATGACTATAAAGGAATGAAGGGTCTTACTTAACTAAAAATATTATAGTTTGTTGTGCACACACAAGGTTATTAATATTTTAGAGGCCATGTTTTGTTGAGAATTGTATGAGATACAATTGGAAAGAGTTTTCCTATCTTTGAACTTATAAAAGATTTGTTGTGTACACACAAGGTCTTTTATAAGAAATTAGGGTCTCAACCCCACTAAGAAAATCAATTAGGGTTTCTCGATCATCATATTGGAGGGTTATGATGCTTGATAAATTAGTGGGAGACATAATTAAGTTAAAGTCCTAATTTAATTATTTTAACATTGGTTGTTTGCTTATGTTATGTTCTTTGTTAATGTAGATTAAATGGCCTCTTCACTCTCACTTCGTAGTATACTTGATGCCAATAAATTGACTGGACCAAACTATATTGACTGGTTGAGAAACCTAAAGATAGTACTAAGCCAGGAAAAACATTCCTACATTCTTGATACCCCTACCTTGAAACCTTTAGGGGAGGATGCCTCGCAAGAGGAGAAGACCACATACATGATGTGGCAAAATGACTCACTCACTGTCAAGTGTATCATGCTTGCCTCTATGACCAATGAGTTGCAGAGGCAATATGATAGCATGGACACTCACTCCATACTCTCAATTTAAAAGACCTATATGGAGAACATAGTCAAACTGCTAGATATGAGATATCTAAGCAGTTGTTCCATGCAAGAATGACAGAAGGTACATCCATACAAGACCACGTACTGATGGTTATTGACCTGATCACTCGATTAGGTCAATTGAATTTTGCCATGGATGGGGAGTTGAATCAGGATTTGATCCTGCAGTCACTCCCGGAGTCATTTTCACAGTTTGTTCTTAATTATCATATGAACAAACTTAACACTTCCTTGCCTGAGCTGTTAAACATGTTAAAAATAGCAGAGAGCTATTTAAAGAAAAATAAGGCTCCACTTCTTCTTGTGGATGGGATCAATAAGAAGAAGTCAGGCAGAAAGGGTTCCAAGAGAAGATTGAATCCAAAAGGGGGCATCAAGAAGAAGAAAGTAAAGAAGGCCTTCGGACAGATGACCTGCTTTTACTATCACTATTATCCTAGTTTCATTATGAGCATAATCTCTGTAGGCCTTTTGGCCAATTGTGGTTTTGAACTATCAATAAAAGGAGATTTTTGCAATGTTATTTTGAATAACTCTGTTATAATGAAAGCTAGATTAAATAATGGCATATATGTACTATCAAGGCCTGTTAGTGTAATGTACACTTCTAGCAAACGCCCAAGGTTAGATAATGTCAACGATTTGTATCTTTGGCACTGTAGGCTGGGTCATATTAACCAAAATAGGATAAACAAGATGCGAGGAGATGGACTCCTTGAGGTCAATGATTCTGAATCACTGCCCACTTGTGAATCCTGTTTACTTGGTAAAATGACCAAGTCACCTTTTACTGAAAAAGGTGAACGAGCTACAGAACTTCTAAGTCTCATACATACTGATGTATGTGGACCGATGACAGTTAGTGCTAGAGGAGGATACAAATATTTCATTACTTTTACAGACGACTTTTCATGGTTCGGTTATGTCTTCTTAATGAGACATAAGTCTGAGTCATTTGAAATGTACAAACGATACCGTAATGAAGTAGAAAAACAAACTAGAAAAAGTATTAAAACCCTTCGATCTGATCGAGGTGGTGAATACTTATCTGGTGTATTTTGACATATCTTCAGGAGAATGGAATTCTCTCTCAGTGGACTCCTCCAGGAACACCGCAGTTGAATGGTGTGTCCGAAAGGAGGAATCGAACCTTGTTGGACATGGTTCGATCCATGATGGGCTTTACAACACTGCCGCAATCCTTTTGGGGATATGCGCTTCAGACAGCCTGTTACTTATTAAATGATGTTCCAAGTAAGTCTGTTGTCTCCACTCCGTATGAGATATGGACTGGACGTAAACCCTCAATCTCACACCTTCGGGTCTGGGGTTGTCTGGCTTACGTAAAGCGTTTAGACTCAGACAAACTTGGTCCTAGGTCTGATCGGTGTTTATTCATTGGTTATCCTAAGGAAACCAAAGGGTATTTCTTCTATTTGGAGAATGAACAAAAGGTGTTCATTGCTCTTAGAGCTATCTTTTTGGAAAAGGAGTTCCTTGGAGAAGGAACGATAGCCTCTAAGATTGAACTTGATGAAGTTCAGCCAATAGAAGAACTGCACACTCTAAAGACATCTTAGAACCGGCTGTGATTGAATCACACCCAGAACCCATTAGGAGATCCGGTAGAATACCGTGTCGGCCAAACAGATACTACGGTTTCTTGGTCCGGGACGACGATCCCATTGAGCTCGATGAGAACAATGAGGATCCGATCACCTATATGGATGCACTTCAGAGATCTGACTCTGAGGCATGGCTTAGAGCCATGCGATCCGAAATGGAGTCCATGGAAATTAATAATGTATGGACATTGGTTGATCCGCCTGAAGGGATAAAACCCATCGGGTGTAAATGGATCTTCAAGAGGAAAAGGGGCGCAGATGGGAAGGTAGAGACCTATAAAGCCCATCTGGTTGCCAAGGGGTATCGTCAGTGATATGGTATCGATTATGATGAGACTTTCTCCCATGTGGCAATGCTCAAGTCCACTTGGATCATGCTTGCTTTGGCAGCATATTTTGATTACGAGATCTGGCAGATGGATGTCCAAATCGCTTTCCTAAATGGGGAGCTGGAAGAGGAGGTGTATATGATACAGCCTGAAGGATTCACATCCACAGATGAATCAAAAGTATGCAAGTTGCAGAGGTCCATCTATGGACTCAAGCAAGCGTCTCAAAGTTGGAACTTACGGTTTGATAGGTGTATCAAATCGTATGGCTTCATTAGGAACGGAGAAGAACCGTGCATCTATAAATGGGTTAATGGTTCTGTGATTGTATTCCTAGTACTGTATGTTGACGACATTCTCTTAATTGAGAATAATGTCACAGCATTACAAGGAATAAAGGTCTAGTTATCATCTCAGTTCTCCATGAAGGACTTGGGTGAAGCTTCTTACATACTAGGTATGAAGATCTAAAGAGATAGATCTAAGAAGCTTTTGGGACTGTCCCAGTCTACGTACATTGATACCGTGCTGAAACGATTCAGCATGGAAAATTCCAAGAAAGGCTATCTCCCGATAGGTTCTGGAATTACTCTTTCCAAGAAGGATTGTGCGACAACTCCTGAGGAAAGAGAGTGCATGAGTAGAGTACCTTATGCTTCTGTAGTAGGCTCTATCATGTATGCTTTGACTTGTACTAGACCAGACGTGGCATACTCACTAGGAGTAGTGAGCAGATACCAGTCTGACCCAGGTGAGGCGCATTGGAAGATGGTTAAGTCCATCCTTAAGTATTTGAGAAATACTAAAGATCAATGGCTGATTTATGGAGAACCTGACTTGAAACTTTTGGGGTACTCTGACTCTAGTTTCCAGTCGGATAGAGATGATAGCAAGAGTGTGTCAGGGTTTGTATTTACCCTGAATGGAGGAGCGATCTGTTGGAAAAGTTCCAAGCAGGCAACTGTTGCAGACTCGGTATGCGAAGCAGAATACATTGCAGCATCAGATGCAGCAAAGGAAGTTGTGTGGTTGCGGAAGTTCCTTGGAGAGCTAGGGGTGGCACCTTCCCTGGATGGTCCTGTTCCGGTGTATTGTGACAGCACTAGAGCCATTGCTCAAGCTAAGGAGCCTAAAGCTCATCACCGCACCAAGCACATACTGCGGCGCTACCACCTCGTACGAGAGATCGTGGAATGAGGCGACATCAATCTTCTGAAGATCGATGGAAAAGAAAATCTGGCCGACCCCTTCACTAAAGCCCTCGGAATAAAAGAGTTCGACTATTGTAAATGGGAAATGGGTATTAGATACTCTTCTGATTGGCTTTAGTACAAGTGGGAGTTGTTGGGAATAGTGTCCCAAAGCCAATCGCCTGGGTTGTAGGCGGTTGAGCTAAGTATTGTACTCTTTCTTTGAATTAATAAAATATTATTTTTGGCAGCTCATCACATATTGTATTTCCCTGAAATGAACTCTTTCCATGTGATGAAGTCCTTAGACTACACTGACTTCGATACAGAGAGGATGTATTGAGTGGTCTTTAAACCTTGTTCACAACCAAAGGATATATTATACTGGACGGCAATATATCAAGTATAGGTTGTTGTAGTTCACATCGTTTGGTTGTCCTCTTGACCAAATGAGTGTGGTGACACTGATGTGATCTACAAGTGGGATATGTGATATTTCATTGAACGTGACTCCGTGCAGCCCCTTTCTGCCAAAGGGATACTCACGATTGGATATGGGTATATGTGTCCCTCTGACTTAAGGTCATCACGGTAGCTTGCAAGCAACTCCCTGTGCTTTGGTGCCGGACTACCCAGATTTTTAATCCGGTGATGAAAGGTTTCTGGGTACAGGCAAGTACTTGTGGAGCAGTGATGGACCAAGATGGAATTGACATGTCCAAACAATTTGGATTGAATGTCTCGTAGTATCTCAATTTAGCAAATCCTCGACCGGGGTAGTCCTAGTGAGGAGTCACTGGGCTTGCAAGGTTGAGACACGTAATCGACTGACTCAGTCTAGGTTGGCAGCCCAATCTCAGTCGTCCTGAGCATTAAAGGTCAAAGGGATGAATTATATGGTAACCATATGCCAGAGGTTCGATAGTTTGCTCCCGCATCTTCGACCTATCCGGACGCCGGGACCCATTGCTAGATGGTTTCCTGTGCTGGTACTAGAATTATTTTAGTGCTACCGTTTAGGTTCGAACCTATGAGGTCACATGCCACAGAGGATTACTCTCTGATCCGGATACCAATTACGATTGGGAATCGTCTCGGTTTTATGGTCACAGTATTTTTTAGCACTCTTTTCTACATCTTGCCCTTGTTTGTGTCAACCAGAAATTGTTCCTGGGCTGACCAAGACTGTGCCAGGATTTTTCTGAATCAGTTTTGAACTGATTCGGAGATCATTTCGGCCTTCAATTGGTTGTGAACCAATTTTAATCCATTGAACCAATTTAATTGGACTTGAACCGGTTCAATTAGATTGAACCAAGAGGTTTAAATGGATTGGACCATTTTTTTGCTTGGACCGGTTTTGAACCGGTGTTCTTTTTTCACCGTGTAAATGTTTTACACATTGCTGGAAGAAACCCAAGCGCTAGAAGCCTAAACGACCCAAACGATCGTGAGCTGGGCGTCTTTTCTCCTCCCACCGGCTATGTTTTAACCCTTGTTAATGGCTGATTAATTTGGAGAAACGCAGCCGGCTGCCTCTTCCTCTCCCAGTCTCTCCGTCTTCCTCCATTGCTGCCTTTAAATACCACTGCAGTCCCTTGTTTCAAGGATGTGGTTTCACCGTACAACAGCAAACAAAAGTATTTCTGGGCAATGTTTCCTTTGAGAGTTTTCTCCCATTTTTGAGAGCTTAGTCTTTGCCCTTATAGGTTGGGTTTTGGAGGGTGAGAGGGAGAGTCACAGGCCCCATTTCCTTGTCCATTTGAGTGCTCAAACCCTGGACTGCAACAAGGCCAGTTGCTGCCGTTCACTGTGGCTGAATCATCTTCCAGCGGCTAGCACCGCGTGTGGAGAGGGATCGGAGTGCCCCGAGCATGTCTCCCCTCTAGAGGGAGTACTCTTCTACTCCTAGGAGCAAGCTACGCGAGCCGAGTTCGCCGCTGCAGCTCTAAACACGAAGACCAACCTGCTATCCTGTTCTGCTACAGTTTTCTGGCAGCAGACTTTTGGGGATTTTATACACCTATTTTAGATTATTTCGATTGTAGATATTGATGGCAAATCGAAGTAGATTCGTCCACCTTGTCGCTGCTGAAGTTTGGGAGCAAACGGAGGTCCGGAAGGTGGTGTTTGGATGACGTTTTCAAACCTCAAAACAGGACATCCCACGGTTCCAAGGAAGAAGGCTAGAATAGTTTTATTCCAGCTATTCCAGCCTATTCCAGGTTTATTCCAGAGTTATTCCAGATGGAATAAAGGTACGGAAAATTATTTTTTTTTAATCATGCATAAATATTTATTTGTTTAACTTTTGCAAATATTTTTATATCATGATACATGCCTACATGCAACATGAGTAGATTAGGTTCTGGGCGGAGCAGTTTTTCGTTGCACGGATTTTTAAAAAAATTTTAAAATCCATTCTGTTCCCGCAGCTATTTGCATGCCTAGTGTAGGATCATGTCAAACCACCTGCATCTTTTTTCCTTCAAAGATGACCAAGACTCCATTTAGTGGACATGGAGAAAGGACAACTAAGTTATTAGGACTCATATATACAGATATATGTGGGCCTATGACAACTCAGGCCAGGGGTGGATACTTTTATTTCATCACGTTCACTGATGATTTTTCAAGGTACGGATTTGTGTATCTAATGAAACATAAATCCAAAGCCTTTAATAAATTTTTAGAGTATCAAAGTATGGTAGAGAAACAAATGGGGAAAAATATTAAAATCCTTCGATCAGATCGAGGAGGTGAATACTTATCCACCGAGTTTCTCGATCACCTTAAAGAAAAGGGGATTATCTCTGAATGGACCCCTCCTTACACACCACAATTAAATGGTGTTGCTGAAAGGAGGAATCATACCTTATTATATATGGTACGGTCCATGATGTGCTTCACAGAGTTACCTGTTTCCTTCTGGGGATATGCCTTGGAAACCGTGGCTAATATCTTAAATAGAGTACCATCTAAAACTGTCTCAAGCACTCCATATGAGATATGGAGGGGTAAGAAATCCAATCTTAAGTATCTTAAGATATAGGGATGTCCAGCCTATGTCAAAAAAAATTTTGGACATAAGCTGGATGCTAGAGCAAATAAGTATCTATTTGTAGGATATCCTAAAGATAGTATAGGATATATGTTCTACCACCCTTTTGAACAAAAGGTGTTCGTTAGTAGGCATGCTACTTTTCTAGAGAAAGAGTTCATCCTACAAAAGGGCACGGGGAGAAAAATTTAACTTGAAAAAGTTCAATAAATAGATACATCTCAACCAAATGATAACATAGTTAGTATAGAACCAGAACACACTACTCCTATCCGTAGGTCTGATAGGGTGCATCATGCACCTGAGAGGTATGGGTTCATTATTGAGAATAATGAAGCCCGGATCATTGAAAATGATGAGCCTCTGACCTATACGGATGCTGTCATGAGTAGGGACTCAGACAGATGGCTGGAAGCCATGAGATCCAAAATGGACTCCATGTATGTCAACCAAGTGTGGACTTTGGTTGATGCACCAGAGGGTGTTAACCCTATTGGATGTAAATGAGTCTATAAGAAAAAGATTGGGGCAGATGGCCAAGTCGAAACTTATAAAGCCAGATTAGTGGCTAAGGGTTTCAGACAAAAACAGGGAATAGATTATGATGAAACATTTTCTCCTGTTGCTATGCTCAAATCTATTCGGATCATGCTTGCTATATCAGCATATCATGATTATGAAATATGGCAGATGGATGTGAAAACCGCATTCCTTAATGGTTTCCTTGAGGAAAAGGTCTACATATCACAGCCAGAAGGTTTTGTCTTGGAGACTAAACCTAATCAGGTATGTAGGCTGAAGAAATCCATTTATGGATTAAAGCAAGCATCCAGGAGTTGGAACATCCGATTTGATAAGACAGTCAAAGAGTTTGACTTTATCAAAAATAAGGATGAATCTTGTGTGTACAAGAAGACTAGTGGGAGTGCCATAGTTTTATTTGTTCTGTATGTGGATGATATACTCCTCATTGGAAATGACATCCCAATATTACAATCAGTCAAGGTATTGTTATCTAAACAGTTTTCCATGAAAGACTTGGGAGAAGCATCCTATATATTGGGTATCAAGATCTATAGAGATAGATTTAGGAGGATGCTAGGCTTATCCCAGTCTAGGTACATTGACCAAGTGCTAAAGAGATTTAGCATGGAGGGAAGTAAAAGAGGTTACTTGCCCATTGGTCATGGCATACATCTTTCTAAGAAGATGTCTCCTAAGACACCTGAAGAAAGAAATAGAATGAGTTTTATACCTTATGCTTCGGTTGTAGGGTCTATAATGTATGCTATGTTATGTACCAGGCCTGATGTGGCATATGCCTTAGGTATAGCCAGCAGATTTCAGGTTGATCCAGGAGAGGATCACTAGAAGACTATGAAAAATATTCTTAAGTACTTGAGAAGGATTAAGGATATTTTTCTGATATATGGAGGATCTGATCTTAAACTGGAAGCTTATTCAGATTCTAGTTTTCAATCGGATCCAGATGATAGCAAATCTATTTCATGGTATGTTTTTACCCTAAATGGAGGAGCTGTAAGCTGGAAGAGTTCTAAACAGCAAACTGCAGCTGACTCAACAACTGAGGCAGAATACATTGCTGTTAGTGAAGCTGCCAAGGAAGCTGTCTGGATGAAGAAGTTCATCTCAGAGTTGAGTGTTGTTCCGGAGATTGAAGGTCCAGTACCACTTTACTGTGATAATACTGGAGCCGTCGCTCAAGCTAAGGAACCTAGAGCTCATCACAAATCAAAGCACATTCTAAGACACTTGCATCTCGTTCAAGAGATTGTTGAAAGACAAGAAGTCTGCATTAAAAGAGTAGAAACGAAGAACAACATAGCAGACCCGTTCACTAAGGCTCTACCATAGCGGGAGTTTGATCGCCACCTCGATTGTATGGGATTAAAATTTAAAGGCGATTGGCTTTAGTGCAAGTGGGAGATTGAAAGAATTATGCCCTAAAGGCCAATCGAAATGTTATATTTCGATGGAATTTTCTTTTGTATCCCAAACCAGTGTATTGACATTATCAATTAATAAAGGCATTTTATTTTCATCATACGCTGTGTCTTATTAATTTATTAAGATATGATGAACCCCATAGATTAGGGCTATGGTTATAGGGTTATGAAGAGATCATACCAGGGAGACCTAAAGCCTTAAAATCCTAATCTAAAATATTCCTGGTAGATGGGATATTGAGTAGGGGATCAATGTTTCCGGTAAGACCAGCACATCCTATGTATGCTTGGTGAAGAGGGTGACTGATCTCACAGTCACTTGTGCTTGACACTAATACTAGGATGTGGGTGCTCATTAGAGAATGAGTTCACTAAATGGATCCAACTTGAGAACATCTAATGGAACCTTAACTGTTTGTCAATAGAAAGTTCTCATAATGGGAGTAGTGCATGTGGTCCTTTAACCTGAGACTGCCATGGTACCTTGTATGCATGAACCCATACTTTGGTTCACACTCAATCATGACACTGAGTCATGTACGGGGTGATACTGGGTATGGTGGATTGTATATGGAGGTTGTGAGTAAGTCAACAAGGAATCGATTAATCCTAGTAAGAGGGGATTGCATCTAGCTGATTTCGATCGAATGATGATTCGGGAAATCTTTGATCAAAGTATGAACATTAGAAATAGTTTCTAATGAATCATCATTAGCAGATTGAGAAAGGAATGAATATGAAATTGGATTTGACAAGTATCCATATCCATGGTCATATTCAGGATGCAAGTTGATCGAAGGATTGAATTGCTCGAAAAATCACCACTGAAGGGTATTTTGGTAATTCCATCAAAATTTCACATCTTCCGGGTAGGCATGATACGTTGCTAGACGTCAATCTTGCCTTGTGGGGATTTGATTGAATTATGATAGTTCAATCAGTTAATTAGAATTGGATTCTAATTGACCTAGTCGGGCTAGCTTGAGTTGACATAAATCGGTTTGGATGTCATCCAATCGAATCAGGTCAAGTTACACCTGGACCCACTGCTGGCCAGATGTGGAACCCAATGGGTCACACACAAAGGGTTATGATCAAGGGTTTAGTTGAATTAAACTATGTTTGCAGGTGAACATGCTAGCACATGTTGCAAACCCTAGCAGCAGGGTTCGAACCAGGTTCGAATCAGGTTCCAATTTGGGTTAATATTGATCCTAATTAAGCTAAATTGAATTTGGCTAATAGGTTAGGTCTTATCAACTTTAATTGGGTCAGTATTTATCTGGTTTTGAGTACCAGATAGCCTTCCTTGGACACGGGGTCTATATGTGGCGTGTGGAATGGTCAAAGCGTGAAGAGTTTTTTTTGGCACAAAGGGTTTCCTACGATAATAAATTGTGAGAAATGAGAAGGGGCGCCTTCTTTGGATGAAGAGTCCTTCTACAATAAGCAGAGGACCAAGTCAAAAACACTTCCACGCCTCTTGGAGTCTTCCACGCCCATTGGGATACATCTTCATGCCAAAAGAAGAAGAGTCCACGCCCCTTGGGACTCTTGGCGCTAAAAATGAAGCAACGTGATACTTGAGTTTATTCTGCATACTTTTGAGTCTAGATGGCATGTGACTCTTCTGGATGGTGTCCCATTTGATGTGGCATTTCAATTTTAAATTCTAGAGAGGCTGGCCATTTGATTTTGATGCTTGGAAGAATGAAAGGAAGCGACACTTAATTAAAACATCGTAATGTTTCATTCAAGTGTCCTTCTATTTTACTCTTCTCAGATTTATTTCAAATCAAAGAGTCGCATGTTTTTAAACCAAGTAACATATCTTTTTGGCGTGAATGGATATCTCAGAAGCCCCTTGGTGCGCTATAAATAGCGTAGCCTCTCGGGGTGTTAATAATAATTGATCCTGAAGACTTCTTTCTTTCTTATTTTTATTACATCCTATCCTCTTGTCCTAAACACTCTAGCCATTTTAGGACAAGGTCTTTGGAAGGCCTAGGAGTGTTCAAATCAGGAAAGGGATTAGGGAAAAGCAAAGAAGAGAAGAAGAGGAAGAAGAAGGGAAGGAGTAGAAAGGCTGATTCAAAGAAGAGTTAGTCTAATTGGATTGGAGTTTGCCCAAATCCTATTAGGCTTTAGTTTGAAAGTCTAATTGGTGGAACCTAGTTCTTAAAAGGTGCTGGTGTCTTGGTCAAGCCCCGTGTGGATCACCGTTGGAGGGTGAACGCTTGGGCGTCTGGTGGAGGAGAAGACTGAATCAGGGTTTCTTCATCGGTTTGGATATTAGCGGTTTATGTTGGTGCCTAAATTCTAATCTATATGTTATATGCATGTTTGTTTGTTTTAATTCCTAGTAAGGAGGTCTTGGATTAAGGGTTTGGTAGTGTTTTCAAGATAATTTTGAAATCCATGCTTCTGCCCTAGTCACCAAACCCAACATCTCGGCCACCTGCATCAAGCCTCTCGGCTCCTCCATCAAGCCTCTCGACTCCAGTCACTTTGCTCACAGTTCGTAGATGTCTACTGAGAAACTCTAGAAGTTCTAGCCATCTACCGCCTAACTCATAGCTTGGCGCATCAGGCCCCTCGGCCTCCTTCATCAGACCCCTTAACCTCCATCACCAGGCCCCTCGACCTCCTTCATCAGGCCGCTCGACCCCTCCATCAAGCCTCTTGGCTCCAGTTGCCTTGCTCATAGTCCGGAGATGTCTGCCGGGAACTCCAGATGTCCCGGCCATCTATCGCCTGACTCACAGCTTGGCACATCAGGCCCCTTAACATCCTTCAACAGGCCTCTCGGCCACTTTCATCAGGCCTCTCCACCCCTTCATCAAGCCTCTCAGCTCTAGCTTCCTTACTTACAGTCCGGAGATGTATACCGGGAAACTCAAGAAGTTTTGGCCATCTACCGCCTGACTCATAGCTTGGCACATCAAGCCCCTTGGCCTCCTTCATCAGGCCCCTTGGCCACCTTCACCAAGTCCCTCGACCTCTTTCATCAGGCTATTCAGCCCCTCCATCAAGCCTCTCGACTCCAGCAGCCTTGCTCACACTCCGGAGTTGTCTACCGGGAAAGTCTAGAAGTTCTGGCTATCTACCGCCTGACTCACAGCTTGGCACATTAGGCCCCTCGGCCTTCTTCATTAGGCCCCTCAGCCTCCTTCATTAGGTCTCACAGCCCCTCCATCAAGCCTCTTGGCTCTAGTTGCCTTGTTCATAGTTCGGAGATGTTTGCCGAGAAACTCCAAAAGTCCCGGCCATCTATTACGTGACTCATAACTTGGTGCATTAGGCCCCTCGACCTCCTTCATTAGGCCTCTCAGCTCCTCCATAAAGCCTCTTAGCTCCAGCTGCCTTGCTCACAGTCTGGAGATGTCTGCCGGGAAAGTCCAGAAGTTCCAACCATCTACCGCCTGACTCATAGCTAAGCGCATCAGGCCCCTCGGCCTCCTTCATCAGGCCCCTCAACCTCCTTCATCAGGCCACTCGACCTCCTTCATCAGGCCTCTCAACCCCTCCATCAAGCCTCTCGGCTCTAGCCACCTCGCTCATATCCAGAGATGTTTGTCGGGAAAGTCCAGAGTTTCGACCATCTACCACCTGACTCATAGCTTGGCACATCAGGCCCCTCGGCCTCCTTCACCAGGCCCCTCGGCCTCCTTCACCAGGCCCCTCGGCCTCCTTCATCAGGCCTCTCAGCCCCTCCATCAAGCATCTCAACTCCAGCCACCTTGCTCACAGTCCGGAGACTACCATGAAAGTCTAGAAGTTTCGGCCATCTACCGCCTGACTCATAGCTTGGCTCATCAGGCCCTTCAGCCTTTTTCATTAGGCCCCTTGACCTCCTTCAACAAGCCCATCGGCCTCCTTCATCAGGCCCCTCAGCCTCCTTCATCAGGCCCCACGGCCTCCTTCATCAGTTCCCTCCATCAAGCCTCTCGGCTCTAGCCGCCTTGCTCACGTATGGAGATGTCTGCCAGGAAAGTCTAGAAGTTTCAGCCATCTACCACCTGACTCATAGCTTGGCACATCAGGTCCCTCGGCCTCCTTCATTAGGTCCCTCAACCTCCTTCACCAGGCCCCTCGACCTCCTTCATCAAGCCGCTCGGCCCCTCCATCAAGCCTGTTGGCTCCAGCCGCCTAGCTCATAGTTCGGAGTTGTTTGCCGAGAAACCCAGATGTCCCGGCCATCTATCGCCTAACTCATATCTTGGCACCTCAGGCCCCTCGACCTCCTTCACTAGGCCTCTCAGCCACCTTCATTAGGCCTCTCGGTCCCACCATCAATCTTCTGGGCTCCTGCTGCCTTGCTCACAATCTGGAGATGTCTATCGGAAAACTCCAGAAGTTTCAGCCATCTACCGCTTGACTCATAGCTTGGCACATCAGTCCCCCTGGCCTCCTTCATTAGACCCCTCGACCACCTTCACCAGGTCCCTCGGCCTCCTTCATCAGGCTATTTGGCCCCTCCATCAAGCCTCTCAGCTCCAGCCACCTTGCTCACAGTCCGGAGATGTCTATCAAGAAAGTCCAAATGTTTTGGCCATCTATTGCCTGACTCATAGCTTGGCACATCAGGGCCCTCAGCCTCCATTAGGCCCCTCAGCCTCCTTCATCAGGTCTCTCAGCCCCTCCATCAAGCCTCTCAGCTCCAGTCACCTTGTTTATAGTCCGAAGATGTCTGTCGGGAAACTCTAGAAGTCCTGGTCATCTGCCGCCTGGCTCATAACTTGGCGTATTAGGCCCCTCGGCCTCCTTCATTAGGCCTCTCGGCCCCTCCATCAAGCCTATTGGCTCCAGCTACCTTGCTCACAGTCCAGAGATGTCTGCCAGGAAAGTCTAGAAGTTCCAACCATCTATCGCCTGACTCACAGCTAGGTGCATCAGGCCCCTCAGCCTCCTTCATCAGGCCTCTCAACCCCTCCATCAAGCCTCTTGGCTCAGCCACCTTGCTCATGTCTAAAGATGTATGCCAGGAAAGTCCAGAACTTTCATCCATCTATTGCCTAACTCATAGCTTGGTGCATCAGGCCCCTCGACCTCCTTCATCAGGCCCCTCGGCCTCCTTCATCAGGCCTCTCAACACCTCCATCAAGCATCTTGGCTCCAGCCACTTTGCTCACAGTCCGGAGATGTCTGCCAGGAAAGTCTAGAAGTTCCAACTATCTACCACCTAACTTATAGCTTAGCGCATCAGGCCCTTCAGCCTTTTTCATTAGGCCCCTCGACCTCCTTCAGCAGGCCCCTCGGCCTCCTTCATCAGGCCTCTCGACCCCTCCATCAAGCCTCTTGGCTCTAGCCACCTTGCTCACAATCCGGAGATGTCCACCGAGAAACTCTAGATGTCTCAGACATCTATCGCCTGACTCACAGCTCGGCGTATCGGGCCTCTCGACCCCCTCTAGAAGTCGAGGAACCCTGGAAGCTTCAGAAGCCAAAGGCCTTCATATCAGCCCTAAGGCTCCAGCATCATCCTACGTAAGTCGAAAGTCTAGAACAGTGATGCGGGATGACTCTAAGATTGCTAAACATGCATGGAAAATAATAAACTAATTTTTAAAGATTTTTATGATTTAGGTTTGTAGGCTAAACTCTCAAATAAATGTAAGAACTAGCAAGAAGAATAGCAATGCATAGAATCATCATGATCACAAACAAACTCATGCAAAAATTATAAATTCCAGGACCCAAGAATTGAGAAACTCCTAGATTAGGATAGTTTATCTTCATCAGATATCAAGAGAAGGGAAGGTTTCTTACCAGTCAGAGATTGAAACTTTGCAGTAGAAGGGATCACTCACACTCTGATTGGAGCCTGGAAGAAGAAGCTTCAGTTCCTTAAATTAGATGGCTGGTCTAGACCCGGTCTGAAGGCAAGGAAAGCCTCGTCTGAGAAGGTAAAATATCTCGGGGATCCTACAAGCATCAGGGGTCAATCAAAATAGTAATTAAATAAAGGAATAAAAACTAGGGTTTAGAAGGAAACAAAATTAGGTTTAGGTGTGGGTGTCCTGGGGAAGAAGTAGTTGCTTGACTGGGGCAGCAGCTAAGGCATCTTCCTCTAGATGTGGCTGATCTCTCGGGATGCAAATGGAAGCTAGGGTAGCAGGGGTTCGGCCAAGGGACATAAGGAGAGCACTCAAGAATAAGAACCAAACACAAGAACAAGATAATGTCTCAAAATTTTAGCAAATTGTATTCATAAGGAAAAATTGATTACAAGAGGGGGAGGGGTGGGATCTTTATGGAGTTCCCATGCCCTCTCTAACTAGGGTTACACTTAGGTTAATGAGCCTTTTCCTAGTTAGATTACATGTCCTTTCCTAGCTAGGTTAGAATTACAAAGCTTAAAAGAACTAAGAATCCTAACTAGGTTTAGAACTTTGACTAGTCTTCTCTTCTTTGCTTCATGATTTGACTTGGTAAACTCCAAGGATGCCTAGGATGGTGTGTTGGGCTTCTAGGAGCAGCAATGGGTTGCCCAAAGGGTGAAGGGTGCATGGGCTTGGGCCTCTTGGAATTTGGGGTGCCCTGAATGGAATATTCTTGGAATAAAAAGAGCATCTTGGTTCTAGTGGGCTTGGGCCTGGCACCTGGACTTGATTTCCTTGGGCTAGGATGCAGGTGGACCTCTGAAATCATGGATGCATGGGTTTGGGAATATGCTTTGATATCTGGACTTTCTAGGGTCTAACCTAATACACTATAGACTCTCTAGGTTTGACCCTAGCATGGCATGCACATAAAAATTTACTATGTATGCCTACTAAATACCAAAGGGTATGCAAGAAGTAAGATGCAAACCTAACATGCACAATGTATGGATGCAGTATGCTTACTTCTATAAAATGTAAATGAATGGTTATAAAAACATAAGAAAATTCATGAAAAGGTAGAAAATATGAGATGGATTCAGGGTTAGTCTGATTGAAAAAGGGTTCGGGGTTAATCAGGTAGACTAAGAGACAAGAAGGTGTTTCAGGGATGAGTCCTATACTAATGAGATTTACCTTATGGGTTTGAGGCATATCTAAATGGTCTACATAATGGAAGAAAGGATTGTTGATTTCAGGGAAGAGATCAATTGGAGTTAAAGGAATAACTTCATCCTGAGGGTACTGATAAGAGATCAAGTCCTTAATAAACTCTTCTAGCTCATGAAGTTTAGGACTAGACTCTATAATTAGGTCCTCTTCTAAAGCCTCCTCAGGTAGAGTTGCAGTCACAGGGCCATGGGTTTCTTCCTCTAATAATTCTTCCACTACAGGTTTAGCTTGGGTGTGGTCTGGTTCAACTAGTGTTGGGTGGTCTTCTATGTTGGTATGGTCAGGGTCAACTGATTCTAGGGTGGCTTCTACCTGGGTATCTATTGATTCAACTAACTCTAAGTCTTCTATGGGGAATTCCTCTTCTTCCTCATCCTCATTGGGTTCAGGCTCATTTTCCACAAGCTCTCCTATATGCAAAGACTTGGTGGGACACTGGCTAGCAAAGTGACCTACCTTATTGCACTTAAAACAAGCATTGGGACTAGGGCTTGGGTTCTTCTGAAAAGCTGGTGCCTTACCCTTATCATTCCTAAAAGATGATGAGTTACTTGAGCTAGCCTGACTCGGACATGGGTTAGGATGAGATGGATTAGGGTTGGGACAGGCTGGATTGGGGTTGGGTCAACTTGGGTTTGGGTTTGGTCGACTTTGGTTAGGGTTGGGAAGAGTTTGGTTATAGCTAGGTCAGTTTGGGTAGAATTGGTTTTGGTTGGACCTAAAGCTAGGAGTGTTGGATTTAAAGGGTTCAAATCTCCTAACTACAGGTACTTTATGGAGCCTCTCAATGTTTTCAGCTACACGATAGGCATGGGCCATGCTTTCAATGTCCCTAAAGTACAGCTCCTTTTGGATATCCTCTCTAAGACCATTTCTAAACCTAGAGATGGTAATTGACTCAGGTTCATCTATGCCGCATCTTAGGGCACACTCATCAAACTAGGCTATGTATTCACTCACAGTTTTGGTCCCTTGTCTTAATCTCTGCCATTGATCTAAGAGACATTGCTGATAGTATGAGGGAACATACTTAGTCCTAAGCTTTATTTTCATGGCTTCCTAGGTGGCAATGGGTAGGTTACCTATCTGATTATTGAGTCGTTCTACTTGCTCCCAGTATAATCTAGCTTGATCAGTTAGCTTAAGCTAGACAAATTGACACTTTTTCTCATCACTCAAGGCATAAAATTTGACGTACCTATCCATACCTCCCTCCCAGTCTATATAGACCTTTGGATCTAGGCTGCCATTGAAGGTAGGTGCGTCTATCCTGATGCTCCTAAGAAGCCTATCATCCTGGTCTTGGTCCTCATGATTGGGTCTCCTATGATTAAGGTCATGATATTGATCCTGGTGTTGGTTTCCCCTATGGTTAGACTCCCTAAATTGATCCTGGTTTTGGGGTCTCCTAGGGTTATGTTCTACAAAGGGTTCATGGGTTTGGGCTCTCCTAGGGTTATAAGAGGGAGAAGGGGCTGAATCAGGGTTAGGTTCAGTGTTAGACTCCTGGGTTCTTTCTACGGTTCCTAGTAAATCCTGTACTTGGTCCAATATAGTGGCTAATTGTTCCACCCTATTGGTTGTTTGGTTATTTGATTGGGTCATTTGTTTAAGCTGGGCGGTTAATTGAGCAAACTGGTCCCGGGATTGGTCAAACTGGTTTTGGGTTTGGGTGTTCATATGATCAAATTGATCTTGGTTTTGGATGTTCATTTGGGCTAACTAGATTTGAGTTTGGATATTGGTTTGGTTCAACTGAGCTAGCTGTTCAGTCATGGCATTCAAGATGGCTTCAAAATTGGACTCCATGTTTGAATTCGGGTTGGGTTTAGAATGACTGTACTAGACTCCTGACCTGGTGGTCATGCAACAATTAATCAATCAAAATAGAATGGTGTAGCCAAGCATGCAAAATAGGTTAGCTTAATCTAGGATTTCCTAGACCTAGAGCCAAAACTGGATGGGTCAGCTCAACTTACATTTAACCCAGTAGCTAATCCTTCCTCTGGCCAGGTAGAGGGTGGGAGTGTGGGAGGTCCCCCTGCTTTCGCAGGGACCCAATTAAAAACCATAACACCACTTAGGTCATTTGACTCTGGACCCTCAACCTTAGACACCAGATTTCAGTAATAGCCACAAGATTAAATGCACTAGTTGGCCCACACAATTCGGACCTGACCTATTGATGTCACCTAGCTTTCTAGGGAAAATTAGATCTAATTAATTTTAATTAGGTTTAGGTCAGTATGATGATGGTTGTTTTAGGCCCAGGACAGGTGATGAAATCCTGCCCTGATATTATATTGATTCTCTTAAGATTATATTAAAGAGATGATGGCATTCAATGATCCTGATGCAATCTAAAACAATCAAAAAAATAAAATATTTTATTTGTGTTTTATGAGGTGGTAAGTTAAGTTTAGGTTGATTAGGTTAGCAATCAATTGGGCTTGGGATTGGGGTGTGTGGAAGTGATTAGGTTAGGTTGAGTCAAGTGCAGAAATATCAGAATTAGGATTTCAGAAGATATAGATTTTGACATAGATTTTAATGCTGAAAAAAATCAAAAAATTCTATGACAGATTATGGACAGTGTTTATGAACTCTACAAAATCTTATACAAAAAAAAAATCAAATGATGATGCAAATCCTAGGGATTTCAGACTGCTACAGAAATCTCAGGATTTTGTTAGGGTTTCTAATATGCCAAATTTCATGGATTTAGAGTTTCTATAAAATTAATTAAAAATTATGATAAAATAGAGGACAAGATAGATAACAATTCTTACAAATTTCATAGAAAAATAAAATTCCTAGATAGTTGAAATCAGATGCAAAACAGACACCTAACGCAGTGGACAGGATGCAAAAAATTCAGAAATTAGGGTTTTTGTGAATCTAATGCAGATGAAAACTATCCTAAACCCGCTCTAATACCAAACTGATGCAAAACAACTCTAAGATTGCTAAAGATGTAGGAATAACTATAAACTAATTTTTTTGTGATTTTTATAATTTATGTTTGTAGGCTAAATTCCCAAATAAAAGTAAGAACTAGCAAGAAGAATAGCAATGCATAGAATCATCATGATTGCAAAGAACTCATGCAAGAAAATAAGTAGCCAGGACCCGAGAGTTGAGATACTCCCGATTTAGGATAGCTTATCTTCATCAAAATAGATATCAGGAGAAGGGAAGGTTTCTTACTAGTCAGAGATTGAAAACTTTGCAGTGGAAAGGATCACTCACACTCTGAATGGAGTCTGGAAGAAGAAGCTTCAGTTACTTGAATCAGATGGCTGATCTGGACCCAGTTTGGAGGCAAGGAAAGCCTCCTCTAGGGAGGTGAAACACCTCGGGGATCCTACAAGCATCAGGAGTCAATCAAAATAGCAATTAAACAAAGGAATAAAAACTAGGGTTTAGAAGGAAACAAAATTAGGTTTAGGTATGGGTGTCCTGGGGAAGAAGTAGTTGCTTGACTGGGGTAGGAGCTAGGGTATCTTCCTCTAGACATGGCTGATCTCCCGGGATGCAGAGGGAAGTTAGGGCAGCAGGGGTTCAGCCAAGGGACACAAGGAGAGCACTTAAGAATAAGAACCAAACACAAGAACAAGAAAATGTCTCAAAATTTCAGCAAATTGTATTCATAAGGGAAAATTGATTATAAGAGGGGGAGGGGTGGGGTATTTATAGAGTTCCCATGCCCTCTCTAACTAGGCTTACACTTAGGTTAACAAGCCTTTTCCTAGTTGGATTACATGTCCTTTCCTAGCTATGTTAGAATTACAAACCATAAAGCAAGTAGGAATAAATCCTAACTAGGTTAGACTAGTCTTCTCCTTCTCACATAAGGACACCTCTTGGACTTGGTCAACACTTCAAGGATGCCTATGGGGGCATGTTGGGCTTCTAGGATTAGCAACGGGCTGGCCCAAAGGGGCTTGGGTGCATGGGCTTGGGCCTCTGGAAGCTGGGGTGGCCTGATAGCTTGGTAGTAGGAATATTCTCTAGTATCTTGCTTCTTAAGGGCTTGGGCTTGGCACCTGGGCTTGATTTCTTTAGGCTAAGATAAAGGTGGACCTCTGGAATTATGGATACCCTAGTTTGGGAATATGCTCTAATATCTGGAGAGGAATCTGGACATCTAGAGGGTATTTGGAAGGAATCAGGGTTTCTAGAAGCATCTTGGATCCTGGGTTGTCACACAAAATCCAATAGGCTAATGTAGTGGCCTATGACTCCTGGATGTGGTTTGGTGGAACTCCAAAATAGGGTAACCTCTTCTCTTGTATAAAAATTGGGCTCATGCTGGACTCATAACTGATGTACAGGACTCAATATACTGACTAGGTTGAGGGTTGAGACAAATCAACTAACCTCAACTTATTACAAGACTCAATCTTAATTGATTACAAAATTATCAAAACTTTGATACATGACTAATTAAACCATATGGGATCCAAGGATCTGTGTCTGATCCTGGTGTCCCCACAACCTCTCCTTCTCTTGGTTAGCCAAAGGGTGGTGATCCTAAGGGTGGCCGACCAAGGGGTGGTAACCCTAAGAGTTGGTGCCTTCTTGGTTGCTCTCGGGCCCTGGGAGGCCCACTTCAATGCTGGGCAGGCTTCAGGGCTTCTTCAGCTATTCTTCTCTCTGGTGGGCTAGAACGCATGTCCTCCAGGTCTCCCTTGATGACTTCATGCTCCTAAATGACTCAACTGGGTGGATGACTGGAGTGTTATGCTGACAAGCTTCAAAATTATTTGAGTCTTCTTCTTTTTTACAGGACTAGATTGGACTCAATAGACTGGACTCACACTTACATAATTTAACTTCAAAATTTACATGACTCAAAACTTGACCTGACTTAACTGACTTGACATAACCCAAAAACTGATCTCAAACCCTTATAGTATGGATCAAAATCCAAATACAGGACTCAGATATTGAAAGGCCTAAAACCAGACTAAGGGGTGGTGCGGGCACCAGGGCTAAAAGAAATCGATAGGTTGAACCCACATCCCTGTGGATCACCTGTGAGTAAAACTCTAAACCCAATCCCTATTTATCCTGTAAATATTTATTTTAAATTTTGTTATTTTGGTTTAGTTAGCATAAACCCATTTTACCAATAGAAATTAGGGTTTTATTTATTTTAGGATAAAACCCTTTTTACCAGGTTGAGTCGAAATCCCAATTAAGTCAAACCCTAATTACCCAATTGAGATCTTAGTGGTCCAATTTAATTATCCCTTTTTACCAACTTTAATTGGGTTTTTATTTGAAAGCCTAATTAAATATGGTTGGTTCCATTAGTTATCAGATGGTTAGTTATTTGGTTTGAGTCCAGTAAAAAAATTAATTATTGAGTCATGTATTATAAGGGAGACCCAATTGACAACCCATGTGCATCAATGTGCATCCAATTGAAGATCCATGTGCATCCAAGACAACCCATGTGCTAGTCCAAGCCACAACCTCTTCTTGGCGCAGTCGCCACCTTTTAAAGGATTTGGACTTCACCACATGACATTTGGACAACACCATTTAGACCATTTTATTTTCGGACAAGAACACATGCCATATCACTTGTGTTTGGACATGCAACATCACCACATGGCAAGGCTCTTTGGTCAGCCCATGAGAAGAAGTTTTAGGCGCCACTCAAAATTAAGATAAGTAAAGCAGAAGGACTCCTAAGTTGGCACCCTCCCACACAATTTTTCCATGCCAAATCCAAAGTCGGCCACTCTTCCAAGGAGCTTCTTCTTGTCGCCCACATCAAGGAGAGTCCCAGGTTAAATTGCTCACTTAAGGGAGGAAGGTTTGATGGGTTTCTACTCCTAGCATTTCACTCAAACAAGTTTGATGCAGGACAGGATGGTGATGAGTGATGTGCCAAGCTTATCTTGATATATATATATATATATATATTTGTATTTGAGAGCAATAACTAAAATCCTGACAGCAAAAACAAATAGGAAGACCTAAAGAAAATAAAGTGACAACTAATTATCTAAATTACCTACCCACATGCAAATATTGTCAAATAACTATAAGGGAGGATCATGGTGATTGAAAAACCACCCTAGATTAGGTTACCTACTTTTGAGTTTTAGATTTAGAGAAAGGGAAGGGGTTTTGATTTACCAATATGCTTTGAAATTCCCTCGATTGAAGATCTAGATCGCAACACTCTAGGGTTGACGAACCCGACTCCAAAATCGATCGATCTGGCGTCTGGACTCCAATCACACCGGTTCCAAAGCAAGGACTCCGATTTTCAGAGTTGGTTCTCGAAAGGATCTACAAAAATATCAGAGTTAATTACTAGAAAAGTGCCAAGAATGCCAAGAACTCAAAAGAATAGAGTTAAAGGAGGGAAGAAGGTTAGCATCAAGGTTGATTATGCTCTCAAGGTCTTCTTCTTCGACTTGCTTCAGAAATCTCTTCAAATAATTGGATGTAGACCTTAATGAGTCTTCAAATGGCAAATTTGGTGGAAGAACCGAAACCGATAAGTATAGAGCGTCACACCCTATGAAACTTGGACGTCGCACCCAAGTTGTTCTAGGCATCTCACCTAGCACCTTCAAGCAAACTAGCTATGGAGGAATTGGAGAAAAATGCAACAGCACTTTGTCTTATCATTACTCAAAATATCATGCTTACAAAGAAAGGTTTTGGGCTCTATTTATAGCCTCATTACAAGTAGAAAGATGGGTTGAAATTCAAATTCAAAATAAAAAAAGAGGAATTACAATTAAGGTTTTGGAATAGGTGCCAATGCTTCATAAAGATGGTTATCTTGACTTGATCTTCCACCCTTTTCTTTCCTTGGCTGATCGAAGTTAAATTGTTGCATTTAAGTGGGAGTGGAGCCCATCTAAAACACCTCCAAGAGAGAATTCGTGGGAAGGGAAGAAAATTTTTTGAAAGGTAAAAAGACTTTAACCAACTCTCTTAAATGCCTTCAAAACTTGTGCCATTTAATTCTCTTAAATACCTTCAAAACTTGTGCCATTTAATTCTCTTAAATACCTTCAAAACTTGTGCCATTTAATTCTCTTAAATACCTCCAAAACTTGTGCCATTTAATTCTCTTAAATACCTTCAAAAATCTTTCTTCAAGAAACTCCCTCCACCTTTTAAAGCTCCTTAGTTGCTATCTTCAAAGCTCCTTCCATCAATTTTTAAACTCCTTGTTTGGTGTGAAAGGTTTTCTTAGAGGAAGAATTTGCATGGAGCTTCCAACCAAATAAATGTTGATGTGGTCCCCTCTTTGCTTCCTTCATGTGATGTAGACTCAGTCAACTCCATACAAAAATAACTCAGGTCCCATTAAATCCAAAATGGATCCAAAGACTAGACCCAAACAACAATTTAGACCCAATTGAGACCCAATTGGACCAATTATAACTTAATAATAGAGATAATGTGTCATGGGTGCTTCTTTCTGGCTCTGGTGTCCCCACAAATTTACTAGTTGCTCAAGCTTCAAGAACTCAAGAGTTTCATCAGAACTCTTGAGTCTTCTCCAATCCAAACTGAAGAGTCCAAGCACCTGTAGAAGGCTACATTATCAAAACTCCTGAGTCCAATCATCATGACCAACCAAGGAAGCAATCATGGCCCTTCATCAAAGTTCATCTCCATCTTGGCGCCAACCTTGGATAAGAGTCCTATTCAATCCATCAAGCAGGAGTCCAGGCTACTTAAATCTAAATTTTATAGTTGTAGTTCAAAGGGAACAAAAGTTTTGTATTTGAGTCCCTTACTTCACTGGTTGGGGATCTATAAACACCCCACCAGCCCCCCTGTAATTCATGAAATTATTATTAAAATACAACAAAATTCTGCTGAATTTTTCTTTGCTATGTGCATCGCGAAGTGTGAGGCCCTTCCTTTGTTCCTTTGGAGCATCGCGGGGTGTGAGGCCCTATTTATCCAAGCCATCAAAAATCCAAATCCACCATTCCTAAACCCTTCTTTCTTTCATTCTTTCCTTTCATTTGTTGCTTCCTAATTCATATTTCTTTGTTGAGTGTGCAGGTGATCAAGAATTGAAGCTAGGGTTTCTTACCTCCAAACCAGCATTGCATGGAAGATCAGAGCCTGGAAGCAAGATCTCGCAATCCTGTCTCTACAATCTTGAGAGCCTTTCCTGATCTACATCGAGAGAGAGATCTACGTTGGTATAACTGAACCTTTCCCTTCTCATAATTTTTGTCTCGTTGAATAGATCCTAGTTTACGGTGGTTTCTCAACCACCAGGTCCTGCTTTTAAATTGCTTTATAGGTTTACTTGTGTGGGTAATAGACTTATTAGTTTTCATTACTGTCTCCTTTGAGTTCTCCATTAAAATTTGAAAATTATAAAAAATTAATTGCTATTTTTCATTCTTATTTATTTGTCCTACATCAAGGGGCCATACAAAGACTCATATGGACTAACCCACAAAATTCAAATGAACTCACTTAAATTAACAAAACACTAAAATTGAACTCAAATCCTAAACTCTAATTTGATAACCATTGAGGATTGTGATGCCTCTGCCAAAGTTTGGGACCTCATATGTCCCCATCAATTCTTTCGGGATGGGAGGAACTCGACCCTGTCGAGTAAGGGTCACACTGAATTTGGTGTCTCTCTGGAGGGTCTGAGTAGAGGTGCAACAAGTCCTCTCAAGTAACCCACGAAGAATTGGATCCTAGTAGACCTTGCCAACAGACCAGGTGGCACTGAAAACTGCTATCCCGGGTCAAGGTAGCTCGATCATCCAATACATGCTCGATCCATTTTCCTCTCTCAGGCCAAAATATAGGTGGACACTCAGGGTCAGGCTCACTCTCAATGGATGGGGTAGGTTCAAAGGCCTCACTAGGAATAACTACCGGTTCCCTAGACTCAACCAGGTCTGTGGTATTGATGGTAGAGCTAAAGCCAAACTCTAAGGGCAAATCGTGCACATGGGATCCTACCTTCTCTATCACATCTAAGGATTCAGCTTTGCGAGCATGAAACTTCTTTTTAGGCCCAAGCCTAACCAAGATAGAATTCCCTACATTGAATCCATTGGCTCTTATTCAGGAATTAGCCAGTTTGTTAGATGTTTCATTACTTAAATTACTCTTATGGCTAATATCCTGACGCATATGCTGTGCGGTGTTCAGTGCAGGTGTGGATAGTTGAACTGGGTTTATAGACTCCTAACAAGCGACACAAAGGACTCATACTAACACCTAATAGATTTGACTATGCATCCCTATCGAAAGAGGTTTATTAGGTCTTAACTACAAATTAGGCATAGGGCATGTGTCGTGGTTGATGGGTGACATGCAGATGAAAATTTGCCAGGAACTCCTAATAGATGCCAGAGGGTCTTCCAAAAGTAGGTAGCAAATGGGATGGGCTCTAAGGATTCATGCAACCTGATAATCTCAAAAAAATATGACCTAATGTTTCTAGATACATGAGACAACTCAGGGAAGTGTAGAAAATAGGAAGGGGATTTCGGGACTGGTTCTGGACTAAAGAGACTGACCTTAATGCATGAACATTGGGTTACGTCTCTAGGCAAGAAATGATCCATGCTATGGAAGGATGGGTCAACAATTTCTGGGAAGAGGTCCTCAATGGGAACTATGGAAGGGGATTCATCCTGAGGGTACCGAATTAAAGAGATCATGTCCTTAATAAATTCCTTGGGCTCTTGAATTTTAGGACTGGGCTCTATAATAAGGCTTTCCTCTAGTGGCTCCTCAAGCATGATTCTAATAGTAGGGTTAGGTTCCTCATGGTCCTCTTTCTTTAACTGTTCTTCCAAGATGGTTTCGGTTTGGTTTGGATATGGTCAGTGTCAGCTACCTCTATATTGGCTTCTACTTGGGTACCTATGGGGTCAATTAATTCTAGGTCTTCTAGAGATGTCTTCTCTTCTTCTCCCTCATACTCGTCCACTAAGCTCATATCAGCTTCATACACTTTGACTTTAATGTCATTTTGGTGAACCAATGGGGTGGTAGGAGGGGTTTTGGTAGGAGGGTTTTGGTTAAGGGAATATTGGCTAGTGATTAGGGTAGCTGGGGTAGGTCAACTAAGGGGTACTTGACCAGTATCTAGGTTCTGACTATGGGCACTGATCCTAGTAGGTTCAAGTTGACTACGGGGAAGGGGACTAGTATTGGGCTCATATCTAGGGATACTAATCCTATGGGATTCAAGTCGATGGCCTATGGGTTCATTCTGTTCATAGGTCATGGGTTTAGATCTATATGTCATGGGTCTACTGGGCTTATAGGGTGTGGGTGCAAAGGATCTGGATGCATAGGATCTATGATTATGGGATCTGGAGTCATATGATCTAGGTTCATAGATTCTGGGTTCATAGGACTTGGATAGTGTGGGTAAAGGTGGCTCAGGTTTGAATCTAGTCTGGGTCCTACAGGTTTTCTTTAGGGTTCCTAGCCGAACATCTACTTGATCAAATATATGAGTCAATTGGGCATTCGATTATGTCATCTGGTCATCCATTTGGTCTAATCGGGTACTCAATCGGGCCATTTGGTCACTCAAGGTCTTTAGGATAGCATCATGGTGGGATTCCATGGGTTCAGCCGGTTGTGGAGGTGGTGGATGATATGAAGCTCCTAATCTAGTGCATATGCAAGACATAAACAAATCGACTACGGGTACCTAGACCTAGAGCCCAAATAGAATGGGTTGACTCAACTTACACACAACTCAACCCCTAATCTTTCCACTGGCCAGGTAAGAGGTGAGATGGTGGGAGGCCCCCTGCTTAACGTAGGACCTAATTAAGGAACCATCGATCCGCTTAGATCGTTTGACACTGTACCTTTAGCCTAGACACTAGCTTCTAGTAATAGGAGATGAATTGGGTACACTAGTCTTCCCACAATGGTTGAACCTAACCTGTTGATGTCCTTAGCTCTCTAGAGCAAATTAAGTCTAATCAATTTTAGTTAGGGTTGGGTTCATATGCAAGGATTGTGATTTTGGACTAAGGAGAGGTGATCAAATCCTCCCCCGATCTCATATAGTAAATGTGCCCTTAAGGTAAGTTATGTAGATGATGGCATACATTTGAAATGCAAATTAGGGTTTTGTAGTTTTGATATTTTTTGATTTTGAATATTTTTTTTTCTTTATATTTGGTAGGAAATAAAATATGCAAAAAAGTACCTAATTGCAGGAAATTTGCAGAAAATCAAAATATACCAAAATTATGCAAGAACCCTAGACATACTAAAATTTGTCTTGCTGAAAAATAGACCAGATTTGTTCTCATGCAATATTCTGGCGTGTAGAAAATTCAAAGAATGAAATAAATTATGAGAAAATTCTGAAAAATACTTTCAATTATAAGGAATCTAGAAAAACAAAAATTAGAATTTTGGATCTTCCTATAGGGAGAAAATGTAAAAATAACATACCATATATAAGAATTATGGGATTTAGAATTTAGCCCTAAACTATGCTCTGATACTCAATGATGCGGAATTAAATATGCATGCAAAGTATTTTTCCATGATTAACTAAGGAGTTAGGATTTTAGATCCCGAATTTCAAGCCAAAATTCAAAGTAAAGTATTCTAGAAAATTTTTAGAAGTCATGCATGCAAAAATAAACCATAAAAGTTAGAGAAAACAAGATCGCCAAGGTTTAAGAAAATCTTGGTAAGGCTACTCTTCTACAAGACCACTACTGGAGAGTCAAGGGGGTGTACTTGGCAATGGTTGAAGCACCTAATGAAGATCGTGCATGAAGAGATCACTCTCTCTCCCGGATGCGGCCTGGAAAAGCAAGCTTCTGACCATGCAAATTCATGACTTTCTGCTCGGTGATCCGAAGGTTGATCAGAAGGTATCCATGGATTCATGGAAACTGAGGGACCTGCAAATCACCATCTGTGGGTTAGAAAATGGTGTAGGGATGAAGAAATAAATCAAAAATAGCAAGGAAAAGAGTATTTTGTGTTGGGCGGCCAAGGCTTGGAAGGAGGGTGGCTAGGGTTTCGGTGTTGGGGATGGAGGCAGGGTGCAGGAACAAAGAAAAAATAATTCGCACATAGCTCGCACACAGCATGCACATAGCTCGCACACAGCAAAGAGAAAAAACTTAGTTTAGTTCATCAATTCATCTCCAATTACATGAGGGGAGGCCTTTATATAGGCTTACAAACTTGGGGCTTAAGAAAGGGTATACAAGTAATCTCACAATAAACCCTAACCTATACAAACTCTCTCTCAAGTTCTTTCCACTTTGATTGAGTCTCTCTTTCTCCCTCTCCTTCTCTTGGTCGGCCAAAGGGTGATGACCCTAAGGGTGGCCGACCAAGGGATGGTAACCCTAAGGGTTGGTGACTTTTTGGTTGCTCTTGGGCCCTGGGAGGCCCACTTCAATACTGGGCAAGCTTCAGGGCTTCTTCAGCTGTTCTCCTCTCTGGCAAGTTGGATCACATGTCCTCTAGGTCTCCCTTGATGGCTTCATGCTCTTAAATGGCTCAACTGGGTGGATGACTGGAGTGTTATGCTGACAGGCTTCAAAATGATTTGAGTCTTCTTTTTTATAGGACTAGATTAGACTCAATAGACTGGACTCATACTTACATAATTTAACTTCAAAATTTACATGACTCAAAATTTGATTTGACTTAACTGACTTGACATAACCCAAAAACTGATCTCAAACCCTAATAGTATGGATCAAAATCCAAATACAGGACTCAAATATTGAAAGGCCTAAAATAGGACTCGGGGGCCATACAAAGACTCATATGGACTAACCCACAAAACTCAAATAAGCTCACTCAAATTAACTAAACCCTAATTATAAATTGGACTCAAATCCTAAACTCTAATTTGATAACCATAGAGGATTGAGATGCCTTTTCCAAAGTCTGGGATCTCTGATGTCCCCATCACTTGATGGAGGAGCCGAGATGCATGATGAAGGAGGCCGAGAGGCCTGGTGAAGGAGGCCTAGGGGCCTAATGCATCAAGCTATGAGTCAGGCAATAGATGGCCGGGACTTCTGGAGTTTCTTGGCAAACATCTTCGGACTATGAGCAAGGCGGCTGGAGCCGACAGGCTTGATGGAGGGGCCGAGAGGCCTGATGAAGGAGGTCGAGGGGCATGATGCACCAAGCTTTGAGTCAAGCGGTAGATGGCTGGGACTTCTGGAGTTTTCTGGTAGACATCTCTGGACTGTGAGCAAGGTGGTTGGAGCTGAGAGGCTTGATGGAGGGGCTGAGAGGCCTGATGAAAGAGGCCGAGAGGCCTGGTGAAGGAGGCCGAGGGGCCTGATATGCCAAGCTATGACTCAGGCGGTAGATGGCCAGGACTTCTAGAGTTTCCTAGTAGACATATCTGGACTTTGAGCAAGGTGGCTGGAGCCGAGAGGCTTGCTGGAGGGGCTGAGAGGCCTGATGAAGGAGGTCGAGGGGCTTGGTGAAGAAGGCTGAGGGTCCTGATGAATGAGGCCGAGGGGCCTGATGCACCAAGTTGTGAGTCAGGCGATAGATGGCCGAGACTTCTGGAGTTTTTTGACAGACATCTCTAGACTATGAGCAAGCTGGTTGGAGCGAGAGGCTGGCTGAGCTTTTGGTCCTGAGTGCCGGGCTTCGGGAGTTTCCGGGCTTAGAGTGCCGGGCTTCAAGAGTTTCTAGGCTTAGAGTGTCGGGCTTCGGGAGTTTCTAGGCTTGGAGTGCCGGGCTTCGGGAGTTTCTAGGCTTGGAGTACTTGGCTTCGGTAGTTTCTGGGCTTTGAGTGCCGAGCTTTGGGAATTTCTGAGCTTCGAGTGCCAGGCTTCAAGATTTTTTGAGCTTCAAGTTCCGAGCTTCGGGAGTTTTCGGGTATAGAGTGTCAGGCTTCGGGAGTTTCTGGGCTTAGAGTGCCGGGCTTCAAGAGTTTTCAGGCTTAGAGTACTGGGCTTCGGGAGTTTCCAAGCTTAAAGTACTAGGCTTCGAGAGTTTTCGGGCTTAGAATGCCAGGCTTTGAGAGTTTCCGAGCTTGGAATGCCGATCGGATCAGTGCCTGCACAGACGGAAGACAAGGTTGCACTAAAAGTGAGTTTTAATAATCAAAGGGGGAGTCTTACATCCTTGATAAGGTGGTGGGATGCTCTGAGCTCAAAACTTTGATGCGGGCCTGTTGAGAGGGCTCAGCTCGTTGGTTGACCATGCTGCGAGTCTGATGCGGGGCTTCTGGCATCTTTACGGACATCTCCAGACCGTTAGTTTAGTGGGTGCCGATCTGTGGGTCAAGCGGTGGACAACGGGACCGCTAGGGTTCCCCGCGGACATCTCCAGACTGTGAGCACAATAGATGCCAAGTTATGAGCCTCACGGTAGATGGCTAGACTTCGTTAAGTCACCACGGACATCTCTGGACTGTGAGCAAGGCAAGAGCTAAACTGAGAGTCAAGCAGTAGATGGCAGGGGTCTTTTAGAGTCTCTACGAACATCTTCGGACTTTTAGCATAGCAGTTGCCAAACTATGAGCCTCGTGGTAGATGGCAGGACTTTGTTGAGTCACTGCAAACATCTCCGGATTATGAGCATGGCAAAAGCTGAACTAAGAGTCAGGCGGTAGATGGAGGGACCCCTTAGGGCTTTTGGCTGACATCCCTAGACTGTGGGCTTAGCAGCAGGTGTCAGACTGTGATACTTGCCATCGATGGCGAGACAGAAGCTTTCCCTGTAGAATTGTCAAATAGCTTTTCACATAGTGAAGGTGATAGGGGAAGAGAATTACCCATCGGGCTCTAGTCGCATGGATGGGGTTGTGTTACTCCTTCATGGAGGCACGAGTCAAACTTGTTGACCATCATGTTAAGGAGAGATGGACAAAGCTGGTTCCAACTGGAGGTTGCTGTGGGAGGTGGCCGTTGTTTGGGAAAGCACGATCGTTTTCCCTCTTGTGCCCCTGGTTTGCCCCCCGGGGGTGAGGATGGTTGCCATTGTTCTGGCATGCCAATCTGTCGGTTATCGGGATCTTGAAACTTCACCCCATTCCCGGCACACCAATTTGTTGGTCTCTAGGATCTTGAAAACTTATTCCTACCTAGCATGCCAATCTGTTGGTTACCAAGATCTTGAAAACTTTTCCCTTCCTGGCATGCCAATATGTTACTGCAAAGATCGCCATGGCCAGTAGCTCGATCGTGCCGGGGTTCCTCCTCCCGCCATCGGGTGCCATGATGGCTGGGGGTCCCGTTCCATTCCATTTCGCCTACCATGTCGTGGCACTTCACCCGATCGCGTTGGTCCGTCCATCCTGCAAAATAGAGGAGATCTGGGCCGGGGATTCCGACGAGGACATTTCGATAATCAAGTCAGTGGGATGATCGAGGGAAACAAAAAAGACCTCCATAGTATAGGGCTTGGGGGACCCATCCACTGGGAGGGTGTGACTCGAGATGGAAATGCAAAGGAAATGGAAAAGAGAGGGATCGAGAGCGGGGAGTGGGGAGTCTCTCGGGTCAGTGGCTCACCCGGCGATACTCGGTCGCCTGGCTACTTACCTTTCCCTTGCTTTTCCCCGCGTGCTTACCTTCTTTACCTTCCTCCTTCCCTCCAGAGGCCAGGTCAAAGCTTTGAGGCCTTAAGAGAAAGAGAGAGAGAGAGTGTGTGTGAGCCCCCCTCCTCTTTTGGCTTCCATTCCCCTTATAGTAGGGGAGCTTCTATTTCGGGAGGGATCGCCCCGGTATTATATATCTTGGAGCCTTGGCCGGATTCCTCTTTTGGGGAAGCTTCGGGTGTCGTGCCACGGTGGTGGACAAACATTGGCGGTACGGCTGTGGACATGGCAGCATGCCACCGGTCCAAAGGCCTGGGGGTGCCTGTATCGTATCTCTGGTAGTGCTGGCACCACCTGTAGAAGGCTACGGGTGGCCAAGCTTTTGCTGTGGCATGATTTGAATATCTGCTTTCTGGCAGGAACTCCATGGCTGGGACTCTGCCTTGGGACACGAGTATGGCCCAAGTTGGGAGCTAACCTCAGACAGGGATGCACCTCGTGAACCTGACTTTGACTGAAGGCTTGACCTCAGATGGGGAGCTTGACCTCGAAAGGGAAGCTGACCTCAGATGGGGGGCTCGCCCAATGAGCTCGGCCTTAGCTGGAAGCTTGACCTCAACAGGGAGGCTGACCTTAGATGGGGGGCTCGCCCAATGAGCCTGGCCTCGTTTGGGAGCTTGACATCGATAGGGAGGCTGACCTCAGATGGGGTCTCGCCCAATGAGCCTAGCCTCGACTGGAAGCTTGACCTTGGCAGGGAGGCTAACCTTAAACGAGGAGCTCGCCCAATGAGCCCGGCCTCAGCTCTTCACCAAGCCACCACACCTGGGTGCATGGTGGGTCTCCTGTCGTCATGGCTGCCCGCGTGCTCCAAGTCAACGGCTGTCACCACATCAGGCTCCATTCTAAACATCTCATATGTATGTACAAGTATATTAACTTTAATATTTTTTACTTGATTGGTATCCTCATGGGTAACCTCAAGTGTGTCCCATATTTTCTTCGTAGAGGTGCATGTGAAAATCTTATTGAACTCACTAGGATCCAATGCACAATAAAGTAGATTCATTGCTTTAGCTTTTATCTCGGATTGTTTAATATCATTTTCATCTCAATTCTCTTCAAGTTTTAGAATAGAAATGCCATTAACAATAATTGAAGGAACATGAGGACCTTTATCAACTACTTTCCATAAATTGTAATCAATAGAATGTATATAAATTCTCATACATGTTTTCCAATACATGTAATTAGTGCCATTAATGTAAGGAGGTCTGTTTGAGGCTTGTCCCTCAACAATTGTAGAACCAAGTGGAGCTGCCATAGATCTTTACTCAAGATGATTAGACTTATAAACTGAGAACATGGCTCTGATACCACTTGTTGCCTAATAAGCAATCCAAGAGAGAGGTGAATTGGGTTTCAAAAACTTTTTCAAAATTTTACAAGTATGTGCCAATTCAAAAATAATTTAGGTGCTAGTGATTTGCAAGTGCTTGTGTGCTATTCAAGAGTATGCAATAGAAAAAATAAGTAAATACGAAGTACATAAGAGCAAATAAAGAAAGAGCAAGCTTTACAAACACAAGAATATATAGTGGTTCAGTGCACACCAAAGCACCTACATCCACTCCCCAAGGTCCACTTGGGAATTCCACTAAAATCTTCCTTGATTATAGCTAATTAGTTTTCTGGGCTCACTAATCAAAACCCAACTTGTTTTCACCGAGAACATAAGTCAAAACCCTTTGATTTTACGGGCTAACCAAAAATCTAGTTGGTTTTGTAACTTAGGCTCACCAACAACCTCCTTGGTTTTCACAAGGCTAACCAACAACCTCCGTTGGTTTTCACACAATGGCTCACCAACAAACCTCAACTTCTAGTTTCAATTCCTTTGAAATTAGAAAACAAGAACAAGATTCAAGTATAATATATAAAATACAAAAAGCTTTCAACTAAAAGTAAATATCTCTTTGAAGCTCTTTGATTACTGTTGAAGATGCTTATCCTCAAGTTGTTGAAGCCTTAATAAATGCTCGAGTGGTTAGACTTGAATGCTCTTGAACGCTTTGAATGCTTAAAGGCTCAACATGTCTTGAAAGTAATGAACTCTTAATGGAGCCATTTTTGACCGTTGAAGAAGAGAAAATAGCTGTTGGGGACGAAAAGGACCATTTCTGTGCTTCAAAAAACTAGTCGTTGTTGTTCATCAAAACTTCAAGTGTCGACACTTCAAGTCATGAGTCGACATTTTGAGTCGATTCTTCATCTTCATGAGTCGACACTAGTTCAAAAGAATCTTTTGAAGCTCTATGAAAATCTCAAGTGAGTCGACACTTTTTCTGGTGAGTCTACACTTGAGTCGATACTTGAGAAAAATCTTAAAATTCAGCATGTTCTGTATAACTTTTGTCTCAGGCCTTTAGTCGATACTTGGGTGGACACTTGAGCTCCATGAGTCGATACATCTAGCGTGCCATCTAAAACTTCTTCTGCGTATTAACCCAAGCCTCTGTGAGTCGATACTATGAGTCGACACTTGAATTCCATGAGTCGACACTTGGCTGAAACTTTCTGAAACTCATCTGAAACTTTGCTGAATCTTCTTCAAACTTCAAACTTGAGTTCTTCCAAGCCATTCTTATGTACTTAAATCCATTTAACTTGAAATTTTATCCATGAAGGAGACTTCTTCAACTATAAGAC
Organism: Areca catechu; assembly: GCA_021397845.1. Lineage (NCBI taxonomy): Eukaryota > Viridiplantae > Streptophyta > Magnoliopsida > Arecales > Arecaceae > Areca > Areca catechu. The sequence goes on from CM038043.1 coordinate 120,692,066, forward strand.
AAACAGTTAATCTTTTAACATAAAAGAGATTTGGTGAGTACCCTATCTTTATAAAACATATTTTCAACATATCATTAGTACGAAAATATACTTAAATATTTTGTTATTCATCAAAATCAATATAGAAGTTAACACAATATAATGTTAGTTTTCCCGGGCTCACTAACAACCTAACTTGGTTTTCAATACTCACCAATAACCTAAAAATAATTCACAAGTTATAGCCACTTGCTGTACTTGAAACAACTCAAAATAGAGTATCAAAAGAAGCAACACAAAGACAAACCAAAAAGTGTCGGATGGTTGTAGTTGAAGCTCTTAATGAAGCCTTTTTGATTGCTTCTTCAATGCTCTTCAAGGCTCACTTAATTCCTCAAAGAATAACTCAAGAAGTTGGTGGAAAGTTGTTGAAGAACTTAAGTTTCTCTTGAAAGCACTTAGAATATTCAATGCCATCTTTTCTCTTGTAAAAGCTTTTCGGAAATCTCGTTTTTCTTTACTTAAATCCTTTATTTATAGCTCCTTAAAGTGTTCCCAGGTGAATATGGCCGTTAGAATTCCTTGAAAATTGAAAACTAGCCATTGGAGAGGCTTTTTCTTCAAGAAATTTAAATCCTGGAACTAGCCATTACTATTAAAATACTGGGATTAGAGTTGGCTTGGATGATTGAGTTCGCTCGGATGCTCAGAGAAGAATTTATGTAGTTCTATGAGAGTCGGCTCATTTCAGTTAGAGTCGGCTCAAATGACTGCATTCTCAAAAATAGTTTTCTATCACTCTGGAGGAGTCAGCTCTATTCTTCCTTGAGTTGGCTCGAATGACTGTATCATGAAATTTTTGTGCCGTGCCAAGAAAATGTATCAGCTCTAATATTGAGTCAGCTCAAGTGAAACTTCTCCAAATGCTTTCAAATAACTTCAAACTTCTTCCAACATCTTCTAAACAACTTCTAAACCAAATCTAAGATATGTATACTAAAAATTACACAAATTTGGCCCTTTTATATGAATAAAAAATTGAGTTTCTTTAGGCCTTTCAAATACATAAAACTTTTTCTTTGAGTACATGAATTTATTTTAAAGGTCTTAGAAATGTAGGGTGGATAATTGTCTATATGAATTGCCCTACAAAAACTTATTAAACACTTAAAAAGTATTAGTATCAAATGCATGCTCCAATATTTTGTTATCATCAAAATCATTCTAGGATTCAACATAAATAGACAGGCCTTGTCTTAAAAGGACAAGTCTTATCTTAAAAGGATAAGCCTTTTCTTAAGATGGAAAAGAAAATAGAAAGTGGATTTCCTTGGATCAGAATTAAATTTCTTGGCATCAAATTACCGATGTGTTGACCCCATAAGTGTTTTTGATGATAACAAAATATTGGAGCATGCATTTGTTTTACTAACAACTCTTCAAGTATTTTACAAGTTTTTGTAGGATGAACTCTTTGCTCAATTTCAACTCCTACATTCTATTTCTTGTGTTGAGTTGTATTCTAATTGAATCTTGTAAAAAAGAACCCAAAGAAGGACTTAAGTAAAAATCAATCAAATGGGTTACTTCTAGGTTTTTTCAAGCTTTAAATTATTTTGAGTATGTTGGAAGAAGAGTTTGAAGATATCTTGAAAGCTTGAAGCCTTGCTGGATGAATTCTGGATAAGAATTGAAAATTTACTAAAGAACTCATCCGAGCTGACTCGAAGAGAAGAGAGCCGACTCTGGCACTTGGCATGCTTGAGGATTCTGGCATGCAGATATCCGAGCCGACTCTAAGGGACTCGAGCCAACTCATCTAGAGTACTATTTCCTGAATCAGACAGGCGAGCCAACCCAAAGGTAATTCAAGCTGACTATATCATATAGTTAGTAATCCGAGCTGACTCTTTAGGGAATCGAGTAGACTCCTCTAGAGTCCAAAAAAAGAGATCTGAGAACTACAACCAATCGAGCCGACTCTTCCAGACTGCATTTCTAAAGGCTTGAGGATTTGAGTCGACTAAAATCAAGGCGAGCCAACTCTTACAGAGTGAGGAATCAGGATACTATGCAAGCAAGCTAACTAGATTGAAGAGAGTTGACTCAACCAGAACCACTCTGAGGATCCGAGCCAACTCGAGTAATCCAAGTCGACTTGAAGGTCGATTTCAGACTTATAATGGCTAGTTCCAGAACTTGTAATTTGAATCCAAAAAGTGCTCCAATGGTCAAATGTCACATCTAACGGTCTATAATTACTAAAATCATCTGAGAAGAGTACAAGACTATATATTTGAGGGACTTGACCTACTTTAAGAGAAGAGATATGATGAGTTAATGATATATTGAATATCCAATCTACCTTAAGAGCAAGAGAGAACTGCAAGGGCATTCAAGACAGTCTTCAAGCCTTCACCAACTATCAACTACAGCTTGAAGCATTTATTGAAGATTGAAAAGAAGCCAACTAGGTGCATTGAAGTGCAATTAATTGGACTTCTCTTGAGCTGCATCGGCAACCATTCGATAAAAATCTATTTGCCATTTTGTTGCTTTTCTTTACAATTCTTTTGTTGAATTGTTGGGTTATTGGTGAGCGCAGTTTAAAAACCAAATAGGTTCTTGGTTAGCCTATGTTAAAAGCAAGTGTTAGGTTCTTGATGATCCTATGTTAAAACCAAGTTGGGTTCTTGGTGATCCTAGTAAAACCAAGTTGAGTTTCTTTGGTGAGCTCGGTTTAAAAATCAAAGTGTAAAGGTTTGGATTATGAGCCTATTAAAATAATCCAACTAGATTCCAGTGGAGGATATAGTGAAAATCCCAAGTGATAATCTTGGATAGTGGATGTAGGAGATGGGTTGCTCCGAACCACTATAATTTGCTTGTATTTATGTTATGCTTTTCTTATTTGATTACACTTCTGCATTCAATTATTCTACCACAACACTTAGCACTTATAAGGGATTTCAAAGAGCATATTATTGCTTAAATTTTTTAAATTCCCAATTCTCCCCCTCTTGGAAAAGCCACCTGGGTAACAACTAATATCAGAGTAGTGTCTTTGAATACATTTAGAGTAAAGATTGATGGCTCATCCCATGAGTACATCCTCGATCGAAGGCCAATCTACTAATAGACCTCCACTCTTCTCTGGCACTAATTATTCTTTTACTGGAAAGATAGAATGAAAATCTATATACAAGCTATCGATTTTCAATTATGGAAGATCATTCTAAAAGGGCCACATATTTCTATGATTAAAATTAATGGCGTGGATCTTCCCAAGCCTGAGGAGGACTGGGATGAACACGACATGAAGATAGGGGAATTAAATGCCAAATTAATGAATTTATTATATTGTACTTTGGATGCTAACGAGTTTAATCGAATTTTCACTTGTCTTCAGCAAAGAAAATTTGGGACAAACTCGAAGTGACCCACGAAGGAACTTCCCAAGTGAAGACTTCGAAAATAAATCTTCTTGTACATAGTTACAAATTATTTAAAATGAAATCTACTAAAACTATCTTAGCCATGTTTACTTAATTTATAGATATTATTAATGGTTTGAAAAGTCCTGGCAGGGTTTACTCAAATGCTGATTTAGTACAGAAGATCCTCAGATCACTTCTGAACAAGTGGGACCCTAAAGTGACTGCTATCCAGGAAGCGAAAGATTTAAACACCTTATCTCTGGATGAATTAATGGGTTCACTCATCACACACCAATTGGCCATGCAGCATAGAACTGATGATGATCAAAAGAAGAAGATAATAGCCTTCAAAGCTGCATTGGACTCAAAGAGAGATGAGGAATCAGAAGATGACTGCACCTTCTCCAAAGATGATCTAGAAGATGAAGATATCGTAATGGTCGTGAGAAGATTTAGAAGGTTTATGAAAAAGAAAAAAAGAAGATACAATAGAAAATTTCATAAACGAGGAGAGCACTCCAAAGATAAGGACAAAGATAAAGAAAAGGAAAAAGAATAAGTACCCACATGCTATGAATGTAAGAAACCAGGGCACATTCATCCCAACTGTCCTTTATTTAAAAAAATTTTTAAACAAAAGTAAAAGAAGATGATGGTTGCTACATGGAGCAATAGCGAAGAATCCACCTCAACTGAAGAGGAAGAGACCATGAAAACTGCTAATCTTTGTCTAATGGGTCTCAAAGACGAGGTAACATCCCCCGAACCTCAATTAGAATTTATATTTGATGAATTGAATTATGCTTTTTATGATTTATTATCTGAATTCAAAAAGGCTGGAGTAAAGATTAGATCCTTAAAGAATATCAATGATTCTTTACTAAAGGAAAAGGAAGATATTTTAGAAAAGAACAATATATTACAAAAAAATTTACATATCTTTTCTAAAAGGTTTAAAGCTTTGGAAACTGAAAACAATGCTTGTCTTGACAAGAACAAAGCTTTAACTATTGAAAATAATGATTTGAAAAAGGAGGTTGAAAAACTTAAGCCACTCGTTGAAAAACTTACATTATCTTCAAACAAGCTTGAGTTGATTTTAAAAGAACAAAGAATTTCTGGAAATAAAGCTGGAATTGGTTTTAATTCTTCAACTTCAAATAGAATTTTAGCTACTACTTTTGTAAAACCATAAGCTTATGTTCCAAAATTAATATCTCAAAAGGCTTTTGCAACAAATGTTTCTGCTCGTAAAGCTACATTATATGTTCCTAAGAGCTCAAATAAAAAATATTTTATATCTGGATCTTATGCATCAACATCTAGAACTTCAAAATTTGCATCCTTTCAAAATTCTAAAGTTGAATGTTATGCATGCAAAGGGTTAGGACATAAAGCTTTTGAATGCAATATCTTTAGAAATGTCAAAAATAAAGTAAGAAAGATTTGGATTCCCAAAGGAACCACCTCCGCTAACCTGCAAGGACCCAAGTTAGTTTGGGTACCTAAAAGAACTTCTTGATTGTCTTGCAGGAATGTCTTGCAGTCCAAAAATTGAAGAAAAGATAGTATCTCAACAGTGGCTGTTCAAGGCACATGATGGATGATAAAGATCAATTTATCATCCTAGAGATGAAAGAAGGAGGTATGGTTACTTTTGGAGATAATGGTAAGGAGAAAATAATTGGAATTGGTAAGATCAAAATAACCTCCTATGCTTTTATTGAAAATGTATTGCTAGTAGATAAATTGAAGCACAATTTATTAAGTATTAGTTAATTATGTGATAAAGGCTTCAAGGTTATCTTTGAATCATCTATGTGTATTGTAACAAACTCTCTTGATTCTAGCAGTAAATTCATTGGACATAGACTTGGAAATATTTATGTGGTGGACCTTAATGATCTTGCCATGTGAAGTAGTTCCAGTCTAGTTGCAATGAATGCTAAGATTAAGGAGTCTTGTTTACTTTGGCATAGACGATTAGGCCATGCTAGCATGCATACTATTGCCAAGTTAATTTCCAAAAATTTAGTTAGAGGCATGCCTAAGTTTAAAGTAGACTTTGATCATGTTTGTGATGCATGCCAAATGGATAAACAAACTAGGAAGAGTTTTAAATCCAAAAATATGATTTCAACTATTAGACCTCTTGAACTACTTCACATGGACTTTTTTAGACCAATTAGGACCACAAGCCTAAGAGGTATGAAATATGCTCTTGTGATAGTAGATGATTTTTCTAGATTTACTTGGGTTTTGTTTATTGCTCACAAAGATGAAACCTTTAAAGTATTTCAAAAATTTTACAAAAAAGTTTCAAATCAGAAAAATCTTTCAGTAGTTTCAACAAGAAGTGATCACGGCACCAAATTTGAAAATCAATTTTTCGATGATTATTGTACAGAAAACAGCATTGATCACAACTTCTCCACTCCTAGGACACCACAACAAAATGGTATTGTAGAGAGAAAAAATAGGATTTTGGAAGATATGGCCCGAACAATGTTATATGAAGGCAATTTTCTAAGATACTTTTAGACAGAAGTGGTGAACACTGTTTGTTACATTTTGAACCATGTTTTGATCCATCCTATTTTGAAGAAAACCCCTATGAGCTTTGATATGAAAAGAAACATAATATTAACTATTTTCATATATTTGGTTATAAATGCTTTGTGCTTAACAATGGTAAAGATAATCTAGTAAAATTTGATGCTAAATTAGATGAAACAATTTTTCTTGGTTATTCATTACATAACAAAGCATATAGAATATTTAATAAAAGAACTCTTACTATAGAAAAATCCATGCATATTATTTTTTATGAAACTAACCCTTCACCTTTTAAGAAAGAAGAGTGTATAGACAATGATGTAGGTACAATTCAAAAAGAAATGGAAGATATGAGCATACAAGAAAGACCAACTAAAGAAGGAGAAGAAACGATAAGTAAGGATCATGCTGATCTACCAAGAAAATGGAGGTACGTAACTTCTCATTCAAAAGAATTAATTATTGGTGATTCTTTACAAGGCATTAGGACTAGGTCATCACATAAAGATGTACATGATTACCTAGGTTTTATATCTCAAATAGAATCTCATACCTTAGAAGAAGATGAATCTGATCCAAACTGGATGATGGCCATGCATGAAGAACTAAACCAGTTTGAAAGAAATAAGGTATGAACATTAGTGGATAGACCTTCAAACCATCCAATCATAGGAACCGAATGGGTTTATGGAAACAAATTAGATGAACAAGGAAATGTAGTAAGAAACAAAGCTAGATTAGTGGCTAAGGGATATAACCAAGAAGAGGGCATTGATTTTGATGAAACATATGCACCTGTAGCAAGACTAGAAGCCATTAGATTATTTCTTGCATTTGCTTGCTACATAAATTTCAAACTTTTTCAAATGGATGTGAAAAGTGCATTTTTAAATGGTTTCATTTCTGAAAAAGTTTTTGTAGACAAACCACCAGGTTTTGAAGATCATATTTTTCCAAATCATGTGTTTAAATTGAATAAAGAATTATATGGTTTGAAAAAGCACCTAGAGCCTGGTATGATAGACTTAGCACTTTCTTGATTGAAAATGATTTTTCAAGAGGAAATGTTGACAAAACTATTTTCATCAAGAGGAAAAATAATGATTTATTAGTTGTACAAATTTATGTTTATGATATTATATTTGATGCAACTAATAAAGCTCTTTGTAGAGAATTTGCTAAGTTAATGTAGGAAGAATTTGAAATGAGCCTAATGGGTGAACTTAACTACTTCCTTGGACTTCAAGTAAAACAAACAAAGGAAGGAATCTTCATCAACCAAGCAAAGTATACCAAAGAAATAATCAAAAAGTTTGGTATGGAGTCAAGCAAACAAATGAACACACCCATGAGCCCATCTTGCAGATTGGACAAAGATGAAAATGGATCCAACATTGACCAAAAGCTCTATAAAGGTATGATCGGATCCTTGTTATATTTAACTGCAAGTAGACCTGATATCTTGTATAGCATATGTGTATGTGCTAGATTCCAATCTAATCCTAAAAAATCACATATGCTTGCTATTAAAAGAATTATCAGATATTTGAAAGGTATAAGTAATCTAGGTCTATGGTTTTCAAAATATTCTTTATTGAATTTAATTGGATTTTCGGATGCTGATTGTGCTAGTTGTAGAATTGATAGAAAAAGCACTTGCGACACATGCCAATTTCTAGGGTTGAATTTAATCTCATGGCACTGTAAGAAACTAAACTCGGTAGCACTTTCTACTGCTGAGGCAGAGTATGTTGCTGTAGGGAGTTGTTGTGCACAAGTGTTATGGATTAAACAACAACTAGAAGACTTTGATGTTATACAATCTAAAATTCCAATCAAATATGATAACACAAGTACTATAAATTTGACAAAAAATCTAATTCAACATTCTAGAACTAAGCACATAGAGATTAGACACCATTTTATTAGAGATCATGTTTTGAATGGTGACATTGAACTAGAATTTATCCCAACTGAGAACCAACTAGCTGATATTTTCACTAAGCCACTCAATCAGGATAGATTTGAAATGATTAGAGGAGAATTAGGTCTTTGTGATCCTTTCTAGATTTTCCTAATCTAATTCTTTCAAATTTAAGGAAAGATTATCTATAAAATCTCCTACATCAATTCAAGTTCTTTGAACAACTTTTCTTGAAATTTTAATTAGTTAATTTCAATTTTTGATTCATTCCAACTTTTGTGGAAAGTTTCTGTTCGAGTCAACTCGAGCAATTTGGCCTTGGTCGAGCCGACTTGAATCTCTGTTGATTCTCTTTTCGCTCTGGTTGAGCTGAGTCGAGCAATTTAAGGTTGTTAGAGCTGACTCAAATGTCGGGCAAACAATGTTTTAATAGAGCCGTAGAAGCCCTTTTCAAAATTTTCCATCTCTCTATTCTTGCTCTAAACCCTGACTCTCTACCAAAAACCTCTTAAGACCTACTTTCTTCTATGTGCGATTGCTCTTGAGACCTACTTTTTTCCATCTCTCCATTCCTGACTTCAACCCCGAGCATGTGTGCGATTGCTCCTATAAGATCTACAAGGAAGCGCTCTCACATCGTTGAATCAAGTTCTCATAGTGTAAATCAGAAGAAGAAAAGAGAAAAGAAAAGGAAATATGCTCTAAGGCAAAATGAAGAAAAAGCACCTTCTCCACCACGGCAAATCACTTCAATGGCCAATCAGCCGGTCACCTGTGGCAGAAGGATTGACTTCACCTTCTTGGAAGATCTAGGTATGAAGATCGGAAACTGGATTGAGAACCAAGGATGAACATTTTTCTGCTCTTTGGACACTCCGACTTACCCTTCATTGGTAAGAATATTTTTTGAGAATTTAATCCTTGGGGAATATCACTTAGAATCTATTGTGAAAGGAGTAAAGATTGTTGTGGATGAAGAAAAGCTAGGCAATCTACTGCAAATGCCCACTGACGGTGTAACTGAATTGACTATGAAAGACAAGGAACATACATTGAAGTTAATCCGAGAATAATCAGATGTAAGTTCAGTCAAGTATGTACGAGCCAACATGCTTTCCATGGAAATGCGACTGCTTCACAACATGATCAGTCGAATCTTTCTTCCCCGAACCGGTCATTTCGACTGGGTAAGTGAATGAGACATGATCTTCATGGAACACCTTATTGAGGGAGAAGCCCTCAATTTTCCATATATTATGATGATTCAGATAAGGGAAGCGGCAAGAAAAATCAAAGCATGCTTGCCCTATGGCATGGTTTTTACAATGTTATTCAAAGATGCTAGAATAGATCTGACAGATGAAATTGGCAAACCACTTCACCACTCGGACACCTACTCAGCTAAATCTCTTAGGAGAATGGGATATCTCTTGCAAGAAGGAGTCCGAATGAAGAAATGTCAGGACAAAAATTTGCCACCTCATCTGATGAAGACAATGATGAACAAATGGAGTTTCCTACTGATTACCCAAATGCTACTGCATCTTAAGATAATGATGAAGAATCTTCTAGATCTTCAATGAAAACTCCATCAGAATTCAAAGAATTCATAGCCCAACAGATGAAAACACTTTCAGAATCTCTTACAAGCTACATCAACTCAGCATGTAGCAAATTATGCCAGTTAATTGATGCTAGCTTGCAGGAAATCAAGATAGAGCAGAAGTTACATATGAAGAAAATATAAACAGAGCTGGAAGATGTCAAAGAAGAACTTCGAAGTGTCCTATTGCACCCACACAAGGAAACCTGTACTATTGAGGATGCTTCCAACAAACTTGCAAAGAGCCACTAGCACCTCCTGCTCAACCACTCTTTATGCCTCCAGAATTACCTTCATTTGATCCTCCAATATCTAAGACTGAACCTATTCTACCCAAGGGCAAACCAACAATTAAGAAAACTTAAACACCTATAGCCCCTGTTAGAACTAGATTTAAGGATCTTAGGTTCAAGCCTCTAAAGACCAAAACTGCAGATAAAATTATTGATGTTGCTTCTTCCTCTAGTGAGGAAGAATAATAGGATGTTTTGGTTGTATTTTTGGTTATAATGATCATATCATTATGCTTTTGACTAATTTAACACTTTTAATAGTGCTTACTTTATGTTGTACTTCCTATCTTTTTGTAATATGTAATGCAAATTTTATAAATACAATGAAATGAAAGCACTTTTGTTGACATATCCTTTGTCTTATGCAATGTTGGTATGCAATATTGATATTCAATTGTACAATGCTAATTTGATGAATTTTAATTAGTATATCAATGTCAATTTGAGAAAGTGAAATTATCTCAAACAAATTTTATGAACTTTCTCAGTCTATCATAACAATTGATTTTTATTTGAACATCATTTTTATTATTGATAAAAAGGGGGAGAACATTGAGATTGCATGAAAAATACTTGAGAATATACAGAAAGGGGGAGAATATATTTGACTAAGCATAAAATTATTTCAAAATTTTCAAATCATTATAAAGGGAGAGTAAATTATTGAAACTGAATGGCTCTAGATCAAAACTTGTAATTTGCTCTGATTGCTTCAAAAATTTAATTTGCTCTGATTGTTTTAAAATTTTTAGCTCAAAAATTAGCTCTAATACTTATAATTTTAAGCTCTAATACTTTGTGTTTGTGCTAAGTTCTGATATTTTGAAACATACAAACTTTAATGCTCTAATATATATAAAAGCACTAACACCAATACTATATTATAGTTTTTCACAAAAGCTTTGATACTTACTTGCAAATACAGTTAGCTTTGATATATGTAAATGCTTACTCTCAAATACAATCATACATGTAATTGTAAAAATTTTTCATGCCCGATGTTTTGTCATCATCAAAAAGGGGGAGATTGTTGACCCTATAAGTGATTTTGATGATAACAAAACATTGGAGCATGCATTTGTTTTACTAACAACTCTTCAAGTGTTTTACAAGTTTTTGTAGGATGAACTCTTTGCTCAATTTCAACTCCTACATTTCTATTTCTTGTGTTGAGTTGTATTCTAATTGAATCTTGTAAATAAGAACCCAAAGAAGAACTTAAGTAAAAATCAATCAAATGGATTACTTCTAGGTTTTTTCAAGCTTTAAATTATTTTGAGTATGTTGGAAGAAGAGTTTGAAGATATCTTGAAAGCTTGAAGCCTTGCTGGATTAATTCTGTAGAAGAGTTGAAAATTCACTAAAGAACTCATCCAAGCCAACTCGAAGAGAAAAGAGCCGACTCTGGCACTTGGCACGCATGATGATTCTGGCAAGCAGATATCCGAGATGACTCTAAGGGACCCAAGCCGACTAGTCCAGAGTACTATTTCTTGAATCATACAGCGAGTCGACCCAAAGGGAATCCGAACCGACTATATCATATAGTCAATAATTCGAGCTGACTCTTCAAGGAATCGAGCCGACTCCTCCAGAGTCTAGAAAAAAGATATCTGAGAACTATAGCCAATTAAGCCGACTCCAAAGAGAAAGAGCCGACTCTTCCAGACTACATTTCTAAAGGACTGAGGATTCGAATTGACTAGAATCAAGGCGAGTCGACTCTTACAGAGTGAGGAATCAGGACACCATGCAAGCGAGCTGACTGGATTGAAGAGAGTTGACTCAACCAAAACCACTCTAAGGATCCGAGCCGACTCGAGTAATTCGAGTTGACTTGAAGATCGATTTTAGACTTATAACGGCTAGTTCCAAAACTTATAATTTGAATCCAAAAAGTGCTCCAATAGTCAAATGTCACATCCCAATGGTCTACAATGACTAAAATCATCTAAGAAGAGTACAAGACTATATATTTGAGGGACTTGACCTACTTTAAGAGAAGAGAGATGATGAGTTAATGCAATATTGAATATCCAAGCTACCTTGAGAGCAAGAGAGTACTGCAAGAGCATTCAAGACAGTCTTCAAGCCTTTATCAACTATTAACTAAAGCTTGAAGCATTTATTGAAGATTCAAAAGAAGCCAACCAAGTGCATTGAAGTGCAATAAATTGGGCTTCTCTTGAGCTGCATCGACAACCATTTGACAAAAATCTGTTTGTCATTTTATTGCTTTTCTTTACAATTCTTTTATTGAATTGTTGGGTTATTGGTGAGCCCGATTTAAAAACCAAATAGGTTCTTGGTTAGCCTGTGTTAAAACCAAGTGTTAGGTTCTTGGTGATCCAGTGTTAAAACCAAGTTGGGTCTTGGTGATCTTGGTAAAACCAAGTTGGGTTTCTTTGGTGAGCCCGATTTAAAAACCAAAGTGTAAAGGTTTTGATTGTGAGCCTGTTAAAACAATCCGATTGTATTCCAGTGGGGGATAAAGTGAAAATCCCAAGTGATAATCTTGGATATGGATGTAGGAGCCGGGTTGCTCCGAACCACTATAATTTGCTTGTGTTTGTGTTGTGCTTTTCTTATTTAATTACACTTCTGCATTCAATTATTCTATCACAGCACTTAACACTTATAAGGGATTTCAAAGAGCACATTATTGCTTAAATTTTTTAAATTTCAATTCATCCCCCTCTTGGGAAAGCCACTTGGGCAACACGATGCCTATTTATAGAGAGGATAAGGTGCCTGATAAGTCTCTTTCTTAGCCCCTTGATAAGATCCTTCAAGTAGAAGGAGTCTTTTGGGTAAGAGGACTTATCATGAAATGTCCTTCATGCACCAAGAGATATATAAATATCTCTTTATTTTATTTTTTTCATATGCCATGTGGCATATTACTAGTCAAAATTAGCCATGGGGTGTGGGATCCCAAGAGGCATATCAGAGAAAATTAAAAGTCTTCAAATAGAAGGACTCTAGCCCCTTGAATCCATGCATAAATGAAGGGAGGTTGTTGGTGAGCCTTAAACCCAATTAGTTTCTTGGTTAGCCTGGAAAACCAAGTGAGGTTTTGACTTGTGAGCCTTGTGAAAACAAGTCGGGTTTAATTAGTGAGCCTGGAAAGCTAATCGATTGTAATCGGTTGAGATTATAGTGAATTTTCAAGTGGGCCTTGGGGAGTGGATGTAGGTGCATTGGAAAGCACCGAACCACTATACTTGCTTTGTATTTTTGATTGCTTGTCTCTTTAATTTGCTCTTATTTTTATTACTTTTATATTTCTATTGCATACTCACTAAGAGCACTTTATACTTGCATTTAAGCTTTTAGAAACCCAATTCACCCCCCCTCTTGGGTTATTTAATGGGCAACAAGTGGTATCAGAGTCCTATTCTTAGTGTATAGGTCTAACCGCCTTGACTAAAGATCTATGGCAATCCCGATTGGTACTAGTGTAGTTGAGGGACAAGACTCAAATAGACCTCCATATTTGAATGGAATAAATTATACTTATTGAAAAACTAGAATGAGAATTTACATGCATTCAAATGATTATAATTTGTGGAAGGTTGTTGATAAAGGTATAGGATGATTTCATTGTTTAATTTCAACTCCTACATTCATAGTTTTGAAATGAGTTATGTTGTAAGTAATTCATGTAAAGAAGAACCCAAAGAAAAAGCTAAGTAAAAATCATGAAAATAGGTTACTTTTAGATGTGTTTCAAGTATAAAATTCCTTAGAAATATGGTTAGAAGAGTTTGAAGGCACCTTGAGACCTTGATGGCTTGCTAGATGATTTCTAGAGAAAGACTAATAATTCACTGAAGAATTCATCCTAGCCGACTCGAAGAGAAGAGAGCTGACTCTGGCACATGGCACGCATGAAGATTTCTGGCATGCTGATATCAGAGCTGATCCGAAGAGAATCCAAGATAACTACATTATACTGTCAGACATCCGAGCTGACCCTTTAGAAGTTCGAGCTGACTCCTCTAGAGTCCAAAAAAAGAGCTCTAAGAACTACAGCCAACCGAGCCGACTCTAAAGAGAAAGAGCCGACTTCCATACTACATTTTTGAAGGCCTGAAGATCTATGTCGACTAGAATCAAGGTGAGCCAACTCTTACAAAATGAGGAATCAGAACACTATGGAACCAAGTTGACTAGAATGAAGAGAATCGACTCAACCAGACTACTATGAGGATCCGAGCTGCCTTGAGTAATCCGAGCCGACTCGAAGGTCGATTTCAGACTTATAACGGCTAGTTCCAGAACTTGGAATTTGAATCCAAAAAGTGCTCCAATGGTCAAATGTCACATCCTAACAGTCTACAACAACTAAAATCATCTGAGAAGAGTACAAGACTATATATTTAAGGGATTTGAAGTACTTTAAAATAAGAATGATGAGTAAATGCTAAATTGAATATCCAAGCTACTTTGTGAGCAAAAGAGCACTGCAAGAGCATTCAAGACAATCTTCAAGCCTTCATTAACTTCCAACAAAAGCTTGAAGCATTTATTGAAGAAGCTGAAGTAGCCAATCTAGTGCATTGAAGTGCAATCATTGGACTTCTCTTAAGCTGCATCGGCAACCATCCGACAAAATTTGTTTATCACTCTATTATTTTTTTCTTATAATTCTCTTTTGAATTGTTGGGTTATTGGTGAGCTCGATTTAAAAACCAAATAGGTTCTTGGTTAGCCTGTGTTAAACCCAAGTGTTGGGTTCTTGGTGATCCTGTTAAAACCAAGTGTTCGATTTTTTTGGTGAGCCCGGTTTAAAAATCAAAGTGTAGATTAGATTGTGAGCCTGTTAAAACAATTCAATTGTATTCCGGTTGGGGATATAGTGAAAATCCCAAGTGGTAATCTTGGGCAGTAGATGTAGGAGCTGGGTTGCTCCGAACCATTATAAAATTTTCTATGTTTGTGTTGTGCATTATTTTTATATCTTGCTTCTGCTTTTAATTATCTCAATCACAGCACCCAACACTTCAAGGGGTTTTCAAAGAGCACATAATTGCTTAAACTTTTTAAATTTTCAAATTACCCCCTTTTAGGAAAGCCACCTGGCAACAATTGGTATCAGAGTAGTGTCTCTAAATACATTTAGAGTAAATATTGATGGCACCCCATGAGTACATCTTTGGCCAAAGGCCAATCTACCAATAGACCTCCACTCTTCACTAGCATAAATTATTCATATTGGAAAGCTAGAATGAAAATCTATATTCAAGCTGTCGATTTTCAATTATGAAAGGTCATTCTAAAATGGCCACATATTTTCATGATCAAAATTAATGGCATGGATGTCTCAAAGCCCGAAGAGCACTGGGATGAACACGACATGAAGATGGGATAATTCAATGCCAAAGCAATGAATTTATTATACTATGCTTTGGATGCTAACGAGTTCAATCAAATTTTTACTTCCTCTTGTGCAAAGAAAATTTGGGGCAAACTTGAAGTGACCCACGAAGGAACTTTCCAAGTGAAGACTTTGAAAATTAATCTTTTGTACATAGTTATAAGCTTTTAAAAATAGAATCAACTGAAATTATCTCTGCCATGTTTACTTGCTTTACAGATATTATTAATGATTTGAAAAGTCTTGGCAGGGTTTATTCAAATGCTGACTTAGTACAAAAGATCCTCAGATCACTTCCAAACAAGTGGGACCCCAAAGTGACTGCCATTCAGGAAGCGAAAGATCTAAACACCTTACCTCTGGATGAATTAATGGGTTCACTCATCACATATGAACTTGCCATGCAGCATAGAACTGATGATGATCAGAAGAAGAAGAAGACAATAGCCTTCAAAGCTGTATTGGATTCAAAGAAAGATGAGGAATCAAAAATGACTGCACCTCCTTCAAAGATTATCTAGAAGACGAAGATATTGCTATGGTCATGAGGAGATTTAGAAGGTTTATGAGAAATAAGAAAAGAAGATACTATAAAAAATTTCATAAACAAGGTGAGCACTCCAAGGACAAGGACAACGATAGAGAAAAAGAAGAAGAACAAGTGCTCACATGCTATGAATGTAAGAAACCAGGGCACATTCATCCCGACTGTCCTTTGTTAAAGAAATCTTTCAAGAAGAAAAAGAAAGCTATGGTTGCTACATGGAGCGACAGCGAGGAGTCGACTTCATCTGAAGAAGAAGAGACCATGAAAATTGCTAACTTATGTCTAATGGGTCTTGAAGATGAGGTAACATCCCCAGAACCTCAATTAGAATTTACTTTTGATGAATTGAATTATGCTTTTCATGATATACTATCTGAATTCAAAAAGGCTAGAGTAAAGATAATAACTTTAAAGAATATCAATGATTCTTTATAAAAAGAGAAATAAAAGATTTCAAAAAAGAATAATCTATTGCAAAAGAATTTACATGTCTTTTTTGAAAAATACAAAGCTTTGGAAACTGAAAATAATGCATGTCTTGACAAGAACAAAGCTTTAACTGTTGAAAATAATGACTTGAAAAAAGAGGTTGAAAAACTCAAGCCATTGGTTGAAAAACTAACCTTATCTTTAAACAAGCTTGAGTTGATTTTAAAAGATCAAAGAATTTTGGAAACAAAGTTGGAATTGGTTTTAATTCTTTAATTTCAAATGGAATTTTAGCTACTAAATTCATACTTTCAAAAGGTTATGTTTCAAAATCAATATCTCAAGAAGCTTTTGTATCTATACTTCTGCATTCATTGCTAGACCTTCAATGTATGTACCTAATGTTACAAATAGAAAATTTATTATATCTGTATCTACATCAACATCTAGAACTTCAATTCGTACATCTTTTCAGAATTATAGAATTGTATGTTATGCATGTCATGGAGTTGGACATAAATTCTTTCAATGTAATTCATTAAAGAAAAATACATATTTCAAGAATAGAATTAAAAGAATTTGGGTTCCTAAAGGAACCACCTCCACTAACATGCAAGGATCCAAGTTAGATTAGGTACCTAAAAGAACTTCTTGATTGTCTTACAGGAATGTATTGTAGCCCAAAAATTGAATAAAAGATGGTATCTTAATAGTGGCTGTTCAAGGTATATGATGGGTGACAAGGATCAATTTATCATCCTAGAGATGAAAAAAGGAGGTATGGTTACTTTTGGAGACAATGGCAAGGGAAAAATAATCGGAATTGGAAAGATCAAAATAACTCCCTGTACTTTTATTTAAAATGTATTGCTAGTAGACAAATTGAAGGATAATTTGTTAAGTATTAGTCAATTATGTGATAAAGGCTTCAAGGTTGTCTTTGAATCATCTATGTGTATTGTAACAAACTCTCTTGATTATAGCAGTAAGTTCATTGGACATAGACTTGGAAATATTTATGTGGTAGACCTTAATGATCTAGCCATATCAAGTAGTTCCAGTCTAGTTGCAATGAATGCTAAGACCAAGGAGTCATGCTTACTTTGGCATAGATGATTAGGTCATGCTAGCATGCATCTATTGCCAAGTTAATTTCCAAGAATTTAGTTAGAGGCATGCCTAAATTTAAAGTAGATCTTAATCATGTTTGTGATGCATACCAAATAGGGGTAAACAAACTAGGAGGAGTTTTAAATCCAAAAATATGATTTCAACTACTAGACCCCTTGAGCTAATTTATATGGACTTATTTGGACCAACTAAGACCACAAGCCTATGTGGTATGAAATATGCTCTTGTGATAGTAGATAATTTTTCTAGATTTACTTGGGTATTGTTTATCACTCATAAAGATGAAACTTTTAAAGTCTTTCAAAAATTTCACAAAAAAGTTTTTAATCAGAAAAATCTTTCAATAGTTTCAATTAGGAGTGATCACGGCACCGAATTTGAAAATTAGTATTTCAATGATTATTGTACAGAAAATGACATTGATCACAACTTCTCCGCTTCTAGGACACCATAACAAAATGGTATTGTAGAGAGAAAAAATAAGACTTTGAAAGAGATGGCCCGAACAATATTATATGAAGGCAATCTTCCAAGGTACTTTTGGGCAGAAGCGGTGAACACTGCTTGTTATATTTTGAACCGCATTTTGATTCGTCCTATTTTAAAGAAAACCCCCTATGAGCTTTGGAATGACAAGAAACCCAACATTAATTACTTTCATGTATTTGGTTGCAAACGCTTTGTGCTTAACAATGATAAAGATAATCTAAAAAAATTTGATGTTAAATCTGATGAAGCAATTTTTTTTGGTTATTCATTACATAGCAAAGCATATAGAGTATTTAACAAAAGAACTCTTACTGTAGAAGAATCAATGCATATTATTTTTGATGAAACTAATCCCTCACCTTCTAAGAAAGAAGAGTACATAGACAATGATGCATGTACACTTCAAAAAGAAATGAAAGACATGAGCATACAAGAAAGACCAACTCAAGAAGGAGAAGAAACAGTAAGTAAGGATCATGCTGATGTACCAAGGGAATGGAGGTACATAACTTCTCATCCAAGAGAATTAATTATTGGTGATCCTTCACAAAATATTAGGACTAGGTCATCACATAGAGATACATATGATTACCTAGCCTTTGTATCACAAATAGAACCTCATACCTTAGAAGAAGCTGAATCTGACCCAAACTGGATGATGGCCATGCATGAAGAACTAAATCAGTTTGAAAGAAATAATGTATCGACTTTAGTTGAAAGACCATCGACCATCCCATCATAGAAACCAAATGGGTCTATATAAACAAGTTACATGAATAAGGAAATGTAATTAGAAACAAAGCTAGATTGGTGGCTAAGGAATATAACCAAGAAGTGGGTATAGATTTTGATGAAACATATGCACCTATAGAAAGACTAGAAGCTATCAGATTACTTCTTGCATTTGCTTGCTATAAAAATTTTAAACTTTTTCAAATGGATGTCAAAAATGCATTCTTGAATAGTTTTATATCTGAACAAGTTTTTGTAGAATAGGCACCAGGTTTTGAAAATCATGCTTTTCCAAATCATGTTTTTAAACTCAATAAAGCATTATATGGTTTAAAACAAGTACCTAAAGCCTGGTATGATAGACTTAGCACCTTCTTGATTGAAAATAATTTTTTAAGAAAAAATGCTGACAAAACTCTTTTCATCAAGAAGAAAGATAACGATTTATTAGTTGTACAGATTTATGTTGATAATATTATATTTGGTGCAACTAATGAAACTTTTTGTAGAGAATTTTCTAAGTTAATATAGGAAGAATTTGAAATGAGCCTAATGGGTGAACTTAACTACTTCCTTGGACTTCAAGTGAAATAAACAAAGGAAGGAATCTTCATTAACCAAGTCAAGTAAACCAAAGAAATAATCAAAAAATTTGGTATGGAGTCAAGCAAACAAATGAACACACCCATGAGCACAACCTGCAGATTGGATAAGAAGATGGATCCAACATCGATCAAAAGCTTTATAGAGGTATGATCGGATCCTTGTTATGCTTAACTACAAGTAGACCTGATATCTTGTTTTGCATATGTGTATATGCTAGATTCCAATCTAATCCTTAAGAATCACATATGCTTGCTGTTAAAAGAATCATAAGATATCTGAAAGGAACAAGTAATCTAGGTCTATGGTTTTCAAAACATTCTTCATTGAATTTAATTGGATTTTTGGATGCTGATTATGCCGGTTATAAAATTGATAGTAAAAGCACTAGCGGCACATGCTAATTTCTATGGTTGAATTTAATCTCATGGCACTATAAGAAACAAAACTCGGTAGCACTATATATTGTTGAGGCAGAGTATGTTGCTGTAGAGAGTTGTTGTGCACAAGTGTTATGGATTAAACAACAACTAGAAGACTTTGGTGTTATACAATCTAAAATTCCTTTCAAATGTGATAACACAAGTGCTACAAATTTAACAAAAAATCTAATTCAATATTCAAGGACTAAGCTGATGTGGGATGACTCTAAGAATTGCTAAACATGCATGAAAAATAGTAAACTAATTTTTTTAGTAATTTTTATCATTTTTTTTGCAGGCTAGATTTCTAAAATAAAGTAAGAACTAGCGGAAAGACTAGCAATACAAAGAATCATCATATCGCAGGCAAACTCATGCAAAATAATAAATTCCATGATCCGAGAATTGAGAAACTCCTGGATTAGGATAGCTTATCTTCATCAAATCATAAATTAAAGAAGGAAATGATGTTACTAATCAGTGATTTGAAGAACTTCCGATGAAGGGATCACACAGCACTTTGATTAGAGCCTGGATGATGAAGCTTGGTTTTCCTTGAACTGATGATTGATTTGGGTGGTCTTGGTGGCAAGGAAAGCCTCCTTTGAGGGGGTGAAACACCTCAGGGATCCTGCAAAATGTCAGGGGTCAATCAAAATAGCAAGTAAGAAAAAGAAAGGAACTAGGTTTAAAAGGAATCAGGTTAGGGTTTAGAAGCGGGGCGGCTTGAAGCTTGATGAAGATCTCCTTGCTTGGTGGCCTAGGGCACTCCTTCTTGTACATGTGAAGCCTTGGATGGTAGTGACTTAGGGCATGGAAGGATGCTAGGGCAACAAGGAATTCGGCTAAGTAACAGAACACAAACACAAACCAAAGAACCAAAAGAACAAAGTAACACAAGCTCTCAAGCTCAAAATAAATTCACCAGGGTTTTGATATCATAAATAAAAGTTGCTTATAAGAGGGGGAGGGGTGGGGTATTTATAGAGTTTTCATGTCCTTTAACTAGGGTTACAAGTCTTCTCCTAGCTAGGTTAGAAAAACACATCTTAAAACAATTAGGAGCATAAGTCCCAAATAGGTTAGGATTTGACCTAGTCTTCTCCTTCTCCCTTCATGCTTTGACTATTCCACTCAAGGACACCTCTTGGACTTGGTCAACAGTTCAAGGATGCCTAGGAGGGCGTGTTGGGCTTCTAGAGGTAGCAAGAGGCCAGCCCAAAGGGGCTTGGGCCTCTTGGAAGCTGGGGTGGCATGGTAGCCTGGTAGCAAGAATATTCCATGGAATCTTGCTTCTTTAGTGCTTGGGCTTGGTGCATGGGCTTGATTTTCTTGGGCTAGGATGCAGGTGGACCTCTGGAATCATGGATGCCCTGGTTTAGAAATATGCTATGGTATCTGGGAAGGAATCTGGGCATCTAGAGGACATCTGGAAAGAATCAGGATTTTTGAAAGCATCTTGAATCCTGGGTTGTCACACAAAATCCAATGGGCCAATGTAGTGGCCTCTGACTCCTGGATGTGGCCTGGTAAAACTCCAAAATAGGGTAACCTCTCTTGTACAAAAATTGGGCTCATACTAGACTCATAACTGATGTACAAGACTCAAAATTAGACTATGGTTGAGGGTTGAGACAAATCAACTAATCTCAACTTATTATATGACTCAATTACAAAACTTTCAAAACTTTGACACAAGACTAAATAAACCATATGGGATCCAGGGATCTGTGTCTGATCTTGGTGTCCCCACCATAGGCACATAGAGATTAGATACCATTTTATTAGAGATCATGTATTGAATGGTGACATTGAACTAGAATTCATCCCTGCTGAGAGCTAACTTGCTGACATTTTCACTAAGCCAGTCAATCAGGATAGATTTGAGATGATTAGAGGAGAATTAAGTCTTTGTGATCCCTTTTAGATTTTCCAAATCTAATTCCTTCAAAATTAAGGAAAAATTATCTAAAGAACCTCCAACATCAATTCAACATCTTTGAGCACCTTTTCATGAATTTTCCTGAACTTATTTTCATTTATGATCAATTTTTAACTTTTTGTGGAAAGTTTCTGTTCGAGTTGACTCAGGCAATTATGCTCAGGTCGAGCTGACTTGAATTACTATTGTTTATGGTTTTGCTCTGGTCGAGCTAACTCGAACAATTTTAGGGTTAGTCATGCTGACTCAGATATCGAGCAAACATTTTTTAATAGAGCCGTAAAGCATTTTCCAAATTTTTTTATCTTTTGTTCTCCCTCTAAACCTTAGAACTCCACTCAAAACCTCTTCCAAAATCTCAAAATTTATCTCCCTTGAGCTCCAATCTTCCAATTTCTCCCAATTCTTGCAATGGCACCGAAAATGGCTGTTGGGAAGAGATCAACAAGGGCTGCTCCATCTACTGAGATTGAAAGAAGGACTAAGCATCAGCAAGAGGAGTCGACTTGAGCAGTGGAGAGAGAAGAATAGCAAGAAATCCGAGAAGAAAGGGAATTGGCCGCCGCTCCTTCTCCGAGGCAAGTAATTTTTATGTCTAATTGCCTAGTTACAAGTGGTCGAATGATTATTTTCTCTTTTCTCAAAAATTTAGGGCTGAAAATTGGTGATTCTATTGAAGAACATGGTTGGAGTTACTTTTGCTCATTGAATGTGTCTACTTATCCTACCCTAGTTAGAACAATTTATAAGAATCTGAGACTTGAGGCACAACACATTGAATCCATAGTGAAAGGCAAGAGAATAATCATTTCTGAAGAAAGATTGAGTAGTCCATTAGAAATGCCAACTAAAGAGTCCAAACATCTAGTGCTAAAAGATAGAGAAAAGACCCTAAGAACTGTGCCAGGCAGGGAAGATGTCAGTGGAATTGTAATTGTAATGGCAAACACATTATCCCTAGAGATGAGACTGCTCCATAATTTTGTCAGTCAGACCTTTCTTCAAAGAATAGGAAGGTTTGATTGGGTAAGTGAGAGAGACTTGTGTTTCATGGAACATATCATTGAGGGGAAAGCATTGAATTTACCCTACATTATAATTATGATGATGAAAAAAGGTTGTGAGGAAAGTGAAGGCATGCTTACCCTATGGAATGGTGTTAACATTATTATTTTAGGCTTCCAGGATCAATTTTGAAGGGGAAGATGGAAAGCCTCTTCACCATACAGATACTTGTTCTTCCAAATCTCTACTTAGAATGGGTTATATCTGTAGTGAAGGAGTATGGAAGAAGAAAGGGACTGATGCTAGGGCTATAGCAGCATCTACTAGTGATGATGATGATGATGATGATGAGAGTGTAGAGATACCTAGAGAGATCATTTTTGATACTACTGCACCCTCTACATTGGACCTCCAGAGCATGTTTTTGATGTTCCCATTACTGCTTCTACTAAGTTTGGCACCACTTCAGAGACTGCTATACTTGAGCATGCTACTATGGAGACTGAGCCTACTGGTTTCACTAAGGCTGTGAAGACAGTTTATACTGATTATGAGACTCCCTTACCTACTTCTCCACCAACACTAAGATCAAGAAGCTTCATGAAGAGATGGATACAGTTTAGTTTCAACTTGATCAGCTCAAAACCACTATCAATGCATCATTTGCCTCTCCTAGACCTCGACCTGTACCTACATCTCAACCTACACCTCAACCTAGACCTACCTCTACTCCACATCCTAGGCAGCTAGCTCCTCATCTTAGGCCCCAAGATTTTGAACCACAGTTTGTGGACCCAATAACATCTATGCTATCTTTTGGACCATCTTTTGTACCACCTTTTGGGCCATCCAATAGTACTAAGGTAGATATACCCAGTGATGGTGAATAGACTTTTAATATTAATCTTTTGTAATGTATAATGAAAATTTTATGAATGTAATGAATATATTTTTGGCATATCTTCTGTGTATAAATTGAGCTTGTGCAATATTCTTAATGATACTTTCATTTGTACAATGCTAATCAAAATAAATTTTAATTAGAATATCAAAGTTGAGAAGAGAACGTGAAATTATCTCAAACAAATATTATCAACTTTCTCTTTCTATTATAAAAATTGAGCTTTGAAAGATCAATTGAACACCTTTTTTGATTGCTGACAAAAAGGGGGAGAATGTTTAAAGTTACATGAAAAAGAATAAAAAAGTTGCATAAATATGAAAGAAAAAGGGGGAGAATGTGATTAAAAATGTGAAATTGCATATATAAGTAAGGGGAAGAAAAATTGTTGAATCTAAATGACTTTAGTTCATGCTCTATGCTCTCAAAATCTGCACACATTCATTAAAGATCTTAAAGCATTAACTCTGATACTTTTCAATTCTAATATATTTCTGCTACTTTGTAAAATTGAGCTTTGATACTTTGCATACATTAATAGCTCTGATACTTTGTGAAAGTGCTAGCCTTAACACTTTGATACATATAAAAGCACTGATACTGTATAGTTTCTTTTTCACAAAAAGCTCTAATACTTGCAAATATAATTAGTTCTGATACATGTTAATGCTCACTTTCAAATTCAGTTATACATATAATTGTAAAGAATTTTTTTTATGCCCAGTGTTTTGTCATCATCAAAAAGGGGGAGATTGTTGACCTCATAGTGATTTTGATGATAACCAAACATTGGAGCATGCATTTGTTTTACTAACAACTCTTCAAGTGTTTTACAAGTTTTTGTAGGATGATTTCATTGTTTAATTTCAACTCCTACATTCCTAGTTTTAAAATGAGTTGTGTTGTATGTAATTCATTTAAAGAAGAATCCAAAGAAAAAGTTAAGTAAAAATCATGAAAATGGGTTACTTCTAGATGTGTTTCAAGCGTAAAATTCCTTAGAAATATGGTTAGAAGAGTTTAAAGGCACCTTGAGACCTTGATGGCTTACTTGATGATTTATGGAGAAAGATTATAATTCACTAAAGAATTTATCTGAGCCGACTCTAGCACATGGCATGCATGAAGATTCTGGCATGCAGATATTCGAGCTGACCCGAAGAAAATCTGAGCTGACTACATTGTACTGTCAGACATCCGAGCTGACCCTTCAGAAGTTCGAGCCGACTCTTCCAGAGTCCAGAAAAAGAGCTCTGAGAACTATAGCCAATCGAGCCAACTCTAAAGAGAAAGAGCCAACTCTTCCAGACTACATTTTTGAAGGCCTAAGGATCCGAGTCGACTAGAATCAAGGCGAGCTGACTCTTATAGAGTGAGGAATCAGAACATTGTAAAACCGAGCCGACTAGAATAAAGTGAGTCAACTCAACCAGAACTACTCTGAGGATCCGAGCCAACTAGAGCAATCTGAGCCGACTTGAAGGTCGATTTTAGACTTATAACGGCTAGTTCCAAAACTTGGAATTTGAATCCAAAAAGTACTTCAACGGTCAAATGTCACATCCCAACAGTCTACAATGACTAAAATCATCTAAGAAGAGTACAAGACTATATATTTGAGGGATTTGAACTACTTTAAAATAAGAGATGATGAGTAAATGCTAAATTGAATATCCAAGCTACTTTGTAAGCAAGAGAGCACCACAAGAGCATTCAAGATAGTTTCAAGCCTTCGCCAACTTCCAACAAAAGCCTGAAGCATTTATTGAAGAAACTGAAGAAGCCAATCTAGTGCATTGAAGTGCAATCAATTGGACTTCTCTTGAGCTGCATCGGCAACCATCCAACAAAATTTGTTTATCATTCTATTGCTTTCTTTTTACAATTATCTTTTGAATTGTTGAGTTATTGGTGAGCCTGGTTTAAAAACCAAATAGGTTCTTGGTTAGCCTATATTAAAATCAAGTGTTGGGTTCTTGGTGATCCTGTTAAAACCAAAGGTTAGGTTTCTTTTGTGAGCCTGGTTTAAAAACCAAAGTGTAGAGGTTTGGATTGTGAGCCTGTTAAAATAATCTGACTATATTCCAGTGGGGGATATAGTAGAAACCCCAAGTGGTAATCTTGAATAGTGGATGTAGGAGCCGGGTTGCTTCGAACCACTATAAAATTTTCTATATTTGTATTATGCATTCTTTTTAATCGTGCTTCTGCTTTTAATTATCTCAATCATGGCACTCAACACTTCAAAAGATTTTCAAAGAGCATATAATTGCTTAAACTTTTTAAATTCTTAATTCACCCCCTCTTGAGAAAGCCACCTGGGCAACAACATTCTTTCTTGCTTATAAAGATAAATCTTTTTCAGTATTTGTGAAGTTTTACCAAAAGATTTCTAATGAAAAAGGTATTTCAGTTATTTGCATACGTAGTGATCATGGTTCTGAATTTGAAAATCAAGATTTCAAAAATTTTTATAATGAGAAAGGTATTAAACATAATTTTTCTGCACATAGGATACCTCAGTAGAATGGGTAGTAGAAAGGAAAAATCATACTTTAGAAGAAATGGCATGCACTATGCTTTGCGAAAATGATTTGCTAAGATATTTTTGGGCTAAAGTGATTAACACTACTTGTTATATTTTGAATCGTATTTTAATTCATCCTATTTTAAAGAAAGCTCATTATGAACTTTGGAATCAAAGAAAACCAACTTTAAAGTATTTTCGATTTTTGGTTGTAAATATTTCATTTTAAATAATGGTAAAGATAATCTTGAAAAACTTGATGCCAAGTATGATGAAGGTATCTTTCTAGGATATTCTACATCAAGCAGGGCATATATAATTTTTAACAAAAGAACCCTAGTTGTAGAGGAGTCTGTACATATAGTTTTTGAAGAGTCTACCGACAAATCCTCTAGGAAAGAGGATATATCTGATGTATGTGCAGGTGCTGAAATGCTAAAGAAGCTAACATTAGAAGATCAACCCTTGTAACAAAGTGAAGAAGATCAAGATAAATGTGAAAGAGAAGAAGCCATATAATCCACACCAAAGTATCAAGATCTAACTAAGGAGTCTAGGTATGCTCATGGACATCCTAAGAAATTAATCCTAGGTGATCCATCTAAAAGGGTAAGAACTCGATCTTCAATTAGAAATGAATGTAATTATATTTCTTTTGTTTCTCAAATAGAGCCAAAATATTTTGAAGATGTTGAAAAAGACCCTAACTGGATAAATGCTATGCAAGATGAACTAATTTAGTTTGATATAAATAATGTTTGGGCATTAATAGAAAGACCATCAAATGCTTTTATTATTGGCATAAAATGGGTGTTTAGGAATAAATTAGATAAAAATGAAATTATAACTAGAAATAAAGCTAGGCTAGTTGCCAAAGGCTATAATCAGGAGGAAGGAATTGATTTTGATGAAACCTTTGCTCCTGTTGCCAGACTTGAGGCAATTGGATAACTATTAGCATTTGCTTGTTTTATAAATTTCAAACTTTTTCAAATGGATGTTAAAAGTGCTTTTCTGAATGGTTACATAGCAGAAGAAGTTTTTATAGAACAACCACCTGGTTTTGAAAATCGTGTATATCCTGATTATGTTTACAAATTGCATAAAGTACTTTATGATTTAAAGGAAGCACTCCGAGCATGGTATGAAAGACTTAGCAAGTTTTTGATTAAAAATGAATTCTCTAGAGGCCATGTTGACATAACCTTATTTCTAAAGAAGAAAAATGATGATTTATTGGCAGTACAAATATATATTGATGATATTATTTTCGGTGCTACTAATGAACTTCTTTGTCAAGAGTTTGTAAGCTTGTGTAGGGTGAGTTAGAAATGAGCATAATGAGAGAACTCAATTTCTTTCTCATACTTCAAATCAAGCAAACCAAAGATGGAATCTTCATCAACCAAGCTAAGTATACAAGAGAAATCTTAAAGAAGTTTGGGATGGAGACTACTAAGTCAATAGGTACACTTATGAGCTCCTCTTGTAAACTTGATAAAGATAAGCATGGTAAATATGTTGATCAAAAATTATATAGAGGTATGATTGACTTTTTATTATATTTGACTGCCAGTAGACCAGATATAATGTTCAGTGTATGCATGTGTGCTAAATATCAGTCTGATCTTAAAGAGTCTCATTTGTTGGCAGTTAAGCGCATTATTGGATACTTATCTGGTATAATTGATATTAGTTTGTGGTATTCTAGAGACTCATCTGCTGATTTAATTAGTTTTTCTGATGCTGATTTTCCTGGATATAAACTTGATAGAAAAAGTACTAGTAGAACTTGCCAATTTCTTGGAGTTAACTTAATCTCCTGGTTTAGCAAGAAACAAACTTCAGTTGCACTATCCATAGCTGAGGCTGAGTATATTGCAGCAAGAACTTGTTGTGCTCAAATCTTGAGGACTAAGCAACAATTTGAAGATTTTGGAATTAAATTAACTAAGACACCCATAAAATGTGATAATACTAGTGCAATGTGCTTAATTAAAAATCCTGTTCAGCATTCTAGAAGCATGCATATTGAAATTAGGCATCATTTTATTAGAAATCATGTTCAAAATAATGATGTTGTGCTTGAATTTATTTCTACTAAATTATAATTAGCTGATATATTGACCAAGCCTCTCCAAGAAGATCGGTTCAGTATGATTATAAGAGAGCTTGGGGTCATCAATCCTTTTGTTTAAAAATTCTACTCTTTAACCCATGAAAGATCAATTTATATATCAATCATATTTAATTTTCTTGAGTTTCACCATAATTCTATTGATTTTGATCAATGCTTCATTTTCTATTTTCTTCGATTTTAAGTCAAAGTGTCGACACTTGGCCCTGTGTCGTGAGTCAACACTTGGATGGTGACAGACTGAGATAAAAGCCAGAAATGAGGTATTTTTGAGATCTTTTCTCTTCCAAATTGAGCCGACACCTGCTCTAACTGTGTTCTTTCCGCTTCTTCCCTCCAATTTTCAACTCCAACTCTCTCAAATTCCCGATTAGGATAGTTTTGGTTCACCATAATCCCTCTTCCATTTCATTTTTTTTGATAATTGAAACCCTAGATTTTCTCTCCTCTTTTGCATCAATCCTTGATTTTGTGGAATGGGTCCTAAGAAGCAAGTTGTCCATCATCCTCGGCCATCCAATCAAGAAGAAGAAAGAAGAACTAAGGCTAGACATGAAGCCAGTACATCGGATGCCCCTGCTCGACTTCTTTTTCCTGTGGCTAGTTGGATGGATACGAAGACCATCATCGGAGGACACCATGTAGACTTCGCATTCATTGACCAACAACATTTTCAGATAGGCTAGTGGCTTAGGGATGCTGGTTTGGTTCCATTATGCTCTTTGACAAAGAGATTTTACCTAGGCTTGATGCGAGAGTTTTATGGATCTTTAGCCCAAGATAGTGATCGATGGGTCGCACAGGCTCATGGCAGAGATGTCCTAGTGACAGCAGAGATTCTGAGCAGAGTATGGGACATACCCATGAAAGGATCTGTAGCTGATAGCTTAGTAGATAGACTCAATGGTCTCCGATGTATCTTCGAGACATATGACTTGCCTAAGGGAGCCACTGTTGTTGCATCCAAACTTCTAGCTGAGATGAGGTTGCTGCATCATATTGTAGCCCAAATCCTTCTATCGAAGACCGGCCATTTCAACTTTATCATAGAGAGAGAGCTACTAGCGATGGTGTCTCTAGTTCAGCATGCTCTTATTTGCCTACCAGTACTTATGGTACAGTAGATGATGGAGGCATCTATGAGTCAGAGATTGTGTTTATCCTACGGGATGGGCTTGACTTTGCTCTTCAGAGCTTACGGTATTGTTATGGATGATGAGCCCTACCGGATGTTAGTGTACACTGATGTCTATGACATCAGATTTCTTTATCGGATGGGGTATCAGCTAGTTAGAGGCCAGTGGAGATGATGAGTATCAGGTCATGCCACTGACAGAGATGAGGATCTAGCGGAGGAGGAGCGCATATTTTTGGGTGAGGCAGGACCTTTAGAGACACACAATGACATGCCTGAGATTCAGCCCGAGCCTTTAATGCAGCCAGAGCATGCTCCTTAGCCTGAGCCAGCATGATCAGATATTCCAGGAGCTTCTGAGAGTCTTGAGGACAGAGTCGCTTGCATTGAGATAGAGATTATGATCATTCATCAGCGAGTCGATAGTTTTATTATGGAGACTAGAGAGAGCCATCAAAGTTTGAGAGATGGGATCTCTGCCATTCTGTCTGCTTTAAGTAGACCCTTTTCTGGGAGTGTTCCCGTTTCTTCAACTCCAGCTGATTCTGCTCCAGTTCCACCTGCTTCAGGGCTGACATTGATGGTGATCATAATGATGATGTGACTGACTCTGACGAGTTTGACTTTCCAGATGTGATGACAGAGCCAGTGCCGAAGATAACAGCTGACCCTCCTAGGAGTCCCATTCATGATCCATTGAGTTTATCCTTCCAGACTCCTATCCTACCCACACCTCCTTCTAGACCAGCTAATCATTCTACCATTCCTATACTCACACCTATCATTTCTTTAGTTGATACACCTATTATTAATACACCTGTTGTTGATTCTCCATCATTACATACATCTTCCCTTATTCGAGAACTAGGATTTTATACTCCTGGTTTCCATCCTCTTAATTTCGGTCCTTTATTTGATCAAACACCATATCCTATAGTTTTCGAGGCTGTTACTCCGATCAGTTCTTCTCCTACTGCTGACATAGCTTCTACCTCTTCTGTTCCAGCTGGAGGGATGATTTATGTTAGACACGGAGAATGAGATCGTCATGTTCCATGCAGACCAACCAGGACTCATCTTCGATCTATGTGACCTCGATCTCGTACTTCTACTGATACCGGACCGATCGAGATTGGATCCTCAGATGATGAGGATGATGCTTAGGATAGTTTCAATATTTAGATAGTTTACATTTCTGCACTTGTTGTATGTTTCTTTTGATGCTTATTTACTCTTATATATCAATTTTGTATCAAATGAATGAAACATTTTCTTCTACTTTATGTTATGACTTTGAATGAATGAAATGCATTACTTAACTTCAGTGATTTACTCACATTTATATTTGCATTGATTGCCTTCTTCCTTCTTTTTTAATGATAACAAAAATGGGAAGAAATAAGTATAAATGTGAATGATGAAATAAGAGATAAGTTTTTTTTTAAAAAAAATACTTTGAAAAATGAGATATGTTTTTAAAATTTGAAAATTTTTGTTCATTAAGTGAGGGAGAGTAATCCCTCCTTTGAATTGGAAAATTTGTTTTGCTAAAATTCTCATGTCCAATTCTTACTTTTAGATGCTTAAATTGCAGCTTACTATCATTTAAAGATCTTCAAAAATCAATTTTACAGATCATCTTTTCAGGGGGAGTATCTATACTCTTCACAATATTCTATTTTGCTGAATTTATTACTCTTGAGCATGTTTTCTTTAGAGTATCATGATACATGAATTTATTTCTTATATATATTTTAAACTTTGATACTTTAGCTCAAATCAGTTTCAAAAGAGAATTTTAAAATCTACAATAAATATCTCTTTTTGTATTTCAATACCTATTGCAATAAGCTCTATGCACATTGAAACTTTTTTTTAAAAGCTCATTACATAATTTATACTTAAAGGTTTTTTCATCATCAAAAAGGGAGAGATCGTTGACTCCGTTATTGATTTTGATGATAAGCAAAATGCTTAAGTATAAATTGAGTACTAATTATTTCTTTGAAGTATATTTTTATAGAAAAAAATGCTCATCAATTCAACAAAATTTGATTGATTGTCAAACAATGAAAAAGTTCCAACTATGGATGAAAGATCAGTTTAAAGTGGACTTTAGTAGTTGAAGAATGCTTAAAAGGACACAAGAATTCATTACAATTTGGTTTCAGCAAAAGTTAAGGTATTTTTGAAGAAATCTCAGTCAAGTATCTACTTATGATAGTGGAAGTGTCGACTCAAGGATTGGCTCATCGCTTGAGACTTTTTTATTACAGAACTTGCTGAAGTTGAAGACTTGCCTAAAGTGTTGACATATGGATGTCAAGTGTCGACTCAAAGTATCGACTCACCAGAGTAAGTGTCAACTCATTTGAGAATTCCAGAAAGCTTTATTGAAAATATTTGAACTAGGTGTCGACTCAAGTGTCAACTCATTTGAGAATTCCAGAAAGCTTTATTGAAAATATTTGAACTAGGTGTCGACTCATGGAATGCAAGTGTCGACCCTAAATGTTGACTCATAGCTTGAAGTATCGACACTTGGAGTTCTAAGATACTACAAAAAAAGTCATATACACCCACACTTTTTAGACATGTAAAATACATACGTGAATAAAAATTCAAATTCTAAAAAAGGGTTATATATATCCACGTTTGGCAAACGTGAAAATGCTATAATCAATTTGTAACTTACATTTCAACTATTAAACATGAGTAAATCAAATATAATGGATAAACATTTATATGCCAAGAAAAGAGTATCCAAAAAAATTAATACCGATCCCTAGTTAAAAGCTATTCCAAACTCGGGTGATTAACTCTAACATAAATGGATCGGATCTAGATATTTAATATCTAGACCTGAGACCCGACTAAAAATATAATATAATATAAATTTAAATAATATAATATAATATAATATAATAAAGTATAATATGATATATTTTATAATTTATTATAATATATTATTTTAAATTTTATATTCTAAATATTAAAAATATAATTACATTATATTATAATTTATCATAATATATTACAATGTATCATATTATTTTATATTTAATATAATGCCAAATATTGATTTTAGTTATATTAAAACATATTAATATTTAATATAATATAGTATTATATAATTTATTTTGATTTTGCATGATTTTATATAATTTTGCATGGTAAAAACATATAATATAATATAAAGTAATATAATATAATATAATATAATATGATGTAATATAGCATATTCTATAATTTATTATAATATATTATTTTGTATTTTATACTTTCAAAAATTAAAAATATTATGCTATATTATACTATGTTATAATATATTATAATATATAATAATATATTATAACATGTTAGATTATTTTATATTCTATTATATTTAATATAATATCAAATATTAACATTTAAATACATTAAAATATATTAATATAATATATTTTTATATAATTTAATTTGATTTTATATAATTTTATATGATTTTTTTGATTTTATATTATTTTATATAATTTTATGCATATTTATTTGATCTTATATTATTTTATTTAATTTTTTATAAAATAAATTTTTAAAAACTTGATAACAGATATAAAATTTTTAATAATATAATATTTAAATTAATTAAGATTTTTTATAAAAATAATTTAAATCTTTCCCATCATCCGAGCTTCTTTATTTGCCAGTCTTGTAAAACTTTTTCCCTCCCCGTTCCCCCTGTAAATTTTTTTTCTTACCCCGTTTGGCCGACTTAGCTTCCCGCCTCCACCTCCATGGTTCTTAAATCTCCTGCCCAGGCCTCTCCTCCTCCGGTGCCGACTTCATTTCTCATGCCTCCATCGCCGGTGCCCTCACCCCGGCTCTCATTTCCTTAGGCTAGTTCGAAAGTTCCTCAAGTTGATCGTAAGATCGCTAACTCAGAGGTAATAAATTTCGATTTCTGCATGTTTTTTTCTTGATTGTTTATCTTATATTCTATATTTTGAGGACTCCAATTATTTGCTCGATCTTCTCTTTATTTTTTGAAAATCAATCTAGGGTTTGTCCCATTCTGATAAACGAAGGAACTGGGTTCAATGTTCTCCCTACCTTTTTTTTCCTCTCTCCTTGCGAATTTGTGCATTAAGAAAATTTCTCATAATAGAGATTTAAAATTTTGCTCTCAGTCGCAACTCTATTTCTTAGTATGCTGTCTCGATCTCTTAACCATTGGTCTCTTTTCACCATTCAAAAATCCTCACAATTGCGGACTGGATTTTTCACTTGCCGAGATAATAATCTCTGGTTTTCTTTGCTTTAGAGGATGGTTTAGCACTCAGTTCTAGTTTTCTTCTAGGGTTTGCTATCAAGAGATCTTGATTTGGGTTTTTGGAGAGGGTTCTTGACTTGCGTAAAAGCTACCATGGCCATGGGTAGCGGAAATTATATTTTCTTGGTGGTTTAGGAAGAAATTTGTGTCCTAATTTTGCAAATCCAAGCTGCCGATGGGTTTTTGGTTGCATTTTCTTTGTTAATAGATCAATACTGAAAGCAGCCTACCAGGGCAAGTACTACCCAAGTTACTTTTTTGGGTAAAGAATTGAACTATACAGTGGTTTTACAGTTACAAAGAAAAGGGCTCTTGCATATTCCTAGGTTTTGTAGCAAAATAGAGGATTAGCAATGTAAGTTGGTTGCCTTCATTTGACCGATGGGCTCACCTGAGGGAAGTCTTTGTTCAGCTTCTTATGTTTCCTTCCGAGAAGATTTGACATCCGGAAACTTTTATTTATGGCACTCATTCTTTAAATTTCTATATACTCGGGTAGGTATAGGAATAGTTGGATCTTATTATTTACAACATCATGGAACCCAAAAGCAAACTTACTTGCCTACCTTAATTATCTGGTATTATTTTCTCAAGTCTATAAGGATGCAGTCTCCTCTGAAACTAAAATCATTGAATACTTTCTTAATTATCTAGGACTATTCATCTTTATGAGAGCATTTTACAAAATTATAAATATTACATATCCTATCCATATCCAAATACATTGTTAGATTAGAAAGAATCAAGATGTTATTAGATATCCAATCAACATCCACATCAATACTTGCATCCATTGAACTTTATTTAATGAAAATCAGGAAAAGGGAATAAAGAAATTAATTTATAATAAATAAATAATAATTAAAGTATTGATCAATGTTTGTAATTTTTATTATACAAAATATTTTTATTTAATTGTTTGTACCTTCATCTTGTATTTTGTATTTTATCCTTTCATAGATTATGAAAATGACCTCTCAAAAAATATACAATCCATGGGTGATTCAATTAAATCTTTATATTCATGAATATTTGAATTTAATTATTTATATTTATGGGATTATAGTTGTATTTTATTGATATTTTGATGTTATAATATTGAAATATATATTATCATGGTCATTATTGTATTGCTAAACATAAATAAGTTAATGAATGTTAATTCTTTTATTTTGTGCATTGACCCGTCGGTTCAACCATTGATCTGATGGTTGAACCGGTGACCCGGTGATCCAGTATCTTGTCCGGATCAATATCGACCTCAATGTTCTATGGTCCCCTCCATGTCTTTTTTTCCTTCATGATTTTATTTACATGGTTTTACTTAACATGCTTGCTTATAAATATATTTTTAATCATATTTCTTATTTTAAATGACTCTGTGAATAATAGGAAAATTTTAGTGGCCATTCTCGTGGGTTTGGTTTTGTAACTTTCTCGTCAGGAGAGAATATAAAGATAATAATTTATTTTTTAAATTTATTTTTCAAGATTTATACTTATGATCTTTAATTTTTAACATGTGCTTTAAGAACTCTTTGTTTAGATATATGTCCTTCATTAATCTATGTTTTTTTGCTTGTTTCTCCAAAGAAATTATTAATTTTTGGTTGTATTATTTTATCGATAGATATGCATGATAGTTGGTTAATCTTATTCTCTAATCTATTTATTAAAGAAAAAATCTATGAGGAACATCTATAGGTTCTTATTAGTAATTCTGGATCTAAACTTTTAGTTATTATTGCTATTATTTTTGTATCAAAATAATTTTTATGATGTATTAATAATATTTTTTTATTTCATAAAAAGTATAATGTGGGAGATGAGCATTATAATTTGTAATGAAGACTATGACAGGAAAATGGAGAGGAATGAAGTACTGTTTAAGAAAAAAGTACTTAATAAGAAATTATAATAAGAATAGAAAAAGACAAGGTGAAGTACTTAAGAATATACCAGAGGTTCAATGGAAGGAAGCTATAAATAGTTGATCTATTCTACAATGACAAGTATATAAAAATTATTATTTTTTATTGATTGAGATCAATTTTTGATAATAATTAATATTAGTTTTAAATTTTGGTATATATAGAACAATGACAGAAAATGGCAGATATCAATATTGACTGTAAGAAGAAGAACATGTATCCTTATTATGCGGGAACAAGAAGCTTCATGCAAATCAATCACCTATATGTAAAACCCATTCAAATTTCTTTAAGTACTTGTTTTGAAAAATATTGGTGTTATGTTCAACTACTTTTTTCTTATGTTGTATACTTAGTTCAAAAGGACAGGAAAAAAATTGAGCCATCTTTGCATGTGGGTGAAGACTCGTACTAGAAAGAATGGTAAAGTTGTAAATGATGCTGTTGCTTGACTAGTTGTAAGTATTTTTTACTAGTCAATTAAATTATAAGTCTATCTTATTTTTTATTGTAATATTTATTTCTTGTAATTAATATATACATGTTTACTGGAATCGAAAGGAAATATTTAAAGATGTAGAAGAGGATGAAGTATTTTTTAAACAGTTTGGCAAAAAAAGATTAGGCATGATCCATTGCTTAGGGATAGGACCAACTCCCAGTTCAACGTGGGGCTCTAAAGCAACAAATGAAGTCTTGAAAAAGGAAAATGAGAGTTTGCGTAAAATGGTTAATGACTTGGCAGGTCAAGTTGGAACTTTCCAAGTTCAGGTACAAATATTTATGGTTCAATAGTTTCGGTGAGTGCTTTAGTTAAATATGTAATTCTTTTTTTATTTCTATATAAATGAGATTGGATAATTTAATCTTTATTTTCAGAATTGTTCTGACTTTTTTGAAAATATAAAAATATCATGGAAGAACCCGATGACCATTCATTCTACTTGCTATTTGATTGATGAATTTAACCTGTTATTGTACTTATTATAAATGGGATATTGCCAACATGAAAGAAGCTGATGATCATTCACTAAAGATAGATAACATATCATCTATTAGTAGAAAACATAATCCAAAGATATCTATGATATTATTATTTTATATAATATTTGTAATTTAATATTTTTTAAGAAAGTTTGCTAACTCTCTATTATTTCTAGAATGGTGATAGAGTTGAACTAAACTCATCTCAAGTGAATATATTACTCATTCTTGAATCATCTAAAATTGTAAGTGAAATTTATTTTAATAAATTTATAGATTTTAATAGAATGGTTCAATGTTATTAAGTGATGAATCATCAAGACTTATTTATTATATTATATGAAATCTTGCATGGTGAAGAAGTAGTTTTATTGGATATCTCACAGAAAGAAGTAGGCAAATGAACATTTATTTCTGATGATAAAGACAAGATGTTGATGGACAAAAATTTGGGAGATATGTTTTGTGAGGTTTCTGTTTCTTATATAATTGAGCCCACCACTCCATTGCTTGAAAAGGACAAAAGTTGATCTTTAATAAAGCATGCCATGGGTGTAGGCTCAGGTAGGCAACCCAAGAGGGGGGGTGAATTGGGTTTTATAAAATTTTTGTACTATTTGAAAGATGTGAACTAAAGCAAGTATATGCTAATGCAATTCAAGTACTTGTGTATTTCAAATAAATGCAGCGGAAATAAAGAAATAAAAGCATAAGGAGAACAATTACACAAACACAAAGATTTATAGTGGTTCGGTGCCAACCAAGCACCTACATCCACTCCCCAAGAATCCCTTGGGAATTCCACTAAGTTTGGTTTTATAACTTAGGCTCACCAACAACCTTTACAACTTGTTTTGTCTTCGGGCTCACAAGTCAAACCCTAGTTGGTTTCAAGGCTCACCAACAACCACCCTTGGTTTTACGGGATAACCAAGAATTTAAACAACTTGTTTTGGCTTCGGGCTCATAAGTAAAACCCTAGTTGATTTCAAGGCTCACCAACAACCACTTTGGTTTTCAAGGCTTACCAAAAACCTCTTTGGTTTTCCAAGGCTTACCAAAAACCTTAAGTAAAACAATGTAAGAGCAAGTATAAAAGAATACAATAAAAGCTTTCTAAAATAAAGCAAATATCTCTTTGAAGCCCGTTGAGAGTTGATGAAGATCTTGTCTTCAAGTTGATGAAGCCTTTGATTGATGCTTGAGGATATGAACTTTGGATGCTCTCTTTGAAACTTGGAAGCTTGAAGGCTTGAACCACTCAACTCTTGAATCCTTGAAGAATATTCAAAAATCTCACCAAAGGATTACTTCCCCAATTGATTTTTGATGTTTATATAGCCTCCCAACACTTAAATGATCGTTTATAGCCGTTAGGAAGGAAAATATGACCGTTTGGTAGCAAGTTGGAGTTCTGCAGCCCAGAAAACTAGCCGTTACTGTTCAAGTGTCGACACTTCACCTTCAGGTGTCGACACTTCAGTTTCAAGTATCGATACTTCAATTTCCAGGTGTCGACACTTCACTTCCAAATGTCGACACTTCAGCTCCAGGTGTCGACACTTCACTGAAAGAGCTTTCTGAAGTTTTCTGTTTGTCTCAGGTCTTGAGTCGACACTTCACTCTTCAAGTATCGACACTTGATATTCTGGTGTCGATACTTTATTTCCAAGTGTCGACACTTGCCTGTGCCATTGCTGAAACATCTTCAAATTGAAATTTTAACCTTTTCAAGTTCTTCCATATTAATTCCAAAGTCTATATACTTGATTTTTCATTAACTTAAGGACTTTTTCAACTGAAATACAATCATTTCTTCATTCAACATGGTTGAGTACTAAGATCTGAGAAATACACTTAAAACACAATTAGTACTCATATATACTTAAACATTTTATCAATCATCAAAATCAAGATCAGAGTCAACAATGGGCACTCACATTATTTGGTGAAAAGATTATATATGTATATGTGTACATTATTGGTTTAATAATGATTTATACTAGCTCTGAAATGATGTATATTTATATGATTCCTTTCTTTTATAGATTTAGGTGATATAATGGAAGGTGTAAGGAAGATATAGAGATTTTGCAAAGTTTCCTTCATTTTTATTATCTTTATGGTGTAGCAAAATAGTTGTAACTTGTTTTATGATATGTTTTGAGTTCTAGTATTTATTTTTTTTTGAAATCAGTACTATCTTTTGTTTCTTATTTTTTGAATTTTGATGAAATTAACAAAGTTGTTGAGATAATATTTTCGTGAGACTATCACTACGTATGTTCAACTATATTTAATATAATGATGAAAATAATTTTGTTTGTAGTTATTTTATGTCTTTTTATTTTTATTTGTTATTGCAAGTAATTCATATTTTGAAATTGGATTAAGCAGGACTATATTTAATTATATACTCATATTTTATTATTGATAGTACAGGTTCATTTATATCCATGTTTTGTTAATTACAATGAATTTTAATTTGTGTATTTAATTATCCACATTTTATAAAGGAAGGTATAAACTAGATTTATATGCACGTATACAATCTTACCTACGTTAGATATTACGTGGATAAAGCACATCTACACATGGAAAAAAAAACGTGGCTATAAGCGACACCCATGCCGGACATATCCATGTTAACCAAACGTGTGTACCAACATGGGTGTAGACATATATCCACGTTTTTTAAGCTTTTATCCATATATTTTCTATGTGGGTGTAGTTCAGTTTTTTTGTAGTCTAGAACAGTAACGGCTAGTTTTTCAAATGTAGAACTTGCTCCTCTTGGCTCCAATGGCTAGTTTTTCATGTCTAACGACCATAAACAGACTTTAAGGCCTTGGAAAGGTATTTAAATGATTCAAATCAAATCTAAACACAAGTAGAATCAAGAGGATTAAGAGAGAAACACCAAAAGAAAGAAAAAGTAAGTGCATTCATTCAAATTCATTGAGAGCAACTACCTTCAAGCAAAAAGAAGTCTCCAAGCATTCAAGAGCTTTCAAAAGCTTTCAAGAGCTTTCAAGAGCGTTCAAGTTCAACCTTCTTGAGCATTAATAGAGGCTTCATCAAATTGAAGACAACACTACATCAAAGCTTTAAAGAGATATCCGCTTTTATTAGAAAGCTTTCATTGTTTCTTTACTTCAAATTTATTCTTGTTATAAAGGTTTTTGGTAAGCCTATTGGAAAACTAAGAAGGTTGTTGGTTAGCCTTGAAAACCAATTAGGTTCTTGGTTTGCCCATAAAACCAAAGGAGGTTGTTGGTGAGCCTTAAAACCAATTAGATTCTTGGTTAGCCCAGAAAACCAATTGAGGTTTTGACTTGTGAGCCTTGTGAAAACAAGTTGGGTTTGATTAGTGAGCCCGAAAAACTAATCAGCTGTAATTGGTTGAGATTATAGTGAATTCCCAAGTGGGCCTTGGGGAGTGGATGTAGGTGCATTGGAAAGCACCGAACCACTATACTTGATTTGTGTTTGTGATTACTTCCATTTGATGTTCTCTTGTCAGATTAGTTCAGTGAATTCATAGCCTAATGAGCACCCACATCCTTCCTTGTATTAGTGTCTCTACACAAGTGGCTGTGAGACCAACCACCCTCTCTATCGAGCATACATAAGATGTGCTAGTCTTTTGGATTCATTGATCCCTGAATCGATGATCCTACGATCAGGAATATTTTATAGTAGGGTTCATAGGAGCTTAGGTCTCACCGTTGTAATCTCTATCACAACCCTAATTCCATTGCCCTAATGATGGGGACATCAACAAGAAGGAAACATTTTAAACTAATTCTTTTGATTTTTGCAGCTAATATAGGCTACTTAAATCTAATAAAAGCCTTGGGATGAAGCTCACATCACTAAGCTGGTGGGGGCACCAAGATCAGACACAGATTACTAGGCCCTATTTGGTTTACTTAGTCATGTGTCATAATTTTGTAAGAAAGTAAGATTGAGTTGTAATAAGGTGGACTAGTTTATTTGTCTCGACCTAGTCCAGTATATTGAGTCCTCTACATTAGTATGAGTTCAGTATGGGTCTAAATTTTGTACAAGAGAGGATGTTACCCTATTTTAGAGTTCCACCAGGCCTCATTCAGGAGCCAGAGGCAATTACATCAGCTTGGGAGCTCAATTGATACGCAGGAGCCCTAAACACCCTCCAGATGCCCTCCAGGTGCCCTGATTCCCTCCAAATGCCATTTTAAATGCCAGATTCCCTCCAGATGCTTCCAGAAAATTCCATATGCCAGGAGCCCATATTTTCCAGGTTATTCCAGCACTCCAGGCCTTAAAATTCCAAGTCCAGCAAGCAAGCCCAAGCATGAAGAACCAAGATTCCAAAGAATATGCTGATAGTAGGGCATCCCAGCTTCCAGGGCCTAAAGCCCATGCACCAATCTGAAGGAGGACGACCCCTTGCTACCCCTTGGAGCCCAACACACCTAGGATAGGCATCCTCCATGAGTTGACCAAGTCCAACATGGTGGAAGAGTTCAAATATAAGAAAGTTTGAGTTTTTATTTCATTCGACTCGTATACTCATAGTCCTAGGTTTATTTTATAGTCTTTCTCCCACTTAAATTATGTAAACCTATTCTAACTAGGAGAAGACTTGTAATCCCTTTAGGAGAGGGCAAGGGAACTTTATAAATACCCCACCCCTCCCTCTCTTGTAATCATCTTTTTCTTATGAATACAACTTGCTGAAATTTTGTGCTATTGATTTGTGATTGGTGTCTTTGCTTTGGTTCTCTACTTTGAGTGCTCTCCTTGTATGCCCTAGCCAAATCCCTGCTGCTTTAGCTTCCATCTACATCCTTGGAGATCAGCCACGCCCAAAGGAAGGCACCCTAGCTACTGCCCCAATCAAGCAACTGCTTCTTCCCAGGACATCCACACCTAAACCTAGTTCTTTCAATTCTAAATCCTAGTTTCTTATTCCTTTGTTTAATTGCTATTTTGATTGACCCTGATGCTTACAGGATCCCCGAGGTGCTTTCCCCTCCCCTAAGGAGGCCATCTTTGCTTCCAAGACTACCTAGATCAGCCATCAGATTTAAGGGAACGAGGCTTCTTCTTTCAGGCTCCAATCAGAGTGTGAGTAATCCTTTCCACTGCAAAGATTCAATCTCTGACTGGTAAGAAACCTACCATTTTCTTATTATCTGATTTGATGAAGATAGGCAATCCTAAACCAGGAGTTTTTCAACTCTCGGGTCCTGGCTACTTATTATCTTGCATGGGTTCTTTGCGATCATGATGATTCTTTGCATTGCTATTCCATTTGCTAGTTCTTACTTTTATTTAGAAATTTAGCCTATAAGCCTAAATTATAAAAATCATAAAAAAATTATTTTACTATTTTTCCTGGATGATTAGCAATCTTAGAGTCATCCAGCATCAGTTTGGTATTAGAGCGGATTTAGGATAGTTTTTATCTACTTTGCATTCACAAACCCAAATTTTAGCATCCTGTCCACTGCATTAGGTGTTTAGGTTTTATCTGATTTAGACATCTTAAATATTTTATTTTCTTGTAAAATTTGCACTTCATGTCCTATGTTTTATCCTAATAAATATAAAAATTTTTAATTAATTTTACTGAAACTCTAATTCTCTAAAATCCAGCATATTAGAAACCCTAACAGAGTCCTGATAATTTCTGTAGCAGTCCAAATACCCTAAGATTTTCATCATCATATGGTTTTTGTTCTACATGAAATTTGGTAGGTTTCATCATCCCTCTGTTCCAGATTTTTCTTAATTTTTTTTTGCATCAAGATCTGTGTCGAATTCTGCACCAACTAAAAATCTAATTCTTTGATTTATGCTGATTTTGCACTTGACTAACTCAAACCTAATCAACTTCCACACACCCCAATCCCAAGCCTAATTTGATTGCTAACCTAACCAACTTAAACCTAATTTATCATTGTATAAAATATACATAAAATATTTTTATTTTTCTGATTGTTTTAGATTGCATCAGGGCCATCGATTGCCATCATTTTTAACCTAATCTTAAGGGCAACTTAATATCTCAGATCAGGGCAAGATTTCATCACCTGTCCTGGACCTAAAATAACCATCATCATACTAACCCAAGCTTAATTAAAATCAATTAGACCTAATTTGCCCTAGAGGGCTAAGAGAGATCAACAGGTCGGCTACGAGCTATGTGGGCCAACTAGTACATTTAATCCTTTAGCTATTACTGAAAGCTGGTGTCTAAGGCTGGGGGTCCATAGTCAAACAACCTAAGTGGTGGTGGTTTTTAAT
The DNA here is from genome assembly GCA_021397845.1 of Areca catechu. NCBI lineage: Eukaryota > Viridiplantae > Streptophyta > Magnoliopsida > Arecales > Arecaceae > Areca > Areca catechu. Next base: position 120,734,759 of record CM038043.1, read on the forward strand.
TGGGTCCCTGCAAAAGCAAAGGGGGCCTCCCATACTCCCATCCCCTACCTGGCCAGTGGAAGGATTAGCTACTGGATTAGGTGTAAGTTGAGCTGACCCATTCAGTTTTGGCTCTAGGTCTAGGAAACCCTAATTGTACTAGTTTTTTTTTTTGCATGCTTGGCTGCATCATTCTACTTTGATTGTTTGATTTGTTGCAAGACCACTAGATTAGGAACCCAATACCAAAAGTCCAAACTTCAGTCCAGCCCAACTATGGATACCAATTTTGAAGCCATCATGAATCAGCTTGCCCAGTTAACTTCCCAAATGAACCAAGCTAATATCCAATCTCAAAACCAGTTTGTCCAAATAAATCAGTCAAACACCCAAACCCAAAATCAACTTACCCAAATGGACCAAGCCAATACCCAAATCCAAGCCCAGCTTGCCCAAATAAACCGTAGGTTTGACCAATCCGATACTAAGCTTGACCAAATGAACCAAAGATTCAACCAAGTAGGAACCCTAGGCAAGAGCCATAGAGTTGAACCCCAGGAACCCATAGTCCCTAGATATGAACCTGGTAGTAACCCACTATCCCTCAGTCAACCTGAACCCTATAGGATTGATATCCCTAAATTTGAACCCATAACCTTTAAACCCATAACCTATGAAACCATAACCCTTAGTTTACCCACCATTGTTACCCCAGACCTTAGTCAATTTTTCATTAGCCAAACCCCTCTTACCATCCCCATTGGTTCACCAAGATGACTTAGAAGAAGAAATATATGAGACTGACCCAAGTCTGGTAGAGGAGTATGGGATAGTGAGTCCATTGAAGATTTAGAAGAAGAAAAACCTATAGGTGACCAAGAATTAGAAGCCAACCCAGAATTAGTTGACCTAGTAGAAATCCAGGGAGAAGCCACCCTAGAGTTAACTGACTTTAACCACACCCAATCTATAGTGGAAGAACTCTTAAAAGAAAAAGACCATAAGAAATCCAATCCCACTATTAGAGTTTTACCTAAGGAGCCACTAGACGAAAGCCTAAGTAAAGATCCCAGTCCTAAATTTCTTAAACCCGATAACTTTATCAAGGATTTGGCTTATCAGTACCCTCAGGAAGAATCCCATCCTATAGTTCCTATTAATGATCTCTTCCCTGAGATTAGTAACCCACTCTTCCATGCTACAAACCCTGTAGGACTACCTCAAACCCATAAGGTCAATCTCATTAATCTAGGACTCATCCCTGAAACCCCTTCTAGTATTCTACTCTTTTTAATTCACCCTGAACCATCTCCTTATTTCTCATCCTGCCAGACTAACCCTGAATCCACCTCTTATTTTCTACCCTTTCCTGAAACTTCTTCTATTTTTACTATTAGGTTACATTTTATAGGAGTTTCCATGTTACATTCATTCATTGAGAATGTCATGTTTGCATTTTACTTTTGGAAAACACTATGGCATTTGCTAGGACTCCATAGTAAATTTTCATGTGCATGCCATGCTAGGGTCAAATGTAGAAAGTCTATGGTCTATTAGGTTTTGTCCCGTAGAGTCCAATAAAATTTTCTTTGATAGGAAGGTCTAGTCGAGTCTTTTAGGTATTAGTTTTGAGTTCAATAAATTCACAACCTTGAATCATCTGCATCTGCACTTACCTCTGCACAACATATGCATATGGAAATTAGTCAAGAGTTGAATCTAAGTAATGAACTAAATAATAACTTGACTAATTTTCAAAGAAAATATAAAGAATTTTATGCAGAGGAATATGTGACTGTCAAAGAATTTTCTGCTCACAAAGCTGGCCCATCCAAAATAATGAATAGTAGTGGACCAATGCCTATATGCCTAAGATATTACCTGATTTAAGTATTAGCTCCACCTTCATCATCTCAGATCTTATAGACTCTAGGGAGCCAGCAGTGATACCCAGCGATCCCCTTGAGCCACTCCCATTTTTTTGAGACAGAACCCATCCCAGAGCGACCACATATAATTTGGCCTTTTGGTGAGATAAAGATTGAGAAAGCTCTGGATGATCAAGCTATCGGTACCCAGGATAGAGACTGTCAGTGGTACTTGGTGCGGTGGCAAGGTCGGCTAGAATCTGAGGACTTGTGGAACACTGGTGCGGATCTGCAGTGCCTCAACTTAGACCCTCCTTGAGCCAAATTGACCCTTACTCGACGGGGTCAAGTTCCTCCCACCATGGCAGAATTGGTGGGGGCACCAGGATTAGAAATAGATTACTGAGCAGTATTCGGTTTACTTAGTCATGTGTCCCAATTTTGTAAGAAAGTAAGATTGAGTTGTAATAAGGTTAGACTAGTTGATTTGTCTTGACTTAGTCCAGTATATTGAGTCCTGTACATCGGTATGAGTCCATTATGAGTTCAAATTTTATACAAGAGAAGAGGTTATCCAATTTTGGAGTTAAACCAGGTCTCATTTAGGAGCCAGAGGCAATTACATCAGCTTGGGAGCTCAATTGACATCCAGGAGCCCTAAATGCCCTCCAGATGCCCTCCAGGTGCCCTGATTCCCTCCAAATGCTATTTCAGATGCTAGATTTCCTCTAGATGCTTCCAAAATATTCTATATGCCAGGAGCCTATATTTTCCAAGTTATTCCAGCACTCCAGGCCTTAAAATTCCAAGCCCAGGAAGCAAGCCCAAGCATGAAGAACCAAGATTCCAAGAAATATGTTGATACCAGGGCATCCCAGCTTCCAGGGCCCAAAGCCCATGCACCAATCCAAAGGAGGATGACCCCTTGGAGCCCAACACACCTATGATAGGCGTCCTCCATGAGTTGACCAAGTCTAATATGGTGGAAGAGTTCAAATATAAGGAGTTTGAGTTTTTATTTCATTCAACTTGTATACTCCTAGTTCTAGGTTTATTTTATAGTCTTTCTCCTACTTAAATTATGTAAACCTATTCTAACTAAGAGAAGACTTGTAATCCCTTTAGGAGAGGGCATGTGAACTCTATAAATACCCCACCCCTCCTCTTCTTCTAATCATCTCTTTCTTATGAATACAACTTGTTGAAATTTTGTGCTATTGATTAGTGATTGGGGTTTTTGCTTTAGTTCTCTACTTTGAGTGCTCTCCTTGTGTGCCGTAGCCAAATCCCTGCTGCCCTAGCTTCCATTTGCATCCTTGTAGATCAGCCATGCCTAGAGGAAGATGCTCTAGCTGCTGCCCCAATCAAGCAACTGCTTCTTCCCCGGGACATCCACACCTAAACCTAGTTCTTTCAATTCTAAATCCTAGTTTTTTATTCCTTTGTTTAATTGTTGTTTTGATTGACCCTGACGCTTACAGGATCTCCGAGGTGCTTTTCCCTCCCCAAGGGGGCCTTATTTGCTTTCGGTACCACTCAGATCAGCCTTCAGATTCAAGGAAACAAGGCTTCTTCTTCCAGGTTCCAATCAGAGTGTGAGTGATCCTTTCCACTGCAAAGTTTCAATATCTGACTGGTAAGAAACCTACCATTCTCTTATTATCTGATTTGATGAAGATAGGCTATCCTAAACCAGGAGTTTTTCAACTCTCGGGTCCTGTCTACTTATTATCTTGCATGAGTTCTTTGCGATCATGATGATTCTTTGCATTGCTATCCCATTTGTTAGTTCTTACTTTTATTTGGGAATCTAGCTTATAAGCCTAAATTATAAAAATCACAAAAAATTTATTTTACTATCTTTCCTACATGATTAGCAATCTTAGAGTCATCCCGTATTAGTTTGGTATCAGAGCGAGTTTAGGATAGTTTTTATCTGCTTTGCATTCACAAACCCTAATTTCAGCATCCTATCCACTGCATTAGGTGTCTAGGTTTCATATGATTTCGACATTTTAAATATTTTATTTTTTTATAAAATTTGCACTTCAAGTCATCTGTTCTGTCCTAATAATTATAAATATTTTTAATTAATTTTACTGAAACCCTAATTTTCTAAAACCCAGCATATTAGAAACCCTAACAGAGTCATGATAATTTCTACAGCAGTCCAAATACCCTAAAATTTTCATCATCATATGATTTTTTTTTTGCATGAAATTTGGTAGGTTCCATAATCATCGTCCATCCTCTGTTCCAGACTTTTTTTGATTTTTTCTGCATCGGGATCTATGTCAAATTTTGCACCAACTGAAACCCTAATTCTTTGATTTCTGCTAATTTTGCACTTGACTAACTCAAACCTAATCAACTTCCACATACCCTAATCTCAAGCCTAATTTGATTGCTAACCTAATCAATTTAAACCTAATTTGTCATTGCATAAAATATTTTTATTTTTCTGATTGTTTTAGATTGCATCAGGGCCATCGATTGTCGTCATTTTTAATCTAATCTTAAGGGCAACTCAATATCTCAGATCAAGGCAGGATTTCATCACTTGTCCTAGGCCCAAAACAACTATCATCATACTAACCCAAGCCTAATTAAAATCAATTAGACCTAATTTGCCCTAGAGGGCTAGGAGACATCAACAGGTCGGGTCCGAGCTATGTGGGCCAACTAGTGCATTTAATCCTTCAGCTATTACTGAAAGCTGGTGTCTAAGGTTGGGAGTCCAGAGTCAAACGACCTAAGTGGTGTTGTGATTTTTAATTGGGTCCCTGCAAAAGCAGGGAGGGCCTCCCACACTCCCACCCCCTACCTGGCCAATGGAAGGATTAGTTACTAGGTTAGGTGTAAGTTGAGCTAACCCATTCAGTTTTGGCTCTAGGTCTAGGAAATCCTAGATTGTACTAGTTTTTTTCTTTTGCATGCTTGGCTATATCATTCCATTTTGATTGTTTGATTTGTTGCATGACCACTAGATTAGGAACCCAATACCAAAAGTCCAAACCTCAGCCCAGCCCAACCATGGATACCAATTTTGAAGCCATCATGAACCAGCTTACCCAGTTAACTTCCCAAATGAACCAAGTTAATATCCAATCTCAAAACCAATTTGCCCAAATAAATCAGTCCAACACCCAAACCCAAAATCAACTTACCCAAATGGACCAAGCCAATGCCCAAACCCAAGCCCAGCTTGCCCAAATAAATCATAGGTTTGACCAATCCGATATTAAGCTTGACCAAATGAACCAAAGACTCAACCAAGTAGGAACCCTATGCAAGACCCATAGAGCTGAACCCCAGGAACCCATAGTCCCTAGATATAAACCCGATAGTAACCCACTATCCCTCAGTCGACTTGAACCTTATAGGATTGGTACTCCTAGATTTGAACCTATAACCTTTGAACCCATAACCTTTAAACCCATAACTTATGAACCCATAACCCTTAGTTTACCTACCCCTGTTATCCCAGACCTTAGTCAATTTTCCATTAGCCGAATCCCTCTTACTATTCCATTGGTTCACCAAGATGACTTAGAAGAAGAAATATATGAGGCTGACCCAAGTCTGGTAGAGGAGTATGAGGATAATGAGTCTATTGAAGATTTAGAAGAAGAGAAACCTATAGGTGACCTAGAATTAGAATTAGTTGATCCAATAGAAATCCAGGTAAAAGCCATCCTAGAGTTAACTGACTTTAACCACACCCAACCTATAGTGGAAGAACCCTTAAAAGAAGAAGACCATGAGGAATCCAATCCCACTGTTAGAGTTTTATTTGAGGAGCCACTAGACGAAAGCCCAAGTATAGAGCCCAGTCCTAAATTTCTTGAACCCGATGACTTTATCAAGGATTTGGCTTATCAATACCCTCAGGAAGAATCCTATTCTGTAGTTCCCATTAATGATCTCTTTCCTAAGATTAGTGACCCACTCTTCTATACTATAAACCTTGTAGGACTACCTCAATCCCATAAGGTCAATCTCATTAATCTAGGGCTTATCCTTGAAACCCCTTCTAGTATTTTACTCTTTCTAATTAACCATGAACCATCTCCTTATTTCTCATCTTACCAGACTAACCCAGAACCCACCTCTTATTTCCTTTCATTTCCTAAAACTTCTTCTATTTTTACTATTAGGTTATATTTTATAGGAGTTTGCATGTTACATTCATTCATTGAGCATGTCATGTTTGCATTTTACTTCTGGAAAACCCTATGGCATTTGCTAGGAGTCCATAGTAAATTCTCATGTGCATGCCATGCTAGGGCCAAATGTAGAAAGTCTATAGTCTGTTAGGTTTTGTCCCGTAGAGTCCAATAAAATTTCTTTTGATAGGAAGGTCTAGTCGAGTCTTTTAGGTATTAGTTTTGAGTCCAATAAATTCACAACCTTGAATCATCTGCACCTGCACTTACCTCTGCACAGCATATGCATATGGAAATTAGTCAATAGTTGAACCTAAGTAATGAACTAAATAACAACTTGGCTAATTCCAAAGAAAAGATAAAGAATTTTATGCAGAGGAATATGTGACTGTCAAAAAATTTTCTGCTCGTAAAGATGGCCCATCCAAAATGATGAATAGTAGTGGACTCAATGCCTATGTGCCTAAGATATCACCTGATTTAGGTATTAGCTCCACCTTCATTATCTCAGATCTTATAGACTCTAGGGAGCCAGCAGTGATACCCAGCGAGCCCCTTGAGCCACTCCCATTTTTTTGAGAGAGAACCCATCCTAGAACGACCACATATAATTTGGTCTTTTGGTGAGATAAAGATTAAGAGAGCTCTGGACGATCAAGCTATCGGTACCCAGGATAGAGACTGTCAGCAGTACTTGGTGCGATGGCAAGGTCGGCTAGAATCTGAGGACTTGCGAAACACTGGTGCAGATCTGCAGTGCCTCAACCCAGACCCTCCTTAAGCCAAATTGACCCTTACTCGATGGGGTCGAGTTCCTCCCGCCACGGGAGAATTGGTGGGGGCACCAGGATCAGGCACAGATTACTGGACCCTATTTGGTTTACTTAGTCATGTGTCATAATTTTGTAAGAAAATAAAATTGAGTTGTAATAAGGTGAGACTAGTTGATTTGTCTCGACCTAGTCCAGTATATTGAGTCCTGTACATAGTATGGTCCAGTATGAGTCCAAATTTTATACAAGAGAGGAGGTTACTTTATTTTGGAGTTCCACCAGGCCTCATTCAGGAGCCAGAGACAATTACATCAGCTTGGGAGCTCAATTGACACCCAGGAGCCCTAAAATGCCCTCCAGATGCCCTCCTAGTGTCCTGATTCCCTCCAAATGCCATTTTAGATACCAGATTTCCTCCACATGCTTCCGGAATATTCCATATGCCAGGAGACCATGTTTCCCAGGTTATTCCAGCACTCCAAGCCTTAAAATTCCAAGCCCAGGAAGCAAGCCCAAGTATGAAGAACCAAGATTCCAAGGAATATGCTGATACCAGGGCATCCCAGCTTCCGAACCATGTCTAACAAAGTTTGATTCTTTCTTTCAGACACTCCATTTAATAAGGTATCCCTGGAGGTGTCCATTAAGAGAATCTCATTCTCCTTTAGATAAGTCAGAAACTCACTAGTAAGGTAATCTGCTCCTCGATCTAATCAAAGGGTTTGAATACACTTTTCAATTTATTTCTCTACATCATTACGATATCATTTGAACATTTCAAATAATTTAGATTTATGCCTCATAAGATAGATAAAGCCAAACCTGGAAAGGTTATCTATAAATATAATGAAATGGAAATACCCACCCCTAGCATTGACATTCATTGGTCCACATATATCAGTATGTACTAGACTTAGAACCTTAGTGGCTTGATAACCTTTTCTAGTAAAAGGTGGCTTGGTCATCTTTCCAACAAGGCAAGATCCATAGGTTGAAAATGATTCACAGTCTTAACCTTAAGGAGATCTTATCTCAACTTGTTTATCGTATTCTTGTTAATATGACCTAGCCTACAATGCCAAAGGTAGACATTAGATACAATATCTAATCTAGGATATTTAAAAGATGTTCATACTACACTAATAAGTTATGATAAAATATAAATATCATTTTTAAATTATCCACACATTACAGCAATTCCATTCAAAATGATATCATAATAATCACCTTTTATTGATAAATGAAAACCATTCTTAACCAAAAGATCAATAGAGATTACATTCATCGTAAAACTAAGACAATAGTGACAATCACTTAAACTAACGATATAATCATTGAAAATAAGCTTGATAATTTGTAAAGCTAGAACTGGATCTGATCTTCCATCTCCAACATTAAAGAATCTCTCACCTTCTTCAAATCTTCTACTAACTTGAAATCCCTACAATAAATTGTAAATATTAATTGGACTCTAAAATCTAATACCCAGGTAGTAGTATCATAAATAAAAAAATTACAATATATTATCATATAAGTACCTTGTTCAACAATAATTTACTTATTTTTCTTCTTGTTTAGCCTATTCAGGTCTAGTGAGTAATGTAAAGAGAATAGTTTCTCTTCCAATGACCTTGCTTCTTACAAAAGAAGCACTCTGCCTTACTCTGGTTAGACTTGGACTTCTTGGTCTAACTCGGCTAAGCATGTTGTACCTTTTTTTTATTTTCTTTTTTTCTTTCTTAAATGGATGATGCCCTGTCGATGTAGAACCTCCCACTACATTCATCAACCTATTATAAAGCTAATGATCATTCTCATAAGTCTGCAGCAATCCCAATAGACTATGATAGTTGACTGCAGGCTTAGTTATTCTATAATGACTAAGAAAGTCAAGGTAGGACTTCGACAGGAAACTCAAAATCACATCCTTTTCCAACTATTCATGTAGAGAAAATCCTAGTTTGCTCAGGCACTCGATTGGTTTGATCATATACAAGACATGATCAATGATCGATGCCCTTTCTCTCATCCTATCATTAAAAATGGCGCAAAATATTTTGTACCATTCAACATTATCAGGAGTGCCAAAGGATTATTTTAACACGTGAAGCATATCCTGTGCTGAGTATCCTCAAATTTGTGATTTAGTTCATCATTCATGGATGCCTGCATAATGCATTGAACTATGTCTTGGCCATTGAGCTACTTCTAATAAGTATTTCGGGCTAGACCTCAGGCATTACAAGCGGGCTCCTCAGGTGCCGAATCATCAATACGTACATGATCTATTCATGCTCCAAGATGATTTTCAGCTTTCGATACTAATTATTAAAATTGGATCCCATCAGCTTTTAATTGTCTAATAGTGAATGGAATGAAAATGTATTGACCATTTTTAACTGAAATGATAAAAGAACAAAACCTATTAGTACATGAATCATTTAATCCGAAAGAGTTGAACTTTAGTCTAAATGTCTTATCACTATTTTATATGAATTGGTAGCCTCTACCTCCAATTCGAGGAACTACATTAATTTCCTAGCAGGTATTAGAATCCTATAGACTATACATGAGCCTGTGTGGCTCAACCCATCCATGTGGATCTAAAGGTAGGTTCTCAACTAATTGTTTCTTCAAAAAAATTTTAGTATTCAATTTTACCTAGGAACCTTTTCAATGGGTAAGTGGCACATCCACTGAAAGTTCTGGTTAGGTCCAACTATTAATATAATAGAATTCAATATTTCTAACAAATGAATGACCAAACTTGAGTGTGGCTCGGCCAACCTGATCACCATTAAGAGAGTCACACCTAAATCATCATAATATGAATGATAATTTCAATAGCTAGATAAGCACCAAGTCTTTGGATCTATGATGATCATCTTAACTATTAAACTCATTACCATCTTCTTAATGGGAGGCTATGACTCGGTTATCTCCATAACTTAGTCATTTTAGGGATCTAATAATTTAAAGATTTTTATTAATAGTTCAGAAGAGAGAAGAAGACATGGATGTATCCTCCCATTGACTTCATGAAGTTTGTGGCAAGGGTCAAAGACAATTGATCCAAGGGCACCTAGATTAGTCAAGTTGATCATCCTTACTGGCATGGATTAACTCGAATCAATAAGTTGTCTGATCAAATTTGATTGACCATATTGGCCAGGTAACTGAGATGATGTGAGAGTTCTGCAAGTAACCTTTTTCCTTAAACACCAACCAAGTTAGCTAGGTAAGAGGTATTCTCAATTAATACCATGATCAAATATCAACTTACCTTAGATACCAATTAGTTCATTAGATTCAATTAGACTTGCCTAATGACTTAGGTCCGACCACTAAGCTATAATCAGGTCCATTTGATATAATATGAACTTGATCAAACTATCACTATAGATTTGATCTAGAGAAACCTTGACCTAATCTTAATCAACTTTTGGTTAGGTTAAATCCAATTCTCTATTGGGTCTATATTTTCAAAATCCTAGCCTCAGGTCTAACTTGATTACTTGACCTAATTCAAGCTAATCGAAAATCCATGATTTATGAAATGTGATTAGATCTTTAATTCAGAATTCTAGATCAAATCCTAGACCTCTTAATTTTAGCAATTAATCAAGATTAATTTTGCTAAATTTAGATCTAAACAATTTATATGCATCTCATATACATTAAATACTTTTAGATCAAAACTATACAATATAGTCATATGTTAAAATTAATATTATGTTTCATGGTCTAAACATAAAAACAAACTATAATAAATTAATTTTAGATCAAAATAGCAAATTAATTAATATTAAATCACTAAAAAAAAGATCTAATACTCAAAATAATTTTAATAAAATTTTTTTTACCTTACTTGTTCATGGGATATACTACAAGCGATACCCATATATGCCATAGGCGATCCCATGAAATTGGAAGAGTGTTCCTTTAAACCCTACTTTTCTCCTATGACAAGATGTTCATAGTGATCAATCCAATATGAAGCAGTTACTCAGATTAAGATTATATCTAATATGTAAGATTCTACATCTATATATAATATTATGAAAATCAATCGCTCTGACACCACTACTAAAAAATAGGTAGGATTTCATGCACGGTCTTTTTATAATTTATAGTGAAAGAAAACCTATTTTAAAAATATTTTTAATAAAAAATTATACATATAGATTAAATCTAATAAACACTACAATGATTGTAACATGATATGCAATATAGAAAATAAAATAAGAATATATCGATCTAACCAATGCATGTTGTAGATCATATCTACTACAACTATGAGATCAAATCTTATACCTGATCATGGGTCTATGATTACTGCTATTGATAGTGCATGGTAAGGGCTCTCCATATTGCTTCGTAGCTATACAGGATGTCCTGCCTCTATGAATCATCCACATGAAACTCCTAGGCTATCAACCTTCCAAGACTGCAAGATCCCTCTGAAGGCCACAGGATGGTTGAAATAAAATATTTCTTGTGTCTTCTTGAACCCTCAAAGAAGATCAAGAAGAGGATCAAGACATGATTAGAAGGAGGAAGAAAAATAAAATTAAGAAACTCTTCCCTTTCTTTTTCTTTTTTCTCTCCCTTCAAAATCTAGCACCCAAGAAGAACTCCTCATGCCCTCCTTGAGTTTTTTTATGGTATTTTCCTTAGATGTTCCATGGTAGAAAGCCTCCTTTTAATGCCACACATCATAAGGATTCTTCAAAAAAAAATTGCATGTGAAAAAAAAATTGCATGTGAATTGGATAAGGATAAGGGACAGAGATTGATTAGGATAAGGACAGGTGTTTGAATTCTACTTGAACTTAATTTTTTGATGAGAATTCTCCCAGGGTGCCGGGGATCATGCAACATATGGAATTGACTTTCAAAATAAAATTTCATAGCATGATACCTTAACATGTATAATATGTATAGAAAATCCTAATTCCCAGGAACCCCTTGTGCAATATCAACTAATGAATCATAAAATAGAGTCTAGAAAAATACCTGGATCGTTGAAACCCGACCTTTCCACAAGGTTCACAAGCACAAACCCTCCAACGGTGATCCACACGAAACTTGGACCAAGGAAGAACTCCTTCAAGTTGCTTGCAGAAGTGGAACTCTTTCGGCAGCCTTTGGTCTATTGACCACTATAGGACACCCTGTCCTACTGAAGGGCACTCAATACACTGTCCTAAACCACTTTAGGTTCTAGGACTACCCTCCACTAGGATCCTATAGGCTTATGTCCTAAAACCAAGCCTTGTACTATTGTAGAAGAACTTGTCTTGACAGGACAAGTCTTGTCCTAAAACAAGGAGGGAGGGAGAAAGTGGAACTCTCAGACAGACTCTTAGGAAAATAAAAACACTGATCTCAGAAGACTGAAGAAGAAGAAGTAGTAGTGTTTCTCATTTCACCGTACCTCTTATTTATAATCTTAGATGGGGCATGAAATGCATCCGAACAACACTTATCAGATATGAAACATCATATCTGATAAGACTCTTCAGGAATGGAGAGTCATATTTGTGTTCTTTCACTTACCAGATCAATCCCCATCATGCCATGTGTCAAATACCGGTTTCTGAAATTGGGAGATGCTTCTTCTAATCCAAAGTAATGTGAGGCTTGAAGAGTTTCAAAGGTAAAAGGACTCTGCCCTCTGTTGTGCGCGCGCATATGAAGATGTGCGACTCTTCATGTGCGTGCCACCTTTCACACCTCTTCAAGCCATCCCATTCAAACTTTAAACCGATCTTTTGACTTGTCAAGGCATGGGGATTGAGCTAAGAGGCGCCTTCCTGATGAAGCTCCCAAAGTCTCATCTGCAGAAGGACTCTCAGTCCATCTGCGTGCCATACTTTCTCTCGGGTGCGCCTGTTGGCATGGAGTCCCTGGATCGATCAGTCGGAGCCGCTGCGTCGCAGGACCGCTCCCTGGTTTACCTGCAAAACAGGTCCCTTTCCGGAGTTGTTCCAATGGAGGACACTCCGATGCCTAAGTCAGTGGCGGATCCCAGTCACAGAATGGGGAAGGTGTGGAGAGAGTGGGAGAGAAAAAGCTCTTGGAGATTGTAAGCGTATGTGAGCGAGGATGTTCGCGTACCTCACGAGCAATCCTTCTTATCCTTTATTTAAAGAATGACTCCGGCCTGCGTCCCGCTCTTTTTCCGGTGATCATGGGGAGCTAATATCTTTCATGATTGGCGATCGTGGTTTGTCATTGAGCGGTTCCGGCCAGATCGGAGGCGTGGTTGCAGGAGTTGCGCGCCATGATCATGGCATGATGAGTGTCGATTGTAACCGTTGATTACAGTTGCCTTTCTGGAACAGATTGTGATCCAGGCTTCGGATTTTCCCTTACGTAGGCCGAAGACTTGATATTTTCCCGAGACTGGAGATCGTGTCTACGGTGGGAACCAAAGTTCGTGCCTTTGGAAATCGATGAGTAGTTCGGACTTCGGCCGGGGCCGAAGTCAATACCCGAAAGTCCGGCCACCGGATGCTGTAGTCTGGTATGAAGCCTTGGGTTGCCTGTAGTTGGCCTGTCCCTTGCTTGGTCCGAAGCCGTAGTCCGGAGAAATGGACTTCGACCAGTCGAACTGGAGTTTCGTTTATAGTTGAACCGGGATATCCCAACAGTTGCCCCCCACTCTCAGTTTTCGAAGCGACGATTTGCCTCAAGAAGTGAGAGTAGTAATGCCTTGTCGTTTTCCTCCTGAGAGACGGTGCAGGGGATGATTACGGGATCCTTGATTGGACTGCCCATCACGATCTGAGAATCAGATGGTGGACAGGTGTCACTCCTGGATTGAGGAAGAGAGAAAAAGTGGGTGGCCCTGGGGCCATCTTTTCTTTTCCTGTTACACGGTGGTTGAGGCGATCTTTTGGTTGGGATTTGGATGGTTATGGTGGCTGTCCTTTGTCCGTTGGATGAAGGGTATACCTTATCCTGGCGGTCAGTTGCAGGTGGGTTACCTCCTAGGGTAACCGTGAGTCAAATTAACCCCGACGGGGCTCTAAAGGCCCCTACTTTTCTTTTGGGGAAGGGCAAAGGTCCGGCCAAGGAAGCTTCTTCAACCTCGTCTCATCTTGCGCCCAAGTTGTTCTGGACTACCCGTCTATTCTTCAGATAGAATCTTCTTTTTGTTCCTTCGCTTCGCTCCTTTGTCATGAAAAAGACTGTAGATAGTCAGGGAAAACAGGTTGGGCCCTCGGGGGCCGGAGACATAGTAGGCCCGGAGTCGGTTCCCAGCTCGGTCTCTTAGGGTAAGGCGGCACTTCTTGGGAACGCTACCACATCCCTGAGGAGTTTTCCTCCGTTCTCCCCGCGTCCGAGGAGCGGGTGAACGAACCTCCCCCTGGGTGTATAGCTGTATACGAAGATCATCTGAAAGCTGGTCTTCGGTTTTCCTTGCACCATTTCTTCGTCAAGATCTTCCGCTTGTACCAAGTGGTGCCAGCGCAGTTGATCCCGAACAGCATCAGGAACATCTGTGGGTTCCTGGTTATGTGCAGCATCGCGAACATTGTGCCTAGGACCAATTTGTTCACGGCCCTTTTCATCCTTAAGAGGGATTTCCACAGCAACGGATGGTGGGTGATTGGCCCTAGATCAGGTCGTAGGGTTATCAAGGATATGCCCAGCGCCATCCATGGGTGGAAACCTGTTTTCGTATTTGTGTTGTCTCTCAATCCATGGGGCTTCGATACGGTGTGGAAGAAGCCTCGCCTGACCGCTAATGATGGGAAGAAGGTCTTGGTGGCTGACCAGTCTGATTACGACCTCTTGGTCAACTCTGAAGTTGCTCCCATTCAGGAATTGTTGGAGGAGAGAAATCTCCACTGGGCGGGAATTAGCGGATTCCCCTCATTAGGTATAGTAATATGAATTACTGCTCCTCTTTCTTGGATTTATTGTAGCCCAATCAATTGAAGTAAAATCTTTTGCTTACAGGTGGCGGGATGAGGCCCGGCTTTAGCTGGCTCCAACAGACATCGGAAAAGAGGGTGGCACAAGCCCCTCCTACCAGGTCCGCGGTGCGGAAGAGAGCTCGGAGGAATGGTCCCGAAGGGGACCAAAGTACTTCGTCTTCCCGGGGGACCTCAGGGGAAGACGTAATAACTGCGGAAGGGGCTCTGTCAAGACCCATCTAGTCGAAGCTCCACCGACGGCTGTTTCCCTAATGCGTACAATGGGGAGCCCACCTTAGGGGGCGGAAGTGCCGCCGTTTTGCCCCCTGCTACTGATAGGGGTGAATCGCGGCAAGCCGAAGGAGAGTTCGCGTACGGGGCTTCCTCAGCCGGAGTCCGTTCGACAAACTTCTTGGAGTTTTTGCCTACGGGGGGACCACTGGTCCCGGCCGCAGCCAGGAAGGTGCTGAAGTGTACGCTTCTGCCTCACCACTTGGCTATTTTTTGGAACCGGAGCCTTCCTAGGGTGTCCGATTCTGCCTTCTCCGCTCTGCAACAGGTATAATCCTTCCACTTCTCTTTGTCTTGAGGATTGTTCGATTCATGACTCTTCTCTCTTGATGTAGCTGGTCTACGACCTCACCTTCATGGAGGAGGGCCTGGAAAACGTAGACGGCCTCATCCACGACCTCAAGGAAGAAATCCATACTGTTAGGGCTGCCAAGGAAGTAGCCGAGGAGCTGAACCAATCCATGGAGGACCGTCTTGCCCGGACAATTGATGAAGTTCGCGATCTGAAGGGCGAACTGAGAAGTGCTCATGTAACAATGACAGGGCAAGAGGCAGGGTAGAGGAGGAGCGGGAAGCAAGTCGAATCCCTGGAGCAGGCTGCCAGGGAGGATTAGGAGAAAATAGGGAGCCTGACCAAGACGGCAGAGGAGGCTTCCAGGAGGGTCGAAGAAGCGATCCTGGAGTCCGAAGCTGCTAAGAGGGAGTCTGCGTCTTTGAAAAAGCAAGTTGATGATGCCGTGGCGAACTTCAAGAGGTCTCCGCAATTCCAGGTGGAGATCAATGAAGTAACCTTGTATGGTTACCAGCACGGTTTTAACGACGGATTCTCTAGAGCGAAGGAGGCCTTCCCCCACCTCGACCTTTCCAGCATTCCACCCTTCGATATAGCTGGAGAAGAAGAGGAAGTGGAGGGGGCCGAAACCATGGTAGAGGTTGAGGAGGCGCCATGCTTGTAGGAGGAGGCTGTTCCCCCAGTCAAAAATCCAGAGGTGACCCCAACTCTGACCCCGGTCCAGGAGGAAACTTAGGCTGGGGGAGCCCAAGCTGAAGGTTCCCCGGTCATGGTCTAGATTGACGAGGTCCTCTCGGAGCAGATCGATAAGGTGCTCCAGTCCTGTGGTGTGGAGCCTTCTTCTGTTGAGTGACTTGGATCACTCTAGATGTATTTTCCACCTTTCTTTTTGCTTGATTAACGAACTTTGTATGATAACTTTTTTAAATTTTGGAATGAATTTTCCTTTCCTTGCATATACCATGTTGTGCTTCATGTGTAGCTCGAAACGGTTTTCCCGTTCTTTCTTCCGCTTAGTCGAATAGCCATGGCCGAAGGCCGTTCAATTGGTGAGGACGAACTCCGGAATGGACCAGGACTCCGTCGCCGAAGACCGTCGCATTCCTTCGGATGTCAAGTTTGTCCGTTGGGGCGGACAAGAGTCATTTCCTCGCCAATCAGTGATCAGGGAGATCTGATTGTGATTATTGCTGTCCACGTGGCACGTTGATATTTGTACAGTCACGATTTCTTGCGCCTTGCGAGCCGTCGGGTCTCCTTTTTCCAAAAAAGAGCCATTAATGATGTCGTCGCACGATGAGGATTTCTCCAGATTCGAAGCGACGGCGGTTGTTGTCCCAGAGACGGCTCCAAGCGACTTCCTGATTCTCGAAGCGTCGTCCGGACACGTGGCGCCTTCTCATGCGGCTGGGAAGGACGTGGGGCACGCCTCCCCGTAGTCGGTCGTGGGTGCAGGGTTTCTATAAATAGGACCCTACCCTTCGCTGTCAAAGGCCATCATTTCCGTAGGCTTCTTTCTTCCATTAACTATGAGGTTTAGCACTTCTGAGCTCCGTTGAGCGGCGAAAAGGAGGGCTATCGACCCTAAATGGAAGCAGAGTCCGGAGTCACCTGGGCCAGGAGATGAAGAGGGGGAGCCTCTCGTGGACCGTCTCGAGAAGAAGGTCCGCCTGCTTGAGGCTCGGTTGAGGGAAGCCTGGGCTCAAGTCACGGTGGTGACCACGGCGGTGGAGGAGGCAAAGAGGGAGGCGGCGGACGCCGTCGCAAACTTCAGAGCTTCTGTCGCCTTCAAGGACGAGCTCACCGGGGTGGCCCTAGACTCCTTTCACCAGGGGTTTTGGGAGTGCCGGAGGAAAGCCTCCAAGTTTTACAACTTGATAGGCTTGGACAATATCAAACCCTCCGTTCCCTTCCCTGGCCACGAGTTCGATTCTGACTCTGATGAGGGGTCGGACTCGAGTTCGGACGGGAACCCCGAGGGTCCTTCGTCATCCCACCAGGTCTCTTCCCGACGGTACGGGAAAAATCCGTCGGGGAGTTATTGAAAATTTTTCAGATTCTGCTGCTGCTGCTCCTTTTTTTTTTACCTCTCTTTAGGAGAGTTTCTTTTCCTTTTTCTTACTCTCTCTTTAGGAGAGTTTCTTTCTTTTTTTTTTTGTGTAAAAATTTGAAAGGAATGAAAGATCTTTTCTGTTACCTCTTCCCGCGTACTTTTTGCGATGTGTTGCATCACGATTGTCTGTAATGTAGACTCCGTAGATCACTTTCGGTTTACAGGGAAGAAGTGAGGTCAATTGGACCGTTCTGAGAATATTTGTTGTTGACAGAAAGGACGACAATGGTCCTTTTAGGCACGTGTTCGGATTTCCCGTAGGGTAGGGTGCATACACCGTCCCTGTGCACTTTCTGTCGTGGTTAAGGTAGGCTATTCAGGCCTGCCTCGGCGCGTGTTCGGATTCATCGTAGGGTAGGTTACGAGAACCATCCCTGCGCCTTTGATCTTTTTGATGGCCTGGTTAGACTATCCATTGCGCTCGTCGGGCATACCGATAAGGTGAGTGGATCAGATCTCCTTTGCGCAGTTGATCGATTTTTCAGATCAGGTCATTCAGGCTGTTGTCGTTCAGTCGATGCAACTAGCCATTCTGAGTTGACTAGGGTTGAGGAGCTTTGCACAGGAATTCCAGGAACTCTTTCATTGATAATATTTGCGAAGGTTTTGTACATTCCATGACCGGGATAGGACTTTCCCTCCAGGGTCTTGAGTCGATATGTCCCTGGTCGAATGACTTCTTCGACTTGATATGGGCCTTCCCAGTTGGGGGAGAGTTTATCCTGTTCCGTTGGCCTGGACACTTCTGCTCTTCGCAATACCATGTCCCCCATGCGGAAAGTTTGCTCCTTCACCCTTGAGTTGTAATACTTGGCGACCTTTTGCTGGTATGCCGCCATTCTTATCTAGGCCTGTAGCCTGGTCTTGATAGCAAATCCAGATCAATCCTTTTGCGATCGGAATTCTCAGTCTTTTCATAGTTGTCAATTCTCAGGGACTGTAGGGAGACTTCGATGGGTAGTACGGCTTCGGTACCGTAGGCCAGGTTGAACGGAGATTCGCCGGTGGCCGTTCTTGTGATAGTTCGGTACGGCCAAAGAACGGAGGTCAGTTCTTCGGCCCAAAGCCCTTTGGTGGCATTCAACCTTGTCTTCAGACCATGGAGGATGGTTCGGTTGGTGACTTTGGCCTCTTCATTGGACTGTGGGTGAGCAACGGACGTCAGCCGATGTTGGATATGGTACCGAGCACAGAAGTCCTTGAACTTCGGATTGTCAAATTGTCTCCCGTTGTCTGTAATGATGACATGTGGGATGCCGAACCTGAATATGATGGAATTTTTTACAAAGTTTTCCACCTTGCCTTCCGTGATCTGGGCTAATGGTTCGGCTTCTATCCACTTCATGAAATAGTCGATGTCTACTAGGAAAAACTTTTTTTGCCCTGATGCTGGTGTGAACGGGCCAAGAATATCCATCCCCCACGGGAAAAAGGCCATGGGGCTGCCAGCTGAGTCAAGTGACTCGCAGGTTGTCTCTATACATTGGCATACCTCTGGCATTGGTCGCACTTCCGCACGAAATCCGCTGAGTCCTTCTGGATGGAGGGCCAATAATACCCCTATCGGATGATCTTGTACGCCAGAGATCTGCCTCCCAAATAATCACCGCATATGCCCTCATGGACCTCTCTCAAAGTATAATCTGCATCGATGGGTCCCATGCATTTTAGCAGTGGCTGGGAGAACGATATCTTGTAGAGGGCTCCGTCTAAGATGACGTACTGAGATGCCATCCAACGGATCTTCTTGGCTTCTGCCTTATCTTCTGGCAGTTCTCCCTCATTTAGAAATCTGATGATGGGATCCATCTAGCTTGGCTTAGTGTTGATCTGGCGCACCGCTGCAGCCTCTTCGGCCACGCTAGGAGTCTTAAGATGTTCAACAAAGGTGCGTCCGAGGGACTCCGGAGCTATAGTTGCCAGTCGAGACAGTGCATCCGTCCAGGAGTTCTCTGATCGTGGAACATGGATAATCTCAAAATGTTTCAGTTGGGAAGATAAAGCCCGTACCTTCTCCAGGTATTGCACCATGGTTTGATCTTTAGCTGCATATTCTCCGTTGACTTGATTCATAACCAGTTGGGAATCTGAGAAGGCTCGAAGTTGTCAGACTCCCAAATCCTTGGCAATTCGAAGTCCGGCAAGTAGGGCTTCATATTCGGCTTGATTATTGGAGGCGTGGAAGGAGAAACGGAGTGCGTACTCTATAATGTGGCCGTCAGGTTCGGCCAACATGAGTCTAGCTCCGCACCCAGTAGCATTGGAAGCTCCATCCACATGAAGCACCCAAACGGAGTTCGTCTCCTTCGTGGCTTCTTCTATCGAAGAGGCTTCGTTTTCGGACTTCTAGGTGCACTCAGCCAAAAAATCGAAGAGCACATGGGCCTTCATAGCCACTCAGGGTTGGAAGCTGATGTCAAATTTACTTAGCTTCACAGTCCACTTGGCTATCCTTCCAGAAGTCCGGAGATCGAAGAACGGCCTTGAGAGGTTGATCAGTTAGCACCACGATGGCGTGGACCTGAAAGTATGGCCGTAGTTGCTTTGCCGCAATCATCAAGGAGTAGATCAGCTTCTACATCCTTGCATATCGCGTTTTTGCGTCATGCAGGACCTTGCTGATATAGTAGATCGGTTTGTGGGACTCGTCTTCTTCCTTCTGGACAAGAACCGAACTTATTGCTTCGTCCGAAGCAAAGAGGTACAGGTAGAGAACCTCGCCTTCTTTTGGCTTGGAGAGCAATGGCGGGGTCTCCAAATACCTCTTTAGTTCCTCGAAGGTAGCATGACAGTCTTTGGACCACTCAAAGCCCTTTGATTGCCGGAGCACCTTGAAGAACAGAAGACATTTCTCGGCTAACCGAGAGATAAATCTGCTTAGGGAGGCAATCCTCCCTGTCAACTACTGGACTTCCTTTTTGCAGGAGGGATGTCTCATATCTTTCAAGGCTTGAATCTTCTCGGGGTTCGCCTCAATCCCTCGTTTGGTGATAAGGAAGCCTAAGAATTTGCCCGAAGTGATCCCAAAGGCACACTTTGTCGGGTTTAGCTTCATATGGTAGCGTCGGAGAGCGCTGAATGATTCCTCTAAGTCGCGGATGTGATCTCTCCGGTGGAGGCTCTTGATGATCATGTCGTCAACATAGGCCTCCATATTTCTTCCCAGTTGCTTTTCGAACACCTTATTGATGAGTCTCTGAAATGTTGCTTCGACGTTCTTGAGGCCAAACATCATCATCTTGTAGCAGTAGAGGCCCTTATCAGTAATGAATGCCATCTTCTCCTCATCTTGTGGATCCATTCTAATTTGATTGTAGCCGGAGAAGGCGTCCATGAAGCTCAGCAACCGGTGGCCAACAGTCGCGTTGATCAGTTGATTAATCTTTGGGAGAGGGAAGCTATCTTTTAGGCAATCTTTGTTGAGGTCTGTATAGTCGATGCAAATCCTCCACTTGCCATTAGCTTTCTTCACCATCACCATATTGGCCAACCACTCAGGGTAGCGGGCCTCTCTGATGAACCCTGCTTTGAGGAGCTTGTCAACTTCTTCGTCTACAGCTTGCTGTCTTTCGGGGGCGAAGATCCTCTTCTTCTGCCGCACCGGCTTGTACCCAGGGGTTACTTCCAGCCGATGAGTGATTACTTCGGCAGGAATCCCGGGCATGTCCGAAGCCGACCAGGTGAAGACATCGGCGTTGTCCCTGAGGAAATGGATAAGCTCCGCTCTGGTTTCCTCATCGAGTGCGCTCCCAATCTGCACAACTCTGAAGGGATCTTCCTCTTTCAAAGGTACCAGGTGGTCCTTTCCATGGGCTCACCAAGACTTGTAGTTTCATCCCTTAGATCCAGCTGATTTGGGATAGTCGAATCCTTGAAATCCTGTCTTCAATCATCAGACACTGCCATGCCGTCCTCTGGTTTCCTCTAACTTCTCCAACACCGTTCCTAGTGGGGACTCGTACCAGAGGTAGTGAGAGGAGATTACGGTCTGGAACTTATTCAAGGCAGGCCGTCCTAGAATAATATTGTATGCTGAGGGGATCCGGACTACCGTGAAGTTGATTGGCAGTGTCTTTTGTCGAGGTTCGATGCCGAGGGTTACAGGCAGCACAATTTTCCCCTCGGCAAAAACTTGGTTGCCCCCAAAACCAAAGAGCGGTATGGGAGATCTTTGTAGTTGATGTCTAGGTAAACACATTTTAGAGAATGCATTGTACATCAAGCATCTGTCGAACTTCCATTATCTACAAGGATCCGCTGTACATCATAATTGGCCACTATGGCCAAGATTACCAGAGGATCATCATGTGGGAGCCGAACTCCCGCAAGGTTGTCGTCGGAGAAGAGGATGGCGTTGTTGTCTTTAAGTCGCTTTGGAGCGTCGTCCTCATCCCTTCTCCAGTTGGTGGGTCGGTGTATCATCCCTACACCTCCATTGGTGGGCCTTTGATTTGGTAATTCGGCCTCTTCAGGAGGTGGCTGGGGAACAGTTGCTTCCAACCGGGAGCCCTAGCGACCGATATACCGCCCTAGGTACCCTCTCTTGATGAGATCCTCAATTGCATCCTTTAGCTGGATGCATTTTTCTGTATTGTGGCCGTGGTCCCGGTGGAATCAGTAGTATTTGTTCCTGTTCCTGACGGAAGAGGAGGCCTTCATGGGATGGGATCGTTGGAGATAGTTTTCTTTTTTTATCTCCATGAGGATCTTCTCTCGAGGGAGGTTGAGGGGGGTGTAGGAGTCGAATCTTCCTCCCAATGCTCTGGGCTTGGAAGGGCTTCTTCGGCGGTTTGCATATCTGTCGCCGTTGTTATTAGAAGTTTGGGGACCTTGTCCCTTGTTATTCTTCTTCTTTGAAGGGGGTTTCCCTTCAATCAACCGTCGATTCGCTGCCTACTCTTCAGCATCGGCATATTTCTGAGCCCTTGATAGGAGCTCAGCGTAGCTTTTAGGGAACTTCTTATCCAGGGAGAAAGTAAGCCTGGAGGTAGAAGCCCCTTCTTTAGTGCTGACATGGCCACGTGTTTGTTGAGATCCGGGATCTCAAGCGTGGCCGCATTAAACCTAGAGATATAATCTCGCAGGCTTTCTCCTTCGTTCTGGTGAAGGAGGAACAGTGTGTTCGTATTTCGAGGAGTCTTGCGGCAGGTCCTGAAATGCAAGACAAACAGTTTTTCTAAATCAGAGGAGTCGATGGTACCTAGGCGCAGGCTCGAGTACCACATCCGAGCGAACTTCTTCAAGGTGGCTGGGAATGCTAGATAGTATATTGCGTCTGAAGCTCCTTGAATCATCATATGGTTCTTGAAACTACCCAAATGATCAAGGGGGTCGGTGGTGCCGTCGTAGGGCTCCATCTGGGGAACCCTGAAGTACCGAGGGGTGACCTCGGCCATGATGCGGTCGGTAAAGGATGGGCGTAGATCACCCACAATCAGATCATCGGGATCTTTAAGATCCTGCATCTTGTGCTCTCGCACCTTCGCCATCTCTGATTCGATGGCTCTGAACCTCTCGTCATAATCGGGAGTCTGCTTCGGCGCTCTCTCTACAGAAGTGGAGTCTCCGGAGGAGGGTGAGGGAGTTTGCCTAGGCCTCTTCCCTTTGTGCGGGGAATCGGCAGACCTGGGCAACCTCGAAGTTCGACCTTCAGGAGAGGGCCAAGAACGGGGGGAGGGATGCGCGGAATCCTCCTGTGGAGCTCTCCTTCTTCGGGATCGAGAGCTATGCCTAGAAACAGCCGGTGGGTTTGCCACCGGAAAGGCTCTGTCTTGGAACTCTTGAGCCATGGCCGTTAGATTGGCAACCTGGTTCATAAGAGCTTCAAACTGCTGTGCTCCCACAACAACCGTGGGAGGTGGAGCATCGTTCTCCTCCGGGGTTGCACCCCCCTGAGACGGAGCATGACTCCGGCTTGTAGAAGCGATTGGGACTTTTTCTCTTGCCATCAAAGAACTTTTTTCTTCCCCTTGTCTGGGAGGGAGCTTAAAAAATGTTAATGCGCCCCCCAACCTGGCGCGCTAATCTGTTGGCGTGGAATCCTTGGATCGGCCGGTCGGAGCCGCTGCATCGCAGGACCGCTCCCTGGTTCACCTGCAAAACAGGTCCCTTGCCGGAGTTATTCTGGTGGAGGATACTCCGATGCCTAAGCAGTGGCAGATCCCAGCCACAGAATGGGGAAGGTGTGGAGAGAGTGGGAGAGAAAAAGCTCTTGGAGATTGTAAGCGTATGTGAGCGAGGATGTTCGCGTACCTCACGAGCAATCCTTCTTACCCTTATTTAAAGAATGCCTCCGGCCTGCATCCCGCTCTTTTTCCGGTGATCATGGGGAGCCAATCTCTCCCATGATTGGCGATCGTGGTTTGTCATTGAGTGGTTCCGGCCAGATCGGAGGCGTGGTTGCAGGAGTTGCGCGCCATGATCATGAAATGATGAGTGTCGATTGTAACCATTGGTTACAGTTGCCTTTCTGAAACAGATTGTGATACAGGCTTCGGATTTCCTCTTACGTGGGCTGAAGACTTGATATTTCCCCAAGGCCGGAGATCGTGTCTACGGCGGGAACCAAAGTTCGTGCCTTCGGAAGTCAATGAGTAATTCAGACTTCGGCCGGGGCCGAAGTCAATACCCGAAGGTCCGACCACCGGATGCTGTAGTCCGGTATGAAGCCTTGGGTTGCCTGTAGTTGGCCTGTCCCTTGTTTGGTCCGAAGTCCATAGTTCGGAGAAACGGGCTTCGACCAGTCGAACCGGAGTTTGGTTTATAGTTCAACCGGGATATCCCAACAGCTCCAAAGGGTGCCAATAGTCCTTCCCTTTCCATTTAGTCTGTCCAAAGCATCAAATTGACTTAGTCAAACATATGCAATATGGGAGTCATTGGAAAGGACATCAAATAAGCTTTCTGACCATATCTTTTATTTTCAGATCAGATGTCTGAAGCTCCTTTTGTGCCTTTTTGAAGTTAAGGTGTCATTTAGGTTCCAAGAGTCCCATGCCATTGGGACTCTTCATATATGGCACCTAAGATGCCCAAAAATCCAAATAAAAATCAAAACAAGCTTTGATTTGGCTAGCCCCACTTAGGACTCAACCTAATTTAGGTTTTCCATAATTAGGTTAGCCCAATTAGCAAGCAACCGAACCCAATCCAATTGGGTTAGGAATTAGGTTAGCCTACATATGTTAGTATGCAATCTGGCTAACCAATTAGGATCCTATAATCCTAATTAAATCATGAGTGACTTTCTTGGCCAAGTCTTTATTGTGCGTGACCCATTGGGTTCCACATCTAGCCAGCAGTAGGTTTAGGTTTGAGTCGATTCGATCCGATCGAACCCGATTGACCTAATTAGGTCAAATTGGCTCATCTAATTGTCCAATTCGAATCACACATCGAACTGACTAATGAAACCAAACCAATTAGTTCATGAAAATCTACAAGACAAGATTGACATCTAGCAACATGTCATGCCTATCCGGAAGATGAGGAATTTGATTGAAAATACCAAAATATCCTTTAGTAGTATGTTACCGTGCAATTCAATCTTTCGATCTCCCATTATCCTGATTAGTGATAGGTATGGATATATGTCAAACCCTAATATTTAATCATATCGAATCTCAGCTTGATCATGAGTTCTCAACTGATGACTGATTAGATTCTACTAATCTCATCCTGCTTTGATCGAAGGCTCCTTGAGTCTTTCATCGAAGAGATTGCATGGGATAACAATTCCTTTTACCAGGAATGATCGATTCCTTGTTGGTCCACTCACATCCTTCGTACACCTTCCACCATATCCAGAACACCCCGTGCATGCCACAATGGCATGAATGAGTATGAACCAAAATATGGCTTAGTGTGCACAAGGAACCATAGTGACCTCAGGTCTAAAGATCACATGCACAACTTCTACTCTGGAATCTATCTTTTGACAAGTAGTAAGACTTCCATAAGATAGTCCTGGTGTGGATTAGTCCAGTGTACTCATACCCTGATGAGCACCCTTATCCTTGTATTAGTGTCTCTATACAAGTGGTTGTGAGATCAACCACCCTCATCAACTGAGCATACATAGGATAAGGTAGTCTTTCCAAATTCATCGATCCCCGAATCGATGGTCCAATGACTAGGAACATTCTAGATTAGGGTTTATAGAAATTAGGTCTCACTGTTATGAACTCCATCATAACCCTAACTCCATTGTCCTAATTTATGAGGTTCATCATAATCAATAAAAAAATATGACACAGCGGTATATGATGAATCAAATGCCTTTATTAATATGAAAGTATGTCATACATGAGTTGGAAGTTTATAAAAAGGCCCTCATAATGATTGGCTCTCAGGTCACTTTTCTATCATTTTTAAATTCAAAATTTATTTAAACTTATCCTAAACCAATCCTAATTAGAAAAGGAATGTGGAAGGGTACATATCTGATTTTTAACATGAAACTGATCATGTAAATTCTAAGAAATGTGTGAGGTAGGGCATGGAAGAATTCTAGTGATGCTAGATTAGGTTTCTTAATTTTGACTTGATCAAAATAAAACCTAATTCCAATTAAAATTGGTTTGGCCTATTTAAATAACTTGAACCTAATCTAATTATATTCTAATTAACTTATTTAATTTTCATTCAAATCAGAAATTAATCAGGTCCAAGTCTAAATCAAATCAAGAATAAAATTCCTTAGCAATTAGGTTATTGAATAACCTAATCGGGTAAAATCTAATTGAACCAAATTTAATTATACTTGACCTAAATCTCTTTACTCAATCCAATTAATCTAATTAATCCTCCTATAATTAATTATAATTAATTAATTATTAATTTATAACATTTATATAAGGTTAATTATGATTATATTTAAAATTTTGCTCCTAAATGATTCTTGATCATTAATCAGTCATCATAATTAGTCTGAAACTTCTTATATATGTTATCTCATAGGTTCAAATACTAAACTAGTAATCCAAACTAATTCATGAACTAATCGATGTGACCATCTAGCAATGGTGCCCAATGTCCAAATAGGTCGAATGATGGAAAAGTAAGATTCAAAAACCTAGATATATGGTTACCATATAATTCATTCCTTTGATCTAATGTTCAAGATAACTTTAGAGTGATGCAGGATGAAATGGAGTTTTAAAACTATGAATTCAGCAATCTAAAATGAACAATGATTCTTTCCACATATCTGCAAGAATTTCTTAGTAAGAGAGCAAATAGGCTTACCAAAATAGACTATTAGTAAAAGTGTAGTTACCCACGGTGTAGCTTTCACTTATTTGAAAGGAAATGGACCTAATTATTGAGAAACTATTCGGATTAGGACAAGTACCTTCAACAAATCAGAACTATGAATTTCGGAGGGGCTCCTCCTTCAAACAATGAACTCTTAACTTTGAAAGTGGCTCATTCTTCAATACTCGAAGGACTAGCGACTGGACACCAAGACTACCACTCTCTTGGTTGAAGGTATCTAGTGTAATTGGCCCCAAAGCAAGGTAGACTTCATCCTTGACTTGTAATCATTGAGAGATCTGCAAGAAGGATATTAGTGGCATGGAAAGGATGAGAGAAAAGGAAATAAGAATGAAAGTTTGAAGGAATATAAGGGAAGGATTGTTGGCATCTCCTTGTAGCTTGGATGAACCGGTTGGGCCTCACACCCTCTCCCTCACGGAGTGACAATGCAACAAAGCAATGGAAGAGAAGAAAGACTATTTTTTCATTCATTTAATGGTTGATTACTAGAGGATTAGGGGGTATTTATTAACTTCCCAAGCCCTAATTTAAATTTAAAATAGGAGAGATTACATTCTTGAAAAGGGGAGTGGGAAATGGGGAGTTACAACTTGAATTCAACTTTAAATTCCAACAATTTTGGGTGCAAGAATAGCATGGAGAATGAAATGGCATGGCTAATTTGGCATGGAGGATAAGGTGGTACTCCAACAAATCTTAACTTGTCATGGTGAGGTGGCATGGCTAACTAGGCATGGAGGTTAAGGTGGCACTCCAATAAGGCTTGACTTGGCATAGAGGGTGAAGTGGTTAGCTCCAATCCAATAGGTGGTCTTGATGCTCCTTCACTTAGGTTCAAGCTCCTTCCCATGGTTCATGCCTTGGCTAATTTGAACCCAACTTGACCAACTTGACTAATTACAAGACTAAATTGAAATCAAAATTAACTTGATTCTAATTATAGGACTCATGCTAAAAATTAAAACAAAGTTGAAGCCAAAATTGGGTTTGGCTTATTCACTTGCAATCCATAAGGAGTTCGAATTGATTAGGTTTGCTTGAAGCCTCTTTTGCATTTTGGTGCCCTTACTAACTCTCCCAAGGTGGAAAGGACTCGACCCTGTCGAGTATGAGTCAACTTGACTTTAGTAGTGTTCTAGTAAGTCTGGGTTGATCCTTTGCAGATCTTCTTGAGTGGTCCATGAGTTTTTAGATTCTGGTCGACCTTACCAACAAACCAAATAGCATTGATAGTCTTTGTTCCGGGTAGTGATGGTCTTGTCATTTAGAATATGCTCAATCCTATCTTGCCATTCTGTAATGTGGCTAGTGGACACTCAGAGATAGGTTCACTCTCAAAAATGGGATCAGTTCCAAAAGGCTCACTAGGTATCATTGTTGGTTTCTTATACTCTACTAGCTCTGAGATATTGAAAGTTGACTGATACCAAAGTCAGATGGTAACTCAAGTACATAGGCATTAGGTCAATTTTCTTTATTATTTGAAAGGACATACATCGCGGGCATGTAACTTTTTCATGGTTCTGGGTGTGAATCATTCAGGTCTGAGCCTAATCATTACATATTCTCCTTTAGTATACTCTTTGACTCACTTACGGGAATTTGCCATATGCTTGTAAGTTTCATTGCTCAAGTTTATTTTCTTACTAATCTCTTTGTTTAAATCTCTAACATGCTGTGCATATGACTCTACAGACTCAAAAACTCGTGCATGCATGGGTAAAGGGTTATCTATGGGCTTTCTTGGTTTGTATCCATAGACAATCTCAAATGGGCTTTTTCCAGTAGACTTATTAACTGAGTATTGTAGGCAAATGCAGCATGTGGTAACAAAAGATCCCAATTTCCAGTACTCTCACCAATTAAACATCTCAATAAGTTTCCAAGACTCCTATTCACAACTTCTTTTTGGCCATCAGTTTGTGGATGGTAGGTGGTAGAAAACTTTAGTTTGGTTCCTAACATGTGATATATGGTTTTTCAAAAATAACTAGTGAATCGGACATTCCTTTCAGACACAATGGTTTTGGGCAAACCATATAACCTAACCACTTCATTTAAAAATAGTTTGGCCACTTTTGAAGTATCAAAAGTATGAGAACAAGGTAAGAAGTGTGCCATCTTGGAAAAATGATTGACTACAACATAGATGGAATCATGTCTTTGCATGGTCTTTGATAACCCTAACACAAAATCTATACTAAGGTCTTGCCATGGATAATCAGGGACAGACAAAGGGGTATATAGGTCAGTATTTTATTTTTGTTGTTTGATAATAGCACAGGTTTGACACCGGGCCACTACTTGGGCCACATTTTTCTTGAGGCTGGGCCAAAAAAATTGCTCTTCAACTACTAGAATTATTTTGTTTCCACCAAAATGGCCAGCTAAACCCCCTGCATAGATTGTCCAAATTAAAAATTCTTGAATGGAGGTTCGAGGGATGCACAACTTATTTCCTTTGAAAAGGAATCCATCGTCAAGGATGGAGTCACTATACAAACTAGATGGTCCTTGGCGAATAGATTGAAAAATTTTGCTAAAGTTAAGACAGTTTTCATATTCTTCTTTCAACCAATCAAATCCTATGACTTCAATGCTTATAGAGGTCAAGAGCATGGAATGACAGCTCAGCGCATTGGCAACTCGATTTTCAGTGCCAGCATGGTGTTTCAAAACAAAGGATAAGCTTGAATGTACTTTACCCACTTGTCGTGCCTGGGGTTCAATTTTTTTGAGAACCAAGGAATCGGATGTTGGGGAACCAAGGAAACGGGAACCATGTGGCATGGCCCGAGACATGCAATTTAAAAACTTTTTCTACATTACATGATATATCGAAAGCAGATAAATAATTTATCTAAGCATGTTAATCTAATTAACACAGGTTCCTTTTGCAGATCTTGATGCATATTATAGAATAATGTATATATGAAATCAAGTATCCATTGAATGAAAATCAGAATTATTCTAGATTCACATAATAATGCAACATATTATAATATGTCAAACATTAATCTAAAGGCATGCCTTTGAGATGACAATCACCTGGAAGGCACGTGCTTCGATAGCAAGCTAGAACAGCACTCGATGGAGATCACCCCTACTGAAAGATGATCGAGCTCTATGAGCGGCACACACATACTGCCTCTATAGGTGGTTCACACCGGGTAGAGGGATTCCTTCTCCTTCCTTCAAGGTGCTAGCCCCTCCGGAAACACTAATGGCTGCAGCGACTCCTTCAACTCCTTGAAGATTTACGGACTCCTTCAACTCCTTGAAGGGCTGTTGCTGTAGCGGTGCTGAAACAAAGATGCTTGAGAACCCTTTCCCAATGTTCTATCCCAAACCTTCAGTAGAAGGTATATACACAGGAATCCCAAAACCCAAGCTCACTCTATCCCGAAGATCAATTCTTGCAATCTCTTAAGGATCAAGCAAGATCTCTATCCGAGAAATTTACTGGGCAGAGTCTCAACCTTGATCCAAATCTAGAGTATGGAACATGAACCATTCACCTTCTTCAGCCCTTGCTTTTATAACAACAACCCTCAAAACAATTAAGAGGACATAAGAGAGATTAATGAGCAGTTTGGGGTCTCTTGAGATTCCAGGGAGGTAATGAAACCTTTGGAATTCAGCAACAGCAACTATTAAAGCCTCGAAATGCCCAGCATTAAATTCAATAACCATTATATAATTTAATGAAGCATTCTTGAATTTTAGCAGTCCGTCAGACGAGTCGACTAGACTATTTGTGTCGGCTTGAGCTCAGTCGACTCGATCGTTCAAGTCAGCTCGAGAGTAGCATTGACAACTCTTGTTAAACGAGTTCGGAATGATTCCCAATCGTTTGCATGCCAACAAAGCAAGAAGAAATCTCATGGTGCGTGACCCAGTAGGTTCAAACACTAAATCGATAGCATAGGAAAATTTCTAGTATCAGCCAAAGTCGCCATATAGCAATGATACCCAGCATCCCGATGATTGAAGGTTGCAGAGCAACATGAACCTGTCGAATATGGAATATCAATGAACTTACTCCTTTAATCTCTTAATGCTCTAGATGGCTTAGGGTTAAACTGCCAAATCCTAATCAGTCCATCTCAATATATCTCAAACAAAGAATCCTTATAACTCCTTACAAGGAATGCCATGACCAAGGTCTTTCTCAATTAAGGCATTTTAAGCATTCAATCCAAACCATTTGGAGAGATCAATCCTATCTCGATCCTACAACCGCTACACAAGTACTTGACTGTAACCAGCAACCTTCCATCACCGGATTAAAACTTCAGGTAGTTTGGCACTTAAGCACAGTGAGTTGCCTGCAAGCTGCCATAGTGATCTCAAGTCAGAGGAATAATTCATGTCCACATTCTAATGAAAGACTTCTCTTTGGCCAAAAGAGAATCTTGCATGAGAGTCACATTCAGTGAAGTATCAAACACAACACTTGATGTCACACCAACATCTCCATGCTACTTGGTTAAGAGGACAACCAACATATATGACATTAATGACCTACTCTCGATACACCATCGTCTTGAAATAGCATATCTTTTGGTCGCGAACCAATTTATGAATTACATGATGCATCCTCTCTACATCGAATGCAAGGTAGCTCAAAGGACATCATCACACAAGAGTTCAATTAGGAAGATGACATGTGATGAACCAGAATAAATCTTTTATTCAATTCAATAATTTATATATATACATGAATCACATAACCATCTACAGCACAACCATCTACAGCCTAGATGATTGGCTTTGGGATACAATTCCCAATAACTCTCACCTGGACTAAAGCCAATCAAAATAGAATCTAATTCCCATCTTCCATTTGCAGTCGTCGAACTCTTGAATTCTAATAGCTTTAGTGAAGGGGTCGGCCAGGTTCTCCATACCATCGATCTTTAGAAGCTCGATGTCACCTCATTCAATAATCTCCCGGACAGGGTGATAACGATGCAGAATATGCTTGGTCCACTGATGTGACTTCGGCTCTTTGGCTTGAGCTATGGCTCCAGTGCTGTCACAATACACTAGAATATGACCATCTAAGGAAGGTGCCACTCCTAGCTCACCTATGAACTTTCACAACCACACAGCCTCCTTTGCTGCATCCGATGCTGTAATATACTCTACCTCGTAAATAGAATCAGCCACTATATGTTGCTTGGCACTTTTCTAGTAAATAGCTCCACCATTAAGGGTAAACGTAAAACCAGATACACTCTTGCTATCATCTCTATTTGACTTAAAACTGGAGTCAGTATACTCCACAAGTTTTAAGTCAGAACCTCCATAAATAAGCCATTGGTCCTTAGTAATTCTCAAATACTTAAGGATGTTCTTAACAATTTTTCAATGAGCTTCACCTGGGTCAGACTGGTATCTGATCACTACCCCTAGTGAGTATGCCACGTATGGTCTAGTACATAGCATAGCATACATAATAGAACCCACTGCCGAAGCATATGAAATCCTACTCATACACTCTCTTTCCTTAGGAGTTGTCGCACAATCCTTCTTGGAAAGAGTAATTCATGACTTATCGAAAGATAGCTTCTTTTGAAATTCTCCATGCTGAACTGCTTCAACACAGTGTCATGTACATAGATTGGGACAGTCCTAAATGCCTCTTAGATCTATCTCTATAGATCTTCATACCCAGTATGAATGAGGCTTCACCCAAGTCTTTAATAGAGAATTGAGATGAAAGCCAGACCTTTATTTCTTGTAATGCTGGAACGTCATTCCCGAATAGGAGAATGTCATCCATATATAAAATAAGAAATACAATAATAAAATTGTTTGCCCATTTATATATACAAGGCTCCTCTCCATTCCTAACGAAGCCATACATCTTGATACACTTATCAAAGCACATGTTCCAACTCCGAGAAGCCTGCTTTAGTTCATAAATAGACCATTGCAGCTTGCACACTTTAGACTCATCTATGGATGTGAACCCTTCAGGTTGCATCATATACACCTCCTCTTCTAGCTCATCATTTAGGAAAGCTATTCAGACATCCATTTTCCATATTTCATAATCTAAATGTGTTGCTAAAGCAAGCATAATCCAAATGAACTTGAGCATTGCCACAGGGGAGAACGTCTCGTCATAGTCTATACCATAACGCTGACGATACCCCTTGGCAACCAGATCGGCTTTATAGGTCTTCACCTGCCCATCTGTGCCCCGCTTCCGCTTGAAGATCTACTTGCACCCAATGGGTTTTATCCCTTCAGATGGATCAACCAATGTCCATACATTGTTGATTTTCATGGATTCCATTCCGGATTCATAGCTCTCAGCCATGACTCAGAATTAGACCTTGAAATTGCATCCATATAGGTGATCGAATCCTCGTCGTTCTTATCGAGTTCAACAGGATCACCATCCTGCAATAAGAAACTGTAGTATCTGTCCGGTTGATGTGGTACTCTACCAGATCTCCTTAATGGCTGCACTATGGGCTCTGGATCTGATCTAATCAAATCCAGTTCTATAGTAGCTTTAGAGTGAAGGTTTTTCTATCTGTTAAACTTTCCCAAGTTCAACCTTAGTGGCTTGAGGGCCTTCACCAAGGTACTCCCTTTCTAAAAAGGTTGCCCTAAGACTGACGAACAACTTTTATTCCTCAGGCAGATGGAAATAATACCCTTTAGATTTTTTAGGATACCTAACAAAAAGACATCTATCAGACTTAGGTCCTAGCTTATCCATCTCCAAATGTCTGACATAAGCTGGACACCCCTAAACATGAAGGTGAGAGAGAGTTGGCTTGCATCCAGTCCATAACTCATATGGTATTTTATTAACGGACTTACTTGGAACTTTATTCAGAAGGTAGGATGCTGACTCAAGAGCAAATCCCTAAAAGGATTTAGGTAGACTAGCTAAGCCCATCATGGATTGAACCATGTCCAACAGAGTTCGATTCCTCTTTTTAGACACACCGTTTAACTGAGATGTCCCTGGAGGGGTCCATTGAGTGAGAATCCCATTCTCCTCAAGATAAGTCAGAAACTCACTAGAAAGATATTAATCACCTCGATCTGATTGAAAGGTTTTAATAAACTTTTCAGTTTGTTTTTCAACTTCATTACGATAACGTTTGAACATTTCAAATGATTCAGATTTATGTCTCATGAGGTAGACATAACTATATCGAAAGATCATCTGTAAACATAATGAAATAACTATATCCACCACTTACACTAATATTCATAGGTCTATATATATCAGTATGTACTAGACTTAGAATATCACTGGCTCTTTCACCCTTTCCAATAAAAGGTGACTTGGTCATTTTTTCAAGTAAACAGAATTCATAGGTTGGTAAAGATTCACTTTCAGTGATATCTAGGAGACCATCTCCCACCAACTTATTTATCCTGTTCTTGTTTATATGACCTAGCTTATAGTACCATAGATAAATATCACTGACCTTATCTATCTTAGGGCATTTGTTAGCAGTGTACAATATAGTAATAGGCTATGATAATACATATAAACCATTCTTTATTTGTCCATTCATCACATTAGAGCCATTCAATGTGGTGTAGCAAATATCTTTCTTTATTGATAATTCGTAACCATCATTAGCCAACAGGCCTACAGAAATGATATTTATCAAAAAGGAAGGACAAAAATGACATTCATTAAGAACGACAATACAAGACTCGAAAAACAAAGAAACAGTTCCCAATGCCAGAACTGGAGCTTGACTTCCATTTCCAACATTCAAGAACCTTTCATCGCCTTCGAATCTCCTACTAACTTAAAGTCCCTGCAAAGAATTGCAAATGTGATAAGGTCTTCCGGTATCCACTACCCAGCTAGTAGTATCATAAATAGAGAAACTACAAGGATTTAACATATAAATAGCTTGACCTGCAACACCTTGCTGCTTTCCCTTTCTTGGCCTGTTCAGATCCAGAGTGGCAAGGTAAGCAGAACTGTTCCGCTTCCAGTGACCCAGCTTCTTGTAGAAGAAGCACTCTGCCTTACTCTTATCAACCTTCACCCTCTTAGTCTGACTAGGCTGAGCACTTTGCACCTTCTTATTATTTTTCTTCTTCTTCCCTTTCCCGAAGGAATGACATCCTACTCCAGAACCTCTCACCAGATTCACTAACCCCTTATTGAGATTGTGGTCTCTCTCGTAGGTCTACAGTAACCCTAACATCTCATGATAGTTTACTGTAGGCCTATTCATTATGAAATTGTCAAGAAGACCTAGTAGAAAGGGGGCAGAGAATTCAGCATCGCGTCCTTGCCGAGCTGCTTATGCAAAGTACATCGAATTTGCCCAAATGCTCAAATAACATAATCACGTACATTACATGATCAGTCATCGAAGCTCATCATGCATACGCGTGTTATAGATGGCAAAAGAGATCTGATATCTATCTGTATCTTCCAGAGTACCAAAAGACTCCTTCAACTTTTGAAGAATCTTCTCTGGCTGGGGCTCCTCAAATTTGAGACTACACTCATCATTCATCGCAGCCAACATATTGCAATCACCGTGGTTTGGTCAGAGATCCACTTTTGGTAAGCATCCTTGATAGTGCCACGAGCTTTGGGGGATAGGATTTCAGGTGCTGGATCCATTATCACATAGAGGATCTGCTCGTGCTCGAGGACAATCCTGAGTTTTTGATACCAACTATCAAAATTGGGTCCAAAAAGTTTGTCATTATCCAATAATGACCAGAGCGACAAAGTGGTCGACATTATCCGAAAAAAGGAGAATAAGACGTATTAGTATATGAATTATTTAAAAAATCACAAAGACATTGATTTTAGTCTAAAGGTTTCTTCCATTATTTTATTTAGACTGGTAGCCTCTACACTCCAATCCAAAGAATAACATTTATCTTTTAGCAGGTACTAGGATCCAATAGACTACATATGAGCCCGACTTTGGCCGGCCAACCCAAATGCATCTAAAGGTAGGTACAATACCAATCGTTTCTCCAAGCAATTTCTAGTAATCATTTTGCCCCAAGGGTCCTCACAATCGGCCTTTGGACCTCCTATTGAAGGTCCTGGTTAGGTTCAACCATTAACATGATCAAATTCAATGCTTTTATCTAATCCATGATCAAGCCTGACTTTGGTCGGCCCACCTGACCACGTGTTAAGATAGTCGCACTGAGCCATCATATGTTGAATGGCAATCCCACTCGCCTGATGACCACCCATTCTTTGGAGTTACCGATGATCACCCAACTTATGGACTCATTGCCAATCCAACTTAATGAGAGGCTAAGACTTAGGCTATCATATAACTTAGTCCTTTTATAGACCTAATAATTTAGAGGATTTAAAATTTGTGACATTAGAAATGAATAAATGAACATTGATCAAGAAATTCCCACCAAACACTTAGAGGGTTTCCAGATCAATTTGGTCCATGGGCACCTATAAACCAGTCAAACTGATTAACCTTAGTTGACATGGGTTAACTCGAATCAATAGATAGTCTAATGTGATCTGATTCACCATATTAGCCAGGTAAGTAAGATCAAGGGATGGGTTAAGCCAAGTAAGCCTCTTGCCTTAGACACCAACCATAAGTTGGCCAAGTAAGAGTTAGCCCCAAAAACCTTGATCATCAATGTCAAACTTACCTTAGACACTAAGTGGTTTACCAGACTCAATCAGACTAACCTAAAGACCTGGGCTCACCACGAAGCCATGAATCAAGTCCATTTTGATGTATAGACTGATCTAACTACTATTAGAGAGATCTATAGAGGAGACCTAATTCAGCTTTTGATTAGTCTTTTCTCTATTTAATCCATTCATCTAAATCTAGGTCTAACCTATTTAAGGATCCAATTCTAGCTAACCCAATCAACCCATGATTTATTAATCATGACTTAAGATTAGAATCATATCCTAAATCTTAAAAATATATAACTTAATTCTCAATTAAGTGAATCACACTAATTGAAACAATTTCAAAATCAAGTGAAACAATTTCATAAAGATCTGAAGCTTAAAATTACTATTTCATAGTTTTTAAAATTACTATTTCATAGTTTTTTGGTTCAGTCAGCTCTTACAGAACACCAAAAATAGATAGAATGAATTATTTGCAAGATCGAGTCAACTCTTCTAGGTCGAGTCAGCTCTTCCAGAACACAGTTTTCTGGTCGAGTCAGCTTTTCTAGAACACAATAACTTCAAATTTCAGTCATTTCTACTTGAACTTTTCAAAGTTTTAGATCAAACATCTTTTAGATCTCGTCTAAACATAGTTATGATCTATAACCATAGATTAAAACTATTTTAATCCATCAAATTCCTCACTTTCTTCTTCATATGGTAGTGACGCAGCGACACCATGGCCGTCCTGTCATAGGAGAATCCCTTGGAATGGAAAGAGATGGTCTTTAAACTATGCTTCTCTCCTATGACAGGATGGCCAAGGCGAATCCACCTTAATCCAAGTACTTTGTGAAGGAAATAATTTGATTTCATACGAAAACATTAAACTACATGTGCATCCAACTTGGCTCTGATACCACTATAGGGGAACCAAGGAAACGAGAACCGTGTGGCATGGCCCGAGACATGCAATTTAAAATTTTTTTCTAGATTACATGATACAGTGGAAGCAGATAAACAATTTATCCAAGCATGTTAATCTAATTAACACAAGTTCCCTATGCAGATCTTGATGCATATATAGAATAATGTATGTATGAAATTAAGCATCCATTGAAAGAAAATCAGAACTATTCTAGATTCACACAATGATGCAACATATTATAATATGTCAAATATTAATCTAAAGGCATACCTTTAAGATGACAATCACCTGGAAGGCACGTGCTCCGACAGCAAGCTAGAACAGCACTCGATGGAGTTCACCCCTATAGAAAGATGATCAGGCTCTACGAGCAGTACACGCGTATCGCCTCTACAGGTGGTTCACACAGGGTAGAGGGATTCGTTCTTCTTTCACGGTGCTAGCCCCTCTAGAAACATTGATGGCAGCTGCGACTCCTTCAACTCTTTGAAGATGTGTGGAATCCTTCAACTCCTTGAAGGGTTGTTGCTGCAGTGGTGCTGGAACAAAAATGCTTGAGAACCCTTTCCCAACGCTCTATCCCAAACCTTCAGCAGAAGGTATACACACAGGAATCCCAAAATCCAAGCTCACTCTGTCTCGGAGATCAAATCTCGCAATCTCTTAAGGATCAAGCAAGATCTCTATCCAAGAAATTTTTTGGGTAGAGTCTCAACCTTGATCCAAATCTAGAGTGTGGAACATGAACCATTCACCTTCTTCAACCCTTGCTTTTATAATAGCAGCCCTCAAAACAATTAAGAGGACACAAGAAAGATTCATAAGCAGTTTGGGGTCTCTTAAGATTCTAGGGAGGATATTAAAACCTTTGGAATTCAGCAACAGCAACTATTAAAGCCTCGAAATGCCCAGCATTAAATCCCATAACCATTATAGCATTTAATGAAGCATTCTCGAATTTTAGCAATCCGTCAGATGAGTCGACTCGAGTGTTCGAGTCAGCTCTAGAGCAGCATTTATAACTCTTGTCAAACGAGTCCGGAATGATTCCCAATCGTTTGCATGCTAACAAAGAAAGAAGAAATCCCACGGTGTATGACCCCGTAGGTTCAAACACTAAATCGGTAGCACAGGAACATTTCCAGTACCAGCCAAAGTTGCCATCTAGCAATGACACCCGGCGTCCGGATAGGTTGAAGGTTGCAGAGCAACATGAACCTGTCGAATATGGAATATTAGTGAACTTATTCCTTTAATCTCCTAATGCTCCGAATGGCTTAGGGTTAAACTGTCCAACCCTAATCAGTCCATCTCAATATGTCTCAAACAAAGAATCCTTGTAACTCCTTACAAGGAATACCCTGGCCAAGGTCTTTCTCAATTGAAGCATATTAAGCATTCAATCGAAACCTTTTGGAGAGATCAATCCTATCTCGATCCTATTACCGCTACATAAGTACTTGACTGTACCCAGCAACCTTCCATCACTGGATTAAAAATCCAGGTAGTCCGGCACCTAAGCATAGTGAGTTGCCTGCAAGCTGCCATAGTGATCTTAAGTCAGAGGAATAATTTATGTCCACATTCTAATGCAAGAGTTCTCTTTGGCAAAAAGAGAATTTCACATGAGAGTCATGTTCAGTGAAGTGTCAAACACAACACCTGATATCACACCAGCATCTCCATATTACTTGGTTAGGAGGACAGCTAACAGATCTGACATCAACGACCTACTCTCGATACACCATCATCCTGAAATAGTGTATCCTTTAATTGCGAACCAATTTATGAACTACACGACACATCCTCTCTACATCGCATACAAGGTAGCTCAAAGGACATCATCATACAAGAGTTCAATTAGAAACATGACATGTGATGAACAACCAGAATAAACTTTTTATTTAATTCAATAATTCATATACATATGCATGAGTCGCACAACCATCTACAGCCTAGATGATTGGCTTTGGGACACAATTCCGAACATCGGAGTGCTTCATGGTCTGAATATAGGACAAACTCCTACGGTAAGAGATAGTATCTCCAATACCTTAAGGCTTGAACTGCCACATACAATTCCTTATCATAAGTTGAATACTTCAATTTTACTTCATTCAACTTCTCACTAAAGAAGGCTACAGGGTGGTTCTCTTGACTTAGAACTCCAATTCCAAATCTGGAGGCATTACAAGCAACCTCAAAGACCTTTGAAAAGTCAGGTAATTTTAAAATGAGTGCTTGGATCATTTTCTCTTCAATGTCAAGGAAGGCTCCATCAGTGGCCTTAGTCCACACAAAGGTCCCATTCCTAATGCAGTCAGTAATGGGGACAACAATCGAACTGAATCCCCGAATAAATTGCCTATAGAAGGTAGCGAGGCCATGGAAGCTACGCATATCGTGTATGCTTTTGGGTACAGGCCACTCAACTATGGACTTAATCTTTTCTGGGTCGGTAGACACTCCTTCAAGGGTAATGACAAAACCTAGAAAAATGACTCTAGGGGTTAAGAAGCTGCATTTCTTAAGATTGGCATAGAGGCTATCACTTCTGAGGGCTTGGCATACTTGTTAAAGATGGTCCAAGTGATTTTCCTTAGTCTTATTATATATGAGGATGTCATTGAAATAGACTACAAATTTTTCAATGAATGGTCTTAGGACTTGGGTCATATCCTCATAAATATACTAGAGGCATTTAAAAGGCCAAAAGGCATCACTAACCATTCATAAAGGCCATCCTTATCTTAAAAGCAATCTTCCACTCATCCCTAGGTCTAATACTAACTTGGTGATAGCCACTCTTAAGGTCAATCTTAAAGAAAATAATGGCTTCGACCATCATGTCTAACATATCATCAAGACAAAGAATAGAGAAACGATACTTGACCATTATCTTATTGATGGCACGACTATCTACACCCATCCTCCAAGTGCCATCTTTCTTGAGGGTCAAGAGGGCAGGTACCGCATAAGGGCTCAGTCTTTTCCTAATGAATTCCTTTTGGAGGAGATCTCCAATTTACCTTTGTAACTCTAAAATGTTCAGTGGGATTCATCCTATAATATGAAAGATTTGGTAAGGTGGTTCTTGGGACTAAGTCTATGGCATGTTGAATGTCCCTTAATGGTGGGAGGTGATCAGGAAAATCTTCTGGAAACACATCTTGAAAATTCTTCAAAAACTTTACTATTTCTTGGGGTTGCTCCTCCAAGGGTTGATCCTGGACTTCCTTGGTGGATAATATCCAAACTGGTGAACCCTCATTAATCTCTTTTTCTAAATCCTTAGCATTAATCACATTTAATCCTTGTATCTTTCCCTTCAGATTGCTAGATCCTCTTTTGGTGTTGTCCTTAGGTGGTGAAGAGTTTATAATGATTTTCTTTCTTAGGTGAGTGAATGAACAAGAGTTTGATTGACCATATAAGGTAGCATCATGATCATACAACCAGGGTCGGCCTAGAATAATACTACTAACCCCCATAGGAAGAACATCACACCAAACTTTTTCCTAATAGGATTGGAATTGGATTATAACTTGGCATCTTAACTTAATAAGAATGGAGATTGAATCAATCCAAGATACCTTATAAGGGTTGGGATGGGGAACAGTGGTCAATCCTAGACTCTTGATAGTACTAGTGGAAATGGCATTAACACAACTCCCACTATCTATGATGATCTTGCAAACCTTTTTCCCTATTTTGATAGAAGTTTGTAGGATGTTGGTTCTACGCCAATCCTCATGCTCTCTTGTTTTGATCAAGATACACCTAACAACTCCCAGTAACTCATGTGGATCTATAGTTTCTTCATCTCCCTCATACTCATCCACTAAGTTTGTTTTTGTTTCATACACTTCTTCCTCAAATTCTTCAAAGGTTCCTAGAGCTTCTTCCTCTAACACTCCTATGTGTAAGGCTCGGGTAGGGCATTGACTAGCATAGTGGCCGACTTTATGATACCTAAAGCAATGCACATTTTGGTGATTATCCTTTTGAACTTCAAGGGCCTTACCCCTATCATCCTTTAGACCTAATGGGTAGTAGGAGTAGATCGGGTTGAAGGAACTTGACTAGAACTTGGCTTATATCCAGGGGTACTAATCCTACTGGGTTCAGGTCAACGGGTCATGGGTCATCTTTGAAATCTTTCACAGTCCCTAGCAATTTGATAAGCTTGTTCTAGATCATGAACTTCTCTCAGGAATAGTTTCCTCTAAATTTTCTCACGAAGGCCTGCTTGGAACCTAGATAGGGTGACGGCTTCCAACTTAACCACGCTACATCTCATGACAAATTCATCAAACTTTGCAATGTACTCGGATACAGTTATGTTACATTGGCTCAATCTCTGCCATTTATTTAAAAGCCTCTACTCATAAGACGGGTAAGTACTTCTCCCTAAGTTTGATCTTCATGGCCCTCCATGTGATTATGGGTATGTCTATTCTTTGACAACAAATACGCTCAATATTTTTCCAATATAACCTAGCTTGTCGGACCAACCTAAGTTTAGCAAACTTGAATTTTCTCTCTTCCAACATCTCATACCACTCAAAGTATTGATCCATGTCACTCTCCCAATCAACATACACCTTAGGATCTAAGTTTTCATAAAAAATGGGTGCATCGAGATATATGTTCCTAAGGGCTCTTTCCTCTTAATCCATGAAGTCTTGGTATGGGCATCTAGGGTTATGTTCAGGGGTGGGATCATGACGATGGGCTCTTGGACCAAGGAGAGTTGGTCTAGGTGATTCAGGTTCAGTGTGGGTCAAACGGGTCTCTTCAAGGGTCCCGATTTGCTCCTCCATTTGGTCAAACCTATTATTTAGTTGCTTGAATTGCTCAGTCAAGATTCTCATCAAAGTTTCAAGATTAGGGTCCATGGTAAGACTTGGTTGAGTTTTGGAATGTTGGTATGGGGTTCCTGATATGGTGGTCATGCAATACAAAATCTAGTCTCTAAGGCTCATAGACTTAGAAGTTCAAGATAGCATGAATTACCAAAGTACCTATCAAGACTGTTGTCACCCTTTTAACTGGCCAGATAAGAGGTGGGATTGTGGAAGGCTCCCCTCACTTTCGTGAGGTCCTAATTAAAAACCATAGATCCATTTAAGGCATTTGTCGTTGGACCCCTAGCCTTAGACACCAATATCCAGGAGTAAATATAGAATTAACCAATACTAGGCTCAACATGAAACATGAACTTGACTTGTTGATGTCCCTAGTTTAGGTTCTTACTCAGTTTTAGATTAGGCTTGGGTCAATGCAATATGTAGTTGGTTATTTTTGGACTAAGGAAAGGTGATAAAATCCTTCCCTTATCTTATGATAGGATTGCCCTTAAATATTTTAAGATGAATGCATAATCAATCCTCCAACTAAACAATAGAATATAAAGACTATGTTAAACATGTATTTCATAATTTTAAATTTTAAATTTCAAATTTCAAATTTTAAAATTTAGTTTTTTTTTGAATTATGGTTAGGTGGATTCAAACTTGAATTATACCAGAAAATTTTAGAACCTAAGTTGTGCTCGAAGAGTAAACATGCGATGGAACATTCAATAATTCCAATCATGCAAACATGCACTTAGCATAATAGGCCCTCTAATCTTAGGTTATCACATCTAGCCTTGGCTCATTACTCCCATGGGTCATAAGTATACTTTTGTATATCCACTCAAAAGGCTTGATTCCTTCAATTAGAGAGTAAACTAGAAAAACAAATAAAGATTTTCTGAAAATTTAGATATGAAATCTATGGAAAAAGATTCCAGGTCTGGTTTGATCTAAAAAAACTACTTAGGAATTGCAAATTAAACTAATATCTGAAAAGCTATGAGATGAGCTTTCAGGTCTAGTCCTTAGTTGATGCAAAAATTTGAGCAACTAGCATACTTGTCCTAGTTAACCATACTCTGATACCGAAATGATGCAGGATGATAATGGAGTTTTAAAACTATGAATTCAGCAATCTAAAATGAACAATGATTCTTTCCACATATCAGCAAGAATTTCTTAGTAAGAGAGCAAATAGGCTTACCAAAATAGACTATTAGTAAAAGTGTTGTTACCCGTAATGTAGCTTTCACTTATTTGAAAGGAAATGGACCTAATGGTTGAGAAACCATTTGGATTAGGACAAGTACCTTCAACAAATTAGAACTATGGGTTTAGGAGGAGCTCCTTCCAACAATGAACTCTCAACTTTGAAAGTAGCTCATTCTTCAACACTTAAAGGACTAGCGACTGGACACCAAGACTATCACTCTCTTGGTTGAAGATACCTAGCATAATTGGCTCCAAAGCAAGGTAGACTTCATCCTTGACTTGTAATCATTGAGAGAACCTGCAAGAAGGATATTAGTGGCATGGAAAGGATTAGAGAAAAAGGAATAAGAATGAAAATTTGGAGGAAAAGGGAAGTATTGTTGGCATCTCCTTGTAGCTTGGATGAACCGGTTGGGCCTCACACCCTCTCCCTCATGGAATGACAATGGAACAAAGCAATGGAAGAGAAGAAAGACTATTTTTTCATTCATTCAATGCTGATTACAAGAGGATTAGGAGGGGTATTTATTAACTTCATAAGCCCTAATTTGAATTCAAAATTGGAGAGATTACATGCTTGAAAAGGGGAGTGGGAAGTGGAGAGTTACAACTTGAATTCAACTTCAAATTCTAGCAATTTTGGGTGCAAGAATGGCATAGAGAATGAAGTGGGATGGCTGATTTGGCATGGAGGATGTGGAGGCACTCCAACAAATCTTGACTTGGCATGGTGAGGTGGCATGGCTGACTAGGCATGGAGGTTGAGGTGGCACTCCAACAAGGCTTGACTTGGCATGGAGGGTGAAGTGGTTAGCTCCAATCCAATAGGTGGTCTTGATGCTCCTTCA
The DNA here is from genome assembly GCA_021397845.1 of Areca catechu. Classification (NCBI taxonomy): domain Eukaryota; kingdom Viridiplantae; phylum Streptophyta; class Magnoliopsida; order Arecales; family Arecaceae; genus Areca; species Areca catechu. The sequence continues at coordinate 120,778,929 of CM038043.1, forward strand.
GTTAGGTTCAAGCTTTTTCCGATGGTTCATGCCTTGGCTAATTTGAACCCAACTAACCAACTTGACTAATTATAAGACTAAATTGAAATAAAAATTAACTTGACTCTAATTATAGGACTCATGCTGAAAATTAAAACAAAGTTAAAGCCAAAATTGAGTTTGGCTTATTTACTTATAATCCATAGGGAGTTCAAATTGATTAGGTTTGCTTGAATCCTCTTTTGCATTCTGGTGCCCACACCATAGAGTCAATTGCTAACTCCTGAATAGTGTATCTCGATGTATTTTAACCTAACAAATTTTGTGACTTCTCATAAGGATTGCCATAGCAAAGGTCTTGCTAAATTAAAACATGGCAAAGCATCTTGTCCAACATCTTGGAATGGTCAATTTCATCTTATCTCACATACCAACTTAATAAGTACTTGACTGCACCTAGTAACCTTTCATCATTGGATTAGAAATCTAGGTAGTCCTGTATCTAAGTATAATGAGTTACTTGCAAGTCATCGTGGTATTCTCAAGTCAGAGAGATACTTATTACATTTAGTTTAGCGTACTCCTGTACTCACCTACATATCATATCAGTGTCTCTACACTCATTAGTTACGAGGATAACCAATCCATATGGTATACAATGACCTATACTCAATAAAAATTATCATCCCAAGTAAAATCATATCATTTGGTCATGAACAAGTTTAAGAACTATACAACAAATCCTCCTTTATCAATAAAAAGTAGTTCTAGGGACTTCATCATAGAAGAGTTTGTAAAGGAAGATGTATATATAGTGATGAACTAACAAAAATAACCTTTATTTATTAATGAATCATGTTTAAATTACAAAAAGCTCAACCATTTACAATCTAGATGATGGACTTTAGGATACATTTCCTAATAGAGCCCATCCACTACCCATCTCCATCACATTCGCCTTCCCCTAGGCAAGGTGAACAGCCTGGGGTGCAAGATGAGCTTGGGGCATAGGTCGAGCCTGGGGTCACCCTTGCTGCAAAGCTGAAGGATCCTCAAGAGAGGTGATCACTCAGAGAATGAGGTGAGCTCCCCACTGACCTTGCCTAAGCCTACTACATCTCACAGTCACCACTCCGGCGAGAAGCCAGACAAGGTGCACCCATCTAACTCTTTTATTTTTGTTTTCTCCTTTATACAGGATGCTTTATCAGAGAAATCTTCAACCCATTGCCGTACCCAATGATTTGAATGATGGGCAAGCTGGCCTGCAGACTCCAAGGGGTGGTGATGCGGGACGAAGGGATAGGAACATCAACATAAAGAAATGTAGAATTTTAAAGTGAGCAATGATCCAAACAAGATGGCATAACTTATCCGCAAAGAATGAAAAGGCACACAGAAGTAGACTACTAGATGATGTAATCACTTTCCCACAGAGTAGATCTAGTTAAAGAAAAAAGCAAATGGACCTAATGGTTAAGAAACCATACAAATTAGGACAATGCTCTCTTCAAGAGGTTAGATCATGGAGTGTAGGGTAGGACTTGTTACCAGACAATGAGTCTTTACCATCATTAGTAGGATCACTCTACATTCATGGAGTGGGCGGCTGGATAAGAAGGCTGACTCCCTTGAATGAAGTGCTTCTCATTAATGATTTAAAGGTAAGGAGGACCTCCTCTTTGGCTTTATGCACCCAGGGATCCTACAAATAGATTAATCAGAGATTATGGAAGAAGAGGTGAAAGAAAAGGAAAGGGAAAATATCGAAGGAAGGAGAAGAAAATATTGTAGATCCTTGAAGGCCAGAAGACTTGGCTGGGCCTCATACCCGTCTCCCTCATGGAGTGACATTGCCGAGGAGCAATTGGAAGAGAAAACAAATTTTCATTCATTCATCAAGATGTCTTACAAGAGGAGGAGGGGGGGTATTTAACATTTACCCAAGCCCCTTTGAAATTTATGTGGCACAAACTAGATGAGATCAATCCCTCTTGGACCATGTACAACACCTCAAATACAAAGAACCGTGAAGAGACTATGCGGAAGCAACAAGCCTAGCATGAACCCTATATGACCAATCAAAGAAGATAGGGGCAATGAATATCCAAACAAGTTGTAAATCAAGATCAAGAAGAAGTTTTCGGGAGAAATAAGGGTTTAATATATTGTCGCCTATCAGAATATGTTACAGGACTTCTTGGAAGACTCGAGAGTTCTCTCCCTCTCACCCAAGACTGTACAATATATATATATATCCCTAGGTTAAACCAAACCTAGCCCCTTAAAACAAACTTCCAACTGGCACAACATCAAAACAGAGAACCCGTCATCCGAGTTGACTCGCAGGGTTTGAGTCGGCTCGTCTAGACCGCTCCTTCTGCTTTGAAATTCGAGTTGACTCCAACAAATCGAGCCGACTCGTCCAGAGTATCTATGTACCTGCTCTGAGAACTAGATCGACTCTAGGCAATCGAGCCGACTCGACACTGGTACATTACCTAGATGATGGGGACATCGACCTGCATGAATCCCAGAGCAGCACGGATCCTGGAGTAGCATGGATCTCGAAGCAGCATGAATCACGATGCAGTATGAATTTCGATGCAAATAAATTTAGATTTGAAGATCATTTCATCCTCCACATAAGAAGGTTTTCATATGATGACAAGTGGTGCCCAACACATGATGACACATGAATGCCCACATGAATGCCAAGTGGAACCCAACACATGATGATACAAGAATGCCCACATGAATGTCAAGTGGTGCCTAACACATGATGACTCATGAATGCCCACATGAATGCCAAGTGGCACCCATGCATGCAGATTTTCAGATTTGGATACTTGGCAACCACAAGGAGACACTTGGCACCCATGCATTTTGCCACCCCTTTTCATGAAACTTGAAATTCAAATTTGTAGCTACCTTCCCCCTCTTTCCATGTAAAATTTGAATTTTAAATGGTGCTTAGAAGGCTATAAATAGGCCCCTAATCTCTTTGTAAAAGGATGCTAGTGATGAATGAAAGTTTTTTAGAGAAGAGTGACTCTTGTTTTGCTCCATGAGGAGGGTGTGAGGCCCAACCCCAGGACATGATATGAGGTCATGTCTAGTTATCCCCTTCCTTGATTCCATCTTCCTTATCACCCTCATATCCTTTGAGATTCGTCCTAACGGCTCCATTAGTGAGGTGGGTGAGATGCCCTAGAGGTAAGAGGTCTCTTCGTTAGTGTGAGTCCAAAGTTCATGAGATCTACATCCCTGTCCTTCATCCCCATTATTTCCTTCACCACTCCCTTACAAAAAATTCAAAAAAAAAGTATCCTAATCTCGGTGACTTCTCAGCTCGCCGACGATCCTACCCATGATCCCGTGCCTCATCAATTTGGTATATGATGGGGACATCGACCTGCATGAATCCCGAGTAGCACGGATTTCAAAGTAGCACGGTTCTTGGAGCAGCATGAATCACGATGCAGTATGAATTTCGATGCAAATAAATGTAGATTTGAAGATCATTTTATCCTTCACATAAGGTCCCCACAAGAATGCCAAGTGGCGCCCAACACATAATGACACATGAATGCCCACATGAATGCCAGTGGCACCCAACATATGATGACACGAGAATGCCTACATGAATGCCAAGTGGTGTCTAACACATGATGACTTATGAATGCCCACATGAATGCCAAGTGGCGCCCATGCATGCAGATTTACAGATTTGGACACTTGATAACCACAAGGAGATACTTGGCACCCATGCATTTTGCCACCCCTTTTTCATGAAACTTGAAATTCAAATTTGTAGCTACCTTCCCCCTCTTTCCATGTAAAATTTGAATTTTAAATGGTGCTTATAAGGCTATAAATAGGCCCATAATCTCTTTGTAAAAGGATGCTAGTGATGAATGAAAGTTTTTTAGAGAAGAGTGACTCTTGTTTTGCTCCATGAGGAGAGGGTGTGAGGCCCAACCCCAGGACATGATATAAGGTTATGTCTAGTTATCCCCTTCTTTGATTCCATCTTCCTTATCACCCTCATGTCCTTTGAGATTCAGCCTAATGCTCTATTAGTGAGGTGGGTGAGATGTTCTAGAGGTGAGAGGTCTCTTCGTTAGTATGAGTCCAAAGTCCATGAGATCCAGATCCCTGTCCTTCATCTCCATTATTTTCTTCACCACTCCCTTACAAAAAATACAAAAAAAAAGTATCCTAATCTCGGTGACTTCTCAGCTCGCCGACGATCTATCCATGATCCCGTGCCCCATCAATTTGGTATCAGAGCTAGGTTGATTAGGGTATTCTATATCTTTCCCTCATTTTCTTTCTCCTCCACTTATTCTTTTTATTTCCATTATTCTCACTATCCCGACCTTATTCCTCCTCTATCCCGGACTTATTCATGTCATTTTCTTCCTAAATCTACTTGAATTGAAAGCCCAGAGCACCCGATCCACCACCCATAGCTCGCCATCAAGCTCCCTCCGCCATCGCTGCCACTCTCCGGTTCGGATCTCACCCGGAGTCTGCCACAATTTCCTCCCAACGCCACCTAGAAGCTTCTCCGATCATCTTCCATCTCTAACCCTCCTCTGCCGTGGCCGTCCTCTCACCGACCGAATCTCCCCAGTCCATCAGATCGACGCCGCGCACCCACAGCCACACGGATCTGTCGCTTGGACTCAGCCTCCTCCAGTTGCCGATGACGTCGATGAACCCCGCCACTGCCCTACCGGTTTTCTCCACAGCCCAGTCTCCCTTGCTTCAAACATTGTCACCAGTGCTTTCGATCGCTGCCCATCTCGTCCATCCACCTCCGATCACCGATCGAGGCCCTGTCGACCGTTTCTCCAACCAAGCCGGGCCTCCCTCCCTCCAGCCGGTCACCTACCAATCGGGCTCCCCTTCCATCACTGTCGTTCGCTGAGCCGAGCCAAGTGCTGTCATCTCCCTCCGTCCGAAAACATCCATGGCTACCCCGACATCCACTGCCCCCCTGGCGGACTCCGGCCGTCGATCTCATCCGGGCACGTCCGATCCCTCAACTCCCCACCGGATCTTTTCCCTCCCATCCATGCCCCCTCGGCCTTTTAATGGTGACCAAAGCCGACGACGACCCACCGCTGCCAACCACCAGAGCAGAGCCCTGGCTCCACCGGATCCACCAAACTCATCCACTCGCCATCACTGGAACTCAGAGGCTCCCGGATCCCCTAAAATCGACGTCCACCAAACTCATCCACTCGCCATCACTGGATCTCAAAGGCTCTTGAATCAGCTATTCCCATCTCCATGCCGGTCCCCTCTCCCACCGACCATTTTTCATGCCGCCAACCGTTGGTCGTGTTGGCCCTTCTTCGGTGACTATCTCCTCCAAGCTCGCCGATGGATTCTCGCTGGAATCCCTCCCCGTGAGCCCTCCTTTGTTCACCGCCTCGGTCCGTGGAGAACGAGATGCCCGCACGAACGTGAAGGCATCTATGATTGTGAAAGCAGACTCCCATCCCTGTTGCCGACTTCAAGTACCACACGGATCTCAGAGTAGCACAGATCTTAGAGTAGCACATATTTCAAAGTAGAGCTGATAAGAAAAAAGAAAATCAGGGATTTGTTAAAAAAAAATTGAACACAGCCTAAGAGCCATTTTTGATGTGATTGATTCAGTTCCATCAAATTCCCGCTGAGCCTGACTCGACAGAGTCGAGTTCTCCCCACCTCAGGAGAATGATGGGGACATCGACCTACACGAGTCTCAGAGTAGCATAGATCCTGGAGCAGCACGGATCCCAATGTAGCATGAATCATGATGCAGTATGAATTTTCATGCAAATAAATTTAGATTTGAAGATCATTTCATCTTCCACATAAGGTCCCTACATGAATGCCAAGTGGTTCCCAACACATGATGACACATGAATGCCAAGTGGCACCCAATACATGATGATACAAGAATGCCCACATGAATACCAAGTGGTGCCTAATACATGATGACTCATAAATGCCCACATGAATGCCAAGTGGCGCCCATGCATGCAAATTTTTAGATTTGGACACTTGGCAACCACAAGGAAACACTTGGCACCCATGCATTTTGCCATTCCTTTTCATGAAACTTGAAATTCAAATTTGTAGCTACCTTCCCCCTCTTTCCATGTAAAATTTGAATTTCAAATGGGACTTAGAAGGCCATAAATAAGCCCCTAATCTCTTTGTAAAAAGATGCTAGTGATGAATGAAAGTTTTTTAGAGAATGGTGACTCTTCTTTTGCTTCATAAGGAGAGGGTGTGAGGTCCAACCCTAGGACATGATGTGAGGTCATGTCTAGTTATCCCCTTCCTTGATTCCATCTTCCTTACCACCCTCATATCCTTTGAGATTCATCCTAACGGCTCCATTAGTGAGGTGGATGAGATGCCTTAGAGGTGAGAGGTCTCTTCGTTAGTGTGAGTCTAAAGTCCATGAGATCCAGATCCCTGTCCTTCATCCCTATTATTTCCTTCACCACTCCCTTACAAAAAATACAAAAAAAAAAAGTATCCTAATCTCGGTGACTTCTCAGCTCGCTGACGATCCTACCCATGAACCCATGCCCCATCACCAGACCTCCCATGTTGTGCCACTAGCCGAGTTGACTCGAAGGACCATCGAGCCGACTCGAAAAGACAGACTAAACAAAACATGGGAAAACTCAGTCTATCACCTAGTACTCTTATCGGACTCACTCCAAGCCCTAGTTATATCATGACCAAGATGACAAAGACCCAAAACTTGAATCCATTTGCCTTGGATACACCATATGAGACTCAACAATCTCCACCTTGGTGTTTCAAGGCTTCGGTCAACTCCATCTTATCCATCAACCGCATCAGTCCCATACACTTGTGAAAGCTGTCCCTTCGAAGAACCTTCGTCAGTGCATCAGCTGGATTCTCCTTGGTATAAACCTTCCCCAGCTCCACCTCGCCTTCCTCCAATAGCTCTCTAATCCGATGGTATCTGATGTCGATGTGCTTTATCCTGGCATGATATACAGAATTCTGTGCAAGTAACAATGCACTTTGGCTGTCACAATATACCTTGACAGCCTCCTGTTTGCAGCCCATCTCCATAGCCAATCCCTTCAGCCATAGAACCTCTTTGCTGCCTCCGTGATGCCAATATACTCCACTTCAGTAGTGGATAACGCCGTTATAGGCTGCAAACAAGACCTCCAAGACATAGGTCCTCCATTCATGCTAAATATGAAACCTGTTATGGAACAACAGGTATCTACATCTCCACCAAAGTCTGCATCCACAAAGCCTTCCATCTACCCCTGAACAACCTTGGCTTTGTTAGAGTGTTCCACAGCACCTCCTTGCTATCCGTAGTAGATGCCCACTCCAACCGATCCCACCAAGTATCTGAAGATCCCCTTCAGTGCTTGCCAATGTTCCTTGCCAGGCTGCGCCATAAATCTGCTCACCTGACTCATTGCATGGGCTAGATCCGGCCTACAACACACCATAGCATACATTAGGCTTTCCATGCTAGATGCATAAGGCACCCTTTCCATATCATGAGCCTCCACCTCAGTCTATGAAGATATACTCTTCGAAAGTCTGAAATGTCATGCAAGTGGCAGCGCTATTGGTCTAGCCTCCTTCATTCCAAACCTCTTCAGTATCTTTCGAATGTATCTTTTCTGAGATAAATGCAGCAACTTTTTGGCTCGATCTTTGAAAATCTCCAAGCCTAAAATCTTCCATGCAGCCCCCAAGTCCATCTCAAACTCCCGAGATAGGCTTGCCTTCAAATCCTGCACTATCCTCTTACTCTTGCATGCTATCAGCATGTCATCTACATACAAGAGTAGATATATCTTGGATCCATTCTCTAGAGATTTTATATACACACATGGATCAAAATTGCACCTGGAAAGTCCAATGCTCCTCACAAAGGTATCAAACTACTTGTACCATTATCTCGGTGATTGCTTCAACCCGTACAATGATTTCTTCAACAAGCATACCTTCTCCTTTGATCCAGGCTCCTTGAACCCCTGTGCCTGCTCCATGTAAATGCTCTCCTCAAGATGTCCATGGAGAAATGCTATCTTCATGTCCATCTGCTCCAGCTCCAAATCCTGAGCTGCTACAATGCTTAAGAGCACCCTGATGGATGTATGCCTGACAACGGGAGAGAAGACCTCGAAGTAGTCAATGCCTTCTTTCTATAAGTACTCCTTGGCTACCAGCCTAGCCTTGTACCTCACTCCACCTTGTTCTAAATTTCTCTCCTTCCTTGTAAAGACCCATTTGGAGCCAAAGGGTTGACTCCCTCTTGGTAGATCCACCAACTGCCATGTCTTGTTCTTCCAAAGAGAGTCCATCTCCTCTATCATGGCCTGTATCCATGACCTCGCATCTGAACTATCCATGGCCTCCTCAAATGTCTCTAGATCTCCACTAGCAGAGATGAGAGCATATAAGATGGTCTCATCTATGCCATACTGCATCGATTTCTAAATGTTCTCTTGGACTTGTACAGTGCTACACCTCTTAGGTTGTCCTGCAAATCTACAGTTTCTAGCTCCTCCTGCACATCCTCCTGGTCAGATGTCCTCCCTCGCAGATCCTCCACATGTGTGGGAATATGACAACTTTTCACCTCAAAGTGAACTTATTTTGAGGCTGAAATTGATGGAACATTTTCTGACTACAAAAACTATGATCTGCTATCCTCCACAGACCTGTCAACTCTATTTGCAACATTGGGCTTCTTTAGAAGGCTCCTTTCATCGAAGATGACATTCCTACTGACCGTGGACCACTGAGAGTGAGGATCCACTAGTAGGTAACCTTTCATGCCCCTTGGGTATCCAATGAATACCAGCTTGCATGACTTTGGATTCAATTTATTCCTTTCGGCTCCTTCCACCAGTGCATATGCTAGACTGCCAAAAACTTTTAGGTAACCAAGCTCCACCTTCTTCCCACTACAGACCTCCTTTGGAATGCCTCCATCGATCCTTCTATTTGGGTACCTGCTTATAAGAAAATAAGAAAAGATTAAAGCATCACCTCAAAAGACCTTAAGTAGTAATGCTTGCAGCCTCAAAAGACCTTCAGCTACACCATTTTGTTGGGGAGTCATCTTCACTGTGAATTGGCATTTGATGCCATTATCCTCATAGTAGCTTCTAAATTCAAAGCTTGTGTACTCTCCTCCATTGTCAGTCTGCAGGTACTTGACTAATTTTTCTATTTTCTTTTCCATTTCAGCTCCTCAGACCTTGAACCAGGCACATACCTTTGATTTTTCCATGATAAGATATACCCACACCTTCATGGAGAAGTTATCGATGAAGGTAATAAAGTATTTTGCTCCACCCCTAGTTGATATGGGTGCCGGCCCCCATACATCCAAGTTAACTAACTCCAAAATACCTTTACTTCACTTGGTACTCCTGGCAAATGTTACTTTGTGCTATTTATCATAAATGCAAGGCTCACATAGATCATCTCCCTCTTTCCTAAGTGCCAGAATTAGACCCTTCTTGGAGAGTTCCATGAGTCCTCGGTCACTCATGTGACCCATCTGATAGTGCCATAGCTGGTAGGTAAGCTGCGCCTCCTATGCTGCAGCAAGGATCTCCGCACTATCTGTCACCACTAAGCCTTCCATCCTATAAAGGTTGTTGCTCAGTCTTCTTCCTCTTATCACCACCAAGGCACCCTTGGTCATCTTCAAGCATCCACTACCCAGTGAACAGCTAAAGGCATACCCCCGCTTCTCCAAATAACCTAGGGAAATCAGGTTCTTCTTCAGCTCCGGCACATGCTTGACATTGGTAAGTATCCGTATGACTCTATCATACATTCTTACCCTGATTGTACCAACACCAATAACCTTACATGGGTGATCATCTTCGAGACTCATACTTCCATCATTTGCTTTGGCATAAGAAGCAAACCAATTCCTGTGTGAAGAGTAATGAAAGAACAGGCTGAATCCAGTGTCCATTCGTTATCATATACAAATAGCTCCATCTGATACAACTAGTAAATCACCTTCACTATCCTCAGATGAATGTGCACCACTCCCATTGGTCGAACCTCCTTTGGAAAAGTCCTTCCTCTTCTCATTCTTCAGAAGTGGACAGTTCCTCTTCAGATGACCAAGCTGATGACATTTAACACACTTCCAGCCCTGCTGATTACCTCGAGACTTGGACCTACCTTTTGATTTTTCTCGAGTCCTTTCCCTTGGCCTTCATTGCCTCTCATTCGTAGCAAGAACCTCTAAACTTGAACCTCCTTTGCATAGCTTTTCCCGTTGCTTATTAGACCTGAGAACTCCAACCACTTTTTCAAAGTTTAAGGTCTCCTTTCCATACACCAGAGTTGTAATGAGACCGTCATATGATACTAGAAGCGAACACAGCAACAAGAAGGCTCTATCCTCCTCATCTATCTTCACATCAAGGCTCATAACATCCGAGCATACTTGATTGAATTTTTGGTTATGAGTAATCAGATCTCCTTCCTCAGGCATCCGCATGCTGTATAGCAGTTTCTTCCTCAGGCATCACCAGATTTCTAGATTTCTGTTGTATCTTCTTGATTGGAGGACTTGAATGCTAACTTTATTTGTTGCTATCCTCTTTTTCTTGATTCATCAATGTTAGCTCATGGGCCGTGAAAGAACCCAAGAGTTCCTCCAAAGATAGCAGATTTAGATCATTTGCCTCTTGAATTACCATCACCTTCACTTTCCAAGATCTGAGCAAAGATCTAAATTTTTTTCTCACAAGATCAACATTAGTATATGATTTTCCTAATAAATTCATATCACAATAATATTTATAAATCTTGAAAATATTTCAATTGTAAATATTTTATTCTTTTATTCTAAAATACCAATTTTTGATTATTACACTTTACTAATGCCTTCATTAATTAATTTTGATGTATCCCAAGTTTTTTTACCAAAAGCACATATACATATTCTATTAAATTTATTTCCATCAAAAGTTCGGTAAAGTATGTTCATTGATTTTGCATTTAATTGAGCTAATTTTTTTCTTTATTATCCCATTCCTTTTCATGGTAAGAAACTTGAAATCCATCAATAATTTTAGTGGGTGTGTGCGTGCCATGTTCTATTATATTTTATAAGTCATAGTACTGTGCTTGAATAAAAAATTTCATTCCAACCTTTCCAATAACTATAATCAAACCTACCGAAGGAGGTGGTTTTACAGGAAAGTGTCCTTCATTAAAAAGACATTCCAAGGGTTGCCATTGATCTTGATCTCTAGATGGTTAGTCTAAAATAGATAAAAGATCACCACTCTAATATCACTTATTATCCAAAGATAGCAACCCAACAAGAGGGTAGGTGAATTGGATTATTTAAAAAGTTAAAAATAAATATGTACTCTAATTATTGATTAAATGAATGAAAGTAATGTGCAAGTAGTAAATTAGTTAATGTAGTAGAAAGTAAGAGTTAACAATTACACAATTGCAAATATAAGAGATTTATAGTGATTTGGTGCCAAATCTATCATCTATATTCACTCCCTAAGATCCTTCTCTTAGAAATTTCAATATAATCCTTTCTGATTATAGTTCCATTGTTTTACTTGGGCTTATAATCAAATCCAATTAATTTGCATAGAATCACCAACCAAAACCTTAACCCATTTGCTTTTGCACAGGATCACCAACCAGAACTTTTTCAACAAAGTTTTTCTAAGAGTTAGTCATTACAATCATCCAATTATGAGCTCTAACAAGCATATCCCATAAGTTTCTATTCCAAAACACTTGCAAAGAAAATAGGATATAGAGTAAGATAAAGATAAATAAGTAAAAGCTCAAGAATTACAAATTTCTTGATGTAGTGCAATGAGGTCGTGGATGAGTCTTTTTTAAAGCTTTGACTTCTTGAAGGTTGAGGAGGAGTTAATTGATGATGATGAATTCCCTCCCTTGTTGATGGAGGACCCGAAACCCATCCGGGTTTCTCTTTTTATTTTTTTAATTTTTTTTTAAACCTCAAAAATTCATTTTCATTAAACTGATTTATTACAAGAGGAGTATAGGTATTTATAGATTTCCATATCCCCTTTGAAATTCAAAATAAAATTCCCTGAAATCCTCCATAGATTTGAATTCAAATTCAAAATAATTTGAATTCAAATTCAAAACCAAAATTCCAAATTTTTATTTTAAACCCAAATTACAATCATGAAAATTACCAAATAAATCCCTTTTATTTGAATTTTGAAATCCCCCTCGCTCTGAAATTCGTGCTGCTCCAAAAATCGTGTAGAACAACTCTTCTTCTAGCTGCTTTGAGAAGCATGTAGAAGCTTCTTTGGGTTGCTTTGAGAATCGTGCAGGAGTTTCTTCACAGCCGAGCAACGGGGGGGGGGGCGGCCGAATCTCCGGCGGCCGGCTGGGCGGTGGACGGCAGATGGCGGACGGCGGGGCGGCGGGAGGCAGCGGATGGTGGGACGGCGGGGCGACGGGAGGTGACGGACGGTGGGACGGCGGGGCGGCAGGACGACGGCAGGCGGTGGCCATGGGCGGCCGTTCGTCTTCCCACGACATCCATGGGGCCCTAGGCACTGGCGAGAGCACCAGCGGACGGTGGACGGTGGGACGGCGGGGCGGCGGACGATGGGGCGGTGGGGTGGTGGGGCGGCGGCAGGTGGCAGGCGGCGGCCATGGGTGGCCGTTCGTCTTCCCATGGCGTCCGTTCATCTCCCTACGGCGTGGGCGGCGGACGCCGGTTTTCTGGCGAGAGCGAGGTTGGCGAGCACGGTGGCGAGCCGGCGGAGGCGGCCGTGGGGACGGGCATGGCGGATCTGGGATCGGTGGGGCAAAAAAAATTGAAAAAAAAAAAAAAAAAACGTTCTGTGACTTCCTGGAGGTTGAAGAAGATAGGGATAGTCATGGAATAAGTTGGGAATAACATGGGGATAAAATTGGAATAAAAGGAATAAGATGAAAAGCTGGAATAACTAAAAAAAAAAAAAAATCGGATGGGTTTCGGGTCCCCCATCACTTGTAGCTTAAAAATAAGAGCTCTCAGACTCTTTTTCTAGCTTGCTCAAAGAACTAATGCACTCTAGGTTTTGTTGACTTAAATGCTCGCTAAGTGCCTTAACTCTCTTTCCTTGTTTTTCTCGTTACATCACTTCTCTTCTTCAATCCATACATTCTTTAATTAAGTTTTAAAGCTTTTATTGTTTAAAAAGATGTTAAAGAGTCATTTCAAGTCATTGGAGATGAGAAAATAGTTATTGGAAGCTTTTTTTGTACATTCCATGCACACAAATAAACTAGGCATTAAGGTTGCCAGTCATAAAGGAGCTTGTTGCTAAAATCCTAGGGTCAACTCTAAGAATCCTAAGATCGACTCCTGTATCTTAGGGTTGATTCCTAAGATTCTGAAGTCTTAGGGTCAGCTCTTGAAGTGTTTGAAAATTAATGTCTTCTATTTTGAGCATAAGACAATTCTAAGGTTGACTCCTTTACCAATGAAGCTTTCAAAATATACTTTAAATATTTCTTCAAATACTTTAAATGATTCTCTTATATTAGGATTTATTCTTCTACATGTCTCCATTCTTCTCTAACCTTTCAAATTCATTGAGCTACTAACAAAATAAATTAGCTACTCTAAGGATACATAATCATTATTATCATACTCAGATTTTTTTTACTCATCAAAATCAATCCATTAGATCAACAGTAGTAATCTGGACATTGGGTATATTCACTGCAGATGTCTTCCATAATTATAACCAACAAGCAGTAATGGTAATCACTAAGCCTAATAATAGGCCTTGGCTTTTGTGTGGTGTCTATATAAGTACCAATTTTAGACAAAGACATGAACTCTAAAGTGAGGTCTTGAGTTTGATTGATTAGTACCTTCCATTGATGATTGTTGGTGATTTCAACTACATCAACAACTCCCATAAGAAAAAAGGGGGTAGGCCTTACACAGACAAGATTGAGATTAGGGAATTTTAAGAGTTCTTACAAGTGCATGGCTTGATTGAACTTTGGCTTCTCAAACCTTGATTTATTTGGTGCAACAACCTTCGAGAGGATGTCAAAGTTTAGAGAGGATCGATAGAGCTTTTGCCACTACAAACTTGGCCCGGTGTTTTTGGGCTACCAGGTTTGTCACCTTTCTCGGATAGCTTCGAACCACTATCCATTGCTAGTGTCCATGGACCCTTTTTCTCCCCACTATCATCCAGTATTGTGAAGATCCAACTCTCCTGCCCCTTCTCATGGGACACTATACATGATGTCTAGAGGATTCTAATTCGGGGAGATGCCATATACCCTGTGACTTGTTGATTGGAGTTGAGTTGAACAAGCAATGGCTACAATGGTGGAGTTGGGAGGTTATGGGTGATATGTTTTGGAGGTTGGACATTGACACCTCTATTGCTAATATCCATCTAAGGAACGAGTGAGCAAGTTCCAAGAAGATGACTTAATAACCCTCCATAGGCAATTATCTAATCATAATCCCTCCTCCAATAACAAGAGATCTTCCAGTACTAGAAGTTGAGGATCTAGTAGATCAGGAAGAATGATAGGATACCATATTTTTTCATAGTCCATCATTATTTGGAGGCACAGGAATCAAATTCACCTTCTGAGGGACAATCAAGGGTAGTGGATTGATAGTGATGTGGCATTCCTACAATTTTTCAATGATAGATGGTTGTTTGCTGAACTAGGTTTATGTTGATTCCTACTCCTACCCTTCCATAAATGTCTTAGTCTTTAGTAGGGAGAATACTATCCTAGCTAGGGAGTTGACTACGGAGGAGGTCAAATAGATGTTTTGGTCAATGGCAAAGGATAAAACAATAGAACTAGATAGGTTTCCCTAACATTTCTTCAAGAGATACTTAGTGATTATGGGACTTGAGGTTGTGTCATCCATATAACAATTCTTTGGGTCAAGGAGGATGACTGAGGCATAGAAGAGGACCTTTATCATCCTGGTTCTAAAGAAGTTGGATGCCTTTGAGCCTAGACATTGCAGGTCCATTTGCTTATACAAAACCTTGAATAAGACCTTGGTGAGGATTATAATGTGCAGATTGAGGCCATTTTTTTCTCAACTAATTAGTCCAGAGCAAGAAGCCTTTATTGATGGGCAAAGTGTCACTAACAATGTTCTCATCACTCAAGAGTTCATGCATGATCTTTGGAGAGCCCCCATCCACTATAATCTTATGGCCATCAAGTTCAATATGAGAGCTTATGACTGCATGTTATGGAAGTTCCTTAAGCATTCCTTGGAGAGCTTAAAATTCCTTGAAATATAGATCAGGTGGTTTCTTAGCTATGTCTATGGCCTATCCTTCTCCATTTTAATTAATGGTACACCGACAAGCTTCTTCCACTTTGCTGTTTGGACTTCGTTAAGGTTGTTTACTATGCTCCTATCTATTTTTTATTTGTGCTAATGCTTTATCTTATGCTCTCCATGCTATATCCCTGTCTTAGGCTTTAGAAGCCTATGTGCTTTCTTTGAGGTTTTGTGAAATTCATCAAAATGTCATAGATCATAGTAATTTTATGCTCCTTCAAAGTCATTTTTTCTAGAGCTAGCATAATAGATCTTTAGTACTTTTCCTAGCATATTGAAGGTGAGTGTTTTTTGAGGAATTCAAGTGCAAACAATGAGAGCCTGTGGTAATGTGGCATTGATCATCACACTTGAATCATCTATAAAAGATTGGAATGAAAGCTCTGATGGATTTGGGTTTAGAACCTCCATTCTAAGAAAAAGAGTGCCATAAATATCCAAGCAAGAAGTGCTTCAAGGCAAGATTGTGTGCCAGAGAGAAACTTCCCAACCTTAACTTTTCCCTTCAATTCCTCTATCTTTTGTTTACTAACCATGACCATGTGAAACATACCCTTTCAATTCGAAAACTATTCTTTGTCGCAAATGAGAAATTACTCTCCAGTGAAAGCCTAGATGTGAAGCAAATTCTAAAGAGATGGAATTATACATTTAATTATTCACAAGGGGTGGAAAAAAGAGTTCCAAATGGAATTGACTCCTAAAAGTAGGAGAATGAAGCTTAGTAAGGTTGGGCTCGGGTCTAGTTTTGATTAAAAATTCATTGTTCTAGCTGATTTTCTCATTCATTGTTTGTAGATAATTGTCTCCTCTAAGGTCAGATGAGCTTGTGGATTGCTGTGACTCTTAGGAGGGTCTTGGAGGAGTACTATTTGATCTCGAGTCAAAAGGTAAACCTCTCTAAGTCAGCAGCCTACTTCAATCTAAGGGCTAGAGTGCAGCCAAGGGGCGGCTAAGGAGCTCCTGGGGATTTATGAGTGGATTAGGGTGTGGCGCTCTGTGGGAGCATCTACAACCGATCAAAGATTCCATACATTTGAATGTGTGGTATTGAACTTAGTATCCCAAAGTGGCTTGTGAGATGGTAGGCTAGATTTCTGTCTCTAATAAGCAAGGTGATGTTGATGAGATCTATCCTTAGCTCAATACTGATCTATCTTCTCACCAGTAATATTGTGCTAAAATCCACTCCTCAGAAGCTGGAGCAAATGTTTAGAGCTTCATCTAGGGGTTGCATGGAGGTAGAAGTGGCATCCATCTAGTGGCTTTGGGCATGGTTTGTCAGCCCCTTTAGGATGGAGGCCTGGACATACAGTTGTTATTGGTTAGGAGGGAGGCAATGACTTCTAAGCATGCTACAAGATTCATCCTTGAGCTAGGACTTTAAAGCTGTGTAATGAGGGCCAAATATGCACCCTCAACTATGAGTAGAGGTGTTAGCTAGCACTAGGTGGGTGATAGGTGATGGGCAGTCTGTAGATGTTATGGATGATATATGGTTATATGACCTCCCTTTGTAGAGATGGCTAACTAGGGATGGCAATAGGTAAGGTACCAGCAAAATCTATCCTACTTGTATCTAAACCCGATTATAATTTGCCCCACCTGAACTCATCCCAAATTCAATTACAAAATTAACCCCAAATCCCAAATCTGACCTACATTTAAATTCGGGTACCCGACGGGTACTCAAACTTGCTCGATTATCTTGTAATAGGATGGGTTATTTGGGTACTCGAATCCATCGGGATACCCAAAAGGCTAATTTAAGATAAGTCTTTTGGGTTAAATTTAGTTGTATTTTTTATTTTTGGTAATAAACAAGGTAGAAAGCCCAATGGACTGGGCCTCAGTAGCTTAGGTAGTAAACATGCTATGAAAGTATTTAGAATTCAAACCCTTTTTTTACCTACTATAAATTTATTTTATAAAAAAATAAAAAATATGCATGTTGCCCAGTTGGCCTGTTAGATGTATGCCCTAAAAGCGAAGTTGACTTGACACATTGTAATTTTAGGGTATAAATTTTGTACTTAATTTTTCTTATTAATAAAAGGATATTAGTTTCATTCATATTGATGTGTCTATGAATTGTCCATGGAGTTAATGGGCAATGATACATATTCTCAAGAGTTGAAAATCTGAGGTATGTGTCTTTATAGATTAACTCCTAAAAGCTCTCGATTGTTGGAATGTCACGAGGACGGTGATTGATCCATTAAAATCGATGCACAGATCACTTCCTTTCTAGGTAGATGAGTCTCTGACCTATAGTGTGGTGACACTAGAGTAAGAGTGTAGGTATTTGATAGAGATCAACGGTACTGAACGTGATCAAGTACAAGAAGTTATATGGTTGACTATTCACTCGTCAATAACTTCCTGATGCTGTTGTTGTATGAATAGTTCTTTGACCTAGAGTATCTTGGCTACTCACAATAAGGTTGCTATAGTTTGATAGCACAAATACATGGTTCCTATCCATTCGGGACCTTGCGGTGTTCATTGGCTGTAGTAAGTTTATTGTAGGTGTAGGGTGTTCACTTATAGGGATCTATCAACCTTAATAGTAAGGACTAATCCTATGCAGCTTAATGAGACTAAGTCCAGAAGTCTATGGCCATAGCAGTGTGATAATAAAAAGATGTTTTCATTAGTATCACAATTGGACTTGAATCGATTAAGTTAAGTATATGACTGATGGGTTTAATGAGTTTCCGTACCAACATCATGTCGGGATTTTTGATAGAGGAACTGAATCACATGATAACTACACCTAGGGGTTCCAATCTTATTCTGCTGGGTTCCCACTACATACTGTTAGGTGTCAATGATGGATTGTGAGAGTCCATTAGGATTGTTCTAGGATCCATGATCCTGATTAGGGATGAGCAGAAATTATTTCTATCCATCGAAAGGAGTGTCGATGATGTATAATGGAGATTATAGCATGTCTCATTACCAGACAGGATAGGACTTGAGGGGTCACACACATTAGGAGCTTAAGTAACCAATCAACAAATCAAAATGTTACTAAATTTAGCAATTTTAGTATATTTGGACCTAATTGTAAATGTTATAATTAATAAATTATGGATTAGTTATTAATTGAATTAAATTAGATTTAATTTAATTGAGTTAGACTCGATTAATTGATCCTAATTGAGTTAGGTCAATAGCCTTTTTGAAATGGGTTTGATTGGATTTAAAATTGGCTTCGATTTGACTATCAAATCAATTTATTTGGACCATGACTTAGAGTCCTGTTAGACTGGGATTCTCTCTCCTTGTCTCTCCATGTCTCCACATGCCAACTTGTGGGCCCTATGTTTTGTGCGACAAAGCTATGTGCGACAAGAGGGATTGGCATGAAAGCTAGGACGGCGCAAAGAGTTTTTGGCTTGGAAACTATAAGAGAGGGAAGAGTCCTCTTCTACTCATAAAATCCAACCAGTTTAGATTAAACTCTAGTATTTTGGCTTGGAGGGGTGGGAGAAGTGATTTATAAAAGGAAAGAGGGGGTGGCCGACCAAGAGAGCTTCTCCTTTGGGCATGAACATCTTCCTCTAGGGTGTCAACTCTAGAGGATCTCTCTCTTGGGGCATCCTTTTCCTTTTAGGTATTTTTCTTCTTCCTTGTGTGAGGTCAACTTCTTCTTTTTAAGAGTTTGGAGAAGAGTTCATCACAAGAAAAAGAAGAAGGAAAGAGGTCAAAGATCTTGTAGATCTAAGTTTGCAAGATAAAGTCAGTTCAAGAAGGAGGGTGAGTTGGAGTCAACCGAACCACCACTTGTTGCCCAACATAGCATCCCAAGAGGGGGGTGAATTAGGCTTCTTTAAAAAATTAAAGCAGATATGTGCTAAAATTAATGTGTTTGTGAAGCAATGCAAGTGTGCACCAAGTGAATGAGATGTAATGCTAAGAGTATAAGCAGTAAATGCAAAATAGTAAAGAGCATACACACAAACATAAAAGTTTATGGTGGTTCGGTGCAAGCCCAGCATCTACATCCACTTCCCAAGCTATCCCTTGAGAATTTCACTATAATCAACCTAGATTATGGCCAACTTGTTTTCAATGGGCTCACAAGTCAAACCCAAAGTTGGTTTTCTTACTTAGGCTCACCAACAACCTTTACTTAAGCCAAGCTAGGCTTGGATTCCAATTCAAGGCTTGGAAGGGCCTAACACCTAGTTTTAAACACCCTTAAAACTAGTACAAGAAATAAATTCAGAGATACAAATTTAAAGCACAAGCAAACTCTCTTATAGAGTGGAATATGGAATCTTTGAGGCTCTTGATGATTGCTTGAGTTGTCTTCTCTTTGGAATCACTTCACAAACTATTTTTGGAATGCTGAAATGAAGGCTTGTAAGCTTTTTTAGTGGAATCTTTTCTTTTGCTCTCTTTTTGGCTTTGGAAGTGAAGTTCTCAAGAAAAGGTCATGTCTCTTGTATGTTAGTTCTTCATGAATGAGTTTGGTGAAGCTTAAATACTTCAAAAACTTTCAAAAAATGATTTAAGATCGTTGGTGGAGCAAAACTAGTCGTTGGGAGCTTGTAGGGATCAATTCTGTCTCTCAGAAAATATAGCCATTATAGCTGTCATAACCCGAGTCAACACTTGATTTCTGTGAGTCGACTCTTGAGTCTTCATGAGTTGATGTTGCCCAGTAATCAATCCAAGAGGGGGGGTGAATTGGGTCTCTAAAATATATTTGAATGGAATGCAAGAATGTAAACCAATCCAATAAATTAATTATGTACTATGAATGCAAGTGAAGTACTCTTTAATAAGTATGTAGTGGAAATCTAAAATAATAAAGATAAGAGCAATTTTAAGACATGATTGAAGAGACAAGCAATCACAAACACAAAAGAAGTATAGCAGTTCGGTGCTATCCAATGCACCTACATCCACTCTCCAAGACCTACTTGGGAATTCACTATAATCTCAATTGATTACAGCCGATTAGTTTTCCAAGCTCACTAATCAAAACCCGACTTATTTTCATAAGGCTCATAAGTCAAAACCTCACTTAGTTTTACGGGCTAACCAAGAATCTAAATTATTTTAAGGCTCACCACCAACCTTTATTGGTTTTGCGGGTTAACCAAGAACCTAAATGTTTTCAAAGGCTCACCAATAACTTCCTTGGTTTTTCAATAGGCTAACCAAAAACCTTTACAACAAGTATAAGTTTGAAGTAAAGTAACAAATAAAGCTTTCTAATAAAAAGTAGGTATCTCTTTGAAGCTTTGTTGTAGTGCTGCCTTCAACTTGATGAAGCCTCTTTTAATGCTCAAGAAGGTAGATCTTAAATGCTCTTGAAGGCTCTTGAATGCTTGGAGAATTGCTTTTGCTTGAAGTTGGTTGAACTCAATGAATAAGAGTGGATGCTCTTCTTTTCTTCTCTCTTGGTTGTTCCTTTTTCATTATCTTGTGTTTTGATTTGATTTGAATCATATAAATACATTTCTAAGGTCTCAAACTCGATTTCTAGCTATTAGACACGAAAAACTAGCCATTGGGATCCTAGAGGAGTGAGTTCTATATTTGAAAAACTAGCCATTACTGTTTCTAGAACTCCAAGTGTCGATACTTCAGGTTGTGAGTCGACATATAGGGTCGACACTTGCACTCCATGAGTCGACACCTAGTTCAAATATCTTCAATGTAGCTTTCTAGAATTCTCAGATATGTCGACACTTCCTCAAGTGAGTCGACATTTTGAGTCGACACTTAGCATCCATGTATCGACACTTCAGGCAAGTCTTTAACTTTAGCAAATTCTGTAATCCAAAAACCTCAGGCGATGAGCTGATCTATGTATCGACACTTTGAGTCGACACCAAATGTTCATGTGTTGACACTTCGCCCGTGCCTCTGAAACTTTGCTTACGTATCGGCTTGAGTCGACACTTTCTCAGTCTTGTGTCGACACTTTGAGTCGACATTTCATTGAGATTTTCATATAAACACCTGAACTTCTGCTGAAACAAGTTTGTATTGAACTCATGTATCCTTTCAAGCAATCTTCAATTATCAAAGTCATCTTTAAGCAAATTTTTTATCAAAATTTGGGACTTCTTCAATCAAACAATTTTTGTCAAGTTGATGAGCAGCTTTTTCTATAAAAATATACTTCAAAGAAATCATTAGTACTCAACTTATACTTAAACATTTTTCTTATCATCAAAATCAATAACAGATTTAACAATCTCATCCTTTTTGATGATGACAAAATTTTTAAGTATAAATTGCATAAAAACCTTTCTAAAAAACTTTTCAAGGTGCGAAGAGCTAATTACAAATAGGTGTTGAAATATTGAAAAAGATGTATCAGAGCAAAAGTATTATAATGGCTAAGAGTATCAGAGCTTGAAATATATAAAAGATAAATTCATATATCATGATACTCTACAAGTAAACATGCTCAAGAGAGATAATTTGAGCAGTGAACAATACTCCCCCTAAAGAGATGATTCATAAACAAAAATGAATATCTAAAAATAGAGATTGGGCATGAAATCCAATTCAAAACAGATTTTCAATACAAAGGAGGTATTACTCCCCCCACTCAATGCACAAAAATGTCCAAAATTTCATATTTTCAAAATAAATTTCTTTCATCATGCATATTTTCATTTATACTTATACTGATTTCTCCCCCTTTTTGAGAAGTTAATAAATTTAAATATAAATGTAACCCATTCATTCAATCATAAAAGAAGACAATGAATTACTAAGAGTAATTAATGTATTTCATTTACTCAAAGTCATAAGATGAAACATAATATTTTATTCACTTAAAAAGAGTTTGATACATAAAGGGAACATCAAAATATATAGAAGGTGCAGAAATACAAACTATAAAATGTATCATAATCAACATCCTCATCCTCTGAAGGTCCAATCTCGATCGGTCCAGTATCAGTGAAAGCACGAAATCGGGGCCACATCAGTCTGAGATCACGAAGATGAGACCTGGTCGATCGTGAAGGAGTACGATGACCACGTCCTCTATGTCGAACATAGATCCTGCCTCTAGCTAAAGCAGAAGAGGTGGAGGCTATGTCTTCAGGAGGAACATAACAGATCAAAGCGACAGTCTCTATAACTGTCGGATGTGGTGTACGATCAAATGAAGGACCGGAATCAAGATAATGGAAACCAAGTGTGTAGAAACCTAGCTCCCGAATAAGAGATGTATGCAAGGATGGTGTATCAACTATAGGTGTATCAAAAATCAGTATATCAGCTGAAGAAATGATAGGTATATCAATGATAGGTGTATCAGCTGAAGAAACAATAGGTGCATCACTAATATGAGAATCAATAACAGGTGAATCAATAACAGGTGATAGTATAGGAATGGCAGAGTGATCAACAGATCTAGATGGTGGTGTAGGTAGAATAGGAGTCTAAAAGGATGAACTCGAAGGATCTCGAATGGGACTCCTAGGTAAGTCAGCTATTGTCTCTGCCACTGGCTCTGTCATCAAGTCTGGAAAGTCAAAACTGTCAGAGTCAGTATCACCATCAGTGTCAATCTCTGGTCCTAGTATAGGTGGAGCTGGAGCAGATGAGTCGGAAATACTCCTAGAAGAGGGTCTAGATAGTGCGGATAGAATAACGGAGATGCCATCTCTCAATCCTCTATGGCTCTCTCTCGAGTCACTATCAAACAATCATAATATATGTCTCTATGCGACTAACTCTATCCATAAGACTCTCTGAATCTCCTAGAGCATCTGACTGAGCTGGCTGAGGCTGGTAGTTGGCTTAGACTAAGGAGCAGATTCTGGCTGTGCTGCTGGCTCAGGCTGAATCTCTGGTAGATATGCCTCTGAAGGTCTTGCCTCGCCTGAATATATATGCTCCTCCTTTGCAGTGTCCTCATCTCTATCATCAACCTGTCCTGATACTCTGTGTCTCCACTGGCCTTTGAACACTGATATCCCATCCGGTGTAGTGACTTGATGTCATAGACATCAATATGTAAAAGCATCTGGAAGGGCTCATCATCGAATGTCACTCCATATGCTCTGAAGAGCAATGTCAAGCCCATCCCGTAGGGCAAACATAGTCTCTGACTAGTCGATGCCTCCATCATCTGATGTATCATGAGTACTGGAAGGCAGACGGGTATATGCTGAACTAATGAGACCATCACAAGAAGCTCTCTCTCTGTGATGTAGTCAAAATGTTCGGTCTTCGATAGAAGAATCTGGGCAACATATGATGTAGTAGTCTCATCTCAGCAGAAAGATGGGATGCTGGAACAGTGGCTCCCTCAGGTAGAATATCTGACTCGAAAATGCACTGGAGTCCACTAAATCTGTCCATCAAGCTGTCAACTACAGATCCTGACAGGGGTATATCCCATCTCTACTCAGAACTCTACAAACATCGAGATATCTTTGCCACGAACCTGTGCAATCCATCCATCACTGCCATGGACTAAGGATCCGTAGAACTCTCATATTAGGCATGGGTAGAATCTCACTCAATGAGCAGAAATAAGTCAAATCAGCATCTCTAATCCACTAACCAATCCGAAAGTGCTGCTGGTCGACAAATCCAAAGTCTACACGACATCCTCCAACAACTATCTTCGAACTCATGTGACTGGAAGCAGTGAAAAGTGGTCGAACAGGTGGATCTGGAGCTTCAGCTTCATGTCTGGCTTTAGTCCTTCTCTCTTCTTCATGGTTGGATGGCCGAGGGCGACGAACGACTTGTTTCCTAGGTCCCATTTCATAGATAAATGGATTGAACAAGATAGAAGAAGAAACTAGGGTTTTCACGGTCCAAAATCAAAATGAGAGGGGGAAATTGGTAAAATCCGAACCAAAATCCATCCAAAATGGGAATTAGAGAGGGTTTAAGCTGAGATTTGGAGGGAAGAAGTGGATGGAATAGAGCTAGGGCAAGTGTCGGCTCGAGTTGGGAAGAAATGGAGGAAAAGAATACTTTGTTTTGGCCTTTATCTTTGATCTGCAGCCGTTCATGTGTCGACTCATGACACAGTGCCATGTGTCGACACATCAAGGTGTCGACACATACAGGTGTCGACACATCGACTTAAAATCGAAAAAAAAGAAAATGAAGTATAGAGCAAAAACACTAGAAATATAATGAAATTCAAGATAATTGAGTGTAATTGATGCCAAATTTGATCGTTTATGGGTCAAAGAATATAAGGATTTCAATCAAAAGTATTAATGACCCCAAGTTCTCTTCTAATCATACTGAACTGATCTTCTTGGAGAGGCTTAGTTAAAATATTAGCTAATTGCAATTCAGTACAAATAAATTCAAGCACAACATCATTATTTTCAACATGGTCTCTAATAAAATGATGCATAATTTCAATATATTTACTTCTAGAATGTTGAACAGGATTCTTAGTTAAACAGTATTATCACATTTTATAGGTGTGCAAGTTAATTTGATTCCAAAATCTTCAAGTTATTGCTTATTCCACAAGATTTGAGCACAACAACTTCCTGCTGCAATATACTCAGCCTCAACTGTAGATAGTGCAATTGAAGTTTGTTTCTTACTAAACCAGGAGATTAAGTTAACTCCAAGAAATTGGCAAGTTCCACTAGTACTTTTTCTATCTAATTTATACACAGCAAATTCAGTATCAGAATATCCAATTAAATTAGCAGATGAGTCTCTAGAATTCACATGTCAATATCAATTGTATTAGATAGATATCTAATAATGCGCTTAACAGCCAACATATATGATTCCTTAGGATTAGACTGATATTTAGCACACATGCATATACTGAATATTATATCTGGTCTACTAGCAGTCAAATATAATAAAGAGCTAATCATACCTATGTATAATTTTTTATCAATAGATTTACCATGCTCATCTTTATCAAGCTTACAAGAGGGGCTCATAGGTGTACCTATTGACTTAGTAGTATCCATCTCAAACTTTTTTATGATCTCTCTTGTGTACTTAGCTTGGTTGATGAAGATTCCATCTTTGGTTTGCTTGATTTGGAGTCCGAGGAAGAAATTAAGTTCTCTTATTATGCTCATCTCAAACTTACCCTGTATTAGCTTAGCAAACTATTGACAAAGAATCTCATTAGTAGCACCGAAAATAATATCATCAACATAGATTTGCACTAATAATAAGTCATCATCTTTCTTCTTTAAAAACAAAGTTTTATCAACATGGCCTCTAGAAAATTTATTTTCAATCAAAAATTTATTGAGTCTTTCATACCATACTCGGGGTGCTTGCTTTAAACCATAAAGAGCTTTGTGCAATTTGAAAACATAATCAGGATGTGTATGATTTTCAAAACCAGGTGGTTGTTCAACAAAAACTTCTTCAACTATAAAGCCATTTAGAAAAACACTTTTAATATCCATTTGAAAGAGTTTAAAATTCATAAAACAAGAAAATGCTAATAGTAGTCTAATTGATTCAAGTCTAGCAACAGGAGCAAAGGTTTCATCAAAATCAATTTCTTTATCCTGATTGTAGCCTTTGGCAACTAGTCTAGCTTTATTTCTAATAACAATTCCATTTTCATCTAACTTATTTCTAAACACCTATTCAGTGTCAATGATAGAAACATTAGATGGTCTTTCTATTAATGTCCAAACATTATTTCTATCAAACTGAATTAATTCATCTTGCATAGCATTTATCCAGTTATGAATTTTTTCAATATCTTCAAGACATTTAGGCTCTACTTGAGAAACAAAAGTAATGTAATCACATTCATTTCTAATTGAAGCTCGAGTTCTTACCCCTTTTGATGGATCACCTAGGATTAATTCCTTAAGATGTTCATGAGCATACCTCCACTCCTTAGGTAAATCTTGGTGCTTTGGTGTGGATTGTACGGTTTCACCTTTGTTATCTTTGTCTTGATTTTCTTCACTTTGTTGAGAGGGTTGATCATCCAATGTCAACTTTTGTATCTTATCAGCACCTGCACATGCATTAGAGGTATCCTCTTTTCTAGAGGATTTGTTAGTAGACTCTTCAAAAACCACATGTACTGATTCCTCTACAACTAGGGTTCTTTTGTTAAAAACTCTGTATGCCCTACTTGATGTAGAGTATCCTAAAAGATACCTTCATCAGACTTGGTATCAAATGCTCCAAGATTGTCTTTACCATTATTCAAAATAAAACATTGACAACCAAAAATTCGAAAATACTTCAAAGTTGGTTTTCTTTGATTCCAAAGTTCATAAGGAGTTTTCTTTAAAATAGATCAGATTAAAACTCAATTTAAAATATAGCAGGCAGTATTAATAGCTTCTGTCCAAAAATATCTTGGTAAATTATTTTCACAAAGCATAGTGCATGCCATTTCTTCTAAAGTATGATTTTTTCTTTCTACTATCCCATTTTACTGAGGTATCCTAGGTACAGAAAAATTGTACCTTTCTCATTATAAAAATTTTTGAAATCTTGATTTTCAAATTCAGACCCATGATCACTTCGTATGTAAATAACAGAAGTACCTTTTTCATTTGAGATTTTTCGATAAAACTTTACAAATACAGAAAATGATTCATCTTTATGAGCAAGAAAGAAAATCTAAGTAAATCTTGAAAAATCATCCACTATAACCAATCCATATCTTTTACCTCCGATACTAGATATTCTAGTTGGTCTAAAGAGATCCATATGTAGTGGCCTACTAGTGGTAACAAAATCTTTAGGCTTGAAAGAAGTTTTAACTTATTTTCCAAATTGGCAAGCTTGGCAAATTCTATCTTTTTCAAAAACAAGTTTTGGTAAATCTCTTACTAAATCCTTTTTACAAAGTTTTGAAAGTAAATACATACTAGCATGTCCTAGTCTTCTATGCTAAAGCCAACTAGTCTTATCTATAGTAGAATTTATTGCAACTAGGCATTCTTTATTAGGCAAGGATAGATTATCTAAATCTACCAAATGAACATTACCATGCCTTTTTTCAATGAATTGTACTCCATTTTTATCATGACTAGAAATTATGCAATAATATGATTTAAAAATAACTTGAAAACCTTTGTCGAAAAACTGACTAATACTTAAAAGATTATGTTTCAAACCATCAATTAAAAGTACATTATTAATACATGTAGAAAGGATGATGTGAACCTTACCAATGCCAATGATTTTTCCTTTACCATTATCCCCGAAGGTCACACTCCCTTCATTCATTGCCTCAAAGAGTAGTGAATTGCTTCACATCTCCTGTCATGTGCCTTGAGCAACCACTATCAAGATAGCATAGTCTTTTGTTCTCCTTGGTTACAAGACACACCTGTAAAACAAATCAAGCTTTGTTTTTACGTACCCAAGCCAACTTAGGTCCTTTAGGGTTAGCACTTAAATTGGTTCCTTTTGAAACCCAAACTTTTCCATAAGTATTAATTTTTCTCATATTACACTAAAAAGCTTTATGACCTTGTTTTTGCATGAGAAACATGTAATACTAGATGATGTAGGTACAAAAAAGTTTTTAAAATACTTTTGTTATCTATAACGTAATACTACTTTGTTAAAAATGGCTCTTTGGTTGTTTAGAAGAAGATTTAGTTTTTCTGAACTATAGGTGAACTATTTAACAAAAGGTTTTATTTTGTCAAGCTCATTTTTGTAATTTTTATTTTCTAATTCTAAATCCTTGTTTTTCTTCAAAAGATCACCATTTGAAATGATATTTTTAGATCTTTTTAAAATATTATTTTTCATTGTTAAAGCCTTATTTTTCTTTTCTAAGACATCTAGTTTAGTTTTCAAATCACTAACTTCATTTAATAAAGAATTATTTTTATGAGAAAAATTATTTGCATGCTTTTTCAATTTTTTATTTTTAGATAAAATCAATTTATAATCATGAACTAATTCATCAAAAGCATTTTTTAATTCATCCAAAGTAAAATCTATTTCTGTATCAGAAATTACCTCTTCTTGATCTTGATATGCTATGAGACATAGATTTGTAATTTCAGCTTGTTCTTCTTCTGAACTGGAGTCCTCACTATCACTCCAGGTAGCCATCATAGCCTTCTTTCTTAGCTTCTTCCTTGACTTCTTTAGGAGAGGGCAGTCGAATTTATAGTGTCCAGGTTTCTTACACTCAAAGCATGTAGGTATCTCCTTCTCCTTTTCCTTTTCTTTTTCTTTTCCCTTCTTTTTAGTTGATTGGAACTTCTTCTTATAGGGTAACTTTCTTCTCTTCATGAACCTTCTAAATTTTCTTGTAAAGAGTGCTTCTTCACTCTCATCCTTTTCTTCCTCTTCTTCAGATTCTTCATTTGAGGATTCTTCTTGAATAGTAGACTTGAATGCAATCCCCTTTTTTCTTATCCATATCCATAGATTTTTGTTTTAGGTTGAGCTCATAAGTCATGAGCGATCCCACCAATTGCTCCAATGGTAGTTTGTTAACATCTTTAGCTTCTTGGATAGCGGTCACCTTCGGATTCCACGAAGTTGGAAGTGACCTGAGAATTTTGTTGACAAGATTAGTATTAGACATTATTTTTTCTAAACTTTTCATTCCATTTACAATATTTGTGAATCTTGTGTACATATCAGTGATAGATTCATTAGGTTCCATTCGAAACATTTCATATGTGTGCACTAACATGTTCATTTTAGTATTTTTTACTTGATCGGTACTCTCATGGGTAACTTCAAGTGTGTCCCATATTTTTCTGGTGGATGTGCAAGTAAAATCCTATTAAATTCATTAGGATCTAATACACAATAGAGGAGATTCATTGCTTTCGCATTGATCTCGGATTGTTTAATGCCATTTTCATCCCAATTCTCTTTGAGCTTTGGGATGGAAACACTATTAACTATAATCGAAGGAATATGTGGATCTTTATCAATAACCTTCCGCAAGTTATAATCAATTGAATGCATATATATTCTCATTCTAGTTTTTCAATAAGTATAATTTGATCCATTAAACAATGGAAGTCTATTTGAGGCTTGTCCCTCAACTACACTAGTACCAACAGGGGCTGCCATAGATCTTTACTCAAGGCAGTTAGACCTACAAACTGAGAACATGGCTTTGATCCCACTTGTTGCCTAGTAAGCAATCCAAGAGGAGGGGTGAATTGGATCTCTAAAAATTATTTGAATGGAATGCAAGAATGTAAACCAATCCAATAAATAAACTAGGTACTATGAATGCAAGTGAAGTGCTCTTTAATAAGTATGCAGCGAAAATATAAAACAACAAAGATAAGAGCAATTTGAAGAGAGGATTGAAGAGACAAGCAATCACAAACACAAAAGAAGTATAGTGGTCGGTCCTATCCAATGCACTTACATCCACTCCCCAAGACCCACTTGAGAATTCACTATAATCTCAACCGATTATAGCCATTTAGTTTTTCGGGCTTACTAATCAAAACCCGACTTGTTTTTACAAGGTTCACAAGTCAAAACCTCACTTGGTTTTACGGGCTAACCAAGAACCTAAATGGTTTTAAGGCTCACCGCCAACCTTCCTTGATTTTGCAGGCTAACCAAGAACCTAAATGGTTTTCAAAGGCTCACCAATAACCTCCTTGGTTTTTTAATAGGCTAACCAAAAACCTTTACAACAAGTATAAGTTTGAAGTAAAGTAACAAATAAAGCTTTCTAATAAAAAGCGGGTATCTCTTTGAAGCTTTATTGTAGTGCTGCCTCCAACTTGATGAAGCCTTTTTTAATGCTCAAGAAGGTAGATCTTGAATGCTCTTGAAGGCTCTTGAGTGCTTGGAGACTTGCTTTTGCTTGAAGTTGGTTGAACTCAATGAATAAGAGTGAATGCTCTTCTTTTCTTCCCACTTGGTTGTTCCTTTTTCATTCTCTTATATTTTGATTTGATTTGAATCATAAAAATACCTTTCTAAGGCTTCAAACTTGGTTTCTAACCATTAGACACGAAAAACTAGCCATTGGGATCCAAGAGGAGCGAGTTCTGCATTTGAAAAACTAGCCATTACTGTTCCCAGAACTCCAAGTGTCGACACTTCAGGTTGTGAGTCGATACATAGGGTCGACACTTTCACTCCATGAGTCGATCCCTAGTTCAAATATCTTCAATGTAGCTTTCTAGAATCCTCAGATGTGTCGACACTTCCTCAGGTGAGTTGATATTTTGGGACGAGTTCTGCATTTGAAAAACTAGCCATTACTGTTTCCAGAACTCCAAGTATCGACACTTCAGGCTGTGAGTCGACACATAGGGTCGACACTTACACTCCATGAGTCGACCCCTAGTTCAAATATTTTCAATGTAGCTTTCTGGAATTCTCAGATGTGTCGACACTTTCTCAGGTGAGTTGATATTTTGAGTCGACACTTAGCATCCATGTGTCGACACTTCAGGCAAGTCTTCAACTTCAGCAAGTTCTATAACCCAAAAATCTCAGGTGATGAGCTGATCCATGTGTCGACACTTTGAGTCGATACCAGACGTTCATGTGTTGATACTTCGACCATGTCATTGAAACTCTACTTGCATACCAGCTTGAGTCAACACTTCCTCGATCATGTATCGATACTTTGAGTCGACACTTCACTTAGATTTTCACATAAACACCTGAACTTCTACTGAAACAAGTTTGTGTTGAACTCATGTGTCCTTTTAAGCAATCTTCAATTATCAAAGTCCTCTTTAAGTAGATCTTTTATCAAAATTTGAGACTTCTTCAATCAAATAATTTTTGTCAAGTTGATGAGCACCTTTTTCTATAAAAATACACTTCAAAGAAATCATTAGTACTCAACTTATACTTAAGCATTTTAGTTAACATCAAAATCAATAACGGAGTCAACAGTTGACACTTGGATCATCATGAGTCAACTCAAGGTATAAACATTTGAAAACCATGGTTCTGTCCTTTTTCAGTTCTCAGGCTATGAGTCGATACTTGAACCATGTATGTCGACACTTGAATTCTGTGAGTCGACACTTGAATCTCCTAAGCCGACACTTGACAGAAAAATCTTAGAATAGCACAGTTTTGTATCTTCAATTTTCTCAGGCCATGAGTCGACACTTCATTTCTATAAGTCGATACCTGACTTCCATGAGTTGACACCGGATTCCTATGAGTCGACCTTGGCATGCCAAAGGAATTTTCTACATGCTACTTTCTGAAATGTCGACACTTAGCATGGCATGAGTCGATACTTGACTCTGCAACTTGACAAAAACTTATGCCAACCTTCAAAATTCAAAATGTTCTTCAATGAAACTTCAATACCCTTTTTGTAAAGCTCTGTTTGGTCTATTTTGAGGCCTTTTTCAGATGAGAGAACTTAAATAGTGAAAATTGCTTAAGCTTCCAATGAGTGCCTTGATATTCTTATTTGAAAAATTTGAGGTGTCTGTATCTTGAAACTTATAACTGCAATTGAAACATTAGTATAAAACATATACTAATATTTTGTTAGTCATCAAAATCAAGGGCTAAAGCCAACATCTAAGTTTGTAAGATAGAAGTCAGTTCAAGAAGAAGCCGGTCTAAATTCGGATCGACACAGTTATTAAAGCATTAGATTTGCTGAAAGAGAAAAGGGCTGAAAGGATCTAGCAGTCCAATACTCTCTACGACTCAGTTGCATGAACTCTGTGTGGATACCAGTAGAGGCCAGGCAATTGCACGGCTCCAATAGAATCTCGGTTCAAAAGCGGATCGGCATAATTTTCAGAGCAAGCCATGATAGCGATCCAAGTAAGTTATTTTTATTTAAAATAATTTTATTTTCAGATCTGATATTTTTCTTATCTATTATATCATGTTTAAGAATTTATTATAAATAAATTAGATTTATTTGTAAATTGCATGCTTAGATATAAAGTAGTTTTTATATCTACTTCCGT
Organism: Areca catechu; assembly: GCA_021397845.1. NCBI lineage: Eukaryota > Viridiplantae > Streptophyta > Magnoliopsida > Arecales > Arecaceae > Areca > Areca catechu. Next base: position 120,811,200 of record CM038043.1, read on the forward strand.
TGCGTCAGGCTTTTGATTCCTGATTTAATACAATATTTTGTTCTTGAGAGAACTCTAACAGTGGTATCAGAACCATGGTTCTCCTTGCTTTAACATGCATGGATGAGAATCAGATTTGAAACATATTCAGATCAGAAAGATAGATGATGATTGTATCAAATCTATGCTGAATATATGGTTGTTATAGCATAGACTTATTATGTTTTGAAAAACTATTTTCAAAATTAAAATCATAATTTTTAGATCTGAAATTAAATGTTGTAATCTAAAAATTAATTGATCAAAGGTTGCATAAAGTGATTATAAGGTTGTCCTGCTATAGGGTTTACCCCCTATAGTGCAAAGGTTGTCCTACTTTGATGTAAACCTATTTTTGAGAAAGGGTTTTCAAAAGTTTTGATCGATTTATGATTACATATGTGATGTGTTATTAAATATGTTTTAGATCTATTTAATTACATTAGATGTAGATTAATCATATGATCTAACATGTTGATGTATGTGATGCACCAAATTAGGTTTAGATCTTAAATTTGATTCATGGTCATAAGCCATTAATATCACTTACTTGAACCTATTTTAAAATTGATTTGATTCAGATAATCAAATTAGTTGCATGAGGGTTTGGGTTGAATAAATTAGGTCTAGTCACCTTAAAGTTATTTTTAGATGATGTCTGGTCAGATTGATTCATTTGATTGTGAATATTAAGACCTAATTTGGCTCAGCGATGAGCCCAGATCACTAGATTAACCTAATTGAATCTTATCAATCAATTGGTATTTAAGGAAGGTTTTGATCATGGTTTTTAACTGGGGCTAACTCATTCTCAACCAACTAGTTTGGCAGAAAGAGGGTATATGGCAGAACCCTTCCATGTATCAAACTGACCTGGCTAATTTGGTTGATTAAGTTTTTAATAGGGTCACTTTTGATTTGAGTTCACCCATGCTAGCTATTTTAAGTCAGACATGAGATTGTGCTAACTTGATGTAATTGGTCAGACATGATTTGGCTGAACAATTTAGAAGAGACCTGAACCTTAGCTCTCCATAAATATTAAGTCTTGGGTCTTCCACCATTGTAAGTGTGCGGGTGTCCTACTGGTGTTGATTATTCTTGGTTGGTTACAGTGGTCTAGTTGCATCGGGAAGACATAACTGCCCTATTAAGCATGAGATGTTGCTAGGCACTGATGGGGCTGGGCCTAATAAACAGATACATTGAGGGACTCAATGATGGCTTTGTTTAGCAGGAATGGTGGGTCTGACTTAACTAATGAGATCAATAAACGGGCACGTTGAGATTCCATGATTTAGAGACCAAGATGCTACAACTTGTATTAGATACATTAGACAAGAGTTGGCCACTTATTGGTGTAGCGTGTTACCAATAACCGAACACGATGAGGTGCCGCACATCGATGGAACCGTAGCACCCACTAGAAACCTAGAGTCATAGGGTTTCCGCAACTCCACAGAGTGTATGAGAGATCAGAGAAAGTAGTGGGAGTTTAAAATTATTTATTTTAAAGATCCTAGAATAATTTTATAATTAAGTATAAACATCCAATTTGAATCTTCTACTCTTGCAGTTAACCATGTTTGCTTCAAATCCCTTAGCCCGTATTTTAGAGACAAACCAATTTGTAGGCCTTAATTTCAAAGATTGGTCGAAAAATATCAAAATTATTTTGAGTTCTGAGAAGTTAGGCTATGTGCTTGACCAGGAATCCCTTATTTTACCTGACCATCCAAATGCTCGTTAGACTACTACATATGAAAAATAGATGGAAGATGATAATAAGGTTAAGTATTACATGTTGGCCTCAATGTCAAATGAATTACAGAGCCAACATGAGGATATGCTAATTGCTAAATCAATTCTGATTCACCTGCAAGAGTTATATGGTGAACAAAGTCGGATTGCATGCTTTGAGGTGTCAAAAAGGCTTTTCAATAACAAGATGTATGAAGGGCAATCAATCCATGATCATTGTTTGTCAATGATCAAGGACATTGATCAACTTGAGAAGTTGGGCATTCCTATTCATAAGGAGCTTCAGGTGGATTTGATCCTCCAATCTTTGACTAGTTTATATGCTCAGTTTGTTATGAACTATAATATGAACAAGTTGAATTACACCTTACCTGAATTATTGAACATGTTGGTAAGCAATGAGGAGACCTTGAAGAGTTCATGGGGCTCTGTTTTTTTTATGGAGCAGTTTTCTTCCAAAAGAAAGTCTACTTGGAAGAAGAAGAAACCTGCAAAGAAGCAGAAGAAGGAGAACAAACAGAAGAGGACACTCCTAAGAAAGCCAATGTTAGCAAAGAAAAATGTTTCCACTATAATACAAATGGCAACTAGAAAAGAAATTGTCCTCTCTACTTGGAAAGTTTAAAGAAATAGAAGGAGGATGCACCTTCTGAAGGTAAGTCCATACTCGTTGTTGAATCTAACCTAACGATTTCATTTACTTCCAATTGGGTTTCAGACTCTGGCTCTAGTGCTCATATATGCATTTCAATGTAGGGTCTGGAAAGAAGTAGAATGTTGAGAGAAGGTGAGATGGTCCTACGTGTCAAAAATGGAGCAAAAGTTGCTACACAAGCTATTGGATCATATTCTCTAGTGTTACCTTTAGGATTTAGATTAGTATTTAGTGACTGCTATTTTATGCCTGGAGCTAGTAGAAATTTGATTTCTGTCTCTGTGCTAGCACAGGAAGGATTTGAATTTACATTCAATAAAGACTTATAATATTTATTTGAGAAATAAATTGGTTACAAAAGCTATTTTAATTGATAGTCTCTATCACTTGCATGCCGATGCATCTTTGAATATTAACAAGAAAATTAAAATGAATGCCATAGGATATAAACATGCTAGAAATGACCTAAATGATAAATATACGTGGCATCTAAAGCTCGGTCATATAGGTAAGGACAGAATTAACAAACTAGAAAGGGATGGGATCCTATATTTAGTTAATTCTGAATCATACCCACTTGTGAGTCATGTCTTCAAGGAAAAATGATCAAGTTGCCCTTTGTAGGACATGGGGAGAGGGCCACAGAATTACTTGCTCTGGTACACACTGATGTGTGTGGTCCATTTGATGTGCAGTCCAGGGATGATTTTTACTACTTTATAACCTTTACTGATGATTGTTCACAGTATGGTTATGTATTTCTTATGAGACACAAATCTAACGCTTTTGAAAAGTTCAAGGATTTCATACATGAGCTACAAAAACAAACAGGTAAAATCCTTAAGGTTCTTCGATCAGATCATGGAAGTGAATACCTTAGTAGGAAATTCTTAGGTTATCTTAAGGACAATGGCATAGTCTCACAATGGACTCCACCTGGTATGCCTTAGCTCAACGGGGTGTTTGAGAGGAGAAACATGACACTATTAGATATGGTCCGATCCATGATGAGCTTCACTGACTTGCCTTTATTTCTTTGGGGATATGCCCTATAAACTTCAATCTATATTCTAAAGAGAGTTCAATCTAAATCTGTTCCTATCACACCATATGAGATTCGGCATGGTAAGAAACTAAGTCTTGCTCATTTCAAGATTTGGCGATGTCCGGCCTATGTCAAAAGACTAATGGTGGATAAGTTAGAATCTAGATCTGTGAAAACTCGATTTATAGGATATCCTAAAGATACTTTAGAATATTACTTTTACCTTCCAGAAGATCATAATGTGATTGTGAGCAAGCATGCCACATTTCTTGAAAAATAGTTTATTCAGGAAGGTGGTAGTGGGAGGCTAATTGAGCTCGATGAGAAAGTCTCTGAAGAGCTGCTAGCTAGAGATCAGATCGAGCATAATCATCTAATTCACATAAATGCTCTTCCACCTCGTAGGTCTACTAGAGTCTCCAAACTTCTTGAAAGGTACATAGGTATGCTTATAGAGGATATAAAGGAAATGTTCCTAGTTAAGGATAAGGATCAATTAATTGATCTTAAGACTTATGATGAGACGATGTCAGACATCGACTTCGAGAAATAGTTGAATGCTATCAAGTCAGAAGTTGAATCAATGCATTCTAGCCAAGTATGGTTCTTAGTAGATCCACCAAAGATATTACACCTATTGGTTGTAAATGGATCTACAAAAAAAAAAGGTGCAGATAGTAAGGTAGAGACCTTTAAGGTTAGGTTAATGGCGAAAGGGTATAGTCAACATGAAGGTATAACTATCATGATACCTTTCCACCAATAGCTGTGCTAAAATCCATCCGTACATTGCTTGCAATTATAGCATATTATGATTATGAGATATGACAGATGGATATGAAAACTGCATTCCTGAATGGATATCTTGAGGAAGATATCTATATGGAGCAGCCTTTGGGTTTCACTTCCAATGATGAAGATCAAAAGGTCTGCAAACTGCATAGATCAATCTATGGATTAAAGCAAGCTTCTCAGAGTTGGAATACTCGTTTTGATGATGCAATCAAATCGTTTAATTTTATCAAGAATGAGGATGAGCCATGTGTTTACAGGAAGGCCAGTGGGAGGGCGGTCACATTTCTTGTATTGTAAGTGGATGACATCCTCCATATTGAGAATGATATTTTCATGTTGATTTCAATCAAAAGTTGGTTATCTAGAGAATTCTCTATGAAAGACTTAGGTGAAGCATCTTATATTTTGGGGATTAAGGTTTATAGAGATAGATCTAATTGGATGCTTGGCCTTTTACAAAAATTATACATAGAGGGAGTGCTGAAAAGATTCAGCATAGAGAACTCTAAAAGAGGATTGTTATCTCTTCAGCATGGCATTAATCTCTCCGAGAAAATGTGTCCTAACACACCTGAAGAGATTCAACACATGAGCAAGATTCAATATGCTTCGACAATTGGAAGTTTATGTATGCCATGTTGTGTACTCGACCTAATATAGCTCTTGCTGTGAGTGTCACGAGCAGATATCTGTCGAATTCAGGTGAAGAACACTGGATAGCTGTGAAGAACATTCTTAAGTACTTGAGAAGGACTAAAGATTTGTTCTTAGTCTTTGGAAGGAGTTCAGAATTAGGGATAAAGGGATATACATACTCAGACTTTATGTTTGATCCTGATGATAGAAAGTCTACATTAGGGTCTGTGTTTTTGTGCAATGGTGGAACAACTAGTTGGAAAAGTTCCAAGTGACCCATCATAGCAGATTCAACAATGGAAGCAGAGTACATCGCTGCCTCTGAAGCTGCAAAAGAAGCCTTCTGGTATAAAAAGTTCGTTGTAGAGCTTGGAGTGATTCCATCTGATGCCATCCCCATATATTATGACAATAATGATGCAATAGCTCCCGCTAAGGAGCCCAGGTCTCACAAGAAGTCTAAGTATATTGAGCGGCGGTTTCATATCATACGCGACTACCTCGAGAAGAAGTATGTTGAGGTGTGAAGAATAGACTCCACGGACAACATGGTAGGCCCACTAACTAAGCCTCTAAGCCAGCAAAAGGCTGAAGTCCACCTTGAGAAGATGGGACATAGATATGTAGTCAATTGGCTCTAATGCAAGTGGGAGATTGTTAGATGTATGTCTTAAAAGCCAAGTTAGCTTAACGCATTATAATTTTTAGGGCATGAACTTTGTACTTAATTTTTCTTATTAATAAAATGGTATTAGTTTCATTCATATTGATGTGTCTATGAATCATCGATGGAGTTAATGGGCAATGACACATATTCTCAAGAGTTGAGAATCTGAGGCATATGTATTTATAGATTAACTCCTAAAAGCTCTCGATTGTTGGAATGTCACGAGGATGGTGATTGATTCGTTAAAATCGATGCACAGATCACTTCCCTTTCTGGGTAGATGAGTATCTGACCTATAGTGTGGTGACACTGGAGTGAGAGTACAGGTAGTTGATAGAGATCAACGGTACTGAGCATGACCAAGTACAGGAAGTTATATGGATGACTACTCACTCGTCAATAACTTCCTGATACTATAGTTGTGTGAATAGTTCTTTGACCTAGAGTGTCTCGGCTATTCATAATAAGGTTGCTGTAGTTTGATAGCACAAACACGTGGTTCTTATCCATTCGGGACCTTGTAGTGTTCGTTGGCTACAGTAAGTTTATTGTAGGAGTAGGGTATTCACTTATAAGGATCTATCAGTCTTAGTAGTAAGGAATAATCCTATGCAACTTAATGAGACTAAGTCCAGAAGTCTATGGCTATAGCAGTATGATAATGAAAAGATGTTTTAATTAGTATCACAATTAGACTTGAGTCAATTAAGTTAAGCATATGACTGATGGGTTTGACGAGTTTCCGTAACCAACATCATGTTGAGATTTTTGATAGAGGAACCGAATCATATGATAACTAGGGGTTCCAATCATATTCTGTTGGGTTGCCACTACATACTGCTAGATGTCACTGGTGGATTTTAAGAGCCTATTAGGATCGTTCTTGGATCGATGATTCTAATTAGGGTTGAGAAGAAATTATTTTTATCCATCGAAAGGAGTTTTGATAATGTATAATGCATATTATAGCATGTCTCATTACCAGGCAGGATAGAACCTGAGGGGTCAGACACATTAGGAGCTTAAGTAACCAATCAGCAAATAAAAATGTTACTAAAATTGGCAATTTTAGTACATTTGGACCTAATTATAAATGTTACAATTAATAAATTATGGATTAGTTATTAATTGAATTAAATTAGATTTAATTTAATTGAGTTAGCTTAGTTAATTGATCCTAATTGAGTTGGATCGATAGCCTTTTCAAAATGGGTTTGATTGGATTTAAAATTAGCTTCGATTTGACTATCAAATCAATTTATTTGGACCATAAGTTAGAGTCCTGTTAGACTGGGACTCTCTCTCCTTGTCTCCCCATGTCTCCACATGCCAACTTGTGGGCCCTATGTTTTGTGCGACAAAGCTGTGACAAGAGGGATTGGCATGAAAGCTAGGAGGGCGCAAAGAGTTTTTGGCATGGAAACTATGAGAAAGGGAAGAGTCCTCTTCTACTCTTAAAATCTAACCAGTTTAGATTAAACTCTAGTATTTTGGCTTCGAGAGGTGGGAGAAGTGATTTATAAAAGTGGAGAGGGGGTTGCCGACCAAAAGAGCTTCTCCTTTAGGCATGAACATCTTCCTCTTGGGCGTCAACTCCAGAGGATCTCTCTCTTGGGGCGTCCTCTTCCTTTTAGGTATTTTTCTTCTTCCTTGTGTGAGGTCTAGTTCTTCTTTTCAAGAGTTTGGAGAAGAGTTCATCACAAGAGAAAGAAGAAGGAAAGAGGTCCAAGGTCTTCCAGATCTAAGTTTGCAAGATATAAGCCAGTTTAAGAAGCCGGTCCAGGTTCAGATCTGCATAGATATTAAAGCATCAGATTTGCTGAAAGAGGAGAGGGCTGAAAGGATCTAGTAGTCTAGTGCTCTTTACGACTCAGTTGCACAAGCTTTATGTGGATACCAGTAAAGGTCGAGTGATTGCGCGGCTCTAGTAGAATCCCGGTTCAAAAGCGGATCGGCATAGTTTTCAGAGCGTGCCAGGAAAGCGATCCAGGTAAGTTATTTTTATTTAAAATAATTTTATTTTTAGATCTGATATTTTTCTCATCTATTACAGTATGTTTAAGAATTTATTATGAATAAATTAGATTTATTTGTAAATTGCATGCTTAGATATAAAGTAGTTTTTATATCTACTTCCACTGTGTCAGGCTTTTGATTCCTGATTTAATGCAATATTCTATTCCTGGGAGAATTCTAACATGGCCAACCCAATAGGGGATGACTTGGGTATTTAAAACTTTTTCACAAGTATGTGCTCTTTTAGAAACTTAATGTAGTGAGTAATATGATTTAGATATAAAATGTGGAAGCAAGTAAGAAACATAATAAATATAAGCACAAATCAAAATCCAAACTTGGTTTTACACCGGGCTCACAAACCAAAACCCAAACTTGGTTTTATAATGGGATCACCAAGAATCCAATACAATGTTAGTTTTTCCAGGCTCACTAACAACCCAAACTTGATTTTCAAAGGCTCACCAAAAATCTATAACAATCCCCAAGTTATAGCCCTTGCTGTACTTGGAACAACTCAAAAAGAGTTAAGAAAAAGAGTAACAATAATGACAAACCAAATGTTATCGGATAGTTGCAGTTGATGCTCTTTGAGAAGCCTTCTTGATTGCTCCTTTAATACTCTTCAAGGCTTCCAAGCTTCTTCAATAAATGACTCAAGTAGCTAATGGGAAGTAGGTGAAGACTTGAGCGCTTTCTTGAATGCTCTCTTACATGTTTAATATTCTTCTTTCAAAAGTTCATCTTTTTTTTAAAATTTTTTTTTCTAAACTTGTTTAAATCCCTTATTTATAGTCTCTTGAACTGATTCCAGGTAGATATGACCGTTATAGAGCCTTGGAATTCGAAATATGGCTGTTGGAGCATTTTTTGGATTTAAAAAATCAAATGTGGAACTAGCCGTTATGCGGCCGAACCAGGAATTTGAGTCAGCTCGAATCTCAGTCCTTCAGAAATTGAACACTGGTCGAGTCAGCTCTTTATTGATGAGTCGGCTCGCTTAACTGGTTCTCTTATAATAGATTTTCCATACTCTGGAGGAGTCGGCTCAGTTTTTTATCGGGTCGACTTAGTTGTCTGACTAAATATTTGAGTTGGCTCGGATTCTATCAGGTCGACTTGGTTGTCTGATTGAATATTTATAGCTCTAGATGAGTCGACTCTATTTCCTTCGAGTCGGCTCGGATGTCTACATGCCAAAAACTTCGTGCCGTGCTAGAACAATGAGTCGGCTCTCCTACTTTGAGTCGGCTCGAGTGATTTTTATCAAAAACCTTCCAAACTTCTCCAATCTTCTTCCAAAAGCTTTCATCTGACTTCTATGCTCTTTCAAACTCTTTTAAAGTCTACTTTAAGTAATTTAAACTTGAAATTTATATAAAATTGGCTCACTTTCATGAATACATAAATAATTTTTCTTTGGGCTCTTCATTACATGATACTTTTTCAAAAATAAACTTGACATACATCAATAAGATCATAATTGTAGAAAGAGTGGTTGTTCATTTAAATCATCATACAAAAGCTTATAAAACACTTGAAAATAGTTAGTATCAAATACATGTTCCAATATTTTGTTATCATCAAAATCATTCCATGGATCAACAATCTCTCCCTTTTTGATGATGACAAAATACTAGGCATGGAAAAAACTTTACAGTTATGAGTATATGAATACTTAGAAGTGAGTATCAACAATGTATCAGAATGTATCAAAAGTATCAGAGCTTAAAAAAATTAGGGCTTTTTGTATCAGAGCAAATATTTATCAAAATCTGCTTTTGCTCTAGAATGTATCAGAGTTAATTAAATGTCAAAAATATCAGGGCTAGTCAAGAGTTAATCAAAGTGTATCATAGCTGATAGAACACTTCAAGATGTATTAGAGCTAATTTCAAATGTATCAGAGCTAATTTTCTTTTAGTGTCAAGAAGTATCACAGTTAATAAAATCCAAAGTACGATTGTATCAGAGCTAATCAAAGGCTAATCAAGATGTATTAAAGCAAATTCGAGTTAATTTCCATTAATTTTCATGCATAAATAACTTTTCCCCCTGTTTCATTCATTTTCTTGCACATTTTCAATGAATTTTCTATTTTTCCATGCATCATACTACTACTCCCCCTTTTTGTCATTAATCAAAAAGGTTTCTTTAAATGATTTTTCACTCCAAAATACTGATTTTTGAAATAGTATAAGAGTATTATTATGATTTGAGATAATTTCACCTTCTTTTTATTTTTTTTCATATTCTTATTAATATTCTATAATAATTTGCATTGATATAATTTGCACATTGATTTGAAAAGCATACATTTCATTACGTTCATAAAAAGTACATCATTTCAAGTACATTCAGAACATAACATGTCAAAATGTAATACAATCAAAACATCATATCTAATCACCCTCACTACTAGAACCTACATCAAAGGATTTAGTAGCAAAAACTTTAGGACTCCTAATAGGTGGAGGGGGTCCTATAGAGTTCCTAGTCCTGGATGCGGGTCTTGTCCTGGGCTTATAGTGAGGTGGTGGCTGTCTAGCAGGTGATGATCTATGTCTGGGAGAGGACTAAGAAGGTGGGTGTCCTGAAGTAGAAGCTCTAACATCAGATCGTACACCAAAGAGATAAACAAGAACAGTGCTGATCCTGGACTATATCCTCTGAACTATCTGCTGTATGCCATGTAATGTAGTAGTCTGCTGAGTGACAAATGAATCTACTGCTCCTCGAAGCCTCCCAAAACCTGAACGCAAGTCCCTAAGATCTGCTTGGTGGTCATCCTGCGTCTGCTGTCGCATCTCCACTGACTCCACCCTCATAGTGAGCTCCCTCAACTCTGCTTTGAACTCCTGAAGTTCATGGTCCACTGTCTGACAAAGCTCATCAAACATGGATCTGAAAGAACCTATCAGTCTCAGTAAAGTGAGTGAGCTGCTCAGTAATATCTGCATGAGTGGTAGTCGGTGGTGCTGAAGTTAATGGTTCTAAGGTATAGGTGTGGCTGATGGTACAAGAGGTGTCCTGGGGCTGTTGATATGCCCAGTCATCCTAGCCTGTCCCTGGATCTCCTCATCAATGGAATCCTCATCGCTGTCACCAGAGTCACTATCACTATCTCCATCAGACTCATGCTTAGCATCTCTATCATTCTCTCCAGCAGCAGTATCGGTAATCTAAGTAGCCTCAGCCTTATCATCAGAATCAGAGTGATGTACCACTCTCTGACCAAATGTTTTCTTGACCCAAACACCCTCTACTTGGTGATAACCCATCCTATGCAGGGATTTCACCGAGTATCTATCAGTGTGGTGAAAGGGTCGTCCATCCTCTTCAGTTAGATCTATACTAAACTCCTAGAACAATAGAGTAAACATCATACCGTATGGCAGACAGGCCTTTACTCTCCTGGCTGCATTCCGTATCTGCATCAACATGATGGATGGAAGATTGAGGACCTTCCCCTCAATCATGCATCTCATGAATACCATATCACGTTCGCTCACCCAATTGAAGTGACCAGTATGGGGCAAAAAGATCCAACTGATGATGTTGTGAAGAAGTCTCATTTCCAGGGATAATATATTAGCTTGCACATTGGATATCCCTTCTATACCTTTCCTCTCTAGTATAAGTCTCAATATTCTATGTTTATCCTTCAAATTCAAATAATTTCTTCCTTCCCTGGGCATTCTTAAAACCCTACTCAATGTATATTCATCTATTCACATTTGGGTTCCTTTTATAGTTGATAAAATCTCATTCTTCCCAAGTGATAGATTTTCAAAGAATGTCCTTACAAGAGAGGGATATGTAGGAATATCAAGTGAACAAAAGAAATTCTATCCTTGCTACTCAATCCAGCTACCAATTCTAAAACCCTAGTTTTCAAGAAATCTGAAATTGATATGCCTACCAGAGGTAATCGGTCGGTTTCCCATGGGGATGACTTGTCTTGCAGGTGCAGGAGACAAATTCTTCGGTTAATTTTGCTCTTCAACCCGAGTCAGCTCATCCTCATGCCTTTTGGATCTCTTTTCCCGTTGGATGGAGCTCGGTTCTGCATGCCTTGGTCTCTGCCGTTGGAGGCTTCCGATGCCGACTGTCGGGGAGGCTTCCGATGCCGACTGGGGTGGCGCGGCTCCTCTCTCTCTGCCATTGGAGCTGATTGAGATGGCCTCCCCGACAGTCAGGGGAACTCATGCAGAGGAGGGGCCGTCGGCCGTTGATGAGAGGGCCGACGGTGCTTGTGATGAGGAGTGCCAGAAGTGGCGCGATGCTGAGAAGGCCAAAGAACTACTTCAAAGGGCCGCCCTCGACGATGATGGGCGATCGGTGAATGAGGCCTCTAGGAGTTCCCTCCACCATCTTCTAGGGGTAAGTGTCACATTTCATTTCTCCACTCCGAATTCATCGATTGTAACTTTCTAACTGTGTGTGTCTATCGGCAGCTTGTCAAAGATACCCTGCTGATGGACGGTGGCATGGGCGAGCTGCTCTATCTGAAAGAGCACTTGACCAAGAGGGTCGAAGCGGCAGAGGTGGTGAGGGACAAGGCTTGGGCAGTGCTGACGGCCTCCAGAGAGGAGGTACTCAGCTTAAGGGCCATAGCAGAAGAGGTGTCCACCTTGCGGGCCGAGTCAGAGGCCTAGAAGAGGTAGCTTGAAGTCTTGCTGGCCCGGGAGGCGGACCGGGAGGCTAGCTTAAAGAATAAGAAGAAGAAGATCAAGGTTCTGATTCGTCGGCTGGCCGTCGAGGAGGGGCGCTTGACCGAATGTGAGACCCGCTCACAAGGCCACCAGGCGATGGCGGAGAGGTACAAGGACCTGTCGAAGATGGCCCAAGAGTTACTGAAGATGGCCGCTGAAAAGGCCATTGCAAATTATAAAGCCTCCGAGGACTTCACCGAGGAGATGAACGAAGCCGGGACTGTCGGCTTCGACTACGGGTATAACGAATGTCTGGGGAAGGTCAGTGCAGCCTTTCCCGACCTCGACTTATCATTTCTTCAGTCGCCGAAGCCGGCGGAAGAGGACTTGGAGGCGGCGGATTCGACTGCTGGAGCGGCCGATGCTCCCATGGAGGCCATCGTAGAAGTGGCCGGACCGGACACCCAAGTTGGAGCTGAAGCAGAGGTAGCTGAAGGGGCCGAGGGGACCGAAGCGGCTATTGTCAGTGTACCTCCTGAGGGTTAGCCCTAGTCATTTGTAAAGGTCTGACCTTCAATTTTGTAAAGAAACTTTTTTTTTTTGGAACAAATGAAGAACCTTTTTCATAATACCTTATTTTCATATCTTTGTTGCCGACTGACTAGAGTGACCAAACTCACTTTTCTTTGAACTTTCACTAAGTGTGGACTAGTTGGCCAATCTGAGCGGACAGTCCGACCTCCAGGGTGAGCTTCGAGTAGTGGCTCAGGTCGAACTAGATTTCCTTAGGATTTCCGCTCTAAGTATTGGTCTGTCGGCTTGTCCAGACCAGAAGCAATCGAAGTATCGGTCGGACTGTAGCTCAGGCCGGAGCAACGAACTTAGGAATTTCAACCTAAATGTTGGTCCGTCAGCTTGTCCGGACCTGGAAGCAGCTGAGGCAGCGGTCGGACTGTAGCTTAAGCCGGAGCAACGAACTAAAGAGTTTCAACCTAAGTGTTGGTTCGTCGACTTGTTCGGACCTGGAAGTAGTTAAGGCATCGATCGGACTGTAGCTCAGGCCGGAGCAGCGAACTTAGGAATTTCAACCTAAGTGTTGGTTCGTCGGCTTGTCCGGACCTGGAAGTAGTTGAGGCAACGGTCGGACTGTAGCTCAGGCCAGAGCAACGAACTTAGGAATTTCAACCTAAGTGTTGGTCCGTCTGCTTGTCCAGACTAGAAGCAATCGAGGCAGTGGTCGGACTGTAGCTCAGGCCGGAGCAATAAACTTAGAAATTTTAACCTAAGTGTTGGTCTGTCGGCTTGTCTGGACCTGGAAGTAGTTGAGGCAGTGGTCGGACTGTAGCTCAAGCCGGAGCAACGAATTTAGGAATTTCAACCTAAGTATTGGTCCGATGGCTTGTCCGGACTGGGCTGCCCTAGAGCCTCTACCGACCGGAGTCGGACTTTCGGAAGTGGGCTGCCCTAGAGCCTCTGCTGACCGGAGTCAGACATTCGAAAATGGGCTGCCCTAGAGCCTCTGCCGACCAGAGTCGGACTTTCGAAAATGGGCTGCCCTAGAGCCTCTGCCGATCGAAGTCGGACTTTCGAAAGGGGGCTGTCCTAGAGCCTCTGCCGACCGGAGTCAGACTTTCAGAAGTGGGCTATCCTAGAGCCTTTACCGACTGGAGTCGGACTTTCGGAAGTGAGCTACCCTAGAGCCTCTACCGATCGGAGTCCGACTTTCGAAAATGGGCTGCCCTAGAGCCTCTGCCGACCGGAGTCGGACTTTCGGAAGTGGGCTATCCTAGAGCCTCTACCGACCGGAGTCAGACTTTTGAAAGTGGGCTGCCCTAGACCCTCTGCCGACCGGAGTCGGACTTTTGGAAGTGGGCTGCCCTAGAGCCTCTACCGACCAGAGTCGGACTTTCGGAAGTGGGCTGCTATAGAGTCTCTGTCGACTGGAGTCGGACTTTCGGAAATGGGCTGCCATAGAGCTTCTGCCGATCGGAGTCGGACTTTCAAAAGTGGGCTACCCTAGAGCCTCTACCGACTGAAATCAAACTTTCGGAAGTGGGCTGCCCTAGAGCCTCTGCCGACCGGAGTCAGACTTTCGGAAGTGGGCTGTCCTAGAGCCTCTGCCGACCGGAGTCGGACTTTCGGAAGTGGGCTGCCCAAGAGCTTCTGCCGACCGGAGTCGGACTTTTGGAAATGGGCCACCCTAGAGCCTCTGCCGACAGGAGTCGGACTTTTGAAAGTGGGCCGCCCTAGAGCCTCTGCCGACAGGAGTCGGACTTTCGGAAGTGGGCTTCCCTAAAGCCTCTAGCGACCGGAGTCGGACGTTCGGAAGTGGTTCGTATAAGAATTGTGGACTTTATTGATAATACTTGCGGAGGTTGTCTACATTCCACGGACGCGCCATCCGTCGTCTGTCCAAATATTCAAGACGATAGGTGCCGGCTCGAACCACTTCAACAACTCGATAATGTCCTTCCTAATTAGGGGAAAGCTTGCCTTGCTCGGTTGGCCTCGAAATTTTTGTCCTCCGCAAGACCAAGTCTCCGACTCGGAAAGCTCATGCCTTGACTCGCGAGTTGTAATATTTCGCCATCTTCTGGCGGTAGACCACCATCTTCATTCTTGTCCGAAGTCTCGTTTCTTCGAGCAAGTCTAGGTCAGCCATTCGCTGTTCGGAGTTGGCCGGTTCGGTGTAGTGGTCGATCCGCAGAGATTGAAGAGAGGTCTCAACAGGGATGACGGCTTCGCTTCCATAAGTGAGGTTGAATGGGGTTTCGCCGGTTGACGTTCTGGCGGTCGTCCGATATGCCCATAATACTGATTGGAGTTCCCTCGCCCAAAGCCCCTTAGCCTCATTCAGTCGGGTCTTCAGCCCGTGCAAGATTATCCGATTGGTGACTTCAGCCTCTCCATTGTACGGAGGGTGGCTGACCGACGTGAGTCGGTGAGAGATATGATATTGCTGACAAAAATCTTAAAACTTAGAGTTGTCAAACTGTCTTCCATTGTCAGTAATAATCGTCCGGGGAATGCCAAACCGAAAGATAATGTTATTCTGGACGAAGTTCTCCACCTTGACCTCTGTTATCTGTGCTAGTGGTTCGGCCTCCACCCACTTGGTGAAGTAGTCGATGGCCACAAGAAAAAGTTTTCGTTGCCCAGACGCTGGGAAAAAGGGTTCCAAGATATCCATCCCCCACTATGGGAACGGCCATAGGGTAGTGATCGGAGTTAGCTCACTGGCAGGCCTCCTTTGAATAATGGAGTACCTTTGACACACGTCGCACCTTCGGACGAAGTCCGATGCGTCCTTCTGAATGGTAGGCCAGTAGTACCCCTGTCAGATGATCTTGTAAGCTAAGGATCTTCCTCTGAGGTGGTCACCGCAGAAGCCTTCATGGAGTTCTCTGGAAAGCTGTCCTTCGTACAAGCCTTGTTGAGGTCGGTGTAATCTACACATATCCTTCACTTTCCGTTGGCCTTTTCACCATAAGCACATTCGCTAGCCACTCGAGATAGTGGACTTCCTTGATGAAGCCAGCGTCACAGAGCTTCCTCACTTCCTCATCGATGGCTTTCTGCCTTTCAACAGCAAAGCTTCTCTTCTTCTATCGGACAGGTCGGTAGGTCAGATCCACCTTGAGCTGGTAAGTGATGACCTCCGACAGTATTCCGGGCATGTCCGACACCGACCAAGCAAAGACGTTGGCGTTACTCCTGAGGAAGCCGATCAGTTCTAACTTAATGTCTTCGCTGAGTGAACCTCCTATCTGAAGGACTTTGGTGGGATCATCCTCTCGAAGGGAAACAAATAGAATCTTTTTCCCCGACTGACGAAGGCTATCGGCCTCAGCCCTTGGG
Organism: Areca catechu; assembly: GCA_021397845.1. NCBI lineage: Eukaryota > Viridiplantae > Streptophyta > Magnoliopsida > Arecales > Arecaceae > Areca > Areca catechu. The sequence goes on from CM038043.1 coordinate 120,827,306, forward strand.
TCAAGTTGCTCCAGAGTGGGATGGCCTTCTGACTGTTGGTTCAGAATGGTCAGACAATGCCTGGCCATCCGACGGTCTCCCCTCATCACTCCGACCCCGCTCCTGGTCAGAAATTTTGCCAACAAATGATAAGTGGACACAATGGCTTTGAATTTGTTAAGGGCCGGTCGGCCCAGGATAGCATTGAAAGGCGAGGTCATCCAAACGACCACAAAGTTGTTAGGAAGGGTTTTCTAGAAAGGCTCCATCCCGATCATCACAGGGAGAACTATCTTCCCTTCTACTCCGACGGAGTTGCCCCCGAAGCCTGTCAGCGGCACGGGGGATTCCTGCAGCATGGACCTGGACAAATTCATTCTCACAAAAGCATTGTACAGCAACACCTCTGTTGAGCTTCCATTATCTATAAGTATTCTCCTTACATCGTAGTTGGCAATCACTGCCGACACGACTACAGGGTCATTTTCAAAAGCATGAGTCTCCAGAAGATCTTCATCAGAGAAGGTGATCGCATTGGAGCCCCTGGACCTTTTAGCAACATCGGGCCCATCCTTGTAACTTCCTCCGGACCGTCGATGCAACATGCCGACATCCACACCGGTCGGCCTCTGATTGGGGAGCTCCATCTCCACTGGAGGGTTTTTGGCATTTAATGCTTCGGCCTGATCCTGATGGGGTCGGACGTACTTGCACAGGTGCCCCCTCCGGATGAGGTCTTCAATGGCATCTTTCAGCTGCAGGCACTCTTCAGTATTGTGCCCGTGGTCCTTATGGAACTGACAGAATTTATCTTTATTTTTTTGGGCATGAGGGTCCCTCATCGGCCGAGGCCTTTGCAGAAAGGTCTCATTCTCGATCTCCAGAAGAATCTACTCTTTTGGCAGGGACAGAGGTGCATAAGTCTCGAACCTCCGGGAAAAATCCCTTGGCTTCGAACTTTGATGTTGGGCTGACCGCTGGCTATCACTCGGAGGTCGGACTTCAGGAGCCTTATTGCTCCGCTTCTTAAGGGTCGGCCTTCCCTCTGCTTGACGTCAACCGGCCTCTTGCTCTTCTGCCAGGGCATACTTCTGCGCTCTGGCCAGGACTTCGCTGTAGCTTATCGGAAGTTTCTTGTCCAGGAAAAAAGTCAGCCTAGATGAGTGGAGCCCTCGCTTGAAGGCCGACATTGCTACAGCTTCATTCAAGTCCGGGACTTCCATGGTTGCTGAGTTGAAATGGGCCATGAAATCCCGAAGAGTCTCTCCCTCCTTTTGCAGCACGAGGAAGAGGCAGTCGGTATTCCTCGGGGTCCGACTGCAGGTCCTGAAATGGGAAAGAAAAAGTGATTCGAGTTGAGGAAAGGAATGGATCGTACCTGGCAGGATGGCGAGGAACCACATCCGGCGGTCTTCTTAAGGGTGGCAGGGAAGGTGATGCAGTAGAGGGCGTCGGAGGTGCCTTATACCATCATATGGGCTTTATATGTGCCCAGATGGTCTATCGGGTCGGTGGTACCATCGTAGGGGTCCACCTGCAGAATCTTGAAGTGGCGGGGAATCGTCTCTGCCAGAATCTTGTCAGAGAATGGGAGACGGGAGTCGTATACCTGTCCCCCTTCGGCCTTCTACCGGAGGGCAATTTCGGTAATGCGCTTCTCCATGCGCATGATCTTGCTGGCTTAGTCCCTCGGGAGTTTGGTAGCAGGTCGATCACTGACCGGGATGAATTTGGCATAGGAAGGCGAAGCAGACCTTGCCCTTTTGCCATCGGCGCGATCGCCCAATGACCTCCGGGGCTCCGCGGTGACGCGAGGACAATGCTGAGGGACCTTCGGCCATCGGCTTCCCTCAATAGCAGTTGGAGGATTGGTGCAAGAAATAGCTGGTAGTTGCTACTAGTTGTCGGCTGCTTCCTGGAAATGCTGAACTGCAGTAGTAAGCGTTTCGATGCAGTTCACTAACGTTTAGAACTACTGCAACCCCAGTGTGATGGTAGGTTCAACGACAGCAGCGGCGGTGGCAGCGATATCATTTTCCCTGGGAGGTTCCTCAAACCTAGAAGGGGAGATACCTCTTCTGGCAGTGGCATTTGGAGCTCTTCCCTTAGCCATTTTGTAGTAGGGGTGATGGATTCATCCTTTTAGAGAAGGGAACATGAGTCCTTCCTCTAGCGCCAATCTGCTGCTGCGTCAACTCCTGGATCGGGGTCGGCTGGATGTGCTGGAGCGCTTCTCTCCTGGGTGAACCTGCAACAAAGTTTCGAAGGGCGCTGGTGGTGTTCCGGCGGGGGACCCTCCGGTGCCTAAGTTAGCAGGAGGTTGAAGGCAACAAAATGGAGGAACCAACGAAATAACAGCGTATGGAGAGGGAAGAGTCATTCTACCTTCAAATGGGGTCCCCCGAGTACCTTATATAGGCACGGAATAGTCCAAAATTCATTAGGGTAGAGGCTAAGAAAGACCGGTCTGCCCCTAGGAGAATCGGAAGAGTGGCCATGTCGCGCGCAGATACGGCGACATCGTGGAAGTAGTGGAGCAGGGCTATTGGAATGGCAGGATCCTGCAGTAACAGAAAGGTGCTTCTGGAATTTCCTGGATGCTAAGGCATGCTTGTCGGACGTCGATCTAGGGAAAGCTGGTCGGCCGGACCAAAGGCCAAACCTCTGAAGGGGAGCGACGGGCCGGACCCCAGCGGGAGAGGGTTGTTCGGACCTCTGCTCCGGTGGGTCGAACCTCTAAAGGAGAGCCATGGGTCAGACCACAGCAGGAGAGGGTCATACGAACCTCTGCTCCGGTGGATCGGACCTCTGAAAGAGAGCCATGGGTCGGATCACAGCAGGAGAGGGTCGTTCGGACCTCTGCTTCGGTGGGTCGGATCTCTGAAGGAGAGCCATGGGTCGGACCACAGCAGGAGAGGGTCGTTCGGACCTCTGCTCCGGTGGGTCGGACCTCTGAAGGAGAGCCATGGGTCGGACCACAGCAGGAGAGGGTCGTTCGGACCTCTGCTCCGGTGGGTTGGACCTCTAAAGGAGTAGCAGTCGGAGCCTTAAAGGAGTGGCCCGGTCAGACGAAAGAATGGGCCGGTTCTGGCTTAGGGTAAGCCGTCGAGGTACAACAGTCAGTATGATGAATCAGGACTATTCCCTGAAAAAGTCATGGTTCTTCACTGACTCCGATTGAGCTTGTCTTCATCATAGACTGAAGAGTCAGATCTTGTTGATTCCATAGGTAAGTCAGGTTCATCCGCTTGCGCTTGTTGGTTATATATAGGTAAGGTAGGCTAATTAAGCCAACTTTTGTCTCTTTGATAATAAGGTAGGCTGGTCAGGCCCGCCCCTGCACTTATCGAATTTACCATTAGGGTAGGCTGATTAAGCCACCCTTGTACATTTCTTTAATAATAAGGCAGCCTGGTCAGGCCCGCCCCTGCACTCATCGGATTAACCGTTAGGATAGGCTGATTAAGACATCCTTGTGCATTTCTTTGATAATAAGGTAGGTTGATCAAGTCCGACCCTGCACTCATCGGATTTACCATCAGGGCAGGCTGATTAAGCCATCGTTGCACATTTTTTTGATAATAAGGTAGGCTAATTTAGGCCTCCTTTTAGATTTCAATGGATTCGTTGGGCTTTATTGGGCCCATCATAGGCTTCAGTGGACCTTGATAAGGTAGGCTGGCCAAGCCCACCTTTTCTTTGACACTTCATTGAGGCCATTCAAAGAAAGATTTTTTATTGATAATACTTGCGAACATTTTTTACATTTCAGGGTCGAGGTAATAAGAACTGTCTAGAGTTTCAAGTTGATAAGCTCTTGGGCGAATGATTTCTCTTATCCGATAAGGTCCGTCCCAATTAAGAGAGAGCTTGCCTTGTTCCGTCGGCTTGGATACTTCGGACCTCCGCAATACTAAATCTTCGGGTTGGGAGGTTCGTTCCTTTACCCTGAAGTTGTAGTATCTGGCGATCTTTTGTCGATACATAGCTATCTACATCTATGCTTAAAGTCTGGTACTTTAGAATAGATCTAAGTCTGCTCTATTGTGCTCCAAATTTTCAGGTTCTTTGAAGTGGTTAATCCTTAGGATTGTAAAATGACTTCCATCGGTAGAACAGCTTCGGAGCTATAGGCCAAGTTGAATGGAGATTCCCTGGTAGCCATTCTAGGGGTCATCCAGTATGTCCAAAGGACTGAGTTCAATTCTTCAGCCCAAAGCCCCTTGGCATCGTTTAGCCTGGTCTTTAGACCATGGAGAATCATCCTGTTGGTCACTTCGGCTTTTTCATTGGATTGAGATTGGCTAGCAGAGGTCAGCTTGTAGATAATATGATACTGGGCACAAATATTTTTGAACTTAGGATTGTCAAATTGCCTTCTATTATCAGTGATGATGGCATGAAGGATTTTGAATTGGAAGATAATGGTGTTCCTGATGAAGTTTTTGATTTTTCCTTCAATAATGTGAGCTAGGGGTTTGGCTTCAACCCTTTTAGTGAAGTAGTCGATGGCTACAATGAGGAACTTCCATTATCCAGAGGTCAAAGAAAATGGATCGAGGATATCCATTCCCCATTAAGCAAAAAGCCATGGGGCTATTAGTTGAGTCAGTTAGCTTGCAAGGGGCATTTTTGGATGTTAAAGTATCTTTGACATTGGTCACATCTTCGAACATGGTCAGTTGCATCTTTTGGATGGTTGGCCAATAATAACCTTGGTGTATTATCTTATAGGCTAGTGATCTGCCCCCAGATGGTCTTCACATATACCTTCATGCACTTCTCGTAGGGCATATTTGATGTCCGACGGCCTTAAGCATTTTAATAAGGATTTAGTAAAAGACCTTTTATATAAGGTTTCATCCAGGATAACATATTGGGAAGCCATCCAATGGATTTGCTTGGCATCGATCTTATCTTCAGGTAATACACCTTCATTCAGAAATTTAAGAATATGGTCCATCCAATAGGGCTCATGCTCGATTTGATGCACCTCTGAAGTCTTTTTTGATAAGCTTGGGTCTTCCAGGTACTCTACGTAGGTCTGACCAAAGGATTCTGAAACGGTGATTGCAAGTCGAGAAAAGGCATCAGCCCGAGAGTTTTCAGTCTGCGGTACATGGGCTATTTCAAAGAATTCCAATTGAGATAGAAGATCTCGCATCTTTTCCAAGTACCTAGCCAAAGTAGGGTCTCGAGCTTCAAATTCTCCTTTCACTTGATTCACCACTAATTGGAAATATAAGAAGACATTAATCTTTCGAATCCCTAATTGCTTGGTCATTCTGAGTCCTGCTAAAAGGGCTTCATATTATGCTTGGTTGTTTGAAGCTCAAAAAGAAAAATGAAGGGCATATTTCATGGTCTACCCATCGGGGTCGGCCAATATAAGTCTGGCTCCATATCTAGTAGAGTTAGAGGCTCCGTCCACGTGTGTTGGGAATTGTGTCCCAAAGCCAATCATCTAGGATATAGATGGTTATGCTATCTTGTAACTATATATGATTTTAGAATGAATAAAAGTTATTCTTTTCTTATTGGCTATTCATCATGTTTACATTTTCTTGAAATAAATTCTTGTATGATAGAGTCCTTAGAACTACATTGTTTGATATAAAGAGGATATATCAAGTAGTTCTTAAATTGTTTCACAACCAAATGATACATTGTTATAGGACGACGATGTATCAAGTGTAGGTTGTCGTATGTCATATTTATTGGTTGTCCTCTTAACCAAGGAGTGTGGAGACACTGATGTGACATGAAAATGAAATGTATGACATTTCACTGAATGTGACCATCTGCGAAGCTCCCTTCTGCCAAAGGATTGTTCGCGAAGGGATATGGGTATATGTGTCCCTCAGACCTAAGGTCAGCATGCATGGTAACTTGCAAGCAACTCACTATACTTTGGTGCCGGACTACCTGGATTTCTAATCTAGTGATGGAAGGTTTCTGAGTGCAGTCAAGTGCTTATGGAGCAGTGGTGGATCAAGATGGAATTAACCCCTCCAAATTATTTGGAGTGAATGACTCACTATATCTCAATTTAGCAAAACCTTGACCAGGGTAGTTCTTGTGAGGAGTCACAGAACTTGTGAGGTTGAGACATGATCTGGATGGACAAAATTAGGGTTGGTAGTCGAACCCTAGCTCATCCTAAGCACTTTGAGGTCAAAAGGATGAATTATGCGGTAACCATATGCTAGAGGTTCTTGTGAAGTGCTCTGCATCTTCGACCTATCCGGACGTCGGGTATCATTGCTAGATGAGGACTTTGACTGATACTAAAAATGTTCCAATGCTACCGGCTTAGTATTCGAACCTATGGGGTCACACACCATAGAGGATTTCTATCTGATCTTAAGGCTAATCAACGATTGAGAATCATTTGCCATCATTGGAAGTCAATATGATTGACTTTGTTCCATGTGTCAACATTTGGAATTTTGCAGTTGTCGACCTTGGTGAAGTGTCGACACTTGATAATTTTTGTGAGTCGACACTTCCTGTGACAAGCAAATTTCTGGAAAGAAATTTTAGGAGGATTTTGGGCAAGTTTTGACCTGATTTGAATTTTGAATTCAAACCAGTTTTGACTCCAAGGTTATTTGGTATGATAGTCATACTTACCTTCTTGGATTGGACCCATTTGGTATGGCCTTGATCCTCTCCCACATTCTCTCCCCTCATCTCTCCTCCTTCCTCTTTCTCCCTCTCATGGCTGCACCTATAAATGAAGGTCATTCTATAGGCTACAGAGGTTACAACGACAACAACAACAACAACAACTAGAGAGACACAACAAGAGAAAAGAGTGAAGATAGAGATGGGTTGTGAGAGGTCTAGGGATTGGGTGTGAGAATCCTAGCATTCTAGCTAGGTCTTGGGAAGAGAGTTCTCTTGGAAAAGGGTTCCAGCTCTCCTACTAGTCTTCCCGGAAGAAGAAGATGGCCCAAGGATCCCGAAGAGCTAGCACTCCAAGGGAGTTGATCAAAGACGAGCCCAGGTTGGATTACCTGTAGAGGCCAGACACGTGTATGGCTCGAGCGCCCACCTCCTTCTACAGCTTTTCTCCAGTATAAAGGTATGGTACTTTTATACTTGTGTTTCTGTCTTGCTTTGATGCATGCTATTACATTATGCTAGATCCTGTTGCGGGCAGATCGGTAGATCATTTAGATCTATCTACCGAGCCTTCCGCTATGCATGTTTTAAAATTATTTTAAAATATATATTTTCTGCCCTGCTTTCATGAATGCATGTTTGCATATTGGTATGCTTCGTAGATGCACTTCACCTTTAATGGTATCAGAGTAATAGATTTCTTTTTGTAGTATAACGATTCTAGCTTGCTAATAATATCACTTCTTAAGTACTTGGATTGAGTACTTCACCATGGTCATCCGGTCATAGGAGAGAAGTAGGACTGCAAGACCCTCTCTTCCCATTCAATGGGGTCTCCTATGGCGTGTAGGGGTGCCGATGTGATTGACTCTTGAAAAGAAAAATAAAAAGCAAGAAAATATAGATTAAAAATATTTTAATCTAATGAAATGATCATAAAATAATTTTAGATGAGATCTAAGAGTTTTTATTGATTGTTTTTGTTTGAATATTTGGAGAAACATTGGATTTGAAATCATTGTGTTTTCACTGTCTCAGGCTATGAGTCAATACTTGGCCTTGTAAGTATCAACTCATGAGAAAATTCCCTGAGATATGGATTCTATTTTTTCCCTGTAACAGGTTGAAGTGTCGACACTTGACCAGGAAGTGTCGGCACTTGGGCTCGTGAGCCAATACTTGGCCTTGTAAGTGTCGACTCATGAGTACTTGCCAGAAAACTTGGTTTTCTATTTTCCTCCTGTCTCAAGCCTTGAGTCGATCCAAGTATCGACACTAGATGTCGACACTTGCTCCTGGTGAGTCGACACTTGGAATGAAAATACAGAAAAATAGTGAATTCAAATTTTGAAATTTTTGTAAAATTATTTTATATCTGTAAATTAAAATTATTTTAATTTAATTAAGGCTATTGAAGTTAATTAAGAATTAAGAATGACTAAGAACTCTAGGAATATGATTCAAAGATTTTAAGTCATTTCAATAAGCCTTAAGGATCATGGATTAGCTTCTATTAGGTCCTTGATTGGGTTAGACCTAAGTTTAGATGCATTGGACAAATTAAAGAACTAATCTAATCAAATGTTGAGTTAGGATTTCTTCTCTATATCTATCTAATAGTTAGATTGATTAGTCCATAAGCTTAATGGACCTATTTTGTGGCTCAGTGGAAAGTCGAGTCTTTAGGCTAGTCAAATCGAGTTTGATGAACCGATTGGTGTCGAGGTAAGTTTGGCATTTTGATCATGGTTCTTTGGGACTACCTCTTACCTGGCCAACTCTGTTGATGTCTAAGGCAAGATGGTTAATGGCGGAACCCAATCCATGATCTCACTAACCTGGCCAATGTGGTCGATCTGGATTGATTGGATAGCTCATTGACTCGTGTTAACCCTTGTCACCCAAGGTTAATTAGTCTTGACTGATTTAGGTCCCCATGGATCATTTGTTATGAGTAACCCTCCTAGATTACTGATTTGGTCAGTGGGAGGTTGATCCTTGTCTTCTCATCTCTTCATCTATCACATTATTTAAAAACCCTCTAAATTATTAGGTCCTTAAAAGGATAAAGTTATAGGGATAACCAAGTCCTAGCCTTTGATTAAATGGAATGGTAATGGATCCAATAGTTGGGTGTTCATCGGCAGATCCAAAGATCGGGTATTCATCAGGCTATTGAAATTGATGTTCATAATATGATGGCTCAGTGTGACTCTCTTAACGGTGGTCAGGTGGGCCGGCCAAAGTCGGGCTTGACTATTCGTTAGTTAGAAGCATTGAATTTTGTCATGTTAATGGTTGGACCTAACCGAGACCCTCAATAGGAGGTCCAAAGGTGATGCGGCACCGTACGTTCTGATACCAAATAATTGACGCCCGCATCAATTTTATTCCAAGGAGATCAATTTTATTCCAAGAAGATCGGAACGTTGGTCGCTAGGAAATGACCCTAGGCTAGGTTAAACTAAAACCCAAATTATTTTTTTCCTAAATAATTTTTTTATTCAAATAATTTTTTTTTTTTTTTTTTTTTTTTTTTTTCACTCCTTTTTTTTTTTTTTTCTTTCCTGCTATTCCTAAAGTCGGCTTAGGTGGGCTTTGAGAACCGTGCATATTTCCCCTCCTTGCATTCACGTTCGTGCGGGATGCTACTTCCCCACGAACGGAAACCAGAGACAGGGAGGTCTTCGGCGTGGATTACGGCGAGCTCTCCACCGACGATGGCAGCGAGGAAGGAAGATGGCCGGTTGGATGGGGTTCCGGTGGCTGGCGTCATCGTGCGGATCGGGCGGGGATGGCTGCAGAGCGAAGGAGATGGACGACCGGCCGGCTGGGAGAGGAGGAGACGGCCGATGGGCACTGGACAGGAAGAAGGAGGCGGTGGTGTGCTCGGTCTCGGGTGGTGCGACGTCGCGCGGTGGCCGTGGAGGGCACGGCAGCAGGGGCTTCGACCTCAGTGATGGCTTGCACCGGCGAACTTGGGAAGCCGAGCGGGTCTCGGTCACGAGCGGAGAGGAAGCTGAGCGGGTCTCGGTCACGAGCGGAGAGGAAGCCGAGCGGGTTTCGGCGGCTCTCCGGATCGACTGCAGGTGTGGGCGATGGTTTGATTCCAGAGCTTGATGCAGGAGGAGGATTCCGGTGGGTTGCTTTGATTGAGTGGCTCGTGGCGGCAGCGTCGGCGATTGGGCGGCTCGGGCACTGGCAGTCTCAGCGGAGGTCTGTGCACAGGGGCGGTTGAGCCGTTTGGGATGGTCGGTGGCGTGGTTCTTCCAGATCGATGGTGCGACTAAAATGTTGAAGGGCAGGACCACGGTGGTTCAGGTAGCGGTGTGGGAGAACAGACGGATGGGGGTTTACGGGCTCACGGCAGCAAGGAGATGGGCGTGCATCCGACGTCTCGGCAACGGAGACCGATTGGAGATGGGGTCGGCCGGCAGTAGTGGAGACACCTCGGTCTGTGAAGATGGAGGCGCGTGGGAAAGTGCTCTCTCCGGTGGTGTCGGATGGGAATTGGTGGTGGCACTCTCGATTGAGGGAAATCAGAAAGGGACTTGTTGGCAATGGTGTGCTCCGGAGAATTGCTTCACAGGATGTTTGATTGACAGAGGTTAATGAAAAGAAGCAGGAGAGTTAGAGGAGGAAGAGGGGAGACCCAGGTAATAGAGAGTCTCATAGGAAGAAGAATCCGAGAGGAAGAACTAACAGAGAGACGAGCCGGAGGAAAAGGAGAAGGAGAGGGGGAAAACAGTCGAGACACATCCAGGCACTTTTCTCAAATATTTTTATTCATCGCTAATTTTATTTGCCAAGAAACATGATCTTAAATAGACTAAAATCTAATCGAAATTTCTCAACAGACTGAGAGATCTGAATGATAAGATAAATCCTAAAACAAATATTTTAACTAAGTAATCAAATTCTAAAAATAACCGATAAATCAATCCTAACAACAACGGATAAGATAAGATAATATTCTTGAATTTAAATTCAAGAGTGCTGCATCAGGATTAGTGCTTATCAAGATTTGGGCGGCATCAACTTCAGGATCTTGGACCTCCAGGGTTTGGGCTGGTCTGGCTCAGGTCTGGGCTGGGCTTCTAGGTTGGACTTCTGGGTTGGGCTTCTGGCTTCAGGTTCTGGGTTGGGCTTTTGGGATGATCTGGGCTTCTTCAGATTCTGGGCCGATGTCCCCATCATTTCTCCTGAGGTGGGGAGAACTTGACTCCGTCGAGTCAGGCTTCAAATTGGCTCCTCGAGACATCATCTGTAGACTGAAATATTTTAAAGTAGAAAGCAAATGGAATTAATCCTAACCTAACCTAACCTGGCTCTGATACCAAATTTGATGCGGCACCGTACGTTCTGATACCAAATAATTGACGCCCGCATCAATTTTATTCCAAGGAGATCAATTTTATTCCAAGAAGATCGGAACGTTGGTCGCTAGGAAATGACCCTAGGCTAGGTTAAACTAAAACCCAAATTATTTTTTTCCTAAATAATTTTTTTATTCAAATAATTTTTTTTTTCTTTTTTTTTTTTTTCACTCCTTTTTTTTTTTTTTTTTCTTTCCTGCTATTCCTAAAGTCGGCTTAGGTGGGCTTTGAGAACCGTGCATATTTCCCCTCCTTGCATTCACGTTCGTGCGGGATGCTACTTCCCCACGAACGGAAACCAGAGACAGGGAGGTCTTCGGCGTGGATTACGGCGAGCTCTCCACCGACGATGGCAGCGAGGAAGGAAGATGGCCGGTTGGATGGGGTTCCGGTGGCTGGCGTCATCGTGCGGATCGGGCGGGGATGGCTGCAGAGCGAAGGAGATGGACGACCGGCCGGCTGGGAGAGGAGGAGACGGCCGATGGGCACTGGACAGGAAGAAGGAGGCGGTGGTGTGCTCGGTCTCGGGTGGTGCGACGTCGCGCGGTGGCCGTGGAGGGCACGGCAGCAGGGGCTTCGACCTTAGTGATGGCTTGCACCGGCGAACATGGGAAGCCGAGCGGGTCTCGGTCACGAGCGGAGAGGAAGCTGAGCGGGTCTCGGTCACGAGCGGAGAGGAAGCCGAGCGGGTTTCGGCGGCTCTTCGGATCGACTGCAGGTGTGGGCGATGGTTTGATTCCAGAGCTTGATGCAGGAGGAGGATTCCGGTGGGTTGCTTTGATTGAGTGGCTCGTGGCGGCAGCGTCGGCGATTGGGCGGCTCGGGCACTGGCAGTCTCAGCGGAGGTCTGTGCACAGGGGCGGTTGAGCCGTTTGGGATGGTCGGTGGCGTGGTTCTTCCAGATCGATGGTGCGACTAAAATGTTGAAGGGCAGGACCACGGTGGTTCAGGTAGCGGTGTGGGAGAACAGACGGATGGGGGTTTACGGGCTCACGGCAGCAAGGAGATGGGCGTGCATCTGACGTCTCGGCAACGGAGACCGATTGGAGATGGGGTCGGCCGGCAGTAGTGGAGACACCTCGGTCTGTGAAGATGGAGGCGCGTGGGAAAGTGCTCTCTCCGGTGGTGTCGGATGGGAATTGGTGGTGGCACTCTCGATTGAGGGAAATCAGAAAGGGACTTGTTGGCAATGGTGTGCTCCGGAGAATTGCTTCACAGGATGTTTGATTGACAGAGGTTAATGAAAAGAAGCAGGAGAGTTAGAGGAGGAAGAGGGGAGACCCAGGTAATAGAGAGTCTCATAGGAAGAAGAATCCGAGAGGAAGAACTAACAGAGAGACGAGCCGGAGGAAAAGGAGAAGGAGAGGGGGAAAACAATCGAGACACATCCAGGCACTTTTCTCAAATATTTTTATTCATCGCTAATTTTATTTGCCAAGAAACATGATCTTAAATAGACTAAAATCTAATCGAAATTTCTCAACAGACTGAGAGATCTGAATGATAAGATAAATCCTAAAACAAATATTTTAACTAAGTAATCAAATTCTAAAAATAACCGATAAATCAATCCTAACAACAACGGATAAGATAAGATAATATTCTTGAATTTAAATTCAAGAGTGCTGCATCAGGATTAGTGCTTATCAAGATTTGGGCGGCATCAACTTCAGGATCTTGGACCTCCAGGGTTTGGGCTGGTCTGGCTCAGGTCTGGGCTGGGCTTCTAGGTTGGACTTCTGGGTTGGGCTTCTGGCTTCAGGTTCTGGGTTGGGCTTTATGGATGATCTGGGCTGCTTCAGATTCTGGGCCGATGTCCCCATCAAAAGGTTGATTGAAGTGATCCTTGGGGCAAAACCCAAATACTGGAGATAACTTGGAGAAGTAATCAGTTAAAGAACCTACCTTTAGACATGCATGGGTGGGCCGGCCAAAGTCGGGCTCATGTGTTGTCTATTGGACTCTGGTACTCACTAGGACATTAAAGTAATTCCTTAGATTAGAAGTAGAGGCTACCAGTCTGAGCAAAATAGTAGGAGGGACCTTTAGACTAAAGTCCATGTCTTTAGGTTAATAATTCATATACACTAATAGCTTTGGTTTTCCTTTCAGATGTCTTCCAACTTGTCATTCCGGTCTCTTCTCAACAATGAGAAGCTTAATGGACCCAACTTCGATAGCTGGTATTGAAGGCTCAAGATTGTCCTAAAGCATGAACGGATCCTGTATGTGATATCGAATCCGGCACCTGAAATCTCTGCCACCAATGCTCAAGGTTCGGTCAGAGACACTTATCAAAAGTGGCTCTCTGATAGGACCACTGTCCGGTGTATAATGTTGGCTGTGATGAATGACGAGTTCAGTCATAAGTTTGAGAAAGCCTGGGAAGAAATCCTTCAAAGGTTGAAGGAGTCTTTTGGATTACCAGACGATGTTGAGAGGTACAGGGTCTCCTGTGCTATCTACAACGCGTGGATGCGTGATGGGGCCTCGATCACTGATCATGTATTGTACATGATCGAGATGATTGAGCACTTGGGCAAGCTCGGTTGTCCCTTGCATGAACAGCTTGGAAAAGTGTGATATTAAATTCCCTCCCTTCTTCCTATCTAGATTTTCTCGATCATTACAGAATGAATAAGCATACAGTTAACTACCACAGTCTGTTAGGGTTGCTGCAGACTTATAAGAAAGACCATCAATTGAATAAAGGGGTGGTGAATCTAGTGGGAGGATCTTCGGGAGGGCATCGTTTCTTTAAGAAAGGGATGAAGAAAAATAAAGGAAAAAAGTGCTAAGTGCTTCTGGGCCCAGTCAGGCCAAGAATGTGAAGGCTGACCAGAGTCGTGCAGAGTTCTTCTTCTGTAAGAAGCAAGGTCACTGGAAGAGGAACTGTCCTCTTTATATTGCATCCCTTGACCTGAACAGGTCCAAGAAGAGAAAGCTGCATAATGGTCCTGGACAAGATAATTATATGATAATACCTTGTAATTTCTCTATTTGCGATACTACTAACTGGGTATTGGATACTGGAAGTCCAATTCACATTTGCAATTTTTTGCAGGGACTTCAAGTTAGTAGAAGATTCGAGGATGGTGAGAGATTCTTGAACGTGGAAAATGGAAGCCCAGTTCCAGTCCTGGCATTGGGAGACCTCAAACTTGTTTTCGAGTCCTGTACTGTCATTTTGAATTAGTGTCATTTTTGTAGGCCAATTGGCCATGTATGGTTATGAACTTTCAATAAAGAATAATGTTTACAAAATCATTTGGAATAATTCTATGAATTTGATTGGACAAATGCATGGTGGTATTTATGTACTATCACGGCCTGTTAGTGTAATATAACATCTAGGAAACATCCTAGAATAGATATTGTCAACGAAGCATACCCATGGCATTGTAGGCTAGGTCATATTAACAGGAACAGGATAAACATGTTGAAAAGCGAAGGTCTCCTTGATATTAGTGAAGATAGTTCACTTCCAACTATGAGTCATGTCTTCTTGAAAAAATGACTAAGTCACATTTTACTGGAAAAGGTGAACGAGCCAAAGAAATTCTGAGTCTGGTACATACTGATATATGCGGACCCATGAATGTTAGTGCCAGGGATAGGTACGGTTATTTCATTACATTTACAGATGACCTTTCGAGGTACAGTTATGTCTTCTTGATGAGACATAAATCTGAGTCATTTGAAGTTTTCAAACGATATCATAGTGAAGTAGAAAAATAAACTGGAAAGTGTATCAAAACCATTCGATCCGATCGAGGCGGTGAATACCTTTCGGGTGAGTTTCTGATATATCTCGAGGAGAATGGGATTCTCTCAGTGGACACCTCCAGGGATACCTTAATTAAATAGAGTATTTGAGAGGAAGAATCGAATCCTGTTAGACATGGTTTGGTCTATGATGGGCTTTGCTTCTTTGCCAGTAACCTTTTGGAGATATGCTCTAGAATCAGCATGTTACCTTCTAAATAGGGCTCCAAGTAAATTCGTTAGTAAAACACCATATGAGATATGGATTGGATGTAAGCCAACACTGTCACACCTTCAGGTTTGGGGGTGCCCGGCTTATGTAAAATGTTTGGAAACGGACAAACATGGACCTAGGTCTGACTGATGCCTATTTGTTGGGTATCCTAAAGAATTTAAGGGATATTACTTCTACTTAGCCGAGGAACAAAAGTTGTTTGTCGATCTTAGGGCTATCTTTTTTGAAAAGGAGTTCCTTGGTGAAGGGACTGTAACCGCTAAGATTGAATTTAGTGAAGTTCAACAAGTAGAAGAACCAACACATCTAAAGGACAACATAAAACCGGCTATGATTAGATCACACCCAGAGCCCACTCAGGAATTGTTAACCAGATCCGGTAGAGTACCGAGTCGACCAGACAGATACTACGGTTTCTTGGTCCAGGACAGTGATCCTATTTAACTCGATGAGAATAATAAGGATCCGATCACCTATATGGATGCGTTACAGAGGTCTGACTCTGAGAAATGGCTGGGAGCAATGAAATCTGAAATGAGTCCATGGAGATCAACAATGTATGGACATTGGTTGATGCACCTGAAGGGATAAAATCCATTGGATGGAAATGGATTTTTAAAAGAAAAAAGGGCGCAAACGGGCAGGTGGAGACCTATAAAGCCCGTTTGGTTACCAAGGGGTATCGTTAATATTATGGTATTGACTATGATGAGACGTTCTCTCCTGTGGCAATGTTCAAACCCATTCGGATTATGCTTGTTTTAGCAGCACACTTTGACTATGAAATTTGGCAAATGGATATCCGAATAGCTTTCCTGAATGGTGAGCTAGAAGAGGAGGTGTATATGATACAACCTGAAGTGTTCATATCCACAGACGAGTCAAAGGTGTGCATGCTTCAAAAGTCATCTATGAACTGAAGCAAGCATCAAGGAGTTGGAACATATGATTTGATAAGTGTATCTAGTCGTATGGCTTCGTTAGGAATGGAGAAGAACCTTGCATTTATAAATAGACTAATGGTTCTGTGATTATATTCCTTGTATTGTATGTGGATGACATTCTTTTAATCGAGAATGACATCCCAGTACTACAAGGAATAAAGGTTTGGTTATCATCTCAGTTCTCTATGAAGGACTTGGATAAAGCCTCTTATATATTGGGTATGAAGATCTATAGAGATAGTTCTAAGAGGCTTCTGGGATTGTCCCAGTCTATGTACATCGACACCATGCTGAAACAGTTCAGAATGGAAAATTTCAAGAAGGGCTATCTCCTGATAGGCACTGGAATTGATCTCTTCAAAAGAAACTGTGACAACTCCTAAAGAGAGAGAGCGTATGAGTAGAATCCCATATGCTTCGGTAGTGGGTTTTATCATGTATGCCATGATATGTACTAGACCAAATATAGCATACTCACTAGGTGTAGTGAGCAGATACCAGTCTGACCCAGGTGAAGCTCATTAGAAAGTAGTAAAGACCATCCTTAAGTATTTATGAAATACTAAGGACCAATGGCTAATTTATGGAGAATCTGACTTGAAACTTGTGGGGTATATTGACTCCAGTTTCTAGTCAGATAAGGATGATAGTAAGAGTGTGTCAGGATTTATCTTTACCTTAAACGGAGGAGCTGTCTGTTGAAAAGGTTCCAAGCAGCCTACTATGGCGAACTTAGTATGCGAAGTAGAGTACATTGCAGCATCAAATGCAGCAAAGGAAGCTGTGTGGTTGCGGAAGTTCCTTAGTGAGATGGGAGTGGCACTTTCCCTGGATGGTCCTGTTCTGGTGTACTGTGACAGTACTGGAGCCATTGCTCAAGCCAAAGAGCTGAAGTCTCATCACCGCACAAAGCATATTCTATGGTGCTATCACCTTATATAACATATCGTGGAATAAGGTGACATTGACCTTCTGAAGATCAATGGAAAGGAAAACCTGGCTGACCCCTTCACTAAAGCCGTCGGAGTTCGAGAGTTCGACTATTGTAAACGAAAAATGGGAATGAGATTCCATACCGATTGGCTTTAGTCCAAGTGGGAGTTATTGGGAATTGTGTTCCAAAGTTAATCATCTAGGCTGTAGATGGTTGTGCTATCTTGTAACTGTATAAGATTTTTGAATGAATAAAAGTTATTCTTTTCTTATTAGCTGTTCATCATGTTTACATTTTTCTGAAATAAACTCTTGTATGATGGAGTCCTTAGAACTACATTGTTTGATATAGAGAGGATATATCAAGTAGTTCTTAAACTGTTTCACAACCAAATGATATATTGTTATAGGATGATGATGTATCAAGTGTAGGTTGTTGTATGTCACATTTATTGGTTGTCCTCTTAACCAAGGAGTGTGGAGACACTGGTGTGACATGCAAGTGAAATGTATGACATTTCACTGAACGTGACCATCTGCGGAGCTCCCTTCTGCTAAAGGATTACTCGTGAAGGGATATGAGTATATGTGTCCCTCAGACCTGAGGTCACCATGGTAGCTTGTAAGCAACTTACTGTAATTTGGTGCCGGACTACCTAGATTTCTAATCTAGTGATGGAAGGTTTCTGGGTGCAGTCAAGTACTTGTGAAGCGGTGGTGGATCAAGATGGAATTGATCCCTCCAAATAGTTTGAAGTGAATGACGCACTATGTCTCAATTTAGCAAAACCTTGGCCAATGTAGTTTTTATGAGGAGTCACAGAACTTGTGAGGCTGAGACATGATTTGGATGGACAAAATTAAGGTTGGCAGTTGAACCCTAGGTCATCCTGAGCATTTTGAGGTCAAAGGGATGAATTATGCGATAACCATATGCCAGAAGTTCTTGTAAGGTGCTCTGCATCTTCGACCTATCCGGACGTCGGGTATCATTGCTAGATAAGGAATTTGACTGGTATTGAAAATGTTCCAGTACTACCGATTTAGTGTTCAATCACACACCATAGAGGATTTCTATCTGATCTTAAGGCTAATCAATGATTGAGAATTGTTTGCCGTCACTGGAAGTCAATATGATTGACTTTGTTCCAAGTGTCGACACTTGAAATTTTGTAGGTGTCGATACTTGGTGAAGTGTTGACACTTGGCAATTTTCATAAGTCGACACTTCTTGTGACGAGCAGATTTCTGGAAAGAAATTTTGGGAGGATTTTGGATAAGTTTTGACCTGATTTGAATTTCGAATTCAAACCAGTTTTGGCTCCAAGGTTATTTGGTATGATAGTCATACTTACCTTCTTAGGTTGGACCCATTTAGTATGGCCTTGATCCTCTTCCCCATTCTCTCCCCTCATCTCTCCTCCTTCCTCTTTCTCCCTCTCATGGCTGCACCTATAAATGAAGGTTATTTTATAGGCTGTAGAAGTTATAACAACAACAATAACAACAACAACAACAACAACTAGAGAGATACAATAAGAGAAAAGAGAGAAGATAGAGAAGGGTTGTGAGAGGTCCAGGGATTGGGTGTGAGAATCCTAGCATTCTAGCTAGGTCTTGGAAGAGAGTTCTCTTGAGAAAGGGTTATAGCTCTCCTATTAGTCTTCCCAGAAGAAGATCGGTCCAAGAATCTCGAAGAGCTAGTACTCCGAGGGAGTTGATCAGAGTTGAGCCCAAGTGTGGATTACCTGTAGAGGCCAGACACGTGTGTGGCTCGAGCGCCCTCCTCCTTCTACAGCTTTTCTCCAGTATAAAGGTATGGTACTTTTATATTTGTGTTTCTGTCTTGCTTTGATGCATGCTATTACATTATGCTAGATCCAATTACGGGCAGATCAGTAGATCATTTAAATCTATCTACCGAGCCTTCCATTGTGCATGTTTTAAAATTATTTTAAAATACATATTTTCTGTCCTGCTTTCGTGAATGCATGTTTGCATATTGGTATGCTTCGTAGATGCACTTCACCTTCAACGTGAAGTACCCATATGGATTCTAAATCTTTTATGGTGACAACCTCAGCTTCGATCCTTCGTTGATTGTTTTCTTGGCACCACGTACATTCGGCTAGGAAGTCAGCTAGTACCTACGCCTTCATTGCCAATCTGGGTTGGAATGTGATATCGAATTCGCCTAGCTTGATGGCCCATTTGGCTATCCTTCCTAAGGTATCAAGACATCAGAGGATGGCTTTCAAGGGTTGGTCCGTCAGCGCTACAATGGTATGAAATTAAAAGTAGGGATGCAAGCATTTTGTTGCAATCACTAGTGAATATATGAGTTTTTGTATTCTAGGATACCTCATTTCAGCTTCATGCAACACCTTGCTAGTATAGTAGATTAGCTTTTGTAGGTTATTGGCTCCTTTTCTAATAAGTACTGAGCTGACTGCTTTATCTGAAGCAAAAAGGTACAAATATAGAGTTTCGCCTTTTTAAGGTTTGGAAAGTAGATAAGGACTTTCCAAATACTTCTTTAATTCTTCAAAGGCAAGTCGGCACTTTTTTGACAACTCGAAACTTTTGGTTTGGCGGAGGGCTTTGAAGAATGTCAGACATCTTTCCACCGACTGAAAAATGAATCAACTTGAAGAAGTGATTCTTCCAGTCAGTTGTTGCACTTCTCTATTACTAGAAGGATGCCTCATACTTCGGATGGCTAGGATCTTCTCCAGATTGGCCTCTATCCCTCGTTTGGTGATGAGAAATCCTAAGAATTTTCCAAAAGTCATTTTAAAGATGCACTTGATTGAATTTAGCTTCATCCGATGATGTCATAGGGCATCAAAGGATTCTTTTAGATCTCTGATGCGATTGGCTTTTTGGAGGCTCTTCATGATCATATCATCGATATACGCCTCCATGTTCTTTCCAAGTTATTTTTTGAACACCTTGTTGATCAACCTTTGGAAGGTTGCCCCGGCATTTTTCAGTCCGAATGACAATACTTTGTAGTAGTAGAGCCCCTTCTCCATTATGAATGCTGTCTTCTCTTCGTCATCGGGATCCATTCGTATCTGGTTGTATCCAGAGAAAGCATCCATGAAACTCGACAGCTGATGACCAGCGGTGGCGTCGACAGTTGGTCTATCTTTGATAAAGGGAAGCTATCTTTCGGGCAAACCTTGTTAAGATCAGTATAGTCGATGCAGATTCTCTATTTGTTGTTAGCTTTCTTAACTATTACGACATTGGCTAACCAGTCAGGATAGTGTATTTCTTTTATGAATCCGGCTTTGAGAAGTTTATTTACCTCTTCATTGATCACCTTCTGTCTCTCTGGAGCGAAATTCCTTTTCTTTTATCGGACAAGCTTGTGATCAGGGGCGACTTCCAGTTAATGAGTGATTACTTCGGCTGGGATTCTAGGCATATCGGAAGCCGACCAGGTGAGACATCGACGTTGCTCCGTAGAAAGTGGGTCGGCCTTGCCTCCATTTCTTTGTCAAGCAGACTTCCAATATGCATAACTTTCGTCGGGTCATCTTCGGCCAATGGTATGGAAATAGTTTTCTCCATGGGTTCTCTACATTCTTCCAACTAATCTCTCGGGTTTGGTTGTTTCAATGTCATAGAGTCAGTAAATTATTTGTCTTGTATCATTAGACATTGTCTGGTGGCTCATTGGTCTCCTTTCACTTCTCCGATGCCATTCTTAGTGGAGAACCGTATCAGAAGATGATAGGTCGAAACTATGGCACAAAACTTGTTCAAAATGAGTCATCCCAAGATAGCATTATATATTGATGGTGTCTATACGACCACAAAATTAATGAGGAGTGTTTTCTGAAATGGTTCTATGCCGATGGTTATTGGTAGTACTATTTTTCCTTCTACTCTGACTTGGTTGCCTCTGAACCCAGTCAAAGGTATAGGAGATCTTTGTAGTTTATTATTGGACAAATTCATTCTAAGGAAAGCATCGTAAAGTAAGACTTCCATGGAGCTTCCATTATCTACCAGAATTCGTCTTACATTATAATTAGCTATCATAGCCGAGATTACAACATGATCATCATGAAGAGTTTAGACTCCTTGTAAATGTCGTGGAGAAGCATATGGTATTGTTACTTTTGTAGTTCTTAGAAGCGTCTTCTTCAGCTCCATTTCTCCAGTTGGTCCATCGATGAAGCATACCTACTCTTCCATCAATCGATCTTTGGTTGGGTAGTTCGACTTCTTCCACGACCCTCGTGGAGGCAAAACTTCAGCTCGGGGCTCTTGAGTGTTGCATATTTTTTCAAGTATCCCCTTTTGATCAGATCTTCTATCATATCCTTGAGTTGGATGCATTTTTCAGTACTACGACCATGATCTCGGTGGAATCGACAGTATTTGTTTCTATTCCTTAATACAGGAGATGCCTTCATGGGACATGGCCTTTGCAGGTAACTCTCCTTTTCTATTTCCATTGGAATCTTCTCCCTTGGGAGAGAGAGAAGAGTATAGGAGTCGAACTTGCCACCCCATGGCTTGGATTTGGGACTGCATCGTTGTGCCGATGCGTCATTGCTAGAGGGTATGGGTGGAACCAGCCCTTTATTACTCTTTTTTTTGGAGGTTGACCTCCCTTCAATAAGCATTGGCTTGCTACTTGCTCTTCAGCCATTGTATATTTTTGAGCCCTCGCTAGTAGTTCGACGTAGCTCGTAGGAAACTTCTTATCCAGGGAGAGGGTAAATCTAGATGATCGGAGGTCTTTCTTCATAGCAAACATAGCCACATATTCATTGAGATCAGGGATCTCAAGGGTGGCGAAGTTGAATCGGGTGACATAATCTTTGAGACTTTCTCCTTTATTTTGCTATAGGAGGAAGAGGCTGTCCGAATTGCGGGACATCACTCGACAAGTCCTGAAATGCAATACAAATAATTTTTTTAATTCATTAAAAGAATGAATGGTACCTGGTCGGATACTCGAATACCACATTCGAGCTGCTTTTTTCAAAGTGGCTGGGAAAACGAGGCAATGCAGGACATCAGAAGCTCCCTGTATCATCATATGTGCCTTGAAGCTCCCCAAGTGATCGAGGGGATCGGTGGTTCTGTCGTATGATTCCAACTGGGAAATCTTGAAGTGGCAAGGGATGACTTCTTCCATGATTCTCTGGGAGAATGGAGGCCGTGAATCATATACCATAATTTCATCATTTCTATGCTGGTCATTGGGTCTTTCAATCTGCAATTCCAGTGCTTTGAATTTTTCTTCATAATTATGATGTGCTTCCCTCTGCCTAGTGTTTCCTGGTATGGAATCACTTAAGGAAGCTGAAAGAGACCTTCTAGTTCTCTTTTTGTTAAGTTGGCTCTCTGCATGCCTGTGATGCTAAGAGCTTCGGGGTTTGCTAGATTGCTGGCCCCGAGAGGAGTGTCGAGTGGATTCTTGATGCTGATCCTCTTTTCTCCTGGATTGATGGCTGTGTCTGGAAGTTGCTGGCGGGTATCGTCCTTGGAGTGTAGTTTCTTGAAAAGTCTGCATCATGGTAGTCAGCACATCCACTCGATTTATAAGGACTTCTAATTGTTGCTGCCCTACAATAAATGCGGGAGGTGCCATATCATTCTCCAATGATGGCTCATTCCTCTAGGATGCAGGACGTCCCTTGCTTGTTGAGATGTTATGGGCTCTCCCTTTCATCATTTTGTTTTTCTCGAAGGCTCTCCCTCTCTAGAGGAAACTAATTTCACAGATAAAAATCGTCCCCTTCCTGGCACGCCAATATGTTGACGCTGATCCTGCAGACCTGACGAAGTGCCTGGATTGCCGATTCACCTTCCTGGATTCTTGCAAAATAAATCCCTGACCGGATTTTCTCTGGTGGGAGACACTCTGATGCCTAAGTCAATAGGATTCAGACCATAGAATGGAGAGCTCAAAAAAAGAAAGTGAGATGAAATGAGTGAAGAATCAGGTATACACGTGCGAGCTAGTCATGGACTGGGCTCAGACTTGCATGGCCTGGAATAGCTTACCTCGGATGTCCCCTCTTACCGCATTTATAGGTATTGCTATAACGGAAAGCAGTTAAGCCTTCTCAATTTCTATTAGAAAAGTTAGATTGATTAACTTCCCTTCAACTGATTGTGGTTACTGTCGAAGGTTAGTTACTTTGGTCTTATTAAGACCATAGTCATTGGATATGTGGTTGGTTATAACAACCAAATCTGTTCTTGATGGCTTTAACTTAAAGTAGATCGACCATTCTCTTCGGAGTTGACCGATAGTTATTTCATTGGTTGTAGATCAACCGTTTATTTCAGAGTCATACTCTTCAGAGCGAGCCGACTGTAAATCAACCATTCACTATAAAACTGTGTGGATCGGCCATTTACTTCGGAACCGTTTACTTTGGAGCATATATTATAAGTTGGCCATTTACTTCGAAGCTGTTTACTCCGAAGCATACATGGTAGATCGGCCATTTGTTAATGACCGATCTCGAGTCGTACGCCATTGTTATTCGAAACGTAGCATTGATCCGTTCTCTCATCAGAGATCGAGTATGTCAACGTGTCAATCCATTTGATCACCCTGTTAAGATAGGACCAATTAAATCTTTGAACTGGCAATAACCTTTTTTAAACCGATTTATCACAATAGGAATGTTATAAACTGGCCATTGAGTATCATACTCCAAGCCAACAAATATCATATTTTTTTCATAAAAAATATTTTTGTTATTCTAATTAAAAAAAAGATAAAATTGCTTCGCATTGAAAAAAAAGAACTTTTATGATCCAATGAGATTATGTAATATATTTTCTCTTTACTAGGATGGTGTACAAAGACTTTCTCTTGACAACCCTGATAGGCAGTTGACCTAACCTGATCATGGTCCACCGGCAACCAAGAGAAGTATGATATTGTTGGAAGTTGCTAGCTTGACTCAAGGTTGAGGCCCAATGTAGGTATAGGACCTTTGATTACCATTGACATTTTCTCAGGATAGATGAGATCATGCATTGGCAAATACGCTCATCACCTTTAACTTCGATCTAGGTGAAGCTTGACTAGTGGATCGAGGCTGCACATGATGATATTTGTGGAACCTCAATTAAGACGGACGAGAGATGTTCATCCAATTAAGTCAGGAAATCTAAGAAAAATATCTTGCACGAAGATCATTGATTCGCGAAGCCAAAAGAGCTATGGAATTGAGTTAAAATTATAAAAGGAAGGGTGCTAATCTTTTGTTATAAAGTTAGAGATTAGCCATAAATTTGTTAACGATAAACTCAAATAGCAGAGAGGTTTTGTAAACATGATCAAAGTCTTCCAGTTATTCGTATTAGGACTCTAGTTATTTGAGTCTGTAAAAATTAGGTTTCCAGTTTTTTATTTTGGTTTGAATAGGCCTTTAGGGCTATATAAGTTCCGGTATACCGTGTAAAAAAATAGAGAGAGCAATTCCTCCTTGAATAAAATATTTTTTTTCTCCGCGTGATATCGTTTTCTCTGGTTCTTCTTCTCAGAATCCTTCCAGTGTTATCAAATTGGTATCAGAGCAGCAGGAGGTCTCTAGCGCCGTCGCCAGCCGCCAGCGACACCGCAGCCCTCCACGGTTGCCGCAGGACCGCTGTCGGTCCGCCTCCTCCGCCCGTGCAAGCCAACGCTCCAATCGAGTGCCCCACTAGCCGACCAAAAATCTCTCCGGCCCGACGCCCCTGCTATCGCCCTGTCGTCACCGTCCAACACTAACGCCCCTCCTACTATCGATTTTTGGAACTGCACGGATCCTAGAGCAGTCCCAAACCATCACAGTTTGCAGAGGGGATTGATAACACAGATCTCGGAGCATTGGGGCCGTGCGTTGTATGAGATAAAAAATAAAAACATGGCATCAGATAAGGAAGTTAAAGGAAGAAAACAAGGCTCCCATGTGTTACCTTCCCTGTTTGTTTTTTTTAGTGTGTGCTCAAGGTAGAGTTATAGCCGGTGTTGGAGAACAGCCCAGGTGATACCGTTTCTTGAGTAATGATGAAGTCCGGGAGTACATCGCTGGGGCAGATGTCGTTGCCACGACTCACGAAGTCGAACTACGATAATTGGAGTATTCATAGCGTGCGTTGCTCGGTGCACAAGATACGTGGGATGTAATCGAGAACGACTACATAGAGCCAGAAGATACTGATAGTATGATGGCAACACAATTAAAGACGTTGAAAGAAACGCGTATGAAAGACAAAACCGCTCTCTATTTTCTATTCCAAGCGGTAGATGAGTCGGGTTTCGAGAAGATTGCCAGAGCAACAACTTCAAATGAGGAGTGGGAGATTTTGTAAAAGGTCTTCAAAGGCACCGACCAAGTTAAACAAATGAGACTTCAAACTTTGCGAGGTGAGTTATAGGCCATGAATATGGAGTCAGAAAGAGTGTTTAACTATATCATACGTGTGCAGACGGTGGTAAATCAACTCAAACACAATGGAGAAATCCTAACCGATGCATGGGTTGTTGAAAAGATTCTGCGATTATTGACAGAGAATTTTGAGAACGTTGTATGTGCTATCGAGGAATCAAGGAATTTTGAAGAGATGATTATCGATGATCTCGCGGGTTCACTTGAAGCGCATTCACAACGGAAGAAAAAGAAACAAGAGCTACTCGAGGAAGCCTTACAAACTAAGGCAACTATCAAAGAAGACAAGGCGATGTACGCACACCAAAATCAAGGGGTCGCGGCCGTGGTGGCCGTGGTGGTCGTGGTGTTGATCGCAGTAGAGATCGCAGACGTGGAGACAACTTCGAAGAAAAGGGCCAGCCAAGCCAACATAATTGGCATGGCCGAGGATGCGATTGTGGGAGAGGCGACCGGTCATATTGTCAAAATGTCGAATGCTACAACTGCGGCAAGTATGGATACTATGTAAAAGAGTGCTATTCCAAAAAAAAATGAAAGAAAACAAGAATCTAATCGCGGAAGAGGAGACAAGAGATGATGATGTTCTCATGAGCGGGCACAAACACCTCTTTGTGGAGATACAAGAAGTAGAAGATGGGCACGTATCATTCGGCGATGTCTCGAAGGTTCAAGTTAAGGGCCGAGGTAAAATTTATTTTTCTGAAAAGAATGGTAAAGGGTCTATTGAGGATGTTTATTATGTGCCCGATATGAACAGTAATATCCTTAGCATGGGGCAATTGTTAGAGAAGGGATATTCAATTCTGATGAAAGTCCGGATGTTGCACTTGAAGGACAAAAGAAGCCAATTGCTTGCACATGTGAAGATGACCGAGAATTGGATGTTCAAACTCAACCTGAGGAACATCCGAGAAAAATGTTTACAAGTCAACAAAGAAGATAAAGCTTTACTATGGCACTTACGACTCAGACATTTGCATTATGATGGCCTAAGAAAGTTAGCAAAGAAGAATATTGTCCATAGGCTACCAGACATAGACTACACCAGAAAATTTTGCGAGGGATGTATAATTGGCAAGCAAGCAAGGAGCATTTTTCCTAAAGGTGCGCAATATCGTGCAAGGCATCCTCTTGAGTTAGTACACACCGACATATGTGGCCCAATCACACCAAAGTCATTCAGTGAGAAGAGATACTTTCTCACATTCATTGACGATTTTACAAGAAAAACATGGGTTTATTTTATGAAAGAGAAGTCCGAGGCACTCGAGGTATTCAAGAAATTCAAGGTATTAGTAGAGAAGATGACGGGCTTTTATATCAAGACTCTACGGTCGGATAGAGGTGGAGAGTATACATCAACTGCCTTCACAAGCTATTGTGAGGAACATGGGATCAAGAGATTCTTAACCGCACTTTACTCATCTCAGCAAAATGGTGTAGCCGAGAGAAAAAATCGGACTATTCTTGACATGGTTCGATCAATGTTGAAGACCAAAAACATGCCAAAAGATTTCTGGGCAGAAGCGGTAAAATGTGCTGTGTATGTGCAAAACCGATGTCCACATGCAAAATTAGTAGATCAAACACCGCAGGAAGCTTGGAGCAGACTGAAACCTACTGTATCACACTTTAAAATATTTGGCAGTGTGGCCTATACACATGTACCGGATCAAAAGAGAACCAAGCTGGATGATAAGAGCAAAAAGTACGTGTTCATCGGATATGACGAGAAGATAAAAACTTTCAAATTATTTGATCCAATTGAAAAGAATGTGATGATAAGTCGCGATGTACAAGTAAATAAAGAAGATGCATGAAAT
The DNA here is from genome assembly GCA_021397845.1 of Areca catechu. Classification (NCBI taxonomy): domain Eukaryota; kingdom Viridiplantae; phylum Streptophyta; class Magnoliopsida; order Arecales; family Arecaceae; genus Areca; species Areca catechu. Next base: position 120,854,411 of record CM038043.1, read on the forward strand.
TGGAACAACCAAAAGGAGGTAGCACAAGAGAAAGAAAAAGGAGAATCCTCAACTACTACACCAATAATCATACTGCCAAGCCCACCAACATTTGATGATGATGGAGAACCAAGACAATCAAGAATGCGAAGCCTGCAAGATTTATATGAATCAACAAGTGAAATTAACTTGGTATGTCTTCTAGCAGATACCGAGGATATTTGTTTTGAAGAAGCAGTAAGAGATAAGAAATGGCAAGACGCAATGGATGAAGAGATAAAGGCAGTTGAAAGAAATAGAACTTGGGAGCTGGTGGAGTTGCCGAAAGGACATCAGCCTATAGGAGTGAAATGGGTATATAAAAAAAAGATGAATCTCCAAGGCAAGATAGAAAGGTATAAGGCCCGGCTAGTTGCAAAGGGCTATGGCAAAAAGGCAAAGATTCACTATGATGAAGTCTTTGCTCCAGTTGCAAGAATGGAAACAATCCAGCTTCTTATTTCTCAAGTAGCCCAATTCAGGTGGCCAATCTATCAAATGGATGTAAAATCAGCGTTTTGAAATGGTGTACTTAAAGAGGAAGTATATGTGGAGCAACCACCCGGATACATGAAAGCCAGGAAAGAACAAAAGGTCTTGAAATTAAGGAAGGCACTATATGGGCTGAAGCAAGCGCCTCGAGCATGGAACACCCGTATCGACACCTACTTCAAGAAGAACGGGTTTATCTAGTGTCCATATGAGCATGCATTGTACGTAAAGAAAGAAAAAGATAACTTATTTGTTGCTCTTTACGTTGATGATCTTATATTCATGGGAAATGATAAAAAGATAATAAAAGATTTTAAAAAGGCTATGACTCGGGAGTTCGAGATGACAGATATGGGATTGATGAAATACTTCCTTGGTCTTGAAATTAGACAAGAAAAATCGGGAATATTTGTATCACAAGAGGCGTATGCGAAAGATATTTTGAAGAAAAACAAGATGGAAGAATGCAATCCTGTAGCAACATCGATGGAACTTGGTTTGAAACTCTCTAAGTTAGAGGAAGGAGATCGAGTAGATGCAAGCAAATACCGAAATTTAATTAGGAGTCTACGATATCTCACATGCACAAGGCCGGATATTGCATATAGTAACGGCATAGCAAGTCGATTCATGAAGGAACCAAAATATTCGTATTTGAAGGCTGTCAAGAGAATTCTTCAATATATCAAAAGAACATAGTCACTCGGATTATTCTACTCGAAGACAAATGATTACAAACTGGTCGGTTACTCCGACAGTAATTAGTGCGGAGATGTAGATGATCGAAAAAGCACATCAGGATATGTATTCTATATAGAAGATACGGCTTTCATTTGGCTCTCAAAGAAGTAGCTAATAGTGACATTTTCAACATGTGAGGCAGAGTATGTAGCAGCATCTTGATGTGTATGCTATGCAATATGACTAAGAAATCTACTTTATGAGCTAAAACTTCAGCAACATAAGACAACTGAAATCAGAGTAGATAATAAATCGGCAATTGAGTTGGCAAAGAATCCAGTGCACCATGAGAAAAGGAGCAAATACATAGATATTCATTTTCATTTTATTCACGAACATATGAAGGAAGGAAATGTACGAATGAGTCACATTGCAAGTCATGACCAAGTGACGGATATCTTTACAAAGCCGCTACCAAAAGAGTTATTCGAAAAGTGCAAAATAATGATTGGAATAAAGGATGGAAGATATTTAAATTTAAGAGAAGAATTTGTTAACGATAAACTCAAATAGCATTGAGATTTTGTAAACATGGTCAAAATCTTCCACTTGTTCGTATTAGGACTAGTTATTTGAGTCTGTAAAAATTAGTTTCAATTTTTTATTTTGGTTTGAATAGATCTTTAGGACTATATAAGTTCCGGTATACCGTATAAAAAAAAGAGAGAGCAGTTCCTCCTTGAATATATATATATATATATATATATATATATATATATATATATTTTTTTTTTTTTTTTTTTTTCTCCATGTGATATTGTTTTCTCTGGTTCTTCTTCTCAGAATCCTTCCGGTGTTATCAAAATTAACAGCAGTCCTTTGATAATCCTTCTTAATGATGGATAGTAGATATTACGTGCAAGATAAAACAGAGCCAGGGGGGTGGATTAAATTTCTCACCCAAAATCACATAAAGGTTTCAGAGGATGGAAAGCGAGGCAGCATGATCCCTCTTTGTATGCTGCCTCCTTTTATTTCATGACTTGTGAATGGCGTGAGAAATCTGACAATACTGTGGAGGCATACTTTATGGAAGCTTTGTCTACGCAAAGTATCCGTTTTGTTTGGTAAGTAGAACCATATTAGTTGTAACAAGTTGGCTAAAAGGAACTAGTTTGCCGAGTCTTCAATGGAAACCAACGGCAACTTCCCACCATATATCTCTGGGAGTTGACTCTCATCTATGTCCTCCAGTAGTGTTGCTTTCAAGTTCTTGTCCTCCACAAAGACAAACTGCATGAGGTCAAGACAGATAGTATTAAAGGTTCACAAGAGCTTGAAAGTCAGAATGTTGCCGTTACTTGAGCTGTCAATGGTGTGCATTAATAAGGTGCCTCAACTACAAGCAATCATTAAACCTTAATGAGTGCTCAGTGACAGTGGTACGTGTCATCCCAAATAAGCAGCAAGATTACCGAAACAATGACAATCCTGTTCCTACAAAAGCTTAAACAACAAGTCAAAATGAAAGTTTTAAGAAGATTACCTTCTTTTTGGTGGTGTTGTCAATAAATGGGTATATCATCTTCCATGCCTTCATGAAGATATAAGGTACATGGATTAACAACACTTTGCCAAGCCTCTCTGGGTAGTTATTCTGCAATGTTTGGACAAAAAAGTCGGTCATTTGCTAGAACAGCATATTTTCTTACAAATGCATTATGGATTAAAACAGTTACTTTTTTTTCAGAAACAAAGTTCACATGCCTATAAAAATACAATCTAAAAGATATTGTCCTCCAAAACAAGAGCTAAAAGAGATGACCGTGCACAGACAAAATGCAGAAATAACTTATTTAAGGTGAATGCAAACTTCCCTCTTCCAGGGTATTCTTTTTGTAATTATACAGATCTTTTCAATATACAATTCCATTAGTTCTAATAATGGCATGAAGAGATAATCTAATGAGACTTCACTTGGAAAATTGGTTTCCTGCATCTTTTTATGAGGTAAACACTTACAAGAAGTCTCTCTCAAAATTGGATTATCACAATCCTCAAGAATACAAGATTTCAGATGGAAAAAATCTCCAGGGTACCATAAATGCTTGATTAGTCTGTTGGCCATTTGGAACACTTGGTTTATATCTTCTTTCCTCCGCTTCCCTGATCCTTTTTTTCTGTTGACCAAGCACGTCTTATAATCACCGGAACATGTCCAGTGGGGCATGCTTTTTTGCTGACGCTGTCAATGATGACAATATAAAGGTTTTCTCCAATCTGCTCATAAACATCTTAACTCATAGTTCCTATCCTTGAAAGCAGGGGCGGACCAAGGGTCCCTAAATTTTTTTCCATTTTTTTATAAATTAAGATTTTATATAAAATTTTAAATATATATATCTATTTATGTATTTGATCCCTTCTAAGATTTAAAATATTAAATATAACTCGAAAATATATATATTTGGCAAGCCCCCCTAAATTTTTTTTTTTTTTATAAATTAAGATTTTATATAAAATTTTTTATATATATATATATATATATATATATATATATATATATATATATATATATATATATATATATATATATATATATGTATATGTATTTGATCCCCTTCTAAAATTTAAAATATTAAAAATAACTTAATATATACATATATATTTGACCTCCCTAAATTAATATTTTTTTATTTTTATATTTTCTTGGCCCCTCCAAGAAAAGTTGGTCAGGTCCATATACCCGTACTGTGTTGGTATGTCAGCTGGCCATTCACATTGCTTTCTTTTCACTTTTTGTGTGTTAGATGGAGCCAATATTCATGTTCTGTCCTTCCCATAGAACACGTCCTATCCTTTTTTTTGGCACAGAAAACAGGATTTTAGGCCATACCCCCTCCAACTGTTTGAGGTTCTGGGTTGAATCCTTGAGAATTCTTTCTCAAGAGTTTGGCCTGGGTAATTATACCAGTGCTCCCACTTTTACTTCCAAAAGGCAACGGGAGGAAAATAAAGGAAGAAAAAGATACATTCTGCTTTGTGCTCATGCTAAACATCAAGCTTTGTTATCATCTGGTCACAAACATCCTTCCCCAACCAGTAGAGTAGTTCTTTATCTTTGAAAGGTTGCTCACTTCATTTTGCTGTTTTCACATGATTTTGTGCATCTAGACAGATCGGTCCATCTTTGATGCTCAATGCAGTAGCTGAGCTTTCCACTCGTGTAACTCCAAAGGTTCTTCCTCAGCATAGTCACTGTCTCTGTTTCTATGTCTTTGATGCCTGTATAATAGTATTATGTTTCCTCAATTTATTCATTCATACAGTTAACTGCTTATGTCATAACTAAGCCATGGTAAATATAAAGCTTTATTACCTTGGACAATCCTAAATTTCTCCTTCAGGGCCCTGCATTTTCAGGCTTTTCTGCATGCTCTAAATCCAAGTCTATATCAATTGAGTACAAACCTTGGTTCCTTTCTTGAATGTTTTTCTTTCTTATGAGTAGATGCTGATTTATTTTGTTGATATATAGGGATACTAAGATATCCTCTCATGAAAATGTTGATATCCCACCAGCCTCTCTTTCCTCTTAAGGGAGTACTTTGCATATGTTCTCAATATAAAATATAATCAAATTTGTGTTCCATAGTATGTTTCCTCAATTTATATACACCTTCTGCACACCATCTTCCTCTTAAATATTCTTAGCATATTATTCAGGAGCACTTGTGAGATTTTTCTCTAATTTATTTTGCAGAACATGTCAAGAGAAAGACTATAGCGCTAAGGATCATATGACACAAACCTGCATTATATCTAGAGCGGCAATATATGCCCGAATGTCACAGTTTGAGTATCCCCACCCTTGAAGATCAGCAATGCAAATGAACTTCTCGTGACCACTAGGTATTCTGCAATTTGTGTTATAAAGTGAAATGAAAGCTGTGACATATAAACACCATATATATTTATATATTTTTTCTGTGGATTCTTTAGAAAAACTTTGTAATCTTATACATTCCAATGATGTTCAAGAAAAATATATATATTTAAATGGTTTTTTATTTTTATTTTTTACAATGGACCTTGCCATAAATTAAATCTTATCCCCCTACATGTCCAGCTCAAAATAATCAACAATTTTTCCCTTAACGGATTAAAGTATTGCATATTATCTTTGGGTCCTTGCACAGTTTATGAGATCTAGAGGGAGTACCTGGCACATATGTTGTCGAGAACATAAACTATGAAACCTGTAATTACCAAAAATCTGCCATGTGAGATTTTTTACCTTCATAAACTTTTCTCTGTCTGGTGAGAGCAACTTACGCTTAAGCTCATCCATATCTCGCTTGGAGTAGTAGTGTCTGGCAGCAAAGCCAACTACCATAGGGCGCCCCATCTTATCAAATCCTTGCATGAAAACCTTCTTCTGAATAAGCTCATTTTGGACTTCTGCCTTTGAGATGAAACCATTTGGGACAGCTCCCCGTCTCCACTTGAGGTATTTAAGGAACATACTAGAAGCCTTTTCGATATCTAGATCACGTGCACGCAGAAACCTTCTGAGCATCAAGTTGTCATCAAACTCCTGCATGTTTAAAACCCAGAAAATTCATCACAGATGGGAAGCACCAAGGAAAACACCTCAAGTCAAAGGAGAACTTTCAACCATAAAGGAGGAAAATGAGAATGACAAGAAAACAAAAAGCAGAAAGATGCGCCACAATCTACGTGAGCAACCAAAATCTCAACTCCATAGTGAAAGATTTAGTCTCCAAAGGTCAATCAAGAAGAACAAGCTTACGATTAGAAAAATAATTAGATATGGTACATTATGGAATAGATTAGTTTAAATGACGATGCAACTTTTAGCACTTGGCATCAAGAGTGCATGGACATCAGCATCAAGAGATCTTTGCTGATTTCAGATTCGAAAGTAAAGTTGTGTGATCATCAATATGCATGTACCACATTATGAATATCAATCAATTTCTTTTGTGCTGAGTGAGGATGTTAGCTCACGAAGAAAGGCATGCCTGCCAAGGGAAAAACATAATAAACTTGGTTTCTTAACCCAAATGAGCTCAAGAATACAGCTGATGATACGTTAAGTGTTGTAGTACCAACTATACTTAATACCACTTATCGGCAATCTCTCGTGCGGAATACAGATTTCTATTTCTAGGATCACGATATCGGTATTGATGCTGTAAAAGAAAGAAAAAGAAATAAAATAAAAGATGCAATCAATTAGACATGCAAGGTTTCACTCTGAGAAAAATAAACACTTACAAGATTGGAACTCCCTTTCCCAATCTCGTATAATTTCTCTTCACAAGAAACCCCAAATCTCTCACAAAAAACTCTCAACTCCCAGGAAAACCCTCTAGCCTCTACAGGCCTTTTCTACCACTATCACACCCTTTGGAAATCCTTTGGATCTTCACACCTGATCCCTGGCTACCTGTCCCCTTTTTATAGCCTTTGGCATAAAGAATATCTCAATAGGAGTCCAATGATCTAAACCACATTCAAAATGGAATCCCATACCTCATACAACTTTTGTTTGACCCAAAGATAACTCTTGGCTGCTTGGTCAGTGTTGATCGTGCCACAGATCGCATGGATCAAGCCCAATAAGAGTCGAAGACGTCCTTGCATCATTTGATCATGTCAAGAAAAGCGTGCGACCATCGATCGCACAATAGATGCATGAAGATCGCGTGAAAGACCGTTGCCAACCTCCGTAGTCTGTCACACCATCATGGACCGCAAAAAAACATCTGTGACCCGCGTAATGGTGGAGATGATCCGACGAATCCATGCCTAGCAAAACCGATCTAGGTGCGTGAAAGACCCTCTGCCAGCGATCCACAATGATCACGGTAGGATACAGGTCAAACGAAGATCAATCAATCCCTTGGATTGATCGAGAAGTGAAGAAGAGGGAAAGAAGAAAGAACGAGATCTGGAAGAAACGGAGGGGTTTCTTGATTTCCTTTGTTTCCATGGACTTGTTACAAATGACCTTCTCTCTCCTCTCTCTTCACTCATAACCGTCCCAACTTACATATATATATATATATATATATATATATATATATATATATATATATACCTAGATCGCAGAGGACCTAGCCCTCCAGAACTTCCTCGGCATGGCAACACGTGATTCAAAAGATCCTGTCAGCTCTAGATGAGTCAGCTCGAACCCCTCGAGTCGACTCGTCCAAACCACAATTTATCTGTTTTGCGGAACCGAGCCAACTCCCAGCTGTTCGAGCCAACTCTCAGCAGAACCGAGCCGACTCCAAGCAAACCGAGCTGACTAAGAAAAACTCCTCCTTGCATCCATGCCGTGCCAACCATTAGAGTCGACTTAGATCATAACCGAGCCAGTTCTAATGCTCAGATTGACCAAAACTCAGTCTAACATCTAGGACTCATACCGAACTCACTCCTAGCTCTAGATACATCACGTGTGATCATGATAAACCGGACCAACCTAAACCTTGGCCCATCCCCCTGAAATCTTGGATGCACCACCTGAGACTCAACAATCTCCACCTTGGTGCTCCAAGATTACAGGTTATTACACCAGACACCTCAGACCCATCAACCACATACATGAACGAAAGCTTTCTCCCGGTAGAGCCTTTGTAAGTGCATCAGCCTGGTTCTCCTTTGTATGCATCTTCACCAGTGCCACATCTTCCTCCACCAGCTCTCTGATCTTGAGGTACCTCATATCTATATGCTTTGTGCGCGCATGATAGACTGGTTTCTGAGTCAAATGTATGGCACTTGGCTATCACTGTGCAGGACCACCACACATTGTTCCACTCCCATCTCAACAACTAGCCTCCTCAGCCATAGTGCTTCCTTTGCAACCTCTGTGATACCTATATACTCAACCTTTGTTGTAGATAAAGCAATAATAGGTTGAAGGGTAGATCTTCAAGAAACCGGTCCACCATGCAAGCAGAAGATATAACCTCTAGTAGAGCTTATTGTATCAAGATCACCTACATAACTTGCATCTACATAGCCTTCCAAAGGACCCGAACCTCCATATAACTTCCCAGAGTTCCTTGTCCTTCTGGCTGCCCACCAAATACCAGTCCATACTTTTAAGTTCCCTATAGATACCTCAAAATTCACTTCAATGCTTTCCAGCGTTCCTTACCAGGATTTACCATATACCTGCTCACCTGGCTTACAGTATATACTGTATGGCTTGCAATATATCATAGCATACATAACACTGCCTACAGTATTTGCATATGGAACTCTCTCCATGTACTCTCTCCTTATCTGTCTGGGGGCTTTGAATCTTAGAGAGAGAATGTGCCCTGATAATGGTGTCTCCACTGGTTTGGCCTTCTCCATCCCAAACCTCTCAAAATCTTCTTGATATAACCTTCTTGTGACAAATGGAGAATCCCTTGCACTATCTCTGCAAATCTCCATTCCAAGGATTTTCTGAGTTTGACCCAAAATCTTCATCTCAAATTCTTTAGATAATGCTTTCTTTAGCTGATTTACATCACTCATACTTCTGCTGGCTATCAACATATCATCCACATACAGAAGTAGATAGAAAGCAGTATCATTATCCACGTCCTTGACATATACACAGCAGTCATGTTCACATCTGAGAAACCCAAGGCTTAAAATAAAAGCATCAAATCTTCGATACCACTGACGAGGTGATTGTTTCAGACCATACAATGACCTCTGGAGTAAACATACCTTATCCTCCTGTACAATCTCTATGAAGCCATCAGGTTACTTCATATAGATCTTCTCTTCCAGACTTCCATGTAAAAAGGCTGTCTTCACATCCATCTGCTCCAATTCCATATCATATTCTGCCACTAATGATAGCACCCGAATTGAAGTATGGCGTACCACAAAAGAAAATACATGTGTAGTCAACTCCTTTCCTTTGTGAGTATCCTTTTTGCTATCAGCCTTGCTTTGAGTCTCACTCCACCTTGCTCTGAAGATACTATTTTCTTTGTGAACATCCATCTGGAGCCAATTGCATGAGCATCTTCAGGCAGATCCACCAATTGCCATGTCTTGTTCCTTCTGAGAGATTCCATCTCTTCCATCATGCCTTGAATCCATGATTCTTTATTAGAACTTTCCATGGCCTCCTTGAGTGTTTCTGGATCTCCATTCACAGACATGAGAGCATAAGATATATTCTCATCCATGCCATATCTCATCGGCTTCCGGATTGTGCGTTGAGATTTATGCAATGCCACTCCCCTTGCACTGTCCTGCAAGTCTTCTGTTTATGGCTGTTCCTGCATTTCATTTTGAATAACTGATTTTCCTTTCTAATCCTTTATTATAAGAGGACCTTTCCCGCCTAACTCCACCTTAACTGAAGCATCTTTGCTAGTTGATGTAGATAGCTTATCCTCCACCTGTGAAGGACAGTCACTGTTGTTCATCTTTGAAGCTGCAATTCCATCCGTACTACCCGATCTCTCCAAGATGCTCCTTTCATCAAAAATGACATCTCTACTAATCACTGTCCTCTATGATTGAGGATCCCACAGTAGATAACCTTTGACTCCTTGTGGATACCCGATGAAGATCATCTTCTTTGACATAGGGTCCAACTTACTCCGTTCAGTTGCCTCCATATGTGCATAGGCCGAGCAACCAAACACCTTTAGGTGACCAAGCTCCACCTTCTTTCCACTCCAAGCTTCCTCTAGAAGTCCTCCATCCAGCTTGAAATGAAGGGATCTGTTTACAAGAAAACATGATAGAGTAATAGCATCACCCCAAAAGATTTTTGGCAGTGATGGCTGCAGCCTCATACTCCTTGCCTTCTCCAATAGTATCCGGTTCATCCTTTTCGTAACAGCATTCTGCTGAGGGTCATCCTTACTGTGTAATGGTATTTGATCCCATTTTCTTCACAATAACTCCTGAACTCTTAACTAGAGTACTCCCCACTATTATCTGATCGAAGGCACTTCACATGTTTTCCAGTCTCCTTCTCTATCTCAGCCCTCCAGGCTTTGAACCGAGCAAATACCTCTGATTTTTCTCTCATCAGCTATACCCACAATTTTTTAGAGAAGTCATCAATGAAGATAACAAAATACCTTGCTCCATCCCTAGATAAAACAGGTGTCGGTCCCCATACATCCAAGTGAATTAGTTCTAAAACATCCTCTCTGCTTGGTACCACTAGCAAACTTTACCCTATGCTGTTTGCCATAAATGCAGGGCTCACACAGATCATTTCCATCATTCTTCAGCGCTGGAAGGTTTCCTCTTCTGCTTAATTCAGTAAGCCTTCGGTCACTCAAGTGACCCATCCGATAGTGCCATAATTGATAGGAGAGCTTCTCTTCCTGTGCTGCTACAAGCACCTCCGCACTATCATTCACCACTGAGCCTTCTATCTTGTACAGATTATTGCTCAGTCTTCTTTCTCTCATCATCACCAAAGCTCCCTTGGTTATCCTCAAACATCCACTACCAGCCCGGCAACTGAAGGCATAACCTTGCTCTTCCAAGTAGTCCAAAGAAATTAAATTTTTCTTTAATTATGGTACATGTTTGACATTTGACAGAGTCCTTATCACTCCATCATACATTCTCACCCTAATGGTGCCAACTCCAGCCACCGGATAAGGATGATCATCACCAAGGCTCACACTACCTCCATCAGATCTTTCATAGGTATCAAACCACTCCCGATGTGAGGTATAATGATGAGAGCACGCTGAATCCAACGTCCAAGTATTATCCCAATCAACCAATCCATCTGAAGCTATCAGTACATCTTCTCTACTGCTTTCAGATACACTAGCATCACTAGTGTTGGCCTTCCATTTCTCGGTCTTCCAAAGAGGGCAATTCCTTTTGAAGTGACTAAACTGATGACATTTGAAATACTTTGAAAACCTTTTGTATTCTCATACTTGGTCCCTGGCCACCTGCCCTCTTTTTTATAGGCTTTGGCATGAAAAGTATCTCACCAAGAATCCAATGGTCCAAACCATGTGCAAAACGGAGTCATGTACCTTATATAACTCTTATTTGACCTAAAGATAACTCTTGGCCTTGATCGTGCCGCAGATCGTACAGATCAAGTCCAAATCAAAGTCAGGACTTCCCTGCACCATCTGATCATGTTGAGAAACACGCGTGACCATGGATCATGCAATAGATATGCATAGGCCATGTGAAACACCATTGCCAACCTCCATAGACTGCATCACACCATCGTGAACTGCAAAAAACTATTTATAAGCTGTGTAACTCCTCTTGTGGACCAGACGGTCCATCGTAGACCACGTAGGGGAGGGATTGTGCCTGGGCTATGCGTGGACCGCACGTTGGGCGCGTGCATGCCGCCTGGGCCTGGGCCATGCATGCCTATGTGCACCTAGGTCGACTGGCCGTGCTGGCCTGGGCTGCGTGCACCTATGGGCCCGCCTAGCCTATAGGCTGTGCACGCCCACAGGCCTCATGTAGATCTGACCTGCTGTGGGTCTTAAGCTGTTTCCTATGGGCTTCCCACCTACGACCTGTTCTGGACTTCTTCTGGGGCCGAATCGAGGTGCTAAATCTCAACATCAAGTCCTAAACTAACTTGCTATCTAGGTATACTAGCTTTCTTTAGCATTATCCTTAAATTGGAAAATATATTTACAGATTAAGGAATAGAGATAGGAGAGTTCAATTGTAGGTAATGGAAATATAACATCATGAAGCAATTCCCAATTATATTGAAAGGAAGAGAGCTGATTGAGATAGTGCAGCATATGCAATCAAAGCCTAATGACATCTTAATAAGACAGGGTACCTTGAATTGTATTTTATGATTAAGTAAAAGGTGGAACCAACCTAAGAAACCAAGAATAAAATTTTGAAACAGAACATTTTGAAAAATGGTCATAACAGATAATGGATCCCTTAATCGTAATTACTGGTTAAGAACAACTTAACTTGCAACCCAAAAAAAAAAAAGATATCAGTTGGGTTACTATTAAGATTTACTCTATTATGTAGTTAAGATTACCATCTATCCCACATAAGTCTCCTTTGCTGGTGTAACTTTAACCACTATAATTAGCAAATCACAGAATACAATTTTTACTGGAGGAAATATTAGATACCAAGTGTCTAAGAAAGACTTCTCTAAATGCAAAGAATAAAATTATGCAAGCACTTCATAAATTGCTGAAAGTTTGAAAAGAGAATAGGAAGTAAACATCGGAAGAAACAATCTAAAGAAAATGCAAATGCACATATACGAAAGAAAATGAGTTTCTTTTTTCCTCCCTTTTTTTTGTGGGGGGGGGGGGGGGGGGTGGTTAACAGGTAATATAATAATTACAGATGAAAAATCAACCAACGAAATTGTCGAAGAAACAAACTGAATCAAGAAAATAGCAAGCATGGGAAAGAAGTCAAAAAAACATAAATGGATGAAAACAGAATCAACACAAAAGTCAGAAATAGTAACAGAAATCTATCAAACAGAGCGCAATGCTTCTTTTTCCTTCCTGGTCGGAACACGGTTAGATGATGTAAACATAATTAAGAAAAAAAACAACCAAATTCAATAAGAAATAAAAAACCAAATTGCTTTGTGATAGGGGGTCTCAAAATTTGGCGACAGTAATGAACTATTTTTTCCATAAACTTAATGTCATTAGATGGAGGGTGATCGGATATGATCGAATTAGTAACTATAGTAGAATCATCCTATGACCATGACCTATGACCTTAATTTAACAAGATTTATTTTATAGAGAGCCGCCCTGTGGCAGATTGGCATGGAATACAACAGAAAACTGCACCAAGTGTAATGCCGAAAGTGACCTTTCAACAACTTCCACCATCATATTGGTCTCCACTAAACTGTTGTGCATTTGGAGTTTCAAAACTCCATAACACAGCATGCATTATGCAGGAGAGCAGGCATGCATTATGCAGGAGAGCAGGCATGCATGGATCACACAGATGACCGTTCCATGCACGACCGTTCATATTTTTATTTATTTACTCTCCTTTTAATGCTTTAAGGGCTCTTTGAGGGTATTTTTTGGAATTTTAGAAAGATTTTGAGCCTATAAATAAGGGTCTTTCCTCTAGTTTCTGTCCATCAAAATTTTCTAGAGTTTTCTTCCGCTTTCAATTATTCTCTCAAATCTTCCAAATCTCTCTCTCATTCTTTCAATATTATAATTTTTTCAATTGATCATTGGACTAAAGATGAGTCTGATTGACATCCGTTCGTGATCGTACCACCAATGACGTTGGAGCATTAGCTTTAGAATTGTACCTTGGAGAGTAAGAGGTACGATCATTCTTCACACGAGAAGAGGGACCAAATTTTTTTAGGATAGTGATTTTATCCATCTCACAGGGTAGACTTCCAAACTTTGTTTTATTTTATTTTTTAAATTATTTATCATACCAAAATATTCTACCACACATACCATAAAAAATTATTTTTCAAATATTATAAAATTATATAAATATATATTTTTTTAATACATTATAACTAACAATCTAAAAGAGATTTGTAAATAGTTTGTAGTGCATGTATATAAATATAATTGTTTATACTTAATTATAGCTTATATACGTTGCATATTTTTATACTTATATATATAAGAAAAAAATTAATTGTATTTTTATTTTGGTTATCTATAGCATCATATCTAATTCTTTTTTATTATGCAAAATTAATTAAAAATCTCCACTAAACCTGTACTATAGCATGCAAATTAATTTTAAAAAGACTACACAAACAAATTAATCAAAGCCTTTAGAATTTAGAGACAAATAACTTAAATAAAAATCTTAACAAACCACAGATCCGATCACATTGGTGATCATTTTAATAAAACATCAATTTCCAAAAAAATATAGAAAATATCCTTAAAAACATATATAAAAAATAATTATTATATTAAATGAATCATTAATAAAATTATTTTTACTTTTTAGATTTCTAAACCGGACCTATATCTAATGGCAACCATTAAGAATGACATCAATAGTCTAAAATCCAAAAAGTTTGATGGATCCTATTTTAGGGATGGCAAAGCCAGATAAAGTTTTGGCTAACCATCTTAGGACTTTGGTCTGTGATCGACTAATCCACTAATTTTTCTAGTTCAATCATATCTACTACCCCAGAAGAAGATTACATATGTAAAGGTATAATCCTTAAAGCCCTTTCCGACTCATTCTATGATATTTCCTGTCAGCTAAGAATATGAAAAAATTATAGGATACCTAAAGTCTGAGTACGACCTTGATGCTGGGATTGAAAGATTCAACACTGCATCATTCCTTAGGTATAATATGGTGGAAAACAAACCTATCAATGACCAGCTTCATCAATTCCAAGAATATCTTAGAAAACTTCAAGCCAATGAAAATAAATTCTCAGAAGGATTTAAGATTTCTAGCCTTCTAGATAAAATACTTCCTTCTTGAAATGGCTTTGTCAAATATCAGCTCCAAAAACAAGGAAAGCTAACATTAGTTCAACTTTTGAACTCAATCAAGATAGAAGGCCAACATAGATCCAAAACCTAGCAAACCAAAATTCTATATGCCCAAGCTAATCTAACCTAATAACACCAACAACAATACCAAACCAAAATCAAAACATAGATTTCAACTAAATCAACAATACTAGTCAAATCAACCTTACCGCCATTATCCAAATAAGTTTAAACCCAAGAATAAAAACTTCAAAACCAATAATATTAGATCCAGCAAGCCTGTCCAAGACCCAAGTGAAAGATTCTAGTTTGTGTGCAGGAGAACAAATCATCTTGCAAGATACTACTTTCATCAAAAAGAACTTTTTGCAAATGTTCTGGTACCCCCGAATCCCAAGATCATGTAGCTGAAGGCCTAGAAGTCTCTATATTTAGATCAATAAACTTAAACCCTGAAATTAATGTTACTTCTTAAAACCTTGATTGGTGGTTGGAGTCAGGAGCTAATGTTCATGTTTATTTTGATTGCTCATGATTCACTACTTTCAAGATTTAAATGGAGGTGTGATGAAACAACACAGCCACCAGGATCATGGAAAAAGATTGAGTCAACCAGATAATGATATCAGAAAAAGTTTTCATCCTAACGGATATACTATATGTTCCAGATCTTAAGAAGAACTTTGTTAGCGGGTCTCAGCTGGTTCAGAGGGAATATAAAATTATCCTTGATTGTAATAAAATTATAATAACTAAGAACAATGCTTTCATAGAAAAAGAAAATGTAAGTGAAGGCTTATTTAAATTGAATGTAATAAATCCTTTCATTAAATAAAGCTGAAAATCAAATTTATTTTGTAAATGAATTTAAACAAAATCTATGGCATGACAGGTTGGATCACGTATACTTAAAAAAGTCAAACATATGATGGAGTTAAAACTAATTCCCAAATCAAACTTAGATACATTTATATATGAAATATGTACTGAATCTAAATAACCAAGAAAATCATCCAAATCAGTTAAAAGGAATTCTTCAATCTTGAAGTTGATTCATAGTGATATATGTAACTCCACCAAGACTACAAACCGTGGTGGCAATAGGTACATAGTGATTTTTATAGATAATTTTTTTAAATACTGCTATTGTTACCTAATTAAATCTAAAAATGAAACATTCAACAAGTTTAAAATTTATAAGAGTGAAGTAGAAAATCAACAAAAAAAAATAGATTAAAATTCTAAAATTTGATAGAGTAAAGGAATATACTTCGAATGAATTCTTCCAGTTTTATCAAGAATATAGTATAATTCATCCAGTGACTACTTTTTACTCTTCACTGTCCAATGATGTAGCTGAGCATAAAAACCATACTCTTATAGATATGATAAACACTATGTTTATCAGTTTAGGCTTACCCGAGAACTTGTGGAAGAAGCTTTTCTATCTTCTTGCTTCATCCTAAATAGATTATCTATTAAGAATAATGGCAAAACTCCTTATGAACATTAGAAATGGAGGACTCCTAACCTAGATTTCCTTAAAGTGTGGAGGTACCTGGCCAAGGTTAATATCTCTGAATCGAAAAAAAAATTAAAACCTAAGACTATAGATATTGTATTTATAGGCTATGCCCAAAATAACAATGCCTATAGATTTCTAGTAATAAAATTAGATATAATTAGTGATATAGCAGACAATTCAATCTTAGAAACTAGAAATACATCTTTCTTCAAGGATATATTTTATTTTAAGACTAAAATTTTTAAATCCCTAGAATGTGAACCATCTTTCTTTAAAACTATGGAACCAAAACTAAAAACTGATCTTGAATCAAGAAAAACTAAAAAGAAAAAAATTGAAAAAAATTTTTGAAGAAGACTTCTTCACATTCTTAGCAGAGGGGTGAACCTTCTGCGTATGATGAGACGATGTCCTCATCAGAATTATCATATTTGAAAGAAACCTAGATAGTGAAATTCAATCAATTCTAGAATACAAAACTTGGATTTTAACTAATTAACCTTTAAGAAAACCCTATAAAAACAAAATAGATTTTTTAAAAAAATTTAAGACCAGATAGAATAATATAGAGATACAAAGCTAGACTAGTAGTAAAAGGATTTAACCAAAAAAAGACATAGACTACTTTGACATCTATACTTTTGTAACTAAGATAACTATCCTAAGAACTTTAGTAGCTTTAGTCTCAATTCATAAATTAACAATCTATCAAATTAATGTAAAAACTGTATTCTTAAATGAAGAATTAGAAAAAATCATAAACCAACCTCAAGAATTTGAAGTAAAATGATAAGAACATAAAGTATATAGACTAATTAATTTACTTTATGGTTTAAAACAAGTTCCTGAACAATAGCACATTAAATTTGATAAAATTATCTTAAAAAATAATTTTAAAATAAATGAAATAAATATATACATTATAAAAGACAGGATACTAATTTTATAATATTATGCTTGTATATAGATGATATATTATTATTTGGAACATCAATGAAAATAATTTAAGAAACTAAAAACTATTTAACAAATAATTTTGATATAAAAGATTTAGGAAAAGCTAATGTAATTTTAGGAATGAAGATTAACAGAATGAATAGTGGAATAGAAATAAACTTAGCACACTCAATAAATAAAATGCTTAGAAAATTTAAATATTTTGATTTAAATCCTATCTCTATCCCTTATAATCATAGTTCTCACTTAATTAAAAATTTAGAACCTGTTAATCAATTAGAATATTCCATCCCTATTATATATTTCAATAGAATGTGTCCAGATATAGCTTATGCAGTAGGTAGACTAAGAAAGTATACCAATAATCCTAGCAAAGAATATTGAAAAACTCTAGAAAAAAATCTTCAGGTATCTTAAGAAAATTTTAAATTATTCTCTAGTATATTCAGGATATCTAGAAATACTTAAGGGTTATAGTGATACTAATTAGATAAAAAATAACTTAGATGTTAAGTACATCATTCGATATTTTTCTTTACTACGAGGAGCTGTAGTATTTTAAAACTGTTGTAAACAAACAGTAATTACTAAAAATATATTAGAATCTGAATTAACTGCTCTTGACACTGCATGTACTAACACAATGACTAAAAAATTTAATAAATAATATAGAAATTTTTTCATCAAAAATTTCAAAAATTTCTTTAAATTATGATTGTAGAGCTCTAATTGATCAGTTAAATCAACAAACAACTAATAAAAAGATGAACAATCATATTCTAATCAGGTATAAAGCTATAAGAAATAAAATGAAAGAAGTGATATCACTATAATTTATAAGATCAAAAAATAACTTGATAGATTTTTTGATCAAAGACTTTTCAAAGACTACAGTATCTGAGATATCGAGGGAGATGGGACTTTAGCCTATTATTAGTCACCAAAGCAGACTCCTACTGTCATGACAATCCCATGATTAAGGTTCAAAGAGAAACGACCTCTAAGATGACATATAGGAGCACCGTTTAGCATCTATCTCCATCCCATTTCTATGGTGCAGTGCTCTATCGTGATAGTTAGGTTGAGGCGTTGAACATAGCTTTCAATAAATCCAAGATTATGAGTTCAGCGAGGTACGATTCTGTTATACATACCTTTAAAAGATCTACCTTAGTGAAAGTAATCATGAGGCCATGACTATAGAATCAGGACAAATTCCTAGCAACTCTAATGAAAATCAAGACAAGAACATAACCTAAATAGCATTACCCCACATTATGATCAAATCATCTTTATACTATGTGTTTCCCCCTGGATCGTCGTAGCCTGCAGCTCTGACATGTCGCGGATGTGTCGGGCTCCTGTTGGATGCTTGGTCCTCTGCTCCGGTCAACTCCTTGGTTGGCTGTCCTGCAAAACAGAGGAGATTCGAATCAAAAATTCCAGCAGGGACATTCCAACGATCAAGTCAGTGGGACGATCTAGGGGAACAGAACCTCTGTGACGAAGAGCTTAGGATCTCTCCGCGTAGAGGATCAAAAATGGGATCTAGCAAGTGAAAAGAATGAAGAGAAGTGAAAGGCAGAGTGTGGGGTGGATCTCTTGGCCGGTTCCTTGCCCGCTAGCTCTCTGTATCTTACCAGTTGCCCCCCTTTAGGGATTCTTTCTTCTATTTTATATGATGATGGCCCAGATCAAATCTGGAGCTTCGCTGAGATGTCCCTTCCCGGTGCCCCCTTTGGAAGGAATTTTTCTGTTGCCTGCAATCTTTCCCCTATCGGACCAATCCTTTGAAGCAGATCCTCCTACTGGGGGTGTTTGCCAGCATGGCACAGATCTTGTCCCTCTGGTGGTACAATTCCCAATGAGAGGGGCGAGCACCGTGCCACTGAGCCCCAAGCCACGGTAGAACGTTTCTATTCCCGGAGGGACCGTCGGAGTGTCGCAGGACCATGGGGCCTTAATGGAATACTCCTCTTAGAGGAGGTTCAGGTTTTGTATCACGAGGGTTGAAGCTCCCAGCGGCACGGTTGTTGACGTGGCGGCATGTTACAAAGCCTGGGGCCTGGAGGAACACACTACACAGAGCATGCGGAAGGCGTGTTGCAAAGCTTGAATTTATGGCAGGGCATGCGCCACCTCCTTGAGGTTGCAGGTGACCAGGAACCTTCCTGCCATAGTTTGAGTTTCTGTTGATCCTTCCTCCTTTCGTTGCTGGCGAGAACTTTGACCTCTGCAGGGTAAGGGGAGTCCCGCTTCGAGAGCCCCATCTTAGTAGCATGAGCTCGATCCCGATCGGGAGCTGACCTCGGCAGGAGGACTCGCCTTGGCAGCATGAACACGACCCCGACTAAGAGCGGGCCTCAACAGGAGGGCTCACCTTATGAGCACGATCCCGGTCGGGAGCTAACCTCGACAGAAGGGCTTGCCTTGGCAGCATGAGCATGACCCCGGCCGGGAGCTGGCCTCGACAGGAGGGCTCGCCTTATGAGCACGACCCCGGTCAGGAACTAACCTCGATAGGAGGGTTCGTTTTGGCAGCATGAGCATGACCCCGGCCGGGAGCTGGCCTCGATAGGAGGGCTCGCTTTATGAGCACAATCTCGATCGGGAGCTAACCTCGACAGGAGGGCTCGCCTTGGCAGTATGAGCATGACCTTGGTCGGGAGCTAGCCTTGATAGGAGGGCTCGTCTTATGAGCATGATCCCGGTCGGGAGCTAACCTCGCAGGAGGACTCGCTTTGGCAGCATGAGCACGACCCCGACCGGAAGCTGGCCTCAACAAGAGGGCTCGCCTTATGAGCACGATCCCAGTCGGAAGCTAACCTCGGCAGGAGGGCTCGCCTTGGCTCTCCATCTAGTCACCGTGTCCGGGTGGCGTCTCTTGCCAGCATGACCACCAGTAGGAGCTCCATGTCAACGAATGTGCCATATCAGATGCCCCGCACTCTCGAGCCCAGAGAACAAAACGGTGCTCGGGACGAGGGGAGTAATGATCATGCTGACGTGGAGAGGCGCGCTTCTTGCACCATCAATGCCTTATGCGTCGACGCCTCGGAGACCGTGCTTCCAAACCAACGGGGCAATGCCATATCACCCCCTTTAAAAGCGGCCACAATTGCCATCGCCGGGCCTGATGGAGTTGCCTCCGAATCAAAGCGTTGCTCCCAACGGATCCAGACATGTGGCGTGCTCCGACTAGTTCGGGATGAGATATGGTGCATGCCTTCGACAGGTACGAGGCAACGGGGGCTCCTGGCTTTTCGAATGGGACTTGTCCTTTTTTTGCTTAAGGATTTTCGAGTGGCAGGTATAGGACTTTCTCCGCAAAGCAACTTCTCCTTCCCCTCTATTTCCTTGGTTAAGGTTGCAAAGTCTTAGCAAGTCAGACTCCTTCCCCTTTCTTTCTCTCTCTTCCTTCTGCTCTTCTCCTTTGGCCTGTGCTGGGGGAGAACTCCTGTTAGGTATTTAGGCTTCTATTTTTCTTTGCCTTTCTTCCCACTACTCCTATTAGTCCTTCCGACAGAGGGCACCGCCACCCGGGTTTTTTCGATGGGGCAGGGCCATCTCAATCGAGGCCTCCTTCCTTGGATAGCAAGAAGGAAGTCCTGATCACGTTCCACAGGGGTCCCCGCTGGACGGGGATCATCATTGGACCTCCTATGGTTCCTCCACCTGCTCCTCCCGCCAGCATTGCCTCGGTGATGACCGACGAGGATCTCCTCCGCGTCTAGAGGTCGTTTGAGATCCCTGATTCCACCGGCTCTTAGTCCCTGGACCGGAGGAACGGGTCACTTCCAGTGGCCTGGGCCGAATCGCTTTGTACGAAGACTTCTTCGGGGGTCTTCGTCTTCCTTTTCATGTCTTCTTCCTCTCCTTTCTTAGCAACTATCGCCTGGTTCTAGCCCAACTCACCTCCAATGCTGTTTGGACTATTTTTTGCTTCATTATTCTATCACTTCCACGGGATTGTTACCCGTTTCTCCCTCTTCAGGGCTTTGCTCATCCTGAAGCACCACCCATCCAATAGCGGATGGTGGTTCATGGCCCCTCGTTAAGGGGTCCTCAAATTCGATTTGCCCACCTCCATCAAGGGATGGAAGGGTAGATTCCTGTTCGCCTCGGTTGAGGAGGTGAACTGGGTCTGGAGTGATCCAGATAGCTTCCCCAACTGACAGTCTGCAATCGAGCCAGCCAATAAAGAAATATTTGACCGGCTCATTTCTTCCAAGGTTCTATCCCTTCGGGATTTGATGATCAAGCAGAACCTTACCGATGCTGGGGTTAGCCAAGCCCAGCCCCAGGGTAAGGCTTGATGTCGAGCTCTCTTTCCCTTCAATAGTGGATCCGCTTCTGATATGAAATCGATCTGTCTTATTTTGCAGGTATGAGGTTCAGCTTCGAAGAGCTCCCGGAGATGTCCAAAAAGAGGGCCACTGCTGCGAGGCCCGAAGGAGAGCCCGGGAGGAGCCGAGATGGAAGCCCGGAGTAGAGCCCAATAGGAGGGGGCCAGCTGGCGTGCCAGCGGCATCTGGATCAGGGGCCCAGGTTCTGGCTAGCCAGCCTAGGGGCGAGGCCAGAACCACGGAGGGGGCCTCGCCGTCGACCCCGGTGGCCCCTCCATGCACTGAAGATCCATCACGGTCGGAAGTGGTGGAGGTGGTGGGTTCAACCACCACAGGGAGGCTAGCTCCGCCGCCTGGAGCCGAAGCTGCCATGATCGGTCGATCGATGCAGCGCCTTTGTCGACGACCCCGGATCCTTCTCAGCCATCTACGAAGTCGAGCCTGGCGGTCAAGATCTCCATCTTCTTGCCTCGGGGTGCCAAGATAACCCAGGACGGGAAGCTGGCGGAAGAAATGGACGCTCTTGTCCAATCGTCGGATTGCCAGGGCAAGACCGGGAGGCTGGTGGCAGAGCTCGCCATTAGGGTGTTTCCCTAACTCATATCGATAAGTCATCTCCAGGGCCATTTCACCCTTCCCCACCCCCCCCCCCCATAGAGGCACTGATTGTCATTTTCTGTGCAGGTGGTGACTGACATCTAGTCCCTGCGAGACTCCTACCAGGCGTTGTTAAGGCATGAGAACCGCCTCCATCGAGAGAGGGATAAGGCCCGGGGCCAGACCGCCTGGGCTCAAGAATTGGAGAGCCAGCTGACCAACTCCCAGGCGAGGGTGGCGGAGTTGGAGAAGTCCGCTGAACTCGAGACAGCCTTGAAGGAGAAGGGGGAGTGCTCCCACAAGGCCGGAAAGGTGGCAGCCTCCGAGGCGGAGGTAGCCCGCCTGGAAGGGAGGGTGCAGACCCTCCAAGTGCAATCGGAGGAAGAAGTGGCACGGGTCGCCGCGGCGGCAAAGAAGGCGGTGGCAGCCGTAGCTCTGATGGAGATGGCCAAGGAGGCTACCGAAGCCGTCCCCAAATTCATAGCATCCTTGGCCTTCAAGGATGAGGTCGCCGAAGCCGTGCTAGACTCCTACCATCAGGGGTTCCGCAACTTCAAAGGCAAAGCCGCCCTTGAAGGGATTGGACAACATCCAGCCCTTACTGCCATTCCCCGAGCGACCGAGCAGGCCCACTGCCGAGGTGGAACCGGGGCCAGAACCAGAGATGCCAAAACCAGAGATAGCCGAAGTCAAAGCTAGATCCAAAGCCGCCCAAGATGCCCCTCGGTCGAACGAAGTCCCTCGCCAGCAAGGGAAGGAGCCGGCAACCAAAACATAGACTTTTCTTTCTTCTTTCTATAACTTAGGATTTTGGAAGGCTCCCTGGCCTGTCGGGAGTTTTCTTAGGATGTAAAGGAAACTTCACCAATGAATATATCTTTTCTCTAACTGGTGTTCCTCTTTCATTTTCTCTTTTCTCTTCTTTCTTTTTTTTCCCCTTTTTTTTTGGCTTGAGGCCTTAGGATCAGTATGAAGGTTCCTGAGAATATTTTGCTCCCATTCTCCCGGTCTTAAAGTCATGCGAGCCCGAGTGCAAAATCTCTGGATCTTCTCGTCTTGCCAAGCTATGAATCAAGCGATAGATGGTGGATTTCAGGGATTTCCTGACTGACATCTCCAGACTGTAAGCGAGGCAGCAAATGTGGGGCTTCGTAAGTTTCTCGGCTTGTGGGTGCCGAACTGAGTCAAGCGGTAGATGGTGGGATTTCTAGGACTTCCCGGCTGACATCCCTGGACTATAAGGCGGCAGATGCGGGGCTTCGTGAGTTTCCCGCTTAAGGTGCGGGGCTTCGTAAGTTTCCTAGCTTGAGGGGCGGGGCTTCCTAAATTTCCCGGCTTGAGATGCAGGACTTCGTAAGTTTCCTGGCTTGGTTCGCTAGACCTGGGGTCGGACGAAGAAGTTCCTGCATAGGTGAAAGACAGAGGTGCACCAAAAAAGAACTTTAATAATAAATAAGGGATCTTACATTATTAATAGTACATCCTCGGATTGCTAGCATTCCACGTCCGAGGGAACCTATCGCCGCCGAGCGTAAAGAGGTAGTAGGCTCCACCCGGCAGGACCTCGACCACCTTGTAGGGACCTTCCCAGTTTGGGAGGAGTTTCCCTCACTCCTCCGGTTGGGATGCTTCCGCCCGCCTAAGGACAAGTTCACCTGGACGGAATGCCTTGGGCTTGACACGGGCGTTGTAGTACCGAGCTACTCGCTGCCGATATGCCGCCATCCGAAGCCGGGCTTTGTCCCTCGTCTCATCCAAGAGGTCCAGATTGAGGAGACGGGCTGGATTCTCGATTTCGTCATATTGCTCAATCCGCAGTGTGGGCAGGCCGACCTCTACCGGGAACACTGCTTCAGCATCGAAGACAAGGCTGAAGGGGGTCTCGCCCGTTGCCATCCGAGACGTGGTGTGGTAGGCCCACAGAACACTGGGGAGCTCTTCTGCCCATCGACCCTTGGCTTCATCCAGTCTAGTCCAGAGCCCTTGTAGGATGGTTCAGTTAGTCACCTTGGCCTCTCCATTAGACTGAGAATGAGCCACTGAAGTGAATCGATGGCGGATGTCGAGGTCGGCGCAGAATTCCTCGAAAGCCTGGTTGTTGAACTGCCTCCCGTTATCGATGATGATTGAATGCAGGAGGCCGAATCGGCAGATGATAGACTTCCAAAAGGAGCTGACCTTGGCCTCAGCGATTCATGCCAAAGGTTCGGCCTCAACCTACTTGGTGAAGTAATCGATGGCCACAATCATAAATTTCCGTTGATCGGATGCAGGAGAAAAGGGACCTAGGATATCCATTTTTCACTGGGCGAACGGCCACGGGCTGAGAGCTAGGGAGCGAAACTGCAGGCTGCCGCTGGATATGGGCGTGACGTTGATATCGATCACATCTTCTCACAAAATCAGCGGCGTCTTCTCGCATAGTCTCCCAAAAGTATCCTTGCCGGAGTGCCTTATATGCCAGGATCCTGCCCTCCACATGATTACCGCAGACGCCTTCGTGTAGTTCTTGGAGCACGTAGGTGGCTTCTGAGGGTTTTAGGCACTTCAGTAGAGGGTAGGAATAAGACCTCCGATAAAGTTGCCCATCCATCAGCATGAATCGCGCGGCCTTCTTCTTGAGGAGGCCGGCCTCCTTGCGGTCCTTGGACAGGGCACCAGTAGTGATGTACTTGATGTAGAGGTCCATCCAGCTGGCCTCAGAGGTGACTTGCTAGACCTCTGCTACGGACTCGTAGTTCCCCGCCTTGAGGTATTCGACGAAGGTACGTCCCAGCAATGACTCCGGTAGGGTGGCTAGTTTGGAAAGGACATCAGCCCGAGCATTCTCCTCTCGAGGGATGTGGGAGATGCAGAAGTGCTGGAGGTTCGTTGTGTACGAGCATGCCTTGTCCAAGTACTTCATCATCATGGAGTCTCGAGCTTCGTACTCGCCGGAGACTTGACCCACCACAAGCTGAGTCAGTGAAGATCTTCAGGCTCTTGATTCCCAGCTCGCGGGATACCTTTAATTTCGTGATAAGCATCTCATACTCAGCCTGATTGATAGTTGCCTTGAAGAGGAACCGCAGTGCATACTCAGCAATGACGCCGTCGGAGTTGGCTAGGATAAGTTCGGCTCCGCTCCCTCCGGCATTTGATGCACCGTCAATGTGGAGGATCCACGTCATCTCCTCCAAAGTCGGAGTCCATTCCGACGAAGCTCGCCCATCCGTCTCTTCCAGATCCTCAGCTGCCCAGGTACATTCTACTAGGAAATCAGCTGACCTGGACTTTTTGGACCGGCAACGGGCGGTAAGTGATGTCAAACTCGTTAAGCTTCACTGTCCACTTGGCCAAGCGTGCGGATGTATCAGGCCGGCTCAAGATGGCCCCCAGGGGTTGATCGGTGAGGACCGCGATCGGGTGCACTTGGAAGTATGACTTGAGACGCTGCGCAGACACAATCAATGTAAAGATAATCATTTCGGATTAAGTATACCTGATTTTTGCATCGCATAGTAGCTTGCTGGTATAATAGACCGACCCTGGGAGCCGTCCTTGTCAGTGCGGACTAGCATTGAGCTGACCGCCTCCTGTGATATCGCCAGGTACCGGAGGAGCTCTTCTCTGGGCTCCAGCCTGGACAGTAATGGTGAAGAGGCGAGGAGCCTCTTCAGCCCCTCGAATGCCTCCCAACCTCCTCCGTCCAAGTAAAGCCATGCATCTTGCGCAGCACCTTGAAGAACGGTTGATAACGCTCGACGGAACGCGAAATGAAATGACTTGAAGCTGCAATGCGCTCAGTCAAGCGCTGAACCTCCTTCGAGGTAGGGTGTCTCATATTGGCGATCGCTTGAATTTTCTCGGGGTTGGCCTCTATCCCTCTCTGGGTGACCATGAACCCCAGAAACTTTCCTGCCACAATGCCAAATGCACATTTGGCGGGGTTCAGCTTCATCTGATAGAGACAGAGGTTGTTAAAGGCCTCCGCCAGGTTGACGACATGGTTCAACTCCGGGCCACTTATGATAAGCATGTCATCTACATAGACCTGCATGTTGTGGCCGATTTGGTCCTTGAAGACCCTGCTGACCAAGTGCTAGTACATCGCCCCTACATTCTTGAGACCGAATGGCATCATTCGATAACAGTACATACCTCGGTCAGTTACAAATGCCGTGTGCTCCTCGTCCTTTGGATGCATGTGGATTTGATTATATCCGGAGAATGCGTCCATGAAGCTGAGGAACTTATGGTCCGAGGTGGCATCTACCAGCTGGTCAATCTTGGAAAATGGGAAGCTGTCCTTCGGGCATGCCCGGTTGAAGTCGATATAGTCCACACAGATTCTCCATTTTCCTGAAGCCTTCCTGACCATCACTACATTGGCAAGCCAGTCAGGATACCATACCTCACAGATGAAGCCTGCCCCTAGGAGCTTGTTGACTTCCTTGTCGATCGCCTTCAGCCTTTTCGGGGCAAAACTCTTCTTCTGCCGGACCGGACGGCAGTTGGAATTTAAGCTTGTGGGTAATTACTTCGGCGGGATCCCGAGCATGTCTACAGCGGTCCAAGCGAAGACGTCCGTGTTAGCTCACAAAAAACTGAGCAGACGGGATCTCTACTCCTGGGCAGCAAGGCTCCTATCTGCACCGTCTTTACGGGATCCTCCTACGAAGGAAAGGACAGCGAGGGCTCAACCGGTCTACCTTTTGGCTCTGACTCCATCAAGTTCAGTTGGGCAATGGCTAGGCTCGAGCTGGCTTCCCGCGGTAGACAGTGCTAGACCGGTTGCCAGGACCCTCTCATCTGCCCAGTCCCCTAAGGAGTTAGGAACTGAACAAGATGCCGGGTTGAGATGGTAGCATCGAGGAGATTAAGTCCAAGACGCCCAAGGATTGCATTGTAAGATGAAGGGAACCTCACGACGGTAAAAGTTGTCAGCATTGTGCTTTGCCGAGGTGGTGTCCCGATGATTATTGGGAGTGTAATCTCTCCCTCAACTCCGACCAAGTCCCCGATGAAGCCCACTAAGGGTGTGAAGACCGGTCTTATTTGATCAGTGGTCAAGTTCATCCTTGCAAAAGCATTGTAAAAAAGAATGTCTGCGGAGTTTCCACTATCAACCCTGATTCTTTTTATAGGATATTTTGCTATCGTCATTTTTACAACAACAGCATCTTTATTCGGATTATCTACCTTAGCCACCCCTTCTCCCTCGCAGGGGATTACATCGCCGTTTCCCTCTCTCCCTCTAGCCTGCTTTGAGCTCCTCCCTGCCCCTAGAAAATCATCCCCACCGACTTCTCAGTGGGGTGATTGTTGATGATGAGCGGTCAGAGCTCTTCATTCCGATCTGCTGGAGGTGCCCTCCTTCCACATACTTTTCCAGGTAGCCATGCTTGATCAGATCTTCGATCTCCCTCTTCAGGTGGCGGCATTCCTCGGTGTCATGACCGTGATCACGATGAAAGCGGCAATAACAGGATTGATCACACCCAGCAGATGGCCTCAGAGGACGGCACAAGAAGCGCTCGCCCTCAATCTCCATCAGAATCTTCGCTCTTGGTGCAAGGAGAGGAGTGAACTTCTCTTCTTTAGTGGGGTCGGCTCTAGGTCTCGGCCCCGGTCGCTATACCGGCACCGTCTTCTGGGCCGGGGGAGCAGATGCCTCCCTAGCGACCTGCCTTTTCAAAGGCCTACCGTCCAGCTCCCTCCTGGTATGATCGGCCTCCGCACGAATGTATTTGTGGACTTGAAGGAGAAGCTCCGAATAGATCTTCAGAGACTTCTTATCGAGGGAATAGGTGAAGTGGGAGGTCCGGAGTTCCCTCTTCAAAGCCAACATAGCGACTGGCTCATCGAGATGGTAGATCTCCAGGATGGTGGCTTTAAACCGGGACACGTAGTCCCGGAGGGGCTCTCGGTCCTACTGGCGGATCAAGAAGAGATTGCCGGCTTCACATGGCACCTTTTTGCATGCATCAAAGTGC
This sequence comes from Areca catechu, assembly GCA_021397845.1. Taxonomy (NCBI): domain Eukaryota; kingdom Viridiplantae; phylum Streptophyta; class Magnoliopsida; order Arecales; family Arecaceae; genus Areca; species Areca catechu. Next base: position 120,882,516 of record CM038043.1, read on the forward strand.
TTCAAGAACTTTTTCTCCAACTGGAAGGAGTCGATCTTTCTGACTTGAGTCTGGAGAACCAGGCTCAAGCAGCCTTCCGCAGGTTAGCCGGGAAGGTGATGCAGAGGAAAGCATCAGTGGCTCTCTAGACCCTCATAAGGAACTTGTAGCTTTCCAGGTGATCCAGGGGGTCGATTGTCCCATCGTAGGGATTAACCTGTGGCATGCGGAACCGGTTGGGGATCGGTTCTTCTAGGATTCTGTGTAAGAAAGGACAGGTGTCGTAACCCGCGGGTTCACTGGGAAAGCCTTGAATCTCTACAAACCGGCGGGACAAGTTTGCCGGCTTGCGCTCTTGTTCCTCGAGGCGTCTCTCTTCCTGGCAGTGGACCACCTCATCTGTGGACCCCTCGATGGAGGTCGTAAGGGGTAAAGAAGGTGCATAGTGGGGGAACTCTCGCCTGAGTTCCCGACCATGCCAACGCCGTTGGTGCGAGCCCGCACCGTGGTCCAAGATCAGGGAGCGGCTCTCCCGGCTGGTCGGACTACCCAGCTGCTTCTTCCCGACCGCCTGGTGGTCTTCCCGCAGGCAAGAAACCACATGCAGCAACCCCTCCCAGAAAGATCGAAGGCTGGTACGAAAATCAGCAACGTGGGCCGCCGGCATCCCTGGTTGCTACTGAGTAGCCAGGGATCGATGTCGCTGATGGAGCTGACACACGGCCATAGCCAGGACATGGACCTGCTGGGCCAGTGTGGTGATCTGGAGATCCGCCGAAGGCGGCGGAGGTGGGGAGGGGAGCTCCCCCTCAGGGCCCTGTAGATCGCCATGATGGGGGGCCCCGCTCGACTGGTGAAAGCTTCACGTGCTCGCGTTGTCACCATGGAGCTCTAAGCTTCCGCAAAGGCTTTGCTGGTGGTTGGGGACTCACTATTGGACTTCCCACAATTGCTGGTGTTCTTCGTTCCGCCACCCCCTACCTAAAATGTCAATCTGTTGTCGCCTGGATCATCGTGGCCTACAGCTCTGACATGTCACGAACACGTCAGGCTCTTATTGGGTGCTTGGTCCTCTACTCGGTCAACTTCTTGGTTGGCTGTCCTGTAAAACAGAGAAGACCCGGACCGAATCCGGCGGGAACACTTCGATGATCAAGTTAGTAGGACGATCTAGGAAAACAGAATCTCTGAGACAAAGAATTTGGGATCTCTTCGCGTAGAGGATCAAAAATGAGATCTAGAAAATAAAAAGAATGAAGAGAAGTGAAAAGCAGAGACGGGTAGATCTCTTGGCCAGTTCCTTGCCCACTAGCTCTTTGAATCTTACCAGTTGCCCCCCTTTGGAAATTATTTCTTCTATTTATATAAGGACGATGGCCCATACTAGATCTGGGGCTTCGCTGAGATATCCCTTTCCCGGTGCCCCCTTTGGAAGGGATTTTTTCATTGCCCGCGGTCTTCCCCCTGTCGGACCGGTCCTTTGAAGGAGATCCTCCTATTGGGGGTGTTCACCAGCATGGCACAGATCTTGTCCCTCTTATGGTCCAGTTCCCCGTGGGAGGGGCGGGCACCATGCCGCTGAGCCCTGAGCCATGGTGGGACATTTCTATTCCCGGAGGGACCGTCGAAGTATCGCAGGATCCCAGAGCCTTAATGGAATACTCCTCTTGGAGGAGGTTCAGATTTCGTGTCACGAAGATTGAAGCCCCCGGCTGCACAGTTGTTGACATGGTGGCGTGTTACAAGGCCAGGGACCTGGAGGAGCACACACTGCGCAAAGCATGCGGATGGCGCATTGCAGAGCTTGAATTTATGGCAGGACGTGCGCCATCTCCCAGAGGTTACGGGTGACCGAGAACCTCCCTGCCATGGTTTGAATTTCTGTTGATCCTTCCTCCTTTCGCTGCTGGCGAGAACTTTGACCTCTGCAGGGTAGGGAGAGCCCCGCTTCGAGAGCCCCACCTTGGAAACATGAGCTCGACCCCGGTCGGGAGCTGACCTTGGCAGGAGGGCTCACCTTGGCAGCATGAGCACTACCCTGGCCGGGAGCTGGCCTCAACAGGAGGGCTCACCTTATAAGCATGACCCCGGTCGGGAGCTGACCTCAGTAGGAGGGCTCGCCTTGGTAGCATAAGCACAACCTTGACCGGAAGTTGGTCTCGACAGAAGGGCTCGCCTTATGAGCACGACCCCGGTCGGGAGCTGACCTTGGCAAGAGGGCTCGCCTTGGCAGCATGAGCACGATCCCGGCCGGGAACTGGCCTGGACAGGATGACTCGTCTTATGAGCACGACCCTGATCGGAAGCTGACCTCGACAGGAGGGCTCATTTTGGTAGCATGATATGCATAACCCCAGTCGGGAGCTGACCTCGGCAGAAGGGCTCGCCTTGGCAGCATGAACATGACCCCGGCCGGAAATTTGTCTAAACAGGAGGGCTTGCCTTATAAGCACGATCCTGATCGGGAGCTGATCCTGGCCGAAAATTGGTCTCGACGGGAGGGCTCGCCTTATGAACACGACCGATTAGGAGCTGAGCTCGACAGGAGGGCTCGCCTTAGCAGCATGAGCACGAGATCTCGATCGGGAGCTAGCCTCGATAGGAGGACTCGCCTTGGCTCTCCATCTGGCCACCGTGTCCGGGTGGCGTCTTTTGCCAGCATGATCGCCAAGCAGGGGCTCCACATCAGCGAATGTGCCACATCACTATGTTTTTATACTAAATACAAGTTTAAACCTAAAAGATACTTGTACTAAGTACAGTAAAAATCCAAAAAATTTATTATTTAAATTATTTACTAAATTTAAATATTTTATGAGTTTTGAAACTCGTTGATTTTATCGTGCATTTGGAGTTTGAAAACTCCATAATGCATAGCATGAGTTATGCGGGAGAGCGGGCGTGCATGGATCACGCGAATGGCCATCCCATGCACGATCATTCGATGATTTTTTTGTTTTTATTTATTTACTCTCCACTTAATGCTTTAACGGTTCTTTGAGAATCTTTAGTAGAATTTTAGAAAGATTTTGAGTCTATAAATAGGCATCTTTCTCCTAGTATCTATGCATCAAATTTTTCAAGAGTTTTCTTTCTTTTTCAATTTACTCTCTCAAATCTTTCAAATTTCTCTCTTATTTTTTAATATTATAATTTTTTCAATTGATCATTGAACTGAAGATAAGTCTGATTGATGTTCATTTAAAATCGTGCCATTAATGGATGTTGGAGTATTAGCTTTCGACTTGTACATTGGAGGAGAGTGAGAGGTCCAATCATTATTTACATAAGAAAAGAGGCCAAATCTCCTTTAAAACAGTGATTTTATCTGCCTCCAAGGCCAGGCTTCCAAATTTTATTCTATTTTATTTTTTAAATTATTTTTCATACCAAAATATTATGCCATATACATCATGAAAAATTACTTTTCAAATACTTTAAAATCATATAAATACATATTTTTTTTTTATACATTATAACTAACATAAACTACTATCGATCATTTTCTTAAAGCAATCACCTCTTACCATAGGCCACCCGTCTCCATGTAATAGAGACCAATTTGTCAACAAGGTGGAGATTCGGAACGAGTGAACCAGAAGACTCTTCTATGGAAATAGTTTTAAAGCCTGGTTGAGAGAGAAGAATAGAAAAAAAAAAAAAAAAGAAAAGAATAAGAGAGAGATAACCCTTTCTCTTGGTTGAAATTTTTTTAAAAAGAGAAATGAAAATAAATGGAGAAAAAGGGAGGGAAAATAGATCATTCCAAATCTGCATTTTTTTTTCCAAATGAGAGAAATTGGATAGAAAAGAATTAAAAGTAAGTAAAACATTTTATAATCCTTATCTTATATTTTAAAAGTAAAAAAGAGCTGTTTCATTTTCTTTCATACATTTTCCAAACAAAACAAATAAGAAATTATTTCTTTTTCTCTGTTAAGCTTCGAATCAAGGTGTTGCCGCTCTTCCTCCTGGACCGGGCTCAGTGGATACGTCGGAGAGCTCTTCGACCAGTCGACCTGCAGAAAGTCCCTAGGCGCCGGTGGGGCTCCGGCGGGGACACTCCGATGCTTAAGTTAGCGAAGGAATCAGAGCAATAGAATGGAAAGAGCTTAGGAAAAGGAGTTCGCGGTGGGGAAGAAGAATGTTACCTCTTGGCGGAGGTCCACCGGGTGCCTTTTATAGGCATGGAGTGCCGCCAAATTCTGTTGGGGAACAAGCTAGGAAAGCTCGAATATGCCTCCAGGAGAATCGGCGTGGTGGCGAGGTCGTGGGTTGGCGGCTTGGCAGGAGCGTCGGAGTGATGGCCTGGCAGCAAGGGTCGTGGCCATGCAGCGGAATCCGTTACAACCAAATGTCAGGACTTGTCAAGGAGAAAGGCTCATGGAAATTTCGGGCGGCCCCTCCAATAATGGATCAGCCACGGCCTTAAAGAAGCCGACCGTGGCGCCCATCAGGGCCTCAACAAAGCCGACGGACGGACGGGGAGGCGCCCGCCGACCCTCGAATCTCCCAGGGTCGGCCCTTCAGGAAAGGGGGCCGCGGGGTCCTCTCCAAGAACCAGGGAGTCGGACCCCGCGCAAGGATCAACTGACCGGACGCCTAGGGCCAGTCCGACCTGGGTCTAGCCGACTGGGCACAACAGGTGCCCCCCTGCTCATGGGCCTTGAGGGGTCACGTGACTTCAAAGAGCAGGAGCATGATTGCGTGCACCTATGGCGGATTTCGGGTTGAGGCGTCGGGTCATTTCGAATCCCCCCTCGAACGGCTCCTTGGACAGCTGTCAGCCGCTCGTTGGAGGGCAGGCGGGGCAGTTAATGCGAGTCAGGCGCCATAATGAAGGCCAGGCAGTCCTGCATTGATCCGGGGCGGAGTGGAGCGTCGTGCCACGCGGCGGCGTCTGGTCGACCGGCGTTGCCCCCCAGGCCGGTCTTGTGCCGCTAATCCAGCGCGCACGCAGATCGCCATCCGCACGACGGGACGCCCCGGACGCTTCGAACTCTGAAATGCAGGCGATTGCGGCTCCTGACGGGACGGGCAGCTGCCGCCTCCCTCCCTTCCCCCCCCTTCCCCCCCCTTCCCTTGGAGGCCTCTAAAAGGAGGGGGAAGCAAGACGGGAGGGTTTTTCCTGCTGCGCCCGTGCTTCGCGATATAGAGTCTCCTCCTCCCTCCGCGAAACCCGGCTTCTAGGAGTCCAGTCCCAGGTTAGTCCCAGTCCTCCTTCCTCTCTTAGCCCCAATGGCATCTGGTAGTAGGGGTCCGACCCAAAGGCCTATGGACCCAGGGCCAAGCGAGATACCCTCGACCATGACCCGGGAACGGGTCGAAAACCTCAGGACGGTGTATGGCAATCCCTCCACCCCACACCTTACACTCCCGGGCCGAGAGGGGAGAGCGAACAACCCTTTAGGACCAGGGACCCTCCCAATGTATGTGTCTCACCTTAAGGCCGGCCTCAGGTTTCCCCTGCACTCTTTGTTCGTAGAGATCTTTAACTTCTACAGGGTAACCCCGATGCAGCTGACCTCGAACAGCATTCGGGTGATATGCTACTTCATTATGTTATGGCACAAGGCGAGGTCCGAACCCAGTCTATCCCTCTTCGGTAACTTCTTCTACCTGAAGAGGGACTTTATGAGTTGGGAATGGATTTTGTTCGTTCCCCGCCAAGGCCGAAAGATCTTAAAGTGCCTCCCGTCAGCCGTCCACGGGTGGAAGGCCCGGTTCTTCTTTGTCAGCAGTCTTGAACCTTGGGGGTTTGAGCCGTTGTGGAGAGAGCCGCGGGCGAGAGTCCGCGAACGGAGGTCGGTTTCGGCAGCCGACCAGGGTACATTCAATGAGATCAGTAGAGCCAGCCCGGTGGCGGCGTTCGAGCTGTTGGGGGAGGGAACCCTTCACCAGGCAAGGATCAGCCCCCAAGGAGTTCTAGGCAAGGGCCGACCTCCTCTCTTATAGATCCTTTAGCTCCTTCTCCTTCTCCCTCACTAACTCCGAATTTCATGCGACAGGAGGGAGGATGCAGAGGATCGACAAGTCCAAAGTCATCCGACGGGCGGTACGGAAACAGGCCATCCCAGAATCGGCCCCCACGTCGGCCGCCGAACAACAGAAAAAGAGACGGGAGGAGCGACCCGTCCCCGTCGTCGAGGTCGAGTCGGATGGAGATGGCATCCCCCTCACCGAGCGCATGGCAATGAGGGCAGCGAGAGCGCTGGCTCCACCGGGAGGGCCAGTCATTCGACCGGAGTAGGGGCAACCGGGGGCGTCCGGCACAGTCGCAGTGCCAACCCCTACGCCTGTTGGTCTAGAGGAGGTGGTCCCCTCGACTGACAAGGGCAAGAGGCCGACCGTGGAGGGGGCAGCCGACAGCAAAGCCGAGCAGTCGGACGAAGAAATCCGCCAGGAAGAGTTCCAGCACTAGCACGCACTTGACCACCCTAGGAGGGCACGGAGCCTACTGAGGGGGGCCATGACCGATGCCGACTGGGAGGTGTCGATCCAAAGAAATCTGATCGATGTGACCGTGGAGTCTTACCACGACTTCATGAGGGTAAGGACTCTAACTTGTCTCTTTACTCCTTTGTCTTTCTTTCTTCAAGCATGATATTAATTCGGCTGTACGCTTGCAGCTCCTCCACGACATTTCCCTCATAGATGATGGCATCTGCCGAGTGGTGCATGCTGCCAAGACCTCCGCGAGGAGGGTTCAGGAGCTGGAGGCGGCCCAGGAGGCCGCGGCGGCATCTCTGAAATCCTCTGAAGAAAGCTTGACGGCCGCTCAAGCGGAAACGGAGTCGGCGAAAGCGGCTCTGAGAGAGGGCGAGAGTCGGGTGGCCGACTGCGAGGCCCGGTTGAAGAAGAGGAAGGTGAAGGCTGACTCTCTCGCCTGCCGGCTGGGAGAGGAAGAGAAGCGGTCCGCGGAGGCCGACCAGAGGGCCCAGGCCAAACGGGTGGCGGCGACATGGTTGGCGACTCAGCTCGAGGAGTCCAAAAAACTGGCCGCGAGGCAAGTCCAGGAAGCTGTGACGGCATACAAAGCCTCCGACGGCTTCATTGAGGATGTGGAGGAGGCAACGTCGGACTTCTACAGGGAAGGCTACGACGACTGCTTGAAGAAGGTGGGCTTACTCTTTCCGGGGCTGGACCTGTCGGGCGCCGAGTTGCAGGACCCGACTAAGGGAGAGGAGACCCAGGCGGAAGGTGAGGCAAGAGTGGCTAGCGTCGAAGCCCCAACACCAGCCGACACAAAAGTGGTGGCGTCCTCAAAGGAACCTCCAGCCGCTGCAGTTCCAGCTGATCCCCCAGTTGTAGCCGATGGGGCCGAGATTGTGGCCCCTGACGCATCTCCCGTGGGTCAGACCTAAGGAGTTTGTAAAGGTCCGACCCACTTTTTCTTTGTAAGCACCTTTCTTTGAAATTAATGAGAAGTCCTTTTGACCATTTTGAATGTGTGTGGGCGTAAAACAAACATCTTTTTTTTTTGAAATTCTTCTAAGTACCCCCGGTCGGCTCCGCGGTATCGCAAGGTCACGAGCCCCTTCGAAGCGGCCGACGGACATAAAACAAATATTTTTCTTCCGAAATTTTTCCAAGTACCCCCGGTCGGCCCACCAGGGCCAAAAGCCGGTAGGGTAGTTGAGAGCGGTAACTTAATTCGAGCCAGATATTTGGGCACTTGCTCCTGGTCCCCGTCCACGAGCCGGCCCCTGCTATGGCCCTTCTCCCCTGCGGTCCCATGGGGATTGTCTCAGGATGGTTGCCGACCGTGGTCGGACTTTCGGAATGGGCTGCCCTAGAGCCTCTGTCGATCGTGGTCGGACTTTCGGAGTGGGCTGCCCTAGAGCCTCTGCCGACCGTGGTCAGACTTTCGGAGTGGGCTGCCCTAGTGCCTCTGCCGACCGTGGTCGGACTTTCGGAGTAGGCTGGAAGAAGTTGAAGAAGTTTGTAGACTTTATTGATAATACTTGCGAAGGTTGTTGTCTACATTCCACGGGGATGTTATCTGCCGCCCGTCCAAGTGTGCGAGTCGGTAGGTTCCAGCCCGAATTACTTCAATAACCCGATAGGGACCTTCCCAATTGGGGGAGAGCTTCCCCTGTTCGGTTGGCCTCGAAACCTCAATCTTCCGCAGGACCAGATCTCCAACTTGGAAGGTGCGAGTCTTATCCCATGAATTGTAATATCTGGCCATCTTTTGATGGTAGGACGTCATCTTCATACTCGCTCGAAGTCAGGTTTCGTCCAGCAGATCTAGGTCAGCCCTCTGTTGCTCCGAGTTAGCCGACTCAACGAACCGGTCAATCCGCAGGGATAGTAGAGAGACCTCCACGGGGATGACCGCCTCACTCCCATAAGTTAGGTTGAACGGGGTTTCCCCCATTGCCAACCGGGCGATCATCCGATATGCCCAAAGCACAGAATGAAGTTCTTCCGCCCAGAGCCCCTTGGCTTCATTCAGCCGGGTCTTTAACCCATGCAGGATTGTCCTATTCGTGACCTCAGCCACTTCATTGGACTGAGGATGGGCGACCGAAGTAAGCCGATGGGCGATGTGGTATTGTTGACAGAAATCCCGGAACTGAGAGTTGTCAAACTGTCTTCCATTGTCGGTGATGATCGTCCTCGGGATGCCGAACCGGAAGATAATACAGTTCCGAATGAAGTTCTCCACTTTGGCCTCCGTTATCTACACCAATGCTTCTGCCTCTACCCACTTAGTGAAGTAATCAATGGCTATGAGGAGAAACTTTCGCTGACCGGAGGCCAGGCGGAAAGGTCCCAGGATGTCCATGCCCCACTGTGCAAATGGCCAAGGCGTCGTGAGTGGGACCAGCTGGCTAGCGAGCCTTCTTTGGATGCCGGAGTACCTCTGGCATGTATCACACTTTCGTACGAAGTCCAAGGCATCCTTCTAGATTGTAGGCCAATAGTACCCCTGCCGGATGATTTTGTAAGCTAGGGACCTCCTCCCGAGATGATCGCCACAGATGCCCTCGTGCACCTCCCAGAGTGTGTAGTCCGCATCGGCCGGCCCCAAGCATTTCAACAATGGTTGTGAGAATGAACGCTTGTAAAGAGTCCCATCAAGGATGATGTATTTAGAGGCTGTTGAGCAGACACGCCTAGCTTCCGCCGGGTCATTTGGAAGGGTCCCTTGCATCAGGAATGCACGGATCGAGTCCATCCACGAGGCTTCTTGCTCAACCTGGTGGATCTCCATCAGCTCTTCGACAATGCTCAGGTGTTGCAGATGTTCAACGAAGGTCCGGTCGGAGGTACCGACCGCAGCGATGGCCAGCCGCGACAAGGCATCCGCCCGGGAGTTCTGTTGCCAGGGTATATAAAAGATCTCAAAAAATTTAAGTTGTGACACCAGGTCCCGTACCTAATCCAAGTACTTGACTAAGGAAGGATCACTCGCTTCAAATTCGCCCTTCAGCTGGTTGACTACCAGCTGGGAGTCGGAGAAGGCACGGACCCTACCAATGCCCAATTCATTCGCTATCTTCAACCCTGCCAGCAGAGCTTCATACTCTGCCTGGTTGTTCGACACCTGGAATGCAAAATGCAGGGCATACTCCAAACATTGCCCATTAGGGTCAGTTAGGATCAAGCCTGCACTGCACCCCGAGAGATTGGAAGCTCCATCTACGTGCAGGATCCACACGGGCTCGGCCTCTCCCGCGAGGTCGGCTTCTCCTGCGGGGTCAGCCACAGGCGTCTCAACTGTTGTCGGGGTTGTCTCCGTCCCCCAAGTGCATTCCGCAATGAAATCAGCTAGTACTTGGACTTTTAAGGACGACCGTGGCTGGAAAGAGATGTCAAACTCACCCAGCCTGACGGCCCACTTGGCGAGCCGTCCGGAGGTGTCAGGGCTTCGGAGGATTGCCCTGAGGGGCTGGTCTGTCAGTACGACGATCGAACGTGCCTGGAAGTAGGGCCGGAGGTGCTTTGTTGCTATAACCAATGAATAAACCAGCTTTTGCACCTGCTTTTTAGTGGTCGGATGAGTCATGTCGATGATGGCTTTGATCTTTTTGGGGTTGACCTTAATACCTCTTTGAGTGACTAGGAAGCCGAGAAACTTTCCGGAGGTCACTCCGAAGATACACTTGGCGGGGTTCAGCTTCATCCTGTGGCGCCTCAACGCATCGAAGGACTCCTGCAGGTCCCTGATGTGATCGGCCCTAAGGAGGCTTTTGACAATAATATCATCGACGTAGGCATCCATGTTCCTTCCAAGCTGATCTTCAAAGACTCGGTTGATCAGCCTTTGGAAGGTGGCGCCCGCATTCTTTAAGCCAAAAGGCATCATCTTATAACAATACAGGTCCCTGTCCATGACAAAGGCCGTCTTCTCCTCATCTTCGGGATGCATCCTGATCTGGTTATACCCGAAGAAAGCATCCATGAAGCTCAAGAGTTGGTGGCCGGCTGTCGCGTCTACTAGTTGATCGATTTTCGGCAAGGAAAAACTGTCCTTGGGGCACGCCTTGTTGAGGTATGTGTAATCCACACAGATCCTCCACTTCCCACTAGCCTTCTTAACCATGGCGACATTGGCCAGCCACTCCGGGTAATGAGACTCCCTGATGAAGCCAGCATCGAAGAGCTTCTTCACTTCCTCTTCAATGGCCTTCTGCCTTTCGACGGCGAAGCTCCTCTTCTTTTGCCAGACAGGCCTATAAGTATGATCTACCATGAGCTTATGGGTGATGATATCCGCCGGAATGCCTGGCATGTCCGACGCCGACCAGGCGAAGATGTATGCATTTCTCCTCAAGAAGTCGACCAGCTCCCGCCTAGCCCCCTCTTCTAGAGCACTCCCTATCTAGAGGACTTTTGTAGGATCATCCTCTTTAAGGGGCACAAATACGATCTTCTCGACGGGCTAACCGTGGCTGTCGGCGTCGTCTCTAGGATCAAGCTGCTCGAGTGTGGGGCGCCCGTCTAGCTGCTTGTCATGAATAGCTAGGCACTGCCTGGCCACTCTACGGTCTCCCCTCAGCTCCCCAACTCCGTTACGGGTCAGAAATTTGGCCAGCAGATAGTAAGTGGATACGATGATCCGGAACTTGTTGAGGGCCGGCCGACCCAAAATCGCGTTGTACGCCGAGGTCGTACGGATGACCACAAAGTTGACGGAGAAGGTTCGCTGGTAAGGTTCCGTCCCAAGGGTCACGAGTAAGGCAATCTCCCCCTTAACCCCGACGGTGTTCCCTCCGAAGCCAGTGAGCGGCGCCATGGACTCCCGCAGTCTAAACCTGGATAAGTTTATTTGGACAAAAGCGTCATACAGTAAAACATCCACGCAACTTCCATTATCAATAAGGACGCGCTTTACATCATAGTTGGTGATGATAGCAGACACAACTACAGGGTCATCACCCGGGAGAGGAGGCTCTGAGAGGTCCTCATCAGAGAAACTGATTATACTGGATCCCTTGGGCCTCTTTACAATGTCCTGGTCCTTTTTCCGCCCCCAGTTAGATCGTCGGTGCAGCATGCCAACGCCTCCATCTATAGGGTGCTGATTGGAGGCTCAGCCTCCCCCGAGGGGTCTCTAACAGTTGAAGTCCCGGCCCGATCCTGGCGGGGTCGGACGTACTTGTTCAGATACCCTCTCCTGATGAGATCCTCGATGGTGTCCTTCAGCTAGAGGCACTCTTCCATGTCGTGCCCATGGTCCCTGTGGAACCAGCAGTATTTGTTTTTGTTCCTGGAGGCAGGAGGACCTCTCATCGGTCGAGGCCTTTGGAAGAAGGCCTCGTTCTCGATCTCCATCAAGATTTTCTCCCGCGGCAGGGAGAGGAGTGCATAGTTGTTGAACCGCTTGAGGTAGTCCCTCTGCTTGGGGCTCTAGCACCGGGTGGATCGGCCGTCGTCGCCAGGAGGTCGAACTGCGAGGGCCTTATCGCCCCGCTTCTTCGGGGCTGACCTCCCCTCAGCCTGACACCGGTTCGCCGACTGTTCTTCCGCCAGGACGTATTTGTGCGCCTTGGCCAGCAGGTCAGTGTAGCTCGCCGGAAGCTTCTTGTCCAGGGAGAATGTGAGCCTAGACGAGCAGAGTCCCCTCTTGAAGGCTGACATGGCCACCGCTTCATTCAAGTCGGGGACCTCCATAGCGGTCGAGTTGAAGTGGGCCATATAGTCCCGGAGGGTCTCTCACTCCGCTTGTTGGATGAGGAAGAGGCAGTCGGTGTTTTTCGGAGTTCGACTACAAGTCCTGAAATGAGAAAGGAAAAGGATTTCGAGTTGAGAAAAGGAATGGATCGTACCTGGACGGATGGCGGAAAACCATATCCGCGCAGCCTTCTTCAGAGTTGTCGGGAAGGCGATGCAGTGGAGGGCGTCGGACGCGTCCTGCACCATCATGTGGACCTTATAGGTGCCCAGGTGGTCCAAGGAATCGATGGTACCGTCGTAGGGGCCCACCTATGGGATCTTGAAATGTCGGGGGATAGACTCCCCCAGAATCTCTGCGGAGAAAGGTGGACGAGTGTCCTGTGCCTGCCTTCCCTCAGCATTCTGCCATTCAACAATCTCGGCAATACGCTCCTCCATGCGTATAATTTTGCTACCGTAGTCGTGCGGGTCTGCAATAGGGCGCCGGACGTCGAGAGGGGCAGAGTCGACGAAAGAGGGGGAAGCTGACCTCGCCCTCTTTCCTTCAGCGCGGGCCCTTAAGGACCCCTGGGGTTCTGGAACAGCGAGGGACGGGGGCGGAGGCGCCTCCGGCCGCTGGCTGACGCCAGCGATAGGCTGATTGTTGATGCAGGAAGCCGCCGGCGGCTGCTGTTGATGGTCCGCCATTTCCTGGAAATGCTGGACCGCCGAGGTAAGCGTCTCAATGCGATTTACCAGCATTTGGAATTGCTGCAACCCTAAGGTGATAGTGGGCTCAGCGATGGCGGCGGCATTGCTTTCCGTGCGTGGCGCGTTGGGTCCCTGATGAGAACGCCCTCCCCTCGCGGAAATACTCCGAGTTCTTCCTCTTGCCATGGCTGGAACTTTCCCGTCAATCTTTCCTTTTAGAATAAGGAGCGCAACGAAGGTTCAAAGACGCCTTCCTTCTAGCACCAATCTGTTGCCGCTTTTCCTCCTGGACCGGGCTCGGTGGATACGCCGGAGAGCTCTTCGACCAGTCGACCTGCAGAAAGTCCCTAGGCGTCGGAGGAGCTCCGGCGGGATACTCCGATGCTTAAGTTAGCAGAGGAATCAGAGCAACAGAATGGAAAGAGCTTAGGGAATGGAGTTCGCGATGGGAAAGAAGAACGTTACCTCTTGGCGAAGGTCCCTCGGGTGCCTTTTATAGGCATGGAGTGCCGCTAAATTCTGTTGGGGAACAAGCTAGGAAAGCTCGAATATGTCCCCAGGAAAATCGGCATGGTGGCGAGGTCGTGGGTTGGCGGCGTGGCAGGAGCGTCGAAGTGATGGCCTGGCAGCAAGGGTCGTGGCCATGCAGCGGAATCCGTTACAACCGAATGTCAGAACTTGTCAGGGAGAAAGGCTCCTGAAAATTTCCGGCGGCTCCTCCAACAGTGGATCAGCCACGGCCTCAAAGAAGCCAACCGTAACGCCCATCAGGGCCTCAAAGAAGTCGACGGACGGACGGGGAGGCGCCTGCCGACCCTCGAAGCTCCCAGGGTCGGCCCTTCGGAAAAGGGAGCCGCGGGGTCCTCTCCAAGAACCGAGGGAGTCGGATCCCGCGCGAGGATCAGCCGACCGGACGCCTGGAGCCGGTCCGACCCTGGTCTAGCTACCGGGCACAACACAAGGGAAGAGAAATAAAATTCCTTTTCTTTTCTTTTTTTTTTTTTTTTTTTTTCTTCTCTCCTCACGGATCCTTCTTTTCTTTTATTTCCCGAACTCCCGACCAGGCCCCTAAAATTCATTGCGATTCAAAAAGTACATATTCTATTGTGAAAAGATTACTCTTTGACTCGTGTTCTTCCCTTTCATTTTGACGATTCCTATCTTCCCCTATTCTTTGGTTTCTTCCATCTCTATCATCATCACAAGCTTGAAAAAAACTACTCGGTACGCCTCTCTCTCTCTCCTCTTTCTCCCCTTTTCTTCCTCCAGTGAATCTTTCTCCATTTCTTGCCCAAAAGTAACGCAAAAGCATCAAACAAAACCGTTAATATTCGTCAGAAAAGCCACCAAAAAGACTTGTTGAATCAACAAGAACAAACCCAAAAAACCTGAATAAACTGATAAAAAAAATCCAACTTAGCATCAAATAATACCCAAACCAATTAAAAAGGAATTAAATCAACAACAAAAACAAAAACAAAAAACGGGGAAAAAAGCAGAGAGAGAGTGAGAGGGGTAAGCTGAACCTTGGCAGCAGGGTGCTGGCGCTCGACGAGGGACCTCAACAAGGCCACCTTCCTCCTCTCATTATCGTCACTCCCAGTGAGATCACCGTAGCCTTGAGGGTCCATGGCCTCGGGAATCCTCTGCCGATGGACTCCAAGAACGGCCCCAACCAACTGCCTGTATACATAAACAACAGGAAAAGAGTGAGAAAAAGAGAAGAGATAGACTGCCGTTGATTTGTGTGGTTTCATGTTCCACCCACCTTCTAAAATATAATGCAGCAAAAGACAATAGAGGTGGAAGGTGACGCGACCCCGAGCTGAAGTCTTTTTTTTATTATTATTTTTATTTTTAATGATAAGAACCCCGAGCTGAAGTCTTAAATGCCCGGTTTCTTCCGCGATGGAGGAGGGGTCAAAGAAGAGGAAGCAAACAAGGCCCTCGTCTCCACAAGATCTGGTGGTATTTACACCCGCACGCGAGCAACGGGGTTTGGGTTATATCTTTCGCCCGAAAGGATAGTTGATCTTGCGATGTCGCCCGTCGGATCGCTCTCCGCACAGCTCTTGAAGCAACTATGGCGCGATCCACCGGTGATTTCGCGCGAAGGATACAACCCCGTCCCCGAGCCGTGGGGCCTATCGCCCTCTCCTCATTAAGTCCAAGTGGAAAACAGGTGCCAGCCAACCATAAAACCTCGGAATCGCGTTTATCAGTGGGCTACGGATGGCTTTGACGTTGGATCCAGAATTGGGAGGCATGAAGCAGGGAATTTCTAAGTAGTGATGGCTAATAACAAGATAAATTGATTTATCCTGATCAACATAAAAGGTTTGAAATAAAATTGAAATAGTACAATTTACTCAAAGGTTTTATATTTTTTCAATCCAAAGTTTCGTAGGCTAGAGTTCAGAAAAGATCTGTATCCAAAAATCTAAAACTTTATTTGATTCATTAAAGGCATACATTCTCGTTTATATTGACATGGAGGGTGAGATCCCTCGGGATCCAGGGATTTTGTAAGACAGCCTAATCTTTGATAATAATGTCAATATTTTGAACTTTCTTATTCTAGTTAATTCTAGACCTTGATAAAAATATATGGATCGATTCTAAATTCTATCACCTGGACAAAATGATCGATCATAAGGTTTCTTGGATGGTGCTCCCTCGAATGATCCGAATGATGATTCGGTTGATGCTAATCCTCGTGCACCTAGATAAGTAACAGCCGAGTCAAGTCATACCTCAGCGTTTGACAGATTTTTGTAATTAAAAGGCATGACCAATTTTTTAAAGGGATCAATGTCCTAAGTAAAAAGCATGACTAATTTTATACAAAAAAGAGAACTTCAATTAAAAAGCATAGCTGATCCCATACAGTAAGAAATGATTCCACCAAGGACCTTGTATGATTGGATCTCTGATAGCTATCACATTCTACTAAATTTCTCTTGGAATCTCTTCATCTAAAACAAGCTCATGAACTTTGCATATAAAAATGGTGCTCCAAGAGTCCTTAAAGTATGACATCCCGAAACCTAGTCTTTGCTCTCATTTTTTTCTATCTATTTCTAGTTCATAATTTGTGTTAAAGGGTTCATGCTGAAGCAATCTACAATCAAAAATTTTCTTATTGGTTTCTCACTCTCTTTGTATATATTATTTTTATCAAATTTTTATATTTTATAATTTATGGAATAATATTTCTCTTGAATCGAATTATTTAAAAAATAAATCAAAAAATGTAGTTTTTTTATAACAAAAAAATGTAGTTAAATAGCTTGTTAAATGATATTTTTCTACTTGACTGATATCTTATATTTTTTTATTGATATAAGTATAGAATTTTAATTAAATTTAAATTTTGATTCGAATCTAATAAACATATTTTAGATTTAGATATAAGCACGATTCGGCCTGATGGGCTTGGAGATGGCATTTCCGGTTGGATTCACATTTTCGCATGTCGATAGCGTCAGCGGAACCGGAGAGGCGTGGAGGAAATCACAGGCGAAGTGGATCAGGATGACCTACCATTCACCAATCACCGTCCTATAACCTGGCCCATCGTCGGAGCTGGACCATAGATCATAAAGAGGCAGGCACCACAGTATACTGTAATTAAAAAAAATATGTACTCGATACGTGTAATTAAAAAAAATATGTACCTTCCAGCTTCAGCGTTTGATTCCCACCAGGCCAATGTACTTCGGGTGCTGAAAAAATTGAGACTATTGATTACGGTGGTCGTGCCTTTTTCGCCGTTTAAGTCACGCATTTAGTACGAGGATTGGTATTTTTTTTCGGTCCGATAGATATCCAATTCAATTTTAATGAAATGGATAAAATTTAATTTATTTAATTTATAAATGAATATGAATTATATAAAAATATTCGACTTGAATTTGGATCGATATGGATAGTTATATGTCCCGATCGAAATTCGACTCATTTATATATATAATAAAATATTTTTATAAAATATTTAAATAAATTAGATATGGGATGGATATATCCGATCGACCCGATTTGACCCGATCTGTTTAGGTTTTAAATAACTATATTTTATGAGATCGGGTATACCCAATCCGATCCAATCCAAACATGATTTTTTTTATACTCGATCCGATCCGAGACGGATATGGGACAGGTATGGGACAAAAAAATTTTTTACGGAACGAATATGAATTTTGAATGACCCAATCCAAATCCTATCCGTTGACATTCTTAATTTATTGTGAAACTACAAGCTGCCGTCTTTATTGCATTTAACTTGCACTTTCTACTGTGGTGATCTACCCAGTACATTGTATCTTGCTAGCATGGTTGAAACATTTTAACAAGTTTTCCGTTCTATTTTAACGGTGCAAGGATTTGTGGACCCTATATGATATGTTGCAGCACTTAGTGATCTAATGATTTGGATTTAATCAGCACTATTCTAGTGTAGTGCATGCTTTTATATTAAATAGTAATGATATTGAGATCTACTCGAATGACGGAATAAGTTAGAGAAAAAAATATCGATAACTGTATTTATAAAAAAATCTTAATTAAAAATGGCTCTGGCAAAATCCCTCGACACTTAAGTTAGTATCTCATAATATAGAGCATAAATGGGACGATGAAAATAAAGTGAAGGCACATGCACATAGGGGGTACATACCTTTGGAAGATTCGTTAAAAACCTCCTTTTATACTCAAGCCTTAAGAATAATTTGGAGATATCTTGAAATAATGGTAGGTGGACAGGAAGTGATCGGATTTTGGCCTTCATCATGATTACTAGGAGAAAATCATCCTTTATCTGGGTATTGCCCAGCGAAACAACCCAAAAATGGGATGAATTGGATATTTCAAAAACTTAAAATAAGTATGTACTGAATTTTGAAAATAGTGAAGTGTTGTATTACAAATATATGTGCTGAATGAAACTATATATAATGCTTGAAAAAAAAGAGGAGGAGAAAAGTAATATAGACAAATACAAGTTTTTATAGTAGTTTAGTACACTCTAAGCACCTACTTCCACTCTTCAAGAATCTCTTGAAAATTTTACATAATCTCTCATAATTACAATTGATTTATTTTTTGGGCTCAAAAATCAAATCCTTGTTGGTTTTCTCACTTAGGCTCACCAACATAATCTTATAATAAGCTAACCCGAGGCTTGCAATCTAATTTAAAGATTTGGAAGGGCCTATCCCCCAGTTTCAATCTCCTTGAAACTAGTTACAATTCAAAAACTAAAGTACAAAAGATTTTAGGCACAAAAAGCTCTCTAAAAGGGCAAAAAAAGGTTAATGAAGCTCGTGGATGTTACTTTGAGTTGTCTTCTTCAATAAAAAGCTTCAATGATTGTAATGATTACTGATTGTTAAGAATTAAAGTCATACTATTTAAGAACAAAGACTTTTATTTTGGAAGTTAGCTCTTGGAAGATTCTCTTGGAAGCGCTTGTCTTTCTCTAGAATTCTCTTACTTCTTCAATGAGTTTGGAGTGTAATAAATATACTCAAAGTCTTCAAAAAAATAGTTTATGACTATTAGAGGATAAGAACTAGCCATTTAGACTCAAAATCCAGCTTTCTGCAATTATAAAAATATAGCCGTTATGTGATGTCAGATATGCAAGTATCGATATTTCACTCTATGAGTCTACACCTTAAGTTAACACTTGAAGTCCTTGAGTCGATACTTAGATTATTTTAAAAAATAATGCTCTCTAGAATCATCTTGTGACATCGACACTAGGAGCATGAGTCGATCCTTGAGTCGACACATTAAGTCGATATTTGAGTCTAGGTATCGACACTTGAGATTGTACCAAGAATTTTAGCTTTCTATTAATTCCCATTATATCGATACTTGGAGCTTGAGTTGATCTTTGAGTCGACACCATGAGTCAATACTTGAACCCTAGGTATCGATAATTGACTGTGTTGGTTGAAACTCTACATGCCAAACTAGTTTCTTTTCTAGTTCTTTTCTAAGTGTCAATACTTAACTTTCTTGAGTCAATACTTGACTTGTGCTATCTTTAAAATACATGCCAATCATAGAGTTTTGAATAATTGACATGATTCCTTCCACTTCAACTTTTAATTGTCCATTAAAATGAGGTTTTCATGGCCTTTCTACTTGAGATGACTTTCAAAACAAGAATTCTTCTTACTTAAGGATTGATCATTACTTATAGGATTTAAAGGATACTTGAAACATTAATCTCACAACTCCAACAAATTATAAGTACCTCATACATACTTAAACATTTTATTATTCATCAAAATCAAGGCAGGAGCCAACACTGGGATATCCTCTTTCCATTAATGGAGGGTTTTGTTTTATCTATCTTTCTGCCATTTGACTTAATTGCTCTAGAAATTATGGCCTAAAAAGGGGCCATACTTTTTTAATAGTTGAGATCCGTTCTTGATTATAAGATTTGATTGTTTGTCTATTGGGATAGGCATATGAGGATGAGCATCATTAGACTTTGTAAGAACCTACCAATTAGGCCTTTCTGGGTTGAAGTCGTCAATCCAAG
The DNA here is from genome assembly GCA_021397845.1 of Areca catechu. Classification (NCBI taxonomy): domain Eukaryota; kingdom Viridiplantae; phylum Streptophyta; class Magnoliopsida; order Arecales; family Arecaceae; genus Areca; species Areca catechu. The sequence continues at coordinate 120,901,867 of CM038043.1, forward strand.
CTGACTTCAACCCATATTCAAATAAAAAAGTTTTGAGAGATTAGAGCAAGGGAGGCATGATGCCCTGCCCGACCCATCTTCATGGTGGATGGGACCACCTAACGGTAGTCAGTGCAAGCGAGCTAGACCAGTGTGATCGATCGATGACCGTTGGAGGCCATTCGCTGGTCCTTATCTTCTATTAAGCCAAGGTAATCCATTCAAACTTTTCTCTTTAGATTCCCCTCTTCCTTCGATTGATCCCCATCAAAGCTTTTCCCCACTACCTCTCCCTTCTTCCTTCCCAGTAGCTGTTGAACCATGCATAGTAGCCCAAACCTCCTCCCCTTCCTCCCCAAAACACCTAAACCTCCTTTTGGTCCAAGAATATTTAAGCCATTCGGCCCCTTTCACCAACAGGAACAAGCATTGCTAGTTGCATCCTTGCTATCGCCATCCGTTGCTGGTAAGCCCCTCTCCCCCTCTGTCTTCTTTTTGGTTTTGTTGTTGCTACCGTGACAACAAGGGACAATGCCCTGTTCTCCTATTTTTCCCTCTCTCATCTTCTCTATTGGTGGCCAGACTACCACCTATGGCTGTTTTCGATTGCGGCATCTCCACCTCCCTCTCTATCTAGCCTGCCCCTAGGTCGAACCACCACCCCACTATTGGGAATTGTATCCCAAAGTCAATCGTCTAGGCTGTAGACAGTTGTGCTATCTTGTAACTGTATAAGATTTTTTAATGAATAAAAGTTATTCTTTGGCTGTTCATCATATTTACATTTTCCTGAAATGAACTCTTGTATGATGGAGTCCTTAGAACTACATTGTTTGATATAGAGAGGATATATCAAGTAGTTCTTAAACTGGTTCACAACCAAATGATACATTATTATAGGACGACAATGTATCAAGTGTAGATTGTTGTATATCATATTTTTTGGTTGTCCTCTTAACCAAGGAGTGTGGAAATACTGGTGTGACATGCAAGTAAAATGTATGACATCTTACCGAATGTGACAATCTGCGGAGCTCCCTTCTGTTAAAGGGTTGCTCATGAAGGGGATATGGGTATATGTATCCCTCAGACCTGAGATCACCATAGTAGCTTGTAAGCAACTCACTATACTTTGGTACCGGACTACCTGGATTTCTAATCCAGTGACGGAAGGTTTCTAGGTACAGTCAAGTACTTGTGAAGCGGTGGTAGATCAAGACGGAATTAACCCCTCCAAATAGTTTGGAGTGAATGACTCACTATGTTTTAATTTAGCAAATTCTTGGCCAGGATAGTTCTTGTGAGGAGTCACAGAACTTGTAAAGTTGAGACACAATCTGGATAAACCATATTAGGGTTGACAGTCAAACCCTAGGTCATCTTGAGCATTTTGAGATCAAAGGGATGAATTATGCGGTAACCATATGCCAGAGGTTCTTATGAGGTGCTATGCATCTTCGACCTATCCGGACGTCGGGTATCATTGCTAAATGAGGACTTTGATTGGTGCTGAAAATATTCCAGTACTACCGACCTAGTGTTCGAACCTATGGGGTCACACACCATAGGAATTTCTATCTGATCTTAAGACTGATCAATGATTGAGAATCGTTTGCCGTCATTGGAGGTTCATATGATTGACCATGTTTCAAGTGTCGACACTTGGATTTTTGTAAGTATCGACGCTTAGGAAAGTGTGGACACTTGGCATTTTGTAAGTGTCGACACTTACTGTGACGGGCATATTTCTGGAAAGAATTTCTGGAATGTTTGACTTCGAATTTTGAATTTGAAAATCGAGTTTTTTGGATAATTTTGGCTCCAAGCTTTCTTGATATGATAGTCATACTAACCTTCTTTAGCTTGAATCCATTTGGAATAGCCCTTGACTCTCTCCCCCAATCACTCCTCCTTCCTCTTTCCCCCTCTCATGGCTGTCCCTATAAATGAAGGTCATTGTAGAGGCTGCTAAGGTTACAACAACAACAACAAGAGAGAAAAAGAAAAAAAAAGAAGAAGAAGGGCTTAGTAAGGACTAGGGATTGGGTGTGAGAAACCTAACATTCAAGCTAGGTCTTGGGAAGAGTGTTTCTTGGGAAGGGTTCCACCACTCCTCCTTGTCTTCTTGGAAGAAGAAGTTCGGCCCGAAGGATCCTGAAGAATTAGCACTCTGAGGGAGTTGATCAGAGTCGAGCCCTGGTGTGGATCACCTGTAGAGGCCAGACACTTGTGTGGCTCGAGCGCCCTCATTCTTCTTCTCAGCACTTTCAGAGATATTAAGATATGGTACTTTGTATCTTTGTATGTTTCTTTTTGTTGATGTTTTGCTTGCATGCTAGATCATTATGCTAGATTCTGTTGCGGGCAGATCGATAGATCATTTTGTGATGGGGGACATGTATCGAATGATGCATTTGAAGAATTAGATGGACTAAATGAAAATGAAATAGATAAACATGTAGCTATTCTACGTAAAAGAAATAGAATTATATGAAAGGAACATAAGGAAAAGAACTAAACTAGAAAAGAATCTCTCAAAGTAATTAAGACGGGATCTTCGTGGTTAGGAAACCACACAGGTTAGGGCTAGCCTACTTTCCTATTTCAGATATGAAAGAAGATTATAAAGATGGCTATCCGGCTATTAATAATCTGAAATTCAGAAAATGGACACTCAAGATGAAGTACTAAGAATAGCAAGGAGTTACTATAGATCTAAAGGCACCTTGTTTATGATTCCTTGGCACAGTAGACCTTCACCTTGAAAACTAGGAGACCCGGGGATCCTGCATAGATACATAGTAAAATTAAAAGATTTAGGTGGAAGAATAGAGAAATGGAAGAGGAAATTAGGAATGGAAGAAATGGCTTAGATTTGGCTTTAAGTAGATCTCCTTTGGCGTCCTTTGCTTGAATCATCTTCAATTGTTGGCGTGGAGAACTCCATTATAGATGATCTCTTTTGGAAGATGGGAAGGTTGAAATTGGAGAGGCTTGAAGAGGATTCTTCAAGGGTGGCCGAATGGGATTGGAAAAGGGACTAGTAGCTTGTTTGGTTAAGTATCCTAGGTCTCACACCTACCTTCTCTCAAGGGTCTTTGGCTAGCAAAGGAAGAAAGCTTTCTTAGAAAAAAAAATTTCATTTCATTCATCATTCCCATTACAAGAGAATTCTAGGAGCTTTTATAAACCTTAAGCTCCTTTTCAAATTCAAAATGCAACACTTTTCATGGAGAAAATCAAGGGGTGTCCCATGAAGATAAGAGTGGCCCATTCAAATTTAAATCTCCTAATTACAAGGTGGGCACCCATAAAGAGTGGAGCTTCATTCAAATTTGAAAATTCATGGTTGATGTGTCTTGGTGATGTGGCATGATTTATCCTCCAAGTTGGCATGACTTGTCTTCCAAGGTGGCATGGTGCTTTGATGATGTGGTGCTCCAAGTAGTTGGTGAAGTTGGTTGCACTCATTCTTGCTTAATTGACACCCAATGCAAGTAGATCTTGAACCCGACTCAATACAAAGCCAATTTAACTCTAATTGGACCCAAATTAAAATAAAACATGACTCAATTATTCAAATAAAATAAATACAGGACTCATAGACTTATTACAGGACTTAAATTTCTAGTATTCTATCCATAAAGAACTTGGCATTAGCTGAAGCCTCTTCCTGAGCCTGGTGCCCGCACCAATTTGATCTATCTATCGAGCCTTCTGCTGTGCATGTTTTAAAATAGTTTTAAGATGCATCCTTCCTACCCTTCTTGCATGAATAGTTTCACCTTCAATGGTATCGAAGCAATAGGTTCATTTTGTAGTAAAATGATGCTAGCATGCTTTAACATCACCTTTCTTAAAGTACTTGGATTGAGTGCTTCACCATGGCCGTCTGGTTATAGGAGAGAAGTAAGGCTGCAAGACCCTCTCTTCCCATTTAATGGGGCCTCCTATAGCGTGTCGGGGTGCCGATGTGATTGACTCTTGAAAAGAAAAAGAAGAAAGAAAATATAGATTAAAAATTATTTTAATCTAATGACATTATCATAAGACAACTTTAGATAAGATCTAAGAGTTATGTTTTGATCGGATTTGTTGAAAGTTTGGAGAAACTTTAGATTTGAAATCACTATTTTTTTCCTGTCTTAGGTTGAAGTGTCGACACTTGACCAGGAAGTGTCGACACTTGGGCTCGTGAGTCGACACTCGGCCTTGGAAGTGTCGACTATAAGCGAATACAGAAAACCTGTCATTCTATTTTCTTCCTGTCTCGGGCCTTAAGTCGATCCAAGTGTCCACACTTAGTGTCGACACTTACTCCTGGTGAGTCGACACTTGGGATGAACATGCAGAAAAATAGTGAAATCAAATTTTGATTTATTATAAAATTGTGTTACATTTGTAACTTAAAATTATTTTAATTTATTTAAGGCTATTAAACTTTATTGAGAATTAAGAATGACTAAGAACTCTAGGAATGTGATTCAAAGATTTTAAGTCATTTCAATAAGCCTTAAGGATCATTGGTTAGCTTATTTTGGGTCCATAATTGGGTTAGACCTAAGTTTAGATACATTGGACTAATTAGAGAACTAATCTAATCAAAAGTTGAGTTAGGATTTCTTCTCTTTAGATCTCTCTAATAGTTAGATTAATTAGTCCATAAATCTAAATGGACCTAATTTGTGGCTCAGTAGACAGCTCGAGTCTTTAGGCTAGTCTAATCGACTTTGATGAACCGATTGGTGTCTAGGTAAGTTTAGCACTTTGATCATGGTTCTTTGAGGCTACCTCTTACCTGGCCAACTCTATTGGTGTTTAAGGCAAGACGATTAATGGCGGAACCCAACCTATGATCTCACTTACCTGGCCAATGTGGTCAATTAGGATTGATTGGATAGCTCATTGACTCATGTTAACCCTTGTCACCCAAAGTTAATCAGTCTTGACTGATTTTAGGTGCTCATGGATCATTAGTTATGAGTACCCTTTTTGTTTGCTGATATGGTCAGTGGGAGGTTGATCCATGTCTTCTCATCTCTTCATTTATCATATTAAAATTAAACCCTCTAAATTATTAGGTCATTAAAATAATAAAGTTATAGAGATAACCAAGTCATAGCCTTCCATTAAGTGAGATAGTAATGGGTCCAATAGTTGGGTGTTTATCGGCAGATCCAAAGATCGAGTGTTCATCGGGCTATTGGAATTGCTGTTCCTAATATGATGGCTCAATGCGACTCTCTTAATGGTAGTCAGGTGGGCTGGCCAAAGCCGGGCTTGACTATTTGTTAGTTAGAAGCATTGAGTTTTGTCATGTTAATGGTTGGACCTAACTAGGACCTTCAATAGGAGGCCCAAGGGCTGATTGAAGTGCACCTTGGGGTAAAACCCAGATACTAGAGGTTACTTGGAGAAGTAATCGGTTGAAGAACCTATCTTTAGACATGCATGGATGGGTCGGCCAAAGTCGGGCTCATGTGTTGTATATTGGACTCTAGTACCCACTAGGGAATTAAAGTAATTCCTCGAATTAGAGGTAGAGGCTACCAGTCTGAGCAAAATAGTGGGAGAGACCTTTAGACTAAAGTCCATGTATTTAGGTTAATAATTTATATACATTAATTAGCTTTGGTTTTCCTTTCAGATGTCTTCCAATCTGTCACTCTGATCTCTTCTTGACAACGAGAAGCTCAATAGACCCAACTTCGATAGCTGGTATCGAAGGCTTAGGATTGTCCTGGAGCATGAACGGATCTTGTATGTGATATCAGATCCGGCACCTGAAACCCTTGCTCCCAATGCTCGAGGTTCGGTTAGAGACACTTATCAGAAGTGGCTCTCTGACAGGATCATTGTCCGATGCATAATGTTGGTAGCGATGAACGATGAGTTCAGTCACAAGTTTGAGGAAGCCCAGCTGGAAGAAATCCTTCAAAGGTTAAAGGAGTCTTTCGGGACACTAGATGACGTTGAGAGGTACAGGGTCTCCTGTGCTATCTACAATGTACGGATGCGTGATGGGGCCTCGGTCACTGATCATGTATTGTACATGATCGAGATGATTTTGAATTCCCTCCCCTTTCCTATCTAAATTTTCTCGATCATTATAGAATGAATAAGCCTGCAGTTAACTACCACGGTTTGTTGGGGTTGCTGCAGACTTATGAAAAAGACCACAAACTGAACAAAGGGGTGGTGAATCTTGTGGGAGGATCTTCGGGAGGGTGTCATCCCTTTAAGAAAGGAAAAAAAAATAAAGGAAAAAAGGTACTAAATGCTTCTGGGTCCAGTTAGGCCAAGAGGGTGAAGGTTGATCAAAGCCATGTGGAGTGCTTCTTTTGCAAGAAGCAAGGCCACTGGAAGAGGAACTATCCTCTTTATATTGCATCCCTTGACCCAAATAGGTCCAAGAAGAGAAAGCAGCAGGACGGTCCTGGACAAGGTATTTATATGATAACACCTTGTAGTTTCTTTATCTGCGATACTACTAACTGGGTATTGAATACATGAAGTTCAATTTATATTTACAATTCTATGCAGGGACTTCAAGTTAGTAGAAGATTCGAGGATGGCGAGAGATTCTTGAATATGGGAAATGGAAGCCGTGTTCCAGTCCTGGCGTTGGGAGTCCTCAAACTTGTTTTCGAGTCCTGTATTGTCATTTTGAATGAGTATCATTTTTGTCCATCTTTTATTTTGAATATCATTTCTGTAGGCCAATTGGCCATGTATGGTTATGAACTATCAATAAAGAATGACATTTGCAAAATCATTTGGAATGATTTTGTAGTATTGATTGGACAAATGCGTGATGGCATTTATATACTATTGTGACCTGTTAGTGTAATATACACGTCTAGCAAATGTCCTAGGATAGATAATGTTAGTGAAACGTACATGTGGCATTGTAGGCTAGGTTATATAAATAGGAACATGATAAATAGGTTGAAAAGCGAGGGCCTCCTCGATTGTAGTGAAGATAGTTATTTCCAACCTATGAGTCCTATCTTCTTAGAAAAATGACAAAGTCACCTTTTACTAGAAAGGTAAACGAGCCAATGAGATTCTGAGTCTAGTATATACTGATGTATGCAAACCCATGAATGTTCGTGCCAGGGATGGGTACGGTTATTTCATTACATTTATAAATGACCTTTTGAGGTATGGTTATGTCTTCTTGATAAGATATAAATCTGAATGGTTTGAAATGTTCAGACGATATCGTAGTGAAGTAGAAAAACAAACTGGAAAGTGTATCAAAACACTTCGATCCGATCGAGGTGGTGAATACATTTTGGATTATTTTCTGACATATCTCGAGGAGAATGGGATTCTCTCTCAGTGGACACCTTTAGAGATATCTCAATTAAATGAAGTATCTGAGAGGAGGAATCGAATCCTGTTAGACATGGTTTGGTGCATGATAGGCTTTGCTTTTTTGCCACTATCCTTTTGGGGATATGCTCTAGAATTAGCCTGTTACCTTCTGAATAGGGTTCCAAGTAAGTCCGTTAGTAAAACACCATATGAGATATGGACTAGACGTAAGCTGACACTATCACACCTTCGAGTCTGGGGGTGCCCGGCTTATGTAAAATATTTAGAAATGGACAAACTTAGACCTAGGTCTGACCGGTGCCTATTTGTTGGGTATTCAAAAAAATCTAAGGGGTATTACTTATACTTAGCTGAAGAACAAAAGTTATTTGTCAGTCTTAGGGCTATCATTTTGAAAAAGGAGTTCCTTGGTGAAGGGACTGTAGCCCCTAAGATTGAACTTAGTGAAGTTCAACAAGTAGAAGAACCGACACACTTAAGGGACAACATAGAACCGGCTATGATTAGATCACACCCAGAGGCCACACAGGAACCATTAAGGAGATCCGGTAGGGTATCGAGTCGACCGGACAGATACTAACGGTTTCTTGGTCCGGGATGATAATCCCATTAAACTCAATGAGAATAATGAGGATCCGATCACCTATATGGATGCAATGCAGAGGTCTGACTCTAAGAAATGGCTGGGAGCCATGCGATTCAAAATAGAGTCCATGAAAATTAACAATGTATGGACATTGGTTGATCCGCCTGAAGGGATAAAACCCATTAGGTGCAAATGGGTTTTCAAAAGGGAAAGGGGCGCAGATGGGCAGGTGGAGACCTACAAAGCCCATCTGGTTGCCAAAGAATATCGTCAATGTTATGGTATTGACTATGATGAGACGTTCTCTTCTGTGGCAATGCTCAAGTCCATTCGAATCATGCTTTCTTTAGCAGTGCACTTTGACTATAAAATCTGGCAAATGGATGTTCGAACAGCTTTCCTAAATGGTGAGCTAGAAGAGGAGGCGTATATGATACAACCTGAAGGGTTCATATCCACGGACGAGTCAAAGGTGTGCATGCTTCAAAAGTCCATCTATGGATTGAAGCAAGCATCAAGGAGTTGGAACATGCGATTTGATAAGTGTATCAAGTCGTATAGCTTCATTAGGAACAGAAAAGACCTTGCATTTACAAATGGGCTAATGGTTTTGTGATTGTGTTCCTTCCTTGTGCTGTATGTGGATGACATTCTCTTAATCGAGAATGACATTCCAGCACTGCAAGGAATAAAAATCTGGTTATCATCTCTGTTCTCTATGAAGGACTTGGGTGAAACCTCTTACATACTAGGTATGAAGATCTATAAAGATAGATCTAAGAGGCTTCTGGGATGTCCCAGTCTACGCATATCAACACCGTGCTGAAACGGTTCAGCATGAAAAATTCTAAGAATGGCTATCTCCCGATAGGCACTGGAATTGATTGAAAGAAAATGGTGCAGGTGGTTTGACATGATCCTACACTAGGCATGCAAATAGCTGCGGGAGCAGAATGGATTTTAAAACTTTTTAAAAATTCGCGCAATAGAAAACTGCTCCGCCCAGAACCTAATCTATTCATGTTGCATGTAGGCATGTATCATGATATAAAAATATTTGCAAAAAATTAAACAAATAAATTTATTTATGCATGAATAAAAAATAATTTCCATACCTTTATTCCACCTGGAATAACTCTGGAATAAACCTGGAATAGGCTGGAATAGCTAGAATAAAACTATTCCAGCCTTCTTCCTTCTAGGACCGTGGGATACCCTGTTTTGAGCCTGAAAAAGAGCATCCAAAAGAGGGCTTCCGGACCTCCGTTTCCTCCCGAATCGAAGTAGCAGCAAGGTGATCGAATGTTCTTCGATCTTCCACCGAAATCTGCAAGGAATACACAGTATAAAGGGTGTACAAATTCACCCAAAAGCTGCTGCCAGAAACTCTGTTGCAGAAAAAATAGCAGCAAGTTTCCTTCGTTTGGGAGCAGCTGCAGCAAACTGGGCTCGTCTCTCTAGCTCCCAGGAGTAGAATGATACTCCCTCTAGAGGGGAGACACACCTGGGGCTCTCGGATCCTCCTTCTCGTGTGGTGCTAGCCACTGGAAGGGAGGTTAGTCACTATTGATAGCAACAACAGAACTTTGCTGCAGTCCTTGGTTTGAGCACAACAATGAACAAGAGATAAGCTCTTCTTTCTCTCCCTAAAACACTCCAAAACCCAGCCCTACAAGCACCCAGTGGATTGAAAGGAACAAGCTCAAATCAGCCTCTCAAAAAACAGCACCCAGAATTTTTGTTGCTTGCTGTTACTCAGTGTGTCATTGGCAGAAACAGGGGCTGCTTAATTTATAAGGACAGTAGGGGAAGATGGAGAGGCCAGGGAGGTTAAGAGTCCGATCAAAGAGCTGCCATTCTCTCATTTAATCAACAATAAATAGAAGAAAATGCAGCCGGTGGTGGGAGAGGAAGAGACGGCGACGTTTGGTTGTTCAGCCTCTTGTGTTCTTTCCAGCGAAAGACCGTGTAAAATGGTCACGCTGAAACCAAAAAGAACACCGGTTCAAAACCGGTCCAAGCAATCCCTCGGTTCATGGATTCCCAATCCAATTAAGAGCGGTTCAATCCAATTGAATTGGTTCAAGGGGATAAAATTGGTTCACAACCAATTGAAGGCTGAAACAAACTCCGAATCAGTTCAAAACTGATTCAGAAAAAACCTGGTGCGGTCCTGGTCAACGCAGAACAATTTTCGGTTGACACATACTAGGGTAAGATGGGGAAAAGAGTGCTCAAAAAATACCGTGACCATAAAATCGAGACGATTCTTAATCGTAATCGGTATCCGGATCAGAGAGTAATCCTCTGTGGCGTGTGACCTCATAGGTTCCAATCTAAATGGTAGCACTAGAACAATTCTAGTACTAGCATAGGAAACCATCTAGCAATGGGTCCCGGTGTCCGGATAGGTTGAAGATGCGGGAGCAAACTATCGAACCTCTGGCATATGGTTACCGTATAATTCATCCATTTGACCTCTAATGCTCAGGACGACTGAGATTGGGCTGCCAACCTAGACTGAGTCAGTCGACTACGTGTCTCAACCTTGCAAGCCCAGTGACTCTTCACTAGGACTACCTCGGCCGAGGATTTGCTAAATTGAGATACTGCGAGACATTCAATCCAAACTGTTTGGACAGGTCAATTCCATCTTGGTCCATCACTGCTCCACAAGTACTTGCTTGTATCCAGAAACCTTCCGTCACTGGATTAAAAATCCGGGTAGTCCGGCACCAAAGCACAGGGAGTTGCTTGCAAGCTACCGTGATGACCTCAGGTCAGAGGGACACATATACCCATATCCAATCATGAGTATTCCTTTGGCAGAAAGGGGCTGCACGGAGTCACGTTCAATGAGATATCCATATCCCACTTGTAGATCACATCAGTGTCACCACACTCATTTGGTCAAGAGGACAACCAAATGATGTGAACTACAACAACCTATACTTGATATATTACAGTCCAGTACAATATATCCTTTGGTTGTGAACAAGGTTTAAGGACCACTCGATACATCCTCTCTGTATCAAAGTCAGTGTAGTCCTAAGGACTTCATCACATGGAAAGAGTTCATTTCAGGGAAATTCAATATGTGATGAGCTGCCAAAAAAAATATTTTATTAATTCATAGAAAGAGTATAATACTGAGCTCAACCACCTACAACTCAGGCGATTGGCTTTGGAACACAATTCCCAACATTGATCTCTCCAAAAAGAATTATGCGATAACTCTTGAAGAGAGAGAGCATATGAGTAGAATCCCATATGCTTTGGTAGTGGGTTCTATCATATATGCCATGACATGTACTAGACCAGATGTGGCATACTTACTAGGCATAGTGAGTATCTACCAGTCTGACCCAGGTGAAGCTCATTGGAAAATGGAAAAGACCATCCTTAAGTATTTATGAAATACTAAGGACCAATGGCTAATTTATGGAGAATCTGACTTGAAACTTGTGGGGTATACTGACTCCAGTTGCCAGTCAGATAAGGATGATAGCAAGAGTGTGTCAAGATTTATCTTTACCCTGAGCAGAGGAGCTGTCTGCTAGAAAAGTTCCAAGCAGCCTACTATGGCGGACTTTGTATGCGAAGCAGAGTACATTGTAGCATCATATATAGTAAAGGATGCTATGTGGTTGCAGAAGTTCCTTGGCAAGTTGGGAGTGGCACATTCCCTGGATGGTCCTGTTCCGGTATACTGTGACAGCACTAGAGCCATTACTCAAGCCAAAGAGTTGAAGTCTCATCATCATACAAAGCATATTCTGCGCTATCACTTTGTACGAGAGATCGTGGAACGAGATGACATTGACCTTCAGAAGATCGATGGAAAGGAGAACCTAGTTGACCCCTTCATTAAAGCTATCGGAATTTAAGAGTTCGACTGTTGTAAACAAAAAATGGGAATGAGATTCTGTACCGATTGGCTTTAGTCCAAGTGGAAGTTGTTGGGAATTGTGTCTCAAAGCCAATCATCTAAGCTATGGACGATTGTACTATCTTGTAACTGTATATAATTTTTTAATGAATAAAAGTTATTCTTAGGCTGTTCATCATATTTATATTTTCCTAAAATGAACTCTTGATGATGGAGTCTTTAGAACTATATTGTTTGATATAGAGAGGATATATTAAGTAGTTCTTAAACTGGTTCACAACCAAATGATACATTGTTATAGAACGACAATATATCAAGTATAGGTTGTTGTATGTCACATTTATTGGTTGTCCTTTTAACCAAGGAGTGTAGAGATACTGGTGTGATATGCAAGTAAAATGTATGACATCTCACTGAATGTAACCATCTGCAGAGCTCCCTTCTACCAAAGGATTGCTCATGAAGGGATATGGGTATATGTGTCCCTCAGACCTGAGATCACCATGGTAGCTTACAAGCAATTCACTATACTTTGGTGCCGGACTATCTAGATTTCTAATCCAGTGATGAATGGTTTCTAGGTGTAGTCAAGTACTTGTGGAGCGATGGTGGATCAAGATGGAATTGACCCCTCCAAATGGTTTGGAGTGAATGACTCACTATGTCTCAATTTAGCAAATCCTTGGCCAGGGTAGTTCTTGTGAGGAGTCATAGAACTTGTAAAGTTAAGATACGATCTGGATAAACCATATTAGGGCTGGCAGTCAAATCCTAGGTCATCTTGAGCATTTTGAGGTCAAAGGGATGAATTATGCGATAACCATATGCCAGAGGTTCTTATGAGGTGCTCTGCATCTTCGATCTATCCAGACATTGGATATCATTGTTAGATGAGAACTTTGACTGGTACTGGAAATGTTCCAGTGCTACCGGCTTAGTGTTCAAACCTATGGGATCACACACTATAGGGATTTCTATATGATTTTAAGGCTGATCGACGATTGAGAATCGTTTGCCATCACCGGAGGTCAATATGATTGACCATGTTCCAAGTGTCGACACTTGGACTTTTGTAAGTGTCAACACTTAGGGAAGTGTTGACACTTGGTATTTTATAAGTGTCAACACTTACTGTGATGAGCAAATTTTTGGAAAGAATTTCTGGAATGTTACTTTGAATTTTGAATTCAAAATCCGAGTTTTTTGGACATTTTTGGCTTCAAGCTTTCTTGGTATAATAGTCATACTCACCTTCTTTGGCTTGGACCTATTTGGAATGGCCCTAGACCTCTCCCCCAATCACTCCTTCCTCTTTCTCCCTCTCATGGCTGCCCCTAGAAATGAAGGTGTTGGCTCTATCCCATGATTTTGATGAATAACAAAACATTGTGTACATATTTTGTACTAATGGTTGAATTGTAGTTATGAGTTTTCAGGTTTCAAGCACCTCAAATTCTCAAAACTAGAGTATCATGGCATGCTTTGGAAGTAAAGCATTTTTTGTGATTTGAGAAGTCTTCTCCATTGAAAAAGGATACAAACGGGTTCAATTATTGTTTATATATGTTACATTTAAGTTTCATAAAAAATCTTTATGTTTTTGGCATGATTGATACTTGTTTTTAAAAATTGCAGAACCAAGTGTCGACACCAAGGAGCCCAAGTATCGATACTTCAGCATTTGGCATGCTAAATTTTCCTATCGCATGCCAAGTGTTGACACCCAGAACTCAAGTGTCGACACCTGAAACTTAAGTATCGATACTTACGATCCCAAGTGTCAACTCAAGGCCTGAAGCTTTTTGAAAATATAGAACATGCCTTTGGAGAATTTTTGTGTCAAGTATCGACACCTGAGAATCAAGTGTCGACACTTGAAAGTTCAAGTGTCGATACTTGGAAACTAAGTGTCGACACTTGGAAACTAAGTGTCGACACTTGAAACTAAGTGTCGACACCTGATAGCCAAGTGTCGATACCTGACAGCTAAGTATTGACACTCGGGTTCTGACAGCTTCAACGGATCTATTTTCTGATAGCTTGAATTTGTATTTTTTAGCTCCTAATGGCTAGTTCTTGATCTCTAATAGTCTAAAACGATTTTTTGGATGTTTTTCATGTATTTAAGCTTCACCAAACTCATTCATGAAGAAAGAGAAAGGAAAAAAGCAAGAAAATATCCAAGAGTTAAAGCCTTTCTTCAAGAACTCCATTTCCAAAAGCTAAAAAGGAGAGATTCCATTAAAAAAGCCTATATTTCTTTCATTTCATCTTTCCAAAAGTGTTCTTGAGAAGATTCCAAGTCAAGTCATATCAAGCAATCATTCAAGAGCTTCAAAGATTCCTCATTCCACTCTAAGAAGAGAGTTTGCTTGTGTTTAAATTCTTGTATTATGAATTTATTATTGTTTGACCTAGCTTTCAAGGTTCTTGAAAGTAGGTTGTAAGGGTTGTTGGTGAGCCAAAGGTACAAAACCAACTAGGGTTTACTTGTGAGCCCGAAGCCAAAACAAGTTATAAGGTTTGTTAATGAGCCTAGGTGACAAAACCAACTTGGTTTTGACATGTGAGCTTTGGAAAACAAGTTAGCTATAATCTTTGAAGAGATTATAGTAAAAATTTCCAAGGGGAGCTTGGGGAGTGGACGTAGGTGCTTGGAGAGCACCGAACTACTATAAAACTTGGTGTTTGTGTGTGATTGTCTCTTTTTACTACTTGTACTTTAATTCTTGCACTCTATTTATTGTTTTCTGCTGCATATACTCTAGTGCATTAATCATATTGTTCATAAACACTACAAGTCATGCACATTATTATTTTAATTTTTAAATGACCCAATTCACCCCCCTCTTGGGCTCCATTTCTGGGCAACAAGTGGTATCAGAGCATCGACACTCTCTTGTAGGTCCAAGGATCTTGAGTAAAAGATCATGACAGCCCCAATGGGAATGGGTGTAGTTGAAGGTCCTCATTAGCCAACTATTTTGATTAATGGCATTCCTACTCCCAAAATGGAAGATGATTGGGATGAGAATGACATTAAGCAAATATAGCTTAATGCCAAGGCTATGAATCTATTGTTTTGCTCCTTGGATTCGAGTGAATTCAATAGAATCTCTAACTGTTTCTTCGCTAAGAAAATATGTGTTGCCCAGGTGGCTTCCCAAGAGGGGGGTTAATTGGGTTTAAAAATCTTTTGCAAGTATGTGCACTTTGAAATTCTTTTAGTGTAGAAGTGAAGTGTGCAGAGCGGAAGTAAATAAATTAAAGCAATCAAGCAATGAAAGCACAATCACAAACACCAAGAAATAGAGTGGTTCGGAGCAACCAGCTCCTACATCCACTACCCAAGGACCACTTGGGATTTCCATTATATCCCCCAACCGGAATGCAGTCGGATTATTTTACTATGCTCACAATCCAAACCTATATACTTTGGTTTAACCGGGATCACCAAAGAAACCCTAACTCCCTTTGGTTTTACACGGGATCACCAAAGAAAACCCAAACACTTGGTTTTAAACCGGGAAAACCAAGAACCCAAACTTATGTTTTACAAAGTTCACCTAAAAACCTTTAACTCTCTCTTTTAAGATACAGCCCCTTGCTGTTCTTAGAGAATAAACAAAGATAAAGAATGAATAACAAGCAACTACAACAAACCAAGTTTGTTTTGGTGTTGCCAATGTAGATCGAGATGAAGTCAAGCCTTGAGTGCTTTTCAATGCTCTTCAATGCTGCTTCTTTCCTTCTTCAATGAGTGGATTCAATGATAGAGTAAAGTTGGTGAAGCTTTGAATCCAACTTGAATGCTCTTTGAGGTAGGTAGAGGAATAACTTGAAAGCTCTTTGTTTTCTCAAGAAAATTCAGCAATAAATCTCAATTACTTGTTTAATCCTTCAAAAATAATCCCCTTTATAGTTTTTCATGAGATATGACCATTGTAGGGCCTTGGGATTCGTGAAATGGCCGTTGGAGATGAATTGGAATTCAAATTTCAATTTCAGCAACTAGCCATTGAAGTGCAGACAATGGCTCCACGAGCTGGCTCGAGCTCTAGGAGTCGGCTCAAAGTCTCAAACAGGCCAAAAACAAACTTCTATGGGAGCCGGCTCTTGGACTAGGAGTCGGCTCTTGCCTTCAAGCTTTCAGTCAAGACAAACATACATACCTAGAGTCAGCTCTTGAACTGGGAGTTGGCTCTAGTTCTCAGAACTTCAAAAAATATATTTCTGGAAGAGTCGACTCTTGGTTCTGAAACTTTGAATCTTTCTCCGTGCCGTGCCACCTTAAGTCGGCTCTTACAAGTCTTTAAAAAATTTACTTCAAGCTTCCTAAAAACTTCAATATTGAATCAACTAGAAGCTAACTACATACTTTATCAAAATTTTACAATTTTAAGCCCATTTTTCATGATTACAGTATTCATAAGTTAGGACTTTTACAAACTCAATTGAATTACCCTTAAGTAAATTTGAAAATCACTTTAAACAAAGGTAACCAATTCCTGCAAAACTTCTTAAACAATTTGAGAAGAGTTATTATCAAATACATGCTCCAATATTTTGTGATCATCAAAATCATTCCAGGGATCAACAATATGGGACACACTTGAGGTTATCCATGAGGGTACACAGCAAGTAAAAACAACTAAAGTTAACATGCTCATTCACACATATGAAATGTTCAAAATGGAATATTCTGAATCTATAAGTGAGATGTATACTAGGTTCACAAATATAGTGAATGGCATGAGAAGTTTAAAAAAGATTATATCTAACAGTAAACTTGTAAACAAACTTCTCAGGTCTCTTCTGGCTTCATGGAATGCAAAGGTGACTACTATAGAAGAAGCCAAAGACGTCAACACTCTTCCTCTTGAGCAATTGTTAGGCTCATTGATGACATATGAGCTCTCATTAAAGCAAAAGAGTATGGATGTTGATAAGAAGAAGAAAGTATTCACTTTTAAGTCCACTAATAAAGATGAATCAAGTGAAGATTTAAAAGAAGAAGATGAAGAAGATGAGACGGCTCTCATGGATAGAAAGTTCAGGAGGTTCATGAGAAAGAAGAAGTACAATTTCAAGAAGAAACCTCTAAAAGGAGAGCCTAGCAATGAGAAGGACAAAGAGAAAGAAAAGGAGCAGCCCACATATTTTGAGTGCAAGAAACTGGGCAACTTCAAGATGGACCGTCCTTTACTTAAAAAGTGCAGAAGAAGATTAAGAAAAAAGACTATGATGGCAACCTAGAGTGACAGCGAGGACTCCAGTTCTGAGAAAGTATAGCAAGAGGTTGCAAACCTATGTTTGATGGCCAATAATGATGAGATATTATCCAAAACTGAAAATGAATTTACTTTTGATGAACTGCATGAGGTATTTGACGGATTAGTTATTGAATTTAAAAAACTGAAATCAAAACATAAAGAATTAAAGAAGCAAAATCTGGTTTTGGCAAAAACAAATGACAAGTATTTAATTGAAAATAACTGCTTGCTTCAAGAAAATAAAAAGTTGAATGATAAAGTTTGTCTTCTTGAAAAAGAAAAAGAAGTTTTGAAAAAGAGAAATTCTTTTGTTTCAACTGAAAAGTTTACAAAATAGAACAATGAGATTTTGCTAGAAAACAAAAAGTACAAAGAAGAACTTGAAAAGTTAAAATCATTTGTTGAAAAATTTACATACAGTTCTAAAAATCGAACATGCTTTTAAATAATCAAAGGGCTATTTTCAACAAAGCTGGTTTAGGTTTTAAAACTCAAAAACAGCAAAAGTTTTTCAAGAATTTCTTTGTGCTTGCATCATCTTCTATTACTTTTTATACTTGTAGTATTGTAAGACATAAATCTTACTTGTGCAATAGAAGAAAAATTAGCAAAGTTAAGAAAGTTTTGGTTCCAAAAGGAACCATTACCACTAACCTGAAAGGACCCAAGATGACTTGAGTACCTAAAGTCTCCACCTAATTTTTATCGTAGGTGTGCCTTGCAACCAATAAAAGAAGAATGTGATACCTTGATAGCAGTTGCTCAAGGCACATGACTGGAGATGTGGAGTAGTTCTCATCACTTGAATATCAGAATGGTGGTAATGTAACATTTGGTGATAATGGAAAGGGCAAGATTATCAGAATTGGTAAAGTCCATATCACATCTTCTACTTACATTGATAATGTTTTGTATATTGATGGTTTGAAACATAATTTACTTAGCATTAGTCAATTTTGTGACAAGGATTTTAAAGTTGTTCTCGAATTTTCTATGTGCATTGTTTTTAGTTTAGATGACAATGGCATCAAGTTCATTGGTCATAGGCATGGCAATATTTATATGGTTGATCTTAATGATCTTCCTGTTCAAAATGGTCAATGTCTAGTGGCAATGAAAGCCAAGATCAATGAAAGTAGTTGGCTTTAGCATCATAGACTATGACATGCTAGTATGCATTTAATTTCAAAACTTAGCAAAAAAGATTTGATAAATGATTTGCCAAAACTTGTTTTGAAAAAGACAAGATTTGTAGTGCTTGCCAACTTGGAAAACAAACCAAATCATTTTTTAAATCAAAAGGAGTAGTCTCTACATCTAGACCCTTAGAGTTGCTTCATATGGACCTCTTTGGACCAACTAGAACATCTAGTTTGGGAGGTAAGAAGTATGGTCTAATTATTGTAGACGATTTCTCATGTTTTACATGGGTCATATTTTTAGCATACAAAGATGAGACATTTTTTACATTCATTAGATTTCATAAAAGAGTTTCAAATGAACAAGGTGTTTCTGTTGTATCTTTGAGAAGTGATCATGGAACCGAATTTGAACATTCTAATTTTGATAAGTTTTGTAGTGAAAATGGCATCATCATAATTTTTCTGCACCTAGGACACCTCAACAAAATGGGATGGTAGAAAGGGAAAATAGAACTCTTGAATAAATGGCATGCACCATGCTTTGCGAAAATGACCTACCTAGATATTTTTGGATGGAAGCCATAAACATTGCATGCTATGTTTTGAACCATGTTTTAATCCGATCGATTTTTAAGAAAACACCTTATGAGCTTTGGAAGGGTAGAAAACCTTCAATCAAATATTTTCAAATTTTTGGATGCCGTTGTTTCATCTTAAACAATGGTAAAGATAATTTAAGCAAATTTGATGCCAAGTCAGATGAGGATGTCTTTCTAGGCTACTCTACGTCTAGCAAGGCATACAGGATCTTCAACAGAAGAACACTTGTTGTTGAAGAATCCATACATGTTGTATTTGATGAATCTAACTAGAAATCTTCTAGAAAAGAAGATGTGCTTTGTAATGAAACAGGTACCAAAAGAACTGAAGAGGTGAACAACAATGAAGAACCTACCAAGGAACAAGAAGATGATCAAAATAATGAAAGAGGACAAGATCAAGAAAATGAAAATGCATCATTACCTGATCGTCTACTTAAAGAATGGAGGTATGCTCATGGACACCCCAAAGAACTTATTATTGGTGATCCATCAAAAGGTGTAAGTACTCGATCATTGCTTTAAAATGTTTGTGATTATTTAGCATTTGTATCTCAAATAGAACCTAAAACTATTGAGGAAGCTGAAAATGTTGTAATTGGATTAATACTATGCAAGATGAACTTAATCAATTTAAAAGAAATAATATTTGGACTTTGGTAGACAGACCTTTAAATGTTTTAATAATTGGCACAAAATGGGTTTTTAGAAATAAACTTGATAAAAATGGAATTGTTACAAGAAATAAAGCTAGACTAGTTGCCAAAGGATACAATCAGGAGGAAGGGATTGATTTTGATGAAACCTTTGCTTCTATTGCTAGACTTGAGGCAATTAGGCTATTGTTAGCTTTTTCTTGTTTTATGAATTTTAAATTGTTTCAAATGGATGTCAAAAGTGCCTTTTTGAATGGTTTTATCGAAGAAGAAGTTTATGTTAAGCAACCACCTGATTTTAAAAATCATGAATTTCCAAACCATGTTTTTAAACTTTATAAAGCTTTGTATGATTTGAAACATGCTCCAAGAGCTTGGTATGATTATTTAAGTTCTTTCTTGCTCAAAAATGATTTTACCAAAGGTAATGTTGATACTACTTTATTCTTGAAAAAGAAGAATGATGATCTCTTAGTAGTACAAGTCTGTATAGATGATATCATATTCGGTGCTACTAACGAATCTCTTTTTCAAGAGTTTGCAAAGTTAATGTAGGATGAGTTTGAGATGAGCATGATGGGAGAACTTAACTTCTTTCTCAGACTCCAAATAAAGCAAACAAAAGAGGGGATCTTCATCAACCAAGCCAAGTACACAAAAGAAATATTAAAAAAGTTTGGGATGGAGAACACCAAGCCATCAGGTACACCAATGAGCTCCTCTTGTAAGCTTGAAAAAGATGAATCAGGTAAGCCTATAGACCAAAAGTTATATAGAGGAATGATTGGCTCATTGTTATATCTAACTGCTAGTAGGCCAGATATTATTTTTAGTGTTTGTATGTGTGCAAGATATCAGTCTGTCCCTAAAGAGTCTCATCTTTTGGCTGTTAAACACATACTTAGATATTTGTCTGGCTCAATTAATATTGGTCTTTGGTACTTTAGAGATTCTTCATTTGAATTGATTTCTTATTCTGATGCTGATTTTGCTGGGTGTAAACTTGATCAAAAAAGTAATAGTGGAACCTGTCAATTTCTTGGGATTAATTTGATCTCATGGAGTAGCAAGAAACAGAATTTGATTGCTTTATCTATGATGAAAGCTGAATATATAGCAGTTGGAAGTTGTTGTGCTCAAATCCTATGGATCAAACAACAACTCGAAGATTTTGGCATTAAACTAATTAAGACACCCATAAGATGTGACAATATTAGTGCAATCAATCTAACTAAGAATCTTGTGCAACATTTAAGAAGTAAACACATTGAAATAAGACATCATTTCATAAGAGATCATGTACAAAACTCTAATATGATGCTTGAATTTGTGAGTACTGATGATCAACTAGCTGATGTGTTTACCAAACCCTTGAGTGAAGAGAGATTTTGCATGATTAGAAGAGAGTTAGGAATCGTCGACCCATTCTCTTAGAACTCTCTCAAATTCCACTCTACCCAATTTATTTTTGCTTAAAATTACTTTTATTGAGTCCCAAAACTTTTCAAAATGTCCCTTAATTTTTTGATTTTTTTTTGATTTTTCTTGGAAATTTCTTGGCCAAGTATCGATACTTAGATTTTTGCGAAGTGTCGACACCCGACCAAGTATCGACACTTGAGAAAATCGAAGTGTCGACACTCACAGAAATTTCAGAATTTTTAGGGCTTCACCAATTCATTTTTATTTGGATTTCTTTCCCTCCACTCATGCGCTAGTGGTCCCCCTATTATCCGTAGAGCTTGGAACAGTGATCTTCCACACTTTACCTCCATTTTTGCGGTAAATCTCCTTACTTTCCACTGTGAATCCTTGCTTTTAGTGTTTTCCCATGTTTTTTTCACCATTTTCTTGTATTTTTCCATGATTTGCTCATTTTCCTATCGAAAATCCTTATTTCTCTTGGATTTGTGTTCGGATTTCTTGGATTTCTCCTCTTTGGATCATTTAAACATTGTATTTTCCGGTTTATATCATATTTTACCATTTGTTCCGCACGATTTCACTGTTGGATTGAAGTTTTTGGACCAAAATCAACCATATTTGATGTTTTCTCTCATTTAATTCATTTTTTTACTGAGTAGAAAATAAATTTTACTTGGCATTATCTGATTTCACTGGTTTTAACTATTTTCTCCAACTTTTGCCTTCCGATTTCACTGTTTTATAGTTAATCCCAAACCTAAACCAACCGATTTGGTTTCTTTTCCCTTTAAACCGAACCCTAAGTGTTTTTATTCAAATATTTGTTGATTTAAATCAAAACCAAGCCTTGATTTTTCTTTCTCTTAGTCATATTCTCGGCCGTTCCACTGTTTTTGACTTTATTTCCCCTATTTCCTCCTTAAACTGATCCCTATTCCTTATGTTTACCCCTTTCCTTGCTTCCCTCAGCTGATAGAAATGGGTCCAAAGAAAAGGTTGGCCTCTAAAAGAAAATTTGGTCAGACTCTAACAGAAAGAAGATCCAAGGCTAGGAATGACTGTGGTCAGGCTAGTAGTTTAGCAGCCCCCAGTTCACCTCCTGCTGAGAGGATGTCTGGGAAGGTGGTGGCAGCAGGTAGATGGGTAGATCTCGATTTCTTTGCCAAGGAGGGATTTCAGATCAGGCAGATTCTTCTTGATGCGGGTTTAGTCCCCTTCTATTCGATGACAGAGAGGTACTATCCCCATATGATCCGTGAGTTCTATGGTAGCTTGGATTGTAGCAGACTTGCCTGGCATGTGACAGTCAGAGGTGTCAGGATACCAGTGGACGAGTTAGTCTTGAGCAGATTGTGGGAGATCCCACACCAAGGCATTGTAGCTTATAGCACTAAGGATCATGAGGAGGCCTTCCATTGTGTGCTTGAGAGAGATGATGTTCGTGGTGTGACAGTGGTCACCGTGAACCAGTTATCAGTGGAGATGAGGCTTCTTCACCATATCATTGCTTGCATCCTACTCCCGAAGACTGGCATATTCGATTTTATCACAAAGTGGGAGCTAATGCTTATGGTCTACTTGTCTTAGAGGACTGCGGTTGATCTCCCGGCATTCATGCTACTTTAGATGAGAGACGTAGCCACCCATAGGAGGCATTGTTTTCCATACGGTATGGGATTGACACGTATCTTTTGAGCTTACGGTATACCTTTGGAGGGGGAGGCCTCCAAGGAGTCCTATATACGAACGATTATGACGAGTGATCCTTGCACCGGATGGGATATCACAGATTGAGTGGCAGATGGGTTCGTAGGGAGTTTGGTCAGGAGCCAGATGAGGAGGACGAGATCTGAGAGGCTGAGGCTGGGCCATCAGGGCCAGTTATTACACCTCCTCGAGTAGGACTAGCATCAGAGCTTGAGCCAGTGACTCCTGCACCTACTATTTTGCCTTTTACTCCTCCTCCATCTACTACTGATACATCATTTGAGGAGCATGCATGCCACCAGTTCACTGAGCTTAGGAGCGAGATGATCAGATTGGGAGTCCGAACCACACAACTCAGGATTGAGATTGAGAGCCTTCGAGCTCATACTACAGAGGAGCATGCTAATATTTGTAGGACTATGGAGGCTGGTTTCACCCGCATTGAGGAGATGTTGAGAGCTCTATTGTCGTCAGGGATATATGGTCTAGCTGATCCTCCACCTCCTCCACCACCTACTGATGATGATCATGATGATTCCTAGGGTGTTAATGATGGTGATGGCGATGATGATGATGGAGATAGAGGCACAGATATATCTGGTGATGGCAGTTCAGATGACAGTGTTGACAGAGCTGAGTAGTATGAGATGGTCAGCAGAGATACTCAGACACCAGCTACTCCTGAGATCCCTTCTCCAGTTGATGAGATTGTACCCACTCCTAATTTTGTGATACCAGTTGAGCTACTTCCTCCCCCATCGACCAGATCATCCAGGGTTGTACCCGCTCATGGACCCTCTACCTGGACTAGGAGTCTAGGATTCTAGAGCCACCTAAGGTCCTAGCACCTAGGTCCAGGATCAGTGCCCCCATTAGCTTTGAGCTTCCATCTGATGAGGAGTGGCTTCACAGAGGTTTATCTAGTTGCTTGTTACTCCTTTATCTAGCTGTTGTATTAGCTTACATGCTTATATCACTGTATTTGTTTATTTTTATTTATCTTGTATCATGTTTCAGGATTGCTGTATCACTAACAACACTTTGTAACTGAAAACATGATGATATACATGTGTGTATCAGTTTATGACTACTCTTGTATCAATTACGTGATATATTGAACTTAGTATTTGCTCTGATACTCCCTACTCTATGCATTTACTCTAATACTTGTTGGATTTGTTAATAATCTAATCACTTTATCATGACCTAATGCATTGATTCAGGGAGAGTTTACTCCCTTTCATATGGTATGTTGACAAAAAGGGAGAGTAGATATATCTTACAAGCATTTTTCTTTAATTTTTGAAATGTCTCATACCTTGACTCCCTTAAGGGGAAAGTGTTTTGATTTGAATACCTATTTGGCAATATCTCCTCCATTGAATTGCTTCATGTGAATTTTAAAGTTTATGTTTAAGGGATACATTATCAAAATTAAAGTTTAATGCTTATTTACTCAAGGTTTTGTCATCATCAAAAAGGGAGAGATTGTTGGCTCTACCACATGATTTTGATGAATAACAAAATATTGAGTACATATTTTGTACTAATGGTTGAATTGTAGTTATGAGTTTTCAGGTTTCAAGCACCTCAAATTCTCAAAACTAGAGTATCATGGCATGCTTTGGAAGCAACGCATTTTTTGTGATTTGAGAAGTCTTCTTCATTAAAAAAGGACACAAACAAGCTTAATTATTGTTTATATATGTTGCATTTAAGTTTCATGAAAAATCTTTATATTTTTGGCATGATGGCACTTGTTTTTAAAAATTGTAAAACCAAGTGTCGACACCTGAGAGCCCAAGTATCGACACTTCAGCATTTGGCATGCAGAATTTTCTAGTGGCATGTCAAGCATCGACACCCAGAACTCAAGTGTCAACACTTGAAACTCAAGTGTCAACAATTAGGATCCCAAGTGTTGACTCATGGCCTAAAACTTTTTGAAAATACAGAACATGCCTCTGGAAAATTTTTGTATCAAGTATCGACACTTGAGAATCAAGTGTCGACACTTGAAAGTTCAAGTGTCGACACTTGAAAGTTCAAGTGTCGACACTTGAAAGTTCAAGTGTCGACACTTGAAAGTTCAAGTGTCGACACTTGAAAGTTCAAGTGTCGACACTTGAAAGTTCAAGTGTCGACACTTAGAAACTAAGTATCAACACCTGACAGCCAAGTGTTGACACTCAGGTTCTGACAGCTTTAACAGATCTATTTTCTGACCACCTGAATTTGTATTTTTCAGCTCCTAATGGCCAGTTCTTGATCTCTAGCGGTATAAAATGGTTTTTTGGATGTTTTTCATGTATTTAAGCTTCACCAAACTCATTCATGAAGAAAGAGAAAGGAAAAAAGCAAGAAAATATCCAAGAGTTAAAGTCTTTCTTCAAGAACTCCACTTCCAAAAGCTAAAAAGGAGAGATTCTACTAAAAAAGCCTACATTCCTTTCATTTCATCTTTCCAAAAGTATTTTTGAGAAGATTCCAAGTCAAGTCACATCAAGCAATCATTAAAGAGCTTTAAAGATTCCTCATTCCACTCTAAGAAGAGAGTTTGCTTGTGTTTAAATTCTTGTATTCTGAATTTATTATTATTTGACCTAGCTTTCAAGGTTCTTAAAAGTAGGTTGTAAGGGTTGTTGGTGAGCTAAAGGTACAAAACCAACTAGGGTTTACTTGTGAGCCCGAAGCCAGAACAAGTTGTAAGGTTTGTTGGTGAGCCTAGGTGACAAAACCAACTTAGGTTTTGACTTGTGAGACTTGGAAAACAAGTCAGCTGTAATCTTTGAAGAGATTATAGTAAAAATTCTCAAGGGGAGCTTGGGGAGTGGACGTTGGTGCTTAGAGAGCACCAAACCACTATAAAACTTGGTGTTTGTGTGTAATTATCTCTTTTTACTACTTGCACTTTAATTCATGCACTCTATTTATTGTTTTCTGCTGCATATACTTTAGTGCATTAATCACATTGTTCACAAACACTACAAGGCCTGCACATTATTGTTTTAATTTTTAAAAGACCCAATTCACCCCCTCTTGGGCTCCATTTCTTGGCAATAGGTCATTGTAGAGGCTGCTGAGGTTGCAACAAAAACATCAAGAGAGAAAAAGAAAAGAGAAGAAGAAGAAGGGATTAGTGAGGACTAGGGATTGGGTGTGAGAAACCTAGCATTCAAGCTAGGTCTTGGGAAGAGTGTTTCTTAGAAAGGGTTCCACCACTCCTCCTTGTCTTCCCGGAAGAAGAAGTTTGACCTGAAGGATCCCGAAGTGCTAGCACTCCGAGGGAGTTGATCAGAGTCGAGCCCTGGTATGGATGACCTGTAAAGGCCAGATACTTGTGTGGCTCGAGCGCCCTCATCCTTCTTCTCAGTACTTTCAGAGATATTAAGGTATGGTACTTTGTATCTTTGTATGTTTCTTTTTGTTGATGTTTTGCTTGCATGCTAGATCATTATTCTAGATCCTATTACGGGCAGATCAGTAGATCGTTTTGCTCTATCTACCGAGCCTTATGCTGTGCATGTTTTAAAATAGTTTTAAAATGCATCCTTTCTGCCCTTCTTGCATGAATAGTTTCACCTTCACCCACCCCCTCCCTCCTCGGTTCTCTGGAACCATGGGAAGGCCTTATTTGGGCCAAGTGAAAGAAGAGAAAAGAACGCAGAGAAAGAAAAAAGAAAAGAAAAGAAAAAGAAGGAAAAAAAGGAAAAAGAAAGAAAGAGATAGGAGAGAAAAGAAAAGAGAGGAGAGAGAGGAGAGAGAGAAGGAAGAAAGAAGAGAGAGGAGGAGAGGAGAGAGAAGAGAGAAAGATAAATAAAATATAAAAATAAAAATAGGGTAGGATTTCAATCATGAATCCATTGGGTCTCAATTTGATTTAACCATGACTAATCCTTCAATAATCAAACCATATTTTTATAAATTGGATCTAATTGGGTGGTTAGGCTAAACCTTAGACCAAACCCAGACCTAGACCTGACCGAGATATCTCTCTCATCATTTTAGTCTCTTTTTTCTCAATTAGAAGGTTAATTATGAAATTAATTTATTTTGTCAGAGTCTGCATCATCTCCATTGGTAGAGGAGTGCTGGATCTAGTGTTTGTATTGTGTGTCTCCGATAGAATCATTTTCAATAAGTTTTCTCTATCCTTAGAAGTTTTACTATGCATGATTTGATTTAAAGGTTCAATTATTGTTATATTATTTTACTCAAATAAGTACCTTAGATGCTATACATAGATATATTTTGATAAAATGTTGAATTAAATATGCATGAATATTTGAAAATATATTGTATTTCATTGTATTAAAAAATATATGATATTTGTTGATTGTAGTATTCTCTAGTTTGACTATGATCATATGAGTTAGGATCTAGCCTCCTTCTAGGCCTCTATAGGATGATCACTGGTACATGATCGATGAACGATATGTATAGTTAGGAGCTAGTTTTCTTCTAGGTCTAGCCAAGGGATGATTGCTAGAACATGCTAAGAAAGCAAGTTTCCTCGTGTGATATTGAGAAGTATCCTTCTAGGCCTCTAGTGGAGTTATTACTGGCACATGATCAATGGATGATGGTATATGTAGTCAGGATCTAGTCTCTTTTGGGACTAGCCATGAGTCGATCATAGCCATAGTCAGAGGAACTAGGAGAGTGAGAGTGGATGGCCATCCTTGATTATTTTTGGAAACATATTATAGTCAATTGTACATAATAAAAAAATTATGTTGATTGATCTGATGATAGCATCCTTGGTTGTTTTTGAAAATATATTATAATCAAATGTGCATAATAAAAAATTTGTGTTAGTTGATCTGACGTATTTCATTAGTTTATGTTTTATGGATAATCATTCAATTTTATATTTCATGAACTAGAGGTTATGATAACTTATTAGACTTGTGTAGCTTATAATATCTAAAAAAGGAAGTTATATTCATTATGTGAGGAGCTTAAAAATTAGATGAAGTTTTAATAGATTAGACTTATTCATTATGTTTAGTGATCAGAAAGTTATATTCATTATTATTTTATTATTTTTGGTATTTTGAATGATTTAAAAATTAAGAGGTAGGCCTTGCATATTTGATAGGATTAAATTCTAAGGATATGTAACCGTCTGTCATACACCTGGTTTGGGCCTCGGGCTGGGGCATGACACTTTCCCTTTGGCCATTTGGTGGGAAGCCTTGGTGAGGGGCCATTGGCAAGTTTTTGATTCCAAGTGATGAGATTTAGTAGACCCTGAAGTCCTTCGAGGTTGGGGACTCATGAGACCTAAGAGTTGGAGAGGCTATGCATTATTTATATCAGAGGGAATCATTCAAATATATCTTGACTGCAGATCTATGATACAGTAACTCATATGGCCTGATATCTATCTAGGAGGGGTTTGAAAGACTGAAAGTTAGACCTATCAGGAGGCTAGGAAACTGAAAGTTTGTGTCGGTAAGGAGCCATAAGGCCAACAGTTGGGTTTGGTGGAGACCTGGGGGACAAATGTATTTTAGTGTGATGACCGATAGTGCTGGGAGTTAAAGTATCGCTCCTGACTTCTGCTCTCAAGAAGCAAGACCAGATGACTGGTGGAAAGCTTTGGGAGAATGTCTTGAAACAAGACCTATCTTTCAGATGATATAGTAGCATATTACTCTGGTTATATAGATTTGACTATTTTTGGATCGTTCGGATGTTTGCTCTACATACATCCACTGAAAATACTATGGACCCAATATTAGTGATAGAAATAGTTGGGTATAGCTCTATCCCATCCCAAAATAGATTTGGTCATTTCCTTCCATGTCCTTCAGGATCCTTGGGGTGGGGTCTCCCTCTCATCAATTGCCTCCCATTCCTTAGTTTGAATATGAAGTATTCAAGCTGAGGAATAGTTTTAGCACCATGCCCAAGGGATCCTGGGAGCTTTATCGAATTTCATGTTCTCGAGAACCAAGCTTGTTAAGGAGTTTCCATATTCCATATTCATGACATTTTTTCAAAAAATGTGAAGAATTAATGTGTCTAATTCTTCTTATAAAAGAGCTTCAAAAGTGGTTTGTTATTGCCACCATTGCTAAGGAGATTCTTCGCTCATTGGGTGGCGATTTCTAGTGAGAAGTGTGCTTTATGGTAGGTTTCCCAATAAATTTTCTAGTAGCTCGAGTACCCAATGGATCCACGCGATGTTTAGGATTTATGGAAGGCAATCTTAAAGTGCTAAAGGGCTAATATTTCGGATGATACGGGTTCTAGTTATCTATCGATGCTCCTAGAACTGAAGCATCAAGATATAGCCCTAGTGTCCTAGATGTTCCCAAGAATCTGATATTTGCTGAAGATCAGGTTTGGGCTTTCCTTGGGATGGTAGGTGACCACTAGGCCTGTGAGGTGGAGTGTGAACGATATGCTCGTGTGGCCTTTAAGTTAATTGTTCAGGTATAGAGAAGATCTATTATTCAAATTTTACATCGCTGTTCCTTTATTTTGCTTCACTTCCTTTTTGATGTGGTGCCTCTATGAGAACATTCCTTGCAATTGGCTCACCATCTCAACTTTTTCATAGGATATGTCGAAGCTGCAGAGGTAAAGATCATAGCGATGGAAGAAAAAGTTGCTGACACTAAAAAAGAGTTCACTGAGCAGAGATCTAGGCTTCCAAAGTGAAAGGAAAGTATTAGGAGCAAAAAGAGCATGCTGATGCGTTATTAAAGAATATCGTTTGTTCGATGATAAAACTAGATGAAGCAAGCATTTCTTTAGCTTCGATGCACTGGAGGATGACTGATGTGTAGTGTGAAGATGCTTAAGCTATTTCAAATGCAAGAGTTGGATTGCCAAACTAAAGAAAATCTTCTAAGATGAAATTAAGGATTTAAAGGCTGAAGAGAATGGTTGAATTCAATGGTTTTGGAAGGAGCTTAATTTAGCTAGAAGGCTAAATGAGTAGTTATGGAAAGAGCTTCATTTAGCTCATAGCTGAATGCAGGGAGAGGGATCTTTGAAACAAGAGAAGAGGATTCAACAAGTCGAACGAGTCAAAGATAAAGCCATGGCTGAAGTCCAGTACCTTCATCAAGCATTAGAAGAAGAAAAGGATAGGAATGCAATTACTTTCGATGGGTCTAGGCTCGTTGAACTATGGAGATGGAAGAAAACACATCTTTACGCACTCAACTAGAGGCAGACAAGATTACTATTGATGGGCTGAAAAGAAGTAATGATAATTATAATAATGAAATTTTGAGGTTGCAAAGCAAAGCATCTTTGACCAAAGTATACACGAGGGCCACTGAAACTCGATTTCACCATGCTGAAAGTAAGGCATACCATGCTAGATTTGAGGATTGCAGGCTTCTAGTAGCCTAGATTCTTCTAGAGGTCGAGGCTCGTTTACTTCAGGTTCTCGTCATAGCATGGGAAATAGCATCTTTTCATGCAAGCCAAGTGAACCAGGAGCGAGGGCAAGGAAAATAAGATTCTCACCTATTATAATCATTTTTTTTGAATCTCCAACTTTTAAACATCTTTGAGATAAATAAAATATGAACTTTTTTTTTATGTCATGGTTTGATATTTTTTGAAAGTACTTCATTATTTTTTGGATGATTTGATTCTATTAGTTTTTCTTTAATAACTTTTTTTTGTGATAGCAAAATGATCGGGGTTTCCCATCAATTAAATTGCATTAATTTCTAGATCTCCATTGATTGGGTACAGCATTCGAGAAGATATCCTATCGTGAGTCACATAGGGAACAAGGAATATTAATTATGTTATGATATCTTAGGATGATACAATGCTCGAGAAGGATTGAATCCTTTCCGCATAGAAGCTAAAGAGTCAGCAAAAAGTATTCGAGGCGCGTCAACATTAGTGATCCATGGGGATTTGGCTTGGCTTATATTTGGACACCATGTGATAGTCATCCGATAGGGATAGTTTCATTTCAAGTATATCCATGCATTTGGGAAGGTATGTATAAAAATTTTTAGTGCCAGAACTAAAAGAAAACTAGTGCATCGGATGCCTACCCTAGGCATGCTACACTAGGGAGTAGGTATTGCATAATTAAAATTTTTTAAACATGCATACGAAAAACCTACTCTTGCACAGGATCTAACATAAATATGATGCATGTATCTAATACACATGCATGTATAAGCAAATGCAATAATTATAAATAATATGATAAAATCTAGATCTAAACATGCATGATAACAAAAAAAAATAACATACCTTATAGAGCTTCCTTTTGTTCTGAATTTTGATTGAAGCAGGAAGAAGCCGACTCCCTTCAACAGCAAAACAAATCTGGAAGAAGAAGACGTCAACTTGAACTCCAGCAATCCTCAGAATGGATATGCAAACGAGGCTTCCACTTGATTTGCAATAGCAAGAAGAAGAAAAGGATTGATCCAATCTCTCAAAGTGTCCAAATGTCCACCCTCTAGAGTATCCATGCATGGGCTCTTGCTGATCCAACTCCCAGAAGGATGCTAGTCCTCCAGGAATCAACGAACAGGTCACGGACGTGTGGAGCAGGGAAAACCAAAAATATCTTCATGGACGGTCTTCTCTAAGACCGCCCTTACTCCACCAAAAGCACACAATAGAGATCGTGAAGAACAGGGAAGGAATACACGGGCTGCAAAATGAATTTCAGGCTTAGAAATCTATCCCAAAAACACTCTCAAGATTGCTATTGATCGTTCTCTGCTCGTATTTTTTTTGTGCTATGTTCTTCCCCTCAAAAACTTCTCTCAACTCATGGCCTTCAACCAAGAAAACTATCAGACTGAGAATACCCATGAAGGTTGGGAAGACAGCATGAGAGGGTTCCAGATAAAACTCAAACTCTATTTGAATTTGCCCTAGATCGGTGGAGAAAGTTTTGGGAACCGCAGGCTAAAAGGGCTAAAACATAGTGAAAAACATAGACCAAGTGAAAGGGGAATGATGTGCGGGAGAGAAACACGATGAGACCCAATCCAGATCACTGTGCAAATGAATATTATCTGAATTTCAAGGTAGCAAACAAATTTCAAGCTGATCTTATCCCATTAGGCATCCGATCAACAAGCATTTCAAACCCATTCAAACGGTAAAATAGGGGAAGAAAGGAACAAACAATGTTGAACCAAAAATACCATGTAAACATTCTTAAATTGGTTCATCAAACCCAAAAACAAAAAATAAAAATAGTTCATAAAAACCTCGATCCGACCAAAATCGATCAGTAAGAAAAATCGGGTCCAATCCTGGTCTACAAGGAACAGTTCCTGGTTGACCCAAACTAATCCTGGTTAATCCAAATCAGACCAGATTGATCAGAAAAAATCCAATGTGTGCTCAATCAAACCATTTGACCTTAATACCGAAATGATTCCTAATCGTTGATCGGCTCCTGGATCAGGAAGAAATTGTCTATGATGTGTGACCTCATAGGTTCGAACCTAAATGGTAGCACTGGAACACTTCCAGTACCAGCA
The DNA here is from genome assembly GCA_021397845.1 of Areca catechu. Taxonomy (NCBI): domain Eukaryota; kingdom Viridiplantae; phylum Streptophyta; class Magnoliopsida; order Arecales; family Arecaceae; genus Areca; species Areca catechu. The sequence goes on from CM038043.1 coordinate 120,933,961, forward strand.
CAAGATACCATCTAGCAAAGGTTCCCGGCATCTAGATAGGCCAAAGATGTGATAGCAATCTATCGAACCTCTGGCATATGGTTACTGTATAATTCATCCATTTGACCTCCAATGCTCAAGATGACCTAGGGTTAGATTGCCAACCCTAACTGAGTCAATCCATAACATGTCTCAACCTCGCAAGTCCAGTGACTCCTCACTAGGACTACTCTGGCCAAGGATTTGCTAAATTGAGACATTGCAAGACATTCAATCCAAATAATTTGGACAGGTCAATTCCATCTTGGTCACCACTGCTCCACAAATACTGGCGTACCCAGAAATCTTTCGTCACTGGAATAAAAATCCGGGTAGTCCGGCACCAAAGCACAGGGAGTTGCTTGCAAGCTACCATGGTGACTTCAGGTCGGAGGGACATATATACCCATATCCAATCGTGAGCAATCCTTTAGTAGAATGGAGCTCCATGGAGTCATGTTCAATGAGATGTCACACATCCCACTTGCAGATCACATTAGTGTCACCACACTCCTTTGATCAAGAGGACAATCAAATGATGTGAACCACAACAACCTACACTTGATACATTGCCGTCCTGTACAATGTATCCTTTGGTTGTGAACCGTTTAAAGGACCACTCGATATATCCTCTCTAATCGAAGTTTGTGTAGTCCTAATGACTTTATCGCATAAATAGAGTTCATTACAGAGAAATAATAATGTGATGAGAAGTTTTATTAATTCATATACAAATTACAATACTGAGCATAACCGCCTACAGCCTAGGCGATTGACTTTGGGACATAATCCCAACAAGAACTACTTTTGGTTTTTGAAACCTTCTTCTTCCTCCCCACTCTTCCTTTAGGATTTCTTCCCACTGCTTGGTGATTGCTTTTGGTGAGTCTCGTTGGTGCTTGCCATTATTTCTTTTGTTTTCTTTTTATCCATGTCCTGTGAAACTCCATTTAGGTTCACTTAGGGGCTTCTTTGCTCCTTTTAGAGTGGTCTTTATCTAGGTCTTAGTGGTTTTCATTATCTACTCCTGGTTTAGAGTTCTTAGAGTTCTTCCTGTTTATTTTTTGAGGTAGTTTTTCTTGATTTTTTAATATTTTGTTCGATCTTGTGATGTTGGATTCTAAATGGTCTCTGAGTTGGGTGGTTCATGGTCTTTGAACCATAAGCTTACCAAATCAGGAGTTTTCATTAGGGATACAAAAATTATCCTGAATGGTGAGGTAACAGTAGCTATTCCTTTGCCGTAAGAGTCGATGGATCCCAAAGGAGGATCCTTTATGAACCCCAAAGGAGAACTCTCGGAGAATTCCAAAGAGGAGTTTTTAAGAGATCCTAAAGGAGATTTCCTTCCTGGGATCATCCGGTCTGAAATTCGAGCCATATTTGGAAAAGCTATGAAGTAAGTACCAAATCCCTCCAGGTTTCAAACTAAAAGTTTTGCCCGAGACTGACCAAGCATGCAATCCTCTCCTAGGCCAATTGACTATATATAAAGAGTATTTCCCAACTAGGTTGTGGCTACCCTTCTTTCCTTTCTTTGTTGAATTCTTTAGGACTATAGGTTTTCCTCCTTGCATGGTTATGCCAAATACATGGCGATTTATATGTAGCTTTTTGACAGTTTGGGTATTGCTGGAGTTTGCCTTACGATTCCACTCTTTAGGGCCATTTTTTTAGCAAATGCCACCACTCCATGGGTGGTGGTTTGCCTATCCCTATAAAGGGTAGCGTCCCTTAATTCAGGATAATTCTTATTCCATTCACCATTGAAATAAGTAATTTTTTTTTGTAAGGCACCTAGATGTCAATGATTGGGATTTTAGGTGATGGGGTACCCAATCACGTTAATTGATTCATCTTGCTCTTTTGTTTGGAAAGGAGGAGTGGGTTAGTGTTCTTCAGCATTTTCAAGTCTCTATTTAAAAGTGCAGCATCCGAGGTAACCTATTGACTCATGTCTTGATTTTGATGAATAACAAAATATTTAAGTATATTTGAGTACTAACTATGTGTTAAAAATGCATTTATCAGAATAAGGTACTCGTTAAAGCTATACTATATTGAAAAACTCAAATGCTTGTCAAATAGTTGAAGAAGTCATCTAAATTAATGGAATTTCAAGTTATATGGACTTTGGCACATAAGAATAACCTTGAAGGAGTCAAATCTTAAATTTGGATAAGTTTCAGCAAAGTTTCAGCCAAGTATCGACTCAAGGTATCAATTCACAGAACTCTGAGCTGATATGTAGAAAATATTTCAGCCGGCATGCTGAAGTATCGACTTATAAAAATCAAGTGTTGACACATGAGTCGACTCATAGTCAAGCAAGTGTCGACTTAAGGCCTGAGACTAAAATGAAGACAGAACATGCTAATTTTTGGATTTTGTCCAAGTATCGACTCATGAAGATGAAGTGTTGACTTAAGTGTCGACTCACTAGAAGAAGTATCGATGCACCATAACACTTCAGAGAGCTTTAAAAAAAACTTTTACTCAAGTATTGACTTATAATCTGAAGTGTCGACTCAAAGTGTCGACTCGTGACCTGAAGTGTTGATACCTGCAGGTCTGGATGAAAAGTAATAGCTAATTTTTTGAGGCACATAACTTCTTCAAATTATGTCTAACAGCTATTTTTTTCTCTCCAATAATCATAAATGGTCATTTAAGGATTGGAAAGGTATTTAAAGTGCACCAAATACAAGGGAGAAGAATTCATGACAATTCATTGAAAATCATTTGAGTATTCATTATGTATTCTTTACTTTTGAGTGGTGTTGAGCCTTCAAGCATTCAAGAGCATTCAAGAAGCATTCAAGTCCAATTCTTAAGCATTGATTAAGGCTTCAACAACTTGAAGACAAGCTTTCTCAGCAGCAATCTAGAGATTCAAAGAGATATTTGCTTTTATTTTAAAATCTTATTGTATTCTTACATTATACTTGATTTATCTTGTTGTTCCTAGTTTCAAGTAGATTGAAACTAGTGTTTAAGTTATTGGTGAGCCTTGTTTGAAAAACCAACTAGGTTATTGGTGAGCCTTGTTTGAAAAACCAACTAGATTATTGGTGAGCCTTGTTTGGAAACCAACTAGATTTTTGGTTAGCCTTGTGAAAACCAATGGGTTTTGATTAGTGAGCCCAGAAAAATTAATCCACTATTATTAAGAAAGGATTATAGTGAAATATCCAATTGGACCTTGGGGGATGGACGTAGGTGCTTGGTATGCATCGAACAACTATAAATTCTTGTATTTATGATTGCTTATCTTTTTTTCTTGCATTTACTTTATTACTTATGCTGTATACTTTTGTTGAGCACACAAATACTTGCAAACAAACTAGCACTTATTTTAATCTTTGCAAAAACTTTTGAAACCTAATTCACGCCCCCTCTTGGGTTGCTTTAGCTAGGCAACAAGTGGTATCAGAGCCTTGTACTCAGCTTGCAGATCTACTCACACAGAGTTAAAGATCTATAGCAGCCCCAATAGGAACTAGTATTATTGAGGGTCAAGCCTCAAATAGACCACCACTTTTCAATGGCACTAATTATATATATTGAAAAACTCGCATGCAAATCTATATGCATTCAATTGATTACAATCTTTAGAAAGTAGTTGTTAAAGGTTCACATATTTCTTCGATTTTGGTTAATGGCATTTCCGTTCCCAAGCTTGAAGAGGATTAGGATGAAAATGACATTAAGCAATCCAAGTTTAATGCCAAAGTAATGAAATTGCTTTATTGTGCATTGAATCCTAGTAAATTTAATAGGATATCCACATGTGCATCGGTAAAGAAAATTAGGGACACACTTGAGGTTACTCATGATGGTACCCATCAAGTGAAGAACACTAAAGTGAATATGCTCATTCATATATATGAAATGTTTAGAATAGAGTCTAATGAATCCATAACTGATATGTATACAAGATTTACTAATATTGTAAATAGTATGAGAAGTCTTGGCAAAGTTGTCTAACGCTGATCTTAACAAAATTCTTAGATCTTTACCAACTTCATGAGATCTGAAGGTCATGGCAATCTAGGAAGCAAAGGATGTAGAGACCCTACCTTTGGAGCAGCTTGTTGGTTTACTCATGACTTATGAGTTGAACTTAAAGCAAAAAATAGTGGATGTGGATAGAAAGAAGAAGACAATCACCCTCAAATCCACTACACCAAATGATCCTTCAAGGGTAGAGTCAGAAGAAAGTGAAGATAAAGATGAGTAGACTCTAGTGGCTAGGAAGTTTAGGAGATTCATGAGGAAGAAGAAATTCTCATATAAAAAGAAGCCACTTAAAGGAGAGCCTAGTAAGGATAAGGACAAGGATAAAGAAAAAAAAAAAGAGAACGAGAAGGACCAACCTATCTGCTTTGAATGCAAGAAGCCCAGTCACTACAAGGTTGATTGTCCTCTTTTTAAGAAGTTTAAAAAGAAGTTCAAGAAGAAAGCAATGATGGCTACTTGGAGCGACAGTAAAGACTCTAGTTTAGAGGAAGAACAACAAGAAGTCGCCAACCTCTGCCTCATGGCAATTAAAAAAGAGGTACAATCTAAATTTGAATTTACCTTTGAATAATTTAGAGATGTTTTTGATGAACTCGTGCATGAATATAAATTGTTAAAAATTGAACACAAGAAGTTGAAAAAGCATGTTGATTCTTCTTCTATTGAAAACGACAATCTTGTTAATGAAAATAATGATCTAAAAGCCAAGGTTGATATTTTAGAAAAATAAAAGAATGCTCTTACAAAAGAAATAAAAGATTTAAAAAGATCCAAGGCCTTAGTTTCAAATAATGAGCTTATAAAGAAAAACAAAGACCTTGAGTTAGAAAATAAGAAGTTAAAAGATGAGCTTGATAAAGTGAAACCTTTTATTGAAAAGCTTACTTTTAGTTCTGAAAAACTAAGTCTACTATTAAACAATCAAAAAGCTATTCTTGATAAAGCTGGACTTGGTTACAAACAACAAAAGAAGTAAAAATTATTGAAAAATTTTTTTGTTCCTGCTTCTTCTAGTATTACATGTTTTTGTTATGGAAAATTTGGACATAAAGCCTATCAATGCAATCTAAGAAAACTAAATGAATCCAGAAAAGTTTGGGTTCCAAAAGGAACCATTATTACTAATCCTAAAGGATCTAAGATGGCTTGGGTACCTAAAGTAAAAACTTGATCTGTTTTGCAAGTGTGTCTTGCAACCAAGGAGAAAAGAAGATTATGGTACCTTGATAGTGGTTGCTCAAGATACATGACGAAAGATGTGAAACAATTCACCTCTCTTGAAGCTTTGAATGGAGGGAATGTAATTTTTGGAGACAATGATAAAGAAAAAATCATTGGTATCGGTAAAGTACACATTTCTCCATCCATTTTTATTGATAATGTATTATTAGTAGAAGGATTAGAGCATAATTTACTTAGTATTAGTTAATTTTGTAATAAAGGTTTTAAAGTATTTTTTAAATCATCTCTATGCATGGTATCTTGTCTTGATGATAATGAACTGAAATTCATTGAAAATAGGCATGGAAACATTTATCTTGTTGATCATGATAATTTATCTATACAAGATAGTGAATGTCTAGTTGTAATGAATGGCACAATTAATGAGACTAGTTGGTTATGGCATCGTAATTTAGGTCATGCAAGCATGCATTTACTTTTTAAATTATGCAAAAAAAATTTAGTTAAAGATTTACCAAAATTTAGATTTGAAAAAGATAAAATTTATGATGCTTGTTAATTTGGAAAATAATCAAGAACCTCTTTTAAAACTAAAGAAATTATTTCAACTTCTAGGTCACTAGAACTACTCCATATGGATCTCTTTGGACCAACTAGGACCACAAGCCTAGGAGGCAAGAGATATGGATTAGTTATAGTTGATGATTTCTCTCGATTTACTCAGATTTTATTTTTAGCACATAAAGATGAATCTTTTTCTACTTTTACAAAGTTTTATAGAAATGTTTCAAAAAAAAAGGTACTTCTATTATTTGTATTCGAAGTGATCATGGAATTGAATTTGAAAATTAAGATTTTGAAGAGTTTTGTAATGAATAAGGCATTGAACATAATTTTTCTACACCTAGGATACCTCACTGTACTTTGGTACCGGATTATCTGGATTTCTAATCCAGTGATAAAAGTTTTCTGGATATAGTCAAGTACTTGTAGAGCGATGGTGGATCAAGATGGAATTGATCCCTCTAAATAGTTTGGAGTGAATGACTCGCTGTGTCTCAATTTAGCAAAACCTTGGCTAGGGTAGTTCTTATGGGAGTCATAAAACTTATAAAGTTGAGACATGATCTGGATGAACCAAATTAGGGTTGTCAGTCAAATCCTAGGTCATCCTAAGCATTATGAGGTCAAAGTGATGAATTATATGGTAACCATATGCCAGAGGTTCTTGTAAGTTGCTTTGCAATCTTCGACCTATCCGGATGTTGGGTATCATTGCTAGATAAGGACTTTGACTGGTATTGAAAATATTCCAGTATTACCAGCTTAGTATTCGAACCTATAGAGTCACACACCATATGGGTTTCTATCTGATCTAAAGGCTGATCGATGATTGAGAATCATTTGCCATCATTGGAGGTCAATGTGATTGACCATGTTTGAAGTGTCGATGCTTGCAAGTGTCGACACTTGGTAAAATGGAAGTGTTGATACTTGATTAATGAGCAAACATTCTGAAAAGTTTTTTGGGAAGGTTTTGACTTCGAATTTTAATTTCAAATTTTGAATTTTGGGCATTTTTGGCTCCAGGCTTTCATGGTATGATGGTCATACTTGCTTTTTTTAGCTTGGATCCATTTGGTATGGCCCTTGACATTCTCCCCCAATCACTCCTCCTTCCTCTTTCTCCCTCTCATGGCTGCCTCTATAAATAAAGGTTGTTTTAGGGGCTGCTAGTTGGTTGAAGAACTAGAAAGAAAAAGGGGATTTGTGAGGATTTGAGATTAGGTATGAGATTACCTAGAACTCAAGCTAGGTCTTGGGAAGAGAGTTAGTTAGGAAGGGTTCCACCTCTCCTCCTTGTCTTCTGAGAAGAAGAAGATCAGCCCGAAGGATCCCAAGGAGCTAGCACTTCGAGGGAGTTGATCAGAGTTGAGCCTCGGTGTGAACTACTCGTAGAGGCCAGACGTGTGTGTGGCTTGAGAGCTTTTCACTACCTCCATCTTTTAGGAATAGTGATAAGGTACCTTTATGCCTATTGACTCTTTTCTTGTTGTTGATGTTTTATAGCATGCTACATTGTTATACTAGATCCTGTTGCAGGCAGATCGGTAGATCATTTTGATCTATCTACTGAGCCTTCTGCTACATATTTTAAAATAGTTTTAAAATACCATGTTTCTACCTTGCATGCTTGCTTTCCTTTAGTTTTTTCTTCAATGATATCAGAGCGCAGGTTTTCTTCATACTATAATAATGCTAGCATGCTTTAACTTCATTGTTTTCTCTTAAATACTTGGATTGAGTGCTTCACCATGGCCGTCCGGTCATATGAGAGAAGTAGGGATGTAAGACCCTCTCTTTCCATTTAATGGGGTCTCCTATGGCATGTAGGGGTGCCGCTTGTGATTGATCCATGAAAAGAAAAATAAGAGAAAATATAAATTAAAAATATTTTAATATAATGTTATGATCATAAAACAAATTTAGATGAGATCTAAGAGTTTTATTTTGATCGGCTTTGATTATAAGTTTGGAGAAACTTTGGATTTGAAATCATTATTTTTGTCCTGTGATAGGCCTTGAGTCGACCCTTGAGTCGACTCATGAAGGCTGAAGTGTAGACACTTGACCAGGAAGTGTCAACACTTAGGCTCGTGAGTCGACACTTTGCTTTGAAGGTGTCGACTTATGAGCATGTACCAGAAAACATGGCATTCTATTTCTTCCTGTCTCAGGCCATGAGTCGACCCAAGTGTCGACATCTAGTGTCGACACTTACCCTTGGTGAGTCGACACTTGATATCAGAATGCAGGAAAATAGTGAATTCAAATTTTTGTTTCATTGTAAAATTGTTTTACATGATAAATTAAAATTATTTTAATTTATGAAGGCTATTGAACTTAATTGAGAAATAGGTTACCTTGAATGACAAAGAACTCTAGGAATATGATTCAAAGATTTTAAGTAATTTCAATAAGCCTTAAGGGTCATGGGTTAGCTTCTTTTAGGTCTTTAATTGGATTAGACCTAAGTTTAGATGTATTGGACTAAATAGAGAACTAATCTAATCAAATATTGAATTAGAATTTTTTCTCTAATAGATCTCTCTAATAGTTAGATTGATTAGTCCATAAATCTAAATGGACCTTATTTGTGGCTCAGTGGTCAGCCCAAGTCTTTAGACTAGTCTAATCGAGTCTGATGAACCAATTAGTGTCCAAGGTAAGTTTGGCATTTTGATCTTGGTTCTTTAGGGCTACCTCTTACCTGGCCAACTCGGTTAGTGTCTAAGGCAAGACAGTTAATGGTGGAACCCAACCCATGATCTCACTTACCTGGCCAATGTGGTCGATCAGGATCGATTTAATAGCTCATTGACTCGTGTTAACCCATGTCACCTAAGGTTAATTAGTCTTGACTGATTTTAGGTGCCCATGGATCATTAGTTATGTGTAACCCTCCTTGATTGCTGATGTGGTTAGTGGGAGGTTGATCCATGTCTTCTCATCTCTTCTTCCATCATATTAAAATTAAACCCTTTAAATTATTAGGTCCATAAAAGGATGAAGTTATAGGGATAACCAAGTCCTAGCCTCTCATTAAGTAGGATAGTAATAGGTCCAATAGTTGGGTGTTCATCGGCAGATCCAAAGATCGGGTGTTCATTGGGTTATTGGAATTACTATTCCTACTATGATGGCTCAGTGTGACTCTTTAACGGTGGTTAGGTGGGTCGGCCAAAGTCGGGCTTGACTATAAGTTAGTTAGAAGCATTGAGTTTTGTCATGTTAATTATTGGACCTAACCGGGACCTTCAATAGAAGGCCCAAAGGTCGATTCAAGTGCACCTTGGGGCAAAACCTAAATATTGGAGGTTATTTGGAGAAGTAATCGGTTGAAGAACCTACCTTTAGATGTGCATGGGTGGGCCAGCCAAAGTCGGGCTCATGTGTTGTCTATTGGACTCTAGTACCCACTAAGAAATTAAAGTAATTTCTCAGATTGGAGGTAGAGGCTGCCAGTTTGAACAAGATAGTGGGAGGGGCTTTTAGACTAAAATCCATATCTTTAGGTTAATAATTCATATACACTAATAAAGTTTTGGTTTTCCTTTTAGATGTCTTCCAACTTGTCATTCCGGTCTGTTCTCAATAACGAGAAGCTCAATAGACCCAACTTTGATAGCTGGTATCAAAGGCTCGGGATTGTCCTAGAGCATGAGTGGATTCTATATGTGATATCGGATCCGACACCTGAAATTCCTGCTCCTAATGCTCAGGGTTCAGTCAGAGATACTTATCAGAAGTGGCTCTCTGATAGGATCACTATCCGATGCATAATATTGGCAGCGATGAACAACAAGTTCAGTCGCAAGTTCGAGGAAGCCTAGCTAGAGGAAATCCTTCAAAGGTTGAAGGAGTCTTTGAAGGATTTCCTTCAGAACACTTGATGACGTTGAGAGTTATAGGATCTTCTGTGCTATCTACAACACGTGGATGCGTGATGGGGCCTCAGTCACTGATCATGCACTATATATGATCGAGATGATTGACCGCCTAGGCAAGCTCGGATGTCCCTTGCATGAATAGCTTGGGATGGATGCAATTCTGAATTTTCTGCCCTCTTCCTATCTAGATTTTCTCGATCATTATAGAATGAATAAGCCTGCAATTAACTACCATGGTCTGTTAGGGTTATTGTAGACTTATGAGAAAGACCACCAACTGAACAAAGGGATGGTAAATTAATGTGGGATGACTCTAAGACTGCTAAACATGCATGAAAAAATAATAAAATATTTTTTTAATGATTTTTATAATTTTATTTGCAGGCTAGATTCCCAAAATAAAGTAAAAACTAGCGAAAAGACTAGCAGTACAAAGAATCATCGGATCGCAGGCAAACTCATGCAAACTAATGAAATATCCAGGACTCGAGAGTTGAGAAACTCTTGGTTTAGGATAGTTTTCTTCATCAAATCAGATAATAAGAGAAGGGAAGGTTTCTTACTAGTCAGAGATTAAATTTCAATAACAGAAGGGATCACTCACACTCTGATCGGAGCCTGGATGAAGAAGCCTCAGTTCTCTTGAATTGGATGGCTGATCTGAGAGGTCATGGCAGCAAAGAAGGCCTCCTCAGGGGAGAGGAAGTACCTCGGGGATCCTGCAAGCATCAGGGTTAATCAAAATAGTACTTAAAAATAAGAAAAGGAACTATGGATTGAAAGGAATCAGGGATTAGGGTTAGAAGATGGCAGCCGGGGAGGGAAGAAGCTCCTTGTCTTGGATGGCAGTTAGGGCTTCTTTTCCTTGGGCATGGCTGATCTCCAGGGATGCAAAAGGGTGCTAGGGTAGCAGGGTTTCAATCCAGGAACACAAGGAGAGCACTCAAAGTAAGAACCAAAACTCAAACACAAGGTAATTGATCAAAATTTCAACAAGGTTTATTCATAAAAAAAAGTTGATTACAAGAGGGGGAGTGGGGTATTTATAGAGTTCCCACGCCCTCTCTAACTAGGGTTACACTTAGATTTACAAGCCTTCTTCTAGTTAGATTACATGTCCTTTCCTAGCTAGGTTAGAATTACAAAGCTTAAAAGAACTAGGAATCCTAACTAGGTTAGACTAGTCTTCTCTTTCTCACTTAAGGACATCTCCATTTGAGCTTTGACTTGGTCAACCTTCCAAGGATGCCTAGGAGGGCATGTTGGGCTTCTAGGGGTAGCAAGGGGCCAGCCCAAAGGCGCTTGGGTGCATGGGCTTGGGCCTCTGGAAGCTGGGGTGGCCTGGTAGCAGGAATATTTTTTGGTATCTCGCTTCTTAAGGGCTTGGGCTTGGCACCTGGGCTTGATTTCTTTGGGCTAGGATGTAGGTGGACCTCTGGAATCATGGATGCCCTGGTCTGGGAATATACTCTAGCATCTGGAAGGGAATCTGGGCATCTTGAGGGCATCTAGAAGGAATCAGGGTCTCCTGAAGCATCTGGATCCTAGGTTGTCACACAAAATCCAATGGGCTAATGTAGTTGCCTTTGACTTTTAGATGTGACCTGGTGGAACTCCAAAATAGGGTAACATCCTCTTTTGTACAAAATTTGGGCTCATACTAGACTCATAACTGATGTATATGACTCAAAATATTGACTAGGTTGAGGGTTGAGATAAATCAACTAACCTTAACTTATTATAGGACTTAATCCTAGTTGATCACAAAACTTTGACACATGGCTAGGTAAACCAAATAGGGCCCAGTAATCTGTGTTTGATCCTGGTGCCCCCACCAACTCTCCCAAGGTGGGAGGAACTCGACCCCGTCGAGTGTGGGATAACTTGGCTCTCATAGTGCTCTAGTAGGTCTAGGTTGAGGTACTGTAGATCCTCACAGGTGATCCACGAGTTCTCAGATTCTGGTTGACCTTGCCACCGGACCAAATATCTCTGATAGCCTCTATTTTGGGTATAAATGGCTTGATCGTCCAGGATTCTCTCAATCTTTTCCTCACTATTTGGCCAATTGGTTGGTGGACACTCTAGGATGGGTTCTCTCTTAAAGGGAGGGATAGGCTTAAGGTGCTCGCTAGGTATCACTGCTGGCTCCCTAGACTCTATACGATCTGAGATGATGAAGGTGGAGATAATACCTAAATCAGGTAGTATCTCATGCACATAGACATTGGGTCCACCGATATTCATTATCTTGGATGGGCTAGCTTCGCTAGCAGAAATTCTTTACAATTACAAAATCTCTTGCAAAATTCTTTATCTCTCTTTTAGGAATTAGCCAAGTGGTTATTTAGTTCGTTAGTTATGTTCAGCTTTTGACTAGTTTCCATATGCATATACTGTACAGAGGGTAGTGTAGGTGCAGACATGTAATTCAAGCTATGTATTTATTGGACTCAACTAATACCTAATAGACTTGCCTAGACATCCCTATCAAAGGACATTTTATTAGACTCTAAGTGATAAAACCTAACAGATTATAAACTTTTTAGGTTTGATCCTATCATGGCATGCATATGAAAACTTATTATGTACTCCTAGCAAATGCCACAAAGTATACCAAAAGTAATATGCAAACCTGACGTGGGCAATAAATGAATGCAACATGCAAACCTCTACATGATGTAGGTGAATGGTTAAAGAAATATAAGAAAACTTAAGAAAAGGCAAAAAATACGAGGTGGACTCGGGGTTAGTCTGATAGGGTAGAAAGTAAGAAGAAGGTTCTAGGTTGATCGGGTAGAATAGGAGATAAGAAGGGATTTCAGGGATGAGGCCTATACTAATGAGATTGACCTTATGGGATTGATGCCTATCTAAAGGGTCTGCATAATGAAAGAATGGGTCATTAATTTTAGGAAAGAGATCAATGAGAGTCAATGGAATGATTTCATCCTAAGGGTACTGATTCAAATAGATCAAGTCCTTAATAAATTCTTCTGGCTCTTGAATCAAAGGGCTAGGCTCTATAGTTGGGCTTTCTTTTTGTGTCTCCTCGGGTAAAACTCTAATAGTAGGATTGGGTTCCTCATGGTCTTCTTCCTTTAAGGGTTCTTCCACTACATGGTTAGCTAACTCTATGTCGATTACTATCTAGGTATGGCTAGGGTTAGCTAATTCTAGGTCGGCTCCTACTGGGGTATGGTCAGGGTCAACTATTATTGGGTGGTCTTCTACCTGGCCCAACCTATTGGTTACTTGGTTGTTGGTCAATTGGTTGGTTTGGTGGTGGATTGGGTAAACTAGGTTTGGAATTGGATATTTTTCTGGGTCCATTTTTCAATTAGGGCCTTGAGGGTTTCTAGATTGGACTCCATGGTTGAACTGGGTTGACTTCAGACTCAACTAATTTTGGGTTGGTTTCTATTGGGGTTTGGTTATAGTCAACTACTTCTGGGTCTTCTATAGGTGTTTCTTCCTCTAGATCTACAATAGACTCATTATCTTCATACTCCTCCACTAAACTTGGGTCAGCCTTATATATTTCTTCTTCTAGGTCATCTTGGTGAACCAATGGGGTAGTAGAAGGGGTTTGGCTAAAGGAAAACTGACTAGGGTCTAGGGTGCTGATCCTATGGGGTTCAGGCTGGCTAAGGGTTATGGGTTCATAGGTGATGGTTTCAGTCCTAAGGGTTGACTCGAATTCCAAAGCTATGTTATAGGCTTCCTCTAAGTTCTGAATTTGCCAATGAGATAGTTCTCACTGGATGTCTTCACGAAGGCCAGTCTCAAACCTAGATAAGGTCACTGATTTGGGTTTGTCTAGGTAACACCTAAGGGCACATCCTTCAAATTGGGCTATATACTCCAACACAGACCTATTTCCTTGATATAACCTATTCCATTAGTCTAGAAGGCACTGTCGATAGTATGGGGGAACATATAGTTTTCTAAGTCTCAGCTTCATGGCCATCCAAGTATTTATGGGAGCTTCGTATCGTAGTCTGATAAGGTTCTCTACATCTCCCCAGTATATCCTAGCAAGGTCAATTAACCCGAGTTTGGCAAATTCACACTTCCTTTCATCACTCAAGCCATATCATTCAAGATATTGTTCCATGTCTTTTTCCCAGTCTATGTAATCCTTAGGATTTGAGGTGCCACTGAAGGTGGGTACTTGATAATTGGGCTTCTTGTAGTTGGACTTCTAGTAATGGTTAGAGTATTGGGTTCTCCTAGGGTTGGGCTCCCTATATGGGTCAGAGTATTGGGCTATCCTAGGGTTGGACTCCATGGTCCCACTAGTTGGGTTGGATTAAGTCTACTGGCATTAGGTTCCTAACCTAATGCAAACAATCAATCAAACAAACAAAGTGATGTGGTGCAGTCAAGCATGCAAAATAGGTTAGCCTAATCTAGGATTTCTTAGACCTAGAGCCAGTAACTAGGTGGGTCAGCTCAACTTACACTAACCCAGTAGCTAATCCTCCAACTGGCTAGCCAGGGGGTGAAAGTGTGGGAGGCCCCCTTGCTTTCGCAAGGACCTAATTAAAAACCACAACACCACTTAGGTCATTTGACTCTGGACCCCCAGCCTTGACACCAGCTTTCAGTAATAGCTAAAGGATTAAATGCACTAGTTGGTCTACATAGCTCGGACCTGACCTGTTGATGTCTCCTAGCCCACTAGGGCAAATTAGGTCTAATATATTTTAATTAGGCTTGGGTTAGTATGATGATGGTTGTTTTGGGCCCAGGACAGGTGATGAAATCCTGCCTTGATCTGAGATATAGAGTTGCTTTTAAGATTAGATTAAAGATGATGACAATTGATGGCCCTGATGTAATCTAAAACAATCAGAAAAATAAAAATATTTTATGTATATTTTATGCAATGACAAATTATGTTTAAGTTGATTAGGTTAGCAATCAATTAGGCTTGGGATTGGGGTGTGTGGAAGTTGATTAGGTTTGAGTTAGTCAAGTACAAAATCAGCAAAAATCAAAGAACTAGGGTTTTGGTTGATGCAAAATTCGACACATATCCCAATGCAAAAAAAAATCAGAAAATTCTAAAACAGAGGATGGATGGTATTGATTATGCTTACCAAATTTCATGTGGAAAGAAAATCATATGATGATACAAATACTTGGGTGTTTGGACTGCTATAGAAATTATTAGGATTTTGTTAGGGTTTCTAATATGCCAAATTTTAGAGAATTAAATTTCTGTAAAATTAATTAAAAATTTTGATAATTACTAGGATAGAACAAAGGACATGCAGTGCAAATTTTATAGAAAAATAAAATGTTTAAGATTCCAAAATCAGATGAAACCTAGACACCTAATGTAGTTGACAGAATGCAGAAACTAGGGTTTGAGAATGCAAAGCAGATAAAAACTATCCTAAACCTGCTTCGATACCAAAATGATACAGGACAACTCTAGGACTACTAAACATGCATGGAAAAATAGTAAAATAATTTTTTTGTGATTTTTATAATTTTTTTGCATGCTAGATTTTCAAAATAAAGAAAAAACTAGCAGAAAGACTAGCAGTGCAAAGAATCATCGGATTGCAGGCAAACTCATGCAAACTAATGAAATATCCAGGATCCGAGAGTTGAGAAACTTCCAGTTTAGTATAGTTTATCTTCATCAAATCAGATAATAATAGAAGGGGAGGTTTTTTACCGGTCAGAGATTAAATTTCAGCAATAGAAGGGATCACTCACACTCTGATCGGAGCCTGGATGAAAAAGCCTCGGTTTCCTTGAATCTGATGGCTGATCTGGGTGGTTCTGGTTGCAAAGAAGGCCTCCTCAAAGGAGGGGAAGCACCTCGGGGATCTTGCAAGCATCAGGGTTAATCAAAACAGCAATTAAAAATAAGAAAAGGACTATGGATTGAAAGGAATCGAGATTAGGGTTAGAAGATGGTAGCTAGGGAGGGAATAAGCTCCTTGTCTTGAACAGTAGCTAGGGCTTCTTTTCCTTGGGCATGGCTGATCTCCAGGGATGCAAAAGGGTGCTAGGGCACAGGGTTTCAATCCAGGAACACAAGGAGAGCACTCAAAGTAAGAACCAAAACTCAAACACAAGGCAATTAATCAAAATTTCAGCAAGGTTTATTGATAAGAAAAAGTTGATTACAAGAGGGAAGGGGTGGGATATTTATAAAGTTCCCATGCCCTCTCTAACTAGGGTTACACTTAGGTTTACAAGCCTTCTCTTAGTTAGATTACATGTCCTTTCCTAGCTAGGTTAGAATTACAAAGCTTAAAAGAACTAGGAATCCTAACTAGGTTAGACTAATCTTCTCCTTCTCACTTAAGGACATCTCCATTTGAGCTTTGACTTGGTCAACCCTCCAAGGACACCTAGGAGGCCGTGTTGGGATTCTAGGGGCAGCAAGGGGCCGGTCCAAAGGGGCTTGGGTGCATGGGCTTGGGCCTTTGGAAGTTGGGGTGGCCTGGTAGCCTAGTAGCAAGAATATTCCCTGGTATCTTGCTTCTTAAGGGCTTGGGCTTTGCACTTGGGCTTGATTTCTTTGAGCTAGGATGTAGGTGGACCTCTGGAATCATGGATTCCCTGGTCTGGGAATATACTCTAGCATATAGAAGGAAATCTGGGCATCTGGAAGGAATCAGGTTTCCTGAAGCATCTTGGATCCTGGGTTATCGCACAAAATTCAATGGACTGATGTAGTGGCCTCTGACTCCTAGATGTGGTCTGGTGGAACTCCAAAATAGGGTAACCTCCTCTCTTGTACAAAAATTGGGCTCATAATGGACTTATAACTGATGTACATGACTCAAAATACTTACTAGGTTGAGGGTTAAGACGAATCAACTAACCTCAACTTATTACAGGACTCAATCCTAGTTGATTACAAAACTTTGATACATGACTAGGTAAACTAAATAGGGCCCAATAATCTGTGTCTGATCCTGGTGCCCTCACCATAAATCTAGTGGGAGGATCTTCGGTAGGGTGTCATCCCTTTAAGAAATGGAAAAAGAAAAATAAAGGAAAAAATGTGCAGAATGCTTTTAGGCCTAGTCATGCCAAAAGGGTGAAGGTTGATAAGAGCCATGTGGAGTGCTTCTTCTACAAGAAGCAGGATCATTGGAAGAGGAACTATCCTCTTTACATTGCATCCCTTGACCCGAACAGGTCCAAGAAGAGAAAGCAGTAGGATGGTGCTGGACAAGGTATTTATATGATAATACCTAGTAGTTTCTCTATCTGGATACTACTAACTGGGTATTAGATACAGGAAGTCCAATTCATATTTGTAATTCTTTGCAGGGACTTCAAGTTAGTAGAAGATTCGAGGATGGCGAGAGATTCTTGAATGTGAAAAATGGAAGCCAAGTTTCAGTTATGGCGTTAGGAGTCCTCAAACTAGTTTTCGAGTCCTGTATAATCATTTTGAATGAGTGTCATTATTGCTCATCTTTTATCTTGAATGTCATTTCTGTAGGCCAATTGGCCATGTATGGTTATGAACTATCAATAAAGAAAGACATTTGCAAAATCATTTGGAATGGTTCTGTAGTGATGATTGGACATATGAACAATGGCATTTATGTACTATCGCAAACTGTTAGTGTAATGTACACGTCTAGCAAACATCCTAGGATAGATAATGTCAGTGATGCATACCTGTGGCATTGTAGGCTAGGTTATATTAATAAGAACAGGATAAATAAATTGAAAAGCGAGGGTCTTCTCGATTTTAGTAAAAATGGTTCACTACCAACCTATGAGTCCTGTCTTCTTGGAAAGATAACAAAGTCATTTTTTCCTGGAAAAGGTGAATGAGCCAAAAAGATTCTAAATCTGGTACATACTGATGTATGCTGACCCATGAATATTTGTGCCAAAGGTGGGTACAGTTATTTCATTATCATTATAAATGACTTTTCGAAGTATGGTTATGTCTTTTTGATAAGACATAAATTTGAATCGTTTGAAATGTTCAAACGATATCATAGTGAAGTAGAAAAATAAATTGGAAAGTATATCAAACCCTTCGATTAGATGAAGGGGATGAATGCCTTTCCGATGAGTTTTTGACATTTCTCGAGGAGAATGGAATTCTCTCTCAGTGGACACCTCCAGGGATACCTCAGTTAAATGGAGTGTCCGAAAAGAAAAATCGAATCCTGTTAGACATGGTTCGTCCATGATGGGCTTTGCTTCTTTGCCGTTATCCTTTTAGGGATATACTCTGGAATCAACCTGTTACCTTCTGAATAGGGCTTCGAGTAAGTCCGTTAGCAAAACCCCATATGAGATATGGACTAGATGTAAGCTGACAGTCTCATACCTTCGGGTCTGGGGTTGCCTGGCTTATGTAAAATATTTGGAAACAGTCAAACTTGGACCTAGGTCTGACCGGTGCCTATTTATTGGGCATCTAAAAGAGTCTAAGGGATATCACTTCTACTTGGTTGAGGAACAAAAGTTGTTCATCAGTCTTAGGGCTATCTTTTTGGAAAAGGAGTTTCTTGGTGAAGGAACTGTAGCCGCTAAAATCAAACTTAGTGAAGTTCAACAAGTAGAAGAACCGACATACTTAAGGGATAACATAGAACCGATTGTGATTAGATCACACCCTGAGCTCATACAGGAACCATTAAGGAGATTCGATAGGGTACCGAGTCGACCGGACAGATACTACGATTTCTTGGTCTGGGATAGTGATCCCATTGAACTTGATAAGAATAATGAGGATCTGATCCCTATATGGATGCGATGCAGAGGTCCGACTTTGAGAAATGGTTGAGAGCAATGAAATTTGAAATGGAGTCCATGGAAATCAATAATGTATGGACATTGGTTGATCCACCTGAAGGGATAAAATCCATTGGGTGCAAATGGATTTTCAAAAGAAAAAGGGGTGCAGACGGGCAGGTAGAGACCTATAAAGCCCATCTGGTTGCCAAGGGGTCTTGTCAACATTATGGTATTAACTATGTTGAGACGTTCTCTCCTGTGGCAATGCTCAAATCTATTCTGATCATGCTTGCTTTAGCAGTACACTTTGATTATGAAATCTAGCAAATGGATGTCCGAATAGCTTTCCTGAATGGTGAGCTGGAAGAGGAGGTATATATGATACAACCTGAAGGGTTCACATCCACAGACAAGTCAAAGATGTGCAAGCTTTTGAAGTCCATTTATAGACTGAAGCAAGCATCATGGAGTTGGAACATGCGATTTAATAAGTATATTAAGTCGTATGGCTTCGATAGGAATGAAGAAGAGACTTGCATTTACAAATGGGCTAATGGTTCTGTAATTGTATTCCTTTTGTTGTATGTGGATGACATTTTCTTATTCAGGAATGACATCCTAGCACTATAAGGAATAAAGGTCTGGTTATCATCTCAATTCTTTTTGAAGGACTTGGGTGAAGCCTCTTACATACTAGGTATGAAGATCTTTGAGATAGATCTAAGAGGCTTCTGAACTATCCCAGTCTACGTACATCAACATTGTGCTGAAGCAGTTCAGCATGAAAAATTTCAAGAATGGCTATCTCCCGATAGGCATGTAATTGCTCTCTCTAAAAAGGATTATGCGACAACTCCTAAGAAAAGAGAGCATATGAGTAGAATCCTGTATGCTTCAGCAATGGGTTCTATCATGTACGCCATGACGTGTACTAGACCAGACGTGGCATACTCACTAAGCATGGTGAGCAGATATCAGTCTGATCCAAGTGAAGCTCATTAGAAAGTGGTAAAGACCATCCTTAAGTATTTGTGAAATACTAAGGACCAATGGCTAATTTATGGAAAACCTGACTTAAAACTTGTGGGGTATACTGACTCCAGTTTCCAGTCAGATAAGGATGACAGCAAGAGTGTGTCAGAATTTATCTTTATCCTAAATGGAGGAGCCATATACTGGAAAAGTTTTAAGCAGCCTACTGTGGCGGACTCAGTATGCGAAGCAGAATACATTACAGCATCAGATGCAGCGAAGGAAGCTATGTGGTTACAGAAGTTCCTTGGCAAGTTGACAGGGCACCTTCCCTGGATGGTCCTGTTTCGGTGTATTATGACAGCACTGGAGCCATTGCTCAAGCCAAAGAGCCGAAGTCTCATCACCGCACAAAGCATATTCTGTAGTGCTATCATCTTGTACGAGATATTGTGGAACGAGGTGACATTGATCTTCAAAAGATCGATGGAAAGGAGAACCTGGCTGACCCCTTCACTAAAGCTGCCAGAATTCAAGAGTTTGACAGTTGTAAATGGAAAATGCTTATTCTGTACCGATTGGCTTTAGTCCAAGTAGGAGTTGTTGGAAATTATGTCCCAAAGTCAATCATCTAGGCTGTAGATGGTTGTGCTAGTTTTGTAATTGTATATGAATTTTTTAATGAATAAAAATTATTCTTTTGGCTATTCATCACATGTGTATTTTCCTAAAAAGAACTCTTGTATGATGGAGTCCTTAGAACTACATTATATTTGATATAGAGAGGATATATCGAGTAGTTCTTGAACTAGTTCACAACCAAAGGATATATTGTTATAGGACGATGATATATCATGTATAGGTTGTTGTATTTCATATTGGTTGGTTGTCCTCTTGACCAAGGAGTGTGGTGACATTGATGTGACATACAAGTGAAATTGTGACATCTTACTGAACGTGACCATCTGCAGCGCTCCCTTCTACTAAAGGGTTGCTCGTGAAGGGATATGGGTATATGTGTCCCTCGAACCTGAGGTCACCATGGTAGCTTACAAGTACTCACTTACTTTGGTACCGAACTACCTAGATTTCTAACCCAGTGATGAAAGGTTTCTAGGTATAGTCAAGTACTTGTGGAGCAGTGATGGATCAAGATGGAATTGATCCCTCCAAATAGTTTGAAGTGAATGACTCGCTGTGTCTCAATTTAGCAAAACCTTGGCCAGGATAGTTCTTGTGAGGAGTCACGAACTTATAAAGTTAAGACATGATCTAGATGAACCAAATTAGGGTTGGCAGTCAAATCCTAGGTTATCTTGAGCATTATGAGGTCAAAGGGATAAATTATGCGGTAACCATATGCTAGAGGTTCTTGTAAGTTGCTCTACAATCTTCGACCTATCCGGACGTCAGGTATCATTGCTAGATAAAGACTTTGACTGGTACTGGAAGTGTTTCAGTGCTACCAGCTTAGTATTCAAACCTATGGGGTCACACACCATAGGGATTTTTATTTGATTTAAAGGTTGATTGATGATTAAGAATTGTTTGCCATCACTGGAGGTCAATGTGATTGACCATGTTCAAAGTGTCGACACTTGCAAGTATCGACACTTGGTAAAATGGAAATGTCGACACTTGACTGATGAGTAAAAATTCTAGAAAGTTTTCTAGAAAGGTTTTGACTTCAAATTTTGAATTTGAATTTCGAATTCTGGACATTTTTGGCTCCAGGCTTTCATGGTATGATGGTCATACTTGCTTTTTTTAGCTTGGACCCATTTGGTATGGCCCTTGACCTTCTCCTCCAATCACTCCTCCTTCCTCTTTCTCCCTCTCATGGCTGCCTCTATAAATAAAGGTTATTTTAGGGGCTGCTGGTTGGTTGAAGAACTAGAAAGAAAAAGGGGGTTTGTGAGGATTTAGGATTGGGTGTGAGAATACCTAGCACTCAAGCTTGGTCTTGGGAAGAGAGCTAGTTAGGAAAGGTTCCACCTCTCCTCCTTGCCTTTCGAGAAGAAGAAGATCGGTCCGAAGGATCCCAAGGAGCTAGCACTCCAAGGGAGTTGATGAGAGTCGAGCCCCTATGTGAACTACTCGTAGAGGCCAGATGCGTATGTGGCTTGAGATCTTTTCACTACCTCTATCTTTTAGGTATAGAGGTAAGGTACCTTTATGCCTACTGACTCTTTTCTTGCTGTTGATGTTTTATAGCATGCTACATTGTTATACTAGGTCTTGTTGCAGGCAGATCGGTAGATCGTTTTGATCTATCTACCGAGCATTCTGTTGCATATTTTAAAATAGTTTTAAAATATCATGTTTCTGCCTTGCATGCCTGTTTTCCTTTGGTTTTTCCTTTAACAAGATCCTCACCAAAGGACAAGGATCTACCCAAAGAATGAAGGTATGCTCATGGACACCCTAAGAAATTAATCTTAGATGATCCATCAAAAGGGATAAGAACTAGATCCTCTCTTAAAAATGAATGTGATTATATTGTTTTTGTTTCATAAATATAACCTAAGAATATAGAAGAAGCTGAAAAAGATCTAAATTGGATGATTACTATGCAAGGAAAATTAAATCAATTTGAAAGAAATAAAGTTTGGACATTAATATAAAGACCATCTAATACTTCTATAATTGGCACTAAATAGATATTTAGGAATAAATTAGATAAAAATGGTATAGTAACTAGAAACAAGGCTAAGCTAGTTGCTAAAGGTTATAATCAGGAGGAAGAGATTGATTTTGATGAAACTTTTGCTTCTATTGCTAGACTTGAAGCAATTAGACTTTTGTTAGCATTTGCATATTTTATGGATTTTAAATTATTTCAAATGGATGTTAAAAGTGCATTTTTGAATGGTTACATAGCTGAAGAAATTTATGTAAAACAACCACCTAGTTTCGAAAATCATGAATATCCTGACCATGTTTTTAAACTGCATAAAGTACTTTATGGATTAAAACAGGCCCCCCATGCTTGGTATGAATGACTTAATAAATTTTTAATTGATAATAGATTTACTAGGAGTCATGTAGATACAACCTTATTTTTAAAGAAAAATGCTGATGATCTCTTAGTAGTACAGTTCTATGTTGATGATATTATCTTTGGTGCCACTAATGAATTTCTTTGTCAAGAATTTGCTAACCTAATGCAGGAAGAGTTCAAGACGAGCATGATGGGAGAATTGAGCTACTTTCTCAGACTCCAGATCAAACAAACAAGTAAAGGGATCTTCATCAACCAAGCTAAATATACAAAGGAGATTCTGAAAATGTTTGGGATGAAGAAGACTAAACCTATTGGTACACCTATGAGCCCTCCGTGTAAGCTTGACAAGGATGAAACTGGTAAGAAAGTTGATCAAAAATTTTATAGAGGCATCATTAGTTCTTTATTGTACTTAACTGCAAGTAGACCAGATATTATGTTTAGTGTATGCATGTGTGCAAGATATGAGTCTGAGCCTAAGGAATCACATTTAATGGCTATTAAATGCATATATAGATATTTTTCTGGTACTCTTGATATTAGATTGTGGTACTCTAAGAACTCAGCTATAGACTTGATTGCATATTCTGATACTGATTTTGCTAGCTATAAATTAGATAGGAAAAGTACTTATGGAATCTATCAATTCCTTGAGTTAATTTAATCTCATGGTTTAGCATGACACAAAATTTAATTGCACTATCTATAGCTGAAGCTGAGAATATTATAGCGGAAGTTGTTGTGCTCAAATATTATAAATTAAACAATAACTCAAGGACTTTGATATCAAATTAACTAAGACATCCATAAGATATGATAATACAAGTGCAATTAATTTAACTAAAAATCTAGTTAAATATTCAAGAAGTAAGTATATAGAAATTAGACATCATTTTATTAGAGACCATGTACAAAACAATGATGTTATGCTTGAATTTGTTTGTATTGAAATCTAATTAGCTGATATTCTGACCAAGCCTCTTAATGAAGATAGGTTCAGTATGATTAGAAGAGAATTAGGGGTCATTAATCCTTTTGATTAGATCTCAATCATTCCTTATGACCTTTAGAATTTTCCTTGAAAATTTCTTGATCAAATGCTCTTGAAAATCATATTCGATCATTTATTAGCTATTAAAATCAATTATCTTGATTTTCTATAATTTTTTCCTATGTTCTTGATTTTTTTCTCAAAGTGTCGATACTTGGAAGTGTTGACACCTCGAAGTATCGACACTTGGCCTAAGCCCGTGAGTCGACACTTGACCGGTGGGAACCGGTAAACAAATAAAGAAATCAATCTATTTCTTCTCATTTTTCCTCCCATTTTTCTTGAGCTAACACATCCCCTCACTATTCCATCACTTCTGTTAGTTTCCATTCAGTGTTCAAACAGTTCTATTTTGATTTTGAGCCCTCTTTTGCTCTCATTTCACTATTCTTCATGGTTTCACCATGACTCCTTTGCCCGTTTCACCTTCTATTTTTGTATTCCTCTATTTCCTGGACAATGGGGCCTAGGAAGTAGTTGGTTAGAAGACCACAACCATTCTCTCAGGGTATGGAGTGCCGCATGAAGGCTAGACATGATGATCGGCCTGTAGAGGCAGCAACACAGCCTGAGATTCCAACTCGACCTCCACCAGTCCCTAGGGTAGACCACATGGCCTCCAAGGCCATTGTTGGGGGATGGAGAGTGTACTTCGACTTTATGGACCAGTAGCATTTTAGGATTAGTGATTGGCTAAGAAATGCTAGACTTGCACATTGAAGTTCCCTCTTAGAGAGGTTTTATCCAGCACTGATGAAATAGTTCTACGGGACTCTAGCCCGAGGCGCTGATGGATGGATTGCAGAGGTGAGAGGCATTTCTATTCCATTGATAGCAGAGATATTAAGCCAGGTCTGGGAGATCCCAATGAGGGGGACGATTGTAGACTCTCTAGTGGATCGGATCAGTGGTTTCAGGGTTATTTTAAAGAGAGATGATCTTGGTGAAGGAGTTATAGTTGTTGCATCACAACTTTCAGTAGAGATGAGGCTCTTACACCACATTGTAGCCAGGATTCTTCTACCAAAGACTGGATGATTTGATTTCATCACTAAGAGAGAGCTTCTAGTTATGGTTGCTCTGATCTAGAGGATGCCTATCTGTCTGCCCGTATTGATGATACATCAGATGACAGAGGCGACAACCAGTTTGAGACTTTGCTTACCATATAGGATGGGTCTTACAATACTATTTAGAGCATATGGAGTCGACCCTAATGGTGAGCCATACAGATAGATACTCCACACTGATGTATATGATGAGAGATCACTGCATCGCATGGGTTATCATAGATACCAAGGTCAGTGGAGATGGAGAGTCTCTAGAGAGCTTGACTCAGTTTCAGATGATGATGCAGCTGAGGAGGAGGATACATCGAGAGATGAGGCTGGGCCATCTGAGCCATCATGAGCTACACTAGAGTTACAGCCTGAGCCATTAGTATCAGCACATGCTGAGGTGCCACCTGTTGGAGATACTTCTGATGACAGGATCACTCACCTAGAGATCGAGATGTAGACTTTGAGAGGGTGAGTGGATCTGATTCATATGGAGATGAGATTAGGCTTTGATGAGATGAGTGTTGCCCAGCAAACAACCCAAGAGGTGGGTGAATTGGGTTTCTAAAAACTTAAATGCAAGTGTAAAGTGCTTTTATTGAGTATGTAGCAAAAATATAAAAGCAATAGAAATAAGAGCAAATTAAAGAGACAAGTAATCACAAACACAAAGCAAGTATAGTGGTTCAGTGCTTTCTAATGCACCTACATCCATCCCCCAAGTCCCACTTGAAAATTCACTATAATCTCAACTGATTATAGTCGATTAGTTTTCTGGGCTCACTAATCAAACTGACTTATTTTCATAAGGCTCACAAGTCAAAACCTCACTTAGTTTTTCAGGCTAACCAAGAACCTAATTGGTTTTAAGGCTTACCAACAACCTCCCTTGGTTTTACGGGCTAACCAAGAACCTAATTGGTTTTCAAGGCTAACCAACAACCTCCTTGGTTTTCCAATAGGTTAACCAAAAACCTTTACAACAAGAATAAGTTTGAAGTAAAGAAACAATGAAAGCTTTCTAATAAAAGCGGATATCTCTTTGAAGCTTTGATGTAGTGCTGTCTTCAACTTAATGAAGCTTCTATTAATGCTCAAGAAGGTTGAACTTGAATGCTCTTGAAAGCTCTTGAATGCTTGGAGACTTCTTTTTGCTTAAATATAGTTACTCTCAATGAATTTGAGTGAATGCACTTGCTTTTTCTTACTCTTGGTGTTCCTCTCTTAATCCTCTCGATTCTACTTGTGTTTAGATTTGATTTGAATCATTTAAATAGTTTTCCAATGCCTCAAAGTTGATTTATGGATGTTAGACACGAAAAACTAGTCGTTGGGAGCTAAAAGGAGCAAGTTCTGCATTTGAAAAACTAGCCATTACTATTCCCAGAACTCCAAGTGTCGACACTTCAAGCTGTGAGTCGACACTTAGGGTCGACACTTGCATTCCATGAGTCGACACCTAGTTCAAATATCTTCAATAAAGCTTTTTAGAATTCTCATACGAGTCGACACTTACTTTGGTGAGTCAACACTTTGAGTCGATACTTGACATCCACGTGTCGACACTTCAAGCAAGTCTTCAACTTCAGCAAGTTCTGTAACAAAAAAGTCTCAGGTGATGAGCCGATCCTTGAGTTGACACTTTGAGTTGATACTTGACTGGTATGAGTTAACACTTCAACCGTGCCATCTGAAACTCTTTCTGTGTATTGGCTTGAGTCGACACTTCCATTGTCATGAGTCGACACTTGACTGAGATTTCTTCAAAAATACCTTAACTTTTGCTGAAACCAAATTGTAATGAATTCTTGTGTCCTTTTAAGCATTCTTCAACTACTAAAGTCCACTTTAAACTGATCTTTCATCCATAGTTGGAACTTTTTCATTGTTTGATAATCAATCAAATTTTGTTGAATTGATGAGCATTTTTTTCTATAAAAATATACTTCAAAGAAATAATTAGTACTCAATTTATACTTAAGCATTTTGCTTATCATCAAAATCAATAACGGAGTCAACGATCTCTCCCTTTTTGATGATGAAAAAACCTTTAAGTATAAATTATGTAATGAGCTTTTAAAAAAAAGTTTCAATGTGCATAGAGCTTATTGCAATAGGTATTGAAATACAAAAAGAGATATTTATTGTAGATTTTAAAATTCTCTTTTGAAACTGATTTGAGCTAAGAGTATCAAAGTTTAAAATATATATAAGAAATAAATTCATGTATCATGATACTCTAAAGAAAACATGCTCAAGAGTAATAAATTCAGCAAAATAGAATATTGTGAAGAGTATAGATACTCCCCCTGAAAAGATGATCTGTAAAATTGATTTTTGAAGATCTTTAAATGATAGTAAGCTGAAATTTAAGCATCTAAAAGTAAGAATTGGACATGAGAATTTTAGCAAAACAAATTTTCCAATTCAAAGGAGGGATTACTCTCCCTCACTTAATGAACAAAAATTCTCAAATTTTAAAAACATATCTCATT
Organism: Areca catechu; assembly: GCA_021397845.1. Taxonomy (NCBI): domain Eukaryota; kingdom Viridiplantae; phylum Streptophyta; class Magnoliopsida; order Arecales; family Arecaceae; genus Areca; species Areca catechu. The sequence continues at coordinate 120,960,954 of CM038043.1, forward strand.
TTTCATAGTATTTTTTTTTTAAAAAAACTTATCTCTTATTTCATCATTCACATTTATACTCATTTCTCCCCCTTTTTGTTATCATTATAAAAAAAGGAAGAAGGCAATCAATGCGAACATAAATGTGAGAACATTAAATCATTGAAGTTAAGTAAAGCATTTCATACATTCAAAGTCCTAACATGAAGTAGAAGAAAATGTTTCATTCATTTGATACAAGATTGATACATAAGAGTAAATGAACATCAAAAGAAACATACAACAAGTGCAAAAATGTAAACTATCTAAATATTGAAACTATCCTAAGCATCATCCTTATCATTTGAGGATCCAATCTCGATCGGTCCAGTATCAGTAGAAGCACGAGATTGAGGTCACATAGATCGAAGATCATGAAGACGAGTCTTGATCGATCTGGATGGAACATGACGACCTCGTACTCTGTATCTAACATAAGTCCTCTCTCCAGCTGGAACAGAAGAGGTAGAAGCTATGTCAGTAGTAGGAGAAGAACTGATCAGAGTGACAGTCTCGAAAACTTTAGGATATGGTGTATGATCAAATAAAGGACCGAAATCAAGATGATGGAAACTAGGAGTATAAAATCCTAGTTCACGGATAAGGGAAGATGTATGCAATAATGGAGAATCAATAACAGGTGTATCAATAATAGGTGTATCAACTGAAGAAATGATAGGTGTGAGTATAGGAATGGTAGAATGATCAGCTGGTCTATAAGGAGGTGTGGGTAGGATAGGAGTCTGGAAGGATGAACTCAATGGATCATGAATGGGACTCCTAGGAGGGTCAGTTGCTATCTTCGACACTAGCTCTGTCATCACATCTGGAAAGTCAAACTTGTCAGAGTCAGTCATATCATCATCATGATCACCATTAATGTCTGCTCCCGGAGCAGGTGGAACTGGAGCAGAATCAGCTAGAGTTGAAGAAACAGGAACACTCCCATAAGAGGGTCTACTCAAAGCAGACAGAATGATAGAGATCCCATCTCTCAAACCTCGATGGCTCTCTAGTCTCCATAATAAAACTATTGACTCGCTGACAAATGATCATAATCTCTATCTTAATGAGAGTGACTCTGTCCTCAAGACTTTCAAAAGCTCCTGGAATATCTGATCGTGCTAGCTCGGGCTGAGGAGCAGGCTCTGGCTGTGCTGAAGGCTAGGGCTGAATCTCAGGCATGTCAATGTATGTCCCTAAAGGTCCTGCCTCATCCGAAAATATGTGCTCCTCCTCTACTAGATCCTCATCTCTGTCAGCGGCCTGACCTGATACTCGTCGTCTCCTTTGGCCTCTAACTAGATGATACCGCATCTGGTGAAGAGATATGATGTCATAGACATCAGTGTGCAGTAACATCCGGTAGGGCTCATCATCCATTACAACACCTAAGCTCTGAAGAGCAAAGTCAAGCCCATATCGTAAGGCAAACACAGTCTCTGACTCATAGATGCCTCCATCATTTGATGTACCATAAGCACTGGTAGGCAAACAGGAGCATGCTGAACCAGAGACACCATCACTAGTAGCTCTCTCTCTATGATGAAGTCAAAATGGTCAGTCTTCGGTAAAAGGATCCGGGCTACGATATGATGCAATAACCTCATCTCAGCTAGAAGTCTCGAAGCTACCACAGTGGCTTCCTCAGGTAAGTCATCTGTCTCGAAGATACAACGGAGACCACTGAACCTATCTACTAAGCTTCAACCATAGAACCTGTCATGGATATGTCCCATACTCTACTCAGAATCTCTGCTCTCATTGGGACATCTCTACCATGGACCTGTGGGACCCATCCATCACTACCTCGGGCTAAAGATCCATAAAACTCTCAAATCAAATTTAGGTAAAATCTCTTTGTCAAAGAGAATAATGGAACCAAACCAGCATCCCTAAGCCACTGGCCTATCCGAAAATGCTGCTGGTCGATGAATGCGAAGTCCACACGGCATCCTTCAACAATGGTCTTCGTACCCATCCGACTAGCCACAGGAAAAGAGGTCGAGTAGGGGCATCCGGTGCACTGGCTTCATGTCGGCCTTTGTTCTTCTTTCATCTTCTTGATTGGATGGCCGAGGATGATGGACAACTTACTTCCTAGGCCCCATTCCACAGAATCAAGGATTGAAGTATAAGAGAAGAAGAAATCTAGGATTTTAACGGTCCAAAAATGAAATGGAAGAGGGAAAATGCCAAAAACTGAATCAAAAACCATCCCAAACATGAATTTGAGAGGGTTGGAGTTGCAAATTGGAGGGAAGAAGTAGATAGAACATAGTTAGGGCAGGTGTCGGCTCAATTTGGGAGAGAAAAGATCGTAAAAATATCTCATTTTTGGTTTTTATCTCAGTCTGTTACCGTCCAAGTATCGACTCACGACACAGGGCCAAGTGTCGACACTTCAAGGTGTTGACACTTACAAGTGTCGACACTTTGACTTAAAATCGAAGAAAACAGAAAATGAAGCATTGATCAAAATCAATAGAATTATGGTGAAATTCAAGAAAATTAAATATGATTGATATCTAAATTGATCTTTCATGGGTCAAAGAGCAGAATTTTTAAACAAAAGGATTGATGACCCCAAGCTCTCTTCTAACCATACTAAACCGATCTTCTTGGAGAGGCTTAGTCAATATATCAGCTAATTGCAATTCAGTAGAAATAAATTCAAGCACAACATCATTATTTTTAATATGATTTCTAATAAAATAATGCCTAATTTCAATATGCTTGCTTCTAGAATGCTGAACAGGATTTTTAGTTAAGCATATTGCACTAGTATTATCATATTTTATAGGTGTCTTACTTAGTTTGATTCCAAAATCTTCAAGTTGTTGCTTAATCCTCAAGATTTAAGCACAATAACTTCCTGCTGCAATATACTCAGCCTCAGCTGTGGATAGTGCAACTGAAGTTTGTTTCTTGCTAAACCAAGAGATTAAGTTAACTCCAAGAAATTGGCAAGTTCCACTAGTACTTTTTTTATCAAGTTTACATCCAGCAAAATTAGCATCAGAAAAATCAATTAAATCATAGATGAGTCTCTAGAATATCACAAACCAATATCAATTATATCAGACAAGTATCTAATTATGCACTTAACAGCCAACAAATGAGACTCTTCAGGATCAGACTAATATCTAGCACACATGCATACACTGAACATTATATCTGGTCTACTGGTAGTCAAATATAATAAAGAGCCAATCATACCTCTATATAATTTTGGATCAACAGATTTACCATGCTCATCTTTATCAAGTTTACAAAAGGGGCTCATAGGTATACCTATTGACTTAGTAGTCTCCATCCCAAACTTCTTTAAGATTTATGTTGTATACTTAGCTTGGTTGATGAAGATCCCATCTTTGGTTTACTTGATTTGGAGTCCGAGAAAGAAATTGAATTCTCCTATCATGCTCATTTCAAACTCACCCTGCATAAGCTTAGCAAATTCTTGACAAAAGATTTCATTAGTAGCACCGAAAATAATATCATCAACATAGATTTGTACTACCAATAAATCATCATTTTTCTTCTTTAGAAATAAGGTTGTGTTAACATGGCCTCTAGAGAATTCATTTTCAATCAAAAACTTGCTGAGTTTTTCATACCATGCTCGGGGTGCTTGCTTTAAACTATAAAGTGCTTTGTGCAATTTGTAAACATATCAGGATGTGCATGATTTTCAAAACCAGGTGGTTGTTCTATAAAACTTCTTCTACTATGTAACCATTCAGAAAAGCACTTTTAACATCCATTTGAAAAAGTTTGAAATTCATAAAATAAGCAAATGCTAATAGTAGTCTAATTGCCTTAAGCCTAGTAACAGGAGCAAAGGTTTCATTAAAATCAATTCCTTCCTCCTGATTGTAGTCTTTGGTAACTAGCCTAGCTTTATTCTAGTTACAATTTCATTTTCATCTAATTTATTCCTAAATACCCATTTTGTGCCAATAATAGAAATATTTGATGGTCTTTCTATTAATGTCCAAATATTATTTCTATCAAACTGAATTAGTTCATCTTGCATAGCATTTCTTCAGTTAGGGTCTTTTTCAGCATCTTCAAAATATTTTGGCTCTATTTGAGAAACAAAAGTAGTATAATCACATTCATTCTAATTGAAGATCGAGTTCTTATCCCTTTAGATGGATCACCTAGGATTAATTCCTTAGGATGTCCATGAGCATACCTCCACTCCTTAGGTAGATCTTGATGTATTGGTGTGGATTGTATGGCTTCTTCTCTTTCATATTTATCTTGTTCTTCTTCACTTTGTTGCGAAGGTTGATCTTCCAATGTTAGCTTCTTTAGCTTTTCAATACATGCACATGCATCAAATGTATCCTGTTTCCTAGAGAATTTGTTAGTAGACTCTTCAAAAACTACAGTACAGACCCTTCACAACTAGGGTTCTTTTGTTAAAAATTCTATATGCCCTGCTTGATGTAGAATATCCTAGAAAGATACCTTCATCAAACTTGGCATCAAATTTTTCAAGATTGTCTTTACCATTATTTAAAATAAAATATTTACAACTAAAAACTCAAAAATACTTTAAAGTTGGTTTTCTTTGATTCCAAAGTTCATAAGAAGTTTTCTTTAAAATAGGATGAATTAAAATGCGATTCAAAATATAACAAGTAGTATTGATTGCTTCATCCCAAAAATATCTTGGCAAATCATTTTCGCAAAGCATAGTGCATGCCATATCTTCAAAAGTATGATTTTTTCTTTCTACCATCCCATTATGCTAAGGTATCCTAGGTGCAGAAAAATTATATTCAATACCTTTCACATTACAAAAATTTTCTAAATCTTGATTTTCAAATTCAGAACCATGATCACTACATATGCAAATAACTGAAGCACCTTTTTCATTAGAAACTTTTTGGTAAAACTTCATAAATACTGAAAAAGATTCATCTTTATGAGCAAGAAAGAAAACCCAAGTAAACCTTGAAAAGTCATCCACTATAATTAATCTATATATCTTGCCTCCTAGACTAGATGTTCTAGTTGGTCCAAAGAGATCCATATGGAGTAGTTCTAATGGCCTACTAGTAGTAACAAAACCTTTAGGTTTGAAAGATATTTTAACTTGTTTTCTAAATTGGCAAGCTTGACAAACTCTATCTTTTTCAAAACTAAGTTTCGGCAAATCTTTTACTAAATCCTTTTTGCAAAGTTTTGAAAGTAAGTACATACTAGCATGTCTTAGTCTTCTATACCAAAGCCAACTAGTCTCATCTTTATTAGATTCATTGCAACTGGGCATTCTCCATTAGGCAAGGATAGGTTATCTAAATCTACCAAATAAATATTACCATGCCTCTTTTCAATGAATTTTACTCCATTTTTATCAGGACTAGCAATAATGCAATAAGATGATTTAAAAATAACTTAAAAACCTTTATCACTAAATTGACTAATACTTAAAAGATTATGGTTTAAACCTTCAACTAAGAGTACATTACTAATACAAGTAGAAGGTGAGATGTGAACCTTACCAATACCAATGATTTTTTCTTTACCATTATCATCGAAGGTCACACTCCCTCCATTTATTGCTTCTAGTAAAGTGAATTACTTCACATCTCTTGTCATATGCCTTGAACAAACACTATTAAGATACCATATTCTTTTGTTTTCCTTGGTTGTAAGACACACCTATAAAATAAATCAAGTTTTGTTTTTAGGTACCCAAGGCAACTTGGGTCCTTTAGGGTTAGTACATAAATTGGTTCCTTTTTGATGAACCCAAACCTTCCCAAAAATATTGATTTTTCTCATGTTACATTGAAAAGCTTTATGACCTTGTTTTTTGCATGAAAAACATGTAATACTTGATGATGCAAGTACAAAAAAGTTTTTTAGATACTTTTGCTATTTTTGAGGTTTGTATCATAATCTTGCTTTGTTAAAAATAGCTCTTTGGTTGTTTAAAAGAAGATTTAGTTTTTCAGAACTATAAGTGAACTTTTCAACAAAGGATTTTATTTTATCAAGTTCATTTTTATAGTTTTTATTTCTATTTCTAAATCTTTGTTTTTCTTTAAAAGATCACCATTTGAAATGATAATTTTAGATCTTTTCAAAATATCATTTTCTATTGTTAAAGCTTTATTTTTCTTTTCTAAAACATCAAGTTTATTTTTCAATTCACTAACTTCATTTAACAAAGAATTGTTTTCATGTGAGAAACTATTTGCATGTTTTTTAATTTCTATTTTTAGATAAAATTAGTTTGTAATCATGCACTAATTCATCGAAAGTATTTTTCAATTCATCAAAGGTAAAATCTACTTTAGTATCAGAAATTACCTCTTCTTGTTCTTGATATGCCATGAGACAGATTTACAATTTTAGCTTGTTCTTTTTCTGAGTTGGAGTCCTCACTATCACTCCAAGTTTCCATCATAGCTTTCTTCCTAAACTTCTTTCTTGATTTTTTTAGGAGAGGACAGTCAAATTTGTAGTGTCCGGGCTTCTTATATTCGAAGCAGTAGGTATCTCCTTCTCCTTTTTCTTTTTTTTCCTTTTCTTTTCCCTTCTCTTTAGTTATTTGGAACATTTTCTTGTAAGGCAACTTCCTTCTTTTCATAAATTCTCTAAATTTCCTTGCTAAAAGAGCTTCCTCACTCTCATCTTCTTCTTCATCCTTCGATTCTTCATTAGAGGATTCTTCTTGAATAGTAGACTTGAAGGCTATCCCTTTTTTTTTTGTCCATATCCATAGATTTTTGCCTTAAATTGAGCTCATAAGTCATGAGCGATCCTACTAGCTACTCCAAGGATAATTTGTCAACATCCTTTGCTTCTAGTATGGTAGTCACCTTTGGATCCCATGAAGTTGGAAGTGACCTGAGAATTTTGTTGACAAAATCAGCATTAGACATAATTTTTCCTAAACTTCTCATGCCATTTACTATGTTTGTGAATCTAGTGTACATGTCAATGATAGATTTATTTGGTTTCATTCGGAACATTTCATAAATGTGCACTAATATATTTACTTTAGTATTCTTCATTTGATCAGTACCCTCATGGATAATTTCAAGTGTGTCCCATATTTTCTTGGCAGATGTGCATGTAGAAATCATATTAAACTCACTAGGATCTAATGCACAATAGAGGAGATTCATTGCTTTTGCATTGGTCTCGGATGGTTTAATATCATTTTCATCCCAATTCTCTTCGAGCTTTGGGATGGAAACACCATTAACAACAATCGAAGCAATACAAAGACCCTTATTAACAACCTTCCATAAATTATAATCAATTGAATGCATGTAAATTCTCATTCTAGTTTTTCAGTAAGTATAATTTATTCCTGTTGGCATGGAGTCCCTGGATCGATCGGTCAGAGCCGCTGCATCGCAGGACCACTCCTTGATTCACCTGCAAAACAGGTCCCTTGCCGGAGTTGTTCCGGCGGAGGGCACTTCGATGTCTAAGTCAGTGGCAGATTCCAGCCACAGAATGGAGAAGGTGTTGAGAGTGGAAGAGAAAAAGAGTTCTTGGAGAATGCAAGTGTGTATCAGTGAGAATGTTCGCGTACCTCTCCGGCTACCCTTCTTACCCATATTTAAAAGATGGCCTTCGGTCTGTGGCCCGCTCTTTTTCCGGTGATATGGGGAGCCAATCTCTCCCATGATTGGCGATCGTGGTTGTCAGTGAGCGATTCTGACCAGATCGGAGGCATGGCTGTAGGAGTTGCATGCCATGATCATGGCATGATGAGTGTCGATTGTAACCATTGGTTACAGTTTTCTTTCTGGAATAGATTGTGGTTCAAACTTCGGGTTCCCCTTGCATAGGCCGAAGACTTGGCATTTCTCCAAGGTCGAGATTGTGTCTACGACGGGGACCGAAGTACGTTCCTTCGAAAGTCGATGAGTAGTTCGGATTTCGACCGGGGCTGAAGGTGCAACCGGAGGACTGGCCTCCGGATGTTGTAGTCCGGTGTGAAGCCTTGGGTTGCTTGCAGTTGGCCTGTCCTCTGCTTGGTCCGAAGTCCGTAGTCCGGAGAAACAGGCTTCGATCAGTCGAACCGGGGTTTGGTGTATAGCTGAACCGGGATATCCTAATAGTTGCCCCCCTACTCTCAGTTTTCGAAGCGGAGATTTGCCTCGAGAAGTGAGAGTAGTAATGCCTTGTCATTTTTCTCCTGAGAGACAGCGCAGGGGATGATTACGGAATCCCTTACTGAGCTGTCCATCATGACCTGAGAATCAAATGGTGGACAGGTGCCATTCCCAGATTGGGGAAAAGAGAAAAAGTGGGTGGCCCTGGGGCCATCTTTTCTTTTCCCGTTGCACGGTGGTTGAGGCGATCTTTAGGTTGGAATTTGGATGGTTGTGGTGGCTGCCCTCCGTCCGTTGGATGAATGGTAGATCTTATCATTTCTTTTGGGGAAGGGCAAAGGTCTGGGCAAGGAAGCTTCTTCAACCTCGTCTCAATCTCTGCCCAAACTGTTCTGGACTGCCAGTTTATTCTCCAGGTAGAATCCTCTTTCCATTCTCTTTCTTCATTCCTTTGTCATGGAAGAGACAGTAGAGAGTTAGGGGAAGTAGGTTGGGCCCTCGGGGGCCGGAGATGTAGTAGGTCCGGAGTCGATCCTCAGCTCGATTTCTCAGAGCAAGGCAGCCCTTCTTTGGGAATGCTATCGCATTCCTGAGGAGTTTCCTTTTGTCCTCCCCACGCCCGAGGAGCGGGCAAACGAAGCACCCCCAGGGTGCCTAACTATATACGAAGATCACTTGAAGGCTGGTCTTCAGTTTCCCCTGCACCCCTTCTTTGTTAAGATTTTTTGTTTTTACCAAGTGGTGCCAGCGCAGTTGACCCCAAATAGCATCAGGAACATCTACGGGTTCCTGGTTATGTGCAGCATCGCCAATGTAGAGCCTAGGACCAACTTGTTCACGGCCCTTTTCGTCCTCAAGAGGGACTTCCACAGCAATGGATGGTGGGTGATTGGCCTTAGATCAGGCCATAGGGTTATCAAGGACATGCCTAGCGCCATCCATGGGTGGAAACCCATCTTCGTATTTGTGTTGTCTTTTGATCCATGGGGCTTCGACACAGTATGGAAGAAGCTTCGCCTGACCGCCAACGATGGAAAGAAGGTCTTGGCGACCGATCAGTCGGACTATGATCTTCTGACCAACTCTGAAGTTGCCCATATCTGGGAGTTGTTAGAGGAGAGGAATCTCCATCGGGCGGGAATTAGTAAATTCCCCTCATTAGGTATATCGACGGGAATTTCTGTCCCTCTACTTCAGGTTTTATTGTAGTTCATTTAACTGAGGTGATCCCCTTTGCCTGCAGGTGGTGGGATGAAGCGCAATTTGAGCTGGCTTCGCCAGACTTCGGAGAAGAGGGTTGCACAGGCCCCTTCCACCAGGTTTGCGGTTCGGAAGAGAGTTCGGAGGGATGGTCCCGAAGGGGACCAAAGCACTTCTTCTTCCCGAGGCACCTCGGGGGAAGATGTAGTAGCCACGAAAGGGGCTCCGGCGAGACCCTATCCAATCGAAACCCTACCGGTGGTCGCCTCCCCAGCCGACACAACGGGGAGCCCGCCTCAAGGAGTGAATGTGCTGCTGGTTTGCCCCCCTGCCGCTGATAGGGGCAAAGCACGGCAAGTCGAAGGAGAGTTCGTCCACGGGGCTTCTTCAGCCGGAGGCCATTCGATGGACTCTTCGGAGCTTTCGCCTATGGGAGGGCTGCTGGTCCCGGTCGAAGCCAGGCAGGCGTTGAAGGGTACGAAACTGCCCCATAACCTGGCAATTCTCTAGAACTGGAGCCTTCTCAAAGTGTCCGATTCCGGCTTCGCCACCCTGTAACAGGTTTGACTATCACCGCCTCCTTTGTCTTGAGAGTTATTTGATCCTGAATTCTTCTTTTTTGATGTAGTTGGTCTATGACTTCACCTTCATGGAGGAAGGCCTGGGGAACATGGATAGCTTCATCCACGGCCTCAAGGAGGAGCTTCAGACCACTAGGGTTGCCAAAGAAGTAGCCGAAGAGCTGAAGCAATCCATGGAGGACCGTCTTGTCCGGGTAACTGATGAAGTTCGTGACCTGAAGGGTCAACTGAAAAGTGCCTACTCGAGGATAGCGGGACAAGAGGCAGGGTGGAACAGGAGCAGGAAGCAAGTCGAATCCCTGGAGCGCGCTGCTAGGGAGGATCAGGAGAGGATGGAAAATCTGTCCAAGATGGCGGAGGAGGCTTCTAGGAGGGCGAAGAGGTGATCCTGGAATTCGAAGCTGCTAAGAGGGAGGCCAAAGCCGCCAAGAGGGAGTCCGAAGCTTTGAGGAAGCGGGTAGACAGTGCCATGGATGACTTCAAGATGTCTTCACAATTTCAGACAGAGATTGATGAATCATCATTGTATGCCTACCAGCATGGCTTCAACGACGGGCTCTCTAAGGTAAAGGAGACCCTCCCTCACCTCGACCTTTCGAGCATTCCCTCCTACAACATAATTGGAGAGGAAGGAGAAGAAGCGGAGGAGACCGAAGTCGCAGGGGAGGTCGAGGAGTTGCTATGTCCAGCGGAGGAGGCTGCTACCCCAGTCGAAGATCCGAAGGTGATCCCAGCTCCGATCCCGACCCAGGAGGTGACTCAGGCTGGAGGAGCCCAGGCTGAAGGTTCTCCCGTCCCGGCCCAGATTGATGAGATTCTCTCAGAGCAAGTTGACAAGTTGCTCCAGTCCTGTGGTGTGGAGCCTTCTCCTGCTGATATTGAGTGACCTGGATCACTCTGAATGTATTGTCTTTCTTTCTTACTTATATTGCCAATGAACTTTGTATTGCAACATTCCCAGATTTTGGAATGAATTATCCTTTCTTTGCACATGCGTTGTTGTGTCTCATGTGTTGCTTGAATCGATCTTCCTGTTCTTTTTTCTACTTAGTCGAATAATTGCATCCGGAGACCGTTTAGTCGATAAGAACTGGTTCTACCGTTCTCTTTTCTGTTTAGTTTTATAGTCATGGCTGAAGGCCGTTCAATCGGTGAGGACGAACCCTTGAACAGACCAAAACTTCGTTGCCTTTCTTCGGATGTTGAGCTTGTCCGTTGGGGTGGACAGGAGTCATCTTCCCGCCAATCAGTGATTAGGGAGATTTGATTAGGATCATTGTTGTCCATGTGGCACGTCAAAATTTGTACAGTCGTAATCTCTTGCGCCTTATGAGCTGCTGGACCTCTTTTTCCCTAAAAGAGACCATTAATGATGCCGTCGCATGATGTAGATTTCTTTGGATTCAAAGTGATGGCAGTTACTATCCTAGGGATGGCTTCCGAGAGATTTTCTGGTTCTTGAAGCATCGCCCGAACACATGGCACCTTCTCATGCGGCTGGGAAGGATGTGGGACACTCCTCCCCGCAGTCGGTCATGGGTGCAGGGTTTCTATAAATAGGACCTTGCCCTCCTGCTATCGAAGGCCATCGTTTCCGTTGGTATCTTCCTTCCATTAACAATGAGGTTCAGTACTTCCGAGCTTCGTCATGCAGTGAAGAGGAGGGCCATCGACCCCAAGAGGAAGCGAAGCTCGGAGCTGCCTGAGCTGGAAGGCGAAGAGGAGGGGCCTCTTGTGGACCAACTGGAGAAGAAGGTCCGACAGTTGGAGGCCCGTCTGAGGGAAGCTTGGGCCCAGGTCATGGTGGCGATGACGACGGTGGAGGAGGCAAGGAAAGAGGCGGCGAACGCCGTTGCAAATTTCAAAGCCTCGGTCACCTTCAAGGACGAGCTCACTGCGGTGGCCCTGGACTCCTTCCATCAGGGGTTCTGGGAGTGTTCGAGGAGGGCCTCCAAGTTTTACAACTTGAAGGGCCTGGATAACATCAAGCCCTCCATTCCCTACCCCGGCCATGAATTCGACTCTGACTCCAATGAGGGGTCGGATTCGGGTTTGAAAGGGAACCCCAGGAGACCTTCGTCGTCCCATCTGGTCTCTCCCCGATGGTACAGGAAAAACCCGTCGTGGAGTTATTAAAAATTTCCCAACTTTGCTGTCGCTGCTGCTGCTCTTTTTTTTTTTATATATATATCTCTTTAGGAGAGTTTCTTTTCTTTTTTCTCACTATCTTTTTAGGAGAGTTTCTTTCTTTCTTTTCTCTTTCTCTCTTTCTTTTTTTTTTTGTAAAAATTTGAAAGAAATGAAAGATCTTTTCTTTTACCTCTTCTCGTGTATTTTCTGTGATGTGTTGCATCACGATTTGTCCGTAATGTAGACTCCGTAGATCACTTGCAGTCTGTAAGGAAGAAGTAGGGTCAGTTGGACCATTCTGAGAACGTCTGTTGTTGACAGAAAGGATGACAGTGGTCCTTTTAGGCACGTGTTCGGATTTTCCATAGGGTAAGGTGTTTACATCGTCACTGTGCTCTTTCTGTCGTAATTAAGGTAGGCTGTTCAGGCCCGCCTCAGCGCATGTTCGGATTCACTGTAGGGTAGGTTAGGAAAACCATCCCTGCACCTTTGATCTTTTTGGTGGCCTGATTAGGCCATCCATTGCGCTCGTCGGGCATACCGATAAGGTGAGTGGATCAGACTCTCCTTTGCACAGGCTATTGTCGTTCAGTCGATGCAACTAGCCATTCTGAGTTGAGTAGAGTTGAGAAGCTTTGCACAGGAGTTATTTGGAACTTTTTCATTGATAGTATTTGTGAAGGTTTTGTACATTCCATGGTCGGGATAGGGTCTTCCCCTCCAGGGTCTTGAGTCGATATGTCTCTGGTCGAATGACTTCTTCGACTTGATATGGGCCTTCCCAGTTGGGGGAGAGTTTATCCTATTCCATTGGCCTGGACACTTCTGCTCTTCGCAATACCATGTCCCCCGTGTGAAAAGTTTGGTCCTTCATCCTTGAGTTGTAGTACTTTGCGACCTTTTGCTGGTATGCCACCATTCTTCTCTGGGCCTGTAGCCTGGTGCTTCATAGCAAATCCAGATCAATCCTTCTGCGATCGAAATTCTCAGGCTCTTCATAGTTGTCAACTCTCAGGGACTGTAGGGAGACTTCGATAGGTAGTACGGCTTCGGTACTGTAGGCTAGGTTGAACGGAGATTCGCCGGTGGCTGTTCTTGGGGTAGTTCAATATGCCCAAAGAACGGAGGTCAGTTCTTCGGCCCAAAGCCCTTTGGCGGCGTTCAACCTTGTCTTCAAACCATGGAGGATGGTCCGGTTGGTGACTTCGGCTTCTCCATTGGACTGTGGATGAGCAACGGATGTTAGCCAATGCTGGATATGGTATCGAGCACAGAAGTCCTTGAACTTTGGATTATCGAATTGTCTCCCGTTGTCCGTGATGATGACATGTGGGATGACGAACCTGAAGATGATGGAATTTTTCACAAAATTTTTCAACTTGCCTTCTGTGATCTGGGCCAATGGTTCGGCTTCCACCCACTTCGTGAAATAGTCGATGGCCACTAGGAGAAACTTCCTTTACCCTGATGCTGGTGGGAACGGGCCAAGAATGTCCATCCCCCATTGGGCAAAAGGCCATTGGGCTGCTAACTGAGTCAGGTGACTCGCAGGTTGTCTCTACACATTGGCATACCTTTGGCATTGGTCACACTTCTGCACGAAATCAGCTGAGTCCTTTGGATGGAGGGCCAGTAATACCCTTGTCGAATAATCTTGTATGCTAGAGATCTGCCTCCCAAGTGATCCCCGCATATGCCCTCGTGGACCTCTCTCAAAGCATAATCCGCATCGATGGATCCTAGGCATTTTAGTAGTGGTTGGGAGAACGATCTCTTGTAGAGAGTTCTGTCTAAGATGATGATTGAGATGCCATCCAGTGGATCTTCTTGGCCTCTGCCTTATCTTCCGGCAGTTTTCTTTCATTCAAGAATCTAATGATGGGATCCATCCAGCTTGGCTCAGTATCAATCTGGCGCACCTCTGCAGCCTCTTCGGCAATGCTTGGAGTTTCAAGATGTTCAACAAAGGTGCGCCCGAGAGACTTAGGTACTATAGTTGCCAGTCGAGACAGTGCATCCGTCCGGGAGTTCTTTGATCGAGCAACATGAATAATTTCAAAATGTTCCAATTGGGAGGATAAAGCCTGAACCTTCTCCAGGTATTGCACCATGGTTGGATCTTTGGCTACGTATTCTTCGTTGACTTGATTCACAACCAGTTGAGAATTGGAGAAGGCTCGGAGCTGCCGGACTCCCAGATCTTTGGCGATCCAAAGTTCGGCGAGTAGGGCCTCATATTCGGCCTGATTATTGGAGGCGTGGAAGGAGAAACATAGTGCATACTCTATGATATGGCTGTCTGGTTTGGCCAACATGAGTCCAGCCCCGCATCCGGTAGCATTGGAAGCTCCATCCACATGAAGCACCCAAACAGACTTCGTCTCGTTCGGGGCTTCTTCTTCTTCCGAAGAGACTTCATCTTCAGACTTCCAAGTGCACTCAGCCAAGAAATCGGAGAGCACATAGGCCTTCATAGCCGCTCGGGGCTGGAAGCTAATGTCAAATTCACTTAGCTTCACAACCCACTTGGCTATCCTTCCAGAAGTATCCGGAGATCGAAGAATGGCCTTGAGAGGTTGATCAGTTAGCACCACAATAGCGTGGGCCTAGAAGTATGGCCGTAGTTGCTTTGCTGCAATTACCAAGGAGTAGATCAGCTTCTGCAACTTTGCAGATCGCGTTTTTGCATCATACAGGATCTTGTTGATATAGTAGATGGGCTTGTGAGACCCATCTTCTTCCTTCCGGACAAGTACCGAACTCACTACTTCATCTGAAGTAGAGAGGTACAGGTAGAGGACCTCGTCTTCTTTTGGCTTGGAGAGTAATGGCGGGGTCTCCAAATACTTCTTCAATTCCTCAAAGGCAACGCGACAGTCTTCGGACCATTCGAAGCCCTTTGATTGCCGAAGTACCTTGAAGAATGGAAGACATTTCTCGACTGACCGAGAGATAAATCTGCTTAGGGAGGCAATCCTCCCTGTCAACTGTTGGACTTCCTTTTTGCAGGAGGGATGTCTCATACTTTCAAGGCTTGGATCTTCTCGGGATTGGCCTCAATCCCTCGTTTGGTGACAAGGAAGCCTAGGAATTTACCTGATGTGACCCCGAAGGTGCACTTCGCCAGGTTTAACTTCATGTGGTAGCGCCAGAGAGTGCTGAATGACTCCTCCAAGTCGTGGATGTGGTATCTCCGGTGGAGACTCTTGATGATCATGTCGTCAACATAGGTCTCCATATTTCTTCCCAGTTGCTTTTCGAACACCTTATTGATGAGTCTTTGAAATTTTGCTCCGGCATTCTTGAGGCCGAACGGCATCTTCTTGTAGCAGTAGAGACCTTTGTCAGTGATGAATGCCGTCTTCTCCTCATCTTGTGGATCCATTTTGATTTGTTGTAGTCGGAGAAGGCGTCCATGAAGCTCAGTCACTGGTGGCCGGTGGTAGCGTTGACCAGTTGATCAATCTTTGGGAGAGGGAAGCTATCCTTTGGGCAAGCCTTGTTGAGGTATGTATAGTCGATGCATATCCTCCACTTGCTGCTAGCTTTCTTCACCATCACCACATTGGCCAGCCACTCGGGGTAGCGGGCCTCTCTGATGAATCCTGCTTTGAGGAGCTTGCCAACCTCTTCATCTATGGCTTACTGTCTCTCGAGGGCGAAGCTCCTCTTCTTCTGCCGCACCGATTTATACCCAGGGGTTACTTCCAGTCGATGAGTAATCACTTCGGTAGGAATCCCGGGCATGTCTGAAGCCGACCAGGCAAAGACATCGGCGTTGTCCCTGAGGAAATGGATCAGCTCCGTTCTGGTTTCCTCATCAAGGGTGCTCCCGATCTGTACAACTCTGGAGGGATATTTCTTTTTCAAAGGTATCGGGATGGTCCTCTCCATGGGTTCACCAAGATTTGTGGTTGAATCCCTCGGATCCAGTTGATCTAGAGTAGTCGAATCCTTGAAATGTCGATCTTCAATCATTAGACACTGTCGTGCCATCCTCTGGTTTCCTCTAACTTCTCCAACATCGTTTCTGGTAGGGAAGCGTACCAAGAGATAGTAAGAGGAGATTATGGTTCGGAACTTGTTCAAGGTAGGCCGCCCCAGAATAATATTGTATGCTGAGAGGATTTGGACCACCGTGAAGTTGATCAGCAATGTCTTTTGTCGAGACTCAGTGCCAAGGGTTACAGGCAGCACTATTTCCCCTCGGCATAAACTTGGTTGCCCCCAAAACCAGAGAGTGGTATGGGGGATCTTTGCAGTTGATGTCTAGACAAACACATTTGGAGAATGCATCGTACATTAAAACATCAATCGAACTTCCATTATCTACAAGAATTCGTTGTACATCATAATTGGCTACTATGGTCGAAATTACAAGAGGATCATCGTGCGGGAGTCGAACTCCCACGAGGTCATCATCGAAGAAGAGGATGGAGTTGCTATCCTTCAGTCGCTTTGAAGCTTCATCTTCATCCCTTCTCCAGTTGGTGGGCCGATGTATCATCCTTTCACCTCCGTTAGTGGGCCTTTGATTTGGCAATTCGACTTCTTCAGAGGTGGCTGGGGAACAATTGCTTCCGACCGGGGGCCTTGGTGATCGATATACCACCCCAGGTACCCTTCTTGATGAGATCCTCAATTGCATCCTTCAGTTGGATGCATTCTTCTGTATTTTGGCCATGGTCCTGGTGGAATCGGCAAAATTTATTCCTATTCCTGATGGAAGAGGAGGCCTTCATGGGATGGGGCCGTTGGAGATAGTTTTATTTTTCTATCTCCATGAGGATCTTCTCTCGAGGGAGGTTGAGGGGGGTGTAGGAGTCGAATCTTCCTCCCAATGCTCTGGGCTTGGGAGGGCTTCTTCGGCGGTCTGCATATCTGCCGCCATTGTTATTGGAAGTTTGGGGGCCTCGTCCCCTGTTATTCATCTTCTTTGAAGGGGGTTTCCCTTCAATCAACCATCGATTCACCGCCTGCTCTTCAGCATCAGTGTATTTCTGAGCCCTTGATAGGAGCTCAGCGTAGCTCTTAGGAAACTTCTTATCCAGGAAGAAAGTAAGCCTGGAGGTATGAAGCCCCTTCTTCAGCGCTGACATGGCCACGTGCTCATTGAGATCGGGGATCTCAAGCATGGCCGCATTGAACCTGGAGATGTAATCTCTCAAGCTCTCTCCTTCATGCTGGTGAAGGAGGAAGAGTGTGTCCGTATTTCGAGGAGTCTTACGGCGTCCTGAAATGCAAGACAAACAATTTTTCTAACTCAGAAAGGAATTGATGGTACCTGGGCACAGGCTCGAGTACCACATCCGAGCGGACTTCTTCTAGGTAGCCAGGAATGCTAAACAATACAACACGTCCGAAGCTCCTTGGATCATCATATGGGCTTTGAAGCTGCCCAAATGGTCGAGAGGGTCAGAGGTGCCGTCATAGGGTTCCATCTGGGGAACCCTGAAGTGTCGAGGAATGTTCTCAGCCATTATGCGGTCGGTGTAAGGTGGGAGTAGATCACCCACAATCAAATCATCGGGATCTCTTTGATCCCGCATTCTCTATTCTCGTGCCTTTGCCATCTCTGACTCAATGGCTCTGAACCTCCCATCATAATTGGGAGTCTGCTTCGATGCTCTTTCCACTAAAGTGCAGTCTTTGGAGGAAGAGGAGGAGGTTTGCCTAGGCCTTTTCCCTTTCTACGAAGAATCAACGGACCTAGGTAGTCTTGAAGTCGGCCTTCAGGAGAAGGCCGAGAACAGGGGGAGGGACGTGTAGAATCCTCCCGCGGAGCTCTCCTTCTTCGAGATCGAGAGCTATGTCTTGAAACAACCGGCGAGTTTGCCACCGAAAAGGGTATGTCTTGGAATTCTTGAACCATGGCCGTTAGGTTGGCGACATGGTTCATAAGAGCTTAGAATTGCTATAGTCCCACAACAACTGTGAGAGGTGGGACATCGTTCTCCTCTGGGGGTGCATCCCCTTGAGATGGAGCTCGACTCCAGCTTGTAGAAGCAACTTGAGCTTTTCCTCTTGCCATCAAAAAACTTTTTCTTCCCCTTATCTGGGAGGGAGCTTAAAAAATATTAATGTCGCCCCCTACCTGGCACACCAATCTGTTGGCGTGGAGTTCCTAGATCGGCCGGTCGGAGTCGCTGTGTCGCAGGACCGCTCCCTGGTTCACCTGCAAAATAGGTCCCTTGCTGGAGTTGTTCAAGCGGAGGACACTTCGATGCCTAAGTCAGTGGCGGATTCCAGCCACAGAATGGGAAAGGTGTCGAGAGTGGAAGAGAAAAAGAGTTCTTGGAGAATGCAAGTGTGTATCAGCGAGAATGTTTGCGTACCTCTCCGGCTACCCTTCTTACCCATATTTAAAAGATGGCCTCAGGTCTGTGCCTCGCTCTTTTTTCTGTGATGATGGGGAGCCAATCTCTCCCATGATTGACGATCATGGGTTGTCAGTGAGTGGTTCTGACCAGATCGGAGGTGTGGCTGCAGGAGTTGCGTACCATGATCATGGCATGATGAGTGTCGATTGTAACCGTTGGTTATAGTTTTTTTTCTGAAACAGATTGTGGTTCAAACTTTGGGTTTCCCCCTGCATGGGCCGAAGACTTGGCATTTCTCCAAGGCTGGAGATTGTGTCTACGATGGGGACCGAAGTATGTGCCTTTGGAAGTCGATGAGTAGTTCGGATTTCGGTCGGGGTCGAAGGTGCTACCGGAGGACTGGCCTCCGGATGTTGTAGTACGGTGTGAAGCCTTGGGTTGCTTGCAGTTGGCCTGTCCTCTGCTTGGTCCGAAGTCCGTAGTTCAGAGAAATAGGCTTCGACCAGTCGAACCAGGGTTTGGTGTATAGCTGAACCAGGATATCCCAACAATTCCATTGAAATATGGAGGTCTATTTGAGGCTTGTCCCTCAACCACACTAGTACCAATAGGGGCTGCCATAGATTTTTACTCAAGACGGTTAGACCTATACACTGAGAATAGGGCTCTGATACCACTTGTTGCCCAGTAAGCAACCCAAGAGAGGGGGTGAATTGGATTTCTAAAAACTTAAATGCAAGTGTAAAGTGCTCTTAGTGAGTATGCAGTGAAAATATAAAAGTAATAAAAATAAGAGCAAATTAAAGAGACAAGCAATCACAAACACAAAGCAAGTATAGTGATTTGATGCTTTCCAATGCACCTAAATCCACTCCCCAAGGCCCACTTGGAAATTCACTATCTCAACTGATTACAGTCGATTAGTTTTCTGGGCTCACTAATCAAACTGACTTGTTTTCACAAGGCTCAAGTCAAAACCTCACTTGGTTTTCTGGGCTAACCAAGAACCTAATTGGTTTTAAGGCTTACCAACAACCTCCCTTGGTTTTGGGGGCTAACCAAGAATCTAATTAATTTTCAAGGCTAACCAACAACCTCCTTGGTTTTCCAATAGGCTAACCAAAAACCTTTACAACAAGAATAAGTTTCAAGTAAAGAAACAATGAAAGCTTTCTAATAAAAGAAGATATCTCTTTGAAGCTTTGATGTAGTGCTGTCTTCAATTTGATGAAGCCTCTATTAATGCTCAAGAAGTTTGAACTTGAATGCTCTTGAAAGCTCTTAAATGCTTAAAGACTTCTTTTTGCTGGAAGGTAGTTGCTCTCAATGAATTTGAGTGAATACACTTGCTTTTTCTTTCTCTTGGTGTTCCTCTCTTAATCCTTTTGATTCTACTTATGTTTAGATTTGATTTGAATCATTTAAATACCTTTTCAAGGCCTTAAAGTCGGTTTATGGTCATTAGACATGAAAAACTAGTTGTTGGGAGCTAAGAGGAGCAAGTTCTGCATTTGAAAAACTAGCCGTTACTTTCCCAGAACTCCAAGTGTCGACACTTCAAGCTATGAGTCAACACTTAGGGTCGACACTTGCATTCCATGAGTCGACACTTAGTTGAAATATCTTCAATGAAGCTTTCTGGAATTCTCATACGAGTCGACACTTACTCTGGTGAGTAGACACTATGAGTCGACACTTGATATCTATGTGTCGACACTTCAGGCAAGTCTTTAACTTCAGCAAGTTCTGTAACAAAAAAGTCTCAGGCGATGAGCCAATCCTTGAGTTGACACTTTGAGTCGATACTTGACTGGTATGAGTCAACACTTCAGTCATGCCATCTGAAACTCTTTCTGCATATCGGCTTGAGTCGACACTTCTACTGTCATGAGTCGACACTTCCACTGAGTTTCTTCAAAAACACCTTAACTTTTGCTGAAACCAAATTATGTTGAATTCTTGTATCCTTTTAAGCATTCTTCAACTACCAAAGTCTACTTTAAACTGATCTTTCATCCATAGTTGGAACTTTTTCATTGTTTGACAATCAATCAAATTTTGTTGAATTGATGAGCACCTTTTTCTATAAAAACATATTTCAAAGAAATAATTAGTACTCAATTATACTTAAGCATTTTGCTTATCATCAAAATCAATAATGGAGTCAATAATGAGGGCGGGATTTTCTGCTATCTTGGGTGCTTTATAGAGTTTGACATCTAGCAAGCCACCTTCACCTCCACCAACACCATCTGCTCCACTAGCTCCACCTGCAGATACTAAGATGGGAGATGGTCAGGGTGACTCATCCATAGACTTTGATGTTGTTGACTTCATGGCTAATCTTGAGCCAGACACTGTAGCTGACCAGGAGGCTGAGCCTGCAGCAGATATGACAAGGACATCTGAGGCTGCTCCTGCCCCACCAGTCTAGCTCTTCAGACTCCTGACCTTCCTAACACCCCTATTATACCTGATTCTTTAGACCTAGTTGTTTCCATACTTGTCCTATATTCTGATCCATCTATTGACTTACCTATACCATCATTTTCTGTACATCCTACCATTTCTTATTTCAATAGGACACCAGTTTTACATTCTATATCTCTACCTAGTTTCTCTTTATCCAGAGAGTTGGGATTTTACACTCCTGGATTTCATATTTTTTCATCTGGTCCTATTTTTGATATCACTAAACCTGTTAGTAGTACTGATCTTACTGATCCTGACTCTGTCCCATTTCTTGACCCTTCTCATGATGTTGCTTTTTCTTCAGCATAAGCTAGAGGGAGAGCACGACCTAAAAGCAGAAGCTGAGGACATGGTGACATTCCTAGGGCCGTTCACACCAGGCTTGCTGATCTTTGGCCGATGTGGCCGCGACCTCGTCCCTCTAGGATTACAGGGCCTATCATGTTAGAGATTGGATCTTCCTCTGATGAGGACAACACTCCTTAAGTTTGGTCAGTGTATCAGTTGGTATCATATTAGTTAGATATATGAAATAATTATGTATCGATTAGCTATGTTTGTATCAAACTATGTATCAATGTATCAAATTTTGCATAAAATTTTGAATATTATGTATCAATGTTTGGAATTATATATGATAACACTTTCAGCATTTTCTCTTGTGTACACATATCTCTCCTTACTATACTTCTATACTCTTCTTACTATACTACTTTTTACTTTATCTACGCTTTCTATTACTTTTCACCTTTTTTTTATGATGATAAAAAGGGGGAGAACAAGAATGGTAATGGTAATGGGAGAATGAAAATGAGAATAATAGCAAATGGCACAATATTTTTTGATATCAAAATGATAAACAAAGGGGGAGAATAAATGGTATAAGTAAAAGAAGGGGAGACAAGAAAGTAATAAGTAATAATTAAGAAGAAAGAATGATTAAGGGGGAGAAACATTTTAAAGGAGTTTTTGAAAATTTTAAAATTTCTAAACCTTTTGGAAATATTTTTGAAAAATATTTTCAAGATCGTATATTGAGGGGGAGTTTTAGTTTTATGCTCTAATACTTCAGTTTTTATGCTTTGATACTCCTTATTTTTCTATGCTCTAATACTTCATATTTTTTATGCTCTGATACTCCTTATTTTCATGCTCTGATACTCTTCATGCTCTGATATTTTTGTTCTGATACTCTCTATCTTTATGTTATATTATTTATTGTGATATGCTCTGATACTTTTCATGCTCTAATACTCTTTATCCTTATGTTGTATTACTTACTTTGATACTCTTAAAGATTTTGCTCCGATACTTTTCATGTTCAACCTGTTTTTGCTCTAATGCTTATCTTTCAAACCATTTTAGCTCTGATAAATCTTTTAAATATCTCACATAAGTATATAGCTCTAATACATTTTAATTATAGCTCTAATACATTATAGTTACAGCTCTGATACGTTGAAACTATGTAAATTGAATTCTTTCTTATATATATAGCTCTGATACATTATAAATAAGTTTTTGCTTTTGATAATTATTTCAACTTAGCTTTGATACTTATTATTATTACCTCTAATACCTTCTAAATCCGTTGTTAGTACTCCATATGAAATTTGGAGTGGAAAGAAACCGTATCTTAAATATTTTAAGGTTTGGGGATGCCCAGCTTATGTTAAAAGAAATTTTGGACATAAGTTGGAACCTAGAACGGATAAATGTCTATTTGTAGGATATCCTAGAGAGGGTAGAGGATATCTATTTTACCATCCAACTGAACAAAAGATTTTTGTCAGCAGACATGCCACTTTTCAAGAAAAAGAGTTTATTTTAGAAAAGGGCAATGGTAGAACTATTGAACTTGGAGAAGTACAAGAAACACAGATAGACAGTTCTCAACCATTAGAACATATAGTTAGGACAGAACCAGAATACAAAACTCCTCCCCGTAGGTCTGATAGAGTGCCACGGGCACCTGAGAGGTATGGGTTTATTATTGAAAATAATGAAGCCCAAGTCATTCAAAATGATGAACCTCTGACCTATACGGAAGCTATCATGAGTACTGATTCAGATAGATGGCAAGAAGCCATGGAATCCGAGATAGACTCTATGTATGTAAACCAAGTATGGTCTTTGGTTGATGCACCAGAGGGTGTTAATCCTATTGGGTGCAAATGGGTCTATAAGAAAAAGATTGGGGCTGATGGCCAAGTTGAAACCTATAAAGCCAGATTAGTGGCAAAAGATTTTAGACAAAAACAGGGAATTGATTATGATGAAACATTCTCACATGTTGCCATGCTCAAATCAATTCAGATTTTACTTGCTATAGCAGCATACCATGATTATGAGATCTGGCAGATGGATGTCAAGACTGCATTCCTCAATGGTTTCTTTGAGGAAGAAGTCTACATGTCACAACCAGAAGGTTTTATTTCAAAGAATAAACCTAATCAAGTATGCAAGCTAAAGAAATCCATTTATGGATTAAAGCAAGTTTCAAGGAGTTGGAACATCTGCTTTGATGAAACTATTAAAAGGTTTGATTTTATCAAAAATGTGGATGAACCCTGTGTTTATAAGAAGACTAGTGGGAGTGCCATAGTCTTCTTGGTTCTGTATGTAGATGACATACTCCTCATTGGAAATGATATCCCAATGTTGCAATCAGTCAAGGTTTGGCTATCAAACCAGTTTTCCATGAAAGATTTGGGAGAAGCATCCTATATACTAGGTATTAAGATCTATAGAGATAGATCTAAGAGGATGCTAGGTTTATCCCAATCTAGGTACTTGACTTAGTGCTGAAAAGATTCAGCATGGATGGAAGTAAAAGAGGTTATCTTCTTATGAGTCAAGGTATACATCTTTCTAAAAGGATGTCTCCTAAGACACCTGAAGAAAGAAATAGAATGAATTCTATACCTTATGCTTCGGCAATAGGGTCCATAATGTATGCCATGTTATGTACCAAGCCTGATGTGTCATATGCTTTAGGCATTGTCAGTAGGTTTCAGGTTGATCCAGGAGAGGATCATTGGAAAGCAGTTAAAAATATTCTTAAGTACCTGAGAAGGACTAAGGATATTTTTCTGGTTTATGGTGGTTCTGATCTTAAACTAGAAGCTTATTCTGATTCTAGTTTTCAATCAGACCCTGATGATAGCAAATCTAATTCGGGATATGTTTTTATCCTAAATGGTGGAGCAGTGAGTTGGAAGAGTACCAAGCAGCAGACTGTAGCTGACTCAACCACAGAGGCAGAATACATAGCTGTCAGTGAAGCCGCCAAGGAAGCAGTCTGGATGAAGAAGTTCATCACAGAGTTGGGTGTTGTTCCTGAGATTGAAAACCCAGTGCCACTTTACTGTGACAACACTGGAGCTGTTGCTCAAGCTAAGGAACCAAGAGCTCATCATAAGTCCAAGCACATTCTAAGATGCTTCCATCTCGTCCGAGAAATAGTAGAGAGACAAGATGTCTACATAAATAGAGTTGATACAAAGAATAATATAGCAGACCCGTTTACTAAGGCTTTACCACAGCGAGAGTTTGATCGCCACCTCGAGTGTATGGGACTAAGATTCAAAGGCGATTGGCTTTAGTGCAAGTGGGAGATTGAAAGGGATATGCCCTACAAGCCAATCTATGTTGTATCTCCCAAATCATTGTAATTGACAATATTCTAATAAAGGCATTATTTTTCATCATACGCTGTGTTTATTATTATATGATGAACCCCATAGATTAGGGCTATGATTTTAGGGTTATGATGAGATCATACCAGTGGGACCTAAAGTCTTAAAACCTTAATCTAAAATATTCCTAGTCAAAGGAACCTTGAGTAGGGGATCAGGATTTTTTCTGTAAGACTAGCACATCCTATGTATACTGAATAGGGTGACTGCTCTCACAGTCACTTGTGTATGACACTAATACTAGGATGTGGGTGCTCATTAGAGAATGAGTTCACTGATATGATCCAACTTGAGAACATCTAATGGAGTCTTAGCTACATGTCAATAGAAGGTTCTCATAGTGGGAGTGGTACAAGTAATCCTTTGACCTAAGATTGCCATAAGTACCTTATGTACATGAAACCATGCTTTGGTTCAATTCTAATCATGACACTGAGTCATGCACAGGATTTATACTGGGAATGGTGAATTGGATATAAAGGTAATGGGTAGGTCAATAATGAATCGATCACTCTTAGTAAGAGGAGATTGCATCCAGCTAGTTATCAATCGAATGATGATTCAGGAAATCTTTGATCAAAGTAAAGATATTAGAGATGATTTCCAATATCAAGATAATTGAATCATCAATATAAGATTGAGCTAGAAATGAATATAATATTGGAGTTGACATATATCCATATCCATAATTATATTCTGGGTGCAGGCTGATCGAAGGATTTAATTGTACGGTAACTCTCTACTGAAGGGTATTTTTGGTATTTCACCAGAATTTCCATATCTTCTGGGTAGACATGACACGTTGCTAGACGTCAATCTTATCTTGTGGGTTGATTAAATTGAATGATCACTTTTTAGGAAGAGTCCTAATTGATCATAATCGGGTAAGCCCGGTTTGACCTAAATCGATTAAAAAGAGTTTTAATCAAATTAGGTCAACTTGTATTCGAACCCACTGCTGGCTAGATGTGGAACCCAATGGGTCACACACTTAAGAGAATTGATCAAGAGTTTAATTTGTAATTAAACCATATTTGCAAGATAACACTCTAGCAGGTGTTGCAAATCCTAGCTTCTTTCGAATTGGATTCGAATTAGGGTTCCAGATTGATTCAATTTGGGTTCTAATTGGATCTAATTAGACCCTAATTGAGTTTATAAGGATTATGGCTAACCCTATTGGCTAACCAAGTATCTTGGCTAGCCCCTCCACCCGCTCCTTTGAGTTTTCATGCCAAAATGCCAAGAGTCCATGCGCTAATGGACTCTTGGCGCGCCATTTGGAAGAGTCCATGGTGCATGGACTCTTGGTGCGCTCCATATAATTCTCCGATGTTTTTATATGGGGCGGCATTCTTTCTCTCCTTTAGCGCCTCAGATGTGCCCCCTTGGATGGGAATCCAACGGTTGATGGATTTTTAAGAAAGGAAGAAAGCACTTGTTGCTTCCCGGTTGTGCGAAATAACATCTCTTCGAAGATTTAAATTCGCGACTCCTTTCTTTTAAAAACATCGTGACTTTTCCTTTAAGAAAAGCCATGGGATTTAATCTAGAAGTCCATGAGAAGGAGGGAAGGGGCGTGAGAAAATGAGAAGGGCGTGAGAAGGAGTTTACGGAGAGATGTGTGGGCGCCTATCTAAAATCTATTTAAGGGGTCAGGAAAAATTAGAACCGGGAAAATGCTTTTATTTTTCTTCTTCCTCTCCAAAAGACTCCTTCCCTCTTTTCTTGTTTTACATTGTTTCCTTTACAGAGGACTCCTCTATCGAAACTCTGTTGCTGAACAAGAATAAAAGAGAAGGTCTCCGACGGTAAAGGAAAGAAAGAGTTCTGATTTTATTCTTTCCTTTCTTTCTTACATTAAGACATTCTTGTCTTAATTTCTTCTCCAATTTAAGACAAGCCTAAATCCTCTTAGGACAAGGTCTTATCTTCAAGACAAGGGTGTCTTAGAGGGTCAAGGTCTTAGTGGAAGGAGGAGAAGAGATCAAAGAAAGGGAGGCAACCTCTTGTGTGGAAGAATTCCAGCCATAATCCGAAGAATTGAGTTATAGGAAGAAGAACTCAATAGGAGGAACCATTGGACAAGAAGATAGTGTTTTTGATCATTGCTCTGTGTGGATCACCATCAGAGGGCGGACACCTGGACGCCTGGTGAATTCAGTTAGCCCCTTCAACTTCAAGTTTGTTGGAATAAGCGATTACAGGTTGGTACCCTAATCCTAATTTGCATAGATATGCTTGTCATCTATTCTAGTCTTATTTAAGGAGTTCCTGGTTTAGGATTTTTGGTGTGAATTTAGTCTCAATTTTGAAATTACCCTTCCGCTGTGTTGCACCGGAACCCTACAGTGGTATCAGAGCCATCTTAATTAGGACTATAATCCATGATAGTTTGTATGTCACATATTAGGGTTTTTTAAATCCTAATATGCTACTACACTTAGCATATCTTTGATTTCATATATGTTTTGATGTATGCCACTAGTTAGGGTTTTTCACTCAAACCCTAATTATTATAGAGATATGTTTAGTTTTGAAGTCATCATACTGAAATAAGGTTGCCCTGGCATAATGGTGGATCCATTATATGGTAAATGGTTGTCCTAGTATGATGACACACTTAGCACATATTTGTTTATTTATAAGAGTGATATGTTGATTGTGATACATTCTATAAGAATGTGCTGGCAATTTATAAATCCCTCCTCTTAAAAATTATATTAAGTCTTAGTATATTTAACTAATAAGCATCACTAGTCATGATGTACAATTAATCATTAGGTGTCTAGAAAGGTGGTTCTGGGAAGGTAAAGAGAATTGTGGTTTTTAATTGGTTCCGTTGACTGACCTGGCCAATTTTTATTGGTGTCTAGGAAAGCAACGGGGGGACTCCCACATCTCTTCCACTTGCCTGGCCGATTTGATTAAATTTAAATCTTGACTAAAATGCTTAGTGTTAAAAATACTATATATTGGCCTTCCTTCATGCTGGATCATTATTGTGTTATGAACCACATTAGGTTTGTTGTGTTATCTGCAAGACCTAATATGGTGATTGACATAATACTAGTGTAGTGCATAGATATGCTTACAGTATATTCAGTATAATGCTTTGTTGTGTTATCTGCAAGGGCATTATATTTGAGTATTGACTGTATAGAAATGAAAGGGTCTTGACTTAACTAGAACATTATGGTTTGTTGTGTTTTCTGCAAGACTAATAATGTTCTAGAGGCCAAGTTACTTCTTGAGAATTATATGAGATATAATTGGAAGAGTTTCCTACCTTTGAGCTTATAAAAGATTTGTTGTATTTTCTGCAAGATCTTTTATAAGTTATTAGGATCTCAATCTCACTAAGAAAAATTGATCAGGGTTCTTCTCGATTATCATAGTGAGGGCTATGATTTTTTTGATAAAATAGTGGGAGACATAATTAAATTGAAGACCTAATTTAATTATGTAAGTAATTTCATGGTTGTTTGCTTATGTATTGTTCTTTATTAAATGTAGATAAATGGCATCTTCATTATCACTGCGAAGTATCTTAGATACCAATAATCTGATTGGTCCGAACTATGTGGTCTGGTTGAGAAATTTAAAGATCGTGCTGAGTTCATAAAAACTTTCTTATATTTTTGATACCCCTAGTCTTAATCCACTAGGGAACGATGCCACACAAGAAGATATGGCCACATACAAAATGTGGCAGAATGACTCCCTCACTGTCAAGTGTATCATACTAGCCTCTATGACCAATGAGTTACAGAGACAGCATGAAAGCATGGATACTCAATCCATAATGCTTAATTTAAAAGAGCTTTATGGAGAACATAGTAGAACTGCTAGATATGAAATATCTAAGCAGTTATTCCGTGCTAGGATGACAGAGGGAACATCCATTCAGGATCATGTTCTGAAGGTAATTGACTTAATCACCAGATTGGGTCAATTAGGTTTTATCATGGATGGGGAGTTGAATCAGGATTTAATCCTGCAATCACTCTCGGAGTCATTTTCTTAGTTTGTCTTGAATTATCACATGAATAAACTGAACACTTCCTTGCCTGAGCTGTTAAATAAGTTAAAAACAGCGGAGAGCCACGTTAAGAAAGAAAAGGCTCCACTTCTTCTTGTTGATAAGACCAATAAGAAGAAATCATGCAAAAAGGGTTTTAATAGGAGGCTAAACCCTAAGAGTGGCATCAATAAGAATAAGAAAGGAAAGAAGGCCTCCAAACAGTCGACCTGTTTCTTTTGCAGCAAAGCAGGACATTGGAAAAGGAATTACAAGGCTTACCTTGCAACTGTGAAGCCTGGTGCATCAGATGTGCCAAAAGGTATGTATGAGATACATGCTATATTGACATTAAATTCATCTATATCAAATACTTGGGTATTGGATACCGCTTGTGGTTACCATATATGCAAATCTTTGCAGGACCTCCACAAGCTTAAAGTATTGAAGGAAGGTGACTTCAATCTCTACGGTGCTAGTGGTGATATCATCCAAGCAGAAGCTGTAGGGACCTATATTCTGAAGTTGCCTTCAGGGAAGATCTTGGAGTTAGAAAATTGTTATTATATGCCTAAGATTATTAGGAACATTATATCTATTCCTTTGTTATTAAAACAAGGATATGTAATGGATGTAACGAGCACTGGTTGCTCGATAATGTTATCTAATGAATTTGTTTGTTCTGGCATATTTAGCAATGGGCTCTTAACTATTTCTTCCAATGATAGTATTTTTCATGTCAATAATAAAAGAAAAAGAGAAGACTTTAATGATACTTTACTTTGGCATCATCGACTTGGTCATGTTAATGAGTCTAGGATAAGCAAGTTATACAAGGAAAAATTCCTTGATCCTTATGAGTATGAATCATTAGGAACTTGCGAATCATGTCTCATGGGTAAGATGACCAAGACTCCATTTACTGGACATGGAGAAAGGTCAACTGAGTTATTAGGACTTATACATACTGATGTATGTGGTCCAATGACAACTCAGGCCAGAGGTGGATACTCATATTTTATCACTTTTACAGATGATTTATCTAGGTTCGGATGTGTGTATCTTATGAAACATAAATCTGAAGCCTTTGATAAATTTAAGGAGTATCAAAGTATGGTCGAAAAACAAACCGGGAAAAGTATTAAAGTTCTTCGTTCTGATCGAGGAGGAGAATACTTATCCACAGAGTTTTTAGACTATCTTAAAGTTAATGGAATTCTTTCTGAATGGACCCCTCCTTATACACCACAGCTAAATGGTATAGTTAAAAGGAGGAATCGTACCTTATTAGATATGGTACGATCCATGATGTGCTTCACAAATTTATCCATTTCCTTCTGGGGTCATGCCCTAAAAATTGCTGTTTACATTCTGAACAAAGTACCTTCTAAATCCGTTGTTAGTACTCCATATGAAATTTGGAGTGGAAAGAAACCGTATCTTAAATATTTTAAGGTATGGAGATGCCCAGCTTATGTTAAAAGAAATTTTGGACATAAGTTGGAACCTAGAGCAGATAAATGTCTATTTGTAGGATATCCTAGAGAGGGTAGATGATATCTGTTTTACCATCCAACTGAACAAAAGATTTTTGCAGCAGATATGCCAATTTTCTAGAAAAAGAGTTTATTTTAGAAAAGGGCAATAGTAGAACTATTGAACTTGGAGAAGTACAAGAAACACAGATAGACAGTTCTCAACCATTAGAACATATAGATAGGACAGAACCAGAATACAAAACTCCTCCCCGTAGGTCTGATAGAGTGCTACGGGCACCAGAGAGGTATGGGTTTATTATTGAAAATAATGAAGCCCAAGTCATTCAAAATGATGAACCTTTGACCTATACGGAAGCCATCTCGAGTACTGATTCAGATAGATGGCAAGAAGCCATGGAATCCGAGATAGTCTCTATGTATGTAAACCAAGTATGGTCTTGGGTCGATGCACCAGAGGGTGTTAATCCTATTGGGAGCAAATGGGTCTATAAGAAAAAGATTGGGGCTGATGGCCAAGTTGAAACCTATAAAGCCAGATTAGTGGCAAAAAGTTTTAGACAAAAACAGGGAACTGATTATGATGAAACATTCTCACTTGTTCCCATGCTCAAATCAATTCGGATTTTACTTGCTATAGCAGCATACCATGATTATGAGATCTGGCAGATGGATGTGAAGACTGCATTCCTCAATGATTTCCTTGAGGAAGAAGTCTACATGTCATAGCCAGAAGGTTTTATTTCAAAGAATAAACCTAATCAAGTATGCAAGCTAAAGAAATCCATTTATGGATTAAAGCAAGCTTCAAGGAGTTGGAACATCCGCTTTGATGAAACTATTAAAAGGTTTGGTTTTATCAAAAATGTGGATGAACCCTGTGTTTATAAGAAGACTAGTAGGAGTAGTCTTCTTGGTTCTGTATGTAGATGACATACTCCTCATTAAGAATGATATCCCAATGTTGCAATCAGTCAAGGTTTAGCTATCAAACCAGTTTTCCATGAAAGATTTGGGAGAAGCATCCTATATACTAGATATTAAGATCTATAGAGATAGATCTAAGAGGATGCTAGGTTTATCCCAATTTAGGTACATTGACTTAGTGCTGAAAAGATTCAGCAAGGATGGAAGTAAAAGAGGTTATCTTCCTATGAGTCAAGGCATACATCTTTCTAAAAGGATGTCTCCTAAGACACCTGAAGAAAGAAATAGAATGAATTCTATACCTTATGCTTCGGCAATAAGGTCCATAATGTATGCCATGTTATGTACCAGGCCTGATGTGGCATATGCTTTAGGCATTGTCAGTAGGTTTGAGGCTGATCCAGGAGAGGATCATTGGAAAGCAGTTAAAAATATTCTTAAGTAACTGAGAAAGACTAAGGATATTTTTCTGGTTTATGGTGGTTCTGATCTTAAACTAGAAGCTTATTCTGATTCTAGTTTTCAATCAGACCCTGATGATAGCAAATCCATTTCGGGATATGTTTTTATCCTAAATGGTGGAGCAGTGAGTTGGAAGTGTACCAAGCAGCAGACTGTAGCTGACTCAACCACAGAGGCAGAATACATAGCTGTCAGTGAAGCCGCCAAGGAAGCAGTCTGGATAAAGAAGTTCATCACAGAGTTGGGTGTTGTTCCTGAGATTGAAAACCCTATGCCACTTTACTGTGATAACACTGGAGCTGTTGCTCAAGCTAAGGAACCAAGAGTTCATCATAAGTCCAAGCACATTCTGAGATGCTTCCATCTCGTCCGAGAAATACTAGAGAGACAAGATGTCTACATAAATAGAGTTGATACAAAGAAAATATAGCAGACCCGTTCACAAGGCTATACCACGGCGAGAGTTTGATCGCCACCTCGAGTGTATGGGACTAAGATTCAAAGGCGATTGGCTTTAGTGCAAGTGGGAGATTGAAAGGGATATGCCCTACAAGCCAATCTATGTTGTATCTCCCAAATCATTGTAATTGACAATATTCTAATAAAGGCATTATTTTTCATCATACGCTGTGTTTATTATTATATGATGAACCCCATAGATTAGGGCTATGATTTTAGGGTTATGATGAGATCATACCAGTGGAACCTAAAGTCTTAAAACCTTAATCTAAAATATTCCTAGTCAAAAGAACCTTGAGTAGGGGATCAGGATTTTTTCTATAAGACTAGCACATCCTATGTATACTGAATAGGGTGACTGCTCTCACAGTCACTTGTGTATGACACTAATACTAGGATGTGGGTGCTCATTAGAGAATGAGTTCACTGATATGATCCAACTTGAGAACATCTAATGGAGTCTTAGCTACATGTCAATAGAATGTTCTCCTAGTGGGAGTGGTACAAGTAATCCTTTGACCTAAGACTGCCATAAGTACCTTATATACATGAAACCATGCTTTGGTTCAATTCTAATCATGACACTGAGTCATGCACAGGATTGATACTGGGAATGGTGAATTGGATATGAAGGTAATGAGTAGGTCAACAAGGAATCGTTCACTCTTAGTAAGAGGAGATTGCATCCAGCTAGTTATCAATCGAATGATGATTCAGGGAATCTTTGATCAAAGTAAAGATATTAGAGATGATTTCTAATATCAAGATAATTGAATCATCAATATAAGATTGAGCTAGAAATAAATACAATATTGGAGTTGACATATATCCATATCCATAATTATAATCTGGGTGCAGGCTGATCGAAGGATTTAATTGTACGGTAACTTTCTACTGAAGGGTATTTTTGATATTTCACCAGAATTTTCATATCTTCCGGGTAGACATGACACGTTGCTAGACGTCAATCTTGTCTTGTGGGTTGATTAAATTGAATGATCACTTATTAGGAAGAGTCCTAATTGATCATAATCGGATAAGCTCGGTTTGACCTAAATCGATTAAAAAGAGTTCTAATCAAATTAGGTCAACTTGTATTCGAACCCACTACTGGCTAGATGTGGAACCCAATGGGTCACACACTTAAGAGAATTGATCAAGAGTTTAATTTGTAATTAAACCATCTTTGCATGATAACACTCTAGCAGGTGTTGCAAATCCTAGCTTCTATTCGAATTGGATTCGAATTAGGGTTCCAGATTGATTCAATTTGGGTTCTAATTGGATCTAATTAGACCTTAATTGAGTTTATAGGGATTATGGCTAACCCTATTGGCTAACCAAGTATCTAGGCTAGCCACTCCACCCGCTCCTTTGAGTTTTCATGCCAAAATGCCAAGAGTCCATGCGCTAATGGACTCTTGGCGCGCCATTTGGAAGAGTCCATGGCGCATGGACTCTTGGTGCGCTCCATATAATTCTCCGATGTTTTTATATGGGCGGCATTCTTTCTCTCCTTTAGCACCTCAGATGTGCCCCCTTGGATGGGAATCCAACGGTTGATGGGTTTTTAAGAAAGGAAGAAAGCACTTGTTGCTTACCGGTTGCGCGAAATAACATCTCTTTGGAGATTTAAATTCGTGACTCCTTTCTTTTAAAAACATCGTGACTTTTCCTTTAAGAAAGGCCGTGGGATTTAATCTGGAAGGCCGTGAGAAGGAGGGAAGGGGCGTGAGAAAATGAGAAGGGCGTGAGAAGGAGTTTTTGGAGAGATGTGTGGGTGCCTATCTGAAATCTATTTAAGGGGTCAGGAAAAATCAGAACCGGGAAAATGCGTTTATTTTTCTTCTTCCTCTCCAAAAGACTCCTTCCCTCTTTTCTTGTTTTACATTGTTTCCTTTACAGAGGACTCCTCTGTCGATACTCTGTTGCTGAACAAGAATAAAAGAGAAGGTCTCCGATGGTAAAGGAAAGAAAGAGTTCTGATTTTATTCTTTCCTTTCTTTCTTACATTAAGACATTCTTGTCTTAATTTCTCCTCCAATTTAAGACAAGCCTAAATCCTCTTAGGACAAGGTCTTATCTTCAAGACAAGGGTGTCTTAGAGGGTCAAGGTCTTAGTGGAAGGAGGAGAAGAGATCAAAGAAAGGGAGGCAACCTCTTGTGTGGAAGAATTCCAGCCATAATCCGAAGAATTGAGTTCTAGGAAGAAGAACTCAATAGGAGGAACCATTGGACAAGAAGATAGTGTTCTTGATCATTGCTTTGTGTGGATCACCATCGAAGGGCGGACACCTGGACGTCTGGTGAATTCAGTTAGCCCCTTAAACTTCAAGTTTGTTGGAATAAGCGATTATAGGTTGGTACCCTAATCCTAATTTGCATAGATATGCTTGTCATATATTTTAGTCTTATTTAAGGAGTTCCTGGTTTAGGGTTTTTGGTGTGAATTTAGTTTCAATTTTGAAATTACCCTTCCGCTGCATTGCACCGGAACCCTACATGTTAACTCCTATCTTTATTTTGATGAATAACAAAATACTTAAGTATATTTAAGTACTAACTATATGTTAAAAATATATTTTTCAGAATAAGGTACTCGTCAAAGCTATACTATGTTGAAGAATTTAAATGCTTGCCAAATAGTTGAAGAAGTCACCTAAATTAATGAAATTTTAAGTTATATAGACTTTAGTACATAAGAATGATCTTGAATGAGTCAAATCTTAAATTTGGATAAGTTTCAGTAAAGTTTCAGCCAAGTGTCGACTCATGAAGATCAAATATCGACTCAATGTATCAACTTATAGAACTTTGAGCTAATACACAAAAAATATTTCAGCCGGTATGCTAATGTATCGACTCATGAAAATTAAGTGTCGACACATGAGTCGACTCATGGTCAAGCAAGTGTTGACTTAAGGGCTAAGACAAAAATACAAACATAACATGCTAATTTCTAGATTTTGTCCAAGTATTGACTCATGAAGATGAAGTGTCGACTCAAGTGTCGACTCACCTAAAGAAGTGTCGATATACCAGAACACTCCAGAGAGCTTTAGAAAACTTTTTTGACTCAAGTGTCAACTCATAATCTGAAGTATCGACTCAAAGTATCAACTCATGACCTGAAGTGTCAACACCTATAGGTCTGGGTGAACAGTAACAACTATTTTTTGAAGTGTAGAACTTCTCCAAATTATGTCTAACAGCTATTTTTTCTTCTCCAATGATTATAAATGGTTATTTAAGGCTTGGAAAGGTATTTAAAGTGCTCCAAACACAAGGAAGAAGAATTCATGACAATTCATTGGAAATCATTTGAGTATTCATTGAGTATTCTTTACTTTTGAGTGGTGTTGAGCCTTCAAGCATTCAAAAACATTCAAGAAGCATTCAAGTCCAATTCTAAGCATTGATTAAGGCTTCAACAACTTGGAGACAAGCTTTCTCAACAGCAATCAAGAGCTTCAAAGAGATATTTACTTTTATTTTGAAAGCTTATTGTATTCTTACATTATACATGATTATCTTGTTGTTCTTAGTTTCAAGTGGATTGAAACTAGTATTTGGATTCTTGATGAGCCTTGTTTGAAAAACCAACTAGGTTGTTGGTGAGCCTTGTTTGAAAAATGAACTAGGTTGTTGGTGAGCCTTGTTTGAAAACCAACTAGATTTTTGGTTAGCCTTGTGAAAACCAAGGGATTTTGATTAGTGAGCCTGAAAAAACTAATCTACTGTAATCAAGAAAGGATTATAATGAAATACCCAAGTGGACCTTGGGGAGTGGATGTAGGTGCTTGGTGTGCACTGAAGCATTATAAATTCTCGTATTTGTGATCGCATATTTTTCTTTTCTTGCATTTACTTTATTACTTATGCTGCATACTTTTGTTGAGCACACAAATACTTGCAAACACACTAGCACTTGTTTTAATCTTTGCAAAAACTTTTGAAACCTAATCACCCCGCCTCTTGGGTTGCTTTAGCCCCAAGAGAAATTCTTTTTTTGAAACCTAAAGAAACATAACCCTTTTTAACATGGGGGTTAGTTGAGTTCAATTGAGAGGTAAGAAAAATTCTAATCCATTCCTTCTGCTTCTTTGCTTCAATTCTTTTTTTCTTCTAAGTACATTTTTCTTTATTTATAAACATGAATCCTTCAGATACACACAACTTAAGGAAGGTGATCCTAAAGAAGAGGAAAGCTGGTTCCACTTCAGTTGCCAAAGAACCATTGGTGATCCAAGTTATGGCCACCCCCAAATCTGAGAGTGCCTCGATTGATGCAGGATAGAGATCAGGGTTGGATTGCTAGCAAGCTAAGAAGTCACTAGGAGATTAGGGTTTGCATGGAAGAAGAAAAAAGAGGGCGAAGGGTTTAGAAAGATAATTGGGGTTCACACAAATTCCCTAGTAGGACAAGCACATAGCAAATGAGCTCACACAGATGCCCTAGAGATCACACAGATACCCTCAATCACACAGAAAATCAGGGATCACACAGATACCCTTGGCATACAGCACGCACACAGCTTGCACACAGTTCGCATACTGGTCACACATAGCAAAGAGAAAACTCAACATTATTTTATAAATCCATGGCATTCAAAAATACAAGAGGGGGTGGGATATTTATAGATTCATCCTAGGGTACATGACTTAAGGGCTAAGAAACCTTGACTTGTGGGCCAAGAAATCCTGGTGGACCTGGTCAATAGTGGGCCTTTGTCTTGATGCGGGACAGAGATCGGGGTTGGATCGCTGGCAAGTTGAGAAGTCACCAGGGGATTAGGGTTTGCCTGGAAGAAGAAAGAAAAGGGCAAAGGGTTTAGAAAGATAATTGGGTTTCACACAGATTCCCTTAGTAGGACAAGCACATAGCAAAGGGGTTCACACAGATGCCCTAGGGATCACACAGATACCCTCAATCACAGAGAAAATCAGGGATCACATAAATACCCTGGGCACAAAGCACGCACACAACTCGCACACAGCACGCACATAGCAAAGAGAAAACTCAATATTATTTCATTAATCCATGGCGTTCAAAAATACAAGAGGAGGTGGGGTATTTATAGATTCACGCCAGGGTACATGACTTGAGGGCTAAGAAACCCTTACTTATGGGCCAAGAAACACTGGTGGACCTGGTCAACAATGGGCCTTTGTCTTGGACTGGAGCTCTCTCTTATGGGCTTGGAGGCATGTAAGGGCCTAGATGCATGGAATCCAGTTCTGATTGGGGAGGGCCTGGTGAATCTCCATGCCTGCTTACTCTCCTCTTGGATCTTGATATGAATGAAAATTACATGACTCGATCTAACTCATTTGATTGGACTGAAAATAATTAGACTCGACTAAATGGACTCAACTAGACTCAAAATAAAATATACTAGACTCTCGGGTCCCCAACATTCCCCTGGAGTGGGAAGAACTCGACTCCGTCGAGTTTGGGCAGAGGGTTTGATGGAATCGAAACTAATCACATCAAAGAAAAAAAGGCTAGGTTCAATTTTTTTCTTCACCTTTCTTTCTTTTTTTTCTTTGAGTTTTTTTTCACTAATTTTCTTTTTTTTTCCCTTTTTTTATTTTCCCTGAAAAAATAGAAGTCGGCACTGAGTATTGACTCTGCATTCACGTTCGTGCACTGCTGCGTCTTCTTCTCCATGAATGGAATCCAGGGACAGGGAAGGCTCATGGAGGGGCTCGCTAGCATCGGTGCTGGGTAGAGGACGGTGATGGCATGGGAAGAAGATGGCGGGATGGATGGGGTTTCTGTGGCTGGTGGCATCGCGTGGATCTATGGCACTAGGAGATCTCCATGAATGGTGGCTGGGAGTGCGACAGCTCGGGGAGAGGGAGGTGCGTCTTGTTCCAACGACTGGCAGCAGCATAGTTGGGAAGAAGGCCGGCACGGTAGTCGGCATGGCTTGGTGGTGCAGGGGACTCAGTTTTGAGGCCTTGTTGTAGAGCTCGGCTCGCCGTGGGAGGGTGCACAAGCGATGAAGGAGGCAGAGCCGATGTCTCCAGTGGTAGGGCATCATCAGCTTCTAGCAGGGGAACAGGGAGGATCCGGTGGGAGGGAGGAGGTGGACATGATCTAGGGGCTGAGGATGATGATGGCTCAGAAGGCGTTGGTGGCATTGATCTACAGGGAAGGGGGGCTTTGGAGGTGGAGATTGGCAGGGCGGTGGTGGGGTTCATCGACGTCGACGATAGCGGGAGGTGGTTGAGACCAAGCGACAGATCTGTGTGGCTGTGGGTGCGGCATCGATCTGGTGGCCTGGGGTGGTTCTGGTCGGTGAAGACGAACTGAGTCCAAGATGTCAGTGGGGCATTGACGGTGAAGACGAACTGGGGCTAGAGTGGAGGCCAGGGCATTCACAGGAGGGAGGCAGAGGAGGCTTGTCTTGGGCCTGGGCGAAGAGGAAGTGGATCTTTCTGAAAGGTGGATCTTTCCGGTTGAGCTCTTTGATGAAAAGGGGTCCGGTTGGGGTCCCTCGGATGATAGGGAGGAGGAGGTGGTGGATGATGCATCTGGTTGGATCTGGCTTGGTGGTGGCAGGATCTACGATTGGGTATTAAAACAAGGGAAAGAGAAGACGGTGGGGCTGGTGAGGGGGAAATCTGGACGGGAGGAAGGAGGTGAAGTCAGGGAGGAAGAGAAAATCCTAATTCTCTTGCTCTGATACCAAGTTGATGCAGGACAGAGATCAGGGTTGGATCGCTGGCGAGCTGAGAAGTCACCAGGGGATTAGGGTTTGCCTGGAAGAAGAAAGAAGAGGGCGAAGGGTTTAGAAAGATAATTAGGGTTCATATAGATTCTCCTAGTAGGACAAGCACATAGCAAAGGGGCTCACATAGATGCCCTAGGGATCACACAGATACCCTCAATCACATAAAAAATCAATGATCACACAGATACCCTGGGCATACAGCATGCACACAGCTCACACATAGCAAAGAGAAAACCCAATATTATTTCATTAACCATGGCATTCAAAAATACAAGAGGGGATGGGGTATTTATAGATTCATCCAAGGGTACATGACTTGAGGGCTAAGAAATCCTGACTTGTGGGCCAAGAAATCCTGGTGGACCTGATCAACAGTGGGCCTTTGTCTTAGATTGGAGCTCTCTCTTGTGGGCTTGGAGGCATGTAAGGGCCCAGATGCTTGGAATTTAGTTCTGATTGGGGAGGGCCTAATGAATCTCTGGGTCTGCTTACTCTCCTCTTGGATCTTGACATGAATAAAAATTACAGGACTCGATCTAACTTACTTGATTGGATTGAAAATAACTGGACTCGACTAAATGGACTCAATTGGACTCAAAATAAAATATACTAGACTCTGGGTCCCCATCATCGTTCATTTCCTTGGAGGCCATGCCCCCAGTTGTCTTAAAGTTCTCTTAAGTGTCGAAGATGGGAGCTTCCTCCTCCGTCCCTCCTTTGATCACTTTTGAGGGGATCTCGAATGATCGGGTGCTAGGATCCGAGGTTAGTATTTTTGATAATTGGGAAGTTGCCAAAGGCATCTTCAAAGACTTCATCCATCCCATCAATGTGATCCGATCATGGGAGAGGGCAACCGGTAGTATCAAAAGGATGTAGTTTCGAGTGTTACACAAGTTAATTTTTCTTCTTACTTTTGAATTTAGCTTTTATCGCTTGGTGACTTACCATTGGATTCATTACTTCATAGGTATGTCACTTTATCATAGATTACTATGACTCGAGGGGTCACTGGGTGATCAAAGAGAGGAAAAGGAAGGATTTGGTGGCATGCTTGAAGGAGGTGGAAGCCAGCCAAAAAATAATTAAGGCTAGTCTTGAGTGGGCCGAGACTGAGAAGAGCAGGCTCAACCAAGAGGTTAAAGAATTGCAAAAGGAGCTTTCTTTAGAGAAAAAATCTCTAGAGGTCATGCAATGAAAGATAGCGGGCTTCAAGACACAAAAGGAAGAGGTGGCACAAAAGGTGGTAGAAACTTACAAAGCTTCTAAAGAATGCCATCAAGAAAAATTGGCCTTCATAAAACCAACCTTTATCGAAGGCATGGACGACACCGGGATAAGGGTTTTGAAGCACTATGCATTCCATAACTTAGACTTCTTGGATAAAGACTTGGCTGACAAAGCACCCGCCGTAGATGTGCTAACTCTTGAAGTAGGGATCATTGGGACCAAAGGAGCTACTAATACCTTGCCCATTTAAACTATTTTTTTCCATTTTTCTTTTATCAATGCACATGTGATCGGTCGATCTTATAAAGATGGCCATTTTGTAGAGCATTTGGGTTCTTTCTTTTTAAGTATCATCAATGAAATGTTTTAATTCTTTTTTGACTAAGTGTTGTGATTTGGTGTATATGGATGTGAGTGCTTTTTGATGCCATATTCAATATCGAAAACTTAAAAACTCACTGGCCATTAGTAAGGGCCTATGGCTATTTTTGTCGTGCTAAGAGTTTGGCATGACCTTCATGATAAAATGCACCACCACTTCCATCCTTAGATAATAGCATGAACTGTGGCATAGGTGACTCTCATTGGAATGGGTTATCCAACACCGAATGTCAACCAAACTGGGAGTTGCTTATTGTAAAGCTTAAAGTGATTCAATTTGGGTCCGATTGGGAAAGTCGGGGTGCCTGGAGTTGTCCTCATTCTGATACCAGATTCTTGAGGTTGGCTTAGTTTCCCAGGGTGCTGGATATCAAGTTGCAGGCTTTCCAGGACTAACTATAGAGTTTGATTATTAGCTTCTAAGCATTCGTCAACATGGGCCCGGTTAGAGGTTTTCAGACACTTCTGGAGATTAGGTTGGCTAGAAACTTTCGGGTAATAAATCTTTATGTCTCGACCAAAGGATTTTAGGAGTTGAGCATAGGACAAAGGCTTTCCAACAATGACCCAATCAATGACTTTCGGGCATTGATTCTTCTTGTCTTAGTCAAAGGCTTTTAGGAGTTGAGCGTCAGGCTAAAGGCTTTCCAATGCTAGCCTAGTCAAAGGCTTTTAGGCATTGATTCTTCTTGTCCCAGCAAAAGGCTTTCAGGATTGAGTGTTAGGCCAAAGGCTTTCTAATGTTGTTCTAGCCAAAGGCTTTCTAATGTTGTTCTAGCCAAAGGCTTTCAAGCAATGATTTTTTTTATCTTGACTAAAGGCTTTCGGGAGTTGAGTGTCAAGCCAAAGATTTTTGAATGCTGGCATGGTTGAAAGCTTTCAGGTGTTGATTCTTTTTATGTTGGCCAAAGGCTTTAGGGAATTGATTCTTCTTGTCCTAGCCAAAGGCTTTTAAGAGTTGAGCACTAGGCTAAAAGCTTTCTAACATTGGCCCAGTCAAAGGCTTTTAGACATTGATTTTTTTTATCCTAGCCAAAGCTTTTAGGAGCTAAGCGTCAGGCCAAAGGTTTGCCAACACTGAACTAGCTAAAGGCTTTCGGGTGTTGATTCTTCTTTTCATAGCCAAAGGCTTTCAAAAGTTAAGCATCAAGACAAAGGCTTTCCAATGCTGGCCTAATCGAAGGCTTTCGAGTATTGATTCTTTCTATCTCGGCCAAAGGCTTTTAGGAGTTGAGTATTGACCAAAAGCTTTCTAATGCTGGTCCAGCCAAAGGCTAAAGGTGTTGACTCTTTTTGTCCTGGTCAAAGGCTTTTAGGAGTTGAGCATTAGGCTAAAGGATTTTCAATGCTAGCTCGGTCAAAGACTTTTTGGTGTTGATTCTTCTTGTCCTGGCTAA
This sequence comes from Areca catechu, assembly GCA_021397845.1. NCBI lineage: Eukaryota > Viridiplantae > Streptophyta > Magnoliopsida > Arecales > Arecaceae > Areca > Areca catechu. The sequence continues at coordinate 121,002,582 of CM038043.1, forward strand.
AAGCTTTCGAAAGTTGGGTGTCAGTTCAAAGGCTTTCCAATGCTGACTTGGCCAAAGGCTTTTGAGCTTTGATTCTTCTTGTCTTGGCCAAGGCTTTTGGGAGTTGAGCATCAAGCCGAAGGCTTTCCAATGCTAGCCCGATAGAAGGTTTTTAGGCATTGATTCTTCTTATCCTAGTTAAATGCTTTTGGAAGTTGAACATCAGGCCAAAAGCTTTCCAATGCTAGCCTGGCCAAAGCCTTTTGGGCATTGATTCTTCTTTACTTGGTCAAAAGCTTTCAAGAGTTAAGTATTATGTTAAAGGCTTTTTGACGAAGGCCCTCTGATTCTCAAGTTAGTATCTTAGACCATAAAGCAAAAATGGAGTATTGAAAATAAAGTGAAGGCACATGCATGCACGTAGGGGGTGAACACCTTTGAGGGATACATTGAGGATCCCCTTTTATACTTTAAGCTTTAAGGATAGTTTGGAGATAACCTGACATAGTGCCTAATATATAGGAGGTGGCTAGATTTTGGGGCCCACATCAGGATTTCCGAGTGGAAATTGTCCTTCTTTGCTTAGTATATCCTTTTATTAATGAGAGGTTTTATCTTACATGCCTTTCCACCATTTGCCTTAATGGCTCTGAGAATCATAGCCTAAGGAGGGGCCACTTCTTTAATGGCTAAAACCTGCACTAGATTATGGTATTTGACTGTTTCTCTACTATGAGGAGCATATTAGGGTTAGTGTCGATGGACTTTTCCCTTAGCCCTTTGGTATGATACCTTGGTGAGGGGCCACTAGCTGGGTTTTGACTCCAAATGATGAGATTTGGTAGGCCCCAAAGTCCTTTAGGATGGGAAACCCATGGAACCTAAGAGCAAGGGTGTCTAGGCATCAATTATGTAAAAAGGATTCGATCGAGTCTATCTTGATTGTAGGTCCATGACATAGTCAATCTGGATGGAGTCTGAAAGGTCGAAGGTTGGGCTTATTAGGAGATTAAGAGACTGGAGATTGATGTTGGTGGGGAGCTGTAAAGCTGAAGGTTGGGCTTGTTAGAAGATTAAGAGATAGAAGATTGATGTCGATGAGGAGCTGTAAAACCGAAGGTTAGGTCTAGTGGAGACACAGGAGATGGAATGTACATTGGTGCGGTAACCGATAGGATAGGGGGGCTATAATATCACTTCTAGCTTCTGTTCTCGAGGAAAGGGACTAGATGGCTGGTGAAGTGCTTTGGAAAAATATCTCGAAGCAGAATCTATCCCTTTAGTGATTCGATGGCATGCTACTTTGGTCACATAGGTTTAGCTATTTTTGGATAGCATGAACATCTATCCTATATTCACATATACAAAATACTATAGTACCAGTACTAGAGTAGAAACAACCGGGTGTAGTTCCATTTTATCCCGAAATAGATTCGATTATTTTCTTCCCATCCTTAAGACATTAAGGATACCGAGGGTGGGGTTTCCCCCACACCAATTGCCCTCCACTCTTTATTCCAAATATGAAGTATTCAGGTTGAGGAGTAGTTCTAGTGCCACGTTAGAAGGATTCTAGGAGTTAAGTCAAATTTTGTGTTCTTGAGAAGAGAGCTTATCAGCGAGTTTTCATACCCTGTATTTATGATGTTTTATTTGAAGAATGTGAAGAATTAATGTGGCCAATTCTCTTTATAAAAGAGCTTCAAAAGTGGTTTGTTGTTATCAATATTTCTATTAAGGAGAGCTTTTATTCACTGAGTGGCAATTTTTGATGGGTTTTTAGGAAAATTTTTTGGTGATTTGAGTACTCAATAGATCTGCATGATGTTTGGGATCTGTGGAGGGAGATCTTGAAGCACCAAAGGGCTAGTGCTTTAGATAATAGGAGTTTTGGCTCTTCTACCAACATTCCTAGGGTTGAACCAACGGGAGGTGACTTTGGTATCCTAGATACTCTTGAGAGTCCTTTATCTATTGAAAAGTGAGTTCAAACCTTCCTTTGGGTAGCAGGTGACCATCAGCCTATGAGGTAGAGTCTAAAGAGCATAGATGTATGGTTTTTGAGTCAATCATTCAGGTATAGAGGAGGTTTATCATTCCATTTTTATGCTATTACTGTTCTACTTATGTCACCTTCCCTTTTTTTAATATGATGCTATCCAAATTTAATGCAGTTGGCTTGTCATCTTTACTTCTTTATGGAGTCGGCCAAAATTATTGAGGTAAAGATTGCTATGATGGGGGAGAAAGTTGTTGATGCTGAAAAGAACTTAATGAATCTGAAAATTGGGCTTCTAAAGTGGAGGGAGAGTTTCAGGAGTAGAAAGAATGTGTAGATATTTTATCAAAGAATATTATTCATTCAGCAATAAAACTGGATGAAGAGGGTAGTCATCTATCTTCAATGTATCAAAAAGTAGAGGTCGCATGCCAAGGAGAGGCCCAGGTGGTTTTGAATTATAAAGCAGAGATCATTGAGTTAGAGAAGAATTTTTAGGCCAAAATCAAGAACTTAAAAGCTGAAGCCAATAGCCAAATTCAATGATTTTAGGAGGAGTTCAACTTGGCTAGGAGTTAGAACGAGTGGTTATGACAAGAGCGTCACCTCGCTTGGAACTGGATACAGATGAGGAACCTTTGGAATAAGATGACATGATTCAACAAACTGAGCTAGCCAGGGATGAAGCTATAGTAGAAGTTTGGTTCCTTCAGTAGATGTTAAAAGAAGAAAAAGATAGGAATGTAATAGCTTTTTGGTGGGTCCAAACTTGCTAAACCACTGAGATGGAAGAAAACACATCTCTATGCACCCAACTGGAGGTGGCTAGAATCACTATCGATGGGTTGAAGACAAGTAATGATAGCTATAGTAATGAAATCTTGAGGTTGCAAATCAAAGTGTTGTTGATCGAAGCATGTGTGGGGGATATTGAAACTCGGCTTCGCCATGCTGAAAGCAAGGTATATGATGCTGGATTTGAAGATTGTAGGCTTTTAATGGCCTAAATTCTTTCGAAGGCTGGGGCTTGCTTACTTTGGGTTCCCATCATAGCACGGGCAATAACGTCCCTTCATATAAGCCAAGCAAACCAGGATCATGGTCAAGGGAATTAAGACTCCCACCTATTGTACTATTTTGCTTTTTTACCTTTAGCTCATAAACACCTTTGAGATAAATAAAATATAAACTTTTCTAAGTATCATGACTTAGTGTTTTCTGAAAATACTTCACTGTTCTTTAGGTGATTTTGGTTTTGCTAGTTTTTCTTTGGTAGTTTTATTTTTGGAGGGATATTGGGATGATCGAGGTATTCCATCAGTCACTATTGCATTTATTTCTAAATCTTCCTTGAGTTACAAGGGCATTAATTATGTCATGATAGCTTAAGGTGATATGATGTTCGAGAAGGATGAAAGCATTTTTGCATAGAAGATGATGAGGCGGTAAGATACATTCGAGATGTTTTGATAAAGGTGATCCGTGGGGATGCAGTTTGGCCTACCCCCCCGGGTGCCACTTATCAGCCATCTAACGAGGTTGATTTTATTTTAGCCAAATCTAGGCTGTTGAGAGGGCTTTTATAAATAGGTGAATCCTTGGTGCCTCGGTTATCTTTTGCTTTTGAAACTCTTTTCTTCTTCCACTCGCGTTCCTTAGGATCTCATCCTACCATCTAGTGACTGCTTTCGGTGAGTTATGTAGGCATTCCTTGTTGTTTCTTTCATTTCCTTTTTATCTAGGCTTTTCAAGCCTTTGTCTAGGTTCATTAGGAGGTTTCTCTACTCTCTTTAGGATAGTTTTTTTGTCTTGGTCTTAGTGGTTTTCATCATTTGTTCCTAGTTTCAAACTCTTAAAGTTCTTCCCACTAGTTTTTAGGATATTTTTTCCTGATTTTGAATATTTTAGCTCAAGCTTTAGATGTCAAACTCTGAGTTATCCCTTGAGCTAGGTGGTTCATGGTCTTCAAATAATGATAGTTCTTACCTTGCCATAGGAGTCGGTGGATCCTGAAGAAGGATCCTTCATGAACCTTAAAGAAGAACTCCCGAGGGATCCTAAAGAGGAGTTTCTAGAGAACCCTAAAGGAGATTTCCTTCCTGGGCTCATCCAGTCTAAAACTCAGAAGTTGCATTTAGAAAAGCTATGAGGTAGGTAGCAAATTCCTCTTAGTTTTAAACTGGAAGTCCCGCTTGAGAATAACTAAGCTACAACCCTCCTTCGGGCTGGTTAACTCTGTACAAAGAATATTTCCTAGCCAGGTTGAGATTACCCTTATTTTCTTTCTTTGTCAAACTTTTTAGGGCTATAGGTCTTCCTCTTTGCATGGTTACGTCGAACACATGGTGGTTTATCTGTAGCTTCTTGATAATTTATATCCTAGCTAGAGTTCACCCTATAATTTCACTTTTTAAGGCCTTATTTTCTTTCAGCAAACACTGCCACTACTATGTATGGTGGTTTGCCTATCCCTACAAAGGACAATATCCATTGATTCGGGGCACCCCTTCTTTTATTCACCATTAGAAGAAGTAGTTCTTCTTTATAAAGCATCCAAATGTCAGTGATTGGGGTTTTACATAGTGGGGCATCCAATCTCGCTAATTGACTTGTCCAGTCCTTTTATCCAAGGAAGAGTAGGAGTGGGTAGTGTTTTCAAGTTCCTAGCTTGAAAGTACTGCTGTTCGAGGTGACTATCTTAAACATGAGGGTCAGCCAAATTTAGCCAAGAGATATGAAGAATGTTGCCATTCCTTCTACTTTTTATTTCAGTCCTTGTACTTTTCTAAACATCCTTTTTCTTCAATTTCAGTTATGAATCCTTCAAATGCTCACAAGTTGAGGAAGGCTACTCTGAAGAAGAGGAAAGCCAACATAGTTCTCACTGTTGGAGAGCCATCGAGGGTACATGCCATAGCCATCTCCAAGCCTGATGTTGTCATGTTTGACACCCTAAAGGTTGCTCCTCCGGTCATCTTAAGGCATTCTCAAGTGCTGAAAGCTTCTTCCTCTTTTATCCCTCATTCAATTACTTTTAAGGGGGTCCTGGATGACCAGGTCTTGGGATTCGAAGTCTGTATTTTTGACAACTGGAAAGTCATGAAAGGGATCTTCAAGAATTTCATTCATCTAGTTGATATAGATCATGTTGTTAGAGAGGGCAACCAGCATCACCAGAGGGATGTAGTTTTGACCATTTTAAGGGTTAGTTTTTTTCTTTCTTTTGAATTGGGATTTCATCATTTGGTGTCTCACCATTAGATTTGCTACTTTGTAGGTATGCCACTTTATTAAAGATTATTTTGACTTGAGGGGTCACTGGACGATTGAAGAAAAGAAAAACAAGGTTTTGGCGGCATGCTTGAAGGAGGCAAAAGTCCAATAGAAAGTGGTTGAAGCTAGTCTCAAGTGCATTGAGATTGAAAAAAGTCAGCTTAGGAGGAGCTTTCTGGAGAAAGGGGCACTGGAGGCTACACGATGGAAGATATCAAATTTTGAAGTGCAAAAGCAAGAGGTGGTATGGGTGGCAATAAAAGCATACAAGATATTTGAAGAGTGCCACCGAGAAAAGATACTCTTCTCTCAACAAGCTTTTGCCGAATGCCGAATGTATGGATGATACTAGGAAGAGGGTTCTCAAGTATTACTCAAACCTCAACCTAGATTTCCTGGACAAGGATTAGTCAGATGATGAAGCCCCCTTGAAGGTGCTCCAGCTCTCAAAGCAGTAGTGGTTAGGATCGAAGGAATTACCAGCACTTCAACCACATGAACTATTTCTATTTGTTTTTTTTTTTTTCTTTTATTGATGTAGTCATCCTTGACCAATCTTGTAAAGATGGTCATTTTGCAGAACCTTTGGGTTTTTTTTGATACTATAAATGAAATACTTCAAGTTCTTGACTAATTGTTATGATTTAATGTGAATGCTTATGAATATTTTCTAAAGCTATAAAAAGTTAGAAGCTTACTGGTCCCTGGTAAGGCTTGAAACCTTTATTGCTATCATGCCAAAGACTTGATATAGCTTTTGAAGTAGAGTGTAACATCCAAACCATCTTTGGGTAGCAACATGTACTTTAATATAGATCATCTGATAGGGATGTTGAAAGCATCCGATTTTGTCTCATATTACTGTCGATTACTGGATGCTGGCTTGATTTTCAAGAAAAAATTATCTTCGGGTGTCTGGCATCAAGTTGCGGGCCTCCTAAGACTAAGCATAAGGTTTATCATGGCTTTTAGGTGCTCTCCCATGCCAGCTAGATTATAAACCTTTGGGCATTGTGTATCAAGCCAAATGCCTTCTAATGCTGGCCTTGTTAAAGGCTTTCGAGCATTGATTCTTCTTATCCTGTCCAAAGGCTTTAGGGAGTTGAATGTTAGGTCAAAGGCTTTCCAATGCTTACTAAGCTAAAGACTTTAGGCATTGATTTTTCTTATCCTAGTCCAAGACTTTCAGGGATTGAGCATCAGGTCAAAGGCTTTCCAAAGTTGGCCCGGTCAAAGACTTTCGAGTATTAATTCTTCTTGTCCTAGCAAAAGATTTTTGAGAATTGAGTATCAAGCCAAAAACTCTCCAATGCTAGCCTGGCCAAAGGCTTTTAGGCATTGATCTTCTTATCTCGGCCAAAGGCTTTCCAATGCTAGCTCGGTCAAAGCCTTTTGGATATTGATTCTTCTTGTCCTGGTCAAAGGCTTTCAAGAGTTGAGCATCAGGCCAAAGGCTTTCCAATGCTAGCCCGGTCAAAGCCTTTTGGATATTGATTCTTCTTGTCCTGGTCAAAGGCTTTCAAGAGTTGAGCATCAGGCTAAAGGCTTTCCAATACTAGCCCAGTTAAAGACTTTCGAGACATCCTACAATAAATGCCTTATCTCCCCTTTACAGGTTTCTAGGTGCTTGGAGGTGGAAAACATGGTTGACATGTATTGCCAAATCCCGGGGATCTCAGATTATTTTCTTGTGCCATGGGCATGTCTACAATGCCACTTGGTCAGGAATCTTGCAGGATTTTCATGCTGATTTCAAGGTGAAAGAAATGAGATTCAACCTTGAGAATCTATGATGGGGACCAAAAGTCTATTTTATTTCATTTTATTTGAGTCTATTAGTCCTGTGTCACTTGAGTCCAAGTGAGCCAATTGAGTCCTGTAATAAAATAAGACAACTGAGTCCAGTTGAGTTCACCTGTCAGGTCCAGTCATTTTTAGTTCAGTCAAGTTCGATCGAGTCCATTGAAGTTATGTTCAAGAGGAGAGTCAGCAGACCATGAGATTCACCAGGCCCCCCCAACCAGAGCTGGCTTTCATGCACCTGGGCCCTTTCATGCTGCCAGGCCCGCAAGAGAAAGCTCAAGTCCAAGACAAAGGCCCACTATTGACCAGGTCCACCAAGGTTTCTTGGCCCACAAGTCAGGACTTCTTAGCCCTCAAGTCATGTACCTTGGGATGAATCTATAAATACCACCCCTCCCCTCTTGTATGAAGCATCTTTTTTCTTATGAATACATATTAAAGTTAAAAGTTATTTTGTGTGAGTTTTTCCTCTAGATTGGATTGAGTATGATGCTTAGGTTCCCTGTTCTTGAGTGCAAGCCCTAATCCCGTGGTGACTTATATGCTCACCAACACTCCCTCACTTTCCGTCCCTTATCAACTTGGTATTAGAGCCCAGCGGATTAAGGTTTTCTCTTCTTCCTCGACTCCACCTCCGTCTTCCCTGTTCCATCACCATGATCACATATCTGCCATTATCTTCCACTTGTGAAGCCCCTCCACCCCTTCCTCCACTATTCGCTGTCTCACCTGTGAGCAGAATTCCTGTTTCCACCTAGCCAGCCCCACAAGGAACTCCCAATCAACAACCCGACCACCAACTCCCCGGGTCTGCTCGATGTTGTCCCGTCTCCCTATCGCCACCACATCGTGCCAAAGAACGAGCCACTGCTGTGCCACAAGACCACCGGGCCTGTAGTCATGTCACGCCCGAGGCATTGTGATGCTTATCCCACCAGATTTTTGACTGTCGGCTCGTCCTCGCCCTCACCAACGCCATCAAGCCCTCCGCCCGATCTTCATCGCCAGCTTCCTCCACGAGATTGAGGCCCTCAGCAAGGCCCTCTCCCTCGACCCCAAGAACCCCTGCCACACCCTCCCCCCTCCATCATCGATGGTAGTGGCGGCGACAACCACCACCCCCGATCCATCTCCGTTGGCAGATCCCACTCCTTCGGCGATCCGAAGGTGAAACCACTGCCATCATCGTTGTCGTCGTGCTAGGAAGAGAAGCCCCAGGCCATGGCAGCCTCCCCCCTCACCCTCTCGATGTCGTCTCGCACTCTGTCCAAGCCTGCAAGTAGACCACGCCCACCACTGCCCTCACCGCCTCCATTGAAGAAGGCACGAATGTGAAAGCATACTCGCTTCTCACTACCGACTTCAACATCCTGCACGGATCTCAACACTGCACAATCTTCACGGATCTCAGAGTAGCCAATAAAAAAAATGAGAAAAAAGAAAAAAAATCTGGAATTTGTTTTGGAAAAAAAAAGTGAACCTAGCCTCTTTTGAAGTGAATGGTTTCGGTTCCATCAAACCCCCACTCACCCAAACTCGACGGAGTCGAGTTCTCCCTACCATAGGAGAATGATAGGGACCAAAAGTCTATTTTATTTCATTTTATTTGAGTCCATTAGTCCTGTGTCACTTGAGTCAAAGTGAGCCAATTGAACCTGTAATAAAGTAAGACAACTGGGTCTAGTTGAGTTCACTTAGTCAGGTCCAGTCATTTTTAGTTTAGTCATGTTCAATCGAGTCCATTCAAGTTATGTTCAAGAGAAGAGTCAGCAGACCAGGAGATTCACTAGGCCCCCTAACCAGAGTTGGCCTTCATGCACCTGGGCCCTTTCATGCCGCTAGGCCTGCAAGAGAGAGCTCTAGTCCAAGACAAAAGCCCACTATTGACCAGGTCCATCAAGGTTTCTTGGCCCACAAGTCAGGGTTTCTTAGCCCTCAAGTTATATACCCTGGCGTGAATCTATAAATACCACCCCTCCCCTCTTGTATGAAGCATCTTTTTTCTTATGAATACAAATTAAAGTTAAAAGTTATTTTGTGTGAGTTTTTCCTCTAGATTAGAGTGGGTGTGATGCCCGGTTCCCTGTTCTTGAGTGCAAGCCCTAATCTCCTAGTGACTTCTACGCTCGCCAGTGATCCCCTGCTTCCCGTCCCGCATCAATCTACCATGCCTATTTTTTTCAAGAACCCTTAATTTTAGAAAAGACATGTGTCAGCTTTTGGTTGGTTATTAATTTGGCCAACTCTCACCTTGCTACCTTATAAATAGGGGAATTCGATCGGTTTCCCATAATGGCATCCTTGGCCATGGGTACTAGTATTAGAAATGTATGATGTTTTTTCTAGATATATGGGTGTTTCCAAAGAGGGATGCATAGATGGAACTAACAGCATAGTGAAGGGGAGTTTACCCTAGAACGGGAGGTATTGGAAATAGCTTGTGTCTCGGTTATGTTGCTACTACCATCGCTGGTGGGGATATGAAATTAGAGGAGGGTTCCCATGGTGAACCTACTCTCCTTGTTTCCCCTCATCACCCAGTGTCAATGGCTATTGGGGTAGAGGGAGAGGTGGAGGATGCTCTCTTGGGGCTTTTGCCATAGGTAGTAGGCAACTGGGAGTCTCCAGGATTTTCCTCTCCCTTTCCTTCTTGTAACAGGTGGGTGATGCGGGATGAGACATGCTAGAGATTATCATGAAGAAATTTTAGATTAATAGAGAGCAATAAGTTCAGAATTTATGATTGTTTTATTCCTGAAAAAGGTTAAGAACAAGCAAGGGTTATCATGTAAAGATTAAGGTTCTACCCATAGATTAAGATCTAACAAAGTGATAGAGAAATAGGATCTTAGGGTTGAGAAACCGCTAATTTAGAACATGCTCAATTTCAATAAATTAGAAAAAGAGAGAAGGGATGGGTTTTGATTACCTAGCAATGATGTCTTTCCATTATAGATGGGATCACACCTCTTAAGCATGGTGCTTGGAAGAAGCTCATTCCCGTGGATGCGTCAACTTTCTATCAGTTGGTTCCAAGGGCAAGGAGAACCTTCTCCAAGTATCATGTGTTGACTCCTTTATTGATTTTGATGATAAACAAAACAGTTAAGTATAAATTGAGTACTAATGATTTCTTTGAAGTATTTTTTTATAGAAAAAGGTGCTCATCAATTTGAAAAAGTTTGTTTGCTTGAAGAAGCCAAGTTTAGATGAAAGATATGCTCAAAGAAGACTTGGACGGTCAAAGTTTGCTTGAATGGATACTTGAATAAGATAAAAATTAGGTTTAGTATAAGTTCAAGTATTTTTGTGAAGATCTCAGTGAGGTGTCGACTCAAAGTGTTGACACATGACACCAAGTGTCGACACATGGAAGTGAAGTGTCGACTCAAGTTGGTATGCAAAGAACGTTTCAGATGGCACGGGTGAAGTGTCAACACATGGACTTGAAGTGTCGACTCAAAGTATCGACACATGGATCAGCTCATCGCCTGAGATTTTCAAGTCATAGAACTTGCTGAAGATGAAGAACTGCAGAAGTGTCGACACATGGATGTGATGTGTTGACTCAAAGTGTCGACTCACCTTAGGAAGTGTCGACATATCTGAGATTTCTAGAAAGCTAGATTAATGATATTTGAAATGGGTGTCAACTCAAGAAGTTCAAGTGTTGACCTAAAGTGTTGACTCACAGCTTGAAGTATCGATACATGAAGTTTTGGGAACAGTAACGGCTAGTTTTTCAAACATAGAACTTGTCTCTTTTCATCCCCAACGGCTAGATTTTCGAGTCTAATGGCTAGAAACCAGATTTGAGACCTTAGAAAGGTATTTATATGATTCAAATCAAATCAAAAGACATGGAAATGAAATAGAAATATCCAAGAGAGAAGAAAAGAGAGCATTCACTCCTATTCATTGAAGTTCAACCACTCTCAAGTAAAAGCAAGCCTCCAAGCATTCAAGAGCCTTCAAGAGCATTAAAGATCAACCTTTCTTGAGCAATCAAAGAGGCTTCATCAAGTTCAAAAGCATCACAACTTCGAGCTTCAAAGAGATACCCACTTTTTTTAGAAAGCTTTTATTCTCTTTACTTTAAACTATTATTTGTTGTAAGGGTTCTTGGTTAGCCTATTGCAAACTCAAGGGAGGTTATTGGTGAGCCTTTAAAAATAAATTAGGTTTTGGTTAGCCCAAAAAACCAAGGAAGGTTGGTGGTGAGCCTTAAAACCATTTAGGTTCTTGGTTAGTCCGTAAAACCAAGTGAGGTTTTGACTTGTGAGCCTTGTAAAAACAAGTCAAATTTTGATTAGTGAGCCCAAAAAACTAATCGACTGTAATCGATTGAGATTATAGTGATTTTCCAAGAGAATCTTGGGGAGTGGATATAGGTGCATTGGATAGTATCGAACCACTATACTTCTTTGTCTTTGTGGTTGATTGTCTTCTCTTATTGCTCTTACATTTATTGCTCTTTATTTCTGCTGCACATTTACTTAAGAGCATTACATTTGAATTCATAGTACCTTGATTAATTATTGGATTGGTATTCATACTATTGCATTGCATCAAGTAATTATTTATTAGAGACCCAATTCACCCCTCCCTCTTGGGTTGCTTACTGGGCAACATCGTGGCTCCTGAGGTATCTTGCAAACACCGATGGTTAGGGATTCAGGAGTTAAAAAAATAAGAGAATTGAAAGTTGGAGGTAGAGAGAAGGTTGGAGGGGTGCAGAAGATGGCTGGTGGCCTGGTTGATGGAGGTGGTGGCCTTGAGGCCTGATGGAGGTAGCCTGGCTAATAGGAGAGGGTGCCTGGATGCCTTAAGCTAGTGGCCTTCGTTTGACAGTTGACTCCTGGCGGCTAGGGTTTGGAGGAAGATGGGGTGGTGGCCTAGATTGGAAGATGGGAGGGGGTGGCCTAGGGTTCATGAAGATGAAGGTTGGTGGCCAAGGGGAAGATGGAAGAAGAAGGGGCGGCCTAGGGTTTTGATGGAAGGAGGGGTGGCTTAGGGGTTTGATGGAAGAAGAAGGGGTGAGTGGCTAGGGCTTGAAGGGAATTGGGGTTGGTCGGTTTGGTTGGGTCTCATACCCTCTCCCTCATGGTGCGTCTATGGTTAGGCCTCGCACCCTCTCCCTCATGGAGCATCAATGCACAAGGCACGGAAATAAAGAAGAACACTCAAAACTTTTTTCATTCAATGATTAATCATTACAAGAGGGAAGAGGGGAGGGGTATTTATAGATTCACCCAATCCTCTTCCTGTCAAAGTTGGGGTACAAAGTTTGAGTGGGATAAGTAGACTTGAATCCTTGTGGGACTTGGAAATTGAACTCCTTGTTGGACTTGCAAATTGAACTCCTTGTTGGACTTGGAAATTGAACCCCTCTTGGGCTGGGCCACTAGTTCTTGTGGGCTTGGGTTGGAATGCCAACTCTTGTGAGCTTGGGCTAGGAGGGGGCGCCAATGCTAGTGGGCTGTGGGAGGGGTGCCAATGCCTGGTGGGCTTGGGAGGCGCCAATACCTGGTGGGCTTGGAAGGCACCAACTTCTCTTGGGCGGCAATGACTTTGGACTTGGGCGCTTGATTAGGGACCAGGGGTGGTGCATGAATTCTTCTTTAGTAGGGGCCTGGTGACTCTCTTCTTGGACTTGACTTGAATGAAAGAAATCAAACTTATAGGACTCAAATGAGCAAATAGACTCAATTGACCTAATGGACTCAATTGGCTTACTTTATTACAGGACTTAATCTTTATTACAGCACTCAAGTGACTCTGCACTCAATTGAAAAAAATGACTGAATTTCCAACACATTAATCAGAGATCCACATGGAGCCCTGCAATCTTTGCCTAATCCTGGTGTCCTCACCAGTGGGGACCTTTGGTCCATATGAGCTTCCTCTTTTTTACTCATTAGTGAACTAGAGAGAGCCTTTTTGCTACATTAACACCATGCAGCGAGGGCTCGAATGTGTCATCCATTGGCTCCATCCATTTGCATGGTGTACCTCTTTGCCATAGCCTTCTTGCTAGTTTTCTATATCCCACATATATTTCACAGGATATTTTCAAGAAAAATGTAACTTGATAGAAATTGTATTATATATGTACCAGAATTTTTGAAGAGAAAATGTTATTTGCTATGTTTCTCATTCATGATGTTGTATGTTTGCTATTTGTTGAATCTCAGGGCTTTTGGTTGCCCACATTTTCACCAATAGTATGCATCATGGTTCAATGAACTCTAGCGAGAGCTTCATTCTTTCCCCTGGAATCTTTGGTTTAGCTATCATGTCAGTCTTCTAGATTTCTTGTTAACCAAAACATGTAGTTTTCATATAACTTTCAAAAGAAGAAGGGTACACTACTGACAATACATTAATAGGTTTTTTGAATTCTAAGGTTGAGGTAGGGGGTGCTGTCTAGCTTTATTAGGCGATAGGTGCCAGGTCGAATGACCTCCTCCACTTGATACGGTCCCTCCTAGTTTGGGGAAAGCTTTCCTTGATGAGTTGGTAGGATACTTCAGCTCTCCTTAAAACTACGTCGTTAGCTTTAAAAAACTTGCCCCGATGTAGGTGTTGTGGTAGTGGGTGACTCTTCATCGATAAGCAGCCATTCTTATGGTAGCATGTTCCTGAACCTCCTCCAACATGCCCAAGTTTGCCCAAAGTTGTTCATGGTTGATACCTTCATTGGAATTTTCTACCCTTAGTGATGGAAGTTCAACTTCCAAGGGGATGATGGCTTTGATCTCGAAGGCAAGATTAAAATGGGTTTCATTAGTTAGAGTTCTTTGTGTAGTTTGGTAGGTCGAAAAGATGTGATACAACTCGTCCGCCCACCATCCTTTCGCTTAATCCAAGCACCTTTTCAACCCCTGCAACAAAATTTGTTTAGCAACTTCTATCTCCTCGTTAGCTTGAGGATGGTTGACTAAAGTAAAACATTGGTTCATGCCCAAATCCTAGCAAAATTTGGCAAGTTTAAAACTACTAAACTGCTGACTATTATCAGTGATGACAGTTTGGGATAGTCTGAAGCAACAAATAATAGACTTCCAAATGAAGTCTTTTAGTTTAGCTTTTATAATTTTGGCAAGTGGTTCGACTTCTATCCACTTGGTGAAATAATCAATCGCTACAAGAAAAAACTCCATCCTCTAGTTGCCAGGGAGAAAGGTCCCAAGATATCCATGCCCCATTAAGCAGAAGGCCATGGTACATTAAGGGAGTGATGAAGCAGCTGACATTCATTATATACTGGAGTGGCGCTGGCCACAATCATACTTCCAGACTGTGTCCCTTACATCTTACTCCATGGTTGGCCAATAATATCCTTGTCTCAGGATTTTAAAGGACAAAGCCCAGCCTCCTAAGTGGTTGCCACAAATTCCTTCATGGACTTCTTGGAGGGTATAGCTTGCTTCAAAGGGGCATAGGCATTTTAACAAGGGTTGGGAGAATCCCCTCTTGTAAAGCTTTCTTCTTAGAGTATAAACCTAGAGGCTCAGTTTCACATTTTATGGGCTTCCTCTCTATCTAGAGAAAGACATCCATCACAGAGATACTGGATGAGTGGATCCATCCAGTAAGGCTCTTGTTTATCTAGAGTACTAGTATTGGCTTGTTGATGCTAGGTTCTTCCAAAACTTCAAAGAAGACTTGCGCACACAAGTCATTGGGCACAGATGTAGCAAGCTTAGATAAGGTATCGGCCTAAACATTCTCCTCTCTAAGAATTTGCTAAATATCAAAACTATAGAAGGTCAAGATCAGGTCTTTAGCCTTTTGGAGATATGCTTCATGTTTTCTTCCTAAGCTTCATACTCATTCAGAATGTGGCTCCCCATAAGCTGGGAGTCACTGTAGGCTTTTAGATGTTGCACTCCCATCTGCTTGGTGATAATGAGGCCAGCAATTAAGGCCTCGTATTTGGCTTGCAATTAAGGCCTCGTATTTGGCTTCATAGTTTATAGAAGAGAACCCAAACCAGAAAGAGAATTGAATGTCCCACCCTTCTGGACTAATAAGTATGAGCCTCGCTTTAGACTCGTTAGTATTCGAGGCCCTATCTACATACATCGTCCATTGATTCTCGAGGTCTTCAAGCACCCGGTCTTCTTCTTCAGGTTCTTCTTCAAGGATAGTACATTCGGTGATGAAACCTGTTAACACTTGCACCTTAACATATGGTCTTGAATGGAATGCCAAATCAAACTCAAAATGTTTAAGAGCCCATTTAGCCATTTTGCTCGAAGTGTCGGGCTAGTTTAGAATCATCTAGAGGGGTTGGTCTGTGAGGACCACTATCGTATAGGCTTGAAAGTATGGCCGAAGCTTTCTAGCTGATATCTTGAGTGTGAAGATAAGCTTTCCTAGCTAGTTATATCTAGTTTTAGCATTTTGTAGAACCTAGCTAACATAATATACTGGATTTTGTGTTTGGTCTTCTTCTCGAACAAGGACAGGACCAATGGTCGAAGGAAAAACCATCAAGTATAGATATAGCTCTTCACCTTCCTTTGACTTGCTAAGGAGCAAAGGAGTGTCCAGATAGGCTTTGAGCTCCTCAAATGCCTTCTGATATTCCTTGGTCCATTAGAAATCTTTTAGCTTTTTTAGTGTCTGGAAGAAGAATAAACATCATTCAACTGATTTGGAAACAAATTCACTGAGGGCAATGAATCATCTGGTAAGCCTTTGAACATCATTCATGGTCTTTGGTGTAGCCATCTGCCTTATAGCTTGGATTTTCTTTAGTTTGGCTTTAATTTCTTATTTAGACACCATAAACTTGAGGAACTTCTTAGAGGTGACTATGAATGTGCATTTGGCGGGGTTCAGTTTCATCTGGTACCGACAAAGCATGGTGAAGGTTTTCTAAAGATCTTCTACATAGCTTTAGGAGGCATGACTCTTGACTAGCATGTTATCAAGATAAACCTCTATGTTGTGGCCAATCTGGTCCATGAAGATCTTGTTCACTAGCCACTAGTAGGTTGCTCCTGCATTTTTTAAACCAAATGGTATTACTCTGTAACAAAATAAAACTTGGTCATTAATAAAAGAGGTTTTCTCCTCATCTTCTAGTGCCATTTGAATTTGATTATATCCCAAAACTGTATCCATGAAGGTCAGGAGTTCATTATCGGCCACTGCATCCACTAGCTGGCCAATACGAAAAAGAGGATAGCTATCCTTCGAATAGGCTTTGTTAAGGTTTGTGAAATCTATGCACATTTGTCATTTCCTGCTAGCCTTTTTTACCAGGGCTACATTGGCTAACCATTCAGGATAGCCAACTTTTTTGATGAACCGAGTATCAGTTAGCTTCTGCACTTCTACTATGGCTTTTTGTCATTCTTGTGCAAAACTTCTTTTTTTCTACTTTATGGGTTAAAGACTCAAGTCTACCTTCAAATGGTGCATCATCACTGCAGGATCAATTCTTGGCATATCTGTAGGAGTCCGGGCAAAGATATTAGTATTTTTTTGTAAGAAGACCATCAGGCACTACATCATATCTTTGTTTGATCTCGAACCAATCTGTATAACATGCCATGGGTCCTGGTCATGCAGGGGTACAGTGACAAGGTTTTCTATAGACTTCCCTCTTCTATTAGTTCATCTTTAGTGTCCAATCCTTCAACAGGAAGACTGTTTGGAGATTTGATTTGTTTGGTTTGATGGGCCATCAAGTAGCATTGTTTTACTAAGGCTTGGTTTCCATGCACTCTTTGATTCCTTGTAGTTAGGGAATCTCATTAGTAAGTAGTAGGTCGACACTATCGCTCATAGAATGTTCAATCTCAGTTGGCCGAATATGACATTATAGGGCGAGGGGGTTTTTACAACTGTAAAAGTGAGATGCACTTAGGATCGTCGGGGAACACTCCTTGCTATCACCAACAAAGTGATAGTACTTTCAATAGGGATCGATTCCCTCAAAAATCTTGCTATCGGTACATCTACATTTTTTAGTCATTCAAGGAGAATATTCATCTTCAAGAGTGTACCATAAAATAAAATATCTATCAAACTTCTACTATCAATAAGTACATGGTGGATATTACAGTCATCAATATTTAGTGTTATGATGTCAAGATCGTGGTAGGGACATTGGACCCCCTTTGCATCAGCACAAATGAAGGATATGCCTCATCAAGACTCTCCTTCTATCTACTAGCTGCAGCTTCTTCCTCTAGTCCCATAGTGATAGCATGGACATCATCTCTGGTGGCTCGATCAGTAGGTTCCTCCACTCTAGATGGTGGCTTTGGCAGGAGCAGGATCGATGTATTACATTTTTATCCTCGATCCTAAAGGAGCTTGTTCAAATTGCCACAACAAATGAGCTTCTCAATTTCATTTTGAAGTTGTATACATTCTTCAGTATCATGGCCATGATCCTAGTGGTAAAGAGAGTACTTGTTTTGATTGTATCTTTCTGGCTTCAAGCAACAATCCCTAAAGTTGCATCAAAATGTGGGCATGTAGGACATTGAGAGGAGTATATTAACCAAACTTTCATGGTGGCAAAATGTCTAGCTGGTCAGGGCTTCATAGACGTCGAATATGGGGAGGCATTCTTCAGTGCTATGGAGGCAACCAGCTTTTTGATCTTTTTACCTGGTTTTCTTTTCTCAAGCGAAATCCTAAGGTTGAGGGCTACTCCTTAGACATCAAAGCAGAGGGCAGAGTAGAAGGTGGAGTGAAGGCTAGGGGGGAAGGAATGGTTAGAGAAACATGAGCACCGCATGCTTCCTCTGTGCATGCATACTTTTCCACCCTAATGAGCATCTTAGAAAAATTCATCGGTGGCTTCTTTTGTAGAGAGAAAAAAAAGGGGTATTGTTGGAGATCACATTTCAAGATAGTCATAGTAACCGGATGATCGAGATTGTATATCTCCAAAGCCGCTTCATTGAATTGGCTTATGTAAGACCTAAGGGATTCTCCCTCCCTTTGCTTAACATGAATCAAATAGTTTAAACTCCATCTTGACTTCCCGTTGCTAGCAAAATGAGAAACAAAAGACTGACTTAACTGATTAAAGGAGTGGATGGAACCCAGCTTTAAACTAGAATACTAGTATCGTGCTAATTTTTTGAGAGTTGAAGGAAAGGTGCGGAACAATACTGTATCAGTGACTCCATGCAAGAGCATCATAATCTTGAAGCCCTGTAAGTGGTCCACTGGATCAGTAGACCCATCATATGTCTCCAATTATGGTATCTTGAAATGTCTTGGCAGTGGCTCTTGCATGATACAAGCCTCGAAGGGTGGCTTAATAGTAAAGACAAGATCATCATCTCTGGGTGGTGCTATGCCTCGTAAGGCTTTAGGGCATCAATCTATCTCTTGAAACTTGTAATCTACTTCTGCATCTCTAACCAGGTGTGTTTCAGAAGGTCATGGGGTTGAGTGATCCAGAGTAGAGCCTTCGTTCAATTTGGGTGAAGGGGAGCACCTCCTTGCCTATCTAGGGTTTTCCAGTGCCACAGGAGGAACAGGCTCCTCCTGCATGACATCTTGAAGGAGTGGGAGTCATCGTGGCTCTATGCATTCCACCCCCAAAGATGCGGGGGTTTGCAGTAGCATGGCTTGATCTATTTCTGGCTGAGGTGCAACTACTAGTGTTGCAGACACCGCTGGATGTTGCATCGCTTGAGCAATGGCAATTAACTCATAATCTTTCTAAGTGAGCCATTCTAAAGTGTCAGGTTGA
Organism: Areca catechu; assembly: GCA_021397845.1. NCBI lineage: Eukaryota > Viridiplantae > Streptophyta > Magnoliopsida > Arecales > Arecaceae > Areca > Areca catechu. Next base: position 121,021,370 of record CM038043.1, read on the forward strand.
TTTCCTTGAGGGATAGTGTCGACTTGAGCCCTTGGACCTTTATTCCTAGTAGGTTGGCTATCCTATTGGGAAGTGGTGGCATCAAAGCACGAGTGGACATACCTTTGGGTGGCATGTGACTTGCATTAGAGATCTTTTTCATGTAATGGATGAACAGTAGGCCATTTCTTTATTTGATGGTGCTGGAATATGCTCGAATGCCAAAGTAAGCTGGAGAGGAGGCATTGGTTGCTATACCTATAAAAGAAGTCCTGGCCAGAGGTAGCTCTAGCGAAGGCCCTTCATTGCTCAAGTCAGTATCTTAGACCATAGAGCATAAATGAAGTAATGAAAGTGGAGTGAAGGCACTTGCATGAACGTAGGGGGTGCATAACTTTGAGGGATCCACTAAGGAATCCCTTTTATACTTCAAGCTTCAAGGGCAGTCTGGGGATAACTTGACACGGTAGCTGATAGGCTAGAGGTGGATAGATTTTGAGGCCTTCATTAGGATTTTTGAGTGGAAATTATCCTTCTTTGCTTAGTATATCCTCCTTCTATTAATGGGAGGCTTTTTATTACATGCCTTTTTGCCATTTGCCTTAATGGCTATGAGAATCACAACCTGAAGAGGGGTCTCGCTTCTTTAAGGCTGAGATCCACTCTTGATTATGGTATTTGATTGTTTGTCTATTATGAGGGGCATGTTAGGGTTAGTGTTGGTGGACTTTTCCCTCGGCCCTTTGGTGCGACGCCTTGGTGGGGGGCCACCCATAGGGTTTTGATTTCAAGTGGTGAGATTTGATAGGCCTTAAAGTCCTTTGGGATTGGAGCCCATGGAACCTAAGAGCCAGGGTGGCCAGCCACCAATTATGCTAAAAGGATTCAATCGAATCTATCCTCGCTGCAGGTCCATGACATAGTGATTTAAATGACTGAATGTCTATCTACATGGAGTCTAAAAAGTCGAAGGTTGGGCTTGTCAGGAGATTAAGAGACTAGAGATTTAAGTTGGTGAGGAGCTATAAGGCCAAAGGTTTGGTCTAGTGGAGACCTAGGAGATCAAATGTACTTTGGTGCGGTAATCGATAGGACCAGGGGGCTACAATATTGCTCATGACTTATGATCTCGAGGAGAGGGACCAAATGGGTGATAAGTGCTTTGAAAAAATATCCCAAGTAGAACTGTCCCTTTTAATGATTTGGTGGCATGCTGCTTCGATCATATAAGTTTGGCCATTTTTGGATAGCATGAGCATCTATCCTATATTTACATGTCCGAAATACTATGGTACCAGTAGTAGAGGTAGAAACAGTCGGATGTAGTTCCATCTTATCCTGAAATAGATTCAGTTATTTTTTCCCCTTCCTTGAGACCTTTGGGATCCTTGAGGTGGGGTTTCCCCCCACACCACCAGGGATTTTGGATTGTTTTCTCGAGCCATGGGCATGTTTACAGTACCACTTGGTCAGGAATCCAACAAGATTTTCATGCTAATTTTAAGGTGAGAGAAATGAGATTCAACCTTGAAAATCTACCCTACCTATTTTTCTTTCCAGGAATCTTTAATGTTAGAAGAGATATGTTTTGACTTTTGTTTGGTTATTAATTAGGCCAACTCTTTCCTGACTCTCTTATAAATAAGGGATTTGGCTAGTTTCTCCCAATGGAATCATTGGCCATGGGTACTAATATTGAAAATGTATGATTTTCTTTCTTGGTATGTGTTTGTCTCTAGAGGAAGATGTCTAGAGGAGGCTAGTGGCATGTGAAGGCTGTTTACCTTGGAATGGGCTCATGGGTGTGCTCATTTGTTTGCTAGTCTCCATACCAAACTTCTTGATTATTTTCTTGGTATATTTGGCTTGGTTGATGAAGATTCCTTCCTTAGTTTGCTTTACTTGAAGTCCAAGGAAGTAGTTAAGTTCACTCATTAGGCTCCTTTCAAATTTTTCCTGTATTAGCTTAGCAAATTCTTCACAAAAACTTTCATCAGTTGCACCAAATATAATATCATCCACATAAAATTGTATAACTAATATGGCATTATCTATTTTTTGATGAAAAGGGTTTTATCAACATTTCCTCTTGAAAAATCATTTTCAATCAAGAAAGTGCTAAGTCTATCATACCAGGCTCTAGGGGCTTGTTTCAAACCATATAAAGCTTTATTAAGTTTGAACACATGGTTTGGAAAAGCATGATTTTCAAAACCCGGTGGTTGTTCTACAAAAACTTATTTGGAGATAAAACCATTTAAAAATGCACTTTTTATATCCATTTGAAAAAGTTTAAAATTCATGTAGCAAGCAAATACAAGAAGTAATCTAATGGCTTCTAGTCTTGCTATGGGTGCATATGTTTTATCAAAAGCAATACCTTCTTCTTAACTATATCCCTTAGCCACTAATCTAGCTTTGTTTCTAATAACATTTCCTTGTTCATCTAATTTGTTCCTATAGATCCATTTGGTTCCTATGATTGGGTGGTTTTTAGGTCTATCAACCAATGTCCAAACCTTATTTCTTTCAAACTGGTTCAATTCTTCATGCATGGCTAACATCCAGTTTGGATCATTTTCTGCTTCTTCCAAGGTATGAGGCTCTATTTGTGATACAAAGGCTAGGTAGTCATGTGCAATTTTATATGCAGACCTAGTCCTAATACCTTGTGAAGGATCACCAATAATTAATTCTTTAGGATGGGAAGTAGCATACCTCCATTCAGTTGGTAGATCGGTATGATCCTTACTTACCATTTCTTCTCCTTCTTTAATTGGTCTTTTTTGTATGCTCATGTCTTCTATCTCCTTTTGAATTATACCTACATCATTATCTATACACTCTTCTTTCTTAGAAGGTGAAGGGTTAGTTTCATCAAAATAACATGCATTGACTCTTCAACAATAAGAGTCCTTTTATTAAATACTATATATGCTTTGCTATGTAATGAATAACCCTAGAAAAATTGCTTCATCAGATTTAGTATCAAATTTTCCTAGATTATCTTTACCATTATTAAGCACAAAGCATTTGCATCCAAACACATGAAAGTAATTGATATTGAGCTTCTTTTCACTCCAAAGCTCATAGGGGTTTTTTTTCAAAATAGGACAGATCAAAATGCGGTTTAAAATATAACAAGCAGTGTTCACCGCTTCTGCCCAAAAGTACCTTGGAAGATTACCTTCACATAATATCGTTCGGGCCATTTCTTCCAAAGTCCTATTTTTTCTCTCTACAACACCATTTTGTTGTGGTGTTCTAGGAGCGAAGAAGTTGTGATCAATGCCATTTTTGGTACAATAATCATCGAAAAATTAATTTTCAAATTCAGTGCCGTGATCACTTATAATTGAAATTTTGAAAGATTTTTCTGATTTGAAACCTTTTTGTGAAATTTTTGAAATACTTTGAAGGTTTCATCTTTATGAGCAATAAATAAGACCCATGTAAATCTGAAAAAATTATCTACAATCACAAGGGCATATTTTATACCTCCTAGGCTTATGGTCCTAGTTGATCCAAATAAGTTCATGTGAAGTAGTTCTAGAGGTCTAGAAGTTGAAATCATATTTTTGCATTTAAATCTCTTCCTAGTTTGTTTACCCATTTGGCATGCATCACAAAACATGATCAAAATCAACTTTAAACTTAGGCATGCCTCTCACTAAGTTTTTGGAAATTAACTTGGCAATAGTATGCATGCTAGCATGACCTAATCTTCTATGCCATAATAAACAAGACTCCTTGGTCTTAGCATTCATTGCAACTAAACTAGAACTACTTGACATGGCAAGATCATTCAGATCTACCAAATAAATATTTCCAAGTCTATGCCCAATGAATTTACTAGTAGAGTCAAGAGAGTTTGTTACTATGCATATAGATGATTCAAAGATAACCTTGAAGCCTTTATCACATAATTGACTAATACTCAATAAATTGTGCTTCAATTTATCTACTAGCAATACATTTTCAATGAAAGTACAGGTGGTTAATTTGATCTTACCAATTCCGATTATTTTTCCCTTGCCATTTTCTCCAAAAGTAACCATACATTCTTCTTTCATTTCTAGGGTGATGAACTGATCCTTGTCACCCGTCATATGCCTTAAACAGCCACTATCGAGATACCATCTTTTCTTTAATTTTTGGGTTGCAAGACATTCCTGCAAGACAATCAAGAAGTTCTTTTAGGTACCCAAGCTAACTTGGGTCCTTGTAGGTTAGCTGAGGTGGTTTCTTTGGGAACCCAAATCTTTCTTGATTTAATATGAACATTTCTAATAGTATTACAGTTAAAAGCTCTATGTCCAAGTTCTTTGCAAGCAAAACATCTGATTCTAGAATTCTGAAAAGATTTATACTTTGAAATTCTAGATGCATGAGATACAGAAATAGCAGGTTTTGTATTTGAATTTTTGGGAACATACAAGGCAGCTTTTGAAATAGAAGTATAACCTTTTATCACAAAAGCCTTTTGAGAAGTAAACTTGGGAACAAAATATTTTTGTTTCACAAATGTAGTCGCTGAAATATAATTTGAACTTGAAGCATTAAAACCAATTCCAGCTTTATTACCAGAAATTCTTTGTTCTTTAAGAATTAACTCAAGCTTGTTAGAGGATAGAGTTAGTTTTTCAACAAGTGGCTTGAGTTTTTCAACCTCCTTTTTCAACTTAAGATTTTCTTTCAATAAAACTTTGTTTTTATCATGAAAGTCATTATTTTCACTTTTCATTATATTACAATTTTTAGAAAAGACAAAAAGTTCTTTTTGTAACAAAATATTCTTTTCTGAAATCTCTTCTTTTTCTTTGAGTAAAGAATCATTAGTATTCTTTAGAGATCTAATCTTTACTCCAGCCTTTTTAAATTCAGATAAAAGATTTATGAAATGTAGAATTTAACTTATCAAAAGTAAATTCAATTTGAGTATTGGGGAAAGTTACCTCATCCTCAAGACCCATTAGACATAGATTAGCTATTTTTGTGGTCTCTTCCTCTTCAGTTGATGTGGATTCTTCACTGTCGCTCCACGTGGCAACCATCGCTTTCTTTTTCTTCTTTTTGAAAAACTTCTTCAATAGTGGACAATCTGGACGTATGTGCCCCGGTTTCTTATATTCATAGCAAGTGAGGACTTGTTCCTTATCTTTGTCTTTGTCCTTATCCTTTTCTTTTGAGTGTTCTCCTCGTTTATGAAATTTTCTATTGAATCTTCCTTTCTTCTTTTCCATAAACTTTTGAATCTCCTCATGACCATTGCAATATCTTCATCTTCTAGATCATCTTCGGAGGAGGTAGAGTCATCTTCCGATTCTTCATTATTCTTTGATTCCAATGCAACCTTGAATGCAATAGTCTTCTTCTTCTTCTGATCATCATCTGTTCTATGCTGCATGGCTAATTCATGAGTGATGAGGGATCCCATTAATTCATCCATCGATAAAGTATTCAGGTCTTTAGCTTCCTGGATGGCAGTAACTTTAGGGTCCCATTTGTTAGGAAGTGATCTTAATATTTTCTGCACCAAATCAGTATTTGAATAAACCCTGCCAAGACTTTTCAAACCGTTAATAATATCTATAAATCTAGTGTACATGACAGAGATATTTTCATTAGGCTCCATTTTAAATAGTTCATAATTGTGCACTAAAAGATTAATCTTTGAAGTTCTCACTTAGGAAGTTCCTTCATGGGTCACCTCAAGTTTATCCCAAATTTTCTTTGCTGAAGAGCAGTGGAAATTTGATTAAACTCATTTGAATCCAAATCATAGTATAGCAAGTTCATTGCTTTGGCATTCAATTCCCCTAATTTCATGTCGTGTTCATCCCATTTCTCTTTAAGCTTAGGGACATCCATGCCATCAATTTTCATCATCGGAACATGTGGCCCTTTAAGAATGACCTTCCACAATTAAAAATCAACAGCTTGTTTATAGATTTTCATTCTTGTTTTCCAATAAGAATAATTTGTGCCTGTGAAGAGTGGAGGTCTATTAGTTGATTGGCCTTCCGCCAAGGATGTACTCATGGGATGAGCCATCAATCTTTATTCTAATATATTCAGAGACACTACTCTAATACCAGTTGTTGCCCAGGTGGCTACCCAAGAGGGAGGTGAATTGGAAATTTAAAAATTTAAAGTAGATAATGTGTAATTAAAAATCCCTTACAAGTGTTAGGTGCTGTGACAGAGTAGTAAATTGTAGTAGCTAGATAAGAATGAATAAGCACAACATAAACATACAAGATTTATAGTGGTTCAGAGCAACCTAGCTCCTACGTCCACTACCCAAGATACCACTTGGGATTTCCACTTGGGATTGTTTTATAGGATCATAATCCAAAACCTCTGCACTTTGGTTTTAACGGGATCACCAAAGAAAACCCAACACTCTTTAATTTTGAACAAGATCACCAAGGAAACCCAACTTGGTTTTCACAGGATCACCAAGAACCCAACACTTAGTTTTTATCAAAGGCTCACCAAGAACCTATTTGGTTTTCAATTGGGCTCACAAATAATCCAAACAATTCAAAAATGAATTGAAATAAATGCAACAATAATGACAAACTCTTGTTGTCGGATAGTTGCCGATGCAGCTTGATAGAAGTCCACTTGAATGCACTTGAATGAGCTTTAATGGCTTTAGTGGCTTCTTCCCAAATTGTTTCAAGCTTTAGATCAGAGTTGGTGAAGACATGAAGGCTGACTTGAATGCTCTTGTTCTCTCTTGCTTGTTGGTAGGTAGGATAATCAATGTAGCTTCAAAACTTTTAAGAACTTTCAAAAACTTACTTGAGAGAAGTTCAAATCCCTCAAATATAAGGTCTTTTATCACTCCAAGGCAATTTGAGATGTTGTAGACCATTGGGATGTGACATATGATCGTTGGAGCACTTTTTGGCATTCAAAAAGAAATTCTGGAACTAGCCATTAGATACCTAAAAGCGATATTCGAGTCGGCTCGGATTCCTTCGAGTCAGCTCGGATCTTTTGAGTCGATAGATCGAGTCACCAAATCTTCAGTGTAGTCGGCTCGGAGTCTCAGGATGCAAAACTTCACTCTGGATGAGTCGGCTCTTGATAGCTCAGGTCGGCTCGAACTTATATCTTTGAAAATCTTGAACTCGAGGAGTGGGCTCTTTTGATCATTGGTCAGCACTTCTCCTCAGGTCTGAAATCCTTGCTCTAAAAGAGTCGGCTCGATGTAGTTTCGGTCGCTCACTTTCTCAGGTCTTCAAAATTAGGTCTGGCGGAGTCGGCTCTTTGAGGTTCGGGTCGGCTCACCTGGCTATTCTCAGAAATCTTCAAAAACTGGACTCTGGAAGAGTCAGATCGGACATATTCTAGTTGACTCAGATTCACTAGAGTCGGCTTGGTTACCTTCAAGTCGGCTCGGATTGCTGCGTATCAGAATCCTTGCTGATGCCATGAGGTAGAGTCGGCTCTTCATCATGCTGGGTCGGCTCGAGTAACTTCTTCAGGATTTTTATAATTGAACTCAAAGAAAAACTCTCACCAACACTTTTATATTTTTCAAGCATACCAACTCAAAATAATTCTAAGTTACACACATACATAGAAGTAACCCTTTTTACAGATTTTTCTTAACTTTTTCATTGGATTCTTCTTTACAAAAACATGTTACAACACAACTTAAAATCAAGAACTAAAGATGTAGGAGTTGAAGTTTGAACAAATAAACCATCCTACAAAAACTTGTAAACCACTTGAAGAGTTGTTAGAAATAAATGTACATGCTCCAATGTTTGGTTATCATCAAAATCACTTATGGGGTCAACATGCTTCTATGGTGCTAAATCCCCTAATAAACTGTCTGTAGAAAGTGGCTATACCATGGAAACTTATAACTTCATGGACATTAGTGGGTACTGGCCACTCTACTATGGATCTGACCTTTTCAGGGTTAGCTGCTACTCCTTCAGGGGTCACCACAAAGCCTAGGAAGATAACTCTATGGGTCATGAAATCACACTTCTTTAAATTAGTATAGAGGTTCTCTTTCCTAAGGGTCAAGCAAACTTGTTTCAAATGCTCTATATGATCTTCCTTAGTTTTGCTATAAATCAGGATGTCATCAAAATATACTACCATAAATTTACCTATAAACATCCTAAGGACTTGGGTCATAATTTTCATAAAAGTGCTAGGGGCATTGGATAACCCAAAAGGCATTATGGCCCACTCATATAGACCATCTTTGGTTTTAAAAGCTGTTTTCCACTCATCCCTAGGTCTAATTTGAACCTGATGGTAGCCATTCTTAAGGTCTATCTTTGAAAAGATTGTGGCTCCCACCATCATATCCAACATATCATCCCAATGGGGGATGGGAAACTTATACTTCACGGTTATCTTATTTATGGCATGGCTATCAACACACATTCTTCACGTGCCATTTTTCTTAGGGGTTAATAGGGCTGGTACAGCACAAGGACTTAGGCTCTCCCTAATAAATCCTTTTCTAAGAAGCTCACCTACCTATCTTTGAAGCTCTAAGTATTCAGTTGGGTTCATCCTATAATGAGGTAGGTTAGGCAAGGTAGCTCCTGGGACTAAGTTAATTGCATGCTGGATGTCCGTAAGTGGTGGTAAGTGGTCAGGTAAATCTTCAAGAAATATGTCACTAAATTTATTCAAGACTCCCTTGACCTCCTGAGAATACTCTCTATCAATAGGATCAGATACTTCCTTCACAACTAACATCCAAACAGTAGTGCCCTCAGATATCTCTTTCTCTAGCTCTTTTGCAGTGATTAGATTAATTGCAGATTTTTTCTCCTTAAGTGAGCTAGATCCTCTCTTAATTGATTCCTGAGGTGGGGTGGGGTTTATGGTGATCTTCCCATGAAAAGTGAACATACATGCATTAGACCGGCCATAAAGGATGGCATCATGATCATAGAGCCATGGTCGTCCTAAGATTATGCTACTCACCCCCATGGGCACAACATCACACCACACTCTATCCTGATATGATTGAAGCTAGATCTGGACTTGGCATCTGGACTTAATGGGTATAGAGGTGGAATCTATTCAGGATACCTTATAGGGATTTGGGTAAGGAACTGGGTGTAAGCCTAGGATTTTGATAGCCTTTTGGGATATGGCATTCATATAGCTCCTACTATCTATAATTATTTTGCACACCTTGTCCCCAATCTTCACAAAGGTGTTGGGAATTGTGTCCCAAAGTTAATTGTCTAGGCTGTAGACGGTTGTGCTATCTTTGTATTTGTATATGAATTTCCTTTTAATAAATAAAAGTTATTTATTTTTGGCTGTCCATCATATTTACTTTTCCTGTAAAGAACTCGTATGTGATGGAGTCCTTAGAACTACATTGTTTGATATAAAAAGGATATATCAAGTATTTCTTAAACTGGTTCACAACCAAATGATACATTATTATAGGATGACAATGTATCAAGTGTAGGTTATTGTATGTCACATTTGTTGGTTATCCTCTTAACCAATGAGTGTGAAGACACTGGTGTGACATGCAAGTAAAATGTATGACATCTCACTGAACGTGACCATCTGCGGAGCTCCCTTCTGCCAAAGGGTTGCTCACAAAGGGATATGGGTATATGTGTCCATCAGACCTGAGGTCACCATGGCAACTTGCAAGCAACTCACTGTACATTAGTACCGGACTACCTGGATTTTTAATCCAGTGACGAAAGGTTTCTGGGTGCAGTCAAGTACTTGTGGAGCGATGGTGGATCAAGATGGAATTGACCTCTCCAAATAGTTTGAAGTGAATGACTCACTATGTCTCAATTCAGCAAAACCTTGGCTAGGGTAGTTCTTATGAGGAGTCACGAAACTTGTGAGGTTAAGACATGATCTGGATAAACCAAATTAGGGCTGGTAGTCTAACCCTAGGTCATCCCGAGCATTATGAGGTCAAAGGGATGAATTATGCGGTAACCATATACCAGAGGTTCTTGTGAGGTGCTCTACATTTTTGACCTATCCGGACGTCGGGTATCATTGCAGATAAGGACTTTGACTGGTACTGGAAATGTTCTAGTGCTACCAACTTAGTGTTCGAACCTATGGGGTCACACACCATAGAGGATTTCAATATGATCTTGTGGTTAATCGATAATTGGGAATCGTTTATCATCACCCAAAGTCAATATGATTGACATTGTTCTAAGTGTCGACACTTGGAATTTTGTAGGTATCGACACTTGGTGACATGTCGACACTTGGCAATTTTCAAGTATCGACACTTCCTGTGATGAGCAGAATTTCTGGAAGGATTTCATGGAAGGTTTTTGGGCAGGTTTTGACCTGGTTTGAATTTCAAATTCAAACCAGTTTTGGCTCCAAGGATTTATGGTATGAATGTCATGCATGTCTTAATGGGTTAGACCCATTTGTCATGGCCTTGATCCTCTCCCCCATTCTCTCCTCTCATCTCTCCTCTTTCCTTCTTCTCCCTCTCCCTGCTATCCCTATAAATGTAGGACATTGTGGTGGCTGCTGAGGTTACACACAAACAACATAGAGGACAGTAACAAATTTTGGGAGAAAATGATTGAGGAGAGTGAGAGCTTTAGAGATTGGGTGTGTGCTACCTAGCAATCAAGCTAGGTCTTGGAAAGTGAGGTTTTGAGAAGGGGTTCCTGCTCTCCTCCTAGTCTTCCTGGAAGAAGAAGATCGGCCAAGGATCCCATAGAGCTAACACTCCGAGGGAGTTGATCAGAGTCAAGCCCAGGTGTGGATATCCTGTAGAGGCCAGATGCGTGTGTGGCTCGAGCGCCCTCCTCCTTCTCACAGCTCTTCACAGCTTCTCTCCAGCACTCTTCGAGGTATAGAGGTATGACCTTTATATTTGTGTTGCTTTCTTGTTTTTGATGTTATATGCATGCTAGATCTTTATACTAGTTCCTGTTGTGGGCAGATTGGTAGATCGTTTAGATCTATCTACCGAGCCTTCCACTGTGCATGTCTAAAAATATTTTAAAATGCATATCCTCTACCCTCATTTCTTGCATATTGCATGCTAGGTGTAGGTATTTTTCACCTTCAATGGTATTAGAGCAATAGGTTCATTCTGTAGTATAATGATGCTAGCATAGTAATAACATCTCCTTTCTTTCTTAAGTACTTGGATTAAGTGCTTCACCATGGCCGTCCAGTCATAGGAGAGAAGTAGGGCTGCAAGACCCTCTCTTCCTATTCAATGGGATCTCCTATGGTGTGTAGGGGTGTCGTTGTGATTGACTCTTGAAAAGGAAAATGAGAAAAAAGAAAATTTATAGGTTAAAAATGTTTTAATCTAATGAAATGATCATAAAATAACTTTAGATAAGATCTAAGAGTTATTTTTGATCGATTTTGCTTGAATGTTTGGAGAAACATTCGATTTGAAATCATTGTTTTTTCGTTGTCTCAGGTTGTGAGTCGACACTTGGCCTTTGAAGTGTCGACTCATGGAAAAATTTCCTGAGATCTGATTTTTGTTTTTCTTCTAAGACAGGCTGAAGTGTCAACACTTGACCTTGAAGTGTCGACACTTGACCTTTGAAGTGTCGACACTTGAGTGCATGCTAGAAAACATGTTGTTCTATTTTTTGTTCCCTGTCTCAAGCTTGAGTCGATACTTGCTCCTGAAGTGTCGACACTTGGGTTGAAAAATTTTGAAAAATAGTGAATTCAAATTTAATTTTTGTAAAATTATTTTACATGATAAATTAAAATTATTTTAATTTATTTAAGGTTATTGAACTTAATTTTGAATTAAGTATGACTAAAAACTCTAGGAATATGATTCAAAAGATTTTAAGTCATTTCAATAAGCCTTAAGGGTCATGGGTTAGCTTCTATTAGGTCTTTAATTAGGTTAGCCTAAGTTTAGATGCATTGGACTTATTAGAGAACTAATCTAATCAAATGTTGAGTTAGGATTTCTTCTCTAGCTCTATCTAATGTTAGATTGATTAGTCCATAATCTAAATGGATCTAATTTATGGCTCAGTAGAAAGCCCGAGTCTTTAGGCTAGTTTAATCGAGTCTGATGAATCGATTGGTGTCGAAATAAGTTTGGCATTGTGATCATGGTTCTTTGTGGCTACGTCTTACTTGGCCAACTCTGTTGGTGTCTAAGGCAAGATGGTTAATGGTGGAACCCAATCCATGATCTTACTTACCCGGCCAATGTGGTCGATCAGGATTGATTAGATAGCTCATTGACTCGTGTTAACCCTTGTCACCTAGGTTAATCAGTCTTAACTGATTTTAGGTGCCCATGGATCATTTGTTATGAGTAACCCTCCTAGATTGCTGATGTGGTCAGTGAGAGGTTGATCCATGTCTTCTCATCTCTTTATCTGTCACATTATTTAAAAATTCTTTAAATTATTAGGTCCTTAAAAGGACAAAGTTATAGAGATAACCAAGTCCTAGCCTTCCATTAAGTGGGATAGTAATGTGTCCAGTAGTTCGGTGTTCATCAGCAGATCCAAAGATCGGGTGTTCATCGGACTATTGAAATTGTTGTTCCTAATATGATGGCTTAGTGCGACTCTCTTAACGGTGGTCAGATGGGCCGGCCAAAGTCGGGCTTGACCATTCGTTAGTTAGAAGCATTGAATTTTGTTATGTTAATGGTTGGACCTAACCAAGACCTTCAATAGGAGGCCCAAAGGCCGATTGAAGTGCTCCTTGGGGAAAAACCCAATTATGAGAGGTTACTTGGAGAAGTAATCAATTAAAGAACCTACCTTTAGACACGCATGGGTGGGCCGGCCAAAGTCAGGCTCATGTGTTGTCTATTGGACTCTAGTACCTGCTAAGGAATTAAAGTAATTTCTCGGATTAGAGGTAGAGGCTACCAATCTGTGCCAAATAGTGGGAGGGACCTTTAGACTAAAGTCCATGTCTTTAGGTTAATAATTTATATACTCTAATTAGTTTTTGATTTTCCTTTTAGATGCCTTCCAACATGTCACTCCAGTCTCTTCTCGACAATGAGAAGCTCAATGGACCCAACTTTGATAGCTGGTATCGAAGGCTCAGGATTATCCTGGAGCACAAACAAATCCTGTATGTGATATCGGATTCGGCACCTGAGATCTCTGCTGCCAATGCTCGGGGTTCGGTCAGAGACACTTATCAGAAGTGGCTCTTTGACAGAACCACTGTCTGATGCATCATGTTGGCTATGATGAACGATGTGTTCAGTCATAAATTCGAGGAAGCCCAGCTAGAAGAAATCCTTCAAAGGTTGAAGAAGTCTTTCAGGATACCAGATGATGTTGAAAGGTACAGGGTCTCCTGTGCTATCTACAACACACGGATGCGTGATGGGGCCTCGGTCACTGATCATGTACTATACATGATCGAGATGATTGAGTGCCTGGGCAAGCTCGGTTTCCCTTGCATGAACAGCTTGGAAAAGATGCGATACTGAATTCTCTCCCTTCTTCCTATCTAGACTTTCTCGATCATTATAGAATGAATAAGCCCACGTCAACTACCATGGTCTGTTGGGGTTGCTGCAGACTTATGAAAAAGACCACCAGTGGAATAAAGGGGTGGTGAATCTAGTGGGAGGTTCTTTGGGAGGGCGTCCCTCCCTTTAAGAAAGGGAAGAAGAAAAATAATAAAGGAAAAAAAGGTGCTTAGTGCTTCTGGGCCCAGTCAGGCCAAGAAAGTGAAGGCTGATCAAAGCTAGGTGGAGTGCTTCTTCTATAAGAAGCGGGGTCATTGGAAGAGGAACTGTCCTCTTTACATTGCATCCCTTGACCCAAACAGGTCCAAGAAGAGAAAGGTGCAGGATGGTCCTGGACAAGGTATTTATATGATAACACCTTGTAGTTTCTCTGTTTGCGATACTACTAACTGGGTATTGGATACAGGAAGTCCAATTCACATTTGCAATTCTTTGCAGGGACTTCAAGTTAGTAGAAGATTCGAGGATGGCGAGAGGTTCTTGAACATGGGAAATGAAAGCCGAGTTCCAGTTCTAGCATTAGGAGTCCTTAAACTTGTTTTCGAGTCTTGTACTATCGTTTTGAATGAGTGTCATTTTTGTCCTTTCATTTTGAATGTCATTTTTGTAGGCCAGTTGGCCATGTATGGTTATAAACGATTAATAAAGAATGACATTTGCAAAATCATTTTGAATGATTATGTTGTTTTGAATGGACAAATGCGTGATGACATTTATATACTGTCATGACCTGTTAGTGTAATGTACACGTCTAGCAAACACCCTAGGATAGATAATATCAGCGATGCGTACCTATGGCATTGTAGGCTAGGTCATATAAACAGGAACAGGATAAACAGGTTGAAAATCGAGGATCTTCTTGATTTTAGTAAAGATAGTTCACTTCCAACCTGTGAGTCTTGTCTTCTTAGAAAAATGACTAAGTCACCTTTTACTGGAAAAGGTGAACGAGCCAATGAAATTCTAAGTCTGATATATACTGATATATGCAGACCCATGAATGTTAGTGCCAGGGGAGGGTACGGTTATTTCATTACTTTTATAGATGACCTTTCGAGGTATGGTTATGTTTTCTTGATGAGACATAAATTTGAATCATTTGAAATGTTCAAACGATATCATAATGAAGTAGAAAAACAAACAGGAAAGTGTATCAAAACCCTTCCATTCGATCGAGGTGGTGAATACCTTTCTGGGGAGTTCTGACATATCTTGAGAAGAATGTGATTTTCTCTCAGTGGACACCTCCAGGGACACCTCAGTTAAATGGAGTGTCTGAGAGGAGGAATCGAACCCTGTTAGACATGGTTTGGTCCATGATGGGTTTTTCTACTCTACCGATATCCTTTTGAGGATATGCTCTAGAATCAGCCTGTTACCTTCTGAATAGGGCTCCAAATAAGTCCATTAGCAAAAACCATATGAGATGTGGATTGGACGTAAGCTAACACTTTCACACCTTCGGGTCTGGGGGTGCCTGGCTTATGTAAAACGTTTGGAAACGGACAAACTTGGACCTAGGTCTGACCGGTGCCTATTTGTTGGATATCCAAAGGAGTCTAAGGGGTATTACTTTTACTTAGCTAAGGAACAAAAGTTGTTCATCAGACTTAGGGCTATCTTTTTGAAAAAGGAGTTCCTTGGTGAAGGAGCTTTAGCCACTAAGATTGAACTTAGTGAAGTTCAACAAGTAGAAGAACCGACACACTTTAAGGGACAACATAGAACCGGCTGTGATTAGATCACACCCAGAGCCCACTCAGAAACCATTAAGGAGATCTGGTAGAGTACCGAGCCGACTGGACAAATACTACGATTTCTTGGTCCGGGATGGTGATCCCATTGAACTCGATGAGAATAATGAGGATCCGATCACCTATATGGATGCATTGCAGAGGTCCGACTTTGAAAATGGCTTGGAGCCATGAGATCCGAAATGGAGTCCATGGAGATCAACAATGTATGGACATTGGTTGATGCACCTGAAGGGATAAAACCCATTGGGTGCAAATGGATTTTTGAGAGGAAAAGGGGCGCAGACGGAAAGGTGGAGACCTATAAAGCCCGTCTGGTTGCCAAGAGGTATCGTCAATGTTATGGTATTGACTATGATGAGACATTCTCTCCTGTGGCAATGCTCAAATCCATTTGGATTATGCTTGCTTTAGCAGCACACTTTGACTATGAAATCTGTTAAATGGATGTCCGAACAGCTTTCCTGAATGGTGAGCTGGAAGAGGAGGTGTATATGATACAACCTGAAGGGTTCACATCTACAGATGAGTCAAAGGTGTGCAGGCTTCAAAAGTCCATCTATGGACTAAAGCAAGCATCAAGGAGTTGGAACATGCGATTTGATAAGTGTATCAAGTCATATGGCTTCATTAGGAACGGAGAAGAGCCTTGCATTTACAAATGGACTAATGGTTATGTGATTGTATTCCTTGTGCTGTATGTGGATGACATTCTTTTAATCGGGAATGACATCCCAGTACTACAAGGAATAAAGGTCTGGTTATCACCTCATTTCTTTATGAAGGACTTGGGTGATGCCTCTTACATACTAGGTATGAAGATTTATAGAGATAGATCTAAGAGGCTTTTTAGACTGTCCTAGTCTACGTACATCGACACCGTGCTGAAATGGTTCAGCATGAAAAATTCCAAGAAGGGCTATCTCCCGATAGGTACTAGAATTAATCTCTCCAAAAGAAATTGTGCGATAACTCCTGAGGAGAGAGAGTGCATGAGTAGAATCTCATATGCTTCGACAGTAGGTTCTGTCATATACACCATGACATGTACTAGATCAGACGTGGAATAATCACTAGGTGTAGTGAGTAGATACCAGTCTGACCTAGGTGAAGCTCATTGAAAAGTGGTAAAAACTATCCTTAAGTATTTACGAAATACTAAGGACCAATGGCTAATTTATGGAGAATCTGACTTGAAACTTGTAGGGTATACTGACTCCAGTTTTGCGATCAGATAAATATGATAGCAAGAGTGTGTCAGGTTTTGTCTTTACCCTGAACGGAGGAGCTGTCTGCTGAAAAAGTTCCAAGCAGCCTACTATGGTGGACTCATTATGCGAAGCAGAGTACATTGTAGCATCAGATGCAGCAAAGGAAGCTGTGTAGTTACGGAAGTTCCTTGGTGAGCTGGGAGTGTCACCTTCCTTTGATGGTCCTGTTCTAGTGTACTGTGACAACACTGGAGCCATTGCTCAATCCAAAGAGCCGAATTCTCATCACCGCACAAAGCATATTTTGCGGTGCTATCACCTTGTGCGAGAGATCGTGGAACGAAGTGACATCGACCTTCAAAAGATCGATGGAAAGGAGAACCTGGCTGACCCCTTTACTAAAGTCGTCGGAGTTCAAGAGTTCGACTATTGTAAAAGGAAAATGAAAATGAGATTCTGTATTGATTGGCTTTAGTCAAAGTAGAAGTTGTTGGGAATTGTATCCCAAAGCCAATCATCTAGGCTGTAGATGGTTGCGCTATCTTTGTATTTGTATGTGAGTTTCCTTTTAATAAATAAAAGTTATTTATTTTTGGCTGTCTATCATATTTACTTTTCCTGTAAAGAACTCTTGTGTTATGGAGTCCTTAGAACTATATTGTTTGATATAGAGAGGATATATCAAGTAGTTCTTAAACTGGTTCACAACCAAATGATACATTTTTATAGGACGACAATGTATCAAGTATAGGTTGTTGTATGTCACATTTGTTGGTTGTCCTCTTAACCAATGAGTGTGGAGACACTGGTGTGACATGCAAGTGAAATGTATGACATCTCACTGAACGTGACCATCTGCGGAGCTCCCTTCTGCCAAAGGGTTGCTCATGAAGGGATATGGACATATGTGTCCCTCAGACCTGAGGTCACCATGGCAACTTGCAAGCAACTCATTGTACTTTGGTACCGGACTACTTAGATTTTTAATCTAGTGACGGAAGGTTTCTGGATGCAGTCAAGTACTTGTAGAGTGGTGGTGGATCAAGATGGAATTGACCTCTCTAAATAGTTTGGAGTGAATGACTCACTATGTCTCAATTAAGTAAAACCTTGGCCAGGGTAGTTCTTGTGAGGAGTCACAGAACTTGTGAGGTTGAGACATGATCTAGATAAACCAGATTAGGGTTGGCAGTCTAACCCTAGGTCATCCTAAGCATTATGAGATCAAAGGGATGAATTATGCGGCAACCATATGCCAGAGGTTCTTGTGAGGTGCTCTACATCTTCGACCTATCCGGACATCGGGTATCATTGCTAGATGAGGACTTTGACTGGAACTGGAATGTTTTAGTGCTACCGGCTTAGTGTTCGAACCTATGGGGTCACACACCATAGAGGATTTCTATCTGATCTTGTGGCTAATCGATGATTGGGAATCATTTATCGTCACCCGAAGTCAATATGATTGACTTTGTTTCAAGTGTCGATACTTGAAATTTTGCAGGTGTTGACATTTGGTGAAGTGTCGACACTTGGCAATTTTCGAGTGTCGACACTTCCTGTGACGAGCAAAATTTCTAAGAGGATTTTGTGGAAGGTTTTTGGGTAGGTTTTGACCTGGTTTGAATTTTGAATTCAAACCAGTTTTGGCTCCAAGGTTTTATGGTATGAATGTCATACATGCCTTAATGGGTTAAACCCATTTGGCATGGCCTTGATCCTCTCCCCCATTCTCTCCTCTCATCTCTCCTCCTTCGTTCTTCTCCCTCTCCCTGCTACCCCTATAAATGTAGGACATTGTGGTGGCTGCTGGGGTTACACACAAACAACACAAAGAACAGCAACAAATTTTGGGAGAAAAAGATTGAGGAGAGTGAGAGCTTTAGGGATTGGGTGTGTGCTACCTAGCAATCAAGCTAGGTCTTGGAAAGTGAGGTTTTGGGAAGGGGTTCCTGCTCTCCTCCTAGTCTTCCTGGAAGAAGAAGATCGGCCAAGGATCCCGAAGAGCTAGCACTCCAAGGGAGTTGATCAGAGTCGAGCCCAGGTGTGGATATCCTGTAGAGGCTAGATGCATGTGTGGCTCGAGCACCCTCCTCCTTCTCACAGCTTCTCTCCAGCACTCTCCGAGGTTTAGAGGTATGACCTTTATATTTGTGTTGCTTTCTTGTTTTTGATGTTATATGCATGCTAGATCTTTATACTAGTTCCTGTTGTGAGCAGATCGGTAGATCGTTTAGATCTATCTACCGAGCCTTCCGCTGTGCATGTCTAAAAATGTTTTAAGATGCATATCCTCTACCCTCTTTTCTTGCATATTGTATGCTAGGTGTAGGTGTTTTTTACCTTCAAAAGGTCTATAGGATGTTGGTCCTATGCCAATCTTTCTGGATTTTACTTTGGGACAAGATGCATCTAACTACCCTTATGAGGTCTGATTGATCAAAATCCTCCTCATCACCTTCATATTCCTCAATCATGTTTGGTTCAGCTTCATAGACCTCTTCTTGTTCATTCTCACTGGGTTCAGGCTCATCTTCCTCAAGCTCCCCTATGTGCAAAGACCTGGTGGGACATTAACTAGCAAAATGACCTACCTTGTTGCACCTAAAACAGGCATTGGGGTTGGGGCTTGGGTTCTTCTAAGGAGCTGGTGCCTTACCCTTATCATTCCTAAAAGATGCTGAGCTACTTGAACTAGCCTGACTCGGATGTGGGTTAGGACGTGATGGGATAGGGTTGGGACGGGTTGAGTTGGGTCGACTTAGGTTTGGGTTTGGCCAACCTGGGTTGGGGTTGGGGTAGTTTTGGTTAAAGATGGGTCGGTTTGGGTAAGCCTGGTTTGGGTTGGGCCTAAAGCTAGGAGTATTAGATTTAAAGGGTTCAGGTCTCCTAACTACAAGTACTCTCTGGAACCTCTCAAAGTTTTCAGCTACATGATAGGCATGGGTCATGTGTTCAACATCCCTAAGGTACAGCTCCCTTTAGATATCTTCTCTAAGACCATTTCTGAACCTAGAGAGGGTATCTGACTCAGGTTCATCTATGCCACATCTTAGGGTGCACTCATCAAACTGGGCTTTGTATTCACTCACAATTTTGGTCCCTTGTTTTATTCTCTGCCTTTGATCTAAGAGACACTGCTTGTAGTATGGGATAACATATTTAGCCCTAAGCTTTAATTTTATGGCTTTCCAGGTGATAATGGGTGGGTAGCCTATTTGATTATTGAGTCGCTCTACTTGCTCCCGGTATAATCTAGCTTGATCAGTTAACTTGAGCTGGACAAATTAACACTTTTTCTCTTCACTCAAGGGATAAAATTTGAAATATCTCTCCATGCCTCCTTCCCAGTCTATATAGACCTTTGGATCTAGGTGGGTGGGTCAATCCCGATGCTCCTAAGAATCCTATCATCCTGATCTTGGTCCTCATGATTGGGTCTCCTGAGGTTTGGGTCATGGTGTTGATCCTGGTGTTGGTTTCCCTTATGGTTAGGCTCCCAAAATTGATCCTGGTTTTGGGTTCTCCTAGGGTTATGTCCTACAAAGGGTTCGAGGTTTTGGACTCTTATAGGATTTTGATAGGTAGAAGGGATGGAATCAAGGTCTAGTTCAGTGTTAGATTCTTGGGTTTTCTTTACAGTCTCTAGTCGGTTCTCAACTTGGTTAAGCCTATTGGTTAATTGGTTAAGTCTAGCGATTGTTTGGGTGTTTTTTTGGGTCATCTAGTTGATTTGATTGGTCAATTGGGCAAACTGATCTTGGGTTCGGGTGTTAGACTGGTCAAACCTACGGTTCATTTGGGTTAACTGATCTTGGGTTCGGGTGTCGGATTGGTCAAACCTATGGTTCATTTGGGCAAACTAGTTCATGATGGCCTCAAAGTTGGAATCCATGGCTGAGTTGGTTTGGAGTTTAGACTTCTGATATTGGATTCCTAATCTAGTGGTCATACAATCAAACAAGAAAGCAAAGTGATGTGGTGCAGCTAAGCATGCAAAAAGAAAAAGACTAGTACAATCTAGGGTTTCCTAGACCTCGAGCCAAAATTGGGTGGGTCAGCTCAACTTACACTTAACCCAGTAGCTAATCCTTTCTCTGGCCAGGTAGAGGGTGGGAGTGTGGGAGGCCCCCCTGGTTTCACAGGGACCCAATTAAAAACCACAACACCACTTAGGTCGTTTGACTCTGGACCCTCTGCCTTAGACATCATATTTCAGTAATAGCCATAGGATTAAATGCACTAGTTGGCCCACACAGCTCAAACCCGACCTGTGGGTGTCACCTAGTCCTCTATGGCAAATTAAATCTAATTAATTTTAATTAGGCTTAGGTTAGAATGATGATGGTTGTTTTGGGTCTAGGACAGGTGATGAAATCCTGCCTTGATGTTATATTGACTGTCCTTAAGATTGGATTAAAGAGATGATGGCATTCGATGATCCTGATGTAATCTAAAATAATCAGAAAATAAAATATTTTATGTGTGTTTTATGAGGTGGTAAATTAGGCTTAGATTGATTAGGTTAGCAATCAAATTGGGCTTGGGATAGGGGTGTGTGGAAGTTGGTTAGGTTTGGTTGAGTGAGTGCAGAAATTCAGAAAATTAGGGTTTTAGAAGATGCAGGATTTGATATAGTTTTTGATGCATAAAGAATTCAAGAAAATTCTAGGACTGAGGATGGATAGTGTTGATAAACTCTACCAAATTTGATTAAAAAAAAAATCAAATAATGATGCAAATCCTAGGATTTTCAGACTGCTACAGAAATCTCAGGTTTTGTTAGGGTTTCTAATATCCAGAATTTGAGGGATTTAGGGTTTTTTTAAAATTAGTTAAAAATTATGATAAAATAGAGGACAAGACAAAAAACAATTCACGCAAATTTTATAAAAAAATAAAAGTCTTAGATGATCAAAATCAGATGAAAATCAGACACCTAATGCAATTGATAGGATGCAGAAAATTCAGAACTTAGGGTTTTGTGAATCTAATGCAGATGAAAACTATCCTAAACCCACTCTGATACCAAACTGATGCGGGATGACTCTATGATTGTAGGAAAATAGTAATCTATTTTTTTTGTAATTTTTAAAAATTTTAATTTGTAGGCTATATTTTTGAAATTAAGTAAAGATTTTCAAGGAGACTAGCAATGTAAAGAATCATCATGCAATTGTGCTCATGCAAAATAATAAAAGTAACAGGATCCAAAAATTATGAAACTCTTGGTTTAGGATAGTTATCTTTCAATAAATCAGAAATTAAGAGAAGGAAAAGTTTCTTACCAGTCAGAGATTGAAACTTTGCAATAGAAGAGATCACTCACACTCTGATTGGAGCCTGCAAAAAGAATCCTCGATCCCCTTGAATCTGATGGCTGATTTGGGTGGTCCTAGAGGCAAGGAAAGCCTCCTCTGGGGAGGTGAAACACCTCGGGGATCCTGCAAGCATCATGGGTCAATCAAAATTGAAAATAAAAATTGGAATGGAAACTAGGGTTTAAGAGAAATCTGAATTAGGGTTAGGAGTGGATGGCTTGGGAAGAAGAAGCTCTTTGTCTTGGACGGCAGCTAGGGCTTCACTTCCTGGGGTGTGGCTAATCTCCTGGGATGTAGATGGAAGCTAGGGTAGTAGGGATTCGGCCAAGGTACACAAGGAGAGCATTCAAAATTAAGAACCAACACAAGAACAAGGCAATGACTCAAAATTTCAGCAAATTGTATTCATAAGAAAAAGTTAGTACAAGAGGGGTAGGGGGTGGGGCATTTATAGAGTTCCCATGCCCTCTCCTAACTAAGGTTGCACTTAGGTTAAGAATAAACTTTCTTTAAAGTATTACAAGTCTTCTCCTAGTTAGATTACAAGTCCTTCTCCTAGCTAGGTTAGAATTACAAGTCTTAGAATACTTAGGAAAATAAAACCCAACTAGGTTTAGAACTTTGACTAGTCTTCTCCTCTTTTCTTCATGCTTTGACTGGGTCCACCCCAAGGATGCCTAGGATGGCATGTTGGGCTTCTAGGAGTAGCAATGGACCGGCCCAAAGGGACTTGGGTGCATGGGCTTGGGCTTTTGATACTTGGGGCACCCTGGATGGAATATTCATGGAATAAGAAGAGCATCTTGGTTCTGGTGGGCTTGGGCCTGGCGCCTGGACTTGATTTTCTTGGGCTGGGATGTAGATGGACCTCTGGAATCATAGATTCCCTGGTTTGGAAATATGCTCTGGCATCTGGATTGGAATCTGGGCATCTGAAAAATATTTGGAAGGAATCAGGGTTTCTAGAAGCAATTTTGGATCCTGGGGTGTCACACAAAATCCAACAAGCTAATATAGTGGCTTCTGACTCCTGGATGAAGCCTGGTGGAACTCCAAAATAGGATAACCTCTTCTCTTGTACAAAATTTGACTCTTATCGGACTCATGGCTGAAGTACAGGACTCGATCTTAATTGATTACAAAATTTTCAAAACTTTGACACATGACTAAGTAAACCAAATAGGGCCCAGTAATCTGTGTCTGATCCTGGTGCCCCCACCAGGTTGGCTTATTGTAAGGTTGTGTTGGTGATCCTAAGGGATAAAACCAATAAGAATTTGATTTATGAGCCCGAAAAATAAATCGGCTATAATCTTTAAAGATTATAGTAAAATTTTCAAGGGATTCTTAGGAAGTGGACGTAGGTCCTTGAAATGTACCAAATCATTATAAAAGCTTGTACTTGTGTGATTTGCTTTTCTTACTCTCTCTTCATTTTAAGAATTGCATATAGTTATAATCAATATATTTATATTTGCAACACAATCACCTCATTACTTTTAAAATTTAGCACATACTTGATTTAAGTTTTTAAGAAACCTAATTTACCCCCTTTCTTGGAATGCTTCACTGGGCAACGAGTAATATCAAAGCTTGGTACTTAGTGAATTAGACCCAATGATCTTGAGTTAAAGATCTAATGATAGCCTAATTTTGTGCTTGTGTTGCCGAGGGGCAAGTTTCAAACCATCCATCTTTATTCAATGGAACAAACTATATATATTGGAAAATATGCATGCACTTTTACATTCAAGTCATAGACTATAACCTTTAAAAAACTATTATGAAAGGCCCTCACAAACCAACTATATGGTAGATGGTTTCTCATTCCCAAGCTTGAGGATGATTGGGATGAGAATGAGATAAAATAAGCTAAATTGAATACCAAGGCTACGAACTTATTGTATTATGCATTAGACCCTAGTAAATTTAATAGGATCTACTTGTTCTTTAGCTAAAGAAATTTGGGACACATTTGAAGTTACCCATGAGGATACTAATCATGTAAAAAATACCAAGATAAATATTCTTGTTCATACCTATAAAATATTTAAGATAGAATCTAGACACCACCCAGGAGGTGGACTCGGAGAACATGTTCTCCAAATAGGTGATGTAACCCTCCCCATCAACCTCATCCTTGAACATTTTTGCCTAGGACTCTTGGTAGTGGGCATCATCCAAGGCTGCTTGAAGTTCCTGCTCTAACTTGCTCTCATGGGCCTTAGCAATCGAGAGCTTGTCCTCCAAAATCTTGACTTTTACCTCTCGATCTCAACCTGGCTCATGGGGAGTCATTTGACTCACTCGTCTTATGGCATGCCTCCTTGATGATGAAGGCATCATAGGTGAGTTGTCAAAAAGGACATTATGAGTAGGTCTTTCTCTAATTGACAACCAAGGTAGGGACAAGTGCACTTACCCCAAGGATTTGTGGAAAGAAGCTACATAAGAACTCTTCAACCGACCACTTTCCCCACTCTTCTTAGTTGATTGGTAGAATGATGAGCTCATGAAGCTTCTCGGTCATGCCATGATCTCTAAAAATGGAGGCATTCAGCCCCAAGCCGACCTCCTATCACCCTCCTCCCTCTTGGGAGGGGCTTCCTCGGACATTGGAGGGCCTTCAGGGGTAGGTCCTAGTAGCATGACCTCCTCTATAGAAGGCGAGGATGGAGTGGCAGAAAAAGTTGGTGGTAGAGCTAAAGATGATGCAGAAGTGATGATGGAGCTCCCTAGTAGTGACAGTCGGTGGCTAGCATTGACAGATCGACCTCTCAACCACTCTGCTAATGATAGGGGTTGGAGCAGATTGGGGTGTAGTGGTCTCATCTAGCCCAGACTCGAAAGCCTGTGCTAGCTCAGGTGTCATCATGCGAACTTTCTTTGCCATGACATTTTTTGGCATGCCCATGGCTGCCCTCTTTTGGCTGATCTCCTTTAGCTCCTCAACCAAAAACTTCATATTTGCATAAGCCAAGGGATCAAATTGGTTAGGTCAAGGCAACCATCAAAAAGCGGACATGAAAGCACTCACCTAGAGCCCTCATCAAGCTGATTCTAGCATCGGACAAGTTTTGTTTAGACAGAAATCTCTCTTTTAGGGGATCTTCAAGCTAAGAAGCTGCTTGAAGATTTCCAAATCCGTAGGGTTGACTTTAGCATTTTAGTTTGGGGAGCTATCTAGGTCACTTCACACCCAGTCTACCCCCTCACAAAAAGCAAAGAAAAATTGAGACTTCTAGTCCTTAACAGAGGAAGGCAATTAGAATCAGATCTTTTTACCCTACCTAGGGGCTATAAACCATCAACCCTCATTGGTTGGTGTCATTTCAGGATATAGATCACCCTAAATAAGAAAAACCTAGCCACTATCTCGTAAAAATGGTAAAGGACAATGAAAGAGCAAATGATCCTAAAAGCATTTGGAGTAAGCTGGGTGGGGACAAGCTGGTAGTGGTCCAAGAGGCTAAGAATAAAAGGATGAAGTTGAAGGTGAAGCCCAGCATGGAAGAAGTCCTTATATAAGGCAATCCCCCCTTTGGAACCGAGGTAACCCTATCACTATGACCGGGGGCAATGATCCTCATACAATTTGGGACTCTGTACACCCCACGAAACTGGATGACATCCTCCTAGGTCATGATAAACTAGACAAACCCATGAGCACTGGGGCAATGACTACTGGCATAGGAAGTGACACCAGAGCACTTGGACTTGTTGCCCAGCAAGTTCTACATACCACCCTAAATAGAGTATCCTCTTCCTTATGATCAAAGGAAGAAGCCCTAACTGGGAAGGTCTAGCAGAACCTCCAAGATCGGAGATATTGCTTGTTAAGTGGCATTCATCCCTAGATGAACTCAAGTTGACCTAAGGAAAGAAAAGGGATGAAAGTTCTAATAGAAAATTGAGATCACTAGACATAGCCTCATCGGGAAGACCCTATGAAAGATCAAAAAAAGAGATGGATGGGAGAGGGAATAAAGAGGGGACTAACTTGGCACAAGGGAAAGCTCTAGGGAAAATCTTGATTTGAAGTTCTTCTTCTCCCTCTCTCTTTTTCCTCGCAAATCGATGAAGGCAAGACCCTCTTGATGAAGATGGAAGGTCCTTGAAACCAGCCCTAATGTCTAGATTTAGCCTTCACCTAGCATGGCCCTTTGGGATTTGGACACATGGTGAGCCCTCACCTCTAAAAGGTCTAGAGACCTCGAGCACCTTTCTCATGCTTTACTCTCCATTCTAAGAAGAGCGAATGAATGATTTCAAATCACCACCATCAGAGCCACATGATGAACCCCTTGTTGGGAATAGTGTCCCAAAGCCAATCATTTAGGATGTAGATGATTGTGCTATTTTGTAATTGTATATGAATTCTTTAAATGAATAAAAGTTAATCTTTTGGCTGCTCATCACATGTGCATTATTCTAAAAAGAACTCTTGTGTGATGGAGTCCTTAGAACAACATTATATTTGATACAGAGAGGATGTATCGAGTAGTTCTTAAACTCATTCACAACCAAAGGATACATTGTTATAGGAGGATGATGTATCAAGCGTAGGTTGTTGTATATCACATTGGTTTGTTGTCCTCTTAACCAAGGAGTGTAGAGATACTAATATGACATATAGGTAAAATGTATAATGTCTCACTAAACGTGACCATCTGTGGAGCTCCCTTCTACCAAAGGGTTGCTCCGAAGGATATGGGTATATGTGTCCCTTAGACCAGAGGTCACCATGGTAGCTTGCAAGCAACTCACTATAATTTGATACCGGACTACCTGGATTTCTAATCCAGTGATGGAAGATTTCTGGTATAGTCAAGTACTTATGGAGTAGTGGTGGATCAAGATGGGATTGATCCCTCTAAATGGTTTGGAGTGAATGACTCACTACATCTCAATTTAGCAAAATCGTGGCTAGGGTAGTTTTTATGAGGAGTTAGAGAACTGTAAGGTTGAGACATGATCTGGATGTACTAAACTAGGGTTGGTAGTCAAACCCTAGGTCATCTGATGTGGACATCAGGATCAACCCTAGTTCATTATGGGTCCTTGAATTTTGAGTCCCTTAGTCATTTTTCAAATTTTATCTTTGAGTCCAATAATCAAGTCCTATTAGCCCTTTGAGTCTTGTGAGTAGGACTTAAGTCAGTTGAGTCATTTGAAGTTCTGTAATAAGAGTTTTATCATGTGAGCCCAATGCAGCCCTTTGTGTTCAATAATAATTAGGGTTTTGTTTAGTTAAGCCCAATTGTGCTCACTTGAGTCCCGTAATGAAGTCTAATTTTGAGTGAGCCAAGTTTTGTAATAAATACCCTATTGAGTCTTGTAATAAGTTGAGTTATCTCAACCTCAGTCCAGTCCAGTTGAGTCCTTTAAGTTTGTGATAGTGATAGTCCAGTACATGTCCAATTTTATACAAGAGAAAGATTACCAGCCAAGCCTTCAACAGGCCCTCCCAGAGCAAAGCAAGTCCAAGTCCATGAAGCCCTCCACATATGAAGATTCTAAGCACCACCAGGGAATATTCTCCAGTCCAAATTCAGCCCATGCACCAAGCCTTGTGCCAAGCCCATTGGAGGCCACCCAAGGCCATCTGGAAGATGCCCTTGCTGCCCACATGCCCAAGCCCAACTTAATTAGGCATCCAAGCCCAAGAGGGGGCCCTTTGACTAAGCCCAAGGTGCCCCTTGACCAAGTCAAAGGAGGAGAGGAGTCCACTTCCTTTTAGGATTCAAGTTTTAATTTTATTCAACCTTGTAATCCTTTTCCTATTCACATTATGTACTCCCAGTCCTAAGCAGATTTTGTAATCCTATCCTAACAAGGAGAGGGCATGGGAACATCTATAAATACCCCACCCCTCCACCCTCTTGTAACAATTTTGAATGAAAAATTGATTGATTACTTGAATGAATGAATGTGTGAGTTTTGATGAATGATGAGTGTTCTTTCTTCTACTTTGCCTTTATTCTTGTGAACATCGAGCTCTGTGAGGGAGTTCTTCCTTTGCTCTGTGAGCATCGAGGGGTGTGAGACCCTGTTTATCAAAGCCCCAGCCTTCTTCCACCTTGGATGCCCAACAATCAAGCCTCATCCTGACCGCCCCTGCTATCCTTTCTTCTTCAGAAATTCACCCTTTTTTCCTTTATTTTTTTAACCCTCCTTTGGTGTTTTACAGGTCCCTCAAATTTCATGATGTTATGGTTCTGTTTGCCTAGCCATCGGGTCAGCGGATGAAAAGCCGACAGATCCGCAGGTTTTTGGCTTGACTTTCCATGCCGCATCCGAGAGCATAGAGAGATCTCTTCAAAATAGCAGCAGCAATCATTGCTAGGTACACACACTAACCCTCTAGATCAGGTTATTACAGAAAAGCTAGTCCTACCGGGGTTTCTTAGCCCTGGCGGTCCTGTTTTTATCTCTTTTGAGGGTCTTTTTGCATGCTTGGGTCTAGAATGTCTATAGGATTACCCTTTTATCTATTTGACCTAAAATTTAGGAATTGAACCCTAACTTAATGCTAAATCCATGAAAATTCCCTTGCGTGCTAATTAGTCCCCCATCATTTGGTATCAGAGCACATTTAGGGCTAATTTTCTGCATCCCATAATTCCCGTATATAGTCCATTATTTTAATTATTTTTGCATGTAGATGGTTCCGTTTGCCTAGCCATCGGGTCAGCGGATGAAAAGCTGACAGATCCGCAGGTTTTTGGCTTGACTTTCCAGGCCGCATCCGAGAGCGTAGAGAGATCTCTTCAAAATAGCAACAGCAATCATTGCTAGGTACACACACCCTAACCCTCTAGATCAGGTTATTGCAGAAAAGCTAGTCCTACCGGGGTTTCTTAGCCCTGGCGGTCCTGTTCTTATCTCTTTTGAGGGTCTTTTTGCATGCTTGTGGTCTAGAATGTCTATAGGATTACCCTTTTGTCTATTTGACCTGAAATTTAGGAATTAAACCCTAACTTAATGCTAAATCCATGAAAATTCCCTTGCGTGCTAATTAGTCCCCGTCATTTGGTATCAGAGCACATTTAGGGCTAATTTTTTGCATCCCATAATTCCCATATATAGTCCATTATTTTAATTATTTTTGCATGTAGATAGATCATCAAATCTTAATTCTTATTTTTCTAGATTATTCATAATTAAAAATATTTACCATAATTTTTTTATGATTTATTCTTTTCTATAGAATCTTTGCATGCATGTTTTCTTTTGCCCTAGAAAATTTTTGCATCCCATCATTTGTATTAGGGGTCTGAGTTTTGGTCTATTTTGTCAAGTTAGATATTTTATTTTTCATTGAAAATTACACAACATACTCTTTGTTCAGTCCTAATAATTTTCATAATTTTTAATTATTTTTATAGAAAAAAATTTATAAAAATTGGCATCCTAGAAATCCTAATAGAAATCCTGAGTTTTTTACATACAGTCTGGAAACCCTAGGTATTACATCATCATTCGA
Source organism: Areca catechu (assembly GCA_021397845.1). Taxonomy (NCBI): domain Eukaryota; kingdom Viridiplantae; phylum Streptophyta; class Magnoliopsida; order Arecales; family Arecaceae; genus Areca; species Areca catechu. Next base: position 121,050,625 of record CM038043.1, read on the forward strand.
ATTTTGTTCAGCATGAAAATTGGTAGGGATCATCTACATTATTAATCCTCTATCCTGATTTTTTTTTTGATTTTTTTCTATATAGAAAACTGTACCAAATTTGCATCAAAATAAACCCTAATTTCAATTTCTGAGAATTCTGCATGCTTGACTGAACCAAATCTAATTCACTGCCAAACCCTACCTCACCCAAGCCCTAATTTTTTTTGATAATTTAATCAACATAAATTTAATTTGCCACCTCATAAAAGATAAAAAGATATTTTTTTATTTTCTAATTGTTATTTGTTTGTATTAGGGCTCATCGATTGTCATCATCTCATTCAATTAATCTTAAGGGCAATTTCCCATCTCAGATCAGTGCAGGATTTCATCACCTGTCCTGGGTCCAAAACAACCACCCAGCATTAGAACCCAAGCCTTAATTAAAATTAATTAGCAACCTAATTTGTTCTAGTGAGCTAAGGACACCAACAGGTCGGGTCCGAGTTGTGTGGGTAAACTAGTGCACTTAATTCATCAACTGTTACTAAAAACTGGTGTCTAAGGCTAGAGGTCCAGAGGCAAATGCCCTAACTGGACTGGTGGTTTTTAATTAGGACCCTGTCACAGACAGGGGGAGCCTCCTACCACCCCACCTCTTACCTGGTTAGTGGAAGGATTAGCTATTGAGTTAAGTGTAGGTTGAGTAGACCCATTCAATTTTGGCTCTAGGTCTAGCAAACTGTAGTATATAGTGCTCTTGTGTGCCTGACTGCATCATATACCTTGTTTGATTGATTGCATGACCATTGGATCAGGAACCCAATATCATCAGTCTAGACCCCAACCTAGCTTAACCATGGAATCCAACCTTGAAACTCTCAAAAAAGCCATGAATGACTAAATGGTTGCCTAATTGACCACCCAGATGAACCAAATGAATACCCATCCCAAAATCAGCTTGCCCAATTGACCACCCAGATGAACCATAAGTTTGACCAATCGAATACCCAATCCTAAAACCAGCTTGCCCAGTTGACAACCCAGATAACTCAAATGAATCATAGGTTCAACCAAATCACCCAGTCAAATAACCAAGCAACCAATAGGCTTGACCATTTAACTACTAGGTTTGATATGATAGATGACCAATTAGGAGACCAAGGGAAAACCCCTAAGCACCATACCAGACCTAAACATGAGCCTGACCTTGGGACCCATACTGAGCCCAACCCTAGGAGTGCCCCACACCTTGAATCCAGATCCTATGAACCCAGATCCTATGTACCCATGTCTTATGAGTCTAGTGAATCCATAACCCATAGATCTGAACCCACATCCTATAAGTTCAGTAAACCCAAGACCCATAGAGCTGAACCCTTATCCTATGAACCCCAGGAACCCATAATCCCTAGGTATCAGCCTAGTGCTAGTCAAGTTTCTCCTAGTCAACCTGAACTTCATAAGATTAATACCCCTAGAGCTGAACCAAGTAATAATCAGGTACCCCTTAGTCGACTTGAGCCCATTAGGACTAGTGACCCTAACCCAAGACCAGATCCTAGCCAAGCCAACCTGAGCTGACCCAACATCATGTGCTTTAAATGCCATAAATCGGGACACTATGCTAGCCAATGTCCAGCCAAAGCCTTATATATAGGAGAGCTAGAAGAGGACAAGTCTGAATCCCTTACTGAACCTGAAGAAGAGGTGTATGAAGCTGATCTAAGTCTGATTGAGGAGTATGAAGAAGATGAATCTATTGAGAATTTAGAGGAAGAAACTCCTGAGCCCGTTGAAAATCCTAAGGAAGATACCTATGAATTAAGTCCAGTAGAGGAATGTGAAGATGAGGAACAAGAAAGTGAACCCATTAAGGAATCAAAGGAAAAAGATCCTAAACCCACTATAGAATTTGGAGAAGAGGTGACTAAGCCAGGATCAAACATAATTGATGAGAGTGAGGGTTCACTAAAATTGTCCATTGAGGAGGTCCAGGAACCACTCCCCAAGGAATAATCCCAGAAAGTTGATATTATTTTAGAGGACTTTCCAGGTAAACTTTCCAAAGACCTTCCTGATGACTGTCCACCGGTAATAGATTTCCAGCCTACTCTAGAACTAGTGCCTGTACACCACTCTAGTGCCAAACATGTGGTTAGGACAAGCACCCAGTTAATTTTCCTTAAGCATAGGAGCCTGTTGAACCATGTCTACCTTAAGGACTTCTATGCTACAATCCATGTCCTACATTCTGGAGAGAATATTTACTATCCCTAGGAATCTTACGGTATCCATACCATAATACTTTTAGTTTTATGATTCCCAGAAAATTTTAAGTTTAAAACATGAAAGATGGATTGAATTTTGGGTCTACATCTTTAACATAGGAGATAAAGAAAGACTAGAGGATGAAGTGCTACATGGTTTTAAGTCTGAAAGATCCCTAGGCCTAATACCATTGTTCACACATGCACAATCTTTGCACACCATCTACATCAAGACATTAGCATTCACTTGAACACTGATAATAACAAGGCTAATTCTCGAATTGGAGTCAAAGAGTATGCTGAGGAAAATCATGTAGAGATTAGGTCTAGACCTGAGTGGTTTCCTCTGAGAGCCATTAAGAAGCTACAAGCCTACGAAGCTGGACCCTTACAAGTGATAAGGATAGTTGACCCTAGTGCCTATGCATCACCACCGGATTTTGGCAATAGCTCAACTTCCAATATCTTGAGCTTAGTTGTGCATAGGGCACCAGCAATGACACCTAGTGAGATTTTTGGACCTTACCCTATTCTTGAGAGAGAAACCTTACCTGAGTGTCCACTAAATTACCCTTGGAGAGGAATACAGATCGAGCGTGACCTGGACGGCCAAGCTATTATGACCCAAGACCAAGACTATCCATCTTGTTTGGTCCGATGGTAAGGCCAACTGACTTTGAATGGTCGTGGATCCCTCAAGAGGATCCACAGCACCACGACCCAACCCTTTTACCTGCACCAAATTGACCCTTACTCGATAGGGTCGAGTTTCTCCCACCCCAGGAGAATTGATGGGGACATCAGTATTAACCCTAGTTCACTATGGGTCCCTGAATTTTGAGTCACTTAGTCATTTTTCAAATTTTATCTTTGAGTCCAATAATCAAGTCTTGTTATCCCTTTGAGTCTTGTGAGTAGGGCTTAAGTCAGTTGAGTCATTTGAAGTCCTGTAATAAGAATTTTATCATGTGAGCCCAATGCAGCCCTTTATGTTCGTTAATTAGGGTTTTATTCAGTTAAGCCAAATTGTGCTCACTTGAGTCCTGTAATGAAGTCTTATTTTGAGTGAGCCAAGTTTTGTAAAAAATATCCTATTGAGTCCTGTAATAAGTTGAGTTATCCCAACCTCAGTCCAGTCCAGTTGAGTCCTTTAAGTTTGTGATAGTGATAGTCCAGTACAAGTCTAGTTTTATACAAGAGGAAGATCACCAGCCAAGCCTTCACCAGGCCCTCCCAGAGCAAAGAAAGTCAAAGCCCATGAAGCCATTCACATATAAAGATTCTAGGCACCACTAGGGAATATTCTCCAATCCAAATTTAGCCCATGCGCCAAACCTTGTGCCAAGCCCATTGGAGGCCACCCAAGCCCATCTGGAAGATGCCCTTACTGCCCCACGCCCAAGCCCAACTCAATTAGGTGTCCAAGCCCAAGAGAGGGCCCTTTCACCAAGCCCAAGGCACCTCTTAACCAAGTCAAAAAAAGAGAGGAGTCCACTTCCTTTTAGGATTCAAGTTTTAAATTTATTCAACCTTGTAATCCTTTTCCTATTCACATTATGTACTCCTAGTCCTAAGAAAATTTTGTAATCCTATCCTAACAAGGAGAGGGCATGGGAACATCTATAAATACCCGACCCCTCCACCCTCTTGTAACAATTTTGAATGAAAAATTGATTGATTACTTGAATGAATGAATGTGTGAGTTTTGATGAATGATGAGTGTTCTTTCTTCTACTTTGCCTTTGTTCTTGTGAACATCGAGCTCCGTGAGGGAGTTCTTTCTTTGCTCTGTGAGCATCGAGTGGTATGAGACCCTGTTTATCAAAGCCCTAGCCTTCTTCCACCTTGGATGCCCAACAATCAAGCCTTATCCTGACTGCCCCTGCTACCCTTTCTCTTCCTTTCTTCTTCAGAAATTCACCCTTTTTTCCTTTATTTTTATAACCCTCCTTTGGTGTTTTACAGGTCCCTTGAATTTCACGATGTTAGGGTTCTGTTTGCCTAGCCATCAGGTTAGCGGATGAAAAGCCGACAGATCCACAGGTTTTTGGCTTGACTTTCCATGCCGCATCCGAGAGCGTAGAGAGATCTCTTCAAGGAAGCAGTAGCAATCATTGCTAGGTACATACATCCTAACCCTCTAGATTAGGTTATTACAGAAAAGCTAGTCCTATCGGGGTTTCTTAGCCCTGGCGATGCTGTTTTTATCTCTTTTGAGGGTCTTTTTGCATGCTTGTGGTCTAGAATTTCTGTAGGATTACCCTTTTATCTATTTGACCTGAAATTTAGGAATTGAACCCTAACTTAATGCTAAATCCACGAAAACTTCCTTGCATGCTAATTAGTCCCCCATCATCATCCTGAGCATTATAAGGTCAAAGGAATGAATTATGCGGTAACCATATGCCTGAGGTTCTAGAGAGTTACTCTACATCTTCGACCTATCTAGACATCGGGTTTCATTGCTAGATGATTACTTTGACTGGTACAGGAAATGTTCCAGTGCTCCTGGCTTAGTGTTCAAACCTATGGGGTCACACACCATAGAGGTTTCTACCTGATCTAAAGGTTGATCAATGATTAAGAATCATTTGGCATCACTGTGGGGTCAATATGATTGACCATGACCCAAATGTTGACACTTCCATGAGTCGACACTTGGTTGTGATTAGACTTTTTCACTAATTCGATTAGTAAATTTTTGGAGGACTTATTTGCAATATGATTGCAACCTGATGGGTCAAGCCAAATGTGATTTGGCTTGGGATCAAGTTATATTTGATTTGTCAAGCTCACTTTCCTTTAAAAGACTCAAATTTGAATTTTGAATTCAAATTTCAAATCTTGGCTGAAATTGGCTCCAAGGGTTTTATGGAATGCGTTATTTGGACTGTAGATTTTTTTCCATATAAACCTAGAGCTAATTTGGTTCAACCCTTAACCCTCTCCCCCAATCACTCCTCCTTCCATATCTCTCTCCCTCTTTGCTGCTACTATAAATAGGTGTCTTGGTAGGTGTAGCAAAGTTTGTTGAGTTTGACTTTTTGCTGGGCTTTTCATAGAGAGAAAGGGAAGATATCCTAAGAGTGGGGTTTGAGAGGATTAGAGTTTTGGGTGTGAGCCTACCTAGCTATCAAGCTAGGATTTGGGAAGAAAGTGTTAGTTAGGAAGGTATCCTAAGAGTGAAGTTTGAGAGGATTAGGATTTTCAATGTGAGCCTACCTAGCTATCAAGCTAGAGTTTAGGAAGAAAGAATTAGTTAGGAAGGGTTCTACTTCTACTTCCCCTATTATCCTCCAACCATATTTTCCCAGTGGCTTCAAGAAAGTCTTGTAGGTCCAAGGAAGAAAAAGCTCGACCTCAAGGATCCTGAGGAGCTAGCACTCCAAGGGAGTTGATTGGAATCGAGCCCTGGCATGAACTACCCATAGAGGCTAGACATTTGTGTGGCTCAGTGGCTTTTCATCACCCGCATCCAAAGGTCAAAGGTAATGTACCCCTTCCTTTTTCTTTGCTCTTGATATCTTTACATGCACTTTTATTATGTCGGATCCTATTGCAGGCAGATTGGTAGATCGACTTGATCGATCTACCAAGTCTTTCACTATATTGTACTTTAAAATGATTTTAAAATATAGTTGTCTGCTTGCTATGCCTTTTAAACTTTCATTGGTATTAGAGCCATGTTGTTGTTGCATAATAATAGTACCATGTTAAGATATCATTAGCTATCCTCACAAAGTACTTGGATTAAGGTGGATTCGCCATGGCCGTTCGGTCATAGAAGAGAAATATGGTTTGAAGGCCATCACTAATACGGGACGAACCTAGGACTGATGCAAACAGAAAACTAATTTTTTAATGATTTTTAAGATTTTTAATTTAGTGGCTAAATACCTAAAAATAAGTAAAGAATCATCATAAAGACTAGTAAAGCTAGAAACTATCATACCCGCAAAAACTCATGCAGAATAATAAATAGCTAGGATCTAAGAGTTAAAAAATTCCTAGTTTAGGATAGTGTACCTATCATCAGATCAAAACTCAAGAGAGGGAAGGCTTTTACCAGGTAGCGATTATAGTTTTTTTGATGAAGAGATCTCTCTGCCTCTGGATGGCGCCTAGAAGAACAAGCCTTTGGTTCCCAAATCTGAAGGCGATCTGGACTCGATCTGAAGGGAAAGAAAGCCTCCTTTGGGGAGGGGAAACACCTCGAGGATTTGCAAAATGTCAAGGTTAGGCACGAATCGGGTAATCAAAGAAAAAAATAATTAGATGAAATAAGGAAAGGGATTAGGACAAAGGCTGGCAGCAAGGAAGCAGGAAGAGCTCTTGATCTGCGCATCTTCAAGGCTTCTCTTTTGGATGTGGCTGATGCTTGGAGGTCTGATTTGCTGCTTGGGCATGGAGAACAGCAAGGGTAGTGGTCAGACAACACAAGAACAAAGAACTAAAAACAAAACCAAAAAATCAAAGAACACAAGACACATGTCTCAAAATAATTCTGTAGAGTTTAATTCATAAGAGTTGATTGATTACAAGAGGAGGAGGGGTGGGATATTTATAGAGTCTCATGCCCTCTCCTAAAGGGATTACAAGTCTTCTCCTTGTTAGTGTAGGTTTACCCAATTTAAGTTGGAAAAAGACTATAAAATAAACTTAGAACTAGGAGTATACTAGTTGAATAGAATAAGAACTAGGTTTCCTTCTTCCATTTGAATTCCTCCTTAGCTTGGATCAAGTCAATACTTTGGACATATTGGGCTTCATGGGGGGCATCAAAGGGTGGCCAGGATGGGTTGGGCACATTGGCTTTGGGCCCTGGAGGCCTGGGACACCTGGAGCAGGAATATTCCAGGTATCTTGGTTCTGGGCTGGAATATACCTGGGATCTTGGTTCTTCATGGACCTGGGCATTGCATTCACTTGGGATGGGGTGCAGGTAAGTCTTTGGGATCATGTTATGACCTAGTCTAGGAATATACTCTGGCATCTGGAGGGAATCTAAGCATCTGGAAAATATCTGGAGGGCATCTGGGCATCTTGCAGGAATCTTGGACCCTAGGTTGGCATTCAAGGTCCAATTGGCTGATGTAGAGGCCTTTGAATCCTGGATGAGGCCTGGTGGAACTCCAAAGTAGGTATACTCTCATCTTGTACAAAATTGAACTTCTACTGGACTCATAACTGAAGTACAGGACTCAATATACTGACTAAGTTGAGGGTTGAGACAAATCAACTAGTCTCAACTTATTACAGGACTCAATCTTAATTGATTACAAAATTGTGACACATGACTAAGGTTCTAAAATTAAAATCCTAATCAATAAACCATATGGGATTCAGTGATTTGTGTCTGATTCTGGTATCCCCACCAATTCTCTCGGGGTGGGAGGAAGTCGACCCTGTCATGTAATGGTCAATTTGGCTGCTCAAGGAGGGTCTGGGTTGAGGTGCTGTAGATCCGCACCAGCATTCCACAAGTCTTCAAATTCTAGCTAACCTTGCTATCTGACCAAGTACCTTCTTCGATAACCTTCATCTCGGGTACTGATGGCTTTATCATCCAGGATTCGCTCACTCCTTTCCTCTCTTATTGGCCAAATTGTATGTGGACACTCTAGGATGGGTTCACTCACAAAGGAAGGAATTAGCTCAAGGTACTCGCTAGGTATCACTGCTAGCTCTCTGTGCTCCATAAGGTCTGACAGGTTGAAGGTTGGGCTAATACCTAAATCAGGTAGCATCTCATGCACATAGGCATTGGGTCCACTACTCTTCATTAGTCTGAATGGGCCAGCTTTGCGAGCAGAAAATTCTTTTACAAACACATAATCCTCTGTACAAAATTTTTTATCTCTCTTTCGGGAATTAGCCAAGTTATTATTTAGTTCATTATTTTTGTTTAACTTTTGACTAATATCCTGATGCAAATGCTTTGCAGAGATCAGTGCATGTGTGAACAGATGAATCAGGGTTGTAAATTTATTAGACTCAAGACTAACACCTAATAGACTCGACTAGACTTCCTTATCATAGAAAATTAATTGGACTCATTAGGTCTAACCTAACACACTATAGACTCTTTAGGTTTGACCCTAGCATGGCATGCACATGAGAATTTACTATGTACTCCTACTAGGTGCCATAGGGTACGCCAGAAATATGATGCAAATCTAACCTGTGCAATGAATGAATGCAATATGATTATCCTTATAAAATGCATTCTAAGGATTAGAAAATCATGTAAAGTTTCAGAAAAGGGTAGAAAGTAAGAAGTGAATTCAGGGTTAGTATGGTAAGAAAAAGGTTCGAGTTTAGCTGGATAGAATAAGATGCAAGAAAGGGTGTAAGGGATTAGTCCTAGACTAATAAGGTTTACCTTATGGGTTTGAGGTATATCTAAAGGGTCTGCATAATGGAAGAAAAGGTCATTGATTTTAGGAAAGAGATCAAGTGGAGTCAAAGAGGTGACTTCATCCTCAAAGTACTAATTTAAAGAGATCAAGTCCTTAATAAATTCTTCTAGCTCACAAAATTTAGGACTAGACTCTATAATTGGTTCCTTTTCTAAAGTCTCCTCTAACTGCTCTTCCACTACATGGTCATCTAGCTCTATGATGGCTACTATCTGGGTATGGCTAGGGTTAGCTAAATCTAGGTCGACTCCTACTTGGGTATGGTCTGGATCAACTAATCCTGGGTTGGTTTCTACCTAGGTATCTATCAGGTCAACTAATTCTAGATCATCCATAAGTGTCTTCTTCTTCCTAATACTCCTCCACTAAGCTCACATCAGCTTCACATATTTCTTCTACAAGGTCATTTTGGTGAACCAATGGGATGGTAAGAGGGGGTTGACTAGGGAAAAATTGACTAATACTAAGCTTAAATCTAGGGTTATTAATCTTATAGGGTTCAGGTTGACTAAGGGATAGTGGGTTACTACTGGGTTCATATCTAAGGACGTGGGTTCCTGGGGTTTACTGGATTGGATCATTTGGTGATTTATTTGGGTATTTGATTGGTTAATCTGGGTAAGTTGATTTTGGGTCTGGATATTGAATTGGTTTAGTTGGGCAAACTGGTTTTGGGATTGGAGGGTCAATTGGGAGATAATCTGATCACTCATGGCCTTCATGATGGCTTCAAAATTGGAATCCATGCTTGAGTCAATTTGGGGTTTAGACTTCTGATATTGGATTCCTAATCTAGTGGTCATACAATCAAACAATCAGTCAGAATGATATGGTGCAGCTAAGCATGCAAAATAGATTAGCTTATTCTAGGGTTTCCTAGACCTAGAGTCAAAACTGGATGGGTCAGCTCAACTTATACTTAACCCAGCAGCTAATCCTTCTTTTGGCTAGGTAGAGGGTGGGAGTGTGGGAGGCCCCCCTACTTTCGTAATGATCGAATTAAAAACCATAACACCACTTAGGTCATTTGACTCTGGACCCTTAGCCTTAGACACCAGATTTCAGTAATAGACACAGGATTAAATGCATTAGTTGGCCCATACAATTCGGGCCCGACCTGTTGGGTGTCACCTAGACCTCTAGGGCAAATTAAATCTAATTGATTTTAATTAAGATTTGGGTGAGAATACAAGGAGATTATTTTTGGCCCAGGACAGGTTATGACCTCCTGCCCTGATCTGAGATAGAGAAAGTGCCCTTAAGATTAGTTTAATGCAGATGATAGCAATCGATGGTCTTGATGCAATCTTAAAATAATTAGAAAAATAAAATGTTTTATGTGTGTTTTATGAGGTGGCAAGTTAAGTTTAGGTTGATTAGGTTAGCAAACAAATTGGGCTTGGGATTGGGGTGTGTGGAAGTTGATTAGGTTTGGTTAAGTAAAAGTATAGAAATAGCAGAATTCAAGAAATTAGGGTTTCAGAAGATGTAGGATTTGACATGGTTATCGATGCTAAGAAAAATCAAAAAAATTCTAGGATAGAGGATGGATGGTGTGATGACCTCTACCAAATTTGATGCAAAACTAAAATCAGATGATGATGCAAATCCTAAGGGTTTCGGACTGATGCAGAAATCTTAGGATTTCAGTTAGGGTTCCTATGATGCCAAATTTTAGGACTTTTAGTTTTTTATAAAATTAATTAAATTTTTTTATAAAATAGAGGACAAGACAGAGAACAATTCATACAAATTTCAGAAAAAATTAAAATTCCTAGGTGGTCGAAATCAGATGAAAAACAGACACCTAATGCAGCTAGCATGATGCAGAAATTAGGGTTTGTGATCCTAATGCAGATGAATGCTATCCTAAACCTGCTATAATACCAAATTGATACGGGATGAACCTAGGACTGATGAAAATAGAAAAATAATTTTTTTGTGATTTTTAAGATTTTTAATTCAGTGGCTAAATACCCAAAAATAAGTAAAGAATCAGCATAAAGACTAGTAATGCTAGAAATATCATACCCGCAAAAACTCATGCAGAATAATAAATATCCAGGACTCGAGAGTTAAAAAACTCTCAGTTTAGGATAGCGTACCTATCATCAAATCAGAACTCAAGAGGGGAAAGGCTTTTACCAGGCAGCGATTGTAGTTTTTTCGATGAAGAGATCTCTCAGCCTCTGGATGGCGCCTAGAAGAACAAGCCTTTGGTTCCCGAATCTGAAGGCGATCTGGACCCGGTCTGAAGGCAAAGAAAGCCTCCTCTAGGGAGGGAAAATACCTTGGGGATCTGCAAAACATCAAGGTTAGGCTCAAATTAGGTAATCAAAGAAAAAAAATAACAATATGAAACAAGGAAGGAAAGGGATTAGGGCGAAGGGCTGGCGGCAAGTTAGCAGGAAGAGCTCTTGATCTAGGCATCTTCAAGGCTTCTTTTTTGGATGTGGCTGATGCTTGGAGGTCTGATTTGCTGCTTGGGCATGGAGAACAGCAAGGGTAGTGGTCAGCCAACACAAGAACAAAGAACCAAAAACAAAACCAAAAAACCAAAGAACACAAGACACTTGTCTCAAAATAATTTAAAAGAGTTTAATTCATAAGAGTTGATTGATTACAAGAGGTGGAGGGGTGGAGTATTTATAGAGTCCCATGCCTTCTCCTAAAAAGATTACAAGTCTTCTCCTAGTTAGAGTAGGTATACATAATTTAAGTGGGAGAAAGACTACAAAATAAACCTAGAACTAGGAGTATACTAGTTGAATAGAATTCGAACTAGGTTTCCTTCTTCCATTTGAATTCCTCCTTAGCTTAGAGCAAGTCAATACTTTGGACGTGTTGGGCTTCATGGGGGGCAGCAAGGGGAGGCCAAGGATGGGTTGGGCGCATGGGCTTTGGGCCCTGGAGGCCTGGGATGCATGTTGCAAGATATTCCAGGTATCTTGGTTCTGGGCTAGAATATACTTTGGATCTTGGTACTTCATGGACCTGAGCCTTGCATTCACTTAGGCTGGGGCACAGGTAAGTCTTTGGGATCTTGTTATGACCTGGTCTGGGAATATACTCTGGCATTTGGAAGAAATCTGGGCATCTGAAAAATATCTGGAGGGCATCTAGGCATCTTGCAGGAATCTTGGACCCTGGGTTAGCATTAAGGTCCAATTAGCTGATGTAGAAGCCTCTAGCTCCTGGATGAGGCCTGGTAGAACTCCAAAGCAGGGTATCCTCTCCTCTTGTACAAATCAAACTTCTACTGACTCATAACTGAAGTACAGGATTCAATATACTGATTAGGTTGAGGGTTGAGATAAATCAGCTAGCCTCAACTTATTACAGGACTCAATCTTAATTGATTACAAAATTATGACACATGATTAAGGATCTAAAATTAAAACCCAAATCATAAACCATATGGGATCCAATGATCTGTGTCTGATCCTGGTGTCCCCACCAATCACTTCCGATTCAATGGGGTTCTCCTATGGCGTGAGGGGTGCCGCTGCGTCATGACCTTATGAAGAAGAAAGTAAGGGATTTGATAGATTAATATAGTTTTAATCTATGGATGTTTGATCTAAAAACTTTGAATAGTTCAAGTAAAATGCATGAATTTGAAGTCACTATTTTTTGCAGACAGAACAGTTTGTCTATTTTGTATTCTGGACAAGTTGACTCGACCCTTGCTCGAGTCAACTCATCTCTGCAGACAGAATAATCTATCAGTTTTTAGTTCTGGACGAGCCAACTCACATTCTGCATGAGTCGACTCGACCAGAAAACCCTGAAATAGTGAATTCAAATTCTATATGCTTGTAAAATTATTTTACAATATAAATTGAAATTATTTCGATTTATGAAGATTATTGAACTTAATTAAGAATTAAGTTACCTTGAATGACAAAGTGATCTAGGAATATGATTCAAAGACTCTAAGTCATTTCATAACCTTTAAGGGTCATGGGTTAGCTTTAATTAGGTCCTTAATTGGGTTAGACCTAAGTTTAGATGAATGGATCTAAAAAAGAACTAATCTAATCAAATGTTGAGTTAGGATTTCTTCTCTATAGATGATGCAAGACAAAAGGGGGGGCTAGGAGAATCGTTGGAGAGCTGAGAAGTCTCCTGTGATTAGGGTCAAGAAGGCAGAAAAAGATGCAGGGAAAAAAAAGATAGATACTCTATGGACTTGGGACTTACCTTCACGGAGAGATGTCGCACCTCTAGGGCATCTCACCCACCCCACTACATGCAGTCTAGGGTGTCCCACCCATCTCACTACATGCGGAGCCTAGGACATTCCACCCAACTCGCTACCTGGGGCCGTGAAGGAGAAGCTCCAAGGTCATAGAGGGGACTCAGTAATGGAGAAGATAACTAGGGCCTCACGCCCCTCGATGCTCGAAAGTGAAGGCAGTGGGGTCTCATACCCCTCGACACCTGCAGGTGAAGGAACGACGAGCCTCATGGCCACTCCTAACGGAGGCAGAACCAAAAACACTCTTTTCAAAAATTCATATTCTTCATTATTTTTAATACAAGGAGGGGTCCTTATATAGGGACCAATTACTTAGGAAGCAAGTAAAGAAAATATATGCACTACAATCCTTCCTGATTTGCTGAATGACAACATGGAAGGTTTTATACAATTTCTAAAAAAAACTTAAGAAAAATAAGGAAAGAAGAGGGGGACCAAGGGTGGTCCATGTGGGGTGCCAAACACCTGCTCTCTTGGACTCGGGGTGGACCACAACTTTCCTTAGTTTACTTGGCATGAATCAAGGGATTCATGTTTATCCACTTGACCTTCCTTTCTCACTTAATGGCATGTGGAGTTGATGTGCCTGGAGGGTGAAAGGGGTGTGCTAGGACTCCACGTGGCTGCTGAGGTGGCTGGGCTCTCGGGTCCCCATTATTCCCCTGGCATAGGGAGAACTTGACTCCGTTGAGTTTGGCTTCAAGTCTCCCGTCTTCAGCTTGATATTATTTCCCTTAGACTCCACACTACAGATTGAGATAACCTTCAGATAATCTTTTTTTTTCAAACAAATCCAGATTTTTTTTTCATCAGCCCTGCTCTGAGATCTATGCAACCTTGCAATCCGTGCAGCTCCAAAATCCATGTAGCTCTGGAATCTGTGGCTTTGAAGAGCGTGCAACTTTGAAATCGGTAAAGGGAGGGGCAATTGCTTTCACGTTCGTGCGATGCCCCTCCTCTCCCTCATGGACTGAACTAGAAAGAGGGAGGCTCATGGAGGGAGTTTCATCGGCGGCCTCTCCGGTGACGGTGCTGGGCAGAGTCGGCGACATGGGGAGAAATGTCCAGCATAGGTGGGGTTCCAATAGCTGGTGGCAGAGGGAGGAGCTTGGAATCGGGATGCAGATGACGGGTGGAGGAGGACGGGAGAGGAGCGATCCGGGAAGTAGGTCGGTGGGACGGGGCATCCGGGGCATCGCAGCGGTGAGGAGCAGGTCAGTGGAGGATGGAACAGGGGAGGAGCAATCCAGGGTTCGGGCAGTGTCCTCTGGTCGATGAGGCATCATGGGCAAGATCTGGCAGGGATCGCAGTGGTCGGACGTCGTGGAGAAGGGGCAGTGGCAGAGATCGGGGCAGGAAGATGGAGGCGGTCGTGGCTTGATTTCGGGGAGGAGGGTCACCGGAGGACTCATATGACGGCGATCTGAGGTGAGAGGGTAGTAGCTAGTGGCTCTGCTCCGGCGATGATGGACAAGAGGTAGTGTGCGTCGCTCGCTTGGCTTGGTCAGCATGGATCTCCCGGATAGAGGGAGGCGATGGAGTCGGGGTGGCGCGCTCGGCTTGCAGGCATCACATCGAAGATGGATCTGGAGGAGTCCGATGTCATCGACGTTGATCGGCAAGGAGGGGGGGTGCTTTCCAGATGGTGGTGATCACGATCAGAGGTGGTGGAACTAAGATGGACTTGGATCTGGACGGAGGATGACGGTGAATCAAGCGGTGGTGGTTGTCGACTGATGGCATGGGAGCAGGGAGGATCCGGCGGGAGATGGGGTGTTGACGAGGCGTCACAGTGGTGAGGAGATCCGACGGGGAGATGAGGGGTCAGATGGATCAAGGAAGGAGATGATGGGAATAACTCAAGGATAAGTTGGGGATAAGTAGAGGATAGCTGGAATAATAGGAATAAAATGGGATAAAAAGGAAATAACGGATACCCATACCAATACTTTTTTTCTATTTTTCTTTTTCTCTCTTTTTTTTCCTTTCTTTTATTTTTTTCAAACCTAATCCTCTCCTGCTCTAATATCAAAATTGATGCGGGACAAAAGGGGGGGCTAGGAGGATCGTTGGAGAGCTGAGAAGTCTCCTGTGATTAGGGTCAAGAAGGCGGAAAAAAGATGCAGGGAAAAGAAAGATGGATACTCTATAGACTTGGAACTTACCTTCATGGAGAGACGTCGCACCTCTAGGGCATCTCACCCACCCCACTACATGCAGTCTAGGGCATCCCACCCATCTCACTACATGCGAAGCCTAGGGCATCCCATCCAAATCGCTACCTAGGGCCGTGAAGGAGAAGCTCCAAGATCATAGAGGGGACTCAGCAATGGAGAAGATAACTAGGGCCTCACGCCCATCGATGCTCGAAAGGAAAGGTAGTGGGGTCTCACACCCCTCGACACCCACAGGTGAAGGAACGATGGGCCTCATGCCCACTCCTAACGGTGGCAGAACCAAGAACACTCTTTTCAAAAATTCATATTCTTCATTATTTTCAATAAAAGAGGGGTCCTTATATAGGGACCAATTACTTAGGAAGCAAGTAAATAAAATATATGTACCACAATCCTTCCTGATTTGCTGAATGACAACATGGAAGGTTTTATATAATTTCCAATAAAAAACTCAAGAAAAATAAGGAAAGAAGAGGAGGAGCAAGGGGGGGACCATGTGGGGCGCCAAACACCTGCTCTCTTTGGCTCGGGGTGGACCATAACTTTCCTTAGTTGCTTGGCATGAATTAAGGGATTCATATTTATCCACTTGACCTTCCTTTCTCACTTAATGGTATGTGGAGTTGATGTGCCTGGAGGGTGAAAGGGGTGTGCTGGGACTCCACGTGGCCGCTGAGGTGGCTGGGCTCTCAGGTCCCCATCAATAGATCTCTCTAATAGTTAGATTGATTAGTCTATAAATCTAAATGGACCTGATTTGTGGCTCAGTGGTCAACCCGAGTCTTTAAACTAGTCTAATCGAGTCTGATGAACCAATTGGTATCTAAGGTAAGTATGGCATTTGATCATGGTTCTATGGGGCTCCTCTTACCTGGCCAACCCGGTTGGTGTCTAAGGCAAGATGGTTAATGGTGAAACCCATCCTATGATCTCACTTACCTGGCCAATATGGTCAATCATAATTGATGAGGTAGCTCACTGACTCGTGTTAATCCATGTCACCTAAGCTTAATCAGTCTTGACTGATTTAAGGTTCCCATGGATTATTAGTTTCTGAACCCCTTTTTTATGACTAATGTAGTTAGTGGGAGGTTAATCCTTGTCTTCTTATCTATTTCATCTGTCACATTAAAGTTAAACCCTCTAAATTATTAGGTCCATAAAAGGATGAAGTACATAGAAGCACCCCTCTTATAGGAGTCAACAATTGATTTTTCTAGGGGGCTCTTCTTTATGTAAACTTTTAACAAAAATAGACTTACTACCATGTTGTAGGAAGTAGGGTTGTTCAATGAAATCATCCTACAAAAACTTTGAGAACACTTGAAATAGAGTTAGTAAACAAATACATGCTCTAATATTTAGTTATCATCAAAATCATTCCAGGGGTCAATAGTTCGATTCCTCCTTTCGGACACTCCATTTAATTGAGGTGTCCCTGGAGGTGTCCATTGAGAGAGAATCCCATTCTTCTTAAGATATATCAGAAAATCACCAGAAAGATATTCACCACCTTGATCTGATTGAAGGATTTTGATATACTTTCCAGTTTATTTTTCTATTTCATTACAATATTGTTTAAACATTTCAAATAATTTAGATTTATATCTCATCAAGAAGATATAACCGTACCTTGAAAGGTCATCTATAAATATAATGAAATAATTATACCCACCTCTAGCACTAATATTCATAGGTCTGCATACATCAGTATATACTAGACTTAGAATTTCTTTCGCTTGTTCACCTTTTCTAGTAAAAGGTGATTTTGTCATCTTTCCAAGAAGATAGGACTCACAAGTTGGTAGCGAATCACATTTACTAATCTCGAGAAGACCCTCGCTTTTCAACCTGTTTATCCTGTTCTTGTTGATATGACCTAGCCTACAATGCCATAGATATGCTTTGTTGACATTATCTATCCTAGGGCATTTGCTAAATGTATATACTACACTAATTGGTCGCAATAGTATAGAAATGCCATTATTCATGTATCCATTCATCACAATAGAACCATTCCAATTGATTTTGCAAATGTCATTTTTTATTGATAGTTCATAACCATATGGCCGACTGCCCTACAGAAATGACATTCAAAATGAAAGACAAATAATAATGACACTCATTCAAAATGATTGTACAAGACTCGAAAACTAATTTGAGGGTTTCCAATGCCAGGACTGGAACTTGGCTTCCATTTCCCATGTTCAAGGATCTCTCACAATCATCTAATTTCCTACTAACTTGAAGTCCCTGCAAAGAATTACAAATATGAATTGGATTTCTAATATCCAATACCCAGTTAGTAGTATTGTAGATAGAGAAACTACAAGGTGTTATCATATAAATACCTTGTCCAGCACTGCCCTATTGCTTCTTCTTCTTAGACCTGTTCGGGTCAAGGGATGCAATATAAAGAGAATAGTTCCTCTTCCAATGATCCTACTTCTTATAGAAGAAGCACTTCGCCTGACTCTTATCAACCTTCACATTCTTGACCTGACTGGGCCCAGAAGCATTTTGCACCTTCTTTTGTTTATTTCTTCTTTTCCCTTTCTTAAAGGGATGATGCCCTGCAGAGGATCCTCCCACTAGATTTACCATCCCTTTATTGAGTTGGTGGTCTTTCTCATAAGTCAACAGTAACCCCAACAACCATGGTAGTTAACTGTAGGCTTATTCATTCTAAAATGATCAAGAAAGTCTAGATAAGAAGAGGATGGGGAATTCAGTATCGCATCTTTCCGGAGCTGTTCATGCAAGGAACATCCAAGCTTGCCCAAATGCTTAATCATCTTGATCATGTACAATACATGATCAGTGACTGAGGCTCCATCAAGCATCCACGCATTGTAGATAGGACAGGAGACCCTGTACCTCTCAATGTCACCTGGTGTACCAAAGGACTCCTTCAACTTTTGAAGGATCTCCTTCGACGAGCTTTCTCGAATTTGTGACTGAACTCATCATTCATCACTGCCAACATGATGCATCGGACAATGGTCCTATCAGAGAGCCACTTCTGATAATCTGAGGAATTACTTTAATTCCTTAGTGGGTACTAGAACCTAATAGACAACACATGAGCCCGACTTTGGCCAGCCCACCCATGCGCATCTAAAGGTAAATTCTTTAGCCGATTACTTCTCTAAGTAACTTCTAGTATTTAGATTTTGCCACAAGGTGCACTTCAATCGGCCTTTAGGCCTCCTATTGAAAGTCCCGGTTAGGTCCAACCATTAATATGATAAAATTCAATGCTTCCAACTAATGAATAATAGGTCCCGGTTAGCACCACCGGTGCCCAGGGGATCTTTTGCAGGTTGATCGGCTGAGGAGCTCTCCAGCATAGCAAGGCAAGCCCGGTCCAGGGGTGAGCATAGCAACAGATTCGCACTAGAAGGAGGGCGGCCCGCTGAACCTTCGTTCCGCTCTTTACTCTAAAAGGAGAGATTGACTTAAGAAAGTTGTCCATGGTAAGGGGAAGAACACGAAGCGTCTCCACCAGAGGGAGGCATTCTCCCCATAGGCCTGAAGCACCTCGCGGAGAGGACGCCATGGCCACCGCCACCGAGCCTACAATCACTCTGGGGCTGCAGTAATTCCAGATGCTGGTAAACCGTATGAGACACTTACCTCAGTGGTCCAACATTTTTAGGAAGCGGCTGACAACCGGTGGTAGCCACCCGCGGTGTCCTGCATCAATCACCAACCAGCTGTCGGGGGGAGTCAGTAGCCCGAGGAGCCACCACCCTCTCCCACGCTGCTTCGGGGCCCCAAAGGTCTTTGAGGGCTCATGCTAGCAGGAAGAGAGCGAGGTCGGCTTCCCTGTCTTTCGTTGACTCCACTCCTCCGGGTGGTCGGTGCCCTGCTGAAGATCCACATGACTACAGTAGTAAGATCATGCGCATGGAAGAGCGCATGGCGGAGATCATCGAGAGCTAGAAGGCCAAAGGGGGGCAGGCGTCGACACCTGCCCGCCTTTTTCTGCCGAGATCTTGGGGGAGCCCATCCCCCGACACTTTAAAATTTTCCAGGTGGACACCTACGACAGCACCACCGATCCACTGGATTATTTGGGCACCTACAAAGCCCATATGATAGTATATGGCACCTCTGACGCCCTCCACTATATCGCCTTCCCGGCCACCATGAAGAAGGCTGCCCGGATGTTGTTCATAGCCATCCGACCAGGTACGATCCGGTCTTTTTCTCAACTTGAGACTCTTTTTCTTTCACATTTCAGGACATGCAGTCGAGCCCCGAAGAACACTGACTGCCTCTTCCTTATACTCCAGAAGGAGGGGGAGACCCTCCGGGACTACATGGCCCGCTTCAACTCAACGGCCATGGAAGTCCCAGACTTGAATGAGGCGGTAGCAATGTTCGCCTTTAAGAGAGGGCTCCGGTCATCCTGGCTTATATTCTCCCTGGACAAGAAGTTTCCAAAGGACTACACCGAGCTGTTGACCAGGGTCCACAAGTACGCCCTGGCAGAGGAGAATCTGCAATCCACCGCCAAGCGGAGGGGAGATCAACTACTAAGAAGTGGGGTGACAAGGCCCCCGCATTCCAACCTCCTGGCGATGACAGCTGACCCACTCGACACCGAAGCCCAAAGCCGAGAGACTTCTTTAAGAAATTTGAGACTTATGCGCCCCTCTCCCTTTCGAGAGAGAAAATTCTCATGGAAATTGAGAATGAGGCTTACTTCCAAAGGCCTCGACCGATGAGGGGCCCCCCTGCCGTCAGAAATAAGAACAAGTACTGCTGGTTCCACAGGGACCATAAGCATGACACTAAGGAGTGCCTCCAACTGAAGGATGCTATCGAAGACCTCATCAGGAGAGGGTACCTGAGCAAATACGTCCGTCCCCGCCGGGATCGACCTGAAGCTTCAACTGTCAGAGACCCACCTGAAGAGGCTGAACTCCCCAACCAACATCCGACGGGCAGAGGTGTTGGCATGTTGCATCGAAGATCCAACTAGGGGCCTGGAAGGGGCCAGGATATTACGAAGAGGCCTAGGGGCTCTGGTATGATCAGTTTTTCTGATGAAGATCTTTTGGAACCCCATCTCCCAGGAGATGACCCTATCGTTGTGTCAGCAATCATTGCCAATTATGATGTAAAACGTGTCCTTATAGACAATAGAAGTTGTGCGGAAGTTTTGCTGTATGATGCTTTTGTTCGGATGAATTTGTCTAGGTCAAGGCTGCGGGATTCCTTAGTGCCGCTCACTGGCTTTGGGGGAATCTCCGTTGGAGTAGAAGGGAAAATAACCTTACCCGTAACTCTTGGGATGGAACCCCGCCAACGAACTTTTTCTATCAACTTTGTGGTCATCCGTACAACCTCGGTGTACAATGCCATCCTAGGCCGACTGGCCCTGAACAAGTTCCACGCCATCGTATCCACTTATCATTTGCTTGTAAAGTTCCCGACTCGTCACGGGGTCGGGGAACTAAGGGGAGACCGCAGGATGGCCAGATAATGTCTGGCCATACATTATAGGCAGCTGGATGGGCGCCCCACATTAGAATAACTGGATCCTAGGGATAAAACTGATGACTATGGTCAGCCTGTCGAAAAGGTCGTGTTTGTTCCACTTAGAGAGGATGACCATACTAAAGTACTCCAAATCGGAAGCATGCTAAGTGAGGAAGCCCAACAGGAACTGATAGGGTTCTTGACAAGCAGCGCTGATGTTTTTGCCTGGTCGGCCTCCAATATGCTAGGCATCCCATCGGATGTCATTACTCACCAACTCAAGGTGGATCCAACGTATAGACCCATCCGATAGAAGAAAAGAAGCTTTGCCACTGAAAGGCAAAAGGCCATTGAAGAAGAAGTGAAAAAAACTCCTCGATGCCGGTTTTGTTAGGGAGTCCCACTATCCAGAATGGGTGGCCAAGTCGTTATGGTGAAGAAGGCCAGTGGACAGTGGAGGATCAGCGTGGACTATACGGACCTCGATAAGGCCTGTCCGAAGGATAGCTTTCCCCTGCCAAAAATTGACCAACTGGTGGATGCTACAGCTGGCCACCAGCTATTGAGCTTCATGGATGCATTCTCTGGGTATAACTAGATCAGGATGCACCCCGAGGACAAGGAGAAGACGGCCTTTGTCATGGACAGGGGATTGTATTTTTACAGGATGATGCCTTTCGATCTGAAGAATGCGGGCACCACCTTCCAGCGGCTAATCAACCGAGTCTTTGAAGGGCAACTCGGAAGGAATATGAAGGCTTACATTGATGACATGATTATCAAAAGCCTCCGAAGGGCAGACCATATCGAGGACTTGCAGGAGTCCTTTGACGCGTTGAGACATCATCGGATGAAGTTAAACCCTGCCAAGTGTATCTTCGGGGTGACCTCTAAGAAATTTCTTGGTGCCCTAGTCATCCAAAGGGGTATTGAGGTCAACCTAGAGAAGATCAAGGCCATCATGGACATGGCACATCCAATCAGTAAGAAGCAGGTAGAGGAGCTCATAGGTCGTATTGCCTCTCTCAGCTGCTTCATTTCTCGGTCGGCTGAGAAGTCTTTGCCCTTCTTCAAAACTTTACGCTGGTCGGACCGCTTTCAGTGGACCGACAAGTGCCAGTCGGCCTTCGAAGCCTTGAAGGACTATTTGAAGAACCCCCCGCTATTAGCCAAACCAATAGAGGGGGAGACATTGTACCTATACTTGTCGGCCTTTGACAAAGCCGTCAGCACCGTCCTTGTGCAGGTGGGGGGAGACGGCCAGCAGAAACCTGTCTATTACATCAGCAAAGTCCTCCACGATGCCAAGACAAGGTACCCTAAAGTCCAAAAGTTGGTTTACTCATTGGTCATGGCGACAAAGCACCTCCGGCCCTATTTCCAGGCGCACTCAATCGTCGTGCTGACCGGCCAGCCCCTCAAGGCAATCCTCCAAAGTCCTGACACCTCTGGATGGCTCGCTAAGTGGGCTGTTAGGCTGGGCAAGTTTGACATCTCCTTTCAATCCCGATCGGCCTTGAAAGCCCAAGTAATTACTGATTTTATTGCAGAATGCACATGGGGGCCGGAGGCCGCCTCTTCGATTACTGAAGTACCTGTGGCCGATCCAGCAGGAGAGAGCGAGCCCACCTAGACTCTTCATGTAGACAGAGCCTCCAATCTCGCTGGGTGTGGGGTAGGCCTGATTTTAGCCGACCCCAATGGACATTGTTTGTACTACGCCCTGCACTTCGCATTTCAAGTATCCAACAACCAGGCGGAGTACGAAGCTTTATTTGCAGGGCTGAAGATAGCTGGTGAGCTGGGCATCAGTAGAATTTGGGCCTTCTCTGACTCCTAGTTGGTAGTCAATCAAGTAAAAGGCGAGTTTGAAGCGAGGGACCCCACCTTGGCTAAGTACTTGGATAAGGTACGAGGCATTACATCTTTACTCAAGTCTTTCGAGATCCTCTATATACCTTGACTGCAGAACTCCCAGGCGGACGCTGTCACGATTGGCCACGGTCATGGCCGGCACCTCCGACCGGGCCTTTGTGGAGCATTTGCAACCTCCAAGCATTTCTAAAGAGCCAACCGACATCCATCAGGTTGAGCAGGAGCCATCTTGGATGCACCTGATCCGTACCTTTCTAGTTCAGGGCACTCTCCCAGATGACCTGGTTGAAGCCAAGCGTATACGCTCGACGGCTTCTAAATACGTCATCCTCGACGGAACCCTCTACAAGCGATCATTCTCACAATCATTGTTGAAGTGCTTGGGGTGAACTCAGGGAGGTCCACGAAGGCATCTACGATGACCACCTTAGAGGAAGATCCCTGGCCTACAAAATTATCCGGTAGGGATATTACTGGCCCACAATTTAAAAGGATGCGTCAGACTTTGTGCAGAGGTGCGATGCGTGTCAAAGGTATTCAGGTGTCCAAAGGAGGCCCGCCAGCCAGCTGACCCCACTCACAGCACCGTGGCCATTCGCCCAGTGGGGCATGGACATCCTGGGACCCTTTCTCCCAGCATCCGGCCAATGAAAATTCCTCCTCGTGGCCATCGATTACTTTACTAAATGGGTGGAGGCTGAAGCAGTAGCATAGATAACAAAAGCCAAGGTGGAGATGTTCGTCCGAAATTGCATTATCTTCAGATTTGGCATCCCACGGATGATCATCATAGATAATGGAAGGCAATTTGACAACTCAAGGTTTCGAGATTTTTGCCAGCAATACCACATTTTCCATCGGCTCACCTCGATCGGCCACCCGCAATCCAATGGAGAGGCGGAAGTCACCAACCGGACGATCTTGCATGGGTTGAAGACTCGCCTGAATGAGGCCAAAGGACTTTGAGCAGAAGAGCTTTATTCGGTACTGTGGGCATACCGGACTACCGCTCGGACGGCAACCGGAGAAACTCCGTTCAACTTGACCTATGGGAGTGAGGTAGTCATCCCCATAGAAATCTCTTTGCAATCCCTGCGGGTTGACCACCTCACCGAGCCGACCAACTCGGAACAATGAAGGGCTGACCTAGATTTGCTGGAGGAAACCAGGCTACGAGCAAGCATGAAGATGGCAACTTACCGGTAGAAGATGGCTCGATATTACAACTCGAGGGTTAAGGCACGAACCTTCCAGGTTGGGGACTTGGTCTTGTGGAGGATGAAGATCTCAAGGCTGACCGAGCAAGGAAAGCTTTCTCCTAATTGGGAGGGTCCCTACCGAGTCAGTGAAGTAATCCGGGCCGGGACCTACCAGCTTGAGTAGTTGGACGGGCAACAAATATCATGCCCGTGGAATGTAGACAACCTTCGCAAGTACTATCAATGAAGTCTATAGTTTCCTCCAAGCCCACTCCAAAAGTTCGACTCTGATCGGCAGAGGCTCTAGGGCAACCCACTCTGAAAGTTTGACTCCGGTCGGCAGAGGCTCTAGGGTAGCCCACTTCGAAAGTTCGACTCCGGTCAGTAGAGGCTCTAGGGCAGCCCACTCCGAAAATTAGACTCCGGTCGGCAGAGGCTCTAAGGCAGCCCACTCTGAAAGTCCGACTTCGATCGGTAGAGGCTCTAGGGCAGCCCACTGCGAAAGTTTGACTCCGGTCGGTAGAGGCTCTAGGGCAGCCCACTTCGAAAGTCCGACTCCGGTCGATAGAGGCTCTAGGGCAGCCCACTCCGAAAGTCCGACTCCGGTCGATAGAGGCTCTAGGGCAACCCACTCCAAAAGTCCGACTCCGGTCGACAGAGGCTCTGGGGTAGCCCACTCCGAAAGTCTGACTCTGGTCGGCAGAGGCTCTAAGGCAGCCCACTCTGAAAGTCCGACTTCGGTCGGTAGAGGCTCTAGGGCAGCCCACTCCGAAAGTTCGACTTCGATCGGCAGAGGCTCTAGGGCGGCCCACTCTGAAAGTCTGACTCCGGTCGGCAGAGGCTCTAAGGTAGCCCACTCCGAAAGTTGACTCCGGTCAGTAGAGGCTCTAGGGTGGCCCACTCCAAAAGTCCGACTCCGATCGGCAGAGGCTCTAGGGCAGCCCACTTCGAAAGTCTGACTCCAGTCGGCAGAGTCTCTAGGGCGGCCCACTCCGAAAGTCCAACCTTGGTCGGCAATCACCGCACATAGCCCATGAGGGATTGCGTGAAGAATAGATGGCAAACCTGAGCCACCTGACAAAGCAAACAGGGAGCAACTCTCCTGGTTCATGAGCCCAGACTGAATGGTTGCCAACATTCTCGCTTCGGACCTCAAAAGGCCGACCGAGAATACTTGGGAATTTTACTAACTATCCGAGCCAGGCCGGTGCCGAATGGCCACCCGAAAAAGAAAATGACCTGTGGTACGAAGAAGCCGACCGAAAATACTTGGAAAAATTTTAGAAGAAAAAGAAAGTAACCTATGACACAGAGAAGCCGACTGGAAAGACTTAGAAAGATTTTGAAAGAAAGAAGGCATTTATCCCACATATACGCATAAGACAACGGCTAAGTTTTTCATTAAATCCAAAAGCAGATGCTTACAGAAGGTGGGTCGGACCTTTACAAACCCCTCAGGTCGGACCCACAGAAGATACATCAGGGGCCTCGACTTCGGCCCCGTCTGCTACAACCGAAGGGACAACAGGGACTGCATTGCTAGGGGGCTCGACCAAGACGTCCGCTGCCTTTGCTTCGGCTCCGGCCTCTTCAGCTTCACCTTCGGCTTGAGGCTCTCCCTCCTTTGCAGGCTCTTTCAGTTCCATGCTTGACAGGTCCAGTTCTGGGAAAAGTAGGCCCACCTTCTTCAAGCAATCGTCGTAACCTTCTTTGTAGAAGTCCGACGGTGCCTCTTCGACCTCCTCGTCGAAGTCGAGCGAGGCCTTATATGTCGTTATCGCCTCCTGGACCTGCCTCGCGACCTGCTCCCTAGCTTCCTCAAGCTGGGCCATCAGCTGTGCTACCGCGACCCTTTTGGCCTGTGCTCTTTTGTTGGCCTCTAAGAACCGACCCTCCTCCTCCTGTAGCCGACACGTGAGGGAAGCCACTTTTGCCTTCCTCTTCTTCAGTTTGGCCTCTCGATCGGCCAGTCGGCCCTCTGCCTCCTTCAGAGCCTCCTTCGATGATTTGGTCTCTGCTTGAGCGGCCGACGCCCTCACCTTCGTAGATTTTAGGGACGCCTCCAAGGTAGCTTGGGTTGCCTCCATGGCGGTCCGAGCAGCCTCCAGCTCTTGTACCTTTCTAGCAAAAGTCTTCGTTGCAAGGAGTACCCGGTCGATACCATCGTCCATCAGTGAAACATCGTGAAGAAGCTATAGATACGAGACTAAGTTAGGGCCGAAAGAAGGAGAAAAGGAAGCAAGGGATTAGGTAAGGTGCCTTACCCTCATGAGATTGCGGTAGGATTCTACCGCCACATCGCTCAGGTTTCTCTGGATTGACCGCTCCCGATCAAAGTCGGTCATCGTCCCTCTAAGCAGGCTCCGTGCTCTCCGGGGGTAGTCCAGAGCATTCCAATGTTGGAACTCCTCCTGGTGGACTTCGTCATCCGATTCCTTTTCGGCCCCCTCGTCGTTGGCCCCTTCCACGACTATTCCTTTTCCCTTGCCCTCTAAGGGCCCTGCTGTGTCTAGGCTAATGGGCACGGGGGCTGGCACAGTCGGTGCACCATGTAGTTCCGATCGCTCCTGCTCTTGTGGGATGGCTGACTCCCCGATGATAGATGAAGCCTCGGACGCCTTCCGAGCCAACACCTCAGTAAGAGGGGTGTCGTCCTCGTCGGACTCCACCTCCACGATGGGTGCGGGAGGCTTCTCCTCCCGCTTCTTCTTCTGCCTTTCGACCATCGATGTTGGAGCCGACCCTGGGGCGGGCCTTTTTCGCACTGCCCGTTGAATGACTTTGGCCTTATCTATCTTCCTCATCCCCCTTCCTATTGCAAAGAAATCCAGGGTTAGTCAAAGAAAGAAAGACAACAAAGACAAGAGGGTGAACTGTGAGAAAGGAGTTCGGCCCTTGCCTAAAGATCTCTGGGAGCTGATCCCTGCCCGGTGAAGGCGGTCTTCGCCCAGCAGTTCAAATGCTGTGGTCAGACCAGCTCCACTGATTTCATTGAAACTGGCTTGGTCGGCCATCAGGATCGACCTCCCCTCTCGGAGCCTTGCCCATGGCTCCCTCCACAAGGGCTCGAACCCCCCGGGCTGAAGACTGCTCACGATAAAGAACCTGGCCTTCCACCCGTGGACGGCTGACGGAAGACACTTTAAGATTTTTCGGCCGGGACGGGGACTAAACATCCACCATTCCCGGCTCCTAAAGTCTTTCTTCAAGAGAAAGAAGTTGTCGAAGAGGGGTAACCTAGGTTCGAGTCCAACCCTACTATACAATATGACAAAACAGCATATGATTCGATGCTGTTCGGAGTTAATTATGCCGGGGTTACCCTATAGTACCGGAAGACCTCTACAAAGAAAGGGTGCAACGGGAACCTCAGACCGGCTTTCAGGTGGGACTCGTACATTAGCAAAGTCCCTGGCCCTAACAGACTGTTCGCTCTCCCCTCTTGGCCCGGTAGTGTGAGGTGCAGAGTGGTGGGGGTTCCATACACGGCCCTAAGGTTCTTGACTCGCTCTCAGGTCATGGTCGATGGAATCTCGCTCGGCCCTGGTTGCCTAGGTCTATGGACTGGGCCCCTACTAGTGGTCGCCATTAATATTGAAGAAGAAGGACTTGGGAGCTAACCTGGATATGAACTTCTAAGAGCCGGGTCTCACGGAGGAAGAAGGAGTTCTCTCTCGCAAAGCATACACGCAGCCGGAAAATCTTCCCAGAGCATGTCGCCCCTCCTTTTATAGATCTCTGGGGGGGGCACCGCCTCTATCTCCATGGGCGTTTCAACCACCCCATAGGGAGGTGTGTTTGTCCATATCCCCGAGATCGAAATGACAGGCCGATCTTGATGGCAGACGGTGATCCGTGCAAGTTGAAAGTTAAAAAGGGGCTTTTGCAGATGCCTACACTAAGCATGCAAGAGCGCATGGAGCAGGTAAGTATTTTAAAATAATTTTAAAATACAAAACGGAAAAACCTGCTCTGCACAGGATCTAACACGATCTGGAAGCATGTACAGATAAAAACACGTCATATAATGGGTATGGAATATTTATAAAATATTTTACAAATCCAGATCTACATTGCAAGAGAAAAAAAATTAAAACAATACCTTATTCCCTCCTGGAATAAGTCTGGAATAGACCTGGTATTGCAAGAATAGCGGGAATAACTTTATTCCCGTTGTCTTCAACCTCCAGCATGTTGAAGACCCTGTTTTTCTCCTTCAAAATAGTAACCAAAAGGTGGCAATAGGACCTCTTTTTCCTCCCAAATCGGAACAGCAGCCAGGGGGTAAGATGTTCTTTGATCTTCAACCAAAATCTGCAAAGGAAAAGCACCAAAAAGGATCTACCAAATCAACCAAAACTTGCTGAAAAATAATTTCTGCTGTAGGAAAAATAGCAAGTTGGTTCTTTGAATTTGGAGCAGCAACAGCAAATTTGGTTCGACTCTCTTGCTCCCAGGAGTAAAGAGATACTCCCTCTAGAGGGGAGAAATGCCAGGGGCTCACGGATCCTCTCCCTTGCGCAGTGCTAGCCATA
The DNA here is from genome assembly GCA_021397845.1 of Areca catechu. Lineage (NCBI taxonomy): Eukaryota > Viridiplantae > Streptophyta > Magnoliopsida > Arecales > Arecaceae > Areca > Areca catechu. The sequence continues at coordinate 121,078,833 of CM038043.1, forward strand.
GAAAGGAACTTAGTCACGGTTGATGGCAGCAACTCTGGTTTGCTGCAATGAATCGATTTGAGCACTACAATCAACAAGGATCAAGGCTTGTTTCTCTCCCTAAATCTCTCCAAACCTCAGCCCCAACAGCACCCGATGGATTGAAGGAATAAGTGAAGAACTCTCGTTGTTTTTCAGCCCAAAACAGCAACTCCCAGCCAAAAAAAAACATTGTTCACCCAAAGAACAGGGCCTGCTGTATTTATAAACAGCAGAGAGAAAAAAGGGAGAGGCAGGGAGACGAAGAGGCTCAAAGAGTAGGTTGCTGTTCTCCAAATAAAACGGCAATAAAAAGAGAGGAATGGCAGTGGGTAGAAGGAGTGGAGGAGGTGTCGGTTCGGTCACAGGGCGCTTGGAATTCATCTAACATGTAATCACCGTGTAAACCGGTCATGGGAAGAAAAAGCAACGGTTCAATTAATTTTTGGGTTTAAATCAATTAAACCCAAAGGTTCAAAAGAAAAAATCGGTCCAAGCCAATAAACCAGATTGGTTCAATCCCAAAATTTTTGGTTCAATCTAATTTAACCGGTCCAAGCCCAATTAAATTTTGTTCAATTGGTTCACAACCAATTGGAGGCCGAATTCAGCTCTAAATCAGTTCAAAATTAATTCAGAAAAATCCTGGCGCAGACCTGGTCAGCCCGGAACAATTTTTGGTTGACGCAAACAAGGGCAAGACCGGGAAAAGAGTGCTCAAAAAAATTCCGTGACCATAAAACCGAGATGATTCCCAATCATAATCGGTATCCAGATCAGAGAGTTATCCTCTGTGGCATGTGACCTCATAGGTTCGAACCTAAACGGTAGTACTGGAACGATTCCAGTACCAGCACAGGAAACCATCTAGCAATGGGTCCCGACGTCCGGATAGGTCGAAGATGCGGGAGCATACTATCGAACCTCAGGCATATGGTTACTGTATAATTCATCCCTTTGACCTCTAATGCTCAGGACGACTGATATTGGGCTACCAACCCTGACTGAGTCAGTCGACTATGTGTCTCAACCTCGCAAGCCCAGTGACTGTTCACTAGGGTTACCCCGACCGAGGATTTGCTAAATTGAGATACGGCGAGACATTCAATCCAAACTGTTTGGACAGGTCAATTCCATCTTGGTCCATCACTGCTCCACAACTACTTGCCTGTACCCAAAACCTTCCATCACCGGATTAAAAATCCGGGTAGTCTGGCACCAAAGCATAGGGAGTTGCTTGCAAGCTACCGTGATGACCTCAGGTCATAGGGACACATATACCCATATCCAATCGTGAGTATCCCTTTGGCAGAAAGGGGTTTCACGGAGTCACGTTCAATGAGATATGATATATCCCACTTGCAGATCACATCAGTGTCACCACACTCATTTGGTCAAGAGGACAACCAAATGATGTGAACTGTAACAACCTATACTTGATATATTGCCGTCCAGTACAATATATCCTTTGGCTGTGAACAAGGTTTAAGGACCAGTCGATACATCCTCTCTGTATTGAAAACAGTGTAGCCCTAAGGACTTCATCACATGGAAAGAGTTCATTTTTAGGGAAATACAATATGTGATGAGCTGCCAAAAATAATAATTTCATTAATTCATAAAATGAATACAATACTCAGCACAACCGCCTACAACCCAGGCGATTGGCTTTGGGACACAATTCCCAACAACTCCCACTTGTACTAAAGCCAATTAGAAGAGTATCTTATACCCATTTCCCATTTACAATAGTCGAACTCTTTGATTCCAAGGGCTTTAGTGAAAGGGTCGACTAGATTTTCTTTTTCATCGATCTTCAGAAGATTGATGTCGCCTCGCTCCATGATTTCTCGTATGAGGTGGTAGCGCCGCAATATGTGCTTGGTGCGGTGCTGAGCTTTAGGCTCCTTAGCTTGAGCAATGGCTCCAGTGCTGTCATAGTACACCGGAACAGGACCATCTAGGGAAGGTGCCACCCCTAGCTCTCCAAGGAACTTCCGCAACCACACAGCTTCCTTTGCTGCATCTGATGCTGCAATATATTCTGCTTCGCATACCGAGTCTGCAACAGTTGCCTGCTTGGAACTTTTCCAGTAGATCGCTCTTCCGTTCAGGGTAAATACAAACCCTGACACACTCTTGCTATCATCTCTATCTGACTGGAAACTGGAGTTAGAGTACCCCACAAGTTTCAAGTCAGGTTCTCCATAAATCAGCCATTGATCTTTAGTATTTCTTAAATACTTAAGGATGGTCTTAACTACCTTCCAATATGCCTCACCTGGATCAAACTGGTATCTACTCACTACTCCTAGTGAGTATGCCACGACTAGTCTAGTACAAGTCATAGCATACATGATAGAGCCTACTGCAGAAGCATAAGGTACTCTACTCATGCGCTCTCTTTCCTCAGGAGTTGTCGCACAATCCTTCTTGGAAAGAGTAATTCCAGAACCTATCGGAAGATAGCCTTTCTTGGAATTTTCCATGTTGAACCATTTCAGCATGGTGTCAATGTACGTAGACTGGGACAGTCCTAAAAGCTTCTTAGATCTATCTCTATAGATCTTCATACCTAGTATGTAAGAAGCTTCATCCAAGTCCTTCATGGAGAACTGAGATGATAACCAGACCTTTATTCCTTGTAATGCTGCGATATCATTCCCGATTAAGAGAATGTCGTCAACATACAGTACTAGGAATACAATCACAGAATGATTAACCCATTTATAGATGCACGGTTCTTCTCCGTTCTTAACGAAGCCGTACGATTTGATACACCTATCAAACCGTAAGTTCCAACTTCGAGATGCTTGCTTGAGTCCATCGATGGACCTCTACAATTTGCATACTTTTGATTCATCTGTGGATGTGAACCCTTCAGGCTATATCATATACACCTCCTCTTCCAACATTTAGGAAAGTGGTTCGGACATCCATCTGCCAGATCTCGTAATCAAAATATACTGCCAAAGCAAGCATGATCCGAATAGACTTGAGCATTGCCACAGGGGAGAATGTCTCGTCATAATCGATACCATATCGCTGACGATACCCCTTGACAACCAGACGGGCTTTATAGATTTCTACCTTCCCATCTGCGCTGCTTTTCCTCTTGAAGATCCATTTACACCCGATGGGTTTTATTCCTTCAGGCAGATCAACCAATGTCCAAACATTGTTGATTTCCATGGACTCCATTTCGGATCGCATGGCTCCAAGCCATGCCTCAGAGTCAGATCTCTGAAGTGCATCCAAATAGGTGATCAGATCCTCATTGTTCTCATCGAGCTCAATGGGATCGCCATCCCGGACCATGAAACCGTAGTATCTGTCTGGCTAACGCGGTATTCTACCAGATCTCCTAATGGGTTCAGGGTGTGAGTCAATCACAGCCGGTTCCATGATGTCCTTAGAGTGTGCATGTTCTTCTATTGGCTGAACTTCATCAAGTTCAATCTTAGAGGCTATAGTTCCTTCTCCAAGGAACTCCTTTTCCAAAATGATAGCTCTAAGAGCAACGAACACTTTTTGTTCATTCTCCAAATAGAAGAAATACCCTTTGATTTCCTTAGGATAACCAACGAATAAACACCTGTCAGACTTAGGACCAAGTTTGTCTGCGTCTAAACATTTTACGTAAGCCGGACAACCCCAGACCCGAAGGTGTGAGATTGAGGGTTTACGTCCATTCCACATCTCATACAGAGTGGAGACAACAGACTTACTTGGAACATTATTTAACAAGTAACAGGCTGTCTGAAGCGCATATCCCCAAAAGGATAGCGGCAGAGTTGCAAAGCCCATCATTGATCGAACCATGTCCAACAAGGTTCGATTCCTCCTTTCGGACACACCATTCAACTGCGGTGTTCCTGGAGGAGTCCACAGAGAGAATTCCATTCTCCTCAAGATATGTCAAAAATGCACTAGATAAGTATTCACCACCTCGATCAGATCGAAGGGTTTTAATACTTTTTCCAGTTTGCTTTTCTACTTCATTATAGTATCGTTTGAACATTTCAAACGACTCAGACTTATGTCTCATTAGAAAGACATAACCGAACCTCGAAAAGTCGTTTGTAAATGTAATAAAATATTTGTATCCTCCTTTGGCACTTATTGACATCGGTCCACATACATCAGTATGTATTAGACTTAGGAGTTCTGTAGATCGTTCACCTTTTCCAGAAAAAGGTGACTTGGTCATTTTACCAAGTAAACAGGATTCACAAGTGGGCAGTGATTCAGAATCACTGACCTTGAGAAGTCCATCTCCTCGCATCTTGTTTATCCTATTTTGGTTAATATGACCTAGTCTACAGTGCCAAAGATACAAATTATTGACATTATTTAACCTTGGACGTTTGCTAGAAGTGTACATTACACTAACAGGCCTTGATAGTACATATATGCCATTATTTAATCTAGCTTTCATTATAACACCATTATTCAAAATAACATTGCAAAACTCTCCTTTTATTGATAGTTCAAAACCACAATTGGCCAAAAGGCATACAGAGATTATGCACATAATGAAACTAGGACAATAGTGACATCGACTAGTTCGATAGTACAAGACTCAAAGACAAGACGCAGGACTCCAACCACCAGTACTGGAATACGATTTCTATTCCCGATGCTCAGAAACTGTTCTCCATCTTCAAATCTTCTGCTAACTTGAAGTCCCTGTAACGAATTACAAACATGAATTGGACTACCAGTATCCAATACCCAGTTAGCAGTATCAACAATTGAGTAATTACAAGGTTTTATCATATAAATACCTTGTTCAGCAGACTTTTCTTTCTCGGCCTATTCGGATCAAGGGATGCAATGTAAAGAGGACAGTTCCTCTTCCAGTGTCCCTTCTTCTTGCAGTAGAAGCACTCTGCAGAAGACTGATCAGCCTTATACTTCCTGGTCTGACTCGGGCCAGGAGCATTCTGCACCTTCTTTCCCTTTTTATTCATTTTCTTATTCCCTTTCTTAAAGGGACGACGACCTCTACTTCCTCCCACTAAATTCACCACCCCTTTATTAAGTATTGGTGGTCTTTCTCGAAAGTCTGCAGCAACCCCAAAAGACCATGGTAGTTTACTGCAGGCTTGTTCATTCTGTAATGATCAAGAAAGTCAAGATAGGAGGAGGGAAGAGAATTCAGGATCGCATCCTTGCCAAGCTGCTCGTGCAAGGGGCATCCGAGTTTGCCCAGTTTTTCAATCAGCTCGATCATGTACAGTACATGATCAGTGACTGAACCACCATTCGGCATCTTGGAGTTGTAGATGGCACAAGACACTTTGTACCGTTCTACATCATCCGGGGTGCCAAAGGATTCCTTCAATTTTTGAAGGATTTCATAGGTTGGGCCTCCTCGAATTTGCGACTGAACTCGTCGTTCATTGCCACAAGCATAATGCAACGGACAGTAGTCCGATCAGAAACCCACTTCAAGTAAGCATCTCTGACCATACTCCGTGCATTTGCAGGAGGGATTTCAGGCGCCGGATCCGTTATCACATAGAGGATCCGTTCATGCTCCAGAACAATTCTTAACCTTCGATACCAAGTATCGAAGTTATGACCCTTCAACTTCTCGTTATCGAGAAGTGACCGGAGCGATAAGTTTGAAGACATCTGAAAAGAAAACAAGACCAAATTAGTTTATGAATTAATAACTTAACCAAAAGACTTCGACTTTAGTCTAAAGGTTTCTCCCACTAATTTTTCAGATTGGTAGCCTTAAACTCCAATCCGTGAAAATAAGATCTTTTCAAGTGGGTACTGAAATCCAATACGCCTCGCATGAGCCCGACTATGGCTAGCTCACCCATACGAGCCTAAAGGTAGGTTCGTAAACCAATTGTTTCCCTAAACAATTTTCAGTATTTTATTTTGCCCCAAAGAACACCCCAATCAGCCTAGGGGCCTCCTATTGCAGGTCTCTGGTTAGGCCCAACCATTAAAATAACAAATCCAATGCTTCCAGCTAACTAAAGACCAAGCCCGACTAAGGTCGGCCCACCTGGTCCCGTTAAGGAGGTTGCACTGAACCATCATCGATCAGATAGAAATTCCAGTCGCCGGATGTACACCCGTTCTATGGAACTGCCGATGCACACCAAGCTAGTGGACACATTTCTATCCAACTTAATGGGAGGCTAAGACACTGTCAACTCTTTGACTTAGTCTTTTAAGGACCTAATAATTTTAGAGGATTTTTAGTTGTGATAGAAGAATAGAGACAAAGACATGGATCATCCTCCCACTAAATCAATCAGATTTCAGGAGGGTTGAAATAAATCAACAAATGATCCATGGGCACCTAAAGATCAGTCAGACCGATCAACCTGGGTGACATGGGTTAACTCGAGTCATTGAGCTTTTCCAATCAGTTCTGGTTGACTCGACTAGCCAGGTAGGTGAGATCATGGGTGAGTATCCGCCATTAACCATCTTTCCTAGACACCAACCAAGTTGGCCAGGAAAGAGGTAGCCTCATACAACCATGATCACTGATGCCAAACCTACCTCGACACCAGTCGGTTTACCAAACTCGATCAGACTAGCCTAAAGACTCGGGCATCCTCAGAGCCACTAATTGGATCCATTTTAGATGAACGGATCAACTAATCTAACTATTAGATAGTACTAAAGAAGGACCTTAATCAACTTTTGATTAATCTTCTTTTTATCCGGTTCAACTAAACCTAGGTCTAACCCAGTTAAGGACCCAATTAGAAAACTAACCCAATTTAACCCAGAATGGCTTATTCATGTCAAATTAGATTTCATAAACCTAATAATTTATTTTAATAAGCCATATATTTAATCAAAACATTTTTAATTAAGTGTCAATGTAAAACATTTTTTACATAACAATACATGCATCAAATCTAGATATATATTTTATAAACATTTCATAGCCCAATAAACAATAGACATGTCACACCAGTATCTGAACTAAAACAATTTTTAATATGAAGATTTCCTTAAAGAATCCTTCTGAAGAGGCCAACACAGACGAACCGCATCGTGTCAAAAACACACGGTCATGGTGAAGGTCTCAACTAGGTTCCTAAAAGTACTATCAGAATATAATAATAGATTAAACTATTTTAATCTAATACATGCATCAGGAAAATGTTACTACTGTAACCTGGCTCTAATACCACTGAAAGTTAAAAAGGGGCTTTTGCAGATGCCTACACTAAGCATGCAAGAGCGCATGGAGTAGGTAAGTATTTTAAAATAATTTTAAAATACAAAATGGAAAAACCTGCTCCGCACAGGATCTAACACGATCCGGAAGCATGTACAGATAAAAACATGTCATATAATGGGTATGGAATATTTATAAAATATTTTACAAATCCAGATCTACATATGCATGAGAAAAAAAATTAAAACAATACCTTATTCCCTCCTGGAATAAGTCTGGAATAGACCTGGTATTGCAAGAATAGCGGGAATAACTTTATTCTCGTTGTCTTCAACCTCCAGCACGTTGAAGACCCTATTTTTCTCCTTCAAAACAGCAACCAAAAGGTGGCAATAGGACCTCCTTTTCCTCCTAAATCGGAACAGCAGCAAGGGGGTAAGATGTTCTTTGATCTTCAACCAAAATCTGCATAGGAAAAGCACCAAAAAGGATCTACCAAATCAACCAAAACTTGCTGAAAAATAATTTCTGCTGCAGGAAAAATAGCAAGTTGGTTCTTTGAATTTGGAGCAGCAACAGCAAATTTGGTTCGACTCTCTTGCTCCTAGGAGTAAAGAGATACTCCCTCTAGAGGGGAGAAATGCCAGGGGCTCACGGATCCTCTCCCTTGCGCGGTGCTAGCCACAGAAATGAACTTAGTCACGGTTGATGGCAGCAACTCTGGTTTGCTGCAATGAATCGATTTGAGCACTACAATCAACAAGGATCAAGGCTTGTTTCTCTCCCTAAATCTCTCCAAACCTCAGCCCCAACAGCACCCGATGGATTGAAGGAATAAGTGAAGAACTCTCGTTGTTTTTCAGCCCAAAACAGCAACTCCCAGCCAAGAAAAAATGTTGTTCATCCCAAAGAACAGGGCCTGCTGTATTTATAAACAGTAGAGGGAAAAAAGGGAGAGGCAGGGAGATGAAGAGGCTCAAAGAGTAGGTTGCTGTTCTCCAAATAAAACAGCAATAAAAAGAGAGGAATGGCAGCGGGTAGAAGGAGTGGAGGAGGCGTCGGTTCGGTCACAGGGTGCTTGGAATTCATCTAACGTGTAATCACCGTGTAAACCGGTCATGGGAAGAAAAAACAACGGTTCAATTAATTTTTGGGTTCAAATCAATTAAACCCAAAGGTTCAAAAGAAAAAACCGGTCCAAGCCAATAAACCAGATTGGTTCAATCCCAAAATTTTCGGTTCAATCTAATTTAACCGGTCCAAGCCCAATTAAATTTGGTTCAATTGGTTCACAACCAATTGGAGGCCGAATTTAGCTCCGAATCAGTTCAAAATTGATTCAGAAAAATCCTGGCGCAGACCTGGTCAGCCCGGAACAATTTTTGGTTGATGCAAACAAGGACAAGACCGGGAAAAGAGTGCTAAAAAAAATACCGTGACTATAAAACCGAGACGATTCCCAATCGTAATGGTATCCGGATCAGAGAGTTATCCTCTATGGCGTGTGACCTCATAGGTTCGAACCTAAACGGTAGTACTGGAATGATTCTAGTACCAGCACAGGAAACCATCTAGCAATGGGTCCCGGCGTCCGGATAGGTCGAAGATGCGGGAACATACTATCGAACCTCAGGCATATGGTTACTGTATAATTCATCCCTTTGACCTCTAATGCTTAGGACGACTGATATTGGGCTGCCAACCCTGACTGAGTCAGTCGACTACGTGTCTCAACCTCGCAAACCAAGTGACTCTTCACTAGGGCTACCCCGGTCGAGGATTTGCTAAATCGAGATACGACGAGACATTCAATCCAAACTGTTCGGACAGGTCAATTCGATCTTGGTCCATCACTGCTCCACAAGTACTTGCCTATACCCAGAAACCTTCCATCACCGGATTAAAAATCCGGGTAGTCCGGCACCAAAGCACAGGGAGTTGCTTGCAAGCTACCGTGATGATCTCAGGTCATAGGGACACATATACCCATATCCAATCGTGAGTATCCCTTTGGCAGAAAGGGGTTTCACGGAGTCATGTTCAATGAGATATGATATAACCCACTTGCAGATCACATCAGTGTCACCACACTCATTTGGTCAAGAGGACAACCAAACGATGTGAACTGTAACAACCTATACTTGATATATTGCCGTCCAGTACAATATATCCTTTAGCTATGAACAAGGTTTAAGGACCAGTCGATACATCCTCTCTGTATCGAAAACAGTGTAGCCCTAAGGACTTCATCACATGGAAAGAGTTCATTTTTAGGGAAATACAATATATGATGAGCTGCCAAAAATAATAATTTCATTAATTCATAAAATGAATACAATACTCAACACAACCGCCTACAACCCAGGCGATTGGCTTTGGGACACAATTCCCAACACAAGTACCGAATCAACGGTGAAGGAGTCGCGCGAGAACGGGAGCCGACCGCCCGGATGCTGCCACGGGGTGCAGCGCGTCCCCTCGTTCTCGCCAGTGCCCTTGCCAGCCTAACCCTCCATCATGATGCCTTTTGATCATTAACTATGACCCTTACACCCCCAATGAAGGACCGACACCTGTCCAAGTGGCCGATCATGGGAGATTCGAAGTGACCCGTCACGATGATCCCGGATCAAGCCTGAACGGGTGTAGTCTATACCAAATACTATGCTCCTGCACTTCGAGGTCACGTGCCTCCTCAAAGCCCAGCAGCAGGGGGCAACTGTTATATCCATCTGGCCGGCCTATGTTGGGCTAGACAAGGCATTCAGGCGGTTGATACGGGTTGAAGCTCCCACCTATCGGCTCTTCTGGAAGTCCTGACATGTTCCCCACCGAAGGTCCAACGAGCCGATTGGCCATTGGGCTTATTGTTCTAGGGGCCGGCTCATTCGAAGATCAGCTAACCCAGTTGCAGCCGACTTACTGATGGCCGACTTACAAGAAGCCGACCTATTAAAGGCCGACCTACCAAAGGCCAACCAACTTGATCCGCATTCGGGGAACCGCCCGAGGGTTTCGAAAGATTCCCTCCAGCTGGTACCAGAATTCTGTTGCAACGGACTCCACGACATGGCCACGACTTCATGCCACGGGGCCATCACTTTGATCCTCCCAGGGGCAAATCAGGGACTTCGTCTCTATCCTCTAACGAATTTTGGCAGTATCTCATGCCCATAAAAGGCGCCGGGGGGCCTCCACAGGGGTAAGATGCTCTTTCTTCTCCACTTTATGCTCTTCTCTCGCTCTCTCCACTCGGTTGCTCCAAATCCCCTACTAACTTAAGCATCGAAGTATCCCCCGCCGGAGCACCTTCGGCGCCTAGGAGACGTTTTGCAAGTTAACCGACTGAGGAGCTCTCTAGCACAGCAAGGCAAGCCTGGTCCAGGGGTGAGCGCAGCAACAGAACCAAATAAAACTATTTCTGCCATGTTCTCTAGATTTACAGATATTATTAACTGTCTTAAGAGTCTTGGCAGGATATATTCAAATGCTGACCTTGTACAGAAAATCTTAAGATCTCTACTAGATAAATGGGATCCAAAAGTCACTACCATCCAGGAAGCTAAAGATCTTAACACACTACCACTGGATGAACTGCTAGGTTCCCTGATAACTCATGAGCTGACCATGCAGCATAGGAATGAAGATGATCTAAAAAAGAAAAAGTCAATAGCATTCAAAGCTTCATCAGAATTGAAGAAACAAGAAGAAGAATCTGAAGAAGAATACCCCTCCTCCGAAGATGACTTAGAAGATGAAGACATAGCACTGGCCGTGAGGAGATTCAAAAAGTTTATGGGGAAGAAAAACGAAAGATACTTTAGAATATTCCATAGGAAAGGTGAATACAGTAAGGACAGAGAAGGAGAAAGAAAAGAAAAACAACAATAGCCCATTTGCTATGAGTGCAAGAAACCTGGGCATATACGTCTCGAGTGTCCTCTATTAAAAAAAACTTTTAAGAAGAAGAAAAAGAAGGCTATGGTTGCAACTTGAAGCGATAGCGAGGAGTCGACTTCAACTGATAAGAAAGAGACCACAAAATCTACAAACTTATGTCTAATGGGTCTCGAAGATGAGGTAAGATCTCCCGAACCTCAAGATGAATTTACCTTTGATGAGTTGATTCTGCGTTTCATGATTTACTATCCGAATACAAAAAAGCAGGACTCAAAATCAAAAATTTGAAAAATAGCAATGATATTTTGATAAAAGAAAAGGAAAAGATTTCAGAAAAGACTAAGCTTTTGCAAAAAGATCTGAAAATCTTTTTTGAGAAATTTAAAGTATTACAAACTAAGAAAAATGATTGTCTTGAGAAAAACCAAGCTTTACAAGAAGAAAATATTGGTTTACAAAAAGAGGTTGAGAAACTCAAGCCTTTGGTTGAAAAATTAACATTAAGTTCGAGCAAATATGAGTTAATTTTGAAAGATCAAAGAGTATCTGGAAATAAAGCTAGAATTGGTTTTAATTCTGTGCATACAAATAGAATTTCAGCTACAAAGTTTATACCTTCTAAAACTTTTGTGCAAGAATTCTCAGTACCTAAATCTTATGCTTCAAAGTTTTCTGCATCAAAACCTGCTACTTTTAGAACTTTAAAATATGCATCTAAAGTTGTTTGTTACATGCCAAGGGGTTGGACATAAAGCATTTCAATGCAATATCAATAGAAATGTCAAAACTAAAATTAAAAAGATTTGGGTTTCCAAAGGAACCACCTTCACTAACCTGCAAGGATCCAAGAAAGCTTGGGTACCTAAAAGAACTCCTTGATTATCTTGCAGGAATGTCTTGCAGCCAAGAATTCAAGCAAAAGATGGTATCTGGATAGTGGTTATTCAAGGCATATGACGGGTGATAAGGATCAATTCATCACCATAGAGATGAAAGAAGGAGGAATGGTTACTTTTGGTGACAATGGCAAGGAAAAAATAATCGAAATTGGTAAGATTAAAATAACACCTTCTACATTCATTTAAAATGTATTGCTAGTTGACAAATTGAAGCATAATTTATTAAGTATTAGTTAATTATATGATAAAGGCTTCAAGGTTGTCTTTGAATCATCTATGTGTATAGTAACTAACTCACTTGATTCTAGCACTAAGCTCATTAGTCATAGACTTGGAAATATATATGTAGTAGATTTGAATGATCTAGCCATGTCAAGTACTATAAGTCTAGTGGCAATGAATGCTAAATCCAAGGAGTCTAGTTTACTTTGGCATAGAAGATTTGGTCATTCTAGCATGCATACAATTGCTAAATTAATTTTCAAAGATCTAGTTAGAGGTTTTCCTAAATTCAAAGTTGATTTTGAACATGTATGTGATGCTTGTCAACTAGGTAAACAAACTAGGGAGAGTTTTAAATCGAAAAGCCTGGTTTCAACTTCTAGACCTCTTGAACTATTTCACATGAACCTATTTGGACCAACTAGGACTACAAGCCTAAGTGGTATGAAATATGGACTTGTAATTGTAGATGATTTTTCAAGATTTACTTGGATCTTATTTATTGCACACAAAGATGAAGCTTTCAAAGTTTTTCAAAAATTTTATAAGAAAGTTTCAAATCAAAAAGGTCTTTCTGTTATTGCAATTAAGAGTGATCACGACACTGAATTTGAAAATCAGTATTTTGATGATTATTGCACTGAGCATGGCATTGATCACAACTTCTCCACTCCTAGAACACCACAACAAAATGATATTGTAGAGAGAGAGAATAGGACTTTGGAAGGGATGGCCCAAACAATGTTATGTGAAGGCAATCTTTCAAGGTACTTTTAGGTAGAAGTGGTGAACTCTGCTTGCTACATCTTAAATCATGTTTTAATAAGACTAATTTTGAAAAAAAATCCCTATGAACTTTGGAATGAAAGAAAACCTAGTATTCATTACTTTCATGATTTTGGTTATAAATGCTTTGTATTAAATAAGGGAAATGATAACATAGGAAAGTTTGATGCTAAATCTGATGAAGCAATCTTTCTTGGTTATTCAATCAATAGCAAAGCATATAGAGTGTTTAACAAGAACATTAACTATAGAAGAATCAGTACATGTTATCTTTGATGAAGCTAACCCCTTACCTTCTAAAAAAGAAAAGTTTATAGACAATGATGGAGGTACAATTGATAAAGTAATGGAAGATATGAGCTTGAAGGATAAACCCACTCAAAAAGGAGAAGAAATGGTAAATAAAGATCATGGTGATCTTCCAAAGGAATGGAGGTATGTTACTTCACATCCTAAAAATTTAATTATTGGTGTCCCTCTCAAGGTGTTAGGACTAGGTCTTCACTTAGAGATGCACTTGACTATTTAGCCTTTGTCTCACAAGTAGAACCACATAGTATAGAAGAGGCTGAAAATGACCCTAATTGGATGATGGCCATGCATGAAGAACTTAATCAATTTAAAAGAAATAATTTATGAACCTTAGTAAATAGACCCTCAGACCATCCTGTCATAGGAGCCAAATGGGTTTAGAAATAAGCTAGATGAAAAAGGAAATGTAAATAGAAATAAGGCAAGATTAGTGGCAAAAGGATATAATCAAGAAGAAAGAATAGATTTTGATGAGATCTATGCACCTGTAGCAAGACTAGAAGCCACCAGACTATTACTTGCATTTGCTTGCTACATGAATTTCAAACTATTTCAAATGGATGTAAAGAGTGCATTTTTGAATGATTTTATAGTTGAAAAAGTTTTTGTAGAACAACCACCAGGTTTTGAAAGTCATACTTTGCCAAATCATGTTTTTGAACTTAATAAAGCATTGTATAGATTGAAACAAGCACCTAGAGCATGGTATGATAGATTAAGCAAGTTCTTACTTGAGAATAATTTTGTTAGAGATAATGTAGATACAACTTTATTATTCAAAAGAAAGAGAATGATATATTACTTGTACAGATTTATATTGATGATATCATTTTTAGTGCAACTAATGAGAATCTTTGCAAAGAATTTGCTGAGTTAATGCTGGGTGAATTTGAGATGAGCTTAATGGATGAACTAACTTACTTTCTTGGACTCCAAATTAAGCAAACAAGAAAAAAAATTTTATCAACCAAGCAAAGTACATCAAGAAAATTATTAAAAAGTTTGGTATGGAGTCATCCAATGAAATGAGCACATCCATGAGCCCTACATGCAGATTAGATAAAGATGAAGATGGCAACAACATTGATCAAAAGCTTTATAGAGGTATGATCGGATCACTATTGTATTTAACTGCTAATAGGCCTGATATCTTGTTCAGTGTATGCATATGTGCTAGATTTCAATCAAATCCTAAAGAATCGCACATAATTGCTGTTAAAAGAATTATAAAATATCTTAAAGGAATAAGTAATCTTGGTCTATGGTATTCTAAGTAATATTCATTAAATTTAATTGACTTTTCTGATGCTGATTATGGTGGATGTAAAATTGATAGAAAGAGCACTAGTGGCAAATGTCAATTTCTAAGGTTGAACTTAATTTCATGGCACTGTAAGAAACAAAACTCCGTAGCACTATCTACTGCTGAGGTAGAGTATGTGGCTGCAAGGAGTTGTTGTACACAAGTGTTATGGATTAAGCAACAGCTAGAGGATTTTGGTGTTATTCAATCTAAAATTCCTATCAAATGTGATAACATAAGTGCTATTAATCTAACAAAGAACCCAATTCAGCATTCAAGAACAAAGCATATTGAAATTAGACATCACTTTATTAGGGATCATGTACAAAATGGTGATATTGAACTTGAATTCATTCCAACTGAAAACTAACTTGCTGACATCTTTACTAAGCCACTTAATAAAGAAAGATTTGAGATGATTAGAAGTGAATTAGGTTTGTGTGATTCTTTTTAGAAACTTTGACCTAATTTCTTTTAAGATTAAGAAAAATTATTTAGAAGATCTTTAATATCAATCTAAGATAATGACCACCTTATCTAGTGTGCTACTATCCTTAGAAATCTTTTTGCTAGCTTTTTAGAGCTTTTTCGAGCATTTTTGCTCGAGCCGACTCGAGTAGACAAGGCTTTGGCCAAGTCGACTCGATTGTCGGGTTAGGGCTTTTTTTTATATAATCCATAAGTCTGAGCTAGGGTTTGCTTTTACTATTGAACCTTGACCAAAATCCCAAAACTCTTCCGAACCTAAAAGAACTCTCCTCCCTTTCCATTTTCCTCGTATTTCCACTTCCTTCCCTATTTGTTTTCCATGATGGTAACGAAAAGGGCAGTGAAGAAGTGCTCTCGCCCAATCGACTCGAGTGCCCACAGGGAAAGAAAAAGTAAGAGAAGAGAAGAGGAAGAATCTAAAGAAATGGAAGAAGTAGAAGCACCTTCTCCACCAAGGCAGGTTGTTTCTATGGCCAATCAGCCAGTCACAGGTAGAAGAAGGATCGTTTTCACATTTTTGGAAGGATTGGGTGTAAGAATTAAAGATTGGATCGAACAACAAGGTTGGACTTTCTTTTGTTTTTTAGATACACCAACCTATCCTTATTAAGTAAGAACTTTCTTTAAAAATCTTACTCTTGGTGAATACCATATTGAGTCAATTGTGAAAGGGGTAAGAATGTTGGTGGATGAAGAGAAGCTGAGTAATATTCTACAGATGCCCACAGATAACACAAATCATTTGGTATTAAAGAATAAGTAGAGAGCACTGAGATTGGTTATGGAGAGATCATATGTAGATATTATCAAAAATGTTCAAGCCAACATTTTTAGGATGCAGGGATTGATCTCACAGGTGAGGACTGTTACCCAGTAAGCAACCCAAGAGGGGGATGAATTAGGTCTCTAAAAATTATTAATGGAATGCAAGAGTCTGTGATCCAATCCAACAATTAAACTAAGTACTATGAATGCAAGTGAAGTGCTCTTAAGTAAGTGTGCAGCAAAAATATAAAGCAATAAAAGTAAGAGTAAATAGAAGAGACAAGCAATCACAAATATAAGCAAGTATAGTGGTTCAATGCTATCTAATGGACCTACATCCATTCCCCAAGACCCCCTTGGAAATTCACTATAATCTCAATCGATTACAGCCAATTAGTTTTTTGAGCTCACTAATCAAAACCCGTCTTGTTTTTATAAGACTCACAAGTCAAAACCTCACTTGGTTTTACGGGCTAACCAAGAACCTAAATGGTTTTAAGGCTCACCAACGCCTCCCTTGGTTTTGTAGGCTAACCAAGAACCTAAATGGTTTTCAAAGGCTCACCAATAACCTCCCTTGGTTTTGCGGGCTAACCAAGAACCTAAATGATTTTCAAAGGCTCACCAATAACCTCCTTAGTTTTCAAGGCTAACCAACAACCTTTACAACAAGAATTTAGTTTGAAGTAAAGAAACAATAAAAGCTTTCTAATAAAAAGTGGGTATCTTTTTGAAGCTCGATGTAGTGCTGCCTCCAACTTGATGAAGCCTCTTTAATTGCTTAAGAATGATTGATCTTGAATGCTCTTGAAGGCTCTTGAATGCTTGGATACTTGCTTTTGCTTGAAGGCGGTTGAACTCAATGAATAGGAGTGAATGCTCTTCTTTTCTTCTCTCTTGGTTATTCCTTTTTCAACAACATTACTTTTATTTTGATTTGAATTATATAAATACCTTTCCAAGGTCTCAAACTCAGTTTCTAACTGTTAGACACGAAAAACTAGCCATTGGGAGGCAAGAGGGACGAGTTCTGCATTTGAAAAACTAGCTGATATTGTTCTCAGAATTCCATGTATCGATACTTCAGGCTGTGAGTCAATACTTCCGGTCGACACATGCACTCCTTAAGTCAACACCTAGTTCAAATATCTTCAATGTAGCTTTCTGAAAATCTCAGATGTGTCAACACTTCTTTAGGTGAGTCGACACTATGAGTCGACACTTGGCATCCATGTGTCAACACTTCACTCAGATCTTCAACTTCAGCAAGTTCTATAACCAAAAGATCTCAGGCGATGAGCTGATCCATGTGTCGACACTTTGAGTCAACACAAAACATTCATGTATTGACACTTCGACATGCCACTGAAACTCTACTTGCATACCAGCTTGAGTCGACACTTCCTCAATCATGTGTCGACACTTAAGTCATGTGTCGACACTTTGAGTCAACACTTCATTGAGATTTTCATATAAACACCTGAACTTCTGCTGAAACAAGTTTATGTTAAACTCAAATGTCCATTAAATCAATCTTCAATTATCAAAGTCTTCTTTAAGTAGATTTTATATCTCAATTTGGGAGTTTTTCAATCAAGCAAATTTTTGTCAAGTTGATGAGCACCTTTTTCTATAAAAACACACTTCAAGGAAATCATTAGTACTCAACTTATACTTAAGCATTTTGCTTATCATCAAAATCAATAACGGAGTCAACAATCTCTGCCTTTTGATGATGACAAAATCTTTAAGTATAAATTGCATAAAAAGCTTTCAAAAGAACTTTTCAAGATAAGAAGAGCTAATTGCAATAGGTGTATCAGAGCAATTGCAATATTGAAAAAGATGTATCGGAGTAAGAGTATTATAATGGCTAAGAGTATTAGAGCTTGGAAAATATAAAAGAGATAAATTCAAGTATCGTGATACTCTAAAAGAAAACATTCTCAGGAGAGACAAATTCAGCAACGGACTTGACTCCCCCTGAATAGATGATTTGTAAAGGAATTTATAAACATCTTTTTAAACATCTAAAGAAAAGATTTGGCATAAAATTCAATTAAAAATTGATTTTCAATACAAAGGAGGTATTACTTCCCCTTGCTCAATGAATTTTGTAAAGAATTTTCAATTCAAACTCAAACAAATCTCAAAAGAATTTTCAAACACATTTGTACTTTAGTCTTATTACACCCCCATTTTGTTATCATTAAAAAGGAAGGAAGAGAATAATAAGTAAGTCATTCAGGATAAAACATTAAAGTACACCATAAAAATTTATTCATCCATTATTCATAAACGAAGACAATGAAGTATTGAAGGTAATTAATGCATTTCATTCATTTGAATTCATAACATGAACTACAACATAAAAATTCATACAAGATCAGAATTTGTACATCAAAACATACAAAAAAGTGCAGAAAAGCAAACTATCTAAACAGAAAAACTATCCTAATCCTCATCCTCTGAAGATCCGATCTCAATTGGTCCAGTTCAGTGAAAGCACGAGCTCGGGGCCACATCGATATGAGATCATGAAGACGAGTCCCGGTCGGTCGCGAAGGAGTACGACAACCACATCCTCTGTGTCGAGCATAGGTCTTGCCTCTAGTTGAAGCAAAAGAGGTGGAGGCTATGTCATTAGCAGGAACATAGCAGATCGGAGTGACAGTCTCTACAACTATCGGATGAGGTGTACGATCGAATAAAGGTCCAGAATCAAGATAGTGAAAACCAGGTGTGTAGAAACCTAGCTCTCGAATGAGTGAGGATGTATGCAAAGATGGTGTATCAACTATAGGTGTATCAAAAATCGGTGTATCAATTGAAGAAATGATAGGCGTATTGACGATAGGCGTATCAACTGAAGAACCAATAGGTGTATCAATAATCGGTGAGTCAACAATGGGAGTATCAATGATGGGGGTATTAATGACAGGTGAAAGGATAGGAATGGCTGAATGATCATCAGATCTAGATATAATAGGAGTCTAAACGGGTGATCTGGAAGGATCATGAATGGGATCCTAAGTAAGTCTGCTGCCATCTTTTGTTGCTAGCTCTGACATCAAGTCTGGAAAGTCGAAACAGTCAGAGTCAGTCTCACCATCAGTGTCAATCTCTGGTCCTGGTGCAGGTGGAGCTGGAGTTGAATCTGGAATGCTTCTAGAAGAGGGTCTGGACAGTTCAGACAGAATAACAGAGATGCCATCACTCAAACCTCTGTGGCTCTCTCTCGTCTCCATAATAAAGTAGTCAAGTTGCTGTCGAACAATCATAATATCTGTCTCTATGGGACTGGCTCTGTCCATAAAACTCTCTGAAACTCTTGGAGTATCTGACTGAGCTGGCTGAGGCTGTGTAGCTGGCTCAAACTGAGTAGACTCTAGTTGTGCTACTGGCTCAGGCTAAATCTCTGGAAGATATGCCTCTGAAGCTCCTGCCTCGCCTGAAAATAATGCTCCTCTGCAACGTCATCATCTCTACAATGGCCTGTCCTGATACTCTGCATCTCCATTGACCTTTGACCAATCGATATCCCATCCGGTGTAGTGACCTGATGTCATAGACATCAGTATGTAGAAGCATCCAGAAGGGCTCATCATCAAATGATACACCGTACACTCTATAAAGCAGTGTCAACCCCATCCCGTAGGGTAAGCAAAGTCTCTAACTGGTTGATGCCTCCATCATTTGATGTATCATGAGTACCGGAAGGCAAACTGGAGTGTGCTGAACTAAGGAGACCATCATGAGTAACTCTCTCTCTGTGATGTAATCAACATATCCGGTCTTCAGTAGAAGAATTCGGGTGATAATATAATGTAGAAGTCTTATCTCAATAGATAGACGGGATGCAGGAACAGTGGCTCCCTCAAGCAGAATATCTGACTCGAAGATACACAGGAGTCCACTCAATCTAACGATCAGACTATCAACTACAGTTCCGGTCAAGGGTATATCCCATACTCTACTCAGAACCTTTACAGATACCGGGATATCTCTACCACGAACCTGAGCTAACCATCCATCACTGCCACGGGCTAAGGATCTGTAGTACTCTCGTATAAGGCCTGGATAGAATCTCTCACTCAATGAGCAGAAAGAGGTCAAAATAGCATCTCTAATCTACTGACTAATCCTGAAATCCTGTTGGTAGACAAATCCAAAATCTACATGGCATCCTTCGACAATCATCTTCAAACTCATGCGACTGGAAGCAGTGAAAGTGGCCGAACAGGTGGATCTGGAGCTGTGGCTTCATGTCTAGCTTTAGTCCTTCTTTCTTCTTCCTGTTGGATGGCCGAGGGCGACGGACGACTTATTTCCTAGGTCCTATTGCATAGATGAGGGGTTTGAATGAGAATGGAGAAGAAACCTAGGGTTTCTATGATTCAAAATGGAAATGGGAGAGGGAATGTCACACAATTCAAAACAAAAACTATCCAAAATGAGGATTAAAGGGGGTTTGAACTGAGATTTGGAGGGAAGAAGTGGCAAGAATGGAGCTAGGGCAAGTGTCAGCTCGAGTTTGGGAAGAAATATGGGAAGAAAATGCTTCGGTTCAGCCTTTAACTTTGACCTACAGCCGTTCATGTGTCGACTCATGATATACTCCCATGTGTCGACACATAAAGGTGTCGACACATCAACTTAAAATCGAAAAACCAGAGAAAGAGGTGCAGATCAAAATCACAAGAAATATAATGAAATTTAATAAGATTGATGTCAAATTTGATCTATTTTGAGTCAAAGATTGGAAAATTTTAATCAAAAGGATTAATGATCCCAAGTTCTCTTCTAATCATACTGAATCGATCTTGGAGAGGCTTAGTTAAAATATCAGCCAATTGCAATTCAGTACAAATAAATTCAAGCACAAATCAATATTTTCAACATGATCTCTAATAAAATGATGCCTAATTTCAATGTGTTTATTTCTAGAATGTTGAATAGGATTTTTAGTCAAGCAAATAGCACTGGTATTATCATATTTTATATGTGTACTAGTAAATTTGATTCCAAAATCTTCAGGTTGTTGCTTAATCTACAAGATTTGAGTACAACAACTTCCTGTTGTAATATACTCAACTTCAGTTGTGGATAGTGCAACTGAAGTTTGTTTCTTGCTAAACCAGGAGATTAAGTTAACTCCAAGAAACTGGCAAGTTCCACTAGTACTTTTTCTATCTAATTTACACCTAGCAAAATCAGCATCAGAATATCTAATTAATTCAGCAGATGAGTCTTTAGAATACCATAAGCCAATATCAATTGTACCAGATAAGTTATAATAATGTGCTTAATAGCTAACAGATGTGATTCCTTAGGTTCAGACTGATATCTAGCATACATGCATACACTGAACATTATATCTGGTCTACTAGCAGTTAAGTACAATAAAGAGCTAATCATACCTCTGTATAATTTTTGATCTACATATTTACCATGCTCATCTTTATCAAGTTTACAAGAGGGACTCATAGGTGTACCTATTGACTTAGTAGTCTTCATCACAAACCTTTTTATGATTTCTCTTGTATACTTAGCTTGGTTGATGAAGATTCCATCTTTAGTTTGCTTGATTTGGAGTCCAAAAAAAAATTTGAGTTCTCCTATCTCATTTCGAACTCACGCTGCATTAGCTTAGCAAACTCTTGACAAAGAATTTTATTAGTAGCACCGAAAATAATATCATTGACATAGATTTGCACTACTAATAAGTCATCATTTTTCTTCTTTAGAAACAAAGTTTTATCAACATGGCCTCTAGAAAATTTATTTTCAATTAGAAATTTGCTGAGTCTTTCATACCATGCTTGGGATGCTTGCTTTAAACCATAAAGTGCCTTATACAATTTTAAAAACATAATCAGGATGTGCATGATTTTCAAAACTAGGTGGTTGTTCAACAAAATTTTTTTTTGTTATAAAGTCAATTAGAAAAGTACTTTTAACATCCATTTGAAAGAGTTTGAAATTCATAAAACAAGCATATACTAATAGTAGTCTAATTGCCTCAAGTCTAGCAACAGGAGCAAAAGTTTTATCAAAATTAATTCCTTCCTCCTGATTGTAGCCTTTAGCAACTAGCCTAGTTTTATTTCTAACAACAATTCCATTTTCATCTAACTTATTTCTAAACACCCATTTAGTGCCAATAACAAAAATATTAGATGGTCTTTCTATTAATATCCAAACATTATTTCTATCAAACTGAATTAATTCATCTTGCATAGCATTTATCCAGTTAGAGTCTTTCAACATCTTCAAAACATTTTGGCTCTACTTGAGGAATAAAAGCTATATAATCACATTCATTTCTAATTGAGGCTCGAGTTCTTACTCCTTTAGATGGATCACCTAGGATTAATTCCTTAGGATGTTTATGAGCATACCTCCACTCCTTAGGTAGATCGTGGTGCTTTGGAGTATCTTCATCTTTCTCATCTTTGTTTTGATCTTCTTCACTTTGTTAAGAAGGTTGATCATTCAAAGTCAACTTTTATAACTTATCAACGCCTACACATGCATAAGAAGTATCCACTTTTCTGGAGGATTTGTTAGTAGATTCTTCAAAAATAACATGTATAGACTCCTCTACAAATAGGGTTCTTTCGTTAAAAACTCTGTATGCCCTGCTTGATATAGAGTATCCTAGAAAGATACCTTTATCAGACTTGGCATCAAATTTTCCAAGATTGTCTTTACTATTATTTAAGATAAAACATTGATAACCAAAAACTCGAAAATATTTTAAAGTTGGTTTTCTTTGATTCCAAAGTTCATAAGGAGTTTTCTTTAAAATAGAATGGATTAAAACTTGATTCAAAATATAACATGCAGTATTAATAGCTTCAACCCAAAAATATCTTGGCAAATCATTTTCACAAAGCATAGTGCATGTCATTTCTTCTAAAGTACGATTTTTTCTTTCTACTATCCCATTTTGCTGAGGTGTCCTAGGTGCAAAAAAATTGTGTTCAATACCTTTTTCATTGTAAAAACTTTTAAAATCCTGATTTTCAAATTCAGAACCATGATCACTATGTATGCAAATAACTGAAATACCTTTTTCATTTAAAACTTTTTGGTAAAACTTTACAAATGCAGGAAATGATTCATCTTTATGAGTAAGAAAGAAAATCCAAGTAAATCTTGAAAAATCATCTACTATAACCAATCCATATCTCTTACCTCCTAGACTAGATGTTCTAGTTGGTCTAAAGAGATCCATATGAAATAGTTCTTGTGGTCTACTAGTAGTAACAAAACCTTTAGGTTTGAAAGAAATTTTGATTTATTTTCCAAATTGACAAGCTTGGCAAACTCTATCTTTTTCAAAACTAAGTTTCGGTAAATCTCTTACTAAATTTTTTTTGCAAAGTTTTGAAAGTAAATACATACTAGCATGTCCTAGTCTTCTATGCCAAAGCTTGCTAGTCTCATCTTTAGTAGAATTAATTGTAACTAAGCATTCTCCATTAGGCAAAGATAGATCATCCAAATTAACCAAGTAAATGTTATGATGCCTTTTTCCAATGAATTGTACTCTATTTTTATCCGGACTAGCAATCATGCAATAAGATGATTTAAAAACAACTTGAAAACCTTTATCTCAAAATTGACTAATATTTAAAAGATTATGATTCAAACCTTCAACCAAAAGTACATTACTAATACATATAGAAGGAGTAATGTGAATTTTATCAATACCAATGATTTTTCTTTTACCATTATCCTCGAAGGTCACACTTCCTCCATTCATTGCTTCAAGAGAGATGAATTGCTTCACATCTCCTGTCATGTGCCTTGAGCAACCACTATCAAGATACCATAGTCTTTTATTTTTCTTGGTTGCAAGACACATCTGCAATACAAATCAAGCTTTATTTTTAGGTACCCAAGCTAACTTAGGTCCTTTAGGATTAGCACTTAAATTGGTTCCTGTTGGTACCCAAACTTTTCTATAAGTATTAATTTTTCTCATATTACACTGAAAAGCTTTATGACCTTGTTTTATGTATGAAAAACATGTTATGCTAGATGATGTAGGTATAAAAAAGATTTTGAAATACTTTTGTTGTCTTTGGGATCTGTAACCTAATCCTGCTTTGTTAAAAACTGCTCTTTGGTTGTTTAAAAAAAGATTTAATTTTTCTGAGCTATAGGTAAACTTTTCAACAAAAGGTTTCATTTTGTTAAGCTCATTTTTATACTTTTCATTTTCCAATTCTAAATCCTTGTTTTTCTTCAAAAGATCACCATTTGAAATGATAGTTTTAGATCTTTTTAAAACATCATTTTCTATTGTTAAAGCATTATTTTTCTTTTCTAAAATATTTAGTTTAGTTTTCAAATCACTAACTTCATTTAATAAAGAATTGTTTTCATGTGAAAAACTATTTGCATTCTTTTTCAATTTTCTATTTTCAGTTAAAATTAGTTTGTAATCATGCATTAATTCATCAAAAGTATTTTTTAATTCATCAAAAGTAAAATCTATTTCAGTATCAGAAATTACTTCTTCTTGATCTTGATGTGCCATGAGATATAGATTTACAATTTCAACTTATTCTTCTTCTGAACTGGAGTTTTCACTATCACTTCAGGTAGCCATCATAGTCTTTTTCCTTAGCTTCTTCCTTAACTTCTTTAGGAGAGGGCAGTCGAATTTATAATGTCTTGACTTCTTACACTCGAAGCATGTAGGTATCTCTTTCTCCTTTTCCTTTTCTCTTTCTTTTTCTTTCTCTTTTCCCTTCTCTTTAGTTGATTGGAACTTCTTCTTGTAAGGGAACTTTCTTCTCTTCATGAACCTTCTAAATTTTCTTGCAAGAAGTGCTTCTTCACTTTCATCTTCTTCTTCTTCTTTGGATTCATCAATTGAGGATTCTTCTTGTATAGTAGATTTGAATACAATCCCCTTTTTCTTCTTATCCATATCCATAGATTTTTGCTTCACATTCAGCTCATAAGTCATGAGCGATCCTACCAGCTACTCCAATGGTAGCTTGTCAACATCTTTAGCTCTTGGATGGCGGTTACCTTCGGATTCCATGAGGTTAGAAGTGACTTGAGGATTTTATTGACAAGATCAGCATTAGACATTATTTTTCCTAAACTTCTCATTCCATTTACAATATTTGTAAATCTAGTATACATATCAGTGATAGACTCATTAGGTTCCATTCAAAATATTTCATATGTGTGCACTAACATGTTCACTTTAGTATTTTTCACTTGATCGATACCCTCATGGATAACTTCAAGTGTGTTCCATATTTCTTTGGCAGATGTGCAAGTAGATATCCTATTGAATTCACTAGGATATAATGCATAATAAAGAAGATTCATTACTTTTGCATTGATCTCGGATTGTTTAATGTCATTTTCATCCCAATCCTTTTTGAGCTTTGGGATGGAAATACCATTAACCATAATCCAAGGAATATGTAGACCTTTATCAACTACCTTCCACAAGTTGTAATCAATAGAATGCATGTATATTCTCATTCTAGTTTTCTAATAAGAATAATTTGATCCATTGAAAAATGAAGGTCTATTTGAGGCTTATCCCTCAACTACACTAGTACCAATAGGGGCTAGCATAGATCTTTACTAAAGGCAGTTAGATCTATAAACTGAGAACAGGGCTCTGATACCACTTGTTGCCCAATAAGCAATCCAAGAGGGGGGTGAATTGGATCTCAAAAAATTATTAGTGGAATGCAAGAGTGTATGATCCAATCCAATAATTAAACTAAGTACTATGAATGAAACTGAAGTGCTTTTAAGTAAGTGTGCAGTGAAAATATAAAGCAATAAAAGTAAGAGCAAATAGAAGAGATAAGAAATTATAAATATAAGAAAGTATAGTGGTTCGGTGCTATCCAATGCACCTACATCCACTCCCCAAGATTCCCTTGGGAATTCACTATAATCTTAATCGATTACAGTGATTAGTTTTTCAGGCTCACTAATCAAAATCCGACTTGTTTTAATAAGGCTCACAAGTCAAAACCTCACTTGGTTTTACGGGCTAACCAAGAATCTAAATGGTTTTAAGGCTCACCAACAACCTCTCTTGGTTTTGCAGGCTAACCAAGAACCTAAATAGTTTTCAAAGGCTCACCAATAAACTTCCTTGGTTGTGCAGGCTAACCAAGAACCTAAATGATTTTCAAAGGCTCACCAATAACCTCCTTGATTTTCAAGGATAACCAACAACCTTTACAACAAAAACTTAGTTTGAAGTAAAGAAATAATGAAAGCTTTTTAATAAAAAGCATATATCTCTTTGAAGCTCGATGTAGTGCTGCCTCTAACTTGATGAAGCCTCTTTAATTGCTCAAGAATAATTGATCTTGAATTCTCTTGAAGGCTCTTTGGAGACTTACTTTTGCTTGAAGGTGGTTGAATTCAATGAATAGGAGTGAATGCTCTTCTTTTCTTCTCTCTTGATTATTCTTTTTCAACAACATTACTTTTGATTTGATTTGAATCATATAAATCCCTTCCTAAGGCCTCAAACTCGATTTCTAGCCGTTAGACATGAAAAACTAGCCATTGGAAGCCAAGAGGGATGAGTTCTACGTTTGAAAAACTAGCCGTTACTGTTCCTCAAACTCCATGTGTCAACACTTCAAGCTATGAGTCGACACTTCAAGTCGACACATGCACTCCTTGAGTCGACACCTAGTTCAAATATCTTCAATATGGCTTTCTGGAAATCTCAGATGTGTCGACACTTCTTTAAGTGAGTCGATACTGTGAGTCGACACTTGGCATCCATGTGTCGACACTTCACCCAAATCTTCAACTTCAGTAAGTTTTGTAACCAAAAAATCTCAGGCGATAAGCTGATCCATATGTCAACACTTTGAGTCGACACCAGACATCATGTGTTGACACTTTGGCCATGCCATTGAAACTCTGCTTGCGTACCGCTTGAGTTGACACTTCCTCAGTCATGTGTCGATACTTGAGTCATGTGTAAATACTTTGAGTCGACACTTCACTGAGATTTTCATATAAACACTTGAACTTCGACTGAAACAAGTTTGTGTTGAACTCAAATGTCCATTCAAGCAATCTTCAATTATCAAAGTCTTCTTTAAGTAGATTTTATATCTCAATTTGGGACTTCTTCAATCAAGCAAATTTTTGTCAAGTTGATGAGCACCTTTTTCTATAAAAACACACTTCAAGGAAATCATTAATACTCAACTTATACTTAAGCATTTTGCTTATCATCAATAATGGAGTCAACAAGGATGACAGACCCCATCACCATACAGACACCTATTCGACAAAATCCCTTCAAAGGATGGGATACCATCTGGTCGAAAGAATTTGGTCAAAAAGGACATATGGTGGGGGCACCAAGATCAGACATAGATTACTGGGCCCTATCTAGTTTACTTAGTCATGTGTCATAATTTTGTAATCAAGTAAGATTGAATCCTGTAATAAGTTGAGGCTAGTTGATTTGTCTCAACCCAATCTAGTTTATTGAGCCCTATATTTAAGTATGAGTCTAGTGAGAGTCCGTTTTTGTACAAGAGAAGATGATACCCTATTTTGGAGTTCTACTAGGCCTCATCCAGGAGCCAGAGGTCTTCACATCAGCCAATTGGACCTTGTATGCCATCCCAGGATCCAAGATTCCTGCAAGATACCCAGATGCCCTCTAGATGCTTTCCAGATGCCCAGATTCTCTCTAGATACCAGAGTATATTCTCAGACCATGTCACATCATGAATCTAGAGGTCCATCTATATCCCAGCCCAGGCACCAGGCCTAAGCCCTTAAGAACCAAGATTTCAGGTATATTCTAGCCTAGAACCAAGATACCTGGAATATTCATGCTCCAGGCATCCCAGGCCTCCAGGACCCAAAGCTCATGTGCCCAACCCATCCTTGGCCGCCCCTTGCTTCCCCCATTAAGCCCAACACATCCTTGAGGTTGACTTGGTCCAAGCTAAGAAGAAGAATTCAAGTGGAAGGAGGAAATTAAGTTCTTATTCTAGTCAACCTTGTAATCCTAGTTCTAGGTTTATTTTGTAGTCTTTCTCACACTTAAATTGAGTAAACCTATTCTAACTAGGAGAAGACTTGCAATCCATTTAGGAGAGGGCATGGGACTCTATAAATATCCCACCCCTCTTCCTCTTGTAATCAATCAACTCTTATGAATTAAACTTTGCTGAATTGTTTTCAAGACTGTGTTCTTGTGTTTATGTTTTGGTTCTTTTGTTTGTTTTGTTCTCTTGTGTTGGCCGACCCCTATCCTTGCAATCCCTCCATGCCCCAAGCAGCAAATCAGATTTCTAAGCATCAGCCATGCCCAAAAAAAGCAGCCTTGAAGATGCCTAGATCAAGAGCTCTTCCTGCTTCCTTGCCGCCAGCCCTTTGCCCTAATCCCTTTCCTTCCTTGTTTCATCTTGTTATTTTTTTTTTGATTACCTGATTCGTGCCTAACCTTGACATTTTGCGGATCCCTGAGGTGTTTCCCCTCCCCAGAGGAGGCTTTCTTTGCCTTTAGACCAGGTCTAGATCACCTTCAGATTCGGGAACCAAAGGTTTGTTCTTCCAGGTGCCATCCTGAGGCTGAGAGATCTCTTCATTGAAGAAACTACAATCACTGCCTGGTAAAAGCCTTCCCCCTCTTGAGTTCTGATTTGATGATAGGTACACTATCCAAAATTAGGAGTTTCTCAATTCCTGGGTCCTGACCTTTATTATTCTACATGGTCTTCCTATGGGTATGATAGTTTCTAGCATTACTAGTCATCATGCTGATTCTTTACTTATTTTCAAGTCTTTAGCCATTGAATTAATGTCTAAAAAAATTATAAAAAAATTAGTTTACTATTTTTTATCAGTCTTAGGTTCATCTCTCATTAGTTTGGTATCAGAGCGGGTTTAGGATAGCATTCATTTGCATTAGGATCACAAACCCTAATTTCTGCATCCTGCTAGCTGCATTAGGTATCTGTTTTTCATCTGATTTTGACCACCTAGGAATTTTATTTTTCTATGAAAATTGCATGAAGTGTTATTTGTATTGTTCTCTATTTTATCATAGTTTTTTAATATAGAAAATCTAATTTACTAAAATTTTGCATATTAGAAACCCTAACTAAAGTCCTGATATTTTTGCATCAGTCCAAATACCCTAGGATTTGCATCATCATCTGATTTTTGTTTTGCATAAAATATAGTAGAGGATATCACCACTGTCCATCATCTATCCTATAATTTTTCTAATTTTTTTTTGCATCGATAACTATGTCAAATCCTATATCTTCTGAAACCTTAATTTTTTGAATTATGCTATTTCTGCACCTTGACTCAACCTAACCTAAGCAACTTCCACACACCCCAATCCCAAGCCCAATTTGTTTGCTAACCTAATCAACCTAAACCTAATTTTCCACCTCATAAAATACACATAAAATATTTTATTTTATTTTGATTATTTTAGATTGCATCATGACCATCGATTGCCATCATCTATATTAAACTAATCTTAAGGGCACATTTTCTATCTCAGATCAGGGCAGGAGGTCATATCCTATCTTGGAACCAAAACAATCTCCTTGCATTCTCATCCAAACCTTAATTAAAATTAATTAGACTTAATTTGCCCTAGTGGGCTAGGTGACACCAACAGGTCGGGTCCAAATTGTGTGGGCCAACTAGTGCATTTAATCTTGTGGCTATTACTGAAATCTGGTGTCTAAGGCTGAGGGTCCAAAGTCAAACAACCTAAGTGGTGTTGTGGTTTATAATTGGGTCCTTGCAAAAGCAAGGGGACCACCCACAGTCCCACCTTCTACCTGGCCAGAGGAAGGATTTGCTGCTAGGTTAAGTGTAAGTTGACCTGACCTATTCAATTTTGGCTCTAGGTCTAGGAAACCCTAGATTAATCTAACCCATTTTGCATGCTTGGCTGCACCATCTCATTCTGACTGATTATTTGATTGTATAGCCACTAGATTAAGAACCCAATATCAGAAGTCTAAATCCCAAACTGACTCTGCCATGGATTCCAATTTTGAGGTCATCATGAAGGCCATGAGTGATCAGATTATCTCCTAATTGACCCTCCAATCCCAAAACCAGTTTGTCCAACTAAACCAATCCAATATCCAGACCCAAAATCAACTTACCTAGATTAACCAATTAAATACCTAAATAAATTAAAGGCTTGACCAATTGACCCAAGCAAACCACCAAGCAACCATTAGGATCGACCAGTTAACCATTAGATTAAACCAAGTAGAAGATCGATTAGGTACTATAGAATGGACCCAAGACTCCAATGCTGAACCTAATGCTGACCCACATCCTGTTCCACCTCTCAAAACCCTAGGAAAGTCCAAACCCATGACACCTTTATAGAATCTAACCCTAGAGGAGTCCAAAATCATGAACCCTTTGTAGAACATAACCGTAGGAGACCCCAGAACCAGGATCAATTTAGGGAGCCTAACCATAGGGGAAACCAACACTAGGATTAATACCATGAACCTAATCTCAGGAGACCCAATCATGAAGACCAAGATCAGGATGATAGAATTCTTAGGAGCATCAAGATAGACCCACCCATCTTCGATGGCAACCTAGACCCAAAGGTTTATATAGACTGGGAGGGAGGCATGGAGAGGTACTTCAAATTTTATGCCCTGAGTGATGAGAAAAAGTGTCAATTTGTCCAGCTTAGGCTAACTGATTAAGCTAGATTATATTGGGAGCCAGTAGAGCGACTCGGTAATCAAATAGGCCACCCACCCATTGTCACATGGGAAGCCATGAAATTAAAGCTTAGGGCTAAATATGTTCCCCCATACTATATGCAGTGTCTCTTAGATCAATGGCAGAGATTAAAATAAGGGACCAAAACTGTGAGGGAATACATAGCCCAGTTTGATGAGTGCACCCTAAGATGCGACATAGATGAACCTGAGTCAATTACCCTCTCTAGGTTTAGAAATGGTCTTAGAGAGGAAATCTAGAGGGAGCTGTACCTTAGGGAAGTTGAACACATGGACCATGCCTATCATGTAGCTGAAAACTTTGAGAGGTTCTAGAGAGTACCTATAGTTAGGAGACCTGAACCCTTTAAGTCTAACACTCCTAGCTTTAGGCCTAACCCGAACCCGGCTTACCCAAACTGACCCAGCTTTAACCAAAACTGACCCAATCCCAATCCAATCCGATCCAATTCCATCCCAACCCATCCTAACCCTAATTCATTTCGACCTAACTCGAGTCCGAGTCCATCAAGTTCAAGTAATTCTGCACCTGCTAGAATCGACAAGGGTAAGGTAGCTACATTTCAGAATGCCCCAAGCCTTAGCCCCAATGCTTGTTTTAGGTGTAATAAGGTAGGTCACTATGCTAGCCAGTGTCCCACCAGATCATTACATATAGGGAAGATCGAGGAACAAGAGCCTAAACCCAATAATGAGGATATAGAAGAAGATGTTTATGAGGCTGAACCAGACTTGGTAGCAGAATATGAAGGAGATGAAGAGGAATTTTATCAAGTAGGGGTAGTTAGATGTATTTTGACCCAAGCCAAAACTAAGGAAGATTGGCATAGGACTAGCATCCTACAGACTTTTATAAAAATTGAGAATAAAGTATGTAAGATTATAATAGATAGTGGGAGTTGTGTCAATGCCATAGCCACTGAAATAGCTAAATCTTTAGGCTTGACCCTAGTTCCACACCCCTGCCCCTATAAAGTATCATGGATAGATTCCACCTCTATGCCAATCAAGTCTAGGTTCCAGGTCTTAGTTAAGTTACAGTCATATGAAGAAGAGATATGGTGTGATGTCCTTCCCATGAAGGTTAGTAGTGTCATTCTAGGTCGACCATGGCTTTATGATCATGATGCTGCCCTATCTGGTCAAATCAACATCTGTACCTTTCATCATCATGGGAAAAAAATTGTGATTTACCCCACTTAGCCCAGAAATTCTAGTAACCTTAGAGCAAAACTAGGAGTTAATCTAATTAAGGCTAAAGAATTTGAGGAAGGCACTTCTGAACCTACTGAGAAATTAATGAGAATTGATCTTGAACCCACTAAAATAATTGAAAAAGAAGTAATTGAGCCAGGATCAAACATTAAAGATTAAACTGAAAATTTACATGAGTTGTTCATAGAGGAGGCCCAGGATCAAATCCCTAAAGAATGACCAAAAGAAATAGGTGTATGTAATGAAATAACATTTGAATGTGAGTCCACAGACTCAATCTATCTGTCTGCACCTACATTAGCCTCTGCACAGCATATGCATCATGAAATTAGTCAAAAGCTGAATATAACTAATGAACTAAATAACAACTTGGCTAATTCCCAAAAGAGAGAAAGAATTTTTTACAGAGGATTTTGTGATTGTAAAAGAATTTTTTGCTTGCAAAACTGGCCCATCCAAAATAATGAATAGCAGTGAACACAATACCTATGTGCCTGAGATATCACTTGATTTAGGTATTAGCTCCACCTTCATCATCTTAGATCTTATAGAGTCTAGGGAGCCAGCAGTGATACCTAGCGAGCCCCTTGAGCCACTCCCTTTCTTTGTGAGTGAACCCATCCCAGAGCGACCACATACAATATGGCCTTTTGATGAGGAAAAGATTGAGAGAGCTCTAGATGATCAATCTATCGGTACCTGGGATAGAGACTGTCAGCAGTACTTGGTTTAATGACAAGGTCGGCCAGAATTTGAGAACTTGTGGAACGTTGGTGCGGATCTGCAGCGCCTCAACCTAGACCCTCCTTGAGCCAAATTGACCCTTACTCGACGGGATCGAGTTCCTCCCGCCCTGAGAGAATTGGTGGGGGCACCAGGATTAGACACAGATTACTGAGCCCTATCTGGTTTACTTAGTCATGTGTCATAATTTTGTAATCAAGTAAGATTGAGTCCTGTAATAAGTTGAGGCTAGTTGATTTGTCTCAACCCAGTCCAGTTTATCAAGTCCTATATTTAAGTATGAGTCCAGTGAGAGTCTAGTTTTTGTACAAGAGGAGAGGATACCCTACTTTGGAGTTCCACCAGGCCTCATCCAGGAGCCAGAGGTCTTCACATCAGCCAATTGGACCTTGTATGCCACCCAGGGTCCAAGATTCTTGCAAGATGCTCAGATGCCCTCCAAATGCTTTCCAGATGCCCAGATTCCCTCTAGATGCTAGAGTATATTCCCAGACCATGTCACATCATGAATCCAGAGGTCCATCTGTGCCCCAGCCTAAGAGAAATCAGCCCAGGCGCCAGGCCCAAGCCCTTAAGAACCAAGATTCCAGGTATATTCCAGCCCAAAACCAAGATACTTGGAATATTCATGCTCCAGGCATCCCAGGCCTCCAGGGCCCAAAGCCCATGCACCCAACCCATCCTTGGCCGCCCCTTGCTTCCCCCATGAAGCCCAACACATCCTTGAGGTTGACTTGGTCCAAGCTAAGAAGAAGAATTCAAGTGAAAGGAGGAAATCAAGTTCTTATTCTAGTCAACCTTGTAATCCTAGTTCTAGGTTTATTTTGTAGTCTTTCTCCTATTTAAATTATGTAAATCTATTCTAACTAGGAGAATACTTGTAATCCCTTTAGGAGAGGGCATGGGACTTTATAAATGCCCCACCCCTCTTTCTCTTGTAATCAATCAACTCTTATGAATTAAACTCTGCTGAATTGTTTTCAAGATTGTGTTCTTGTGTTTGTGTTTTGGTTCTTTAGTTTGTTTTGTTCTCTTGTGTTGGCCAACCCCTATCCTTGCAATCCCTCCATGCCTCAAGCAGAAAATCAAATCTCCAAGCATCAGCCATGCCCAAAAAAAGTAGCCTTGAAGATGCCCAGATCAAGAAATCTTCCTGCTTCCTTGCCGCTAGCCCTTTGCCTTAATCCCTTTCCTTCCTTGTTTCATCTTATTATTTTTTTCTTTGATGGTAATTTGTGCCTAACCTTGATGTTTTGCATATCCTTGAGGTGTTTCCCCTCCCCAGAAAAGGCTTTCTTTGCCTTCAGACCGGGTTTAGATCGTCTTCAGATTCGGGAACCAAAGGCTTGTTCTTCTAGGCACCATCCTGAGGCTGAGAGATCTCTTCATCAAAGAAACTACAATCGCTGCTTGGTAAAAGCCTTCTCCCTCTTGAGTTCTGATCTGATGATAGTTATGCTATCCTAAAGCAGGAGTTTCTCAATTTCCGGGTCCCGACCTTTATTATTCTGCATGTGTTGGGTATGATAGTTTCTAGCATTACTAGTCATCATGCTGATTCTTTACTTATTTTTGGGTCTTTAGCCACTGAATTAATATCTAAGAAAATTATAAAAAAATTAGTTTACTATTTTGCATCAGTCTTAGGTTCGTCCCCCATCAATATCTAGGCAGAGTGTTGCTAGTTTTTCTGATGATGATGATGAGGAGGAGGAGTAGACTGAGCTTCCAGCTGGAGACACTGATGCTACTACAGCTGGAGATGATGGTACACATGTTGATTTTGATGAGCAGGGTCTGACACAAAGAGTGCCTGACAGTCCTAGGACACCTCCTGGACTTTCTACTGGACCTGCTCCTGGACCTTTGATTACAGCACCATCAGCTTCGCAGGCCTTTATAGCCCAGCAGATCAAACTTCTCTCAAAGTCCCTGACGAGCTCCATTAGTTCGATGTTTGGTGAGCTACGCTAGATAGTTGACACTGGTCTACAGGACATCGGGGCATAGCTAGGGCAGTTGACCACCAGGGTCAAAGCTATAGAGAGCATATCACATCAATAGAAGGATATCCATTCTACTATCAGAGAACTGCATGCAGACTTTGACAGACTGAGGGGAGCTATAGACAGTTTCAAGGCATAGTAGGCTGTGGAGATGCAGGGCATACAGAGAGGACTGGAAGGTCTCAAGGATAAGCTTTGAGCTATTTGGTTACATCTACGCAAGCTTATATCCACTGCTGAGCCTTCTTCAGCTCAGACCTCTAGGGAGCCACCAGCACACCCACCATCACCACCAGCTCAGCCACCACCTTTTGTACCTCCTGGATTGTTTGATCCAGACCCTATTTTTTTTATGCCACCTACTAACCCTTTTATACCTTCTAGAGTTAAAGTAGAACCTACTCCATCTAACGACAAACCAAAATCTAGGGGTAAACAGAAAGCTAAGACACCTAAGGCCCCTACCAGAACTAGGTTTAGAGACCTTAGATTTAAACCCTTAAAAACTTTAGATACTGTACCAGATATAGGTTCCTCCTCTAGTGAGCAAGAACACTTGATTGTATCTCTAAGATTGTATCTTTTTATCTTCTGAATGTATTACCTTTTGATGTAATGAACTATCTTTCAAAAGTAATGAAATGTCTTCTTTTCTAAATCATTGTGTACATTGTGATGATTGTCTTATTCCTACATCTTATTACTTTCTTGAATGATCTCGATGTTTAACCTAATAAGGGGGAGAACCTTCACTTGAATTTTTACGAAGAATTTTAACGTGAAAAATTCTATGAGAAAGTGAAATTATCTCAAACAATATTATCATTATTCCTACTCTTTTAAAAAAAATAAAAAGGGGGAGTGTTTGAAAACCTTTTTGAAACACTTTTTGAAAACCTTTTTGATTATTGACAAAAAGGAGGAGTGTTTGATGTGCATGGAAATGAATTGGCATATTGATGTGTAAAAATAAATGAATTGGCATAATGAGTATGAATTTTTACTCTAGCACTTATATTGGAACATATCTTGCTCTAGTACTCAAATTCAATCTTGATTCATTCAGATCTCTAATTTTTACTCTAGCACTTATATTGGATCATATCTTGCTCTGGTACTCAAATTCAATCTTAATTCATTCAGATCTCTAATTGCTACTATAATAGCTCTGATACATTATGAATACCTTTGATGTTTTCTTTTAATAACTCTGATAAAAACTAGATATTATAGATTTGACATTTGTTTAAAATATCTATGATATTCTCTGATACATAAGCTCTGACATATTTTGTGCTTTTGCTCTGATACATTCTATCTTGGTATTTCTTTAAGCTCTGACATTTTTCTTGATTTTAATTCATGATAGGCAAAAGTAGCTTTTGATCTAAAATTTACTCTGATACATATCGGATCAATTTCAAAAAATTTGATATGATAAGTGATGGGGAAATCAAAACCCATCAAGGTTTTTTTTTCTCCTAGACTTTTTTATTTTATTTTATATTTTTTATTCCAGCTATTCCATCTATTCCCGCTATCCCCATTTTATTCCATGTCTATTCCTGACTTATTCCTATGCTATTCCTGTCATCTTCTCCCCCTTTCCGCCCAGATCCAAGCCCTCATTTCTTCCATTTGACACCACGGACGCACCGCCAGATCTCCTCCCTTCCCTACGCTGGCCGCCCAACCTGCCACCGATGGTTATCTCCGATCGATGCCCATCCCATCGTCCACCTCCCCTGCTGCCACGGTGACCTCCGCCATCGACTCCACCTACCGTCGCCTCACCACCAGCTTGGTCCGCGATGCCCTCGCCCGATCTGGTAGACCACCCCCCATCTCCGCCTGCAGTGCCCTCCTCCAACCCCAAGAACGGGTGCAGCCTTGAAGCCATCGTCCACCGTCTAAGCAAGGCCACCAACTCCCTGCCGCCTGTTCCAGCCATCACCGTACCACCGCCTTCCCCAACCGCCGGCCGTTTCACCTCCTTCCCCAGTGCTGGCACCGGTGAAGTCTCCCGCAAGTCCCTCTTCTCCATCCACCACCCCTTCTGTTCCACGATCACAGGAAGAAGAATTTGCATGAATCTCAAAGTAGCATGCATCTCAGAGCAGCACGCATCTCAGAGTTGCACTCTTCTCAGAGCAAGAAGATTTCTGCATAGTTATAGGCCTGTGCAGATTTTAGAGCAACTCAGCATGGATCCACCTTTTCTCGACACAAATCTCAATGCATTCGGATTATATTTTATTTATTTAATTTTTTTTAACTTGGATGTATTGATTAGTTTGAAGTTGTTTTAATTTCAAATTTGTTTTAGATTAGACTATTAGTTTGAAGTTTGTTAGGATTGGGATATGTTTCATCTTCACCTTGTAGAGGGTTGGAAAGTCTATAAATACCACCCTCAGTCATTTATAAAAATTTGGAGAATAAAGATGAGTGTTTAGAAAAGAGTGTTTCTTTTCGTTCGCCCCACATGGAGAGGGTGTGAGGCCCAATTTTCCTTCACCATTAGGCATCGAGGGGTGTGAGGCCCTTTTTCTTTGTTCTTTGAAACATCGCGGGGTGTGAGGCCATTTTTCTTTGTTCTTCGAAACATCGCGGGATGTGAGGCCCTACTTATCCAGCTGACAAGAAAATCCAACCATCACTTTGAACCCTTTCTTTTCCTTCTTTCCTTTTCATTGCTGATTTCTAACTTGAATTCCTTTGCTGAGTGTTTTGTAGATGACAAAAAATCTAGATCTAGTGTTCTTGCCTTGGAACCAGCATTGTGCAGAAGATCGAAGCCCGGAAGTGAGATCTTGAAATCTTGTCGCTACGATCTTGAGAGTCGTGTTAGACCTATATCGAGAGAGCAATCTTTGTTGGTAAAATCTGAACTTATTCCCTCCTCATTAATTTATGACTCGTTGATCCCCCATCAATTTGGTATCAGAGCAGGAGAGGATTAGGGTTTGAGAAAAAAAGAAAAAAAAATTACAGCATCGAACCTGACTCGATGGAGTCAAGTTTTTCCCACCCCAAGGGAATGATGGGGACATCAAAACCCATCAAGATTTTTTTTTCTCCTAGATTTTTTAATTTATTTTATATTTTTTATTCCAGCTATTCCATCTATTCCTGCTATTCTCATTTTATTCCATGTCTATTCTTGACTTATTCCTCTGCTATTCCTGTCATCTTCTCCCCCTTTCCGCCTAGATCCAAGCCCTCATTTCTTTCATTTGACGCCACCGACGCACCGCCGGATCTCCTCCCTTCCTACGCTAGCCGCCCAACCCGCCATCACCGGTCATCTCCTGCTGATGCCCGTCCCACCGTCCACCTCCCCTGTTGCCATGGTGACCTCCACCATTGACTTCGCTTATCACCGCCTCACCGCCAGCTAGGTCCATGCCGCTCTCACCGGATCTGGTAGACCACCCCCCCATCTCCGCCCGCAGCGCCCTCCTCCAACCCTAAGAACGAGCGTAGCCTTGAAGCTATCTTCCGCCATCAGATTAAGGCCACCAACTCCGTACTGAATATTCCAGCTACCGCCATCCCTAGCCGGCCGTGCCGCCTCCTTCCCCAGTGCTGGCACCGGCGAAGTCTCCCGAAAGTCCCTCTTCTCTGTCCGTCACCCCTTCTGTTCCATGGTCACAGGAAGAAGAATTTGCATGGATCTCAGAGTAGCACGCATCTTAGAGTAGCATGCTTCTCAGAGTTCCATGCTTCTTAAAGCAAGAAGATTTTTGCATAGTTATCAGGCCTACATAGATTTCAGAGCAACTTAGCACGGATCCGCCTTTTCTCGGCATAAATCTCGATGCATTCAAATTATATTTTATTTATTTAATTTTTTTTAATTTGAATGTATTGATTAGTTTGAAGTTGTTTTAATTTCAAATTTGTTTTAGATTAGACTATTAGTTTGAAGTTTGTTAGGATTAGGATAGGTTTCATCTTCATCTTGTAGAGGGTTGGAAAGTCTATAAATACCACCCTCAGTCATTTGTAAAAATTTGGAGAATAAAGATGAGTGTTTCTTTTCATTCACCCCGCATGGGGAGGGCGTGAGGCCCATTTTTCCTTTGCCCTTAGGCATCGACGGGTGTGAGACCCTATTCCTTTGCTTTCGAGCATCGCGGGGTGTGAGGCCCTATTCCTTTACTTTCGAGTATCGCGGGATGTGAGGCCCTTTTTCTTTGTTCTACGGAACATCACGGGGTGTGAGGCCCTTTTCCTTTGTTCTTAGGAACATTGTGGGGTGTGAGGCCCTTTTCCTTTGTTCTTTGGAACATCATGGGGTGTGAGGCCTTAGTTATCCCTTTCTTGATCCTAATCCTAGGAGACTTCTTAGCTCTCCAACGATCCTCCTAGCCTTGTCCCCCATCAATATGCCTTGGTACTTTCAATATATAAGTGATAATTGTTGATACATGTGAATACATCTTAATATGATAGTCATATACAAGTTACTTTGATACATTTATTGAAATATGCAAAATTTTTCCATGTCCAATGTTTTGTCATCATTAAAAAGGAGGAGATTGTTGACCCCTGGAATAATTTTGATGATAACCAAATATTGGAACATGTATTTGTTTACTAACTCTATTTCAAGTGTTCTCAAAGTTTTTTTAGGATGATTTCATTGAACAACCCTACTTCCTACAACATAGTAGTAGTTTAAGTCTATTTTTGTTAAAAGTTCATGTAAAGAAGAGCCCCCTAGAAAAATCAATAGTTTACGCCTGTAAGAGGCTACTTCTATGTACTTCTAAGTTTAATTATCTCAAGTTCTATCTTTGAATGAGTTGGAATTAGCTTTGAGTTGTTTGGAAGCCATTGGAAGAAAGTCTAGACAAGCTTGACAAGTTTTGGACTAGAGCCGACTCAAAGAAGGAAAGTTGACTCGAAGTCTGGCATGGCACACTTTTTTCTGGCATGCAAACATTCGAGCTGACTCGAGTCAGAAGAGCCGACTCGGGCAGAGTCCAATTCTGAAGTTCTAAGAATTCGAGCCAACTCAAGGGGGTCCGAGCTGACTCATCCAGAGTGCAGTTTTCTCAGACAGACATTCGAGCCAACTCGAGTATTGAAGAGCTGTTTGTCTAGAGTTCTAAAAATCTCAGTCCTGAAGAACTAGCCAGGGGAGCCGACTCGAAGGAGAAGAGCCGACTCGACTAGAGTGACAATTGGACCTACCTGAGGATCCGAGCCAACTTAAGTGACAGTTTTAGGTTAGTAACGACTAGTTCTAGAACTCTTATTTTGAATTCAAAATAGTCTCCATGGCTATATTTCGAATCCCAGTGGTTTACAACGGCTATAACCTTCTAAAATCAGTTAAAGGGAATATATTTAAAGAATTTGAATCACTTTTGAAGCAAGAAATAAGAAGTTAATGTGAGATTAAAGAGTTTTTATTGAACATTCAAGAGTACACACTAGAGAGCATTCAAAGCAAGCACTCAAGTCTACACCAACTCTTATCAGTTTCTTGAGGCATTTATTGAAGAAGTTAAGAAGCCTTTAAGAGGATTCAAAGTGCAATCAAAGGGCTTCTCAAGTGCTACAACTGCAACCATCCGACAACTTGGATTTGTCAAATAGTTGCTTTGTATTCTTTAACTCTTATTTAAGTTTGTTAGGTTCTTGGTGAGCCTTGAAAACCATGTGTTCTGGGTTGTTAGTGATCCCGATTAAAACTAACATTGTAGTGGGTTTTTGGTGAGCCCGGACAAAACCAAGTTTAGGTTCTTGGTGAGCTTGTTTAAAACCAATTTTGGGTTTTGGATTATGAGCTCATGAAAATAATCTGGCTGTATTTGGTGGGTGAATATAGTGAAAATCCCAAGTGATATTTTGGGTAGTAGATGTAAAAGCTAGGTTGCTCCAAACCATTATAAATATCTTGGTATTTGTGTTGTGATTTTTGTGTTATGCTTTTACTTTTGCTACTAACTCATATAATCACTTCACTCACCACACTCTGATTTCAAAAGAATATATACTTGAAGAAATTTTTTAAATACCCAATTCACCCCCCTATTGGGTAAGCCATCTTGGCAACACAAACCCTGTTAGACATGGTTCAGTCCATGATGGG
Organism: Areca catechu; assembly: GCA_021397845.1. Taxonomy (NCBI): domain Eukaryota; kingdom Viridiplantae; phylum Streptophyta; class Magnoliopsida; order Arecales; family Arecaceae; genus Areca; species Areca catechu. The sequence goes on from CM038043.1 coordinate 121,119,549, forward strand.
CTTTGCTTTTCATCGCTATCCTTTTGGAGATGTTCTCTAGAGTCAGCCTGCTACCTTTTAAATAGGGTTTCGGGTAACCCTGTTAAACTCCATATGAGATATGAATTGGATGTAAGCCGACACTCTCACACCTTCAATTCTGGGGTTGCCCAGCTTTTGTCAAATATTTGGAAATGGATAAGCTTGGTCCTAGATCTGACAGGTGCCTATTTATTGGGTATCTAAAAGAGTCTAAGGGATACTACTTCTACTTGGCTAAGGAACAAAAGTTGTTCATCAGTCTTAGGGCTATCTTTTTGAAGGAGTTCCTTGGTGAAGGAACTGTAGTCGCTAAGATTGAACTTAGTGAGTTCAACAAGTAGAAGAACCGTCACACTTACAGGACAACATAAAACCGGTTGAGATTAGATCACACCCATAGCCCATGCAAGAACCATTAAGAAGATCCATTAGGATACCATGTCGACTGGATAGATACTATGATTTCTTGGTCTAGGACGTGGATCCCATTGAACTCGATGAGAACAATGAAGACCCGATCACCTATATGGATGCAATGCAAAGGTCCGACTTTAAACTATGGCTAGGAGCCATGAGATCCGAAATGGAGTCCATGGAAATTAATAATGTATGGACATTAGTTGATCCACCTGAGAAGATAAAATCCATTGGATGCAAATGGATTTTCAAAAGGAAAAGGGGTGCAGATGGGCAGGTAGAGACCTATAAAGCCTGTCTGGTTGCCAAGGGGTATCGTCAATGTTATGGTTTTGACTATGATGAGACATTCTCTCCTGTAGCAATGCTCAAATCCATTCAAATCATGCTTACTTTAGCGGCACACTTTGACTATGAAATCTAGCAAATAGATGTCCGAATAACTTTCCTGAATGGTGGGTTAGAAGAGGAGGTGTATATGGTACAACCTAAAGGGTTCACATCCACAGACAAGTCAAAGGTGTGGAAACTTTAAAGGTCCATCTATGGATTAAAGCAAGCATCTCAAAGTTAGAATATGCGATTTGATAAGTGTATCAAGTCGTATGGCTTCATTAGGAATGGAGAAAAACCTTGTATTTATAAATGGGCTAATGGTTTTGTGATTGTATTCCTTGTATTGTATGTGGATGACATTCTCTTAATTGGAAATGACATCCCAGTGCTACAAGGAATAAAGGTGTGGTTGTCATCCCAGTTCTCTATGAAAGACTTGGGTGAAGCCTTTTACATACTAGGTATGAAGATCTATAGAGATAGATCTAAAAGGCTTTTGGGACTATCCCAGTCTATGTAAATTGATACTATGCTGAAGCGGTTCAACATGGAGAATTCCAAGAAAGGGTATCTCCCCATAGGCCCAAGAATTACACTCTCCAAAAAGGATTATGCGATAACTCCTGAGGAGAGAGAGCATATGGTAGAATCTAATATGCTTCGGTAGTGGGTTCTATCATATATGCCATGACATGTACTAGACCAGACATGGCATACTCACTAGGCGTAGTGAGCAGATACTAGTCTGACCCAGGTGAAGCTCACTGAAAAGTGGTAAAGACCATCCTTAGGTATCTACGAAATACTAAGGACCAATGGCTGATATATAGAGAACCTAACTTGAAACTTGTGGGGTATACTGACTCCAATTTTTAATTAGATAGAGATGATAGTAAGAGTGTGTCAGGATTTATCTTTACCCTAAATGGGGAAGCGATCTGCTGTAAAAGTTCCAAGCAGCCTACTATTGCAGACTTAGTATGCGAAGTAGAATACTTCGCAGCATCGGATGCAGCAAAGGAAGCTATGTGGTTGCAGAAGTTCCTAGGTGAGCTAGGAGTGGCACCTTCCTTGGATGGTCCTATTCTGGTATACTGTGACAGCACTGGAGCCATTGCTTAAGCCAAAGAGCCGAAGTCCCATCACTGCACCAAACATATTCTGTGGTGCTATCACCTTGTACAAGAAATCGTGGAACGAGTTGACATCGACCTTCAAAAGATCGATGGAAAGGAGAACTTGGCTGACCCCTTTACTAAAGCCATCGGAGTTCAAGAGTTCAATAATTGTACATGAAAAATGGGAATAAGATTCTGTACTAATTGGCTTTAGTACAAGTGGGAGTTGTTGGGAATAGTATCCCAAAGCCAATCGTCTAGGGTATAGATAGTTGTGCTATTTTGTAATTATATATGAATTTTTTAAATGAATAAAAGTTATTCTTTGGGTTGCTCATCACATGTGCATTTTCCTGAAAAGAACTCTTGCATGACGGAGTTCTTAGAACTATATTATATTTGATACAAAGAGGATGTATCGAGTAGTTCTTAAACTGGTTCACAACCAAAGGTTACATTGTTATAGGATGATGATGTATCAAGCGTAGGTTGTTGTATGTCACATTGGTTGGTTGTTCTCTTAACCAAGGAGTGTAGAGACATTGATATGACATACAGGTAAAATGTATGATGTCTTACCGAATGTGACCATCTGCGGAGCTCCCTTTTGCCAAAGGGTTGCTCGTGAAAGGATATGGATATATGTATCCCTCAGATCGGAGGTCACCATGGTAGCTTGCAAGAAACTCACTTTACTTTTGTACCAGACTACCTAGATTTCTAATCTAGTGATGGAAAGTTTCTGGGTACAGTCAAGTACTTGTAGAGTAGTGGTGAATCAAGATGGGATTAACCCCTCCAAATGGTTTGGAGTGAATTACTCACTACGTCTCAATTTAGCAAAATCTTGGCCAGGATAGTTCTTGTGAGGAGTCATGGAACTTGTAAGGTTGAGACATGATCTGGATGTACTAAATTAGGATTTGTAGTCAAACCCTAGGTTATCCTGAGCATTATGAGGTCAAAGGAATGAATTATATGATAACTGTATGCTAGAGATTCTAGAGAGTTGCTCTGCATCTTCAACCTATTCGGATGTCGAGTTTCATTAATAGATGATGACTTTGACAGGTACTGAAAATGTTTCAGTACTACCAGCTTAATGTTCGAACCTATGGAGTCACACACCATAGGGGTTTCTACTTAATCTAAAGGTCGATCAATGATTGAGAATCGTTTGGCATCATTGTGGGGTCAATATGTTTGACCATGATCCAAATGTCGACACTTTCATGAGTTGACACTTGGCTATGACGAGGATTTTTTACTAATTCGATTAGTGAATTTTTGGAGGACTTATTTGCAATATGATTGCAACCTGATCGGTCAAGCCAAATGTGATTTGGCTTAGGATCAAATTAGATTTGATTTGTCGTGCTCACTTTCCTTTAAAAGATTCAAATTTGAATTTTGAATTCAAATTTCAAATCTTGGCTAAAATTGGTTCCAAGGTTTTTATGGAATGCAGATTTTCTCCCGTATAAACCTAGAGCTAATTTGGTTTAGCCCTTAACCCTCTCCCCCAATCACTCCTTCCATATCTCTCTCCCTCTTTGCTGCTCTTATAAATAGGTATCTTTGTAAGGGCAACGAAGTTAGTTGAGTTTGACTTTTTGCTGGGCTTTTCATAAAGAGGAAGGGAAGGTATCCTAGGAGTGGGGTTTGAGAGGATTAGAGTTTTGGGTGTGAGCCTACCTAGCTATCAAGCTAGGGTTTGAGAAGATAGAGTTAGTTGGGAAGGTATCCTAAGAGTGGGGTTTGAGAGGATTAGGGTTTTGGGTGTGAGCCTACCTAGCTATCAAGCTAGGGTTTGGGAAGAAAGAGTTAGTTGGAAAGGGTTCCACTTCTACTTCCCCCATTGTCCTCCAACCAAATTTTCCTGGTGGCTTCAAGAAAGTCTTGCAGGTCCAAGGAAAAGTTTGGCCTCAAGGATCCTGAGGAGCTAGCACTCCAAGGAAGTTGATTGGGATCGAGCCCTGGCATGAACTACCCATATAGGCTAGACATTTGTGTGGCTCAGTGGCTCTTCATCACCCGCATCCAAAGGTCAAAGGTAACGTACCCCTTCCTTTTTCTTTGCTCTTGATATCTTTACATGCTGCACTTTTATTATGTCAGATCCTGTTGCAGGTAGATTGGTAGATCGACTTGATCGATCTACCAAGTCTTTCGTTGTGCTGTACTTTACAATAGTTTTAAAATATAGTCCATCTGCCTGCTATGCCTTTTAAACTTTCACCCATGCTAGTCGAAAGAAGACATGCGAACCACCCATTATGCAAGGAGTTAATTGCAAGGCCACATCATGACACATCAATGCATCTCCTCTTGAATGAGACACCTCTATAAGCTAGCAAAAATCCTTTCAGGAGCTCAACTGGTGACTAGACAATGCTTAGATCCTTTTCCACCTCCAAGGTAAATCAAGTCATCTACTCCTATTGTCCAAAAGTGGCAAGAGTACTGAGCTTCGTGGACTCAAGAGTGAGGTGCATCTGATATAGCTATTGCTAATATGGCTCTTGGACTACCACGTGCATCACTGATGGGCTGGATAGCCACATCCTAGGGGAATGGTGGGGACATGCCCACTTCATCTCAGACCGCACCCCCCAAGCTAGCTCCCTACTTGGCCCGACTAGCTAGTCGAATGGCCCAGTCTAGGCCGACAAACAACTAGTTGGCCTCCTAGTCGGGCCGCCTGATGCTGGGATAGCTATAAGCCCATGTTAATAGAGCTAGCTTGAGTGAAAGTAGTGGAAGGCAAAATCCCAATAGCACCGGACACTGTAATAGAAAATTTCTAGTGGTGGGAATCGTAGGGGACAAACCTTGCCATCTCAACCGAATCTATTATGGCTATCAAAGATGGACACCCATTCCAAGGGTATTCTATTATGGAACGTAGCCATACAAATAGGTAAGAGGGACCTCTGTTGAGGTACGTATTGAGATGTTCCCACATGCTCTTGCTCTTACTTTTTACTAGATTGCCACAAACCTCTGGCTCTGGCCATTATAGCCTCCTATTTTTCGATCACTGACTTGAGCATTGGAGTGTCCCCACCAGTAACCTAGCCTAAGGACCTTCTTATAGGTCATTAGAGTGAAACCGCCCTAAGAGTTCACCAGTCCCTACCGGAGAAGACCAGACCATTCCTCCATTATCATTGAAGTTTGGTGATAGGTGAATAGATGTCAACAATAACATATCATAAATCTATCTTAGATCTAGTCTAAACTTATTTATGATATGAGATCTAAATTATAAAGATAAAAAATAATAAAATCCTTTTCATAGTTCTTTTTCATGAGTCAAATTATAGTGGATCCCTACACACCATAAGAGATCCCCATTGAATGAAAAGAAAGGACCTTTAAACCCTACTTTCTCTTATGATCGGATGGCCATGGTGATGCACCCAATCTAAGTACGAAGAAAAAAGAGCACATATCAATTAAAAATTATGATCTATATGCAAATATAATCATATTAAAAAAGAACATTGCTCTAATACCATTTTGAAGGAAACTATAGGTTGTTTCATGCATAAGTTTTAAAAATTTTTTGAATAAAACATAGGAAAATTACTTAGATTAATCACAATCAGTTATGCATTAGATCATATCTAAAAATAGCCTATAAATAGGATATCGTGACATGATATATACTGGATATATAAAATCTGAAATTAAAAAAAATAGGCATAGATCATTCTATGCAATAAAACTAACACTGAAGATCACATCTACAATAAATATAAGTTGAGAACTCATTATTTTTCCATAGGTCGAAGATCACCATATCTAATTATCATGGAGTTGACGTTCTTCAAGATACACAAGCATATGGCCTCTATAGGACATCTACATAAAGCCCTAGGCAGACCAATCTCCCTAAAGTGCTAGCTTCTTGCAAAACCTTTTGATGGCTGATCGAATATCCTCCTAATCCAATGATGCTTTAGGAGAAGAGGGATAATGGTTAGGTAGGTTGAGAGGTGGAGGAGGAAAGAACACTTTTCTCTCTTCCTGAAACCCTAGATCAAATCTAAGAAAATCAACACCCCAAAAACCTTTTTTGGCCACTCTGATTTTTCTTGCCTAGAAAACCCCATGCCCCACTTTGATTTTCATAGTGAAAATCTATTCTATATTCTTCATGCACACCTTTTAATCCCATTAAGAAGTGACATCCAAAGGGAGATAGGATAGGATAAAGATAAGTTTAGTTTTTGATTCAAAATCAAAACCAATCCCATCTTGAATTCGAATTCCAACTTGAATTCAAATTCAACCTTTATCTTAATCATGTGGGTGACAAGGAGAGGTGAGAAAACTCTTTTCTACATTGAGAAACTTCATGCAAAATCAGATTTCATGTGAAGAATGGCTTGGAGAAATTGATTTAGGTGCTAGGGAGAAAACCAATTCATTTGGACTCTAAATTGAGTTCAAATTCAAACCAAATCCTATTTGGTTTGACCCAAAGAGAGAACCAAATCAAATTAGGAATCTAATATCAATAACTAACTCCTAATCTAATTAGAAAATTAATTGAGCCCAAGTTCTGATCAAATCGAGAATTAAACTTTCATAGCAATTAGGTTATCTTATAACCTAATTAGGTCAAACCTAATTGACTTCAATTTAACTAGACTTGAACCAAACCTCATTCTCAATCAAATTAAACTAATCAATAATCTAATTACTAATTAATCTTTCGATAATTCACTAATTATTAGTAAATTATTTTATCACCGATGAGTCAACTAATTGATAAATTAACTCATAGATGAGTCAACTTACCAATGAGTAATTTAAAGCTAATCATCAATCATATTGATGATTCAACTCTTGAATAATTCATAATCATTGATTAGCCATTAGAATAGACTAGAATTTCTATTTTGTGTGACCTCATAGTTCAAACACTAAGCTTGTAGCATATGAACAAATTATTATACTAATCAAAGCAACCATCTAGCAATGATACCTGACGTCTAGAAAAGTAAAATTATTTTAAAGCAGCATTCAAGAACTTTTGACATATTGTTACCATATAATTCATCCCTTTAACAATCAATGCTCAGGATGACTTCAAAGTTAAATGGTTAACTCTTATTAGTGCATCCATTTTGTGTCTTAACCTTATAAATCCCATGACTCCTCACAAAGATTATCCTGACCAAGATTTTGCTAAATTAAACCACAGCAAAGCATTATCTCCAATCACTTGGAGTGGTCAATCCCATCTTGACACACACTGACTTCATAATTACTTGACTATGTCCAGAAACCTTCCATCATTGTATTACAAATATAGGTAGTTTGTTACCAAAGCACAGTGAGTTGCTTTCAAGTCATCATGGTGATCTTAGGTCTAGGGACACTTATATCCATATCCTTTACGAGCAACCTTTGATAGTAGAGTGTTTCATAGGTGGGTCATGTTTAATGAAATATACTCCTACATTTCACTTGTATGCCATACCAGTACTCCACACTCTTTGGTTACGAGGACAACAACCTATATGGTATACAACGACCTATACTTAATAAATATCATCATCCTTAACAACATATTATTTGGTCACAAATAAGTTTAAAAACTACACGATAAATTCTCCTTTAACAAGTTGAAGTAGTTCTAAGGACTTCATCATTAAAAAGTTCATAAAAGAAAAATGCACACATAATGATGAAAATAGTAAATCTTTTAATAATTAATAATTCATATACAAGGAGCATAATCATCTACAACTTAGAAGATTAGCTTTAGGATACAATTCTCAATAGTATCCCCTAATTCACATAAGAAAAGAACCAAGTCCATTCTAATGCTATTTGATGTGGCAACTACTGACTTGGCCTTGATGACTTCCTGGACCGCCAGCAACGCTACCATCTATAGCAAACCTGAATGCCTAACTCGAAGTGGCTTAGCTATCAACTAGGACAAGGATGCTAGAACTGACTGGCCGATCAGCTAGGAAGGACCAACAATGGGGCCCACCAACTAGCTAACCCCTTCTAGACTGACTAGCTATTTCTAATCCAGGTTGCTATGGCTTATTGAGCCCGACTAGTAGGGCGGCATCCCATATGTGCCCACCGACTCCCTACTTAGGGCCAATTAGCTAGTTGAATGCATCGACTTAATACACCATAGAATGCGACTAAGTTTCTCTTCCTATATAAGATCTACGACACCCGAGTAGCCATTAGCCTGTCCAATCACAGCTATCCCAACACACATCTATTAGGAACCGAGGTAGGATTTCATGCATGTATTTTTTAAAAATTTTCTATAGAAGTAAATTAGATTAAAAACATTTTTAATCAAAAAATTATATATTTAGATCAAATCTAAAAATTCCTACAAGGATCTAAAACATGATATTCATAGGAAGTAAAAGTAGAAATTAAAAATCAGCATGCATTGATCTCATAGATGCACATTGTTGATCAAATTCACCAAATCTATAAGATCATATCTCATATCTTAGTGCAAGTTGCTGATCTCCACTAGTGATGTATGTGATAATGAGTTTTTCAAGTCACCTCATAGTTGCACAAGATGTTCGGCCTTTACAGCGAGTCCACACTGTTGGGTTCCAAGCAGGGCACAGCGAAAGATCGGGTTTCAAAATTTTCATTATTGAAATCATAATCAGCTGGAACCCTAAACCCTAGGACCACTTGATCATGACAACTAATAAATCAAAACATTAGGGTTATAGAAGAGAACCTGGAGTGCTATACTTATGTCCATGAGGCGCATAAGTGTATGCCCTCCAGAGGTGATCCACACAGGAACAAACCAAGAAAGCACTCCTACCAAGTTTGCTTATTTGACAAGGACTCTTTCGACAGCCTTTTAAACTTTCTCCCTTTGCTGGAACCCCTATCCTCTTGTAGGGCACTCAGAGACCTCTCTGAATCCTCTCTCAAAATCTGAATATCCCTTCTAATTTTTTTTCTAGGGCCTTGTCTTAAAATAACAAGCCTTATTTTAAAAGGACAAGTCTTGTCTTAAAAGGATAAGCCTTGTCTTAAGAAGGAAGGGAAAATAGTAAGTGGATTTCTTCGGATCAGAATTCAATGCTTGGCATCAGATTATTGATGTCTATTTATAGAGAGGGATGAGTCACCTAATAGTCTCTTTTTCAGCCCCTTGATAAGACCCTTCAAGCATAAGGTGTCTTTTGGGTGAGAGGACTTATCATGAAATGTCCTTTCATACAATAAGAAATATATAAAGGTCTCTTTATTTTTCTAGCCAATTTCTCCACATGCGATGTGGCATATTACCAGTCAGATATTGGCCAAAGGGCGTGGGCTCCCAAGGGACACATTGGAGAAACCATATGCCTTCAAATAGGACTTTGAATTTTAAAATCAATGCCATATGGTGAAGAGATGCAACCCATCAATATGCATGCCATATTTTTCATGCTAATTGCCACCTTTTGATGAGTCAAAGCCCATCCATTTAGTCATGGAGATAAGGAGAGGGGTTTACAGATTATCTAGAAAAGGTGATTTAGAAGTAGAAGGACTCTTGGTCCTTCTGCGCTCCTTCATTCTTAGTGCACGCTAAACTCGACTGATGAAAGATTAGAAACCCTATCTAATCTCATCATGCTTTGATCAAAGACTTCCGAGTCACCATTCGAAGAAATCACATGGGATAATTTCTTTCCTTACTAGGAGTGATTGATTCTTTGTTGACTTACTCATTATCTTCATACACAATCCACCATATCTAGAAGCACCCCGTACATGACATAATTGCCATGAATGAGTATGCACCAAAATATGGGTTTATATGCATAAGATACTATGGTAGTATCAGGTCTAAGGATCACATGCACAACTCCTACAAGAGAACATTCTTTTGACATGTAAGACTTTCATTTAATGTTCTCTTGTCGGATCAGTTCAGTGAACTTATATTTTAATGAGCACCTACATCCTTGTATTAGTGTCCCTACACAAGTGGCTGTGAGACCAACACCCTTTCCATTGAGTATACATAAGATGTGCTAGTCTTTTCAAAAATATTAATCCCGAAATCGATGATCCAACAACTAAGAATATTTTAGATTAGGGTTTATAGGAACTTAGGTCTCACCGTTATGATCTCCATCATAACCCTAATTTCATTGACCCAACCTATGGGGTTCATCATAATCTTGATCAGATGCAGTAGTATGATGAATCAAATACCTTTTATTAAGAAATAATATCATACATGAGTTGGAAGATCATAAAAATATCTATGTAAAGATTGGCTTTTAGGGCACCATTCTTTCAATCTCCCACTTGCACTAAAGCCAATCATCTTTGTATTTTACACCCATAGGATCTAAGTGGCGATCAAACTGCTACTGTGGTAGTGCTTTAATAAATGGGCCTGCTATGTTATTCTTTATTGAAAGGGATATGCCCTATAAGCCAATCAATATTGTATCTCCCAAATCAATGTAATTGATAATATTCTAATAAAGGCAATATTTTTCGTCATATGCTGTATATTATTATGATAAACCCCATAGATTAGGGCTATGATTTTAGGGTTATGATGAGATCATACCAGTGAGACCTAAAGTCTTAAAACCTTAATCTAAAATATTCCTAGTCAAAGGAACCCTGAGTAAGGGATCAGGGTTTTCCCGGTAAGACTAGCACATCCCATGTATACTAGAAAGGGTGACTGCTCTCACAGTCACTTGTGTATGACACTAATACTAGGATGTGGGTGCTCATTAGTGAATGAGTTCACTGATATGATCCAACTTGATAACATCTAATGGAGTCTTAGCTACATGTCAATAAAAGGTTCTCATAGTGAGAGTGGTACAAGTAATCCTTTGACCTGAGACTGCCATAAGTACCTTATGTACATGAACCCATCCTTTGGTTCAATCCTAATCATGACATTGAGTCATGCACAGGATTGATACTAGGAATGGTGAATTGTATATGAAGGTAATGAGTAGGTCAACAAGGAATCGATCACTCTTAGTAAGAGGAGATTGCATCCAGCTAGTTATCAATCGGATGATGATTCAGGAAATCTTTGATCAAAGTAAAGATATTAGAGATGGTTTCTAATATCAAGATAATTGAATCATCAATATAAGATTGAGCTATAAATAAATTTAATATTGGATTTGATAATATCCATATCCATAATTATATTTTGGGTGCAGGCTGATCAAAAGATTTAATTGTACGGTAACTTTCTACTGAAGGGTAGTTTTGGTATTTCACCAGAATTTTCATATCTTCTGGGTAGACATGACACGTTGCTAGACGTCAATCTTGTCTTGTGGGTTGATCAAATTTAAAGATCACTTATTAGGAAGAGTCCTAATTGATCAAGTCGGGTAAGCTCGATTTGACCTAAATCGATTAGAAAGAGTTCTAATCAAGTTAGGTCAACTTGTACTCAGACCTACTGTCGGCTGGATATGGAACCCAATGGATCACACACTTAAGAGGATTGATCAAGAGTTTAATTTGTAATTAAATCATCTTTGCAGGATAACACTCTAGTAGGTGTTGCAAACCCTAGCTTCTATTCGAATTGGATTTGAATTAGGGTTCCGAATTGGATCAATTTGGGTTCTAATTGGACCTAATTAGACCCTAATTAAAATATATAGGACTTTGGGCTAACCCATGGCTAAGAATACATCTTAATTAACACCCAAGCCCATCCATATAGGCCGCCCAAATTATTTGTGCGCATGGATAAGAGGAAAGACTCCACGCGCGCATGGACTCTTCATGCGCACGTGAAGTCTTCTTATTTCACCGCAATTTTTACATATTGGCTAGTTATTCCTTGATAGTGCATCTCCTAATGACCATTAGATGGTCATCTAACAGTTTTGGGGATTTTGAGAAAGAAAGAAGGCGCTAACTCTTCCCGGTTGCGCGATATAACGTCTCTTCGGAGACCGAAACATCGCGACTTCCTTCTTCTTAAAACTTCACGACTTTTCTTTTAGGAAGAGCCATGAGTTTGAATCTGAAGGGCCGTGAGAAGGAAGGAGAGGGCATGAGAAATGTGGAAAGCCGGGAGAAATAGTTTACGGAGAGTTGTGTTCTTTTGAAAAGACATTTTTTTGTAGTCTATTTAAGGAACAAAGGCTTCGGGTGTTTTTCTGATGTACGACAGAAGTTTTTTTTATTTTTCTTTCCTTTCCAGGAGACTGATTCCTCCTTAGCTTGTTTAGGACACAAGAGTTTCCTTTTTACAGAGTTCTCTTCTCTATTGAAACTCAAGTCTAAAACAAGAGATAGGAAGAATCTCTCGAATGGTAAAAGAAAAGAATATATACTCTGTTTTATTTCCTTTTACATTAAGATATTAGTGTCTTAAATCCTCCTCCTCCTTCAAGACAAGAGTGTATTCTTAGGACAAGGTCTTAAGAAAGGGAGAGGAAGAAGAAAGAAAGGAAGTAAGAAGTCCCTGCCATGGAGTTTTTCAGCCATAGTCCTCTTGAGTTCTAGGAGAAGAATTCAAGTGAAGGAACTTTTGAAGAAGCAAGCATCTTGATCAATTTTCTTGTGGATCACCATTGGAGGGTGGACATTTGGATGCCTGGTGAATTCAAAAGGGTCATTCAACATCAAGTTTTGATTCTACATCAAAATTGGATTTAGCGATAACAGGTTGGTGCCCTAATTCTAATAGTGTAGGTTTGCATGTTTCTCATATGTTTTAATCCTGAATAAGGAGATCCTGGCTAAGGGTTTTTGTATAAATTTCATCATTTTTGAAATTATCTTTTCACTGTGGTGCATTGGAATCCTTTCAGTGGTATCAGAGCAAGCCTTATTACAGTTAAAACATATGGAAATTATTTATATGTGTTTTTGTTGTAGTGTCGCATGTTAGGGTTTTAAATCCTTGAATGCTGATACACTTAGCACATTTATGTGATGCATGTATGTTTGATAATTTATGTTTGATGTGTGTCACTAATTAGGGTTTTTCACTCAAACCCTAATTATTACAGAGATATGTTTAGTTTTGAAGTCATCATACTGAAATAAGGTTGCCCTGGCATAATGGTGGATCCATTATGTGGTAAATGGTTGTCCTAGTATGATGACACACTTAGCACATATTTTCTTATTTATAAGAATGATATGTTGTGATAAATTTTATAAGGATGTGCTGGCAATTTATAAATCCCTCCTCTTAAAAATTATATTAAGTCTTAGTATTTTTAACTGATAAGAATCACCAGTCATGATGAACAATTGATCATTCGGTGTCTAGAAAGGTGGTTCTGGGAAGGTAAAGAGAATTGTGGTTTTTAATTGGTTCCGTTGACTGACCTGGTCAATTTTTATTGGTGTCTAGGAAAGCAACGGGGGGACTCCCACATATCTTCCACTTACCAGGCCGATTTGATTAAATTTAAATCTTGACTAAAATGCTTAGTGTTAAAAAATACTATATATATTAGCCTTCCTTCATGCTGGATCGTTATTGTGTTATGAACCACATTAGGTTTGTTGTGTTATCTGCAAGACCTAATATGGTGATTGACATAATACTAGTCTAGTGGATAGAGATGCTTATAGCATATTCAGTATAATGCTTTGTTGTGTTATCTGCAAGGGCATTATATTTAAGTATTGACTGTAAAGAAATGAAAGGGTCTTGACTTAACTAGAACATTATGGTTTGTTGTATCTTCTGCAAGACTAATAATGTTCTAGAGGCCAAGTTACTTCTTGAGAATTATATGAGATATAATTGGAAGAGTTTCCTACCTTTAAACTTATAAAAGATTTATTATGTTTTCTGCAAGATCTTTTATAAGTTATTAGGATCTCAATCTCACTAAGAAAAACCTATTAGGGTTTTTTCTCGATTATCATAGTGAGGGCTATGATTTTTGATAAAATAGTGGGAAACATAATTAAATTAAAGACCTAATTTAATTATGTATGTCATTTCATGATTATTTGCTTATATATTGTTCTTTGTTAAATGTAGATAAATGACATCTTCATTATCACTACGAAGTATCTTAGATACCAACAAACTGACTGGTACAAACTATGTGGACTGGTTGAGAAATTTAAAGATTGTGCTAAGTTCAGAAAAACTGTCTTATATTCTTGATACCCCTAGTCTTAATCCACTAGGGGACGATGCCACACAGGAAGATATGGCCACATACAAAATGTGGCAGAATGACTCCCTCACTGTCAAGTGTATCATACTAGCCTCTATGACCAATGAGTTACAGAGACAGCATGAAAGCATGGATACTCAATCCATAATGCTCAATTTAAAAGAGCTTTATGGAGAACATAGCAGAACTGCTAGATATGAAATATCTAAGCAGTTATTCCGTGCTAGGATGACAGAGGGAACATCCGTTCAGGATCATGTTCTGAAAGTAATTGATTTGATCACCAGATTGGGTCAATTAGGTTTTATTATGGATGGGTAGTTGAATCAGGATTTAATCCTGCAATCACTTCCAAAGTCATTTTCTCAATTTGTCTTGAATTATCACATGAACAAACTGAACATTTCCTTGCCTGAGCTGTTAAATATGTTAAAAACAGTGGAGAGCCACATAAAGAAAGAAAAGGCTCCACTTCTTCTTATTGATAAGACCAATAAGAAGAAATCAGGCAAAAAGGGTTTTAATAGGAAGCTAAACCCTAAGAGTGGCATCAATAAGAATAAGAAAGGAAAGAAGGCCTCCAAATAGTCGACCTGTTTCTTTTGCGGCAAAGCGGGACATTGGAAAAGGAATTGCAAGGCTTACCTTGCAACTGTGAAGCCTGGTGCATCAGATGCGCCAAAAGGTATGTATGAGATACATGCTATATTGACATTAAATTCATCTATTTCAAATACTTGGGTATTGGATACCGCTTGTGGTTACCATATATGCAAATCTTTGCAGGACCTCCACAAGCTTAAAGTATTGAAGGAAGGTGACTTCAATCTCTACGGTGCTAGTGGTGATATCATCCAAGCAGAAGCTGTAGGGACCTATATTCTGAAGTTGCCTTCAGGGAAGATATTGGAGTTAGAAAATTGTTATTATATGCCTAAGATTATTAGGAACATTATATCTATTCCCTTGTTATTAAAACAAGGATATGTAATGGATGTAACGAGCACTGGTTGCTCGATAATGTTATCTAATGAATTTGTTTGTTCTGGCATATTTAGCAATGGGCTCTTAACTCTTCCTTCCAATGATAGTGTTTTTCATGTCAATAATAAAAGAAAAATAGAACACTTTAATAATACTTTACTTTGGCATCATCGACTTGGTTATGTTAATGAGTCTAGGATAAGCAAGTTATACAAGGAGAAATTCCTTGATCCTTATGAATATAAATCATTAGGGACTTGCAAATCATGTCTCATGGATAAGATGACCAAGACTCCATTTACTGGACATGGAGAAAGGACAACTGAGTTATTAGGACTAATACATACTGATGTATGTGGTCCAATGATGACTCAGGCCAGAGGTGGATACTCATATTTTATCACTTTTACAGATGATTTATCTAGGTTCAGATATGTGTATCTTATGAAACATAAATCTAAAGCCTTTGATAAATTTAAGGAGTATCAAAGTATGGTCGAAAAACAAACCCGGAAAAGTATTAAAGTTCTTCGGTCTGATCGAGGAGGAGAATACTTATCCACCTAGTTTTTAGACTATCTTAAAGTTAATGGAATTCTTTCTGAATGGACCCCTCCTTATACACCACAGCTAAATGGTGTAGCTGAAAGGAGGAATCGTACTTTATTAGATATGGTACGATCCATGATGTGCTTCACAAATTTACCCATTTCCTTCTGGGGTCATGCCCTGAAACTGCTATTTACATTATGAACAAAGTACCTTCTAAATCCATTTTTAGTACTCCGTATGAGATTTGGAGTGGAAAGAAACCATATCTTAAATATTTTAAGATATGGGGATGTCCAGCTTATGTTAAAAAAAACTTTGGACATAAGTTGGAAGCTAGAGCGGATAAATGTCTATTTGTAGGATATCCTAGAGAGGGTAGAGGATATCTGTTTTACCATCCTACTGAACAAAAGATTTTTGTCAGCAGGCATGCCATTTTTCTAGAAAAAGAGTTCATTTTAGAAAAAGGCAATGGTAGAACTGTTAAACTTGGAGAAGTACAAGAAACACAGATAGACAATTCTCAACCATTAGAACATATAGCTAGGTCAGAACCAGAATACAAAACTCCTCCCCGTAGGTCTGATAGAGTGCCACGGGCACCTGAGAGGTATGGGTTTATTATTGAAAATAATGAAGCCCAAGTCATTCAAAATGATGAACCTCTGACCTATACGGAAGCAATCTTGAGTAGTGACTCAGATAGATGGCAAGAAGCCATGGAATCCGAGATAGACTCTATGTATGTCAACCAAGTATGGTCTTTGGTCGATGCACCAGAGGGTGTTAATCCTATTAGGTGCAAATGGGTCTATAAGAAAAAGATTGGGGCTGATGGCCAAGTTGAAACCTATAAAGCCAGATTAGTGGCAAAAGAATTTAGACAAAAACAGGGAATTGATTATGATGAAACATTCTCACCTATAGCCATGCTCAAATCAATTCGGATTTTACTTGCTATAGCAGCATACCACGATTATGAGATCTGGCAAATGGATGTGAAGACTGCTTTCCTCAATGGTTTCCTTGAGGAAGAAGTCTACATGTCACAACCAGAAGGTTTTATTTCAAAGAATAAACCTAATCAAGTATGCAAGCTAAAGAAATCCATTTATGGATTGAAACAAGCTTCAAGGAGTTGGAACATCCGTTTTGATGAAACTATTAAAAGGTTTGGTTTTATCAAAAATGTGGATGAACCCTGTGTTTATAAGAAGACTAGTGGGAGTGCCATAGTCTTCTTGGTTATGTATGTAGATGACATACTCCTCATTGGGAATGATATCCCAATGTTACAATCAGTCAAGGTTTGGCTATCAAACCAGTTTTCCATGAAAGATTTGGGAGAAGCATCCTATATACTAGGTATTAAGAAGATCTATAGAGATAGGTCTAAGAGGATGCTAGGTTTATCCCAGTCAAGGTACATTGACTTAGTGCTGAAAAGATTCAGCATGGATGGAAGTAAAAGAGGTTATCTTCCTATGAGTCAAGGCATACATCTTTCCAAAAGAATGTCACCTAAGACACCTGAAGAAAGAAATAAAATGAATTCTATACCTTATGCTTCGGCAATAGGGTCCATAATGTATGCCATGTTATGTACTAGGCCTGATGTGGCATATGCTTTAGGCATTGTCAGTAGGTTTCAGGCTGATCCAGGAGAGGATTATTGGAAAGCAGTTAAAAATATTCTTAAGTACCTGAGAAGGACTAAGGATATTTTTCTGGTTTATGGTGGTTCTGATCTTAAACTAGAAGCATATTCTGATTCTAGTTTTCAATCAGACATTGATGATAGCAAATCCATTTCGGGATATATTTTTACCCTAAATGGTGGAGCAGTGAGTTGGAAGAGTACAAAGCAGCAGACTGTAGCTGACTCAACTACAGAGGCAGAATACATAGCTGTCAGTGAAGCCGCCAAGGAAGTAGTCTGGATGAAGAAGTTCATCACAGAGTTGGGTGTTGTTCCTGAGATTGAAAACCCAGTGCCACTTTACTGTGACAACACTGGAGCTGTTGCTCAAGCTAAGGAACCAAGAGCTCATCTTAAGTCCAAGCACATTCTGAGACGCTTCCATCTCGTCTGAGAAATAGTCGAAAGACAAGATGTCTACATAAATAGAGTTGATACAAAGAACAACGTAGCAGACCCGTTCACTAAGGCTCTACCACAGTGAGATTTTGATCACCACCTCGAGGGTATGGGGTTAAGATTTAAAGGCGATTGGCTTTAGTGCAAGTGGGAGATTGAAAGGGATATGCCCTATAAGCCAATCAATATTGTATCTCCCAAATCAATGTAATTGACAATATTCTAATCAAGGCATTATTTTTCGTCATACGCTGTGTATTATTATGATGAACCCCATAGATTAGGGCTATGACTTTAGGGTTATGATGAGATCATACCAGTGAGACCTAAAGTCTTAAAACCTTAATCTAAAATATTCCTAGTCAAAGGAACCCTGAGTAGGGGATCAGGGTTTTTCCGGTAAGACTAGCACATCCCATGTATACTAGAAAGGGTGACTGCTCTCACAGTCACTTGTGTATGACACTAATACTAGGATGTGGGTGCTCATTAGTGAATGAGTTCACTGATATGATCTAACTTGAGAACATCTAATGGAGTCTTAGCTACATGTCAATAGAAGGTTCTCATAGTGGGAGTGGTACAAGTAATCCTTTGACCTGAGACTGCCATAAGTACCTCATGTACATGAACCCATCCTTTGGTTCAATCCTAATCATGACATTGAGTCATGCACAGGATTGATACTGGGAATGGTGAATTGTATATGAAGGTAATGAGTAGGTCAATAAGGAATCGATCACTCTTAGTAAGAGGAGATTGCATCCAGCTAGTTATCAATCTAATGATGATTCAGGAAATCTTTGATCAAAGTAAGGATATTAGAGATGGTTTCTAATATCAAGATAATTGAATCATCAATATAAGATTGAGCTAGAAATAAATATAATATTGGATTTGACATATATCCATATCCATAATTATATTTTGGGTGCAAGCTGATCGAAAGATTTAATTGTACGGTAACTTTCTACTGAAGGGTAGTTTTGGTATTTCACCAGAATTTCCATATCTTCCTGGTAGACATGACACGTTGCTAGACGTCAATCTTGTCTTGTGGGTTAATCAAATTTAAAGATCACTTATTAGGAAGAGTCCTAATTGATCAAGTCGGGTAAGCTCGATTTGACCTAAATCAATTAGAAAGAGTTCTAATCAAGTTTGGTCAACTTGTACTCAGACCTACTGCCGGCTGGATATGGAACCCAATGGGTCACACACTTAAGAGGATTGATCAAGAGTTTAATTTGTAATTAAATCATCTTTGCAGGATAACACTCCAGCAGGTGTTGCAAACCTTAGCTTCTATTCGAATTGGATTTGAATTAGGGTTCCGAATTGGATCAATTTGGGTTCTAATTGGACCTAATTAGACCCTAATTAAAATATATAGGACTTTGGGCTAACCCATGGCTAAGACTACATCTTAATTAACACCCAAGCCCATCCATATAGGCCGCCCAAATTATTTGTGCGCGTGGATAAGAGGAAAGACTCCACGCACGCATGGACTCTTCATGCGCGCGTGAAGTCTTCTTATTTCACCGTAATTTTTACATATTGGCCGGTTATTCCCTATTAGCGCATCTCCTAATGACCATTGGATGGTCATCTAACAGTTTTGGGGATTTTGAGAAAGAAAGAAGGCGCTAACTCTTCCCGGTTGCACGATATAACGTCTCTTTGAAGACCAAAACATCGCGACTTCCTTCTTCTTAAAACTTCATGACTTTTCTTTTAGGAAGAGCCGTGAGTTTGAATCTGAAGGGCCATGAGAAGGAAGGAGAGGGCATGAGAAATGTGGAAAGCCGGGAGAAATAGTTTATGGAGAGTTGTGTTCTTTTGAAAAGACATTTTTTTGTAGTCTATTTAAGGAACAAAGGCTTCGGGTGTTTTTCTGATGTACGACAAAAGTTTTTTTTATTTTTCTTTCCTTTCTAGGAGACTGATTCCTCCTTAGCTTGTTCAGGACACAAGAGTTTCCTTTTTACAGAGTTCTCTTCTCTGTTGAAACTCAAGTCTAAAACAAGAGATATGAAGAATCTGTCGAACGGTAAAAGAAAAGAATATATACTCTATTTTATTTCCTTTTACATTAAGACATTAGTGTCTTAAATCCTCCTCCTCCTTCAAGACAAGAGTGTATTCTTAGGACAAGGTCTTAAGAAAGGGAGAGGAAGAAGAAAGAAAGGAAG
The DNA here is from genome assembly GCA_021397845.1 of Areca catechu. Lineage (NCBI taxonomy): Eukaryota > Viridiplantae > Streptophyta > Magnoliopsida > Arecales > Arecaceae > Areca > Areca catechu. Next base: position 121,139,440 of record CM038043.1, read on the forward strand.
TAAGAAGTCCCTGCCATGGAGTTTTTCAGCCATAGTCCTCTTGAGTTCTAGGAGAAGAATTCAAGTGAAGGAACTTCTGAAGAAGCAAGCATCTTGATCAATTTTCTTGTGGATCACCATTTGAGGGTGGACATTTGGATGCCTGGTGAATTCAAAAGGGTCATTCAACATCAAGTTTTGATTCTACATCAAAATTGGATTTAGCGATAACAGGTTGGTGCCCTAATTCTAATAGTGTAGGTTTGCATGTTTCTCATATGTTTTAATCCTGAATAAGGAGATCCTGACTAAGGGTTTTGTTGTAAATTTCATCATTTTTGAAATTATCTTTTCACTATGGTGCACTGAAATCCTTTCATTTATATCTATTCATTCGATGACAACATCTTATCTTTGAACAAGGTGGAAGCTCTTAGGATGCGCTTGGGCTTATGATGAGACCTTGGTTCTTTAGCTTGCACAACAACTCCAGTGTTATCATAATAAAGTGGCACCAATTGTTGTATAGCAGGAAACATGACCAATTCTATGATGAATTTTTTCATCCACACAGCTTCTTTTGTGGCTTCACTTGCAGCTATGTACTTTGCCTTAGTGACGAAGTCAGCTATAGTTTGCTACTTTGTACTCATCCAACTCACTGCACTACCATATAGAGTGAAGACATACCTTGATATGGATTTGCTATCATCTAGATCTAATTGAAAACTAGAATCTATATACCCTTCTAATTTTAACTCTGATCCACCATATATTTGAAAAACATCTTTAGTCCTTCTTAGATACTTAAGAATGTTTTTCATAGCTTTCCAATTATCCTCCCCTAGATTAGCCTGGAACCTGCTTACTATGCCCAAGGCATAAGCAAGAACAGGCCTGGTAAATAACATGGCATACATAATTGAACCTATAGCTGAAGTATAAGGAATCAAACTCATTCTCTCTCTCTCTTCTGGTATCATAGGAGACATCATCGTGGAGAGATGTATGCCTTGACTCATGGGTAATTGGTGGGGACACCAGGATCAGACATAGATCACTGGATCCCATATGGTTTAATTAGTCATGTATCAAAGTTTTGAAAATTTTGTAATCAATTAAGATTGAGCCCTGTAATAAGTTGAGGTTAGTTGATTTATCTCAACTCTCAACCTAGTCAGTATTTTGAGTCCTGTACATCAGTTATGAGTCTAGTATGAGCCCAATTTTTGTACAAGAAAGGAGGTTACCCTATTTTGGAGTTTCACCATGCCACATCCAGGAGTCCGAGGCTACTACATTAGCCCATTGGATTTTGTGTGACAACCTAGGATCCAAGATGCTTCCAGAAACTCTGATTCTTTCTAGATGTCCTCCAGATGCCTAGATTCCTTCCCAGATACCAGAGCATATTCCTAAACTAGGGCATCAATGATTCCAGAGATCCACCTGCATCCCAGCCTAAGGAAATCAAGCCCAGGTACCAAGCCCAAGCCCTAAAGAAGCAAGATTCCATGAAATATTCCTACTACTAGGCTACCAAGTCCAAGAGGTGTCCTTGAGTGGAATAGTCAAAGCATGAAGGGAGAAGGAGTAGACTAGGTCAAATCCTAACCTAGTTGGGACTTATGCTCCTAATTATTTTAAGATTTATTTTTCTAACCTAGCTAGGAGAGGACTTGTAACCCAAGTGTGTAACCCTAGTTAGAGGGCATGGGAACTCTATAAATACCCCACCCCTCTCCCTCTTGTAATCAACTTTTATTCATGATATCAAAACCCTGATAAAATTTATTTGAGCTTGCGAGCTTGTGTTTGTGTTACTTTGTTTTGTTTGGTTCCTTTTCTTGTGTTGGCTGACCATCCCTTGCAATTCTTCATGCCCACAGCAGTAAACCAAGCTTCCAAGCATCAGCCACATCCTTAAGGAGTAGCCTTGAAGATGCTCCAGATCAACAGCTTCATCTGCTTCCTTTCTGCCCAGCTTCTAAATCCTAACCTGATTCCTTCTAAAACTAGTTCTCTTTCTTTTTTTTACTTGCTATTTTGATTGACCCTTGATGTTTGCAGGATCCCTGAGGTATTTCACCTCCCCAAAGGAGGCTTTCTTTGCCTCCAGGATCGCCCAAATCAGCCATCTAATCAAGGGAGCTGAGCTTCATTTTCCAGGCATCAATCTAAGAGCTGTGTGACCCCTTCGATTGCAGATTCTTCAAATCACTGATTGGTAACATCCTTTTCTTCTTTTAATTTTTGATTTGATGAAGATAAGCTATCATAAACTGGGAGTTTCTCAATTCCCAGGTCCTATCTTTTATTATCTTGCATGAGTTATTTTGCGATATGATGATTCTTTGCATTGCTATCCCATTTGGTAGTTCTTACTTTTATTTGGAAATTTAGCCTACAAAAATAAATTATAAAAAATCATAAAAAAATAGTTTACTATTTTTCCTACATCTTTAGCAATCTTAGAGTTGTCCTGCATTAGTTTGGTATCAGAGCGGGTTTAGGATAGTTTTTATCTGCTTTGTATTCACAAACCCGAATTTCTGCATCCTGTCCATTGCATTAGGTGTTTGTTTTGCATCTGATTTTGACCATCTAGAAATATTATTTTTCTATGAAGCTTGTTTTGAATTGTTCTCTGTTGTGTCCTCTATTTTATCAAAATTTTTAATTAATTTTATAGAAATCTTAAATCATTAAAATTTGGCATATTAGAAACCCTAATAGATTCCTGAAAATTTTTGCAGCGGTCCAAAATCCCTAGGATTTGCATCATCATGTGATTTTTGTTCTGCATGGAATTTAGTAGGTATCATCAACACCATCCATGCTCTGTTCTAGAATTTCTTTGATTTTTTTATGTATCAAGATCTGTGTCAAATTCTGCATCATCTGATATCCTAATTTTTTGATTTTTGCTATTTCTGTATACTTAACTCAACCTAACCTAATCAACTTCCACCCACCCCAATCCCAAGCCAAACTTTGTTTGATAACCCCAGTTAACTTAAACCTAACTTGACACATCATAAATAATTAAAAAAATATATTTTATTTTTTGCTATATTTTATTTTGCATCAGAACCATTGAATGTTCATCATCTTTTAATCTAGTCTTTAGGGCAATCAATATAACATCTAGGCAGGAGATCATAACCTGTCTTGGGCCCAAAACAACAACCCAGCATTTCCACCCAAGCCTTAATTAAAATTGATTAGACTTAATTTGCCCTAGAGGGCTAGGTGACACCCACAGGTCGGGTCTGAGCTGTGTGGGCCAACTAGTGCATTTAATCCTTTAGCTATTACTGAAAGCTGGTGTCTAAGGCTGGGGGTCCAGAGTCAAACAACCTAAGTGGACTGGTGGTTTATAATTAGGACCCTGTGACAAGCACGGGGAGCCTCCCACCACCCCACCCCCTACCTGGCCAGTGGAAGGATTAGCTACTAGGTTAAGTGTAAGTTGAGCTTACCCATTCAGTTTTGACTCTAGGTCTAGGAAATCCTAGATTGTACTAGCCTTTTTCTTTTTGCATGCTTGGCTGCACCATTCCACTTTGATTGTTTGTTGCATGACCACTAGACTAGGAACCCAATATCAAAAGTCTAAACCCCAACTAAACCCAATCATGGATCCCAATTTTGAGGCTTTCATAAAAGCCATGAATGACCAGATGGTTACCCAATTAACTGCCTAAATAAACCAATCCAACACCCAGACCCAAAATCAGTTAGCCCAGATAAGCATTAGGTTTGACCAATCCCAAAATCAGTTAGCCCAAATGAATGCCTAATTGACCGCTCAGCTCAACTGGATGACCCAATCCAATAACCAAGCAACCCATAGGATTGATCCATTAGATGACCAAGTAGGAAACTTAGGCAAGACCCATAGAGCTGAACCCCAGGAACCCATAGTCCATAAGAATCAGCCTAGTGCCAATCAGCTTCCCCCTAGTCTACCTGAACCCTATAAGATTAGTACCCCTAGCTGTGAGCCTAGTATTGGTCCATTTTTTTTTTGTCAACCCCCTCTTACCACCTCATTGGTTCACCAGAATGATATTAAAGAGGAGATATATGAGGTTGACCCAAGCTTAGTAGAGGAGTATGAGGTAGAAGAAGAGGAGTTTTCTGTAGAAGACTTAGAATTAGTTGACCTAGTAGGTGCCCAGGTAGAAGCCAACCCAAGATCAGTTGACCTAGTAAACCCTAACCACATCCAGAATGTAGAGGAAGAGCAGTTAAGGGATGAGGAACCCAACTCTACTATTAGACTCTTCCCTGATGAGCCACTGGATGAAAGCCCAAGTATAGAGCCTAGTCCTAAATTTCTTGAACCAGATGACTTTATTAAGGAATTGGCTCATCAATACCATCAAAAAGAATCCCATCCTATAGTTTCCATTGACGATCTCTTCCCTGAGATTAGTGATCCATTATTCCATACTATAAACCCTATAGGGACCCATCAACCCTATAAGGTAAACCTCGTCAGTCTAGGACTCATCCCTGAAACCCCTTATAGTATTCTACTCTTTCTGAGTAACCCAGAACCATCTCCTTATTTCTCATCCTGCCAGACTAACCCTGAACCCACCTCTTATTTTCTACCCTTGCCTGAAACTTCTTCTATTTTTTTACTATTAGGTTACATTTTATGGGAGTTTGCATGTTACATTCATTCATTGAGCATGTCATGTTTGCATTTTACATCTAGAAAATCCTATGGCATTTGCTAGGAGTCAATTGTAAATTTTCATATGCATGCCATGCTAGGGTCAAACATAGAAAGTCTATAGTATGTTAGGTTAGACCTAAAGTGTCCAATAAATTTCCTTCGATAGGGAGGTCTAGTCGAGTATAATAGGTATTAGTTGAGTCCAATAAAATTCACAATCCTAAATCACATATCTACACCTACACTTACCTCTATACAGCATATGCATAATGAAATTAGTCAAGAGTTGAACATAACTAATGAACTAAAATAACAAATTGGGTAATTCCCAAAAGAGAGATAAAGAATTTTCTACAGAGGATTTTGTGATTGCAAAAGAGTTTTCAGCTCGCGAAGCTGGCCCATCCAAGATAATGAAGAGTAATAGACCCAATGCCTATGTGCTTGAGATATCACCTAATTTAGGTATTAGCTCCACTTTCATCATCCCAGACTTTGAAAAGTCTAGGGAGCTAGCAGTGATACCCAGCGAGCCCCTTGAGCCACTCCCATTTTTTGAGAGAGAACCCATCCCAGAGCGACCACATATAATTTAGCCTTTTAGTGAGATAAAGATTGAGAGAGCTTTGGATGATCAAGCTATCGGTACCCATGATAGAGACTGTCAGCGGTACTTGGTCTAGTGGCAAGGTTGGCCAGAATATGAGGATTTATGGAACATTGGTGCGGATCTATAGTGCCTCAACCCAAACCCTCATTGAGCCAAATTGACCCATACTTGATGGGGTCTAGTTCCTCCCACCCTGAAAAAATTGGTGGGGATACCAGGATCAGACACAGATCACTGGATCCCATATGGTTTAATTTGTCATGTGCCAAAGTTTTGAAAATTTTGTAATCAATTAAGTTGAGTCCTATAATAAGTTGAGGTTAGTTAATTTGTCTCAACCCTCAATCTAGTCAGTATTTTGAGTCCTATACATCAGTTATGAGTCTAGTATGAACCAAATTTTAGTATAAGAGAAGAGGTTACCCTATTTTGGAGTTCCACCAGGCCACATCCAGGAGTCAGAAGCCACTACATCAGCCCATTGGATTTCGTGTGACAACCTAGGATCCAAGATGCTTCTAGAAACCCTGATTTTTTCTAGATGTCCTTCAGATGCCCAGATTCCTCCCTGGATGCCAGAGCATATTCCCACAGGGCATCCATGATTCCAGAGGTCCACCTGCATCCTGGTCTAAGAAAATCAAGTCCATGCACCAAGCCCAAGCCCTAAAGAAGCAAGATTCCATGGAATATTCCTGCTACCAGGCCACCCCAGCTTCCAGGAGGCCCAAGCCCATGTGCCAAGCCCCTTTGGGCCCGCCCCTTGCTGCCCCTAGAAGCCCAACATGCCCTCCTAAGCATCCTTGAAGTGTTGACCAAGTCTAAGAGGTGTCCTTAAGTGGAATAGTCAAAGCATGAAGGGAAAAGGAGAAGACTGGTCAAATCCTAACCTAGTTGGGACTTATGCTCCTAATTGTTTTAAGATTTGTTTTTCTAACCTAGCTAGGAGAGGACTTGTAATCCAAGTGTGTAACCCTAGTTAGAGGGCATGGGAACTCTATAAATACCCCACCCCTCCCCCTCTTGTAATCAACTTTTATTCATGATATCAAAACCCTGGTGAAATTTATTTGAGCTTGCAAGCTTGTGTTTGTGTTACTTTGTTTTGTTTGGTTCCTTTTCTTGTGTTGGCCGACCATCCCTTGCAATCCTCCATGCCCACAGTAGCAAACCAAGCTTCCAAGCATCAGCCACATCCTTAAAAAGCAGCCTTGAAGATGCCCCAGATCTACAGCTTCATCTGGTTCCTTGCCGCACAGCTTCTAAACCCTAACCTGATTCCTTCTAAATTTAGTTCCCTTTCTTTTTCTTACTTGCTGTTTTGATTGATCCTTGATGTTTGCAGGATCTCCGAGATGTTTCACCTCCCTAGAGGAGGCTTTTCTTGCCTCCAGGATCACCCAAATCAGCCATCTAATCAAGGGAGCCAGGCTTCGTTTTCCAGGCATCAATCTGAGAGCTGTGTGACCCCTTCGATTGTAGATTCTTTAAATCACTGATTGGTAACATCCTTTCCTTCTTTTAATTTTTGATTTGATGAAGATAAGATATCCTAAACTGAGAGTTTCTCAATTCCCATGTCCTATCTTTCATTATCTTGCATGAGTTATTTTGCGATACGATGATTCTTTGCATTGCTATCCCATTTGCTAGTTATTACTTTTATTTGAGAATTTAGCCTACGTTTATAAATTATAAAAAATCATAAAAAAATTAGTTTACTATTTTTTCTGCATTTTTAGCAATCTTAGAGTCGTCCTGCATCAGTAACTTTTCTTACTTCCCTCCATGTTGAATCTCTTCAATACTAAGTCAATGTACCTAGATTGGGATAACCCAAGCATCCTCTTATATCTATCTCTGTAGATCTTTATACCATATAGGATGCCTCTCCCAAATCCTTCATGAAAAACTACTTTGATAGCCAAGATTTGACTAATTGCAATATTGGTATATCATTTCCAATGATGAGTATGTCATCGACATACAAAACTAAGAAAACAAGGGCACTCCCACTTGTCTTCTTATACACACACGATTCATCCACATTCTTCATGAAACCAAACTCTTTAATTATTTCATCAAAGCAGATGCTCCAACTCCTTGATGCTTGCTTCAGTCTATAAATAGATTTTTTATGCTTACCTACTTGGTTTGGTCTCTAACTTTTGAGACAAACCCCTCTGGTTATGACATATAGACTTCTTCCTCAAGATATCCATTAAGGAAAGTAGTCTTTATATCCATCTGCCAGATTTCATAGTTATAGAATATAGCTATGGCAAGTAATATCCGAATGGACTTGAGCATGGCTATTGGTGAAAAAGTTTCGTCATAGTCAACACCATGTCTTTGTCTGAAACCTTCGCCACTAGCCTAGCCTTGTAGGTCTCTATTTGACCATCTACTCCAATCTTCTTCTTGAAGACCCATTTACATCCAATTAGGTTTACTCCCTCAAGTGGATCTACTAATGTCCAAACCTAATTAGAGTACACAGAGTCTATCTCAAATTTCATGGCTTCTAGCCATCTATCAGAGTCTCCACTCTTAATAGCTTCCATATAGGTCACAGGATTATCATCCTATATGATACTAGCTTCATTATCATTTCCAATAACAAAGCCATATCTGAGAGGTGTATTTCGTACTCTCTCCGACCTACGAAGAGGAGGTGTGTGTTATGGTTATTCCTGAACCTTAGGAACATCTAGTTAAGAAATTGCTTTAGGTGTAGGTTGAACTTTTTCAAGTTCAAATATCCTCTCACAGTCCCTTTCTTGGTAAACTCCTTTTTTAAGAATGTGGCATGCCTACTGACAAAAACTTTTTGCTCAGTAGGATGGTAGAAAAGGTAACCCATATCTTCTTTAGGATATCCTACAAACCTGCACTTATCAGCCCTAGTACTTAGTTTATGTCCAAAAACATTCCCGACAAAAGCAGGACAACCCCAAATCTTAAAATACTTAAGACTTAGCCTTTTCCCTTTATATAATTCATATGGCGTGCTTTTAACTACCTTTGATGGAACCCTATTCAATATGTAGGTAGCAGTCTCTAGGGCATAACCCTAGAAGGATACTGGAAGATTTATGAAGCACATTATGGATCGTACCATGTACAACAAGGTTCGGTTCCTTCTTTTTGCTACACCATTTAGATGTGGTGTGTATATAGGAGTCTATTTAGAGAGTATGCCTTTGTCTTTAAGATGATCAAGAAATTCACTAGACAAGTATTCTCCTCCTCTAGCAGATCAAAGGATTTTAATACTATGCCGAGTTTGTTTCTCAACCTCACATTGGTACTCTTTGAATTTATCAAAGGCTTTGGACTTGTATTTCATAAGATACACATATCCAAACCTTGATAAGTCATCAGTAAAATTGATGAAATAAAAGTATCCTCCTCTGACTTTGGTTGTCGTTGGACTACACACATCTGTGTACTAGACCTAACAACTCAGTTGCCCTCTTTCCATGTCTAGTGAATGGAGATTTGGTCATCTTATTCATGAAACAGGACTCACAAGTTCCTACTGATTCATGATCAAAAGGTTCAAAGAAATTTTCTTTGTACAACTTGTTTATCCTGGCCTCACTGATATGACCCAAATGGCAATGCTAAAGATAAGTGACATTCACATCATCTCTCTTTCTTTTCTTGTTTTCAACAAGCACAACCTTTAAATGCTCCACCAGCATCATACTTCAAATTTGTAAGATACAACTTATAATTCTTCTTCCAGTGCCCTTGCTACTCATTTTGGCATGGGAATTTCTCATGAAAATTCTGAAATGGCATGGAGAAAATTTAGGAGAAAAACTAGGGTGGTGATAGGATTGAAATTGAAATTAATTTGACCAAAATTAATTAGCAACCAAATTAAATTTGTTTAGATCCAATTAATTAACTAAATGTAATCTAATTAGATCCATAATAACTTAATTTAATCCTAATCAAATTAAAAAATTAATCAAGTCCAAGTCCTGATCAAACCAAAATTAAAATTTCTTAGCGATTAGGTCATTATATAACCTAATCGAGTCAAACCTAACTAAACCCACTTCAATTACACATGACCTAAACCCTTTTGATCAATCAAATAGAGCTAATTAGCAGTCTAATTGCTAACTAATCCTCCTATAATTCATTAATACTTAATAAATTATTTCTTTACAATACTTGTATAAAGTTAATTATCAATTATATTGATAATTTTATCCTTGAATAATTTTTAATCATTAATCAACCATCATAATCAGTTAGAAATTTCTATTGTGTATGACCCCATAGGTTCGAACTCTAAGCTAGTTGCATAGGAACAAGTTCTTAAACTAATTAGTGTGACCATCTAGCAATGGTACCCGATGTCTAAATAGGTCAAATGATTGCATAGCAACATTCAAGAATCCAAGTATATGGTTATATATAATTCATCCCTTTGATCCAATTCTCAGGATGACTTCAGAGCTAAATTAAAATACATCAAAGCATTATCTCTAACATCTTAGAATGGCTAATCCCATCTTGACTCATACACCAACTTCACAAGTACTTGACTATACCTAGAAACCTTCCATCACTGTATTAGAAATATAGGTAGTCTTGTACCAAAGTACAGTTAGTTGCTTATAAGTCACTGTGATGATCGCAGGTCAAAGAAATACTTATACCTATATCTTTCTATGAGATACTCTTGATAGTAGAGTACTCTATAGAGTTGGTTATGTTTAGTAAAATGTACTCTTACACTCACCTATATGCCATACTAGCTTTTCCACACTCCTTGGTTGTGAAGACAACTAATCCATATGAGACCTATACTCGATATACAATGTTGTCCTAAGTAACAATGTATCATTTGGTCACGAACAGGTTTAAGAACTATATGATAAATTCTCCTTTATTAAATAGTAGTTCTAAGGACTTCATCACAAAAGAGTTCAAAAAAATACACAAAATATGATGAATTGCTAGAATAACTTTTATTTATTGATAATTCACATACAAATTACAATGAGTTCAACTATCTACAACTTAAATGATTGGCTATAGGATACATTTTCTAATAACTCCTACTTAGATAGTGTTATATCCATCCGGCCGGCTTTTGTTGGGCTGGACAAGGTGTTCAGCCAGTTGATACGGGTTGAAACTCTCACTTATCGGCTCTTCTAGAGGTCCTGACATGTTCTCCGTCGAAGGTCCAACAAGCTGATTGATCATTAGGTTTATTGCTCTCGGGGCCGACCTACTCGAGGTTGACCTACTGGAGGCCGACCTATCTGAGGCCGATCTAATGAAGGCTGACCAACTCGATCCACCCCCGGGGAGCCGCCCGAAGGTTCCAGAAGATTCCCTCCATTTGGTACCAGAATTCTGTTACAACGGACTCCACGACATGGTCACGACTTTATGCCACCTGGCCATCACTTCGATCCTCCTAGGGGTAAATCAAGGATTTCGCTCTGTCTTCCAATGAATTTTGGTAGTATCTCATGTCCATAAAAAGTGCCCGGGGACCTCCATAGGGGTAGGACGCTCTTTCTCCTCTCTACTCTTTTCTCTGATTCTCTCCATTCTATTGCTCCAAACCCCTTACTAACTTAAGCATCAGAGTGTCCCCCGCTGGAGCATCTCCGACATCTAGGGGGGCCTTTTGCAGGTTGTCTGGCCAGGAAGCTCTCCAGCACAGCAAGGCAAGCCCGGCCCAAGGGTAAGCGCAGCAATAAATTGGCGCTAGGGGAAAGGGGCCGAACCTTCGTTCTGCTCCCTGTTCTAAAAGGAGAGATCGATTGAAGAAAGCTATAGATGGTGAGGGGAAGAACGCGGAGTGTCTCCACTAGGGGGACACTCCCCCCACCGGCCTGAAGCACTTCGTGGACAGGATGCCACGGCCGTCGCTACCGAGCCCACTATCACTCTGGGGTGCAGCAATTCCAGATGCTAGTAAATCGCATCGAAATACTTACCTCAGCGATCCAGCATTTTCAGGAAGTGGCTGAAGATCGATGATAGCCGCTCGCGACATCCTGTATTAACCATCAACCGGCTACTGGGGGGAGTCAGCGGCCGGAGGAGCCGCCACCTCTCTCCCATGATGCTCTGGAGCCCCGGAGATCTTTGGGGGCTCATGCTAGTGGGAAGAGGGCGAGGTCAGCTTCCCCATCCTTCGCTGACTCTGCTCCCCTCAGTAGTCGGTGCCCTACTGAAGACCCTCATGATTACGGCAGTAAGATCATGCTCATAGAAGAGCGCATGGCGAAGATTATTGAACGGCAAAAGGCCGAAGGGGGGCAAGCTTATGACACCCACCTACCTTTTTCTGCTGAGATCTTGGGGGAGTCTATCCCCCAACACTTTAAGATTCCTTAGGTGGACCCCTACGATGGTACCACTGACCCACTGGATCATTTGGACACCTACAAAGCTGATATGATGGTACAGGGCACCTCTGATGCCCTTCACTGTATCGCCTTTCCAGCCACTCTGAAGAAGGTCGCCCGGATGTGGTTCACAGCCCTCCGACCAGGTACGATCCGGTCTTTTTCTCAGCTCGAGACTATTTTTCTTTCACATTTTAGGACATGCAGTCGAGCCCCAAAGAACACCGACTGCCTCTTCCTCATACTCCAGAAGGAAGGGGAGACTCTCCGGGACTACATGGCCCGCTTCAACTCAATGGCCATGAAAGTCCCAGATTTGAATGAGGCAGTAGCAATGTCCGCCTTCAAGAGAGGACTCCGTTCATCCAGGCTTACATTTTCCCTAGACAAGAAGTTTCCAAAGGACTACACCGAGCTGTTGACCAGGGCTCACAAGTACGCCCTGGCGGAGGAGCAATCTGCAAGCCGCCACCAGGCGGAGGGGAGATCAACCGCCAAGAAACGAAGTGACAAAGCCCCTGCTATCCGACCTCCTGGCAATGACCGCCGACCCACTCGGTGCCGAAGCCCGAAGCCGAGAGATTCCTTTAAGAAGTTCGAGACCTAAGCGCCCCTCTCCCTCCCGAGGGAGAAAATTCTCATGGAAATTGATAACGAGGCTTACTTTCAAAGGCCTCGACCGATGAGGGGCCCCCTGCCGCCAGAAATAAGAGTAAATATTGCCGGTTCCACAGGGACCATGGACACGACACTGAGGAGTGCATCCAACTGAAGGATGCTATCGAAGACCTCATCAGGAGGGGATATCTGAGCAAATATGTCCGTCCCCGCCGGGATCGGGCTGAAGCTTCTACTGTCAGAGACCCACCTGAAGAGGCCGAACTCCCCAATCAACATCCGACGGGTGGAGGTGTTGGCATGCTGCACCGAAGGTCCGACCAAGGATCTGGAGGGGGCCAAGACATTGTGAAGAGGCCCAGGGGCACTGGTATGATCAGTTTTTCTGATGAAGATCTTTTGGAACCCCATCTCCCAGGGGATGACCCTGTCGTTGTGTCGGCAATTATTACCAATTATGATGTAAAACGTGTCCTTATTAACAATGGAAGCTGTGCGGAGGTTTTGCTGTATGATGCTTTTGTTCGGATGAATTTGTCTAGATCAAGGCTGCGGGACTCCTTAGTGCCGCTTACTGGTTTAGGGGAAACTCCGTTGGAGTAGAAGGAGAAATCATCTTACCCGTAACCCTCGGGACGGAACCCTGCCAACGGACTTTTCCTATCAACTTTGTGGTCATCCGCATAACTTCAGCGTACAACGCCATCTTGAGCCGACCGGCCCTTAATAAGTTCCACACCATCGAATCCACTTATAATTTGCTGGCTAAGTTCCCAACTTGTAACGGGGTCAGGGAATTAAGGGGAGATCGCAGGATGGCCAGAAATGTCTGGCCATACATGATAAGCAGCTGAATAAGCACCCCATGTTGGAACAACTGGATCCCAGGGATAGAGCTGATTATTGTGGTCAGCCTATCGAAAAGGTTGTGTTCGTTCCACTAAGAGAGGATGATCCCACTAAGGTACTTCAAATTGGGAGTACACTAAGTGAAGAAGCCCGACAGGAGCTGATAGGGTTCTTAAGGAGCAATGCCGACGTTTTTGCTTGGTTGGCCTCGGACATGCCAGGCATCCCCCCGGATGTCATTACTCACCAACTAAAGGTGGGTCCAATGTACAGACCTATCCGACAGAAGAAGAGGAGTTTACTATTGAAAGGCAGAAGGCCATCAAGGAAGAAGTGAAAAAGCTCCTCGACACCGATTTTGTTAGGAAGTCCCACTATCCAGAGTGGGTGGCCAATGTCGTTATGGTGAAGAAGGCCAATGGAAAGTGGAGGATTTGCATGGACTACATGGACCTCAATAAGGCTTGTCCAAAGGATAGCTTCCCCCTACCAAAGATTGATCAACTGGTGGATGCCACAACCGGTGGATGCCATAACCGGCCACCAGTTATTGAGCTTCATGGATGCATTCTTTGGCTACAACCAGATCAGGATGCACCCCAAGGACGAGGAGAAGACAACATTTGTCACGGATAGGGGGATTGTATTGTTATAGGATGATGCCTTTCGGTTTGAAGAATGCGGGCACTACCTTCCAGCGGCCGATCAACCGAGTTTTTGAGGAACAACTCGGAAGAAACATGGAGGCTTATGTTGATGACATGATTGTTAAGAGCCTCCGAAAGGATGACCATATCAGGGACTTGCAGGAATCCTTCGGCGCGCTGAGACGCCATCGGATGAAGTTAAACCATGCCAAGTGCATTTTTGGGGTGACCTCCGGGAAATTTCTTGGTTTCCTAGTCATCCAAATGGGTATTAAAGTCAACCCTAAGAAGATCAAGGCTATCATGGACATGGTACATCCGACCAGTAAGAAGCAGGTGCAAGAGCTTACGGGCTGTATTACCTCTCTCAGCCAGTTCATTTCTTGGTCGGCAGAGAAGTCCTTACCCTTTTTCAGAACCTTGCACTGGTCGGACCGTTTTAAGTGGACCGATGAGTGCCGGTCGGCCTTCAAAGCCTTGAAGAACTATTTGAAGAATCCCCCACTGTTGGCTAAGCCCATGGAAGGGGAGGTGTTGTACCTATACCTGGCAGCCTTTAACGAAGCCGTCAGCGCTGTCCTTGTGCAGATGGGGGAAGACGGCCAGCAGAAACCTATCTATTATATCAGTAAAGTCCTCCACGACGCCGAGACGAGGTACTCCAAAGTCCAAAAGCTGGTTTACTCGTTGGTCACGGAGGTGAAGCACCTTCAGCCCTATTTCCAGGTGCACCCGATTGTTGTGCTGACTGACCAACCCCTCAAGGAAATCCTCCAGAGTCCTGACACCTCTGGATGGCTTGCTAAGTGGGCCGTCAGGCTGGGCGAGTTTGACATCTCCTTTCAATCCTGGTCAGCCTTGAAGGCCCAGGTAATTGCTGATTTTATTGCAGAATGCACATGGGGGCCAGAGGCTGCCCCTTCTATTATCGAAGTACCCGTGGCTGATCCTGCAGGAGAGTGCGAGCCCACCTGGACTCTTCATGTAAACGGAGCCTCCAACCTCGCCGGGTGTGGGGCGGGGCTAATTTTAGCCGACCCCGATAGATAATGTTTGGAGTACGTCCTACACTTTGCATTCCAAGCATCTAATAACTAGGCGGAGTACGAAGCTTTACTTGCAGGGCAAAAGATAGCCGATGAGTTGGGCATAAGCAGGATCCGAGCCTTTTCTGACTCCCAGTTGGTAGTCAACCAGGTGAAAGGCGAGTTCGAAGCAAGGGACGGGACCTTGGCTAAGTACTTGAACAAGGTACGAGGCTTTATATCCTTGCTCAAGTCCTTCGAGATTCTCCATATACCTCGACTGCAGAACTCCCGGGAGGACGCTTTGTCACGATTGGCCACGGCCATGGCCGGCACCTCCGACCGGGCCTTTGTGGAGCATCTACAGCATCTGAGCATCTCTGAAGAGCCGATCAACATCCACCAGGTTGAGCAGGAGGCATCCTGGATGGACCTGATCCGTACTTACCTGATCCAGAGCGCCCTTCCGGATGACCTGGCTGAAGCCAAACACATATGCTCAACGGCCTCCAAGTATGTCCTCCTCGACGGGACCCTCTACAAGCGGTCATTCTCACAACCATTGTTGAAGTGCTTGGGGCTGACTGATGCAGACTATGCACTTAGGGAGGTCCATGAAGGCATTTGCGGCGACCACCTTGGAGGGAGATCCCTGGCCTATAAAATCATTCGGCAGGGATATTACTGGTCCACAATTCAAAAAGATGCATCAGACTTCGTGCAGAGGTGCGACGCGTGTCAAAGGTATTCAGGAGTCCAAAGGAGGCCCGCTAGTCAACTGATCCTGCTTGTGGTGCCATGGCCATTCGCCCAGTGGGGCATGGACATTTTGGAACCTTTTCCCCCGGTGTCTGGCCAACAAAAGTTTCTCCTCGTGGCTACTGATTATTTTACCAAGTGGGTGGAGGCTGAAGCAGTGGCCCAGATAACGGAAGCCAAGGTAGAAAACTTCATCCGAAATTGCATTATCTTCAGATTCGGTGTCCCACGAACGATCATCACAGATAATGGAAGCCAATTTGATAACTCAAGGTTTCGAGATTTTTGCCAGCAGTACCATATCTCTCATCGGCTCACCTCGATCGGCCACCCATAATCCAACGGAGAGGCTGAAGTCACCAATCGGACAATCTTGCATGGGTTGAAGACTCGGCTAAATGAAGTCAAAGGACTTTGGGTGGAAGAGCTTTATTCTGTATTGTGGGCATACCGGACCACCGCTCGGATGGCAACCGAAGAAACTCCGTTCAACTTGACTTATGGGAGTGAGGCAGTCATCCTCGTAGAAATCTCGTTGTAATCCCTGTGGGTCGACCACCCCACCGAGCCGACGAACTCGAAACAATGAAGGGCTGACCTGGATTTGCTTGAGGAAACCAGGCTGCGAGCAAGCATGAAGATGGCAGCTTACCGATAGAAGATGGCTCGATATTATAACTCGAGGGTTAAGGCACGAACCTTCCAGGTTGGGGACTTGGTCCTGCGGAGGATGGAGATTTCAAGATCGACTGAGCAAGGAAAGCTGTCTCCTAATTGGGAGGGTCCCTATCGAGTCAGTGAAGTAATCCGGGCCAGAACCTACCGGCTTGAGCAGTTAGACAGGAAACAAATATCATGCCCGTGGAATGTAGACAACCTTCACAAGTACTACCAATAAAGTCTACAGTTTCCTCCATGGCCACTCCAAAAGTCCGACTCCGGTTGGTAGAGGCTCTAGGGCAGCCCACTCTGAAAGTATGACTCCGGTCGGCAGAGGCTCTAGGGTAGCCAACTCTGAAAGTCCAACTCCGATCGACAGAGGCTCTAGGGCAGCCCACTCCGAAAGTCCGACTCCGGTCGGCAGAGGTTCTAGGGCAGCCCACTCTGAAAGTCCGACTCTGACCAGTAGAGGCTCTAGGAAATCCCACTCTGAAAGTCCGACTCCGGTTGGCAGAGGCTCTAGGGCAGCCCACTCTGAAAGTCCGACTCCGGTCGGCAATCACCGCGCATGCCCCATGAGGGATCGCATAAAGAGTAGATGGCAAACCTGGGCCACCTGACGAAGCAAACTATGAGCGAATCTCCTGGTTCATGAGCCCGAACTAAATAGTTGCCAACATTCCTGCTTCGAACTTCGAAAGGCTAACTAGAAACACTTGGAAAAGTTTTGGGAGAAAAAGAAAGTGACCTGTGGTATGAAGAAGCCGACTGGAAACACTTGAAAAAATTTTGGAAGAAAAAGAAAGTAACCTATGGTACAGAGAAGCCGACTAAAAAGACTTTGAAGGATTTGGAGAGAAAACATTCATCCCACACATGCACATACAAGACAATGATAAAGTTTTATTATTATTGCATACAAAAGAAGACGCTTACAAAGAGTGGGTCGGACCTTTACAAACCCCTTAGGTCAGACCCACGGAAGGTGCTTCAGGGGCCTCTACTTCGGCCTCATCTGCTACAAAAGGGAGGATGGTCGGATTGCGGCTCTAGGGGACTCAACCGGAGCGCCTGCTACCTCTACTTCGGCCCTGGCCTCCTCCGCTTCACCCTCGCCTTGGGGCTCTCCCTCCTCCGCAGGCCTTTTCAGCTCCGCCCCCGACAGGTCCAGCTTCAGAAAAAGGAGGGCCACCTTCTTCAAGCAGTCATCGTAGCCCTCCCTGTAGAAGTCTGACATTGCCTCTTCGACCTCCTTGTCGAAGTTGGAGGAGGCCTTATATGCCGCTACCGCCTCCCGGGCCTACCTTGCAGCCTGCTCCCTGGCTTCTTCAAGCTAGGCCGTCAGCTGCGCCACCATGGCCCCTTCAGCCTGTGCTTTCTTGTTGGCCTATGAGAACTGACATTCTTCTTCTTGCAGTCGACGCGTGAGAGAAGCTACTTTCACCTTCCTCCTCTTCAGTTTGGCCTCCCGGTCGGCCAGTCGGCCCTCTGCCTCCTTCAGGGCCTTCTTCGATGACTGGGCCTCTGCTTGGGCAGCCATCGACCTCTCTTCCATGGATTTTAGGGACACCTCCAAGGTAGCATGAGTTGCCTCCAATTCCTGCACCTTCCTGGTGGAGGTCTTCGCTGCGTGGAGCACCCGGTCGATGCCATCGTCCATCAACGAAATGTCATGGAGGAGCTGCAGACACGAGACTAGGTTAGCACAGAAAAAAAAAAAAAGAAAGAAAAGAGAGAAAAGAAAAGGGAGGGAGAAGTGGAGGCAAAAGATCAAGTAAGGAGCCTTACCCTCATAAGATTGCGGTAGGACTCTACCGCCACATCACTTAGGTTTCTTTGGATTGACCGCTCCCAGTAGAAGTCGGTCATCGCCCCTCTGAGCAGGCTCCGTGCTCTTCGGGGGTGGTCCAGAGAGTTCCAGTGTTGGAACTCCTCCTAGCGGATTTCGTCATCCGATTCCCCTTCGGCCCCTCCTCGTCGGCCTCTTCTGTGGCTGTTTCCTTCCCTTGCCCTTCGAGGGCCGTGCTGTGTCCGAGCCGATGGGCACAGGGGCTGGCACGTCCGGCACAGCAGGTAGGTCCGACTGCTCCTGCTCCTATGGGACGGGCGACTCCCCGATGGTGGATGGGGCTCCAGATGCCTTCCTGGCCAACACCTTAGTGAGAGGGGTGTCATCCTCGTCAGACTCCACCTCCACAACAGGTGCGGGAGGCTTCTCCTCCCACTTCTTCTTATGCCTTTCGGCTGCCGAGGTTGGAGCCGACCCTGGGACGGGCTTTTTCCATGCCGCTCGTTGAACGACCTTGGCCTTGTCTATTTTCCTCATCCTTCCTCCTGTTGCAAAGAAACTCAAGGTTAGTGAAAGAAAGAGAAGAGACGAAGATAGAGGGGGCGAACTATGAAAAGGGAGTTTGGCCCTTGCCTAAAAATCTCTGAGAGCTGATCCCTGCCCGGTGAAGGCGGACTTCGCCCAGCAGTTCAAACGCTGTGATCGGACCGACTTCGTTGAGTTCATTGTAACTGGCTTGGTCACCATCAGGATCGACCTCCCCTCTCAAAGCCTTGTCCATGGCTCCCTCCATAAGGGCTCGAACCCCCAGGGCTGAAGGCTGCTCATGAGAAAGAACCGGTCTTCCATCCGTGGATGACCGACAGAAGACACTTTAAAATTTTTTGGCCAGGACAGGGATTGAGCATCCACCATTCCCGACTCCTAAAATCTTTCTTCAAAAGAAAGAAATTGCCAAAAGGGGTAACCTAGGTTCGAATCCAGCCCTACTACACAATACGACAAAACAGCATATGATCCGGATGCTGTTCGGAGTCAGTTGTGCCGGGGTTACCCTATAGTGCCGGAAGACCTCTACAAAGAAAGGGTGCAATGGGAACCTCGGACCGGCTTTGAGGTACGACTCGTACATCGATAAGGTGTTGGGAATTGTGTCCCAAAGCCAATCGCCTGGGTTGTAGGCAGTTATGCTAAGTATTGTACTTTTTCAATGAATTAATAAAATATTATTTTTGGCAGCTCATCACATATTGAATTTTCCTAAGAGAACTCTTCCCATGTGATGAAGTCCTTAGGACTACACTGATTTCGATACAGAGAGGATGTATTGAGTGGTCCTTAAACCCTGTTCACAACTAAAGGATATATTGTACTGGACGGCAATATATCAAGTATAGGTTATTGTAGTTTACATCGTTTGGTTGTCCTCTTGACCAAATGAGTGTGGTGACACTGATGTGATCTACAAGTGGGATATATGTGATATCTCATTGAACGTGACTCCGTGCAGTCCCTTTCTGCCAAAGGGATACTCACGATTGGATATGGGTATAAGTGTCCCTCTGACCTGAGGTCATCACGGTAGCTTGCAAGCAACTCCCTGAGCATTGGTGCCGGACAACCCGGATTTTTAATCCAGTGACGGAAGGTTTCTGGGTACAGGCAAGTACTTGTGGAGCAGTGATGGACCAAGATGGAATTGACCTGTCCAAACAGTTTGGATTGAATGTCTCGTAGTATCTCAATTTAGCAAATCCTCGGCCGGGGTAGTCCTAGTGAAGAGTCACTGGGCTTGCGAGGTTGAGACACGTAGTCGACTGACTCAGTCTGGGTTGGCAGCCCAATCTCAGTCGTCCTGAGCATTAGAGGTCAAAGGGATGAATTATACGGTAACCATATGCCAGAGGTTCGATAGTTTGCTCCCACATCTTCGACCTATCCGGATGCCGGGACCCATTGCTAGATGGTTTCCTGTGCTGGTACTAGAACTATTCTAGTGCTACCGTTTAGGTTCGAACCTATGAGGTCACACGCCACAGAGGATAACTCTCTGATCCGGATACCGATTATGATTGGGAATCGTCTCGGTTTCATGGTCACAGTAGTATTTTTGAGCACTCATTTTCCTCGTCATGCCCTTGTCTGAGTCAACCGAAAATTGTTCCGGGTTGATCAACACTGTGCCAGGATTTTTCTGAATCAGTCTTGAACTGATTTGGAGTTCATTTCGGCCTCTGATTGGTTGTGAACCAATTGACCCCCTTTTAATTGGACCGGTTTTTTGAACCAAGGATTGAACCAACCGTTTGGTTTAAATAGGTTTGAACCAATTTCCTTTGGACCGGTTTTGAACCGGTACTCTTTCTTTCACCTTGTAAATTTTTACACGTTGGAAGACCAAACGACCGAAATCGCTGGGCAACGTCTCTTCTACTCCCTCCACCGGATGGCCTTTAACCCTTCGTTCATTGCAGGTTAAAGGGTGTAACACTGCCGTTCCCTGCCTCTCCCTCTTCCATGTCCCTGCTGCCTTTAAATTTGTGCCATCCCCTGTTTCAGAACCTGGTTCTTTTTAGTCACCGTGCAAAACACCAGGGCATTTTTTCTTTGTGAGGCTGTGTGTTTGCTCCAACCTTGCTTCCATTGAGTGATTCTTGGGCTGGGATTTGGAGTGTGTGAGGGAGAGAAACAAGGCATCAATCTCCTCTTTAAAGTGCTCAAAAATCCCTGCTGCAGTAATTCTGTTTTGCTGCAGCAACCTGTGATCGTGAACCATCTTCCGGCGGCTAGCACCGCGCGTGGAGAGGGATCAGAGAGCCCCGGGCATGTCTCCCCTCTAGAGGGAGTATTCTTCTACTCCTCGAAGCAAACCACGCGAGCCGGGATTGCTCCAGTTGTCCGAAATCCAATGTCGAAGACAGCTACTCTGTTCTGCTGCCATTTTTGTGCAGCAGACGACTTCGGTGAATTTTTATGATTTTTTGGCTTAGTTTTTCTTGCAGAAACTAGTGCCAAATCGAAGAGGACTTCCTTAAGAATCTACAGCTCAAATTTGGGAGCGATCGGAGGTCTGGAAGGTGGCGTTCCGTGGACTTTTCGGAAGCCCAGTTTTCAGCCTAAGGTGGAAGATGACTGGAATAACTTTATTCCAGTTATTCCAGTCTATTCCAGGTTTATCCCAGACTTATTCCAGCTGGGAATAAGGTATGTTTTTTTTTTTTTGGTTTTATTTTCGGTGCATGTGTAGATCTAGATTTATTAAAATATTTATAAATATTATATGTCCTGTATCATGCCAATACATGCATCTTGCATATGCTAGATCCTGTACGGAGTAAGTATTTTCCGCATTTATTTTGAAAATATTTTAAAATACTTACCTATTCCCTGTGCTGTTGCATGCTTAGCATAGGCACCTGCAACCACATTTTTTACTTTCAGTGGTATCAGTGCCAGGTTCTAGTTAACTTGATGCATGTATAGTAGATTAAATTGTTTAATCTTGGGATTAGAGAGTACTTTTAGGAACCTAGTTGAGACCTTCACCATGGCCGTGTGTCTTTGACACGATGCGGTTCGTCTGTATTGGCCTCTTCAGAAGGATCCTTTAAGGAAATCAAAAAGAAATTAAAATTATTTTATAAATTTGGCATGATTTATAATTTTGTTATTTCGGTCATATAATATTTATAAAAGTATAAATCTAGATATGATGCATGATTTAAGATGTAAAATTGTTTTACATAGAGACTTAATTAAAAAATGTTTTAATTAAGTATTTGGCTCAATAAAATTTTTTAGGTTCATGAAATCTAATAAAATTTGCATAAGCCAAATTGGGTTAATTGGGTTAGCTGATTAGTTGGGTCCATAACTGGGTTAGACCTAAGTTTAGTTGAATCGGATTAAAAGAAGATTAAGCAAATGTTGTTTAAGGTCCTTCTTTAGAACTATCTAATAGTTAGATTAGTTGTTCCGTTCATCTAAAATGGATCCAATTAGTGGCTCAGTGGACGCCCGAGTCTTTAGGCTAGTCTGATCGAGTCTGGTAAACCGACTGGTGTCGAGGTAGGTTTGGCACTTGTGATCATGGTTGTATGAGGCTACCTCTTTCCTGGCCAACTTGGTTGGTGTCTAGGAAAGATGGTTAATGGCGGATACTCACCCATGATCTCACCTACCTAGCTAGTCAAGTCGACCAGAACTGATTGGAAAAGTTCAATGACTCGAGTTAACCCATGTCACCCAGGTTGATCGGTCTGACTGATCAATAGGTGCCCATGGATCAATTGTTGATTTAATTCAACCCTCCTGGAATCTGATTGATTCAGTGGGAGGATGATCCATATCCTTACCTTTTTCTTCTGTCACAACTATAAAAAAAAAAAATATTCTCTAAAATTATTAGGTCCTTAAAAAGACTAAGTCAAGGAGCTGACAGTGTCGTAGCCTCCCATTAAGTTGGATAGAAATGTGTTCACTAGCTTGGTGTGCATCGGTAGTTCCATAGAACGGGTGTACATCCGGCGACTGGAATTTCTATCTGATCGATGATGGTTCAGTGCAACCTCCTTAACGGGACCAGGTGGGCCGGCCATAGTCGGGCTTGGTCTTTAGTTAGCTGGAAGCATTGGATTAGTCATTTTAATGGTTGGACCTAACCAGAGACCCGCAATAGAAGGCCCCTAGGCCGATTGGGGTGTTCTCTAGGGCAAAATAAAAAACTGAAAATTGTTTAGGAAAATAATTGGTTTACGAACCTACCTTTAGGCTCGTATGGGTGAGCCGGCCATAGTCGGGCTCATGCGTGGCCTATTGGATTTCAGTACCCACTTGAAAAGTGTTTTCACGGATTGGAGTTAGAGGCTACCAATCTGAAAAATTAGTGGGAGAAACCTTTAGACTAAAGTCCAAGTCTTTAGGTTAATTTATTAATTCATACACTAATAGGTCTTATTTTCTTTTCAGATGTCTTCAAATTTATCGCTCCGGTCACTTCTCGATAACGAGAAGTTAAAGGGTCACAACTTCGATAGTTGGTATCGAAAGTTGAGAATAGTTCTGGAGCACGAACGGATCCTGTATGTGATAACGGATCCGGCACCTGAAATCCCTCCCGCTAATGCACGGAGTGCGGTCAGAGATGCTTATCTGAAGTGGGTCTCTGATCGGACTACTGTCTGTTGCATTATGCTAGCGGCGATGAACGATGAGTTCACTCGTAAATTCGAGGAGGCCCAACCTGATGAAATCCTTCAAAAGTTGAAGGAATCCTTCGGCACCCCGGATGATGTAGAATGGTACAAAGTGTCTTGTGCCATCTACAACTCCAAGATGCCGAATGGCGGTTCAGTCACTGATCATGTATTGTACATGATCGAGTTGATTGAAAAACTGGGCAAACTCGGATGCCCCTTGCACGAGCAGCTCGGCAAGGATGCGATCCTGAATTCTCTTCCCTCCTCCTATCTTGACTTTCTTGATCATTACAGAATGAACAAGCCTGCAGTAAACTACCATGGTCTTTGTGATTACTGCAGATTTTCGAGAAAGACCACCAACTTAATAAGGGGGTGGTGAATTTAGTGGGAGGAGGTAGAGGTCATCGTCCCTTTAAGAAAGGGAAGAAGAAAATAAATAAAAAGGGAAAGAAGGTTTTGAATGCTCCTGGCCCGAGTCAGACCAGGAAGTTTAAGGCTGATCAGTCTTCTGCAGAGTGCTTCTACTGCAAGAAAAAGGGACACTGGAAGAGGAACTGTCCTCTTTATATTGCGTCCCTTGATCCGAACAGGCCGAGAAAGCAGAAGTCTGCTGAACAAGGTATTTATATGATAAAACCTTGTAATTACTCAATTGTTGATACTGCTAACTGGGTATTGGATACTGGTAGTCCAATTTATGTTTGTAATTCGTTACAGGGACTTCAAGTTAGCAGAAGATTTGAAGATGAAGAATAGTTTCTGAGCGTCGGGAATGGAAATCGTGTTCCAGTACTAGCGGTCGGAGTCCTGCGTCTTGTCTTTGAGTCTTGTACTGTCGAACTAGGTGACTGTCACTATTATCCTAGTTTCATTATGAGCATAATCTCTGTAGGCCTTTTGGCCAGTTGTGGTTTTGAACTATCAATAAAAGGAGATTTTTGCAATGTTATTTTGAATAACTCTGTTATAATGAAAGCTAGATTAAATAATGGCATATATGTACTATCAAGGCCTGTTAGTGTAATGTACACTTCTTGCAAACGCCCAAGGTTAGTTAATGTCAACGATTTGTATCTTTGGCACTGTAGGCTAGGTCATATTAACCAAAATAGGATAAACAAGATGCGAGGAGATGGACTCCTCGAGGTCAGTGATTCTGAATCACTGCCCACTTGTGAATCCTGTTTACTTGGTAAAATGACCAAGTCACCTTTTACTGGAAAAGGTGAACGAGCTACAGAACTTCTAAGTCTAATACATACTGATGTATGTGGACCGATGACAGTTAGTGCTAGAGGAGGATACAAATATTTCATTACTTTTATAGACGACTTTTCAAGGTTTGGTTATGTCTTTTTAATGAGACATAAGTCTGAGTCGTTTGAAATGTTCAAACGATACCGTAATGAAGTAGAAAAGCAAACTGGAAAAAGTATTAAAACCCTTCGATCTGATCGAGGTGGCGAATACTTATCTGGTGCTTTTTTGACATATCTTGAGGAGAATGGAATTCTCTCTCAGTGGACTCCTCCAGGAACACCATAGTTGAATGGTGTGTCCGAAAGGAGGAATCGAACCTTGTTGGACATGGTTCGATCCATGATGGGCTTTGCAACTCTGCCGCTATCCTTTTGGGGATATGCGCTTCAGACAGCCTGTTACTTATTAAATAATGTTCCAAGTAAATCTGTTGTCTCCACTCCGTATGAGATATGGAATGGACGTAAACCATCAATCTCACACCTTCGGGTCTGGGGTTGTTCGGCTTACGTAAAGCATTTAGACTCGACAAACTTGGTCCTAGGTCTGATCGGTGTTTATTTGTTGGTTATCCTAAGGAAACCAAAGGATATTTCTTCTATTTGGAGAATGAACAAAAGGTGTTCGTTGCTCTTAGAGCCATCTTTTTGGAAAAGGAGTTCCTTGGAGAAGGAACTATAGCCTCTAAGATTGAACTTGATGAAGTTCAGCCAATAGAAGAATCTACACACTCTAAGGACATCGTAGAACCGGCTGTGATTGAATCACACCCAGAACCCATTAGGAGATCCGATAGAATACCGCGTCAGCCGGACAGATACTACGGTTTCTTGGTCCGGGACGGCGATCCCATTGAGCTCGATGAGAACAATGAGGATCCGATCACCTATATGGATGCACTTCAGAGATCTGACTCTGAGGCATGGCTTGGAGCCATGCGATCCGAAATGGAGTCCATGGAAATCAACAATGTTTGGACATTGGTTGATCCGCCTGAAGGAATAAAACCCATCGGGTGTAAATGGATCTTCAAGAGGAAAAGGGGCGCAGATGGGAAGGTAGAGACCTATAAAGCCCATCTGGTTGCCAAGGGGTATCGTCAACGATATGGTATCGATTATGACGAGACTTTCTCCCCTGTGGCAATGCTCAAGTCTATTCGGATCATACTTACTTTGGCGGCATATTTTGATTACGAGATCTGGCAGATGGATGTCCAAACCGCTTTCCTAAATGGAGAGCTGGAAGAGGAGGTGTATATGATACAGCCTGAAGGGTTCACATCCACAGATGAATCAAAAGTATGCAAGTTGCAGAGGTCCATTTATGGACTCAAGCAAGCATCTCGAAGTTGGAACTTACGGTTTGATAGGTGTATCAAATCGTACGGCTTCGTTAAGAACGGAGAAGAACCGTGCATCTATAAATGGGTTAATGATTCTGTGATTGTATTCCTAGCACTGTATGTTGACGACATTCTCTTAATCGGGAATGATGTCGCAGCATTACAAGGAATAAAGGTCTGGTTATCATCTCAGTTCTCCATGAAGGACTTGGGTGAAGCTTCTTACATACTAGGTATGAAAATCTATAGAGATAGATTTAAGAAGCTTTTGGGACTATCCCAGTCTACGTACATTGACACCGTGCTGAAACGGTTCAGCATGGAAAATTCCAAGAAAGGCTATCTCCCGATAGGTTCTGGAATTACTCTTTCCAAGAAGGATTGTGCGACAACTCCTGAGGAAAGAGAGCGCATGAGTAGAGTACCTTATGCTTCTGCAGTAGGCTCTATCATGTATGCTATGACTTGTACTAGACCAGACATGGCATACTCACTAGGAGTAGTGAGTAGATACCAGTCTGACCAGGTGAGGCACATTGGAAGGTGGTTAAGACCATCCTTAAGTATTTGAGAAATACTAAAAGATCAATGGCTGATTTATGGAGAACC
This sequence comes from Areca catechu, assembly GCA_021397845.1. Lineage (NCBI taxonomy): Eukaryota > Viridiplantae > Streptophyta > Magnoliopsida > Arecales > Arecaceae > Areca > Areca catechu. The sequence continues at coordinate 121,165,873 of CM038043.1, forward strand.
TGACTTGAAACTTGTAGGGTACACTGACTCCAGTTTCCAGTCAGATAGAGATGATAGCAAGAGTGTGTCAGGATTTGTATTTACCCTCAACGGATGAGCGATCTGCTGGAAAAGTTCCAAGCAGGCAACTGTTGCAGACTCCGTATGCGAAGCAGAATATATTGCAGCATCAGATACAGCAAAGGAAGCTGTGTGGTTGCGGAAGTTCCTTGGAGAGCTAGGGGTGGCACCTTCCCTAGATGGTCCTGTTCCGGTGTACTGTGACAGCACTGGAGCCATTGCTCAAGCTAAGGAGCCTAAAGCTCATCACCGCACCAAGCACATCCTGTGGCGCTACCACCTCATACGAGAGATCGTTGAACGAGGCGACATCAATCTACTGAAGATCGATGGAAAAGAAAATCTGGCCGACCCCTTCACTAAAGCCCTCGGAATAAAAGAGTTCGACTATTGCAAAAGGGAAATGGGTATTAGATACTCTTCTGATTGGCTTTAGTACAAGTGGGAGTTGTTGGGAATTGTGTCCCAAAGCCAATCGCCTGGGTTGTAGGCGGTTGTGCTAAGTATTGTACTTTTTCAATGAATTAATAAAATATTATTTTTGGCAGCTCATCACATATTGAATTTCCCTAAGAGAACTCTTTCCATGTGATGAAGTCCTTAGGACTACACTGATTTCGATACAGAGAGGATGTATTGAGTGGTCCTTAAACCCTGTTCACAACCAAAGGCTATATTGTACTGGACGGCAATATATCAAGTATAGGTTGTTGTAGTTTACATCGTTTGGTTGTCCTCTTGACCAAATGAGTGTGGTGACACCGATGTGATCTACAAGTGGGATATATGTGATATCTCATTGAACGTGACTCCGTGCAATCCCTTTCTGTCAAAGGGATACTCACGATTGGATATGGGTATAAGTGTCCCTCTGACCTGAGGTCATCACGGTAGCTTGCAAGCAACTCCCTGTGCATTGGTGCTGGACTACCCTGATTTTTAATCCGGTGACAAAAGATTTCTGGGTACAGGCAAGTACTTGTGGAGCAGTGATGGACCAAGATGGAATTGACCTGTCCAAACAGTTTGGATTGAATGTCTCGCAGTATCTCAATTTAGCAAATCCTCGGCTGGGGTAGCCCTAGTGAAGAGTCACTGGGCTTGCGAGGTTGAGACACGTAGTCGACTGACTCAGTCTGGGTTGGCAGCCCAATCTCAGTCGTCCTGAGCATTAGAGGTCAAAGGGATGAATTATACGATAACCATATGCCAGAGGTTCGATAGTTTGCTCCCGCATCTTTGACCTATCCGGATGCCGGGACCCATTGCTAGATGGTTTCCTGTGCTGGTACTAGAACTGTTCTAGTACTACTGTTTAGGTTCGAACCTATGAGGTCACACGCCACAGAGGATAACTCTCTGATCCGGATACCGATTACGATTGGGAATCGTCTCGGTTTCATGGTCACAGTAGTATTTTTTAGCACTCATTTTCCTTGTCATGCCCTTGTTTGAGTCAACCGGAAATTGTTCTGGGTTGATCAGCACTGTGCCAGGATTTTTCTGAATCTGTTTTGAACTGATTCGGAGTTCATTTCGGCCTCTGATTGGTTGTGAACCAATTGACCCCCTTTTAATTGGACCGGTTTTTTGAACCAAGGATTGAACCAACCGTTTGGTTTAAATAGGTTTGAACCAATTTCCTTTGGACCGGTTTTGAACCGGTGCTCTTTCTTTCACCGTGTAAATTTTTACACGTTGGAAGACCAAACGACCGAAATCGCTGGGCAATGTCTCTTCTACTCCCTCCACCGGATGGCCTTTAACCCTTCGTTCATTGCAGGTTAAAGGGTGTAACGCTGCCGTTCCATGCCTCTCCCTCTTCCACGTCCCTACTGCCTTTAAATTTGTGCCATCCCCTGTTTCAGAACCTGGTTCTTTTTAGTCACCGTGCAAAACACCAGGGCGTTTTTTCTTTGTGAGGCTGTGTTCGCTCCAACCTTGCTTCCATTGAGTGATTCTTGGGCTGGGATTTGGAGTGTGTGAGGGAGAGAAACAAGGCATCAATCCCCTCTTTAAAGTGCTCAAAAATCCCTGCTGCAGCAATTCTGTTTTGCTGCAGCAACCTGTGACCGTGAACCATCTTCGGTGGCTAGCACCGCGCGTGGAGAGGGATCGGAGAGCCCCAGGCGTGTCTTCCCTCTAGAGGGAGTATTCTTCTACTCCTCGAAGAAAACCACGCGAGCCGGGATTGCTCCAGTTGTCCGAAATCCGACGTCGAAGACAGCTACTCTGTTCTGCTGCCATTTTCATGCAGCAGACTTCGGCAAATTTTTATGATTTTTTGGCTTAGTTTTTCTTGCAGAAACTAGTGCCAAATCGAAGAGGACTTCCTTAAGAATCTACAGCTCAAATTTGGGAGCGATCGGAGGTCCGGAAGGCAGCGTTCCGGGGACTTTTCGGAAGCCCAGTTTTCAGCCCAAAGTGGAAGACGACTGGAATAACTTTATTCCAGTTATTCCAGTCTATTCCAGGTTTATCCCAGACTTATTCCAGCTGGGAATAAGGTATGTTTTTTTTTTTGGTTTTATTTTCGTTGCATGTGTAGATCTAGATTTATTAAAATATTTATAAATATTATATGTCCTGTATCATGCCAATACATGCATCTTGCATATGCTAGATCCTGTGCGGAGTAGGTATTTTTTGCATTTATTTTGAAAATGTTTTAAAATACTTACCTATTCCCTGTGCTGTTGCATGCTTAGCGTTGGCACCTGCAACCACATTTTTTACTTTCATAAGGTCCCCGGCCCTAGTGACTGTTCGCTCTCCCCTCTTGGCCTGGCAACGTAAGGTGCAAGGTGGTGGGGATCCCGTACACTGCGCTAAGGTTTTCAACCCGCTCTTGGGTCATGGATGATGGGATCTTGCTCAGCCCTGGCTGTCTAGGTCTATGGACTAGACCCCTACTAATGGTTGCCATTAACAGTGAAGAAGGAGGGGGACTCGGGAGCTAACCTGAAGATGAACCTCTAGGAACCGGGTCTCGCGGAAGAAGAAGAAGTTCTCTCTCACAGAGCACAGACACAGCCAGAAAACCTTCCCAGAGCACATCACCCCTCCTTTTATAGATCTCTGGGGGGGGCACCACCCCTCTTCGTTAGCATTTCAACCGCCATATCGGGAGACGCATCCGTTCGCATCCTCGAGACCGAAGCGACATGCCGATCCTGAGGCCAGACGGCGATCTGTGTGAAGGCCAAATCAACGGTGAATAGGTCATAGTCGACCGCCCGGATGCTGCCACATGGAGCGGTGCGTCCCCTCGTTCTCGCCGGTACCCTCGCCAGCCTGACCCTCCATCATGACGACTTTTTCGTCGTTAACTGCAACCCTTGCGCCCCCAATAATGGGCCGACACCTGTCCAAGAGGCCGATCATGGGAGATTTGAAATGACCCATCGGGATGATTCTGGATCGAGCCTGAACGAACGCAATCTATACCAAATGCTATGCTCCTGCACTTCGAGGTCACGTGCCTCCTCAAAGCCCAGCAGCAGGGGGCAACTATTATATCCATCCGGCCGGCTTGTGTTGGACTGGACAAGGTGTTTAGCTGGTTGATGCGGGTTGAAACTCCTACCAATCGACTCTTCTGGAGGTCTTGACATGTTCTCCACCGAAGGTCCAACGAGCTGATTGATCATTGGGTTTATTGCTCTCGGAGCCAACCTACTGGAGGCTGACCTACTGGAGGCCGACCTATCTGAGGCCGACCTAATGAAGGCCGATCAACTCGATCCACACTCGGGGAGCTACCCGAAGGTTCCGAAAGATTCCCTCCAGTTGGTACCAGAATTCTATTACAACGGACTCCACGACATGGTCACGGCTTTGTGCCACCTAGCCATCACTTCAATCCTCCAGAGGGTAAATCAGGGATTCCGCTCTGTCTTCCAATGAATTTTGGCAGTATCTCACGCCCATAAAAGGTGCCCATGGGACCTCCGTAGGGGTAGGACGCTCTTTCTCCTCTATACGCTTTTCTCTGATTCTCTCCATTCTGTTGCTCCAAACCCCTTACTAACTTAAGCATCGGAGTGTCCCCCGCCGGAGCATCTCCAGCATCCAGGGGGGCCTTTTACAGGTTGTCTGGCCAGGAAGCTCTCCAGCACAGCAAGGCAAGCCCGGCCCAGGGGTAAGCGCAGCAACAGATAGAGTTAATCAAAATAGTATTGAATACCCATCTTCCACTTGTGATCATCGAACTCTTTGACTCCAAGGGCTTTAGTAAATAGGTTGGCTATATTCTCCTTTCTATCGATCATCTAAAGGTCAACATCACCTCGATCGATGATCCCTTGGATAAGGTGGTAAAGACACAGAATATGCTTGGTTCTCTTATGGGACTTTGGTTCCTTCACTTGAGCTATGGCTCCAATGCTATCATAATATAGAAGAACTGGACCATCAATGGAGGGTACCACTCCAAGCTTCTTGATAAACTTCTGCAACAAAATAGCTTCCTTTACAGCATTAGATGCCACAATATTCTTTGCCTCATATACTGAATTGGCTATAGTGTATTACTTGAAACATTTCTAGTAAATTTTTCTTCCATTCAGGATAACAATATATCTTGACACACTCTTGCAATCTGGTGTGGGTACCAGGATTAGACAAAGGCTCCTTAACCCTCTGTGGATCTCTAATTAGGGTTCTTAATATTTTGGATCCTGTAATAATGCTTCAAGCCTGAGTAATTTACTTTTGAGTCATGTAATTAGTATCTAGTTTAGTCTGGTAATTTGGCCAATTTGGTCAAGTTAGGATCAATCAATTGGTCCTGTAATTAGTCAAGTTGGTCCACAAGCTCAAGTCAATTTATTGATGGGCTCAAGCTAGTTTGAAGATGAGTCAAGCCACCTCTCCACACCAGGTTAGGAGTGCCAACTCATGAAGAGTGCCACATCATCAGTACCATGTGGCATGGGAGGTTCCACTTCAGCTCATGGAGTGCCACATCATCAATGCCACATGGCATGGGAGGCACCACTTCATCAAGCACCTTGGGCGGCCAAGTAAAGCTGAGATTTCAAATTCAAATTCCATGGTTGACTCCCATTAATATCCCCTTGATCCAAGCCAACAAGATCCTCACCCCACTCCATATATCAAGCCATATCACTAATGATCAAGCCTAGCATTTATGGCTGGTCAAAGCTTCATGAAGAGGAGATTCAAAATTCAAAATAGGTGTCCCTTGATTCATGAAGACAACATCCTCTTCTCACTCCCCCAAATCAAGTCTTGTAACCCCTATTTCAAATTTGAATTCAAATATCAAATGAGGACTTAGGTGCTTATAAAAAGGACCCTAACCCTCTTGTAAAATAAATTTTTGATGAATGAAAAAGTGAGAAGTTCTTCTTTCATTAGCCCTTATCTTATTAAACTAGGAACTCTGTGAGAGAGTGCCTTTGTCCTTCGGGACATCGAGGGGTGAGAGGCCCTGAGTTACCATCCTCCTTCGCAAGCCACCATTCCATCTTCAAGCTGGGATGCCACCTAGAAGATCCACCTAGACGCCCAACAAGAAAAGCCCTCCTCGACCACCATCTTCGACTCCTTTCCCAACACTTCCTACTTTATTATACCCCTACTTGCTATTTTCTAATCCTTTACTTGGTTTCTTTCATATGAACAGACCTAAAAGACTTGGATGGGTTTACTAACCAATGATGAGATCTCCCTCCTTTGAAGGTAGATCAATTTTTAGCACTCCATAGAGCTGCAACTGGACTTGAAGACTACCACTTTCGGAATGGAAACTCCCTCCATGGCTGGTTCCAAGGCAAAGTAAAACCTCTTCTTTAACTCAGAATTGTAGGGAACCCTGCAATGAATGATATTAGTGATATGATAAAGTTGGGGAAAGCTGAAAGAAGTGATCAAAAAGAAGAATTGAGAGAGGTTGGCATTTTTGTGTTGGAGTGGATGAATGGCCTCCTTATAGTTGGTGGTCGGCCTTGGATGGAATGTGTAGAAGGCGATCTTGGATGGATTGTTGGAGAGGGCTTTCTTGGAGATGGCATCCTTTGGGGCTTGCTGAAATTGAGGTTTAGGAAAGAAAGAAAGGGAAAGCTTTGCTAAGGTAGACTAAGAACTAAGTGGTTGATAGATTGAGCCTCTCACTCACTCTCTCACGGAGGACATTTGCATCACACAAATGGAAAGAAATTTGGAACTCAAAAATTTTTATTCATTAGCTGCATTACAAAGAGCTATGGAGAGGTATTAATAGACCTCTCAGAGCCATTTTGAAATTTCGAATTTCATGGAGGATTACATGGAGAAAATAGTGGAGAATTACAACCAAGCTTGATTCAAGGAGAGCATTAAGGGCTAGCCACTCCAATTTGAATTTGAAAGTAGGCGCCCAAGTGGAAGGGGGTGTCATCCATGTTGGCATGGCTGCCACCTAGGCTTGGTGATGTGGCAGTCCAACTTGGTCTTGTAGTTGACTTGCTAATTTATCCGAAGTGCCGAGTTATCCCAAATAGCTGAGATTATTCTAGGTAGCTGAATAAGTGCTGAAGTGTTGAGTTATTCCAAGTAATTGAATAAGTGCTGAATAGCTGAAATGTTGAAGTAGAAATTAAAGTAGCAGAATTCTCTGGTTGAGTTAGCCCCAGCGCTTGAGTCGGCTCTTTAGGTTGTAGTTGAACTGACTTGTTTGGGCTTCAAATTTATCATTCAATCCATAAAGAATTTAATTGAAGGCCATTGTTGGTGTCTGCACCAATTTTTTCGGGGTGGCAAGAACTCGACCCCGTTGAGTATGGGTCAACTTGACTTTGGTAATGCTCTAATAAGTCTGGGTCGATTCATTGTAGGTCTTCCCTAGTGATCCATGAGTTTTCAGATTCTGGTTGACCTTGCCAACGAACTAGATAGCTTTGCTACTCTTTGTTCCTAGTGGTGAAGTTTGTCATCCAGAATTCGCTCCATTTTGTCTCGTCACTTTGGAAAAGTAGCTAGTGGATACTCAAGGGTAAGCTCACTCTCAAAAATAGGGTTAGGCCCAAAAGGCTCACTAGGTATCATCATTGGCTCTTTATACTCTATTAAGTCTGAAACATTGAAGCTCGAGCTGATACCTAGGTCAGAAGGTAACTCAAGTATATACGCGTTAGGTCCAATCTTCTTTATGATTTTAAATGGGCCTACACCACGGGCATGTAATTTTTTAATGGTTCTAGATGGAAACCGTTCAGGTCTGAGTCTAATCCGGGTCTCCTTCATAAAATTCTTTGATCCTCTTATGTGAATTAGCCATATGCTTGTAGATTTTATTACTCATGTTGATTTTTTTACTGATTTCTTTATGCAAATCCTTAATATGCTGTGCGTATGACTCAGCAGACTCAGATACTCATGCATGTGTGGGCAATGGGATGAGATCTATGGCATGTTGAATATCTCTTAAGGGTGGAAGGTGATTAGGAAGGTCTTCTAGAAATATATCTTGAAATTTCTCTAGAACCTTAACACTTCCTGGGGCTGTTCTTTATGGGGTTGTTCCTGAATTTCCTTAGTTATCAAAATCCAAATAGGTGAACCACCGTTAAGTGCTTACTCCAATTCCTTAGCACTGATCATGTTTATAACATGTTTCTTGTCCCTCAGGTGACTTGATCCTCTCTTAACATGGTCCTTAGGTGGTGAAGAATTGATTACAATCTTCTTTTCATTATGAGTAAAAGAACAAGAATTAGAGCGACCATAGAGTATAGCATCATGATCATATAACCATGGTCGACCTAATATGATGATGCTTGCTCCCATGGGAAGAACATCGCACCAAACCTTTTCTTTGTATGACTGGATTTGGATTATGACTTGGCACCTAAATTTGATAAGAATCGAGGTTGAATCTATCCAGGATACCTTATATGGGTTGGGATGGGGTTTAGTGCATAATCCTAAGATCTTGACCGTACTAGTCGATATGGCATTGACACAACTTTCACTATCTAAGATGATCTTGTAGACTTTTTCTCCTATCTTAACAAAGGTTTATAGGATGTTGATCCTACGCCAATCTTCTTGCTCCTTAGCCTAGGTCAAGATACATCTCACAACTCCTAGAAATTTTGATGAGTCTATGATCTCTTCATCCCCTTCATACCTATCAGCTAAGCTCACACCGGCCTCATATACTTCTTCCTCACAATCTTCTATGGGTTCAGGGACCTCCTCTTCTATCTCTCCTATGTGTAACTCTCTGGTGGGACATTGGGTTGCAATGTGACCTGTCTTATGGCACCTAAAATAATGGACATTACCTTCTCTTCGGACTTTAGGGCTCTTTCCTTTGACATCTCTACGAGCTAATGGAGTAGTAGGATTGGGTCTGTTGGATGGACTTGGGCTTGGGCTGGGTCTACTTCCAGGAGAATTGAACCTATTGGATTTGGGTCGATGCAAAATGGGTCCCCTACGAAATCTCTCACAGTCCCTAGCAATTTGGTAGGCTTGGTTTAGATCATGGACCTCTCTAAGGAATAACTCTTTTTGGATTTCTTCTCGTAGACCTGCTCTAAACCTAGATAAGGTCACAGCTTCCGACTCAACCACACTGCATCTCATGACGAACTCATCAAACATGGCAATATACTCTAACACCATCTTATTTCCTTGACTTAATTGTTGCCATTGATCCAAGAGTCTTTGTTCATAGGATAGGGATAAATACTTTTCCCTAAGCTTTACCTTCATAGCTCTCCAAGTGGCTATGGACATGTCACCTCTCTATCTACTAATGCACTTAACATTACCCCAATACAATCTAGCATGACGGACCAATCTAAGTTTGGCAAACTTAAATTTTCTATCTTCCGATATTTCGTACCAATCAAAGTATTGATCCATATTACTTTTCCAGTCTATATATACCTTAGGATCCAAGCTTCTATCGAATATGGGTGCATCTAGATGAATATTTCTAAGGGCTCTTTCATCTTGGTCAACATAATCATGGTGTGGTCTCCTTTGATGTGGGTCAGGAGTATGTTGCCTAGGTGGCTACCCAAGAGGGGGGTGAATTGGGACTTTTAAAAATTTAAAGAAAATAATGTGCAATTCAAAATCCTTTGCTAGTGGAGGTACTATGATAGAGTTATAAGATGCAGAAGCTAAAAAGAGTCAAGTATGCACAACACAAACACACCAAATTTATAGTGCTTCGGAGCAACCCAGCTCCTACGTCCACTACCCAAGATACCACTTGGGATTTTCACTATATTCACACTCGAATACAGTAAAATTATTTTATAGGATCATAATCCAAAACCTCTACACCTTGGTTTTACGGGATCACCAAAGAAAACCCAACACTCTTTGGTTTTAACAAGCTCACCAAAGAAACCTAACTTGGTTTTACCAGGATCACAAAGAACCCAACACTTAGTTTTTATCAAGGCTCACCAAGAACCTATTTGGTTTTTCAACCAGGCTCACCAATAACCCAACAATTCAAAAATTGAATTGAAAGAAATGCAACAATAATGACAAACTCAATTTGTCGGATAGTTGCCGGTGCAGCTTGTTGGAAGCCCACTTGAATGCACTTGAATAGACTTTAATTACTTCAGTGGCTTTTTCTCAAAGTTGCTTCAAGCTTTAGATTGGAATTGGTGAAGACTTGAAAGCTTGACTTGATGCTCTTGTGCTCTTTTGCTGTTGGTTGTTAGGATATTCAATGAAGCTCTCTTTTCTTTGAAGAACTCTTTAATTCATTGCTTCAAGGAAGTTCAAATCCTTCAAATTTAAAGTCTTCTATCATCCCAAGGTAGTTCTAGCCGTTATAGACCATTGGGGAATGATTTGTGACCGTTGGAGCACCTTTTATCATTCAAAAATAATTTCTGGAACTAGCCGTTAGATACCTGGAAACGATGTTCGAGTCGGCTCGGATTCCTTCAAGTCGGCTTGGATCCTTCGACTCAATGGATCGAGTCATCAAATCTTTAATGCAATCGGCTCTTTGTCTCAGGACGCAAAACATCACTCTGGACGATTCGGCTCTTGATAGCTCAGGTCAGCTCGAACTTCTTTCTTTGAAAAACTTGAACTCGAAGAGTTGGCTCCTTTCAGCTTGAGTCGGCTCTTCTTCTCAAGTTTGGAAAACCTCACTCTAGAAGAGTCGACTCAGTGTAGTTCGGGTCAGCTCGCTTTCTCAGGCTTTCAACATTAGGTCTGGCAGAGTTGGCTCTTTCTTGTTCAGGCTCACCTGGCTGTTCTCAGAAATCTTCAAAAATTGGACTCTGGAGGAGTCGGCTCGGACTAATTCCAGTCGACTCGGATTCATTGGAGTCAGCTCGCTTTCCATCAAGTTGGCTCGGATTGCTGTGTTCCAGAATCCTTGCTGTGTGGCAGTAAGCAGAGTCGGCTCTTCATCATGTGGGATCGGCTCGAGTATCTTCTTCAGGATTTTTACATTTGAACTTAAAGAAAAACTCTTACCAACTCTTTACATTCTCAAACAAACCGGCTCAAAATAAATTTCATGGCACACACACACATAGAAGTAACACTTTTAACATGATTTTTTCTTAGCTTTTTCATTGGGTTCTTCTTTACAAAAACACATTACAACACAACTCAAACAAGAAAATATAAGTGTAAGAGTTGAAGATTGAACATTTAATTCATCTTACAAAAACTTGTCAAATACTTGAAGAGTTATCAGAAATAAATATACATGCTCCAATGTTTGGTTATCATCAAAATCATTTATGGGATCAACAATCTTTCCCTTTTTGATGATCACAAAACACTGGGCATGAAAAAGCAATATAACACTTTACAATTACTTGTATAATTATATTTGCATGTGTATATGAACAAGTAATGAGAATTAACTTTTAATTAGAGTCAAAGTATGGAGGAGAATTAGGGCTAAGAAGGATAATCTCCCCCTTAATAAGATATTAAGTATCAGAGCTTTCTCCCCCTCAATAAGACACTTCATGCAATTTCATATTTCAAAGCTCAAAAGCTTTGAACAACATAGCTATTGGATGTTTAAAGTATAAAACATTAAGTATCAGAGCTGGCATAGAAAGCCTTTAAGCATCAGAGCAAAAATATATAATCATGACTATATTTTATCCTTTTCATGCAATAATTTCATAACTTTCTCCCCCTTTTTGTCAATCAATCAAAAAGGTAGAGTAAGGGAAAACTCAAATTTTTAAATAGAATGAGAAAGTATTTGAAATTTGTTTGAGATAATTTCACTTTCTCATATTTATCGTGAAATACTAATTAAAATGTCAATCATTGTATGAACAATTGAATATGAACATTCATTTGTGTAACAGAATAGAGCAATTCAGTGATCAAAAGGTGTACTTTTCATTATATTTCAAAGAAGTTCAGTATAGAGTTTAGTACAAAGTTCAAGATGAAAAGTAATACACTCAGTCACTATCTATATCTATGCTAGGTTTTGAATGAACTTGGCCAGGAATTTGAATGCCAGGTGGTAGAGAAGTAAGTGGGTCAATAAATTATGGTTCTGGTGGCCTAATGTGTGGAGCAGGTTGTCTTAGATGAGCTGAATGGCTATAAGAAGGTCTAGAAGCACTTTGAGCAGCTAAGATATCTTCAATTTTATCCATCATTTTTCACAGGAAGCTGTTCATTGATTTCAGTTCAGCTTCAACTTTCTTTATACTTTTAGAAGCAGCCAAAGTCTTCCATTGCTTCTTTTATTTCTGCCACTCCCTTTTGCATTGTAAACATTTCTAAAGCTTGAGTATTGGCAAATGCTTCAACTGAGCCTCTCAATCTTCCAAATTCACTTTCAATTATACCAAGCCCTTTGGTGTAGTCTTCCTCCATCCTTTTGCCTTCCTCTACAGATCCCATTCTGATCCTCAAGTTATCCATTTCGGTTCTATAGGCTTCAAGAACTTGAGTGACTGACCTTTTAGTAGATTCAGAACTTGATGCAATCAATTCAAGGATTGGCTGGACATCTATCTCAGTTATACCAGTTGCTGCAATTTTGGAAGTTTCAATGTTGTCTATTCTTCCCTTCAGATCATTTAGCTATTCCCCAAATTGTGTTAATTTGACATCAACTGACTTTTGAAGTTCTCCAAACATAGAAACCATAGAAGACTTTATAGTTTTAGTCATGTTATTCATTTGCTGTGCCATGAAGTCTTGTAACAATGAAGTATCCACAGCTGGAACAGTAGTAGCATGACTAGGAACTGGAATATTAGTGGACTGATTGAAGGTAGGTGCACTGTATGGCATATCAGTCACATCTAGAATTGAGATGTCTGAAAAAGAGGTGTCAAAGCCCATCTGGACTGGAGATCCCAACTGTGGTTGTGGTTCAGGAATGTGCATTGTAGTGCCCTTACCAGCCTCTAACTCAGTCTGTTCTTGGACTTCTTCATTTTCTTCAACCACTGGAGTATCAGTCTTCTTCTTCCAGGTGCCATCAGACAATAAGTATCACATTCTTTGAAAGGTTTTGGCAGTGTATGTATCAGTATGGAGTAGTCTCTTACTATCCTCTCCTGTCAAATCCATATTTGCATTTTGGAAGAAGAGAGAAAGGACCATTCCATAGGGCAGGCAAGCTTTAACTTTTCTAACTGCCTCCTTCATTTGGCAAATCATAACTACAAGCAAATTGATCTTATCACCATTAATCAAGAGCTCCATAAAGCATAAATCCCTTTTACTTACCCAATCAAAATGTTCAGTTCTGAGTAAGAAGATCCTCTAATAAAAATATATAGGATTCTCATCTTAATTGATGGCATGCTTGCTTTGAGAATCCCTATCTCATTTACCTCATTCCTCTCTAATACTATTTGCAGTGTGCCTTGGTTCTATCTTTCAGTACTAGATAGTCTATGCCTTCAAAAGGCATTTCCAACACTCTTCCCAGAATTTCAGCAAAAATAATTATCCTTTTTCCTTTAACAGAGGATTAAATGAAGTTCTCTCCAAACCTTAAATTTTCATAGAATATTCTTACTAGGTTTGGGTAGATCTTAATGTCTAGGGAACACATATTTCTCCATCCTTGATTCTCAATAAAATCACCAATCACAAAACCTATCTCTTTCAAATATTCAAATAAAATTCGTCTTCTAGTAGTGATTGGCCTCATACCTAGAGAGATTTGATGACTTGGAGAAATTGGGCTAGCTTCTTCTTTAGAATGTGGTGGATTCCGGGAAACAGTGTCTTCTCAGAATTTCGTTCTCCTTTCTTGCGGAGCCAATTCATTGATTCTTCCTGATTTCTTTCCAATTGCTCTCTCTTTGGTGCCATAGTGCAAAGAAATTTGAATCCCGAAGCAGTTTTTGGAAGTTGGAGAAGTTTGGAAAGTTTCTTGGAGGGAGATGGAATAGGGTTTAGAAGTAAAAATGGAAAAAGCAAACCCTATGGCTTAAACTAAAAAGAGATAGCTCGACATCCGAGCTGGCTCGGCCAATAGTTCATCTGCTCGAGTCGGCTCGAGCAGAGGGAGCATAAAAAAATAGAATTTTTGATTTCAATCAGAGCTCATGAAATTTTAGGATTTGGATTAGAAGGTTATCTAGATAATTTATCCTTAAGATTATGGGAGTATTTCTAGATAGGATCACATAATCCTAATTCATTTCTAATCATTGCAAATCTATCTAAATTCAATAGTTTGGTAAAAATATCAACAAGTTGGTTTTCAGTTGGCACATATTCATGAGCAATATCATTATTCAGTACATGTTCTCTTATAAAATGGTGCCTAATTTCAATGTGCTAAGTTTGTGAATGCTGAATAGGTGATAGCACTTGTGTTATCACATTTGATTAGAATTTTAGATAGTGTAACACCAAAGTCTTCTAGCTGTTGTTTAATCCATCATAATACTTGAGCACAACAACTACCAGCAGCAATGTATTCTACCTCAGCAATGGACAATGCTACGGAGTTTTGTTTCTTACAGTACCATGAAATTAAATTCAATCCTAAAAATTGGCATGTACCATTAGTGCTCTTTCTATCAATTTTGCAACCAGTAAGTCAGCATAAGAAAAATCAATTAAATTCAAAGATGATTCATTAGAATACCAAAGACCCAGATTACTTGTACCTTTAAGGTATTTGAAAATTCTTTTAATAGCAAGCATATGTGTTTCTTTAGGATTGCATTGAAATCTAGCACATACATATACACTATACAAGATATCTGGTCTACTTGCAGTTAAATATAATAGGAATCCGATCATACCTCTATAGAGCTTTTGGTCAACATTGGATCCACTTCCATCTTTGTCTAGTCTGTGGGTAGTGCTTATGGGTGTGTTAGCTTCTTTGCTTATTTCCATGCCAAACTTCTTGATTATTTCTTTGATGTATTTGTCTTGGCTTATGAAAGTTCCTTCCTTCATTTGTTTGACTTGTAATCTAAGGAAGTAGTTAAGCTCACCCATAAGGTTCATTTTAAACTCATCCTGCATTAGCTTAGCAAATTCTTCACAAAAACTTTCATTAGTTACACCAAAGATAATGTCATCATCATAAATTTGTACAACTAATATTTCATTATTATTGTTTAATGAAGAGAGTTTTATCAACATTTCCTCTTTTAAAATCATTTTCAAGTAAAAACATGCTCAGTCTATCATACCAGGCCCTAGGTGCTTGTTTCAAACCATATAAATCTTTGTTTAATTTAAACACATGATTTGGAAAAGCATGATTTTCAAAACCTGATGGCTGTTCTACAAAAACTTGTTCAGAAGTAAGTCCATTTGGAAAAGCACTTTTGACATCCATTTAAAAGAGTTTAAAGTTCATGTAGCAAGCAAATGCAAGAAGTAATCTAATAGTTTCAGGTCTTGCTACGGGAGCATAAGTATCATCAAAATCGATACCCTCTTCTTGATTGTACTCTTTTGCTACCAACCTTGCTTTATTTCTTATAATTTTGCCATTCTCATCTAGTTTGTTCCTATAGACCCATTTGGTTCCTATAATTGGGTGGTCTGTAGGTCTACTAACTAGTATCCAAACATTGTTCCTTTCTAACTGGTTTAATTCATCATGCATGGCCATCATCCAATTATGATCAGTTTCAGCCTCTTCTAAACTGTGTGGTTCAATTTGAGAGACAAAGGCTAGGTAGTCATGTGCATCTCTATGTGCTGACCTAGTCCTAACACCATGAGAAGAATCACCAATAATTAAATCTTTAGGATGTGAAGTTACATACCTCCATTCCTTTAGTAAATCAGCATGATCCTTGCTTACCATTTCACTTCCATCTTGCGTTGGCTTGTCTTGAATGTTTAGATATTCCATTTCCTTATATAGTGTACCTGCATCATTATCTATACACTCATCCTTTCTAGATGGTGAGGAGTTAGCTTCATCAAAAATAACATGAATTGACTCTTCTATAGTAAGAGTCCTTTTGTTAAATACTCTATATGCTTTGCTATGTAATGAATAACCAAGGAATATAGATTCAACATATTTTGCATCAAATTTTTTTAGGTTATCTTTGACATTATTTAACACAAAGCATTTACACCCAAAAACATGAAAGTAATTGATATTTGGTTTTCTTCCATTCCAAAGCTCATAGGGAATTTTCTTTGAAATTGGGTGGATTAAAACTCGATTTAGTATATAACAGGCAGTGTTCACCTCATTTGCCTAAAAGTACCTTGGAAGATTACCTTCACACAACATTGTTTGGGCCATTTCTTCCAAAGTTCTATTATTCCTCTCTACAACACCATTTTGTTGTGGTGTTCTAGGAGCAGAGAAGTTGTGATCAATGCTGTGCTCAGTGTAATATTCATCAAAGAATTGATTTTGAAATTCAGTTCCATGATCACTTCTTATAAAAATAACAGAAAGATTTTTCTTATTTGAAACTTTCTTATGAAATTTTCGAAATACATCAAAAGTTTCATCTTTATGTGCAATAAATAATGCCCATGTGAATCTAGAAAAGTCATCTACAATCACAAGGCCATATTTAATACCTCCTAGGCTTGTGGTCCTAGTTGGTCCAAATAAGTCCATGTGAAGTAGCTCAAGGGGTCTAGTTGTTGAAATAACATTTTTCGATTTAAAACTCCTCCTAGTTTGTTTGCCTAATTGACAAGCATCACATACATAATCAAGATCAACTTTAAAATGTGGCAAACCTCTAACTAGATTCTTTGAGATTAATTTGGCAATAGTATGTGTTGTACCCTGACGGCTCACCCTCAAGCAGAACTGGCCCATTCTTGTGGTCCGACCGGGCCACCCCTTCATAGCTCCGACTGTTACTCCTTCAGCGGTCTGACCCACTGGAGCTGAGGTCCGAACGACCCTCTCCTGTTGGGGTCCGGCCCGTCGCTCTCCTTCAGCGGTCCGACCCACCGGAGCTGAGGTCCGAACGACCCTCTCTTGCTAGGGTCCGGCCTGTCGCTCTACTCCAGAGGGTTGGCCTTTAGTCCGGCCTACCAGCTTTCCCACGACCGACGTCTGACAAGCAAGCTTAGCATCCAGGGAGTTCCAGAAGCACCTTTCTGTTACGACAGGATCCTGTTATCCCAACAGCCCTACTCCACTATTTCCATGGTGCCGCCGTATCTGCGCGCCACGTAACCACTCTCCAGATTCTCCTAGGGGCAGATCGGTCTTCCTCAGCCTCTCCCCTAACGGATTTTGGACTGTTCCGCACCTATATAAGGTACCCGAGGGACCCCGCTTAGAGGTATGAAAACTCTTCCCTCCCATATGCTGTTCTTCGCTGGTTCCTCCATTCTGTTGCCTTCAACCCCTTGCTAACTTAGGCATCGGAGGGTCCCCCACCGATGCCCTTGGGGACTTCCTTGTAGGTTCGTCCGCAAGAGGAGTGCTCCAGCACATCCAGCCACCCCCGATCCCTGGTCCAGGAGTTGACGCCGCAACAGTATGCATGCTAGCATGACCTAATCATCTATGCCATAATAAACATGACTCTTTTGTCTTAGCATTCATTGCTACTAGACTGGAACTACTGGACATGGCTAAATCATTCAGATCTACCACAAAGATGTATCCAAGTCTATGGCCAATGAATTTGTTGCTAGAGTCAAGAGAGTTAGTTACTATACACATAGATGATTCAAAAATAACTTTGAAGCCTTTATCACACAATTGACTAATGCTCAATAAATTATGCTTCAATTTATCTACTAGCAATACATGTTCAATAAAAGTACAGGGGGTTATTTTGATCTTATCGATTCCGATTATTCTCTCATTGCCATTATCTCCAAATGTAACCAATCCTCCTTTTATTTGTAGGGTGATGAACTAATCTTTGTCACCTGTCATATGCCTTGAACAGCCACTGTCAAGATACTATCTTTTCTTTAATTTATGGGCTGCAAGACAATCCTGCAAAATAATCAAGGAGTGATTTTAGGTACCCAAGCTAACTTGGATCCTTTCGGGTTAGCAAAATTGGTTCCCTTTGGAACCCAAATGGTTCTAAATTTCAATGCACTAATCATGGAGTTTTTCAATGAATTGCATTGATAGGATTTATGTCCAGATCTATGATATGCATAACAAATAATTTTATCATTTTTAAATGATGCATGCTTTGAAGCTATAAAAGATGCAAAAATAGAAATATTTGTTCAAAAGATTTTTGCATAGAATTCTTAGGAACATATTTCAAGCCATTTGAAATTGGTTTCGATGGAAAAGCTTTTTTAGGTTTAGCATTTGATGCTGAACCTTTCGAAGATACAAATTTTTTTGCTAAAATTCCTTTAGCATTTAAAACATTAAATCCAATTCCAGCTTTACTTTTTGAATCCTTTTGCTCTTTCAAGATTAGCTTAAGCTTATTAGAACTCAATGTAAGTTTTTCTACTAAGAGCTTAAGCTTTTCAACCTTCATTTTCAAATCAGTATTTTCGATAACTAAAATATTGTTTGTCTCATTCAAAATATTTTTGTTGCTTAGAAATGGAGCCCAAGAGGGGGGGTGAATTGGGTCTTTTAAAAAATTAAAACAATAATGTGAAGGTCTAGTAGTGTTTGTGAATAATAATAAATTCAATGCAAGAGATTGAATGCAGCGAAAAACAATAAGTGAGTAGCAATAACCAAAGAGCAAGAGAGAAAGAGGGCAATCACATACAAACACAAGGTTTATAGTGGTTCGGTGCAAACTTAGCACCTACATCCACTCCCCAAGCCACTCTTGGAAATTTCACTATAATCCAAACAAGATTACAATTGACTTGTTTTCACAAGGCTCACAAGTCAAAACCTAAGTTGGTTTTGTCACCTAGGCTCACCAACAAACCTTAACACTTATTTTGTCTTCGATCTCACAAGTTAACCCTAGTTGGTTTTATCCCTTTGGCTCACCAAACAAACCACAACAACCTTCTTTCAAGACACCCTTGAAAGCAAGGTCAAATCACAAGATAAAAACAGATATACAACTTTAAAACTAAAACAAACTCTCTTCAAGAGTAGAATGGAATCTTTGAAGCTCAAGTTGATGCTTTGTCTTGACTCTTCCTTGGAATATCCTTCAAAATGTCTCTTTTGGAATGATGTAAGGATGAGCTTGTAGGCTTTTTCAGGGAATCAAACTATAAAAGGCTTTTGATGTGGAGTACTTGAGAGAATATAGGCTTTTTGGCTTTTGAATGGACTTCAATACTCTTCAATACCTTTAGAATGAGGTTGGTGGAGGTTAAATACACCAAGAAACTTCTAAAAAATGATTTGTGACCATTGGAGCCTCGGATCTAGCCGTTGGGAGCTTGAAAAGCAAGTTCTGTAAGTTAGAAAAATAGATCCGTTAGAGCTATTAGGCTTCAAGTGTCGACACTTGGCTGTTAGGTGTCGACACTTGGCTATCAGGTGTCGACACTTGATCTCTAGGTGTCGACACTTAAACTTTCAAGTGTCGACACTTGATGCACAGGTGTCGACACTTGACACAAAAATCCTCAAATGACAAAGTTTTATATTTTCAAAATTCTCAAGCCTAGTCGATACTTGGAAACCTAAGTATCGACACTTGGTGTCGACACTTGAGTTCTGGGTGTCGACACTTGGCATGCCAAGGATTTTTGTTCGTGCCAAATGCTGAAGTGTCGACACTTGGCTTCCCAGGTGTCGACACTTGAGACTGAAAAGCTCAGATTCAAGTGTAAATTATCCCAAAAACATAAATATAAATTTTGAAACTTAAATGAATTGTAAACACATAATAATTAAATATGTAGATGCCCTTTTTTCATGAAGAGGATGTCTAGTTTTGCAAAAAATGCTCCGTGCCATGATACATAAGTTTTCGAAATTTTGAGGTGCTTTCTTCCTGAAAACTCATAACTTGAAATACACTTTAGTATACAATATGCACTCATTGTTTTGTTATTCATCAAAATCACTGGGTAGAGCCAACAATTTTCCCCTTTTTGATGAGGACAAAACCTTGAGTAAAATAGCATTAAGTTTCAAATTTCAACTGTTATAATTCATGAATATGAATGTAAGTTCATATGAGGCATAATCTTTATAGTTAGGAAGAATCAATCTCCCCCTCAATTAGATATTTCTAATTAGAACAAATAATATGATATTTCAGGATAACAAATTAGATCAGATGCGAAGGTTCTCACAAACAAGATGGAACCATAACAATTTATGCATCTATACAATCAATACTATTACTCCCCCTTTTTGTCAATCATTAGAAAGGGGAATAATCCTCCCCCTCATAATGAGCATGGAGACAAAAAGATGGTAGAGTATTAAATATGACAGGTATCATCAGAGCCAAAAAGATCCAAAGAGAGAATCAGAGCTGAAGAAAGTAAATTTAACCAATCAAACATAAATAAAAAGCACTAAACTGAAATATATAACTGATAAGAGAAGTTTTCAGTACAAAAATTTGCTGAGTCATCGGCAAGAACTGAAACATACAGAAAGTATCAGAGTCATACAACAGAATAGACGTACAACAGAAGAGACAAAAGACACAAAAGACATAAAAGACATCTATGAGGTTAATCCTCATCAGATGGAATCTCAAGACTAAAAGGAGCACTGATCCTAGATCTAGAGGCTAAGGCCCTAGGAGGTTCTAAAGCTCGACGACTCCTAGTGCGGCTAGAAGGACCAAAAGCGGGTACAACCCTAGATGATCTAGTGGAAGGGGGGAGAGAAGATCAGCTGGTGTAACAAAGTCCGGTTTGGAATCAACCAAGTCAGTAGGAGCAGCTGGGGTAGTGGGAGGATCGTGACTGACCACCTCAAAACCATTTGCACTGCCATCACTGTCACTACCACTGCCCACGATCTCTGTAGCTCTGTCCTCATCCATATCTGCCTGATCACCACCATCAACTATATCAGCATGGTCGCTCTGGTGATATCACCATCATCATCATCATCATCATCATCAGAAGATACAATTGCAGGGGCTGCTGGAGGTATAAGGGATCTCTATAAATCCTCAATACGAGTGAAGCCCTCCTCCATAGTCTTACAGGTCTCAGCATGCTCCGAGGTAGTATGTGCTCGAAGAGTCTCAACCTCGTTGCGTAGCTGAGTCAACTCACCCCTGATCTCAGTAAACTACTCTCTGGCGTGCTCCTCAAAGGGTAATCCAGTAGTAGGTGGCGGAGGAGCTGAAGTACCAGGAGTCGAATGCTCTGCCTGTGTCGATGGAGTATCAATGGGAGGAAAACCTGCTGGCTCAGATGGTCCTACCTCTGCCTCTCGAAGCTCGTCCTCCTCATCTGGCTCCTGGCCAGACTCTCTGTACACCCATCGACCTGCGACTAGTCTATACCCCATACGGTGCAAAGACCTCTCATCATAGACATCTGTGTGTAGTATCTCTTTGGGGATCTCCCCCTCCAGTGATACTCCACATGCTCTAAATAACCTGGTCAGTGCCATGCCGTAGGGTAAACAATGATGGTGCTGAGTCGCGGCATCGTGCATCTGTACTAACATCAAAGATGGAAGGTCGATCTGCCTCCTCTCTGTCAAACTCGTCATCACCATCAGCTCTCTCTCAGTGATGAAGTCAAACCTCCCAGTCTTCGGTAAAAGTATACGGGCCGTGATGTGGTGCAACAGGCGCATCTCCAGGGATAACTGGTTCGCGGTGACTATAGATACACCACAAACATCCTCTTGCTCGAGGATACACCTAAATGCAGCCTCCCTGTCATCCATCGTAAAAACACTGACTCCCCTATGGGGGATCTCCCAAACTCTGCCCAGTAGCTCTGCAGAAGTTGAAATCTGAACACCTCTCATGGTCGTAGTCCATAGAAGTCATCGACAGTCCATCGCACCATAGAACTCCCTCACTAGATGAGGGTAGTACCTCTCCTGCATAGTACAGAAGGGTACTAAACCTGCATCAGTGAGCACCTATCGCAAGAGAAAGTGGTGCCTATCAAAACACTCCAGGTCGACTCTCCTCCCAGAGGCTACTAACTTCCCTGCCATTCTCTCTGCAGGGGGAACTCGGTGTGGCAGAACTACTAGCCTGTGCAAAATCAAATCTGGCCTTCGATCTCCTCTCTACACCTCGACTAGATCTCTCCCTAACTGCAAGTCTCTTCTTGGGACCCATTACATCAAGCTGACCAAGAGAGTTTTAAAGAAGATAAGCTAGGGGGGATTCACTCAGACTAGGAGCAAAAGGACTGGTTAAAAATCATTTTATAAGATAGTCTTGAAACAAACTTAGAGTTATAAAATACCAAGATAATTTTGAAAAACCAGAAACATTTTGAAGGTGAGGATTTTATAAGCTAGATAAAGTTTTTGGCTGGAAATTTTATAAGAGTATATTTTGTAATACCAAAATACCAAAATACCTGGGTTTTGGGCTTTAAACATTTAGGGTTTTACCAAAATAAAAATAATGTGGCAAAAACATTATGATAAATTATGATAAATCACTGGAAATATGTATTAAATACTATTTTTTAGGTGCATACCCAAATTTTTGGGTTAAACCAATCAAACGGTGATTTTACCCAAATTTGGATGAAATGTGTGTGGAGAACGACCTAAATCGTGAGAAAACCATGAAAAATACCGTGTAAATCACTATTCCTTCAAACGGAGTTTTGGAAAACCACTAAAACTTGGGAAAATCTGGTCGTAATCCAAATAAAATTGGCAAATCCTTAATTTAGGTCAAAACGGTTTAACGGTGAGGAAAATGAAAATTTGAGAAATAAAGTAGAATAAAGAGAAATTGGAAGAAGGAATACCTGATTTGTGTGGGGTTAAACGGGAAGAAGAGAGAGTTGGATAGAGGGGGACCACTGTTGCTTGAAATCGACGGGGGAAAATAAAAACAAAAACCCTCGGTCGGTCTTTTAAAAACAGATTTTGTTTCGCAAGTGTCGACACTTCGTATTTGTCAAGTGTCGACACTTGGTCAGGTGTCGACACTTGACAATATCCAAGTGTCGACACTTGGCTAAGAAAATTTTAAAAAAATTGGAAAAATTTTCAAAAAATCTAAGAAAATATTTAACAACTTTTGGGGCTCAAAGCAAGTGATTTTTTTGAGTGAAATGTCTTAGGTATTATTAAAACTATGAGAGTTCTAGAAGAATGGATCAATGACACCTAACTCTCTTCTAATCAGACAGAACCTATCCTCACTCAAAGGTTTGGTAAACACATCTGCTAACTGATCATCAGTACATACAAAATCAAGAATAACATTAGAGTTTTGTACATGATCTCTTATGAAATGATGTCTTATTTCAATGTGTTTACTTCTTGAATGTTCACAAGATTCTTAGTTAGATTGATTGCACTAGTATTGTCATATCTTATGGGTGTCTTAGTTAGTTTAATGCCAAAATCTTCGAGTTGTTGTTTGATCCAAAGGATTTGAGCACAACAGCTTTTAGTTGCTATATATTCGGCTTCCGTCGTTGATAAAGCAACTGAATTCTGTTTCTTGCTACTCCAAGAGATCAAATTTACTCCAAGAAACTAACAAGTTCCACTAGTACTTTTACGATCATGTTTACATCCAACAAAGTTAGCATCAGAATAAGCAATCAATTCAAATGAAGAATCTCTAGAGTACCATAAACTAATTTCAATTGAGCCAGATAGATATCTAAGTATGCGTTTAATAGCCAAAAGATGAGACTCTTTAGGATTAGACCGATATCTAGCACACATACAGATACTAAACATGATATCTAGCCTACTGCCAGTAAGATATAGCAATGAACCGATTATGCCACGATATAATTTTTGGTCAATAGATTTACCTGATTCATCCTTGTCAAGTCTACAAGTAGAGCTCATAGGGATACCTAAAGGCTTAGTATTCTCCATCCCAAACTTCTTGAGTATTTCTTTTGTGTACTTTGCTTGGTTGATGAAGATCCCCTCTTTGGTTTGCTTTATTTGGAGTCCGAGGAAGAAATTTAATTCTCCCATTATGCTCATCTCGAACTCATCCTGCATTAACTTTGCAAAATCTTGACAAAGAGATTCATTAGTAGCACGAAATATTATATCATCTACATAGATTTGTACTACTAAGAGATCATCAATCTTTTTCTTTAAAAATAAAGTTTTGTCTACATTACCTCTAGCAAAATCATTTTTGAGCAAGAAAGAGCTTAAACAATCATACCAAGCTCTAGGAGCTTGTTTCAATCCATACAAAGCTTTATGAAGTTTGTAAACATGATTTGGAAATTCAGAATTTTCAAAACCAGGAGGTTGTTCAACGTAAACCTCCTCTTCAATTAAACCATTTAAAAATGCACTTTTAATATCCATTTGAAATAATTTAAAATTCATAAAGCAAGCAAAAGCCAACAATAGCCTAATTGCCTCAAGTCTAGCTACAGGAGCAAAGGTGTCATTAAAATCTATCCCTTCCTCCTGATTGTAGTATCCTTTGGCAACTAGTCTAGCCTTATTTCTAGTAACTACACCATTTTCATCAAGTTTATTTCGAAAAACCTACTTTGTACCAATAATTGAAGTGTTTGAAGGCCTATCTACTAATATCCAAATATTATTCCTTTTGAATTGGTTAAGTTCATCTTGCATAGCATTTATCCAATTACTATCACATTCAGCTTCCTCAATAGTTTTAGGTTCAATTTGAGAAACAAAAGTTAAGTAATCACAGATATTTCTAAGGGATGATCGAGTACTTACACCTTTAGATGGATCACCGATAATTAGTTCTTTTGGGTGTCCATGAGCATACCTCCATTCTTTTGGTAATGGATCAACTGTTGATGTGTTTTCATCACCTTGTGCTTGATCTCCTTCAGTGTTTTGATCATTGATCTCCTTCAGTGTTTTGATCATCGTTCTGCTCCTTGGTAAGCCCTTCATTGTTGTTTACACTTTCAATTTTCTTGCTACCTGTTTCATCAGAGAGTACATCTTCTTTTCTTGAAGATTTTTTGTTAGATTCATCAAATACCACATGTATGGATTCTTCAACAATAAGTGTTCTTCTGTTAAAGACCCTGTATGCCTTACTAGATGTAGAGTAGACTAGAAAGACTCCCTCATCTGATTTGGCATCAAATTTACTTAAATTATCCTTACCATTGTTTAAGATGAAACAACGGCATCCAAAATACGAAAATAACGAATTGAGGGTTTTCTACCCTTCCAAAGCTCATAAGGTGTTTTCTTTAGAATCGGTCGAATTAAAACTCGATTTAAAACATAGCATGCAGTATTTATGGCTTCCATCCAAAAATATCTAGGTAAGTCATTTTCACAAAGCATGGTGCGTGCCATTTCTTCAAGAGTTCTATTTTTTCTTTCTACTACCCCATTTTGTTGAGGTGTCCTAGGTGCAGAAAAATTATGATGAATGCCATTTTCCATACAAAATTTATCAAAATCAGCATTTTCAAATTCGGTTCCATGATCACTTCTCAAAGATACGACTGAAACACCTTTTTCATTCGAAACTCATTTATGAAATCTAATGAATTCAGAAAAAGTTTCATCTTTATGTGCTAAAAATATGACCCATGTAAATCATGAGAAATCATCTACAATAACTAGACCATACTTCTTACCTCCCAAACTAGATGTTCTAGTTGGCCCAAAGAGGTCCATGTGAAGCAACTCCAATGGTCTAGATGTAAAGATTACTCCTTTTATTTTGAAAGAGGATTTGGTTTGTTTTCCAAGTTGACATGCACTGCAAATCTTGTCTTTTTCAAAATTGAGTTTAGGCAAATCCTTTATCAAGTTCTTTTTGCTAAGTTTTGAAATTAAATGCATGCTTGCATGTCCTAGTCTGCGATGCCAAAGCCAACTAGTTTCATCGATCTTGGCTTCCATTGCCACTAGGCATTGACCATTTTGAATAGGAAGATCATCAAGATCAACCATATAAATATTGCCATGCCTATGACCAATGAACTTGATACCATTGTCATCTAAATTAGAAACAATGCACAAAGAAGATTCAAAAACAACTTTAAAATCCTTGTCATAAAACTGGCTAATACTAAGCAAGTTATGTTTCAAACCATCAACATATAAGACATTATCAATATAAGAAGAAGGGGTGATATGGACTTTACCAATACCGATAATTTTACCCTTTCCATTATCACCAAAAGTTACATTGCCACCATTTTGATATTCGAGCAATAAGAACTGCTCCACATCTCCTGTCATATTCCTTGAGCAACCGCTATCAAGGTACCACTTTCTTTTCTTGTTGGTTGCATGGCATACCTACAATAAAGATTAAGTGGAGACTTTAGGTACCCAAGCCATCTTGGGTCCTTTTAGGTTAGTGGCATTGGTTCCTTTTGGAACCCAAACTTTCTTAATATTACTCAATCTTCGTTTGTTGCACATATAAGATTTATGCCCTTTAGTACTATATGTATTGCAAGTAATGGATGAAGATGTAGGCATAAAAAAATTTTTAAAAGTTTTTATTTCTTATGAGTTATGAATCCTAAACCTGCTTTATCAAAAACTGCTCTTTTGTTGTTCAAAAGCAAATTCAATTTTTCAGAACTATAAGTAAATCTATCTACAAAAGGTTTTAATTTTTCAATTTCTTCTTTATATCTTTTATTTTCATCCAAAATTTCTTTGCTTTATTTTGAAAAATTTTCATTTGAAAGTGAAGAACTTTTCTTTTTCAAGACTTCTTTTTCTTTTTCAAGTGATACAATCTTATCATTTAATTTTCTATTTTGAAGAAGAAGGCATTCATTTTCACCTGAAAGCTTATCATTTGTTTTGGCTAAATCTAAATTTTGCTTCTTTAAATCTTTATGTTTTGATTTTAGTTTTTGAAATTCTATGACTAATTTGTCAAAAACTTCATGAAGCTCATCAAATGTAAATTCATTTTCTGTTTCAGAACATACCTCATCATGATCAGCCATCAGACAGAAGTTTGCCACCTCCTGCTGTTCTTCCTCAGAACTGGAGTCCTCACTATCACTCCAGGTTGCCATCATGGCTTTCTTTCTCAACTTTCTTCTGCTTTTCTTGAGCAAGGGGCAGTCTACCTTGAAATGGCCGGGTTTCTTGCATTCAAAACAAGTGGGCTGCTCCTTCTCCTTCTCTTTGTCCTTTTCTTTACTTGGATCACCTTTCAAAGGTTTCTTCTTGAAGTTGAACTTTTTCTTCCTCATGAACCTTCTAAATTTTCTCACCATTAGAGCCGTCTCATCTTCTTCATCATCTTCTTTGGAGTCATCGCTTGATTCTTCTCTCGTAGTAGATTTGAAGGCGATTACTTTCTTCTTTTTGTCGACTTCCATATTCTTTTGTTTGAGGAAAAGCTCAGAGGTCATCAGTGAGCCCAACAATTGTTCAAGTGGAAGAGTGTTGACATCCTTGGCTTCTTCAATAGCTGTTACTTTTGCATCCCAAGAAGCCGGTAGAGACCTGAGAAGTTTGTTCACAAGTTCACCATTAGAAATAATTTTTTCTAGGCTTCTCATGCCATTCACAATATTTGTGAACCTAGTATACATCTCACTAATAGACTCAGTAGGTTCCATTTTAAACATTTCATACGTATGAATAAGCATGTTAACCTTGGAAGTTTTCACTTGGTGTGTACCCTCATGGGTAACCTCAAGTGTATCCCAAATCTTCTTGGCAGAGAGACAATTAGATATTCTATTAAATTCACTGGGGTCAAGAGAGAAAAATAATAGATTCATAGCCTTAGCATTGAGCTTGATTTGCTTAATGTCATTCTTATCCCAATCATCTTCCATCTTTGGAGTGAGAATGCCATTAACCAATATTGTAGGCTGATGAGGACCTTTTACAATTGTTCTCCATAAATTATAATCAAGAGCTTGAATAAAAATGTGCATGCGTGTTTTTCAATATGTGTAATTTGTGCCATTGAAAAGTGGGGGACGATTTGAAGCTTGACCTTCAACTATACCATTCCTATTGGGGCTGCCATGATCTTTTACTCAAGATCCTTGGACCTACAAGAGAGTACCGGTGCTCTGATACCACTTGTTGCCCAGAAATGGAGCCCAAGAGGGGGGGTGAATTGGGTCTTTTAAAAAATTAAAATAATAATGTGAAGGTCTAGTGGTGTTTGTGAATAATAATAAATTCAATGCAAGAGATTGAATGCAGCGGAAAATAATAAGTGAGTAGCAATAACCAAAGAGCAAGAGAGAAAGAGGGCAATCACACACAAACACAAGGTTTATAGTGGTTCGGTGCAAACCTAGCACCTACATCCACTCTCCAAGCCACCCTTAAGAATTTCACTATAATCCAAACAAGATTACAGCTGACTTGTTTTTCACAAGGCTTACAAGTCAAAACCTAAGTTGGTTTTGTCACCTAGGCTCACCAACAAACCTTAACACTTGTTTTGTCTTCGGGCTCACAAGTTAACCCTAGTTGGTTTTATCCCTTTGGCTCACCAACAAACCACAACAACCTTCTTTCAAGACACCCTTGAAAGCAAGGTCAAATCACAAGATAAAAATAGATATACAACTTTAAAACTAAAACAAACTCTCTTCAAGAGTAGAATGGAATCTTTGAAGCTCAAGTTGATGCTTTGTCTTGACTCTTCCTTAGAATATCCTTCAAAATGCCTCTTTTGGAATGATGTAAGGATGAGCTTGTAGGCATTTTCAGGGAATCAAACTATAAAAGGCTTTTGATGTGGAGTTCTTGAAAGAATATAGGCTTTTTGGCTTTTGAATGGACTTCAATACTCTTCAATGCCTTTAGAATGAGGTTGGTGGAGGTTAAATATACCAAGAAACTTCCAAAAAATGGTTTATGACCGTTGGAGCCTCGGATCTAGCCGTTGAGAGTTTGAAAAGCAAGTTTTGCAAGTCAAAAAAATAGATCCGTTAGAGCTGTCAGGCTTCAAGTGTCGACACTTGGCTGTGAGGTGTCGACACTTGGCTGTGAGGTGTCGACACTTGATCTCTAGGTATCGACACTTGAAATTTCAAGTGTCGACACTTGAACTTTCAAGTGTCGACACTTGATGCACAGGTATCGACACTTGACACAAAAATCCTCAAATGATAAAGTTCTGTATTTTCAAAATTCTCAAGCCTTGAGTCGACACTTGGAAACCTAAGTGTCAACACTTGGTGTCGATACTTAAGTTCTGGGTGTCGACACTTGGCGTGCCAAGGATTTTTGTTCGTGCCAAATGCTGAAGTGTCGACACTTGGCTTCCCAGGTGTCGACACTTGAGACTGAAAAGCTCAGATTCAAGTGTAAATTACCCCAAAAATATAAATATAAATTTTGAAACTTAAATGAATCGTAAACACATAATAATTAAACATGTAGATACCTTTTTTTCATGAAGAGGATGTCTAGTTTTGTAAAAATGCTCCGTGCCATGATACATAAGTTTTTGAAATTTTGAGGTGCTTTCTCCCTGAAAACTCATAACTTGAAATACACATTAGTATACAATATGCACTCACTGTTTTGTTATTCATCAAAATCACTGGGTGGAGCCAACAATTTTTCTCATTATTCAAAACAATAATATTGTCAGAAAAGATATTCAATTCTTTTTGCAACAGATTATTTTTTTCAGAAATCTCATCTTTGTCTTTTGATAAAACATCATTTTGTTTCTTCAAGGATTTAATTTTAACCCTAGCTTTCTTAAATTCAATAAGTAAATCATGAAATGCTGAGTTCAGTTCATCATATGAAAATTCAGTTTGTAGCTCAGGGAATGATACCTCATTTTCGAGACCCATCAAATAAAGATTCGCATATTTCGGAGCCTCTTCTTCTTCAGTGGATGAGGATGCTTCGCTGTCGCTCCATGTTGCTACCATTGCTTTCTTTTTTTTTTTCTTAAATCCCTATTTCAATAAAGGGCAATATGGTCGAATGTGCCCTGGCTTTTTGCATTCATAACAGGTGGGCACTTCTTTTTCTTTCTCCTTTTCCTTGTCTTTCTCCTTACTAAACTCTTTGTTCTTATGGAATTTTCTAAAATATCTTCCTTTTCTTCTTCCCAAGAACTTTCTAGATTTTTTGACGACCATGGCAACGTCTTTATCTTCCATGTCGCTTTCAGTAGAGGAGTTCTCTTCTTCTGATCCTTCATCCTTCCTAGAATCCATAGCAGCTTTGAAGGCGATAGATTTCTTCTTCTTTTGATCATCTTCAATTCAGTGCTGCATGGTCAATTCATGTATGATAAGAGATCCTAGTAGTTCATCAGCAGTAAGGTGTCAAATCTTTTGCTTCCTGGATGGTAGTTACTTTCAGATCCGACTTGTCCGGAAGAGATCTTAGAATCTTTTGTACTAGATCTGCATTAGTTTATACCCTGCCAAGACATTTTAAGCTATTAATAATATCAATGAAATGTGAAAACATGGTAGATATTATTTCATTAGGTTCCATCTTAAATAATTCGTAACTATGTATAAGAAGATTAATTTTAGAAGACTTCACTTGAGAAGTTCCTTCGTGGGTCACTTCGAGTTTGTTCCAAATTTCTTTTATAGAAGAGCAAATAGAAATTCGATTAAACTCATTACAATCCAAAGCATAATATAATAAGTTCATGGCTTTGGCATTCAATTCACCCATCTTCATGTCGTGTTCGTCCCAATCCTCTTCAGGTTTAGGAACATCCACTCCATCAATTTTAATCATGGGGATATAAGGACCCTTTAGAATGACCTTCCACAACTAAAAATCAACTGCTTGAATATAGATCTTCATTCTAGCTTTCCAATATGCATAATTTGTGCCAGTGAAGAGTGGAGGTCTATTAGTTGATTGGCCTTCTGCCAAGGACGTACTCATTGGATGAGCCATCAAATCCTTACTATAAGATAATCAGAGACACTACTCTAATACCAGTTGTTGCCCAGGTGGCTATCCAGGAGGGGGGTGAATTAGGACTTTTGAAAATTTAAAGCAAATAATGTGCAATTCAAAATCCTTTGCTAGTGGAGGTGCTATGATAGAGTTATAAGATGCAGAAGCTAAAAAGAGTCAAGTATGCACAACTCAAATACACCAAATTTATAGTGGTTCGGAGCAACCCGGCTCCTACGTCCACTACCCAAGATACCACTTGGGATTTTCACTATATTCACACCCGAATACAGTATGATTGTTTTACAGGATCACAATCCAAAATCTCTATACTTTGCTTTTACGGGATCACCAAAGAAAACCCAACACCCTTTGGTTTTAACAGGCTCACCAAAGAAACCTAACTTGGTTTTACCAGGATCACCAAGAACCCAACACTTGGTTTTTATCAAGGCTCACCAAGAACCTATTTGGTTTTTCAACCGGGCTCACCAATAACCCAACAATTCAAAAATTGAATTGAAAGAAATGCAACAATAATGACAAACTCAATTTATCGGATAGTTGCCAGTGCAACTTGTTGGAAGTCCACTTGAATGCACTTGAATATACTTTAATTACTTCAGTGGCTTCTTCCCAAAGTTGCTTCAAGCTTTAGATTGAAATTGGTGAAGACTTGAAAGCTTGACTTGATGCTCTTGTGCTATTTTACTGTTGGTTGGTAGGATATTCAATGAAGCTCTCTTTTCTTTGAAGAACACTCTAATTCATTGCTTCAAAGAAGATCAAATCCTTCAAATTTAAAGTCTTCTATCATCCCAAGGTAGTTCTAGCCATTGTAGACCATTGGGAAATGATTTGTGACCGTTGGAGCACCTTTTAGCATTCAAAAATAATTTCTGGAACTAGCCGTTAGATACCTG
The DNA here is from genome assembly GCA_021397845.1 of Areca catechu. Classification (NCBI taxonomy): domain Eukaryota; kingdom Viridiplantae; phylum Streptophyta; class Magnoliopsida; order Arecales; family Arecaceae; genus Areca; species Areca catechu. The sequence goes on from CM038043.1 coordinate 121,197,226, forward strand.
GAAACGACGTTCGAGTCAGGTCGAATTCTTTTGAGTCAGCTCGGATCCTTCGAGTCGATGGATCGAGTTGCCAAATCTTCAATGCAGTCAGCTTTTTATCTCGGATGCAAAACATCACTCTGGACGAGTCGGCTCTTGATAGCTCAGGTCGGCTCGAACTTCTTTCTTTGAAAAACTTGAACTCGAGGAGTCAACTCTTTTCAGCTTCGATCGGCTCTTCTTTTCAGGTTCAAAAAACCTCACTCTGGAAGAGTCAGCTCGGTGCAGTTTAGGTCAGCTCGCTTTCTCAGGCTTTCAACATTAGGTCTGGCAGAGTTAGCTCTTTCTTGTTCGGATCGGCTCGCCTGACTGTTCTTAGAAATCTTCAAAAATTGGACTCTAGAGGAGTCAGCTCGGACTGATTCCAGTCAACTTGGATTCACTGGAGTCGGCTCGCTTTCCATCGAGTTGGCTCGGATTGCTGCATTCTAGAATCCTTGCTGTGTGCCGGTAAGCAGAGTCGGCTCTTCATCATATGGGGTTGGCTCAAGTGTCTTCTTTAGGATTTTTACATTTGAACTTAAAGAAAAACTCTTACCAACTCTTTACATTCTCAAACAAACCAACTCAAAATAAATTTCATGGCACATACACATAGAAGTAACCCTTTTAGCATGATTTTTTCTTAGCTTTTTCATTGGGTTCTTTACAAAAACACATTACAACACAACTCAAACAAGAAAACAGAAGTGTAGGAGTTGAAGATTGAACATTTAATTCATCCTACAAAAACTTGTCAAATACTTGAAGAGTTGTCAGAAATAAATATACATGCTCCAATGTTTGGTTATCATCAAAATCACTTATGGGGTCAACAGAGTATGTTCCTGGCATTGGACTCTAGGATGGATGGGTGGTAATCTGGGTGATTGTGGCTCAGTAGGGGTCATACGGGTCTCTTCAAGAGTTCCTATCCTCTCTTCCATTTGATCAAACCTATTGTTTAATTACTTGAACTACTCAATCATAGTTCTCATTAGAACTTCTAGATTGGGGTCCATGGTAGAACTTGGTTGGTCTTGTGAATGCTGGTATGGAGTTCTTGATCTAGTAGTCATTTAATACAAAGACTTGTTCTAAGGTTTGCTAGACCTAGAAGTCCAATGTAGTATGAATTGACTCAGTATAGATCAAGACTACAAATACCCTTTCAACTGGCCAGGTAAGAGATGGGATTGTGGGAGCCCCCCACGCTTTCGCGAGGACCCAATTAAAAAATCACAAATCCACTTAAGGCATTTGCCTTTGGACCTCTAGCCTTGAAACCAATTTTCAGGAGTAGATGAAGAAATGATTCACACTAGTCTTAACACACTAATTGAGCTTGACTTGTTGGTATCCCTAATTCTAATTAGGTTGCTACTCAATTTTATTAAAAGGTTTGGGTTCGACGCAAAATATGGTTGGTTATTTTTGGGCCAAGGAAAGGTAATGACCTCCTTCCCTTATCTTATGATATTGTGACCCTTAAGTAGTTTAAAAAGAATGCAACAACACAATCTAACTAAACAATACTGAAATTAGACTGGTAGAACTATTCTCAGGCAGAAAAATAGATGTGCAAAAATTTACAGACCAAAATAAATTAGGAGAAAATTCTAAAAAATAGTATCAAATGTGATGAATCTAACAAAATAAGAATCATAATTTTTTGAGTTTTTCACATGAAGAAACAATTAAATTAACAGAGTATATACTGGAATTACGAGATGCAAAAACTAAGTCCCAAATGAGTTTTCTCTTTGTTTTCTTCTTCACGAGTCAAATCACAATGATACCCCTACACACTGTAGGAGATCCCATTGAATGGAAAGAGAGGGTCATGTAGCCCTACTTCTCTCCTATGACCAGACGGCCATGGTGATGCACCCAATCCAAGTACTTAAAGAGAAACATGCATGCTACCATTATTATGCTACCCATGCAACCATGCTCTGATACCAAATTTGATGTGGCATGCAAACATGAGTTCTAACTTAGAAGATTAATTAGTTGGTGAGCAATGATTCTTAATTACATAAGGCAAAATTCATTCATAAGAAAGGGCCAAAGTAACTAGATGATGAAATTACTTAATGATAGGAAACTCACCTACAATGTAGTTCAATTTTAATCAAGGAAGAACGAACTTAATGGTTGAGAAACCATTCTAACTAGGGCATAAACCTTCATATGAACAGACCTAAGAGACTCAGATGGGTTTACTAACCAATGATGAGCTCTCCCTCCTTTGAAGGTAGATCAATTTTTAGCACTCCATAGAGCTGCAACTGGACTTGAAGACTACCACTTTTGGAATGGAAACTTTCTCCATGGTTGGTTCCAAGGCAAAGTAAAACCTCTTCTTTAACTCAGAATTGTAGGGAACCCTGTAATGAATGATATTAGTGATATGATAAAACTGGTGAAAGCTGAAAGAAGTGATCAAAAGGAAGAATTGAGAGAGGTTGGCATTTTTGTGTTGGAGTGGATGAATGGCCTCCTTGTAGTTGGTGGTTGGCCTTGGATGGAATGTGTAGAAGGCGATCTTGGATGGATTGTTGGAGAGGGCTTCCTTGGAGATGGTGTCCTTTGGGGCTTGCTGAAATTGAGGTTTAGGGAAGAAAGAAAGGGAAAGCTTTGCTAAGGTAGACTAAGAACTAAGTGGTTAATAGATTGAGCCTCTCACTCACTCCCACATGGAGGACATTTGCATCATATAAATGGAAAAAAATTTGGAACTCAAAAATTTTCATTCATCAGCTACATTACAAGGAGCTATGGAGAGGTATTAATAGACCTCTCAAAGCCATTTTGAAATTTTGAATTTCATGGAGGATTACATGAAGAAAATGGTGGAAAATTACAACCAAGCTTGATTCAAGGAGAGGATTAAGGGCTGGCCACTCCAATTTGAATTTGAAAGTAGGCGCCCAAGTAGAGGGGGGGTGTGAGGTGTCCTCCATGTTGGCATGGCTGCCACCTAGGCTTGGTGATGTGGCAGTCCAAGTTGTTCTTGTAGTTGACTTACTGATTGATTCCAAGTGCCAAGTTATCCCAAATAGCTGAGGTTATTTCAGGTAGTTTAATAAGTGCTGAAGTGTTGAGTTATTCCAAGTAGCTGAATAAGTATTGAATAGCTAAAATGTTGAAGTAGAAATTAAAGTAGCAGAATGCTCTGGTTGAGTCAGCTCCAGTGCTTGAGTTGGCTCTTTAGGTTGTAGTTGAACTGACTTATTTGGGCTTCAAATTTATCATTCAATTCATAAAAAATTTGATTGAAGGCCATTGTTGGTGTCCGCACCAGTTTTAATATAGGATGATTCGGCCTGGGCCACTGGAAGTGACCCATTCCTCCGGTCCTAAAATAGAAAGCCGAATGGAGTCAGGGACCCTAACCACTCTCCTGATATGGAGGAGGTCTCCACCAGTCATCGCTGAAGCAATGCTGGAGGGATCGCCAGACTCCCGAATGGGAGCAGAAGAAGGAGGAGGCCCTAGCTCCCTAACAGGAACAGAAGGAGGAGGTGGGTCGCAAGGCATCCAATGACAATCCCTGGCTAGCGGGGACCCCTGTGGACTACAAAAGGAACTTCCTCCTCCTCGCTATCCAAGGAAGGAGGCTTTAGTTGGGATGGCCCCGCCTCACTAAAAAATCTGTGCGACGATATCCACCATCGAAGGAACTCATGGTGAGTGAAGAAGACAAAGCAGAGAAGGAAACCTAGAGACCTAACAAGGACTCTCCTTCAGCACAGCCCGAAGGAGAAGAAGAGGAAGGAAGAAGAAGGAAGAGAAGTATAACCTGCTAGAAACTTTGAACTCTGGAGTAGGGAGAAAGACTAGAGAAGAAGAAGAGCACTGCAGCCTTCTACGCTCGAAACACCCTTAAGGGGTAAGGGTGCATGAGGGCAAGTCCCTTTCAAGTGCCAGTAGAGTCCCATCACCTCGTACGAATCAAAGATGTGCGCCTCCTCATCTCCATGGCCAACCAAAGCTCGCCACGTGTAGAGACCTGCTGTGGGTGATGCTTCGATTTGAAGGTGCCCGCGTTGATTCTATTGTAGTAATTATGGAGTCCATAAAGGAAGGTTGACGTGGCACTGCTTCATTGGGATGGATGCATGATCTCCAGATCGCTGATAATCGAGGCATTAATGGCACAGAAAATGGATCCCTCCATGTCAGCACGATCATTACTCTCATCATCCCAAGCACCGCTTCATTCCCTAGGGTCTAGAGTAGGGGGATCTGATGTGGCATAACTGCTGATGTGGAGTCCATGATGGCAACAGCTGGCAGCCATGCTGGTGGAAAGTTCCACTTAGATGTGGTGCCCAAATTGGAGGCCTAAAGGCGAGCCTTCCATCCGTGGTCAGTTCCCAGCCAGGGTCATGCTCATAGGGCGAGCCCTCCGTCTGAGGCCAGCTCCTGGTCGGGGTCGAGCTCATGCATGCCAAGGCGAGCCCTCCATCCAAGGTCAGCTCCTAGCTGGGGTTATGCTCATAGGGCAAGCCCTCCATCTGAGGCCAGCTCCGGGTTGAGGTCATGCTTATGCATGCCAAGGCGAGCCCTCCATCCGAGGTCAGCTCTGATAAGAGACGAGATTCTAATATGATGCAGGATGATATGCAAGGGATGAACATGAAGAAAATCATATTAAAGCAAGCAAACATTTTTAGATTTATTTACGGTTTAATTCCCAATGCTAGATAGGATTAGGTTAGGGTTATCCTGTATCAATTAGCATCCTACCCACATGCTAGATTAATCAAAAAAAAAGAAAATCAGGATCCTAGGTCTAAGAAGGAATATTAAGAGCATGTTCATCTTTAAGAAATCAGACAAAAAGATATGGGAATTAGGTTTAACATACCAGTAAATGATTTTTAGTTGCTATGGAAGAGATCACTCCGCTCAGATCAGTGCCTGGATGATCCGGTCACTTTTATGTGAATCCACCAGATTTTTATTAGCTTCGTTCAGAGGCAAGGAAAACGTCATCCAAGGGGCGTGGCACTGGAGAGATCCTGCAAATGTTAAGGGTTAGTCAGAAAGGAAACAAGAAAACAAAATATGGATTAGGGTTTGAAGGAAGAAGGAATTAGGGTTGCTGATGTTGGCGGCTTGGAAGTGGAAGAACTCCTTGCTGATGGGCGGCTAGGGCTCTTGTACTTGGGGTGGATTAGGGCTTGGATAGTGGATGCTTTGGGCGGCTAAGGCTTGGAGGGATTAGGGCACACAAGTATCACTCACACACTTCAAAGAAGAACACAAACTAACACAAGAAAATTTCACTATAGTTTATTTCATGAATAAGAGATTATCTTACATGAGGGGGAGGGGGTGGGTATTTATAGGCTCACCTAGGTCCTCTCTTTATTAGGATTGGAGTACAAAATCTGATTGGAAAAAGGATTACAAAGTTTGATCAGGAAGAGGATTACAAAATTTGAGTAAAACTACACTTTTTAATTGACGTGGGAAAGAATATTCTCCTTTGACCTGGTCTTCTCTTGGGCGCTTGGGTTGTGAGCTCACTCTGGGGCACCATTCTTTGCTAGACTAGGTAGGGTGCCAATCATGAATGGGCCTGGGGAGCCAACTCCTGATGGGCTTTTGGGCTAGGGTGCTTGGGAGAAGAAATATTCCATGGGGTGCCTAGTATCTTCAAGTGTGTAGGCTTTATGGGCTTGGGTAGCATGAAAGATCCAGGGCGGTTTGAGTAAGGTGCAGTTGCAAGGACTCCAGTTCCTGGGTGAGGCCTTATAAAACTCCTGGTCTAGGGATCCTTGCCTCTTGTACTTGAAAATTATAGGACTCAAGTAAACTCACTAAACTTGGACAAGTGGACTCAGTGTAACAAAGCTCAAGGCCCAAATACAGGACTCAATGAGCATAATCGGGCTTAATGAATAAAACCCTAATTACCGAATACAAATGGCTCCATTGGGCTCACATGATAAAACCCTTGTTACAAGACTCCAAGTGACTCAGATGACTCCATCCCTACTTATAGGACTCAAAGGGCTAATATAGCCAGATTATTGGATGCAAAGATAAAATCTGAAAAATAGTTAAGGGACTTAAAATTCAAGGACCCATAATGAACTAGGGTTGATCCTGATGTCCCCATCAATTCTCCCAGGGTGGAAGAAACTCGACCCTGTCGAGTAAGGATCAATCTGGTGTGGGTAAAAGGGTTGGGTCATGGCACTACAGGTCCTCTTAAGGGATCCATGAATATTCAGAGTCCAGTCGGCCTTGCCATCGGACCAAACAGTATGGATAGCCTTGGTCCTGGGTCATAACAGTTTGGCCGTCCAGGTTCCACGTGATCTGTATTCCTCTCCCAAGGCAATTTAGTGGACACTCAGGTAAGGTTTCACTCTCAAAAATAGGGTAACATCCAAAAATCTCACTGGGCATCATTGCTGGTGCCCTAGGCACAACTAGGCACGAGATATTGAAAGTCGAGCTAATGCCTAAATCCGATGGTAACACATAGGCACTAGGGTCAACTATCCTTATCACTTGTAAGGGTCCAGCTTCACAAGCATGTGGCTTCTTAATGGCTCTCAGAGGGAACCACTCAGGTCTAGACCTAATCTCTACATGATCTCCCTCGGTATATCCTTTGACTCAAATTCAGGAATTAGCCTTGTTATTATCAGTGTTCAAGTGAATGCTAATGTCTTGATGTAGATGTTGTGCAGAGATCTATGCATATGTGAACAATGGGATTGGGCCTAGGGATCTTTTAGAATTAAAACCACGTAGCACTTTAGTCTCTATTCTTACTTCGTCTCCTATGTTAAAGATGTAAATCCAAAACTCGATCCACTTTTCAGGTTTCAAACTTAAAATTTTCTGGGAATCATAAAACCTAAAAGTCTTATGGTATGGGTACCATAAGTTTCCTAGGGGTAGTAAATATTCTCTCTAGAACTGTAGGACATGGATTGTAGCATGGAAGTCCTTAAGGTAGACATGGTTCAACAGGCTCCTATGCTTAAGGGAAATAAACAGGGTGCTTGTCCTAACCACATGTTTGGCATTAGAATGGTTTACAGGCACTAGTTCTAGAGTAAGCTGGGAATCCATTACTGGTGGAAGGTCATCAGGAAGATCTTTGGGAAGCTTGCTAGAAAAGTCCTCTAAAATAATATCAACTTCCTCGGATTGTTATTTAGGGATTGGTTCCTGGACCTCCTCAATGGATAATTCTGGTGAACCCTCACTCTCATCAACTATGTTTGATCCTAGCTTAGTCACTTCTTTTCCAAATTCCATAGTGAGTTCAGGATCATTTTCCTTTGATTCCTCAATGGATTCACACTCTTGTTCCTCTTCTTCACATTCCTCTACGGGACTCAATTCATAGGTGTCTTCTTTAGATTTTTTAGTGGGCTCAGGAGTTTCTTTCCCTAAAATTTCAATGAGTTCATCTTCTCATACTCGTCTACTAGACTTGGATCAGCCTCATACACCTCTTCCTCAGGTTTAGCAATGGGTTCAGACTCGTTCTCTTCTAGCTCTCCTATATGTAAGGCTTTGGTTGGGCATTGGCTAGCATAGTGTCCCAATTTGTGGCATCTAAAGCACGTGATGTTGGGTCTTCTCTGAACCTCTAGTGACTTGCTCCTATTCTTCTCTAGCTCCTCAACCTGGGGATACCCTAAATCTTGAATATCAGTGCAACCAATTTAAACTTTAGGATCCTTATTCTTATCATTCATGGGAATTAGTGGGATACTGGGGCCGGGTCACCACGAGTTGGGTCGGCGGGTTGGCATGGCTAGGACCTGGTCTTGGGTTATGGGCACTAGTCCTAATGGGCTTAGGTCGACTAAGGAGTACCTGATTAATACTTGGTTCAGCTCCAGGGGTAAAATCCTATAGGTTTCAAGTTGACTAAGGGAAAACTGACTGGCACTAGGCTGACACCTAGGGATTATGGGTTCCTGGGGCTCATAGGACAAGGGTTTAGCTCTATAGGTCTGTGGTGGGGACACAAGAGCCAGGAAGAGGAAGCAAACCTTTTCTAATTCAATTTGGATCACCAATGAGTAAGTCCATGTGTTCTTCACAAAGAAAACTCGAGTCCCAGTTGTTTTGATTTTGTAATTAGGTCAAATTGAGTTGTAATTTGATCAAATTGAGTATAATTTGGTCAATTAGGGTTGTTGACTTACCAATTGAGTCCATTGAGTCTATCAATTGGTTTAAGAGTCTTGTAAATAATATTAATTTGCTTTGTTCGGTGAATTGTCCAAGATGAGTCTTGTAATTAGTTCTTAAATAAGTCAATGGGAGTCATAATTATCCAAGACCCAAGTCATCATCACCTTGGTGGATCAATTCTAAGCCAAAAAGGGGTTGTCCAGATTTTTCACTAGACATTCGGACATTGGAACATCCTGACATTGGGACAACTAGACAACTGTATATTTGGACAACTTTAAATTCATCCTTATCCAAGAGAGGCGTCCATCCATTTTCATCACCCATTTCAAGGAGGCGCCAATTGAGAGGAGTAAAGAAGGAAGACTCTACTTCTTATCCAGTGCCCTCTCATTCCCTCTCGTTGCCCACTCCAAGATGACACCAACCCATGGTCCATTCAAATTTTAAATGGGAGAAAGTTCAAGATAAATGGAGGCTCATCCAAAATTAAAAGGAAAAAGTCCAAGATAAAAGGAGGATCATCTCAAATTCAAAGGAGGAGACTTTAAATTCAAACCTACACATTTGAAGAGGCCTTCTTATCCAATGTTGCCGATCAAGTGGAATAAAAATCAGATTAAGAAAGGTTTAGTGCTAAATAAGAAAGACATTAGCGCCCCATCTTCATTTTCCTGAATACTTTTTTTTATGTTGTCGCCCAAGCCATGGAGAGAAGGAATTTAAAATTCAAAAATCAAGGAAGGAGTTGAGAAGCCAAGGAGTGTTTTAGAATTCAAATTTAAATGTAATTTAAATTCAAAGGAGTCCTATGAAATCTTCAAATATGAAGAACCCTATAAATAGGACCCCATACCCCCTTGTAAATGGATGATTATTGATTTATGAATTGAAATGCTATCTTTCTTCTTCCACAAAGCTGGGTAGGCTTAGTGATTTTCTCTAAGGGCAGGGAGGTCCTTAAGAGCTCAATGTGGGGAGGTCCTTGAGTGGAGGTTCTACCGAATTCATCAAGCTGCTACCGATCTGCTACAAGCCCTACACATCCAACATTTTTTTTTTTTTCATTTTGGAGCTTGCTTACTTTGTTCTTAAAATCTTATTTGCTGCCTTCTCTGCAGATCCCAGGTGTTCAAGGACTTTAGAGGATTGATCCGTAGCTTCCAAACCAAGATCTGATGGTAGATCTAAAATCTGGAGTCCCGATCTTCATCCTATTGCAAAATATCAGCGACCAAGCAGTAGATCCATCTCAAGTCGAAGAGAATCTCCATTGGGATAAGTAACCAATCCTTTTCTTATTAGATTTGATAATTGAAGCATGGAATAGCTTGATCTTAGATGGTTTCCTAGCTGTCGGGTCCTTATTCTTCATAGTTTGCGGAGCAGATTGTAGGTAAGTGGTTAATTGCCTTCTTTACTCTCTTCAATCTATTATGTTAGTTGCTTAACTAAAATCATTTCTCTCTAAATCATCTAGGCTAAAATTGAATCATCCTACACCGCATCATAACCATCCTACATCATCTTATTGGTATCAAAGCTGGCATTCCGAATCAGTATTAGTATCAGAGCATTAGGTTAGATTAGGGTTTCATGCATGTTGAATTCTCTTTAAGTACTCGGATCAGGTGCTTCACCATGGCCGTCCGGTCATAGAAAAAAGTAAAGCTGCAAGACCCTCACATCCCATTCAAAGGGGATTTCCTATGGTGTGTAGGGGTGCTACTGTGAATTGACCCATGAAGAAGAAAACGAAGAGAAATGCATCTTTAGGGTTAATTTTCTGCATCCCGTCCATTCCAGTACATGATCTATTATTTTAATTATTTTTGCATATAGGAAGATCAAAAAATTTTGATTTTTGCTGCATTGGATTCATTACATTTGCTTTTATTTTCTAGTATTTTCTTAGGATTTAATTCAGTACGTAGCATTTCTGAAAGCCTGATTACTACCTGAAAACATTTCTATTTTAGAATTTCATATAGTTTAAATTCCATAAAAGTTAAATTTCTGTAATTTAAATTTTAATTTTTTTAAAAAAAATTTAAAATTAAAATCTAAATCTAAAATCTAAACTTAAAATTTGAAATTTAAAATTTAAATTTTGAATTGCTAGTGTTGATTGTGCATTCATTTTAATTGAAAACACTTAAAAGGGCAAGCAATGTAACATAAGGGAAGGATTGAGACCCTTTCCTTAGCCCAAAACAACCAACCTCATTTGCATAGTCCTAAGCCTTAATTAAAATCGAGTAGCACTTAAAGCTAGGGACAGCAACAAGTCAGGTTTTATATACAAGTTAACCCATTGTAGCAGTCACTTTTGTGTGTGCTTCTGAGAATTAGTGTCTAAGGCTAGAGGTCCAGAGGAAAATGCCCCAAGCGGGCTGGTGGTTCTTTAATTAGGACCTCACGAAAATGAGGGGAGCCTCCCACCACCCCACCTCTTACCTGGCCAATCGACGAGTTACTACAGCTTGGTTATTACCTTGACTAAGCACTATATTGGCCCTTAGGTCTAGGAACCTTAGACATAGGTTATTTTGTAATGTTAGCATTGTACGACCACTAGAGCAGGACAAACCCAACCCAATCTGATCATGGAGTCTACTATAGAAATTTTATTGAGGACCTTCAATGAACAATGTGCCCTGATGGATAATAGGTGTGACCGACTAGATAAGCGAATCAACAACCTAGAAAGAACTCATAGGGCCCGGACTAACCCTAGTTCACCTAAACTGACTTTTCCTGGACCCAGAATTCATTGACCAGAACCCATTTGGATTAGTGCCCCTTATCAAAAATCAGGATCTAGCCTAGTCCACTCGAGTCGACCCATTCTACAACAAAGTCAACCCAATTTTCATCAGAATCAACTAAATCCTAATCCGAGCCGACCTACTCCTGTGACCCCATTTGTTCCTAAGAATGACCTTGAAGAGGAAATATCTATCGCAGAATCAGAGTTAATTGACTAGAAGGTTACTCAAGCTGAAACCGTAGTGGAAATATATGAAGTTGGAGAAAACCTGATGGATGAATATGAAGGAGAAGACTTCGAGGAGGACAACTCTAGTACCTTACCTAAGGAAACCCTTGGAAAAGAAAAGATTATTGAGCCTAGTCCTGAAACATCAGAACAATAGAAAATTAGTGAGGACTTGGTTCCTGTAACTCAATGCACTGAGGAAGAACCCAATCCTTTAGCCTCGACATAAGACCTCCTTCAAGTCCCTGAGGAACAACCCCAGGAGGTCGACATTATTTTAAAATACTTTCAAGATGAACTTCCTGAAGACCTTATAGATGACCTTCCGCCACCTAGAAACATCCTGCCTGGCATAGAACTTACATCAATAGATCAATATTTAAATCTTAAGGTCATCCTGAGTAACCAAGGTCTGTTTCATGCTTCCCCTACGTTATCCCAAGACTCCGATTCCTATTTCCTTCCCTTCCCTTATCATGCTTCTAAAGCCATTAGGTTTCATTTTGAAGAGATTAAGGTTGCATGAGCCCTTGAAGCCCATCCCTTTTGCTACCTACTTTTGGAAGACCTTATGGCATTTGCTAGGGATCCATGGTAACTTTTCATGTGCATACCAGTCCAGGGTCAAACCTAGAGAATCAATCATCCATTAGGTTTAGACCCTAAGAGTCCAATAAATTTCTCTCAATAGGATTACATAGTTGAGTCTATTTTTTGTCAAGTGTTAGTTTGAGTCCCAGAGTCCACAGAGTCATTTGCACAGCATGTCAAAGCATTGCATAAAGAAATCAGTAACAAAATTAAAAAGAGCAAGATCAATAAGCATGAGGCTAACTTACAAAAGAGATTTAAAGATTTTAACGAAGGGGACTTTGTCATGATCAGGTTATGACCTGAATGGTTTCCAGTCAGAACCATGGAAAAAAACTACACACCTGTAGTGTTGGACCGTATAGGATTATAAAGAGGATTGGACATAATGCTTATATGCTAGAATTACAATCTGAGTTAGGTATTAGTCCGACCTTCAATATATCTAATCTAGTCAAGTTTAAGGAACTAATGGTGATACCTAGTGAGCCATTTGAGCCTGATCCCACCTTTGAGACTGACCCTATCCCAGAATGTCCACCAGCCAAATTACCAGAGAGGAGAGAAGATTGAGCAGATCATGGATAATAAGATCATAAAATAAGAACTAACAAAGATATTTGGTTCGTTGGCAAGGGAGACCTAAGTCTGAGGATTCTTGGATCACCAGAGAGGATCTTCAAAAGTTGAACCCTGACTTGCTAGAACATTACCAGAGCCAAATTGACCCATACATGATGGGGTCAAGTTCCTCCCACCCCGAGAGAATTGGTGGGGACACAAGAGCCAGGAAGAAGAAGCAAACCTTTTTCGATTCAATTTGGATCTCAAATGAGTAAGTCTATGTGTTCTTCACAAAGAACACTCGAGTCCTAGTTGTTTTGAGTTTGTAATTAGGTCAAATTGAGTTATAATTTGATCAAATTGAGTATAATTTGGTCAATTAGGGTTGTTGAGTTACCAATTGAGTCCATTGAGTCCATCAATTGTTTTAAGAGTCTTATAAATAGCATTAATTTGCTTTGTTCGATAAATTGTCCAAGATGAGTCCTATAATTAGTGCTTGAATAAGTCAAGGGGAGTCATAATTATCCAAGACCCAAGTCATCATCATCTTGGTGGATCAATTCTAAGCCAAAATGGGGTTGTGCAGATTTTTCTCCAAACATTCGGACATTGGAACATCCTGACATTGGGACAACCGAACAACTGGATATTTGGACAACTTTAAATTCATCCTTATCCAAGAGAGGCGTCCATCCATTTTCATCACCCATTTCAAGGAGGTGCCAATTGAGAGGAGTAAAGCAGGAAGACTCTGCTTCTTATCTGGCACCCCTCATTCCCTCATCGCCCACTCCAAGATGACGCCCACCCATGGTCCATTCAAATTTTAAATGGGAGAAAGTTCAAGATAAGTGGAGGCTCATCCAAAATTCAAAGAAAAAAGTCCAAGATAAAAGGAGGATCATCTCAAATTCAAAGGAGACTTTAAATTCAAACCTACACACCTCTTACCTGGCCAATCAAGGAGTTACTATAGTCTTGGTTATTACCTTGACTAAGAACTATATTGGCCCTTGGGTCTGTTTTTTGTCAAGTGTTAGTCTAAGTCTCAGAGTCCACAGAGTCATTAGCATAGCATGTCAAAGCATTGCATAAAGAAATCAGTAACAAAATTAAAAAGAGCAATGAATCATATAAGCACGAGGCTAACTTACATAAGTGATTTAAAGAGTTTAATGAAGTGGACTTTGTCATGATCAGGTTACGACCTGAACGGTTTCTAGTCGGAACCATGGAAAAAAACTACACGTCCCTAGTGCTGGACCATATAGGATTATAAAGAAGATTGGACCTAATGCTTATATGCTAGAATTACCATATGAGTTAGGTATTAGTCTGACCTTCAATATATCTGATCTAGTCGAGTTTAAGGAACTAATGGTGATGCCTAGTGAGCCATTTGAGCCTGATCCCACCTTTGAGAGTAACCCTATCCCAGAATGTCCACCAGTAAAATTACCAGAGAGGTGAGAAGATTTAGCAGATCATGGATCATAAGATCATAACTACTAGAAATAAGAACTACCAAAGATATTTGGTTCGTTGGCAAGGGAGACCTGAGTCTGAAGATTCTTAGATCACCGGAGAGGATCTTCAAAAGTTGAACCCTGACTTGCTAGAACATTACCAGAGCCGAATTGACTCATACTCGACGGGGTCGAGTTCCTCCCATCCCGGGAGAATTGGTGGCAACACAAGAGCCAGGAAGAGGAAGCAAACCTTTTCGATTCAATTTGGATCTCCAATGAGTAAGTCCATGCATTCTTCATAAAGAACACTCGAGTCCCAGTTATTTTGAGTTTGTAATTAGGTCAAATTGAGTTGTAATTTGATCAAATTAAGTATAATTTGGTCAATTAGGGTTGTTAAGTTACCAATTGAGTCCACTGAGTTCATCAAATGATTTAAGAGTCTTGTAAATAGCATTAATTTGCTTTATTCAGAAAATTATCCAAGATGAGTCCTGTAATTAGTGCTTGAATAAGTCAAGGGGAGTCATAATTATCCAAGACCCAAGTCATCATCACCTTGGTGTATCAATTCTAAGCCAAAAAGGGGTTGTCCAGATTTTTTACCAGACATTCAGACATTGGAACATCCTGGCATAGGGACAACTAGACAACTGGATATTTGGATAACTTTAAATTCATCCTTATCCAAGAGAGGCGTCCATCCATTTTCATCGCCCATTTCAAGGAGGCCCCAATTGAGAGGGGTAAAGCAGGAGGACTCTGCTTCTTATTTGGCACCCCCTCATTCCCTCTTGTCTCCCACTCCAAGATGATGCCCACCCATGGTCCATTCAAATTTTAAGTGGGAGAAAGTTCAAGATAAGTGGAGGCTCATCCAAAATTTAAAGGAAAAAGTCCAAGATAAAAGGAGGATCATCTCAAATTCAAAGGAGGAGACTTTAAAGTCAAACCTACACATTTGAAGAGTCCTTCTTATCCCATGTTGTCGATCAAGTGGAATAAGAATCAGATTAAGAATGGTTTAGCGCTAAATAAGAAGGATATTAGCACCCCATCTTCATTTTCCCGAATACTTTTTTTTTTGTTGTCGCCCAAGCCATGAAGAGAAGGAATTTAAAATTCAAAATTCAAGGAAAGAGTTTAGGAGCCAAGGAGTGTTTTAGAATTCAAATTTAAATGTAATTTAAATTCAAAGGAGTCCTATGAAATCTTCGTGTGTGAAGAACCCTATAAATTGGACCCCATACACCCTTATAAATGGATGATTATTGATTTATGAAATGAAATGCTGTCTTTCTTCTTCCACAAAGCTAGGTAGGCTTAGTGATTTTCTCTAAGGGTGGGGAGAACCTTGAGAGCTCAAGGTGGTGAGGTCATTGAGTGGAGGTTCTGCCGGATTTATCAAGCTACTACCGATCTGCTACAAGCCCTACACATCTGACATTTCTTTTTTTTTCATTTTGGAGCCTGCTTACTTTGTTCTTAAAATATTTTTTGCTACCTTCTCTACAGATCCCAGGTGTTCAAGGATTTTAGAGGATGGATCCTTAGTTTCCAAACTAAGATCTGATGGTAGATCTGAAATCTAGAGTCCCGATCTTCATCCTTCTGAAATCTGAGTGATCAAGCAGTAGATCCATCTCGAGTCGAAGAGAATCTTTATTGGGGTAAGTAACCAATCCTTTTCTTATTAGATTTGGTAATTGAAGCATGGAATAGCCTGATCTCAGATGGTATCCTAGCCGTCGGGTCCTTATTCTTCATAGCTTGCAGAGCGGATTGCGGGTAAGTGGTTAATTGCCTTCTTTACTCTCTTCAGTCTATTATGTTAGTTGCTTTACTATGATCATTGCTCTTTAAATCATCTAGGCTAAAATTGAATCATCCTACACCATATCGTAATCGTCCCGCATCATCTTTTTGGTATCAAAGCTGGCATTCCGCATCAGTATTGGTATCAAAGCATTTGGTTAGATTAGGGTTTCATGTTTGTTGAATTCTCTTTAAGTACTCGGATCGGGTGCTTCACCATGGCCGTCCGATCATAGAAAAAAGTAGAGCTGCAAGACCCTCACATCCTATTCAAAGGAGATTTCCTATGGCGTGTAGGGGTGCCACTGTGAATTGACCCCTGAAGAAGAAAATGAAGAGAAATGCATCTTTAGGGTTAATTTTTTGAATCCCATCTATTATAGTATATAGTCTATTATTTTAATTATTTTTGCATGTAAAAAGATCAAAAAATTCTGATTTTTATTGCGTTGGATTCACTACATTTGGTTTTATTTTTTGTTATTTTCTTAGGATTTAATTCAATCTGTACAATTTTTGAAAGCCTGATTACTGCCCAAAAATATTTCTATTTCAGAATTTCATATAGTTTAAATTTCACAAAAGTTTAATTTCTGTAATTTAAAATTTAAAATTTTTTTAAAAAATTAAAAATTAAAATCTAAATCTGAAATCTAAACTTAAAATTTGAAATTTAAAATTTAAATTTTGAATTGCTAATGTTGATTGTGCATTCATTTTACTTGAAAATACTTAAGGGCAAGCAATGTAACATAAAGGAAGGATTGAGACCCTTTCCTTAGCCCAAAGTAACCAACCTCATTTGCATAGTCCTAAGCCTTAATTAAAATCGAGTAGCACTTAAAGCTAGGGACAGCAACAGGTCAGGTTTTATATACGTGTTAACCCATTGTTGTAGTCACTTCTGTGTATGCTTCTGAGAATTGGTGTCTAAGGCTAGAGGTCCAGAGGCAAACGTCCTAAGCAGGCTGGTGGTTCTTTAATTAAGACCTCACGAAAGTGAGGGGAGCCTCTCACCACCCCACCTCTTACCTAGCCAATTGAGGAGTTACTACAGTCTTGGTTATTACCTTGACTAAGCACTATATTGGCCCTTAGGTCTAGGAACCATAGACTTAGGTTGTTTTGTAATGTTAGCATTGTATGACCACTAGAGCAGGCCAAACCCAACCCAGTCTGATCATGGAGTCCACCATAGAAATTTTATTAAGTCCCTTCAATGAACAATGTGCCCTGATGGACAATAGGTGTGACCGACTAGATAAGCGACTCGACAACCTAGAAAGAACCCGTAGGGCCCGGACTAACCCTAGTTCACCTAAACCGACTTTTCCTGGACCCAGAATTCATTGACCAGAATCCATTTGGATTAGTGACCCGTATCAAAAATCAGGATCTAGCCTAGTCCACTCGAGTCGACCCATTCTACAACAGAGTCAACCTAGTTTTCATCAGAGTTGACTAAACCCTAATCCGAGCCGACCTACTCTTGTGATCCTGTTTGTTCCTAAGAATGATCCTGAAGAGGAAATATCTATCACAGACTCAGAGTTGATTGACCAGAAGGTTACTCAAGCTGAAATCCTAGTGGTAATATATGAAGTTAGAGAAAACCTGATGGATGAATATGAAGGAAAAGACTTCGAGGAGGACAACTCTAGTACCTTACCTGAAGAAACCCTTGGAAAAGAAAAGATTATTGAGCCTAGTCCTGAAACATTAGAACAATAGGAAATTAGTGAGGACTTGGTTCCCATAACTCAATGCCCTCAGGAAGAACCCAATCCTTTAGCCTCGACATAAGACCTCCTTCAAGTCCCTGAGGAACAACCCCAGGAGGTCGACATTATTTTAAAAGACTTTCAAGATGAACTTCCTAAAGACCTTATAGATGACCTTCCGCCACCTAGAAACATCTTGCCTGGCATAGATCTTACACCAATAGATCAATATTTAAATCTTAAGGTCATCTTGAGTAACCAAGGTATGTTTCATGCTTCCCCTAAGTTATCCCAAGACTCCGATTCCTATTTCCTATCCTTCCCTTATCATGCTTCTAGAGCCATTAGGTTTCATTTTGAAGAGATTACCAGGTTGCATGAGCCCTTAAATAAAGCCCATCCCTTTTGCTACCTACTTTTGGAAGACCTTATGGCATTTGCTAGGGATCCATGGTAACTTTTCATGTGCATACCAGTCCAGGGTCAAACCTAGAGAATCAATTATCCGTTAGGTTTAGACCCTAAGAGTCCAATAAAATTCCTCTCAATAGGATTACATAGTTGAGTCTATTTTTTGTCAAGTGTTAGTCTGAGTTCCACAGTCCACAGATCATTTGCACAGTATGTCAAAGCATTGCATAAAGAAATCAGTAACAAAATTAAAAAGAGCAATGAATCATATAAGCACGAGGCTAACTTACATAAGTGATTTAAAGAGTTTAATGAAGTGGACTTTGTCATGATCAGGTTACGACCTGAACGGTTTCTAGTCGGAACCATGGAAAAAAACTACACGCCCGTAGTGTTGTATTGTATAGGATTATAAAAAAGATTGGACTTGATGCTTATATGCTAGAATTACAATCTGAGTTAGGTATTAGTCCCAACCTTCAATATATCTGATCTAGTCAAGTTTAAGGAACCAATGGTGATACCTAGTGAGCCATTTGAGCCGATCCCACCTTTGAGAGTGACCTTATCCTAGAATGTCCACCAGCCAAATTACCAGAGAGGAGAGAAGATTGAGCAGATCATGGATAATAAGATCATAACTACTTGAAATAAGAACTACCAAAGATATTTGGTTCGTTGGCAAGGGAGACCTGAGTCTGAGGATTCTTGGATCACCATAGAGGGTCATTAAAAGTTGAACCCTGACTTGCTAGAACATTACTAGAGCCAAATTGACCCATACTTGACGGGTCGAGTTCCTCCCACCCTGGGAGAATTGGTGGGGACACAAGAGCCAGGAAGAGGAAGCAAACCTTTTCTGATTCAATTTGGATCACCAATGTGTAAGTCCATTTGTTCTTCACAATGAACACTTGAGTCCCAGTTGTTTTGAGTTTGTAATTAGATCAAATTGAGTTGTAATTTGATCAAATTGAGTATAATTTGGTCAATTAGGGTTGTTGAGTTACCAATTAAGTCCATTGAGTCCATCAATTGGTTTAAGAGTCTTGTAAATAGCATTAATTTGCTTTGTTCGGTAAATTGTCCAAGATGAGTTTTGTAATTAGTGCATGAATAAGTCAATGGGAGTCATAATTATTCAAGATCCAAGTCATCATCACCTTGGTGTATCAATTCTAAACCAGAAAGGGGTTTTCCAGATTTTTCACCAGACATTCAAGGGGTTTACCAATCTGCTACAAGCCCTGCACATCCAACATTTCTTTTTTTTCATTTTGGAGCCTACTTACTTTGTTCTTAAAATCTTATTTGCTGCCTTTTCTACAGATCCCAGGTGTTCAAGGACTTTAGAAAATGGATCCTTAGCTTCTGAACCAAGATCTGATGCTAGATCTGAAATCTGGAGTCCCGATCTTCATCCTACTGTGAAATCTGAGCGACCAAGCAGCAGATCTATCTCGAGTCGAAGAGAATCTCCATTGGGGTAAGTAACCAATCCTTTTCTCATTAGATTTGGTAATTGAAGCATGGAATAGCCTGATCTTAGATGGTTTCATAGCCGTTGGGTCCTTATTCTTCATAGCTTGTGGAGCGGATTACTGGTAAGTGGTTAATTGCCTTCTTTACTCTCTTCAATCTATTATGTTAGTTGCTTTACTATGATCATTGCTCTTTAAATCATCTAGGCTAAAATTGAATCATCCTACACTGCATCGTAACCGTCCCGCATCAGTCTGGGGTTTACTGGGCTCATAGGATATGGGTGCATTGGTTCTAGAGTCATTGGATCTAGAGTTATAGGATCTAGAGTCATAGGATCTAGAGTCATAGGATTTAGAGTCATAGGATTTGGGCTCAGATCTGTAGGTTATGGCTCTCTTATCCTGGTCAAAGAAATCATGATTGGGTTTCCTAGGGTTGGGCTCCTGGTATGGGTCAGGGTATGGGGCTCTCCTAGGGTTAGGCTTTGAGTATGTGTTAGGGTATGGGGTTCTCCTAGGATTTGGCGTTGCAAGGCTCCTATGGGTCTTCTCTAGGGTTCCTGACCGATCTCCTATCTGGTCAAACCTATGGGTTGTTTGGTTATTCGATTGGATAATTGGTCAAATCTATGATTTATTTGGGTGGTTAATTGGGCATACTGATTTTGGGATTGGGTATTGGAATGGGTCAATTGGTTCATCTGGGTGGTCAATTGGGCAAGCTAGTTTTGGGATTGAGTATTCACTTGGTTCATCTATGTGGTCAATTGGACATTCATCTAGTTCATTTGAGTGGTCATCTGTTCATTCATGGCCTTTATGAGAGTTTCAAGACTGGATTCCATAGTTAAACTAGGTTGGGCTCTATACTGATGATATTGGGTCCTGACCTGGTGGTGTCCCCAGCTCACTAGAGCAAATTAGATTGCTAGTTGATTTATATAAGGTTTGGGTACAAATGCAAGGTGGTTGTTTTGGGCTCAAGACAGGTCATGACCCCCTGCCCAGATCTGAGATAGTGAGATTGCCCTTAAGATTAGTTTAGATAAGATGATGCACAATCAATAAACCCTAATGCAATCTAATAACAAACAAAAAATAAAAAATATTTTTTTTATCTTTTTATGAGGTGGCAAATTAAATTTAAGTTGGTTAAGTTATCAAACAAGATTTGGCTTGGGTTGGGGGGTTTGGTAGTTGTTTAGGTTAGGTTATGTCAAGTATGCAGAAATCACATAAATTGAAATTAGGATTTATTTTGATGCAATAGTTGTACCAGTGTTAGAGCAAAAAAAAATTCCAAAAAGATTTCAGGACAGAGGACTAGCAGTGAAGATGATCCCTATCAAATTTCATGCAAAATAAAATTTGGATGATGATGCAATACCTAGGGTTCAAACTGTATGCAGAAAACTCAGAATTTTTGTTAGGATTTTTAGGATGTAGAATTTTATAATTTTTTGTGTCTATAAAAATAATTAAAAATAATGAGAATTATTAGGACTAAACAGAGAGCATGCCATACAAATTTCAATGAAAAATAAAATACCTAAGTTGACAAACTAGATCGAAACTCCGACCCCTAATGCAGATGATGGAATGCAGAAATTTCTTAGGGCAAAAAATAGGCATGCAAAAATTCTACAAGAAGAAATAAATCATGGAAAAATTCTGGTAAATATTTCCAATTATGAGGAATCCAAAATAATAAAAATCAAGATTTTATAATCTACCTACATATAGAAATAATTAAAATAATAGACTATATAAAAAAATTATGGGATGCAGAAAATTAGCCCTAAAAGTGCTCTGATACCAAAATTAATGAGGGATGGGATTCTAATATGATGCAGGATGATATGCAAGGGATGAACATGAAGAAAATCAAATTAAAGAAAGCAAATATTTTTAGATTTATTAACGGTTTAATTTTCAAAACTAGACAAGATTAGGTTAGCGTTATCCTGTATCAATTAGCATCCTATCCACATGCTAGATTAATCAAAAAGAAAAGAAAATCAGGATCCTAGGTCTAAGAAGGCCTATTAGGAGCATGTTTATATTCAAGATATCAAACAAAAAGATATGGGAATTAGGTTTAACATACCATGCAATGATTTCTAGTTGCTATGGAAGAGATCACTCCGCTCAGATTGGCACCTGGATGATCCAGTCACTTTCTCATGAATCTGTCGACTTTTTATCAGCTTCATTCGGAGGCAAGGAAAATGTCATCCAAGGGGCATGGCACTGGAGAGATCCTGCAAACATTAGGGGTTAGTCAGAAAGGAAACAAGAAAACAAAATATGGATTAGGGTTTGAAGGAAGATGGAATTAGGGTTGCTGATGTTGGTGGCTTGGAAGTGGAAGAAGAACTCCTTGCTGATGGGCGGCTAGGGCTTTTGTACTTGGGGCGAATTAGGGCTTGGGTAGTGGATGCTTTGGGCGGCTAAGGCTTGGAGGGATTAGGACACACAAGTATCACTCACACACTTCAAAGAAGAACACAAACTAATACAAGAAAATTTTACCAGAGTTTATTTCATGAATAAGAGTTTATCTTACAAGAGGAGGAGGGGGTGGGTATTTATAGGCTCACCCAGGTCCTCTCCTTGTTAGGATTGGAGTACAAAATTTGATTGGGAAAAGGATTACAAAGTTTGATTAGGAAGAGGATTATAAAATTTGAGTAAAGCTATACTTCCTAATTGACTTGGAAAGGAATATTCTCCTTTGACCTGATCTTCTCCTAATTGACTTGGGAAAGAATATCCTCCTTTGACCTGGTCTTCTCTTGGGCACCTGGGCTTATGGGCTCACTCTAGGGCACCATTCTTTGCTGGACTGGGTAGGGCGTTGATGCGAGATGACTCTAAGATTGCTAAATATGTAGAAAAAATAGTAAACTATTTTTTTTATATTTTTTATAATTTTAATTTGTAGGCTAGATTTCCAAAATCAAGTAAAGACTAGTAGGATGAATAGAAATGCAAAAAATCATCATGCAGGCATGCTTATGCAAAATAAGAAAAGACAGGACCCGAGAATTGAAAAAATTTTGGCTTAGGATAGCTAACCTTCAATCAAAATAGAAATCAAGAGAAGAAAAGGATGTTACCGGTCAGAGTTGAAAAATCTGCAATTGAAGATATCACTCACACTCTGATTGGAGCCTGGATGATTAAGCTTCAATTCCCTTGAAGTAGATGGTTGTTCAGGGCAGTCCTGGAGGCAAGGAAAGCCTCCTCTAGGGAGGGAAGCATCTCGGGGATCTTGCAAGCATCAGAGGATGGTTAGAAAGCAACAACAAAATAATATAAGAGAGATTAGGGTTAGAAGAAGATGGAATCAGGGTTTGGATGTAGGTGGCTTGAAGAAGGATGATGAACTCCTTGCTTGGGTGGCTTAGGGTTCCTTTCCTTTGGGCATGGTTGATCTCCTGGGATGCAGTAGAAGGCTAGGGCAGCAAGGGTTCGACCAAGCACAAGAAGAACACTTCACAAAACACAAACTCCAGCATAAGAACAATACTCAAGACAAAATTCAGCAAGGTTTAATTCATATGAAAAAAGATGATTACAAGAGGAAGAGGGATGGGGTATTTATAGAGTTTCCACGCCCTCTCCTAAAAGGATTACATGTCTTCTCCTAGTTAGAATAGGTTTGCATTATTTAAGTGAGAGAAAAACTACAAAATAAACTTAGAACGAGGAGTATACAAATTAAATAGAATAAGAACTCAATTTCCTCCCACTTGGACTCCATCTCCTAGCTTAGACCAAGTCAAACTCCAAGGACACCTAAGCTTTGATTGGCATGTTGGGCTTCAAGGGCAGCAAGTGGGCTGGCCAAATGGTGAAGGGCACATGGGCTTGGGCCTCTTGGAAGCTAGGGTGCCTGGTGTCCTGGGTTGGCATATTCCTGGTACAAAAAGAAATCTTGGTTCTTATGAACTTGGGCTTGATTCCTGGGCTTGGAATTCTCCTAGGCTAGGCATAGATGGACCTCTGGATTCATAATATGACCTGGTCTAAGAATATATTCTGACATCTGGAGGGAATCTGGGCATCTTGCAGGAATCTTGGACCCTGGGTTGGAATACAAGGTCCAATTGGCTGATGTAGAGGCCTCTGGCTCCTGGATGAGGCCTGGTGGAACTCCAAAGTAGTGTATCATCTTCTCTTGTACCAAAAGTAAACTCTCACTGGACTCATACAGGACTCAATAGACTGGCTAGGGTTGAGATAGATCAACTAGCCTCAACTTATTACAAGACAACTTATTACAGGACTCAATCTTACCTGGTTACAAAATTACGACACATGACTAAGTAAACCAGATAGGATCCAGTAATCTGTGTCTGATCATGGTGCCCCCACCAGGCGCCAATCATGAATGGGCTTGGGGTGCCAACTCCTGATGGGCTTCTAGGCTGGGGTGCCTGGGAGAAGGAATATTCCTTGGGGTGCCTGGTATCTTCAAGTGTGTAGGCTCCATGGGCTTGGGCAGCATGAAAGGTCCAGGGTGGTTTGAGTAGGGTGCAATTGCAAGGACTCCAGTTCCTGGGTAAGGCCTTATAAAACTCCTGGTCTAGGGATCCTCTCCTCTTGTACTTGAAAATTACAAGGCTCAAGTAAACTCACTAAACTTGGACAAGTGGACTCAGTGTAACAAAGCTCAAGGTCCAAATACAAGACTCAATGGGCACAATCAGGCTTAACTGAATAAAACCCTAATTACCGAACACAAAGGACTGCATTGGGCTTATATGATAAAACCCTTGTTATAGGACTCTAAATGACTCAGATGACTCCATCCCTACTTACAGAACCTAGATGAAAAGATAAAATCTAAAAAATAGTTAAGGGACTCAAAATTCAGGGACCCATAGTGAATTAGGGTTGATTCTGATGTCTCCATCAAGCTCCTAGCCAGAATCATGCTCATAAGGCAAGCCCTCCATCTGAGGCCAGCTCTCGACTAGGATCATGCTCATGCATGCCAAGGTGAGTCCTCTGTCCGAGATTAACTCCCAACCGAGGTCGTGCTTATAAGGTGAGCCCTCCGTCTGAGGCTAGCTCTCGGCCGAGTCGAGCTCATGCATGCCAAGGTGAGCCCTCCATCCGAGATTAGCTCCCAGTCGGAGTCATGCTCATAGGGCGAGCCCTCCGTCTAAGGTCAGCTCCTGGCCGGGGTCGAGCTCATGCATGCCGAGGTGAGCCCTCCACCCGAAGTCAGCTCCTAGCCAGGGCTGTGCTCATAAGGCGAGCACTCCATCTGAGGCCAGCTCCCGATCGAGGTTAAGCTCATGCATGCCAAAGTGAGCCCTCTGTCCGAGGTCAGCTCCCAACCGGTGTCGTGCTTATAGCGCAAGCCACCGTCTAAGGTCAGCTCCCAGTCGGGGTCGTGCTCATGCATGCCAAGGCGACCCCCCGCATCCAGGGTCGGGCACCTAGCCGAAGTCGTGCCTACACTCTCCGAAGGTGGCCCCTGCATCCGGGGTCAAGCACCCAGCCAAGGTCATGCTCTCGCTTTGAAGTTAAGAACTCCAGATTGAGCTCTCCCCTCTTCTACTGCCAAGTTCAGAGTTCCCACCAGCAGTAGAGAGAGGGAGGACCAGCAAAGGTACAAACTGCAACATGGAAGCTTCCAGCTACCTGCAACCCCGCAGAAGTGGTGCACGCCCTGCAAGAAAATTCATATTGAGATTCCTAGGCATTGATACCACTTAGTGAAAAATCCGGACTAGTGCCTATGCAGTGGAAGCAACATGTTCTTGGATTCAAGATCATGCAACAAAAGAGATAAAGAGAAGAGATGTAGGAGAAAAATAGAGATTGTATTATTCTTTTGGAGAAGAACCTTGCTATAATAAACAAGACATAATACCCCGACACCCCTTTTGAAATCCCAGAAGCTTTTCACCGGCACCCGCACGTCTTCTCTCTTGAAGGACTCACGCCCCAAGAACCCACGTACGGCCATGCATGGACAATACCTCAAAGTGCATCCCTTCCTCACTGAAACCTAAGAAGAAGCTCCACCTGTGAACTCCCTCACGCAGGATCCCTTGTCCAAAGCCCCGTGGAACACCCCACGATCCAAGCCCTTCATGTGATATCTCCCTCATGTGTGCCTCTCTGAAGCCCTCCATCGTGGCCTCCTTGAAACCTAGGAGGTATTTGGTATGGACACTAGAGGCACCAGAATAAGACAGAGGCTTCTCAATCCTTTGTGGTTATCTAAGTAATGTTTTGAGTAATTGAGTATAATTTTATAATAATGGCTTAGCCCACTTGAGTCTGTATTTTGGCCCCTGAGTCCTGTTTCGGACCTTTCTATATTTGAGTCTTGTATTCAGAGTCACCCATACCATTAGGATTTTTGGGATCAATCTTAGGATATGTCTAGTTCATTTGAGTCAAGTCAAGTTCTATTGAGTCAAGTCATAAGTCCACTCATGTTGAGCTTTTTTTTTCATTTTTTTGAGTCCTGTAAGTTTTATATTAAATCCAATCCAGTAAGAGAAGATTCAAGATACAGATGGACCCCAGCCCAAATGATAACTTGCTAACTTCAAGGAGTCCCATTCATATTTGGATGTGCCACCTTGGATTGCATGAGAAGGGCATCAAGTCTTCACATCATCAGCCTACTAAGAAGATGGAGACCAGGAGAAACCCTATAGCCAGCCCAGCACTGAAGTGGGCCGCCCTAAAGCCCAAAGCCCTTCATAAATTGGCGCCCCTCCTTAGGATTACCACCCTTGGTTAGCCACACTTATGGTCACCTCCCTTGGCCGACCAAGACTAAGTCAGAGAAGGAGAGGAGTAATCCTAGGGAGAAGAGGAAGTTTGAACCTATTTAGGAGAGGAGATCTCTATGTATTTGTAAAGAAAAAGGATGCTTAGGGTTTTACTTGTATGCCCTTACTTGGAGCCTAAGCTTGTATGCCTATATAAAGGCCCCCCTCTCATGTATATTTAAATCAATGATGAATGAAAAATATCTTGAGTTCTTCTCAAATTTCTGTATGATTTTTGTGTGAATTCTGTGTGAAGGGTATCTGTGTGATCACAACCTCTGTGCCCTACCTCCAAGCCCTCCAACCAGAAGCCCAAGCCGCCCCTCATCCTTCCCTTCCTTGCCTTCTTCGTTCAACTTGCTAACCTCTTTGTTCTTGTTTTTCTAACCCGTGTTAGGTGCCTTCCGGGTCCCTCAAAGTTTCCACGAATCCAGGATTCCAGTTGACTAGCTTTCGGGCCACTGGATTGAAAGCCATGAATTTGCAAGGTCTTCAGCTTGATTTTCCAAGCCACATATGGGAGCGACGAGCGATCTCTTCATGGATTCATCTTCAAATCCTTGCCAGGTACACACCCTTGGCTCTCTAGTTACGGAATTATAGAAGAGCTAGCCTTACTAGGGCTTCTCAGCCTTGGCGATCCTTCACTTTCACTGTTTAGGGTTTAGTTCTGCATGCCTGTGCTTCTAAATTTCTCTAGAATTACTTAGTTTCTTAGCTTAAAATTTAGGATACAAACTCCTAACTTAATGCCTAATAACAAAAAAATAATTGGCATGCATAATTAGTCCCACATCAATTTGGTATTAGAGCACTTTTAGGGCTAATTTTCTGCATCCCATCATCTGCATTAGGAGTCTGAGTTTCTATCTATTTCATCAACTTAGGTATTTTATTTTTCATTGAGATTTTCATGAAATATTCTTTGTTAAGTCTTGATAATTTTTTATTATTTTTAATTATTTTTAATGAAACAAAAAAATATAAAAAAATCTACATCCTAGAAACCCTAACAGAAATCCTAATTTTTTTGCACACAGTCTAAAACCCCTAGGTTTTGCATCATCATCCGAATTTTGTTTTGCATGAAATTTGGTAGGGATCATCTTCACTACTAATTCTCTGTCCTAAATTTTTTTGGAATTCTTTTCTTCTCTAAAACTTGTACAACTACTATATCAAAACAAATCCTAATTTCAGTTTCTGTGATTTCTGCATACTTGACTTAACCTAACCTAATCAACTACCAAACCCCTCCTAATGCAAGCCAAATTTTGTTTGATAACTTAATCAACTTAAATTTAATTTGACACCTCATAAAAATATAAAAATATATTTTTATTTTTTGATTGTTATTAGATTGCATTAGGGCTCATCGATTATCATCATCTCATCAAATCAATCTTAAGATCAATTTCCTATCTCAGATCAGGGCAGGATTTCATCACCTGTCCTGGGCCCAAAACAACCACCTTGCATTCATACCCAAACCCTGATTAAAATTAATTAGCAACCTAATTTTCTCTAGTGACCTAGGGACACCAATAGGTTGGGTCTCAGTTGTGTGGGTAAACTAGTGCGTTCAATTCTCCAGCTATTACTAAAAACTGGTGTCTAAGGCTAAAGGTCCAAAGGCAAACACCCTAAGTGGACTGGTGGTTTTTAATTAGAATCCTGCCATAGGCAGGGGGAGCCTCCCACCACCCCACCTCTTACCTGGACAGTGGAAAGATTAGTTGTTGAGTTGGGTGTAAGTCAAGTAGACCCATTCAACTTTGGCTCTAGGTCTAACAAACCCTAGTACGTGTCTACTTTGTGTGCCTGACTACATCATAACACCTTGACTGTTTGATTGCATGACCACTAGGTTAGGAACCTCATACCAACGGTCTAAACCCTAACCTAGCTCAGCAATGGATTTCAACTTTGAGACCTTTATGAAGACCATAACTGATCAGTTTGCCCAAATGAACTATAAGTTCGACTAATCCAATACCCAATTCCAAAACTAGCTTGCCCAGTTGACCATCCCAGATGAACCAAATGAATCATAGATTTGACCAATTGATCCAAACAAATAACCAAATAACCAATAGGATTGACCAGTTAACCAATAGGCTTAACCAAGTAGAGGACCGATTAGGAACCCTAGAAAGAACCCAAGAGTCTAATTCTGAACCTGATCTTGATTCACCCCTTTCCACCACTCATAACCCTAAAAGAGCCCAAAACCATGATCCAGTAGATACCTCGGTAGAAGCCAACCTAAAATTAGCTGACCCTGACCATACCCAGACTGAAGCCAATATAGAGTTAGCTGACCTTGACCACACCCAGACTGAACCTATAGTGGAAGTACAATTGAAGGAAGAGGACCATGAGAAACCTGACCGTACTATTAGAATCTTACCTGGGGAGCCACTAGAAGAAAGCCTAGTTATAGAGCCCAGTCCTAAAATTCAAGAGCCCAAAAAATTTATTGAGGACATGATCTCTTTAATTCAGTACCCTCATGATAAATCCCCTCCTATAATTTTCATTGAAGACCTCTTCCCTGAAATTGTTGACCCATCCTTCCATAGCATAGACCTTCTCTTGTCCATAGATATAACTCAATGTTCATACATTAAGGTCAGTCTCTTTAGCCCAGAACCAATCCCCTAATCCCCTTCCTATTTCCTATCCTTCCCTAAGTCTTCTCATGTTTCTAGAGTCATTAGATTGCATTTATTAAAAGTAAGCATAATGCATACATTCATTGTGCATGTTAGATTTGCATCTTTCTTCTGGTATACCTTATGGCATTTGTTAGGAGTCCATTGTAAATTTTCATGTGCATGCCAAGCTAGGGTCAAACCTAGAGAGTCTATAGTCTGTTAGGTTTAGGCCCAAAGAGTCCAATAAAGTTCTTCTCAATAGGAATGCATAGTTGAGTCTGCACTTTGTTAAGTATCAGTATGAGTCACAGGTGCCTCATGTTAGAGATCTGCATTAAGCATTAATAATAAAACATATAAGAAACTAGCTAATTCCCAAAAGAGAGCCAAGGAATTTAATGTAGGAGATTCTATCATGGTTAGGCTTAGGCTTGAGCGGTTCATACCGGGACCCATTAAGAAGCTTCAAGCTAGCAAAGCTAGACCCTTTAGAGTGATAGAGAAGGTGGGACCCAATGCCTATGTGCTAGATCTGCCCTCGAATTTTGGAATTTGCTTTACCTTCAATATCACGAACTTGATTGAGTATAGGGAACCGGCAATGATTTCTAGTGAGGTTTTTGGACTTACTCCATTCTTTGGGAGCGAACCTAACCCAGAGTGTCCACCTATAAATTGACCTTAGAGAAGAAAATGGATCGAGCGTATCCTGGACAATCAAGCAATCATGACCTGGGGCTGTGGCTATCAACGCTACCTAGTTCGTTGGCAAGGTCAACCAGAATCCAATGATTCATGGATTACTCGAGAGGGTACTGCGACCCAGACCTTCTTGAGAGATAACTGAGCCAGAGTCATCCTTACTCGACAAGGTCGAGTTCCTCCCACCCCGGGAGAATTGGTGCAGACACCAGAGGCACCAGAATAAGACAAAGGCTTCTCAACCCTCTGTGGTTATCTAAGTAATATTTTGAGTAATTGAGTCCAATTTTGTAATAATGGCTTAGCCCACTTAAGTATGTATTTTGGCCCCTGAGTCCTGTTTTGGACCTTTCTATATTTGAGTCCTGTATTCAGAGTCACCCATACCATTAAGATTTTTGGGATCAGTCTTGGGATATGTCTAGTTCATTTTAGTCAAGTCAAGTTGAGTCAAGTCATGAGTCTGCTCATGTTGAGCCTTTTTTTTTCATTTTTTGAGTCTTGTAAGTTTTATATTAAGTCCAGTCCAGTAAGAGAAGATTCAAGACACAGATGGACCCTAGCCTGAATGATAACTTGCTAACTTCAAGGAGTCCCAGTTGTATTTGGATGTGCCACCTTGGATTGCATGAGAAGGACCTTGAAGATCTTCACATCGTTAGCCTGCTGAGAAGATGGAGACCAGGAGAAACCCTACAACCAGCCCAGCACTGAAGTGGGCCACCCTAAAGCCCAAAGCCCTTCATAAATTTGCGCCCCTCCTTAGGATTACCACCCTTAGTCGGCCACACTTATGGTCACCTCCCTTGGCCAACCAACACCAAGTCAAAGAGAAGGAGAGGAGTAATCCTAGGGAGAAGAGGAAGTTTGAACCTATTTGGGAGAGGAGATCTCTATGTATTTGTAAAGGAAAAGGATGCTTAGGGTTTTACTTGTATGCCCTTACTCGGAGCCTAAGCATGTATATCTATATTAAGGCCCCACTCTCATGTATATTTAAATCAATGATGAATGAAAAATTTCTTGTGTTCTTCTCAAATTTTTGTATGAATTCTATGTGATTTCTGTGTGAATTCTGTGTGAAGGGTATCTGTGTGATCCCAACCTCTATGCCCTGCCTCCAAGCCCTCCAACCAAAAGCCCTAGCCACCCCTCATCCTTCCCTTTTTTGCCTTCTTCTTTCAATTTACTAACCTCTTTCTTCTTGTTTTTCTAACCCTTGTTAGGTGCCTTACAGGTTCCTCGGAGTTTCCATGAATCTAGGATTCCAGTTGACTAGCTTTCGAGCCACTAGATTGAATGCTACAGATCAGCAAGGTCTTCAGCTTGATTTTCTAGACTGCATCTGGGAGCGACAAGCGATCTCTTCATCGATTCGTCTTCAAATCCCTTCCAGGTACACACCCTTGACTCTCCAGTTATGGTATTGCAGAAGAGCTAGCCTTACCAGGGCTTCTCAGCCTTGGCGATCCTTTGCTTTTACTATTTTGGGTTTAGTTTTGCGTGCTTGTGCTTCTGAATTTCTTTAGAATTACTTAGTTTCTTGGCTTGAAATTCAGGACACAAACTCCTAACTTAATACCTAATAACAAAAAAGTAATTGGCATGCATAATTAGTCCTGCATCAATCTCCCCATGGTCATGCCCCCAAGGGGCATTCTCAACCCTCATGGCTTCTCATGTCCATGAGAAGTCCTCACGGACTCCTTTGGATCCTTACGCACCAAGTGGTCCCTCACGGATCCCTTGTGGATCAAGATCTCCATGCATGCCCCCCTCTCCATATAAATAAGAGTGGGTGGTTCATCACATCTTGGACTTCTTGTTGGACTACATCTTCTTGGATGGTTTGGACTTGGATGGTCCAATAACAAACTGGTTAGAACTCTTCACATGGTTGGGCTTCCTAATTGGTTACAACCAACTAACTAACCAACCAACTGGCTAACCTCCTAACCAATTAACAAACCTAGAACCAACCCCAAAACCCAATTGGGTTATGTTACAATCTCTCAAAAAACTCTCTCCAATAAATTAATGTGAGAAAACCCTCAACCCTGGGTCAAGCCCCCTGACCCAACATGACTCTAAGGTCCTTCCTTGAAACACCTCCAGGAATCCCCTGGAACACCTCTAGGAACTGCTTGGGACATGCCTCCAAGCTCCCAGGGATCACCTCCAGCATCCCTGCCATGGCCTTCCAAGTCTCTCCAAGGTGTGGGAGCACCATGCAAAACCCTACAATTTCCATCTTGGTGCCCCCAAGCTTTGCAAACCTGGCAATGTCCTCCTGCACAACCCTGCTATAACTGCAAGTCTTGACAGCTGCTTGTACAGATTTCCTTGCCTCTGCCAACCCTTCAGCTGCTGAGCCCCCTTGGAGGCCTTTGGGATGACCGCCTCCACAGCTGAAGACCCTTGCTTGTACCCTGGCATCACGATTGTAGCCTTCCTTCTGCCTAGCAGCTGCATCAGTCTTTTCCTTGGACTTCCCTGGAGAGACCATAACGAACCTGAGCCAGCACTCGCTGTAACTGGAGCTCTACCTGACACCAACTCCTCAGAGCCATGCCTATCTCTGCACACTCTGCTCCACTTGGCTAGGTGCACCCCTGGTGCTCGTGCTAGGACCTAGACAGTATCCTTGACTTCCCGCTCTGAACTCGTGTCGAATCATACTCCACCCATGAAGCCACCTCTCCCTGGTGCTCCACCTGAGACTAAAGTCCTCCTGATGCCACAAAAAGAAACCCCGAGGCTAGCCACTCAACTCTGCCCTGCTAAGCCTGCACCTGAACCTTGTACTCCATCACTGCCTCCTCGGATCCTTCATATCCTGCAAACCTCTCCGAGACTATTTCAGATACACTACAGCCTATAGGCCCCTTTGAAACAACTAAGAGCTCATTTAACTCTTCTTATGACCCAGCGACTGAACCTGAGAAATTCAGGCTTTTCCTTTATCCATCATTGACAAGCTCCACGTGACTGTCTACACCCTTCCTGCTATCTCCAGAGCTGACATCTTTTTATTGAAGCCACCTCACCTCCCCGTTGGAACATCGACTCGTGCTCCATAGCTCCTGAGATTCGTGCTCCACCACACTCCTGACCTCGAACTGATGTCTTCTTATTCTATCCCAGTGACTGCAACACCAACTTGTGCTTCTGCATTGCACCCAGATAGCTGTGCAAATCTAATAATGAGGACATCAGGACCAGATAAGAATTTCATGGTTCCAATCTCTGATTCGTGTGTTGGTCAATTTTGTTGAGTCCTGTAATGAAGTCTAATTTTGAGTCCTATGATAAAGTGAGCCAGTTGAGTTCACAAAGTCAGTTGTAGTGCCTTGTTTTAGTCCAATATAAGTCCTGTATTTTCCTTTAAGACAAGAACCAAGAGGAGAGTCACCAGACCAGGAGATTCACCAGGGCCCTCTCCCGATCAGAATTGGATTCCATGCACCTGGGCCCTTTCATGCTGCCAAGCCCATAAGAGAGCACCCCAGTCCAGACATCAAGTGATGGCACCTCCCAAGCCCAGGACCAAGAAGCCTCTGGTGCCCAACTCAAGAAGAAGTGGTGCCCCAAATTCCTAGCCTTGGTGCCCCAGCCCAAGGCCCATTCATGTTAACGCCCCTCCCAGGCTTGACTTAGTCCAAGATGCCCAAGCTTTGACCCAGTCCAAGACACCCAGGGTTTGACCAAGTCCAAGTAGATGTCTTCCAAGCCCAGAAAGGAGTCAAGGCCTTAACCCAAAAAGGGTTTTCTTGGCCCTCAAGTTATGTTGACCAAGTCCAATAGGGTTACTTGGCCCTCAAGTTTTGTACTCCCAATCTGTATAGGAATCTAGGGACCTAGGTGAATCTATAAATACCCACCCTGTCCCCACTTGTAAATGATCAACTTTTTCATGAAATACAATTTGTGAGTTTTATATATTGCTTTCTTGCCTCTGAAAGGAGTGGGTGTGGACCCGATGTTTTTTCTTTATGTACAAGCCCCAACCACCAGCATCCCCCTCTCCTCCACCAAACCCTAGTCACCCTCCATCCCAGCTAAACCCTAGGCTACCCATCTCCTCTCTCCAACTTGGCCACCCCATCCTCCATCCCATCTAGGATGCCCATCTCTTTCTTTTCCCTTGGCCGCCCACACCAAACTCCATCAACCCTAGGCTGCCCCACCCATCATCCTCTAGGCCACCATCTTCAGACATCCCAGCATCCCCTCCAAGCATCCAGGCCACCAAGTCCATCTCCAGGCAGCCCCTTCAAAGATCCAGTCATCTTCATCTCCTCCAGACCATAATTCAGCCCCGACACCCCTCCATCTTTCTTCCCTTTTCCAATCTCCCATTTCATATTTTATTTATCTTCTATGCAGCTAACCTTTGACATTTGCAGGATCCTTCCGGTACCATGCCCTCTAGATGAAGGTTTTCTTTGCCCCAAACCAATCTGATAAAAAGTTGGCAGATCTATGAGAAAGTGACTTCTTCGCCCAGGCACCAATTCGAGTAGAGCAAACCCTTCTACGGCTTCAAGAACGTCATTACTAGGTAAAACTAACTCATTCCAACTCTCTTTGTTTGATTTTTTTGAAGGAGAACATGTACCTAATTGGCCTTCTTAGTCCTAGGATCCTAGTTTTCTTTTTCTCTTTAATTTTTTCTAGCATGTGGGTATGATACTAACTGATACAGGATAACCCTAACCTAATCTTGGCTAGTTTTGGGAATTAAACTACAATAAAATCTAAAAATACTTGCTTCTTTAGGTTAGTTTGTCTTCATGTTCATCCCTTTCATGTCATCCTACATCATGTTAGATCCCGTCCCTCATCATATTTGGTATCAGAGCTTAGGATAGGGCATGTTCTTGCATAGTAGGTAAAATTTTTGCATCCTAAAATCTGCAATAGTAGTATAAACATAGGATTGTTTACCCATCAATAAATTTTTATTTTTCTCTTATTTTCATGATAATTAGTATCTGTTTAACCCTATATTTTTTTGTGATTTTTGTTGAATTTTTCAGATCCAAAAATAAACAAAAAATCAGTAAAAGAAAAACCCTAACAAAAAAACTGCATGCTGATTTCTGCGTTAGGAATCAAAACTTAGGTCTAATTTGTTATCATAACCTTACTTTTTTTAAAAATTTTTGCAGATATTATTCTCTGTTTTGTCCTCTATTTTTATGTAGTTTTTATTTATTTTTTTGATCTAAAAACAGAACCAAAATCTTCATGAAACCATAACCCTATTTGCTGAAATTCTGCATGCTTAGATTAGGGCTAACTTAACTTACATCCAAACCCCCCCGCAAACCCATGCCACATTTGTTTGACCAATTAACCAACTGAAAATTATGTTTTCCACCTTCATGAAACACCAAAAAAAAAAATTCTGATTTTTATGATTTTTTTAGTCTCATATGCATTAGGGTTTATGTGTGTTTGCATCATACCTAAATCACCTTAAGGGCAATTTTGCTATGTCAGATGGGGGAAGGAATTGATCACCTTTCCCTAGCCCAAAACAACCACCCTGTATCAGAACCCAAGCCTAAATAAAATCAACTAGAAATCTAATTGATTTAGGGATACAACAGGTCGGGTTTGAGTCTTGTGGAAAAACTAGTGCACTCAACCCTCCACTTATTACTGGAAGTTGGTGTCTAAGGCTAGAGGTCCAGAGGCAAACATCCTAAGCGGACTAGTGGTTTTTAATTAGGATCATGTGACAAGCAAGGGTAGCCTCCCACCACCCCACCTCTTACCTGGCTAGTGGAAGGATTAGGTATTGAGTTGGGTGTAAGTTGACTTGACCCACTCTACTTGGACTCTAGGTCTAGCAAACCGTAGTCGATTTGTGTGCTTGATCACTAGATTAGGAGTCTAACCCCATCAATCTCAATCCCAACCCAGTCTGACCATGGAGTCGATGTGTGTGCTTGTTTGCATGACCATTAGATTAGGGACCCAGTACGAGTAGTCTCAACCCAACCTAACCTAACCATGGAATCCGACATAGGAACCTTCCTAAGGACCATTACTGAACAACTAGCCCAAATGAATAATAGGCTTGACCAAATGGGTCATAAGTATGATCAAATGGACTATAGGTGTGACCAGATAGGAGACCGTTTAGGAAACCTAGAAGGGACCCAAAAAACCTGTAATGAGCCCAACCCTAGAAGAGCCCCATACCTTGACCCATACTGAGAACCCAACCCTAGAAGAGCCCCATACCCTGACCCATACCAGGAGCCCAACCCTAGGAAAGCCCCATACCCTGACACATATTGGGAGCCCAACCCTAGGAGAACCCCACACCATGACCCAATCTGGGAGTCCAATCAGAGGAGACCCAATTATGAGTTCATAGACCAAGATGAAATAGTCACTAGGTACATAAAAGCACTGGTGAGGGCACCAGGATCAGACACAGATTCTGGGCCCTATTTGGATTATCTAGCCATCTATCAAATTTTGTAATCAACTAGAATTGAGTCCTGTAATAAGTTGAGGTTAGTTGTTTTGTCTCAACCCTCAACCTAGTCAGTATTTTGAGTCCTGTACATCAATTATGAGTCCAGTATGAGCCTGATTTTTATACAAGAGAGGAGGTCACCCTATTTTGGAGTTCCACCAGGCCACATCCAGGAGTCAGAGGCCATTATATCAGTCCATTGGATTTTGTGTAACAACCCTGGATCCAAGATGCTTCCAGAAACCCTGATTCTTTCCAGATATCCTCTAGATACCCAGATTCCTTCCCAGATGCCAGAGCTTATTCCTAAACTAGGGAATCTATGATTCCATAGGTCCACCTACATCCCAGCCCAAAGAAATAAAACCCAGGTGCCAAGCACAAGCCCTTAAGAAGCAAGATTCCAGGAAATATTCCTACTACCAGGCTACCAGGCCACCCCAGCTTCCAGAGGCCCAAACCCATGCACCCAAGCTCCTTTGGGCCAGCCCCTTGCTGCTCCTAGAGGCCCACACATCCCCCTAGGCATCCTTGAAGAGTTGACCATGTCCAAAAAGGTTTGACCAAGTCCAAGTTGAAGAGAAGTAGGAGAAGACCAAGTTTATTCCTAACCTAGTTGAGATTTCTAATCCTTTTAAACTTTGTAATTCTAACCTAGCTAGGAAAGGACTTGTATTCCAATTGGGAAGAGGACTTGTAACCCAAGTGTAACCATGGTTAGTGAGGGCATGGGAACTCTATAAATACCCCACCCCTCCCCATCTTGTAAT
Organism: Areca catechu; assembly: GCA_021397845.1. Lineage (NCBI taxonomy): Eukaryota > Viridiplantae > Streptophyta > Magnoliopsida > Arecales > Arecaceae > Areca > Areca catechu. The sequence goes on from CM038043.1 coordinate 121,233,915, forward strand.
CATCTTTTTCTTATGAATAAACCTTACTGAAATTTTATGAAATTGTCTTAAGTTTGAGTTTTGGTTCTCTCTTTGAGTGCTCTCCTTGTGTTCCTGGATTGAAGCTCCACTTCCCTAGCATCCCTTGGCACCCCTGGAGATCATCCATGCCCAAGGAATAGGAGTACTTGCTGCCATCCAAGCCCAAGAGCTCCTTCTCACCCGGTTGCTAGCTTTTAGCCCTAATCTTGATTTTCTTCGAACCCTAGTTCATTTTCTAATTTTTATTTGCTATTTGATTAATCTCTGACACTTGCATGATCCTTGAGGTGCTTCCCCTCCCCTGAGAAGGCCTTCTTAGCTTCCAGAACTGCCCAAATTTGCCATTAGATTCAAGGGAACCGAGGCTTCTTCTTCCAGGCTCCGATCAGAGTTGTGAGTGATCTCTTCTGCAATTTAATTTCAATCTCTAACTGGTAAGAAACCTTCCCTTCTCTTATTATCTGATTTTGATGAAGATACACTATCCTAAACTAGAAGTTTATCAACTCTCAGGTCCTAGATATTTCATTGGTTTGCATGAGTATGCCTGCAACCCGATGATTTTTTGCACTGCTAGTCTTTTCGCTTGTTTTTACTTTATTTTGAGAATCTATCCTACAAATAAACTTATAAAAAATCACAAAAAATTATTTTACTATTTTCCATGCATGTTTAGCAGTCTTAGAGTCATCCAGCATCAGTTTGGTATCAGAGCAGGTTTAGGATAGTTTTATCTGCTTTGCATTCACAAACCCTAATTTCTACATTCTATCCACTGCATCAGGTGTCTGTTTTGCATCCAATTTTGACCATCTAAGAATTTTTTTTCTTTTGTGAAATTTGCATGAATTGTTCTCTAATGTGTCCTATATTTTAAAAAAAAATTTAATTAATTTTAAAGAACCCCTAAGTCTTTAAAATTTGGCATATTAGAAATCCTAACAGAATCCTGAGAATTTCTGCAGCAGCCAAAAAACCTTAGGATTTGTATCATTATCTTATTTTTGTTTTGCATGAAATTTGGTAGGTATCATCATCATCATCATCAATCCTCTGTTCTAGACTTTTTTTGAGTTTTTTCTACATCAGGATCTAGGTCAAACTCTACTATAATGAAAACCCTAATTCATTGATTTCTATTACATTCTGCATCTTGACTCAACCTAACCTAATCAACTACCAAACCCCAATCCCAAGCCAAATTGATTGCTAACCTAATCAACTTAAACCTAATTTGTCATTGCATAAAATATTCATAAAATACTTTTATTTTACTGATTGTTATAGATTGCATTAGGGCCATTGATTGCCATCATTCTTAACCTAATCTTAAGGGCAATTCTCTATCTCAATTAGGACAGGATTTCATCACCTGTCCTGGGCCCAAAACCACCATCATCATACTAACCAAGCCTTAATTAAAATCAATTAGACCTAATTTGCCCTAGTGGGCTAGGAGACATCAACAGGTTAGGTCCGAGCTGTGTGGGCCAACTAGTGCATTTAACCTTTTAGCTATTACTAAAAGCTGGTGTCTAAGGCTGGGGGTCCAGAGTCAAACGACCTAAGTGGTGTTGTGGTTTATAATTGGGTCCCTGCGAAAGCAGGGGGGCCTCCCACACTCCCACCCCCTACCTAGCCAGTGGAAGGACTAGCTATTAGGTTAGGTGTAAGTTGAGCTGACCCACCTAGTTTCTGGCTCTAGGTCTAGGAAATCTTAGATTATATTAGCTTTTTCTTTCTTTTGCATGCTTGGTTACATCATTTCATTTTGATTATTTGATTTGTTGCATGACCACTAGATTAGGAACCCAATATCAAAAGTCTAAACCCTAACCAGACCCAACCATGGATCCCGATTTTGAGGCTCTCATAAAAACCATGAATGACCAGATGGTTACCCAATTAACTGCCCAAATGAACCGTAGGTTTGACCAATCCGATGTCCAAATTAATACTAAGCTTGACCAACTGATGCAATCAAGTAATCAAGCAATCCATAGTTTTGATCCATTAGATAACCAAGTAGGAACCTTAGGCAAGACTCATAGAGCTGAACCCCAGGAACCCATAGTCTCTAGATATGAACCCAGTAATCGACCTGAACATTATAGGATTGATCCCCCTAGATTTGAACCCTTAACCATTGAACCCATAGTCTATAAACCCATAACCTTTGAACCCATAAACTTTAAACCTATAACCTATGAACCCATAACCCTTAGTTTATCCACCTCTGTTACCCCAGACTTTAGTCAATTTCCTATTAGCCAAACCCCTCTTACCACCCCATTGGTTCACCAAGATGACTTAGAAGAAAAAATATATGAGGCTAACCCAAGTCTGGTAGAGGAGTATGAAGATAATGAGTCTATTGAAGATCTAGAAGACTACCCTATAGAAGACCCAATGTTAGTTGATCCAGTAGAAACCCAGGTAGAAACCAATCCAATGTTAGTTGATCCAGTAGAAACCCAAGTAGAAATCAATCCAGAGCTAGTTAAATCAATAGATACCCAGGTAGATGACCACTCAATATTAGTTGACCATACCCAAGTAGTAGCCAATCTAGATTTAGCTAACCTTGACCATAATCAGTTAGTGGCCAACCTAGAATTAGATAACCCAGATCACACCCAAGTTGCAATGGAAGAGTAATAATTAGAAGAGACTTTAGAAGAGGATCTAATTGTAGAGCCTAGTCCTAAATTTCTTAAGCCAAAAGAGTTTATTGAGGACTTGGCTTATCTCACCCAGTACCTTCAAGATGAAGTCACTTCCTTGATCCCAATTGAAGATCTTTTTCTTGAAATTAGTGACCCATTCTTCCATAAGGCAGACCTAGTAGATAGACACCAACCCTTTAAGGTCAACTTTATTAGTTTAGGATTAATCCCTAACACCCCTTCTTATATCTTAGTCTATCCAATTAACCCCGAATCCTTTTCTTACTTTTCACCCAATCAGACTAACCATGAACCCACCTCTTATTTTTTATCATTTCCGAAAACTTCTTCTATTTTTTTTACTATTAGGTTGCATTTTATAGGAGTTTGCATGTTGCATTCGTTCATTATTCATGTCATGTTTGCATCTTACTTTAGGAGAACCCTATGGAACCTAGTAGGAGTACATAGTAAGTTCTCATGTGCATGCCATGCTAAAGTCAAACCTAAAGAGTCTATAATCTATTAGGTTTTATCCCTTAGAGTCCAATAAAGCATCCTTTGATAGGGATGTCTAGTCGAATCTGTTAGGTATTAGTTAAGTCCAATAAATGCACAACCAGAATTACATGTCTGCACCTGCACTACCCTCTGCACAGCATATGCATATGGAAATTAGTCAAAAGCTGAACATAACTCATGAACAAACTAACAACTTGGCTAATTCCCAAAAGAGAGATAAAGAATTTTGCAGGGAATTTTGTAATTGTAAAGAATTTTCTGCTCGCGAAGCTGGCCCATCCAAGATAATGAATATCGGTGGACCCAATGCCTATGTGCATGAGATACTACCTGATTTAGGTATTAGTTCCACCTTCATCATCTCAGATCTTATAGAGTCTAAGGAGCCAGCACTGACACCTAACGAGCACCTTGATCCTATCCCTCCTTTTGAGAGAGAACCCACCCCAGAGTGTCCACCAACCAATTGGCCAAATAGTGAGGAAAAGATTGAGAGAATCCTAGACGATCAAGCCATATGTACCCAAAATCATGGCTATCATAGGTAATTAGTCTGGTGGCAAGGTTTGCCAGAATCTGAGGACTCGTGGATCACCCGTAAGGATCTACAGCACCTCAACCCAGACCTACTCGAGCACTGGAGAGCCAAGTTATCCCACACTCGATGGGGTCGAGTTCCTCCCACCCCGGGAGAATTGGTGGGGGCACCAGGATCAGACACAAATTACTGGGCCCTATTTGGATTACCTTAGCCATGTGTCAAATTTTGTAATCAACTAGAATTGAGTACTGTAATAAGTTGAGGTTAGTTGATTTGTCTCAACCCTCAACTTAGTTAGTATTTTGAGTCCTATACATCAATTATGAGTCCAGTATGAGCCCGATTTTTTTACAAGAGAGGAGGTCACCCTATTTTGGAGTTCCACCAAGCCACATCTAGGAGTCAGAGGCTGCTATATCAGCCCATTGGATTTTGTGTGACAACCCAAGATCCAAGATGCTTCCAGAAATCCTGATTCTTTCTAGATGTCCTCCAGATGCCCAGATTCCTCCCCAGATGTCATAGCTTATTCCTAAACTAGGGAATCCATGATTCTAGAGGTCCACGAGCATCCCAGCCCAAAGAAATCAAGCCTAGGTGCCAAGCCCAAGCCCTAAAGAAGCAAGATTCCAGGGAATATTCTTGCTACCAGGCTACCAGGCCACCCTAGCTTCTAGAGGCTCAAACCCATGCACCCAAGCTCCTTTGGGCCGTCCCCTTAGTGCTCCTAGAGGCCCAACATGCCCACCTAGGCATCCTTGAAGTGTTGACCACGTTCAAAGAGGTTTGACCAATTCCAAGTTGAAGAGAAGAAGGAGAAGACCAAATTTATTCCTAACCTAGTTGGGATTTCTAATCCTTTTAAACTTTATAATTCTAACCTAGCTAGGAAAGGACTTGTATTCCAGTTGGGAAGAGGACTTGTAACCCAAGTGTAACCATGGTTAGTGAGGGCATGGGAACTCTATAAATACCCCACCCCTCCCCCTCTTGTAAGCATCTTTTTCTTATGAATAAACCTTGCCAAAATTTTATGAAATTGTCTTGAGTTTGAGTTTTGGTTCTCTCTTTGAGTGCTCTCCTTGTGTTCCCGGATTGAAGCCCCACTGCCCTAGCATCCCTTGGCATCCCTGGAGATCAGCCACAGCAAAGGAACATGAGTCTTTGCTTCCATCCAAGCCCAAGAGCTCCTATTTCCGCGGCTGCCAGCTTTTAGCCCTAATCTTGATTTTCTTCAAACCCTAGTTCTTTTTCTAATTTTTATTTGCTATTTGATTAACCTTTGATCCTTGCAGGATCCTTGAGGTGCTTCCCCTCCCCTGAGGAGGCCTTCTTTGCTTCCAGAACCACCTAGATTCGCCTTCAAATTCAAGGGAACTGAGGCTTCTTCTTTCAGGCTCTGATCAAAGTTGTGAGTGATCTCTTCTGTAATTGAATTTCAATCTCTGACTGGTAAGAAACCTTTCCTTCTCTTATTATCTAATTTTGATGAAGATAAACTATCCTAAACTGGGAGTTTCTTAACTCTCGGGTCCTAGATATTTCATTGGTTTGCATGAGTATGCCTATGACCCGATGATTCTTTGCACTGCTAGTCTTTCCACTAGTTTTTACTTTATTTTGGAAATCTAGCATGCAAATAAACTTATAAAAAATGACAAAAAATTTATTTTACTATTTTTCATGCATGTTTAGTAGTCTTAGAGTCATCCCGCATCAAGCACCTAAATTTGGTGGTGATCCTGAGTTTGAGGATTATCTTATTTAGAAAAGAAATATGGATCAGTATTTTGAGAAGGAACAAATGTCTAAAGGAAGTTAGTTCAAGTTTGCTAAATGTAAGTTAGTTCACCAGGCTAGGATATACTGGGATAAGTTTGAGAGAATGTCTAAACTAGAGGGAGAAATGCCCATAACTACTTGGAGAGTCATGAAAAGCAAACTTAGAAAAAAGTACCTACCAAGATCCTATGAACCTAGCTCCTATGCACTCAGATCCTCTGAACCCAGATCCTAAGTACCCATGTCCAATGTGATGCGGAAAAAAGGATGAGGTGATGATGATAGCACGGATGATGCAAAGGTGGTTATATCTTGTTTTCTTTTTAGGGTTTTATCTTTGGTTCCCGATTGCAAGAAAAGAGAACCTAGGAAAACTGAAAGAAAATAGGTCTATGCTAGCAGATCAATCCCTAAGAAATGATAGACCAGGACCCCGAGATTAAGGAACCCCGGGATTAGGACTAGCTCGATACACCCAATACCTACCTAGGAGATGGGGATGTAAACCTTTCAAATTCTGAAGCGCCTGGTGCAGAGATCGCTCCACTCGACGGATGCGGCCTGGATGTCCGAGCAATCACGCCCGTGGATGTGCCAATTCCCGATCATGTGGCCATGATGGCAAGACGACCCATCTCCGATGTCCGTAGCACCGAGGAAGACCTGTAGGCAGCAAGAGAAAGAATGGTTAGCGAAGAGATGAGAAGTGTTGAAGTTGAAATAGGGTTAGGGTAGAGAAATAGGGCTTCGAGCCTAGTATCTGACTGGAGTCCGAAATCGAAGTTGATAACTTGGGGCCTCGCACCCTGTGACATCCCGGAGGACGAAGGAATTGTGGCCTCCCACCACTCGACGCTCTCAAGCGAAGGAACGTGGCCTCATACCACTCGACGCCCTCAGGCGAAGGAATGTGGCCTCACACCACTCGACATCCCTGGGGATGAAGGAAGAGTTTCACTCACTCACAACCTAGTCTAGGGAGACAGAGGATTGGAGAAGAAAACACTCGAAATTTTTTTTTGTATTCATTCACTAACTGTTACAAAGAGGGATTTGGGTCCTTTAAATAGGTACCCAAAGATACATTCAAAATTCAAAAGAAAACCCATTCAAAATTTGAACCAAAAATACAACTCAATTTGAAAGTGGCGCCCAAGCTTTGGAGAGCTTTCTTCTTGGCCGACCAGCTTGGTATGGCATGATGCTTGGCTTGGAGTGGAGGAGTTGCTCCTTGGACTTCCTTCTTTGCTTGCTTGGTTTTGGTAGAAAACATGAAGTGAGGCTAGCTTGGAGGGATTTGTCCCACTTTGACTTTTCTTAGCTTGATTCAAGGTCGACCAAATGGGAATAATCCTAGGCGTGGCATGATTGGAGGCTTGGAGAGGGGGATTGGTCTTTGACCTTCCTTCCTTGCATGGCTTATTTTGGTAGAAGGCTTGGATTGAGGCTTGATGTCTTCACCATGCCTTTCTTGCTTAACTTCATCAAGGGATCATGCCTTTCTTGCTTAACTTCTTTATGGAAGAAGGCTTGAGTGGAGGCATGCATCAAGGGATTTGAAACTTCTTTCCATGACCGCCCATCCTAGATTGGAAGAGAGCTTGAAGAGGGGAGGGGAAGGGGGCATGGATCATGTGAGTGGTCCCCTTTCTTGGGCGCCCAAAACAAACCACATGTCATCAACTCAGTGCGCCACATAAACAGATAAGGTGGGCCCTGAGCTGACATGTCTTCTTGCCTTTGTTAGGCTTAAAAGAGACTTAACTTTTGAACCACTAAAGACTTCATGGGCTTAGACTCGGCCTGACTTATTACAAGACTCAGCTTGACCCGATGGGTCGAGGTACAGACTCCATTTAAGCAAAAAAACTAGAGGTTGACAGCCTTATTACAGGACTCGATAAACACAGAACCCTAATCAGAGATCCCCCGAAGTTTGAAGGGCTCAAGTCAAACCTTGATGCCCACATCAATTCTCCCGGGGTGGGAGAAACTCGACCCTGTCGAGTGGAAGTTGATTTGGCTTTGGTACTTCTCCAGCAGTCGGTGAATGGCAGGTCCTCCTGGGTGATCCATGAGTCATCAGATTTGGGGTCGGCCTTGCCAACGGACCAAGTAACCTGAAAGCCTTTGCCCTGGGCTACGGTAGCTTGACCATCCAAGATACGCTCGATCCGCACTCCTTACTCAGGTCAATTTGGAAGTGGACACTCTGGTCAGGTTTACTCTCCAAAAAGGATTAGGCTCAAATCACTCGCTAGGTGGTTTGCTGGTTCCCTATACTCAACTAAGTGCAAGATATTGAGAGTCGAGCTAATGTCCCAAATCAGGGTATTAGGGTCACTCTCCTATCACTCTAAGGGACCAATTCAGCGAGCATAAAAACTTCTTTATTATTTCAGAATCCCCAATTCTCTACTTAGCTTGCTTTTAGGAACAACCAAATTTTAATTATTAATTTTCGTGTCCCTAGTATGCAATGCAAGAGATCATGCAGATTCTGAGACTCAAGTAACACTCAACAAAAGCAAACTAAACTAGGTATTCCTACTAAGAGGAATTTATTGGGGTTCCTAGGGCCTAAACCTACTAGACCATTGGTTCTCTAGGCTTGACCCTAGCCTGGTATGCACAAGAAAATTTTTTTAGGATCCCTAACAGATGCCATAAAGTATACCAGAAGTAGAGGGCGAATGGGATGGGCTCTAAGGAGTCACACATTCTGGTAGTCTCAATAAAAAGTAACCTCCTGGCTCTAGGGATATGAGATGGCTTAAGAAAAGGCAGGGAATAAAAAGGAGACTCAGGGACTGGTTCGAAGTTTAGGCAGCTGACCTTAATGTATGAATGAAGGTCTAAAGGTGTGCTCATCTTAACCTCATGGTCAGTACTAGGAGGATCGATAGGTGCAAGTCCTCGGGTAGGCGGGATGCTCCTAGATAGTGGAGGGCTTTCGGGAAGGTCTTTGGAACATTCATCTTGAGAATCTATACCTTCATCTATTTTGTTTGATCTTGGCTTGGTCAGTTCTACTACAAGGTCTATAGTGGACTCAGGATCATTATCATTTGGGTCCTTGCTAAGTTCTGGGGTATCCTTAATGATTCCATCAGGTGGGAGCTGATCAATTAAATTATCAGGCGATACCTCCTCACATTCTTCTTCTTCTTCATATTCATTAATCAAGCTTATGTCAGGCTCATATATGACCTCTTTAAACTCACTGAAGGATTCTAATCCTTTCTCCTTTGGTTCCTCTATAGGCACGACTATGGTTGGGTCAACTACTTTTGGGATGGCCATACCTAACTCCTTCTCAGTGTTTTCTTTCTGGTCAAGAGGTGACACGGGTGGGGATTGATAAACAAAAGTCTGGTTCACTACAGATGTCGGATCAATCGGGATTTGATTCAAGTTGGTAGAGGTCGGCTTTAAGTCCAAAGTATTAGATCGAGTATATCTTAAAGACCACTCACAGTCTTAGGCTTCTTGGTAGGCTTGCTCTAACTTATTGGTATTTTCAAAGCCTAATTTTCTATAGATGTCTGGGTGTAGCCAAGCCCTAAACCTCAATGTGATCTGAACCTCGGTCTCAATGGTATTACATTTCATGACATACTACTGGAAGTCCTCGATATACTCAGACACTGGCCTATTACCTTGTCTCAATTGGTACCACCGGCCTAGAAGTCTTTGCTCATAGGATTCACCTAGGTACCCTGCTCTCAACTTACTTCTCATATCTTTCCAAGTTACCTTAGACTCTTGTCTCTCATACTTCATTCTTCCTCTAACATCAAACCAATAACGTTCGGCTGAACCCCGAAGATGCATTTGGGCAAACCTGACCTTACTATCCTCACACAGATCGCTCCACTTAAAATATTCATCCATATCGTCCTCCCAATCAATATAAACCTGACGATCATGACTTCCTCGAAAAGGACAAAACTGAGGATAGACTCTAGGGTTAGATGCCATGAAAATACTGACTAGCTAAAGGGCAGTTAGGCTAAAGGACTCCTAATTCTAGACTAGTCCTTGGCCAGTTGCCTAGGTCAGAGTGGCAAACCAGTCTGTAGTAGCCTTGTCCTTGGCCAGGTAGGTGGAGGGGAGTGGAGGTTCCTCTCTGCTTGCCTTAGACACCAATTTTGCAATTGGCCAGGTAAGCGAACCAACCCACAAGCCCTGATTCACCAAGCCTAGACACCAAGAACTCAGTACAAACAGATTGGGCTGTCACCAAGATTAGACACTTGGTCTCGACTCGACCAAATGGGTATCCCTAAGCTCTCTAGAGCAATTAGGTGTCTAACTGATTTTAGTTAGGGTTTGGGTTCGGGATGCAGGTTAGTGGTTTGTGGGCTAGGGACAGGTGATGAACTCCTGACCCTATGTCAAATTGCCACCCTTAAGTGTTTTATGAACAATGTAGGCATAGAAATGGCTAAGAAAAAGATTTAATATATATATATATATATATATGTTCGGATATATGGATGATAAGCAAAGTGCAAAAGAAGTCTAAATATGAACTAATTGCATGAACTAACTAAATGAGACAAGAAAGAGATGCTTGCTGAAACTGCAGGCCTGAGATTTTCTTAGATGGTATTTCGGCTTGTAGAATTTTTATAGGCTAAAATAAAATCTGAGAAAAGAGTAGAAGAATCCTCTAAATGCAACAGATCCAGAAAAAGAAAAATCAAATAAAATGGAGATTCCTACAAAGAGAAAAAATTAAAATAGCAGACTATATATGGGATGGATAGAATGCAGAGACCTAAATGCAAGAGCACTAGTCCTAGCCTAGGCTCTGATACCAAGAATGATGCGGAAAAAAGAAGGATGAAGATGATGATGATAGCACGGATGATGCAAAGGTGGTTATATCTTGTTTTCTTTTTAGGGTTTTATCTTTGGTTCCTGATTGCAAGCAAAGAGAACCTAGGCAAGAATGATGCAGAAAAAAAAAGGATGAGGTGATGATGCTAGCACGGATGATGCAAAGGTGGTTATATCTTGTTTTCTTTTTAGGGTTTTATCTTTGGTTCCCGATTGCAAGCAAAGAGAACCTAGGAAAACTGAAAGAAAAGAGGTCTATGCTAGCAGATCAATCCCTAAGAAATGATAGACCAGGACCCCGAGATTAAGGAACCCCGGGATTAGGACTAGCTCGATACACCCAATACCTACCTAGGAGATGGGGATGCAAACCTTTCAAATTCTGAAGCGCCTGGTGCAGAGATCGCTCCACTCGATGGATGCGGCCTGGATGTCTGAGCAATCGCGCCCGTGGATGCTCCGGTTCCCGATCATGTGGTTGTGATGGCAAGATGACCCATCTCCGATGTCCGTAGCACCGAGGAAGACCTGTAGGCAGCAAGAGAAAGAACGGTTAGCAAAGAGATGAGAAGTGTTGAAGTTGAAATAGGGTTAGGGTAGAGAAACAGGGCTTCGAGCCCGGTATCCGACTGGAGTCCGAAATCGAAGTTGATAACTTGGGGCCTCGCACCCCGCGACGTCCCAGAGGACGAAGGAATTGTGGCCTCCCACCACTCGATGCTCTCAGGCGAAGGAACGTTGCCTCACACCACTCGATGCCCTCAGGCGAAGGAACGTGGCCTCACACCACTCGACATCCCTGGGGATGAAGGAAGAGTTTCACTCACTCACAACCTAGTCTAGGGAGACAGAGGATTGGAGAAGAAAACACTCGAAATTTTTTTTTGTATTCATTCACTAATTGTTACAAAGAGGGGTTTGGGTCCTTTAAATAGGTACCCAAAGATATATTCAAAATTCAAAAGAAAACCCATTCAAAATTTGAACCAAAAATACAACTCAATTTGAAAGTGGCACCCAAGCTTTGGAGAGCTTTCTTCTTGGCCGACCAGCTTGGTATGGCATGATGCTTGGCTTGGAGTGGAGGAGTTGCTCCTTGGACTTCTTTCTTTGCTTGCTTGGTTTTGGTAGAAAACATGAAGTGAGTCTAGCTTGGAGGGATTTGTCCCACTTTGACTTTTCTTGGCTTGATTCAAGGCCGACCAAATGGGAATAATCCTAGGCGTGGCATGATTGGAGGCTTGGAGAGGTGGATTGGTCTTTGACCTTCCTTCCTTGCATGGCTTATTTTGGTAGAAGGCTTGGATTGAAGCTTGATGTCTTCACCATGCCTTTCTTACTTAACTTCATCAAGGGATCATGCCTTTCTTGCTTAACTTCTTTATGGAAGAAGGCTTGAGTGGAGGCATGCATCAAGGGATTTGAAACTTCTTTCCATGACCGCCCATCCTAGATTGGAAGAGAGCTTGAAGAGGGGAGGGGAAGGGGGCATGGATCATGTGAGTGGTCCCCTTTCTTGGGTGCCCAAAACAAACCACATGTCATCACCTCAATGCGCCACATAAACAGATAAGGTGGGCCCTGAGCTGACATGTCTCCTTGCCTTTGTTAGGCTTAAAAGAGACTTAACTTTTGAACCACTAAAGACTTCATGGGCTTAGACTCGGCCCGACTTATTATAAGACTCAGCTCGACCCGATGGGTCGAGGTACAGACTCCATTTAAGCAAATAAACTAGAGGCTGACAGCCTTATTACAGGACTCGATAAACACAGAACCCTTATCAGAGATCCCCCGAAGTTTGAAGGGCTCAAGTCAAACCCTGATGCCCACATCACAATGAGCCCAAGAAACCTATAACCCCTAGGTCTGAACCCATATCCTATGAGCCTAAGAGACCCATAACCCTTAGTCAGCCCGAATCCAATAGGATTTGTACCCTTAGGTATCAGCCAAGTATTAGTCAGGTTCCCCTTAGTCGACCTGAACCCCATAATGCTAGTACCCCTTGATATGAGCCCAGTAGTAATCCACGTCCCCTTAGTCAACCTGGACCCATTAGGATTAGTGCCCCTAATTAGAAACTAGGACCTAGCCAAGTTCCCAGGAGCCGACCCCCTCCTACCACCCCATTGGTTCACAAGGATGACATTGAAGTGGAGGTGTATGAAGCTGAGGTGAACATAGTGGATGAGTACGAGGGAGAAGAGGACACACCTATAAAAGACCTAGAATTAGTTGACCCTGACCCTACCCAGACTGAAGCCATTCTAGAGTTAGTTGACCCTGACCACACCCAAACTGAAGCTGTAGTGGAAGAACAGTTAGAGGAAGAGAACCATGATCCTACAACTAAAATTTTACCTGAGAAGACACTAGAGGAGAACCCAATTATAGAGCCCAATCCTGAAATTCATGAACCAGAAGAATTTATTAAGGACCTGATCTCTTTAAATCAGTATCCTCAAGATGAAGTCACTCCTTTGATCCCAATTGAAGACCTCTTCCCTAAAATTAATAACCCATTTTTCCATAAGGCAGACCCTGTAGATATCCTTCAACCCCGTAAGGTCAACCTCATTAGTCTAGGACTAATTCCTGAAACCTCTTCTTATATCATGTTCTATCCGATCAACCCCGAACCCTCTTCTTGTTTCCTACCCTACTAGACTAATCCTGAATCCACATCTTATTTTCTATTCTTTCTTGAAACTTCTTATGTTTCTCTAACCATTAGATTACATTTTATAGAAGTTAGCATGTTTCATACATTCATTAAGCATGTCATGTTTGCATCTTATTTCTGGAGGATCCTATGGCATCTGTTAGGAGTGCATGCCAAGTTCTCATCTACATGTCACCTACCTGACCAAGGGTCAAACCCACAGTTGTAGCTTAGGGTTTAGTCATGTCTGCATATCAATAAGTGTTGGCATGAGTCATTTGCCTGCATTAGGTGTTATAAGTTTTTGCACTACATGATTAGAGATTTGCATAAGGAATTGGCCATAAGATTAATGTAAGTAATGATTTTTATAAAAACATTGTTAATTCCCGAAAAGAGTCCAAGAGTTTGCTAGGAAAATCTTGTGATGATTAGGCTACATACCCGTAGAGCTGGATCCATCAAAGTGATAAAGAATGTGGCACCTAGTGCCTAAGTTACCGTCTAATTAGGCATTAAGCTCAACCTTCAATATCTCAGACTTAATTGAGTATAGGGAGCCAGCAATGATACCCAGCGAGCCTATTGAGCCTGACCCTTTCCTTGAGAGCAAACCCATCCCTGAGTGTCTACTAAATTAGCCTGTGAGAAGAAAAGATTCAGCATATCCTGGATGACTAAGCCATTAGTACCCAGAACAAAGGCTTTCAATGTTTTTGGTTTATTGGCAAGGTCGACCAGAATCCGAGGACTCATGGATTGCTTGACCCAGACCCCTCAGAGTAGTACCAGAGATAGATCGACCTTTACTCGACAGGGTCGAGTTCCTCCCATCCCGGGAGAATTGATAAGGACATCAGGACTAGACAAGAATTTCAAGGTTCCAATCTTTGATTCATGTGTTGATCAATTTTGTTGAGTCCTATAATGAAGTCTAATTTTGAGTCCTATAATAAAGTGAGCCTGTTGAGTTCATTAAGTCAGTTATAGTTCCTTGTTTTAGTCCAATATGAGTCATGTATTTTCCTTCAAGACAAGAACCAAAAGGAGAGTCACCAGACCAGGAGATTCATCAGGACCTCCCCTATTCAGAACTGGATTCCATGCACCTGGGCCCTTTCATGCTGCCAAGCCCACAAGAGAGCACCCCAATCCAGACATCAAGTGATGGCACCTCCCAAGCCCAGGACCAAGAAGCTTCTAGCACCCAACTCATGAAGAAGTGGCACCCCAGATTCCTAACCTTGGCACCCCAGCCCAAGGCCCATTCATGTTGACACCCCTCCCAGGCTTTGACTCAATCCAAGATGCCCAAGCTTTGACCCAGTCCAAGATGCCCAGGGTTTGACCAAGTCCAAGCAGATGTCTTCCAAGCCCAGCAAGGAGTCAAGGCCCTAACACAAAAAGGGTTTTCTTGGCCCTCAAGTTATGTTGACCAAGTCCAACAGGGTTACTTGGCCCTTAAGTTTTATACTCCCTGTCTGTATAGGAGTCCAGGGCCTGGGTGAATCTATAAATACCCACCCCCTCCCCTCTTGTAAATGATCAACTTTTTCATGAAATACAATTTGAGAGTTTTATATACTACTTTCTTGCCTCCAAAAGGAGTGGGTGTGATACCCATTTTTTTTTTCTTTGTGTGTAAGCCCTAGCCGCCAGCATCCCCCTCTCCTCCACCAAACCCTAGTCACCCTCCATCCTAGCTAAATCCTAGGCCACCCATCCCCTCTCTCCAACTTGGCCACCCCATCCTCCATCCCATCTAGGATGCCCATCTCTTTCTTTTCCCTTGGTCGCCCACACCAAACTCCATCAACCATAGGCCGCCCCACCCATCATCCTCCAGGCCGCTATCTTCAGACATCCCAGCATCCCCTCCAAGCATCTAGGCCACCAAGTCCATCTCCAGGCAACCCCTTCAAACATCTAGCCATCTTCATCTCCTCCAGACTGCAAATCAGCCCCGGCGCCCCTCCATCTTTCTTCCCTTTTCCAATCTCCCGTTTCATATTTTTCTTATCTTCTACTTAGCTAATCTTTGATGTGTGCAGGATCCTTCTGGTACCACGCCCTCTAGATGAAGGTCTTCTTTTCCCCGAACCAATCTGATAAAAAGCCGGTGGATTTGCGAGAAAATGACTTCTTCGCCCAGGCACCGATCTGAGTAGAGCGAACCCTTTTATAGCTTCAAGAATGTCATTGCTAGGTAAAACTAACCCATTCCAACTCTCTTTGTTTGATTTTTTTTGAAAGAGAACATGTACCTAATAGGCCTTCTTAGTCCTAGGATTCTAGTTTTCTTTTTCTCTTTGATTGTTTCTATCATGTGGGTAGGATACTAACTGATACAAGATAACCCTAACCTAATCTTGGCTAGTTTTGGGAATTAAACTACAATAAAATCTGAAAATACTTGCTTCTTTAATCTAATTTGTGTTCATGTTCATCCCTTGCATGTCATCCTGCATCATGTTAGAATCCCATCTCTCATCACCTAATACAAATGTCAGACCTCTTCTTCCTTGAATCCCCCTCTCCCAATGCTCGAACAAGGCTCAAACCCCGCTATAATATCAATTGTTGAGATTCCTAGGCTGATAAGGACATCAGGATCAGACAAGGATCAGGGTTTCATTTAGATCTCTGAGTCATGTGTTGGAATGTCTATCAAGTTTTGAGTCCATTAAAGTCCATTAGTCCTGTGTCACTTAAGTCCTGTAATAAAGTGAGACGAGAGTCTTGTTGAGTCCACTTAGTCAAGTGAGTCCCTTGTCTCAATCCCATGAGTCCTGTAATTTTCATTCAAGTCAAGATACAAATAGAGAGTCACCAAACCAGGAGATTCACTAGGCCCCTCCCAACCAGAGATGGATTTCATGCACCTGGGCCCCTACTCCAGCCAGCCCAGCCCATGTGCCAGGGCCCCTTTCATGCCATCTTAGACCACAATGTAGGGCACCTCCCAAGCCCCATGAAGTTAGCACCCCAGGCCGGTCCAAGCCTCATGAAGTTGGCACCCTAGCCCATGAAGAAGTCGAGCCCCTCCTAGGACAAGCCCTTGGCACCCCAGTCTAGGCCCACAATAGATGGCACCCCTCCCAACCCAACCATCCTTGGTGCCCCTCCCAGCCCAACTTGGAGTCAAGCAGTCCAAGCCTAAGAGAGTTTTCTTGGCCCTTAAGTTTTGTTTTCTTGGCCCTCTTGTTTTATTTTCTTGGCCCTCAAGTTATGTAATCCCAGTCTATCAGGGAGTCCAATGACCTAGATGAATCTATAAATACCCACCCCCTCCCCCTTGTAATGAATAGCTTTTGATAAATGAAAATTTGAGTTTTCTCTTCTATTGCCTTTGTTCTTTAAGAACATCGACCTTCGTGAGAGAGTGGGTGTGAGGCCCAAAGTTATCTTCGAACCCTAGTTTTCCTTAAACCCTAGCCACCACTTTCTTCCCTCCTCAAAGCAACCCCTAGCCACCCCATACTTAAAGGAACCCTAGGACACCCAACATATTCCATATTCCATCAAGGCTGCCCCATCCTTTTCTTCTTCCCCTGGCCGCCCACTTCTTCTCTCCATTCTAGGCTGCCAACACCCATCAGCCCCAAACCCTTGGATGCCTATCCCTCCTCGTCTAGGCATTCCCTTCCTGCTAGGCACCATCCCCTCCAGGCCACGAGATCCCGAGCCAAGCATCCAACATCAATCCTGGCCACCAATCAGCCCCGACACACCTCTCGCTTTCTATTCTCTTCCAACCATAAGTTTCATATTTTTTGTATCATCTACTACCCTAACCTTTGACATTTGCAGGATCCCTTAGGAGAGATGAACCTTGGATGAAGTCTTCCTTGCCCCCAAAACCAGCTAATAAAAAGCCAGCGGACACATGAGAAAGTTGCTTCATCATCCAGGCGCCAATCCAAGTGGTGAGATCTCTTCTATGACTTCAAGGAAATCGTTGCTACGTATTTAGACCCCTTCCCTTCTCTCCGAGTCTAATTTATTGAATTTTGAAGAATTCCTTATAGTGGTTTCTTAACCCTAGGATCCTTAATCTTTATCTCTTTGATAGTTTCTAGCATGTGGGTAGAACTCTAGCTATTACATGAAATCCCTAACCTAGTCTTGACAATTTTCGGAAACTAAACCAAACAAAATCTAAAATAATTGTTTTCTTTAATCTGAATTTTTTCTTTATGCTCATCCCTTTCATGTCATCTTCTTGCATTCATCAGTTTAGAGTTTGTCCCTCATCAATTTTTGGTATCAGAGCTTAGGATTAGGACATGCTTTTGCACAGTAGTTTAAATTTCTGCATGCTAAAATCTGCATACTAGTCAAAACCTAGGGCCAATTTTTCATCCAAACCTTGCTATTTTTTTCTGATTTTTGCATCAATTGATCTATGTTTAGTCCTCTATTTTTATGTAATTTTAGTTTAATTTTTCAGATCTGAAAACAAACAAAAAAATAGTAAAAGAAAACCCTAAAACATTATTTGATGAAATTTCTGCATGCTGATTTCTTCGTAGGAGTCAGATCATAGGGCTGTTTTGCATTAAAACCTTGCTGTTTTTTATCAATCTCTGCATCCACTAAACACATGATTATTCTTCTTATTTTTTCAATTTTATTGTAATTGTTCTGCTCTAGAAATATAGGAAAATCTGCATGAGAACCTCAAGTATACATTGCTGAAATTTCTGCATGCTTAGATTAGGGCTGAAATTAATCAACAATCAAACCCCTCAAACCAAAGCCTTTTAATCTTAAATCTGCTATTAGTAGTCAGTATTTGATCTTCTATTTGCACAGAAAATCAGTCAAAAAAAAATATTTGTCTGTGATTTTTCTGATTTTTAGATTCATGTTGCATTAGGGTTTCATGTGTGTGCATCATACCTAAGACATCTTAAGGGCACTTCTACTATGTCAGATGAGGGAAGGATTTGATCACCTTTCCTTAGCCCAAAACAACCACCCTGCATTCGATCCCAAGCCTTATTAAAATTGAGTAACAACCTAATACAGCTTAGGAATACCAACAGGTAGGGTTCGAGTCTTGTGAGAGCACTAGTGCACTCAATCCTCCAATTATTACTGGAAGCTGGTGTCTAAGGCTAGAGGTTTAGTGGCAAACACCCTAAGCGGACTGGTGGTTCTTTAATTAGGACCCTATGACAAGCAGGGGGAGCCTCCCACCACCCCACCTCTTACTTGGCTAGTGGAAGGATTAATTGTTGAGTTGGGTGTAAGTTCAATTGACTCACTTTACTTGGGCCTTAGGTCTAGCAAACCTTAGAATGCTTTATGTATGCTTGTTGCATGACCCCTAGATTAGGAGCCCAATACTAGTAGCCTCAAACCCAACCCAGTCTGGTTTGACCATGGAGTCCATTATAGAAACCATAGAAACCATACTGAGGACCTTCGATTAACAATGTGCCCAAATGAACAATAGGTTTGACCGATTAGATGAGCGTCTAGGAAACCTAGAGAGAACCCGTAAGACCCGCCCTGAACCTAAAGTTGAGTCACCTCTTCCCACACCTCCCAATCCTAGGAGAGCCTCATGCCCTAACCCATTCTTGGAACCCAACCCTAGGAGAGCCCCACATCCTGACCCATTCCTAGAGCCCAACCCTAGGAGAGCCCCACGCCCTAACCCCCTCTAGGAATCTACCCATAGATGACCCAATTATGATTTCATGGACCAAGATGAGAGAGCCATTGGAACATTAGGTTAGAAGCACCCACTTTTGATGGCGATCTCGATCTTGAGGATTATCTTGATTGGAAAGAAGATATGGATCAGTATTTTGAGAGGGAACTAATGTCAGAAGAAAGGAAGTTTAATGATGGGGGACAAATAGGGGTAGGATCGTTGGCAAGCCTAGAAGTCACCAAGATTAGGGTACTAGTTTTTTTTTGTGATCTTTTTTTGTAGGGCTAGAATCTACTAGGATAAGGTTGAAAGGATGACTAGAAATAGAGGAGAAATATCCATAGCTACCTGGAGAGCCATGATGAGCAAACTTAGGGAAAGGTACCTATCCAGATCCTATGAACCCAGATCCTATGAACCCAGATCCCATGAACCCAGATCCCATGAACCCAGATCCTATGAACCCATAACCCATCGATCTGAGCCCATATCCTATTAGCCCAAGAAACCCATAACTTATCGATCTGAGCCTATATTCTATGAGCCCAAAAAACCCATAACTCATCAATCTGAGCCCATATCCTATGAGCCCAGGAGACCCATAACCCATAGGTCTGAACCCCTGTCCTATGAGCCCAAGAGACCCATAACCTATCGGTCTAAACCCATGTCCTATGAGCAGAGGTGACCCATAACCCATCCACCCGAACCCGGTAGGATTAGTACCCCTAGGTATGAGCCCAGTACTAGTCCACTTCCCCTTAGTCGACCCAAACCCCATAGGATTAGTACCCCTAGATATGAGCCCAATACTAGTCCACTTCCACTTAGTCGACTCGAACCCATAAGATTAGTACCCCTAGGTATGAGCCCAGTACTAGTCCACTTCCCCTTAGTTGACCCGAATCCCATAGGATTAGTATCCCTAGATATGAGCCCAGATTAGTCCACTTTCCTTTAGTCGACCCACCCCTACTACCCCAATTATGCCCAAGGATGACATTAAGGAAGAAGTTTGTAGAGCTGACCTAGAATTAGTTGACCAAGTAGATACCCAGATTGAAGTTGTATTGGAAGAACATTTAAAAGAAGAGAACCCAGATACTGCTACTAGAGCCTTACCTAAGAAAACCCTAAAGGAGGGCCAGAATATAGGGCCTAGTCCTAAAATTCAAGAACCCGAGAAACTTATTGAGGACATGATTTCCTTAATCCGATATCCTCAGGGTTAAGTCACTTCTTTGATCCCAATTGAAGATCTCTTCCATGAAATTAATAACTCATTCTTCTATAAGGCAGACCCTGTAGATGTACATCAAACCTGTAAGGTCAACCCATTAGTCTAGGACTAATCCCTGAAACCTCTTCTTATATCCTACTCTATCTGATCAATCCTGAACCCTCCTCTTATTTCCTACTCTATTAGGCTAACCCTGAATCCATTTCTTATTTCCTTTCCTTTCCTGAAGCTTCCTATGTTTCTTGAACCATTCGATTGCACTTCATTGAGGTTAGCAGGTTGCATCAGCTCTTTGAACTTATTAAATTTGCTACCTATTTCCAACAGACCCTATGGCATCTATTAGAAATGCATGTCAAATTTTCATCGACATGTCACCCACCAACCAAGGGTCACACACAGTTGTAGCTAAGGGTTTAGTCTATTGCCTACTTGTCATTAAGTGTTGAGTCATTTACCTGCATGTCACTAGGTGTTGGTATGAGTCGTTCGCACAGCATGCTAGAGACATTTAACTTGCATGATGGAGATCTTCATAAGAAATTAATCATAAGATTAATGTGAGCAATGTTTTTATAAAAACATGGTTAATTCCCGAAAGAGTCCAAGAGTTCGCTAGGAAGATTATGTGATGATTAGGCTTAGTCCTGAGAAGTTACATGCCCATAGAGCTAGATCCATCAAAGTGATAAAGAAAGTTGGACCTAATGCCTAAGTTACCACCTGAATTAGGCATTAAGCTCAACCTTCAATATCTCAGACTTAGTTGAGTATAGGGAGCCAGCAATGATATCCAATGAGCCTTTGGACTTGACCCTTTCTTTGAGAGCAAACCAATCCTTGAGTGTCCACCAACAAATTAGCCTGTGAGAGAAAAAAGATTGAGCGTATCCTGGATGACCAAGCCATTAATACCCGGATCAAAGGCTACCAATCTACTTGGTTTATTGGCAAGGTCGATCAAAATATGAGGATTCGTGGATCACTCGAGAGGATCCGTAATTTCTCCACCCAGACCTATTAAGCAATATCCAAAGCCATATTGACCTTTACTCGATAGGGTTGAGTTTCCTCCAACCCTGGGAGAATTGATAAGGACATCAAGATCAGACAAGGATCGGGGTTTCATTTAGATCTCTGAGTCTTGTTTTGGAATGTCTATCAATTTTTGAGTCCATTAGGGTTTTGAGTCCTATAAAGTCCATTAGTCCTGAGTCACTTGAGTCCTGTAATAAAGTGAGACAAAAGAGTCCAGTTGAGTCCACTTAGTCAAGTGAGTCTCTTGTCTCAATCCCATGAGTCCTATAATTTTCATTCAAGTCAAGATACAAGAGGAGAGTCACCAGACCAGGAGATTCACCAGGCCCCTCCCAACCAGAGCTGGATTTCATGCACTTGGGCCCCTACTCCAGCCACCCCAGCCCATGTGCTAGGGCCCCTTTCATGCCACCCCAAACCATAATGTAAGGTGCCTCCTAAACCCCATGAAGTGGGCACCCCAAGCCAGTCCAAGCCTCATGATGTTGGCACCCTAGCCCATGAAGAAGAGGCACCTCTCCCAGGCCAAGCCCTTGGCACCCCAATCCAGGCCCACAATAGATGGCACCCCTCCCAGCCCAACCATCTTTGGCACCCCTCCCAGCTCAGCTTGGAGTCAAGCAGTCCAAGCCCAAGAGAGTTTTCTTGGCCCTCAAGTTTTGTTTTCTTGGCCCTCAAGTTATATAATCCAAGTCTATCAGGGAGTCCAGGGACCTGGGTGAATCTATAAATACCCACCCCCTCCACCTTGTAATGAATATCTTTTGATGAATGAAAATTTAGTTTTCTCTTCTATTGCCTTTGTTCTTTAAGAACATCGACCTCCATGAGGGAGTGGGTGTGAGGTCCAAAGTTATCATCAAACCCTAGTTTTTCTTAAACCCTAGCCACCCCCTTCTTTCCTCCTCAAAGAAACCCCTAGCCACCCCATACTTAAAGGAACCCCAGGATGCCCAACATATTTCATATTCCATCAAGGCTACCCCATCCTTTTCTTCTTCCCCTAGCTACCCACTTCTTCTCTCCATCCTAGGCTGCCAACACCCATCAGCCCCAAACCCTTGGATGCCCATCCCTCCTCCTCTAGGCATTCCCCTCCTGCTAGGCTCCATCCCCTCCAGGCTGCCAGATCCCGAGCCAGGCATCCAAAATCAATCCTGGCTGCCAATCAACCCGACGCACCTCCGGCTTTCTATTCTCTTCCAACCATCTGTTTCATATTTTTTCTATCATCTACCACCCTAACCTTTGACATTTTCAGGATCCCTCAAGAGAGATGAACTTTGGATGAAGTCTTTCTTGCCCCCAAAACTAGCAGATAAAAAGCCGGCAAATCCATGGAAAGTTACTTCGTCATCTAGGCACTAATCCAAGTGGTGAGATCTCTTCTACGACTTCAAGAAAATCATGCTAGGCATTTAGACCCCTTCCCTTTTCTCTGAGTTTGATTTATTGAATTTTGAAGCATGCCCTGTAGTGGTTTCTTAACCCTAGGATCCTTAATCTTTATTTCTTTGATAGTTTCTAGTATGTGGGTAGAACTCTAGCTGTCACATGAAATCCCTAACCTAGTCTTGATAATTTTCGGGAACTAAACCAAACAAAATATGAAATAATTGCTTTCTTTAATCTGAGTTTTTTTTTATGCTCATCCCTTTCATGTCATCTTCTTGCATGCATTAGTTTAGAGTTCGTCCCCCATCATAAGCACTGATACCACTTAGTGAGAAATCCGGACCAGCGCCTACGTAATGGAAGCAACATGTTCTTGGATTCAAGATCATGCAACAAAGGAGATATAGAGAAGAGATGTAGGAGAAAAATAGAGATTGTATTATTCTTTTAGAGAAGAGC
Source organism: Areca catechu (assembly GCA_021397845.1). Taxonomy (NCBI): domain Eukaryota; kingdom Viridiplantae; phylum Streptophyta; class Magnoliopsida; order Arecales; family Arecaceae; genus Areca; species Areca catechu. The sequence continues at coordinate 121,256,754 of CM038043.1, forward strand.
CTTGTTACAATAAATAAGATATAAAACCCCGGCACCTCTTCTGAAATCTCAGAAGCTTCTCACCAGCACCCGTATTTCTTCTCTCTTGCAAGCCTCACGCTTGAAGAACCCATATACGGCCATGCATAGACAATACCTCAACATGCATCCCTTCCTCTCTGAAACCTGAGAAGAAGCTCCACCTACGGACTCCCTCATGTAGGATCCCTTCTCCAAAGCCCCATGGAATATCCCATGGTCCAAGCCCTTCACATGATATCTCCCTTATGTGCGCCTCTCTAAAGCCCTCCATCATGGCCTCTTTGAAACCCAAGGGGTCTCCCCACGGTCACGCCCCCAAGGGGCATTCTTAGCCCTCACGGTCTTCTCATGACCATGAGAAGTCCTCATAGACTCCTTTGGGTCCTCACGCACCAAGTGGTCCCTCACGGACCCCTTGCGGATCAAGATCTCCATGCACACCCCCCTCTCCATATAAATAAGAGTGGGCGATTCATCACATTTTGGACTTCTTGTTGGACTACATCTTCTTAGGCGGTTTGGACTTGGATGGTCCAATAACAAACTGGTTAGAACTCCTTACATGGTTGGGCTTCCTAATTAGTTACAACCAATCAATCAACTAACCAACCAACTGGCTAACCTCCTAACCAATTAACAAACCTAGACCCAACCCCATATCTAATTCGGTTATGTTACAATCTCTCAAAAAACTTTACCCAACAAATCAATATGAGAAAACCCTCAACCTTGGGTCAAGCCCCCTGACCCAATATGACTTTGGGGCCCTTTGATGGGGGATAGATAGGGGTAGGATCATTGGCGAGCCTAGAAGTCACCAAGATTAGGTTTTTTTGATTTTTTTTGTAGGGAGGTGGCGAAGGAATAATAGAGATAGAAGGTGGAAAAATCTGGACTTTCATGGACTTTAAGACTCACACTAACGAAGAGACCTCTCACCTCTAGGGCATTCCACCCACCTCGATACTTGGAGGTGTTAGGATGAATCTCAAAGGATATGAGGGGTAAAGAAGATGGAATCAAGGAAGGGGATAACTAGATAGACCTATCCATCATGTTCTGGGATTGGGCCTCACACCCTCTCCTTATGGAGCGAAAGAAAAGAATCACTCTTTTCTAAAAAAAACTCATTTTTATTCACCAAACTATTTTTTTACAAAGAACTGAGGGTGGTATTTATAAACCTTTCCAACCTTCATTTGAATTTGAATACAAGATAAAAAGATAAGGACGGTTCAAATTCAAATACAAGATAAGGCCCATCCAAATCTCAATCCTAACCAACCTAATCCTAAATCAAATTTCAAATAACTAATCCTAATCAACTAATTTTTTTGAATTTGAATTTATTGAAATCTATGCTACATCGAGATTCATGCTTCATCGAAATTCATTTTGCTTCAAGATCAGTGCTGCTCTGGGATCAGTGCTGATGATGTCCCCATCATTTCTTTGAGGTGGGGAGAACTCGACTCTGTCGAGTTTGGATCAGCGGGATTGTGCTTTGAGATCTGTGCTTTAATTTTATCCTGCTCTGAAAATTATATGGCTCTAGAATTTGTGCAGCTTTGAACTCCGTGCAACTTTGAAACTCATGCAACTTTGGAATCCGTGCAGCTTTGAGGATCATGTAGTGAAATCTGAAGTCAGCAACAGTGAAGGGTAATTACCTTCACGATCGTGCGATGAAGCTTCTCCACGGACCGACAGCAAGGAATAGGAAAGGTTTGCAGAAGGTTCGCCGGCATCAGTGCTAGGAGGAGATGATGGCATGGTCAGGACGGTAGCCGACGAAGTCGACAGTGGCTGGCAATGGCAGCTGGGAGGAGTTCTAGTGGGATGGTCTTCACGTGGATCTGCAGCATAGAAGAAAAGATAGCCGGTTTGCTTGGGGAAAACGGTCGATGGAGGGGCCATGGATGTCTCAACCAATGCTAATGGAGTCGCGTGGGGGTCTTTCGCCAAGATTGGGAGTTGGCTAGAAGTAGGGAGTGGGTGTCATGGGGAAATGAAGCCTTCGCGGAAGGTAGTAGGTGGAAGACGAGCTTGAATGGAGGGGTTTCGCCAGGGAATGGGTTCAGCTGAGATTGGTCTTCTTTCTCCACTGCGGTATTAGTTAATTCTCTAGCAAAAAAAAGGTGTCGGACATTGTGGATGGCTCTGGATGGATGACTGGGTCTTCAACAGTTGTGGAGATGGTGGAAGGGGCCACACGGTAGACAGAATTTCAGGCGACCAGAGGGGTTTTGAAAGAGATGGGTGGCCAGAAGGGGAACAACTTCTCGCTACTTCGAAGGTGGATGGGACACTAGGAAGAAGTGCCATTGATGAATGGTGGTGTCGGGTGACACAATCTATGGGTTGAGGATGAGGAGGTTTGTCTACATCTGGAAGATCTGGTAATAAGGTAGCAGTCGTAGAGGCTCTCCAGTTGGGAGGGATAGCATTAAGGGAGATCCGATGGAATGAGCATCGTGATGCCATGGGCGTGACATGGCTACAAGCTCGGTGGTTCAGTGGCACAGTAGTGGCACAGTACTTCGGCACGGTGGAAGCATGTTGTGGTAACAGGGAGACGGGACGATGTCGGGTAGACCCAGGAAGTTGGCGGTCAGGCTATTGATCGGGAGTTCCCGATGGGGCTGGGTAGAAATGGGATTATATATGGGATTAGAGATGAGATTAGTTGGAAGTTCGGAGAGGGAAGAAGGAAAAAAGTATCGATAATTAAAGGAACAGGGGAAAGAACAATGATGAGGAAGAAAAATGAAGAGAAAGATCTGGGAAAAAAAAATGTGGGATGAGTCGGGGAGATGGCAATACCCTAATCCCTAGCTCTGATACCAAATTGATGGGGGACATATAGGGGTAGGATCATTGGCGAACCTAGAAGTCACCAAAATTAGGGTACTACTAGTTTTCTTTTTTATTTTTTTTTGTAGGGAGGTGGCGAAGGAATAATAGAGATGAAAGGTAGGAAAATCTGGACTTTCATGGACTTTGAGACTCACACTAACGAAGAGACCTCTTACCTCTAGGGTATTCCACCCATCTCGATACTTGGAGACGTTAGGGTGAATCTCAAAGGACATGGGATAAAGAAGATGGAATCAAGGAAGGGGATAACTAGACATGACCTATCATCATGTCCTAGGATTAGGCCTTACACCCTCTCCTTACGGAGCGAAAGAAAAAAATTACTCTTTTCTAAAAAAACTCATTTTTATTCACCAAACTATTTTTTTACAAAGGACTGAGGGTGGTATTTATAAGCCTTTCCAACCCTCATTTGAATTTGAATACAAGATAAAAAGATAAGGATGGTTCAAATTCAAATACAAAATAAGGCATATCCAAATCTCAATCCTAAACAAACTAATCCTAAATCAAATTTCAAATAACTAATCCTAATCAACTAATTTTTTGAATTTGAATTTATTGAAATCTGTGCTACATCGAAATTCATGCTACATCAAAATTCATGCTGCTTTGGGATCAATGTTGATGATGTCCCCATCACCCTTCCCTGAAACACCTCTAGGAACTGCTTGGGACACGCCTCCAAGCTCCCGGGGATCGCCTCTAGCATCCCTGCCATGGCTTCCCAAGTCTCTCCAAGGCTTGGGAGCACCACGCAAAACCCTACAATTCAAACTCTGCAATGCACCACCCGCATGTCCTGTGCAATGCATGCTCTACTAGGCTCCATGCCCTGTGGTGCACCGCCATATCAACAACCATGCAATCGAGGACACTAATCCTTGTGACACGAAACCTGAACTTCTTTCATGAAGAGTATCCCATTAAGGCCACAAGCCCTGTGACACACCGATGGTCCCTCCTAGAAGGGAAACGCTCCACCATGGCTCAGGGCTCAACGGCATGGTGCCCACCCCTCCCACGGAAAATTGCACCGCTAAAGGACAAGATATGTTCTACACCGGCGATCACCCCCAAATAGAAGGATCTTCTCCAGAGGACCGGTTAGACAGGGAAGAGGCTATAGATAAAGGAAAATTCCTCCAAAAAAGGATACAAGAAAAGGGACATCTCAATGAAGCTCCGGGCTTGATCTGGGCCACTCCTACTCATATCAAAATAGAAGAAAGGACCCCTAAAAGGGAAGGAAGTAGCTGGTAAGACTTAGAGAGCAATCAAGCAAGGAACTAGCCAAGAGAATTGAAAAAATGGTGCCCTAAAAGCCAATCATTGTAATGGCATTTCTATGATCTTCCAACTCCTGTATGATATTATTTATCAATAAAAGGCATCTTTTGATTCATCATACTGCTGCATCTTATCAAAATTATGATGAATCCCATAGGTTAGGGCAATGGAATTAGGATTATGATGGAGATCATAATGGTGAGACCTAGGTTTCTATAAACCCTAATCTAAAATGTTCCTAGTTGTTGGATAATCGATTCGGGGATCAATGAATCCGGAAAGACTAGCATATTCTATGTATGCTCGATGGAGAGAGTGGTTGGTCTCACAACCACTTGTGTAGAGACACTAATATAAGGATGTGGGTGCTCATTAGGTTATGAGAGCACTGAACTGATGCGATAAGAGAACATCAAATAGAAGTCTTACTTGTCAAAAGAATGTTCTCTTAGTGGGAGTTGTGCATATGATCTTTAGACTTGAGACTACCATAGTATCTTGTGCACATGAACCCATGTTTTGGTGCATACTTATTCATGGCAATTAAGTCATGTATGGAATGTTTTTGGATATGGTGGATTGTGTATGAAGGTAATGAGTAGGTCAACAAGGAATCGATCACTCCTAGTAAGAGGAGAAGTTATCCCATATGATCTCTTCGAATGATGACTCAGGAAGTCTTTGGCCAAAGCAGGATGAGATTAGATAGGATTTTCTAAACACTCATCAATTGAGTCTTCATTATCGAATTGAGATTCAAAATGATTAAGTGCTAGGGTTTGACATTTATCCATGCCCATCACTTAATCGGGATACAGGGAGATCGAAAGATTGAATTGCATGGCAACTTTTCGCTGAAGGATATTTTGGTACTGTTCACCAAATTTCTCATCTTTCATGTAGGCATGATATGTTACTAGATGTCAATCATGTCTTATGGATTTTCATGAATCAATTTGATTGGGTTCATGAGTCAATTCAAAAGCTGGTTAAAATTGGCAACTTAGATTAGCTCAATTTGACCTAATTAGGTCAATCGGGTTCGATTGGATCGAATCGGCTGGACCTAGACCTACTGCTGGCTAGATGTGAAACCCAAAGGATCATACACATTAGGGAATTGACCTAGGAAGACAATTGGTATTTAATTAGGGTCAAGGGATCCTAATTGATTAGCTAGATTGCACACTAGCATGTGTATGCTAACCTAACTCCTAACCCAATTAAATTGGATCTAAAAGATTGCTAAATTGATTAATGAATTTATAGGAGACCTAAATTGGGTTGTGTCCTAAGTGGGACAAATTTATCAGATTTTATCTGATATTTTTTGGACATGTTATGCGCCATATATGAAGAGTCCAAATGGCATGGGACTCTTGGCACAAAATGGGTGCTCGGCAAATAAAAGGGCGCAGAAGGACTACCTGATAATCACTGATACAGTGATATAGTAAATTAAATTTCCTTTCATTTGACACCCATTTTGCATATCTTTTGACTAGGTCAAATATGTGAAAGGCATGGAGAAAGGTGGCTTGCAAAGTGAAGAGTCGTGACTCTTCATTGTTGGCGCATAGATTTTTGGCACTCAGAAAGGACAAGAGTCCTTTTGCTTGTCACTCACCAAAGCCAGATAAAGTCCAAGGGACTTTATCCTCTTCTCCATGCCTTCTCATATGGGCTTTGACCGGTCAACAAAAGGAAGTTGGCGCACATGAAGAGTTGCGACTCTTCATGTATGGCGCTAATTCCATGAAGTAGAGTCCTTTCGCTTTAAGGAGTTTTAAATCATCGATGCTTCTAAATCAAAAGCCATGTCCCTTGGCCTTCCTGCAATCAATCACTGCCATGTGGCAAGTGAAAAAGTTGGCAAGAAACTTGAAGAGACAGATATATGGTAGTTGGTGTAGGAAATGTCATGACTTTTCAAGATAAGACTCCTTCTCATTGAAGGGTCTTATTTGATCTAATGATTGACAAATCAAAGGCTGATGAGAGGCCATATCCGGTGCCCTCTCCTCTCCTATAAATAGCCATCGGTGTTTAGGTTGATGGTATCTGATTCCATCCTTTCTTTCCTGCATTCACTCACACTCTACCACTAAAGGACAAGATATGTTCTACACCGGCGATCACCCCCAAATAGAAGGATCTTCTCCAGAGGACCGGTTAGACAGGGAAGAGGCTATAGATAAAGGAAAATTCCTCCAAAAAAGGATACAAGAAAAGGGACATCTCAATGAAGCTCCGGGCTTGATCTGGGCCACTCCTACTCATATCAAAATAGAAGAAAGGACCCCTAAAAGGGAAGGAAGTAGCTGGTAAGACTTAGAGAGCAATCAAGCAAGGAACTAGCCAAGAGAATTGAAAAAATGGTGCCCTAAAAGCCAATCATTGTAATGGCATTTCTATGATCTTCCAACTCCTGTATGATATTATTTATCAATAAAAGGCATCTTTTGATTCATCATACATCTTATCAAAATTATGATGAATCACATAGGTTAGGGCAATGGAATTAGGATTATGATGGAGATCATAATGGTGAGACCTAGGTTTCTATAAACCCTAATCTAAAATGTTCCTAGTTGTTGGATAATCGATTCGGGGATCGATGAATCCGGAAAGACTAGCATATTCTATGTATGCTCGATGGAGAGAGTGGTTGGTCTTACAACCACTTGTGTAGAGACACTAATATAAGGATGTGGGTGCTCATTAGGTTATGAGAGCACTGAACTGATGCGATAAGAGAACATCAAATGGAAGTCTTACTTGTCAAAAGAATGTTTTCTTAGTGGGAGTTGTGCATATGATCTTTAAACTTGAGACTACCATAGTATCTTGTGCACATGAACCCATGTTTTGGTGCATACTTACTCATGGCAATTAAGTCATGTATGGGATGTTTTTGGATATGGTGGATTATGTATGAAGGTAATGAGTAGGTCAACAAGGAATCGATCACTCCTAGTAAAAGGAGAAGTTATCCCATATGATCTCTTCGAATGATGACTCAGGAAGTCTTTGGTCAAAGCAGGATGAGATTAGATAGGATTTTCTAAACACTCATCAATTGAGTCTTCATTATCGAATTGAGATTCAAAATGATTAAGTGCTAGGGTTTGACATTTATCCATGCCCATCACTTAATCGGGATACAGGGAGATCGAAAGATTGAATTGCATGGCAACTTTTCGCTGAAGGATATTTTGGTACTGTTCACCAAATTTCTCATCTTTCATGTAGGCATGACACGTTACTAGATGTCAATCATGTCTTGTAGATTTTCATGAATCAATTTGATTGGGTTCATGAGTCAATTCAAAAGCTGGTTAAAATTGGCAACTTAGATCAGCTCAATTTGACCTAATTAGGTCAATCGGGTTCGATTGGATCGAATCAGCTGGACCTAGACCTACTGCTGGCTAGATGTGGAACCCAAAGGGTCATACATATTAGGGAATTGACCTAGGAAGACAATTGGTATTTAATTAGGATCATGGGATCCTAATTGATTAGCAAGATTGCACACTAGCATGTGTATGCTAACCTAACTCCTAACCTAATTAAATTGGATCTAAAAGATTGCTAAATTGATTAATGAATTTATAGGAGACCTAAATTGGGTTGTGTCCTAAGTGGGACAAATTTATCAGATTTTATCTGATATTTTTTGGACATGTTATGCGCCATATATGAAGAGTCCAAATGGCATGGGACTCTTGGCACAAAATGGGTGCTCGGCAAATAAAAGGGCGCAGAAGGACTACCTGATAATCACTGATACAGTGATATAGTAAATTAAATTTCCTTTCATTTGACACCCATTTTGCATATCTTTTGACTAGGTCAAATATGTGAAAGGCATGGAGAAAGGTGGCTTGCAAAGTGAAGAGTCGTGACTCTTCATTGTTGGCGCATAGATTTTTGGCACTCAGAAAGGACAAGAGTCCTTCTGCTTGTCACTCACCAAAGCCAGATAAAGTCCAAGGGACTTTATCCTCTTCTCCATGCCTTCTCATATGGGCTTTGACCGGTCAACAAAAGGAAGTTGGCGCACATGAAGAGTTGCGACTCTTCATGTATGGCGCTAATTCCATGAAGTAGAGTCCTTTCGCTTTAAGGAGTTTTAAATCATCGATGCTTCTAAATCAAAAGCCATGTCCCTTGGCCTTCCTGCAATCAATCACTGCCATGTGGCAAGTGGAAAAGTTGGCAAGAAACTTGAAGAGACAGATATATGGTAGTTGGTGTAGGAAATGTCATGACTTTTCAAGATAAGACTCCTTCTCATTGAAGGGTCTTATTTGATCTATTGATTGACAAATCAAAGGCTGATGAGAGGCCATATCCGGTGCCCTCTCCTCTCCTATAAATAGCCATCGGTGTTTAGGCTGATGGTATCTGATTCCATCCTTTCTTTCCTGCATTCACTCACACTCTACCACTCACTCTCCTTGTCTCTCCTTCCCTTGTTAGAGTTTAGGTCTTGTCTTAAAACAAGTCCATCATTTTAAGACAAGGGTTTAGGAAGAGATTTAGGAAGTGGAAAAGGGAGTGAAGAGAGGATTTGGAGAGGGCTCAAAGTGCTCTACTATAGGGCAAAGGTCTGAGCAAGGAAGGAGAGGATGCCAAAGGAAGAAGGGCCATCAGAAGAGTCCCCAGTGGCTTAAGCAACCTACCAAGGAGGGCTTCCTAGTTCGATTCCTGTGTGGATAACCTCTGGAGGGCATGCACTTGTATGCCTAGTGGAGAGAAGAAGGAATTAGCATTCCAGGTATTTTTCCTAATACTAATTACATGACTTGTTAATTGAAATGAAATAAGTGACCTTGGGCTTAGGGTTTCTAGTTGTTAGGGTTTTCAAGAAAGAAATTTTTGAAATCCATGCTTTCGCTATGCCATCGAATCCCTAGAAACCCAATAAGAATCTCCCAGCTCTCTATCTCCACTCTAACCTATCTTTTCATTTTGATTCAACCTCTCACCCTCTACGCGGAGAGTCCCCAAGCTCTTCACCATAGAGGTTCTGTTCCCCTTGATCATCCTGAATTGACTTGATTGTCAGAGTGTCCCCACCAGAATCCCTGACCAGGGTCTCCTCTTTTTTGCAGGCCATGCCTGAAGAGGATCTAGCACCCAACCGAAGCCCGACGAGTTCATGCCATGTCAGAGCTGCAGGCCACGACAATCTTGGTGGCAACAATTACTATTGGCCAACTATACATCAAGATGCTATGAATTATGTTAAGAAGTGTGACCAGTAGTATTCCAAAGTACAATAGTAGTTAGCTACCCCACTAACTCCAATCTATGCTCTATGGCCTTTCCTTAGTGGTGGATAGACATACTAGGTCTATTCTCACCAGCTTCCGTGCAGTGAAGATTCTTATTAGTGGCTATTGATTACTTCATAATGATAGAAAAGTATCCTAAGAGCCAATCTTTATGAGGGTCTTTTTATAAACTTCCAGCTCATGTATGACATATTTTTCATATTAATAAAGGCATTTGATTCATCTATACAGCTGTGTCATGTTTTTGTTGATTATGATGAACCCCATAGAATATGGCAATGGAATTAGGGTTATGATAAAATAACAGTGAGACCTAATTCCTATATACCCTAATCTAGAATGTTCCTAGTCATTGGACCATCGATTCAGGGATCGATGAATTCGGAAAGACTAGCTTATCCTATGTATGCTCAGTTGATAAGGGTGTTGATCTCACAACCACTTTTGTAGAGACACTAATACAAGGATAAGGGTGCTTATCAGGGTATGAGTACACTGGGCTGATCCGTACCGAGACTGTCTTATGGAAGTCTTACTACTTGTCAAAAGATAGATCCCAGAGTAGAAGTTGTGCAGTGATCTTTAGACCTGAGGTCACCATGGTTCCTTGTGCACACTAAGCCATACTTTGGTTCATACTCATTCATACCATTGCGACATGTACGGGGTATTCTAGGTATGGTGGAAGGTGTACAAAGGACATGAATGGACCAACAAGGAATCGATCTTTCCTAGTAAGAGGAATTGTTATCCTATGCAATCTCTTCGATGAGTGACTCAAGGAGCCTTTGATCAAAGCAGGATGAGATTAGAATTGGTTTCTAATCAGTCATCAGCTGAGTCCTCATGATCGAGATGAGATTCGATATGATTAAGTGTAAGGATTTGACATATATCCATACCTATCACTTAATCGGGATAATGGGAGATTGAAAGATTGAATTGCACGGTAACTTACTACTGAAGGGTACTTTGATAATTTTCACCAAATTTCTCATCTTCTAGATAGGCATGACACGTTGCTAGACATCAATCTTGTCTTGTAGGTTTTCATGAACCAATTGATTTGGTTTCATGAGTCAATTCGATGTGTGATTCGAATTAAACAATTAGGTGAGCTAATTTGACCTAATTAGGTCAATCAGGTTCGATCAGATCGAATCAACTCAAACCTAAACCTATTGCTAGCTAGATGTGGAACCCAATGGGTCACACACATTAGGGAGTCAGCCTAAGAACTCAATTGACATTTAATTAGGGTCAAGGGATCCTAATTGGTTAGCTAGATTTCACACTAGCATGTGTAGGCTGACCTAATCTCCTAACCTAACTGAATTGGATCTGAAAGGTTGCTAAATAGACTAACCAATTTATGAGAGACCTAGATTGGGTTGAGTTCTAAGTGGGACAAATTTATCAAATTTTATCTGATATTTTTTGGATATTTTATGCACCATATATGATGAGTCCAAAAGGCATGGGACTCTTGATGCCTAAGTGATACCTCTGCATTCAAAAGGACACACAGGGACCAATTGACCTCCAATATGAAAACAAATTATATGGTTGGAAGGTAGATTTGATTCCCTTTCATATGACACCCATATTTCATATACTTTGACTAAGTCAAAGGTATCATATGGCATGGAGAAGTTGGTGCAAAGTGAAGAGTCCCGTCTCTTAACTTTGGCGCTAATTCAAGTAAGCAGAGTCCTTCTGCTTTAAGTCCTTTTGAATCACCGATGCTTCTCATTCATAGGTCATATCCCTTGGCTTTATTTTAACTAGAAATTCCAAGTGGCAAAGGGAGAAGTCGGATAAAAAAAATTGAAGGGACTTGAATTAGACGGTTGGCACATAAAGGGACATGGTGTTTCAAGATAAGACTCCTTCTTAGTGAAGGGTCTTATTTGATCTGTGTTTGGACAGATCAAAGGCTGATGAGAAGGCTTATCTGGAACCTCCCACTCTCATATAAATATCCATCGGTATTTGTTCTGAAGGGATCATATTTTTGGTTTCTTTCTTACACACTTACATCTATCCACCTTGTCTCTTCCTTCCCTTGTTAGGACTAAGGTCTTCCTTTAAGACAAGTCTGCCATTTTAAGACAACGGTTTAGGAAGAGAATTAGAAAGTGATAGAAAGAGAGAAGAAAGATTTTGGAGAGGGCTTAGAGTACTCTACTGGAGGGCGAAGGTCTAAGCAAGGAAGGAGAGGCTGTCGAAGAAAGAAAGTCCATCGAAAGAGTCCCAATTGATCAAGCAACCTACAAGGGAGAGGTTCCTAGGTTTGATTCCTGTGTAGATCACCATTGGAGGGCTTGCACTTGTGAGCCTCATGGAAAGGATTGGATTTCAGCAATCCAAGTATGTTTTTCTGACTCCATTTATGTTTTATTAATTGGTATTGCATAAGGGGTTCCTGGGAATTAGGATTTTCTGGCTAATTAGGATTTCATGCTTTGAATTTTTGTTTTGAAATTTACTTCCGCATGCTGCATGATTCCCGACACCCTGGAAGAATTCCTATCAGTCGTATCAGAGCCATCCTTGTGGCAAACCAGTTATGAACCATTTTTGGAGTTTTATGAAATTCCACTATCCGAGCTGACCTGAACCCTATCGAGTCGACCTGACCAAATTATATGCATGATTTATGGTTTCTTTATGAAATGACATGATAATGCAATTGTATGAAATTTTGCATATTAGGGTAATATGTTTACTTTTAGTTTTTATGAAATGCATGATATTATGTCAAGTATGAAATTATGCATGTTGATTGAACCAAGTAACTGCTTTGGATTGGGTTAGTTACCATGGCCGTCCGGTCATAGGATCCAAGTAGGGTTTAAAGGCCCCCTCCTCCCATTCAATGGGTCTCCTATGGTGTGTAAGGTTGCCGCTGTGGCCATATCCCATGAAAAAGTGAGTTGAAAGGTATTTTTATGTATCTATCATGCCTTGATTTGCATATTAGCTATAATATGCTTGTCTAATATAACATGTTATATTATGATGTTATGTTATGATGATATGTTACATGTTTATACATGTTATAAGCATAGTAATCATGATAATTTAGAATGTGTTTTGAGACCATCAAAAGCCCTCATCAAAATTATATTTAGTCATAGCAAAAAACTTAATCATGATGCAAAACCAATTAGGGTTTGATCAGCCAATTGTTATCTAGGCAAGTGGTTCTGGGAAGGTAAAGGGAATGAGGTTTTTAATTAGTTCCGTTGTTTGACCTGGCCAATCTAATTGGTATCTAAGGAAAGCAACGGGGGGACCCCCTCACCCCTCCCACTCACCTAGCCAATTTGGTCACATCTAAACCCTATTTTGGTAATGCTGATTGGTTAAGTAAGCTATAATATGCCTTCCTTCATGCTAAGACATATTCATGTCAAGACTATAGTAGGTTTGTTGTGTGATACAAGGTCTACTATAGAGTTTAATGTGAAATTTGTCTTTGTGCACTTAGTGCTTTATGGCATGATTGGAGTTGTTGCTTTGTTGTGTGATACAAGGGCAACAATGTTCAATCATGGCTGTATAGAAATGAAGGGTTTGACTAAACTAAGACATTATAGTTTATTATGTGACACAAGGCTATAAGTGTCTTAGAGGCAAAGATAATTGTTGAGAATTGCATAAGTTGTAATTGGAAAGGTTGTCCTACCTTTGAACTCATTAGTGTTTGTTGTGTGACACAAGGCACTAATGAGGGATCAGGATCTCAACCCCACTAAGGAAACCAGGAAGGTTTCTCGCTTACCATAGTTGAGGGTTATGGTATTCGAATAAAATAGTGGGAGACATAATTAGATATAAAGTCCTTATCTAGTTATGTCTGTCATCATTGAATGGTCTGCTATTATTGTTCTTTAATTAAATGTAGGACATTTATTTTAATGGCTTCAAACTTATCACTAAGGGGCATCTTGGATGCCAACAAGTTAACCGTCCAAATTATGTGGACTGGCTGAGGAACCTGAGGATTGTTTTAACTCAGGAGAAGCTTTCATATATACTTGATTCTCTAGATCCAGTGGTGATTGGAGAGGATGCATCAGAGGAGGAAATTACCATACATAGAATGTGGCAAAATGATAGTACAATTGTCAGGTGCATCATGTTGGCCTCGATGAGCAACGAGCTCCAAAGGCAACATGAAGGTATGGAACCTCAGTCCATATTGCTCAATCTAAAGGAGCTTTATGGAGAGCAAAGTAAGGCTGCTCAATACGAGATATCAAAGCAGTTGTTCTAAGCATGGATGAGTGAGGGTTCACCTGTGCAAACCCATGTGCTTAAAATGATTGACTTGATCACTTGATTGGATCAATTAGGATTTGTCATGGATGGTGAACTCAATCAGGACATGATCCTACAGTCACTCCCAGATTCCTTCTCTCAGTTTGTTCTTAATTATCATATGAACAAACCAAATGCTTCATTGCAAGAGTTGCTTAACATGTTTAAGACAGCTGAGAGCCACTCTAAAGGAGATAAGGCTCAGGTGCTTCTTGTTGATAGAAAGAAGCAAGCAATGAAGAATGGTATGAAGAGAAAATTCCACCCTAAGAAGAGCATCCAGAAGAAGAATAAGAAAGTTAAGAAGGCTGATGGAGCCTATTTCCATTGCAGTAAGACTGGGCATTGGAAGAAGAACTGCAAGGTTTACCTTGCAAATGTGAAGCAAGATGCAAGTGGTGCATCTAAACGTTTGTACATGATACAAACTAATTTATCATTGATGCTTCCATTTCTAATTCATGGGTATTGGATATCGCATGTGGATCTCACATATGCAATTCATTGCATGGACTCCATAGAATTAGAAGCCTGAAGAGGGGTGACTTCAAGCTGCATGGGGCTAGTGGTGAAGCCATACATGCTGAAGCTATGGGTACCTATCTTCTATTATTACCTTCGGGTAATGTGATAAAGCTAGAAAATGCTTCTATGTACCAGATATTATTAGAAACATTATTTCCATACCCTCATTATTACAACAGGGATATGAAATAATTGTAAAGAGCAGTGGCTACTCTATTCTTTAAAATAATAAAGTATTTGGACATGGATGTTTTATAAATGGTCTTCTAACTTTGCAACTCAATGAAAAAGTTTTTCTTATTGATGATAAGAAAAGGAAAAGAGATCATGACAATGTCACATATCTCTGGCACTACCGATTGGGTCATATCAGTGAGTCAAGGATAAACAAGTTAGTCAAAGATAATTACTTTGACTCTGATGATTTCCAATCATTAGGAACTTGTGAATCTTATCTCAAAGGAAAAATGACCAAGTGTCCATTCACTAGACATGGAGAGAGGGCAACTGAATTGTTAGGTCTAATACATACTGATGTATGTGGTGGACCTATGTCAACTCAGGCCAGAGGAGGATATTCTTATTTCATCACATTTATTGATGATTTATCAAGGTTCGATCATGTGTATCTTTTAAAACACAAGTTCGAAGCCTTTGATAAGTTTAAAGAATATCAGAATATGGTTGAAAAATAAACTGCATTTAGTATTAAAGCTCTTCGGTCTGATCGAGGAGGTGAATACCTATCGGTGAGTTTCCGAACCATCTCAAGGACAAAGGAATTATATATAAATGGACCCCTCCTTATACACCCCAGTTAAATGGAGTGGTAGAAAGGAGAAATCGCACCTTGTTAGACTTGGTGAGGTCGATGATGAGCTTCACAGATCTTCCTACTTCCTTCTGGGGACATGCCCTAGATACTACTGCATACATATTAAATAGGGTTCCATTTAAATCAATGAATAACACTCCATATGAATTATGGAATGGCAAAAGACCAAATCTTAAATATTTGAAGATATGGGGTTGCCATGCTTATGTTAAGAATACCTTTGGACATAAGCTAAGTGAAAGGGCTGATAAATGCAGGTTTGTTGGTTATTCAAAAGAGAATGTTGGATACCTCTTTTATAATGCTACTGAACAAAAAATAATTGTCAGTAGGCATGCTACATTCTTGGAACAAGAGTTTATCCAAGAAGGATGTAGTGATTATTCACTTGAGTTTTGTGAAGAACATAACCAACAAAATGGTGAGCCTTCAAGAGAAGTTCCTCAACCAGAGATTCTTATGGATTAAGAACAACTACAATACACACACTTCCTCTCCGAAGGTCAGAGAGGGTGCAGGGAGCACCTCTCATATATAGTTTTGTCATCGGGGATGACAATGAAGCCAGTATCATACAGGATGATGATCCTGTGACCTATCGGAAGCTGTCAAGAGTAGAGACTCTGACAAGTGGCTTGGCTTCATGAAATCTAAAATGGACTCCATGTATTCCAATCAGGTTTGGACTTTGGTAGATCCACCTGAAGGAATTAACCCAATAGGGTGTAAATGGGTCTTCAAGAAAAAGATTGGAGTAGATGGTCAAGTTGAGACCTACAAGGCTAGACTGGTAGCAAAAGGTTTCAGACAAAAATATGGTGTAGACTATGATGAAACCTTTTCTCCAATAGCCATGCTCAAGTCCATTCGGATACTGCTTGCCATAGCATCATACCATGACTATGAGATCTGGCAGATAGATGTAAAGACTGCTTTTCTCAATGGAAACCTTGAGGAAGAAGTCTATATGTCACAGCCAGAGGGTTTTGTCTCAAGTGGGAGACCAAATCAGGTATGCAAATTAAAGAAGTCCATTTATGGACTTAAGCAAGCATCGAGGAGTTGGAACATTTGTTTTGATAAAACAATCAAAGGATTTGGTTTTGTCAAAAATGTGGATGAACCATGTGTGTACAAGAAGACAAGTGGGAGTACATTTGTTTTCTTGGTTTTGTATGTGTGCGGTATACTGATCATTGGGAATGATATCCCAATGTTGCAGTTGGTTAAAACTTGGCTATCATCAAAATTTTTCATGAAGGATTTGGGAGAGGCATACTATATACTAGGTATAAGGATCTATAAAGATAGATCCAAAAGGATGCTGGGCTTATCCCAATCCAGGTACATTGACTTAGTGTTGAAGAGATTTAACATGGATGGAAGTAAGAAAGGTTTCTTGCCTCTAAGTCAAGGCATCTAAGAAAATGTCTCCTAAGACATCAGAAGAAAGAGAGAGGATGGCTATGATTCCTTATGCTTCAATTGTAGGATCAATAATGTATGCCATGTTATATACCAGGCCTGATGTCACTTATGCCTTAGGCATAGTGAGCAGGTTTCAGGCAGATCCAGGGGAGGATCATTGGAAAGCTGTGAAAAATATTCTTAAGTACCTGAGAAAGACTAAAGATATTTTTCTAGTATATGGATGATCTAAGTTAAAACTAGAAGGTTATACAGATTCTAGATTTCAATCAGATTCAGTTGATAGTATATCGGGATATGTCTTCACCTTGAATGGTGGAGCAGTGAGTTGGAAGAGTACAAAGCAGACTATAATAGTTGACTCAGTCACTGAGGCAGAGTACATAGCTGCTAGTGAAGCCACGAAGGAAGCTGTCTGGATGAAGAAATTCATCATGGAATTGGGAATGGTTCCTAATGTACAACAGCCAGTGCCATTATACTATGATAACACTGGGGCTGTTGCACAAGTTAAGGAACCAAGGTCTCATCACTAGTCCAAGCACATACTAAGACAGTTCCACCTCATTCGAGAGATTATTGAAAGACAAGATATTATCATTGAATGAGTTGACAAAAAGAACAATATAGCAAACCCATTCACTAAAGCATTAGCCAAGCAGCAGTTAGATCGTCACTTAGATTGTATGGGCATACAATACAAGGGCGATTGGCTTTAGTGTAAGTGGGAGTTTGATAGAAAAGTGCCCTAAGAGCCAATCTTTATGAGGGTCTTTTTGTAAACTTCCAGCTCATGTATGACATATTTTTCATATAAATAAAGTCATTTGATTCATCATATACTGTTGTGTCATGTTTTTGTTGATTATGATGAATTTCATAGAATAGGGCAATGGAATTAGGATTATGATAAAATAACAGTGAGACCTAATTCCTATAAACCCTAATCTAGAATGTTCCTAGTCATTGGACCATCGATTCGGGGATCGATGAATCTGGAAAGACTAGCTTATCCTATGTATGCTCAGTTGATGAGGGTGGTTGATCTCATAACCACTTGTGTAGAGACACTAATATAAGGATAACGGTGCTCATCAAGGTATGAGTATACTGGACTGATCCATACCGGGACTATCTTATGGATGTCTTACTACTTGCCAAAAGATAGATCCCATAGTAGAAGTTGTGCATGTGATCTTTAGACCTGAGGTCACCATGGTTCCTTATGCATACTAAGCCAAACTTTGATTCATACTCATTCATGCCATTGCAACATGTACGGGGTGTTCTGGGTATGGTGGAAGGTGTACGAAGGATGTGAGTGGACCAACAAGGAATCGATCTTTCCTAGTAAGAGAAATTGTTATCCTATGCAATCTCTTTGATGAGTGACTCAAGGAGCCTTTGATCAAAGCAGGATAAGATTAGAATTGGTTTCTAATCAGTCATCAGCTGAGTCCTCATGATCGAGATGAGATTCGATATGATTAAGTGTTAGGGTTTGACATATATCTATACCTATCACTTAATCGGGATAATGGGAGATCGAAAGATTGAATTGCACGGTAACTTACTACTAAAGGGTACTTTGATAATTTTCACCAAATTTCTCATCTTCTGGGTAAGCATGACACATTGCTAGACATCAATCTTGTCTTGTAGGTTTTCATGAACCAATTGATTTGGTTTTATGAGTCAATTCGATGTGTGATTCGAATTGGATAATTAGGTGAGCCAATATGACCTAATTAGGTCAATTGGGTTCGATCGGATCGAATCGACTCAAACCTAAACCTACTGCTTGCTAGATGTAAAACCCAATGGGTCACACACATTAGGGAGTCAGCCTAGGAACTCAATTGACATTTAATTAGGGTCAAGGGATCCTAATTGGTTAGCTAGATTGCACAATAGCATGTGCAGGCTGACCTAATCTCCTAACCCAATTAAATTGGATCTGAAAAGTTGCTAAATGGACTAACCAATTTATGGGAGACCTAGATTGGGTTGATTCCTAAGTGGGATGAATTTATCAGATTTTATCTAATATTTTTTGGACATTTTATGTGCTATATATGAAGAGTCCAAAAGGCATGGGACTCTTGATGCCTAAGTGACACCTTTGCATTCAAAAGGGTGCACAAGGACCAATTGACCTCCAATCTGAAAACAAATTATATGGTTGGAAAGTAGATTTGATTCCCTTTAATATGACACCCATAGTGCATATACTTTAACTAGGTCAAAGATATCATATGGTATGGAGAAGTTGGTGCAAAGTGAAGAGTCGCGTCTCTTCACTTTGGCGCTAATTCAAGTAAGCAGAGTCCTTCTGCTTTAAGTCCTTTTGAATCACCAATGCCTTTCATTCATAAGTCACATCCCTTGGATTTATTTTAACTAGAAATTCCAAGTGGCAAAGGAAGAAGTCGGATAAAAAAATTAAAGGGACTTGAATTAGGCGGTTGGCGCATAAAGGGACATAGTGTTTCAAGATAAGACTCCTTCTTAGTGAAGGGTCTTATTTGGTCTATGTTTGGACAGATCAAAGGTGGATGAGAAGGCTTATCTGGCACCTCCCCCTCTCCTATAAATAGCCATCGGTATTTGTTCTAAAGGGATCATATTTTTGGTTTCTTTCTTACACTCTTACATTTATCCACCTTGTCTCTTCCTTCCCTTGTTAAGACATAGGTCTTCCTTTAAGACAAGTCTGCCATTTTAAGACAAGGATTTAGGAAGAGAATTAGAAAGTGATAGAAAGAGAGAAGAGATATTTTGGAGAGGGCTTAGAGTGCTCTATAGGAGGGCAAAGGTCTAAGCAAGGAAGGAGAGGCTGCCGAAGGAAGAAAGTCCATCGGAAGAGTCCCAATTAATCAAGCAACCTACAAGGGAGAGGTTCCTAGGTTTGATTCCTGTGTGGATCACTGTTGGAGGGCTTGCACTTGTGAGCCTCATGGAAAGGATTGGATTTCAGCAATCCATGTATGTTTTTCTGACTCCATTTATGTTTTATTAATTGGTATTGCATAAGGGGTTCCTGGGAATTAGGGTTTTCTAGCCAATTAGGGTTTCGTGCTTTGAGTTTTTGTTTTGAAATTCACTTCTGCATGCTGCATGATTTCCAGTACCCTGGGAGAATTTCCATCACATAAAATAGATTGAAGCCGAACCACTTGCAAAAATCACTGAAGCATGAGTAAAGAATTTTATATGAAAATTCATTATTTGCTATTATGGTCTTCCCGAGTCATTATTACAGTTAACAATTGATAGTTTAGTGGCTTTATGTTGGTTAAATTTTGTGATGACTTGGGCATAAAGAACCATTTCACTACTATAAGCCACCCCCAAGCTAATGGGAAGGCCAAAATTACTAACCAAATTTTCTTGCAGGGATTGGAGACCTGACTCGATCATGCTAAACAGTCATGGCTAGATGAACAGCCCCATGTTTTATGGGCCTATCGGACTACGTGGAAAATCCCGATAGGCAAAACTATTTTCAATCTTGCCTTTGAGACTGAAGCCATGATCCCTTTAGAACTGGGTCTACCTTTCTTTCAAGTCAAGAATTATCATGATGATGGCAATTTATAGCACCTACGGATGAACATGGACCTCTTGGAAGAGGCCCAAGAGTGAGCTAAAGTAAGGATGGCAGCCTATCACTAGAAGGTCACCAAGTACCATGGGAACAAGGTTCAAACAAGTTCTTCGAAGTTGGAGATCTCATGCCTTGATGAGCTGAGCTATCCCAGCCGACCATTCAAGAAAATTTATCCCCAAACTAAGAGGGGCCATATAAGGTGGAAGAAGTCATTCGACCTGGGATCTATTGCTTGGTGCAATTAGATGGGACATTTTTGCCCCACCTATGGAACTCCGAGAACCTATGGAAGTATTATCAATGATGTAACCCTTTCTTCTTTTATATCATGTTCATTTTGTATTTAGATACGATAATACTTCACAGGGGGGGTATTTCCAAGGAACCAATGGGGGACCGACCCCTGGATGGAAAAATATATTAATACATATATATAAATACAAGGTGTGATGACTAGGAACTTTTATGAATAATGGCTAAGAATTATGCAAAGGCTGTGAGAAGATCCCATGGAGGCTACGTCCACCCGAGAATACATACCATAGTCAAAAGTAGCGAAGGCTCCACCTCAAAAAGCCAAAATGCTCTTCAACTGCATCGAAGCGGCCAGTGACCCTCTCACTTCCTAAAGACTTGGTTGCAACCAAGAGGGGCACTGGATGAGTGGAAAGGGCAAAGAGAATGAAGACCTTAGAGGTGGACCCGCATCCCTACCTCCCTCATACCCTAACCTAGTTGACACTAGGTGATGAGAGAGAACCGAGAGGTGAGGTGCGTGGATTGAAGCCTCCTCCAGTTCCATCCCCTGGCCAGTGAGAGAAGCAGCAACATAGTCAAACCACTGACCATTTCCAACACCTCCCATTCCAAGATAAGCATTTGCCACCATGCTTTCTATTTTATTGGAATAGGGTTCTAAGGAAGAACCCTCCTGGAGGGAAGGGATAGCTGATAATTATATTATGTACACATATAAAAGCATTAATTTAATAATTAAACTATCTTTATTTATATTAAATTAATATTTTATATATTATTTATATAATAAAAGACTATCATTATAAAGAGCTTAATTTTGGAGTTCAATAGTACAAACAGCACATGAATCGGAGTTTAAATGAGTCCAGAATTCAATTTTAAAATTTATTAAAGAAAATACATAGATTTTAAAGTAGCGGTCCACCATGGGCTGGCCGCTTGGTCTACGGATGCCCTTCTGGTCCATGGGCAGCCATTGCTGCTGGTCCATGGACCCTGTCCATGGACCATAATTTTTTTCAAGCTCTGTCCTCGCCAAAAAAGCCATCGAGGAGATTTCCCTCATCGCCTGGAGCTTTCCCTCCTCACCGGGAGCCTTCCCTCGCTGCCCAGCCCCTCGCCGGCTAGCGAAGCCGCTTGAAGCTACTGGAAAAATTACTACCCTATTCCTCCCAGTTCTCCACCCAAACATCCACTGATCATGGCCTGCCGCCATTCTTTTTGAGCCACCACCCACCATCTTCCATTACCGCTCATTTGCATCTGAGCCGCCCTCTCCTCCACCAAAGTCCACCACATACTACTTGATGCAGAACAAATAAGATGATGCGATGCGGAAGTAAATTAAGACTTTTTTTTTTTTTTTGTTAGAAGTTGGCTTGACTCAAAAACAAGGCTAACTAATATTGAAAGAAAATATGCACTGAAAGAAAGCACAATTCAAAAGAGTAGATTATCAGAGTAACAAAGAAGTAGGATCGCTGGGGATTGAGAAACCCCCAGACCTAGGGTTTACTCCTCTTTCAAGAAACAGATGAAGAGAGAAGAGAAGGTTTTATACCTGACTGTGATATCTCTCTTTGCTTTAATTGCCTTCTCGAGCAGATTGTAGGATCCTTTGAGACGGGGTGTCTTCGCAATGGATCCTCGGATTGTAGTCCTATGGCAAGGTTGGCCTTCTTCTCGTACTCTGGATCTGGAAAGGATGAAGAACAAGATAAGGATGTAAGAAACTCAAGGAAGAGACCTTTACCTGGGATAGCTCCGGACTGCTCGAACTTTGAAGATGAGGGAAGAGTATGGAGGTGGCGGTGGAAGATGGAGTGGATTTAGGGTTTGGCTGGTAGGGCGGCGGCTTGCAGATGAAAAGGACCTAGGGCTTGATATAGTGGGTGGTGGCTTGGAGAAGGAGATGGCGGCCTTGAATGAAGTGGGAATAGGGTTTAGGAATTTGGGTGTTGGCGGCTAGGATGATGAAAGGAAATTAGGGTTGGCGGCCAGGGATGAAAGCGAGGCAGGGTGTTGGTAACTTTGGAGATCTCTCACCTCCTCAAGGCTCCAATGGGACCCAGATTTACTCCCTCACGGAGCTCAACACTCAAAGAAGTGCGGAAGAAGAGAACACAAGGTTGCTCAACATAAGAAAAGATTTCATTTACTCATTCTCAAAAGATTACATAAGGGTCCAATATATAGACCTTGCAAGAGAAACAAAATTACACTACTTCCCATGTGGGACTAAACATTCATCCTAAGCATGAAAAACTTTCCCTTGACCGACCAGGCTTCTTTCCTTGGAGTGGGTGGCCTCAAATGCAAGGTGATGGCTTCATATGGCAGGTATGTGGGGCACCTCCTAGTTCTTCTCCTTAAGTCATGGGTTTTCCTTCCATGACAAGCTCTTTCTTGGAAGAAAATACTCATCTCCTAGCCTTTCTCCCCAAGACTAGGCTCCTTCCATTCATAGCCAGGTACTTTAGGCAGGTGTGGGTGCCTACCTTGAAGTCCTCTTCAAGAAAAAATCCCCTGCTCCTTTAGCTTGGTTACTTTTGGCAGCTTGTGGGCGCCTTCCTTGACTTCTCCTAAGAAAATTTTCTTGCTCTCTTGGACGTGGGGACCAGGGACACTGGGATGAAATGTGGCACCAACTGGTCCTAGGAGTGTGGCTGGGAGTGTGGCGTCCACTTGCATTTGGCCTTGGAAGAAAAAATGACGCCCTAGGGAATGGCGCCAACCAGGACTTGACTTGGACTTAGACTAAGTCAACATGACTCAATAAAATGAAATGCAGACTCAAAGAAATAAAATAATCTGGTTGACCAAGTCAACCCTTATTACAAACCCTAATCTTCAGGCAAGGTCATTCAGAGATCCAGATGGAACCCTGAAATCTTCTTCTGATTCTGGTAACCGCACCAATTCTCCCGGGATGGGAGGAACTCGACCCTGTCGAGTAAGGCTCAAGTTGGCTATGGTATCTCTCCAAGAGATCTGGATCCAGCTCTTGTAATTCATCTCGAGAGATCCAAGAGTCATCAGAATCTGGCCTTCCTTGCCAGCTGACCAGGTATCTTTGGTATCCTTGATTACGAGTAGAGATAACCTGATCGTCTAGGATCTTTTCAATCTGTTCTTTCCTCACTGGCCAGTTTGTTGGTGGACACACAGGGTTGGGTTCACTCTCAAGAACAGGATTAGGCTCAAAAGGCTCACTGGGAATCACAGCTGGCTCTCTATACTCTACTAGGTCTGTAATGTTAAAAGTGGGGCTAATGCCTAGTTTTGGAGGCAACTCGAGCACATAGGCATTGGATCCTACTCTTTTTACCACTCTAAATGGTCCAGCTCCTCTAGCATGTAACTTTATAATGGTTCCAGGAGGAAACCATTCAGGCCTTAACCTAATCATTACATAGTCTCCCTCAACAAAAGTTTTGACTCACCTTTGAGAATCAGCCAACTTCTTATAAGTTTCATTACTTAAATTTATTTTGGCATGAATTTCTTTATGCAAGTCTTTTATATGCTGTGCAAAAACTTCAGCAGACTCGGAGACTTGTGTGTGGACTGGTAAAGGGGCTAGGTTAAGAGGTGTGTGAGGTTTGTACCCATGCACAATTTCAAATGGACTCTTACCTGTAGACCTATTGACCGAGTCATTGTATGCAAACTCAGCCCTAGGTAAGTACAAATCCCAATTCCTAGTGTTTTCACCCACAAGACATCTTAGCAGATTGCCTAAGATATGGTTCACTACCTCGGTTTGCCCATCAGTTTGGGGATGATAGGCAGTTGAAAACTTAAGTTTTGTCCCTAACTTATGCCAAAGGGTTTTCCAAAAATAGCTGGTGAACCGGACATCCCTATCTGAAACAATTGTCTTAGGTAGGCCATGGAGTCTAACTATTTCATTAAAGAACAGGGTGGCTACCTTAGACGCATCAAAAGTCTGGGAACAAGGCAAGAAGTGGGCCTTCTTAGAAAATCGGTCGACTACGACACAGATAGAGTCATGCCTCCTCTGGGTCTTAGGCAAACCTAACACAAAGTCCATACTCACATCTTGTCAAGGATGATCTGGGACAGGGAGTGGGGTATAAAGGCCGGTGTTCTATTTTCGCTGTTTGGCAACAGTGCAGGTCCGACACCTAGCCACAATGTGTGATACATCTCTTTTTAAGCTAGGCCACAATGTGTGCTCCTTATAGATTGCAAGTGAATTAACCAAACTCTGATTTTGGTTTCAACTTTGTGTTACTTTCAGCATGATTCCATGAGTCCTTTAATTTCAACATGAGTCCATGAGTCCTGTAATTAGAGTCCAGTCAACTTTAATTTCAATTTAGCCATGTAATTTGCTTAAGTTAGGTTCAATTTGGTTAAGTTGAGTTCAATAAGACAAGTTGGGTTCAAAATTAAGCAAGATCAAAACCATGAAGCTTGGAGATTGGATGGGAACAACCCACCTCAACCACCATGCCAAGTTGGAATGCTTCATCACCACACCAAGATAGAAGCCACCTCATCTCCTCCATGCCAAGATAGGATGACACTTCACCTTTCATGCCACATCACTCCATTTGGGTGCCCAAATTCATATTTGAATTTAAGTTGAAGCTTCCCTCTAATATCTCCACTTGTCATACATGAATCCAACTTATCCCTCCACTCTTCACTCCACTTTTTAAACATGTAATTTGAATTTGAAAGGGCTAGGGAAGTCTATAAATACCCCTAACCCTCATGTAATCAAACTATTATGATGAATGAATGAAAGTTTATTTCCTTCTTCCATTTGCTTGTTGCATTTGTCACTCTATGAGGGAGAGGGTGTGAGTGATGGGGGACGGGCTGGGGATGGTGTTGGGAATTGTGTCCCAAAGCCAATCGCCTGGGTTGTAGGCGGTTGTGCTGAGTATTGTATTCTCTTTCTTTGAATTAATAAAATATTATTTTTGGCAGCTTATCACATATTGTATTTTCCTGAAATGAACTCTTTCCATGTGATGAAGTCCTTAGGACTACACTGACTTCGATACAGAGAGGATGTATCGAGTGGTCCTTAAATCCTGTTCAAAACCAAAGGATATATCGTACTGGATGGCAATATATCAAGTATAGGTTGTTGTAGTTTACATCGTTTGGTTGTCCTCTTAACCAAATGAGTATGGTGACACTGATGTGATCTACAAGTGGGATATGTGGTATCTCATTGAACGTGACTCCGTGCAGCCGCTTTCTGCCAAAGGGATACTCACGATTGGATATGGGCATATGTGTCCCTCCGACCTGAGGTCATCACGGTAGCTTGCAAGCAACTCCCTGTGCTTTGGTGCCGGACTACCCAGATTTTTAATCCGGTGATGGAAGGTTTCTGGGTACAGGCAAGTACTTATGGAGCAATGATGGACCAAGATGGAATTGACCTGTCCAAACAGTTTGGATTGAATGTCTCGCAGTATCTCAATTTAGCAAATCCTCGGTCGGGGTAGCCCTAGTGAAGAGTCACTGGGCTTGCGAGGTTGAGACACATAGTGGACTGACTCTGTCTGGGTTGGCAGCCCAATCACAGTCGTCCTGAGCATTAGAGGTCAAAGGGATGAATTATACGGTAACCATATACCAAGGTTCGATAGTTTGCTCCCGCATCTTCGACCTATCCGGATGCCGAGATCCATTGCTAGATGGTTTCCTGTGCTTGTACTAGAATTGTTCCAGTGCTACCGTTTAGGTTCGAACCTATGAGGTCACATGCCACAGAGGATTACTCTCTGATCCGGATACCGATTACGATTGGGAATCGTCTCAGTTTTATGGTCATAGTATTTTTTTAGCACTCTTTTTTCCATCTTGCCCTTGTCTGTGTCAACCGAAAATTGTTCTGGGTTGACCAGCACTGCGCCAGGATTTTTTTGAACCAGTTTTGAACTGATTCGGAGCTCGTTTCGGCCTCCAATTGGTTGTGAACCAATTGAACCCAATTTAATTGGGCTTGAACCGGTTCAATTGGATTGAACCAAGTGGTTTAATGGGATTGAACCATTTTTTGGGAATGAACCGGTTAAACTGAACCGGCTTTTGCTTTTCTCCGTGTAACTAGTTTACACGTTAGAGAGGCTTTACGCTGGAAAGAACTCCAAGCGTCCGAAGAAGCCAAAACGTCCCAAACATCGACGCTGGTTATGGGCTCTTCTTCTTCTCCACCCAATGGCATTCACTCCCATTCATCTGCTGTTAATAGGGTGATGGCAACTGCTGCCTCTTCCTCTCCCTGTCTCTCCACCTCCCTCTCTCCCTCTGCTGCCTATATAAACCTAGCTTATCCCCTGTTTCCATGGATAGTTTTCAGCCATGAAAACACCATGAATAAAGCACCTGGGCGTTCTTCTTTGAGAGGTTTTGAGAGATGGGTCTTATCTTCCTTTGGGTGCTGGGATTTGGAGGGTGAGAGGGAGAGTCTTAGGCACTATTTCCTTCCCCTTTTGAGTGCTCTAATGCAAGACTCCAGCAAACTCAAATTGCTGCCATTCACTGTGACTATGTCTCTTTCCAGCGGCAAGCACTGCGCATGGAGGTCGATCCGAGAGCCCCGGGCATGTCTCCCATCTAGAGGGAGTACCCTTCTACTCCTGGGAATAAGCAACGCGAACCGGGATCGCTGCTGCAGCTCCCAACGCGAAGAACAAGTTGCTGTTCCAGTTCTGCTGTAGAAATCCTGGCAGCAGTCTTTGGCAAATTTCTACATTTTTTTGGCTGACTTTTTCTTGCAGATTTCGATTAGAGATCGAAGACCGCTTGTCTCCCTTACCGCTGCCAAAATTTGGGAGCAAACGGAGGTCCGGAAGCCATCGTTCCGGTGACGTTTTTCCACCCCAAAATAGAGTTTTCAGCAGTCTAAGGAAGAAGAAGACTAGAATAAGTTTATCCCACTTATTCCAGCCTATTCCAGCTTTATCCCAGAGTTATTCCTGCCGGAAAAAGGTATGAAAAAATTAATTTTTTATCATGCATGAATTGAATTTTTAATTCAAATATTTTATAAATATTTTATATCATTTTATATGCCTGTTTGCAACTAGAATTAGATTAGTTTCTGGGCGGAGCAGATTTTCGCTGCACGGATTTTAAAAATATTTTTAAAATCTAATCTGCTCCCGCAGTTGTTTGCATGTCTAGTGTAGGATCATGTCAAACCACCTGCACCGATTTCTTTCAGTGGTATCAGAGCAGGTTGCATGTGTAATCTAATCTAGTTTGCATGTTTAATAGATTAAAATTGGTTTAATCTAATATGTATCCAAATTTCTTTTTGGAACCTAGTTGAGATCTTCACCATGACCGTGTATCTTTGACACGATCCGGATCGTCTGTGTTGGCCTTTTCAGAAGGATCCTTCAAGAATATTAAAATTAAAAATTATTTTAATTTGGTGATACATGTTTTAGGCATGTTTTATATGAATATAAAATATGTGTAAAATATCTTGATGCATGATTTTTGGTTATGTAAAATTGTTTTACATAGAGACTTAATTAAAAAATATTTTAATTAAGAGTTTGGCTTATTAAAAAAATTTTAGGTTTATGAAATCTAATCAAAATTTGCATAAGCCATTTTGGGTTAATTGGGTTAGCAGACTAGTTGGGTCCATAACTGGGTTAGACCTAAGTTTAGTTGAACCGGATTAAAAGAAGATTAAACAAAAGTTGTTTAAGGCCCTTCTTTAGAACTATCTAATAGTTAGATTAGTTGATCCATTCATCTAAAATGGATCCAATTAGTGGCTCAGTGGATGCCCGAGTCTTTAGGCTAATCTGATCGAGTCTGGTAAACCGACTGGTGTCGAGGTAGGTTTGGCATTATGATCATGGTTGTATGAGGCTACCTCTTTCCTGGCCAACTTGGTTGGTGTCTAGGAAAGATGGTTAATGGTGGATACTCACCCATGATCTCACCTACCTGGCTAGTCGAGTCGACCAGAACTGATTAGAAAAGCTCAATGACTCGAGTTAACCCATGTCACCCAGGTTGATCGGTCTGACTGATATATAGGTGCCCATGGATCAATTTGTTGATTTATATCAACCCTCCTAGAATCTGATTAATTCAGTGGGAGGATGATCCATGTCCTTGTCTTTTCTTCTGTTACAACTAGAAATCCTCTAAAATTATTAGGCCCTTAAAAAGTCTAAGTCAAGGAGTTGACAGTGTCTTAGCCTCCCATTAAGTCGGTTAGAAATGTGTCCACTAGCTTAGCGTGCATCGGCAGTTCCAAAGAATGGGTGTACATCCGGCGACTGGAATTTCTATATGATCGATGATGGTTCAGTGCAACCTCCTTAACGGGACCAGGTGTGCCGGCCAAAGTCGGGCTTGGTCTTTAGTTAGCTGAAAGCATTGGATTTGTCATTTTAATGGTTGGACCTAACCAGAGACCCGCAATAGGAGGCCCTAAGGCCGATTGGGGTGTTCTTTGGGGCAAAATGAAATACTGAAAATTGTTTAGGGAAGCAATTGGTTTACGAACCTACCTTTAGGCTCGTATGGGTGAGCCGGCCAAAGTCAGGCTCATGCGAGGCCTATTGGATTTCAGTACCCACTTGAAAAAGTGTTTTCACGGATTGGAGTTAGAGGCTACCAATCTGAAAAATTAGTGGGAGAAACCTTTAGACTAAAGTCCAAGTCTTTTGGTTAAATTATTAATTCATACACTAATTTGGTCTTATTTTCTTTTCAGATGTCTTCAAATTTATCACTCCGGTCACTTCTCGATAATGAGAAGTTAAAGGGTCACAACTACGATAGTTGGTATCGAAGATTGAGAATCGTTCTGGAGCATGAACGGATCCTCTATGTGATAACGGATCCGGCACCTGAAATCCCTCCCGCTAATGCATGAAGTGCGGTCAGAGACGCTTATCTGAAGTGGGTCTCTGATCGGACTACTGTCCGATGCATTATGTTAGCGGCGATGAACGACGAGTTCAGTCGCAAATTCAAGGAGGCCCAACCTGATGAAATCCTTCAAAAGTTGAAGGAATCCTTCGGCACCCCGGATGATGTAGAACGGTACAAAGTATCTTATGCCATCTACAACTCCAAGATGCCGAATGGTGGTTCAGTCACTGATCATGTATTGTACATGATCGAGCTGATTGAAAAACTGGGCAAACTCGGATGCCCCTTGCACGAGCAGCTCGGCAAGGATGCGATCCTGAATTCTCTTCCATCCTCCTATCTTGACTTTCTTGATCATTATAAAATGAACAAGACTGCAGTCAACTACCATGGTCTTTTGGGGTTGCTGCAGACTTTCGAGAAAGACCACCAACTGAATAAGGGGGTGGTGAATTTAGTGGGAGGAGTAGAGGTCGTCATCTCTTTAAGAAAGGGAAGAAGAAAACAAATAAAAAGGGAAAGAAGGTGCAGAATGCTCCTGGCCCTAGTCAGACCAGGAAGTATAAGGCTGATCAATCTTCTGCAGAATGTTTCTACTACAAGAAGAAGGGACACTGGAAGAGGAACTTCCCTCTTTACATTGCGTCTCTTGATCCGAACAGGCCGAGGAAGCAGAAGTCTGCTAAACAAGGTATTTATATGATAAAACCTTGTAATTACTCAATTGTTGATACTGCTAACTGGGTATTGGATACTGGTAGTCCAATTCATGTTTGTAATTCGTTACAGGGACTTCAAGTTAGCAGAAGATTTGAAGATGGAGAACAGTTTCTGAGCATCGGGAATGAAAATCATGTTCCAGTACTGGCGGTCGGAGTCCTGCGTCTTGTCATTGAGTCTTATACTGTCAAACTAGTCGACTGTCACTATTGTCCTAGTTTCATTATGAGCATAATCTCTGTAGGCCTTTTGGCCAGTTGTGGTTTTCAACTATCAATAAAGGGAGATTTTTGCAATGTTATTTTGAATAACTCTGTGATAATGAAAGCTAGATTAAATAATGGCATATATGTACTATCCAGGCCTGTTAGTGTAATGTACACTTCTAGCAAACGCCCAAGGATAGATAATGTCAACGATTTGTATCTTTGGCACTGTAGGCTAGGTCATATTAACCAAAATAGGATAAACAATATGCGAGGAGATGGACTCCTCAAGGTCAGTGATTCTGAATCACTGCCCACTTGTGAATCCTGTTTACTTGGTAAAATGACCAAGTCACCTTTTACTGGAAAAGGTGAACGAGCTATAGAACTTCTAAGTCTAATACATACTGATGTATGTGGACCGATGACAGTTAGTGCCAGAGGAGGATACAAATATTTCATTACTTTTACAAACGACATTTCAAGGTTCGGTTATGTCTTTTTAATGAGACATAAGTTTGAGTCATTTGAAATGTTCAAACGATACCGTAATGAAGTAGAAAAGCAAACTGGAAAAAGTATTAAAACCCTTCGATCTGATCGAGGTGGTGAATACTTATCTAGTAAATTTTTGACATATCTTGAGGAAAATGGAATTCTCTCTCAGTGGACTCCTCCAGGAACACCACAGTTGAATGGTGTGTCCGAAAGGAGGAATCGAACCTTGTTGGACATGGTTCGATCCATGATGGGCTTTGCAACTCTGCCGCTATCTATGCGCTTCAGACAGCCTGTTACTTATTAAATGATGTTCCAAGTAAATCTGTTGTCTCCACTCCGTATGAGATGTGGACTGGACGTAAACCCTCAATCTCACACCTTCGGGTCTGCGGTTGTCCAGCTTATGTAAAGCGTTTAGACTCAGACAAACTTGGTCCTAGGTCTGATCAGTGTTTATTCATTGGTTATCCAAAAGAAACCAAAGGGTATTTCTTCTACTTGGAGAATGAACAAAAGGTGTTCGTTGCTCTTAGAGCTATCTTTTTGGAAAAGGAGTTCCTTGGAGAAGGAACTATAGCTTCTAAGATTGAACTTGATGAAGTTCAGCCAATAGAAGAACCTGCACACTCTAAGGACATCGTAGAACCGGATGTGATTGAATCACACCCAGAACCCATTAGGAGATCTGGTAGAATACCCCGTCAGCCGGATAGATACTACGGTTTCTTGGTCCGGGACGGTGATCCCATTGAGCTCGATGAGAACAATGAGGATCTAATCACCTATATGGATGCACTTCAGAGATCTGACTCTGAGGCATGGCTTAGAGCCATGTGATCCGAAATGGAGTCCATGGAAATCAACAATGTTTGGACATTGGTTGATCCGCCTGAAGGAATAAAACCCATTGGGTGTAAATGGATCTTCAAGAGGAAAAGGGGTGCAGATGGGAAGGTAGAGACCTATAAAACCCATCTGGTTGCCAGGGGGTATCGTCAGCGATATGGTATCAATTATGACGAGACTTTCTCCCCTGTGGCAATGCTCAAGTCCATTCAGATCATGCTTGCTTTGGCAGCATATTTTGATTACGAGATCTGGCAGATGGATGTCCGAACCACTTTCCTAAATGGGGAGCTAGAAGAGGATATGTATATGATACAGCCTGAAGGGTTCACATCCATAGTGAATCAAAAGTATGCAAGTTGTAGAGGTCCATCTATGGACTCAAGCAAGCATCTCGAAGTTGGAACTTACGGTTTGATAGGTGTATCAAATCGTATGGCTTCGTTAGGAACGGAGAAGAACCATGCATCTATAAATGGGTTAATGGCTCTGTGATTGTATTCCTAGGACTGTATGTTGACGATATTCTCTTAATCGGGAATGATGTCGCAGCATTACAAGGAATAAAGGTCTGGTTATCATCTCAGTTCTCCATGAAGGACTTGGATGAAGCTTCTTACATACTAGGTATGAAGATCTATAGAGATAGATCTAAGAAGCTTTTGGGACTGTCCCAGTCTACGTACATTGACACCGTGCTGAAACGGTTCAGCATGGAAAATTCCAAGAAAGGCTATCTCCCGATAGGTTCTGGAATTACTCTTTCCAAGAAGGATTGTGCGACAACTCCTGAGGAAAGAGAGCGCATGAGTAGAGTACCTTATGCTTCTGCAGTAGGCTCTATCATGTATGCTATGACTTGTACTAGACCAGACGTGGCATACTCACTAGGAGTAGTGAGCAGATACCAGTCTGACCCAGGTAAAGCGCATTAGAAGGTGGTTAAGTCCATCCTTAAGTATTTAAGAAATACTAAAGATCAATGGCTAATTTATGAAGAACATGACTTGAAACTTGTGGGGTACTCTGACTCCAGTTTCCAATCGGATAGAGATGATAGCAAGAGTGTGTCAGGGTTTGTATTTACCTTGAATGGAGGAGCGATCTGCTGGAAAAGTTCCAAGAAGGCAACTGTTGCAGACTCGGTATGCGAAGCAGAATACATTGCAGCATCAGATGCCGCAAAGGAAGCTGTGTTGTTGCTGAAGTTCCTTGGAGAGCTAGGGGTGGCACCTTCCCTAGATGGTCCTGTTCCGGTGTACTATGACAACACTGGAGCCATTGCTCAAGCTAAGGAGCCTAAAGCTCATCACCGCACCAAGCACATTCTGCGGCGCTACCACCTCGTACGAGAGATCGTGGAACGAGGCGACATCAATCTTCTGAAGATCGATGGAAAGGAAAATCTGGCCGACCCCTTCACTAAAGCCCTCGGAATAAAAGAGTTCGACTATTGTAAATGGAAAATGGGTATTAGATACTCTTCTGATTGGCTTTAGTACGAGTGGGAGTTGTTGGGAATTGTGTCCCAAAGCCAATCGCCTGGGTTGTAGGCAGTTGTGCTGAGTATTGTATTCTCTTTCTTTAAATTAATAAAATATTATTTTTGGCAGCTCATCACATATTATATTTCCTGAAATGAACTCTTTCCATGTGATGAAGTCCTTAGGACTACACTAACTTCGATACAGAGAGGATGTATCGAGTGGTCCTTAAATCCTATTCACAACCAAAGGATATATTGTACTGGACGGCAATATATCAAGTATAGGTTGTTGTAGTTCACATCGTTTGGTTGTCCTCTTGACCAAATGAGGGTGGTGACACTGATGTGATCTACAAGTGGGATATGTGGTATCTCATTGAACATGACTCCGTGTAGCCCCTTTCTGCCAAAGGGATACTCACGATTGGATATGGGTATATGTGTCCCTCCGACCTGAGGTCATCACGGTAGCTTGCAAGCAACTCCCTGTGCTTTGGTGCCCGGACTACCCGGATTTTTAATCCGGTGATGGAAGGTTTCTGGGTACAGGAAAGTACTTGTGGAGCAGTGATGGACCAAGATGGAATTGACTTGCCCAAACAGTTTGGATTGAATGTCTCGCAGTATCTCAATTTAGCAAATCCTCGGTCGGGGTAGCTCTAGTGAAGAGTCACTGGGCTTGCGAGGTTGAGACACGTAGTGGACTGACTCTGTCTGGGTTGGCAGCCCAATCACAGTCGTCCTGAGCATTAGAGGTCAAAGGGATGAATTATATGGTAACCATATACCAGAGGTTCGATAGTTTGCTCCCGCATCTTCGACCTATCCGGACGCCGGGACCCATTGCTAGATGGTTTCCTGTGCTGGTACTAGAATTGTTCCAGTGCTACCATTTAGGTTCGAACCTATGAGGTCACACGCCACAGAGGATTACTCTCTGATCCGGATACCGATTACAATTGAGAATCGTCTCAATTTTATGGTCACAGTATTTTTTGAGCACTCTTTTTCCTATCTTGCCCTTGTCTGTGTCAACCGAAAATTGTTCCGGGTTGACCAGCACTACGCCAGGATTTTTCTAAATCAGTTTTGAACTGATTCAGAGCTCGTTTCGGCCTCCAATTGGTTGTGAACCAATTGGACCCAATTTAATTGGGCTTGAACCGGTTCAATTGGATTGAACCAAGTGGTTTAATGGGATTGAACCATTTTTTGGGAATGAACCGGTTAAACTGAACCGGCTTTTTCTTTTCTCTGTGTAACTGGTTTACACGTTAGAGAGGCTTTACGCTTTTAAGAACTCCAAGTGTCCGAAGAAGCCAAAACGTCCCTAACATCGACGCTGGCTATGGGTGCTTCTTCTTCTCCACCCGATGGCATTCACTCCCATTCATCTGCTATTAATAGGGTGATGGCAACTGCTGCCTCTTCCTCTCCCTGTCTCTCCACCTCCCTCTCTCCCTCTGCTGCCTATATAAACCTAGCTTATCCCATGTTTCCACGGATAGTTTTCAGCCGTGAAAACACCGTGAATAAAGCATCTGGGCGTTCTTCTTTGAGAGGTTTGAGAGATGGGTCTTATCGTCCTTTAGGTGCTGGGATTTGGAGGGTGAGAGGGAGAGTCTTAGGCACTATTTCCTTCCCCTTTTGAGTGCTCTAATGTAGGACTGCAGCAAACTCAAATTGCTGTCGTTCACTGTGACTGTGTCTCCTTCCAGCGGCTAGCACCGCGTGTGGAGGTCGATCCAAGAGCCCCGGGTGTGTCCCCCCTCTAGAGGGAGTACCCTTCTACTCCTGGGAACAAGCCACGTGAACCGGGATCGCTGCTGCAGCTCCCAACGCGAAGAACAAGTTGCTGTTCCAGTTCTGCTGTAGAAATCCTAGCAGCAGTCTTTGGCGAATTTCTACATTTTTTTGGCTGACTTTTTCTGGCAGATTTCAATTGAAGATCGAAGACCGCTTGTCCCCCTTGCCACTGCCAAAATTTGAGAGCAAACGGAGGTCCGGAAGCCATCGTTCCGGCGATGTTTTTCCACCCCAAAACAGAGTTTTCAGCAGTCCAAGGAAGAAGAAGATTGGAATAAGTTTATCCCACTTATTCTAGCCTATTCCAGCTTTATCCCAGAGTTATTCCAGCCAGACTAAGGTATGAAAAAATTAATTTTTTATCATGCATGAATTGAATTTTTAATTCAAATATTTTATAAATATTTTATATCATTTTATATGCCTATTTGCAACTAGAATTAGATTAGTTTCTGGACGGAGCAGATTTCGGCTGCGCGGATTTTAAAAATATTTTTAAAATCCAATCTGCCCGCGGTTGTTTGCATGCCTAGTGTAGGATCATGTCAAACCACCTACACCGGTTTCTTTCAGATGGATTGTTGGCGACCCTAGAATCCCTGGTGACTTCTAGGCTCGCCAACGATCCATCCCCAGATTGTCCCCCATCAATTTTGGTATTAGAGATAGAAAATTAGGGTACGCTTCATATCACCCCAAATCCCCTGGACATCCCTCCACTTTACACCGAACCATCTTTTCCATCCTCTCATCTTTCCATATCCTAAAAAAAAAGTCAGATCTCCTAGCCAGTTCATTCAAGTCGACATCAATTTTTTTCTTCCCCTTCTTCCGATCTCGTCGCTAAGCTCCACTGATGCCCCTACTACCATCACTAAACCGATCTTTGCACTGACGGCCTTCGCCACCATCGAGATCTCCTGTTCCCTTGTTTGTCATGGTAGATTCGTGACCCTCGGTTGCAGCCATCATCTGCCCAGATCCAAGCCCCATCTCCGCACACGACTTCTAACCAACCAAAGGACACCGCCAAACCCATGTCCGCCCGATCGAGCACGCCATGCAGAACCCCCTACTACCGTGAACACCCGATCATCTCGACTAGAACCATTGCTGCCCTCCACTCCTTCGATCGGCGCCTCCAAAGCCACCAACTGTGATCGATGCTCCCACCCGAAGCCCCTTTCCTCCACCGTCCGGTCACTGATCTCACTGGAGCCGCCAGAGATCGCATCGCCCGCTGCCGCCTCTCTTCCGCCTAGGACAAGGACCGCCTGATCATCAGCGATTTATAGCCACTGGTCTCCATCTCCAATCCCATCCAGATCCGATCGGTGCCTCCACCGGATCGCTTCCCTTTCATCATCGATCGTTGCCCTAGGCGTGCCATTCCTCTTCACCTCTGATTAACTCCTCCATTCGCCATCATCAACACATAGCCCAAACCTGAGAACCACCTCTCCTGGCTCTGCATCTGTTGTACCCTAACGGCTCACCCTCAACCAGGACCGGCCCATCCTTGCAGTCCGACCGGGTCACTCCTTCAAAGCTCCGACTGCTACTTCTTCAAAGGTCCGACCCACCGAAGCCGGGGTTCGAACGACCCTCTCCTGCTGGGGTCTGAAACGTTGCTACTCCTTCAAAGGTCCGACCCACCAGAGCTGGGGTCTAAATGACCCTCTCTTGCTGGGGTCTGACCCGTTGCTACTCCTTCAGAGGTCCGACCCACCGGAACAGAGGTCCGAACGACCCTCTCCTGCTGGGGTCCAGCCCATCACTCTCCTTCAGAGGTCCGACCCACCGGAACAGAGGTCCGAACGATCCTCTCCTGCCGGGGTCCAGCCTGTCACTCTCCTTCAGAGGTCTGACCTACCGGAGCAGAGGTCTGAACGACCCTCTCCTGCTGGGGTCCGGCCCGTCACTCTCCTTCAGAGGTTTGGCCTTTGGTCCGGCTAACTGGCTTTCCCTCGGCCGACGTCCGACAAGCAGGCCTTAGCATCCAGGGAGTTCCAAAAGCACATTTCTGTTACTGCGGGATCCTGCCATCCCAACAGCCCTGCTCCACTACATCCACGATGTCGCCGTATCTGCATGCCACGTGGCCACTCTCCAGATTCTCCTATGGGCATATCAGTCTTTCTCAGCCTCTCCCTTAATGGATTTTGGACTGTTCCGTGCCTATATAAGGTACTTGGGGGACCCCGTTTGAAGGTAGAAGTGCTCTTCCTTCTCCATACACTGTTCTTTGATTGATTCCTCCATTCTGTTGCCTTCAACCTCCTGCTAACTTAGGCATCAGAGGGTCCCCCGCTGGAACACCACCGGCGTCCTTGGGGACTTTGTTGTAGGTTCATCCCGAAGAGGAGCACTCCAACACATCCAGCCGACCTCGATCCAGGAGTTGACGCAGCAACAGATTGGCACTAGAGGAAGGGCGGCGCCCTATTCCCTTCAAAAAAAAGAGGAATCCATCACCCGTGCTACAAAATGGCTAAGGGGAGCTCCAAATGCCACTTTCAGAAGAGATATCTCCCCTTTCAGGTCTGAGGAACCTCCTAGGGAGAATGATATCACCGCCACCGCCGCTGCTGCCGCTGAACCTACTATCACACTGGGGTTGTAGCAGTTCCAGACTTTAGTGAATCGCATTAAAATGCTTACTGCTGTAATTCAGCATTTCCAAGAAGCAGCCGATAACCGACAACCACTGCCAGCTATTTCCTACACCAATCCTCCAACTGCCACTGAGGAAAGCCGACGGCCGGAGGTCCCTCGGCATTATTCTTGCATCGTCACAAAGCCCCGGAGGTCATTGGGCGATCGTGCCGATGGCAAAAGGGCAAGGTCTGCTTCGCCTTCCTACGCCGAATCCATCCCGGTCGGCGGTCGGCCTGCTATCGAACCATCGAGGGACTATGCCAGCAAGATCATGCGCATGGAGGAGCGCATTACCGAAATCACCCTCCGATAGAAGGTCGAAGGGGAACAGGTATATGACCCCCGTCCCCCGTTCTCTGACAAGATTCTAGCGAAGACGATTCCCCGCCACTTCAAGATTCTGCAGGTGGACCCCTACGACGGTACCACCGATCCGATGGACCATCTGGGCACAAACAAGGCCCATATGATGGTACAAGGTGCCTCCGATGCCCTTCACTGCATCGCCTTCCCTGCCACCCTTAAGAAGACCACCCAGATGTGGTTCTCCGCCATCCATCCAGGTACGATCCACTCCTTTCCTCAACTTGAATCACTTTTTCTTTTCCATTTTAGGACCTGCAGTCAGACCTCGAGGAATACCGACCGCCTCTTCCTCATGCTGCAAAAGGAGGGAGAGACTCTTCGAGATTTCATGGCCCATTTCAATTCAACGACCATGGAAGTCCTGGACTTGAATGAGGCAGTGGCCATGTCAGCCTTCAAGCGAGGGCTCCGCTCGTCTAGGCTGACCTTCTCCCTGAACACGAAACATCCGACAAGCTACAGCAAACTCCTGGCCAGAGCGCAGAAGTATGCCCTGGCAGAAGAGCAAGCAGCCGGCCGATGTCAAGCAGAGGGAAGGCCGACCCCTGAGTGATAGCCAGCGGTCGGCCCAACATCGAAGTTCGAAGCCAAGGTATTTCCCCCGGAGGTTCGAGACTTATGCGCCTCTGACCCTGCCAAGAGAGAAGATCCTTCTAGAGATTGAGAATGAGATCTTTCTGCAAAGCCTTGGTCGATAAGCGGGCCCTCCTGCCCAAAGAAATAAAGATAAATTATGTCGGTTTCATAGGGACCGCGGGCACAGTACTGAGGAGTGCCTGTAGCTGAAAGACGCCATTAAAGACCTCATCCAGAGGGGGTACCTGTGCAAGTACGTCCGACCCCATCAGGATCGGGCCGAAGCATCAAACACCAGAAACCCTCTGGAGGAGACGAAGCTCCCCAATCAGAGGCCGACCGGTGGGGATGTCAGCATGCTGCATCGACGATCCGGAGGGAGTTACGAGGGCGGGCCCGATATCGCTAAAAGGTCCAGGGGCTCCAATGCGATCACCTTCTCTGATGAAGATATTCTGGAGACTCATGTTTTTGAAAATGACCCTGTAGTTGTGTCGGCAATGATTGCCAACTACGATGTAAGGAGAATACTTATAGATAATGGAAGCTCAACAGAGGTGTTGCTGTACAATGCTTTTGTGAGAATGAATCTGTCTAGGTCCATGCTGCAGGAATCCCCCGCGCCGCTGACAGGTTTCGGGGGCAACTCTGTCAGAGTAGAAGGGGAGATAGTTCTCCCAGTGATGATAGAGACGGAGCCTTTCCGAAAAACTCTCCCTATCAACTTTGTGGTCATTCGGACGACCTCGCCTTACAACGCTATCTTGGACCGACCAGCCCTCAACAAATTCAGAGCCATTGTGTCCACTTATCATTTGTTGGCAAAATTTCTGACCAGGAGCAGGGTCAGAGTGATGAGGGGAGATCGTCGGATGGCCAGGCAATGTCTGACCATTCTGAATCAACAGTTGGAAGGTCATCCCACTCTGGAGCAACTTGACCCGAGGGTTGAGGCTGATGGCCTTGGTCAGCCATGAGAGAGGATTCTGTTTGTCCCCCTTCGGGAGGACGATCCCACCAAAGTCCTTCAGATAGGAGGTTCACTTAGCGAAGACATTAAGTCAGAACTGATCGGCTTCCTCAGGAGTAACACCGACGTTTTTGCTTGGTCGGTGTCGGACATGCCCAGAATACCGTCGGAGGTCATCACTCACCAGCTCAAGGTGGATCCGACCTACCGACCTGTCCGACAGAAGAAGAGAAGCTTTGCCGTCGAAAGGCAGAAAACCATCGATAAGGAAGTGAAGAAGCTCTGTGATGCTGGCTTCATCAGGGAAGTTTACTATCCTGAGTGTCTAGCGAATGTTGTTATGGTGAAGAAGGCCAACGGGAAATGGAGGATCTGTGTAGATTACACCGACCTCAACAAGGCTTGTCCGAAAGATAGCTTTTCAGTACCCAAGATTGATCAGCTAGTGGATGTCATGGCCGGCCATCAGCTTCTCAGCTTTATGGATGCCTTTTCTGGCTACAACCAAATCAAGATGCATCCGGAAGATGAGGAGAAGATCGCCTTTGTCAACGACAAGGGTTTGTACTGCTATCGGATGATGCCCTTCGGCTTGAAAAACATCGGTGCCACTTTTCAAAGGCTGATCAATCGAGTGTTTGAAGGTCATCTGAGCAGGAACATGGAGGCCTATGTGGATGACATGATAGTGAAGATTCTACATAAGGCCGACCACATCAGGGACTTGCGGGAATCCTTTGACACACTCAGGCACCATCGGATGAAGCTGAACCCCATGAAGTGTACTTTTGGGGTAACCTCCAGCAAGTTTCTTGGGTTTTTGGTCACACAAAGGGGAATTGAAGTAAACCTCGACAAGATAAAGGCCGTCACTGAGATGGCACATCCGACCAACAAAAAGCAGGTGCAAGAGCTCATCGGTCGAATCGTCTCTCTTAGCCATTTCATTTCCCATTCGGCTGAAAAGTCTCTGCCATTCTTCAAAACCCTGCACCGGTCAGAAAGTTTTGTTTGGACTGACGAATGTCGGTCGGCTTTCGAAGCCTTGAAGGAGTACTTGAAGAACCCTCCATTGCTGGCCAAGCCGACAAAGGGAGAACCTTTGTACCTCTCTCTTTCGGCATCGGATGAAGCGATCGGTGCTGTCCTCGTGCGAGTCAGAGAGGATGGACAGCAGAAACCTATCTATTATATCAGCAAAGTCCTCCATGACACCGAAACAAGGTACCCCAAGATGCAAAAGTTGATATATTCTTTGATTACGTCCGCCAAGCAGCTCTGACCGTATTTCCAGGCACATCCGATTGTGGTGATGACCGACCAACCCCTCAAGGCAATCCTTCGAAGCATAGACACATGGTCGGCTTGCCAAGTGGGCTGTCAAGCTAGGCAAATTCGACATCTCTTTCCAGCCACGATCTGCCTTGAAGGCCCAGGTAATTGTTGACTTCATTGTAGAGTGCACATGGAGACAAAGGACACCTCCTCAAATAGCCGAAGTACCTGAAGTCGATGCCATCTACGAAACCAAACTAGCCTGGACCCTCCATGTGGACGGGGCATCCAACTTTGCGGGCTGCGGGGCCGGATTGATCCTGGCCGACCCGGATGGAGAGAGCCTAGAGTATGCATTGCACTTTTATTTCAGGTGTCAAACAATCATGCAAAGTACGAAGCC
Source organism: Areca catechu (assembly GCA_021397845.1). NCBI lineage: Eukaryota > Viridiplantae > Streptophyta > Magnoliopsida > Arecales > Arecaceae > Areca > Areca catechu. Next base: position 121,297,938 of record CM038043.1, read on the forward strand.
CTCCTTGCGGGGCTGTGAATCGCAAATAAACTGGGCATCAGCCGGCTCAGAGTCTTCTCCGACTCTCAATTGGTGATTAATCAAGTGAAGGGGGAATTCGAAACGAGGGATCCGACCCTGGCAAAATACTTAATCAAGGTACAAAACCTTATTTCTCGACTCAGATTTTTTGAAATCCTTCACATACCTCGTCTGTAGAACTCTCGGGTGGACGCTCTGTCAAGATTGGCTACGGCTACCATCAGCACTTCTGACCGAACTTTTGTGGAGCATCTGCAGCACCCAAGTATTACGAAAGAGCCAATCGAGGTCCATAAGGTGGAACAAGAAACTTCTTGGATGGATCCGATCCTTGCTTTCCTGACTAAGGGAACTCTTCCAGAAGATCCGATGGAGGCCAAGCGAGTGCACTCGACAGCCTCTAAGTATGTCATCCTTGATGGCGTCCTGTATAAGCAGTCATTCTCATAGCCGCTGCTGAAATGCTTGGGGCTGGCAGACGCCGACTATGCACTTAGAGAAGTCCATGAAGGCATCTGCGGTGACCACCTCAGAGGAAGATCCTTAGCTTACAAGATCATCCGACAAGGGTACTACTAGCCTACCATCCAGAAGGATGCATCGGACTTCGTCCGAAGGTGCGACGTGTGTCAGAGGTACTCCGTTATTCAAAGGAGGCCTCCTGCCAGTGAGCTAACTTCAATCACTACCCCATGGCCATTTGCACGGTGGGGGATGGATATCTTGGGACCCTTTCCCTCGGCATCCGAGCAACGAAAATTTTTGCTTGTGGCCATCGACTACTTCACCAAGTAGGTAGAGGCCGAACCACTAGCACAGATAACAGAAGCCATGGTGGAGAACTTCGTCCGGAATAATATCATCTTTCGGTTCGGCATTCCCCGGATGATTATTACTGATAATGGAAGACAGTTTGATAATGCTAAATTCCAAGATTTTTGTCAGCAATATCATGTCTCTCACCGACTCATGTCGGTCGGTCACCCTCAGTGCAATGGAGAGGCTGAAGCCACCAATCAGACAATCTTGCACAAGCTGAAGACCCGACTGAATGAGGCTAAGGGGCTTTGGGCAGAGGAACTCCACTTAGTATTATGGGCATATCGAATGACTGCCAGAACGTCAACTGGCGAAACCCCGTTTAACCTCACTTATGGAAGCGAAGCCATCATCCCTATTGAGACCTCTCTTCAATCTCTTCGGATTAACCACTATGCCGAACCGGCTAATTCCGAACAGCGAAGGGCTGACCTGGACTTCTCGAAGAGACTAGACTTCGGGCAGGCATGAAGATGGCGGTCTACCGCCAGAAGATGGCGAAATATTACAACTCACGAGTCAAGGCGTTGGCTTTCTGAGTCGGAGACCTGGTCTTGCGAAAGATGAAAATTTTGAGGCCGACCGAGCAAGGCAAGCTTTCCCCAAATTGGGAAGGACCTTATCAAGTCGTTGAAGTGGTTCGAGCCGGCACCTACCGACTTGAATTTTTGGATGGACGACAGATGGCGTGCCCGTGGAATGTAGACAACCTTCGCAAGTATTATCAATAAAGTCTACATTTTTTCTATGAACAACTTCTGAAAGTCCGACTCCGGTCGGCAAAGGCTCTAGGGCAGCCCACTTCCGAAAGTCCGACTCCAGTCGGTAGAGGCTCTAGGCAGCCCACTTCCGAAAGTCCGACTCCGGTCGGCAGAGGCTCTAGGGCAGTCCACTTCCGAAAGTCCGACTCTGGTCGGCAGAGTTTCTAGGGCAGCCTACTTCTGAAAGTCAAACACCGGTCCGCAGAGGCTCTAGGGCAGCCCAGTCTGGACAAGCCGACAGACCAACACTTAGGCTAAAATTCCTAAGCTCGTCGCTCTGGCCTGAGCTATAGTCCGACCGCCACCCCAACTATTTCCTGATCCAGACAAGCCGACGGACCAACACTTAGGCTAAAATTCCTAAGCTCGTTGCTTCGACCTGAGCTACAGTCCGACGACCGCGTCAACTATTTCCTGGTCCGGACAAGTGACAGACCAACACTTAGGCTAAAATTCCAAAGCTCGTTGCTCCGGCCTGAGCTACAGTCCGACCGCCATGTCAACTATTTCCTGGTCCGGACAAGCCGACGGACCAACACTTAGAGCGAAAATCCTAAAAGAATCTAGTTCAATCTGAGCCGCTATTCGACGCTTACCCTGGGGGTCCGACTGTCTGCTCAGATCAATCGACTATTCCATACTCAGTGAAAATCACAAGAAAAGTGAAAATAAGGCATTATCAGAAAGGTTCTTCATTAGTTCCAAAAAGTTTCTTTACAAAATTGAAGGTCAGACCTTTACAAATGACTAGGTCTAACCCTCGAGAGGTACACTATCAGTAGCCGCTTCAGCTCTTTCAGTAGCAGCAATGGCCTCGGCCCCCTCGGCCCCTTCAGCTACCTATGCTTCGGCTCCAGCTTGGGTGTCCAGTCTGACCACTTCTATGATGGCCTCCACTGGAGCATCGACCGCTCGAGCAGTCGAATCCACTGCCTCCAAGCCCCCCTCTTCTGTCAGCTTCGGTGGCTGAAGGAATGATAGATCGAGGTATGAGAAGGCTGCACTAACCTTCCCTAAACATTCGTCGTATCCATAGTCGAAGCTGACAGTCTCGGCTTCGTTCATCTCCTCGGTGAAGTCCTCGGAGGTTTTATAATTTGCAACGACCTTATCACCGGCCGTCTTCAGCAACTCCTGGGTCATCTTCAGCAGGCCCTTGTACCTCTCTGCCGCATCCTGGTGGCTGTGCGCGGACCTCACATTCGGTCAAGCGCCCCTCCTCGACGGCCAGCCGACGAGCCAGAGCCTTGATCTTCTTCTTCTTATTCTTTAAACTTGCCTCCCGGTCCTTCTCCCGGGCCAGCAAGACTTCAATCTGCTTCTTCTGGGCCTCCAACTCGGCCCGCAGGGTGGACACCTCTATTGCTACGGCCCTTAATTCAAGTACCTCCTCTCTAGAGGTCATCAGCGCTACCCAAGCCTTGTCCCTCTCCATCTCCGCCACTTCAGCCCTCTTGGTCAAGTGCTCTTCCAAATAGAGCAGCTCGCCCAGGCCACCGTCCATCAGCAGGGTATCTTTAACAAGCTACCGACAGACACCCATAATTAGAAGGTTGCAACTGTTAAATTCGGAGTAGAGAAATGAAATGTGACACTTACCCCTAGAAGATGGTGGAGGGAACTCTTGGAGGCCTCATTCACCGACCACCCGTCATCATCGGGGGCGGCCCTTTGAAGCAGTTCCTTGGCCTTCTCAGCATCATGCCACTTCTGGAGCTCCCCCTCATCACCAGCACCGTCAGCCCTCTCATCAACGGTCGACGGCCCCTCCTCTACAGAAGTTCCCCTGACTGTCGGGGAGGCCACCTTAGTCAGCCCCAACAGTGGAGACGGAGGAGCTGCATCCGCCCCGATCGGCGTCGAAAGCCTCTCCTCCGCTCGGGCAACCGACTGACCGATTGAAGAGGACCTCTTGGATGCCAGAATCCTTTGGCATTCAGTCAGAGGCATGTCATCCCCCGATTCAACCGATACCACTATGGCGGACGGTTCTACTGTCCATTGTTTCTTTGGTCTTTTGGGCGCCGGCTCTGTCGCCCGCTTCTTCGACTCCTGCGGGGTCGGTTCCGCAATGCGGACAGCCCTCCACTGTGCATATCGCACCGAGAGGATCGCCCAATCCGGTTTCATCTTGCCACCTATCAACAAACAAAGTTGAAGGCATAGTTGCAAAGCCGATAAAGAATAGAGTAATGGGTTTCTCTCTCTACGGCTCTTGTCCTACCCAAAGTCGGGTGCCAGCTGAGTCCAGCCTGATGAAGACTCCCCTCGTGGAGCATGAAGCCGACGAACCTTGGATCCTCGTCATCCAGTTTATGGAAGTCGGCTTCGTTGGTCCTCGAGACCTTCCTTCCATTCAAAGCATTCGGCCTCGGCTCCCTCCATGCCGTCTCAAAGCCCCACGGCTCTAAACTATCTACAAAAAAGTATCGAGACTTCCATCCATGAATGGCAGATGGAAGCCTCCCTAGTATCTTCCGGTTAGGGCATGGACTGAACATCTACCACTCCTGACTCTAGAAGTCTTGCTTCAATAAGAAAAATTTGAAAACAAGGACACCCTCGGCTCAATGTTGGCCTCCCAACATAGAACTACAAAGCCGCAGAGAACCCGAATACTATTCAGGGTCAGCTGGGAAGGGGTAATTCTATACATGTTGGATACCTGAATAAAGAAGCTATGAACCAGGAAACAAAGGCCGACCTTCAGGTGGCCTTCATACAGAGGGAGAGCTCCTAGGTTCAAAGGTCCGTTCACTCTACTCTCGTGACAGGGGACAGTCAGATGTAAGGTGGAGGGAATGCTATATACAGTCCTAAGGTTTTCGACCCTCTCTCGGGTCATGGTCGAAGCGATATCGAAAGGACCGGGTTCCCTATGTCCATGAGCCAAACTCCGACTCTCAGAAGCCATTCTAAAGGGTGTTGGAAAAAAGGAAGAAGACGAAGGAAGGTGGAGACGGAACTAACCTGGTTCCCTGGTTCCCTAAGAGGGGCTAAAGCAACAGAACGGGGGGGGAGGCTGCCTTCTCTTCGAGCGCAAGCACGGTGAAAAACTCCTCCTCGGAGCTGCTCCCCCCTTTTATAGGCGCCCGGGGGTAACTTCCCAATGCCTCCCCCTACGTGCCACGATTCGATGGCTGGCACCTTGATTTTCGAGTTGGATGAGGATCCGAGGGGATGCTTCGGATCATATCCGGTCACGATCCGCGTGACTGTCGAGGCAACGGTGGATGGATCACTCCAGAAAGTGCACCAACTGCTCTGATGAAGCCACATGCCCCACGTCGTGTCAGGAATTCAAACGGGTAGTTGCTATGCACCGTACCAGCAATAATTGCTCCCCCTATCTTCACCAACCAGGTGCTGACACCTGTCCAGGAGCAAAAATTGGAGCAGAAGGTGCCCAGTCGCAGCATGCCAAATCGGATTCGCCATCATTTAAAAGATTGGTGCATTTATTGTCATTTAATGCCCTCACCCTTCGAGCCTATGGACTCGCTCGAAGCACAAGGGCAAGGGGGACAACTGTTGTACCCTGACGGCTCACCCTCAGCCAGGACCGGCCCATCCTTGCGGTCCGACCGGGTCACTCCTTCAAAGTTCCTACTGCTACTTCTTCAAAGGTCCGACCCACCGGAGCTGGGGTCTGAACGACCCTCTCCTGCTGGGGTCCGGCCTGTTGCTACTCCTTCAGAGGTCTGACCCACATGAACAGAGGTCCAGACGACCCTCTCTTGCTGGGGTCTGACCCATTGCTACTCCTTTAGAGGTCCGACCCACTGGAGCTAGGGTCCGAACGACCCTCTCCTACTGGGGTCTGGCCCGTTGCTACTCCTTTAGAGGTCTGACCCACTGGAACAAAGATCCGAATGACCCTCTCCTACTGGGGTCCGGCCCGTCACTCTCCTTCAGAGGTCTGACCCACCGGAACAGAGGCCCGAATGACCCTCTCCTGTCGGGGTCCGGCCCGTCACTCTACTTCAGAGGTCCGACCCACTGGAGCAGAGGTCCGAACGACCCTCTCTTGCTGGGGTCCGGCCCGTCGCTCTCCTTCAGAGATTTGGCCTTTGGTCTAGTTGACCGGCTTTCCCTCGACCGACGTCCGACAAGCAGGCCTTAGCATCCAGGGAGTTCCAGAAGCACCTTTCTGTTACTGCGGGATCTTGCCATCCCAACAGCCCTGCTCCACTATGTCCACGATGCCGCCGTATCTGCGTGCCACGTGGCCACTCTCCAAATTCTTCTAGGGGCAGATCGGTCTTTCTCAACCTCTTTCCTAATGGATTTTGGACTGTTCCGTACCTATATAAGGTACTTGGGGGACCCCATTTGAAGGTAGAAGTGCTCTTCCTTCTCCATATGCTGTTCTTTGATTTGATTCCTCCATTCTGTTGCCTTCAATCTCCTGCTAACTTAGGCATCGGAGGGTCCCCCGCCGGAACACCACTGGCACCCTTGGGGACTTTGTTGCAGGTTCATCTGGGAGAGGAGTGCTCCAGCACATCCAGCCGACCCCGGTCCAGTAGTTGACGTAGCAACAGCCTCCATTCTCCTATCCAGATCGCCGCCACCACCCCTTCTCCGATGATTGGCCCTTCGAGACATTGACGACACCCCTCCGCGAGACTCCCCTATTCCTTGGTTTCAGTCCATGGAGAAGAAGGAATTTCGCACGAACATGAAAGTAGGAGACTCCTCTATGGCAAGTGACCTCATAGGTTCGAACCTAAATGGTAGCACTAGAACAATTCTAGTACCAGCACAGAAAACCATCTAGCAATGGGTCCCGCATCCGGATAGGTCAAAGATGCGGGAGCAAACTATCGAACCTCTGGCATATGGTTACCGTATAATTCATCCCTTTGACCTCTAATGCTCAGGACGATTGAGATTGGGCTGCCAACCCAGACTGAGTCAGTCGACTACGTGTCTCAACCTCGCAAGCCCAGTGACTCTTCACTAGGACTACCCCGGTCGAGGATTTGCTAAATTGAGATACTGCGAGACATTCAATCCAAATTGTTTGGACAGGTCAATTCCATCTTGGTCCATCATTGCTCCATAAGTACTTGCTTGTACCCAGAAATCTTTCATCATCGGATTAGAAATCCGGGTAGTCCGGTACCAAAGCACAAGGAGTTGCTTGCAAGCTACCGTGATGACCTCAGGTCAGAGGGACACATATATCCATATCCAATCGTGAGTATCCCATTGGCAGAAAGGGGCTACACGGAGTCACGTTCGATGAGATATCACATATCCCACTTGCAGATCATATCAGTGTCTCCACACTCATTTGGTCAAGAGGACAACCAAACGATGTGAACTACAACAACCTATAGTTGATATATTGCCATCCAGTATAATATATCCTTTAGTTGTGAACAGGGTTTAAGGACCACTCGATACATCCTCTCTGTATCGAAGTCAATGTAGTCCTAAGGACTTCATCACATGGAAAGAGTTCATTTCAGGGAAATACAATATGTGATGAGCTACCAAAAAATAATATTTTATTAATTCATAAAAAGAGTACAATACTTAGCTCAACCGCCTACAACCCAGGCGATTGGCTTTGGGACACAATTCCCAACACCTACACCATGGATATGCGACTTTTTTCATATAGTCTTTTTCATAAAAGTTCTTTGACTCTCTTATAAAACTTAGTCATATGCTTGTTAGTTCTATTGCTCAATTTTTTTTACTAATCATGCAATGCATATGACTCTCGGAACTTGGACACTTATGCATTGATAAAAAGCTCAAATGATACCAAATAACAAAACAAACTCAAATGATATCAAAACAAAAACAAGCTCAAATAGACTTTATTATCTAATGACTGAACTTTATTGTTGGCTAGGAAATAAAAGTTTCTAATTTCTAATATTTTCCTTAAAAGGCTTCTAAGACTCTTGTATGTAGCTTCAGGTAAGTGGCACTAAATCTTAATTTAGTTCCTAACATATGCTATATGGTCTTAAAAAAATAACTATTGAATATCATTGGGACCAGGTTGATGGTATGGTGGATGTCCCAGAATGGTAAAATCGGATAAGAAAAATGATCGGGGGGTACATATTGAAAGTCCTTTGCAAATTCTAGAACTTCTTGGGGTTGATCCTTTCAGATTAGTTCCTGGATTTCCTTAGCGGTCATTACCCCAATTAGTGATTCCTTAATGATCTCTTGTTTTGAACCCTTAACATTAATTAACATTAATTCTGGGTCCTCTTCTTTTATGAACTCTATTATCTTCTCGGGTTGCTCTTCATGATTTTATCCCTGGACTTTATTTTCTTCAAGTTGATTATTCCCATTTTTAATTTCGTTAGGCCGGATAACTATTCCAAGCAATTGTTCATGTTCATATTCATCCACTAAGTTAAACCCAGTTTCATAGACTTCTTCCTTAAGTTCTTCAACAGGTTTAGGATCTTTTCTTTCTAGCTCTCTATTTGGACAAGATTTTAATTCCACTTCATCTTTAAATTTTTTAATAGGTTCAGGAGATTTTTTCTCTAATTTTTCAATGGGTTTAATCTCTTTATCTTCTTCATATTCATCTATTAAACTTGGTTTGGCTTCATATATTTCTACTTTTGGCTCTTCAATGGATTCAAGGATTTCATCCTTACAAACTAATGGGATAATAGGAGTTGGCTTGTTTGAAGAAATCTGACTAGAACTAGGCCTATGTCCAGATGATTACCCCTGTCAGACTAGGTCGAGTGATCAAGAGTTCCCTCTGATATGTCTCGAATTCCTTAGTAATTTGGTAGGCTTCTTCTAGGTCACGAGTTTTTCATTAAAATAATTCTCACTGGACGTCCTTTCATAGGCCAGCTCAAAATCTAGATATAACCATTATCCAGATTTGGCTGTGCTACATCTCCTGACAAACTCATTGAATTCGATAATATATTCAAACATGATTTTATCATCTTGTCTCAATCTGTACCATTGGTCTAAAAGTCTTTACTCATAATATCTACCTAGGTACTTTTCTCTAAGCTTACTCTTCATATATCTCCAGGTAATTATTTTATCTCCACTATAATAACATTCGTGCTCAACATCTTCCCAATATAGCTTTACATGTCGGACTAACCTAAGTTTGGAAAATTGGCACTTCCTTTTTTCCGATATTTCATCCCACTCAAAGTATCAATCCATTCTTTTCTCCCAATCGATGTACACTTCAGGATCTAAATTTCCATTAAAAGTGGGTGCATAGGGTCGACTATTCCAAAAGGATCTTACCTTCGAATCATCAAAATCTTGGTAGGGGCATCTAGGATTGTATTCAGGGGTGAGATCATGATAATGGGCTCTTGGACCAAGGGGAGGTGGACTAGGTGATTTAGGTTTAGTAAGGGTCAAGTGATTTTCTTCGAGGTTCTCGATTTGATTATCCACTTATCCTAACTCTTTATTCATTTACCCTAATTATTTAGTTAGGGTATCAAACTTTTCAGTCATGGTCCTCATAAAGAATTCAAGATTTGGTTCCATGGGTAAACCAGACTGAGTGTAGGATTTTTGGTATAGAGCCTCTGACATACAGTACAAACCTAACTTCTAGGGCTCTTGACCTAGGAGTTTAATGTAACAGGACTTGACTAGGTTCTAGTTAAGAATGTAGTTACCCTTTCCACTGGCCAGGAAAGAGATGGGGTTATGAGAGGCTCCCCTTGCTTTCATGAGGTCCTAATTAAAAACCGCAAGTCCACTTAAGGCATTTTTTATTGGACCTCTAGCCTTAGATACCAATTTCGAGGAGTAAATACAAACTCAAATAATACTTTGCCTCATCTTGCACTTGAACTTGACTCGTGAATGTCCCTAGTTTTAGGTTCCTACTTGATTTTAATTATGGCTTAGGTCAATGCAAATGTGGATGATTGTTTTGGGCCAAGGAAAGGTAATGACCTCTCTTCCTTATATTATATTGAAAGCCCTTAAATGGATTTAGAAATGGATGCACAAACAATTCACCAACTAGTTAGTACAAAAATTTGATTAGCACAAAAATTAGATTAGCACAATCAAATGATTCAAAGTCCAAATTTCAAAATTTTAAAATTCAAAATTAAAATTAAAAATTACAGATCTGAAAATCTAGATTTTGAAACTCAAATTTTAAATTTTGAATTTTAGTTAAAAAATTCATTCTTAGAAGTAAAAGTTGTTGTAAGAAAAATTTTAGCCACTAACAAAAGATGTGGGACGTGGGTGATGAATGAAATGAATGGGTGATGATGTGTTTAAAAGATGAGCTATCCATGAAGGGCAATGAATTTAAAGCATGAAATTAATCAAAAGGGAGACAATCTTCTTCTAAGCAAGAGACTAGTTGATCAAAAATTAAACACCTGCATCATATCATATTCAAATTAATATAAGATGGATCTCAGGGCTAGGAAACCATTCCTACTAGGTCAAATACCTTCAAATGATCAGATCCAAAGAGCTAAGAAGAGGTTCTCCTACAAACAATGAAGGCTAAAATATTTGGTGGAAAGGAAGCTCTCAATACTCAAGGATTGAGACCTAAACCCTAAGACTAGCACTCCCTACTTTAGGATTTACCTTGGCCTTGATCCATGGCATGGAGATCTTCATCCTTGACTTGGAAACCCTGAGAGAACCTGCAACAAAAGCCAACATTAGGCGTGGAAGAGGAATTAAGGATGTAATTGAAATAAAGGAAAGAATGAGAAGGAAATAGTGGCTGGTGCCTTGGAACCAAGGAGCTTGAACTTGGATCAATCAAAGGGCATCCCACCCTCCACTCATCACAAGGGCATACTACCCTTCCAACACAAACCCAAGGGCATCCCACCCTCTTCTCAAACAAGGCTTCAAACCTTCAAACCAAAGAGATCTCACTCACTCCACACAAGAGAACACAAGAAGGAAACCTTTCATTCAATTTTCAAAATATATCATAGCATAGTATGCTTACAAGAGAGGGCTTGGAGCCCTATTTATAGGCCTTGGAACTATAGGAGTCGGCCAAGGAGAGAGGGGGAGAGGGTTAGGTTAAGCTAACTACTCGTAGTTAGATCAACAACTTTGGTTACATGGTTGTAACTAGAAGTAGTTTGCAACAACTTATAGGTAAAAAGTTGTAACAACTTGACATGTGGCACCTAGGTGGCAATGACATGGCCTCCTCTTGCTGATGTGGGTCCTTTGGTGGCATGTGATGTGGCATCCCACATGTCAAGTTAGTTGGAGATTTGTTGGGGGATTGGAAAGTTGTTATATGCTCCCCACAAATCACTTGATGAGGTGTCCTCCATGTCTCCCCCAAAGATGCTTGATGTAGAGTCTTCCATGTGAAGGAAAAGTGGTATCCATGTGAAGGTGAAGAGGTGGCGTCCATGATGTGTCCAAGTGACATGCTTGGATTGGGTTGACTTGGGTTGACTTAGCTTAAGAGGATGGTGGAGTCGGCTTGTGCTTCAAAAAGAGTGAGTCGACTCATGAGATGGTGGAGTCAGCTTATGGGTTTTGTGATTGGGCTTCATCCCATGACCTTTTTTGGATTTAAGTAGATTCTATTAGCTGCAAAACCAAAGAAAATTAGTTGAAAATTTTTTCTTCTTATTATTGATGTCCCCATCAACAAACTTCCAACTAACTAGTTTTATAAATTTAAAATTAAAATTTTAAAATTTTGAAAATTAGAATTTTAAATTGGATTTATCAGATTTCAAAGTCCAAATTTCAAATTTCAAAATTTAATTTTCAAATTTTGGTTAGGAAATTCATTTATGAAGGCTTGTAACTAAAGTTTGTTGCAAGAAGCTTCCAACTAACAAACCTTTAACCATAAAACACTCAAAATTCAAAATTCAAATCCAAAGAATTTCAAAGTTCAAAATTTTGAGGTGGAGATCTTAGATTTCAATTTTAGAATTATTAAATTTTGAATTTATGGTTGGAAATTTATTTTGGAGGGATGTAACCGAAAGTTGTTGTAAGAAACCTCCAACTAACAACCTTCTAACAAAAATTTGAAATTCAAATTTTAAATTCTTAAAAATTTTAATTTTAAGTTATAATAATTAGATTTCAAAGTTTAGACTTCAGATTTCAAATTTTAAATCATGGGTTGGAAATTTGTTCTTGAAGTATAGGAAAATTTTAGCAACTAGCAAACCTCCATTGACTAAATTCAAAATTTGAAATTCAAATTAAAAATCTCAAAATTTTAAAATTTATATTGAAACTTTTAGATCTTAGAGTTAAGATTTTAGATCCCAAATTTTGGCTTTGAATTTCGGAGTTGAAAATAAGCAACACACAAAGGAACAAAATTTTAGCAACTTGACCTAGTAAACCATAAGTTCTGATACCAAAAATTGATGCGGGACGGGAAGAGTTCATGCATTCATGATGGATGGATATTCAAGCAAGATGATTAATAAGCTAAATTGAGCAATAAATTCATACACAAACAAGCTAAATTAATCTAAGAAAAGAATTTTCATGAAAGAGACTAGTTGTTCTAAGTTACAACACCTGCAATGTAGATCTAGTTCAAACCAAGAATAGGATCTTCATGGCAAGGAAACCATCATTACTAGGGCAAGTTAACCTTCAAATATCAGATCCAAAGAGCTTAGGAATGGTTCTCCTACCAACAATGATGGCTAAAATTATTTAGTGAAAGGGTTTACTCAACACTCTAGGAAAGAGGCTTGGATCATAAGATCTACACTACCTAACCTTATGGACTCACCTTGTAGATGGTTCATGGCTTGGAAACCTTCATCTTCAACCCGAGATCCTTGAGAAAACCTGCAAAGAACCCATCATGAGGTATGAAAATGAAATCAAAAGGAGAAAATGAAGAAGGGAAAGAAAGAAAGAGAAGAAGAAAGCTTGGCATGGAGCTTGATGGACTTAAGCTTGGAACCGGATCTAGGGCATCCCACCCTCTTCTCACACAAGGGCATCCCATCCTTTTCAAAATGAGGCTTTACACCTCAAGCAAAGAAGGCATCTCACCCTCTCCATACAAGAGAACTCAAGAGAACTTTTAGCAAGAAGAAAATCCTTTCATTACTCAGCATAAGATGTTTTATAAGAAGGGCTTGGAGCCCTATTTATAAGCCAAGCAAATCAAAATTTCGACCAAACTAATCCCTAACTAATCTCTTGATTAGTTATACTAATTGATAGATTAGGTAGATCCAACTAAAAGTGGCTACAACAACATTTTCTTCTAGAATTTATTACAACTAATCTCATGTGATGCCTAAGTGTCATCCATGTGGCTTTCTTGCTGATATAATAGTCTTGGTGGTTGATGAAGTGGAGGACCATGTGGCATCCCACATGTCAAGTTAGTTGGAGATTTGTTGGGAAAAGTTGTAGGTAGTTTATTCCTTCTATGTGACCCCCAAAATAGTCTTGATGAAATGGCCTCCATGTGGCGCCCAAGGAGGGGTTGTGTTGGCTTCAAGAAGGCTTCCAAATGGCCTTCAAAGAGTGCTTCCAAGTAGCTTCAGAGGAGGGCTTACAAATGGCATAAGAAAAGATTTTGCTTGACCAATGGATCAGCTCAAGAACAGGTTGAGCCGACTCATGAGGTTGATGCCTTTTCTTCTTGAGTCGGTTCATGAAAAAATAGGCTTCCTTCATTGACACATTGGGCATAATCCCTTTAGATGTCCTCCTTGATTAATCCTTCTAGGCTTCAATGTTGAGTCAACTCCCATCCAAATAGCCCTTGTCCTCTTGGCTTATTCTATAAGAAACTTAGTTGAAGCTTGAATTTTCTTTCCAATGCTAATGTCCCCATCACTTTGAGTCCTTGTAATTTTCATTTAAGATAAGAACCAAGAGGAGAGTCACTAGACTAGGAGAGTCACCAGGTCCTCCCCAATTAGAACTGGATTCCATGCACCTGGACCCCTACTCAAACCCCCCAGTAATGGTGCCCAAGCACCTGGGCCCTTTCATGCCACCAAGCCCACAAGAGAGCACCCCAGTCCAAGCTTCAAGTGATGGCACCCCAAGTCCACAAGATCTCATGAAGAAGTGGCACCCCAGATCCCTAGCCTTGGCACCCCAATCCAAGGCTCATAACAGTTGGTGCCCCTCCCAAGCCCATTCATGTTGGCACCCCCCCAAGCTTTGACCCAGTCCAAGATGCCCCAGGGTTTTGACCAAGTCCAAGCAGATGTCTTCCAAGCCTAACAAGGAGTCAAGGCCCTAGCCCAAGAGGGTTTCTTGGCCCTCAAGTTTTGTAATCCCAATCTGTTTTGGAGTCCAGGGACCTGGGTGAATCTATAAATACCCACCCCTCCTCCTCTTGTATTGATATACTTTGATGAATGAAAAATTATTAAGTGTTTCTTTTCAATTGCCTTCGCTCTTTGAGAATGTCGAACTCCGTGAGGGAGTGGGTGTGAGGCCCGATTATATAGTTAGTTAGTTGTCATCCAAACCCTAGCCCTAACTGCCCCTCCCCCATCTCTCATCCAGGCTATCCCCTCCCATCTCCTATCTAGGATGCCCTCCACCTCTTTTTTCTCTTGGCTGCCCACACCAAATCCTATCCACCCCAAGCCACCACCTCTTTCCTCCAAGCCTTGGCCGCTGAAGGTTCTCTCTTCCCTATGCCACCTCTCTCCAGCATCCAGGCACCCATCATCCATCAAGCCTTCAATCAGCCCCGACGCCCCTCCATCTTTCTTTCCTCTTCCAATCTTCCTTTTTATATTTTTTTCTTCATCCTTGACATTAACCTTTGACGTTTGCAGGATCTCTCCAGGGCCACGCTCTCTGGATGAGGTTTTCTTTGCCCCTGAATCGATCTAATAAAAAGCCGACAGATCCACGAAAAAGTGACCTCTTCGTCCAGGCACTGATCCGAGTTGTGAGATCTCTTCTACGACATCCAAAGCATCATTGCTAGGTAAGTCTAGCCCTTCCCTTCTTTCTTTGTCTAATTTTTTGAAGGTGAACATATACCTAATAGGATTTCTTAATCCTAGGATCTATTTTTCTTTATTCCTTTGATAGTTTCTAGCATGTGGGTAGGACTCTAATTGTTACATGAAACCCTAACCTATTCTAGTCTTTTTTTTGGGGAATCAATCACTTAAACATCTAAAGATCATTGTTCATAATAATCTGATTTTTTTTCTTATGTTCAACCTTCTCGTGTCATTCCTTTGCATGCATCATGTTAGAGTTCATCCCTCATCAAAGCCCCAACTAGGGACGTCACCCGGGCCGAGGCTAGGGCTATAACTGAGGCTGTGGATTTAGTTTGGCCCTAATCTGAAGGCCAAGAACCTCCAGATATCTCCCTCCCCAAGATCAAGATCAAAGGAGAAAATAAAAGATAATTGATAGGAAAAAAAGATAAAACCCTTCCAGAAACAAGCTTCTTGTAGAAACCAAACCAAAGTGAAATTGAAAACAAAGAGTAAAGAAAAGATTGACAGAAGAAAAATGAAAATGTAGAGAATAGGAGCAAAAGATCCTAAGCACCTAAACAAAGAGAAGGTCACCGAAAAAGCTTGTCGATTGAAGAACTCTCGATAGCTTGAGGCAAAAATAGAGAGACAAAAAACAAGGGAAGCCAAAATGAAACCTTCTGAGAGGCAAAAAAAATTGTGATTTATAAAATTATTTGATAGTCCTAATTTAGCAAATCTGAGATCGCTTTTATGTAGGCCTGACATGTGTCGAGGTGGGAGTTGGTGAGACAAAATTGTTAGGATATCAAAGGATCCTGGAATAGTGAACACCTCAATTTCCATGGAAAGTGGACAAGTAGTTTGATCTCGAGCATTGCACTCCCTTTGAAAAGCATAAAGCATTTAAGCCTTTTGATTTTCGCAAAAGCCATCATGAAACGTCCTCAAGATGTCTTGTCTCATTAGTATAGCTTCCTTATCGAGCCCCTCGACTCTGAGCACTTGACCTCACATAACACCTGACACCCAGCAAACGATGCAAAAAGATGTTTAGCTGGAGGTGTTCAATGAAATATCAGATATCTGATACCCATCAGATTAACTAATCTTTCAAAGAAAGAGAAGTAGAGAAGATAGTTAAAAAAAGGAAGAATTTTGATTTGCATATTCATGCAAAAGTAAGGGTTACCTACTATCTTAATACAACTAATATATGAAGAGATCGAAAACACTCGACTGATTACAAGCTGATTACAGATGTCATTTTGGTCCTTGACCTAAATCAGTTATGCCAGTTGCCAAAGGCTACTCCTCAAGAGGGACATGGAGTAAGTGAGCCTTATCCTCAAGAAGAAGTTGAGCCGCTAAAATCCGACACTCCTCAAATCTAACCTTGTATGCCAACTCGTGGGCATGATCGAGTTGAACTTTCGCAACGTCTCCACAAATCTTGGCTTGTACCTTGGCTATTGACATCTTCTTCTCTAGCCTCACAATTTGTTTGTTACGAGAATGGCTATCTTTTTTTAGTTCTTTAATGGTGGCTTCAGTGACTTTTAACTAGGCCCTAATAGTCAGAACCTCTTCTATTCTTCGACCGGTGACCTTAGACCCATCAGAACGCCACTTCATTTCTTCTTTTTTCATCTTCTAAGGCCCATCGAAGGAATTGAGCTTCGGTCAAAGCCTTATCTCTGGCCTGCTCGACCTATTGAACTACTTCCATGACCTGGTATGAAGAAACTTTGGCCTGAAGCTAACTTCGAGCTCCCTAGAGCTTCTCGCATGATCACTTATTCTAATCCCAAGCCGATCCGAGCTCCTCCCAAAGTGAACTTATCTAGATATTAGTTTTCTCCTTAATTCTTTCAACCATATCCAATGATCCCCTTTTAGGTTCACAATGTTAGCCTCAGCCTTAGCAACGATTTGAGTCTCTCTCTTCTATGCCTTAGTCACCCATAGATGCATTTCACTTAGCTTGATAGATGCATGAATTGAGCTGGAGACAATGTGCTCACCCAATCTCTTTCTTCTTTAAATTCCAGCTCCACTTTAGAAACACGAGCTAGGGCCTTGCACAACTCCCCCTCAACTTTCATCACCCTCTCCTACAACTCCATGATTACTTTCCTACTAACCTCTATAAATTGTGTTAGAAATATAAGAATTAGCTTTATCATAGTTAAAATTTAGTCAACACTACAAAAACAAAACATATATATGAAAGCGAGTAGTGTGCCTAGGGTGCAGACCCTAAAGTATCGCCCCTATATAGGTTGCAATTGATCACTTGATTTGCTAGAGACCCGGTAGGCACCATGGGAAGCCGCATCAATCTGGCCACCTCTTCAAAATATCATGATGGATGTATGAAATGCATGCCTAGAACAGTCACCTCCAACCTTTTGGTCTTTGAAAAAGACTCAGTGCATTCCTCAAGCGACTTGGCTAAATCGAGCAATTTTTGAGAGCTCCTGGTCGACCCCACACTTCTTTCAAACCCTATAGAATCCATCAAACCTCAACTATACTCACCGAATGATTAGGAACTCACCAAAAGCATTACCAAAAATCACCCTATTATCGGACATATTACCAAAGATTGCCTTATTACCAGAAATGTTACTAGAAATCGCCCTACCACTAAAGATTGCCTGTAACTGCCGAAAATCCCACTCCCAAACTTGATTAGGGATCCTAGGAGAGCATCTTGGTATCCTTATTTATAAGAGAAAGCAATCACTACCCAGTCTTCTTTCCTGGAAAGAACTCCATAAATGCTTAATTATCCTATATTACATAAGATCCTAATCCTGACCTATATATCATCGGGCCCCTCGGATAGAGGGTACTACATACCCTTCCGACAAGGATGCTGCACTCCTAGTCAAAAGAGTAGGAGGCTATTAATGGGGAAAAACCTCCCCTCCCCCTTTCTCCTCGATGGCCCAGAGATATGCAGGTCCAGCCCCTGGTGAATAGGGTAATGCTGACCCTCTTATATGTCTGCCTTCCGAGAGAAGACATGTGACTCTACTTCCCATCCCTTCTAACCCCTGTGACCAAAGGTAGTTCTAATGCCTTCTCCCTAGCAAGCATAATAAAAAAAAGTCAGTTGAAACACCCCTGTATGATCAATGTACCTCCAACACCTAGGATGAATTTGCAAGAAAGGACCAATTCCTTCCCTCATCCTAGTTGTATTTGAACAATCATTTCTCTATGACTCAATGCTTGGACACACCGGACCTCAGTTCTTAATATAATTGCATACTGACATGTGTGACTTGTATTTGCACTCAAAGTCATTAGGCCTATTGTCAGAGAATATTTATTCTACTGGGACTTAATTTGGATGAGTCTTAGTATGTTGACTCCATGGTATTGTCGACTCCCAACCGATCGGACCTTCAATGGGATAGCGATGATCCAAACCTGTACTTGTAACATCTAGCAAGTGAATCGACATCCCAGAGTACAATGTACTAAGACTCCTTAAGACTAGCTACCTAGCTCATATTCTTGTCAAGTTGAGGACATGATCTGGAGATCACATCCTATGATCTCTGATAGATCTATAATAAAGGAGATGTGACCCCTTCTAGAAAACCGTCCAAATAGTAGTTAATGGAAGCGATTGGCAACCAAACAAGAAAAAGATCTCATCATTGAAAAGATAAATAGATAGCATGGTTTTCACCTAGTCACCTAACATGATTTGAAAACCAACCAGGTTCCACTAACCCATTTTTTCTTCATGCATTATCTTGGGTGACCAACGATATAAAAGAAAGAGAGAGAAACAAGGAGGAGGATCTAGACACACCATCCTCCCTTTTGCTCTACTTTTTTTACCTGTTGTCTAGTACTGCATTGTCCACCAGAGTGGCTTCACTGGGACTATCCCTAGTGGGGTCTTTTCATAGGTATAGCCTGTGAGCACTTCTTTAGCATACTTCGATGACAAGCTAGATATTAGCCACAATAGATTTAATTCTTGATTTGATTAGAAGTTGAGATCAATTAATTTCTAATTGGATTGGATTTAGCTAAGGAGATTAGATCATATTTGATTAGGTTCACTTATCTCTTTGGGGCTAACCAAATGGAATTTGGTTTGAGCTCGAGTTGTGTCCAATTGGATTGGACTACACCTAAGCGCCCTAGTCCTATTTGAATTTGAATTTTGAATTCAAATTGGAATTAATTTTTGAATTTGAATTCCAACTTGAATTTTGAATTTAATTTTAATTTTAATTTTAGAATTTAAATTTGAATGAGTAGTTTTGATTTTGAATAAAAAAATCCAATCTCATCCTAACTACACCGTAACCTCCTAACCACTTGGGCACCAATTTTTAAATGAGTTGCTGGTAGGCTTGTGAGGCTAATCAAAGATAAAAATAGTTTTCTAGCTAAGAAAAAAAAAGGCATTGGAATTTGAGAGAAAGTGTCTTGGGTGTGAGCTCCCTGTTCTTTTAGTAAGGTTTGGAAAGAGAGAAAGGGAAAGGGTTTTAGTCTCGTCTTCCAATTCCTTCTCTACCTCTTTTCCTCTAGTGTTCTTCTTAGTCTCTTGGAGTATTTCAGTGACTTGAAGAAGAAGGTTCCATCAGCCATTGAAGTCTCAGTGAGGAGCTAATACTTCAAGAAGGCTGGTCAAAATTGGGCTTTGCATGGATTACCTGTTGAGACCACATATGTGTGTGGCTAGGATAGCCTTTATACCACGATATTCAGCAGTGGTGATCATCGACGTACATAAAGGTAATGGTTCTAAACTCATTCGAACTATAGATGTGATCTATGTTGTTGGATTCATTGTATATATATAATTTATGCTGCTTGCTCTCTTTTATTTTTAGTTTATTTATATGCTATGTATCATGTCATGATCCTATTATAGGTGGTTTTTTTATTAGATCAAATGCATATTTAAATTAATTAGATTAATCTTAATGCTTTTGCTATATTATGTTTTGAAAAAGTTTTAAAATGCATACATAAAACCACCCACCTTTCCCTTAATGATGTAGTTGGCTTATTTAGAGCTTTTGATAAGCATATGATTAATGTAGACATCCATATTCTGAATGATTTGATCTTTGAAGACCTTATCGACTAGCTGCTAAGAGATAGCTCCTGCATTTTTCAAATCGAAAGGATTACTTTATAGTAATAAATACCTTTATCGATCATAAAGATAGTATTCTCCTCATGCTCAAAAGTCATCTTGATATGGTTATAGCCCAAGAAGGTATCCATGAAGCTGAGCAGCTTGTGTTTAGATGTTGCATCAACTAGCTGATCAATCTTCAGAAGCGGAAAGCTATCCTTCAAGCATGCCTTATTAAGACTAGTGTAGTTGATGTAGATTCTTCACTTCCCACTGGCTTTCTTGACCATGATGATGTTGGCTAGCTACAAGGGTAGTAGGCTTCTTAGATGAATCTAGCATTAAGGAGTTTGTCAACTTCTTCATCGATGGTCCTTTATCTCTCAAGGGCAAAACTTCTTTTCTTCTACTGGATTGGCTTATATTTAGGGTCAACGTTTAGTTTATAGGTGATTACCTTTGGAGGGATCCATGTCTAACGCTGACCAAGCAAAAATGTCAGAATTGATCCGTAGAAAGTCTAGTAGTTAGTTCCTTTCTTCCTTAGGTAGAAGAGCTTGAACTTGGACCAATTTAGCTAGATCATCCCTTAAAGAGAAAGAAAGTAGTTGTTCGGCTAGTTCGCCTTTTTTCTCTAGTTTTCTCTAGTTTAGTTACTCAGTAGCTAGTACCTCGCTCATCTTTTGCACTTTGGGCACCATTAAAGAGTATTGTCGGACCAACTGTTGGTCTTCGTGCATCTCGCCAACTCCATTCTTTGTTGGGAAGTATATGAGAAGGCATTTAGTCAAGATAACTGTATCCAATTGGTTCAACCTTGGTCGCTCGAGGATGACATTGTAAGCTACGGGCAAGCAGACTATTGTGAATGTTATAAAGATGATGCTTTGTTAGGATTGAGTTCCTACTATGACTTGAAAGGTAATTTTTCCTTTGACCTCGATTAAGTCCCTAAAGAAGCCGACTAGGGGTATAGAAACTAGTTTGAGATGATTCAAAGGCAAGTTTGTCTGAACAAAAGTATCATAAAAAAGAATATTAGTTGAACTTCCACTATCAATTGAGATTTTTTTTACATCATGCTTTGCTATCATCATGGATATGACAATAGCATCATTATTGAGGTTGTGGATCCTGACTAAGTTCCTATCAGAAAAAGGGATTACATTTTCTTCTCTCTCCTCCCCTCACAGCCTCTTCAAAGAGCACTCTGCCCCCCAGGAGATCATGTCGACTTGCCCCTCAATTGGCCAGTTATCGATCTTAGCCTAAGTCAATTGCTAGCTGGGATTTTGGGCATCGGGCTGAACTCACCACAAACATATTTTCCAAGATAGCCATGTCGAAAAAATTCTTTGATCTCTCTCTTCAACTAGTGGCATTGCTCAATTTTATGGCCATAGTCCCGATAAAATTGGTAGTATTTACTCTTGTGATAGGTGATTGAGTGTTTCAATAGACAAGGCCTTCATAGGAATTGCTCATCCTCTATCTCTATTAAAATTTTAGCTCTAGACAAGGAGAGGTGTTGACCCCTTGAGTGATTTTGATGTCAACAAAACATTGGAGCATGTATTTGTCTTACTAACAACTTTTCAAGTACATTACAAGTTTTTGTAGGATGATCTTAATGCATAATCGCAACTCCTACAACCTTGTTTTATATCATGTATAGTGTTGTAAAAGTTTCATGTAAAGAAGAGTCCAAAGAAAAATTAAAGTAATATTCATGAAAATGGGTTACTTCTATGTGTTTCTCAAGCTTAAAATTCTTTAGAATCTGTTGTTAGTTGAGTTGGAAAGAGTCTTGAGTGATTAAGAGTTACAGGATAAATTATGGAGAAGAGTTAAAGATTTTATTGAAAATTCACTCAAGTCGACTCGTGTAAGGAGAGCCAACTCTAGTTCATGGCACGGTTGAAGGGTTCTAGCACGCAGAGATCCAAGCTGATTCGAAGGAACCCGAGCCGACTCATCAGAGCTTCATTTCTTGAATTAGACAGGTGAGCCGACCCGAAGGCAATCTGAGCTGACTCAACCATTCAGTTAGGCATCCGAGTCAACCCTTCAGTAATCCGAGCAGACTCTTCCAGAGTCTAGAGAAAATCAGTTTTAAAAGAATAGCAAGGAGAGTCGACTCTATTAAGGCAAGCCGACTCCTCCAGAATACAACTTTGAAGGCCTGAGAATCCGAGTCGACTCGATGAGATGAGCCGACTCAACCAGAGTAAGGAATCATCGACACCGAGGATCTAAGTCAACTCGATTGTGGCGAGCCGACTCGACCAGAGTGAAGAGTCAACCCTCTAAGGATTCGAGCCGACTCGAACGTCGATTCTAGGTAAGTAAAAGCTAGTTCCAAAACTTCATTTTTGAATTTAAAAAGTGCTCCAACAGTTAAATGTCAAATTCCAACAGTTTACAATGGCTATATCCATCTAAAAAGAGTACAAGACTCTATAAATGAAGGATTTGGACTACCTTTTAAAAAGCGTTCAAAGCGAATGCTTGATTGAACATTAAATAAGCTTGTGAGTAAGAGAGCACAAAAAAGAATATTCAAGTTAGCCTTCAAGTCTTTACCAACTCTAATCAGAAGCTTGAGGTACTTATTGAGGAAAAAGAAGAAGCCATTGAAGTGCATTAAAGTGCATTTAAGAAGGCTTTTCTTGAGCTACAACTGCAACCATCAGACAACATGGGTTTGTCATTAGTTGTTTACTTTTTCTTAACTCATTTGTGAGTTGTTAGGTTCTTGGTGAGCCTGATTAAAAACCAAGTGTGGGTTGTTAGTGATCCCGTTTTAAAACTAATGTTGTAGAGTTTTTGGTGAGCTTGGTCAAAACCAAGGTTAGGTTCTTGGTGATCTTGTTAAAAACCAAGAGTTGGATTTTTGGTGAGCCCGGTTGAAAAACTAAGTTGGGTTTTGGATTGTGATCTTGGTAAAACAATCCGACTGTATTCTGGTGATGAATATAGTGGAAATCCCAAGTGATATCTTGGATAGTGGACGTAGGAGCGAGGTTGCTCTGAACCACTCTAAAATTACTGTGTTTGTGATTGTGCCTTTTCTTCTTTACTTGCTTCTGCTTTAAATATTTGAATCACAGCACCTACCATACAAGAAGATTTAAAAGAGCACATACTTGTTTAAATTTTTAAAATTTCCAATTCACCCCCCTCTTAGAAAAATCACCTGGGCAACAAGAGGAGTGTAGTTACCTAATTTGTGACTAAGTTCTTCGACATAGAACTTTGTGAACAGGACAAGTCAGGCCTTTCTCCTTGGGCTTCGCTTTGCTTTCCTTAGGCTTACTTCTTCTTCAGCTTCTTATCGATCTCTCATCGAGTGAGAGTTCTCTCATTCGCAAGGATGTACTTCTGCATGTTGACTAGCATCTTCGAATAAGACTTGGATAAAGTCTTATATATTGAGTAGGTGAAGTGGGAGGCCGAAGTCCTTTCTTCAGGGCCAACATAGCCACGGATCCATCTAGATTATAGACTTTTAACATGGCAACTTTGAATCAGGCCATGTAATCCTTCAAAAATTCTCCATCTTGCTGGCAGACAAAGAAAAGACTATTAGCTTCTTGTATCCTTGAACAAGCATCGCAGTGAGCCACGAATCACCTCTCCAACTAAGTGAAGGAGTCGATGCTCTTTGGCTCGAATTGGGAGTACCATGCTTGGGCTACCTTATAAAAAGTGTCTGAAAAGGTGATGCAGAGTAGGGCATCGATGGCTTCCTGAATTTGCATAAGAGCCTTGTAGCTCTCTAAGTGATCTAGCGGATCGGTGGTGCTATCATACAGATTCAGTTGAAGCATCTTGAATCGACTAGAAATCAATTTTTTCATGATTCGATGGGTAAGAGGGGGACGGGTGTCATAACCTATTGGCTCCTCACTTCCATCTTATAAATCAGCAAGTTGGTGGGCGATGTCACTCAGCTTGTGATTGTACTCATCGAGGTATTGTCAGCCAAGCACTGAATAGCCTCGTCGATCGATCTCTCTTTAAAAGACTCAAGGGTCAACATAGATGAAGATTGGGGACGCTCTCACTTAGACTCCTTTCCCGATTGTCTCTCCTCACATAGGGGATTGGCCCGGTGCAGTGTAGGGGACCGCAATTGGTAGATGGTCTAATAATAATGGGATCTCCCCTGGAAGGTCTGATGGCTCACTTAGTGGGGTAAAGGGGATCGCTGGCGAGGGGAAACTTGCTGTTGAAGGGATCTCCCTCGGGTAGATCATTGGCTGAGGTATGTAGTAGCAACAAGGATGGCTGGAATCTCCGACTACTACTGTATGGCCATGAATTGCTGCTGTTGTTATAGCTTTTGCACCATCATAGCCAGAGTCTCGACTTGTTGCGTGAGAGTAATGAGCAGGTCTTGTTGGGTCATTAGTGGTAGAGGTGGTGGGGTAAGGAGCTCCACCTCTTGGCTATGCCGTTTGTCATGGCACGGAGGGTTTCCAACATAGTTGGTGGACCGTCTTGCACATGCGTAACCACCATAGCTTCAACCTTCGGTGACTTGATTCTTGCTTGTTGTGTTTGCCCTTTCCTGATTTGCTAATTTGTTATCGATAAATCACCCTCTGATAGATTGTAGCGGTGCTCGAGAGTCTTCCGGTCTTCTTCGGTGAGGGTGGAGAGCTGCTCCTGGATGCTTCCTGTAATGATCTGCAAGAATAGCCCTTGGACTAGGGTTTCTAGTGGGGAACCCTCAGATGTTTAAGTCAGCTAGGAGAATGAAATGGGCTATAACAGTCGGAGATGAGAGCCAAGATGGTGACTGTTCAAGCATAAGAGTGGTAGTGGAGGCATAACTCACTGGGGTCCTCTCTTATTGATTTACAAAGTTTTACGAAGTGGTGGAATGTCCTTGGGGAGATGGCCTTTTTTGACTGGCACAATAGATTCTGATAGGTTATTAGGATTTTGTCTCCTGGAATCTTCTTCGTTGGTATCTTCTCTATTAGGTAGTTAATTTTGTTGGGATCTTGCCTTCCATAAACTTGGTTGACCATGATTTCACTTGCCATGATCGCTATTAGGGTAGCTGGGATAGTTGGGATTCCTAGGACAGCTATTGTTACCTACTCAGTTGTCGTTGGGTTTGAGTATTGGGGCAAGTTGCTTGTTGCCAAGTAAGTAGAGACCTTGCCAAGACAGAAAGAGCCTTGATATTATATCTGGGGTACCTGACTAAGTGTGAATTTAATCGGGTTCGAGTGAGTAAATGGAGATGCGGTCAACTAAGCTTAGAGTAAGTCGGCTCGAGTAAATACTTGATGGGTGCGACTGACTAAGCTTAGAGTTAGCTGGGGCCATGTAAGTAATTGGGGATGAAGGGATGTTAGTTGGGCCTAACCATGTATAGTCTTTTGATGGGAGGTGCTAGAGATAGTTGGAGAAGTGATTGACCTGATTGATTGCAAATTAGTTGGCTATTTGGCAAGTAAATAGTTAGTGATTGTCTCCTTCCCGACCAGTAATTTGGTTGTTGTGTCCTTACTAGTCGGTGAGGTAGCCGGCTCCTTGGTTATTTAATGAATGGCTCAGCCTTAGGTTTGGGTAGATAATTGCTATATCCAAAAAGATGGGAAGTGTTGGTTGCCCATTATCACTTTCTCGGGTTGTTGTGGTCGACTTCCTGTCCAAAAAACCACATTTTTCTCCTAATTACACTGCGTTCCGTCTCTGAGAAAAGAATTAAAAAAAAACCATAAAAATTTCCTGCTCCGGCCTCTTCTTGCCTTCCCTTCGTCGAGCCAAGTCTATGGGTTTGACAGGGGAGGAAACCAGCCCCTTGCCCCCCTTATTTTTCTTATTGGTTTGTACCCTCGCCTCCTCCCATCCAATCTGTTCTTTCTCATTCTAACCGATAGGAGCCCGAGAGGACTCTCTCCCCTGCCCCTAAATCGCTCACCGACGACTGATTCCCTTCCTGTTTGGTGGAAAGAAGCCGCCTTTTTCTTCCACTTGGTGCCTCGAGCTGACAATTGGGGTCTCGAGGGTGAAGGGGGATATGGGGAAAGGGTCATGGCTTCTGGCCCTTCACCTTGTCTTTTCTCTTCTTGGAACGATTAGTGTTCAGGAGCTGGAACAGAGGCACCGCACCGAGAGAATTTCGGGTACGTTTTGATCATTTTGTTTTTTCTTTATCGTGTTCGTTCGTTTACTGCTTTAAATTAGATTTGGGTGGAATTTGTGTCCGAACTTTGTTGATGGATATATTTTGATGTGGATTTCTTCTTTTCATCATTACTCATGCGGGATTATGGAGTTGGATTTGATGAATTTAGATTTGGCGGCGGTAGGTAGTTTTTATACTCCATATGCAATGAGTTATCGCTTTGTTTGGGTTTTGGATTGGGATCTGTGTTGATTGAGAATTTGATTGGATCAGGCTCGTTCTTTGCGTGTGTACTTAGTTGATCGTTAAATAAATTGTGCTTGTTGTGGTTTTTGATTCGTGTTGAAGTAAAGAAGATGCAATGATGTGTGTGGTTTAGCCTTTATCGATGTTAGAAGTTAAGGAAGTGTGGATGTGGGTTGACCGGTGTGTTATTTCCATCGAAGTGTGATAATTTTCTGCATCTTATTAGATTTATGTCATGGTGTGACATTTTGAACTTTCTTATGCAACTTGTGGATACTGCCATATTTTGTTTTATTATTTGTAGCAGTAGGTTTCTTTTTTTTTTTTTTTTGTGTCGTGTTGGCTTGTTGCTCTATATGGAGTTTCTATGTTGGTAATTATCTGACTCTTGTTTCTCATGTTATGATGTTATCCAAATCGAGGTTTAAAATCCTGTGGAACAAAGGTGTTCCAGTTTATCCATGGAATGGAACACTCCACTGTCCCATTTCATCCTGGCAGCAGTTCTTATCATTCATTTTGGAAGATATCCTTTGTCTCTCTCCCCTTCTTCTTTCCTTTCTGTTTTACTTTTTTTCTTTCTTTTTTCTACCTTCTTTCCTTTCATTTCTTTATCTCATTTTTCTTTTTCTTTCATTTCAATTTTTCTTTTTTGTCATCTTTCCTTCTGTTCCTTCTTTCCTCTTTCAACTTCTCTACCTACATGGATAGGTTTCAGAATCTCGAACCTGTCCTGGTCCTGTTTTCTCAAAGGATTGGACAAGATGGCCAGGATGCGCTCCATCATGCTGGGATGTAAAACCTTGATCCTAACTCTAGGAAGTGGTTTATATTTTCTCATGGAATAGAGTTATCCAACTCTTTATTTCTAGAATTACATTTGAAGAGCAAACATGAAGTTTTGTTCTATGTTTTTGTGATTACTCCACCTTGTCATACTTCATCTTAACTGCCTAAGTCATGCATTTACATAAATCCCTATTGCCTGTTATCATCATTACACTTAAGGCTTGTGCAAATTTTCTTAGTTTTAGAGAGACACGATCATTTCAGAGCTGGAATTTGTGACTGAAATTAAGGCTTGTTGGCTCAGCCATTTTCCTGAGAATAATTTACGTTGGTTTTCAAATCATAAAATTTGAGCCAGGTATAACATTTGTGTTGTTCTTAACCAATACCTACAACCATCTGATAAGCCTATTTGCCCCTACACAGCATCAGATACATGGTTTGGGATGATCCATTAATTTTTGAGAATCTTTGATAACTTACTGCCTGATATCTAACCTTTATTAATTAATGTTGATTTTAACTAATCTAACTCGAATAAAATAGCAACATCATTTGAAACTTAATATTGGTGAGCAGGGAGACCCGTGCCTAGGGACATCCTTTCAAATTCAGTATCGGTGAGCAGAGAGAATCGAGGCATTCTCCCTAGATTCTGTGTTGCTTATACTCATGCAACACTGATGCAATGCTTCAAAGTACCTTCAAAATGGACAGAATCTAGACATTGGTGGAAGGTAGTAAAACTTTGACTTACAGATTATATTAATTGTGAAGGCATTACCTGAATATCTTTTGATGATTAGCTGCATTTATCATTCTGATTTCATATTGCTTACCCATTCATCCATACCTTATGCAAGTCAAGGGGAACTTGAGGGGTTCTCCTTGATGTCATGACCTTTACATGTGACTGATAAGTTAGAATTCCATCCTTGCCAACTGACCATATGGGTTTCATTTAGCATCCTGCAATGCTTAAATTTCCAGGAAACTGCTATAAATTTGTTTTACCAGGAAACTGCTATAAATTTCTAGAGGGTTGTTGTCATGTTGACCGCTATTTGTAAAATCTGCTCAATCCTTCTATGGAACCTTCTCAGGTGTTAGAGTTCTACTTTATGGCCATCTCCATGGTTGATGGTAAAAGGCTTGTAGAAGAATGATGATGATGATTGCAAGTTTTATATTCAGTTTCATGGGGAGTAAATGTTTGAAGAAGAAAATTTTAGGCAATTGTTGGAGTAAGAATATCAAAGAGGAGGTTTTAGTTAGGGCTGAAAATGGATCGAATACTAGTATATTCATATATGTATTTATTTTATTTAATAAATACATATATATATACAGATATTAGTTGGATGTAAAAATGTATATCCATATTTTTCTTAAATAGATACAGATACAAATTGGATATTGGAAGTATGGATATAAATATGAATATAAATTGGATGATTAAACTTTATGACTGATATGGGACTAACCTGCCATCTTCGTCATCTCAAAGGTCTGGCATCCAAGGTTTATCTTCGATGCCCAAGGCTGACTATTCTCTAGGCAGGATAGAGCTGTGCCATCGGGCTTCCTTGGTCTGATCGACCTTCGACTCCAGCAATGGTTCCCCTTTCCTTTGATAGCCAAGACTTAATATCCGTCGGACAAGGCGAGGTTATGTCTCGAGTCTTTTGGCCCTCTTGAGCCTTGGTTTTTGGTATAGTATTTAATTTGATCCTGGGCCCTTGCACCTAGAAGCAAGCAGGGATTTTAAGGCATTACTCTTCAAGACAACCAAGGGAAGATGCTATCGACGCTTGCCCCATGCATTTGATCATGTGAATCGGAAGCGATCCCCTTTTAATCTTTAGCAAATCCTCATAATTAAGAGCGTGACTAGTCCCATATGTGGTCGATGTCATCGTTAAAGATCATGGCCAGCAATGCATAAAAGATAAGGGTTTAATTAATGGAAGGCAAACATTCTAGGCAAATGGAATGACCCGCTGTTAGATCCATTGACAAAACCTGATGCCCTGTCACTTCTCACCAAAGTCGTTGAAGATTTCTATATCCCGAAAATGCCCCTATCTTTCACCTATATAAAGGGGCTCCTGCGAGCTCCTAAGGTATGCAATACATGTACTCTCTTCTCTCTCTACTTTACTTTCTTCTTTCTTGTAGGATCACCTAACCTTCGCATGGACTTTCGAAGACTAGCAATGGATGCCTCAGCAAGATTTTACATCGATTTAAACTTTTTTGGGATAGCAAACACCAAACCCTAGCAGCACCAAACAAATCTAGGTGCAGAAAATTTTGTAATCTCGATACTTCGTGCACTAGCCTCCGTTTTGTACCTCTCCTGATTTCTTGAGTCTCTAGGACGTGGCTCTACTGGTTTCAAACTTGAGATGCATCTCCAAGGAGGAATCCTAGGCTTTGTGAAAGTTTGGACAGCAGCAAATCCAATCCTAGTTGGACTAGGATTGTCCAAGCGGCAAGAACTCCAACCTGCCAACCAAATTTTTGGCATTGAGAAATCCAGCGCTCCAACTCCCAATCTGGCTAGGACTCCTGTTTGGGGAGTCTTGGTGCCCCCTTTTGTTGCTTCAGATGGGTGGAGAATACTTGGTGGCATGAAGACAAGAAGGGAGAGAATTCTAGGTGGTTTGGACTCCTAGCGCTAAGATCTCTTAGCTCTATACCTTGTGCGCTATTTCTCCCTAGCGCTCCACCTGATTTTGGGACAAGTGGATGGATCACCTTCTTCGGCTAACTTGCTTTTGATGGTGTTGACCTTGCCCAAAGTAGGATGATCAACCAGCTCATTTGATCTTGGTGGTGGTTTTGGTAGGCGTAATGGGGCTTCTGAGGCATCACGTTGCTCCCTTCGATCCCGGAGAAACTTATCAAGTCGGCCTTGATGGATGAGTTCCTCGATCTCGTCCTGCAGATGATGCACTCTTCTGTGTCATGGCCGTGGTCACGATGATAGAGGTACTACTTGCATGGATTATGCCTATCTAGCCTTGTCCATAACCTCCTTGTATTAGGTAACTGTCACCTGACCTGCATCAAAATGTGAGCTCGAGGAGCATTTAAAGGAGTGTATTAATCAAACCTTCTTGGAGGTAGGATGTCTTATTGGTCTTGGAGATTCTGATAGTGTGGGATCTGAGGGGGAGATCTTCGGCACCATGGGGGAGATCAGCTTCTCTGCCTCCCCTTTCCTTGGTCCACTTTCCTTGGTTGGAACTCTTGGGTTGGGGGCTGCTTCTTAACTACTAGAGTAGTCGGAGCCGTTGGGGTAGATGGTGGACCGTGAGTACCATATACCTCTTTGGCATATGCATATTTCTATGTTATGGTTAATATTCGCAGAAGTACACCATTGGCCTCTTTTTCAAGGAAAAAAGGAAAGGATACTATTGAAGACCACATTTCATGACAGTCATAGCGAATGTGTGGTCTAAATTGTATCCTTCTAGAGCTGCTTCATTGAATCGTTTAAGTAGGATCTAAGTGATTCTCACTCTCCTTGATGTTGATTAGAGAGTTGGAACCTTGGTGCAGCCTCCTGCTATTACTAAAATGATAGGCAAAAGATCGACTCAACTAGTCGAAAGAGTGAATGGAGTTTGGCTTTAGTCTGGAATACTAATATCGGGATGCCTTTATGAGGGTGGAAGGGAAGGCCCGACATAGGATTTTGTTGGAGGAAATTACGTTCGGGTTAGGAACATTAGGCCTATGGTGGTTGAAGGGATTTGTCAGTCACACAGCACGACTGCTAATCGAAAACATAAAATCCAAGACTAGACCCGAGGGCTTAAAGGCATACTTCTCCCGACTTATCATTGGACCAACAGAAAGTGACATCGATTGTTCGTGAGCCCCAAGTCCTCGAGTGGATTCTGGTAGCAGATGACTTCTATGCTTGGAAGGTATCGGTGAGCCCCCGTCAACCGTTCATAAGGTGCTTGGTTACAAGCCCTCGAGCAGGTACCAGCAGTGGTTGACTTCCATGTCTCGAAGGTATCAACGAACCCTCGCTAACCGTTCGTGAGGCATTTGGCCATGAATTCTCGAGCAGGTACCGGCAGTGGTTGATTCTTATGCTTGGAAGGTGTCAACAGAGCCTCCGTCGATCATTGATAAGGCGCTCGTCCACAAGTCCTCGAGTGGATTCCGGTAATGGATGACTCTTCTATCCGAAAGGTATTAGCGAGCCCCCGTCGACTGTTCATGAGGCATTAGCCATAAGTCCTCGAGTGAGTACTGGCAGTGGTTGACTCCTATACCTAGAAGGTATCATCGAGCCCCCATCGACTATTCGTGAGGCACTCGGCCATGAGTCCTTGAGCAGGTACTAGTAATGGTCGACTTTTATGCCTGGAAGGTATTAGTGAGCCCACGTCGACTGTTCATAAGGCACTCGGTCACAAGCCCTCGAGTGGATTTCGGTAGTGGATGACTTTACGTGAAGGGTATCGTGAGCCCACGTCGATCGTCTGGAAGGCTCTTGGCCTTAAGCCCTTGGCTCGGCTAGGCCTTGAATATCCTGAGAACACTTTTAGTTAGTAGAACTTTGGCAATGTGCCTATTTCAAGCTCCCAAGGCACAACACTCTGACACTTATGGCAACACTCCGACGCTTATGGCTTCTACCACGTGGTTGAATTTTTCATCACGCCCAAAATTTTCAAATCATTGTCAGATCTCAACAAATAAAGGAGGCGTGCTTGGACTCTTCGTAATCTGGGCCATCATTTAATAAAGCATGGTATATTTTGAGCTAGTGACAAGGATACAATTAAGGAGACAAGACATTCCCTGCTGATAAAAAAGTTCTAGATGATACGTGGAAGGTTTTGTCGCCTTTTACTAGATTCGACAGGATCTTAGTCATATCCAAAGTATCCCTGAACCTCTATTTATAAAAGGGACTCCTTGAGAGCTCGAAAGGTACATGTGAATTTTTTTACTTATACTCTCTACACTGTTGGTATCAATACTGACTTGAGTATCTAAGTGCCATCGTTTAGACTATCCTGTGCAGGGCTTTTTTATAGGTACCATCTCTCGGAGACTGGCCCATATCTCCTACTTCAACACTTCTGCTAGCTTAACCACTTCCGGCTCTTCCTTCGGTGCTTAACGAATTTCGGCACCAAGAGGTGAGCCCATGCCGACCATCCATAAGGCACTCGACCTCAAGCCTCCTGGTTCGGCCAGGCCTTGAATACCTTGAGAGCACCTTTAGTTGGCAGAACCTTGGCAATGCGCTTATATCAAGCCCCCAAGGTGCAGCACTCTGAT
Source organism: Areca catechu (assembly GCA_021397845.1). Classification (NCBI taxonomy): domain Eukaryota; kingdom Viridiplantae; phylum Streptophyta; class Magnoliopsida; order Arecales; family Arecaceae; genus Areca; species Areca catechu. Next base: position 121,330,107 of record CM038043.1, read on the forward strand.
GCTCACGGCTTCTACCATGTGGCTGGACTCTTTATCACATTCTAAAATCTCCAAATCATTATTAGATCTCAACAAATCAGGGAGGCATGCTTGGATTCTTCGTAATCTAGGTCACAATTTAATGAAGCATGGCATACCTTGAGCTAGTGATAAGGATATATTTAAGGAGATAAGATACTCCCTATTAATAAGAAAGTTCTAGGTGACACGTGGAAGGTTCTTCCATCTTTCATCAGATCTGACAAGATCTCATTCATGCCCAAAGTGTTCCTGAATCTTCACCTATAAAAGGGATTCCTTGAGAGTTTCCAAAGGTACGCGAGTTTTTCTGTTTACACTCTGTACACTGTTGGTATTGATACTGATTTGAGTATCGAAGTACCATCATCGACGCTATCTCTAGTGGGGTTTTTTTTGCAGGTTCCTCTCTCGGAGACCTGCCTGCACCTCCTACTCCAGCACTTTTGCTAGCTCAACCACTTTCAGCTCTTTCTTCGGTGTTTAATGAATCTCAGTACCAACAGATTAGGACTTGAATACCCTTGGGGGTGTAATCGACAAAGCGGGAAGGCCATGCTACCTAAAAGGACCACCTCTCAACTGCACCAATATGGTCGCCTCCCGGCTGGTAGAAAGGATGGCGGAGAACCAAGCAAATGATCCACCCGAGCCTGCGCTAGCAGGAGCTTCACCGTCGTTGCCAATATGGATCAATTTAACTTGCTTTTTACATAAGTCCAAAACTTGGTAGCGGCTGTTCAAGCTATCCAAGTCAGCGCTGCACCGCCTCCGGCGACCCAGCATCAGCCAGCGAGGCCACTTGCGGCTTCTCGACCTGTGGTGTAGCCTGCACCCATGTTGCCTCTTGTAACACAGGGTCCCGTAGTTGGAGTGGCGCCTCCACCTCCAGAACAATCACAAGCTCTGAAGGACCTTGGTGGGACTGCCCGCTATCGTCGCCGCCATCCTAAAAGTATGGGACGATGCCCTTAGAGTCCCCTATTAGAAATGACTACTCTGGACCACCGATCCCTATAGTGATCGGAGGCCCCGATCGATTGAGATCTTGAGATAGAGTGAAAACTTAAGGAGCTAGACCAGTGGATCGAGGCGACTTGCAATCTCTCCTTATCACCGAACAATGGGCTTAGCAATAAACCACCATTCCATGACAAGATTATGCGAGCACCGCTTTCTCGACATTTCAAAATTTCGTAGCTCAAGAGCTATGATGGAACCATCGATCCTGGTGACCATTTAGCAAACTTCCCAGTGAGATGCTTCTTCATGAAGCTCCCGTCTCAATCCTTTGCCAAGCCTTCCCCTCTACCTTAAAGGGAGCGGCACGATATTAGTACTCGAGCTTGAAACCGGGATCGATACATTCCTTCGAGCAGCTGAGCCTAGCCTTCATCGACAACTTCGTCAGTAGTCGAAGACAACAGAAGCAGTCAGACTACCTTCACACCATTAAACAAAAGGAAGGAGAAACAATTTGAGCCTTCATGAGCCATTTCAACGTGGCTACTATAGAGGTCCACATTTGGATCAGTCGACTACCATGTTGGCTTTGATGAGCGGGTTGTAGAAAAATGACCTTAAAAAGTCATTAATCAAAATCTATCCCAAAAATTTCATAGGAATGTTGGCCTGAGCTGAAAAATATGTTCGGACGAAGGAAGCCTTCATGCTAGAAGAAGCCCCCTCTGCTTCCATACTGGGGGGCAGTGGTAAGAGAATGCAAGGAGATCGAAAGTTCTTCCCAAAGTGCGAGGAAAAAGTCCAACCGCGCTCTAGGTCCCCATCGAAGAACAGATTCTTTAAAGATTGCAGACCCAAAGAAGCTCACTAAGCGTTGCCTAGAAGGTTCTACACTTACACTCTGTTGAATACACCAAGGAAAAAGGGCTGATGGAGATCAGGAGATAGATTCTAGAGCCTCAAAGTTGCGAACACCATCGGCAAGGAGAAATTTGAGCAAATTTTGCTTGTATCATCGAGATCACAGCCACGATATAGAGGATTGCATCCAACTTCGAGATGAGATTGAGAAGTTGATCAGATGAGGCCATCTCAATCGCTTCATCCAACGGTGGAGGGAGCGGGGAGAATGGCCAAGATCATGCCTCGGCAGGCCGAACATCCACAATTGCCTTCGCCACCGGAAGGGGGTGATCCACTTCTATTGGGACAAGTAAGAATGACACAAGGGATGGCATCCCCTAGGGAGGAGTCACCCAGTATGAGGCGAGTCATGCCAGTGATCTTCGCTGAAGAAGATGATGAGAGAATTGTATTCCCGCAAATGATGCGGTCGTTGTGACTTTGAACATGAAAAATTATGATATACACCACATTCTTGTTGCCAATGGGAGCTTGGCTGACATTCTATATTTGGATGCTCTTGTGAAAGTGGGGATATCCCCGATCGGTTAACCCAAGTGGACTCTTCCTTGATAGAATTCATAGGAGTTGCATCCAGGTAGAAGGAATGATCTCATTGACTGGAAGAATGGGAAACTATCCTCCCCAATCTAGTGCCTGAGTGAATTTTCTTGTTGTCCGAGCCCCTTCAGCCTACAATGCCATCTTTGGGTGGCCGGGTCTTGATGCCTTCTAAGCGGTCATGTCTACTTATTACCTAAAAGTCAAATTTTTGATGATATACGGGATCGAAGAAATTCGTGGAGATCAAAACTTAGCACAACATTATTACCACATCGAGCTCCAAGGGAGGAAGTTTATTGGTGATTATCCTGTTTGAGGGTTTTGGATGCTCGAGACGATATGATCAAGCAGCGAGGATAGCTAGCAAAGGATTTCGTCCCCATACTATCAGCCGATGGAAACCCTGAACATATGGTCAAAATTAGCTCCAACTTAGATCAGGTAACCCGAGATCAACTAACCTTATTTTTATAGAAAAGTATCGATATTTTTGCTTGGGCACCAGCAGATATGCCAGGCATTGATCCCTCGGTAATGATGCACTACCTGAAGGTGGATCAACGTATCATCCCGTTAAACAAAAGAAATGGAGTTTCGCGCTCGAGCATCGAAGGGCCATAGTTGAGGAGGTCGATAAGCTATTAGAAGCTAGTTTTATTCCGGAAGTCATCTATCCGGAGTGGATCGCAAATTTGATTATGGTGAAGAAGGTGAATGGTAAATAGCGGATCTGCATAGACTTCACCGATCTTAACTGGGCGTGCCCAATGGATGGCTATCCATTATTAAGAATCGATCAGATAGTAGATGCCACCTTAGGCCATAATCTTCTCAGCTTCATGGACGCCTTCAGCTATAACTAAATCTGGATGGCTCCTGAAAATGAGGAGAAAATTATTTTTTTTACTGATCAAGGACCTTTTGTTATAGGGTCATGCTATTCAGTTTGAAAAATGTAGGTGCTACTTACCAGCATTTGGGAAATAAAGTTTTCAAGGACTAGATTGGACGAAACATGGTGTATGTGGATGATATCCTCATTAAGAGCAAAATTGTTAGAACTCACATTGATGATCTCTGAAAAACCTTCACCACCCTTCGGAAAGTGTGCCTTCAGAGTGGTCTTGGACAAATTTCTTGGTTTCAGGTCTCCAATAAGGGGTGGAAGCTAATCTAAAGAAAATCAAAGCCGTTTGCGACATGAGCTCTCCAAGGATGATCAAAGATGTCCAGCACCTCATCTGAAGGATTGCGGCTCTAAATCGATTTGTCTCCAAATCGATTGAGCGATGTCTCCCATTCTTCCAGACTTTGAAGCAACCAAAAAATTTTTGATGGACAGAGAAGTATCAAAGGACCTTTTATAATCTCAAAAGCTATCTTAGTTCCCCGCCATTACCAGGCAAACTGGATCCAAACGAAGTGTTGTTCCTATACTTGGCAATCTCTCCTTTGGCAATGGGCACAATGCTGATCCAGGTAAAGAACAAGATCCAGAAACTGATTTATTATATCAGCCGAATCCTGAGAGATGCGGAAACCCGGTATTCAAAGTTGGAGAAGTTGGTCTATGTGCTCCTCTTCGCGGCTCAGAAGCTCCGACCATATTCCAAGCATATACTATTGTTCTCCTAATCGATTAGCCTAATAAAAGCATTCTCCATCGGCCCGACACCTCTAGACGCATTGCAAAGTGGGTGATCGAACTGTCTAAGTTTCATATCAAGTTTCTATTTCGACCATCGGTCAAAGCTTAAATACTGGCTGACTTCTTGGTTGAATGCACCATTCCTGACGAGTTGCTAGAATCAGAAGAGCTTAAGTCATTGATGCTGACATAAGATCACACCTGCCATCCTACCCACATCTGGAAGGTATACATGGATCATGGATGGATCGTCCAACTCTGAAGGATCGGGAGTAGGAATAGTCATTAGTTTCGAATGGATTGTCGTTGAGCACGTGCTCCGCTTCGAGTTCCCGACAATGAACGATGAGGCCGAATACAAAGCTATAATCGCAGGGCTTGAAATTGCCAAGGAGATGGGAGCATAAGATCTAGAAGTCTACAGTGATTCCTAGCTGATCGTTGGGCAAGTCAATAGCGACTTCGAGGCCGGGAGAAAAGTATGATGAAGTATCTTCAAAAAGTCAAGGAGTTGGCCCTTTCTGCTACTTTGGAGTCCGATGGATCCCAAGAGAACTTCCGAGTCGATGCACTAGCCAAAGCGGTAAGTGTGGCACCGATGGCATTACCATAGGATGCTTACTTTGAAATAATCAGAGGGCCCATTATCGAGGAATTATTGGCGGTAATGCAGTAGTGGACAATGAACCCTGCTGGATCGACCCGCTGATTGACTTCCTGGAAAGCAGCAAACTTTTAGCAGACAGGAAGCTCGTAAAGTGAAATACCAAGCCTCCAAGTATCTTGTGTGGTATGGACATCAGGGCCAGAAAATATCGACAGGTCGAACCCACATTCCTGTGGATAATCTGTGAATAAAGCCCTTAACCCAACCCTTTTTACCAAGTAAATATTTTATTTTAATTTCTGTTATTTTGGATTAGTTAGTGTTAGCCTTTTTTATTAACTATAATTAGGGTTTTGTTATTTAGCCTTTTAGGCTAAACCCTTTTTACCACATTGTATAAAAATCCCATTTATCGGTTATGTCAAACCCTATTAGGCCAAACCCTGTTTACCAATTTATTCTTTTTTGTTACATGAGGTTATGCCTTTTGATCAATTGATCAAGTAGGGCTTTAGTTATTTGATTTGAGTCTTGTAATAATTAGTATTGAGTCCATGTGATTAGTTATTGACTCCATGTAATTAGTTAAGTCCTGAGGGAACTCAAGTCAACATCCCATGTGCAGGCAATTGAAGATCCATGTACACCCAATTGAAGACCCATGTGCTAGCCCAAGACAAGCCATGTGCTAGCCCAAGACCAGCCATGTGACTCCATGTGCTAGTCCAAGTCAGTTTGTTTTTGGTACCACTTTTTTTCAAGAAATTGGACAACACCTGCCACATCATTAGGGGACATCAATACATGTCATGTTTGGACATGTGATGCCATTTCATTTTGGTACAAGAACACATGTTATGTCACTTTTGTTTGGATATCCCACGTCATATTTTTTTAATTTTTGGTCGGCCAAATGAAAGCAAAGTTAGCGCCAACTCCTTTTAAGATAAGTAAATGTGGACTCCCAAATTGGTGCCTCCACTCAAGAATTTCACGCCAAAAAATTCCAAGAGTCGGCCAAGCATTTTTTTTCACGCCAACTTCCAAGGAGTTCTAAAATATTTGATCACCCAAATGGAGGAGGTTCAATGGTTCTTTACCGCAAATGTTTGGATCAAACAGGTTCAGAGCTGCTTAAGTTTTCAAAACTCAAAAGTCTCATCAAAACTCTTGAGTCCTCTTCTATCCAGAGACGAGTCCAGGACGCCCAGGACCAGAATTCTAGGAGTTGTAGTCCAAGGGAGAAAAAGTCTACTGTTTGAATTCCTTACACCACTGGTTGAGGATCTAATACTCATCAATCCCTTGTAATTATTATTATTCATTCATCAATAAAGAAAGTTATTATGCCGAAATTAAATCCTTTGCTGTGTGCATCGCGGGATGTGAGGCCCTTTTCCTTTGTTCTTCAGAACATTGCGGGGTGCGAGGCCCTAGTTATCTTACCTATGCAGCCGACAAGAAAACCTAGCCACCTCTTCTAACCCATTTTTTCATCAAGTGGACCTTTTAGTGCTTGTAGATGTAATTCAATGTCTAAACTTTAAGGTCAACCCCATTAGTCTGGGACCATTCCCTGAAACCGTTCTTATTTTCAATCTAACGCCGAATCAACTTCTTATTTCCTACCTTTTTCTGAAGCTTCCTGCATTTCTAGGACCATTAGTTTGCATTTTGTAGAGGTTAGCATGTTGCATAAACCCATTGAGCATGTTAGGTTTACAACCTATTTCTGGAGAACCTTATGGCATCTATTAGGAGTGCATGTTAAATTTTCATATCACCCATCGACCAAGGGCTAAGCACATAATTAAAATTAAGAACTTAAAAAGATAAAATAAATAAATAAATAAAAAAATTTCCTTCCCTAGGAATGCATAGTTGAGTCTATTAGATATTTGTAGAGTCATATGCACAACACATTCAAGAATTGCATAAGAATCATATAAACATATGGCTGATACTAAAAGAAGACTCAAGGAATACAATGAAGGAGACTTTGTTATGGTTAAACTACGACCTGAACGGTTCTCACCTGGAATCATGGAAATGTTACATGCCCGTAGTAGTGGACCATACAAAGTGATTAAGAAAATTAGGTCTAATGCCTGTGTGCTCGAGTTATCACCTGAACTAGGTATTAGTCCAACTTTCAACGTTTCAGACCTTATGGAATATAGGGAGCTAACATTGATTCCTAATGAGCCATTTGGGCCTAATCCTGTCCTTGAGAGTGAACCAATCCAAGTGTGTCCATCTGCCATACCACCAACCCGGAGAGACAAGATTGAGCGGATCTTGGATGACAAGATCATTGCTACCCGGAGCAAAGATTACCAGCGGTATCTGGTTCGTTGGCAAGGACAACCTGAAACTGATGATTCTTGGATTACCAGAGACGACTTGCAGAGAGTTGACTCAGACTTGCTAGAGTGCTATCATAGCGACATTGATCCATACTCGACAGGATCGAGTTTCTCCCACCCGGGGAGAATTGGTGTGGACACCAGGGCCAGATAATATTGACAGGTTGAACCCACGTCTCTGTGGATCACATATGAATATAGTCATGAACCCATCCTGTTTTACCATGTAAATATTTTATTTTAATTTCTGTTATTTTGGATTAGTTAGTGTTAGTCCTTTTTATCAACTGTAATTAGGGTTTTGTTATTTAGCCTTTTGGGCTAATCCCTTTTTACCGCATTGAGTAAAAACCTCATTTATCGGTTGTGTCAAACCCTATTGGGCCGAACCCTGTTTACCAATTTATTCTTTTTTGTTATATGAGGTTATGCCTTTTGATCAATTGATCAAGTGGGGCTTTAGTTATTTGATTTTGAGTCTTGTAATAATTAGTATTGAGTCCATGTGATTAGTTATTGAGTCTATGTAATTAGTCAAGTCCTGAGGGAACTCAAGTCAACATCCCATGTGCACCCAATTGAAGACCCATGTGCACCCAATTGAAGACCCATGTGCTAGCCCAAGACAAGCTGTGTTAGCCCAAGACCAGCCATGTGACTCCATGTGCTAGCCCAAGTTGATTTGTTTTGGCGCCACCTTTTTTCAAGAAATTGGACAACACCTACCACATCATCAGGGGACATCAACACATGTCATGTTTGGACATATCATGCCATTTCATTTTGGGATAATAAGAACACATGCCATGTCACTTTTGTTTGGACATCCCACATGTCATGTTTTTTTTTATTTTTGGTCGGCCAAATGAAAGCAAAGTTAGCACCAACTCCTTTTAAGATAAGTAAATATGAAGGACTCCCAAATTGGTGCCTCCACTCAAGAATTTCACGCCAAAAAATTCCAAGAGTGGCCAAGCATTTTTTTCATGCCAACTTCCAAGGAGTTCTAAAATATTTGATCATCCAAATGGAGGAGGTTCAATGGTTCTCTATAGCAGATGTTTGAATCAAACATGTTCAGAGTTGCTTAAGTTTCCAAAACTCAAGAGTCTCACCAAAACTCTTGAGTCCTCTTCTATCCAGAGACAAGAGTCCAGGACGTTCAGAGCCAAAATTCTAGGAGTTGTAGTCAAAGGGAGAAAAAATCTGCTGTTTGAATCCCTTACACCACTAGTTGAGGGTCTATAAATATCCATCAACCCCTTGTAATTATTATTATTATTTATTCATCAATAAAGAAAGTTATTATGCCGAAATTTCTTCCTTTGCTATGTGCATCACGGGGTGTGAGGCCCTTTTCCTTGGTTCTTCGGAACATTGCGGGGTGCGAGGCCCTAGTTATCCTACCTATCCAGCCGACAAGAAAACCTAGCCACCTCTTCTAACCCTTTCCTTTTCCATTCAATTTTTTTTTCTTGCTGCTTCTTACCTTTAGTTTTCTTTGTTGAGTGTTTGCAGGTGATCTGGAATCAAAGACAGGTGTTCTTACCTTGAAACCAACATCGCGCGGAAGATCGGAGCCCGGGAACGAGTTCTTGAAACCCTGCCGCGACAATCGTGAGAGTCCTGTCAGATCTATTTCAGAGGAGCGATTTTCGTTGGTGAAACTGAAAACTTATTGAATTCTCTTTAATTTCTGATTAGTCGAAAGTAAATCCTAGTTTTAGTGATTTCTTAACCACCAAGTCATGCTTTCTAGTTACTTTGTAGGTTTACTTGTGCGGGTAGTTAACTAGGACTAGTTTCCTTTACTGTCTCCTTTGAGTCTTCCTTAAAAATCTGAAAAAAATCTAAAAAAAAATATTCTCTGCTATTCTCTGATAATTAAGCTTTAATTATTTGTCCGGCATCATTGTGCATGAAGGGAAACTCTATAAGAGATCATTTTTCCTATCCCTTCTCAGGTGCATGCGGCTGTCTAAGGCAGAATACGTGCTGAGGGAGGTTCATGAAGGAATCTGTGGTGATCACGTTGGAAAGGTGCTAGCATACAAGCTACTTCGACAAGGCTATTATTGGCCTACCATGCAAAAAGACGGAGGACTTGTCATACATTGCGAAGCCTGTCAAAGAAACTCCAACATTCAGTGCCTTTCCTTTATGCCAATCACTTCCATATGTGCTCTGTGGTCTTTTGCATAGGAGATGGATTTTTTCGATTCTTTCCCACCAACTTCAGGATAGTGAAAGCTTTTGCTAGTTGCTGTTGATTACTTCATGAAATGGATAGAGGTCGAGCTACTGGCTCGTATTACCAAGTCCAAAGTGATAGACTTTATATGGAAGGCAATCATTTGTCGCTTGGAGATTTCTCGGGTGCTAACTACTAACAATGGACGATAATTTGTCGGAGCCAGATTTGAGGAGTTCTGTGAAAAACAAGCAATCTCCATCACCTCACTTTTGTGGCACATCCCCAGGTCAATGGAGAGGCGGAAGTCACCAATCGAACTTTCCTACAGGGAATTAAGAAGAGGCTTAGCAAGGCTAAAGTATCATGGGCTGATGAGCTTCATCTTGTGCTTTGGGCATATTGAACTATGTCGAGAGTTTTGATAGGAGAAACACTCTTTAGCCTGGCCTTCAGGAGCGAAATGGTAATACCTGTTGAGCTTGGAGTACCTTTGGCGCGGGTCGCGAACTTTGATAAGCAAAACAACCTCGAAAGGCAGCTTGCTGATCTAGACCTTTTAGATGAAGCCCATGAGAAGGCATATATCAAAATGTTGGCTTATCGGCAAAATATAGCCCATTATTTCAACTCCAAAGTTTGAAGGCATTTAGGGTTGTTGACCTAGTGCTACGTCGAGTGGAAATCTCTTAGCCAGGCCAAAGAGGCAAACTCTTCTCAAACTAGGAATGACCTTATTAGGTGGAAGAAATTGTTAGATCAGGGACTTAGCATCTAGATGGGATTCCCATACTCTGACCATGGAATTCAACCAGCCTTCGGAAATTCTATCAGTAATGTAGCCTCCTGCTCACTAAATATGAAACCCTTCATTTCCTGCGCTTGTTTTTCACATGCTTGCTACAAAAGGAATTTCCCGATGAACTTCAATAATGACGAGGTCTTCGTGGGACTGCATGACATCCCTCTTAAAAACTCACTAGATGAAGCCCTTGGCTAAGAGCCTGAAAGTCCGTCGAACCAAGGATCCAATTTAGGGAGCTCCAAGTCTGATGGATAAAGGACTCCCCATCAAAGGCCTAACATTTGGCTATGATTCCTTTATAGTTTGAGGGCCCATTGGATGAGTTGCGGTTGGAAGCTTGAAGGTTTGATGAAAAGGGACCTACGATTAGAAGATTGAAAGTTCAATGAATATAAATCCAAGCTATGAGCTTAAGGGCTGGATATAAGTCTCGTTCGGAAATACACTTCGATCGGGCATCTATTGAATCATCTACAAATTTGTTAAAAGCACGGTGTAGAAAGCAACCATATGGGCTCAAAATAAAATCAATTGCAAGAAAAAAGCAAGCAAAAACATGAAGGCATTAAGAATCCCACATTTTCATTGATGAAATCCGATTACACATGTTCACAGCCTTATAGTTGGATTACAGGGGTTTATAGCCTCACGATCGATAACAATGTTTCCTAGGCTTCTAAAGTACAGGAAAAACGACAATGATGTTTGTCAAAGAACTGAAGGACTCCCGAACTCTCAAGCTCTTCTATAAAGATAGGAGGAAGCCCCACATGCCTTGAAGGTGGCCGAGCGCATCTTGACTAGTAGCAGGATTGTCGGCAGGTGCTGTACGGAAGCACTCGGCACCTCTTGCTCATAACGACATTGACAGGGGAGGTGCATCGCTAAGGCGAGAGTGGCCTACAGTCGCGAGTACGGCTCCACTTCGGGTAACACCAATATGATGAAGAGCATGCATGGCAACTCTGACAGGAAGGCAACATTTAGCAAAGCAGCGAATCGGCGGGTCAAGGAAGCTTACCAGTGAGTTGAGAAGGCTGATCGAAAAATTGAAAGACTGCTCCCAATCCGTGCTTGGATTGGTACTCCTGTCTACAACCCGAGGTGGGGGCTTCCTTTCTGCCTTTATATTTAGGCGCGGGTACCTCCTAAGGAGGGTCTGGATGATAAGGCAAGCAGCTTGAGCCCTCCTGCTCGTATTGAGTTCGCCGACTGGCTATAGCTACAATAATGCAGATAGAGCGATAACAGTTAAGTCAGCCAACGGGCTATAATAGAAATGGCACAATAGAGGAGCCAGCTGCATCCAATACCTCCCAGTCCAAGGTGGGTGCCTTTTGACATGCCCATGAAATGATCCTAGAAAAATCCCTCCAAGAGAGGGAACCTCGCAACAAAGGTGCTTCCACTGGAAGTTGAGAGTGGCAGCTTCCTAGGCATTTCAAAAGATGAAGGGAAGTTACAGGAGCTCATCGCCTCCTCTCCTTTTAAAGTGAAGTTTTGAGGAACTCAGCTGCCCACTTGCCTAATCAACGTAGGCCATATTTTGTTCTCTTGCAAAATCAACAAGCTCTTGGAAGGGAGGCCGAGACAATAAATGCCCTCACTAAAGTCCATCTTCTCGAGAACGGTGCTTTGAGGTCACTTAGTCAAAGTCCTTTGGAAATCAAATTCTGTGACAAGTGCTCTCTTAGCTATAGGACCTTCTCTAGAAAGGGGAGTACTAAGGTGACCACTGGAAATAGTGCTGATGCATCGAAACATTCTGGAGAGTGTGCTAAGGCATTAAAACAGCTCAAGACGATTAGCACCTACTGGCTCCAAGTGACTAACCTGTTATTGGTTAGTCCAAGGTGATGAGCGCTCACTGGCTTAAAGTGACTGACCCACGATCGGTCAGAGCCCAAAGCGATCAGTGCCTCCTAGCTCCAAGTGATCGACATGCTATTGGTCAAGGCTCAAGGCGATCAATACCCACTAGCTCCAAGTGACCGATACGATTGGTCCATTAGTTTCGTTTGAATTTGGAAGGCCGAGTCAGAAACAGGTCTATTAAATCAACAGAGTACCACAAAATGTAGAAACTAGGTATACTTGGTTTGAAAAGCTGATCTTTGCCCTCATAACTTCAATCAGGAAGCTCCATCCTTATTTTCAAGTCCATACTGTGGTTGTTTTCACGGACCGACTCGAGATGGCCTTTCATAGGCTAGACATGGTGGGCAGAGTGGCCAAATGGGCCCTCGAGTTTACTGAGTTTGACTTTGTATTCTAGCCTCGACCCTTCATAAAGACAAGTGTTGGCTGACTTTGTGATAGAGTGCACTATCCTGGAAGAAGAGCCATGGGTAGATAATTTGGCGGAGGAAGGCCTGGAGAATCAATGGGTGTTATATGTGGATGGCTCATCAAACACCAATGGGTCAGGGGCAGGATTGATCCTTGCTAGCCTCGAGGGAGACTTCATCCAGTATGTCCTTTGTTTTGGGTTCTCTTCTTTCAATAACGAGGTCGAGTACGAAGCCTTGATTGCTGGCCTTAGAATATCTAAAAAGTTGGGCATGCAGTGCTTAAGGGCTTGCAGTGATTTGTAGCTTGTCATCAACCATGTAAGAAATGATTGTGAGGCTAGGAAAGAAAATATGAGGAAGTATCTTTTGAAGGTGAGGGACTTGATCCAAGCCTTCTGCAGCTTCGACATCCAACATATCCCCAGGATGGAGAATGCCTAAGCCAATGCCCTCGCAAAGCTCGCAACCTGCGCACCGTTTGATCTTCATGTCCAAGTATTCTTTGAAGTGGTAGAAGAGCCCAGCATCATGGAGCCAATATTGGTGTTGCAGCTTCACTCGAAGCCTTGTTGGATGATCCATTGGCTTGCTACCTTCGTGACAGGACTTCCCATTGATCGAAGAGAAGCTAAAAAGATATGGTACCAGGTCTCTTGATTCGTTCTTTATGAAGACAAGATATATAAGAGATCATTTTTCTTACCAGTGTTGAAGTGCCTGTGACCTTCAGAAGTGAAATACGCTCTATGAGAGGTTCATGAAGGGAATGTGGAAGCCACGTAGGGGGCAGGGCCTTGTCTTAAAAAATTCTGCGACAAGGGCACTACTGGCCCACCATGTAGCAAGATGACAAGGATATGGTCAAAAGTGCAACCGGTGCTAGCAATACTCGAACGTGCAATGATAACTGGTTGCACCATTAACCCCGATCACCATGCAGTGGCCCTTCGCTTAATGGGGATGGACATGATCCTTTCCCTCAGGCTTCAGGGTAGCTGAAATTCTTGTTTGTAGCCATAAACTATTTCACAAAGTCGGTAGAAATGGAACCTCTTGCCAAAATTACAAAAGCTCGGGTAAGATTTTATTTGGAAATCTATCATTTGTCACTTCAGCCTTATGAGAGTTATCCTTATAGATGATGGCTGGCAATTTAGTGATTTAAACTGGTTGAATTTTGCAGGGACTTGGGTATCATGCATTGTTTTACTTCTATCGGCCACCTCCAAGTTAACAAGGAGGCCGAGGTTATTAATATAACTCTTTTACATGAGCTGAAGACTTGGCTTGACTGAGCAAAAAGGGCATGGCCCGATGAATTACATGTCCCCTAAGCAACCGGGCCACGCAGAGAATCCCAATGAATGAAACTCATTTCAACTTTGTCTTCGGAACCGAAGCGGTAATCTCGTTGGAGCTGAGCCTTCTCTTTAGGTAGAGAATTTTCATGAAGATAGTAACTTGGAGCAGCTAATAGTGAATCTGGACCTGCTACAAGAGGTTCGAAAATGAGAAGTAATGAGAATGGTAGTCTACTATCAAAGAGTTGCCCGATATTATAACATAAGAGTCCAGGACAAGTTCTTCCATGTTGCAGATCTCATATTATAGCAAGCCGAAGTATCCTAGCCAACTGGTTAAGGAAAACTCTTCCCAAATTGGGAGAGCTTGTATCAAGTAAAGGAAGTCATCCAATTCGGAATGTATCGCCTTACACAACTAGACAGAACATCCGGGCCTTATCCCTGGAATTTGAAAAATCTCTGAATATACTATTAGTATTGTAATCTTTTTTGCTTCTTAATAAAAGAACTTGTGATTAAAATGACGTGCACTCTTGTTCACCGGCAGGAAGTAGAAGGCGTCTTTGATCGACGTTTAATTTAATGGCCTTTGATTGGTCCAGGTTCCAAAATGGCCTTTGATTGGCCTGAGCCTTAATGGCCTACTGATGGCCCATAGAAGGTACTTTGGATCGGCATTTAATCCAACCCCTTTGATCTATCCTGGCTCCAAAATGGTTTTTGATCAGCCCGAACCTCAATGACTTCCAATGGCATGTAGAAGGTATCTTGAATCAGTGTTTTATTCAATGGCCTTTGATCGGTCCTGGTTCCAAAATGGTCTTTAATCGGCCCAAGCCTCAATAGCCTACCAATGGCCCGTAGAAAGCGCATTGAATCAGTATTTAATTCAATGGCCTTTGATCGGCCTTGGCTCCAAAACGATCTTTGATTGGTCCAAGCCTTAACGGCTTACCAATGGCCCATAGAAGGCACTTTTGATCAGTATTTAATTCAACGGTCTTTGATCGGCCCTGAAAGCTTTGGCAGCCTGGCATCAGTCTTTTGGCTCAAAAACACTAAGAGTGGTTACTGTTTCCTTTCTAGTAAACAATCATCATCAGGAACCTTTTCCTGGGTGTTGCGCGAATTGTTTTAAGGCCGCACCATCAGAGCATCGAGGGCTAACCAATAGGTCCCTCATCCTTGCTTAAAAAATTGAGGGTCAAGTAGGCAGGGTCCATGAAGACCCTTGAATTTACCTGCTACTGGTGGTCCCTTGGTTTAGTAAAGCCAACCGGTCAAGAAGGCACTAAGCCATTGTAGCTCTACTTTCGGAAGCAGTGCCATATAACTTGATAGGTCACGGTATTGTTAAGACACCGTGCTTATCAGTTTAAAATCCGACTTCTAATTAATTAAACTTGCATAGAAAGTAGCGAGTTGGATCGAATTCACGAAAAAGGTAGTGCATTTTAATGATTTAAAATCTGACTTTTATAAACAGAAAAGAAAAATATTTTGAGCCATAAAATAAAATTAAAAAGTATAAAAGAACAAGAATTTAAACTCGGATACGTTCGATCTGTTAGTCAAGTCTTAGTATCTATTTACAAGAAAAGTAAAAGACAGGAATTTAAATTACATAAAAATAAATTTTGTATTAATTAAAATCTAATTACAAGAAAATAATAGCTAAATAAATAAAGAAAAATGGTACCAAAGGATTTGAAGTTGATTTGCCGCGCCTTGTCGGGAAGTTGGTTGATGTCACTTTGCCTTCCATTCTACTCCGTGGAGCGAACTGAGATTTCTCTTCCTCTTTAGATTTTGATCTTGAAGATGGAATAAGCTTATAGATGGTATAGGAAAAAACTTTTCTCTAAGAAACCTTATTGTTAGAGGTCAACCTACAATCCAAACCTAAGCCCTCTCTCTTATACCGTAACCTCCTTTCAGGATGCTTTCTTCTGTAGGCTAGGGGTTCTTTAAATAGAGCTTGGAGAAGGCCGAATTAGTATAGGACTAGGAGTTAGACTTCTAGTAGAACTCTTGAAATTATTTTGGACCGTCATATTATATCAAATCCATTGATCATCACTTAAATTGATTGAGCTTAGTGAGTGCTGTCAGATTGGCTTGAATCGTGCTCGAATCTAGCTCAAATCAAGTTCGATGAATATTGGCCATTGGATAAAATCTCCAAGATACTGTGCAGCCCTTTGATCTACCATAGCTTCATTCTCTTGGTTGGGTTTGATAGAAGCCATTTGGATTGAGCCTTGGATGGCTGAGATCTATCAAATAGCCATGGATCATGGAGGATGAAGGGATGGGGAAGATGGTGAGCTGTGATGGGGAGGTGGCCGAAGATGGATGGCGGCATCTCGTGGCGGCGTCATGGGAGCTGAGAAGCGATGGCAAGCAACGGTGGCCAGCAGTGGGTAGAGGACATCGACGGTGAAGAGGGAGGATGGCCGATGGGGAGGTGGCATGGTGGCGATCATGGGCAAAGGAGATAGTAGTAGTACAGCAACGATGAAGCGGAAGGACGGTCGATGGGAGGTGGTGGGCAATGGCATGGGAGCGGTGGTCGACGGTGGTCTGGCTGTCTCTTAGGCCGGTGGTGATGGCTGATTGGGTGGAGGAGATGGCATATGGGATGATGACACAGTAGTGGCTCGGGTGGCGTGGCTTGGGCGGAGGCAGAAGGAAGATGGCGTTGGCGACGTTGCGGCATGGCTTGGGAGTAGGGAAGCGGCAATGAGAAGAGGCCGGTGACGATGATGGTTTGCATGGGCAAAGGCTCGGCTAGGGAGCAGCGATGGTGGAAAAATGAGGGAGGCGAGGCGGCATCTCGGGCAACTTCTTCGATCGGCGAGGAAGGTGGACAGCTGCTCGGGCGACGGTGGGACGGCATCTCGGAAGTTTTGGCAGTCGAAATCTCTTTACGGTCCATGGCTCAGAGCCATGGACCGATAAAAATGGCATCTCATGGACCGGCTGCTTGAAATATGTGCAAAACTTAATTCTATTAGTTTTTCCTTGATTTCGAGCCCATTTGAACTCTGATTTGCATACTGTTTGATCCATTAGATTCTACAAATCGAGTTCATATTGGCAAGCTTTTTAATTAGTAATCCAACCATATTCCCCAGGTTCCGGAGTTTCAAAAATTTTCATCAATCTTAATGTACCTATCAAAGAGGAAGAAACACGAATTAAACTTTTCATTAAATATTTTAATGGGTATGTGGTGCTTTGGCTCGACATCTACTTATCATAAATGTGCTAATTTTATCTTTTTCAAAAGTATTTTAAAAATAGTTAATTTTGCAAGAATGTCCAGTTTAATTATGAAATTAGGATTTTTAGAAGATGTTAGCATCAATAATTATTTAAAATACTTAAAATAAATATATAAATATGTGATTTATCAACGTCATTGACGATCTCATGGGCATGCGATCCCGAATCTAGGAAGTATGTAATGAAAATAAAGAATATCTCATCATAAGATGAAAATGAAGGAAATTCATTAACATTTCAAAAAGGAGGCCTAAGGCCGTTACAAAATTGCCTGCATAAAAATAGATTTTAACCATCTACAAAAAGTAGAAATAAAATCTGCTTCAGATAGCCGGTAGAGGATCTGCGTCACTCGAAGAACTAACAGCATCTCTGGGCTTGGGAGCGTATTCATCATCTGATTTCTTTGACTCAACATTGAGGAATGTCAGGTCTAGGCTCGGGAAGCGAATTGCCACTTTAGAATGAACCTCGTTTTTGCCAACTAGGTAGGTCACGGCGGTGTATTGCATTCGATCGTTGTGGCACTCTTTGGTGGCCTTATAAGCCTCCACGCCTACTTGTGCCGTTGTCGCTACACGTGCCTTAGCATCAATTATCTGTGCCTTGGCCTCAAACAATTTGTAGTGTGCATATGCAAGTGCATCACTTAGCTCTTTCGCCTGTAGCTATTTTTTCTTCTCTAAGGAGATTGCCTGATTTAGGGATCAACCTTGGTCTTTGCGAAGGACTTAGCTGACTCGATGGTGCCAAGTTGAGCTTGAAGTGTAGCCACCTTCTCCCGTTCTTCAGCATGGCTCTATAGTTCAAAATAATCATTGATATAGTGGGCTAGCTATAAAGAAAATAGCACTAGTGAAATGATTAAAGGAAATTGAAATGCAACTTGAAGAAAGCAATGGTTACTTGGAGGTAGTTGTGGATGACCCCTCTTCAACGATGAGGGGTCCGCTTCCCGACAAGCTTCTCAGCATCATTGAAGAGAAGAATGCTTCTAAATAACTTCTGGGTGGTGTGCTAGTTGTCTATAGTGGTGCCCTTGCGATGAACGGTCGAAGAGCCTTGCCCCTCTGGGCCCTTAAGCTGGGAGGCAGACGAGGAAGCCCCTGTCGCAAAAGATGATGCCCCGGTTCTCGGGGCAGGTGTCAGCACCGCACTGTAACAGCAACCGCTGGTGGATTATTTGAGGGCATGGTGATGATTACCCCCTCGACCATGGGGGCAGCTTCGTTCCTGGGGGTAGCATTGGTAGATGGGCATCGACGGGTGGTGAACCGGACCTTCGACTTCGGTGCCGAAGCAACTGAATAGTCAGCCCAAATTTTGCCATTCTCTTTACCTCCTTCAAAATCATGGGGTCCATGTCTGCAAAAAGAAGTGCAAAAAGAAAATTCTTGTTAGAAGTGCAAAAAGCAAAAAATCTTGTGAAGAGGAGAGGCAAGTGCTTTAACCCCTTATCCCACCTCTTGATCGTGCTCGGCTAATGCCTACTTCAAAGAGGGTCTTGTCAGATAGTAGGATTCTCAGTGCGGGGACTTCAAAGCAGAGAAGGGCTTTATACTGCTCTTCCTCTTCGCTTAAGCTGGGGGCTCGGATCGCTTGACGTCGAGGGATGTCCTATGATTCAAATTCTCAATTTCTTGATGGGTGCTTCACAAAAAAAGTACTAGTAACGAACAGAGAAAGGAGCACCTCGGATAAGAGGGTTGACCCCCGGCCTCCTTCGAGGGTAGATATACCACCCAAAGGTGTGGGGGTGCTTCTCGAAGTTGAAAAAAGTTCGAAAAAGATTGGTAGTCGGCTTAATGCCCACTAAAAGACAAACTGCCATAAAGCTGCATATATATACCACCAAGAATTTGGTACAATTATGCACCAGGATATTTTGAAAAATTGAAAAAGTTCAATGAAGAAATCAAAAAGGATGAATCGTACCCCGGCTCGAAGGCACTCTTTATGAAGAGTGATTTGGCTTGGGGGAGGGTTGCAGACTCGGTTAGTTGGAAGCAGGACTTCAAGCGCGAACTTGGGCAGGATTTGGTAGCGATGCCGAAGCTAGTCTAGATTTGTGTTTTCAAGTTCTGACCGGAAGTCTTCCAAAGGAAATTCCTCCAAGTTCGAATCCTTGGGCCCAAGGGGAGCCCTCGGAGCCTCGGCCAAATTTGGAATTTCGATCGGATCCTATTCCGAAGCCCAAGAATCAGCCGAAGTAAAGGTACTCATCTTTGAAAGATTGAATGAAAATCGGCAAAAATTGAGAAAGATTTGTGTAAAATAAAAGGAGAACAAGCCCTCAGTGAATGTACTCTGCATCTTTGAATGCAGAGGAGGCAGGAAAGAAGAAAAGGAGAAGACACCAAACGAAGTGAAAAAGAAGAGATAGGTGAACTATGAAACACCTAGGGAGTAGTAAAGATGGAGAGGATTACCGCCAAGGCAGTAGCCCAGTTGGATAAAGCCTTACCTCATACCCATTTGGTGCAAGTTTGAGGAAAGATGCCGTGGCTGACTCAATTAAATCCAGGGTTAATTCCTGGGGCTCGTGTCAGGTGGGGTGAGTAAGGGGCTAGGGTCTCTTGTTCCCCGTACTGTCTAGTTGGCGCCTTGGTTGACGTACTCACCTTTAGGTAGGGAGAGGCTGCATAAAATTCAGTGCCTCGTAACAAACTTTTTCCAGTGTGGTAGGGGCTTTCGGGAGTAGCTGCATTGTGTTTTCCCCCCTATCCCCTTTTGCTTGTCAAAAAAAGATGTAGAGGATTGCTGGAGCAAGTTGCTGGTGTAAGGATAGGAGTGGTTCTTGGCAGCGGGAAGAAAGAAGAAAACGAAGGGAGGAAGAAGAAAATGAGATGGCCTGAACCCCCTCTATTATAAGATTGTTGAACAGCTTAGATTCGATGTTGCCGTGCTAGATGCCCGACACGTGGCAAACTGAGAATGGTTGGAGCCATACACCGATCGTAGTTGGCTAGAGCCCGTAGGCAATGAGTTCCATGCCTTGTCTTCTACAAGAGAAGGTGATCGGTATAATCTCGAGCATCGTGCTCTCGACCATCGTAAAGCATTTAAGGTGGCTCCTTCATTTTTTGCAAAGCTTATGATGAGATGTTTTTTCGGGCACCAAGCCCAATTAGTGGCACCGTCCTCATCCCACTGTGCCTTGGATGAAGTATCTCTCGGTCAGCTTAATGAAAATGCCGAAGAAAGATCTCACAATAGGACACGCTGATACTGAAAAGCCGAAGGCAGATCCATCGAACTTGGAATGGGTTGTGGTCTAAAACTAGCATCGAATTTTTGGTTTCCTAAGACTATCTTGAAGGACATGACACATTGGAAGAGAGAATTTTATTTATTTATTATTTGGTGAACCATACAAATACAAAACAAAGGAAAAATATAGATTACAATAATTACAATCCAACAAACATGTAAATATTGTGAACCTCCTTGCCCTCGGTCTCAGTCGGTCTGGAGGATTACCAAGGATGTGAGATTGCTAGAATGGGGATCTAAAGCAACCTCGTCTCAGTCGATGGAAGGATCTGCACCGCCAAAGCTCGGCATTCATTAAACCCGGTCTTATAAGCCATCCTCTCTGCACATCGAAGACGAGTATCTGCTTGACTCAATTGTGTCTTGGACATTGAGTTTGTTTTGTAGCATCTTGACCTCTTGCCCATGCTTGTCAGCATCATCCTTCAGGCCTTTGATGGTCTTTTTGGCAACCCTAAGCTTTCCCTTTAGAATCATCGTTTCTTGTGCCTTGGCACGAATCCTTTGAGCTAAAGCCCTCTCTTCAAGATCCTCACTCGCTTGTCCTCAAGTTCTTGACGAAAAAACTAGGCATCATCTAGAGTCTTGTCTCGAACCCGTTTTGCTTCATCGATTCTCTCCTGCTCTCAACTCAAAGATCCTTGATAGTATATTTTGTTGTGAGCTTGCTGAAGTTCATCCCAGAGCTACTTGTTGTCTTCTCTTGCTAATTGAAGCTCATCCCATAGCTAGCTAATTCAGGCATGGGAATTCTTCTTCAAGTTTGCAACCTCGGCGTGGAAATTTTCTTTGAAGTTCATGATCTCTACTCGTGCTTCCTCGGTAACTTTAATCTCTTGTTCGCGAGTTTTAGTCATTCACTTGTGCATTGATGGAAGCTACTCCACGGCTTATTAGAGCTTTTTGTCCGAGCATATGATCTTTTTAATTGTGGTATCAACATGGTTCTTTGTCTATTGGAATGCTTGTTTTGCTTCTGACACTCGTTCTTTAGCCGCATAGTCCAGCATTTCGGTGGAAGCGGTCTTTTTTTCAGTCGTTGCCACCTTCTTGGCAACCTTGGCCAACTCCATGAAGTTGAGATGCGTCCCAACTTCATGACAAATCATCGTCAGCAGGGCACCGGACAAGATATTTAAAAGAAATTCTCTATCATACCTGAACAATTGATTTGAGGGCCGCACATCGATAGGACTCGGGGTCGGCCTCTCGCATCTTCAAAGTATCAGCAGGCAAGAGGAGAGACTGTATCAAATCCTTGGCTGACCTGGGACCCTCGACAAAACTTGAAGTGGGCAACTCTGAAGTGCATACCTTTGATTCTTGTTGCTTCGAGGGTGATCTCGCAAGTTGATTGAGCTCTAACTTGGGTGGGATGCCTGACCTTCCAAGCTTCTTAGCAGACTTTCGAAGCTCCCTCAATTTAATTGGGTCCATTTGCCCTCATGCTATACCAAAAAGCCTCGGGTGAACGTAAACTTTGGTATCGAGAACCTGTCAAAAACTTGTTGGAAATCGCCTCATTTCGGTGCGAGTCTCCCTTACTTTAACTAGAACGGTGACTAAAAAAGGTGGCCCTTACCCCCTTTTTAAAGATAAAAGTTCTCATAAATTCTTCCTTTCCTCAAGAAATGCCATAAATGCACCGTGTGATGACCTTTCATTTGCTGGTCTATCATAATTATGGGTTGGCGTTGGGATCCCTCGAATGTATTTTTGAATCAACTCCTTAGACCTAGAACCTCTGCGCTTGGACTAAGGAGTGGGGGGGAATTAATATGGGGGCTAACCCCCCATTCTCGGCATCCCGAAGGTCTGGTATCCGAGGTTCATCTTTGGCACCCAAGGTCGACTGTTCTCGAGGCTGGATAGAGCTGTGCCATCGGGCTTCCTCAATTTGATCGATCTTCGGTCCCAACAATGTTTCCCCATTCCTCCGGTAGCTAAGACTCAACATCCATTAGAGAAGGCGAGGTTATGCCTCTGGTCTTTTGACCTTCTTGACCCTCAGTCCTTGGTATAGATACTTCATCCGACCTTGTGCCCGCGCACCTAGAAGCAGGTAGGGACTCTAAGGCATTGCTCTTCAAGACAATTGAAGAAAGATGCAATTGATGCTTGCCCCCATGCACTCGATTATGTGGAGCGGAAGCGACCCCCTTAATCTTCAACAAATTCTCATAATTAAAAGGAGTATGACTAGTCCTATACATGGTCGACGTCACCATTAAAGAGCATGGCCGGCAATGTATAAAAGACAAGGTTTCAATTAATGGGAGGTAGACATTTCAGGCAAACAAAATGACTCGTTGCTAGATCCACTGACAAGACCTAATGCCTTGTCACTTCTCACCAAACCTGTTGAAGTTTTCTATATCTTGAAAATTCCCGTCTCTCGTCTATATAAAGGGGCTCCCAAGGTATGCAACACATGTACTCTCTCTTCCCTATCCACTCTACTTTTTTTCTTTTGTTTCCTGCCATCTGACTTGATCGTTGGAGGGCCCTAGCTAGAGCAACCTCTGGCCAGGGCTTCCTTGCAGGCACATCCTGCTAGCGCCATCTCTCCAATGACCTCTGGTGACCGAGCGGGGTGCTATATCAACAATGACCATAAGATCAAAGATATTACTAAGTAGGTGATAAATCAAATTAATAGTAGGTTAATATGATTATTTATTTTTCTTAAAAATTCATGAGTGCTATATAAAATTAAATAGGATTATAGATAGAATTGAAATTTGGATATAAATCCGATATTGTCTATCCATATATGTCCATTTTTCTTTGGTGGGGATATGGATATTAGTTGGATGCTTAATTTCTATCCATATCTGGATACACTTGGATGCAAAAATGGATTTGGATGGATATTTTCTGATCCACTTTCATCCCTAGGCTCAATATATTCTTTACTGTGAAATGTCTAAAGGTACAATTGAATGGAAAATGGTGAAGAACCTCATTGACTCACTTTCATTTTGAATGGAACTAGACATATTGTTAGATTTGAGTCATCTATAACGAGGCAGTAATAAATATTTTGCATTTGTATTTATGTAGGAGTTGGTGTGGTGCTCTCAAGCCTTGGAAAGCCAGGAGAGGAGCCATGGGCTTGTTTCTAGAATTTTAGGATGTGTTTAGTCCTCGGATGAAGGTTCAACCTCTACAGGCACGAGGTCTGGGGAATTTGGATCTCGAGGGGGCTAATTTAGTTTTGGACCATTTTTGGGTGCAAGAGGGTGAAAGCATATCATGTACTCGGGTTTGGGTTGAGCGCACTCATGTATGGGTTAGCCTAGGGAGTTTTTGGGCCTTTAGATTGTTTAATTCATTGTAATTGATATATAAGGTCTTGTAATACCAATCAATGAGTGGAATGAATTGAGTCATTTTCTCCTGAAATCCTAGCCTCCTCTCCCTCTCTTCCTCTCTTATGCCGTAAAGGATTCATGTCAAGAGAAAGCAAGACATCCCAAAATAGATTTTAGCAAGTTCTATTTTGGGCACTGAGAGGTGCCTGTTCTCATGTCTATTTCTCTCTCCACAAAATTCCTTTTGAGGCGCCATTAAAACAGCAAGGAGGGCTTGTCCATAGGTTGCTAATGTTTTGATTTCACACCCAAAGGGCCTCCGAAGAAGTGCCAGCAAGATCGGCAAGTTGCTGATTGTAAAACAGAGTTATGCACAGATCTGCACTAATAGTTCAGCATGTTAGGTTGGTTTCAACCCAATTTTTTTTTTAATGCTCCAAAATAGTTTGTTGGGGTTGAAGTATAATGAGGGGGTTCCCATTTGGAGTTTCAGGATGTTTCAGATCCTGGGTGAAGCGCATGGCATCTTGGATCCAAGAGATGTGCTGTGTAGAATTCTGCTGAAACAGATTGGAGGCACTTTCAATCAGGTTCCTCGTTTTCCTTGTTTCCTATGATTTTCTGGTTTAACACTAGGTTCCCATGCAAGAGAATGGTCCACGGCTGGTATCAGAGTGGTACCAGGTCCTAACAATTGGTATCAGAGCCGGTTGAGCATGGAGGAAGAAGAGGATCTAAAGCAAGATTTTCAGCAGAAATCTGCAGATATGAAAATAGGGGTTTTGTTTTTGTATTTGTTCAGATCAGCATAAGATCATTTTTCTAAAAATTGTGGGATCAGAGTTTGCCGTGTTGAGCAGAAGATCAGTAGCAATTTGTCCAGATCTAGATTTTCTCTAGGTTTTGGTGAAGGAAGAGATCTAAGGGTGTTGTGTTTTCTGTAGCATAGGTTCAGCAAAAACATCATATTAGCAGGGAGATTTCAGATCAATTTTTTTCCGAGTTTTGCAAGGAAGAGATCTTGGGGCTGCTGTTCACCCTCCTTGGTTAGGTAATTGTCAGATCTACCTTTTGTGCTGTATGATTTGAATTAATCATAGAAAGCAATGGGATGAAGGTTGGGTTTGATAAATTTGATAGAAAGGGGAGTTTCACCTTGTGAAAGGTTAAGGTGGAAGATTTGCTGGTTCCGATGGGATTGGATGCGGCCTTGGAGGATAGGCTAGAGGGTGTTCTTGGATGACTGATAGGCAGTGGGTGTCCTTGGAGAAGAGGGCATGTGCCATGATTCGGACGTGTTTGGCGGATGAGATGATGTGTTGAGGATAGTCACCCAGGGATTAATGGTCGAGGTTGTGCATGTTGTATGGGGGGAAGAATATGTGAAACAAGTTAATGTTGAAGAAACAACTGTATAGCCTTCGGATGCAGGAGGGCGAGGATGTTGTGGGGTGGAACTTGAAGAGAGTTCGATTAGATGAACATGGATTTGCTTAATATTGGGGTGGAACTTGAAGAGGAGAATAAAAGTTTGTTGCTACTGTCCGCTACCTGGGAGCTTCGATTCGTTGGTTACGATGTTGCTGTATGGAAAGGAGACATTGGTACATGAGGAGATTGTTTCAGTGCTCATGTCTAACGAGCAGTGAAAACAAATGACGAAGAGGGAGGCTTTCTAGAAGGGTCTTGCAATTTTGAAGAGGCCCTAGAGATGGAAGAAAAATAGCGAATAGGTAGGGCAGAGACAGTTCCAGAAATGCAACATGACAGATAGGTGCCTCAAATAATGAAAAAGGGCACTTTAGGTATGAGTGTTCATTTTGGAAGAAGTGTAAGGGAGGAGAAAGAAAAGACTCAGATTTTCTAAGTTTAGTTGTTGTGTTTGAATGGTCGGATGAGTTCTTGATGGCTTCGAAGGTGCCCACGGGTGGTGGAGGGTCCAAAGTGGCTTCAGAGGGGTTCAAAGAGTCAGAGGGTCCAAAAGGGCGGCGATGGTGATCAAGGTGCAGCGATAGGTTCAACAGGACAGTGTTGGGTGGCTGGCTTTGGGTATAGTATTGAATTCTGTAGCACCAGGAGGACTTCAGATTTAGGTGGAGCACCGAGTAGAGGTCGCTTCACTGGTGGAGGGAGATGTGACACGAGTTTAAAGCAGAGGGATGCAAGGAGTGATATTCCAGCACTAGTGCTAGAGTTGCATAGAGCCTGGTGGAGCAAAGTGTGCAAATGAAGAGACGTGGCTTTGAAGAGACCATGTCAGGTGGAGCATCAGTTGCAGTGAATGCTAGCATAGAAATGTTGCGGTCTTTCCAGGAAAATCCAAGGTAACAAGTGGTGCAGTTGCCAAGCAGAAGGGAGCCTACAATAAGTTTCAAGATAGAGCCACGAAACAAACAAAGATCTTCAGCTATGGAGGCGGTCATCTCAAAGGTCTCCAAGGGAGCTCAGAAGCTGAAGAAGGTTGGTGGTGGCAAGGGTATTCATACCAATGGCTGCCAGGGTATGTAGTGATAGTAGGATCATGCAGGAGGACATTGTTAGGCTTGCCAAGGCTTAGGGGCACCAAGGTGGAGATTGTAGGAGTTCGTGTGGTGCTCCCAAGTCTTGGGAGGCCAGGAGAGGAGCCATGGGCTTGGCTCCAGGATTCTAGGACTGGTTTTGGGTCCTAGGGCTAGGATGGGTTTAGTCCTTGGGTGGAGGTTCAGCCTCCATGGGCTCAAGGTCCAGGGGATTTGGGTCTCGAGTGGATTAATCTAGTTTTGGACCAGGTTTGGATCCAAGAGGGTGAGAGCACATCATGTACTTGGATTTGGATTTAGTGCACTCATGTATGGGTTAGCTTAGAGAGTTTTTAGGCTTGGGTTGTTATTGATATATGAGGTCTTGTAATACCAATCAATAAGTGGAATGAATCTAGGCCTTTTCTCCTGAAACCCTAGCCTCCTCTCTCTCTTCCTCTCTCTTCATGCACAAAGAAGGATTTATACCAAGAGAAAGCAAGACATCCCAAAACAGATTTTAGCCAGTTATGTTTTGGACACTAAGAGGTCCCTGTTCTCAAGTTTGTTTCTCTCTCCACGAAACTCCTTTTGAGGCACTGTTAAATCGTAAGGAGGGCTCGTCCATATGTTGCTTTTATTTTGATTGCAGGCCCAAAGGACCTTTAGAGAAGTGCCAGTAAGATTGGCAAGTTACTGGTTGTAGAATAGAGTTTTGCACAAGTTTGTGTTGAACAATTCAGTGAGTTAGGTTGGTTTCGCCCCAATCCCCTTTTCAACATCCCAAAACAGTTTGCTGGGTGTTGCTGCTCTTCCTCCTGGACCGGGTTCGGTGGATACGCCGGAAAGCTCCTCGACCTGCAGAAAAGTCCCTAGGCGCCGGAGGGGGCTCCGGCAGGGGACACTCCGATGCTTAAGTTAGAGGAGGGATGGAGCAACGGATGGAAAAATCTCAGGGATAAGAGTTCATAGTGGGGAAGAAGAATGTTACCCTTTTCACGGAGGTCCCCCGGGTGCCTTTTATAGGCATGAAGTGCTGCCAAATTTTGTTGGGGAACAGGCTGGGAAAGCCCGGATATGCCCCTAGGAGAATAGGCGTAGCGGCGAAGTTGTGGGTTGGCGGCGTGGCAGGAGCGTCAGAGTGGTGGCCTGGCAGCAAGAATCGTGGCCATGCACTGGAGTCCGTTACAACAGTGTCAGAACTTATTAGGGAGAAAGGCTCCTGGAAACTTCGAGCGACCCCTTCAGCAGCGGGCCGTCCTGGCCTTCCAGAAGCTGGCCGTGGTGCTCAGCAGGGCCTCCCAGAAGCCGACTGTGGCAGTCAAGGAGGTCGACGCACGGACGGTGGGGCGTCCGCCAACTCTCGAAGCCCCCGGGTCAGCCCTTTGGGAAAGGGGGTAGCGGGGTCCTCTCCTAGAACCGGGGAGGTGGACCCCGCGCGGGGATCAACCGACCGGACGCCGGGGGCCGGTCCGACTCGGGACTAGCCGAATGGATGCGACAGATGCCCCCTGCTCCTGGGCCTTGAGGGGCCACGTGGCCTAAAAGGGCAGGAGCATGATTGTGTGCACCTGCGGCAGATTCCGGATCGAGGCGTTGGGTCGCTTCGAATCCCCCTCGAATGGCTCCTTGGACAGCTGTCAGCCGCTCGTTGGGGGCAGGCGAGGCAGTTAATGTGAGTCAGGTGCCATAACGAAGGCCAGGCTGTGCCGCATTGATCCAGGGCGGAGTGGTGCGTCACGCCACGCGGTAGCATCTGGTCGGTTGACGCTGCCCCCCAGGTTGGTCTCGCATCGCTGATCCGGTGCACACGCGGATCGCCACCTGTGTGATGGGACGCTTCAAACGCTTCGAGCCCTGAAATGCGGGCGATTGCGGCCGCCGACGGGACAGCTTGGATGTGCTCGAGGCGGGCAGTAACTTCTCCTTCCCTTTCCCTCGAAGGTCTATAAAAGGAGGCAGAGCGAAGGGGTTTTTCTTGTTGTGCCTGCGCTTCGCGAGATAGAGTCCTCTCTTCCTTCTTCCGCGAAACCCGGCGTCTAGGAGTCCAGCCCCAGGTTAGTCCCAGTCCCCCTTCTTCCTCTTCTAGCCCAAATGGCTTATAGTAGTAGGGGTCCGACCCATAGGCCTAGGGACTCAAGGCCGAGCGAAATACCCTCAACCATGACCCGGGAACGGGTCGAAAACCTCAGGGTGGTGTAGGGCATCCCCTCCACCCTGCATCTTACACTTCCCGGCCGAGAGGGGAGAGCAAATAACCCACTAGGTCCAGGGACCCTCCCGATGTATGAGTCTCATCTTAAGGCCGGCCTCAGGTTTCCTCTGCACCCTCTGTTTATAGGGATCTTCAACTTCTATAAGGTAACCCCAACTTCTATAAGGTAACCCCGGTGCAGCTGACCCCGAACAGCATTCGGGCGATATGCTGCTTCATCGTGCTATGCCATAGGGCTAGGTCCGAACCCAGTCTGTCCCTCTTCGGTAACTTCTTCTACCTAAAGAGGGACTTTAAGAGCTGAGAGTGGGCCTTGTTTGTCCCCCTCCAAGGCCGAAAGATCTTGAAGTGCCTCCCATCGGCCATCCACGGGTGGAAGGCAAGGTTTTTTTTCGTCAGCAGTCTCGAACCCTGGGGGTTCGAGCCATTGTGGAGAGCCGCGGGCGAGAGTCCGCGAGGGGAGGTCGGTTTCGGTGGCCGACCGGGGCGCATTCGGTGAGATCAGTAGAGCCGGCCCGGTGGCAGCGTTCGAGCTGTTGGGGGAGGGAACCCTTCACTAGGCGGGGATCAGCCCTCAAGGAGTCCTAGGCAAGGGCCGACCCCTATTCTTATAAATCCCTCGGCTCTTTCTCTTTCTATGCTATTAACTCCGAATGCCTGGTGACAGGAGGAAGGATGCAGCGGATCGACAAGTCCAACGTCATCCGACGGGCGGTGCGGAAGCGGGTCGTCCCGGAACCAGCCCCCTCGCCAGCCGCTGAGCGACAGAAAAAGAGGCAGGAGGAGCGACCCGTCCCCATCGTCGAGGTCGAGTCGGATGAGGACGGCATCCCCCTCACCGAGCGCATGGCGGGGAATGCGGCGGGGACAACAGCCCCACCGGCAGGGTCAGCCCTCCGGTCGGAGCAGGAGGGGTCGGGGATGTCCGACGCAGCTGCGGTGCCCGTTGGTCTAGAGGAGGCAGCCCCTTCGACCGACAAGGGTAAGGGGCCGACCGTGGAGGGGGCAGCCGACAACGGACCCGAGCAGTTGGACGAGGAGATCCGCTAGGAGGAGTTCCAGCACGGGCGCGCACTCGACCACCCCAGGAGGGCACGGAGCCTGCTGAGGGGTGCGATGATTGATGCCGACTCGGAGGTGTCGATCCAGAGAAATCTGATCGACGTAACTGTGGAGACTTACCAGGACTTCATGAGGGTAAGGACTTTATCTTGCTTCTTTACTCCATTGTTTTTCCTCCAAGTATAACCCTAACTTGGTCGTACGTTTGCAGCTCCTCAATGATATCTCCCTCATGGACGACGGCATCTGCCGAGTAGTGCACGCCGCCAAGACCTCCGCGAAGAGGGTCCAACTGGAGGCGGCCCAAGAGGCCGCAATGGCGTCTCTGAAGTCTTCCGAGGAAATCCTGGCGGCAGCCCAAGCGGAGACAGAGTCGGCGAAGGCGGCTCTGAAAGAGGCCGAGGGCCGGCTGGCCGACCGCGAGGCCAGGTTGAAGAAAAGGAAGGCGAAAGCTGACTCCCTCGCTCGCCGGCTGTGTGAGGAAGAGAAGCGGTCGGCGGAGGCCGACCAGAGGGCTCGGGCCGAGCGGGCGGTGGCGGCACAGTTGGAGACTTAGCTCAAGGAGTCCAAAGAACTGGTCGCGAAGCAAGTCCAGGAAGCCGTGGCGGCCTACAAAGCCTCCGACGGCTTCACTGAAGACGTGGAGGAGGTGGCGGTGGACTTTTATAGGGAGGGCTACGACGACGCCCTGAAGAAGGTGGGCTTGCTCTTTCCGGGGTTGGACCTGTCGGGCGTTGAGTTACAGGACCCGACCGAGGGAGAGGAGGCCCAGGCGGAGCCCCCAGCGGGAGGTGAGACAGGAGAGGCCAGGGTCGAAGCTCCAGCTCCAGCATTAGCCGACACGGAAGCGGTGGCCCCTTCGGAGGAACCTCTAGCCGCTGCAGTTCTAGTTGATCCTTCAGTTATAGCCGATGGGGTCGAGGTTGTTGCCCCTGACACATCTCCCATGGGTTGGACCTAAGGGGGTTGTCAAGGTCTGACCCACCTCCTTTTGTAAATGCTTTCCTTTGAAAATGAATGAAAGAGCTTTTGACCATTTCCAATGCGTAAAACAAACACCTTTTCTTTCCGAAGTTCTTCTAAGTACCCTCGGTCGGCTCTGCGGTATCGCAGGGTCACGAGTTCCATCGAGGCGGCCGACGGGCGTGGAACAAGTATTTTTCTTCCGAAATTTCTCTAAGTATCCCCGGTCGGCCCGCCTGGGCCAGAAGCCGGTAGGGTAGTTGAAAATGATAACTCAATTTGGGACGGATACCTGGGCACGTGCTCCTGGTCCCCGTCCGCGAGGCAGCCCCCGCTACGGCCCATCTTCCTTACGGTTCGGCGGGGGTTGTCTCGGGATGGTTGCCGACTGGGGTCGGACTTTCGGAGTGGGCTGCCCTAGAGCCTCTGCCGACCGGGGTCGGACTTTCGGAGTGGGCTGGAAGAAGTTGAAGAAGTTTGTAGACTTTATTGATAATACTTGCGAAGATTGTCTACATTCCACGGGCGCGCTATTTGCCGCCCGTCCAAGTGTGTGAGCTAGTAGGTTCCAGCTCGAATTACTTCAGTAACCTGATAGGGGCCTTTCCAATTAGGGGAAAGCTTCCCCTGTTCGGTTGGCCTCGAGACCTCCGTCTTCCGCAGGACCAGATCTCCAACTTGGAAGGTGCGCGTCCTAACCCACGAATTGTAATATCTGGCCATCTTTTGATGGTAGGTCGCCATCTTCATGCTCGTCCGGAGTCGGGTTTCGTCCAGCAGATTTAGGTCAGCCCTCCGTTGCTCCGAGTTGGCCGGCTCGGCAAACCGGTCAATCCGCAGAGATAGTAGAGAGACCTCCACGGGGATGACCGCCTCACTCCCATAGGTTAGGTTGAACGGAGTTTCCCCCGTTGCCGACCGGGCGGTCGTCCGATATGCCCAGAGCACTGAATGAAGCTCCGCTGCCCAGAGCCCCTTGGCTTCATTCAGCCGGGTCTTCAGCCCATGCAGGATCGTCCTATTGGTGACCTCAACCTCTCCATTGGACTGAGGGTGAGCGATCGACGTGAGCCGATGGGCGATGTGATATTGTTGACAGAAGTCCTGGAACTGAGAGTTGTCGAACTGCCTTCCGTTGTCGGTGATGATCATCTTCGGAATCCCAAACCGGAAGATAATGCAGTTGCGGACAAAGTTTTCCACTTTGGCCTCGGTTATCTGCGCCAATGTTTCTGCCTCCACCCACTTAGTGAAGTAATCAATGGCCACGAGGAGGAACTTTTGCTGATCGGAGGCCGGGAGAAAAGGTCCCAGGATGTCCATCCCCCATTGTGCAAATGGCCAAGGCGCCATGAGTGGGATCAACTGGTTGGCAGGCCTTCTCTGGACGCCGGAGCACCTCTGGCATGCATCGCACTTTCGCACGAAATCCAAGGCGTCCTTCTGGATTTAGGCCAATAATATCCCTGCCGGATGATTTTGTACGCCAGGGACCTTCCTCCAAGATGATCGCCACAGATGCCTTCGTGCACCTCCCGGAGCGCGTAGTCCGCATCGGCCGGCCCCAAGCATTTCAGCAATGGTTGGGAGTTCGCTTGTAGAGATCCCCATCAAGGATGATGTATTTAGAGGCCGTTGAGCGGACGCGCCTGGCCTCCGTCGGGTCATCCGGAAGGGCTCCTTGCACCAGGAATGTACGGATTGGGTCCATCCACGAGTCTTGCTCAACCTGGTGGATCTCCGTCGGCTCTTCGACAATGCTTGGGTGTTGCAGATATTCCACGAAGGTCCGGTCGGATGTACCGACCGCGGCGGTGGCTAGCCGTGACAAAGCATCCTCCCGGGAGTTTTGTTGCCAAGGTATATGAAGGATCTCAAAAAATTTAAGTCATGATATCAGGTCCCGTACTTTGTCCAAGTACTTGGCTAAGGAAGGATCCCTTGCTTCAAATTCACCCTCACCTGATTGACTACTAGCTGAGAGTCGGAGAAGGCGCGGACCTTACCAATGCCCAACTCATTCGCTATCTTCAGCCCCGCAAGCAGAGCTTCATACTCCGCCTGATTGTTCGACACCTGGAACGCAAAATGTAGAGCGTACTCCAAACATTGCCCATCGGGGTCAGCTAGGATTAAGCCTGCACCGCACCCCGAGAGGTTGGAAGCTCCATCTACATGCAGGGTCCAGGCAGGCTCGGCTCCTCCCGCTGGGTCAGCCTCTCCCGCGGGCTCAGCTCCTCCCACAGGGTCTGCTACGGGCATCTCGACTGTTGTCAGGGTCAGCCCCGCCCCCCAGGTGCATTTCGCAATGAAATCAGCTATCACCTGGGCTTTCAAGGACGACCGTGGCTGGAAGGAGATGTCAAACTCGCCCAGTCTAACGGCCCATTTAGCGAGCCGTTCGGAGGTGTCGGGGCTTCGGAGGATTGCCCTGAGGGATTGGTCCGTCAGCACGACGATGGGATGCACCTGGAAGTAGGGTCGGAGGCGCTTTGCCGCTATAACCAATGAGTAGACCAGCTTTTGCACCTTAGGGTACCTGACCTCGGCATCGTGGAGGACCTTGCTGATGTAGTAGACGGGTTTCTGCCGGTCGCCTTCCTCCATCCTCACAAGGACGTCACTGACGGCTTCGCTGGAGGCCGACAGGTACAGATATAACACTTCCCTCTCCGTTGGTTTGGCCAAGAGTGGGGGATTCCTTAAGTAGTCCTTCAAGGCTTCAAAGGCCGACTGGTATTCATCAGTCCATTGGAAGCGATCCGACCGGTGCAGGGTCTTGAAGAACGGGAGGGATCTTTCGGCCGATCGGGAGATGAAGCGACTGAGAGAGGCAATGCGACCCGTGAGTTCTTGCACCTGCTTTTTAGTGGTCGAATGAGTCATGTCGATGATGGCTTTGATCTTTTCGGGGTTGACCTCAATACCTCTTTGAGTAACTAGGAAGCCGAGAAACTTCCCGGAGGTCATCCCGAAGATGCACTTGGCGGGGTTCAGCTTCATCCCGTGGCGTCTCAAAGCATCAAAGGACTCCTACAGGTCCCTGATGTGGTCGGCCTTATGGAGGCTTTTGACGATCATATCATCGACGTACGATTCCATGTTCCTTCCAAGCTGATCTTTAAAGACTCGGTTGATTAGCCTTTAGAAGGTGGCGCCTGCATTCTTCAGGCCAAAAGGCATGATCTTATAGCAATACAGGCCCCTGTCCGTGACAAAGGCCGTCTTCTCCTGATCTTCAGGATGCATCATGATCTGGTTATACCCAGAGAAAGCATCCATGAAGCTCAAGAGTTGGTGGCTGGCTGTTGCATCTACCAGTTGGTCAATCAATTTTCGGTAAGGGGAAGCTGTCTTTGGGGCACGCCTTGTTGAGAGGTCTGTGTAATCCACACAGATCCTCCACTTCCTATTAGCCTTCTTCACCATGACGACATTGGCCAGCCACTCCGGGTAGTGAAACTCCCTGATGAAGCCAGCATCGAAGAGCTTCTTCACTTCCTCCTCAATGGCCCTCTGCCTTTCGGCAGCGAAGCTCCTTTTCTTTTGCCGGACGGGCCTATAAGTAGGATCCACCCTGAGCTGATGGGTGATGACATCCGTCAGGATGCCCGGCATGTCGGACGCCAACTAGGCAAAGTCGTTTGCATTGCTCCTTAAGAGGCTGACCAGCTCTCGCCTGGCTCCCTCGTCCAGGGCGCTCCCTATTTGGAGGACTCTCGTAGGATCATCCTCCTTAAGGGGTACAAATACGATCTTCTCGACGGGCTGACCGTGGCTGTCGGCTTCATCTCTAGGGTCAAGCTGCTCAAGCGTGGGGCACCCGTCCAGCTGTTTATCGTGAATAGCCAGGCATTGCCGGGCTACTCTACGGTCTCCCCTCAGCTCTCCAACTCCGTCACGGGTCGGAAACTTGGCCAGCAGGTGGTAGGTAGATACAATGATCTGGAACTTGTTGAGGGCCGGTTGACCCAAAATCGCGTTGTACGCCGAGGTCGTACGGATGACCACGAAGTTGATGGAGAAGATACGCTGGTAAGGTTCCGTCCCGAGAGTCACAGGTAAGGCAATCTCTCCCTCAACCCCGACATAATTTCTCCCGAAGCCAGTGAGCGGCGCCACGGACTCCCGCAGTCTAGACCTGGACAAGTTCATCCGGACAAAAGCATCATACAGTAAAACCTCCGCGCAACTTTCATTATCGATAAGGATGCGTTTTACATTATAATTGGCGATGATAGCCAACACAACCACTGGATCATCGCCCGGGAGAGGAGGCTCCAAGAGGTCCTCGTCAGAAAAACTGATTACATTGGATCCTCTGGGCCTTTTTACAATGTCCTGGTCATCTTTCCGCCCCCAGTCGGATCGTCGGTGCAGCATGCCAACGCCTCCATCCGTCGGACGCTGATTGGGGAGCTCAGCCTCCCCCGGGGGGTCTCTAACAGTTGAAGTTCCGGCCCGATCCCGGCGGGGTCGGACGTACTTGTTCAGGTACCCTCTCCTGATGAGATCTTCGATGGCGTCTTTCAGCTGGAGGCACTCTTCTGTGTCGTGCCCATGGTCCCTGTGGAACTGGCAGTACTTGTTTTTGTTTCTGGAGGCAGGAGGACCTCTCATCGGTCGAGGTCTTTGGAAGGCCTCATTCTCAATCTCCATCAGGATCTTTTCTCGCGGCAAGGAGAGGGGCGCGTAGTTGTTGAACCGCTTGAGATAGTTCCTCGGCTTGGGGCTCTGGCGCCGGGTGGATCGGTCGTCGTTGCTGGGAGGTCGGACCGTGGAGCCCTTATCGCCTCGCTTCTTCGGGACCGACCTCCCCTCAGCCTGGCGCCGGCTCGTCGATTGTTCTTCCGCCTAGGCGTACTTATGCGCCTTGGCCAGCAGGTCGGTATAGCTTGCAGGAAGCTTCTTGTCTAGGAAAAATGTGAGCCTGGACGAGCGGAGCCCCCTCTTAAAGGCTAACATGGCCACCGCTTCGTTTAAGTCAGGGATCTCCATAGCGGTCGAGTTGAAGCGGGCCATGTAGTCCCGGAGGGTTTCTCCCTCCGTTTGTTGGATGAGGAAGAGGCAGTCGGTGTTCTTCGGAGTCCGGCTGCAGATCCTGAAATGGGAAAGAAAAAGGGTTTCGGGCTGGAAAAAGAATGGATCGTACCTAGGCGAATAGCGGAGAACCACATCCGCGCGGCCTTCTTTAGAGTCGTCGGGAAGGCGATGCAGTGGAGGGCGTCGGATGCGCCCTGCACCGTCATATGGGCCTTATAGGTGCCCAGGTGGTCCAAGGGATTGGTGGTACCGTCATAGGGATCCACCTGTGGAATCTTGAAGTGTCGGGGGATAGACTCTCCCAGAATCTCCGCGGAGAAAGGCGGGCGAGTGTCGTGCGTCCGTCCTTCCTCAGCGTTTTGCTGCTCAACGATCTCGGTGATGCGTTCCTCTATACGCATGATTTTACTGCCGTAGTCGTGCGGGTCTGCAGCAGGGCGCCGGCCGCCGAGAGGGGCAGAGTCGGCGAAGGAGGGGGAAGCTGACCTCGCCCTCTTTCCTTCTGCGCGGGCCCTCAGGGACCCTTGGGGTTTTGGAACTGCGAAGGACGGGGGCGGAGGCGCCTCCGGCCGCTGGTTGACGCCAGCGACCGGCTGATGGTTGACGCAGGAAGCCGCCGGCGGCTGCTGCTGATGGTCCGCCATTTCCTGGAAACACCGGACCGCTGAGGTAAGCGTCTCAGTGTGGTTTACCGGTGTCTGAAATTGCTGCAACCCCAGGGTGATGGTGGGCTCGACGGTGGTGGCGACATTGCTTTCCGCACAAGATGCATTGGGCCCCTGGTGGGAGCGCCCTCCCCTCGCGGAAACACTCCGGGTCTTTCTCTTGCCATGGCTGGAACCTTCCCGTCAATCTTTCCTTTTAGAACAAGGAGCGCAACGAAGGTTTAGGCCCTCCTTCTAGCACCAATCTGTTGCTGCTCTTCCTCCTGGACCGGGTTCGGTGGATATGCTGGAAAGCTCCTCGACCTGCAGAAAAGTCCCTAGGCGCTGGAGGGGGCTCCAACGGGGGACACTCCGATGCTTAAGTTAGAGGAGGGATGGAGCAACAGATGGAAAAATCTCAGGGAGAAGAGTTCACAGTGGGGAAGAACGTTACCCTTTTCACGGAGGTCCCCCGGGTGCCTTTTATAGGCATGGAGTGCTGCCAAATTCTGTTGGGGAACAGGCTGGGAAAGCCCGGATATGCCCTTAGGAGAATAGGCATGGCGGCGAAGTCGTGGGTTGGCGGTGTGGCAGGAGTGTCAGAGTGGTGGCCTAGCAGCAAGAATCGTGGCCATGCACTGGAGTCCGTTACAACAGAACTTATCAGGGAGAAAGGCTCCTGGAAACTTCGAGTGACCCCTTCAGCAGCGGGCCGTCCTGGCCTTCCAGAAGCTGGCCGTGGCGCTCAGCAGGGCCTCCCAGAAGTCGACCGTGGCAGTCAAGGAGGCCGACGCACGGACGGTGGGGCGTCCGCCAACTCTCGAAGCCCCCGGGTCAGCCCTTTGGTGGGAAAGGGGGCAGCGGGGTCCTCTCCTAGAACCGGGGAGGTGGACCCCGTGCGGGGATCGGCCAACCGGATGCCGGGGGCCGGTCCGACCCGGGACTAGCTGAATGGATGCGACACTGGGGTTGAAGCAGCACAAGGGGCTTTTTCTTGGAACCCAAGAGATGTGCTATGCAGAATTCTACTGAAACAGATTGGAGGCACTTCAAACAGGTTCCTCGTTTCCCTTGTTTCTCTGATTTTCTGATTTTCTGGTTTAATACCTAAGTTCCTGTGCAAGAGAATGGTTCACGGCTGGTGCCGGAGTGGTACCACGTCCTAACAATTTATTCCCACTAGATTAATTTTTCTACAACCTCTATCAAAATTAGGTCAAGAAGGCTCAAATCACTTGGTTATAGGTGTAAAATGTAGTCATGATCAGAAACTGAGGTATGTAATTATTAGAAAACGTGAGCCTTTGTAACCTTGTGGCTTCTCTTGGCTAAAGTTTGAACCTGAAATTTTATATCGCTTTGCTGTCACTTGGGACTGCATCTCACGGAATTTGATTCTTTTTTTTCTTTTCCTCATTGCAATTCCTGGGTTATTATAATGCACCATTATTATTTGTTTGGAATGTTTGTGATTGGTCATATTGTATATTTTGTTCACATCAGTTTCAGGTGAAAATATGCCTTTTTCTAGAACCTGTAATAATCAGTAATAATTATTTAGTTTGGTGTTGTATCTAGAACTTGTGATGATGGCAAGTTGGATTTCCATTTGATGGAATTTCCTGATCAAAACAGCATGTTAACATATTTTCTGGATTATTAGACTCATTCTTGGAGTGTCACATGGACTGTCTGCTATGGATGGGAAGTATTCATGATGCTATTCTAACTGTTTGAGATAATTCTTTGTGATTAAATGTGCAGCATTTCTTTTCAGTGTGTATTTAGGAATTATCTTGGTACTCATTTCTCTTGGAACTTTTAATTGCTATTAGGAGCCTTTCTGCTTTCTCTGAATATGTTAATCTTAGGTCTTTCAGGCTGAAGCTATCTGAAAGTACCAACTAAATCCCTATGCCCTTGTTCTAATGGTGTTATTGGTCATTACAATGTAGGGAGCGCTGGTGATGTGCTAGAAGATGATCCAGTCGGAAGGCTGAAGGTGTTTGTTTATCAGCTGCCTAGCAAATACAACAAGAAGATTCTGCAGAAGGACTCTAGGTGCCTTACTCACATGTTTGCTGCAGAAATCTTCATGCATCGGTTCTTATTATCTAGTCCAGTCCGAACACTTAATCCTGAAGAAGCTGATTGGTTTTATACACCAGTGTATACAACTTGTGACCTGACTCCAAATGGTCTTCCTTTGCCCTTTAAATCACCAAGAATGATGCGAAGTGCTATCCAGCTAATTGCCTCAAACTGGCCTTACTGGAATAGATCGGAAGGGGCTGATCACTTTTTTGTTGTTCCACATGACTTTGGGGCATGCTTCCATTATCAGGTAAGAAATTGGCCTTCAGATATTGATTTCCTTGTGTTGCAACCTACATGTGAAATTAGAAATTCTAGTTCTAGAAGTTCTTCCTTGAAACCACAGCGCATAATTCCTCTAAGTAATGAAAACTTTCTAAGGAATCATGATTGTTAGGATATTGACCTCCGAGTTATTTCCCAAAAAGCTGATTTATTCATTGCATTACAATAATTTCTTTCACAATCTTTTTACTGATATGTTAATAATTTGTGTTATTTGTTCATTTTGTTGCTGCTATCTCTTGTTACCACCATCTCTACGAAGCCAGTGTTGGATGTATGAATAATTTTATATTTTCTTCCTTTTATTTAACTTTTCAGAACTTTTGGTGCATTGTTTACACCTTTCCTGTAATCATTACAGCCAATTTGTTATTTCTAAAATTCCTATTCTGTCTTTCATCTAATAAACATCATTGTTCCAGGAAGAGAAAGCTATCGAACGGGGAATTCTGCCCTTGCTGCAACATGCTACGTTGGTTCAGACCTTCGGTCAACGGAACCATGTTTGCTTAAAGGAGGGTTCCATCATCATTCCTCCATATGCTCCTCCACAGAAAATGCAGTCTCACTTGATTCCTCCAGACACTCCTCGATCTATCTTTGTTTACTTCCGTGGTTTATTCTATGATGTGGGCAATGATCCAGAGGGTGGTTACTATGCAAGGTAGAAGTTTGAAAATAATCTCACACCCTATGGCTATAGGATGTGATTATTTTAATTGTTCACCTACATTAAGTTTTACTTTGTTGAACAGAGGTGCTCGGGCATCAGTGTGGGAGAACTTTAAGGACAACCCTTTATTTGACATCTCTACTGAACACCCGATTACTTATTATGAAGACATGCAACGGGCTGTTTTCTGCTTGTGCCCCTTGGGTTGGGCCCCATGGAGCCCCAGATTGGTGGAAGGAGTGATTTTTGGCTGCATCCCAGTAATTATAGCAGATGATATTGTGTTACCTTTCGCTGATGCAATCCCGTGGGAGAAGATCGGTGTGTTTGTAGCTGAGAAGGATGTGCCCAAGTTGGACACAATCCTTGCTTCAATACCACTGGAGATCATATTGAGGAAACAAAGATTACTTGCCAACCCCTCAATGAAGCAGGCTATGTTGTTCCCACAACCTGCCCAAGCAGGGGATGCCTTCCATCAGATATTGAACGGGCTGGCTCGTAAGCTTCCACATCCTAGGAATGCTTACCTGAAACGGGGGGAGAAAATCTTGAATTGGACCGCTGGTCCTGTGGGTGACTTGAAACCTTGGTAGTGACTGCAACAATCCTTACCGACATTACAAACAAAGCCCATTCCACCTGCTGTCATTGTTCCTGTCAGGATATGGTGCTGACCATGGGGTGTTCATTTTCATTTTGTCTAGCTGTTATGTCACATACTTTTAGCTTTAGCTAGGTTCTGCAAGCATATGTACTCTGCCCAGGCTGTGGTTATAGCTGACATAAAACCTAGTGTTTGTTTTTGTTTCATTATAGTTCAATGACTTGCCTGTTCTTTTGTAATAGTTATGTTGATT
Source organism: Areca catechu (assembly GCA_021397845.1). Lineage (NCBI taxonomy): Eukaryota > Viridiplantae > Streptophyta > Magnoliopsida > Arecales > Arecaceae > Areca > Areca catechu. The sequence continues at coordinate 121,369,979 of CM038043.1, forward strand.
ATAACTGGCTGAGACATGAGTTCCTATATATCCTCATGGGGCATTTTATGTTGCATGAAGAGGTAACATGCACTGCAACTTTAAAAAAAATGGGCTTGGTAACATTTACAGGTTGCAGAATCATTTGTATTTCTTAGATTGGAGAGCTCCATTATTGGAGTTTAGTGCACTCTGACACAAGTTTGGCAAAGATTTTCCATTAAGAGTGATACTTTTTTTGTGTGTAAGTGGCTGGAATGAGACAGTTATTGATATCATAGCCTCATATCTAGAGGGATTGTGGAGGGTTCAAGGGATCCTAGCAGATAGGAGTTTGTTATCTGACATCAGGAAAGCATGATACTCTCCAAACCTGGTGAATCAAAGAAGATCAAATGATGCTACCTAAACCCGAATGAAAGACCTTCAGATGGTTGCATATTACCAAAGAAATCAAACAGGGAGGCAGCCTAGTTAATTCAGAACGATTTGTTATGCTCAAATAACAGCTAAAAGCCTAGGTGCCTCTATGGTTTGGCTATGATCTCTAATTCCCTTGCTGCTTTGATCATTGCTCGATCAAGGAGAACCTATTGCTCGCCTTTCAAGGTCCCACCTAAAGAAGAGCGCGGAAGGCCTTGGTACCATGGATTGTGCTAAGGTGATTATACTATTAGAGGTGTAAGTGAGCCAAGCTGGAGTAAGCCAAACCCGGCTTTGGCTTGTTAAGTAATCAAGCATAGCCTGGCTCTAGCTCAACTTGATTGCTAGATCGACTGAGCTTAAGCAAGCTCAAACAACGTTGAGCTGAATTCCAATGGTTCATGAATACTCGACCAATGTCAGTGCTGCTCTTTCCATAAGCATGTCATACTTGTTGACTGTCTTCATGCTTGTGCTGTGCATCAAGTGCTCAAGATCTTGCAAAGTTACTTGCTCACCAGTCTCAATGGAATGCTTTAGGCAGATCAATGAGTTCTTATAGCTAGGACTTTCATTTGCCGTAATGAGAGGGTAATAGTAATTATTACTAGCAAATCATTCCTTACTGGAACTCTGGTCGTGTTTGAGGATCTTTCGATCTTCTCCGGTAGGAAAATGATAGCTATTTCTGGTTTATCTTTGTCAGAGATTTACAAGAATAGTCCCTTGGTTAGTAGTAACTGGTGAGGGATCTTCCGACGCTCAAATTAGTGGGAGGAGTGAGGTGGACTATAGCAGCTGGAGTTGAGAGCAATGAGAGAAAGAATATTGAGCATCTAGGAGTAGTAGAAGTATCATACTTGGCCAGGGATTCCCTTCTTACCTATTTATAGAGTTACTTGGGATAACTGAATATTGTTAAGGTGGTTGCCTCCGCTGTCATGGATAACAACTTTCTATTGGAAGGTTAGAGTCTTGTCTCCCATATCTTTTCTATTGGAATCTTTCTATTAAAAGGATGGTGATTTGTTAGGATCTTCTTTGCCACGATCCCTAGCTGGAACGGCTAGAAATTATTGGCTTCTGCTACTTATTTGGATGTTGTTTACTTTGAGTAAGTGGGATAGCATGCTGCTGGCGAAGGAGTCTTGGTAATATTGACTAGCCTGACTAGATCTACTTGAATAGCTAGTCAATTTTGAGTAGGTATTCGATACCCGAAAAATAGGCTGTATAGAGTAAGTACTTGATTTGGCTAGTTGCGCTGCTTGGTGTGGTGGTGGGCGGTCATCTCCTTTATGTTGGGCTAGTCAGTAGTTAGAGTGTGCCCTAGTTGGCAAAGTAGTTGATGTTCCAGTTAGTAGTTAAGAGTCAGGCTAGTCATTGAGACTGAATAAGTAGTCACCATAACAATTACCCCCAACTTTCATGTCTAAAGCATTGTTAAGTAGTTTACTTAACTCTGTCATTTTTAGGCCAAGGGAGTAGTCATTTTCTCAATCTCAAGAGTTAGAAAAATCTTTTCATCATTTGGGCATTAATTGGTTCCTTGAAAACTGCCTCCAACCATTTTGTCGCTAAGGTAGTGATGGATAGAGGAATCATGGGTGCAACACTTGAAAGAACAATAACTTTAAAAATAGCTGGCAATTCATCTAATCCCCCTTGGCTAATAGGAATGTACCATGTAGCCTGACAACTGTGGCATATAAATGATATGCACGAAACTCGACACCGAGGGTTAATTGGTCGGTTACATTTTTGAAGCAATGCAGTGCTAGTCGGCTGAGAGTGGGCCACTGTTAAGATCAGATGGCTTTGGCTGAAATGAAGGTTTTGATTATAGCTATTGATGCACGTATAAATACGGATCCTTGCCATTATTATAGGGATTACCTTCTTCACAGAATAGCAAAGAATAGAGAAAGAGAGAGAGAGAGAGAGGAAGACTTGCTCTAGACTTGGTTCCCTCTAGGTGATTCCTTGTGCCTTCTAGGTTAGGTTTTCCCTTTGTTTTTGTTTCCTCTTCTTTACTGTCCCTTAGGGCTTCTTAGGTCTCCTTGTTAGGTTTTTAGGACCTTCTCAAAGTCTTCCTTGGTAGAGCTGCTTTTGGCCTTTTGCCTCCTTTTTGAAAGTTTTCAAAGTATTATTGAGTTGGATTTTTCCTAGTGATTTCTTTTTGTTTTTCCTGGCTTTGTTTGATCTTTTTTCTTTCTTTATCTCTTTCCTATTATTCGGGATGACTTCATTCAAGGGTGAGAGCCATTAATAAGCCATGTCTCCTGATTACAGGGTTATCAGGAATCATCTTCTTGGGAAGCTGCTTTCTGGATTTGGAAGAAGTCAGAACTTCTTCCTTTCGGGAGGTGCTTCAGGTTGGCCAGTCAACCAGCCTGAGTGCCCCTATCCCATCTGGTTTGGCGAGCACTGCTTCATCGATGTCTTTGGTAAAGGTTCTTCAACTATGGGAATAATACTATTTCTCGAGTCAATTCCAAGTTTTTGTTCCTAGGTCTAAGGACCAAGTGACATCAAGTCCCTTAGGTTGGGTTGCCTTGTACAAGAAGTTCTTTCGTGCAAACCTTCACCTCCCCTTCCATCTATTGGCCCCAAGGATTTATTTTGATGAATAATAAAATATTTGAGTATATAATGTTACTAATAAGTTGAATAAGTTAATGTTCCAGGAAATGTTAAGGGTAAAAACTACTAATTTGAAAGATGAGTATTTGAAGTGCCAAAAGATATGAAAAGTCTTTGAAAATCATGTAAAAATAGTGTGTTGGGACATGGAGTTAAGGAAGTTTTGAAAAATCAAAGTTTTAGTCCGAAAGAGTTTCAGCTTGGTACAGGAGAATTTTAGTCGGTACGCTACCGAGCCAACTCAAATGAACCATGAGTCGACTCAACAGGGGGAGCTGATTATATAGAAGCTAAATTTTTGAAGGCCAACTGATGACCTGACTTAAATGATAATTGAGTCGACTTGGATGGAAATTGATTCGATCCCATGAATCTGAGTAGACTCAATAGTGAAAAACAGAAAGACATTTTTTGGAGAAAGAAGATTGAGTCTACTCAATAGGGGATTAAGCCAACTTGGATGTAATTTGAGTCAACTCGATGTGATCCGAGTTTACTTGAGAACTATTGATAGGCATAATGACTAGTTTTGTAGAAAGTTCAAATTAACCTAGTTTTGATCCTAATAGCTATATTTTGTTCTTCAATGGCTAAAAGTAGCTATTTAGTTCTTGGAAGCATATTTAAAGACTACCAAACTCATCGAAGATAATAACCAAACTCAAAATATTCCAAGTACCATCAAGAATAAAGAGATAAAGCTAAAGCATTGATTTAAAAGCTCCAACTCCCAGGTACCTGAAAATATTCCTTCAATTATTAGCTTCCCAGCATGGAGACAAGCATTGAAGCTTCCATGGATTTCTAGGAGTCTCTTTCTTTTATACGCAAGTATTTTATTCTTGCTCTTTTCAATGAGTTTTGTACTCTTATTGTTCCTTTCTTAGTTTTTGTTTTCTAACTTCAGTGGAGGACTAAAGTTATGGTGTTTAAGCATGGATTGTCTTGAAGGGCTTTGGATTGTGAGCCCTAGAAAACAATATATAAAGGATTTTAGATTGTAAGTCCTAGAAAATAATCTATAAAGAGTTTTGGATAATGAGCTCGGTAAAATAATCTGACTATAATCTTTGAAAAAATTATAGTAAAAATTCTCAAGGAATGACTTGGAAAGTAGACGTAGGTACTGGAAGCACCGAGTCATTATAAAATTCCTTATGTTTGCGATTGCTCACTTATTTACTTGCTTTATATTTGGCATTTCATTTTAAATTTATTTTAGCACATACTTCTACTCACCTTCACTCCACAAGCAACACATACTTAAGTTTAAATTTTTGAAAAATCTAATTCACATCCTTTTGGATTGTCTATCTAGGCAACAAGTGGTATCGGAGCTTGGTACTTAGCTGTATTTGATCCAATGATCAAGAGTAAAATGAAATGGCAATCCAACTTAGTATGTCTTTTGTCGAAGGTTAATCTTCAAATAGAGCCCCTTTGTTCATCGATATAAATTATACTTATTGGAAAGCATGTATCCATATCTATGTTCAAATAGTTGACTATTAACTTTGGAGAGTGATAATCAATAAGCCACTCACACCCAAACCCGAAAAGGATTAGGATGAGCATGAAGCTAATAGAGCTTAATGCTAAGGCTATGAATGTTCTATATTGTGCAGTAGAGGCTAATGAATTTAATAAGATTTCTACTTGTAGCTCCACTAAAAAGACTTGGGATAGGTTGGAGGTTACCTATGAGAGTACAAACCAAGTAAAATAAACTAAAGTTAACATGCTTGTATATTAGTATGAATTATTTAAAATGGAGCATAATGAAACTAATACTAACAGTGTACTCGATTTACTGATATCACTAATGGTTTAAAAAGTTTGGGCAAGACTTATTCTACTAGCGATCTTGTATAAAAAATTCTTTGGTTTTTTTTGAAGTCTTGGGAACCAAAAGTCACGACCATCTAAGAAGCGAAGGATCTTGACAATCTTCCTTTTGAAGAGCTCATTGGATCACTCATGACTTATGAGCTTGCAATGAGAAAAAAAGATAAAGAAGAGTCCAAGAAGAAGGAGACCATCATCTTGAAGTCTACAACGAATGAAAAAAAAGAAAGTGATGAGTTAGAGAAAGAGGATAATGATGAGATGGCCCTTGTACCACAAAGATTCAAGAGAGGGAGCAGTCCATATATTTTGAATGCAAGAAGCCTAATCATTTTAACATGGATTGTCCCCAACTCAAAAAGGCCAAGAAGTATAATAAGTGTTGGTGGGAAATATGATTAGGCTAAGGACACAAGGCCCAAGCTAGCAAATATGGCGTAATCAACCCAGCAACGCAATCCTAGACTTGAAGCATAAAGTCCAAAAGTTAGCTAAACTAGATGGCTCAATAGCTTATATCATCCGACCATATGTCAGATTGGTGAAGCTAGTGCTAGCCGAGCTTGCTGTATGGCTGCCAACCATGTACCGAATCAAACCCCCATGAAGAAGGAGAGGCTTCAATATTGATGGGTGATTCTAATGCTGATGCACTAATTGTTCATCAGATGAGATCCTCGATTACGAAAGGCCCAATCCAAAGTTATCAAGCAGGATGATGCCATTAGTTATCGAGCAGGATAATGCCATTGGCACATGGTTGGCCTCACCATTCGGCCTACCCCTCGCTAAGAGAAATGATGCCTACCTAGCTTGACCAGCAAAGTATCATCTCCAAGCGACCTAGTATGAGCAAGGCTTGGTTGTGCACCCGTTACATGCCCCGATCGCTTCATTTGCCCACTCACTAGGAGGCAAAGCACCCATCTCACTCAGATAGGCCTAGTTAGGCATCAAACCTTCGAATGTACACATCCAAGTAGGCCTTGGTAACATCTAAATAGCAAGCACATGTCGACCACTCATTGGATTAAACCATGTGCTCAGTTCATAGTAGCTTTTCCATCCATCCATGAGAAATGCCCTGATCGACTGAATTGCATTGGACACCACCCATCATCCTTGTTTGAGTAGGCCTCAGTAACGGTCAGTGCATGTGACCAAAGACCCTGCAAATACTTGTTGACTGCTCATCAGACATTATCACGAGCTTGGTGTGCGGTAGTATCTCATGCACCCACATGGGAAGAACCCTCTAGCCAATCAAATTATGCTAGATGCCACTCATCGATTATGTCTGTCTGACCTAGCCTCAACACAGATCGATCTCTATAGCTTGGCAATCTCAGACTCATCAGATGCACTCCCTCCGTAGCTAGAGCTATCAGATAGGTCTCTTTAATCGACCAGGCCTTAGATACCATGAGAATACTCAGGCTTGTAGACCCTTAGACAGTGCATCCACTCAAAATTCTTTAGGCATAATACTTCGACATTCACTGCCATATCCTCCATCATGTGATTGGACTTTCCATCATACCTTAAAGATCCTTAATCATTGCCGTATCTAAGCAATCAGGGGAGGTGTGTTTAAACCTGCATAACAATCTGTGTCCTCATTATTAATGACATGTGGTAAACCCTTGCATACGACCAAGTTATGTTTAAGTGGACAAGACATTCCCTGCGAGTAATAGGCTCCAAGTGATATGTGGAAATTCTATCACTTCCCACCAGATCCACTAGGATCTCTATCATCCTAAAAATATCCTTGGTTCTCTACCTATGAAAAGGGGCTAAATGCAAGCCCCCAAGGTATGCAATCTTTTCTCATCTACGCTCATCAAACCATTGGCCTGATTACTGACTTGAGCATCAGAGTGCCCACACCAGAGCCACCTTTGGCCTAGGCTTTTTTGCACGTACTATCTTTTGGAGAGCTGCCTGCACCACCTGCTCTAGCACTTTCTCCAGTATCTCCAGTGCTTGATGATTTTTAGCATCAATAGAAGAGAGGAAGGGCCTTAACTTTGAGGAGCGTAACCCATAAGCAGGTTAATAATGCAACCTAAGAGAGCTATGTCCCATCGCACCACCACTGCCACTTTTCGGTAGGTGGAAAGGGTGGTGGAGAGCCAAGCAAATGGTCCACCCTAGCCTGCACTCGCAGAGATTTTATCATCCCCACAAATAGGGATGGTTAGAGTAGAGCAGTTCAACCAACTCTTTATGCAAGTTTAGAAGCTACAAGTAGTCTTCCAAGCTATTCAAGCCACCCCTATGCCACCTCCAGCTATTCAACCTCCACTAGCGGTGCCACTCACAATCTCCCAACCCGTGGTATAGACGATGCCCGCATTGCTTCCTACAACTCTCCACCCTCTCTCGGCAATTGAAGTAGCACCTTTGCCACTAGAGTAGTCATGGGTTCCCCCTAGTGACCTCGAAAGGACTACTTATCATCATTGCTACCACCTTGGAAGCCTGGGCCCAAGGAAATAGTGCTCTCGGATCCCCCAATCATAATATGACTCCACCCTAGGTCGTTGATCCCCTCAGTGATCAAAGGCCTCCACCATTCAGGACCCTAAGGTCGAGCAAAAACTCAAAGACCTTGATTAGTGAATTGAAGTGATTTGCAACCTCTCCTCGATACCGAATGATGGGTTTAGCAATGACCCACTTTTTGATGATAGAATGATGTTGGTGCCGCTTCTTCAGTACTTCAAAATTTCATAGCTGGAGAGCTACGATGGGACCACCGACCTTGTGACCACTTGGCGAGGTTTAGAGTGACAATGCTTCTTCATGGAGCTCTTGATCCTATCCTCTATCAAGCCTTCCCCTCTATCCCAAAGGGAGTGGCTGGATACTAGTATTCAAGTTTGAAACTAGGATTAGTATGCTCTTTTGAGTAGCTGAGCCAATCCTTCTTCGACTATTTTGTTAGTGGTCGAAAATTGTAGAAGCAGTCGGATTACCTCCACACCCTCAAATAAAAGGAGGGAAAGTCGATCCAAGCTTTTGTCGGATACTTCAATGCGGCCATTCAGGAGGTCTGTGACTTGGACTAGTTGGTTGCCATGTTAGCCTTGATGAGTGGCCAACTAAAAAATGATCTTAAGAGATCATTAACTAAGACCCATCCTCGAGACTTTGCTGAAATGTTGGCCCAAGATAAAAGTATGTATGGATGTAGTTTGCCTTTATGGAGGAAGAAGTTCCTACCACTTCCATACTAGGGGTGGCGAGAGAGTGCAAGTTGATCAAAAGTATTCTCCAAAGCGAGAAAAAAGGGTCTGACCATGCTCCAGGTCCCCACGATGGAAGAACAAGATCTTCAAGGACTACCGACCTAGGAGCCCCAATAGAGAATACAGCTGGGCATCGCTGCCAAGGAAGTTCTACACCTACGCTCTACTGAATGTGCTAGGAAATGTATCCTAAAGCTAATTATCTGAGTTGTAGATGGTTGAGCTCATTGTAATTTGTATATGAATCATTAACAAATAAAAATTATTTTTAGTAGTTCATCATTTTTTATGTACATCTTTTATTATTTGAACTCTTCTATGATGAAGGCCTTAAAACTACTTCCATTCTATAATGGAGAATTTGTCATGTAGTTTTTAAACCTATTTATGATTAAATGATCATTGTTATCTAAGATGACAATGTTTATCAAGTATAGGTCATTGTATACCATATGGGTTGGTTATCCTCATAACCAAGGAGTATGGATATACTAATATGGCATGTAGATAACTGTAGGTGTACATTTCACTGAACATGACTAACTCTGTTGAGTACTTTTTTATCAAAAGTATTTTATAAAAGGATATGTGTATAAGTATCTCTCTGACCTGAGATCATCATGATGACTTGCAAGTAACTTACTGTACTTTGGTACTAGACTACCTATTTTTTTAATATAATGATGTAAGGCTTTTGGGTATAGTCAAGTACATGTAAAGTCGGTGTGCGAGTCAAGATGGGATTGACCACTCCAAGGTATTGAAGAAAATGCTTTGTAGTATTTTAATTTAGTAAAATCTTGGTCAGGATAATCCTTGTGAGGAGTCATAGGATTTATTAACTTAAGACACCTTTAGATACACTAATTAAGAGTTGGTAGTAAACTCTTAAGTCATCTTTAGCATTGGATCAAAGGGATGAATTATACAGTAACCATATGCTTGGGTTCTTAAATGTTGTTTTGCAATTATTTGACCTATCTAGACATCAGGTATCATTGCTAGATAGTCACATCGATTAGTTCAAGAATTTATTCTTATACTACTAGCTTAGTATTCGAATCTATGAGATGACATACAATAGAAGTTTCTGACTATTCATGATGGCTGATTAATAATTAAGAATCATTTAAGGATATAATTATCACCGTGAGTGATAATTAATCTAATACAAGTACTATAAAAAATAATTAATTAAGTATTAATTAATTATAGGAGGATTAATTAGTAATTATATTACTAATTGGTTTAATTGATTGATCAAATAGATTTAGACCAAGTCTAATTGAATTTGATTCAATTAGGTTTCACCCGATTAGGTTATACAATGACCTAATCGCTAAGAAATTTTAATCTTAATTTGATTCAGAATTATACTTGATTAATTCTTAATTTAATTAAAAATTAATTAAGCTAATTGGAACCTAATTGGATTGGACTAATGTATTTAATTGAGTTAAAACAAACTTGAACTCAATTTGAATTAAATTAGGATTCCTATTCCTATTCTAGTGCCACCTAAAAATACTCCATGCCCCTTCTTCATGAAATCTTGGAATTTGCATGAAAGATTCTAATGCCAAAAGCAAGTTGTCACTCTCCCATTTCTCCTAATTGGATTAAGATTAAATTTAGATTTGTTTAGATGAGTTTTAAATTGGTTTTGATAGACTTTGAATAGGATTAGAACTCCTAGTCCTATTCTATTTCAATTCCTTTATCCTAATCCTTTTCTACATGCCATTTTTTTTGGGATTTTTTCTGATGGGCATGAGATATAAGAGGGCCTATTACCATGAGATTTGAGAAGTAATTCACCAAAGAAAAAAAATTGAGAAAGGGTGTTAGCACGAAAACCCAAGAGGGGTGTGGGTAGATTCTAGGCAGTAGGTCTAAGGAGAAAGAAAAGAAAGAAAATAAAGAGAGAGGGGTCTCTTTCTTATTTGTTCTTTCACCTCTTTATCCTTTTCATGATTCTTTTCTTGATCATCTTGGAGGGTTCAAGGAGTTCCAAAGAAAAAGTTAAATCAGCCATCTGGTGGCCTTTGTAAGGATCTAGCAATCCGAGAAGGTTAATCTCTTCAAGGCTTCGTGTAGACGATCTGTAGAGGTCGGATGCACTGTATAGCTATGAAGAATCTTTCATATGCCATCAGTAACAGAGATCAATGACCCATGATCAGGTATGAAATTTGTTCTCATAGTAAAAGTAGATTTGATCTACAGCATGCATCGATGAGATCGATGCATGATGATTTAATTTTAGCTTTTGTCTACTTTGCATATCATACTATAGATCTTCGATAGGGTTTTTAGATTTGATCTTATGCTTGTATTTTTGATTAAAAAGGATTTAATCTAATATGCTTCTATTGGTAAAAAAAATAAAATACATGCATCCCTACCTGATTTTTAATAGAATGTACCAAGGAAAAAAGTATAGATGGAAATCAGAGAAAACTCCCAAAGTCTTGGAAGCTATGGGGCCTACCAAATCAGAGAAACCTAAATAAGTTCTATCTATATCATCGTGACTGTGGCCATGATACCAAAGAGTGCATTCAACCTCGAGATAAGATTGAGGAGCTCATTAGGTGAGGCCACCTAGATCACTTCATCCGATGCTGAAGGGAGTAGAGAGATCAACCAAGGTCAACCCTGACTAGTTAAGCAACCATAGCAGCCTCAACCCCTAGAAAGAGATGACCTACCTTCATCTGGGTTGGTGGGCACAATCACTAGGTGTGCCATCACCTTAACAAGGAATACCCAAGCAAGAGATGGGCCATACTGATAATTTTCAAAGAAGACAACCAGGGAGTCTAGTTCCTGAATAATGATGCAGTCATTGTAACCTTGAATATGAAAAATTATGATGTATGCCACATTCTTATTGATAATAGAAGCTTGGGTGATGTTTTATATTATGATGCTCTCCTAAAAAATGGAATATCCCCCAACCAACTGAGCCGAGCAACTCTCTCCTAGTCAAATTTACAAGAGATGCAACAAGTAGAGGGAATGATCACTTTGCTTATGAGAATGGGATATTACCCTCTTCAATCTATTGCATAAGTGGACTTTCTTGTCATTTGAGCACCTTCAACCTATAATACCATCCTCAGATGACTAGGCCTCAATGCTTTGCAAGCAGTCATGTCAACCTACTATCTGAAAATGAAGTTTCGACAGTGCATAGATTGGAGAAATCCATGGAGACCAAAGTCTAGTGTCTCAATACTATCACATCATGCTCCACAGTCAAGGAACCTGATGCTTGTCTGGTCAAAGGGTTTGATACCTATGACAACATGGTTGAACAATGAAGAGAACCGATCGACGACCTCATTTTTATACCCTTAGTAGATGGAAATCTAAAGCATGCAGTCTGCATCGGTTCCAACCTCGACAAGGTGACCAAGAGTCAGCTGATCTCATTTTTGCAAGAAAATGTTGATGTCTTTGCCTAGACACTAGTGGACATGCCTAGCATTGGCCCTTCGATGATGATGCACCAGTTGAAAGTAGATCCAAAGTACAAACCCATTAAGCAAAAGAAATAAATCTTTGTGCTTGAGCACCATAAGGCGATAGCCAAGGAGATCGACAAGCTACTTGAAGCTGGTTTCATCCTACCTGGAGTGGATCTCTAACATAGTCATGGTGAAGAAGGTGAATGACAAATGGAGGATTTGCATTGATTTCACCGACCTCAATTGAACGTGCTCTAAAGATGGCTATCCTTTCCTGAGAATTGATCAAATGGTGGATGCCACTTTAGGTCATGACCTCCTCAGGCTCATGGATGCTTTTTCTAGATATAATCAAATCTGGATGGCTCCTAAAGATGAAGAGAAGATAACCTTTATCATTGTTAGAGGTCTTTTGTGTTATAGGGTCATGCCATTTGGTCTTAAAAATACAGGCGCCACTTATCAGTTCTTGGTGAATAAAATCTTTAAGGACTATATCGGGCAAAACATGGAGGTGTATATGGATGATGTGCTTATCAAAAATATGATCATTAGAACCCACATCAATGACCTCCGAGAAACTTCTTCCACCCTCTTAAAATATCAGATGAACTGAATCATATCAAATATGCTTTCAACGTAGTCTTGGGTAAGTTCCTTGGCTTCATGGTCTCCAACCAGGGGGTGGAAGCTAATCTAAAGAAGATTAAAGCTATTTATGACATGGCTTCCTTGAGGATAATCAAAGACATCCAACACCTCACTGAGAGGATACAGCCCTTGATAGGTTTGTCTCTAAGCTAGCTGAGCGCTGCCTTCCCTTCTTCTAGACCCTAAAGTAGCCTAAGAATTTTTGGTGGACCGAGGAATGCCAAAGGGCTTTTGATGAACTCAAAGGATATCTTAGCTCTCCACCACTTTAAGGCAAGCCGGATCTAAGTGAGAAGCTATTCCTATATCTAGCAGCCTCCCCTCTAGAGCCATGGACATGGTGTTGATCTAGGAGACGGACAAGATCAAAAAGCTAATCTACTATGTTAGCAAGATTCTGAGGGATGGTGAGACCCGATACTTCAAGATGGAAAAACTAGTCTACACCCTCCTTATTGCTACTCTAAAACTCTGACCATATTTTCAAGCTCATACCTTCACCCTCATTCATGATTGATCAGCCTAAGAAAATCATCCTCCATCAATCCAACACATTGGGATGCATTGCCAAGTGGATAATCAAGCTGTTTGAGTTTGACATCAAGTTTGAATCCTAGTCATTGATTAGGGATCAAATATTGGTCAATTTCTTGGTCAAATGCACCATTCTTAACGAGTCAATTGAACCAATAGAGGTAGAACCTTCAGCACTAATGCAAGACCCTGCTCCAAATCTGACCAGCATTTGGAGGATATATGTGGATGGATCGTCCAACATTGAAGGTTCGGGAGTGGGGGTTAGTCATTGTGAGCCCTGAGGTAGTTATCACCGAGCATGAGTTCTCAGCAACAAACAACGAGACTGAGTATGAAGCTTTGATTGCAAGGCTTGGGGTAGCTAGGGAGTTGGGAGTACAAGACCCAAACTCTATAGTGACTACCAATTGGTTGTTGGGCATATTAAGGATGATTATGAGGTTTGAGAAGAAAACATGGTAAAATACCTCTAGAGGGTCAAGGATTTAGTTCATGTCTTCTATCGCTTCGAGATATAGCAAATCTCGAGGGAAGATAATGTTGGGTTCCTTGGGCTGGGAGTAGTGGAAGATCGGGTTTCAGAATTTTCATTTTTGAAACCCTAACCGGCCGGAATCCTAAACCCTAGGACCACTTGATCATGACAATCAATAAATCAATACTTTAGGGTTATAGAAGAATACCTGGAGTGCTATTTATAATCCTTTATTTCCATAAGGCACACAAGTGCATGCCCTCCAAAGGTGATCCAAATGGGAACCAGACTAAGGAAGCACTCCTATAATAGTTGCTTATTTGATTGGAACTCTTTTGGCAGCCTTTCGAACTTTCTCCCTTGTTGGACTCTCTACCCTCCTTGTAGGGCACTCATATATTTCTCTATATCCCTTCTTGGATCCTAAATATCCCCTCTATTTTTTTTCCTAGGTACTTATCTTAAAAGACTAGCCTTGTCTCTAAAGAACAAGGTTTGTCTTAAAAAGACAAACCTTGTCTTAAGGGGGGAGGAAAAAAAATAGCAGGTTGGAGTATTCGAAAGGAAAATAAAGTGCTTTGACATCAAATCACCGATGCCTTTTATAAAGAGAAATGAGGTGCCTGATATGAATCTTTCTCAGCCATCTGATAAGACCCTTCAATGAGAAGGAGTCTTATTAATGATAAGACATATCATAATAACACCCTTTCCCGCCCCAAGAGATATATAAATGTCTCTTCAATTTTTTCAGCCATTTTTCTATTTGCCACATGGCATTAACTGGTTAAAATAAGGCTAGGGATGTGACTTTTGAATAAGAGGCATCGAAGATTTTAAGATACTTAAAATAGAAGGACTCTTGGCCTCTTTAATTAGTGCCAAATGAAGAGACACGACTCTTCATTTATGCACAAAACACTATTTATGTCATATCATTATGTTGACCGGTCAAAGCCCACATGAAAGGGCATGGATATGAGGAGGAGTCCTTTGGGACTTTATCTAAATTTGATGATTGACTGGCAGAAGGACTCTTGGTTTTCTATGTCCCTTATTTTTGTTGCATGCCATATGGTGCCCAAGAGTCCATGTCAACATGGACTCTCTCATAAATCCAAGATAAGTCCCAATAAAATCTAGATAACATCTGAATTAGGCTGCCCCACTTTGGAATCAACCCAATTTAATTTCTACTTAAATTGGTTAGCCCAATTAGCAAGCAAATAGACCCAATCCAATTGGGTTAGGAGTTGGGCTAGCCAATATATGCTAGTATGTCAATTAGCTAGCCAATTAGGATTTCATGACCCTAATAAAAATCCAATTGACTTCCTTGGCCAATTCCCTAATGTGTGTAACCCTTTGGACTCCATATCTAGCTAGCAGTAGGTCTAGGTCCAAGTCAATTCGATCCAATCGAACCTGATTGACCTAATTATGTCAAATTGAGTTAACTTAAGTTGTCAATTCGAACCAGCTTCCGAATTGACTCATGAATCCAATCAATCTATAAGACATGATTGACATCTAGCAATGTTTCATGCCTACCTGAAGATGTGGAATTTGGTAAAAATTACCAAAATACCATTCAGTGGAAAGTTACCGTGCAATTCAACCTTTGATCTTCCTTTATCCCGATTAAGTGATGGGCATGGATAAATGTCAAACCCTAGTACTTAATCCTTTCGAATTTCAATTCGATAATGAAAACTCAATCGATGAAAGATTATAAACCCTATCAAATCTCATCATGCTTTGATCAAAAACTTCCTGAGTAAACAATCAAAGAGATTTCATGGGATATGTTCTCCTCTTACTAGGAGTGATCGATTCCTTGTTGACCTACTCATTACCTTCATAGACAATCAACCATATCCAGAAGCACCCTGTACATGACTTAATTACCATGAATGAGTATGCACCAAAACATGGATTCATGTGCATAAGATACTATGATAGTCTCAGGTCTAAGGTCACATGCATAACTCTCACTATGAGAACCATCTTTTGATAAGTAGTAAGACCTCCATAAGATGTTCTTAAGGTGGATCAATTCTGTGAACTCATATCCTATGAGCATCCACATCCTTGTATTAGTGTCCCTACATAAGTGGCTGTGAGACTAACCACCCTCCTTTTGAGCATACATAGGATGTGCTAGTCTTACCAGAAACATCGATCCCCGAATCGATGATCTAACGACTAGGAACATTTTATATTAGGGTTTATAGGAACTTAGGTCTCACCGTTATGATCTGCATCATAACCCTAATTTTATTGTCCTAACTATGGGGTTCATTATAATCTTAATAAGATGTAGCAATATGATGAATCAAAATATCTTTTCATTTATCAAAAAATATCATACATGAGTTGGAAGATTAAAGAAATGTCCATATAAAGATTGGCTTTTAGAGTACTATTCTTTCAATCTCCCACTTGCACTAAAGCTAATCACTTTTGTATCTTATACCTATATAATCTAAGTGGCGATCAAACTACTGCTGTGGTAGTTCTTTAGTGAATGGGTCTGCTATATTTTTCTTTGTAATAACTCATTCTATTATCACATCATTTTTTCAATGATTTCTCGAATAAGGTGGAGCATCTTAGGATGTGCTTGGACTTATGATGAGACCTTGGTTCCTTAGCTTGCACAACAGCTCCAGTGTTATCACAATAAAGTGGTACCAGTTATTGTATAGTTAGAACCATGCCCAATTTCGTGATGAATTTCTTTATCCACGTAGCTTCCTTCGTGGCTTCACTCATAGCTATGTATTATACCTTAGTGACTGAGTTAGTTACAGTTGATTGCTTAGTACTTTTTCAACTCACTGCACCACCATATAGGGTGAAGACATACCCTAATATGGATTTGCTATCATCCATATATGATTGAAAACTAGAATCCATATACCCTTCTAGTTTCAACTCTGATCCACCATATATAAGAAAAATATTTTTAGTCCTTCTTAGGTATTTAAGAATATTTTTCACAACTTTCCAATGTTCCCCCCTGGATCAGCCTAGAACCTTCTTACTATGCCCAAAGCATAAGCAACTTAGGCCTGGTACATAACATGGCATACATAATTGATCCTACAGTCGAAGCATAAGGAATCAAACTCATCCTTTCTCTTTCCTCCGGTGTCTTAGGAGACATCTTCTTGGAGAAATGTATGCCTTGAATCATGGGCAAGTAACCTTTCTTACTTTCCTTTATGTTGAATCTCTTCAACACTAAGTCAGTGTACCTAGATTGGGATAAGCCCAGCATCCTCTTAGATCTATCTCTATAGATCTTTATACCTCGTATATAGGATGCCTCTCCCAAATCCTTCATGAAAAACTCTTTTGATAGCCAAAATTTGATTGATTGCAACATTAGGATATCATTCCCAATGATGAGTATGTCATCAACACACAAAACCAAGAAAACAAGTGCACTCCCACTTGTCTTCATGTACACACACGGTTCACTCACATTCTTGATGAAACCAAACTCCTTGATTGTTTCATCAAAGTGGATGTTCCAACTCGATGCTTGATTTAATCCATAAATAGATTTCTGAAGCTACATACTTGGTTTGGTCTCTCACTCGAGATAAACCCTTCAGGCTATGACATATAGACTCTTCCTCAAGGTATCCATCAAGGAAAGCAATCTTTACATCTATTTGCCATATCTCATAATCATAGTATGCAGCTATAGCAAGCAATATCTGAATGGATTTGAGCATGGCTACTGGTGAAAAAGTTTCATCATAGTCAATGCCATGTTTTTGTTTGAAACCGTTTGCCACCTGCCTAGCCTTATAGGTCTCTACTTGACCATCTGCTCCAATCTTCTTCTTGAAAACCATTTACACCCAATTAGGTTTACTCCCTCAAGTGGATTAACTAATGTCCAAACCTGATTGGAGTACATGGATTCCATCTCGGATTTCATGGCTTTCAGCCATTTATCAGAGTCCCTACTCATGATAGCTTCTGTATAAGTCACAGGTGAAAGTTTAAAAGGTATAGTAGGCAGACAGACTATATTTTAAAACTATTTTAAAGTACAGCACGGTGAAAAACTTGGTAGATCGATCAAGTCGATCTACCAATTTGCTTGCAACAATATTCGACATAATAAAAGTGCATGTAGAGATATCAAGAGCAAAGAAAAGAAAAGGGTATATTACCTTTAACTTTTGGATGCATGCGATGAAGAGCAGCTGAGCCACATAAATATCTAGCCTCTATGGGTAGTTCACACCAGAGCTTGATCCCAATCAACTCCCTTGGCAAGCTCTTCAAGATCCTTGAGGCTGATCTTTTCCTTCCTTGGACATGCAAGTCTTGCTTGTATTGATTGTGTTTCTTACTTGCTTCCATATCTCATATTTAAATCACCTCACTCACTATACTAAGTTTCTAAAAGAGCACATACTTGTGAAAAAGTTTTAAAAAAAACCAATTCACCCCCTTTCTTGGGTTGGCCATCTGGGCAACAACTAGTATCAAAGCAATGTCTTTGTAATTTTTTTTTCTAGAGAAAAGATCTATGGCAAACCCTATGAGTACCTCTTTGGCCGAAGGCCAATCTACAAATAGACCTCTACTTTTCATAGGCACTAATTATACTTACTGGAAAGCATGAATGAAAATTTATATTCAAGCAGTAGATTTTCAATTGTAGAAAGTTATTCTAAAAGGACCTCACACACCCACAAAGAACGTTGATGGCATAGACATCCCAAAACCTAAAGAGGAATGTGATGAACATGACATGAAGATGGGTGAATTAAATACCAAAGCCATGAATCTCTTATACTGTGCTATGGATGCTAATGAGTTTAACCGAATTTCTACTTGCATTTTTGTAAAAAAAATTTGGGATAAACTTGAAGTAACCCATGAAGGAACCTCTCAAGTGAAAACTTTCAAGATTAATATTCTTGTACATAATTATAAATTATTTAAGATGGAGTCCAATGAAACTATATCTGCCATGTTTTCAAGATTTACAGATATTATTAATGGTTTAAAGAGTCTTGGCAGGACATATTCAAATACAGACCTTGTGCAAAAAATTTTAAGATCTCTACTGAATAGATGGGATCCGAAAGTCACTGCAATTCAAGAGGCCAAGGACCTCAACACACTCCTATTGGATGAGCTGCTGGGTTCCTTTATCACTCACAAGCTTATAATGCAACACTGTAATGAGGATGATATCAAGAAGAAAAAGTCAATAGCATTCAAAGTCACAGCTGAACTCAAGAAACAAGAAGAAGAAATAGAAGAAGAAAGCCCTTAGACGGAGATGAACTTGAAGATGATGATATTGCTTTAGTCATGAGGAAGTTCAAGAAATTTATGGGCAAGAAAAAGGCAAGACATTGGAGGAAAAACTATAGAAAAGGAGAATACAACAAAAGGAAAAAAAAAGAAAAGGAAAGAGATAAAGAGCAACGCCTATCTGCTACAAGTACAAGAAACCAGGGTACTTTCGATCAGATTGCCCTACATTAAATGAAGAGGAAGCGATACCCAAAACTACAAATATATGTCTCATGGGACTCAAAGACGAGGTAATGTCTCCTGAACTTAATGATGAATTTACATATGAATAATTAAATACTGCATTCTATGAACTTTTATCTGAATATAAAAAGGTTGGATTGAAAATTAAGACTTAAAAAAATAATTGTGATACCTTGACAAATAAAAAAAATGAGATTGCTGAAAAGAATAATATTTTGTAAAAAGAACTTAAGAGTATTTCTGAAAAATATAATGCTTTGCAAGTAGAAAAGAATGAATATCTTGAAAAGAATTAGGCTTTATATGAAAAAAATATATGTTTGTAAAAAGAAGTTAAAAAACTCAAGCCCTTAGTTGAAAAATTAACTTTGAGCTCAAATAAGCTTGAGCTATTCTTGAAAAATCAAAGAGATTCAAATAATAGAGCTAGAATCGGTTATAATTCGGTGCATACAAATAATATTTCAGCTACTAAGTTCTCAATTTCAAAATCTTATGTACCAAAGTTTTTAGCTCCAAAATCTTTTGCATCAATGTTTTCCATATCCAAATCTTTTCAAAAACCAAATATAATCTGTTATTCTTGTAATGGGATTGGTCATAAAGCTTTTGAGTGCAATTTAAGAAAAAATCCTAAAAGTAAAGTAAAAAAGATTTGGATTCCCAACGGAACCACTCCTATTAACCTGCAAGGACCCAAGAAAGCTTGGGTACCTAAAAAAATTACTTGATTATCTTGCAGGAATATCTTGTAGCCAACAATTCAAAGAAAAGATGGTATCTGGATAGCGATTATTCAAGATATATGACAGGTGACAAAGAACAATTTATCATCCTAGAAATGAAAGATGGAGGAATGGTCACTTTTGGTGATAATGGTAAGGGAAAGATCATTGGCATTGGTAAGATCAGAATTACCCCTTCTACATTCATTGAAAATGTATTGCTAGTGACAAGTTGAAGAACAATTTGTTAAGTATAAGTCAATGATGTGATAGAGGCTTCAAGGTTGTCTTTGAATCTTCAATGTGTATAGTAACTAGTTCTCTTTATTCTAGCACTAAGTTTGTTGGTCATAGACTTGAAAACATTTATGTGGTAGATTTAAATGATCTAGCCATGTCTAGTAGTATAAGTCTTGTGGCATTGAATGCTAAATAATCTTCAAAGATCTAGTTAGAGGTTTACCAAAATTTAAAATTGATTTTGAACATGTTTGCGACGTATGCCAATTTGGTAAACAAACTTGGGGGAGTTTTAAATCAAAAAATATGGTTTCAACTTCTAAACCTTTAGAACTACTACACATGGACCTATTTGGACTAACTAGGACCACAAGCCTAAGAGGTATGAAATATGGACTTGTGATAGTAGATGATTTTTCAAGATTTACATGGATCTAGTTTATTGCACATAAAGATGAAGCTTTCAAAGTATTTCAAAAATTTTACAAGAAAGTTTCAAATCAAAAAAATCTTTCAATTATTTCTATTAGAAGTGATCACGGCATAGAATTTGGAAAATCAATATTTTGAAGAGTATTGTACTGAGCACGGCATTGATCATAACTTTTCCGTTCCTAGAACATTACAACAAAATGATATTGTAGAGAGAAAAAATAGGACATTGGAAGAGATAGCCCAAACTATGTTATGTGAAGGCAATCTTTTAAGGTACTTTTAGGCAGAAGCTGTGAACACTATGATGCGAGACAAAATATGCAAACTAAATTACTTCAGTTTTAGATCTATTTATTAGAGATTAAATAGTAATTATTTTTTTTGGAATTTATCAAAAATAAGACTCAAAGCAATTAATTGAAAGAAAACTAGTCAACTAGTTTCAAGCCCGCAATGTAGATCTAACAAAACTAAGTAGGAAAGGACCTTGGTGATTAAGAAACCATCATAAACTAAAATTTAAAACTTTCAAGGAATCAGATCTTAAGAGAAAGGAAGAGTTTAGATTTACTAATGAAGATTTGTCACTCTTTGATGTGGATCAGGATCAGCACTCTAGGATTTTGTGGCAAGACTTTAGAATTGTCATTCTCGGGCTCGGATCTATAATGAGACTGGTTCCAAAGCAAAAACACCCTTGTTGCCCAGGTGGCTTTTCCAAGAGGGGGATGAATTAGGAATTTAAAAAATTTGAACAGATATGTGCTCTTTTTAAATCTACTTTAGTGTGGAGGTGTTGTGTTTCAGATAATTAAAATCGGAAGCAAACACAAAGAGCAAAAGCACAATGCAAACATAGTAAATTTATAATGGTTCGTAGCACCCTCGTTCCTACGTCCACTACCTAAGATACCACTTAGGATTTTTACTATATTCATTACTAGAATACAGTTGGATTGTTTTACCAGGCTCACAATCCAAAACCCAACACTTGGTTTTCAACAGGATCACCAAGAACCCAACTTGATTTTGAACAAGATCACCAAGAACCCAATTTGGTTTTGAATAGGATCACTAAGAACACAACCTTGGTTTTGATCGGGCTCACCAAAAACCATTACAATGTCAGTTTTAAAATGGGATCACTAACAACCCATACTTGGTTTTTAAATCAGGCTCACAATAACCCACAAACTCCCAAAGAGTTTAAAGAAATTAAGCAACTAATGACAAACCCAAGTTGTCTGATGGTTGCAGTTGTAGCTCAAGAGAAGCCTTCTTAAATGGGCTTTAATGCACTTCAATGGCTTCCTCTTCTTCCTCAAAAGTGCTTCAAGCTTTTGATTGGAGTTGATGAAGACTTGAAGGCAGACTTGAATGTTCTTCTTTGTGCTCTCCTACTCACAAGCTCATTTAATGTTCAATTAAGCATTAGCTTCTTCATAGATTGTCCAAATCCCTTATTTATAGAGTCTTGCACTCTTCTTAGGTGGATATAGTCATTGTAGACCATTGGGACTTGACATTTAACCGTTGGAGCACTTTTTAAATTTAAAAATGAAGTTTTGGAACTAGCTGTTACTTACCTGGAATCAATGTTTGAGTCGGCTTGGATGCTTTGAGTTGGCTCAGATTCTCAGAGTGTACTCTGGTCCAGTTGGCTCACCACAATCGAGTTGGCTCGGATCCTCAGGTCTTCAAAACTATACTCTGGAGGAGTCGGCTCTTCTCAGTAGAGTCGGCTTACCTGGCTGTTCTCTCAGAATTGATTTATCCTGGACCCTGAAAGAGTCGGCTCGGATGCCTGAAGGGTTGACTCGGATGCCTGACTGAATGGTTGAGTCAGCTCGGACTGCCTTCGGGTTGACTCATCTATCTGATTCAAGAAATGATGCTTTAGACGAGTCAGCTCAGGTTTTTTTGAGTCAGCTCAGATCTCTGCATGCTAAAATCCTTCAATCGTGCAATGGATTAGAGTCAGCTCTCTTTACATGAGTTGGCTCGAGTGAATTTTCAATAAGAACTTCAGCTCTTCTCCAGAATTCATCCATCAACTCTTCAACACTTAAGACTCTTCTCAACTCAACTAATAACAAATTCTAAATAAACTTAAGCTTGAAAAATACATAAAAGTAATCCTTTTTCATGAATATTACATCAATCTTTCTTTGGGTTCTTCTTTACATAAAACATTTACAGCATTACACAAGACATATAACAAGGTTGTAAGAGTTGCAATTGGGCATTAAGATCATCCTACAAAAACTTGTAATGCACTTGAAAAGTTGTTAGTAAGACAAATACATTCTCTAATATTTTGTTATCATCAAAATCACTCGAGGTGTCAACAATCTCTCCCTTTTTGATGATGACAAAACATCGGGCATGGAGAAAACTTTACAATTACATGTGTAAATAATTATGGAAGTAAATATTAACATGTATGTGTTGTATACCAAGAATGTATTTGAAATCAATGTATCAGAGCTTGCATATAGACAATGTATCGGAGCTTTTGAAATAAATCCAATATGTATCATAATAAACACTTATCAAAAGCTATTTTTGCTAGAAATGGATTAGAGCTTTAGGTTGGCAAAAGGTATCAGGTCTTGATATATCAACAAATGCTTATAGCAAGATCTAATTAGAGAAAATTTGCAAATATTTGAGAGCAAATGTAGATGAATTCATGCCATTCAACAAATTTTTCTTCCCCTTGTAAGTTCTTAAAATTTTGAAACAACATGAGGTTTTATTAAAAAACATTCTTTTTCATTCTTTCTTTTGCCATTTTTCGATGCAATCATTATCAATACCATTCTCTCCCTTTTTGTCAATAATCAAAAAGATATTCAATTAAAATCATTCTCCCCCTTTGTTAAGTACACAAATCTGGATTTTTGAAATAGAATGAGAAGATTATAAACATTGTTTGAGATAATTTGACTTTCTCATAAAATTAACTATGCACAAATACCATTGCAAACACAAGAAGCGAGAAACAAATAATTTCATTGCATTCAAAGATTTTCAATATAGATTACAAAAGTTTGAATGCAGAAATACAAACATTAGTCTAGTCACTATTACTAGGCTCTTCTATAATAGGTTCTTCCTTAATGGGTTCAGATCTACCTTGCCAAGATTTAGGTTTACTAGAAGGTCCTCTAGTGCTAGTGGATGTTTCAGGTGGTGGTCTGGAAGAGATAGGCTCTGGATCAAAAAGCCAGGAGGTACAAAAGGTGGTGGCTGAGTAGATTGAGGTGGAGGCTGTCTAAAGTGTGGTGTAGGCTGTCTAGGATGAGGTGTAAACTGACTAGCTGTAGGTCTAGATTGTGCCCCAAAAGCTCTGACAGAAGAATCCAAGGAGGATAAGAAGACCCAGACAGTACTGAGCTCGGTCTTTATCTTCTTCATTCCTTCATGGAGAGCAATGAGCTCACTAGCATGAGCTTTTGTAAAAGCCTCTACTGAACCTCTCATTCTTCCAAACTCTGATCTAAGAATTCCCACTCTTTTTGTATAATCATCTTCCATCTTCCTGCTCTACTCAAAAGATCCCATCCTATAGCTCATCTCTCGCAACTCAGATCTGAATTCTTCAATACTATGAGCTACAGTCTATCGGATGTCATCAGATGCTATCTTGAAAGAGTCTGATAATGCTTGTATATCAATCTGTGGATGTGGTATGGCAGTCTTAACACTATCTACCCTAGAATGTAGCTGTCTGATCTCACCACATATCTTCTCAAGTTTGGTGTTGACTATTTGACGAAGCTCGCCAAACATCGAACCAATGGAGTTGGTCAGAGTCTGAGATAGCTATCTCATCTACTAGGCAAAGAATGCATGAGACATAGAAGGCCCTGGAAAATCAGCAAATGGTCTCGGAGTATCTGTAAATAGACCCAAAGCAGGTGTAGCAGTCACTGTAGGTGCTGGTGCTGGAGGTACTGGTATTGAAGCAGGTGGAGATGTTGGTGCTAGTGGAGATGCTGGTGTTGGTGGAGATGTTGGTGCTGGTGGAGATGCTGGAGAAGTCTTAGGACTCCTTTCTCTATGCTCTAACTCCTCAACATCAATAATAGTAAGCTCAGCAGCAACAGCAGCAGTAGTAGTAGAAGTCTCCTTAAGTATAGAAGGCTCAATAGCAGTTCCAATCTCCTCAGGTAGCTGCTCATGCTCCTTATCATCATCTGATGATGCTCCAACTCTCTGATTTGATCCCCTCTTAAACCAAGCCCCTTCAACCTGATGGTAACCCATATGTTGAAGTGTTTTAGCTGAATAGGTATCAGTATGATGTAACAACCTGCTGTCCTCACCATCTAGCTCAACACCAAAATGTCTAAAAATGAGTGTGAAGGCCATACCATAAGGTAAACATGCCTTGGCCTTCCTAGTTGCATCTCTCATCTAAGTCAGCATAGTGTATAGAAGATTGAGGGCCTCCCCCTCAATCATATATCTTATGAAGACCAAATTTTTCTCATTGACCCAGTCAAATCTACCGGTGTGAGGCAAAAATATTCTGCTAATAATGTTATGAAGTAGCCTCATCTCTAAGGAAAGGACATGAGCTTTTACATTACAAATTTCATCCATACTGTTGGTTTCTAAAATTAGCCTCAAGGTCCTTTGTCTTTCCCTCATAACTAGATGGTAGCTTCCATTGCTTGGCATTTGGAGAACTTGGGTTAGACATTTTTCATTCACAGTTAGTCTAACCCCTTTAACAGTTGAAGTAACTCCATTTTCCTCTAGGGTTAGGTTTTCAAAGAAGGTTCCGACTAGGCTAGGGTATGTAAGTAAATCCAAAGTGCAGAAAAATACCCAACCCTGAGATTCTATCCAATCACCAATCCAAAAACCCTGGTTTTCTAAAAATGTAAAGTTAATTTTTCTACCAGTAGTCATGGGTTGGTTCCCCATCAGAATGATCGGTCGAGGCTGCACGGGTGATGGATTTCAGTCTTCCTCATTGTCTTCCTGTTCTTCCACTTTATCTATCCGAGTTGGCTCTTTTTGCCATCTCTTTGTTCTTCTTTCTCTATCAACAATACGCTCAGCTCATCGAGATCTCTTGCCGACAGCTTTCTTTGAAGCCATTAGGACCAATTAGGTTCAGATAGAATGGAATTTAGGAGAATGTAGGGTAGGAATTTGTGATTTTAGGCTTGAAGAGAGTAAACAAGAGCTCTGCTAGGGTTTCAATGAACTTAAGG
Organism: Areca catechu; assembly: GCA_021397845.1. Taxonomy (NCBI): domain Eukaryota; kingdom Viridiplantae; phylum Streptophyta; class Magnoliopsida; order Arecales; family Arecaceae; genus Areca; species Areca catechu. Next base: position 121,395,428 of record CM038043.1, read on the forward strand.
CTCTAAGAGGGGTTCTACGAATTTTATATAAAAATGCTTAACCTGCAATTCGATTCGGCTTGACTTGAGCACTGTAGCTCGAGTCGACTCGAACCAAAACTTTATAAAAGGTTCCAAACATTTCAAAAATGGTCTCAATTGAAAGGGATACACTAAGAGAAATGGTCATTATCCTTAATTTGATGTAGGAGGCTTTCTAGATAATATTTCCTTAATTTTGAAGAGTTTAGGTCAAGTTTTCTAAAAAGGGTCACATAGACCTAATTCATCTTTAATCAATTGAAATCTATCTAAGTTAAGAGGTTTAGTGAAAATATTAGCAAGTTGATTTTTAGTAGGAACAAATTCAAGTACAATATCACCATTCGAAACATGATCCCTAATAAAATGATGTCTAATCTTTATGTGCTTTGATCTAGAATGCTGAATTAGATTTTTTGACAAATTAATAGCACTTGTGTTATCACATTTGATAGGAATTTTGGATTGTGAAACACCAAAGTCTTCTAGTTGTTGTTTAATCCAAAGCACTTGTGCACAACAACTCCCAATAGCTATGTACTCTGCCTCAGCAGTAGATAGTGCTACCGAGTTTTGTTTCTTACAGTGCCATGAGATTAAATTCAATCCTAGAAATTAGCATGTACCACTAGTGCTCTTTGGTATGGACACCAGGGCCATAAAATATCAACAGGTTGAACGAACCCACATCCCTGTGGATCACTTGTGAATAAGCCTTGAATCCAAATCCCTTTTACCATGTAAATATTTTATTTTAAATTATATTATTTTGGCTTTGTTAGTGTTTGCCCTTTTTACCAACTGTAATTATGGTTTTGTTATTTAGCCTTTTAGGCTAAACCCTTTTTACCACATTAAGTCAAAACCCTAATTGAGTCAAACCATATTTACCTAATTGGAATTTTAATGGTCCAGTTTGAATTAGCCCTTTTTACCAACTTTAATTGGTTTTTTATTTGCAAGCCTAATTAAGTATGGTTGGTTCAAATAGTTATTGAGTCCATGTAATTAGTTAAGTTATGTGATTAGTTGAGTCCGGTAAATACAAGAGGAAACTCAAGACAACATTCCATGTGCACCCAATTGAAGACCCATGTAACTTCATGTGCACTCAAATCAAGACCCATGTGCACCTAAATCAAGATTCCATGTGATCCCATGTACTAGCTCAAGACATGCCATGTGACTCCATGTGCTAGCCCAAGTCACTTGTCATATGCAACTAAGTCTTGGCACCACCTTTTCAAGAATTTGGACAACATCACATGCTATGTCTGGACACCACTTGCCACTTCATTGAGACAACACCACATGACTTGTCAGACACCACTTGCCACTTCATCGGGACAACACCACATGACTTGTCTGGACACCACTTGCCACTTCATCGGGACAACACCACATGACTTGTCTGGACATTACTCGCCACATCACCCAGGACATTATCACATGGCATGTCACTTATGTTTGGACATCCCACATGCCATGTCTTAAATGAAAGCAAGAATTGGCACCCCTTGTTTTTAAGAGTAAAGCAGAATGAGTCCTCCAATTGGTGCCCTCCTACTCAAGTATTTGACACCAAAAGAAAATTCCAAGGAGTCGGCCAACATCTCTTCCTCTCTTTGATGCCAACTTCCAAGGAGTTCCAAAATGTTTGATCACCTAAATGAAAGAGGTTCAATGGTTCTCTACCACAGGAGTTTTCATCAAACAAGTTCCAAGCTGCTTAAGTTCCCAGAAATCAAGAGTCTCATCAAAACTCTTGAGTCTTCTTCTATCCAGACTGAAAAGTCCACTCACATGCAGAAGCCCACATCATCCAGACTCCAGAGTCCAGCAATCAAAGCCAAGTGATGAAGCAATCTTGGCCCTACATCAAGATACCTCATCTTATCTCATCTTGGCACCCAAATGAGATAAGAGGCCCATGAATTTGTCCACCTTGGAGAGAGGTCCATATCAGCCCAACAAGTAAGAGTCCAGGATGCCTAGAAGCAAGATTCCAGGAGTTGTAGTCCAAGAAAACACAAGTCTAGTTTTTGTATACCTTACACTACTGGTTGAGGGTCTATAAATACCCCATCACCCCCCTATATTATAATTATTATTCATCATTAAAGAAGCTCTGCCAAATTTTCTTCCTTTGCTATGTGCTTGCGAGGTGTGAGGCCCTTTTTCTTTGTTCTTCGGAACATCACAAGGTGTGAGACCCTTTTTCTTTGTTCTTCGAAACATCCAGGGTACGAGGCCCTAGTTATCCTACCTATCCAGTCGACAAGAATACCTAGCCACCTCTTCTGACCCTTTCCTTTTCCATTCAATTTCCTTTCCTTGCTGCTTCTTACCTTTAGTTTTCTTTGTTGAGTGTTGGCATGTGATCTGGAATCAAAGATAGGTGTTCTTACCTTGAAACTAGCATCACATGGAAGATCGGAGCTCGGGATCGAGTTCTTGAAATCCTGTTGCAATAATCTTGAGAGTCCTGCCAGATCTATTTCAGAGGAGCGATTTTCATTGGTAAAATTGAAAATTTATTCCCTTCTCTTTATTTTCTGATTAGTTGAAAGTAAATCCTAGTTTATGGTGGTTTCTCAACCACCAAGTCCTGTTTTCTAGTTACTTTGTAGGTTTACTTGTGCTGGTAGTTAACTAGAACTAGTTTTCTTAATTGCATATTTTGAGTCTTCTTTAAAAATCTGAAAAATATTAAAAAAATTATTCTCTACTTCTCTTAGATAATTAGGTCTTAATAATAGTAATTTAGTTTTCATAATTATCCTGCATCAGTTTTGGTATCAGAGCCAGGTTAAACTAGGGTTTAATCTCTCTTGTGCTGATTTAGTTTCTCTTTAAGTACTTGGATCGGGTACTTCTCCATGGCCGTCCAGTCATAGAAAAAAGTAGGGCTGCAAGACCCTCACCTCCCATTCAAATGGATTTTTCTATGGTGTGTAGGGGTGCCACTGTGAATTGACCCTTGAAGAAGAAAACAAAGAGATAGGCATCTTTAGGGTTTATTTTCTGCATCACATCCATTACAATACATAGTCTGTTATTTTAATTGTTTCTGTATTTAACTCAGAATTACTTGATTCTTATTTTGATGGATCCTTTATAATTGATATTATTTTTTAAAACTTTTTCATGAATTATTTCGATCTATAAGTTTTCTGCTTACCGGAATACTGCCTGAGAACAGATCTGTCCTGAATTTTAGCAATTCTAGTTTAGGGTTCTTTTTGTATAAATTTTACATATTTTAAATTCCTGCATCTTAGGTATTTTTCTGCAAACTATATCATTGCTGAAAACAAAAAAACAAAATACAAAAAAATTTATTAATTTTATTTTTTTGTTATTTTATTTTAATTTGATTGCATCTAGGGTTTCATCTTGTGTGTGTATCATCAAGTAACCTAATCTTAAGGGCACTTGAGCATCTCAGATCAGGGCAGGAGCTCATCACCTATCCTAGACCCACAACAATCTTCTTTGCATCCAAGCCTAACCCTAATTAAAATTCAATTAGACTTAATTGCTCTAATGAGCTACGGACTCCAACAGGTCAGGTTCCAAGTATTGTGTGTAAGCTAGTGCACCTAATCCTTTGATCATCACTTGAATATAGTGTTTAAGGCTAGAAGTCCAGAGGCAAATGCCCTAAGCAATTTTGTGATTTTTAATTAGGACCCTGCAAGAGCAGGGGCAGCCTCCATGACCCTACCTCTTACCTGGCCAGTGGACAGGGTAATTATTGAATTGGCTGTAATTTAAGCTGACCCATTCTACTTGAGCTCAGGTCTAAGAAACCTTAGTTCGAGTTTTGTCTGTGTGTTTGCATTGCATAACCCCTAAATTAGGAGACCAATACTTGTAGCCTTAAACCCAACCCGGACTGGTTTAATCATGGATCCCAATTTTGAGACCTTCCTTAGAACCTTTACTAAACAATGTACCCAAATGAACCATAAGTTTGATCGACTGGACCAACGATTAGGGAACCTAGAGAAAACTTGTAAGACCCATCCTGAACCTAAATTTGAAACACACCCTGATCCATTTCTAGATCCCAACCCTACGATAGCTCCTCACTATGACCCAATCTGGGAGACTAACCATAGGAGACCCAATTATAATTCCATAGACCAGGATGAGAGAGCTACTAGGAACTTTAGACTAGAAGCACTAACCTTTGGTGATGATCTTGATCTTGAGAATTATATTGATTGGGAAGAAGGTATGGATCTATATTTTGAGAGGGAACTAGTGTCTAATGAAAGAAAGTTTAAGTTTGCTAACTACCTGGGATGACATGAAACTTAAACTTAGGGAAAAGTACCTTCCTAGATCATATGAACCTAGTTCCTATGCACCCAGATCCTTTGAACCTAGCTCCTGCGAACCCAGATTCATGACCCATAGATCTGAACCCATATCCTATGAACCTAAGGAACCCATATCCCTTAGGTATCAGTCAAATGCTAGTCAGGTTTTCCTTAGTTGGCCAGAACCCATTAGGATTAGTGCTCCTTATCAAAAACTAGGATCTAGTCAGTCCACTCGAGTCGACCCATTCCCCAACAGAGTCGACCCAATTCTCACCCGAGTCAACTCAACCCTAATCCGAGCCGACTTACCCCTACTAGCCCAGATCCTAGCCAATTTTTTCTTAACCGACCTACTCCTACTACCCTATTGGTTCACCAGGATGACATTGAAGTGGAAATATATGAGGCTGAGGTGAACTTAGTGGATGAGTATGAGGGAGAAGAGAAAATACATATGGCTGACCTAGAATTAGCTGACCTGGTAGGCACCTAGACTGAAGCCAACCTAGAGTTAGTTAACCATGACTGTACCCTGATTGAAACTGTACTGGTAGGACCCTTAGAAAAAGAGATCCATGAGGAGTCTAACCTTGTTGTTAGGACCTTACCTGAGGATACACTAGAAGAGACTCAAGTCATAGAGCCTAGCCCTAAAATTCTAGAACCTGAAGTAATTAGTGAGGACTTGATCTTTTTATTCTAGCACCCTCAGGAAGACTTCACCCCTTTGACTCCAATTGAAGATCTTTTTCCTAAAATTACTAACCCATTCTTCCATCAAGTGGACCTTTTTGTGCCTGTAGATGTAACCCAATGTCCGACCCTTAAGGTCAACCCCATTAGTCTAGGACAAATCCCCAAACCCTTTTCTTATTTCTTACCCTACCAAGTCACCCCCGAATCCACTTCTTACTTCCTACCTTTTCTTGAAGCTTTCCATGTTTCTAGGACCATTAAATTACATTTTATAGAGGTTAGCATATTACATATATTCATTGAGCATGTTAGATTTGCATCCTACTTCTGGAAAACTCTATGGCATTTAGTAGAAGTCCATGCACCATTCTCATCTGCATGGCACCCACCAACCAAAGGTCAAACTCAATTGTAGTTTAGGATTTAGTCAAGTATGTAGTCCATTAGGTATAGTTATTAGTCATTTACATGCATATCAATTATAAAAAAAAGACTCAAAGAAATCAATGAAGGAGACTTTGTCATGGTTAGACTATGACCTGAACGGTTCCCACCTAGAACCATGAAAAAATTACATGCCCATAGTAGTAGACCATACAAAGTGATTAGGAAAATTAGATCTAATTCCTATGTACTCGAGTTACCACCTGAACTAGGTATTGTCCAACTTTCAACGTTTCAGACCTTATTGAGTATAGGGAGCAACGTTGATTACTAGTACGCCATTTGGGCCTAATCCAGTCCTTGAGAGTGAACCAACCTAAGTGTGTCCACTTGCCATACCACTAGCTTGGAGAGACAAGATCGAGCGATTCTTGGATGACAAGATCATTGCTACCCAGAGCAAAGATTACCAGCGGTATTTGGTTCATTGGAAAGGATGATCTGAGACTGATGATTATTGGATCACTAGAGAGAACTTGCAAAGAGTTGACTCAGACTTGCTAGAATGCTATCATAGCGATGTTGACCCATACTCGACAGGGTAGAGTTTCTCCCACCTAGGGAGAATTGGTGTGGACACCAGGGCCAGAAAATATCAACAAGTTGAACTCATATCCCTGTGGATCACTTGTGAATAAGCCCTGAACCCAAACCCCTTTTATCATGTAAATATTTTATTTTAAATTATGTTATTTTGGCTTAGTTAGGGTTAGCCCTTTTTACCAACTATAATTACGATTTTATTATTTAGCCTTTTGGACTAAACCCTTTTTACCACATTGAATCAAAACCCTAATTGAGTCAAACCCTATTTACTCAATTGGAATTTTAATGGTCCAGTTTGAATTTGCCTTGTTTACCAACTTAAATTGGATTTTTATTTGCAAGCCTAATTAAGTATGGTTGGTTCAATTAGTTATTGAGTCTATGTAATTAGTTAAGTCATGTGATTAGTTGAGTCCTGTAAATACAAGAGGGAACTCAAGACAACATTCCATGTGCACCTAATTGAAGACCCATGTGACTTCATGTGCACTCAAATCAAGACCCATGTGCACCTAAATCAAGATTCCATATGACCCGATGTGCTAGCTCAAGACAAGCCATGTGACTCCATGTGCTAGCCCAAGTCACTTGTCATATGTAACTAAGTCTTGGCACCACCTTTTCAAGAATTTGGACAGCATCACATGCTATGTCTGGACACCACTTGCCACTTCATCGGGACAACACCACATGACTTGTCTGAACACCACTTGCCACTTCATCGGGACAAAACCATATGACTTGTCTGGACATCACTCACCACATCACCCAGGACATTATCACATGTCATGTCATTTATGTTTGGACATCCCACATGCCATGTCTTAAATAAAAGCAAGAATTGGCGCCCCTTGTTTTTAAGAGGAGTAAAGCAGAAGGAGTCCTCCAATTGGTGCCCTCCTACTTAAGTATTTGATGCCAAAATAAAATTCCAAGGAGTCGGCCAACATCTTTTCCTCTATTTGATGCCAACATTCAAGGAGTTCCAAAATGTTTGATCATCCAAATGAAAGAGGTTCAATGGTTCTCTACCATAGGAGTTTTGATCAAACAGGTTCCAAGCTGCTTAAGTTCCCATAACTTAAGAGTCTCATCAAAACTCTTAGAGTTTTCTTCTATCCAGACTGAAGAGTCCACTAACATGCAGAAGCCCACATCATCTAGACTCTAAAGTCCAGCAATCAAAGCCAAGTGATGAAGCAATCTTGGCCATACATCAAGACACCTCATTTTATCTCATCTTGGTGCCTAAATGAGATAAGTGGCCCATGAATTCGTCCACCTTGGAGAGAGGTCCAGATCATCCCAACAAGTAAGAGTCTAGGATGCCTAGAAGTAGGATTCCAAGAGTTGTTATCCAAGGGAACACAAGTCTAGTCTTTATATCTCTTACACTACTGGTTTAGGCTCTATAAATATCCCATCACCCCCCTATATTATAATTATTATTCATCAATAAAGATGCTCTACCAAATTTTCTTCCTTTGCTATGTGCATCGTGGGGTGTGAGGCCCTTTTCCTTTGTTCTTCGGAACATCGTGGGATGTGAGGCCCATTTCCCACGTTCAAGAATCTCTCGCCGTCCTTGAATCTTTTACTAACTTGAAGTTCCTACAAAGAATTGCAAATGTGAATTGGACTTCATGTATCCAATACCCAGTTAGTAGTATCGCAGATAGAGAAATTACAAGGTGTTATCATATAAATACCTTGTCCAGCACCATCCTGCAGCTTTCTCTTCTTGGACCTGTTTGGGTCAAGGGATGCAATGTAAAGAAAATAGTTCATCTTCCAATGACCTTGCTTCTTGTAGAAGAATCACTCCGTATGGCTCTTATCAGCCTTCACTAGTGGGGACACCAGGATCAAACACAGATCACTGGATCCCATATGGTTTACTTAGTTGTGTCAAAGTTTTGAAAGTTTTGTAATCAATTAAGATTGAGTCCTGTAATAAGTTGAGACTAGTTGATTTGTCTCAACCGAGTCCAGTCTGAGTCCTGTATTTAAGTATGAGTCCAGTGAGAGTCCAGTTTTTAAACAAAAGGAGAGGATACCCTATTTTGGAGTTCCACCAGGCCTTACTCTCGAGCCAGAGGCATTTACATCAGCTTATGGGATCTTGTTTGACACCCTAGAGCCCTAGATACCCTCCAGATGCTCTCTAGATACCCTGATTCCCTCTAGATGCCATTCCAGATGCCAGATTCCCTCTAAATGCTTCGGAATATGCTAGATGCCAGGTGCCCCATGATTCCAAGAATATGCCAGCACCCCAAGCCAAGGGATTCCAAGCCCAGGAGTCAAGCCCATGAGCTCCAAAACCAAGAATTCAAGGAATATGCTGATACCAGGGCACCCCAGCTTCCAGGGCCCAAAGCCCATGCACCAATCCCAAGGAGGAGCCCCTTGCTGCCCTAAAGCCAAGCCCAACTCTATATTGGTGCCCAAGCCCAAAGAGAGCCCTTGGACCAAGTCAAATGATGAGAGAAATCCAAGTAGAATAAGGAGAACTAGTTTTATTTTCATTCAAAGTGTATTCTCCTAGTCTTAAGCAAACTTGTAATCCCTCTCCCTCTCAACTTTATAATCCTATCCTAACTAGGAGAGGACTTAAGGAACATTTATAAATACCCCACCCCTCCCCCTCTTGTAAGAAATTCATGATATCAAAACCTTGGTGAATTTTATTTGAGTTTGCTGTTGTGTTGGAATTGTGTTCTTGTGTTTTGTTGGTTACTTTGTGTGTCCTAGCTGTCCTTGTTGCCCTAGCATCCATCCACGCCCAAGATTGCTGCCATCCAAGCCTTCACACGCCCAAAGGAAGAGTGCCCTAGGCCGCCCAAGCAAGGATCTTCATCAAGCTTCTAGCCGCCAGCCATTCAAACCTTGATTTGGATTTCCTTTAAACCCTAGCTTCCATTACTTTTATTACTTGCTATTTTAATTGATCTTTGACACTTGCAGGATTTTTGAGATGTTTCATCTCCCCAAAGGAGGCTTCCTCACCTTTAGGACCTCCCAAATTAGTCATCAAATTCAAGGGAACCAAGTTTCATCATCCAGGCTCCAATCAGAGTGCTGTATGATCTCTTCATCGGAAGTTCTTCAAATCTCTGACTGGTAACATCCACCCCTTCTCTTGATATCTCATTTGTTGAAGATAAGGTATCCTAAACCGGGAGTTTCTCAATTCCCAGGTCCTGACTTTCATTATCTTGCATGAGTATGCCTGCGATCATGATGATTCTTTGCTTTGCTATTCTTCTTGCTAGTTCTTACTTTATTCTAGGAATTTAACCTGCAAACTTAAATTATAAAAATCACAAAAAAATTAGTTTACTATTTTTCCTGCATGTTTAGCAATCTTAGAGTCATCCCACACCATTCACCCTTTTGGCCTGACTAGGCCTAGAAGCATTCTACACCTTTTTCCCTTTATTTTTTTCTCTTTCTTAAAGGGACGACGCCCTACCCCAAAGATTCTCCCACTAGATTTACCACTCCTTTGTTTAGTTGATGGTCTTTGTCATAAGTCTACAATAACCCCAACAGACCGTGGTAGTTAACTGCAGCTTATTCATTCTATAATGATCAAGAAAATCTAGATAGGAAGAGGGCAAGAAATTTAGAATCACTTCCTTCCCAAGCTATTCATATAAGGGACATCAGAGCTTGCCCAGGCACTCAATTATCTTAATCATATACAGTACATAATTAGTGACTGAGGCCCCATCATGCATTCGTGTATTGTATATAGCACAGGAGACCCTATACCTCTCAACGTCATCTAGTGTGCCAAAGGACTCCTTCAACTTTTGAAGGATTTCCTCTGGTTGGGCTTCTTCGAACTTGCGACTGAACTCATCGTTCATCACTGCCAACATTATGCATCGGATAGTGGTCCTGTCAGAGAGCCATTTTTGATAAGTGTCTCTGACTAAACCCCGAGCATTGGGAGCAAGAATTTCAGGTGCTGAATTCGATATCACATACAGGATCCATTCATGCTCCAGGACAATCCTGAGCCTTCGATACCAGCTATCGAAGTTGGGTCCATTGAGCTTCTCATTATTGAGAAGAGACTGGAGTGACATGTTGAAAGGCATCTGAAAGGAAAACCAAAACTTTATTAGCGTATATAAATTATTAACCTAAAGACATGGACTTTAGTCTAAAGCCCCCTCCCACTATCTTGTTCAGACTGGTAGCCTCTACCTCCAATCCGAGGAATTACTTAATTCCTTAGTGCGTACTAGAGTCCAATAGACAACACATGAGCCTGACTTTAGCCGGCCTACCCATGCACGTCTAAAGGTAGGTTCTTCAACTGATTACATCTCCAAGTAACCTCCAGTATGTAAGTTTTGCCCCAAGGTGCACTTCAATCAGCCTTTGGGCCTCCTATTGAAGGTCCCGGTTAGGTCCAACCATTAACATGACAAAATTCAATGCTTCTAACTAACGAATATCAAGCCCGACTTTGGCCTGCCCACTTGACACCATTAAGAGAGTCACACTGAGCCATCATATTAGGAATAGTAATTACAATAGCCTGATGAACACCCGATCTTTGGATTTATCGATGAACACCCAACTATTGGATCCATTACCATCCCACTTAATGGGAGGCTAGTACTTGGTTATCCCTGTTACTTCATCCTTTTATGGACCTAAAATTTAGAGGGTTTAATTTTAATATGATAAAAGAAGAGATGAGAAGACATGGATCAACCTCCCACTAACCACATCAGCAATCAAGGAGGGTCACACATAACTAACGATCCATGGGCACCTAAAATCAATCAAGATTGATTATCCTTAGGTGACACGGGTTAATATGAGTCAATGAGCTATCCAAACAATTCTGATCGACCACATTGGCCAGGTAAGTGAGATTATGGGTTGGGTTCCGCCATCAACCGTCTTGCCTTAGACACCAACTGAGTTGGCTAGGTAAGAGGTAGCCCCAAAGAACCAAGATCAAAATACCAAACTTATCTTGGATACTAATTGGTTCATTAGACTTGATTAGACTAGCCTAAAGACTTGGGCTGACTACCGAGCCACAAATTAGATCCATTTAGATTTATGGACTAATCAATCTAACTAGTAGAAAGATCTATTAGAGAAGAAATCCTAATTCAATATTTGATTAGATTAGTTCTCTATTTAGTTCAATACATCTGAACTTAGGTCTAATCCAATTAAGGACCTAAAAGAAGCTAACCCATGACCCTTAATGCTTATTGAAATGACTTAAAATCTTTGAATCATATTCCTAGAGTTCTTTGTCATTCAAGGTAACTTAATTTTTAATTAAGTTCAATAGCCTTTATAAATTAAAATAATTTTTAATTTATCATGCAAAATACTTTTACAACAAATCAAAATTTGAATTCACTATTTTCCAGCATTCTCATGCTAAGTGTTGACTCACCAGGAGCAAGTGTCGACACTAGGTGTCGACACTAGGTGTCGACACTTGGGTCGACTCATAGCCTGAGAGAGGAAGAAAACAGAACCCCATGTTTTCTGGTATGCGCTCATGAGTCGACACCTTCAAGTTAAAGTGTCGACTTACGAGCCCAATTATCGACACTTCTTAGTCAAGTGTCTACACTTCAGCCTTCATGAGTCGACTCAAGACCTATCACATGGCAAAAATAGTGATTTCAAATCCAAAGTTTCTCCAAACTTATAATCAAAGCCAATCAAAATACAACTCTTTGATCTCATCTAGATTTGTTTTATGATCATAACATTAGATTAAAACATTTTAATTTACATTTTCTATTATTTTCCTTTTCATGAGTCAATCACAAGCAGTACCCCTATACACCATAGGAGACCCCATTGAATGGAAAGAGAGGGTCTTGCATCCCTACTTCTCTCCTATGATCGGATGGCCATGGTGAAGCACTCAATCCAAGTACTTAAAAGAAAACAAAGATATTAAAGCATGCTAGCATTATTATACTACGAAGAACCTGGTGTTCTAATGCCATTGAAGGGGAATAATGAAGCAAAGGAAAGCAGGCATGCAAGGCAAAAACATGGTATTTTAAAACTATTTTAAAATATGCAGTGAAAGGCTCAGTAGATAGATCAAAATGATCTATCGATCTACCTGCAACAGGACCTAGTATAACAATGTAGCATGCAATAAAATATCAACAGCAAGAAAAGAGTCAATAGGCATAAAAGTACCTTACTGCTATACCTGAAACATGGAGGTAGTGAAAATTTCTCAAGCCACACATGCATCTGGCCTCTATGAGTAGTTCACATTGGGGCTCGACTCTGATCAACTCCCTCGGAGTGCTAGCTTTTTGAGATCCTTCGGGCCGATCTTCTTCTTCTTGGAAGACAAGGAGGAGAGGTGGAACCCTTCCTAACTAGCTCTCTTTTCAAGATCTAGCTTGAGTGCTAGGTATTCTCATATCCAATCCCAAATCCTCACCAACCCCCTTTTTCTTTCTAGTTCTTCAACGAACCAGCAGCCCCTAAAATAACCTTTATTTATAGGGGCAGCCATAAGAGGAAGAAAGAGGAAGGAGGAGTGATTGGGGGAGAAGGTCAAGGGCCATACCAAATGGGTCCAAGCTAAAAAGGCAAGTATGACCATCATACCATGAAAGCCTGGAGCCAAAAATGTCCATAATTTGAAATTCGAATTAAAAATTCAAAGTCAAAACCTTCCCAGAAAACTTTCCAGAATTTTTGCTCATCAGTTAAGTATCGACACTTCCATTTTACCAAGTGTTGACACTTGCAAGTATCAACACTTCCAAGTATCGACACTTCGAACATGGTCAATCACATTGACCTCCAATGACGGCAAATGATTTTCAATCATCGATCAGCCTTTAGATTAGAAAATCCCTATGGTGTGTGACCCCATAGGTTCAAACACTAAGCCAGTAGCACTGGAATACTTCTAGTATTAGTCAAAGCCTTATCTAGCAATGATTCCCAATGTCCAGACAGGTCAAAGATTTCAGAGCAATTTACAAGAACCTCTGGCATATGGTTACTACATATTCATCCCTTTGACCTCATAATGTTCAGGATGACCTAGGATTTGACTACCAACCCTAATTTGGTTCATCCAGATTGTGTCTAACCTTACAAGTTCTGTGACTCCTCAAAAGAACTATCCTGACCAAACTAAATTGAGACACACAAGTCATTCACTCCAAACTATTTGGAGGGGTCAACTCCATTTTGATCCACCACTACTCCATAAGTACTTGACTATACCCAAAAACCTTTCATCACTGTATTAGAATCTAGGTAGTCTGACACCAAAGTATAGTGAGTTGCTTGCAAGCTACCACGGTGACCTCAGGTCTAAGGGACACATATACCCATATCCCTTCGTGAGCAACCCTTTAGCAGAAGGGAGCTCCGTAGATGGTCACGTTCAGTGAGATGTCACACATTTCACTTGTATGTCACATCAGTATCACCACACTTCTTGGTCAAGAGGATAACCAACCAATGTGACATACAATAACCTATACTTGATACATCGTCATCCTATAACAATATATCCTTTGGTTGTGAACCAGTTCAAGAACTACTTGATATATCCTCTCTATATCAAATATAATATAGTTCTAAGGACTCCATCAAACAAGTTTTTTTCTAGAAAATGCACATGTGATGAACGACCAAAAGAATAACTTTTATTCACTAAGAAATTCATATATAATTACAAAATTAGCATAACCGTCTACAGCCTAGATGATTGGCTTTGGGACATAATTCCTAACACATGATACCATCCAAAACAAACATGAACCAATGCTTGCAATAGAGGATAAACTTGGAATAGTTACCCAGCCTAAAGAAACTAGAGATGGGAATAATCAACCTGAAAAAAATGAAGTCCAGGAATAAAATCTTAAAGAGCAACTCCAGGGAATAGTAGAGTTCATGAAGGAAGAGGATGCAGAGATAAATTTAATCAATGCTAAGGGTTCAGAACGAAAAATCATTAAAGGATCACCCCATTAGAATATTGTCCACTAAAAAAGTCCAGGATCCATCCTAGAAAAGGCAACCCTAGGAAGTCATAAAGCTTTTAAAAAATTTTCAAAATGTGTTTCCAAAAGAGCTACCTGATCATCTTCCACTACTAAGGGACATCTAGCATGTCAAAGACCTGGTCCCAGTAAGATTTCATAGTTATTTCTAGAAAACACTATGGCACATGTTAGGGACCAAATTGAACTTTACTGCCACCTGTCTAAAATTATGTATAGGAGCCTCGGAAACCTATTAAATGGGGGAATATTGGAAATTAGGAGCTTTTTTCCTATAATAAACTAGTTAATAATCTCACTAAGAATAAAGCCCATTTGAGCTTATCCTTTTGGTGTCATTTGAGTTTATCCATCTAACCTTATCCTTTTACCCATGCATGCTCAAATTTCTGAGTCTATAAAGTCATATGCACAGCATATTAGGGATTTACACAAAGATATTAGTAAGAAAATCTATTTAAGCAATGAAACTTACAAGTATATGACTAATTCCCATAAGAGAGCCAAAGAATTTCATGAAGGAGACAATGCAATGATTAGGCTTAAGCCTGAATAGTTTCCACCTAAAACTATGAAAAAACTATATGCCCGTGGTGCAGGTCATTTCAAAATAATAAAAAAAATTAGACCTAATGCTTATTTACTGGACTTACCATCTGACAAGGTATCAGTTCCACCTTCAACATTTCAAATCTAATAGAGTGCAAGGAACCAACAATGATACCCAATGAGCCATTTGGACCGATCCCACCTTTGAGAGTGAACCAACCCCTGAGTGTCCACCAGCCACACTACCAAAGTGGCGAGATAGGATTGAGCGAATCTTAGATGATAAGACTATCACTACCCGAAACAAGGACTATCAATACTATTTGGTTCATTGGAAAGGTCGACCTGATTTTGAAGACTCATGGATCACTTGAGAGGATCTACAAAGGATCGATCTAGGCCTACTAGAGTATTACCAAGACAGGGCTGAGTTCTTTCCACCCCGGGAGGATTGATAGGGATAGCGATAAAAGAACTTTTAAGCTAACTCCTTGTGGTTTTGCAATTAGATTTTTCAAGGATCCACTTGAAGCTAATGGATGAAAGCCCACTTCTCTTGAGCCAGCTCCATGATCTTTTAAATGCTCTCAAATAAAGCCCCTTCTTATATGCCTCTTGGAAGCATTTCTTGGATAACACTTGGAAGCATAATTGGGCACCACTTGGAAGCATTTTTGGACCACACTTAGAAGCCTCCTTGAATGCCACTTGGAAGCTCCTCTTGATGCAACTTGGATGCCACTTAGGTGCCACATGGGATTAGTTACAACCAAATTTTGTTAGAACTACCTAACCCATTTTGTTAGCCTAACTAATCTAGTTAGAACTAGAGTTACTTTTCCTTCTCCTTGGCCGAACCCATGGTGTACCTTGAGGCCTATAAATAGGACCCAAGTTCCTCTTGTAGCTCATGCTATGGTTGAATGAAAAGAAGTTTATTTGAATCTATTTTTTTGCTGAGTTCTTGATTTTTTTGCTCCATGTGTGGAGAGGGTGAGAGTCCCTAGCCTAGCTTATTTCTTTTGTTTCCTAGCCTAAGAGCTAGGTCACTCCTTGAGGGAGAGGGTGAGAGGCTCATTTTCCACTTCAAAGAGTCCTATCAAGGTCCTTGAAGTGCACTCCAAGAGGGAGAGGGTGTGAGACCCAAAGCTTGTCGCCTAGCTTCAATCCATTCCCAAGCTTTCATCTCCTTGTTTTACCTTGTTCATTTCCTTTTTTCAATTTGCTTCCATGCCTTTATAGCAAGTTCTTTGCAAGTTCTCTTGCTGATTTGGGGTTGAAGATGAAGGTTCCAAGTTATGAATTAAGTGCAAGGTAAGTTCTCAAGTTTTGGAAATACTAGTCTTACAATCTAGTCCTCATTCCTATGAGTGGTGAGAGCTTCCCTTCCGCCAAATATTTTTTTTAACCTTCATTGTCGATAGGAGAACAACTTCTTGTCCCTTTAGATCTGAGAATTGAAAGTGTTTGACCTAGTACAAATGGTTTCCTAGCTATGAGATCCTTCCTATATTATTTTGAATATGACATGCATGCGGGTGTCTAATTTTTTTAATACAACTAGTTTCTTGCTTGGAAGATAATTGTCTCTCTTATGCTTAATTTTGATTCATGCTTGTAATCCATTGCTTATCATGGATAGCTTGTCATCTAGAAAACATCATCATCCATTCATTTCGTTCATTTTTATCCCGCATCAGTTAGCCCAAATAGCAAGCAATTAAACCCAATCTAATTAGGTTAGGATTTAAGTTAGCCAATATATGTTAGTATATTAATTAGCTAGCCAATTAGGATCCTATGATCCTAATAAAAATACAATTGACTTCCTTGGTTAATTCCTTAATTTGTGTAACCTTTTGGGTTCCTCATCTAGCCAGTCGTAGGTTTAGGTTTATGTTGATTTGGTTTGATTAGAAACCAACTAATCGAATTAGATCAAATCAAGCTAACCCTAGCTACCAATTTGAAGCACTTTCAATTTGACTCATGAATTCAATCAATTTAATTTATGATTACCTACAAGACATGATTGATGTCTAGCAATGTGTCATGCCTACCTGGAAGATGAGGAATTTGATAGAAATTATCAAAATTGTTGAGGATTTTTCTACAAATCCAACCAGATTTGACGAACCAAATCCTCAAGAACCGCCTTGTTCCCGATCAAGAACGAATGCCCTGATCAGCAAAGCAATTGTGGAAGCATATCACCAGGTTATGGATGATCATCTACCAGCAATCTCCATTGAAGATTACGGTAGGATTCAGGTCTATGAAGATCAAGAACACCAAGAATGGAAGAAGAGAAAAGAAAAGAGAGCCAAAGGAATTTTTACGGGAGAAAGGGATTTTCCACTTCCAAGAAGTTCGTTACACCCCCACCATCCTCTTACGAAAATACAATATATATATACCTCGGTCACACATGCCTGAGATCCCAAAAACTCCTCCAGCTGGCATCGTTCAAAATAGTTCATCCATCATCCGAGCTGACTCAAATCCATTCGAGCTGACTCGTCCAAACAACATATTTCTTGACTGTGCATCCAAGCCGACTCAAATCCATTCGAGCCGACTCGTCTAGACAACAGATTTCTTGACTGTGCATCCGAGCCGACTCTAATCCATCCGAGTTGACTCGTCCAGACCACAATCACCTGTTCTAAGACGTGCCAACTAACAGAATCGACTCTTACCACAAAAGAGCCGCCCATAAGATCCAGACTGACTAAAACTAAGCCTAAACTCCTAGGACTCATATCGGACTCAACCCTAGCCCTAGACACATCATGAAAAACCATGATAGACCAGATCAACTCAGTACATTGACCCAACTAGCCATGAATGCACCACCTGAGACTCAACAATCTCCACCTTGGTGCTTCAAGGCTACATATGCCAGACTCCTCAAACCCATTAATCACATACAAGAGTAGAAGCTATCCCTTGGTAGAGCCTTCGTAAGTGCATCTGCCTGGTTCTCCATTGTATGAACCTTCACCAGCGCCACTTCTCCTTCCTCCACCAACTCCTTGACTCTTTGGTACCTCACATCTATATGCTTGGTCCTAGCATGATAGACTGGGTTCTGTGTCAAGTGTATGGCACTTTGACTATCACTGTGCAGGACCACCATACACTGTTTCACCCCCATTTTAGACACTAGCCTTCTCAGCCATAGTGCTTCCTTTGCAGCTTCAATAATCCTTATATACTCTGCTTCTATTGTAGACAAAGCTATAATAGGTTGAGGGTTGATCTCCAAGAAACTGGTCCACCATACATGCAGAACAGATAACCTGTTGTAGACCTCTTTGTATCAAGATCATTTGCATAGCTTGCATCAACAAACACTTCCAAAGGACCTGAACCCTCACATGACTCTATGAAGTTCCATCCATGTCCTTTAGGCTGCCCACCAAATACCAGTCCATGTCTTTGAGTTCCTTGTAGATATCTCAAAATAAACTTCAATGCCTTCCAGTGTTCCTTCCCAGGATTAGCCATGTACCTGCTCACTTGGCTTACAGCATATGCTATGTCTGTCCTGCAACAATCCATAGCATACATCAAACTACCCACTGCATTAGTATATGGAACTCTTTCTCCTCCTCTGATTGGGGGCACTATTTTTTCGAGAGAGAAAAATGCCCTGGTAATGGTATTTCCACAGGTTTGGCCTTATCCATCCCAAACCTCTCAAGTATTCTTTTAATGTACCCACCTTGTGATAAATGGAATATTCCTTTGCATCTATCTCTGCAAACCTCCATTCCAAGGATTTTCTAAGCTGATCTCAAGTCTTTCATCTCAAATTCCTGAGATAAAGCTCTCTTCGGACCTTTCACAGCTGTCATACTTCTACTGGCATCAACATATCATCCACATATAGAAGTAAATACAGAGCATCCATAGTATCCACATCCTTCACATAGACACAATGATCATGTTCACATCTAAGAAATCCAAGGCTCAAGATGAATGTATCAAATCTGTGATACCGTTGATGAGGTGATTGTTTCAATCCATACAATGACATCTGAAGTAGACATACCTTATTCTCCTGTCCAATCTCAATGAAGCCATCAGGTTGCTTCATATAGATTTTTTCTTCCAGTCTTCCATGTAGAAAGGCTATCTTCTTCACATCCATTTGCTCCAATTCCAAATTATGTTTTACCACCAAAGACAACAACACCCGATTGAAGTATGGCGTACCACAGGAGAAAACACTTATGTATAGTCAACTCCTTCCCTTTGCTACCAATCTTACCTTGTATCTCACTCCACCTTGCTCTAAAGGTAATGATTTCTTAGTGAACACCCATTTGGAGCCAATAGTATGAGCATCTCTAGGTAGATCCACTAGCTGCCATGTCTAATTCCTCTTGAGAGATTCCATCTCTTCCATCATGCCTTGCATCCATGACTCTTTATCAGGACTTTCCATGGCTTCTACAAAACTTTCTGGATCTCCATTCACAGATATAAGAGCATATGAAATTGCTTCATCCATGTCATATCTAACCAGCTTCCAGATTGTGCATTGAGGCTTATGCAATGCCACTCCCCTTGCATTGTCCTGCAAGTCTACTGTTTGTGGCTCCTCCTGCACTTCCCTTTGAACAGCTGATTATTCTCGCCTCTCCTTCACTCCTGGAGAATCTTTTGTTGGGAATTGTGTCCCAAAGCCAATCGCTTGGGTTGTAGGCGGTTGAGCTCAGTATTGTATTCTTTTTATGAATTAATAAAATATTATTTTTGGCAGCTCATCATATATTGTATTTCCCAGAAATGAACCCTTTCCATGTGATGAAGTCCTTAGGACTACACTGACTTCGATGCAGAGAGGATGTATCGAGTGGTCCTTAAATCCTGTTCACAACCAAAGGATATATTGTACTGGACGGTAATATATCAAGTATAGGTTGTTGCAGTTCACATCGTTTGGTTGTCCTCTTGACCAAATGAGTGTGGTGACACTGATGTAATCTACAAGTGGGATATGTGGTTCTCATTGAATGTGACTCCGTGCAGCCCCCTTTCTGCCAAAGGGATACTCATGATTGGATATGGATATATGTGTCCCTCTGACCTGAGGTTATCACGGTAGCTTGCAAGCAACTCCCTGTGCTTTGGTGCCGGACTACCCGGATTTTTAATCCGGTGATGGAAGGTTTCTGGGTACAGGCAAGTACTTGTGGAGCAATGATGGACCAAGATGGAATTGACCTGTCCAAACAGTTTGGATTGAATGTCTCGCAGTATCTCAATTTAGCAAATCCTCGGCTGGGGTAGCCCAAGTGAAGAGTCACTGGGCTTGCGAGGTTGAGACACGTAGTGGTCTGACTCTGTCTGGGGTTGGCAGCCCAATCTCAGTCATCCTGAGCATTAGAGGTCAAAGGGATGAATTACATGGTAACCATATGCCAGAGGTTCGATAGTTTGCTCCCGCATCTTCGACCTATCCGAATGCCGGGATCCATTGCTAGATGATTTCCTGTGCTGGTACTGGAATTGTTCCAGTGCTACCATTTAGGTTCGAACCTATGAGGTCACACACCACAGAGGATTACTCTCTGATTCGGATACCGATTACGATTGGGAATCGTCTCGATTTTATGGTCACAGTATTTTTGAGCACTCTTTTCCCATCTTGCCCTTGTCTGGGTCAACCGAAAATTGTTCCGGGTTGACCAGCACTGCGCCAGGGTTTTTTTGAATCAGTTTTGAACTGACTCGGAGTTCGTTTTGGCCTCCAATTGGTTGTGAACCAATTGAACCGATTTTATTGGGCTCGGACCGGTTCAATTGGATTGAACCAAGTGGTTTAATGGGATTGAACCATTTTTTGGGTTTGGACCGATTTTTATTTGGACCGGTATTTTCCTCTCCTTGAACCGTTTAACATGGTTTTTAATGTTGGAAATTTCCATTCGCCGGGAGGAATACCAAGCATCCAAATGAAGCCCAAACGATCGCTGGCTGTGGCGTCTCTCCTTCTCCTCCCACCCGCTGATTAAACTGCTGATTAAATGGTGAACGGCAGCAGTTCCTCTTGGCCTCCCCGTCTCTCCACCTCCCTCTTCCAACTGCTGCCTATTTAAACTTCAGCTATCCCCTATTTCAAATGGAGTTTTTCAGCCAAGAGATTTTTCACCGTGAGAAGAGAGGTAACAGCAAGTGTGTTCTTCCCTGTGAAAGGTTTTGAAACCTGGTCCTTTCTTCCATTGGGTGCTGAGTTTTGGAGGGTGTGAGGGAGAGTTACAAGGTCCATTTCATTGTCCCTTAGAGTGCTCAAAGTCTAGACTGCAGCAAGGCCTGGTTGCTGCTATCCATTGTGATTGAGTCTCCTTCCAGCGGCTAGCACCGTGCATGAAGTTGGATCGGAGGGCCCCCGGCGTGTCTCCCCTCTAGAGGGAGTACCTTCTACTCCTGGGAACAAGCCATGCGAGCCGGATTTGCTGCTGTTGCTCCAAACGCCAAGAAGATAGCTGCTGGTTTTCTGCAACCAGAAATTATGGCAGCAGAATTTGCCAAATTTCTATAATTTTTGGCTAAGTTTTTCTTGTAGATTTCAATTGGAGATCGAAGAGCACTTGTCCACCTTGCCGCTGCTCAAATTTGGGAGCAAACGGAGGCTCGGAAGGCAGTGTTTCGATGCCATTTTGAAAGCCCAAAACAGAGTTTTCTGCAGCCCAAGGAAGAAGAAGACTGGAATAAGTTTATCCCACTTATTCCAGCCTATTCCAGCTTTATCCCAAGGTTATTCCAGTCGGAATAAGGTATGAAAAAATTATTTTTTTAATCATGCATGATTTGAATTTTTAATTCAAATATTTTGCAAATATTTTATATTATCCTGCATGCCTAATTGCAACTAGAATTAGATTAGTTTCTAGGCGGAGCAATTTTCCGCTGTGCGGATTTTTTAAAAATGTTTTAAAATCCCCTGTGCTCCCGTGCCCTGTTTGCATGCCTAGTGTAGGTTCATGTCAAACCTCCTGCACCTGTTTCTTTCAATGGTATCAGAGCCAGGTTGCATGTGTAATCTGATCTAGTATGCATTTTTAATAGATTAAAATTGGTTTAATCTAATTTGTATCCAAATTTCTTTTTGGAACCTAGTTGAGACCTTCACCATGACCGTGTGTCTTTGACACGATGCGGATCGTCAGTGTTGGCCTCTTCAAAAGGATCCTTAAAGAATATTAAAATTAAAAATTATTTTAATTTAGTGATACATGTTTTTAGGCATGTTTAATATGAATATAAAATATGTGTAAAATATCTTGATGCATGATTTTTTGTTTATGTAAAATTATTTTACATAGAGATTTAATTAAAAATTATTTTAATTAAGAGTTTGGCTTATTAAAAAATTTTTTAGGTTTATGAAATCTAATCAAAATTTGTATAAGTCATTTTGGGTTAATTGGGTTAGCTGACTAGTTGGGTCCATAACTGGGTTAGACCTAAGTTTAGTTGAACCGGATTACAAGAAGATTAAACAAAAGTTGTTTAAGGCCCTTCTTTATAACTATCTAATAGTTAGATTAGTTGATCCGTTCATCTAAAATGGATCCAATTAGTGGCTCAGTGGACGCCCGAGTCTTTAGGCTAGTCTGATCGAGTATGGTAAACCGACTGGTGTCGAGGTAGGTTTGGCATTGTGATCATGGCTGTATGAGGTTACCTCTTTCATGGCCAACTTGGTTGGTATCTAGGAAAGATGGTTAATGGCGGATACTCACCCATGATCTCACCTACCTGGCTAGTCGAGTCGACCAGAACTGACTGGAAAAGCTCAATGACTCGAGTTAACCCATGTCACCTAGGTTGATCGGTCTGACTGATCTATAGGTACCCATGGATCATTTGTTGATTTATTTCAACCCTCCTGGAATCTGATTGATTCAGTGGGAGGATGATCCATGTCCTTTTCTTTTTCTTCTGTCACAACTATAAAAAAAAATCCTCTAAAATTATTAGGTCCTTAAAAAGACTAAATCAAGGAGTTGATAGTGTCTTAGCCTCCCATTAAGTTGGATAGAAATGTGTCCACTAGCTTGGTGTGCATCGGCAGTTCCATAGAATGGGTGTACATCCGGCGACTGGAATTTCTATCTGATCGATGATGGTTCAGTGCAACCTCCTTAACGGGACCAGGTGGGCTGGCCAAAGTCGGGCTTGGTCTTTAGTTAGCTGGAAGCATTGGATTTGTCATTTTAATGGTTGGACCTAACCAGAGACTCACAATAGGAGGCCCCAAGGCCGATTGGGGTGTTCTCTGGGACAAAATGAAATACTGAAAATTGTTTAGGGAAGCAATTGGTTTACGAACCTACCTTTAGGCTCGTATGGGTGAGCCGGCCAAAGTCGGGCTCATGCGAGGCCTATTGGATTTCAGTACCCACTTGAAAAAGTGTTTTCATGGATTGGAGTTAGAGGCTACTAATCTAAAAAGATTAGTGGGAGAAACCTTTAGACTTTAGTCCAAGTCTTTTTGGTTAAATTATTAATTCATACACTAATTTGGTCTTATTTTCTTTTCAGATGTCTTCCAATTTATCGCTCCGGTCACTTCTCGATAACGAAAAGTTAAAGGGTCACAACTTCGATAGTTGGTATCGAAGGTTGAGAATCGTTCTGGAGCATGAACGGATCCTTTATGTGATAACGGATCCGGCACTTGAAATCCCTCCCGCGAATACACGAAGTGCGGTCAGAGATGCTTATCTGAAGTGGGTCTCTGATCGAACTACTGTCCGTTGCATTATGTTAGCGGTGATGAACGACGAGTTCAGTCGCAAATTTGAGGAGGCCCAACCTGATGAAATCCTTCAAAAGTTGAAGGAATCCTTCGGCACCCCGGAGATGTAGAACGGTACAAAGTATATTGTGCCATCTACAACTCCAAGATGCCGAATGGTGATTCAGTCACTGATCATGTATTGTACATGATCGAGCTGATTGAAAAACTGGGCAAACTCGGATGTCCCTTGCACGAGCAGCTCGGCAAGGATGCGATCCTGAATTCTCTTCCCTCCTCCTATCTTGACTTTCTTGATTATTATAGAATGAACAAGCCTGCAGTCAATTACCATGGTCTTTTGGGGTTGCTGCAGACTTTCGAGAAAGACCACCAACTGAATAAGGGGGTGGTGAATTTAGTGGGAGGAAGTAGAGGTCGTCGTCCCTTTAAGAAAGGGAAGAAGAAAATAAATAAAAAGAGAAAGAAAGTGCAGAATGCTCCTGGCCCTAGTCAGACCAGGAAGTATAAGGCTGATCAGTCTTCTACAGAGTGCTTCTACTGCAAGAAGAAGGAACACTGGAAGAGAAACTATCCTCTTTATATTGCATCCCTTGATCCGAACAGGCCAAGGAAACAGAAGTCTGCTGAACAAGGTATTTATATGACAAAACCTTGCAATTACTCAATTATTGATACTGCTAACTGGGTATTGGATACTGGTAGTCCAATTTACGTTTGTAATTCGTTACAGGGACTTCAAGTTAGCAGAAGATTTGAAGATGGAGAATAGTTTTTGAGCGTCGGAAATGGAAATCGTGTTCCAGTACTGGCGGTCGGAGTCCTGCATCTAGTCTTTGAGTCTTGTACTGTTGAACTAGTCGACTGTCACTATTGTCCTAGTTTCATTATGAGCATAATCTTTGTAGGCCTTTTGGCCAATTGTGGTTTTGAACTATCAATAAAGGGAGATTTTTGCAATGTTATTTTAAATAACTCTGTGATAATGAAAGCTAGATTAAATAATGGCATATATGTACTATCAAGGCTTGTTAGTGTAATGTACAATTCTAGCAAACGTCCAAGATTAGATAATGTCAACGATTTGTATCTTTGGCACTGTAGGCTAGGTCATATTAACCAAAATAGGATAAACAAGATGCGAGGAGATGGACTCCTCGAGGTCAGTGATTCTGAATCATTACCCACTTGTGAATCCTATTTAGTTGGTAAAATGACCAAGTCACCTTTTACTAGAAAAGGTGAACGAGCTACAGAACTTCTAAGTCTAATACATACTGATGTATGTGGACCGATGACAGTTAGTGCCAGAGGAGGATACAAATATTTTATTACTTTTATAGATGGCTTTTCAAGGTTCGGTTATGTCTTTTTAATGAGACATAAGACTGAGTCATTTGAAATGTTCAAACAATACCGTAATGAAGTAGAAAAGCAAACTGGAAAAAGTATTAAAACCCTTCGATTTGATCGAGATGGTGAATACTTATCTGGTGAATTTTTGACATATCTTGAGGAGAATGGAATTCTCTCTCAGTGGACTCCTCCAGGAATACCACAGTTGAATGGTGTGTCCGAAAGGAGGAATCGAACCTTGTTGGACATGGTTCGATCCATGATGGGCTTTGCAACTTTGCCGCTATCCTTTTGGGGATATGTGATTCAGACAGCCTGTTACTTATTAAATGATGTTCCAAGTAAGTCTGTTGTCTCCACTCCGTATGATATATGGACTGGACGTAAACCCTCAATCTCACACCTTCGGGTCTGGGGTTGTCCGGCTTATGTAAAGCGTTTAGACTCAGACAAACTTGGTCCTTGGTCTGATCGATGTTTATTCATTGGTTATCCTAAGGAAACCAAAGGGTATTTCTTCTATTTGGAGAATGAACAAAAGGTGTTCGTTGCTCTTAGAGCTATCTTTTTAGAAAAGGAGTTCCTTGGAGAAGGAACTATAGCTTCTAAGATTGAACTTGATGAAGTTCAGCCAATAGAAGAACTTGCACTCTCTAAGGACATTGTAGAACTGGCTATGATTGAATCACACCCAGAACCCATTAGGAGATCCGGTAGAATACCGCGTCAGCTGGACAGATACTATGGTTTCTTGGTCCGGGACGGCGATCCCATTGAGCTCGATGAGAACAATGAGGATCCGATCACCTATATGGATGCACTTCAGAGATCTGACTCTGAGGCATGGCTTGGAGCCATGTGATCCGAAATGGAGTCCATGGAAATCAACAATGTTTGGACATTGGTTGATCCACTTGAAGGAATAAAACCCATCGGGTGTAAATGGATATTCAAGAGGAAAAGGGACGCAGATGGGAAGGTAGAGACCTATAAAGCCCGTCTGGTTGCCAAGAGATATCGTAAGCGATATGGTATCGATAATGATGAGACTTTCTCCCCTGTGGCAATGCTCAAGTCCAGATCATGCTTGCTTTGGCAGCATATTTTGATTACGAGATCTGGCAAATGGATGTCCGAACCGCTTTCCTAAATGGGGAGCTGGAAGAGGAGGTGTATATGATACAGCCTGAAGGGTTCACATCCACAGATGAATCAAAAGTATGTAAATTGCAGAGGTCCATTTATGGACTCAAGCAAGCATCTCAAAGTTGGAACTTACGGTTTGATAGGTGTATCAAATCGTATGGCTTCGTTAGGAACGGAGAAGAACCGTGCATCTATAAATGGGTTAATGGTTCTGTGATTGTATTCCTAGTACTGTATGTTGACGATATTCTCTTAATCGGGAATGATGTCGCAGCATTACAAGGAATAAAGGTCTATAGTTATCATCTCAGTTCTCCATGAAGGACTTGGGTGAAGCTTCTTACATACTAGGTATGAAAATCCATATAGATAGATCTAAGAAGCTTTTGGGACTGTCCGAGTCTATGTACATTGACACCGTGCTGAAATGGTTCAGCATGGAAAATTCCAAGAAAGGCTATCTCCCGATAGGTTCTGGAATTACTCTTTCCAAGAAGGATTGTGCGACAACTCCTGAGGAAAGAGAGCGCATGAGTAGAGTACCCTTATGCTTCTGCAGTAGGCTCTATCATGTATGCTATGACTTGTACTAGACCAGACGTGGCATACTCACTAGGAGTAATGAGTAGATACCAGTCTGACCCAGGTGAGGTGCATTGGAAGGTGGTTAAGTCCATCCTTAAGTATTTGAGAAATACTAAAGATCAATGGCTGATTTAGGGAGAACCTGACTTGAAACTTGTGGGGTACTCTGACTCCAGTTTCCAGTCAGATAGAGATGATTGCAAGAGTGTGTCAGGGTTTGTATTTATCCTGAATGGAGGAGCGATCTGCTGGAAAAGTTCCAAGCAGTCAACTGTTGCAGACTCGGTATGCAAAGCAGAATACATTGCAGCATCAGATGCAGCAAAGGAAGCTATGTGGTTGTGGAAGTTCCTTGGAGAGCTATGGGTGGCACCTTTCCTAGATGGTCCTGTTCTGGTGTACTGTGACAGCACTGGATCCATTGGTCAAGCTAAGGAGCCTAAAGCTCATCATCGCACCAAGCACATTTTGCGGCGCTACCACCTCGTACGAGAGATCATGGAATGAGGCGATATCAATCTTCTGAAGATCGATGGAAAAGAAAATTTGGCCAACCCCTTCACTAAAACCCTCAGAATAAAAGAGTTCGACTATTGTAAATGGAAAATGGGTATTAGATACTCTTCTGATTGGCTTTAGTACAAGTGAAAGTTGTTGGGAATTGTGTCCCAAAGCCAATCGCCTGGGTTGTAGGCGGTTGAGCTCAGTATTGTATTCTTTTTATGAATTAATAAAATATTATTTTTTGGCAGCTCATCACATATTGTATTTCCCTGAAATGAACCCTTTCCATATGATGAAGTCCTTAGGACTACACTGACTTCGATGCAAAGAGGATGTATCGAGTGGTCCTTAAACCCTGTTCACAACCAAAGGATATATTGTACTGGACGGCAATATATCAAATATAGGTTGTTGCAGTTCACATCGTTCGGTTGTCCTCTTGACCAAATGAGTGTGGTGACACTGATGTGATCTACAAGTGGGATATGTGGTATCTCATTGAACGTGACTCCGTGCAGCCCCCTTTCTGCCAAAAGGATACTCACGATTGGATATGGGTATATGTGTCCCTCTGACCTGAGGTCATCACGGTAGCTTGCAAGCAACTCCCTGTGCTTTGGTGCCGGACTACCAGAATTTTTAATCCGGTGATGGAAGGTTTCTGGGTACAGGCAAGTACTTGTGGAGCAATGATGGACCAAGATGGAATTGACCTGTCCAAACAGTCTGGATTGAATATCTCGCAGTATCTCAATTTAGCAAATCCTCGGCCGGGGTAGCCCACGTGAAGAGTCACTAGGCTTGCGAGGTTGAGACACGTAGTGGACTGACTCTGTCTGGGTTGGCAGCCCAATCTCAGTCGTCTTGAGCATTAGAGGTCAAAGGGATGATTACACGGTAACCATATGCCAGAGGTTCGAAAGTTTGCTCCCGCATCTTCGACCTATCCGGACGTCGGGACCCATTGCTAGATGGTTTCCTGTGCTGGTACTGGAATTGTTCCAGTGCTACCGTTTAGGTTCGAACCTATGAAGTCACACGCCACAGAGGATTACTCTCTGATCCGGATACCGATTATGATTGGGAATCGTCTCGGTTTTATGGTCACAGTATTTTTGAGCACTCTTTTTCCCGTCTTGCCCTTGTTTGGGTCAATCGAAAATTGTTCCGGGTTGACTAGCACTGCGCCAGGATTTTTCTGAATCAGTTTTGAACTGATTTGGAGTTCGTTTTGGCCTCCAATTGGTTATGAACCAATTGAACCAATTTTATTGGGCTCGGACCGGTTCAATTGGATTGAACCAAGTGGTTTAATGGGATTGAACCATTTTTTGGGTTTGGACCAGTTTTTATTTGGACCGGTGTTTTCCTCTCCTTGAACCATTTAACATAATTTTTAATGTTGGAAATTTCCATTCGCCGGGAGGAATACCAAGCATCCAAATGAAGCCCAAACGATCACTGGCTGTGGCGTCTCTCCTTCTCCTCCCACCCGCTGATTAAACTGTTGATTAAATGGTGAATGGTAGCAGTTCCTCTTGGCCTCCCCATCTCTCCACCTCCCTCTTCCAACTGCTGCCTATTTAAACTTCAGCTATCCCCTGTTTCAAATGGAGTTTTTCAGCCAAGAGAGTTTTCACCGTGAGAAGAGAGGTAACAGCAAGTATGTTCTTCCCTATGAAAGGTTTTGAAACCTGGTCCTTTCTTCCATTGGGTGCTGAGTTTTGGAGGGTGTGAGGGAGAGTTACATGGTCCATTTCATTGTCCCTTAGAGTGCTCAAAGTCTAGACTGCAGCAAGGCCTGGTTGATGCTATCCATTGTGATTGAGTCTCCTTCCAGTGGCTAGCACCGTGCGTGAAGTTGGATCGGAGGGCCCCCGGCATGTCTCCCCTCTAGAGGGAGTACCCTTCTACTCCTGGGAACAAGCCATGCGAGCCGGATTTGCTGCTGTTGCTCCAAACGCCAAGAAGATAGCTGCTGGTTTTCTGCAACCAGAAATTCTGCAGCAGAATTTGCCGAATTTCTATAATTTTTGGCTAAGTTTTTCTTGCAGATTTTAATTGGAGATCGAAGAGCACTTGTCCACCTTGTCGCTGCTCAAATTTGGGAGCAAACGGAGGCTCGGAAGGCAGTGTTCCGATGCCATTTTGAAAGCCCAAAACAGAGTTTTCTGTAGCCCAAGGAAGAAGAAGACTAGAATAAGTTTATCCCACTTATTCCAGCCTATTCCAGCTTTATCCCAGGATTTTTCCAGCCGGAATAAGGTATGAAAAAATTGTTTTTTTAATCATGCATGATTTGAATTTTTAATTCAAATATTTTGCAAATATTTTATATTATCCTACATGCCTAATTGCAACTAGAATTAGATTATTTTCTAGGCGGAGCAATTTTTCGCTGCTCGGATTTTTAAAAAATGATTTAAAATCCCCTGTGCTCCCGTGCCTTGTTTGCATACCTAGTATAGGTTCATGTCAAACCTCCTGCAGCTGTTTGTTTCATCTTTCCTGTCCAACTCCACCTCAATTGAAACTCCATTTCCAGCTAATGTTGAAGGCTTATCCTCCACCTGGGATGGGCTCTCACTGCTGTTCATCTTATTGACTGCATTTTCTGTTGCAGTCCTCGGTTTCACCAAGATGCTCCTCTCATCAAAAATGACATCCCTACTGATCACTACCTTTTGAGACTGTGGATCCTATAGTAGGTAACCTTTAACTCCTTGTGGATACCCTATGAAGATCATCTTCTTTGACTTAGGATCTAGCTTGCTTCTTTCAGTTTCCTCCCCATGAACATAAGCCGGGCAACCAAAAACTTTCAGGTGGCCAAGCTCCATCTTCTTCCTACTCCAAGCTTCTTCTGGAAGTCCACCATCCAACTTGAAGTGAGGGGACCTGTTTATGAGAAAACATGCCAGAGTAATAATATCACCCCAAAAAGTTTTTGGCAGTGATGACTGCAGCCTCATACTCCTTGCCCTCTCCAATAGTGTCCGGATCATCCTTTCTGCAACACCATTTTGCTGTGGTGTCATCCTTACTGTGTAATGGCGTTTGATACCATTTTCCTCACAATAACTCCTAAACTCTGTACTAGAGTACTCCCCACCATTATCAGTCCGAAGGCACTTTACATGTTTTCCTATCTCCTTCTCTACCTCAGCTCTCCAAGCTTTAAACCGGGCAAATACATCTGACTTTTTCCTCATCAGATACACCCACAGTTTCCTAGAGAAGTCATCAATAAAATACCTTGCTCCACCTCTGGACAACAAAGGTGCTGGTCCCCATACATCCGAGTGCACCAAATCCAGCACTCCTTTACTTGGCTTGGTACAAACAGCAAATTTAACTCTATGCTGTTTACCAAAGATACACGGCTCACACAGGTCATTTCCATCCTTTTTCAAAGCTGGGATGTTTCCTCTTCTGCTTAACTCCGTCAGCCCTCGGTCACTCATATGACCCATTCAATAGTGCCATAGTTTATACTTCAACTGCTCCTCTTGTGCCGTTGCAAGCACTTCAGCACTATCACTATCACTAAGCCTTCCATCCTGTATAGATTATTGCTCAGTTTTCTTCCTCTCATTACCATCAAAGCTCCCTTGGTAATTCTCAAACATCCACTATCAGATTGGCAACTAAAAGCATATCCCTGCTCTTCCAAGTAGCCCAAAGAAATTAAATTCTTTTTCAATTCTGGTACATGTTTGACATTTGATAGAGTCCTTATCACTCCATCATACATCCTCACCCTAATAGTGCCTACTCCAGCTACCATACAAGGGTGATCATCACCAAGACTTACACTATCTCCATCTGACCTATCATAGGTGTAAAACCAATCCCGATGTGAGGTATAGTAGTATGAGCTTGCGGAATCCAAAATCTAGGTATTCTCCTAATCCATTGATCCATCTGATACAACCAGTACTCCTTCTCCATTGCTTTCCAAAGCATTAGCACTACTAGTGTTGGCTCTCCCCTTTTCTGTCTTCCAAAGAGGTCAATTCTTCCTGATATGCCCAAGTTGATGACACTTGTAGCATTTCAAACTCTTGTGGTTCCGAGACTGAGATCTTCCCTTGGACTTTCCCCTAGTTCTTTCCTTGGATCTTCCTTGCCTCTCATTCACAGCAAGAACCTATGAATTAGGATTACCTTTGAAGATCTTTTTCCTTTGCTCATTGGATCTGAGCACACCAACAACTTCTTCATAGTTTAGGGTTTCCTTCCCATAAACTAAAGTTGTTATGAGACCATCATACGATCCAGGGAGTGAAAATAACAGCAACAATACTCGATCCTCCTCATATATCTTCACATCTAGACTCATCACCTCAGAACAAACCTGATTAAACTTCTGAATATGTGCAACAAGGTCTCCTCCTTCAGGCATTCTCAAGCTATATAATTGCTTCTTCAGTCATAGCTTGTTCGTCATGTTCTTTTCCATGTATGTGTTCTCCAGTCTTCTCCAAAGACCTTTTCTAGTAGTCTCTAAACACACCTCAGGTAAAACCTGATCAGCCAAACATATCCTTATGGTGCTGAAAGCAATTTCTTCTAACTCTTCCCATTCTTCAACACTAATCTTTTTTGGTCTTTCTTTAACCAAGACCTTGTAGATTCTCTGTTGAACCAGCAAATCTTTAACCCTTTGCTACCATAGGGTGAAGTTTTCCTTGCCATCGTATTTCTCAAAATCTACTTTGAATCCACTTGATGCCATTACCACAATCAAGAATTTAAGAGATATGAAAATCATACCTGCAAGAAGCCTTACTTCCAATCCTCTGAACTTGAGATCTTCCTTCTACAAACCTTGCTCTGATACCAAATGTTGAGAATTTTGCTACAAATCCAACCAGATTTGATGAACCAAATGCTCAAAAATCACCTCGTTCCTGATCAAGAACGAATGCCCTGATCAACAAAGCAATTACGGAAGCATATCACCAGGTTGTGGATGACTATCTACCAATCTCCATTGAAGATTATGGTAGGATTCAGGTCTATGAAGATCAAGAACACCAAGAACGGAAGAAGAGAAAAGAAAAGAGAGCCAAAGGAATTTTCATGGGAGAAAGGAATTTTCCACTTCCAAGAAGTTCGTTACACCCCCACCATCCTCTTACGAGAATACAATATATATATACCTCGGTCACACATGCCCGAGATCCCAAAATCTTCCCCAGTTGGCACCGTTTAAAAATAGTTTACCTGTCATCCGAGCCGACTCAAATCCATTCGAGCCAACTCGTCCAGACAACATATTTCTTGACTGTGCATCCGAGCCGACTCGTCTAGACAATAGATTTCCTGACTATGCATCCAAGCTGACTCTAATCCATCCGAGCCAACTCTAATCCATCCGACCTAACTCGTCCAGACCACAATCACCTGTTTCGAGATGTGCCAACCAACAGAGTCGACTCTTACCATAGAAGAGCCGACCCCAAGACCTAGATTGACCAAAACTGAGCCTAAACATCTAGGACTCATACTAGATTCAATCCTAGCCCTAGACACATCATGGAAAACCATGATAGACCAGATCAACTCATGTATATTGACCCAACTAGCCATGAATGCACCACTTGTGAGACTCAACAAAAATAACCTTCAATGGCAAGTTACATTATAATTCGATCCTTCGATCTTCTTTATCCTGATTAAGTGATGGGTATGGATAGATGTCAAACCCTTACACTTAATCCATTCGAATCTTTAATCACTAATAAAGACTCAATCAATGATAAATTAAAAAATCATTTCTAATTTTATCACGCTTTGATTAAAGACTTCCTGAGTCATCATTCGATGAGATCACACGGGATAACTTCTCTCCTTACTATGAGTGATCGATTTCTTGTTAACCAACTTATTAACTTCATACACAATCCATCATATCCAGAAGCACCCCGTACATGACTTAATTATCATGAATGAGTATGCACCAAAACATGGGTTCATGTGCACAAGATACTATGGTGATCTCAGGTCTAAGGATCACATGCACAACTCCCACTAAGAGAACAATCTTTTGATAACAAAGTAAGACTTCCATTAAATGTTCTTTTATTGGATGAGTTCAGTGAACTCATAACCTAATAAGAACCCACATCTTTGTATTAGTGTCACTACACAAGTGGTCATGAGACCAACCACCCTCTCCATAGAGCATACATAGGATGTGCTAGTCTACCCGGATTCATTGATCCCCGAATCGATGATCCTATGACTAGAAATATTCTAGATTAGGGTTTATAGGTTTTAGGTTTCATTGTTATCCTAGTAATCCTATAACCATTATCCTAATCTATGAGGTTCATCATAATCTTATATCAATGAATCCAAAATTGATGAATCAAAAATTATTATCCTTATACAATAATTATTATCCTAATACAAGACACAGCATATGATGAATCAAAAATTGCCTTTATTTATATCAATCTTGAGTTGAGAGAATACAAAAATGCCACTGATACAATAACTATGATTTGCTTTCTGGACATAATTATTTTGATCTTTCACTTGCACTAAAGCCAATCACCCTTGTATTTAATATCCATACAATCTAGATGGCGATCTAACTACTATAGAGGAAGTGCCTTAGTGAATGGGTCTGCTATGTTGTTCTTTGTATCAACTCGTTCTACCACCATATCATTTCTTTCAATGATTTCTATAATGAGGTGGAAGCATCTCAAGATGTTCTTGGACTTATGATGAGACCTTGGTTCCTTCGCTTGTGCAATAACTCTAGTATTATCATAATACAATGGCACTAGTTATTGTATTGCAGGAACTACGCCTAACTCAGTGATGAACTTTTTCATCCAGACTGCTTCCTTAGTGGCTTCATAGCCAGCTATGTATTCTACCTCAGTGACTGAGTCAGCTATAGTTGGCTGCTTGGTAATTTTCCAACTCACTACTCCTCCATTCAAAGTAAAGACACACCTTGATATGGATTTATTATCATTTGGATCATATTGGAAACTAGAATTTTGTTGACCCTTGGAATGATTTTGATGATAACAAAACATTGGAGCATGCATTTGATTACTAACTATTTCCTAGTGTTTTCTAAGTTTTTGTAGGATGATTTAAATGAACAACCACTCTTCCTACAATATTGATGTTTGTCAAGTTCATTTTTGAAAATGTACTATACAGTAAATAGCCCAAAGAAAAATCACTTATGTATTCATGAAAATGGGTCAATTCAATATATTTTTCAAGTTTAAATTTCTTAGAATAGGCTTTGAAGGAGTTGGAAAGCCTTTGAAATTGGTTGGAAGCTTTTGGAAGCAACCTGAAGAAGTTTAGACGGTTTTTAGCAAGTCACTCGAGCCGACTCAAAGCTGAAGAGCCGACTCAATTTTTTAGCACATGATTAAGCCTTCTGGCATGCAAACATTCAAGTCGACTTGAAGGTAATCGGGCCAACTCGTCTAGAGTTTCAATTTGTCAGTCAGACAAGTAGCCAACTCGACAAAAATCTAAGCCGACTTAAATTTACAATCAGTCATCTGAGTTAACCCGACAGTCAACCGAGCCGACTCTTCCAGAGTTTACAAAATCTTAGTTCTAAAAAATCAGTCAAGCGAGCTGCCTCAAGACTGAAGAGCCAACTCGACCAGGGTAAAGTTTTAACCTGTCTGAGAATCGAGCCGACTCAAAGCATCCGAGCTGACCTGAACCCTAGTTCTAGGTTTGTAACGACTAGTTCCAAAACTATCTTTTTGAATCCAAAAAGTACTCCAACGGCTATATTTCGAATCCCAACATTCTACAATGGTCATATTCACTTGAAATCAGTTAAAGGGACTATTTATAAAGGATTTAAACAACTTTTGAAGAAGTAAATGAGCTTTAAATGAGTTTTTGAGAAAACATTCAAGAGAGCCTTCAAGCAAGCACTCAAGACTTCATTAACTCTTATCAGATTCTTGATGCATTTACTCAGAAAGATCAGAAGCCTTAAAAGCATTCAAGGAAGGATTCAAGAAGGCTTTTCAAGAGCTATAACTGCAACCACCTGATAATGTTCGATTTGTCATAGAGTTGCTCTATTTTTTAAACTCTTTGTTTGAGTTGTTCCAAGTACAATAGAGGCTATAACTTGGGTTTGATTAGATTTTTAGCGAGCCTTTGAAAACCAAGAGTGGGTTGTTAGTGAGCCCATGAAAACTAATAGTGTATTGGGTTTTTGGTGATCCCGGTTTAAAACCAAGTTGGGGTTTTGGATTGTGAGCCCATGAAAATAATCCGGATATATTCCGAGGGTGAATATAGTGAAAATCCCAAGTGGTATCTTGGGTAGTGGACGTAGGAGCTGGGTTGCTCCGAACTATTATAAATTTCTTGTGTTTGTGCTTGTTTGATTGTGCTTTCTATTTTCTTTCGCATCTCTTACTTAATTCACATCTCTCACCACACTAAGTTATTTTAAAAGAAGCACATACTTGTGATAATTTTTTAAATACCCAATTCACCCACCCTCTTGGATATGTCACTTGGGCAACAACTAGTATTAGAGCAATGTCTCTGAGATTTATTTAGAGTAAAGATTAAATGGCAAATCTTATGGGTACCTCCTTGGCTGAAGGCCAATCTACAAATAGACATCCACTTTTCACAGGTACTAACTACACCTACTAGAAGGCCCGAATGAAAATTTACATTCAAGCAGTAGATTTTTAATTATGAAAAATGATTCTAAAAGGACCTCACACACCCACAAAGAAGGTTAATGGCGTGGACGTCCCAAACCTAAAGAGGAATGGGATGAACATGACATGAAAATGGGTGAGTTGAATGCAAAAGCCATGAATCTATTATATTGTGCTTTGGATGCCAATGAGTTTAATCAAATTTCTACTTGCAATTTAATAAAAAAAATTTGGGATAAACTTGAAGTAACCCATGAAGGAACCTCTCAAGTCAAAACATCTAAGATTAATCTTCTTGTACATAATTATAAATTATTTAAAATTGAACCAAGTGAGACTATATCTGCCATATTCTCTAGATTTACAGATGTTATTAATGGTTTAAATAGTCTTGGCAGGATATACTCCAATGCTGACCTCGTGCAAAAAATCATGAGATCTCTACCAGATAAATGGGATCCGAAGGTCACTACTATCCAGGAAGTGAAAGACTTAAACACTTTACCACTGGATGAGCTATTGGGTTCCCTGATTACTCATGAGCTAACCATGCAGCATAGAAGTGAAGATAATATAAAGAAAAAAAAATCAATGACCTTCAAAGCTGTAGCAGAATTGAAGAAACAAGAAAATGAAATAGATGAAGAAAGCCCCTCCTCCAAAGATGAACTCGAAGATGATGATATCATACTTGTAGTGAAGAGATTCAAGAAGTTTATGGGCAGGAAAAAGGAAAGATATTAGAAGAAATATCATAGAAAAAGAGAATACAGCAAAGAAAGAGAAAAAAAGAAAGATAAAGATAAAGAGCAATAGCCCATTTGCTACAAATGCAAGAAACCATGGCACTTCTGTTCCAAAAGTCAAAATCTGAAGAAAGCCTACAAAAAGAAGAAGAAGAAGGTTATGGCTGCAACTTGGAGTGATAGCGAGGAGTCTACATTAAACGAAGAAGAAGAGACTTTGTTGACTCCACTAATTGATTTTGATGATAAGCAAAACAGTTAAGTATAAGTTGAGGACTGATGATTTACTTTAAGTATGTTTTTATTGAAAGGATACTCATAAAATTTGAAAAAAGCCCAATTGTGTTGAAGAACCAAGGTTGATTTAAAAGTTTGCACAAAACAAGACTTGGACACTCAAGAGATGGTTGAATGGATGGCTAAACTAATGACAACTTGTTCCAGCTCAAGTATAGCAATTTCTGGTATTTTTCAGTGATGTGTCGACTCAAAGTGTTGACACATGACATGAAGTATCGACACATGGAGATGAAGTGTCGACTCAGGCCAGTACGCAGCAAAGTTTCAATTGGCACAGATGAAGTGTCAACACATGGACCTGATGTGTCAACTCAAGGTGTTGACACATGGATCAATACATAGCCTAAGACTTTCAAGCCACAGAACTTGCAGAAGTTGAAGGAACAGTTGAAGTATCGACACATGGACGCAAGGTATCGACTCAACTGAGAAGGTGTCGACACATCTAAGATTTCTAGAGAATCTGAATGGAGCATTTTGAACGATGTGTCGACTCAAGAAGAACATGTGCCGACCTTATGTGTCGACTTAACTGAGGAAGTGTCGATACATGGAGTTCTGACAACAGTAACGACTAGTTTTTTCAAGCACAGAACTCGCCCAAATGCCCTCCAATGGCTAGTTTTTCAAGTATAACAGCTAGATTTTGGTTTTGAGACCTTGGGAAGGTATTTATATGCTCCAAATCAAATAAAAATACAATATATTGAATATCCTTAAAGATTTTAGAGAGAAAAGAAGAGAGAAGAGCCTTAACTCCTATTCACTTAAGGTTCAACCACTCTCAAGCAAAAGGAAGCCTCCAAGCATTCAAAGCCATCAAGAGCATTGAAGATCATTCAATCTTAGGCATTCAAAAGGCTTCAACAAGAGCAAAGCAACACTACATCGAGCTTCATCGACTTATTTTCTTTATTATTGAAAGCTTACATTGGTTCTTTATTTCTCTACTTATATCTTGTAAAGGTTATTGGTTAGCCTATTGAAAATCCAAGTGAGGTTATTGGTAAGCCTTGAAAAACCAATTAGGTTGGTGGTTAGCCCACAAAACCACTAAGGTTCTTGGTTAGCCTAGAAAACCAAGGAAGGTTTTTGGTTAGCCTTGTGAAAACCAATTAGGTTCTTGGTTAGCTCGTAAAACCAAGTGAGGTTGTGACTTGTGAGCCTTGTAAAATAAGTCGGGTTTTGATTAGTGAGCCCGGAAAACTAATCGGCTATAATCGGTGTGATTATAGTGAATTTCCAAGGAGATCTTGGAGAGTGGATGTAGGTGCATTGTTGGCACCGAACCACCATAGCTTGTTGTGTTTGTGATTGCTTGATCTCTCCCTCCTTGCTCTTTATATTTTACTTATTGCTTTTAATTTCTGCTGCACTATTATTCTAGAGCATTGCAATTAAATCATAGTACCTTGCTGAATTGGATTGCATATCTTGTTTTATAAAGTTTGTAGCTTGTGATATTAAGCTTAGCCTTAAATTTTTAGAGATCCAATTCAACCCCCCTCTTGAATTGCTTTCTGGGCAACAAGTGGTATCAGAGCCTTGTTCTCAGTATATAGGCTTTATCGCCTTGAGTAAATATCTATGGTAGCCCTAATTGGTACTAGTGTAGTTGAGGGACAAGCCTCAAATAGACCTCCATTTTTTAATGGAACAAATTATACTTATTGAAAAACTATGATGAGAATTTATATGCATTCTATTGATTACAATTTATGGAAAGTTGTTGATAAGGGTGCTCATATTCCTTCGGTGGTGATTATTGGTGTTTCCATCCCAAAACTTGAAGAGGATTGGGATGAAAATGATATTAAACAATCCGAGATCAATGCTAAAGCAATGAATCTCCTTTATTGTGTATTAGATCCTGGTGAATTTAATAGGATATCTACATGCATGTCTGCCAAAGAAATATGGGATACACTTGAAGTTACCCATGAGGGTACCGATCAAGTGAAGAATACTAAGATTTATATGTTAGTGCATACATATGAGATGTTCCGGATGGAACCAAATGAATCAATCACTGATATGTGTACACATTTCACAAATATAGTTAATGGTATGAGAAGTCTTGGTAAAGTCATGACTAATTCTGATCTTGTGAATAAAATTCTTTGGTCACTTTCAACATCATGGGATCCGAGATGATCGCATTCAAGAAGCAAAGGATGTGGACAAGCTACCTCTTGAGCAGCTAGTGGGATCGCTCATGACTTATGACCTCAATCTAAAACAGTAATCTATGGACATGGACAAGAAGAAGAAGGGGATTGCTTTCAAGTCAAATATTCAAGAAGAATCCTCGATTGATGAGTCCGAAGATGAAGAAGAGGAAGAAGGTAAAGAAGCCTTTCTTGCACGTAAGTTTAGAATATTCATGAAGAGGAGGAAGTTTCCCTACAAAAAGAAATATCAGTCCAAGGAAAAGGAAAAGGAAAAAGAAAAAGAAAAAGAAAAGAAAAAGGAGAAGAAAGTACCTATATGCTTCGAGTGCAAGAAGTCGGGACATTACAAGTTTGACTGTCCTCTCCTCAAGAAATCAAGAAAGAAATTAAGGAAGAAAGCAATGATGGCCACTTAGAGTGACAGCGAAGACTCTAGTTCAAAAGAAGAGCAGAATGAAGTTGCAAATCTCTGCTTCATGGCGCATCAAGATAATGATGAGGTATGTTCCGACTCCGAAGTCGATTTTACTTTTGATGAACTTATGAATGCTTTTGAAGAATTGATGCATGATTATAAATTAGTTTTATCTAAAAATAAGAAATTGAAAAAGCATGCAAATAATTTTTCTTTAGAAAACAACTCTTTACTAAATGATGTTAGTTCTTTGAAATCTAAGATAGATGTTTTAGAAAAGAAAAATAATACTTTAAGTATGGAAAATGAAGTCTTAAAAAGACCTAAAAATGTTATAACTAACAATGACCTTTTAAAGAAAAACAAGGATTTAGAACTTGAAAATGCTAAACACAAAAATGAACTTGAAAAGTTAAAGCCTTTTGTTGACAAATTTACTTATAGTTCAGAAAAGTTAAACTTACTTTTAAATAATCAAAGAGCAATTTATAATAAGGCAGGTTTAGGATATAAACTACAAAAGCAACAAAAGTATTTTAAAAACTTTTTTATACCTTCATCATCTAGCATTACCTATTTTACTTGCAAAAAATTAGGTCATAAATCATATCAATGTAATTTTAGAAAAATCATGTCTTTTGGTAAAGTATGGGTTCCAAAAGGAACCTTTTTAAATGCTAACACTAAAGGATCCAAGTTGGTTTGGGTACCTAAAAACAAAGCATGATCTTATTGCAGGTGTGTCTTGCAACCAAGGAAAACAAACAAGTTTGGTATCTTGATAGTGGTTGCTCAAGGCACATTACTGGAAATGTGAAGCAATTCACTTCTCTTGAATCTTTGAATGGAGGGAGTGTGACCTTCGGTGATAATGGTAAAGGAAAAATCATTGGAATTGGTAAGGTTCACATAGCTCCTAATAGCATTAGTAATGTACTTTTAGTAGATGGTTTAAAGCATAATCTTTTAAGTATTAGCCAATTTTGTGATAGAGGTTTTCAAATAGTTTTTAAATCATCATATTGCATGATTACTAGTCCGGATATAAATGGAGTATAATTCATTAGAAAAAGGCATGAAAATATTTATTTGGTAGACCTTGATGATCTATCTTTACCTAATGGAGAATGCCTTGTTGCAATGAATTCTACTAAGGAAGAGACTAGTTGGTTATGGCATGAAGATTAGGGCATGCTAGCATGTATCTCATTTCAAAACTTAGTAAAAAGAATTTAGTTAGAGATTTATCTGAAATTCATTTTGAAAAAGATAGAATTTGTCAAGCATGTCAATTTGGTAAACAAGTCAAAACTTCTTTTAAACCTAAAGGATTTGTAACTATTAGTAGACCACTTAAACTACTTCATATGAATCTCTTTGGACCAACTAGAACATCAAGTCTAGGAGGCAAGAGATATGGATTAGTCATTGTGGATGATTTTTCAAGATTTACTTGGTTTTCTTCTTAGCAT
Organism: Areca catechu; assembly: GCA_021397845.1. Classification (NCBI taxonomy): domain Eukaryota; kingdom Viridiplantae; phylum Streptophyta; class Magnoliopsida; order Arecales; family Arecaceae; genus Areca; species Areca catechu. Next base: position 121,436,227 of record CM038043.1, read on the forward strand.
AAAAAGATGAATCATTTTCTATATTTATAAAATCTTATAGAAAAGTTTCAAAAGAAAAAGGTGTTTCTGTCGTTTGTATTCGTAGTGATTATTGAACCGAATTTGAAAATCAGGATTTTGAAAACTTTTGCAATGAAAAATGTATAGAACATAATTTTTCTGCACTTAGGACACCTCAGCAGAATGGGGTAGTAGAAAGAAAAAATTGTACTTTAGAAGAAATGGCATGCACTATGCTTTGTGAAAATGATTTGCCAAGGTATTTTTGGGCTGAAGCTATAAATACAGCCTGTTATATTTTAAATCAAGTTTTGATACACCCTATTTTAAAGAAAACTCCATATAAGCTTTGGAACCAAAGAAAACCAACCTTGAAATATTTTCGAGTTTTTGGTTGTAAATGTTTTGTTTTGAACAATTGAAAAGATCATCTAGGAAAGTTTGATGCCAAGTCTGATGAAGGTATCTTCTTAGGATACTCTACATCAAACAGGGTATACAGAGTATTTAACAAACGAACTTTGGTTGTAGAAGAGTCAGTACATGTTGTATTTGAAGAATGTTCTAACAAGTCCTCGAGAAAAGAGGATACATTTGATGAATGTGCAAGTGCTGACAAGCTTCAGAAGCTAACATTGGATGATCAAGCTCAACCAAATGAAGAAGATCAGGACAAGATTGAAAAAGAAGTTGACACTCCAGAACATCAAGATCTACCTAAGGAGTGGAGGTATGCTCATGGATATCTTAAAGAATTAATCTTAGGTGATCCATCTAAAGGGGTAAGAATTCGTGCTTCTATTAGAAATGAATGTGATTATATTGCTTTTGTATCTCAAGTAGAATCTAAATATTTTGAAGAAGCTGAAAAAGACTTTAATTGGATCAATGCTATGCAAGAAGAACTATTACAATTTGACAGAAATAATGTTTGGACACTTATAGAGAGACCATCTAATGTTTCAATTATTGGCACTAAATGGGTATTTAGGAATAAATTAGATGAAAATGGTATTGTTATTAGAAATAAAGCTAGGCTAGTTGCTAAAGGCTACAATCAAGAGGAAGGGATTGACTTTGATGAAAATTTTGTTCCGGTTGCTAGACTTGAAGCAATTAGACTATTATTAGTATTTGCTTGTTTTATGAATTTCAAACTATTTCAAATAGATGTTAAGAGTGCTTTCTTGAATGGTTTTATAAGTGAAAAGGTTTTTGTTGAACAACCACCTGGATTTGAAAATCATACACATTCTGATCATGTTTTCAAATTACGCAAAGCATTTTATGGATTAAAGCAAGCACCTAGAGCATGGTATGAAAGACTAAGCAAATTTCTTATTGAAAATGAATTTTCTAGAGGAAATGTTGACAAAACTCTATTTTTGAAAAGGAAAGATAATGATTTATTAGTAGTATAAATATATGTTGATGACATCATTTTCGGTGCTACTAATGAAATTCTTTGTCAAGAGTTTGCTAAGCTAATGCAGGGTGAGTTCGAGATGAGCATGATGGGAGAACTCAATTTCTTTCTCGGACTCCAGATCAAGCAAACTTCAGATGGTATCTTCATCAACCAAGCTAAGTACACAAGAGAAATCATTAAGATGTTTGGAATGGAGACTACTAAACCAATAGGTACGCCTATGAGCCCCTCTTGTAAACTTGGATAAAGATGAACATGGTAAATCTGTAGATCAAAAGTTATACAGAGGCATGATAGGCTCCTTATTGTATTTAACTGCTAGTAGACTAGATATAATGTTTAGTATTTGCATGTGTGCTAGATATCAGTCTGAACCTAAAGAATCACACCTTATGGCTGTTAAGCGCATTATTAGATATCTGTCTGGTGCTATTAGTATTGGTTTATGGTATGATAGAAATTTATCTGCTAAATTGATTAGATATTCTGATGTGGATTTTGCTAGTTGTAGACTAGATAGAAAGAGTACTAGTGGAACTTACCAATTTCTTGGGGTTAACTTAATCTCATGGTTTAGCAAGAAACAAACTTCAGTTGCACTATCCATAGCTGAGGCTGAATATATTGCAGCAGGAAGTTGTTGTGCTCAAATCTTGTGGATTAAGTAACAACTTGAAAACTTTGGAATCAAGTTGACTAGTACTCCTATTAAATGTGATACCAGTGCTATTTGCTTATCTAAAAATCCTGTTCAACATTCTAGGAGTAAGCACATTAAAATTAGACATCATTTCATTAAGGATCATGTAGAAAATAATAAAATTTTGCTTGAATTTTTATGTACTAAATTTCAATTAGCAGATATTTTGACTAAACCTCTTCTTGAAGATCAATTCTATATGATTAGAAGAGAGCTCGAGATCATCAATCTGTTTGATTAAATCTTTTCCACATTTTGACTCAAATTAGATCATTCTGACCTTATCCATGATAAATCATGGTTAATCATTGTTGATTTGACTCCAAAAATATGTTATTTCAATTGATTTTGATCATTCTACAAAATTCCCAAATTTTTAGTTTTTAAGTTGATGTGTCGGCACATCATGCATCGATACCAAAATTGTTGACACATGCGTGAGCCGACACATGACCTATAGTGAACTAAGATTTAAGGGTTTCTGAACCATTTTTTCCCAAATTTCTTTCTCCTCCAAGCCGACACATTGAATCAAGTTATTTATAATGTTCATCCTCTCATTTCCTTGCTTCTGTACGTCATTTTCTTGGATTTGAAAGTTCGGTAGCCGTTTTTGTTGGATTTCTTCCTAGGGTTTAGCTCCTTAAACCCTAGAAACCCCAACTTTCCACCAAAAACCTTGCCCAAACTTTGATTCTTGACAATGGGTCCTCGTAAACAAGTTGTTCTCCGACCTCGTCAGTCACAACAAAAAGAAGAATGGAGAATGATGGCTCGACATGAGTCTAGAGCTCTGGATCCGCCTGCATGACCGTTGTTTGTTCCTTCTAGCTGGATAAGCTCCAAGATAGTAGTTGGAGGATGTCGAGTGGACTTTTCTTTTAAAGACCAGCAGCATTTTTGGATTGGAGATTGGATTAGACATGCTGGGTTGGCCACTTTTTGTTCACTTAGTGAGAGATACTACCCAGGGCTGATGAGAGAGTTCTACGGATCACTAGCTTGAGGGACTGATGGCTGGATTGCTCAGGTTAGAGGACGGGATATCCCCATTTCTTCAGAGGTTCTGAGCAGAGTATGGGATATACCCATGACTGGGTCTATAGTTGACAGTCTGATGGACCGAGTTAGCGGTCTCCAGTATATTTTCGAGTCCAACATTCTATCGGAGGGAGCCACTGTACCAGCTTTTAGACTATCTGTAGAGATGAGACTGCTGTACCATATTGTTGCCCGGATTCTTCTGTCGAAGATCGATCATTTCGACTACATCATCGAGCGGGAGTTGCTCATGATGATGGTCTCACTGATTCAACACACGCTGATATGTCTTCCTATTCTGATGGGACATGAGATTACTGAGACGCTGTCTAGTCAGTGGCTCTGCTTGCCTTATGGCATGGGATTGACTGTACTGTTTAGAGAGTATGGAGTCAGCTTCCTGGATGAGCCTTATCGTACCTTGATCCACACTGATGTGTATGACATCGGTCATTGAATCGCATGGGTTATCATTTGGTTCGAGGCTAGTGGACATGGAGGATATCAGGTCAGGCCGAGGACAGAGCTGATGGTGATGAGGACATAGCAGAGGAGGAGCGGATTCTTTCTGGTGAGGCTGGACCTAGTGAGACTCAGCCGAGACGGCAGCATAGCCAACTCAGTCTGATCCTTCTACATCTGCCCAGCCTCAGCCTGCACAGACGGAGACTCCAGGCACTTCAGATACTTTAGAGGACAGAGTTAGATGCATCAAGATTGATGTATTTATCATGAGACAGCGTCATGACGTGTTTATAGCTGAGATGAGAGAGAGCCACATTGGTCTTAGTGATGGCATTTCAGCTATTCTCTCAGCACTGTCCAAATCTTCGAGGAGTGCTCTTGCTGCAAATACTGTTCCTGCTTCTGTTCATGTACCTGCTCTAGCACCAGCTAATGACCTTACTGATATTATTACTGGTGTTGAGACTACTGTTGGAGATGGAGATGGAGACACAATTATTGGAGATATTGATGGAGACAAGGAGACTGACTTAGACCATTTTGACATTGCTGATCTTACATCAGAGCCATTTGCAGAGGTGACGGATGACGTGCCTGCGAGCCCTATTGACCCATCCTTCTCACCTGTCCCGATTCTAATCCATCCTCTCCTTCCAGATCAGATGATCACACTCCAGTTCTTATTCCTATTCCTATTCTCACTCCTATCATTGATATACCTACTGTTGATCTACCTGACATTGATACTTCATTCATTGATTCTCTTGATATTCATACACCTATCATTCAGACTTCCACTGTTGATACACACATTGTAGATACACCGACACTTTCTTCAACTGATACTGTTGTTCTTGATATGCCCGTATCATCAGCTGTTACACATACTCTTGATACTCATATCACTGATACTCCTACTCTTCATACATCCTCATTGATTCGAGAGCTTGGATTTTATACACCCGGTTTTTAGTATCTTGATTCCGGTCTTAATTTTGATCGTACACCTCTCCCAGCTGTTGCTGAGATGATTCACCCGATCTGTTCAGTTCCTGTGGAGGACGTAGTTCCTACCTCTACTGTTTTAGCCAGAGGTCGGAGTTATATTCGTCGCAGAGGACGTGGACGCCGTACCCCTCCTCAGCCGACTAGGACCCGACTTCGAGATCTTCGATCGAGATGGCCGTGACTCGATCCTTCACTGATATAGGACCGATTGAGATCGGTTCATCTTCTGATGACTAGATGGATGAGGATTAGGATTTTGAGATACTCTTAGATAGTTTACTTTCATGCTTCTATGTACTTTTGTCTTTGAAATGTATCATTTTGTTGTACAAATTCCAAGTTTATATAAAAGCACTTGTTGTTTCTTATCTTTATATATTTGATGGAATGATTGTTAAATCTTGAATTGCTTTTATACTTCATGATCTTCACTTATATTGCTTGTATGAGTACTTGTCTATTCAATTTATTTATTTCCCTACCTTTTTAATGATAACAAAAAGGGGGAGTAATTCAGTGAGATTTAAGTATAAATGGAGAGCATTTTTTTTGAAATGTGATATGTATACTTGTGATATGCAAGAAATATTTTTTTTTTGAAAAACCTGAATCGAAGAACATTTACAAAATTCCTTAAGAAAGGGGAAGCTTTACTCTATGTTCAATTGAAAATCCTTTCAAAGTGAATTTAATCCTTAAAACCCCTCTTTCAATGTTTTGAAAAGATTCTTACAAATTTCATTATGTATCATGGATTCAGGGGAAGCTTTGTTATTTGCTGAATTTTTCTTGTAAGAGTATCATGATACATGTTCTCAAATTCATTTGAATGAATATCAAAGTTCTGATACTCTCTATCCTTGTAACAAGCTCTAATACTACTACTCGTGTTTTGAATGATCACATCTTTAATGCAAGTAATGCTGATATACTTAATGCTTTCATATTGTGCACCTTGATCAATTCTCTTAAAGCCTTATTTTAAAAGCAATTTATACTTAAAGGGTTTTGTCATCATCAAAAAGGGAGAGATTGTTGACTCCACTAATTGAATTTGATGACAAGCAAAATAGTTAAGTATAAGTTGAGGATTGATGATTTGCTTTAAGTATGTTTTTTATTGAAAGGATGCCTACAAAATTTGAAGAAACCTAATTGTATTGAAGAACCAAGGTTGATTGAAAAGTTTGCATAAAACAAGACTTGGACACTCAAGAGATTGTTGAATGGATGGCTAATCCAGATGAAAACTTATTCTAGCTCAAGTTCAGCAGTTTCTAGTATTTTTCAGTGATGTGTCGACTCAAAGTATTGACACATGACATGAAGTGTCGACACATGGAGATGAAGTATCGACTCAGGCCGGTACGCAGCAAAGTTTTAATTGGCATAGATGAGGTGTCAACACATGGACCTGATGTGTCGACACATAGATCAATACATAGCCTGAGACTTTCAAGTCACAAAACTTGCAGAAGTTGATGGAACAGTTGAAGTGTCGATACATGGAAGCAAGGTGTCGACTCAATTGAGAAAGTGTTGGCACATCTGAGATTTCCAGAGAATCTGAATGGAGCATTTTGAACTATGTGTCGACTCAATTGAGGAAGTATCGACACATGAAGTTCTGACAACAGTAATGGCTAGTTTTTTCAAGCGCAGAACTCGCCCAAATGCCCCCCAATTGCTAGTTTTTTAAGTGTAATGGCTAGATTTCGGTTTTGAGGCCTTGGAAAGGTATTTATATGCTCCAAATCAAATCAAAATGCAACATATTGAATACCCTTAAAGAGTTTAGAGAGAAAAGAAGAGAGAAGAGACTTAACTCCTATTCACTCAAGGTTCAACCACTCTCAAGCAATAGGAAGCCTCTAAGCATTCAAAGCCATCAAGAGCATTGAAGATCATTCAATCTTGGGCATTCAAAAGGGTTGAACAAGAGCAAAGCAATACTATATCGAGCTACATCGACTTATTTGCTTTATTATTGAAAGCTTACATTGGTTCTTTATTTCTCTACTTATATCTTGTAAAGGTTATTGGTTACCCTATTGAAAAACCAAGTGAGATTATTGGTAAGCCTTGGAAAACTAATTAGGTTGGTGGTTAGCCCACAAAACCACTAAGATTCTTGGTTAGCCTTGTGAAAACCAATTATGTTCTTGGTTAGCCCGTAAAACCAAGTGAGGTTGTGACTTGTGAGCCTTGTAAAACAAGTCGGGTTTTGATTAGTGAGCCCAAAAAACTAATCAGCTGTAATCGGTGTGATTATAGTGAATTTCCAAGGGGATCTTGGGGAGTGGATGTAGGTCCATTATTGGCACCGAACCACTATAGCTTGTTGTGTTTGTGATTGCTTGATCTCTCCCTCCTTGCTCTTTCTATTTTGCTTATTGCTTTTAATTTTCATTGCACTATTATTCTAGAGCATTGCAATTAGATCATAGTACCTTGCTGAATTAGATTGCATATCTTGTTTTATAAAGTTTGTAGCTTGTGATATTAAGCTTAGCCTTAAATTCTTAGAGACCCAATTCACCCCCCCTCTTGGGTTGCTTTTTGGGCAACAAACTTTAAAAATAGTGAACATATATTTAATGGGTCTCGAAGATGAGGTAATGTCTCCCAAATCTCGAGATGAATTTATATTTGATGAATTAAATACTACATTTCATGAGCTACTATTATTTGAATACAAAAAAGCAAGTCTGAAAATTAAAGCTTTGAAAAATAGCAATGATATTTTATTGAAAGAAAAAAATGAAATTTCAGAAAAGAATAAGATTTTGCAAAAATAATTAAATAGCTTTTGAAATGCATAAGGCTTTACATGTTGAAAAGAATAATTATCTTGAAAAGAATAAAGGTTTACTCGAAGAAAACATTGGTTTACAAAAGGAAGTTGAAAAACTCAAGCCATTGGTTGAAAAGTTAATATTAAGTTCAAATAAACTTGAGCTAATTTTAAAAGATCAAAGGGATTCAAAGAACAAAGTTGGAATTGGTTATAACTCTTTGAATACTAATGGAGTTTCAGCTACAATGTTTATATTCTCAAAATCATATGTATCAAAGTTTTCAGCATCTAAATTTCATGAATCAAAGTTTTCTATATTGAAATCTTTTATATCTAGAGCTTAAACATATGCATCAAGAGTTGTTTGTTATTCATGCAATGGGGTTGGTCACAAAGCATTTGAATACAATTTCAAAAGAAATGTTAGAAGTAAAATTAGAAAGATTTGGATTCCTAAAGGGACCACTCCTGCTAACCTGCAAGGACCTAAGAAAGCTTGGTGTTGCCCAGATATGGTGCCCAAGAGAGGAGGTGAATTGGGTATTTTAAAAATTAAAGCAAAATCTGTGCTATCAAGTTCAAAAATGAAGAGTGATAGTGCTCAAGTAATTGTGCAACGGAAGCAACGAAAGATAGCAACAATTAAAGAGCAAAAGAAGAGTAAAGCAATGCAAACACACAAGAAGTATAGTGGTTCGGTGCACCTAGCACCTACCTACATCCACTCCCCAAGCTCCACTTGGGAATTTCCACTATAATCTTTTCTAGATTACAGCTGACTTGTTTTACAAGGCTCACAAGTCACAACCTTACACACTTGTTTTGGCTTCGGGCATATAAGCAACCCTAGTTGGTTTTATCAATTGGCTCACCAACAAACCTCACTCACTTGTTTTGGCTTCGGGCTTACAAGCAACCCAGTTGGTTTTATCAATTGGCTCACCAACAAACCTCACTCACTTGTTTTGGCTTCGGGCTTACAAGCAACCCTAGTTGGTTTTATCAATTGGCTCACCAACAAACCTTACACTAGTTTCAAATTCCCTTGAAACTAGCCTAAGACAAAAAGAATATGAATACAATGAATAAATCAAGACAAACTCCTTTTGAGCAAAAAGTAATTCGATGTAGCTCTTGATGGAGACTCTTCAAGCCTTTCTCTTGGAATCTTGGACCTCACTAAATGCCAAACACTTGAAAGTTGGATTCCTCAAAGATGGAAAGCTTTTGGCTAAGGAATATCTTGGTTTTCTCACTCTTTTTGGCTTGGAATTGATTGAAGGCTTTGTACTTTCACTCTATTCCTTTTCACTTTGTCTCCTTGTCTTTTTTTTGAAGTTAGGTGGAGGTTAAATACCTCATTCAAGCTGAAACAACTCCACAAGACCGTTAGAATCAAAAATATGGCCGTTTATGGCCGTTAGAAATCAAATCAAAAGTTCAGAAAAACTAGCCGTTATGCCATGAGTCGACCTCTGGATCAAGTGTCGACCTCATGAGTCGACCTCCAGTTTATCTTAGACAAAAATCCAGAAAACCATAGTTCTGCCCAGTTTGAATCTCAGGCGATGAGTCGACCTCTGGTGTCGACCTTTGGACAGGTTCGACCTCTGGTGGTCGACCTCTGGAGCGTGCCACTGAAATTTTGCCATGCTGGCCTAGCTGAACTTTTCTTTTCTTCATGAGTCGACCTCTGGTGGTCGACCTTTGGCAAGGTGTCGACCTCTGGTGGTCGACCTCTGGTCTGAATTTTTCTGAAACTCTGGAGAGGTGCGTGCCATGCTTGAGTTTCTCTAAGCCTTTGTTTCTTTTGTCAATTGCTTCTTAATAATAAGGTCCAATACGAGAAACTTGATTTTGTTCAAGGTAGAAGAGCTCTTTCCCAAATCAGGCAAGCTTGGTTTCATCATTGTACTCTTGATACTCTTTTTGAATAACCTAAGTCCTGAAACTTTATCTTGAAATGAAACATTAGTCCAAACATATACTCAACCTTTTGTTAATCATCAAAACTAAGGATCCAAAGCCAACAATCTCCCTCTTTTTGATGATAACAAAACCTTGAGTATATATGCAATTAAGTCCAAAAGCAAAATATAGCACTAATAAAAATTTTCAAAGAATCCTTACATGCATGAGTATACCATAAAAATTTTACTTTTCATCTACTTTTTTGTGAAAACATTCTCATGAGTCAAAAAGATTTTACTTTTCATTTACTTCTTTCTTTTTGTGAAAACATTCTCATGAGTCAAAAAGATTTTACTTTTCATTTACTTCTTTCTTTTTGTGAAAACATTCTCACGAATCAAAAAGATAAGAACCATAATAGCTTTACTATACTTTACCATATATACTTTACAAACTTTGAAAGAGTCATACTTTACCATATATACTTTACAAACTTTACTATACTCCCCCTTTTTGTCAAGAATCAAAAAGTGCATTCTTTGTAGTAAAAGATATATTAAAGAAAATTATGTTCCATTACAATGAAGTACTTAGTTGCATAAAATACATGCTCCCCCTCAATTTGTGCATTCGATATAACAAAAACATTCTAACTTGAGGGTTTAAAAAGATAAATGCTAAGAGCTGGTATCAGACAGTAAAATATCATAATGTAGATAAGTATATAAATGTATTCAGTTACAAAATTGCTTACATAGTAAGCACAAAACACTGATACATCAGATCATACAAAACAAACTAAGTACAACATACATCAAGTACAACATACATCAAGTACAACATACATCAAGTAAATCTATGAGGCTACTCCTCATCAGAAGGTATATCAAAAGAGATAGGAGCCGAAATCCTAGATGAGGATTTTGGAGTCCTATGAGTGAGACTCCGAGTCCTCAGAGAGGGACCAGACCTAGGGGTAGTCCTACGAGATCTATAGGTCCGAGGAAAAGGCTCCACAGGTGTCCTAACAGAAGCAGTAGCAGAAGGAGTAGATGGATCAGTATGCTGAGTAGACTGAGCTAGAGTGTGCCTGCTGACTAGCTCATAAGCAGTGGGATCATCAATATCTATCTCTGTATGCTCATCTCTATCATCCAGAATCCCTGTAATGGTCTCAAAAAGTGACTCAGTAAACTCAGTATCTATTGGCACATCTGTAGCTGGAGGATCTGTACTGCTCCAGGTTGATCTCCATCACTGTCACTGTATCCACTGGAGTCATCATCATCATCATCAGAATGTGGAGGAGATACTGTCGGATCTACAGTCCCTGGTGGTAATGCTAATCTCAGTAGGCTGAGGATCTGTCGGAATCCTACATCTACACTAGCTGAGAGAGCTCCAATGCGCATATCTGTGTGGATCCGCAGACCATGTAGCTCCAGTCGTACACTAGCAATCTCTGTCCGGACCTCTGAAATGTGATCAGTCACTCTCTGCTCAAAGTCCGATCCTCGCTGTAGTCCTCCATGGTGTAGCAGTAGCTGTAGGTGCTGGAGCTGATGAGGGTGGTGGCGTGAATGGCTCAAGCTCCGCAATCTCTGACTCTGGTGCTGGGCGAGGAGGTGTACCATGATCAGTAGGGTCTGAAGGCCCTGCCTCAACTGCTCGAATCTCCTCCTCCTCATCTGGTTCCTGGCCAGACTCTCGTCGCACCCAACGGTCACCAATCAGTCGAAATCCCTTCCTATGCAGGGATTTCTCTCCATATGTATCAGTATGCTGTAGCTGACTGAAGGGTATACCATCAAATGAAACTCCATGCTCCCTGAATAGCTATGTCAGCCCCATACCATATGGCTGAACTAGTCTCCTGTGAGATGCTGCCTCACCCATCTGCTGAAGCATGATCCTGGGAAGGTTGATGGGAGTCCGCTGTCTCAGGGACACCATCAACACCACTCACGCTCAGTGATAAAGTCGAACCTCCCGCTCTTCGGAATCAAGATACGGGCGATGATATGATGCAGCACTCTCATCTCCAGTGAAAGCTGGTTAGCGGCTACTGTAGAAATGCCGCTAACATCCTCACGCTCTAGAATACATCTGAAGGCATGCTCTCTGTCGCTGATCGAAGTGGCAGCTGTGCCATGAAGTGGAATCCTCCAAACACGACTGATGACCTCCGGTGTCACTGGAATCTCGATCCCACGAACAGTAGCTGACCATCCAATGCCATCAGTGGCCATGGATGCATAGAACTCCCTGATGAGGTCTGGGTAGAATCTCTCAGTCATCGTGCAGAAGTGAACTAGACCTGCATCTCTCAGCACATCTCCTATAAAAAAGTGATGCTGATCCCAGAAAGGTATATCTACATGTCTCCCGCTCGCAATGCTCTTCCGAACTAAACTGGCTGGCACTGGTGGGGATGGCTCACGTTCATCTCTGACCTTTCTTCGTCGCTCAGTGCTACTTTGGCCTTGTTCCATTCTCCTTTTTCTTACTGCCAAGTGCTTTCTTGGACCCATATGGATGGAAGAGGGGTAAATTAGGGAGAAGTAGGGTAATGCAGAGCTAAGAGGAAAGGAACCAAGAAAAAAGAGGAGAAGAGAGGTTCACGGGTTGAGTAAAAGAGGAAATGGTGAAATGGTAAGATAGGGTTTGTGAAAATGGAGAAAATCGAGAGTAAATGGAGGAAATGCAAGAAACGGAGGAAAGAAATAAGTGATTTCAATTAAAAAACAACCGATATTTGAGGGTAGATAGAGGCAAAAGCTTTCGGTTGTCCAAAACCAAGAACACGGTCAAAAAACAGTTTGGTTCAAAAGAAAACAAGAGGAGAGGAGAGGATTACCCAAAAAGATGAAGGAGAGGGTTGGAAATCCACTGTTTAGAGGTTTAGGAGCATTGGAGGGGGACCACACGAAGGAGAAAAGGAAGGAAATGGAAGAAAAAAGGCTTGTGGACGGGTTTTAAAAAACAAAATTTCCGTTCAAGTGTCGACCTCTAAAAACTCTCAGGGGTCGACCTCTAAAAATCTCAGGGGTCGACCTCAAGTGTCGACCTCCGAAAACTTAAGTGTCGACCTCCAAAAATAAATTAGCCAAAATAAAATTCGGTAAAATTAAAAAAATTGATAAAATTTAGAAAAATAAGCTTTAAACATATTTGAAATTTATAAATCATTTTTGAGAAATTTTGATGAAAATTAAAGAGTTTCAAGCAAAAGGATCAATGACTCCCAGTTCTCTTCTGATCATACAAAATCTATCTTCATTCAATGGTTTTGTGAATATATTAGCCAATTGATAATCAGTACAAATAAATTCTAACAACACATTAGAGTTTTGAACGTGATCTCTTATGAAGTGAAGTCTTATTTCAATATGTTTGCTTCTTGAATGTTGTACAGGATTTTTCGTTAAATTGATTGCACTAGTATTATCACATCTTATGGGTGTCTTAGTTATTTTGATGCCAAAGTCCTCGAGTTGTTGTTTGATCCATAGAATCTGAGCACAACAGCTTCCAGCTGCTATATATTCGGCTTCCGCCGTAGATAGAGCAACCGAATTCTGTTTCTTGCTGCTCCATGAAATCAAATTAACTCCTAGGAATTGACAAGTTCTACTAGTACTTTTACGATCAAGTTTACACCCAGCAAAATCAGCATCAGAATATGCAATCAATTCATATGATGACTCTCTAGAGTACCAAAGACCAATTTCAATTGACCCAGATAAGTATCTAAATATATATTTTACAGCTAAGAGATGTGATTCTTTAGGAGCAGACTGAAAATGTGCACACATACAAACACTAAACATTATATCTGGTCTACTGGTAGTTAGATATAGCAATGAACCAATCATGCCTCTATATAATTTTTGGTCTACTGATTTACCACATTCATCTTTGTCTAATTTACATGAAGAGCTCATAGGGGTACCTATTGGTTTGGTAGTCTCCATCCCAAACTTTTTCAATATTTTTCTTGTGTACTTGGCTTGGTTGATGGAGATCCCCTCTTTGGTTTGCTTAATTTGGAGTCTGAGGAAGAAGTTGAGTTCTCCCATCATGCTCATCTCGAACTCACTCTGCATTAACTTTGCAAATTCTTGACAAAGACATTCGTTAGTAGTACCAAAAATAATATCATCTACATAGATTTGTACTACTAAGAGATCATCATTTTTCTTTTTCAAAAATAATGTATTATCTACATTACCTCTAGAAAAATCATTCTTCATCAAAAATGAACTTAATCTATCATACCAAGCTCTAGGAGCTTGCTTTAAACCATACAATGCTTTATGCAATTTAAAAACATGTTAGAAAATTCATGATTTTCAAAACCAGGAGGTTGTTCAACATAAACTTCCTCTTCAATAAATCCATTTAAAAAAGCACTTTTAACATCCATTTGAAATAACTTGAAATCCATAAAACAAGCAAAAGCAAGTAAAAGTCTAATTGCTTCTAGCCTAGCAACAGGAGCAAAGGTTTCATCAAAGTCAATCCCTTCTTCCTGGTTGTAGCATTTAGCAACAAGTCTATCTTTGTTTCTAGTTACAATACCATGTTCATCAAGTTTATTTCTAAAAATCCATTTTGTGCCAATTACAGAAACATTAAGGGGTATTTCAGTTAAAGTCCAAACGTTATTTTTTTTAAATTGATTTAGTTCATCTTGCATGGCATTAATCCAGTTACAATCTTTTTCAGTTTCTTCAATTGACTTAGGCTCTATCTGAGATACAAAAGCTAAATAATCACAAACATTTCTAATAGAAGAGCGTGTACTTACTCCCTTTGACGGATCACCAATTATTAGCTCTTTGGGGTGTCCGTGTGCATACCTCCACTCTTTAGGTAAAGGTTTTGGTGAAGTTGCATTGATCTCTTGAGTTTGATCTTCATTTTCTTGATCATCATCTCCTTTGGGCTCATCTTCATTGATTGTCAATTGTTCAAGCTTCTTTGTACCTATTTCATCATCAATAGAATCTTCTTTTCTAGAAGATTTTTGTTAGATTCATCAAACACTACATGAATTGATTCTTCAACCAAAAGAGTTCTTCTGTTGAAGACCCTGTATGCCTTGCTAGAAGTAGAGTATCCTAAGAAGATACCCTCATCTGACTTGGCATCAAATTTACTGATATTGTCTTTGTCATTGTTTAATATGAAATAGCAGCAGCCAAATACACGAAAATACTTAAGATTCGGTTTTCGATTTTTCCAAAGGTCATATGGTGTTTTCTTCAAAATAGGTCGAATTAAAACACGATTTAAAATGTAACAGGAAGTATTAATGGCTTCTGCCTAAAAATATCTAGGTAAATCGTTTTCGCAAAGCATTATGCGTGCCATTTCTTTAAGTATCATGTTCTTTCTTTCTACCACCCCATTTTGTTGAGGTGTCTTAGGTGCAGAAAAATTATGACTAATACCATTTTCATTACAAAAAGCTTCAAAATCATGATTGTCAAATTCAGTTCCATGATCACTACGCAAAGAAACAATAGTGAGATCTTTTTCATTTGAAACCCTTTTATGAAATTTAACAAAAGCTGAAAATGTTTCATCTTTATGAGCTAAAAACATTATCCAAGTAAATCGTGAGTAATCATCTACAATTACTAGCCCATATTTTTTACCTCCCAAACTAGTTGTTCTGGTTGGTCCAAAGAGGTCCAAATGCAATAATTCAAGGGGTCTAGTAGTAGATACTACTCCTTTAGGTTTGAAAGTAGATTTAGTTTGTTTTCCAAATTGATATGCAGCACAAATCTTATCTTTTTCAAATATGAGTTTTGGCAATTCTTTTACAAGATTCTTTTTGCTTAATTTTGAAATTAACTGCATACTAGCATGCCCTAGCCTACGATGCCAAAGCCAACTAGTTTCACTTGCCTTGGCTTCCCTAGCCACTAGGCATTGACCACTTTCCATAGCTAGATCATCAAGAGCAACCATGTAAATGTTTTCATGCCTATGACCAGTGAACTTGATGCCATCGACATCAAGACTAGATACCATGCACAAAGATGATTCAAAAATAACTTTAAAACCCTTGTCACAAAACTGACTAATGCTGAAAAGATTATGCTTCAAGCCATCAACAAATAATACATTATCTACATAAGCATTAGGGGTGATATGGATTTTACCAATTCCGACGATTTTGCCTTTTCCATTATCACCAAAAGTAACGTTTCCACCATCAATAGCTGCTAGTGATGAGAATTGCTTCACATCCCCAGTCATGTGCCTTGAGCAACCACTATCCAGATACCACATTCTTCTTTTATTTTTGGTTGCAAGGGACACCTGCAAAAATTAATCAAGTTGAAACTTTAGGTACCCAAGTCATCTTGGATCCTTTAGGGTTAGTCAAATTGGTTCCTTTTGGAACCCAAATCTTTCCAAAGGTATTTAATTTTCTTCAATTACAAATATATGATTTATGTCCTAACTTACCACATGCATAGCAGGTAATATTAGAAGATGCAGGTATGAAAAAGTTTTTGTAAAGTTTTTGCTGATTCTGTGGCTTAAATCCAAGTCCAGCTTTGTTAAACACTGCATGTTGACTATTTAAAAGCATACTTAATTTTTCTGAACTATAAGTAAACTTTTCTACAAAAGGTTTTACTTTTTCTAACTCTTCTTTGTAATTCTTGTTTTGAAGCAATAGTTCTTTGTTTTGTTTTTCAATTTTCTCATTAGTTTCAAAACTTCTATTATTTTTCAAAGAATCATTTTCTTTTAAAAGATTGTCCTTATCATTTTTCAAGGTCTTTACATGTTCAGTTAATTTCTTGTTTTCTTGAATTAAGTCTTCAATTTCAGTTGAAAACTTTTCTGAATTTTTGGTAAGCTCATGATTTAGCTTTCTTAATTTCTTATTTTTCAGTTTTAATTTTTCATATTCCATAACTAAATCATCAAAAGCATCATGTAATTCATTGAAAATAAATTCAATTTCAGGTTCAGAATTTACCTCATTATCTTCATTGGCCATGAAACACAGGTTGGCGACTACCTGCTGCTCTTCATCACTGCTGGAGTCCTCACTCTCACTCCAGGTAGCCATCATGGCTTTCTTTCTCAACATCCTTCGACTCTTTTTAAGCAAAGGGCAATCCGTTTTATAATGTCCAGGCTTCTTGCACTCGAAGCAGATGGGTGGATCCCTTTCTTTTTCTTTCTCTTTATCTTTATTGTGATCACCTTTTTGTGGCCTTTTCTTGTAAAAGCCCTTCTTCTTTCTCATGAATCTTTTGAATTTTCTTATAATGAGGGCTGTCTCATCATCATCAGCTTCTTCTTCTGATTCATCACTTGACTCTTCCTTTGTAGTGGACTTGAAGGCTATGGCTTTCTTTTTCTTGTCATTGTCCACTGTCTTCTGCTTTAGTGAAAGCTCGTAAGTCATCAGTGATCCAAGAAGCTACTCAAGAGGTAGAGTATTGACATCCTTGGCTTCTTCTATGGCTGTTACTTTCGCATCCCATGAAGCCGGAAGAGACCTGAGAAGTTTGTTAACCAGTTCACCATTAGATATAATTTTTTCCAAACTCCTCATACCATTTACTATATTGGTAAATCTAGTATACATTTCACTTATACTTTCAGTTGGTTCCATCCTGAACATCTCATACGTATGAATGAGCATGTTCACCTTTGTGGTCTTCACTTGGTGTGTACCCTCATGGGTAACCTCAAAAGTGTATCCCAAATTTCTTTGGCGGAAATACAATTTGATATTCTGTTAAATTCACTTGGGTCAAGTGCACAGAATAGCAAATTCATCGTCTTAGCATTTAACTCAGCTTGTTTGATGTCATTGTCATCCTAATCTTCTTCAGATTTTGAGGTGATAATGCCATTAACCAAGTGAGTGGGCTGATGAGGCCCTTTAGTAATTACTCTCCATATATTATAATCTACAGCTTGTAAGTAAATGCGCATACGAGTTTTCCAGTAAGTGTAGTTTGTGCCATTAAAGAAAGGAGGGCGATTTGATGCTTGACCTTCAACTATACCCATTCCAATTGGGGTGGCTATGATCTTTCACTCAAGATCGTTGGACCTACAAGAGAGTACCGGTGCTCTGATACCACTTGTTGCCCAGATATGGTGCCCAAGAGGGGGGATGAATTGGGTATTTTAAAAATTAAAGCAAAATATGTGCTATCAAGTTCAAAAGTGAAGAGTGATAGTGCTCAAGTAATTATGCAACGGAAGCAATGAAAGATAGCAACAATTAAAGAGCAAAAGAAGAGTAAAGCAATGCACACACAAGAAGTATAGTGGTTCGGTGCACCTAGCACCTACATCCACTCCCCAAGCTTCACTTGGGAATTTCCACTATAATCATTTTTAGATTACAGCCGACTTGTTTTACAAGGCTCACAAGTCACAACCTTACACACTTGTTTTGGCTTCGGGCTTACAAGCAACCCTAGTTGGTTTTATCAATTAGCTCACCAACAAACCTCACTCACTTGTTTTGGCTTCGGGCTTACAAGCAACCCTAGTTGGTTTTATCAATTGGCTCACCAACAAACCTCACTCACTTGTTTTGGCTTCGGGCTTACAAGCAACCCTAGTTGGTTTTATCAATTGGCTCACCAACAAACCTCATACTAGTTTCAAATTCCCTTGAAACTGCCTAAGACAAAAAGAATATGAATACAATGAATAAATCAAGACAAACTCCTTTTGAGCAAAAAGTAATTCGATGTAGCTCTTGATGGAGACTCTTCAAGCCTTTCTCTTGGAATCTTGGATCTCACTAAATGCCAAACACTTGAAAGTTGGATTCCTCAAAGATGGAAAGCTTTTGGCTAAGGAATCTCTTGGTTTTCTCACTCTTTTTGACTTGAAATTGATTGAAGGCTTTGTACTTTCACTCTATTCCTTTTCACTTTGTCTCCTTGTCTTTTTTTTGAAGTTAGGTGGAGGTTAAATACCTCATTCAAGCTGAAACAACTCCACAAGACCGTTAGAATCAAAAATATGGTCGTTTATGTCCGTTAGAAATCAAATCAAAAGTTCAGAAAAACTAGCCGTTATGCCATGAGTCGACCTCATGAGTCGACCTCTGGATCAAGTGTCGACCTCATGAGTCAACCTCCAATTTATCTTAGGCAAAAATCCAGAAAACCATAGTTCTGTCCAGTTTGAATTCTCAGACGATGAGTCGACCTCTGGACAGGTGTCGACCTCTGGAGCGTGCCACTGAAATTTTGCCGTGCCAGCCTAGCTGAACTTTTCTTTTCTTCATGAGTCGACCTTTGGTGGTCGACCTTTGGCAAGGTGTCGACCTCTGGTGGTCGACCTCTGGTCTGAATTTTTCTGAAACTCTGGAGAGGTGCGTGCCATGCTTGAGTTTCTCTAAGCCTTTATTTCTTTTGTCAATTGCTTCTTAATAATAAGGTCCAATATGAGAAACTTGATTTTGTTCAAGATAGAAGAGCTCTTTTCCAAATCAGGCAAGCTTGGTTTCATCATTGTACTCTTGATACTCTTTTTGAATAACCTAAGTCCTGAAACTTTATCTTGAAATGAAACATTAGTCCAAACATATACTCAACCTTTTGTTAATAATCAAAACTAAGGATCCAAAGCCAACACTTGGGTACTTAAAAAACTACGTGATTATTTTGTAGTAATGTCTTGCAACCCAGAATACAAAGAAAAGATGGTATCTGGATAGCAGATGTTCAAGATATATGACATGTGACAAGAAACAATTCATCACCCTAGAAATGAAGGATGGAGGATTGGTCACTTTTGGTGACAATGCTAAGGGGAAGATAATTGGCATTGGTAAGTTTAGAATTACCCCTTCCACATTTATTGAAAATGTATTGCTAATTGACAAATTGAAGGACAATTTATTAAGTATAAGTCAATTGTATGATAGAGGCTTCAAGGTTGTCTCTGAATCTTTGATGTGCATTATAACTAACTCACTTGATTAGCACTAAGCTCATTGGTCAAAGACTTGGAAACATATATGTGGTAGATTTGAATGATCTAGCCATGCCTAGTAGTACAAGTCTAGTGGCAATGAATGCTAAAACTAATAAGTCTAGCTTACTTTGGCATAGTAAAACAGGCCATGCTAGCATGCATACAATTGCTAAATTAATTTTCAAAGATCTAGTTAGAGGTTTACTAAAATTCAAAATTGATTTTTAACATGTTTGTGATGCATGCTAGTTTGGTAAACAAATTAGGGAGAATTTTAAATCAAAAAATATGGTTTTCACTTCTAGACCTCCACGTGGACCTATTTGTACCAACTAGGATAACAAGCCTAGGTGGTATGAAATATGGACTTGTGATAGTAGATGATTTTTCAAGATTTACTTGGATCTTATTTATTGCACACAAAGATGAAGCTTTTAAAGTTTTTCAAAAGTTTCATAAAAAGGTTTAAAACCAGAAAAAATCTTTCAGTTATTTCTATTAGAAGTGACATGGCACAGAATTTGAAAATCAGTACTTTGAAGAATATTGTACTAAGCACGACATTGATCATAACTTCTCCGCTCCTAGAACACCACAGTAAAATGGTGTTGTAGAGAGGAAGAATAGGACATTGGAAGAGATGGCCCATACAATGTTATATGAAGGCAATCTTCCAAGGTACTTTTGAGCAGAAGCTGTGAACACTGCATGCTATATTTTGAACCATGTTTTGATAAGACCGATTTTAAAGAAAACTCCCTATGAGCTTTGGAATAACAAAAAATTAAGCATTCATTATTTTCATGTATTTGGTTGTAAATGCTTTGTGTTGAATAATGAAAAGGATAACCTAGAAAATTTGATGCTAAATCTGATGAAGCAATTTTTCTTGGTTATTCAACACTAGCAAAGCTTATAGAGTATTTAATAAAAGAACATTGACTGTTGAAGAATCTGTTCATGTTATTTTTGATAAATCTAACCCCTCACCTTCTAGAAAAGAAGAGTGCATTGACAATAATACAGGTGAAATTGATAAAGCTATGGAAGATATGAGCCTAAAGGACAAACCAACTCAAGAAGGAGAAGATATAGTAAGTAAAGATCATGGTGATCTACTAAGAGAATGGAGGTATGTAACTTCACATCCTAAAGATTTGATTATAGGTGATCCCTTACAAGGTGTTAGGACTAGGTCATCACTTAGAGATGCACATGATTACCTAGCATTTGTTTCATAAGTAGACCACATAGTATAAAACAAGCTAAAAATGACCTCAATTGGATGATGGCCATGCATGAAGAACCTAATCAATTTAAAAGAAATAATGTATGGACGTTAGTGAAAAGACCATCGGATCATCCTGTCATAGGAACTAAATGGGTTTATAGGAACAAAATAAATGGA
This sequence comes from Areca catechu, assembly GCA_021397845.1. NCBI lineage: Eukaryota > Viridiplantae > Streptophyta > Magnoliopsida > Arecales > Arecaceae > Areca > Areca catechu. Next base: position 121,456,976 of record CM038043.1, read on the forward strand.
AAGGGCCAAGTAATTAGAAAAAAAGTAGATTAGTAGCTAAAGGGTATAATCAAGAAGAAGGAATATATTTTGATGAAACTTATGCACCCATAGCAAGATTAGAAGCGATTAGACTGTTGCTTGCATTTGCTTGCTACATGAATTTCAAATTATTTCAAATGGATATAAAAAGTGCATTTTTGAATGGACTTATTTCAGAAGAAGTTTTTGTAGAACAACCACCAGGTTTTGAAAATCATGCTCTTCCAAATCATGTTTTCAAACTTAACAAACAAATGTATAGATTAAAACAAGCACCTAGAGCATGGTATGATAGATTAAGCAAATTCTTACTTGAAAATAATTTTGTTAGAGGAAATGTAGATATAACTTTATTCATTAAGAACAAAGAAAATGATATGTTAGTTGTATAAATTTATGTAGATGATATTATTTTGAAGCAACTAATGAGAATCTATGTAAAGAATTTACTGAGCTTATGCAGGACAAATTTGAAATGAGCTTGATGGATGAACTGACCTACTTCCTTGGACTCCAAATTAAGCAACAAAAGAAGGAATTTTTATCAACCAAGCAAAGTACATCAAGGAAATCATTAAGAAGTTTGATATGGAGTCAGCCAAAGAGATGAGCACACCCATGAGCCCCTCCTACAGACTAGACAAAGATGAAGATGGACACAACTATGATCAAGAGCTTTATCGAGATATGATTGGATCACTGTTGTATTTAACTACTAGTAGGCCTGATATCTTGTTTAGTATATGTATATGTACTAGATTTCAATCAAACACTAAAAAATCATATATACTTGCTGTTAAAAGAATCATAAGATATCTAAAAGGAACAAGTAATATAGGTGTATGGTATTCTAAGCAATCTTCATTAAATCTGATTGGATTTGCTAATGCTGATTATGGTGGTGTAAAATTGATAGAAAAAGTACTAGCGGTACTTGTCAATTTCTAGGATTGAACTTAACTTCATGGCATTGTAAGAAACAAAACTCTATATCACTGTTTACTGCTAAGACAGAGTACGTAGCTGCAGGGAGTTATTGTGCACAAGTGCTTTGGATTAAGCAACAACTACAAGGCTATGGTGTTATTCAAACTAAAATACCTATCAAATGTGATAACACAAGTGCTATTAATTTGACAAAGAATCCAATTCAGCATTCTAGAACAAAACATATAGAAATTAGACATCACTTTATTAGGGATCATGTATAAAATGAAAATATTGAACTTGAATTTGATCCAACTGAAAATCAACTCGCTGACATCTTTATTAAGCCACTTAATGAAGAAAGATTTCAAATGATTAAAGGAGAATTAGGTTTATGTGACCCATTTTAGATTTTGACCTAATTTCTTCTATTTTAAGGAAAATTATCTAGAAGACCTCCATAACCAAATGAAGTAGATACCCACCTTATTTAGTGTGTTCTTAGAGCTAGGCACCTTTTTATTGGAGTTTTGGAGCTTTTTTATTAATTCTTGCTCGACCCGACTCGAGCAAACTAGGTTCTGGTCGAGCCGACTCAGATGTCGGGATAAGCTTTTTTATATAAGCCGTAGGATCAAACCTAGGGCATATGTTTCCTGTTGAACCTTAGCCAAGCTATAAAAAAACCTTTCCAACCTAGGGACTCCACCCCACTTTCCTTAGATTCACTCAATCCATCTTCCATACCATTGATTTATCCCAGATGGCAGCCAAAAGAGCGGTTGCTAAGAGGCCTAGACGAGCGGAATCAAGCGGCCAAAGGAAAGAAAGACTAAATGCCATGATGAAGATGAGCCAACCCAAGCTCAACAGCAAGAAGAAGAAAGGAATGTGCCTCCACCACCTCCAAGACAAATTATTCAGATGGATAATCGACCCGTTACTAGTGGAAGGAAGGTAAACTTTACTTTTTTTGGGAATTTAGGGATAAGAATTGGAGATTAGATTGAAGGTCAAGGTTGGGATCACTTTTGTTCTTTAGATATACCAACCTACCCGAGTCTTGTTAGAAACTTTTTTGAGTATTTGTCATTTGGTGAAAACTGTATGAATAAAATGTTAAGGGAATAAGAATTGTAGTGAATGAAGAAGTAATTGGTAGAGTTTTGAGAATGCCTAATGAAGGGAGAAATCATTTGGTTTTAAAGGACAAGTAGAAAACCCTGAGGATCATATTGGAGTAGAGAAATGTTAATGAAATCTCAACTGTTTAGGCTAAATCTTATCATTGGTGATGAGATTGTTGCATAATATGATCAGCAGAATATTTTACCAAGGACCGGGTGCTTCAACCGGGTCAGTGAGCATGATATGGTTTTTATGCAGCACATGATTAAGGGGGATGCCCTCAATCTGCTATCCATTATGCTTGCTCAGATGCAGGACATAGCCTAAAAGGCTAAGGCCTGCTTACCTTACAGTATGGCATTTACGCTACTATTCAGAGATTCAGGAGTTGACTTGATAGATGAGGATAGGAGACTGCTGTACCATATTATACTTATTCAGTGAAGTCCCTATAGAGGATGGGCTACCATCAGGTTGAGGGATTCTGGACCAAGAAAGTATCAGGTTAGAGAGTGGTTCACCAGTCATCAGATGAGGATGAGGAGGCATTTTGTAATGATTAGGCTCCGACCTAAATGATTTCCACCAGGAACCGTTAAGAAGCTTCATGCTCGTGGGGCGGGTCCCTTTAAAGGGATTAGGAGAATGTGCCCTAATGCCTATATGCTAGAATTACCTCTGAATTATGAAATTAGCTCGACATTCAATATCTCTGGCTTAGTCGAGTATAGAGAACCCGCAAACATACCCAGTGAGCCATTTGGACCTGACCTCCCTTTTGAGAGTGAACCTGAACCTGAGTATCCACCTCAAAATATACCTGAGCGAGGAGAGCGGATTGAGCGTGTCCTGGTTGACCAAGCCATCACTACCTGGGGCAAGGGCTATCAACGTTACTTGGTCCGATGGCAAGGCCGACCCAAATCCGATGACTCGTGGATCACCCAGGAGGACTTGCAGTGCATCGACCTCGACATCTTGGAGAGGTACCAGAGCCAAACCAACCCTTACTCGACAGGGTCGAGTTCCTCCCACCCCGGGAGAACTAGTGTGGGCACCAAGATCTGACAGAGGCTCCTCAACCCTCTGTAGATCTCAGATTAGGGTTCCACTTCTGTGAGTCCTGTAATAAGGCTATGAGCCAAAGTAATTTTATAATTTCTAGTCTTGTACCTTGACCAATTTGGATAAAGTCTAGGTCATGGGTCCTGTATTTATTTTTGGTTCGAGTCTGAGTTTGGATTTGGCCCAAGCCCAATTGAAGTCAACCTGGCTCTCAAGACCCAGTCAAGTCCTTATGGGCCACCCACCTCTTGCACTTGGAAAGATGCCAACACAGGTGCCACCTCAGCCACCTATGTGGTGCCACATCTGTTGCCACTTGGGCAGCCAGGGAAGGAAACAAGGAGGCACCCTCATGCATTCCACATGCCGCTCCTTGCCAAATTGCTCTTGGGCGACCTTGGAAGGAGGAGACATCATCCCCCTCTTCCCTCCCCCACATCATGCCATGATCCATCAAAATATGGTGCGTTGAAGATCCTTGAAGAGACCAAGCCACAAAGCAAGCCCTCTTCCAAGCCTTCTTCCCAAAGTGTTCATGCAAGAATTGGAAGGTCACACTCCCCTCTCTAAGCCTTCAACCTTGCAATGCCCAAAGCTCCCTCCATGTGGTCGGCCATGAATCTCTCCAAAGTGGGCATTGAAGGATCCAAGGAAGCACATCCCTTCAAGCAAGCCTTGTTCCACTTTTTCTTCCCAAAATGAGCATGCAAATAAAGGAAGTCAAGAGGCCAATCCCCCTCTCCAAGCCCTCCCACATGCCACGCCCAAAGTTCCCTCCATTTGGTCGGCCATGAAGAATCTTACCCATCCATGTGGGCGCTAACTTTTGGGTTGTATTTTGGGTTCAAGGGTTTTGAAAATTTTTGAATTCAAATAGGCCTTGGGTGCCTATTTAAAGGACCCAACCCCTCCATTGTAAAGCTATTGAATGATGGAATGAAAAAAAAGTTTGAGTTTGTTCCTCCTCCAACCATTGTCTCCTAGACTAGGTTTGAGTGAAGTTGCTTTCATCCCCAGGGACGTCGAGTGGTGTGAGGCCACCTGTCCGTCGCCCCAGGGTGTCGTGAGTCCTTCGTCCTTCATGGACGTCGAGTGGTGTGAGGCCACAATCCTTCATCCTCCGGGATGTCATAGGGTGCGAGGCTCCAAGTTATCTCCATCTTCGACTTCGGAATCCAGCCGGACACCAGGCTCGAAGCCCCTTCTCAACCCCATCTCAGTCCCTTTTTGTGCATCTCTGCATTTCGCTAATCCTTATTTTGTTTGCCTATAGGTCCTCCCTGGCATCTCGGGCACCGGAGACAGTCGGCTTTGCCATCATGACCTTCTGACCGAAAGCCAGTGCTTCCACGGGTTCGACTGCTCGGGCATCTAGGCCGCATCCTTCGAGTTGAGCGATCTCTGCATCAGGCGCTTCAGACGTGCGAGGTTTGCTCTCTCTATCTCCTAAGTAGGTATTGTATTTTGAGCTAGTCCTACCAGGGTTTCTTAATCCCGGGATCCTGTTTTTGTTTTCACTATTAAGGGATCTGAACTGCTAGCGTAAGCTTCCATATTCATTTCTCTTATTTATAGTTTTTTGCTTGTGATCGGGAATCAAAACCCTAAGAAAACATATAAAACTCATCAACCATAAAAAAAAAATTCCTTGCATCATAAGCATCCATCCTAGCATCCCTAGCCCTCCCCTTACGCCACACCATTCTTGGTATCAGAGCTTTATTCCACATCATAAATTCTCCCTTGACTTGATTTACAACCAGCTGGGAGTCTGAGAAGGCCCGGAGTTGCCGAACTCCCAAATTCTTGGCAATCCGAAGTCCGGCAAGCAAGGATTCGTATTCGGCCTAGTTGTTAGAAGCATGGAAGGAGAACCGAAGTGCGTATTCTATGATATGGCCGTCAGGTTTGGCCAACATAAGTCCAGCCCCGCATCCAGTAGCATTGGAAGCTCCGTCCACATGAAGCACCCAAACGGACTTCGTCTCCTTCGGGACTTCATCTTTTGCCGAAGATGCTTCGTCTTCGGACCTCCAGGTGCATTCTACCAAGAAATCGGAGAGCACTTGGGCCTTCATAGCCACTCGAGGTTGAAAACTGATGTCAAATTCACTTAACTTCATAGCCCACTTGGATATCCTTCCAGAGGTGTCCGGAGATCGGAGAACGGCCTTGAGGGGCTGATCAGTCATCACCACAATAACGTGGGCATGGAAATACGACCGTAGTCACTTCACCGCAATCACCAGAGAGTAGATCAGCTTCTGCATCCTTGCATATCGTGTTTCGGTATCATGCAGAACTTTACTGATGTAGTAGATCGGCTTGTAGGATCCATCCTCATCTCTCCAGACGAGGACCGAGCTAACTGCTTCATCTGAAGCAGAGAGGTACAGGTAGAGTACCTCACCTTCTTGTGGTTTGGAGAGTAGCGGCGGGGTTTCCAGGTACTTCTTTAACTCCTTAAAGGCAGCACGACAGTCTTCTGACCATTCAAAGCCCTTTGACTGTCGAAGTACCTTGAAGAATGGGAGGCATTTCTCAGTTGACCGAGAAATGAATCTGCTTAGGAAGGCAATTCTCCCTGTTAATTGCTGGACTTCCTTTTGCAGGAGGGATGTCTCATATCCTTTAGGGCTTGGATCTTCTCAGGATTTGCCCGAGGTGACCCCAAAGGTGCACTTTGCCGGGTTTAGCTTCATGTGGTAGCACCGTAGAGCACTGAATACTCCTCCAAGTCGTGGATGTGATCTTTTCGTAGGAGGCTTTTGACGATCATGTCATTAATGTAGGCTTCCATGTTTCTCCCTAGTTGCTTTTCGAACACCTTGTTGATTAACCTTTGAAATGTGGCCCCAGCGTTCTTGAGGCCGAATGGCATCATCTTGTAGCAGTAGAGACCTTTGTCAGTGATGAAGGCCATCTTTCCTTCATCTTGTGGATCCATTCTAATCTGGTTATAGCCAGAAAAAGCATCCATGAAGCTCAGTAACTGGTGGCCGGCAGTAGCGTCGATTAGTTGATCAATCTTCGGGAGAGGAAAGCTATCTTTTGGGCAAGCCTTATTAAGATATGTGTAATCGATGCAGATCCTCCACTTGCCACTAGCTTTCTTCACCATTACCACATTGGCCAACCACTCTGGGTAGTGGGCCTCTTGGATGAACCCTACTTTAAGGAGTTTGCCGACTTCTTCATCCATGGCTTTCTGTCTTTCAGAAGCGAAGCTCCTTTTCTTCTGCCGCACTGGCTTGTACCTTGGGGTAACTTCTAGCTGATGAGTGATTACTTCGGCAGGAATCCCTGGCATATCCGAAGCTGACCAGGCAAAGACGTCAGCGTTGTCTCTAAGGAAACGGATCAGCTCCGTTCTGGTTTCCTCATCAAGGGTACTCCCGATCTGCACAACTCTGGTGGGGTCTTCCTTTGTCAAAGGTACCAGGACAGTTTTCTCCATGGGTTCACCAGAGCCTATAGTTGTATCCCTCAGATCAGCTGGTCTGGGGTTGCAGGATCGTTGTTGTGCCTGTCTTGTATCATCAGACAATGCCATGCCGCTCTTCAGTCTCCTCTAGCTTCTTCGACATCGTTCTTGGTGGGGAAGCTTACCAGGAGATAATGAGAGGAGATCACAGTTCGAAACCTGTTCAAGGCGGGCCACCCCAGAATGATGTTGTATGCTGAGGGGATCCAGACCACCGTGAAGTTGATCGGCAGTGTCTTTTGTCGAGGTTCAATGCAAGGGTTATAGGCAAAACTATTTCTCCCTCGGCGTGAACTTGATTGCCCCCAAAACCAGAGAGCAGTATGTGGGATCTTCGTAGTTGATGTCTAGGCAAACACATTTTAGAGAATGCATCGTAAATCAAGACATCAGTCAAACTTCCATTATCAACAAGGATTCGCTGTACATCATAATTGGCCACAACGACCGAGATTATAAGGGGATCATCGTGCGGGAACCGAACTCCCGTAAGGTCATCATCGGAGAAGAGAATAGCATTATTGTCCTTGAGTCACTTTGGAGCATCGTCCTCATCCCATCTCCAGTTGGTAGGCCAGTGTATCATCCCTACACCTCCATTGGTGGGCCTTTGATTCGGCAGTTCGGCCTCTTCGGGAGGTGGCTGGGGAACAGTTGCTTCCGACCGAGGTCCTTAGCGACAAATATACCATCCCAAATACCCTCTCTTGATGAGATCCTCAATTGCATCCTTCAGCTGGATGCACTCTTCAGTGTTGTGGCCATGGTCTCGGTGGAATCGGCAATACTTGTTCCTATTCCTTATGGAAGAGGAGGCCTTCATGGGACGGGGCCATTGGAGATAATTTTCTTTCTCTATCTCCATGAGGATCTTCTCTCGAGGGAGGTTGAGGGGGGTGTAGGAGTCGAATCTTCCTCCCGATGCTCTAGGCCTGGGAGGACTTCTTCAGCGGTTTGTATATTTGCCGCCATTATTATTGAAAATTGGGGGACCTTGTCCCTTGTTGTTCTTCTTTTTTGAAGGGGGCTTCCCTTCAATCAGTCATCGGTTAGCCGCCTGCTCTTCAGCATCGGCGTATTTCTGAGCTCTTAACAAGAGCTCAGCGTAGCTTTTAGGAAACTTCTTATCCAGGAAAAAGGTAAGCCTGGACGTACGAAGTCTCTTCTTCAATACAGACATGGCCACATGCTCGTTGAGATCAGGGATCTCAAGTGTGCCTGCATTAAACCTGGAGATGTAGTCTCGCAGGCTTTCTCCTTCATTATGATGAAGGAGGAATAGTGTGTCCGTATTCCGGGGAGTCTTGTGGCAGGTCCTGAAATGTAAGACAAACAGTTTTTCTAGCTTATAAAAAGAGTCAATGGTACCTGGGCGCAGGCTCGAGTACCACATCCGAGCAGCTTTCTTCTAGGTAGCCGGGAGTGCAAGCCAGTACATCACGTCCGAAGTTCCTTGGATCATCATATGGGCCTTGAAATTGTTCAAGTGGCCGAGGTGATCGGATGTGCCATCATAGGATTCCATCTGGGGAACCCTGAAGTGTCGAGGAATAACTTCGGCCATGATACGATCGATGTAGGGTGGGCGTAGATCACCCACAATCAAATCATCAGGATCCTTCAGATCCTGCATTCTCTATTCCCGCGCCTTCGCCATCTCTGATTCGATGGCTCTGAATCTCCCATCGTAGTCGGGAGTCTTCTTCGACTCCCTCTCCATGGAGGTGGAGTCTTCGGAGGAGGTGAGGGAGTTTGCCTAGGTCTTTTCCCTTTCTATGGAGAATCAGCGGACCTAGGCAATCTCGAAGTTCGGCCTTCGGGAGAGGGCCGAGAATGGGGGGAGGGATGTGTAGGATCCTTCCATGTGGCTCTCTTCCTTCGGGACTGAGAGCTATGTCTGGAGGCGGCCGGTGGATTTTCCACCGTAAAAGCTTGGTTATGAAAGTCCTGAACCATGGCCGTGAGGTTGGTGACCTGGTTCACAAGGGCTTCAAATTGTTGTAATCCCACAACAACTGTGGAGGTGGGGCATCGTTCTCCTCCATGGGCGTGCCCCCTTGGGACGGAGCACGACTTCGACTTGTAGAAGCTATCTGAGTCTTTCCTCTCGCCATCGGGAACTCCTTACTTCTCCTTGTTTAGGAGGGAGCCTAAAGAGTGCTATGTTGCCCCCTTCCTGGCATGCCAATCTATTGGCATGGAGTCCTTGTATCGACCGGTCAGAGCTGCTGTACTACAGGACTGCTCCCTGATTCACCTGCAAAATAGGTCCCTTGCCGCTCCGGCGGGGGACACTTCAATGCCTAAGTCAGAGGCAGATCCTAGCCACAGAATGGGGAAGAAAGTTGGGAACGAGAGGAAAAGGCTCTTAGAGAATGTGTAAGTGTATGAGTATGTGCATCTGTGCGTACCTCCCGAGCAATTCCCCTTACCGTTATTTAAATGGAGATGTCCGACCTGCGGCCCCCCTCTTTTTCCAGTGATTGAGTTAATTTCTCTCCATGATTGGCGATCGTGGGTTGTCATTGAGCAATTCTGGCCAGACCGGAGGCGTGGCTGCTGGAGTTACGCGCCATGATCATGGCTTGGAGATTGTCGATAGTAACAGTTGGTTACTGTTGCCTATCTAGGCCAGATTATGGTCCCATCTTCAGATTTCCCCTATTTATGGAGATTCTCGATCGGAGACTTCGTCCTCTGCATGGGTCGAAGACTTGGTGTCTACACAGACGTCATCCGAAGATCATGTCTTCGGAAGTCGTCGAGAGTCTTGTTCTTTAGTTAGGGCCAAAGACATCATCCGAAGATCTAACACTTGGATGTCGTAGACCGGTGAGAAGCCTTGGGTTGCCTGTAGTTGGCCTGACCTCTCCTGGTCCGAAGTCAGTGGTATGGAGAAAAGGTCTTCAGTGAACCGAACTAGTGTTCAGTTCGTACCTGAACCGGGATACCCCGATAATAAGTATGTCATCGACATTCAAGACCAAGAAGGTAATGGCACTCTCACTTGTCTTCTTACATACACATGGCTCATCCATATTCTTGATGAAACCAAATTCATTAATAATTTCATCAAAACAAATGTTCCAACTCCTTGATACTTGCTTTAATCCATAAATAGATTTTCTAAACTTCTAAACTTGGTTTGGTATCCCACTTGAGACAAAACCCTCTGGTCGTGATATATAGACTTTTTCCTCAAGATTTCCATTGAGGAATGTAGTCTTAATATCCATCTACCAGATCTCATAATCATAGTATGCAGCAATGGCAAGTATAATCCTAATGAACTTGAGCATGGCAACTGGCGAAAAAGTTTCATCATAGTCAATACCATGCTTTTGTTTGAAACCTTTTGCTACCAACCTAGCCTTGTAGGTTTCTATTTGCCCATCTGCTCCAATCTTCCTCTTGAAGATCTATTTGCAACCTATTAGGATAATTCTCTTAGGTGGGTTAACCAAGGTCCAAACCTGGTTGTCATACATGGAGTCCATTTTGGATTTCATGGCATTGAGCCATTTGTCAGAGTTCTTACTCATTACTACATTCATATAGGTCAATGGATCATCATCTTCAATGATGCTGGTTTAATTATTATTTCCAATCACAAAATCATATCTAAGAGGTGCTTCCCGTACTCTTCCAAATTCCTTTTTAACATAAGCTGGACAATCCCAAATCTTAAGATGTTTAAGACTTGGTTCCTTGCCATTCCACAATTCATATAGAGTGTTGGTACTGATTTTGATCGTACCCTATTTAATATTAACATATCAGCAGTTTCTAGGGCATATCCCCAAAAAGATATTGAAAGATCTATGAAGCACATTATGGACCTTACCATGTCAAACAAGGTACAATTCTTCCTTTTTGCTACACCATTTAATTATAGTATATATGGAGGTATCAATTCAGAGAGAATACCATTTTTCTTAAGATGATTAAGAAACTCACTAGATAAGTATTCTTCTCCTGTATTAGATCAAAGGACTTGAATACTTTTTTCAGTTTGTTGCTCAACCATATTTTGACACTCTTAAAATTTATCAAAGGCTTCGGATTTATGTTTCTTGGAATACACATATCCAAACCTAGATAAATAATAAATAACTGTGATGAAATAAGAGTATCCTCCTCTAGCCTGAGTTGAGATAGGTCCATATACATCTGAATGTATTAACTCTAACAACTTAGTTATCCTTTTTCCATGTCCAGTGATTGGAGACTCGGTCATTTTACCTATGAGGCAAGATTCACAAGTTCCTAATGATTTATAATCATAAGGGCCAAAGAAATTATTTTTGTATAACTTGTTAATCCTTGACTCACTTATATGACCTAATCAGCAATGCCAAAGGAATGTTTTATTAGTATCATCTCTCTTTCTCTTTTTGTTTTCTATAAGAAATACTTCATCATTGAGCGATAGAATTAAAAGACCATTCACAAATTTATCCATTCCATAAAAGTCATTAGAATGAAAAATGGAGCAACCATTGCTCTCAACTTTTATTTAAAAACCTTGTCTTAATAACAAAGGTACTGGAATAATATTCCTAACAACATCTGGAATGAAATAACAATCTTTTAATTCTAATATCTTTCCTGAAGGCAAGAATAACATGGAGGTTTCAATAGCTTTTGCATGAATGGCCTCTCCACTCATGCCATAAAGCTCGAAGTCACCTTTCTTCAATCTTCTAATCTTGTGGAGTCCCTGCAAAGATTTGCATATGTGAGATCCACATGCGATATCTAATATCCATGAATCAGAAGTTGAAGAACTCAATAATAATAAGCTTGTTTGTATCATAAACAAACCTCTTGATACTCCACTAGCATCTTACTTCAAACATGCAAGGTATATTTTATAGTTCTTCCAATGTCCCTTCTTGCCATAGAAGAAATAGGATCTATCATTAGAAGACCTCTTTGCCTTCTTCCTCTTTTTGATGCTCTTCTTCGAGTTCAGCTTTTTCTTTGAACTTGATGCGGGATGTTATCATGCAAGAGATTAACATAAAGTAATGGCAGATTAAGAGAGCAATGATTTCAGATTTTTATATGGTATTGCTTCCCAAAAAGAGTAAGAATAGGCAAAGGTTGTTTATGTGAGGACTAAAGTAACTACCCGTAGATTATGATTCAACTAATTAATAAAGAACATAGGATCCTAGGGTTGACAGAACACTAATTAGAACATGCTCTTTCTTCAACAAATCAGAACTTATGAGAAGGGGTGGATTTTCTTACTAGGCAATGATTGTTTTCCTCTTGAAAGGTGGGATCACACAGCTCTCAGGACTGGCACCTAGAGGAAGAAGCTATCTTCCTGTTGATGTCCCAGCTTTTCTTCAGATGGTTCTGAAGGCAAGGGGACTTCCTTTAAGGATCGTAACACCTAAGAGATCCTGCAAACACCAAAGATTAGAGACCAATGAAGTAGAAAAAATATGAGGAAGAGAGTTGGAAGTAGAGAGGGGGCAGAAGAAGAGGATGAAGGTGCTTGGCGTGGAGAAGAGGCTGCATTGCTAGGTGAGGATGGCAGCTTGGTTTCTTGAAGATGGTGGCTCGGTTGCTTGAAGATTGGGTTGGCTAGGGGACTTGGAATAGTTTTTGGGCCTCTCACCCTCTCCCTCACGGAGTGTCAATGCTTAAGAGCATAGAAGTAGAAGAAGAAGACTCTTTTCTTTTCATTCAATAAATTATTCTCATACATGAAGAAGGGAGGGGCTTTTATAATTCACCCTAACCCTTGAATTACTTGGAAATAAAATAAAAGAGGGGAGGCACCACATTATTTCCTTGTAGGTGGAATGAAACATGGAGAGGATCAAGGGATGGTGCCACATATCTTCCATAAAGGGATGGGTGGCATCATGAAACATGGAAAGAAATTCATGAAACATGGAAAGAGTAGGGAGGTGCCATATAAGAATTTGGATGCCATATAATTCCTTTCATATTTCTTGGGCGGCTAACATCTTCCATGAGGGGTGCTGATCTGCTTCTTTTTATGCTGGGATGACTTGAAGAAAATCCTAGGCTGCCTTAATTGAGTAGATGGCACCTACCGTGACTGGGACTCCATGTGGCTGCTAAGGTGGCCACTAAATGTGGTGTTGAGGTGGCTTGGATCTTCAACTTCTTGATTATAGACTTTGACTCAAGTGAAATAAGTCAAGACTTGACTCAATTAAAAGATTACATGACTCATATTGGAGATAAGTGAATCTGATAAAACTCGATTACAATACTTAAAGTAAAACTAACATAAATGACTAATGGAACTCAAATGGACTGATAGGACTCAAAAGTCTAACTACATCAATCAGAAATCCATAATGAGCTCAGCAATCTCTGTCTGATCTTGGTGCCCGTACTAATTCTCCTGGGGTGGGAGGAACTCGATCCTATCGAGCAAGGGTCAATCCAGCTCTGGTACTGCTCTAATATGGTGAGGACACCAGAGGCACCAAAATAAGACAGAGGCTTCTCAACCCTATGTGGATCAATTAGCAGCATTTGAGTCCATTGTAATAAAGCTAAGTTGTCTTTATTTAAGTCCTGTATTAGTCAGCTCATGTTGAGCTAGTTCAGTCCAGTGCTAGTCAGCTCATGTTGAGCTAATTTTATTTTTGAGTCCTATCCAAGTACACTGAAGACTCAAGACCACATCATACAAGTGAAGACCAAGTCCAACCCAGCCTGAAGATTTGAAGACCTCAGGAGGAGAAATCAGAAACCCTGATTCCTTGCAGATGCCCTCTAGATGCCCAGATTCCCTTCCAGATGCCAAAGTATATTCATAAACCAGGGCATCCATGATTCTAGAGGTCCATCTGCATCCTAGCCCAAAGAAATCAAGCCCAGGTGCCAAGCCCAAGTCCTTAAGAAGCAAGATACTAGGGAATATTCCTGCTACCTGGCTACCAGGCCACCCCAGCTTTCAGAGGCCCAGCCCATGTGCCCGAGCCCCTTTGGGCCGGCCCCTTGCTGCTCCTAGAAGCCCAACACGTCCCCCTAGGCATCCTTGGAGTGTTGACCAAGTCAAGAGAGGAGGAGAGAATTTTTAGGGATTTTTTCTACCTAATGTTTCCTTATTTTCTAGCTAGGGTTTGAGAAGGAAAAGGATTCTTATGTAATGTCTAATGTACCCTTACTTGGAGCCCAAGACTAAGGGTCTATTTAAAGGACCCTAGTCTCTTGTATGAGAACTAATTTTGATATATGAATTAAAATTTGAGTTCTCTTCAATTGCTATGCGGTACCCTGCTGTGTGCATAAAGGGGTTTTGAGAGTTTCTTCTTCCCGGTGTTGCAACTGCCTCCAGCAATCATCCAGCCTCCTCTTCCCACGCCCTTGCTGCCTTGTTTCTAATTTTTTTCTTGTGCTCCTAACCTTGTTTTCTCACCCCTGATGGTTGTTTGCAGGCCCCCGATTTCCTATGAATCCAACAACTTCAACCGGGCCGCAATCGGACCATCAAGCAAAAAGCCAGGTATCCACGGGTCTTTGGCTCGGTTTTCCAGGCCGCATCCATCGAGGAACGAGAGATCCCTTTGCTGCGATCTTCATCAGGTGCTTCAGACATTGTCAGGTACACCCCCTTTTCCACCAGTAATTTTATTGTAGGAGAACTTGCCCTAATCGAGGCTTCTCAGCTCCGGTGATCCATCTTTATTGCTTTCTTAGGTCCTAATCTGCATGCTTAGCTTCTAAGTTTTATATAGAATTCCCTACAACTTATTTTGATCCAATTTTTGGAATTTAATCACTTAACTCCACATATAAAACACAAAAAAATAATTGCATGCATATTAGTCCCGCATCATAATAGGTCTAGGTCGAGGTGCTGCAAATCTTCTCGAGTGATCCATGAATCCTTAGATACTGGTTGACCTTGCCAACGAACCAAATAATGTTGGTAGCCTTTTTTCGGGTATTGATGGCTTGGTCATTTAGGATACGCTCAATCCCTTCTCCTTTCCTAGGTAAATTTATTGGTGGACACTCAGGTATGGGTTCACTCTCAAGAATAGGGTTAGGTCCAAAAAGCTCACTAGGTATCATTACTGGCTCCCTATACTCAACTAGGTCTGAAAAATTGAAGGTTGAGCTAATGCCAAATTCGGGAGGTAACTCGAACACATAGGCACTAGGTCCAACTTTCTTTATCACTTTGAAGGGTTTAGCTCCATGGGCATGTAAATTTTTCACGGTCCCCAAAAAAATTGCTCAAGCCTAAGCCTAATCATCACATAATCTTCCTCAGCAAATTCTTTAACTCTTTTATGAGAATTAGTCATATTTTTATAAGTATCATTGCTCAAATTAATCTTGTTGCTAATTTCCTCATGCAGATTTCTAACATGCTGTGCAAATGATTCAATTGACTCAGAGACTCGTGCATGTGCAAAGGGATTAGGTCTATGGGTCTCTTAGGCTTATAACCATGGATAATTTCAAATGGGTTCTTGCCTGTGGACCTATTAACTGAGTTGTTGTAGGTGAATTTGGCTATGCAAAAGGTCCCAATTTCTAGTGTTTTCATCTACAAGATATCTCAACAAGTTTCCAAGGCTTCGATTCACTACTTCAGTTTGGCTATCAGTTCGAGAGAGGTAGGAGGTAAGAATTTTTGAGCTTAGTTCCTAACATGTTCCAGAGAGTTTTCCAAAAGTAACTCATGAATCAGACATTCCTATCAGATACAGTGGCTTTTGGCAGGCCATGTAACCTAACTACTTCATCTAAGAAAAGTTTGGCCACCTTGGAGGCATATAAGACTTGGGAACAGGGTATAAAATGAACCATCTTGGAAAATCTATCGACCACAAACATAGATTGAATCATGTCTCCCCTGGGTTTTAGGCAATCCTAACACAAAATCTATACTAAGGTCTTGCCAAGGACAATCGGGCATAGGAAATGGGATGTAAAGGCCAGTGTTTTGCCTTTGTTGTTTGGCAACAGCACAAGTTCGACATCTAGCCACAATCTAGGCAACGTTTCTTTTAAGACTTGGCCAATAGAACTGGTCTTCAACTATTATAATGGTCTTGTTCCTATCAAAATGACCAACTAGATCTCTTGCATGGGTTTCCCAAACTAGAAATTCTCTAAGGGAAGTCCTGGGGATACATAACTTGTTATCCTTAAAGAGGTAGCCATCCTGATGGGCATACTCACTATGTGAACTAGACGGTCCTTGTTTCACAGATTGATATATCTCACTAAAGTAGGGATAGGTCTCATATTCCTCTTCCAGTTTGTCAAATCCTATGACTTCAGTTCTAACAGAAGTCAAGAGCATGGACCATCGGGCTAGGGCATCAGCGACTTTATTTTCAGTACCAACACGTTGTTTCAAAACAAAAGTGTAAGATTGAATGTATTCTACCCACTTACTGTGCCTAGGGTTCAGTTTTTTCTGGAAATTAAGGAATCGGAGTGCCTCATGATCAGAGTATAAAACAAACAACTACAGTAGTAGGTAATGTCTCCAATATCTTAGGGCTTGAACTACCATATAAAATTCCTTATCATAAGTCGAGTACCTAAGCTTAGCCTCATTCAATTTCTCACTAAAGAAGGCTATGGGATAATTTTCTTGACTTAGGACTCCTCCTATACCAACTCCAAAAGCATCACAAGCAACCTCAAAAATCTTTGAAAAATTGGGTAACCTCAAAATGGGTGCTTGGGTCATCTTTTCCTTAATATCTAGGATGGCTTTATCTGTAGCTTTAGTCCACTCAAAGATTCCCTTCCTAATGCAATCAGTGATGGATGCAACTATAGAGCTAAATCCCTAAATAAATCATCTATAGAAGGTAGCAAGGCCATGGAAGCTATGCATGTCATGTACACTAGTAGGTACTGGCCACTCAACTATGGACTTAACTTTTTTCGGATTAGTTGATACTCCTTCAGGGGTCACTACAAATCCTAGGAAGATGACTTCATGGGTCAAGAACTCACATTTATTCAAATTGACATAGAGGCTATCTTTCCTAAGGGCTTGACAGACTTGTCAGATATGGCTTACATGGTCTTCCTTAGTCATACTGTAGATCAAAATATCATCAAAATAAACCACAATAAATATTCCAATGAACATTCTTAGAACTTGGGTCATGATCCTAATGAAAGTACTAGAAGCATTGGACAATCCAAAAGGCATCACTACCCACTCATAAAGACCATCCTTAGTCTTAAAGGCTATTTTCCACTCATCCCCATGTCTGATCCTAAATTGGTGATAGCCACTCTTAAGGTCAAGCTTAGAGAAAATAGTTGTTCTAGCCATCATATCTAGCATGTCATCCAAACGGGGAATAGGGAATCGATACTTAACTATTATCTTGTTAATGGCTTGACTATCAACACACATCCTCCAAGTACCATCTTTCTTGGGGGTTTAAAGGGTAGGTACTGCATATGGACTTAGACTTTCCCTAATAAATCCATTCTTGAGGAGTTCTCCAACCTATTTTTGTAACTTTAAGTGCTCAGTGGGATTCATCCTATAATGTGGGAGATTAGGCAAAATGGCTCCTGGAACTAGATATATAGCATGTTGTATGTCCCTTAAAGGTGATAGTTGATCATGAAGCTCTTCAGGAAACACATCTTGGAATTCTTTCAAAAACACTACTACCTCTTGAGGTGTGTTTTCTGGGTTTGATCATAAATTTTCTTAGTAGTTAAAATCCAAACTGGTGAACCCTTAGTGATCTCACACTCTAGTTCTTTAGCATTGATCATATTCAATCCTGGTTTCTTTTCTTTCGGGTTACTAGATCCCCTTTTATTGTTATCCTTAGGTGAGGTTGGGTTTATCACAAACTTCTTCCCATGGTCGTTAAAGGAACAAGAATTGGATCGACCATACAGGGTAGCATCATGGTCATATAACCAAGGTCGACCTAAGATGATATTGCTAACTCCCATAGGAAGGACATCACACCACATCTTTTCTTGATAGGATTGTAATTGGATCATGACTTGGCATCTAAGTTTAACGGGGATGGAAGTTGAGTCTATCCAAGATACCTTACAGGGGTTGGGATGGGGAACAGTAGATAAACCTAGGATTTTGACAGACTGGTTGAGATGGCATTAACACAGCTCCCGATATCTATGATAATCTTGCATACCTTTTTCCCTAACTTCACAAATGTTTATAAGATGTTGGACCTATGCCAATCCTCTTGTAACTTAGTTTGGGTTAAGATATATTTAACAACTCCCAATAAATCAGATGACTCAATGACTTCCTCATCTCCTTCATATTCATCGATAAAGTGTACTCCAACTTCATACACTTCTTCTTCATACTCATCAGTGGGTTCAGGATCTTCTTCTTCTAGTTCTTCTATGTGCAGGGATCAGGTTGGCCATTGACTAGCATCATGTCCCAATTTATGACATGTAAAATAAGTAGTATTAGGATTGGGATTTCTTTGAACTTCAAGTGACTTGTCCTTATCTTCCTTATGGGTCAATGGGGTGCTAGGAGGTCAGCCTGGGTGCACTTGACTAGATCTTAGTTTCTGATTAGGGGTACCATTCCTAGTAGGTTAAGGTCGATGGATCATGGGTCCCCTTTGGAATCTCTCATAGTCTCTAGCTATCTGATAAGCCTATTCAAGATCATGGACTTCTCTTAAAAATAATTCTCTCTGAATGTCCTCCGTAGTCCAGCCCTAAATCTAGATAGGGTCACAGCTTTAGACTCATCTATGCTACACCTCATGACATATTCATCGAATTTGACTATGTATTCAGATACAGTCTTGTTTCCCTGACTCAGCCTCTGCCATTGATCTAAAATCCTCTGGTGATGGGATATAGAGAGGTACTTTTTCTTAAGTTTAAGTTTCATGGCTCTCTAGGTAGCTATGGGTATGTCTCCTCTTTGCCTAGTTATCCTTTCAACATTTCCTTAGTATAGTCTAGCCTGGCGAACTAACCTGAGTTTAGCAAACTTAAACTTCTTTTCTTCAGACATTTCATACCACTCAAAGTACTGGTCCATTCTCCTTCCGAATTAGTGTATACCTTAGGGTCAAGACTGCTATCAAATGTAGGTGCTTCTAACCTAATATTCCTAATGGCTCTCTCATCTTGGTCCATGAAATTATAATTGGGTCTCCTCTGATTAAGCTCCAAGATTGGATCATGACATGGGGGTCTTCTAGGGTTGGGAGGTATTTCAAGTTCATGCTCAGTATGGGTCTCATAGGTTTCTTTTAGGGTTTCGACCCATGTCTCCATTTGGGTAAACCTATGGTTCAGTTGGGCAAGATGTTTAGTAATGTCCCTCAATTGGGTTTCAAGATTGGACTCCATGGTTAAAGTAGATTGGGTCTGGGGCTAATGGTTATAGGTTTCTAACCTGGTGGTCATGCAGCACACAATTCGTTCTAGGGTCTCCTAGACTTAGAAGTTCAAGTAGAATGAATCAACTCAACTTACAACCAACTCAACAATTATCCTTTCTACTGGCCAGGTAAGAGGTGGGGTTATGGGAGGCTCCCCCTACTCTCGTAGGGTCCTAATTAAAGAACCACAAGGCCGCTTAAGGTGTTTGCCATTGGACCTCTTTTCTAGAACCAATTTCAAGAAATAATTGAAGGATTGAGTGTACTAGTTTCATCACAATACTTCAAACTTGACCTGTTGGTGTCCCTAGCTGCTTTAGGTTTCTACTCAATTTTAATTAGGCTTGGGATCGAGATGAGAGTAGTTGTTTTGGGCCAAGGAAAGGTGATGAAATCCTTCCCTTATCTGAGAGAGAGAGAAATTGCCCTTAAGTGAATTTAGTTATGCATGCACACACATGAAAATCTAAAGTAAAATATGTAGATTTTTTTTGTATTTTATGGATCTAAAATTAATAAAAAAATTACAGATTTAATGAGGATTAATTATATGATTGATGGATGCAAAGATAAAGGCTAATCTAAAGGTTTTAGTGAAAGCAATTTCTAGGTTTAGAACTATTATGTTGAAATTTCAGCATGCAGCTTTTTTTTTTTGAGAACTATGAACATGTCCTAACCTGCTCTGATACCAAACTGATACAGGATGTTATCATGCAAGAGATTAACATAAAGTAATGACAGATTAAGAGAGCAATGATCTCAAATTTTTATATGGTATTGCTTCCCGAAAAGAGTAAGAACAAGCAAAGGTTGTATATGTGAGGACTAATAAAGTAACTACCTGCAGATTAGGATTCAACTAAGTAATAAAGAAAATATGATCCTAGGGTTGAGAGAGTACTAATTAGAACATGCTCTTTCTTCAACAAATCAGAACTTAAGAGAAGAGGTGGGTTTGCTTACCAGGCAATGATTGTTTTCCTCTTGATAGGTGGGATCACATAGCTCTCGAGACTGTCACCTGGAAAAAGAAGCTATCTTTCCGTGGATGTCCTAGCTTTTCTTTAGATGGCTCCAAAGGCAAGAGGGCTTCCTCTAAGGATCGCAGCACCTGAGGGATCCTGCAAACACCAAAGATTAGAGACTTGTGAAGTAAGAAAAATATGAGGAAGATAGTTGGAAGTAGAGAGGGGGTAGAAGAAGAGGCTGAAGGTGCTTGGCATGGAGAAGAGGCCGGGTTGCTAGGCGAGGATGGTAGCTAGGGTTGGTTGCTTGAAGATGGCAGCTTGGTTGATTGAAGATGGTGGCTCAGTTGCTTGAAGATTGGGTTGGATAGGGGACTTGGAATAGTTGTTTGGGCCTTTCACCCTCTCCCTCATGGAGTATCAATGCTCAAGAGCATAAGAGTATGTTGCCCAGGTGGCTTTCCCAAGAGGGGGGGTGAATTGGGAGTTTAAAGAATTTAACATATATGTGTTCTTTTGAAGTCTTCTTTGAAGTGTAAAGTGATGTGATTGAGATAATTAAAAGCAAAAGCAGAAGCAAGTAGAAAAATCACAATGCAAACACAACAGGTTTATAGTTGGTGCGGACATCAGAGGCACCAGAATAAGACAGAGGCTTTTCAACCCTCTACGAATTGATCAATAATTTATGAGTCCATCTGTAATAAGGGCTTAGCCCATCTGAGTCCATTTTAGTTATTATTTGAGTCTTTTGAGTTTCAATTCTGTACTAGTCAGCTCATGTCGAGCTAGTTCAGTCCAGTGTTAGTCAGCTCATGTTGAGCTAATTTTATTTTTTTTAGTCCTATTCAACCATATTGAAGACTCAAGACCACATCATACAAGTGAAGACCAAGTCCAACCAGATTGAAGACATGGAAGTATAGCCCAAGTCTAACCCAGCTTGAAGATTTGAAGATCCCAGGAGGAAAAATTCAGAAAACCCTGATTCCTTGCAAATGCCCTCCAGATGCCTAGATTCCCTTCTAGATGCCAAAATATATTCATATACCAAGGCATCCATGATTTTAGAGGTCCATTTGCATCCTAGCCCAAAGAAATCAAGCCCAGGCACCAAGCCCAAGCCCCTAAGAAGCAAGATACCAGAGAATATTCCTACTACCTGGCTACCAGGCCACCCCAGCTTCCAGAGGCCCAAACCCATGCACCCGAGCCCCTTTCGGCCGGCCTCTTGCTGCTCCTAGAAGCCCAACACGCCACCCTAGGCGTCCTTGGAGTGTTGGCCAAGTCAAGAAAATTTTTAGGGATTTTTCTACCTAATGTTTCCTTATTTTCTTGCTAGGGTTTGAGAGGGAAAAAGATTCTTATGTAAAGACTAATGTATCCTTACTTGGAGCCCAAGACTAAGGGTCTATTTAAAGGACCCTAGCCTCTTGTATGAAGGGAGATTTTTGATATGAAATAAACCTTGAGTTCTTCTATTGCTTTGTGTGATTACCCTGTTATGTGCATAAAGGGGTTTGAGAGTTCTTCTTCCCGGTGTTTGCAATCATCTTCCTCCCGCCAACCATCCTTCCAGCCCCTCCAAAACTTTCTTCCCTTTGCTGTTTTCCTTTATTTTCTTGATCTCCTTTGAGTTTTCTAACCCCTGACATGTCGTTTTCAGGTCCCCGAGTTCTTACGAATCCAACGACTCCAGTCAAGCCTCAATCGGACCACCGAGCAGAAAGCCGGGTATCCGCGAGTCTTTGGCTCGATTTTCCAGGCTGCATCCGTCGAGGAACGAGAGATCCCTTCACTGCGATCTTCACCGGGCACTTCAGACTTGTCAGGTACACCCCCTCTACCTCCAGTCTTTATATTGTAGGAGAACTTGCCCTAACCGAGGCTTCTTAGCCCCGGCGATTCTTCTTTAGTACTTTTCTAGGTTCTAATCTGCATGCTTGGCTTCAAAAATTCATACAAAATTTCCTACAACTAATTTTGATCTGAAATTAGGGAATTAATCACCTAACCCCACATATAAAATGTACAAAAAGAATTGCATGCATATTAGTCCCGCATCAATAGTGGTTTGGGGCACCCCAGCTTCTACGTCCACTATCTAAGATACCACTTGAGATTTCCACTATATTCTAACAAGAATATAGTAGGATTGTTTTACCGGGATCACAATCCAAACCCAACACCTCCAAACTTAACACCCTTTGGTTTTTAAATCGAGCTCACCAAAGAAACCCAACACATGATTTTAGCAGGATCACCAAGAACCCAACACTTGGTTTTACACAGGATCACCAAGAACCTATTTGGTTTCTAAACTGGGCTCACTAATAACCCAACACTTGGTTTTACACAGGCTAATCAAAAAAACCTATTTGGTTTTTAAACCAGGCTCACTAATAACCCAATAATTTAGAAAAAGAATTGAAAAGAACAAGCAACAAAATGACAAACATATGTTGTCTGATGGTTGCTAATGTAGTTCGAGAGAAGCCCTCTTAATTGCACTTCAATGCACTTTAAAGGCTTCTTCAACTTCTTCAAAGTATGCTTCAAGCTTCAGATAGGAGTTGGTGAAGACTTGAAGACTGTCTTGAATGCCCTCTTTAGTGCTCTCTTGCTCACAAGCTCAATAGATGTTCAACTAAGCATTAACCAAGAATTAACCATTCAAAAGTTATCCCAATCCCTCTTTTATAGAGTCTTGTACTCTTCTCAGATGGTTTTAGTCATTGTAGACTGTTGGGATGTGATATTTGATCGTTGGAGTACTTTTTAAATTCAAAAATAAAGTTCTAGAACTAACCGTTACCTGCTTGGAATCGACCTTCGAGTCAGCTCAGATTCCTTGAGTCAGCTTGGATCCTTAGAGAAGTTCTGGTCGAGTTGCCTCGCTTCATTTGGGTTGGCATGGTTATATAGTGTTCTGATTCCTTACTCTGGAAGAGTTGGCTGGCCTTAGTTCGAGTCGGCTCGGATTCACAGGTCTTCAAAACTGCACTCTGGAAGAGTCGGTTCTTCTTATTAGAGTCGGCTCACCTAGCTATTCTTTCAAAATCGTTCTTTTTAGATTCTGGAGGAGTCGGCTCGAACTTCTGAAGGGTTGACTCAGATGTCTGACTGAATGATAGAGTCGGCTCGGACTTCCTTCGGGTTGGCTCGCTAGTCTGACTCAGAAAATGGTACATTGGATAAGTCGGCTCGGGTTCCTTCGAGTCAGCTCGGATATTTGCATGACAGAAATCTTCATGCATGCCATGAACAAGAGTCGGCTCCCTTTATTCGAGTTGGCTTGGATGAGTTTTACATTGAATTCTCTTTTCTTCTTCATAAATCATCTAGCAAGTCTTCAAACATTCAAGAAATTCTCCAACTCTTCTAACAACAATTTCTAAGAAATTTGAAGTTTGAAAAGCAATCAGAAGTAACCCATTTTCATGATTTTTTTTTGCTTTTTTTTTGGGCTCTTATTTACATAAGATACTTACAACACAACTCATGGCAAAGATAAGATTGTAGGAGTAGTAAATGAGTAATAAAATCATCCTACAAAAACTTGTAAAGCACTTGGAAAGTTGTTAGTAAAACAAATGCATGCTCCAATGTTTTGTTATTATCAAAATCATTCAATGGGTCAACAATCTCCCCCTTTTTGATGATGACAACACCGGGCATGGAAAAACTTTACATTTACATGTATGAGTATATTTGAAGGTAAATATTGACATGTATCAGAGCTTTTATATTGGAAAAACTATACATGTATCAGAGCTCTTATATGTATTAGAGTATCAAAGCTTGTATATAGACAGAGTATCAGAGCACTTTGAAAAACATTATATATCTAAGCTTTTGACCGAAAAGGAATCAATAAGTATCATTGTGCATAGTTGTCAAAAGCAATTTTAGCCAGAATCATGTTAGGGTTATAGAAAATTCTTAATGTATTTAGAACAAATTGCAAGTTTATCAGAGCAAAAGTAAGCAAGATACAATATTTGTATCAATCTCCCACTTATTTGTATATTTTTCATGCACAGTTAAACATAATCCCCCTTTTTGTCAATAATCAAAAAAGGGTGGCCAATTAAGATCAATCTCCCCCTTTATTAAATACACAAAGCTTGTTTTTGAAATAGAATAGAAGATTGAAAACATTGTTTGAGATAATTTGACTTTTAAACAGATTTGACAATCATCAGAGCTAATATATCATTGCAAAGTATTGCGCATACACATTTCACAAAGACATTTAGTAAGATAAAGAAACTTTCATTTCATTCATAAAATTTTCAATAGAAATTACAAAGGATTGAAAGCAAAGATACAAATACTAGGCAAATCTACTCAGTATCACTAGGCAATTCGGAAATGTAGGTATTTTCATTACTTTGAAGGATAGAGCATTACATCAAAAGGTAAAACATGCAAAAGAGGTAAGAAGCAATCTACTGTTCTTCCTCACTAGAGGAGGAACCTACATCTATTATAGAATCAGAAGTCTTAGTCCTTAAGGGTTTAAACCTAAGGTCCCTAACTTGTTTTAGTAGGGGCTTTAGGTGTTCTAATCTTTTGTTTACCCTTAGATTTTGGTTTGGATTTGGTTGGAGGAGGTTCTACCTTAGTTTCAGAAGGTATAAAAGGGTCAATTGATCCGATAGATACAAAAGGTGGTGACTGAGCTGGTGGTGAAAGTGGATGTGTCGGTGGCTCCCTGGAAGTCTGAGCTAAAGCATTTTTAGGTAGGTGTAGTAAGATAGCTCAAAGCCCTTCCTTAAGATCGTCTAGACCTCTCTGCATTCTTTCTATTTCCAAAGCCTGCTATGCCCTAAAGTCCTCTAGATAGGTGTCGACTGACTGGCATAGTTCGCCAATTATAGAACTAATAAAGCTCGTTAGGGAATTTGAAAGAATTCTAATTTGCTGGATTATGAAGGCCTAAGAGATTGAAGGTCGGGAGTAGGTTTTAGTAGAGGATCTAAGAGATGTCTTGGGACAGTCATGCACTTTTTGTGTTTGATCCTACTCATCAGTATCTGCCTGTGTATCATCATCTTCAATTACCGTGGCATCTGTGTCATCTGCTTGAGGCTCAATCTGCTCTTCATCATTATCATCATCATCAGATGAACTGGCAATCCCCCGACCATACAATCTCTTCATCCAGACTCCTTCTGCCAGATGGTATCCCATCCTTTGAAGGGATTTAGCTGAGTAGGTATCTGAATGGTGTAGAGGTCTGCCTACCTCACATGAGAGGTCGATTCCAGCATCTTGGAATAGTAGCGTAAACACCATGCCGTTGGGTAGGCATGCTTTTATCTTCCTTGCTGCTTCTCTTATCTGTATCATCATAATATAAGGCAGATTGAGGGCCTCCCCCTCAATCAAATGTTTCATAAATATCATATCCTGTTTGCTTACCCAGTCGAAGCGGCCGGTCCTGAGAAGAAAACTCTGACTGATCATGTTGTGAAGCAACCGCATTTCTAGTGAAAGCATATTGGCTTGGTCATACTTGACGGAGCTCACATCTAATCTTTCCAAAACTAATCTTAATGCCTTTTACCTGTCCTTCAAAACCAGATGATTCAAACCATCAGTGGGCATGTGTAAAAGATTGCTTAGCTTCTCTTCATCCATGATTATCCTTACCCCTTTCATAGTAGACTCAATGTGGTATTCACCAAGGGCAAGATTCTCAAAAAATATTATTACCAAGTAAGGATAGGTTGGGTATCCAAGGAACAGAAGAATGTCCAACCTTGGTTGTCGATCCAGTTTCCAATTTTCACACCCAAATCCTCTAGAAATGCAAAATTGGTCCTTCTACCACATGTGACTGGCCGATTGGCCATAGATGTGACTTGCCTCGGTCGAGAAGGTACTTCTTCTTCTTCCATTTCTTCTTCTTCAAGATGCTTTTGAGCATATTTATTTTCTTCTCTTCTCTTGTTCCATCTTTCACTGTGAGGGCTTGAGTCAACTGCACGAGAGTGCTTTCTCACAGTCCTTTTGGGAGCCATTGCACAAACAAGGGAAGAAGACAAGAATCAGAGCTCGAAATAGAAGGCTTTGGAGGAGTGGAAGTGAAGTTCGAGTGGGAAACACAGGTTTTGAGCAAGAGCAAAAAGCATAAACAATAAGAAAAAGGTTCTACGGCTCTATTAAAAAATAGCTTGCCTGACATCTGAGTCGACTCGACAAGCCCTAATTTGCTCGAGTCGGCTCGAGCAGAGCTCTACAAAACTAATCAGAAATTCAAGTCGACCCAACTTGAGCACTATAGCTCGAGTCGACTCGAACAACTCCACAAGAGTCAAAAAGATTCAGAAATCAAATTTAATTCCAGAAAATCATAAGGAGAGATGGTTAAAGATCTTGGTTTGATGTAAAAGGCTTTCTAGATAATTTTTCCTGAGTTTTGAAGAGATTAGGTTGAGGAAATTTCCTAAAATGAATCACAGAGTCTTAATTCTCCTCTAATCATTTCAAATCTATCTTAATTGAGTGGTTTAGTGAAAATGTCAGCAAGTTGGTTTTCAGTTAGGATAAATTCTAATTCAATGTCAACATTCAAAATATGATCTCTTACGAAATGATGCCTAATTTCTATGTGCTTAGTTCGAGAATGCTGAATTGGATTTTTTAGCAAATTTATAGTACTTGTGTTATCACATTTGATAGGAATTTTAGAATGTGTAACATCAAAGTCTTCTAGTTGTTGTTTAATCCATAACACTTGTGCACAACAACTCCCTGCAGCGACATTCTCTACCTCAGCAGTAGATAGTGCTACCGAGTTTTGTTTCTTATAGTACCATGAGATTAAATTCAACCCTAGAAATTGGCATGTGTTGCTAGTTCTTTTTCTATCAATTTTACAACCAACATAATCAGCATCCAAAAATCCAATTAAATTTAATGAAGAATGCTTTGAAAACCATAGACCTAGTGATGCTGGGGCAAGGGGGTTAGGGCTAGGGATGCTAGATGCTAGTAAGGATGCTTACGATGCAAAGGAATTCTTTTTAGGGTTGATGATTTTTTTTTTTTTATGTTTCTTGTTGTTCTTCTTCGTTGTTTTAGGGTTTCGATTCCTGATCACAAGCTAAGGTAAAAAATATGAAGAACAGTAATGAAAGCTTATGCTAGCAGTTCAAATCCCTAAAAGTGAAAATGAGAACAGGACCCCGGATTAAGAAACCCTGGTAGGACTAGCTCGACCTACAATATCTACTTAGGAGATAAAGAGAAAGCAAACCTTAAACTTCTGAAGTGCCCGGTGTAGAGATCGCTCAACTCGGTGGATGCGGCCTGGATGCCAGAGCAGTCGAATCCATGGGAGCACTGGCTTTGGGTCGGGAGGTCACGACGGCAAAGCTGACTGTCTCCAATGCCCGAGATGCCAGGGAGTAACTGTAGGCAAACAAAAGAAAGGTCAGCGGAATGTGGAGATGCACGGAAAGGAATTGAGCTGGAGTTGGGAAGGGGCTTTGAGCCCGGTGTCCGGCTGGATTTCGAAGTCGAAGTTGGAGATAACTTGGGGCCTCGCATCCCGCGACGTCCTGGAGGGTGAAGGAATGTGGCCTCACACCACACGACGTCCTGAAGGATGAAGGATTCGCGATGCCCTGGGGCGACGGACAGGTGGCCTCACACCACTCGACGTCCCTGGGGACGAAGGCAATTCCACTCAAACCTAGCCTAAGAGACAATGGTTGGAGGGTGGAAGAAACTCAAACTTTTTATTAATCACTCAATCATTCATTCATTCAATAGTTCTACAAGGGAGGGATTGGGTCCTTTAAATAGGCACCCCAAGCCCATTTGAATTTCAAATGAAACAAAAATTACAAATTTTCATGGGTGGGCGCCAAAAGCATTGACTTTCTCCTCTCTTTGGCCAACCAAGGGTAGCTTGGATTGGGCGTGGCATGATGCATGGCTTGGAGTGAGGTTCTTGGCACCTTGAACTTGGTAAGAATCTTCTTGGTTTTGGAAGAAGGCATGAAAGGGGCTTGGAGCAAGGCATGTGTTCTTCCTCCTTCCTTTGTTGGTGTTCTTTCTTTGGTACAAGGCTTGACAAGGGGAGTGTTAGGTGGAGGCGTCCAAGGCTCTTGTCTTTCCCTTCCAAAGAGGGTGAAGCAAATTGGGAAGAAGGCTTGATTGGAGAGCTTGAGGTAAGGGATTTGAATTCCCTCCATTATCTTCCATTGAATTCCTCCTTGGCTGACCACCCTTACATGAAAATAAGCTTGATGGGGGGAAGGGACAAAGGCTTGAACCAAGTGAAGTGGTCCTCCCTATTAGGCATCCTAGCATGCCAAGTGTGATGCTCACATGGCGAGATGTTATGGCGCCATGTAGGATGCATAAGTGGGCCCTGAGTTGACTTGGCTTCTTTCCTTACTTGCTTCCAAGGAGATTAAATTTTAAGACCCAATCTTGCAATGGACCCATACTTCTAATAGACTCAGACTATACTCGATTTGCGACTCGACTTAGTACTGGACTCAATTTGACCAAATTAGTCAAGGTACAGACTCAATTCAAAGCAAAAGATAATTACAAATTTGAGGCTTAAAGCCTTCTTACTTGCTTCCAAGGAGACTAAATTTTAAGACCCAATCTTGCAATGGACCCATACTTCTAATAGACTCAGACTAGACTCGATTTGCGACTCGACTTAGTACTGGACTCAATTTGACCAAATTGGTCAAGGTACAGACTCAATTCAAAGCAAAAGACAATTACAAATTTGAGGCTTGAAGCCTTATTACAAGACACAAAGAAGTGGAACCCTAATCTGAGATCCATAGAGGGTTGAGTAGCCTCTGTTAGATCCTGGTGCCCACACCAATTCTCCCAGGATGGGAGGAACTCGACCCTGTCGAGTAAGGGTTAGTCTGGCTTTGGTAC
The DNA here is from genome assembly GCA_021397845.1 of Areca catechu. Lineage (NCBI taxonomy): Eukaryota > Viridiplantae > Streptophyta > Magnoliopsida > Arecales > Arecaceae > Areca > Areca catechu. Next base: position 121,485,886 of record CM038043.1, read on the forward strand.
CTCTCCAGGATGTCGGGGTCGATGCGCTGCAAGTCCTCCTGGGTGATCCACGAGTCATCGAATTCGGGTCGGCCTTGCCATCGGACCAAGTAATGTTGATAGCCTTTGCCCCGGGTAGTGATAGCTTGGTCATCCAGGACATGCTCGATCCGCTCTCCTCGCTCAGGTATATTTGGAGGTGGACACTCAGGTTCAAGTTCACTCTCAAAAGAAAGGTCAGGCTCAAATGGCTCGCTAGGTATGTTTGCAGGTTCCCTATACTCGACTAAGTCAGAGATATTGAATGTCGAGCTAATTCCATAATCCGGAGGTAATTCTAGCACATAGGCATTAGGTTAGGGCCCATTCTCCTAATCACTTTAAAGGGACCAGCCCCATGAGCATGAAGCTTCTTAACGGTTCCCTGTGGAAACCATTCAAGCCTAAGCCTAATCATTACAAAATCCCCTATTTCAAACTCTTTGGCTCGCTTTCGGGAATCAGCCAAATTATTTTAAAGATTGTATTTAATGCATGATGCTAAATGCAGACTCAACTATGCAATCTTATTGAGAAAAAAAAAATTTATTGGACTCCTAGGGTCTAAACCTAACAGACTCTTGACTCTCTAGGTTTGACCCTAGTCTGGTATGCACAAGAAAATTTATTAAGGATCCCTAGCAAATGCCATAAAGTAAGCCAGAAGTAGAGGGCAAAAGGGATGGGTTCTAAGGAGTCACTCATTATGGTAATCTCAATAAAAAGTAACCCCATGGCTCTAGAAATGGGAGAGGGTTCAGGGAAGGGTAGGAAATAGGAATCGGAGTCTTGGGGTGGCTTATGGAAAACATAAAACAGACCTGGGTTATTCAGGATGACCTTAAAATTTGGGCATCGTTCTATAGGTGTCATATGGTCCACTTGTTCCGGTAGATCTTGGAGCTCGCTAGGGTCAATCCCACAGTGAGGAAGGTCTGTTAAAGAGGATCCTGGGACCACGTCTATAGTGTGATGGATGTCTCTCAGGGGTGGAAGTTGATCAGGTAACTCATCGGGAACTTCATCCTCAATTTCTTTCCGAGCTTCAACCATCTCTTGAGGATGTTCTCTTTGGATCGGTTCATTAAGGGTTGGTTCCTGAACTCCTGTGGAAAAGACTGGTGAATCCTCATGTTTATTTACTAGATGTGATCCTGGCTCGGTCATTTCCTCTTCAAATTTTGTGGTGGGTTTAGGATCATTTTCCTTGGATTCCTCAATGATTTCACCCTCGGGCTCATCTTCTACTAAACTTGACTCATAGACGCTTTCTTTCAATTCTTTAATGGGCTCAGGAGTTTCTTTCCCTAGATTTTCAATGGGTTCAACCTTCAAGTCTTTAATGGGCTAGGGGTTTTTGTATTCAAATTCTCAGAATGTTCATCCTTCTCTCCCTGAAACTCTTTAAAGGGTCCTTTCCCAGTAATCTCTTCTTCTAACCCATTGTCCTTGATTGGGTTAACTTCAGGCTTCTTCTCTTTAAGGCTACTTGATCCTTTCTTGACTGGGTCCTTTGGCTGGATTGGGTTGATTGTAATCTTTTTCCCTTGGTGGAGAAAGATGCAGGTATTGGATCGACCATAAAGGGTGGCATCATGGTCGAAAAGCCAGGGTCGTCCTAGGATGATATACCCACACCCATGGGTAAGACATCACACCAAATTGATTCTTTGTAGGAACTCATTTTTATCTTGATTTGGCACCTAGATTTTACTGGGATTGAAGTTGAATCTATCCAGGAGACTTTGTAAGGGTTGGGGTGGGGAACTGTGGCTAGTCCTAAAGATTTGACTGTACTCAAGGAAAGGGCATTAACACAGCTTCCACTATCAATGATGACCTTACAAACCTTATCTCCTAGCTTGATCAGGGTCTGTAAAATGTTGGTCCTACACCAGTCTTCCTGTACTATGTTTTGGGCTAGGATGCATCTGACTACTCCTAGAAGGTCTTCAAATTCATTTAGCTCTTCCTCTAGGGGTCTTAGTCTGGCCTCTATTTGATCCAATCTATTGTTCAACTGGTTGCCTAACTGGGTCATGGATTGAGTCATGGATTGAGTTAGGGCTTCGATGTCAGCTCGCAGTTGGTCCATGGTTTCAGTAGAGGGTGGAGAAGGTGGGTGAAAAGAGGTTCCTGATCTAGTGCACATGTAACAAAACGATGCTACGGTTTGCTAGACCTAGGAGATCTCTCCAAATGTAAAGTCAAGAAGATGAACCTGGAAGTAGTAACTTGGCACTTGGCCAGGTAAGTGTAAAGTTAGTGGAGGTTCCTCTTTGCTTGCCTAGACACCAATTAGAAATTGGCCAGGTAAGCGAACCAACCCACTTCCCTTCGGGCTCTAGTCCCTGAACCACTTGTCTAGACACCAGCTACACAAGCACACACCAACAAGCAATCTAGCTTGGCTCGGCACTTGGATTGACCCAACTTCGTGGGTGTCCCTAGCTCACTATAGCAGATTAAACATCTAATTGATTTTAGTTACTGGCTAAGGTTCGATATGCCGGGTGGTGGTTTTTGGGCTAGGGACAGGTAATGAAATCCTGACCCTATGTTAAATTGACGTACGCCTTTAAGATAAGTTATGTAAAATGAAGTACAATAATGACTAATGAAATGACTTAAAATTTTTTTTGTTCTATTATGACTTTTAGATGGGTGAATGCTAAATAAAATGCAGGAATTAAAACATGCAAGAAGCAAGCTAGATGGATGAATGAATCAAAAGATGGGATGCTTGCTGAAATATCAGACCTGAGATTTTATCAGGCAGTATTTCAGCTTGTAGAAACTCTACAAACTGAAATAAAATCTAAGAAAATAGACAAAAATACTTTGAAATTAATTCGATCTAACAAAATAGAAATCATGAAATTTAGATGTCTTTGCAGAGAGAAACAATCCAATGATCAAACTATATACGGACTGACCAGAATGCAGAAAATGAAACAAATGCACTAGTCCTAGCCTTGCTCTGATACCAAGATTGATGCCGGGGCAAGGGGGTTAGGGCTAGGGATGCTAGATGCTAGTAAGAATGCTTACGATGCAAAGGAATTCTTTTTAGGGTTGATGATTTTTTTTTTTTTTTATGTTTCTTGTTGTTCTTCTTCGTTGTTTTAGGATTTTGATTCCCGATCACAAGCAAAGGTAAGAAATACGACGAACAGTAATGAAAGCTTATGCTAGCAGTTCAAAGCCCTAAAAGTGAAAACAAAAATAGGAACCCGGGATTAAGAAACCACGGTAGGACTAGCTCGACCTACAAATCTACTTAGGAGATAAAGAGAAAGCAAACCTCAAACTTTTGAAGCGCCCGGTGCAGAGATCACTCAACTCGACGGATGCGGCCTAGATGCCCGAGCAGTCGAACCCATGGGAGCACTGGCTTTGGGTTCGGAGGTCACGATGGCAAAGCTAACTATCTCCAATGCTCGAGATGCCAGGGAGGACCTGTAGGCAAACAAAAGAAAGGTCAGCAGAATGTGGAGATGCACGGAAAGGAATTGAGCTAGAGTTGGGAAGGGGCTTTGAGCCCGGTGTCCGGCCAGATTCCGAAGTCGAAGTTGGAGATAACTTGGGGCCTCCCACCCCGCAACATCCTGGAGGGCGAAGGAATGTGGCCTCACACCATGCGACATCCTGGAGGATGAAGGATTCGCAACGCCCTGGGGTGACGGACAGGTGGCCTCACACCACTCGACGTCCCTGGGGACGAAGGCAATTCCACTCAAACCTAGCCTAAGAGACAATGGTTGGAGGGTGGAAGAAACTCAAACTTTTCATTAATCACTTAATCATTCATTCATTCAATAGTTCTACAAGGGAGGGATTGAGTCCTTTAAATAGGCATCCAAGGTCCATTTGAATTTCAAATGAAACAAAAATTACAAATTTTCATGGGTGGGCGCCAAAAGCATTGACTTTCTCCTCTCTTTGGCCAACCAAGGGTAGCTTGGATTGGGCGTGGCATGATGCATGGCTTGGAGTGAGGTTCTTGGCACCTTGAACTTGGTAAGAATCTTCTTGGTTTTGGAAGAAGGCATGAAGAGGGGCTTGGAGCAAGGCATGTGTTCTTCCTCCTTCCTTTGTTGGTGTTCTTTCTTTGGTACAAGGCTTGACAAGGGGAGTGTTAGGTGGAGGCGTCCAAGGCTCTTGTCTTTCCCTTCCAAAGAGGGTGAAGCAAATTGGGAAGAAGGCTTGATTGGAGAGCTTGAGGTAAGGATTTGAATTCCCTCCATTATCTTCCATTGAATTCCTCCTTGGCTGACCACCCTTACATGAAAATAAGCTTGATGGGGGGAAGGGACAAAGGCTTGAACCAAGTGAAGTGGTCCTCCCCATTGGGCGTCCTAGCATGCCATGTGTGATGCTCACATGGCGAGATGTTATGGCGCCATGTAGGATGCATAAGTAGGCCCTGAGTTGACTTGGCTTCTTTCCTTACTTGCTTCCAATGAGACTAAATTTTAAGACCCACTCTTGCAATGGACCCATACTTCTAATAAACTCAAACTGGACTCGATTTGTGACTCGACTTAGTATAGGACTCAATTTGACCAAATTGGTCAAGGTACAGACTCAATTCAAAGCAAAAGACAATTACAAATTTGAGGCTTGAAGCCTTATTACAAGACACAAAGAAGTGGAACCCTAATCTGAGATCCACAGAGGGTTGAGGAGCCTCTATCGGATCCTGGTGCCCACACCACCTAGATTACTTGTTCCTTTTATATATCTTATAATTTTTTTAATAGCATGCATATGTGATTCTTTAGGATTAGATTGGAATTTAGCACATACACATATGCTAAACAAGATATTAGGTCTACTAGCAGTTAAGTACAACAATGATCCAATCATATCTCGATAGAGTTTTTGATCAATGTTGTGCCATCTTCATCTTTATCCAATCTACAGGTAGGACTCATGGCTCTGCTCATTTGTTTGCTTGACTCCATACCAAACTTCTTGATAATTTCTTTGATGTATTTGGCTTGGTTTATGAAGATCCCTTTTTTTGTTTATTTCACTTGAAGTCCAAGGAAGTAGTTCAGTTCACCCATTAGACACATTTCAAATTCACCCTGCATCAACTTAGCAAATTCTTACAAAGACTTTCATTAGTTGCACCTAATATAATGTCATCAACATAAATTTGTATAACTAATATGTCATTATTTTTCTGTTTGATGAAAAGAGTTTTATCAACATTTCCTCTATTAAAATTATTTTCAAGCAAGAAAGTGCTAAGTTTATCATACCAGGCTCTAGGTGCTTGTTTCAAACCATACAATGCCTTATTAAGTTTAAAAACATGATTTGGAAAAGTATGACTTTCAAAACCTGGTGGCTGTTCTACAAAAACTTGTTCAAATATGAAACCATTTAAAAAAGCACTTTTCACATCCATTTGGAATAGTTTGAAATTCATGTAGCAAGCAAATGTAAGTAATAATCTTATGACCATTAGTCTTTCTACAAGTGCATAGGTTTCATCAAAATCTATTCCTTCCTCTTGATTGTATCCTTTAGCTACCAACCTTGCTTTGTTTCTAACTACATTGCCTTGTTCATCTAGCTTATTTCTATAGACCCATTTGTTCCTATGATGGGATGGTCCGATGGTTTATCAACTAAAGTCCACACATTATTTCTTTCAAACTGGTTTAATTCTTCATGCATGGCCATCATCCAGTTTGGATCATTTTCAACTCCTTCTAAGCTATGGGGTTCTATTTGTGAGACAAAGGCTAGGTTATCATGTGCATCTCTATGTGATGACCTAGTCCTAACACCTTATGAAGGATCACCAATAATTAAGTCTCTTGGATAAGAGGTTACATACCTCCATTCTCTTGGTAGATCAGCATGATCCTTACTTATCATTTTTTCTCCTTCTTGAGTTGGTCTTTCTTGTATGCTCATATCTTTTATTTCTTTTTGTAGTGTACCTGTATCATTATCTATGCACTATTCTTTCTTTGAAGGTGAGGGGTTAGTTTCATCAAAAATAACATGCATTGACTCTTCTACAGTTAAAGTTCTTTTATTAAATACTCTATATGCTTTGCTATGTAATGAATAACCAAGGAAAATTGCTTCATCAGACTTAGGATCAAATTTTTTTAGATTATCCTTACCATTATTCAACACAAAGTATTTACAGCTAAAAACATGAAAGTAATTGATATTAGGTTTCTTTTCATTCCAAAGCTCATAGAGGATTTTCTTTAAAATTGGATGAATTAAAACATGATTTAATATATAACAAGCAGTGTTCACCGCTTCTGCCCAAAAGTACCTTGGAAGATTGCCTTCACATAACATTGTTCGGGCCAATTCTTTCAAAGTTCTATTCTTTCTATCTACAACATCATTTTGTTATGGTGTTATAGGAGTGGAGAAGTTGAGATCAATGCCATTTTCTATGCAATAATCATCAAAAAATTAATTTTCAAATTCCGTACCGTGATCACTCATAATAGAAACTATTGAAAGGTTTTTTTTGATTTGAAATTTTTTTATAAAATTTTTGAAATACTTTAAAAGATTCATCTTTGTGTGCAATAAACAAGATCCATGTAAATCTAGAAAAATCATCTACTATCACAAGTACATATTTCATACCACCTAGGCTTGTGATCCTAGTTGGTCCAAATAAGTCCATGTGAAGTAGCTCAAGGGGTCTAAAAGTTGAAATCATATTTTTGGATTTAAAACTCTCCCTAGTTTGTTTACCCATTTGACATGCATCGCAAACATGATCAAAATCTACTTTAAACTTAGGCATGCCTCTAACTAGATTCTTAGAAATTAACTTGGTAATAGTATGCATGCTAGCATGACCTAATCGTCTATGCCAAAATAAACAAGACTCCTTGGTCTTAGCATTCATTGCAACTAGATTGGAACTACTAGACATGGCTAAATCATTAAGATCTACCACATAAATATTTCCAAGTCTATGTCTAACGAATTTATTGCTAGAATCAAGAGAACTTGTTACAATACACATAGATGATTCAAAGACAACCTTGAAGTCTTTATCACACAATTGATTAATACTCAATAAATTATGCTTCAATTTGCCTACTAGCAATATATTTTCAATAATAGTACAGGTGGTTATTTTGATCTTATCGATTTTGATTATTTTTCCCATGCCATTGTCTTCAAAAGTAACCATACCTCCTTTTATCTCTAGGATGATGAATTGATCTTTGTCACCCATCATATGTCTTGAATAGCCATTGTCTAGATACCATCTTTTTTTTAATTTCTGGGCTATAAGGCATTCCTGCAAAAAATCAAGAATTTTTTTTAGGTACCCAAGTTAACTTGGGTCCATGCAGGTTAGCGGTGGTGGTTCCTTTGGAAATCCAAATCTTTCTTACTTTACTCTTAACATTTCTAAGAATATTGCATTGAAAGGCCTTATGTCATAACCCTTTACATGCATAACAAACAATTCTAGAATTCTGAAAAGATATAAATTTTGAAGTTCTAGATGTAAAAGCATGAGATGCAGATGTAAATCCATTTAGCTTAAAAGACTTTTGAATTGTTGTTTTAGGAATATAGTTTGAAGCTCTAGAAATGGATACTGAAGGATTTGATACAAAAGCTTTTTGGGATAAACCTTTTGGAATAAAAGTTTTTGAAGTTACAAAAGTAGTAGCTGAAATTCCATTTGAATTAGAAGAATTGAAACCAATTCCAGCTTTGTTTCCAGAAATTCTTTGATCTTTTAAAATTAACTCAAGCTTGTTTGAAGATAAAATAAGTTTTTCAACTAAGGGCTTGAGCTTTTCAACCTCCTTTTTTAAATCAGAATTTTTATCAATCAAACCTTTGTTTTTGTCAAGATATGTATTTTTCTTGATTTCCAAAGCCTTGTTGTTTTAAGAGAAGACTTTTAATTCTTTTTGCAATAGAGTTTTCTTTTATGAAATCTCTTCCTTTTCTTTTTTGTAAAGAATCATTTATATTCTTTAAAGCTCTAATATTTATTCCAGCCTTTTTAAATTCTGATAATAAGTCATGAAAAGCATAATTTAATTCATCAAATGTGAATTCAATTTGAGGTTTGGGGGATGTTATCTCATCTTCGAGACCCATAAGACACAAGTTAGTAGTTTTTGTGGTCTCTTCTTCTTCCGTTGAAGTTGACTCCCGTTGACGTTCCAAGTAGCAACCATCGCCTTCTTTTTCTTCTTCTTGAAGGTTTTCTTTAGTAAAGGACATTCAGGATGGATATGCCCAGGTTTCTTACATTCATAGCAGATGGACATTTGGTCATTTTCTTTTTCCTTTCCTTTGTCCTTGTCCTTGTTGTATTTTCCTTTCTTATGAAATTTTCTATTATACCTTCTTTTCTTCTTTCCCATAATTCTTCTAAATCTCCTCACGACAATTGTGATGTCTTCGTCTTCTAAGTCATCTTTGGAGGAGCTGCAGTCATCTTCCGATTCCTCATCTTGTTTCTTTGAATCCAATGCAGGTTTAAAGGCAATTATTTTCTTCTTCTTCTGATTATCATCAGTCCTATGCTGCATGGCTAGTTCATGTATGATGAAAGAACCTATCAGTTTATCCAGAGATAAAGTGTTTAGATCTTTCGCTTCCTAGATGGTAGTCACTTTGGGGTCCCACTTGTCCGGAAGTGATCTAAGGATCTTCTGTACTAAATCAGTATTTGAATAGACCCTGCCAAGACTTTTCAAACCATTAATAATATCTATAAAGCGAGAAAACATGGCAAAGATAGATTCATTTTGTTTCATTTTAAATAACTCATAATTGTGTACTAGAAGTTTAATTTTCAAAGTCTTCACTTGGGAAGTTCCTTCGTGGGTCACTTTGAGTTTATCCCAAATTTCCTTTATAGAAGAGCAAGTGAAAATTCGATTGAACTCGTTAGCATCCAAAGAATAATATAATAAGTTCATGCTTTGGCATTCATTTCCCCCATTTTTATGTTGTGTTCATCCCAATCCTCTTCAGTCAGGCTTTGGGACATCCATGCCATTAATTTTTATCATGGGTATTTGTGGATCCTTAAGAATGATCTTCCATAATTGAAAATCGATAGCTTGAATGTATATCTTCATTTTAGCTTTCCAATATGAGTAATTCATGCCAGTGAACAGTGGAGGTCTATTAGTAGATTGGCCTTCGGCCAAAGAAGTACTCATGGAATGAGCCATCAATCTTTACTCTAATTGTATTCAGAGACACTGCTCTGATACCAGTTATTGCCCAGGTGGCTTTCTCAAGAGGGAGGTGAATTGGGAGTTTAAAAACTTTAACGGATATGTGTTCTTTTGAAAACTTCTTTGAAGTGTAAAGTGCTGTGATTGAGATAATTAAAAGTAGAAGTAGAAGCAAGTAGAAAAATCACAATGCAAACATAGCAGGTTTATAGTAGTTCGGAGCACCCAAGCTCCTACATCCACTATCCAAGATACCACTTGGAATTTCCACTATATTCTAACAAGAATACAGTAGGATTGTTTTACCGGGATCACAATCCAAATCCAACACCCTTTGGTTTTTAAATCGAGCTCACCAACAAAATCCAACACTTGGTTTTAGCAGGATCACCAAGAACCCAACTCTTGGTTTTACACAGGATCACCAAGAATCTATTTGGTTTTTAAATCAGGCTCAGCAATAACCCAACACTTGGTTTTACACAGGCTAACCAAAAACCTATTTAGTTTTTAAATCGGGCTCACTAATAACCTAACAATTCAGAAAAAGAATTGAAGAGAACAAGCAACAAAATGATAAATAGATGTTGTCTGATGGTTGCCAATGTAACTTGAAAGAAGCCCTCTTAATCGCACTTCAATGCACTTCAAAGGCTTCTTCAACTTCTTCAAAGTATGCTTCAAGCTTTAGATAGGAGTTGGTGAAGACTTAAAGACTATATTGAATGCTCTTTTTAGTGCTCTCTTGCTTACAAGCTTAATAGATGTTCAAATAAGCATTAACCAAGCATTAACCACTCAAAAGTTATACCAATCCCTCTTTTATAGAGTCTTGTACTCTTCCTAGATAGTTTTAGTCATTGTAGACCATTGGGATGTGACATTTAACCATTGGAGCACTTTTCAAATTCAAAAATGAAGTTCTGGAACTAGCCTTTACTTGCTTGGAATCGACCTTCGAGTCAGCTTGGATTCCTCGAGTCAGCTCGGATCCTCACAGAAGTTCTGGTCGAGTCGCCTTGCTTCATTTGGGTCATCTCGATTACATAGTATTCTGATTCCTTACTTTGGAAGAGTCGGCTCGTCTTAGTTCGAGTTGGCTCGAATTCACAGGTCTTCAAAACTGCACTCTAGAAGAGTTGGCTCTTCTCATTAGAGTTGGCTCACCTAGCTGTTCTTTCAGAACTATTCTTTTTGGACTCTGGAGGAGTTAGCTCAAACTTCTGAAGGGTCGACTCAGATGTCTGACTGAATGATAGAGTCGGCTTGAACTTCTTTCGGGTCGGCTCACGAGTCTGATTCAAAAAATGGTACATTGGACGAGTCGGCTTGGGTTCCTTCAAGTTGGCTCTGTTGACTCTACTAATTGATTTTGATGATAAGCAAAATAGTTAAGTATAATTTGAGGACTAATGATTTGCTTTAAGTATGTTTTCGTTGAAAGGATGCTCACAAAATTTGAAGAAGCCCAATTGTGTTGAAGAACCAAGTTTGAATGGAATGATTGCACAAAACAAGACTTGGATACTCAAAGAAATGGTTGAATAGATGACTAAGTCAAATGGAAACATGTTCCAGCACAAGTTCAGCAATTTCTGTACTTTTTCAATGATGTGTCAACTCAAGGTGTCAACACATGATATGATGTGTCGACACATGAAGAAGATGTGTCGACTCAGGCCGGTACGTAGTAATATTTTAAATGGCACAGATGATGTGTCGACACATGAACCTTATGTGTCGACTCAAGGTGTCAACACGTGGATCAACACATTGTTTGAGACTTTTAAGCTACAGAACTTGCAGAAGTTGAAGGAACAATTGATGTATCGACTAAATGTGTCGACTCAACTGAGAATGTATCGACTCAGCTAATTTTTCCAGAGAATCAGAATGGAACACTTTGAACTTGTGTCGACTCAAGAAGAACGACCTAATGTGTCACATGAAGAGAAAGTGTTGACACATGGAGTTCTGACAACAGTAACAGCTAATTTTTTCAAGCACGGAACTTGCCCAAATACCTTCCAACGGCTAGTTTTTCAAGTGTAACGGCTATATTCCAGTTTTGAGAGCTTGTGAAAGTATTTAAAGGCTCCAAATCAAATCAAGAATGTATGTATTGAATATCCAAAAAGAGTTTAGAGAGAAAAGAAGAGAGAAGAGCCTTAACTCCTATTCATTCAAAGCTCAACCACTCTCAAGCAAAAGGAAGCCTTCTAAGCATTCAAAGCCATCAAGAGCATTGAAGATCATTCAATCTTGGGTATTCAAAAGGCTTCGACAAGAGCAAAGCAACGCCACATCGAGCTACATCGACTTATTTGCTTTATTATTGAAAGCTTACATTGGTTCTTTAATTCTCCATCTTATATCTTGTAAAGGTTATTAGTTAGCCTATTGGAAAACCAAGTGAGGTTATTGGTAAGCCTTGAAAACCAATTAGGTTGGTGGTTAGCCCGCAAAACCACTAAGGTTCTTGGTTAGCTCGGAAAACTAAGGGAGGTTTTTGGTTAGCCTTGTGAAAATCAATTAGGTTCTTGGTTAGCCCATAAAACCAAGTGAGGTTGTGACTTGTAAGCCTTGTAAAACAAGTCAGGTTTTGATTAGTGAGCCCGGAAAACTAATCGGCTGTAATCATTGGATTATAGTGAATTTTCAAGAGAATCTTGGGGAGTGGATGTAGGTGCATTGTTGGCACCGAATCACTATAGATTGTTGTGTTTGTGATTGCTTGTTCTCTCCCTCCTTGCTCTTTACATTTTGCTTATTCCTTTTAATTTTTGCTGCACTATTACTTTAAAGCATTGCACTTAAATCAAAGTACTTTGTTAAATTGAATTGCATATCCTGTCTCGTATAGTTTATAATTTGTATTATCAAGTTTAGCTTTAAATTTTTAGAGACCCAATTTACCCCCCCTCTTGGATTGCTCTCTAGGCAACAAGTGGTATCAGAGCCTTGTTCTCAGTATATATGCTTTATCGCCTTGAGTAAAAATCTATGGCAACCCCAATTGGTACTAGTGTAGTTGAGGGACAAGCCTCAAATAGACCTCCATTTTTTAATGGAACAAATTATACTTATTAAAAAACTAGGATGAGAATTTATATGCATTCTATAGATTATAATTTGTGGAAAGTAGTTGATAAGGGTCCTCATATTCCTTCGTGGTGGTTAATGATGTTTCCATCCCTAAACTTGAAGAGGATTGGGATGAAAATGACATTAAACAATTCGAGATGAATGCTAAGGCAATGAATCTCTTGTATTGTGCATTAGATCCTAGTGAGCTCAATAGGATATCTACATGCATGTCCGTAAAAAGAAATATGGGACACACTTAAAGTTACCCACGAAAATACCGGTCAAGTGAAGAACACTAAGGTCAATATGTTAGTGCACACATATGAGATGTTCCGGATGGAACCAAATGAATCTATTACTGATATGTATACATGTTTTACAAATATTGTAAATGCTATGAGAAGTCTTGGTAAAGTCATATCTAATGCTAATCTTGTGAATAAAATTCTTAGGCCACTTCCAACATTGTGGGATCCAAAGGTGACCGCAATTCAAGAGGCAAAGGATGTAGACAAGCTTCCACTTGAGCAGCTAGTAGTAGGATCGCTCATGACCTATGAGCTCAACTTGAAATAAAAATCAATGGACTTGGATAAAAAGAAGAGGAAATCGCTTTTAAATTAAATGTTCAAGAAGAATCCTCGATTGATGAGTTTGATGATGATGAAGAAGTAGAAGGCGAAGAAGCCCTCTTTGCCCCAAAATTTAGAAGATTTATGAAGAGAAGGAAGTTTCCTTACAAGAAGAAATTTCAATCCAAGGAAAAGGGAAAGGAAAAAGAAAAAGAGAAAGAAAAGGAAAAGGAGAAGTAAGTACCTATATACTTCGAGTGCAAGAAGCCCGGACACTATAAATTTGATTATCCTCTTCTCAAGAAATCAAGGAAGAAACTAAGGAAGAAAGCAATGATGGCTACGTAGAGTGATAGCGAAGACTCCAGTTCAGAAGAAGAGTAGACTGAAATTGCAAATCTCTGCTTCATGGCATATCAGGACAATGAAGAGGTATGTTCCAACTCTGAAGTTGATTTTACTCTTGAGGAACTTAGAAGTGCTTTCGAAGAACTTATGCATGATTATAAATTAGTTTTATATGAAAATAAGAAATTAAAAAGGCATGCTAATAGTTTCTCATTAGAAAACAATTCTTTACTTAATGATGTTAGTTCTTTGAAATCTAAATTAGATGTTTTGGAAAAGAAAAATAATGGTTTAGTGATAGAAAATGAAGTTTTAAAAAGGCCTAAACAAATTGTTTTAACAATGAGCTTTTAAAGAAAAACAAGGATCTAGAACTTGAAAATGCTAAACACAAAAATGAACTCGAAAAATTAAAACCTTTTATTGACAAATTTACTTATAGTTCAGAAAAGTTGAATTTACTTTTAAACAATCAAAGAGCTATTTTTAACAAGGCAGGTTTAGGATATAAACCACAAAAGCAACAAAAATATTTCAAAAACTTTTTTGTACCTGCATCATTCAGTATTACCTGTTTTACTTGTAGAAAATTAGGTCATAAATCATATCAATGTAATTTTAGAAAAATCATGTCTTTTGGTAAAGTGTGGGTTCCAAAAGGAACCATTTCGAATGCTAACCCGAAAGGACCCAAGTTAGCTTAGGTATCTAAAAACAAAGCTTGATCTTATTGTAGGTGTGTCTTGCAACTAAGAAAAACAAGTGAATTTGGTATCTTGATAGTGGTTGCTCAAGGCACATGACTGAAGATGTGAAGCAATTCACTTCTCTTGAAGCTTTGAATGGAGGGAGTGTGACCTTCGGTGATAATGGTAAAGGTAAAATCATTGGAATTGGTAAGGTTCACATAACTCCTTCTAATAGTATTAGTAATGTACTTTTAGTAGATGGTTTAAAGCATAATATCTTAAGTATTAGCTAGTTTTGTGACAAAGGTTTTCAAGTAGTTTTCAAATCATCACATTGCATGATTTCTAGTCCAAATTTAAATGGAGTACAATTCATTGAAAAAAGGCATAGAAATATTTATCTAGTAGATCTTGATGATCTATCTTTGCCTAATAGAGAATGCCTTGTTGCAATGAATTCTACCAAGGAAGAGACTAGTTGGTTATGGCATAGAAGGTTAGGGCATGCTAGTATGTACCTTATTTCAAAACTTTCCAAAAAGAATTTAGATAGAGATTTACATGAAATCAGTTTTGAAAAAGATAGAATTTGCTAAGCATGTCAATTTGGAAAACAAGTCAAAACTTCTTCTTTTAAACCAAAAGGATTTGTAACTACTAGTAGACCACTTGAATTACTCCATATGGATCTCTTTGGACCAACTAGAACATCAAGTCTAGGAAGCAAAAGATATGGATTAGTTTGGTTGATGACTTTTCGAGATTTACTTGGGTTTTCTTTTTAGCACAAAAAGATAAGTCATTTTATGTATTCGTAAAGTTTTATAGAAAAGTTTCAAATGAAAAAGATGTTTCAGTCATTTGTATTTGTAGTGATCATGGAACCAAATTTAAAAATCAAGATTTCGAAAACTTTTGTAATAAAAAAGGCATAAAACACAATTTCTTTGCACCTAGGACACCTCAACAGAATGGGGTAGTGAAAGAAAAAATTATACTTTAGAATAAATAGCACGCACTATGCTTTGTGAAAACGATTTGCCAAGGTATTTTTGGGCTGAAGCTATAAATATAGCCTATTATGTTTTGAATTGAGTTTTGATACGCCCTATTTTAAAGAAAACTCCATATGAGCTTTGGAACCAAAGAAAACCAACTTTGAAATATTTTCAAGTTTTTGGTTGTAAATGTTTTATTTTGAACAATGAAAAAGATCATCTAGGGAAGTTTGATGCCAAGTCTGATGAAGGTATCTTCTTAGGATACTCTACATCAAGCAGGGCATACAGAGTATTTAACAAATGGACTTTAGTTGTAGAAGAGTCAGTACATGTTGTATTTGAAGAATCTACTAACGAATCCTCAAGAAAAGAGGATACATCTGATGAATGTGCAGGTGCTGACAAACTTCAGAAGCTGACAGTGGATGATCAAGCTCAACCAAATGAAGAAAATCAGGACAAGGATGAGAAAGAAGATGACACTCCAATGCATCAAGATCTATCTAAGGAGTGGAGGTATGCTCATGGACACCCCCTAAGGAATTAATCTTAGGTGATCCATCTAAAGGGGCAAGAACTCGAGCTTCTATTAGAAATGAATGTGATTATATTGCTTTTGTATCTCAAGTAGAGCCTAAATATTTTGAAGAAGCTGAAAAAGACTCTAATTGGATAAATGCTATGCAAGAATAACTAATACAATTTGATAGAAATAATGTTTGGACACTTGTAGAAAGACCATCTAATGTTTCAATTATTGGCACTAAATAAGTATTTAGGAATAAATTAGATGAAAATGGTATTGTCATTAGAAATAAAGCTAGGCTAGTTGCTAAAGGTTACAATCAGGAGGAAGGGATTGACTTTGATGAAACCTTTGCTCCTGTTGCTAGACTTGAAGTAATTAGACTATTGTTAGCATTTGCCTGCTTTATGAACTTCAAATTATTTCAAATGGATGTTAAGAGTGCTTTCTTAAATGGTTTTGTAAATGAAAAGGTCTTTATTGAACAACCACCTGGTTTTGAAAATCATGTACATCCTGGTCATGTTTTCAAATTGCACAAAGCACTTTATGGTTTAAAGCAAGCACCTAGAGCATGGTTTGAAAGGTTAAGCAAATTTCTTATTAAAAATAAATTTTCTAGAGGAAATGTTGACAAAACACTACTTTTGAAAAGGAAAGATAATGATTTATTAGTAGTATAAATATATGTTGATGACATCATTTTCGGTGCTACTAAGCAAATTCTTTGTCAAGAGTTTGCTAAGCTTATGCAGGGTGAGTTCGAGATGAGTATGATGGGTGAACTAAACTTCTTTCTCAGACTCTAGATCAAGCAAACTTCAGATGATATCTTCATCAACCAAGCTAAGTACACAAGAGAAATTATCAAAAAGTTTGGGATGGAGACTACTAAGCCAATAGGTATGCCTATGAGCCCCTCATGTAAGCTAGATAAAGATGAAAATGGTAAATCTATAGATCATAAATTATACAAAGGCATGATAGGCTCTTTACTGTATATGACTGCTAGTAGACTAGATATTATGTTCGGTGTTTGTATGTATGCTAGATATCAGTCTAAACCTAAAGAATCACATCTTATGGCTGTTAAGCGCATTATTAGATATCTGTCTGGTACTATTAGTATTGGTTTGTGGTATGCTAGAAATTCTTCTGTTGAATTGATTAGATATTCTGATGCAGACTTTGCTGGTTGTAGATTAGATAGAAAGAGTACTAGTGGAACTTGCCAATTTCTTAGAGTTAACTTAATCTCATAGTTTAGCAAGAAACAAACTTTAGTTGCACCATCCACAGCTGAGGCTGAGTATATTGCAACAAGAAGTTGTGCTCAAATCTTGTATATTAAGCAACAACTTGAAGACTTTGGAATCAAGTTGGCTAGAACTCCTATTAAATATGATAATACCAGTGCTATTTGCTTGACTAAAAATCCTGTTCAACACTCTAGGAGGAAGCACATTGAAATTAGACATCACTTTATTAGAGATCATGTAGAAAACAATGATATTTTGCTTGAATTTATATGCATTGAATTTCAATTAGCTGATATTTTAACTAAACCTCTCTTGGAAGATCGATTCTGTATGATTAGAAGAGAGCTCGGGATCATCAATCCATTTAATTAAATCTTTCCTCCCAATTTGACTCAAACTAGATCAACTTAACCTTATTTATGATATATCATGATTGATCATTACTGATTTAACTCCAAATACATGTTACTTCAATTGATTTTGATAATTCAGTGAAATTCCAAATTTTTTAGTTTTTAAGTCAATGTGTCGACACATCATGTGTCAACACCAAAATGTGTCGACACATGCATGAGTCGACACATGCCCGATGGCAAACTGAGATTTTAAGGGTTTCCGAACCGTTTTTTCCCCAAATTTCATTCTCCTCCGAACTGACACTTCAATTCCAGGTATCCATTCTGTTCATCCTCTCGTTTCCTTGCTTTTACCCATCATTTTCTCGGATTTGAAGGTTCGGTAGTCATTTTTGTTGGATTTCCTCCTAGGTTTTAGCTCCTAAATCCTAGAAACTCCTTATTTCCATCAAAAACCTTGCCAAATCTTTGATTGTTGATAATGGGTCCTCGCAAACAAGTCAATCACCGACCTCATCAGTCACAACATGAAGAAGAGCAGAGAATGAAGTCTCGACATGAGTTTAGAGCTTTGGATCCGCCTGCACGACGATTGTTTGCACCTTCTAGCCGGATGAGCTCCAAGACAGTGATTGGAGGATGCTGAGTGGACTTCTCTTTCTTAGACCAGCAACATTTCAGGATTGGAGATTGGATTAGACATGCTGGTTTGGCCTCTTTTTGTTCGCTCTGAGAGATTCTATCCTGGGTTAATGAGAGAGTTCTACGGATCACTTGCCTGCGGATCAGATGACTGGATTACACAGGTTAGAGGATGGGATATCCCCATTTCAGCAGAGATTCTGAGCAGAGTATGGGACATACCCATGAATGGATCAGTTATTGACAGTCTGATGGACAGAGTTAGTGGTCTCCGGTGTATCTTTAAGTCAGATATCTTACCAGAGGGAGCCACTTTTTCTGCATCGAGATTGTCTGCGAAGATGAGACTGCTACATTATATTGTCGCCCGGATTCTTTTGCCGAAGATTGGTCATTTTGACTACATTGCCGAGCAAGAGTTGCTGGTGATGGTCTCACTAATTCAGCGGACGCCGATTTGTCTTCCTGTTCTGATGGTTCATCAGATTATTGAGGCATCGTCTAGTCAGCGGCTCTGCTTGCCATATGGCATGGGATTGACAGTACTTTTTAGGGAGTATGGAGTCAGCTTCCGGGATGAGCCTTATTGTACCTTGATCCATACCGATGTATATGACATCAGGTCACTACATCGCATGGGTTATCATTTAGTCGGAGGCCAGCGGACATGGAGGACATCAGGACAGGTCGAGGATAGAGCTGACATTGATGAGGACATAGCAGAGGAGGAGCGGATTCTTTCAGGTGAGGCTGGACCGAGCGAGACACAACCTAAGATGGCAGCACAGCCAGCTCAGCCTGATCCTTCTACATCTGCCCAGCCATAGCCAGAGCAGACAGAGACTCGTGGTACTTTGGATACTTTAGAGGACAGAGTCAGATGCATAGAGATCGATGTTTTCATCATGAGGCAATGTCTAGACGTCTTTATTGCTTAGACGAGAGAGAGCCATATTGGTTTTAGTGATGGCATTTTGGCTATTCTCTTATCACTGTCCAGATCTTCGATGAGTGCTCCTGCTATAGACATAGTTCCTGCTTCTGTTGATGTTCCTGCTCCAGCACCAGCTGATGACATTACTGATATCGACACTGGTGTTGAGACTACTGTTGGAGATGGAGATGGAGATACAATAATTAGAGATATTGATGGAGATAAGGAGACTGACTCAGACCGCTTTGATATTGCTGATCTTACGTCAGAGCCAGTATGGAGGTGACGGATGATGTGCCTGCGAGCCCAGTTGATACATCCTTCTCACCTACTTCGATACCTGATCCATCCTCTCCTACCAGATCGGTTGATCACACTCCAGTTCCAGTTCCTATTCCTATTCTTAGTCTTGTTGTTTACCTACCTGACATTGATATTTCATTCATTGATTCTTCTGACATTCAGACACCTATCATCGAGACCCCCACACTTGATACACATATTGTAGACACATCGATACCTTCCACAACTGATACTGTTGTTCTTGATATGCCTATATCATCAACTGTTACACCTACTTTTGATAGTCCTACCCTTCATACTTCATCAGTCACTCGAGAGCTTGGGTTTTACACACTCGGCTTTCAGCATCTCGATTCAGGCCCTAGTTTTGATCGTACTCCTGCTCCCACTGTTGCTGAGATGATTCACCCTATCAGCTCAGTTCCTGCGGAGGACATAGCTTCTACCTCTACTGCTTCAGCTAGAGGTCGGACTTATATTCATTACAGAGGACGTGGATGTCGTACCCCTCCTCAGCCGACCAGGACCAGACTTCGAGATCTACGATCACGATGGCCGCGAGCTCGATCTTTTACTAATACCGGACCGATCGAGATTGGTTCATCTTCTGATGAGTCGATGGATGAGGATTAAGACATTGATGTATTTCTAGATAGTTTTATATTTCCAGATAGTTTACTTTCATGCTTATATGTACTTTTATCTTTGTTATGTACTTGATGTACAAGTTCATGACATATATAAAAAAACTTTTTGATTACTCATTCCTATATCTTTGATGGATATGAATGCTATATCTTGAATTGCTGTCATGAATGTGCTTCCTAAAGAAAATATTTCGAAAATAAATGTATTCCCTTTATTTACCTTTTTAATGATAACAAAAAGGGGGAGTAATTCATGATATTATTTAAGTATAAATGTGTTTACTTCTCCAAACTAAATGGGGAGTAACTTTTAATTTTTGAAAACCTGAATTTATGAAAGGGGGAGTTTTATCTTTTGTCAAAGTAAATTTGATTCTCAAAATCCCTCTTTCAATGTTTTTGAAAAGATTCTCACAAATTTTATTATGAATCATTAATTCAGGGGGAGCTTTGTTAATTGCTGAAATTTTATAATTGCTAAAATTTTATAATTGCTGAAATTTTCTTTGTAAGAGTATCATGATATATGTTCTTAATACATTTAGATAAATATCAAAGTTCTGACAAAGCTCTGATACTCTCTATCTTTGAAATAAGCTCAAATTATATTACTTGTGTTTTGAATGATTACATCTTTAAGTAATGATTGATATACTTAATGCTTTCAATATTGTGCATCTTGATCAATTATCTTAAAGCTTTACTTTTAAAGCAATTTATACATAAGGGTTTTGTCATCATCAAAAAGGGAAAGATTGTTGACTCTACTAATTGATTTTGATGATAAGCAAAACAGTTAAGTATATAATTTGAGGACTAATGATTTGCTTTAAGTGTATTTTCATTGAAAGGATGCTCACAAAATTTGAAGAAGCCCAATTATGTTGAAGAACCAAGTTTGAATGGAATGATTGCACAAAACAAGACTTGGACACTCAAAGAAATGGTTGAATGGATGACTAAGTCAAATGAAAACATGTTCTAGCACAAGTTTAGCAATTTCTGCACTGATGTGTCGACTCAAGGTGTCGACACATGATATGATGTGTCGACACATTAAGAAGATGTGTGACTCAGGCCGGTACACACCAATATTTCAAATGGCATAGATGAGGTATTGACACATAAACCTTATGTATCTACTCAAGGTGTCAACATATGGATCAACATATCGCCTGAGACTTTTAAGCCATAGAACTTGCAGAAGTTAAAGGAACAGTTGATGTATCGACACATGGATGCAACGTGTCGACTCAATGTGTCGACTCAACTGAGAATGTGTCAACTCAGCTAATTTTTCTAGAGAATCTGAATGGAATACTTTGAACTTGTGTCAACTCAAGAAGAACATGTGTCGACCTAATGTGTCGACACATGAAGAGAAAGTGTCGACATATGGAGTTCTGACAACAGTAACGGCTAGTTTTTTCAAGCATAGAACTCATCCAAATGCCCTCCAACGGCTAGTTTTTCAAGTGTAACGGCTATATTCCGATTTTGAGGGCTTGTGAAGGTATTTAAAAGCTCCAAATCAAATCAAAAATGTATGTATTGAATATCCAAAAAGAGTTTAGAGAGAAAAGAAGAGAAAAGAGCCTTAACTCCTATTCATTCAAAGCTCAACCACTCTCAAGCAAAAGGAAGCCTTCCAAGCATTCAAAGCCATCAAGAGCATTAAAGATCATTCAATCTTGGGCATTCAAAAGGCTTCAACAAGAGCAAAGCAACGCCACATCGAGCTACATCAATTTATTTGCTTTATTATTGAAAGCTTACATTGGTTATTTATTTCTCCATCTTATATCTTGTAAAGGTTATTGGTTAGCCTATTGGAAAATCAAGTGAGGTTATTAGTAAGCCTTGAAAACCAATTAGGTTGGTGGTTAGCCCGCAAAACCACTAAGGTTCTTAGTTAGCCCGGAAAATCAAGGGAGGTTTTTGGTTAGCCTTGTGAAAACTAATTAGGTTCTTGGTTAGCCCGTAAAACTAAGTGAGGTTGTGACTTGTAAGCCTTATAAAACAAGTCTGGTTTTGATTAGTGAGCCTGGAAAACTAATCGATTGTAATCATTGGATTATAGTGAATTCCCAAGAGGATCTTGGGGAGTGGATGTAGGTGCATTGTTGGCACCGAACCACTATAGATTGTTATGTTTGTGATTACCTGTTCTCTCCCTCCTTGCTCTTTACATTTTACTTATTGCTTTTAATTTTTGCTGTACTATTACTTTAGAGCATTGCACTTAAATCACAGTACCTTTTAAATTGAATTGCATATCTTGTCTCGTATAGTTTGTAATTTGTATTATCAAGCTTAGCTTTAAATTTTTAGAGATCCAATTCATCCCCCCTCTTGAGTTGCTCTTTGGGCAACAGGCTCAGATATCTATGTGCCAGAAACCTTCATGCATGCCATGAACAAGAGTCGGCTCCCTTTACTCGAGTCGGCTCGGATGAGTTTTACATTGAATTCTCTTTTTTTCTCTAGAAATCATCTAGCAGGTCTTCAAACATTCAAGAAACTCTCCAACTCTTCTAACAACAATTTCTAAAAAATTTGAAGCTTGAAAAGCAATCAGAAGTAACCCATTTTCATGATTTTTATTTTGCTTTTTCTTTGGGCTCTTCTTTACATGAGATACTTGCAACACAAGTCATGGCAAAGATAAGATTATAGGAGTAGTAAATGAGCAATGAAATCATCCTACAAAAACTTGTAAAGCACCTGGAGAGTTGTTAATAAAACAAATACGTACTCCAATGTTTTGTTATCATCAAAATCATTCGAGGGGTCAACAGAGTAGAAGAAGAAGACTCTTTTCTTTTCATTCAATAAATTGTTATCATACATGAGAAGGGACGGGCTTTTATAATTGACCCTAACCCTTGAATTACATGAAAATAAGAGAAAAGAGGGGAGGTGCCATATTATTTTCTTGTAAGTGAAATGAAACATGGAGAGGATCAAGGGATGGTACCCCATATCTTCCATAAAGGGGTGGGCAGCATCATGAAACATGAAAAGAAATTCATGTGTTGCCTAGGAGGCTTACCCAAGAGGGGGGGTGAATTGGGTATTTAAAAAATTTCTTCAAGTATGTGCTTTTGTGAAATCAGAGCATGGTGAGTGAAGTGATTAAATGAGTTAGCAGCAGAAATAAATGCACAACATAGAAATTCACAAAACAAACACAAAGAGATTTATGGTCGTTCAGAGCAACCCAGCTCCTACGTCCACTATCCAAGATACCACTTGGAATTTCTCCTATATTCACCCACGAAAAACAACCGGATTGTTTTCACGGGCTCAGAATCCAAAATCTAAACTTGGTTTTATTCCGGGCTCACCAGAAATCCAAACTTGGTTTTATCCGGGGCTCACCAAAAATCCGCTACAATGTTAGTTTTAATCGAGATAACTAACAACCCAAAATACTTAGTTTTCAAGGCTCACCAAGAACCTAACAAACTCAAATAAGAGTTAAAGAATACAAAGCAACAATATGACAAATCGAAGTTGTCGGATGGTTGTAGTTGTAGCACTTGAGAAGCCCTTCTTGTTGAACTTTTAATCCTCTTCAAGGCTTCTTAACTTCTTCAATAAATGCCTCAAGAAACTGATAAGAGTTGGTGAAGACTTGCTTGCTTGCTTTGAATGCTCTCTAGTATGTACTCTTAAATGTTCAATGACAACTCTTCAATCTCATATTAACTTCTCATCTCTTCTCAAAAAGTGATTCAAATCCCTTAAATATATTTCTTTTAACTGATTTCATATGGTTATAGCCATTGTAGATCGTTGGGATTCGAAATATAGCCATTGAAGACTATTTTGGATTCAAAATAAGAGTTCTGGAACTAGCCATTACTAACCTAAAATTGTCACTCGAGTTGGCTCGGATCCTCAGGTAGGTCAAATTGTCACTTTGGTCGAGTCGGCTCTCTGTACTTGAGTCGGCTCGTATGTCTATCTGAGAAATCTGCACTTAGGATGAGTGGGCTCAAATTCTTAGAACTTCAAAATTGGACTCTGCCCGAGTCAACTCTTCTGACTCGAGTTGTCTCGAATGTCTGCGTGCCAGAAAATAGTGTATCATGCTAGACTTTGAGTCAGCTCTCCTTCTTTGAGTCGGCTCTAGTCCAAAGCTTGTCAAACTTGTCCAGACTTTCTTCCAATGGCTTGCAAACAACTCAAAGCCTTTCCAACTCATTCAAAGATAGAACTTGAGACAGTTAAACTAAGAAGTACATAGAAGCAGCCCTCTTACAGGAGTAAATAATTGATTTTTCTAGGGGGCTTTTCTTTACATGAACTTTCAACGAAAATAGACTTAACAAACTACCATGTTGTAGGAAGTAGGTTGTTCAATGAAATCATCCTACAAAAACTTTGAGAACACTTGAAATAGAATTAGTAAACAAATACATGCTCCAATGTTTGGTTATCATCAAAAGCATTCCAGAGGTCAACAATCTTTCCCTTTTTGATGTTGACAAAACATTGGGCATGGAAAAACTTTACAGATTTCAATAAATGTATCATAGTAACTTGTATATGACTATCATATTGAGATATATTCACATGTATCAACAAGTATCACTAATATATTGAAAGTATCAAGGCTTATCAACAAAGTATCAAGACTTTAGAATTAGATCCAATATGTTTCAGAGTTAATTTTAGATCAAAAGCTGCTTTTGCCTATCATGAATTAAAATCAATAAAGATGTCAGAGCTTAGAGAAATACCAAGATAGAATGTATCAGAGAAAAAGCACAAAATGTATTAGATCTTATGTATCAGAGAATATCAAAGATGTTTTAAACAATTATCAAATCTATAATATCTATGAGAGGAACTATTCCTAGGGCCGACACATGCATTTTAAAACTTTTTGATGAATGCAATTTATATAGAAATATTTGGATCTTAATTATATAAAAATTTGGTTTAATTGTTATTAATTTAGCAGCATTTTTAGCCTATTTATGCTTAATTATTTTATTTGTTTCAGGTATGCATGCCAAGAGGAGCTTGCAGAAGCTGGTCAGTTGGAGTCATGCAAAAAGGATGCATTTATTTTGCCATGGAATTGTCAAGATCAACTCAAAAGGATATGGTAGAATTGAAGCAGAAAAAAAAGTGGAGAGAAAGGAGAAAAAGGGAAAAGTGGAACAAAGTTAAAAAAAAGTAACGTGGTGGAGTGAAAAAAGAAGTAACATGGTTGAGTGAAAAAAAGTGATGTGCGTGAGGAGAAGAAGCAGAGGACGTGTGAAAAGAAGAGGCGCGCTGCCAGCAGAAAAAAAAAAGAGCAGGATGCTCGGAAAGCCTAGCAGATGCAGGAACGCGCAAAGATGCAGAAAAAAAAATGATTGGACGCAGGGGAGTTGGCCTCGCTAGCCTCGGTCCTAGTTCACTGTGAAAATCATGCATGAACACAGGGAAAGAAATCGGAGATCGCCGCCTGATTTCATTTGATTTGTATCTTTCTTATTTTTATATTGTTTTTGACCATGAATATGTGCAACTAATTATTTCTGCTAAGGCTTAGGGATTTAACAGATATGGTGATTATGGATTTCAATGGTTAGTTTGATTTCTTTCTTTTACTTGAGATTTCTTTTGTGATCGTAATGCTTTGGGAGATTTGATTAATTTTTCAATGAATTTTATCTAGAGTTCAATTGATTTATTAAATTTCTAGGTTGAAAAGTAAAAGAAATCCTTAGATTTAAATTCTATCTGAATTACTAGGACAGATCTATGCAGTGATTAGGATTATAAAAATTTAATGCATCTGAATTATTTAAATCACATCTTAACCACCGTGATTAATAATTTGGATAGGATTAATGCAATTTGAACAAAAGTGCATTAATCAATTAAGAAAACCTATTG
Organism: Areca catechu; assembly: GCA_021397845.1. NCBI lineage: Eukaryota > Viridiplantae > Streptophyta > Magnoliopsida > Arecales > Arecaceae > Areca > Areca catechu. The sequence continues at coordinate 121,511,387 of CM038043.1, forward strand.
GCTTGTAAAACTAGAAAATCAAATTAGCATATTCAGAAGAAATTATCAAATCAATTTGGTTAAATTCCCGACGCCTTAGCTATTCTAGATTTTTTCTTTTCCTGAAAGTTTGCTACCATCTTAATTTGATAGTTTGTTTAATTTTCAATTTAATATTTTTTTTACTCGAAGTTAATTGTCCAAATAATATAAGTAGGTATTATAATTTGGATGATTATCTCTAATCCTAGAGGACAACATTGGGTTACTATCTTATATTACTTGCATGACTGGTACATTTGCCGATTTCCCAATTCAGTATTAAATTGTTTTCCTCACACCTCTGTAATACTAAACTCAAGTTATGCAAGCATTCATCAAATACCCCCTAACTTAAATCTTAGTCATCTCGAGCAAAGCATAAATAAAAATCAACATCAATTTTAATTAAACAATCAACCCGGGTAACAACTGAAATCTTCTCCAACAACTTTTCCTTTAGGACTATCAATTCATAAGATCTCAAAACATCAACCATAAAATTGCAATTCCTTATCAAGGCATGTTAATGAAATCAACTCAAAATTACTTTCTGTCAGCTTAAAACATTAATCAATACTTGTCACTTTTTTTTTTAAGCTATTACCAACATAATAAAACTAAGACAACACCTTTCAATTGGGTTAGTTTAGTTTTTTTTTTTTTTTTGAAATGTTGTTGGCGGTTCTCAACTGTGTAATTGTTATAAACTTGCCTTTTACTGCAAAAGTTTCAAAATTGGCTTTTATCACAAAATAACACATCAGTTGAGTGCTTTGCATACTCATGCATTGGGTTACCGTTTTACACGAATGTTGTCATTTGCTAGTGCCAAACCTTCGGTTACTAAGTCATCCCAACACAGTGGAGTAGGGTGATGTGTTAGTAATTACAGTTAGCATCTACTCGATGTGTCTTAATTTTATCATGCATAGCTACTATAACCTTCAGAGTCAAAAACTTTCTTAACATTTGATTTAAGCTAACAGAAATAATCCTTAATTTAAATCAATTAAAACATGCCTATCAAAGTTTAAGCATTCTCATAGTCTCAATTCTAAGCTCCTAATCCTATCAAGTCTTCAATTCTAAGTCACTTTTGATTCATCCAATCAGTACACGAGTAGACTCCTTATTTAAAAGATAGTCTAAAGTCTCAAACACTCAATTCAAACAAAGATTCAAGTTGATTGATAAATTTTTTTTTTTTATAAAAAATTTGGATCAAAGTAATTTTCTATTTCAAAATTCCACTAATCTCCACTAATCCCTATCAAATATAATACCCCCCAACTTAAAATCAAACATTGTCCCTAATGTTTGAAGACAATAAAGCAAGCTAATATAGAAGAAAGGGAAAAGGATAACTGATACTCCCATGGTTTCAAGACTCAATTGGAGATTGGTAATATGTAATCATGCCTGTTGGGATATGTCGGTCCAAGTACGAGCCAACCCCCGATTCGACCGATCGAAGATATTTTCCTGAACCATGCATTTTAAACCAAGGTGTTCGGAAGAAACTGGGCAACTGATGGGCAAGCCGAAATCGAAGCCCTTAGCTCCATCCAAAAAGCAAGTCTACAGGCCTTGCTGAAGGCAGGGCCCTCGGCCCAAACCGTAGTGTGACCTCTGGTGCTGACCGAAGACACAGTCTTCTACTTACGATGAAGACATTGACTTCGGCCTACATCCAAGACAAAGTCTTCAATCTTTGCCGAGAGCATAATCTCCAATCTGTCTCGAAAGAGTCCGAAGATGAAGACGTGTCTCCAATTAGACTACAGATATTTCTCCAAGATGGAAACCTGAAGACAGATCCCCGATCTATCTCAGGTCTCTATGAACACGACGAAAAATGGTTTCCCTTGACTATCTCTAGAGCGGAATCATAGCACGTGACTCCAGCAGCAATACCCCCGATCTGTCCGGAACCGTTTAATAACCATCCATGATTGTGAATTGAGGGGAAGGAGTTAACTCTCCCATCGTAACCACTGGAGAAAGGAAGGAACCGCGAACCAGGCAACTCATTATAAATAGTGGTAAGAGGGGATGCTCCTGGTCAAGATACTCTTATAAACCTTAGAGTCTTTTTCTTGTCCATCTGATCCTCCTCAGAATCTTTCTCATTCTGTGGCTGAAGCCCGCCTCTGACTTAGGCATCGGAGTGTCCCCTACCAGAACAACTCCGGCCAGGGATTTATTTTGCAGGTGAACCAGGGAGTGGGCCTACGATCCAGTAGCTCTGCCCAGTCAGAAAAGGGATTCTACGCCAATAGATTGACATGCCAGGAAGGGGGGACAGTGGTTTAAAAATCCATTATTAAGCTCCCCTCCTTGAAAAAGGGGAAGTAAGAAATTTACGATGGCAAGAGGGAAGACTCATATTGCCTCAACTAGTCGAAGTCGTGCTCCATCCCAAGGGAGTGCACCCCCGGTAGAGAACGACATTCCACCTCCTACAATTATCGTGGGACAGCAGCAGTTCGAAGCTCTCCTAGACCAAGTCACTAACCTCACGGCTATGTTTAGGACTTCTAGGATAGAGCTTTCTAGGTGGGGCATCAACCAGCTACCTCCAGGCATAGCTCTCGATCCCGGAGGAAGAGAGCTCCTCGAGAGGGGTCCATACATCTCTCCCTTCTTCCTCGGCCCTCCCCTGAAGGCCGAAGTTCAGGAATGCCTAGGCTCGCTGATTCCCTGCAGAGAGGGAAAAGGCCTAGGCAAACCTCCTCTCCTTCTTTTGAAAACTCTACTCTCGTAGAGAAAGCACCGAAGTAGGTTCTCCCCGATTACGATGGGAAGTCTAAAGCCATCGAATCGGAAATGGCGAGAATCTAGGAGCAAAGGGATCACAACAATCTAGCAGTATGTGATCTGCGCCCCCCTTACACCGATCGCATCTTGGTCGAAGTTGTTCCTCGGCACTTCAGAGTTCCCCAGATGGAACCCTACGATGGCACCTCCGATCCTTTTGATCATCTAGGTAGTTTTAAGGCCCATATGATGATTCAAGGAGCTTCGGATGTGATGTACTGCCTTGCATTCCTAGACATCTTGAAGAAAGCTGCTTGGATATGGTACTCGAGCATATGCCCAGGTACCATCGATTCCTTCTTCAAGTTAGAAAAACTGTTTATCTTGCATTTCAGGACTTGTCGCAAGACCATCCAAAATACGGATATGCTATTCCTCCTTCACCAGAGCGAAGGAGAAAGTCTACGAGATTACATCTCCAGATTTAATGCAGCCATGCTCAAGATCCCCGATCTCAATGAGTACATGGCCATGTCTGCACTAAAAAAGGGCTTCGTACATCCAGGCTCACCTTTTTCCTGGATAAGAAGTTCCTCAAAATCTACATTGAGATTCTATCTAGAGCTCAGAAATATGCTGATGTCGAAGAGCAAGCAGCAAACCGATGACTGACCGAAGGGAAGCCCCCTTCAAAGAAGAAAAATAATAGGGGTCAAGGCCTCTCTACTTCCAACAACAACAATAACAACAAGATACCAACCGTCGAAGGAGTCCTCCCACGCTGAGAGCATCGAGTAGGAGATTTGTTGACTCTGGTCTTGATTTTGATGATTGACAAAATGTTTAAGTATATATGAGTACTAATTGTGTTTTAAGTGTATTTCTCAGATCTTAGTACTCAACCATGTTGGATGAAGAAATGCTTGTATTTCAGTTGAAAAAGTCCTTTAATTAATGGAAAATCAAGTATATGGACTTTGGAATTATATGGAAGAACTTGAAGAGGTTAAAGTTTCAATTTGAAGATGTTTCAGCAATGGCACAGGCAAGTGTCGACACTTGAAACTGAAGTGTCGACACTTGAAGAGTGAAGTGTCGACTCAAGGCCTGAGACAAACAGAAAACTTCAGAAAGCTCTTTCAGTGAAGTGTCGACACCTGGAGCTGAAGTGTCAATACTTGGAAGTGAAGTGTCGACACCTGGAAACTGAAGTGTCGATACTTGAAATTGAAGTGTCGACACTTGAACAGTAATGGCTAGTTTTCTGGGCTACAGAACTTCTCCAACTTGCTTCCAAACGGTCATATTTTCTTCCCTAACGGCTATAAACGGTCATTTAAGTGTTGGGAGGCTATATAAACATCAAAAGTCAATTAGGGAAGTAATCCTTTGGTGAGATTTTTGAATATTCTTCAAGGATTCAAGAGTTGAGTGGTTCAACCCTTCAAGCTTCCAAGTTTCAAAGAAAGCATCCAAAGTTCACATCCTCAAGCATCAATCAAAGGCTTCATCAACTTGAAGATAAGATCTTCATCAACTCTCAACGGGCTTCAAAGAGATATTTGCTTTATTTTAGAAAGCTTTTATTGTATTCTTTTATACTTGCTCTTACATTGTTTTACTTAAGGTTTTTGGTGAGCCTTGGAAAACCAAAGAGGTTTTTGATAAGCCTTGAAAACCAAAGTGGTTGTTGGTGAGCCTTGAAACCAACTAGGGTTTTACTTATGAGCCCGAAGCCAAAACAAGTTGTTTAGGTTCTTGATTATCCCGTAAAATCAAGGGTGGTTGTTGGTGAGCCTTGAAACCAACTAGGGTTTGACTTGTGAGCCCGAAGACAAAACAAGTTGTAAAGGTTGTTGGTGAGCCTAAGTTATAAAACCAAACTTAGTAGAATTCCCAAGAAATTCTTGGGAAGTGGATGTAGGTGCTTGGTTGGCACCGAACTACTATAAATCTTTGTATTTGTGTGATTGTTCTCCATATGCTTTTATTTCTTTATTCTGCTGCATTTATTTGAAATACACAAGCACTTGAATTGCATTAGCACATACTTGCTTTAGTTCACTCTTTTAAATAGCACAAAAGTTTTATAAAACCCAATTCACCCCCCCTCTTGGGTTGCCTACGTGGACCTTCAATTGGTATCAGAGCTCGGTGCTCTAATTGAAAATCTAACGATTTTGAGTTAAAGATTATGGCAACCCTTGTAGGTATTAGTGTTAGACCACCATTTTTCAATGGCATAAATTACACATTTTGGAAAACTCGCATGCGCATCCATATTCAATCTATTAGTTATCATCTTTGGAAAACCATTGTTAGTGGTCCTCATATTCCTTCCATTTTGGTTAATGGCATTTCCATTCCAAAGCTTGAAGAGGATTGGAATGAATATGACATTAAACAAATTGAACTCAATGCTAAAGCAATGAACTTGCTTTATTATGCATTGGACTTAAATGAATTTAATAGAGTTTCTGCATGCACATCAGCGAAGGAAATATGGGACACACTTGAAGTTACTCATGAGGGTACTCTTCAAGTGAAGAACACTAAAATTAATTTGCTTATACATTCTTTTGAAATTTTTGAAATGATGCATTATGAATTTATATCTGATATGTTTTCAAGATTTATGACTATTATTAATGAATTAAAAAGTCTTAGCAAAATCTATACTAATGCTGATTTGGTGAACAAAATTCTTAGATCCTTGCCAAAATCATGGGATCCAAAGGTGACGACGATCCAAGAAGCTAAAGATGTAAAAACCTTACCTTTGGAGGAGCTTATCGGTTCACTCATGATCTATGAGTTGAACTTATGGCAAAGGATAGTGGAAGCTGATACAGAAAAGAAAATAATAGCTCTCAAGGCCAAAAAGAAATTCAAGGCAATGATGGCAACTTGGAGCGATAGCGAAGATTCAAGTACGGATGATGAAGTTGCCCATCTTTGTTTCATAGAAAATGAGAAAAAGGTATGTGCTAAAAATAATTATGATTTTACCTTTAAAGAATCACATGATGCATCTAATGATCTTGTGCATGAATATAGATTGCTAAAAATTGAGCACAAGAAATTAAATAGGCATGTAGATTCATTTTCTCTTGACAACACCAATCTTGCAAATAAAAATGATGATTTAAATGCCAAGATTGATATTTTGAAAAATGAAAAGAATAATTTTTCTAAAGAAAAAGAAAATGTTATTTTAAAAGATTTATGTGATAAAGTTTTTAATGACAAAAATATTTTGATTGAGGAAAAGAAGCAAAATTTTTTGAAGAACTTCAATATTCCTGCTTCTTACAATTTTTCTTATAAATGTGGTTTCAATGCTTATCCTTCTAGATTAAGAAAAGTTTGGGTTCCAAAAGGAACCATAATTACTAATCATAAATGACCCAAGAAAGTTTGGGTACCAAAAATGTCCACTTAATTTGTTTTGCAGGAATGTCTTGCAACCCAATATGAAGAAGGAAGTTCTTGAAAAAAGGTTGTACAAGACAATTGAGAGAAGTGGACAAGCTACATTTTGGACTAAATGGTCAAAGGAAGGATTATGTATATTGGTAAATTCTAAACATCTCCTTCCATAATTAAAAATATAGATTAATTTTTATTGCATCAATTACTTTGAAAAATTATTTTAAATAGTTAATTAGAATCAAGTTTGGACTTATCATCATTGGCTATGATCATGAACTTTTTGGTGTTGATGAATTTCATGCTATCATGATTAAATTTATGATTGTAAGACCTTCACTTGATTTTGATTAATGTATTTCATGAAAAATACTTTTAAAGATGCATATTGTTTTGAAAAATATTTTAATTGATTGATTAGAATCAAGCTTAGACTAATAATCATTTGTTGTGATCATGACCATTTTGATGTTGATGGATTTCAAGCTCTCATGGTCAAACTTGTGATTATTAGATCTTCACTTGATTTTGATTAATATAGTTTCTAAATTATTTCAAGTGAAATGCTATGATTTATATGTTTTTATTTTTGGCATCTATGCATAATCTAGAAATGATTTGGATCAAGTATAGAACTAGTAGTTAAGGGTTACTTTTAAGAAGAATGTATGCTTATTGACAAACCCTTGCTCTAATAGCTAGACTTGATATCATATTACTTCTAGCATTTGTATGGATATCAAATCATCTTAAAATGAATTTGAAATCATGCTAAAAGTTTTTATGCGATATAAATGCTTTGTATTTTGAAAATCATGAATATCTTGAAAAATTTCAAATCTTGATGCATAAGCTTTCATGTTTTATTCCTGAAATAAATGTATATTTTTAAAGGAGGAATAACATTCAGGGGGAGCATCCAAAGATTTGTTATCATATTTGATGCTTTGAATATCTTGTTGATATCATGCTTTGCTTATATTGCTCTGATACTCCTTCTTGTTTTCAAATTTAATTCTTTGAGGGGAGTTACATTCAAATGGTATCATATTCTATTGGTATCAAAATTATTTTTAAAAAGAATTCCTAGTAACCGCTTCGGATTGGGTTAGTCACCATGGCCGTCCGGTCATAAGAGATAAGTAGGGCTTAAAGACCCTCTCTTCCCATTCAATGGGCTCTCTTATGACGTGTAGGGGTGCCGCTGTGACCTTATCCCATGAACAAATAAGGCGAATGGATAATATACATCAAATTATTTCTTGCATGTGCTTACATTCTGTGGTATCTTGTTCAATTTGTATCATATTCAATTGATATCATAATTATTTGATTTCATGCATTGATTTTGATGACCTACTTGCTATTCTTTCTGACTTCATTCCCACTTTGTATTGCCTTTCGCCCTTTTTCATGATGTCAAAAAGGGGGAGAAAATTGTTAAGTATGAAAAGGGAAGATTGGATAAACATGAAAAATTATTTGAGAAATGAAAGAAAGTGCAAAAGGGGGAGAAGAATGTAAAATGTTTTTATCTAAAGGAAAGAATTAGTAAGAAGAAGAAATTTTAAAAATTTGAAAATTTTGCATATTTTGAAAAATATTTTTGAAGATTTTTTGGATCATATTTTGAGGGGGAGCTTGGTGCTTATTATTTTAAGCTTACATGTTTATCTTATTGTTAATCTTTTTAAGCTTACCCTATTCATATACTTAAAGGTTTTTTCATCATCAAAAAGGGGGAGATTGTTGACTCTGGTCTTGATTTTGATGATTGACAAAATGTTTAAGTATATATGAGTACTAATTGTGTTTTAAGTGTATTTCTCAGATCTTAGTACTCAACCATGTTGGATGAAGAAATGCTTGTATTTCAGTTGAAAAATTCCTTTAATTAATGGAAAATCAAGTATATGGACTTTGGAATTAATATGGAAGAACTTGAAGAGGTTAAAGTTTCAATTTGAAGATGTTTCAGCAATGGCACAGGCAAGTGTCGACACTTGAAACTGAAGTGTCGACACCTGAGGATCAAGTGTTGACCATACTATCGACAATGCCTTCTAGACCAATGGAATAGGTAAATATCAAGGAAATAGGTCTATGTCAGAGTATATAGCCCAATTTGAAGAATGTGCCCTTAGGTGTTGCCTAGACAAACAAAATCAGTGACCTTATCCAGGTTTGAGACTGGCCTTCGTGGAGACATCTAGTGGGAACTATTTCATTGGCAATTTCAGAACTTAGAGGAAGCCTATAACATAGCTTTGCAATTCGAGTCAATCCTTAGGACTGAACCCATCACCTATGAACCCATAACCCTAGGCCAGCTTGAACCCCATAAGATCAGCACCCTAGACCCTAGCCAGCTTTCCTTTAGCCAAACCCCTCCTACTATAGCATTGGTTCACCAAGATGACCTAGAAGAAGAAATATATGAGGCTGACCCAAGTTTAGGGGAGGAGTATGAAGATGATGAGTCTATTGTAGTCTAGAGGAAGAAACACCTATAGAAGACCCAGAAGTAGTTGACTATAACCAAACCCTAATAGAAACCAACCCAGAATTAGTTGAGTTAGAAGTCCAACCCAGTTCAACCATGGAGTCCAATCTAGAAACCCTCAAGGCCCTAATTGAACAATGGACCTAGAAAAATAGCCAATTCCAAACCCAGTTTATCCAATTCACCATCCAAACCAACCAATTGACCCAAACCAACAACCAAGTAACCAATAGGTTGGACCAGGTAGAACCACCCAACAATAGTTGACCCTGACCATACCCTAGTAGGATCGACCTAGAATTAGCTAACCCTAGCCATACCCAGATAGTAACCGACATAGAGTTAGCTGACCTTGTAGTGGAAGAACCCTTAAAGGAAGAAGACCATGAGGAACCCAATCCTACTCTTAGAGTTTTATCTGAGGAGACACTAAAAGAAAGCCCAACTATAGAGCCTAGCCCTTTGATTCAAGAGCTAGAAGAATTTATTAAGCACTTGATCTACTTGAATCAGTACCCTCAGGATGAAATCATTCCATTGACTCCCATTGATCTCTTTCATGAAATTAATGACCCATTCTTTCATTATGCAGACCCTTTAGATAGGCATCAATCCTATAAGGTCAATGTCATTAGTATAGGCCTCATCCCTGAAATCCCTTCTTATCTCCTATTCTACCAGATCAACCCAGAACCTTCTTCTTACTTTCTATCCTATTAGACTAACCCCAAGTCCACCTCGTATTTTTTGCCTTTTCTTGAGTTTTCTTATATTTCTTTAACCATTCACCTGCATCATGTAGAGGTTTGCATGTTGCATTCATTTATTTCCCACATTAGGTTTGCATATTACTTTTGATATACTTTGTGGCATTTGCTAGGAGTACATAATAAATTTTTATTATGTGCATGCCATGATAGGATCAAACCTAGAGAGTCTATAGTCTTTTAGGTTTTAGACCCGAAGAGTCCAATAAGTTTCCTTCGATTAGGAAACCTAGTAGAGTTTATTAGGTATTAGTTGAGTCCACAGCCTGAATTATATGTCTGCACCTACACTACCCTCTCCACAACATATGCATATAAAAATTAGTCAAAAGCTAAACATAACTAATGAACTAAATAACTTGGCTAATTCCCAAAAGAGAGAATAAAGGATTTTGCAGGGGATTTTGTAATTGTAAAGAATTTTCTGCTCATGAAGCTGGCCCATCCAAGATAATGAATATCGGTGGACCCAATGCCTATATGCATGAGATACTACCTGATTTAGGTATTAGCTCCACCTTCATCATCTTAGATCTTATAGAGTCTAGGAAGCTAGCAGTGATACCTAGCGAGCACCTTGAGCCTATCCCTCCCTTTAAGAGAGAACCCATCCCAGAGTTTCCACATACAAATTGGCCTTTAAGTGAGGAAAAGATTGAAAGAGCTCTAGATGATCAAGCTATCAGTATCTAAGATAGAGACTGTCATCGGTGTTGGGTTCCGGTGCAACGCAGCAGAAGGGTAATTTCAAAATTGAAACTAAATTCACACCAAAAACCCTAAACCAGGAACTCCTTAAATAAGACTAGAACATATGACAAGCATATCTATGTAAATTAGGATTAGGGTACCAACCTGTAATCGCTTATTCCAACAAACTTGAAGTTGAAGGGGCTAACTGAATTCACCAGTGTCCAGGTGTCCGCCCTCCGATGGTGATCCACACAGAGCGATGATCAAGAACACAGAGCGATGATCAAGAACACTATCTTCTTGTCCAATGGTTCCTCCTTTTGAGTTCTTCTTCCTAGAACTCAATTCTTCGGATTATGGCTTGAATTCTTCCACACAAGAGGTAGCCTCCCTTTCCCTGATCTCTTCTCCTCCTTCCACTAAGACCTTGTTCCTTTAGACACCCTTGTTTTGAAGAAAAGACCTTGTCCTAAGAGGATATAGGTTTGTCTTAAGTTGGAGGAGAAATTAAGACAATAATGTCTTAATGTAAGAAAGAAGGAATAAAATCTGAACTCCTTTCTTTCCTTTACCGTCGGAGACTTTCGCTCTTATTCTTGTTCAGTAGCATAGTTTTGACAGAGGTGTACTCTGTAAAGGAAACAGTGCAAGAACAAGAAAAGAGTAAAAGAGTCTTTAGGAGAGGAAGAATGAATAAAAGAAAACATTACCGAGTTCTGATTTTCCTGACCCTTTAAATATATCTCAGATAGGCGCCCACACATCTCTCCGTGAAAGACTTCTCACGCTCTTTCTTATTTTCTCACGCCCCATACTTCCTTCTCACGGCCCTCCGGATAAATCCCACGGCCTTTCTTAAAGGAAAAGTCGCGATGTTTTTAAAAGAAAGGAGTTGTGACTTTTCATCTCCGAAAAGATGTTATTTCGCGCGACCGGGAAGCATCAGGCGCTTTCTTCCTTTCTTAAAAAAACATCAACCCTTGGATTCCAATCCAAGGGAGGACAAGTGAGGCGCTAATTCTAAGAAATGAGGCCGCCCCATATAAAAACATCAGAGTTTTTTATGGAGCGCGCCAAGAGTCCATGCGCCATGGACTCTTCCAAATGGCGTGCCAAGAGTCCATTAGCGCATGGACTCTTGGCATTTTGCCGTGAAAATGCTAAGGGGTGGGTGGGGGGCTAGCCTAGCTGCATGGTTAGCCAATAGGGTTAACCATAATCCCTATAACCTCAATTAGGGTCTAATTAGATCCAATTAGAACCCAAATTGAACCAATCCGGAACCCTAATTCGAATCTAATTCGAATAGAAGCTAGGATTTGCAACACCTGCTAGAGTGTCATCATGCAAAATGATTTAATTACAAAATTAAACCCTTGATCAATTCTCTTAAGTGTGTGACCCATTGGGTTCCACATCTAGCCAGCAGTGGGTTCGAATACAAGTTGACCTAATTTGATTAGAACCCTTTCTAATCGATTTAGGTCAAATCGGGCTTACCCGATTATGATCAATTAGGACTCTTTCTAATAAGTGATCGTTCAATTTAATCAACCCATAAGACAAGATTGACGTCTAGCAACGTGTCATGTCTACCCGAAAGATATGGAAATTCTGGTAAAATACCAAAACTACACTTCAGTGGAAAGTTACCGTATAATTAAATCCTTCGATCAGCCTACACCCAGAATATAATTATGGATATGGATATATGTCAATTCCAATATTACATTCGTTTCTAGCTCAATCTTATATTGATGATTCAATTATCTTGATATTAGAAATCATTTCTAATATCTTTACTTTGATCAAAGATTCCCTGAATCATCATCCGATTGATAACTAGCTGGATGCAATCTCCTCTTACTAAGAGTGATCGATTCCTTGTTGACCTACTCATTACCTTCATATCCAATTCACCATTCCCAGTATCAATCCTGTGCATGACTCAGTGTCATGATTAGAATTGAACCAAAGCATGGGTTCATGTACATAAGGTACTTATGGTAATCTCAGGTCAAAGGATTACTTGTACCACTCCCACTATGGGAACCTTCTATTGACATGTAGCTAAGACTCCATTAGATGTTCTCAAGTTGGATTATATCAGTGAATTCATTCTCTAATGAGCACCCACATCCTAGTATTAGTGTCATACACAAGTGACTGTGAGAGCAGTCACCCTCTCCAGTATACATGGGATGTGCTAGTCTTACCGGAAAAATCCTGATCCCTTACTCAGGGTTCCTTTGACTAGGAATATTTTAGATTAAGGTTTTAAGACTTTAGGTCTCACTGGTATGATCTCATCATAACCCTAAAATCATAGCCCTAATCTATGGGGTTCATCATATAATATAAACACAGCGTATGATGAAAAATAATGCCTTTATTAGAATATTGTCAATTACAATGGTTTGGGAGATACAACATAGATTGGCTTATAGGGCATATCCCTTTCAATCTCCCACTTGCACTAAAGCCAATCGCCTTTAAATCTTAATCCCATATACTCTAGATGGCGATCAAACTCTCGCTGTGGTAGAGCCTTAGTGAACGGGTCTGCTACATTGTTCTTTGTATCAACTCTATTTATGTAGACATCTTTTCTTTCTACTATTTCTCGGACGAGATGGAAGCGTCTCAGAATGTACTTGGACTTATGATGAGCTCTTGGTTCCTTAGCTTGAGCAACAGCCCCAGTGTCGTCACAGTAAAGTGGCACTTGGTTTTCAATCTCAGGAACAACACCCAACTCTGTGATGAACTTCTTCATCCAGACTGCTTCCTTGGCAGCTTCACTGACAGCTATGTATTCTGCCTCTGTGGTTGAGTCAGCTACAGTCTGCTGCTTGGTACTCTTCCAACTCACTGCTCCACCATTTAGGGTAAAAACATATCCCGAAATGGATTTGCTATCATCAGGGACTGATTGAAAACTAGAATCAGAATAAGCTTCTAGTTTAAGATCAGAACCACCATAAACCAGAAAAATATCCTTAGTCCTTCTCAGGTACTTAAGAATATTTTTAACTGCTTTCCAATGATCCTCTCCTGGATCAGCCTGAAACCTACTGACAATGCCTAAAGCATATGCCACATCAGGCATGGTACATAACATGGCATACATTATGGACCCTATTGCCGAAGCATAAGGTATAGAATTCATTATATTTCTTTCTTCAGGTGTCTTAGGAGACATCCTTTTAGAAAGATGTATGCCTTGACTCATAGGAAGATAACCTCTTTTACTTCCATCCATGCTGAATCTTTTCAGCACTAAGTCAATGTACCTAGATTGGGATAAACCTAGCATCCTCTTAGATCTATCTCTATAGATCTTAATACCTAGTATATAGGATGCTTCTCCCAAATCTTTCATGGAAAACTGGTTTGATAGCCAAACCTTGACTGATTGCAACATTGGGATATCATTCCCAATGAGGAGTATGTCATCTACATACAGAACCAAGAAGACTATGGCACTCCCACTAATTTTCTTATAAACACAGGGTTCATCCACATTTTTGATAAAACCAAACCTTTTAATAGTTTCATCAAAGCGGATGTTCTAACTCCTTGAAGCTTGCTTTAATCCATAAATGGATTTCTTTAGCTTGCATACTTGATTAGGTTTATTCTTTGAAATAAAACCTTCTGGCTGTGACATGTAGACTTCTTCCTCAAGGAAACCATTGAGGAATGCAGTCTTCACATCCATTTGCCAGATCTCATAATCATGGTATGCTGCTATAGCAAGTAAAATCCGGATTGATTTGATCATGGCAATGGGTGAGAATGTTTCATCATAATCAATTCCCTATTTTTGTCTAAAACCTTTTGCCACTAATCTGGCTTTATAGGTTTCAACTTGGCCATTAGCCCCAATCTTTTTCTTATAGACCCATTTGCACCCAATAGGATTAACACCCTCTGGTGCATCGACCAAAGACCATACTTGGTTTACATATATAGAGTCTATCTCGGATTCTATGGCCTCTTGCCATCTATCTGAATCAGTACTCAAGATAGCTTCCGTATAGGTCAGAGGTTCATCATTTTGAATGACTTGGGCTTCATTATTTTCAATGATAAACCCATACCTCTCAGGTGCCCGTGGCACTCTATCAGACTTACGGGGAGGAGTTTTGTGTTCTGGTTCTGTCCTAACTATATGTTCTAATGGTTGAGAACTGTCTATCTGTGTTTCTTGTACTTCTCCAAGTTCAACAGTTCTACCATTGCCCTTTTCTAAAATGAACTCTTTTTCTAGAAAAGTGGCATGCCTGCTGACAAAAATCTTTTGTTCAGTAGGATGGTAGAACAGATATCCTCTACCCTCTCTAGGATATCCTACAAATAGACATTTATCCGCTCTAGGTTCCAACTTATGTCCAAAATTTCTTTTAACATAAGCTGGACATCCCCATACCTTAAAATATTTAAGATACGGTTTCTTTCCACTCCAAATTTTATATGGAGTACTAACAACGGATTTAGAAGGTACCTTGTTCAGAATGTAAACAGCAGTTTCTAGGGCATGACCCCAGAAGGAAATGGATAAATTTGTGAAGCACATCATGGATCGTACCATATCTAATAAGGTACGATTCCTCCTTTCAGCTATACCATTTAGCTGTGGTGTATAAAGAGGGGTCCATTCAAAAAGAATTCCATTAACTTTAAGATAGTCTAAAAACTCCGTGGATAAGTATTCTCCTCCTCGATCAGAACGAAGAACTTTAATACTTTTCCCAATTTGTTTTTCGACCATACTTTGATACTCCTTAAATTTATCAAAGGCTTTAGATTTATGTTTCATAAGATACACACATCCGAACCTAGATAAATCATCTGTAAAAGTGATAAAATATGAGTATCCACCTCTAGCCTGAGTTGTCATTGGACCACATACATCAGTATGTATAAGTCCTAATAACTCAGTTGACCTTTCTCCATGTCCAGTTAATGGAGTCTTGGTCATCTTACCCATGAGACATGATTCGCAAGTTCCTAATGATTCATACTCATAAGGATCAAGAAATTTTTCTTGTATAACTTGCTTATCCTAGACTCATTAACATGACCAAGTCGATGATGCCAAAGTAAAGTATCATTAAAGTCTTTTCTTTTTCTTTTATTATTGACATGAAAAACACTATCATTGGAAGAAAGAGTTAAGAGCCCATTGCTAAATATGCCAGAACAAATAATTTTATTAGATAACATTATCGAGCAACCAGTGCTCGTTACATCCATTACATATCCTTGTTTTAATAACAAAGGAATAGATATAATGTTCCTAATAATCTTAGGCATATAATAACAATTTTCTAACTCCAAGATCTTCCCTGAAGGCAACTTCAAATATAGGTCCCTACAGCTTCTGCTTGGATGATATCACCACTAGCACCGTAGAGATTGAAGTCACCTTCCTTCAATACTTTAAGCTTATGGAGGTCCTGCAAAGATTTGCATATATGGTAACCACAAGCGGTATCCAATATCCAAGTATTTGATATAGACGAATTTAATGTCAATATAGCATGTATCTCATACATACCTTTTGGTGCATCTGACGCACCAGGCTTCACAGTTGCAAGGGTAAGCCTTGCAATTCCTTTTCCAATGTCCCACTTTGCCGCAAAAGAAACAGGTTAACTGTTTTGAGGCCTTCTTTCCTTTCTTATTCTTATTGATGCCACCCTTAGGGTTTAGCCTCCTATTAAAATCCTTTTTGCCTAATTTCTTCTTATTGGTCTTATCAACAAGAAGAAGTGGAGCCTTTTCTTTCTTAACATGGCTCTCTGCTGTTTTTAACATATTTAATAGCTCAGGCAAGGAAGTGTTCAGTTTGTTCATGTGATAATTCAAGACAAACTGAGAAAATGACTCCGGGAGTGATTGCAGGATTAAATCCTGATTCAACTCCCCATCCATAATAAAACCTAATTGACCCAATCTGGTGATTAAGTCAATTATCTTCAGAACATGATCCTGAACGGATGTTCCCTCTGTCATCCTAGCATGGAATAACTGCTTAGATATTTCATATCTAGCAGTTCTGCTATGTTCTCCATAAAGCTCTTTTAAATTGAGCATTATGGATTGAGTATCCATGCTTTCATGCTGTCTCTATAACTCATTGGTCATAGAGGCTAGTATGATACACTTGACAGTAAGGGAGTCATTCTGCCACATTTTGTATGTGGCCATATCTTCCTTTGTAGCATCATCCCCTAGTGGATTAAGACTAGGGGTATCAAGAATATAAGAAAGTTTTTCTGAACTCAATACAATCTTTAAATTTCTCAACCAATCGACGTAGTTCAGACCAGTCAGTTTGTTGGTGTCTAAGATACTTCGCAGTGATAATGAAGATGCCATTTATCTACATTTAATAAAGAACAATACATAAGCAAACAACCATGAAATGACTTACATAATTAAATTAGGTCTTCAATTTAATTATGTCTCCCACTATTTTATCAAAAATCATAGCCCTCACTATGATAATTGGGAAGAACCCTGATCGGTTTTTCTTAGTGAGATTGAGATCCTAATAACTTATAAAAGATCTTGCAGAAAACACAACAAATCTTTTATAGGCTCAGAGGTAGGAAACTCTTCCAATTATATCTCATATAATTCTCAAGAAGTAACTTGGCCTCTAGAACATTATTAGTCTTGCAGAAAACACAACAAACCATAATGTTCTAGTTAAGTCAAGACCCTTTCATTTCTATACAGTCAATACTCAAATATAATGTCCTTGCAGATAACACAACAAAGCATTATACTGAATATACTATAAGCATATCTATGCACTAGACTAGTATCATGTCAATCACCGTATTAGGTCTTGTAGATAACACAACAAACCTAATGTGGTTCATAACACAATAATGATCCAGCATGAAGGAAGGCCAATATATAGTATTTTTAACACTAAGCATTTTAGTCAAGATTTAAATTTAATCAAATCAGCCAGGCAAGTGGAAGAGATGTGGGAGTCCCCCCGTTCTTTCCTAGACACCAATAAAAATTGGCCAGGTCAGTCAACGGAACTAATTAAAAACCACAATTCTCTTTACCTTCCCAGAACAACCTTTCTAAACACCGAATGATCAATTGTACATCATAACTAGTGATGCTTATTAGTTAAATATACTAAGACTTAATATAATTTTTTAAAAAGGAGGGATTTATAAATTGCCAGCACATTCTTATAGAACGTATCACAATCAACATATCACTATTATAATTAAATATGTGTTAAGTGTGTCATCATACTAGGACAACCATTTACCACATAATGGATCCACCATTATGCCAGGGCAACCTTATTTCAGTATGATGACTTCAAAACTAAACATATCTCTATAATAATTAGGGTTTGAGTGAAAAACCCTAACTAGTGGCATACATCAAAACATATATACAATCAAAGATATGCTAAGTGTAGTAACATATTAGGATTTAAAAATCCTAATATGTAACATACAAACTATCATAGATTATAGTCCTAATTAACTTGGCTCTGATACCACTGTAGGGTTCCGGTGCAATGCAGCGCAAGGGTAATTTCAAAATTGAAACTAAATTCATACCAAAAAATCCTAAACCAGGAACTCCTTAAGTAAGACTAGAACATATGACAAGCATATCTATGCAAATTAGGATTAGGGTACCAACCTATAATCGCTTATTCCAACAAACTTGAAGTTGAAGGGGCTAACTGAATTCACTAGGCATCCAGGTGTCCACCCTCCGATGGTGATCCACACAGAGCGATGATCAAGAACACTATCTTCTTGTCCAATGGTTCCTCCTTTTGAGTTCTTCTTCCTAGAACTCAATTCTTCAGATTATGGCTTGAATTCTTCCACACAAGAGGTAGCCTCCCTTTCCCTGATCTCTTCTCCTCCTTCCACTAAGACCTTGGCCCTTTAGACACCCTTGTCCTGAAGAAAAGACCTTGTCCTAAGAGGATATAGGCTTGTCTTAAGTTGGAGGAGAAATTAAGACAATAATGTCTTAATGTAAGAAAGAAAGGAAAGAATATCAGAACTCCTTCTTTCCTTTACCGTCGGAGACCTTCTCTTTTATTCTTGTTCAGCAACAGAGTTTTGACAGAGGAGTCCTCTGTAAAGGAAACAATGTAAAACAAGAAAAGAGGGAAAGTGTCTTTTGGAGAGGAAGAAGAAAAATAAAAGCATTACAGATTTTTTCCAATCACATGTTCTGATTTTCCTGACCCCTTAAATAGTTTTCAGAGAGGCGCCCACACAACTCTCCGTAAACTCCTTCCCACGCCCTTCTCATTTTCTCACGCCCCTTCCCTCCTTCTCATGGCCTTCCAGATTAAATCCCATGGCCTTTCTTAAAGGAAAAGTCGCGGTGTTTTAAAAAGAAAGGAGTCGCGACTTTTCATCTCTGAAGAGATGTTATTTCGCGCGACCGGGAAGAAACTGCATTTTCTTTCTTTCTTAAAAACCCATCAGCCGTTGGATTCCCATCCAAGGGGGCATATCTGAGGCGCTAATTCTTAAGAAATGAGGCCGCCCCATCTTAATTCATCGGAGAATTAAGTGGGGCGCGCCAAGAGTCCATGCGCCATGGACTCTTCCAAATGGCGCGCCAAGAGTCCATCAGCGCATGGACTCTTGGCATTTTGGCATGAAAAGAATAAGGGGCGGGTGGGGGGCTAGCCTAAATACTTGGTTAGCCAATAGGGTTAGCCATAATCCCTATAAACTTAATTAGGATCTAATTAGATCCAATTAGAACCCAAATTGAACCAATCTGGAACCCTAATTCGAATCTAATTCGAATAGAAGCTAGGATTTGCAACACTTGCTAGAGTGTCATCATGCAAAATGATTTAATTACAAAATTAAACCCTTGATCAATTCTTTTAAGTGTGTGACCCATTGGGTTCCACATCTAGCCAGCAGTGGGTTCGAATACAAGTTGACCTAATTTGATTAGAACCCTTTCTAATCGATTTAGGTCAAATCGGGCTTACCCGATTATGATCAATTAGGACTCTTCCTAATAAGTGATCATTCAATTTAATCAACCTACAAGACATGATTGACGTCTAGCAACGTGTCATGTCTACCCGGAAGATATGAAAATTTGGTGAAATACCAAAACTACCCTTCAGTGGAAAGTTACCGTATAATTAAATCCTTCGATCAGCCTACACCCAGAATATAATTATGGATATGGATATATGTCAATTCCAATATTACATTCATTTCTAGCTCAATCTTATATTGATGATTCAATTATCTTGATATTAGAAATCATTTCTAATATCTTTACTTTGATCAAAGATTCCCTGAATCATCATCCGATTGATAACTAGCTGGATGCAATCTCCTCTTACTAAGAGTGATCGATTCCTTGTTGACCTACTCATTACTTTCATATCCAATTCACCATTCCCAGTATCAATCCTGTGCATGACTCAGTGTCACGATTAGAATTGAACCAAAGCATGGGTTCATGTACATAAGGTACTTATGGTAGTCTCAGGTCAAAGGATTACTTGTACCACTCCCACTATGAGAACCTTCTATTGACATGTAGCTAAGACTCCATTAGATGTTCTTAAGTTGGATCATATCAGTGAACTCATTCTCTAATGAGCACCCACATCCTAGTATTAGTGTCATACACAAGTGACTGTGAGAGCAGTCACCCTCTCCAGTATACATGGGATGTGCTAGTCTTACCGGAAAAACCCTGATCCCCTACTCAGGGTTCCTTTGACTAGGAATACTTTAGATTAAGGTTTTAAGACTTTAGGTCTCACTGGT
Source organism: Areca catechu (assembly GCA_021397845.1). Taxonomy (NCBI): domain Eukaryota; kingdom Viridiplantae; phylum Streptophyta; class Magnoliopsida; order Arecales; family Arecaceae; genus Areca; species Areca catechu. The sequence continues at coordinate 121,531,384 of CM038043.1, forward strand.
ATGATCTCATCATAACCCTAAAATCATAGCCCTAATCTATGGGGTTCATCATATAATATAAACACAGCGTATGATGAAAAATAATGTCTTTATTAGAATATTGTCAATTACAATGGTTTGGGAGATACAACATAGATTGGCTTGTAGGGCATATCCCTTTCAGATGCACCAGAGGGTGTTAACCCTATTGGATGCAAATGGGTCTATAAGAAAAAGATTGGGACAGATGGCCAGGTCAAAACTTATAAAGCCAGGTTAGTGGCTATGGGTTTCAGACAAAAATAAGGAATAGATTATGATGAAACATTTTCTCCTATTGCCATGCTCAAATCTATTCAGATCATGCTTGCTATAGCAGCATATCATGATTATAAAATCTGGCAGATGGATGTGAAAACCACATTCCTTAATGGTTTCCTTGAGGAAGAGGTCTATATGTCATAGCCAGAAGGTTTTGTCTTGGAGACTAAACCTAATCAGGTATGTAGGCTGAAGAAGTCCATTTATGGATTAAAGCAAGCATCCAGGAGTTGGAACATCCGATTTGATAAGACAGTCAAAGAGTTTGACTTTATCAAAAATGAGGATGAACCTTGTGTGTATAAGAAGACTAGTGGGAGTGCCATAGTTTTCTTGGTTTTGTATGTGGATGACATACTCCTCATTGGGAATGATATCCTAATGTTACAATCAGTCAAGGTATGGTTATCTAAACAGTTTTCCATGAAAGACTTGGGAAAAGCATCCTATATACTGGGTATCAAGATCTATAGAGATAGATCTAGGAGGATGTTAGGCTTATCCTAGTCTAGGTACATTGACCAAGTGCTAAAGAGATTTAGCATGGAGGGAAGTAAAAGAGGTTACTTGCCCATTAGTCATGGCATACATCTTTCTAAGAAGATGTCTCCTAAGACACGTGAAGAAAGAAATAGAATGAGTTATATACCTTATGCTTCGCTGTAGGATCTATAATGTATGCTATGTTATGTACCATGCCTGATGTGGCATATGCCTTAGGTATATAGCCAGCAGATTTCAGGCTGATCCAGGAGAGGATCACTGGAAGGCTGTGAAAAATATTAAGTACTTGAGGACTAAGGATATTTTTCTGATATACGGAGGATCTGATCTTAAACTGGAAGCTTATTCAGATTCTAGTTTTCAATCAGATCCAGATGATAGTAAATCTATTTCAGGGTATGTTTTTACCCTAAATAAAGGAGCTGTAAGCTGGAAGAGTTCTAAACAGTAGAATGTAGCTGACTCAACAACTGAGGCAGAATACATTGCTGTTAGTGAAGCTGCCAAGGAAGCTGTCTAGATGAAGAAGTTCATCTTAGAGTTGGGCGTTGTTCCGGAGATTGAAGGTCCAGTACCACTTTATTGTGATAATACTGGAGCCATCGCTCAAGCTAAGGAACCTAGAGCTCATCACAAATCAAAGCACATTCTAAGATGCTTCTATCTCGTTCGAGAGATTGTTGAAAGACAAGATGTCTGCATTAAAAGAGTAGAAACGAAGAACAACATAGCAAACCCGTTCACTAAGGCTCTACCACAGCGGGTAATTGATCGCCACCTCGATTGTATGGGGTTAAAATTTAAAGGCGATTGACTTTAGTGCAAGTGGGAGATTGAAAGGATTATGCCCTAAAGGCCAATCAAAATATTGTATTTCGATGAAATTTTCTTTTGTATCCCAAACCAGTGTATTGACATTATCAATTAATAAATTTATTTTATTTTCATCATACGCTGTCTTATTAATTTTATTAAGACATGATGAACCCCATAGAATAGGGCTATGGTTCTAGGGTTATGATGAGATCATACTAGTGAGATCTAAAGCCTTAAAACCCTAATCTAGAATATTCCTGGTCGATGCGATATTGAGCAGGGAATCAATGTTTCCGGAAAGACCAGCACATCCTATGTATGCTTGGTGAAGAGGGTGACTGATCTCACAGTCACTTGTGTTTGACACTAATACTAGGATGTGGGTGCTCATTAGAGAATTAGTTCACTGAATGGATCCAGCTTGAGAACATCTAATGGAACCTTATCTGTTTGTCAATAGATAGTTCTCATAGTGGAAGTAGTGCATGTGGTCCTTTGACCTGAGACTGCCATGGTACCTTGTATGCATGAATCCATACTTTGGTTCACACTCAATCATGAACTGAGTCATGCATGGGGTGATACTGGGTATGGTGGATTGCATATGGAGGTTGTGAGTAGGTCAAAAAGGAATCGATCAACCCTAGTAAGAGGAAAGCGCATCCAGATGATTTCAATCAAATGAAGATTTGAGATATCTTTGATCAAAGTATAAACATTAGAAATAGTTTCTAATGGTTCATTAATGAATCATCATTATCAGATTGAGCAAGGAATGAATATGAAATTGGATTTGACAAGTATCTATATCCATAGTCATATTCAGGGTGCAAGTAGATCGAAGGACTAAATTGCCCGGTAACTCACCACTGAAGGGTATTTTGGTAAATCCACCAAAATTCTTCATCTCCGGGTAGGCATGATACATTGCTAGACGTCAATCTTGTCTTGTAGGTCTTCATGAACCAATTGATTTGGTTTCATGAGTCAATTCGATGTGTGATTCGATTGGACAATTAGATGAGCCAATTTGACCTAATTAGGTCAAGTTGGGTTCGATCAGATCGAATTGGCTCAAACCTAAACCTACTGCTGGCTAGATATGGAACCCAATGGGTCACACACAATAGAGACTAGGCCAAGGAAGACATTCATGATTTAATAGGGTCATAGGATCCTAATTGGTTAGCCGGATTACATACTAGCATATGTAGGCTAACCTAATTCCTAACCCAATTGGATTGGGTCCGGTTGCTTGCTAATTAGGCTAACCTAATTATGGGAAACCTAAATTAGGTTGAGTCCTAAGTGGGGCTAGCCTAATCAGAGCTAAATCTGATTTTAATTTGGATTTAAGGGCATTTTAGGTGCCATACATGAAGAGTCCCAATGGCATGGGACTCTTAGTACCTTAATAACACGTTAACTTCAAAAGGGCACAGAATGAGCTATAGATCTCTGATTTGAATATAATTTATATGGTCAGAAATGAAATTTTATGCTCTTTCCAATGACACCCATATTATTTATGTTATGACTGGTAATTTGTATGGAAGAAGGATGGCACACACGGTGCATGAAGAGTCGCAACTCTTCATGTGGTGCACGGGTCTGATGGAGAGTCCTTCTGCTATCAGGACTCTTCATATTCTCTGATGTTTGAAGATTGAAGAGGTGCCTCTTGGCTTCCTAGGGACCGGTAACTGGCATATGGCAAGTGAGAATTCGTCCAGATAAATGAAGGGATGTGAATATGGCCTTCGGTGCATGAATGGGCTTATTAGATATGATTTTTCAAGCCAGATAACTTCTCTTCGATCTTGAAAAATCATATCTAATAAGTTGATGGGAGGACATATCACACTCCCCTCTTGTATCTATAAATAGGGGGAGGTGAAATGAGTCTAATAATGAAGAATTCCACCGAAGTACTATTCTGAGTGTCTCTCTCTCCCTTCTTCTTTCTTTAAGACAAGACTTGTCTTGTTAAGACAAGGTCTTTTCTAATAGGACAAGGCTTTGTTTTAGGACATAAGCCTAAGGGGTCCTAGAGGAGGGTTGTCCTAAAACCAAAAGTGGTTTAGGAGAGTGTCTTTAGTGCCCTACAGTAGGACAGGGTGTCCTACAGTGGTCAATAGACCAAAGGCTGCTGAAAGAGTTCCACTTCTCCAAGCAACTTGAAGAAGGAGTTCTTCCTTGGTCCGAGTTTCGTGTGGATCACCATTGGAGGGCGAACGTTTGGGTGCCTGGTGGAGAAGAAGGCTGAATCAGGGTTTTCTTCATCGGATTGGATACTAGCGGTTGGTTGGTACCTAAACTCTAGTTTATATTATATATGCATGTTTGTATGTTTTAATTCCTAGTAAGGATGTCTTGGGTTAAGGGTTTGGTAGTGGTTTCATAATAAATTTTTGAAATCCACGCTTCCACCCTGGTCACCAAAACCCTTACAATTTGGAGTCATGTGGGCATTTATTGCTTGAGGGCTCTGACCGAGCACTACTTGTTCATTTAAAGCTAGTGGGTGTTGAGCACCTAAGGGCTTTGACTTAGTGCTACTCAATCATTTAGAACCATATGGGCATGTATTGCTTGAGGGCTCTAATCGAGGGCTACTCAATCTCTTAGAGCCATGTGGGCATTTATCACTAAGGGCTCTAATCGAGTGCTACTCGATAACTTAGAGTCATGTGGGCATTGATAACTTTAGGGCTCTAACCGAATGCTACTCGATTATTTGGAGCCATGTGGGTATTTATCACTTAAGGGCTCTGATCGAGTGCTACCTAGTCACTTGCAGTCATGTGGACATTGAGTGCTTGAGGGCTCTAGTTGAGGGCTACTCGATCATTTAGAGCTAAAGGCATTGATCGCCTGAGTGCTCTAATCAAGTGCTACTCAATCATTTGGACCCAGTGGGTGTTGATCGCCGAGAGCTATAACGAGCACTATTCATTCATTTGGAGCCATGTGGACATTTATCACCTAAGGGCTCTAACCAAGCTCTACTTATTCATTTAGAGCAAATAGGAATTAATCACTTGAGGGCTCTAACTTAGTGCTACTCGATTATTTGGAGCCATATGGATATTTATCAGTTAAGGGCTCTAACTGAGTGCTACTCAATCACTTGAAGCCATATTGGCATTTATCACCTAAGGGCTCTGACTGAGCACTACTCAGTCACTTGGAGCGATGTGTGCATTGATTGCCTGAGGGCACTAACCAAGTGCTACTTGGTTATTTCAAGCTATATGGGCATTTATCACCTAAGGGCTCTAACCGAGTGCTACTTGATCACTTAGAGCCATATGGATATTAATTGCCTGAGGGCTCTGACCAAACACTACTTTGTCATTTTGAGCAAGTGGGCATCGATTGCCTAAGGACCCTAACCGAGTGCTACTTGTTCATTTAGAGCTAGTGGATGTTGATCACCTAAAGGGTCTGATCGAGCGCTACTCAATCATTTAGAGCCATATGGGCATTTATCACTCAAGGGGTCTAATCGAGTGCTACTCGATCATTTGGAGTCATAAGCATTTATTGCTTGAGAGCTCTGATAGAGCACTACTTAATCACTTGGAGCAATATGGACATTGATCTCCTAAGGGCTCTAATTGAGTGCTACTTGGTCATTTAGAGTCATATGGGCATTTGTTGTCTAAGGGCTCTAACCAAGCACTACTCGGTTACTAGGAACCATATGGGTGTTGATCGCCTAAGGGCTTCGATCGATCACTACTCGATCATCTAGAACCATGTGGGCATTTATCACCTATAAGCTCTGACCGAGTGCTACTCAATCACTTGGAATCATGTAGGCATTGATCTCCTGAGGGTAGGCTCTAACCAAGAGCTACTCAGTCACTTGGAGCCATGTGGGCATTTTATAGCTTGAGTGCTCTGACCGAGTGCTACTTATAAATTCAGCTGCCCTGTTTCAGCATGTAAGAGCTGAAAAACTGCAAGTCTGGGCATTGTTTTTTCTTCTTAGAGAGGCTGAGAGATCCCCCTATTTGAGAGATAATTCCTTCATTCTATTGGGTGCTGTTGGGTCCAGGATTTGGAGAGATTTAGGGAGAGAAACAAGGCTTAATTCCTTGTTCATTGTAATGCTCAAACCAAGATTGCAGCAAAGCACAGTTGCTGCCATCAACCTGTAACCAACGTCCCTTCCAGTGGCTAGCACCGTGCGTGAGGGAGGATCCATGAGCCCCGGGCGTGTTCCCCCTCTAGAGGGTGTTCGCTTGAGCACCTGGGAGCCGGATCAACCTCCTTGCTGCTACCTTTTCTCTCCCCTATTTTTGGTTGCAGGTTTTCTGAATTTCTGCAGCAAAAGAGGAAGAGAACGATCCATCCAAAGACTCACTTTGAAGCAAGAAGATCCCTTGCTGTTGGTGAAGGAGAAGAGACCAAGGATTGGTCATTTGTGGTTGGCCATTGCTGCTATTGGAGAGAAGAAGAAACAACGTTCAAAAGCTTGCTGGAAGAAGAAAACAGGAATAAACTTATTCCTATTATCCCAGCTATTCCAACAGATATTCCAGAGTTATTCCAGGCAAAATAAAGGTATAAAAAATTATTTTTTTAATCATGCATAAGTAGATTTATTTGTTTAATTTTTATGCAAATATTTTATGTCATGATACATGCCTACATGCAGCATGAATATATTAGGTTCTGGGCGCAGCAGTTTTCCGCTGCGAGTTCTTTTTTTTTAAAAAAAAAGTTTTACAATCCTTTCTGCTCCCATACCTGTTTGCATGCCTAGTGTAGGATCATGTCAAACCACCTGCACCGTTTTTCTTTCAGTGGTATCAGAGCCAGGTTGCATGTGTAATCTATTCCTATATGCATGTTTTTAGATAAAAATTGGTTTAATCTAATTATGTATCAAATTTCTTTTTGGAATCTAGTTGAGACCTTCACCATGATCATGTGTCTTTGATACGATGCGGATCGTCTGTGTTGGCCTCTTCAGAAGGATCCTTAAAGAATATTAAAAAATTAAAAAGGTTTTAATTTGTTGATACATGTTTTTGGGCATGTTTTATATATGGATATGAAATATTTGTAAAATTCTTGAATCTAGATGCATGATTAGTTTATGTAAAATTGTTTTACATTGTGACTTAATTAAAAAATGTTTTTATTAAGTGTTTGGCCTATTAAAATTTTTAGGTTTATGAAATCTAAAACATTGCAAAAGCCATTTTGGGTTGAATTGGGTTAGCTGTCTATAGTTGGGTTCATCACTGGGTTAGACCTAAGTTTAGTTGAACCGGATAACAAGAAGATTAAACAAAAGTTGTTTAAGGCCCTTCTTTAGAACTATCTAATAGTTAGATTAGTTAATCCGTTCATCTAAAATAGATCCAATTAGTGGCTCAGTGGATGCCCGAGTCTTTAGGCTAGTCTGATCGAGTCTGGTAAATCGACTGGTGTCGAGGTAGGTTTGGCATTGTGATTATGGTTGTATGAGGCTACCTCTTTCCTGGCCAACTTGGTTGGTATCTAGGAAAGATGGTTAATGGCGGATACTCATCCATGATCTCACCTACCTGGCTAATCGAGTCAACCAGAACTGATTGGAAAAGCTCAATGACTCGAGTTAACCCATGTCACCCAGGTTGATCGATCTGACTGATCTATAGGTGCCCATGGATCATTTGTTGATTTAAATCAACCCTCCTAGAATCTGATTGATTCAGTGGGAGGATGATCCATGTCCTTGTCTTATCTTCTGTCACAACTAAAAATCCTCAAAAATTATTAGGTCCTTAAAAAGACTAAGTCAAGGAGTTGACAGTGTCTTAGCCTCCCATTAAGTTGGTTAGAAATGTGTCCACTAGCTTGGTGTGCATCGGCAGTTCCAAAGAACGGGTGTACATCCGGCGACTGGAATTTCTATCTGATCGATGATGGTTCAGTGCAACCTCCTTAACGGGACCAGGTGGGTCGGCCAAAGTCGGGCTTGGTCTTTAGTTAGCTGGAAGCATTGGATTTGTCATTTTAATGGTTGGACCTAACCAGAGACCCGCAATAGGAGGCCCCAAGGCCGATTGGGGTGTTCTCTGGGGCAAAATGAAATACTAAAAATTGTTTAGGGAAGCAATTGGTTTACGAACCTACCTTTAGGCTCGTATGGGTGAGCGGCCAAAGTCAGGCGCATGCGAGGCCTATTGGATTTCAGTACCCACTTGAAAAAGTATTTTCACGGATTGGAGTTAGAGGCTACTAATCTGAAAAATTAGTGGGAGAAACCTTTAGACTAAAGTCCAAGTCTTTTGGTTAAAATTATTAATTCATACACTAATTTGGTCTTATTTTCTTTTCAATGTCTTCAAATTTATTGCTTCGGTCACTTCTCGATAATGAGAAGTTAAAGGGTCACAACTTCGATAGTTGGTATCGAAGATTAAGAATAGTTCTGGAGCATGAACGGATCTTCTATGTGATAACGGATCCGGCACCTAAAATCCCTCCCGCTAATGCACGGAGTGCGGTCAGAGATGCTTATCTGAAGTGGGTCTCTGATCGGACTACTGTCCGATGCATTATGTTAGCGGCGATGAACGACGAGTTCAGTCGCAAATTCGAGGAGGCCCAACCTGATGAAATCCTTCAAAAGTTGAAGGAATCCTTCGACATCCCGGATGATGTAGAACGGTACAAAGTGTCTTGTGCCATCTACAATTCCAAGATGCCGAATGGTGGTTCAGTCACTGATCATGAATTGTACATGATCGAGCTGATTGAAAAGTTGGGCAAACTCGGATGCCCCTTGCACGAGCAGCTCGGCAAGAATGCGATCTTGAATTCTCTTCCCTCCTCCTATCTTGACTTTCTCGATCATTATAGAATGAACAAGCCTGCAGTCAACTACCATGGTCTTTTGGGGTTGCTGCAGACTTTCGAGAAAGGCCACCAACTGAATAAGGGGGTGGTGAATTTAGTTGGAGGTAGTAGAGGTCATCGTCCCTTTAAGAAAGGGAAGAAGAAAATGAATAAGAAGGGAAAGAAGGTGCAGAATGCTTCTGGACCTAGTCAGACCAGGAAGTATAAGGACGATCAGTCTTCTGCAGAGTGCTTCTACTGCAAGAAGAAGGGACACTGGAAGAGGAACTGTCCTCTTTATATTGCGTCCCTTGATCTGAACAGGCCGAGGAAGCAAAAGTCTGCTGAACAAGGTATTTATATGATAAAACCTTGTAATTACTCAATTGTTGATACTGCTATCTGGGTATTGGATACTGGAAGTCCAATTCACGTTTGTAATTCGTTACAAGGACTTCAAGTTAGCAGAATATTTGAAGATGGAGAACAGTTTCTAAGCGTCGGGAATGGAAATCGTGTTCCAGTACTGGCGGTCGGAGTCCTGCGTCTTGTCTTTGAGTCTTGTACTGTCGAACTAGTCGACTGTCACTATTGTCCTAGTTTCATTATGAGCATAATCTCTGTAGGCCTTTTGGCCAATTGTGGTTTTGAACTTTCAATAAAAGGAGATTTTTGCAATGTTATTTTGAATAACTCTGTTATAATGAAAGCTAGATTAAATAATGGCATATATGTACTATCAAGGCCTGTTAGTGTAATGTACACTTCTAGCAAACGCCCAAGGTTAGATAATGTCAATGATTTGTATCTTTAGCACTGTAAGCTAGGTCATATTAACCAAAATAGGATAAACAAGATGCGAGGAGATGGGCTCCTCGAGGTCAGTGATTCTGAATCACTGTCCACTTGTGAATTATGTTTACTTGGTAAAATAACCAAGTCACCTTTTACTGGAAAAGGTGAACGAGCTACAGAACTTCTAAGTCTAATACTGTTGGGAATTGTGTTCCAAAGCCAATCACCTGGGTTGTAGGCGGTTGTGCTAAGTATTGTACTCATTTTATGAATTAATAAAATATAATTTTTGGCAGCTCATCACATACTAAATTTCCCTGAAATGAACTCTTTCCATGTGATGAAGTCCTTAGGACTACACTGACTTCGATACAGAGAGGATGTATCGAGTGGTCCTTAAATCCTGTTCACAACCAAAGGATATATTGTACTAGACAGCAATATATCAAGTATAGGTTATTGTAGTTCACATCGTTTGGTTGTCCTCTTGACCAAATGAGTGTGGTAACACTGATGTGATCTACAAGTGGGATATTTGATATCTTATTGAACGTGACTCCGTGCAACCCCTTTCTGCCAAAGGAAAACTCACGATTGGATATGGGTATATGTGTCCCTCAGACCTGAGGTCATCACGGTAGCTTGCAAGCAACTCCTTGTGCTTTGGTGCCGGACTACCCAGATTTTTAATCCGGTGATGGAAGGTTTCTGGGTATAGGAAAGTACTTGTGGAGCAGTGATGGACCAAGATGGAATTGACCTGTCCAAACAGTTTGGATTGAATGTCTCGCAGTATCTCAATTTAGCAAATACTCGACCGAGGTAGCCCTAGTGAAGAGTCACTGGGCTTGCGAGGTTGAGACACGTAGTCGACTGACTCAGTCTGGGATGGCAGCCCAATCTCAGTCATCATGAGCATTAGAGGTCAAAGGGATGAATTATACGGTAACCATATGCCAGAGGTTCGATTGTTTGCTCCCGCTTCTTCGACCTATCCGGACGTCGGGACCCATTGCTAGATGGTTTCCTGTGCTGGTACTAGAAATTGTTCTAGTGCTACCATTTAGGTTCGAACCTATGAGGTCACACGCCACAGAGGATAACTCTCTGATCCGGATACCGATTACGATTGGGAATCATCTCGATTTTATGGTCACAGTATTTTTTGAGCACTCTTTTCCCCATCTTGCCCTTGTCTGTGTCGATCGAAAAATGTTCTGGGTTGACCAGCACTACGCCAGGATTTTTCTGAATCAGTTTTGAACTGATTCGGAGTTCGTTTCGGCCTCCAATTGGTTGTGAACCAATTTTATTCCCTGAACCAGGTTCAATTGGATTGAACCACCGTTGGGTTTGAACCAAATTGGTTTAATAGGCTTGGACCGATTTTGGTTGAACCGGTTTCCATGGTTTTTTTTTTCTCAGCGTGACCGTTTACACGGTGATTCTAGCTGGAAAAATTCCAAGCATTGGGAGGCCAAACGACGTCTTCTCCTCTCCCTCCACTCGCTGGCCTTAATCCCCTTTTTAATGGTTTAATGGATGTTAATTGGGTTAATTGCAGCCGGTGACCTCTTGGCCTCCCACTCTCTCCGTTGTCAATTCACCCTGCTGCTTATATTAACACCAGCGCCCCTGTTTCAGCAAGGTTGTTCCTACCGTGTGAAGTGAAAAACCAACGAGTTTTTTTTTTTTCAGCGTGTGAAGAGCTAGAATGTTATTCCTTTTGAGAGGTTGAGAGATTGCTTCCATTGGGTGCTAGTTAGGTTGGGATTTGGAGGGTGTGAGGTAGAGAACCCATCATTTCAAGTGTTCAAAATCCCTTTTCAGCAAAGCTCTGTTGCTGAAAAATCCTGTGACCGTGAAGCTCTCTTCCGACGGCTAGCACCATGCGTGGAGACGGATCCGTGAGCCCCGGGCATGTCTCCCCTCTATAGGGAGTACCACTCTACTCCTAGGAGCAAACCACGCGAGCCGGGATCGCCCCAGCTGCTCCGAAATGAAGGCCAAAGTCTGCTATCCAGTTCTGCTACAGAAATCTGGTAGCAGACTTTGGTGATTTATTTAATTTTTTTGGCTTAGATTTGATTGCAGCAACCGGTGGCAAATCGAAGAAGACTTGTCCAAGAAACCTCTGCTCAAATTTGGGAGCAAACGGAGGTCCGGAAGGTGGTGTTCCGATGATGTTTTTTGCAAGCCAAAAACAGGGTCCCAAGGAGGAAGACGACTGGAATAACTTTATTCCAGTTATTCCAGTCTATTCCAGGTTAATTCCAGAGTTATTCCAGGCAGAATAAAGGTATGGAAAATTAATTTTTTAATCATGCATGGATAGATTAAATTGTTTAATATTTTATAAATATTTTATATGATTATGCATGCCTAAATGCAACTAGATTTAGATTAATTCCTGGCGGAGCAGATACCCGCTGCGTGAATTTTTAAAATTGTTTTAAAATCCAATATGCTCATGCAGATGTTTGCATGCCTAGTGTAGGATCTTGTCAAACCACTTGCATCATTTACTTTCAATGGTATCAGAGCCAGGTTCCATGTGTAATCTATTTATGTTTGCATGTATGTAGATTAAAATTGTTTTAATCTAATGATGTATCAAAATTTTTTTTTGGAACCTAGTTGAGACCTTCACCATGACCGTGTGTCTTTGACACGATGCGGATCGTCTGTGTTGACCTTTTCAGAAGGATCCTTAAAGAATATTAAAATTAAAAATGTTTTAATTTGATGATACATAGTTTTAGGAATGTTTAATATGGATATAAAATATCTTGATGCATGATTTTTTGGTTATGTAAAAATGTTTTACATTGTGACTTAATTAAAATTGTTTTAATTAAATCTTTGGCTTATTAAAATCTTTTAGGTTTATGAAATCTAAAACACTTGCATAATCCATTTTGGGTTAATTGGGTTAGCTGACTTGTGGGTCCATAACTGGGTTAGACCTAAGTTTAGTTGAACCGGATAATAAGAAGATTAAACAAAAGTTGTTTAAGGTCCTTCTTTAGAACTATCTAATAGTTAGATTAGTTGATCCGTTCATCTAAAATGGATCCAATTAGTGGCTCAGTGGATGCCCGAGTCTTTAGGCTAGTCTGATCGAGTCTGGTAAACCGACTGGTGTCGAGGTAGGTTTGGCATTGTGATCATGGTTCTTTCCTGGCCAACTTGGTTGGTGTCTAGGAAAGATGGTTAATGTTGGATACTCACCCATGATCTCACCTACCTGGCTAGTCGAGTCGACCAGAACTGATTGGAAAAGCTCAATGACTCGAGTTAACCCATGTCACCCAGGTTGATCGGTCTGACTGATCTATAGGTGCCCATGGATCATTTGTTGATTTAATTCAACCCTCCTGGAATCTGATTGATTCAGTGGGAGGATGATCCATGTCCTTATCTCTTTCTTCTGTCACAGTTAAAAATCCTCTAAAATTATTAGGTCCTTAAAAAGACTAAGTCAAGGAGTTGATAGTGTCTTAGCCTCCCATTAAGTTGGATAGAAATGTGTCAACTAGCTTGGTGTGCATCGGTAGTTCCATAGAATGGGTGTACATCTGGCGACTGGAATTTCTATCTGATCGGTGATGGTTCAGTGCAACCTCTTTAACGGGACCAGGTGGGTCGGCCATAGTCGAGCTTGGCCTTTAGTTAACTGGAAGCATTGGATTCATCATTTTAATGGTTAGACCTAACCAGAGACCCGTAATAGGAGGCCCCTAGGCCGATTGGGGTGCTCTCTGGGACAAAATAAAATACTGAAAATTATTTAGGGAAATAATTGGTTTACGAACCTACCTTTAGGCTCGTATGGGTGAGCCGGCCATAGTCGGGCTCATGCGAGGCCTATTGGATTTCAGTACCCACTTGAAAAAGTATTTTCACGGATTGGAGTTAGAGGCTACCAATCTGAAAAATTAGTGGGAAAAAGTTTTAGACTAAAGTCCAAGTCTTTTGGTTAAGTTATTAATTCATATACTAATTTGGTCTTGTTTTCTTTCAGATGTCTTCAAATTTATCGCTCCGGTCACTTCTTGATAACGAGAAGTTAAAGGGTCACAACTTCGATAGTTGGTATCGAAGGTTGAGAATTGTTCTGGAGCATGAACGGATCCTCTATGTGATAGCAGATCCGGCACCTGAAATCCCTCCCACTAATACACGGAGTGCGATCAGAGATGCTTATCTGAAGTGGGTCTCTAATCGGACTACTGTCCGTTGCATTATGTTAGCGGCTATGAACAACGAGTTCAGTCGCAAATTTGAGGAGGTCCAACCTGATGAAATCCTTCAAAAGTTGAAGGAATCCTTCGGCACCCCGATGATGTAGAACGGTACAAAGTGTCTTGTGCCATCTACAACTCCAAGATGCCGAATGGTGGTTTAGTCACTGATCATGTATTGTACATGATTGAGTTGATTGAAAAACTGGGCAAACTCGGATGCCCCTTGCACGAGCAGCTCGGCAAGGATGCGATCCTGAATTTTCTTCTCTCCTCCTATCTTGATTTTCTCGATCATTACAGAATGAACAAGCCTGCAGTCAACTACCATGGTCTTTTGGGGTTGCTGCAGACTTTCGAGAAAGATCACCAACTGAATAATGGGGTGGTGAATTTAGTGGGAGGAAGTAGAGGTCGTCGTCCCTTTAAGAAAGGGAAGAAGAAAATAAATAAGAAGGGAAAAAAGGTGCAGAATGTTCCTGGCCCTAGTCAGACCAGGAAGTATAAGGCTGATCAGTCTTCTGCAGAATGTTTCTACTGCAAGAAGAAGGGACACTGGAAGAGGAACTGTCCTCTTTATATTTCATCCCTTGATCCGAACAGGCCGAGGAAGCAGAAGTCTGCTGAACAAGGTATTTATATGATAAAACCTTGTAATTACTCAATTGTTGATACTGCTAACTGGGTATTGGATACTGATAGTCCAATTCATGTTTGTAATTCACTACAGGACTTCAAGTTAGCAGAAGATTTGAAGATGGAGAACAGTTTTTGAGCATCGGGAATCGAAATCATGTTCCAGTACTGGCGATCGGAGTCCTGCATCTTGTCTTTGAGTCTTGTACTGTCGAACTAGTCGACTGTCACTATTGTCCTAGTTTCATTATGAGCATAATCTCTATAGGCCTTTTGGCCAATTGTGGTTTTGAACTTTCAATAAAAGGAGATTTTTGCAATGTTATTTTGAATAACTCTGTTATAATGAAAGCTAGATTAAATAATGGCATATACGTACTATCAAGGCCTATTAGTGTAATGTACACTTCTAGCAAACGTCCAAGGTTAGATAATGTCAATGATTTGTATCTTTGGCACTGTAGGCTAGGTCATATTAACCAAAATAGGATAAACAAGATGCGAGGAGATGGACTTCTCGAGATCAGTGATTCTGAATCAATGCCCACTTGTGAATCCTGTTTACTTGGTAAAATGACCAAGTCATCTTTTACTGGAAAGGGTGAACGGGCTATAGAACTTCTAAGTCTAATACATACTGATGTATGTGGACCGATGTCAGTTAGTTCCAGAGAAGGATACAAATAATTCATTACTTTTACAGACGACTTTTCAAGATTCGGTTATATCTTTTTAATGAGACATAAGTCTGAATCGTTTGAAATGCTCAAACGATACCGTAATGAAGTAGAAAAGCAAACTGGAAAAAGTATTAAAACCCTTCGATCTGATCGAGGTGGTGAATACTTATCTGGTGATTTTTTGACATATCTTGAGGAGAATGGAATTCTCTCTCAGTGGACTCCTCCAGGAACACCACAGTGGAATTGGTGTGTCTGAAAGGAGGAATCGAACCTTGTTGGACATGGTTCGATCCATGATGGGCTTTGCAAATCTGCCGCTATCCTTTTGGGGATATGCACTTCTGACAGCGTGTTACTTATTAAATAATGTTCCAAGTAAGTCTGTTGTCTCCACTCCGTATGAGATGTGGAATGGGCGTAAACCCTCAATCTCACACCTTCGGGTCTGGGGTTGTCCGGCTTACGTAAAGCATTTAGACTCAGACAAACTTGGTCCTAAGTCTGACAAGTGTTTATTATTGGTTATCCTAAGGAAACCAAAGGATATTTCTTCTACTTGGAGAATGAACAAAAGGTGTTCGTTGCTCTTAGAGCTATCTTTTTGGAAAAGGAGTTCTTTGGAGAAGGAACTATAGCCTCTAAGATTGAACTTGATGAAGTTTAGCCAATAGAAGAACCTACACACTCTAAGGACATCGTAGAACCGGCTGTGATTTAATCACACTCAGAACCCATTAGGAGATCGGTAGAATACGGCATCACCCGGACAGATACTACGGTTTCTTGGTCCGGGATGGCGATCCCATTGAGCTTGATGAGAACAATGAGGATCCGATCACCTATATGGATGCACTTCAGAGATCTGACTCTGAGGCATGGCTTAGAGCCATGCGATCCGAAATGGAGTCCATGGAAATCAACAATGTTTGGACATTGGTTGATCTGCCTGAAGGAATAAAACCCATCGGGTGTAAATGGATCTTCAAAAGGAAAAGGGGTGCAGATGGGAAGGTAGAGACCTATAAAGCCTGTCTGGTTGCCAAGGGATATCGTCAGCGATATGGCATTGATTATGACGAGACTTTCTCCCCTGTGGCAATGCTCAAGTCCATTCGGATCATGCTTGCTTTGGCAGCATATTTTGATTACGAGATCTGGCAGATGGATGTTCGAACCACTTTCCTGAATGGGGAGCTAGAAGAAGAGGTGTATATGATACAGCCTGAAGGGTTCACATCCACAGATGAATCAAAAGTATGCAAGTTGCAGAGGTCCATCTATGGACTCAAGCAAGCATCTCGAAGTTGGAACTTACGGTTTGATAGGTGTATCAAATCGTATGGCTTCGTTAAGAATGGAGAAGAACCGTGCATCTATAAATGGGTTAATGGTTCTGTGAATGTATTCCTAGTACTGTATGTTGACGACATTCTCTTAATCGGGAATGATGTCGCAGCATTACAAAGAATAAAGGTCTGGTTATCATCTCAGTTCTCCATGAAGGACTTGGGTGAAGCTTCTTACATACTAGGTATGAAAATCTATAGAGATAGATCTAAGAAGCTTTTGGGACTGTCCCAGTCTACGTACATTGACACTGTGTTGAAACGGTTCAGCATGGAAAATTCCAAGAAAGGCTATCTTCTGATAGGTTATGGAATTACTCTTTCCAAGAAGGATTGTGCGACAACTCCTAAGGAAAGAGAGCTCATGAGTAGAGTACCTTATGCTTCGAGTAGGCTCCAGTGACTTGACTACGGTGAGTAGTGCATTGGAAGGTGGTTAAGTCCATCCTTAAGTATTTAAGAAATACTAAAGATCAATGGCTCATTTATGGAGAACCTGACTTGAAACTTGTGGGGTACTCCGACTCCAGCTTCCAGTCGGATAGAGATGATAGCAAGAGTGTGTCAGGGTTTATTTTTACCCTGAATGGAGGAGCGATCTGCTGGAAAAGTTCTAAGCAGGCAACTATTGCAGACTCGGTATGCGAAGCAGAATACATTGCAGCATCAGATGCGGCAAAGGAAGCTATCTGGTTACGGAAGTTGCTTGGAGAGCTAGGGATGGCACCTTCCCTAGATGGTCCTGTTCCGGTGTACTGTGATAGCACTGGAGCCATTGCTCAAGCTAAGGAGCCTAAAGCTCATCACCGCACCAAACATATTTTGCGGCGCTACCACCTCGTACGAGAGATCATGGAACGAGGCGACATCAATCTTCTGAAGATCGATGAAAAAGAAAATATGGACGACCCCTTCACTAAAGCCCTCAGAATAAAAGAGTTCGACTATTGTAAATGGGAAATGGGTATTAGATACTCTTCTAATTGGCTTTAGTACAAGTGGGAGTTGTTGGAAATTGTGTCCCAAAGCCAATCGCCTGGGTTGTAGGAGGTTGTGCTAAGTATTGTACTCATTTTATGAATTAATAAAATATTATTTTTTGCAGCTCATCACATACTAAATTTCCCTGAAATGAACTATTTCCATGTGATGAAGTCCTTAGGACTACACTGACTTCGATACAGAGAGGATGTATCGAGTGGTCCTTAAATCCTGTTCACAACCAAAGGATATATTGTACTAGACAGCAATATATCAAGTATAGATTATTATAGTTCACATCGTTTGGTTGTCCTCTTGACCAAATGAGTGTGGTGACATTGATGTGATCTGCAAGTGGGATATTTGATATCTCATTGAATGTGACTCCGTGCAGCCCCTTTCTGCCAAAGGAAAACTCACGATTGGATATGGGTATATGTGTCCCTCAGACCTGAGATCATCACGGTAGCTTGTAAGCAACTTCCTGTGCTTTGGTGCCGGACTACCCGGATTTTTAATCCGGTGATGGAAGGTTTCTGGGTACAGGCAAGTACTTGTGGAGCAGTGATGGACCAAGATGGAATTGACCTGTCCAAACAGTTTGGATTGAATGTCTCGCAGTATCTCAATTTAGCAAATCCTCGGCCGGGGTAGCCCTAGTGAAGAGTCACTGGGCTTGCGAGGTTGAGACACGTAGTCGACTGACTCAGTCTGGGATGGCAGCCCAATCTCAGTCGTCATGAGCATTATAGGTCAAAGGGATGAATTATACGGTAACCATATGCCAGAGGTTCGATTGTTTGCTCCCGCTTCTTCGACCTATCCGGATGCCGGGACCCATAGCTAGATGGTTTCCTATGCTGGTACTAGAAATTGTTCTAGTGCTACCGTTTAGTTTCGAACCTATGAGGTCACACACCACAGAGGATAACTCTCTGATCCGGATACCAATTACGATTGGGAATCGTCTTGGTTTTATGGTCACAGTATTTTTTGAGCACTCTGATCTTGCCCTTGTCTGTGTCGACCGAAAAATGTTCCGGGTTGACCAGCACTACGCCAGGATTTTTCTAAATCAGTTTTGAACTGATTCGGAGTTCGTTTTGGTCTCCAATTGGTTGTGAACCAATTTTATTCCCTGAACCAGGTTCAATTGGATTGAACCACCATTGGGTTTGAACCAAATTGGTTTAATAGGCTTGGACCGGTTTTGGTTGAACCGGTTTCCATGGTTTTTTTTTTTCTCAGCGTGACCGTTTACACGGTGATTCTCGCTGGAAAAATTCCAAGCGTTGGGAGGCCAAACGACGTCTTCTCCTCTCCCTCCACCCGCTGGCCTTAATCCCCTTTCTAATGGTTTAATGGCTGTTAATTGGGTTAATTGCAGCCGGTGACCTCTTGGCCTCCCACCCTCTCCGTTGTCAATTCACCCTGCTACTTATATTAACACCAGCGCCCCTGTTTCAGCAAGGTTGTTCCTACCGTGTGAAGTGAAAAACCAACGAGTTTTTTTTTTTCAGCGTGTGAAGAGCTAGAATGTTATTCCTTTTGAGAGGTTGAGAGATTGCTTCCATTGGGTGCTAGTTAGGTTGGGATTTGGAGGGTGTGAGGGAGAGAACCCATCGTTTCAAGTGTTCAAAATCCCTTTTCAGCAAAGCTCTGTTGCTGAAAAATCCTGTGACCGTGAAGCTCTCTTCTGGCGGCTAGCACCATGCATGGAGACGGATCCATGAGCCTCGGGCATGTCTCCTCTCTAGAGGGAGTACCACTCTACTCCTAGGAGCAAACCACGCGAGCCGGGATCGCCCCAGCTACTCCGAAACGAAGGCCAAAGTCTGCTATCCAGTTCTGCTGCAAAAATCTGGTAGCAGACTTTGATGATTTATTTAATTTTTTTTGCTTAGATATGATTGCAGCAACCAGTGTCAAATCAAAGAAGACTTGTCCAAGAAGCCTCTGCTCAAATTTGAGAGCAAACGGAGGTCCGGAAGGCGGTGTTCCGACGACGTTTTGCAAGCCAAAAACAGGGTCCCAAGGAGGAAGACGACTGGAATAACTTTATTCCAGTTATTCCAGTCTATTCTAGGTTAATTCCAGAGTTATTCCAGGCAGAATAAAGGTATGGAAAATTAATTTTTTTAATCATGCATGGATAGATTAAATTGTTTAATATTTTATAAATATTTTATATGATTATGCATGCCTAAATGCAACTATATTTAGATTAATTCCTGGCGGAGCAGATACCCACTGCGTGAATTTTAAAAATTGTTTTAAAATCCAATCTGCTCCCGCAGATGTTTGCATGCCTAGTGTAGGATCTTGTCAAACCACTTGCATCATTTACTTTCAAATACATACTGATGTATGTGGACCGATGACAGTTAGTGCCAGAGAAGGATACAAATATTTCATTACTTTTACAGACGACTTTTCAAGGTTCGGTTATGTCTTTTTAATGAGACATAAGTCTGAGTCGTTTGAAATGTTCAAACAATACCGTAATGAAGTAGAAAAATAAACTGGAAAAGGTATTAAAACCCTTCGATCTGATCGAGGTGGCGAATACTTATCTGGTGAATTTTTGACATATCTTGAGGAGAATAGAATTCTCTCTCAGTGGACTCCTCTAAGAACACCACAGTTGAATGGTGTGTCCGAAAGGAGGAATCGAACCTTGTTGGATATGGTTCGATCCATGATTGGCTTTGCAACTCTGCCGCTATCCTTTTGGGGATATGCGCTTCAGACAGCCTGTTACTTATTAAATAATGTTCCAAGTAAGTCTGTTGTTTCCACTCCGTATGAGATGTGGACTGGACGTAAACCTTCAATCTCACACCTTCGGGTCTGGGGTTGTCCGGCTTACGTAAAGCGTTTAGACTCAGACAAACTTTGTCCTAGGTCTGATCGGTGTTTATTCATTGGTTATCCTAAGGAAACCAAAGGGTATTATTTCTTCTACTTGGAGAATGAACAAAAGGTGTTCGTTGCTCTTAGAGCTATCTTTTTGGAAAAGGAGTTCTTTGAAGGAACTATAGCCTCTAAGATTGAACTTGAAGAAGTTCAGCCAATAGAAGAACCTGCACACTCTAAGGACATGGTAGAACCGGCTATTATTGAATCATACCCAGAACCCATTAGGAGATCCGGTAGAATACCGCTTCAGCCGGACAAATACTACAGTTTCTTGGTCCGGGACGGCGATCCCATTGAGCTCGAAGAGAACAATGAGGATCCGATCACCTATATGGATGCACTTCAGATATCTAACTCTGAGGCATGGCTTGGAGCCATGTGATCCGAAATGGAGTCCATGGAAATCAACAATGTTTGGACATTGTTTGATCCGCTAGAAGGAATAAAACCCATCGGGTGTAAATGGATCTTCAAGAGAAAAAGGGGCGCAGATGGGAAGGTAGAGACCTATAAAGCCCGTCTGGTTGCCAAGGGCTATCGTCAGTGATATGGTATCGATTATGACAAGACTTTCTCCCATGTGGCAATGCTCAAGTCCATTCGGATCATGCTTGCTTTGGCATCATATTTTGATTATGAGATCTGGCAGATGGATGTCCGAACCGCTTTCCTAAATGGGGAGCTGGAAGAAGAGGTGTATGTAATACAGCCTGAAGGGTTCACATCCATAGATGAATCAAAAGTATGCAAGTTGTAGAGGTCCATCTATGGACTCAAGCAAGCATCTCGAAGTTGGAACTTACTGTTTGATAGGTGTATCAAATCGTATGGCTTCGTTAGGAACGGAGAAGAACCGTGCATCTATAAATAGGTTAATAGTTCTGTGATTGTATTCCTAGTACTGTATGTTGACGACATTCTCTTAATCGGGAATGATGTCGCAGCATTACAAGGAATAAAGGTCTGGTTACATCTCAGTTCTCCATGAAGGACTTGGGTGAAGCTTCTTACATACTAGGTATGAAGATCTATAGAGATAGATCTAAGAAGCTTTTGGGACTGTCCCAGTCTATGTACATTGACACCATGCTGAAACGGTTCAGCATGGAAAATTTCAAGAAAGGCTATCTTCCGATAGGTTCTGGAATTACTCTTTCCAAGAAGGATTGTGCGACAACTCCTGAGAAAAGAGAGCGCATGAGTAGAGTACCTTATGCTTCTGCAGTAGGCTCTATCATGTATGCTATGACTTGTACTAGACTAGACGTGGCATACTCACTAGGAGTAGTGAGCAGATACCAGTTTGATCCAGGTGAGGCATATTGGAAGGTGGTTAAGTCCATTCTTAAGTATTTGAGAAATACTAAAGATCAATGGCGATTTATGGAGAACCTGACTTGAAACTTGTGGGGTACTCTGACTCCAGTTTCTAGTCGGATAGAGATGATAGCAAGAGTGTGTCAAGCAAGGTTTGTATTTACCCTGAATGGAGGAGTGATCTGCTGGAAAAATTCCAAGCAGGCAACTGTTGCAGACTCGGTATGCGAAGCAGAATACATTGTAGCATCAGATGCAGCAAAGGAAGCTGTGTGGTTGCGGAAGTTCCTTGGAGAGCTAGGGATGGCACCTTCCCTAGATGGTCCTGTTCTGGTGTACTGTGATAGCACTGGAGCCATTGCTCAAGCTAAGGAGCCTAAAGCTCTTCATCGCACTAAGCACATTCTGCGGCGCTACCACCTCGTACGAGAAATCATGGAATGAGGTGACATAAATCTTCTAAAGATCGATGGAAAAGAAAATCTGGCCGACCCCTTCACTAAAGCCCTCGGAATAAAAGAGTTCGACTATTGTAAATGGGAAATGGGTATTAGATACTCTTCTGATTGGCTTTAGTACAAGTGGGAGTTGTTTGGAATTATGTCCCAAAGCCAATCGCCTGGGTTGTAGGCGGTTTGTCTCAGTAATTGTATTCTTTTATGAATTAATAAAATATTATTTTTGGCAGCTCATCACATATTGTATTTCCCTGAAATGAACTCTTTCCATGTGATGAAGACCTTAGGACTACACTGACTTCGATATAGAGAGGATGTATCGAGTGGTCCTTAAATCCTGTTCACAACCAAAGGATATATTGTACTGGACGGCAATATATCAAGAATAGGTTGTTGTAGTTCACATCGTTTGGTTGTCCTCTTGACCAAATCAGTGTGGTGACACTGATGTGATCTACAAGTGGGATATGTGATATCTCATTGAACGTGACTCCGTGCAGCCCCTTTCTACCAAAGGGATACTCATGATTGGATATGGGTATATGTGTCCCTCCACCCTGAGGTCATCACGGTAGCTTGTAAGCAACTCCCTGTGCTTTGGTGCCGGACTACCCGGATTTTTAATTCGGTGATGGAAGGTTTCTGGGTACAGGCAAGTACTTGTGGAGCAGTGATGGACCAAGATGGAATTGACCTGTCCAAACAGTTTGGATTGAATGTCTCGCAGTATCTCAATTTAGCAAATCCTCGGCCGGGGTAGCCCTAGTGAAGAGTCACTGGGCTTGCGAGGTTGAGACACGTAGTGGACTGACTCTATCTGGGTTGGCAACCCAATCTCAATCGTCCTGAGCATTAGAGGTCAAAGGGATGAATTATACGGTAACATATGCCAGAGGTTCGATAGTTTGCTCCTGCATCTTCGACCTATCTGGATGCCGGGACCCATTGCTAGATGTTTTCCTGTGCTGGTACTAGAATTATTCTAGTGCTACCATTTAGGTTCGAACCTATGAGGTCACACGTCTCAGAGGATAACTCTCTGATCTGGATACCGATTACGATTAGGAATCATCTCGGTTTTATGGTCACAGTATTTTTGAGCACTCTTTTTCCTATCTTGCCCTTGTCCATGTCAACTAGAAATTGTTCCGGGCTGACAGGACTTAACCAGGATTTTATTGAATCAGTTTTGAACTGATTCGGAGCTCGTTTCGGTCTTCTATTGGTTGTAAACCAATTTTATTGGGTTTGAAAATCCCTGAACTGGTTCAATTGGATTGAACCAAGTGGTTTTAAATGAGATTGGACCGTTTTTTGAACCGGTGGTTTTTCTCTCCCGTTTAACCGTTTTACACGGTGTTTTTGCTGGAAGGAATTCCAAGCAAAAGGAGGCCAAACGACCGAACCGATGGCGTCTTCTCGTCTCCCTCCACCTGCTGCAATTCATCTTCTTTAAACCTTGTTTATTTGCTGATTAATTGGTGAACGGCAGCCTAACGTCTTCGTCTCTCTGCCTCTCCCTCTTCCCTCTGCTCCTTATAAATTCAGCTGCCCTGTTTCAGCGTGTAAGAGCTGAAAAACTGCAAGTATGGGCGTTGTTTTTTCTTCTTAGAGAGGCTGAGAGATCCCCTTGTTTGAGAGATAATTCCTTTATTCTATTGGGTGCTGTTGGGTCTGGGATTTAGAGAGATTTAGGGAGAGAAGCAAGGCTTAATTCCTTGTTCATTGTAGTGCTCAAACCAAGATTGCAGCAAAGCACAGTTGCTGCCATCAACCTGTGACCAACGTCCCTTCCAGTGGCTAGCACCGTGCGTGAGGGAGGATCCGTGAGCCCCGGGCGTGTTTCCTCTCTAGAGGGTGTTCGCTTGAGCACCTGGGAGCCGGATCAACCTCCTTGCTGCTACCTTTTCTCTCCCATATTTTTGGTTGCAGGTTTTCTGAATTTCTGCAGCAAAAGAGGAAGAGAACGATCCATCCAAAGACTCACTTTGAAGCAACATCTACCTCTCCTTTGAAGCAAGAAGATCCCTTGCTGTTGGTGAAGGAGAAGAGACCAAGGATTGGTCATTTGTGGTTGGCCATTGCTGCTGTTGGAGAGAAGAAGAAACAACGTTCAAAAGCTTGCTGGAAGAAGAAAACAGGAATAAACTTATTCCTATTATCCTAGCTATTCCAGCAGATATTCCAGAGTTATTCCAGGCAGAATAGAGGTATAAAAAATTATTTTTCTAATCATGCATAAGTAGATTTATTTGTTTAATTTTTTTGCAAATATTTTATGTCATGATACATGCCTACATGCAGCATGAATAGATTAGGTTCTGGGCAGAGCTGTTTTCCGCTGCGAGTTTTTTTTTTAAAAAAAAAGTTTTAAAATCCTTTCTGCTCCCGTACCTATTTGCATGCCTAGTATAGGACATGTCAAACCACGTGCACCATTTTTCTTTCATGTTGATCGCTTGAGGGTTTTAATTGAGCACTACTTGATCATTTGGAGCCATATGGGCATTTATCATCTAAGGACTTTGACCAAGCTCTACTCGGTACTTGAAGAATGTGGGGGTTGATCATCTAAAGCTTTGACCGAGCACTACTCGATCACTTGGAGCCATGTGAGTGTTGATCGCCTATGGGATTTGACTAAGTACTACTTAATCACTTAGAGCATTGTGGGGATTTATCACCTAAGGGCTTTGACTGAACACTACTCAATCACTTTGAGCCATATGAGTGTTGATCGCCTGAGGGCTCTGACCTAGTGCTACTCAGTCACTTGGAGCCATGTGGGCATTTATCACTTGATGGCTCTAAAAGAGCACTACTCGTTCATTTGGATCCATGGGCATTTATCGCTTGAGGGCTCTAATCGAATGCTACTCGGTCACTTGGTGCTATATGGGCATTAATCACCTGAGGGCTCTGATTAAGTACTACTTAGTCATTTTGGGTCATGTGGTCATTAATTACATAAGAGCTCTGACTGAGCACTATTTTGTCACTTGGATCCATATGGGCAATTATCCTTAAGGGCTCAATCAAGAGCTTCTCGGTTATTTAGAGCCATGCGTATTTATTGCTTGAGGACTCTAACCGAGTGCTACTTAGTCAGTTGGAGCCATGTGGTCGTTAATTGTCTGAGAGCTCTGACTAAGCATTACTTAGTCATTTAGAGCCATATAGGCATTTATCACCTGAGAGCTTTGACCGTGTGCTTCTCGATCACTTGGAACCATGTGGATATTTTTTGCCTGAGGGCTCTGACCAAGCATTACTCGATCACTTGGAGCTATGTAGGTATTTATTGCCTAAGGGATGCCTTGATTTCTCCAACCTCTATGATTTTCCTTTACTAAGAAATACCACTTGGCATGATAGATGGTTTTTAAAGAGCTTTGACTAGTCATGTGATGCGGCAAGCATATGAATAATGTTTTGAGTATGGTTTGTAGAGCAATGAAACCTAATATTACACTAGCATTGTAATCATCATAATAAGACTTAAGGATTATAAGAAATGGAACTTTTACTTGATTAGACACAATCCTAAATTAAGAAGGAAGAAGATCTAGATAATAGGAGCTAATGATTGTGGACTTACCGTGATGAGCTTTCCAACCTTCTTTTGATTCATACCTTGAAACTACCAACGCTCAGAACTGAAGAACCATGGATAACAGAGATCAGAACCCTGGACTTGGGATTCAGCTTGTTGGTTCCTTATCAAGGAAGACCCTGCTTGCAGCTCGAAAACCTCGAAGGACCCTGCACATAAAGAATAAGAGTTAAGGAAGAAGAAAGGCATGCATATGGAAGGGATGGAAAATTTGTGAGCAAAGAAAGAGATTTGAGATGGCTTGGCCGACTCCAAGGCCTTCTTCTTGACTTGGGCGTTGGATGCTTGGAAGAGAGAATAGTTTGGTGTGGAAGAGGGGCTTAGAGACAATCACTCAAAACTTAAAACTTCAATTCAACTTCAACTTTCATTAATCTCCAAAAATCAAATCCCTTTTACAATGGGGCGTCCAAGGCTTTTTTTTAATAGCCTTACAAAACTTTTGAAATTTGAAAACTCCCCAAATTGTGGAGGATTACAAGGGAGGTTGGAGGATATGGGGCCTTGTTACATGGGATAAGGAGAAATTCATGGAGATTCTCCCAAAATTATGGAGGATTACAAGGGAGGTTGGAGGATATGGGGCCTTGTTACATGGGATAAGGAGAAATTCATGGAGATTGGCCGGTTTCTTTGAATTTAAAATGATTGGTCAATCTCCCCTTTAGGTGCCCATTTGAAGGTGATGTGGCTGATGATGTGGCATCCCTGGTGGCTGCTTTGTTGGCATGGTAATGTGGAATTCCAGCTTGGTGGACCAAGGTCTTGATTTGGAAGCTCCAAGTGGTTTGGTGAACCTCAACTTGAAGTAGCTTGGACTTGATTTAAATAAACCTAATGGAACTCTAATTGAGTTCTTATTTGAACCCAGATTTAGACAGGACATAATTACAGGACTCGATTGGACATAATTACAGGATTCATGAAATTGAAACTAAGTAATTACAAGACTCTTGAAAGTAAATTGCCCTTTACAAGAAAAATTTAACCTAGTGATCTTCGATCCAAAGTGGAATCAGGTTAACCTTATTTGAGCGAGGTTTTATTCTGCTTCTGCTTCTGGTGTCCACACCATCACGCTTTGAACGGGAAAGGTCATCCAAGCATAATTCACGAGAAGACAACGAGAGAACCATCGTTGATCATCTCCCCTTCCTAGTGACTCTCAGTTTTTGAGAAGCTATCGTTTGCTAGGTTTTGATTTGGCACATGGGAGTGGGCTCCCTATTAGGCTCACTATAAGTGGATGGTCAAGGGGCTTTGAGCCTCCACCATCTCTCTTCTACCAACATGCCATCTAAAAGCTCCCAAGAGCTATTACAGGTGGCCTTTGGTGAAAGAGCCAAAGTTGCTGACCATTCTTTTCAAAGGAGGGTTTTTTTTAGAGAGGAGGATATCATGGGCATCTGGTGCCGTTATTGAACTACCACCATTGTAATCGATTGGTGGACTTAATGGTTGACTGTCATCCTACATCACTGTAGATACAGCTAGTTGGCAGACTTAATGCTAGCTAGAGGGCTCAAGCTTTGCACTGCTTCATCCAAACCTTCCTTAGAGGGCTAGTCTATAGCAATAGAGAAGTAGATTGGAAGCTCTCACCAGAGGTTGTGGATGGCTACAGCAACATGAGGGAGAATTGGGGGCAGCTTCATAATTTCTTGGCCAGTCTTCACTTATCCATGGGCTTCCTCCTTCCAGTGGTAGGCTATTTTACCGAATGCTATACATGTATACATGGCCTCACTTCTATCTCATCCTCCTCGTAATGCCACTAGGAGTGCTCTTTATCACACTAGCTATTTCCTCGAGGAGGGTGCTGTGCCTGTGCCCTTAGTCACTTCTTATCTTTCCAAGTATTATTCTGAGGGTGCTAGTGTACTTGACCACTCAGAAGGTGATCCTAGCCCTATGGAAGAGCTCAGGATTCCAGGAGACATCCAATCCTTTGACAGGCATTATTATTTTTCATGTACTTTAGAAGTCTAGGAATCGATGTTATCAACCAAGAAGCTCTAAATCTATGTAATCTAGTTGCAAGGCTACATGTATGTAATTCAATTTTATCAATGAGAAATTTTTAACATTTTTGTGCTTTATATTACACCTGTCAATTATTTCTTGGATTGCTTGTTCATTTTATGATGCATGATCACAAAGTTATTTAGCAAAGGTCCGAGCGATCGGCCATGGTACCTCCGATTGCAATCTTTCTGATCACCAGAGCCTATAGGTTAACGTATTCTTTTTGATCACTAGAGACTATGAGCTTTCGATCATCATCTTTTCGATCGCTAAAGCCTATGGGCTTCTGATCATCATCTTTTTGATTGCTGGAGTCTATGGTCTTCCGATTATCATCTTTTCAATCACTAGAACCTATGGGCTTCCGATCATAATCTTTTCAATTGTTGGAGCCTATAGGCTTTCGATCATCATCTTTTTGATTGCTAGAGCCTATGGGCTTCCGATCATAATATTTTCGATCCTTGAGCCTATGGGCTTTCGATCATCATCCTTTTAATCACTAGAGCCTATGGACTTTCGATCATCACCTTTTCGATCGCTGGAACCTATGGACTTCTGATATCATCTTTTTGATCAGTGGAACCTATCGGCTTCTGATCATCACTTTTCTTATTACTAGAGCCTATGGACTTTCGATTATGATCTTTCCAATTGCTAGACCCTATGGGCTTCTAATCATCATCTTTTTGATTGCTAGAGCTTATGGGATTTCGATTATAATCTTTTTGATCACTAGATCCTATGGGCTTCTGATCATTATCTTTCTATTGCTAGAGCCTATATGGGCTTTTGATCATAATCTTTTCGATCGCTAGAGGCTATGGGCTTTCGATCATAATCTTTCTGATCATTGGAGCCTATGGGCTTTCGATCATCATGGCAGTTTTATTTTTGGTTAAGGATCCTTCACGTTGGTCCTTTAGGGGTGAATTTTTTAGGCCAATGAGTTTCTAAGCCTCCCAATCATGGGATCTCGATCTTGTGAGTGGCTTATCTTTTAACCAAAAGTGATTTTAGATGAATTTCATGGGTCTCATTTGGACTAAAGGAATCATGCTTAGGGTACTTATGTCAAAGGATCCTTTTACTATAGACATTAATTAATAGGAAAAAAAACTTTTATTTAACAAAAGGGGCACAATACTAATGATAGATCAAATTCATGGAGTTTCATGGTCAGAGTAAAAGAGTTCTGTCTAATTGCTTCAATCCATAGGTCCCAGCCTTGACAATTTTCTCCACCTATTAGGGCCACTCCCAATTTGGTGAGAGCTTGCCTCTTTGGCTAGGTTGGGAAACTTTCACTCATCATAATACTAGATCATCAACTTTAAAGACCTTTTCCTTGACCTTGGCATTAAAGTAATGAACAACTTTGTGTTGGTATGTAGCCATCTTGATGTGTGCTCTTTCCCAAACTTCATCTATCAGGTCAAGGTTTAAGAGTCATCCTTTCAAGTTGGTTTGCTTGTAATTTGTGACCCATGCTAAGAGTACTCTAATTTCAACAGGTATCATTGCTTTAGTTTCAAAAGACAGGCTAAAAGGTTTTCTCCTATTGGGACCCTCGGTGTAGTTCGATATAACCAAAGCATATGATGGAGCTCTTCGACCCATGATCCTTTAGTCTTGCCAAGCCTTTTTTTAATCCCTTGGAGAATGGCTCGATTTGTAACTTCAGCTTCTCTATTAGCTAGGGGATGCACCCCCAAAGTAAGGCAGTGTAAAATTCCTTGGTCTTCATAGAATTCTTCAAACTGAGCACCAACGAACTATCATCCATTATCGATGAATAGTACTTTGGGGATGCTAAATTGATAGATGATAGCCCTCCACATAAAATCTATTATTTTTTACTCTATAATACGGGCCACTAGTTCAGCTTCCATCCATCTCATGAAGTGGTCAATTGCAACTAGCAGGAACTTGCATTGCCTTGAAGCCAAAGGGAATGGTCCAAGGATGTCCATCTCCCATTGTGTAATAGGCCATGGGGTGCATGAAAAAATGGTGCCCTAAAAGCCAATCATTGTAAGGACATTTCAATGATCTTTTAACTCATGTATGATATTATTTATCAATAAAAGGTATCTTTTGATTCATCATACTGCTGCATCTTATCAAGATTATGATGAACCCCATAGGTTTGGGCAATGGAATTAGGGTTATGATGGAGATCATAATGGTGAGATCTAAGTTCTTATAAACCCTAATCTAAAAGGGTCCTAGTCGTAGGATCATCGATTCGGGGATCGATGCTTCCAGAAAGACTAGCTTACCCTATGTATGCTCGATGGAGAGGGTGGTTGGTCTCACAGCCACTTGTGTAGAGACACTAATATAAGGATAAGGGTGCTCATTAAGGTATGAGTTCACTGAACTGATCCACACTGAGACTATCTTCTGGAAGTCTTACTACTTGTCAAGAGAAAGTTTTCATAGTCGGAGTCATCCAAGTGATCTTCAGACCTGAGGTCACCATGGTTCCTTATACACACTAAGCAATGTTTTGGTTCATACTCATTCATGGCATTAAGTCATGTACGGGGTGTTCTTAGATATGGTGGAAGGTGTATGAAGGATATGAGTGGACCAAAAAGAAATTGATCATTCCTAGTAAGAGAAAATGTTATCCCAAGTAATCTCTTTGATCGATGACTTAAGGAGTCTTTGATCAAAGCAGGTTGAGATTAGAAGTATTTTCTAATCAGTCATCAGTAGAGTCTTCATTATCGAAAAGAGATTTGAAATGACTAAGTGCTAGGGTTTGACAATTATTCATACCCATCACTTATTCAGGATAAAAGAAGATCAAAAGATTGAATTGTACGATAACTTTTCATTGAACGGTATTTTGGTACTTTTCACCAAATTTCTTATCTTCCAGGTAGGCATGACATGTTGCTAGACATCAATCATGTCTTGTGAGTTTTCATGAATCAATTGGATTGAATTCATGAGTGGTTCAAAAGCTAGTTCGAATTGGCAACTTAGGTTAGCTCAATTTGACCTAATTATGTCAATCGGGTTTGATTGGATCGAACTGGCACAGACCTAGACCTACTGTTGGCTAGATGCGGAACCCAAAGGGGCACACACATTAGGGAGTTGGCCTAGGAAGTCAATTAGGGTCTTGGGATCCTATTTGGTTAGTTAGATTACACACTAGCATGTGTAGGCTAACCTAATTCCTAACCCAATTGAATTGGGTCTATAAGGTTGTTTAATGGGCTAGCCAATTTGAGAAAATCTTGGATTGGATTTAGTCCAATGTGGGGCAGCACTAATCTAGTTTTATCTAGATTTATTCAGCCTTTATCTTGATTATTTGGAGAGTCCTAAGTTCAAAGGACTCTTGGTGCCAAATGAAGGGGTCGGCAATTAAAGGGTGTAGAAGGACCAAGAGTCCTTCTACATGTTAATCACTTATAAGGTGATAAACTATTTTTTGTCCTCTTTTATATGACACTCACATTGAATGGTCTTTGACCAGTCAAATAAAGGAAAGATGGCATGGAAAGAAGTTGGCACAAAGTGAAGAGTCATGTCTCTTCACTTTGGCGCTAATTCAAGTAAGCAGAGTCCTTCTGCTTTAAGTCCCTTTAAATCACCAATGCTTCTCATTCAAAAGCTACGTCCCTTGGCCTTCCGGCTAGAAAATCACATGGGGCATGTGGAGAATTTGGCTAGGAACCGAAGAGACAAAAAATCTTGTCTCTTGGCACAAGAAGGGACATGGTGCTTCAAGATAAGACTCCTTCTTAGTGAAGGGTCTTATATGATCTATGTTTGGACAGATCAAAGGCTGATGAGAAGGCTTATCTAGCACTTCCCTCTCTCCTATAAATAGCCATTGTTGTTTGTTTCGATGGATATCACAAAAATCCTTTCTTTCCTACATTCTTACACTCACTCTGCCACACTCTCCTTGTCTCTTCCTCCCTTGTTAGAATTTAGGTCTTGTTTTAAGACAAGTTCTTCATTTTAAGACAAGGGCTTTAGGAAGTGAATTAGGAAGTGAAAGTGAAAGTGAAGAGAGCTTTGGAAAGGGCTCAAAGTGCTCTACTGGAGGGCAAGGACCAGGGCAAGGAAGGAGAGGCTACCAAAGGAAGAAAGGCCTTCAAAAGAGTCCCAGTGGCTAAGCAACTTGCTTAGGAGTGGTTCCTAGGCTTGACTCCTATGTGGATCACCATTGGAGGGCATGCGCTTATGTGCCTAGTGGAAAGAAGAAGGAATTAGCATTCCAGGTATTCTTCAAAATCCTAATTTAATGACTTATTGATTGTAATGAATAGGGGATCTTGGGCTTAGGATTTCTAGTTGTTAGGGTTTTCAAAAATGAAATTTTTGAAATCCATTGTTCTGCTGTGCCATCAAAACCCTAGAAATCCAACAGTGCATATAGGAGTGATCGGTATGGCTAGGAGATGCTGAATGTTGGTATTCCTTTGATAGGCATCATTTCACTACAAATCTCTTGGCATCCTATTGCATAGTCAACCAATAATAGTCTTGTCAAAGTAGCTTGTATGCTAGGGCTCTCTTCCCCATATGATCTCTACAAATCTCTTCATGAACTTCCCTCAATACAAATTCTTTCTCTAATGGCTGTAAGCATCTAAGGATGGGTGAAGAAAATGATCGCTTATAGAGTTTCCCTCTTGCACCAAGTACTTAGATGATCTGTACTTGATCTTGTGGGTCACCTTTCAATCTATAGGGAGTAACTATCTCTCAAGAAGTCAATTAGTGGATCGATCCAGCATGGCTCATCATCAAGCTACATAATTTTTGATGGATCAGCATGGCTCGTCATCAAGCTACATGATTTTTGATGGCTCCTCGATGGTTAGCTTTTTAACTTGCTAGAAGTCGGCCCCCTGGGCATCATAGGTATAGTAGTACTACTTTGGCCAACAAGTCTACCTAAGAGTTGTCTTCTCTTGGAATCTATATGATCTCAAAGCTATGAAGGTTGTTGGTTAGTTCTTCGACCCTTTGGAGATATTTGATCATGTTTCCCTCCCAAGCCTCGAAGTCGCCTTTAACATGGTCAACAACCACTTGAGAGTCACTATAGACTCTCAAGTCTTGCACTCCTATTTTCTTGGCAATGTCGAGTCCTGCTATTAAGGCCTCGTACTTAGCTTTATTGTTAGTTATAGGGAACTCAAGGCATAGACCATGCTCAATGATTATTCCTTCGGGGCTAACGATGACCACTCCTATCCCTGACCCTTCAGAATTGGATGATTTGTCCACATATATTTTCCAAGTATCATTTAGGCTCGAAAGGGTGTCCAATGCTGACCCCGATGGTTCCATTGCTTCTAACTCAATAGATTCATTAGGAATGCATTCAGCTACGAAGTCAGCTAGTATGTGGATGTTGATCAATGGTTGAGGCTAATATTTGATATCAAACTCTAAGAGCTTGATTGCCCATTAGGTGATATGTCCAAATGTGTCACGTCGATGGAGAATATTCTTCATGGGCTAATTGGTTAGCAATGTAATTATGTGAGCCTAGAAATATGGGCATAACTTCTGAGCAACGATAAAGAGAGCATACACCAGCTTATCCTCTTTGAAATTGGGTCTCCACATCTCTCAAGATTTTGCTAACATAGTTGATGGGTTTTTGGACACTATCCTTCTCTTGAATTAGCACTTCACTCATTGCCAAAGGAGAGGTTGCAGGATATGGAAATAGATTTGGCCTCCCCAATAGTGGAGGGGAGATAAGATAACCCTTGAGGTTATTGAAGGCTTTTTGACATTCTTCCATCCACTGAAAATCCTTTATGTGCATCAAAGTTTGGTAAAATGGAAGGTAGTGCTCAGCCTACTTGGAGATGAATTTGCTGTGGGTTGCAATCCTTTCAGTGAGGTGTTGGACATCCTTGGCAGGCTCATTCATAGATGGCTTTGATTTTCTTCGGATTAGACTCCACCTCCCGTTAGAGATCATGAATTCCAAGAATGTGGTTGAGGCTGCTCCAAAGGTGCAATTGGTAGGGTTCAGCTTCATTTGGTACTTTTATAGGGTGTAAAAGGTCTCTTGGAGGTTTTCGACTTGGGTCCTGCAATTTTGCTTTTGATGAGTATGTTTGTCTACATATACCTCTATGTTTCACCCAATCTAATCTTTGATGACTTTGTTCATCAAGTGTTGGTAAGTAGCACCCATATTTTTTAATCCAAATGGCATAATCCTATGACAAAAGTGATATCAATCAGTAATAAAAGTGGTTTTATCCTTGTCTTTTGAGGCATCAGGATTTGGTTATATCTAGAGAAGGCATCCATGAAGCTAAGAAGATCATGGCTCGAAGTAGCATAAACCATCTGATCAATTTGTGATAGCGGGTTGCCATCTTTTGGGCATGATCTATTGAGATCTATGAAGCTATGCAAATTTGTCACTTGCCATTCGCCTTTTTCACCATAATCAGATGGTGATCCATTCTAGATAGGTAGTTTCTAGGATGAAGCCAATGTCAAGTATGAAAGAATTATGCCCTAAAAGATAATCACAGTTATTATATTAGTGGCATTTATGTATTCTCCCAACTCAAGATTGATATTAATAAAGGTAATTTTTAATTCATCATTTGTTGTCTTATATTTTAATTATAAGATTATGATGAACCCCATAGGTTAGGGAAATGGAATTAGGGTTATGATGGAGATCATAATGGTAAGACCTAAGTTCCTATAAACCCTAATCTAAAATATTCCTAGTGATGGATCGTCAGTTCGGAAATTAATGAAGCTAGAAAGACTAGCACA
This sequence comes from Areca catechu, assembly GCA_021397845.1. NCBI lineage: Eukaryota > Viridiplantae > Streptophyta > Magnoliopsida > Arecales > Arecaceae > Areca > Areca catechu. The sequence goes on from CM038043.1 coordinate 121,565,656, forward strand.
TCCTATGTATGCTAGATGGAGAGGGGGGTGATCTCATAGCCACTTGTGTAGAGATACTAATACAAGGATGTGGGTGCTCATTAGGTTATGAGTCCACTGAACTAATCCGATAAGAGAATATCAAATAAAAGTCTTACTTATCAAAAGAATGTTCTCTTAGTGGGAGTTGTGCATGTGGTCCTTAGATCTGAGACTACCATAGTACCTTGTGCACATGAACCCATGTTTTGGTGCATACTCATTCATCATAATTAAGTCATGTACGGGGGTGCTTTTGGATATGGTGGATTATGTATGAAGGTAATGAGGAGGTCAACAAGGAATTGATCACTCCTAGTAAGAGAAGTTATCACGTATGATCTCTTTGAATGATGACTAAGAAAGTCTTTGATCAAAGCATGATGAGGTTAGATAGGGTTTCTAATCATTCATTGCTCGAGTCTTCATTATCGAATTGAGATTTGAAAGTATTAAGTGCTAGGGTTTGACATTTATCCATGCCTATCACTTAATCACGATAAAGGGAGATCGAAGGATTGAATTGAATGATAACTTTTTATTGAAGGGTATTTTGGTAATTTCAACCAAATTCTTTATCTTTCGAGCAGGCATGACATATTGCTAGATGTCAATCATGTTTTATAAGTTTTCATGGATCAATTCGATTGGATTCATAAGTCAATTCTGAAGTTGGTTTGAATTGGCAACTTAGGTCAGCTCAATTTGACCTAATTAGGTCAATCGGATTCGATATGATCAAATTGGCTTGGACCTAGACCTACTGCTAGCTAGAGTGGAACCCAAAGGATCACACACATTAGGGAATTGGCCAAGAAAGTCAATTATATATTTATTAGGGTCATGGGATCCTATTTGGCTAGCTAATTGATATACTAGCATATGTTGTTAGCCCAACTCCTAACCCAATAGAATTGGGTCAACTTGTTTGCTAATTAGGCTAACCAATTTAAGTGGTATTTAAACTGGGTTGAGTCCTTAGTGTGGTAGCCTAATTTAGTTTTAATCTGAATTAATTTGGCATTTATCTTGGTCAAAATGAAGAGTCCTACATGGCATGGACTCTTGGTGCCAATTTATGGTGTGCCCCAAGAAAAGTATGCACAGAAGGACCAAGAGTCCTTTGTTGGTGTGCCCCAACAAAGGCTAGATAAAGTTCAAAGGACTTTATCCTCATCTACATGCCCTTTTGGAAGGGCACTGACTAGTCAAACAATAAGAATTCGGTGTGGAAGGGGTTGGTACAAAAATGAAGAGTTGCATCTCTTCATTTTGGCACTAATTTGAGACCAGGAGTCCTTCTGTTTGAAGGCTCCTATTTTTCTCCGATGCTTCACATCTGAAACCACCATTTTGGCCTTCCCATAACTAGTCAAAGTGATGTGGCAGAAGGAGGAATAATGCTGGAAATCGAAGAGACAAAGATTTGTCTCTTGGCGCTTGAAAAGTCTTATATAGATATAACCTTTTATCCTAATAAGACTCCTTCTATTAGAAGGGTCATATCAAATGGCTAAAGGATAGACATATCAAGCACCCCATCCCTCTCTATATATTGGCATTGGTAATCTGATGCAAAGGCACAAGAGTCTCCCATCAGAATACTACCTACTATTTTCTCTCCCTCTTCCATAAGACAAGGTTTGTCTCTTTAAGACAAAACTTGTTCTTTCTAGACAAGGCTATTCTAATTAAAATAAGAGCCTAGGGATAAAAATAGAAGGGGTATTAGGGAACTGAGAGTTGATTCTTAGTGTTCTCTGAGAGCCCTACAGGAGGGTTGGAGACCCAGCAAAGGAAGAAAGTCCGAAAGGCTGCTGGAAGAGTACCAGGCAAACAACCAACTTTCATAAGAGTGCTTCCTTGGTCCGATTCCTATGTGGATCACCTCTAGAGGGCATGCACTTGTGTGCCTCATAAAAATTAAAGAATACAGCATTCTAGGTATTCATTGATAACCCAAAAGATTTGATTTATTAGTTGTTAAGCTCAAGTGGTCCTAGGGTTTATGGTTCTGGCCGGTCAAGGTTTCAAATTTGAAATTTTTTGAAACCTAGTCTTCCACTGCACTCAAGCCTTGGTAACCCAACAGTGGTATCATAGCCACCTTGATGCATGTAATTAGTAATTTCTTTATGTATTGATTGCTTACTATGCTATGAATCGATGCATGATTATTTTAAATTACATATGTGATATGTTATATCCTAGTAACTGCTTCGGATTGGGTTAGTCACCATGGTCGTCCAGTCATAGGAGCCAATTAGGATTTAAAGGCTCTCTTTTTCCATTCAATGGGGTCTCCTATGGCGTGTACGGGTGCTGCTGTGGCTATATCCCATGAACAAGTGAGGTGAACGGATTGATGTTAAAATCATGCTTATTGTATGCATATTAAGGTTAATATGCATGATTGTTGGAATGAATGTTATGTTGACATGATTAATTAGAACGTGTTAGAGACCATCAAAGCCCTCATAAAAAATATATTTAGTCATAGTGAAAGTTAATCATGATGCAAATCTGATTAGGGTTTGATTAGCCAATTGGTGTCTAGGAAAAGTGGTTTTGGGAAGGTAAAGTGAATGAGGTTTTTAATTGGTTCCATTATCTGACCTAGCCAATTTAATTGGTATCTAAGGAAAGCAACAAGGGGACCCCCTCATCTCTTCCACTTACCTGGCCAATTTGGTCACATCTAAACCTTAAATTAGAAATGCTAATTGATTAAGCACACTACAAATTGCCTTCCTTCATGCTATGACAAATTTGTATCAAAAATATAGTAGGTTTGTTGAGTAAACTCAAGGCTTACTATTAGGATTTGATATAAAGTTTGACATGGTGCATTTTATGCTTTATAGTATGATTGATAATGCTATTTTATTGAGCAAACTCAAGGACAACATTATTCAATTATGACTATATAAAATGAAGGGTTTGACTAAACTAAGACATTATAGTTTGTTGTGCAAACATAAGGCTGTAGGTGTCTTAGAGGCAAGTGTTATGTTGAGAATTGCAAAGGATGTAATTAGAAAGGAATGTCCTACCCTTGAACTTATAAGTATTTGTTGTGCAAACACAAGGCATTTATTAGGAATAGGGATCTTAACCCCACTAAAGAAAATGGATATTGGTTTCTCGTCTACCATAGTTGAGGGTTATGGTATTTGAAGAAAATAGTGGGAAACATAATTAGATTCAATTCCTTATCTAATTATGGTTATCATCTTTTGTGGTCTGCTTATGTATTGTTCTTGTTGTTTATAGATTTAAAAAAATTAAATAGCTTCTTCTCTTTCACTACGGGGCATCCTTGATGCCAATAAACTGACCGGACCAAATTATGTGGACTGGTTAAGGAACCTGAGAATTGTACTTAGAAAAAGATTTCCAAATCCTTGATTTTCTGGATCCAGATATGATCGAAGATGATGCTATGGAGGAGGAAAAGGCCACTTATAGAATGTGGTAGAATGACAGCTTGACTGCCAAGTGCATCATGTTAGCCTTGATGAGCAACGAGCTATAAAGGCAACATAAAGACATAGAACCTTAGTCCATACTGCTCATTCCCGAAGAGCTATATGAAGAGCACAGTAGGACTGCTAGATATGAAATATCTAAGTAGTTGTTTTGGGCACAAATGAGTAATGGCTGACTTGTACAGGTCCATGTTCTTAAGATGATTGACTTAATCACCCGATTAGGTCAATTAGGCTTTGCCTTGGATGGGAAGCTTAATCAAAATTTGATCCTGCAATCACTCTTAGATTTCTTTTCTCAGTTTGTCATGAACTTCCATATGAACAAACTGAATCTTTCATTACCAGAGTTGCTTAACATGCTTAAGATAGCTAAGAGCCACTTCAAAGGAGATAAGGCATTAATCTTCTTCTAGTTGATGGAAAGAAGAAACGGGTAATAAAGAAGGGTACAAAGAGAATGCTGAACCCTAAGAATAGCATCAATAAGAGAAAGAAGGCAAAGAGGGCTTCAATTGATGGATCCTATTTCTTCTACGATAAGAAGGGACATTGGAAGAAGAACTACAAGATGTATCTTGCAGGTCTAAAGTAGGATACTAGTAGAGCATCAAAAGGTTTGTTTATGATATAAACAAACTTTTAATTGAGCTCTTCAACTTCTAATTCATGGGTATTGGATACCACAAGTGGGTCTCATATCTGCAAATCTTTGCAGGGACTCCACAAGATTAGAAGGTTGAAGAAAGGTGACTTCAAGCTTTATGGCTTGAGTGGAGAGCCATTCATGCTAAAGCAATTGGAACCTACATGTTAATATTGCCTTTGGGCAAGATAATGAAATTGAAAGACTGTTATTTCATTCCAGATGTTATTAGAAATATTATTTCTGTACCTCTGTTATTAAGACAAAGTTATGAAATAAAAGTTGAGAAAAATGGTTGATCCATTTTTTTGTTCTAATGACTTCTTTGGAATGAGAAAATTTGTGAATGATCTTTTAATTCTATGCTCAATGATGAAGTGTTGCTTGTAGAAAACAAAAAGAGAAAGAGAGATGATACCAATGAAACATTCCTTTGGCATTGCCGATTAGTTCATATTAGTGAGTCAAGGATTAACAAGTTATACAAAACTGATTTCTTTGGTCCTTATAAATATAAATCATTAGAAACTTGTGAGTCTTGCCTCATCAGAAAAATGACCAAGTCTCCATTCACTGGACATGGAGAAAGGGCAACTGAGTTGTTAGTTTAATACACTCAGATGTATCCACCCATGTCAACTCCTGCTAAGGGAGGATACTCTTATTTCATCACTTTCAATGATAATTTATCTAGGTTTAGATATATGTATCTCATGAAACATAAATCCGAAGCTTTTGATGAATTTAAAGAGTATCAAAGTATGGTTGAGAAATAAACTAAAAAAAGTAACCTTCGATCTGACCGAGGAGGAGAATACTTATCTAGTAAATTTCTTAATCATCTTAAGTCAAATGGTATTCTTTCTGAATGGACTCCTCCATATATACCACAATTAAATGGTGTAGCAGAAAGAAGGAATCATACCTTGTTTGACATGACAAGGTCCATGATGTGCTTCACAAATCTTCTAATATCCTTTTAGGGATATGCTTTAGAAACTGCTACATATGTATTAAATAGGGTACCATCAAAATCAGTACCTGGTACTCTATATGAATTTATGGAATGGCAAGAAACCAAGTTTGAAATATCTTAAGATTTGGGATTGTCCAGCTTATGTTAAAAAGGAATTTGGACATAAGCTAAGTGCAAGGGCTGAGAAATGTAGGTTTATTGGTTATTCTTAAGAAGGTATTGGATACCTATTCTATCATCTTATTAAACAAAAGGTTTTTGTTGGTAGGCATGCCATATTCTTTGAAAAAGAATTTATCTAGGAAGAAGGTTATGGGAGAATAATTGAATTAAGTGAGTTCAAAATGAACAAACTCAAGTTCCTCAATCAGAAGTACCAATTGATCAGGTACAACCACAACACACACCTCCTCTCCGTAGGTCAGAGAGAGTGCGAGCAGCACCTCTAAGATATGGTTTTATGATTGGAAACAATAATGAAACTAGTATCATCGAAAGAGATGATCCACTGACCTGTACGGAAGCTGTCATGAATAAGGACTCTGACAAATGGCTCAGTGCCATGAAATCTGAAATGGACTCCATGTATGTCAACCAAGTTTGGACCTTGGTTGACCCACCTGAGGGAATTATCCCAATAGGGTGCAAATGGATCTTCAAAAGGAAGATTGGAGCAGATGGGCAAATAGAAACCTACAAGGCTAGGTTAGTGGCAAAAGGTTTCAAGCAAAAGCATGGTATAGACTATAATGAAACCTTTTCCCAGTTACCATGCTCAAGTCCATTAAGATTATGCTTGCTATTACTGCATACTAAGATTATGAGATCTGGCAAATTGATGTTAAGACTACATTCCTCAATGAAAATCTTGAAGAAGAAGTCTATATGTCATAGCCAGAGGGTTTTGTCTCAAATGGGAGACAAAACTAAGTATGTAAGCTTAGAAAATTCATCTATGGATTGAAGCAAGCATCAAGGAGGTGGAACATTCATTTTGATGAAACTATTAAGGAATTTGGTTTCATCAAGAATATGGATGAGCCATGTGTGCATAAAAAGACAAGTGAGAGTGCCATTCCCTTTTTGGTCTTGTATGTCGATGACATACTTATCATTAGAAATGATGTTCCAATGATGCAGTCAATTAAAACATGGTCGTCAAAATAGTTTTCCATGTTTGGGAGAAGCATCATATATTCTAGAAATAAAGATCTACAGAGATAGATCTAAAATGATGCTAGGATTATCCCAATCTAGGTACATAGACTTAATATTGAAGAGATTCAATATGAAGGGAAGTAAGAAGAGTTACTTGCCCATGAGTCAAGGCATACACCTATCTAAAAGGATGTCACCTAAGACTTCAGAAGAAAGAGATAGGATGAATAAGATCCCTTATGCTTCGGCAGTAGGATCAATAATGTATGCAATGCTATATACCAAACCTGATGTTGCTCATGCCATAGGCATAGAAGCAGGTTCCAGGCTGATCCAAGGGAGGGTCATTGGAAATCTATGAAAAACATTCTTAAGTACTTAAGAAGGACTAAAAATATTTTTTTGATATATGGTGGATTAGAGTTGAAACTTGAAGGTTATACAGATTGTAGTTTCCAATCTAATCTAGATGATAATAAATCCATATCAGGGTATGCTTTTACTCTGAATGGAGGAGCAGTGAGTTAGAAGAGTACCAAGTAGCCAACTATAGTTGACTCAGTCACTGAGGCATAATACATAGCTGCTAGTGAAGCTGCTAAGGAAGCAATCTAGATGAAGAAGTTCATCACGAAATTGGGCATGGTTCCTGTAATAGAGCAACCAGTACCATTGTATTGTGATATAGTGGAGCTATTGTACAAGTGAAGGAATCGAGGTTTAATCATAAGTCGAAGCACATCCTAAGATGCTTCCACCTCATTCAAGAAATCATTGAAAGAAATGATATGTTAATAGAATGAGTCGATACAAAGAACAACATAGCAGACTTATTCACTAAGGAGGCCCTTCCTTTATAGCAGTTTGATCGCCATCTAGATTGTATGGGTATTAAAGACAAGGGCAATTGGCTTTAGTGCAAGTGGGAGATTGAAAGAATTATGCCCTAAAAGATAATCGTAGTAGTTATTGTATTAGTAGCATTTATGTATTCTCTCAACTAACAATTGATATTAATAAAGACAATTTTTGATTCATCATTTGATGTGTCTTATATTTTAATTATAAGATTATGATGAACCCCATAGATTAGGATAATGGAATTAGGGTTATGATGGAGATCATAATGGTGAGACCTAAGTTCCTATAAACCATAATCTAAAATATTCCTATTCGATGGATCATCGATTCGAGGATCAATGAATCCAGAAAGACTAGCACATCCTATGTATACTCAATGGAGAGGGTGGTTGGTCTCACAGCCACTTGTGTAGAGACACTAATACAAGGATGTGGGTTCTCATTAGGTTATGAGTCCACTGAACTGATTTGATAAGAAAACATCAAAAAGAAGTCTTACATGTCAAAAAAATGTTCTCTTTGAAGAAGTTGTGCATGTGGTCCTTAAACCTGAGACTATCATAGTACCTTAGGCACATGAACCCATATTTTGGTGCATACTCAATCATGATAATTAAGTCATGTACAGGGTACTTCTGGATATGGTGGATTGTGTATGAAGGTAATGAGTAGGTCAACAAAGAATCGATTACTCCTAGTAAGAGGAGAAGTTATCCCGTGTGATATCTTGGAATAATGACTCAAAAGTCTTTGACCAAAGCATGATGAGATTAGAAAGGGTTTCTAATCTTTCATCGATCGAGTCTTTATTATCAAATTGAGATTTCAAAGGATTAAGAGCTAGGGTTTGACATTTATCCATGCTCATCACTTAATTAAGATAATGGGAGATCGAAGGATTGAATTGCATGATATCTTTCCATTGAAGGGTATTTTTGTAATTTTTATCAAATTTCTCATCTTCTGGGTAGGTATGATATGTTGCTAGATGTCAATCATGACTTGTAGGTTTTCATGGATCAATTCGATTGGATTCATGAGTCAATTCAGAAGTTGGTTCGAATTGGCAACTTAGGTCAGCTCAATTTGACCTAATTAGGTCAATCAGATTTGATTGGATCGAATTGGCTTGGACCTAGACCTACTGCTGGCTAGATGTGGATCCCAAAGGGTCACACACATTATGGAATTGGTGAAGAAAGTCAATTATATATTTATTAGGATCATGGGATCCTAATTGGCTAGCTAACTGACATACTAGCATATGTTGGCTAGCCTAACTCCTAACCCAATTGAATTGGGTCAACTTGTTTGCTAATTAGGATAACCAATTTAAGTAGTTTTTAAATTAGGTTGAGTCCTAAGTGGGGCAGCCTAATTTAGTATTTATCTAGATTTATTTGGCATTTATCTTGGTCAAAATGAAGAGTCTTACATGACATGGACTCTTGGTGCCAATTTATGGTGTGCACCAAGAAAAGTATGCACAGAAGGACCAAGAGTCTCCTTCTGCTAGTCAGTCACAAAGGCTAGAAAAAGTCTAAAAGACTTCATCCTCATCTCCATGCCCTTTTGGAAGGGCATTGACTGGTCAAACAATAAGAATTCGGTGTGGAAGGGGTTGGCACAAAAATGAAGAGTTGTGTCTCTTCATTTTGGCACTAATTTGAGACCAGGAGTCCTTCTATTTGAACGCTCCTATTTTGCTCTGATGCTTCACATCTGAAACCACACCTTTTCACCTTCCCATAACTGGTCAAAGCCATATGGTAGAAGGAGGAATAATGCTGGAAATCAAAGAGACAAAGATTTGTCACTTGGTGCATGAAAAGTCTTATATAGATATGTCCTTTGATCCTAATAAGACTCCTTCTATTTGAAGGGTCTTATCAAATGGCTCAAGGATAGAAATATCAGGCACCCCATCCCTCTTTATATATTTGCATCGGTATTCTGATGCCAAGGCATAAGAGTCTCCCATCAGAATACTACTTACTATTTTCTCTCCCTCTTCCTTAAGATAAGGTTTGTCTCTTTAATACAAAACTTGTTCATTCTAGACAAGGCTCGTCTAATTAAGACAAGATCCTAGGGAGAAAGATTAAAGTGGTATTAAGGAACTGAGAGTGGATTCAGAGTATTCTCTGAGAGCCTTACAGGAGGGTTGGAGACCCAGCAAAGGAAGAAAGTCCGCGAAAGGCTGCTGGAAGAGTACTAGGCAAACAACCAACTTTCATAAGAGTGCTTCCTTGGTCCGATTCCTATGTGGATCACCTCTAGAGGGCATGCACTTGTGTGCCTCATAAAAATTAAAGAATACAGCATTCTAGGGTATTCATTGATAACCCAAAAGATTTGATTTATTAGTTGTTAAGCTCAAGTGGTCCTAGGGTTTATGGTTCTGGCCGGTCAAGGTTTCAAATTTGAAATTTTTTGAAACCTAGTCTTCCACTGCACTCAGCCTTGGTAACCCAACAGTGGTATCAGAGCCACCTTGATGCATGTAATTAGTAATTTCTTTATGTATTGATTGCTTACTATGCTATGAATCGATGCATGATTATTTTAAATTACATATGTGATATGTTATATCCTAGTAACTGCTTCGGATTGGGTTAGTCACCATGGCCGTCCAGTCATAGGAGCCAATTAGGATTTAAAGGCCCTCTTTTTCCATTCAATGGGGTCTCCTATGGCGTGTACGGGTGCTGCTGTGGCCATATCCCATGAACAAGTGAGGTGAACGGATTGATGTTAAAATCATGCTTATTGTATGCATATTAAGGTTAATATGCATGATTGTTGGAATGAATGTTATGTTGACATGATTAATTAGAATGTGTTAGAGACCATCAAAGCCCGGCCATATCCCATGAACAAGTGAGGTGAACGGATTGATGTTAAAATCATGCTTATTGTATGCATATTAAGGTTAATATGCATGATTGTTGGAATGAATGTTATGTTGACATGATTAATTAGAATGTGTTAGAGACCATCAAAGCCCTCATAAAAAATATATTTAGTCATAGTGAAAGTTAATCATGATGCAAATCTGATTAGGGTTTGATTAGCCAATTGGTGTCTAGGAAAAGTGGTTTTGGGAAGGTAAAGTGAATGAGGTTTTTAATTGTTCCATTATTTGACCTAGCCAATTTAATTGGTATCTAAGGAAAGCAACAAGGGGACCCCCTCATCTCTTCCACTTACCTGGCCAATTTGGTCACATCTAAACCTTAAATTAGAAATGCTAATTGATTAAGCACACTACAAATTGCCTTCCTTCATGCTATGACAAATTTGTATCAAAAATATAGTAGGTTTGTTGAGTAAACTCAAGGCTTACTATTAGGGTTTGATATAAAGTTTGACATGGTGCATTTTATGCTTTATAGTATGATTGATAATGCTACTTTATTGAGCAAACTCAAGGATAACATTATTCAATTATGACTATATAAAATGAAGGGTTCGACTAAACTAAGACATTATAGTTTGTTGTGCAAACATAAGGCTGTAGGTGTCTTAGAGGCAAGTGTTATGTTGAGAACTGCAAAGGATGTAATTAGAAAGGAATGTCCTACCCTTGAACTTATAAGTATTTGTTGTGCAAACACAAGGAATTTATTAGGAATAGGGATCTTAACCCCACTAAAGAAAATGGATATTGGTTTCTCGTCTACCATAGTTGAGGGTTATGGTATTTGAAGAAAATAGTGGGAAACATAATTAGATTCAATTCCTTATCTAATTATGGTTATCATCTTTTGTGGTCTGCTTATGTATTGTTCTTGTTGTTTATAGATTTAAAAAAATTAAATAGCTTCTTCTCTTTCACTACGGGGCATCCTTGATGCCAATAAACTGACCGGACCAAATTATGTGGACTGGTTAAGGAACCTGAGAATTGTACTTAGAAAAAGATTTCCAAATCCTTGATTTTCTGGATCCAGATATGATCGAAGATGATGCTATGGAGGAGGAAAAGGCCACTTATAGAATGTGGTAGAATGACAGCTTGACTGCCAAGTGCATCATGTTAGCCTTGATGAGCAACGAGCTATAAAGGCAACATAAAGACATAGAACCTTAGTCCATACTGCTCATTCCCGAAGAGCTATATGAAGAGCACAGTAGGACTGCTAGATATGAAATATCTAAGTAGTTGTTTTGGGCACAAATGAGTAATGGCTGACTTGTACAGGTCCATGTTCTTAAGATGATTGACTTAATCACCCGATTAGGTCAATTAGGCTTTGCCTTGGATGGGAAGCTTAATCAAAATTTGATCCTGCAATCACTCTTAGATTTCTTTTCTCAGTTTGTCATGAACTTCCATATGAACAAACTGAATCTTTCATTACCAGAGTTGCTTAACATGCTTAAGATAGCTAAGAGCCACTTCAAAGGAGATAAGGCATTAATCTTCTTCTAGTTGATGGAAAGAAGAAACGGGTAATAAAGAAGGGTACAAAGAGAATGCTGAACCCTAAGAATAGCATCAATAAGAGAAAGAAGGCAAAGAGGGCTTCAATTGATGGATCCTATTTCTTCTACGATAAGAAGGGACATTGGAAGAAGAACTACAAGATGTATCTTGCAGGTCTAAAGTAGGATACTAGTAGAGCATCAAAAGGTTTGTTTATGATATAAACAAACTTTTAATTGAGCTCTTCAACTTCTAATTCATGGGTATTGGATACCACAAGTGGGTCTCATATCTGCAAATCTTTGCAGGGACTCCACAAGATTAGAAGGTTGAAGAAAGGTGACTTCAAGCTTTATGGCTTGAGTGGAGAGCCATTCATGCTAAAGCAATTGGAACCTACATGTTAATATTGCCTTTGGGCAAGATAATGAAATTGAAAGACTGTTATTTCATTCCAGATGTTATTAGAAATATTATTTCTGTACCTCTGTTATTAAGACAAAGTTATGAAATAAAAGTTGAGAAAAATGGTTGATCCATTTTTTTGTTCTAATGACTTCTTTGGAATGAGAAAATTTGTGAATGATCTTTTAATTCTATGCTCAATGATGAAGTGTTGCTTGTAGAAAACAAAAAGAGAAAGAGAGATGATACCAATGAAACATTCCTTTGGCATTGCCGATTAGTTCATATTAGTGAGTCAAGGATTAACAAGTTATACAAAACTGATTTCTTTGGTCCTTATAAATATAAATCATTAGAAACTTGTGAGTCTTGCCTCATCAGAAAAATGACCAAGTCTCCATTCACTGGACATGGAGAAAGGGCAACTGAGTTGTTAGGTTTAATACACTCAGATGTATCCACCCATGTCAACTCCTGCTAAGGGAGGATACTCTTATTTCATCACTTTCAATGATAATTTATCTAGGTTTAGATATATGTATCTCATGAAACATAAATCCGAAGCTTTTGATGAATTTAAAGAGTATCAAAGTATGGTTGAGAAATAAACTAAAAAAAGTAACCTTCGATCTGACCGAGGAGGAGAATACTTATCTAGTAAATTTCTTAATCATCTTAAGTCAAATGGTATTCTTTCTGAATGGACTCCTCCATATATACCACAATTAAATGGTGTAGCAGAAAGAAGGAATCATACCTTGTTTGACATGACAAGGTCCATGATGTGCTTCACAAATCTTCTAATATCCTTTTAGGGATATGCTTTAGAAACTGCTACATATGTATTAAATAGGGTACCATCAAAATCAGTACCTGGTACTCTATATGAATTTATGGAATGGCAAGAAACCAAGTTTGAAATATCTTAAGATTTGGGATTGTCCAGCTTATGTTAAAAAGGAATTTGGACATAAGCTAAGTGCAAGGGCTGAGAAATGTAGGTTTATTGGTTATTCTTAAGAAGGTATTGGATACCTATTCTATCATCTTATTAAACAAAAGGTTTTTGTTGGTAGGCATGCCATATTCTTTGAAAAAGAATTTATCTAGGAAGAAGGTTATGGGAGAATAATTGAATTAAGTGAGTTCAAAATGAACAAACTCAAGTTCCTCAATCAGAAGTACCAATTGATCAGGTACAACCACAACACACACCTCCTCTCCGTAGGTCAGAGAGAGTGCGAGCAGCACCTCTAAGATATGGTTTTATGATTGGAAACAATAATGAAACTAGTATCATCGAAAGAGATGATCCACTGACCTGTACGGAAGCTGTCATGAATAAGGACTCTGACAAATGGCTCAGTGCCATGAAATCTGAAATGGACTCCATGTATGTCAACCAAGTTTGGACCTTGGTTGACCCACCTGAGGGAATTATCCCAATAGGGTGCAAATGGATCTTCAAAAGGAAGATTGGAGCAGATGGGCAAATAGAAACCTACAAGGCTAGGTTAGTGGCAAAAGGTTTCAAGCAAAAGCATGGTATAGACTATAATGAAACCTTTTCCCAGTTACCATGCTCAAGTCCATTAAGATTATGCTTGCTATTACTGCATACTAAGATTATGAGATCTGGCAAATTGATGTTAAGACTACATTCCTCAATGAAAATCTTGAAGAAGAAGTCTATATGTCATAGCCAGAGGGTTTTGTCTCAAATGGGAGACAAAACTAAGTATGTAAGCTTAGAAAATTCATCTATGGATTGAAGCAAGCATCAAGGAGGTGGAACATTCATTTTGATGAAACTATTAAGGAATTTGGTTTCATCAAGAATATGGATGAGCCATGTGTGCATAAAAAGACAAGTGAGAGTGCCATTCCCTTTTTGGTCTTGTATGTCGATGACATACTTATCATTAGAAATGATGTTCCAATGATGCAGTCAATTAAAACATGGTCGTCAAAATAGTTTTCCATGTTTGGGAGAAGCATCATATATTCTAGAAATAAAGATCTACAGAGATAGATCTAAAATGATGCTAGGATTATCCCAATCTAGGTACATAGACTTAATATTGAAGAGATTCAATATGAAGGGAAGTAAGAAGAGTTACTTGCCCATGAGTCAAGGCATACACCTATCTAAAAGGATGTCACCTAAGACTTCAGAAGAAAGAGATAGGATGAATAAGATCCCTTATGCTTCGGCAGTAGGATCAATAATGTATGCAATGCTATATACCAAACCTGATGTTGCTCATGCCATAGGCATAGAAGCAGGTTCCAGGCTGATCCAAGGGAGGGTCATTGGAAATCTATGAAAAACATTCTTAAGTACTTAAGAAGGACTAAAAATATTTTTTTGATATATGGTGGATTAGAGTTGAAACTTGAAGGTTATACAGATTGTAGTTTCCAATCTAATCTAGATGATAATAAATCCATATCAGGGTATGCTTTTACTCTGAATGGAGGAGCAGTGAGTTAGAAGAGTACCAAGTAGCCAACTATAGTTGACTCAGTCACTGAGGCATAATACATAGCTGCTAGTGAAGCTGCTAAGGAAGCAATCTAGATGAAGAAGTTCATCACGAAATTGGGCATGGTTCCTGTAATAGAGCAACCAGTACCATTGTATTGTGATAATAGTGGAGCTATTGTACAAGTGAAGGAATCGAGGTTTAATCATAAGTCGAAGCACATCCTAAGATGCTTCCACCTCATTCAAGAAATCATTGAAAGAAATGATATGTTAATAGAATGAGTCGATACAAAGAACAACATAGCAGACTTATTCACTAAGGAGGCCCTTCCTTTATAGCAGTTTGATCGCCATCTAGATTGTATGGGTATTAAAGACAAGGGCAATTGGCTTTAGTGCAAGTGGGAGATTGAAAGAATTATGCCCTAAAAGATAATCGTAGTAGTTATTGTATTAGTAGCATTTATGTATTCTCTCAACTAACAATTGATATTAATAAAGACAATTTTTGATTCATCATTTGATGTGTCTTATATTTTAATTATAAGATTATGATGAACCCCATAGATTAGGACAATGGAATTAGGGTTATGATGGAGATCATAATGGTGAGACCTAAGTTCCTATAAACCATAATCTAAAATATTCCTATTCGATGGATCATCGATTCGAGGATCAATGAATCCAGAAAGACTAGCACATCCTATGTATACTCAATGGAGAGGGTGGTTGGTCTCACAGCCACTTGTGTAGAGACACTAATACAAGGATGTGGGTTCTCATTAGGTTATGAGTCCACTGAACTGATTTGATAAGAAAACATCAAAAAGAAGTCTTACATGTCAAAAAAATGTTCTCTTTGAAGAAGTTGTGCATGTGGTCCTTAAACCTGAGACTATCATAGTACCTTAGGCACATGAACCCATATTTTGGTGCATACTCAATCATGATAATTAAGTCATGTACAGGGTACTTCTGGATATGGTGGATTGTGTATGAAGGTAATGAGTAGGTCAACAAAGAATCGATTACTCCTAGTAAGAGGAGAAGTTATCCCGTGTGATATCTTGGAATAATGACTCAAAAGTCTTTGACCAAAGCATGATGAGATTAGAAAGGGTTTCTAATCTTTCATCGATCGAGTCTTTATTATCAAATTGAGATTTCAAAGGATTAAGAGCTAGGGTTTGACATTTATCCATGCCCATCACTTAATTAAGATAATGGGAGATCGAAGGATTGAATTGCATGATATCTTTCCATTGAAGGGTATTTTTGAATTTTTATCAAATTTCTCATCTTCTGGGTAGGTATGATATGTTGCTAGATGTCAATCATGACTTGTAGGTTTTCATGGATCAATTCGATTGGATTCATGAGTCAATTCAGAAGTTGGTTCGAATTGGCAACTTAGGTCAGCTCAATTTGACCTAATTAGGTCAATCAGATTTGATTGGATCGAATTGGCTTGGACCTAGACCTACTGCTGGCTAGATGTGGATCCCAAAGGGTCACACACATTATGGAATTGGTGAAGAAAGTCAATTATATATTTATTAGGGTCATGGGATCCTAATTGGCTAGCTAACTGACATACTAGCATATGTTGGCTAGCCTAACTCCTAACCCAATTGAATTGGGTCAACTTGTTTGCTAATTAGGATAACCAATTTAAGTAGTTTTTAAATTAGGTTGAGTCCTAAGTGGGGCAGCCTAATTTAGTATTTATCTAGATTTATTTGGCATTTATCTTGGTCAAAATGAAGAGTCTTACATGACATGGACTCTTGGTGCCAATTTATGGTGTGCACCAAGAAAAGTATGCACAGAAGGACCAAGAGTCTCCTTCTGCTAGTCAGTCACAAAGGCTAGAAAAAGTCTAAAAGACTTCATCCTCATCTCCATGCCCTTTTGGAAGGGCATTGACTGGTCAAACAATAAGAATTCGGTGTGGAAGGGGTTGGCACAAAAATGAAGAGTTGTGTCTCTTCATTTTGGCACTAATTTGAGACCAGGAGTCCTTCTATTTGAATGCTCCTATTTTGCTCTGATGCTTCACATCTGAAACCACACCTTTTCACCTTCCCATAACTGGTCAAAGCCATATGGTAGAAGGAGGAATAATGCTGGAAATCAAAGAGACAAAGATTTGTCACTTGGTGCATGAAAAGTCTTATATAGATATGTCCTTTGATCCTAATAAGACTCCTTCTATTTGAAGGGTCTTATCAAATGGCTCAAGGATAGAAATATCAGGCACCCCATCCCTCTTTATATATTTGCATCGGTATTCTGATGCCAAGGCATAAGAGTCTCCCATCAGAATACTACTTACTATTTTCTCTCCCTCTTCCTTAAGATAAGGTTTGTCTCTTTAATACAAAACTTGTTCATTCTAGACAAGGCTCGTCTAATTAAGACAAGATCCTAGGGAGAAAGATTAAAGTGGTATTAAGGAACTGAGAGTGGATTCAGAGTATTCTCTGAGAGCCTTACAGGAGGGTTGGAGACCCAGCAAAGGAAGAAAGTCCGCGAAAGGCTGCTGGAAGAGTACTAGGCAAACAACCAACTTTCATAAGAGTGCTTCCTTGGTCCGATTCCTATGTGGATCACCTCTAGAGGGCATGCACTTGTGTGCCTCATAAAAATTAAAGAATACAGCATTCTAGGTATTCATTGATAACCCAAAAGATTTGATTTATTAGTTGTTAAGCTCAAGTGGTCCTAGGGTTTATGGTTCTGGCCGGTCAAGGTTTCAAATTTGAAATTTTTTGAAACCTAGTCTTCCACTGCACTCAGCCTTGGTAACCCAACAGTGGTATCAGAGCCACCTTGATGCATGTAATTAGTAATTTCTTTATGTATTGATTGCTTACTATGCTATGAATCGATGCATGATTATTTTAAATTACATATGTGATATGTTATATCCTAGTAACTGCTTCGGATTGGGTTAGTCACCATGGCCGTCCAGTCATAGGAGCCAATTAGGATTTAAAGGCCCTCTTTTTCCATTCAATGGGGTCTCCTATGGCGTGTACGGGTGCTGCTGTGGCCATATCCCATGAACAAGTGAGGTGAACGGATTGATGTTAAAATCATGCTTATTGTATGCATATTAAGGTTAATATGCATGATTGTTGGAATGAATGTTATGTTGACATGATTAATTAGAATGTGTTAGAGACCATCAAAGCCCTCATAAAAAATATATTTAGTCATAGTGAAAGTTAATCATGATGCAAATCTGATTAGGGTTTGATTAGCCAATTGGTGTCTAGGAAAAGTGGTTTTGGGAAGGTAAAGTGAATGAGGTTTTTAATTGTTCCATTATTTGACCTAGCCAATTTAATTGGTATCTAAGGAAAGCAACAAGGGGACCCCCTCATCTCTTCCACTTACCTGGCCAATTTGGTCACATCTAAACCTTAAATTAGAAATGCTAATTGATTAAGCACACTACAAATTGCCTTCCTTCATGCTATGACAAATTTGTATCAAAAATATAGTAGGTTTGTTGAGTAAACTCAAGGCTTACTATTAGGGTTTGATATAAAGTTTGACATGGTGCATTTTATGCTTTATAGTATGATTGATAATGCTACTTTATTGAGCAAACTCAAGGATAACATTATTCAATTATGACTATATAAAATGAAGGGTTCGACTAAACTAAGACATTATAGTTTGTTGTGCAAACATAAGGCTGTAGGTGTCTTAGAGGCAAGTGTTATGTTGAGAATTGCAAAGGATGTAATTAGAAAGGAATGTCCTACCCTTGAACTTATAAGTATTTGTTGTGCAAACACAAGGCATTTATTAGGAATAGGGATCTTAACCCCACTAAAGAAAATGGATATTGGTTTCTCGTCTACCATAGTTGAGGGTTATGGTATTTGAAGAAAATAGTGGGAAACATAATTAGATTCAATTCCTTATCTAATTATGGTTATCATCTTTTGTGGTCTGCTTATGTATTGTTCTTGTTGTTTATAGATTTAAAAAAATTAAATAGCTTCTTCTCTTTCACTACGGGGCATCCTTGATGCCAATAAACTGACCGGACCAAATTATGTGGACTGGTTAAGGAACCTGAGAATTGTACTTAGAAAAAGATTTCCAAATCCTTGATTTTCTGGATCCAGATATGATCGAAGATGATGCTATGGAGGAGGAAAAGGCCACTTATAGAATGTGGTAGAATGACAGCTTGACTGCCAAGTGCATCATGTTAGCCTTGATGAGCAACGAGCTATAAAGGCAACATAAAGACATAGAACCTTAGTCCATACTGCTCATTCCCGAAGAGCTATATGAAGAGCACAGTAGGACTGCTAGATATGAAATATCTAAGTAGTTGTTTTGGGCACAAATGAGTAATGGCTGACTTGTACAGGTCCATGTTCTTAAGATGATTGACTTAATCACCCGATTAGGTCAATTAGGCTTTGCCTTGGATGGGAAGCTTAATCAAAATTTGATCCTGCAATCACTCCTAGATTTCTTTTCTCAGTTTGTCATGAACTTCCATATGAACAAACTGAATCTTTCATTACCAGAGTTGCTTAACATGCTTAAGATAGCTAAGAGCCACTTCAAAGGAGATAAGGCATTAATCTTCTTCTAGTTGATGGAAAGAAGAAACGGGTAATAAAGAAGGGTACAAAGAGAATGCTGAACCCTAAGAATAGCATCAATAAGAGAAAGAAGGCAAAGAGGGCTTCAATTGATGGATCCTATTTCTTCTACGATAAGAAGGGACATTGGAAGAAGAACTACAAGATGTATCTTGCAGGTCTAAAGTAGGATACTAGTAGAGCATCAAAAGGTTTGTTTATGATATAAACAAACTTTTAATTGAGCTCTTCAACTTCTAATTCATGGGTATTGGATACCACAAGTGGGTCTCATATCTGCAAATCTTTGCAGGGACTCCACAAGATTAGAAGGTTGAAGAAAGGTGACTTCAAGCTTTATGGCTTGAGTGGAGAGCCATTCATGCTAAAGCAATTGGAACCTACATGTTAATATTGCCTTTGGGCAAGATAATGAAATTGAAAGACTGTTATTTCATTCCAGATGTTATTAGAAATATTATTTCTGTACCTCTGTTATTAAGACAAAGTTATGAAATAAAAGTTGAGAAAAATGGTTGATCCATTTTTTTGTTCTAATGACTTCTTTGGAATGAGAAAATTTGTGAATGATCTTTTAATTCTATGCTCAATGATGAAGTGTTGCTTGTAGAAAACAAAAAGAGAAAGAGAGATGATACCAATGAAACATTCCTTTGGCATTGCCGATTAGTTCATATTAGTGAGTCAAGGATTAACAAGTTATACAAAACTGATTTCTTTGGTCCTTATAAATATAAATCATTAGAAACTTGTGAGTCTTGCCTCATCAGAAAAATGACCAAGTCTCCATTCACTGGACATGGAGAAAGGGCAACTGAGTTGTTAGGTTTAATACACTCAGATGTATCCACCCATGTCAACTCCTGCTAAGGGAGGATACTCTTATTTCATCACTTTCAATGATAATTTATCTAGGTTTAGATATATGTATCTCATGAAACATAAATCCGAAGCTTTTGATGAATTTAAAGAGTATCAAAGTATGGTTGAGAAATAAACTAAAAAAAGTAACCTTCGATCTGACCGAGGAGGAGAATACTTATCTAGTAAATTTCTTAATCATCTTAAGTCAAATGGTATTCTTTCTGAATGGACTCCTCCATATATACCACAATTAAATGGTGTAGCAGAAAGAAGGAATCATACCTTGTTTGACATGACAAGGTCCATGATGTGCTTCACAAATCTTCTAATATCCTTTTAGGGATATGCTTTAGAAACTGCTACATATGTATTAAATAGGGTACCATCAAAATCAGTACCTGGTACTCTATATGAATTTATGGAATGGCAAGAAACCAAGTTTGAAATATCTTAAGATTTGGGATTGTCCAGCTTATGTTAAAAAGGAATTTGGACATAAGCTAAGTGCAAGGGCTGAGAAATGTAGGTTTATTGGTTATTCTTAAGAAGGTATTGGATACCTATTCTATCATCTTATTAAACAAAAGGTTTTTGTTGGTAGGCATGCCATATTCTTTGAAAAAGAATTTATCTAGGAAGAAGGTTATGGGAGAATAATTGAATTAAGTGAGTTCAAAATGAACAAACTCAAGTTCCTCAATCAGAAGTACCAATTGATCAGGTACAACCACAACACACACCTCCTCTCCGTAGGTCAGAGAGAGTGCGAGCAGCACCTCTAAGATATGGTTTTATGATTGGAAACAATAATGAAACTAGTATCATCGAAAGAGATGATCCACTGACCTGTACGGAAGCTGTCATGAATAAGGACTCTGACAAATGGCTCAGTGCCATGAAATCTGAAATGGACTCCATGTATGTCAACCAAGTTTGGACCTTGGTTGACCCACCTGAGGGAATTATCCCAATAGGGTGCAAATGGATCTTCAAAAGGAAGATTGGAGCAGATGGGCAAATAGAAACCTACAAGGCTAGGTTAGTGGCAAAAGGTTTCAAGCAAAAGCATGGTATAGACTATAATGAAACCTTTTCCCAGTTACCATGCTCAAGTCCATTAAGATTATGCTTGCTATTACTGCATACTAAGATTATGAGATCTGGCAAATTGATGTTAAGACTACATTCCTCAATGAAAATCTTGAAGAAGAAGTCTATATGTCATAGCCAGAGGGTTTTGTCTCAAATGGGAGACAAAACTAAGTATGTAAGCTTAGAAAATTCATCTATGGATTGAAGCAAGCATCAAGGAGGTGGAACATTCATTTTGATGAAACTATTAAGGAATTTGGTTTCATCAAGAATATGGATGAGCCATGTGTGCATAAAAAGACAAGTGAGAGTGCCATTCCCTTTTTGGTCTTGTATGTCGATGACATACTTATCATTAGAAATGATGTTCCAATGATGCAGTCAATTAAAACATGGTCGTCAAAATAGTTTTCCATGTTTGGGAGAAGCATCATATATTCTAGAAATAAAGATCTACAGAGATAGATCTAAAATGATGCTAGGATTATCCCAATCTAGGTACATAGACTTAATATTGAAGAGATTCAATATGAAGGGAAGTAAGAAGAGTTACTTGCCCATGAGTCAAGGCATACACCTATCTAAAAGGATGTCACCTAAGACTTCAGAAGAAAGAGATAGGATGAATAAGATCCCTTATGCTTCGGCAGTAGGATCAATAATGTATGCAATGCTATATACCAAACCTGATGTTGCTCATGCCATAGGCATAGAAGCAGGTTCCAGGCTGATCCAAGGGAGGGTCATTGGAAATCTATGAAAAACATTCTTAAGTACTTAAGAAGGACTAAAAATATTTTTTTGATATATGGTGGATTAGAGTTGAAACTTGAAGGTTATACAGATTGTAGTTTCCAATCTAATCTAGATGATAATAAATCCATATCAGGGTATGCTTTTACTCTGAATGGAGGAGCAGTGAGTTAGAAGAGTACCAAGTAGCCAACTATAGTTGACTCAGTCACTGAGGCATAATACATAGCTGCTAGTGAAGCTGCTAAGGAAGCAATCTAGATGAAGAAGTTCATCACGAAATTGGGCATGGTTCCTGTAATAGAGCAACCAGTACCATTGTATTGTGATAATAGTGGAGCTATTGTACAAGTGAAGGAATCGAGGTTTAATCATAAGTCGAAGCACATCCTAAGATGCTTCCACCTCATTCAAGAAATCATTGAAAGAAATGATATGTTAATAGAATGAGTCGATACAAAGAACAACATAGCAGACTTATTCACTAAGGAGGCCCTTCCTTTATAGCAGTTTGATCGCCATCTAGATTGTATGGGTATTAAAGACAAGGGCAATTGGCTTTAGTGCAAGTGGGAGATTGAAAGAATTATGCCCTAAAAGATAATCGTAGTAGTTATTGTATTAGTAGCATTTATGTATTCTCTCAACTAACAATTGATATTAATAAAGACAATTTTTGATTCATCATTTGATGTGTCTTATATTTTAATTATAAGATTATGATGAACCCCATAGATTAGGACAATGGAATTAGGGTTATGATGGAGATCATAATGGTGAGACCTAAGTTCCTATAAACCATAATCTAAAATATTCCTATTCGATGGATCATCGATTCGAGGATCAATGAATCCAGAAAGACTAGCACATCCTATGTATACTCAATGGAGAGGGTGGTTGGTCTCACAGCCACTTGTGTAGAGACACTAATACAAGGATGTGGGTTCTCATTAGGTTATGAGTCCACTGAACTGATTTGATAAGAAAACATCAAAAAGAAGTCTTACATGTCAAAAAAATGTTCTCTTTGAAGAAGTTGTGCATGTGGTCCTTAAACCTGAGACTATCATAGTACCTTAGGCACATGAACCCATATTTTGGTGCATACTCAATCATGATAATTAAGTCATGTACAGGGTACTTCTGGATATGGTGGATTGTGTATGAAGGTAATGAGTAGGTCAACAAAGAATCGATTACTCCTAGTAAGAGGAGAAGTTATCCCGTGTGATATCTTGGAATAATGACTCAAAAGTCTTTGACCAAAGCATGATGAGATTAGAAAGGGTTTCTAATCTTTCATCGATCGAGTCTTTATTATCAAATTGAGATTTCAAAGGATTAAGAGCTAGGGTTTGACATTTATCCATGCCCATCACTTAATTAAGATAATGGGAGATCGAAGGATTGAATTGCATGATATCTTTCCATTGAAGGGTATTTTTGTAATTTTTATCAAATTTCTCATCTTCTGGGTAGGTATGATATGTTGCTAGATGTCAATCATGACTTGTAGGTTTTCATGGATCAATTCGATTGGATTCATGAGTCAATTCAGAAGTTGGTTCGAATTGGCAACTTAGGTCAGCTCAATTTGACCTAATTAGGTCAATCAGATTTGATTGGATCGAATTGGCTTGGACCTAGACCTACTGCTGGCTAGATGTGGATCCCAAAGGGTCACACACATTATGGAATTGGTGAAGAAAGTCAATTATATATTTATTAGGATCATGGGATCCTAATTGGCTAGCTAACTGACATACTAGCATATGTTGGCTAGCCTAACTCCTAACCCAATTGAATTGGGTCAACTTGTTTGCTAATTAGGATAACCAATTTAAGTAGTTTTTAAATTAGGTTGAGTCCTAAGTGGGGCAGCCTAATTTAGTATTTATCTAGATTTATTTGGCATTTATCTTGGTCAAAATGAAGAGTCTTACATGACATGGACTCTTGGTGCCAATTTATGGTGTGCACCAAGAAAAGTATGCACAGAAGGACCAAGAGTCTCCTTCTGCTAGTCAGTCACAAAGGCTAGAAAAAGTCTAAAAGACTTCATCCTCATCTCCATGCCCTTTTGGAAGGGCATTGACTGGTCAAACAATAAGAATTCGGTGTGGAAGGGGTTGGCACAAAAATGAAGAGTTGTGTCTCTTCATTTTGGCACTAATTTGAGACCAGGAGTCCTTCTATTTGAACGCTCCTATTTTGCTCTGATGCTTCACATCTGAAACCACACCTTTTCACCTTCCCATAACTGGTCAAAGCCATATGGTAGAAGGAGGAATAATGCTGGAAATCAAAGAGACAAAGATTTGTCACTTGGTGCATGAAAAGTCTTATATAGATATGTCCTTTGATCCTAATAAGACTCCTTCTATTTGAAGGGTCTTATCAAATGGCTCAAGGATAGAAATATCAGGCACCCCATCCCTCTTTATATATTTGCATCGGTATTCTGATGCCAAGGCATAAGAGTCTCCCATCAGAATACTACTTACTATTTTCTCTCCCTCTTCCTTAAGATAAGGTTTGTCTCTTTAATACAAAACTTGTTCATTCTAGACAAGGCTCGTCTAATTAAGACAAGATCCTAGGGAGAAAGATTAAAGTGGTATTAAGGAACTGAGAGTGGATTCAGAGTATTCTCTGAGAGCCTTACAGGAGGGTTGGAGACCCAGCAAAGGAAGAAAGTCCGCGAAAGGCTGCTGGAAGAGTACTAGGCAAACAACCAACTTTCATAAGAGTGCTTCCTTGGTCCGATTCCTATGTGGATCACCTCTAGAGGGCATGCACTTGTGTGCCTCATAAAAATTAAAGAATACAGCATTCTAGGTATTCATTGATAACCCAAAAGATTTGATTTATTAGTTGTTAAGCTCAAGTGGTCCTAGGGTTTATGGTTCTGGCCGGTCAAGGTTTCAAATTTGAAATTTTTTGAAACCTAGTCTTCCACTGCACTCAGCCTTGGTAACCCAACAGTGGTATCAGAGCCACCTTGATGCATGTAATTAGTAATTTCTTTATGTATTGATTGCTTACTATGCTATGAATCGATGCATGATTATTTTAAATTACATATGTGATATGTTATATCCTAGTAACTGCTTCGGATTGGGTTAGTCACCATGGCCGTCCAGTCATAGGAGCCAATTAGGATTTAAAGGCCCTCTTTTTCCATTCAATGGGGTCTCCTATGGCGTGTACGGGTGCTGCTGTGGCCATATCCCATGAACAAGTGAGGTGAACGGATTGATGTTAAAATCATGCTTATTGTATGCATATTAAGGTTAATATGCATGATTGTTGGAATGAATGTTATGTTGACATGATTAATTAGAATGTGTTAGAGACCATCAAAGCCCTCATAAAAAATATATTTAGTCATAGTGAAAGTTAATCATGATGCAAATCTGATTAGGGTTTGATTAGCCAATTGGTGTCTAGGAAAAGTGGTTTTGGGAAGGTAAAGTGAATGAGGTTTTTAATTGTTCCATTATTGACCTAGCCAATTTAATTGGTATCTAAGGAAAGCAACAAGGGGACCCCCTCATCTCTTCCACTTACCTGGCCAATTTGGTCACATCTAAACCTTAAATTAGAAATGCTAATTGATTAAGCACACTACAAATTGCCTTCCTTCATGCTATGACAAATTTGTATCAAAAATATAGTAGGTTTGTTGAGTAAACTCAAGGCTTACTATTAGGGTTTGATATAAAGTTTGACATGGTGCATTTTATGCTTTATAGTATGATTGATAATGCTACTTTATTGAGCAAACTCAAGGATAACATTATTCAATTATGACTATATAAAATGAAGGGTTCGACTAAACTAAGACATTATAGTTTGTTGTGCAAACATAAGGCTGTAGGTGTCTTAGAGGCAAGTGTTATGTTGAGAACTGCAAAGGATGTAATTAGAAAGGAATGTCCTACCCTTGAACTTATAAGTATTTGTTGTGCAAACACAAGGCATTTATTAGGAATAGGGATCTTAACCCCACTAAAGAAAATGGATATTGGTTTCTCGTCTACCATAGTTGAGGGTTATGGTATTTGAAGAAAATAGTGGGAAACATAATTAGATTCAATTCCTTATCTAATTATGGTTATCATCTTTTGTGGTCTGCTTATGTATTGTTCTTGTTGTTTATAGATTTAAAAAAATAAAATAGCTTCTTCTCTTTCACTACGGGGCATCCTTGATGCCAATAAACTGACCGGACCAAATTATGTGGACTGGTTAAGGAACCTGAGAATTGTACTTAGAAAAAGATTTCCAAATCCTTGATTTTCTGGATCCAGATATGATCGAAGATGATGCTATGGAGGAGGAAAAGGCCACTTATAGAATGTGGTAGAATGACAGCTTGACTGCCAAGTGCATCATGTTAGCCTTGATGAGCAACGAGCTATAAAGGCAACATAAAGACATAGAACCTTAGTCCATACTGCTCATTCCCGAAGAGCTATATGAAGAGCACAGTAGGACTGCTAGATATGAAATATCTAAGTAGTTGTTTTGGGCACAAATGAGTAATGGCTGACTTGTACAGGTCCATGTTCTTAAGATGATTGACTTAATCACCCGATTAGGTCAATTAGGCTTTGCCTTGGATGGGAGCTTAATCAAAATTTGATCCTGCAATCACTCTTAGATTTCTTTTCTCAGTTTGTCATGAACTTCCATATGAACAAACTGAATCTTTCATTACCAGAGTTGCTTAACATGCTTAAGATAGCTAAGAGCCACTTCAAAGGAGATAAGGCATAATCTTCTTCTAGTTGATGGAAAGAAGAAACGGGTAATAAAGAAGGGTACAAAGAGAATGCTGAACCCTAAGAATAGCATCAATAAGAGAAAGAAGGCAAAGAGGGCTTCAATTGATGGATCCTATTTCTTCTACGATAAGAAGGGACATTGGAAGAAGAACTACAAGATGTATCTTGCAGGTCTAAAGTAGGATACTAGTAGAGCATCAAAAGGTTTGTTTATGATATAAACAAACTTTTAATTGAGCTCTTCAACTTCTAATTCATGGGTATTGGATACCACAAGTGGGTCTCATATCTGCAAATCTTTGCAGGGACTCCACAAGATTAGAAGGTTGAAGAAAGGTGACTTCAAGCTTTATGGCTTGAGTGGAGAGCCATTCATGCTAAAGCAATTGGAACCTACATGTTAATATTGCCTTTGGGCAAGATAATGAAATTGAAAGACTGTTATTTCATTCCAGATGTTATTAGAAATATTATTTCTGTACCTCTGTTATTAAGACAAAGTTATGAAATAAAAGTTGAGAAAAATGGTTGATCCATTTTTTTGTTCTAATGACTTCTTTGGAATGAGAAAATTTGTGAATGATCTTTTAATTCTATGCTCAATGATGAAGTGTTGCTTGTAGAAAACAAAAAGAGAAAGAGAGATGATACCAATGAAACATTCCTTTGGCATTGCCGATTAGTTCATATTAGTGAGTCAAGGATTAACAAGTTATACAAAACTGATTTCTTTGGTCCTTATAAATATAAATCATTAGAAACTTGTGAGTCTTGCCTCATCAGAAAAATGACCAAGTCTCCATTCACTGGACATGGAGAAAGGGCAACTGAGTTGTTAGGTTTAATACACTCAGATGTATCCACCCATGTCAACTCCTGCTAAGGGAGGATACTCTTATTTCATCACTTTCAATGATAATTTATCTAGGTTTAGATATATGTATCTCATGAAACATAAATCCGAAGCTTTTGATGAATTTAAAGAGTATCAAAGTATGGTTGAGAAATAAACTAAAAAAAGTAACCTTCGATCTGACCGAGGAGGAGAATACTTATCTAGTAAATTTCTTAATCATCTTAAGTCAAATGGTATTCTTTCTGAATGGACTCCTCCATATATACCACAATTAAATGGTGTAGCAGAAAGAAGGAATCATACCTTGTTTGACATGACAAGGTCCATGATGTGCTTCACAAATCTTCTAATATCCTTTTAGGGATATGCTTTAGAAACTGCTACATATGTATTAAATAGGGTACCATCAAAATCAGTACCTGGTACTACTCTATATGAATTATGGAATGGCAAGAACCAAGTTTGAAATATCTGAAGATTTGGGATTGTCCAGCTTATGTTAAAAAGGAATTTGGACATAAGCTAAGTGCAAGGGCTGAGAAATGTAGGTTTATTGGTTATTATTAAGAATGTATTGGATACCTATTCTATCATCTTATTAAACAAAAGGTTTTTGTTGGTAGGCATGCCATATTCTTTGAAAAAGAATTTATCTAAGAAGAAGGTTATGGGAGAATAATTGAATTAAGTGAGTTCAAAATGAACAAACTCAAGTTCCTCAATCAGAAGTACCAATTGATCAGGTACAACCACAACACACACCTCCTCTCCGTAGGTCAGAGAGAGTACGAGCAGCACCTCTAAGATATGGTTTTATGATTGGAAACAATAATGAAACTAGTATCATTGAAATAGATGATCCACTGACCTGTGCGGAAGCTGTCATGAATAAGGACTCTGACAAATGGCTCAGTGCCATGAAATCTGAAATGGACTCCATGTATGTCAACCAAGTTTGGACCTTGGTTGACCCACCTGAGGGAATTATCCCAATAGGGTGCAAATGGATCTTCAAAAGGAAGATTGGAGCAGATGGGCAAATAGAAACCTACAAGGCTAGGTTAGTGGCAAAAGGTTTCAAGCAAAAGCATGGTATAGACTATAATGAAACCTTTTCCCAGTTACCATGCTCAAGTCCATTAAGATTATGCTTGCTATTACTGCATACTAAGATTATGAGATCTGGCAAATTGATGTTAAGACTACATTCCTCAATGAAAATCTTGAAGAAGAAGTCTATATGTCATAGCCAGAGGGTTTTGTCTCAAATGGGAGACAAAACTAAGTATGTAAGCTTAGAAAATTCATCTATGGATTGAAGCAAGCATCAAGGAGGTGGAACATTCATTTTGATGAAACTATTAAGGAATTTGGTTTCATCAAGAATATGGATGAGCCATGTGTGCATAAAAAGACAAGTGAGAGTGCCATTCCCTTTTTGGTCTTGTATGTCGATGACATACTTATCATTAGAAATGATGTTCCAATGATGCAGTCAATTAAAACATGGTCGTCAAAATAGTTTTCCATGTTTGGGAGAAGCATCATATATTCTAGAAATAAAGATCTACAGAGATAGATCTAAAATGATGCTAGGATTATCCCAATCTAGGTACATAGACTTAATATTGAAGAGATTCAATATGAAGGGAAGTAAGAAGAGTTACTTGCCCATGAGTCAAGGCATACACCTATCTAAAAGGATGTCACCTAAGACTTCAGAAGAAAGAGATAGGATGAATAAGATCCCTTATGCTTCGGCAGTAGGATCAATAATGTATGCAATGCTATATACCAAGCCTGATGTTGCTCATGCCATAGGCATAGAAGCAGGTTCCAGGCTGATCCAGGGGAGGATCATTGGAAATCTATTAAAAACATTCTTAAGTACTTAAGAAGGACTAAAAATATTTTTTTGATATATGGTGGATTAGAGTTGAAACTTGAAGGTTATACAGATTGTAGTTTCCAATCTAATCTAGATGATAATAAATCCATATCAGGGTATGCTTTTACTCTGAATGGAGGAGCAGTGAGTTAGAAGAGTACCAAGTAGCCAACTATAGTTGACTCAGTCACTGAGGCATAATACATAGCTGCTAGTGAAGCTGCTAAGGAAGCAATCTAGATGAAGAAGTTCATCACGAAATTGGGCATGGTTCCTGTAATAGAGCAACCAGTACCATTGTATTGTGATATAGTGGAGCTATTGTACAAGTGAAGGAATCGAGGTTTAATCATAAGTCGAAGCACATCCTAAGATGCTTCCACCTCATTCAAGAAATCATTGAAAGAAATGATATGTTAATAGAATGAGTCGATACAAAGAACAACATAGCAGACTTATTCACTAAGGAGGCCCTTCCTTTATAGCAGTTTGATCGCCATCTAGATTGTATGGGTATTAAAGACAAGGGCAATTGGCTTTAGTGCAAGTGGGAGATTGAAAGAATTATGCCCTAAAAGATAATCGTAGTAGTTATTGTATTAGTAGCATTTATGTATTCTCTCAACTAACAATTGATATTAATAAAGACAATTTTTGATTCATCATTTGATGTGTCTTATATTTTAATTATAAGATTATGATGAACCCCATAGATTAGGACAATGGAATTAGGGTTATGATGGAGATCATAATGGTGAGACCTAAGTTCCTATAAACCATAATCTAAAATATTCCTATTCGATGGATCATCGATTCGAGGATCAATGAATCCAGAAAGACTAGCACATCCTATGTATACTCAATGGAGAGGGTGGTTGGTCTCACAGCCACTTGCGTAGAGACACTAATACAAGGATGTGGGTTCTCATTAGGTTATGAGTCCACTGAACTGATTTGATAAGAAAACATCAAAAAGAAGTCTTACATGTCAAAAAAATGTTCTCTTTGAAGAAGTTGTGCATGTGGTCCTTAAACCTGAGACTATCATAGTACCTTAGGCACATGAACCCATATTTTGGTGCATACTCAATCATGATAATTAAGTCATGTACAGGGTACTTCTGGATATGGTGGATTGTGTATGAAGGTAATGAGTAGGTCAACAAAGAATCGATTACTCCTAGTAAGAGGAGAAGTTATCCCGTGTGATATCTTGGAATAATGACTCAAAAGTCTTTGACCAAAGCATGATGAGATTAGAAAGGGTTTCTAATCTTTCATCGATCGAGTCTTTATTATCAAATTGAGATTTCAAAGGATTAAGAGCTAGGGTTTGGCATTTATCCATGCCCATCACTTAATTAAGATAATGGGAGATCGAAGGATTGAATTGCATGATATCTTTCCATTGAAGGGTATTTTTGTAATTTTTATCAAATTTCTCATCTTCTGGGTAGGTATGATATGTTGCTAGATGTCAATCATGACTTGTAGGTTTTCATGGATCAATTCGATTGGATTCATGAGTCAATTCAGAATTTGGTTCGAATTGGCAACTTAGGTCAGCTCAATTTGACCTAATTAGGTCAATCAGATTTGATTGGATCGAATTAGCTTGGACCTAGACCTATTGCTGGCTAGATGTCGATTCCAAAGGGTCACACACATTATGGAATTGGTGAAGAAAGTCAATTATATATTTATTAGGGTCAAGGGATCCTAATTGGCTAGCTAACTGACATACTAGCATATGTTGGCTAGCCTAACTCCTAACCCAATTGAATTGGGTCAACTTGTTTGCTAATTAGGATAACCAATTTAAGTAGTTTTTAAATTAGGTTGAGTCCTAAGTGGGGCAGCCTAATTTAGTATTTATCTAGATTTATTTGGCATTTATCTTGGTCAAAATGAAGAGTCTTACATGACATGGACTCTTGGTGCCAATTTATGGTGTGCACCAAGAAAAGTATGCACAGAAGGACCAAGAGTCCTTCTGCTAGTAGTCAGTCACAAAGGCTAGAAAAAGTCTAAAAGACTTCATCCTCATCTCCATTCCCTTTTGGAAGGGCATTGACTGGTCAAACAATAAGAATTCGGTGTGGAATAGGTTGGCACAAAAATGAAGAGTTGTGTCTCTTCATTTTGGCACTAATTTGAGATCAGGAGTCCTTCTATTTGAATGCTCCTATTTTGCTCTGATGCTTCACATTTGAAACCACACCTTTTCGCCTTCCCATAACTGGTCAAAGCCATATGGTAGAAGGAGGAATAATGCTGGAAATCAAAGAGACAAAGATTTGTCACTTGGTGCATGAAAAGTCTTATATATATATGTTCTTTGATCCTAATAAGACTCCTTCTATTTGAAGGGTCTTATCAAATGGCTCAAGGATAGAAATATCAGGCACCCCATCCCTCTTTATATATTTGCATCGGTATTCTGATGCCAAGGCATAAGAGTCTCCCATCAGAATACTACTTACTATTTTCTCTCCCTCTTCCTTAAGATAAGGTTTGTCTCTTTAATACAAAACTTGTTCATTCTAGACAAGGCTAGTCTAATTAAGACAAGAGCCTAGGGAGAAAGATTAAAGTGGTATTAAGGAACTGAGAGTGGATTCAGAGTATTCTCTGAGAGCCTTACAGGAGGGTTGGAGACCCAGCAAAGGAAGAAAGTCCGAAAGGCTGCTGGAAGAGTACCAGGCAAACAACCAACTTTCATAAGAGTGCTTCCTTGGTCCGATTCCTATGTGGATCACCTCTAGAGGGCATGCACTTGTGTGCCTCATAAAAATTAAAGAATACAGCATTCTAGGTATTCATTGATAACCCAAAAGGTTTGATTTATTAGTTGTTAAGCTCAAGTGGTCCTAGGGTTTATGGTTCTGGCCGGTCAAGGTTTCAAATTTGAAATTTTTTGAAACCTAGTCTTCCACTGCACTCAGCCTTGGTAACCCAATAGTGGTATCAGAGCCACCTTGATGCATGTAATTAGTAATTTCTTTATGTATTGATTGCTTACTATGCTATGAATCGATGCATGATTATTTTAAATTACATATGTGATATGTTATATCCTAGTAACTGCTTCGGATTGGGTTAGTCACCATGGCCATCCAGTCATAGGAGCCAATTAGGATTTAAAGGCCCTCTTTTTCCATTCAATGGGGTCTCCTATGGCGTGTACGGGTGCTGCTGTGGCCATATCCCATGAACAAGTGAGGTGAACGGATTGATGTTAAAATCATGCTTATTGTATGCATATTAAGGTTAATATGCACGATTGTTGGAATGAATGTTATGTTGACATGATTAATTAGAACGTGTTAGAGACCATCAAAGCCCTCATAAAAAATATATTTAGTCATAGTGAAAGTTAATCATGATGCAAATCTGATTAGGGTTTGATTAGCCAATTGGTGTCTAGGAAAAGTGGTTTTGGGAAGGTAAAGTGAATGAGGTTTTTAATTGGTTCCATTATCTGACCTAGCCAATTTAATTGGTATCTAAGGAAAGCAACAAGGGGACCCCCTCATCTCTTCCACTTACCTGGCCAATTTGGTCACATCTAAACCTTAAATTAGAAATGCTAATTGATTAAGCACACTACAAATTGCCTTCCTTCATGCTATGACAAATTTGTATCAAAAATATAGTAGGTTTGTTGAGTAAACTCAAGGCTTACTATTAGGGTTTGATATAAAGTTTGACATGGTGCATTTTATGCTTTATAGTATGATTGATAATGCTACTTTATTGAGCAAACTCAAGGAGAACATTATTCAATTATGACTATATAAAAATGAAGGGTTCGACTAAACTAAGACATTATAGTTTGTTGTGCAAACATAAGGCTGTAGGTGTCTTAGAGGCAAGTGTTATGTTGAGAATTGCAAAGGATGTAATTAGAAAGGAATGTATGTCCTACCCTTGAACTTATTAGTATTTGTTGTGCAAACACAAGGCATTTATTAGGAATAGGGATCTTAACCCCACTAAAGAAAATGGATATTGGTTTCTCGTCTACCATAGTTGAGGGTTATGGTATTTGAAGAAAATAGTGGGAAACATAATTAGATTCAATTCCTTATCTAATTATGGTTATCATCTTTTGTGGTCTGCTTATGTATTGTTCTTGTTGTTTATAGATTTAAAAAAATTAACTAGCTTCTTCTCTTTCACTACGGGGCATCCTTGATGCGAATAAACTGACCGGACCAAATTATGTGGACTGGTTAAGGAACCTGAGAATTGTACTTAGAAAAAGATTTCCAAATCCTTGATTTTCTGGATCCAGATATGATCGAAGATGATGCTATGGAGGAGGAAAAGGCCACTTATAGAATGTGGTAGAATGATAGCTTGACTGCCAAGTGCATCATGTTAG
The DNA here is from genome assembly GCA_021397845.1 of Areca catechu. Classification (NCBI taxonomy): domain Eukaryota; kingdom Viridiplantae; phylum Streptophyta; class Magnoliopsida; order Arecales; family Arecaceae; genus Areca; species Areca catechu. Next base: position 121,599,392 of record CM038043.1, read on the forward strand.
CCTTGATGAGCAACGAGCTATAAAGGCAACATAAAGACATAGAACCTTAGTCCATACTGCTCATTCCCAAAGAGCTATATGAAGAGCACAGTAGGACTGCTAGATATGAAATATCTAAGTAGTTGTTTTGGGCACAAATGAGTAATGGCTGATTTGTACAGGTCCATGTTCTTAAGATGATTGACTTAATCACCCGATTAGGTCAATTAGGCTTTGCCTTGGATGGGAAGCTTAATCAAAATTTGATCTTGCAATCACTCCTAGATTTCTTTTCTCAGTTTGTCATGAACTTCCATATGAACAAACTGAATCTTTCATTACCAGAGTTGCTTAACATGCTTAAGATAGCTAAGAGCCACTTCAAAGGAGATAAGGCTAATCATCTTCTTCTAGTTGATGGAAAGAAGAAACGGGTAATAAAGAAGGGTACAAAGAGAATGCTGAACCCTAAGAATAGCATCAATAAGAGAAAGAAGGCAAAGAGGGCTTCAATTGATGGATCCTATTTCTTCTACGATAAGAAGGGACATTGGAAGAAGAACTACAAGATGTATCTTGCAGGTCTAAAGTAGGATACTAGTAGAGCATCAAAAGGTTTGTTTATGATATAAACAAACTTTTAATTGAGCTCTTCAACTTCTAATTCATGGGTATTGGATACCACAAGTGGGTCTCATATCTGCAAATCTTTGCAAGGACTCCACGAAATTAGAAGGTTGAAGAAAGGTGACTTCAAGCTTTATGGCTTGAGTGGAGAGCCATTCATGCTAAAGCAATTGGAACCTACATGTTAATATTGCCTTTGGGCAAAAGAATTTTCTACTCGCGAAGCTATCCTACCCAAAATAATGAAGAGTAATGGATCCAATGCCTATGTGCCTGAGATATCACCTGATTTAGGTATTAGCTCCACCTTCATCATCTCAGATCTTACAAAGTCTAGGGAGCCAGCAGAGATACCCAGCGGACCCCTTAAGCCACTCCCTTCCTTTGTGAGTGAACCCATCCCAGAGCGACCACAATTTGGCCTTTTGGTGAGGAACAGATTGAGAGAACTATGGATGATCAAGCTATTAGTACCCAAAATATAGACTGTCAGTGGTATTTGGTCTGGTGGCAAGGTCAGCTAGAATCTGAGGACTTGTGGAACGCTGGTGCGGATCTGTAGTGCCTCAACCCAGACCCTTCTTGAGCCAAATTGACCCATACTCGATGGGGTCTAATTCCTCCCACCCCGAGAGGATTGGTGGGGACACCAGTATCAGACACAGATCTTTAGATCCCATATAGTTTAATTATTCATGTGTCAATATTTTAAAAATTTTGTAATCAATTAAGATTGAGTCCTGTAATAAGTTATGGTTAGTTGATTTCTCTCAACCCTCAACCTAGTCAGTATATTGAGTCCTGTACATCAGTTATGAGTCCAGTATGCCCGAATAGATTGTTATTTCATATATTTCTTCTTCTAGGTCATCTTGGTGAACCAATGGAGTGGTAAGAGAGGTTTGACTAAAAAAAAATTGACTAAGACTTGGGTCTGACTAAGGAAATTGATCCTAGTAGGTTCAGGTTGCCTAAAGGGTAGTGGGTTACTACTGGGTTCATATCTAGGGACTATGGGTTCCTGGGGCTCATAGGGCAAGGGTTCAACTCTATGGGTCTTGCATAGGGTTCCTAACTGATCCCCTACTTGGTCAAAACTATGAATTTCTTGATTACTTGATTGGATCAGTTGGTCAAGCTTAGTATTAATTTGGGCATCAAATTGGTCAAACCTACAGTCTATTCGGGCAAGCTGGGCTTGGGATTGGGTATTGGCTTGGTTCATTTGGGTAGTTAATTGGGCAAGTTGGTTCATGATGGCCTCAAAATTGGAATTCATAGTTGGGCTGGGCTGAGGTTTGGACTTTTGGTATTGGGTTCCTAATTTAGTGGTCATGCAACAACTCAAATAATCAAAGTGGAATGATGCAGCCAAGCATGCAAATGAAAAGAAAAAACTAGTACAATCTAGGGTTTCCTAGACCTAGAGCCAAAACAGGGTGGGTCAGCTCAACTTACACCTAACCCAGTAGCTAATCCTTCCACTGGCCAAGTAGGGGGTGGGAGTGTAGGAGGCCCCCCTGCTTTCGTAGGGACCCAATTAAAAACCACAACACCACTTAGGTCATTTGACTCTGGACCCCTAGCCTTAGACACCAGCTTTCAGTAGTAGCTAAAGGATTGATTAAATGCACTAGTTGGCCCACACAGTTCGAACCCAACTTGTTGGGTGTCACCTAGCCCACTAGGGAAAATTAAGTCTAATTAATTTTAATTAAGGCTTGGGTGGAAATGCTGGGTGGTTGTTTTAGGCCCAAGACAGGCTATGACCTCCTACCCTGATGTTATATTGATTGCCCTTAAGATTAGGTTAATCAGATCATGACATTCAATGGTCCTGATGCAATCTAAACAATCAAAACATAAAACATTTTTTTAAATTATTTTATGCTGTGACAAATTGAATTTAAGTTAACTGGGGTTAGCAAACAAAGTTTGGCTTGGGGTTGGGGGGGTCTGGAAGTTGATTAGGTTTGAGTTAGCCAAGTGCTAAATCAGCAAAAATCAAAGAATTAGGGTTTCAGATGATGCAGAATTTGACACAATCACCGATGCATACAAATATTTAAAAAATTCTATGATAGAGGATGGAGGTTGTAATGATACCTACCAAATTTGATATAAAACAAAAATCAAATGATAATGCAAATCCTAGGATTTTCAGACTGCTACTGAAATCTCAGAATTTTTGAGGTTTCTAATATGCCAGATTTTAATGATTTAGGTTTTCTATAGAATTAATAAAAAAATTTGATAAATCAGAGGACAAGACAAAAAACAATTCATGCAAATTTCATGAAGAAATAAAATTCATAGGTGGTCAAAATCAGATGAAGAACAGACACCTAATGTAGTGGACAAGATGCTGAAAACTCAAGAATTAGGGTTTTGTGACTCCAAAGCAAATGAATGCTATCCTAAACCTGCTCTGATACCAAACTGATGCGAGACAGCTCTAAGATTGCTAATCATGAAGGAAAAATAGTAAACTAATTTTTTTTTATTTTTTTATAATTTAATTATTAGGCTAGATTCCCAAAATTAAGTAAGAAAAGGAATAGCAATGCAAAGAATCTCGTATAGTAGGCAAACTCATGCAAAATAATAAATTACTTGGACCTGAGAACTGAGAAACTCTAGGATTTTAGGATAGCTTATCTTCATCAAATTAGAAATAAAAAGAAGGGAAGGATATTACTAATCAATGATTTGAAGAACTTCCGTTGAAGAGATCACACAGCACTCTGATTGGAGTTTGAATGATGAAGCTCGGTTACCTTGATTAGATGGCTGATTTGGATGATCCTAGAGGCAAGGAAAGCCTCCTTTGGGGAGGTGAAATACCTTGGGGATCCTACAAAATGTCAAGGATCAATCAAAATTGGAAAGGAAATTAGGTTTCTGATTAAAAGAAACTATAGTTTATGAGGGGCAGCTTGAAGCTTGGTGAACATCTCCTTGCTTGGTGGCCTAGGGCACTCCTTCTTGGACATGTGATGAAGGCTTGGATGGCAGTGAGTTAGAGCATGAAAGGATGCTAGGGCAGCAAGGAATTCGGCCAAGAACAATAGTAACTAAAGAAAAAAAACAAAGTAACACACAAGCTCGCAAGCTCAAATAAATTTACCAGGATTTTGATATCATGAAAAAAAATTGCTCACAAGAGAGGGAGGGGTGGGGTATTTATAGAGTTCCCATGTCCTCTAACTAGGGTTACACACTTAGGTTACAAGTCCTCTCCTAGCTAGGTTAGAATTACAAGTCCTAAACAAACTAGGAAGAACTTCCATCTAGGTTAGGATTTGACCTAATCTTCTCCTTCTCCCTTCATGCTTTGACTATTCCACTCAAGGACACCTCTTGGACTTGGTCAACACTTCAAAGATGACTAGGAGGGTGTGTTGGGCTTCTAGCGGAAGCAAGGGGCTGGCCCAAAGGGGCTTGGTGCATGGGCTTGGGCCTCCTGGTAGCTGGGGTGGCCTGGTAGCCTGGTAGCAGGAATATTCCATGGAATCTTGCTTCTTTAGGGCTTGGGCTTGGTGCCTAGGCTTGATTTGTTTAGGCTAGGATATAGGTGGACCTTTGGAATCATGGATGCCCTGGTTTAGGAATATGCTCTGGCATCTGGGGAGGAATCTGGGCATCTGAAGGATATCTTGAAAGAATCAGGGTTTCTGGAAGTATCTTGGATCCTAGGTTGTCACACAAAATCTAATGGGCTGATGTAGTGGCCTCTGACTCCTGGATGTGGCCTGGTAGAACTCCAAAATAGGGTAACCTCCTCTCTTGTACAAAAACTGGGCTCATACTGGACTCATAACTGATGTACAGGACTCAATATACTGACTAGGTTGAGGGTTGAGAGAAATCAACTAACCCAACTTTTACGGGACTTAATCTTAATTGATTACAAAATTTTCAAAACTTTGACACATGAATAATTAAACCCTATGGGATCCTGGGATCTGTGTCTGATCCTAGTGTCCCCACCAATTTAGGGTTCTGGCTGGTCAGGGTTTTGAATATGAAACTTTTTGAAACCAAGTCTTCCACTATGTTCGGCCTTGGTAACCCAACAAAGTAGCTTGTCGACCTCCTCAGTGATAGTTTTTTGGTGATTGGGCACAAAGCTCTATTTCTTCTACTTGACCAATTGGCATTTAGGGTCCACATTCAACTAGTGTAAATATTAAGGGGTTGATGCCTGGCATATCCATGCGTACCCAAGCAAAGACATCAGCATTCTCCAACAAAAATGAAGTCACCTGGTCTTTAGTTACCAAATTCAAGTTGGAGCCAATTTTAAAGGTATGCTCTGGACTTCCATTAGCCAAATATACAAAAATGAGGTCCTTGACTGGCTCTCCTTATTGTTCGGTCAGGTCATCCTGCACATTAAGACCTTGACTGGATAGTCTTCAGTAGCTTTTTTTCCTGAAGCTCGATGCAGTAGCAGCATCATGCTAGGTTCTAATCTCTGTGGATCTCTTCGACCCCATATATGGTTGGGAACTTCATTTTTAGATAATAAGTGGAGATGATGGCTTGGAAGGTAGTAATACCTAGATGATGGGTTTCTTAAGCATGGCATTGCAAGCTGAGGGCATCTAAATGACTAGAAAGTCCACCTAAGCAATGGATCATAGAGGGTAGTATTGATGGGTTTCTTAAGGGTCATTATGCATGTATGATGCATTGGATTTCAAAAATTTCCACAAAGAAAAACCCTTATTAGCTAGAAACCCTAATTAATCCCAAGATCCCCTCATTCATATACAACTAATATATCACTAATATGGTTCATGATAAATACAAGGAACACTGTTTTCCACTCCTTTCTACTAGGGTCACAAGTGCAAGCCCTCCAACGGTGATCCACATAGGAATTGACCAAAGGAAGAACTCCTACTTCAATTGCTTGATTGACTAGAACTCTTCTTGATAGCCTTCTAGACTGTGACCTTTGTAGGACACCCTACCCTCTTGTAGGGTACTCTGAATGCTTTCCAAAACCACTCTTGGATTTGGAATTGCCCTCCTATAGGACACTCTAGGCTTATGTCTTAAATCCTAAGACTTGTCCTAGTAAGAACAACCTTGTCTTAAGGAGACAAGGTTTGTTGTCTTAAGGAGGAGGGAGGGAGAAAAACACTCAGAATAAACTACGGTGGAAATCTTTGATTGAAAACTCAGAACACCACCCCTATTTATAAATTTAAGAGGGGCGTGTGATATGCCCAGTCACTATCTTATCAGATAAGTTTTTTCAAGACCGAAGAGTAGTGATCCGGTTGAAAAAACTTATCTTGATAAAACTCTTCATGTGCCTAGGCGCATATCTGCGTCCCCTCCATTTCCAGACTTAATCCCCACTTCCCACATGGAAAGTACTGGTCATTGGGAAGCTAAGAGACATTTCTTCATTCTCCAAGCATCGAAGAATTTGAAGTCCTGATGGCAGAAAGATTCTGCTTTAGACCGCATGCCAAATGAAGGGATGCGTCCCTTCATGCGTGCATTATCCTTCCATGCATTTTCACGCCAATTCACAATATGTTGACTGATCAAAAATGATCCTAGGAGGCATTGGGATATGTGCCAAGAGAGTCCCAGATGAATCAGCTAGAGTGATTCATCTGCAGAAGAACTCTTGGTCCTTTCTGCGATCCCTTTCCTTGGCATGTGCACATATGCACCCAAGGAGTCCATGCCGACTTGGACTCTAGTCAAAGTGGTGTTCTATGTCCAATTAAATCAGGATAAAACCTGATATAGGTTGTCTTAATCAAGACATAATAATCCAATTAAGTCTCTCTTAAATTGGTTAATCAAATTAGCAAGCAACTGGACCCAAATCGACTTGGGTTAGGAATTAGGTTAGCCTACACATGCTAGTGTGCAATCTAGCTAACCAATTAGAATCCCATGATCCTAATTAAATTATGAATGGCTTTTTTGGTCAACTACCTAACGTGTGTGACCCTTTGGGTTCCACATCTAGCCAGCGGTAGGTTGAGGTTTAAGCCTTCGAACATATAAATCCTGATTGACCTAATTAGGTCAAATTGAGCTGACCTAAATTGCGAATTTGATCTGTCCATCGAATTGACTCATGAAACAATCCAATTGGTTCATAAATTCCTAAAAGACATGATTGACATCTAGCAATGTCTCATGCTTACCCGGAAGATGAGAATTTAGTAGAAAGTACCAAAATATCCTTCAGTAGAAAGTTATCGTGCAATTCAATTTTTCGATCTCCCATTATCCCAATTAAGTGATAGGTATGGATAAATGTCAAACCCTAGCACTTAGTCATTTCGAATCTCTATTCGATAATGAAGACTCAACTGATGACTGATTAGAAATCACTTCTAATCTCATCTTGCTTTGATCAAAGACTCCTTGAGTCATCAATCAAAGAGATCACTTGGGATAACAATTCCTCTTGCTAGAAATGATCGATTCTTTGTTGGTCAACACATATACTTCATACACCTTCCACCATATTCAAGAACATCCCGTACATTACTTAATGTCACGAATGAGTATGAACCAAAATATGGCTTAGTGTGCACAAGGAACCATGGTGACCTCAGGTCTAAAGACCACATGAACAACTCTTACTTTGAGATCTATCTTTTAAAAAGTAGTAAGACTTCCATAAGATAGTCTCGGTACGGATCAGTTCAGTGAACTCATATCCTAATGAGCATCCTTATCCTTGTATTATTGTCTCTACATAAGTGGCTGTGAGACCAACCACCCTCTTAACAGAGCATGCATAGGATAAGCTAGTCTTTCTAGACTTATCGATCCCGGAACCGATGGTCCATCGACTAGGAACATTTTAGGTCAGGGTTTATAGGAACTTAGGTCTCACTATCATGATTTCCATCATAACCCTAATTCCATTTGCCATAACCTATGGGGTTCATCATAATCTTTAAATAAGACACATCAATATGATGAAACAATATGCCTTTATTAATATATTAAATATCATACTGGAGTTGGAAGATTATAAAAATGCCCTTACATAAGATTAGCTTTTAGGATACTTTCCTTTCAATCTCCCACTTACACTAAAGCCAATTGCCCTTGTACTTTATGCCCATACAATCTAAGTGGCGATCAAATTGCTACTGAGATAATGCTTTAGTAAATGGGTCTACTATATTGTTCTTAGTATCAACTCATTCGATAATAACATCTTGTCTTTCTATGATTTCCCGAATGAGGTGAAAATGTCTTAGGATGTGCTTGGACTTTTGATGAGACCTCAGTTCCTTTGCTTGTTCAACAGCACCAGTGTTATCATAGATAAGGGCACTGGCTATTGTATTTCAGGAACCGCACCCAATTCCATGATGAATTTCTTCATCCAGATAGCTTTTTTCATGGCTTCACTTGTAGCCATGTATTCTGCCTCAGTGACTGAGTTAGCTACGGTTGGCTACTTTGTACTTTTCCAACTTACTGCACCACCATATAAGGTAAAGACATATCTTGATATGGATTTACTATCATCGGATTTGATTGAAAACTAGAATCCGTATATCCTTCCAGTTTCAACTCTGATCCTCCATAAATAAGAAAAATATCTTTAGTCCTTCTAAGGTACTTAAAAATATTTTTCATAGCTTTCCAATGATCCTCACCTGGATCTACCTGGAACCTACTTACTATGCCTAAGGCATAAGCAACATCAAGCTTGGTATATTGCATAGCATATATAATTGATCCTATAGCCGAAGTATAAGGAATCATAGTCATCTTTTCTCTATCTTCTAATGTCTTAGGAGATATTTTCTTAGAGAGATGCATGCCTTGACTCATAGGTAAATAACCCCTTTTACTTCCATCCATGTTGAATCTCTTCAGCACTAACTCAATGTACACTGGGATAAGCCTAGCATTCTCTTAGATCTATCTCTATAGATCCATATACCTAGTATATAGGATGCTTCTCCCAAATCCTTCATAGAAAATTTTGATGATAGCCAAGTTTTAACCAATTGTAACATTAGGATATCATTCTTAACGATCGGTATGCCATCAACATACAAAACCAAGAAAACAAGTTCACTCCTACTTGTCTTCTTATACATACATGGTTCATCCACATTTTTGACAAAACCAAATTCCTTGATTATTTCATCAAAGTGAATGTTTCAACTCCTCGATGCTTGTTTTAGTCCATAAATGGTCTTCTTTAGCTTGCATACTTGGTTTGGTCTCCCACTTGAGACAAAACCCTCTGGTTGTGTCATATAGACTTCTTCCTCAAGATTTCCATTAAGAAATCGATCTTGACATCTATCTGCCAGATTTCATTATCATGGTATACTGCTATTGCAAGCAATATCCGAATGGCCTTGAGCATGGCTACTGGTGAAAAGGTTTCATCATAGTTAATGCCATGTTTTTGTTTGAAACCTTTTGCACTAGCCTGGCCTTGTAGGTTTCTACTTGACCATCTGCTCCTATCTTATTCTTGAAGACCCATTTACATCCTATTGGGTTAATTCTTTTAGGTGGATTTACCAAGGTCCATACCTGATTGGAATACATGGAGTCCATCTCAAACTTCATGGCACTTAGCCATTTGTTGGAGTCTTTTCTCTTAATAGCTTCCAAATAGGTCATAGGATCATCATCCTAATTGATATTAACTTCATTGTCATCCCCGATGACAAAGCCATATCTAAGAGGTGCTCCCCGCACCCTCTCTGACCTTCGAAGAGGGGGTGTGTATTATGGCTATTCTTGATCTGCAAGATCTTCTGGTTGAGGAATTTCACTTGAAGACTCATCAAGTTGTTGGTTATGTTCTTCATTTAATTCAAGTGTAGAATTACTACTTCTTTCTTGGATGAATTCTTGCTCCAAGAATGTAGCATGTCTACTGACAAATACCTTTTGTTCAATAGTATTATAAAAGAGGTATCCAACACCCTCTTTAGGATAACCAACGAACCTACATTTGTCAGCCCTAGAACTTAACATATGTCCAAAATTATTCTTGACATAAGCATACCAACCTCAAATCTTTAAGTACTTAAGATTTGGTCTTTTGCCATTCCATAACTCATATGGAGTGCTAAACACTAACTTAGATGGTACCCTGTTCAAAATATAGGTAGCAGTCTCCACGGCATGTCCCCAGAAGAAAATGGGAAGATCTGTGAAGCTCATCATGGACCTCACCATGTCTAACAAAGTACAATTTCTCTATTCCGCCACACCATTCAATTGGGGTGTATAAGGAGGGGTCCATTCAAAGATTATGCCTTTGTCCTTGAGATGGTTTAGAAACTCACCAGACAAGTATTCACCTCCTCGATTAGAATGAAGAGTTTTAATACTATGTCCAGTTTGTTTTTCAACCATGCTTTTATATTCTTTAAACTTATCAAAGGCTTCAAACTTGTGTTTCATTAGATACACATGACCAAATCTAGACAAGTCATCAATAAAAGTGATGAAGTAAGAATATCCACCTCTGGCTTGAGTTGTCATAGGTCCACACACATCAGTATGCACAAGACCTAATAACTCATTTGCCCTGTCCCCATGTCCAGTGAATGGAGACTTGGTCATTTTTTCTTTGAGACAAGACTTACAAGTTCATAATGATTGAAAATCATAAGGGTCAAAGTAATTATCTTTGACTAACTTGTTTATTCTTGACTCATTAATATGGCCTAACCAGCAATGCTAGAGAAATGTGACATTGACATTATCTCTCTTTCTCTTCTTGTTATCAACAAGTAGTATTTCATCATTGAGTTCTAATGTCAGAAGACCATTTATAAAATAACCATGTCCAAATATTTTATTGTAATGAAGAATATAGCAGCCACTGCTCTTTTCATTTATCTCAAATCCTTGTTGTAACACAAGGGTATTGATGCAATGTTTCTTACAATATCCGGTACATAGTAGCATTCTTCTAACTTTAAAATATTACCCGAAGGTAATAATAGATGATAGGTGCCCACAGCTATGGCATACATGGCTTCTCTACTAGTACTATATAGTTTGAAGTCACCTTTCTTCAATTCTCTAATTCTGTGGAGTCCCTGTAAAGATTTACAGATATGAGACCCACATGCGGTATCCAATATCCATGAATTAGAAAAGGAAGTACTCAATGATAAATTAGTTTGTATCATGTACAAACCTTTAGATGCTCTACTTGCATCAGCTTCACACTTGCAAGAGATGTCTTGCAATTCTTTATTCGATGCCCCTGCTTGCCGCAGTGGAAATTGGCTCCATCATTAACAACCTTCTTGACTTCTTCTTCTGGATGCTCTTTTTAGAGTTGAACTTTTTTTTCAAACCCTTTCTATTTGCCTATTTCTTCTTCCCGTCAATGAGAAGAAGATGAGCCTTATCACCTTTTGAGTGGCTCTCTGCTATCTTTAGCATATTCAATAGTTCAGGCAAAGATATATTCAGTTTGTTCGTGTGATAATTAAGAACAAACTGAGAGTAGGAATCTAGAAGTAATTGTAGGATTAAATCCTGATTGAGTCACCATCCATCACAAACCCTAATTGACCTAGTCAGGTGATTAAGTCAATCATTTTTAATATATGGGTTTGTACAGATGAACTCTCACTCATCCATGCATGGAATAACTATTTCGATATTTCATATCGAGCAGCCTTACTTTGCTCTCCATATAGCTCCTTTAAGTTAAGCAATATGGACTGAGGTTCCATACCTTCATGTTGCCTCTACAGCTCGTTGCTCATCGAGGCTAACGTGATGCACCTGATAGTTGTACTATCATTTTGCCACATTTTGTGTGTGGCAATATCCTCCTCTGATGCATCTTCTCCGATCGGCTCAGGGTCCAGAGAATTCAGAATATAAGAAAGTTTTTCTTGAGTAAGAACTATTCTCAGGTTCTCAACTAGTACACATAATTGGGACCGGTTAACTTGTTGGCATCTAAGATGCCTCGTAGTGACAAATTTGAAGCCATTATATAAATATCCTACATTTAGTTAAGAATAATATTAGCAGACCACTCAAGATGATATTCATAACTAGATAAGGACTTTAAATCTAATTATGTCTCCCACTATTTTATTCAAATACCATAACCCTCAATCTATGGTAAGCGAGAAATCTTACTGGTTTATTTAATGGGGTTGAGATCCCAATTCCTCATGAGTGCCTTGTATTACATAACAAACACTCATGAGTTCAAAGGTAGAACTTCCTTTCCAATTGCAACCCATGTAATTCTCAATAAATAAACTGCCTCATAGACACTTATGGTCTTGTGTTACTCAACAAACTATAATGTCTTAGTTTAGTCAGACCCTTTATTTCTATATAGCCATGATGGAATAATGTTGCCCTTGTGTTACATAACAAAGCAACAATTCCCAACCATTCCATAAAGCACTAAGTGCACCAAGACAAATTTTATATCAAACCCTAGAGTAGGCCTTGTGTTACATAATAAACCTACTATAGTTTTGATATTAATTTGGCTTATCATGAAGGAAGGCCAATTATAGTATACTTAATCAATTAGCATTCCCAAGTTAAGGTTTAGATATGACCAAGTTGGCCAGGTAAGTGGAAGGGGTGAGGGGATCCCCCCGTTGCTTTCCTTAGACACCAATTGATTTGGCCAAGTTAGACAATGAAACCAATTAAAAATCTCATTCCCTTTACCTTCCCATAACCATTTGCCTAGACACCAACTGGCTGATCAAACCTTAATCATTTTGCATCATTATTGAGTTTATACTATGACTAAATATATTTTTATGAGGGCTTTGATGGTCTCATACACATCCAAAATAATCATGTTATCATTATTCATAACAACAAGTATAAACATAAGCATATCAATCTAGTATATGCAAAAATATGATTATCCATTAGTCATATTTATCTTAATATGCAAATCATAGCATGATTTTACAATTCTCCATTCACCTCACTTATGCATGGGATATGGCCACAGCGACACCCCTACATGCCATAGGAAGAGGGGGCCTTTAAACCCTACTTAACCCCTATGACTGGATGGCCATGGTGACTAACCCAATCCAAAGCAGTTCCTAGGATAAGACATGTTACTAAGATGCATTTGATTAGCAATATGCATAATATCATATTGAAACAATAACATGCTCTTTTCATGATAATATTTACTATCATAGATAGATTAGGGTTTAAGAATAACAGCCCCTAATCCAATGGCAAACATCATACTATGATTATTTTTCATAACCACAGCATTCCACTGAACCCTAAGTAATGGCATGCATCAAAAACCTATGATCAAACAAGCTATCTAATAAGCATTTGATCATACAAATGACAATTAATTGAATGAATTAAGGGTTGCTCTGATACCACTGATGGGTTTCTTAAATAAAAATCATCATGCATGTATGAGGCATTGGATTTCGAAAATTTGCACAAAGAAAAACCCTTATTGGCTAGAAACCCTAATCCCAAGATCCCTTCATTCATATACAACTAATATATCACTAATATGGTTCATGATAAATACTTGGAATGCTATTTTCCACTCTTTTCCACTAGGCTCACAAGTGCAAGCCCTCCAATAGTGATCCAAACAGGAATTGACCCTAGGAAGAACTTCTACTTCAGTTGCTTGCTTGACTAGGACTCTTCTTGACAACCTTCTGGACTTTGACCTTTATAGGACAACCTACCCTCTTGTAGGGTACTCTGAATGCTTTCCAAAACCACTCTTGGATTTGGGATTGCCCTTTTATAGGACACTTTAGGCTTATGTCTTAAATCTTAAGACTTGTCCTAGTAAGAACAACCTTGTCTTAAGGAGACAAGATTTGTCTTAAGGAGGAGGGATGGAGAAAAACACTCAGAATAAACTATGGTGGAAATCTCTGATTGAAAACTTAGAACACCACCCCTATTTATAAATTTAAGAGGGGCATGTGATATGCCCAGTCACTGTCTTATCAGATATGTTTTTTCAAGACCAAAGAGTAGTGATCCGGTTGAAAAAACTTATCTTGATAAAACTCTTCATGCACCTAGCGCATATCTGCATCCCCTCCATTTCCAGACTTAATCCCCACTTGCCACATGGCAAGTACTGGTCACTGGGAAGCCAAGAGGCATCTTTTCATTCTCCAAGCATCGAAGAATTTGAAGAGTCCAGATGGTAGAAGGATTTTGCTTCATACCGCGCACCAAATGAAGGGACGCGTCCCTTCATGCACGCATTATCCTTCCATGCATTTTCATGCCAATTGACAATATGTTGACCGGTCAAAAATGATCCTAGGAGGTGCTGGGATATGTGCCAAGAGAGACCCAGATGAATCAGCCAGAGTGATTCATCTGTAGAAGGACTCTTGGTCCTTTCTGCGATCCCTTTCCTTGGCGCGCACACATATGCGCCCAAGGAGTCCATGCCGAATTGGACTCTAGTCCAAGTGGCATTCCATGCTCAATTAAATCAGGATAAAACCTGATATAGGTTGTCTTAATCAAGAAATAACCTAATTTAATTCTCTCTTAAATTGGTTAATCAAATTGGTAAGCAACTTGACCCAAATCGACTTGGGTTAGGAATTAGGTTAGCCTACACATGCTAGTGTGCAATATAGCTAACAAATTAGGATCCTATGACCCTAATTAAATTATGAATGACTTCCTTGGTCAACTCCCTAATGTGTGTGACCCTTTGGGTTCCGCATCTAGCCAGTAGTAGGTTTAGGTTTAAGCCGATTCGAACCAATCAAACCCGATTGACCTAATTAGGTCAAATTGAGCTGACCTAAATTGCCAATTTGATCTGTCCATCGAATTGACTCTTGAAACCAATCCAATTGATTCATGAATACCTACAAGACATGATTGACATCTAGCAATGTGTCATGCTTACCCGGAAGATGAGGAATTAGGTAGAATGTACCAAAATACCCTTCAGTAGAAAGTTACCGTGCAATTCAATCTTTCGATCTCCCATTATCGTGATTAAGTGATGGATATGGATAAATGTCAAACCCTAGTACTTAGTTATTTTGAATCTCTATTTGATATTGAAGACTCAGCTGATGACTGATTAGAAACTACTTCTAATCTCATCCTGCTTTGATTAATGACTCATTGAGTCATCAATCGAAGAGATCACTTGGGATAACAATTCCTCTTACTAGGAATGATCGATTCCTTGTTGGTCCACTCATATCCTTCTACACCTTCCACCATATCCGAGGACACCCCGTACATAACTTAGTGTCATGAATCATAAACCTTTTATGGCTTAGTGTGCATAAAGAACCATGGTGACCTCAGGTCTAAAGACCACATGCACAACTCCTACTTTGAGATATATCTTTTGACAAGTAGTAAGACTTCCATAAGATAGTCCTGGTGCGGATCAGTTCAATGATCTCATACCCTAATGAGCACCCTTATCCTTATATTTAGTGTCTTTACACAAGTGGCTGTGAGACCAACCACCCTCTTAACAAAGCATAAATAAGCTAGTCTTTCCGGACTTATCGATCCCCGAACCGATGGTCCATTGACTAGGAACATTTTATGTCAGGGTTTATAGGAACTTGGGTCTCACTGTCATGATTTCCATCATAACCCTAATTTCATTTGCCATAACCTACGGAGTTCATCATAATCTTTAAATAAAACATAGCAATATGATGAAACAATATGCCTTTATTAATATATTAAATATCATACAGGAGTTGAAAGATTACAAAAATGCCCTTATATAAGATTGGCTTTTAGAGCACTTTCCTTTCAAGTATCCCATTCTTATAATCAGGGCAATCATCTCCTCTACCTAGATTGCAACTCTTGTAAATCCCACTAATGGAGAATTCACTTGAACAAGTCATTCAAGGGATATTCTCATTCTTAAAAGTACATCATAGTATAAAATATTTATTGAACTTCTATTATTGATAAGGATGCAGTATACATCATAATTCTTGACATTCAGAGTTACCACCATAACAGCATTGTGAAAAAACTGAATGCCATTATCGTCTTCTTTAGAAAAAACCACCAGCATTACTTGCCTTTTCATTGGTTGCTTGGGATGGCCATACCTTCTAGTTATCATTCCCATTTGTCTCGATGGCATGGGATCACCTCCCTTGAGAGGCAAAAGTGGCTATGGTTGTTCAACTAATGGTGGTGATGTTGGGTTTCTGGCGGGGTGCAGTAGAAGATAGAGTTTCAAAATTTTCATTATTGAAACCCTAATCGTTCAGAACCCTAAACCGTAGGACCACTTTACCATGACAAATTAATAAATCATGACTTTAGGGTTATAGTGTAAGTCTCATGGGGTGCATTCATGGCTAGTTGGATCAATGTACATGTGTTGATCTGGTCTATCATGGTTTTCCATGATGTGTCTAGGGCTAGGGTTGAGTCCGATATGAGTCCTAGGTGTTTATGCTCAGTTTTGGTCAGTTTGGGTCTTAGGGTCGGCTCTTCTATGATAAGTGTCGACTCTGTTGGTTGGCATGTCTCTGAATATGTGATTACGGTCTGGACGAGTTGGATCGAATGGATTCAAGTCGACTCGAATGCACAGTCAGGAAACCTGCAGTCTGGACGAGTTGGCTCGGAGGAGCTCGAGTCAGCTTCATTACACAGCTTGTCAATCCTGTGGTATGGAAGAGTCGGCTATAAGGATTAGAGTCATCTTGGTTTCTAGGCCTAGTCGACTCTAGTGTCTTGAGTCAGCTCGGATGACGGGTGAACTATTTTTTCATGGTACCAGCTGGGAGAGTTTTTGGGATCTCGGGCACATGTGATCGAGGTATATATATTGTATTCTCATAAGAGGATGGTGATGGTGTAACGAACTTCTTGGAAGTGGAAATCCCTCTCCCATGAAAATTTCTCTGGTTCTATTCTCTCTTTTCTCTTCTTCCATTATTGGTGTTCTTGATCTTCATAGACCTAAATCCTATCGTGATCTTTAATGCAGATTGCTAGCAGATGGTCATCCATAACCTGGTGATATGCTTCCATGATTGCTTTGTTGATCAGGCATTCGTTCTTGATCGAGAACAAGGCTGTTATGAGGCTTTGGTTCATTAAATCTATTTGGATTTAGAATTGAATTCTCAACAATTATTATCAGAGCAAGGTTTGTGGAAGGAAGATCTCAAGATCAGAGGGTCGAAAGTAAGGCTTCTTGTAGGTACAGTTTTTCATATCTCTTGAATTCTTGATTGTGGTAATGGCATCAAGTGGGTTCAAAGTAGATTTTGAGAAGTACGATGGCAAGGGAAACTTCAACCTATGGCAGCAAAGAGTTAAAGATTTGCTGGTTCAACAGAGAATCTACAAGGTCTTGGTTAAAGAAAGGCTAGAAAAGATTAGTGTTGAAAAATGGGAATAGTTAGAAGAGATTGCTTTCAGTACCATGAGGATGTGTTTGGCTGATCAGGTTTTACATGAGTTGTGTTCAGAGACTACTGCAAAAGGTCTTTGGAAAAGACTGGGGAACACATCATGGGAAAGAACATGACAAACAAGCTATGGCTAAAGAAGCAACTGTATAGCTTAAGAATGCCTGAAGTAGGAGACCTAGTTGCTCACATTCAGAGGTTCAATCAAGTTTGTTCTGAAGTGATGAGTCTGGATATGAAGATAGACGACAAGGAGGATCAGGCATTGTTGCTACTGTGTTCACTCCCTGGATCATATTATAGTCTCATAACAACTTTAGTTTATGGGAAGGAAACCCTAAACTATAAAGAGGTTGTTGGTGTGCTCAAATCTAATGAGCAAAGGAAAAAAATCTGCAAAGTAATCCTAATTCAGAGGTTCTTGCTGTGAATGAGAGGCAAGGAAGATCCAAGGAAACAACTAGGAAAAATCCAAGGGCAGATCTCAGTCTCGGAACCACAAAAGTGTGAAATGCTACAAGTGTCATCAACTTGGGCATATCAAGAAGAATTGTCCTCTTTGGAAGACCGAAAAGGGGAGACCCAACACAAGTGATGGAGGTAATGTAAGTCTTGGTGATGATCACCCTTGTATGGTAGCTGGAGTAGGCACTATTATGATGAGAATGTATAATGGAGTGATAAGGACTCTTTTAAATGTCAAACTTGTACCAGAATTGAAAAAAAATTTGATTTTTTGGGCTACTTGGAAGAGCAGGGATATGCTTTTAGTTGCCAATCTGGTAGTGGATATTTGAGAATTACCAAGGGAGCTTTGGTGGTAATGAGAGAAAGATGACTGAGCAACAATCTATACAGGATGGAAGGCTCAATGATAAGTGATAGTGCTGAAGTGCTTACAGCGGCACAGGAGGAACAGTTGAAATATAAACTATGGCACTATCGAATAGGTCATATGAGTGACCGAGGGCTCACGGAGTTAAGTAGAAGAGGGAACATCCTAGCTTTGAAAAAAGATGGAAATGACCTGTGTGAGCTGTGTATCTTTGGCAAACAGCATAGAGTTAAATTTGTTGTTTGTACCAAGCCAAGTGAAGGAGTGCTCAATTTGGTGCACTCGGATGTATGGGGACCAGCACCTTTGTTGTCCAGAGGTGGAGCAAGGTATTTTATTATCTTTATTGATGACTTCTCTAGGAAACTATGGGTGTATCTGATTAGTAAAAAGTCAGATGTATTTGCCCAGTTTAAAGCTTGGAGAGCTGAGGTAGAGAAGGAGACAGGAAGACATGTAATGTGCCTTCGAACTGATAATGGTGGGGAGTACTCTAGTACAGAGTTTAGGAGTTACTGTGAGAAAAATGATATCAAATACCATTACACAGTAAGGATGACTCCACAGCAGAATGGTGTCGCGAAAAGGATGAACTAGATACTATTGGAGAGGGCAAGGAGTATGAGGCAGCAGGCATCACTACCAAAAACTTTTTGGGGTGATGCTATTATTCTGGCATGTTTTCTCATAAATAGGTTCCCTTACTTCAATTTGGATGGCGGACTTCCAGAAGAAGCTTGGAGTTGGAAGAAGGTGGAGCTTGGCCACCTGAAAGTTTTTGGTTGCCCGGCTTATGTTCAGTGGAGGCAACTGAAACAAGCAAGCTGGATCCTAAGTCAAAGATGATGATCTTTATAGGGTATCCACAAGGAGTCAAAGGTTACTTACTGTGGGATCCACAATCTCAAAAGGTGGTGATCAGTAGGGATGTCATTTTTGATGAGAGAAGCATCTTAGAGAAACCGGGGACTACAACAGGAAATGCAGTCAATAAGATGAACAGCAATGAGAGCCCATCACAGGTGGAGGATAAGCCTTCAACATCAGCTGGAAATGAAATTTCAGTTGAGGTGGTGTTGGATAGGAAAGATTCTCTAGGAGTGAAGGAGAGGCGAGAAGAATCAGCTGTTCAAAGGAAGGTGCAGGATGAGCCACAAATAGTAGACTTGCAGGATAGTGCAAGGGGAGTGGCATTGCATAAGCCTCAATGCAGAATTCGGAAGCCAGTTATATATGGCATGGATGAAGCAATTTCATATGCTTTTATATCTATGAATGGAGATCCAGAAAGTTTTGTAGAAGCCATGGAAAGTCCTGATAAAGAGTCATGGATGTAAGGCATGATGGAAGAGATGGAATCTCTCAGGAGGAATCAGACATGGCAGCTGGTGGATCTACCTAGAGATGCTCATGCTATTGGCTCCAAATGGGTGTTCACTAAGAAATCATTACCTTCAGAGCATGGTGGAGTAAGATACAAGGCAAGATTGGTAGCAAAGGGATACTCATAAAGGGAAGGAGTTGACTATACAGAAGTGTCTTCTCCTATAGTATGCCATACTCAATTCAGGTGTTGTTGTCTTTGGTGGCAAAACATAATTTGGAATTGGAGCAGGTGGATGTGATGACAGCCTTTTTACATGGAAGATTGGAAGAAAAAATCTATATGAAGCAACTTGATGGCTTCATTGAGATTGGACAGGAGAACAAGGTATGTCTACTTCAGAGGTCATTGTATGGATTGAAACAATCACCTTGTCAGTGATATCATAGATTTGATACATTCATCTTGAGCCTTGGATTTTTTAGATGTGAACATGATCATTATGTCTATGTGAAGGATGTGGATACTATGGATGCTCTGTATTTACTTCTGTATGTGGATGATATGTTGATAGCCAGCAGAAGTATGACAGTTGTGAAAGGGCTGAAGAGAGCATTATCTCAGGAATTTGAGATGAAAGACTTGGGATCAGCTTAGAAAATCCTTGGAATGGAGATTTGTTGAGATAGATGCAAAGGAATACTCCATTTGTTACAAGGTGGGTACATTAAAAGGGTACTCGAGAGGTTTAGGATTGATAAGGCCAAACCTGTGGAAACACCATTACCAGGGCATTTTTCTCTCTCGAAAAAATAGTGCCTCCAATTAGAGAAGGAGAGAGAGTACATGGAAAGAGTTCCATATACTAATACAGTGGGTAATTTGATGTATGCTATGGTTTGTTGCAGGCCCGACATAGCATATGTTGTAAGCTAGGTGAGCAAGTACATGGCTAATCCTGGGAAGGAACACTAGAAGGCATTGAAATGGATTTTGAGATATCTACAAGGGACTCAAAGACATGGACTGGTACTTGGTGGGCAGCCTGAAGGACATGGATGGAAATCCATAGAATCATGAGGATTCAGGTCCTTTGGAAGGGTTTGTTGATGCAAGCTATGCAAATGATCTTGATACAAGGAGGTCTACAACAAGTTATCTCTTCTGCATATATGGTGGACCGGTTTCTTGGAGATCAATCCTTTTAACCTATTACAGCTTTGTCTACAACAGAAGCTGAGTATATAGGGATTACTGAAGCTACAAAGGAAGCACTATGGCTGAGAAGACTAGTGTCTGAAATGGGGGTGAAATAGTGTATGGTGGTCCTGCACAGTGATAGCCAGAGTGCCATACACTTGACACAGAACTTAGTCTATCATGCTAGAACCAAGCATATAGATGTGAGGTACCACAAAGTCTGGGAGCTGGTGGAGGAAGGAGAAGTGGCGCTGGTGAAGATTCATATAACGGAGAACCAGGCAGATGCACATACAAAGGCTCTACCAAGGGATAGCTTCTACTCTTGTATGTGGTTAATGGGTTTGAGAAGTCTAGCATATGTAGCCTTGACGCACCAAGGTGGAGATTGTTGAGTCTCAGGTGGTGCATTCATGGCTAGTTGGGTCAATGTACATTTGTTGATCTGGTCTATCATGGTTTCCATGATGTGTCTAGGGCTAGGATTGATTTCGATATGAGTCCTAGGTGTTTAGGCTCAGTTTTGGTCAGTTTGGGTCTTAGGGTTGGCTTTTCTATGGTAAGAGTCGACTCTATTGGTTGGCACATCTCAGAATAGGTGATTGTGGTCTAGACGAGTCGGCTCGAATAGATTCGAGTTAGCTCGATTGCACAGTTAGGAAATCTGTAGTCTGGATGAGTCGGCTCGGATGAGCTCGAGTCGGCTTCCTTGCACAGTTTGTCAATCCTGTGGTCTGGAAGAGTCGGCTCTAAGGATTAGAGTCATCTTGGTTTCTAGGCCTAGTCGACTCTAGTGTCTCGGGTTGACTCGGATGATGAGTGAACTATTTTTTCACGATGCCAGTTGGGAGAGTTTTTGGGATCTCGGGCATGTGTGACCGAGATATATATATATATATTGTATTCTTGTAAGAGGATGGTGATGGTGTAACGAACTTCTTGGAAGTGGAAATCCATTTCTCCCATGAAAATTCCATTGGTTCTATTCTCCCTTTTCTCTTATTTCGTTATTGGTGTTCTTGATCTTTATAGACCTAAAACCTACCATGATCTTTAATGGAGATTGCTGGCAGATGGTCATCCACAACCTGGTGATATGCTTCCGTGATTACTTTGTTGATCAGGGCATTTATTCTTGATCGGGAACAATGCTGTTCTAAGGCTTTGGTTCATTAAATCTATTTGGATTTAGAATCGAATTCTCAACATATAGAAGAATACTTGGAGCACTATACTCCTTATTTCTTTAAGGCACACAAGTGTATGCCCTTCAAATGTTATCCATAAAGGAACCGAACTAAGGAAGCACTCATACTAAGCTTGATTATTTAATTAGGACTCTTTTGGCAGCCTTTCAGACATTCTCCCTTTGCTAGAACCCCTACCCTCCTGTAGGGTACTCAGAGACCTCTCTAAATCCTTTCTCAGAATCTGAATACCCTACCTAATTTTTTTCCGAGGGCCTTGTCTTAAATTGATAGGCCTTGTCTTAAAATAATAAGTCTTATCTTAAAAGGACAAGCCTTGTCTTAAGATGGAAGAGAAAATAGAATGTGGATTTCTTCGAATAAAAATTGAATTACTAGAATCAAATTACTGATGCCTATTTATAGAGAGGGATGAGGCACTTGGTAAGTCTCTTTTTCAGCCCCTTGACAAGACCCTTCAAGCAAAGGACTCTTTTGGGTGAGAGGACTTATCATGAAATGTCCTTTCATGTACCAAGAGACATAAAAATATCTCTTTATTTTTTATCATTTTTTCCATATGACATGTGGCATATTATTGGTCAAAAATTAGCCTGGGGGTGTGGGATCCCAAGAGGCATATTGGAGAAAATTAAGAGTCTTCAAATAGAAGGACTCTGGCCACTTGAACCCATGCCAAAATGAAGGGATGTGTGACCCTTCATCTTGCATGCCCATTTTCTTCATGCCATATGTCCCTTTTGACTAGTCAAAGCCCACTCATTTGGCCATGGAGATAAGGATGAAGGGCTTAGAGATTATCTGGAAAAGGTGATTTAGAAGAAGAAGGGCTCTTGGTCCTTCTTCACCCATTCCTTCTTGGTGCATGCCAAATTTTGTGCCAAGTGTCCCTTCCACCTTGGACTCTATAATAAACAAAGGATAAAGCCCAATAAAGCTAGATAAATACTGATTAAGGCTGCCCCACTTAAGACTCAACCCAATCTAAATTCTACTTAAATTGGTTAGCCCAAATAGCAATCTAAATGACCCAATCTAATTGGGCTAGGAGTTGGGCTAGCTGGCATATGCTAGTATGTCAATTAGCTAGCTAATTAGGATCCAATGACCTTAATAAAAATATAATTGACTTCCTTGACCAATTTCCTAATGTGTGTGATCTTTTGGGTTCTATATCTAGCCAGCAATAGGTCTAAGTCTAAGTCATTTCGATCCACTAGAAATCAACTGACCTAATTAGGTCAAATCGAGCTGACCTAATTTGCCAAT
Organism: Areca catechu; assembly: GCA_021397845.1. Lineage (NCBI taxonomy): Eukaryota > Viridiplantae > Streptophyta > Magnoliopsida > Arecales > Arecaceae > Areca > Areca catechu. The sequence continues at coordinate 121,622,264 of CM038043.1, forward strand.
TCGAACCAGCTTCCGAATTGACTCATGAATCCGATCAATTTGATTCATGAAAACTTACAAGTTATGATTGATATCTAGAAACATATCATGCCTACCCAGAAGATGGGGATTTTGGTAAAACTTATCAAAATACCCTTCAATGGAATGTTACCATGCAATTCAATCCTTCGATCTTCCTTTATCCCAAATAAGTGATGGGCAAGGATAAATGTGGACAACACTAGCACTTAATCCTTTTGAATCTTAATTTGATAATGAAGACATGATTGATAAAAGATTAGATCTCTATTTAATCTTATCATGCTTTGATCAAAGACTTCCTGAGTCATCATTTAAAGAGATCACACGGGATAACTTCTCCCCTTACTAGGAGTGATCGATTTCTTATTGACCTATTCATTACCTTCATACACAACCACCATATCCAAAAGCACCCCGTACATGACTTAATTACCATGAATGAGTATACACCAAAACATGGGTTCATGTGCATAAGATACTATGGTAGTCTCAAGTCTAAGGATCGCATGCACAACTCCCACTAAGAGAACATTCTTTTGATAAGTAGGATTTCCATTTGATGTTCTTTTATCAGATCAGTTCAGTGAACTCATAGCCTAATGAACACCCACATCTTTGTATTAGTATCTCTATACAAATGGCTTTGTGACCAACCACCCTCTCCATCAAGCACACATAAGATGTGCTAGTCATTTCAAATTCATCGATCCCTAAATCGATGAATTTGAAATGACTAGCACATCTTATGTGTGCTTGATGGAGAGGGTGATTGGTCACAAAGCCATTTGTATAGAGATACCCTAAATCGATGATCCAATGACTAAGAATATTTTAGATTAGGGTTTATAGGAACTTAGGTCTCACCATTATGATCTCCATCATAATCCTAATTCTATTTTCCTAACCTATGGGGTTCATCATAATCTTGATAAGATGTAGCAGTATGATGAATCAAATACCTTTAATTAATAAATAATATCATACATGAACTGGAAGATCATAAAAATGCCCATACAAAGATTGGCTTTTAGGGCATAATTCTTTTAGGTGATCTTGGCCATTCTCTTGACCTTCTTTGTTACAAAATGAATCAATTGAGTTGACCCTACCTAATTAGCTCTTCAATCTTTTCTCATAGCCAGATGCACTCTTTAGTATCATGGCCATGGTCTCAATGGTATAAACAAAATTTATTTTAATTCCTCCTTGTCAGTGATGTTTGCATCTTTTGAGGCTCTGGAATGTTCCTTCTAATCTCCATTAGCATGTTTTCTCTAGGTGCATTTACAGGAGTATAGGTATAAAACTTCCCTAGTGGTGGTGCATGAGGGGCTTCCCTGGGTTGACGATCTTTGAAAAATCTATTCCTCTCCCACGCCGATTAGTGTGGCGATGGCTCTAGCCTCATCATCAACAGGGCCAATGAAAGCGGCTCCCCCCATGGACAAAGGGAAGGAAGCAGCCGAAGGGGAGGAGACCGATGATGTCTACTTCGAGACATATCGGCACTGGCACGCCCTCCATAACATGGGGCATGCCAGAGAGCTACTTAGGGGGTCCATGTCGGAGGCCGACTAGGAGGAGTCCAGTCAGAGAAAGTTGAACGATGTGGCAAAGGAAGCCTACCACGACATGATGAGGGTAGGTCATCGTTCTCATACCTTCTTCTTTCCATTCTTCCTTCTCTGTGCATGATTAACTCAAATTTTTATTTGTAGCTTGTGAAAGTAAACTGATGCAGGTGGTTTGACAAGATCCTACACTAGGCATGCAAACATCTGCAGGAGCAGATAGGATTTTAAAATAATTTTTAAAATTTACGCAGCGGGCATCTGCTCCGCCAGGAATTAATCTAAATCTAGTTGCATTTAGGCATGCATAATCATATAAAATATTTATAAAATATTAAACAATTTAATTTATCCATGCATGATTAAAAAATAAATTTTCCATAACTTTATTCTGCCTGGAATAACTCTGGAATAAACCTGGAATAGACTGGAATAACTGGAATAAAGTTATTCCAGTCGTCTTCCTCCTTGGGACCCTGTTTTTGGCTTGTAAAACGTCGTCAGAACACCGCCTTCCGGACCTCCGTTTGCTCCCAAATTTGAGCAGCGGCTTCATGGATAAGTCTTCTTCGATTTGCCTCCAGTTGCTGTAATCAAATCTAAGCCAAAAAAATTAAATAAATCACCAAAGTCTGCTGCCAGATTTCTATTGCAGAACTGGGCAGCAGACTTTGGCCTTCATTTCGGAGCAGCTGGGGTGATCCCGGCTCACATGGTTTGCTCCTAGGAGTAGAGTGGTACTCCCTCTAGAGGGGAGACATGCCCGGAGCTCTCGGATCCGCCTCCACGCATGGTGCTAGCCAACAGAAAGGGGGTTCACGGTCACAGAGTTCTGCAGCACTGGGCAGAACTAGAGCACTTCAAAACAATAGATTAAACCCTTGTATCTCTCTCTCTAAAGCTCCTAAACCCAGCCCCAGATGTTCTCTCCTTAAGCCTCTCAAAGAAATGCCCAAAGCTTCTCTCTTTTTAAGCCTCTCTCATGGTGAAACCTCTCCCGTTGAAACTCAATTCCCAATCATCAAAAACAGGGGACGCTGGTTTGGTTTTAATATAGGCTGCTGGGAGGGAGAGGGAGGTGGAGCGACGTGAGGTGGAGAGGCTGCAGCAGTTAACCCAATTAAAAGCCTTAATCCAGGATTAAAGCCATTAAAACCAAATGGTGGAGGAGAAGGGAAGAGCTTGGGAGTCGTCTGGCCTTCCACAAAACACCATGTAAATGGTTAAAGGAAAAAAAAAACCATGGAACCAAAACACCGGTCCAACCAAAAATTGGTTCAAACCCAATTTTGGTTCAATCCCATTAAACCAAATGGTTCAATCCAATTGAACCTGGTTCAAGGAATAAAATTGGTTCACAACCAATTGGAGGCCGAAACGAACTCCGAATCAGTTCAAAACTGATTCAGAAAAATCCTGGCGCAGAGCTGGTCAACTTGGAATAATTTTTGGTTGACACAGACAAGGGCAAGACGGGGAAATGTGTGCTCAAAAATACTGTGACCATTAAAACCGAGACGATTCCCAATCATAATCGGTATCCGGATCAGAGAGTTATCCTCTTGGCGTGTGACCTCATAGGTTCGAACCTAAATGGTAGTATTAGAATAATTTCTAGTACCAGACAGGAAACCATCTAGCAATTGGTCCCGGCATCCGGATAGGTCGAAGATACAGGAGTAAACTATCGAACCTCTGGCATATGGTTACCATATAATTCATCCCTTTGACCTCTAATGCTCATCACGACTGAGATTGGGCTACCAACCCAGACTGAGTCAGTCGACTACGTGTCTCAACCTCGCAAGCCCAGTGACACTTCACTAGGACCACCCCGACCGAGGATTTGCTAAATTGAGATATTGCAAGACATTCAATCCAAACTGTTTGGACAGGTCAATTCCATCTTGATCCATCACTGCTCCACAAGTACTTGCTTGTACCCAGAAACCTTCCATCACCGGATTAAAAATCCGGGTAGTCCGGTACCAAAGCATAGGGAGTTGCTTGCAAGCTACCATGATGACCTCAGTTCAGAGGGACACATATACCCATATCTAATCGTGAGTATCCATCCCTTTGGCAGAAAGGGGCTACACGGAGTCACGTTCAATAAGATATCACATATCCCACTTGCAGATCACATCAGTGTCACCACACTCATTTGGTCAAGAGGACAACCAAACGATGTGAACTACAACAACCTATACTTGATATATTGTCGTCCAGTACAATATATCCTTTGATTGTGAACAGGGTTTAAGGACCACTCGATACATCCTCTCTATATCGAAATCATTGTAGTCCTAAGGACTTCATCACATGGAAAGAGTTCATTTCAAGGAAATTTAGTATGTGATGAGCTGCCAAAAATATTACTTTATTAATTCATAAAATGAGTACAATACTGAGCACAACCGCCTACTACCCAGGCGATTGGCTTTGGGACACAATTCCCAACAACTCCCACTTGTACTAAAGCCAATCAGAAGAGTATCTAATACCCATTTCCCATTTACAATAGTCGAACACTTTTATTCCGAGGGCTTTAGTGAAGGGGTCGGCCAAATTTTCTTTTCCATCGATCTTCAGAAGATTGATGTCGCCTCGTTCCACGATCTCTCGTACGAGGTGGTAGCGCCGCAAAATGTGTTTGGTGCGGTGATGAGCTTTAGGCTTCTTAACTTGAGCAATGGCTCCAGTGCTGTCACAGTACACCGGAACAGGACCATCTAGGGAAGGTGCCACTCCTAGCTCTCCAAGGAACTTCCGCAACCACACAGGTTCCTTTGTCGCATCTGATACTGCAATATATTCTGCTTCGCATACCGAGTCTGCAACAGTTGCCTGCTTAGAACTTTTCCAGCAGATCGCTCCTCCATTCAGGATAAAAACAAACCCTGACACTCTCTTGCTATCATCTCTATCCGACTGGAAACTGGAGTCAGAGTACCCCACAAGTTTCAAGTCAGGTTCTCCATAAATCAGCCATTGATCTTTAGTATTTCTTAAATACTTAAGGATGGATTTAACCACCTTCCAATGCACCTCACTTGGGTCAGACTGGTATCTGCTCACTACTCCTAGTGAGTATGCCACGTCTGGTCTAGTACAAGTCATAGCATACATGATAGAGCATACTGCAGAAGCATAAGGTACTCTACTCATGCAATCTCTTTTCTCAGGAGTTGTCGCACAATCCTTCTTGGAAAGAATAATTCCAGAACCTATCGGAAGATAGCCTTTCTTGAAATTTTCCATACTGAACCGTTTCAACACAGTGTCAATATACATAGACTGGGACAGTCCCAAAAGCTTCTTAGATCTATCTCTACAGATTTTCATACCTAGTATGTAAGAAGCTTCACCCAAGTCCTTCATGGAGAACTGAGATGATAACCAGACCTTTATTCCTTGTAATGCTGCGACATCATTCCCGATTAAGAGAATGTCATCAACATACAATACTAGGAATACAATCACAGAACCATTAACCCATTTATAGATGCACGGTTCTTCTCTGTTCTTAACGAAGCCATACGATTTGATACACCTATCAAACCGTAAGTTCCAACTTCGAGACGCTTGCTTGAGTCCATAGATGGACCTCTGCAACTTGCATACTTTTGATTCATCTATGGATGTGAACCCTTCAGGCTGTCTCATATACACCTCTTCTTCCAGCTTCCCATTCAGGAAAGCGGTTCAGACATCCATCTGCCAGATCTCGTAATCAAAATATGCTGCCAAAGCAAGCATGATCCGAATGGACTTGAGCATTGCCACAGGGGAGAAAGTCTCGTCATAATCGATACCATATCGCTGACGATATCCCTTGGCAACCAGGCAGGTTTTATAGGTCTCTACCTTTCCATCTGGCGCCCCTTTTCCTCTTGAAGATCCATTTATACCCGATAGGTTTTATTCCTTCAGGCGGATCAACCAATGTCCAAACATTGTTGATTTCCATGGACTCCATTTCGGATCGTATGGCTCCAAGCCATGCCTCAGAGTCAGATCTCAGAAGTGCATCCATATAGGTGATCGGATCCTCATTGTTCTCATCGAGCTCAATGGGATCACCATCCCAGACCAAGAAATCGTAGTATCTGTCTGGGTGACGCGGTATTCTACCGGATCTCCTAATGGATTCTGGGTGTGATTCAATCACAATCGGTTCTATGATGTCCTTAGAGTGTGTAGGTTCTTCTATTGGCTGAACTTCATCAAGTTCAATCTTAGAAGCTATAGTTCCTTCTCCAAGGAACTCCTTTTCCAAAAAGATAGCTCTAAGAGTAACGAACACCTTTTGTTCATTCTCCAAGTAGAAGAAATACCCTTTGGTTTCCTTAGGATAACCAATGAATAAACACCTGTCAGACATAGGACCAAGTTTGTCTAAGTCTAAACGCTTTACATAAGCCAGACAACCCCAGACCCGAACGTGTGAGATTGAGGGTTTACGCCCATTCCATATCTCATACGGAGTGGAGACAACAGACTTACTTGGAACATTATTTAATAAGTAACAGGCTGTCTGAAGCGCATATCCTCAAAAGGATAGCGACAGAGTTGCAAAGCCCATCATGGATCGAACCATGTCCAACAAGGTTCGATTCCTCCTTTCAGACACACCATTCAACTGTGGTGTTCCTGGAGGAGTCCACTAAGAGAGAATTCCATTCTCCTCAAGATATGTCAAAAAAGCATCAGATAAGTATTCACCACCTCGATCAGATCAAAGGTACTTTTTCCAGTTTGCTTTTCTACTTCATGACGGTATCGTTTGAACATTTCAAACGATTCAGACTTATGTCTCATTAAAAAGACATAACCGAATCCTGAAAAGTCATCTGTAAAAGTAATGAAATATTTGTATCCTTCTCTGGCACTAACTGACATCGGTCCACATACATCAGTATGTATTAGATATAGAAGTTCTGTAGCTCGTTCACCCTTTCCAATAAAAGGTGACTTGGTCATTTTACCAAGTAAACAGGATTCACAAGTGGGCAGTGATTCAGAATCACTGACCTCGAGAAGTCCATCTCCTCGCATCTTGTTTATCCTATTTTGGTTAATATGACCTAGCCTACAGTGCCAAAGATACAAATTATTGACATTATCTAACCTTGAGCATTTGAAGTGTACATTACACTAACAGGCCTTGATAGTACGTATATGCCATTATTTAATATAGCTTTCATTATAACAGAGTTATTCAAAATACATTACAAAAATCTCCTTTTATTTTCGTTCAAAACCACAATTGGCCAAAAGGCCTACAGAGATTATGCTCATAATGAAACTAGGACAATAGTGATAGTCGACTAGTTCGACAGTACAAGACTCAAAGACAAGATGCAGGACTCCGATCTCCAGTACTGGAACACGATTTCCATTCCCGATGCTCAGAAACTATTCTCCATCTTCAAATCTTCTGCTAACTTGAAATCCCTGTAACGAATTACAAACATGAATTGGACTACCAGTATCCAATACCCAGTTAGCAGTATCAACAATTGAGTAATTCAAGGTTTTATCATATAAATACCTTGTTCAGCAGACTTCTGCTTCCTCGACCCGTTCGGATCAAGGGATGCAATATAAAGAGGACAGTTCCTCTTCCAGTGTCCCTTCTTCTTGCAGTAGAAACATTCTACAGAAGACTGATCAGCCTTATACTTCCTGGTCTGACTAGGGCCAGGAACATTCTGTACCTTCTTTTCCTTCTTATTTATTTTCTTCTTTCCTTTCTTAAAGGGACGACGACCTCTACTTCCTCCCACTAAATTCACCACCCCCTTATTCAGTTGGTGGTCTTTTTCGAAAGTCTGCAGTAACCCCAGAAGACCATGGTAGTTGACTGGCTTGTTCATTCTGTAATGATCGAGAAAATCAAGATAGGAGGAGGAAGAGAATTCAGGATCGCATCCTTGCCGAGCTGCTCGTATAAGGGGCATCTGAGTTTTCCCAATTTTTCATTTAGCTCGATCATGTACAATACATGATCAGTGACTGAACCGCCATTCGGCATCTTGGAGTTGTAGATGGCACAAGAAACTTTGTACCATTCTACATCATCCGGAGTGCCGAAGGATTCCTTTAACTTTTGAAGGATCTCATTAGGTTGGGCCTCCTCGAATTTGTGACCGAACTCGTCATTCATAGCCGCTAACATAATGCAACGGACAGTAGTCCGATCAGAGACCCAATTAAGATAAGCATCTCTGACCACACTCCGTGCATTTGCAGGAGGGATTTTAGGTGCCGGATCCGTTATCACATAAAGGATCCGTTCATGCTCCAGAACAATTCTCAACCTTCGATACCAACTATCGAAGTTGTGACCCTTTAACTTCTCGTTATCGAGAAGTGACCGGAGCGATAAATTTGAAGACATCTGAAAAGAAAATAAGACCATATTAGTTTATGAATTAATAACTTAACCAAAAGACTTGGACTTTATTCTAAAGGTTTCTCCCACTAATTTTTCAGATTGGTAGCCTCTAACTCCAATCCATGAAAACATGCTTTTTCAAGTGGGTACTGAAATCCAATAGGCCTCGCATGTGCCCGACTATGGCCGGCTCACCCATACGAGCCTAAAGGTAGGTTCGTAAACCAATTGTTTCCCTAAATAATTTTTAGTATTTTATTTTGCCCCAGAGAGAACCTCAATCGGCCTAGGGGCCTCCTATTGCGGGTCTCTGGTTAGGTCCAACCATTAAAATGACAAATCCAATGCTTCCAGTTAACTAAAGACCAAGCCCGACTATGGCCGGCCCACCTGGTCCCGTTAAGGAGGTTGCACTAAACCATCATCGATCAGATAGAAATTCTAGTCGCTGGATGTACACCTGTTCTATAGAACTGCCGATGCACACCAAGCTAGTGGACACATTTCTATCCAACTTAATGGGAGGCTAAGATACTATCAACTCCTTGACTTAGTCTTTTTAAGGACCTAATAATTTTAGAGCATTTTTTTTTTAGTTGTGACAGAAGAAAAGAGACAAGGACATGGATCATCCTCCCACTGAATCAACAGATTCTAAGAGGGTTGAAATAAATCAACAAATGATCCATGGGCACCTATAGATCAGTCAGACCGATCAACCTGAGTGACATGAGTTAACTCGAGTCATTGAGCTTTTCCAATCAGTTCTGGTCGACTCGACTAGCCAGGTAGGTGAGATCATGGATGAGTATCCGCCATTAACCATCTTTCCTAGACACCAACCAAGTTGGCCAGGAAAGAGGTAGCCTCATACAGTCATGATCACAATGCCAAACCTACCTCGACACCAGTCGGTTTACCAGACTCGATCAGAGTAGCCTAAAGACTCGGGCGTCCACTGAGCCACTAATTGGATCCATTTTAGATGAACGGATCAACTAATCTAACTATTAGATAGTTCTAAAGAAAGGACCTTAAACAACTTTTGTTTAATCTTCTTCTTATTATCCAGTTCAACTAAACTTAGGTCTAACCCAGTTTTGGACCCAACTAGTCAGCTAACCCAATTAACCCAAAAATGGCTTATGCAAATTGTATTAGATTTCATAAACCTAAAAACTTTTCTAATAAGCCAAACACTTAATTAAAACATTTTTTAATTAAGTCTTTATGTAAAACATTTTTACATACCAAATCATGCATCAAAAAATATTTTACAAATTATTTTATAAAACATGCCTAAATCATGTATCTCAAAATTAAAATAATTTTTAATTTCTTTTTTAATATTCTTTAAGGATCCTTCTAAAGAGGCCAACACAGACGATCCGCATCGTGTCAAAGACACATGGTTATGGTGAAGGTCTCAACTAGGTTCCAAAAAGAAAACTTGATACATTTTTAAGATTAAACAATTTTTAATCTGTAAACATGCATACTAGATTAGATTACAAATTCAACCTGGCTCTGATACCAATGAAAGTAAACTGATACAGGTGGTTTGACAAGATCCTACACTAGGCATGCAAACATCTGCAGGAGCAAATAGGATTTTAAAACAATTTTTAAAATTCACGTAGCGGGCATCTGCCCGCTAGGAATTAATCTAAATCTAGTTGCATTTAGGCATGCATAATCATATAAAATATTTATAAAATATTAAAGAATTTAATCTATCCATGCATGATTAGAAAATAAATTTTCCATACCTTTATTCTGCCTGGAATAACTCTGGAATAAACCTGGAATAGACTGGAATAACTGGAATAAAGTTATTCCAGTCGTCTTCCTCCTTGGGACCCTGTTTTTGGCTTGCTTTATCATCGGAACACCGCCTTTCGGACCTCCATTTGCTCCCAAATTTGAGCAGCGGCTTCATGGACAAGTCTTCTTCGATTTGCCTCCGGTTGCTGCAATCAAATCTAAGCCAAAAAAATTAAATAAATCATGAAAGTTTGCTGCCAGATTTCTACAGCTGGGCAGCAGACTTTGGCCTTCATTTCGGAGCAGCTGGGCCGATCCCGGCTCGCGTGGTTTACTCCTAGGAGTAGAGTGGTACTCCCTCTAGAGGGGAGACATGCCCGGGGCTCTCGGATCTACCTCCACGCACGGTGCTAGCCACCGGAAAGGGGGTTCACGGTCACAGAGTTTTGTAGCACTGGGCAGAACTAGAGCACTTCAAAACAATGGATTAAACCCTTGTATCTCTCCCTCTAAAGCTCCAAAACCCAGATGTTCTCTCCTTAAGCCTCTCAAAGAAATGCCAAAAGCTTCTCTCTTTTTAAGCCTCTCTCACGGTGAAACCTCTCCCATTGAAACTCAATTCCCAATCATCAAAAACAGGGGACGCTGGTTTGGTTTTTAATATAGGCTGCTGGGAGGGAGAGGGAGGTGGAGCGATGTGAGGTGGAGAGGCTGCAGCAGTTAACCCAATTAATAGCCTTAATCCAGGATTAAAGCCATTAAAACCAAATGGTGGAGGAGAAGGGAAGAGCTTGGGAGTTTTTTGGCCTTCCACAAAACACCGTGTAAACGGTTAAAGAAAAAAATACCATGGAACCAAAACACCGGTCAAACCAAAAATTGGTTCAAACCCAATTTTGGTTCAATCCCATTAAACCAAACGGTTCAATCCAATTGAACCTGGTTCAAGGAACATAATTGGTTCACAACCAATTGGAGGTCGAAACGAACTCCGAATCAGTTCAAAACTGATTCAGAAAAATCCTGGCACAGAGCTAGTCAACCTGGAACAATTTCTGGTTGACACAAACAAGGGCAAGATGGGGACCATTAAAACTGAGACGATTTCCAATCGTAATCGGTATCCAGATCAGAGAGTTATCCTCTGTGGCGTGTGACCTCATAGGTTCGAACCTAAACAGTAGTATTAGAACAATTTCTAGTACCAGCACAGGAAACCATCTAGCAATGGGTCTCGGCGTCCGGATAGGTCGAAGATGCGGGAGCAAACTATCGAACCTCTGGCATATGGTTACCGTATAATTCATCCCTTTAACCTCTAATGCTCATCACGACTGAGATTGGGTTGCCAACCCAGACTGAGTCAGTCGACTACGTGTCTCAACCTCGCAAGCCCAGTGACTCTTCACTAGGACTACCCCGGCCGAGGATTTGCTAAATTGAGATACTGCGAGACATTCAATTCAAACTGTTTGGACAGGTCAATTCCATCTTGATCCATCACTGCTCCACAAGTACTTGCCTGTACCTAGAAACCTTCCATCACTGGATTAAAAATCTGGGTAGTCCGTCACCAAAGCATAGGGAGTTGCTTGCAAGCTACCGTGATGACCTCAGGTAGAGGGACACATATACCCATATCCAATCATGAGTATCCCTTTGGCAGAAAGGGGCTACACGGAGTCACGTTCAATAAGATATCACATATCCCACTTGCAGATCACATCAGTGTCACCACACTCATTTGGTCAAGAGGACAACCAAACAATGTGAACTACAACAACCTATACTTGATATATTGCCATCCAGTATAATATATCCTTTGGTTGTGAACAGGGTTTAAGGACCACTTGATACATCCTCTCTGTATCGAAATCATTGTAGTCCTAAGGACTTCATCACATGGAAAGAGTTCATTTCAGGAAAATTTAGTATGTGATGAGCTGCCAAAAATATTATTTTATTAATTCATAAAATGAGTACAATACTGAGCACAACCGTCTACTACCCAGGCGATTGGCTTTGGAATACAATTCCCAACAGCTTGTCCATGGGATCTCGTTGATGGATGATAGACTCGGTGAGATGCTATACGCAGACAGGCCATGGCCAAGAAGGCTGAAGAGTCAGAGGGCGGCCAAAAGGGTGGTTGAGGAGAGGCTATCGGCCAATCGGGGCAAAGCCGAATCTTTGAAGAAGAAGTAGAAGACCTGCAGACCCAACTGGCTGAACGGGAGGCCAGGCTGAAGAAGAAGAAGAAGAGGGTGAACACTCTAGTCCGTCGGCTGAGTGTGGAGGAGGAACGGTCCACCGAGGCTGAGAGGAACTCTCGAGCTTACCAATCCATGGCAGCAAAGTACATGTGCTTGCTGAAGGAGGCCAAGGAGAAGGCGGTGGAGGCAGTCGGCAAAGCTGTGGTGGAGTACAAGGCTTATAACAGCTTCAACAAGGAGATGGAGGAGGCCGGGGCGGTCAGCTTCGATTATGGCTATGAAGATTGCTTGAGGAAGGTGGCCAACGCCTTTCTGGAGCTTGATTTTTCCACCCTATGGCTACCGCCACCAGTGGGAAAAGGAGAGGGCCTGACTAACATTGGGGCCGATGCCCAGGCTGCTGTCGATGTAGGAGGGGTAGGGGGCCCATCAGACACTAGAGCCGACGTGTTAGCTATTACCGATGCAGGATCGATGGATGCCTCAGTCGGGACTTCGGGTGTGGCACATGAGGCCGAAGCCAAAGTTCCGCCTATGTACTCACAGGGCCAGACTTAATATCATTTATAAAAGTCTGCCTTGTTTTTGTAAAAATGCTTTATCAAGAAATGAAAATATTTCTTTTTTTGACATGTGTCTCTAGTGTTCATCTTTCTGAATGTAGAACGATCGGTTTGGTCCGAACTCATTTTTCTTGAAAAATATTTCTAAGTGTTGAATTGTTGGCTCAATCCGAACCCAAGTCCTTAGAAATATTTCTAAGTGTTGAAGGGTCGGTTTAGTCTGAATCCCCCAGATTGGTAGTTTACAGGGTAATCCCTCAAATGCTTAAGGATCTCAAGTAAAATTCTTCGAGCGAGGTTGGATTTTTGAGTGGGCTGCCTTAGAGCCTTCGTCGATCGACGTCAGAATTTCAATGTGGGGCAGCCCTAGAGCTTCTGCCGATCGAGGTCGGACTTTTTGTGGGCTGCCCTAGATCCTCTGCTGACTGGGGTCAAACTTTCGATGGGCTGCCCTAGAGCCTCTGCCAACCGGGGTTGGACTTTCGGTGGACTGCCTTAGAGCCTCCACCGATTGGGGTCAGACTTTCAGTGGGCTGCCCTAGAGCCTTTGCCGACCGAGGTCAAACTTTCGATGGGTTGCCCTTGAGCCTCTACTGACTGAGGTCGGACTTTCGATGGGCTGCCCTAGAGCCTCTACGACCGGGGTTGAACTTTCGGTGGGCTGCCCTAGAGCTTCTGCCGACCGGGGTCGAACTTTTGATGTGGGCTGCCTTAGAGCCTCTACTGACCGAGGTCAGACTTTTTTGTGGAATGAACTGTTGCCTTCATTGATAATACTTGCAAAGGTTGTCTACATTCCAAGGATGCGCTACTTGGCATCCATCTAGGAGCTCGAGTCGGTAAGTTCTGGCTCGGATCACTTCAATTACCCTGTAGGGCCCTTCCTAGTTTAGGGAGAATTTTTCTTGTTCGATTGGCTTGGATATTTCAGTCCTCCGCAGAACCAAGTCTCCGACCCTGAAGCTTCGAGCCTTGACTTGAGTGTTGTAATAATTGGCCTTCCTTTGGCGATATGTGGCCATCTTCAAACTGGCTTGGAGTCAGGTTTCCTCAAGCAAGTCGAGGTCAATTCTTTTCCATTCAGAGTTGGCTGGCTCGGTGAAATGATCGATCCGAAAGGATTACAGGGAGATTTCCACGGGTATGATCGCCTCACTCCTGTAGGTCAGATTGAATGGAGTTTCTCCAATTGCTGTCCGGGAGGTAGTCCGATAGGTCCAAAGCACCGAATGAAGTTCTTCTACCAAGAGTCCCTTGGCGTCGTTTAGTCAAGTCTTCAACCCATGCAGGATCGTTCAATTGGTAATTTCAGCTTCTTCGTTGGATTGGGGATGTCCGACTGAAGTTAGCCGATGGGCAATATGGTATTGCTGGCAGAACTCCCAAAATTTTGGGTTGTCGAACTATCTTCCATTGTCAATGATGATTGTCTGTGGTATGCTGAACAGAAAATAATGTAGTTTCAGACAAAATTTTCCATTTTGGTTTCTATGATTTGTGCCAGCGAATCATCTTCCACACACTTGGTGAAGTAGTCAATGGCTACAACCAAGAACTTTCATTGTCAAGAGGCTGGCGGGAATGGCCCAAGGATGTCCATTTCCATTGTGCGAACGTTTAAGGGGTGGTCAGCAGATTTTGCTGACTAGCCGATCATCTTTGAATGTTGGAGTATCTTTGGCACGCGTTGCACTTTCTGACGAAGTTCGACGTATCCTTCTAGATGTTCGACCAGTAATAACCCTGCCGGGTAATTTTGTAGGCCAAGGATCTTCCTCCCAGGTGGTCACCGTAGATGCCCTTGTGCACTTCTCTGAGCACGTAGTCGACGTCCGACTACCCCAGGCTAGTGTGGGCACCAGACCTCTATTAGGGTTTCAATTTTTGGGTCCTTTAATAAGGCTTCAAGCCTATGCATTGTAGTTTCTAGTCATGAAGTTAGTCTCAATTATTTATTTTTAGTCCTGTACATTGACCAATTGGATCAAGTTGTGTCCTGTATTGAGTCCAGTCCTGTAATGATTCCAGTCCGAGTCTGTTTGAAGAAGGGGCCCAAGCTAGAGTGGTCTTCGAGTCTAGTCTAATTTGTAATGGATCAAGCCATCTCCCAAGCCATGAAGGATGCCACTTGGTGCCACCTCATCTATCCCATGTGGTGCCACATCACCTTGATAAGAAGGGAATGCTAGAATTTTCTGGTACCATTCCTTAATTCTTTCCTCCCTTCTCTCCCCCTATCAAGCCTCTTTCTAAAGGAGCTATGGACATCCAAGGAAGGTCAATGGGCAATGAAGCCATGATCCTTGTTTTAAGCCCCATATCAAGCCATCTTCCTAAAGTGCTTGGTCGGCTATGGAAGAAAATCATTGACCCTCAAATCAAGGAGACAACTCCCATCTTTCAAGCCCCAAATCAAGCCACAAAACCTTGGAAGAATAAATTTGAATTTGGGCACCCTCTTCATGAAGCTTTGTATATTTTGAAATTTGAATGGGTTTTAAGGTGCCTATATAAAGGGCCTTACCCCTCCCTTGTAAAGTTTGAATGTTGATGAATGAAAAAAGTTATTTGAGAATTATTCTTAGTTACCTTCATTTCTTAAGAACGTCGATCTCCGTGAGGGAGAACCTTCGCCTTCGGGAGTCGAGAGGTGTGAGGCCTCAAGTTACCATCTCTTCCGCCACTCCATCTTCCAACTTCGAGTTCGTAGTCCATCGGGATCATTCAACCGGGCGTCTAGCAAGAAGAACCTCATCCACCACCAACATCAACTCTCATTCCTTCATCTCTTGCTTTCTTTTTGTGAAACCCTAACTCTTCTCTTGAATGATCGCAGGTCCTCCAGGTACCACGAATACGGAGTCGATTTTTCTTGCCTTCGGGACCTTCGGACAGGAAGCCGGCACATCCGCGAGGGTTGAAGGCTCGATCATCCAGGCCGCATCCACGAGAGCGAGCGAACTTGGCATCGGGCGCTTCAGAACTTTAAGGTTTGCTACCCTAGTCTCCTAAGTTGATATTGATTTGAGAGCTAAGTCCTACATGATTTCTGAATCCCGGGGTCCTCTTTTTATCCTTGCTTAGGGCCTAATTTATGTGCTAGTAGTTTTTATCATTGTCGAATCCCTAGATCTACTTTTGCTTGTCTTCGGGATAACCTATTTTAAAAAAACCTAAAATCACAAAGAAACAAATCACCTGCATCATTTCATCCTGGCATCTTGTTAGTCTCGCATCATGTTTGGTATCAGAGCATGGTTAGGACTTAGCACTTCTTAAGTACCTGGATTAGGTGCTTCACTAGGCCGTCCGGTCTTAGGAGAAAAGTAGGGTTTCAAGACCCTCTCCTCCCATTCCACGGGGATCTCCTAAGGTGTGTAGGGGTGCCACTGTGATTGACCTTTGAAGGAGAACACAAGAAGAAAAGTTTTAAACCCAAAAGAAAATTTTTGCATCATTAGATCTCATCTTCTTTAAATTTCTGCATTTTTTCCTTTCAGTACATAGACTGTTGTTTTAGGGACTGCTATTTATAGGAACCTCTAAATCTTTTGATTTTTATTTTTTTAGATTACACATAATTGATAGTATTTTTGTTAATTTTCTCAGATTTTATTACAGCCTGTAGAATTTCTACAAGTTAGAATACTACCTGAGAGCAAAATATGTTCTGTGATTTTTCAGCAAGTGCATCTTTTCATGTTTTCATTTTTCAAGTAGTTTAATTTTGCATTTAGTATCATCTCTTATCATTTCCATCATTTTATTTCTGCTTTCATCCATCAAAAATATCCAAAAAAGTAAACATAAATTAGATCCATCTCATTAGATCATTTGTATGCCATCATTTTCATAAATCATCTTAAGGGCATCAATTTGACATAGGGTCAGGATTTCATTACTTGTCCCTAGACCAAAAAATCATCAACCTACATAACGAACCCGACCCCTAAGTAAAATAGAGTAGACACTTAACTTGCTCTAGTGAGCTAGGGACACCCATGAAGTTGGGTTGAATCAAGTAAGTGTCAAACCGAGTTAGACAACTTGTTTGTGTGTGCTTGAAAAGCTGGTATCTAGGCAAGTGGTTCAGGGACAAGAGCCTGAAGGATGGTGGGTTGGTTTGCTTACCTGGCCAATTTCAAATTGGTGTCTAAGGCAAGCAAAAAGGAACCTCCACCAACCTTACACTTACCAGGCCAGGTGCCAAGTTACTGTCACCAAGATTGTCTTCTTGACCTAACATTTGGTTTGATCTTTTAAGTCTAGCAAACCCATAACATCTTTCGTTGTGCATTGCATGTCGTCTAGATCAGGAGTCCCCTATCACCCCCATCATTCCCAATCAAGTGAATCCATGGAGAATGATTGCAAGGATTTATTAAAGGTCATCTTTGAATAGATATCTAGCTAGGATGAACAATAAGCTCGATAAGTTTGATCAAAGTTTAACAAGACTATAAACTCGGGTTAGGACCCAGAAGCCTCACACTAAACTAGAGTTTAAATCACTTCCCCATCCTAGGAGTTTTGCTCAACATGATCCCTCCTTAGAGGCTGAGTGCAGAAGATTCCCACATCAAGGGAGCAAGAGTGTGGCCGAATACATTGCAAAGTTTGATGAGTATGTCATGCGATATAATGTCAATGAATCAAAATCTATAACCCTGTCTAGGTTTAGGGCTGGCCTACATCCTGATCTTCAAAGGGAGCTTTATTTTAGAGAGGTCAATAATTTAGAGCAAGCTTACCAAACTATGAGGTATTGTGAGCATTTCCAAAGGGCACCCACCTATTGTAGACCTGAACCCTTTAGGAACCCTAGCCGAGCCCTAGGATCTAGCCAAGGGTATGGCTAAGTCTACTTGAGTTGACCTAGTCCAAACCGACCTGACATGAGTCAACCCACCCTTGCTACCGCATGTGTTCACCAGGGTAACATTAAAGAGGGAGAGTATATTGCTGATCTGGGATTGGTTGACCCAGAAAACACCTAGGCAGAAGCTACGTTGGAAGGACCCTTAAAAAATCTTGAGCCCACTAGTGAGCCTGAAGTAGAAGTATATGAAGCTGAAGCACACCTAGTGGATGACTATGAAGAATAGTTAGAGGGAGAGAGCTATGATACTGATACTATAATGACTTTACCTGAGGAGACTCTTGAAGAGAGTCCAATTTTTAATCCTAGTCCTAAAATGCAAGAGAGAATTATTGAGGATATGGTCTCTTTAGTTTGGTAGCCTCAGGAGGAGCTCATCCCTTCAATTCCAATTCATGATCTCTTCCCAAAAATTGTTGACCCATCCTTCCATAGCATGGACCTTTTCTTGCCCAAAGATATAGATCAATGTCCAAAATTTAAGATCACCCTGAATAACCACCAAGGTCTGTTTCATGCTTTGCATAGTTTGCCCCAAGACTCCGATTCTTATTTCCTACCCTTCTCTAAGCCTTCTCACGTTTCTAGAGCCATGGGATTACATTTTGCTGAGATTTCTAGGTTGCATAAATCCCTAGAGCCCATCCCATTTGCTACCTACTTCTGGTATACCTTATGGCATTTGCTAGGGATCCATGGTAATTTTTCTTGTGTATACCAGACCAAGGTCAAACCTAGAGAGTCAGTAGTCTGTTAGGTTTAGACCCTAGGAGCCCAATAAAATTCCTCTCAATAAGAATGCATAGTTGAGTCTGCATTTTCCATCATGTTAGAATTTTGCATTAAGTATAAATTTTAAAATAATTTGGCTGATTCCCAGAAGAGAACCAAAGAGTTTGAACAAGGGATTCTATAATGGTTAGGCTTAAGCCTGAACGGTTAAGAAACTTCATGCTTGTAGAGCTGGCCCCTTTAGAGTGATAAGAAGAGTTAGCCCTAATGCCTATGTGCTTGAGCTACCCCTGAATTATGGCATTAGCTCAACTTTCAATATCCTGGACCTAACTCTTTGGTTAGGTAACCAGCAAACATACCTAGTGAGCCACTTGGGCCTAACCTTTCATATGAGAGCGAACCCGACCCAAAGTGTCCATCTCCAATTTTACCTGAGAGAGGAGAGCTGATCGAGCGTGTCCTGGATGATCAAGCTATGACCACCCGGGGCAAAGGCTTTCAGCATTACTTGGTCCGATTGCAAGGCCAACCGCAGTCCGATGATTCGTAGGATACTCGAGAGGACAGCACCTCGACCCTGAACTTCTGAAAAAATATCAAAGCCAAATCAACCCTTACTCGATAGGGTCGAGTTCCTCCCACCCCGAGAGAATTGGTGTGGGCACCAGACCTCTGATTAGAGTTTCAAATTTTGGGTCCTGTAATAAGGCTTCAAGCCTATGCATTGTAATTTTTAGTCATGAAGGTAGTCTCAATTATTTTTGTTTAGTCCTGTACATTGACCAATTGGGTCAAGTTGTGTCCTGTATTAAGTCCATTCCTGTAATGATTCCAGTCCGAGTTTGTTTGAAGAATGGGCCCAAGCTGGAGTAGTCTTCGAGTCTAGTCTAATTTGTAATGGGTCAAGCCATCTCCCAAGCCATGAAGGATGCCACTTGGTGCCACCTCATCTATCCCATGTGGTGCTACATCACCTTGACAAGAAGGGAATGCTTGAATTCTTTGGCACCTTTCCTTAATTCTTTCCTCCCTTCTCTCCCCCTATCAAGCCTCTTTCCAAAGGAGTTACGGTCCAAGGAAGGTCAATGGGCAATGAAGGCATGATCCTTGTTTCAAGCTCCATATCAAGCAATCTTCCTAAAGTGCTTGGTCGGCTATGGAAGAAAATCATTGATCCTCAAATCAAGGAGACAACTCCCATCTTTCAAGCCCCAAATCAAGCCAAAAAATCTTGGAAGAAGAAATTTGAATTTGGGTGCCTCTTCATGAAGCTTTGTATTTTTTGAAATTTGAATGGGTTTTAAGGTGCCTATAAAAAGGGCCTTACCCCTCCCTTGTAAAGTTTGAATGTTGATGAATGAAAAAAGTTATTTGAGTGTTATTCTTAGTTGCCTTTATTCCTTAGGAACGTCGATCTCCATGAGAGTGTGCCTTCATCTTCGGGCATCGAGAGGTGTGAGGCCTCAAGTTACTGTCTCTTCTACCAGTCCATCTTCCAACTTCGAGTTCGTAGTCCATCGGGATCATCCAACCGGGCGTCTAGCAAGAAGAACTCCATCCACCACCAACATCAACTCTCATTCCTTCATCTCTTGCTTTCTTTTTGTGAAATCCTAACTCTTCTTTTGAATGATCGCAGGTCCTCCAGGTACCACGAATATGGAGTCAAATTTCCTTGCTTTCAGGACCTTCGAACATGAAGCCGATGCATCCGCGGGGGTTGAAGGCTCGATCATCCTGGCCGCATCCGCGAGAGTGAGCGAACTTGGCATCGGGCGCTTCAGAACTTTAAGGTTTGCAATCCTAGACTCCTAAGTTGATATTGATTTGAGAGCTAAGTCCTACAGGGTTTTTCAATCCCGGGGTCCTCTTTTTGTCCTTGCTTAGGGGCTAATTTATGTGCTAGTAGTTCTTATCATTGTCAAATTCCTAGATCTACTTTTGCTTGTCTTCGAGAATCCATAACCTATTTTAAAGAAAACCTAAAAATCGCAAAAAAACAAATCACCTGCATCATTTCATCCTGGCATCTAGTTAGTCCCGCATCATAGGCATTTAAGCAAAGGTTATATGAACGACCATTTGTAAAGGGTTCCGTCGAGGGCGACGTACTTTGATGCAGTCCAGCGTACATGCTTGGCTTTTGTCTTATCTTCTAGTAGGGTCCCTTTGATGAGGAATGCAAGGATGGGGTCCATCCAAGAGGCTTCCCCCTCCACTTGATGGATTCCAGCTGTTTCTTCAGCAATGCTGGGGCATTGCAGGTATTCCATAAAGGTTCGATCGGAGGAGTTGGTGACAGCAGTAGCCAATCGTGACAAGGCATCCACCTGAGAGTTCTGCATTCGAGGTATATAAGAAATCTCAAAGAATTTAAGTCGAGCCATGAGACTTTGTACCTTCTACAAGTATTTGGCTAGGGTCGGATCTCTCACCTCAAATTCACCCTTCACTTGGTTCAGATGCGGGATGGGAAGCGCGGGATCACTCACAAGCATAGAAGTCACTAGTGGATTGGGTTTGCACTCAAAAACATGGAACCAGGGCGTCACACCCACTCCAATCCGGAGAAAAAGTCATAATTCAGACAAAATAATTTTTTAAATTTGTTTTCATGAGAAGAAGATACTTCATATAAGAGGGGAGGGGTGGTATTTATAGATTTATCCTAGGGTACATGACTTGAGGGCTAAGAAACCCTGACTTGTGGACCAAGAAATCCTGGTGGACCTGGTCAACAGTGGGCCTTTATCTTGGGCTGGAGCTCTCTCTTGCGGGCTTGGCGGCATGAAAGGGCCCAGATGCATGAAGGCCAGCTCTGGTTGGGGGGGCCTAGTGAATCTTCTGGTCTGCGGACTCTCCTCTTATACAAAATTTGAAGGGACTTGATCGGACTTGACTGAACTAAAAAGGACCGGACCTGACTAAGTTGACTGAACTCAATTGTCCCACATTATTACATGACTCAGTACTCAAGTAACTCAGGACTAATAGACTACAGGACTCGACAAAACTGTAATAGACTTCGGGTCCCCATCATTCCCCTGTAGTGGGGAGAACTTGACTCCATCGAGTTAGGCTCAGCAGGGGTTTGATGGAACCAAAACTAATCAAATCAAAGCAAAAGAGGCTAGGTTCAATTTCTTTTTTTTACCTTTCTTTCTTTTTTTTCTCTAAATTTTTTTTTCCAATTATTTTCTTTTATTTTTTTTTTTTTTCCCTGTGGAAACAGAAGTCAACACTGCTTATTGACTCTGCATTCACGTTCGTGCATGGAGAACTTCAGTGCTTTGATGAGCATGCCGAGCAGGGAATCGATAACCAGGAGCAGATCTGACGGGCTCTCGCATGATGATGTGCTGAGGCCAAGCCTCTCCACCTCGCGATAGAGCCTCTCTTCCATGTCGTGGTCCTTGACGATGTGGATTGAAAGGGATCTGAGCCTCCACGAGGGGCTGTGCCAGATCTTGGGCCTTGGTGGTCGTGAAGGTGTCGAAGTCATCCTCCAGCTTTTGCTGCAACTCCTTGGAGTCGGGGTCCTCAGCAGCGGAGATCGAGAGATCGATCGAGCCCTATTCGGCATCGTAGAGGACACTGGTGAGCCAGACGTGGAGGAGGATCATAGCATCGCCAGGGTAGAGGTAGTTCTGGACCGCCCACCCCACGGCGTAGGTGCTCTCATCACTCAGATCGACAGCGATCATGATCTGACGGTGGGAGCCTAGGCTCTCCACCACCTTCATTGTGGCTGAGAAGAAGAAGCACGGGGAGGATGGTTGCATCGCCTGAGCAGAGATGGGGAGCGGAGGACACGGATGGCCAGAATCCATTAGGGTCGGTGGATGTCGGTCCGTCGGACGGGAAGATCGGGTGGAGGTGATTTGAGGCGTCGATGTGGCAGAAAGAAAGAGGATCGAATTGGGCGGAGGCTGACGGAGGTGATCTTCCGGTGGGGCTCTTCGGTTAGGAAGGGCGACGATGTTGGAGGGCTCACTGCATCATCTTCCTCCTCGTGTTTGGTCGCTAGTTCCTCTCCGTTGGATGTGGTGGTGGAGCAACAATAGGGGGAAGAGAATGGTGGCTGATGATGCAAGGAGGATGCAGTTTTGTCTGACGGCAATGTCCCTGGCAATTGAAATTGGAGGTTGCACGGGATGCTTGATGGTGGTTTTATAACAGGCTCAGGGAGGAGGAAGAAGAAACCCTAATCCCTTGGGCTTTGATACCAAGTTGATGCGGGATGGGAAGCGCGGGATCGCTGGCGAGCATAGTAGTCACCAATGGATTAGGGCTTGCACTCAAGAACATGGAACCATGGCATCACACCCACTCCAATCTGGGGAAAACTCAAAACTCAGACAAAATATTTTTTTTAATTTGTATTCACGAGAAGAAGATACTTCATACAAGAGGGGAGGGGTGGTATTTATAAATTCACCCTAGGGTACATGATTTGAGGGCTAAGAAACCCTGACTTTTGGGCCAAGAACCCCTGGTGGACCTGGTCAAAAGTGGGCCTTTGTCTTGGGCTGGAGCTCTCTCTTGCGGGCTTGGCGGCATGAAAGGGCCCAGTTGCATGAAGGCCAGCTCTGGTTAAGGGGGCTTGGTGAATCTTTTAATTTGCGGACTCTCCTCTTGTACAAAACTTGAAGGGACTTGATCGGACTTGACTAAACTAAAAAGGACTAGACCTGACTAAGTGGATTGAATTAGTTGTCTCATATTATTACATGACTCAGGACTCAATTGACTTACTTCAGAATAGGACTCAAGTAACTTAGGACTAATAGACTATAGGACTCGACAAAATTGTAATAGACTTCGGGTCCCCATCAGTTCACCACCCGTTGGGAATCGAAGAAGGCCCTGATCGATTGATGCCCAGCTCATCGGCTATTCTTAGTCCTGCAAGGAGGGCTTCAAATTTTGCCTGGTTGTTTGATACCTGAAATGCAAAATGCAAGGCATACTCTAGGCTTTGTCCATTGGCATCGGCCAAGATTAAGCCCGCTCCGCATCAAGCAAGGTTAGATGCCCCATCCACATGGAGCTTCCAGGCGGGCTCCGCTTCTTCAGCAGTTCTTCCTCAGGTGTGTCGGCTAGTTATGGAGGTGCTTCCTTCCTCCAGGTACACTCCACTATGAAGTCGGCGATTACCTGAGCCTTCATGGCCGACCGAGGTTGGAAGGAGATGTCAAATTCACCCAGCTTGACAACCTACTTGGTAAGTCGACTGGAGGTGTCAGGGCTTTTAAGGATTGCCTTGAGAGGCTGATCAGTCAGGATGACGATTGGATGTGTTTGAAAGTAAGGGCGCAACCGCTTGGCTGCTATAATCAGGGAGTAAGCAAGTTTTTGCATCTTGGGATATCTTGTTTCGGCATCATGGAAAACTTTGCTAGTGTAGTAGATAAGCCTTTGCTGGTTGTTCTCCCCTATTCGGATGAAGATGGAGCTCACTACCTCATCCGATGCTGATAGATACAAGTATAGGGGCTCTCCCTCCATAGGCTTAGCAAGCAAGGGAGGGGTCTTCAGGTACTCCTTCAATGCTTCAAAAGCTGACCGACACTCGTCGATCCACTAGAAGCGATCTGACTACCATAGGGTTTTCAAGAAGAGACACTTCTCGGCCAACTTGGAGATAAAATGGCTGAGAGAGGCGATTCGGCCTGTAAGTTCCTGCATTTGCTTCTTATTGGTCGGATGCCCCATGTCAATGACGACCCTAATTTTATCAAGGTTGATCTCGATTCCTCTCTGCATGACCAGAAAGCCAAGAAATTTTTTGGAGGTCACCCTAAAGGTGCACTTAGCTTGGTTCAGCTTCATCTAGTGATGCCTCAAGGCATTGAAGGATTTTTATAGATCTTTGATATGGTCAGCTCTTCGGAGGCTCTTAACTATCATATCATCAGCATATGCCTCCATATTTTTTCCAAGTTGCCCTTCGAAAACCTGGTTTATCAGTCTTTGAAAAGTGGCTTCGGCGTTCTTCAGATTGAAAGGCATCATTTTGTAGCAGTACAGCCCTTTATCGGTGATAAAGGCTATCTTCTCCTCATCCTCCAGGTGCATTCTGATTTGATTGTACCTGGAGAAGGCATCCATAAAACTTAGAAGTTGGTGATCGGTAGTGGTGTCCACCAGTTGATTGATCTTTGGTAAAGGAAAGCTGTCCTTCGAACAAGATTTGTTGAGGTCGTCCACACATATCCTATATTTTCCATTGGCTTTCCTCACCATTACAATATTTGCCAGCCAATCAAGGTAATGGGCCTCTCTGATGAAGCTAGCATCGAAGAGTTTCTTGACCTCTTCATCAATCGTTCTTTGTCTTTCAGGGGCGAAGCTCCTCTTCTTTTGTCTGACAGGCTTGTAAGTTGGGTCCACTTTGAGCTGGTGGGTTTTGACTTCCGATGGGATGCTTGGCATGTCCGATGCTGACCAGGCGAAGACATCGGCATTATCCCATAAAAAGCTGACCAACTCCAACTTGGCCTCTTCGCTGAGTGTGCTTCCAATCTGCAGGACTTTAATGGGATCGTCCTCCCAAAATGGCATGAATAGGATCTTCTCAATCGGTTATCCATTGCAGTCAGCTTCAACCCTGGGATCAAGTTGTTCCAAGGTGGAACGGTCTTCGGATTGCCTATCCTGGATGGTCAGACACTGCCTAGCCATTTTGCGGTCTCCCCTCATTACTCCGACTCCATTCCGGATCAAAAATTTTGCTAGCAAGTGTGATAAGTAGACACGATGGCCCAAAATTTGTTAAGTGCTGGCCATCCCAATATGGCGTTGTTAGCTGAGGTCGTGCATACGACCATGAAATTGATGGGGAGAGTCTTTTGAAAAGGCTCTGACCCAATTATAATGGGCAGAGTTATTTCTCCTTCCATGCCGATGGAGTTCCTCCTGAATCCTATCAATGGCATTGGGGATTCTTGCAGCCTGGCTCTAGGCAGGTTCATTCTGACAAAAGTATCATACAATAAAACCTCTGTGGAGCATCCATTATCTATAAGGATCCATCTTACATCATAGTTGGCAATCACTACCGATACAACCACCGGGTCATTCCTAGGGATCTGGCCTCTAAGAGGTCTTTGTCGGAGAAACTAATTACATTAGAACTCTGGGGCCTCTTTACAATGTGTTGGTCTCCGTCACTCCCCTAGTCGGACCGATGGTAGAGCATACCCACATTTCCATCGGTGGGGTGTTGGTTGGGCAGCTCTATTTCTTCTGGGGGTCCTTGACAGTTGAGGTTTTAGCCCGATTCCTCTGGGGTGAAGTACTTATGCAGGTACCCCTGCCTGATCAGATCTTCGATCGCGTCTTTCAGCTGGAGGTATAGTCTTCAGTGCTGTTCCCATGGTCAAGATGGAACCAGCAGTACTTGTTCCTATTCCTTGATGCGGAGGGGCTTTTCATCGGGCGAGGCCTTTGCAAGAAGGTCTCATTCTCTATCTCCATGAGGATTTTCTCCCTCGAGAGGGAGAGAGGAGCATAAGTCTCGAACTTCTTGGGGAAGTCCTTCGGCTTAGGGCTATGGCATCGGGCCAAGTTGATGCCATCGCTAGGAGGTCAGACTTCGGAAGCCTTGTAGCTCCGCTTCTTGGAATCCAACCTCCTATCATCCTGGCATCGGCTTGCCACTTGCTGGTGCGGGCACCAAAGTCCGGAAGAGGCTTCAATCTAATTCAATATAGCATTAATTCTTTCATGTCTTGTAAATAGAGTCAGTTTATTTCTTTAATTAAATTTGAGTCATGTAATTAGAGTAGGTTTATTTCAATTTGGCTTCTTTTGAGTCTAATTAGGATCAAATTGGTCTTGTAATTATTAAGTTTAGTAGTTGAGTCCAAGAAAAGTTTGAAATTGAGCAAGCTCAATTGAAGATGGAATGCACTCAACCACTTCAACCATTTAAGCCAAAGAGCCACCTCAGCAAGCCATGTGGGATGCCATGTTAACCCCCCAACCATGTGGAGTACACCTTAGCAAGCCAACTCATCACACACCACATCACCAAGGATTCAAATTCAAAGTGGGTGGCCAAGGAGCTTTACTCTTCCACCATTTTAGCTAGCTATCCCATAAAATTTTCCATGTAATTTGAATCCCACCCTTATATCTAGAAACCTCCCATGAAAATCACCTTGTAATTTGAAATTTCAAAAGTCCTTGGAGGCTTATAAATCTACTCCAAGTTCTCTTATAAAGGATTGATGAATTTGAATGAAAAAAGGAATGTTTCTTCTTCCATTTGGTGTTATCCAATGTCCTCCAAGAGGGGGAGTGGGTGAGAGACCCTTAGTTACTTCAAGAGAGTTCTTCTTCCATTCCATTAGCAATTAGCAAGTCTTATAATCCATCCAAGCTCTCCATCCCCAACATCCAAGTTGCAAGAAGATGCATTCCAAGAGGGCCGACCAAGCTTTTTCAAATCCAATAGCTTCTTCTCAACTTCAACCATGAATACCATTGTTTCCTACCTTTCATGTTATTTCTTAACTCTGCTATGTTTTGTGTAGGATCCCTGGGATATCCAGGTTCCAAAGAAGAGAGTCTTCCAAGGCAAGAAACAGAGACTAAAAGTCCCGATATCTGAAGGAATCACCCTGTCATTCAAAGACTTCGTCCTTGAGTGTATCTTTTCAAACCCTTGAGATATTAATGCTTGGTTACCCCACTTATAATGTTTTTCTAGATCTGAAATGTTAACTTAATTAAGCCCTATCCTGTGTGGTTTCCTAACCACGAAGATCCATTCCCCTTTAATATTATGAAAGTTCTCATTCAGGTTTAGTTTATATGCACAATTCCTTCATGATAGTTTCATTTCTTTTATATGGAAAGTAGCCTTGCTTTACTTCATTTCTTGTTTAATTCTTATTGTCTCCTCTTAGATTGCATCATTTCATTTCATCCCACATCACTTGTTCTTCTGTCATGGCATATTTCTGTGCTCGGGCCAATGTTCAGAGTAGCTTGTCGGGAATTTTTTGTTCAGGAAAAAGGTGAGCTTGGATAATCGTAGCCCCTTCTTGAAGGCCGACATAGCTACATCTTCATTGAGATCCGGGACCTTCATGGCTGCTGAATTAAATCGGGCCATGTAATCCTGAAGGGTTTCTCCTTCCTTTTGCTATATGAGGAAGAGGCAGTCCTTGTTCCTTGGGGCCTGACTGCAAGTCCTGAAATGAGATAGAAAGAGTTTTTCCAATTGGGGTAAGGAGTGAATCATACTTGGTCAGATGGTGGAGAACCACATCTGAGCTGCCTTCTTAAGTGTTGCAGGGAAGGCAATGTAGTGAAGGGCATCGAAGGTACCCTATACCATCATGTGGGCCTTGTAAGTGCCCAGATGTTCTAGTGGGTCGGTGGTGCCATCGTGGCATCCACTTGAGGAATTTTGAAGTGGCGGGGGATAGCTTCTCCCATGATTTTGGTGGAGAAAGGCGGGCGAGAGTCGTAACCTATGCCCCGTCGACCTTTTACTGATCGACCAGCTCAGCGATCTGCTCCTCCAAGCACTGGAGCTTGCTGGTGTAGTCTCTCGGGTCCTCGCTGCGGTGCTGATCACCATCAGGAACTGAGTCTGTGAAGGAGAGTGAAGCGGACCTCGCTCTCTTTTGGTGTGGGCACGGACCTCTGATTAGGGTTTCAATTTTTGGATCTTGTAATAAGGCATCAAGCCTAAGCATTGTAATTTTTTTTTAGTCATGAATTTAGTCTCAATTGTTTTTGTTTAGTCCTGTACCTTGACCAATTTGGTCAAGCTGTATCTATGGGTCATGTAATGATTCCAGTCTGAGTCTGTTTGAAGATTGGGCCCAAGACTGAGTGGTCTTCAAGTCTAGTCCAATTTGTAATGGGTCAAGCCATCTCCCAAGCCATGAAAGATGCCACTTGGCACTACCTCATCCATCCCATGTGGTGCCACATCACCTTGACATGTGGGCGGCCAAGGCAAGAAGGGAATGCTAGAATTTTTGGGCACCATTCCTTGATTATTTCCTCCCTTTCCTCCCCCTATCAAGCCTCTTTCCAAAGGAGCTATGGGCAGCCAAGGAAGGTCAATAGGCAATGAAGACATGATCCTTGTTTCAAGCCCCAAATCAAGACTTCTTCCTAAAGTGCTTGGTCGGCTATGGAAGAAAAGCATTGACCCTCAAATCAAGAAGACAACTCCCTTGTTTCAAGCCCCATATCAAGCCATCTTTCCAAAGTGCTTGGTCGGCTATGGAAGAAAAGCATTGACCCTCAAATCAAGAAGACAACCCCCTTCTTTTAAGCCCCAAATCAAGCCACAAGACCTTGGTCAGCCAAGGGAAGAAGAAATTTGAATTTGGGTGCCCTCTTCATGAAGCTTTATATTTTTTGAAATTTGAATGGATTTTAAGGTTCCTATATAAAGGGCCTTACCCCTTCCTTGTAAAGTTGAATGTTGATGAATGAAAAAAAAAAGATTTGAGTGCTACTCTTCTACTTAGTTTCCTTCGTTCCTTAAGAACGTCGATCTCTGTAAGGGAGCACCTTCGCCTTCGGGTATCGAGAGGTGTGAGGCCTCAAGTTACCTTCTCTTCCACCAATCCATCTTCCATCTTCGAGTTTGGAGGCCAACTGGATGATCCATCTAGGCACCTAGCAAGAAGACCCACAATCAACATCATCTTCAACCTTTCTTCCTTTATTTCTTTTTGCTACTTGTTGATTCCTAATCCTTCCCTTGATTGCTCGCAGGTCCTCCAGGCACCACGAACATGGAATCGGTCTCCCTTGCCTTCGAGACCTTCGGATGGAAAGCTGGTGCATCTACGGGGATTGAAGGCTCGATCATCCAAGCAGCATCCGCGAGAATGAGTGAACTCAGCATCGGGCTCTTCAGGGCTTTTAAGGTTTGCAACCCTAAAACTCCTAAGTTAATATTGATTCAAGAGCTAAGTCCTACAGGATTTCTCAATCCCGAGATCCTCTTCCTATCTTATTTAGGGATTTACTTGCTTGCTTGAATTTTTTTTTATTGTAGAACCTTAGATCTACTTTTTGTCTATCTTCGGAAATCCTAAATCCAAAAAAAAAAAAACTAAAAATCACAAAGAACAAAATCACTTACATCATTCCTCTCATCTTGCATCTAGTTAGTCCCGCATCATCTTTCCATCAGCGTGAGCTCCGTGAGACCTTCAGGGCTCCGAGACTAGGTGGGATCGGAATTGGGATGCTTCCTGCTGTTGGCTTCCCCTGGCAGCAGGCGGATGATTGGTTTGGGATGCCACAAGTGGATGCTGCTTGTTGTTGGCCGCATCTTGGAGGTTCTGGACCATGATAGCAAGGGTGTCGATGCGGTTCAGAAGGGTTTGGAACTGATGTTGTCCCAAGGTGATGGTAGGTTGGGTGATGTCATTCTTCCTGAGAGGTTCTTCCGATCTTGACAAGGAGTGACCTCTCCTGACGGAGGTATTCTACGCTCTTCCTTTCACCATTGCTTTACTTGGCCATGGATTCCTCCTTTTAGAGAAGGGAAACAAGAACGAAGGTTCAGCCCTTCCTCTAGTGCCAAACTGTTGCTGCCGAATCTCCCAGACTGAGTTCTTCTGGCTTGGCGGAGCGCTTCTCTCGTTGTTCCTGCAAAAGAAGTCCCACGGGCCGGTGGTGTTCTGATGGGGGACACTCCGATGGCTAAGTTAGCAAGAGGCTTAGAGCAACAAGATGGAGAAATTAAAGAGGAGATAGCTCGTGGAGAAGGAAAAGTGCCCTTTGTTAGATGTATGCCCTGAAAGCCATGTTGGCTTGACACATTTTAATTTTAGGGCATGAACTTTGTACTTAATTTTTCTTATTAATTAAAAGGACATTAGTTTCATTCATATTGTTGTGTCTATGACTCATCCATGGAGTTAATGGATAATGACACATATTCTCAAGGGTTGAGAATCTGAGATATGTGTCTTTATAGATTAACTCTTAAAGGCTCCCGATTGTTGGAATATCATGAGGACCGTGATTGATCCATTAAAATCGGTGCATAGATCAAATTACCTTTCTGGGTAGATGAGTTTCTGACCTATAGTATGGTAACATTGGAGTGAGAGTGCAGGTAGTTGATAGAGATCAACGGTACTAAGCATGACCAAGTACAGGAAGATATACGGATGACTACTCAGTAGTTGATAACTTCCTGATGCTACAATTATGTGAATAGTTCTTGATCTAGAGTATCTTGGCTACTCATAATAAGGTTGCTGTTGTTTGATAGCACAATCACATGGTTCCTATCCATACGGGACCTTGCAGTGTTTGTTGGCTACAATAATTTTATTGTAGGAGTAGGGTGTTCACTTGTAGGCATCTATCAGCCTTAGTAGTAAGGTATAATCCTATGCAAGCTTAATGAGACTAAGTCCATAAGTCTATGGCCATAGCAAGGTGATAATGAAAAGGTATTTTTATTAGTATCACAATTGGACTTGAGTTGATTAGGTTAAGTATATGACTAATGGATTTGACGAGTATCCGTAACCAACATCATGTCGGGATTTTGATAGAGGAACCGAATCACATAGTAACTACACCTAGGGGTTCCAATCTTATTTTGCTGGGTTGCCACTACATACTGCTAGGTATCACTGGTGGATTCTGAGAGCCCGTTAGGATCATTCTCGGATCAATGATCCTAATTAGGGTTGAGATGAAATTATTTCAGTCCATCGAAAGGAGTTTCGATGATGTATAATAAAGATTATAGCATGTCTCATTACCAGATAGGATAGGATCTGAGGGGTCACACACATTAGGAGCTCAAGTAACCAATCAGCAAATCAATTTGGACCTAATTATAAGTGTTACAATTAATATTTGACCTAATTGTAAATGTTACAATTAATTGATTATGGATTAATTGCTAATTAAATTAGATTAGATTTAATTTAACTAAGTTAGACTCAATAAATTAATCCTAATTGATTCTGGTCAATGTTCGCTACGAAATGGTTTGAGCAGATTTAAAATCGGTTTCAGTTTGACTGTAAAATCATTACATTTGGACCAAGACCTAGAGTCCAGTTAGACTGGGACTCTCTCTCCATGTCTCCCCCACCATCCACATGCCTACCTAGTGGGCCCTTGAGTTTGGGCGACAAATGAGATGGGGCATGAAAACAAGGCGCTAATATGAGATTGGCTTGAAAAATATTAAGAGAGGGAAGAGTCCGCTTCCACTCCTCTTAAATCCTAGCCAGTTCTCTTCCACTCCTCTTAGATCCTAGCCAGATAAAATGAAACACTGGTCTTTTGTTTCATTGAGATGGGAGACATTAAATTTAAATTAAGGAAGAAAGGTGGCTGACCAAGATATCTGATTTTTGGCATGAAGAATTATTTCTTTTCACCATGAATATTTTTGCTTGGCCGTGAGCTTTCTTTTAGGGCATTTTTCCTGAGGTTCTCTCTCCTAGCGCTAAGTTCTATTCTTCTCCCTTTATTTATTTTTTCTTTTTTTCTGTGAGATCTAGAGAGATGCCCTACTAGAGAAAAGAGAGAGAAAAGTATCCAAAGGTCTTGCATAGTCCGATTTGAAAGACAGAAGTCGAAAGCCGGTCCGGATTCGGATCGACACAGTTCTTAAAGTAGGTGATTTGCTGAAAGAGGAGAGGGCTGCAAGGATCTAGTAGTCCGGTACCCTCTAGACTCGCTTGTGAGAGCTTCGTGTGGATACCAGCAGAGGCTGGGCAATTGCACGGCTCCGACAGTATCTCGGCTTTGAGTAGTAGATCTGCATGCTTTTCAGAGCAGGCCAGGATAGTGATCCAAGTAAGTATTTTATGCTTAAAATAATTTTTATTTCAGATCTAAAATATTTCTCATGTTTTTTAGCATGTTAGGAATTTATGATAAATAAATTAGATTTATTTATGATTTGCATGATTTTATATCTCTTCCGTTGGTCAGGCTTTTGATGCTTGATTTTATGCAACATACTTTCCTGTTCCTGAGAGAACTCCAACACCCTTACCCTTCAGAGTCCCCCATTTACCTTATATAGGCATGGAACGTTACCAGAATCTGTTATGGGTATGGCTGGGTCTGATTTGCCCCTAGGAGAATCAGGGTGGTGGCCAGGTGGCACCAGGATGTAGCCACGCGTGGGATCTATTGTAACAGAATTTTGGTAGCAGTTGGGAGGGGCTTCTGGAGCCTTCTGATCAGTATGGGTCTGGCTAAAATAGGTCAGTCGGACCTCGAATGGGTCGGCAGGACTTTAAGTGGATCAGCTGACCTCTAGTGGGTCGGTCGGATCTCTGCTGAAGCAGGTCAATCGGACCACTAATAAAGTGGGTCGGTCGGACCACTGATGGAGTGGGTCGCTCGGACCTCTGAAGGATTGGGTCGGTTGGCCCTTAAGCCGGTCGGTCGGATCTCTGTTCCGATTCAAAGAAAAGTTGATTGGGTATAACAGTTCTTATGCCTCTACCTAGGGCAGTCAACACCTTGGCGTCCCTCTAGAACCTTTGCATAGGAGGGAAGGAAAGATCATGAGCGGCTAAGGAATTCCTATCTTTAAGGAGTAGATGATGTTTTTGGTATTTATATTTTATATTTATTTTTATGTAATTAATGCTTTATTGTAATGTTTGCTTTTCATGAATAAAATTATTTTTCATTACTTCAAGTAGTGTTTTGCATGTCTAGACTATAGTTAGATTTTAGAATAGCCTATGACTATGTAGAGACGAGTTGAGATTGATAATTACATTATACATACATATAAAAATATTAATTTAATAATTAAATTATCTTTATTTATTTAGAATTGATATTTTTATACATATTTATAGAGAAAACATTGCCAATACAAAGAGCTCAATTTATGGGATCGAACAAAATAAATTTGAAGTAAATTGGACGTGAAATGAGCTCGAAATTAAATTTCAAAGGAATAATACAAAATTGCATGACTATTAGAGCAACCGATCCACCATGGATCGGCTGAATGGTCTACAAAAACTCTAGTGGTCCACGAACAGCCATTGAAGTTGGTACACAGTGCATAGCCATGGACCAAAGGAAGATTTCAGCCACTCCACTTGATTTCCTTACTCCCGGCACCACCCTCCTCTCAAGCTTGTCCCCAGCCATCTTTTCCATCCCATTGCAGCCCCATGAAGCAAGGAGATCCATAGCCATGAGAAGAGCCCTGAATGGGAAATCTTGAAGAAGGCACTGTTGAATCTGGTGATACAACCACTGATGGCAACGAATTGTGTACTAGCAACTCTGGCAAAGCTCCCTGAGCATGAGCAATAGCACCGACAAGGGATCTTGGAAGGTAGCTATCAATGGTAGAACTCCAAAGAAGATCACGATGGTTCTAGCAGCTCCAGCGAGGCTCCAACGACTGCTCTTGGCAGTGCACGGGCAAGGCCAACAAAGCTTTAATGGTGAAGTTCAGTGTGATGGTGGCAACGACACAAGGGGAGTTGGTGGCAGCATTGGATGATTCCAAAACCATCAGTGGAAGGGATAGCATGGATCTTAGAGCAGTCAAAAGGCCCATGTTGATCTCCTTGTTGTGGTTGATTTTTAGACCTCCGATGAAGATCCGACGGCAACCCCAACCCTCAACCAATCAAGCATTGAGTTGGAGCAGGACTCTACAGTTAAATTTAACTAGGAATTGGGTTTACCATCTAACCATTGAGTCCTATAAAATTAAATCTTAGCCACTCCTTTGAGTCTTTTATTTAGTCCCACACTAGAAATCCATAAAGACCTCCCCGTGTTAAACCCTATAAAAAGGCTCCTATGCTTCTACCTGGGGCAATCAACTTCCTGGAGTCCCTCTAGAAACTTTGCATAGGTGGAGAGGAAGGGAAGATCATGAGTGACTAAGGAATTTTTGTTTTTGGGGAGTAGACTTGTCTTTGGGGAGTAGATAAGATTTTCATTATTTATATTTTATATTTTTCTTTATGTAATTAGTGCTTGATTATAATGTTTGCTTTTCATAAATAAAGTTTTTTTTTGTTACTTCAAGTAGTGTTATGTATGTCTAGACTATATTTAGATTTTAGAATAGCCTATGACTACATAGAGATGAGTTGGATCCCAAAATATGATTAATGCTTAGCGAGATAGGCTATGCTCAGAATTTGATTATAGAAAATTTTATTTATATAATTAGAGACTTTGAATACCCTATGGCTATTAGGATGGATCAATGTCCGTATCCAAGGAGATAAGCTAGGCTCAGGAATCGATCATAATTTAATAATTACAAATTGAATGAATACTTAATATAATACTAAATATCGAATCAAAACCCAAGACAACTTTCATATTAATTTCTTGCATAGTTTAATTCTTGTTCTTAGTATAATCATATTTTTACTCTTCTATCTCTCTAACCTAATTAATCTTTAATAAAATAATCCTAAAAATGAACATAACCCTAACTGATCCCTGAGGATATGATCCGACTCATCCTAGCTATAGAGTTGAGTTGGTGAATTATTTTTGATTGCTTACGATAGTGACCAGTGATCCCAAGATACGATTCATGCTCAGCAAGATAGGCTATGCTTAAAATCTGATTATAGGAGATTTTATTTATATGATTAGAGACTTTGAATAGCTTATGGCTATGTAGAGTGGATCAAGGTCTGTATCCAGTGAGATAGGCTTTACTCAGGGATCGATCATAATTCTGTAATTATATATTGAATAAATACTTAATATAATACCAAATACTGAATCAAAATCCAAGACATCTTTCATATTAATTTCCTGCTTAGTTTAATTCTTGTTCTTAGTATAATCGTAGTCTTACTCTTTTATCGCTCTATACTAATTAATCCTTAACAAACTAATCCTAAAAGTGAATATAACCCCAACTAATCCCTGAGCATACCATCTCGACTCATCCTAGCTATAAAGTTGAGTTGGTGAGTTATTTTTGACTATCTACGATAGCGATCAAATTTTGGCACCATTGCTAGGAAGTGTTGCACAGTTAGTTCATAAAAAAAATGAAACACAAAAAAAATTCATAATTTAATAGGGTTTTCTTTATTTTAGAGACTTAAACTAACTTGTTTTGACATTTGTTTGCACTGCATTGCATCTATATAAATCATCTTAAGAGTACTAATCCCTAAACATTATAAGGTGGGGATTTCATCATCCTTTCTTAGCCCACAAACCACCATCCTTATCATGCATTGACCTAAGCCTTTAATTAAAATCAATTAGATGTTGACCCCTAAGGACTTTCAAGCTCACTAGGACAAGGGACCCTGAGAGTTAGACTAGCTCAAAATTAACTGGTTCACTGGTGTCTAAGGAAAGGGATTCAAGGATGATGTAGCCCTGAAAGAATGTGGTTCTTTAATTGGATCCATTATCTAACCTATCTAATTAATTTAGTGTCTAAGGAAAGCAACGGGAGACCCCCATCGACCTTACCCTAACCTAGCCAGTGGCTAGTTACTATCTAACTTTGAAGGCTCGAAGGTGACCATGGAATAGTTAGGAGCTATCTAGAATTAGGGAACCCTAGGATAGAGAGTCCATTGGTTGCAACTTTTTTGTAATTAACCTAGAACTTTAATTAATACTGCTTCTCTATCTCTCTTAGCTTTAAGACTCCTTTGGCTATCACATCTTTAGACCTTTTCTCTATCTTTCTTTTCTCTCCCCCCTTTTTTCTCTTTAATAAAAAAAACCAAAATCATAAACCGGGGCTAGATACACATATTGAGACCAATCCATAATGCCAATTGAAAGAATACTTCACTCCATCATACACATATTCTCCATGTATTCAAGCACCTCATATAGAGGCAACCTAGTATGAGATTAAGTCCAGTGTCATACAAATGCTACAATCCTTCTATGGACTTAATCAAGAGGATCCATACAAATATCTGGGTGAATTTCTTGAGATATGCTCTACTATTAGAATTCAAAATCTATTTGATGAGGCCATTACGTTAAAATTATTTTCCTTCTCACTTATTAAGGACAAGGCCAAATATTGGCTATGTTCATTAGAGTCCACGACTATTTCAACCTAGGACCAACTACAAAAGGAATTTCTCAAGAAATATTATCAAATAGGGAAAATAAATCAGATCCAAAAAACCATAACTAGTTTTTCCCAACTGGAAGGGGAGATGTTCTATGAAACTTGGGAGATGCTCAAGGAACTTATCCACAAGTGTCCACTCATGCCATACCAAAATGGCAACTAGTCCACTACTTTATGATGGATTGTCAGAAAAGCATTGGTAGATGGTTGATGCATCCTATGGTGGGACATTCTGGCTTAAAAGTGAGCATGAGGCCTAGTAATTTTTTAAGACCCTGAGCGAAACTCCTCGCACTACATGTCTATCACATCTAGAGAAACTCCTAGACTAAACTCTAAAAGAGGTGAAATATATGAGGACAACCACTCTATAGACATCAATAGCAAAGTGGATACACTATCCCAGCCTATGGGTATACTATCCTAGAAATTCAATTGATTCTTGCAAGTCAATCACACCTCTTCCCCATGTGCATAGTTCTAAGATGTTTGTATTATTTGCTTAAGTCCTACCCACACTATAAGTGATTGCTTAGCAGCTCATCAATTTCCTGAGCTTGTACAAGAACAAGCCCATCCAACCCGAATCCATACTGTTCCTAGATAAGAAAATGATCGGTACTCAAATATTTATAATCTAGGTTGGAGGAATCACCTAAATCTCTCGTGGAAATATCAACCCATGGTCAACTCAACTTCTCATAGACCTAATCACCAGTACGATAATATACCATATCCTCAGTTTCATGAAGCCCCATAACCTTCTCCTAGTCACTATAGCTCTAATTTTGAGGAGAAAGTTTTACAAGCTTTGGCTAGACTAGAAACCAATTCTCAAATCCTTGACTCCCACACACAATCTATAACTAAGCTAGAGTCTTGATGTGGGATAGATGCGTGGGGTAGGATCGTTGGCAAGTGTAGAAGTCACCAGGGGATTAGGGTTTGTCTAGAGGAAGATAAAAGAGGGCAAAGGGTTCAGAAAGATAACTGGGTTCATACAGATTCCCTGAGGGGACAAGCACACAGCAAAGGGCTCACACAGATGCCCTAGGAATCACACAGATACCCAGAAAAGAAAGGGAAGGGATCACACAGATACCCTGGGCTCACATAGATGTCCAAATCAGGGATCACACAGAAATCCTGGAAAGAAGGGGAAGGGATCACACAGATACCCTGGGATCATACAGATGCCCAAATCAGGGATCACACAGAAACCCTGGGATCGCACAGATCCTTCACACAAAATAATAGAAATTTTATTCATCCATGGTTATTTTCATACATGAAAGGGGGTCCTTTTATAGTTGACTCTAGCCCTTGGATTACATGGAATGAAAAGCAAAGAGAGAAGGTGTCAACATGCTGCCTTAGGGAGGATTTGCATAAATGGAAGTGCCACAAGTATTCCATAAAAGGATGGTCAACATAAGCAATTAAAATCTCATGAAAGAGGGAAGGAGAGTGGGCACCCAAATTGATGAGGGACAGATGGGGGTAGGATCGTTGGTGAGCCTAGAAGTCACCTGATTAGGGCACCACTATTTTTTTTTGTATTTTTTTTTAGGGACGGTGAAGGAATAATGGGGATGTAAGACTTAAGGTTTGGAACTATGGACTTTGGGACTCACACTAATGAAGAGACCTCTCACCTCTAAGGCATTCCACCCTCCTCAATACTTAGAGGTGTTAGGATGAATCTCAAAAATCATGAGAGGATAAAGAAAATGGAATGGGAAGGGGGATAACTAGGGCCTTACGCCCCTCGATGCCCGAAGATGAAGGAATAGAAGAATCACTCTTCTAGAAACTAAATTATTCTCCAAACTATTTTTTACAAATGACTGAGGGTGGTATTTATAAACTTGTCCAACCCTCATTTGAATTTGAATACAAGATAAAAAGATAGGGATGATTCAAATTCAAATATAAGATAGGATAAGATAAGCCTATCCATATCTCAATCATAACCAACAAAATCTTAATTCAAATTTCAAATAAAAGATAAATCCTAAATTTATTCTAGATATCCTTTGAGATTCGTGCAGCTCCAAGATTCATGCTTACTCCAGGATCCATGCTGGTGATGTCCCCATCATTCCCCTGAGGTGGGAAAAATTCGACTCCGTCGAGTCAGGCTCAGACTCCAGCTGCAGCTAGCCATGAGATTATTATTATTATTATTTCCTTAGCTTGCTCTGAGATCCATGCATCTCTGAAAGTCATGCAGCTCTGAGATTTATATGGCTTGGAGATCCAAGCTTCAATATTTTTGGGACTACTTTGAGATCTGTGCAATCTTGAGAACCGTGCTGGACTTGAACTCGGCAAGTAGAAGCCGACTTTGCCCTGAGAAGCATGTAGAAGGACCCTGCTTTCATGTTCATGCCATGGGCTTCTTTGCTTTGATGGGCATGCGGAAAACTAGAATAGGGGTTTTGATCCTTGGAGGGGCAAATCCGGTGGGCTCTCCTCCGACGACAGAGCTGGATTGGTGGCGGTGGCACGGGGACCTGGTGGCGTGGCCCTGTCCCGGCGATTGGTAGCGGCACGATGGTGGATTTGGTGATGGCAGTAGGGAGGAAAATGGTGGCACGGGGTGGAGGAGAATCTTCAAAACGGAAGGGATGATGGCACGGGAGGGTGCAGCGATTCTTCCTTGGTTCAGATGGAGGTGGAGTCAGGGTCATCGGCAAGGCTAAGGTTGTAGTCGCTATGGGAGGTGGGGTTGGAGAGGGTGTCACAGGCAGCCTGGAGGATCTGGCGATGAGCGATGAAGGCCTCCGTGCTGAAGCTAGATTGCAGGGGCTTGGTAACGTAGCCTCAAACGCTAGCCTTTATCTTGAGAGGACAAGCCTTGTCTCAATAAGACAAGCCTTGTCTTGAGGGGAGGGAATGAAAAATAGTAAGTTAGGTTTTCAATGGGAAATCTGATCTTTAGCATCAAATCATCGATGCCTTTTATAGAGTAGGTAGGGATGCCTAATATTCCTCTTCTATAGCCTTTGATCTGTCAAATAACAAATCAAATAAGACCCTTTATTAAGGAGTCTTATCTTGAAGAGACATGATCCTTCTTGTGCCAAGAGACAAGACTTTGTCTCTTCAATTTCTAGCCAATCTATTCTTCTACCATGTGGCAATAACCGGTTGCAGGAAAGCCAAGGGGCATGAATAGAGAAGTGAAGCATCAGAGAATTTTAAGATACTTAAAACAGAAGGACTCTGGCTTCTCAATTTGGCACCAACAATGAAGGGACACATCCCTTCATTATGCGCATTCCACTTTCACTTCACTTCCCACCAATTTGACTAGTCAATGCCCTTTAACATGGATTGGAGATGAGGGAGGAGTCCCTCGGGACTCTATCCTATATTTGTGATTCATCAGCAGAAGGACTCTTGGTCCTTCTGCACACCAAATTGGCATGAAACCAAATGGCACATTAAGAGTCCACGCCAACATGGACTCTATCACAAAAGCAATATAAGTCTTAATTAATTTAGATAAAAATTGAAATAGGTTATCCTAATTAAGACACAATCCAATTTAAGTCCCTCTTAAATTGGTTAGCTCAATTAGCAAGCAACTAGACCCAATCCAATTGGGTTAGGAGTTGGGCTAGCCAACATATGCTAGTATGTCAATTAGCTAGCCAATTAGGATCCCATGACCCTAATAAAAATATAATTGACTTCCTTGGCCAATTTCCTAATGTGTGTGACCCTTTGGGTTTTACATCTATAAATCCTTTGAATGATTTTGATGATAACAAAACATTGGTGCATGCACTTGAGTAACTAACTACTTTTTAAGTGCTTTACAAGTTTTTGTAGGATGATTTTAATGCTCAATCACAACTCCTACAACCTTGTTATATGTCATCTGTAGTGTTGTAAATGTATCATGTAAAGAATCCAAAGAAAAATTATAGTATTCATAAAAATGGGTTGCTTCTATGTATTTTTCAAGCTCAAAATTTTTTAGAATCTGTTGTTAGTTGAGTTGGAAAATGTCTTGAGTGATTAAAAGCTGCTAGATGATTTCTGGAGAAGAGTTGAAGATCTTATAGAAAATTCACTCAAGCTGACTTGAATAAGGAGAGTCGACTCTAGTTCTTGGCAGGCATGAAGGATTCTGGCGTAGACAGATCCGAGCAGACTCGTCCATAGTATCATTTCTTGAATCAGATAAGCGAGCCAACCCAAAAGCAATCCAAGCTGACTCAATCATTCAATCAAGCATCCAAGTTGACCCTTCAGTAATCCGAGCTGACTCCTCTAGAGTCGAGGACAAATTAGTTTTGAAAGAACAAGCCAGGAGAGCTGACTCTATTGAGAAGAGCCGACTCCTCCAGGGTACCATTTCGAAGACCTGAGAATCAAAGCCGACTTGACTGAGGTGACATGACTTGACTAGAGTAAGAATTCAACTATTTTGAGGATCCGAGTTGACTCGAACGTCGATTCCAGGCATGTAACGGCTAATTCTAGAACTTCATTTTTGAATTTGTAAAGTGCTCCAATGATCAAATTTGAAATCCTAATGATCTACAATGGCTATATCCACCTAAGAAAAGTACAAGACTCTATAAATGAGGAATTTGGACAACCTTTGAATAAGTTAATGAGCAGTTAATGATCATATGAGCTTGTGAGCAAGAGAGCACTATAAAGAGCATTCAAGTCAGCCTTCAAGACTTCACCAACTCAAATCTGAAGCTTGAAGCATTTATTGAAGAAGTTGAAGAAGCCATTGAAGTGCATTAAAGTGCAATTAAGAAGGCTTCTCTCGAGCTGCAACAGCAACTATTAGACAACTTTAGTTTATCAATTAGTTGCTTGTTTTTCTTAACTCTTTTATGAGTTTGTTGGTTTTTGCTGAGCCTGGTTGAAAAACCAAGCGTAGGTTGAGCCTATTGAAAAATTAAGTGTGGGTTCTTGGTGATCCTGTTCAAAACCAAATATGGGTTGTTGACTCCACTAAATGATTTTGGTGATAAGCGAAATAGTTAAGTATAATTTGAGGACTAATGATTTGCTTTAAGTGTGTTTTCACTGAAAGGATGCTCACAAAATTTGAAGAAGCCTAATTGTGTTGAAGAACCAAGTTTAAATGGAATGATTGCACAAAATAAGACTTGGACACTCAAAGAAATGGTTGAATGGATGACTAAGTCAAATGGAAACATGTTCCAGCACAAGTTTAGTAATTTCTGCACTTTTTCACTGATGTGTCGACTTAAGATGTCGACACATGATATGATGTGTTGACACATGAAGAAGATGTGTCGACTCAGGCCAGTACGCAGCAATATTTTAATTGGCATAGATCATGTGTCGACACATGAACCTTATGTGTGGACTCAAGGTGTCAACACATGGATCAACACATCGTCTGAGACTTTCAAGCCACAGAACTTGCAGAAGTTGAAGGAATAGTTGATGTTCGATACATGGATGCAACATGTCAACTCAATGTATCGACTCAACTGAGAATGTGTCGACTTAGCTAATTTTTTCAGAGAATTTGAATGAAACACTTTGAACTTGTGTCGACTCAAGAAGAACATGTGTCGACCTAATGTGTCGACACGTGAAGAGGAAGTGTCGATACATGGAGTTCTGACAACAGTAACGGCTAGTTTTTTCAAGTACAGAACTCGTCCAAATACCCTCCAACGACTAGTTTTTCAAGTGTAACGGCTATATTCTGGTTTTGAGGGCTTAGGAAGGTATTTAAAGGCTCCAAATCAAATCAAGAAAGTATGTATTGAATATCCAAAAAGAGTTTAGAGAGAAATGAAGAGAGAAGAGCCTTGATTCCTATTCATTCATAGCTCAACCACTCTCAAGTAAAAGAAAGCCTTCCAAGCATTCAAAACAATCAAGAGCATTGAAGATCATTCAATCTTGGGCATTCAAAAGGCTTCAACAAGAGCAAAGCAATGCCACATCGAGCTACATCGACTTATTTGCTTTATTATTGAAAGCTTACATTGGTTCTTTATTTTCCCATCTTATATCTTATAAAGGTTATTTGGTTAGCCTATTGAAAAATCAAGTGAGGTTATTGGAGAGCCTTGAAAATCAATTAGGTTGGTGGTTAGCCCACAAAACCACTAAGGTTCTTGGTTAGCCCGGAAAACCAAGGGAGGTTTTGGTTAGCCTTATGAAAACCAATTAGGTTCTTGGTTAGCCTGTAAAACCAAGTGAGGTTGTGACTTGTAAGCCTTGTCAAACAAGTCGGGTTTTGATTATAGTGAATTTTCAAGGAGATCTTGGGAAGTGGATGTATGTGCATTGTTGGCACCGAACCACTATAGATTGTTATGTTTGTGATTGCTTGTTCTCTCCCTCCTTGCTCTTTACATTTTGCTTATTGCTTTTAATTTCCACTGCACTATTACTTTAGAGCATTGCACTTAAATCACAGTACCTTGTTAAATTAAATTGCATATCTTGTCTCGTATAGTTTGTAATTTGTATTATCAAGCTTAGCTTTAAATTTTTAGAGACCCAATTCACCCCCCCTCTTGGGTTGCTTTCTAGGCAACAAGAGGTATCGAAGCCTTGTTCTCAGTATATAGGCTTTACCGCCTTGAGTAAAGATCTATGGCAACCCCAATTGGTACTAGTGTAGTTGAGGGATAAGTCAAATAGACCTCCATTTTTTAATGGAACAAATTATACTTATTGAAAAACTAGGATGAGAATTTATATGCATTATATAGATTATAATTTGTGTAAAGTAATTGATAAGGATCCTCATATTCCTTCGATGGTGGTTAATGGTGTTTCCATCCCAAAACTTGAAGAGGATTGGGATGAAAATGATATTAAACAATCCGAGATCAATGCTAAGGCAATGAATCTCTTGTATTGTGCATTAGATCCTAGTGAGTTCAATAGGATATCTACATGCATGTCCGCCAAAGAAATATGGGACATGCTTAAAGTTTCCCGTGAGGGTACCAATCAAGTGAAGAACATGTCAATATGTTAGTGCACACATATGAGATGTTCCAGATGGAACCAAATGAATCTATTACTGATATGT
The DNA here is from genome assembly GCA_021397845.1 of Areca catechu. Lineage (NCBI taxonomy): Eukaryota > Viridiplantae > Streptophyta > Magnoliopsida > Arecales > Arecaceae > Areca > Areca catechu. The sequence goes on from CM038043.1 coordinate 121,665,570, forward strand.
ATATACATTTTACAAATATTGTAAATGCTATAAGAAGTCTTGGAAAGTCATATCTAATGCTGATCTTGTGAATAAAATTCTTAGATCACTTCCGATGTCGCGGGATCCAAAGGTGACCGTAATTCAAGAGGCAAAGGATGTAGACAAGCTTCCACTTGAGCAGCTAGTAGGATCGCTCATGACCTATGAGCTCAACTTGAAATAGAAATCAATGGACTTGGATAAAAAGAAGAAGGGGATCGCTTTTAAATCAAATATTCAAGAAGAATCCTCGATTGATGAGTCTGATGATGATAAAGAAGTAGAAGGCAAAGAAGCCCTCCTTGCCCAAAAATTTAGAAGATTTATGAAGAGAAGGAAGTTTCCCTACAACAAGAAATTTCAATCCAAGGAAAAGGGAAAAGAAAAAGAAAAAGAGAACGAAAAGGAAAATGAGAAGGAAGTACCTATATGCTTCGAGTGCAAGAAGCCCGGACACTATAAATTTGATTGTCCTCTCCTCAAAAAATTAAGGAAGAAACTAAGGAAGAAAGCAATGATGGCCACATGGAGTGATAGCGAAGACTCCAGTTCAGAAGAAGACAAACTGAAATTATAAATCTTTGCTTCATGGCACATCAGGATAATGAAGATGTATGTTCTGACTCTGAAGTTGATTTTACTTTTGATGAACTTTGAAGTTCTTTCGAAGAACTTATGCATGAATATAAATTAGTTTTATCTGAAAATAAGAAATTAAAAAAGCATGCTAATTGTTTCTCATTAGAAAATAATTCTTTACTTAATGATGTTAGTTCTTTGAAATCTAAACTAGATGTTTTGGAAAAGAAAAATAACTCTTTAGTTATGGAAAATAATGTTTTAAAAAGGCTTAACAAAATTATTTCTAACAATGAGCATTTAAAGAAAAACAAGGATCTAGAACTTGAAAATGCTAAACACAAAAATGAACTCAAAAAATTAAAATTTTTTGTTGACAAATTTACTTATAGTTGAGAAAAGTTGAATTTACTTTTAAACAATCAAGGAGTTGTTTTTAACAAGACATGTTTAGGATATAAACCACAAAAGCAATAAAAGTATTTCAAAAACTTTTGTACCTGCATCATCCAGTATTACCTGTGTTACTTGTAGAAAATTAGGTCATAAATCATACAATGTAATTTCAGAAAAATCATGTCTTTTGGTAAAGTGTGGGTTCCAAAATGATTGAATGCTAACCCGAAAGGACCCAAGTTAGCTTGGGTACCTAAAAACAAAGCTTGATCTTATTGCAGGTGTGTCTTGCAACCAAGGAAAACAAGCAAATTTGGTATCTTGATGTAGTTGCTCAATGCACATGACTGGAGATGTAAAGCAATTCACTACTTCTCTTTAAGCTTTGAATGGAGGGAGTGTGACCTTCGATGATAATGGTAAAGGTAAAATCATTGGGATTGGTAAGGTTCATATAACTCCCAATAGTATCGGTAATGTACTTTTAGTAGATGGTTTAAAGCATAATCCAGTTTTGTGATAAAGGTTTTCAAGTAGTTTTCAAATCATCATATTGCATGATTTATAGTCCAGATTTAAATGGGGTATAATTCATTGAAAAAGGCATGGAAATATTTATCTAGTAGATCTTGATGATCTATCTTTGCCTAATGGAGAATGGAGAATGCCTTGTTGCAATGAATTCTACCAAGGAAGAGACTATTTGGTTATGGCATAGAAGGTTGTGGCATGCTAGTATGTATTTATTTCAAAACTTTGCAAAAATAATTTAGTTAGAGATTTACTTGAAATCAGTTTTGAAAAAGATAGAATTTATCAAGCATGTCAATTTGGAAAACAAGTCAAAACTTCTTTTAAATCAAAAGGATTTGTAACTTCTAGTAGACCACTTGAACTACTCCATATGGATCTCTTTGGACCAACTAGAATATCAAGTCTAGGAGGGAAGAGACATGGATTAATTATTGTGGATGATTTTTCGAGATTTACTTGGGTTTTCTTTTTAGCATAAAAAGTGAGTCATTTTCTGTATTCATAAAGTTTTAGAGAAAAGTTTCAAACAAAAAAGGTGTTTCAGTCATTTGTATTCGTAGTGATCATGGATCTGAATTTGAAAATCAAGATTTCAAAAATTTTTGTAATAAAAAAGGCATAGAACACAATTTCTCTGCACCTAGGACACCTAAGTAGAATGGGGTAGTAGAAAGGAAAAATTACACTTTAGAAGAAATGGCATGCTTGTAAAAATGACTTGCCAAGGTATTTTTGGGCTGAAGCTATAAATACAACCTGTTATGTTTTGAATCGAGTTTTGATATGCCCTATTTTAAAGAAAACTCCATATGAGCTTTGGAACCAAAGAAAACTAACTTTGAAATATTTTTGAATTTTTGGTTGTAAATGTTTTATTTTGAACAATGGAAAAGATCATCTAGGGAAGTTCGATGCCAAGTTTGATAAAGGTATCTTCTTAGGATACTCTACATCAAGCAGGGCATACAGAGTATTTAACAAACAAACTTTAGTTATAGAAGAGTCAGTACATGTTGTATTTGAAGAATCTACTAACAAATCCTCAAGAAAAGAGGATACATCTAATGAATGTGCAGGTGCTGACAAACTTCAGAAGCTGACAGTGGATGATCAAGCTCAACCAAATGAAGAAAATCAAGACAAGGATGAGAAAGAAGATGACACTCCAATGCATCAAGATCTACCTAAGGAGTGGAGGTATGCTCATGGACATCCTAAGGAATTAATCTTAGGTGATCCATTTAAAGGGTAAAAACTTGAGCTTCTATTAGAAATGAATGTGACTATATAGCTTTTATATCTCAAGTAGAATCTAAATGTTTTGAATAAGCTGAAAAAGACTCTAATTGGATTAATGCTATGCAAGAAGAACTAATATAATTTGACAGAAATAATATTTGGAAACTTGTAGAAAGACCATCTAATATTTCAATTATTGGCACTAAATGGGTATCTAGGAATAAATTAGATGAAAATGGTATTGTCATTAGAAATAAAGCTAGGCTAGTTGCTAAAGGCTACAATCAGGAGGAAGGGATTGACTTTGATGAAACCTTTGCTCCTGTTGCTAGACTTGAAGTAATTAGACTATTGTTATCATTTGCCTACTTTATGAACTTCAAATTATTTCAAATGGATGTTAAGAGTGCTTTCTTAAATGGATTTATAAATGAAAATGTCTTTGTTGAACAACCACCTGGTTTTGAAAATCATGCACATCTTGATCATATTTTCAAATTACACAAAGCACTTTATGGTTTAAAGCAAGCACCTAGAGCATGGTATGAAAGGTTAAGCAAATTTCTTATTTTCTAGAGAAAATGTTGACAAAACACTATTTTTGAAAAGGAAAGATAATGATTTATTAGTAGTACAAATATATGTTGATGACATCATTTTCGGTGCTACTGATGAAATTATTTGTCAAGTGTTTGCTAAGCTTATGCAGGGCGAGTTCGATATGAGTATGATGGGTGAACTAAACTTCTTTCTCGGACTCCAGATCAAGCAAACTTCAGATGGTATCTTCACCAACCAAGCTAAGTACATAAGAAATTATCAAAAAGTTTGGGATAGAGATTACTAAGCCAATAGGTATGCCTATGAGCCCCTCATGTAAACTAGATAAAGATGAAAATGAAAAATCTGTAGATCAAAAATTATTCAGAGGTATGATAGGTTCTTTACTGTATCTGACTGCTAGTAGACCAGATATTATGTTCAGTGTTTGCATTTGTGCTAGATATCAGTCTGAACCTAAGGAATCACATCTTATAGCTATTAAGCGCATTATTAGATATCTGTCTGGTACTATTAGTATTGGTTTGTGGTATGCTAGAAATTCTTTTACTGAATTGATTGGATATTCTGATGTAGACTTTGCTGGTTGTAGATTAGATAGAAAGAGTACTAGTGGAACTTGCCAATTTCTTGGAGTTAATTTAATCTTATGGTTTAGCAAGAAACAAACTTCAATTGCATTATCCATAGCTGAGGCTGAGTATATTGCAGCAGGAAGTTGTTGTGCTCAAATCTTGTGGATTAAGCAACAACTTGAAGACTTTGGAATCAAGTTGGCTATAAATGTGATAATACCAGTGCTATTTGCTTGACTAAAAATCCTGTTCAACACTCTAGGAGCAAGCACATTGAAATTAGGCATCACTTTATTAGAGATCATGTAGAAAACAATAATATTTTGCTTGAATTTATATGCACTGAATTTTAATTAGCTGATATTTTAACTAAACCTCTCTTGGAAGATCGATTTTGTATGATTAGAAGAGAGCACAGGATCATCAATCCATTTAATTAACTCTTTCCTCCTAATTTGACTCAAACTAGATCAATTTAACCTTATTTATGATAAATCATGATTGATCATTACTGATTTGACTCCAAAAACCTATTATTTCAATTGATTTTGATCATTCTATGAAATCCCTAATTTTTCAGTTTTTAAGTCGATGTGTCGACACATCATGTGTCGACACCAAAATGTGTCGACACATGCATGAGTCGACACATGCCCGATGGCAAACTGAGATTTTAAGGATTTTCGAACCGTTTTCCCCCAAATTTCATTCTCCTCCGAGCTGACACTTCGATTCCAGGTATCCATCCCGTTCATCCTCTCATTTTCTTGCTTTTACCCATCATTTTCTCGGATTTGAAGGTTCGACGATCATTTTTTTATTGGATTTTCACCTAGGTTTTAGCTCCTAAACCCTAGAAACTCCTTATTTCCACCAAAAATCTTGCCAAATCTTTATTTGTTGACAATGGATCCTCGCAAACAAGTCATTCGCCGATCGCGTCAGTCACAGCATGAAGAAGAGCGGAGAACGAAGGCCCGACACGAGTCTAGAGCTCCGGATCCGCTTGCATGACCGTTGTTTATACCTTCTAGCCAGATGAGCTCCAAGATAGTGGTTGGAGGTTGCCGAGTGGACTTCTCTTTCTTAGACCAGCAGCATTTCAGGATTGGAGATTGGATTAAACATGCTGGTTTAGCCTCCTTTTGTTCTCTCAGTGAGAGATACTATCGGGGGTTGATGTGAGAGTTCTACGGATCACTTGCCCGCCGATTAGATGGCTGGATTGCTCAGGTCAGAGGACGGGATATTCCAATTTCAGCAAAGATTCTGTGCAGAGTATGGGATATACCCATGACTGGATCGGTTATTGGTAGTCTGTTGGACAGAGTTAGTGGCCTTCGATGTATTTTTGAGTCTGATATCTTACCAGAGGGAGCCACTGTTCTTGCATCAAGACTATCTACGGAGATGAGACTGCTACATCATATTGTCGCCTATATTCTTCTGTCGAAGATCGGTCGTTTTGACTACATTGTCGAGCGAGAGTTGCTGGTGATTGTCTCACTGATTCAGCAGATGCCGATTTGTCTTCCTGTTCTGATGATTCATCAGATTACTGAGGCGGCATCTAGAAAGCAGCTATGCTTTCTGTATGGAATGGGATTGACTGTACTTTTCAGGGAGTATGGTGTAAGCTTCCAGGATGAGATTTATCGTACTTTGATCCATACCGATGTATATGACATCAGGTCACTACATCGCATGGGTTATCATTTAGTCTGAGGCCAGTGGACACGGAGGACATCAGGATAGGCCGAGGATAGAGCTGACATTGATGAGGACATAGCAGAGGAGGAGAGGATTCTTTCAGGTGAGGCTGGATCGAGTGAGACATAGCCTGAGACAGCAGCATAGCCAGCTCAGCCTGATCCTTCTACATCTGCCCAGCCATAGCCAGCGCAGATGGAGACTCCTAGTGTTTCAGGTAATTTAGAGGACAGAGTCAGATGCATAGAGATCGATGTTTTCATCATGAGGTAGCATCTAGACATTTTTATTGCTGAGATGAGAGAGAGCCAAATTGTCTTAGTGATGGTATTTCGGCTATTCTCTCAGCACTGTCTAGATCTTCGATGAGTGCTCCTACTGCAGACACAGTTCCTGCTTCTATTGATGTTCCTGCTCTAGCACCAACTGATGACATTGCTGATATCAACACTGGTGTTGAGACTACTGTAGGAGATGGAGGTGGAGACATAGCTGTTAGAGATGTTGATGATGAGGAGACTAACTCAGACCACTTTGATATTGCTGATCTTACGTTAGAGCCAGTTATGGAGGTGATGGATGACATGCCTGCGAGCCCAGTTGACCCATCCTTATCACCTGCTCCGATACCTGATCCATCCTCTCCAACTAGAACAATTGATGACACTCCAGTTCCTAATCCTATTCTTAGTCCTATTATTGATATACCTGTTATTGATTCACCTACTGTTGATTCTTCTTACATTCAGACACCTATCATCGAGATGCCTACACTTGATACACATATTGTAGATACATCGATACCTTCCACAACTAATATTGTTGTTCTTGATACGCCTATATCATTAGCTGTTACACCTACTTTTGATAGTCCTACCCTTCATACTTCATTAGTCACTCGAGAGCTTGGGTTTTACACACCCGGCCTTCAGCATCTAGATTCAGGCCCTACTTTTGATCGTACTCCTACTCTAGCTGTTGTTGAGATGATTCACCCGATCAGTTTAGTTCCTACGGAGGACGTAGCTTCTACCTCTACTGCTTCAGCCAGAGGTCAGACTTATATTCATCGTAGATGACGTGGACGCCGTATCCCTCCTCAGCCGACCAGGACCAGACTTCGAGATCTGTGATCATGATGGCCGCGAGCTCGATCCTTTACTAATACAGGACCGATCGAGATCGGTTCATCTTTTGATGACTCGATGTATAAGGATTAGGACATTGATATATTTCTAGATAGTTTTATATTTCTAGATAGTTTACTTTCATGCTTATATGTACTTTTACCTTTGTTATGTACTTGATATACAAGTTCATGACATATATGAAAATCTTTTTGATTACTCATTCCTATATCTTTGATGGACATGAATGCTATATCTTGAATTGCTGTCGTGAATGTGCTTCCTAAAGAAAATATTCTAAAAATAAATGTATTCCCTTTATCTACCTTTTTAATGATAACAAAAAGGGGGAGTAATTCATGATTTTATTTAAGTATAAATGTGTTTCCTTCTCCAAACTAAAGGGGGAGTAACTTTTAATTTTTGAAAACCTGAATTTATGAAAGGGGGAGCTTTACCTTTTGTCAAAGTAAATTTGATTCTCAAAACCCCTCTTTCAATGTTTTTGAAAAGATTCTCACAAATTTTGTTATGTATCATTAATTCAGGGGGAGCTTTCTTAATTGCTAAAATTTTCATTGTAAGAGTATCATGATACATGTTCTTAATGCATTTAAATAAATATCAAAGTTCTGACAAACAAGCTTAGATTCTATTACTTGTGTTTTTGAATGATTATATCTTTAAGTAATGATTGATATACTTAATGCTTTCAATATTGTGCATCTTGATCAATTCTCTTAAAGATTTACTTTTAAAGCAATTTATACTTAAGGGTTTTGTCATCATCAAAAAGGAAAAGATTGTTGACTCCATTAATTGATTTTAATGATAAGCAAAATAATTAATTATAATTTAAGGACTAATGATTTGCTTTAAGTGTGTTTTCACTGAAAGGATGCTCACAAAATTTGAAGAAGCCCAATTGTGTTGAAGAACCAAGTTTGAATGGAATGATTGCACAAAACAAGACTTGGACATTCAAAGAAATGGTTGAATGGATGACTAAGTCAAATGAAAACATGTTCCAGCACAAGTTCAGCAATTTCTGTACTTTTTCACTGATGTGTCGACTCAAGGTGTCAATGTTGGCTTTGGCTCCTTAGTTTTGATGATTAACAAAAGGTTGAGTATATGTTTGGACTAATGTTTCATTTCAAGATAAAGTTTCAGGACTTAGGTTATTCAAAAAGATTATCAAGAGTACAATGATGAAACCAAGCTTGCTTGATTTGGGAAAGAGCTCTTCTACTTTGAACAAGATAAATTTCTCATTTGGACCTTATTAATTAAGAAGTAATTGACAAAAGAAACAAAGGCTTAGAGAAACTCAAGCATGGCATGCACCTCTCCAGAGTTTCAAAAAATTTCAGACCAGAGGTCGACCCCCAGAGGTCAACACCTTGCAAAAGGTCGACCACCAGAGGTCGACTCATGAAGAAAAGAAAAGTTCAGCTAGGCCGGCACGGCAAAATTTCAGTGGCACGCACTAGAGATCGACCACCAGAGGTCGACACCTGTCCAGAGGTCAACACCAGAGGTCGACTCATCACCTGAGAATTCAAACTGGGCAGAACTATGATTTTCTGGATTTTTTCCAAAGATAAACTGGAGGTCGACTCATGAGGTCGACTCATGAGGTCGACACTTGATCCAGAGGTCGACTCATGAGGTCGACTCATGGCATAACGGCTAGTTTTTCTGAACTTTTGATTTGATTTTTAACGGCCATAAATGGCCATATTTTTGATTCTAACAGTCTTGTGGAGTTGTTTCAGCTTGAATGAGGTATTTAACCTCCACCTAACTTCAAAAAAGACAAGGAGACAATGAAAAAGAAGAGAGTGAAAGTACAAAGCCTTCAATCAATGTTAAGCCAAAAAGAGTGAGAAAACCAAGAGATTCCTTAGCCAAAAAGCTTTTCATCTTTGAGGAATCCAACTTTCAAGTCTTTGGCATTTAGTGAGGTCCAAGATTCCAAGAGAAAGGCCTGAAGAGTCTCCAACAAGAGCTACATCGAATTACTTTTGCTCAAAAAGGAGTTTGTCTTGTTTTTATTCATTGTATTCATATTCTATTTATGGTAGCCTAGTTTCAAGGGAATTTGAAACTAGTGTGAGGTTTGTTGATGAGCCAATTGTTAAAACCAACTAGGGTTGCTTGTAAGCCCGAAGCTAAAACAAGTGTGTGAGGTTTGTTGGTGAGCCAATTATTAAAACCAACTAGGGTTGCTTGTAAGCCCGAAGCCAAAACAAGTGTGTAAGGTTTTGACTTGTGATCCTTGTAAAACAAGTCGGCTGTAATCTAGAGAAGATTATAGTGAAAATTCCCAAGTGGAGCTTGGAGAGTGGATGTAGGTGCTAGGTGCACCGAACCACTATACTTCTTGTGTGTTTGCATTGCTTTACTCTTCTTTTGTTTTTTAATTGTTGTTATATTTTATTGCTTCCGTTGCACAATTACTTGAGCACTATCACTCTTCACTTTTGAACTTGATAGCACATATATTGCTTTAATTTTTAAAATACCCAATTCACCCCCCTCTTGGGCACCATATCTGGGCAACAAATGGTATCAGAGCACCGGTACTCTCTTGTAGGTCCAACGATCTTGAGTGAAAGATCATGGCCGCCCCAATTGGAATGGGTGTAGTTGAAGGACAAGCATCAAATCGCCCTCCTTTCTTTAATGGCACAAACTACCATACTGGAAAACTCGTATGCGTATTTATTTACAAGCTACAGATTATCATATATGGAGAGTAATTACTAAAGGGCCTCATCAGCCCACTCACTTGGTTAATAGCATTATCACCCCAAAATCTGAAGAAGAATGGGATGACAATGACATCAAACAAGCTGAGTTAAATGCTAAGGTGATGAATTTGCTATTCTGTGCACTTGACCCTAGTGAATTTAACAGAATATCAAATTGTATTTCCGCCAAAGAAATTTGGGATACACTTGAGGTTACCCATGAGGGTACACACCAAGTGAAAACCACAAAGGTGAACATGCTCATTCATACGTATGAGATGTTCAGGATGGAACCAACTGAAAGTATAAGTGAAATGTATACTAGATATACCAATATAGTAAATGGTATGAGGAGTTTGGGAAAAATTATATCTAATAGTGAACTGGTTAACAAACTTCTCAGGTCTCTTCCGGCTTCATGGGATGCGAAAGTAACAGCCATAGAAGAAGCCAAGGATGTCAATACTCTATCTCTTGAGCAGCTTCTTGGATCACTGATGACTTACGAGCTTTCACTAAAGCAGAAGACTGTGGACAATGACAAGAAAAAGAAAGCCATAGCCTTCAAGTCCACTACAAAGGAAGAGTCAAGTGATGAATCAGAAGAAGAAGCTGATGATGATGAGACAGCCCTCATTACAAGAAAATTCAAAAGATTCATGAAAAAGAAGAAAGGCTTCTACAAGAAAAGGCCACAAAAAAGGTGATCACAATAAAGATAAAGAGAAAGAAAAAGAAAAGGATCCACCCATCTGCTTCGAGTGCAAGAAGCCTGGACATTATAAAACGGATTGCCCCTTGCTTAAAAAGAGTCGAAGGATGTTGAGAAAGAAAGCCATGATGGCTACCTGGAGTGAGAGTGAGGACTCCAGCAGTGATGAAGAGCAGCAGGTAGTCGCCAACCTGTGTTTCATGGCAATGAAGATGATGAGGTAAATTCTGAACCTGAAATTGAATTTACTTTTGATGAACCACATGATGCTTTTGATGATTTAGTTATGGAATATGAAAAATTAAAACTGAAAAATAAGAAATTAAGAAAGCTAAATCATGAGCTTACCAAAAATTCAGACAAGTTTTCAACTGAAATTGAAGATTTAATTCAAGAAAACAAGAAATTAACTGAACATGTAAAGACCTTGAAAAATGATAAGGACAATCTTTTAAAAGAAAAGGATTCTTTGAAAAGTAATAGAAGTTTTGAAACTAATGAAAAAATTGAAAAACAAAACAAAGAACTGTTGCTTCAAAACAAGAATTACAAAGAAGAGTTAGAAAAAGTAAAACCTTTTGTAGAAAGGTTTACTTATAGTTCAGAAAAATTAAGTATGCTTTTAAACAGTCAACATGCAGTTTTTAACAAAGCTGGACTTGGATTTAAGCCACAGAATCAGCAAAAACTTTACAAAAACTTTTTCATACCTGCATCTTCTAATATTACCTACTATGCATGTGGTAAGTTAGGACATAAATCATATATTTGTAATAGAAGAAAATTAAATATCTTTGGAAAGATTTGGGTTCCAAAAGGAACCAATTTGACTAACCCTAAAGGACCCAAGATGACTTGGATACCTAAAGTTTCAACTTGATCAATTTCTGCAGGTGTGTCTTGCAACCAAAAATAAAAGAAGAATGGGTATCTGGATAGTGGTTGCTCAAGGCACATGACTGGGGATGTGAGGCAATTCTCATCACTAGTAGCTATAGATGGTGGAAACGTTACTTTTGGTGATAATTGAAAGGGCAAAATCATCGGAATTGGTAAATCCATATCACCCCTAATGCTTATGTAGATAATGTATTATTTGTTGATGGCTTGAAGCATAATCTTTTTAGCATTAGTCAGTTTTGTGATAAGGATTTTAAAGTAATTTTTGAATCATCTTTGTGCATGGTATCTAGTCTAGATGTCAATGGCATCAAGTTCACTGGTCATAGGCATGGAAACATTTACATGGTTGATCTTGATGATTTAGCCATGGAAAGTGGTCAATGCCTAGTGGCTAGGGAAGCCAAGGCAAGTGAAACTAGTTGGCTTTGGCATCGTAGGCTAGGGCATGCTAGTATGCAGTTGATTTCAAAATTAAGCAAAAAGAATCTTGTAAAATAATTGCCAAAACTCACATTTGAAAAAGATAAGATTTGTGCTGCATGTCAATTTGGAAAATAAACTAAATCTACTTTCAAACCTAAAGGAGTAGTATCTACTACTAGACCCCTTGAATTATTGCATATGGACCTCTTTGGACCAACCAGAACAACTAGTTTGGGAGGTAAGAAATATGGGCTAGTAATTGTAGATGATTCATCACGATTTACTTGGATAATGTTTTTAGCTCATAAAGATGAAACGTTTTCAGCTTTGCATAGTGATCATGGAACTGAATTTGACAATCATGATTTTGAAGCTTTTTGTAATGAAAATGGCATTAATCATAATTTTTCTGTACCTAGAACACCTCAACAAAATGGGGTGGTAGAAAGAAAGAACATGACTCTTGAAGAAATGGCACGCACAATGCTTTGCGAAAACGATTTACCTAGATATTTTTGGGCAGAAGCCATTAATACTTCCTGTTACATTTTAAATCGTGTTTTAATTCGACCTATTTTGAAGAAAACACCATATGAGCTTTGGAAAAATCGAAAACCTAATCTTAAGTATTTTCGTGTATTTGGTTGCCGTTGTTTCATATTAAACAATGGCAAAAACAATATCAGTAAATTTGATGCCAAGTCAGATGAGGGTATCTTCTTAGGATACTCTACTTCTAGCAAGGCATACAGGGTCTTCAACAGAAGAACTCTTCTGGTTGAAGAATCAATTCAGTAGTGTTTGAAGAATCTAATGAAAAATCTTCTAGAAAAGAAGATTCTATTGATGATGAAACAGGTACAAAGAAGCTTGAACAATTGACAATCAATGAAGATGAGCCCAAAGGAGATGATGATCAAGAAAATGAAGATCAAACTCAAGAGATCAATGCAACTTCACCAAAACCTTTACCTAAAGAGTGGAGGTATATATGCACACGGACACCCCAAAGAGCTAATAATTGGTGATCCATCAAAGGGAGTAAGTACACGCTCTTCTATTAGAAATGTTTGTGATTATTTAGCTTTTGTATCTCAGATAGAGCCTAAGTCAATTGAAGAAGCTGAAAAAGATTGTAACTGAATTAATGCTATGCAAGATGAACTAAATCAATTTAAAAGAAATAACGTTTGGACTTTAACTGAAAGACCCCCTAATGTTTCTGTAATTGGCACAAAATGGGTTTTTAGAAATAAACTTGATGAACATGGTATTGTAACTAGAAACAAAGCTAGACTTGTTGCTAAAGGCTACAACCAGGAAGAAGGGATTGACTTTGATGAAACCTTTGCTCCTGTTGCTAGGCTAGAAGCAATTAGACTTTTACTTGCTTTTGCTTGTTTTATGGATTTCAAGTTTTCAAATGGATGTTAAAAGTGCCTTTTTAAATGGATTTATTGAAGAGGAAGTTTATGTTGAACAACCTCCTGGTTTTGAAAATCATTAATTTCCTAACCATGTTTTTAAATTGCATAAAGCATTGTATGGTTTAAAGCAAGCTCCTAGAGCTTGGTATGATAGATTAAGTTCTTTTTTGATGAAGAATGATTTTTCTAGAGGTAATGTAGATAATACATTGTTTTTGAAAAAGAAAAATGATGATCTCTTAGTAGTACAAATCTATGTAGATGATATTATTTTTGGTGCTACTAATGAATGTCTTTGTCAAGAATTTGCAAAGTTAATGCAGAGTGGTTCGAGATGAGCATGATGGGAGAACTCAACTTCTTCCTCGAACTCCAAATTAAGCAAACCAAAGAGGGGATCTCCATCAACCAAGCCAAGTACACAAGGGAAATATTGAAAAAGTTTGGGATGGAGACTACCAAACCAATAGGTACCCCTATGAGCTCTTCATGTAAATTAGACAAAGATGAATGTGGTAATTCAGTAGACCAAAAATTATATAGAGGCATGATTGGTTCATTGCTATATCTAACTGCCAGTAGACCAGATATAATGTTCAGTGTTTGTATGTGTGCACGTTTTCTGTCTGCTCCTAAAGAATCACATCTCTTAGCTGTAAAACGTATATTTAGATACTTATCTAGGTCAATTGAAATTGGTCTTTGGTACTCTAGAGAGTCATCATATGAATGATTGCATATTCTGATGCTGATTTAGCTGGGTGTAAACTTGATCGTAAGAGTACTAGTAGAACTTGTCAATTCCTAGGAGTTAATTTGATTTCATGGAGCAGCAAGAAACAGAATTCGGTTGCTCTATCTACGGCGGAAGCCGAATATATAGCAGCTGGAAGCTGTTGTGCTCAGATTCTATGGATCAAACAACAACTCGAGGACTTTGGCATCAAACTAACTAAGACACCCATAAGATGTGATAATACTAATGCAATCAATTTAACGAAAAATCCTGTACAACATTCAAGAAGCAAACATATTGAAATAAGACATCACTTTATAAGAGATCACGTTCAAAACTCTAATATGTTGTTAGAATTTATTTGTACTGATTATCAATTGGCTGATATTTTCACAAAACCATTGAATGAAAATAGATTCTGTATGATCAGAAGAGAACTGGGAGTCATTGATCCTTTTGTTTGAAACTTTTCAATTTTCATCAAAATTCCTCAAAAAAATGATTTATAAATTCTCAAATATGTTTAAAGCTTATTTTTCTAAATTTTATCAATTTTTTTAAAATTTTACCGAATTTTATTTTGGCTAATTTTTTTTTTTTGGAGGTCGACACTTAGGATTTCGGAGGTCGACACTTGGGGTCGACCCCTGATATTTTTGAGAGATCGACACTTGGACAGAAAACGTCTTTTTTAAAACCCGTCCGCAAGCCTCTTTTTCTCCATTTCTCCTTCGTGTGGTCCCCCTCCAACTTCCCTAAAGCTCTAAACAGTGGATTTCCAACCCCTCTCCTTCCTATTTTTGAGTAATCTTCTCCTCTCCTCTTGTTTTCTTTTGAACCAAACCATTTTTCACCGTGTTCTTTTTTTTTGGACAACCGAAAGCTTTTGCCTCTATCTACCCTCAAATATCGGTTGTTTTTCAATTGAAATCACTTATTTCTTTCCTCCGTTTCTTGTATTTCCTCCATTTACTCTCGATTTTCTCCATTTTCACAAACCCTATCTTACCATTTCACCATTTCTTCTTTTGCTCAACCCGTGAACCTCTCTTCTCCTCTCTTTTCTTGGTTCCTTCCCTCTTAGCTCTGCATTACCCTACTTCTCCCTAATTTACCCCTCTTCCATCCATATGGGTCCAAGAAAGCACTTGGCAGTAAGAAAAAGGAGAATGGAACAAGGCCAAAGTAGCACTGAGCGACAAAGAAAGGTCAGACATGAGCGTGAGCCGTCCCCAGAGCCACCTGCACCAGTGCCAGCCAGCTTAGTATGGAAGAGCATTGCGAGCGGGAGACGTGTAGATATACCTTTCTGGGATCAGCATCACTTTTTTATAGGAGATGTGCTGAGAGATGCAGGTCTGGTTCACTTCTGCACGATGACTAAGAGATTCTACCCAGACCTCATCAGGGAGTTCTATGCATCCATGGCCACTGATGGCATTGGATGGTCAGCTACTATTCGTGGGATCGAGATTCCAATGACACCGGAGATCATCAGTCGTGTTTGGAGGATTCCACTTCATGGCACAGCTGCCACTTCTATCAGTGACAGAGAGCGCGCCTTCAGATGTATCCTAGAGCGCGAGGATGTTAGCGGCATTTCCACAGTAGCCGCTAACCAGCTTTCACTGGAGATGAGAGTGCTACATCATATCATCGCCCGCATCTTGATTCCAAAGAGCAGGAGATTCGACTTTATTGCTGAGCGTGAGCTGGTGTTGATGGTGTTCCTGAGACAGCGGACTCCCATCAACCTTCCCAGGATCATGCTTCAGCAGATGGGTGAGGCAGCATCTCACAGGAGACTAGTTCAGCCATATGGTATGGGGCTGACATAGTTATTTAGAGAGTATGGAGTATCATTTGATGGTATATCTTTCAGTCAGCTGCAGCATACTGATACATATCGAGAGAAATCCCTGCATAGGATGGGATTTTGACAGATTGGTGACCGTTGGGTACGACGAGAGTCTGGCCAGGAGCCAGATGAGGAGGATGAGATTCGAGCTGCTGAGGCAGGGCCTTCAGAGCCTACTGATCATGGTACACCTCCTCGCCCAGCACCAGAGTCAGAGACTGCGGAGCCTGAGCCATTCACGCCACCATCCTCATCAGCTCCAGCACCTACTGCTACTGCTACACCACGGAGGACTACAGCGAGCATATTGGACTTTGAGCAGAGAGTGACTGATCACATTTCAGAGGTCCGGACAGAGATTGCTGGTGTACGATAGGAGCTACATGGTCTACGGATCCACACAGATATGCGCATTGGAGCTCTCTTAGCTAGTGTAGATGCAGGATTCCGACAGATCCTCAGCCTACTGAGATTAGCATTGCCACCAGGGACTGTAGATCTGACAGTACCTCCTCCACATTCTGATGATGATGATGATGACTCTAGTGGATACAGTGACAGTGATGGAGATCAGCCTGGAGCAGGTAGCTCTGATGTTCCACCTGCAGATCCGATTCCAGAGATTCCCCATTCTGCTGATCCTCCTTCTACTGATCTTCCCAGTACAGATCCTCCAGCTACAGATGTGCTAGTAGATACTGAGATTACTGAGTCACTTTTTGAGACTATTACAGGGATTCCGGATGATAGAGATGAGCATACAGAGACAGATATTGATGATCCCACTGCTTATGAGCTTTTCAGTAGGCACACTCCAGCTCAGTCTACTCAGCATACTGATCCATCTACTCCTTCTGCTACTGCTTCTGTTAGGACACCTGTGGAGTCTTTTCCTCGGACCTATAGATATCGTAGGACTACCCCTAGGTCTGGTCCCTCTCTGAGGACTCGGAGTCTCACTCATAGGACTCCAAAATCCTCATCTAGGATCTCGGCTCCTATCTCTTTTGATATACCTTCTGATGAGTAGCCTCATAGATTTGCTTGATGTATGATGTACTAGTTTACTTTGTATGATCTGATGTATCAGTGTTTTATGCTTACTATGTAAGCAATTTTGTAACTGAATACACTCATTTATATACTTATCTACATTGTGATATTTTACTGTCTGATACCAGCTCTTAGCATTTATCCTTTTAAACCCTCAAGTTAGCATGTTTTTGTTATATCAAATGCACAAATTGAGGGGGAGCATGTATCTTATGCAACTAAGTACTTCATTGTAATGGAACATAATTTTCTTTAATATATCTTTTACTACAAAGAATGCACTTTTTGATTCTTGACAAAAAGGGGGAGTATGGTAAAGTTTGTAAAGTATATATGGTAAAGAAGTATAGTAAAGCTATTATGGTTCTTATCTTTTTGACTCATGAGAATGTTTTCACAAAAAGAAAGAAGTAGATGAAAGTGGTAAAGTATAGTAAAGTATATATTGTTCTTATGACTCTTTCATAGAGTATAGTAAAGCTATTATGGTTCTTAACCTTTTTGAATCATGAGAATGTTTTCACAAAAAGAAAAAAAAAGTAGATGAAAAGTAAAATTTTTATGATATACTAATGTATGTGAGGTTTCTTTGAAAATTTTTATTATTGCTATATTTTGCTTTTGGACTTAATTGCATATATAATCAAGGTTTTGTCATCATCAAAAAGGGGGAGATTGTTGGCTTTGGCTCCTTAGTTTTGATGATTAACAAAAGGTTGAGTATATGTTTGGACTAATGTTTCATTTCAAGATAAAGTTTCAGGACTTAGGTTATTCAAAAAGAGTATCAAGAGTACAATGATGAAACCAAGCTTGCTTGATTTGGGAAAGAGCTCTTCTACTTTGAACAAGATCAAATTTCTCATATTGGACCATATTAATTAAGAAGCAATTGACAAAAAAAAAAAGGCTTAGAGAAACTCAAGCATGGTACGCACCTCTCCAGAGTTTCAGAAAATTTCAGACCAGAGGTCGACCCCCAGAGGTCGACACCTTGCAAAAGGTCGACCACCAGAGGTCGACTCATGAAGAAAAGAAAAGTTCAGCTAGGCCGGCATGGCAAAATTTCAGTGGCAGGCTCCAGAGGTTGACCACCAGAGGTCGACACCTGTCTAGAGGTCGACACCAGAGGTCAACTCATTGCCTAAGAATTCAAACTGGGTAGAACTATGATTTTCTGGATTTTTTTCTAAGATAAACTAGAGGTCGACTCATGAGTTCGACACTTGATCCAGAGGTCGACTCATGAGATCGACTCATGGCATAACGACTAGTTTTTCTGAACTTTTGATTTGATTTCTAATGGCCATAAACGGCCATATTTTTTATTCTAACGGTCTTGTGAAGTTGTTTCAGCTTGAATGAGGTATTTAACAACCTCCACCTAACTTCAAAAAAGACAAGGAGACAAAGTGAAAAAGAAAAGAGTGAAAGTACAAAGCCATCAATCAATTCTAAGCCAAAAAGAGTGAGAAAACCAAGAGATTCCTTAGCCAAAAAGCTTTCCATCTTTGAGGAATCCAACTTTCAAGTCTTTGGCATTTAGTGAGGTCCAAGATTCCAAGAGAAAGGCTTGAAAGTCTCCAACAAGAGCTACATCGAATTACTTTTGCTCAAAAAGGAGTTTGTCTTGTTTTTATTCATTGTATTCATATTCTATTTGTGGTAGCCTAGTTTCAAAGAAATTTGAAACTAGTGTGAGGTTTGTTGGTGAGCCAATTGTTAAAACCAACTAGGGTTGCTTGTAAGCCCGAAGCCAAAACAAGTGTGTGAGGTTTGTTGGTGAGCCAATTATTAAAACCAACTAGGGTTGCTTGTAAGCCCGAAGCCAAAACAAGTGTGTAAGGTTTTGACTTGTGAGCCTTGTAAAACAAGTCGACTGTAATCTAGAGAAGATTATAGAGGAAATTCCCAAGTGGAGCTTGGGGAGTGGATGTAGGTGCTAGGTGCACCGAACCACTATACTTCTTGTGTGTTTGCATTGCTTTACTCTTCTTTTGCTCTTTAATTGTTGTTATCTTTCATTGCTTCCGTTGCACAATAACTTGAACACTATCACTCTTCACTTTTGAACTTGATAGCACATATATTGCTTTAATTTTTAAAATACCTAATTCACCCCCCCTCTTGGGCACCATATCTGGGCAACAGTCAACACATGATATGATGTCAACATGAAGAAGATATGTCGACTTAGGTCGGTACGCAGTAATATTTCAATTGACACAGATCATGTGTCGACACATGAACCTTATATATCGACTCAAGGTGTCAACACATGGATCAATACATCGCTTGAGACTTTCAAGCCATAGAACTTGCAGAAATTGAAGGAATAGTTGATGTGTCGACACATGGATGCAACGTGTCGACTCAATATGTTGACTCAACTGAGAATGTGTCGACTCAGCCAATTTTTCCAGAGAATCTGAATGGAACACTTTGAACTTGTGTCGACTCAAGAAGAACATGTATCGACCTAATGTATCAACACATGAAGAGAAAGTGTCGATACATGGAGTTCTGACAACAGCAATGGCTAGTTTTTTTAAGCACAGAACTCATCCAAATGCCCTCCAATGGCTAGTTTTTCAAGTGTAATGGCTATATTCCGATTTTGAGGAATTGGGAAGGTATTTAAAGGCTCCAAATCAAATCAAGAAAGTATGTATTGAATATCAAGCTTAGCCTTAAATTTTTAGAGACCCAATTCACCTCCCCTCTTGGGTTGCTTTCTGGGCAACATGGGTTCTTGGTGAACCTGTTCAAAACCAAATGTGGGTTCTTGGTGATCCTGTTCAAAACCAAGTTGGTTTTCTGGTGAGCCCGGTTGAAAAACCAATTTGGGTTTTGGATTGGGAGCTGGTAAAACAATCTGACTGTATTCCATCGATGAATATAGTGAAAATCCTAAGTGGTATCTTGGGTAGTAGACGTAGGAGCGAGGTTGCTCCGAACCACTATAGAATTGCTATGTTTGTGATTATACTTTTTCTTCTTTACTTGCTTCTGCTTTAAATATCTGAATCACAACACCAGAAGATTTAAAAGAGTACATATCTATTTTAATTTTTTAAATACCCAATTCATCCCCTCTTAGGAAGCCACCTGGGCAACAATTGGTATCAGATCCGAGTCTCTAAATTTTAATTAGAGTAAAGATTTGTGGCTCATCCCATGAGTACCTCCTTGGCCGAAGGCCAATCCACTAATAGACCTTCACTGTTCACTGTTATGAACTATTCTTTTTGGAAAGCTAGAATGAAGATATACATTCAGGCTGTTGACTTTCAATTATAGAAGGTCATTCTAAAGGGTCCTCATACACCTATGATAAAAGTTGATGGCATGGATGTCCCAAAACTTGAAGAGGATTGGGATGAACACGACATGAAAATGGGTGAGCTGAATGCAAAAGCCATGAACTTACTATATTGTGCTTTAGATGCAAATGAATTTAACCGAATTTCTACATACAATTCAACTAAGGAAATTTGGGATAAACTCGAGGCAACCCATGAAGGAACTTCCCAAGTAAAGACTTCAAAAATTAATCTTCCAGTACACAATTATGAATTGTTTAAAATGAAACAAAATGAAACTATCTCTACCATATTTTCACATTTTATAGATATTATTAACGGCAGAAAAGTCTTTGCTGGAAGCTTTACTTGGGTCCCAAGTAAAGATCTAAATACTCTACCTCTGGATTAATTGATGGGTTCTTTGATAACACATAAGCTGGCCATGCAGCATAAGAATGAAGATGATCAGAAAAAGAAAAAGACTATTGTCTTCAAAGCTGCATAAAAAATGAAGAAACAAGAAGAGGAATCGGAAGATGATTGCTCCTCCTCCGAAGATGACTTAGAAGATGAAGACCTATGGTCGTGAGGAGATTCAAAAAATTTATGGGAAAGAAGAAGAAAAGGTACTTTAGAAAATTTCACGAGAAAGGTGAATATAGTAAGGACAAAGACAAGGAAAAGGAAAAAGAAAATCAAATGCCCACTTGTTAGGCAATACTTGCAAACCTTCACTTTCATTTACTGTGTTTGATCCTGGCTCAGTCACTCCTTCGAATTCTATAGTGGGTTCAGGATCTTTTTCTATGAGTTCCGCAGTGATTTCAAACTTGGGTCCATCTTCATCACACTTCTCCACTAGACTTGATTCATAGATGTCTTCTTTGGATTCCCCAATACACTCAGCCTCTAAGGAGGGATCATGTTGAGAGAATCTCCTAGGGTGGGGAGGTGATTCAAACTCTGGTTTAGTATGAGGCTCCTGGGTCCTCTATAGGGTTCCTAGCCTTATTTCAAATCCATCAGCTCTTTGGATCAACTTGGCAAGCTGCTCAGTGATGAGCCTAAGTTGATTCTTGAGGTTGTTCTTCATGGGTTCACCTGACTGAGAGTGGTGTGGGTGATACGAGACTCCTGACCTAGTTGACATGCAACACACAAAGAACGATGCTACGATTTTGCTATAACTAGGAGTTCAATCAGAATGGGTCAATGTAGAAGACACACAGCATAATAATTAGCCCTTTCACTAGCCAGGTAAACGTGGGAGTGTGGGAGGCCCCCCTTACTTTAGCAAGGATCCAATTAAAGAACCACAACACCGCTTAGGTCGTTTGATGCTAGACCTCTTGCCTTAGACACCGGCTTCGCAATACTAATTGAAGGGTTGCATGCATTAGCTTCCCCAAAATGGGTAAACCCGACACGTGGGTGTCCCTAAGCGATTAGGTTGCTACTTGATTTTAGATTAGGCTTAGGTTCATATTGCAAGGGTGGTTGTTTTTAGGCTAAGGAAAGGTAATGACCTCCTTCCTTTATCTTGTGATATCAACACCCTTAAGTTAATTATGAAAATGATGGCATACACATGAAACCTAATGAAATGTATCTAAGTTTTAATTTTTTGGATTTTGATGTATGGTAGCAGAAATAAGATGCTGGAAATAAAAAATATGAACCTAAATGCAAAATTAAACTATATGGGAATGAAAGTGTGTTGGATGCACTTGCTGGAATTTCTGAACAGATTTGTTCTTAGATAGTATTCTATCACGTAGAAATTTTACAAACTGCAATAAAATCTGAGAAAATTTTAAAAATTACTTTCAAATATATGGATGTAGAAAAATAAAATTCACCAAAATCAGAGGTTCTTGCAGGTAAAAACAACTAAAATAGCAGACCATGTACTGAGTTGAAAAAAATGCAGAAATTTTAAAGATGCCGAATTCTAATGATGCAAAACTTTTCTTTAGGGTTTAAAACCTATCTCCTTGTCCCCTTCAAGGGTGAATCACATCATCGGCACCCCTACATGCCATAGAAAATCCCCTTTGAATAGGATGTGAGGGTCTTGCAGCCCTACATTTTCCTATGACCAAACGGCCATGGTGAAGCACCCAATCCAAGTACTTTAAAGAGAACTAAGTCCAAACCTAGCTCTAATACCAGATGATGTGGGACTAAGATGCTAAGATGCATGCTAAAGATTCTTCTTTGTTATTTTAAGTTTTTAATGGATTTAAGGATTCTCGATGACAAGCAAAGAGCAGATCTAGAGATCATATAAAGATAAGAACTTTCTAGCATGCAAGATAGGCCCCTAAACAAAGATAAGGATAGGACCATGGGATTGAGAAACCCTGTAGGACTTAGCTCTAGATCAATATCAGCTTAGGAGATTAGGGATGCAAACCTTGAAAAAAAAAACTCTGATGTGCCCAATGCCGAGTTCACTCGCTCTCGTGGATACGGCATGGAGGATCAAGCCTTCAACCCTACGGATTCGCCAGCTTTCCTTCCGATGGTCACGAAGGCAAGGGAGACCAACTCTATTGTCCATGGCACCTGGAGGACTTGTGAGCATCCAAGTGAAGAGTTACAAATCATCAAGAAGCAAGTAAGAAATGAGAGAACAAAAGTTGAGAATGTGGTGGAGGAGGTTCTTTTTGCTAGGCATCTAGGTGGATCATCCAGATGGCATCCAAACTTAAAGGTGGGAAGGTGGCCTGCACAGAAGGATAGTAACTCAGGGCCTCTCACCCCTCGATGTCCCGAAGGACAAAGGTGTTCCCTTTTGGAGTTCCTAGTCTAGAAGACAAGGGCTAGAAGAATAACATCTCAAACATTTTTTTATTTCATCAACATTCAAATTCTTACAAGAGGGTTAGGGTCCTTTTATAAGCACCCAAGTTTACATTCAAAATTTGAAAAGGGAAGTTACAAAGCTTGATTTGGGGGAGTGAAGAGAGGATGTTGTCTTCATGAATCAAGGGGTGCCCATTTGAATTTTGAATTTCTCCTTTATGAAACTTGGCATCTAACTTTTGAATTTGGAATCTTTTCATGAAACTTGATCTTGGTAGCTTGATTTGTGGAGTGGATTGAGGATGTTGTTGGCTTGGATCAAGGGGAGGCTTGATATGGGGAGTGTTGTGTGGATATTGTCTACTTGGATCAAGGAGAGATTAGTGGGAATCAAACATGAATTTGAATTTGAGTTTTTCATCTTGACTTGGCCACCCAAAAGAGCTTGGTGAAGTGGTGCCTCCCCATCCCATGTGGCACTAACGATGTGGCACTTCTCATGAGCTGAAGTGGTGCCTCCCATGCCATGTGGCACTCCAATTGGCCGCCCAAAGGAGCTTGGTGAAGTGGGCCTCCCCATGCCATGTGGCACTGATGATGTGGCACTCCTCATGAGCTGAAGTAGTGTCTTCTATGCTATGTGGCACTAAAGATGTGTCATTCCAATTGGCACTCCTACTTGGTGTGGAGGAGAGGTGGCTTGACTCTTCTTTTATTGGGCTTGACTTGATTACCCACTTGTGAACCCATCTTCAAACTAGCTTGAGCCCATTTTCAAATTGACTTGAGCTGGTGAACCAACTTGGCTAATTACAAGACCAATTGACCCTAACTTTACCAAATTGGTTAAGGTATATGATGAAAGCAAAAATTGAAACTAGATACATGACTCAAAAATAAAATGCTTAGTCTTGAAGCCTTATTACAGGATCTAACAAATTAAAACCTTAATCTGAGATCCATAGAGGGTTGAGAAGTCTCTGTCTGATCTTGGTGGCCACACCAGAGGGTGCCAGCTCTAGATGGGCCAAGGTATGGGTGCCAAGGCCTAGGGTGCCAAAAGCTGGAGGGCCAATCCCTGGGGTGCCATGGGCTAGGTGTCATGGGCCACGGGGTGCTAGAATTCTTGTGGACTCAGGGTGCCTCCTCTTGATGGGCGGGGCTTCATTCTCTAGGGTTTGGGTAGCATGAGCAAGGGACCCAGATGTTGTGTTGATGTCTTGGATGCATGTCCATTAATCCTTCTCTTGAACATGAAAGTTACAGGACTCATATGACTGAATTGAAACTGGGTGGACTTCTTGACTGGACTAACATAACTTACAAATGGACTCAAGTGATGTGGCAGCCTTTGATCCGGGTACTAATGGCTCGGTCGTCCAGGATATACTTAATCTTCCTCTCACAGGCTGAATTGATATGGACACTCAAGGTTGGGTTCGCTCTCAAAGAAAGGGTCGCTCAATAGGCTCATTGGGTAACATTGCTGGCTCTCTATATCCTACTAAGTCTGAGATATTGAAGGTTGAGCTTAATGCTTAATGAAGTAACTCAGGCACTAGGTCCAACTTTCTTTATCACTTTGATGGATCCAGCTCTATGGGTATGCAGCCTAATGATCATAAGATTTTCCTAGCAAACTCTTAGACTCTTTTCGGGAATTAACCATGTTCTTTTATAAAATCATTGCTTACATTAATATGATGATTAATTTCTCATGCAAATCTCTAATCATGCAGTGCAAAAACTCATAACAACATATAATAACATGCAGGCAAACACCTAATACCAATGCCTAATGCAGGCAAACAAATGACTAAACCCTAAATTACAACTGTGGGTTTAACCCTTTGTCAGGAGGGTGATATGCAGATGAGAATGGTGCATGGACTCTTACTAGGTGCCATAGGGTCCTCCAAAAGTAAGATGCAAATATGACATGCTCAATGAATGAAAGCAATATTTATTCCTCTATAAAATGCAGATGAATGGTTAAAAAAACATAAGAAGATTCAAGAAAAGGCAGAAAATACAAGATAAATTCAAGGTTAGTCTAGTAGGGTAGAATGAAAAAAGAGGGTTCAGAGTTGATTGGATAGAATAGGATACAGGAAGGGGTGTCAGGGATTAGTCCTAGACTAAGGAGTTTGACCTTATGGGGTTGATGTATACCTACAAGGTCTATATTTATAGAAGAATGGTTCACTAATCTCAGGAAAGAGATCTTTAATGGGAACTACAGGAGGGGATCATCCTGAGGGTACTGATAAGTCAAATCCTCAATAAAGTCTTCTGGTTCATGAAATTTAGTACTGGGCTCTATAATTGGGCTTTCTTCTAGTGGCTCCTCAAGTAAGATTCTAATAGTAATATGATGGGGATATCAATAATAAGAATATATACTTTGATTAACTAACTTTGTTTTTGCAGCTATAGTTAATAAAATCTTGAGCCATTAAATAGTCCCAAATTTTCTTGAAGCATACTCATGAGTCAACACATAGAAGAAGATAATTTTTCATGGAAAGCATGATGGAAAGCCACCTCTTCAAAGCCCAATTCAAGCCATTCAAGCCCAATTCAAGCCAAGACTTGAAACCAAGATTTTCACATGGGGGGACACCTTATCAAAAAACCTTGGGGGAGAAGAAATTACACTACATCAAGACTTTTATAGGGAACATAAAGATACCTTCCAACAAGTGACATGTGGGGCGCCACTTCTAATGACACCTAAGCCTCTGCATCAGCATTTGACAACCACATGAAGACCTTCTAGAATGCCACATGTCAAGTGGTTGTAACATTCTACCAATAATTTGTTTTTCGTTAAAACCACTTACCTAAAAATTGTTGGAACCAACTAAGCCATTCTTATCCCCTCTTCTCCACCCTTGGATGAAACTCCTAGCATTGGAGCCTATAAATAGGGCCCCTAGGCTCTCATTGTATTCATTCTATGCAATGATTTGATTTAATAAAAGGATTGTTTCCTTGTGTTCTAGTTTTCTTGAGTTCTTGTTTGGAGTGAAAGTTTTCAAGCTAGTTTAAGTGTGTAGATCCTTATCCAATGAGAGAATGAGAGTTTTTTAAATTTGAGTTTGAGAGTGAAGAGTGCTTTTGCAAGGAGTAAAGGATGGGATACCCATTGATGGATCTATGATCAAGCCCCAAGCCGCCGGCTACTTTCTTCTTCTTCCTTTTTTTTTTTCTTTGTTTCCATTCCAACTCTAATTCATCTTCCATGTCTAATCTGGTAGGGAATGCAAAGTGAAGATGAAACTATGCAACTCTAAAGGAGATTAGCGAAGATTAATTGACAAGTTTTATCGGCATATGAAGAGTTCAGCATAATTTATCAAAGATAAGTTAATGAAGCAAACTTGAATGATCGTGCATAACCCTAATTACCGAGACTTTGAAATAATAAAGAAATAGGACAGAATTAAAACCACCAGTCATGCTAGTCAGATTAATGTCTCAGACCTAATTGATACTGACTTACCTGGCATTGATTTTCCAATAAGAATAAGATCACTCTTAAGGGGATCTTCCAGATGACCAGGCCATGCTACAGGTTGGAGACTCTTCTTGCTTTCTGGATTGGTGGCAAGAGATCCTTCCTCTTAAAGTCGGAATCCTAGAGAACCCTACAACAAAGAAATCCCTAAGATGAAAGAACTTAACAAAACATGAAATGGAGAAAGGAAAGAGAGGTGGATGAAGCATTGATGGGGATCCTTCTTGGCGCCATGGTGGAGTGCTTGAAATGGAACAGGTTGGTCTCCTTGTGTTGATCCTCTTGATTCACCATTGCATGTTGAAGGCTCACTTGAGATTTGGACAGGAAGAAAGGAGTCTTTTGGGCATTGGAGATGGAAGAAGGGAGGAACTAGAGTGGACGTGGAAGAGGAGAAAGACTAAACCACATAAACACGAAGACAATCACATAGAAAGAAGAATCTAAGCCAAAACTTTATTCATCCATTTTTTTTTTACAATGGGGCATCCCAAAGCCTTTAATAGGAGCCTTACAAATCTTTAAAATTTGAAAATCCCTAAAATGTAGAGGATTACAAGGAGAGTTAGAGGATTTGTAGGCCTTGATGCTTGATTTGTGGAAGAGGGTGCCAACCAACATTTTGAATTCAAACTTTCTTCTTGGGCGCCCTCTTGGAGTTCCTTCAACCCATGATAAGTGGCACCAAAGTGGGGACCACTTGATGAGGTGGCTTCTAGCTTAGATGGCGCTGAGGTGGCATGTGGTAGCTGATGTGGCACTGAGGTGGCAAGTGGCATTGGCACCACTTGGCTTTGGACTTGTCTTGATGCTTCAAAATCTGACTTTCAACTAGACTAAGGCTTCAAATTGGACCCGAACCAGCATGGACTCGAAATTAATTGGACTAAGACCACTTCAACTGGACCAGATCCAATATGGACTCGAAATTAATTACAAGATTATTTGGACTCAAAATTGAAAGAGAAATTACAGGACTAATTACATGACTAATCCAACCATAAGGACTCATACTTGAATTGAATAGGTTGGAGTCTTTTCCTGATTCTGGTTCCCACACCAATTCTCCCAGGGTGGGAGGAACTCGACCCTATCGAGTGAGGGTTGGCTTGATAAGCTTCTAATGCATTCGGGTCGATTTGTTATAGGTCCTCTCGAAAAATCCAGGAGTCTTCAGATTCAGGACATCCTTGCCATCTAACCAGATAACGTTGGTAGCCTTTATTTCTAGTAGTAATGATCTGGTCATCCAAGATCCTTTCAATTCTCTCCTTTCTCTCAGGAACACTTGGTGGTGGACACTCATTTGGTGTTTCACTCTCAAAAGAAACATTAGAACCAAAAAGCTCACTAGGTATCAATGCAGGTTCTTTGTATTCTTTTAAGTCTGAAACATTAAAGGTTGAACTAATGCCATAACCTGGTGGTAATTCTAATACATAAGTATTAGGTCCAATTTTCTTTATTATTTTGAAAGGTCCAGCTCCCCGGGCATGGAGTTTCTTCATAGTTCCCGATGAAAACCTTTCAGATTTAAATTTGATCATAACGGAGTCCCCTTTATTAAATTCTTTTAACTGTTTATGTGAATTAGTCATATGCTTATAGAGTTCATTGCTCGATTGGATCTTTTGGCTAATCTCTTTATGCAATTCCCTAATATGCTATGCATATGACTCAGCAGACTCAGACACTCGTGCATGTGTGGGTAATGGAGCTAGGTCTAAAGGTTTCCTAGGTCTGTATCCATGGACCACTTCGAACGGACTTTTCCTAATAGACCTATTAACTGAGCTGTTGTGGGCAAATTCAGCACGAGGAATAATAGGTCCCAGTTTTCCAGGTTGTCACCAACTAAACATCTCAACAGATTTCCTAAGCTTCGGTTTACTACCTCTGTCTGGCCATTGGTTTGAGGATGATAGGCAGTAGAGAATTTCAGCTTGGTACCGAACATGTGCCAGAGGGTTTTCCAAAATAGCTAGTAAATTTGACATCTCTATCGGACATAATGGTTTTGGGTAAACCATGAAGCCTAACGACCTGATCGAGAAAAAGCTTGGCCACCTTCGAAGCATCTAAAGTTTGAGAACAAGGAATGAAGTGAGCCATCTTGGAGAAACGATCGACAACCACAAAGACAGAATCATGCTTCTTAGACGTCTTAGGGAGGCCTACTACAAAATCCATGCTGATATCCTGCCTTGGACAATCAGGGACAGGTAAGGGTGTGTACAAAGTCTTTGCTGTTTTGCAACAGCACAGGTACGGCACTGAGCTACAATCTGGGCCACATTTCTTTTGAGACCAGGCCAAAAGAATTGGTCTTCTATTGCTAAGATGGTCTTATTCCTACCAAAATGTCCTGACAAGCCTCCAGCATGAACTTCCCAGATCATAAATTCCCTAACAGAGGTCTTGGAAATACATAATTGATTTCCTTTGAAAAGGTATCCATCTAAAAGGGTATAATCACTATGCTTACTAGATGGTCCTTGTTGAAGGGATCGATAGATGTTACCAAAATCAGGGCATGTAGGATACTCCTCTTTCAATCTATCAAACCCTACTACCTCAGTGCTCATAGAAGTCAACAACATGGAACGACGACTCAACGCATCGGCAACCCTATTTTCAGTACCGGCATGATGTTTCAGTATGAACGTATAAGCTTGTATGAACTCTATCCATTTCCCATGCCTAGGGTTCAATTTATTCTGAGAACTAAGGAACCTAAGAGCTTCGTGGTCAGAAAATAGGACAAACTCTTGTGGTAGAAGATAATGCCTCCAATAACGTAATGCCTGAACTACCGCATACAGCTCCCTATCATAGGTGAATACCTTAGTCTCGCTTCATTTAACTTTTCACTGAAATATGCTACTGGGTGATTCTCTTGACTCAAGACACCTCCAATTCCTACCCCAGAAGCATCACAAGCAACCTCGAACACTTTGGTAAAATCGGGTAACCTCAAGACGGGTGCGTGTGTCATTTTTTCCTTAATTGTTAGGAAGGCTTTGTCTGCTGCTTTAGTCCACTCAAAAGTTCCCTTCCTAATACAATCAGTGATTGGAGCCACTATCGTACTAAACCCTCTAATGAATCTCCTATAGAAGGTGGCTAAACCATGGAAACTACGGATATCATGGATGCTTTTGGGTACAGGCCACTCTACTATGGACTTAATTTTCGCAGGGTCAGCGGACACTCCTTCAGATGTGACTACGAATCCTAGAAAGATAACTCTATGTGTTAAGAAATCACACTTCTTGATATTGGCATAGAGGCTATCCTTTCTAAGGACTTGGAAAACTTGCCTTAGGTGGGTTAAATGGTCTACCTTAGTCTTGCTATAGATAAGAATGTCATCAAAGTAGACCACCACAAATTTTTCGATGAAAGTTTTCAACACCTGATTCATAATTCTCATAAAGGTGCTGGGTATATTGGACAGACCGAACGGCATGACTAACCACTCATATAATCCATCTTTAGTCTTAAAAGTGGTCTTCCATTCATCTCCAGGCCTAACCCTAACCTGGTGATAGCCACTCTTTAAGTCTATCTTGGAGAAAATCGTTGATCCGGCTATCATGTCTAACATATCGTCCAGTCTTGGGATTGGAAACCTATATTTAACAGTAATCTTGTTGATAGCATGGCTGTCTACAGACATCCTCCAGGTGCCATCCTTCTTAGGGGTTAACAAGGCAGGGACTGCACATGGGCTTAAACTTTTTCTAACAAAATCCTTTCTAAGAAGTTCACTAACTTGCCTTTGTAACTCCTGATGTTCAGTTGGATTCATCCTATAATGAGGCAAATTAGATAAAGTCGCACCAGGGACTAAATCTATGGCATGCTGTATGTCCCTTAAAGGTGGAAGACTATCGGGTAGGTCCTCGGGAAACACGTCTTCAAATTCTTTCAATAATTGGACCATCTCTTGAGGGTGTTCTACAGGGGTGTGGTCCTTAGTTTCCTTAGCAGCTACCATCCAAATAGGTGCTCCCTCATTAATGTCTTTTTCTAATTCTCTTGCACCTATCAAATTTAATCCAGTCCTTTTTTCTTTCAGGCTGCTAGCTTCTCTTTTAGTGTTGTCCTTAGGCTGGGTTGGATGAATGACAATTTTTTTGCCATTGAAATTGAAAGCACAGGAGTTTGTTCGACCAAAAATTATCACATCATGGTCAAACAGCCATGGCCTACCTAGGATGATGCTACTTACTCCCATAGGGAGCACATCACACCAGATTCGTTCCTGATAGGACTGAAGTTGGATTTGGACCTGACATTTCTACTTGATTGGGATAGAAGTGGAATCGATCCAGGATACCTTATATGGATTGGGATGTGGTTCAGTGGATAATCCTAGACTCTTGGCTGCACTAGTGAAAATGGCATTGACACAGCTTCCACTATCGATCACGATCTATAGACCTTTTCTCCTATTTTGACAAATGTGTGTAGGATGCTAGTCCTACGCCAGTCTTCCTGCTCCTTGGTCTGTGTCATGATACATCTCACAACTCCTAACACATCTGATGAGTCAACATTTTCTTCATCTCCTTCATACTCATCAGCCAAGCAATCCCCTGCTTCATAAACCTCCTCTTCATCATTCTCCACGGGTTCTGATTATCCTTCTTCTGCCTCCCCTATATGTAAAGCTCTAGAGGGACATTGGCTCACGAAATGACCTGGTTTACGACACTTATAGCAGACTCGCTCCCTCTCACCTCGAACTTCAGGGCTCTTTCCTTTGTCTTCTCTAGGAATTGGGGAAATGGCAGGGCTGGGTCTAGGGGTTGGATTCGAGCTGGATCTTGGTCTATTGGTTGTAGGAGGATTAAACCTAATGGGCTCAGGTCGCCCAAATGTAGCTCTCCTTTGAAACCTCTCATAGTCCATGGCAACTTGGTATGCTTGATCTAAATCATGGACTTCTCTCAAAAACAGTTCCCCTTAAATCCTGATCTAAACCTCGATAAAGTGGCTGCCTCAGACTCGACTACGTTGCATCGCGTTACAAACTCATCAAATTTAGCAATGTATTCAGAAACGGTCTTATTTCCTTATGTCAATCGCTGCCACTGATCTAACAACCTTTGCTGATAAGACATAGGCAAATATTTCTCTCTAAGCTTTCTCTTCATGTCTCTCCAGGTCGCTATAGGTAAGTCTCCCCTCTGCCTAGCTATGCGTTCGACATTTTTCCAATACAACCTAGCCTGACGGACTAGTCTGATTTTAGCAAACTTGAATCTTCTCTCTTTAGACATATCATACCAGTCAAAATATTGGTCCATGTCAGCCTCCCAGTCTATGTACACCTTAGGATCTAGGCTTCCCTCAAAGGTTGGTGCATCTAGACGGATATTCCTTAAGGCCCGATCATCCTGATCAAAAGTATCATGGCGAGGTCTTCTAGGATATGGCTTTGGAGTGTGATCAGCATAATCCTGATGTGGCCTTCTATGAATTGGATCAGGTGTATGTTCCTGTCGTTGGGCTCTAGGGTGAACTGAAGGTAATCTGGGTGAAGGTGGTTCAGTTAGGGTCAACCTAGATTCCTCTAGGTTTCCTATCCTTTCCTCTAATTGATCAAACCTAGAATCCAAACGTTCAAGTCGCTCAATCATAGATCTCATAAGGGTTTCCATACTAGTGTCCATGGATGAACTTAGTTGGTCTTGTGAAGGGTGGTAAGGAGTTCCTGATCTAGTTGTCATGCAAACAATTAGACTCAAACTCAGGCTAAGGATTTCTAGACCTAGAGTATAAATTAGAGATCTAATTAAAAGGACCAACTAGCTAGTAGTAACTTACGTGACTTAGCCAGGTAGGTGGGAAGGGGAGTGGAGGTCCCTATTCTGCCAACCTTAGACACCAATCTGTGATTGGCCAGGTAGGCGGACCAACCCACAAGCCCTAATACACCAATCCTAGACACCTAGCCCGTAAGCACACACCAATTAGTGGACACAATCAACTTAACCCTAATCCGAACCCGACTCGTTGGTGTCCCTAACCCACTAGGGTGATTAGGTCTAATTGGTTTTAATTAAGGATTGGGATCGAGATGATGGGTTATGGTTTTGGGCTAAGGACAAGTGATGAACTCTTGTCCCCATGTCATATTGATGCCCTTAAGATGTTTTCAAATGAATGCAAAAGAATTTGTTTTTGTGTTTTATGAGCTGACTTAATTACTTGACTTGATTAGTTTTCAAACAATTTCAAATTCAAACTTAAATTTTAAAATTTAAATTTCAAACTCCAAGTTTCAGATTCTATAATGTAAGAATTCAAAATTTTAAAATTTAAAATTTGAACTTCAAATTCAAAAATTTTCTGAGATTGGTTCTTGCTGGAATTTCAGTTCAGATTGAATCTCAGAGAGTATTTCGAATGCTAGAAATTCTAACAATCGAAATAAAATCTTAAAAATTTTTGGAAAATAATATGAATTATGAGAATCCCAGAAAAACAAAAATCATAAAATTTTGATCTGTATATATAGAGAAACAATAAAAAAAACATACCATGTACTGCAGACTATTTCAGCAGGACAGAAGATTGAAGTAGGAATTTTATTATTTTCCGTGAATTTCTTCTGATGCTGAAACTTTGTGTGATTATAACTAACCTTATATGGAATCAAAAAAAAATTATGGCAATGCAAAATATACTATTTTTTTTCTTTTAAGTTTTTATTTTTTGATCACAGCCAGCAGATTCAGATTCACAGAAAAAAAAAGAAATTAAAGGAATTGCGATGCTTTACCAAACTCTAATCTAAAACTTCATGTCCAGCCCGGAGGCTCATTACTTCTATGGGTCGTGATAGTGTACTAGAGTACACCCGCTCAGGAGGCGTGAGTTTTTGATCTAATTTGGATCTAAGATAAAACTATTCTATCCTAATGCAACCATGCTCTGATACCAAGATTGGTAGGGAATGCAAAGTGAAGATGAAACTATGCAACTCTAAAGAAGATTAGCGAAGATTAATTGACAAGTTTTATCGGCATATGAAGAGTTCAGCATAATTTATCAAAGATAAGTTAATGAAGCAAACTTGAATGATCATGCATAACCCTAATTATCGAGACTTCGAAATAATAAAGAAATATGACAGAATTAAAACCACCAGTCATGCTAGTCAGATTAATGTCTCAGACCTAATTGATACTAACTTACCTGGCATTGATTTTCCAATAAGAATAAGATCACTCTTGAGGGGATCTTCCAGATGACCAGGCCATGCTACAGGTTGGAGACTCTTCTTGCTTTCTGGATTGGTGGCAAGAGATCCTTCCTCTTAAAGTCGGAATCCCCGAGAACCCTGCAACAAAGAAATCCCTAAGATGAAAGAACTTAACAAAACATGAAATGGAGAAAGGAAAGAGAGGTGGATGAAGCATTGATGGGGATCCTTCTTGGTGCCATGGTGGAGTGCTTGAAATGGAACAGGTTGGTCTCCTTGTGTTGATCCTCTTGATTTACCGTTGCATGTTGAAGGCTCACTTGAGATTTGGAGAGGAAGAAAGGAGTCTTTGGGCGTTGGAGATGGAAGAAGGGAGGAACTAGAGTGGGCGTGGAAGAGGAGAAAGACTAAACCACATAGACATAAAGACAATCACAAAGAAAGAATAATCCAAGCCAAAAATTTATTCATCCATTTTTTTTTACAATGGGGCATCCCAAAGCCTTTAATAGGAGCCTTACAAATCTTTAAAATTTGAAAATCCCTAAAATATGGAGGATTATAAGGAGAGTTAGAGGATTTGTAGGCCTTGATGCTTGATTTGTGGAAGAGGGTGGCCAACCAACATTTTGAATTCAAACTTTCTTCTTGGGCGCCTTCTTGGAGTTCCTTCAACCCATGACAAGTGGCGCCAAAGTGGGGACCACTTGATGAGGTGGCTTCTAGCTGAGATAGCGCTGAGGTGGCAAGTGGTAGCTGATGTGGTGCTGAGGTGGCAAGTGGCATGTGGCACCACTTTGCTTTGGACTTGTCTTGATGCTTCAAAATCTGACTTTCAACTGGACTAAGGCTTCAAATTGGACCCGACCCAGCATGGACTCGAAATTAATTGGACTAAGACTTTGACTTCAACTAGACCAGACCCAATATGGACTCGAAATTAATTACAAGATTATTTGGACTCAAAATTGAAAAAGAAATTACAGGACTAATTACATGACTAATCCAACCATAAGGACTCAGACTTGAATTGAATAGGTTGGAGTCTTTTCCTGATTCTGGTTCCCACACCATAATCCCAAATTTCTTTGCAGGTTCTCTCAGGTTCCTAGGTCAAGGATGAATGTCTTCATGCGATGGATCAAGGCCAAGGTGAGTCTCAAAGTAGAGAGTGCCAAACTTGACTTCTAGGCCTCAATCCTTGAGTGATGAGAGCTCCTTCTTCCACCAAATAATTAGCCATCATTGTTGGTAGGAAAACTTTTCCTAAGCTTCATTTGATCTGATCATTTGAAGGTTAACTTGTCCTAGTTGTGGTGATTTCCTTGCCATGAAGATCCTAATCCTTATTTTGATCTAGATCTACATTGTGGGTCTTAAAAATTAGATCAACTAGTCTCCTTATGAAAATTCTTTTCTTGGATTAATTTAGCCTATTTATTTGCTAATTAATTTCTCAAGTTTGCTTGATGTTTAGCTTTCTAAAACTCTCCATTCATCATTTTATTTTTGTTCCCATCAATTTTTTGGTATTAGAGCTTATGGTTTACTAGGTCAAGAGTTTGATTGCTAAAATTTCTGTTCTAGTATTCATCCAAATTTTTCACGAGTTTTAGTAATTTCTTTATATTGTAAAAAAATCCAAAAAAATACTTTTATAGTTCCTTAATGTATTATAACTTGAAATATAAAATTCTAAAAAGTATTTTCGTTTTATTTTTGGATTTGAAAATATAAGTTCTTAGATCATTTCTGAAGTTCTGTCCAGAATTCTATTCCTGCCTTCCATTTCATTTAATTTTCAAAAAAATATAAAAAATATTTTTATAAATTTTAAATTTTAGATCTGAGATTTAGACTTCGAGTTTTGGTATTTTCCATCATAATTTTGAATTTTATAATGATTTAGAATTTGAAATTCAAAATTTAAATTCAGGTTGTTAAGAGTTAGCTAAACTGTTGGAACCTTCTAGCAACTATTTTCAAATTACCTTCTCAACCAAAATTTGAGTTAATTTGAAGTTGAAACTTTAAAATTCAAGAATTTTGATCTGAGACCTAACCAAA
Source organism: Areca catechu (assembly GCA_021397845.1). Lineage (NCBI taxonomy): Eukaryota > Viridiplantae > Streptophyta > Magnoliopsida > Arecales > Arecaceae > Areca > Areca catechu. The sequence continues at coordinate 121,701,096 of CM038043.1, forward strand.
TCAGCTTCATTTTGAATTTTTGAATTTAAAAAAAAATTAAATTTTGAGTTATTAAAACTAGCTAGTTGAAAGTTATTTCTTGCTAAAATTTTCTTTTACAAGAAGCTTTCAAAATGAATTTCTTAACTATATTTCAGGAATTAAATTTCAAAATTTGGAATCAGGAATCTTCATTGAGAGATTTAACAATTCAAATTTTAATTTTAATTTTTTTAGAATTTTAAATTTAATTTCAAATTTTTAAATCTAGTTGACTAGAAGTTGTTAGGGTTGAAACTATCTTGCAACAACTCTAATTTCTAGAATGAAATTTTAATCCTAATTCGAGATTTAAATTTTAAAATTTGATTTCTAAATTCTAGACTTCAAAATATAAATTTTTCAATTAAATTTCTGAATTTTAATTTTTTTTTTAATTCATGTTTGAATCACATATTTGAGCTAGTATAGATATCTTGTTAGCAAGTTGATTGATTGTGCATCCATTTCCAAATCTAATTAAGGGCATTTAATCATAGCATGAGGAAAGGAGGTCATTACCTTTCCTTGGCCCAAAATAATCACCCACATTTGCATTGACCTAAACCATAATTGAAATCGAGTAGGAACCTAAAACTATGGACACTCACAAGTCGAGTTTAAGTATAAGATAAGACCAAATATTAGTTGAGTTTGTACTTACTTCTTAAAATTGGTGTCTAAGGCAAGAGATCCAATGGCAAATGCCTTAAGTGGACTTGAAGTTTTTAATTAGGAACTCGTGAAAGTGAGGGGAGCCTCCTGCAACCCCACATCTTACCTGGCTAGTGGAAAAGGTAATTACAACTTTAACTAGTACTTAGTCATTCCTGTATTTTGAACCTTTAGGTCTAGGAGCCATAGAAGTTAGGTTTGTACTATTTGCCCATTTGATTTGAAGCCCTATACCAACAGTTTTACACATATCCATGGATCCCAATCGTGAATTCTTTATGAGGACCCTAACTGAAAAATTTGATACCCTAACTAAATAATTAGAACAAGTGAACAAAGAGTTAGGGCAAGTAAATAATCAAATTGGAAATCTCGAAAAAGATCGCTTGACCCGTACTAATCCTAAATCACCTCCCATTGGTCTAAGAGCCCATTATTATGATTTCACCCCTGAGTATAAACTTAGATACCCCTACCAAGGATTTGTAGATCAGGAGGAAAGAGTCTTTGGGAGCAATCGACCCTATGCACCCACTTTTGATTGGGAGAAGAAAATGGATTAGTACTTTGAATTTGATGAAATGTTGGAAGTGAAGAAATGTCAATTTGTCAAATTAAAGTTAGTTCGACATGCTAAGTTATATTGGAAACATGTTGAGCATAAAAGTTATTATAGTGGGAATAAAATAATTACTTGCAGAAATATGAAGAGTAAGTTGAGGGAAACGTACCTAGGCAAATCTTATAAGCAAAATCTTCCAACCTAATGGTACAAATTGAGACAAGATGATGAAATTGCATTTAAATATATTGCTAAATTTAATAAGTATGAGGGAGATGAAGAAGAGACTAAACCCATGGAAGAATTAGAGAAAAAATCTACTGAACCTATTAAAAAAATTAAGGATGAAATAGAATCAAAGTCTTGTCCAAATGAAGGGCTAGAAAGAGAAAATTTTAAACTCATTAAAGAACTTAAGGAAGAAGTTTATGAAGCTGGGTCTAATCTTATGGACGAATATGATCAAGAACAATTACTTGAAGATAAAATAATTACCCAGCCTAAAGAAAACAACAACGGGGATGATCAAAATGAAATCTAAGGACAAAACCATGGAGATTAATCTAAGGATAACATAGAAGATCCGGAATTAATTGATGTTGAAGGTTTAGATCTAGAGATCGATGAAGGATCACATATTGGGGTATTGACCACCAAACAACAAAACCCTACAAATCAGCCCGAAGAAGTTATAGAGCCTTTGAAAACCCTGCAAAATATTTTTCTTAACAATTTTTCTATCCCTGATTCCCCATTTCTGAACATCCACCATCCCGATCTACCATTACGTTTCATTCACTCTTCTATCCCATCTAGCTGGGACATCTACCATACCATTGATCTGGTCCCAATGATATTTAACAGTTACTTTATTAAGACTCTTTGGCATATGTTGGGAGCCAAATTAAGATTCACTGCCACCTACCTGAAGTTTTGTGCTAGAGTCTTCAAAGCCATTTAAGAAATATTGGAAATTAGAAACCTTGTTTCCTAGCCCAACAATAAAGTTTTGTCCATAGATAATAAAGTCTATTTGAGCTTGTTTTATTTTTGTTTGTCTTTTACCATTTAGTATCATTTGTATTTGTCTTCTGTCATTTGGCATCCCATGCATAAGTATCCATGATTACGAGAGTCATATGCATAGCATTATTAGTAAAACAAATTTTGAGCAATGAAAATAACAAGCATATGGCTAAATTTTGTAAAAAAAGCCAAACAATTTTAGGAAGGAGACTGTCTTGATTAGGCTCAAAATGATTATATGCCCATGGTGTAGGTCATTTTCAAAATAGTAAAGAAAATTGGACCAAATATGTGCTAGATATACCATCCGACTTTGGTATCAGTTCCACTTTCAACATTTCAGATCTAGTAAAGTATAAGAAACCAACAATGATACCTAGTAAGCTATTCAACCCTAATTCCATCTTTGAGAGTGAACCAACCCTTGAGTGTCCACCAGCTATATTATCAAAGTGGCAAGATAGGAATGAGTGAATCATAGAAGACAAGATTGTCACTACTTAAAATAAAGACTATCAACGCTACTTGGTTCACTAGCAAGGATGACCTGATTCTAAAGATTCATGGATCACTTGAGAAGACTTACAAAGAATCGACCCTGACCTCTTAGAGTATCACCAAAGCCAGATGAATTCCTACTTGACAGAGTCGAGCCTTTTTTCCATCCCAGGAGAATTGATGGGGACATAATAATAAGAATATATACTTTGATTAACTAACTCTGTTTTTGTAGCTGTAGTTAATAAAATCATGAGCCATGAAACAAGTCCCAAATTTTCTTGAAGCATACTCGTGAGTCAACACATGGAAGAAGATAATTTTTCATGAGTCGACTCAAGCTCAAAGCATCATGGAAAGCCACCTCTTCAAAGCCCAATTCAAGCCAAGACTTGAAGCCAAAATTTTTACATGGGGGGACACCTCATCAAAAAACCTTGGGGGAGAAGAAATTACACTACATCAAAACTTTTATGGGGAACATAAAGATACTTTCCAACAAGTGACATGTAGGACACCATCTCTAATGACACCTAGGCCTCCACATCAGTATTTGACAACCACATGAAGACCTTCTAGAATGCCACATGTCAAGTGCTTGTAACATTCTATCAATTATTTATTTTTAGTTAAAACCACTTACCTAAAAGTTGTTAGAGCCAACTAAGCCATCCTTATCCCCTCCTCTCCACCCTTGGACAAAATTCCTAGCATTGGAGCCTATAAATAGGGCCCCTAGGCTCTCATAGTATTCATTCTATGCTATGATTTGAATTAATGAAAGGATTGTTTTCTTGTGTTCTAGTTTTCTTGAGTTCTTGTTTGGAGTGAAAGTTTTCTAGCTAGTTTGAGTGTGTAGATCCTTATCCAAGGAGAGAATGAGAGTTTTTTAAGTTTGAGTTTGAGAGTAAAAATTGCTTTTGCAGGGAGTAAAGGTGGGACACCCATTGATGGATCTATGATCAAGCTCCAAGTCCCAAGCCACCGGTCACTTTCTTCTTCTTCCTTTTTTTTTTTGTTTCCATTCCAACTCCAATTTTTCTTCCATGTCTAATCCCAAATTTATTTGCAAGTTCTCTCAGGTTCCTTGGTCAATGATGAAGGTCTCCACGCCATGGATCAAGGCCAAGGTGAGTCTCAAAGTAGAGAGTGCCAATCTTGACTTCTAGGTCTCAATCCTTGAGTGATGAGAGCTCCTTCTTCCACCGAATAATTAGCCATCATTGTTGGTAGGAAAACTCTTCCTAAGTTTCATTAGATTTGATCATTTGAAGGTTAACTTTTCCTAGTAGTGATGGTTTCCTTGCCATGAAGATCCTAATCTTTATTTTGAACTAGTCTACATTGTGGGTCTTAAAAATTAGATCAACTAGTCTCCTTATGAAAATTGTTTTTCTTGGATTAATTTAGCCTATTTATTTGATAATTAATTTCTCAAGTTTGCTTGCTGGTTAGCTTGCTAAAACTCTCCATTCATCATTTTAATTTTGGCCCCCATCATAGTATCTAGTTTCTCTTCCTTTAACTGTTCTTCCACTACAGTTTGGGTGTGGTAAGGGTCAACTAACTTTGGGTTGGCTTCAGTTTAGATATGGTCAAGGTCAACTAATTCTGGATTGGCTTTAGTCTGGGTATCTACTAGGTCAACTAATTCTAGGTCTTCTATAGATATCTCTTCTTCTTCTTCCTCGTACTCATCCACTAAGCTCGCATCAACTTCATACACTTCCTCTTCAATATCATTCTTGTGAACTAGTGAGGTGGTAGGAGGGGGTCGGCTAAGAAAAAATTGATTAACATCTGGGGTAGCAGGGGAGGGTCAACTAAGGGGAAGTGGACTAATACTGGGCTCATATCTAAGGGTACTATCCCTATTGGATTCGGGTAGACTAAGGGGAATTGGACTGGTACTAGGCCGATAGCTAGGGGTACTAATCCTATGGGGTTCAAGTCTATTAGGGGTTATGGGTCCCTTGGGCTCATAGGACAAGGGCTCAAATCTACGGGTTATGGATCTCTTGAGCTTATAGGATATGGGTTCAGATTTATGGGTTACGGGTCTGCTGGGCTCATGGGATATGGGCTCATAGGATCGTGGTTTATAAGATCTTGATTCATAGGTTCTGGGTTCACAGGACCTAGGTAGGTACTTTTCTCTAAGTTTTCTTTTCATGACTCTCTAGGTAGTTATGGGTGTTTTTCCTTTTAGTTTAGCCATTCTCTTAAACATATCCCAGTCTACCTTAGCCTGGCAAACTAACTTAGCTTTAGCAAATTTGAATTGATCATTTTCAAAATAGAAATTCATTTGGCTTTCAAAATACAGGTCCATATGTCCTTCCCAACTAAGATAATTCTCAAATTCAGGATCACCACCAAATGTAGATACTATTCCCCAAGCATTTCTAATGGGTCTCTCATCTCGGTCCAAGAATTCTTGATTGGGCTTCCTATGATTGGGCTCCTGGTATGGGTCAGAGTATTGGGCTCTCCTAGGGTTTGGCTCCAAGTATAAGTCACGGTATGGGGTTCTCCGAGGGTTGGGCTTTGAGTTTGGGTCAACGTATTGGGCTCTCCTAGGGTTGGGAGGTGTGGGCAAAGGTGACTCAAGTTCGGGTCCAGTATGGGTCCTACAGTTTTTCCCTAGGGTTCCTAACTGGTCTCCTACTCAATCAAACCTATTGGCTTAGTGGTCAAGCCTATTGCAGGTTTGGGTATTGGATTGGGTTAATTGGTTGTGATTATAGTTCATCTAGTTCATTTGGGTGGTTAATTGGGCTAATTGATCAATAATGGTCTTTATGAATGTCTCAAAGCTGGAATCCATGGTGGAATTGGGTTGGGGTTTAGACCATTGGTATTGGGTTCCTAACCTAGTGGTCATGCAATCAATCATTCAAGGTGTTATGATGCTGTCAAGCATTTAAAGGATAACACGTGCTAGGGTTTGCTAGACCTAGAGCAAAAACTTAATGAGTTAACTTAACTTACACTCAACATAGCACCTAATCCTTTCACTGGCCAGGTAAGAGGTGGGTGATGGGAGAGGCTCCCCCAGCCTGTGATAGGGTCCTAATTGAAGAACCACCAGTCCACTTAGGGCGTTTTCCACTGGACCTCTAGCCTTAGCACCAGCTTTCAATAGTAGATGATGGGCTAGGTGCTGCACTAGTTCCCTCACTAGACTCGGACTCGACCTATTGGTGCCCCTAAATCTATTAGGTTGCTAATTAATTTTAATTAGGGCTTGGGTACGTATGCAAGGTGGTTGTTTTGGACCCAAGACAGGTGATGAAATTCTGCCCTGATCTGAGATAGGAAATTATCCTTAAGATTAGTTTAGATGAGATGATGCACAATCAATGAACTTGATGTAGTCTAATAACAAAATAGAAATTTTTTTTTGTCTCTTTTTATGAGGTGGCAACTTAATTATAAGTTGATTAAGTGAGCAAACACAATTGGCTTGGGTTTGGGGGGGGGTTTGGATGTAAGTTAGGTTTGGTTCAGTCAGATATTTAGAAATCACAAAAAGTAAAATTATGGGTCTGCTTTGATGCAGAATTTGGTATGGTATTCAGAGCAAAAGAATTCTAAAATAATTATAGAATAGAGAATGATGTGTGGGGATGATTCCTACCAAATTTCATACAAACAAAATATTGGATGATGATGCAAAACCTAGGGTTTCTATGGTGCATAATTTTTTTATATTTTTTCTATAAAATTAACAAGAAATGCTGAAAAAATAGAGGTCTTGACAAAGAAGACATGACACAAATTTTAGAGAAAAATAATATGCCTATGTTGATGAAACAGATCTAAACTTGGACCCCTAATGTAGATGACAGGATGCAGATTTTTGTTAGGATTTTATTTTTACTATTTTTTTATTTAATTTTGGACTTGAAAAATTCCAAAAGAAAAATAAAAAAATAGAGGACAAAATAGATTACATTCACGATGAAAATCAAAAAAAAATCAAAACATTTGATATGAAAAATAGTCCTATATTTTGAGGGGTTATGTAAAAATAGCATGCAGAAATCTAGACTATGATACAAGAACATGCCCTAATCTAGCTTTGATACCAAAATTGATGCGGGACAGGATTATCATATGATGCAGGATGATATGCAAGGGATGAATATGAAGAAAATTAGATTAAAGAAAGCAAATATTTTAGATTTTTTTTTTTTATGGTTTTGATTCTCAAAACTAGTCTAGATTAGGTTAGGGTTATCCTGTATCAATTAGCATCCTACCCATATGCTAGATCAATCAAAAAGAAAAGAAAATCAGGATTCTATGTCTAAAAAGGCCTATTAGGAGCATGTTCACCTTCAAGAAATCAGACAAAAAGAGATAGGAAAAGGTTTAAGTACCTGGCAATGATGTTCCTAAAGTCATAGAAGGGTTTTCTTCACTTGAATTGGTGCCTGGATGATCGAGTCACTTTCCCATGGCTCCGTCGACTTTTTATCAGTTTCATTCAAAGGCAAGGAAAATGTCATCCAAGGGGCATGGCACTGGAGGAATCCTGCAAACGTCAAAGGTTAGAGGCAACCAAGAAGGAAAAATTAAGAAACTGGAGATCAGGTTGACGGATGATTGGAAGATGGAGTTGTAGGGGTTGGAGGCCTTGGAGGAAGCTTCGGGTGTCTGGATCTTGGCGAGGGCTAGGTGGGCATCTTAGGGCTCTTGCTTGGATGGACAATGGCTAGGGTTCAGTGGAGAGAGGGGAAGCAGGGTGGCTAGGGTTTGCACACAAGAAAACTAAAACAAGTCTCACACCACAATTTGTCAGAAATCACTTTGATTGTATTCATAAAAAAAAGAGTTATTACAAGAGGGGGAGGGGTGGGGTATTTATAGATTCACCCAGGGCCCTTTCCTTATCTAATTAAGAGTATAAGTCTTTGTAGAAATAAAACTCAAAATAAACTTTGACTGGAAGATTGGTCTCCTGGTAAAACAAGGCTAGCTCACTCCTGGTAGAAGTGGGCTAGCTGACTCCTCGGACTGAGAAGCTTTGCTTGGGCTTGGGCTAGCTGGGGTGCCACATGGAATGGGCTTGTCTGGGGTGCGAAGGTATGAATGGGCCTGTGGGGTGCCAGCTCCAGATGGGCCAAGGTAGGGGTGCCAAGGCCTGGTTAGGTGCCAAAAGCTAGAGGGCCAATCCCTGGGGCACCATGGGCCAGGGGGGTGCTGGAATTCTTGTGGACTTGGGGTGCCTCTTCTTGATGGGCTGGGACTTCATTCTCCAGGGTTTGGGCAGCATGAACAAGGGACCCGGATGCTATGCTGATGTCTTGGATGCATGTCCAATAATACTCCTCTTGAGCATGAAAGTTACAAGACTCATATGACTGAATTGAAACTGGATGGACTTCTTTACTAGACTAACATAACTTACAAATGGACTCAAGTAACAGGACTCATGGACTAAACAAGGAACTTCAACTGACTTAGTGAACCCAACTTGCTCACTTTATTATAGAACTTAACAAAAACTGACCAACACGTGATGTAGAGAACAAAATTATAGCTTGAAGTCTATGTTTGATCTGATGTCCTCATCAAGGATGCTAGGGTTGGAAAGATAACTAGGCCTCACGCCCACTTCCTCATGGCGGTCGATGTTCTCAAAGAACAAAGGCAATTAAAAAAACACTCAAATATTATTCATTAAAAGTTGTTCATTACAAGGGGGAGGGGGTGGGTATTTATAGATTCACCCAGGTCCCTGGACTCCCTGACAAACTGGGATTACAAAACTTGAGGGCCAACAAAACAAAACTTGGGGGACAAGAAAACAAAACTTGAGGGCCAAGAAACTCTCTTGGGCTAGGATGCCTCTTCTTCTTGGACATAGGCAACAATTCCATGTAGTCTTGGGCGACCTCTTTGTGTGCTTTGGTGCATGAACTCCAGGTGGGCATGGGCTAGTCTGGGGCACCAACTTTCTTGGACCTTGGACTAGGGCACTGTGCTAAGGAGGGCGCCAATTGAAGGTGTGCCAGCTTGATGGACTTGGAAGCATGAAAGGGCCCAGGTGCTGATGCCTGGCGAGCTTGGGGTACCAAGGCTAGGCCTGGGAGGGGCCTAGGTGCTTGAAGTCCAGCTCTGGTTAGGGGGGCCTGGTGAATCTCTTGGTCTAGTGACTCTCCTCTTGTACTAGACTTGAATGAACACCAAAATTACAGGACTCATGGGATTGAGATAAGGGACTCACTTGACTAAGTGGACTCAACTGGACATTCTTGTCTTATGTTATTATAGGACTCATTCCTCATTACAGGTCTCAACTGGCTCACTTTAGTACAGGACTCAAGTGACTCAAGACTAATGGACTTTACAGGACTCAAAAAAATTGACTGACTTTCCAACACATGATTCAGAGATCTTCATGGAACCCTGAAATTCTTCTCTGATCCTGATATCCCCATCAATTGTCCCAGGGTGGGGGGAAACTTGACCCTATCAGTAAAGGTCAATCTGGCTCTAGCGGGTCTGGGTTGAGGCATTGCAGATCCTCTCAAGTGATCCAAGAAATCTTAGATTCTGGTTGACCTTGCCAATGAATCAAGTAACGTGGTAGCCTTTGATCCGGGTATTAATGGCTTGATCATCCAGGATATGCTCAATCTTTTTCCTCTCATAGACTAATTTGTTGGTGGACACTCAGGGATGGGTTCGCCCTCAAAGAAAGGGTCAGGTCCAAAGGCTCACTGGGTATCATTGCTGGCTCCCTATACTCAACTAATTTTGAGATATTGAAGGTTGAGCTAATACCAAATTAGGTGGTACTCAAGCACATAGGCATTAAGATCAACTTTCTTTATCACTTTAAAGGGTCCAGCACTACGGATATGTTACCTAAGCATTACATAATCTCCCTAACAAACTCTTGTACTCTTTTGGGAATTAACTATAAATTTCATTGCTTACATTAATCTTATGATTAATTACTTATGTAGATCTCTAACATGCAGGTCAAATATCTCTAGTATGCAGTGCAAATGACTTATACCTACACCTAATGACATGCAGACAAATAACTCAACACCTAATGACATGTAGGAAATGACTAAACCCTTAGCTACAATGGTGTGTGTGATCCTTGGTAGGTGGGTGACAAGCAGATAAAAACTTGACATGCACTTCTAATAGATGCCACAATGTTTTCTAGAAATAGGTTGCAAATCTGATATGCTCCAAGAATGCATGCAACTTGCTAACCTTAATGAAGTGCAATCAAATGGTTCGAGAAACATGGGAAGCTTCAGGAAAGGGCAAAAATTAGGAAGTGGATGCATCAACTGGTTTTTGAATCAAGGGAATGACCTTAATGTATGGACATTGATCTAAAAGGTTCACTATATGGAAGGATAAGTCGGTAATTTCAGGAAAGAGATCTTCAATTAGGACTAAAGGAGGGGCTTCATCTTAAGGTTACTGAATTAAAGAAATCATGTCCTTAATAAATTCCTTGGGTTCTTGAATTTTAGGACTAGACTATATAATTTGGCTCTCCTCTAGGATTTTCTCAGGTAAGGCTCTAGTAACAGTATCTAGGTTCTCTTTTTCTAACTGTTCTTCCAATACACCTTCAATCTAGGTATCTACCTGGTCAACTATTCTAGGTCAGCTATACAGACTTCTTTCTTAATGTTAGCCTTGCAAAGAATTGGGATAGTAGGGGTAGGTCGGCTAAGGAGAATTTAGCTAGTACTTGGCTGATGTACAGGGGTACTAATCCTATTGGGCTTGGATCGACTAAGGGGAAGTGGACTAATACTAGGCTCATATCTAAGAGTACTAATCCTAGGGGTTTCGAGTCGATTGACTATGGGTTCCCTCTACTCATAGGACATGGGTATGTACTCGGATACCAGCTTATGTTCTTGACTGGGCCTTTGCCATTGTTCTAGGGATCTTTGATGGTAGGGTGCAGGAAGGTACTTCTCCCTAAGTTTGCTTTTCATGGCTCTCCAGTTAGCTTAGGGTATTTCTCCTCTTTGTCTAGTCTTCCTCTCAACATCACCTAGTATATTCTAGCCTAGTGAACTAACTTGAGTTTAGCATACTTAAACTTTCTTTCCTCTGACATTAGATCCCTCTCAAAGTACTATTCCATACCACTTTTCCAATCAATATGATCTTCAAGATCAAGATCGCCACCAAAAGTAGGTGCTTCTAACCAAATGTTCCTAGTGGCTCTCTCATCCTGGTCCATGAAATCATAATTGGATCTCCTATGAATAGACTCCCATATTGGGTCATGGTATGGGGCTCTCTTAAGGTTGGGAGGTGTGGGACAAGGGGTTGTTAGGAACTATTCCTAAGGAGCGATACATGCATTTTAAAACTTTTCTAAAGGCATCTAGAGTAACGTAAATATAAAATCATGCAAACATTGTATGAAAAATAGAACCATTCTAGAAATTACATTATGATGCAACAATGATAATTATGTCATACATAAAATAAAGACATACCTTAGTGATGTTCACCAAAGGTTGCAACGAAAATCCTTGGCTCCCAGTCGCAATCCCAAGGGTAGCTCCAACCTATGAAAAAACTCCTGCTCTGCGAGCAGCACACGCGTACCGCCTTTACAGGTGGTTCACATAGTGTAGCACAATTTCTTCTCCTTCCTTCGAGGTGCTAGCCTCACCGAAAATACTGATGGCAGCAGCGACTCCTTCTTCAACTCCTTGAAGATGTGCGGACTCCTTCAACTCCTTGAAGGGTTGTTGCTGCAATGGTTCTGGAATGAAGATGCTTGAGAACCCTTTTCCAACGCTCTGTCCCAAACCTTCAATAGAAGGTATACACACAAGAATCCCAAAACCCAAACTCACTCTATCCCGGAGATCAAATCTTACAATCTCTCAAGGATCAAGCAAGATCTCTATCTCAGAAATTTTCTGGGCAGAGTCTCAACCTTGATCCAAATCTGGAGTGGAAATGTTGAACATGAGGAACATGAACCATTCACCTTCTTCAGCCCTTCTTTTATAACAGCAGCCCTCAAAACAATTAAGAGGACATAATGAGAGATTAATGAGCAGTTTTACGGTCTCTTGAGATTCTAGGTAGGTTATGAAGTCCTTTGGAATTCAGCAATAGTAACTATTAAAACTCGAAATGCCCAGCATTAAATCCCATAATCATTACAGCATTTAATGAAGCATTCTCGAATTTCAGCAGTCCGCCTGACCAGTCGACTCGACCATTCGAGTCAACTTGACTCGAGTCGACTCATCCAAATGAGTCAGCTCGAATACAGGTTTGACAACACCTTGTCAAATGAATCCAGAACCATTCCCAATCATTCCTAAGCCAATAAAGTAAGAAGAAACCCTCGGTGTGTGACCCCATAGGTTCAAACACTAAACTAGTAGCACGGGAACATTTCCAGTATCAGCCAAAGTTGTCATCTAGCAATGACACCCGGCATCCGGATAGGTTAAAGGTTATGGAGGAACATGAACCTGTCGAATATGAAATATCAATAACTTATTCCTTTAATCTCCTAATGCTCTAGATGTCTTAGGATTAAACTGCCCAACCCTAATCAGTCCATCTCAATATATCTCAAACAAAGAATCCCTGTAACTCCTTACATGGAATGCCTTGGCTAAGGTCTTTCTCAATTGAGGTATATTAAGCATCCAATCCAAATCCTTTGGAGAGATCAATCCTATCTCGATCCTATTATCGCTACATAAGTACTTGACTATACCCAGCAACCTTCCATCACCGGATTAAAAATTTGGGTAGTCCGGCACCTAAGCATAGTGAGTTGCTTGCAAGCTGCCATAGTGATCTCAAGTCAGAGGAATAATTCATGTCCATATTTTAATACAAGACTCCTCTTCGATAGAAAGAGAATCTCACATGAGAGTCAGGTTCAATGAAATATCAAACACAACAACTAATGTCATACCAGCATCTCCATGCTACTGGTTTAGAGGACAACAAATAGATATGACATCAATAACCTACTCTTGATACACCATCGTCCTGAAACAACATATCCTTTGGTTGCGAATTAATTTATGAACTACACGATGCATCCTCTCTACATTGCACACAAGGTAGCTTAAAAGACATCATCATACAAGAGTTCAATTAGGAACATGACATGTGATGAACAACCAGAATAAACTTTTTATTCAATTCAATAATTCATATATACATACATGAGTCGCACAACAATCTATAGCCTAGATGATTGGTTTTGGGACATAATTCCCAACAACTCCAACCTGGACTAAAGCCAATCAGAATAAAATCTAATTCCCATCTTTCATTTGTAGTCATCAAACTCTTAAATTCCAACAGCTTTAGTGAAGGGGTTAGCCAGGTTCTCCTTACCATCGATCTTTAGAAGCTCGATGTCACCTTGTTCAATAATCTCCCAGACAAGGTGATAACAACGTAGAATATGCTTAGTCCACTCGTGTGATTTCGACTCTTTGGCCTAAGCTATGGCTCCAGTGCTGTCACAATACACTAGAATAGGACCATCCAAGGAAAGTGCCACTCCTAGCTCGCCTAGAAACTTCCACAACTACATAGCCTCCTTTGCTGCATCCGATGCTGCAATATACTCTGCCTTGCAAACACAATCAGCCACTATATGCTGCTTGGAACTTTTCCAGCAGACAGCTCCACTATTAAAGGTAAACAGAAAATCATACACACTCTTACTATCATCTCTATCTGACTGAAAACTGGAGTCAATGTATCCCATAAGTTTTAAGTCAGAATCTCTATAAATAAGCCATTGGTCTTTAGTATTTCTCAAATACATAAGGATGTTCTTAATAACTTTTCAATGAGCTTCACCTGGGTCAGACTAGTATCTGCTCACTATCCCTAGTGAGTATGCCATGTCTGGTTTAGTACACAGCATAGCATATATAATAGAACCCACTACCAAAGCATATGAAATCCTACTCATATGCTCTCTTTCCTTAGGAGTTGTCGCACAATCCTTCTTGGAAAGAATAATTCCATGACCTATCAGAAGATAGCCCATTTTGGAATTCTCCATGCTGAACCGTTTCAACATAGTATCTATGTACATAGATTGGGACATTCTCAGAAGCCTCTTAGATTTATCTCTATAGATCTTCATATCCAGTATGAATGAGGCTTCACCCAAGTCTTTCATAGAGAATTGAGATGTAAGCCCCTTTATTCCTTGTAATGCTGGAATGTCATTCCCAATTAGGAGAATGTCATCCACATAAAAAACAAGAAATACAACTACAGAACCATTTGCCCACTTATATATACAAGGTTCTTTTCTGTTCCTAACGAAGCCATATGTCTGATACACTTATCAAAGTGCATGTTCCAACTTCGAGAAGCCTTTATCAATCCATAAATGGACCTCTACAACTTGCACAATTTAGACTCATCTATGGATGTGAACCCTTCAGGCTGCATCATATACACCTATTCCAGCTCACCATTTAGGAAAGATGTTCAGACATCCATTTGCCAGATTTCATAATCTAAATGTGTTGCTAAAGCAAGCTAATCTGAATGGACTTGAGCATTGCCACAGGAGAAAACGTCTCATCATAGTCAATACCATAATGCTGACGATACCCCTTGGCATCCAAATGGGCTTTATAGGTCTCCACCTGCCCATTTGTGCCCTGCTTCCGCATGAAGATACACTTGCACTCAATGGATTTTATCCCTTTAGGTGGATCAACCAATGTCCATACGTTGTTGATTTCCATGGACTCTATTTCGGATTTCATGGCTCCCAGCCATGACTCAAAATCAGACCTTGTCATCGCATCCATATAGGTGATCGGATCCTTGTTGTTTTTATCGAGCTCAATAGGATCACCGTCCTGGACCAAAAAACTATAGTATATGTCCGGTTGATGTGGTACTCTACTAGATCTCCTTAATGGGTGCACCATAGGGTCTAGATCTGATATAATCAAATTCGATTCTATAGTGGTCTTAGAGTGAGATGGTTGAACATTCCCAAGTTCAACCTCAGTAGCTTAAATGCCTTCACCAAGGTACTCCCTTTCTAAAAAGGTTTCCCTAAGACTAATGAATAACTTTTGTTCCTCTAGCAGATAGAAATAATACCCTTTGGATTCTTTAGGATACCCAACAAAAAGACACCTATCAAACTTAGGTCCTAGTTTATCCATCTCCAAACATCTGATATAAGCCGGACACCCCCAAACCCGAACGTGAGAGAGAGTTGGCTTGCATCCAATCCATATCTCATATGGTGTTTTCTTAACAAACTTACTTGGAACTCTATTGAGAAGGTAGGACGTTGACTTAAGAGCAAATCCCCAAAATGATTTAGGCAGACTAGCTAAGCCTATCATGGATCGAACCATGTCCAACATTGTTCGATTCCTCCTTTTAGACACACCATTTAACTGAGATATCCCCGGAGGAGTCCATTGAGAGAGAATCCCATTCTCCTCAAGATAAGTTAGAAACTCACCGGAAAGATATTCACCACCTCGATCTGATCGAAGAGTTTTAATAAACTTTATAGTTTATTTTTCAACTTCATTATGATAACATTTGAACATTTCAAGTGATTCAGATTTTTGTCTTATGAGATAGATATAACCGTATCTTAAAAGATCGTTTGTAAACATAATGAAATAACTATATCCACCTCTTACACTGATATTTATAGGTCTACATACATCAGTATGTAATAGACATAGAATATCACTGGCTCTTTCGCCCTTTCCAATAAAAGGTGACTTGGTCATTTTTCCAAGAAGACAAGATTCACAAGTTGACAAGGATTCACTCTCAGTGAGATCTAGGAGACCTTCTCTGACCAACTTATTTATTTTGTCTTGTTTATATGACCTAGCCTATAGTGCCGAGATAAATATCACTGACCTTATCTAACCTAGGACATTTATTAGCAATGTACAATACAATAACATACACACCATTCTTCACTTGTCCATTCATCACATTAGAACCATTCAAAGTGATGTAGCAAATATCTTTTTATATTGATAATTCATAACCATCATTAGCTAATAGGCCTACAGAAATGATATTCACCAAAAAAGAAGGACAAAAATGACATTCATTAAGAATGACAATACAAGACTCAAAAAACAAAGAAACAGTTCCCAATGCCAGGACTAGAACTTGACTTCTATTCCCAACATTCAGGAACCTTTCACTGCTTTCAAATCTCCTACTAACTTGAAGTCCCTGCAAAGAATTGTAAATATGGTAAGTGTTGGGAATTGTATCTCGAAGTCAATTATCTAGGTTGTAGATGGTTGTGCTATCTTGTAACTGTATATAATTTTTAATGAATAAAAGTTATTTTTTTGATTATTCATCATATTTGTATTTTCCTGAAATGAACTCTTGTATGATGGAGTCCTTGGAACTACATTGTTTGATATAGAGAGAATATATCAAGTAGTTGTTAAACTGGTTCACAACTGATGTGGGACAGAAATTGGACAGGATCGCTGGCAAGCATGAAAGTCACCAGAGATTAGGATTTGCAAAGAAGGAGGAAAGAAGAGGGTGCAGGGTTAAGAAAAATACTGGGGTTCATATAGATTCCCAAAGAAAAACAAGCACATAGCAAAGGGGCTCACACAGATGCCCTAGAAGAACAAGCACATAGCAAAGGGGCTCACATAGATGCCCTGGGCTCACACAGATGCCCAAAATCAGGGATCACACAGAAATCCTGGGAAGATGGAGAAGGGATCATACAGATACCCTAGGATCACACAGATCCTTCACACAGAACAATAAAAACTTTATTCATCCATCCTCCTATTACAAAAGGCTGAGGGTGGTATTTATAGATTTTCCAATCCTTATTTGAATTTGAATACAAGATAAAAAGATAAGAACGAATCAAATTCAAATATAAGATAAGATAAGATAAGCCTATCCATATATCAATCCTAACCAACCAAATCCTAATTCAAAAGATAAATCCTAAATAAATTTATTCAAAAATGCTTCAAGATCTGTGCCACTCCAAGAATTATGCTTGCTCCAAGATCCGTGCTTGAGATGTCCCCATCATTCTCCTACGGTGGGGTGAACTCGACTCCATCGAATCAGGCTGAGCGAGGTTGATGGAATTGAAACCAATCAAAAAGGACTCCGATGTTGGGTTCACCCTTTTTTTTTTTTGTCAACTTCTTTTTTTTTTATTGGCTGCTCTGAGATTAGTGCAGCTTTGAAGATTATGCAGTACTGAGATCCGTGCTGCTCCAGAAAGCGTGTAGCTCTAGAAACCGTGTGCTGAAGTCGGCAACAATGAAGGCATTTGCCTTCACGATCATGCTGTTCTTCTTCCTCATAGATCGAACCAGGGAGAAGAGCAATGGAGGAGTTCACCGGCATCGAGGCTGGGCAGAGACTGCCGTCTGGGTGGCCGTGGAGGCGGTGGTGGTTGGCAATGGTAGCGGGGTGAAGAAGCTCGGTCTGGGCGTGCGTCCGAAGAAGCTCGGTCTGGGCGTGCATCCGAAGAAGCTCAGCCTGGGTGTGCATCTGGATGGCGAAGATGGCGATCAGGCTCTCCGATTGGTGTTGGTGGCTTTGGAAGTGGCTGTCGTGGGAGTTACGGTTGCAGGGAATCCGACAGGAGGCGCCGATCGGGTCTGGGATAGATCCAATGGGAGGGAGCTGCTGTGGCACTCCGGTTGGGCGGGAGGGGTGGATGGGATGTCATGGCTGGCCACGCGGCCGAGGTCAGGGTCGGCGAGGGCAGCGTGGCGGTCGACGATGATGATCCGGGTCTCACCATCGAGGTAGCAGAGGGACTTGTCGGTGGGGCATGGAATGATTCGCCCGCCATAGCTACACATGAGGCGAAGGAGGGAGGCCACAACAGAGGTTGGGAAGGGTTCATCCCAGGACTTGCCGCTGCGAGAGCAGGGCAAGGGGTCCACCGAGTCCGCGTAACCTACCACACCTGTGCCACCGTCGGCCGCCATTGGAACCGCGTCCATGGTTCGATCACCCGATGCCTCGCTCGCGATCTATGGTTTTGGGTTTTGGGAGCAGGGATGGTGAGGCGGGGCATGGGGCGTCAGTTACTGGTGGTTTGCAGGAACAGGGCCTCACGAGCAGCAGGGGATGGAGAGGGGTGGTGGCTTGCGGAATGGAGGAAGAGGAGGGATTCGTGTGTGTTCTAGATCGATGTCGGTGGAGGTGTGCTTCATGGGCATTGGCAGCAGGGGAGAGGGGCTCGGGTGCAGGCCATTGATGGGCCTCGACAGCTGATCAAGGTTTGAGAAGTCTTGCATTGGAAGATCTAGACACGAGAAAGGATTTGGAGTCGGGAGGAAAAAAAAAGCAAGATCCTAATCCTCTAGCTCTGATACCACTTGATGCGGGACAGAAATTGGACTGGATCGCTGGCGAGCATGAAAGTCACCAGAGATTAGGATTTGCAAAGGAGGAAAGAAGAGGGTGCAGGGTTAAGAAAAATACTGGGGTTCACATAGATTCCCCAAAAAAAATAAGCACATAGCAAAGGGGCTCACACAGATGCCCTATAAGAACAAGCACATAGCAAAGGGGCTCACATAGATGCCTTGGGCTCAAACAGATGCCCAAAATCAGGGATCACACAGAAACCCTGGGAAGATGGGAGAAGGGATCATACAGATACCCTAGGATCGCACAGATCCTTCACACAGAAATAGAAAGTTTATTCATCCATCCTCCTATTACAAAAGGCTGAGGATGGTATTTATAGATTTTCCAACCCTTATTTGAATTTGAATACAAGATAAAAAGATAAAAACGAATCAAATTCAAATATAAGATAGGACAAGATAAGCCTATCCATATATCAATCCTAACCAACCAAATCCTAATTCAAAAGATAAATCCTAAATAAATTTATTCCAAAAATGCTTCAAGATCTGTGCCACTCCAAGAATTATGCTTACTCCAAGAATTATGCTTGCTCCAAGATCCGTGCTTGAGATGTCCCCATCAACAACCAAATGATTGTTATAGAACGACAATGTATCGAGTGTAGGTTGTTGTATGTCACATTTGTTGGTTGTCCTCTTTACCAAGGAGTGTAGAGACAATGGTATGACATGCAAGTAAAGTGTCTGACATTTCATTGAATGTGACCATCTGTGGAGCTCCCTTCTGCCAAAGGTTGCTCGTGAAGGGATATGGGTATATGTATCCCTCAGACCTAAGATCACCATGGTAGCTTGCAAGCAACTCACTGTACTTTGGTGTTAGACTACCTGGATTTCTAATCTAGTGATGGAAGGTTTCTGGGTGTAGTCAAGTACTTATGGAGCGGTGGTGGATCAAGATGGAATTGACCCCTCCAAATAGTTTGGAGTGAATGGCTTATTGTGTCTCAATTTAGTAAATCCTTGGCTAGGGTAGTTCTTGTGAGAAGTCACGGAACTTGTAAAGTTGAGACATGATCTGGATAAACCAAATTAGGGTTGGCAGTCGAACCCTAGGTCATCCGGAGCATTATGAGGTCAAAGAAATGAATTATGCAGTAATGCTAGAGGTTCTAGAGATGTACTTTGCATCTTCGACCTATCCGGATGTCGGGTATCGTTGCTAGATGAGGACTTTGACTAGTACTAGAAGTATTCCAGTGCTACCGGCTTAGTGTTCAAAACTATGGGGTCACACATCATAGGGGTTTCTATATGATTTTAAGGCTGATCGACAATTAAGAATCGTTTGTTGTCACTGGCGGTCAATGTGATTGACCATGTGTCGACACTTGAGGGGTCAACCTTGGCTATGACAAGAAGAATTTCTGGAAGACTTTTCGGAACGAGTCAACTCGACCCCTACTCGAGTCGACTCGTTCTATGTTTTGGTCGAGTTGACTCAATCCCTGCTCGAGTCGGACTCGTTCTATGTTTTGTGTCCTAGATGAGCCGACTCGAACCTGCTCGAGTCGACTTATCTCTGCTCAAATTGAAATCTCTGAATGGCATTTCTAGGACATTTTTGGAAGGTTTTGACCTGGTTTGAATTTCCAATTCAAGCTGTTTGGGCTCCAAACTTACATGGAATGATTGTCATTCCTTTCAAATATGGTTTGAGTCAATATGGTATGCTCCTTGTGTTGGAAATTATGTCCCAAAGCCAATCGCCTGGGTTGTAGGCGGCTGTGCTAAGTATTGTACTCATTAAATGAATTAATAAAATAATATATTTGGCAGCTCATCACATACTTAAATTTTCTGAAATGAACTCTTTCAATGTGATGATGTCCTTAGGACTACACTGACTTCGATACAGAAAGGATGTATCGAGTGGTCCTTCAATCCTGTTCACAACCAAAGGATATACGGCAATATATCAAGTTGTTGTAGTTCACATCGTTTGGTTGTCCTCTTGACCAAATGAGTGTGGTGACACTGCTGTGATCTGCAAGTGGGATATGTGATATCTTATTAAACGTGACTCCGTGCAGCCCCTTTCTACCAAAGGGATACTCACGATTGGATATGGGTATATGTGTCCCTCTGACCTGAGGTCATCACGGTAGCTTGCAAGCAACTCCCTGTGCTTTGGTGCTGGAATACCCGGATTTTTAATCCGGTGATGGAAGGTTTCTGGGTACAGGCAAGTACTTGTGGAGCAGTGATGGACCAAGATGGAATTGACCTGTCCAAATAGTTTGGATTGAATGTCTCGCAGTATCTCAATTTAGCAAATCCTCGGCCAGGGTAGTCCTAGTGAAGAGTCCTGGGCTTGCGAGGTTGAGACACGTAGTCGACCGACTCAGTCTGGGTTGGCAGCCCAATCTCAGTCGTCCTGAGCATTAGAGGTTAAAAGGATGAATTATACGGTAACCATATGCCAGAGGTTCGATAGATTGCTCCCGCATCTTCGACCTATCCGGACGCCGGAATCCATTGCTAGATAGTTTCCTGTGCTGGTACTAGAAATTGTTCTAGTGCTACCATTTAGGTTCGAACATATGAGGTCACACGCCACAGAGAATAACTCTCTAATCCGGATGCCGATTACGATTGGGAATTGTCTCGGTTTTATGGTCATAGTTTTTTTCAGCACACTTTTCCCCATCTTGCCCTTGTCTGAGTTAACCGAAAAATGTTCCGGGTTGACCAGCACTATGCCAGGATTTTTCTGAATCAGTTTTGAACTGATTCGGAGTTCGTTTCGGCCTCTAATTGGTTGTGAACCAATTTTATTCCTTGAACCAGGTTCAATTGGATTGAACCGTTTGGTTTAATGGAATTGAACCAAAATTGGATTTGAACCAATTTTTGGCTTGGACCGGTTTAAGAGGTTGAACCAATGTTTTACTCCTTGGAATGTTTTCACGGTGATAGATGTTGGAGAAAAACTCCAAGCGACCGAAGCCCAAACGACCGAACAAATCACTGGCGTCTCTTCCTCTTCTCCCTCCATCGTTTGATATTAATGGTTTATTAATCCTAGTTTAAGGCTTGTTAATTGGGTTAACCACCTGCTGCCCCTTGGCCTTCCGTCGCTCCACCTCCCCCTCCCTCTCCCAGCAGCCTTTATAAACACCAAGCCCTCCCCTGTTTGTTTAGTAGAGTTTCAACGAAAGGTTTCACCGTGAGTTGAGTTTTTCCAACCGTACGAGAACCAAGAAAAAGCAACAAAAACTCCTTCTTTGAGAGGCTTAAGGAGAGAGTTTTGAGGCTGGGTTTAGGAGCTTTAGAGGGAGAGAAAAAAGCTATAAATCCCATTGTTTTCAAGTGCTCAAGTTCTGCTCAGCTGCAGAAATTTTGTGATCATGAAGCCCTCTTCCAGCGGCTAGCACCGTGCATGGAGGCGGATCTGAGAGCCCCGGGCATGTCTCCCCTCTAGAGGGAGCATCCTTCTACTCCTAGGAGCAAGCTACACGGACCGGGATCGCCCTAGCTGCTCCGAAACGAAGGCCAAAGTCTGTTGCCCAGTTCTGCAGCAAAAATCTGGCAACAGACTTTGGTGATTTATTTTATTTTTTTGGCTTACATTTGATTACAGTAATCGGTGGCAAATCGAAGAATACTTGTCCAAATTGCAGCTGCTCAAATTTGGGAGCAAACGGAGGTCCGAAAGGAGGTGTTCCGATGATGTTTCGCAAGCCAAAAACAGAGTTCCAAGGAGGAAGATGACTGGAATAACTTTATTCCAGTTATTTCAGTCTATTCCAGGTTTATTCCAGAGTTATTCCAAGCAGAATAAAGGTATGGAAAATTAATTTTTTAATCATGCATGGATAGATTAAATTGTTTAATATTTTATAAATATTTTATTTGATTATACATGCCTAAATGCAACTAGATTTAGATTAGTTCCTCGCGGAGCAGATACCCGCTGCGTGAATTTTAAAAATTATTTTAAAATCCAATCTACTCCCGTAGATGTTTGCATGCCTAGTGTAGGATCTTGTCAAACCACCTGCATAGTTTACTTTCAGTGGTATCAGAGCCAGGTTGAATTTGTAATCTAATCTAGTATGCATGGCTTATAGATTAAAAATTGTTTAATCTTAAAAATGTATCAAGTTTTCTTTTTGGAACCTAGTTGAGACCTTCACCATGACCGTGTGTCTTTGACACGATGCGGATCGTCTGTGTTCGCCTCTTCAGAAAGATCCTTAAAGAATATTAAAAATTAAAAATTGTTTTAATTTGGAGATACATGTTTTAGGCATGTTTTATAAAATATTTGTAAAATGTTTTGATGCATGATTTGTTATGTAAAAAAAGTTTTACATAAAGACTTAATTAAAAAATATTTTAATTAAGTGTTTGGCTTATTAAAAAAAAAAATTTAGGTTTATGAAATCTAATACAATTTGCATAAGCCATTTTTGGGTTAATTGGGTTAGCTGACTAGTTGGGTGCAAAACTGGGTTAGACCTAAGTTTAGTTGAACCGGATAATAAGAAGAAGATTAAACAAAAGTTGTTTAAGGTCCTTCTTTAGAACTATCTAATAGTTAGATTAGTTGATCCGTTCATCTAAAATGGATCCAATTAGTGGCTCAGTGGACGCCCGAGTCTTTAGGCTAGTCTGATCGAGTCTGGTAAACCGACTGGTGTCGAGGTAGGTTTGGCATTATGATCATGGCTGTATGAGGCTACCTCTTTCCTGGCCAACTTGGTTGGTGTCTAGGAAAGATGGTTAATGGCGGATACTCACCCATGATCTCACCTACCTGGCTAGTCGAGTCGACCAGAACTGATTGGAAAAGCTCAATGACTCGAGTTAACCCATGTCACCCAGGTTGATCGGTCTGACTAATCTATAGGTGCCCATGGATCATTTGTTGATTTATTTCAACCCTCCTGGAATCTGATTGATTCAGTGGGAGGATGATCCATGTCCTTGTCTCTTTTCTTCTATCATAATTAAAAAGTCCTCTAAAATTATTAGGTCCCTAAAAAGACTAAGTCAAGGAGTTGATAGTGTCTTAGCCTCCCATTAAGTTGGATAGAAATGTGTCCACTAGCTTGGTGTGCATCGGCAGTTCCATAGAATGGGTGTACATCCGGCGATTGGAATTTCTATCCGATCGATGATGGTTCAGTGCAACCTCCTTAACGGGACCAGGTGGGCCGGCCATAGTCGGGCTTGGTCTTTAGTTTGCTGGAAGCATTGGATTTATCATATTAATGGTTGGACCTAACCAGAGACCCGCAATAGGAGGCCCCTAGGCCGACTGGGGTGCTCTCTGGGGCAAAATAAAATACTGAAAATTGTTTAGGGAAACAATTGGTTTACGAACCTACCTTTAGGCTTGTATGGGTGAGCCGGCCATAGTCGGGCTCATGCGAGGCCTATTGAATTTCAGTACCCACTTGAGAAAAAGTATTTTCATGGATTGGAGTTAGAGGCTACCAATCCGAAAAATTAGTGGAAGAAACCTTTAGACTAAAGTCCAAGTCTTTTGGTTAAGTTATTAATTCATAAACTAATTTGGTCTTATTTTCTTTTCAGATGTCTTCAAATTTATCGCTCCGGTCACTTCTTGATAACAAGAAGTTAAAGGGTCACAACTTCGATAGTTGGTATCGAAGATTGAGAATTATTCTAGAGCATGAACGAATCCTCTATGTAATGGCGGATCCGGCACCTGAAATCCCTCCCGCTAATGCACGTAGTGCGGTCAGAGACGCTTATCTGAAGTGGGTCTCTGATCAGACTACTGTCCGATGTATTATGTTAGCGGCTATGAACGACGAGTTCAGTCGCAAATTCGAGGAGGCTCAACCTGATGAAATCCTTCAAAAGTTAAAGGAATCCTTCGGCACTCCGGATGATGTAGAAATGTACAAAATATCTTGTGCCATCTACTACAACTCCAAGATGCCGAATGGCGGTTCAGTCACTGATCATGTACACATGATCGAGCTGATTGAAAAGTTGGGCAAACTCGGATGCCCCTTGCACGAGCAGCTCGGCAAGGATGCGATCTTGAATTCTCTTCCCTCCTATCTTGATTTTCTTGATCATTATAGAATGAATAAACCTGTAGTTAACTACCATGGTCTTTTGGGGTTACTGCAGACTTTCGAGAAAGACCACCAACTGAATAAGGGGGTGGTGAATTTAGTGGGAGGTAGTAGAGGTCATCGTCCCTTTAAGAAAGGGAAAAAGAAAACAAATAAAAAGGGAAAGAAGGTGCAGAATGTTCCTGGCCCTAGTCAGACCAGGAAGTATAAGGCTGATCAGTCTTCTGCAGAATATTTCTACTGCAAGAGAAGGGACACTGGAAGAGGAACTGTCCTCTTTATATTGCGTCCCTTGATCCGAACAGGCCGAGGAAGTAGAAGTCTGCTGAACAAGGTATTTATATGATAAAATCTTGTAATTACTCAATTATTGATACTGCTAACTGGGTATTGGATACTGGTAGTCCAATTCACATTTGTAATTCGTTACAGGGACTTCAAGTTAGCAGAAGATTTGAAGATGGAGAACAGTTTCTGAGCGTCGGGAATGGAAATCGTGTTTCAGTACTGGCGATCGGAGTCATGCATCTTGTCTTTGAGTCTTGTACTGTCGAGCTAGTCGACTGTCACTATTGTCCTAGTTTCATTATGAGCATAATCTCTATACGCCTTTTGGCCAATTATGGTTTTGAACTTTCAATAAAAGGAGATTTTTGCAATGTTATTTTGAATAACTCTGTTATAATGAAAGCTAGATTAAATAATGGCATATACTTACTATCAAGGCCTGTTAGTGTAATGTACACTTCTAGCAAATGCCCAAGGATAGATAATGTCAATGATTTGTATCTTTGGCACTGTAGGCTAGGTCATATTAACCAAAATAGGATAAACAAGATACGAGGAGATGGACTTCTCGAGGTCAGTGATTCTGAATCACTACCTACTTATGAATCCTGTTTACTTGGTAAAATGACCGTGTCACCTTTTACTGGAAAGGGTGAACGAGCTACAGAACTTCTAAGTATAATACATACTGATGTATGTGGACCAATGTCAGTTAGTGCCAGAGAAGGATACAAATATTTCATTACTTTTACAGACGACTTTTCAAGATTCGGTTATGTCTTTTTAATGAGACATAAGTCTGAATCGTTTGAAATGTTCAAACGATACCGTAATGAAGTAGAAAAGCAAACTGGAAAAAGTATTAAAATCCTTCGATCTGATCGAGGTGGTGAATACTTATCTGGTGCTTTTTTGACATATCTTGAGGAGAATGGAATTCTCTCTCAGTGGACTCCTCCAGGAGCACCACAGTTGAATGGTGTGTCCGAAAGGAGGAATCGAACCTTGTTGGACATGATTTGATCCATGATGGGCTTTGCAACTCTGTCGCTATCCTTTTGGGGATATGCGCTTCAGACAGCCTGTTACTTATTAAATAATGTTCCAAGTAAGTCTGTTGTCTCCACTCCGTATGAGATGTGGAATGGGCGTAAACCCTCAATCTCACACCTTCGGGTCTGGGGTTGTCCGGCTTACGTAAAGCGTTTAGACTCAGACAAACTTGGTCCTAAGTCTGACAGGTGTTTATTCATTGGTTATCCTAAGGAAACCAAAGGGTATTTCTTCTACTTGGAGAATGAACAAAAGGTGTTCGTTGCTCTTAGAGCTATCTTTTTGGAAAAGGAGTTCCTTAGAGAAGGAACTATAGCTTCTAAGATTGAACTTGATGAAGTTCAGCCAATAGAAGAACCTACACACTCTAAGGATATCGTAGAACCGGCTATGATTGAATCACACCCAGAACCCATTAGGAGATCCGGTAGAATACCGCGTCTCCCGGACAGATACTACGGTTTCTTGTCCAGGATGGCGATTCCATTGAGCTCGATGAGAACAATGAGGATCCGACACCTATATGGATGCACTTTAGAGATCTGACTCTGAGGCATGGTTTGGAGCCATGCGATCCGAAATGGAGTCCATGGAAATCAACAATGTTTGGACATTGGTTGATCCGCCTGAAGGAATAAAACCCATCGGGTGTTAATAGATCTTCAAGAGGAAAAGGGGCGCAGATGGGAAGGTAGAGACCTATAAAGCCCGTCTGGTTGCCAAGGGGTATCGTCAGTGATATGGTATTGATTATGACGAGACTTTCTCCTCTGTGGCAATGCTCAAGTCCATTCGGATCATGCTTGCTTTGGCAGCATATTTTGATTACGAGATATGGCAGATGGATGTCCGAACCGCTTTCCTAAATGGAGAGCTGGAAGAGGTGTATATGATACATCCTGAAGGGTTCACATCCATAGATGAATCAAAAGTATGCAAGTTGCAGAGGTCCATCTATGGACTCAAGCGAGCGTCTCGAAGTTAGAACTTATGGTTTGATAGGTGTATCAAATCGTATGGCTTCGTTAGGAATGGAGAAGAACCGTGCATCTATAAATGGATTAATGGTTCTGTGATTGTATTCCTAGTACTGTATGTTGATGACATTCTCTTAATCGGGAATGATGTCGTAGCATTACAAGGAATAAAGGTCTGGTTATCATCTCAGTTCTCCATGAAAGACTTGGATGAAGCTTCTTACATACTAGGTATAAAAATCTATAGAGATCTAAGAAGCTTTTGGGACTGTCCCAGTCTACGTACATTGATACTGTGTTGAAACGGTTCAGCATGGAAAATTCCAAGAAAGGCTATCTTCCGATTGGTTCCGGAATTACTCTTTCTAAGAAGGATTGTGCGACAACTCCTGAGGAAAGACAGCGCATGAGTAGAGTACCTTATGCTTCTGCAGTAGCTCTATCATGTATGCTATGACTTGTACTAGACCATACATGGCATACTCACTAGGAGTAGTGAGCAGATACCAGTCTGACCCAGGTGTGGTGCATTGGAAGGTGGTTAAGTCCATCCTTAAGTATTTAAGAAATACTAAAGATCAATGGCTGATTTATGGAGAACCTGACTTGAAACTTGTGGGGTACTCTGACTCCAGTTTCCAGTCAGATAGAGATGATAGCAAGAGTGTGTCAGGGTTTGTATTTATCCTGAATGGAAGAGCGATCTGCTGAAAAAGTTCTAAGCAGGCAACTGTTGCAGACTCGGTATGCGAAGCAGAATACATTGCAGCATCAGATGCGGCAAAGCTTCAGCTGTGTGGTTGCGGATGTTCCTTGGAGAGCTAGGGGTGGCACTTTCCCTAGATATGGTCCTGTTCCGGTGTACTGTGATAGCACTGGAGCCATTGCTCAAGCTAAGGAGCCTAAAGCTCATCACCGCACCAAACACATTTTGCGGCGCTACCACCTTGTGGAACGAGGCGACATCAATCTTTTGAAGATCGATGGAAAAGAAAATCTGGCCGACCCCTTCACTAAAGCCCTCGGAATAAAAGAGTTCAACTATTGTAAATGGGAAATGGGTATTAAATACTCTTCTGATTGGCTTTAGTACAAGTGAGAGTTGTTGGGAATTGTGTCCCAAAGCCAATCGCTTGGGTTGTAGGCGGTTGTGCTAAGTATTGTACTCATTTTATGAATTAATAAAATAATATATTTGGTAGCTCATCACATACTTAATTTTTTCGAAATGAACTCTTTCAATGTGATGAAGTCCTTAGGACTACACCGACTTCGATACAGAGAGGATGTATCGAGTGGTCATTAAACCCTATTTACAACCAAAGGATATATTGTACTGGACGGCAATATATCAAGTATAGGTTATTGTAGTTCACATCGTTTGGTTGTCCTCTTGACCAAATGAGTGTGGTGACACTGATGTGATCTGCAAGTGGGATTTGTGATATCTTATTGAACGTGACTCCGTGCAGCCCCTTTCTGCCAAAGGGATACTCATGATTGGATATGGGTATATGTGTCCCTCTGACCTGAGGTCATCACGGTAGCTTGCAAGCAACTCCCTGTGCTTTGGTGCCGGACTACCCGGATTTTTAATCCGGTGATGGAAGGTTTCTGGGTATAGGCAAGTACTTGTGGAGCAGTGATGGACCAAGATGGAATTGACCTGTCCAAACAGTTTGGATTGAATGTCTCGCAGTATCTCAATTTAGCAAATCCTCGACCGGGTTAGTCCTAGTGAAGAGTCACTGGGCTTGCGAGGTTGAGACACGTAGTCGACTGACTCAGTCTGGGTTGGTAGCCCAATCTCAGTCGTCCTGAGCATTAGAGGTCAAAGGGATGAATTATACGGTAACCATATGCCAGAGGTTCGATAGTTTGCTCCGCATCTTCGACCTATTCGGACGCTGGGACCCATTGCTAGATGGTTTCCTGTGCTGGTACTAGAAATTATTCTAGTGCTACCGTTTAGGTTCGAACCTATGAGGTCACACGCCACAGAGGATAACTCTCTGATCCGGATACCGATTACGATCGGGAATCATCTCGGTTTTATGGTCACAGTTTTTTTGAGCACACTTTTCCCTGTTTTGCCCTTGTTTGAGTCAACCGAAAAATGTTCCGTGTTGACCAGCACTGCGCCAGGATTTTTTGAATCAGTTTTGAACTGATTCGAAGTTCGTTTCGGCCTCCAATTGGTTGTGAACCAATTTTATTCCTTGAACCAGGTTCAATTGGATTGAACCGTTTGGTTTAATGGAATTGAACCAAAATTGGGTTTGAACCAATTTTTGGCTTGGACCGGTTTAAGAGGTTGAACCTATGTTTTACTCCTTGGAACATTTTCACGGTGATAGACATTGGAGAAAAACTCCAAGCGATCGAAGCCCAAATGACCGAACAAATCGCTGGCATCTCTTCCTCTTCTCCCTCCACCGTTTGATATTAATGGTTTATTAATCCTGGTTTAAGCTTGTAAATTGGGTTAACCACCTGCTGCCCCTTGGCCTTCCGTCGCTCCACCTCCCCCTCCCTCTCCCAGCAGCCTTTATAAACACCAAGCCCTCCCCTATTTGTTCAGTAGAGTTTCAACGAAAGGTTTCACCGTGAGTTGAGTTTTTCCCACCGTGCCAAAACCAAGAAAAAGCAACAAAAACTCCTTCTTTGAGAGGCTTAAGGAGAGAGTTTTGAGCTGGGTTTAGGAGCTTTAGAGGGAGAGAAAAAAGCTATAAATCCCATTGTTTTCAAGTGCTCAAGTTCTGGCCGGCTGCAGAAATTCTGTGACCATGAAGCGCTCTTCCAGCGGCTAGCACCGTGCATGGATGCGGATCCGAGAGCCCCAGGTGTGTCTCCCCTCTAGAGGGAGTATCCTTCTACTCCTAGGAGCAAGCTACGCGGACCGGCATCGCCCCAGCTGCTCCGAAACGAAGGCCAAAGTCTGCTGCCCAGTTCTGCAGCAGAGATCTGGCAGCAGATTTTGGTGATTTATTTTATTTTTTTGGCTTACATTTGATTGCAGTAATCGGTGGCAAATCGAAGAAGACTTGTCCAAGTTGCTGCTGCTCAAATTTGGGAGCAAACGGAGGTCCGGAAGGAGGTGTTCCGACGACGTTTCGCAAGCCAAAAACAGAGTTCCAAGGAGGAAGACGACTGGAATAACATTATTCCAGTTATTCCAGTCTATTCCAGGTTTATTCCAGGTAGAATAAAGGTATGGAAAATTAATTTTTTAATCATGCATGGATAGATTAAATTGTTTAGTATTTTATAAATATTTATTTGATTATACATGCCTAAATGCAACTAGATTTAGATTAGTTCCTGGCAGAGCAGATACCCGCTGCGTGAATTTTAAAAATTATTTTAAAATCCAATCTGCTCCTGTAGATATTTGCTTTCCTAGTGTAGGATCTTGTCAAACTACCTGCATAGTTTACTTTCACCTTGACCTTCTCCCCCAATCACTCCTTCCTCTTTCTCCCTCTCTTGCTGCCTCTATAAATAAGTATTATTTTAGGGCTGCTGGGTTAGAGAAGTTCTTGATTATTTGTCTCTGAATCTCATTGCTGCTGAGATTCTAAGAGGGAAGAAAAGGGTTATGAGGACTTGGGCTTTGGGTGTGCAAACTCCTAGCACTCAAGCTAGGCCTCGGGAAGAGAGCTAGTTATGAAGGGTTCCACCTCTCCTCCTCGTCTTTCTAGGAAGAAGAAGATAGCCCAAAGGATCCCAAGGAGCTAGTACTCTGAGGGAGTTGATTAGAGTCGAGCCCAAGTGTGGGTTACCTATTGAGGCCAAACACGTGTGTGGCTCAAGAGCACCGTCCTTGGAGTACCACCATTGCATCCATCAAAGGTATAATAGTAAGGTACTTTTATATCTTTGTTCTTCTCTTATTTTGAAGTTTATATTGCATGCTGTTTTATTATACTAGATCCTATTATGAGCATATTAGTATATCATTTAGATCGATATACCAAGCCCTTCCGCTGTGCATATTTTAAAATTATTTTAAAATGCATCTATTTCTGGCTTGCTTTTGCATATCGTATGCATGGTGTTTTTCACCTTCAATAAGGACTTCCGGTATCCAATACCCAGCTAGTAGTATCATAAACAGAGAAACTATAAGGATTTATCATATAAAATACCTTGACCAGCAACACCTTACTGCTTTTCCTTCCTTGGCCTGTTCGGGTCCAGAGTAGAAAGATAAGCATAACAGTTCCGCTTCCAGTGACCCGGCTTCTTGCAGAAGCACTCTGCCTTACTCTGTCAGCTTTTACCCTCCTAGTCTGACTTGGCCCAAAACCTCCCACCAGATTCACTAACCCCTTATTGAGGTGTTGTGGTCTCTCTCATAAGTCTGCAATAACCATAACATCTCATGATAGTTCACTGCAGGCCTATTCATTCTAAAATTATCGAGAAAGACTGGTAAGAAGGGGGTAGAGAATTCTGAATCGCATCCTTACTGAGCTGCTCGTATGCATGTTATAGATAGCAGAAGAGATCTGGTATCTCTCCGTATCATCCGAAGTGTCAAAAGACTCTTTCAACTTTTGAAGAATCTCCTCTGGCTAGGCCTCCTCAAACTTGTAATTGAGTTCGTCGTTCATCATAGCAAATATAATGTAACTCACCGTGGTGCGGTCAGAGATGCACTTCTAGTAAGTGTGCTTGGATAGTGCCACGAGCATTGGGGGCTTGGATTTTAGGTGCCAGATCCATTGTCACATAGAGGATCCGCTCGTGCTCAGGACTATCCTGAGTTTTCGATGTCAGCTATCGAAGTTGGGTCTAGATAGTTTGTCATTATCTAATAATGATCGGAGTGACAAAGTGGTCGACATTATCTGAAAAAGGAGAACAAGACCTATCAGTATATGAATTATTTTAAAAATTTTAAAAACATGGATTTTAGTCTAAAGGTTTCTCTTACTATTTTATTCAGACTGGTAGCCTTTACACTCCAATCGAAAGAATAACTTTTATCTTTAGCGGGTACTAGGATCCAATAGACTACACATGAGCACGACTTTGGCCGGCCAACTCAAATGCATCTAAAGATAGGTACAATACCAATTGCCTCTCCATGCAATTCCTAGTAATCATTTTGCCCCAGGGATCCTTATAATTGGCCTTTGGGCCTCCTATTGAAAGTCCAGGTTAGGTCCAACCATTAACATGATCAAATTCAATGCTTCTACTAATCCATGATCAAGCCCAACTTTGGTCAGCCCACTTGACCATGTGTCAAGATAGTTGCACTGAGCCATTATATGTTGAATGGCAATCCCACTCGCCTGATGACCACTGTTCTTTGGAACTGCCAATGATCACCCAACTTATAGACTCATTGCCAATCCAACTTAATGGGAGGCTAAGACTTAGGCTATCACATAACTTAGTCTTTTTATGGACCTAATAATTTAGAGGATTTCAATTTTATGACATTTGAGAGGAAGACATGGACTTTGATCAAGAAAACTCCCACCAAATAATACTTAGAGGGTTTCTAGATCAATTTGGTCCATGGGCACCTATAAACTAGTCAGACTGATTAACCTTAGTTGACATGGGTCAACTCGAATCAATAGATAATCTAGTCAGATTTGATTCACTACATTAGCCAGATAAGTAAGATCAAGGGATGGGTTAAGCTAAGTAAGCCTCTTGCCTTAGACACCAACCATGAGTTGGCTAGGTTAGAGTTAGCCCCAAAGAACCTTGATCACAACTATCAAACTTACCTTAGATACTAAGTGGTTTACTAGACTCAATCAGACTAACCTAAAGACCCGGGCTCACCATGAAGCCATGAATCAAGTCTATTTAGATGTATCGACTGATCTAACTAACTATTAAAGAGATCTATAGAGGAGAGACCTAATTTAACTTTTGATTAGTATTTTCTCTATTTAATCCATTCATCTAAACCTCGGTCTAACCCATTTAAGGTCCCAATTCTAGCTAACCCAATCAACCCATGATTTATCAATCATGACTTAAGATTAGAATCATATCCTAAATCTTAAAAATATACATCTTAATTTCTAATTAAGTGTATCACACTATTTGAAACATTTTCAAAATAAAATGGAATAATTTCATAAAAATCTGAAGCTTAAAATTACTATTTTATAGTTTTTTGATCGAGTTAGCTCTTTTGCTTGAGTCAGCTCTTCCAGAAAACAGTTTTCTAGTCAAGTAGGCTCTTCTAGAACACAGATTTCTGGTCAAGTCAGCTCTTCCAAAATACAATAACTTCAAATTTCAGTCATTTCCACTTGAACTTTTCAAAGTTTTAGATCAAACATATTTTAGATCTCATCTAAACATAGTTATGATCTATTATCCATTGATTAAAATCATTTTAATCCATCAAATTCCTTCATTTTCTTCTTCATAAAGTCATAACGCATTAGCACCCCTTGCACATCATAGGAGAACCCCTTGGAATTGGAAGAGATGGTCTTTAAACCATGCTTCTCTCCAATGACCAGACGGCCATGGCGAATCCACCTTAATCCAAGTACTTTGTGAAGGAAAAAGTCTGATTTCATATAAAACATTAGACTAGATGTGCATCTAAATCAGGATGCTCTGATACCACTATTAGGAAATGTTCCTAAGGGGCGATACATGCATTTTAAAACTTTTCTAAAGGCATGCATCAGCAAAAAATGATAAAACTACTTTATCTGTAGATGTTAATTTAATTAATACAAGCCCCTACCAGGATCTTGATGCATCTAGAGTAACGTAAATATGAAATCATGCAAACATTGCATGAAAAATAGAACTATTCTAGAAATCACACAATGATGCAGCAATGATAATTATGTCATACATAAAATAAAGACATACCTTAGTGATGTTCCCAAGGGTGGCTCCATGATGCGGCAAGCATATGATTAATATTTAGATTATGGTTTGTAGAGCAATGAAACCTAATTACACTAGCATTGTACTCATCATAATAAGACTTAAGGATTACAAGAAATGGAACTTTTACTAAGAAAGAAGAAGATCTAGATAATAGGGGTTAATGATTGTGGACTTACCGTGATAAGCTTTCCAACCTTCTTTTGATTCATACGTTGAAACTACCAATGCTCAGAACTGAAGAACCTGGATAACAGAGATCAGAACCCTGGACTTGGGATTCAGCTTGTTGGTTCCTTGTCAAGGAAGACCCTGCTTGCAACTCGAAAATCTCGAAGGACCCTACACATAAAGAATAAGAGTTAAGGAAGAAGAAAGGCATGCATATGGAAGGGATGGAAAATTTGTGAGAAAAGAAAGAGATTTGAGATGGCTTGGCCGACTCCAAGGCCTTCTTCTTGACTTGGGCGTTGGATGCTTGGAAGAGAGAATAGTTTGGTGTGGAAGAGGGGCTTAGAGACAATCACTCAAAACAATAAACTTCAATTCAACTTCAACTTTCATTAATCTCCAAAAATCCAATCCCCTTCATAATGGGGCGTCCAAGGCTTTTTAATAGCCTTACAAAACTTTTGAAATTTGAAAACTCCCCAAATTATGGAGGATTACAAGGGAGGTTGGAGGATATGGGGCCTTGTTACATGGGATAAGTTCATGGAGATTCTCCCCAAATTGTGGAGGATTATAAGGGAGGTTGGAGGATATGGGGCCTTGTTACATGGGATAAGGAGAAATTCATGGAGATTGGTCGGTTTCTTTGAATTTAAAATGCTTGGTCGATCTCCCCTTTAGGCACCCATTTGAAGGTGACGTGGCTGATGGATGTGGCATCCCTGGTGGCTACTTTATTGGCACGGTGATGTGGAATTCCAGCTTGGTGGACCAAGGTCTTGATTTGGAAGCTCCAAGTGGTTTGGTGAACCTCAACTTGAAGTAGCTTGGACTTGATTTAAATAAACCTAATGGAACTCTAATTGAGTTCTTATTTGAACCCAGATTGAGACAGGACATAATTACAGTACTCGATTGGACATAATTATAGGATTCATGAAATTGAAACTAAGTAATTACAGGACTCTTGAAAGTAAATTTCCTTTACAAGAAAAATTTAACCTAGTGATCTTCGATCCAAAGTGGAATCAGGTTAACCTTATTTGAGATGGGATTTTATTCTGCTTCTGCTTCTGGTATCCACACCAATTCTCCTGGGGTGGGCAGAACTCGACCCAGTCGAGTATGGTTCAGTTTTGCCCTGGTAATGCTCGAACAAGTCTAGGTTAAGTCTTTGCAGGTCCTCTCGAGTAATCCAAGAGTTGTCGGACTCAGGTCGACCTTGCCATTGAACCAGGTATCGCTGATAGTCCTTATTCCTGGTAGTAATGGTCTTGTCATCCAGGATTCTCTCAATCTTCTCTCTCCGCTCAGGTAGGGTTGGTGGTGGACACTCGGAAATATGTTCACTCTCAATGAAAGTTTCTGGCCCAAAAGGCTCACTAGGTATTAGTACTGGTTCTTTGTATTCTAACTAGGTCAGAAACATTAAAGGTTGTACTGATACCCATATCAGGTGGAAGTTCCAAAACATATGCATTAGGCCCTATTTTCTTTAAGATCTTGAAAGGTCCCGCTCAACGGGCATGCAGCATCTTTATGG
This sequence comes from Areca catechu, assembly GCA_021397845.1. Taxonomy (NCBI): domain Eukaryota; kingdom Viridiplantae; phylum Streptophyta; class Magnoliopsida; order Arecales; family Arecaceae; genus Areca; species Areca catechu. Next base: position 121,736,312 of record CM038043.1, read on the forward strand.
TTCTAGAGGGGAACCGTTAAGGGTTGAGCCTAATCATCATATAATCTCCTTCACAAAATTCTTTAGCCCTCTTATGTGAGTCAGCTAAGTGTTTGTAAATTTCATTGCTCAGGTTGATCTTATTACTGATTTCTTTATGCAGATTTGTGACATGCTGTGCAAAAGACTCAGTAGACTCAGAGACTTGTGTGTGAATAGGTAGTGGGATTAGATCTAAAGGTTTCCTAGGCTTGTGTAACCATGGACTATCTCAAAGGGACTTTTGCCCGTAGATCTATTGACCGAACTATTGTAAGCGAACTCAGCACGTGGCAATAACAAATCCCAGTTCCCTAGACTTTCTCACACTAGGCATCTCAGCAAGTTCCCTAGACTTCTATTTACAACCTCGGTTTGTCCATTAGTCTGGGGATGGTAGGCTGTGGAGAATTTCAGTCTAGTTCCTAATAGGTGCCAAAGGGTTTTCCAGAAGTAACTTGTGAAGCGGACGACATCGCTATTAGAAACTATGGTTTTTGGTAACCCGTGGAGTCTGACTACTTGATCAAGAAAGAGTTTGGCTATCCTAGAGGCATCGAAAGTTTGAGAGCAAGGTATGAAATGGGCCATTTTTGAAAATCGGTCGACCACCACAAAGATTGAATCATGTTTTCGAATGGTCTTCTTGGGTAATCCTAGAACAATGTCCATGCTTAGATCCTACCATGGACACTCAGGTACAGGTAATAGAGTGTATAGCCCCGGTATTCTTCTTTTGCTGCTTTGCAACAGCACATATCCTACATCGGGCTACAAGGTTTACTACTTGTTTCTTAAGGCCTGGCCAGTAAAATTGTTCCTCAACAGCCAAGATAGTCTTGTTTCGTCCGAAGTGGCCAACCAAACCTCCCGCATGTATCTCCCAAACTAAAAAAATCTCTTAAGGAGGTTCTTGGGATGCAAAGCGATAGTCTCTCTAAAAAGATAACCATCTAGAAGGGTATAGTCACTATGATCACTAGATGGTCTTGACGCAAAACCTGATAAATTTCACCAAAATCTGGACAGGTTTCGTACTGCTCCTTAAGTCTTTCAAAACCTATGACTTCAGTACTGACTGAAGATAAAAGTAACGTTCTACGACTTGGGGCATCAGCTACCTTATTGTCAGTTCCCGATTGATGTTTTAGGACAAAAGTATAGGATTGGATGTATTCTATCCATTTTGCATGCCTAGGGTTTAGTTTCTTTTGGGAACTCAAAAACCTAAGGGCTTCATGGTCTGAAAATAAAACAAATTCTTGCAGTAGGAGATAATGCCTCCAATACCTTAATGCTTGCACTACTGCATAAAGCTCCCAATCATATGTGGAGTATTTCTTCCTGGCTTCATTCAATTTCTCACTAAAGAATGCTACGGGATGGTTTTCTTGACTCAGAACTCCACCAATCCTTACTCCCGAAGCATCGCATGCTACTTCAAAGACCTTAGAAAAATCGGGTAACCTTAAGACTGGTGCTTGGGTCATCTTATCTTTGATGTGAAGGAAGGCCTTATCAGCTGACTTCGTCCATTCAAAATGGCCCTTCCTAATACAATCCGTGATAGGAGCAACTATGGTGCTAAACCCTCTAATAAATCTTCGATAAAATGTAGCGAGGCCATGAAAACTTCTTACTTCATGAATATTATTGGGTGTTGGCCACTCTACAATTGCCTTAACCTTCTCAGGGTCAGCGGATACTCCTTCAGGGGTCACAACAAATCCTAAGAAGATAACTCTAGTAGTCATAAAAGCACATTTCTTTAGGGTGGCATAGAGGTTATCTTTTCTAAGTGCTAAACAACCTGCCTCAGATGTTGTTGATGATCTTCTCTAGTCCTACTATAGATAAGTATGTCGTCAAAGTAAACGACAACAAATTTTCCAATAAAGGCTCGTAGGACTTGATTCATGATTCGCATAAAAGTGCTAGGGGCGTTTGATAACCCAAAAAGCATGACTACCCATTCAAATAACCCGTCCTTAGTTTTAAAGGCAGTCTTCCATTCATTCTCTAGTCTGATCCTAACTTGGTGATAGCCGCTCTTCAGGTCAATCTTAGAAAATATAGTTGCACCGGCCATCATATCTAACATATCATCCAAGCGGGGGATGGGAAACCTATACTTCACCGTGATTTTATTTATGGCACGACTATCAACACACATTCTCCATGTGCCATCTTTCTTAGGGGTAAGTAAGGTTGGGACTGCGCATAGACTCAAACTTTCCCTAATGAATCCTTTCTTTAGGAGTTCTCCTACTTGTCGTTGTAATTCTTGGTGCTCGGTAGGGTTCATTCTATAATGAAGAAGGTTCGGTAGGGTTGCTCCGGGGACTAAATCTATCGCATGTTGTATATCCCTAAGAGGTGGGAGTTGGTAGGGTAAGTCATCGGGGAACACGTCTTTGAACTCCTCTAGCAATTCATTGACTTCTGGAGATTGTTCTTTTGAAAGAGGTTCTTGATGATCCTTAATGGTCAAAATCCAAACAGGTGATCCATTGCTAATTTCTTGCTCCATTTCTTTAGCAGTGATCATGTTTATCCCTTTTTTCTTATCACTCAATTGGCTTGATCCTCTCTTAATGGGGTTCTTAGGTGGAGAAGAATGGATTACGATCTTCTTTCCATTATGAGTAAACGAGCACGAATTAGAATGACCATAGAGTGTTACATCAAGATCGTACAACCATGGTCGGCCTAGGATTATGCTACTTACTCCCATTGGAAGAACATCACACCATACTTTCTCTAGGTAAGATTAGAACTGAATGGTTACTAGGCACCTAGACTTAATGGAAATCGTGGTTGAGTCTATCCAGGATACCTTATAGGGATTGGGATGGGGTACGGTGGGCAATCCTAGGGTTTTTACTATGTTGGTAGATATGGCATTGACACAGCTACCGCTATCTAAAATGACTTTGCATACTTTCTCACCTATCTTAATGAATGTTTGTAGGATGCTAGTCCTATGCCAATCTTCTTGGATTTTAGCCTAGGTGAGAATACACCTAACCACTCCTATCAGATCTTGATCTACCAGGACTTCCTCTTCCTCATACTCTTCAGCCAATTTCTCATCTGCCTCGTATACTTCCTCCTCAAATTCACCTTGGAATTCTACGGCTTCCTCTTCTACTTCCCCTATGTGTAGGGCTCTATTGGGACAGTTGCTAGAATAGTGACCCACTTTGTTACACTTGAAACAGGCGTTTGGAGTTCTTTGGCTCTCAGGTGTTTTTTCCTTGTCATCTCTTCGGGTCACAGGCACATTAGGATTGGGTCGGTTGAATCTAGGATGATTGGATCCTGACTGCTGGTAAGGTGTACTAGTCCTAGGGGTTTGGGCCTATGATAGACTGGACCTCTATGGAATCTCTCAGCATCCCTAGCTATCTGATAGGCCAATTCTAGGTCATGTACCTCTCGCATGAACAATTCTCTTTGAATTTCTTCCCTCAATCCGGCTCGAAATCTAAACAAGGTCACTGACTCAGATTCATCAACATTGCACCTCATAATGAATTCGTTAAACTTTTCTATGTACTCTGCAACACTCCTATTTCCTTGAGTGAGTCTTTGCCATTGATCTAGGAGTCTTTGGTGGTAGGACATAGGAAGGTATTTCTTTCTAAGCCTAAGTTTCATAGCTCACCAGGTCACTATGGGCACATCACCTCTCTCTGTCTAGTGAGTCTCTCAACATTTCCCCAATATTACCTAGCTTGATGCACAAGTTTAAGCTTTGCAAACTTACACTTGCGCTCTTCACTCATCTCAAACCAGTCAAAATACTGGTCCATCTCACCTTCCCAATCAATGTAGATCTTAGGATCTAAAATTCCATCAAAGGTGGGAGCTTCCAGCCTAATGTTCTTCATGGTTCGGTCATCTTGATCAAAGTGAATTGGGGTGGGTCTCCTGACATTGGGTTCATAGTTAGGCTCATGATGGAATCTCCTTGGGTTGGGATCGATGGTTTGATCAGGATGGGGTCCTCTAGGAATTTGATCATAAAACTGATCTTGGGGAGCTCTCCTAGGGTTTGTTTCGTAGAGAGGGTTTTGATATGGAAGACTAGGCTCAAGCTCAGTTTGGGCTTCATGATTGCTTTCAGGGGTTCTAGCCTCTAACTGATCCAACCTAGTAGTGATGTGGGCTAACTGCTCATTCATGTCTTGGTTGGTTTGTGCCACATTCTGATTTGTTTGGGCCAATTGCTCAGTTAAACTCTTAGTCAGTTGGGCCACTTGATCATTTAGGCCTTTGATCAAATTCCCTAAATTTTGGTCCATGGCTACACTTGACTGGGCTTGGATTGGTGAATATGGTGTCCCTGCTCTAGTTGTCATGCATGCAAATGGACTCAAGTTCGAGCTAAGGTTTCCTAGACCTAGAGCACAAATTAGAAGTCTAATTAAGTGAACCAACTAGCTAGTAGTACTTATGGGACTTAGCCAGGTAGGTGGAGGGGAGTGAAGGTCCCCTGATTGCCAACCTTAGACACCAATCTGAGATTGGCCAGGTAGGCGGACCAAATCACAAGCCCTGATGCACCAATCCTAGACACCAAGCCAGTAAGCACACACCAATTAGCTGACACAGTTAACTTGACCCTAACCTGAACCCAATTTGTTGGTGTCCCTAACCCATTAGGGCAATTAACGTTCTACTCAATTTTAATTAATGGGCTGGGATCGATATGCTGGTTGGTGATTTTTGGGCTAGGGACAGGTGATAAAACCCTGATCCTATGTCAAATTGATGCCCTTAATTTGATTTCTCATGAGATGAATGAAATGCAAAGGTGCTGCAGAAGTGTGTTGCAGTTTGAAAGTGGTGTGAAAAATGTGATGAAAAAATATCCAAAAATTCTGAAAAATTCACAGAGGATTTCTAACTTATATGTTTCAATACTGATGAAAGGAATTTTAAAACTAAAATCTGTACTACTCTAAGCAGATCCTACAATGAAGATAAATAAAAAGGACAGAACAAAACCCTAATGATAGTGTCGAACTGCAGAAATTTTTATTTTTTTTATAATTTTTTTCTGATGATGAAATTTAATATGGTGATAACTGACTTAAAAAGGAACAAGAAAAAATATTTTAATAAAAAATTAGTGACTTGCCTTTGGAGTTGCAGACGGATTACAGTAAATAGATGCAAATTTTCAGAAAACAGAACCTAATCAAACAAGTGCAATGGCTTACCCAAACTTCAATCGAAAAAATTCACGTCCGGCCAAGGGCTCATTATTTCCATGGGTCGTGACAGTGTAATAAAGTATACCCGCTCAGGAGGCGTGAATTTTGGATCTTGCTTGGATTTTAAAAAAAATTAACTAGATAACAAGTATGCATGCAACATATCTAAATGCAGGAAATTATCCGACCATGCTCTGATACCAAGATGATGCGGCAAGCATATGATTAATATTTAGATTATGGTTTGTAGAGCAATGAAACCTAATTACACTAGCATTGTACTTATCATAATTACACTAGCATTGTACTTAACTTAAGGATTACAAGAAATGGAACTTTTACTTGATTAGACACAATCCTAAACTAAGAAGGAAGAAGATCTAGATAATAGGGGCTAATATGATTGTGGACTTACCGTGATGAGCTTTCCAACCTTCTTTTGATTCATACCTTGAAACTACCAACGCTCAGAACTGAAGAACCTAGATAACAGAGATCAGAACCTTGGGCTTGGGCTTCAGCTTGTTGGTTCCTTGTCAAGGAAGACCCTGCTTGCAACTCGAAAACCACGAAGGACCCTGCACATAAAGAATAAGAGTTAAGGAAGAAGAAAGGCATGCATATTGAAGGGATGGAAAATTTGTGAGCAAAGAAAGAGATTTGAGATGGCTTGGCCAACTCCAAGGCCTTCTTCTTGACTTGGGCGTTGGATGCTTAGAAGAGAGAATAGTTTGGTGTGTGTGGAAGAGGGGCTTAGAGACAATCACTTAAAACAATAAACTTCAATTCAACTTCAACTTTCATTAATCTCCAAAAAATCTAATCCCCTTCACAACGGGGCGTCCAAGGCTTTAGCCTTACAAAACTTTTGAAATTTGAAAACTCCCCAAATTGTGGAGGATTACAAGGGAGGTTGGAGGATATGGGGCCTTGTTACATGGGATAAGGAGAAATTCATAGAGATTCTCCCCAAATTGTGGAGGATTACAAGGGAGGTTGGAGGATATGGGGCCTTGTTACATGGGATAAGGAGAAATTCATGGAGATTGGTCGGTTTCTTTGAATTTAATTAAAATGCTTGGTCGATCTCCCCTTTAGGCGCCCATTTAAAGGTGACGTGGCTGATGATGTGGCATCCCTGGTGGCTGCTTTGCTGGCATGGTGATGTGGAATTCCAGCTTGGTGGACCAAGGTCTTGATTTGGAAGCTCCAAGTGGTTTGGTGAACCTCAACTTGAAGTAGCTTGGACTTGATTTAAATAAACCTAATAGAACTCTAATTGAGTTCTTATTTGAACCCAGATTGAGACGGGATATAATTACAGGACTCGATTGGACATAATTACAGGATTCATGAAATTGAAACTAAGTAATTACAGGACTCTTGAAAGTAAATTGCCCTTTACAAGAAAAATTTAACCTGGTGATCTTCGATCCAATGTGGAATCAAGTTAACCTTATTTGAGTGGGGTTTTATTCTGCTTCTGCTTCTGGTGTCCACTGATGCAGAACGGAAGCTCTGATACCAAAAATGATGCAGAACAAAGAAGTGTATGCGGAAGTAAATTTAAGATTAATTCTTTTTTTTTTTATATATATTTCAGAAATTGGCTTTGACTCAAAGTAATGCTAAACTAAGTTGAAGGAAACTAAGTAAGGATTGAAAGCACAATTTAGAAGAAACTCAATTATCAGAGTAGTTCAGAAGTAACGGATCGCTGGGGGTTGAGAAACTCCCAGACCTAGGGTTTCGCTCTGAACTTTCAACAGGACAGAAATAAAGAGGAGAGATGGTTTACCAACTAGACAGTGATCTTCACAGAATTTTGGTGGAAGAACTCTCACGAGCAGATTGTGGGATCCTCGGAGTCGGCTATCTTCGCAATGGTTCCTCTAATACTGGTCTCATGGTTTGGTCGGCTTCTTCTGGACTCAAGATCTAGGAAAGAAGAGGAACAAATGATGGAATTCAGAAACTCAAGAAAAGATTTTACCAGGTTGAAGAACTTGAAAGCCGAAGTTGCTGAAATCAGGATTCTCCTGGAGGCCGATCTGACTTCCTCTTAGAATTGCTGTAGATCTGAAGTATCTGGACTGGAGCTGGATGCTGGTGGTCGGCCTGGACTTGGAGAGGGTGGCCGTGAGAAGTGGAATAGACTAGGGCTTGGTGGAAAGAGAAGGGTGATGGCGGCTAGGGTTTGGGAGTGGAGTGGCTAACCTAGGGTTTGGGGTTTTGGAGATCTCTCACCTCCTCAAGGTTCCAGGGGAACCCGGATTTACTCCCTCACGGAGCTCAACACCTGGAAGCAAGTGCGGAAAAGAGAAAACACAAGTTTGCTCATAAAAAAATTTCTTTCATTCATCTGATTGATGTAAACTTACAAGAGGAGTTTAATTTATAAGGCATTACAAGGGAGGAGGGTTTCACATCTTCCCATGTGGGACTAAAGGAGGGGATCTCCAAATTAGGGCAAATCCCTTACATATGGTCGGCCAAAATACCAAAAAAATAGGATTTGGATTATAAATGGCAGGTAGATGGCGCCACCTTGCTTGGATTTTCAAGAAAAATTTTCTTCCTTCCCTGGATCAACTCTTTTGGACTCCTCCTTTTCTTCCTCCCTAAGTCAAGGTCCTTCCCATCTTTGTTTTGATTGTTTTGGTAGGTAGTGGACGCCCCCTTGAAGTTCTCTTCCAAGAGAATTTCTTCCCTTCTTTGTTTTGAAATTCTTGGGAAAGTCTTGGCCGCCTCCTTGATTGGTGGTCTCTTGGTGGACTTCTCCTTATCTGGTGCATGAGAGAAGGAGGTTGCCATCTGTGGAGTGGGGACCAAAAGCTGCTGAATGTGGATATGGCACCCCCTGGACTGGGAGTGTGGCTGGGAGTGTGGTGTCCACTTGCTAGGTCTTGGAAGAAAGTGTAACATCCCAGTTTGAAACCCTAGTCCACTACTGAGTCAACATGACTCAACAAAATAAAATGCAGGTAATGTAGACTTAAGCTAAATTGAGCTGATCTAGTCAACTCTTATTACAAACCAAAAATCCTAATTCTTCGGACAAGGTTAATCAGAGATCTAGATGGAGCTCTGAAGTCTTCTTCTGAGTCTGGTGCACGCACCAATTCTCCCAGGGTGGGAGGAACTCGACCCTGTCGAGTAAGGATCAAGTTGGCTCTGGTATCTCTCCAAGAGGTCTGGGTCCAGCTCTTGTAACTCTTCTCGGGAGATCCAAGAGTCATCAGAATCTAGCCTTCCTAGCCAGCGGACCAGGTATCTTTGGTATCCTCGATTACGAGTAGAGATAACCTGATCATCCAGGATCTTTTCAATCTGCTCTTTCCTCACAGGCCAATTTGTTGGTGGACACACAGGGTCAGGTTCACTCTCAAGAGCAGGATTAGGTTCAAAAGCCTCACTGGGAATCACAGCTGGCTCCCTATACTCTACTAGGTCTGTAATGTTGAAAGTGGAGCTAATGCCTAGTTCTGGAGGCAACTCGAGCACATAGGCATTGGATCCTACTCTCTTTACCACTCTAAATGGTCCAGCTCCCCTAGCATGTAACTTTCTAACGGTTCCAGGAGGAAACCGTTCAGGCCTTAACCTAATCATTACATAGTCTCCTTCGTCAAAAGTTTTGACTCGCTTTTGAGAATCAGCCAATTTCTTATAAGTTTCGTTACTTAAATTTATTTTGGCTTGAATTTCTTTATGCAAGTCTTTTATATGCTGTGCAAAAACTTCGGCAGACTCAGAGACCCGTGTGTGGACTGGTAAAGGAGCTAGGTCAAGAGGTGTGTGGGGTTTGTAACCATGCACAATTTCAAATGGACTCTTACTCGTAGACCTATTGACCGAGTCATTATATGCAAATTTAGCCCTGGGTAAATACAAATCCCAATTCCTGGTATTCTCACTCAATCAAAATCTAAGACAATGTCCTAAACTTGCCTGACGATGCATTCCTAAAGAATGGACTTTTATTCAAAGGAACCCTAGGTCTAAACCTAACAAACTATGGCTCTCTGGGTTTGACCTTGGGTCGGAGGATGGCATGCAGAGCATGAAAACTTATCATGGGTGCCTGCCTAGTAGGTGCCATAAGGTCTTCCAGAAGTAGGTGGCAAACCCAATAGATTCTGACATGTGATTCACTCTAAAGACTTTGACAAAGTATACTTGGATGGTGTAAGAAGCATTGGAAGTCCTAGAGAAAGGGAGGAAATATGAGGTGGAGTCTCGAATTACCTGCTGGCTAAAGGTGGTGACCTGAAGGTTTGAATGGTGATCTATGAATGTCAACTGGTCATCCTTACGAAAGGAAAAGTTTGCTACTCCCAGGAATGGGTCAAGAGATGGTTCGGGGAGTAGCCTAGGACATGTGATTGCAATAGTTAAGGTTTGTTCTCTAAGCAAATAATGATCCACTTTTTCAAGAAATGGATTAGAGAATGATTCATGGAAGGGACTATGGATGATGACCTCAAGACTTGAAATTTGACCTATGGGTAAGGAAAGGTAAACTCTATAGAAGGGTAGGTCAGTCTTGCGAAGGAAGGGATCTGGGGTCATAAGGAGGACTTCTACAGGACTGGGTGAATCAATCCGCTCAAGAAAAGGATGTCCAACTGAGGTTACGGGAGAGACCTTAGTGGCTGAGCATGGGACAAGTCCAATTGTAAGAGGCTTGATTCAGTCATCCTAAGGAGAGGATCTACCATAGGGTGGGCAAACTTAAACAGTTCAGTGCAAAGATCTTCAATTGGTACTTGGGGAATGACTGTCATTAGAGGGTACGAACTAATAGCTCGGGCTAACACTATGAGTTCTTCCTGGGGGTATTTGACTAAAGGAACCTGGTTCTCACAAATCTCTTGAATTTCTGAACTAGGTCCTACCAGTTGGTTGTTTTCCAAGGTCTCCTCAGGTAAGGAACCAATAGTATCAATGTCACATTCTTCAAGTTCTTTCCCCTCATATTCATCAACTAGACTCAAGCCAGCATCATATACTTCCTCGATGCCATCTTCAATGGGTTTCGGGTCAGTGGTAATCGGGTTAACTGATTCTAGGCTTGTCATACCTAACCATTCTTCCTCATTGGTAGGCTTGATTAATGTCATCCTTAGGATTCTTACCACTTAGCTGTGCACAAGCCAGTCCTATGCATGGGCACTGACTAGATTTATGGTCTCTTTCTCCACAAAATAAACATTCTTGCGATATAGGAACCTGGGTCACACTGGGTTTCAAGCTAGTAGAGACCTTACTTGGGCATGGGTGTGGATCTAAATGGTTTGATCTAGAAGACTTGGGTTGTTGAGTGACTGGTCTAGAATATTGTAAGGACCTCTCATAGACACAATCCACACTATAGATATCATGGTTAGGCTTCCTAAGGTTATGCTCGGGATCACGGTATAAGGTCCTCCTAGGCTCCTGGCATGGATGAGGTTGGGGCCTATTAAATTTTGGATCAGGGATCCAATTTTGATGTCTACATTTCTCAAGTACTTGGACTCGATCCCTAAATTGGGAAAAACCCTCATTCATGTCCTGACTCAATTTGGTCATACTTTCGGTAAGATTTCTAACCATGGCCTCTAAATCTGGTTGGGTTTGACTAGGTTGGTAGGGTACTCCATTCCAGGTAGACATGATGATGCAAGCAAGCACACAGAATGTGACTAGACTAAAGCGACTACTGGCTAACTAAACCTAAAGCCCAAACTAGATGCCCAATCAGAGTGGCAAGCTAGCCTGTAGTAACTCAGGACTCAGCCAGGCAGGTGTAAGGGGAGTGTTAGGTCCCTAGATGCCAATCCTAGACACCAATCAGAGATTGGCCAGGTAGGCGGACCAGCACACAAGCCCTTCGGGATGGAATCCCTGAACCACCGTTCTAGACACTGAGTACAAAGCACACACAGAGTAACCAGACAAACTGACTCAACACTAGCCTTGACCAGACTTGTTGATGTCCCTAGCCCACTAGGGCAAATTAGGTCTAATCAAATTTTAGATTAAAGGCTTAGGTTCGAATGAGTGGGTGGTGGTTTTGGGCTAAGGAGAGGTTATCAACTCCTCCCCTTATCTTAGATGCTCAAATGCCCTTAAGATGAATTAAGAGATGAACACTCAAAAATAATTGGAATGCAGAACACAAAAACAGAGTTGTAGTAATTTAATTCTCAGAAATCCCATGGAAACCAATAAATCACAGGAAAATTATGAAAAATAGTTTCAATTATATTGGTTTCAGCAAAATAAAAATTACCAAATTTAAAGTTACTTGCAGTGAGAAATAATTCCTGCAACAGGGCAATTACGGGCTGAAAATAGAGTACTTCCCTGTTTACAATTCCTGCTACGAAGTTGTAACCCAACGGATCCCATACACGCCCTAGGAACACCCCGTGGAATGGGAAGAGGAGGTTTGAACCTCGCTTCATTCCTAGGACTGGACGTCCTGGGGAGTCTACTTCGAGCAGACAAAGTAAAAAGAGAGAGACTCAAACAAGCAATCAAAACAGAAACCCTAGACAGGGCTCTGATACCAAAAATGATGCAGAACGGAAGCTCTGATACCAAAAATGATGCAGAACGAAAGCTCTGATACCAAAAATGATGCAGAACAAAGAACAAAGAAGCGTATGCGGAAGTAAAATTAAGATTAATTCTTTTTTTTTTATTTTTATATATTTCAGAAATTGGCTTCGACTCAAAGTAAAGCTAAACTACGTTGAAGGAAACTAGGTAAGGATTGAAAGCACAGTTTAGAAGAAACTAAATTATCAGAGTAGTTCAGAAGTAACGGATCGCTGGGGGTTGAGAAACTCCCAGACCTAGGGTTTCGCTCTGAACTTTCAACAGAACAGAAATAGAGAGGAGAGATGGTTTACTAACCAGACAGTGATCTTCTCAGGATTTTGGTAGAAGAACTCTCACGAGTAGATTGTGGGATCCTCGGAGTCGGCTATCTTCGCAATGGATCCTCTAATACTGGTCTCGTGGTTTGGTCGGCTTCTTCTGGACTCAAGATCTGGGAAAGAAGAGGAACAAATGATGGAATTCAGAAACTCAAGAAAAGATTTTACCTGGTTGAAAAACTTGAAAGCCGAAGTTGCTGAAATCAGGATTCTCCTGGAGGCCGATCTGACTTCCTCTTAGAATTGCTGTAGATCTGAAGTATCTGGACTGGAGCTAGATGCTGGTGGTCGGCCTGGACTTGGAGAGGGTGGCCGTGAGAAGTGGAATAGACTAGGGCTTGGTGGAAAGAGAAGGGTGATGGCGGCTAGGGTTTGGGAGTGGAGTGGCTAACCTAGGGTTTGGGGTTTTGGAGATCTCTCACCTCCTCAAGGTTCCAGGGAAACCCAAATTTACTCCCTCACGGAGCTCAACACCTGGAAGCAAGTGCGGAAAAGAGCAAACACAAGTTTGCTCATAAAAAAATTTCTTTCATTCATCTGATTGATGTAAACTTACAAGAGGGGTTTAATTTATAAGGCATTACAAGGGAGGAGGGTTTCACATCTTCCCATGTGGGACTAAAGGAGGGGATCTCCAAATTAGGGCAAATCCCTTACATATGGTCGGCCAAAATACCAAAAAAATAGGATTTGGGTTATAAATGGCAGGTAGATGGCGCCACCTTGCTTGGATTTTCAAGAAAAATTTTCTTCCTTCCCTGGATCAACTCTTTTGGACTCCTCCTTTTCTTCCTCCCTACGTCAAGGTCCTTCCCATCTTTGTTTTGATTATTTTGGTAGGTAGTGGGCGCCCCCTTGAAGTTCTCTTCCAAGAGAATTTCTTCCCTTCTTTGTTTTGAAATTCTTGGGAAAGTCTTGGCCGCCTCCTTGATTGGTGGTCTCTTGGTGGACTTCTCCTTATCTGGTGCATGAGAGAAGGAGGTTGCCATCTGTGGAGTGGGGACCAAAAGCTGCTAGATGTGGATATGGCGCCCCCTGGACTGGGAGTGTGGCTGGGAGTGTGGTGTCCACTTGCCAGGTCTTGGAAGAAAGTGTAACATCCCAGTTTGAAACCCTAGTCCACTACTGAGTCAACATGACTCAACAAAATAAAATGCAAGTAATGTAGACTCAAGCTAAATTGAGTTGATCTAGTTAACTCTTATTACAAACCAAAAACCCTAATTCTTCGGGCAAGGTTAATCAGAGATCCAGATGGAGCTCTGAAGTCTTCTTCTGAGTCTGGTGCCCGCACCATCCACACCACTCCAACTTATGAAAAATTCTCCTGCTTTGCAAGTAGCACATGCGTACCACCTCTACGGGTTGTTCACACCATGAGTGCAATTTCTTCTCCTTCCTTCGAGGTGCTAGCCTTACTGGAAACACTGATGGCAATAGCGACTCCTTCTTCAACTCCTTGAAGATATGCAGGCTCCTTTAACTCCTTGAAGGGCTGTTGTTATAGTGGTGCTAGAACGAAGATGCTTGAGAACCCTTTTCCAACGCTCTATCCCAAACCTTCAATAGAAGTTATACACACAGAAATCCCAAAATCCAAACTCACTCTAACCCCGGAGATCAAATCTTGCAATCTCTTAAGGATCAAGCAAGATCTCTATCTCAGAAATTTTCTGGGTAGAGTCTCAACCCTGATCCAAATATGGAGTGGGAATGTTGAACGTGAGGAACATGAACCATTCTCCTTCTTTTGACCCTTCTTTCATAATAGCAACCCTCAAAATAATTAAGAGGACATAATAAGAGATTAATGAGTAGTTTTGGGATCTTTTGAGATTCCAGGGAGGTTATGAAGTCCTTTGGAATTCAACAACAGAAACTATTAAAATTTGAAATACACAGCATCGAATCCCATAACCATCATAGCATTTAATGAAGCATTCTCAAATTTTAGTAGTTCGTCAAACAAGTTGACTCGACCATTCGAGATGACTCGACTCGAGTCGACTCATCCAGATGAGTCGGCTCGAACACAGGTTTGACAACACCTTGTCAAATGAGTCCGAAATGATTCCTAATCATTCCCAAGCCAACAAAGCAAGAAGAAATCCTAGGTGTGTAACCCCATAAGTTCAAACACTAAACCAGTAGCACAGGAGTATTTTCAGTACCAACCAAAGTCACCATCTAGCAATGACACCCGACGTCTAGATAGGTTGAAGGTTGCAGAGCAACATGAACTTATCGAATATGGAATATCAATGAACTTATTCCTTTAATCTCCTAATGCTCTGGATGGCTTAGGGTTAAACTGCCCAACCTTAATCAGTCCATCTCAATATGTCTCAAACAAAGAATCCCTGTAACTCCTTATAAGGAATGCCTTGGCCAAGATCTTTCTCACTTAAGGTATATTAAGTATTCAATCCAAACCATTTGGAGAGATCAATCCTATCTCGATCCTACTATCACTGTACAAGTACTTGACTATACCCAGCAACCTTCCATCACTATATTAGAAATCCGGGTAGTCTGGCACCTAAGCGTAGTGAGTTGCTTGCAAGCTACCATAGTAATCTCAAGTCAGAGAAATAATTCATGTACATATTCTAATGCAAGACTCCTCTTCGATAGAAAGAGAATTTCGCATGAGAGTCACATTCAGTGAAATATCAAATACAACACCTGATATCATAGCAGCATCTCCATGCTACTTGGTTAAGAGGACAACCAACAGATATGACATCAACGACCTACTCTCGATACACCATCATCCTGAATAGCATATCCCTTAATCGCGAACCAATTTATGAACTAGACGACACATCCTCTCTACATCGCATACAAGGTAGCTCAAAGGATATCATCACACAAGAGTTCAATTAGGAAGATGACATGTGATGAACAACCAGAATAAACATTTTATTTAATTCAATAATTCATATACACATACATGAGTCACACAACCATCTACATCTTAGATGATTGGCTTTGGGACATAATTTTCAATAGGGGTCTTTGGTTTAGGCTTAGTACGAGACTTATGGGTTCTCTCTAGGTTTCCTAAATGCTCATCTAATCGGTCAAACCTATTGTTCATTTGGGTACATTGCTCATCTAAGGTCCTTAGTAAGGTTTCTATGGTTTCTATAGTGGACTCCATGGTCAAACCAAACTGGGTGGGGTTTGAGGCTACTGGTATGAGGCTCCTAATCTAGGGGTCATGCAATCAAGTACACAAAGCATTCTAAGTGGTGGGGGCACCAGGATCAGACACAGATTACTGGGCCCTATTTGGTTTACCTAGCCATATGTCAAATTTTGTAATCAACTAGAATTGACTCCTGTAATAAGTTGAGGTTAGTTGATTTGTCTCAACCCTCAACCTAGTCATTATTTTGAGTTCGTATATTAGTTATGAGTCCAATATGAGCTCAATTTTCATACAAGAGAAGAGGTTACCATATTTTGGAGTTCCACCAGGCCACTTCCAGGAGTCAGAGGCCACTACATCAGCCCATTGAATTTTGTGTGACAACCTAGGATCCAAGATGCTTCCGGAAATCCTGATTTCCTTCCAGATGCCCTCCAGATGCCCAGATTCCCTTCCAGATGCCAGAGCATATTCTCAGAATAGGGCACCCATGATTCCAGAGGTCCACCTACATCCAAGCCTGAAGAAATCAAGCCTAGGTGCCAAGCCCAAGCCCTAAAGAAGCAAGATTCCAGGAAATATTCTTGCTACCAGGCTAACAGGCCACCCAAGCTTCCAAAGGCCCAAAGCCATGCACCCAAGCCCCTTTGGGCCTGCCCCTTGCTACTCCTAGAGGCCCAACATGCCCCCCTAGGCATCCTTCAAGTGTTGACCAAGTCCAAGAGGTGTCCTTGAGTGGAATAGTCAAAGCATGAAGGAAAAAGGAGAAGATTAGGTCAATTCCTAACCTAATGGGGATTTGTTTTTCTAACCTAGATAGGAAAGGACTTGTATTCCAATTGGAAAGAGGACATGTAACCCAAGTGTAACCATGGTTAGTGAGGGCATGGGAATTCTATAAATACCCCACCCCTCCCCCTCTTGTAAGCATCTCTTTCTTATGAATACAACTTGCTAAAATTTTGAGTTATTGCCTTGTGTTGGTGTTTTGTTTTAGTTCTTTAGGTTATGTTTTTGTGTTTGGACGAATTCCTTGCTGCCCTAGTTTCCGTCCACACCCTAAATCACTGCCATCCAAGCCTTCACACGTCCAAGAAGGAGTGCCCTAGGCCGCCAAGCAAGGAGATCTTCAACAATCTTTAAACAGCCATCTTCTAACCCTAATCCTGATTCCTTTCAACCCATAGTTCATTTTCTTATTTTTGAATTGCTATTTTGATTAACCCTGACACTTGTAGAATCCCCGAGGTGCTTCACCTCCCTTGAGGAGGCCTTCTTTGCTGCTCGGACTGCCCAGATCAGCCATCATATTTGAGGAAAACAAGGCTTCTTCTTCCAGGCTCCGATCAGAGTTGTGAGTGATCTCTTTGCTACTGATATTATCATCTCTAACTGGTATGAAACCTTCCCTTATGTTATTATCTGATTTGCTTGAAGCTAACTATCCTAAGCAGGAATTCCTTAATTTTTGGGTCATGTCTTTTAGTTATCTTGCATGATTCAACTTGCGACAAGTTGATTCTTAGAATTGCTGAATACCTGCTAGTTCTTTACTTTGCTTTGTGAAATTAGCCATCAAACCTAAATCTAAAAATCACAAAAAAAATAATTTACTACTTTTACTACATATTTAGCATTCTTAGAGTTATCTCATATCAGTTTGGTAATATAGCAGGTTTAGGATAGTTTTTATCTGCATTGCAATCACAAATCCTAATTTCAGCATTCTGTTCACTGCATTAGGTATCAGTTTTGCATCTGTTTTCGATCATCTAAAAATTTTATTTTTCTCTGAAATTTGGATGACTTGTTATTTGTTGAGTTATATATTTTGTAAAAATTTTTAATTAATTTTACAGAGAACTAAATTATAAAAAACTGGCATATTAAAAACCCTAACAGAATTCTGATAATTTCTATAGCAGTCTAGAAAACCCTAGGTTTGCATCATCATATGATTTTTTTTCTACATAAAATTTAGCAGGAATCATCAGCATTGTCCATCCTCTATTATATATTTTCTTTGATTTTTTTCTGCATCGGGATCTGTGTCAAACCTTGCAACAATAGAATCCCTAATTCACTGATTTATGCTACATTCTGCATGCTTAACTCAACCTAACTTAATCGACTTCCAAACCCCCCAATCCCAAGCCAAACCTTGTTTGCTAACTCTAGTAAACTTAAACTTAACTTGACATCTCATAAATTAATTAAAAATCATTTTATTTTCTGATTGTTATAGATTGCATCAGGACCATTGATTGTTCATCATCTATTAATCTAATCTTAAGGGCAATCTATATAATATCAGGGCAAGAGGTCATAACCTGTCCTGGGCCCAAAATAACCACCCAGCATTTCCACTCAAGCCTTAATTAAAATTAATTAGACCTAATTTGCCCTAGTGGGCTAGGAGACACCAACAAGTCGGGTCCGAGCTGTGTGGGCCAACTAGTACATTTAACCTCTTAGCTATTACTGAAAGCTGGTGTCTAAGGCTAGGGGTCCAGAGTCAAATGACCTAATTGATGCTATGATTTTTAATTGGGTCCCTGCGAAAGTAGGGGGGCCTCCCATACTCCCACCCCCTACTTGGCCAGTGGAAGGATTAGCTATTGCGTTAGGTATAAGTTAAGCTGCCCACCCAGTTTCTGGCTCTAGGTCTAGGAAACCCTAGATTATACTAGCCTTTTCTTTCTCTTTTGCATGCTTGGTTGCATCATTTCATTTTGATTGATTGATTTGTTTTGCATGACCACTAGATTATGAACCCAATATCAAAAGTCCAAACCTCAGCCCAGCCCAACCATGGAACCCACTTTGGAGACCATCCTAGCTCAACTTGCTTAAATGAATGCTCAAACCCAAGCCTAGCTTACCCAAATAAACCAGTCCAACACCCAGACCCAAAATCAGTTAGCCCAGACCCAAAATCAGTTAGCCCAAATAGACCATAGGTTTGACCAATCCGATACTAAGCTTGACCAAATGAACCAAAGATTCAATCAAGTGGACCAACAATTTGAACAAGCAACCACTAGGATCAACCAATTAATAAATAGGCTTAACCAAGTTGAGAACCGACTGGAGACTGTGGAGAAAACCCAAGAGTCTAACACTGAACCAGACCAGGATTCCATCACTTCTACCCCTCAAAACCCTAGAAGAGTCCAAACCCATGAACCCTTTATGGAACATAACCCTAGGAGACCCCAAAACCAAGATCAATTTAGGGAGCCTTCCTACCATAGGGGAAACCAACACCAGGATCAATATCATGACCCCAACCATAGGAGACCCAATCGTGAGGACCAAGACCAGGATGATAGGCTTCTTAGGAGCATTAGGATAGATGCACCTACCTTCAATGGCAACCTAGATCCAAAAGTTTATATAGATTGGGAGGGAGGTATGGATAGGTACTTCAAATTTTATGGCTTGAGTGATGAGAAAAAGTGTCAATTTGTCCAGCTCAGGCTAACTAATCAAACTAGATTATACTGGGACCAAGTAGAAAGACTCAATAATCAGATAGGCAACCTACCCATTACCACCTGGAAAGCCATGAAATTAAAGCTTAGGGCTAAGTATGTTCCCCCATACTATCAGCAGTGTCTCTTAGATCAATGGCAGAAATTAAAACAAGGGACCAAATCTGTGAGTGAATACATAGCCCAGTTTGATGAGTGCGCCCTAAGATGTGGCATAGATGAACATGAGTCAGTTATCCTCTCTAGGTTTAGGAATGGTCTCAGAGAGGAGATCCAAAAGGAGCTGTACCTTAGGGATGTTGATAGCATGGCCCATGCCTATCGGGTAGCTGAAAACTTTGAAAGGTTCCTTTCAGAAAGCACCTATAGTTTGGAAACCTGAACCCTTTAGGTCCTACACTCCTAGCTTTAGATCCAACTAGAACCAGTTCTACCCAAACCGACCTAGCTACAACCAGACTCACCCCAATCTTAACCAAAGTCAGCCAAACCCAAACCTAAGTCGACCTAAACCCAATCCAACCCGTCCCAACCCTAACCCACCTCATCCTAACCCAAGTCCGAGTTAGGCTAGCTCAAGTAACTTTGCATCTTTAAGGAATGATAAGGGTAAGGCACCAGTTTTTCAGAAGAACCCAAGCCCTAGTCCCAATGCTTGTTTTAGGTGCAATAAGGTAGGTCACTTTGCTAGCCAGTGTCCCACCAGGTCTTTGCACATAGGGGAGCTTGTAGAAGATGAGCCTGAACCCGATGAGGAAGAAGAGGAAGAGGTCTATGAAGCTGAACCGGACTTAATTGAAAAATATGAAGGAGATGAGGACTTTGAACAAACAGACCTCGTAGGGGTAGTTAGATGCATCTTGTCCCAGAATAAAACCCAGGAAGATTGGCGTAGGACCAATATCTTATAGACTTTAGTGAAAATTGGAGACGAGGTGTGTAAAATAATCATAGATAGTGGGAGCTGTGTGAACGCCATATCCCATAAGGCTGTCAAAACCCTAGGCTTGCACCCAGTTCCTCACCCAAGCCCCTATAAGGTATCCTGGATAGATTCCATCTCTATACCCATTAAATCCATATGCCAAGTCCAACTTCAACTTCAATCCTATCAAAATTGAGTGTGGTGTGAAATGAGCCCATGGGGGTAAGTAGTATCATCCTAAGATGGCCATGGCTTTGTGATCACGATGCCACTCTTTATGGTCGAACTAATGCTTGCATGTTTACTTTCCATGGGAAGAAGAGCACCATAAACCCCACCCCACCTCAGGAGTTAATTAAGAAAGGATCTATCTCACTTAAGGAGAAAAAGTCTGGAATTAACCTAATCACTACAAAAGAGCTAGAGAAGGAGATATCTGAGGGCACTACTTGTGGATGTTAGCTGTGAAGGAAGTATCTGATCCTATTAATAGAGAGTACCCTCAGGAGGTCAAGGGAGCCATGAATGAATTTAATGATATATTTCTTGAAGATTTACCTGATCACTTACCACCTCTTTGGGATGTCCAACATGCAATTGATTTAGTCCCAGGAGCTACCTTGCCCAACCTACCTCATTATAGGATGAACCCAGCTGAACACTTAAAGCTTCAAAGACAGGTAGGTGAGCTTCTTAGAAAATGGTTTATTAGGGACAGCCTAAGTCCTTGTGCTGTACCAGCCCTATTAATCCCTAAGAAAGATGGCACGTGGAGAATGTGTTTATAGCCATGCCATAAATAAAATCACTATAAAGTATAGGTTTCTCTTCCCCCGCTTGGATGATATGTTGGATATGATGGCAGGAGCCACAATCTTTTCGAAGATAGACCTTAAGAGTGGCTACCATCAGGTTCGAATTAGACCTGGAGATGAATGGAAAACAGCTTTTAAAACGAAAGATGGTCTATATGAGTGGTCCGTAATGCCTTTTGGGTTATCCAATGCCCCTAGCACTTTCATGAGAATTATGACCCAAGTCCTTAGGATGTTCATAGGTAAATTTGTGGTAGTATATTTTGATGACATCCTGATTTATAACAAAACCAAGGAAGATCATATAGAACATCTAAAAAAAGTTTGCTTAACCCTTAGGAAAGAGAGCCTCTATGCAAATTTAAAGAAGTGTGATTTCATGACCCATAGAGTTATCTTCCTAGGCTTTGTGGTGACTCCTAAAGGCGTAGCAGCGACCCTGAAAAGGTCAGATCCATTGTAGAATGGCCAGTACCCACTAGTGTCCATGAAGTTAGAAGTTTCCATGGTCTAGCCACTTTCTACAGAAGATTTATTAGGGGATTTAGCACCATAGTAGCACCAATCACTGACTATATTAGGAAGGATAATTTTGAATGGACCAAATCTGCAGATAGAGCCTTCCTAGAGATTAAAGCTAAGATGACACAAGCACCCATATTGAGGTTACCCGATTTCACCAAAGTTTTTGAGGTAGCTTGTGATGCTTCGGGAGTAGGCATAGGAGGAGTTCTGAGCCAAGAGAATCACCCAGTAGCCTTTTTCAGTGAGAAACTTAATGAGGCTAAATTAAAGTACTCAACCTATGACAAAGAGTTTTATGCGGTAGTACAAGATCTTAGATACTAGAGACATTATTTAATACCCCAGGAGTTTGTTTTATATTCTGATCATGAGGCACTCCGATTTTTGAACTCCCAGAAGAAACTAAACCTTAGGCATGCTAAGTGGGTAGAATTTATATAAGCCTTTACATTTGTACTTAAACACCAAGCTGGATCTGAAAACAAGGTAGCAGATGCCCTTAGCAGACGAGCCTTACTGTTAAACACCATTAGCACTGAAGTCATTGGATTTGATAGGTTAAAAGACGAATACACAACCTGTCCAAACTTTAGTGACATTTTCCAATCCTTAGCCCAGGGACCATCTAGTACCCATAGTGAATACACCCTTCAAGATGGTTATCTATTTAAGAACAATAGACATTGTATTCCCAGAACCTCATTTAGAGAATTCTTAGTTTGGGAAACCCATGCTGGAGGCCTTGCTGGTCACTTTAGAAGAAATAAGACTATCTCAGCTGTAGAGGACCAGTTCATTTGGCCTAGTTTGAAGAGGGACATTGCCAATATAGTGTCTAGATGTAGAACCTGTGCTGTTGCAAAATAGCAGAAACAAAATACTAGATTATATACCCCTCTACCCGTACCAAACCGTCCTTGGCAAGACCTAAGCATGGACTTTGTTTTAGGCCTACCTAAGACCCTCAGGAAACATGATTCAATATTTGTAGTGGTCAATAGGTTTTCTAAAATGGCCCATTTTATACCCTGCTCTCAAACCTTTGACGCATCTAGAGTAGCCCATCTTTTCCTTGACCAGGTGGTTAGATTACATGGATTACCTAAAACAATAGTGTCGGATAAGGATGTCTGCTTTACTAGTTACTTTTGGAAGACCCTTTGGCACCTATTAGGAACCAAATTGAAATTTTCCACCGCTTACCACCCACGAACTGATGGTCAGACTGAGGTAGTGAACAAAAGCTTAGGAAACCTTCTTAGATGCCTTGTAGGTAAATACACAGGAAATTGGGACCTATTGTTACCCCGAGCTGAATTTGCTTACAATAGTTATGATAATAGGTCCATAGGGAAGAGTCCTTTTGAGGTTGTACATGGATACAAACCCAATAAACCTCTTGATTTGATCCCCTTACCCTCACATGCATGTGTTTCTGAGTCAGCTGAGTGTTTTGCACAGCGTGTTAGAGAACTGCATAAAGAAATTAGCCAAAAGATAAACCTAAGTAATGAACTATACAACAACTTGGCTAATTCTCGAAAAAGAGCTAAAGAATTTTCTGCAAGGGATTTTGTGATGATCAGGCTTAGGCCTGAACGGTTCACTCCAGGGACCGTAAAGAAACTTCATGCTCGTGGAGTTAGCCCATTTAAGATAATCAAAAGAGTTGGACCCAATGCCTATATGCTTGAGTTACCACCCGACTTAGGCATTAGTTCCACCTTCAACATCTCAGATCTTATAGAGTATAGGAAGCCAGCAGTGAATCCCAGCGAGCCTTTTGGACCTATCCCTTCCCTTGAGAGTGAGCCTGCCCCAGAGTGTCCACCAACCAATTGGCCAAATAGTAAGGAAAAGATCAAGAGAATCCTAGATGATCAAGCCATATATACCCGAAATAGAGGCTATCAGAGGTATTTGGTCCAGTGGCAAGGTCGACTAGAATCTGAGGACTTGTGAATCACCCGTGAGAATCTGCAGCACCTCAACCCAGACCTACTCGAGCATAATGAGAGCCAAGTTATCCTACACTCGACGGGATCGAGTTCCTCCCACCCCGGGAGAATTGGTGTGGGTACCAGGATCAGACATAGATTACTGGGCCCTATTTGGTTTACCTAGCCATGTGTCAAATTTTGTAATCAACTAGAATTGAGTCCTGTTATAAGTTGAGGTTAGTTGATTTATCTCAACCATCAACCTAGTCATTATTTTGAGTCCTGTATATCAGTTATGAGTCTAATATGAGCTCAATTTTTTTACAAGAGAGGAGGTTACCATATTTTGGAGTTCCACCAAGCCACATCCAGGAGTCAGAGGCCACTATATCAGCCCATTGGATTTTGTGTGACAACCCAGGATCCAAGATGCTTCCAGAAACCCTGATTCCTTCTAGATGCTCAGATTTCCTTCCAGATACCAGAGCATATTCTCAGAATAGGGTACCCATGATTCCAGAGGTCCACCTGCATCCAAGTCCAAAGAAATCAAGCCCAGGTGCCAAGCCCAAGCCCTTAAGAAGCAAGATTCCAGGGAATATTCTTGCTACCAAGCTAACAGTCCACCCCAGCTTCCAGAGGCTCAAACCCATGCACCCAAGCTCCATTGGGCCAGCCCCTTGCTGTTTCTAGAGGCGCCCAACATGCCCCCATAGGCATCCTTCAAGTGTTGACCAAGTCCAAGAGGTGTCCTTGAGTGGAATAGTCAAAGCATGAAGGAAAAAGGAGAAGACTAGGTCAATTCCTAACCTAATGGGGATTTGTTTTTCTAACCTAGCTAGGAAAGGACTTGTATTCCAATTGTGTTGGCTCCACCCAGTAATTTTGATGAATAACAAAATATTGAGTACATATTGTATTCAAATGAGGATTTCAAGTTATGAGTTTTCAGGAAGAAAGTATCTCAAAATCTTAAAAACTTATGGTGTATTGCACGTAATGGCACGGAGCAATTCTCACAAATCCGGGCATCCTCTTCACTAAAAAAGGGCTTTTAAATGTTTAAATATTATGTGTTTATGTATTCAAGAATTTTATTTAGGTTTTCGAGGCATTTACACTTGAATCTGAAAGTTTTCAGTCTCAAGTGTCGACACCTGGACAGTCAAGTGTCGACACTTCAGCATTTGGCACAGACAAAAATCCTTGGCATGGCAAGTGTCGATACCTATATTCAAGTGTCAACACCAACTATCGACACTTAGGTTCCAAGTGTCGACTCAAGGCTTGAGATTTTTGAAAATACAAAACTTTGTATTATTGAAGATTTTTGTGTCAAGTGTCGACACCGTGCATCAAGTGTCGACACTTGAATGTTCAAGTGTCGACACCCAGAGATCAAGTGTCGACACCTGATAGCCAAGTGTCGACACCTGACAGCCAAGTGTCGACACTTGCAGCCTGACAGCTCTAACATATCTATTTTTCTGGCTTGCAGAACTTGCTTTTCAAGCTCCAAACGGTTATTTCCGAGGTACCAACGATCACAAACCATTTTTTGGAAGGTTCTTGGTGTATTTAACCTCCACCAACCTCATTTCAAAGCAAGAGAAGTGTATTCAAGTGCATTGAAGTCTACTCAAAAGCCAGAAAGCTAATATTCTCTCCATACTTCACATCAAAAGCCTCTTCTAGCTTGATTCCATTGAAAAGCCTACAAGCTCATCCTTACTTCATTCCAAAAAGAGGCACATTGAAGGAGATTCCAAGGAAGAGTGAAGACAAAGCATCCTCTTGAGCTTCAAAGATTCCAATCTACTCTTGAAGAGAGTTTGTTGTAGTTTTAATTTGTATATCTGTTTTTATAATGATTTGACCTTGCTTTCAAGGGTGTCTTGAAAGAAGGTTATTGTGGTTTGTTGGTGAGACAAAGGGATAAAATCAACTAGGGTTAATTTGTGAGCCCGAAGACAAAACAAGTATTAAGGTTTGTTGGTAAGCCTAAGTGACAAAACCAACTTAGGTTTTGACTTGTGAGCCTTGTGAAAAACAAGTCGACTGTAATCTTGTGTGGATTATAGTGAAATTCCCAAGGATGGCTTGGGGAGTGGATGTAGGTGCTAGGTTTGCACCGAACTACTATAAACCTTGTGTTTGTGTGTGATTACTCTCTTCCTCTCTTGCTCTTTAATTATTGCTAATATCTTGCATTGAATTTTTTATTATTCACAAGCACCACTTGTCCCTCACATTATTGTCTTAAATTTTTAAAAGACCCAATTCACCCCCCCCTCTTGGGCTCTATTTCTAGGCTACAAGTTGTATCAGAGCACCGGTACTCTCTTGTACTATCCAAGGATCTTGAGTAAAAGATCATGGCAGCCCCAATAGGAATGGGTATTGTAGAAGGTCAAACTTCAAACCGACACCCACTTTTTAATGGCACAAACTACACCTACTGGAAGACACGCATGCGCATATTTATTCAAGCACTTGATTATAATTTGTGGAGAACTATTGTAAAAGGTCCTTATCAGCCTACAATGATGATTAATGGCATTCTCACTCCAAAAATGGAAGATGATTGGGATGAGAATGACATTAAGCAAATTGAGCTTAATGCTAAGGCAATGAACCTTTTATTTTGTTCTCTTGATCCTAGTGAATTTAATAGAATATCAAATTATCTCTCGGCCAAGGAGATTTGGGATACACTTGAGGTTACCCATGAGGGTACACACCAAGTGAAAACTACTAAGGTCAACATGCTAATTCACACATATGAAATATTTAAGATGGAACCTACTGAGTCAATTACGAAATGTATACTAGGTTCACAAATATTTTGAATGGCATGAGAAGCCTAGGAAAAATAATTTCTAATGGTGAACTTGTGAATAAACTTCTCAGGTCTCTACCAACTTCATGGGATGCAAAGGTCACTGCAATTGAAGAAGCTAAAGATGTCAACACTCTCCCGCTGGAACAACTGCTGGGTTTCTTAATGACTTATGAGCTCTCCCTCAAACAAAAGAATGGAGAGGTCGACAAAAAGAAGAAGGTGATCGCGTTCAAATCTATTGCTAGAGAGGAATCAAGCTAAGACTCTGAAGAAGATGACGAAGAAGATGAAACGACTCTGTTAGCAAGAAAACTCAGAAGGTTCATGAGGAAAAAAAAGTTCAATTACAAAAAGAAACCTCTGAAAGGTGAGCCAAGTAAGGAAAAGGACAAAAAAAAGGAGGAGCAGCCTACATGTTTTGAGTATAAAAAACCCGGGCATTTCAAGGTAGACTGCCCCTTGTTAAAAAAAGTAGAAGAAAGCTAAGAAAGAAAGCCATGATGGCAACCTGGAGTGAAAGTGAAGACTCCAGTTCTGAGAAAGAACAGCAGGAGGTAGCAAACTTCTGTCTGATGGTCGATCAAGAAGAGGTATGTTCTGAAACCGAAAATGAATTTACTTTTGATGAGCTTCATGAGGTTTTTGATGAACTAGTCATAGAATTTCAAAAATTAAAATCAAAACATAAAGATTTAAAGAAGCAAAACTTGGATCTAGCCAAAACAAATAACAACCTTTCAAATGAAAATGAATGCCTTCTTATACAAAATGAAAAATTAAATGATAAGATTATGGTACTTGAAAAAGAAAAGGATATCTTTAAAAAGAAAAGTGACTTACTTTCAAATGAAAATTTGTCAAAACAAAGCAAAGAAATTTTAATTGAAAATAAAAGATATAAAGAAGAAATCGAAAAACTAAAATCTTTTGTTGAAAAATTTACTTACAGTTCTGAAAAATTAAATTTACTCTTAAATAACCAAAGAGCGGTATTTGACAAAGCTGGCTTAGGATTCAGAACTCATAAGAAACAGAAACTCTTTAAAAATTTCTTTGTGCCTGCATCTTCATCCATTACTTGCTATACTTGTGGAATCAAAGGACATAAATCTTATATGTGCAACAAAAGAAAATTAAATAATACTAAGAAAGTTTGGGTTCCAAAAGGAACCAATGCCACTAACCAAAAAGGACCCAAGATGGCTTGGGTACCTAAAGTCTCCACTTGATCTTTATTGCAGGTATGCCTTGCAACCAACAAGAAAAGGATGTGGTACCTTGATAGCGGTTGCTCAAGGCACATGACAAGAGATGTGGAGCAGTTCTCATCACTCACATATCAAAATGGTGGCAATGTAACTTTTGGTGATAATGGAAAGGGCAAAATTATCGGTATTGATAAAATCCATATCACCCCTACCTCTTATATTGATAATGTTTTATATGTTGATGGTTTAAAACATAACTTGCTTAGCATTAGCATTAGTCAATTTTGTGACAAAAATTTTAAAGTTGTTTTTGAATCTTCTTTGTGCATTGTTTCTAGTCTAGATGACAATGACATTAAGTTCATTGGTCATGGGCATGGAAATATTTATATGGTTGATCTTGATGATCTCCCTATTCAGAAAGGTCAATATCTAGTAGCAATGGAAGCCAAGATCGATGAAACTAGTTGGCTTTGGCATCATAGACTAGGACATGCAAGCATGCATTTAATTTCAAAACTTAGCAAAAAGAATTTGGTAAAAGATTTGCCTAAACTCAATTTTGAAAAAGATAAAATTTGCAGTGCATGTCAACTTGGAAAACAAACAAAATCATCTTTCAAACCAAAAAGAGTGATCTCTACATCTAGACCTTTGGAATTGCTTCACATGGACCTCTTTGGACCTACTAGAACATCTTGTTTGGGAGGTAAGAAGTATGGTCTAGTCATTGTAGATGATTTCTCATGATTTACATGGATCATAGTTTTAGCACATAAAGATGAAACGTTTTCTGAATTTATTAGATTTCATAAAAGAGTTTTGAATGAAAAAAATGTTTCAGTAGTATCTTTAAGAAGTGATCATGGAACCGAATTTGAAAATGCCGATTTTGATAAATTCTGTATTGAAAATGGAATTCATCATAATTTTTCTGGACCTAGGACACCTCAACAAAATCGGGGTAGTAGAAAGAAAAAATAGAACTCTTGAAGAAATGGCACACACCATGCTTTATAAAAATGATTTACCTAGATATTTTTGGGCGAAAGCCATAAATATTGCATGCTATATTTTAAATCGAGTTTTAATTCGACCAATTTTAAAGAAAACCCCTTATGAGCTTTGGAAGAGTAAAAAACCTTCAATTCATTATTTTCATGTATTTGGATGCCGTTGTTTCATCTTAAACAATGGTAAAGATAATTTAAGTAAATTTGATGCCAAATTAGATGAGAAAGTCTTTCTAGGCTACTCCACATCTAGTAAGGCATACAGGGTCTTCAACAGAAGAACACTTGTTGTTGAAGAATCCATACATGTGGTATTTGATGAAACTAACCAAAAATCTTCAAGAAAAGAAGATGTACTTTTTGATGAAACAGGTAGCAAGAAAACTGAAGAAATAAAAAACAATGAAGAGCTTACCAAGGAATAGAACGATGATCAAAACACTGAAAGAGATCAAGAACAAGGAGATGAAAATACATCAACTGTTGATCCATTACCAAAAGAATGGAGGTATGCTCATGGACACCCAAAAGAACTAATTATAGGTGATCCATCTAAAGGTGTAAGTACTCGATCATCCCTTAAAAATATTTGTGATTACTTAGCTTTTGTGTCTTAAATTGAACCTAAAACTATTGAAGAAGCTGAATGTGATAGTAATTGGATAAATGCTATGCAAGATGAACTTAATCAATTTAAAAGGAACAATGTTTGGACATTAGTGGATAGGCCTTCAAACACATCAATTATTGGTACAAAATAATGGGTTTTTCGAAATAAACTTGATGAAAATGGAATAGTAATTAGAAATAAAGCTAGACTAGTTGCCAAAGGATACAATTAGGAGGAAGGGATAGATTTTGATGAAACCTTTGCTCCTGTGGCTAGACTTGAGGCAATTAGGCTATTGTTGGCTTTTTT
Source organism: Areca catechu (assembly GCA_021397845.1). NCBI lineage: Eukaryota > Viridiplantae > Streptophyta > Magnoliopsida > Arecales > Arecaceae > Areca > Areca catechu. Next base: position 121,765,316 of record CM038043.1, read on the forward strand.
GCTTGCTTCTCATGAATTTTAAACATATCAAATGAATATTAAAAGTGTCTTTTTAAATGGATTAATTGAAGAAGAAGTTTATGTTGAGCAACCCCCTGGTTTTAAAAATTCTGAATTTCCAAATCATGTCTATAAACTTCATAAAGCTTTATATGGATTGAAACAAGCTCCAAGAGCTTGGTATGAATGACGTTTAAGCTCTTTTTTACTGAAAAATGATTTTACTAGAGGTAATGTAGATAAAACTTTATTTTTAAAGAAAAAGAATGATGATCTCTTAGTAGTACAAATCTATGTAGATGATATAATATTTGATGCTACTAATGAATCTCTTTGTCAAGATTTTGCAAGATTAATGCAGGGTGAGTTCGAGATGAGCATGATGGGAGAACTGAATTTCTTCCTCGGACTCCAAATAAGACAAACCAAAAAGGGGATCTTCATCAACCAAACAAAATACACAAAAGAAATACTCAAGAAGTTTGGGATGGAGAACACTAAGCCTTTAGGTACCCCTATGAACTCTACATGTAGACTTGACAAGGATGAATCAGGTAAGTCTGTAGACCAAAAATTATATCATGGTATGATTGGTTCATTGTTATATCTTACTGCCAGTAGGCCAGATATCATGTTTAGTTTCTGTATGTGTGCTAGATATCAGTCTAATCCTAAAGAGTCTCATCTTTTTGCTGTTAAACGCATACTTAGATATCTATCTGGCTCAATTGAAATTGGTTTATGGTACTCTAGAGATTCTTCATTTGAATTAATTGCTTATTCTGTTGCTGACTTTGCTAGGTGTAAACTTGATCGTAAAAGTACTAGTGGAACCTGTCAGTTTCTTGGAGTGAATTTGATCTCTTGGAGTAGCAAGAAACAGAACTCAGTTACTCTATCTACGGTGGAAGCCGAATATATAGCAGCTGGAAGCTGTTGTGCTCAAATCCTCTGGATCAAACAGCAACTCAAAGATTTTGGCATTAAACTAACTAAGACACCCATAAGATGTGACAATACTAGTGCAATCAACCTATCTAAAAATCCTGTGCAACATTCAAGAAGTAAACACATTGAAATAAGATATCATTTCATAAGAGATCATGTAAAAACTCTAATGTAATTCTTGATTTTGTTTGTACTGATGATCAGTTAGCAGATGTGTTTACCAAGCCTTTGAGTGAGGATAGGTTCTGTCTAATTAGAAAAGAGTTAGGTATCATTGATCCATTCTCCTAGAACTCTCTTAGTATCAATTTTACCTAAATCCTAGAGCTCAAAATCTATTGATTAAAGCCCCAAAATTTTATCAAAATTTTTTCTATTTTTTTTAAAATTTTTTCTGGATTTTTCTTGATTTTTTTGGCAAAGTGTCGACAATTGGAAAGTGTCAAGTGTCGACACCTGACCAAGTGTCGACACTTGACACATCCGAAGTATCGACACTTGCAAATCTGAAATTGTTTTTAAAAGGGCCGAACAAGGGTTTTTGAAATTTTCTTCCCCCCTAATTTCTTGCAACAGTGGTCCCCTCTGTCTAAATCCGTCCATTTACCCTTTAATCCATCACAAATCAGGTATTTCCCTCTTGCATTTTCATTTTATTTTTCCTTGTTTTTGGTTTTGTTGTTTTCGAACCAAACAACTGTGATTGGGGTTTTCCGAATATTTTTCATGAATCTAACCGGATTTTTGCATGTTTTAGTGAATTTCTAAAACTCCATTTGAGAGAATAGTGATTTAAACGTATTTTTCTTGGATTTCCCTCATCTTTTGATCGTTTTCACGCCCTTTTCACCCACTTTTAACAAAAAACACTGTTCTATTGATTTTTGACCACAGTAATTTGGGTTCTCATCTCAATTAAGTATGCTAAATCCTTTTATTGCCAATTTAGAAAGGTTTCTCGTAATACATTTGCAACATTTTTGCCTATTGGCTAAAACCCTAAGTATTAAGACCCAAATCCCATTTTTTCTGATTTTTAGACCTTACAAAAATTATTTTTCTAAAGATTCAAATGTGTTCTACCAAACAAAAATATTTTCTACAAATATTGTTCGAAAGTTTGTCATTGAATCAAAATATATTTTCTACAAATATTATTTTTACAATTTTTCAAACGTTGTTGATTCTGGTTTTCAAAACCTATATGAATATTTTTTCTAATCTCAACCCTGTAGCCAGTCCCCTGTTCTAAGCCTTTCTTCCTTTTCCCTGGTCAGTTGGCTGTAATGGGTCCTAGGAAGAGTCTTGCAGTTAGGGAGAGGCCCAGTCGTGGTGTTGAGAGGAGGTCGAAGGCTAGATTTGTTACAGTACAGCCGAGCAGTACAGCCACACCAAGCTCCCCCCCTGCAGAGAGGATGGCAAGGAAGTTAGTAGCTTCAGGGAGGATAGTCGACTTGCAGTGTTTCGACAGGCACCACTTCAGCATTCGACAGCTACTCACTGATGTAGGACTAGTACCATTCTATACAATACAGGAGAGGTACTATTTAGAACTGGACTGTCGATGACTACTGTGGACGACATCAGTCAAGGGTATTTAGATTTCATTGACTGATGAGCTTCTGAGTTGTGTATTGGAGATAACCCGGAGAGGAGTCTGTGCCTTTTCAGTGGATGATAGAGAGGTGGCATTTAGGTGCATCCTTGAGAGAGAGGATGTTCGCGGTATATCAGTAGTTACCGCGAACCAGTTATCATTGGAGATGCGCCTTTTGCACCATATCACTACACGGATCCTACTATCGAAGTCTGGGAGATTTGACTTCATCACTGAGAGGGAGTTGATGGTGATGACGAGTCTGATCGAGAGGAGGCAGATAGATATTACGTCTCTGATGCTCACTCAGATGTATGATGCTGCTACTCAGCGCCGACACTGTTTACCATACGGCATGGCACTGACCTACTTTTCAGAGCATATGGAGTATCATTGGAGGGGGAGATCCCCAAGGAGATACTACACACCGATGTGTACGACGAGAGGTCATTGCACCGGATGGGATACAGGTTATTGGAGGTTGATGGGTTCGCAGAGAGTCTGTCCAGGAGCCAGATGAGGAGGACGAGATTCGAGAGGCTGAGGCTGGACCATCTGAGCCAGCAGTTTCTCCTCCAGTCGATATCCCATTGACACAGACAGAGCACTTGTCTCCTGATACTTCAGCTCCTCCACCACCATCTACAGGACTATCTTTTAAGGAGTATGCTAGAGCACAGTTCACAGAGATCAGAGGTGAGGTGACTCAGCTACGTAGCGAGGTCGAGCTTCTACGAGCACATACTACCTCGGAGCATGCTGAGATTCGCAGATCCATGAAGGAGGGATTCTCTCGCATTGAGAGTCTGTTGAGATCCCTTATACCTCTGGCAGCCCCTGCACTTGCACGATCTGATGATGATGATGATGGCGGTGATCACCAGAGTGACCATGCTGATTCTGTTGAGGGTGGTGATCAGGATATTGATCGAGCTACAGAGGTAGTGGGCAGTGACAGCGACAGTGTTGGCGATGCCGATGCTTATGAGGTGGTCAGTCGAGATCCTCCTACTACACCAGCTCCTACTACCGCCTTGGTTGATTCCACACCGGACCTTATTGCGCCAGCTGATCGTCTTTCACCTACTTCCACTAGATCATCTAAGGTTGTACCCACCTTTGGTCCTTCCGGCCGCACTAGAAGTCATAGAGCTTTAGCACCTCCTAGGGCATCAGCCACCAGATCTAGGATCAGTGCTCCATTCAGTCTTGATGTTCCATCTGATAAGGATTAGCCTCATAGATGTCTGTTTTAGCTCTTATGTTGTATGTTTGATACTTATTTGACTCTGATGATTTATATATGTTTCAACTCTTGCTGATGACTCAGCAAATTTTGTACTGAAAACTTATCTTATATATATATATTTCTGTTCAGTACTCTTTATTTGTGCTTCAATGAATCAATTTTTTTTGGCTCTTATTTATCTTGGTATATTTTAGTTCTGATACTCTTTGATATTAGCATAATTTTGACTATGATATCTATGATATGTGTTTCTCTACTATCTTTTTATCTCCATGCTCATTGTGAGGGGAAGGAAAAATTTCCCTTTCTAATGATTGACAAAAAGGAGAGAAAGAGTATTGATTTTATTGATGTATAAATTTGTTGAGAAAAAGGTGTTAATTCATAAATTTGTTGAGAAATTGTATTGATTGTGTTGATCTTTGAAGTTTACCTTAATAAGAAGTATCTAATTAAGGGAGAGATTAATTCTCTATTGTGACTTAAATTCATATTCATAAATTAAATGGTTAAAGTTTGAAATATATTGTCTTTTTACTCAAGATTTTGTCATCATCAAAAAGTGGGAGATTGTTGGCTCCACCTAGTGATTTTGATGAATAACAAAATATTGAGTACATATTGTATTCTAATGAGGATTTCAAGTTATGAGTTTTCAGGAAAAAAGCACCTTAAAATCTCAAAAACTTATGGTGTATGGTACGTAATGGCACGGAGCAATTCTCAAAAATCCGGGCATCCTCTTCACTGAAAAAGGGCTTTTAAATGTTTAAATATTATGTGTTTATGTATTCAAGAATTTTATTTAGGTTTCGAGGCATTTACACTTGAATCTGAAAGTTTTCAGTCTCAAGTGTCGACACCTGGACAGTCAAGTGTCGACACTTCAGCATTTGGCATAGACAAAAATCCTTGGCACGGCAAGTGTCGACACCTATATTCAAGTGTCGACACCAAGTATCGACACTTAGGTTCAAGTGTCGACTCAAGGCCTGAGATTTTTGAAAATACAGAATTTTGTATTATTGAGGATTTTTGTGTCAAGTGTCGACACCTGTGCATCAAGTGTCGTTCAAGTGTCGACACCCAGAGATCAAGTGTCGATACCTGACAGCCAAGTGTCGACACCCAACAGCCAAGTGTCGATACTTGCAGCCTGACAGCTCTAACGGATCTATTTTTCTGGCTTACAGAACTTGCTTTTCAAGATCCAAACGGCTATTTCCGAGGTACCAACAAACCATTTTTTGGAAGGTTCTTGGTGTATTTAACCTCCACCAACCTCATTTCAAAGCAAGAGAAGTGTATTCAAGTGCATTGAAGTCTACTCAAAAGCCAAGAAGCCAATATTCTCTCCATACTTCACATCAAAAGCCTCTTCTAGCTTGATTCCATTGAGAAGCCTACAAGCTCATCCTTACTTCATTCCAAAAAGAGTCACATTGAAGGAGATTCCAAGGAAGAGTGAAGACAAAGCATCCTCTTGAGCTTCAAAGATTCCAATCTACTCTTGAAAAGAGTTTGTTGTAGTTTTAATTTGTATATATGTTTTTATTGTGATTTGACCTTGCTTTCAAGGATGTCTTGAAAGAAGGTTATTGTGGTTTGTTGGTGAGCCAAAGGGATAAAACCAACTAGGGTTAACTTGTGAGCCCGAAGACAAAACAAATATTAAGGTTTGTTGGTAAGCCAAGTGACAAAACCAACTTAGGTTTTGACTTGTGAGCCTTGTGAAAAACAAGTCGACTGTAATCTAGTATGGATTATAGTGAAATTCCCAAGGGTGGCCTGGGGAGTGAATGTAGGTGCTAGGTTTGCACCGAACCACTATAAACCTTGTGTTTGTGTATGATTACTCTCTTCCTCTCTTGCTCTTTAATTATTGCTAATATCTTGCATTGAATTTTTCATTATTCACAAGCACCACTTGTCCCTCACATTATTGTCTTAAATTTTTAAAAGACCCAATTCACCCCCCCCTCTTGGGCTCCATTTCTGGGCAACAAATTGGGAAGAGGACTTGTAACCCAAGTGTAACCATGGTTAGTGAGGGCATGGGAACTCTATAAATACCCCACCCCTCCCCCTCTTGTAATCATCTCTTTCTTATGAATACAACTTGCTGAAATTTTGAGTTATTGCTTTGTGTTGGTATTTTGTTTTGATTCTTTAGGTAGTGTTTTTGTATTTGGACGAATTCCTTGCTGCCCTAGATTCCTTCCATGACCCAAATCACTGCCATCCAAGCCTTCACACGTCCAAGAAGGAGTGACCTAGGCCGCCAAGCAAGGAGATCTTCAACAAGCTTCAAACAACCATCTTCTAACCCTATTCCTGATTCCTTTCAACCCATAGTTCCTTTTCTTATTTTTTAATTGCTATTTTGATTAACCCTGATGCTTGTAGGATCCCCGAGGTGCTTCCCCTCCCATGAGGAGGCCTTCTTTGCTACCCAGACTGCCAGATCAGCCATCAGATTTGTGGGAAACAAGGCTTCTTCTTCCAGGCTCTGATCAGAGTTGTGAGTGATCTCTTCTGCTGCTGATATTATCATCTCTGATAGGTATGAAACCTTCCCTTCTCTTATTATCTGATTTGCTTGAAGTTAACTATCCTAAACCGGGAATTCCTCAATTTTTGGGTCCTCTCTTTAAGTTATCTTGCATGATTCAACCTGCGACAAGTTGATTCTTAGAATTGCTGAATACCTGCTAGTTCTTTACTTTGCTTTCAGAAATTAGCCATCAAACCTAAATCTAAAAATCACAAAAAAATTAGTTTACTACTTTTACTACATATTTAGCATTCTTAGAGTCATCCCGCATCCCCGCATCACTAATGTTTGCTAGACCTAACAGCTCAAGTAAAATAAATCAGCTCAACTTACAACCATCCAAACAATTACCCTGTCCACTAGCCAAGTAAGAGGTGGGTGTGTGGGAGGCTTCCCCTGCTAATTGCAGGGTCCTAATTAAGTAACCACAGCACCACTTAGGGTGTTTGCCTATGGACTTCTAGCCTAGACACCAGCTTCAAGAAACAAGTGAAGGATTGGGTGCACTAGCTTCCTCACAAAACCCTAACTGGACTTGTTGGTGTCCTTAGATCAATTAGGTTGCTACTTGATTTTAGTTAGGCTTGGGATTGAATGTAGGGTGGTTGTTTCAGGCCTAAGAAAGGTAATGAAATCCTTCCCAGATCTGACATAGCAAAATTGCCCTTAAGTTGATTTAAGTATGATGCACACACGTGAACCGTAATGCAACATGAGACTAAAAGTCAGAAAAATTATGCAAAAATTAAATTCTATTTTTCTCTATTTTTTGTTGTTAATGGCAGATCTAACATTGATTATTAACAGGAATTTAAGTTAAAGAGGCTTGGATTTGGGGGATTTGATTGTAAATTAATTTCAGCCCTAATCTAAGCATGCAAAAATTTCAGAAAATAATTTTTTTTTGTTAGGATTTTTTTTACTATTTTTTTGTTTGTTTTTAGATATGAAAATTACACTAAAATTGCAAAAAAATAGAAGATTAATCAGGGATCAATGGTTGCAAAAATAAGCAAACAACAGCAAGGGATTAATGTGAAATTAGCCCTAGGTTTTGACTAGTGTGCATATTTCAGCATGCAGAATTTTAAACTACTATGCAAAAACATGTCCTAATCCTAAGCTCTGATACCAAAAATTGATGAGGAATGAGATGCATGCAGGGGATGCGGGATGAACATGAGAAAATCAAATTATATGAGATCAATATTTTTTTTGATGTTTTAATAGTTTTGTTCCTGACAAGAGACTAAAAACAAGCTAGGGTTTTATGTCAAGATTAGTTCTACCCGTAGATATGAAACTAACAAAGAGATAAAGAAAATCAGGATCCTAGGGTTAAGAAACACCTATTAGGAACATGCTCATCTTCAATACATTAGAAAAAGCAAGGACTGTTGGGTTAGTTTACCTAGCAATGATTGTGTTGATGTCGTAGAAGGGATCACACCACTCAGATTGGCACCTGGACGACAAAGCAGCTTTACTACGAATCCGCTGACTTTTTATCAGTTGGTTTTGAGGGCAAGGAAGTCCTCATCTGAGGGTCACTTCACCTAAGGGATCCTGCACACATCAAGCATTAGAAAAAATGGTGATAGGAAAAATAAATAATTGGAGGTTTGAAGTAGAGAAGAAAGCTGGCGGCGCTGGAGGCTGATTGGAGGCCCGGAGGAGGATGAAGATGCCTGATTGAGAGGTGGCCTGGAACTTAATGAAGATGCCTGGGGCTACTTGGGGTGGTGGCCAGGGGATGTGGAAGGGGCTGGGACACCTAGGGTTTGGAATAAGATGGGTGACCTATGATGGGAGATAGGATGGGGCGGTCGAGGAGAAGAAGAATGGTGGGCATCCTAGAATAGATGGAGGGGAGGGGTGGCTAGGGTTTTTGGATGATGATGGTGGGGTGGCCTAGGGCTTGCTTGGAGGAAGAAAGAAGAGAGGGTGGCTAGGGTTTGGAAGGATGCTAGGGTTGGAAAGATAACTAGGCCTCACACCAACTCCCTCATGGTGGTCGATGTTCTCAAAGAACAAAGGCAATTAGAAAAACACTCAAATATTATTCATCAAAAGTTGTTCATTACAAGGGGGAGGGTACCCAGGTCCCTGGACTCCTTGACAGACTTGAGGGCCAAGAAAACAAAACTTGAGGGCCAAGAAAACTCTCTTGGGCTAGGGTGCCTCTTCTTCTTGGACTTAGGCAACAATTCCATGTAGTGTTGGGCGGCCTCTTTGTGGGTTTAGGCACATGAACTCTAGGTGGGCATGGGCTGGTCTGGGGTACCAACTTTCTTGGACCTTGGATTGGGGCACTGGATTGGGGAGGGTGCCAACTGAAGGGCACCAGCTTGATGGGCTTAGCAGCATGAAAGGGCCCAGGCACTGATGCTTGGGGAACTTTGGGTGCCAAGGCTAGGCCTGAGAGGGGCCCAGGTGCATGAAGTCCAGCTCTGGTTGGGAGAGTCGGGTGAATCTCCTGGTCTAGTGACTCTCCTCTTGTACTAGACTTGAATGAACACCAAAATTATAGGACTCATAGGATTGAGACAAGGGACTCACTTGACTAAGTGGACTTAACTAGACTTTCTTGTCTCATGTTATTACAGGACTCATTCCTTATTACAGGACTCAATTGGCTCACTTTAGTATAGGGCTCAAGTGACTCAAGACTATTGGACTTTATAGGACTCAAAAAAATTGACTGACTTTTCAACACGACTCAAAGATCTTCATGGAATCCTGAAATTCTTGTCTAATCCTGATGTCCTCATCAGAGAGCCCTTACCACGTGCCATCAATAATGGTGATGATGTGGGACCATTCATGCAAGCCAATTATTTTTTTGTTGTTAAACATTAAGTTAGGAGTATGTATCATAAATTTCAAGCCAAGATATTAAGTAGGAAATTCTATAAAAAATTTGAAGCACAGGTATGCAGAAATAAACCATAAAAGTGAAGAAATAGGATCGCCATAGCTAAGAAGCCATGATTAGGACTAGCTCTTCTGCAATACCACTACCAGAGGAGTCTAAGGGGAATACCTGGCAGAGATTTGAGATAGATCCACAAAGCGTTAACTCTACACTCTCAGATGCAGCCTAAAAAATAAAGATATCGACCCTACGGATCGTGGCTTTCAATCCGGTGACTCGAAAGCTGGTCAGATGGAATCCTTGGATTTGTGAACTTTGAGAGACATGCAAATCACCTATCAAGGGTTACAAAACAAGGAAAAGTAGGGTTAGATCGCTTGAAGAAAAGAAAGGAAAAGAGGTTTGAAGAAGGCGGCCAAGAGGTTAAGAAGGCTGGTGGCTTAGAGGCAGGGCACAGGGATCACATAGATACTCTTAATCATACAGGAATTCACTTAAAATTTTGAGAAAAACTCAAGAGAAATTCATTCATAATAATTCATAATAATTGATCATTAGTTACAAGAGGATGGAGGTATGGGGTATTTATAGATGTTCCCATGTCCTCTCCTTGTTAGGATAGATTTATAAAGTTGAGTGGGAGAAGGGTTACAAATTTGCTTAGAACTAGAAGTATACAATTTGAATAGAAATTAAACTTGATCTCCTTGTTAGAATTGGACTTCTCCCTCTCTTGGACTTGGTCAAATGTGCTTCACTTGGACTTGGACACCATCCTTTCTTGGGCTTGGATTTTGGGCAGCAAGGGGTGCATGGGCTTGGTCTTGGGTAGCCTCCAAGGTTGGTCACTGGGCTTTAGTGCATGTCCCCTGGTGGGCTGGAACTCCTGTGTGCCAACTTAGAAGTGGATTTGTGAAAACCTAGGGCACCATGGTTTTTGGACTTGAAGATCTTTTGGGTTGGGATGCTTGGAAGAAGAATATGTCTGGAATCTTTATGTGGAGAGACTTCATGGGCTTCTACTTTGGTGATCCTCCTCTTGTATGAAACTGGTACTTGACATAGACTTGTAACACAAACTTATACCAGACCTACAGGACTCAATTGGACTGGTTGAAATGCTTAACTTATTACAGGACTCGCTTCATCTTAACTGGACTAGACTCAACATAAAACTTATAGGACTCATTGGACTCAAAATTGGCTCAACATGAGCTGATTAAACAACTAAGCTTAACTGAATCGAATATATCACAAAACTTGACTCATAAATCCTAATTATTTGAGTCGACTCTAAATACAGGACTCAATTGTAACAAAGTTTGAAAACAAAACTCAAGACCCAAATACAGGACACAAATGGCTAATACAGCCAGATTATTGGACTTAGAGACAAAATTTAAATCATGGCTAAGGGACTCAAACTTAGGGACCCATAGTGAACTAGGGTTGACCTGATGTCCCCATCATTCTCCTAGGATGGAAGGAACTCGACCCTATCGAGTATAGATTAGTCTGGTGCTGGCAGTAAGTCTGGGTGGAGGCGCTATTGGTCCTCTCGAGTAATCAACAAATCGCCGGATTCTAGTCAACCTTGCTATCGGACCAAGTAGCATTGATAGCCATGGCCCCGGGTCATGATAGCTTGATTGTCCAAGATATGCTGGATCTATATTCCTCTCTTAGGCAAATATAGTAGACACTCAGGTAAGGTTTCTCTCTCAAAGGATGGGTGAGGTCCAAAAATCTCACTAGGAATCACTGCTGGTTTCCTATACTCAACCAAGTTCACGATATTGAAGGTAGAGCATTAGCCTAAATCTAAGGTCAGATCAAGCACATAGGCATAGGGTTCCACTTTCTTTATCACTCTAAAGGGTTCAACTCTATGAGCATGAAGGTTCTTAACCATAACATAATTTAATATATTAAATTCCTTGGCTTTCTTTCAAGAATTAGCCAGTTTTTATAGATTTCATTACTTAAATTAATCTTTTGGCTAATGTCCTGATACAAATGCTGTATAGAAGTCAATGCAGGTGTGGACAGATAAATAAGGTCTAGAGACTTATTAGACTCAAAACCAACACTTAATAAACTTGACTAGGCATTCCTATCCAAGAAAATTTATTGGACTCTTTGGATCAAAACCTAACAGAATTTAGGCTCTCTAGGTTTGACCCTGGTTTGACATGCACATGAAAATTTACAATGAACTTCTAGTAAATGCCATAAGATATGCCAAAAGTAAGATGCAAATCTAACATGCACAATGAATGTATGCATTATGCTTACTTCTACAAAATGCAATCTAATGGTTCTAAAAACATGAGAAGAATCAGGGAAGGGTAGGAAATAGGAAGGGGATTCAGGGACTGGTTATGGGCTAAGGAGATTGACCTTAATGTATGAACATTGAGTTATGTCTATGGGCAAGAAAAGGTCCATGCTATGGAAGGATGGGTCAACAATTTTTGAGAAGAGATCTTGAACTGGGATTGAAGGGGTGAACTCCTCCTGAGGGTACTAAATTAAAGAGACAAAGTCCTTAATAATCTCTTCTAGCTCATGAAATTCAATACTAGACTCTATAATTGGGCTTTCTTCTAATGGCTCCTCAGGTAAGATTCTAATAGTAGTATCTAGGTTCTCTTCCTCTAACTGGTCTTCCATTACAGCTTGGGTATGGCTGAGGTTTTGCTAACTCTAGATTGGCTTCAATCGACATATGGTCAGGGTTAGCAAATTCTAGGTCATCTACAAGTATCTCTACTAGACTCAACTCATTAATGTCTTCTTTAGATTCATCAATGGGATCAGGAGTTTCTTCCTCTAAATATTCAATAGGCTCATCATCTTCATACTCCTCTACCTGACTTGGATCAGCCTCATATACCTCTTCTTTAAGATCAACAATAGGTTCAGACTCATCCTTATCTAGCTCACCTAGGTGTAGGGCACTGACTGGACACTGGCTAACAACATGGCCTGATTTGCGACATCTAAAATACACTCTTGGGGGATTGGTACTCTTCTGAACCTTTATAGACTTTCCTGTGTCTTCTCTACTAGCCATAATGATACTAGGCTGGGGTTGGCTCAGGCTAGGCTAGTTAGGATCTGGTCCTAGGCTAAGGGCACTAGTCTTAAAGGGCTTAGGTTGACTAAAGGGAAGTGGACTAACACTAGGCTCATATCTAGGGGTTCTAATCCTATGGGGCTCAGGTTGACTAAGGGATACTTGACTGGTACTAGGTATTGAGCTCTCCTAGAATTGGGAGGTGGGGGACATGGGGTCCTAGGGTCAGGCTCATGTTTAGGTCTGATATGGGTCTCAGGGGTTTTCTCTAGGTTTTCTAATAGGTCTCCTATCTGGTTAGACCTATAGGTTAACTGGTCAGTTCTATGGGTTGCTTGATTATTTGATTGGATCAGTTGGTCAAACCTACAATTCATTTGGTTAATCTGGGTGGTCAACTAGGCAAACTGGTTTTATGATTGGGTATTGGATTGGGTATTCATATGGGTCATTTGGGTGGTCAATTGGGTGATAATTTGGTCACTCATGGCCTTCATGAGAGTCTCAAAATTGAGTTCCATGGTTGAGCTGGGTTGGGATTTAGATTGTTGATATTTAGTCCCTAGTCTAGTGGTCATGCAATCAAACAAGCAAGGTGGTATGATGCAATCAGGCACACAAGGTAAAATTGGACTATAATTTGCTAGACCTAGAGCCAAAATTGAATGGATCTACTCAACTTACACTTAACTCAGCAGCTAATCCTTCCACTGGCCAGGTAAGAGATGGGGTGGTAGGAGGCTCCCCCTGCTTGTGACAGGGTCTTGATTAAAAACCACCAGTCCACTTAGGGTGTTTGCCTCTAGGCCTCTAGCCTTAGACACCAGTTTTCAGTAATAGCTGGGGAATTTGGTGTACTAGTTGCCCACACAATTCGGACCCAACCAGTTGGTGTCCTTAAGCTCTCTAGAACAATTAGGTTGCTAGTTGATTTTAGTTAAGGCTTTGGTTCTGATGCTGGGTGGTTGTTTTAGGCCCATGACAGGGGATGAAATCCTGTCCTGATCTGAGAGAGGAAATTGTCCTTAAAATTGATTAAATGAAATGATAACACTCAATGAACCTAATGCAATCTAAAACAACCAGAAAATAAAATATATTTTTTTGGTCTTTTATGAGATGGCAAATTAAGTTTAAGTTGGTTAAGTTAGCAAACAAAGTTTGGGCTTGGTTGAGGTAGGGTTTGGAAGTTGATTAGATTTGGTTTAATCAAGTATGCAGAACAAAAATTAGGATTTGATTGGAAGCAGAATTTGGTTTGGTTTTCGATGTAGAGAAAAATCAGAAAAAATTCATGATAGAGTAATGACAATGAAGATGATTCCTACCAAATTTCATGCAAAGCAAAATTCGGATGATTATGCAAAACCTAGGGTTTTCAGTCTATGTGCAGAAGTTCAGGATTTCAATTAAGGTTTCTAAGATGTGGTTTTTTTTTTATATTTTTTTTCTATAAAAATATTTAAAAATTATGATAATTATAAAAACTAAACAGAGAGTATGTCATGAAAATTTCAATGAAAAATAAAATTTCTAAGGTGATGAACTAGATTGAAAATCAGACCCCTAATGCAAAGATAGGATGCAAAAGTTTTCTAGGGAACACGAAAACAGGTGTGCAAAATTTTATAGGTCGAAATAAATCATAAGAAAATTCTGAAAAATATTATCAATTATGAGTAATCCAAAAAAAAAAAATCAGAATTTTTTGATCTACATACATTTATAAACTGTAAAATAATAGACTATATATAAAAATTATGGGATGCAAAAACTATCCCTAAAACATGCTCTGATACCAAATGAGCCATGACCATTCATGCATGAAAATTATTTTTATGTTGTTAGGCATTATTTTAGGAATTTGTATCTTGAATTTTAAGCTAAGATATTAAGTAGGAAATTCTATAAAAAATCTGAAGCACGGATATGCAGAAATAAACCCTAAAAGTGAAGAAACAGGATCGCCAAGGCTATAAAGCCCTGGTTAGGACTAGCTCTTCTATAATACCACTACCAGAGGAGTATAGGGGGCATACCTGGTAAAGATTTATCGATCAATCTAACGTAGAGTTCACTCTACGCTGTCAAATATGGCCTGAAAAATAAAGCTATCATATCAATCCTACAGATTCACGGCTTTCAATCTGGTGACCCGAAAGCTGGTCAGATGGAATCCTTGGATTCATGAACTCTGAGGGACCTACAAATCACCTATCAAGGATTATAAAACAAGGAAAAGTTGGGTTAGATCACTGAAAGAAAAGAAAGGGGAAGAGGTTTGAAGAAGGTGACCAAGAGGTGAAGAAGGTTGGTAGCTTAGAGGTAGGGCGCAGGGATCACATAGATTCCAAGAGGGATCACACAGATACCCTTAATCATATAGAAATTCACTCAGAATTTTGAGAAAAAATCAAGATAAATTCATTCATAACAATTCATAATAATTGATCATTGGTTACAGGAGGGTGGAGGGGTGGGATAATTATAGATGTTCCCATGTCCTCTCCTTGTTAGGATAGAATTACAAAGTTAAGTGGGATCGGGATTACAAATTTGCTTAGAACTAGAATTATACAATTTGAATAGAAATTAAACTTGATCTCCCTGTTAGAATTGGACTTCTCCCTCTCTTGGACTTGGTCAAATGTGCTTCACTTGGGCTTGGATGCCATCCTCTCTTGGGCTTGGATTTTGGGCAGTAAGGGGTGCATGGGCTTGGTCTTGGGCAGCCTCCAAGGTTGGGTGCTGGGCTTTGGTGCACGTCCATTGGTGGGCTAGAACTCTTGGGCACCAACATAGAAGTGGATTTGTAAGAACCTAGGGTGCCATGGCTTTTGGACTTGAAGATCTTCTGGGCTGGGATGCTTGGAAGAAGAATATGTCTGGAATTTTCATGTGGAGAGACTTCGTGAGCTTCTACTTTCATGATCCTCCTCTTGTTTGAAACTGGTACTTGACACAAACTTGTAACACAAACTTGTACTGGACCTACAGGACTCAATTGGACTGGTTGAAATGCTCAACTTATTACAGGACTCACTTCAGCTTAACTAGACTAGACTTAACATAAAACTTACAAGACTCATAGGACTCAAAATTGGCTCAACATGAGCTGACTGAAAAACTAAGCTCAACTGAATCGAACATATTCCAAAACTTGACTCATAAATCCTAATTGTGTAAGTCAACTCTAAATACAGGACTCAAGTGTAACAAGGTCTGAAAACAAAACTCAAGGCTCAAATACAGGACTCAAATGGCTAACACAGCCAGATTATTGGACTCAAAGATAAAATTTGAATCATGGCTAAGGGACTCAAACTCAGGGACCCATAGTGAACTAGGGTTGACCTGATATCCCCATCAGGCGATCATCAATCTACAATCAGGTATGAAATTATGTTTCATATTGTTTATAAATTAGATCTACAACATGCATTTGGTAGATCGATGCATGTTGATTTTATTTTCTATGTTGCATATTTTGTTACGATCATACTTAGAATTTATTAGAATTATTTTAAATACATATTTTCTATTTAAAATAGTTTTGAAATAGATAAGATTTCACTATAAGTTATTTAAAAAATCATGCATGAAACTCTAGGTGATTTTTAATAATGGTATCAGAGCGATAGGTTTTCATAATATGATATGTTGTTGATGTAGAACGTTACATGTTAGATGTAATCTTAATCCGAGTACTGCTACAAATTTGGTTGATCACCATAGCTATCTGGTTATATGAGAAAAGTAGGGTTTAAAGGCCCTCTCTTCTCATTCAATAGGACCTTCTATGGCATGTAGGGGTTTGGATTATAGTTATATCCCATGAACAAGAGAGGTGAAAAAAATCATTGAAATTGTTTCAATAATTGAATCAATTTTTTAGTGATTTAATCTTCATTAATTTTCTATTTTTGATCTAAAATTAATATATTAGGATTTATGTTTTATGTTTAGAACATGAAACATAAAATTAATTTCAACATAAGATTATATCGTATAGTTGAGATCTATAAATATTTAATGTATATGTTATGCATGTAAATTATTTAGATCTAAAATTTAATAAAACTAATCTTGATTAATTGCTAGAATTAAAAGGTTTAAGATTAGATTTAGAGTTGTGAATTAAAGATCTAATCATATTTCATAAATCATGGGTTTTTAGGTTAGCTTGAATCAGGTCAAATAACCAAGTTAGACCTAGGGTTAGAATTTAAAATAATATGGACCAAATAGAGAATTAGATTTAATCTAACAAAATGTTGATTAGGATTACATCAAGCTTTTCTTTAGATCAAATCTATAGTGATAGTTTGATCAAGTCTATTATAACAAATGAACCTGATTATAACTTAATGGTTAGACCCGAGTTCTTAGGCTTGTATGATCGAATTTGATGAATCAATTAGTGTTTAAGGTAAGTTTGGCATTTTGATCATTGTCTTTAATTGGGGCTATCTCTTTCCTGGCCAATTTGTTTGGTGTTTGAGGAAGGAGGTTAATGATGGAACCCTCCCATTGATCTCACTTATCTAGCCAATGTGATCAATCAAAATTTGATCAGATAGCTCATTGATTCGAGTTAACTCATGCTTGTAAGGATAATCAAGTTGACTAATCTAGGTACCCTTGGACCAATTATGTCTTTGACTCTTATCACAAACTTGGTGAAGTCAGTGGGAGGATCGATCCACGTCTTCTTCTCTCTTTTGAATTCTTAATAAAAATCTCTAAAATTATTAAATCCCTAAAATGACAAAGTTATGGGGATAACCAAGTCATAGCCTCCCATTAAGATGATGGTAATGGGTTTCATAGTTAAGATGATCATTGGAGGTCCAAGGACCTAGTACTCATCCAGTTGTTGGAATTATTATACATATTATGATGATTCAGTTATGACTCCCTTAAGGTGATCAGTTGGGTCAAGCCACACTCGAACTTGTGGTTATTTGTTGGTTAGAAGAACTGAGTCAATTATGTTAATGGTCAGACCTAACCAGGATTTTTAGTGAAGGCACCACATGCCCACTGAAGAGGAGCCTAGGGCAAAAATTTAATACTAGAAGTTATTTGGAAAAATAGTTTGTCGAGAACCTACCTTTATATCCATATGGGTGGGCCGAGCCATAGTCGGGTTCATGTGTAGTTTATAGGATTCTAGTACTTGCTAGGAAATTAATGAATTCGTAGGATTAGAGATAGAGGCTACCAATTTGAATAAAATACCGAGAGGACCTTTAGACTAAAGTCCAATTCTTTAGAATTAAATGATTTATGAACTAATAGGTCTTATTCTCTTTTTTCAGTGTTTAACATCGCCAATACATGTTGCTCCATTCATTGTTAGACAATAAAAAGCTGACGGGATCCAATTTCAATAATTAGTATCAAAAGCTGAAAATAGCCTTAAAGCATGAATGGATCTGGTATGTGATATCTAGCACCTAAGGAGCCTGCTCCGAATGCACCACATCCAGTCAGAGACAATTACCAGAAGTGGTTCTATGATGAAGCATAATTTGATGCATAATGCGGGCATCCATTAATGACGAGTTTAGTCACATATTCGAGGATGCTCAACTGGAGGATATACTTCAAGTGTTAAAAGAATCTCTTGACATTTCTAGTGACATTAAAAGGTTCAAAACATCTTGTACCATATTTAATGCAAATAAAAGGAAGATGCAACATGCTTAACTTAGCCAGACCAAAAAAAAGCCTAACCAGAGTAAGGTAAAGTGCTTCTTCTATAAGAAGCAAGGCCACTAGAAGAAGAATTACTTTCTTTACATTACCTTGCTAGACCCAAATAGGGCTATAAAAACTAAAGACCATCAAGTAATTTCTGCATAAGGTATTTGTTGGGAATTGTGTCTCAAAGCCAATCATCTAGGCTGTAGATAGTTGTGTGACTCATGTATATGAATTATTGAATTGAATAAAAGGTTTATTCTGGTTGTTCATCACATGACGTCTTCCTAATTGAACTCTTGTGTGATAATGTCCTTTGAGCTACCTTGTATGAGAGAGGATGCATCATGTAGTTTATAAACTCATTCGCAACCAAAGGATATGCTATTTCAGGATGATGGTGTATCGAGAGTAGGTTGTTGATGTCATATATGTTGGTTGTCCTCTTAACCAAGTAGCATGGAAATGCTTGTATGATATCAGGTGTTACGTTTGACACTTTACTAAACGCGACTCTCATGCGAGATTCTCCTTCTGCCGAAGAGGAATCTTGCATTAGAATGTGGATATGAATTATTCCTCTGACTTGAGATCACCATGGTAGCTTGCAAGCAACTCACTGTACTTAGGTGCCAGACTACCCGAATTTCTAATTCGGTGATGGAAGGTGTTGGGTATAGTAAGTACTTATGTAGCGATAGTAAGATCAAGATAGGATTGACCTCTCCAAATGGTTTGGATTGAATGCTTAATATCCCTCAATTAAAAAAGACCTTGGCCAAGGCATCCCTTGTAAAGAGTTACAAGGATTCTTTGTTTGAGACATATTGAGATGGACTGATTAGGGTTGCGCAGTTTAACCCTAAGCCATCTGGAGCATTAAAAGATGAAAAGAATAAGTTTATTGCTATTCCATATTTGATAGGTTCATGTTGCTCTGCAACCTTCAACCTATCCAGATGCCTGGTGTCATTGCTAGATGGTGACTTTGGTTGGTACTGAAAATGTTTCTATGCTACCAGTTTAGTGTTTGAACCTATGGGATCACACACTGAGGGTTTCTTCTTTCTTTGTTGGCATGCAAATGATTAAAAATTATTTCGCACTAGTTTGACAAGAGTTGTCGAAACTGCTCGAGCCGGCTCATTTGGATGAGTGGACTCAAGTCATTCGAGTCGACTCGAGCAGTCGAGTCAACTCGCCTGATGGACTACTGAAATTCCTGAACGCTTCATTAATGCTTACAATTATTGTAGGATTTAATGGTGGGAGTTTCGAGGTCTTTATTCCTACTGTTGCTGAATCCCAAGGGGCTTATAACTCCCCTGAATTCGAAGGGACTTAAACTCCCCTTTTAATCTATTCAGATCTAAATCTCAAATGTTGAACATTCAGGTTTGGTTTTGTATTTTCTGCTCTGAGTTCTGCTGGAAGAACAAAGAAGAAGATCAAGAGACTCTTCCATCTTTTCATGGTTAGAGCTCATACTTGATCTCTGAGAGACTATCAGAGAGGGGGTTTGAGTTTTAGGAGGGATCCTTGAGTGCATACCTTCTATTGAAGGTTTGGGACAAAGTGTTGGGAAAGGGTTCTGAAGCATCTTCGTTCCAGCACCACTGCAGCAACAGTCCTTCAAGGAGTTGAAGGAATCCACATATCTTCAAGGAGTTGAAGGAGTTCTTCCTACTGACATTATTTCTGGAGGGGCTAGCACCTTGAAGGAAGGAGAAGAAACCACTCTACACGGTGTGAACCACCCATAAAGGTGGTGTGCATGTGCTGCTTGTAGAGTAGGAGATTTTTCACAGGTTGGAGCCACCCTTGGGATTGCAACTGAGAGCCAGGAAATTTGTTGCAACCTTTGGTGAATGTCACTAAGGTATGTCTTTATTTTATGTATGATATAATTATCATTGCTACATCATTGTGTAATTTCAGGAATGGTTCTATTTTTTATACAATATTTGCATGATTTCATATTTACATTACTCTAGATGCATCTTGATCCTAGTAGGGGCTAGTGTTAATTAGATTAACATTTACAGATAAAATAGTTTTATCAGTTTTTGCTACTGCATGCCTTTAAAAAAGTTTTAAAATGCATGTATCGTCCCATAAGAACAGTTCCCTTATAATGGTATCAGAGTCACTAGGTTGGATGCACATCTAGTCTAATGTTTTATATGAAATCAGACTTTTTCCTTCACAAAGTACTTGGATTAAGGTGGATTCGCCATGGCTGTCCAGTCATAGGAGAGAAGCATGGTTTAAAGACCATCTCTTCCTATTCCAAGGGGTTCTCCTATGACGTGTAGGGCTGCCACTGCATCATGGCCTTATGAAGAAGAAAGTGGTATGGGCACCAGGATCTGATAGAGGCTCTTCAACCTTCTGTGGATTTTCAATTAGGGTTTCAATTTTCAGGTCTTGTAATAAGGCTTCAAGCCTCAACTTTGTAATTTCCTTTTGCTTTGAATTGAGTCTGTACTTTGACCAATTTGGTCAAATTGTGTCCTGTACTGAGTCCAGTCACAAATCGAGTCCAGTATAAGTCTATTAGAAGTATGGGTCCATTGTAAGAGTGGGTCTTAGAATTTAGTCTCCTTGGAACCAAGTCTGGAAAGAATCCAAGTCAGCTCAGGGCCCACCTATTCATCCGATGTGGTGCCATGACATCTTACCATGTGGGCAGCACACTTGGCATCCTTGGAAGCTCAATGAGGAGGATCACTTCACTTGGCTCTAGCCTTTCTTCCCTCCCCCTATCTAGCTCCTTTCCAAGCAAGGGTGGTCGGCCAAAGTGAAAGTCAATGGGAGTTGAAGAGGGGAATTCAAATCCCTTGCTTCAAGCCCTCCAATCAAGTCTTCTTCCCAATTTGCTTGAACCTCTTTGGAAGGGAGAGACAAGATCCATGGGCGCCTCCACCTCACACTCCCCATGTCATAACTTGTACCAAAGAAAGGATGCCAACCAAAGAAGGAGGAAGAACACATGCCTTGCTCCAAGCCCCTCTTCATGCCTTCTTCCAAAACCAAGAAGATTCTTTCCAAGTTCAAGGTGCCAAGATCCCCCCTCCAAGCCATGCATCATGCCATGCCCAATCCAATCATCTTTTGGTCGGCCAAGGAGAGAGAAAGTCAATGGTTTTGGGTGCCCATTCAAGAATTTTGTAAATTTTTTATTTGAAATTCAAAAGGTTCCTAAGGTGCCTATTTAAAGGACCTAACCCCTCCTTTGTAATTTTTAATGTTTATGAATAAAAGAAAAAATTATTTTCTTGAGTCCAATCTCTTGTTAGTTGCCTTCATTCACTAGGAATGTCGATCTTCGAGAGGGAGCACCTTCGCCTTCGGGCGTCGAGAGGTGTGAGGCCTCAAACTACCGTCACTGCCGCAACTCTGTCATCCGACTCCAAATCCAGCAGAACTCCACCATCATCACTTCAACCACTATTCTTTTATTCTTCCACTGCTTTCCTCCTGATTGACACTTAACCTTTTATCTTCTTTGAATGCTCGCAGGTCCTCCAGGTGACACAAGTACGGTGATAGTTGCCTTTGCCATCGAGATCTTCGGACAGCCAACCTGCTCCTCCGTAGGGTTGATGGCTCGATCATCCAGGCCGCATCCACCAAGGTGAGCGATCTTTGCATCGGGCATTTCAGATCTTTGAGGTTTGCCCCCTGAATCCTAAATAGATCTTGATCGGAGAGCTAAGTCCTATGGGGTTTCTCAATCCCGGGGTCCTCTCTTTATCATTGTTTAGGGACCATCTACTTGCTTGATAGCTCTTATTGTTATAGAACCCTGATCATCTCTTACTTATTTTCGGGAATCCAAAGAAACCATAAAAAATCTAAAAATCACAAAACCCTAAAATCACTTGCATCATCATTTCATCTTCGCATCTAGTTAGTCCCCCATCATTTCTGGTATTAGAGCATGGTTAGGACTTTAGCTCTTCTTAAGTACCTGGATTAGGTGCTTCACCAGGCCGTCCTGTCTTTGAAGAAAAGTAGGGTTTCAAGACCCTCTCCTCCCATTCCACGGGGATCTCCTAAGGCATGTAGGGTTGCCATTGTGATAGGCCTTTGAAAGAGAATACAAGAAGAATAGATTTAAAAATAACAAAAATTTTTTTGCATCTTATCTTAGATCACTTCTTTAATTTCTGCAATTTTTCCTTTCCGTACATAATCTATTTTTTCAGGTTTTAATGTTTGTAGGAATCTCCAAATTTCATGATTTTTGCTTTGTTAGATCGCATATAATTCAAAGTATTTTTGAGAAGTTTCTCATATTTTATTTCAGTTTGTAGAATTTCTACAAGCTGAAATATTATCTGAGATCAAGTTCTATTCAGAAAATTTCAGCAATTTGCATTTTCTTGTGTTTTCAATTGTCATCTAGTTTAATCTTGCATTTAGAGTAATATCATTTCATTCCCATCATCATAACTCTATTTCATACATCAAAAACAAAAAAAAAAAACATAATTTAGTGACATCTCATTAGATCATTTGCTTTCATTCATTTTCATAAATCACTTAAGGGCGGCAATTGGACATAGGGTCAGGATTTCATTACCTGTCCCTAGCCCAAAATTCACTAACCTGCATATCTAACCCAAGCTCTAACTAAAATCTAATAGATACTTAATTTGCTCTAGAGAGCTTAGGGACACCAATTGGTCGAGTCAAGACTAAGTGTCTATTCTTGGCGTTAGCCCATTCTGTGTGTGCTGTTGCCCTTGGTGTCTAGGCTTGGTGATTCAAGGCTTGTGAGTTGGTCTGCCACCTGGCCAATCCCAGATTGGTACCAAAGGTTGGCATTCAGGGACCTCCACTCCCCTACACCTACCTGGCCAAGGACAAAGGTACTCTAGACTGGTTTGCCACCTTGACTTAGGCAACTGGTTGAGATTCTAGGTCTAGTAGATCCTAGACATTTTTGTGTGTTTAACCCATGTCCACTAGATCAGGAGTACCCTATCATCCTCACCATTCCCAAGCCGGTGAACCTATGGAGAATGAGAGAGAAGTTCAACTTAAGGATCTTATGAAGCAATTAACTAGGATGAATAGCAAACTAGATAGGCTTGAGGAGAGAGTTGGAACCTTAGAGAAGAATAGTCCTAGGCCATCTATTGAGCCTGAGTCTGGATCACCTTTTCCCCCTAGGGATTATCCTCACCATGAACCACCTATAGAGGCTAAACCTAGGAGACTGCCCCATGTCAACCCAGCCCAAGAGTTTGAACCTAGGAGACCCAATCTCGAGATCATAGACCAAGAAGAAAGGGCCCTTAGAAGTTAGAAGCCCCTACCTTTGATGGTAGCCTAGATCCCAAAGTGTATGTAGATTGGGAGGAGGATATGGAGTAGTATTTCGAGTGGTATACCATGACTGAGAGGATGAAGTTTAAGTTTGCCAAGACTAGGTTAACGTTCACCAAGCTAGGTTATTCTGGAATAGTGTTGAGAGGCTGGTAGCTCAGAGAGATGAAGAACCTATAGCAACTTGGAGAGGTATGAAAGCCAAACTTAGGGAGAAGTATCGACCCCTTTCCTACTCCCAGAGTTTATTGGACCAATGGTCGAAT
Organism: Areca catechu; assembly: GCA_021397845.1. NCBI lineage: Eukaryota > Viridiplantae > Streptophyta > Magnoliopsida > Arecales > Arecaceae > Areca > Areca catechu. The sequence goes on from CM038043.1 coordinate 121,788,927, forward strand.
CTGAGTCAAGGGAACAAGAGTGTAGCTGACTGACTACATCATGAAGTTTGATGAGTATGTCATGCGATGTCATGTCAATGAGTCTACTTCTATGACCCTGTCTAGGTTTAGGGCTGGCCTACACCCAGACATCCAGAGAGAGCTTTATTTTAGAGAGGTCACTGATTTAGAGTATGCCTACCAAGTTGCAAGGAATTGTGAGCATTTCTAGATGGCTCCTACCTATCATAAACTTGAACCCTTTAGAAACCCTAGTCGACTCCCAGGACCTAACCCAGGGTATAGTCAGGCTTACCCGAGTCGTCCCAATCCTTACCGACCTGACCCAAGTCGACCCAACCCCAGCCGACCTAGCCCAAGCCCACCAGATCTGAACTGACCACATTTTAACAGAGAGGAAAAGGGTAAAGCTGTTGGAACACATAAGAGTCCCACTCCCCAAAACACCTGCTTTAGGTGTCATAAACCTGGACATAGAGCTAGCTAGTGCACTGCCACAGCCCTAGTCATAGAGGAGCCAACTAAGAATGAGATAGAACCCATTACTGATCCAGAGGGAGAAGTCTATGAGCCAGAAGACTAGTTACTGGAAGAATATGAGGGAGAGGAAGAGCAATTTGAATCTGACAACCTTCTAGGGGTAGTTAGGTGCATCCTTACCCAAAACGTAGTACAGGAAGATTGGCATGGGACAAACATCCTACAAACCTTTGTCAAACTAGGGATAAGGTTTACAAAATCATAGTTGATAGTGGGGAGCTGTGTCAATGCTATCTCTTCTAGCACTGTCAATGCTATCTCTTCTAGCACTGTCAAAGCCCTAGGATTGACCTCAATCCCTCATCCCAACCCGTACAAGGTCTCTTGGATTGATTCAACCTCTATACCAATAAAATCTAGGTGCCAAGTCTTAATCAAATTGCAGTCTTATGAAGAGAAGATTTGGTGTGATGTCCTTCCCATGGGCGTCAGCAGTATTATCCTTGGACGACCGTAGCTTTATGATCATGATGCTACTCTTTACGGTCAGACCAATAGTTGTACCTTCAATCACCATGGGAAGAAATTTACCATTAACCCAGTTCAGCCTAAGGACCGGGCTAACAGAGGGTCAAGTAGTCTTAAGGAGAAGAAGCCTGGAGTCAACCTAATCAAATCTAAGGAACTGAAGAAAGAGATCGCTGGGGGAGCCTCTGTTTGGATTTTCACCACCAAAGATAGTCATGAACCAACCCAAATAGAGCGCCCCCAAGAAGTAGTTAAGGCTCTGGAAGAGTTTAAGGATGTCTTCCCTAAAGAATTACCTGATCATCTACCACCTCTTAGGGACATCCAACATGCCATAGATTTGGTCCTAGGAGCCACCTTACCCAACCTTCCCCATTATAGAATTTATCCCATCGAACACCAAGAATTGCAAAAACAAGTGGGAGAGCTGCTTAGGGAGAGTTTAAGTCCCTATGCCATCCCTACTTTGCTATAACACCTAAGAAAGATGGAACCTGGAGAATGTGCATAGATAGCAGAGCCATAAACAAGATTACAATCAAGTATAGGTTTCCTATACCCCGTTTAGATGATATGCTTGAAATGATGGCTGGAGCTACTATCTTTTCCAAGATAGATCTTAAGAGTGGCTACCACCAGATTAGGATCAGACCCGGGGATGAATGGAAGATGGCTTTTAAAACTAAGGATGGCCTTTTTGAATGGATAGTGATGCCTTTTGGACTTTCTAATGCTCCGAGCACCTTTATGAGGGTCATGAACCAAGTCCTGAAAGAATTTACTGGAAAATTTTTAGTGGTTTATTTCGATGATATTTTGATTTACAGCAGGACTAAAGAAGACCATCTTAACCATCTTAGGTTAGTCTGCCAGACCCTTTGGAAGAATAGCCTTTATGCCAACCCAAAGAAATGTGAGTTCATGACCATAAGGGTTATCTTCCTAGGTTTTGTAGTCACCCCAGAAGGAGTCTCCGCTGATCCTGAGAAAGTTAGAGCCATAGTTGAGTGGCCAATCCTAACTAGTGTCCATGATGTGCATAGTTTCCATGGCCTAGCCATTTTTTATAGGAGATTTATTCAGGGATTTTGTTCAATCGTATAGCACCCATCACCGACTGCATCAGGAAGGAAGGCTTCCAATGGACCAAAGCTGCAGATAAAGCCTTCCAAGAAATCAAAGATAAGATGATACAAGCACCTGTCCTAAGATTACCTGATTTTACTAAAGTTTTTGAGATTGCTTGTGACGCTTCGGGAGTTGGCATTGGAGGAGTACTTAGTCAGGAAAATCATCCCGTAGCCTTCTATAGCGAGAAACTCAATGAGGCCAAAGTTAAGTACTCGACTTATGATAAAGAGTTCTATGCAGTCGTTCAGGCTCTTAGGTATTGGAGGCATTACCTATTACCCCAAGAATTTGTCCATTTCTCTGACCATGAAGCCCTTTGGTATCTAAACTCCCAGAAAAGACTAAACCCGAGGCATGCTAAGTGGGTAGATACATCCAGGCCTATACCTTTGTGCTTAAACATCATGCTGGTATCGAGAATAAAGTAGCTGATGCCCTTAGCCATCGTGCCCTGTTACTGAATACCGTTAGGACTGAGGTTATAAGATTTGATTGATTGAAAGAGCAATATGAGACCTGTCCTGACTTTGGAAAGATTTTCCAATCTAGGAAACACCAACCATCTAGTGCCTTTAGTGAGTACACCACCCTCCAGGATGGTTATCTTTTCAAATTAAATAGGTTGTGTATTCCCAAGACCTCTCTTCGAGAATTCTTAGTTTGGGAGACCCATGTAGGAGGCCTAGCTGGTCATTTTGGTAGGGAAAAGACCATCTCAGCAGTAGAAGACTAGTTCTTTTGGCCTAGCTTGAAGAGGATGTAGCTAATATTATTTCCCGGTGCCGAACTTGTGCTGTCGGCAAGCAACAGAAACAGAATACTGGCTTGTACACTCCTCTGCCTGTGCCTAGTCGCCCTTGGGAAGACCTTAGCATGGTTTTTGTAGTAGATTGCCCAAGACCGCAAGGAAGCACGATTCAGTCCATGTAGTGGTAGATAGATTCTCCAAAATTGCCCATTTCATACCCTGCTCCAGACCCTAGATGCTTCCAAAGTTGCCAAGCTGTTCCTTCTTCATGTGGTTAAATTACAAGGCCTTCCAAAAACCATAGTGTCCGATAGGGATGTCTGATTCACTAGCTACTTTTGGAAAACCCTTTGGCACTTACTAGGCACCAAGCTTAGTTCTCAACTGCCTACCACCCGCAGACCGATGGCCAAACTGAGGTAATCAACCACAGCGTAGGGAACCTCTTAAGATGTTTTGATAGGTGAGCATACCAGAAATTGGGATCTTCTTTTACCTCGAGTTGAGTTCGCCTACAACAGTTCTGTGAATAGGACCACTGGGAAAAGTCCTTTCGAGATTATGAGTCGTTACAAGCCTAACCGAGCCCTTGACATGATTCCCCTACCTATCCATGCTCGTGTCTTTGAGTCCGTCGAATCCTTTGCACAGCATATTAGTGACATCATAAGGAAATCAGCAATAAAATTAATCAAAGTAATAATGCATATAAAAAAATGGCTGATTCCCGAAAACGAGCCAAAGAGTTTGAAATTGGGGATTCTGTAATGATTAGGCTTAGGCCTGAATGGTTTCCACCAGAAACCGTTAAGAAACTTCATGCTCATGGAGCTGGCCCCTTTAGAGTGATAAAGAGAATTGGCCCTAATGCCTACGTTCTTGAGCTACCCCCGAATTATGGCATTAGCTCGACTTTCAATATCTCAAACTTAGTCGAGTACAGGGAACCAGCAAACATTCCTAGCGAGCCATTTGGGCTTGACCTTTCTTTTGAGAGTGAACCCAAACCTGAGTGTCCACCTCCAAATATACCTGAGAGAGGAGAGCGGATCGAGCGTGTCCTGGATGACCAAGCTGTCACTACCCGGGGCGAAGGTTATCAACGTTTCTTAGTCGGTGGAAGGCCGACCTGAGTCCGATGGCTCATGGATTACCCGGGAGGACTTGCAATTTCTCGAACCCGACCTTCTGGAAGAGTACCTAAGCCAACTTAACTCTTACTCAACAGGGTTGACTTCCTCGCACCCCGGGAGAACTGGTGTGGGCACCAGGATCCGACAGAGGCTCCTCAACCCTTTGTGGATCTCCAATTAGGGTTTCAATTTTCAAGTCTTGTAATAAGGCTTCAAGCCTCAACTTTGTAATTTCCTTTTGCTTTGAATTGAGTCTGTACTTTGACCAATTTGGTCAAATTGTGTCCTGTACTGAGTCCAGTCATAAATCGAGTCCAGTCTGAGTCTATTAGAAGTATGGGTCCATTGTAAGAGTGGGTCTTAGAATTTAGTCTCCTTGGAACCAAGTCCAGAAAGAATCCAAGTCTGCTCAGGGCCCACCTGTTCATCTAATGTGGTGCCATGACATCTTGCCATGTGGGCAGCACACTTGGCATCCTTGGATGCCCAATGAGGAGGATCACTTCACTTGGCTCTAGCCTTTCTTCCCTCCCCCTATCTAGCTCCTTTCCAAGGAAGGGTGGTCGACCAAAGTGAAAGTCAATGGAAGTTGAAGAGGGGAATTCAAATCCCTTGCTTCAAGCCCTCCAATCAAGTCTTCTTCCCAATTTGCTTGAACCTCTTTGGAAGGGAGAGACAAGATCCATGGGCGCCTCCACCTCACACTCCCCATGTCATGCCTTGTACCAAAGAAAGGATGCCAACCAAGGAAGGAGGAAGAACACATGCCTTTTTCCAAGCCCCTCTTCATGCCTTATTCCAAAACCAAGAAGATTCTTTCAAAGTTCGAGGCACCAAGATCCCCCCTCCAAGCCATGCATCATGCCACGCCCAGTCCAATCATCTTTTGGTCGGCCAAGGAGAGAAGAAAGTCAATGGTTTTGGGCGCCCATTCAAGAATTTTGCAAATTTTTCATTTGAAATTCAAAAGGGTCCTAAGGTGCCTATTTAAAGGACCTAACCCCTCCTTTGTAATTTTTAATGTTGATGAATAAAAAATAAATTATCTTCTCGAGTCCAATCTCTTGTTAGTTGCCTTCGTTCACTAGGAACGTCGATCTCCGAGAGGGAGCACCTTTGTCTTCGGGCGTCGAGAGGTGTGAGGCCTCAAACTACCGTCGCTGCCGCAACTCTGTCATTCGACTCTAAATCCAGTAGAACTCCACCATCACTTCAACCACTCTTCTTTTATTCTTCCACTGCTTTCCTCTTGATTGACACTTAACCTTTTATCTTCTTTGAATGCTCGCAGGTCCTCCAGGTGACACAAGTACGGCGACGTTGCCTTTGCAATCGAGATCTTCGGATAGCCAGTCGGTGCCTCCGCAGGGTTGTCGGCTCGATCATCCAGGCCACATCCGTCAAGGTGAGCGATCTCTGCATCGGGCGCTTTAGATCTTTGAGGTTTGCCCCCTGACTCCTATGTAGATCATGATCGGAGAGCTAAGCCTATGGGCTTTCTCAATCCCGGGGTCCTCTCTTTATCATTATTTAGGGACCATCTACTTGCTTGATAGCTCTTATTGTTATAGAACCCTGATCATCTCTTACTTATTTTCGGGAATCCAAAGAAACCATAAAAAATCTAAAAATCATAAAACCCTAAAATCACTTGCATCATCATTTCATCTTCTCATCTAGTTCTCCCCATCATTTCTGGTATCAGAGCATGGTTAGGACTTTAGCTCTTCTTAAGTACCTGGATTAGGTGCTTCACCAGGCCATCCGGTCTTAGGAGAATCACTAACCTATTGATTAGATTAGATTAGACTATCTATTGATTCGAGTTGACCCATGTCAGCTAAGGTTAATCAGTCTGACTGGTTTATAGGTGCCTATGGACCAAATTGATTTAGAAACCCTCATGTATTTGGTGGGAGTTTTCTTGATCAAGGTCCATGTCATTCTCTCAAATGTCAAAAAATTTTAATCCTCTAAAAAAGACTAAGTTATGTGATAGCCTAGGTCTTAGCCTCCGATTAAGTTGGATTAGCAATGAGTCCATAAGTTGGGTGATCATCGACAGCTCCAAAAAATGGGTGGTCATCAAGCAAGTGGGATTGCCTTTCAACATATGATGGCTCATTGTAACTTTCTTAACACGTGGTCAGGTAGGCCGGCCAAAGTCAGGCTTGATCACGGGTTAGTTAGAAGCATTGAATTTGATCATGTTAATGGTTGGACCTAACTAGGACCTTCAATAGGAGGCCCAATGGCTGATTGTGAGGACCCCTAAAGCAAAATGAATACTAGGAATTGCTTGGATAAGTAATTGGAATTGTACCTACCTTTAGATGTATTTGGGTTGGTTGGCTAAAGTCGGGCTTATATATAGTCTAGTCTATTGGATCCTAGTAGCTGCTAAAAGATAAATGTTATTCTTCGGATTGGAGTGTAGAGGCTACCAGTTTGAATAAAATAGTGGGAGAAACCTTCAGACTAAAATCAATGTCTTTAGAATTTTTAAAATAATTCATATACTTATAGGTCTTGTTCTCCTTTTTTAGATAATGTCGACCACTTTGTTACTCAGGTCATTATTAGATAATGACAAACTGTTTGGACCCAACTTCGATAGCTGGTATCAAAAACTCAGGATAATCCTGGAGCATGAGCGGATCCTTTATGTCATAATGGATCCGGCACTTGAGATCCCAGCCCCCAATGCTCGTGGCACTATCAGGGACACTTATCAGAAGTGGATCTCAACCATACCATGGTGCGTTGCATTATGTTGGCTGCCATGAACGATGAGTTTAGTTGCAAGTTCAAGGAGGCCCAGCTAGAAGAGATTCTTCAAAAGTTGATGGAGTCTTTTGGCACTCCGGATGATACGGAGAGATACCAGATCTCTTCCACCATCTATAACATGTGTATGCATGATGGAGCTTCAGTGACTGATCATGTAATATACATGATCGAGTTATTTGAGCATTTGTCCAAACTTAGATGTCCTTTGCATGAGCAGCTCGACAAGGACACGATTCTAAATTCTCTACCCCCTTCCTACCAGGTCTTTCTTGATAATTTCAGAATGAATAGGCTTGTAGTAAACTATCATGAGATATTATGATTGCTGCAGACTTATGAGAAAGACCACAATCTCAATAAGGGATTAGTGAATCTTGTAGGAGGTTCTAGAGCAAAACATCGTCCCTTCGGGAATGGGAAGAAAAAGAAAAAGAATAAGAAGGTGAAAAGTGCTCAGCCTAGTCAGACTAAGAGGGTGAAGGATGACAAGAGTAAGGCAGAGTGCTTCTTCTAAAAGAAGCCGGGTCACTGGAAGCGGAACTGTTCTACTTACCTTGCAACTCTGGATCCACAAAGGCCAAGGAAGGGAAAGCGGCAAGGTGTTGCTGTTCAAGGTATTTATATGATAAATCCTTGTAGTTTCTCTATTTATGATAGATACTACTAGCTGGGTATTGGATACCGGAAGTCCTTACCATATTTGCAATTCTTTGCAGGGACTTCAAGTTAGTAGGATGAGAGGTTTCTAAAACTTGGGAATGGAGTCAAGCTCCAGTTCTGGTGTTAGGAACTGTTTCTTTGTTTTTGGAGTCTTGTACTGTCTTTCTTAATGAATGCCATTTGTGTCCTTCCTTTTAGTAAATATCATTTCTGTAGGCCTATTGGCTAATGATGGTTATGAATTATCAATAAAGAAAGATATTTGTTACATCACTTTGAATGGTTCTAATGTGATGAATGGATAATTGAAGAATGGCATATATGTACTGTTAGCCTATTATTGCACACTACTAATAAATGCCCTAGAAAAGATAAGGTCAGTGATATTTATCTCTGGCATTGTAGGCTAGGTCATATAAACAAGAACAGGATAAATAAGTTGGTGGGAGAAGGTCTCCTAGATATCACTGAGAGCAAATCTTTACCAACTTGTGAATCTTATCTTCTTGGAAAAATGACCAAGTCACCTTTTATTGGAAAGGATGAAAGAGCTAGTGATATTCTAAGTCTAGTACATACTAATGTATGTGGACCTATGAATATCAGTGCAAGAAATTGATATTGTTTTTTCATTACATTACAGATAATCTTTCGAGATACGGTTATGTCTACCTCATGAGATATAAATCTAAATCATTTGAAATGTTCAAACATTATCGTAATGAAGTTGAAAAACAAACTGGGAAGCTTATTAAAACTCTTTGATCAGATCGAGATGGTGAATATCTTTTTCTAGTGAGTTTCTGACTTATCTTGAAGAAAATGGGATTCTCTCTCAGTAGACTCCTCCGGGGATACCTCAGTTAAATGGTGTGTTAGACATGGTTCATCCATGATGGCTTGGCTAGTCTGCCTAAATCCTTTTAGGGACTTGATCTTGAGTCTGCATCCTACCTTTTGAATAGAGTTCCAAGTAAGTCCATTGATAAAACACCATATGAGATGTGGACTAGACGGAAGCCAACTCTCTCTCACCTTCGGGATTGGGGGTGTATGGCTTATGTCAGACATTTAGAGATGGATAAACTAGGACCTAGGTTTGATAGGTGTCTTTTTATTGGGTATCCTAAAGAATCAAAAGCATATTATTTCTATCTACCTAAGGAATAAAAATTATTCGTCGGTCTTAGGGCAACCTTTTTAGAAAGGGAGTACCTTGGTGAAGGCACTCAAGCTACAAAGGTTGAACTTGGGGAAGTTCAACATATAGAAACACCTTCTCACTCTAAGGCCACTATAGAACCGGATTTGATTAGATCAGATCCAGAGGCCATAGCACATCCATTAAGGAGATCTAGTAGAGTTCCACATCAACCAAACAGATACTATAGTTTCTTAGTCTTAGACGGTGATCCTTTTGAACTTGATGAGAACAACGAGGATCCGATCACCAATATGGATGCAATGACAAGGTCTGATTTTGAGTCATAGCTGGGAGCCATGAAATCCAAAATGGAGTCCATGAAAATCAACAATGTATGGACATTGGTTGATCCACCTAAAGGGATAAAATCCAATAGGTGTAAATGGATCTTCAAGCAGAAGCAGGGCACTGATGGGCAGGTGGAGACCTATAAAGCCCGTCTGGTTGCCGAGGGATATTGTCAGCGTTATGGCATTAACTATGACGAGATGTTTTCTCCTATGGCAATGCTCAAGTTCATTCAGATTATGCTTACTTTAGTAGCACATTTAGATTATGAAATATGGCAAATGGATGTCTGAATAGCTTTTCTAAATGATGAGCTGGAAGAGGAGGTGCATATGATGCAGCCTTAAGGGTTCACATCCATAGATGAGTCTAAAGTGTGCAAGTTTCAAAGGTCCATCTATAACAGAAGCAAGCTTCTCGGAGTTGGAACATGCACTTTGATAAATGTATCAAGACGTATGGCTTTATTAGGAACGGAGAGGAACCTTGTATATACAAGTGGGCAAATGGTTATGTAGTTGTATTTCTTGTTTTGATGTGGATGACATTCTCCTAATCGAGAATGACATTCCAGCATTACAAGGAATATGGTGAGGACACAAGAGACAGAAAGAGGAAGCAAACCTTTTCCAATTTAATTTAGATCACCAATGAGTAAGTCCATGTGTTCTTTACAAAGAGCACTCGAGTCCCAGTTATTTTGAGTTTGTAATTGATCAAATTGAGTTGTAATTTGATCAAATTGAGTATAGTTTGGTCAATTATGGTTGTTGAGTTACCAATTAAGTCCATTGAGTCCATCAATTGGTCTAAGAGTCTAGTAAATAGCATTAATTTGCTTTGTTTGGTGAATTATCCTATTTGAGTCCTGTAATTAGTGCTTGAATATGTCAAGGGGTGTCATAAGTACCCAAAACCCAAGTCATCATCACCTTGATGGATCAATTCTAGGTCAAAAAGGAGTTGTCCAAATTTTTCATCCGGACATCCGGACATCCAAACATCCAGACATCTGGACATTAAGACATCGAGACATCCGGATATCTAGACATCTAGACATCCGGACATTTGGACATCAAGACAAAGTCATCCTTATCCAAAGAGGTACCCCATCCCATTTATTTTCCATCGCTCATTTAAGATTTCAAGGAGGTGCCCATTTAAGAGGAGTAAAGCATAAGGACTTTACTTTTCATCTGGCGCACCTCTCTCATTATCGCCAACTCCAGTTGACACCCACCCATGATTCATTCAAATGGAGTCTAAGATAAGTGGAGTTCTCTTCTATCTACATCCAAAATTCAAAGGAGTTATCCTCTATCTACATCCAAAATTTAAAAGGAGTTATCTTCTATCTACTTTTTGAAGGAAAACCAGTGCAATGGACGCCTACCCTATGCATGCTATACTAGGGAGTAGGTATTGCATGATTAAAATTTTTTTTAAACATGCATATGAAAAAACCTACTCAAGCACAGAATCTAGCATAAACATGATGCATGTAACATATACACAGGCACGTATAGGCAAGTGCAATAATTATAAAAAATATGATCATTTCTAGATCTAAACATGCATGAATACAAAAAATAAATAACATACCTTATAGAGCTTCCTTTAATAGCAAATCAAGGCAGCTAGTTGAACTCCTTCAATAGCAAATCAGATCTAGAAGAGATCGATCCAATCACTCAAGGTGTCCAAATGTCAACCCTCTAGAGTATCCACGCGCGGGCTCTCACTGATCCAACTCCCGGATGGATGCTAGTCCTCCGGCAATCAAAAACAGGTCATGGCTAAGTGGAGCAGGGAATACCAAACAAATCCTCACAGACAGTCTTCTCCAAGACCATCCAAAATCCACCAAGAAGCACACCAAGGAAACTAAAAAACATGGAAGGGTTTCATGGGATCTCCACGAATTTCTACACTCAGAAATTCATCCCAAAAAGACTCTCTCACGGATGCTCTGTTACTTCCCCTCCCTTTCTCACACGTGCTCTATTTTTATTTTTTCATCTCCTCTCACACGGCCTTCTCCCAGGTTATAAAAGAGGCTGATAAAAATGCGTGAAGGTTAGGATCGAGAGAAAGGGAAGATGTGCGAGGAAGAAAACAGGGAAATCACCATGAGAGATAACCAGATAAAATCAAAACCCTTTTGAATAGGCTTTTGATCAGTTTAAACATTGGGAACGCAAGCTGGAAGAGAATAAAAGTGAGCCAAATCATCATGAAAACCAATCCAAATCGCAGATCAATGGAAAGTTTCAGATCTCCCAAGCAGCATCCGATCCCTTGATGTTCTTATCCCATATACATGGTAAAAACATAGAGGAACAAGGGGAAGAGGATAAAACGAACAGCGCTGAACCAAAACACCGATAAACAGGGCAAGTTATAAACTGGTTCAAAAGAAAAACCCCGGTCCGACCAAACCCAATCAGTAAGAAAAATGGGTCCAGTCATGGCCTATCAGGAATAGTTCTTGGTTGACCCAAACCAATCCTGGTCGATCCAAATCAGACCAGGTTGACTAGAAAAAATCCAATGTGTGCTCAATTAGATCGTTTGACCTTAATGCCGAAACGATTCCCAATCATTGATCTGCTCCCGGATCAAGAAGAAATCCGCTATGGCATGCGACCTCATAGGTTCGAACCTAAATGGTAGCACTGGAACCTTCCAGTACCAGCACAAGATACCATTTAGAAATGGGTCCCGTCATACGGATAGGTCGAAGATGCGAGAGCAATCTATCGAACCTCTGGCATATAGTTACTGTATAATTCATCCCATTGACCTCCAATGCTCAAGATGACTTAGGGTTAGACTACCAATCCTAACTGAGTCAATCCACAACATGTCACAACCTCGCAAGTCCAGTGACTCCTCACTAGGACTACCCCGGCCGAGAATTTGCAAAATTGAGACACTGTGAGATATTCAATCAAACAATTTGGATAGTCAATTCCATCTTGGTCCACCACTGCTTCACAAGTACTTGCATGTACCCAGAAACCTTCCATCACTGGATTAGAAATCCGGGTAGTCTGGCACCAAAGCACAGGGAGTTGCTTGCAAGCTACCATGGTGACCTCAGGTCGGAGGGACACATATACCCATATCCAATCGTGAGCAATCCTTTGATAGAAAGGAGCTCCATGGAGTCACGTTCAATAAGATTTCACACATCCCACTTACAGATCAGATCATTATCACCACACTCCTTTGGTCAAGAGGACAACCAAATGATGTGAACCATAACAACCTACACTTGATACATTGCCATCCTGTACAATGTATCCTTTGGTTGTGAACCTTTTAAAGGACCACTCGATATATCCTCTCTATATCGAAGTCAGTGTAGTCCTAAGGACTGCATCACACAAATAGAGTTCATTACAAGAAAATGAATAATGTGATGAGCTACCAAAATAAAGTTTTATTAATTCATATACAAATTACAATACTGAGCACAACCGCCTACAGTCTAAGCGATTGGCTTTGGGACACAATTCCCAACAACTCCCACTTGTACTAAAGCCAATTAGAATAGTATCTAATACCCATTTCCCTTTTATAATAGTCGAACTCTTTGATTCCGAGGGCTTTAGTGAAGGGGTCGGCCAGATTCTCCTTTCCATCGATCTTTATAAGATTGATGTCGCCTCGTTCCATGATCTCTCACACGAAGTGATAGCATCACAGAATGTGCTAAGTGCGGTGATGAGACTTTGGCTCTCTAGCTTGAAGAATGGCTCCTGTGCTGTCACATTACACAGGAATAGGACCATCTAGGGAAGGTGCCACCCCTAGCTCTCTAAGGAACTTCCACAACCACATGGCTTTCTTTGCTGCATCTGATGTTGCAATGTACTCTGCTTCACATACCGAGTATGCAATGGTTGCCTGCTTGGAACTCTTCCAGCAGATCGCTCTTCCATTCAGGATAAACACAAACCCTAACACACTCTTGCTATCATCTCTGTCTGATTGAAAACTGGAGTCAGTATACCCCACAAGTTTCAAGTCAGGTTCTCCATAAATCAGCCATTGGTCCTTAGTATTTCTCAATACTTCAAGATGGTCTTAACCACCTTCCAATGTGTCTCACTAGGGTCAGACTGGTATCTGCTCATCACCCCTAGTTAGTATGCCACGTCTGGTCTAGTATATGTCATAGCATACCTGATAGAGCCCACTGCAGAAGCATAAGAAACTCTACTCATGTGCTCTCTTTCCTCAGGAGTTGTCGCATAATCCTTTTTGGAAAGAGTAATTCCAAAACCTATCAGGAGATAGCCTTTCTTGGAATTCTCCATGCTGAACCGTTTCAGCGTGGTATCAATGTACATAGACTGGGACAATCCCAGAAGCTTCTTAGATCTATCTCTATAGATCTTCATACCCAGTATAAAAGAAGCTTCACCCAAGTCCTTCATGGAAAACTGAGATGACAACCAGACCTTTATTCCTTGCAATGCTGTGATATCATTCCCGATTAAGAGAATGTCATCAATATACAGTACCAGGAATACAATCGCAAAACCATTAACCCACTTATAGATGCAGGGTTCCTCTTCATTCCTAACGAAGCCATAAGATTTGATACACCTATCAAATTCCATGTTCCAACTTCGAGATGCTTGCTTGAGTCCATAAATGGACCTCTGCAATTTGCACACTTTTAACTTGTCTGTGGATGTGAACCCTTCAGGCTGTATCATATACACCTCCTCATCCAGCTCCCCATTCAGGAAAGCGGTTTGGACATCCATCTGCCAGATCTCATAGTCAAAATGTGCTGCAAAAGCAAGCATGATCCGTATGGACTTGAGCATTACCACAGGGAAAAACGTCTCGTCATAATCGATACCATATCGCTGAGATATCCCTTAGCAACCAGATGAGCTTTATAGGTCTCCACTTTCCCATCTACACCTCTTTTTTCTCTTGAAAATTCACTTACACCCAATGGATTTTATCTTTTTAGGTGGATCAACCAATGTCCATACATTGTTGATCTCCATAGACTCCATCTCAGATCGCATGGCTCCAAGCCATGCCTTAGAGTCGATCTTTGAAGTGCATCTATATAGGTGATCGGATCCTCATTGTTCTCATCGAGCTCAATGGGATCACCGTCCCGGACCAAGAAACCATAATATCTGTCCGATTGACGTGGTACTCTACCGGATCTCCTATTAATGGATTCCGGGTGTGATTCAATCATAGCCGATTCTATGATATCCTTAGAGTGTGCAGGTTCTTCCACAGGTTGAACTTACCAAGTTCAATCTTAGTACAGTTCCTTCTCCATGGAACTCCTTTTCCAAAAAGATAGTCCTAAGAGCAATGAACACTTTCTGTTCGTCCTGAAAGTAGAAGAAATACCCTTTTGTTTCCTTAGGGTACCTAATAAATAGGCACCGATCAGACCTAGGACCAAGTTTATCTGAATCTAAATGCTTTACATAAGCCGGACAACCCAAGACTCGAAGGTATGAAATTGTGGGCTTACGTCCAGTCCATAACTCATATGGAGTGGAGACAACAGACTTACTTGGAACATTTTTCAGTAAGTAACAAGCTATCTCAAGTGCATATCCCCAGAAGGACAGCGACAGAGTTGTAAAGCCCATCATGGATCGAACCATATCCAACAGGGTTCAATTCCTCCTTTCGGACACACCATTCAACTGGGGTGTTCCTAGAGGAGTCCACTGAGAGTGAATCCCATTCTTCTTAAGATATGTCATGAAGTCACCGAATAGGTATTCACTGCCTCAATCAGATCGAAGGGTTTTAATACTCTTTCTAGTTTGTTTCTCTACTTCATTACAATATTGTTTGAATATTTCAAACAACTCAGATTTATGTCTCATTAAGAAGATATAACCATACCTGGAAAGGTTGTCTATAAACTTAATGATATATCTATATCCACCTCTGGCACTAACTGTCATGGGTTTGCATACATCAGTATGTATGAGACTCAGAAGTTCTGTAGCTCATTCACCTTTTCCAGTAAAAGGTGACTTGGTCATTTTACCAAGCAAACAGGATTCATAAGTGGGCAGTGAGTCAGAATCACTGACCTCTAGTAGGCCTTCTCCTCGTAACTTGTTTATCGTATTTTGGTTAACATGACCTAGCCTACAGTGCCATAGAAATAGGTCACTGATATTTTCTATCCTTGGGCATTTGCTAGACATGTACATTACATTAACAGGCCGTGACAAAACATAAATGCCATTATTTAACTTAGCTTTCATTATCATAGTGTTATTCATAATAACTTGGCAAAAATCTCCTTTTATTGAAAGTTCATAACCATAATTAGCCAATAGGCCTACAAAGATAATGTTCATAATAAAACTAGGACAATAATGATAGTCGACTAATTCGACAGTACTAGACTCAAAAACAAGACTCAGAACTATGACTGCCAGCACTGGAACACGATTTCCATTTCCGATGCTCAGGTACTGCTCCCCATCCTCGAATCTCTTGCTAACCTGTAGTCCCTGCGATGAATTGCGAACATGAATAGGACTACCAGTATCCAATACCCAGTTAGCAGTATCACAAATAGAGAAATTACAAGGTTTTATCACTCTGCTACTTTCCCTTCCTTGGCCTGTTCAGGTATAAGGATGCCTGATAAAGAGGATACTTCCTCTTCCAGTGTCCCTACTTCTTACAATAAAAGCACTCTGCACTAGCTTGATCAGCTTTCACTTTCTTGGTCTGACTAGGGCCAGGAGCACTCTGCACCTTCTTTCCCTTACCATTCTTCTTCCCTTTTCTTAAAGGGACAACAACCTCTAAAACCTTCCACTAAATTCACCACCCCCTTATTCAGTTGGTGGTCCTTCTCGTAAGTCTACAGCAACCCCATCAAACCATAGTAATTGACTGCAGGCTTATTCATTCTATAATGATTGAGAAAGTCAAGATAGGAGGATGGTAGAGAATTCAGGATCGCATCCTTGCCGAGTTGCTTGTGCAAGGGACATTCGAGCTTGCCCAATCGTTCAATCATCTCGATCATGTATAATACATGATCAGTGACCGAACCGCCATTCTACATTTTGGCATTGTAGATAGCATAAGATACTTTGTACTGCTCCACATCATCTGGCATGCTGAAAAATTCCTTCAACCTTTGAAGAATCTCATCTGGCTGGGCCTCCTCAAATTTTCAACTAAACTTGTTCATCGCCGCCAACATTATGCATCGGACAGTAGTCCGATCAGAAACCCACTTCAAATAAGTGTCCCTGACCAAACTTCGAGCATTGGTGGAGGGATTTTGGGTGCTATATCTGTTATCACATAAAGGATCCACTCGTGCTCCATGACTATCCTCAATTTTCGATACCAACTATCAAAATTGGGACCCTTTAACTTCTCGCTATCGAGAAGTGACCAGAGTGAAAGGTCTGAAGACAATTGGAAGGAAAATTAAGATGAAATTAGTATATGAATTAATCAATTAAACTAAAAGACTTGAACTTTAGTCTAAAGATCTCTCCCACTAATTTTTCAGATTGGGAGCCTCTAACTCCAATCCATGAAATCATCATTTCATAGTGGGTACTAAAATCTAATAGACCATGTATGAGCCCGACTATGGCCGGCTCACCCTTACATGCCTAAAGGAAGGTTTCCTAACCAATTGCTTCCCTAAGCAACTTCCCGTAATAAATTTTTGCCCCACTAAACCCCCAATCGGCCTAAGGGCCTCCTATTGCAGGTCTCTGGTTATGTCCAACCATTAATATGACAAATCCGATGCTTCCAGCTAATGAATGACCAAGCCCGACTATGGCCAGCCCACCTGATCACCGTTAAGAAGGTTGCACTGAATCATCATCTATGGGAGAGTAATCCCAGTAACCGGATGCACACCCGTTCTATGGAACTGCCGATGTACACCAAGCTAAAGGACTCATTACTAACCCACTCAATGGAAGGCTAAGACACCATCAATGGACTTAGTCTTTTTCATGTCCTAATAATTATAGATGATTTTAATTAAATTAGGACAAAAGAATAGAGAGAAGAATATGGATCAACCTCCCACTGATCAAATCAATTCTCAGGAGGGTTGAATTAAATTCAACAAGTTGGTCCATGGGCACCTAAACGATGGGGATCTAGGGTAGGTCCAGGTTCTTTTTCTATTTTTTCTTATTTTCTCGTATTTTTTTTATTTCCCTATTCCCGCTATTCAGGTTTTATTCTTATTTTATCCCCGAGTTATCCCAGCCTTATTCCATCTCCTCCATCCTTCTCCCATGATACATTGTACAGGATGGCAATGTATCAAGTGTAGGTTGTTGTGGTTCACATCGTTTGGTTGTCCTCTTGACCAAATGAGTGTGGTGACACTGATATGATCTGCAAGTGGGATGTGTGACATCTCATTGAACATGACTCCGTAGAGCTCCTTTCTGTCAAAGGATTGCTCGTGATTGGATATGGATATATGTGTCTCTCTGACCTGAGGTCACCATGGTAGCTTGCAAGCAACTCCCTGTTCTTTGGTGCTGAACTACCCGGATTTCTAATTCGATGATGGAAGGTTTCTGGGTACAGGCAAGTACTTATGGAGCAGTGGTGGACCAAGATGGAATTAACCTGTCCAAATTGTTTGGATTGAATGTCTCGTAGTGTCTCAATTTAGCAAATCCTCGACCAGGGTAGTCCTAGTGAGGAGTCACTGGACTTGTGAGGTTGAGATATGTTGTGGATTGACTCAGTTAGGGTTGGCAGTCTAACCCTAGGTCATCTTGAGCATTGGAGGTCAAAGGGATGAATTATACAGTAACCATATGCCAGAGGTTCGATAGATTGCTCTCGCATCTTCGGCCTATCTGGACACCGGGACCCATTGCTAGATGGTATCTTATGCTGGTATTGGAAGGTTCCAGTACTACCGTTTAGGTTCGAACCTATGAGGTCACACGCCATAGAGGATTTCTTCCTGATTCGGGAGCCGATCAACTATTGGGAATCGTTTCGACATTAAGGTCAAATGATCTAATTGAGCACACATTGTATTTTTTCTGGTCAACCTGGTCTGATTTGGATCGACCAGGATTGGTTTGGGTCAACCAGGAACTGTTCCTAGTAGACCAGGATAGGACCCCTTTTTCTTACTGATTGGGTTTGGTCAAACTGGGGTTTTTCTTTTGAATCGATTTATAACTTGCCCTGTTTATCGGTGTTTTGGTTCAGCGCTGTTCATTTTATCCACTTCCTATGATATCTGTTCCTCCATGTTTTTACCATGTATATGGGATAAGAACTTCAAGGTGGTCGGATGCTGCTTGGGAGATCTGAAACTTATCCATTGATCCATGATTTGGAATGGTTTTCACGATGATTTTGCTCACTTTTATTCTCTTCCAGCTTGCGTTCCCAGTGTTTAAACCGATCAAAAGCCTATTCAAAAGGGTTTTGATTTTATCTGGTTATCTCTCATGGTGATTTCCCTATTTTCATGGTTTTCTTCCCCGCACGGTCTTCCCTTTCTCTCGGTCCTGGCCTTCATGCATTTTTATCAGCCTCTTTTATAACCTAGGAGAAGGCCATGTGAGAGGAGATGAAAAAAAAAAAAAAATAGAGCGTGTGTGAGAAAGGGAGGGGAAGTAACAAAGCATCCATGAGAGAGTCTTTTTGGGATGAATTTCTAAGTGCAGAAATTCGTGGAGATCCCATGAAACCCTTCCATGTTTTTTTTTAGTTTATTTGGTGTGCTCTTGGTGGAGTTTGGGTGGTCTTGGAGAAGACCATCCGTAAGGATTTGTTTAGTATTCCCTGCTCCACTTAGCCGTGACCTGTTTTTGATTGCCGGAGGACTAGCATCCATCCAGGAGTTGGATCAGCGAGAGCCCGCACATGGATATTCTAGAGGGTGGATATTTGGACACCTTGAGAGATTGGATCGATCTCTTCCAGATCTGATTTGCTGTTGATCTAGAAATTATCATATTTTTTATAATTATTGCACTTGCCTATACATGCTTATGTATATGTTACATGCATCATGTTTATGCTAGATTCTATGCATGAGTAGGTTTTTTCGTATGCATGTTTAAAATTTTTTTAATTATGCATACCTACTCCTTAGTGTAGCATGCCTAGGGTAGGCATCCGTTGCACTGGTTTTCCTTCAGTGGTATCAGAGCCACAGGTTCCTATGTAGAATATCATGATTGCATGTATTGTTGGATCTGTATCTAGTTTAGGGATTACTTTTAGGAAACTAGTTGAGACCTTCACTATGGCCGTGTGTCCGTAGAGATTAATCAAGATTTAAAACCCCTAATTTCTTTGGCATGAGGCGGTTCATCTGTGTTGGCATTTTCAGAAGGATCCTTAAAGGAAACCTATGGTATTAAAAATGTTTTAATCCTGATACATGATTATACATTGGCATGTTTATAATTGTTAAGGCTTGCAATATTATAAATTGATATGATAAGACTAGATATGATGCATGAAAGATGTAAAAGGGTTTTACATGAATTTAATTAAAAATATTTTAATTAAAAGTTGGCTTATAATCTAACAATTATGAATTAAAAGATTAATTAAATGACAAGCTAGATTAGGATTTATGAAACCTAATGCCATTTGAATAAGTCATCTAGGTTAATTGGGTTAGCTATCTGATTGGGTCCATTTATTGGGTTAGACCTAAGGTTAGTTGAATTGGACTTAAGAGAACTAATCAAATGTTGATTAAGGACCTTCTCTTTAGTATCCATCTAATAGTTAGATGGGTTAGTCCATTCTTCTAAAATGGATCTAATTAGTGGCTCTGTGGTAAGTCCGAGTTCTTAGGCTGGTCTACTCGAGTATGGTAAATCGATTTGTGTCTAGGCAGGTTTGGCATTTTTTATCATGGCTGCATGAGGCTACCTCTTTCCTAGCCAACTTGGTTGGTGTCTAGGAAAGATGGTTAATGGCTGATACTCATCCATGATCTCACCTACCTGGCTAATCCGGTCAACCAGAACTGACTAGAAGAGCTTATTGATTCGAGTTAACCCATGTATGATGGGGGACTAATATGCATGCAATTTTTTTTGTATGTTTTATATGTGGGGTTGAGTGATTAATTCCTGAATTTCAGATTAAAATAAGTTGTAGGGAGTTTTATATGAATTTTAGAAGATCAGCATGCAGATTAGGACCTAGAAAAGTTGAAAAGAAGGATCGCCGGGGCTGAGAAGCCTCGATTAGGGCAAGTTCTCCCACAATAAAACTACTGGAGGTAGAGGGGGTGTACCTGACAACGTCTGTGAAGATCGTAGCAAAGGGTCTCTCGTTCCTCGATGGATGCGGCCTGGAAAACCGAGCCAAAGACCCACGGATACCTGGCTTTCTGCTCGGTGATCCGATTGAGGCTTGGCTGGAGTCGTTGGATTCGTAGGAACTCGGGGACCTGTAAACGACCTGTCAGGGGTTAGAAACTCACAAAGGAACAAGAAAATAAAGAAAAAAATAGCAAGGGAAGGCTTCTTTTGGAGTGGGTGTCCAGGGATCTGAGATGCTTGTTGGCAGCAGGAAGATAATTGCAGCACTGGAAAGAAAAACTCTCGCAAACCCCTTTATGCACACAGCAGGGTATCACACAACTCAATAGAAGAACTCAAGGGTTTCATTCATCAAAATTCTCCCTTCATACAAGAGGCTAGGGTCCCTTAAATAGACCCTTAACCTTGGGCTCCAAGTAAGGGCACATTAGTCTTTACATGAGAATCCTTTTTCCTCTCAAACCCTAGCTAGAAAATAAGAAAACATTAGGTAGAAAAAATCCCTAAAATTTCTCTTGACTTGGCCAACACTCCAAGGACACCTAGGGGGGCGTGTTGGGCTTCTAAGAGCAGCAAGGGGCCGGCCCAAAGGGGCCCGGGTGCATGGGTTTGGGCCTCTGGAAGCTGGGGTGGCCTGGTAGCCAGGTAGCAGGAATATTCCCTAGTATCTTGCTTCTTAGGGGCTTGGGCTTAGCGCTTAGGCTTGATTTCTTTGGGCTAGGATGCAGATGGACCTCTAAAATCATGGATGCCTTAGTCTATGAATATATTTTGGCATCTGGAAGGAAATCTGGGCATCTGGAGGGCATCTGCAAGGAATCAGGGTTTCTGATTTTTCTCCTGGGGTCTTCAAATCTTCAAGCTAGGTTGAACTTGGGCTAAACTTCCATGTCTTCAATCTGGTTGAACTTGGTCTTTACTTGTATGATGTGGTCTTGAGTCTTCAGTATGCTTGGATAGGACTCAAAAAAAATAAAATTAGCTCAACATGAGCTGACCAGCATTGGACTGAACTAGCTTAACATGAGCTGACTAGTACAGAACTGAAATAACAACTCAAAAAACTCAAATAACAACTAAAATAGACTCAGATGAGCTAAGCCCTTATTACAGATGGACTCATAAATTATTGATCAATTTACAGAGGGTTGAAAAGCCTCTGTCTTATTCTGATGCCTCATGTGTCCCCACCAATGTCACCTAAGTTGATCAACTTGTAGAATCTTTAGTGATGCAGGACAGCTGAGATGTAACATGATTTATTAAAAAAACAGGGAAAAAATTAAACAAACTAGGACTGTGGGAGGGCTAAGAAGCCTTTTGGGACTAGGGTGAACTGACACTAAAACCCTAAAATAGCTGAACTCTTTTGAATTTCAGTTTTCTTGGTGGAGAAACATGTGATGGAGTATAGGAAACATGGACACTCTAGGACTGGGGACTCACCTTCACGGAGAGATGTCGCACCTCTAGGGCATCTCACCCACCCCACTACATGTAGTCTAGGGTGTCCCACCCATCTCACTACAAGTAGAGCCTAGGGCATCCCACCCAAATCGCTACTTGGGGCGGTAAAGAAAAATCCCTTGACCTAAAGGGGGACTCGATGGAAAAGGGGGATAACTAGGGTCTCGCACCCTTCGACGCTCGCATGCGAGTGAAGGAAGTGGGGTCTCACACCCCTTGACACCCGCAGGTGAAGGAAAGATGGGCCTCAGCCCAGAACCAGAACCCAGGGAAAACCAAAAAATTTATATCAAAACTTCTGATTATTACAGGAGGAGAGGGGGCCTTTATATAGAAAAACAAAAACCCTCAGTTTCTTAGCCTCTAGAAAACTAAAAAAGGAAAATAAATTACATCAAAAACTGTGCTGCATCAATATTGGGGCTGATCTACTCTGAGAAGCATGTTGGCTATGATCTGCTCCAGAAAGCATGCTGCTTTGAATGCAAACTTCGAATCACGATCGTGGATAGGGAGGGAACCACTCCAGGGGGGCACTAGCGGATGGCTGGGATGCGGCCGGTAGATAGGGCCAGCGGACGGCGAGCGATGGAGGGCTAGCGACGGGTTGCAAGCGAAGCAGCACAAGGGGACACGGCACGCTGGGTGTGCCGTTTGGTCTCCCACGACCGTGGGAGACCTCCAGGGTGTCGGTGTGGCGGTGGATGGCGAGGGAGGCCGGGGACGGCGGGAAGGTGGCCGGCGAACAGGCAGGCGGCGGTGGCGGCGTCAGGTGGTGGGCGACGGCGTCACACGGCCGCACGTGAGCGGATGGAAATGGTTCCTTTTGGAACCCAAACTTTCTTAATTTTTCTTTTGTCATTGTGTTTCAAATGACATTCAAAAGCTTTATGACCAATGTTATTACATGCATAACGTACAATCCTTGAATTTGAATAATAACTACAAGATGATGCAAATTTAGGTCTAATGTGTTTAGAACTAATAAATTTAGGAGCATATGAAGTAGAAGAAGAAAATGTGTTTGAAATAGAGCTTTTATAACCAATTCCAAATCTATTATTTGTTTCTTTTTGATCTTTCAAAATTAGCTCAAGTTTGTTAGAACTTAGGGTTAATTTTTCAACAATTTTTGAACTTCTTTCTGATCATCATTTTCATTTTTCAAATCCTTATTTTTATCAAAAAGTTCTTCTTTTTCAATTTGAACAATCTTAAGTCTTTCACAAACCAAATTTAGTTCTCTTTGTAAGATTTCGTTTCTTTCATAAGATTTATTTTTGTTATTTCCAAATACATCACATTTATTTTTTAAATCTCTCAATTTCAAACCAACTATTTTATATTCTATCAATAGTTCACAAAAAGCATTATGCAATTCATCATCCTCCAAACCCATAAGACAGATTTGCGCTGTTTTTGTTGTCTCTTCGTCCTCTTCAGTAGATGTAGTTTCATCACTGTCACTCCAAGTAGCTAGCATTGCTTTCTTCTTCTTTCTAGGGAATATCTTCTTCTTTCCTTCTAGGCAATCAGGCCGGATGTGTCATGGTTTCTTATATCCATAGAAGATAGGTACTTGATCTTTATCTTTCTCTTTATCTTTTTCTTTGTCTCTTTCCTTTTCTTTTCCAAAGTCACCTTTCCTGTAATGCTTTTTCCATATATTCGTTTTTCTTCTGCCCATAAACCTTTTGAATTTTCTCATAACTAGGGCAATTTCATCACTTCCAATATTATCATCATCTGATGAATCAGATTCTTCATTCTTACCTTCCTCAGTTGCTTTAAATGCAATGGCTTTCTTCTTTTTTGTATTTTCTTCAGTCCTTTGTTGCATAGCCAATTCATGTGTAATTAAGGATCCAAGCAACTCATCCAGTGGCAGTGTATTCAGGTCTTTTGCTTCTTGAATTACCGTCACTTTGGCTTCCCACTTATCTGGCAAAGATCTTAATACTTTTTGGATAAGATCAGCATTAGAATAAGTTCTACCTAGACTCTTGAGATCATTTATAATATCAGTAAAATGAGAATACATGGCAGATATAGTCTCACTAGGATCCATCTTAAACAACTCATAATTATGTACAAGCAAATTGATTTTAGATGTCTTAACTTGAGAGTGCCTTCATGTGTGATTTCTAATTTGTCCCAAAATTCTTTAGCATAATTGCAAGTTAAAATTTTGTTAAACTCATTTAGATCCAAAGCACAATACAATAGATTCATCACTTTGGCATTTAACTCAGCTAATTTCATATCATTCTCGTCCCAATCCTCTTCTAGCTTGGGAACCTCTACATCATTAACTTTAATTGTGGGTGTGTGAGGCCCTTTCATGATAATTTTCCATAGATGAAAGTCTACGGCTTGAATGTATATCTTCATTCTTGCCTTCCAATAAGTGTAATTCATTCCGGTGAAGAGTGGTGGTCTATTTGTGGATTGACCTTTGGCCAATGAAGTGCTCATGGGATTTGCCATATTTCTTTACTCTGCTCTGATACCACTTGTTGCCTAGGTGGCTTCCCAAGAGGGGGGTGAATTAGGATTAAAAACTCTTTGCAAGTATGTACACTTTGAAATTCTTTTAGTGTAGAAGTGAAGTGTGCAAAGCAGAAGTAAACAAATTAAAGTAATCAAGCAATGAAAGCACAATCACAAACACCAAGAAGTAGAGTGGTTCAGAGCAACCGGCTCCTACATCCACTACCCAAGGACCACTTGGAATTTTCACTATATCCCATAACCGGAATACAGTCAGATTGTTTTACTGGGCTGACAATCCAAATCTATACACTTTGGTTTTACCGGGATCACCAAAGAAACCCAAACTCCCTTTGGTTTTACACGAGATTACCAAAGAAACCCAAATACTTGGTTTCAAACCGGGAAAACCAAGAGCCCAAACTTAGATTTTACAAGGTTCACCTAAAACCTTCAACTCTCTCTCTAGATACAGTCCCTTGCTATTCTAAGAGAGCAATCCAAGATAAAGAATATAAAATAAGAAACTACAACAAACCAAAGTTGTTTCGATGTTGCCGATGAAGATCAAAATGAAGTCAAGCCTTAAGTACACTTCAATGCTCTTCAAAGCTGCTTCTTCCATTCTTCAATGAGTGGATTCAATGATGGAGTGGAGTTGGTGAAGCTTTGAATCTTACTTGAATGCTCTTTGAGGTAGGTAAAAGAATGACTTGGAAGCTCTTTGTTTTTTCAAGAATATTCAGCAATAAATCTCCATTAATTTGATTAATCCTTCAAAAATGATCCCCTTTATAGTTTTCCATGTGATATGGCCGTTGTAGGGCCTTGGGATTCATGAAATGGCCGTTGTAGGGCCTTAGGATTCATGAAATGGCCGTTGGAGGAGATTTGACGTTCAAATTTCAATTTATGTAGCTAGTCGTTGAAGTGCAGACAACGGCTCTATGTGGCTTAAGCTCCAGGAGTCTGCTCGAAGTCTTAGACATGCCAAAAACAAACTTCTGTAAGAGCCGGCTCTTGGACCAGGAGTCGGCTCTTGCCTTCAAGCTTTTAGTCTTGACAAACATGCATACCTGGAGTCTGCTCTTGATCTGGGGTCGGCTCTAATTCTCAGAACTTCAAAAACTATACTTCTGTAAGAGTCGACTCTCGAGCTGGGAGTCGGCTCTTAGTTCTGAAACTCTGAATCTTCCTCCGTGCCATGCCATTTTGAGTCAGCTCTTACAAGTCTTAAAAAATTTGTTTCAAGCTTCCCAAAAACTTCATCATTGAAACAACTAGAAGCTACTTTACATACTTTGTCAAATTATTTATACTTTTAAGCCCATTTTTCATGATTACAGTATTAATAACTAAGGGCCTTTACAAACACAATTGAATTTTTTAAGTGAATTTGAATACCATTTTAAAAACCAAGGTAAATCATTCCTGCAAAAACTTCTAAAATATTTGTAAAGAGTTAGTATCAAATACATGCTCCAATATTTTATGATCATCAAAATCATTCCAGGGGTCAACAGAAGATAACCTATCTATCGACCAGAACTCAATAGGTTTAGTAACTATAGAAATAGGTCAAGCCAAGTTCCTATTAGTCAGCCTAGTCAACCTACACCAGTAGGTCGAGTGGATGATCAAGGAAAGGCACCAATTGATCGAGTGGATGATCGAGGAAAGGCACCAATAGGTCGTATGAATGATAGAGGAAGAGCACCTGTAGTACATAGAGAAGGAAGTCAAAATGTAGAGTGTTATAGGTGTCATCAGGTTGGCCATTTTGCTAACAAATGCCCTGTACAGAACCTACACATAGGTGAGATGGGAGAAGAAGAGGAACCTGAAGCAGTTGAAGAGTATGGAGAGGAAGTCTAAGCTTGATTTAGTAGAGGAGTATAAAGGTAATGAGGAGGAAATAGAGTCACCTGACCTTGTAGGAGTTGTTAGGTGTATTCTAGCTCAGACCAGGAAGAACAAGGACTGGCATAGGACCAACATCCTGCAAACCTTCATCAAATTAGGGGACAAAGTGCGTAAGATCATTATAGACATGGGAGCTGTATCAATGCCATTTCTACCAATGCAGTCAAAAGTCTAGGTTTACCTACAGCACCCCATCCCAATCCCTATAAGGTTTCATGGATTGATGCAACCTCAATTCCCATTAAGTAGGTTTGTCAAGTCACAATCCATTTCCAGTCATACCAAGAGAAGGTCTGGTGTGATTAACCAATGGGAGTCAGTAGCATAATTTTAGGAAGACCCTGGTTATATGACCATGATCTTACCCTATTTGGAAGATCAAATATTGTTCTTTTAATTATTAGGGTAAGAGGATAGTCATAAATTCAACCCCACCCAAGGAAAAAACATTAAGAGGGGGTCCAGTAATTTGAAAGAAGAGAAGCCAGGATTGAACATAATTACTGCTAAGGAAATGGAATGAGAAATCATTGGAGGTGCACCCATTGGAGTTTTAGTGGTTAAAAAGATTCATGAACAACCTAAACCTGAACACCCTAAGGAATTTGTAGAGCTTTTGAAAGACTTTCAAGATGTGTTTCTTGAAGACTTGCCAAATGAACTGCCACCATTAAGGGATATATAACATGCTATAGACCTAGTCCCAGGAGCTACATTGCCAAACCTCCCACATTATAGGATGAACCCTACAGAACACTTAGAGATGCAAAGACAAGTAGGGGAGCTTTTTCAGAAAGGATTCATTAGGGAGAGTCTTAGTCCTTGTGCAGTTCCAGCCTTGTTAACCCCTAAGAAAGACGGCACTTGGAGGATGTGTGTCGACATTAGAGCCATCAACAAAATCACTATTAAATATAGGTTTCCAATTCTCCATTTGGACGATATGTTAGATATGATGGCCAGATCAACCATTTTCTCGAAGATTGGCCTTAAAAGTGGCTATCATCAAGTTAGGATCAGAATTGGGGATGAATGGAAAACAGCCTTTAAGACTATGGATGGTTTGTACGAATGGTTGGTAATGCATTTTGGCTTGTCCAATGCTCCTTGTACTTTTATGAGGATAATGACCCAAGTATTAAGAGCCTTTATAGGAAAATTTATGGTTGTATACTTTGATGATATCCTCATATATAGTAAGACAAGGAAGGATCACTTAGACCATCTTTATCTAGTGTGTCAGACACTTAGGAAAGAAAACCTGTATGCCAATCTTAAGAAGAGTAGCTTCATGACCACTAGGATAGTCTTTTTAGGTTTTGTAGTGACCCTAGAGAGAGTGTCAGCTGATCCTGAGAAGATTAAATCAATAGTTGAGTGGCCCATACCTAGGAATATCCACGATGTTCATAGTTTTCATGGATTAGCCACCTTCTATAGAAGATTTATCAAAGGATTTAGCACCATTGTGGCACCGATTATAGATTGCATTAGGAAGGGAGCCTTTAAGTGGACCAAGAATGCTAATAGAGCCTTCCTAGAGATAAAAGAGAAGATGACACAAGCCCCAATCTTGAGACTTCTTAATTTTTCTAAATTATTTAAAGTTGCTTGTGATGCTTCGGGTGTTGGCATAGGAGGAGTACTTAGTCAAGAGAGTCATCCTATAGCCTTTTTTAGTGAAAAATTAAATGATGCTAAATCCAAGTACTCAACCTATGATAAAGAGTTTTATGCGATAGTACAAGCATTGAAATATTGGAGACATTATTTACTACCATAGGAATTTGTTCTATACTTTGACCATGAGGCACTTAGGTTTCTAAACTCTCAGAAGAAATTAAATCCAAGACATGCAAAGTGGGTAGAGTATCTCCAGTCTTATACTTTCATATTGAAGCATCGAGCTGCTTTAGAGAATAAGGTTGCAGATGCACTTAGTCGCCGAACAATGTTGTTGAATTGTGTCAATACTGAGGTTATTGGATTTGACAAGCTCAAGGAGCAATATGAGTCTTGTCCAGATTTTGGAAAAATTTATGAGAAAATCAAGCAAGGACCATCTAGTTTGGATAGTGATTATACTTTGCAAAATGATTATCTTTCTAAGGAAAATAAGCTTTGCATACCTAGAACATCCCTTAGGAAATTTTTGATTTGGGAGATCCATGCTGGAGGCTTAGCAGGACATTTTGGAAGAAATAAGACTATTCTGGCAATGGAGGACCAATTCTTCTAGCCAAGTCTTAAGAGAAATGTAGCTCAAATAGTGGCTAGGTGTAGAACTTGTGTTGTTGCGAAGCAGCAAAAGCAGAACACTGGCCTCTATACCCCTTTGCCTATGCCCGACTGCCCTAAGTAAGATCTAAGTATGGACTTTGTTCTAGGTTTACCCAAAATCATGAGGCGACACGATTCCATCTTTGTCATGGTTGATAATTTTCCAAAATGGTGCATTTCATTCCTTGTTCACAAACATTTGATACCTCTAAAGTTACCAAACTTTTCCTAGATGAGGTGGTCAGATTACATGGTTTACCTAAGATAATTGTGTCTTATAGGGATGTACGGTTCACAAGTTATTTTTGGAAAACCCTTTGGCATATGTTAGGGACTAAGCTTAAGTTTTCTACTACTTGTCACCCTCAAACTGATGACTAGACCGAGGTAGTGAACCAAAATCTAGGAAACTTGTTAAGATATCTGGTAGGGAAGAATACTGGCAATGGGACCTATTACTATCTAGAGCTGAGTTTGCCTATATCAGTTCAGTCAATAGGTCTACTGGTAATAGTCCTTTTGAAATTGTACATGGGTACAAGCCATGAAAGCCTCTTTAGATTTGATTCCATTACCCATGCATGCCCGCATTTCTGAATCAGCCAAGTCATTTTCATAGCATGTCAAAGCATTGCATAAAGAAATCAGTAACAAAATTAAAAAGAGCAATGAATTATATGAGCACGAGGCTAACTTACATAAAAGATTTAAAGAGTTTAATGAAGGGGACTTCGTCATGATCAGGTTACGACCTGAACGGTTTCCAGTCAGAATCATGAAAAAACTACAGCCCATAGTGCTGGACCATATAAGATTATAAAAAAGATTGGACCTAATGCTTATATGCTAGAATTACCTTCTGAGTTAGGTATTAGTCTGACCTTTAATATATTTGATCTAGTCGAGTTTAAAGAACCAATGGTGATATCTAGTGAGCCATTTGATCCTGATCCCACCTTTGAGAGTGACCCTATCCCAGAATGTCCACCAACCAAATTACCAGAGAGGAGAGAAAAGATTGAGTAGATCATGGATGATAAGATTATAACTATTAGAAATAAGAACTACCAAAGATATCTAGTTTGTTGGCAAGGGAGACCTGAGTCTAAGGATTCTTGGATCACCAGAGAGGATCTTCAAAAGTTGAACCCTAACTTGCTAGAACATTACCAGAGCCGAATTGACCCATTCTCGATGGGGTCGAGTTCCTCCCATCCTAGGAGAATTGGTGAGGACACAAAAGCCAGGAAGAGGAAGCAAACCTTTTCCAATTCAATTTGGATCACCAATGAGTAAGTCTATGTGTTCTTTACAAAAAGCACTCGAGTCCCAGTTGTTTTGAGTTTGTAATTAGTTCAAATTGAGTTATATAATTTGATCAAATTGAGTATAATTTGGTCAATTAGGATTGTTGAGTTACCAATTGAGTCCATTGAGTCCATCAATTGGTTTAAGAGCCTTGTAAATAGCATTAATTTGCTTTGTTTGGTGAATTGTCCAATTTGAGTCCGATAATTAGTACTTGAATAAGTCAAGGGGTGTCATAAGTACCCAAGACCCGAGCCATCATCACCTTGGTGGATCAATTCTAGGTCAAAAAGGGGTTGTCTAAATTTTTCATCGGACATCCAGACATCCAGACATCCGGACATCCGGACATCAAGACATCCGGACATTTGGACATCAAGACAAAGTCACCCTTATCCAAAGAGGCACACCATCCCATTTATTTTCCATCGCTCATTTGAAATTTCAAGGAGGCGCCCATTTAAGAGGAGTAAAGCGGACTCTGCTTTTCATCTGGTGCCCCCCTCTCATTGTCGCCCACTCCAGATGATGCCCACCCATGATTCATTCAAATGGAGTCCAAGATAAGTGGAGTTCTCTTATATCATCCAAAATTCAAAGGAGTTATCTTCTATCTACATCCAAAATTCAAAGGGAGGAGTTATCTTCTATCTACTTTTAAATTCAAAGGGAGGAGTTATCTTCTATCTACTTTTAAATTCAAAGGAGGAGATATCTTCATCCAAATTCAAATTCAAATGAAGGATTCAAACCTTTAAAGCTATTTCTTATCCCTTGTTGCCGATCAAGAGATTAAAAATCAGATTTCATGCCAATTAAGAAGGATTAGCGCACATTTTTAAGAAGCTTTCATCCCTCTCAAGTTATCGTCCAAGCCAATTCAAATTTCAAATTCATGGAGGAAGCCAAGAAGCCAAGGAGTATTTAAATTTAAATATAATTTGAATTCAAAGGAGTCCTTTGATATCTTCATGTGTGAAGAACCCTATAAATAGGATCCCATACCCCTTGTAATTAATTATTGATTCATGAAATGAAATGCTGCAATTGTTCTTCCACAAAGCTAGGTTAGGCTTTAGTGATTTTCTCTAAAGGCGGGGAGGTCCTTAAGAGCTCGAGGCAAGGAGGTCCTTAAGAGCTCAAGGTGGTGAGATCTTTGAGTGGAGGTTTTGCCAGATTCGATAAACTGCTACCGATCTTCTTCAAGCTCTATGCAACCAACCCTTCCTTTTTATCATTTTGAATCGATTTACTTCATTCTTAAAGTTTTGTTTGCTTCCTTCTCTATAGATCCCAAGTGTTCAAAGACTTTAGAGGATAGATTCTTTGCTTTCGAACCAAAATCTGACGGTAGATCTGAAATCTGGAGTCCCGATCTTTATCTTGCTACGAGATCTGAGCGACCAAGTAGCTGATCTATCCCGAGTCAAAGAGAATCTCCATTGGAGTAAGCAACCAATCCTTTCTCATTAGATTTGGTAGTTGAAGCATGGAGCCTAATCTTAGATGGTTTTCTAGCTGTCAAGTCCTTATTTTTTATAGCTTACGGATCATATTATGGGTAAGTACTTAGTTACTTTTTTTAATCTCTTTAGTCTATTATGTTTAGTTGCTTTACTACTATGATCATTGCTCTACAAAATATCTTAGACTAAAATTAAATCATCTTACACCATATCACATCGTCCCACATCAGAATAAAGGTCAAGCTTTCATCTCAATTCTCTATGAAAGACTTGGGTGAAGCCTCATTCATACTGGGTATGAAGACTTATAGAGATAGATCTAGATGTTTCTGGGACTGTCCCAATCATGTACATAGATATTATGCTGAAGCGGTTCTGGTGCGAGCACCAGAATCAGAAGAAGACTTCAGGGTTCCATCTGGATCTCTGAATGACCTTGCCCGAAGATTAGGGTTTGTAATAAGGGTTGACCTGGTCAACCAGATTATTTTATTTCATTGAGTCTGCATTTCATTTTGTTGAGTCATGTTGACTCAGTCTAAGTCCAAGTCAAGTCCTGGTTGGCGCCATTCCCTAGGGCATCATTTTTTCTTCCAAGGCCAAATGCAAGTGGACGCCACACTCCCAGCCACACTCCCAGGATCAGTTGGTGCCACATTTCATCCCAGTGTCCCTGGTCCCCATGCCCAAGAGAGCAAGAAAATTTTCTTAGGAGAAGTCAAGGTGCCCACAAGCTACCAAAAGTAACCAAGCTAAAGGAGCAGGGGATTTTTCTTGGAGATGACTTCAAGGTAGGCGCCCACACCTGCTTAAAGTACCTAGCTATGAATGGAAGGAGCCTAGTCTTGGGAAGAAAGACTAGGAGATGAGTATTTTCTTCCAAGAAAGAGCAAGTCATGGAAGGAAAACCCATGACTTAAGGAGAAGAACTAGGAGGTGCCCCACATACCTGCCATATGAAGCCACCACCTTGCATTTGAGGTCGCCCACTCCAAGGAAAGAAGCCTGGTCGGTCAAGGGAAAGTTTTTTCATGCTTAGGATGAATATTTAGTCCCACATGGGAAGTAGTGTAATTTTGTTTCTCTTGCAAGGTCTATATATTGGACCCTTATGTAATCTTTTGATGGGAATGAGTAAATGAAATCTTTTCTTGTGTTGAGCAACCTTGTGTTCTCTTCTTCCGCACTTCTTTGAGTGTTGAGCTCCGTGAGGGAGTAAATCCGGGTTCCATTGGAGCCTTGAGGAGGTGAGAGATCTCCAAAGTTACCAAAACCCTGCCCGCTTTCATCCCGGCCGCCAACCCTAATTTCCTTTCATCATCCTAGCCGCCAACACCCAAATTCCTAAACCCTATTCCCACTTCATTCAAGGCCGCCATCTCCTTCTCTAAGCCACCGCCCACTATATCAAGCCCTAGGTCCTTTTCATCTGCAAGCCGCCGCCCTACCAGCCAAACCCTAAATCCACTCCATCTTCCACCGCCACCTCCATACTCTTCCCTCATCTTCAAAGTTCGAGCAGTCCGGAGCTATCCCAGGTAAAGGTCTCTTCCTTGAGTTTCTTACATCCTTATCTTGTTCTTCATCCTTTCCAGATCCAGAGTACGAGAAGAAGGCCAACTTTGCCATAGGACTATAATCCGAGGATCCATTGTGAAGATACCTCGTCTCCAAGGATCCTACAATCTGCTCGAGAGTGTCCTTCAATTGAAGCAAAGAGAGATATCACACAGTCAGGTATAAAACCTTCTCTTCTCTCTTCGTCTGTTTCTTGAAAGAGGAGTAAACCCTAGGTCTGGGGGTTTCTCAATCCCCAGCATCCTACTTCTTTATTACTCTGATAATCTGCTCTTTTGAATTGTGCTTTCTTTCAGTGCATATTTTCTTTCAATATTAGCTAGCCTTGTTTTTGAGTCAAGCCAACTTCTAACAAAACACAAAAAAAAAAAAAAATAGTCTTAATTTACTTCTGCATTGTATCATCTTATTTGTTCTGCATCAAGTTCAGCATGGAGAATTTCAAAAGGGGCTATCTTTCGAAAGGTCATGGAATTACTCTGTTGGCTCCATCCAGTGATTTTGATGAATAACAAAACATTGAGTGGATATTGTATTCTAATGAGGATTTCAAGTTGTAAGTTTTCAGGAAGAAAGCACCTCAAAATCTCAAAAACTTATGGTGTATGGCACGTAATGGCACGGAGCAATTCTCACAAATCCGGGCATCCTCTTCATTGAAAAAGGGCATCTAAATGTTTAAATATTATGTGTTTATGTATTCAAGAATTTTATTTATGTTTTCGAGGCATTTACACTTGAATCTGAAAGTTTTCAATCTCAAGTGTCGACACCTGGACAGTCAAGTGTCGACACTTCAGCATTTGGTACAGACAAAAATCCTTGGCACGCCAAGTGTCGACACCTATATTCAAGTATCGACACCAAGCATCGATACTTAGGTTCCAAGTATCGACTCAAGGCCTGAGATTTTTGAAAATACAGAACTTTATAATATTGAGGATTTTTGTGTCAAGTGTCGACACCTGTGCATCAAGTGTCGACACTTGAATGTTCAAGTGTCGATACCCAAAGATCAAGTGTCGACACCTGACAGCCAAGTATCGACACCTGACAGCCAAGTGTCGACACTTGTGCAGCCTGACAGCTCTAACGAATCTATTTTTCTGGCTTGCAGAACTTGCTTTTCAAGCTCCAAACGGCTATTTCCAAGGTACCAATGGTCACAAACCATTTTTTGGAAGGTTTTTGGTGTATTTAAGCTCCACCACCTCATTTTAAAGAAAGAGAAGTGAAGAGAAGTGTATTCAAGTGCATTGAAGTCTACTCAAAAGCCAAAAAGCCAATATTCTCTCCATACTTCACATCAAAAGCCTCTTATAGCTTGATTTCATTGAAAAGCCTACAAGATCATCCTTACATCATTCCAAAAAGAGGCACCTTGAAGGAGATTCCAAGGAAGAGTGAAGACAAAGCATCCACTTGAGCTTCAAAGATTCCAATATACTCTTGAAGAGAGTTTGTTGTAGTTTTAAATTACATATCTATTTTTATTGTGATTTGACCTTGCTTTCAAGTGTGTCTTGAAAGAAGGTTATTGTGGTTTGTTGGTGAGCCAAAGGAATAAAACCAACTAGAGTTAACTTTTGAGCCCGAAGACAAAACAAGTGTTAAGGTTTGTTGGTATGCCTAAGTGACAAAACCAACTTAGGTTTTGACTTGTGAGCCTTGTGAAAAACAAGTCGACTCTAATCTAGTGTGGATTATAGTGAAATTCCCAAGGGTGGCTTGGGGAGTGGATGTAGGTGCTAGGTTTGCACCGAACCACTATAAATCTTGTGTTTGTGTGTGATTGCTCTTTTCCTCTCTTGCTCTTTAATTGTTGCTATCATCTTGCATCAAATTTATCATTACTCATAAGCACCACTAGACCTTCATTTTATTGTCTTAATTTTTTAAAAGATCCAATTCACCCCCCCTCTTAGGCTCCATTTCTGGGCAACAAGTGGTATCAGAGCACCGGTACTCTCTTGTAGGTCCAAGGATCTGAGTAAAAGATTATGGTAGCCCCAATAGGAATGGGTATTGTTGAAGGTCAAGCTTCAAACTGACCCCCACTTTTTAATGGCACAAATTACACATACTGGAAGACACGCATGCGCATATTTATACAAGCTCTTGATTGTAATTTGTGGAGAACAATTGTAAAAAGTCCTCATCAGCCTACAATGATGATTAATGGCATTCTCACTCCAAAAATGGAAGATGATTAGGATGAGAATGACATTAAGCAAATTGAGCTTAATGCTAAGGCAATGAACCTTTTATTTTGTTCTCTTGATCCAAGTGAATTTAATAGAATATCAAATTGTCTCTCCGCCAAGGAGATTTGGGATACACTTGAGGTTATCCATGAGGGTACATACAAAGTGAAAACCACTAAGGTCAACATGCTAATTCACACATATGAAATGTTTAAAATGAAACCTACTGAGTCTATCAGTGAGATGTATACTAAGTTCACTAACATTGTGAATGGCATGAGAAGCCTAGGAAAAATTATTTCTAACGGTGAACTTGTGAATAAACTTCTCAGGTTTCTACCAGCTTCATGGGATGCAAAGGTCACTGCCATTGAAGAAGCTAAGGACGTCAACACTCTCCCGCTGGAACAACTGTCGGGCTCTTTAATGACTTATGAGCTCTCCCTCAAACAAAAAATGGAGAGGTGGACAAAAAGAAGAAGGCGATCGCGTTCAAATCTACTACTAGAGAGGACTCAAGCGAAGACTCCGAAGAAGATGACAAAGAAGATGAAATGGGTCTGTTAGCAAGGAAATTCAGAAGGTTCATGAGGAAGAAAAAGTTCAACTACAAAAAGAAACCTCTGAAAGGTGAGCTGAGTAAGGAAAAGGACAAAGAAAAGGAAAAGGAGTAGCCTACGTGTTTTAAGTGTAAAAAACCCTGGCATTTCAAGGTAGACTGCCCCTTGTTAAAGAAAAGCAGAAGAAAGCTGAGAAAGAAAGCCATGATGGCAACCTGGAGTGAAAGTGAAGACTCTAGTTCTGAGGAAGAACAGCAGGAGGTAGCAAACTTCTGTCTGATGGCCGATCAAGAAGAGGTATATTCTGAAACCAAAAATGAATTTACTTTTGCTGAGTTTCATGAGGTTTTTGATGAACTAGTCATAGAATTTCAAAAGTTAAAATCAAAACATAAAGATTTAAAGAAGCAAAACTTGGATCTAGCCAAAATAAATTACAACCTTTCAAATGAAAATGAATGCCTTCTTATACAAAATGAAAAATTAAATGATAAGATTATGGTACTTGAAAAAGAAAGGGATATCTTTAAAAAGAAAAGTGACTTACTTTCAAATGAAAATTTGTCAAAACAAAGCAAAGAAATTTTAATTGAAAACAAAAGATATAAAGAAGAAATCGAAAAACTAAAACCTTTAGTAGAAAAATTTACTTACAGTTCTGAAAAATTGAATTTACTCTTAAATAACCAAAGAGCAGTATTTGACAAAGCAGGATTAGGATTCAGAACTCATAAGAAACAAAAACTCTTTAAAAATTTCTTTGTGCCTGCATCTTCATCCATTACTTGCTATACTTATGGTATCAAAGGACATAAATCTTATATGTGCAACAATAGATAATTAAATAACACTAAGAAAGTTTGGGTTCCAAAAGGAACCAATGCCACTAACCAAAAAGGATCCAAGATGGCTTGGGTACCTAAAGTCTCCACTTGATCTTTATTGCAGGTATGCCTTGCAACCAATAAGAGAAGGATCCACTTGATAGCGGTTACTCAAGGCATATGACAGGAGATGTGGAGCAGTTCTCATTACTCACATATCAAAATGGTGGCAATGTAACTTTTGGTGATTTTAAAGGGCAAAATTATCGGTATTGGTAAAATTATCGGTTGCTCAAGGCAATGTGACTTATATTGATAATGTTTTATATGTTGATGGTTTAAAACATAACTTGCTTAGCATTAGTCAATTTTGTGACAAAAATTTTAAAGTTGTTTTTGAATCTTGTTTGTGCATTGTTTCTAGTCTAGATGACAATGGCATTAAGTTCATTGGTCATAGGCATGGCAATATTTATATGGTTGATCTTGATGATCTCCCTATTCAGAAAGGTCAATGTCTAGTAGCAATGGAAGCCAAGATCTATGAAACTAGTTGGCTTTGGCATCGTAGACTAGGACATGCAAGCATGCATTTAATTTCAAAACTTAGCAAAAAGAATTTGGTAAAGGATTTGCCTAAACTCAATTTTGAAAAAGATAAAATTTGCAGTGAGTGCATGTCAACTTGGAAAACAAACAAAATCATCTTTCAAACCAAAAGGAGTGATCTCTACATCTAGACCTTTGGAATTGCTTCACATGGACCTCTTTGGACCAACTAGAACATCTAGTTTGGGAGGTAAGAAGTATGGTCTAGTCATTGTAGATGATTTCTCACGATTTACATTGTTCATGTTTTTAGCACATAAAGATGAAACGTTTTCTGAATTTATTAGATTTCACAAAAGAGTTTTGAATGAAAAAGGTGTTTCAGTAGTATCTTTAAGAAGTGATCATGGAACCGAATTTGAAAATGTCAATTTTGATAAATTCTGTATTGAAAATGAAATTCATCACAATTTTTCTGCACCTAGGACACCTCAACAAAATGGGGTAGTAGAAAGAAAAAATAGAACTCTTGAAGAAATGGCACACACCATGCTTTGTGAAAATGATTTACCTAGATTTTTTTAAGGCAGAAGCCATAAATACTGCATGCTATATTTTAAATCGAGTTTTAATTCGACCAATTTTAAAGAAAACCCCTTATGAGCTTTGGAAGGGTAGAAAACCTTCAATTCGTTATTTTCATGTTTTTGGATGCCGTTGTTTCATCTTAAACAATGGTAAAGATAATTTAAGTAAATTTGATGCCAAATCAGATGAGGGAGTCTTTCTAGGCTACTCCATATATAGTAAGGCATATAGGGTCTTCAACAGAAGAACACTTGTTGTTGAAGAATCCATACATGTGGTATTTGATGAAACTAACCAAAAATCTTCAAGAAAAGAAGATATACTTTTTGATGAAATAGGTAGCAAGAAAACTGAAGAAATAAACAACAATGAAGGGCTTACCAAGGAACAGAACGATGATCAAAACACTGAAGGAGATCAAGCACAAGGTGATGAAAATACATCAACTGTTGATCCATTACCAAAAGAATGGAGGGTATGCTCTTGGACACCCAAAAGAACTAATTATAGGTGATCCATCTAAAGGTATAAGTACTCGATCATCCCTTAGAAATATTTGTGATTACTTAGCTTTTGTGTCTCAAATTGAACCTAAAACTATTGAGGAAACTGAATGTGATAGTAATTGGATAAATGCTATGCAAGATGAACTTAATCAATTTAAAAGGAACAATGTTTGGACACTAGTGGATAGGCCTTCAAAGATATCAATTATTGGTACAAAATGGGTTTTTCGAAATAAACTTGATGAAAATGGAATAGTAATTAGAAATAAAGCTAAACTAGTTGCCAAAGGATACAATCAGGAGGAAGGGATAGATTTTGATGAAACCTTTGCTCCTGTGGCTAGACTTGAGGCAATTAGGCTATTGTTGGCTTTTTCTTGCTTCATGAATTTTAAACTATATCAAATGGATGTTAAAAGTGCCTTTTTAAATGGATTAATTGAAGAAGAAGTTTATATTGAGCAATCCCCTAGTTTTGAAAATTATGAATTTCCAAATCATGTTTATAAACTTCATAAAGCTTTATATGGATTGAAACAAGCTCCAAGAGCTTGGTATGATCGTTTAAGCTCTTTTTTGCTGAAAAATGATTTTACTAGAGGTAATGTAGATAAAACTTTGTTTTTAAAGAAAAAGAATGATGATCTCTTAGTAGTACAAATCTATGTATATGATATAATATTTGGTGCTACTAATGAATCTCTTTGTCAAGATTTTGCAAGATTAATGCAAGATGAGTTCGAGATGAGCATGATGGGAGAACTGAATTTCTTTCTCGGACTCCAAATAAGGAAAACCAAAGAGGAGATCTTCATCAACCAAACAAAATACACAAAAGAAATACTCAAAAAGTTTGGGATGGAGAACACTAAGCCTTTAGGTACCCCTATGAACTCTACATGTATAAGTACAAGGATGAATCAGGTAAGTCTATAGACCAAAAATTATATCATGGCATGATTGGTTCATTGTTATATCTTACTGCCAGTAGGCCAGATATCATGTTTAGTGTCTGTATGTGTGCTAGAAATCAGTCTGATCCTAAAGAGTCTCATCTTTTGGCTGTTAAACACATACTTAGATATCTATCTGGCTTAATTAAAATTGGTTTATAGTACTCTAGAGATTCTTCATTTGATTTAATTGCTTATTCTGATGCTGACTTTGCTGGGTGTAAACTTGATCGTAAAAGTACTATTGGAACCTGTCAGTTTCTTGGAGTAAATTTGATCTCTTGGAGTAGCAAGAAACAGAACTCAGTTGCTCTATCTACTACGGAAGCCGGAATATATAGCAGCTGGAAGCTGTTGTGCTCAAATCCTCTGGATCAAACAACAACTCAAAGATTTTGGCATTAAACTAACTAAGACACTTATAAGATGTGACAATACTAGTGCAATCAACCTATCTAAAAATCCTGTGCAACATTCAAGAAGTAAACACATTGAAATAAGACATCATTTCATAAGAGATCATGTACAAAACTCTAATGTAATTCTTGATTTTGTTTGTACTGATGATCAGTTACCAGATGTGTTAAACCAAGCCTTTGAGTGAGGATAGGTTCTGTCTAATTAGAAGAGAGTTAGGTGTCATTGATCCATTCTCCTAAAACTCTCTTAGTATCAATTATACCTAAATCCTAGAACTCAAAACCTATTGTTTAAAGCCCCAAAGTTTTATCGAAATATTTTCTATTTTTTTCCAGATTTTCTATATTTTTTGGCCAAGTGTCGACACTTGGAAATTGTCAAGTGTCGACACTTGACACATACGAAGTGTCGACACTTGCGAAACAGATTTTGTTTTTAAAAGGCCCGAACAAGGGTTTTGTATTTTTCTTTCCCCCGCCGATTTCTTGCAACAGTGGTCCCTCTGTCCAAATCCTTCCTTCTACTCTCTAATCCATCACAAATCAGGTATTTCCCCCTTCTAATTTTATCTTATTTTTCCTCATTTTTGGTTTTGTCGATTTCGAACCAAACAACCGTGATTTGGGTTTTTCGAGTATTTTTCATGAATCTAACCAGATTTTTGCATGTTTTAGTGGATTTCTAAAACTCCATTTGAGGGAATAGTGATTTAAACTTATTTTTCTCGAATTTCCCTCATCTTTTGGCCATTTTTCACCCACTTTTCGTAAAAAATACTGTTTTATTAATTTTGGCCAAAATAATTTGGATTTTCATCTAAATTAAATATACTAAATATATTTATTGATGATTTA
The DNA here is from genome assembly GCA_021397845.1 of Areca catechu. NCBI lineage: Eukaryota > Viridiplantae > Streptophyta > Magnoliopsida > Arecales > Arecaceae > Areca > Areca catechu. The sequence continues at coordinate 121,829,195 of CM038043.1, forward strand.
GAAAGGTTTTTCGTGATATATTTGCGACATTTTTATCTATTTGCTAAAACCCTAAGTGTTTAGACCCAAATCCCATGGTTTTTCATTTTTAGACCTTACAAAAATTATTTTTCCAAAGATTCAAATGTGTTCTACCAAACAAAAATATTTTCTACAAATATTGTTCGGAAGTTTGTCTTTTAATCAAAATATATTTTCTACAAATATTATTTTTACAATTTTTCAAACGTTGTTGATTCTAGTTTTCAAAACCTATCTGAACATTTTTCTAATATCAACCTGTAGCCAGTCCCTTGTTCTAAGCCTTTCTTCCTTTTTCCCTGGTCAGTTAGCTGTAATGGGTCCTAAGAGGAGACTTGTAGTTAGGGAGAGGCCCAGTCGTGGTGTTGAGAGGAGGTCGAAGGCTAGATTTGATACAGCACAGCCGAGCAGTACAGCCACACCGAGCTCCCCCCTGCAGAGAGGATGGCAGGGAAGTTAGTAGCTTCAGGGAGGAGAGTCGACTTGTAGTATTTCGATAGGCACCACTTCAGCATTCGACAGGTACTCACTGATGCAGGACTAGTACCATTCTACACCATGTAGGAGAGGTACTATCCTCACTAGAAGTTTTATGGTGCATTGGACTGTCGACAACTACTATGGACAACATCAGTCAGGGGTATTCAGATTTCATTGACTGATGAGCTTCTGAGCTGTGTATGGGAGATACCCCGGAGAGGAGTCTGTGCCTTTTCAGTGGATGATAGAGAGGCGGCATTTAGGTGCATCCTTGAGAGAGAGGACGTTCGAGGTATATCAGTAGTTACCGTGAACCAGTTGTCATTAGAGATACACCTTTTACACCATATCACTGCATGGATCCTACTACAGAAGACTGGGAGATTTGACTTCATCATCGAGAGGGAGTTGATGGTGATGACGAGTCTGATTGAGAGGAGGCAGATAGATATTCCGTCCCTGATGCTCACTCAGATGTATGATGCTGCTACTCTGCACCGACACTGTTTACCATACGGCATGGCACTGACCCGACTTTTCAGAGCGTGTGGAGTATCATTGGAGGGAGAGATCCCCAAGGAGATACTACACACAGATGTATACGACGAGAGGTCATTGCACCGGATGGGATACAGGTTAGTTGGAGGTCGATGGGTTCGCAGAGAGTCTGGCCAGGAGCCAGATGAGGAGGACGAGATTCGAGAGGTTGAGGCTGGACCATCTGAGCCAGCAGTTTTTCCTCCAATCGATATCCCATTGACACAGATAGAGCACTTGTCTCCTGACACTTCAGCTCCTCCACCACCATCTACAGGACTATCTTTTGAGGAGCATGCCAGAGCAAGTTCACAGAGATCAGAGGTGAGGTGACTCAGCTACGTAGCGAAGTCGAGCTTCTACGAGCACATACTACCTCGGAGCATGCTGAGATTCGCAGATCCATGGAGGAGGGATTCTCTCGCATTGAGAGTCTGTTGAGATCCCTTATACCTCCGGCAGCCCCTGCACTTGCATGATCTGACGATGATGACGATGATGATGATGATGGCGATCACCAGAGCGACCATGCTGATTATGCTGAGGGTGGTGATTAGGATATTGATCGAGATACAGAGGTAGTGGGCAATGACAGCGACAGTGTTGGCAGTGCCAATGCTTATGAGGTGGTCAGTCGAGATCCTCCTACTACACCAGCTCCTACTACCGCCTTGGTTGATTCCACACCGGACCTTATTACGCCAGCTGATCGTCTTTCACCTCCTTCCACTAGATCATCTAGGGTTGTACCCGCCTTTGGTCCTTCCAGCCGCACTAGGAGTCGTAGAGCTTTAGCACCTCCTAGGGCATTAGCCACTAGATCTAGGATCAGTGCTCCTTTCAATCTTGATGGTTCCATCTGATGAGGATTAGCCTCATAGATGTCTGTTTTAGCTCTTATGTTATATGTTTGATATTTATTTGACTCTGATGATATATGTATGTTTCAGCTTTTGATGATGACTCAGCAAATTTTGTACTGAAAACTTATCTTATATATATATATTTCTGTTCAGTACTCTTTATTTGTGCTTCAATGAATCAATTTACTATTTTTTGGCTCTGATACTCTTTGATATTAGCATAATTTTGACTATGATATGTGTTTCTCTACTATCTTTTTGTCTCCATGCTCATTGTGAGAGGGAGGAAAAATTCCACATTCTAATGATTGACAAAAAGGGGGAGAAAGAGTATTGATTTTATTGATGTATAAATTTGTTGAGAAAAAGGTGTTTATTCATAAATTTGTTGAGAAATTGTATTGATTGTGTTGATTTTTCACCTTGTAAGAATCTTTGAAGTATACCTTAATAAGAAGTATCTAATTAAGGGGGAGATTGATTCTTCCTAACCATGAAGTTTTGCCACTCTAATGGACTTAAATTCAAATTCAAAAATTAAATGGTTAAAGTTTGAAATATGTTGTCTTTTTACTCAAGATTTTGTTATCATCAAAAAGGGGGAGATTGTTGGCTCCACCCAGTGATTTTGATGAATAACAAAACATTGAGTGCATATTGTATTCTAATGAGGATTTCAAGTTGTGAGTTTTCAGGAAGAAAGCACCTCAAAATCTCAAAAACTTATGGTGTATGGCACGTAATGGCACGAAGCAATTCTCACAAATCCGGGCATCCTCTTCATTGAAAAAGGGCATCTAAATGTTTAAATATTATGTGTTTATGTATTCAAGAATTTTATTAATGTTTTCGAGGCATTTACACTTGAATCTGAAAGTTTTCAGTCTCAAGTGTCGACACCTGGACAGTCAAGTGTCAACAATTCAACATTTGGCACAGAAAAAAATCCTTGGCATGCCAAGTGTCGACACCTATATTCAAGTGTCGACACCAAGTGTCGACACTTAGGTTCCAAGTGTCGACTCAAGGCCTGAGATTTTTGAAAATACAGAACTTTGTAATATTGAGAATTTTTGTGTCAAGTGTCGACACCTGTGCATCAAGTGTCGATACTTGAATGTTCAAGTGTCGACACCCAGAGATCAAGTGTCGACACCTGACAGCCAAGTGTCGATACTTGCAACTTGACAGCTCTAACGGATCTATTTTTCTAGCTTGTAGAACTTGCTTTTCAAGCTCCAAACGACTATTTCCAAGGTACCAACGGTCACAAACCATTTTTTGAAAGGTTTTTGGTGTATTTAAGCTCCACCAACCTCCTTTTAAAGCAAGAGAAGTGAAGAGAAGTGTATTCAAGTGCATTGAAGTCTACTCAAAAGCCAAAAGCCAATATTCTCTCCATACTTCACATCAAAAGCCTTTCCAGCTTGATTCCATTGAAAAGCCTACAAGCTCATCCTTACATCATTCCAAAAAGAGGCACCTTGAAGGAGATTCCAAGGAAGAGTGAAGACAAAGCATCCACTTGAGCTTTAAAGATTCCAATCTACTCTTGAAGAGAGTTTGTTGTAGTTTTAAATTACATATCTGTTTTTATTATGATTTGACCTTGCTTTCAAGGGTGTCTTGAAAGAAGGTTATTGTAGTTTGTTGGTGAGCCAAAGGTTATTGTAGTTTGTTGGTTAACCAACTACGGTTAACTTGTGAGCCCAAAAATAAAACAAGTGTTAAGGTTTGTTGGTAAGCCTAAGTGACAAAACCAACTTAGAGTCGACTGTAATCTAGTGTGGATTATAGTGAAATTCCCAAGGATGGCTTGGAAAGTGGATGTAGGTGCTAGGTTTGCACCGAACCACTATAAACCTTGTATTTGTGTGTGATTGCTCTTTTCCTCTCTTGTTCTTTAATTGTTGCTATCATCTTGCATCAAATTTATCATTACTCACAAGCACCACTAGACCTTCATTTTATTGTCTTAATTTTTTAAAAGACCCAATTCACCCCCCGTCTTGGGCTCCATTTCTGGGCAACATACTCTTTCCAAGAAGGATTGTGCAACAACACCTAAGAAAAAAGAGCGTATGAGTAGAATTCCATATGTTTTAGTAGTGGGTTCTATTTTGTATGCTATGCTATGTACTAGACCAGACATGGCAAACTTACTAAGGGTAGTGAGCAGATACCAGTCTGATCCAGGTGAAGCTCATTGAAAAATTGTTAAGAACATCCTTACATATTTGAAAAATACTAAAGGACCAATGGCTTATGGAGATTCTGACTTAAAACTTGTGGGATACAATGACTCCAGTTTTTAGTCAGATAGAGATGATAGTAAGAGTATGTCTGATTTTTTGTTTACCCTTTATGGTAGAGCTGTCTGTTGAAAAAGTTCTAAGTAGCATATAGTGGCTGATTTTATTTGCAAGGCAGAGTATATTTGTAGCATTGGATGCAGCAAATGAGGCTGTGTCATTGCGGAACTTCCAAGGCGAGCTGGGAGTGGCACCCTCCTTGGATTGACTAATTACGGTGTATTGTGATAGCACTGGAGCCATAGCTCAAGCCAAAGCACCAAAATCACATTTGCAGACCAAGCACATTCTATATTGTTATCACCTTGTCTGGGAGATCATTGAACAAGGTGACATCGAGCTTTTGAAGATCGATGGAAAAGATAACTTGGCCGACCCCTTCACTAAAGCCGTTGGAATTCAAGAGTTCGATGACTGTAAATGGAAGATGAGAATTAGATGTTGAGTCTCAGGTGGTGCATCCAAGGTTTCAGGAGGCCAAGGTTTAGGTCTTGGTCTAGTCCATCATGGTTACACATGATATATCTAGGGCTAGGAATAAGTCCAGGATGAGTCCTAGATATTAGACTGAGTTTTGGTCAGTCTGGATATTAGAGCTAGCTCAGTTCTGGTTTGAGTTGACTCTAATTGTTGGCACGACAGGGTAGCAGGGAAAAGTTCTATTAAGAGTCGGCTCGGTATTGCTGCGAGTCGGCTCGGTTGCTTCGAGTCAACTCGATTCTATGGGATTCATCTCGGTTACACAGACAGGTAAAATAGTGTTCTGGAAGAGCCAACTTGAGGTTTAAGAGTCGACTCGTGGGTCCTGAGTGCTGTCTGCTGCAAGGAGCCGACTCGTGGGGTTCGAGCTAACTCGGATGATGAGATTCTTTGAATCACGTGTTGCCATGCTGGGAAGTTTTTGGGGGGTCTTGGTTCCATGTGAATGGGGAGTATATATATGTATATGGGACGGTTAGTTGGTTGGAGAGGTCAGTCTATAATAGTCCAAGAAAATCGATCAAGTAAGAGAACCCTCATTTTCTTCCAAATCTTGTTCTTCCTCCTCTCCCTCTTCCTCTCACATTCTTCTCTACCAATCCATGGTTTGTTTGATCTCCATTTGACCTGAATCATATCGCATCCTTGGTGGATCGCTGGAAGAAGGTCTTCACGCTCCTAGATCACTTTCACAGGGTGAGGTTTTGCCGGATCTCTACTTCGATAATTTGGTATCAGAGCAGGGGTTGCATGAGAGTAGGAAGATCTCTACATCCAAGAAGTGCTAGAAGGTAAGATCTAGTACACTTTTTGAAACTTGATTGTGGTAATGGCATCAAGTAGTTTCAAGGTGGATTTTGAGAAGTATGATGGCAAGAGAAATTTTACTCTATGGCAACAAAAGGTAAAAGGCTTGCTGGTTCAACAGGGGATCAATAAGGTCTTGGTTAGAGAAAGACCAGAAAAGATCAGTGTTGAGGATTGGGAAGAGTTAGAAGAGATCATTTTCAGCACCATCAGAATGTGTTTGGTAGATCAAGTTTTGCCGGAGGTTAGTATGGAGACTATGGCATAGGGTCTTTGGTTGAGATTGGAGAACACATATATGGGCAAGAACATGACTAACAAGCTATGGTTCAAGAAGCAGCTGTATAGTCTGAGAATGCTTGAAGGAGGAGACCTCATTGCTCACATTCAGAGATTCAATCAGGTATGTTCTGAGGTGATGAGTCTGGATGTGAAAATTGATGAGGTGGATCGGGCATTGTTGCTGTTGTTGGAGTTTTGAATCAAATGAGCAGAGGGAGAATATCTGCAAAGGAAGTCCTAACTCGGAGGTTCTTGCTGTGAATGAAAGGCAAGGAAGACCAAAGGAAAGGGTTAGGGAGAAATCAAAGGGAAGATCATAGTTCAAGGCAGTAAGAAGGGCTTGAAGTGCTACAAATGTCATCAGCATGGTCATTTCAAAAGAAATTGCCCTCTTTGGAAGACCGAGAAAGGGAAGGCCAACACTAGTGGTGCAGGTATATTTGAAGGTAGTAGAGAAGATGTATTGATAGCTTCAGATGGATCTGTTGATTTGGGTAATACTTGGATGTTGGATTCAGCATGCTCTTTTCACTATACATCATATAAGGAGTAGTTTTATACCTATGAAAGGTCTAATAGAGGTAGTATAAGCCTTGGTGATGATCACCCTTGTCCGGTGGCGGGAGTTGGCACCATTAGGATAAGAATGCATAATAGAGTGATAAGGACTCTGTCAAATGTCAAACATGTGCCAGAATTAAAGAAAAAATTGATTTCTTTGGGCTACTTGGAAGAGCAGGGTTATGCCTTCAGTTGCCAAGCTGGTAGTAGATGTTTGAGGATAACCAAGGAAGCTTTGGTGGTGATGAGAGGAAGAAGATTGAGTAATAATCTATACAAAATGGAAGGCTCAGTGGTGAATGATAGTACAGAGGTGCTTGCAGCGGCACAAGATGAGCAACTTGCATACAAGTTGTGGCACTATCGGATGGGTCACTTAAGTGACCGAGGGCTCAATGAATTAAGTAGAAGAAGAAATCTTCCAGTACTAAAGAAGGATGGAAATGACCTATGTGAGCCCTGTATTTATGGCAAACAGCATAGGGTAAAGTTTGCTAGTGGTACCAAGTAGAGTGAAGATGTTTTGGAACTAGTTCACTCGGATGTATGGGGACGTGCACCTATTTTATCCAGAGATGGAGCAAGGTATTTTGGTACCTTCATTGATGACTTCTCCAGAAAATTATGGGTGTATCTAATGAGAGAAAAATCAGAGATATTTGCATGGTTCAAAGCTTGGAGGGATGAAGTAGAGAAGGAGACAGGAAAACATATGAAGTGCCTTCGATCTGATAATGGTGGAGAGTACTCTAGTAAAGAGTTCAGGAGTTACTGTGAGGAAAATGGAATCAAATGCTATTACACGGTAAGGATGACCCCATAATAGAATGGTGTTGCGAAAAGGATGAATCGGACCCTTTTGGAGAAGGCAAGGAGTATGAGACTGCAGTCATCACCGCCAAAAATCTTTTGGGGTGATGCTATTACTCTATCATGTTTTCTTGTAAACAGGCCTCCTCATTATAAGCTGGATGGAGGACTTTCAGAGGAAGCTTGGAGTGGGAAGAAGGTGGAGCTTAGTCACTTGAAGGTGTTCGATTGCCCGGCCTATGCACATGTGGAGGCAACTGAATGAAGTAAGTTAAACCCTAAGTCAAAGAAGATGATCTTCATCGGTTATCCACGGGGAGTTAAGGGTTACCTACTATGGGATCCATAGTCTCAAAAGGCAATGGTCAGTAGGGATGTCATATTTAATGAAAAGAGCATCTTGGGGAGATCGTGAAGTATGGATGAAATTGCAACTTCAAAGGTGAACAGTAGTGAATGTCCTTCACAGGTGGAGGATAGGCCATCTACATCAACTGGTAAGGGTGTTTCAATTGAGGTGGAGTTAGGTGGGAAAGGTCCCCTTATGATGAAGGATCAGAAAAGAAAATTAGTCGTTCAAAGTGAAGTGCAGGAACTAGTACAAGAACAGCCACAAACAGAAGACTTGCAGCACAGTGCAAGGGGAGTAGCATTGCATAAACCTTAGCGCATAATCCGGAAGCAGATAAGATATGGCATGGATGAGAATATTTCTTATGCTCTCATATCTATGAATGGAGATCCAAAAACATTCAAGGAGGCCATGGAAAGTCCTAATAAAGAATCATGGATACAAGGCATAATGAAATAGATAGAATCTCTTAGGAGGAACAAGACATGGCAGCTGGTGGATCTACCTAAAGAAGCTCATACTATTGGCTCCAAATGGGTGTTCACAAAGAAACTTGTACCTTCAGAGCAAGGTGGAGTGAGATATAAAGCAAGGTTGGTTGCAAAAGGATACTCACAAAGGGAAGGAGTTGACTACACTGAGATATTTTTTCCTATGGTATGCCATACTTCAAATTGGGTGTTGTTGTTATTGGTGGCAGAACATGGTATGGAATTGGAGCAGATGGAAGTGAAGACAGCTTTCTTACATGAAAATCTGGAAGAGAAGATCTATATGAAGCAACCGATGGCTTCCTTGAGATTGGACAGGAGGACAAGGTATGTCTACTCCAGAGGTCACTGTATGGTTTGAAGCAGTCACCTTATCAATGGTATCAGAGATTTGATACTTTTGTTTTAAGCCATGGATTTCTTAGGTGTGAACATGACTATTGTATGTATGTTAAAGATATGGATATTGATAACGCTTTGTATCTACTTCTGTATGTCGATGACATATATCAGCTAGCAGAAGTATGAGAGCTGTGAAAGAGCTGAAAAGAGCATGATCTGAAGAATTTGATATGAAGGATTTGGTCCAGCTCAAAAAATCCTTGGAATGGAGATTTGCAGGAATAGAAGCAAGGGGATACTGAAAGGGATATGCCCTACAAGCCAATCTATGTTGTATCTCCCAAACCATTGTAATTGACAATATTCTAATAAAGGCATTATTTTTCATCATACGCTGTGTTTATATTATATGATGAACCCCATAGATTAGGGCTATGATTTTAGGGTTATGATGAGATCATACCAGTGAGACCTAAAGTCTTAAAACCTTAACCTAAAATATTCCTAGTCAAAGGAACACTGAGTAGGGGATCAGGGTTTTCCGGTAAGACTAGCACATCCCATGTATACTGGAAAGGGTGACTGCTCTCACAGTCACTTGTGTATGACACTAATACTGGGATGTGGGTGCTCATTGGAGAATGAGTTCACTGATATGATCCAACTTGAGAACATCTAATGGAGTCTTAGCTACATGTCAATAGAAGGTTCTCATAGTGAGAGTGGTACAAGTAATCCTTTGACCTGAGACTGCCATAAGTACCTTATGTACATGAACCCAAGCTTTGGTTCAATCCTAATCATGACACTGAGTCATGCACAGGATTGATACTGGGAATGGTGAATTGGATATGAAGGTAATGAGTAGGTCAACAAGGAATCGATCACTCTTAGTAAGAGGAGAATGCATCCAGCTAGTTAACAATCGGATGATGATTCAGGGAATCTTTGATCAAAGTAAAGATATTAGAGATGGTTTCTAATATCAAGATAATTGAATCATCAATATAAGATTGATCTAGAAATAAATATAATATTGGATTTGATATATATCCATATCCATAGTTATATTTTGGGTGCAGGCTGATCGAAAGATTTAATTGAACGGTAACTCTCTACTGAAGGGTAGTTTTGGTATTTTACCAGAATTTCCATATCTTCCGGGTAGACATGACACGTTGCTAGACGTCAATCTTGTCTTGTGGGTTGATCAAATTTTAGGAAGAGTCCTAATTGATCAAGTCGGGAAAGCCCGGTTTGACCTAAATCGATTAGAAAGAGTTCTAATCAAATTAGGTCAACTTGTATTCGAACCCACTGCTGGTTAGATGTGGAACCCAATGGGTCAGACACTTAAGAGGATTGATCAAGAGTTTAATTTGTGATTAAATCATCTTTGCAGGATAACACTCTAGCAGGTGTTGCAAACCCTAGCTTCTATTCGAATCAGATTCGAATTAGGGTTCCAGATTGGTTCAATTTAGGTTCTAATTGGATCTAATTAGACCCTAATTGAGTTTATAGGGATTATGGCTAATCCAATTGGCTAGCCATGTAACTAGGCTAGCCTCCCCACCCGCCCCCTTGCAAATGGACTCTTGGCGTGCCATTTGGAGGAGTCCATGGGCGCATGGACTCTTGGCGTGCCCACTTAATTCTCCAATGAATTAAGATGGGGCGGCTTCATTTCTCACTATTAGCGCCTCACATGTGTCCCCTTGGATGGGAATCCAATGGCTGGAAGATTTTTAAGAAAGACAAAAGGCACTGACTCTTCCCGGTTGCGCGAAATAACATCTCTTCGGAGACCGAAACATCGCGATTCCCTTCTTCTGGAATTTCATGACTTTTCTTTTAGGAAAAGCCGTGAGTTTTAATCTGGAAGGGCGTGAGAAGGTGGGAAGGGGGCGTGAGAAATATGGAAGACCGTGAGAAATATTTTTACAGAGAGTTGTGTTCTTTTGAAAAGGCACCTTTTTGTAATCTATTTAAGGAACAGAGACTTCGGGTGATTGATGTATGTATGACAAAGGTTTTATTTTTCTTTTCTTTCCAGGAGACTGATTCCTCCTTAGCTTGTTTGTGACACAGAGAGTTTCCTTTTTACAGAGTTCTCTTCTCTATTGAAACTCAAGTCTAAAACAAGAGATGGAAGAATCTCTCGATCGGTAAAAGAAAAGAATTACTACTCTGTTTCTATTTCCTTTTACATTAAGACATTAGTATCTTAAATCCTCCTCCTCCTTCAAGACAAGAGTTTTATTCTTAGGACAAGATCTTAAGAAAGGGAGAGGAAGAAGAAAGAAAGGAAGTAAGGAGTCCCTACCGTGGAGTTTTAAAGCCATAGTCCTCTTGAGTTCTAGGATAAGAATTCAAGTGAAGGAATTTTGAAGAAGCTAGCATCTTGATCAATCTTCTTGTGGATCACCATTGGAGGGTGGACATTTGGATGCCTGGTGAATTCAAAAGGGGCATTCAACATCAAGTTTTGATTCTACATCAAAAATTGGATGCGTTAACAGGTTGGTGCCCTAATTCTAACAATGTAAGTTTGCATGTTTAATATATGTTTTAATCCTGAATAAGGAGATCATGGCTAAGGGTTTATGGTACAAATTTCATCATTTTTGAAATTATTTTTCACAATGGTGCACCGGATTCCCAACAGTGGTATCAGAGCAACCCTTTTTACAGTTAAAACATATGAAATTATTTATATGTGTTTTTGTTGTAGTGTCGCATGTTAGGGTTTTAAACCCTTGAATGCTGATACACTTAGCATATTTATGGGATGCATGTATGATAATTTATGTTATATGTGTGTCACTAATTAGGGTTTTTCACTCAAACCCTAATTATTATAGAGATATGTTTAGTTTTGAAGTCATCATTATGCCTTGGCATAATGGTGGATCCATTATGTGGTAAATGGTTGTCCTAGTATGATGACACACTTAGCACATATTTCTTTTGATTATGATATGTTCTATAAGAATGTGCTGGCAATTTTATAAAACCCTCCTCTTAAAAAATTATATTAAGTCATAGTATATTTAACTAATAAGCATCACTAGTCATGATGAACAATTGATCATTCGGTGTCTAGAAAGTTGGTTCTGGGAAGGTAAAGAGAATTGTGGCTTTTAATTGGTTCCGTTGACTGACCCGGCCAATTTTTATTGGTGTCTAGGAAAGCAACGGGGGGACTCCCACATCTCTTCCACTTGCCTGGCTGATTTGATTATATTTAAATCTTGACTAAAATGCTTAGTGTTAAAAATACTATATATTGGCTTTCCTTCATGCTTGATCATTATTGTGTTATGAACCATATTAGGTTTGTTGTGTTATCTGCAAGACCTAATATGGTGATTGACATAATACTAGTCTAGTGCATAGATATGCTTACAGTATATTCAGTATAATGCTTTGTTGTGTTATCTGCAAGGGCATTATATTTGAGTACTAACTGTATTGAAATGAAAGGGTCTTGACTTAACTAGAACATTATGGTTTGTTGTGTTTTCTGCAAGACTAATAATGTTCTAGAGGCCAAGTTACTTCTTGAAAATTATGAGATATAATTGGAAGAGTTTCCTACTTTTGAGCTTGTAAAAGATTTGTTGTGTTATCTGTAAGATCTTTTATAAGTTATTAGGATCTCAATCTCACTAAGAAAAATTGATCAGGGTACTTCTCGATTATCATAGTGAGGGCTATAATTTTTGATAAAATAGTGGGAGACATAATTAAATTGAAGACCTAATTTAATTATGTAAGTCATTTCATGGTTGTTTGCTTATATATTGTTCTTTATTAAATGTAGATAAATGGCATCTTCATTATCACTGCAAAGTATCTTAGATACCAACAAACTGACTGGTCCAAACTATGTGGACTGGTTGAGAAATTTAAAGATTGTACTGAGTTCAGAAAAACTTTCTTATATTCTTGATACCACAAGTCTTAATCCACTAGGGGATGATGCCACAGAGAAAGATATGGCCACATACAAAATGTGGCAGAATGACTCCCTCACTATCAAGTGTATCATACTGGCCTCTATGACCAATGAGTTACAGAGACAGCATGAAAGCATGGATACTGATACTCAATCCATAATGCTCAATTTAAAAGAGCTTTATGGAGAACAAAGCACAACTGCTAGATACGAAATATCTAAGCAGTTATTCCGTGCTAGGATGATAGAGGGAACATCCGTTCAGGATCATGTTCTGAAGGTAATTGACTTAATCACCAGATTGGGTCAATTAGGTTTTATCATGAATGGGGAGTTAAATCAGGATTTAATCCTGCAATCACTCTCAGAGTCATTTTCTCAGTTTGTCTTGAATTATCACATGAACAAACTGAACACTTCCTTGCCTGAGCTGTTAAATATGTTAAAAATAGCAGAGAGCCACGTTAAGAAAGAAAAGGCTCCACTACTTCTTGTTGATAAGACCAATAAGAAGAAATCAGGCAAAAAGGGTTTAATAGGAGGCTAAAACCCTAAGGGTGGCATCAATAAGAATAAGAAAGGAAAGAAGGCCTCAAAACAGTCAACCTGTTTCTTTTGCGGCAAAGCGGGACATTGGAAAAGGAATTGCAAGGCTTACCTTGCAATTGTGAAGCCTGGTGCGTCAGATGCACCAAAAGGTATGTATGAGATACAAGCTAAATTGACATTAAATTCGTCTATATCAAATACTTGGGTATTGATACCACATGTGGTTACCATATATGCAAATCTTTGCAGGACCTCCACAAGCTTAAAGTTTGAAGGAAGGTGACTTCAATCTCTACGATGCTAGTGGTGATATCATCCTAGCAGAAGCTGTCGGGACCTATATTCTGAAGTTACCTTCAGGGAAGATCTTGGAGTTAGAAAATTGTTATTATATGCCTAAGATTATTAGGAACATTATATCTATTCCTTTGTTATTAAAACAAGGATATGTAATGGATGTAACGAGCACTGGTTGCTCGATAATGTTGTCTAATAAAATTATTTGTTCTGGCATATTTAGCAATGGGCTCTTAACTCTTTCTTCCAATGATAGTGTTTTTCATGTCAATAATAAAAGAAAAAGAAAAGACTTTAATGATACTTTACTTTGGCATCATCAACTTGGTCATGTTAATGAGTCTAGGATAAGCAAGTTATACAAGAAAAAATTCCTTGATCCTTATGAGTATGAATCATTAGGAACTTGCGAATCATGTCTCATGGGTAAGATGACCAAGACTCCATTTACTGGACATGGAGAAAGGTCAACTGAGTTATTAGGACTTATACGTACTGATGTATGTGGTCCAATGACAACTCAGGCCAGAGGTGGATACTCATATTTTATCACTTTTACAGATGATTTATCTAGATTTGGATGTGTGTATCTTATGAAACATAAATCTAAAGCCTTTGATAAATTTAAGGAGTATCAAAGTATGGTCGAAAAACAAACCGGAAAAAGTATTAAAGTTCTTCGTTCTGATCGAGGAGGAGAATACTTATCCACGGAGTTTTTAGACTATCTTAAAGTTAATAGAATTCTTTCTGAATGGACCCCTCCTTATACTCCACAGCTAAATGGCATAGCTGAAAGGAGGAATCGTACCTTATTAGATATGGTACGATCCATGATGTGCTTCACAAATTTACCCATTTCCTTCTGGGGTCATGCACTAGAAACTACTGTTTATATTCTGAACAAGGTACCTTTAAATCCGTTGTTAGTACTCCATATGAAATTTGGAGTGGAAAGAAACCGTATCTTAAATATTTTAAGGTATGGGGATGTCCAGCTTATGTTAAAAGAAATTTTGGACATAAGTTGGAACCTAGAGCGGATAAATGTCTATTTGTAGGATATCCCAGAGAGGATAGAGGATATCTGTTTTACCATCCTACTGAACAAAAGATTTTTGTCAGCAGGCATGCCACTTTTCTAGAAAAGGAGTTCATTTTAGAAAAGGGCAATGGTAGAACTGTTGAACTTGGAGAAGTACAAGAAACACAGATAGACAGTTCTTAACCATTAGAACATATAGTTAGGACAGAACCAGAACACAAAACTCCTCCCCGTAGGTCTGATAGAGTGCCACGGGCACCTGAGAGGTATGGGTTTATTATTGAAAATAATGAAGCCCAAGTCATTCAAAATGATGAACCTCTGACCTATACGGAAGCTATCTTGAGTACTGATTCAGATAGATGGCAAGAAGCCATGGAATCCGAGATAGACTCTATGTATGTAAACCAAGTATGGTCTTTGGTCGATGCACCAGAGGGTGTTAATCCTATTGGGTGCAAATGGGTCTATAAGAAAAAAATTGGGGCTGATGGCCAAGTTGAAACAACCTATAAAGCCAGATTAGTGGCTTTCAGACAAAAATAGGGAATTGATTATGATGAAACATTCTCACCTGTTGCCATGCTCAAATCAATCTGGATTTTACTTGCTATAGCAGCATACCATGATTATGAGATCTGGAAGATGGATGTGAAGACTGCATTCCTCAATGGTTTTTTTGAGGAAGAAGTCTACATGTCATAGCCAGAAGGTTTTATTTCAAAGAATAAACCTAATCAAGTATGCAAGCTAAAGAAATCCATTTATGGATTAAAGCAAGCTTCCAGGAGTTGGAACATCCGCTTTGATGAAACTATTAAAAGGTTTGGTTTATCAAAAATGTGGATGAACCCTGTGTTTATAAGAAGACTAGTGGGAGGAGTGCCATAGTCTTCTTGGTTCTGTATGTAGATGACATACTCCTTATTGGGAATGATATCCCAATGTTGCAATCAGTCAAGGTTTGGCTATCAAACCAGTTTTCCATGAAAGATTTGGGAGAAGCATCCTATATACTAGGTATTAAGATCTATAAGATAGATCTAAGAGGATGCTAGGTTTATACCAATCTAAGTACATTGACTTAGTGCTGAAAAGATTCAGCATGGATGGAAGTAAAAGAGGTTATCTTCCTATGAGTCAAGGCATACTTTCTAAAAGGATGTCTCCTAAGATACCTAAAGAAAGAAATAGAATAAATTCTATACCTTATGCTTCGGCAATAGGGTCGATAATGTATGCCATGTTATGTACCAGGCCTGATGTGGCATATGCTTTAGGCATTGTCAGTAGGTTTCAGGCTGATCCAGGAGAGGATCATTGGAAAGCAGTTAAAAATATTCTTAAGTACCTGAGAAGGACTAAGGATATTTTTCTGGTTTATGGTGGTTCTGATCTTAAACTAGAAGCTTATTCTGATTCTAGTTTTCAATCAGACCTTGATGATAGCAAATCCATTTCGGGATATGTTTTTACCCTAAACAGTGGAGCAGTGAGTTGGAAGAGTACCAAACAGCAGACTGTAGCTAACTCAACCACAGAGCCAGAATACATAGCTGTCAGTGAAGCCGCCAAGGAAGCAGTCTGGATGAAGAAGTTCATCACAGAGTTGGGTGTTATTCCTGAGATTGAAAACCCAGTGCCACTTTACTGTGAACAACACTGGGGGCTGTTGCTCAAGCTAAGGAATCAGGAGCTCATCATAAGTCCAAGCACATTCTGAGACGCTTCCATCTTGTCCGAGAAATAGTAGAAAGACAAGATGTCTACATAAATAGAGTTGATACAAAGAACAATGTAGCAGACCCATTCACTAAGGAGCTACCACAGCGATAGTTTGATCGCCACCTCGAGATTATGGGATTAAGATTTAAAGGCGATTGGCATTAGTGCAAGTGGGAGATTGAAAGGGATATTCCCTACAAGCCAATCTATGTTGTATCTCCCAAACCATTGTAATTGACAATATTCTAATAAAGGCATTATTTTTCATCATACGCTGTATTTATATTATATGATGAACCCCATAGATTAGGGCTATGATTTTAGGGTTATGATGAGATCATACCAGTGAGACCTAAAGTCTTAAAACCTTAACCTAAAATATTCCTAGTCAAAGGAACCCTGAGTAGGGGATCATGGTTTTCCGGTAAGACTAGCACATCCCATGTATACTGGAAAGGGTGACTGCTCTCACAGTCACTTGTGTATGACACTAATACTGGGATGTGGGTGCTCATTGGAGAATGAGTTCACTGATATGATCCAACTTGAGAACATCTAATGGAGTCTTAGCTACATGTCAATAGAAGGTTCTCATAGTGAGAGTGGTACAAGTAATCCTTTGACCTGAGACTGCCATAAGTACCTTATGTACATGAACCCATGCTTTGGTTCAATCCTAATCATGACACTGAGTCATGCACAGGATTGATACTGGGAATGGTGAATTGGATATGAAGGTAATGAGTAGGTCAACAAGGAATCGATCACTCTTAGTAAGAGGAGATTGCATCCAGCTAGTTAACAATCGGATGATGATTCAGGGAATCTTTGATCAAAGTAAAGATATTAGAGATGGTTTATAATATCAAGATAATTGAATCATCAATATAAGATTGATCTAGAAATAAATATAAAATTGGATTTGACATATATCCATATCCATAGTTATATTTTAGGTGCAGGCTGATCGAAAGATTTAATTGAACGTTAACTCTCTACTGAAGGGTAGTTTTGGTATTTCACCAGAATTTCCATATCTTTCGGGTAGACATAACACGTTGCTAGACGTCAATCTTGTCTTGTGGGTTGATCAAATTTTAGGAAGAGTCCTAATTGATCAAGTCGGGAAAGCCCGGTTTGACCTAAATCGATTAGAAAGAGTTCTAATCAAATTAGGTCAACTTATATTCGAACCCACTGCTGGTTAGATGTGGAACCCAATGGGTCACACACTTAAGAGGATTGATCAAGAGTTTAATTTGTGATTAAATCATCTTTGCAGGATAACACTCTAGCAGGAGTTGCAAATCCTAGCTTCTATTCGAATCGGATTCGAATTAGGGTTCCGGATTGGTTCAATTTAGGTTCTAATTGGATCTAATTAGATCCTAATTGAGTTTATAGGGATTATGGCTAATCCTATTGGCTAGCCATGTAACTAGGCTAGCCTCCCCACCCGCCCCCTTGCATTTTCATGTCAAAATGCCAAGAGTCATGCGCTTATGGACTCTTGGCACGCCATTTGGAGGAGTCCATGGTGCATGGACTCTTGGCGCGCCCACTTAATTCTCCGATGAATTAAGATGGGGTGGCTTCATTTCTCACTATTAGCGCCTCACATGTGCCCCCTTGGATGGGAATCCAATGGCTGGAAGATTTTTAAGAAAGACAAAAGGCGCTGACTATTCCCGGTTGCACGAAATAACGTCTCTTCGGAGACCGAAACATCGCGATTCCCTTCTTCTAGAATTTCACGACTTTTCTTTTAGGAAAAGCCGTGAGTTTTAATCTGGAAGGGCGTGAGAAGGTGGGAAGGGGGCGTGAGAAATATGGAAGACCGTGAGAAATATTTTACGGAGAGTTGTGTTCTTTTGAAAAGGCACCTTTTTGTAATCTATTTAAGGAACAGAGACTTCGGGTGATTGATGTATGTACGACAGAGGTTTTATTTTTCTTTTCTTTCCAGGAGACTGATTCCTCCTTAGCTTGTTTAGGACACAGAGAGTTTCCTTTTACAGAGTTCTCTTCTCTGATGAAACTCAAGTCTAAAACAAGAGATGGAAGAATCTCTCGATCGGTAAAAGAAAAGAATTACTACTCTGTTTCTATTTCCTTTTACATTAAGACATTAGTATCTTAAATCCTCCTCCTCCTTCAAGACAAGATTTTTATTCTTAGGACAAGGTCTTAAGAAAGGGAGAGGAAGAAGAAAGAAAGGAAGTAAGGAGTCCCTACCGTGGAGTTTTAAAGCCATAGTCCTCTTGAGTTCTAGGATAAGAATTCAAGTGAAGGAATTTTGAAGAAGCTAGCATCTTGATCAATCTTCTTGTGGATCACCATTGGAGGGTGGACATTTGGACGCCTGGTGAATTCAAAAGGGGCATTCAACATCAAGTTTTGATTCTACATCAAAATTGGATTTAGCGTTAACAGGTTGGTGCCCTAATTCTAACAATGTAAGTTTGCATGTTTAATATATGTTTTAATCCTGAATAAGGAGATCATGGCTAAGGGTTTATGGTGCAAATTTCATCATTTTTGAAATTATTTTTCATAATGGTGCACCGGATTCCCAACAGTGGTATCAGAGCCACCCTTATTACAGTTAAAACATATGAAAATTATTTATATGTGTTTTTGTTGTAGTGTCGCATGTTAGGGTTTTAAACCCTTGAATGCTGATACACTTAGCATATTTATGGGATGCATGTATGATAATTTATGTTATATGTGTGTCACTAATTAGGGTTTTTCACTCAAACCCTAATTATTATAGAGATATGTTTAGTTTTGAAGTCATCATACTGAAATAAGGTTGCCTTGGCATAATGGTGGATCCATTCTGTGGTAAATGGTTGTCCTAGTATGATGACACACACTTAGCACATATTTCTTTTGATTATGATATGTTCTATAAGAATGTGCTGGCAATTTTATAAAACCCTCCTCTTAAAAAATTATATTAAGTCATAGTATATTTAACTAATAAGCATCACTAGTCATGATGAACAATTGATCATTCGGTGTCTAGAAAGGTGGTTCTGGGAAGGTAAAGAGAATTGTGGTTTTTAATTGGTTCCGTTGACTGACCTGGCCAATTTTTATTGGTGTCTAGGAAAGCAACGGGGGGACTCCCACATCTCTTCCACTTGCCTGGCTGATTTGATTATATTTAAATCTTGACTAAAATGCTTAGTGTTAAAAATACTATATATTGGCCTTCCTTCATGCTTGATCATTATTGTGTTATGAACCACATTAGGTTTGTTGTGTTATCTGCAAGACCTAATATGGTGATTGACATAATACTAGTCTAGTGCATAGATATGCTTACAGTATATTCAGTATAATGCTTTGTTGTGTTATCTGCAAGGGCATTATATTTGAGTACTGACTGTATTGAAATGAAAGGGTCTTGACTTAACTAGAACATTATGGTTTGTTGTGTTTTCTGCAAGACTAATAATGTTCTAGAGGCCAAGTTACTTCTTGAGAATTATATGAGATATAATTGGAAGAGTTTCCTACCTTTGAGCTTGTAAAAGATTTGTTGTGTTATCTGCAAGATCTTTTATAAGTTATTAGGATCTCAATCTCACTAAGAAAAACCGATCAGGGTTCTTCTCGATTATCATAGTGAGGGCTATGATTTTTGATAAAATAGTGGGAGACATAATTAAATTGAAGACCTAATTTAATTATGTAAGTCATTTCATGGTTGTTTGCTTATATATTGTTCTTTATTAAATGTAGATAAATGGCATCTTCATTATCACTACGAAGTATCTTAGATACCAACAAACTGACTGGTCCAAACTATGTGGACTGGTTGAGAAATTTAAAGATTGTACTGAGTTCAGAAAAGCTTTCTTATATTCTTGATACCCCTAGTCTTAATCCACTATAGGGATGATGCAACAGAGGAAGATATGGCCACATACAAAATGTGGCAGAATGACTCCCTCACTGTCAAGTGTATCATACTGGCCTCTATGACCAATGAGTTACAGAGACAGCATGAAAGCATGGATACTCAATCCATAAAGCTCAATTTAAAAGAGCTTTATGGAGAACAAAGCAGAACTGCTAGATGCGAAATATCTAAGCAGTTATTCCGTGCTAGGATGACAGAGGGAACATCCGTTCAGGATCATGTTCTAAAGGTAATTGACTTAATCACCAGATTGGGTCAATTAGGTTTTATCATGGATGGGGAGTTAAATCAGGATTTAATCCTGCAATCACTCTCGGAGTCATTTTCTCAGTTTGTCTTGAATTATCACATGAACAAACTGAACACTTCCTTGCCTGAGCTGTTAAATATGTTAAAAACAGCAGAGAGCCATGTTAAGAAAGAAAAGGCTCCACTACTTCTTGTTGATAAGACCAATAAGAAGAAATCAGGCAAAAAGGGTTTAATAGGAGGCTAAACCCTAAGGGTGGCATCAATAAGAATAAGAAAGGAAAGAAGGCCTCAAAACAGTCAACCTATTTCTTTTGCGGCAAAGCGGGACATTGGAAAAGGAATTGCAAGGCTTACCTTGCAATTGTGAAGCCTGGTGCGTCAGATGCACCAAAAGGTATGTATGAGATACATGCTATATTGACATTAAATTCGTCTATATCAAATACTTGGGTATTGGATACCACTTGTGGTTACCATATATGCAAATCTTTGTAGGACCTCCATAAGCTTAAAGTATTGAAGGAAGGTGACTTCAATCTCTATGGTGCTAGTGGTGATATCATCCAAGCAGAAGCTGTAGGGACCTATATTCTGAAGTTGCCTTCAGGGAAGATCTTGGATTTAGAAAATTGTTATTATATGCCTAAGATTATTAGGAACATTATATCTATTCCTTTGTTATTAAAACAAGGATATGTAATGGATGTAACGAGCACTGGTTGCTCGATAATGTTGTCTAATAAAATTATTTGTTCTGGCATATTTAGCAATGGGCTCTTAACTCTTTCTTCCAATGATAGTGTTTTTCATGTCAATAATAAAAGAAAAAGAAAAGACTTTAATGATACTTTACTTTGGCATCATCGACTTGGTCATGTTAATGAGTCTAGGATAAGCAAGTTATACAAGAAAAAATTCCTTGATCCTTATGAGTATGAATCATTAGGAACTTGCGAATCATGTCTCATGGGTAAGATGACCAAGACTCCATTTACTGGACATGGAGAAAGGTCAACTGAGTTATTAGGACTTATACATACTGATGTATGTGGTCCAATGACAACTCAGGCCAGAGGTGGATACTCATATTTTATCACTTTTACAGATGATTTATCTAGATTTGGATGTGTGTATCTTATGAAACATAAATCTGAAGCCTTTGATAAATTTAAGGAGTATCAAAGTATGGTCGAAAAACAAACCGGAAAAAGTGTTAAAGTTCTTCGTTCTGATCGAGGAGGAGAATACTTATCCACGGAGTTTTTATACTATCTTAAAGTTAATGGAATTCTTTATGAATGGACCCCTCCTTATACTCCACAGCTAAATGGCATAGCTGAAAGGAGGAATCGTACCTTATTAGATATGGTACGATCCATGATGTGCTTCACAAATTTACCCATTTCCTTCTGGGGTCATGCACTAGAAACTACTGTTTATATTCTGAACAAGGTACCTTCTAAATCCGTTGTTAGTGCTCCATATGAAATTTGGAGTGGAAAGAAACCGTATCTTAAATATTTTAAGGTATGGGGATGTCCAGCTTATGTTAAAAGAAATTTTGGACATAAATTGGAACCTAGAGCGGATAAATATCTATTTGTAGGATATCCCAGAGAGGATAGAGGATATCTGTTTTACCATCCTACTGAACAAAAGATTTTTGTCAGCAGGCATGCCACTTTTCTAGAAAAGGAGTTCATTTTAGAAAAGGGCAATGGTAGAACTGTTGAACTTGGAGAAGTACAAGAAACACAGATAGACAGTTCTTAACCGTTAGAACATATAGTTAGGACAGAACCAGAACACAAAACTCCTCCCCGTAGGTCTGATAGAGTGCCACGGGCACCTGAGAGGTATGGGTTTATTATTGAAAATAATGAAGCCCAAGTCATTCAAAATGATGAACCTCTGACCTATACGGAAGCTATCTTGAGTACTGATTCAGATAGATGGCAAGAAGCCATGGAATCCGAGATAGACTCTATGTATGTAAACCAAGTATGGTCTTTGGTCGATGCACCAGAGGGTGTTAATCCTATTGGGTGCAAATGGGTCTATAAGAAAAAAATTGGGGCTGATGGCCAAGTTGAAACCTATAAAGCCAGATTAGTGGCAAAAGGTTTCAGACAAAAATAGGGAATTGATTATGATGAAACATTCTCACCTGTTGCCATGCTCAAATCAATCCGGATTTTACTTGCTATAGCAGCATACCATGATTATGAGATCTGGAAGATGGATATGAAGACTGCATTCCTCAATGGTTTCTTCCTTGAGGAAGAAGTCTACATGTCACAGCCAGAAGGTTTTATTTCAAAGAATAAACCTAATCAAGTATGCAAGTTAAAGAAATCCATTTATGGATTAAAGCAAGCTTCCAGGAGTTGGAACATCCGCTTTGATGAAACTATTAAAAGGTTTGGTTTTATCAAAAATGTGGATGAACCCTGCCTGTGTTTATAAGAAGACTAGTGGGAGGAGTGCCATAGTCTTCTTGGTTCTGTATGTAGATGACATACTCCTTATTGGGAATGATATCCCAATGTTGCAATCAGTCAAGGTTTGGCTATCAAACCAGTTTTCCATGAAAGATTTGGGAGAAGCATCCTATATAATAGGTATTAAGATCTATAAAGATAGATCTAAGAGGATGCTAGGTTTATCCCAATCTAAGTACATTGACTTAGTGCTGAAAAGATTCAGCATGGATGGAAGTAAAAGAGGTTATCTTCCTATGAGTCAAGGCATACATCTTTCTAAAAGGATGTCTCCTAAGATTCCTGAAGAAAGAAATAGAATAAATTCTATACCTTATGCTTCGGCAATAGGGTCGATAATGTATGCCATGTTATGTACCAGGCCTGATGTGGCATATGCTTTAGGCATTGTCAGTAGGTTTCAGGCTGATCCAGGAGAGGATCATTGGAAAGCAGTTAAAAATATTCTTAAGTACCTGAGAAGGACTAAGGATATTTTTCTAGTTTATGGTGGTTCTGATCTTAAACTAGAAGCTTATTCTGATTCTAGTTTTCAATCAGACCCTGATGATAGCAAATCCATTTCGGGATATTTTTACCCTAAACAGTGGAGCAGTGAGTTGGAAGAGTACCAAACAGCAGACTGTAGCTAACTCAACCACAGAGCCATAATACATAGCTGTCAGTGAAGCCGCCAAGGAAGCAGTCTGGATGAAGAAGTTCATCACAGAGTTGGGTGTTGTTCCTGAGATTGAAAACCCAGTGCCACTTTACTGTGACAACACTGGGGCTGTTGCTCAAGCTATGGAACCAGAGCTCATCATAAGTCCAAGCACATTCTGAGATGCTTCCATCTCGTCCGAGAAATAGTAGAAAGACAAGATGTCTACATAAATAGAGTTGATACAAAGAACAATGTAGCATACCCATTCACTAAGGAGCTACCACAGCGAGAGTTTGATCACCACCTCGAGATTATGGGATTAAGATTTAAAGGCGATTGGCATTAGTGCAAGTGGGAGATTGAAAGGGATATACCCTACAAGCCAATCTATGTTGTATCTCCCAAACCATTGTAATTGACAATATTCTAATAAAGGCATTATTTTTCATCATACGCTATGTTTATATTATATGATGAACCCCATATTAGGGCTATGATTTTAGGGTTATGATGAGATCATACCAGTGAGACCTAAAGTCTTAAAACCTTAACCTAAAATATTCCTAGTCAAAGGAACCCTGAGTAGGGGATCAGGGTTTTCCGGTAAGACTAGCACATCCCATGTATACTGGAAAGGGTGACTGCTCTCACAGTCACTTGTGTATGACACTAATACTGGGATGGGATCTCATTGGAGAATGAGTTCACTGATATGATCCAACTTGAGAACATCTAATGGAGTCTTAGCTACATGTCAATAGAAGGTTCTTATAGTGAGAGTGGTACAAGTAATCCTTTGACCTGAGACTGCCATAAGTAGTACCTTATGTACATGAACCCATGCTTTGATTCAATCCTAATCATGACACTGAGTCATGCACAGGATTGATACTGGGAATGGTGAATTGGATATGAAGGTAATGAGTAGGTCAACAAGGAATCGATCACTCTTAGTAAGAGGAGATTACATCCAGCTAGTTAACAATCGGATGATGATTCAGGGAATCTTTGATCAAAGTAAAGATATTAGAGATGGTTTATAATATCAAGATAATTGAATCATCAATATAAGATTGATCTAGAAATAAATATAAATTGGATTTGACATATATCCATATCCATAGTTATATTTAGGTGCAGGCTGATCGAAAGATTTAATTGAACGGTAACTCTCTACTGAAGGGTAGTTTTGGTATTTTACCAGAATTTCCATATCTTCGGGTAGACATGACACGTTGCTAGACGTCAATCTTGTCTTGTGGGTTGATCAAATTTTAGGAAGAGTCCTAATTGATCAAGTCGGGAAAGCCCGATTTGACCTAAATCGATTAGAAAGAGTTCTAATCAAATTAGGTCAACTTATATTCGAACCCACTGCTGGTTAGATGTGGAACCCAATGGGTCACACACTTAAGAGGATTGATCAAGAGTTTAATTTGTGATTAAATCATCTTTGCAGGATAACACTCTAGCAGGAGTTGCAAACCCTAGCTTCTATTAATCGGATTCGAATTAGGGTTTCGGATTGGTTCAATTTAGGTTCTAATTGGATCTAATTAGACCCTAATTGAGTTTATAGGGATTATGGCTAATCCTATTGGCTAGCCATGTAACTAGGCTAGCCTCCCCACCCGCCCCCTTGCATTTTCATGCCAAAATGCCAAGAGTCCATGCGCTTATGGACTCTTGGCATGCCATTTGGAGGAGTCCATGGGTGCATGGACTCTTGGCGCGCCCACTTAATTCTCCGATGAATTAAGATGGGTGGCTTCATTTCTCACTATTAGCGCCTCACATGTGTCCCCTTGGATGGGAATCCAATGGCTGGAAGATTTTTAAGAAAGACAAAAGGCACTGACTCTTCCCGGTTGCGCGAAATAACGTCTCTTCGGAGACCGAAACATCGCGATTCCCTTCTTCTAGAATTTCACGACTTTTCTTTTAGGAAAAGCCGTGAGTTTTAATCTGGAAGGGCGTGAGAAGGTGGGAAGGGGGCGTGAGAAATATGGAAGACCGTGAGAAATATTTTTACGGAGAGTTGTGTTCTTTTGAAAAGGCACCTTTTTGTAATCTATTTAAGGAACAGAGACTTCGGGTGATTGATGTATGTACGACAGAGGTTTTATTTTTCTTTTCTTTCCAGGAGACTGATTCCTCCTTAGCTTGTTTAGGACACAGAGAGTTTCCTTTTACAGAGTTCTCTTCTCTGTTGAAACTCAAGTCTAAAACAAGAGATGGAAGAATCTCTCGATCGGTAAAAGAAAAGAATTACTACTCTGTTTCTATTTCCTTTTACATTAAGACATTAGTATCTTAAATCCTCCTCCTCCTTCAAGACAAGAGTTTTATTCTTAGGACAAGGTCTTAAGAAAGGGAGAGGAAGAAGAAAGAAAGGAAGTAAGGAGTCCCTACCGTGGAGTTTTAAAGCCATAGTCCTCTTGAGTTCTAGGATAAGAATTCAAGTGAAGGAATTTTGAAGAAGCTAGCATCTTGATCAATCTTCTTGTGGATCACCATTGGAGGGTGGACATTGGACGCCTGGTGAATTCAAAAGGGGCATTCAACATCAAGTTTTGATTCTACATCAAAAATTGGATTTAGCGTTAACAGGTTGGTGCCCTAATTCTAACAATGTAAGTTTGCATGTTTAATATATGTTTTAATCCTGAATAAGGAGATCATGGCTAAGGGTTTATGGTGCAAATTTCATCATTTTTGAAATTATTTTTCATAATGGTGCACCGGATTCCCAACAGTGGTATCAGAGCCACCCTTATTACAGTTAAAACATATGAAAATTATTTATATGTGTTTTTGTTGTAGTGTCGCATGTTAGGGTTTTAAACCCTTGAATGCTGATACACTTAGCATATTTATGGGATGCATGTATGATAATTTATGTTATATGTGTGTCACTAATTAGGGTTTTTCACTCAAACCCTAATTATTATAGAGATATGTTTAGTTTTGAAGTCATCATACTGAAATAAGGTTACCTTGGCATAATGGTGGATCCATTATGTGGTAAATGGTTGTCCTAGTATGATGACACATACTTAGCACATATTTCTTTTGATTATGATATGTTCTATAAGAATGTGCTGGCAATTTTATAAAACCCTCCTCTTAAAAAATTATATTAAGTCATAGTATATTTAACTAATAAGCATCACTAGTCATGATGAACAATTGATCATTCGGTGTCTAGAAAGGTGGTTCTGGGAAGGTAAAGAGAATTGTGGTTTTTAATTGGTTCCGTTGACTGACCTGGCCAATTTTTATTGGTGTCTAGGAAAGCAACGGGGGGACTCCCACATCTCTTCCACTTGCCTGGCTGATTTGATTATATTTAAATCTTGACTAAAATGCTTAGTGTTAAAAATACTATATATTGGCCTTCCTTCATGCTTGATCATTATTGTGTTATGAACCACATTAGGTTTGTTGTGTTATCTGCAAGACCTAATATGGTGATTGACATAATACTAGTCTAGTGCATAGATATGCTTACAGTATATTCAGTATAATGCTTTGTTGTGTTATCTGCAAGGGCATTATATTTGAGTACTGACTGTATTGAAATGAAAGGGTCTTGACTTAACTAGAACATTATGATTTGTTGTGTTTTCTGCAAGACTAATAATGTTCTAGAGGCCAAGTTACTTCTTGAGAATTATATGAGATATAATTGGAAGAGTTTCCCTACCTTTGAGCTTGTAAAAGATTTATTGTGTTATCTGCAATATCTTTTATAAGTTATTAGGATCTCAATCTCACTAAGAAAAACCGATCAGGGTTCTTCTTGATTATCATAGTGAGGGCTATGATTTTTGATAAAATAGTGGGAGACATAATTAAATTGAAGACCTAATTTAATTATGTAAGTCATTTCATGGTTGTTTGCTTATATATTGTTCTTTATTAAATGTAGATAAATGGCATCTTCATTATCACTGCGAAGTATCTTAGATACCAACAAACTGACTGGTCCAAAATATGTGGACTGGTTGAGAAATTTAAAGATTGTACTGAGTTCAGAAAAGCTTTCTTATATTCTTGATACCCCTAGTCTTAATCCACTATAGGGGATGATGCCACAGAGGAAGATATGGCCACATACAAAATGTGCAGAATGACTCCCTCACTGTCAAGTGTATCATACTGGCCTCTATGACCAATGAGTTACAGAGACAGCATGAAAGCATGGATACTCAATCCATAAAGCTCAATTTAAAAGAGCTTTATGGAGAACAAAGCAGAACTGCTAGATAATATCTAAGCAGTTATTCCGTGCTAGGATGACAGAGGGAACATCCGTTCAGGATCATGTTCTAAAGGTAATTGACTTAATCACCAGATTGGGTCAATTAGGTTTTATCATGGATGGGGAGTTAAATCAGGATTTAATCCTGCAATCACTCTCGGAGTCATTTTCTCAGTTTGTCTTGAATTATCACATGAACAAACTGAACACTTCCTTACCTGAGCTGTTAAATATGTTAAAAATAGCAGAGAGCCACGTTAAGAAAGAAAAGGCTCCACTACTTCTTGTTGATTAGACCAATAAGAAGAAATCAGGCAAAAAGGGTTTTAATAGGAGGCTAAACCCTAAGGGTGGCATCAATAAGAATAAGAAAGGAAAGAAGGCCTCAAAACAGTCAACCTATTTCTTTTGCGGCAAAGCGGGACATTGGAAAAGGAATTGCAAGGCTTACCTTGCAATTGTGAAGCCTGGTGCGTCAGATGCACCAAAAGGTATGTATGAGATACATGCTATATTGACATTAAATTCGTCTATATCAAATACTTAGGTATTGGATACCACTTGTGGTTACCATATATGCAAATCTTTACAGGACCTCCATAAGCTTAAAGTATTGAAGGAAGGTGACTTCAATCTCTATGGTGCTAGTGGTGATATCATCCAAGCAGAAGCTGTAGGGACCTATATTCTGAAGTTGCCTTCATGGAAGATCTTGGAGTTAGAAAATTGTTATTATATGCCTAAGATTATTAGGAACATTATATCTATTCCTTTGTTATTAAAACAAGGATATGTAATGGATGTAACGAGCACTGGTTGCTCGATAATGTTGTCTAATAAAATTATTTGTTCTGGCATATTTAGCAATGGGCTCTTAACTCTTTCTTCCAATGATAGTGTTTTTCATGTCAATAATAAAAGAAAAAGAAAAGACTCTAATGATACTTTACTTTGGCATCATCGACTTGGTCATGTTAATGAGTCTAGGATAAGCAAGTTATACAAGGAAAAATTCCTTGATCCTTATGAGTATGAATCATTAGGAACTTGCGAATCATGTCTCATGGGTAAGATGACCAAGACTCCATTTACTGGACATGGAGAAAGGTCAACTGAGTTATTAGGACTTATACGTACTGATGTATGTGGTCCAATGACAACTCAGGCCAGAGGTGGATACTCATATTTTATCACTTTTACAGATGATTTATCTAGATTTGGATGTGTGTATCTTATGAAACATAAATCTGAAGCCTTTGATAAATTTAAGGAGTATCAAAGTATGGTCGAAAAACAAACCGGAAAAAGTGTTAAAGTTCTTCGTTCTGATCGAGGAGGAGAATACTTATCCACGGAGTTTTTATACTATCTTAAAATTAATAGAATTCTTTATGAATGGACCCCTCCTTATACTCCACAGCTAAATGGCATAGCTGAAAGGAGGAATCGTACCTTATTAGATATGGTACGATCCATGATGTGCTTCACAAATTTACCCATTTCTTTCTGGGGTCATGCACTAGAAACTACTGTTTATATTCTGAACAAGGTACCTTCTAAATCCGTTGTTAGTGCTCCATATGAAATTTGGAGTGGAAAGAAACCGTATCTTAAATATTTTAAGATATGGGGATGTCCAGCTTATGTTAAAAGAAATTTTGGACATAAGTTGGAACCTAGAGCGGATAAATATCTATTTGTAGGATATCCCAGAGAGGATAGAGGATATCTGTTTTACCATCCTACTGAACAAAAGATTTTTATCAGCAGGCATGCCACTTTTCTAGAAAAGGAGTTCATTTTAGAAAAGGGCAATGGTAGAACTGTTGAACTTGGAGAAGTACAAGAAACACAGATAGACAGTTCTTAACCATTAGAACATATAGTTAGGACAGAACCAGAACACAAAACTCCTCCCCGTAGGTCTGATAGAGTGCCACGGGCACCTGAGAGGTATGGGTTTATTATTGAAAATAATGAAGCCCAAGTCATTCAAATGATGAACCTCTGACCTATACGGAAGCTATCTTGAGTACTGATTCAGATAGATGGCAAGAAGCCATGGAATCCGAGATAGACTCTATGTATGTAAACCAAGTATGGTCTTTGGTCGATGCACCAGAGGGTGTTAATCCTATTGGGTGCAAATGGGTCTATAAGAAAAAAATTGGGGCTGATGGCCAAGTTGAAACCTATAAAGCCAGATTAGTGGCAAAAGGTTTCAGACAAAAATAGGGAATTGATTATGATAAAACATTCTCACCTGTTGCCATGCTCAAATCAATCCGGATTTTACTTGCTATAGTAGCATACCATGATTATGAGATCTGGAAGATGGATGTGAAGACTGCATTCCTCAATGGTTTCATCCTTGAGGAAGAAGTCTACATGTCACAGCCAGAAGGTTTTATTTCAAAGAATAAACCTAATCAAGTATGCAAGTTAAAGAAATCCATTTATGGATTAAAGCAAGCTTCCAGGAGTTGGAACATCCGCTTTAATGAAACTATTAAAAGGTTTGGTTTTATCAAAAATATGGATGAACCCTGCCTGTGTTTATAAGAAGACTAGTGGGAGGAGTGCCATAGTCTTCTTGGTCTGTATGTAGATGACATACTCCTTATTGGGAATGATATCCCAATGTTGCAATCAGTCAAGGTTTGGCTATCAAGATAGATCTAAGAGGATGCTAGGTTTATCCCAATCTAAGTACATTGACTTAGTGCTGAAAAGATTCAGCATGGATGGAAGTAAAAGAGGTTATCTTCCTATGAGTCAAGGCATACATCTTTCTAAAAGGATGTCTCCTAAGACACCTGAAGAAAGAAATAGAATAAATTCTATACCTTATGCTTCGGCAATAGGGTCGATAATGTATGCCATGTTATGTACCAGGCCTGATGTGGCATATGCTTTAGGCATTGTTAGTAGGTTTCAGGCTGATCCAGGAGAGGATCATTGAAAAGCAGTTAAAAATATTCTTAAGTACCTGAAAAGGACTAAGGATATTTTTCTAGTTTATGGTGGTTCTGATCTTAAACTAGAAGCTTATTCTGATTCTAGTTTTCAATCAGACCCTGATGATAGCAAATCCATTTCGGGATATGTTTTTATCCTAAACAGTGGAGCAGTGAGTTGGAAGAGTACCAAACAGCAGACTGTAGCTAACTCAACCATAGAGGCAGAATACATAGCTGTCAGTGAAGCCGCCAAGGAAGCAGTCTGGATGAAGAAGTTCATCACAGAGTTGGGTGTTGTTCCTGAGATTGAAAACCCAGTGCCACTTTACTGTGACAACACTGGGGCTGTTGCTCAAGCTAAGGAACTGGAGCTCATCATAAGTCCAAGCACATTCTGAGACGCTTCCATCTCGTCCGAGAAATAGTAGAAAGACAAGATGTCTACATAAATAGAGTTGATACAAAGAACAATGTAGCAGACCCATTCACTAAGGCTCTACCACAGCGAGAGTTTGATCGCCACCTCGAGATTATGGGATTAAGATTTAAAGGCGATTGGCATTAGTGCAAGTGGGAGATTGAAAGGGATATGCCCTACAAGCCAATCTATGTTGTATCTCCCAAACCATTGTAATTGGCAATATTCTAATAAAGGCATTATTTTTCATACGCTGTGTTATATTATATGATGAACCCCATAGATTAGGGCTATGATTTTAGGGTTATGATGAGATCATACCAGTGAGACCTAAAGTCTTAAAACCTTAACCTAAAATATTCCTAGTCAAAGGAACCCTGAGTAGGGGATCAGGGTTTTCCGGTAAGACTAGCACATCCCATGTATACTGGAAAGGGTGACTGCTCTCACAGTCACTTGTGTATGACACTAATACTGGGATGTGGGTGCTCATTGGAGAATGAGTTCACTGATATGATCTAACTTGAGAACATCTAATGGAGTCTTAGCTACATGTCAATAGAAGGTTCTTATAGTGAGAGTGGTACAAGTAATCCTTTGACCTGAGACTGCCATAAGTACCTTATGTACATGAACCCATGCTTTGATTCAATCCTAATCATGACACTGAGTCATGCACAGGATTGATACTGGGAATGGTGAATTGGATATGAAGGTAATGAGTAGGTCAACAAGGAATCGATCACTCTTAGTAAGAGGAGATTGCATCCAGCTAGTTAACAATCGGATGATGATTCAGGGAATCTTTGATCAAAGTAAAGATATTAGAGATGGTTTATAATATCAAGATAATTGAATCATCAATATAAGATTGATCTAGAAATAAATATAAAATTGGATTTGACATATATCCATATCCATAGTTATATTTTAGGTGCAAGCTGATCGAAAGATTTAATTGAACGGTAACTCTCTACTGAAGGGTAGTTTTGGTATTTCACCAGAATTTCCATATCTTCCGGGTAGACATGACACGTTGCTAGACGTCAATCTTGTCTTGTGGGTTGATCAAATTTTAGGAAGAGTCCTAATTGATCAAGTCGGGAAAGCCCGGTTTGACCTAAATCGATTAGAAAGAGTTCTAATCAAATTAGGTCAACTTATATTCGAACCCACTGCTGGTTAGATGTGGAACCCAATGGGTCACACACTTAAGAGAATTGTCAAGAGTTTAATTTGTGATTAAATCATCTTTGCAGGATAACACTCTAGCAGGAGTTGCAAACCCTATCTTCTATTCGAATCGGATTCGAATTAGGGTTCCAGATTGGTTCAATTTAGGTTCTAATTGGATCTAATTAAGACCCTAATTGAGTTTATAGGGATTATGGCTAATCCTATTGGCTAGCCATGTAACTAGGCTAGCCTCCCCACCCGCCCCCTTGCATTTTCATGCCAAAATGCCAAGAGTCCATGCGCTTATGGACTCTTGGCGCGCCATTTGGAGGAGTCCATGGGCGCATGGACTCTTGGCGCGCCCACTTAATTCTCCGATGAATTAACATGGGGTGGCTTCATTTCTCACTATTAGCGCCTCACATGTGTCCCCTTGGATGGGAATCCAATGGCTGGAAGATTTTTAAGAAAGATAAAAGGCGCTGCTGACTCTTCCCGGTTGTGCGAAATAACGTCTCTTCGGAGATCGAAACATCGCGATTTCCTTCTTCTAGAATTTCACGACTTTTCTTTTAGGAAAAGCCGTGAGTTTTAATCTGGAAGGGCATGAGAAGGAGGGAAGGGGGCGTGAGAAATATGGAAGACCGTGAGAAATATTTTTAGGGAGAGTTGTGTTCTTTTGAAAAGGCATCTTTTGAAATCTATTTAAGGAACAGAGACTTCGGGTGATTGATGTATGTACGACAGAGGTTTTATTTTTCTTTTCTTTCCAGGAGACTGATTCCTCCTTAGCTTGTTTAGGACACAGAGAGTTTCCCTTTTACAGAGTTCTCTTCTCTGTTGAAACTCAAATCTAAAACAAGAGATAGGAAGAATCTCTCGATCGGTAAAAGAAAAGAATTACTACTCTGTTTCTATTTCCTTTTACATTAAGACATTAGTGTCTTAAATCCTCCTCCTCCTTCAAGACAAGAGTTTTTTTCTTAGGACAAGGTCTTAAGAAAGGGAGAGGAAGAAGAAAGAAAGGAAGTAAGGAGTCCCAACCGTGGAGTTTTAAAGCCATAGTCCTCTTGAGTTCTAGGATAAGAATTCAAGTGAAGGAATTTTGAAGAAGCTAGCATCTTGATCAATCTTCTTATGGATCACCATTGGAGGGTGGACATTTGGATGCCTGGTGAATTCAAAAGGGGCATTCAACATCAAGTTTTGATTCTACATCAAAATTGGATTTAGCGTTAACAGGTTGGTGCCCTAATTCTAACAATGTAAGTTTGCATGTTTAATATATGTTTTAATCCTGAATAAGGAGATCATGGCTAAGGGTTTATGGTGCAAATTTCATCATTTTTGAAATTATTTTTCACAATGGTGCACCGGATTCCCAACAGTGGTATCAGAGCCACCCTTATTACAGTTAAAACATATGAAAATTATTTATGTGTTTTTGTTGTTGTGTCGCATGTTAGGGTTTTAAACCCTTGAATGCTGATACACTTAGCATATTTATGGGATGCATGTTTGATAATTTATGTTATATGTGTGTCACTAATTAGGGTTTTTCACTCAATCCCTAATTATTATAGAGATATGTTTAGTTTTGAAGTCATCATACTGAAATAAAGTTGCCTTGGCATAATGGTGGATCCATTATGTGGTAAATGGTTGTCCTAGTCACACACTTAGCACATATTTCTTTTGATTATGATATGTTCTATAAGAATGTCCTCAATTTTAATAACTAATAAACATCACTAGTCATGATGAACAATTGATCATTCGGTGTCTAGAAAGGTGGTTCTGGGAAGGTAAAGAGAATTGTGGTTTTTAATTGGTTCCGTTGACTGACCTGGCCAATTTTTATTGGTGTCTAGGAAAGCAACGGGGGGACTCCCACATCTCTTCCACTTGCCTGGCTGATTTGATTGTATTTAAATCTTGACTAAAATGCTTAGTATTAAAAATACTATATATTGGCCTTCCTTCATGCTTGATCATTATTGTGTTATGAACCACATTAGGTTTGTTGTGTTATCTGCAAGACCTAATATGATGATTGACATAATACTAGTCTAGTGCATAGATATGCTTACAGTATATTCAGTATAATGCTTTGTTGTGTTATCTGCAAGGGCATTATATTTGAGTACTGACTGTATTGAAATGAAAGGGTCTTGACTTAACTAGAACATTATGGTTTGTTGTGTTTTCTGCAAGACTAATAATGTTCTAGAGGCCAAGTTACTTCTTGAGAATTATATGAGATATAATTGGAAGAGTTTCCTACCTTTGAGCTTGTAAAAGATTTGTTGTGTTATCTGCAAGATCTTATAAGTTATTAGGATCTCAATCTCACTAAGAAAAACTGATCAGGGTTCTTCTCGATTATCATAGTGAGGGCTATGATTTTTGATAAAATAGTGGGAGACATAATTAAATTGAAGACCTAATTTAATTATGTAAGTCATTTCATGGTTGTTTAATAATATATTGTTCTTTATTAAATGTAGATAAATGGCATCTTCATTATCACTGCGAAGTATCTTAGATACCAACAAACTGACTGGTCCAAACTATATTCTTAGGACTGGTTGAGAAATTTAAGGATTGTACTGAGTTCAGAAAAACTTTCTTATATTCTTGATACCCCTAGTCTTAATCCACTAGGGGATGATGCCACAGAGGAAGATATGGCCACATACAAAATGTGGCAGAATGACGCCCTCACTGTCAAGTGTATCATACTGGCCTCTATGACCAATGAGTTACAGAGACAGCATGAAAGCATGGATACTCAATCCATAATGCTCAATTTAAAAGAGCTTTATGGAGAACAAAGCAGAACTGTTAGATACGAAATATCTAAGCAGTTATTCCGTGCTAGGATGACAGAGGGAACATCCGTTCAGGATCATGTTCTGAAGGTAATTGACTTAATCACCAGATTGGGTCAATTAGGTTTTATCATGGATGGGGAGTTAAATCAGGATTTAATCCTGCAATCACTCTCGGAGTCATTTTCTCAGTTTGTCTTGAATTATCACATGAACAAACTGAACACTTCCTTGCCTGAGCTGTTAAATATGTTAAAAACAGCAGAGAGCCACGTTAAGAAAGAAAAGGCTCCACTACTTCTTGTTGATAAGACCAATAAGAAGAAATCAGGCAAAAAGGGTTTTAATAGGAGGCTAACCCCTAAGGGTGGCATCAATAAGAATAAGAAAGGAAAGAAGGCCTCAAAACAGTCAACCTATTTCTTTTGCGGCAAAGCGGGACATTGGAAAAGGAATTGCAAGGCTTACCTTGCAATTGTGAAGCCTGGTGCGTCAGATGCACCAAAAGGTATGTATGAGATACATGCTATATTGACATTAAATTCGTCTATATCAAATACTTGGGTATTGGATACCACTTGTGGTTACCATATATGCAAATCTTTGCAGGACCTCCACAAGCTTAAAGTATTGAAGGAAGGTGACTTCAATCTCTACGGTGCTAGTGGTGATATCATCCAAGCAGAAGCTGTAGGGACCTATATTCTGAAGTTGCCTTCAGGGAAGATCTTGGAGTTAGAAAATTGTTATTATATGCCTAAGATTATTAGGAACATTATATCTATTCCTTTGTTATTAAAACAAGGATATGTAATGGATGTAACAAGCACTGGTTGCTCGATAATGATGTCTAATAAAATTATTTGTTCTGGCATATTTAGCAATGGGCTCTTAACTCTTTCTTCCAATGATAGTGTTTTTCATGTCAATAATAAAAGAAAAAGAAAAGACTTTAATGATACTTTACTTTGGCATCATCGACTTGGTCATGTTAATGAGTCTAGGATAAGCAAGTTATACAAGAAGAAATTCCTTGATCCTTATGAGTATGAATCATTAGGAACTTGCAAATCATGTCTCATGGGTAAGATGACCAAGACTCCATTTACTGGACATGGAGAAAGGTCAACTGAGTTATTAGGACATACATACTGATGTATGTGGTCCAATGACAACTCAGGCCAGAGGTGGATACTCATATTTTATCACTTTTACAGATGATTTATCTAGATTTGGATGTGTGTATCTTATGAAACATAAATCTGAAGCCTTTGATAAATTTAAGGAGTATCAAAGTATGGTCGAAAAACAAACCGGAAAAAGTGTTAAAGTTCTTCGTTCTGATCGAGGAGGAGAATACTTACTTATCCATGGAGTTTTTATACTATCTTAAAGTTAATGGAATTCTTTATGAATGGACCCCTCCTTATACTCCACAGCTAAATGGCATAGCTGAAAGGAGGAATCGTACCTTATTAGATATGGTACGATCCATGATGTGCTTCACAAATTTATCCATTTCCTTCTGGGGTCATGCACTAGAAACTACTGTTTATATTCTGAACCGTATCTTAAATATTAAGGTATGGGGATGTCCAGCTTATGTTAAAAGAATTTTTGGACATAAGTTGGAACCTAGAGCGGATAAATGTCTATTTGTAGGGTATCCCAGAGAGGGTAGAGGATATCTGTTTTACCATCCTACTGAACAAAAGATTTTTGTCAGCAGGCATGCCACTTTTCTAGAAAAGGAGTTCATTTTAGAAAAGGGCAATGGTAGAACTGTTGAACTTGGAGAAGTACAAGAAACACAGATAGACAGTTCTTAACCATTAGAACATATAGTTAGGATAGAACCAGAACACAAAACTCCTCCCCGTAGGTCTGATAGAGTGCCACGGGCACCTGAGAGGTATGGGTTTATTATTGAAAATAATGAAGCCCAAGTCATTCAAAATGATGAACCTCTGACCTATACGGAAGCTATCTTGAGTACTGATTCAGATAGATGGCAAGAAGCCATGGAATCCGAGATAGACTCTATGTATGTAAACCAAGTATGGTCTTTGGTCGATGCACCAGAGGGTGTTAATCCTATTGGGTGCGAATGGATCTATAAGAAAAAAATTGGGGCTGATGGCCAAGTTGAAACCTATAAAGCCAGATTAGTGGCAAAAGATTTCAGACAAAAATAGGGAATTGATTATGATGAAACATTCTCACCTGTTGCCATGCTCAAATCAATCCAGATTTTACTTGCTATAGCAGCATTCCATGATTATGAGATCTGGCAGATGGATGTGAAGACTGCATTCCTCATTGGTTTCCTTGAGGAAGAAGTCTACATGTCACAGCCAGAAGGTTTTATTTCAAAGAATAAACCTAATCAAGTATGCAAGCTAAATAAATCCATTTATGGATTAAAGCAAGCTTCCAGGAGTTGGAACATCCGCTTTGATGAAACTATTAAAAGGTTTGGTTTTATCAAAAATGTGGATGAACCCTGTGTTTATAAGAAGACTAGTGGGAGTGCCATAGTCTTCTTGGTTCTGTTTGTAGATGACATACTCCTTATTGGGAATGATATCCCAATATTGCAATCAGTCAAGGTTTGGCTATCAAACCAGTTTTCCATGAAAGATTTGGGAGAAGCATCCTATATACTAGGTTTTAAGATCTATAAAGATAGATCTAAGAGGATGCTAGGTTTATCCCAATCTAAGTAGGACTTAGTGCTGAAAAGATTCAGCATGGATGGAAGTAAAAGAGGTTATCTTCCTATGAGTCAAGGCATACATCTTTCTAAAAGGATGTCTCCTAAGACACTTGAAGAAAGAAATAGAATAAATTCTATACCTTATGCTTCGGCAATAGGGTCGATAATGTATGCCATGTTATGTACCAGGCCTGATGTGGCATATGCTTTAGGCATTGTCAGTAGGTTTCAGGCTGATCCAGGAGAGGATCATTGAAAAGCAGTTAAAAATATTCTTAAGTACCTGAGAAGGACTAAGGATATTTTTCTGGTTTATGGTGGTTCTGATCTTAAACTAGAAGCTTATTCTGATTCTAGTTTTCAATCAGACCCTGATGATAGCAAATCCATTTCGGAATATGTTTTTACCCTAAACAGTGGAGCAGTGAGTTGGAAGAGTACCAAACAGCAGACTGTAGCTAACTCAACCACAGAGGCAGAATACATAGCTGTCAGTGAAGCCGCCAAGGAAGCAGTCTAGATGAAGAAGTTCATCACAGAGTTGGGTGTTGTTCCTGAGATTGAAAACCCAGTGCCACTTTACTGTGACAACACTGGGGCTATTGCTCAAGCTAAGGAACCAGGAGCTCATCATAAGTCCAAGCACATTCTGAGACGCTTCCATCTCGTCCGAGAAATAGTAGAAAGACAAGATGTCTACATAAATAGAGTTGATACAAAGAACAATGTAGCAGACCCATTCACTAAGGCTCACCACAGCGAGAGTTTGATCGCCACCTCGAGATTATGGGATTAAGATTTAAAGACGATTGGCATTAGTGCAAGTGAGAGATTGAAAGGGATTAAGATTTGATCGCCACCTTGTAGAGCATACTCTACAAGCCAATCTATGTTGTATCTCCCAAACCATTGTAATTGACAATATTCTAATAAAGGCATTATTTTTCATCATACGCTGTGTTTATATTATATGATGAACCCCATAGATTAGGGCTATGATTTTAGGGTTATGATGAGATCCTACCAGTGAGACCTAAAGTCTTAAAACCTTAACCTAAAATATTCCTAGTCAAAGGAACCCTGAGTAGGGGATCAGGGTTTTCCGGTAAACTAGCACATCCCATGTATATTGGAAAGGGTGACTGCTCTCACAGTCACTTGTGTATGACACTAATACTGGAATGTGGGTGCTCATTGGAGAATGAGTTTACTGATATGATCCAACTTGAGAACATCTAATGGAGTCTTAGCTACATGTCAATAGAAGGTTCTTATAGTGAGAGTGGTACAAGTAATCCTTTGACCTGAGACTGCCATAAGTACCTTATGTACATGAACCCATGCTTTGATTCAATCCTAATCATGACACGAGTCATGCACAGGATTGATACTGGGAATGGTGAATTGGATATGAAGGTAATGAGTAGGTCAACAAGGAATCGATCACTCTTAGTAAGAGGAGATTTCATCCAGCTAGTTAACAATCGGATGATGATTCAGGAAATCTTTGATCAAAGTAAAGATATTAGAGATGGTTTCTAATATCAAGATAATTGAATCATCAATATAAGATTGATCTAGAAATAAATATAATATTGGATTTGACATATATCCATATCCATAGTTATATTTTAGGTGCAGGTTGATCGAAAGATTTAATTGAACGGTAACTCTCTATTGAAGGGTAGTTTTGGTATTTCACCAGAATTTCCATATCTTCCGGGTAGACATGACACGTTGCTAGACGTCAATCTTGTCTTGTGGGTGGTTGATCAAATTTTAGAAAGAGTCCTAATTGATCAAGTCGGGAAAGCCCGGTTTGACCTAAATCGATTAGAAAGAGTTCTAATCAAATTAGGTCAACTTATATTCGAACCCACTGCTGGTTAGATGTGGAACCCAATGGGTCACACACTTAAGAGGATTGATCAAGAGTTTAATTTGTGATTAAATCATCTTTGCAGGATAACACACTAGCAGGAGTTGCAAACTCTAGCCTCTATTCGAATCGGATTCGAATTAGGGTTCCGGATTGGTTCAATTTAGGTTCTAATTGGATCTAATTAGGCCCTAATTGAGTTTATAGGGATTATTGCTAATCCTATTGGCTAGCCATGTAACTAGGCTAGCCTCCCCACCCGCCCCCTTGCATTTTCATGCCAAAATGCCAAGAGTCCATGCGCTTATGGACTCTTGGCGCGCCATTTGGTGGAGTCCATGGGCGCATGGACTCTTGG
The DNA here is from genome assembly GCA_021397845.1 of Areca catechu. Classification (NCBI taxonomy): domain Eukaryota; kingdom Viridiplantae; phylum Streptophyta; class Magnoliopsida; order Arecales; family Arecaceae; genus Areca; species Areca catechu. Next base: position 121,869,042 of record CM038043.1, read on the forward strand.
CGTGCCCACTTAATTCTCCGATGAATTAAGATGGGGTGGCTTCATTTCTCACTATTAGCGCCTCACATGTGTCCCCTTGGATGGGAATCCAATGGCTAGAAGATTTTTAAGAAAGACAAAAGGCGCTGACTCTTCCCGGTTGCACGAAATAACGTCTCTTCGAAGACCGAAACATCGCGATTCCCTTCTTCTGGAATTTCATGACTTTTCTTTTAGGAAAAGCCGTGAGTTTTAATCTGGAAGGGCGTGAGAAGGAGGGATGGGGGCGTGAGAAATATGGAAGACCGTGAGAAATATTTTTACGGAGAGTTGTGTTCTTTTGAAAAGGCACCTTTTTGTAATCTATTTAAGGAACATAGACTTCGGGTGATTGATGTAAGACAGAGGTTTTATTTTTCTTTTCTTTCCAGGAGACTGATTCCTCCTTAGCTTGTTTAGGACACAGAGAGTTTCCCTTTTACAGAGTTCTCATCTCTGTTGAACTCAAGTCTAAAACAAGAGATAGGAATAATCTCTCGATCGGTAAAAGAAAAGAATTACTACTCTGTTTCTATTTCCTTTTACATTAAGACATTAGTGTCTTAAATCCTCCTCCTACTTCAAGACAAGAGTTTTATTCTTGGGACAAGGTCTTAAGAAAGGGAGAGGAAGAAGAAAGAAAGAAAGTAAGGAGTCCCTACCGTGGAGTTTTAAAGCCATAGTCCTCTTGAGTTCTAGGATAAGAATTCAAGTGAAGGAATTTTGAAGAAGCTAGCATCTTGATCAATCTTCTTGTGGATCACCATTGGAGGGTGGACATTTGGATGCTTGGTGAATTCAAAAGGGGCATTCATCATTGGAGGGTGGACATTTGGACGTCTGGTGAATTCAAAAGGGGCATTCAACATCAAGTTTTGATTATACATCAAAAATTGGATTTAGCGTTAACAGGTTGGTGCCCTAATTCTAACAATGTAAGTTTGCATGTTTAATATATGTTTTAATCCTGAATAAGGAGATCATGGCTAAGGGTTTGTGGTGCAAATTTCATCATTTTTGAAATTATTTTTCACAATGGTGCACCGGATTCCCAACAGTGGTATCAGAGCCACCCTTATTACATTTAAAACATATGAAAATTATTTATATGTGTTTTTGTTGTAGTGTCGCATGTTAGGGTTTTAAACCCTTGAATGCTGATACACTTAGCATATTTATGGGATGCATGTATGATAATTTATGTTATATGTGTGTCACTAATTAGGGTTTTTCACTCAAACCCTAATTGTTATAGAGATATGTTTAGTTTTGAAGTCATCATACTGAAATAAAGTTGCCTTGGCATAAAGGTGGATCCATTATGTGGTAAATGGTTGTCCTAGTATGATGACACACTTAGCACATATTTCTTTTGATTATGATATGTTCTATAAGAATGTGCTGGCAATTTTATAAAACCCTCCTCTTAAAAAATTATATTAAGTCATAGTATATTTAACTAATAAGCATCACTAGTCATGATGAACAATTGATCATTCGGTGTCTAGAAAGGTGGTTCTGGGAAGGTAAAGAGAATTGTGGTTTTTAATTGGTTCCGTTGACTGACCTGGCTAATTTTTATTGGTGTCTAGGAAAGCAACGGGGGGACTCCCACATCTCTTCCACTTGCCTGGCTGATTTGATTATATTTAAATCTTGACTAAAATGCTTAGTGTTAAAAATACTATATATTGGCCTTCCTTCATGCTTGATCATTATTGTGTTATGAACCACATTAGGTTTGTTGTGTTATCTGCAAGACCTAATATGGTGATTGACATAATACTAGTCTAGTGCATAGATATGCTTACAGTATATTCAGCATAATGCTTTGTTATGTTATTGCAAGGGCATTATATTTGAGTACTGACTGTATTGAAATGAAAGGGTCTTGACTTAACTAGAACATTATGGTTTGTTATGTTTTCTACAAGACTAATAAATGTTCTAGAGGCCAAGTTACTTCTTGAGAATTATATGAGATATAATTGGAAGAGTTTCCTACCTTTGAGCTTGTAAAAGATTTGTTGTGTTATCTGCAAGATCTTTTATAAGTTATTAGGATCTCAATCTCACTAAGAAAAACCAATCAGGGTTCTTCTCGATTATCATAGTGAGGGCTATGATTTTTGATAAAATAGTGGGGACATAATTAAATTGAAGACCTAATTTAATTATGTAAGTCATTTCAGGGTTGTTTAATAATATATTGTTCTTTATTAAATGTAAATAAATGGCATCTTCATTATCACTGCGAAGTATCTTAGATACCAACAAACTGACTGGTCCAAACTATGTGGACTGGTTGAGAAATTTAAAGATTGTACTGAGTTCAGAAAAACTTTCTTATATTCTTGATACCCCTAGTCTTAATCCACTAGGGGATGATGCCACAGAGGAAGATATGGCCACATACAAAATGTGGCAAAATGACTCCCTCACTATCAAGTGTATCATACTGGCCTCTATGACCAATGAGTTACAGAGACAGCATGAAAGCATGGATACTCAATCCATAATGCTCAATTTGAAAGAGCTTTATGGAGAACAAAGCAGAACTGCTAGATACGAAATATCTAAGCAGTTATTCCATGCTAGGATGACAGAGGGAACATCCGTTCAGGATCATGTTCTGAAGGTAATTGACTTAATCACCAGATTGGGTCAATTAGGTTTTATCATGGATGGGGAGTTAAATCAGGATTTAATCCTGCAATCACTCCCGGAGTCATTTTCTCAGTTTGTCTTGAATTATCACATGAACAAATTGAACACTTCCTTGCCTGAGCTGTTAAATATGTTAAAAACAGCAGAGAGGCACGTTAAGAAAGAAAAGGCTCCACTACTTCTTGTTGATAAGACCAATAAGAAGAAATCAGGCAAAAAGGGTTTTAATAGGAGGCTAAATCCTAAGGGTGGCATCAATATGAATAAGAAAGGAAAGAAGGCCTCAAAACAGTCAACCTGTTTCTTTTGCGGCAAAGCGGGACATTGGAAAAGGAATTACAAGGCTTACCTTGCAATTGTGAAGCCTGGTGCGTCAAATGCACCAAAAGGTATGTATGAGATACATGCTATATTGACATTAAATTTGGAGTGGAAAGAAACCGTATCTTAAATATTTTAAGGTATGGGGATGTCCAGCTTATGTTAAAAAAATTTTGGACATAAGTTGGAACCTAGAGCGGATAAATATCTATTTGTAGGATATCCCAGAGAGGGTAGAGGATATTTGTTTTACCATCCTACTGAACAAAAGATTTTTCTCAGCAGGCATGCCACTTTTCTAGAAAAGGAGTTCATTTTAGAAAAAGGCAATGGTAGAACTGTTGAACTTGGAGAAGTACAAGAAACACAGATAGACAGTTCTCAACCGTTAGAATATATAGTTAGGACAGAACCAGAACATAAAACTCCTTCCCGTAGGTCTGATAGAGTGCCACGGGCACCTGAGAGGTATGGGTTTATTATTGAAAATAATGAAGCCCAAGTCATTCAAAATGATGAACCTCTGACCTATACGGAAGCTATCTTGAGTACTGATTCAGATAGATGGCAAGAAGCCATGGAATCCGAGATAGACTCTATGTATGTAAACCAAGTATGGTCTTTGGTCGATGCACCAGAGGGTGTTAATCCTATTGGGTGCAAATGGGTCTATAAGAAAAAAATTGGGGCTGATGGCCAAGTTGAAACCTATAAAGCCAGATTAGTGGCAAAAGGTTTTAGACAAAAACAGGGAATTGATTATGATAAAACATTCTCACCTGTTGCCATGCTCAAATCAATCCAGATTTTACTTGCTATAGCAGCATACCATGATTATGAGATCTGGCAGATGGATGTGAAGACTGCATTCCACAATGGTTTCCTTGAGGAAGAAGTCTACATGTCACAGCCAGAAGGTTTTATTTCAAAGAATAAAAACCTAATCAAGTATGCAAGCTAAAGAAATCCATTTATGGATTAAAGCAAGCTTTCAAGAGTTGGAACATCCGCTTTGATGAAACTATTAAAAGGTTTGGTTTTATCAAAAATGTGGATGAACCCTGTGTTTATAAGAAGACTAGTGGGAGTGCCATAGTCTTCTTGGTTCTGTATGTAGATGACATACTTTTTATTGGGAATGATATCCCAATGTTGCAATCTGTCAAGGTTTGGCTATCAAACCAGTTTTCCATGAAAGATTTGGGAGAAGCATCCTATATACTAGGTATTAAGATCTATAAAGATAGATCTAAGAGGATGCTAGGTTTATCCCAATCTAGGTACATTGACTTAGTGCTGAAAAGATTCAGCATGGATGGAAGTAAAAGAGGTTATCTTCCTATGAGTCAAGGGGCATACATCTTTCTAAAAGGATGTCTCCTAAGACACCTGAAGAAAGAAATAGAATGAATCTATACCTTATGATTCGGCAATAGGGTCCATAATGTATGCCCCATGTTATGTACCAGGCCTGATGTGGCATATGCTTTAGCCATTGTCAGTAGGTTTCAGGCTGATCCAGGAGAGGATCATTGGAAAGCAGTTAAAAATATTCTTAAGTACCTGAGAAGGACTAAGGATATTTTTCTAGTTTATGGTGGTTCTGATCTTAAACTAGAAGCTTATTCTGATTCTAGTTTTCAATCAGACCCTGATGATAGCAAATCCATTTCGGGTATGTTTTTATCCTAAACAGAGGAGCAGTGAGTTGGAAGAGTACCAAACAGCAGACTGTAGCTAACTCAACCACAGAGGCAGAATACATAGCTGTCAGTGAAGCCGCCAAGGAAGTAGTTTGGATGAAGAAGTTCATCACAGAGTTGGGTGTTGTTCCTGAGATTGAAAACCCAGTGCCACTTTACTGTGACAACACTAGGGCTGTTGCTCAAGCTAAGGAACCAAGAGCTCATCATAAGTCCAAGCACATTCTGAGATGCTTCCATCTCGTCCGAGAAATAGTAGAAAGACAAGATGTCTACATAAATAGAGTTGATACAAAGAACAATTTAGCAGACCCATTCACTAAGGCTCTACCACAGCGAGAGTTTGATCGCCACCTCGAGTGTATGGGATTAAGATTTAAAGGCGATTGGCATTAGTGCAAGTGGGAGATTGAAAGGGATATGCCCTACAAGCCAATCTATGTTGTATCTCCCAAACCATTGTAATTGACAATATTCTAATAAAGGCATTATTTTTCATCATACGCTGTGTTTATATTATATGATGAACCCCATAGATTAGGGCTATGATTTTAGGGTTATGATGAGATCATACCAGTGAGACCTAAAGTCTTAAAACCTTAACCTAAAATATTCCTAGTCAAAGGAACCCTGAGTAGGGGATCAGGGTTTTCCGGTAAGACTAGCACATCCCATGTATACTGGAAGGGTGACTGCTCTCACAGTCACTTCTGTATGACACTAATACTGGGATGTGGGTGCTCATTGGAGAATGAGTTCACTGATATGATCCAACTTGAGAACATCTAATGGAGTCTTAGCTACATGTCAATAGAAGGTTCTTATAGTGAGAGTGGTACAAGTAATCCTTTGACCTGAGACTGCCATAAGTACCTTATGTACATGAACCCATGCTTTGATTCAATCCTAATCATGACACTGAGTCATGCACAGGATTGATACTGGGAATGGTGAATTGGATATGAAAGTAATGAGTAGGTCAACAAGGAATCGATCACTCTTAGTAAGAGGAGATTGCATCCAGCTAGTTAACAATCAGATGATGATTCAGGGAATCTTTGATCAAAGTAAAGATATTAGAGATGGTTTCTAATATCAAGATAATTGAATCATCAATATAAGATTAATCTAGAAATAAATATAATATTTGATTTGACATATATCCATATCCATAGTTATATTTTGGGTGCAGGCTGATCGAAAGATTTAATTGAACGGTAACTAACTATTGAAGGGTAGTTTTGGTATTTAACCAGAATTTCCATATCTTCCAGGTAGACATGACACGTTGCTAGACGCCAATCTTGTCTTGTGGATTGATCAAATTTTAGGAAGAGTCCTAATTGATCAAGTCGGGAAAGCCCGGTTTGACCTAAATCGATTAGAAAGAGTTCTAATCAAATTAGGTCAACTTATATTCGAACCCACTGCTGGTTAGATGTGGAACCCAATGGGTCACACACTTAAGAGGATTGATCAAGAGTTTAATTTGTGATTAAATCATCTTTGCAGGATAACACTCTAGCAGGAGTTGCAAACCCTAGCTTCTATTCGAATCAGATTCGAATTAGGGTTCCGGATTGGTTCAATTTAGGTTCTAATTGGATCTAATTAGACCCTAATTGAGTTTATAGGGATTATGGCTAATCCTATTGGCTAGCCATGTAACTAGGCTAGCAGGAGTTGCAAACCCTAGCTTCTATTCGAATCGGATTCGAATTAGGGTTCCGGATTGGTTCAATTTAGGTTCTAATTGGATCTAATTAGACCCTAATTGAGTTTATAGGGATTATGGCTAATCCTATTGGCTAGCCAGGTAACTAGGCTAGCCTCCCCACCCGCCCCCTTGCATTTTCATGCCAAAATCCCAAGAGTCCATGCGCCTTGGCGCGCCATTTGGAGGAGTCCATGGGCGCATGGACTCTTGGCGCGCCCACTTAATTCTTCGATGAATTAAGATGGGACGGCTTCATTTCTCACTATTAGTGCCTCACATGTGTCCCCTTGGATGGGAATCCAATGGCTGGAAGATTTTTAAGAAAGACAAAAGGCGCTGACTCTTCCCGGTTGCACGAAATAACGTCCTTCGGAGACCGAAACATCGCGATTCCCTTCTTCTGGAATTTCATGACTTTTCTTTTAGGAAAAGCCATGAGTTTTAATCTGGAAGGGTGTGAGAAGGAGGGAAGGGGGCGTTAGAAATATGGAAGACCACGAGAAATATTTTTACGGAGAGTTGTGTTCTTTTGAAAAGGCACCTTTTTGTAATCTATTTAAGGAACAGAGACTTCGGGTGATTGATGTATGTACGACAGAGATTTTATTTTTCTTTTCTTTCCAGGAGACTGATTCCTCCTTAGCTTGTTTAGGACATAGAGAGTTTCCCTTTTATAGAGTTCTCTTCTCTGTTGAAACTCAAGTCTAAAACAAGAGATAGGAAGAATCTCTCGATCGGTAAAAGAAAAGAATTACTACTCTGTTTCTATTTCCTTTTACATTAAGACATTAGTGTCTTAAATCCTCCTCCTCCTTCAAGACAAGAGTTTTATTCTTAGGACAAGGTCTTAAGAAAGGGAGAGGTAGAAGAAAGAAAGGAAGTAAGGAGTCCCTATCGTGGAGTTTTCAAGCCATAGTCCTCTTGAGTTCTAGGATAAGAATTCAAGTGAAGGAATTTTGAAGAAGCTAGCATCTTGATCAATCTTCTTGTGGATCACCATTGGAGGGTGGACATTTGGATGCCTGGTGAATTCAAAAGGGGCATTCAACATCAAGTTTTGATTCTACATCAGAAATTGGATTTGGCGTTAACAGGTTGGTGCCCTAATTCTAACAATGTAAGTTTGCATGTTTAATATATGTTTTAATCCTGAATAAGGAGATCCTGGCTAAGGGTTTATGGTGCAAATTTCATCATTTTTGAAATTATTTTTCACAATGGTGCACCGGATTCCCAACAGATACTCCATTTGACACAAGGAGGTTACATCAAGAAAATTCTTGAGAGATTTGAGATGGAGAAAGCCAAACCGGTAGAGACACCATTACTAGGGCATATATCTCTTTCTAAGATTCAAAGCCCCTAAACAAATGAGGAAAGACAGTACATGGAGAGAGTTTCATATGTAAATACTGTAGGCAGTGTTATGTATGCTATGGTGTGTTGCAGGCCAGACATAGCATATGCAGTAAGCCAGGTGAGTAGGTATATGGCAAATCTTGGGAAGGGACACTAGAAGTCATTGAAGTGGATTTGAGGTATCTACAAGGAACTCAAAAGCATGGACTGGTATTTGGTGGGCATCTAGAAGGACGAGAAAGGAACTCCAGGGAGTTTTATGAAGGTTCAAGTCCTTTGGAAGGGTATGTGAATTCAAGTTATGCAGGTGATCTTGATACTATAGGTTATATCTTCAGCATGTATAATGGACCAGTTTCTTGGAGATCTACCCTTCAAGCTATCACTGCTCTATCTATAATAGAGGCTGAGTATATAGGTATTACAGAGGCTGCAAAGGAAGCACTATGGCTGAGAAGGCTTGTTGCTGAGATGGGAGTGAAACAATGTATGGTGGTCTTGCACAGTGATAGCCAGAGTGCCATACATTTGACTCAAAACCAAGTCTATCATGCTCGCACAAAGTATATAGATGTGAGGTATCACATCTATATCCATACAAAGGAGAACCAGGCTGATGCACTTATAAAGGCTCTACCGAGAGAAAGCTTTCATTCATGTATGTGGTTGATGGGTATAAGGAGTCTGGTGTAATGGGATGTAGCCTTGGAGCACCAAGGTGGAGATTGTTGAGTCTCAAGTGGTGCATCCAAGGCTTCAGGGGGCCAAGGTTTAGGTCTTGGTCCAGTCTATCATGGTTACACATGATGACATTAGAGCCAGCTCGGTTCTAGTTCAAGTCGACTCTAATGGTTGGCACGGTAGGGTAGCAAGAAAATGTTCTGTGAAGAGTCAACTCGATACTGCTGTGAGTCGGCTCGGTTGCTTCAAGTCGCTCGATTCTGTGAGAGTCGGCTCGGTTACACAGACAGGTAAACTAGTATTCTGGAATAGTCGACTCCAGGTCTGAGAGTCGAATCGTGGGTCCAGAGTGCTGTCTGCTACAAGGAGCTGACTCATGGGGTTCGAGCCGACTCGGATGACGGGATTCTTTGAATCACGTGTTGCCATGCTGGAAAGTTTTTGGGGGGTCTTGGTTTCATGTGATCGGGGAGTAGATATATGTACATGGGATGGTTAGTTGGTGGGAGAGGTCATTCTGTAACGGTCCAAGAAAATTGATCAAGTGAGAGAACCCTTATTTTCTTCCAGAACTCGTTCTTCCTCCTCTCCCTCTTCCCCTCACATTCTTCTCTACCAATCCATGGTTTGTTTGATCTTCATTTGACTTGAATCCTACCGCATCCTTGGTGGATCACTGGTAGAAGGTCTTCATGCACTTGGATCACTTCTACAGGGTGAGGTTTCACCGGATCTCTACTTCGACATTAGATTCTATTCTGATTGGCTTTTGTCCAGGTGAGAGTTGTTGGGAATTGTGTTACAAAGCCAATCATGTAGGCTATAGATGGTTGTGCGACTCATGTATATGTATTGAATTATTAAATTGAATAAAAGGTTTATTCTGGTTATTCATCACATGGCATCTTTCTAATTGAACTCTTGTGTGATGATGTCCTTTGAGCTACCTTGTATATGATGTAAAGAAGATGCATCGTGTAGTTCATAAACTAGTTCGCGACCAAAGGATACACTATTTCAGGATGATGGTGTATCTAGAGTATGTCATTGATGTCATATCTGTTGGTTGTCCTCTTAACCAAGTAGCATGGAGATGCTGGTATGACATCAGGTGTTGTATTTGACACTTCACTGAACGTGACTCTCATGTGAGATTCTCTTTCTATCGAAGAGAAATCTTGCATTAGAATGTGGATATGAATTATTCCTCTGACTTGATATCACTATGGCAGCTTGCAAGCAACTCACTATGCTTAGGTGCCAGACTATCAGGATTTCTAATCTAGTGATGGAAGGTTGCTGGGTATAGTCAAGTACTTATGTAGCAGTAGTAGGATCAAGATAGGATTGATCTCTCCAAATGGTTTGGATTGAATTCTTAATATGTCTCAATTGAGAAAGACCTTGGCTAGGGCATCCCTTGTAAGCAGTTACAAGAATTCTTTATTTGAGACATATTGAGATGGACTGATTAGGGTTGGGCAGTTTAACCCTAAGCCATCCGGAGCATTAAGAGATTAAATGAATAAGTTCATTGCTATTTCATATTCGACAGGTTCATGTTGCTTTGCAACCTTCAACCTATCCAAATGCCAGGTGTCATTGCTAGATGGCATCTCTGGCTGGTACAAGAAATGTTCCCGTGTTATCGGTTTAATGTTTGAACCTATGGGATCACACACTGAGGGTTTTTTCTTGCTTTGTTGGCACGCGAACGATTGGGAATTGTTACAGACTAGTTTGACAAGAGTTGTCAAAACTGCTCAAGTCAACTCATTTGGATGAGTGGACTCAAGTCGAGTCGACTCGCTTGATGGACTGCAGAAATTTCTGAATGCTTCATTAATGCTTGCATTTGTTGTGGGCTTTAATGCTAGGAGTTCTGAGATCTTTATTCCTGCTATTGCTGAATCCCAAGGGGCTTATAACTCTCCTGAATTCCAAGGGACTCAAACTCCCCTTTTAATTTGTTCAGATTTGAATCTCAAATGTTGAACATTCAGGTTTGGTTTTGTATTTTCTATTCTGAATTCTGCTGGAAGAACAAGGAAGAAGATCAAGAGACTCTACTATCTTCTCGTGGTTAGAGCTCATACTTGATCTTTGAGAGACGATCAGAGAAGGGGTTTGAGTTTTGGGAGGGATCCTTTGGTGCATACCTTTTATTGAAGGTTTGGGATAGAGCATTGGGCTTTCTCAAGCATCTTCATTCCAGCACCACTGAAACAACAGTCCTTCAAGGAGTTGAAGTAGTCCGCATATCTTCAAGGAGTTGAAGAAGGAGTCCTTGCTGCTGACATTATTTCCGGAAGGGCTAGCACCTTGAAGGAAGGAGAAGAAACTGCGCTATACGGTGTGAATCACCCGTTGAGGTGGGGCACGTGTGCTTCTTGCAGAGCAAAAGGATTTTCATAGGTTGGAGCTGCCCTTGGGATTGTGACTAAGAGCCAGGAATTTTGTTGCAACCTTTGGTGAATGTCACTAGGTATGTCTTTATTTTATGTATGACATAATTATCATTGCTGCATCATTGTGTGATTTCTAGAATGGTTCTATTTTTTATACAATGTTTGTATGATTTCATATTTACATTACTCTATATGCATCTTGATCCTGGTTAGGGCTTGTGTTAATTAGATTATCATCTATAGATAAAATGGTTTTATCATTTTTTGCTACTGCATGCCTTTAGAAAAGTTTTAAAAAGCATGTGTCGCCCCTTAGAAACAGTTCCCTTATAGTATTTAAATGATAACACCTTGTAATTTTTTCATTTGTGATACTACTACATGGGCATTGGATATTGGAAGTCTTATAAATATTTGCAATTCATTGCAGGGACTTTAGGTTAGTAGAAGATTTGAAGACAATAAGAGATTCCTGAATGTTGGAGATGGAAGAGCTGTTCTAGTTCTAGCTTTAGGAATTATCAAGCTTGTATTCAGTGAAAAAATTATTGTTTTAAAAAATTGTCATTATTATCCTAGTTTTATGATGAATGTTATTTTTTTAGGCCTTTTGGCCAAGGGCAATTTTTATTTATCAATAAAAGGCAATTTTTGTGATATCATTTTGAATAATATTACAGGAATGCTTATACAATTAAAAAATAATATTTGTGTTTTATCACAGCCTATTAATGCAGTGTATAATTTGAGCAAACATCCTAGGATAGATAATATCAATGATACTTATCTTTGGCACTGTAGGCTAGGTTATATTAATAAGAATAGGATAAACAAACTGAGACAAGAAGGTCTCCTTGAGGTCAATGTTATGAATCATTACCAATCTAAGAATCTTGCCTTCTTGAAAAGATGACTAGGTCACCTTTTACTAGAAAAGATGAAAGAGCCACTGAGTTTTAAGTCTAGTACATGTTGATGTATGCATACCAATGAAAGTGCTAGGGGTGGTCATTTCTATTTCATTACATTTATAGATGACCTTTCAAGATTTGGTTATGTCTATCTTATGAGACAAATCTGAATCGTTTGAAATGTTCAAATGATATTATAATGAGGTAGAGAAACAAACTAAAAATATATTAAAATGCTTCGATAAGATCAAGAAGTTACCTTAGCAGTGAGTTTCTGACTTATTTGGAGGAGAATGGTATTCTCTCTTAATGGACATTGTTGGCATAGAGTCCCTATTTCGGCCAGTCGGAGCTACTGGATTGTATGATCGCTCCCTGGTTTACTGCAAAACAAATCCCTTGCTCGCTTTGATGGGGGACACTCTGATGCCTAAGTCAGAGACGGGCTCCAGCCGCAGAATGAGGAAGGCTTTGGAGAAGCAGAGGAAAAAGACTGAGATTTTTGGAGTATATTTTGCCTCTTACCTCAAGCATTCCCTCTTACCATTATTTATAAGGAGCCACCAGCCTATAGTTCCATTCTTCTTCCAGCGGTTACGGCGAGAAGTTAATTCCTTCCCCATGATTCACAGTCATGGGTTGTCGTCGAACGGTTCCGGCCAGACCAGAGGCTTTTCAGCTAGAGTTACGTGCCATGATTATGTCCTGGAGATAGTCGATAGTAACCATTGGTTACCATTGTTTATTGTGCTTTGTAGTGATTTGAGATAGATCGTGGATCCATCTTCAAACTTTCCCCTCTTAGGGATATTCCCATAATTAGATCGTGAAAGTCTTCATCCTTGGATATTCTCTAGATAGATCGAAGGCATAGATCGAGGACTTAGTCCTTGTCAAAGGCCGGAGATCATGTCTTCGGCATGAATCGAAGAGCGTGTCTTCGGAGGTTAGTGAGGGTCATCCCTTAGATCAGGTTGGGGGTCTTGTCTTTATGAGCTGAAGGACTTGGTCTTCGATGAAGGCTGAAGATGAGATCCGAAGGCCTTGCCTTCGGGTGCTGTAGACCTGCAAAGAGCTTCGGCTTGCCCATTGGTTGCCTGGTTTTCCTGAATTTCTTGGTCCGAAGATGGTGCTTCGGAAGAAAGGTCTTCGACCGGCAAAACTGGTGGTCAGCTCGTACTTGGACTGAGATATCCCAACAGTTGCCCCCCTATTCTCAGTTTTTGAAGCGAAGATTTGCCTCGAAGAGTGAGAGTATTAATGGTTTGTCGTTTTCCTTCTAAGGGATGGTGTAGTGGATGATCGTGAAATCTCTGATTGGACTGTCCATCATGACTGCCGGTTGATTTGAGAGTTAGGTTGTGGATAGCTATCATTTCCTGATTGAGGTAAGAAAAAAGAGTGGGTAGCCCTGGGACCATCCCTTCTTTTTTCGTTGCGTGATGGTTCAGCTAATATTTTGGTTGGGATTTGGATGGTTGTCGTGGTTCCTTCCTACCTATTGGATGATGAACGTGCTTCATCCTGGCTGTTGATCTAAATGGGTTATACCCTTTGGATTATTCTTTGTCAAATCAGCTTGGTGGGGCTTTAGGGCCTTTTGGTCTCTTTTTTGGGAAAGAGACAAGGTCCGGTTGAGGAAGCTTCTTCAACCTCACTTCATTCTTTACTCAGCCTTCCCTGTTCTTGACTATCAGTCTCTTCTGCAGGTAGAACCTTCCTTCTGCCTTTTTGCTCCATTCTTTTACCATGGCTGAATCTGTAGGGAGCCGAGGGGGATAAGTTGGACCTTCGGGGGCCGGTGATATAATGAGTCTGAAGTCAGTTCCTAGTTTTGTTTCTCAGGAAAAGATGACTCATCTTCAGGAACGCTATCGCATTCTCGAGGGGTTTGCTTTCGTTCTTCCTGCATCTGAGGAACGGGTGAACAAACCTCCTCCCAGATACATGGCTGTGTATGAAGACCATTTGAAGGCAGGCCTTTGATTTCCCCTGCATTCTTTTTTCATCAAAATCTTTCGTCTGTACCAAGTGGTACCTATGCAGTTGACTCTGAATAGCATTCAGAACATCTGCAGATTCCTAGTTCTATACCGCATAGCTAACATAGAACCTAGGACCAACTTGTTCACTGCCCTTTTTATGCTCAAGAGGGATTTCCATGGTAGCGGATGATGGGTGATCGGTCCTCGACCAGGTTGCAAGATCATCAAGGACATGCCCAGTGCCATCCACGGGTGGAAATCCATCTTTGTTTTTGTGTTATCTATCGACCCGTGGGGCTTCGATAGTGATTGGAAAAAGCCGCGTTTAATCGCAAAATGATGGAAAAATGGTTTTAGCGGCTGATTAGTCTGATTATGACCTTCTGACTGATTCGAAAATTGTCCCTATCCATGAGTTGTTGGAGGAGAGGAATCTCCATCTTGCAGGGATTAGCAAGTTCCCTGTGATAGGTATAACGATAAAAATTTTCACCTCTTCCCTCCCATTCCTGTTGTTGTTCAGTCGACTCAAAAGAGTTTTTCTATTTGTAGGTGGCAGAATGAAGCCTAGCCTGAGCTGGCTTCGTCAAACTTCCGAAAAGAGGGTAGCTCAGGCCCCTCTTACAAGGTCAGTGATTCGAAAGAAGACCTGAAGAGATGGTCCTGAGGGAGATTGGAGAACTTCATCCTCCCGGGAAACCTCCGAGGAAGATGTGGTGCTGATGGTGGGGGCCTCGACAAGACCTCATCCAGTTGAAACTTCATCGATGGTTACTTCTCCAGCCCACACAAGGGAGAGTCCACCTCAGATGGCAGATGCGCCACCGTCTTGTCCCTACAGCTGATAGGGGCAAGGCACCGAAAGTCGAGGGAGAGTTTGTTCGTGATGCTTCTCTAGCTGGAAGCCATCCCATGAACTCTTCAGAGCTTTCCTTTATGGGGGGATTGTTTGTTCCCACCATGGCCAGGCAGGCACTGAAGAATACATTGTTGCCTCATGATTTGGCAGTTGTTCGAAGTCGAAGCCTTGCCAGAGTATCTGATTCTGCTTTTTCCTCCATGCAACAGGTTTGGTTCTTGCTATATCCCCTTTGCTCTGAGAACTGTTTGGTTCATAACTTCATACTATCGATGTAGTTGGTCTATGACATCACCTTCATAGAGGAGGGCCTGGAAAATGCTGACAGCCTCATCCATGGCCTCAAGGAGGATCTCCATACTGCTAGGGCCGAAAAAGAAGTGGCCGAAGAACTAAAGCAATCCATAGAAAACCAACTCGTTCACATGGATGCTGAGGTTCATGGACAGAGGGGCGAGCTAAAAAGTGCCCAGTTGATAATCGTGGAGCAAGGAGCAGGGTTGAGGAGGAGCAAAAAATGAGTCGAGTCCTTGGAACAATCTACCAAGGAGGGTTAAGAAAGAATGGAGAGTCTGACTAAGGCAGCTGAGGAGGCTGTCAGGAGGGCCGAAAAGGCAGTCCTGGAGTCTGAGGCGGCTAAGAGAGAGTCCGTGGCTATGAAAAAGCTGGCAAGTGATGCTGTAGCAGATTTCAGGAAGTCCTCGCAGTTCCAGGAGGAGATGAATGAGGCAACCTTATACAGCTATCAGCATGGCTTCAATGATGGACTCGCCAAGGTCAGAGGGGCCTTTCCACACCTTGATCTTCCTGGCATCCCCACTTTCAACATAGTTGAAGAAGAAGAGGGGGAGGAGGAGGCCGAGGCCATAGAAGAGGCTGAAGAGATGTCAAGCCTGGGGGAGGAGATTCTGACCGTAGCCGGAGATGCAGGCATAATTTCAGTGCAGGCCAAAGAGGCCAAAAAAGTTGAATAGTTGCCATGCTTAGGAGAGGAGGCTCCAACCTCAGCCGAGGGTCTGGATGTGGTACCAACTCTAATCCCGACCCAGGAGGGGGCTCAGGTTGAGGAGGAAGTCCAAGCTGAAGGTTCTCCGGTCCCAGCCCAAGTCGATGAAATCCTTTCTATGTATATTGACAAACTGCTTCAATCCTACGGTGTTGGGTCTCCTTCAACTGGTGTTGAGTGATCTAAGTAGTTTTAGGCATTGCTTTTTCTTTTTACATTCCTCTAAAATGTAATTGACAACCTCTTGAAAGATAACTTTTTGAACTACAAAGTAGCATTCTCTTATGTCTTATTTTTGGATATAGCTTGAATAAGGTCATCGGCTTAGTATGTGGTTCGAGCTTCACTACTCTCTCTTTTGTTCAGTTGAATGGCTGAGGCCGAAGACCGTTTGGTTGGTGGTTGATGAAGACAAACTCTGGAGCAAGTCGGGATGCCGTTGCTGAAGACCATCTACGATCAACCAGGCTGACGTCACCTTCCTTTCATAATTAAACCGTCCATCAAGGGATTGACATGATGGACAGGTGTCATTTTCTTGTTGACCAGTGATTAAGGAACCTTGATCGTGATTCTCGTTGCTCGTGCTGAGTGTGTCGATATTTGAATGGTCACGTTTTCTTTCACCTTAGGTGCCGCCAAATCTCTCATTTTCGAAATGGAGCCATTAATGCTATTACCGCACGATGGGGATTCCTCCAGATTCGAAGCACCAGCAGCTGCCATCCCAAGAATAGCTCTCAAGCGGTCTTCTAGGATCTCGAAGAATCGCTTGGACATGTGGTGCTCTTTGGTGTGGCTGGGAAAGGACGTGGAGCATGTTTCCCAGTGTCCAGTCGTGGGTACAGGGTCCTTATAAATGGGACCTTGTCCTCTGCTGTCAAACAAAGGTCATCACCCTCTCAGACTTCCTCTTTGAAGACTCCTTTTTCTTTTAGAGCTTCAGTCAAAATGAAGTTCATCATCTCCGAGCTTTGAAGGGCGGCAAAGAAGAGAGCCATCGATACCGGAGACAGGGGGAGCCCAAGATTCCTTGGGTTGAGGGACAACGATGACCCCATCGTTGATCGTTTGGGGAGAAAGGTCCGTGTCCTGGAGGCTCAACTGAAGGAGGCCAGGGCCCTGGTCGAGGTGGCCGTCACGGAGGTGGAGGAGGCCAAGAAGAAGGTGGTGGATGCCATCTTGGACTTCAAGGCATCTTCTGCTTTCAAAGAGGAGGTCACCGAGGCAGCTTTGGATTCTTATCACCAAGGATTCCGGGAATGTAGGGGTAAGGCCTTCAAGTTTTGTGACTTGAAGGGTCTTGACAACATCAAGCCCTATGTTCCCTTCCCTAGACATGAATTTGACTCTGATTTCGAGGAGGAATCAGATTCTGATCCGGACAGGAACCCTGGGGCCCCTTCATCCTCCTTCCAAGACTCCTCCCATTGGCATGGGAAAGGGCCGGCGGGTGGTTAATAGATGTGCTTTCCAATTCCCTGCAATCCTTTTTCTTTTCTCTCTTTATGAGAGTTTCTTTCTTTCTTTTTTTTTGTAAAAAAATTAGAAAGGAAATGAAGTATCTTAACTTTTCTTACCTTCTCCCATGGCTCCTTTGTGATTTGTCGCATTTTGGTATGTCGAGAGTGTAGACTTCTCGGACCACTTGTGATCTACAAAGAAGAGGTAAGATCGGCTGGGTCGTCCCAAGAGTGTTTGTTATCGACAGGAAGGATGATATAGGTCCGTTCAAGCACATTTTTGGATTTACTGTAGGGCTCTACGCCATCCTTGTGCATTTTTGTCATGATCAAGATAGGCTGTTCTGGCCCGCCCTGACGCGTCTTCAGATTTACCGTAGGGTAGGCTGTGAAAACCATCCCTGCACCTTTTTTAGTGTAAGGTAGGCTGGTTAGGCCCACCCCGACATATCTTCGCATTTTCCGTAGGGTAGGTCATTTGAACCATCCCTGTGCCTTTGATCTTCTTGGTGGTCCGATGGGGCCATCTGTTGCGCTCGTCAGACATGCCGAAAAGTGAGTGGATCAGACTCTCCTTTATACCATTGGCCTATTCCTTATATCGCGCCATTTAAGCCGTTGTCATTTTGTTGATGTAACAGGCCGTTCAGAGTTGGGTAAATTTGCACAAGAAATGTAGGGGTTTGTTTATTGATAGTATTTGCGAAGATTTTGTACATTACATGGTCGGGACATAATTTTCCCCTCTAAGGTCTTGAGCCGATACGTTCCTGGACGTATGACCTCTTCAATCTGGTATGGACCTTCTCTGTAGGGAGAAAGTTAAACCCTATTCCACTAGCCTAGATACTTCTGCCTTTCGCAACACCATGTCCCCTGTGTGAAAGATTTGCTCCTTTACTCTAGAATTGTAATATTTGGCGACCTTTTGCTGGTACATCACCATTCTTATCTGGGCCTGAAGCTTGGTGCTTGGCAGCAAATCCAGGTCGATCCTTCTGCGATCAAAATTTTCAAGCTCTTTGTAGTTGTCGATTCTTAAGGACTGGAGGGAGACTTCAATAGGAAGAACAGCTTCGGTACCTTATGCCAGGTTGAACGGAGATTCACCGATGGCCGTCCTAGGGGTAGTTCGGTATGCCCAGAGGATGGAGGTTAGCTCTTCGGCCCAAAGTCCTTTGGCGGCATTCAACCTTGTCTTCAAGCCATGGAGAATGGTCCGATTAGTTACCTCAGCCTCTCTCCGTTGGACTGTGGATGGGCAACAGAAGTCAGCCGGTGTCGAACATGGTACTGAGCATAGAAGTCCTTAAACTTCGAATTATCGAACTATCTTCCGTTGTCCATGATTATTGCATGCAGAATCCTGAATTCGAAAGATGATGGAATTTTTAACAAAATTCTCAACTTTGCCTTCCGTGATTTGGGCTAATGGTTCGGCTTCGATCCACTTTGTAAAGTAGTCGATGGCTACAAGGAAAAACTTCCTCTGTCCAGAGGCAGGCAAAAATAGACAAAGAATATCCATCCCCCATTGGACAAAAGGTCAAGGGGGTGTCAGCTGAGTCAAGGGGCTATCATCTGAGTCAAGTGACTTGCAGGTTGCCTCTGAATGTTGGCATACCTTTGGCACTGGTCACATCTTCGTACGAAGTCAGCCGAGTCCTTCTAGATGGAGGGCCAATAATATCATTGTCGAATGATCTTGTATGCTAAAGACCTACCCCCTAAGTGATCACCGTATATGCTCTCGTAGACCTCTCTCAGGGCATAATCCGCATCTGTCGACGATCCTAAGCACTTTAGCAGATGTTGAGAGAATGATCTTTTGTAGAGGGTTCTATCCAAGATAACATATTGGGATGATATCCAATGGATCTTTTTGGCCTCTGCCTTGTCTTATGGTAGCATACCCTCATTTAAGAACTTGATGATGGGATCCATCCAGCTTGGCTCGACATTAATCTGGTGCACCTCCATACCTCCTTGGCTATACTTCGAGTTTCAAGATGTTCAATAAAGGTGCATTCGAGAGATTCTGGGGTTGTAGTAGCAAGTCGAGACAATGCATCTGCCCGGGAGTTCTCTGATCGAGGGACATGAATAATCTCGAAATGCTCCAGTTGAGAAGATAAAACTCGTACTTTCTCCAGGTACTGCACCATGGCAGGGTCCCTGGCTTCGTATTCTTCTTTAACTTGATTTACAACCAATTGGGAGTCTAAAAAAGCCCGGTGTCACTGAACTCCCAAACTCTTGGCGATCTGAAGTCCGGTAAGCAGAGCTTCATATTCGGCTTGGTTGTTAGAAGCATGGAAGGAGAACCGAAGTGCATACTCTACAGTATGGCTATCAAGTTCAGCCAGTATAAGACCGGCTCCACATCCAGTGGGCATTGGAAGCTCCATCCACATGGAGCACCCAAATGGATTCCGTATCCTTTGAAATTCCCTCTTCTACTGAAGGTACTTCATTTCAGACCTCCAGGTGCACTTAGCCAGGAAATCTGAAAGCACCTGGGCCTTCATAGCCGATCAGGGCTGAAAGCTGATATCGAATTTGTTTAGCTTTACAGCCCATTGGCTAGATGTTAGGGGATCGGAGAACGGCGTTGAGGGGTTGATCAGTCAGCACCACGATGGCGTGGGCATGAAAATATGGCCGTAGTTGCTTTGCTATAATCACCAGGGAGTATATCAGCTTCTACATTTTCGCATACCTTGTCTCGGCATCATGCAGAACTTTGCTGATGTAATAGATCAGCTTGTGGGAGCCGTCTTCATCTCTTCGGACAAGAACCGAACTGATCGCTTCATCTGAAGCGGAGAAGTATAAGTAAAGCAACTCGCCTTCTTGAGGTTTGGAAAGCAGAGGCAAGGTCTCTAAATACTTCTTCAACTCTTCAAAGGTAGTATGACAGTCTTCAGACCATTCAAAGTCCCTTGACTATCGAAGCACCTTGAAAAATGGAAGACACTTCTTGGCTGAGCGAGAAAAGAACCTGCTTAGGGATGCAATTCTCCCTATTAGCTACTGGACTTCTTTCTTGCAGGAGGGATGCCTCATATGTTTTAGGGCCTGGATCTTCTCAGGATTTGCCTCTATCCCGAGAGCTTGGTAACGAGGAAACCCAGAAACTTGCCCGAAGTGACCCCAAAGGCACACTTAGTCGGATTCAGCTTCATGCGGTTGCATCGCAGATCACTAAATGATTCCTCCAGGTCTTGGATGTTATCTTTTTGGAGGAAGCTTTTGACAATCATATCATCGACATAGGCCTCCATGTTCCTTCCCAGTTGCTCCTCGAATACTTTATTGATCAATCTTTGAAATGTCGTTCCAGCATTTTTGAGCCCAAATAGCATCATCTTGTAGCAGTACAGACCTTTGTTGGTGACAAAGGCCATCTTCTCCTTATCTTGGGGATCCATTCGGATCTGATTATAGCCAGAGAAAGCATCTATGAAGGTTAGTAGTTGGTCCCCGGTGGTGGCGTCGACCAGCTAATCAATTTTTAGGAGAGGGAAGCTATCTTTTGGGCAAGCCTTGTTGAGGTCTGTGTAATCGATGCAGATCCTTCACTTGGCATTAGCTTTTCTAACCATTACTACATTGGCCAACCATTCGGGGTAGTGGGCCTCTTGGATGAACCCCGCCTTGAGGAGCTTGCTTACTTCCTCATATTGCTTTCTATCTTTCAGGGGCAAAGCTTCTCTTTTTTTGTCGAACCGGTTTATACCCGGGGGTAACTTCTAGTCGATGAGTGATTACTTTGATGGAAATCCCTTGGCATGTCCGAAGCTGACCAGGCAAAGAGACATCGGCATTATCTCTGAGGAAGCGGATCAGCTCTGTTTTGGTTTTTTCATCAAGCATACTCCCGATCTGCATGACTTTGGTGGGGTCCTCTTTCATCAAGGATACCAGGACAGTTCTTTCCATGGGTTCACCAGAATCTGTAGTTGGGTCCCTCGGATCCAATTGATCCAGGGTTGCAGAATCATTGGAGTGCTTATCTTGAATCATTAGGCACTGTCGTGCCGCTCTCTGATCTCCTCTAACTTCTCGACACCATTCCTGGTGGGGAAGCATACCAAGAGATAATAAGAAGACACTACAGTTCGGAACTTGTTTAAGGCAGGCCACCCCAAAATAATGTTGTAAGCCGAGGGGGTTTGGACTACCGTGAAATTGATCGGTAGTGTCTTTTGTCAAGGTTCGGTGCCAAGGGTTACAGGCAATACTATTTTTCTCTCGGCATCAACCTGATTACCCCCGAAGCTAGTGAGTGATATAGGGGACCTCCGTAGTCGATGTCTAGGCAAACACATCTTAGAGAATGCATCGTAGATCAAGACATCAATCGAACTTTCATTATCAACTAGGATCCGTTGTACATCATAGTTGGCCACAACGACCGAGATTATAATAGGGTCATCATGCGGGAGCCGAACTCTCGCAAGGTCATCATTGGAGAAGAGAATAGCGTTGTTGTCCTTGAGTCGCTTCGGGACATCATCTTCGTCTCTTCTCCTGTTGGTAGGTCGATGTATCATCCCCACGCCTTCGTTGGTGGGCCTTTGGTTCGGCAATTTGGCCTCTTCAGGAGTTGGTTGGGGAATAGCAACTTCTGACCGAGGACCTTGGCGACCAATATGCCACCCCAGATATCTTCTTTTGATAAGATCCTCAATTGCATCTCTCAGTTGGATGCATTCTTCAGTATTGTGGCCGTGGTCCTGGTGGAATCGGTAATATTTGTTCCTATTCCTTACAGAAGAGGATGCCTTCATGAGACGGGACAGCTGGAGAAAGTTTTCTTTCTCTATCTCTATAAGGATTTTTTCTCGAGGGAGGTTGAGGGGGGTGTAGGAGTTGAATCTTCCACCCGATGCTTTGGGTCTGGGGGACTCCTTCGGCGGTCAGTATACTTGTTGTTGTTGGAGATTGGGTGACCTTGTCCCCTATTGTTTTTCTTTTTTGAAGGGGGCTTTCTTTCGATTAGTCATCGGTTCGTCGCCTGCTCTTCAGCATCGACGTATTTCTGAGCTCTCATGAGCAGCTCAGCATAGCTTTTGGAAAACTTCTTATCCAGGAAAAAGGTGAGCCTGGATATACAAAGTCCCTTCTTCAGTGCAAGCAAACATGGCCATGTGCTCGTTGAGATCGAGGATCTCGAGCATGGCCACATTAAATCTGGAGATGTAATCTCGCATACTTTCTCCTTCGTTCTGGTGAAGGATGAACAGTGTATCCGTATTTCGGGGGGTCTTGCGACAAGTCCTGAAATGCAAGACAAACAATTTTTTTAACTTGGAGAAGGAATCGATGGTACCTAGGTGCAAGCTCCAGTACCACATCCGAGCAGCTTTCTTCAAGGTGGCTGGGAACACGAGGCAGTACATCATGTCCAAAGCTCCTTGGATCATCATATGGGATTTGAAACGTCCATGTGGTCGAAAGGATCGGAGGTGCCATCGTAGGGTTCCATCTGGGGAACCCTGAGGTGCCGAGGGATGACTTCGGCTATGATGCGGTCAGTGTAGGGAGGGTGCAGATTGCACACCGCTAAGTTGCTGTGCTCTCTCTGCTCCCTGATTCTCGCCATTTCTGACTCGATGGCCTTAAACTGTCCATCGTAATTAGGGAGAACCTGGTTCGACGCTTTCTCTACGGGGGTAGAGCTCTCAGATGAAGGTGAGGAGGTTTGCCTAGGTCTCTTCCCCCTTTGTGGGGAATTAGCAGGCCTAGGTATTTCTAAATTTTAGCCTTCGGGAGAGGGCCGAAGATGAGAGGAGAGATGTGTGGACCCCTCTCGAGGGGCTCTCTTCCTCCATGGGTGTAAGCTGTGTCTGGAGGTGGTTGGCAGAGGCCCCACCTGGAAAGCTCTGCATTGGAAGTCCTAAATTATTGCCATGAGATTAGTGACTTGGTTCAGGAGGGCTACAAACTGCTACCGTTCCATGACCATGGTGGGAGGTGGAACCTCGTTCTGAACCGATGCTCCTTTACCCTAGGATGGAGCATGACTTCAGCTAGTTGAGGTGATCTGAGTCTTCTCTCTTACCATTAAAATTTTGTATTTCCCATTTTTAGGGAGGGGAGCTTAGTAACAGAGAGTTGCCGCCCCTTCTATAAGGGTTTTGGTGACCAGGGCGGAAGCATGGATTTCAAAAATTTATTATGAAACCACTACCAAACCCTTAACCCAAGACCTCCTTACTAGGAATTAAAACATACAAACATGCATATATAATATAAACTAGAGTTTAGGCACCAACATGAAATGCTAGTATCCAATCCGATGAAGAAAATCCTGATTCAGCCTTCTTCTCCATCAGGCGCCCAAACGTTCACCCTCCAACGGTGATCCACACGAAACTCGGACCAAGGAAGAACTCCTTCAAGTTGCTTGGAGAAGTAGAACTCTTTCGACAGCCTTTGGTCTATTGACCACTATAGGACACCCTGTCTTACAGTAGGGTGCTAAAGACACTCTCCTAAACAACTCTTAGTTTTAGGACAACCCTCCTCTAGGATCCCTTAGGCTTATGTCCTAAAACAAAGCCTTGTCCTAGTAGAAAAGACCTTGTCTTAACAAGACAAGTCTTGTCTTAAAGAAAGGAGGGAGAGAGAGACACTCAGAATAGTACTTCGGTGGAATTCTTCATTATCAAACTCATTTCATCGCCCCCTATTTATAGATACAAGAAGGATGCATGATATGTCCTCCCATCAACTTATCAGATATGATTTTTCAAGATCGAAGAGAAGTTATCTGCTTGAAAATTCATATCTAATAAGCCCATTCATGCATCGAAGGCCATATTCACATCCCTTCTTTTATCTGGACAAATTCTCACTTGGCACATGTCAATTACCGGTCCCTAGGAAGCCAAGAGGTGCCTCTTCAATCTTCAAACATCGAAGATTATGAAGAGTTCTGATAGCAGAAGGACTCTCCATCAGAACCGCGCGCCACATGAAGAGTTGCGACTCTTCATGCACCGCACGCGCCATCCTTCTTCCATGCAAATTTCAAAAAATGTTGACCAGTCAAAACATAGGCAATATGGGTGTCATTGGAAAGAGCATAAAATTTTCTTTCTGTCCATATAAATTATATTCAAATCAGATATCTATAGCTCATTTTGTGCCCTTTTGAAGTTAAGGTATCATTTAGGTACTAAAGAGTCCCATTCCATTGGGACTCTTCATGTATGGCACCTAAAATGCCCTTAAATCTAAATTAAAATCAGATTTAGCACTGATTAGGCTAGCCCCACTTATGACTCAACCTAATATATGTTTTCCATAATTAGGTTAGCCCAATTAGCAAGAAACCGGACCCAATCCAATTGGGTTAGGAATTTGGTTAGCCTACATATGCTAGTATATAATCCGGCTAACCAATTAGGATCCTATGACCCTAATTAAATCATGAATGACTTCCTTGGCCAAGTCTCTATTGTGTGTGACCCATTGGGTTTCACATCTAGCCAGCAGTAGGTTTAGGTTTGAGCTGATTCGATCCGATCGAACCCGATTGACCTAATTAGGTCAAATTGGCTCACCTAATTGTCCATTCGAATCACACATCGAATTGACTCATGAAACCAAATCAATTGGTTCATGAAGACCTACAAGACAAGATTGACATCTAGCAACGTGTCATGCCTACCCGAAAGATGAGGAATTTTGATGGATTTACCAAAATACCCTTCATTGGTGAGTTACCGGGCAATTCAGTCCTTCGATATACTTGCACCCTGAATATGACTATGGATATAGATACTTGTCAAATCCAATTTCATATTCATTCCTTGCTCAATTTGATAATGATGATTTATTAATGAACCATTAGAAACTATTTCTAATGTTCATACTTTGATCAAAGATTTTTCGAATCTTCATTTGATTGAAATCATCTGGATGCGCTTCCCTTTTACTAGGGTTGATCGATTCCTTTTTGACCTACTCACAACCTCCATATGCAATCCACCATACCCAGTATCACCCCATGCATGACTCTGTATAATGATTGAGTGTTAATATGGATTCATGCATACAAGGTACCATGGCAGTCTCAGGTCAAAGGACCACATGCACTACTCCCACTATGAGAACTATCTATTGACAAACAGATAATGTTCCATTAGATGTTCTCAAGCTGGACCCATTCAGTGAACTCATTCTCTAATGAGCACCCACATCCTAGTATTAGTGTCAAACACAAGTAACTGTGAGATCAGTCACTCTTTTCACCAAGCATACATAGGATATGCTGGTCTTACCGAAAACATTGATCCCCTACTCAATATCCCATCGACCAGGAATATTCTAGATTAGAGTTTTAAGGCTTTAGGTCTCACTGGTAGGATCTCATCATAACCCTAGAACCATAGCCCTAATCTATAGGATTCATCATATCTTAATAAAGTTAATAAGACACAACGTATGATGAAAATAAAATACCTTTATTAATTGATAATGTCAATACACTGGTTTGAGATACAAAAGAAAATCCCATCGAAATACAACATTTTGATTGGCCTTTAAGGCAGAATCCTTTCAATCTCCCAATTGCACTAAAGCCAATCACCTTTAAATTTGAACCCCATACAATCGAGGTGGCAATCAAACTCCCGCTGTGGTAGAGCCTTAGTGAACGGGTCTGCTATGTTGTTCTTCTTTCTACTCTTTTAATGCAGACTTCTTGTCTTTCAACAATCTCTCGAACGAGATGGAAGCGTCTTAGAATGTGCTTTGATTTATGATGAGCTCTAGGTTCCTTAGCTTGAGCGACGGCTCCAGTATTATCACATTAAAGTGGTACTGGACCTTCAATCTCCGGAACAACGCCCAACTCTGAGATGAACTTCTTCGTCCAGACAGCTTCCTTGGCAGCTTCACTAACAGCAATGTATTCTGCCTTAATTATTGAGTCAACTACAGTCTGCTGTTTAGAACTCTTCCAGCATACAGCTCCTCCATTTAGGGAAAAAACTTATCCTGAAATAGATTTGCTATCATCTGGATCTGATTGAGAACTAGAATCTGAATAAGCTTCCAGTTTAAGATCTGATCCTCCGTATATCAGAAAAATATCCTTAGTCCTTCTCAAGTACTTTATATTTTTCACATCCTTCCAGTTATCCTCTCCTGGATCAGCCTGAAATCTACTGGCTATACCTAAGGCATATGACACATCAGGCCTGGTACATAACATAGCATACATTATAGACCCTATAGCCGAAGCATAAGGTATAGAACTCATTCAATTTCTTTCTTCAGGTGTCTTAGGAGACATCTTCTTAGAAAGATGTATGCCATGACCAATGGGCAAGTAACCTCTTTTACTGCCCTCCATGCTAAATCTCTTTAACACTTGGTCAATGTACCTAGACTGGGATAAGCCTAGCATCCTCCTAGATCTATCTCTATAGATCTTGATACCTAGTATATAGGATGCATCTCCCAAGTCTTTCATGGAAAACTATTTAGATAACCATACCTTGACTGATTGTAACATTGGGATATCATTCCCAATGTCCTATGTCATCCACATACAGAACCAAGAAAACTATGGCACTCCCACTAGTCTTCTTGTACACACAAGGTTCATCCTCATTTTTGATAAAGTCAAACTCTTTGACTGTCTTATCAAATCGGATGTTCCAACTCCTGGATGCTTGCTTTAATCCATAAATGGATTTTTTCAGCCTAAATACCTGATTAGGTTTGGTCTCCAAGACAAAACCTTCTGGCTATGACATATAGACCTCTTCCTCAAGGAAACCATTAAGGAATGCGGTTTTCACATCCATCTGCCAGATTTCATAATCATGATATGCTACTATAGCAAGCAGATCCAAATAGATTTGAGCATGGCAACAGGAGAAAATGTTTCATCATAATCTATTCCCTATTTTTGTCTGAAACCCTTAGCCACTAATCAGGCTTTATAAGTTTCAACTTGGCCATCTGTCCCAATCGTTTTCTTATAGACCCATTTGCATCCAATAGGGTTAACACCCTCTGGTGCATCAACCAAAGTCCATACTTGGTTGACATACATGGAGTATATTTCGGATCTCATGGCTTCCAGCCATCTGTCTGAGTCCCTACTCATGACAACATCCGTATAGGTTAGAGGCTCATCATTTTCAATGATTCGGGCTTCATTATTTTCAATAATGAACCCATACCTCTCAGGTGCATGGCGCACCCTATCAGACCTATGGATAGGAGTGGTGTGTTCTAGTTCTATACTAACTATGTTATCATTTGGTTGAGATGTATCTATTTGTTGAACTTCTTCAAGTTCAATATTTCTCCCACTGCCCTTTTGTAGGATGAACTCTTTCTCCAGAAAAGTGGCATGCCTACTGAAAAAAACTTTTTGTTCAGTAGGGTGGTAGAACAGATATCCTATACTATCTTTAGGATATCCTACAAATAGACACTTATCTGCTCTAGCATCCAGCTTATGTCCAAAATTTCTTTTGAGATAGGCTGGACATCCCCATATCTTAAGACACTTAAGATTGGGTTTCTTATCCCTCCATATCTCATATGGAGTGCTAGAGACAGATTTAGATGGTACTTTATTTAAGATATTAGCCACGGTTTCCAGGGCATATCCCCATAAGGAAACAGGTAACTCTGTGAAATACATTATGGACCGTACCATATCTAATAAGGTACGGTTCCTCCTTTCAGCAACACCATTTAATTATGGTGTGTAAGGAGGGGTCCATTTAGAGATAATCCCCTTTTCTTTAAGATGATCGAGAAACTCGGTTGATAAGTATTCACCTCCTCGATCTGATCGAAGGATTTTAATATTTTTCCCCGTTTGTTTCTCTATCATACTTTGATACTTTAAAAATTTATCAAAGGCTTCAGACTTATGTTTCATAAGATACACAAATCCGTACCTTGAAAAATCATCAGTAAATGTGATGAAATAAGAGTATCCACCCTTGGCTTGAGTTGTCATAGGCCCACATACATCTGTATGTATGAGTCTTAATAACTCAGTTATCCTTTCTCTAAATGACTTATGTTTGTTTCTCTAAATGGAGTCTTGGCCATTTTACCCATGAGACATGATTCACAAGTTCCTAATGATTCATAATCATAAAGATTAAGGAAATTTTCCTTGTATAACTTGCTAATCCTAGTCTCACTAATATGTCCAAGCCGACAGTGCTAGAGTAAAGTATTGTTTACATCATCTCTCTTTCGTTTGTTACTTACATGAAGTATATTGTCATTAGTGGATAGAGTTAAAAGACCATTGCAAAATATGCCACAACATATAATTTCATTAGAAAAGTTGATTGAGCAACCATTGCTCATCACATTCATAGTATAACCTTGTCTAAGTAATAAGGGTACAAATACGATATTTCTAATGACCTTAGGCATATAGTAACAATCTCTCAGCTCTAAAATCTTTCCCGAAGGTAACTTCAAGATATAAGTCCCTACGGCCTCTGCTTGGATGGACTCTCCTCCAGCACTATAGAGCTCGAAGTCTCCTTCCTTCAATACTCTAAGCCTCTGCAGCCCCTGCAATGATTTGCAGATATTATGACCACAGGCAGTATCCAATACCCAAGTATTTGAAATGGAAGAATCCAATGACAAAATAGTATGAACTTCTTTCATACCTTTTGGTGCATCCGATGCACCAGGCTTCACACCTGCAAGGTAAGCCTTGTAGTTCCTCTTCTAATGACCCGACTTGCCACAGTGAAAGCAGGTCATCTGTCTGGAGGCCTTCTTTCCTTTCTTCTACTTGATGCCCCTTTTTGGATTCAATCTCCTCTTGGAACCCTTTCTGCCTGACTTTTTCTTGTTGATCCCAGCCACAAGAAGAAGTGGAGCCTTATTTTTCTTTAAATGGCTCTCTGCTGTTCTTAATATGTTTAACAGCTCAGGCAAGGAAGTGTTAAGTTTGTTCATATGATAATTAAGAACAAACTGTGAAAATAACTCCGGGAGTGACTGCAGGATCAAATCATGATTCAACTCCCCATCCATAACAAAACACAATTGACCTAATCGAGTGATCAAGTCAATAACCATCAGTACGTGGTCTTGTACAGATGTACCTTCTGTCATTATCACATGGAACAATTGCTTAGATATCTTATATCTAGTAGTTTGACTATGTTCTCCATATAGCTCTTTTAGATTGAGCAGTATGGAGTTAGTGTCCATGCTATCATGTTGCCTCTACAACTCATTGGTCATAAAGGCAAGCATGATACATTTTATAGTGAGTTATTTTGCCACATCTTGTATGTGGTCTTTTTCTCTTGCGAGGCATCCTCTCCTAAAGGTTCCAAGGTAGGGGTATCAAGAATGTAAGAAAGTTTTTCATGGCTGAGTACTCTCTTTTGGTTTCTCAACCAGTCAACATAGTTCGATCCAGTCAATTTATTGGCATCAAGTATACTACGGAGTGAGAGTGAAGAGGCCATTTAATCTACATTAACAAAGAACATAACATAAGCAAACAACCAAAGTTGACAAAACATAATTAAATTAGGACTTTAACTTTATTATGTCTCTCACTATTTTATCAAGCATCATAACCCTCTATATGATGATTGAAAAACCCTAATTGGTTTTCTTAGTGGGGTTGAGATCTTAATTCTTTATAAAAGACCTTGTATGTACACAACAAATCTTTTATAAGTTCAAAGGTAGGAAAACTCTTTCCAATTGTATCTTATACAATTCTCAACAAAACCTGGCCTCTAAAATATTAATAGCCTTGTGTGTGCACAACAAACTATAATATTTTTAGTTAAGTAAGACCCTTCATTCCTTTATAGTCATGATTGTAATAATAATACCCTTGTGTGTTCACAACAAAGTATTATATTAAATCATGCCATAAGCATCAAATGCACCAGGCCAAAATTATGTTAGTTATCATAATAGGCCTTGTGTGTACACAACAAACCTAATACGGATCATAACATAATAATGACCTAAGCATGAAGGAAGGACTAATGTAGTGAATATTACACTAAGTATATCAATCAAGAATTAAGTTAATCTTATCAGCCAGGTAAGTGGGAGAGTAGTGGGAGTCCCCCCGTTGCTTTCCTAGACACCAATAAAAATTGGCCAGGTCAGTCAACGGAACTAATTAAAAACCACATCCTCTTTACCGATCATGAACCACTTTTCCTAGACACCGAATGATCAACTAATCATCTTGATTATTTTTCTTTTGGTATATGACGCTACAACTTAATAAAATTTTAATAGAGGGCAATTCAAACAGAAGTACATTCTAATATAATATTACCATTCATCAATTATGCATCATATATCATTTTATAATGTGCCAAGTGTGTCATCATACTAGGACAACCATCTACCACATAATGGATCCACCACTATGCTAGGGCAACCTTATTTTAGTATGATGACTAGAAAGCTAAACATATCTCTATATCGATTAAGGTTTAAGTGAAAACCCTAACCAGTGACATACATATATGCATAAACATATCAATCATATGTAACTTTAAACTTTTGTAGAGTCCTACAAAATTGGGCAACTTCAAATTGTGTAGAGTCCTACAAAAATGGGCAACCTCAAGAGTCCTACAAAATTGGACAACTTCAAATTTTGTAGTCCTACCAAAATGCGCAACCTCAAGAGTCCTACAAAATTGGGCAACTTCAAATTTTGTAGAGTCCTACCAAAATGGGCAACCTTAAGAGTCCTACAAAATTGGGCAACCTCAAGAGTCCTACAAAATTGGGCAACTTCAAATTTTGTAAAGTCCTACCAAAATAGGCAACCTTAAGAGTCCTACAAAATTGGGCAACTTCAAATTTTGTATGATATAGCCCTAATAAGGTTGCTCTGATACCACTATAAGGGTTTTGGTGACCAGGGCGGAAGCATGGATTTCAAAAATTTATTATGAAACCACTACCAAACCCTTAACCCAAGACCTCCTTACTATGAATTAAAACATACAAACATGCATATATATTATAAAATAGAGTTTAGGCACCAACATGAACTGCTAGTATCCAATCCGACGAAGAAAATCTTGATTCAGCCTTCTTCTCCACCAGGCGCCCAAACGTTCGCCCCCCAACGGTGATCCACACGAAACTCGAACCAAGGAAGAACTCCTTCAAGTTGCTTGGAGAAGTGGAACTCTTTCGACAGCCTTTGGTCTATTGACCACTGTAGGACACCCTGTCCTACTGTAGGGCACTAAAGACACTCTCCTAAATCACTCTTGGTTTTAGGACAACCCTCCTCTAGGACCCCTTAGGCTTATATCCTAAAACAAAGCCTTGTCCTAGTGGAAAAGACCTTGTCTTAACAAGACAAGTCTTGTCTTAAAGAAAGAAGGAGGGAGAGAGAGACACTCAGAATAGTACTTCGTATCAGACTCATTTCACTGCCCACAATTTATAGATACAAGAGGGGCGTGTGATATATCCTCCCATCAACTTATCAGATATGATTTTTCAAGACCGAAGAGAAGTTATCTGGCTTGAAAAATCATATCTAATAAGCTCATTCATGCACCGAAGGCCTTATTCACATCCCTTCTTTTATCTGGATGAATTCTCACTTGCCACAGGTCAATTACCGGTCCCTAGGAAGCTAAGAGGTGCCTCTTCAATCTTCAAACATCAGAGATTATGAAGAGTCCTGATAGCAAAAGGACTCTCCATCAGAACCGCGCGCCACATGAAGAGTTGCGACTCTTCATGCACCGCGCACGCCATCCTTCTTCCATGCAAATTTCAAAAAATGTTGATCAGTCAAAACATAGGCAATATGGGTGTCATTGGAAAGATCATAAAATTTACTTTCTAACCATATAAATTATATTCAAATCAGAGATCTATAGCTCATTCTGTGCCCTTTTGAAGTTAAGGCATCATTTAGGTACAAAGAGTCCCATGCCATTGGGACTCTTCATGTATGGCACCTAAAATGCCCTTAAATCCAAATAAAAATTAGATTTAGCTTTGATTAGGCTAGCCCCACTTAGGACTCAACCTAATTTAGGTTTTTCATAATTAGGTTAGCCCAATTAGCAAGAAACCGGACCCAATCAAATTGGGTTAGGAATTTGGTTAGCCTACATATGCTAGTATGTAATCCGGCTAACCAATTAGGATCCTATAGCCCTAATTAAATCATGAATGACTTCCTTGGCCAAGTCAATTTTGTGTGTGACCCATTGGGTTCCAAATCTAGCCAGCAGTAGGTTTAGGTTTTAGCTGATTCGATCCAATCGAACCCGATTGACCTAATTAGGTCAAATTAACTCACCTAATTGTCCAATTCGAATCACACATCGAATTGACTCATGAAACCAAATCAATTAGTTCATGAAGACCTACAAGACAAGATTGACATATAGCAACGTGTCATGCCTACCCGGAAGATGAGGAATTTTGGTGGATTTACCAAAATACCCTTCAGTGGTGAGATACCGGGCAATTCAGTCCTTCGATTTACTTGCACCCTGAATATGACTATGGATATAGATACTTGTCAAATCCAATTTCATATTCATTCCTTG
This sequence comes from Areca catechu, assembly GCA_021397845.1. NCBI lineage: Eukaryota > Viridiplantae > Streptophyta > Magnoliopsida > Arecales > Arecaceae > Areca > Areca catechu. The sequence goes on from CM038043.1 coordinate 121,901,733, forward strand.
CTCAATCTGATAATGATGATTCATTAATGAACCATTAGAAACTATTTCTAATGTTCACACTTTGAACAAAGATTTTCCGAATCTTCATTTGATTGAAATCATCTGGATGGGCCTCCCTCTTACTAGGACTGATCGATTCCTTTTTGACCTACTCACAACCTCCATATGCAATCCACCATACCCAGTATCACCCCATGCATGACTCAGTGTCATGATTGAGTGTGAACCAAAATATGGATTCATGCATACAAGGTACCATGGCAGTCTCAGGTCAAAGGACCATATGCACTACTCCCACTATGAGAACTATCTATTGACAAATAGATAAGGTTCCATTAGATGTTCTCAAGCTGGATCCATTCAATGAACTCATTCTCTAATGAGTACCCATATTAGGGTATTAGTGCCAAACACAAGTGACTGTGAGATCAGTCACCCTCTTCACCAAGCATACACTGTGAGATCAGTCACCCTCTTCACCAAGCATATATAGGATGTGCTGATCTTACCGGAAACATTGATCCCCTACTCAATATCCCATCGACAAGGAATATTCTAGATTAGGGTTTTAAGGCTTTAGGTCTCACTGGTATGATCTCATCATAACCCTAGAACCATAACCCTAATCTATGAGGTTCATCATATCTTAATAAAGTTAATAAGACAGCGTATGATGAAAATAAAATACCTTTATTAATTGATAATGTCAATACACTAGTTTGGGATACAAAAGAAAATCCCATCGAAATACAACATTTCGATTGACCTTTAGGGCATAACCTTTCACCTTCCTGGCGCTCCAAGCTATTGGCGTAGAGTCCCTATTCCGGCTGGTCAGAGCTACTGGATCGCAGGACCACTCCCTAGTTCACCTGCAAAATAAATCCCTTGCTAGAGTTGCTCCGGCGGGGGACACTCCGATGCCTATAAGTCAGAGGTGGGCTCCAGTCACAGAATGGGAAAGGCTTTGGAGAAGCAAAGGGAAAAGACTCTGAGATTTTTGGAGTATATTATGCCACATACCTTGAGCATTCCCTCTTACCATTATTTATAAGGAGCTGTCCAGCCTGCGGTTTCATTCTTCTTCCAGCAGTTACGACGAGGAGTTAATTCCTTCCCCATGATCCGTAGTCATGGGTTGTCGTCGAACAGTTCCAACCAAACCGGAGGCATTGCAGTTGGAGTTACGTGCCATGATTATGTCCTGGAGATAGTCGATAGTAACCGTTGGTTACTATTGCTTATCATACTTTGTAGTGATTTGAGATATATGGTGGATCAATCTTCAAACTTCCCCCTCTTAGGGAGATTCCCGTATCAGATCAGGAAAGTCTTCATCCTCAGATCTTCTCGAGACAGATCGAAGATCCTGTCCTCGGCATAGATCAAGGACTTGGTCCTTGTCAAAGGCCGGAGATCATGTCTTCGACATGAATCGAAGAGCGTGTCTTCGGAGGTTGGTGAGGGTCGTCCCTCGGATCAGGTTGGGGGTCTTGTCTTTTTGAGCTGGAGGACTTGGTCTTCAGCAAAGGCTGAAGACGAGATCCAAAGGCCTTGCCTTCGGGTGCCATAGACCCGCGAAGAGCTTTGGCTTTTGCATTGGTTGCCTGATTTTTCTCGAATATCTGGGTCCAAAGATGGTGGTTCAGAAGAAAGGTCTTCAGCCAGCAGAACCGGTGGTCGGCTCGTACTTGGACCGAGATATCCCAACATACATGATATGGGATTGTTGGGGCTAGGGAGGATCGATCGGTGAGCCTAGAAGTCACCTATATTAGGGTACTTTTTGTCTGTAATGGGGTAGTGAAGGAATTATGGATGTGGAAGACAGGGGTCAGGGTTTTCATGAACTTTGGGACTCACATTCACAGAGAGATCTCACACCTCTAGGGTAACCCACCTCACTAATGAAGCTGTACAGAGAGATCTCACACCTCTAGGGCATCCCGCCCACCTCACTAATGGAGCCGTACGGAGAGATCTCACTTCTCTAGGGCATCCTACCTACCTAATAATGGAGCCACTAAGGTGAATTACAAGGAACATGAGGGTGGAATGGGGATAACTAGAGCCTCAGACCCCTCGACGCCTGAAGGCGAAGGCAAGACAAACCTAAACCCACTCTTGATGGAGACAGAACCAATAACTCTTTCTCAAAAATTCAACTTCATTTTCTAACCAATTGCAAGAGGGGGATGCCTTTTTATAGGCTTACAAGGCTTAGGACCCATACATGGAAAAAAAATTATTTATTATTATTTTATTTTATTTATTTATTTATTATTATTATTTTTTTTAATCCTAAACCCGTAGCTTTAAGATCCCTGCAGAATTGTTTCTGCATCAGGATCTGTGCAAGTCCTGTGACCGTGGAATAGAGAGTAGTGGATGGAACTCAAAGCTTTGATTCAGTGATCGGTGGACAGGGTAGGGAACACGGCTCGGATTGGATGGAGGGTGGGCGAGGCGGAGGGTGGATGGGTCGGAGGAATTGGAGCATGCACGAGGATCTGGCTCAAGACATCGCACTCGTGGGCGAGGTGGAAGGCAAATGGGTCAGAGGGGCTTGCCGTGCTCTGCTATTCTGCTTGGTTTTGCGCTATCATGGAAATCGCAGTCGAAGTTCTGCCCGAGGATCGTAGCTCGAAACAGCAAGCGGTGATGAGATGGATGGCGACGAGCGGGTGGCAGCTTCACCGTGTCTGGGAGAATCCTGATGGGAGCCCGTACTCAGTCAGCAGCTCATAGATCGTCATACTCGAGCACGTCCAAAGGGCTTCAAAGTTATATTATCAAAGGCTCAACTCTTCCACTCGTGGTTTCCCAAGAAAACACCCAGTGAGCCATTCATGTAGTATTCACTTTTCTCATGTGGTGCATAGTGGTGGTGAGGCAAAGAGCGGAGGTGATATGGGAACAGCGATCCTGCTCGTGGAGGAGGGCATCGATGATGTCGGCGAGGGGCAGAGGAGGACGGGAATGATAGCGGCAGGGTGGGAGGTGGCCATGGAGCGGACGACACCCTTGGGTTGTTCGGATGGCTCGAAAATTGGTGGCTTGGGCATGGGTCTTCCAGACGGGAGGGAGTGGTGGTGGAGTAGGGGCGGTGGCAGTGTCAGGCACAGACGGCGGTGCATGGGAGAGGGGGCACGTGGGCGGAGCAGCAGGGATGGATAGCCGTTGGTGGAGCAACAGGGGTGCACGGTCGTGGGCGGTTCCGTGGGATTCGTCGACGTTCCCACGAGAAGAGAGCTGCCGGGGGAAGGTGGACGGCCATCGGGGGGGTCACCGGTGATCGAGCATGGTGGATCCTGGATCGGTGGGAGAAAAAATGGAAGTTCTGGGAGGAAGAAGATGATAGGGATAACCTAGGGATAAGTCAGGGATAAGTATGGAATAAAATGGGAATAATAGGGATAAGTGGAATAGATGGAATAAGAAAATATGAAATAAAATTTAAAAATCTAGAAAAGAAAAAGAAAAACTCGGATGGGTTTTGATGTCCCCATCAGGACATCTCTAGGAACATCTCATTAAATGGAGTGTCTGAAAAAAGGAATCAGACTTTGTTAGACATGGTTTGGTCTAGGATGGGCTTTACTAGTCTATCTATTTTCTTTTGGGGATATGCTCTTGAGGCAACCTATTACTTGCTAAATAAGGTTCAGAGCAAGTCTGTTAACAAAACACCATATGAGAGATGGATAGGGTGTAAGCCGGTGCTCTCACACCTAAGAGTTTGGGGGTGCCTGGTTTATGTCAAATGTTTAAAAATAAAATAAACTTGGGCCTAGGTCTGATAAGTGTATTTTCATAGAATACCTAAAAAAGATAAAGGGTAGTCTTTTTAGAAAAAGATATTGATAAACAAAAGGTGTTTGTCAGTAATAGGGTAGTCTTTTTAGAAAAAGAGTTTCTTAGAGAAGGAACTAATGCTTTTAAGATTGAACTTGAAAAGGTTTGACACATAGAAGAATCGACACCATTGACTAAACCTAAAGAACTAGACTAAATCTATTTAGTACTCTGCTATCAAGAGTATCTCATAGAAGGATATGGGTATAAGTATCACTCTAACTTGAGATCATTATGATGACTTGCAAGCAACTCATAGTACTTAGATGCCAGAGTACCTGGATTTCTAATCAGTGATGGAAGGTTACTGGATGCGGTCAAGTACTTGTTACGTCAGTGATGAGTTAAGATCGGATTGACCACTCTAACCTATTGGAGAAAATGCTCTAATGTGTTTCATTTATAAGACCTTGAACAAGGCAATGCTTGTAAGGAGTCACAAGATTTAACAGGTTGAGATATATTTGGATGCATTATTTAGGGTTAGTAGTTAACTCTAAAATTATTTTGAGTATTAGGATCAACGGAATGAATTATATAAAAACTATACGTTTGGGTTCTTGAATGTTTCTTTGTGAACATTCAACCTATTCGAATATCGGGTACCATTGCTAGATGGTCATATCGATTAGTTTAGGAGTTGGTTCCTGGGCTACTAGTTTAGTATTCGAACTTATGAGGTCACACATATAAGAAGTTTCTGACTGATCATGATGGCTGATTAATGATTAAGAATCGTTTAGTGATAAAATTATAAATATGATGAACAATTAATCCTATACAAATATTATTAATTAATTATAGAATGATTAATTAGTAAGTTGATTACTAATTGGATCAATTTTATTGAATAAAGAGGTTTAGGTCAAGTCTAATTAAATTTAGCTAATTGGGTTTCACCCGATCAGGTTATTCAATGACCTAATTGCTAAGGATTTCTAATTATGGTTTGATTCAAACTTGGACTCAGTAAATTTTAGATTTAATTAGAATTTAATTAAGCCTAATTGAAACCTAATTGGACTAGATTTAAGTTGGTTAAATTAGTTATAACCAAATTAGTTTTGGCTCCTAACTAATTTTGGCCAAAACTTGGTCAAATCCTTACTTAGTCCAATTTATTTTCTTTCCTAAAAATTCTCCATGCCTTCCTAGAATTTCTTTTCTTGAATTATCTATAAAAAAATCAATTTTTTCATCTTCCCTCATTTTTATTTTGATTAAGATTGGTTTGAATTAAAATTGGATTTGTTTGAATTTAACTGGAGGAGTTCTATTGGAAATAAAATACCCAATCCTATTCAAATAGCATCACATTATCCTAATCTAATTCCTCCTCTAATCAATGAGACTTTACTTCAAGATTTTGTCATATATGTAACATTAAGAGAGCAATTACCATGAAAAATTTGAAGTGAAATTACCAAGAAAATAAGAGGAAAAGGGGGTGTGAATTCTGGTCAGGCATGAGAGGTTCTTTTGGGAGCAAGGGTTGAAGGGAGAGAGAATATAAGAGAAAATAGTAAAAAAGGATTTTTTATTTTTTGTTTTCTTCCTCCTTGATCTAGACCTCTTCATCCTCTTCTTGGATTTCTTGGATGGCTCAAGAAAGTTCAAGAAATAATTTTTTTTTAGCCATCTAATAGCCTTTACATGGATCTTGCAATCCGAGAGGTTGATTGCGTCAGGGCTTTCTGTGGATGATTTATAGATGCCGGACATCCTATATGGCTACAAAGGGACATTGAGAGCCCTTACCATGTGCCATCAATAGTGGAGATCATTGACATGTGATCAAGTATGAAATTAGATTTCATATTATTTATATATTAGATCTACAACATGCATTGGGTAGATTGATGCATGCTGATTTTTTTTATATTGTATATCATGTCACGATCTTACTTAAGGTTTATTAGAATTATTATAAATCTATGTTTTTATTAAAATATTTTTAAAATAGATAAACTTCTACTACAAATTTTTAAAAAGAAAACCATGCATGAAATCCTAGGCATTTCCCAACATGGTATATCAACTGTAGCTGGGATCGATCCATTCCTTCAAGGATTTGGCCAGAGGCTCATGGTCTAGTTCAAAGTAGCAAGAGACCGGAGCATGGCTTCAACTTCCTTTTCTTAGTCCAACAAGAGGAAGGTCAGTCCCTCTGTGACTACATACATTGCTTTAAAGCGGCCATGTTAGTGGTTCATGGCCTCGAACCCTTTTTTGCCATGTCAACCTTGAAGTGAGGATTACGTGGAGGTAGCTTCTACTTCTCTCTTTCCAAGAAGTTTTCTTGGAGCCTTTATGAGCTTTTGGCTTATGCAGGAAAATACATCAATGCTGAGGAAGGTATGGTGGAGAAATGGAAGGAGAAGGGGGTTCAAAAATGTCCTTGAGAGGATCACTCTCGTCCAACCCTTCCCCTCCAGCAATAGTAGTAGCAGAAGAAGAAGAAGCAAGATAAAAAGTTTTACGACCGATCTAGAAGTCCTAGGCCACCATGCTGGGAGGACATCACCTTCTAAATGCTCCCTCGGGGCAGATCCTGATGGAGATCAAAGGTCAAGATTTTATTTGGTGGTTGGGGAAGATGAAGAAGAAGGCCCAGAAAGATCCCAAGAAATATTGCCAATTTCATCGGGACTATAGGCATGACATTGAAAACTACATTTCCCTAAAAGGAAAGATTGTGTCACTGATCCAACAAGGCTACCTACTAATTACATCGGTTAGCCTAATGCTTCAGAGGTTGCTAGTCAAAAACCTGATGGGGGACAAGGCTAGGAGGATCATTAGAGAGCTAAGAAGTCTCCTGGGATTAGGGTCAAGAAGGGATAATTAGGGCCTCACACCCCGCGATGTTTCGAAGAACAAAAGAAAACTAGGGCCTCACGCAACTTAATGCCCGAAAGTGACGAAATAGGGTCTCACACACCTTGATGCTTGAAAGTGAAGGCATAGGGTCTCACACCCCTCGACACTCGAAAGCGAAAGAATAGGGTCCCACACCCCTCGATACTCGTAAGCGAAGGAAAAGGGTCTTACACCCCTCGATGCCCGAAGGCGAAGGAAAAATGGGCCTCTGCCCACTCCTTTACGAAGGTAGAAGAACCTCTTTTCTAAAACTCAATTTTCATTCATCATCTTTTTACAAAGGACTGAGGGTGGTGTTTATAGACTTTCCAACCCTCTTACAAGATAAAAATGAAACCTATCCCAATCCTAACAGACTTCAAACAAATAATCCTAATCTAAAACAAACTTGAAATTAAAATAGCTTCAAACTAATAATCAATACATCCAGATTTAAAAACTTAAAATAAATAAAATATAATTCAAATTCATCATGATCTGTGCCGAAAGATGTTTGTATTAGGATCCTTGTTGAGCTGCTCTGAAATCAGTGCAGGTCTGATAATTGTACAGAGTCTTTCTGCTCTAAAAAGCATGCAACTTTTAGATCTGTGCAAAGCTATTTTGCTCTGAGATATATGTAGGTTCTTCTTTGTGGCCGTGGAACAAAGGGAGGCGGCGGACGGGGAAGAGAAGGGCTTGCGGGGAGGCTTCACCGGCGTCAGCACTAGGGAAGGCGACGGCACGGTCGACAGCTGGGGAACAAGCGCAGCGGCATGGGCGACGGCTAGAACAAGCGACCAACGGGAAGCGGTGTAGAGATCCGGCAGGGTACGGGCATATCTCGGCTATATCGGATCGATGGGAGGAGCCCGAAGTAAGAACTTCGGCCGCGAGCGATGGCTATGGAAATGCCGATCGGAGGAGTGGAGAACAATGGTAGTTCTGATCATGTTGATCGGGTGTCCCCGATGACAAGGGCAGTTGGGAATAGGGTCGATTGAAGGCAGAATGGCACATGCGACGGGATCGGGTGGAGATGACCGGTGGACGGTGGGTTGGGCAGCTTCGATTGCGCGAGTTGGGCAACCGTGTTGATGGATCGGCCATGATGGTGGAAAGAAGGTATTATGGGCTATGGATGGAGGAAGAAGATGGCAGGAATAATAGAGGGATAAGTCAGGGATAAGCATGGAATAAAATGGGAATAGCGAAGATAGGTGGAATAGCTGGAATAAAAAAATACAAAATAAAATAAAAAAATCTAGAAAAGAAAAAGAAAAAATTGGATGGGTTTGATGTCCCCATCATTACTGTTTTGATGTCCCCATCATTACTCTAGGGTGGGGAAAACTTGACTCCATCAAGTCAGGCTTGATACTGTAATTTTCTTTTTTTCAACCCTAATCCTCTCCCACTCTGATACCAAATTGATGGGGGACAAGGCTAAGAGGATCGTTGGAGAGCTAAAAAGTCTCATGGGATCAGGGTCAAGAAGGGATAACTAGGGCCTTACATCCCGCGATGTTCCGAAGAACAAAAGAAAATTAGGGCCTAATGCCCCTCGATGCTCAAAAGTGAAGGAATAGGGTCTCACATCCCTCGATGCTCGAAATTGAAGGCATAGGGTCTCACACCCCTCGATGCTCAAAAATGAAGGAATATGGTCTCATACCCCTCAATGCTCGAAAGTAAAGGAATAGGGTCTCACACCCCTTGATGTTTAAAGACGAAGGAAAGACGGGCCTCACGCCCACTCCTTTACGGAGGCAGAAGAATCACTCTTCTAAAACTTAATTTTCATTCACCATCCTCTTTTATAAAGGACTGAGGGTGGTATTTATAGACTTTCCAACCCTCTTACAAGATAAAGATGAAACCTATCTCAATCCTAACAAACTTCAAACTAATAATCCTAATCTAAAACAAACTTGAAATTAAAATAGCTTCAAACTAATCAATACATCTAGATTTAAAAAAAAATAAAATAAATAAAATATAATCCAAATTCATCAAGATCTGTATCAAAAGATGTTTGTATCAGGATCCGTGCTGAGCTACTCTAAAATCTATGCAGGCCTGATAACTGTACAAAAGTCTTTTTGCTCTGAAAAGCATGCAACTTTGAGATTCATGCAAAACTGTTTTGCTCTGAGATCTGCGTAGGTTCTTCTCTTTGGCTATGGAACAAAGGGAGGTGGTGGATGAGGAAGAAGGGTTTGCAGGGAGGCTTCGCTGGCGTTAGTGCTAGAAAAGGTGATGGCATGGCCGGTAGCTGGGGAAAGGTGGCGGCATGGCTGGTGGCTGGAATAGGCAGCCGACGGGAAGCGGTGTGGAGATCCGGCAGGGCACGAACGAATCTCAGTTGCGTTGGATCGATGGGAGGAGGAGCCCGGAGTAGGAACTTTGACCACGGGCGGTGGCTGTGGAAACATCAATCGGAGGAGTGGAGACCGACGGTGGTTCCGGTTAGGTTGATCGAGCATCCCCAGCGACAAGGGCGATTAGGAATATGGCCGATTGAAGGCAAAACGGCACACGCGACAGGATCGGGCAGAGATGACCAGCGGACGGTGGGCGGCTGTGTTGATGGATCGGCCATGATGGTGGAAAGAAGGTATTCTGGGCTATGGATGGAGGAAGAAGATGACAGGAATAACATAGGGATAAGTCAGGAATAAGCATGGAATAAAATGGAAATAGTGGGGATAGGTAGAATAGTTGGAATAAAAAATATAAAATAAAATAAAAAAATCTTGAAAAGAAAAAGAAAAACTCGGATAGATTTTGATGTCCCCATCAAAACCATAGCTAGTGGTTGAACCCCTTGCCAAAATAGCATCCACATCATGCCCATCTTCAGTGGACTAATCACTAGAGGGGCAAGTCCTCATGGCGATGAGTGCGCCAAGGTGTCCTAGGTGGAAATCCTCCAGCCTAAACACCAAAGGATAGGAGAACTTATTACTTTTTTCATTGCTGACACTGATGGAGTTCTATTGTCATATGATGATCTTGTGATTGTTTTCCTTGCTATTTCTAACTATGATGTAAAGATAATCCTGGTAGATAATGAAAGCTCCATAGATATTTTGTTCTGTGATGCTTTCTCTTGGATGGATTTGCTCGGGGATTGCTTTCGAAGGGTAAACGCTCCCTTGATTAGTTTTTCTAGGGATACCGTTCCTGTTGAGGGCATCATGACACTACCTTTGATAGCTAATCATGCCTCAAAATAGGCCATGACCCTTCTAGATTTTCTAATGGTCAAAATTCTAGTAGCTTACAATGCCATCCTGGGGAGACCCAACTTGAATACCTTGCAGGTCGTGGTCTCAACCTACCACCTGCTAATGAAGTTCCCCACCTCCCATAAGGTGGGTGAGGTGCAAGGAATCAGAACTTGGGAAGGTGATGCTATGTGGTGTTTCTCAAACAGAAGCCTACGGAAGCCATGTATATTGAGAGCCTCGACCTTCGGGATCAACAGAAACTATAGCATAGAGAATCTATAGAGGAAATAATTTCTATTCCCTTAGACTTGACAAACCCCTCCTGACTAGTGTATATCAAGAGCGAGCAGAGCGAGGAGTCTAGAACCTGACTAGTGGAGTTTCTCCATGCGAACATTAACATTTTTGCATGGGCAATAGCTGATATACTAGGCATCGACCCCGAGCTCAAGCATCAGTCTGCTCTATTCATGATGACTGATAAGTGCATAAAAATTAGTGATAAGTGTATTAACTTATCAATTAAATTTATTTTATTTAATTAAAATTAGTATTTTTATGTAATGTTTTAATAAAAAAACCCTGCCAATGCGAAGAGCATGATTTTAGGAGTTCAACGGTGCAAACGGTGCGCAAATTGGACTTCAATTGAAATGGAAAAAAAAATTTAATGGGATTATTCATGAATTTGCACAACTTTTAAAGCTTTGGTTCAAAGTGAGCCAGATAATTGGTTCATGGAAGCTTCAACCGGTCCATATCCTCCATTGCAGCTGGTCCACGACTCCTGCCCATGGTCCTTAGCCAAACTGAGTGCCATTCTCACCGGGAAACATGCCAGAGATGATCTCTTCACCGCCGGGACCCCTCTCGCTAGTCGGAGAAGCCCGTAGTCACCGAAAAATCCCAAAAATTGCTGGAGTTTCTGTTGGGGTATCCTGGTAGAGGTACGAATTGAACACTAGTTCGATTCACCGAAGACCTTTTCTCTCCGAACCACTGACTTCGGACCAGGAGAGGTCAGGCCAACTACAAGCAACCCAAGGCTTCTCACCGGTCTACGACATCCAAGGGCCAGATCTTCGGATGATGTCTTCGGCCCTAACCGAAGACCAAGCTTCTCGATGACTTCCGAAGACACGCTCTTTGATCCCTGCCGAAGACGCAGTCTCCGACTCTGGGTAGACACCAAGTCTTCGACCCATGCAGAGGACGAAACCTCCGACCGAGAATCTTCCTAAACAGGGAAAATCTGAAGATGGGACCACAATTTGGCCTAAATAGGCAACAGTAACCAACGATTACTATCGACAATCTCCATGCCACGATCATGGCACGTAACTCTAGCTGCCACGCCTCCAATCTGGCCAGAACCACTCAATGACAACACACGATCACCAATCATGGGAAGAAATTAACTCCCCACAATCGCTGGAAAAAGAGCGGGGCCGTAGGTCGGACGTCTCCTTTTAAATAACGGTAAGGGGAATTGCTTGGGAGGTACGCGCAGACACACATACTCATACACTTACGCATTCTCTAAGAGCCTTTCCCTCTCGTTCCCAACTTTCTTCCCCATTCTATGGCTAGGATCCGCCTTTGACCTAGGCATCGGAGTGTCCCCCGCCGGAATGACTCCGGCAAGGGACCTGTTTTGTAGGTGAACTAGGGAGCGGTCCTGTGGTGCAGCACCTCTGATCGGCCGATACAGGGACTCCATGCCAACAGTTTCCAAACGACCGGTCTTCACCCTTTTGGATCGGTCTCCTCCCAGTTTGCTATCAAGTCTCCATCATTTGCCGAAGCTGCTGCCCCTCTTCTCCTTGCTGCCACCGCTTATCATCGTCCGCCCCATCTTCCCGTAGCCGTGGCCATCTTCTTCTTCCCTTCACCGAGTAAGCCGAGAACACGGCCGGAAGAAGCCCCTATTTAATAGCAGACCGTCCAAGCTCTTTGTTAGACCTCCGTCCGAGCTCTCCATCAAAGTTTAGCCCTCTCCATGGTGATGGCACCTCCCATGCCGGAACATCACAAGATCAAGTCGTTCATCGCTCAATTGTGTGCTACCATCCGCCCGGTCTTCTTCTCCATGGCCATTGCTTTCGAAGCCACTGCAGGTCGTTGATCGCCTCCGCCCAAGCTGTCGAAAAATCCCAGCTCTCCGCCTCCTCTTCCTCAGAGCCATGTCCATGTCCGTCCAAGACCGATCACCATCCTCCATCGCTGCTACTTGTCTTTTCTTCTTCATGGTGGCTGGTCTCCATCAAGTCGCCACCTTGTTCCCCCCGTTGCCATATGTGCTGCAGCACGTTGTCGGGAGCTTGGATGTCCAAAGGAGAAGGAGGATCGAGGGATAACACTGCGAGTGGATATGGTTAAGAATGCAATAGTTGTGTTGGTTACGGGAATGAGATAGAGAGATGGAAGAAACTGATACCAGAGTCCAACGATGATTTTCCTTGGGCTAGATGCGTTCCTTCGGTCTATAAATATGAGAGACTTCGGGAAGGCTGGGGAATATTTTTTTCCTAACATTATTCTTTTCTTTGAAGAGCAAGAGCACCCAAGAGCATTCTTTCTTTTATTCCAAGAGCCGAGAGTTTTATTTGTTCTAAACTTTTTTAATAATTTAAAAATTATTTTTTATAAATAATTATTTTATTTTAGTAATAAAGTTTTGTTATTATTATTTTTATTCTTATCATTTAAATTTCTGCTCTAAGACTAGTTTAATTTATTATAATTTTATCACTGTCATTTAAATATTTGCAAGTATAGGTTAGTTTAATTCCTGCAATCTAATTTCTGTAAATAGAATAGTTTAATTTCTGTAAATAGAATAGTTTAATTTCTTGCAATTTACATTTTAGTAAGTATAGTAAAATTGATTTTATAATTTTTAAATAATTTTTAAAGTTTTTATTTTAATCATGTCTAGCTAAGCAAATCCTTCTAGGGTTGGCAATGAAGCTAGTTCATGATTAGAAACCATTTTTTTAAGATTTATTTTCTTGGGCTTTTATGTTTTAAGAGTTTTTCTTTCTTTTTAACCTCTTAGCCAAGAGACTTGATGAGCTATTATTGGGTTTCATCCCCTTCATTGTTCATAATTGATTCGGCCCAAAAGGAAAAATAGATAGAATACTCAATAATTTTTAATCCCTTTTCCTTCTTTTTGTAGAAATCTTGATAGAGTATTGTTAGAATCCTTTCATACTCTATAGTTGGTTAACACAAGAAAGAGAACGGATGTTATGAAAGTAATCTTAGGAATGTTTTCTAAATCATTGATCTATGGATTTGAAAGCCCTAGATCTTTAATTATTTATTTTTTCAATTTAATTAATTATTGATTCAAGTAAAAAATAAAGAATAATTCTTAGCTTCTTTGTTAAAGCTTGCTTGAGCAAGGGATTTGAACACAGTTCAAAAATCTATTTCCTTGTGGGATCGACCCGTACTCACTGGACATACTACTCTACACACCATGCGCTTGTGGTTACAACTTAAAGTTCACATCAAGTTTTTGGCGCCATTGCCGGGGATTTGGCAAGTTTTAAATTATGTTTTAAATTTCTTGCTCTTCGTTCTTTTAGTCAGAGCATCTTTATTTATTCTATTTTATTTTATTTTTTTTAAGTTGGTGAGTGCTGGAAGTTAGGTATGTAATTTAAATTATTCTAGTTCCTTTCAGCATATTATCTTGACTTTAGTTTAATTTAGTTTTTCATTTAAATTTGTTTTATTTCTTTCTGTTTATGCATAGCATTCTTAAATCACTTTGTTGACGTAGAACCCTCCTCGACCAAGCGGAGCCGCTGGATCGCCGGTTCACACCCTCGTGCTCACCTACAAAATAGGTCCCTGATCGGATTTCCTCCTATGGGGGACACTCCAATGCCTAAGTCAAGGACAGGTTCCGGCAAAAATGGAGAATAGAGGAAATGGTGGCTAGGGAGGAAAAAGAGTTCTCTTTCTCAGGATTGTCTTTTTATGTTAACCTCGAGCATCCCCTCTTACCAGTATTTATGGTGATTGGGCCAGCCTGTCGTTCGATATTTTCGTCCTATGATCAAGGCGGAGATCAATCAATTTCATCCCGCCCGTAATCATGAGCGGTTACCAAAAGATATTGGCCAGGCTGGAGGCATCGAACTTGGGGCTAACGGTCGTATGGCCATTCCGAAGTAATTGCGATTTGCTATCATTATTATGGGGTTGATCGGAGATCCGTTTCTTGGCCTCCTCTTGGTGAAATACTATCATCGAATGTCCGAAGTGTCTTCGAACTTATCATCTTGGCTTGAAGTGTCATCGGACTTATCTTCTTCGGGTCAATCTACAGGATCAAAGCCTCCGATCAGCCCTAAAGACTAGGCTTATGACATGATGGGGGCTGATCTATCACTTCATCAGATCTCATGGTTCTTTCTGAGCATTCTGGTCTAGTTATGTGGTTCGAGAAAGATCCAACAGATGGTTGAATTAATAGCTGTCTGGTTCTTGAACCGGCATATCCCAACAGTTGCCCCCTACTCTCTATTTTCGAAGCAAAGATCTACCTCAAAGAGTGAGAGTACAGCTGTGTTGTCATTTTCCCCTAGGAGAAGTGTAGCCAATGATGGAGAGACATCCTGCTTGGTCGCTTGCCATAATTGCCATCTGATTTGGGGATCAAATCAGGGGCAGTTATCGCCCCCTTACAAAAGCGTATGGAAGGAGAGGATCATTCGATGAGTCGTTTCCCTTTTCTTTAGCTGCAGTGGTTCGGCTAGTCTTTTCATTGGTTTGGGTGGAGGACGTGGCCCCCTCATGTCCCTTGGAGTAGGTGAAGGCTTCATCCATGCCGTTGGGTGAGGTCAAGTGGATCGTGACTTTTGGCTTTTCCTATACAAAGTTATCTTGGCATCGCTGGTGACCTCACATCTACCTCCGGCATTCTGTGCACACGGCAGACCCAGAGAGGGGGTCCCCTCCTTCGAGGGGGGCTGCGTCTAAAGACTCTCCCTTCACCTTTTTTAAAGGGAAGGCAAGACTGGTCGAAAAAGCTTCCCTGTCCTTGTTTGTCTTTTGCCTATTGTTCAGCAGTCTCTTGTTCCTGGTCTCCAGTCTTCTCCCGCAGGTAGGGCTTCTTCATTTTTCCCTTGTATTTCTTTTCTATCATGGCCACATCTGTAGGAGTCCGCATCATCAGCAGGAGAGAGGTTGGGTCTTCTGGTGTTGGTGACGAAGTCAGACTAGAGTTGGTCCCTAGTTCCATTTCGCTTAGGAAGATAGCTCACCTTCGGGAGCGCTATCGCCTTCCTGAAGAGTTCCTTTTGAAACTTTCAAAACCAGAAGAATGGGTAACAAACCTCCCGCCGGACATGTTGCCGTATACGAAGACTATCTGAAGGTTGGCCTTCATTTTCCATTGCACCCTTTCTTCGTTAAAATTTTCCACATGTACCATATCGTGCCCGTACAATTGACCCCAAACAGTATCCGGAACATCTGTGGGTTCTTGGTGCGGTGTTACATGGCCAATGTGAGGCTTGGGACCAATCTGTTCACTTCCCTCTTCATCTTGAAAAGGGACTTCCATGGCCATGGGTGGTGGGTTATTAGCCCCCGCCCTGGCTGTAAAATAATGAAAGACATGCCCAGTGCCATTCATGAGTGGAAACCCAATTTTGTCTTTGTTTCTTTCGACCAACCATGGGGCTTTAATAGTGAGTGGGGAGAGCCCCGTTTAGATGCCAATGCAGGCAAGAAGATTCTAGTGGCCGACCAATCTGACTATACTTTGTTGTCTTGTTCGGAGGCCATTTTTATCCGAGAGCTATTAGGGGAGAGGAATCTTTACCTCGCCGGGATCAACGAATTCCCCACGTTAGGTACAAATGGTAGGGGACTTCGATTTTCTCCCTTTTTGCATTTTCATCTTCCAGCTAATTTTAAAAGTTGTTTTCATCTGCAGGTGGTAGGATGAGGCCCGATTTGGGCTTGCTTCATGAGTCTACCAAAAGGAAGTTGGTACAGGCATCTTCCTCGAGAATAGCGGTCCGAAAGAGGGCTCAAGGAGAAGGCCTTAGTAGAAGTGTTTCGTCCTCCAGGGGGACGTCCAGAGGAAGTGAAGAGCCGGTGGTGGAGTCTTTGGCAAAACTCCCACCAGCCAAACTTTCATCGAGGGCTAACTCCCCTATTCAAATCAGGGAGAGCCCATCTCCGATAGCTAATATACCAGAGCCTTGCCTCCCTATTGTGGACAGGGGAAAGGCACCACAGGTTGAGGAGGAGCCTGTGAGGCAGACTCCTCTGGGTCAGACTCCCTCGAGCAGGGACTGTGGTGTGGACCCTTCGCAGTCCTCTAACATGGGGGGTCTCGCCATTCTTGGAGTGGCTAGGCAGATGATGAAGGGGATCTTGCTGCCCCATGACCTGGCCGCTACCCGGGGCCGGAGTCTTGCAAGGGTGTCTAACTCCGGCTTTTCATTTCTTCAGGTAGGATAGTTGTCATTCCTTCTGTCTTTAACAAGTCACCCGGACTGTGGCTGATTTTACACTTTCTCATGCTTCATCATATTGGTGTAGCAGCTCCATGACTTCACCTTCTTAGAAGAAGGGTTGGGGAATGTCAACAGTCTCCTTCATGGTTTGAAAGAGGAACTTCAGGCGGCCAGGCCAAAAAGGAGGTGGCCAAAGAGCTGAAGCTATCTATGGAGGAGCAGCTCGCTCGTAAGGATGTCGAGGTTCAGGATCTAAAAGGTGAGCTGAAGAAGGCTCGTCTGAGGATCTTTGAGCAGGAGACAAAGTTGAGGAAGAGGAAGAAGCAGGTTCATTCCTTGGAGTACTCTATCAAAGAAAAACAGGCGAAGGTGGAAGACTTGACCAAAATGACCGAAGAGGTGGTCAGGCTGGCCAATATGGTGGCGAAGGAATATGAAGCCTTGAGGGAGCAGGCTGCTATGGCAGTCGAGGACTTCAAGAAGTCTTCGCAGTTTAAGAAGGAAGTAATTGAAACCAGCATGTTCAGTTACCAATTTGGCTTCAATGATGGGCTTGGTAAGGTGAGCAAAGCCTTTCTTGACCTCGACCTTTCCAGCATCCCACCCTTTGAGATTGAGGTGGAGGAAGAGGAAGGGATTGCAGCCCCCACTGCCCCCGTTGAGTCTGACAAGGCACCAGACCAAACCGAAGAAGTCTCGATTGTGGTTGAAGAGTCGATCTTAGATAGTCCACTAGGACCGGCCCAAGTTGAAGAGGCTCCGGCCGAAGAGTCTTTGGCTTCGGCCCATATCGAGGAGGTTCTTTAAGTGCAGATTGAAGAGATCCTCCATTTCGCTGACCCAGGGGTTTCCCTAGCTAATCCGTGTTGGCCCAGCAGGCTTGAGTCTTGTATTTTCCGCCTTCTTTTTTATTGACATGTAATTGGTGACTCCCCTTGGATAAATGAAAGGTTTACTTTTCCTCTGAGGAATGGGAATATTGAAAATCTTCTCTAAATGTAGAATCACCAAATTTGGCTTTGACTGGGCCACTGAATCGGGCCGCAGATTTTATTGCTTAATTAATTCTCAAGATCGATAGCTAGGAAGTTTCATTTCCAGGGGGGCTCCCAGTTTTCCAGAGTTCGGCAGTCATAACACCGTTATCGGGAATGGATCATCGCACAGGCCATGGAATCAATGTGATCAGTTCCATAGAAACTACTCCAGAATGAATGTAGCTCTTTGACTTCCTGTGGCCCTCCCCCAAGGTCTCCGATGAGAGTAAACATGCAGGTGGTTTGACAAGATCCTACACTAGGCATGCAAACATGCAGAGAGTAGATAAGATTTTAAAACAATTTTTTAAAACTCGCGCAGCGGGAATCTGCACCGCCAGAAACTAATCTAAATCTAGTTGCATTTAGGCATGCATAATCATATAAAATATTTATAAAATATTAAACAATTTAATCTATCCATGCATGATTATAAAATTAATTTTCCATACCTTTATTCCGCCTGGAATAACTCTGGAATAAACCTGGAATAGACTGGAATAAAGTTATTCCAGTCATCTTCCTCCTGGGACTCTGTTTTTGGCATGCAAAACATCGTCGGAACACCTCCTTTCGGACCTCCATTTACTCCCAAATTTGAGCAGCAGCAACTTGGACAAGTCTTCTTCGATTTGCCACCAATAACTGCAATCAAATCTTAGCCAAAAGAAAAAAATAAATCACCAAAGTCTGTTGCCAGATTTTTGTAGCAGAACTGGGTAGCAGACTTTGGCCTTCATTTCGGAGTAGCTGGAGCGATCCCGGCTCGCGAGGTTTACTCCTAGGAGTAGAATGGTACTCCCTCTAGAGGGGAGACACGCCCGGGGCTCTCGAATCCGCCTCCATGCACGGGGCTAGCCACCGGAAGAGGGCTTTAGGGTCACAGAATTCTGCAGCACTGGGCAGAACTTGAGCACTTCAAAACAATGGATTTTCTCCCCTTCTAAAGCTCTAAACCCAGCCCCAAAGGTCTCTCCTTAAGCCTCTCAAAGAAGAAGGATAGAACAAGGCATAAAGACCCCTCTCAAATGTTCTCACGATGAAAAGTTTTCCAATGTTGAAACTCAACTCACAACCAAACAGGGGAGGGATGGGTTGTATAAAAAGGCTGCAGCAGGGAGAGGGAGGTGGAGCGTCGGTGAGGTGGAGAGATGGTGGCTTTTAACCCAATTAAACAGCCATAAACCCAGGATTAAAGCCAGCTGAACCAGCGGGTGGAAGAAGAGGAAAACGCCCAGCGTTAGGTGTTCGGTGCTTGGAATTTTCTCCCATTCGTTTGGCCTTCCAGCAAAATTAATGACTGTGTAAAACGGTCCATGGAGTAAAACAAACACCGGTCCAACCAAAAATTGGTTCAAACCCAATTTTGGTTCAATCCCATTAAACCAAATGGTTCAATTCAATTGAACCTGGTTCAGGGAATAATAAAATTGGTTCACAACCAATTGGAGGCCGAAACGAACTCCGAATCAGTTCAAAACTGATTCAGAAAAATCCTGGCGCAGTGCTGGTCAACCTGGAACATTTTCCGGTTGACACAGACAAGGGCAAGATAGAGAAAAGAGTGCTCAAAAATACTATGACCATAAAATCGTGACGATTCCCAATCGTAATCGGTATCTGGATCAGAGAGTTATCCTCTGTGGCGTGTGACCTCATAGGTTCGAATCTAAACGGTAGCACTAGAACAATTTCTAGTACCAGTACAGGAAACCATCTAGCAATGGATCCCGGCGTCCGGATAGGTCAAAGATGCTGGAGCAAACTATCGAACCTCTGGTATATGGTTACCGTATAATTCATCAATTTGACCTCTAATGCTCAGGACGACTGAGATTGCGCTGCCAACCCAGACTGAGTCAGTCGACTACGTGTCTCAACCTCGCAAGCCTAGTGACTCTTCACTAGGACTACCCCGGTCGAGGATTTGCTAAATTGAGATACTGCGAGACATTCAATCCAAACTGTTTGGACAGGTCAATTCCATCTTGGTCCATCACTGCTCCACAAGTACTTGTCTGTACCCAGAAACCATCCATTACCGGATTAAAAATCCGGGTAGTCTGGCACCAAAGCACAGGGAGTTGCTTGCAAGCTACCGTGATGATCTAAGGTCAGAGGGACACATATACCCATATCCAATCGTGAGTATCCCTTTGGCAGAAAGGGGCTGCACGGAGTCACGTTCAATAAGATATCACATGTCCCACTTGCAGATCACATCAGTGTCACCACACTCATTTGGTCAAGAGGACAACCAAACGATATGAACTACAACAACCTATACTTGATAATATTGCCGTCCAGTACAATATATCCATTGGTTGTGAACAGGGTTTAAGGACCACTCGATACATCCTCTCTGTATCGAAGTCAGTGTAGTCCTAAGGACTTCATCACATGGAAAGAGTTCATTTCAGGGAAATTTAGTATGTGAGCTGCCAAAAATAATATTTTATTAATTCATAAAATGAGTACAATACTGAGCATAACCACCTACAACCCAGGCGATTGCCGTTAGGACACTATTCCCAACAACTCCCACTTGTACTAAAGCCAATCAAAAGAGTATCTAATACCCATTTCCCATTTACAATAGTCGAACTCTTTTATTCCGAGGACTTTAGTGAAGGGGTCGGCCAAATTTTCTTTTCCATCGATCTTCAGAAGATTGATGTCACCTCGTTCCACGATCTCTCGTACGAGGTGGAAGCACCGTAGAATATGCTTGGTGCGGTGATGAGCTTTCGGCTCCTTAGCTTGAGCAATAGCTCCAGTGCTGTCACAGTATACCGGAACAGGACCATTTAGGAAAGGTGCCACCCCTAGCTCTCCAAAGAACTTCCGCAACCAGACAGCTTCCTTTGCCGCATCTGATGCTGCAATATATTCTGCTTCGCATACCGAGTCTGTAATAGTTGCCTGCTTAGAACTTTTCCAGCAGATCGCTCCTCCATTCAGGGTAAATACAAACCTTGACACACTCTTGCTATCATCTCTATCTGACTAGAAACTGGAGTCAGAGTACCCCACTAGTTTCAAGTCAGGTTCTCCATAAATTAGCCATCGATCTTTAGTATTTCTTAAATACTTAAGGATGGACTTAACCACCTTCTAATGCGCCTCACCTGGGTCAGACTAGTATCTGCTCACTACTCCTAGTGAGTATGCCACGTCTGGTCTAGTACAAGTCATAGCATACATTATAGAGCCTATTGCAGAAGTATAAGGTATTCTACTCATGTGCTCTCTTTTATCAGGAGTTGTCGCACAATCCTTCTTGGAAAGAGTAATTCCAGAACCTATCGGGAGATAGCCTTTCTTGGAATTTTCCATGCTGAACCGTTTCAACACAGTGTCATTGTACATAGACTGGGACAGTCCCAAAAGCTTCTTAGATCTATCTCTATAGATTTTCATACCTAGTATGTAAGAAGCTTCACCCAAGTCCTTCATGGAGAACTGAGATGATAACCATATCTTTATTCCTTGTAATGCTGCGACATCATTCCCAATTAAGAGAATGTCATCAACATACAGTACTAGGAATACAATCACAAAACCATTAAACCATTTATAGATGCACGGTTCTTCTCCGTTCCTAACGAAGCCATACGATTTGATACACCTATCAAACCGTAAGTTCCAACTTCGAGACGCTTGCTTGAGTCCATAGATGGACCTCTGCAACTTGCATACTTTTGATTCATCTGTGGATGTGAACCCTTCAGGCTGTGTCATATACACCTCCTCTTCCAGCTCCCCATTCAGGAAAGCGGTTCGAACATCCATCTGCCAGATTTCGTAATCAAAATATGCTGCCAAAGCAAGCATGATCCGAATGGACTTGAGCATTGCCACAGGGGAGAAAGTCTCGTCATAATCGATACCATATCACTGACGATACCCCTTGGCAACCAGACAGGCTTTATAGATCTCTAACTTCCCATCTGCGCCCCTTTTCCTCTTGAAAATCCATTTACACCCGATGGGTTTTATTCCTTCAGGCGGATCAACCAATGTCCAAACATTGTTGATTTCCATGGACTCCATTTCGTATCGCATGGCTCCAAGCCATGCCTCAGAGTCAGATCTCTGAAGTGCATCCATATAGGTGATCGGATCCTCATTATTCTCATCGAGCTCAATGTGATCGCCGTCCCGAACCAAGAAACCGTAGTATCTGTATGGGTGACGCGGTATTCTACGGATCTCCTAATGGGTTCTGGGTGTGATTCAATCACAGCCAGTTCTACGATGTCCTTAGAGTGTGTAGGTTTCTATTGGCTGAACTTCATCAAGTTCAATCTTAGAAGCAATAGTTCCTTCTCCAAGGTACTCCTAAGGAAACCAAAGGGTATAGCTCTAAGATAACCAATGAAAAAACATCGTCAGACTTAGGACTAAGTTTGTCTGAGTCTAAATGCTTTACGTAAGCCGGACAACCCCAGACCCGAAGGTGTGAGATTGAGGGTTTACGCCCATTCCACATCTCATACAGAGTGGAGACAACAGACTTACTTGGAACATTATTTAATAAGTAACAGGCTGTCTGAAGCGCATATCCCAAAAGGATAGCGGCAGAGTTGCAAAGCCCATCATGGATCGAACCATGTCCAACAAGGTTCGATTCCTCCTTTCGGACACACCATTCAACTGTGGTGTTCCTGTAGGAGTCCACTAAGAGAGAATTCCATTCTCCTCAAGATATGTCAAAAAAGCATCAGATAAGTATTCACCACCTCGATCAGATCGAAAGGGTTTTAATACTTTTTCCAGTTTGCTTTTCTACTTCATTACGGTATCGTTTGAACATTTCAAGCGACTCAAATGTCTCATTAAAAGGACATAACCGAACCTTGAAAAGTTGTCTGTAATAGTAATGAAATATTTGTATCCTTCTCTGGCACTAACTGACATCGGTCCACATACATCAGTATGTATTAGACTTAGAAGTTCTGTAGCTCGTTCACCCTTTCCAGTAAAAGATGACTTGGTCATTTTACCAAGTAAACAGGATTCACAAGTGGACAGTGATTCAGAATCACTGACCTCGAGAAGTCCATCTCCTCCATCTTGTTTATCCTATTTTGGTTAATATGACATAGCCTACAGTGCCAAAGATACAAATCATTGACATTATCTAACCTTGGGCGTTTGCTAGAAGTGTACATTATACTAACAGGCCTTGATAGTACGTATATGCCATTATTTAATCTAGCTTTCATTATAACAGAGTTATTCAAAATAACATTGCAAAAATCTCCTTTTATTGAAAGTTCAAAACCTCAATTGGCCAAAAGGCCTACAGAGATTATGCTCATAATGAAACTAGGACAATAGTGACAGTCGACTAGCTCGATAGTACAAGACTCAAAGACAAGACGCAGAACTCCGATCGCTAGTACTGAAACACGATTTCCATTTCCGACACTCAGAAACTGTTCTCCATCTTCAAATATTCTGCTAACTTGAAGTCCCTGTAACGAATTACAAACATGAATTGGACTACCAGTATCCAATACCCAGTTAGCAGTATCAACAATTGAGTAATTACAAGGTTTTATCATATAAATACCTTGTTCAGCAGACTTCTGCTTCCTTGGCCTGTTCGGATCAAGGGACGAAATATAAAGAGGACAGTTCCTCTTCCAGTGTCCCTTCTTCTTGCAGTAGAAACACTCTGCAGAAGACTGATCAGCCTTATACTTCCTGGTCTGACTAGGGCCAGGAACATTCTGCACCTTCTTTCCCTTTTTATTTGTTTTCTTTTTTCTTTCTTAAAGGGACGACGACCTCTACTACCTCCTACTAAATTCACCACCCTCTTATTCAGTTGGTGGTCTTTCTCGAAAGTCTGCAGTAACCCCAAAAGGCCATGGTAGTTAACTGCGGGCTTGTTCATTCTATAATGATCGAGAAAATCAAGATAGGAGGAGGGAAGAGAATTCAGGATCGCATCCTTGCCGAGCTGCTCGTGCAAGGGGCATCCGAGTTTGCCCAACTTTTCAATCAGCTCCATCATGTACAATACATGATCAATGACTGAACTGCCATTCGGCATCTTGGAGTTGTAGATGGTACAAGACACTTTGTACCTTTCTACATCATCCGGGGTGCTGAAGGATTCCTTTAACTTTTGTTGGGCCTCGAATTTGCGACTGAACTCGTCGTTCATTGCCGCTAACATAATGCATCGGACAGTAGTCCGATCAGAGACCCACTTCAGATAAGCATCTCTGACCGCACTCCGTGCATTAGCGGGAGGGATTTAAGGTGCCGGATCCGCTATTACATAGAGGATCTGTTCATACTCCAGAACAATTCTTAATCTTCGATACCAACTATCGAAGTTGTGACCCTTTAACTTCTCGTTATCGAGAAGTGACCGGAGCGATAAATTTGAAGACATCTGAAAAAAAAATTAGACCATATTAGTTGATGAATTAATAACTTAACCAAAATACTTGGACTTTAGCCTAAAGGTTTCTCCCACTAATTTTTCAGATTGGTAGCCTCTAACTCCAATCCGTGAAAATACTTTTTCTTAAGTGGGTAATGAAATCCAATAGGCCTCGCATGAGCCCGACTATGGCCGGCTCACCCATACGAGCCTAAAGGTAGGTTCGTAAACCAATTGTTTTCCTAAACAATTTTCAGTATTTTATTTTGCCCCAGAGAGCACCCCAATCGGCCTAGGGGTCTCCTATTGCGGGTCTCTGGTTAGGTCCAACCATTAAAATGACAAATCCAATGCTTCCAGCTAACTAAAGACCAAGTCCGACTATGGCCGGCCCACCTGGTCCCATTAAGGAGGTTGCACTGAACCATCATCGATCAGATAGAAATTTCAGTCACCGGATGTACACCCGTTCTATGGAACTGTCGATGCACACCAAGCTAGTGGACACATTTCTATCCAACTTAATGGGAGGCTAAGACACTATCAACTCCTTGACTTAGTCTTTTTAGGGACCTAATAATTTAGAGGATTTTTTTTTAGTTGTGACAGAAGAAAAGAGACAAGGAAATGTATCATCCTCCCACTGAATCAATCAGATTCCAGGAGGGTTGAAATAAATCAACAAATGATCCATGGGCACCTATAGATCAGTCAGACCGATCAACCTGGGTGACATGGGTTAACTCGAGTCATTGAGCTTTTCCAATCAGTTCTGGTCGACTCGACTAGCCAGGTAGGTGAGATCATGGGTGAGTATCTGCCATTAACCATCTTTCCTACACCAACCAAGTTGGCCAGAAAAGAGGTAGCCTCATACAGCCATGATCACAATGCCAAACCTACCTCGACACCAGTCGGTTTACCAGACTCGATCATACTAGCCTAAAGACTCGGGCGTCCACTGAACCACTAATTGGATCCATTTTAGATGAACGGATCAACTAATCTAACTATTAGATAGTTCTAAAGAAGGACCTTAAACAACTTTTGTTTAATCTTCTTCTTATTATCCGGTTCAACTAAACTTAGGTCTAACCCAAAAATGGCTTATGCAAATTGTATTAAATTTCATAAACCTAAATTTTTTTTTAATAAGCCAAACACTTAATTAAAATATTTTTTAATTAAGTCTTTATGTAAAACATTTTTTTACATACCAAATCATGCATCAAAAAATATTTTACAAATATTTTATAAAACATGCCTAAATCATGTATCTGCAAATTAAAACAATTTTAATTTTTAATATTCTTTAAGGATCCTTCTGAAGAGGCCAACACAGACAATCCGCATCGTGTCAAAGACACACGGTCATGGTGAAGGTGTCAACTAGGTTCCAAAAAGAAAACTTGATACATTTTTAAGATTAAACAAATTTTAATCTATAAGCATGCATACTAGATTAGATTACTAATTCAACCTTGCTCTGATACCAATGAGAGTAAGCATGCAGGTGGTTTGACAAGATCCTACACTAGGCATGCAAATATTTGCGGGAGCAGATAGAATTTTAAAATAATTTTTTAAAATTCGCGTAGCGGGAATCTGCACCGCCAGGAACTAATCTAAATCTAGTTGCATTTAGGCATGCATAATCATATAAAATATTTATAAAATATTAAATAATTTAATCTATCCATGCATGATTATAAAATTAATTTTCCATACCTTTATTCTACCTGGAATAACTCTAGAATAAACCTAGAATAGACTAGAATAACTGGAATAAAGTTATTCCAGTCGTCTTCCTCCTTGGGACTCTATTTTTGGCTTGCAAAACATCGTCGGAACACCTCCTTCTGGACCTCCGTTTGCTCCCAAATTTGAGCAGCAACAACTTGGACAAGTCTTCTTCGATTTGCCACCAATAAATGCAATCAAATCTTAGCCAAAAAAATAAAATAAATCACCAAAATCTGCTGCCAGATTTCTGCAGCATAACTGGGTAGCAGACTTTGGCCTTCGTTTCGAAGCAGTTGGAGCTATCCCGGCTCGCGAGGTTTGCTCCTAGGAGTAGAATGGTACTCCCTCTAGAGGGGAGACACTCCCGGGGCTCTCGGATCCGCCTCCATGCACGGTGCTAGCCGCCGGAAGAGAGCTTTAGGATCACAGAATTCTGCAGCACTGGGCAGAACTTGAGCACTTCAAAACAATGGATTTTCTCCCCTTCCAAAGCTCTAAACCCAGCCCCAAAGGTCTCTCCTTAAGCCTCTCAAAGAAGAAGGATAGAACAAGGCATAAAGACCCCTCTCAAATGTTCTCACAGTGAAAAGTTTTCCAATGTTGAAACTCAACTCACAACCAAACATGGGAGGGATGGGGTTGTATAAAAAGGCTGCAGCAGGGATAGGGAGGTGGAGCGTCGGTGAGGTGGAGAGACGGTGGCTTTTAACCCAATTATGCAGCCATAAACCCAGGATTAAAGCCAGCGGAACCAACAGGTGGAAGAAGAGGAAAACACCCAGCGTTAGGCGTTCGGCGCTTGGAATTTTCTCCCATTCGTTTGGCCTTCCAGCAAAACTAATGACTGTGTAAAATGGTCCATGGAGTAAAAAAAACATTGGTCCAACCAAAAATTGGTTCAAATCCAATTTTGGTTCAATCCCATTAAACCAAATGGTTCAATTCAATTGAACCTGGTTCAGGGAATAAAATTGGTTCACAACCAATTGGAGGCCGAAACGAACTCCGAATCAGTTCAAAACTGATTCAGAAAAATCCTGGCGCAGTGCTGGTCAACCTGGAATATTTTCCGGTTGACACAGACAAGGGCAAGACAGGGAAAAGAGTGCTCAAAAATATTGTGACCATAAAATCGAGACGATTTTAAATCGTAATTGGTATCTGGATCAGAGAGTTATCCTCTGTGGCGTGTGACCTCATAGGTTCGAATCTAAACAGTAGCACTAGAACAATTTCTAGTAACAGCATAGGAAACCATCTAGCAATGGGTCCCGGCGTCCGGATAGGTCGAAGACGCTGGAGCAAACTATCGAACCTCTGGCATATGGTTACCGTATAATTCATCCCTTTGACCTCTAATGCTCAGGACGACTGAGATTGGACTGCCAACCCAAACTGAGTCAGTCGACTACGTGTCTCAACCTCTCAAGCCTAGTGACTCTTCACTAGGACTACCCCGGCCGAGGATTTGCTAAATTGAGATACTGGGAGACATTCAATCCAAACTATTTGGACAGGTCAATTCCATCTTGGTCCATCACTGCTCCACAAGTACTTGCTTGTACCCAGAAACCTTCTGTCACCGGATTAAAAATCTGGGTAGTCCGGCATCAAAGCACAGAGAGTTGCTTGCAAGCTACTGTGATGACCTCAGGTCAGAGGGACACATATACCCATATCCAATCGTGAGTATCCCTTTGGCAGAAAGGGGCTGCATGGAGTCACGTTCAATAAGATATCACATGTCCCACTTGCAGATCACATCAGTGTCACCACACTCATTTGGTCAAGAGGACAACCAAACGATGTGAACTACAACAACCTATACTTGATATATTGCCGTCCAGTACAATATATCCTTTGGTTGTGAACAGGGTTTAAGGACCACTCGATACATTCTCTCTGTATCGAAGTCAGTATAGTCCTAAGGACTTCATCACATGGAAAGAGTTCATTCAGGGAAATTTAGTATGTGATGAGCTGACAAAAATAATATTTTATTAATTCATAAAATGAGTACAATACTGAGCACAACCGCCTACAACCCAGGCGATTGGCTTGGGACACTATTCCCAACATCCGACACTCTTAGTATAAAAGAGAGGGGTCTCTTGGGTTGAACTTTATCTATTTTTTATCAAAGTTGCTCCAGCATTGCTTCTCTCTCCTTCCCCCCATTGTTCGAGGGGTTTGCCATGGCATGAGGCTGACGTAGTGCAGCTTAAGGAGGTAGCGAGGAGGAGGCCGATGAGGGGCCTGCTGGTGAGGAGATCATATCGATGGCAGAGATGCGTCTTGGCATTGCCATGCGCTCAGGTTGGGAGTGGCTTCCCAGTCGAGATAGGGTCTTTTTCAGGGGAGGAACGGGCCTCCTCCAGAGGAGCCGCACCGACCAGGCCATCTGGGGGACCTAGCCCGTCACATGTTGGTGGGATTTCCTCACGCGTTGAAGATGCCAAGCCCGCAATTTCGATTGCAGAGGGGAAGAGCCCCGTGGGGCAGGATGTACCTACCGCCAGGATCGAGAGGCATGAGTTTAAGGACCCTTTCTCCGCCATCTTTTCTAGAATACAACAAGTAGATCTTGATAGGTGTACATCTGTGCATGCCAGCCGGGCAAATCCTGTAGGTGTTCCTCTTTGATAGGTTTCTCGCGACCTTTCCTCCTTGGAGAAAAGCGTTTGTGAGTCCATCGGCCCCAACGAAGGCCTTCGGAGTCTAGCAGCTTCAGTCGTAGCCGAAAGGGATGCTGCCAAGGGGCTTCTGATCATTGCAGAAGAGGAGTTGAGCAAGGCCGTTGCCTCCAATGGCATCTTGGAAAGATAACCGGGGATGCTTCAAGCGTAGGCGACAGAAATGGTAACTATTCTGTAGAAGAAGAGGAGAAAGGTGACCTCTCTTGAACTGTTGTTAAGGGAAAGTCTTCAGGACATTGAAGAGCTGAAGACTCAACGAGACGAACTAAGAAAGAAGAATGGCAAAATGGAGATGGATCTTTCAGCAGCTAAGAAGAATGGCCAATATGAAGGCGATACAGGCAGGAGAGGTCTTCCCGGGCCATTGAGGCTTATAAAGGTTCGCAAGCCTTAAAGGACGAAGTGCACGAAGCTGCGGTGGAGAGTAATCTTTTTGGCCATGCCGATTGTCTGGGCAAAGTGAGGAGGCTTTACCCCAACTTGGACTTCACACCGGCTGCCGTCCCGGGGGACGGGGGTGAGGCGATAGGAGCCCCGGCTAGAGAGGCATCGGTACACCCTGCTAAGAGTGATGGGGTGGCCACCGGTGAAGCCTTGACTTCTACTTCGGCTGCCGAAGGGATCAACAAGGGATAAAGTTGTTTTTTTTTTTGGCTGTAATATCTTTTCTTTTCATAATGAACGACTACTTTTCTTTGAATTTGCCTTCTTTGTGTCGATCACCTTCCAGTAAACACATGGGAGATTGATTGGTTGTCCGATAGTAAGCACCTAGGGTGAGGACTTCAAAGTCAATGTCCTCAACCTGAGCCGAAGGCTAATTCCAAAGCGAAACTGTAGTGCTATCGAGTCATCGCAGTTGAACGTTTCGAAGGGAACCAAGCACCTAGGGTGAGGACTTTAGAGTCAATGTCTTTGACCTGAGCCTAAGGCTAATTCTGAAGTGGAACTGTAGTGCTATCGAGTCATCGCAATCGAACGTTTCGAAGGGAACCAAGCACCTAGGGTGAGGACTTCAGAGTCAATGTCTTCGACCTGAGCTGAAGGCTAATTCTGAAGCGAAACTATAGTGCTATTGAGTCATCGCAATCGAACATTTCGAAGGGGACCAAGCAGGATCAGGATTGGTCCTGGTTGGACCGGTGCTGACCCCTCATCAAGGTTATTTATTCTGGGCAAGGAATCGTGCAGTAACTAGATGCCACCCCACCTTTGGCAGTTGGTTGGAGGGCATCGAGTACATTCTTTTTTGTTGTCACCGAATGTTTCAGTACTCGAGCGACTGCGTTTCTACATGCTTTGGGAGTCGTCGGGTTTCCCTTTTCGAGGTTGGTTATTGATGCCATATCCGAATGAAAGGGGATCGCTCGAGATTCGAAGCATCGTCGAATCCCTTCTTGAAGGGGGTCATTAATGGGCGTATCGCCTCCGGATAGGCTATACAGGTCTCGGCGCGTCGTTTCTACATGTGGCACCTTCCGATTGGATAGGAAGAAGGAATGGAGCACGTCCTTTGCAGACGTTAGTGGGCATGAAGTGCAGTTAAATAGGACCCATCTCCTCGCCTTTTGATCGGCAGAGAGACAAATCCTTGGCCTGAGAGTCACTTTCTTGTTCTTCCTTCTTCTTCCTTCTTCGTAGTCATCAACCATGACATTCGGGTCTAGCAGAGCTCCAAAGAATGCCCCGGAAGAGGGCTACTAGCCCCAGAACCGAAGGTGAGCCTAGTGAAAAGGCTCATCGTGGGGATGACCGTGAGGTCCCCCGGTCTGGGGGCATGGTTCTCTTGGAAAGGAGGGTTCAGGTACTAGAGGCCCAACTGGAAGAGGCGAGGGCTCAAGCCATGGAGGCCGTCGCGGATGCTGAGGAGGCCAAGAAGGAGGTGGCTGGAGCCGTTGCCAAGTTCTTGGCATCTTCAGCCTTCATGGATGAGGACGTTGAGGTGGTGCTGGATGCCTACCACCGGGGCTTCCGGGAGCACCGGGACAAAGCCTTCCGCTATTATGACTTGAAGAGCCTGGAGATTATCAAGCCTTCCATCCCCTTCCTAGGTCATGAAGTTGACTCTGATTTCGAGGAGGAGGCAGAGTCTGATGTGGAGGGGAAGTCCAAAGCATCCCCAAGCACCTCCCGAGGGTTTGGCTCCATTCATCATCATGGGAAGGGTCCGGCGGCTGGTCTTTGAGCCATCCTTTCCAGAGTCCGATGCTGATGCTGCTATTGCTTTTTCTTATTTATCTCTCTTTTTTCTCTTTTTTTTTGTAAATCTCTTTTTATCAGATGAATAGAAACATGTTTTTCCTTCCAAGAAAAGCTTACCCCGTGACATTGTGAATGGTGTCAAGTTTGCCATTAGGATAGGCTGATTAAGCCATTCCCTGGGGAGTCAGTCATTGATAAGGCGAGCAATTTGAGCTTGCTTTGGCATGTTTTTGGGTAGGGTAGGACGTTCCGGCCATCCCTGTGTCCTCTTCTAGAGTTAAGGCAGGTTGGTTAGGCCCGCCCCAGTGCGTCTTTAGATTCACCGTAGGGTAGGTTACGTAAACCATCCCTGCGCTTTCAGTTGATTGTAGGCAGCCAGATTAGGCATCCCTTAGCGCTCGTCGGATATACTGATAAGGTGAGTGGATCAGACCCACCTTGGCACTTGTGATCATAAGGTCGCTGGATTAGGCTTTCCTTGGAACTCGTTGGATATACAAGGTGAGTGGATCAGACCCACCTTGGCACTTGTGATCATAAGGTCGCTGGATTAGGCTTTCCTTGGCACTCATCGGATATACCGATAAGGTGAGTGGATCAGACCCACCTTGGCACTTGTGATCATAAGGTCATCATATTAGGCTTTCCTTGGCACTCATCGGATATATCGATAAGGTGAGTGGATCATACCCATCATAAAGTCACGATTGGGCTTTCCTTAGCACTCGTCGGATATACCAATAAGGTAAGTGGATCAGACCCACCTTGGCACTTGTCGTTTGTGCCGAATGGGCCGCTGGGACTGTTTTTATGTCGTTGATTGATGACCAAGTAAATTGTTCAAGCTTGCCTTCAAATAGATTTTGTGAAGGCCTCCTTTTGGTGGGAGTATTTATTGATAGTATTTACAAAAGTTTTGTACATTCCAAAGCCGGGGTAGCATAACACCATCCAAGGTTTCAAGGTGATATGTCCCAGGGTGTATGACCTCCTTGATCTGGTAGGGTCCCTCCTAATTGGGGGACAACTTGCCTTGTTCCGTTAGCCTGGACACTTCGGCTTTGCACAGCACCAAGTACTCGGGTCAAAAGATTCGCTATTTCACTATGGAGTTGTAGTATTTAGCAACCCTTTGCTGATATGTTGCCATTCTGATTTAAGCCTGAAGTCTGGTGCCCTATAGTAAATCCAGATCTGCTCTTCTGCATTCTGAACTTTCGGGTTCATCATACCCCTCAATCCTTAAAGATTGCAAGGAGACTTCAATGGGGAGGACTACTTCGGTGCCGTATGCTAGGTTGAATGGAGATTCACTTGTGGCCATTCGGGGGTCGTCCAGAATGCCCAAAGAACAGAGTTCAGTTCTTTGGCCCAAAGCCCCTTAGCATCATTCAGTCGCATCTTCAGACCATGGAGGATGGTCCGATTTATTACTTCAGCCTATCCATTGCACTGAGGATGACCGACTGAGGTCAATTTCTAAAGTATATGATAATGGACAAAGAAGTCTCTGAACTTGGGGTTGTCAAACTATCTCCCATTATCCGTGACTATGATATGTGGAATCCCGAACCGGAATATGATGAAGTTTCTGACAAAACTTTCCACCTTCCCTTCGGTGATATGAGCCAGGAGTTCGGCTTCAATCCATTTGGTAAAGTAATCAATGACGACAATTAGAAATTTCCTTTGCCCGGACGCCGGTGGGAACGGACCAAGAATATCCATGCCCTACTGGGTGAAGGACCAGGGGGCCGTCAGCTGGGTGAGCTGGCTCGCTCGCTATCTCTGGACATTGGCTTACCTCTGGCACTGGTCACACCTTTGAACAAAGTCAACCGAGTCCTTCTGGATGGTGGGCCAGTAGTAACCCTAGCGTATTATCTTGTATGCCAGGGATCTATCTCCTAAGTGATCTCCGCATATACCTTCATGGACTTCTCTCAGGGCATACTCAGCGTCCAATGGCCCCAGGCACTTTAGAAGGGGTTGAGTGAATGATCTCTTGTACAAGGCCCCGTCTAAGATGACGTATTGAGATGCCATCCAGCGGACCTTTTTGGCTTCTGCCTTGCCTTTCGACAACATGCTCCCCTTCAAGAATATGAGGATGGGATTCATCCAATTGCATTCTGTCTCAATTTGATGTACCTCTGGGGCCTCTTCTGTTATGCTCGAAACTTCAAGATGCTCAATAAAGGTACAACCGAGGAATTCCAGAGTAGTGGTGGCGAGCTTGGACAATGCATCCACTCGAGAGTTCTACGATCAGGGCACATGAATGATCTCAAAGAATTTCAATCGAGGAGACAGGTCTCGTACTTTTTCCAAATATTGGATCATTGTAGGATACCTAGCCTCGAAGTCGCTTTTGAATTGATTCACTAGTAGCAGGGAGTCTGAAAAGATCTAGATCTTTCAAACACCTAGACTTTCGGCGATGCAATGTTCGACAAGTAGGGTTTCATATTTGGCTTGGTTATTTGAAGCATGGAAGGAGAACTGGAGCGCGTACACCATCGCATGCCCATCCGGTTCGACCAATATGAGGCCTACTTCGCATCCTGTGGAATTTGAGGCATCCATGAGGAGGACCCAGATAGATCCCGCGTCCTTCGGACTGGCCTCTTCTCCTTTGGCTATTCGAGCTTCATCTTCGACCTTCTATGTGCATTCGACTAAGAAGTCGGATAACACCTGCTCTTTCATGGACGATCAGGGTTGAAAATTGATGTTGAACTTACTTAACTTTACAGCCCACTTAGCTATCTTTTTCGAAGTATCAGGACAACAGAGAACGGCTTTGAGAGGCTGGTCAATTAAGACCACAATAGTGTGGGCATGGAAATAAGGTCGCAGTCGCTTTGCCATAATTATCAGTAAGTAGATCAGCTTCTACATTCTTGAATACCTCACCTCGGACATTATGCAAGACCTTGCTGATGTAGTAGATTGGTTTATTGAGCCTGTCTGCTTCTTTTCGGACAAAGACCGAACTGACCGCTTCGTCCATGGCTGAGAGGTATAGGTAGAGAGTCTCTCCTTCAAGGGGTTTGGAGAGTAAGGGTAGTGTCTCTAGATATTTCTTTAACTCTTCAAAGGTGAAGCGGCAATCCTCGATCCATTCGAAGCCCCGAGACTGTCGGAAAAACATTGAAGAAAGGGAGGCACCTCTCAGCTAACCGAGAAATGAATCTGCTCAAGGAGGCGAATCTTCCTGTCAGCTGCTGTACTTCCATTTTACAAGAAGGGTGTCTCATACTCTGGAGGGCTTGGATCTTCTCAGGGTTCGTCTCGATTCCTCGCTTAGTAATAAGGAACCCCAAGAATTTGCTCGAAGTTATCCTAAAAACACATTTTGTCGGGTTCAACTTCATGTGATGGCACCGTAAGGTGTTGAATGACTCCTCCAGCATCCATGAAGCATAACAGCTGATGGCCGGTGGTGGCATCGACCAATTGGTCAATTTTGGGTAAAGCTATCCTTCGGGCAAGCTTTGTTGAGGTCAGTGTAGTCGATACAGATCCTCCTCTTGCCACTAGCTTTCTTTACCATCACCATGTTGGCCAGCCACTTAGGGTAGTGGGCTTCTCGAATGAATCCCCCGCTTTGAGGAGTTTATCCACTTCTTCATCTATCGCCCGCTGCCTCTCTGGGGCAAAATTCCTCTTCTTCTATCGAATTGGCTTATATTCATGGATGACTTCCAGCCGATCGGTAATCACTTCGGCCAGAATTCCTGACATATCCAAAGCCAACTAGGTGAAGACGTCGGCATTGCTCCTGAGAAAGCTGTTAGCTCCATCTTTGTCTCTTCATCAAGTAGGCTTCCAATCTGCACAACTTTGGTGGGGTCCTCTTCGATCAACTGCACTGAAGTGGTTCTCTCCATAGGCTCGCCATAGTCTTTCGGTCGGATCCAATTGGTCTGAAGTCATGGGGCTGACTGCCTGTTTGTCCTAGATCGTCAAGCACTGTTGCGCAACCCTCTGGTCTCCCTTCGCTTCTCCTTCCTCACTCATAGTGGGAAATCGCACTAGCAGATGGTAAGTTGACACTATGGCCCGGAATTTGTTCAGACGAGCTAGCACAGGATCACATTGTAGGCCGAAGGGGTCCGGACTACCATGAAATTAATTGGCAATGTCTTCTATCAGGGTTTGGTACCGAGGGTAACGGGTAGTATTATTTCGCCCTCTACCTCAACTTGATTTCCTCCGAAGCCGATGAGTGGGATAGGAGACCTTCGTAACTTGTTTTTAGGTAGTGACATTCGGGAGAAAACATCATAGAGTAAGATGTCTGCAAAGCTTCCATTATCAATTAGGATACGTCTTACATCATAGTTGGCCACAACGGTCGATATTACAACCGGATTAACATACAGGAGTTGAACTCCCACAAGGTCCTCATCGGAGAAGAGTATATAGAGTTATTGTCCTTGAGCCATTTTGGGGCATCGTCTTCAGCTCTTCTCTAGTCGGTTGGCCGATGTATCATTCCCACGTTGCCCTTAGTGGGTCTTTGGTTCATCAGCTCAGCTTCTTCAGGGGCCCTCTGGGGGCCACGCTTCAGGCCTAGGTGGTGGGTGATTGAGTATCATTCCAGGTAGCGCCTTTTGATGAGATCTTCGATGGCATCCATAAGCTGGATGCACTCTTCGGTGTTGTGGCCATGGTCCCGATGGAATCTACAATATTTGCTTCGATTCCTCACAGAAGAGGATGCTCTCATGGGATGCGACCGCTAGAGATAATCCTCCTTCTCAATCTCCATCAGGATTCTCTCCTTGGAAAGATTAAGAGAGGTATAAGAGTCGAATCTCCCATCCAAAGTTCTGGGCTTGGGACTCTGTCATCGATTGGAGCCACCATTATTGCTGTTGCTGTTGTTATTGGACGGTGCAGTGGATCCGGCCCCCTGGTGTTCTTTTTCTTCAAAAGGGATTTCCCTTCAAATAGTCATCGGTTTGCCGCCTGCTCCTCCGCATCAACATATTTATGAGTCCTCAACAAGAGCTCAGCATAGCTTGTAGAGAATTTCTTATCCAGGAAGAAGGTAAGCCTGGATGATCGGAGTCCCCTCTTTAACGTGGACATGGCCACGTGCTCATTGAGATTGGGAATCTTGAGAGTGGCCGAGTTAAACTTGGAGATATAGTCTCGCAGGCTTTCCCACTTACCTAGTGGAGGAGGAAAAGGGTGTCTGTGTTCCAGAGTGTCTTGCAGCAGGTCCTGAAATACAAGACAAATAACTTCTTGAAGTCAAAAAAAGAATCAATAGTACTTGGATATATGCTCGAATACTACATTCGAGCCACCTTCTTCAGAGTGGTAGGGAAGGCAAGGTAGTATAGTGCATCCGAGGCCCCTTGGATCATTATATGGGCTTTAAAATTGCATAGATGATCAAGTAGATCAGTATAACCATCATAAGGTTCCATCTGAGGAACCTTAAAGTGCTGAGGGACAACTTCGGCCATGATACGAGGGGTGAACAGAGGGCGTGACTCGTAAGTCACAAGGACCCCATCCCTCCTTTTGTCCCGAAGTTTCACCACCTCTGACTCGAGGGCCTTGAGCTTCTCCCCATAATTGAGGGAAGCTTCTTTTGGTAGATCTCTCCTTAGGGTGGAGTCTTCAGAGGAAATGGAGGGGGATCACCTAGATCTTTTTCTCCTCCGCAGGGAACCAGCAGTCTTTGGTTTCTGAGAGTTGCGGTCCTCGGGCAAAGAGTGGTCCCGAAGAGAGAGTTGGGTAGACGCAGGCTCTACTCCGGGATCGGTGACTATGTCTGGATATGGCCGGCGAATGTCCCTCCTGATAGGATCGATCATGAAAGTTCTGAACCATGGCTATCAGAGCATTGACTTGGTTTAGAAGGGTCTCAAATTGTTGATGTCCCATGACAAATGCATGGGGTGGGGCGTTGTTCTCGGGTAGGTCGTTCCTGTGGGAAGCAGGACGGCCTCTGCTCGTCGAAGTGTTCCTATGGGAGGGAGGACAACCTCTGCTCGTTGAGGGGTTCTGAGCTCTTCCTCTTGCCATTGGGATTTTTTCTTTACTCTCCTTTTTTAAGGGAAGAAGGGGGTTGGCAGTGGATGCGTAAATAGTGTGTGCCTTGCCCCCTTCCCGGTGTGCCAATCTGTTGACGTAGAACCCTCCTCGACCAAGCGGAGCCACTGGATCGTCGGTTCACTCCCCCGCACTCACCTGCAAAACAAGTTCCTGACCGGATTTCCTTCGATGGGGGACACTCCGATGCCTAAGTTAGGGGCAGGTTCCGGCAATAGAACGGAGAGTAGAGGAAATGGTGGCTAGGGAGGAAAAAGAGTCCTCCTTCTCAGGATTGTCTTTTTCTACTTACCTCGAGCATCCCCTCTTACCAGTATTTATGGTGATTGGGCTAGCCTATTGTTCGGTATTTTCATCCTATGATCAAGGCGGAGATCAATCAGTTTCATCCCGCCCGTAACCATGAGCTGTTACCAAAAGATATTGGCTAGGCTAGAGGCGTCGAACTTGGGCTAACGGCCATGTGGCTGTTCCGATGTAATTGCGATTTGCTACCATTATTATGGGGTTGATCGGAGATCCGTTTCCTAGCCTCCTCTTGGTGATAGACTATCATCAAAAGTTCGAAGTGTCTTCAAACTTATCATCTTTGCCCGAAGTGTCATCAAACTTATCTTCTTCGGGTCGATCTACAGGATCAAAGCCTCCGGTCAGCCTTGAAGACTAGGCTTATGACAGGATGGGGGATGATTTATCGCTTCATCGGATCTCGTGGTTCTTTCTGGGCATTCCGGTCAACTTGTGTGGTTCAAGAAAGATCCAATGGTTGGTCAAATTAATAGCTGTCTGGTGCTTGAACCGGCATATTCCAACACACTTTAAGGGTGCGAACCTAAACAAGATAAGGTGGGAAGTTCATCACCCTTCCTTAGCCCATAAACAAGGCTCCTTCATTTGCATTAACCCAAGCCTTTAAATAAAATTAATTAGACGTAGACCCTAGGGACATTCGAGCTCATTAGGACAAGGATATCTAAGAGTTATACCAAGCTAGATTCAATCATTGAATTGGTGTTTAGGAAAGTGGTTCAAAGATTAAGTTCTGAAGAAAGGCGATTATTTAGTTGGTTTCGTTCGCTGACCTGGCCAATCTAATTTGTGTCTAAGGAAAGCAATGGAGGGACTCCCATCAACTTACACTTGGCTAATTTAGTGAATTGGTCGAACTTGGAGTTCTTGAAGGTTGACTTGGAACAGTTAGGAGTGTTTAGTTCTAGGTTAACCCCAAGATAGGATTAATTTTATGTGAAACTTGTCTAAAAACTTGAGAAAAAATTAAATTAATTAAATTATTTTGGTATTTTCAGTCTTGACTATCTTGACATAAGGTTGCCCTGGCATAAGGTTGCCCTGGCATAACTAAAAGTTATGTTGCATGGTTGTCCTAGGATATAAAAAGGTTGAATTGATTTAGAATTTTTTTTGAAGAAAGCTTCTAAATAAAAAAAATAAATATATAAAATTCAAAAAAATTAAAGAAATAGTAGATTTAGGGAATTCTCCAACTCCTGTGTGGAGAAGAATATCAGGTCGACTTGTTAGAACCAATTTGATTTCTATTTTAGATCCTACGACTGCTATAATGGATTTGATAAATCAAACCCAAATCTTTAAAGATTTATGTTATCCAGTTGGTTCCGTCCAACCTTCTTGCATTAGGCTGCCTCAACCCATAGCAAATAATTTTGAAATCAAATCTCAGATGATTAATATGCTTCCAAAATTCATGGAAATAAAGGATGTATATATATTTATTAGAGAATTTGAAGAGGTTTGTGCAACCATGAGGCTACAACAATTGTTAGAGGATGAAATCAAGCTGAGACTAATCAACTTTGCCCTTAAGGATAATGCCAAAAAGTGGCTTTATAGTCTTTCAAATCAATCTGTCATGACCTGGGAGAGCTTTGTAAGAGTGTTCTTAAAGAAATATTTTTCTCATCAAAAAATAGCTAAAATTAAAAATGAAATAAACCAATTTTATTAATTAGCTGGTGAGTCATTTTGGACATACTTTGACCATTTTAAGAATTTCCTGACCCAATGTCCACACGATGGAATAGAAACTTGGAGGCTATGTCATATCATTTATGAGGGTTTAGATTCCAATTCAAGAACTATGCTAGAGTCTATGTGCCAAGGAAAATTCATGTATAAAGAATCCAATGAAGCATAGCAATTTCTAGAAGACCTAGCTGAAAAGAATTTATAATGGGAAACAACTAAGGAACCAGAAAGATCTGTTAGATGTATGCCCTGAAAGCCATGTTGGCTTGACACATTTTTAATTTTAGGGCATGAACTTTGTACTTAATTTTATTATTAACTAAAAAGGCATTAGTATCATTCATATTATTGTGTCTATGAATCGTCCATAGAGTTAATGGACAATGACACATATTCTTAAGAGTTGAGAATCTGAGGCATATATCTTTATAGATTAACTCCTAAAGCTCCCGATTGTTGGAATATCATGAGGATAGTGATTGATCCATTAAATCAGTGCACAGATCACTTCCCTTTCTGGGTAGACGAGTCTCTGACCTATAGTTTGGTGACACTGGAGTGAGAGTGCAGGTAGTTAATAAAGATCAACGGTACTGAGCATGACCAAGTACAGGAAGTTATACGGATGACTACTCACTCATCGATAACCTCCTGATGCTGTAGTTGTGTGAATAGTTCCTTGATCTAGAGTGTCTCGGCTAGTCATAAAAAAGTTACTATAGTTTGACAGTACAATCACATGGTTCCTATCCATACGGGACCTTGCAGTGTTTGTTGGCTACAATAAGTTTGTTGTAAGAGTAGGGTGTTAACTTGTAGGGATCTATCAGCCTTAGTAGTAAGGTATAATCCTATAAAAGCTTAATGAGACTAAGTCCAGAAGTCTATGGCCATAGCAGGGTGATAATGAAAAAATATTTTTATTAGTATCACAATTGGACTTGAGTTGATTAAGTTAAGCATATGACTGATGGGTTTGACGAGTATCCGTAACCAACATCACGTCGGAATTTTGATAGAGGAGCCGAATAACATGGTAACTACACCTAGGAGTTCCAACTTATTCTGCTGGGTTGCCACTACATACTACTAGGTGTCACTGGTGGATTATGAGAGCCCGTTAGGATCTTTCTCGGATCGATGATCCTAATTAGGGTTGAGCTGAAATTGTTTCAATCCATTGGAAGGAGTTTTGATGATGTATAATGGAGATTATAGCATGTCTCATTACCAGACAGGATAGGACCTGAGGGGTCACACACATTAGGAGCTCAAGTAACCAATTAGCAAATCAATTTGGACCTAATTATAAGCGTTACAATTAATATTTGACCTAATTATAAATGTTACAATTAATTGATTATGGATTAATTGTTAATTAATTTAAATTAGATTTATTTTAATTGAGTTAGACTCAATTAATTAATCCTAATTGATTTGGGTCAATGTCCGCTTCGAAATGGATCGATCGGATTTAAAATCAGCTTCAGTTTGACTATAAAATCACTTTGTTTGGACCAAGACCTAGAGTCCAGTTGGACTGGAACTCTCTTTCCTTGTCTCCCATTGCCTTCACATGCCTATGTGGGTCCCGTTTATTTTATGTGACAAAAGAAGGGGGCATGAAAACCAAGAGGGTGCTAATTAGTGTTTTAACGTGAAGAGAAAGAGGGGAAGAGTCCTCTTTTACTCCTCTTAATTTTCAACCACCTGAAATAAAACACGGTGTTTTGGCATGGAGGACTTAGAGAATTAATTTATGATAAATAATAAAAGGAGAGGGGTGGCTGACCAAAATAATATTGGCATGAAAAACCCTCTTGGCCGTGAGCTTTCTTTTGGGCATGCTTCTTCTAAGACGTCTTCAGGGAGTCTCTCTCCTAAGGCCAACATCTCCTCTTCATTTTATATGCTTTCTTCTTCCTTCTGAGAGATCTAGAGAGATGCTCTACTAGAGAAAGAAGAGAAAAAGGGTCCAAGGTCTTGCAGATCTAAGATTGCATGACATAAGCCAAAAGCCGGTCCGGATTTGGATCGGTGCAGTTTTTAAAGCAGGTGATTTACTGAAAGAGGAGAGGGCTGCAAGGATCTAGCAATCTGGTATCCTATACGACTCGATTGTGAGAGCTTTGTGTGGATACCAGTAGAGGCCGGGCAATTGCATGGCTCTGACAGAATCCTGGCATTTCAGTAATGGATCTGCATGCTTTTCAGAGCAAGCATGAATAGCGATCCAGGTAAGTATTTTATGCTTAAAATAAATTTTATTTCAAATCTAATATTTTGTTATGTTATGCAGCATGTTAGAAATTTATGATAAATAAATTAGATTTATTTATGATTTGCATGATTAGATATAAAATCATTTTTATATCTGCTTCTGCTGATCAGGCTTTTGATGCCTGATTTTATGCAACATACTTTCCTATTCCTGGGAGAAAACCAACAGTGGTATCAGAGCTGTGGTTCTCTCTTTAACATGCATGCATGAGAATCAGATCTAAAAAATAATCAGATCAGATAGATAATTATGATTGTATTAGATCTATGTTGAACATGAGATTGTTCTAGCATAGAATTTTATGTTTCAAAAAATTATTTTGAAATGAAAATCATAATTTTTAGATATAAAATTAAATTTAATAATCTGAAATTAAATTGATCAAAGGTTGCACAAAGTGACATAAGGTTGTCCTGCTATAGGGTTTACCCCCTATAGTGCAAAGGTTGTCCTACTTTGATGTATACCGGTTTTGAAAAAGCATTTTCAAAAGGATTTTGATCGATTTATGATTATGAAAGTTTTGTATGCGATGCACAAAATTAGGGTTTAGATCTTTATATGATTTATGATCATAAGCCATTAATGTTATGCACTTGAACCTAATGCACTTAAACCTAATTTTAAAATTGATTTGATCAAGAAAATCAAATTAGGTGCATGAGGGTTTGGGTTGAACAAATTAGGTTTAGAGATTGGGCTGCGTGATTAGGGCTTGATTAGATCAACTAGTAACCCTAATATAATTTTGAGAAAGTGACTTAACCTAATCGGATGATGATCAGGGTTACGTCAAGTGTGCTCAAAATTGGTTTTAGATGTAGTTTGGTCAAATCGATTCATTTGAATCGATAAGTTAAGACCTAATTTGGCTTAGTGATGAGCCCAGATCATTAGATGACCTAATTGAATCTTGTCAGTCAATTGGTGTCTAAGGAAGGTTTCGATCATGGTTTGCTAATTGGGGCTAACTCTTTCTTAACCAACTAGTTTAGTGAAAAGAGGTATATTGGCAGAAACCTCCCATGGATCAAACTAACCTGGCCAATTTGGTTGATTAAATTTTCAAAAGGGTCACTTTTGATTTGAGTTCACCCATGCTGGTTATATTAAGTTAGACATGAGATTGTGCTGACATAATGTAATTAATCAGATATGAAATTGTGCTGACTGAATGTAATTGGTTAGTCATGATTTGGCTGATCAATTTAGAAGAGACATGAACCTAAGCTCCCAGTAAATATTAAGTCATAGGTCTTCCACCATTGTAGGTGTGCAGGTGTCCTACTGGTGTTGATTATTCTCGGCTGATTACAGTGGGCTAGTTGCATCAAGAAGACACAACCATCCTATTAGGCATGAGATGTTGCTAAGCACTGATGGGGTTGGGCCCAATAAGTGGGCACGTTAAAGGACTCAATGATGGCTTTGTGTAGCAGGAATGGTGGGTCTGACTTAACTAATGATTGGACCAATAAACGGGCACGTCGAGGTTCCATGATTTAGAGACCAAGAGCTAATATTTGTATTAGATACATTGGACAAAAGTAGGCCACTTATTGGTGTAGCGTGTTATCAATAACTGGATACGGTGAGGTGCCGCACATCGATGGGACCGTAGTACCCACTAGAAACCTAGAGTCGCAGGATTTTTGCATCTCCACATGGAGTATGAGAGATCCAAGAAAATAGTGGGAGTTCTAATATTATTTCTCAAAGACCTAAGAATAATTTTTATGATTAAGTATAAAGCATCTAATTTGAATCTTCTACTCTTGCAGTTAACATGTCTGCTTCAAATTCCTTAGTCTATATTCTAGAGACAAACCGACTAGTTGGCCTTAATTTTAAAGATTGGTTGAGAAACATCAAAATTGTTTTGAGTTCTGAGAAGTTGGGCTATGTGCTTGACCAGGAACCCCTGTCTTATCTGACCATCCAAATGCTCGTCAAACGACTACATTTGAAAAATGGATAGAAGATGATAAAAAGGTTAAGTGTTATATGTTGGCCTCAATGTCAAATGAATTGTAGAGCCAACATGAGGAAATGCTAACTGCTAAATCGATTCTGATTCACCTACAAGAGTTATATGGTGAACAAAGTTGGATTGCACGCATCGAAGTGTTGAAAAGGCTTTTCAACAACAAGATGCATGATCATTGTTTGACAATGATCAAGGACATCGAAAAGCTTGAGAAGCTGGGCATTCCTATTCATAAGGAGCTTCAGGTGGATTTGATCCTCCAGTCCTTGACTGGTTCATATGCTCAGTTTGTTATGAACTATAATATGAACAAGTTGAATTATACTTTGCCTGAATTATTGAACATGCTGGTAAGCAATGAGGGGACCCTGAAGAGTTCAAGGAGCTCTGTTTACTCTGTGGAGCAGTCTTCCTCTAAAAGAAAGTCTACTTGGAAGAAGAAGAAACCTGCGAAGAAGCAAAACAAACAGAAAAAGGACACTCCCAAGAAAGCCAATGTTAGCAAAGGGAAATGTTTCCACTGCAACACAGATGGCCACTGGAAAAGGAATTGTCTCTCTACCTGGAAAGCCTAAAGAAACAGAAGGAGGATGTGCCTTCTGAAAGTAAGCCTATACTCGTTATTGAATCTAACCTAACGATTTCATCTAGTTCAGCTGGATTTTAGACTCTAGCTCTAGTGCTCATATATGCAT
The DNA here is from genome assembly GCA_021397845.1 of Areca catechu. NCBI lineage: Eukaryota > Viridiplantae > Streptophyta > Magnoliopsida > Arecales > Arecaceae > Areca > Areca catechu. Next base: position 121,945,294 of record CM038043.1, read on the forward strand.
TTCAGTGCAGGGTCTGAAAAGAAGTAGAATACTGAGAGAAGGTGAGATGGTCCTACATGTCGAAAATGGAGCAAAAGTTGCTGCTCAAGCCATTGGATCATATCTATAGTTACCTTTAGGGTTTAGATTAGTTCGTAGTGACTATTATTTTTATGCCTAGAGCTAGTAGAAATTTGATTTCCGTCTTTGTGCTAGCATAGGAAGGATTTGAATTTATATTCAATAAAGACTTTTGTAGTATTTATTTGAGAAATAAATTGGTTATAAAAGCTATTTTAATTGACAGTTTCTATCTTTTGCATGTCGATGCATCTTTGAACATTAACAAGAAAATTAAAGTGAATGCTGTAGGACATAAATTTCTTGAAATGACCTAAATGATAAATTAATGTGGCATCTAATGGTCATATAGGTGATGACATAATTAACAAAATGGAAAGGGATGGGATCCTAGATTCAGTTAATTCTGAATCATACCCACCTTGTGAGTCATGTCTTCAAGGCAAAATAACCAAGTTATCCTTTGTAGGACATGGGGAGAGGGCCATAAAATTACTTGCCCTGGTATACATTAATGTGTGTGGTCCATTTGATGTGCAGTCCAGGAGTGGTTTTTACTACTTCATAACCTTTTTTGATGATTATTCATGGTATGGTTATGTGTTTCTGAGACACAAATCTGAAGCTTTTGAAAAGTTCAAGAAATTCAGACATAAGGTAGAAAACAAACAGGTAAAACCCTTAAGGTTCTTCGATCAAATCGGGAAGGAGAATACCTTAGTAGGAAATTTTTAGGTTATCTTAAGGACAATGGCATAGTCTCACAATGGACTCCACCAAGTATGCCTCAGCTAATGGGGTGTCTGAGAGGAGAAATAGGACATTATTAGATATGGTCCGATCCATGATGAGCATCACTGACTTGCCTTTGTTTCTTTGAGGATATGCCCTACAAACTTCAATTTATATTCTAAATAGGGTTATATCTAAATATGTTCCTACCACACCATATGAGATTTGGCATGGTAAGAAACCAAGTCTTGCTCATTTCAAGATTTGGAGATGTCCAGCTTATATCAAAAGACTAATGGCATACAAGTTAGAATCTAGATCTGTGAAAGCTCGATTTATAGGATATCCTAAAGAAACTTTAGGATATTACTTTTACCTTCCAAAGATCATAATGTTATTGTGAGCAAACATGCCACATTTCTTGAAAAACAGTTTATTCAGGAAGGTGGTAGTGGGAGATTAATTGAGCTCGATGAGAAAGTCTCTGAACTGCTGCCAGCTGGAGATCAGATCAAACCTAATCAACTATACACATAAATGCTCTTCCACATCGTATGTCTATTAGAATCTCCAATCCTCCTGAAAGGTACTTGGGTATGCTTATAGAGGATTTAAAGAAATGTTTCTTGTTGGGGACAAGGATCTATTGATTGATCTTAAGACTTATGATGAGGCGATGTCAGACATCGACTCCGAGAAATGGTTGAATGCTATGAAGTCAAAAATTGATTCAATGCATTCTAACCAAGTTTGGTTTTTAGTGGATCCACCAGAGGGTATTATACCTATTGATTGTAAATAGATCTACGAAAAAAAATATGGCAGATGGATGGAATACTACATTCCTGAATGGATATCGTGAGAAAGATATCTATATGGAGCAGCCTTTGGGTTTCACTTCCAATGATGAAAATCATAAGGTCTGCAAGCTACATAGATCAATCTACGGATTGAAGCAAGCTTCTCGAAGTTGGAATACTTATTTTGATGATGCAATCAAATCGTTTGATTTTATCAAAAAGAGGATGAGCCATGTGTTTATAGGAAGGCCAGTGGGAGGGCAATGATATTCCTTGTATGGTATGTGGATGACATCCTCCTTATAGGGAATGATATCCCATGTTGACTTCGGTCAAAAGTTGGTTATCTAAGGAATTCTTTATGAAAGACTTAGGTGAAGCATCTTATATTTTGGGGATTAAGGTCTATAGAGATAGATCTAATCGAATGCTTGGCCTTTCACAAAAATTGTACATAGAGGAAGTGCTGAAAAGGTTCAGCATGGAAACTCTAAAAGAGGATTGCTATCTCTTCGGCATGGCATTAATCTCTCAAGAAAATGTATCCCAACAAACCTGAAGAGATTCGACGCATGAGCAAATTTCATATGCTTCGACAATTGGAAGCTTTATGTGTCATGTTGTGTACTCGACCTGATATAGCTCTTGCTATGACTGTCATGAGCAGATATCAGTCGAATCCAGGTGAAGAACACTAGATAGCTGTAAAGAATATTTTTAAGTACTTGAGAAGGACTAAAGATTTGTTCTTAGTCTTTGGAGGGAGTTCGGAATTAGGAAAAAAGGGATACATAGACTCAGACTTTATATCTGATCCTGACGATAGAAAGTCTACATCAGGGTCTATGTTTTTGTGCAATCGTAGGGTAACTAGTTGGAAAAGTTCCATGTAACCCATCATAGCAGATTCAATAATGGAAGCAGAGTACATCGCTACCTCTGAATCTGCTAAAGAAGCCTTCTAGTATAAAAAAGTTCATTGCGGAGCTTGGAGTGATGCCATCTGATGCCATCCCCATATATTGTGTAATAATAGTGCAATAGCTCTTGCTAAGGAGCTCAAATCTCACCAAAAGTCTAAGCATATTAAGTGGTGATTTCATATCATATGCGACTACTTCAATAAGAAGTATGTTGAGGTAAGCAGAGTAGGACTCCACGGATAACGTGGCAGACCTACTGACTAAGCCTTTGAGCCAACAGAAGACTGAGATCCACCTTAAAAAGATTGGACTTAGATATGTAGCCAATTGGCTTTAGTGCAAGTGGAAGATTGTTAGATGTATGCCCTGAAAGCCATGTTGGCTTGACACATTTTTAATTTTAGGGCATGAACTTTGTACTTAATTTTTCTTATTAATTAAAAGGGTATTAGTATCATTCATATTGTTGTGTCTATGAATCGTCCATGGAGTTAATGGACAATGACACATATTCTCAAGAGTTGAGAATCTGAAGCATGTATCTTTATAGATTAACTCTTAAAGGCTCCCAATTGTTGGAATATTACGAGGATGGTGATTCATCCATTTAAATTGGTGCACATATCACTTCCCTTTCTGAGTAGATGAGTTTCTGACCTATAATGTGGTGACACTAGAGTGAGAGTGTAGGTAGTTGATAGAGATCAACGGTACTGAGCATGAGCAAGTATAGGAAGTTATACGGATGACTACTCACTCGTCGATAACTTTCTAATGCTGTAGTTGTGTGAATAGTTCCTTGACCTAGAGTGTCTCGGCTAGTCACAATAAAGTTGCTGTAGTTTGACAGCACAATCACATAGTTCCTATCCATACAGGACCTTGCGATGTTAGTTGGCTGCAGTAAGTTTATTATAGGAGTAAGGTGTTCAATTATAGTGATCTATCAGCCTTAGTAGTAAGGTATAATCCTATGCAAGCATAATGAGACTAAGTCCAGAAGTCTATGGCCATAGCAGGATGATAATGAAAAGGTGTTTTCATTAGTATCACAATTAGACTTGAGTTGATTAAGTTAAGCATATGACTGATGGGTTTGACAAGTATCCGTAACCAACATCATGTCGGGATTTTGAATGAAGAACCGAATCACATAGTAACTATACCTAGGGGTTCCAATCTTATTATGCTGGGTTGCCACTACATACTGCTAGATGTCACTGGTGGATTATGAGAGCCCGTTAGGATCATTCTCGGATCGATGATCCTAATTAGGGTTGAGTTGAAATTATTTCAGTCCATCGAAAGGAGTTTTGATGATGTATAATGGAGATTATAGCATGTCTCATTACCAGATAGGATAGGACCTGAGGGTCACACACATTAGGAGCTCAAATAACTAATCAGCAAATCAATTTGGACCTAATTATAAGCGTTACAATTAATATTTGACCTAATTGTAAATGTTACAATTAATTGATTATGGATTAATTATTAATTAATTTAAATTAGATTTAATTTAATTAAGTTAGACTCAATAAATTAATCCTAATTGATTCGAGTCAATGTTCGCTTCGAAATGGTTCGATCGGATTTAAAATCGGTTTCAGTTTGATTGTAAAATCACTTCATTTGTACCAAGATCTGGAGTCCAGTTAGACTGGGACTCTCTTTCCTTGTCTCCCCTTGCCTCCACATGCCTATGTGGGTTCCATTTATTTTGTGCAACAAAAGAGGGGGCGTGAAAACCAAGAGGGTGCTAATTAGTGTTTTAACGTGAAGAGAAAAAGGGAGGAGGAGTCCTCTTTTACTCCTCTTAATTTTCAACCACTTGAAATAAAACATCTGTGTTTTGGCATGAAGGACTTGGAGAATTAATTTATGGTAAATCATAAAAGAGAGAGGGGTGGCCAACCAAAATAATATTGGCATGAAAAATCCCTTTTGGCCGTGAGCTTTCTTTTTGGGCATGCTTCTTCGTGGACATCTTCCAGGGAGTCTCTCTCCTAAGGCCAACATCTCCTCTTCCTTTTATATGCTTTCTTCTTCTTTCTGAGAGATCTAGAGAGATGCTCTACTAGAGAAAGAAGAGAAAAAGGGTCCAAGGTCTTGTAGATCTAAGATTGCAAGACAGAAGCCAAAAGCCGTTTGGATTCGGATCGGCATAGTTTTTAAAGCAGGTAATTTGTTGAAAAGTGGAGAGGGCTGCAAGGATCTAGCAGTCTGGTGCCCTCTACGACTCGTTTGCGAGATTGCGTGTGTGGACACCAGCAAAGGCCAGATGATTGCGCGGCTCCGACAGAATCCCGGCTTTTCATTAGCGGATCTACACGCTTTTCAGAGCATGCTCATATAACGATCCAGGTAAGTATTTTATGCTTAAAGTAATTTTTATTTCAGATCTAATATTTTTTTTATATTACACAACATGTTAAAAATTTATGATAAATAAATTAGATTTATTTATGATTTGCATGATTAGATATAAATCATTTTTATATCTGCTTTTGCCTGCTTTTGATGCCTGATTTTATGTAACGTACTTTCCTATTCCTGGGAGAAACTAACAAGATCCATACCTTCAAGAGGTGGAATGCACCAAATGCAGACTTCCTTTGCTGCAGAAGCCAAAATTACAACCTTGACATATAGGTTAGAGGCCTTAGAACTTTAGAGACCAGCCAGTTTGAACCAAGTGTCTGCACCAATGTGTAATGGGTGCAATGCACCAGACCATGTCCTTAAAGAATGTCCACTCTTGATGAACTCAATAGATAATGGATGTGCACAGGTGAATGCTACATACTAGAGACCCATGAACAATCTTTATGCACCCACATATAACCCAGGATGGAGAAATCATTCAAATTTCTCATGGTCACAGTACCTGAATGTAGGTGGTTCTCTAGCTTCAATCAACAAAACCTAAGGCCTAATCCTATGATGAACAACCCATTACCACCATTACCACCAGGCTTCAATAACAATGATAAAAGACTTAGTTCTTTAGAGAAAAGCCTGGAAGCCCTAGCCAAATCCAATGTTGACACCAGTGCCACATTGAGTAATTTCATGCAAACCATGGGCCAACTCCTAAATTCAAACTCTCAGGCCATAGCCTGCTTGGAAAAGTAAGTGGGTCAGCTAGCATCTACCATCAGTGAACGTGAACGAGGTAGGCTACCTAGCCAACCTGAGCCCAACCCAAGGAACCAAAATGGTCATCCACCCAAGGAAATCAAGTCAATCAAGTAAATGCTATTCATTTTTTGAGATCAAGAAAGCAAGTGGATAATAAGGTAGATACATTTGACACTAGAGAAAACCTAACTCTGAGTCAACTGAGCTACCTAATGAACAACCTACCTTACAAACTTGAGATTCTGAAATTAATAATCCACCAAACCATGTGCCCATAATCTCTAAAGCTCCTTTTCCAAATTCATTAAAGTCTAATAAACAATCAAAACATTTAGATAAAATATTAGAGGTGTTTAAATAAGTTCAAGTAAATATCCCTCTACTAGACATGATCCAACAGGTTCAGACTTATGCCAAATTCTTAAAAGACCTTTGTTCCAAGAAAAAGACCACCAATGTACCAAAAAGAGCTTTCTTAGTAGCAAGTATAAGTTCATACTTGTTAAGTCACATGCCCAAAAAATATAAGGATCCAGGTTCTCCAACAATTTCTTGTATCATAGGAGAAACCCATATTAAGAAGGCCTTACTTGATTTAGGGGCTAGTGTAAACATTCTGCCTATTCAATTTATGAACAATTGGGATTGGGAAAACTTTAGCCAACAAGGATCATATTACAATTAGCAGATCGATCTTTTAGAATCCCTAAAGGAATGGTAGAAGATGTTTTGATCAAGGTTGAAAATTTTATCTTCCCTATAGATTTCATCATTTTGGAGAATGAACCAGTATCAAATCCTAAAGGTCATATCCCAGTTATTTTAGGAAGACCATTCCTAGCTACTACTAATTCTGAAATCAATTATCGAAATGGACTTATGAATATATTCAATTTGGAATAGGAATCCAACAAGCATGCTAATGTGAGTATAATCCAAGATGAAATTTATGAACCTATAGACATTAGCAATGAAGAAGTCAATCTTGAGTCTAGTATTTGGCCAACACATGAGTATGAAGATATTGAGAAAATACTTAATGATGATAAGATTAGCAAGAGATGGGAGCCTCCTACTAAAACTTATGGATAAACCATCAACCAAGCCATCTTCGGGTATAATACATCTTATAGATACCTAATAGAGAGATCATGTGGGACATTACTGATTGAACTTCATCCAACATTCTGCCATGGCTAGGTATATCAAATAATTTAGTGGATGTATCAACCAACATAATCTAAAAGATCCAGTTGGTTTGGCTGAAGACTTTAAACTTAGTGCTCCTGGGAGGCAACTCAGCTTATTTCTTTCTAATTATTTTCTTTATTAGGTTTTCAGATTCTGATTCAATTGAGCTCCATTAGCTAAGTTGGGGGGAGAACTCGATAAAATTCTTACTTAGATATCTTCATTTCCTTTATACCATATCATGCATACATTTAGGAATTATTTTTTCATGGGGGGATAAAAAGTGAAATAAGTGTATATTTGGAGCTACCTTTGCCTTAATAATCTTACACTTGTCGATCTTAGACTGAGGGTAAATCATACTGATAGGGGATAAGGCTAGGAGGATCGTTGGAGAGCTGAGAAGTCTCCTGGGATTAGGGTCAAGAAGGGGATTGTTGACTCCGGTCTTGATTTTGATGATTGACAAATATTTAAGTATATATGAGTACTAATGCTTGTTAAAAGTGTTTATCAGTTTCAGGTACTCATTAAATGTTGAAAGATTGAAAAGATTGTCATTCAGTTGTACAAGTCCATATTTAGATGAAAAATCTGCTCAAAAAAACTTCGATAGTTGAAGATTGCTTGAATGGACATATGAATTTAATACAAACTTGATTCAACACAAGTTCAGAAGTTTTGAAGAAAATCTCAGTGATGTGTTGACTCAATGTGTCGACACATGGACTGATACACAGAAAAAATTTTTCCGGCATGCTGAAGTGTCGACACATGAACAGTGAAGTGTCGACTCAAGGCCTGAGACCAAATAGAAGACAGAACGAGATAATTCAAGGTTTGGTCATGTGTCAACTCAAGAAGAACATGTGTCGACCTAATGTGTTGACACATGAAGAGGAAGTGTCGACACATGGAGTTTTGACAACAATAACGGCTAGTTTTCTGAAGAACAGAACTTCCCCAAAATGTTTGTAATGGCTAGTTTTTCATCTCCAACGGTCTCTAACGATCATTTAAGGTTTGGAGAGCTATATAATCAACACAAATCAAATGGGGATGTAATCCTTTGAGAAGAAAAGTTCCATACATCTTAAGGATTTATATTTTAAGAGAGTTGAGCCTTCAAGCATCCAATTTCAAAGAGAACTTCGAAGTCCACAACATCAAGCTTCATTGGGCTTCAACAAATTGAAAACAAAGCTTCTTCAACATCATCCAAGAGCTTCAAAGAAATATTTGCTTTATTTTAGAAAGCTTTCATTGTTTCTTTATTTCAAACTCATATTTCTTGTAAGGGTTCTTGGTTAGCCTTTTGTAAAACCAAGTGAGGTTATTGGTAAGCCTTGGAAAACCAATTAAGTTGGTGGTTGCCTGCAAAACCACTAAGGTTCTTGGTTAGCTCGAAAACCAAGGGAGTTGTTGGTTAGCTTTGTGAAAACCAATTAGGTTCTTGGTTAGCCCGTAAAACCAAGTGAGGTTTTGACTTGTAAGCCTTGAAAACAAGTTGGATTTTGATTAATGAGCATGGAAAACTAATCGGCTGTAATCATTGGATTATAGTAAATTCCAAGGAGATCTTGGAGAGTGGATGTAGGTGCCTTGGAGTGCACCGAACCACTATATATTGTTGTGTTTGTGCTTGCTTCTTTAGTGCTTATTTACTCTTGTGCATTTACTTTATTAATTCCGTTGCATATTATTTTGAAACACATAAACACCTTGCCAAAATACAAGCATTGAATTGATAGAGCACATACTTGCTTTAGTTTATTGCAAATAGTTTGAAAGTTTTAAAAAACCCAATTCACCCCCCTCTTGGGTTGCATCATCTCTGGGCAACAATTGGTATCAGAGCTCGGTGCTCTATTTGAAAATCTAACGATTTTGAGCTAAAGTTCATGACAACCCTTGTAGGTATTAGTGTTAGACCACCGTTTTTCAATGGCACAGATTACACATTTTGGAAAACTCGCATGCGCATCCCATATTCAATCTATTAGTTATCATCTTTGGAAAATTGTTAATGGTCCTCATATTCCTTCAATATTGGTTAATGGCATTTCCATTCCAAAACTCGAAGAGAATTGGGATGAAAATGACATTAAGCAATCTAAACTTAATGCCAAAGCAATGAACTTGCTTTATTGTGCATTGGACTTAAATGAATTTAATAGAATCTCATCATGCACATCAGCAAAGAAAATATGGGACACACTTGAAGTTACTCATAAGGATACTCTTCAAGTGAAGAATACTAAAATTAATTTACTTGTACATTCTTTTGAAATTTTTGAAATGATGCATTATGAATCTATTTCTGACATTTTACTAGATTTATGACTATTATTAATGAATTGAAAAGTCTTGGCAAAATCTATACTAATGCTGATTTGGTGAACAAAATTCTTAGATCCTTGCCAAAATCATGGGATCCAAAGGTGACGGCGATCTAAGAAGCTAAAGATGTAAAAACCTTACCTTTGGAGGAGTTCATCGATTTACTCATGACCTATAAGTTGAACTTATGGCAAAAGAAAGTGGATGCTAATGTAAAGAAGAAAATAATCGCTTTTAAATCCACTACACAAGAATGAGTCTTCAAGTGAGGAGTCGGAAGACAGTGAAGATGAAGATGAGATGAAAGTTTTGACTCATAAATTTCAAAGATTCATAAGAAAAAGGGCTAAAAAAAATACACAAAGAAGGTAATGATGGCTACATGGAGCAAAAGTGAAGACTCTAGTTCAGAAGAAGAACAAATTCAAAAATTAGTCAATCTTTGCTTCATGTCAAATGAGGAAAAGGTATGTTCTTAAAATGATTATGATTTTACCTTTGTTGAACTACATGATGTATTCAATGATCTTGTGCATGAATACAAATTGCTAAAAATTAGGAACAAGAAATTAAAAAGACATATAGATTCTTTCTCTCTTGAAAACACCAATCTTGCTAATAAAAATAATGATTTAAATGCCAAGATTGATATTTTGAAAAATGAAAAGAATAATTTTTCTAAAGAAAAAGAATTTTTAGAGAAAAGAAAATGTTGTTTTGAAAGATTTATGTGATAAAGTTTTGAATGAAAAAAATATCTTGATTGAAGAAAAGAAGCAAAATTTTTGAAAAATTTGCTTATTCCTTCTTCCAATGTTGCATGCTTTGATTGTGATAAATTTAAGTTTAATGCTTATCCTTCAAGATTAAGAAAAATTTGGGTTCCAAAAGGAACCATAGTTACTAATCCTAAAGGATCCAAGAAAGTTTGGGTACTAAAATTGTCCACTTAGTATGTTTTGTAGGAATGTCTTGCAGTCAAACAAGAAAAAGGAAGTTTTTAAAAAATGACTGTACAAGACAATTTGAAGAAGTGGACAAGCTACATTTTGGACTAAATGGTAAAAGGAAGGACTATACATATTGATAAATTCTAAACATTTCCTTTCATAATTGAAAATGTAGTTGAATATTTATTATAAATGTTGCATCAATTATTTTGAAAAATGTTTAATTAGAATCAAGTTTAGACTTATAGTCATTGGCTATGATGATGAATTTTTTTTTAATGTTGATGAATTTCATGCTATCATGATTAAACTAGTGATTGTGAGACCTTCACTTGATTTTGATTTCATGAAAAACACCTTTTAAAGATGAATATTGATTTGAAAATGTTTTAAGTGATTGATTAGAATCAAGCTTAGATTAATAATCATTTGTTATGATCATGACCATTTTGATATTGATGGATTTCAAGCTCTCATGATCAAACTTATGATTATTAGATCTTTACTTGATTTTGATTAATATAGTTTCTAAATTATTTCAAGTGAAATACTATGATTTATATGTTTTAATTTTTGGCATCTATGCATAATCTAGAAATGATTTGGATTAAGTATAGAACTAGTAGTTAAGGGTTACTTTTAAAAAGAAGGTATGCATATTGATAAACCCTTGCTCTAGTAGCTAGACTTGATATCATATTATTTCTAGCATTTGTATAGATATCATATCATTTTTAATGAATTGGAAATCATGCTAAAAGTTTTTAAATGATCGATGCTTTGTATTTTGAAAATCATGAATATCTTGAAAAACTCAAATCTTTGATTTTAGACTTAGAATCTATGTTCATATCTCAAAAATTGTCTAAATTATGATGCTTGTGCTTTCATACTTTATTCATCAATAAATGCATATTTTTAAGGGGAAATAACATTCAGGGGGAGCATCCAAAGATTTGTTATCATTATATACATATTTGATGCCTTGAATATCTTGTTAATATCATGCTTCGCTTATATTGCTCTGATACTCCTCATTGTTTTCAAATCTAATTCTTTGAGGGGAGTTACATTCAAATGGTATCATATTCAATTCATATTTCAAGTGGTATCATATTTCAATTGCTATATCATGTTCAATCTGCAACAAATTTAATTGGTATCATGATTAATTAATTTTATGTATTGATTTTGATGATCTACTTGCTATTCTTTCCACCTTCATTCCTATTTTGTATTGCCTTTCACCCTTTTTCATGATGACAAAAAGGGGGAGAAAAATGTTAAGTATGAAAAGGAAAAGATTTGATAAACATGTAAAATCATATGAGAAATGAAAGAAAATTCAAAAAGGGGGAAGAATTAGTAAGAGGAAGAAAATTAAAAATTTTGCATATTTTGAAAAATATTTTGAAATCATATTTTGAGGGGATTGATACTTATTGATTTTGGGCTTACATGTTTATCTTATTGTTAATCTTTTTAAGCTTACCCTATTTTTATACTTAAAGTTTTGTCATCATAAAAAGGGAGAGATTGTTGACTCTGGTCTTGATTTTGATGATTGACAAAACATTTAAGTATATATGAGTACTAATGCTTGTTAAAAGTGTTTATTATTTTCAGGTACTCATTAAATGCTGAAAGATTGAAAAGATTGCCATTCAGTTGAAGAAGTCCAAATTTAGATGAAAAATCTACTCAAAGAAGACTTCGATAGTTGAAGATTGCTTAAATGGATATATGAATTCAATACAAACTTGATTCAGCACAAGTTCAGAAGTTTTGAAGAAAATCTCAGTGATGTTGTCGACTCAATGTGTCGACACATGACTCAATGTATCAATTCAATGTGTCGACACATGGACTGATACACAAAAAAATTTATTTTGGCATGCTGAAGTGTCGACACATGAACCACTGAAGTGTCGACTCAAGGCCTGAGACCAAACAGAAGACAGAACGAGATAATTTCAAGGTTTGGTCATGTGTCGACTTAAGAAGAACATGTGTCGACACATGAAGAGGAAGTGTCAACACATGAAGTTCTGACAACAGTAACGACTAGTTTTTTTTCTGAAGAACAGAACTTCCCCAAAATGTTTGTAACGGCTAGTTTTTCATCTCCAACAGTCTCTAACGGTCATTTAAGGTTTGGAGAGCTATATAATCAACACAAATCAAATGGGGAGGTAATTCTTTTAGAAGAAAAGTTCCATACACCTTAAGGATTCATATTTTGAGAGAGTTGAGCCTTCAAGCATCCAATTTCAAAGAGAGCTTCCAAGTCCACAACATCAAGCTTCGTTCAAAGGCTTCAACAAATTGAAAACAAAGCTTCTTCAACATCATCCAAAAGCTTCAAAGAGATATTTGCTTTATTTTAGAAAGCTTTCATTATTTCTTTATTTCAAACTCATATTTTTGTAAGGGTTCTTGGTTAGCCTTTTGTAAAACCAAGTGAGGTTATTTGTAAGCCTTGGAAAACCAATTAGGTTGGTGGTTAGCCTGCAAAACCACTAAGATTCTTGGTTAGCCTGGAAAACCAAGGGAGGTTGTTGGTTAGCCTTATGAAAACCAATTAGATTCTTGGTTAGCCCGTAAAATCAAGTGAGGTTTTGGCTTGTGAGCCTTGTAAAACAAGTTGGGTTTTGATTAGTGAGCCCAGAAAACTAATCGACTATAATCATTGGATTATAGTGAATTTCCAAGGGAATCTTGGGGAGTGGATGTAGGTGCCTTGGAGTGCACTGAACCACTATATATTGTTGTGTTTGTGCTTGCTTCTTTAGTACTTATTTACTCTTGTGTATTTACTTTATTAATTCCATTGCATATTATTTTGAAGCACACAAACACCTTGCCAAAACACAAGCCTTGAATTGATAAAGCACATACTTGCTTTAGTTTATTGCAAATAGTTTGAAAGTTTTATAAAACCCAATTCACCCCTCCTCTTGGGTTGCATCATCTCTGGGCAACATGGATAACTAGGGCCTCACATCCCGTGATGTTCCGAAGAACAAAGGGAAAGGGCCTCAAACCCCGCGATGTTCCTAAGAATAAAGGAAAAGGGCCTCACACCCCACGATGTTCTGAAGAACAAAGGAAAACTAGGGCCTCACGCCCCTCGATGCTCGAAAGCGAAGGAATATGGTCTCATACCCCTCGATGCTCGAAAGCAAAGGAATAGTGTCTCACACCTCTCGATGCCTAAAAGGCTTTGGAATAATGGGCCTCACACCCTCCCCATGCAAGGCGAACAAAAAGAATCACTCTTTTAAACATTCATCTTTATTCACCACTTTTTTTTACAAATGACTGAGGGTGGTATTTATAGTCTTTCCAACCCTCTTACAAGATTAAGATGGAACCTATCCCAATCCTAACATACTTCAAACTAATAAACTAATCTAAACCAAACTTAAAATTAAAATAGTTTCAAACTAATCACTACATCCAGATTAAAAAATTAAAATAAAAAATATAATCCAAATTCATCAAGACATGTGTCGAAAAAGGTGGATCTGTGCTATGTTCTCTAAAATCTGCACAGGCTTGATAACTGTACATAAAATTCCTGCTCCGGGAAGCATGTAGCTTTGACATCCGTGCAAAGCTACTATGCTCTAAGATTTGTGCAGGTTCTCTATGACCATGGAACAGAGGGGGTGGCGGACGGGGAAGAGAGGCTGGGGCTGTTGGTGAGGAGGTCGGTGAATTCCTAGAATGGAGATTTGCTGAGAAGCGATGATCCCAGTTTCACGGGGCACAGGAACCATGCGGACGGTGATGGAGCCACACTTTCCCTTGACCTTGCAAGGCTCGGTGTGGGGCTTGTAGCAAGCTGCGATGACGAAGACGGTGGCCATGAGGATGCCGACATGAAGATCTCCTGGATCTTGGCCCGGACAGCCGAGATCCGGCGGTTGTGGAGATGGCGGTGGAGGTCGTCATGGTGGGAGATGGACGGCGACACAGCAGGTTAGGCGATTGGCATAGGGAAGGGTGGTGATCCAATGGAGGCGCCGACAGATCTAGATGAGCAGGGCTTTGATAAGGGATCTCTGGTTGTTGATGGAGGGGTGTTGACCGTGATGGTTGAAAGAAAGTTTTTTTTGGGCAATGGATGGAGGAAGAAGATGACAAGAATAACAGAGGTTAGGGATAAGAATAGAATAAAATAGGAATAGCAGGGATAAGTGGAATAGCTGGAATAAAAATATAAAATAAAATTTAAAAAATTGGGAGAAAAAAGAAAAAAATCCTGATGGGTTTTGATGTCCCCATCATTCCCCTGGGATGGAAAAAACTCGACTCCGTCAAGTTAGGCTCGATGCTGCAACTTTTTTTTTCTTTTTTTTCTAACCCAAATCCTCTCCCGCTCTGACACCAAATTGATGGGGGACAAGGCTAGGAGGATCGTTGGAGAGCTAAGAAGTCTCCTGGAATTAAAGTCAAGAAGGGAATAACTAGGGCCTCACACCCTGCAATGTTCTGAAGAACAAAGGAAAAGGGCCTCACACCCTGCGATGTTCCGAAGAATAAAGAAAACTAGGGCCTCACGCCCCTCGATGCTTGAAAGCGAAGGAATAGGGTTTCACACCCCTCGACACTCGAAAGTGAATGAATAGGGTCTCACACCCCTCAATGCCCAAAGGCGAAGGAATAGCGAGCCTCACGGGCCTCCCCATGTGAGGCGAACGAAAATAATTACTCTTTTCTAAACACTCATCTTTATTCACCAAATTTTTTTACAAATGATTGAGGGTGATATTTATAGACTTTCCAACCCTCTTACAAGACGAAGATGAAACCTATCCCGATCCTAACAAACTTCAAACTAATAATCTAATCTAAAACAAACTTGAAATTAAAATAGTTTCAAAACGAATCACTACTAGATTAAAAAAATTAAAATAAATAAAATATAATCCAAATTCATCAAGATCTGTGCCAAAAAAGGTGGATTCATGCTATGTTGCTCTGAAATTTGCACAGGCCTGATAACTATGCAAAAAAATTCCTGCTCTGAGAAGCGTGTAGCTTTAAGATCCATGCAAAGCTGCTCTGCTCCGAGAAATATGCAGGTTCTCTGTGAAACAGAGGGGGTGACAAACAAGGAAGAGAGGTTGGGGCTGCTGGCGAGGTCGGTGTATTCCTGGAATGGATATTTGCCGAGCAACGACAATCCCAGCGCCATGGGGCGTGGGAACCATGCAGACGGTGACGAGCTGCACTTGCTCGTGACCTTGCAAGGCTCGATGTAGGGCTTGTAATGATAGAAAAGGGTCCTAAGAGCCAATCATTATGAGGGCCTTTTTATAAACTTCCAACTCATGTATGACATACTTTTATATTAATAAAGGTATTTGATTTATCATATACTGCTGTGTCATATTTTCTTATTGATTATGATGAACCCCATAAATTAGGACAATGGAGTTAGGGTTATGATGGAGTTTATAACAGTGAGACCTAATTCCTATAAACCCTAATCTAGAATGTTCCTAGTCGTTGGACCATCGATTCAGGGATCGATAAATCTGGAAAGACTAGCTTATCCTATGTATGCTCAGTTGATGAGGGTGGTTGATCTCACAACAACTTGTGTAGAGATGAAAATACAAGGATAAGGGTACTCATCAGGGTATGAGTACACTAGACTGATTCGTACTAGGACTATCTTATGGAAGTCTTACGAGTTATCAAAAGATAAATCTCGGAGTAGAAGTTGTGCATATGATCTTTAGACCTGAGGTCACCATGGTTCCTTGTGCACACTAAGCTATATTTTGGTTCATACTCATTCATGCCATTGCGGCATGTACGGGGTGTTCTGGATATGGTAGAAGGTATACAAAGGATGTGAGTGGACCAACAAGGAATCGATCATTCCTGGTAAGAGGAATTGTTATCCCATGCAATCTCTTCGACGAGAAACTCAAGGAGCCTTTGATCAAAGCAGGATGAAATTAGTGGAATCTAATCAGTCATCAGTTGAGTCCTCATGATCGAGCTGAGATTCGATATGATTAAGTGTTAGGGTTTGACATATATCCATACCTATCATTTAATCGGGATAATGGAAGATCAAAAGATTGAATTGCACGGTAACTTACTACTGATGCATATTTTAGTATTTTCCACCAAATTCCTCATCTTCCAGGTAGGCATGACATATTTCTAGATGTTAATCTTGTCTTATAGGTTTTCATGAACCAATTGGTTTGGTTTCATGAGTCAATTCGATGTGTGATTCGAATTGGACAATTAGGTGAGCGAATTTGACCTAATTAGGTCAATCGGATTCGATCGGATCGAATCGGCTCAAACCTAAACCTACTACTAGCTAGATGTGGAACCTAATGGGTCACACACAATAGAAACTTGGCCAAGGAAGTCATTCATGATTTAATTAGGGTCATAGGAACCAAATTGGTTAACAATATTGCATACTAGCATATGTAGGCTAACCTAATTCCTAATCCAATTGGATTGGACTCGGTTGCTTGCTAATTGGGCTAACCTAATTATGGGAAACCTAAATTAGGTTGAGTCCTAAGTGGGGCTAGCCAAATCAGATCTTGATTTGATCTTAATTTGGATTTTTGGGCATGTTAGGCGCCATATATGAAGAGTCCCAATGGCTTGGGACTCTTGATACCTAAATGACACCTTAACTTCAAAAAGGCACAGAAGGAGCTACAGACCTCTGAACTGAAAATAAAAGATATGGTCAGAAAGCTTATTTGATGCCCTTTCCAATGACACCCATATTAAATATGTTTGAATAAGTTAATTTGATGCTTTGGGTGGACTAAATGGAAAGGGAAAGATTATTAGCGCCCTTTGGCGCACCTGGGAGAAAGTATGGCATGCAGATGGACTGAGAGTCCTTCTGTAGATGAGACTCTGGGAGCTTCATTAGGAAGGTGCCTCTTAGCTCAATCCCCACACCTTGACAAGTCAAAAGACTGGTTTAAAGTTTGAATGGGATGGCTTGAAGAGGTGTGAAAGGTGGCATGCACATGAAGAGTCGCGCCTCTTCATATGTGCACGCACAATAGAGGGCAGAGTCCTTTTGTCTCTGAAACTCTTCAAGCTTCAGATTACTTTAGATTAGAAGAGGTGTCTCCCTATCTCAAAAACCAGTATTTGACACATGGCATGATGGGGATTGATCTGGTAAGTTAAAGAACACAGATATGACTCTCCATTCCTGAAGAGACTTATCAGATATGATGTTTCATATCTGATAATTGTTGTCGGGATGCATCTCACGTCCCATCTGAGATAATAAATAAGGGGTACAGTGAAATGAGAAATACTACTACTTCTTCTTCTTTGGTCTTCTGAGATCAGTGTTTTCATTTTCCCGAGAGTCTGTCTGAGAGTCTTCCACTTTCTCCCTCCCTCCCTGTTTTAGGACAAAACTTGTCTTGTTAAGACAAGTTCTTCTACACTAGGACAAGGCTTGGTTTTAGGACATAAGCCTGTAGGGTCCTAGAGGAGGGTAGTCCTAGAACCTAAAGTGGTTTAGGATAGTGTCTTGAGTGCCCTTCAGTAGGACAGGGTGTCCTACAATGGTCAATAGACCAAAGGCTGTCGAAAGAGTTCCACTTCTCCAAGCAACTTAAAGGAGTTCTTCCTTGGTCCGAGTTTGTGTGGATCACTGTTGGAGGGTTTGCGCTTGTGAACCTTGTGGAAAAGTTGGGTTTCAGTGATCCAGGTATTTTTCTTGACTCTATTTTATGATTCATTAGTTGATATTGCAAAAGGGGTTCCTGGGAATTAGGGTTTTATACATGTTATACATGTTAGGGTATCATGCTATAAAGTTTTGTTTTGAAAGTCAATTTCACATGCTGCATGATCCCCGGCACCCTGGGAGAATTTCCATCTGTGGTATCAGAGCCATCCTTGTGGCATTCCAATTATGAATCATTTTGGAGTTTGATTAAATTCCACTATCGAGCCGACCCGAACCTTATTGAGTCGACTCGATCATGTTCATATGTATGATATTATGTCAATATGAAATTATGCATGAACCAAGTAACTACTTTGGATTGGGTTAGTCACCATGGCCGTCCGGTCATAGGAGCCAAGTAGGGTTTAAAGGCCCTCTCTTTCCATTCAATGGATCTCCTATGGCGTGTAAGGGTGCTACTGTGGCCATATCCCATGAATAAGTGAGGTGAAAGGTATTTTATCATGTCTTGATTTGTATATTATGATAATTATAATATAATGCTATGCATATTAGGGTAATATGCTTGATGACATGAATTTTAATTCATATGCCAGAGTGATATGCATTGGGTTTATATTTGTTATAAACTTGGATATCATGTTTATGTTTATACTAGTAGTAATAAACATTATTATCATGATAGTTTTAGAATGTGTTTTGAGACCATCAAAGCCCTCATCAAAAATCATATTTAGTCATACTATAAAACTTAGTCAAAAAGCAAAACCGGTTAGGGTTTGATCAGCCAATTGGTGTCTATGCAAGTGGTTCTGGGAAGGTAAAGGGAATGAGGTTTTTAATTGGTTCCGTTGACTAAACTGGCCAATCTAACTGGTGTCTAAGGAAAGCAACGGGGGGACCCCCTCACCCCTTCCACTCACCTGGCCAATTTGGTCATATCTAAATCTTAATTTGATAATGCTAATTGGTTAAGTGTACTATATTTTGCCTTCCTTTATGCTAAGCCAAATTTATGTCAAGACTATAGTAGGTTTGTTGTGTATACACAAGGCCTACTCTAGGGTTTGATATAAGATTTGTCTTGGTGCACTTAGTGCTTTATGGCATTGTTGGAAATGTTGCTTTGTTGTGCATACACAAGGATAACATTATTTAATCATGGCTATATGGAAATGAAGGGTTTGACTAAACTAAGACATTATGGTTTGTTGTGCATACACAAGGCCATAAGTATATTAAAGGCAAAGATAATTGTTAAGAATTGCACAAGCTGCAATTGGAAAGGTTGTCCTACCTATGAACTCATATGTGTTTGTTGTGCATACACAAGGCACTCATGAGGAATAAGGATCTCAACTCTACTAAGGAAACCAGGAAAGATTTCTCGCTTACCATAGTTGAGGGTTATGGTATTTGAAGAAAATAGTGTGAGTCATAATTAGATAGAAAGTCCTTATCTAGTTATGGATGTCATCTTGAGCGGTCTGCTGATATTGTTCTTTAATTAAATATAGGACATTTAAATAATGACTTCAAACTTATCACTGAGTGGCATCTTGGATGCTAATAAGTTAACCGGTTCAAACTATGTGGACTGGTTTAGGAAGAAGGCTGATGGAGCCAGTTTCCATTGCAGCATGTTTGGGCATTGGAAGAAGGATTGCAAGACTTGTCTTAAAGTGTGAAGCTAGATGCAAGGGTGTATCTAAGGGGTACATGATACAAACCAATTTATCATTTAGTGAATCTATTTCTAATTGATAGGAATTGGATACCGCATATGGGTCACATATTTGTAAATCTTTACAAGGACTCCACAGA
Source organism: Areca catechu (assembly GCA_021397845.1). NCBI lineage: Eukaryota > Viridiplantae > Streptophyta > Magnoliopsida > Arecales > Arecaceae > Areca > Areca catechu. The sequence continues at coordinate 121,964,969 of CM038043.1, forward strand.
ATTAGAAATTTGAAGAAAGGTGACTTCAAATTATATTGGGCAAATAGAGAACCCATATATGCTGAAGCTGTGGTCACCTATCTTCTGTTATTACCTTTGGGTAATATCATAAGGTTGGAAGAATGCTACTATGTGCCAAATATTGTAAGAAACATTATTTCTATACCCTTATTGTTACAACAAGGATATGAAATAAGTGTAAAGAGCAGTGGCTGCTCTATTCTTCATAATAATAAAATATTTTGGCATGGTTGCTTTATGAATGGTCTTCTAACTTTAGTACTCAATGATGAAATACTTCTTGTAGTTGACAAGAAGAGAAAAATAGGTCAATATCACATATCTCTGGCATTGCTGGTTAGGTCAAACAGTGAGTCAAGGATAAACAAGTTAATCAAAGAGAATTACTTTGATCCTAATCATTAGGAACTTGTGAGTCTTGCTTCAAAGGAAAAATGACCAAGTCTCCATTCACTGAAAATGGAGAAAGGGCAACTGAATTGTTAGGTCTTGTACATACTGATGTGTGTGGACCTATGTCAACTCAGGCTAAAGGAGGATATTCTTATTTCATCACTTTTATTGATGATTTATCAAGGTTCGGTTATATGTATCTTATGAAACGCAAGTCTGAAACCTTTGATAAGTTTAAAGAATATCAGAGTATGGTTGAAAGATAAACTGGACTTAGTATTAAAGCTCTTCGATCTGATCGAGGAGGGGAATACTTGTCTAGTGAGTTTTTGAACCATCTCAAGGACAAAGGCATTATTTCTGAATGGACCCCTCCTTGTACACCCCAGTTAAATGGAGTGGCAGAAAGGAGAACCGCACCTTATTGGACATGGTGAGGTCCATGATGAGCTTCACAGATCTTCCCATTTCATTCTGGGGACATGCCTTGGAGACTGTTGCATACATATTAAACAGGGTTCCATTTAAGTCAGTAAGTAGCACTCCATTTGAGTTATGGAATGGTAAAAGACCAAGTCTTAAGTACTTAAAGATTTGGGTTGCCATGCTTATGTCAAGAATAACTTTGGGCATAAGTTAAGTGCTAGGGCTTTCATGTGTAGTTTGTTTTGTTACCCAAAAGAAGGTAAAGGATACCTCTTTTATAATGCTACTAAGCAGAAGATAATTGTCAGTAGGCATGCTACATTCTTGGAACATGAGTTTATCCAAGAAGGATGTAGTGATTCTTCACTTGAGTTGTGTGAAGAACAGAACCAACAAATTGATGAGCCTTCAAGTGATGTTCCTCAACCAGAGGTTCTTATAGATCAAGAACAACCACAATACACATATCCTCTCTGAAGGTCAGAGTCAAGTTTGGACCTTGGTAGATCCACTTGAAGGAATTAACCCGATAGGGTGTAAATGGGTCTTCAAGAAGAAGACATGAATGAGTATGAACCAAAATATGTCTTAGTGTGCATAAGGAACCATGGTGACCTCAGGTCTAAAGATCACATGCATAACTTCTACTTTGGGATCTATCTTTTGATAATTAGTAAGACTTCCATAAGATATCCTTGTATTAGTGTCTCTACACAAGTGGTTGTAAGATCAACCACACTCATCAACTGAGCATACATAGGATAAGCTAGTGTTTCCGGATTCATCGATCCCCGAATCGATGGTCCAACGACTAGGAACATTCTAGATTAGGGTTTATAGAAATTAGGTCTCACTGTTATGAACTCCATCATAACCCTAACTCCATTGCCCTAATTTATGGGGTTCATCATAATCAATAAGAAAATATGACACAGTAGTATATGATGAATCAAATGCCTTTATTAATATGAAAGTATGTCATACATGAGCTGGAAGTTTACAAAAAGGCTCTTATAATGATTGGATCTTAGGGCACTTTTGTATCAAAATCCCACTTGCACTAAAGCCAATCGTCCTTTATTTTATGCCCATACAATCTAAGTGACGATTTAATTGATGCTTGGCTAAAGCTTTAGTGAATGGGTCTGCTATATTGTTCTTTGTGTCAACTCATTCAATGACGACATCTTGTCTTTCAATAATCTCTCGAACGAGGTGGAACCGTCTTAGAATGTGCTTGGACTTGTGATGAGACCTCAATTCCTTAGCTTATGCAACAGTCCCAATGTTATCACAGTATAATGTCACTGGCTGTTGTACATCTGGAACCATGCCCAAATTCCATGATGAATTTCTTCATCTAGACAGCTTCCTTCGCGACTACATAGGATAAGCTAGTGTTCCGGATTCATCGATCCCCGAATCGATGCCAACGACTAGGAACATTCTAGATTAGTGTTTTATAGAAATTAGGTCTCACTGTTATGACTCCATCATAACCCTAACTCCATTGCCTAATTTATGGGGTTCTCATAAATCAATAAAAAATATGACACAGTAGTATATGATGATCAAATGCCTTTATTAATATGAAAGTATGTCATACATGAGCTGAAGTTTACAAAAGGCTCTTATAATGATTGGATCTTAGGGCACTTTTGTATCAAATCCACTTGCACTAAGCCAATCGTCCTTGTATTTTATGCCCATACATCTAAGTGACGATTTAATTGATGCTTGGCTAAAGCTTTAGTGAATGGGTCTGCTATATTGTTCTTTGTGTCAACTCATTCAATGACGATATCTTGTCTTTCAATAATCTCTCGAACGAGGTGGAACCGTCTTAGAATGTGCTTGGACTTGTGATGAGACCTCAATTCCTTAGCTTATGCAACAGTCCCAATGTTATCACAGTATAATGTCACTGGCTGTTGTACATCTGGAACCATGCCCAAATTCCATGATGAATTTCTTCATCTAGACAGCTTCCTTCGCGATACATAGGATAAGCTAGTGTTTCCGGATTCATCGATCCCCGAATCGATGGTCCAACGACTAGGAACATTCTAGATTAGGGTTTATAGAAATTAGGTCTCACTGTTATGAACTCCATCATAACCCTAACTCCATTGCCCTAATTTATGGGGTTCATCATAATCAATAAGAAAATATGACACAGTAGTATATGATGAATCAAATGCCTTTATTAATATGAAAGTATGTCATACATGAGCTGGAAGTTTACAAAAAGGCTCTTATAATGATTGGATCTTAGGGCACTTTTGTATCAAAATCCCACTTGCACTAAAGCCAATCGTCCTTGTATTTTATGCCCATACAATCTAAGTGACGATTTAATTGATGCTTGGCTAAAGCTTTAGTGAATGGGTCTGCTATATTGTTCTTTGTGTCAACTCATTCAATGACGACATCTTGTCTTTCAATAATCTCTCGAACGAGGTGGAACCGTCTTAGAATGTGCTTGGACTTGTGATGAGACCTCAATTCCTTAGCTTATGCAACAGTCCCAATGTTATCACAGTATAATGTCACTGGCTGTTGTACATCTGGAACCATGCCCAAATTCCATGATGAATTTCTTCATCTAGACAGCTTCCTTCGCGACTTCACAAGCAGCTATGTACTTACTACTCTACCTCAGTGACCGAAATTGTTTTTAATTTCATGTATGCATAGATCTATAGATTTAAAAATTTTATAAACATTACATGCCCATGTTACAACATGTTTTGATCTGTACATGCTTCCTGATTGCATTAGATCCTGGGTGGAGCATGTTTTCGCTGTGCATTATAAAATCATTTTAAAATACTTACCTGCTCCCTGTTGTTGCATGCTTAGGGTAGGCACCTGCAAACCCACCATTTTTCCTTTCATTGGTATCAGAGCCAGGTTAACAGATGTAACGTAATCTTGATGCATGTTAGATTAAAATAGTTTAATCTATTCTAGTATCTTGATAGTACTTTTAGGAACCTAGTTGAGACTTCACCATGACCGTGTGTCTTTGACATGAAACGGATCATCGTGTTGGCCTTGTCAGAAGGATCCTTTAAGGAAATCTTGAATTAAATTGTTTAGTTCAGACAAAATTTTGACATGTCTGTTATATAATTGGGCCATGAAATGTTTATGAAATAAAATCTAGATATGATGCATGATTTTGTAATGTAAAAAGAAAAATGTTTTACATTAACACTTAATTAAAATGTTTTGATTAAATGTATGGCTTATTAAAATAAATTATTAGGTTTATGAAAACTAATTTGACATGAATAAGCCATTTTGGGTTAATTGGGTTAGTTATCTAATTGGGTCCTTAACTGGGTTAGACCTAGGTTTAGTTGAACCGGATAAAAGAAGATTAATCAAAAGTTGATTAAGGTCCTTCTTTAGAACTATCTAATAGTTAGAATAGTTGATCCGTTCATCTAAAATGGATCCAATTAGTGGCTCTGTGGATGCCCGAGTCTTTAGGCTAATCTGATCGGGTCTGGTAAACCGACTGGTGTCGAGGTAGGTTTGGCATTTGTGATCATGGTTGTATGAGTCTACCTCTTTCTTGGCCAACTTGGTTGGTGTCTAGGAAAGATGGTTAATGGCGGATACTCACCCATATGATCTCACCTACCTGGCTAGTCGAGTCAACCAGAACTGATTGGAAAAGCTCAATGACTCGAGTTAACCCATGTCACCCAGGTCGATCAGTCTGACTGATCTTTAAGGTGCCCATGGATCATTTGTTGATTCATTTCAACCCTCCTGAAATCTGATTGATTTAGTGGGAGGATGATCCATGTCCTTGTCTCTTCTCTTCTGTCACAACTAAAAATCCTCTAAAATTATTAGGTCCTTAAAAGACTAAGTCAAAGAGTTGACAGTGTCTTAGCCTCCCATTAAGTTGGATAGAAATATGTCCACTAGCCTGGTGTGCATCGGCAGTTCCATAGAACGGGTGTACATCCGGTGACTGAAATTTCTATCTGATCGATGATGGTTCAGTGCAACCTCCTTAACGGGACCAGGTGGGCCGGCCATAGTCGGGCTTGGTCTTTAGTTAGCTGGAAGCATTGGGTTTATCATTTTAATGGTTGGACCTAACCAGAGACCCGCAATAGGAGGCCCCTAGGCCGATTGGGGTGTTCTCTGGGGCAAAGATTTTTACTGAAAATTGTTTAGGGAAATAATTGGTTTACGAACCTACTTTAGGCTCGTATGGGTGAGCTGGCCATAGTCGGGCTCATGCGAGGCCTATTGGATTTCAGTACCCACTTGAAAAAAAAATGTTTTCACGGATTGGAGTTAGAGGCTAGCAATCTGAAAAATTAGTGGGAGAAACCTTTAGACTAAAGTCAAAGTCTTTTGGTTAAGTCATTAATTTATAAACTAATTTGGTCTTGTTTTCTTTTAAGATGTCTTCCAACTTGTCGCTCCGGTCACTTCTCGATAACGAGAAGTTGAAGGGTCATAACTTCGATACTTGGTATCGAAGGTTAAGAATTGTTCTGGAGCATGAACGATCCTCTATGTGATAATGGTTCCGGCACCTGAAATCCCTCCTGCAAATGCACGGACTGCGGTCAGAGACGCTTACTTGAAGTGGGTCTCTGATTGGACTACTGTCCGTTGCATTATGCTTGCTGCGATGAACGACGAGTTCAGTCGCAAATTCGAGGAGGCCCAACCTGATGAAATCCTTCAAAAATTGAAGGAATTCTTCGGCACCCCGGATGATGTAGAACGGTACAAAGTATCTTGTGCCATCTACAACTCCAAGATGCCGAATGGTGGTTCAGTCACTGATCATGTATTGTACATGATCGAGCTGATTGAAAAACTGGGCAAACTCGGATGCCCCTTGCACGAGCAGCTCGGCAAGGAGGCGATCCTGAATTCTCTTCCCTCCTCCTATCTTGACTTTCTTGATCATTACAGAATGAACAAGCCTGCAGTCAACTACCATGGTCTTTTGGGGTTGCTGCAGACTTTCGAGAAAGACCACCAACTTAATAAGGGGGTGGTGAATTTAGTGGGAGGGAAGTAGAGGTCGTCGTCCCTTTAAGAAAGGGAAGAAGAAAATAAATAAAAAGGAAAAGAAGGTGCAGAATGCTCTTGGCCCGAGTCAGACCAGGAAGTATAAGGCTGATCAGTCTTCTGCAGAGTACTTCTACTGCAAGAAGAAGGGACACTGGAAGAGGAACTGTCCTCTTTATATTGCGTCCCTTGATCCGAACAGGCCGAGAAAGCAGAAGTCTGCTAAACAAGGTATTTATATGATAAAATCTTGTAATTACTCAATTGTTGATACTGCTAACTGGGTATTGCATTCTGGTAGTCCAATTCATGTTTGTAATTCGTTACAAGGACTTCAAGTTAGCAGAAGATTTGAAGATGGAGAACAGTTTCTGAGCGTCGGGAATGGAAATTGTGTTCCAGTACTGGCGATTGGAGTCCTGCGTCTTGTCTTTGAGTCTTGTACTGTCGAACTAGTCGACTGTCACTATTGTCCTAGTTTCATTATGAGCTTAATCTCTGTAGGCCTTTTGGCCAATTGTGGTTTTGAACTACCAATAAAAGGAGATTTTTGCAATGTTATTTTGAATAATGGTGTTATAATGAAAGCTAGATTAAATAATGGCATATATGTACTATCAAGGCCTGTTAGTGTAATGTACACTTCTCGCAAATGCCCAAGGTTAGATAATGTCAATAATTTGTATCTTTGGCACTGTGGACTAGGTCATATTAACCAAAATAGGATAAACAAGATGCGAGGAGATGGACTTCTCGAGGTCAGTGATTCTGAATCACTGCCCACTTGTGAATCCTGTTTACTTGGTAAAATGACCAAGTCACCTTTTTCTAGAAAAGGTGAACGATCTACAGAACTCTTAAGTCTAATACATACTGATGTATGTGGACTAATGACAATAAGTGCCAAAGGAGGATACAAATATTTCATTACATTTACAGACGACTTTTCGAGGTTCGGTTATGTCTTTCTAATGCGACATAAGTCTGAATCGTTTGAAATGTTCAAACGATACCGTAATGAAGTAGAAAAGCAAACTGGAAAAAGTATTAAAACCCTTCGATCTGATCGAGGTGGTGAATACTTATCTGGTGCATTTTTGACATATCTTGAGGAGAATGGAATTCTCTCTCAGTGGACTCCTCAGGAACACCACAATTGAATGGTGTGTCCGAAAGGAGGAATCGAACCTTGTTGGACATGGTTCGATCAATGATGGGCTTTGCAACTCTGCCGCTATCCTTTTGGGGATATGCGCTTCAGACAGCCTATTACTTCTTGAATAATGTTCCAAGTAAGTCTGTTGTCTCCACTCCGTATGAAATGTGGAATGGACGTAAACCCTCAATCTCACACCATCGGGTCTGGGGTTGCCCAGCTTATGTAAAATGCTTAGGCACAGACAAACTTGGTCCTAAGTCTGACAAGTGTTTATTCATTGGTTATCCTAAGGAAACCAAAGGGTATTTCTTCTATTTGGAGAATGAACAAAAAGTGTTCGTTGCTCTTAGAGCTATTTTTTTGGAAAAGGAGTTCCTTGGAGAAGGAACTATAGCCTCTAAGATTGAACTTGATGAAGTTCAGCCAATAGAAGAACCTGCTCACTCTAAGGACATCGTCGAACCGGCTGTGATTGATTCACACCCTGAACCCATTAGGAGATCTGGTAGAATACCGCGTCAGCCAGATAGATACTATGGTTTCTTGGTCCGGGACGGCGATCCCATTGAGCTCGATGAGAACAATGAGGATCCAATCACCTATATGGATGCACTTCAGAGATCTGACTCTGAGGCATGGCTTTGGAGCCATGCGATCCGAAATGGAGTCCATGGAAATCAACAATGTTTGGACATTGGTTGATCCGCCTGAAGGAATAAAACCCATCGGGTGTAAATGGATCTTCAAGAGGAAAAGGGGCGCAGATGGGAAGGTAGAAACCTATAAAGCCCGTCTGGTTGCTAAGGGATATCGTCAGCGATATGGTATCGATTATGACGAGACATTCTCCCCAGTAGCAATGCTCAAGTCCATTCGGATCATGCTTGCTTTGGCAGCATACTTTGATTACGAGATCTGGCAGATGGATGTCCAAACCGCTTTCCTAAATGGGGAGCTGGAAGAAGAGGTGTATATGATACAGCCTGAAGGGAACATCCACAGATGAATCAAAAGTATGCAAGTTGCAGAAGTCCATCTATGGACTTAAGCAAGCATCTCGAAGTTGGAACTTACGGTTTGATAGATGTATCAAATCGTATGGCTTCGTTAAGAACGGAGAAGAACCGTGCATCTATAAATGGATTAATGGTTTTGTGATTGTATTCTTGGTACTGTATGTTGACGACATTCTCTTAATCGAGAATGACATCGCAGCATTACAAGGAATAAAGGTCTGGTTATCATCTCAGTTCTCCATGAAGGACTTGGGTGAAGCTTCTTACATACTAGGTATGAAGATCTATAGAGATAGATCCAAGAAGCTTTTGGGATTGTCCCAATCTACGTACATAGATACCGTGCTAAAACGGTTCAGCATGGAAAATTCCAAGAAAGGCTATCTATCTTCCGATAGGTTCTGGAATTACTCTTTCCAAAAAGGATTGTGCGACAACTCCTGAGGAAAGAGTGCGCATGAGTAGAGTACCTTATGCTTCTGCAGTAGGCTCTATCATGTATGCTATGACTTGTACCAGACCAGACGTGGCATACTCACTAGGAGTAGTGAGTAGATACCAGTCTGACCCAGGTGAGGCGCATTGGAAGGTGGTTAAGACCATCCTTAAGTATTTAAGAAATACTAAAGATCAATGGCTGATCTATGGAGAACCTGACTTGAAACTTGTGGGGTACACTGACTCCAGTTTCCAGTCAGATAGAGATGATAGCAAGAGTGTGTCAGGATTTGTATTTACCCTGAACGGAGGAGTGATCTGCTGGAAAAGTTCCAAGCAGGCAACTGTTGCAGACTCGGTATGCGAAGCAGAATATATTGCAGCATCAGATGCAGCAAAGAAAGCTGTGTGGTTGCGAAAGTTCCTTGGAGAGCTAGGGGTGGCACCTTCCCTAGATGGTCCTGTTCCGGTGTACTGTGACAGCACTGGAGCCATTGCTCAAGCTAATGAGCCAAAAGCTCATCACCGCACCAAGCACATTTTGCGGCGCTACCACCTCGTACTAGAAATCGTGGAGCGAGGCGACATCAATCTTCTGAAGACCGATGGAAAAGAAAATCTGGCCAACCCCTTCATTAAAGCCCTTGGAGTCAAAGAGTTCGACTATTGTAAATGGGAAATGGGTATAAGATACTCCTCTAATTGGCTTTAGTACAAGTGGGAGTTGTTGGGAAATGTGTCCCAAAGCCAATCGCCTGGGTTGTAGGTGGTTGGGCTCAGCACTGTATTTATTTTATGAATAAAAAATATTATTATTTGGCAGCTCATCAAATATTGAATTTCCCTAAAAATGAACTTTTTCCATGTGATGAAGTCCTTAGGGCTACTCTGACTTCGATACAGAGATGATGTATCGACTGGTCCTTAAACCTTATTCACAGCCAAAGGATATATTGTATAGGACGGCAATATATCAAGTATAGGTTGTTGCAGTTCACATCGTTTGGTGTCCTCTTGACCAAATGAGTGTGGTGACACTGATGTGACCTGCAAGTGGGATATATGATATTTCATTGAACGTGACTCCGTGAAACCCCTTTTGCCAAAGGGACACTCACGATTGGATATGGGTATATGTGTCCCTCTGATCTGAGATCATCACGGTTGCTTGCAAGCAACTCCCTGTGCTTTGGTGCCGGACTACCCGGATTTTTAATCCGGTGACAGAAGGTTTCTGGGTACAGGCAAGTACTTGTGGAGCAGTGATGGACCAAGATGAAATTGACCTATCCAAACAGTTTGGATTGAATGTCTCGCTGTATCTCAATTTAGCAAATCCCCGGCCGGGGTAGCCCTAGTGAAGAGTCACTAGGCTTGCAAGATTAAGACACGTGGTCGACTGACTTAGTCTGGGTTGGCAGCCCAATATCAGTCGTCCTGAGCATTAGAGAGGTCAAAGGGATGAATTATACAGTAACCATATGCCAGAGGTTCGATAGTATGCTCCCGCATCTTCGACCTATCCGGACGCCGGGACCCATTGCTAAGTGCTGGTACTGGAATTGTTCCAGAACTACCATTTAGGTTCGAACCTATGAGGTCACACGCCACAGAGGATAACTCTCTGATCCGGATACCGAGTACGATTGGGAATCGCTTTGGTTTTATGGTCACGGTATTTATTTTGAGCACCTTATTTTGACCCAAGTCAGCCGAAAATTATTCCGGGCTGACCAGGTTTGTGCCAGGATATTTCTAAATCAGATTGGATCTGATTCAGAGCTAAATTCGGCCTTCAATTGGTTGTGAACCAATTGAATTTTATTTATTGGGCTTGGACCGTTCAATTTGAATTAAACCATTTTTTGGGATTCAACCTTTGGGTTAAATTATTTTGAACCCATTTCATTTGGACCGATTTTAATTGGATTAAACCGGATTTCATTTGGACCGTTTTTCTCCATTGAACGCTCTGCACGCTGATTTTTTTTTGCTGGGCATTTTCCATGCGGTGGAAGCCCATTCGGCGCCTCTTCTTCTCCCCTCCATCCATTAGCCTTTAACCCCATTTTAATTATCCTAATGGCTGGTTTAGTGGGTGGTTTTAGCCTCCGAAATCCTTTGGCCTCCCAACGTTTTGTTTTCTTTTCTCCGCTGGCTGCTGCTCCCCTTTAAACCTGCAGTCCCCTGTTTTATGTAAGGACGTCACCGTGTAAGAAAAAAAAGGGGTGCTCTGTTCCAAATTTGTTACCGTGTGAGGTCAAAAGGGCTGTGAGAGTTTCTTGTGTTAGGAGTATATCCCTTCCCAAATTCCACCGGTGTAGTTGGGGGCTGTGGTTTGGAGAGATCTAGGGAGAGAAACAAGCTTTGATCCTTGTTGATAGAAGTGCTCAAATCATTCATTGCAGCAAACCAGGATTGCTGCCTTCCACCGTGACTGAGCTCCATTCTGCGGCTAGCACCGCACAAAAGAGAGGATCAGTGAACCCCCGACATGTCTCCCCTCTAGAGGGAGTATTCTTCTACTCCTCGGAGCAAACCACGCGAGCCGGGATCGCTCCAATTGCCCGAAATCCAACGTCGAAGACAGCTACTCTATTCTGCTGCCATTTTCATGCAGCAGACTTCGGCGAATTTTTATGATTTATTGGCTTAGTTTTCCTTGTAGAAACTAGTGCCAAATCGAAGAGGACTTCCTTAAGAATCTATAGCTCAAATTTGGGAGTGATCGGAGGTCCGGAAGGCGGTGTTCCAGGGACTTTTCGGAAGCCCAGTTTTCAGCCCAAGGTGGAAGACGACTGGAATAAATTTATTCCAGTTATTCCAGCCTATTCCAGGCTTATACCAGTTTTATTCCTAGCAGGAATAAGGTATGGGTTTTGTTTTTAATTTCATGTATGCGTAGATCTATAGATTTAAAATGTTTTATAAACATTACATGCCCATGTTACAACATGTTTTGATCTGTACATGCTTCCCGATTGCGTTAGATCCTGGGTGGAGCATGTTTTCGCTGTGCATTTTAAAATCATTTTAAAATACTTACCTGCTCCCTGTTGTTGCATGCTTAGGATAAGCACCTGCAAACCCACCATTTTTCCTTTCAAAAGTATATTCATAGATAAGGGCATCCATGATTCAGAGGTCCATCTACATCCTAGACCAAAGAAATCAAGCCCAGGCGCCAAGCCAAGTGCCTAAGAAGCAAGATACCAGAGAATATTCCTGCTACCTGGCTACCAAGCCATCCCAGCTTCCAGAGGCCCAAACCCATGCGCCCAAGCCCCTTTGGGCCGGCCTCTTGCTGCTCCTAGAAGCCCAACACGCCCCCCTAGGCATCCTTGGAGTGTTGGCCAAGTCAAGAGAATTTTTAGGGATTTTTCTACCTAATGTTTCCTTATTTTCTAGCTAGGGTTTGAGAGGGAAAAGAATTCTTATGTAAAGACTTATGTGCCCTTACTTGGAGCCCAAGGTTAAGGGTCTATTTAAAAGACCCTAGCCTCTTGTATGAAGGAAGATTTTGATATATGAAATAAATCTTGAGTTCTTCAATTGCTTTGTGTGATTACCCTGCTGTGTGCATAAAGGGGTTTGTGAGAGTTCTTCTTCCCGGTGTTTGCAATCATCTTCCTGCTACAAACCCTCCAATTCCCTGGACGCCCACTCCAAAAGAAGCCTTCCCTTGCTATTTTTCATTTGTTTTCTTATTCCTTTATGAGTTTTCTAATCCCTGACAGGTCGTTTGCAGGTCCCCGAGTTCCTATAAATCCAACGACTCCAACCACGCCTCAATCGGACCACCAAGCAGAAAGCCGGGTATCCGCGGGTCTTTGGCTCGATTTTCCAGGCCGCATCCGTCGAGGAACGAGAGATCTCTTCGCTGTGATCTTCACGGGCACTTCATGAAAGTTAAAGAGGTACATTTGCAGGTGCCTACCCTAAGCATGCAACAACAGGGAGCAGGTAAGTATTTTAAAATAATTTTAAAATGCACAGCAAAAAATATGCTCCATGCAGGATCTAGCACAATCTAGAAGCATGTACAGACTAAAACATGTTATAATATGGGCATGTAATATTTATAAAATATTTTAAATCCATAGATCTTTGCATGCATGAATTTTAAAACTAAACCCATACCTTATTCCCGTGTGGAATAAATCTGGTATAGTTCAGGAATAGCTGGGATAACAGGAATAAATTTATTCCTGTTGTCTTCCACTTTCAGCACGTTGACAGGTAGCTGTTCTTTTCACCAAAAAATTGCTGCAAAACAGAGGAAAAGCTGGCAGCGTTTGATCTTCCTTCCAACACCAAAATGTAGGGAACAAGATGATCTTCCTTCAAAGGGGAGAAGACGATTCAAGGTTTTGGTCCCCTTCCTTTCAGCCAAAAACAGCACCAGAAATTCAGCAACCTGAAAATCTGCAACCTGAAAACAGAGCACAAGAACAGCAAGAAAAAAAAGCTCGATCCGGCTTCCAAGTGCTCAGTTGAACACTCTCAAGATTGGGAACACGCCGGGGGCTAGCTCTGATCCGTCTCTCGGTCGATGCTAGTTGCCGGAAGACATGGAACGGTGGGAAGGAAGAAGGGAGGAAACAGAATTTCAGAACTTGTTTTTCAGCAAAACAGAGTTCATCTTCCTTCAAATTTGAGCACCAGAAAACAGAGATTAGTGGGTTGATCTCTCTTCCCTTCACTCACCAAAACCCAGCCCTCAATATCACCGGTGGAAAGGGGAGGAATATCTGCAAGGAATGTAGAACTCTCACAGCATAAAACCTCTCTCACGGTGACCCTTTTTTTTTTTTTTTTTTTTCAGCTCTCATGAACCAGGGGACTGCAGCGAATAAAAAGAAGCAGCAGCGGGGAGAAAACGAAAACGCTGGGAGGCCAAAAGATGTCGGTGGCTAATCACCAATTAACCAGCCATTGGACTAATAAAAACCAGTTTAAGGCTAATGGATGGAGGGAGATAAAAGGACGCCGATTGTGCTTCTCATGCTAGGAATTCGCCCAGTGAGAAATCAGCGTGGAAACCGGTCAAAAAGGAAAAACCAACGGTCCAAATAAATGGGTTTAATCCAATTAAAACCAAAGGTTCAAAAGAAAAATCGGTTCAAGGAATTTTGGGTTCAAATAATTTAAACCCAAAGGTTCAATCCCAAAATTTTCGGTTCAATCTAATTGAAACGGTCCAAGCCCAATTAAATTTGGTTCAATTGGTTCACAACCAATTGGAGGCCGAATTTAGCTCCGAATCAGTTCAAAATTGATTCAAAAAAATCCTGGCACAGGCCTGGTCAGCCCGGAACAATTTTCGGTTGACCCAAACAAGGGCAAGACCGGGAAAAGAGTGCTCAAAAATACCGTAACCATAAAATCGAGACGATTCCCAATCGTAATCGGTATCCGGATCAGAGAGTTATCCTCTGTGGCATGTGACCTCATTGGTTCGAACCTAAACGGTAGCACTGGAATAATTCCAGTACCAGCATAGGAAACCATCTAGCAAAGGGTCCCGGCGTCCGGATAGGTCGAAGATGCGGGAGCATACTATCGAACCTCTGGCATATGGTTACTGTATAATTCATCCCTTTGACCTCTAATGCTCAGGACGACTGATATTAGGCTGCCAACCCAGACAGAATCAGTCGACAACGTGTCTCAATCTCGCAAGCCCAGTGACACTTCACTAGGGCTACCCCGGCCGAGGATTTGCTAAATTGAGATACAGCGAGACATTCAATCCAAACTGTTCGGACAGGTCAATTCCATCTTGGTCCATCACTGCTCCACAAGTACTTGCCTGTACCCAGAAACCTTCCGTCATCGGATTAAAAATCCGGGTAGTCCGGTACCAAAGCACAGGGAGTTGCTTGCAAGCTACCGTGATGACCTCAGGTCAGAGGGACACATGTACATATCCAATCGTGAGTATCCCTTTGGCATAAAGGAGTTTCACGGAGTCACGTTCAATGAGATATTATATATCCCACTTGCAGATCACATCAGTGACACCACACTCATTTGATCAAGAGGACAACCAAACGATGTGAACTGCAACAACCTATACTTGATATATTGCCGTCCAGTACAATATCTCTTTTGGTTGTGAACAGGGTTTAAGGACCAGTCGATACATCCTCTCTGTATTGAAGTCAGTGTAGCCCTAAGGACTTCATCACATGGAAAGAGTTCATTTTTAGGGAAATTCAATATGTGATGAGCTGCCAAATAATAATTTTATTAATTCATAAAATGAATACAATACTCAGCACAACCGCCTACAATCCAGGCAATTGGCTTTGGAACACATTTCCCAACAACTCCCACTTGTACTAAAGCCAATTAGAAGAGTATCTTATACCCATTTCCCATTTACAAGAGTCGAACTCTTTGATTCCAAGGGCTTTAGTGAAGGGGTCAGCCAGATTTTTTTTTCCATCGATCTTCAGAAGATTGATGTCGCCTCGCTCCATGATTTCTCATACGAGGTGGTAGCGCCGCAATATGTGCTTGGTGCGGTGATGAGCTTTTGGCTCTTTAGCTTGAGCAATGGCTCCAGTGCTGTAGTACACCGGAACAGGACCATCCAGGGAAGGTGCCACCCCTAGCTCTCGAAGGAATTTCTGCAACCACACAGCTTCCTTTGCTGCATCTGATGCTGCAATATATTCTGCTTCGCATATCGAGTCTGCAACAGTTGCCTGCTTGAAACTTTTCCAGCAGATCGCTCCTCCGTTCAGGGTAAATACAAACCCTGACACACTCCTGCTATCATCTCTAACTGACTGGAAACTGGAGTCAGTGTATCCCACAAGTTTCAAGTCAGGTTCTCCATAAATCAGCCATTGATCTTTAGTATTTCTTAAATACTTAAGGATGGTCTTAACCACCTTCCAATGCGCCTCACCTTGGTCAGACTGGCATCTACTCACTACTCCAAGTGAGTATACCACGTCTGGTCTTGTACAAGTCATAGCATACATGATAGAGCCTACTGCAGAAGCATAAGGTACTCTACTCATGCGCTATCTTTCTTCAGGAGTTGTCGTACAATCCTTCTTGGAAAGAGTAATTCCAGAACCTATCAGAAGATAGCCTTTCTTGGAATTTTCCATGCTGAACCGTTTCAGCACGGTATCTATGTACGTAGACTGGGACAGTCCCAAAAGCTTCTTAGATCTATCTCTATAGATCTTCATACCTAGTATGTAAGAAGCTTCACCCAAGTCTTTCATGGAGAACTGAGATGATAACCAGACCTTTATTCCTTGTAATGCTGCGACATCATTCCCGATTAAGAGAATATCGTCAACATACAGTACTAGGAATACAATCACAAAACCATTAACCCATTTATAGATGCATGGTTCTTCTCTGTTCTTAACGAAGCCGTACGATTTGATATACCTATCAAACCGTAAGTTCCAACTTCGAGATGCTTGCTTGAGTCCATAAATGGAACTCTGCAACTTGCATACTTTTGATTCATCTATGGATGTGAACCCTTCAGGCTGTATCATATACACCTCTTCTTCTAGCTCCCCATTAAGGAAAGCGGTTCGGACATCCATCTGCCAGATCTCGTAATCAAAATATGCTACCAAAGCAAGCATGATCCGAATAGACTTGAGCATTGCCACAGGGGAGAATGTCTCGTCATAATCGATACCATATCGCTGACGATACCCCTTGGCAACCAGACGGGCTTTATAGATTTCTACCTTCCCATCTGCGCCTTCCTCTTGAAGATCCACTTACACCCGATGGGTTTTATTTCTTCAGGCGGATCAACCAATGTCCAAACATTGTTATTTCCATGGACTCCATTTCGGATCGCATGGCTCCAAGCCATGCCTCAGAGTCAGATCTCTGAAGTGCATCCATATAGGTGATCGGATCCTCATTGTTCTCATCGAGCTCAATGGGATTGCCGTCCCGGACCAAGAAACCGTAGTATCTGTCCGGCTGATGCGGTATTCTACCAGATCTCCTAATGGGTTCAGGGTGTGAGTCAATCACAGCCGGGTTCCACGATGTCCTTAGAGTGTGCAGGTTTTCTATTGGCTGAACTTCATCAAGTTCAATCTTAGAGGCTATAGTTCCTCCAAGGAACTTCTTTTCCAAAAAGATAGCTCTAAAAGCAACGAACACTTTTTGTTCATTCTCCAAGTAGAAGAAATACCCTTTGGTTTCTTTAGGATAACCAATGAATAAACACCTGTCAGACTTAGGACCAAGTTTGTCTGCGTCTAAACGTTTTACGTAAGCCAGGCAATCCCAGACCCGAAGGTGTGAGATTGAGGGTTTACGTCCATTCCACATCTTATACGGAGTGGAGACAACAGACTTACTTGGAACATTATTCAACAAGTAATAGGCTGTCTGAAGCGCATATCCCCAAAAGGATAGCGGCAGAGTTGCAAAGCCCATCATTGATCGAACCATGTCCAACAAGGTTCGATTCCTCCTTTCGGACACACCATTCAACTGTGGTGTTCCTGAGGAGTCCACTGAGAGAGAATTCCATTCTCCTCAAGATATGTCAAAAATGCACCAGATAAGTATTCACCACCTTGATCAGATCGAAGGGTTTTAATACTTTTTCCAGTTTGCTTTTCTACTTCATTACGGTATCGTTTGAACATTTCAAACGATTCAGACTTATGTCGCATTAGAAAGACATAACCGAACCTCAAAAAGTCGTCTGTAAATGTAATGAAATATTTGTATCCTCCTTTGGCACTTATTATCATTAGTTCACATACATCAGTATGTATTAGACTTAAGAGTTCTGTAGATCGTTCACCTTTTCCAGAAAAAGGTGACTTGGTCATTTTACCAAGTAAACAGGATTCAATTGGGCAGTGATTCAGAATCACTGACCTCGAGAAGTCCATCTCCTCGCATCTTGTTTATCCTATTTTGGTTAATATGACCTAGTCACAGTGCCAAAGATACAAATTATTGACATTATCTAACCTTGGGCGTTTGCGAGAAGTGTACATTACACTAACAGGCCTTGATAGTACATATATGCCATTATTTAATCTAGCTTTCATTATAACACCATTATTCAAAATAACATTGCAAAAATCTCCTTTTATTGGTAGTTCAAAACCACAATTGGCCAAAAGGCCTACAGAGATTAAGCTCATAATGAAACTAGGACAATAGTGACAGTCGACTAGTTCGACAGTACATGACTCAAAGACAAGACGCAGGACTCCAACCGCCAGTACTAGAACACGATTTCCATTCCCGACGCTCAGAAACTGTTCTCCATCTTCAAATCTTCTGCTAACTTGAAGTCCTTGTAACTTGAAGTCCTTGTAACGAATTACAAGGTTTTATCATATAAATACCTTGTTCAGCAGACTTCTGCTTTCTCGGCCTGTTCGGATCAAGGGATGCAATATAAAGAGGACAGTTCCTCTTCCAGTGTCCCTTCTTCTTGCAGTAGAAGCACTCTGCAGAAGACTGATCAGCCTTATACTTCCTGGTCTGACTCGGGCCAGGAGCATTCTGCACCTTCTTTCCCTTTTTATTTATTTTCTTCTTCCCTTTCTTAAAGGGACGACGACCTCTACTTCCCTCCCACTAAATTCACCACCCCTTTATTAAGTTGGTGGTCTTTCTCGAAAGTCTGCAGCAACCCCAAAAGACCATGGTAGTTGACTGCAGGCTTGTTCATTCTGTAATGATCAAGAAAGTCAAGATAGGAGGAGGGAAGAGAATTCAGGATCGCCTCCTTGCCGAGCTGCTCGTGCAAGGGGCATCCAAGTTTGCCCAGTTTTTCAATCAGCTCGATCATGTACAATACATGATCAGTGACTGAACCACCATTCGGCATCTTGAGTTGTAGATGGCACATGATACTTTGTACCGTTCTACATCATCCGGGATGCCGAAGGATTCCTTCAATTTTTGAAGGATTTCATCAGGTTGGGCCTCCTCGAATTTGCGACTGAACTCGTCGTTCATCGCAGCAAGCATAATGCAACGGACAGTAATCAGATCAGAGACCCACTTCAAGTAAGCGTCTCTGACCGCAGTCCGTGCATTTACAGGAGGGATTTCAGGTGCCGGATCCGTTATCACATAGAGGATCCGTTCATGCTCCAGAACAATTCTTAACCTTCGATACCTCGTTATCGAGAAGTGACCGGAGCGACAAGTTGGAAGACATCTGAAAAGAAAACAAGACCAAATTAGTTTATGAATTAATGACTTAACCAAAAGACTTGGACTTTAGTCTAAAGGTTTCTCCCACTAATTTTTCAGATTGGTAGCCTCTAACTCCAATCCGTGAAAACAATTTTTTTTTCAAGTGGGTACTGAAATCCAATAGGCCTCGCATGAGCCCGACTATGGCCAGCTCACCCATACGAGCCTAAAGGTAGGTTCGTAAACCAATTATTTCCCTAAACAATTTTCAGTAAAAATCTTTGCCCCAGAGAATACCCCAATCGGCCTAGGGGCCTCCTATTGCGGGTCTCTGGTTAGGTCCAACCATTAAAATGATAAACCCAATGCTTCCAGCTAACTAAAGACCAAGCCCGACTATGGCCGGCCCACCTGGTCCCATTAAGGAGGTTGCACTGAACCATCATCGATCAGATAGAAATTCCAGTCGCCGGATGTACACCCGTTCTATGGAACTGCTGATGCACACCAAGCTAGTGGACATATTTCTATCCAACTTAATGGGAGGCTAAGACACTGTCAACTCTTTGACTTAGTCTTTTAAGGACCTAATAATTTTAGAGGATTTTTAGTTGTGACAGAAGAAAAGAGACAAGGACATGGATCATCCTCCCACTGAATCAATCAAATTTCAGGAGGGTTGAAATAAATCAACAAATGATCCATGGGCACCTAAAGATCAGTCAGACCGATCAATCTGGGTGACGTGGGTTAACTCGAGTCATTGAGCTTTTCCAATCAGTTCTGGTTGACTCGACTAGCCAGGTAGGTGAGATCATAGGTGAGTATCCGCCATTAACCATCTTTCCTAGACACCAACCAAGTTGGCCAGGAAATAGATAGCCTCATACAACCATGATCACAGATGCCAAACCTACCTCGACACCAGCCGGTTTACCAGACCCGATCAGATTAGCCTAAAGACTCGGGCGTCCACAGAGCCACTAATTGGATCCATTTTAGATAAATGGATCAACTATTCTAACTATTAGATAGTTGTAAAGAAGGACCTTAATCAACCTTTGATTAATCTTCTTTTATCCGGTTCAACTAAACCTAGGTCTAACCCAGTTAAGGACCCAATTAGATAACTAACCCAATTAACCCAAAAATGGTTTATTCGAGTGTTTTAGATTTCATAAACCTAAAAGATTTTAATAAGCCAAAGATTTAATTAAAACAATTTTTAATTAAGCATAATGTAAAACATTTTTGCATAACAAGATCATGCATCATATCTAGATTTTATTTTATAAACATTTCATGGCCCAATAATTAACAGACATATCAAAATTGTATCTGAACTAAAACAATTTTAATTCCAAGATTTCCTTAAAGGATCCTTCTGAAAAGGCCAACACAGACGATCCGCTTCATGTCAAAGACACACGGTTATGGTGAAGGTCTCAACTAGGTTTCTAAAAGTACTATCAGGATACAAAAATAGATTAAATTATTTTTAATCTAACATGCATCAAGATTATGTTACACCTGTCAACCTCGCTCTGATACCAATGAAAGTTAAAGAGGTACATTTGCACACCCTAAGCATGCAACAACAGGGAGCAGGTAAGTATTTTAAAATAATTTTAAAATGCATAGCGGAAAATATGCTCCACGCAGGATCTAACACAACCTGGAAGCATGTACAGACTAAAACATATTATAATATGGGCATGTAATGTTTATAAAATATTTTAAATCCATAGATCTTCGCATGCATGAATTTTAAAACTAAACCCATACCTTATTCCGGCATGGAATAAATCTGGTATAGTTCAGGAATAGCTGGGATAACAAGAATAAATTTATTCCTGTTGTCTTCCACTTTCAGCACGTTGACAGGTAGTTGTTCTTTTCACTAAAAAATTGCTGCAAAACAGAGGAAAATCTGGCAGCGTTTGATCTTCCTTCCAACACCAAAATGTAGAGAACAAGATGATTGATCTTCCTTCAAAGGGGAGAAGACGATTCAAGGTTTTGGTCCCCTTCCTTTCAGCCAAAAACAGTACCAGAAATTCAGCAACCTGAAAATCTGCAACCTGAAAACAGAGCACAAGAACAGCAAGAAAAAAAGCTCGATCCGGCTTCCAAGTGCTCAGTTTAACACTCTCAAGAGGGGGAACACGCCGGGGGCTAGCTCTGATCCGTCTCTCGGTCGATGCTAGTCGTCGGAAGACATGGAACGGTGGGAGGGAAGAAGGGAGGAAACAGAATTTCAGAACTTGTTTTTCAGAGTTCATCTTCCTTCAAAGCACCAGAAAATAGAGATTAGTGGGTTGATCTCTCTTCCCTTCACTCACCAAAACCCAGCCCTCAATATCACCGGTGGAAAGGGGAGGAATATCTGCAAGGAATGTAGAACTCTCACAGCATAAAACCTCTCACACGGTGACCCTTTTTTTTTTTTTTTTTTCAGCTCTCATGAACCAGGGGACTGCAGCGAATAAAAAGAAGCAGCAGCGGGGAGAAAACGAAAATGCTGGGAGGCCAAAAGATGTCGGTGGCTAATCACCAATTAACATTAGGACTAATAAAAACCGGTTTAAGGCTAATGGGTGGAGGGAGATAAAAGGACGCCGATTGTGCTTCTTACGCTAGGAATTCGCCCAGTGAGAAATCAGCGTGCAAACCGGTCATAAGGAAAAACCAACGGTCCAAATAAATGGGTTTAATCCAATTAAAACCAAAGGTTCAAAAGAAAAATCGGTTCAAGGAATTTTGGGTTCAAATCAATTTAAACCCAAAGGTTCAATCCCAAAATTCTCGGTTCAATCTAATTGAAACGGTCCAAGCCCAATTAAATTTGGTTCAATTGGTTCACAACCAATTGGAGGCCGAATTTAGCTCCG
This sequence comes from Areca catechu, assembly GCA_021397845.1. NCBI lineage: Eukaryota > Viridiplantae > Streptophyta > Magnoliopsida > Arecales > Arecaceae > Areca > Areca catechu. The sequence continues at coordinate 121,986,544 of CM038043.1, forward strand.
AATCAGTTCAAAATTGATTCAGAAAAATCCTGGCACAGGCCTGGTCAGTCCGGAATAATTTTCGGTTGACCCAAACAAGGGCAAGACCGAGAAAAGAGTGCTAAAAAATACCGTAACCATAAAACCGAGACGATTCCCAATCGTAATCGGTATCCGGATCAATGAGTTATCCTCTGTGGCGTGTGACCTCATTGGTTCGAACCTAAACGGTACCACTGGAACAATTCCAGTACCAGCACAGGAAACCATCTAGCAATGAGTCCCGACGTCCGGATGGTCGAAGATGCGGGAGCATACTATCGAACCTCTGGCATATGGTTACTGTATAATTCATCCTTTTGACCTCTAATGCTCAGGACGACTGATATTGGGCTGCCAACCCAGACAGAGTCAGTCGACAACGTGTCTCAATCTCACAAGCCCAGTGACTCTTCTCTCTAGGGCTACCCCGGCCGAGGATTTGCTAAATTGAGATACAGCGAGACATTCAATCCAAACTGTTCGGACAGGTCAATTCTATCTTGGTCCATCACTGCTCCACAAGTACTTGCCTGTACCCAGAAACCTTCCGTCACCGGATTAAAAATCCGGGTAGTCCGGTACCAAAGCACAGGGAGTTGCTTGCAAGCTACCGTGATGACCCCTCAGGTCAGAGGGACACATATACTCATATCCAATCGTGAGTATCCCTTTGGCATAAAGGGGTTTCACGGAGTCATGTTCAATGAGATATCATATATCCCACTTGCAGATCACATCAGTGACACCACACTCATTTGATCAAGAGGACAACCAAACGATGTGAACTGCAACAACCTATACTTGATATATTGCCGTCCAGTACAATATATCCTTTGGTTATGAACAAGGTTTAAGGACCAGTCGATACATCCTCTCTGTATCGAAGTCAGTGTAGCCCTAAGGACTTCATCACATGGAAAGAGTTCATTTTTAGGAAAATTCAATATGTGATGAGCTGCCAAATAATAATTTTATTAATTCATAAAATGAATACAATACTCAGCACAATCGCCTACAACCCAGGCGATTGGCTTTGGGACACAATTCCTAACACTTCAGACGTTGTCAGGTACACCCCTCTACCTCCAGTCTTATTATTGTAGGAGAACTTGCCCTAACCGAGGCTTCTCAGCCCCGACGATCCTTCTTTAGTACTTTTCTAGGTTCTAATCTGCATGCTTGGCTTCAAAAATTTATACAAAATTCCTTACAACTAATTTTGATATGAAATTCGGGAATTAATCACTTAACCCCACATATAAAACATACAAAAAGAATTGCATGCATATTAGTCCCGCATCACAGCAATCTTGTCTTGTAGGTTTTCATGAACCAATTGGTTTGGTTGCATGAGTTAATTCGATGTGTGATTCGAATTGGACAATTAGGTTAGCCAATTTGACCTAATTAGGTCAATCGGGTTCGATCGGATTGAATCAGCTCAAACCTAAACCTACTGCTGGCTAGATGTGGAACCCAATGTGTCACACACAATAGAGACTTGGCCAAGGAAGTCATTCATGATTTAATTAGGGTCATAGGATCCTTATTGGTTAGCCAAATTTCATACTAATTGGATTGGGTTCGGTTGCTTGCTAATTAAGCTAACATAATTATGGGAAACCAAAATTAGGTTGAGTCCTAAGTAGGGCTAGCCAAATTAGAGCTTAATCTGATTTTAATTTAGATTTTTGGGCATGTTAGGCGCCATATATGAAGAGTCCCAATGGCATGGGACTCTTGGTACCTAAATGACACCTTAACTTCAAAAAGGCATAGAAGGAGCTACAGACCTCTGATCTGAAAATAAAAGATATGGTCAGAAAGCTTATTTGATTCCCTTTCCAATGACACCCATATTGCATATTTAACTAAGTCAATTTGATGCTTTGGGTGGACTAAATGGAAAGGGAAAGACTATTGGCGCCCTTTGGTGCACCCGGGAGGTAGTATGGCGCGCTAATGGACTGTGTCCTTCTATAGATTAGACTCTAGGAGCTTCATCAGGAAGGCACCTCTTAGCTCAATCCCCATACCTTGACAAGTTAAAAGACCGATTTAATGTTTGAATGGGATGGCTTGAAGAGATGTGAAAGGTGGGGTGCACGTGAAGAGTCGCGCCTCTTCATATGCGCGCACACAATAGAGGGCAGAGTCCTTTTGCCTCTGAAACTCTTCAAGCTTCGCATTACCTCGGATTAGAAGAGGCATCTCCCTATCTTAGAAACTGGTATTTGACACATGGCACGATGGGGATTGATTTTGTAAGTGAAAGAACATAGATATGACTCTTCATTCTCGAAGAGTCAATCAGATATGATGTTTCATATATGATAAGTGTTGTCAGGATGCGTTTTACGCCCCATCTGAGATTATAAATAGAAGGTATGGTGAAATTAGAAATACTACTACTTTTCTTCGGTCTTCTGAGATCAGTATTTTTATTTTGCCGAGAGTCTGTCGGAGAGTCTTCCATTTTCTCCCTCCCTCCTTCCTGTTTTAAGATAAGACTTGTCTTGTTAAGACAAGTTCTTCTACACTAGGACAAGGCTTGGTTTTAGGACATAAGCCTGTAGGGTCCTAGAGGAGCGTAGTCCTAGAACCTAAAGTGGTTTAGGACAGTGTCTTGAGTGCCCTTCAGTAGGACAGGGTGTCTTATAGTGGTCAATAGACCAAAGGCTGTCGAAAGAGTTCCACTTCTCCAAGCAACTTGAAGAAGGAGTTCTTCCTTGGTCCGAGTTTCGTGTGGATTACCATTGGAGGGTTTGCGCTTGTGAACCTTGTGGAAAAGTTGGGTTTCAGTGATCCAGGTATTTTTCTTGACTCTATTTTATGATTCATTAGTTGATATTGCACAAGGGGTTCCTGGGAATTAGGATTTTCTATACATGTTATACATGTTAGGATATCATGCTATGAAATTTTGTTTTGAAAGTCAATTCCATATGTTGCATGATCCCCGGCACCCTGGGAGAATTCCCATCATGTAGTAGGCGGCGATGATGAAGACGGTGGCTGTAAGAATGCAAGCATGAAGATCTCCTGGATCTTGGCTCGGATGGCCGGGATTCGGTGGCTGTGGAGATGGCGGCGGAGGTCATCGTGACGGGTGATGGACGGCGGCATAGCAGATTGGGCTGCCGACGTAGGGAAGGGCGGTGATCCGGTGGAGGCGCCGATTGATCTGGACAAGCAGGACTTTGATAAGGGATCTCTGGTTGTTGATGGAGCGGGTGTTGATCGTGATGGTTGAAAGAAAGTTTTTTTTTGGCAACGGATGGAGGAAGAAGATGACATGAATAACAGAGGAATAAGTCAGGGATAAGAATGGAATAAATTTGGAATAACGGAGATAAGTGGAATAGCTGGAATAAAACATATAAAATAAAATTAAATAAATCTAGGAGAAAAAAAAATCCTGATGGGTTTTGATGATCCCATCACATACACTTTTGATAAGTAATTGATTTAAAAATATAGATATTGTTTGAAATATTGAGGGGTAAAATATTAATAGACTCAAGTAAAAATGTTAAGTAGGAATGAATCAATTTCTAGATAATTTTAACCCACCTATTCACATTGAAGAACAATCTACCTCTTAGATGTGTGTGGGTGTTATTAAATGCAAAGTTCCTTTATTAGTTTTTTTAAAAAAATGAATGAGAGAATAAAGCAAGTTCTTAACATTGTTCCATCGAGTAACTGAGCCTCTTCGTCCAAATAAACGGTTGAGTCTCGTGTCAAAAATTGGCGATGTGAAAAAATTTTGCTATACAGCTAGTTTTGATCTGTAGCCTTTCTGACTCAAGCTAGTAAGCCCGAGGGGTGTCTACCTAGTGCCCCAAGGCCAACTAGTGCGAGAGACATTGGTCGAAAACTTGTTACAAGGGTCAGATAGAAATCTTAAGAGATTAAGACATTGCACGGTCTGTATCAAAAAAAAGAAAAGTAAAAAAAAAGAAAAAAAGTAAAAGAATAAGAGGAACATACTTGCACTAAAATAATATCTCACCACTCCATGGGAGTAGAGAATTTAGAATAATAGTAGGATTTGGTTAAGAATTATTTAGGGAAATGAGGAGTTTGCACTTAACCAATTTATTTGAAGCTATTAATATCCCAATGACCCATTTCATCTGCTATCTAATGGAAAATCTTCTATTTATAAAAAAGGTATGAGAACAACCTTTGATTCTAAGTAAAACTTGTGTAGGATATTAAGAGGTTTTGGTAGTGTTGCCATTCCCGCCGCGCGCCCGTGCCTCGGATCCGTCGATCCTACCGGACCGCCTGGCTCCTGGCTACTCCTGGCTGGAGCGAACCTGCAAGAGAGGGTCAGAAGACCCTGGCCGGGGATCCCGGCGAGGGAGCTCCGACGGTCAAGTTAGTAGACAGCGAGAAGGAACAGATTCTCCAAGGCGGGCCCCCGAAGGAGTCCCTGACTCAGAGAATTTACTAGCAAGAAAGGTGCTATAGGGACCAGAAACTCGGCCGGGCCTCCTTGCCGAGCTCACGCCAAGCGATCCCCACTTGGGACCTTGGATCTCATTCTCGGAGCGGGGCTTTTGGCCACTGTTTCTCGTTTGTCCCCAGCTTCATCAGCCTACCTTGTCGTCCCCAGCTTCCTTCCTTTTATCTCCTCCCGTTGTTTGCCTGTCTTCTCCTCCTGGGAGGCTCCCCTTTCCATCCTTTTCTCTCTCCCCTTTGGTGTTGAGGGCCAGGCGGCTTCCCGACCTCGTTCGCCGAGCCCAGCGGGGAAAGGGCAAAGGCAGAAGGGGGGGTCGTCAGTAAGGCGGCCGGTCAGACCTCGGGCCCCGTGAGGGCACTCTCCTTCCCAAGTGTAGGCGCCATCCGTTTACGGGTCCTGTTTTTCAGAATCGTGCCTCTTGACTGCGGGACCTGTCAGGCCGATGTAAGCGGTGTTTCGCGTGCCGCCGCCATCTGTACGGAGCGCCGCCTGTGATGCGCACGGCTCGAGGGCCGACCCTCGGAACCTGCGCCTCTTTCTTTGGGATCTTCTCTGTACGGGCGTCCTGACCTCGACCGAGGTGGACCCCTCCTGGGTGGACACCTGGCGGGGTGGCAGGAGATCGCCTGGCTTCGACCGAGGTGGACCCGTCTCCGGGGGCCACCTGGCGAAGGAGCGAAGGATCGGCCGACCTCGACCTAGGTGGACCCCTCCCGGGTGGACACCTGGCGAGGTGGCAGAGGTCGCCTGGCTTCGGCCGAGGTGGACCCGTCTCCGGGGGCCACCTGGCGAAGGAGCGAAGGATCGACCGACCTCGGCCTAGGTGGACCCCTCCCGGGTGGACACCTGGCGAGGTGGCAGAGGTCGCCTGGCTTCGGTCGAGGTGGACCCGTCTCCGTCTCCGGGGCCACCTGGCGAAGGAGCGAAGGATCGGCCGACCTCGACCTAGGTGGACCCCTCCCGGGTGGACACCTGGCGAGGTGGTAGAGGTCGCCTGGCTTCGGCCGAGGTGGACCCGTCTCCGGGGGCCACCTAGCAAAGGAGCGAAGGATCGGCCGACCTCGGCCTAGGTAGACCCCTCCCGAGTGGACACCTGGCGAGGTGGCAGGAGGAGCCCCGAACCGAGTTCGACTTCGGTGAGGGCGGTATTGTCTCGGGAAGTCGTCTGGCGAAGTATCCTTGCCGAGCTTGATCTTGGCAATGTAGCGCTGACTCGACCGAAAAAAGCTCCACGTGGCTCGACCATATCTGACGGTATCTGAGCCCGGCCACGTCATCGTTACGGCCGTAACAGTTACCCCCCAGTCCGTCATTCTGTTGGGGCATCGTAGAACGGAACGTCGGGATTAAATGCAGATATGACATGGGGAGGCGAAGATCTTGCATCATAATTGCCACGATCCTCGCCGCCGCTTCTCGATGCGCCCGTAGCCCTATAGGAAGCCGCCACGCGTCGCCCTACTTGCCCACAATAAATGCGTCGCTTCGAGGCAGAGGCCGTTACCCTGCTAACGAGGTGTCTGTGTCGGGCGTGCGTCGACGCGGCGATCATCCAGTGGCTCGGGGCAGAATGACGGGTACGGCTGCTGTCGACTGAGTTTGAAAAGGAGGGGACTTTCCAGAATGAGGCCTTTCCCCTTGTTGTGTTATTTGCAAGATCTTTTATAAGTTATTAGGATCTCCTCACTAAGAAAAACAGATCAGGGTTCTTCTCGATTATCATAGTGAGGACTATGATTTTTGATAAAATAGTGGGAGACATAATTAAATTGAAGACCTAATTTAATTATGTAAGTCATTTCATGGTTGTTTAATAATATATTGTTCTTTATTAAATGTAGATAAATGGCATCTTCATTATCACTGTGAAGTATCTTAGATACCAACAAACTGACTGGTCCAAACTATGTGGACTGGTTGAAAAATTTAAAGATTGTACTGAGTTCAGAAAAACTTTCTTATATTCTTGATATCCCTAGTCTTAATCCACTAGGGGATGATGCCACAGAGGAAGATATGGCCACATACAAAATGTGGCAGAATGACTCCCTCACTGTCAAGTGTATCATACTGGCCTCTATGACCAATGAGTTACAGAGACAGCATGAAAGCATGGATACTCAATCCATAATGCTCAATTTAAAAGAGCTTTATGGAGAACAAAGCAGAACTGCTAGATACGAAATATCTAAGCAGTTATTCCGTGATAGGATGACAGAGGGAACATCCGTTCAGGATCATGTTCTGAAGGTAATTGACTTAATCACCAGATTGGGTCAATTAGGTTTTATCATGGATGGGGAGTTAAATCAGGATTTAATCCTGCAATCACTCTCGGAGTCATTTTCTCAGTTTGTCTTGAATTATCACATGAACAAACTGAACACTTCCTTGCCTGAGCTGTTAAATATGTTAAAAACAGCAGAGAGCCACGTTAAGAAAGAAAAGGCTCCACTACTTTTTGTTGATAAGACCAATAAGAAGAAATCAGGCAAAAAGGGTTTTAATAGGAGGCTAAACCCTAAGGGTGGCATCAATAAGAATAAGAAAGGAAAGAAGGCCTCAAAACAGTCAACCTATTTCTTTTGCGGCAAAGCGGGACATTGGAAAAGGAATTGCAAGGCTTACCTTGCAATTGTGAAGCCTGGTGCGTCAGATGCACCAAAAGGTATGTATGAGATACATGCTATATTGACATTAAATTCGTCTATATCAAATACTTGGGTATTGGATACCACTTGTGGTTACCATATATGCAAATCTTTGCAGGACCTCCACAAGCTTAAAGTATTGAAGGAAGGTGACTTCAATCTCTACGGTGCTAGTGGTGATATCATCCAAGCAGAAGCTGTAGGGACCTATATTCTGAAGTTGCCTTCAGGGAAGATCTTGGAGTTAGAAAATTGTTATTATATGCCTAAGATTATTAGGAACATTATATCTATTCCTTTGTTATTAAAACAAGGATATGTAATGGATGTAACAAGCACTGGTTGCTCGATAATGTTGTCTAATAAAATTATTTGTTCTGGCATATTTAGCAATGGGCTCTTAACTCTTTCTTCCAATGATAGGTTTTTCATGTCAATAATAAAAGAAAAAGAAAAGACTTTAATGATACTTTACTTTGGCATCATCGACTTGGTCATGTTAATGAGTCTAGGATAAGCAAGTTATACAAGAAGAAATTCCTTGATCCTTATGAGTATGAATCATTAGGAACTTGCAAATCATGTCTCATGGGTAAGATGACCAAGACTCCATTTACTGGACATGGAGAAAGGTCAACTGAGTTATTAGGACATACATACTGATGTATTTGGTCCAATGACAACTCAGGCCAGAGGTGGATACTCATATTTTATCACTTTTACAGATGATTTATCTAGATTTGGATGTGTGTATCTTATGAAACATAAATCTGAAGCCTTTGATAAATTTAAGGAGTATCAAAGTATGGTCGAAAAACAAACCGGAAAAAGTGTTAAAGTTCTTCGTTCTGATCGAGGAGGAGAATATACTTATCCATGGAGTTTTTAGACTATCTTAAAGTTAATGGAATTCTTTCTGAATGGACCCCTCCTTATACTCCACAGCTAAATGGCATAGCTGAAAGGAGGAATCGTACCTTATTAGATATGGTACGATCCATGATGTGCTTCATAAATTTACCCATTTCCTTCTGGGGTCATGCACTAGAAACTACTGTTTATATTCTGAACAAGGTACCTTCTAAATTCATTGTTAGTACTCCATATGAAATTTGGAGTGGAAAGAAACCGTATCTTAAATATTTTAAGGTATGGGGATGTCCAGCTTATGTTAAAAGAAATTTTGGACATAAGTTGGAACCTAGAGCGGATAAATGTCAATTTGTAGGATATCCCAGAGAGGGTAGAGGATATCTGTTTTACCATCCTACTGAACAAAAGATTTTTGTTAGCAGGCATGCCACTTTTCTAGAAAAGGAGTTCATTTTAGAAAAGGGCAATGGTAGAACTGTTGAACTTGGAGAAGTACAAGAAACACAGATAGACAGTTCTTAACCGTTAGAACATATAGTTAGGACAGAACCAGAACACAAAACTCCTCCCCGTAGGTCTGATAGAGTGCCACGGGCACCTGAGAGGTATGGATTTATTATTAAAAATAATGAAGCCCAAGTCATTCAAAATGATGAACCTCTGACCTATACGGAAGCTATCTTGAGTACTGATTCAGATAGATGGCAAGAAGCCATGGAATCCGAGATAGACTCTATGTATGTAAACCAAGTATGGTCTTTGGTCGATGCACCAGAGGGTGTTAATCCTATTGGGTGCAAATGGGTCTATAAGAAAAAAATTGGGGCTGATGGCCAAGTTGAAACCTATAAAGCCAGATTAGTGGCAAAAGGTTTCAGACAAAAATAGGGAATTGATTATGATGAAACATTCTCACCTGTTGCCATGCTCAAATCAATCCGGATTTTACTTGCTATAGCAGCATACCATGATTATGAGATCTGGCAGATGGATGTGAAGACTGCATTCCTCAATGGTTTCCTTGAGAAAGAAGTCTACATGTCACAGCCAGAAGGTTTTATTTCAAAGAATAAACCTAATCAAGTATGCAAGAAATCCATTTATGGATTAAAGCAAGCTTCCAGGAGTTGGAACATCCGCTTTGATGAAACTATTAAAAGGTTTGGTTTTATCAAAAATGTGGATGAACCCTATGTTTATAAGAAGACTAGTGGGAGTGCCATAGTCTTCTTGGTTCTGTATGTAGATGACATACTCCTTATTGGGAATGATATCCCAATGTTGCAATCAGTCAAGGTTTGGCTATCAAACCAGTTTTCCATGAAAGATTTGGGAGAAGCATCCTATATACTAGGTATTAAGATCTATAAAGATAGATCTAAGAGGATGCTAGGTTTATCCCAATCTAAGTACATTGACTTAGTGCTGAAAAGATTCAGCATGGATGGAAGTAAAAGAGGTTATCTTCCTATGAGTCAAGGCATACATCTTTCTAAAAGGATGTCTCCTAAGACACCTGAAGAAAGAAATAGAATAAATTCTATACCTTATGCTTCGACAATAGGGTCCATAATGTATGCCATGTTATGTACCAGGCCTGGTGTGGCATATGCTTAGGCATTGTCAGTAGGTTTCAGGCTGATCCAGGAGAGGATCATTGGAAAGCAGTTAAGAATATTCTTAAGTACCTGAGAAGGACTAAGGATATTTTTCTGGTTTATGGTAGTTCTGATCTTAAACTAGAAGCTTATTCTGATTCTAGTTTTCAATCAGACCCTGATGATAGCAAATCCATTTCGGGATATGTTTTTACCCTAAACAGTGGAGCAGTGAGTTGGAAGAGTACCAAACAGCAGACTGTAGCTAACTCAACCACAGAGGCAGAATACATAGCTGTCAGTGAAGCGGCCAAGGAAGCAGTCTGGATGAAGAAGTTCATCACAGAGTTGGGTGTTGTTCCTGAGATTGAAAACCCAGTGCCACTTTACTGTGACAACACTGGGGCTGTTGCTCAAGCTAAGGAACCAGGAGCTCATCATAAGTCCAAGCACATTCTGAGACGCTTCCATCTCGTCCGAGAAATAGTAGAAAGACAAGATGTCTACATAAATAGAGTTGATACAAAGAACAATGTAGCAGACCCATTCACTAAGGCTCTACCACAGCGAGAGTTTGATCGCCACCTCGAGATTATGGGATTAAGATTTAAAGGCGATTGGCATTAGTGCAAGTGAGAGATTGAAAGGGATATGCCCTACAAGCCAATCTATGTTGTATCTCCCAAACCATTGTAATTGACAATATTCTAATAAAGGCATTATTTTTCATCATACGCTGTGTTTATATTATATGATGAACCCCATAGATTAGGGCTATGATTTTAGGGTTATGATGAGATCATACCAGTGAGACCTAAAGTCTTAAAACCTTAACCTAAAATATTCCTAGTCAAAGGAACCCTGAGTAGGGGATCAGGGTTTTCTGGTAAACTAGCACATCCCATGTATACTGGAAAGGGTGACTGCTCTCACAGTCACTTGTGTATGACACTAATACTGGGATGTGAGTGCTCATTGGAGAATGAGTTTACTGATATGATCCAACTTGAGAACATCTAATGGAGTCTTAGCTACATGTCAATAGAAGGTTCTTATAGTGAGAGTGGTACAAGTAATCCTTTGACCTGAGACTGCCATAAGTACCTTATGTACATGAACCCATGCTTTGATTCAATCCTAATCATGACACTGAGTCATGCACAGGATTGATACCGGGAATGGTGAATTGGATATGAAGGTAATGAGTAGGTCAACAAGGAATCGATCACTCTTAGTAAGAGGAGATTGCATCCAGCTAGTTAACAATCGGATGATGATTCAGGGAATCTTTGATCAAAGTAAAGATATTAGAGATGGTTTCTAATTCAAGATAATTGAATCATCAATATAAGATTGATGATCTAGAAATAAATATAATATTGGATTTGACATATATCCATATCCATAGTTATATTTTAGGTGCAGGCTGATCGAAAGATTTAATTGAACTGTAACTCTCTACTGAAGGGTAGTTTTGGTATTTCACCAGAATTTCCATATCTTCCGGGTAGACATGACACGTTGCTAGACGTCAATCTTGTCTTGTGGATTGATCAAATTTTAGGAAGAGTCCTAATTGATCAAGTCGGGAAAGCCCGGTTTGACCTAAATCGATTAGAAAGAGTTCTAATCAAATTAGGTCAACTTATATTCGAACCCACTGCTGGTTAGATGTGGAACCCAATGGGTCACACACTTAAGAGGATGATTGATCAAGAGTTTAATTTGTGATTAAATCATCTTTGCAGGATAACACTCTAGCAGGAGTTGCAAACTCTAGCTTCTATTTGAATCGGATTCGAATTAGGGTTCCGGATTGGTTCAATTTAGGTTCTAATTGGATCTAATTAGACCCTAATTGAGTTTATAGGGATTATTGCTAATCCTATTGGCTAGCCATGTAACTAGGCTAGCCTCCCCACCCGCCCCCCTTGCATTTTCATGCCAAAATGCCAAGAGTCCATGCGCTTATGGACTCTTGGCGCGCCATTTGGTGGAGTCCATGGGCGCATGGACTCTTGGCGTGCCCACTTAATTCTCCGATGAATTAAGATGGGGTGGCTTCATTTCTCACTATTAGCGCCTTACATGTGTCCCCTTGGATGGGAATCCAATGGCTAGAAGATTTTTAAGAAAGACAAAAGGCGCTGACTCTTCCTGGTTGCGCGAAATAACATCTCTTCGGAGACCGAAACATCGCGATTCCCTTCTTCTGGAATTTCATGACTTTTCTTTTAGGAAAAGCCGTGAGTTTTAATCTGGAAGGGCGTGAGAAGGAGGGAAGGGGGCGTGAGAAATATGGAAGACCGTGAGAAATATTTTTACGGAGAGTTGTGTTCTTTTGAAAAGGCACCTTTTTGTAATCTATTTAAGGAACATAGACTTCGAGTGATTGATGTATTTACGACAGAGGTTTTATTTTTCTTTTCTTTCCAGGAGACTGATTCCTCCTTAGCTTGTTTAGGACACAGAGAGTTTCCCTTTTACAGAGTTCTCTTCTCTGTTGAAACTCAAGTCTAAAACAAGAGATAGGAATAATCTCTCGATCGATAAAAGAAAAGAATTACTACTCTGTTTCTATTTCCTTTTACATTAAGACATTAGTGTCTTAAATCCCCCTCCTCCTTTTCAAGACAAGAGTTTTATTCTTAGGACAAGGTCTTAAGAAAGGGAGAGGAAGAAGAAAGAAAGGAAGTAAGGAGTCCCTACCGTGGAGTTTTAAAGCCATAGTCCTCTTGAGTTCTAGGATAAGAATTCAAGTGAAGGAATTTTGAAGAAGCTAGCATCTTGATCAATCTTCTTGTGGATCACCATTGGAGGGTGGACATTTGGACGCTTGGTGAATTCAAAAGGGGCATTCACCATTGGAGGGTGGACATTTGGACGCCTGGTGAATTCAAAAGGAGCATTCAACATCAAGTTTTGATTCTACATCAAAAATTGGATTTAGCGTTAACAGGTTGGTGCCCTAATTCTAACAATGTAAGTTTGCATGTTTAATATATGTTTTAATCCTGAATAAGGAGATCATGGCTAAGGGTTTGTGGTGCAAATTTCATCATTTTTGAAATTATTTTTCACAATGGTGCACCGGATTCCCAACAGTGGTATCAGATCCACCCTTATTACATTTAAAACATATGAAAATTATTTATATGTGTTTTTGTTGTAGTGTCGCATGTTAGGATTTTAAACCCTTGAATGCTGATACACTTAGCATATTTATGGGATGCATGTATGATAATTTATGTTATATGTGTGTCACTAATTAGGGTTTTTCACTCAAACCCTAATTATTATAGAGATATGTTTAGTTTTGAAGTCATTATACTGAAATAAAGTTGCCTTGGCATAAAGGTGGATCCATTATGTGGTAAATGGTTGTCCTAGTATGATGACACACTTAGCACATATTTCTTTTGATTATAATATGTTCTATAAGAATGCGCTGGCAATTTTATAAAACCCTCCTCTTAAAAAATTATATTAAGTCATAGTATATTTAACTAATAAGCATCACTAGTCATGATGAACAATTGATCATTCGGTGTCTAGAAAGGTGGTTCTGGGAAGGTAAAGAGAATTGTGGTTTTTAATTGGTTCCGTTGACTGACCTGGCTAATTTTTATTGGTGTCTAGGAAAGCAACGGGGGGACTCCCACATCTCTTCCACTTGCCTGGCTGATTTGATTATATTTAAATCTTGACTAAAATGCTTAGTGATAAAAATACTATATATTGGCCTTCCTTCATGCTTGATCATTATTGTGTTATGAACCCCACATTAGGTTTGTTGTGTTATCTGCAAGACCTAATATGGTGATTGACATAATACTAGTCTAGTGCATAGATATGCTTACAGTATATTCAGCATAATGCTTTTTTATGTTATCTGCAAGGGCATTATATTTGAGTACTGACTGTATTGAAATGAAAGGGTCTTGACTTAACTAGAACATTATGGTTTGTTATGTTTTCTACAAGACTAATAAATGTTCTAGAGGCCAAGTTACTTCTTGAGAATTATATGAGATATAATTGGAAGAGTTTCCTACCTTTGAGCTTGTAAAAGATTTGTTGTGTTATCTGCAAGATCTTTTATAAGTTATTAGGATCTCAATCTCACTAAGAAAAACCAATCAGGGTTCTTCTCGATTATCATAGTGAGGGCTATGATTTTTGATAAAATAGTGGGAGACATAATTAAATTGAAGACCTAATTTAATTATGTAAGTCATTTCATGGTTGTTTAATTATTGTTCTTTATTAAATGTAGATAAATGGCATCTTCATTATCACTGTGAAGTATCTTAGATACCAACAAACTGACTGGTCCAAACTATGTGGACTGGTTGAGAAATTTAAAGATTGTACTGAGTTCAGAAAAACTTTCTTATATTCTTGATACCCCTAGTCTTAATCCACTAGGGGATGATGCCACAGAGGAAGATATGGCCACATACAAAATGTGGCAGAATGACTCCCTCACTGTCAAGTGTATCATACTGGCCTCTATGACCAATGAGTTACAGAGACAGCATGAAAGCATGGATACTCAATCCATAATGCTCAATTTAAAAGAGCTTTATGGAGAACAAAGCAGAACTGCTAGATACGAAATATCTAAGCAGTTATTCCGTGCTAGGATGATAGAGGGAACATCCGTTCAGGATCATGTTCTGAAGGTAATTGACTTAATCACCAGATTGGGTCAATTAGGTTTTATCATGGATGGGGAGTTAAATCAGGATTTAATCCTGCAATCACTCCCGGAGTCATTTTCTCAGTTTGTCTTGAATTATCACATAAACAAATTGAACACTTCCTAGCCTGAGCTGTTAAATATGTTAAAAATAGCAGAGAGCCACGTTAAGAAAGAAAAGGCTCCACTACTTCTTGTTGATAAGACCAATAAGAAGAAATCAGGCAAAAAGGGTTTTAATAGGAGGTTAAACCCTAAGGGTGGCATCAATAAGAATAAGAAAGGAAAGAAGGCCTCAAAACAGTCAACCTGTTTCTTTTGCGGCAAAGCGGGACATTGGAAAAGGAATTTTAAGGCTTACCTTGCAATTGTGAAGCCTGGTGCGTCAGATGCACCAAAAGGTATGTATGAGATACATGTTATATTGACATTAAATTTGGAGTGGAAAGAAACCGTATCTTAAATATTTTAAATTATGGGGATGTCCAGCTTATGTTAAAAGAAATTTTGGACATAAGTTGGAACCTAGAGCGGATAAATGTCTATTTGTAGGATATCCCAGAGAGGGTAGAGGATATTTGTTTTACCATCCTACTGAACAAAAGATTTTTCTCAGCAGGCATGCCACTTTTCTAGAAAAGGAGTTCATTTTAGAAAAAGGCAATGGTAGAACTGTTGAACTTGGAGAAGTACAAGAAACACAGATAGACCGTTCTCAACCGTTAGAACATATAGTTAGGACTGAACCAGAATACAAAACTCCTCCCCGTAGGTTTGATAGAGTGCCACGGGCACCTGAGAGGTATGGGTTTATTATTGAAAATAATGAAGCCCAAGTCATTCAAAATGATGAACCTCTGACCTATACGGAAGCTATCTTGAGTACTGATTCAGATAGATGGCAAGAAGCCATGGAATCCGAGATAGACTCTATGTATATAAACCAAGTATGGTCTTTGGTCGATGCACCAGAGGGTGTTTAATCCTATTGGGTGCAAATGGGTCTATAAGAAAAAAATTGGGGCTGATGGCCAAGTTGAAACCTATAAAGCCAGATTAGTGGCAAAAGGTTTTAGACAAAAACAGGGAATTGATTATGATGAAACATTCTCACCTGTTGCCATGCTCAAATCAATCCGGATTTTACTTGCTATAGCAGCATACCATGATTATGAGATCTGGCAGATGGATGTAAAGACTGCATTCCTCAATGGTTTCCTTGAGGAAGAAGTCTACATGTCACAGCCATAAGGTTTTATTTCAAAGAATAAACCTAATCAAGTATGCAAGCTAAAGAAATCCATTTATGGATTAAAGCAAGCTTCTAGGAGTTGGAACATCCTCTTTGATGAAACTATTAAAAGATTTGGTTTTATCAAAAATATGGATGAACCCTGTGTTTATAAGAAGACTAGTGGGAGTGCCATAGTCTTCTTGGTTCTGTATGTAGATGACATACTCCTTATTGGGAATGATATCCCAATGTTGCAATCAGTCAAGGTTTGGCTATCAAACCAGTTTTCCATGAAAGATTTGGGAGAAGCATCCTATATACTAGGTATTAAGATCTATAAAGATAGATCTAAGAGGATGCTAGGTTTATCCCAATCTAGGTACATTGACTTAGTGCTGAAAAGATTCAGCATGGATGGAAGTAAAAGAGGTTATCTTCCTATGAGTCAAGGCATACATCTTTCTAAAAGGATGTCTCCTAAGACACCTGAAGAAAGAAATAGAATGAATCTATACCTTATGCTTCGGCAATAGGGTCCATAATGTATGCCATGTTATGTACCAGGCCTGATGTGGCATATGCTTTAGGCATTGTCAGTAGGTTTCAGGTTGATCCAGGAGAGGATCATTGGAAAGCAGTTAAAAATATTCTTAAGTACCTGAGAAGGACTAAGGATATTTTTTTGGTTTATGGTGGTTCTGATCTTAAACTAGAAGCTTATTCTGATTCTAGTTTTCAATCAGACCCTGATGATAGCAAATCCATTTCGGGTATGTTTTTATCCTAAACAGAGGAGCAGTGAGTTGGAAGAGTACCAAACAGCAGACTGTAGCTAACTCAACCACAGAGGCAAAATACATAGCTGTCAGTGAAGCCGCCAAGGAAGCAGTTTGGATGAAGAAGTTCATCACAGAGTTGGGTGTTGTTCCTGAGATTGAAAACCCAGTGCCACTTTACTGTGACAACACTAGGGCTGTTGCTCAAGCTAAGGAACCAAGAGCTCATCATAAGTCCAAGCACATTCTGAGATGCTTCCATCTCGTCTGAGAAATAGTAGAAAGACAAGATGTCTACATAAATAGAGTTGATACAAAGAACAATATAGCAGACCCATTCACTAAGGCTCTACCACAGCGAGAGTTTGATCGCCACCTCGAGTGTATGGGATTAAGATTTAAAGGCGATTGGCATTAGTGCAAGTGGGAGATTGAAAGGGATATGCCCTACAAGCCAATCTATGTTGTATCTCCCAAACCATTGTAATTGACAATATTCTAATAAAGGCATTATTTTTCATCATACGCTGTGTTTATATTATATGATGAACCCCATAGATTAGGGCTATGATTTTAGGGTTATGATGAGATCATACCAGTGAGACCTAAAGTCTTAAAACCTTAACCTAAAATATTCCTAGTCAAAGGAACCCTGAGTAGGGGATCAGGGTTTTCCGGTAAGACTAGCACATCCCATGTATACTGGAAGGGTGACTGCTCTCACAGTCACTTGTGTATGACACTAATACTGGGATGTGGGTGCTCATTGGAGAATGAGTTTACTGATATGATCCAACTTGAGAACATCTAATGGAGTCTTAGCTACATGTCAATAGAAGGTTCTTATAGTGAGAGTGGTACAAGTAATCCTTTGACCTGAGACTGCCATAAGTACCTTATGTACATGAACCCATGCTTTGATTCAATCCTAATCATGACACTGAGTCATGCACAGGATTGATACTGGGAATGGTGAATTGGATATGAAGGTAATGAGTAGGTCAACAAGGAATCGATCACTCTTAGTAAGAGGAGATTGCATCCAGCTAGTTAACAATCGAATGATGATTCAGGAAATCTTTGATCAAAGTAAAGATATTAGAGATGGTTTCTAATATCAAGATAATTGAATCATCAATATAAGATTGATCTAGAAATAAATATAATATTGGATTTGACATATATCCATATCCATAGTTATATTTTGGGTGCAGGCTGATCGAAAGATTTAATTGAACGGTAACTCTCTATTGAAGGGTAGTTTTGGTATTTCACCAGAATTTCCATATCTTCCGGGTAGACATGACACGTTGCTAGATGCCAATCTTGTCTTGTGGGTTGATCAAATTTTAGGAAGAGTCCTAATTGATCAAGTTGGGAAAGCCCGGTTTGACCTAAATCGATTAGAAAGAGTTCTAATCAAATTAGGTCAACTTATATTCGAACCCACTGCTGGTTAGATGTGGAACCCAATGGGTCACACACTTAAGAGGATTGATCAAGAGTTTAATTTGTGATTAAATCATCTTTGCAGGATAACACTCTAGCAGGAGTTGCAAACCCTAGCTTCTATTCGAATCGGATTCGAATTAGGGTTCCGGATTGGTTCAATTTAGGTTCTAATTAGATCTAATTAGACCCTAATTGAGTTTATAGGGATTATGGCTAATCCTATTGGCTAGCCATGTAACTAGGCTAGCCTCCCCACCCGCCCCCTTGCATTTTCATGCCAAAATGCCAAGAGTCCATGCGCTTATGGACTCTTAGCGCGCCATTTGGAGGAGTCCATGGGCGCATGGACTCTTGGCGTGCCCACTTAATTCTCCGATGAATTAAGATGGGACGGCTTCATTTCTCACTATTAGTGCCTCACATGTGTCCTCTTGGATGGGAATCCAATGGCTGGAAGATTTTTAAGAAAGACAAAAGGCGCTGACTCTTCACGGTTGCGCGAAATAACGTCTCTTCGGAGACCGAAACATCGCGATTCCCTTCTTCTGGAATTTCATGACTTTTCTTTTAGGAAAAGCCATGAGTTTTAATCTGGAAGGGCGTGAGAAGGAGGGAAGGGGGCGTGAGAAATATGGAAGACCGTGAGAAATATTTTTACGGAGAGTTGTGTTCTTTTGAAAAGGCACCTTTTTGTAATCTATTTAAGGAACAGAGACTTCGGGTGATTGATGTATGTACGACAGAGGTTTTATTTTTCTTTTCTTTCCAGGAGACTGATTCCTCCTTAGCTTGTTTAGGACATAGAGAGTTTCCCTTTTACAGAGTTCTCTTCTCTATTGAAACTCAAGTCTAAAACAAGAGATAGGAAGAATCTCTCGATCGGTAAAAGAAAAGAATTACTACTCTGTTTCTATTTCCTTTTACATTAAGACATTAGTGTCTTAAATCCTCCTCCTCCTTCAAGAAAAGAGTTTTATTCTTAGGACAAGGTCTTAAGAAAGGGAGAGGAAGAAGAAAGGAAGTAAGGAGTCCCTACCGTGGAGTTTTCAAGCCATAGTCCTCTTGAGTTCTAGGATAAGAATTCAAGTGAAGGAATTTTGAAGAAGCTAGCATCTTGATCAATCTTCTTGTGGATCACCATTGGAGGGTGGACATTTGGATGCCTGGTGAATTCAAAAGGGGCATTCAACATCAAGTTTTGATTCTACATCAGAAATTGGATTTGGCGTTAACAGGTTGGTGCCCTAATTCTAACAATGTAAGTTTGCATGTTTAATATATGTTTTAATCCTGAATAAGGAGATCCTGGCTAAGGGTTTATGGTGCAAATTTCATCATTTTTGAAATTATTTTTCACAATGGTGCACCGGATTCCCAACAGATACTCCATTTGACACAAGGAGGTTACATCAAGAAAATTCTTGAGAGATTTGAGATGGAGAAAGCCAAACCGGTAGAGACACCATTACTAGGGCATATATCTCTTTCTAAGATTCAAAGCCCCTAAACAAATGAGGAAAGACAGTACATGGAGAGAGTTTCATATGTAAATACTGTAGGCAGTGTTATGTATGCTATGGTGTGTTGCAGGCCAGACATAGCATATGCAGTAAGCCAGGTGAGTAGGTATATGGCAAATCTTGGGAAGGAACACTAGAAGTCATTGAAGTGGATTTGAGGTATCTACAAGGAACTCAAAAGCATGGACTGGTATTTGGTGGGCATCTAGAAGGACGAGAAAGGAACTCCAGGGAGTTTTATGAAGGTTCAGGTCCTTTGGAAGGGTATGTGAATGCAAGTTATGCAGGTGATCTTGATACAAGAAGGTCTACTATAGGTTATATCTTCAGCATGTATAGTGGACCAGTTTCTTGGAGATCTACCCTTCAAGCTATCACTGCTCTATCTATAATAGAGGCTGAGTATATAGGTATTACAGAGGCTGCAAGCACTATGGCTGAGAAGGCTTGTTGCTGAGATGGGAGTGAAACAATGTATGGTTGTCTTGCACAGTGATAGCCAGAGTGCCATACATTTGACTCAGAACCAAGTCTATCATGCACGCACAAAGCATATAGATGTGAGGTATCACATCTATATCCATACAAAGGAGAACCAGGCTGATGCACTTATAAAGGCTCTACCGAGAGAAAGCTTTCATTCATGTATGTGGTTGATGGGTATGAGGAGTCTGGTGTAATGGGATGTAGCCTTGGAGCACCAAGGTGGAGATTGTTGAGTCTCAAGTGGTGCATCCAAGGCTTCAGGGGGCCAAGGTTTAGGTCTTGGTCCAGTCTATCATGGTTACACATGATGTATCTAGGGCTAGGAATAAGTTCGGGATGAGTCCTAGATGTTAGACTGAGTTTTGGTCAGCTGGACATTAGAGCCAGCTCGGTTCTAGTTCAAGTCGACTCTAATGGTTGGCACGGTAGGGCAGCAAGAAAATGTCTGTGAAGAGTCAACTCGATACTGCTGTGAGTCGGCTCGGTTGCTTCAAGTTGCTCGATTCTGTGAGAGTCGGCTCGGTTACACAGACAGGTAAACTAGTATTCTGGAATAGTCGACTCCAGGTCTGAGAGTCGAATCGTGGGTCCAGAGTGCTGTCTGCTACAAGGAGCTGACTCATGGGGTTCGAGCCGACTCAGATGACGGGATTCTTTGAATCACGTGTTGCCATGCTGGAAAGTTTTTGGGGGGTCTTGGTTTCATGTGATCGAGGAGTAGATATATGTACATGGGATGGTTAGTTGGTGGGAGAGGTCATTCTGTAACGGTCCAAGAAAATTGATCAAGTGAGAGAACCCTTATTTTCTTCCAGATCTTGTTCTTCCTCCTCTCCCTCTTCCCCTCACATTCTTCTCTACCAATCCATGGTTTGTTTGATCTTCATTTGACTTGAATCCTACCGCATCCTTGGTGGATCACTGGTAGAAGGTCTTCATGCACTTGGATCACTTCTACAGGGTGAGGTTTCACCGGATCTCTACTTCGACATTATATTCTATTCTGATTGGCTTTTGTCCTGGTGGGAGTTATTGGGAATTGTGTTCCAAAGCCAATCATCTAGGCTATAGATGGTTGTGCGACTCATGTATATGTATATGAATTATTAAATTGAATAAAAGGTTTATTCTGGTTATTCATCATATGGCATCTTCCTAATTGAACTCTTGTGTGATGATGTCCTTTGAGCTACCTTGTATATGATGTAAAGAAGATGCATCGTGTAGTTCATAAACTAGTTCGCGACCAAAGGATACACTATTTCAGGATGATGGTGTATCTAGAGTATGTCATTGATGTCATATCTGTTGGTTGTCCTCTTAACCAAGTAGCATGGAGATGCTGGTATGACATCAGATGTTGTGTTTGACACTTCACTGAACGTGACTCTCATGTGAGATTCTCTTTCTGTCGAAGAGAAATCTTGCATTAGAATGTGGATATGAATTATTCCTCTGACTTGATATTACTATGGCAGCTTGCAAGCAACTCACTATGCTTAGGTGCCAGACTATCAGGATTTCTAATCTAGTGATGGAAGGTTGCTGGGTATAGTCAAGTACTTATGTAGCAGTAGTAGGATCAAGATAGGATTGATCTCTCCAAATGGTTTGGATTGAATTCTTAATATGTCTCAATTGAGAAAGACCTTGGCTAGGGCATCCCTTGTAAGGAGTTACAAGAATTCTTTGTTTGAGACATATTGAGATGGACTGATTAGGGTTGGGCAGTTTAACCCTAAGCCATCCGGAGCATTAAGAGATTAAATGAATAAGTTCATTGCTATTTCATATTCGACAGGTTCATGTTGCTTTGCAACCTTCAACCTATCCAAATGCCAGGTGTCATTGCTAGATGGCATCTCTGGCTGGTACAAGAAATGTTCCCGTGTTATCGGTTTAATGTTTGAACCTATGGGATCACACACTGAGGGTTTTTTCTTGCTTTGTTGGCACGCGAACGATTGGAAATTGTTACAAACTAGTTTGACAAGAGTTGTCAAAACTGCTCGAGTCAACTCATTTGGATGAGTGGACTCAAGTCGAGTCGACTCGCTTGATGGACTGTAGAAATTTCTAAATGCTTCATTAATGCTTGCATTTGTTGTGGGCTTTAATGCTAGGAGTTCTGAGATCTTTATTCCTGCTATTGCTGAATCCCAAGGGGCTTATAACTCTCCTGAATTCCAAGGGACTCAAACTCCCCTTTTAATTTGTTCAGATTTGAATCTCAAATGTTGAACATTCAGGTTTGGTTTTGTATTTTCTATTCTAAATTCTGCTGGAAGAACAAGGAAGAAGATCAAGAGACTCTACTATCTTCTCGTGGTTAGAGCTCATACTTGATCTTTGAGAGACGATCAGAGAAGGGGTTTGAGTTTTGGGAGGGATCCTTTGGTGCATACCTTTTATTGAAGGTTTGGGATAGAGCATTGGGCTTTCTCAAGCATCTTCATTCCAGCACCACTGCAACAACAGTCCTTCAAGGAGTTGAAGTAGTCCGCATATCTTCAAGGAGTTGAAGGAAGGAGTCCTTGCTGCTGACATTATTTCCAAAAGGGCTAGCACCTTGAAGGAAGGAGAAGAAACTGCGCTATACGGTGTGAATCACCCGTTGAGGCGGGGCGCGTGTGCTTCTTACAGAGCAAAAGGATTTTCATAGGTTGGAGCTGCCCTTGGGATTGTGACTAAGAGCCAGGAATTTTGTTGCAACTTTTGGTGAATGTCACTAGGTATGTCTTTATTTTATGTATGACATAATTATCATTGCTGCATCATTGTGTGATTTCTAGAATGGTTCTATTTTTCATACAATGTTTGTAAAAAATATTTACATTACTCTATATGCATCTTGATCCTGGTTAGGGCTTGTGTTAATTAGATTATCATCTATAGATAAAATGGTTTTATCATTTTTTGCTACTGCATGCTTTTAGAAAAGTTTTAAAAAGCATGTGTCGCCCCTTAGAAACAGTTCCCTTATAGTATTTAAATGATAACACCTTGAAATTTTTTCATTTGTGATACTACTACATGGGCATTGGATATTGGAAGTCTTATAAATATTTGCAATTCATTGCAGGGACTTTAGGTTAGTAGAAGATTTGAAGACAATAAGAGATTCCTGAATGTTGGAGATGAAAGAGCTGTTCTAGTTCTAGCTTTAGGAATTATCAAGCTTGTATTTAGTGAAAAAATTATTGTTTTAAAAAATTGTCATTATTATCCTAGTTTTATGATGAATGTTATTTTTTTAGGCCTTTTGGCCAAGGGCAATTTTTATTTATCAATAAAAGGCAATTTTTGTGATATCATTTTGAATAATATTACAGCAATGCTTATACAATTAAAAAATAATATTTGTGTTTTATCACAGCCTATTAATGCAGTGTATAATTTGAGCAAACATCCTAGGATAGATAATATCAATGATACTTATCTTTGGCACTGTAGGCTAGGTTATATTAATAAGAATAGGATAAACAAACTAAGACAAGAAGGTCTCCTTGAGGTCAATGTTATGAATCATTACCAATCTAAGAATCTTGCCTTCTTGAAAAGATGACTAGGTCACCTTTTACTAGAAAAGATGAAAGAGCCACTGAGTTTTAAGTCTAGTACATGTTGATGTATGCATACCAATGAAAGTGCTAGGGGTGGTCATTTCTATTTCATTACATTTATAGATGACCTTTCAAGATTTGGTTATGTCTATCTTATGAGACAAATCTGAATCATTTGAAATGTTCAAACGATATTATAATGAGGTAGAGAAACAAACTAAAAATATATTAAAATGCTTCGATAAGATCAAGAAGTTACCTTAGCAGTGAGTTTCTGACTTATTTGGAGGAGAATGGTATTCTCTCTTAATGGACATTGTTGGCATAGAGTCCCTATTTCGGCCAGTCGGAGCTACTGGATTGTATGATCGCTCCCTGGTTTACCTGCAAAACAAATCCCTTGCCGGAGTTGCTTTGACGGGGGACACTCCGATGCCTAAGTCAGAGACGGGCTCCAGCCACAGAATGAGGAAGGCTTTGGAGAAGCAGAGGAAAAAGACTGAGATTTTTGGAGTATATTTTGCCTCTTACCTCGAGCATTCCCTCTTACCATTATTTATAAGGAGCCACCAGCCTACAGTTCCATTCTTCTTCCAGCGGTTACGGCGAGAAGTTATTTCCTTCCCCATGATTCACAGTCGTGGGTTGTCGTCGAACGGTTCCGGCCAGACCAGAGGCTTTTCAGCTAGAGTTACGTGCCATGATTATGTCCTGGAGATAGTCGATAGTAACCATTGGTTACCATTGCTTATCGTGCTTTGTAGTGATTTGAGATAGATCGTGGATCCATCTTCAAACTTTCCCCTCTTAGGGATATTCCCATAATTAGATCGTGAAAGTCTTCATCCTTGGATATTCTCTAGATAGATCGAAGGCATAGATCGAGGACTTAGTCCTTGTCAAAGGCCGGAGATCATGTCTTCGGCATGAATCGAAGAGCGTGTCTTCGGAGGTTAGTGAGGGTCATCCCTTAGATCAGGTTGGGGGTCTTGTCTTTATGAGCTGAAGGACTTGGTCTTCGATGAAGGCTGAAGATGAGATCCGAAGGCCTTGCCTTCGGGTGCTGTAGACCTGCAAAGAGCTTCGGCTTGCCCATTGGTTGCCTGGTTTTCCTGAATTTCTAAGTCCGAAGATGGTGGTTCGGAAGAAAGGTCTTCGACCAGCAAAACTGGTGGTCAGCTCGTACTTGGACTGAGATATCCCAACAGTTGCCCCCCTATTCTCAATTTTCGAAGCGAAGATTTGCCTCGAAGAGTGAGAGTATTAATGGTTTGTCGTTTTCCTTCTAAGGGATGGTGTAGTGGATGATCGTGAAATCTCTGATTGGACTGTCCATCATGACTGCCGGTTGATTTGAGAGTTAGGTTGTGGATAGCTGTCATTTCCTGATTGAGGTAAGAAAAAAGAGTGGGTAGCCCTGGGACCATCCCTTCTTTTTTCATTGCGTGATGGTTCAGCTAATATTTTGGTTGGGATTTGGATGGTTGTCGTGGTTCCTTCCTACCTATTGGATGATGAACGTGCTTCATCCTGGTCGTTGATCTAAATGGGTTATACCCTTTGGATTATTCTTTGTCAAATCAGCTTGGTGGGGCTTTAGGGCCTTTTGGTCTCTTTTTTGGGAAAGAGACAAGGTCCGGTTGAGGAAGCTTCTTCAACCTCACTTCATTCTTCACTCAGCCTTCCCTGTTCTTGACTATCAGTCTCTTCTGCAGGTAGAACCTTCCTTCTGCCTTTTTGCTCCATTCTTTTACCATGGCTGAATCTGTAGGGAGTCGAGGGGGACAAGTTGGACCTTCGGGGGCCGGTGATGTAATGAGTCTGAAGTCAGTTCCTAGTTTTGTTTCTCAGGAAAAGATGACTCATCTTCAGGAACGCTATCGCATTCCCGAGGGGTTTGCTTTCGTTCTTCCTGCATCTGAGGAACGGGTGAACAAACCTCCTCCCAGATACATGGCTGTGTATGAAGACCATTTGAAGGCAGGCCTTTGATTTCCCCTGCATTCTTTTTTCATCAAAATCTTTCGTCTGTACCAAGTGGTACCTGTGCAGTTGACTCTGAATAGCATTCAGAGCATCTGCAGATTCCTAGTTCTATACCGCATAGCTAACATAGAACCTAGGACCAACTTGTTCACTGCCCTTTTTATGCTCAAGAGGGATTTCCATGGTAGCGGATGATGGGTGATCGGTCCTCGACCAGGTTGCAAGATCATCAAGGACATGCCTAGTGCCATCCACGGGTGGAAACCCATCTTTGTTTTTGTGTTATCTATCGACCCGTGGGGCTTCAATAGTGATTGGAAAAAGCCGCGTTTAATCGCAAATGATGGAAAAATGGTTTTAGCGGCTGATTAGTCTGATTATGACCTTGACTGATTCGAAAATTGTCCCTATCCATGAGTTGTTGGAGGAGAGGAATCTCCATCTTGCAGGGATTAGCAAGTTCCCTGTGTTAGGTATAACGATGGAAATTTTCACCTCTTCCCTCCCATTCCTGTTGTTGTTCAGTCGACTCAAAAGAGTTTTTCTATTTGTAGGTGGCAGAATGAAGCCTAGCCTGAGCAGGCTTCGTCAAACTTCCGAAAAGAGGGTAGCTCAGGCCCCTCTTACAAGGTCAGTGGTTCGAAAGAAGGCCTGAAGAGATGGTCCTGAGGGAGATTGGGGAACTTCATCCTCCCGGGAAACCTCCGAGGAAGATGTGGTGCTGATGGTGGGGGCCTCGACAAGACCTCATCCAGTTGAAACTTCATCGATGGTTACTTCTCCAGCCCACACAAGGGAGAGTCCACCTCAGATGGCAGATGCGCCACTGTCTTGCCCCTACAGCTGATAGGGGCAAGGCACCGAAAGTCGAGGGAGAGTTTGTTCGTGATGCTTCTCTAGCTGGAAGCCATCCCATGAACTCTTCGGAGCTTTCCTTTACGGGGGGATTGTTTGTTCCCACCATGGCCAGGCAGGCACTGAAGAATACATTGTTGCCTCATGATTTGGCAGTTGTTCGAAGTCGAAGCCTTGCCAGAGTATCTGATTCTGCTTTTTCCTCCATGCAACAAGTTTGGTCTTGCTATATCCCCTTTGCTCTGAGAACTGTTCGGTTCATAACTTCATACTATCGATGTAGTTGGTCTATGACATCACCTTCATAGAGGAGGCCTGGGAAATGCTGACAGCCTCATCCATGGCCTCAAGGAGGATCTCCATACTGCTAGGGCCGAAAAAGAAGTGGTCGAAGAACTAAAGCAATCCATGGAAAACCAACTCGTTCACATGGACGCTGAGGTTCATGGATAGAGGGGCGAGCTAAAAAGTGCCCAGTTGATAATCGTGGAGCAAGGAGCAGGGTTGAGGAAGAGCAAAAAATGAGTCGAGTCCTTGGAACAATCTACCAAGGAGGGTTAAGAAAGAATGGAGAGTCTGACTAAGACAGCTGAGGAGGCTATCAAGAGGGCCAAAAAGGCAGTCCTGGAGTCTGAGGCGGCTAAGAGAGAGTCCGTGGCTATGAAAAAGCTGGCAAGTGATGCTGTAGCAGATTTTAGGAAGTCCTCACAGTTCCAGGAGGAGATGAATGAGGCAACCTTATACGGCTATCAGCATGGCTTCAATGATGGACTCGCCAAGGTCAGAGGGGCCTTTCCACACCTTGATCTTCCTGGCATCCCCACTTTCAACATAGTTGAAGAAGAAGAGGGGGAGGAGGAGGCCGAGGCCATAGAAGAGGCTGAAGAGATGTCAAGCCTGGGGGAGGAGATTCTGACCGTAGCCGGAGATGCGGGAATAATTTCGGTGCAGGCCAAAGAGGCCAAAAAAGTTGAATAGTTGCCATGCTTAGGAGAGGAGGCTCCAACCTCAGCCGAGGGTCTGGATGTGGTACCAACTCTAATCCCGACCCAGGAGGGGGCTCAGGTTGAGGAGGAAGTCCAAGCTGAAGGTTCTCCGGTCCCAGCCCAAGTCGATGAAATCCTTTCTATGTATATTGACAAACTGCTTCAATCCTACGGTGTTGGGTCTCCTTCAACTGGTGTTGAGTGATCTAAGTAGTTTTAGGCATTGCTTTTTCTTTTTACATTCCTCTGAAATGTAATTGACAACCTCTTGAAATATAACTTTTTGAACTACAAAGTAGCGTTCTCTTATGTCTTATTTTTGGATATAGCTTGAATAAGGTCATCGGCTTAGTATGTGGTTCGAGCTTCACTACTCTCTCTTTTGTTCAGTTGAATGGCTGTGGCCGAAGACCGTTTGGTTGGTGGTTGATGAAGACAAACTCTGGAGCAAGTCGGGATGCCATTGCTGAAGACCATCTACGATCAACCATGACGTCACCTTCCTTTCATAATTAAACTGTCCATCAAGGGATTGACATGATGGACAGGTGTCATTTTCCTGTTGACCAGTGATTAAGGAACCTTGATCGTGATTCTCGTTGCTCGTGCTGAGTGTGTCGATATTTGAATGGTCACGTTTTCTTTCACCTTAGGTGCCGCCAAATCTCTCATTTTCGAAATGGAGCCATTAATGCTATTACCGCACGATGGGGATTCCTCCAGATTCGAAGCACCAGCAGCTGCCATCCCAAGAATAGCTCTCAAGCGGTCTTCTGGGATCTCGAAGCATCGCTTGGACATGTGGTGCTCTTTGGTGTGGCTGGGAAAGGACGTGGAGCATGTTTCCCAGTGTCCAGTCGTGGGTACAGGGTCCTTATAAATGGGACCTTGTCCTCTGCTGTCAAAGGTCATCACCCTCTCAGACTTCCTCTTTGAAGACTCCTTTTTCTTTTAGAGCTTCAGTCAAAATGAAGTTCATCATCTCCGAGCTTTGAAGGGCGGCAAAGAAGAGAGCCATCGATACCGGAGACAGGGGGAGCCCAAGATTCCTTGGGTTGAGGGACAACGATGACCCCATCGTTGATCGTTTGGGGAGAAAGGTCCGTGTCCTGGAGGCTCAACTGAAGGAGGCCAGGGCCCTGGTCGAGGTGGCCGTCACGGAGGTGGAGGAGGCCAAGAAGAAGGTGGTGGATGCCATCTTGGACTTCAAGGCATCTTCTGCTTTCAAAGAGGAAGTCACCGAGGCAGCTTTGGATTCTTATCACCAAGGGTTCCGGGAATGTAGGGGTAAGGCCTTCAAGTTTTGTGACTTGAAGGGTCTTGACAACATCAAGCCCTATGTTCCCTTCCCTAGACATGAATTTGACTCTGATTTCGAGGAGGAATCAGATTCTGATCCGGACAGGAACCCTGGGGCCCCTTCATCCTCCTTCCAAGACTCCTCCCGTTGGCATGGGAAAGGGCCGGCGGGTGGTTAATAGATGTGCTTTCCAATTCCCTGCAATCCTTTTTCTTTTCTCTCTTTATGAGAGTTTCTTTCTTTTTTTTTTTGTAAAAAAATTAGAAAGGAATATCTTAACTTTTCTTACCTTCTCCCATGGCTCCTTTGTGATTTGTCGCATTATGGTATGTCGAGAGTGTAGACTTCTCGGACCACTTGTGATCTACAAAGAAGAGGTAAGATCGGCTGGGTCGTCCCAAGAGTGTTTGTTATTGACAGGAAGGACGACATAGGTCCGTTCAAGCACATTTTCGGATTTACTGTAGGGTAAGGCATCTACGCCATCCCTGTGCATTTTTGTCATGATCAAGATAGGCTGTTCTGGCCCGCCCTGACGCGTCTTCAGATTTACCGTAGGGTAGGCTGTGAAAACCATCCCTGCACCTTTTTTAGTGTAAGGTAGGCAGGTTAGGCCCGCCCCGACATGTCTTCGCATTTTCCGTAGGGTAGGTCATTTGAACCATCCCTGTGCCTTTGATCTTCTTGGTGGTCCGATGGGGCCATCCGTTGCGCTCGTCAGACATGCCGAAAAGTGAGTGGATCAGACTCTCCTTTGTACCATTGGCCTATTCCTTATATCGCGCCATTTAAGCCGTTGTCATTTTGTTGATGTAACAGGCCATTCAGAGTTGGGCAAATTTGCACAAGAAATGTAGGGGTTTGTTTATTGATAGTATTTGCGAAGATTTTGTACATTACATGGCCGGGACATAATTTTCCCCTCTAAGGTCTTGAGCATACGTTCCTGGACGTATGACCTCTTCAATCTGGTATGGACCTTCTCTGTAGGGAGAAAGTTTGCCCTATTCCACTAGCCTAGATACTTCTGCCTTTCGCAACACCATGTCCCCTGTGTGAAAGATTTGCTCCTTTACTCTAGAATTGTAATATTTGGCGACCTTTTGCTGGTACATCACCATTCTTATCTGGGCCTGAAGCTTGGTGCTTGGCAGCAAATCCAGGTCGATCCTTCTGCGATCAAAATTTTCAAGCTCTTTGTAGTTGTCGATTCTTAAGGACTGGAGGGAGACTTCAATAGGAAGAACAGCTTCGGTACCTTATGCCAGGTTGAACGGAGATTCACCGGTGGCCGTCCTTGGGGTAGTTCGGTATGCCCAGAGGATGGAGGTTAGCTCTTCGGCCCAAAGTCCTTTGGCGGCATTCAACCTTGTCTTCAAGCCATGGAGAATGGTCCGATTAGTTACCTCAGCCTCTCTCCGTTGGACTGTGGATGGGCAACAGAAGTCAGCCGGTGTCGAACATGGTACCGAGCATAGAAGTCCTTAAACTTCGGATTATCGAACTATCTTCCGTTGTCCATGATTATTGCATGCAGAATCCTGAATCGAAAGATGATGGAATTTTTAACAAAATTCTCAACTTTGCCTTCCGTGATTTGGGCTAATGGTTCGGCTTCGATCCACTTTGTAAAGTAGTCGATGGCTACAAGGAAAAACTTCCTCTGTCCAGAGGCAGGCAAAAATAGACAAAGAATATCCATCCCCCATTGGACAAAAGGTCAAGGGGGTGTCAGCTGAGTCAAGGGGCTGTCAGCTGAGTCAAGTGACTTGCAGGTTGCCTCTGAATGTTGGCATACCTTTGGCACTGGTCACATCTTCGTACGAAGTCAGCCGAGTCCTTCTAGATGGAGGGCCAATAATATCATTGTCGAATGATCTTGTATGCTAAAGACCTACCCCCTAAGTGATCACCGCATATGCTCTCGTAGACCTCTCTCAGGGCATAATCCGCATCTGTCGACGATCCTAAGCACTTTAGTAGATGTTGAGAGAATGATCTTTTGTAGAGGGTTCTATCCAAGATAACATATTGGGATGCTATCCAATGGATCTTTTTGGCCTCTGCTTTGTCTTATGGTAGCCTACCCTCATTTAAGAACTTGATGATGGGATCCATCCAGCTTGGCTCGGCATTAATCTGGTGCACCTCCATACCTCCTCGGCTATACTTCGAGTTTCAAGATGTTCAACAAAGGTGCATTCGAGAGATTCTGGGGTTGTAGTAGCAAGTCGAGACAATGCATCTGCCCGGGAGTTCTCTGATCGAGGGACATGAATAATCTCGAAATGCTCCAGTTGAGAAGATAAAACTCGTACTTTCTCCAGGTACTGCACCATGGCAGGGTCCCTGGCTTCGTATTCTTCTTTAACTTGATTCACAACCAATTAGGAGTCTAAAAAAGCCCGGTGTCACTGAACTCCCAAACTCTTGGCGATCCGAAGTCTGGTAAGCAGAGTTTCGTATTCGGCTTGGTTGTTAGAAGCATGGAAGGAGAACCGAAGTGCATACTCTACAGTATGGCTATCAAGTTCAGCCAGTATAAGACCGGCTCCACATCCAGTGGCATTGGAAGCTCCATCCACATGGAGCACCCAAATGGATTCCGTATCCTTTGAAATTCCCTCTTCTGCTGAAGGTACTTCATCTTCAGACCTCCAGGTGCACTTAGCCAGGAAATCTGAAAGCACCTGGGCCTTCATAGTCGATCGGGGCTGAAAGCTGATATCGAATTTGTTTAGCTTTACAGCCCACTTGGCTAGATGTTAGGGGATCGGAGAACGACCTTGAGGGGTTGATCAGTCAGCACCACGATGGCGTGGGCATGAAAATATGGCCGTAGTTGCTTTGCTACAATCACCAGGGAGTAGATCAGCTTCTACATTTTCGCATACCTTGTCTCGGCATCATGCAGAACTTTGCTGATGTAATAGATCAGCTTGTGGGAGCCGTCTTCATCTCTTCGAACAAGAACCGAACTGATCGCTTCATCTGAAGCGGAGAAGTATAAGTAAAGCAACTCGCCTTCTTGAGGTTTGGAAAGCAGAGGCAAGGTCTCTAAATACTTCTTCAACTCTTCAAAGGTAGTATGACAGTCTTCAGACCATTCAAAGTCCCTTGACTATCGAAGCACCTTGAAAAATGGAAGACACTTCTTGGCTGAGCGAGAAAAGAACCTGCTTAGGGATGCAATTCTCCCTATTAGCTGCTGGACTTCTTTCTTGCAGGAGGGATGCCTCATATGTTTTAGGGCCTGGATCTTCTCAGGATTTGCCTCTATCGCTTGGTAACGAGGAAACCCAGAAACTTGCCCGAAGTGACCCCAAAGGCACACTTAGTCGGATTCAGCTTCATGCGGTTGCATCGCAGATCACTAAATGATTCCTCCAGGTCTTGGATGTTATCTTTTTGGAGGAAGCTTTTGACAATCATATCATCGACATAGGCCTCCATGTTCCTTCCCAGTTGCTCCTCGAATACTTTATTGATCAATCTTTGAAATGTCGCTCCAGCATTTTTGAGCCTAAATAGCATCATCTTGTAGCAGTACAGACCTTTGTTGGTGACAAAGGCCATCTTCTCCTTATCTTGGGGATCCATTCGGATCTGATTATAGCCAGAGAAAGCATCTATGAAGGTTAGTAGTTGGTCCTCGGCGGTGGCGTCGACCAGCTAATCAATTTTTAGGAGAGGGAAGCTATCTTTTGGGCAAGCCTTATTGAGGTCTGTGTAATCGATGCAGATCCTTCACTTGGCATTAGCTTTTCTAACCATTACTACATTGGCCAACCATTCGGGGTAGTGGGCCTCTTGGATGAACCCCGCCTTAAGGAGCTTGCTTACTTCCTCATATTGCTTTCTATCTTTCAGGGGCAAAGCTTCTCTTTTTTTGTCGGACCGGTTTATACCCGGGGGTAACTTCTAGTCGATGAGTGATTACTTTGATGGAAATCCCTTGGCATGTCCGAAGCTGACCAGGAAAAGACATCGGCATTATCTCTGAGGAAGCGGATCAGCTCTGTTTTGGTTTTTTCATCAAGCATACTCTCGATCTGCATGACTTTGGTGGGGTCCTCTTTCGTCAAGGATACCAGGACAGTTCTTTCCATGGGTTCACCAGAATCTGTAGTTGGGTCCCTCAGATCCAATTGATCCAGGGTTGCAGAATCATTGGAGTGCTTATCTTGAATCATTAGGCACTGTCGTGCCGCTCTCTGATCTCCTCTAACTTCTCGACACCATTCCTGGTGGGGAAGCATACCAAGAGATAATAAGAAGACACTACAGTTCGGAACTTGTTTAAGGCAGGCCACCCCAAAATAATGTTGTAAGCCGAGGGGGTTTGGACTACCGTGAAATTGATCGGTAGTGTCTTTTGTCAAGGTTCGGTGCCAAGGGTTACAGGCAATACTATTTTTCTCTCGGCATCAACTTGATTACCCCCGAAGCTAGTGAGTGATATAGGGGACCTCCGTAGTCGATGTCTAGGCAAACACATCTTAGAGAATGCATCGTAGATCAAGACATCAATCGAACTTTCATTATCAACTAGGATCCGTTGTACATCATAGTTGGCCACAACGACCGAGATTACAATAGGGTCATCATGCGGGATCCGAACTCTCGCAAGGTCATCATTGGAGAAGAGAATAGCGTTGTTGTCCTTGAGTCGCTTCGGGACATCATCTTCGTCTCTTCTCCAGTTGGTAGGTCGATGTATCATCCCCACGCCTTCGTTGGTGGGCCTTTAGTTCGGCAATTTGGCCTCTTCAGGAGTTGGTTGGGGAATAGCAACTTTTGACCGAGGACCTTGGCGACCAATATGCCACCCCAGATATCTTCTTTTGATAAGATCCTCAATTGTATCTCTTAGTTGGATGCATTCTTCAGTATTGTGGCCGTGGTCCTGGTGGAATCGGTAATATTTGTTCCTATTCCTTACAGAAGAGGATGCCTTCATGAGACGGGGCAGCTGGAGAAAGTTTTCTTTCTCTATCTCTATAAGGATTTTTTCTCGAGGGAGGTTGAGGGGGGTGTAGGAGTTGAATCTTCCACCCGATGCTTTGGGTCTGGGGGACTCCTTCGGCGGTCAGTATACTTGTTGTTGTTGGAGATTGGGTGACCTTGTCCCCTATTGTTTTTCTTTTTTGAAGGGGGCTTTCTTTCGATTAGTCATCGGTTCATCGCCTGCTCTTCAGCATCGACGTATTTCTGAGCTCTCATGAGCAGCTCAACATAGCTTTTGGAAACTTCTTATCCAGGAAAAAGGTGAGCCTGGATATATAAAGTCCCTTCTTCAGTGCAAACATGGCCATGTGCTCGTTGAGATCGAGGATCTCGAGCATGGCCACATTAAATCTGGAGATGTAATCTCGCAGACTTTCTCCTTCATTCTGGTGAAGGATGAACAGTGTATCCGTATTTCGGGGGGTCTTGCGACAAGTCCTGAAATGCAAGACAAACAATTTTTTTAACTCGGAGAAGGAATCGATGGTACCTAGGTGCAAGCTCCAGTACCACATCCGAGCAGCTTTCTTCAAGGTGGCTGGGAACGCGAGGCAGTACATCATGTCCAAAGCTCCTTGGATCATCATATGGGATTTGAAACGTCCATGTGGTCGAAAGGATCGGAGGTGCCATCGTAGGGTTCCATCTGGGGAACCTTGAAGTGCCGAGGGATGACTTTGGCTATGATGCGGTCAGTGTAGGGAGGGTGCAGATCGCACACCGCTAAGTTGCTGTGCTCTCTCTGCTCCCTGATTCTCGCCATTTCTGACTCGATGGCCTTAAACTGTCCATCGTAATTAGGGAGAACCTGGTTCGGCGCTTTCTCTACGGGGGTAGAGCTCTCAGATGAAGGTGAGGAGGTTTGCCTAGGTCTCTTCCCCCTTTGTGGGGAATTAGCAGGCCTAGGTATTTCTAAATTTTAGCCTTCGAGAGAGGGCCGAAGATGAGAGGAGAGATGTGTGGACCCCTCTCGAGGGGCTCTCTTCCTCCATGGGCGTAAGCTGTGTCTGGAGGTGGTTGGCAGAGGCCCCACCTGGAAAGCTCTGCATTGGAAGTCCTAAATTATCGCCATGAGATTAGTGACTTGGTTCAGGAGGGCTACAAACTGCTACCGTTCCATGACCATGGTGGGAGGTGGAACCTCGTTCTGAACCGATGCTCCTTTACCCTAGGATGGAGCATGACTTCAGCTAGTTGAGGTGATCTGAGTCTTCTCTCTTACCATTAGAAATTTTGTATTTCCCATTTTTAGGGAGGGGAGCTTAGTAACAGAGAGTTGCCGCCCCTTCTATAAGGGTTTTGGTGTCCAGGGCGGAAGCGTGGATTTCAAAAATTTATTATGAAACCACTACCAAACCCTTAACCCAAGACCTCCTTACTAGGAATTAAAACATACAAACATGCATATATAATATAAACTAGAGTTTAGGCACCAACCTGAAATGCTAGTATCCAATCCGATGAAGAAAATCCTGATTCAGCCTTCTTCTCCACCAGGCGCCCAAACGTTCACCCTCCAACGGTGATCCACACGAAACTCGGACCAAGGAAGAACTCCTTCTTCAAGTTGCTTGGAGAAGTAGAACTCTTTCGACAGCCTTTGGTCTATTGACCACTATAGGACACCCTGTCCTACAGTAGGGTGCTAAAGACACTCTCCTAAATAACTCTTAGTTTTAGGACAACCCTCCTCTAGGATCCCTTAGGCTTATGTCCTAAAACAAAGCCTTGTCCTAGTAGAAAAGACCTTGTCTTAACAAGACAAGTCTTGTCTTAAAGAAAGGAGGGAGAGAGAGACACTCAGAATAGTACTTCGGTGGAATTCTTCATTATCAAACTCATTTCATCACCCCCTATTTATAGATACAAGAAGGATGCATGATATGTCCTCCCATCAACTTATCAGATATGATTTTTCAAGACCGAAGAGAAGTTATCTGCTTGAAAAATCATATCTAATAAGCCCATTCATGCATCGAAGGCCATATTCACATCCCTTCTTTTATCTAGACGAATTCTCACTTGGCACATGTCAATTACCGGTCCCTAGGAAGCCAAGAGGTGCCTCTTCAATCTTCAAACATCGGAGATTATGAAGAGTTATGATAGTAGAAGGACTCTCCATCAGAACCGCGCGCCACATGAAGAGTTGCGACTCTTCATGCACCGCACGTGCCATCCTTCTTCCATGCAAATTTCAAAAAATGTTGACCAGTCAAAACATAGGCAATATGGGTGTCATTGGAAAGAGCATAAAATTTTCTTTCTGTCCATATAAATTATATTCAAATCAGAGATCTATAGTTCATTCTGTGCCCTTTTGAAGTTAAGGTATCATTTAGGTACTAAGAGTCCCATTCCATTGGGACTCTTCATGTATGGCACCTAAAATGCCCTTAAATCTAAATTAAAATCAGGTTTAGCACTGATTAGGCTAGCCCCACTTATGACTCAACCTAATATATGTTTTCCATAATTAGGTTAGCCCAATTAGCAAGAAACCGGACCCAATCCAATTGGGTTAGGAATTTGGTTAGCCTACATATGCTAGTACGTAATCCGGCTAACCAATTAGGATCCTATGACCCTAATTAAATCATGAATGACTTCCTTGGCCAAGTCTCTATTGTGTGTGACCCATTGGGTTTCACATCTAGCCAGCAGTAGGTTTAGGTTTGAGCTGATTCGATCCGATCGAACCCGATTGACCTAATTAGGTCAAATTGGCTCATCTAATTGTCCGTTCGAATCACACATCGAATTGACTCATGAAACCAAATCAATTGGTTCATGAAGACCTACAAGACAAGATTGACATCTAGCAACGTGTCATGCCTACCCGAAAGATGAGGAATTTTGGTGGATTTACCAAAATACCCTTCATTGGTGAG
Organism: Areca catechu; assembly: GCA_021397845.1. Lineage (NCBI taxonomy): Eukaryota > Viridiplantae > Streptophyta > Magnoliopsida > Arecales > Arecaceae > Areca > Areca catechu. The sequence continues at coordinate 122,022,916 of CM038043.1, forward strand.
TTACCGGGCAATTCAGTCCTTCGATATACTTGCACCCTGAATATGACTATGGATATAGATACTTGTCAAATCCAATTTCATATTCATTCCTTGCTCAATTTGATAATGATGATTCATTAATGAACCATTAGAAACTATTTCTAATGTTCATACTTTGATCAAAGATTTCCCGAATCTTCATTTGATTGAAATCATCTGGATGCGCTTCCCTTTTACTAGGGTTGATCGATTCCTTTTTGACCTACTCACAACCTCCATATGCAATCCACCATACCCAGTATCACCCCATGCATGATTCAGTGTCATGACTGAGTGTTAACCAAAGTATGGATTCATGCATACAAGGTACCATGGCAGTCTCAGGTCAAAGGACCACATGCAACTACTCCCACTATGAGAACTATCTATTGACAAACAGATAAGGTTCCATTAGATGTTCTCAAGCTGGACCCATTCAGTGAACTCATTCTCTAATGAGCACCCACATCCTAGTATTAATGTCAAACACAAGTAACTGTGAGATCAATCACTCTCTTCACCAAGCATACATAGGATATGCTGGTCTTACCGGAAACATTGATCCCCTACTCAATATCCCATCGACCTATATTCTAGATTAGAGTTTTAAGGCTTTAGGTCTCACTGGTTCCTTCTCATCATAACCCTAGAACCATAGCCCTAATCTATAGGATTCATCATATCTTAATAAAGTTAATAAGACACAACGTATGATGAAAATAAAATGCCTTTATTAATTGATAATGTCAATACACTGGTTTGAGATACAAAAGAAAATCCCATCGAAATACAACATTTTGATTGGCCTTTAAGGCAGAATCCTTTCAATCTCCCAATTGCACTAAAGCCAATCACCTTTAAATTTGAACCCCATACAATCGAGGTGGCAATCAAACTCCCGCTGTGGTAGAGCCTTAGTAACGGGTCTGCTATGTTGTTCTTCTTTCTACTCTTTTAATGCAGACTTCTTGTCTTTCAACAATCTCTCGAACGAGATGGAAGCGTCTTAGAATGTGCTTTGATTTATGATGAGCTCTAGGTTCCTTAGCTTGAGTCTAGGTTCCTTAGCTTGAGCGACGGCTCCAGTATTATCACATTAAAGTGGTACTGGACCTTCAATCTCCGGAACAACGCCCAACTCTAAGATGAACTTCTTCGTCCAGACAGCTTCCTTGGCAGCTTCACTAACAGCAATGTATCTGCCTTAATTATTGAGTCAACTACAGTCTGCTGTTTAGAACTCTTCAGCATACTGCTCCTCCATTTAGGGAAAAAACTTACCCTGAAATAGATTTGCTATCATCTGGATCTGATTGAGAACTAGAATCTGAATAAGCTTCCAGTTTAAGATCTGATCCTCCGTATATCAGAAAAATATCCTTAGTCCTTCTCAAGTACTTAAGAATATTTTTCACATCCTTCCAGTTATCCTCTCCTGGAGTATATTTCAGATCTCATGGCTTCCAGCCATCTATCTGAGTCCCTACTCATGACAACATCCGTATAGGTTAGAGGCTCATCATTTTCAATGATCCGGGCTTCATTATTTTCAATAATGAACCCATACCTCTCAGGTGCATGACGCACCCTATTAGACCTATGGATAGGAGTGGTGTGTTCTAGTTCTATACTAACTATGTTATCATTTGGTTGAGATGTATCTATTTGTTGAACTTCTTCAAGTTCAATATTTCTCCCACTGTCCTTTTGTAGGATGAACTCTTTCTCCAGAAAAGTGGCATGCCTACTGAAAAAAACTTTTTGTTCAGTAGGGTGATAGAACAGATATCCTATACTATCTTTAGGATATCCTACAAATAGACACTTATCTGCTCTAGCATCCAGCTTATGTCCAAAATTTCTTTTGAGATATGCTGGACATCCCCATATCTTAAGACACTTAAGATTGGGTTTCTTACCCCTCCATATCTCATATGGAGTGCTAGAGACAGATTTAGATGGTACTTTATTTAAGATATTAGCCGTGGTTTCCAGGGCATATCCCCATAAGGAAACAGGTAACTCTGTGAAACACATTATGGACCGTACCATATCTAATAAGGTACGGTTCCTCCTTTCAGCAACACCATTTAATTATGGTGTGTAAGGAGGGGTCCATTTAGAGATAATCCCCTTTTCTTTAAGGTGATCGAGAAACTCGGTTGATAAGTATTCACCTCCTCGATCTGATCGAAGGATTTTAATATTTTTCCCCGTTTGTTTCTCTATCATACTTTGATACTTTAAAAATTTATCAAAGGCTTCAGACTTATGTTTCATAAGATACACAAATCCGTACCTTAAAAAATCATCAGTAAATGTGATGAAATAAGAGTATCCACCCTTGGCCTGAGTTGTCATAGGCCCACATACATCTATATGTATGAGTCTTAATAACACAGTTGTCCTTTCTCTATGTCCACTAAATGGAGTCTTGGCCATTTTACCCATGAGACATGATTCACAAGTTCCTAATGATTCATAATCATAAAGATTAAGGAAATTTTCCTTGTATAACTTGCTAATCCTAGTCTCACTAATATGTCCAAGCCGACAGTGCCAGAGTAAAGTATTATTTACATCATCTCTCTTTCGTTTGTTACTTACATGAAGTATATTGTCATTAGTGGATAGAGTTAAAAGACCATTGCAAAATATGCCACAACATATAATTTCATTAGAAAAGCTGATTGAGCAACCATTGCTCATCACATTCATAGTATAACCTTGTCTAAGTAATAAGGGTACAAATACGATATTTCTAATGACCTTAGGCATATAGTAACAATCTCTCAGCTCTAAAATCTTCCTCGAAGGTAACTTCAAGATATAAGTCCCTACGGCCTCTGCTTGGATGGACTCTCCTCCAGCACTATAGAGCTCGAAGTCTCCTTCCTTCAATACTCTAAGCCTCTGCAGCCCCTGCAATGATTTGCAGATATTATGACCACAGGCAGTATCCAATACCCAAGTATTTGAAATGGAAGAATCCAATGACAAAATAGTATGAACTTCTTTCATACCTTTTGGTGCACGGATGATGCACCAGGCTTCACACCTGCAAGGTAAGCCTTGCAGTTCCTCTTCTAATGACCCGGCTTGCCACAGTGAAAGCAGGTCATCTGTCTGGAGGCCTTCTTTCCTTTCTTCTACTTGATGCCCCTTTTTGGGTTCAATCTCCTCTTGGAACCCTTTCTGCCTGACTTTTTCTTGTTGATCCCAGCCACAAGAAGAAGTGGAGCCTTATTTTTCTTTAAATGGCTCTCTGCTGTTCTTAATATGTTTAACAGCTCAGGCAAGAAAGTGTTAAGTTTGTTCATATGATAATTAAGAACAAACTATGAAAATGACTCCGGGAGTGACTGCAGGATCAAATCATGATTCAACTCCCCATCCATAACAAAACCCAATTGACCTAATCGAGTGATCAAGTCAATAACCATCAGTACATGGTCTTGTACAGATGTACCTTCTGTCATTATCACATGGAACAATTGCTTAGATATCTTATATCTAGTAGTTTGACTATGTTCTCCATATAGCTCTTTTAGATTGAGCAGTATCGAGTTAGTGTCCATGCTATCATGTTGCCTCTGCAACTCATTGGTCATAAAGGCAAGCATGATACATTTGACAGTGAGTTATTTTGCCACATCTTGTATGTGGTCTTTTTCTCTTGCGAGGCATCCTCTCCTAAAGGTTCCAAGGTAGGGGTATCAAGAATGTAAGAAAGTTTTTCATGGCTGAGTACTCTCTTTTGGTTTCTCAACCAGTCAACATAGTTCGGTCCAGTCAATTTATTGGCATCAAGTATACTACGGAGTGAGAGTGAAGAGGCCATTTAATCTACATTAACAAAGAACATAACATAAGCAAACAACCAAAGTTGACAAAACATAATTAAATTAGGACTTTAACTTTATTATGTCTCTTACTATTTTATCAAGCATCATAACCCTCTATATGATGATTGAGAAACCCTAATTGGTTTTCTTAGTGGGGTTGAGATCCTAATTCTTTATAAAAGACCTTGTATGTACACAACAAATCTTTTATAAGTTCAAAGGTAGGAAAACTCTTTCCAATTGTATCTTATACAATTCTCAACAAAACCTGGCCTCTAAAATATTAATAGCCTTGTGTGTGCACAACAAACTATAATATTTTTAGTTAAGTAAGACCCTTCATTCCTTTATAGTCATGATTGTAATAATAATACCCTTGTGTGTTCACAACAAAGTATTATATTAAATCATGCCATAAGCATCAAATGCACCAGGCCAAAATTATGTTAGTTATCATAATAGGCCTTGTGTGTACACAACAAACCTAATACGGATCATAACATAATAATGACCTAGCATGAAGGAAAGACTAATGTAGTGAATATTACACTAAGCATATCAATCAAGAATTAAGTTAATCTTATCAGCCAGGTAAGTGGGAGAGTAGTGGGAGTCCCCCCGTTACTTTCCTAGACACCAATAAAAATTGGCCAGGTCAGTCAACGGAACTAATTAAAAACCACGTCCTCTTTACCGATCATGAACCACTTTTCCTAGACACCGAATGATCAACTAATCATCTTGATTATTTTTCTTTTGGTATATGACACTACAACTTAATATAATTTTAATAGAGGGCAATTCAAACAGAAGTACATTCAAATATAATATTACCATTCATCAATCATGCATCATATATCATTTTATAATGTGCCAAGTGTGTCATCATACTAGGACAACCATCTACCACATAATGGATCCACCACTATGCTAGGGCAACCTTATTTTAGTATGATGACTAGAAAGCTAAACATACTATATCGATTAAGGTTTAAGTGAAAACTCTAACCAGTGACATACATATATGCATAAACATATCAATCATATGTAACTTTAAACTTTTGTAGAGTCCTACAAAATTGGGTAACTTCAAATTGTGTAGAGTCCTACAAAAATGGGCAACCTCAAGAGTCCTACAAAATTGGACAACTTCAAATTTTGTATAGTCCTACCAAAATGGGCAACCTCAAGAGTCCTACAAAATTGGGCAACTTCAAATTTTGTAGAGTCCTACCAAAATGGGCAACCTCAAGAGTCCTACAAAATTGGGCAACCTCAAGAGTCCTACAAAATTGGGCAACTTCAAATTTTGTAAAGTCCTACCAAAATAGACAACCTCAAGAGTCCTACAAAATTGGGCAACTTCAAATTTTGTATGATATAGCCCTAATAAGGTTGCTCTGATACCACTATAAGGGTTTTGGTGACCAGGGCGGAAGCATGGATTTCAAAAATTTATTATGAAACCACTACCAAATCCTTAACCCAAGACCTCCTTACTATGAATTAAAACATACAAACATGCATATATATTATAAAATAGAGTTTAGGCACCAACATGAACCGCTAGTATCCAATCCGACGAAGAAAATCTTGATTCAGCCTTCTTCTCCACCAGGCGCCCAAACGTTCGCCCCCAACGGTGATCCACACGAAACTCGAACCAAGGAAGAACTCCTTCAAGTTGCTTGGAGAAGTGGAACTCTTTCGACAGCCTTTGGTCTATTGACCACTGTAGGATACCCTGTCCTACTGTAGGGCACTAAAGACACTCTCCTAAATCACTCTTGGTTTTAGGACAACCCTCCTCTAGGACCCCTTAGGCTTATGTCCTAAAACAAAGCCTTTTCCTAGTAGAAAAGACCTTGTCTTAACAAGACAAGTCTTGTCTTAAAGAAAGAAGGAGGGAGAGAGAGACACTCAGAATAGTACTTCATATCAGACTCATTTCACCGCCCACAATTTATAGATACAAGAGGGGCGTGTGATATATCCTCCCATCAACTTATCAGATATGATTTTTCAAGACAAAAGAGAAGTTATCTGGCTTGAAAAATCATATCTAATAAGCTCATTCATGCACCGAAGGCCTTATTCACATCCCTTCTTTTATCTGGATGAATTCTCACTTGCCACAGGTCAATTACCGGTCCCTAGGAAGCTAAGAGGTGCCTCTTCAATCTTCAAACATCAGAGATTATGAAGAGTCCTGATAGCAAAAGGACTCTCCATCAGAACCGCGCGCCACATGAAGAGTTGCGACTCTTCATGCACCGCGCACACCATCCTTCTTCCATGCAAATTTCAAAAAATGTTGATCAGTCAAAATATAGGCAATATGGGTGTCATTGGAAAGATCATAAAATTTACTTTCTAACCATATAAATTATATTCAAATCAGAGATCTATAGCTCATTCTGTGCCCTTTTGAAGTTAAGGCATCATTTAGGTACAAAGAGTCCCATGCCATTGGGACTCTTCATGTATGGCACCTAAAATGCCCTTAAATCCAAATAAAAATTAGATTTAGCTTTGATTAGGCTAGCCCCACTTAGGACTCAACCTAATTTAGTTTTTTCATAATTAGGTTAGCCCAATTAGCAAGAAACCGGACCCAATCAAATTGGGTTAGGAATTTGGTTAGCCTACATATGCTAGTATGTAATCCGGCTAACCAATTAGGATCCTATAGCCCTAATTAAATCATGAATGACTTCCTTGGCCAAGTCAATTTTGTGTGTGACCCATTGGGTTCCACATCTAGCCAGCAGTAGGTTTAGGTTTTAGCTGATTCGATCCAATCGAACCCGATTGACCTAATTAGGTCAAATTAGCTCACCTAATTGTCCAATTCGAATCACACATCGAATTGACTCATGAAACCAAATCAATTGGTTCATGAAGACCTACAAGACAAGATTGACATATAGCAATGTGTCATGCCTACCCGGAAGATGAGGAATTTTGGTGGATTTACCAAAATACCCTTCAGTGGTGAGATATCGGGCAATTCAGTCCTTCGATCTACTTGCACCCTGAATATGACTATGGATATAGATACTTGTCAAATCCAATTTCATATTCATTCCTTGCTCAATCTGATAATGATGATTCATTAATGAACCATTAGAAACTATTTCTAATGTTCACACTTTGAACAAAGATTTTTCGAATCTTCATTTGATTGAAATCATCTGGATGGGCCTCCCTCTTACTAGGACTGATCGATTCCTTTTTGACCTACTCACAACCTCCATATGCAATCCACCATACCCAGTATCACCCCATGCATGACTCAGTGTCATGATTGAGTGTGAACCAAAATATGGATTCATGCATACAAGGTACCATGGCAGTCTCAGGTCAAAGGACCACATGCACTACTCCCACTATGAGAACTATCTATTGACAAATAGATAAGGTTCCATTAGATGTTCTCAAGCTGGATCCATTCAATGAACTCATTCTCTAATGAGTACCCATATTAGGGTATTAGTGCCAAACACAAGTGACTGTGAGATCAGTCACCCTCTTCACCAAGCATACATAGGATGTGCTGGTCTTACCGAAAACATTGATCCCCTACTCAATATCCCATCGACAAGAAATATTCTAGATTAGGGTTTTAAGGCTTTAGGTCTCACTGGTATGATCTCATCATAACCCTAGAACCATAACCCTAATCTATGGGGTTCATCATATCTTAATAAAGTTAATAAGACAGCGTATGATGAAAATAAAATACCTTTATTAATTGATAATGTCAATACACTAGTTTGGGATACAAAAGAAAATCCCATCGAAATACAACATTTTGATTGACCTTTAGGGCATAACCTTTCACCTTCCTGGCGCTCCAAGCTATTGGCGTAGAGTCCCTATTCCGGCTGGTCAGAGCTACTGGATCGCAGGACCGCTCCCTAGTTCACCTGCAAAATAAATCCCTTGCTAGAGTTGCTCCGATGGGGGACACTCCGATGCCTATAAGTTAGAGGTGGGCTCCAGTCACAGAATGGGAAAGGCTTTGGAGAAGCAGAGGGAAAAGACTCTGAGATTTTTGGAGTATATTATGCCACATACCTTGAGCATTCCCTCTTACCATTATTTATAAGGAGCTGTCCAGCCTGCGGTTTCATTCTTCTTCCAGCAATTACGACGAGGAGTTAATTCCTTCCCCATGATCCGTAGTCATGGGTTGTCGTCGAACAGTTCCAACCAGACCGGAGGCATTGCAGTTGGAGTTACGTGCCATGATTATGTCCTGGAGATAGTCGATAGTAACCGTTGGTTACTATTGCTTATCATACTTTGTAGTGATTTGAGATATATCGTGGATCGATCTTCAAACTTCCCCCTCTTAGGGAGATTCCCGTATCAGATCAGGAAAGTCTTCATCCTCAGATCTTCTCGAGACAGATCGAAGATCCTGTCCTCGGCATAGATCAAGGACTTGGTCCTTGTCAAAGGCCAGAGATCATGTCTTCGACATGAATCGAAGAGCGTGTCTTCGGAGGTTGGTGAGGTCGTCCCTCGGATCAGGTTGGGGGTCTTGTCTTTTTGAGCTGGAGGACTTGGTCTTCAGCAAAGGTTGAAGACGAGATCCAAAGGCCTTGCCTTCGGGTGCCATAGACCCGCGAAGAGCTTTGGCTTTTCCATTGGTTGCCTGATTTTTCTTGAATATCTGGGTCCAAAGATGGTGGTTCAGAAGAAAGGTCTTCAGCCAGCAGAACCAGTGGTCGGCTCGTACTTGGACCGAGATATCCCAACATACATGATATGGGACTGTTGGGGCTAGGGAGGATCGATCGGTGAGCCTAGAAGTCACCTATATTAGGGTACTTTTTGTCTGTAATGGGGTAGTGAAGGAATTATGGATGTGGAAGACAGGGGTCAGGGTTTTCATGAACTTTGGGACTCACATTCACAGAGAGATCTCACACCTCTAGGATAACCCACCTCACTAATGAAGCTGTACAGAGAGATCTCACACCTCTAGGACATCCCGCCCACCTCACTAATGGAGCCGTACGGAGAGATCTCACTTCTCTAGGGCATCCTACCTACCTCATAATGGAGCCACTAAGGTGAATCACAAGGGACATGAGGGTGGAATGGGGATAACTAGAGCCTCACACCCCTCGACGCCTGAAGGCGAAGGCAAGACAAACCTAAACCCACTCTTGATGGAGACAGAACCAATAACTCTTTCTCAAAATTCAACTTCATTTTCTAACCAATTGCAAGAGGGGGATGCCTTTTTATAGGCTTACAAGGCTTAGGACCCATACATGGAAAAAAAATTATTTATTATTATTTTATTTATTTATTTATTATTTATTATTATTATTATTTTAATCCTAAACCCATAGCTTTAAGATCCCTGCAGAATTGTTTCTGCATCAGGATCTGTGCAAGTCCTGTGACCGTGGAATAGAGAGTAGTGGATGGAACTCAAAGCTTTGATTCAGTGATCGGTGGACAGGGTAGGGAACACGGCTCGGATTGGATGGAGGGTGGGTGAGGCGGAGGGTGGATGGGTCGGAGGAATTGGAGCATGCACGAGGATCTGGCTCAAGACATCGCACTCGTGGGCGAGGTGGAAGGCAAACGGGTCAGAGGGGCTTGCCGTGCTACTGCTATTCTGCTTGGTTTTGCGCTATCATGGAAATCGCAGTCGAAGTTCTGCCCGAGGATCGTAGCTCGAAACAGCAAGCGACGATGAGATGGATGGCAACGAGCGGGTGGCAGCTTCACCGTGTCTGGGAGAATCCTGATGGGAGCCCGTACTCAGTCAGCAGCTCATAGATCGTCATACTCGAGCACGTCCAAAGGGCTTCAAAGTTATATTATCAAAGGCTCAACTCTTCCACTCGTGGTTTCCCAAGAAAACACCCAGTGAGCCATTCATGTAGTATTCACTTTTCTCATGTGGTGCATAGTGGTGGTGAGGCAAAGAGCGGAGGTGATATGGGAACAGCGATCCTGCTCGTGGAGGAGGGCATCGATGATGTCGGCGAGGGGCAGAGGAGGACGGGAATGATAGCGGCAGGGTGGGAGGTGGCCATGGAGCGGACGGCACCCTTGGGTTGTTCGGATGGCTCGAAAATCGGTGGCTTGGGCATGGGTCTTCCAGACGGGAGGGAGTGGTGGTGGAGTAGGGGCGGTGGCAGTGTCAGGCACAGACGTCGGTGCATGGGAGAGGGGGCGCATGGGCGGAGCAGCAGGGATGGACAGCCGTTGGTGGAGCAACAGGGGCGCACGGCCGTGGGCGGTTCCGTGGGATTCGCCGACGTTCCCACGAGAAGAGAGCTGCCGGGGGAAGGTGGACGGCCATCGGGGGGTCACCGGTGATCGGGCATGGTGGATCCTTGGATCGGTGGGAGAAAAAATGGAAGTTCTAGGAGGAAGAAGATGATAGGGATAACCTAGGGATAAGTCAGGGATAAGTATGGAATAAAATGGGAATAATAGGGATAAGTGGAATAGATGGAATAAGAAAATATGAAATAAAATTTAAAAATCTAGAAAAGAAAAAGAAAAACTCGGATGGGTTTTGATGTCCCCATCAGGACATCTCTAGGAACATCTCATTAAATGGAGTGTCTGAAAGAAGGAATCAGACTTTGTTAGACATGGTTTGGTCTAGGATGGGCTTTACTAGTCTATCTATTTTCTTTTGGGGATATGCTCTTGAGGCAACCTATTACTTGCTAAATAAGGTTCAGAGCAAGTCTGTTAACAAAACACCATATGAGAGATGGATAGGGTGTAAGCCGGTGCTCTCACACCTAAGAGTTTGGGGGTGCCTGGTTTATGTCAAATGTTTAAAAATAAAATAAACTTGGACCTAGGTCTGATAAGTGTATTTTCATAGAATACCTAAAAAAGATAAAGGGTTATTACTTCTAACATATTGATAAACAAAAGGTGTTTGTCAGTAATAGGGTAGTCTTTTTAGAAAAAGAGTTTCTTAGAGAAGGAACTAATGCTTTTAAGATTGAACTTGAAAAGGTTTGACACATAGAAGAATCGACACCATTGACTAAACCTAAAGAACTAGACTAACTCTATTTAGTACTCTGCTATCAAGAGTATCTCATAGAAGGATATGGATATAAGTATCCCTCTAACTTGAGATCATTACGATGACTTGCAAGCAACTCATAGTACTTAGATGCCAGAGTACCTGGATTTCTAATCATGATGGAAGGTTACTGGATGCGGTCAAGTACTTGTTACGTCAGTGATGAGTTAAGATCGGATTGACCACTCTAACCTATTGGAGAAAATGCTCTAATGTGTTTCATTTATAAGACCTTGGCCAAGGCAATGCTTGTAAGGAGTCACAAGATTTAACAGGTTGAGATATATTTGGATGCATTATTTAGGGTTAGTAGTTAACTCTAAAATTATTTTGAGTATTAGGATCAATGGAATGAATTATATAAAAACTATACGTTTGGGTTCTTGAATGTTTCTTTATGAACATTCAACCTATTCGAATATCGGGTACCATTGCTAGATGGTCATATCGATTAGTTTAGGAGTTGGTTCCTGGGCTACTAGTTTAGTATTCGAACTTATGAGAGGTCACACATATAAGAAGTTTCTGACTGATCATGATGGCTGATTAATGATTAAGAATCGTTTAGTGATAAAATTATAAATATGATGAACAATTAATCCTATACAAATATTATTAATTAATTATAGAATGATTAATTAGTAAGTTGATTACTAATTGGATCAATTTTATTGAATAAAGAGGTTTAGGTCAAGTCTAATTAAATTTAGCTCAATTGGGTTTCACCCGATCAGGTTATTCAATGACCTAATTGCTAAGGATTTCTAATTATGGTTTGATTCAAACTTGGACTCAGTAAATTTTAGATTTAATTAGAATTTAATTAAGCCTAATTGAAACCTAATTGGACTAGATTTAAGTTGGTTAAATTAGTTATAACCAAATTAGTTTTGGCTCCTAACTAATTTTGGCCAAAACTTGGTCAAATCCTTACTTAGTCCAATTTATTTTCTTTCCTAAAAATTCTCCATGCCTTCCTAGAATTTCTTTTCTTGAATTATCTATAAAAAAATCAATTTTTTCATCTTCCCTCATTTTTATTTTGATTAAGATTGGTTTGAATTAAAATTGGATTTGTTTGAATTTAACTGGAGGAGTTCTATTGGAAATAAAATACCCAATCCTATTCAAATAGCATCACATTATCCTAATCTAATTCCTCCTCTAATCAATGAGACTTTACTTCAAGATTTTGTCATATATGTAACATTAAGAGAGCAATTCCATGAAAAATTTGAAGTGAAATTACCAAGAAAATAAGAGGAAAGGGGGTGTTAATTCTGGTCAGGCATGAGAGGTTCTTTTGGGAGCAAGGGTTGAAGGGAGAGAGAATATAAGAGAAAATAGTAAAAAAGGATTTTTTATTTTTTGTTTTCTTCCTCCTTGATCTAGACCTCTTCATCCTCTTCTTGGATTTCTTGGATGGCTTAAGAAAGTTCAAGAAATAATTTTTTTTTAGCCATCTAATAGCCTTTACATATCTTGCAATCCGAGAGGTTGATTGCGTCAGGGCTTTCTGTGGATGATTTATAGATGCCGGACATCCTATATGGCTACAAAGGGACATTGAGAGCCCTTACCATGTGCCATCAATAGTGGAGATCATTGACGTGTGATCAAGTATGAAATTAGATTTCATATTATTTATATATTAGTCTACAACATGCATTGGGTAGATTGATGCATGCTGATTTTTTTTATATTGTATATCATGTCACGATCTTACTTAAGGTTTATTAGAATTATTATAAATCTATGTTTTTATTAAAATATTTTTAAAATAGATAAACTTTCTACTACAAATTTTTAAAAAGAAAACCATGCATGAAATCCTAGGCATTTCCCAACATGGTATATCAACTGTAGCTGGGATCGATCCATTCCTTCAAGGATTTGGCCAGAGGCTCATGGTCTAGTTCAAAGTAGCAAGAGACCGGAGCATGGCTTCAACTTCCTTTTCTTAGTCCAACAAGAGGAAGGTTAGTCCCTCTGCGACTACATACATTGCTTTAAAGCGGCCATGTTAGTGGTTCATGGCCTCGAACCCTTTTTTGCCATGTCAACCTTGAAGTGAGGATTACGTTGAGGTAGCTTCTACTTCTCTCTTTCCAAGAAGTTTTCTTGGAGCCTTTATGAGCTTTTGGCTTATGCAGGAAAATACATCAATGCTGAGGAAGGTATGGTGGAGAAATGGAAGGAGAAGGGGGTTCAAAAATGTCCTTGAGAGGATCACTCTCGTCCAACCCTTCCCCTCCAGCAATAGTAGTAGCAGAAGAAGAAGAAGCAAGATAAAAAGTTTTACGACCGATCTAGAAGTCCTAGGCCACCATGCTGGGAGGACATCACCTTCTAAATGCTCCCTCGGGGCAATCCTGATGGAGATCAAAGGTCAAGATTTTATTTGGTGGTTGGGGAAGATGAAGAAGAAGGCCCAGAAAGATCCCAAGAAATATTGCCAATTTCATCGGGACTATAGGCATGACATTGAAAACTACATTTCCCTAAAAGGAAAGATTGTGTCACTGATCCAACAAGGCTACCTACTAATTACATCGGTTAGCCTAATGCTTCAGAGGTTGCTAGTCAAAAACCTGATGGGGGACAAGGCTAGGAGGATCATTAGAGAGCTAAGAAGTCTCCTGGGATTAGGGTCAAGAAGGGATAACTAGGGCCTCACACCCCGCGATGTTTCGAAGAACAAAAGAAAACTAGGGCCTCACACAACTCAATGCCCGAAAGTAACGAAATAGGGTCTCACACACCTTGATGCTTGAAAGCGAAGGCATAAGGTCTCACACCCCTCGACACTCGAAAGCGAAAGAATAGGGTCCCACACCCCTCGATACTCGTAAGCGAAGGAAAAGGGTCTTACACCCCTCGATGCCCGAAGGCGAAGGAAAAATGGGCCTCTGCCCACTCCTTTACGAAGGTAGAAGAACCTCTTTTCTAAAACTCAATTTTCATTCACCATCTTTTTACAAAGGACTGAGGGTGGTGTTTATAGACTTTCCAACCCTCTTACAAGATAAAAATGAAACCTATCCCAATCCTAACAGACTTCAAACAAATAATCCTAATCTAAAACAAACTTGAAATTAAAATAGCTTCAAACTAATCAATACATCCAGATTTAAAAACTTAAAATAAATATGATATAATTCAAATTCATCATGATCTGTGCCGAAAGATGTTTGTATTAGGATCCTTGCTGAGCTGCTCTGAAATCAGTGCAGGCCTGGTAATTGTACAGAAGTCTTTCTGCTCTAAAAAGCATGCAACTTTTAGATCTGTGCAAAGCTATTTTGCTCTGAGATATATGTAGGTTCTTCTTTGTGGCCGTGGAACAAAGGGAGGCGGCGGACAGGGAAGAAGGGCTTGCGGGGAGGCTTCACCGGCGTCAGCACTAGGGAAGGCGACGGCACGGTCGACAGCTGGGGAAAGGCAGCGGCATGGGTGACGGCTAGAACAAGCGACCAACGGGAAGCGGTGTGGAGATCCGGCAGGGTACGGGCATATCTCGGCTATATCGGATCGATGGGAGGAGCCCAGAGTAAGAACTTCGACCGCGAGCGATGGCTATGGAAATGCCGATCGGAGGAGTGGAGAACAATGGTAGTTCTGATCATGTTGATCGGGTGTCCCCGATGACAAGGGCAGTTGGGAATAGGGTCGATTGAAGGCAGAATGGCACATGCGACGGGATCGGGCGGAGATGACCGGCGGACGGTGGGTTGGGCAGCTTCGATTGCGTGAGTTGGGCAGCCGTGTTGATGGATCGGCCATGATGGTGGAAAGAAGGTATTATGGGCTATGGATGGAGGAAGAAGATGGCAGGAATAATAGAGGGATAAGTCAGGGATAAGCATGGAATAAAATGGGAATAGCGAAGATAGGTGGAATAGCTGGAATAAAAAAATATAAAATAAAATAAAAAAATCTAGAAAAGAAAAAGAAAAAATCGGATGGGTTTGATGTCCCCATCATTACTGTTTTGATGTCCCCATCATTACTCTAGGGTGGGGAAAACTCGACTCCATCAAGTCAGGCTTGATATGTAATTTTCTTTTTTTCAACCCTAATCCTCTCCCGCTCTGATATCAAATTGATGGGGGACAAGGCTAAGAGGATCGTTGGAGAGCTAAGAAGTCTCATGGGATCAGGGTCAAGAAGGGATAACTAGGGCCTCACATCCTGCGATGTTCCGAAGAACAAAAGAAAATTAGGGCCTAATGCCCCTCGATGCTCAAAAGCGAAGGAATAGGGTCTCACATCCCTCGATGCTCGAAATTGAAGGCATAGGGTCTCACACCTCTCGATGCTCAAAAATGAAGGAATATGGTCTCATACCCCTCAATGCTCGAAAGTAAAGGAATAGGGTCTCACACCCCTCGATGTTTAAAGACGAAGGAAAGACGGGCCTCACGCCCACTCCTTTATGGAGGCAGAAGAATCACTCTTCTAAAACTTAATTTTCATTCACCATCCTCTTTTATAAAGGACTGAGGGTGGTATTTATAGACTTTCCAACCCTCTTACAAGATAAAGATGAAACCTATCTCAATCCTAACAAACTTCAAACTAATAATCCTAATCTAAAACAAACTTGAAATTAAAATAGCTTCAAACTAATCAATACATCTAGATTTTAAAAAAAAATAAAATAAATAAAATATAATCCAAATTCATCAAGATTTGTATCAAAAGATGTTTGTATCAGGATCCGTGCTGAGCTACTCTAAAATCTATGCAGGCCTGATAACTGTACAAAAGTCTTTTTGCTCTGAAAAGCATGCAACTTTGAGATTCATGCAAAACTGTTTTGCTCTGAGATCTGCGTAGGTTCTTCTCTTTGGCTATGGAACAAAGGGAGGTGGTGGATGAGGAAGAAGGGTTTGCAGGGAGGCTTCGCTGGCGTTAGTGCTAGAAAAGGTGATGGCATGGCCGGTAGCTGGGGAAAGGTGGCGGCACGGCTGGTGGCTGGAATAGGCAGCCGACGGGAAGCGGTGTGGAGATCCGACAGGGCATGGACGAATCTCGATTGCGTTGGATCGATGGGAGGAGGAGCCCGGAGTAGGAACTTTGACCACGGGCGGTGGCTGTGGAAACATCAATCGGAGGAGTGGAGACCGACGGTGGTTCTGGTTAGGTTGATCGAGCATCCCCAGCGACAAGGACGATTGGGAATATGGCCGATTGAAGGCAAAACGGCACACGCGACGGAATCGGGCAGAGATGACCAGCGGACGGTGGGTTGGGCGGCTGTGTTGATGGATCGGCCATGATGGTGGAAAGAAGGTATTCTGGGCTATGGATGGAGGAAGAAGATGACAGGAATAACATAGGGATAAGTCAGGAATAAGCATGGAATAAAATGGAAATAGTGGGGATAGGTAGAATAGCTGGAATAAAAAATATAAAATAAAATAAAAAAATCTTGAAAAGAAAAAGAAAAACTCGGATAGATTTTGATGTCCCCATCAAAACCATAGCTAGTGGTTGAACCCCTTGCCAAAATAGCATCCACATCATGCCCATCTTCAGTGGACTAATCACTAGAGGGGCAAGTCCTCATGGCGATGAGTGCGCCAAGGTGTCCTAGGTGGAAATCCTCCAACCTAAACACCAAAGGATAGGAGAACTTATTACTTTTTTCATTGCTGACACTGATGGAGTTCTATTCTCATATGATGATCTTGTGATTGTTTTCCTTGCTATTTCTAACTATGATGTAAAGATAATCCTGGTAGATAATGAAAGCTCCATAGATATTTTGTTCTGTGATGCTTTCTCTTGGATGGATTTGCTCGGGGATTGCTTTCGAAGGGTAAACGCTCCCTTGATTAGTTTTTCTAGGGATACCGTTCCTGTTGAGGGCATCATGACACTACCTTTGATAGCTAATCATGCCTCAAAATAGGCCATGACCCTTCTAGATTTTCTAATGGTCAAAATTCTAGTAGCTTACAATGCCATCCTGGGGAGACCCAACTTGAATACCTTGCAGGTCGTGGTCTCAACCTACCACCTGCTAGTGAAGTTCCCCACCTCCCATAAGGTGGGTGAGGTGCAAGGAATCAGAACTTGGGAAGGTGATGCTATGTGGTGTTTCTCAAACAGAAGCCTACGGAAGCCATGTATATTGAGAGCCTCGACCTTCGGGATCAACAGAAACTATAGCATAGAGAATCTATAGAGGAAATAATTTCTATTCCCTTAGACTTGACAAACCCCTCCTGACTAGTGTATCAAGAGCGAGCAGAGCGAGGAGTCTAGAACCTGACTAGTGGAGTTTCTCCATGCGAACATTAACATTTTTGCATGGGCAATAGCTGATATACTAGGCATCGACCCCGAGCTCAAGCATCGGTCTGCTCTATTCATGATGACTGATAAGTGCATAAAAATTAGTCATAAGTGTATTAACTTATCAATTAAATTTATTTTATTTAATTAAAATTAGTATTTTTATGTAATGTTTTAATAAAAAAACCCTGCCAATGCGAAGAGCATGATTTTAGGAGTTCAACGGTGCAAACGGCGAGCAAATTGGACTTCAATTGAAATGGAAAAAAAAATTTAATGGGATTATTCATGAATTTGCACAACTTTTAAAGCTTTGGTTCAAAGTGAGCCAGATAATTGGTTCACGGAAGCTTCAACCGGTCCATATCCTCCATTGCAGCTGGTCCACGACTCCTGCCTATGGTCCTTAGCCAAACTGAGTGCCATTCTCACCGGGAAACATGCCAGAGATGATCTCTTCACCGCCGGGACCCCTCTCGCTAGTCGGAGAAGCCTGTAGTCACCGAAAAATCCCAAAAATTGCTGGAGTTTCTATTGGGGTATCCTGGTCGAGGTACGAATTGAACACTAGTTCGATTCGCCGAAGACCTTTTCTCCGAACCACTGACTTCGGACCAGGAGAGGTCAGGCCAACTACAAGCAACCCAAGGCTTCTCACCGGTCTACGATATCCAAGGGCCAGATCTTCGGATGATGTCTTCGACCCTAACCGAAGACCAAGCTTCTCGATGACTTTCGAAGACATGCTCTTTGATCCCTGCCAAAGATGCAGTCTCCGACTCTGGGTAGACACCAAGTCTTCGACCCATGCAGAGGATGAAACCTCCGACCGAGATCTTCCTAAACAGGGAAAATCTGAAGATGGGACCACAATTTGGCCTAGATAGGCAACAGTAATCAACGATTACTATCGACAATCTCCATGCCACGATCATGGTGCGTAACTCCAGCTGCCACGCCTCCAGTCTGGCCAGAACCACTCAATGACAACACACGATCGATCGCCAATCATGGAAAGAAATTAACTCCCCATAATCGCTGGAAAAAGAGCGGGGCCGTAGGTCGGACGTCTCCTTTTAAATAACGGTAAGGGGAATTGCTTGGGAGGTACGCGCAGACACACATACTCATACACTTACGCATTCTCTAAGAGCCTTTCCCTCTCGTTCCCAACTTTCTTCCCCATTCTATGGCTAGGATCCGCCTTTGACCTAGGCATCGGAGTGTCCCCCGCCGGAATGACTCCGGCAAGGGACCTGTTTTGTAGGTGAACTAGGGAGCGGTCCTGTGGTGCAGCACCTCTGATCGGTCGATACAGGGACTCCACGCCAACAGTTTCCAAACGACCGGTCTTCACCCTTTTGGATCGGTCTCCTCCCAGTTTGCTATCAAGTCTCCATCATTTTCCGAAGCTGCTGCCCCTCTTCTCCTTGCTGCCACCGCTTATCATCGTCCGCCCCATCTTCCCGTAGCCGTGGCCATCTTCTTCCCTTCACCGAGTAAGCCTGAGAACACGGCCGGAAGAAGCCCCTATTTAATAGCAGACCGTCCAAGCTCTTTGTTAGACCTCCGTCCGAGCTCTCCATCAAAGTTTAGCCCTCTCCATGGTGATGGCACCTCCCATGCCGGAACATCACAAGATCAAGTCGTTCATCGCTCAATTGTGTGCTACCATCCGCCCGGTCTTCTTCTCCATGGCCATTGCTTTCGAAGCCACTGTAGGTCGTTGATCGCCTCCGCCCAAGCTTTCGAAAAATCCCAGCTCTCCGCCTCCTCTTCCTCAGAGCCATGTCCATGTCCGTCCAAGACCGATCACCATCCTCCATCGCTGCTACTTGTCTTTTCTTCTTCATGGTGGCTGGTCTCCATCAAGTCGCCACCTTGTTCCCCCCGTTGCCATATGTGCTGCAGCACGTTGTCGGGAGCTTGGATGTCCAAAGGAGAAGGAGGATCGAGGGATAACACTGCGAGTGGATATGGTTAAGAATGCAATAGTTGTGTTGGTTACGGGAATGAGATAGAGAGATGGAAGAAACTGATACCAGAGTCCAACGATGATTTTCCTTGGGCTAGACGCGTTCCTTTGGTCTATAAATATGAGAGACTTCGGGAAGGCTGGGGAATATTTTTTTCCTAACATTATTCTTTTCTTTGAAGAGCAAGAGCACCCAAGAGCATTCTTTCTTTTATTCCAAGAGCCGAGAGTTTTATTTGTTCTAAACTTTTTTAATAATTTAATAATTATTTTTTATAAATAATTATTTTATTTTAATAATAAAGTTTTGTTATTATTATTTTTATTCTTATCATTTTAATTTCTGCTCTAAGACTAGTTTAATTTATTATAATTTTATCACTGTCATTTAAATATTTGCAAGTAGGTTAGTTTAATTCCTGCAATCTAATTTCTGTAAATAGAATAGTTTAATTTCTGTAAATAGAATAGTTTAATTTCTTGCAATTTACATTTTAGTAAGTATAGTAAAATTGATTTTATAATTTTTAAATAATTTTTAAAGTTTTTATTTTAATCATGTCTAGCTAAGCAAATCCTTCTAGGGTTGGCAATGAAGCTAGTTCATGATTAGAAACCACTTTTTTAAGATTTATTTTCTTGGGCTTTTATGTTTTAAGAGTTTTTCTTTCTTTTTAACCTCTTAGCCAAGAGACTTGATGAGCTATTATTGGGTTTCATCCCCTTCATTGTTCATAATTGATTCGGCCCAAAAGGAAAAATAGATAGAAGACTCAATAATTTTTAATCCCTTTTCCTTCTTTTTGTAGAAATCTTGATAGAGTATTGTTAGAATCCTTTCATACTCTATAGTTGGTTAACACAAGAAAGAGAACGGATGTTATGAAAGTAATCTTAGGAATGCTTTCTAAATCATTGATCTATGGATTTGAAAGCCCTAGATCTTTAATTATTTATTTTTTCAATTTAATTAATTATTGATTCAAGTAAAAAATAAAGAATAATTCTTAGCTTCTTTGTTAAAGCTTGCTTGAGCAAGGGATTTGAACACAGTTCAAAAATCTATTTCCTTGTGGGATCGACCCGTACTCACTGGACGTACTACTCTACACACCATGCGCTTGTGGTTACAACTTAAAGTTCACATCAAGTTTTTGGCGCCATTGCCGGGGATTTGGCAAGTTTTAAATTATGTTTTAAATTTCTTTCTCTTCGTTCTTTTAGTCAGAGCATCTTTATTTATTCTATTTTATTTTATTTCTTTTAAGTTGGTGAGTGCTGGAAGTTAGGTATGTAATTTAAATTATTCTAGTTCCTTTCAGCATATTATCTTGACTTTAGTTTAATTTAGTTTTTCATTTAAATTTGTTTTATTTCTTTCTGTTTATGCATAGCATTCTTAAATCACTTTGTTGACGTAGAACCCTCCTCGACCAAGCGGAGCCGCTGGATCGCCGGTTCACACCCTCGTGCTCACCTACAAAATAGGTCCCTGATCGGATTTCCTCCTGTGGGGGACACTCCAATGCCTACCTAAGTCAAGGGCAGGTTCCGGCAACAAAATGGAGAATAGAGGAAATGGTGGCTAGGGAGGAAAAAGAGTTCTTCTCTTTCTCAGGATTGTCTTTTTATGTTAACCTTGAGCATCCCCTCTTACCAGTATTTATGGTGATTGGGCGAGCCTGTCGTTCGATATTTTCGTCCTATGATCAAGGCGGAGATCAATCAATTTCATCCCACCCGTAATCGTGAGCGGTTACCAAAAGATATTGGCCAGGCTGGAGGCGTCGAACTTGGGGCTAACGGTCGTATGGCCATTCCGAAGTAATTGCGATTTGCTATCATTATTATGGGGTTGATCGGAGATCCGTTTCTTGGCCTCCTCTTGGTGAAAGACTATCATCGAATGTCCGAAGTGTCTTCGAACTTATCATCTTGGCTTGAAGTGTCATCGGACTTATCTTCTTCGGGTCAATCTACAGGATCAAAGCCTCCGGTCAGCCCTGAAGACTAGGCTTATGACATGATGGGGGCTGATCTATCACTTCATCAGATCTCGTGTTCTTTCTGAGCATTCTGGTCTAGTTATGTGGTTCGAGAAAGATCCGACAGATGGTTGAATTAATAGCTGTCTGGTTCTTGAACCGGCATATCCCAACAGTTGCCCCCCACTCTCTGTTTTCAAAGCAAAGATCTACCTCAAAGAGTGAGAGTACAGCTGTGTTGTCATTTTCCCCTAGGAGAAGTGTAGCCAATGATGGAGAGACATCCTGCTTGGTCGCTTGCCGTAATTGCCATCTGATTTGGGGATCAAATCAGGGGCAGTTATCGCCCCCTTACAAAAGCGTATGGAAGGAGAGGATCATTCGATGAGTCGTTTCCCTTTTCTTTAGCTGCAGTGGTTCGGCTAGTCTTTTCATTGGTTTGGGTGGAGGACGTGGCCCCCTCATGTCCCTTGGAGTAGGTGAAGGCTTCATCCATGCCGTTGGGTGAGGTCAAGTGGATCGTGACTTTTGGCTTTTCCTATACAAAGTTATCTTGGCATCGCTGGTGACCTCACATCTACCTCCGGCATTCTGTGCACACGGCAGACCCAGAGAGGGGGTCCCCTCCTTCAAGGGGGGCTGCGTCTAAAGACTCTCCCTTCACCTTTTTTAAAGGGAAGGCAAGACTGGTCGAAAAAGCTTCCCTGTCCTTGTTTGTCTTTTGCCTATTGTTCAGCAGTCTCTTGTTCCTGGTCTCCAGTCTTCTCCCGCAGGTAGGGCTTCTTCATTTTTCCCTTGTATTTCTTTTCTATCATGGCCACATCTGTAGGAGCCAGCATCATCAGCAGGAGAGAGGTTGGGTCTTCTGGTGTTGGTGACGAAGTCAGACTAGAGTTGGTCCCTAGTTCCATTTCGCTTAGGAAGATAGAGCACCTTCGGGAGCGCTATCGCCTTCCTGAAGAGTTCCTTTTGAAACTTTCAAAACCAGAAGAATGGGTAACAATCCCGTCGGACATGTTGCCGTATACGAAGACTATCTGAAGGTTGGCCTTCATTTTCCATTGCACCCTTTCTTCGTTAAAATTTTCCACATGTACCATATCGTGCCCGTACAATTGACCCCAAACAGTATCCGGAACATCTGTGGGTTCTTGGTGCGGTGTTACATGGCCAATGTGAGGCTTGGGACCAATCTGTTCACTTCCCTCTTCATCTTGAAAAGGGACTTCCATGGCCATGGGTGGTGGGTTATTAGCCCCCGCCCGGGCTGTAAAATAATGAAAGACATGCCCAGTGCCATTCATGAGTGGAAACCCAATTTTGTCTTTGTTTCTTTCGACCAACCATGGGGCTTTAATAGTGAGTGGGGAGAGCCCCGTTTAGATGCCAATGCAGGCAAGAAGATTCTAGTGGCCGACCAATCTGACTATACTTTGTTGTCTTGTTCGGAGGCCATTTTTATCCGAGAGCTATTAGGGGAGAGGAATCTTTACCTCGCCGGGATCAACGAATTCCCCACGTTAGGTACAAATGGTAGGGGACTTCGATTTTCTCCCTTTTTGCAGTTTCATCTTCCAGCTAATTTTAAAAGTTGTTTTCATCTGCAGGTGGTAGGATGAGGCCCGATTTGGGCTTGCTTCATGAGTCTACCAAAAGGAAGTTGGTACAGGCATCTTCCTCGAGAATAGCGGTCCGAAAGAGGGCTCAAGGAGAAGGCCTTAGTAGAAGTGTTTCGTCCTCCAGGGGGACGTCCAGAGGAAGTGAAGAGCCGGTGGTGGAGTCTTTGGCAAAACTCCCACCAGCCAAACTTTCATCGAGGGCTAACTCCCCTATTCAAATCAGGGAGAGCCCATCTCCGATAGCTAATATACCAGAGTCTTGCCTCCCTATTGTGGACAGGGGAAAGGCACCACAGGTTGAGGAGGAGCCTGTGAGGCAGACTCCTCTGGGTCAGACTCCCTCGAGCAGGGACTGTGGTGTGGACCCTTCACAGTCCTCTAACATGTGGGGTCTCGCCATTCTTGGAGTGGCTAGGCAGATGATGAAGGGGATCTTGCTGTCCCATGACCTGGCCGCTACCCGGGGCCGGAGTCTTGCAAGGGTGTTTAACTCCGGCTTTTCATTTCTTCAGGTAGGATAGTTGTCATTCCTTCTGTCTTTAACAAGTCACCCGGACTGTGGCTGATTTTACACTTTCTCATGCTTCATCATATTGGTGTAGCAGCTCCATGACTTCACCTTCTTAGAAGAAGGGTTGGGGAATGTCAAAAGTCTCCTTCATGGTTTGAAAGAGGAACTTCAGGCGGCCAGGCCAAAAAGGAGGTGGCCAAAGAGCTGAAGCTATCTATGGAGGAGCAGCTCGCTCGTAAGGATGTCGAGGTTCAGGATCTAAAAGGTGAGCTGAAGAAGGCTCGTCTGAGGATCTTTGAGCAGGAGACAAAGTTGAGGAAGAGGAAGAAGCAGGTTCATTCCTTGGAGTACTCTATCAAAGAAAAACAGGCGAAGGTGGAAGACTTGACCAAAATGACCGAAGAGGTGGTCAGGCTGGCCAATATGGTGGCGAAGGAATATGAAGCCTTGAGGGAGCAGGCTGCTATGGCAGTCGAGGACTTCAAGAAGTCTTCGCAGTTTAAGAAGGAGGAAGTAATTGAAACCAGCATGTTCAGTTACCAATTTGGCTTCAATGATGGGCTTGGTAAGGTGAGCAAAGCCTTTCTTGACCTCGACCTTTCCAGCATCCCACCCTTTGAGATTGAGGTGGAGGAAGAGGAAGGGATTGCAGCCCCCACTGCCCCCATTGAGTCTGACAAGGCACCAGACCAAACCGAAGAAGTCTCGATTGTGGTTGAAGAGTCGATCTTAGATAGTCCACTAGGACCGGCCCAAGTTGAAGAGGCTCCGGCCGAAGAGTCTTTGGCTTCGGCCCATATCGAGGAGGTTCTTTAAGTGCAGATTGAAGAGATCCTCCATTTCGCTGACCCAGGGGTTTCCCTAGCTAATCCGTGTTGGCCCAGCAGGCTTGAGTCTTGTATTTTCCGCCTTCTTTTTTATTGACATGTAATTGGTGACTCCCCTTGGATAAATGAAAGGTTTACTTTTCCTCTGAGGATGGGAATATTGAAAATCTTCTCTAAATGTAGAATCACCAAATTTGGCTTTGACTGGGCCACTGAATCGGGCCGCAGATTTTATTGCTTAATTCTCAAGATCGATAGCTAGGAAGTTTCATTTCCAGGGGGGCTCCCAGTTTTCCAGAGTTCGGCAGTCATAACACCGTTATCGGGAATGGATCATCGCACAGGCCATGGAATCAATGTGATCAGTTCCATAGAAACTACTCCAGAATGAATGTAGCTCTTTGACTTCCTGTGGCCCTCCCCCAAGGTCTCCGATGAGAGTAAACATGCAGGTGGTTTGACAAGATCCTACACTAGGCATACAAACATGCAGAGAGTAGATAAGATTTTAAAACAATTTTTTAAAATTCGTGCAGTGGGAATCTGCACTGCCAGAAACTAATCTAAATCTAGTTGCATTTAGGCATGCATAATCATATAAAATATTTATAAAATATTAAATAATTTAATCTATCCATGCATGATTATAAAATTAATTTTCCATACCTTTATTCCACCTGGAATAACTCTGGAATAAACCTGGAATAGACTGGAATAACTGGAATAAAGTTATTCCAGTCATCTTCCTCCTGGGACTCTGTTTTTGGCATGCAAAACATCGTCGGAACACCTCCTTTCGGACCTCCATTCGCTTCCAAATTTGAGCAGCAGCAACTTGGACAAGTTTTCTTCGATTTGCCACCAATAACTGCAATCAAATCTTACCCAAAAGAAAAAAATAAATCACCAAAGTTTGTTGCTAGATTTCTATAGCAGAACTGGGTAGCAGACTTTGGCCTTCATTTCGGAGTAGCTGGAGCGATCCCGGCTCGCGAGGTTTACTCCTAGGAGTAGAATGGTACTCCCTCTAGAGGGGAGACACGCCCGGGGCTCTCGAATCCGCCTCCATGCACGGGGCTAGCCGCCGGAAGAGGGCTTTAGGGTCACAGAATTCTGCAGCACTGGGCAGAACTTGAGCACTTCAAAACAATGGATTTTCTCCCCTTCTAAAGCTCTAAACCCAGCCCCAAAGGTCTCTCCTTAAGCCTCTCAAAGAAGAAGGATAGAACAAGGCATAAAGACCCCTCTCAAATGTTCTCACGGTGAAAAGTTTTCCAATGTTGAAACTCAACTCACAACCAAACAGGGGAGGGATGGGTTGTATAAAAAGGCTGCAGCAGGGAGAGGGAGGTGGAGCGTCGGTGAGGTGGAGAGACGGTGGCTTTTAACCCAATTTAAACAGCCATAAACCCAGGATTAAAGCCAGCTGAACCAGCGGGTGGAAGAAGAGGAAAACGCCCAGCGTTAGGTGTTCGGCGCTTGGAATTTTCTCCCATTCGTTTGGCCTTCCAGCAAAACTAATGACTGTGTAAAACGGTCCATGGAGTAAAACAAACACCGGTCCAACCAAAAATTGGTTCAAACCCAATTTTGGTTCAATCCCATTAAACCAAATGGTTCAATTCAATTGAACCTGGTTCAGGGAATAAAATTGGTTCACAACCAATTGGAGGCGAAACGAACTCGAATCAGTTCAAAACTGATTCAGAAAAATCCTGGCGCAGTGCTGGTCAACCTGGAATATTTTCCTGTTGACATAGACAAGGGCAAGATAGAGAAAAGAGTGCTCAAAAATACTGTGACCATAAAACCGAGACGATTCCCAATCGTAATCGGTATCTGGATCAGAGAGTTATCCTTTGTGGCGTGTGACCTCATAGGTTCGAATCTAAACGGTAGCACTAGAATAATTTCTAGTACCAGTACAGGAAACCATCTAGCAATGGGTCCCGCGTCCGGATAGGTCAAAGATGCTGGAGCAAACTATCGAACCTCTGGCATATGGTTACCGTATAATTCATCCATTTGACCTCTAATGCTCAGGACGACTGAGATTGCGCTGCCAACCCAGACTGAGTCAGTCGACTACGTGTCTCAACCTCGCAAGCCTAGTGACTCTTCACTAGGACTACCCCGGTCGAGGATTTGCTAAATTGAGATACTGCGAGACATTCAATCCAAACTGTTTGGACAGGTCAATTCCATCTTGGTCCATCACTGCTCCACAAGTACTTGCCTAAACCCAGAAACATTCCGTCACCGGATTAAAAATCCGGGTAGTCTGGCACCAAAGCACAGGGAGTTGCTTGCAAGCTACCGTGATGATCTAAGGTCAGAGGGACACATATACCCATATCCAATCGTGAGTATCCCTTTGGCAGAAAGGGGCTGCACGGAGTCACGTTCAATAAGATATCACATGTCCCACTTGCAGATCACATCAGTGTCACCACACTCATTTGGTCAAGAGGACAACCAAACGATATGAACTACAACAACCTATACTTGATATATTGCCATCCAGTACAATATATCCATTGGTTGTGAACAGGGTTTAAGGACCACTCGATACATCCTCTCTGTATCGAAGTCAGTGTAGTCCTAAGGACTTCATCAAATGGAAAGAGTTCATTTCAGGGAAATTTAGTATGTGAGCTACCAAAAATAATATTTTATTAATTCATAAAATGAGTACAATACTGAGCATAACCACCTACAACCCAGGCGATTGGCATTGGGACACTATTCCCAACAACTCCCACTTGTACTAAAGCCAATCAAAAGAGTATCTAATACCCATTTCCCATTTACAATAGTCGAACTCTTTTATTCCGAGGACTTTAGTGAAGGGGTCGGCCAAATTTTCTTTTCCATCGATCTTCAGAAGATTGATGTCGCCTTGTTCCACGATCTCTCGTACGAGGTGGAAGCACCATAGAATATGCTTGGTGCGGTGATGAGCTTTCGGCTCCTTAGCTTGAGCAATGGCTCCAGTGCTGTCACAGTACATCGGAACAGGACCATTTAGGGAAGGTGCCATCCCTAGCTCTCCAAAGAACTTCCACAACCAGACAGCTTCCTTTGCCGCATCTGATACTGCAATATATTCTGCTTCGCATACCGAGTCTGTAATAGTTGCCTGCTTAGAACTTTTCCAGCAGATCGCTCCTCCATTCAGGGTAAATACAAACCTTGACACACTCTTGCTATCATCTCTATCTGACTAGAAACTGGAGTCAGAGTACCCCACTAGTTTCAAGTCAGGTTCTCCATAAATTAGCCATTGATTTTTAGTATTTCTTAAATACTTAAGGATGGACTTAACCACCTTCTAATGCGCCTCACCTGGGTCAGACTGGTATCTGCTCACTACTCCTAGTGAGTATGCCACGTCTGGTCTAGTACAAGTCATAGCATACATTATAGAGCCTATTGCAGAAGTATAAGGTATTCTACTCATGATAGGATCGATCATGAAAGTTCTGAACCATGGCTATCAGAGCATTGACTTGGTTTAGAAGTGTCTCAAATTGTTGATGTCCCATGACAAATGCATGGGGTGGGGCGTTGTTCTCGGGTAGGTCGTTCCTGTGGGAAGCAGGACGGCCTCTGCTCGTCGAAGTGTTCCTATGGGAGGGAGGACAACCTCTGCTCGTTGAGGGGTTCTGAGCTCTTCCTCTTGCCATTGGGATTTCTTCTTTACTCTCCTTTTTTAAGGGAAGAAGGGGGTTGGCAGTGGATGCGTAAATAGTGTGTGCCTTGCCCCCCTTCCCGGTGTGCCAATCTGTTGACGTAGAACCCTCCTCGACCAAGCGGAGCCACTGGATCGTCGGTTCACTCCCCCACACTCACCTGCAAAACAAGTTCCTGACCGGATTTCCTTCGATGGGGGACACTCCGATGCCTAAGTTAGGGGCAGGTTCCGGCAACAGAACGGAGAGCAGAGGAAATGGTGGCTAGGGAGGAAAAAGAGTCCTCCTTCTCAGGATTGTCTTTTTCTACTTACCTCGAGCATCCCCTCTTACCAGTATTTATGGTGATTGGGCTAGCCTATTGTTCGGTATTTTCACCCTATGATCAAGGAGGAGATCAATCAGTTTCATCCCGCCCGTAACCATGAGCTGTTACCAAAAGATATTGGCTAGGCTAGAGGCGTCGAACTTGGGCTAACGGCCATGTGGCTGTTCCGATGTAATTGCGATTTGCTACCATTATTATGAGGTTGATCGGAGATCCGTTTCCTAGCCTCCTCTTGGTGATAGACTATCATCAAAAGTTTGAAGTGTCTTCGAACTTATCATCTTTGCCCGAAGTGTCATCAAACTTATCTTCTTCGGGTCGATCTACAGGATCAAAGCCTCCGGTCAGCCCTGAAGACTAGGCTTATGACATGATGGGGGATGATTTATCGCTTCATCGGATCTCGTGGTTCTTTCTGGGCATTCCGGTCAACTTGTGTGGTTCAAGAAAGATCCAATGGTTGGTCAAATTAATAGCTGTCTGGTGCTTGAACCGGCATATTCCAACACACTTTAAGGGTGCGAACCTAAACAAGATAAGGTGGGAAGTTCATCACCCTTCCTTAGCCCATAAACAAGGCTCCTTCATTAGCATTAACCCAAGCCTTTAAATAAAATTAATTAGACGTAGACCCTAGGGACATTCGAGCTCATTAGGACAAGGATATCTAAGAGTTATACCAAGCTAGATTCAATCATTGAATTGGTGTTTAGGAAAGTGGTTCAAAGATTAAGTTCTGAAGAAAGGCGGTTATTTAGTTGGTTTCGTTCGCTGACCTGGCCAATCTAATTCATGTCTAAGGAAAGCAATGGAGGGACTCCCATCAACTTACACTTGGCTAATTTAGTGAATTGGTCGAACTTGGAGTTCTTGAAGGTTGACTTGGAACAGTTAGGAGCTGTTTAGTTCTAGGTTAACCCCAAGATAGGATTAATTTTATATGAAACTTGTCTAAAAACTTGAGAAAAAATTAAATTAATTAAATTATTTTTGGTATTTTCAGTCTTGACTATCCTGACATAAGGTTGCCCTGGCATAACTGAAAGTTATGTTGCATGGTTTTCCTAGGATATGAAAAGGTTGAATTAATTTAGAATTTTTTTTGAAGAAAGCTTCTAAATAAAAAAAATAAATATATAAAATTCAAAAAAATTAAAGAAATAGTAGATTTAGGGAATTCTCCAACTCCTGTGTGGAGAAGAATATCAGGTCGACTTGTTAGAACCAATTTGATTTCTATTTCAGATCCTACGATTGCTATAATGGATTTGATAAATCAAACCCAAATCTTTAAGGATTTATGTTATCCAGTTGGTTCCGTCCAACCTTCTTGCATTAGGCTGCCTCAACCCATAGCAAATAATTTTGAAATCAAATCTCAGATGATTAATATGCTTCCAAAATTCATGGAAATAAAGGATGTATATATATTTATTAGAGAATTTGAAGAGGTTTGTGCAACCATGAGGCTACAACAATTGTTAGAGGATGAAATCAAGCTGAGACTAATCAACTTTGCCCTTAAGGATAATGCCAAAAAGTGGCTTTATAGTCTTCCAAATCAATCTGTCATGACCTGGGAGAGCTTTGTAAGAGTGTTCTTAAAGAAATATTTTTCTCATCAAAAAATAGCTAAAATTAAAAATGAAATAAACCAATTTTATCAATTAGCTAGTGAGTCATTTTGGACATACTTTGACCATTTTAAGAATTTCCTGACCCAATGTCCACACGATGGAATAGAAACTTGGAGGCTATGTCATATCATTTATGAGGGTTTAGATTCCAATTCAAGAACTATGCTAGAGTCTATGTGCCAAGGAAAATTCATGTATAAAGAATCCAATGAAGCATAGCAATTTCTAGAAGACCTAGCTGAAAAGAATTTATAATGAGAAACAACTAAGGAACCAGAAAGATCTGTTAGATGTATGCCCTGAAAGCCATGTTGGCTTGACACATTTTTAATTTTAGGGCATAAACTTTGTACTTAATTTTTATTATTAACTAAAAAGGCATTAGTATCATTCATATTATTGTGTCTATGAATCGTCCATAGAGTTAATGGACAATGACACATATTCTTAAGAGTTGAGAATCTGAGGCATATATCTTTATAGCTTAACTCCTAAAGGCTCCCGATTGTTGGAATATCATGAGGACAGTGATTGATCCATTAAATCAGTGCACAGATCACTTCCCTTTCTGGGTAGACGAGTCTCTGACCTATAGTTTGGTGACACTGGAGTTAGAGTGCAGGTAGTTAATAAAGATCAACGGTACTGAGCATGACCAAGTACAGGAAGTTATACGGATGACTACTCACTCATTGATAATCTCCTGATGCTGTAGTTGTGTGAATAGTTCCTTGATCTAGAGTGTCTCGGCTAGTCATAAAAAAGTTACTATAGTTTGACAGTACAATCACATGGTTCCTATCCATACGGGACCTTGCGGTGTTTGTTGGCTACAGTAAGTTTGTTGTAAGAGTAGGGTGTTCACTTGTAGGGAGATCTATCAGCCTTAGTAGTAAGGTATAATCCTATGAAAGCTTAATGAGACTAAGTCCAGAAGTCTATGGCCATAGTAGGGTGATAATGAAAAAGTATTTTTATTAGTATCACAATTGGACTTGAGTTGATTAAGTTAAGCATATGACTGATGGGTTTGACGAGTATCCATAACTCCTAGGTGTAGTTACCATGTTATTCGGCTCCTAGTTGAGAATCTGAGGCATATATCTTTATAGATTAACTCCTAAAGGCTCCCGATTGTTGGAATATCATGAGGACAGTGATTGATCCATTAAATCAGTGCACAGATCACTTCCCTTTCTGGGTAGACGAGTCTCTGACCTATAGTTTGGTGACACTGGAGTGAGAGTGCAGGTAGTTAATAAAGATCAACGGTACTGAGCATGACCAAGTACAGGAAGTTATACGGATGACTACTCACTCATCGATAACCTCCTGATGCTGTAGTTGTGTGAATAGTTCCTTGATCTAGAGTGTCTCGGCTAGTCATAAAAAAGTTACTATAGTTTGACAGTACAATCACATGGTTCCTATCCATACGGGACCTTGCGGTGTTTGTTGGCTACAGTAAGTTTGTTGTAAGAGTAGGGTGTTCACTCTTGTAGGGATCTATCAGCCTTAGTAGTAAGGTATAATCCTATGAAAGCTTAATGAGACTAAGTCCAGAAGTCTATGGCCATAGCAGGGTGATAATGAAAAAGTATTTTTATTAGTATCACAATTGGACTTGAGTTGATTAAGTTAAGCATATGACTGATGGGTTTGACGAGTATCCGTAACCAACATCACGTCGGAATTTTGATAGAGGAGCCGAATAACATGGTAACTACACATAGGAGTTCCAATCTTATTCTGCTGGGTTGCCAC
Source organism: Areca catechu (assembly GCA_021397845.1). Lineage (NCBI taxonomy): Eukaryota > Viridiplantae > Streptophyta > Magnoliopsida > Arecales > Arecaceae > Areca > Areca catechu. The sequence goes on from CM038043.1 coordinate 122,054,504, forward strand.
TACATACTACTAGGTGTCACTGGTGGATTATGAGAGCCCGTTAGGATCTTTCTCGAATCGATGATCCTAATTAGGGTTGAGCTGAAATTGTTTCAATCCATTGGAAGGAGTTTTGATGATGTATAATGGAGATTATAGCATGTCTCATTACCAGACAGGATAGGACCTGAGGGGTTACACACATTAGGAGCTCAAGTAACCAATTAGCAAATCAATTTGGACCTAATTATAAGCGTTACAATTAATATTTGACCTAATTGTAAATGTTACAATTACTTGATTATGGATTAATTGTTAATTAATTTAAATTAGATTTATTTTAATTGAGTTAGACTCAATTAATTAATCCTAATTGATTTGGGTCAATGTTCGCTTCGAAATGGATCGATCGGATTTAAAATCAGCTTCAGTTTGACTATAAAATCACTTTGTTTGGACCAAGACCTAGAGTCCAGTTGGACTGGAACTCTCTTTCCTTGTCTCCCATTGCCTCCACATGCCTATGTGGGTCCCGTTTATTTTATGTGACAAAAGAAGGGGGCATGAAAACCAAGAGGGTGCTAATTAGTGTTTTAACGTGAAGAGAAAGAGGGGAAGAGTCCTCTTTTACTCCTCTTAATTTTCAACCACCTGAAATAAAACACCGGTGTTTTGGCATGGAGGACTTGGAGAATTAATTTATGGTAAATAATAAAAGGAGAGGGGTGGCTGACCAAAATAATATTGGCATGAAAAATCCCTCTTGGCCGTGAGCTTTCTTTTTGGGCGTGCTTCTTCTAAGACGTCTTCAGGGAGTCTCTCTCCTAAGGCCAACATCTCCTCTTCATTTTATATGCTTTCTTCTTCCTTCTAAGAGATCTAGAGAGATGCTCTACTAGAGAAAGAAGAGAAAAAGGGTCCAAGGTCTTGCAGATCTAAGATTGCATGACATAAACCAAAAGCCGGTCCGGATTTGGATCGGTGCAGTTTTTAAAGCAGGTGATTTACTGAAAGAGGAGAGGGCTGCAAGGATCTAGCAATCTGGTGTCCTATACGACTCGATTGTGAGAGCTTTGTGTGGATGTATCAGTAGAGGCCGGGCAATTGCATGGCTCCGACAGAATCCTGGCATTTCAGTAATGGATCTGCATGCTTTTCAGAGCAAGCATGAATAGCGATCCAGGTAAGTATTTTATGCTTAAAATAAATTTTATTTCAAATCTAATATTTTGTTTATGTTATGCAGCATGTTAGAAATTTATGATAAATAAATTAGATTTATTTATGATTTGCATGATTAGATATAAAATCATTTTTATATCTACTTCTGCTGATCAGGCTTTTGATGCTTGATTTTATGCAACATACTTTCCTATTCCTGGGAGAAAACCAACAGTGGTATCAGAGCTGTGGTTCTCTCTTTAACATGCATGCATGAGAATCAGATCTAAAAAATAATCAGATCAGATAGATAATTATGATTGTATTAGATCTATGTTGAACATGAGATTGTTCTAGCATAGAATTTTATGCTTCAAAAAATTATTTTTGAAATGAAAATCATAATTTTCAGATATAAAATTAAATTTAATAATCTGAAATTAAATTGATCAAAGGTTGCACAAAGTGACATAAGGTTGTCCTGCTATAGGGTTTACCCCCTATAGTGCAAAGGTTGTCCTACTTTGATATATACCGGTTTTGAAAAAGCATTTTCAAAAGGATTTTGATCGATTTATGATTATGAAAGTTGTTGTATGCGATGCACAAAATTAGGGTTTAGATCTTTATATGATTTATGATCATAAGCCATTAATGTTATGCACTTGAACCTAATGCACTTGAACCTAATTTTAAAATTGATTTGATCAAGAAAATCAAATTAGATGCATGAGGGTTTGGGTTGAACAAATTAGGTTTAGAGATTGGGCTGCGTGATTAGGGCTTGATTAGATCAACTAGTAACCCTAATATAATTTTGAGAAAGTGACTTAACCTAATCGGATGATGATCAGGGTTACGTCAAGTGTGCTCAAAATTGGTTTTAGATGTAGTTTGGTCAAATCGATTCATTTGAATCGATAAGTTAAGACCTAATTTGGCTTAGTGATGAGCCCAGATCATTAGATGACCTAATTGAATCTTGTCAGTCAATTGGTGTCTAAGGAAGGTTTCGATCATGGTTTGCTAATTGGGGCTAACTCTTTCTTAACCAACTAGTTTAGTGAAAAGAGGGTATATTGGCAGAACCCTCCCATGGATCAAACTAACCTGGCCAATTTGGTTGATTAAATTTTCAAAAGGGTCACTTTTGATTTGAGTTCACCCATGCTGGTTATATTAAGTTAGACATGAGATTGTGCTGACATAATGTAATTAATCAGATATGAAATTATGCTGACTGAATGTAATTGGTTAGTCATGATTTGGCTGATCAATTTAGAAGAGACATGAACCTAAGCTCCCAGTAAATATTAAGTCATAGGTCTTCCACCATTATAGGTATGCAGGTGTCCTACTGGTGTTGATTATTCTCGGCTGGTTACAGTGGGCTAGTTGCATCGGGAAGACACAACCATCCTATTAGGCATGAGATGTTGCTAAGCACTGATGGGGTTGGGCCCAATAAGCGGGCACGTTAAGGGACTCAATGATGGCTTTGTGTAGCAGGAATGGTGGGTCTGACTTAACTAATGATTGGACCAATAAACGGGCACGTCGAGGTTCCATGATTTAGAGACCAAGAGCTACAATTTGTATTAGATACATTGGACAAAAGTAGGCCACTTATTGGTGTAGCGTGTTATCAATAACCGGATACGGTGAGGTGCCGCACATCGATGGGACCGTAGTACCCACTAGAAACCTAGAGTCGCAGGATTTTTGCATCTCCACATGGAGTATGAGAGATCCAAGAAAATAGTGGGAGTTCTAATATTATTTCTCAAAGACCTAAGAATAATTTTTATGATTAAGTATAAAGCATCTAATTTGAATCTTCTACTCTTGCAGTTAACCATGTCTGCTTCAAATTCCTTAGTCTATATTCTAGAGACAAACCGACTAGTTGGCCTTAATTTTAAAGATTGGTTGAGAAACATCAAAATTGTTTTGAGTTCTAAGAAGTTGGGCTATGTGCTTGACCAGGAACCCCCTGTCTTATCTGACCATCCAAATGCTCGTCAAACGACTACATTTGAAAAATGGATAGAAGATGATAAAAAGGTTAAGTGTTATATGTTGGCCTCAATGTCAAATGAATTGTAGAGCCAACATGAGGAAATGCTAACTGCTAAATCGATTCTGATTCACCTACAATAGTTATATGGTGAACAAAGTTGGATTGCACGCATCGAAGTGTTGAAAAGGCTTTTCAACAACAAGATGCATGATCATTGTTTGACAATGATCAAGGACATCGAAAAGCTTGAGAAGCTGGGCATTCCTATTCATAAGGAGCTTCAGGTGGATTTGATCCTCCAGTCCTTGACTGGTTCATATGCTCAGTTTGTTATGAACTATAATATGAACAAGTTGAATTACACTTTGCCTGAATTATTGAACATGCTGGTAAGCAATGAGGGGACCCTGAAGAGTTCAAGGAGCTCTGTTTACTCTGTGGAGCAGTCTTCCTCTAAAAGAAAGTCTACTTGGAAGAAGAAGAAACCTGCGAAGAAGCAAAACAAACAGAAAAAGAAGGACACTCCCAAGAAAGCCAATGTTAGCAAAGGGAAATGTTTCCACTGCAACACAGATGGCCACTGGAAAAGGAATTGTCCTCTCTACCTGGAAAGCCTAAAGAAACAGAAGGAGGATGTGCCTTCTGAAAGTAAGCCTATACTCGTTATTGAATCTAACCTAACGATTTCATCTAGTTCCAGCTGGATTTTAGACTCCAGCTCTAGTGCTCATATATGCATTTCAGTGCAGGGTCTGGAAAGAAGTAGAATACTGAGAGAAGGTGAGATGGTCCTACATGTCGAAAATGGAGCAAAAGTTACTGCTCAAGCCATTGGATCATATTCTATAGTTACCTTTAGGGTTTAGATTAGTTCATAGTGACTATTATTTTTATGCCTAGAGCTAGTAGAAATTTGATTTCCGTCTTTGTGCTAGCATAGGAAGGATTTGAATTTATATTCAATAAAGACTTTTGTAGTATTTATTTGAGAAATAAATTGGTTGTAAAAGCTATTTTAATTGACAGTCTCTATCTTTTGCATGTCGATGCATCTTTGAACATTAACAAGAAAATTAAAGTGAATGCTGTAGGACATAAATTTCTTGAAATGACCTAAATGATAAATTAATGTGGCATCTAAAGCTTGGTCATATAGGTGATGACATAATTAACAAAATGGAAAGGGATGGGATCCTAGTTTCAGTTAATTCTGAATCATACCCACCTTGTGAGTCATGTCTTCAAGGCAAAATAACCAAGTTATCCTTTGTAGGACATGGGGAGAGGGCCATAAAATTACTTGCCCTGGTATACATTAATGTGTGTGGTCCATTTGATGTGCAGTCCAGGAGTGGTTTTTACTACTTCATAACCTTTTTTGATGATTATTCATGGTATGGTTATGTGTTTCTTATGAGACACAAATCTGAAGCTTTTGAAAAGTTCAAGAAATTTAGACATAAGGTAGAAAACAAACAGGTAAAACCCTTAAGGTTCTTCGATCAAATCAGGAAGGAGAATACCTTAGTAGGAAATTTTTAGGTTATCTTAAGGACAATGGCATAGTCTCACAATGGACTCCACCAAGTATGCCTCAACTTAATGGGGTGTCTGAGAGGAGAAATAGGACATTATTAGATATGGTCCGATCCATGATGAGATCACTGACTTGCCTTTGTTTCTTTGAGGATATGCCCTACAAACTTCAATTTATATTCTAAATAGGGTTCTATCTAAATATGTTCCTACCACACCATATGAGATTTGGCATGGTAAGAAACCAAGTCTTGCTCATTTCAAGATTTGGAGATGTCCAGCTTATATCAAAAGACTAATGGCATACAAGTTGGAATCTAGATCTGTGAAAGCTCGATTTATAGGATATCCTAAAGAAACTTTAGGATATTACTTTTACCTTCCAAAAGATCATAATGTTATTGTGAGCAAACATGCAACATTTCTTGAAAAACAGTTTATTCAGGAAGGTGGTAGTGGGAGATTAACTGAGCTCGATGAGAAAGTCTCTGAACTGCTGCCAGCAGGAGATCAGATCAAACCTAATCAACTAATACACATAAATGCTCTTCCACATCGTATGTCTATTAGAATCTCCAATCCTCCTGAAAGGTACTTGGGTATGCTTATAGAGGATTTAAAAGAAATGTTTCTTGTTGGGGACAAGGATCTATTGATTGATCTTAAGACTTATGATGAGGCGATGTCAGACATCGACTCCGAGAAATGGTTGAATGCTATGAAGTCAAAAATTGATTCAATGCATTCTAACCAAGTTTGGTTTTTAGTGGATCCACCAGAGGGTATTGTACCTATTGATTGTAAATAGATCTACGAAAAAAAATATGGCAAATGGATGGAATACTACATTCCTGAATGGATATCATGAGAAAGATATCTATATGGAGTAGCCTTTGGGTTTCACTTCCAATGATGAAAATCATAAGGTCTGCAAGCTGCATAGATCAATCTACGGATTGAAGCAAGCTTCTCGAAGTTGGAATACTTATTTTGATGATGCAATCAAATCGTTTGATTTTATCAAAAATGAGGATGAGCCATGTGTTTACGGGAAGGCCAGTGGGAGGGCAATGATATTCCTTGTATGGTATGTGGTCATCCTCCTTATAGGGAATGATATCCCATGTTGACTTCGGTCAAAAGTTGGTTATCTAAGGAATTCTTTATGAAAGACTTAGGTGAAGCATCTTATATTTTGGGGATTAAGGTCTATAGAGATAGATCTAATCAAATGCTTGGCCTTTCACAAAAATTGTATATAGAGGAAGTGCTGAAAAGGTTCAGCATGGAAAACTCTAAAAGAGGATTGCTATCTCTTCGGCATGGCATTAATCTCTCCAAGAAAATGTATCCCAACAAACCTGAAGAGATTCGATGCATGAGCAAAATTTCATATGCTTCGACAATTGGAAGCTTTATGTATGTCATGTTGTGTACTCGACCTGATATAGCTCTTGCTATGACTGTAATGAGCATATATCAGTTGAATTCAGGTGAAGAACACTAGATAGCTGTAAAGAATATTTTTAAGTACTTGAGAAGGACTAAAGATTTGTTCTTAGTCTTTGGAGGGAGTTCGGAATTAGGAAAAAAGGGATACATAGACTCAGACTTTATATCTGATCCTGACGATAGAAAGTCTACATCAGGGTCTATGTTTTTGTGCAATGGTGGGGTAACTAGTTGGAAAAGTTCCATGTAACCCATCATAGCAGATTCAATAATGGAAGCAGAGTACATCGCTACCTCTGAATCTGCTAAAGAAGCCTTCTGGTATAAAAAAGTTCGTTGCGGAGCTTGGAGTGATGCCATCTGATGCCATCCCCATATATTGTGTAATAATAGTGCAATAGCTCTTGCTAAGGAGCTCAAATCTCACCAAAAGTCTAAGCATATTAAGTGGTGATTTCATATCATATACGACTACTTCAATAAGAAGTATGTTGAGGTAAGCAGAGTAGACTCCACAGATAACATGGCAGACCTACTGACTAAGCCTTTGAGCCAACAGAAGACTGAGATCCACCTTAAAAAGATTGGACTTAGATATGTAGCCAATTGGCTTTAGTGCAAGTGGAAGATTGTTAGATGTATGCCCTGAAAGCCATGTTGGCTTGACACATTTTTAATTTTAGGGCATGAACTTTGTACTTAATTTTTCTTATTAATTAAAAGGGTATTAGTATCATTCATATTGTTGTGTCTATGAATCGTCCATGGAGTTAATGGACAATGACACATATTCTCAAGAGTTGAGAATCTGAAGCATGTATCTTTATAGATTAACTCTTAAAGGCTCCCAATTGTTGGAATATTACGAGGATGGTGATTCATCCATTTAAATTGGTGCACATATCACTTCCCTTTCTGAGTAGATGAGTCTCTGACCTATAATGTGGTGACACTGGAGTGAGAGTGTAGGTAGTTGATAGAGATCAACGGTACTGAATATGAGCAAGTATAGGAAGTTATACGGATGACTACTCACTCGTCGATAACTTTCTAATGCTGTAGTTGTGTGAATAGTTCCTTGACCTAGAGTGTCTCGGCTAGTCACAATAAAGTTGCTGTAGTTTGACAGCACAATCACATAGTTCCTATCCATACAGGACCTTGCGATGTTAGTTGGGTGCAGTAAGTTTGTTATAGGAGTAAGGTGTTCAATTATAGTGATCTATTAGCCTTAGTAGTAAGGTATAATCCTATGCAAGCATAATGAGACTAAGTCCAGAAGTCTATGGCCATAGCAGGATGATAATGAAAAGGTGTTTTCATTAGTATCACAATTAGACTTGAGTTGATTAAGTTAAGCATATGACTGATGGGTTTGACAAGTATCCGTAACCAACATCATGTCGGGATTTTGAATGAAGAACCGAATCACATAGTAACTACACCTAGGGGTTCCAATCTTATTATGCTGGGTTGCTACTACATACTGCTAGATGTCACTAGTGGATTATGAGAGCCCGTTAGGATCATTCTCGGATCGTTGATCCTAATTAGGGTTGAGTTGAAATTATTTCAGTCCATCGAAAGGAGTTTTGATGATGTATAATGGAGATTATAGCATGTCTCATTACCAGATAGGATAGGACCTGAGGGTCACACACATTAGGAGCTCAAATAACTAATCAGCAAATCAATTTGGACCTAATTATAAGCGTTACAATTAATATTTGACCTAATTGTAAATGTTACAATTAATTGATTATGGATTAATTATTAATTAATTTAAATTAGATTTAATTTAATTAAGTTAGACTCAATAAATTAATCCTAATTGATTCGGGTCAATGTTCGCTTCGAAATGGTTCGATCGGATTTAAAATCGATTTCAGTTTGATTGTAAAATCACTTCATTTGTACCAAGACCTAGAGTCCAGTTAGACTGGGACTCTCTTTCCTTGTCTCCCCTTGCCTCCACATGCCTAAGTGGGTTCCATTTATTTTGTGCAACAAAAGAGGGGGCGTGAAAACCAAGAGGGTGCTAATTAGTGTTTTAACGTGAAGAGAAAAAGGGGAGGAGGAGTCCTCTTTTACTCTTAATTTTCAACCACTTGAAATAAAACATCTGTGTTTTGGCGTGAAGGACTTGGAGAATTAATTTATGGTAAATCATAAAAGGAGAGAGGGGTGGCCAACCAAAATAATATTGGCATGAAAAATCCCTTTTGGTCGTGAGCTTTCTTTTTGGGCATGCTTCTTCGTGGACATCTTCCAGGGAGTCTCTCTCCTAAGGCCAACATCTCCTCTTCCTTTTATATGCTTTCTTGTTCTTTCTGAGAGATCTAGAGAGATGCTCTACTAGAGAAAGAAGAGAAAAAGGGTCCAAGGTCTTGTAGATCTAAGATTGCAAGACAGAAGCCAAAAGCCGGTTTGGATTCGGATCGGCATAGTTTTTAAAGCAGGTAATTTGTTGAAAAGTGGAGAGGGCTGCAAGGATCATGCAAGGATCTACGACTCGTTTGCGAGAGCTTTGTGTGGACACCAGCAAAGGCCAGATGATTGCGCGGCTCCGACAGAATCCCGGCTTTTCATTAGCCCTACATGCTTTTCAAAGCATGCTCATATAACGATCTAGGTAAGTATTTTATGCTTAAAGTAATTTTTATTTCAGATCTAATATTTTTTTTATATTACACAACATGTTAAAAATTTATGATAAATAAATTAGATTTATTTATGATTTGCATGATTAGATATAAAATCATTTTTATATCTGCTTTTGCCTGCTTTTGATGCCTGATTTTATGTAACGTACTTTCCTATTCCTGGGTGAAAACTAACAAGATCCATACCTTCAAGAGGTGGAATGCACCAAATGCAGACTTCCTTTGCTGCAGAAGCCAAAATTGCAACCTTGACACATAGGTTAGAGGCCTTAGAACTTTAGAGACTAGCCAGTTTGAACCAAGTGTCTGCACCAATGTGTATGTAATGGGTGCAATGCACCAGACCATGTCCTAAAGAATGTCCACTCTTGTGAACTCAATAGATAATGGATGTGCACAGGTGAATGCTACATACTAGAGACCCATGAACAATCTTTATGCACCCACATATAACCCAGGATGGAGAAATCATTCAAATTTCTCATGGTCACAGTACCTGAATGTAGGTGGTTCTCTAGCTTCAATCAACAAAACCTAAGGCCTAATCCTATGATGAACAACCCATTACCACCATTACCACCAGGCTTCAATAACAATGATAAAAGACTTAGTTCTTTAGAGAAAAGCCTGGAAGCCCTAGCCAAATCCAATGTTGACACCAGTGCCACATTGAGTAATTTCATGCAAACCATGGGCCAACTCCTAAATTCAAACTCTCAGGCCATAGCCTGCTTGGAAAAGTAAGTGGGTCAGCTAGCATCTAATCAGTGAACGTGAACGAGGTAGGCTACCTAGCCAACCTGAGCCCAACCCAAGGAACCAAAATGGTCATCCACCCCAAGGAAATCAAGTCAATCAAGTAAATGCTATTCATTTTTTGAGATCAAGATAGCAAGTGGATAATAAGGTGGATACATTTGACACTAGAGAAAACCTAACTCTGAGTCAACTGAGCTACCTAATGAACAACCTACCTTACAAACTTGAGATTCTGAAATTAATAATCCACCAAATCATGTGCCCATAATCTCTAAAGCTCCTTTTCCAAATTCATTAAAGTCTAATAAACAATCAAAACATTTAGATAAAATATTAGAGGTGTTTAAATAAGTTCAAGTAAATATCCCTCTACTAGACATGATCCAACAGGTTCTGACTTATGCCAAATTCTTAAAAGACCTTTGTTCCAAGAAAAAGACCACCAATGTACCAAAAAGAGCTTTCTTAGTAGCAAGTATAAGTTCATACTTGTTAAGTCACATGCCCATAAAATATAAAGATCCAGGTTCTCCAATAATTTCTTGTATCATAGGAGAAACCCATATTAAGAAGGCCTTACTTGATTTAGGGGCTAGTGTAAACATTCTGCCTATTCAATTTATGAACAATTGGGATTGGGAAAACTTTAGCCAACAAGGATCATATTACAATTAACAGATCGATCTTTTAGAATCCCTAAAGGAATGGTAGAAGATGTTTTGATCAAGGTTGAAAATTTTATCTTCCCTATAGATTTCATCATTTTGGAGAATGAACCAGTATCAAATCCTAAAGGTCATATCCCAGTTATTTTAGGAAGACCATTCCTAGCTACTACTAATTCTGAAATCAATTATCGAAATGGACTTATGAATATATTCAATTTGGAATAGGAATCCAACAAGCATGCTAATGTGAGTGTAATCCAAGATGAAATTTATGAACCTATAGACATTAGCAATGAAGAAGTCAATCTTGAGTCTAGTATTTGGCCAACACATGAGTATGAAGATATTGAGAAAATACTTAATGATGATAAGATTAGCAAGAGATGGGAGCCTCCTACTAAAACACTTATGGATAAACCATCAACCAAGCCATCTTTGGGTATAATACATCTTATAGATACACATAATAGAGAGATCATGTGGGACATTACTGATTGAACTTCATCCAACATTCTGCCATGGCTAGGTATATCAAATAATTTAGTGGATGTATCAACCAACATAATCTAAAAGATCCACTTGGTTTGGCTGAAGACTTTAAACTTAGTGCTCCTGGGAGGCAACTCAGCTTATTTCTTTCTAATTATTTTCTTTATTAGGTTTTCAGATTCTGATTCAATTGAGCTCCATTAGCTAAGTTGGGGGGAGAACTCGATAAAATTCTTACTTAGATGTCTTCATTTCCTTTATACCATATCATGCATACATTTAGGAATTATTTTTTCATGGGGGGATAAAAAGTGAAATAAGTGTATATTTGGAGCTACCTTTGCCTTAATAATCTTACACTTGTCGATCTTAGACTGAGGGTAAATCATACTGATAGGGGACAAGGCTAGGAGGATCGTTGGAGAGCTGAGAAGTCTCCTGGGATTAGGGTCAAGAAGGGGATTGTTGACTCCGGTCTTGATTTTGATGATTGACAAAACATTTAAGTATATATGAGTACTAATGCTTGTTAAAAGTGTTTATCAGTTTTAGGTACTCATTAAATGTTGAAAGATTGAAAAGATTGTCATTCAGTTGTACAAGTCCATATTTAGATGAAAAATCTGCTCAAAAAAAACTTCGATAGTTGAAGATTGCTTGAATGGACATATGAATTTAATACAAACTTGATTCAACACAAGTTCAGAAGTTTTGAAGAAAATCTCAGTGATGTGTTGACTCAATGTGTCGACACATGGACTGATACACAGAAAAAAATTTTCCGGCATGTTGAAGTGTCGACACATGAACAGTGAAGTGTCGACTCAAGGCCTGAGACCAAATAGAAGACAGAACGAGATAATTCAAGGTTTGGTCATGTGTCGACTCAAGAAGAACATGTGTCGACCTAATGTGTTCACACATGAAGAGGAAGTGTCGACACATGGAGTTTTGACAACAATAACGGCTAGTTTTCTGAAGAACAGAACTTCTCCAAAATGTTTGTAATGGCTAGTTTTTCATCTCCAACGGTCTCTAACGATCATTTAAGGTTTGGAGAGCTATATAATCAACACAAATCAAATGGGGATGTAATCCTTTGAGAAGAAAAGTTCCATACACCTTAAGGATTCATATTTTAAGAGAGTTGAGCCTTCAAGCATCCAATTTCAAAGAGAACTTCCAAGTCCACAACATCAAGCTTCATTCAAAGGCTTCAACAAATTGAAAACAAAGCTTCTTCAACATCATCCAAGAGCTTCAAAGAAATATTTGCTTTATTTTAGAAAGCTTTCATTGTTTCTTTATTTCAAACTCATATTTCTTGTAAGGGTTCTTGGTTAGCCTTTTGTAAAACCAAGTGAGGTTATTGGTAAGCCTTGGAAAACCAATTAGGTTGGTGGTTGCCTGCAAAACCACTAAGGTTCTTGGTTAGCTCGGAAAACCAAGGGAGGTTGTTGGTTAGCCTTATGAAAACCAATTAGGTTCTTGGTTAGCCCGTAAAACCAAGTGAGGTTTTGACTTGTAAGCCTTGTGAAAACAAGTTGGATTTTGATTAATGAGCCTGGAAAACTAATCGACTGTAATCATTGGATTATAGTAAATTCCCAGGGATCTTGGAGAGTGGATGTAGGTGCCTTGGAGTGCACCAAACCACTATATATTGTTGTGTTTGTGCTTGCTTCTTTAGTGCTTATTTACTCTTGTGCATTTACTTTATTAATTCCATTGCATATTATTTTGAAACACACAAACACCTTGCCAAAATACAAGCATTGAATTGATAGAGCACATACTTGCTTTAGTTTATTGCAAATAGTTTGAAAGTTTTAAAAAACCCAATTCACCCCCCTCTTGGGTTGCATCATCTCTGGGCAACAATTGGTATCAAGCTCGGTGCTCTATTTGAAAATCTAACGATTTTGAGCTAAAGTTCATGGCAACCCTTGTAGGTATTAGTGTTAGACCACCGTTTTTCAATGGCACAGATTACACATTTTGGAAAACTCGCATGCGCATCCCATATTCAATCTATTAGTTATCATCTTTGGAAAATTATTGTTAATGGTCCTCATATTCCTTCAATATTGGTAATGGCATTTCCATTCCAAAACTCGAAGAGAATTGGGATGAAAATGACATTAAGCAATCTAAACTTAATGCCAAAGCAATGAACTTGCTTTATTGTGCATTGGACTTAAATGAATTTAATAGAATCTCATCATGCACATCAGTAAAGAAAATATGGGACACACTTGAAGTTACTCATAAGGATACTCTTCAAGTGAAGAATACTAAAATTAATTTACTTGTACATTCTTTTGAAATTTTTGAAATGATGCATTATGAATTTATTTCTGACATTTTACTAGATTTATGACTATTATTAATGAATTGAAAAGTCTTGGCAAAATCTATACTAATGCTGATTTGGTGAACAAAATTCTTAGATCCTTGCCAAAATCATGGGATCCAAAGGTGACGGCGATCTAAGAAGCTAAAGATGTAAAAACCTTACCTTTGGAGGAGTTCATCGATTCACTCATGACCTATAAGTTGAACTTATGGCAAAAGAAAGTGGATGCTAATGTAAAGAAGAAAATAATCGCTTTTAAATCCACTACACAAGATGAGTCTTCAAGTGAGGAGTCGGAAGACAGTGAAGATGAAGATGAGATGAAAGTTTTGGCTCATAAATTTCAAAGTTCATAAGAAAAAGGGCTAAAAAAAAATACACAAAGAAGGTAATGATGGCTACATGGAGCAAAAGTGAAGACTCTAGTTCAGAAGAAGAACAAATTCAAAAATTAGTCAATCTTTGCTTCATGTCAAATAAGGAAAAGGTATGTTCTTAAAATGATTATGATTTTACCTTTGTTGAACTACATGATGCATTCAATGATCTTGTGCATGAATACAAATTGCTAAAAATTAGGAACAAGAAATTAAAAAGACATATAGATTCTTTCTCTCTTGAAAACACCAATCTTGCTAATAAAAATAATGATTTAAATGCCAAGATTGATATTTTGAAAAATGAAAAGTATAATTTTTCTAAAGAAAAAGAATTTTTAGAAAAAGAAAATGTTGTTTTGAAAGATTTATGTGATAAAGTTTTGAATGAAAAAAATATCTTGATTGAAGAAAAGAAGCAAAATTTTTGAAAAATTTGCTTATTCCTTCTTCCAATGTTGCATGCTTTGATTGTGATAAATTTAAGTTTAATGCTTATCCTTCAAGATTAAGAAAAATTTGGGTTCCAAAAGGAACCATAGTTACTAATCCTAAAGGATCCAAGAAAGTTTGGGTACCAAAATTGTCTACTTAGTAGGTTTTGTAGGAATGTCTTGCAGTCAAACAAGAAAAAGGAAGTTTTTAAAAAATGACTGTACAAGACAATTTGAAGAAGTGGACAAGCTACATTTTGGACTAAATGGTAAAAGGAAGGACTATACATATTGATAAATTCTAAACATTTCCTTTCATAATTGAAAATGTAGTTGAATATTTATTATAAATGTTGCATCAATTATTTTGAAAAATGTTTAATTAGAATCAAGTTTAGACTTATAGTCATTGGCTATGATCATGATTTTTTTTTAATGTTGATGAATTTCATGCTATCATGATTAAACTAGTGATTGTGAGACCTTCACTTGATTTTGATTTCATGAAAAACACCTTTTAAAGATGAATATTGATTTGAAAAATGTTTTAAGTGATTGATTAGAATCAAGCTTAGATTAATAATCATTTGTTGTGATCATGACCATTTTGATGTTGATGGGTTTCAAGCTCTCATGATCAAACTTGTGATTATTAGATCTTCACTTGATTTTGATTAATATAGTTTCTAAATTATTTCAAGTGAAATACTATGATTTATATGTTTTAATTTTTGGCATCTATGCATAATCTAGAAATGATTTGGATTAAGTATAGAACTAGTAGTTAAGGGTTACTTTTAAAAAGAAGGTATGCATATTGATAAACCCTTGCTCTAGTAGCTAGACTTGATATCATATTACTTCTAGCATTTGTATAGATATCATATCATTTTTAATGAATTGGAAATCATGCTAAAAGTTTTTAAATGATCGATGCTTTGTATTTTGAAAATCATGAATATCTTGAAAAACTCAAATCTTTGATTTTAGACTTAGAATCTATGTCATATCTCAAAAATTGTCTGAAATTATGATGCTTGTGCTTTCATACTTTATTCATCAATAAATGCATATTTTTAAGGGGAATAACATTCAGAGGGAGCATCCAAAGATTTGTTATCATTATATACATATTTGATGCCTTGAATATCTTGTTCAAATCATGCTTCGCTTATATTGCTCTGATACTCCTCATTGTTTTCAAATCTAATTCTTTGAGGGGAGTTACATTCAAATGGTATCATATTCAATTCATATTTCAAGTGGTATCATATTTCAATTGCTATATCATGTTCAATCTGCAACAAATTTAATTGGTATCATGATTAATTAATTTTATGTATTGATTTTGATGATCTACTTGCTATTCTTTCCACCTTCATTCCTATTTTGTATTGCCTTTCACCCTTTTTCATGATGACAAAAAGGGGGAGAAAAATGTTAAGTATGAAAAGGAAAAGATTTGATAAACATGTAAAATCATATGAGAAATGAAAGAAAATTCAAAAAGGGAGAAGAATTAGTAAGAGGAAGAAAATTAAAAATTTTGCATATTTTGAAAAATATTTTGAAATCATATTTTGAGGGGAAGCTTGATACTTATTGATTTTGGGCTTACATGTTTATCTTATTGTTAATCTTTTTAAGCTTACCCTATTTTTATACTTAAAGGTTTTGTCATCATAAAAAGGGAGAGATTGTTGACTCTGGTCTTGATTTTGATGATTGACAAAATATTTAAGTATATATGAGTACTAATGCTTGTTAAAAGTGTTTATTATATTAGTTTCAGGTACTCATTAAATGCTGAAAGATTGAAAAGATTGCCATTCAGTTGAAGAAGTCCAAATTTAGATGAAAAATCTACTCAAAGAAGACTTCGATAGTTGAAGATTGCTTAAATGGATATATGAATTCAATACAAACTTGATTCAGCACAAGTTCAGAAGTTTTGAAGAAAATCTCAGTGATGTGTCGACTCAATGTGTCGACACATGACTCAATGTATCAATTCAATGTGTCGACACATGGACTGATACACAGAAAAATTTATTTTGGCATGCTGAAGTGTCGACACATGAACAGTGAAGTGTCGACTCAAGGCCTGAGACCAAACAGAAGACAGAACGAGATAATTTCAAGGTTGGTCATGTGTCGACTCAAGAAGAACATGTGTCGACACATGAAGAGGAAGTGTCAACACATGAAGTTCTGACAACAGTAACGACTAGTTTTTTTCTGAAGAACAGAACTTCCCCAAAATGTTTGTAACGGCTAGTTTTTCATCTCCAACAGTCTCTAACGTCATTTAAGGTTTGGAGAGCTATATAATCAACACAAATCAAATGGGGAGGTAATCCTTTGAGAAGAAAAGTTCCATACACCTTAAGGATTCATATTTTGAGAGAGTTGAGCCTTCAAGCATCCAATTTCAAAGAGAGCTTCCAAGTCCACAACATCAAGCTTCATTCAAAGGCTTCAACAAATTGAAAACAAAGCTTCTTCAACATCATCCAAAAGCTTCAAAGAGATATTTGCTTTATTTTAGAAAGCTTTCATTATTTCTTTATTTCAAACTCATATTTTTTGTAAGGGTTCTTGGTTAGCCTTTTGTAAAACCAAGTGAGGTTATTTGTAAGCCTTGGAAAACCAATTAGGTTGGTGGTTAGCCTGCAAAACCACTAAGATTCTTGGTTAGCCCGGAAAACCAAGGGAGGTTGTTGAACGCCTTATGAAAACCAATTAGATTCTTGGTTAGCCCGTAAAATCAAGTGAGGTTTTGGCTTGTGAGCCTTGTAAAAATAAGTTGGGTTTTGATTAGTGAGCCCAGAAAACTAATCGACTATAATCATTGGATTATAGTGAATTTCCAAGAAAATCTTGGGGAGTGGATGTAGGTGCCTTGGAGTGCGCTGAACCACTATATATTGTTGTGTTTGTGCTTTCTTCTTTAGTACTTATTTACTTTTGTGTATTTACTTTATTAATTCCGTTGCATATTATTTTGAAGCACACAAACACCTTGCCAAAACACAAGCCTTGAATTGATAAAGCACATACTTGCTTTAGTTTATTGCAAATAGTTTGAAAGTTTTATAAAACCCAATTCACCCCCCCTCTTGGGTTGCATCATCTCTGGGCAACATGGATAACTAGGGCCTCACATCCCGTGATGTTCCGAAGAATAAAGGGAAAGGGCCTCAAACCCCGCGATGTTCCTAAGAATAAAGGAAAAGGGCCTCACACCCCACGATGTTCTGAAGAACAAAGGAAAACTAGGGCCTCACGCCCTCGATGCTCGAAAGCGAAGGAATATGGTCTCATACCCCTCGATGCTCGAAAGCAAAGGAATAGGGTCTCACACCTCTCGATGCCTAAAGACTTTGGAATAACGGGCCTCACACCCTCCCCATGCAGGGCGAACAAAAAGAATCACTCTTTTCTAAACATTCATCTTTATTCACCACTTTTTTTTTACAAATGACTGAGGGTGGTATTTATAGTCTTTCCAACCTTCTTACAAGATAAAGATGGAACCTATCCCAATCCTAACATACTTCAAACTAATAATCTAATCTAAACCAAACTTAAAATTAAAATAGTTTCAAACTAATCACTACATCCAGATTAAAAAAATTAAAATAAAAAAATATAATCCAAATTCATCAAGACATGTGTCGAAAAAGGTGGATCTGTGCTATGTTCTCTAAAATCTGCACAGGCCTGATAACTGTACATAAAATTCCTGCTCTGGGAAGCATGTAGCTTTGACATCCGTGCAAAGCTACTATGCTCTAAGATTTGTGCAGGTTCTCTATGACCATGGAACAGAGGGGGTGGCGGACGGGGAAGAGAGGCTGGGGCTGTTGGTGAGGAGGTCGGTGAATTCCTAGAATGGAGATTTGCTGAGAAGCGATGATCCCAGTTTCACGGGGCACAGGAACCATGCGGACAGTGATGGAGCCACACTTTCCCTTGACCTTGCAAGGCTCGGTGTGGGGCTTGTAGCAAGCTGCGATGACGAAGACGGTGGCCATGAGGATGCCCGACATGAAGATCTCCTGGATCTTGGCCCGGACAGCCGAGATCCGGCGGTTGTGGAGATGGCGGTGGAGGTCGTCATGGTGGGAGATGGACGGCGACACAGCAGGTTGGGCGATTGGCATAGGGAAGGGTGGTGATCCAATGGAGGCGCCGACAGATCTAGACGAGCAGGGCTTTGATAAGGGATCTCTGGTTGTTGATGGAGGGGTGTTGACCGTGATGGTTGAAAGAAAGTTTTTTTTCGGCAATGGATGGAGGAAGAAGATGACAAGAATAACAGAGGTTAGGGATAAGAATAGAATAAAATAGGAATAGCAGGGATAAGTGGAATAGCTAGAATAAAAAATATAAAATAAAATTTAAAAAATCTGGGAGAAAAAAGAAAAAAATCCTGATGGGTTTTGATGTCCCCATGATTCCACTGGGATGGGAAAATCCTCTCCCGCTCTGACACCAAATTGATGGGGGACAAGGCTAGGAGGATCGTTGGAGAGCTAAGAAGTCTCCTGGAATTAAAGTCAAGAAGGGAATAACTAGGGCCTCACACCCTGCAATGTTCTGAAGAACAAAGGAAAAGGGCCTCACACCCTGCGATGTTTCGAAGAATAAAGAAAACTAGGGCCTCACGCCCCTCGATGCTTGAAAGCGAAGGAATAGGGTTTCACACCCCTCGACACTCGAAAGTGAATGAATAGGGTCTCACACCCCTCAATGCCCAAAGGCGAAGGAATAGCGAGCCTCACGGGCCTCCCCATGTGAGGCGAACGAAAATAATTACTCTTTTCTAAACACTCATCTTTATTCACCAAATTTTTTACAAATGATTGAGGGTGATATTTATAGACTTTCCAACCCTCTTACAAGACGAAGATGAAACCTATCCCGATCCTAACAAACTTCAAACTAATAATCTAATCTAAAACAAACTTGAAATTAAAATAGTTTCAAACGAATCACTACATCTAGATTAAAAAATTAAAATAAATAAAATATAATCCAAATTCATCAAGATCTGTGCCAAAAAAGGTGGATTCATGCTATGTTTTTCTGAAATCTGCACATGCCTGATAACTATGCAAAAAAATTCCTGCTCTGAGAAGCGTGTAGCTTTAAGATCCATGCAAAGCTGCTCTGCTCCGAGAAATATGCAGGTTCTCTGTGACCGTGGAACAGAGGGGGTGACAAACAAGGAAGAGAGGTTGGGGCTGTTGGCGAGGTCGGTGTATTCCTGGAATGGATATTTGCCGAGCAACGACAATCCCAGCGCCATGGGGCGTGGGAACCATGCAGACGGTGACGGAGCTGCACTTGCTCGTGACCTTGCAAGGCTCGATGTAGGGCTTGTAATGATAGAAAAGGGCCCTAAGAGCCAATCATTATGAGGGCCTTTTTATAAACTTCCAACTCATGTATGACATACTTTTATATTAATAAAGGTATTTGATTTATCATATACTGCTGTGTCATATTTTCTTATTGATTATGATGAACCCCATAAATTAGGACAATGGAGTTAGGGTTATGATGGAGTTTATAACAGTGAGACCTAATTCCTATAAACCCTAATCTAGAATGTTCCTAGTCGTTGGACCATCGATTCAGGGATCGATGAATCCGGAAAGACTAGCTTATCCTATGTATGCTCAGTTGATGAGGGTGGTTGATCTCACAACAACTTGTGTAGAGATGAAAATACAAGGATAAGGGTACTCATCAGGGTATGAGTACACTAGACTGATTCGTACTAGGACTATCTTATGGAAGTCTTACGAGTTATCAAAAGATAAATCTCGGAGTAGAAGTTGTGCATATGATCTTTAGACCTGAGGTCACCATGGTTCCTTGTGCACACTAAGCTATATTTTGGTTCATACTCATTCATGCCATTGCGGCATGTACGGGGTGTCTGGATATGGTAGAAGGTGTACAAAGGATGTGAGTGGACCAACAAGGAATCGATCATTCCTGGTAAGAGGAATTGTTATCCCATGCAATCTCTTCGACGAGAAACTCAAGGAGCCTTTGATCAAAGCAGGATGAAATTAGTGGAATCTAATCAGTCATCAGTTGAGTCCTCATGATCGAGCTGAGATTCGATATGATTAAGTGTTAGGGTTTGACATATATCCATACCTATCATTTAATCGGGATAATGGAAGATCAAAAGATTGAATTGCACGGTAACTTACTACTGATGCATATTTTAGTATTTTCCACCAAATTCCTCATCTTCCAGGTAGGCATGATACATTTCTAGATGTTAATCTTGTCTTATAGGTTTTCATGAACCAATTGGTTTGGTTTCATGAGTCAATTCGATGTGTGATTCGAATTGGACAATTAGGTGAGCGAATTTGACCTAATTAGGTCAATCGGATTCGATCGGATCGAATCAGCTCAAACCTAAACCTACTACTAGCTAGATGTGGAACCTAATGGGTCACACACAATAGAAACTTGGCCAAGGAAGTCATTCATGATTTAATTAGGGTCATAGGAACCAAATTGGTTAACAATATTGCATACTAGCATATGTAGGCTAACCTAATTCCTAATCCAATTGGATTGGACTCGGTTGCTTGCTAATTGGGCTAACCTAATTATGGGAAACCTAAATTAGGTTGAGTCCTAAGTGGGGCTAGCCAAATCAGATCTTGATTTGATCTTAATTTGGATTTTTGGGCATGTTAGGCGCCATATATGAAGAGTCCCAATGGCTTGGGACTCTTGGTACCTAAATGACACCTTAACTTCAAAAAGGCACAGAAGGAGCTACAGACCTCTGAACTGAAAATAAAAGATATGGTCAGAAAGCTTATTTGATGTCCTTTCCAATGACACCCATATTGAATATGTTTGAATAAGTTAATTTGATGCTTTGGGTGGACTAAATGGAAAGGGAAAGATTATTAGCGCCCTTTGGCACACCTGGGAGAAAGTATGGCATGCAGATGGACTGAGAGTCCTTCTGTAGATGAGACTCTGGGAGCTTCATTAGGAAGGTGCCTCTTAGCTCAATCCCCACACCTTGACAAGTCAAAAGACTGGTTTAAAGTTTGAATAGGATGGCTTGAAGAGGTGTGAAAGGTGGCATGCACATGAAGAGTCGCGCCTCTTCATATGTGCGCGCACAATAGAGGGCAGAGTCCTTTTGTCTCTGAAACTCTTCAAGCTTCAGATTACTTTAGATTAGAAGAGGTGTCTCCCTATCTCAAAAACTAGTATTTGACACATGGCGTGATGGGGATTGATCTGGTAAGTTAAAGAACACAGATATGACTCTCCATTCCTGAAGAGACTTATCAGATATGATGTTTCATATCTGATAATTGTTGTCGGGATGCATCTCACGTCCCATCTGAGATAATAAATAGGGGGTACAGTGAAATGAGAAATACTACTACTTCTTCTTCTTCGGTCTTCTGAGATCAGTGTTTTCATTTTCCCGAGAGTCTGTCTGAGAGTCTTCCACTTTCTCCCTCCCTCTCTATTTTAGGACAAAACTTGTCTTGTTAAGACAAGTTCTTCTACACTAGGACAAGGCTTGGTTTTAGGACATAAGCCTGTAGGGTCCTAGAGGAGGGTAGTCCTAGAACCTAAAGTGGTTTAGGATAGTGTCTTGAGTGCCCTTCAGTAGGACAGGGTGTCCTACAATGGTCAATAGACCAAAGGCTGTCGAAAGAGTTCCACTTCTCCAAGCAACTTAAAGAAGGAGTTCTTCCTTGGTCCGAGTTTCGTGTGGATCACCGTTGGAGGGTTTGCGCTTGTGAACCTTGTGGAAAAGTTGGGTTTCAATGATCCAGGTATTTTTCTTGACTCTATTTTATGATTCATTAGTTGATATTGCAAAAGGGGTTCCTGGGAATTAGGGTTTTATATACATGTTATACATGTTAGGATATCATGCTATGAAGTTTTGTTTTGAAAGTCAATTCCACATGCTGCATGATCCCCGGCACCCTGGGAGAATTTCCATCTGTGGTATCAGAGCCATCCTTGTGGCATTCCAATTATGAATCATTTTGGAGTTTGATTAAATTCCACTATCGAGCCGACCCGAACCTTATTGAGTCGACTCGATCATGTTCATATGTATGATATTATGTCAATATGAAATTATGCATGAACCAAGTAACTACTTTGGATTGGGTTAGTCACCATGGCCGTCCGGTCATAGGAGCCAAGTAGGGTTTAAAGGCCCTCTCTTTCCATTCAATGGATCTCCTATGGCATGTAAGGGTGCTACTGTGGCCATATCCCATGAATAAGTGAGGTGAAAGGTATTTTATCATGTCTTGATTTGCATATTATGATAATATGCTAATTATAATATAATGCTATGCATATTAGGTAATATGCTTGATGACATGAATTTTAATTCATATGCCAGAGTGATATGCATTGGGTTTATATTTGTTATAAACTTGGATATCATGTTTATGTTTATACTAGTAGTAATAAACATTATTATCATGATAGTTTTAGAATGTGTTTTGAGACCATCAAAGCCCTCATCAAAAATCATATTTAGTCATACTATAAAACTTAGTCAAAAAGCAAAACTGGTTAGGGTTTGATCAGCCAATTGGTGTCTAGGCAAGTGGTTCTGGGAAGGTAAAGGGAATGAGGTTTTTAATTGGTTCCGTTGACTAAACTGGCCAATCTAATTGGTGTCTAAGGAAAGCAACGGGGGGACCCCCTCACCCCTTCCACTCATCTGGCCAATTTGGTCATATCTAAATCTTAATTTGATAATGCTAATTGGTTAAGTGTACTATATTTTGCCTTCCTTTATGCTAAGCCAAATTATGTCAAGACTATAGTAGGTTTGTTGTGTATACACAAGGCCTACTCTAGGTGCACTTAGTGCTTTATGGCATTGTTGGAAATGTTGCTTTGTTGTGCATACACAAGGGTAACATTATTTAATCATGGCTATATGGAAATGAAGGGTTTGACTAAACTAAGACATTATGGTTTGTTGTGCATACACAAGGCCATAAGTATATTAAAGGCAAAGATAATTGTTAAGAATTGCACAGGCTGCAATTGGAAAGGTTGTCCTACCTATGAACTCATATGTGTTTGTTGTGCATACACAAGGCACCCATGAGGAATAAGGATCTCAACTCTATAAGGAAACCAGGAAAGATTTCTCGCTTACCATAGTTGAGGGTTATGGTATTTGAAGAAAATAGTGTGAGTCATAATTAGATAGAAAGTCCTTTATCTAGTTATGGATGTCATCTTGAGCGGTCTGCTGATATTGTTCTTTAATTAAATATAGGACATTTAAATAATGACTTCAAACTTATCACTGAGTGGCATCTTGGATGCTAATAAGTTAACCGGTTCAAACTATGTGGACTGGTTTAGGAAGAAGGCTGATGGAGCCAGTTTCCATTGCAGCATGTTTGGGCATTGGAAGAAGGATTGCAAGACTTGTCTTGTAAATGTGAAGCTAGATGCAAGTGGTGTATCTAAGGGGTACATGATACAAACCAATTTATCATTTAGTGAATCTATTTCTAATTGATAGGAATTGGATGCCGCATGTGGGTCACATATTTGTAAATCTTTACAAGGACTCCACAGAATTAGAAATTTGAAGAAAGGTGACTTCAAATTATATTGGGCAAATAGAGAACCCATATATGCTGAAAGCTGTGGTCACCTATCTTCTGTTATTACCTTTGGGTAATATCATAAGGTTGGAAGAATGCTACTATGTGCCAAATATTGTAAGAAACATTATTTCTATACCCTTATTGTTACAACAAGGATATGAAATAAGTGTAAAGAGCAGTGGCTGCTCTATTCTTCATAATAATAAAATATTTTGGCATGGTTGCTTTATGAATGGTCTTCTAACTTTAGTACTCAATGATGAAATACTTCTTGTAGATGACAAGAAGAGAAAAAGAGATAATGTCAATATCACATATCTCTGGCATTGCCGGTTAGGTCAAACAGTGAGTCAAGGATAAACAAGTTAGTCAAAGAGAATTACTTTGATCCTAATCATTAGGAACTTGTGAGTCTTGTCTCAAAGAAAAATGACCAAGTCTCCATTCACTGGAAATGGAGAAAGGGCAACTGAATTGTTAGGTCTTGTACATACTGATGTGTGTGGACCTATGTCAACTCAGGCCAGAGGAGGATATTCTTATTTCATCACTTTTATTGATGATTTATCAAGGTTCGGTTATATGTATCTTATGAAACGCAAGTCTGAAACCTTTGATAAGTTTAAAGAATATCAGAGTATGGTTGAAAGATAAACTGGACTTAGTATTAAAGCTCTTCGATCTGATCGAGGAGGGGAATACTTGTCTAGTGAGTTTTGAACCATCTCAAGGACAAAGGCATTATTTCTGAATGGACCCCTCCTTGTACACCCCAGTTAAATGGAGTGGCAGAAAGGAGAACCGCACCTTGTTGGACATGGTGAGGTCCATGATGAGCTTCACAGATCTTCCCATTTCCTTCTGGGGACATGCCTTGGAGACTGTTGCATACATATTAAACAGGGTTCCATTTAAGTCAGTAAGTAGCACTCCATTTGAGTTATGGAATGGTAAAAGACCAAGTCTTAAGTACTTAAAGATTTGGGTTGCCATGCTTATGTCAAGAATAACTTTGGGCATAAGTTAAGTGCTAGGGCTTTCATGTGTAGGTTTGTTGGTTACCCAAAAGAAGGTAAAGGATACATCTTTTATAATGCTACTGAGCAGAAGATAATTGTCAGTAGGCATGCTACATTCTTGGAACATGAGTTTATCCAAGAAGGATGTAGTGATTCTTCACTTGAGTTGTGTGAAGAACAGAACCAACAAACTGATGAGCCTTCAAGTGATGTTCCTCAACCAGAGGTTCTTATAGATCAAGAACAACCACAATACACATATCCTCTCCGAAGGTCAGAGTCAAGTTTGGACCTTGGTAGATCTACTTGAAGGAATTAACCCGATAGGGTGTAACATCTTCAAGAAGAAGATTGGAGCAGATGGTCAAGTTGAGACCTATAAGGCTAGGCTGGTAGCAAAAGGTTTTAAACAAAACATGGTGTAGACTATGATGAAACATTTTCTCCAATAGCCATGCTCAAGTCCATTCGAATACTGCTTGCTATAGCAACATACCATGACTATGAGATCTGGTAAATGGATGTAAAGACTGCTTTCCTCAATGAAAACCTTGAGGAAGAAGTCTATATGTCACAGCCAGAGGGTTTGTCTCAAGTGAGAGACCAAACAGGTATGCAAGTTAAAGAAGTCCATTTATGGACTTAAGCAAGCATCGATGAGTTGGAACATCCGTTTGATGAAACAATCAAAGGATTTGGTTTTATCAAAAATATGGATGAACCATGTGTGTATAAGAAGACAAGTGGGAGTGCCATTATTTTCTTAGTTTTGTATGTGGATAACATATTGATCATTGAGAATGATATCCCAATGTTGCAATCGGTTAAAACTTGGCTATCATCAAAGTTTTCCATGAAGAATTTGGTAGAAGCATCCTATATACTGGGTATAAGGATCTATAGAGATAGATCCAAGAGGATGCTGGGCTTATCCCAATTCAGGTACATTGACTTAGTGTTGAAGAGATTCAACTTGGATGGAAGTAAAAAAGGTTACTTACCTATAAGTTAAGGCATACATCTCTCTAAGAAAATGTCTCCTAAGACATCAGAAGAAAGAGAGAGGATGGCTATGATTCCTTATGCTTCAGCTGTAGGATCGATAATGATGTCATGTTATGTACCAGACCTGATGTTGCATATGTCTTGGGCATAGTGAGCAGGTTTCAGGCAGATCTAGGAGAGGATCATTGGAGAGCTGTGAAAAATATTTTTAAGTACCTGAAAAGGACTAAAGATATTTTTCTAGTATATGGAGGATTTGATTTGAAACTAAAAGGTTATATAGATTCTAGTTTTCAATCAGATCCAGATGATAGCAATCCACATCAGGGTATGTCTTCACCCTGAATGGTGGTGCAGTGAGTTAGAAAAGTACAAAGCAGCCAATAGTAGCTGACTCGGTCACTGAGGTAGAGTAGTACATAGCTGCTTGTGAAGTCGCGAAGGAAGCTGTCTAGATGAAGAAATTCATCATGGAATTTGGGCATGGTTCCAGATGTACAACAGCCAGTGACATTATACTGTGATAACAATGGGACTGTTGCATAAGCTAAGAATCGAGGTCTCATCACAAGTCCAAGCACATTCTAAGACGGTTCCACCTCGTTCGAGAGATTATTGAAAGACAAGATGTCATCATTGAATGAGTTGACACAAAGAACAATATAGCAGACCCATTCACTAAAGCTTTAGCCAAGCATCAATTAAATCGTCACTTAGATTGTATGGGCATAAAATACAAGGATGATTGGCTTTAGTGCAAGTGGGATTTTGATACAAAAGTGTCCTAAGATCCAATCATTATAAGAGCCTTTTTGTAAACTTCCAGCTCATGTATGACATACTTTCATATTAATAAAGGCATTTGATTCATCATATACTACTGTGTCATATTTTCTTATTGATTATGATGAACCCCATAAATTAGGGCAATGGAGTTAGGGTTATGATGGAGTTCATAACAGTGAGACCTAATTTCTATAAACCCTAATCTAGAATGTTCCTAGTCGTTGGACCATCGATTCGGGGATCGATGAATCCAGAAACACTAGCTTATCCTATGTATGCTCAGTTGATGAGTGTGGTTGATCTTACAACCACTTGTATAGAGACACTAATACAAGGATAAGGGTGTTCAGGGTATAAGTACACTAGATTGATCCGCACCAGGACTATCTTATGGAAGTCTTACTAATTGTCAAAAGATAGATCCCAAAGTAGAAGTTATGCATGTGATCTTTAGACCTGAGGTCACCATGGTTCCTTATGCACACTAAGCCATATTTTGGTTCATACTCATTCATGCCATTGCGGCATGTACGTGTTCTGGGTATGGTGGAAGGTGTATGAAGGATGTGAGTGGATCAACAAGGAATTGATCATTCCTGGTAAGAAGAATTGTTATCCCATGCAATCTCTTCAATGAGAGACTCAAGGAGCCTTTGATCAAAGCAGGATGAGATTAGTGAATCTAATCAGTCACAGTTGAGGCCTCATGATCGAGCTGAGATTTGATATGATTAAGTATTAGGGTTTGACATATATCCATACCTATCACTTAATCAGGATAATGGGAGATCGAAAGATTGAATTACACGGTAACTTACTACTAAAGGATATTTTGGTAATTTCTACCAAATTTCTCATCTTCCGGGTAGGCATGACATGTTGCTAGACGTCATGGTGGGGACACCGGAGGCACCAGAATAAGACAGAGGCTTTTCAACCCTCTATGAATTGATCAATAATTTATGAGTCCATCTGTAATAAGGGCTTAGCCCATCTGAGTCCATTTTAGTTGTTATTTGAGTCTTTTGAGTTGTTATTTCAGTTCTGTACTAGTCAGCTCATGTTGAGCTAGTTCAGTCCAATGCTAGTCAGCTCATGTTGATCTAATTTTATTTTTTGAGTCCTGTCCAAGCATACTGAAGACTCAAGACTATATCATACAAGTGAAGACCAAGTCCAACTAGATTGAAGACATGGAAGTATAGCCCAAGTCTAACCCAGCTTGAAGATTTGAAGACCCCAGGAGGAAAATTCAAAAATCCTGATTTCTTGCAGATGCCCTCCAGATGCCTAGATTCCCTTCCAGATGCCAAAGTATATTCATAGATAAGGGCATCCATGATTCCAGAGGTCCATCTGCATCCTAGACCAAAGAAATCAAGCCCAAGCGCCTAAGAAGCAAGATACCAGAGAATATTCCTGCTACCTGGCTACCAGGCCGTCCCAGCTTCCAGAGGCCCAAACCCATGCGCCCAAGCCCCTTTGGGCCGGCCTCTTGCTGCTCCTAGAAGTCCAACACGCCCCCTAGGCATCCTTGGAGTGTTGGTCAAGTCAAGAGAATTTTTAGGGATTTTTCTACCTAATGTTTCCTTATTTTCTAGCTAGGGCTTGAGAGGGAAAAGGATTCTTATGTAAAGACTTATGTGCCCTTACTTGGAGCCCAAGGTTAAGGGTCTATTTAAAGGACCCTAGCCTCTTGTATGAAGGAAGATTTTGATATATGAAATAAACCTTGAGTTCTTCAATTGCTTTGTGTGATTACCCTGCTATGTGCATAAAGGGGTTTTGAGAGTTCTTCTTCCCGGTGTTTGCAATCATCTTCCTGCTGCCAACAAACCCTCCAGATCCCTGGACGCCCACTCCAAAAGAAGCCTTCCCTTGCTGTTTTTCATTTGTTTTCTTATTCCTTTGTGAGTTTTCTAACCCCTGACAGGTCGTTTGCAGGTCCCCGAGTTCCTACGAATCCAACGACTCCAGCCACGCCTCAATCGGACCACCGAGCAGAAAGCCGGGTATCCGCGGGTCTTTGGCTCGGTTTTCCAGGCCACATCCATCGAGGAACGAGAGATCTCTTCGCTGTGATCTTCACCGGGCACTTCAGATATTGTCAGGTACACCCCCTCTCTACCTCCAGTCTTATTATTGTAGGAGAACTTGCCCTAACCGAGGCTTCTCAGCCCCGGCGATCCTTCTTTAGTACTTTTCTAGGTTCCAATCTGCATGCTTGGCTTCAAAAATGCAAAGGCGGCGTTCCGGGGACTTTTCGAAGCCCAGTTTTCAGCCCAAGGTGGAAGACGACGGAATAACTTTATTCCAGTTATTCCATCCTATTCCAGACTTATACCAGTTTATTCCCGGCAGGATAAGGTATGGGTTTGTTTTAATTTCATATATGCATAGATCTATAGATTTAAAATGTTTTATAAACATTACATGCCCATGTTACAACATGTTTTGATCTGTACATGCTTCCTGATTGCATTAGATCCTGGGTGGAGCATGTTTTCGCAGTGCATTTTAAAATCATTTTAAATACTACCTGCTCCCTGTTGTTGCATGCTTAGGGTAGGTACCTGCAAACCCACCATTTTTCCTTTCACTGGTATCAGAGCCAGGTTAACAGATGTAACGTAATCTTGATGCATGTTAGATTAAAAATAGTTTAATCTATTCTAGTTCTTGATAGTACTTTTAGAACCTAGTTGAGACCTTCACCATGACCGTGTGTCTTTGACACGAAACGGATCGTCTGTGTTGGCCTTTTCAGAAGGATCCTTTAAGGAAATCTTGAAATTAAATTGTTTTAGTTCAGACAAAATTTTGACATGTCTGTTATATAATTGGGCCATGAAATGTTTATGAAATAAAATCTAGATATGATGCATGATTTTGTAATGTAAAAAGAAAATGTTTACATTAACACTTAATTAAAAATGTTTTGATTAAATGTATGGCTTATTAAAATAAATTATTAGGTTTATGAAATCTAATTTGACATGAATAAGCCATTTTGGGTTAATTGGGTTAGTTATCTAATTGGGCCTTAACTGGGTTAGACCTAGGTTTAGTTGAACCGGATAAAAGAAGATTAATCAAAGTTGATTAAGGTCCTTCTTTAGAACTATCTAATATTTAGAATAGTTGATCCGTTCATCTAAATGGATGGATCCAACAAAGTGGCTCTGTGGATGCCCGAGTCTTTAGGCTAATCTAATCGGTCTGGTAAACCGACTGGTGTCGAGGTAGGTTTGGCATTTTGTGATCATGGTTGTATGAGTCTTACCTCTTTCTTGGCCAACTTGGTTGGTGTCTAGGAAAGATGGTTAATGGCGGATACTCATCCATGATCTCACCTACCTAGCTAGTCGAGTCAACCAGAACTGATTGGAAAAGCTCAATGACTCGAGTTAACCCATGTCACCCAGGTCGATCGGTCTGACTGATCTTTAAGGTGCCCATGGATCATTTGTTGATTCATTTCAACCCTCCTGAAATCTGATTGATTCAGTGGGAGGATGATCCATGTCCTTGTCTCTTCTCTTCTGTCACAACTAAAAATCCTCTAAAATTATTAGGTCCTTAAAAGACTAAGTCAAAGAGTTGACAGTGTCTTAGCCTCCCATTAAGTTGGATAGAAATATGTCCACTAGCCTGGTGTGCATCGGTAGTTTCATAGAACAGGTGTACATCCGGCGACTGGAATTTCTATCTGATCGATGATGGTTCAGTGCAACCTCCTTAACGGGACCAGGTGGGCCGGCCATAGTCGGGCTTGGTCTTTAGTTAGCTGGAAGCATTGGGTTTATCATTTTAATGGTTGGACCTAACCAGAGACCCGCAATAGGAGGCCCCTAGGCCGATTGGGGTGTTCTCTGGGGCAAAGATTTTTACTAAAAATTGTTTAGGGAAATAATTGGTTTACGAACCTACTTTAGGCTCGTATGGGTGAGCTGGCCATAGTCGGGCTCTTGCGAGGCCTATTGGATTTCAGTACCCACTTGAAAAAAAAATTGTTTTCATGGATTGGAGTTAGAGGCTACCAATCTGAAAAATTAGTGGGAGAAACCTTTAGACTAAAGTCCAAGTCTTTTGGTTAAGTCATTAATTCATAAACTAATTTGGTCTTGTTTTCTTTTCAGATGTCTTCCAACTTGTCGCTCCGATCACTTCTCGATAACGAGAAGTTGAAGGGTCATAACTTTGATACTTGGTATCGAAGGTTAAGAATTGTTCTGGAGCATGAACGGATCCTCTATGTGATAACGGATCCGGCACCTGAAATCCCTCCTGCAAATGCACGGACTGCGGTCAGAGACGCTTACTTGAAGTGGGTCTCTGATCGGACTACTGTCCGTTGCATTATGCTTGCTGCGATGAACGACGAGTTCAGTCGCAAATTCGAGGAGGCCCAACCTGATGAAATCCTTCAAAAATTGAAGGAATCCTTCGACACCCCGGATGATGTAGAATGGAACAAAGTATCTTGTGCCATCTACAACTCCAAGATGCCGAATGGTGGTTCAGTCATTGATCATGTATTGTACATGATCGAGCTGATTGAAAAACTGGGCAAACTCGGATGCCCCTTGC
Source organism: Areca catechu (assembly GCA_021397845.1). Classification (NCBI taxonomy): domain Eukaryota; kingdom Viridiplantae; phylum Streptophyta; class Magnoliopsida; order Arecales; family Arecaceae; genus Areca; species Areca catechu. Next base: position 122,085,469 of record CM038043.1, read on the forward strand.
ACGAGCAGCTCGGCAAGGAGGCGATCCTGAATTCTCTTCCCTCCTCCTATCTTGACTTTCTTGATCATTACAGAATGAACAAGCCTGCAGTCAACTACCATGGTCTTTTGGGGTTGCTGCAGACTTTCGAGAAAGACCACCAACTTAATAAGGGGGTGGTGAATTTAGTGGGAGGGAAGTAGAGGTCATCGTCCCTTTAAGAAAGGGAAGAAGAAAATAAATAAAAAGGGAAAGAAGGTGCAGAATGCTCCTAACCCGAGTCAGACCAGGAAGTATAAGGATGATCAGTCTTCTACAGAGTGCTTCTACTGCAAGAAGAAGGGACACTGGAAGAGAAACTGTCCTCTTTATATTGCATCCCTTGATCCGAACAGGCCGAGAAAGCAGAAGTCTGCTGAACAAGGTATTTATATGATAAAACCTTGTAATTACTCAATTGTTGATACTGCTAACTGGGTATTGCATTCTGGTAGTCCAATTCATGTTTGTAATTCGTTACAAGGACTTCAAGTTAGCAGAAGATTTGAAGATGGAGAACAGTTTCTGAGCGTCGGGAATGGAAATCGTGTTCCAGTACTGGCGGTTGGAGTCCTGCGTCTTGTCTTTGAGTCTTGTACTGTTGAACTAGTCGACTGTCACTATTGTCCTAGTTTCATTATGAGCTTAATCTCTGTAGGCCTTTTGGCCAATTATGGTTTTGAACTACCAATAAAAGGAGATTTTTGCAATGTTATTTTGAATAATGGTATTATAATGAAAGCTAGATTAAATAATGGCATATATGTACTATAAAGGCCTGTTAGTGTAATAATGTACACTTCTCGCAAACGCCCAAGGTTAGATAATGTCAATAATTTGTATCTTTGGCACTGTGGACTAGGTCATATTAACCAAAATAGGATAAACAAGATGCGAGGAGATGGACTTCTCGAGGTCAGTGATTCTGAATCACTGCCCACTTGTGAATCCTGTTTACTTGGTAAAATGACCAAGTCACCTTTTTCTAGAAAAGTTGAACGATCTACAGAACTCTTAAGTCTAATACATACTGATGTATGTGGACTAATGACAATAAGTGCCAAAGGAGGATACAAATATTTCATTACATTTACAGACGACTTTTCGAGGTTCGGTTATGTCTTTCTAATGCGACATAAGTCTGAATCGTTTGAAATGTTCAAACGATACCGTAATGAAGTAGAAAAGCAAACTGGAAAAAGTATTAAAACCCTTCGATCTGATCGAGGTGGTGAATACTTATCTGGTGCATTTTTGACATATCTTGAGGAGAATGGAATTCTCTCTCAGTGGATTCCTCAGGAACACCACAAGTTGAATGGTGTGTCCGAAAGGAGGAATCGAACCTTGTTGGACATGGTTCGATCAATGATGGGCTTTGCAACTCTACCGCTATCCTTTTGGGGATATGCGCTTCAGACAGCCTATTACTTGTTGAATAATGTTCCAAGTAAGTCTGTTGTCTCCACTCCGTATGAGATGTGGAATGGACGTAAACCCTCAATCTCACACCTTCGGGTCTAGAGTTGCCCGGCTTACGTAAAATGTTTAGACGCAGACAAACTTGGTCCTAAGTCTGACAAGTGTTTATTCATTGGTTATCCTAAGGAAACCAAAGGGTATTTCTTCTTCTATTTGGAGAACGAACAAAAGTGTTCGTTGCTCTTAGAGCTATTTTTTTGGAAAAGGAGTTCCTTGGAGAAGGAACTATAGCCTCTAAGATTGAACTTGATGAAGTTCAGCCAATAGAAGAACCTGCTCACTCTAAGGACATCGTCGAACCGGCTGTGATTGATTCACACCCTGAACCCATTAGGAGATCTGGTAGAATACCGCGTCAGCCGGACAGATACTACGGTTTCTTGGTCCGGGATGGCGATCCCATTGAGCTCGATGAGAACAATGAGGATCCGATCACCTATATGGATGCACTTCAGAGATCTGACTCTGAGGCATGGCTTTGGAGCCATGCGATCCGAAATGGAGTCCATGGAAATCAACAATGTTTGGACATTGGTTGATCCGCCTGAAGGAATAAAACCCATCGGGTGTAAATGGATCTTCAAGAGGAAAAGGGGTGCAGATGGGAAGGTAGAAACCTATAAAGCCCGTCTGGTTGCTAAGGGGTATCGTCAGCGATATGGTATCGATTATGACGAGACATTCTCTCTAGTAGCAATGCTCAAGTCCATTCGGATCATGCTTGCTTTGGCAGCATACTTTGATTACGAGATCTGGCAGATGGATGTCCGAACCGCTTTCCTAAATGGGGAGCTGGAAGAAGAGGTGTATATGATACAGCCTGAAGGGAACATCCACAGATGAATCAAAAGTATGTAAGTTGCAGAAGTCCATCTATGGACTTAAGCAAGCATCTCGAAGTTGGAACTTATGGTTTGATAGATGTATCAAATCGTACGGCTTCGTTAAGAACGGAGAAGAACCGTGCACTATAAATGGATTAATGATTTTGTGATTGTATTCTTGGTACTGTATGTTGACGACATTCTCTTAATCGAGAATGACATCGCAGCATTACAAGGAATAAAGGTCTGGTTATCATCTCAGTTCTCCATGAAGGACTTGGGTGAAGCTTCTTACATACTAGGTATGAAGATCTATAGAGATAGATCCAAGAAGCTTTTGGGATTGTCCCAATCTACGTACATAGATATCGTGCTGAAACGGTTCAGCATGGAAAATTCCAAGAAAGGCTATCTATCTTTCGATAGATTCTGGAATTACTCTTTCCAAAAAGGATTGTGCGACAACTCCTGAGAAAAGAGAGCGCATGAGTAGAGTACCTTATGCTTCTGCAGTAGGCTCTATCATGTATGCTATGACTTGTACCAGACCAGACGTGGCATACTCACTAGGAGTAGTGAGTAGATACCAGTCTGACCCAGGTGAGGCACATTGGAAGGTGGTTAAGACCATCCTTAAGTATTTAAGAAATACTACTAAAGATCAATGGCTGATCTATGGAGAACCTGACTTGAAACTTGTGGGGTACACTGACTCCAGTTTCCAGTCAGATAGAGATGATAGCAAGAGTGTGTCAGGATTTGTATTTACCTTGAACGGAGGAGTGATCTGCTGGAAAAGTTCCAAGCAAGCAATGTTGCAGACTCGGTATGCGAAGCAGAATATATTGCAGCATCAGATGCAGCAAAGGGAAGCATGTGGTTGCGAAAGTTCCTTGGAGAGCTAGGGGTGGCACCTTCCCTAGATGGTCCTGTTCCGGTGTACTGTGACAGCACTGGAGCCATTGCTCAAGCTAAGGAGCCAAAAGCTCATCATCGCACCAAGGACATTTTGCGGCGCTACCACCTCGTACGAGAAATCGTGGAGCGAGGCGACATCAATCTTCTGAAGATCGATGGGAAAGAAAATCTGGCCGACCCCTTCACTAAAGCCCTTGGAGTCAAAGAGTTTGACTATTGTAAATGGGAAATGGGTATAAGATACTCCTCTAATTGGCTTTAGTACAAGTGGGTGTTGTTGGGAAATGTGTCCCAAAGCCAATCGCCTGGGTTGTAGGCAGTTGGGCTCATCACTGTATTTATTTTATGAATTAATAAAATTGTTATTTGGCAGCTCATCACATATTGAATTTCCCTAAAAATAAACTTTTTCCATGTGATGAAGTCCTTAGGGCTACTCTGACTTCGATACAGAGAGGATGTATCGACTGGTCCTTAAACCTTATTCACAGCCAAAGGATATATTGTATAGGACGGCAATATATCAAGTATAGGTTGTTGCAGTTCACATCGTTTGGTTGTCCTCTTGACCAAATGAGTATGGTGACACTGATGTGACCTGCAAGTGGGATATATGATATTTCATTGAACGTGACTCCGTGAAACCCCTTTTGCCAAAGGGACACTCACGATTGGATATGGGTATATGTGTCCCTCTGACCTGAGGTCATCACGGTTGCTTGCAAGTAACTCCCTGTGCTTTGGTGCCGGACTACCCGGATTTTTAATCCGGTGACGGAAGGTTTCTGGGTACAGGCAAGTACTTGTGGAGCAGTGATGGACCAAGATGAAATTGACCTATCCGAATAGTTTGGATTGAATGTCTCGCTGTATCTCAATTTAGCAAATCCCCGGTCGGGGTAGCCCTAGTGAAGAGTCACTAGGCTTGCAAGATTGAGACACGTGGTCGACTGACTTAGTCTGGGTTGGTAGCCCAATATCAGTCGTCCTGAGCATTAGAGGTCAAAGGGATGAATTATATAGTAACCATATGCCAGAGGTTCGATAGTATGCTCCCGCATCTTCGACCTATCCGGACGCCGGGACCCATTGCTAGATGGTTTCCTGTGCTGGTACTGGAATCGTTCCAGTACTACCATTTAGGTTCGAACCTATGAGGTCACACGCCACAGAGGATAACTCTCTGATCCTGATACCGAGTACGATTGGGAATCGCTTCGGTTTTATGGTCACGGTATTTATTTTGAGCCCCTTATTTTGACCCAAGTCAGCCAAAAATTGTTGCGGGCTGACCAGGTTTGTGCCAGGATTTTTCTAAATCAGATTGGATCTGATTCAGAGCTAAATTCGGCCTTCAATTGGTTGTGAACCAATTGAATTTTATTTATTGGGCTTGGACCGTTCAATTTGAATTAAACCATTTTTTGGGATTCAACCTTTGGGTTAAATTATTTTGAACCCATTTCATTTGGACTGATTTTAATTGGATTAAACCGGATTTCATTTGGACCATTTTTCTCCATTGAATGCTCTGCACGCTGATTTTTTTTTGCTAGGCATTTTCCATGCGGTGGAAGCCCATTCGGCGCCTCTTCTTCTCCCCTCCACCCATTAGCCTTTAACCCCATTTTAATTATCCTAATGGCTGGTTTAGTGGGTGGTTTTAGCCTCCGAAATCCTTTGGCCTCCCAACGTTTTGTTTTCTTTTCTCCGCTGGCTGCTGCTCCCCTTTAAAACCTGCAGTCCCCTGTTTTTTATAAGGACGTCACCGTGTAAGAAAAAAAAGGGGTGCTCTGTTCCAAATTTGTTACCGTGTGAGGTCAAAAGGGCTGTGAGAGTTTCTTGTGTTAGGAGTATATCCCTTCCCAAATTCCACCGGTGTAGTTGGGGGCTGTGGTTTGGAGAGATCTAGGGAGAGAAACAAGCTTTGATCCTTGTTGATAGAAGTGCTCAAATCATTCATTGCAGCAAACCAGGATTGCTGCCTTCCGCCGTGACTGAGCTCCATTCTGCGGCTAGCACCGCGCAAAGGAGAGGATCAGTGAACCCTCGGCATGTCTCCCCTCTAGAGGGAGTATTCTTCTACTCCTCGGAGCAAACCACGCGAGCCGGGATCGCTCCAATTGCCCGAAATCCAACGTCGAAGACAGCTACTCTGTTCTGCTGCCATTTTCATGCAGCAGACTTCGGCGAATTTTTACGATTTATTGGCTTAGTTTTCCTTGCAGAAACTAATGCCAAATCGAAGAGGACTTCCTTAAGAATCTACAGCTCAAATTTGGGAGCGATCGGAGGTCCGGAAGGCGGTGTTCCAGGGACTTTTCGGAAGCCCAGTTTTCAGCCCAAGGTGGAAGACGACTGGAATAACTTTATTCCAGTTATTCCAGCCTATTCCAGGCTTATACCAGTTTTATTCCCAGCAGGAATAAGGTATGGGTTTTGTTTTTAATTTCATGTATGCGTAGATCTATAGATTTAAAATGTTTTATAAACATTACATGCCCATGTTACAACATGTTTTGATCTGTACATGCTTCCTGATTGCGTTAGATCCTGGGTGGAGCATGTTTTCGCTGTGCATTTTAAAATCATTTTAAAATACTTACCTGCTCCCTGTTGTTGCATGCTTAGGATAGGCACCTGCAAACCCACCATTTTTCCTTTCAAAAGTATATTCATAGATAAGGACATCCATGATTCCAGAGGTCCATCTACATCCTAGACCAAAGAAATCAAGCCCAGGCGCCAAGCCAAGTGCCTAAGAAGCAAGATACCAGAGAATATTCCTGCTACCTGGCTACCAAGCCATCCCAGCTTCCAGAGGCCCAAACCCATGCGCCCAAGCCCCTTTGGGCCGGCCTCTTGCTGCTCCTAGAAGCCCAACACGCCCCCTAGGCATCCTTGGAGTGTTGGCCAAGTCAAGAGAATTTTTAGGGATTTTTCTACCTAATGTTTCCTTATTTTCTAGCTAGGGTTTGAGAGGGAAAAGAATTCTTATGTAAAGACTTATGTGCCCTTACTTGGAGCCCAAGGTTAAGGGTCTATTTAAAAGACCCTAGCCTCTTGTATGAAGGAAGATTTTGATATATGAAATAAACATTGAGTTCTTCAATTGCTTTGTGTGATTACCCTGCTGTGTGCATAAAGGGGTTTGTGAGTGTTCTTCTTCTCAGTGTTTGCAATCATCTTCCTGCTGCCAACAAACCCTCCAATTCCCTGGATGCCCACTCCAAAAGAAGCCTTCCCTTGCTATTTTTTATTGATTTTCTTATTCCTTTGTGAGTTTTCTAACCCCTGACATGTCGTTTGCAGGTCCCCGAGTTCCTATAAATCCAACGACTCCAGCCACGCCTCAATCGGACCACCGAGCAGAAAGCCGGGTATCCGCGGGTCTTTGGCTCGGTTTTCCAGGCCGCATCCGTCGAGGAATGAGAGATCTCTTCGCTGTGATCTTCACCGGGCACTTCATGAAAGTTAAAGAGGTACATTTGCAGGTGCCTACCCTAAGCATGCAACAACAGGGAGCAAGTAAGTATTTTAAAATAATTTTAAAATGCACTGCGAAAAATATGCTCCACGCAGGATCTAGCACAATCTGGAAGCATGTACAGACTAAAACATGTTATAATATGGGCATGTAATGTTTATAAAATATTTTAAATCCATAGATCTTTGCATGCATGAATTTTAAAACTAAACCCATACCTTATTCCCGTGTGGAATAAATCTGGTATAGTTCAGGAATAGCTGGGATAACAGGAATAAATTTATTCCTGTTGTCTTCCACTTTCAGCACGTTGACAGGTAGCTGTTCTTTTCACCAAAAAATTGCTGCAAAACAGAGGAAAAGCTGGCAGCATTTGATCTTCCTTCCAACACCAAAATATAGGAACAAGATGGTTGATCTTCCTTCAAAGGGGAGAAGACGATTCAAGGTTTTGGTCCCCTTCCTTTCAGCCAAAAACAGCACCAGAAATTCAGCAACCTGAAAATCTGCAACCTGAAAACAGAGCACAAGAACAGCAAGAAAAAAAAGCTCGATCCGGCTTCCAAGTGCTCAGTTGAACACTCTCAAGATTGGGAACACGCTGGGGGCTAGCTCTGATCCGTCTCTCGGTCGATGCTAGTCGCCGGAAGACATGGAACGGTGTGAGGGAAGAAGGGAGGAAACAGAATTTCAGAACTTGTTTTTCAGCAAAACAGAGTTCATCTTCCTTCAAATTTGAGCACCAGAAAACAGAGATTAGTGGGTTGATCTCTCTTCCCTTCACTCACCAAAACCCAGCCCTCAATATCACCGGTGGAAAGGGGAGGAATATCTGCAAGGAATGTAGAACTCTCACAGCATAAAACCTCTCTCACGGTGACCCTTTTTTTTTTTTTTTTTTTTTTTCAGCTCTCATGAACCAGGGGACTGCAGCGAATAAAAAGAAGCAGTAGCGGGGAGAAAACGAAAACGATGGGAGGCCAAAAGACGTCGGTGGCTAATCACCAGAAGGTTTTATTTCAAAGAATAAACCTAATCAAGTATGCAAGCTAAAGAAATCCATTTATGGATTAAAGCAAGCTTCCAGGAGTTGGAACATCCGCTTTGATGAAACTATTAAAAGGTTTGGTTTTATCAAAAATATGGATGAACCCTGTGTTTATAAGAAGACTAGTGGGAGTGCCATAGTCTTCTTGGTTCTGTATGTAGATGACATACTCCTTATTGGGAATGATATCCCAATGTTGCAATCAGTCAAGGTTTGGCTATCAAACCAGTTTTCCATGAAAGATTTGGGAGAAGCATCCTATATACTAGGTATTAAGATCTATAAAGATAGATCTAAGAGGATGCTAGGTTTATCCCAATCTAAGTACATTGACTTAGTGCTGAAAAGATTCAGCATGAATGGAAGTAAAAGAGGTTATCTTCCTATGAGTCAAGGTATACATCTTTCTAAAAGGATGTCTCCTAAGACACCTGAAGAAAGAAATAGAATAAATTCTATACCTTATGCTTCGGCAATAGGGTCGATAATGTATGCCATGTTATGTACCAGGCCTGATGTGGCATATGCTTTAGGCATTGTCAGTAGGTTTCAGGCTGATCCAGGAGAGGATCATTGGAAAGCAGTTAAAAATATTCTTAAGTACCTGAGAAGGACTAAGGATATTTTTTTGGTTTATGGTGGTTCTGATCTTAAACTAGAAGCTTATTCTAATTCTAGTTTTCAATCAGACCCTGATGATAGCAAATCCATTTCGGGATATGTTTTTACCCTAAACAGTGGAGCAGTGAGTTGGAAGAGTACCAAATAGTAGACTGTAGCTAACTTCAACCACAGAGGTAGAATACATAGCTGTCAGTGAAGCCGCCAAGGAAGCAGTCTGGATGAAGAAGTTCATCACAGAGTTGGGTGTTGTTCCTGAGATTGAAAACCCAGTGCCACTTTACTGTGACAACACTGGGGCTGTTGCTCAAGCAAAGGAACCAGGAGCTCATCATAAGTCCAAGCACATTCTGAGATGCTTCCATCTCGTCCGAGAAATAGTAGAAAGACAAGATGTCTACATAAATAGAGTTGATACAAAGAACAATGTAGCAGACCCATTCACTAAGGCTCTACCACAGCGAGAGTTTGATCGCCACCTCGAGATTATGGGATTAAGATTTAAAGGCGATTGGCATTAGTGCAAGTGGGAGATTGAAAGGGATATGCCCTACAAGCCAATCTATGTTGTATCTCCCAAACCATTGTAATTGACAATATTCTAATAAAGGCATTATTTTTCATCATACGCTGTGTTTATATTATATGATGAACCCCATAGATTAGGGCTATGATTTTAGGGTTATGATGAGATCATACCAGTGAGACCTAAAGTCTTAAAACCTTAATCTAAAATATTCCTAGTCAAAGGAACCCTGAGTAGGGGATCAGGGTTTTCCGGTAAACTAGCACATCCCATGTATACTGGAAAGGGTGACTGCTCTCACAGTCACTTGTGTATGACACTAATACTGGGATGTGGGTGCTCATTGGAGAATGAGTTTACTGATATGATCCAACTTGAGAACATCTAATGGAGTCTTAGCTACATATCAATAGAAGGTTCTTATAGTGAGAGTGGTACAAGTAATCCTTTGACCTGAGACTGCCATAAGTACCTTATGTACATGAACCCATGCTTTGATTCAATCCTAATCATGACACTGAGTCATGCACAGGATTGATACTGGGAATGGTGAATTGGATATGAAGGTAATGAGTAGGTCAACAAGGAATCGATCACTCTTAGTAAGAGGAGATTGCAATAATGAACCCATACCTCTCAGGTGCATGACGCACCCTATCAGACCTATGGATAGGAGTGGTGTGTTCTAGTTCTATACTAACTATGTTATCATTTGGTTGAGATGTATCTATTTGTTGAACTTCTTCAAGTTCAATATTTCTCCCACTGCCCTTTTGTAGGATGAACTCTTTCTCCAGAAAAGTGGCATGCCTACTGAAAAAAACTTTTTGTTCAGTAGGGTGATAGAACAGATATCCTATACTATCTTTAGGATATCCTACAAATAGACACTTATCTGCTCTAGCATCCAGCTTATGTCCAAAATTTCTTTTGAGATAGGCTGGACATCCCCATATCTTAAGACACTTAAGATTGGGTTTCTTACCCCTCCATATCTCATATGGAGTGCTAGAGACAGATTTAGATGGTACTTTATTTAAGATATTAGCCACAGTTTCCAGGGCATATCCCCATAAGGAAACAGGTAACTCTGTGAAACACATTATGGACCGTACCATATCTAATAAGGTACGGTTCCTCCTTTCAGAACACCATTTAATTATGGTATGTAAGGAGGGGTCCATTTAGAGATAATCCCCTTTTCTTTAAGGTGATCGAGAAACTCGGTTGATAAGTATTCACCTCCTCGATCTGATCGAAGGATTTTAATATTTTTCCCCATTTGTTTCTCTATCATACTTTGATACTTTAAAAATTTATCAAAGGCTTCAGACTTATGTTTCATAAGATACACAGATCCGTACCTTGAAAAATCATCAGTAAATGTGATGAAATAAGAGTATCCACCCTTGGCCTGAGTTGTCATAGGCCCACATACATCTGTATGTATGAGTCTTAATAACTCAGTTGTCCTTTCTCTATGTCCACTAAATGGAGTCTTGGCCATTTTACCCATGAGACATGATTCACAAGTTCCTAATGATTCATAATCATAAAGATTAAGGAAATTTTCCTTGTATAACTTGCTAATCCTAGTCTCACTAATATGTCCAAGCCGACAGTGCCAGAGTAAAGTATTGTTTACATCATCTCTCTTTCATTTGTTACTTACATGAAGTATATTGTCATTAGTGGATAGAGTTAAAAGACCATTGCAAAATATGCCACAACATATAATTTCATTAGAAAAGCTGATTAAGCAACCATTGCTCATCACATTCATAGTATAACCTTGTCTAAGTAATAAGGGTACAAATACGATATTTCTAATGACCTTAGGCATATAGTAACAATCTCTCAGCTCTAAAATCTTCCCCGAAGGTAACTTCAAGATATAAGTCCCTACGGCCTCTGCTTGGATGGACTCTCCTCCAGCACTATAGAGCTCGAAGTCTCCTTCCTTCAATACTCTAAGCCTCTGCAGCCCCTGCAATGATTTGCAGATATTATGACCACAGGCAGTATCCAATACCCAAGTATTTGAAATGGAAGAATCCAATGACAAAATAGTATGAACTTCTTTCATACCTTTTGGTGCATCCGATGCACCAGGCTTCACACCTGCAAGGTAAGCCTTGCAGTTCCTCTTCTAATGACCCGGCTTGCCATAGTGAAAGCAGGTCATCTGTCTGGAGGCCTTCTTTCCTTTCTTCTACTTGATGCCCCTTTTTGGGTTCAATCTCCTCTTGGAACCCTTTCTGCCTGACTTTTTCTTGTTGATCCCAGCCACAAGAAGAAGTGGAGCCTTATTTTTCTTTAAATGGCTCTCTGCTGTTCTTAATATGTTTAACAGCTCAGGCAAGGAAGTGTTAAGTTTGTTCATATGATAATTAAGAACAAACTGTGAAAATGACTCCAGGAGTGACTGCAGGATCAAATCATGATTCAACTCCCCATCCATAACAAAACCCAATTGACCTAATCGAGTGATCAAGTCAATAACCATCAGTACGTGGTCTTGTACAGATGTACCTTCTGTCATTATCACATGGAACAATTGCTTAGATATCTTATATCTAGTAGTTTGACTATGTTCTCCATATAGCTCTTTTAGATTGAGCAGTATGGAGTTAGTGTCCATGCTATCATATTGCCTCTGCAACTCATTGGTCATAAAGGCAAGCATGATACATTTGACAGTGAGTTATTTTACCACATCTTGTATCTCTTTTTCTCTTGCGAGGCATCCTCTCCTAAAGGTTCCAAGGTAGGGGTATCAAGAATGTAAGAAAGTTTTTCATGGCTGAGTACTCTCTTTTGGTTTCTCAACCAGTCAACATAGTTCGGTCCAGTCAATTTATTGGCATCAAGTATACTACGGAGTGAGAGTGAAGAGGCCATTTAATCTACATTAACAAAGAACATAACATAAGCAAACAACCAAAGTTGACAAAACATAATTAAATTAGGACTTTAACTTTATTATGTCTCACTATTTTATCAAGCATCATAACCCTCTATATGATGATTGAGAAACCCTAATTGGTTTTCTTAGTGGGGTTGAAATCCTAATTCTTTATAAAAGACCTTGTATGTACACAACAAATCTTTTATAAGTTCAAAGGTAGGAAAACTCTTTCCAATTGTATCTTATACAATTCTCAACAAAACCTGGCCTCTAAAATATTAATAGCCTTGTGTGTGCACAACAAACTATAATATTTTTAGTTAAGTAAGACCCTTCATTCCTTTATAGTCATGATTGTAATAATAATACCCTTGTGTGTTCACAACAAAGTATTATATTAAATCATGCCATAAGCATCAAATGCACCAGGCCAAAATTATGTTAGTTATCATAATAGGCCTTGTGTGTACACAACAAACCTAATACGGATCATAACATAATAATGACCTAGCATGAAGGAAAGACTAATGTAGTGAATATTACACTAAGCATATCAATCAAGAATTAAGTTAATCTTATCAGCCAGGTAAGTGGGAGAGTAGTGGGAGTCCCCCCGTTGCTTTCCTAGACACCAATAAAAATTGGCCAGGTCAGTCAACGGAACTAATTAAAAACCACGTCCTCTTTACCGATCATGAACCACTTTTCCTAGACACCGAATGATCAACTAATCATCTTGATTATTTTTCTTTTGGTATATGACACTACAACTTAATATAATTTTAATAGAGGGCAATTCAAACAGAAGTACATTCTAATATAATATTACCATTCATCAATCATGCATCATATATCATTTTATAATGTGCCAAGTGTGTGATTCATCATACTAGGACAACCATCTACCGCATAATGGATCCACCACTATGCTAGGGCAACCTTATTTTAGTATGATGACTAGAAAGCTAAACATATCTCTATATCGATTAAGGTTTAAGTGAAAACCCTAACCAGTGACATACATATATGCATAAACATATCAATCATATGTAACTTTAAACTTTTGTAGAGTCCTACAAAATTGGATAACTTCAAATTGTGTAGAGTCCTACAAAAATGGGCTACAAAAATGGGCAACCTCAAGAGTCCTACAAAATTGGATAACTTCAAATTTTGTAGAGTCCTACCAAAATGGGCAACCTCAAGAGTCCTACAAAATTGGGCAACTTCAAATTTTGTAGAGTCCTACCAAAATGGGCAACCTCAAGAGTCCTACAAAATTGGGCAACCTCAAGAGTCCTACAAAATTGGGCAACTTCAAATTTTGTAAAGTCCTACCAAAATAGGCAACCTCAAGAGTCCTACAAAATTGGGCAACTTCAAATTTTGTATGATATAGCCCTAATAAGGTTGCTCTGATACCACTATAAGGGTTTTGGTGACCAAGGCGGAAGCATGGATTTCAAAAACTTATTATGAAACCACTACCAAACCCTTAACCCAAGACCTCCTTACTATGAATTAAAACATACAAACATGCATATATATTATAAAATAGAGTTTAGGCACCAACATGAACCGCTAGTATCCAATCCGACGAAGAAAATCTTGATTCAGCCTTCTTCTCCACCAGGCGCCCAAACGTTCGCCCCCCAACGGTGATCCACACGAAACTCGAACCAAGGAAGAACTCCTTCAAGTTGCTTGGAGAAGTGGAACTCTTTCGATAGCCTTTGGTCTATTGACCACTGTAGGACACCCTGTCCTACTGTAGGGCACTAAAGACACTCTCCTAAATCACTCTTGGTTTTAGGACAACCCTCCTCTAGGACCCCTTAGGCTTATGTCCTAAAACAAAGCCTTGTCCTAGTAAAAAAGACCTTGTCTTAACAAGACAAGTCTTGTCTTAAAGAAAGGAGGGAGAGAGAGACACTCAGAATAGTACTTCGTATCAAACTCATTTCACCGCCCACAATTTATAGATACAAGAGGGGCGTGTGATATATCCTCCCATCAACTTATTAGATATGATTTTTCAAGACCGAAGAGAAGTTATCTGGCTTGAAAAATCATATCTAATAAGCTCATTCATGCACCGAAGGCCTTATTCACATCCCTTCTTTTATCTGGATGAATTCTCACTTGCCACAGGTCAATTACCGGTCCCTAGGAAGCTAAGAGGTGCCTCTTCAATCTTCAAACATCAGAGATTATGAAGAGTCCTGATAGCAAAAGGACTCTCCATCAGAACCGCGTGCCACATGAAGAGTTGCGACTCTTCATGCACCGCGCACGCCATCCTTCTTCCACGCAAATTTCAAAAAATGTTGATTAGTAAAAACATAGGCAATATGGGTGTCATTGGAAAGATCATAAAATTTACTTTCTAACCATATAAATTATATTCAAATCAGAGATATATAGCTCATTCTGTGCCCTTTTGAAGTTAAGGCATCATTTAGGTACAAAGAGTCCCATGCCATTGGGACTCTTCATGTATGGCACCTAAAATGCCCTTAAATCCAAATAAAAATTAGATTTAGCTTTGATTAGGCTAGCCCCACTTAGGACTCAACCTAATTTAGGTTTTTCATAATTAGGTTAGCCCAATTAGCAAGAAACCGGACCCAATCAAATTGGGTTAGGAATTTGGTTAGCCTATATGTGCTAGTATGTAATCCGGCTAACCAATTAGGATCCTATAGCCCTAATTAAATCATGAATGACTTCCTTGGCCAAGTCAATTTTGTGTGTGACCCATTGGGTTCCACATCTAGCCAGCAGTAGGTTTAGGTTTTAGCTGATTCGATCCAATCGAACCCGATTGACCTAATTAGGTCAAATTAGCTCACCTAATTGTCCAATTCGAATCACACATCGAATTGACTCATGAAACCAAATCAATTGGTTCATGAAGACCTACAAGACAAGATTGACATATAGCAATGTGTCATGCCTACCCGGAAGATGAGGAATTTTGGTGGATTTACCAAAATACCCTTCAGTGGTGAGATACCGGGCAATTCAGTCCTTCGATCTACTTGCACCCTGAATATGACTATGGATATAGATACTTGTCAAATCCAATTTCATATTCATTCCTTGCTCAATCTGATAATGATGATTCATTAATGAACCATTAGAAACTATTTCTAATGTTCACACTTTGAACAAAGATTTTTCGAATCTTCATTTGATTGAAATCATCTGGATGGGCTTCCCTCTTACTAGGACTGATCGATTCCTTTTTGACCTACTCACAACCTCCATATGCAATCCACCATACCCAGTATCACCCCATGCATGACTCAGTGTCATGATTGAGTGTGAACCAAAATATGGATTCATGCATACAAGGTACCATGGCAGTCTCAGGTCAAAGGACCACATGCACTACTCCCACTATGAGAACTATCTATTGACAAATAGATAAGGTTCCATTAGATGTTCTCAAGCTGGATCCATTCAATGAACTCATTCTCTAATGAGTACCCATATTAGGGTATTAGTGCCAAACACAAGTGACTGTGAGATCAGTCACCCTCTTCACCAAGCATACATAGGATGTGCTGGTCTTACCGGAAACATTGATCCCCTACTCAATATCCCATCGACAAGGAATATTCTAGATTAGGGTTTTAAGGCTTTAGGTCTCACTGGTATGATCTCATCATAATCCTAGAACCATAACCCTAATCTATGGGGTTCATCATATCTTAATAAAGTTAATAAGACAGCGTATGATGAAAATAAAATACCTTTATTAATTGATAATGTCAATACACTAGTTTGGGATACAAAAGAAAATCCCATCGAAATACAACATTTCGATTGACCTTTAGGGCATAACCTTTCACCTTCCTGGCACTCCAAGCTATTGGCATAGAGTCCCTATTCCGGCTGGTCAGAGCTACTGGATCGCAGGACCGCTCCCTAGTTCACCTGCAAAATAAATCCCTTGCTAGAGTTGCTCCGGCGGGGGACACTCCGATGCCTAAGTCAGAGGTGGGCTACAGTCACAGAATGGGAAAGGAGAAGCAGAGGGAAAAGACTCTGAGATTTTTGGAGTATATTATGCCACATACCTTGAGCATTCCCTCTTACCATTATTTATAAGGAGCTGTCCAGCCTGCGATTTCATTCTTCTTCCAGCAGTTACGACGAGGAGTTAATTCCTTCCCCATGATCCGTAGTCATGGGTTGTCGTCGAACAGTTCCAACCAGACCGGAGGCATTGCAGTTGGAGTTACGTGCCATGATTATGTCCTGGAGATAGTCGATAGTAACCGTTGGTTACTATTGCTTATCATACTTTGTAGTGATTTGAGATATATCGTGGATCGATCTTCAAACTTCCCCCTCTTAGGGAGATTCCCGTATCAGATCAGGAAAGTCTTCATCCTCAGATCTTCTCGAGACAGATCGAAGATCCTATCCTCAGCATAGATCAAGGACTTGGTCCTTGTCAAAGGCCGGAGATCATGTCTTCGACATGAATCGAAGAGCATGTCTTCGGAGGTTGGTGAGGGTCGTCCCTCGGATCAGGTTGGGGGTCTTGTCTTTTTGAGCTGGAGGACTTGGTCTTCAGCAAAGGCTGAAGACGAGATCCAAAGGCCTTGCCTTCGGGTGCCATAGACCCGCGAAGAGCTTTGGCTTTTCCATTGGTTGCCTGATTTTTCTCGAATATCTGGGTCCAAAGATGGTGGTTCAGAAGAAAGGTCTTCAGCCAGCAGAACCGGTGGTCGGCTCGTACTTGGACCGAGATATCCCAACATACATGATATGGGACTGTTGGGGCTAGGGAGGATCGATCGGTGAGCCTAGAAGTCACCTATATTAGGGTACTTTTTGTCTGTAATGGGGTAGTGAAGGAATTATGGATGTGGAAGACAGGGTCAGGGTTTTCATGAACTTTGGGACTCACATTCACAGAGAGATCTCACACCTCTAGGGTAACCCACCTCACTAATGAAGCTGTACAGAGAGATCTCACACCTCTAGGGCATCCCGCCCACCTCACTAATGGAGCCGTACGGAGAGATCTCACTTCTCTAGGGCATCCTACCTACCTCATAATGGAGCCACTAAGGTGAATCACAAGGGACATGAGGGTGGAATGGGGATAACTAGAGCCTCACATCCCTCGACGCCTGAAGGCGAAGGCAAGACAAACCTAAACCCACTCTTGATGGAGACAGAACCAATAACTCTTTCTCAAAAACTCAACTTCATTTTCTAACCAATTGCAAGAGGGGGATGCCTTTTTATAGGCTTACAAGGCTTAGGACCCATACATGGAAAAAAAAATATTTATTATTATTTTATTTATTTATTTATTATTTATTATTATTATTATTTTAATCCTAAACCCGTAGCTTTAAGATCCCTGCAGAATTGTTTCTGCATCAGGATCTGTGCAAGTCCTGTGACCGTGGAATAGAGAGTAGTGGATGGAACTCAAAGCTTTGATTCAGTGATCGGTGGACAGGGTAGGGAACACGGCTCGGATTGGATGGAGGGTGGGCGAGGCGGAGGGTGGATGGGTCGGAGGAATTGGAGCATGCACGAGGATCTGGCTCAAGACATCGCACTCGTGGGCGAGGTGGAAGGCAAACGGGTCAGAGGGGCTTGCCGTGCTACTGCTATTCTGCTTGGTTTTGCGCTATCATGGAAATCGCAGTCGAAGTTCTGCCCGAGGATCGTAGCTCGAAACAGCAAGCGGGGATGAGATGGATGGCGACGATCGGGTGGCAGCATCACCGTGTCTGGGAGAATCCTGATGGGAGCCCGTACTCAGTCAGCAGCTCATAGATCGTCATACTCGAGCACGTCCAAAGGGCTTCAAAGTTATATTATCAAAGGCTCAACTCTTCCACTCGTGGTTTCCCAAGAAAACACCCAGTGAGCCATTCATGTAGTATTCACTTTTCTCATGTGGTGCATAGTGGTGGTGAGGCAAAGAGCGGAGGTGATATGGGAACAGCGATCCTGCTCGTGGAGGAGGGCATCGATGATGTCGGCGAGGGGCAGAGGAGGACGGGAATGATAGCGGCAGGGTGGGAGGTGGCCATGGAGCGGACGGCACCCTTGGGTTGTTCGGATGGCTCGAAAATCGGTGGCTTGGGCATGGGTCTTCCAGACAGGAGGGAGTGGTGGTGGAGTAGGGGCGGTGGCAGTGTCAGGCACAGACGACGGTGCATGGGAGAGGGGGCGTGTGGGCGGAGCAGCAGGGATGGACAGTCGTTGGTGGAGCAACATGGGCGCACGGCCGTGGGCGGTTCCGTGGGATTCGCCGACGTTCCCACGAGAAGAGAGCTGCCGGGGGAAGGTGGACGGCCATCGGGGGGGTCACCGGTGATCGGGCATGGTGGATCCTTGGATCGGTGGGAGAAAAAATGGAAGTTCTGGGAGGAAGAAGATGATAGGGATAACCTAGGGATAAGTCAGGGATAAGTATGGAATAAAATGGGAATAATAGGGATAAGTGGAATAGATGGAATAAGAAAATATGAAATAAAATTTAAAAATCTAGAAAAGAAAAAGAAAAACTCGGATGGGTTTTGATGTCCCCATCAGGACATCTCTAGGAACATCTCATTAAATGGAGTGTCTGAAAGAAGGAATCAGACTTTGTTAGACATGGTTTGGTCTAGGATGGGCTTTACTAGTCTATCTATTTTCTTTTGGGGATATGCTCTTGAGGCAACCTATTACTTGCTAAATAAGGTTCAGAGCAAGTCTGTTAACAAAACACCATATGAGAGATGGATAGGGTGTAAGCCGGTGTTCTCACACCTAAGAGTTTGGGGGTGCCTGGTTTATGTCAAATGTTTAAAAATAAAATAAACTTGGACCTAGGTCTGATAAGTGTATTTTCATAGAATACCTAAAAAAGATAAAGGGTTATTACTTCTAACATATTGATAAACAAAAGGTGTTTGTCAGTAATAGGGTAGTCTTTTTAGAAAAAGAGTTTCTTAGAGAAGGAACTAATGCTTTTAAGATTGAACTTGAAAAGGTTTGACACATAGAAGAATCGACACCATTGACTAAACCTAAAGAACTAGACTAACTCTATTTAGTACTCTGCTATCAAGAGTATCTCATAGAAGGATATGGATATAAGTATCCCTCTAACTTGAGATCATTACGATGACTTGCAAGCAACTCATAGTACTTAGATGCCAGAGTACCTGGATTTCTAATCAGTGATGGAAGGTTACTGGATGCGGTCAAGTACTTGTTACGTCAGTGATGAGTTAAGATCGGATTGACCACTCTAACCTATTGGAGAAAATGCTCTAATGTGTTTCATTTATAAGACCTTGGCCAAGGCAATGCTTGTAAGGAGTCACAAGATTTAACAGGTTGAGATATATTTGGATGCATTATTTAGGGTTAGTAGTTAACTCTAAAATTATTTTGAGTATTAGGATCAACGGAATGAATTATATAAAAACTATACGTTTGGGTTCTTGAATGTTTCTTTATGAACATTCAACCTATTCGAATATCGGGTACCATTGCTAGATGGTCATATCGATTAGTTTAGGAGTTGGTTCCTGGGCTACTAGTTTAGTATTCGAACTTATGAGAGGTCACACATATAAGAAGTTTCTGACTGATCATGATGGCTGATTAATGATTAAGAATCGTTTAGTGATAAAATTATAAATATGATGAACAATTAATCCTATACAAATATTATTAATTAATTATAGAATGATTAATTAGTAAGTTGATTACTAATTGGATCAATTTTATTGAATAAAGAGGTTTAGGTCAAGTCTAATTAAATTTAGCTCAATTGGGTTTCACCCGATCAGGTTATTCAATGACCTAATTGCTAAGGATTTCTAATTATGGTTTGATTCAAACTTGGACTCAGTAAATTTTAGATTTAATTAGAATTTAATTAAGCCTAATTGAAACCTAATTGGACTAGATTTAAGTTGGTTAAATTAGTTATAACCAAATTAGTTTTGGCTCCTAACTAATTTTGGCCAAAACTTGGTCAAATCCTTACTTAGTCCAATTTATTTTCTTTCCTAAAAATTCTCCATGCCTTCCTAGAATTTCTTTTCTTGAATTATCTATAAAAAAATCAATTTTTTCATCTTCCCTCATTTTTATTTTGATTAAGATTGGTTTGAATTTAACTGGAGGAGTTCTATTGGAAATAAAATACCCAATCCTATTCAAATAGCATCACATTATCCTAATCTAATTCCTCCTCTAATCAATGAGACTTTACTTCAAGATTTTGTCATATATGTAACATTAAGAGAGCAATTACCATGAAAAATTTGAAGTGAAATTACCAAGAAAATAAGAGGAAAGGGGGTGTTAATTCTGGTCAGGCATGAGAGGTTCTTTTGGGAGCAAGGGTTGAAGGGAGAGACAATGCATGTTGTACAATATATTATTATTAGATTTATAATAATTCTAATAAACCTTAAGTAAGATCGTGACATGATATACAATATAAAAAAAATCAGCATGCATCAATCTACCCAATGCATGTTGTAGACTAATATATAAATAATATGAAATCTAATTTCATACTTGATCACACGTCAATGATCTCCACTATTGATGGCACATGGTAAGGGCTCTCAATGTCCCTTTGTAGCCATATAGGATGTCCGGCATCTATAAATCATCCACAGAAAGCCCTGACGCAATCAACCTCTCGGATTGCAAGATCCATGTAAAGGCTATTAGATGGCTAAAAAAAAATTATTTCTTGAATTTCTTGAGCCATCCAAGAAATCCAAGAAGAGGATGAAGAGGTCTAGATCAAGGAGGAAGAAAACAAAAAATAAAAAATGTTTTTATTAAAATATTTTTAAAATAGATAAACTTTCTACTACAAATTTTTAAAAAGAAAACCATGCATGAAATCCTAGGCATTTCCCAACATGGTATATCAACTGTAGCTGGGATCGATCCATTCCTTCAAGGATTTGGCCAGAGGCTCATGGTCTAGTTCAAAGTAGCAAGAGACCGGAGCATGGCTTCAACTTCCTTTTCTTAGTCCAACAAGAGGAAGGTTAGTCCCTCTGCGACTACATACATTGCTTTAAAGCGGCCATGTTAGTGGTTCATGGCCTCGAACCCTTTTTTGCCATGTCAACCTTGAAGTGAGGATTACGTTGAGGTAGCTTCTACTTCTCTCTTTCCAAGAAGTTTTCTTGGAGCCTTTATGAGCTTTTGGCTATGCAGGAAAATACATCAATGCTGAGGAAGGTATGGTGGAGAAATGGAAGGAGAAGGGGGTTCAAAAATGTCCTTGAGAGGATCACTCTCGTCCAACCCTTCCCCTCCAGCAATAGTAGTAGCAGAAGAAGAAGAAGCAAGATAAAATGTTTTACGACCGATCTAAAAGTCCTAGGCCACCATGCTGGGAGGACATCACCTTCTAAATGCTCCCTCGGGGCAGATCCTGATGGAGATCAAAGGTCAAGATTTTATTTGGTGGTTGGGGAAGATGAAGAAGAAGGCCCAGAAAGATCCCAAGAAATATTGCCAATTTCATCGGGACTATAGGCATGACATTGAAAACTACATTTCCCTAAAAGGAAAGATTGTGTCACTGATCCAACAAGGCTACCTACTAATTACATCGGTTAGCCTAATGCTTCAGAGGTTGCTAGTCAAAAACCTGATGGGGGACAAGGCTAGGAGGATCATTAGAGAGCTAAGAAGTCTCCTGGGATTAGGGTCAAGAAGGGATAACTAGGGCCTCACACCCCGCGATGTTTCGAAGAACAAAAGAAAACTAGGGCCTCACACAACTCAATGCCCGAAAGTAACGAAATAGGGTCTCACACACCTTGATGCTTGAAAGTGAAGGCATAAGGTCTCACACCCCTCGACACTCGAAAGCGAAAGAATAGGGTCCCACACCCCTCGATACTCGTAAGCGAAGGAAAAGGGTCTTACACCCCTCGATGCCCGAAGGTGAAGGAAAAATGGGCCTCTGCCCACTCCTTTACGAAGGTAGAAGAACCTCTTTTCTAAAACTCAATTTTCATTCACCATCTTTTTACAAAGGACTGAGGGTGGTGTTTATAGACTTTCCAACCCTCTTACAAGATAAAAATGAAACCTATCGCAATCCTAACAGACTTCAAACAAATAATCCTAATCTAAAACAAACTTGAAATTAAAATAGCTTCAAACTAATCAATACATCCAGATTTAAAAACTTAAAATAAATATGATATAATTCAAATTCATCATGATCTGTGCCGAAAGATGTTTGTATTAGGATCCTTGCTGAGCTGCTCTGAAATCAGTGCAGGCCTGGTAATTGTACAGAAGTCTTTCTGCTCTAAAAAGCATGCAACTTTTAGATCTGTGCAAAGCTATTTTGCTCTGAGATATATGTAGGTTCTTCTTTGTGGCCGTGGAACAAAGGGAGGCGGCGGACGGGGAAGAAGGGCTTGCGGGGAGGCTTCACCGGCGTAAGCACTAGGGAAGGCGACGGCACGGTCGACAGCTGGGGAAAGGCAGCGGCATGGGTGACGGCTAGAACAAGCGACCAACGGGAAGCGGTGTGGAGATCCGGCAAGGTACGGGCATATCTCGACTATATCGGATCGATGGGAGGAGCCCAGAGTAAGAACTTCGACCGCGAGCGATGGCTATGGAAATGCCGATCGGAGGAGTGGAGAACAATGGTAGTTCTGATCATGTTGATCGGGTGTCCCCGATGACAAGGGCAGTTGGGAATAGGGTCGATTGAAGGCAGAATGGCACATGCGACGGGATCGGGCGGAGATGACCGGCGGACGGTGGGTTGGGCAGCTTCGATTGCGTGAGTTGGGCAGCCGTGTTGATGGATCGGCCATGATGGTGGAAAGAAGGTATTATGGGCTATGGATGGAGGAAGAAGATGGCAGGAATAATAGAGGGATAAGTCAGGGATAAGCATGGAATAAAATGGGAATAGCGAAGCTAGGTGGAATAGCTGGAATAAAAAAATATAAAATAAAATAAAAAAATATAAAATAAGATAAAAAAATCTAGAAAAGAAAAAGAAAAAATGGATGGGTTTGATGTCCCCATCATTACTGTTTTGATGTCCCCATCATTACTCTAGGGTGGGGAAAACTCGACTCCATCAAGTCAGGCTTGATACTGTAATTTTCTTTTTTTCAACCCTAATCCTCTCCCGCTCTGATACCAAATTGATGGGGGACAAGGCTAAGAGGATCGTTGGAGAGCTAAGAAGTCTCATGGGATCAGGGTCAAGAAGGGATAACTAGGGCCTCACATCCTGCGATGTTCCGAAGAACAAAAGAAAATTAGGGCCTAATGCCCCTCGATGCTCAAAAGCGAAGGAATAGGGTCTCACATCCCTCGATGCTCGAAATTGAAGGCATAGGGTCTCACACCTCTCGATGCTCAAAAATGAAGGAATATGGTCTCATACCCCTCAACGCTCGAAAGTAAAGGAATAGGGTCTCACACTCCTCGATGTTTAAAGACGAAGGAAAGACGGGCCTCACGCCCACTCCTTTATGGAGGCAGAAGAATCACTCTTCTAAAACTTAATTTTCATTCACCATCCTCTTTTATAAAGGACTGAGGGTGGTATTTATAGACTTTCCAACCCTCTTACAAGATAAAGATGAAACCTATCTCAATCCTAACAAACTTCAAACTAATAATCCTAATCTAAAACAAACTTGAAATTAAAATAGCTTCAAACTAATCAATACATCTAGATTTAAAAAAAAATAAAATAAATAAAATATAATCCAAATTCATCAAGATCTGTATCAAAAGATGTTTGTATCAGGATCCGTGCTGAGCTACTCTAAAATCTATGCAGGCCTGATAACTGTACAAAAGTCTTTTTGCTCTGAAAAGCATGCAACTTTGAGATTCATGCAAAACTGTTTTGCTCTGAGATCTGCGTAGGTTCTTCTCTTTGGCTATGGAACAAAGGGAGGTGGTGGATGAGGAAGAAGGGTTTGCAGGGAGGCTTCGCTGGCGTTAGTGCTAGAAAAGGTGATGGCATGGCCGGTAGCTGGGGAAAGGTGGCGGCACGGCTGGTGGCTGGAATAGGCAGCCGACGGGAAGCGGTGTGGAGATCCGGCAGGGCACGGACGAATCTCGGTTGCGTTGGATCGATGGGAGGAGGAGCCCGGAGTAGGAACTTTGACCACGGGCGGTGGCTGTGGAAACATCAATCGGAGGAGTGGAGACCGACGGTGGTTCCGGTTAGGTTGATCGAGCATCCCCAGCGACAAGGGCGATTGGGAATATGGCCGATTGAAGGCAAAACGGCACACATGACGGGATCGGGCAGAGATGACCAGCGGACGGTGGGTTGGGCGGCTGTGTTGATGGATCGGCCATGATGGTGGAAAGAAGGTATTCTGGGCTATGGATGGAGGAAGAAGATGACAGGAATAACATAGGGATAAGTCAGGAATAAGCATGGAATAAAATGGAAATAGTGGGGATAGGTAGAATAGCTGGAATAAAAAATATAAAATAAAATAAAAAAATCTTGAAAAGAAAAAGAAAAACTCGGATAGATTTTGATGTCCCCATCAAAACCATAGCTAGTGGTTGAACCCCTTGCCAAAATAGAATCCACATCATGCCCATCTTCAGTGGACTAATCACTAGAGGGGCAAGTCCTCATGGCGATGAGTGCGCCAAGGTGTCCTAGGTGGAAATCCTCCAGCCTAAACACCAAAGGATAGGAGAACTTATTACTTTTTTCATTGCTGACACTGATGGAGTTCTATTCTCATATGATGATCTTGTGATTGTTTTCCTTGCTATTTCTAACTATGATGTAAAGATAATCCTGGTAGATAATGAAAGCTCCATAGATATTTTGTTTTGTGATGCTTTCTCTTGGATGGATTTGCTCGGGGATTGCTTTCGAAGGGTAAACGCTCCCTTGATTAGTTTTTCTAGGGATACCGTTCCTGTTGAGGGCATCATGACACTACCTTTGATAGCTAATCATGCCTCAAAATAGGCCATGACCCTTCTAGATTTTCTAATGGTCAAAATTCTAGTAGCTTACAATGCCATCCTGGGGAGACCCAACTTGAATACCTTGCAGGTCGTGGTCTCAACCTACCACCTGCTAATGAAGTTCCCCACCTCCCATAAGGTGGGTGAGGTGCAAGGAATCAGAACTTGGGAAGGTGATGCTATGTGGTGTTTCTCAAACAGAAGCCTACGGAAGCCATGTATATTGAGAGCCTCGACCTTCGGGATCAACAGAAACTATAGCATAGAGAATCTATAGAGGAAATAATTTCTATTCCCTTAGACTTGACAAACCCCTCCTGACTAGTGTATATCAAGAGCGAGCAGAGCGAGGAGTCTAGAACCTACCTAGTGGAGTTTCTCCATGCGAACATTAACATTTTTGCATGGGCAATAGCTGATATACTAGGCATCGACCCCGAGCTCAAGCATCGATCTGCTCTATTCATTGTGACTGATAAGTGCATAAAAATTAGTGATAAGTGTATTAACTTATCAATTAAATTTATTTTATTTAATTAAAATTAGTATTTTTATGTAATGTTTTAATAAAAAAACCCTGCCAATGCGAAGAGCATGATTTTAGGAGTTCAACGGTGAAAACGGTGCGCAAATTGGACTTCAATTGAAATGGAAAAAAAAATTTAATGGGGTTATTCATGAATTTGCACAACTTTTAAAGCTTTGGTTCAAAGTGAGCTAGATAATTGGTTCATGGAAGCTTCAACCGGTCCATATCCTCCATTGCAGCTAGTCCACGACTCCTGCCCATGGTCCTTAGCCAAACTGAGTGCCATTCTCACCGGGAAACATGCCAGAGATGATCTCTTCACCGCCGGGACCCCTCTCGCTAGTCGGAGAAGCCCGTAGTCACCGAAAAATCCCAAAAATTGCTGGAGTTTCTGTTGGGGTATCCTGGTCGAGGTACGAATTGAACACTAGTTCGATTCGCCGAAGACCTTTTCTCCGAACCACTGACTTCGGACCAGGAGAGGTCAGGCCAACTACAAGCAACCCAAGGCTTCTCACTGGTCTACGACATCCAAGGGCCAGATCTTCGGATGATGTCTTTGGCCCTAACCGAAGACCAAGCTTCTCGATGACTTCCGAAGACATGCTCTTTGATCCCTGCCGAAGACGCAGTCTCCGACTCTGGGTAGACACCAAGTCTTCGACCCATGCAGAGGACGAAACCTCCGACCGAGAATCTTCCTAAACAGGGAAATCTGAAGATGGGACCACAATTTGGCCTAGATAGGCAACAGTAACCAACGATTACTATCGACAATCTCCATGCCACGATCATGGCGCGTAACTCCAGCTGCCACGCCTCCAGTCTGGCCAGAACCACTCAATGACAACACACGATCGCCAATCATGGGAAGAAATTAACTCCCCATAATCGCTGGAAAAAGAGCGGGGCCGTAGGTCGGACGTCTCCTT
The DNA here is from genome assembly GCA_021397845.1 of Areca catechu. NCBI lineage: Eukaryota > Viridiplantae > Streptophyta > Magnoliopsida > Arecales > Arecaceae > Areca > Areca catechu. The sequence continues at coordinate 122,111,770 of CM038043.1, forward strand.
TTAAATAACGGTAAGGGGAATTGCTTGGGAGGTACGCGCAGACACACATACTCATACACTTACGCATTCTCTAAGAGCCTTTCCCTCTCGTTCCCAACTTTCTTCCCCATTCTATGGCTAGGATTCCGCCTTTGACCTAGGCATCGGAGTGTCCCCCGCCGGAATGACTCCGGCAAGGGACCTGTTTTGTAGGTGAACTAGGAAGCGGTCCTGTGGTGCAGCACCTCTGATCGGCCGATACAGGGACTCCACGCCAACAGTTTCCAAACGACTGGTCTTCATCCTTTTGGATCGGTCTCCTCCCAGTTTGCTATCAAGTCTCCATCATTTGCCGAAGCTGCTGCCCCTCTTCTCCTTGCTGCCACCGCTTATCATCGTCCGCCCCATCTTCCCGTAGCCGTGGCCATCTTCTTCCCTTCACCGAGTAAGCCTGAGAACACGGCCGGAAGAAGCCCCTATTTAATAGCAGACCGTCCAAGCTCTTTGTTAGACCTCCGTCCGAGCTCTCCATCAAAGTTTAGCCCTCTCCATGGTGATGGCACCTCCCATGCCGGAACATCACAAGATCAAGTCGTTCATCGCTCAATTGTGTGCTACCATCCGCCCGGTCTTCTTCTCCATGGCCATTGCTTTCGAAGCCACTGCAGGTCGTTGATCGCCTCCGCCCAAGCTGTCAAAAAATCCCAGCTCTCCGCCTCCTCTTCCTCAGAGCCATGTCCATGTCCGTCCAAGACCGATCACCATCCTCCATCGCTGCTACTTGTCTTTTCTTCTTCATGGTGGCTGGTCTCCATCAAGTCGCCACCTTGTTCCCCCCGTTGCCATATGTGCTGCAGCACGTTGTCGGGAGCTTGGATGTCCAAAGGAGAAGGAGGATCGAGGGATAACACTGCGAGTGGATATGGTTAAGAATGCAATAGTTGTGTTGGTTATGGGAATGAGATAGAGAGATAGAAGAAACTGATACCAGAGTCCAACGATGATTTTCCTTGGGCTAGACGCGTTCCTTCGGTCTATAAATATGAGAGACTTCGGGAAGGCTGGGGAATATTTTTTTCCTAACATTATTCTTTTCTTTGAAGAGCAAGAGCACCCAAGAGCATTCTTTCTTTTATTCCAAGAGCCGAGAGTTTTATTTGTTCTAAACTTTTTTAATAATTTAAAAATTATTTTTTTATAAATAATTATTTTATTTTAGTAATAAAGTTTTGTTATTATTATTTTTATTCTTATCATTTTAATTTCTGCTCTAAGACTAGTTTAATTTATTATAATTTTATCACTGTCATTTAAATATTTGCAAGTAGGTTAGTTTAATTCCTGCAATCTAATTTCTGTAAATAGAATAGTTTAATTTCTGTAAATAGAATAGTTTAATTTCTTGCAATTTACATTTTAGTAAGTATAGTAAAATTGATTTTATAATTTTTAAATAATTTTTAAAGTTTTTATTTTAATCATGTCTAGCTAAGCAAATCCTTCTAGGGTTGGCAATGAAGCTAGTTCATGATTAGAAACCATTTTTTTAAGATTTATTTTCTTGGGCTTTATGTTTTAAGAGTTTTTCTTTCTTTTTAACCTCTTAGCCAAGAGACTTGATGAGTTATTATTGGGTTTCATCCCCTTCATTGTTCATAATTGATTCGGCCCAAAAGGAAAAATAGATAGAAGACTCAATAATTTTTAATCCCTTTTCCTTCTTTTTGTAGAAATCTTGATAGAGTATTGTTAGAATCCTTTCATATTCTATAGTTGGTTAACACAAGAAAGAGAACGGATGTTATGAAAGTAATCTTAGGAATGTTTTCTAAATCATTGATCTATGGATTTGAAAGCCCTAGATCTTTAATTATTTATTTTTTCAATTTAATTAATTATTGATTCAAGTAAAAAATAAAGAATAATTCTTAGCTTCTTTGTTAAAGCTTGCTTGAGCAAGGGATTTGAACACAGTTAAAAAATCTATTTCCTTGTGGGATCGACCCGTACTCACTGGACGTACTACTCTACACACCATGCGCTTGTGGTTACAACTTAAAGTTCACATCAAGTTTTTGGCGCCATTGCCGGGGATTTGGCAAGTTTTAAATTATGTTTTAAATTTCTTGCTCTTCGTTCTTTTAGTCAGAGCATCTTTATTTATTCTATTCTATTTTATTTCTTTTAAGTTGGTGAGTGCTAGAAAGTTAGGTATGTAATTTAAATTATTCTAGTTCCTTTCAGCATATTATCTTGACATTAGTTTAATTTAGTTTTTCATTTAAATTTGTTTTATTTCTTTCTGTTTATGCATAGCATTCTTAAATCACTTTGTTGACGTAGAACCCTCCTCGACCAAGCGGAGCTGCTGGATCGCCGGTTCACACCCTCGTGCTCACCTACAAAATAGGTCCCTGATCGGATTTCCTCCTGTGGGGGACACTCCAATACCTAAGTCAAGGGCAGGTTCCGGCAACAAAATGGAGAATAGAGGAAATGGTGGCTAGGGAGGAAAAAGAGTTCTTCTCTTTCTCAGGATTGTCTTTTTATGTTAACCTCGAGCATCCCCTCTTACCAGTATTTATGGTGATTGGGCCAGCCTGTCGTTCGATATTTTCGTCCTATGATCAAGGCAGAGATCAATCAATTTCATCCCGCCCGTAATCGTGAGCGGTTACCAAAAGATATTGGCCAGGCTGGAGGTGTCGAACTTGGGGCTAACGGTCGTATGGCCATTCCGAAGTAATTGCGATTTGCTATCATTATTATGGGGTTGATCGGAGATCCGTTTCTTGGCCTCCTCTTGGTGAAAGACTATCATCGAATGTCCGAAGTGTCTTCGAACTTATCATCTTGGCTCGAAGTGTCATCGAACTTATCTTCTTCGGGTCAATCTACAGGATCAAAGCCTCCGGTCGGCCCTGAAGACTAGGCTTATGACATGATGGGGGCTGATCTATCACTTCATCAGATCTCGTGGTTCTTTCTGAGCATTCTGGTCTAGTTATGTGGTTCGAGAAAGATCCGACAGATGGTTGAATTAATAGCTGTCTGGTTCTTGAACCGGCATATCCCAACAGTTGCCCCCCACTCTCTGTTTTCGAAGCAAAGATCTACCTCAAAGAGTGAGAGTACAGCTGTGTTGTCATTTTCCCCTAGGAGAAGTGTAGCCAATGATAGAGAGACATCCTGCTTGGTCGCTTGCCGTAATTGCCATCTGATTTGGGGATTAAATCAGGGGCAGTTATCGCCCCCTTACAAAAGCGTATGGAAGGAGAGGATCATTCGATGAGTCGTTTCCCTTTTCTTTAGCTCAGTGGTTCGGCTAGTCTTTTCATTGGTTTGGGTGGAGGACGTGGCCCCCTCATGTCCCTTGGAGTAGGTGAAGGCTTCATCCATGCCGTTGGGTGAGGTCAAGTGGATCGTGACTTTTGGCTTTTCCTATACAAAGTTATCTTGGCATCGCTGGTGACCTCACATCTACCTCCGGCATTCTGTGCACACGGCAGACCCAGAGAGGGGGTCCCCTCCTTCGAGGGGGGCTGCGTCTAAAGACTCTCCCTTCACCTTTTTTAAAGGGAAGGCAAGACTGGTCGAAAAAGCTTCCCTGTCCTTGTTTGTCTTTTGCCTATTGTTCAGCAGTCTCTTGTTCCTGGTCTCCAGTCTTCTCCCGCAGGTAGGGCTTCTTCATTTTTCCCTTGTATTTCTTTTCTATCATGGCCACATCTGTAGGAGCCCGCATCATCAGCAGGAGAGAGGTTGGGTCTTCTGGTGTTGGTGACAAAGTCAGACTAGAGTTGGTCCCTAGTTCCATTTCGCTTAGGAAGATAGCTCACCTTCGGGAGCGCTATCGCCTTCTTGAAGAGTTCCTTTTGAAACTTTCAAAACCAGAAGAATGGGTAACAAACCTCTCGCCGGACATGTTGCCGTATACGAAGACTATCTGAAGGTTGGCCTTCATTTTCCATTGCACCCTTTCTTCGTTAAAATTTTCCACATGTACCATATCGTGCCCGTACAATTGACCCCAAACAGTATCCGGAACATCTGTGGGTTCTTGGTGCGGTGTTACATGGCCAATGTGAGGCTTGGGACCAACTGTTCACTTCCCTCTTCATCTTGAAAAGGGAAGCCATGGCCATGGGTGGTGGGTTATTAGCCCCCGCCCTGGCTGTAAAATAATGAAAGACATGCCCAGTGCCATTCATGAGTGGAAACCCAATTTTGTCTTTGTTTCTTTCGACCAACCATGGGGCTTTAATAGTGAGTGGGGAGAGCCCCGTTGCCAATGCAGGCAAGAAGATTCTAGTGGCCGACCAATCTGACTATACTTTGTTGTCTTGTTCGGAGGTCATTTTTATCCGAGAGCTATTAGGGGAGAGGAATCTTTACCTCGCCGGGATCAACGAATTCCCCATGTTAGGTACAAATGGTAGGGGACTTCGATTTTCTCCCTTTTTGCAGTTTCATCTTCCAGCTAATTTTAAAAGTTGTTTTCATCTGCAGGTGGTAGGATGAGGCCCGATTTGGGCTTGCTTCATGAGTCTACCAAAAGGAAGTTGGTACAGGCATCTTCCTCGAGAATAGCGGTCCGAAAGAGGGCTCAAGGAGAAGGCCTTAGTAGAAGTGTTTCGTCCTCCAGGGGGACGTCCAGAGGAAGTGAAGAGCCGGTGGTGGAGTCTTTGGCAAAACTCCCACCAGCCAAACTTTCATCGAGGGCTAACTCCCCTATTCAAATTAGGGAGAGCCCATCTCCGATAGCTAATATACCAGAGCCTTGCCTCCCTATTGTGGACAGGGGAAAGGCACCACAGGTTGAGGAGGAGCCTGTGAGGCAGACTCCTCTGGGTCAGACTCCCTCGAGCAGGGACTGTGGTGTGGACCCTTCGCAGTCCTCTAACATGGGGGGTCTCGCCATTCTTGGAGTGGCTAGGCAGATGATGAAGGGGGGGATCTTGCTGCAGCACCATGACCTGGCCGCTACCCGGGGCCGGAGTCTTGCAAGGGTGTCTAACTCCGGCTTTTCATTTCTTCAGGTAGGATAGTTGTCATTCCTTCTGTCTTTAACAAGTCACCCGGACTGTGGCTGATTTTACACTTTCTCATGCTTCATCATATTGGTGTAGCAGCTCCATGACTTCACCTTCTTAGAAGAAGGGTTGGGGAATGTCAACAGTCTCCTTCATGGTTTGAAAGAGGAACTTCAGGCGGCCAGGCCAAAAAGGAGGTGGCCAAAGAGCTGAAGCTATCTATGGAAGAGCAGCTCGCTCGTAAGGATGTCGAGGTTCAGGATCTAAAAGGTGAGCTGAAGAAGGCTCGTTTGAGGATCTTTGAGCAGGAGACAAAGTTGAGGAAGAGGAAGAAGCAGGTTCATTCCTTGGAGTACTCTATCAAAGAAAAACAGGCGAAGGTGGAAGACTTGACCAAAATGACCGAAGAGGTGGTCAGGCTGGCCAATATGGTGGCGAAGGAATATGAAGCCTTGAGGGAGCAGGCTGCTATGGCAGTCGAGGACTTCAAGAAGTCTTCGCAGTTTAAGAAGGAGGAAGTAATTGAAACCAGCATGTTCAGTTACCAATTTGGCTTCAATGATGGGCTTGGTAAGGTGAGCAAAGCCTTTCTTGACCTTGACCTTTCCAGCATCCCACCCTTTGAGATTGAGGTGGAGGAAGAGGAAGGGATTGCAGCCCCCACTGCCCCCGTTGAGTCTGACAAGGCACCAGACCAAACCGAAGAAGTCTCGATTGTGGTTGAAGAGTCGATCTTAGATAGTCCACTAGGACCGGCCCAAGTTGAAGAGGCTCCGGCCGAAGAGTCTTTGGCTTCGGCCCATATCGAGGAGGTTCTTTAAGTGCAGATTGAAGAGATCCTCCATTTCGCTGACCCAGGGGTTTCCCTAGCTAATCCGTGTTGGCCCAGCAGGCTTGAGTCTTGTATTTTCCGCCTTCTTTTTTATTGACATGTAATTGGTGACTCCCCTTGGATAAATGAAAGGTTTACTTTTCCTTTGAGGAATGGGAATATTGAAAATCTTCTCTAAATGTAGAATCATCAAATTTGGCTTTGACTGGGCCACTGAATCGGGCCGCAGATTTTATTGCTTAATTCTCAAGATCGATAGCTAGGAAGTTTCATTTCCAGGGGGGCCCCCAGTTTTCCAGAGTTCGGCAGTCATAACACCGTTATCGGGAATGGATCATCGCACAGGCCATGGAATCAATGTGATCAGTTCCATAGAAACTACTCCAGAATGAATGTAGCTCTTTGACTTCCTGTGGCCCACCCCCAAGGTCTCCGATGAGAGTAAACATGCAGGTGGTTTGACAAGATCCTACACTAGGCATGCAAACATGCAGAGAGTAGATAAGATTTTAAAACAATTTTTTAAAATTCGCGCAGCGGGAATCTGCACCGCCAGAAACTAATCTAAATCTAGTTGCATTTAGGCATGCATAATCATATAAAATATTTATAAAATATTAAACAATTTAATCTATCCATGCATGATTATAAAATTAATTTTCCATACCTTTATTTTGCCTGGAATAACTCTGGAATAAACCTGGAATAGACTGGAATAACTGGAATAAAGTTATTCCAGTCGTCTTCCTCCTGGGACTCTGTTTTTGGCATGCAAAACATCGTCGGAACACCTCCTTTCGGACCTCCATTTGCTCCCAAATTTGAGCAGCAGCAACTTGGACAAGTCTTCTTCGATTTGCCACCAATAACTGCAATCAAATCTTAGCCAAAAGAAAAAAATAAATCACCAAAGTCTGTTGCCAGATTTTTGTAGCAGAACTGGGTAGCAGACTTTGGCCTTCATTTCGGAGTAGCTGGAGCGATCCCGGCTCGCGAGGTTTACTCCTAGGAGTAGAATGGTACTCCCTCTAGAGGGGAGACACGCCCGGGGCTCTCGAATCCGCCTCCATGCACGGGGCTAGCCGCCGGAAGAGGGCTTTAGGGTCACAGAATTCTGCAGCACTGGGCAAAACTTGAGCACTTCAAAACAATGGATTTTCTCCCCTTCTAAAGCTCTAAACCCAGCCCCAAAGGTCTCTCCTTAAGCCTCTCAAAGAAGAAGGATAGAACAAGGCATAAAGACCCCTCTCAAATGTTCTCACGGTGAAAAGTTTTCCAATGTTGAAACTCAACTCACAACCAAACAGGGGAGGGATGGGTTGTATAAAAAGGCTGCAGCAGGGAGAGGGAGGTGGAGCGTCGGTGAGGTGGAGAGACGGTGGCTTTTAACCCAATTAAACAGCCATAAACCCAGGATTAAAGCCAGCTGAACCAGCGGGTGGAAGAAGAGGAAAACGCCCAGCGTTAGGTGTTCGGCGCTTGGAATTTTCTCCCATTCGTTTGGCCTTCCAGCAAAACTAATGACTGTGTAAAACGGTCCATGGAGTTAAAACAAACACCGGTCCAACCAAAAATTGGTTCAAACCCAATTTTGGTTCAATCCCATTAAACCAAATGGTTCAATTCAATTGAACCTGGTTCAGGGAATAAAATTGGTTCACAACCAATTGGAGGCCGAAACGAACTCCGAATCAGTTCAAAACTGATTCAGAAAAATCCTGGCGCAGTGCTGGTCAACCTGGAACATTTTCCGGTTGACACAGACAAGGGCAAGACAGAGAAAAGAGTGCTAAAAAATACTGTGACCATAAAATCGAGATGATTCCCAATCGTAATCGGTATCTGGATTAGAGAGTTATCCTCTATGGCGTGTGACCTCATAGGTTCGAATCTAAACGGTAGCACTAGAACAATTTCTAGTACCAGTACAGGAAACCATTTAGCAATGGGTCCCGGCGTCCGGATAGGTCAAAGATGCTGGAGCAAACTATCGAACCTCTGGCATATGGTATAATTCATCCATTTGACCTCTAATGCTCAGGACGACTGAGATTGCGCTGCCAACCCAGACTGAGTCAGTCGACTACGTGTCTCAACTTCGCAAGCCTAGTGACTCTTCACTAGGACTACCCCGGTCGAGGATTTGCTAAATTGAGATACTGCGAGACAATCAATCCAAACTGTTTGGACAGGTCAATTCCATCTTGGTCCATCACTGCTCCACAAGTACTTGCCTGTACCCAGAAACCTTCCGTCACCGAATTAAAAATCCAGGTAGTCTGGCACCAAAGCACAAGGAGTTGCTTGCAAGCTACCGTGATGATCTAAGGTCAGAGGGACACATATACCCATATCCAATCGTGAGTATCCCTTTGGCAGAAAGGGGCTGCACGGAGTCACGTTCAATAAGATATCATATGTCCCACTTGCAGATCACATCAGTGTCACCACACTCATTTGGTCAAGAGGACAACCAAACGATGTGAACTACAACAACCTATACTTGATATATTGCCGTCCAGTACAATATATCCATTGGTTGTGAACAGGGTTTAAGGACGACTCGATACATCCTCTCTGTATCGAAGTCAGTGTAGTCCTAAGGACTTCATCAAATGGAAAGAGTTCATTTCAGGAAAATTTAGTATGTGAGCTGCTAAAAATAATATTTTATTAATTCATAAAATGAGTACAATACTGAGCATAACCGCCTACAACCCAGGCGATTGGCGTTGGGACACTATTCCCAACAACTCCCACTTGTACTAAAGCCAATCAAAAGAGTATCTAATACCCATTTCCCATTTACAATAGTCGAACTCTTTTATTCCGAGGACTTTAGTGAAGGGGTCGGCCAAATTTTTTTTCCATCGATCTTCAGAAGATTGATGTCGCCTCGTTCCACGATCTCTCATACGAGGTGGAAGCACCGTAGAATATGCTTGGTGCGGTGATGAGCTTTCGGCTCCTTAGCTTGAGCAATGGCTCCAGTGCTGTCACAGTACACCGGAACAGGACCATTTAGGGAAGGTGCCACCCCTAGCTCTCCAAAGAACTTCCGCAACCAGACAGCTTCCTTTGCCGCATCTGATGCTGCAATATATTCTGCTTTGCATACCGAGTCTATAATAGTTGCCTGCTTAGAACTTTTCCAGCAGATCGCTCCTCAATTCAGGGTAAATACAAACCTTGACACACTCTTGCTATCATCTCTATCTGACTGGAAACTGGAGTCAGAGTACCCCACTAGTTTCAAGTCAGGTTCTCCATAAATTAGCCATTGATCTTTAGTATTTCTTAAATACTTAAGGATGGACTTAACCACCTTCTAATGCGCCTCACCTGGGTCAGACTGGTATCTGCTCACTACTCCTAGTGAGTATGCCACGTCTGGTCTAGTACAAGTCATAGCATACATTATAGAGCCTATTGCAGAAGTATAAGGTATTCTACTCATGCGCTCTCTTTTATCAGGAGTTGTCGCACAATCCTTCTTGGAAAGAGTAATTCCAGAACCTATCGGGAGATAGCCTTTCTTGGAATTTTTCATGCTGAACCGTTTCAACATAGTGTCATTGTACATAGACTGGGACAGTCCCAAAAGCTTCTTAGATCTATCTCTATAGATTTTCATACCTAGTATGTAAGAAGCTTCACCCAAGTCCTTCATGGAGAACTGAGATGATAACCATACCTTTATTCCTTGTAATGCTGCGACATCATTCCCAATTAAGAGAATGTCATCAACATACAGTACTAGGAATACAATCACAAAACCATTAAACCATTTATAGATGCACGGTTCTTCTCCGTTCCTAACGAAGCCATACGATTTGATACACCTATCAAACCGTAAGTTCCAACTTCGAGACGCTTGCTTGAGTCCATAGATGGACCTCTGCAACTTGCATACTTTTGATTCATCTGTGGATATGAACCCTTCAGGCTGTATCATATACACCTCCTCTTCCAGCTCCCCATTCAGGAAAGCAGTTCGAACATCCATCTGCCAGATCTCATAATCAAAATATGCTGCCAAAGCAAGCATGATCCGAATGGACTTGAGCATTGCCACAGGGGAGAAAGTCTCGTCATAATCGATACCATATCACTGACGATACCCCTTGGCAACCAGACAGGCTTTATAGGTCTCTAACTTCCCATCTGCGCCCCTTTTCCTCTTGAAGATCCATTTACACCCGATGGATTTTATTCCTTCAGGCGGATCAACCAATGTCCAAACATTGTTGATTTCCATGGACTCCATTTCGTATCGCATGGCTCCAAGCCATGCCTCAGAGTTAGATCTCTGAAGTGCATCCATATAGGTGATCGGATCCTCATTATTCTCATCGAGCTCAATGGGATCGCCGTCCCGAACCAAGAAACCGTAGTATCTGTATGGGTGATGCGGTATTCTACGGATCTCCTAATGGGTTCTGGGTGTGATTCAATCACAGCCAGTTCTACGATGTCCTTAGAGTGTGTAGGTTTCTATTGGCTGAACTTCATCAAGTTCAATCTTAGAAGCAATAGTTCCTTCTCCAAGGTACTCCTTTTCCAAAAAGATAGCTCTAAAAGCAACGAACACCTTTTGTTCATTCTCCAAGTAGAAGAAATACCCTTTGATTTTCTTAGGATAACCAATGAAAAAACACCGTCAGACTTAGGACCAAGTTTGTCTGAGTCTAAATGCTTTACGTAAGCCGGACAACCCCAGACCCGAAGGTGTGAGATTGAGGGTTTACGCCCATTCCACATCTCATACAGAGTGGAGACAACAGACTTACTTGGAATATTATTTAATAAGTAACAGGCTGTCTGAAGCGCATATCCCAAAAGGATAGCGGCAGAGTTGCAAAGCCCATCATGGATCGAACCATGTCCAACAAGGTTCGATTCCTCCTTTCGGACACACCATTCAACTGTGGTGCTCCTGTAGGAGTCCACTAAGAGAGAATTCCATTCTCCTCAAGATATGTCAAAAAAGCATCAGATAAGTATTCACCACCTCGATCAGATCGAAAGGGTTTTAATACTTTTTCCAGTTTGCTTTTCTACTTCATTACGGTATCGTTTGAACATTTCAAGTGACTCAAATGTCTCATTAAAAGGACATAACCGAACCTTGAAAAGTTGTCTGTAATAGTAATGAAATATTTGTATCCTTCTCTGGCACTAACTGACATCGGTCCACATACATCAGTATGTATTAGACTTAGAAGTTCTGTAGCTCGTTCACCCTTTCCAGTAAAAGGTGACTTGGTCATTTTACCAAGTAAACAGGATTCACAAGTGGACAGTGATTCAGAATCACTGACCTCGAGAAGTCCATCTCCTCCATCTTGTTTATCCTATTTTGGTTAATATGACATAGCCTACAGTGCCAAAGATACAAATCATTGACATTATCTAACCTTGGGCATTTGCTAGAAGTGTACATTACACTAACAGGCCTTGATAGTACGTATATGCCATTATTTAATCTAGCTTTCATTATAACAGAGTTATTCAAAATAACATTGCAAAAACCTCCTTTTATTAAAAGTTCAAAACCTCAATTGGCCAAAAGGCCTACAGAGATTATGCTCATAATGAAACTAGGACAATAGTGACAGTCGACTAGCTCGATAGTACAAGACTCAAAGACAAGATGCAGAACTCCGATCGCTAGTACTGGAACACGATTTCCATTCCCGGCGCTCAGAAACTGTTCTCCATCTTCAAATCTTTTGCTAACTTGAAGTCCCTGTAACGAATTACAAACATGAATTGGACTACCAGTATCCAATACCTAGTTAGCAGTATCAACAATTGAGTAATTACAAGGTTTTATCATATAAATACCTTGTTCAGCAGACTTCTGCTTCCTTGGCCTGTTCGGATCAAGGGACGAAATATAAAGAGGACAGTTCCTCTTCCAGTGTCCCTTCTTCTTGCAGTAGAAACACTCTGCAGAAGACTGATCAGCCTTATACTTCCTGGTCTGACTAGGGCCAGGAACATTCTGCACCTTCTTTCCCTTTTTATTTGTTTTCTTTTTTCCTTTCTTAAAGGGATGACGACCTCTACTACCTCCTACTAAATTCACCACCCCCTTATTCAGTTGGTGGTCTTTCTCGAAAGTCTGCAGTAACCCCAAAAGGCCATGGTAGTTAACTGTAGGCTTGTTCATTCTATAATGATCGAGAAAATCAAGATAGGAGGAGGGAAGAGAATTCAGGATCGCATCCTTGCCGAGCTGCTCGTGCAAGGGGCATCCGAGTTTCCCCAACTTTTCAATCAGCTCCATCATGTACAATACATGATCAATGACTGAACTGCCATTCGGCATCTTGAAGTTGTAGATGGCACAAGACACTTTGTACCTTTCTACATCATCCGGGGTGCCGAAGGATTCCTTTAACTTTTGAAGGATTTCATCAGGTTGGGCCTCGAATTTGCGACTGAACTCGTCGTTCATTGCCGCTAACATAATGCATCGGACAGTAGTCCGATCAGAGACCCACTTCAGATAAGCGTCTCTGACCGCACTCCGTGTATTAGCGGGAGGGATTTAAGGTGCCGGATCCGCTATTACATAGAGGATCCTTCATACTCCAGAACAATTCTCAATCTTCGATACCAACTATCAAAGTTGTGACCCTTTAACTTCTCGTTATCGAGAAGTGACCGGAGCGATAAATTTGAAGACATCTGAAAAAAAGATTAGACCATATTAGTTGATGAATTAATAACTTAACCAAAAGACTTGGACTTTAGCCTAAAGGTTTCTCCCACTAATTTTTCAGATTGGTAGCCTCTAACTCCAATCCGTGAAAATACTTTTTCTCAAGTGGGTACTGAAATCCAATAGGCCTCGCATGAGCCCGACTATGGCCGGCTCACCCATCCGAGCCTAAAGGTAGGTTCGTAAACCAATTGTTTCCCTAAACAATTTTTAGTATTTTATTTTGCCCCAGAGAGCACCCCAATCGGCCTAGGGGCCTCCTATTGCGGGTCTCAGGTTAGGTCCAACCATTAAAATGACAAATCCAATGCTTCCAGCTAACTAAAGACCAAGCCCGACTATGGCCGACCCACCTGGTCCCATTAAGGAGGTTGCACTGAACCATCATCGATCAGATAGAAATTCCAGTCACCGGATGTACACCCGTTCTATGGAACTGTCGATGCACACCAAGCTAGTGGACACATTTCTATCCAACTTAATGGGAGGCTAAGATACTATCAACTCCTTGACTTAGTCTTTTTAGGGACCTAATAATTTAGAGGATTTTTTTTTAGTTGTGACAGAAGAAAAGAGACAAGGACATGGATCATCCTCCCACTGAATCAATCAGATTCCAGGAGGGTTGAAATAAATCAACAAATGATCCATGGGCACCTATAGATCAGTCAGACCGATCAACCTGGGTGACATGGGTTAACTCGAGTCATTGAGCTTTTTCAATTAGTTCTGGTCGACTCGACTAGCCAGGTAGGTGAGATCATGGGTGAGTATCTGCCATTAACCATCTTTCCTACACCAACCAAGTTGGCCAGAAAAGAGGTAGCCTCATACAGCCATGATCACAATGCCAAACCTACCTCGACACCAGTCGGTTTACCAGACTCGATCATACTAGCCTAAAGACTCCGGCGTCCACTGAGCCACTAATTGGATCCATTTTAGATGAACGGATCAACTAATCTAACTATTAGATAGTTCTAAAGAAAGATCTTAAACAACTTTTGTTTAATCTTCTTATTATCCGGTTCAACTAAACTTAGGTCTAACCCAAAAATGGCTTATGCAAATTGTATTAAATTTCATAAACCTAAAAATTTTTTTAATAAGCCAAACACTTAATTAAAATATTTTTTAATTAAGTCTTTATGTAAAACATTTTTTTACATACCAAATCATGCATCAAAAAATATTTTACAAATATTTTATAAAACATGCCTAAATCATGTATCTGCAAATTAAAACAATTTTAATTTTTAATATTCTTTAAGGATCCTTCTGAAGAGGCCAACACAGACAATCCGCATCGTGTCAAAGACACACGGTCATGGTGAAGGTGTCAACTAGGTTCCAAAAAGAAAACTTGATACATTTTTAAGATTAAACAAATTTTAATCTATAAGCATGCATACTAGATTAGATTACAAATTCAACCTTGCTCTGATACCAATGAGAGTAAACATGCAGGTGGTTTGACAAGATCCTACACTAGGCATGCAAACATCTGCGGGAGCAGATAGGATTTTAAAACAATTTTTAAAATTCACGCAGCGGGAATCTGCACCGCCAGGAACTAATCTAAATCTAGTTGCATTTAGGCATGCATAATCATATAAAATATTTATAAAATATTTATAAAATATTAAATAATTTAATCTATCCATGCATGATTATAAAATTAATTTTCCATACCTTTATTCTGCCTGGAATAACTCTAGAATAAACCTAGAATAGACTGGAATAAAGTTATTCCAGTCGTCTTCCTCCTTGGGACTCTATTTTTGGCTTGCAAAACATCGTCGGAACACCTCCTTCTGGACCTCCGTTTGCTCCCAAATTTGAGCAGCAGCAATTTGGACAAGTCTTCTTCGATTTGCCACCAATAACTGCAATCAAATCTTAGCCAAAAAAATAAAATAAATCACCAAAGTCTGCTGCCAGATTTCTGCAGCATAACTGGGTAGCAGACTTTGGCCTTCGTTTCGGAGCAGTTGGAGCTATCCCGGCTCGCGAGGTTTGCTCCTAGGAGTAGAATGGTACTCCCTCTAGAGGGGAGACACGCCCGGGGCTCTCGGATCCGCCTCCATGCACGGTGCTAGCCGCCGGAAGAGGGCTTTAGGATCACAAAATTCTGCAGCACTGGGCAGAACTTGAGCACTTCAAAACAATGGATTTTCTCCCCTTCCAAAGCTCTAAACCCAGCCCCAAAGGTCTCTCCTTAAGCCTCTCAAAGAAGAAGGATAGAACAAGGCATAAAGACCCCTCTCAAATGTTCTCACGGTGAAAAGTTTTCCAATGTTGAAACTCAACTCACAACCAAACATGGGAGGGATGGGTTGTATAAAAAGGCTGCAGCAGGGAGAGGGAGGTGGAGCGTCGGTGAGGTGGAGAGACGGTGGCTTTTAACCCAATTATGCAGCCATAAACCCAGGATTAAAGCCAGCGGAACCAGCGGGTGGAAGAAGAGGAAAATGCCCAGCGTTAGGCGTTCGGCGCTTGGAATTTTCTCCCATTCGTTTGGCCTTCCAGCAAAACTAATGACTGTGTAAAATGGTCCATGGAGTAAAAAAAACATTGGTCCAACCAAAAATTGGTTCAAACCCAATTTTGGTTCAATCCCATTAAACCAAATGGTTCAATTCAATTGAACCTGGTTCAGGGAATAAAATTGGTTCACAACCAATTCGAGGCCGAAACGAACTCCGAATCAGTTCAAAACTGATTCAGAAAAATCCTGGCGCAGTGTGGTCAACCTGGAATATTTTCCGGTTGACACAGACAAGGGCAAGACAGGGAAAAGAGTGCTCAAAAATATTGTGACCATAAAACCGAGACGATTCCCAATCGTAATTGGTATCTGGATCAGAGAGTTATCCTCTGTGGAGTGTGACCTCATAGGTTCGAATCTAAACGGTAGTACTAGAACAATTTCTAGTACCAGCATAGGAAACCATCTAGCAATCGGTCCCGGCGTCCGGATAGGTCGAAGATGCTGGAGCAAACTATCGAACCTTTGGCATATGGTTACCGTATAATTCATCCCTTTGACCTCTAATGCTCAGGACGACTGAGATTGGACTGCCAACCCAAACTGAGTCAGTTGACTACGTGTCTCAACCTCGCAAGCCCAGTGACTCTTCACTAGGACTACCCCGATCGAGGATTTGTTAAATTGAGATACTGCGAGACATTCAATCCAAACTGTTTGGACAGGTCAATTCCATCTTGGTCCATCACTGCTCCACAAGTACTTGCCTGTACCCATAAACCTTCCGTCACCGGATTAAAAATCCGGGTAGTCTGGCACCAAAGCACAGGGAGTTGCTTGCAAGCTACCGTGATGATCTAAGGTCAGAGGGACACATATACCCATATCCAATCGTGAGTATCCCTTTGGCAGAAAGGGGCTGCACGGAGTCACGTTCAATAAGATATCACATGTCCCACTTGCAGATCACATCAGTGTCACCACACTCATTTGGTCAAGAGGACAACCAAACGATGTGAACTACAACAACCTATACTTGATATATTGCCGTCCAGTACAATATATCCTTTGGTTGTGAACAGGGTTTAAGGACCACTCGATACATTCTCTCTGTATCGAAGTCAGTGTAGTCCTAAGGACTTCATCACATGGAAAGAGTTCATTTTAGGAAAATTTAGTATGTGATGAGCTGCCAAAAATAATATTTTATTAATTCATAAAATGAGTACAATACTGTGCACAACCGCCTACAACCCAGGCGATTGGCTTGGGACACTATTCCCAACATTCGACACTCTTAGTATAAAAGAGAGGGGTCTCTTGGGTTGAACTTTATCTATTTTTTATCAAAGTTGCTCCAGCATTGCTTCTCTCTCCTTCCCCACATTGTTCAAGGGGTTTGCCATGGCATGAGGCTGACGTAGTGCAGCTTAAGGAGGTAGCGAGGAGGAGGCCGATGAGGGGCCTGCTGGTGAGGAGATCATATCGATGGCAGAGATGCATCTTGGCATTGCCATGCGCTCAGGTTGGGAGTGGCTTCCCAGTCGAGATAGGGTCTTTTTCAGGGGGGAACGGGCCTCCTCCAGAGGAGCCGCACCCACCAGGCCATCTGGGGGACCTAGCCCGTCACATGTTGGTGGGATTTCCTCACGCGTTGAAGATGCCAAGCTCGCAATTTCGATTGCAGAGGGGAAGAGCCCCGTGGGGCAGGATGTACCTACCGCCAGGATCGAGAGGCATGAGTTTAAGGACCCTTTCTCCGCCATCTTTTCTAGAATACAACAAGTAGATCTTGATAGGTGTACATCTGTGCTTGCCAGCCGGGCAAATCCTGTAGGTGTTCCTCTTTGATAGGTTTCTCGCAACCTTTCCTCCTTGGAGAAAAGCGTTTGTGAGTCCATCGGCCCCAACGAAGGCCTTCGGAGTCTAGCGGCTTCAGCCGTAGCCGAAAGGGATGCTGCCAAGGGGCTTCTGATCATCGCAGAAGAGGAGTTGAGCAAGGCCGTCGCCTCCAATGGCATCTTGGAAAGATAACCGAGGATGCTTCAAGCGCAGGCGACAGAAATGGTAACTATTCTGTAGAAGAAGAGGAGAAAGGTGACCTCTCTTGAACTGTTGTTAAGGGAAAGTCTTCGGGACATTGAAGAGCTGAAGACTCAACGAGACGAACTAAGAAAGAAGAATGGCAAAATGGAGATGGATCTTTCAGCAGCCAATATGAAGGCGATACAGGCTAAGGAGAGGTCTTCCCGGGCCATTGAGGCTTATATAAGGGTTCGCAAGCCTTAAAGGACGAAGTGCACAAAGCTGCGGTGGAGAGTAATCTTTTTGGCCATGCCGATTGTCTGGGCAAAGTGAGGAGGCTTTACCCCAACTTGGACTTCACACCGGCTGCCGTCCCGGGGGACGGGGGTGAGGCGGTAGGAGCCCCGGCTAGAGAGGCATCGGTACACCCTCCTAAGAGTGATGGGGTGGCCACCGGTGAAGCCTTGACTTCTACTTCGGCTGCCGAAGGGATCAACAAGGGATAAAGTTGTTTTTTTTTTTTGGCTGTAATATCTTTTCTTTTCATAATGAACGACTACTTTTCTTTGAATTTGCCTTCTTTGTGTCGATCACCTTCCAGTAAACACGTGGGAGATTGATTGGTTGTCCGATAGTAAGCACCTAGGGTGAGGACTTCAAAGTCAATGTCCTCAACCTGAGCCGAAGGCTAATTCCAAAGCGAAACTGTAGTGCTATCGAGTCATCGCAGTTGAACGTTTCGAAGGGAACCAAGCACCTAGGGTGAGGACTTTAGAGTCAATGTCTTCGACCTGAGCCTAAGGCTAATTCTGAAGTGGAACTGTAGTGCTATCGAGTCATCGCAATCGAACATTTCGAAGGGAACCAAGCACCTAGGGTGAGGACTTCAGAGTCAATGTCTTCGACCTGAGCTGAAGGCTAATTCCGAAGCGAAACTATAGTGCTATCGAGTCATCGCAATCGAACATTTCGAAGGGGACCAGGCAGGATCAGGATTGGTCCTGGTTGGACCGGTGCTGACCCCTCATCAAGGTTATTTATTCTGGGCAGGGAATCGTGCGGTAACTAGATGCCACCCCACCTTTGGCAGTTGGTTGGAGGGCATCGAGTACATTCTTTTTTGTTGTCACCGAATGTTTCAGTACTCGAGCGACTGCGTTCTACATGCTTTGGGAGTCGTCGGGTTTCCCTTTTCGAGGTTGGTTATTGATGCCATATCCGAATGAAAGGGGATCGCTCGAGATTCGAAGCATCGTCGAATCCCTTCTTGAAGGGGGTCATTAATGGGCGTATCGCCTCCGGATAGGCTATCCAGGTCTCGGCGCATCGTTTCTACATGTGGCACCTTCCGATTGGATAGGAAGAAGGAATGGAGCACGTCCTTTGCGGACGTTAGTGGGCATGAAGTGCAGTTAAATAGGACCCATCTCCTCGCCTTTTGATCGGCAGAGAGACAAATCCTTGGCCTGAGAGTCACTTTCTTGTTCTTCCTTCTTCTTCCTTCTTCGTAGTCATCAACCATGACATTCGGGTCTAGCAGAGCTCCAAAGAATGCCCCGGAAGAGGGCTACTAGCCCCAGAACCGAAGGTGAGCCTAGTGAAAAGGCTCATCGGGGGATGACCGTGAGGTCCCCCGATCTGGGGGCATGGTTCTCTTGGAAAGGAGGGTTCAGGTACTAGAGGCCCAACTAGAAGAGGCGAGGGCTCAAGCCATGGAGGCCGTCGTGGATGCTGAGGAGGCCAAGAAAAGGAGGTGGCTGGAGCCGTTGCCAAGTTCTTGGCATCTTCAGCCTTCATGGATGAGGACGTTGAGGTGGTGCTGGATGCCTACCACCGGGGCTTCCGGGAGCACCGGGACAAAGCCTTCCGCTATTATGACTTGAAGAGCCTGGAGATTATCAAGCCTTCCGTCCCCTTCCTAGGTCATGAAGTTGACTCTGATTTCGAGGAGGAGGCGGAGTCTGATGTGGAGGGGAAGTCCAAAGCATCCCCAAGCACCTCCCGAGGGTTTGGCTCCATTCATCATCATGGGAAGGGTCCGGCGGCTGGTCTTTGAGCCATCCTTTCCAGAGTCCGATGCTGATGCTGCTATTGCTTTTTCTTATTTCTCTCTCTTTTTTCTCTTTTTTTTTGTAAATCTCTTTTTATCAGATGAATAGAAACATGTTTTTCCTTCCAAGAAAAGCTTACCCCGTGACATTGTGAATGGTGTCAAGTTTGCCATTAGGATAGGCTGATTAAGCCATTCCCTGGGGAGTCAGTCGTTGATAAGGCGAGCAATTTGAGCTTGCTTTGGCATGTTTTTGGGTAGGGTAGGACGTTCTGGCCATCCCTGTGTCCCCTTCTAGAGTTAAGGCAGGTTGGTTAGGCCCGCCCCAGTGCGTCTTTAGATTCACCGTAGGGTAGGTTACGTAAACCATCCCTGCGCTTTCAGTTGATTGTAAGGCAGCCAGATTAGGCATCCCTTAGCGCTCGTCGGATATACTGATAAGGTGAGTGGATCAGACCCACCTTGGCACTTGTGATCATAAGGTCGCTGGATTAGGCTTTCCTTGGAACTCGTCGAATATACAAGGTGATCAGACCCACCTTGGCACTTGTGATCATAAGGTCGCTGGATTAGGCTTTCCTTGGCACTCATCGGATATACCGATAAGGTGAGTGGATCAGACCCACCTTGGCACTTGTGATCATAAGGTCATCATATTAGGCTTTCCTTGGCACTCATCGGATATATCGATAAGGTGAGTGGATCATACCCATCATAAAGTCACGATTGGGCTTTCCTTAGCACTCGTCGGATATACCAATAAGGTAAGTGGATCAGACCCACCTTGGCACTTGTCGTTTGTGCCGAATGGGCCGCTGGGACTGTTTTTATGTCGTTGATTGATGACCAAGTAAATTGTTCAAGCTTGCCTTCAAATAGATTTTGTGAAGGCCTCCTTTTGGTGGGAGTATTTATTGATAGTATTTACAAAAGTTTTGTACATTCCAAAGCCGGGGTAGCATAACACCATCCAAGGTTTCAAGGTGATATGTCCCGGGTGTATGACCTCCTTGATCTGGTAGGGTCCCTCCTAATTGGGGGACAACTTGCCTTGTTCCGTTAGCCTGGACACTTCGGCTTTGCACAGCACCAAGTACTCGGGTCAAAAGATTTGCTATTTCACTATGGAGTTGTAGTATTTAGCAACCCTTTGCTGATATGTTGCCATTCTGATTTAAGCCTGAAGTCTGGTGCCCTTTAGTAAATCCAGATCTGCTCTTCTGCATTCTGAACTTTCGGGTTCATCGTACCCCTCAATCCTTAAAGATTGCAAGGAGACTTCAATGGGGAGGACTACTTCGGTGCCGTATGCTAGGTTGAATGGAGATTCACTTGTGGCCATTCTGGGGGTCGTCCAGAATGCCCAAAGAATAGAGTTCAGTTCTTTGGCCCAAAGCCCCTTGGCATCATTCAGTCGCATCTTCAGACCATGGAGGATGGTCCGATTTATTACTTCAGCCTATCCATTGCACTGAGGATGACCGACTGAGTCAATTTCTAAAGTATATGATAATGGACAAAGAAGTCTCTGAACTTGGGGTTGTCAAACTATCTCCCATTATCCATGACTATGGTATGTGGAATCCCGAACCGGAATATGATGAAGTTTCTGACAAAACTTTCCACCTTCCCTTCGGTGATATGAGCCAGGAGTTCGGCTTCAATCCATTTGGTAAAGTAATCAATGACGACAATTAGAAATTTCCTTTGCCCGGACGTCGGTGGGAACGGACCAAGAATATCCATGCCCTACTGGGTGAAGGGCCAGGGGGCCGTCAGCTGGGTGAGCTGGCTCGCTCGCTATCTCTGGACATTGGCTTACCTCTGGCACTGGTCACACCTTTGAACAAAGTCAACCGAGTCCTTCTGGATGGTGGGCCAGTAGTAACCCTAGCGTATTATCTTGTATGCCAGGGATCTATCTCCCAAGTGATCTCCGCATATACCTTCATGGATTTCTCTCAGGGCATACTCAGCGTCCAATGGCCCCAGGCACTTTAGAAGGGGTTGAGTGAATGATCTCTTGTACAAGGCCCCGTCTAAGATGACGTATTGAGATGCCATCCAGCGGACCTTTTTGGCTTCGCCTTGCCTTTCGACAACATGCTCCCCTTCAAGAATATGAGGATGGGATTCATCCAATTGCATTCTGTCTCAATTTGATGTACCTCTGGGGCCTCTTCTGTTATGCTCGAAACTTCAAGATGCTCAATAATGGTACAACCGAGGAATTCCAGAGTAGTGGTGGCGAGCTGGACAATGCATCCACTCGAGAGTTCTACGATCAGGGCACATGAATGATCTCAAAGAATTTCAATCGAGGAGACAGGTCTCGTACTTTCTCCAAATATTGGATCATTGTAGGATACCTAGCCTCGAAGTCGCTTTTGAATTGATTCACTACTAGCAGGGAGTCTGAAAAGATCTAGATCTTTCAAACACCTAGACTTTCGGCGATGCAATGTTCGACAAGTAGGGTTTCATATTTGGCTTGGTTATTTGAAGCATGGAAGGAGAACTGGAGCGCGTACTCCATCGCATGCCCATCCGGTTCAACCAATATGAGGCCTACTTCGCATCCTGTGGAATTTGAGGCCCCATCCATGAGGAGGACCCAGATAGATCCCGCGTCCTTCGGACTGGCCTCTTCTCCTTTGGCTATTCGAGCTTCATCTTCGACCTTCCATGTGCATTCGACTAAGAAGTCGGATAACACCTGCTCTTTCATGGCCGATCAGGGTTGAAAATTGATGTTGAACTTACTTAACTTTACAGCCCACTTAGCTATCCTTTTCGAAGTATCAGGACAACAGAGAACGGCTTTGAGAGGCTGGTCAGTTAAGACCACAATAGTGTGGGCATGGAAATAAGGTCGCAGTCGCTTTGCCATAATTATCAGTAAGTAGATCAGCTTCTGCATTCTTGAATACCTCACCTCCGCATTATGCAAGACCTTGCTGATGTAGTAGATTGGTTTATTAAGCCCTTCTGCTTCTTTTCGGACAAAGACCGAACTGACTACTTCGTCCATGGCTGAGAGGTATAGGTAGAGAGTCTCTCCTTCAAGGGGTTTGGAGAGTAAGGACAGTGTCTCTAGATATTTCTTTAACTCTTCAAAGGTGAAGCGGCAATCCTCGATCCATTCAAAGCCCCGAGACTGTCGGAAAAACATTGAAGAAAGGGAGGCACCTCTCAGCTAACCGAGAAATGAATCTGCTCAAGGAGGCGAATCTTCCTGTCAGCTGCTGTACTTCCATTTTACAAGAAGGGTGTCTCATACTCTGGAGGGCTTGGATCTTCTCAGGGTTCGTCTCGATTCCTCGCTTAGTAATAAGGAACCCCAAGAATTTGCTCGAAGTTATCCTAAAAACATATTTTGTCGGGTTCAGCTTCATGTGATGGCACCGTAAGGTGTTGAATGACTCCTCCAGCATCCATGAAGCATAACAGCTGATGGCCGGTGGTGGCATCGACCAATTGGTCAATTTTGGGTAAAGCTATCCTTCGGGCAAGCTTTGTTGAGGTCAGTGTAGTCGATATAGATCCTCCTCTTGCCACTAGCTTTCTTTACCATCACCATGTTGGCCAGCCACTTAGGGTAGTGGGCTTCTCGAATGAATCCCACTTTGAGGAGTTTATCCACTTCTTCATCTATCGCCCGCTGCCTCTCTGGGGCAAAATTCCTCTTCTTCTATCGAATTGGCTTATATTCATGGATGACTTCCAGCCGATCGGTAATCACTTCGGCCAGAATTCCTGACATATCCAAAGCCAACTAGGTGAAGACGTCGGCATTGCTCCTGAGAAAGCTGTTAGCTCCATCTTTGTCTCTTCATCAAGTAGGCTTCCAATCTGCACAACTTTGGTGGGGTCCTCTTCGATCAACTGCACTGAAGTGGTTCTCTCCATAGGCTCGCCATAGTCTTCGGTCGGATCCCTCGGATCCAATTGGTCTGAAGTCATGGGGCTGACTGCCTGTTTGTCCTAGATCGTTAAGCACTGTTGCGCAACCCTCTGGTCTCCCTTCGCTTCTCCTTCCCCACTCATAGTGGGAAATCGCACTAGCAGATGGTAAGTTGACACTATGGCCCAGAATTTGTTCAGACGAGCTAGCACAGGATCACATTGTAGGCCGAAGGGGTCCGGACTACCATGAAATTAATTGGCAATGTCTTCTATCGGGGTTTGGTACCGAGGGTAACGGGTAGTATTATTTTGCCCTCTACCTCAACTTGATTTCCTCCGAAGCCGATGAGTGGGATAGGAGACCTTCGTAACTTGTTTTTAGGTAGTGACATTCGGGAGAAAACATCATAGAGTAAGACGTCTGCAAAGCTTCCATTATCAATTAGGATACGTCTTACATCATAGTTGGCCACAATGGTCGATATTACAGCCGGATCATCATACAAGAGTTGAACTCCCACAAGGTCCTCATCGGAGAAGAGTATATAGAGTTATTGTCCTTGAGCCATTTTGGGGCATCGTCTTCAGCTCTTCTCTAGTCGGTTGGCCGATGTATCATTCCCATGTTGCCATTAGTGGGTCTTTGGTTCATCAGTTCAGCTTCTTCAGGGGCCCTCTGGGGGCCATGCTTCAGGCCTAGGTGGTGGGTGATTGAGTATCGTTCCAGGTAGCCCCTTTTGATGAGATCTTCGATGGCATCCATAAGCTGGATGCACTCTTCGGTGTTGTGGCCATGGTCCCGATGGAATCTGCAATATTTGCTTCGATTCCTCACAGAAGAGGATGCTCTCATGGGATGCGACCGCTAGAGATAATCCTCCTTCTCAATCTCCATCAGGATTCTCTCCTTGGAAAGATTAAGAGAGGTATAAGAGTCGAATCTCCCATCCAAAGTTCTGGGCTTGGGACTCTGTCATCGATTGGAGCCACCATTATTGCTGTTGCTGTTGTTATTGGACGGTGCAGTGGATCCGGCCCCCTGGTGTTCTTTTTCTTCAAAAGGGATTTCCCTTCAGATAGTCATCGGTTTGCCGCCTGCTCCTCCGCATCAACATATTTATGTCCTCAACAAGAGCTCAGCATAGCTTGTAGAGAATTTCTTATCCAGGAAGAAGGTAAGCCTGGATGATCGGAGTCCCCTCTTTAACGTGGACATGGCCACGTGCTCATTGAGATTGGGAATCTCGAGAGTGGCTGAGTTAAACTTGGAGATATAGTCTCGCAGGCTTTCCCACTTACCCAGGTGGAGGAGGAAAAGGGTGTCTGTGTTTCAGAGTGTCTTGCAGCAGGTCCTGAAATGCAAGACAAATAACTTCTTGAAGTCAAAAAAAGAATCAATAGTACTTGGATATATGCTCGAATACTACATTCGAGCCACCTTCTTCAAAGTGGTAGGGAAGGCAAGGTAGTATAGTGCATCCGAGGCCCCTTGGATCATTATATGGGCTTTAAAATTGCATAGATGATCAAGTAGATCAGTATAACCATCATAAGGTTCCATCTGAGGAACCTTAAAGTGCTGAGGAACAACTTCGGCCATGATACGAGGGGTGAACAGAGGGCGTGACTCGTAAGTCACAAGGACCCCATCCCTCCTTTTGTCCCGAAGTTTCACCACCTCGACTCGAGGGCCTTGAGCTTCTCCCCATAATTGAGGGAAGCTTCTTTTGGTAGATCTCTCCTTAGGGTGGAGTCTTCGGAGGAAATGGAGGGGGATCACCTAGATCTTTTTCTCCTCCGTAGGGAACCAGCAGTCTTTGGTTTCTGAGAGTTGCGGTCCTCGGGCAAAGAGTGGTCCCGAAGAGAGAGTTGGGTAGACACAGGCTGATGATCCCCTCTACTCCGGGATCGGTGACTATGTCTGGATATGGCCGGCGGATGTCCCTCCTGATAGGATCGATCATGAAAGTTCTGAACCATGGCTATCAGAGCATTGACTTGGTTTAGAAGGGTCTCAAATTGTTGATGTCCCATGACAAATGCATGGGGTGGGGCGTTGTTCTCGGGTAGGTCGTTCCTGTGGGAAGCAGGACGGCCTCTGCTCGTCGAAGTGTTCCTATGGGAGGGAGGACAACCTCTGCTCGTTGAGGGGTTCTGAGCTCTTCCTCTTGCCATTGGGATTTCTTCTTTACTCTCCTTTTTTAAGGGAAGAAGGGGGTTGGCAGTGGATGCGTAAATAGTGTGTGCCTTGCCCCCCTTCCCGGTGTGCCAATCTGTTGACGTAGAACCCTCCTCGACCAAGCGGAGCCACTGGATCGTCGGTTCACTCCCCTGCACTCACCTGCAAAACAAGTTCCTGACCGGATTTCCTTCGATGGGGGACACTCCGATGCCTAAGTTAGGGGCAGGTTCCGGCAACAGAACGGAGAGCAGAGGAAATGGTGGCTAGGGAGGAAAAAGAGTCCTCCTTCTCAGGATTGTCTTTTTCTACTTACCTCGAGCATCCCCTCTTACCAGTATTTATGGTGATTGGGCTAGCCTATTGTTCGGTATTTTCACCCTATGATCAAGGCGGAGATCAATCAGTTTCATCCCGCCCGTAACCATGAGCTGTTACCAAAAGATATTGGCTAGGCTAGAGGCGTCGAACTTGGGCTAACGGCCATGTGGCTGTTCCGATGTAATTGCGATTTGCTACCATTATTATGAGGTTGATCGGAGATCCATTTCCTAGCCTCCTCTTGGTGATAGACTATCATCAAAAGTTCAAAGTGTCTTCAAACTTATCATCTTTGCCCGAAGTGTCATCAAACTTATCTTCTTCGGGTCGATCTACAGGATCAAAGCCTCCGGTCAGCCTGAAGACTAGGCTTATGACATGATGGGGGATGATTTATCGCTTCATCGGATCTCGTGGTTCTTTCTGGGCATTCCGGTCAACTTGTGTGGTTCAAGAAAGATCCAATGGTTGGTCAAATTAATAGCTGTCTGGTGCTTGAACCGGCATATTCCAACACACTTTAAGGGTGCGAACCTAAACAAGATAAGGTGGGAAGTTCATCACCCTTCCTTAGCCCATAAACAAGGCTCCTTCATTTGCATTAACCCAAGCCTTTAAATAAAATTAATTAGACGTAGACCCTAGGGACATTCGAGCTCATTAGGACAAGGATATCTAAGAGTTATACCAAGCTAGATTCAATCATTGAATTGGTGTTTAGGAAAGTGGTTCAAAGATTAAGTTCTGAAGAAAGGCGGTTATTTAGTTGGTTTCGTTCGCTGACCTGGCCAATCTAATTTATGTCTAAGGAAAGCAATGGAGGGACTCCCATCAACTTACACTTGGCTAATTTAGTGAATTGGTCGAACTTGGAGTTCTTGAAGGTTGACTTGGAATAGTTAGGAGCTGTTTAGTTCTAGGTTAACCCCAAGATAGGATTAATTTTATGTGAAACTTGTCTAAAAACTTGAGAAAAAATTAAATTAATTAAATTATTTTTGGTATTTTCAGTCTTGACTATCCTGACATAAGGTTGCCCTGGCATAACTGAAAGTTATGTTGCATGGTTGTCCTAGGATATGAAAAGGTTGAATTGATTTAAATTTTTTTTGAAGAAAGCTTCTAAATAAAAAAAATAAATATATAAAATTCAAAAAAATTAAAGAAATAGTAGATTTAGGGAATTCTCCAACTCCTGTGTGGAGAAGAATATCAGGTCGACTTGTTAGAACCAATTTGATTTCTATTTTAGATCCTACGACTGCTATAATGGATTTGATAAATCAAATCCAAATCTTTAAGGATTTATGTTATCCAGTTGGTTCCGTCCAACCTTCTTGCATTAGGCTGCCTCAACCCATAGCAAATAATTTTGAAATCAAATCTCAGATGATTAATATGCTTCCAAAATTCATGGAAATAAAGGATGTATATATATTTATTAGAGAATTTGAAGAGGTTTGTGCAACCATGAGGCTACAACAATTGTTAGAGGATGAAATCAAGCTGAGACTAATCAACTTTGCCCTTAAGGATAATGCCAAAAAGTGGCTTTATAGTCTTCCAAATCAATCTGTCATGACCTGGGAGAGCTTTGTAAGAGTGTTCTTAAAGAAATATTTTTCTCATCAAAAAATAGCTAAAATTAAAAATGAAATAAACCAATTTTATTAATTAGCTGGTGAGTCATTTTGGACATACTTTGACCATTTTAAGAATTTCCTGACCCAATGTCCACACGATGGAATAGAAACTTGGAGGCTATGTCATATCATTTATGAGGGTTTAGATTCCAATTCAAGAACTATGCTAGAGTCTATGTGCCAAGGAAAATTCATGTATAAAGAATCCAATGAAGCATAGCAATTTCTAGAAGACCTAGCTGAAAAGAATTTATAATGGGAAACAACTAAGGAACCAGAAAGATCTGTTAGATGTATGCCCTGAAAGCCATGTTGGCTTGACACATTTTTAATTTTAGGGCATGAACTTTGTACTTAATTTTTATTATTAACTAAAAAGGCATTAGTATCATTCATATTATTGTGTCTATGAATCGTCCATAGAGTTAATGGACAATGACACATATTCTTAAGAGTTGAGAATCTGAGGCATATATCTTTATAGATTAACTCCTAAAGGCTCCCGATTGTTGGAATATCATGAGGATAGTGATTGATCCATTAAATCAGTGCACAGATCACTTCCCTTTCTGGGTAGACGAGTCTCTGACCTATAGTTTGGTGACACTGGAGTGAGAGTGCAGGTAGTTAATAAAGATCAACGGTACTGAGCATGACCAAGTACAGGAAGTTATACGGATGACTACTCACTCATCGATAACCTCCTGATGCTGAAGTTGTGTGAATAGTTCCTTGATCTAGAGTGTCTCGGCTAGTCATAAAAAAGTTACTATAGTTTGACAGTACAATCACATGGTTCCTATCCATACGGGACCTTGCGGTGTTTGTTGGCTACAGTAAGTTTGTTGTAAGAGTAGGGTGTTCACTTGTAGGGATCTATCAGCCTTAGTAGTAAGGTATAATCCTATGAAAGCTTAATGAGACTAAGTCCAGAAGTCTATGGCCATAGCAGGGTGATAATGAAAAAGTATTTTTATTAGTATCACAATTGGACTTGAGTTGATTAAGTTAAGCATATGACTGATGGGTTTGACGAGTATCCGTAACCAACATCACGTCGGAATTTTGATAGAGGAGCCGAATAACATGGTAACTACACCTAGGAGTTCCAATCTTATTCTGCTGGGTTGTCACTACATACTACTAGGTGTCACTGGTGGATTATGAGAGCCCGTTAGGATCTTTCTCGGATCGATGATCCTAATTAGGGTTGAGCTGAAATTGTTTCAATCCATTGGAAGGAGTTATGATGATATATAATGGAGATTATAGCATGTCTCATTACCAGACAGGATAGGACCTGAGGGGTCACACACATTAGGAGCTCAAGTAACCAATTAGCAAATCAATTTGGACCTAATTATAAGCGTTACAATTAATATTTGACCTAATTATAAATGTTACAATTAATTGATTATGGATTAATTGTTAATTAATTTAAATTAGATTTATTTTAATTGAGTTAGACTCAATTAATTAATCCTAATTGATTTGGGTCAATGTCCGCTTCGAAATGGATCGATCGGATTTAAAATCAGCTTCAGTTTGACTATAAAATCACTTTGTTTGGACCAAGACCTAGAGTCCAGTTGGACTGGAACTCTCTTTCCTTGTCTCCCATTGCCTCCACATGCCTATGTGGGTCCCGTTTATTTTATGTGACAAAAGAAGGGGGCATGAAAACCAAGAGGGTGCTAATTAGTGTTTTAACGTGAAGAGAAAGAGGGGAAGAGTCCTCTTTTACTCCTCTTAATTTTCAACCACCTGAAATAAAACACGGTGTTTTGGCATGGAGGACTTGGAGAATTAATTTATGGTAAATAATAAAAGGAGAGGGGTGGCTGACCAAAATAATATTGGCATGAAAAATCCCTCTTGGCCGTGAGCTTTCTTTTGGGTGTGCTTCTTCTAAGACGTCTTCAGGGAGTCTCTCTCCTAAGGCCAACATCTCCTCTTCATTTTATATGCTTTCTTCTTCCTTCTGAGAGATCTAGAGAGATGCTCTACTAGAGAAAGAAGAGAAAAAGGGTCCAAGGTCTTGCAGATCTAAGATTGCATGACATAAGCCAAAAGCCGGTCCGGATTTGGATCGGTGCAGTTTTTAAAGCAGGTGATTTACTGAAAGAGGAGAGGGCTGCAAGGATCTAGCAATCTGGTATCCTATAGACTCGATTGTGAGAGCTTTGTGTGGATACCAGTAGAGGCCGGGCAATTGCATGGCTCCGACAGAATCCTGGCATTTCAGTAATGGATCTGCATGCTTTTCAGAGCAAGCATGAATAGCGATCCAGGTAAGTATTTTATGCTTAAAATAAATTTTATTTCAAATCTAATATTTTGTTTATGTTATGCAGCATGTTAGAAATTTATGATAAATAAATTAGATTTATTTATGATTTGCATGATTAGATATAAAATCATTTTTATATCTGCTTCTACTGATCAGGCTTTTGATGCCTGATTTTATGCAACATACTTTCCTATTCCTGGGAGAAAACCAACAGTGGTATCAGAGCTGTGGTTCTCTCTTTAACATGCATGCATGAGAATCAGATCTAAAAAATAATCAGATCAGATAGATAATTATGATTGTATTAGATCTATGTTGAACATGAGATTGTTCTAGCATAGAATTTTATGTTTCAAAAAATTATTTTTGAAATGAAAATCATAATTTTCAGATATAAAATTAAATTTAATAATCTGAAATTAAATTGATCAAAGGTTGCACAAAGTGACATAAGGTTGTCCTGCTATAGGGTTTACCCCCTATAGTGCAAAGGTTGTCCTACTTTGATGTATACCGGTTTTGAAAAAGCATTTTCAAAAGGATTTTGATCGATTTATGATTATGAAAGTTGTTGTATGCG
Organism: Areca catechu; assembly: GCA_021397845.1. Lineage (NCBI taxonomy): Eukaryota > Viridiplantae > Streptophyta > Magnoliopsida > Arecales > Arecaceae > Areca > Areca catechu. The sequence continues at coordinate 122,141,823 of CM038043.1, forward strand.
ATGCACAAAATTAGGGTTTAGATCTTTATATGATTTATGATCATAAGCCATTAATGTTATGCACTTGAACCTAATGCACTTGAACCTAATTTTAAAATTGATTTGATCAAGAAAATCAAATTAGGTGCATGAGGGTTTGGGTTGAACAAATTAGGTTTAGAGATTGGGCTGCGTGATTAGGGCTTGATTAGATCAACTAGTAACCCTAATATAATTTTGAGAAAGTGACTTAACCTAATCGGATGATGATCAGGGTTACGTCAAGTGTGCTCAAAATTGGTTTTAGATGTAGTTTGGTCAAATCGATTCATTTGAATCGATAAGTTAAGACCTAATTTGGCTCAGTGATGAGCCCAGATCATTAGATGACCTAATTGAATCTTGTCAGTCAATTGGTGTCTAAGGAAGGTTTCGATCATGGTTTGCTAATTGGGGCTAACTCTTTCTTAACCAACTAGTTTAGTGAAAAGAGGGTATATTGGCAGAACCCTCCCATGGATCAAACTAACCTGGCCAATTTGGTTGATTAAATTTTCAAAAGGGTCACTTTTGATTTGAGTTCACCCATGCTGGTTATATTAAGTTAGACATGAGATTGTGCTGACATAATGTAATTAATCAGATATGAAATTGTGCTGACTGAATGTAATTGGTTAGTCATGATTTGGCTGATCAATTTAGAAGAGACATGAACCTAAGCTCCCAGTAAATATTAAGTCATAGGTCTTCCACCATTGTAGGTGTGCAGGTGTCCTACTGGTGTTGATTATTCTCGGCTGGTTACAGTGGTCTAGTTGCATCGGGAAGACACAACCATCCTATTAGGCATGAGATGTTGCTAAGCACTGATGGGGTTGGGCCCAATAAGCGGGCACGTTAAGGGACTCAATGATGGCTTTGTGTAGCAGGAATGGTGGGTCTGACTTAACTAATGATTGGACCAATAAACGGGCACGTCGAGGTTCCATGATTTAGAGACCAAGAGCTACAATTTGTATTAGATACATTGGACAAAAGTAGGCCACTTATTGGTGTAGCGTGTTATCAATAACCGGATACGGTGAGGTGCCGCACATCGATGGGACCGTAGTACCCACTAGAAACCTAGAGTCGCAGGATTTTTGCATCTCCACATGGAGTATGAGAGATCCAAGAAAATAGTGGGAGTTCTAATATTATTTCTCAAAGACCTAAGAATAATTTTTATGATTAAGTATAAAGCATCTAATTTGAATCTTCTACTCTTTCAGTTAACCATGTCTGCTTCAAATTCCTTAGTCTATATTCTAGAGACAAACCGACTAGTTGGCCTTAATTTTAAAGATTGGTTGAGAAACATCAAAATTGTTTTGAGTTCTGAGAAGTTGGGCTATGTGCTTGACCAGGAACCCCCTGTCTTATCTGACCATCCAAATGCTCGTCAAACGACTACATTTGAAAAATGGATAGAAGATGATAAAAAGGTTAAGTGTTATATGTTGGCCTCAATGTCAAATGAATTGTAGAGCCAACATGAGGAAATGCTAACTGCTAAATCGATTCTGATTCACCTACAAGAGTTATATGGTGAACAAAGTTGGATTGCACGCATCGAAGTGTTGAAAAGGCTTTTCAACAACAAGATGCATGAATAGTCATGCACGATCATTGTTTGACAATGATCAAGGACATCGAAAAGCTTGAGAAGCTGGGCATTCCTATTCATAAGGAGCTTCAGGTGGATTTGATCCTCCAGTCCTTGACTGGTTCATATGCTCAGTTTGTTATGAACTATAATATGAACAAGTTGAATTACACTTTGCCTAAATTATTGAACATGCTGGTAAGCAATGAGGGGACCCTGAAGAGTTCAAGGAGCTCTGTTTACTTGTGGAGCAGTCTTCCTCTAAAAGAAAGTCTACTTGGAAGAAGAAGAAACCTGCGAAGAAGCAAAACAAACAGAAAAAGAAGGACACTCCCAAGAAAGCCAATGTTAGCAAAGGGAAATGTTTCCACTGCAACACAGATGGCCACTGGAAAAGGAATTGTCCTCTCTACTTGGAAAGCCTAAAGAAACAGAAGGAGGATGTGCCTTCTGAAAGTAAGCCTATACTCGTTATTGAATCTAACCTAACGATTTCATCTAGTTCAGCTGGATTTTAGACTCCAGCTCTAGTGCTCATATATGCATTTCAGTGCAGGGTCTGGAAAGAAGTAGAATACTGAGAGAAGGTGAGATGGTCCTACATGTCGAAAATGGAGCAAAAGTTGCTGCTCAAGCCATTGGATCATATTCTATAGTTACCTTTAGGGTTTAGATTAGTTCGTAGTGACTATTATTTTTATGCCTAGAGCTAGTAGAAATTTGATTTCCGTCTTTGTGCTAGCATAGGAAGGATTTGAATTTATATTCAATAAAGACTTTTGTAGTATTTATTTGAGAAATAAATTGGTTGTAAAAGCTATTTTAATTGACAGTCTCTATCTTTTGCATGTCGATGCATCTTTGAACATTAACAAGAAAATTAAAGTGAATGCTGTAGGACATAAATTTCTTGAAATGACCTAAATGATAAATTAATGTGGCATCTAAAGCTTGGTCATATAGGTGATGACATAATTAACAAAATGGAAAGGGATGGGATCCTAGATTCAGTTAATTCTGAATCATACCCACCTTGTGAGTCATGTCTTCAAGGCAAAATAACCAAGTTATCCTTTGTAGGACATGGGGAGAGGGCCATAAAATTACTTGCCCTGGTATACATTAATGTGTGTGGTCCATTTGATGTGCAGTCCAGGAGTGGTTTTTACTACTTCATAACCTTTTTTGATGATTATTCATGGTATGGTTATGTGTTTCTTATGAGACACAAATCTGAAGCTTTTGAAAAGTTAAGAAATTCAGACATAAGGTAGAAAACAAACAGGTAAAACCCTTAAGGTTCTTCGATCAAATCAAGAAGGAGAATACCTTAGTAGGAAATTTTTAGGTTATCTTAAGGACAATGGCATAGTCTCACAATGGACTCCACCAAGTATGCCTCAACTTAATGGGGTGTCTGAGAGGAGAAATAGGACATTATTAGATATGGTCCGATCCATGATGAGCATCACTGACTTGCCTTTGTTTCTTTGAGGATATGCCCTACAAACTTCAATTTATATTCTAAATAGGGTTCTATCTAAATATGTTCCTACCACACCATATGAGATTTGGCATGGTAAGAAACCAAGTCTTGCTCATTTCAAGATTTGGAGATGTCCAGCTTATATCAAAAGACTAATGGCATACAAGTTGGAATCTAGATCTGTGAAAGCTCGATTTATAGGATATCCTAAAGAAACTTTAGGATATTACTTTTACCTTCCAAAAGATCATAATGTTATTGTGAGCAAACATGCAACATTTCTTGAAAAACAGTTTATTCAGGAAGGTGGTAGTGGGAGATTAATTGAGCTCGATGAGAAAGTCTCTGAACTGCTGCCAGCTGGAGATCAGATCAAACCTAATCAACTAATACACATAAATGCTCTTCCACATCGTATGTCTATTAGAATCTCCAATCCTCCTGAAAGGTACTTGGGTATGCTTATAGAGGATTTAAAAGAAATGTTTCTTGTTGGGGACAAGGATCTATTGATTGATCTTAAGACTTATGATGAGGCGATGTCAGACATCGACTCCGAGAAATGGTTGAATGCTATGAAGTCAAAAATTGATTCAATGCATTCTAACCAAGTTTGGTTTTTAGTGGATCCACCAGAGGGTATTGTACCTATTGATTGTAAATAGATCTACGAAAAAAAATATGGCAGATGGATGGAATACTACATTCCTGAATGGATATCATGAGAAAGATATCTATATGGAGCAGCCTTTGGGTTTCACTTCCAATGATGAAAATCATAAGGTCTGCAAGCTGCATAGATCAATCTACGGATTGAAGCAAGCTTCTCGAAGTTGGAATACTTATTTTGATGATGCAATCAAATCGTTTGATTTTATCAAAAATGAGGATGAGCCATGTGTTTACAGGAAGGCCAGTGGGAGGGCAATGATATTCCTTGTATGGTATGTGGATGACATCCTCCTTATAGGGAATGATATCCCATGTTGACTTCGGTCAAAAGTTGGTTATCTAAGGAATTCTTTATGAAAGACTTAGGTGAAGCATCTTATATTTTGGGGATTAAGGTCTATAGAATAGATCTAATCGAATGCTTGGCCTTTCACAAAAATTGTACATAGAGGAAGTGCTGAAAAGGTTCAGCATGGAAAACTCTAAAAGAGGATTGCTATCTCTTCGGCATGGCATTAATCTCTCCAAGAAAATGTATCCCAACAAACCTGAAGAGATTCGACGCATGAGCAAAATTTCATATGCTTCGACAATTGGAAGCTTTATGTATGTCATGTTGTGTACTCGACCTGATATAGCTCTTGCTATGACTGTCATGAGCAGATATCAGTCGAATCCAGGTGAAGAACACTAGATAGCTGTAAAGAATATTTTTAAGTACTTGAGAAGGACTAAAGATTTGTTCTTAGTCTTTGGAGGGAGTTCGGAATTAGGAAAAAAGGGATACATAGACTCAGACTTTATATCTGATCCTGACGATAGAAAGTCTACATCAAGGTCTATGTTTTTGTGCAATGGTAGGGTAACTAGTTGGAAAAGTTCCATGTAACCCATCATAGCAGATTCAATAATGGAAGCAGAGTACATCGCTACCTCTGAATCTGCTAAAGAAGCCTTCTGGTATAAAAAAGTTCATTGCGGAGCTTGGAGTGATGCCATCTGATGCCATCCCCATATATTGTGTAATAATAGTGCAATAGCTCTTGCTAAGGAGCTCAAATCTCACCAAAAGTCTAAGCATATTAAGTGGTGATTTCATATCATATACGACTACTTCAATAAGAAGTATGTTGAGGTAAGCAGAGTAGACTCCATGGATAACGTGGCAGACCTACTGACTAAGCCTTTGAGCCAACAGAAGACTGAGATCCACCTTAAAAAGATTGGACTTAGATATGTAGCCAATTGGCTTTAGTGCAAGTGGAAGATTGTTAGATGTATGCCCTGAAAGCCATGTTGGCTTGACACATTTTTAATTTTAGGGCATGAATTTTGTACTTAATTTTTCTTATTAATTAAAAGGGTATTAGTATCATTCATATTGTTGTGTCTATGAATCGTCCATGGAGTTAATGGACAATGACACATATTCTCAAGAGTTGAGAATCTGAAGCATGTATCTTTATAGATTAACTCTTAAAGGCTCCCAATTGTTGGAATATTACGAGGATGGTGATTCATCCATTTAAATTGGTGCACATATCACTTCCCTTTCTGAGTAGATGAGTCTCTGACCTATAATGTGGTGACACTGGAGTGAGAGTGTAGGTAGTTGATAGAGATCAACGGTACTGAGCATGAGCAAGTATAGGAAGTTATACGGATGACTACTCACTCGTCGATAACTTCCTAATGCTGTAGTTGTGTGAATAGTTCCTTGACCTAGAGTGTCTCGGCTAGTCACAATAAAGTTGCTGTAGTTTGACAGCACAATCACATAGTTCCTATCCATACAGGATCTTGCGATGTTAGTTGGCTGCAGTAAGTTTATTATAGGAGTAAGGTGTTCAATTATAGTGATCTATCAGCCTTAGTAGTAAGGTATAATCCTATGCAAGCATAATGAGACTAAGTCCAGAAGTCTATGGCCATAGCAGGATGATAATGAAAAGGTGTTTTCATTAGTATCACAATTAGACTTGAGTTGATTAAGTTAAGCATATGACTGATGGGTTTGACAAGTATCCGTAACCAACATCATGTCGGGATTTTGAATGAAGAACGAATCACATAGTAACTACACCTAGGGGTTCCAATCTTATTATGCTGGGTTGCCACTACATACTGCTAGATGTCACTGGTGGATTATGAGAGCCCGTTAGGATCATTCTCGGATCGATGATCCTAATTAGGGTTGAGTTGAAATTATTTCAGTCCATCGAAAGGAGTTTTGATGATGTATAATGGAGATTATAGCATGTCTCATTACCAGATAGGATAGGACCTGAGGGTCACACACATTAGGAGCTCAAATAACTAATCAGCAAATCAATTTGGACCTAATTATAAGCGTTACAATTAATATTTGACCTAATTGTAAATGTTACAATTAATTGATTATGGATTAATTATTAATTAATTTAAATTAGATTTAATTTAATTAAGTTACTCAATAAATTAATCCTAATTGATTCGGGTCAATGTTCGCTTCGAAATGGTTTGATCGGATTTAAAATCGGTTTCAGTTTGATTGTAAAATCACTTCATTTGTACCAAGACCTAGAGTCCAGTTAGACTGGGACTCTCTTTCCTTGTCTCCCCTTGCCTCCACATGCCTAAGTGGGTTCCATTTATTTTGTGCAACAAAAGAGGGGGCGTGAAAACCAAGAGGGTGCTAATTAGTGTTTTAACGTGAAGAGAAAAAGGGGAGGAGGAGTCATCTTTTACTCCTCTTAATTTTCAACCACTTGAAATAAAACATCTGTGTTTTGGCATGAAGGACTTGGAGAATTAATTTATGGTAAATCATAAAAGGAGAGAGGGGTGGCCAACCAAAATAATATTGGCATGAAAAATCCCTTTTGGTCGTGAGCTTTCTTTTTGGGCATGCTTCTTCGTGGACATCTTCCAGGGAGTCTCTCTCCTAAGGCCAACATCTCCTCTTCCTTTTATATGCTTTCTTCTTCTTTCTGAGAGATCTAGAGAGATGCTCTACTAGAGAAAGAAGAGAAAAAGGGTCCAAGGTCTTGTAGATCTAAGATTGCAAGACAGAAGCCAAAAGCCGGTTTGGATTCGGATCGGCATAGTTTTTAAAGCAGGTAATTTGTTGAAAAGTGGAGAGGGCTGCAAGGATCTAGCAGTCTGGTGCCCTCTACGACTCGTTTGCTCTGCTTTGTGTGGACACCAGCAAAGGCCAGATGATTGCGCGGCTCCGACAGAATCCTGGCTTTTCATTAGCGGATCTACACGCTTTTCAGAGCATGCTCATATAACGATCCAGGTAAGTATTTTATGCTTAAAGTAATTTTTATTTCAGATCTAATATTTTTTTTATATTACACAACATGTTAAAAATTTATGATAAATAAATTAGATTTATTTATGATTTGCATGATTAGATCTATAAAATCATTTTTATATCTGCTTTTGCCTGCTTTTGATGCCTGATTTTATGTAACGTACTTTCCTATTCCTGGGAGAAAACTAACAAGATCCATACCTTCAAGAGGTGTAATGCACCAAATGCAGACTTCCTTTGCTGCAGAAGCCAAAATTGCAACCTTGACACATAGGTTAGAGGCCTTAGAACTTTAGAGACCAGCCAGTTTGAACCAAGTGTCTGCACCAATGTGTAATGGGTGCAATGCACCAGACCATGTCCTTAAAGAATGTCCACTCTTGATGAACTCAATAGATAATGGATGTGCACAGGTGAATGCTACATACTAGAGACCCATGAACAATCTTTATGCACCCACATATAACCCAGGATGGAGAAATCATTCAAATTTCTCATGGTCACAGTACCTGAATGTAGGTGGTTCTCTAGCTTCAATCAACAAAACCTAAGGCCTAATCCTATGATGAATAACCCATTACCACCATTACCACCAGGCTTCAATAACAATGATAAAAGACTTAGTTCTTTAGAGAAAAGCCTGGAAGCCCTGGCCAAATCCAATGTTGACACCAGTGCCACATTGAGTAATTTCATACAAACCATGGGCCAACTCCTAAATTCAAACTCTCAGGCCATAGCCTGCTTGGAAAAGTAAGTGGGTCAGCTAGCATCTACCATCAGTGAACGTGAACGAGGTAGGCTACCTAGCCAACCTGAGCCCAACCCAAGGAACCAAAATGGTCATCCACCCCAAGGAAATCAAGTCAATCAAGTAAATGCTATTCATTTTTTGAGATCAAGAAAGCAAGTGGATAATAAGGTAGATACATTTGACACTAGAGAAAACCTAACTCTGAGTCAACTGAGCTACCTAATGAACAACCTACCTTACAAACTTGAGATTCTGAAATTAATAATCCACCAAACCATGTGCCCATAATCTCTAAAGCTCCTTTTCCAAATTCATTAAAGTCTAATAAACAATCAAAACATTTAGATAAAATATTAGAGGTGTTTAAATAAGTTCAAGTAAATATCCCTCTACTAGACATGATCCAACAGGTTCTGACTTATGCCAAATTCTTAAAAGACCTTTGTTCCAAGAAAAAGACCACCAATGTACCAAAAAGAGCTTTCTTAGTAGCAAGTATAAGTTCATACTTGTTAAGTCACATGCCCATAAAATATAAGGATCCAGGTTCTCCAACAATTTCTTGTATCATAGGAGAAACCCATATTAAGAAGGCCTTACTTGATTTAGGGGCTAGTGTAAACATTCTGCCTATTCAATTTATGAACAATTGGGATTGGGAAAACTTTAGCCAACAAGGATCATATTACAATTAGCAGATCGATCTTTTAGAATCCCTAAAGGAATGGTAGAAGATGTTTTGATCAAGGTTGAAAATTTTATCTTCCCTATAGATTTCATCATTTTGGAGAATGAACCAGTATCAAATCCTAAAGGTCATATCCCAGTTATTTTAGGAAGACCATTCCTAGCTACTACTAATTCTGAAATCAATTATCGAAATGGACTTATGAATATATTCAATTTGGAATAGGAATCCAACAAGCATGCTAATGTGAGTGTAATCCAAGATGAAATTTATGAACCTATAGACATTAGCGATGAAGAAGTCAATCTTGAGTCTAGTATTTGGCCAACACATGAGTATGAAGATATTGAGAAAATACTTAATGATGATAAGATTAGCAAGAGATGGGAGCCTCATACTAAAACACTTATGGATAAACCATCAACCAAGCCATCTTCGGGTATAATACATCTTATAGATACACATAATAGAGAGATCATGTGGGACATTACTGATTGAACTTCATCCAACATTCTGCCATGGCTAGGTATATCAAATAATTTAGTGGATGTATCAACCAACATAATCTAAAAGATCCACTTGGTTTGGCTGAAGACTTTAAACTCGTGCTCCTGGGAGGCAACTCAGCTTATTTCTTTCTAATTATTTTCTTTATTAGGTTTTCAGATTCTGATTCAATTGAGCTCCATTAGCTAAGTTGGGGGGAGAACTCGATAAAATTCTTACTTAGATGTCTTCATTTCCTTTATACCATATCATGCATACATTTAGGAATTATTTTTTCATGGGGGGATAAAAAGTGAAATAAGTGTATATTTGGAGCTACCTTTGCCTTAATAATCTTACACTTGTGATCTTAGACTGAGGGTAAATCATACTGATAGGGGACAAGGCTAGGAGGATCGTTGGAGAGCTGAGAAGTCTCCTGGGATTAGGATCAAGAAGGGGATTGTTGACTCCGGTCTTGATTTTGATGATTGACAAAACATTTAAGTATATATGAGTACTAATGCTTGTTAAAATGTTTATCAGTTTCAGGTACTCATTAAATGTTGAAAGATTGAAAAGATTGTCATTCAGTTGTACAAGTCCATATTTAGATGAAAAATCTGCTCAAAAAAAACTTCGATAGTTGAAGATTTCTTGAATGGACATATGAATTTAATACAAACTTGATTCAACACAAGTTCAGAAGTTTTGAAGAAAATCTCAGTGATGTGTTGACTCAATGTGTCGACACATGGACTGATACACAGAAAAAATTTTTCTGGCATGCTGAAGTGTCGACACATGAACAGTGAAGTGTCGACTCAAGGCCTGAGACCAAATAGAAGACAAACGAGATAATTCAAGGTTTGGTCATGTGTCGACTCAAGAAGAACATGTGTCGACCTAATGTGTTGACACATGAAGAGGAAGTGTCGACACATGGAGTTTTGACAACAATAACGGCTAGTTTTCTGAAGAACAGAACTTCCCCAAAATATTTGTAATGGCTAGTTTTTCATCTCCAACGGTCTCTAACGATCATTTAAGGTTTGGAGAGCTATATAATCAACACAAATCAAATGGGGATGTAATCCTTTGAGAAGAAAAGTTCCATACACCTTAAGGATTCATATTTTAAGAGAGTTGAGCCTTCAAGCATCCAATTTCAAAGAGAACTTCTAAGTCCACAACATCAAACTTCATTCAAAGGCTTCAACAAATTGAAAACAAAGCTTCTTCAACATCATCCAAGAGCTTCAAAGAAATATTTGCTTTATTTTAGAAAACTTTCATTGTTTCTTTATTTCAAACTATATTTCTTGTAAGGGTTCTTGGTTAGCCTTTTGTAAAACCAAGTGAGGTTATTGGTAAGCCTTGGAAAACCAATTAGGTTGGTGGTTGCCTGCAAAACCACTAAGGTTCTTGGTTAGCTCGGAAAACCAAGGGAGGTTGTTGGTTAGCCTTGTGAAAACCAATTAGGTTCTTGGTTAGCCCGTAAAACCAAGTGAGGTTTTGACTTGTAAGCCTTGTGAAAACAAGTTGGATTTTGATTAATGAGCTGGAAAACTAATCGGCTGTAATCATTGGATTATAGTAAATTTCCAAGGGAATCTTGGAGAGTGGATGTAGGTGCCTTGGAGTGCACCGAACCACTATATATTGTTGTGTTTGTGCTTGCTTCTTTAGTGCTTATTTACTCTTGTGCATTTACTTTATTAATTCCGTTGCATATTATTTTGAAACACACAAACACCTTGCCAAAATACAAGCATTGAATTGATAGAGCACATACTTGCTTTAGTTTATTGCAAATAGTTTGAAAGTTTTAAAAAACCCAATTCATCCCCCCTCTTGGGTTGCATCATCTCTGGGCAACAATTGGTATCAGAGCTTGGTGCTCTATTTGAAAATCTAACGATTTTGAGCTAAAGTTCATGGTAACCCTTATAGGTATTAGTGTTAGACCACCGTTTTTCAATGGCACAGATTACACATTTTGGAAAACTCGCATGCGCATCCCATATTCAATCTATTAGTTATCATCTTTGGAAAATTATTGTTAATGGTCCTCATATTCCTTCAATATTGGTTAATGGCATTTCCATTCCAAAACTCGAAGAGAATTGGGATGAAAATGACATTAAGCAATCTAAACTTAATGCCAAAGCAATGAACTTGCTTTATTGTGCATTGGACTTAAATGAATTTAATAGAATCTCATCATGCACATCAGCAAAGAAAATATGGGACACACTTGAAGTTACTCATAAGGATACTCTTCAAGTGAAGAATACTAAAATTAATTTACTTGTACATTCTTTTGAAATTTTTGAAATGATGCATTATGAATCTATTTCTGACATTTTACTAGATTTATGACTATTATTAATGAATTGAAAAGTCTTGGTAAAATCTATACTAATGCTGATTTGGTGAACAAAATTCTTAGATCCTTGCCAAAATCATGGGATCCAAAGATGACGGCGATCTAAGAAGCTAAAGATGTAAAAACCTTACCTTTGGAGGAGTTCATCGATTCACTCATGACCTATAAGTTAAACTTATGGCAAAAGAAAGTGGATGCTAATGTAAAGAAGAAAATAATCGCTTTTAAATCCACTACACAAGATGAGTCTTCAAGTGAGGAGTCAGAAGATAGTGAAGATGAAGATGAGATGAAAGTTTTGGCTCATAAATTTCAAAGATTCATAAGAAAAAGGGCTAAAAAAAAATACACAAAGAAGGTAATGATGGCTACATGGAGCAAAAGTGAAGACTCTAGTTCAGAAGAAGAACAAATTCAAAAATTAGTCAATCTTTGCTTCATGTCAAATGAGGAAAAGGTATGTTCTTAAAATGATTATGATTTTACCTTTGTTGAACTACATGATGCATTCAATGATCTTGTGCATGAATACAAATTGCTAAAAATTAGGAACAAGAAATTAAAAAGACATATAGATTCTTTCTCTCTTGAAAACACCAATCTTGCTAATAAAAATAATGATTTAAATTCCAAGATTGATATTTTGAAAAATGAAAAGAATAATTTTTTAAAGAAAAAGAATTTTTAGAAAAAGAAAATGTTGTTTTGAAAGATTTATGTGATAAAGTTTTGAATGAAAAAAATATCTTGATTGAAGAAAAAAGCAAAATTTTTGAAAAATTTGCTTATTCCTTCTTCCAATGTTGCATGCTTTGATTGTGATAAATTTAAGTTTAATGCTTATCCTTCAAGATTAAGAAAAATTTGGGTTCCAAAAGGAACCATAGTTACTAATCCTAAAGGATCCAAGAAAGTTTGGGTACCAAAATTGTCCACTTAGTATGTTTTGTAGGAATGTCTTGCAGTCAAACAAGAAAAAGGAAGTTTTTAAAAATGACTGTACAAGACAATTTGAAGAAGTGGACAAGCTACATTTTGGACTAAATGGTAAAAGGAAGGACTATACATATTGATAAATTCTAAACATTTCCTTTCATAATTGAAAATGTAGTTGAATATTTATTATAAATGTTGCATCAATTATTTTGAAAAATGTTTAATTAGAATCAAGTTTAGACTTATAGTCATTGGCTATGATCATGAATTTTTTTTTAATGTTGATGAATTTCATGCTATCATGATTAAACTAGTGATTGTGAGACTTTCACTTGATTTTGATTTCATGAAAAACACCTTTTAAAGATGAATATTGATTTGAAAAATATTTTAAGTGATTGATTAGAATCAAGCTTAGATTAATAATCATTTGTTGTGATCATGACCATTTTGATGTTGGTGGGTTTCAAGCTCTCATGATCAAACTTGTGATTATTAGATCTTCACTTGATTTTGATTAATATAGTTTCTAAATTATTTCAAGTGAAATACTATGATTTATATGTTTTAATTTTTGGCATCTATGCATAATCTAGAAATGATTTGGATTAAGTATAGAACTAGTAGTTAAGGATTACTTTTAAAAAGAAGGTATGCATATTGATAAACCCTTGCTCTAGTAGCTAGACTTGATATCATATTACTTCTAGCATTTGTATAGATATCATATCATTTTTAATGAATTGGAAATCATGCTAAAAGTTTTTAAATGATCGATGCTTTGTATTTTGAAAATCATGAATATCTTGAAAAACTCAAATCTTTGATTTTAGACTTAGAATCTATGTTCATATCTCAAAAATTGTCTGAAATTATGATGCTTGTGCTTTCATACTTTATTCATCAATAAATGCATATTTTTAAGAGGGAATAACATTCAGGGGGAGCATCCAAAGATTTGTTATCATTATATACATATTTGATGCCTTGAATATCTTGTTAATATCATGCTTCGCTTATATTGCTCTGATACTCCTCATTGTTTTCAAATCTAATTCTTTGAGGGGAGTTACAGTCAAATGGTATCATATTCAATTCATATTTCAAGTGGTATCATATTTCAATTGCTATATCATGTTCAATCTGCGACAAATTTAATTGGTATCATGATTAATTAATTTTATGTATTGATTTTGATGATCTACTTGCTATTCTTTCCACCTTCATTCCTATTTTGTATTGCCTTTCACCCTTTTTCATGATGACAAAAAGGGGGAGAAAAATGTTAAGTATAAAAGGAAAAGATTTGATAAACATGTAAAATCATATGAGAAATGAAAGAAAATTCAAAAAGGGGGAAGAATTAGTAAGAGGAAGAAAATTAAAAATTTTGCATATTTTGAAAAATATTTTGAAATCATATTTTGAGGGGAAGCTTGATACTTATTGATTTTGGGCTTACATGTTTATCTTATTGTTAATCTTTTTAAGCTTACCTATTTTTATACTTAAAGATTTTGTCATCATAAAAAGGGAGAGATTGTTGACTCTGGTCTTGATTTTGATGATTGACAAAACATTTAAGTATATATGAGTACTAATACTTGTTAAAAGTGTTTATTAGTTTCAGGTACTCATTAAATGCTGAAAGATTGAAAAGATTGCCATTCAGTTGAAGAAGTCCAAATTTAGATGAAAAATCTACTCAAAGAAGACTTCGATAGTTGAAGATTGCTTAAATGGATATATGAATTCAATACAAACTTGATTCAGCACAAGTTCAGAAGTTTTGAAGAAAATCTCAGTGATGTGTCGACTCAATATGTCGACACATGACTCAATGTATCAATTCAATGTGTCGACACATGGACTGATACACAGAAAAATTTATTTTGGCATGCTGAAGTGTCGACACATGAACAGGCCTGAGACCAAACAGAAGACAGAACGAGATAATTTCAAGGTTTGGTCATGTGTCGACTCAAGAAGAACATGTGTCGACACATGAAGAGGAAGTGTCAACACATGAAGTTCTGACAACAGAAACGACTAGTTTTTTTTCTGAAGAACAGAACTTCCCCAAAATGTTTGTAACGGCTAGTTTTTCATCTCCAACAGTCTCTAACGGTCATTTAAGGTTTGGAGAGCTATATAATCAACACAAATCAAATGGGGAGGTAATCCTTTGAGAAGAAAAGTTCCATACACCTTAAGGATTCATATTTTGAGAGAGTTGAGCCTTCAAGCATCCAATTTCAAAGAGAGCTTCCAAGTCCACAACATCAAGCTTTATTCAAAGGCTTCAACAAATTGAAAACAAAGCTTCTTCAACATCATCCAAAAGCTTCAAAGAGATATTTGCTTTATTTTAGAAAGCTTTCATTATTTCTTTATTTCAAACTCATATTTTTTGTAAGGGTTCTTGGTTAGCCTTTTGTAAAACCAAGTGAGGTTATTTGTAAGCCTTGGAAAACCAATTAGGTTGGTGGTTAGCCTGCAAAACCACTAAGATTCTTGGTTAGCCCGGAAAACCAAGGGAGGTTGTTGGTTAGCCTTATGAAAACCAATTAGATTCTTGGTTAGCCCGTAAAATCAAGTGAGGTTTTGGCGTGAGCCTTGTAAAAACAAGTTGGGTTTTGATTAGTGAGCCCAGAAAACTAATCGACTATAATCATTGGATTATAGTGAATTTCCAAGGGAATCTTGGAGAGTGGATGTAGGTGCCTTGGAGTGCATTGAACCACTATATATTGTTGTGTTTGTGCTTTCTTCTTTAGTACTTATTTACTCTTGTGTATTTACTTTATTAATTCCGTTGCATATTATTTTGAAGCACACAAACACCTTGCCAAAACACAAGCCTTGAATTGATAAAGCACATACTTGCTTTAGTTTATTGCAAATAGTTTGAAAGTTTTATAAAACCCAATTCACCCCCCCTCTTGGGTTGCATCATCTCTGGGTAACATGGATAACTAGGGCCTCACATCCCGTGATGTTTCAAAAAACAAAGGGAAAGGGCCTCAAACCCCGCGATGTTCCTAAGAATAAAGGAAAAGGGCCTCACACCCAACGATGTTCTGAAGAACAAAGGAAAACTAGGGCCTCACGTCCCTCGATGCTCGAAAGCGAAGGAATATGGTCTCATACCCCTCGATGCTCGAAAGCAAAGGAATAGGGTCTCACACCTCTCGATGCCTAAAGGCTTTGGAATAACGGGCCTCACACCCTTCCCATGCAGGGCGAACAAAAAGAATCACTCTTTTCTAAACATTCATCTTTATTCACCACTTTTTTTTTACAAATGACTGAGGATGGTATTTATAGTCTTTCCAACCCTCTTACAAGATAAAGATGGAACCTATCCCAATCCTAACATACTTCAAACTAATAATCTAATCTAAACCAAACTTAAAATTAAAATAGTTTCAAACTAATCACTACATCCAGATTAAAAAAATTAAAATAAAAAAATATAATCCAAATTCATCAAGACATGTGTCGAAAAAGGTGGATCTGTGCTATGTTCTCTAAAATCTGCACAAGCCTGATAACTGTACATAAAATTCCTGCTCTGGGAAGCATGTAGCTTTGACATCCGTGCAAAGCTACTATGCTCTAAGATTTGTGCAGGTTCTCTATGACCATGGAACAGAGGGGGTGGCGGACGGGGAAGAGAGGCTGGGGCTGTTGGTGAGGAGGTCGGTGAATTCCTAGAATGGAGATTTGCTGAGAAGCGATGATCCCAGTTTCACGGGGCACAGGAACCATGCGGACGGTGATGGAGCCACACTTTCCCTTGACCTTGCAAGGCTCGGTGTGGGGCTTGTAGCAAGCTGCGATGACGAAGACGGTGACCATGAGGATGACGACATGAAGATCTCCTGGATCTTGGCCCGGACAGCCGAGATCCGGCAGTTGTGGAGATGGCGGTGGAGGTCGTCATGGTGGGAGATGGACGGCAACACAGCAGGTTGGGCGATTGGCATAGGGAAGGGTGGTGATCCAATGGAGGCGCCGACAGATCTAGACGAGTAGGGCTTTGATAAGGGATCTCTGGTTGTTGATGGAGGGGTGTTGACCGTGATGGTTGAAAGAAAGTTTTTTTTTGGCAATGGATGGAGGAAGAAGATGACAAGAATAACAGAGGTTAGGGATAAGAATAGAAAAAAATAGGAATAGCAGGGATAAGTGGAATAGCTGGAATAAAAAATATAAATTAAAATTTAAAAAATCTAGGAGAAAAAAGAAAAAAATCCTGATGGGTTTTGATATCCTCATGATTCCCCTGGGATGGGAAAAACTCGACTCCGTCGAGTTAGGCTCGATGCTGCAACTTTTTTTTTCTTTTTTTTCTGACCCAAATCCTCTCCCACTCTAACACCAAATTGATGGGGGACAAGGCTAGGAGGATCGTTGGAGAGCTAAGAAGTCTCCTGGAATTAAAGTCAAGAAGGGAATAACTAGGGCCTCACACCCTGCAATGTTCTGAAGAACAAAGGAAAAGGGCCTCACACTTTGCGATGTTCCGAAGAATAAAGAAAACTAGGGCCTCACGCCCCTCGATGCTTGAAAGCGAAGGAATAGGGTTTCACACCCCTCGACACTCGAAAGTGAATGAATAGGGTCTCACACCCCTCAATGCCCAAAGGCGAAGGAATAGCGAGCCTCACGGGCCTCCCCATGTGAGGCGAACGAAAATAATTACTCTTTTCTAAACACTCATCTTTATTCACCAAATTTTTTTACAAATGATTGAGGGTGATATTTATAGACTTTCCAACCCTCTTACAAGACGAAGATGAAACCTATCCCGATCCTAACAAACTTCAAACTAATAATCTAATCTAAAATAAACTTGAAATTAAAATAGTTTCAAACGAATCACTACATCTAGATTAAAAAAATTAAAATAAATAAAATATAATCCAAATTCATCAAGATCTGTGCCAAAAAAGGTGGATTCATGCTATGTTGCTCTGAAATCTGCACAGGCCTGATAACTATGCAAAAAAATTCCTGCTCTGAGAAGCGTGTAGCTTTAAGATCCATGCAAAGCTGCTCTGCTCCGAGAAATATGCAGGTTCTCTGTGACCGTGGAATAGAGGGGGTGACAAACAAGGAAGAGAGGTTGGGGCTGCTGGCGAGGTCGGTGTATTCCTGGAATGGATATTTGCCGAGCAACGACAATCCCAGCGCCATGGGGCGTGGGAACCATGCAGACGGTGACGGAGCTGCACTTGCTCGTGACCTTGCAAGGCTCGATGTAGGGCTTGTAATGATAGAAAAGGGCCCTAAGAGCCAATCATTATGAGGGCCTTTTTATAAACTTCCAACAATAGATTATGAGGGCCCTAAAAGTATGACATACTTTTATATTAATAAAGGTATTTGATTTATCATATACTGCTGTGTCATATTTTCTTATTGATTATGATGAACCCATAAATTAGGACAATGGAGTTAGGGTTATGATGGAGTTTATAACAGTGAGACCTAATTCCTATAAACCCTAATCTAGAATGTTCCTAGTCATTGGACCATCGATTCAGGGATCGATGAATCCGGAAAGACTAGCTTATCCTATGTATGCTCAGTTAATGAGGGTGGTCGATCTCACAACAACTTGTGTAGAGATGAAAATACAAGGATAAGGGTACTCATCAGGGTATGAGTACACTAGACTGATTCATACTAGGACTATCTTATGGAAGTCTTACGAGTTATCAAAAGATAAATCTCGGAGTAGAAGTTGTGCATATGATCTTTAGACCTGAGGTCACCATGGTTCCTTGTGCACATTAAGCTATATTTTGGTTCATACTCATTCATGCCATTGCGGCATGTACGGGGTGTTCTGGATATGGTAGAAGGTGTATAAAGGATGTGAGTGGACCAACAAGGAATCGATCATTCCTGGTAAGAGGAATTGTTATCCCATGCAATCTCTTCGATGAGAAACTCAAGGAGCCTTTGATCAAAGCAGGATGAAATTAGTGGAATCTAATCAGTCATCAGTTGAGTCCTCATGATCGAGCTGAGATTCGATATGATTAAGTATTAGGGTTTGACATATATCCATACCTATCATTTAATCGGGATAATGGAAGATCAAAAGATTGAATTGCATGGTAACTTACTACTGATGCATATTTTAGTATTTTCCACCAAATTTCTTATCTTCCAGGTAGGCATGACACATTTCTAGATGTTAATCTTGTCTTATAGGTTTTCATGAACCAATTGGTTTGGTTTCATGAGTCAATTCGATGTGTGATTCGAATTGGACAATTAGGTGAGCGAATTTGACCTAATTAGGTCAATCGGATTCGATCGGATCGAATCGGCTCAAACCTAAACCTACTACTAGCTAGATGTGGAACCTAATGGGTCACACACAATAGAAACTTGGCCAAGGAAGTCATTCATGATTTAATTAGGGTCATAGGAACCAAATTGGTTAACAATATTGCATACTAGCATATATAGGCTAACCTAATTCCTAATCCAATTGGATTGGACTCGGTTGCTTGCTAATTGGGCTAACCTAATTATGGGAAACCTAAATTAGGTTGAGTCCTAAGTGGGGCTAGCCAAATCAGATCTTGATTTGATCTTAATTTGGATTTTTGGGCATGTTAGGCGCCATATATGAAGAGTCCCAATGGCTTGGGACTCTTGGTACCTAAATGACACCTTAACTTCAAAAAGGCACAGAAGGAGCTACAGACCTCTGAACTGAAAATAAAAGATATGGTCAGAAAGCTTATTTGATGTCCTTTCCAATGACACCCATATTGAATATGTTTGAATAAGTTAATTTGATACTTTGGGCAGACTAAATGGAAAGGGAAAGATTATTAGCGCCCTTTGGCACACCTGGGAGAAAGTATGGCATGCAGATGGACTGAGAGTCCTTCTGTAGATGAGACTCTGGGAGCTTCATTAGGAAGGTGCCTCTTAGCTCAATCCCCACACCACGAAGTTTGAATGGGATGGCTTGAAGAGGTGTGAAAGGTGGCATGCACATGAAGAGTCGCGCCTCTTCATATGTGCGCGCACAATAGAGGGCAAAGTCCTTTTGTCTCTGAAACTCTTCAAGCTTCAGATTACTTTAGATTAGAAGAGGTGTCTCCCTATCTCAAAAACCAGTATTTGACACATGGCGTGATGGGGATTGATCTGGTAAGTTAAAGAACACAGATATGACTCTCCATTCCTGAAGAGACTTATCAGATATGATGTTTCATATCTGATAATTGTTGTCGGGATGCATCTCACGTCCCATCTGAGATAATAAATAGGGGGTACAGTGAAATGAGAAATACTACTACTTCTTCTTCTTCGGTCTTCTGAGATCAGTGTTTTCATTTTCCCGAGAGTCTGTCTGAGAGTCTTCCACTTTCTCCCTCCCTCCCTGTTTTAGGACAAAACTTGTCTTGTTAAGACAAGTTCTTCTACACTAGGACAAGGCTTGGTTTTAGGACATAAGCCTGTAGAGTCCTAGAGGAGGGTAGTCCTAGAACCTAAAGTGGTTTAGGATAGTGTCTTGAGTGCCCTTCCGTAGGACAGGGTGTCCTACAATGGTCAATAGACCAAAGGCTGTCGAAAGAGTTCCACTTCTCCAAGCAACTTAAAGAAGGAGTTCTTCCTTGGTCTGAGTTTCGTGTGGATCACCGTTGGAGGGTTTGCGCTTGTGAACCTTGTGGAAAAGTTGGGTTTCAGTGATCCAGGTATTTTTCTTGACTCTATTTTATGATTCATTAGTTGATATTGCAAAAGGGGTTCCTGGGAATTAGGGTTTTATATACATGTTATACATGTTAGGGTATCATGCTATGAAGTTTTGTTTTGAAAGTCAATTCCACATGCTGCATGATCCCCATCTGTGGTATCAGAGCCATCCTTGTGGCATTCCAATTATGAATCATTTTGGAGTTTGATTAAATTCCACTATCGAGCTGACCCGAACCTTATTGAGTCGACTCGATCATGTTCATATGTATGATATTATGTCAATATGAAATTATGCATGAACCAAGTAACTACTTTGGATTGGGTTAGTCACCATGGCCGTCCGGTCATAAGAGCCAAGTAGGGTTTAAAGGCCCTCTCTTTCCATTCAATGGATCTCCTATGGCGTGTAAGGGTGCTACTGTAGCCATATCCCATGAATAAGTGAGGTGAAAGGTATTTTATCATGTCTTGATTTGCATATTATGATAATATGCTAATTATAATATAATGCTATGCATATTAGGGTAATATGCTTGATGACATGAATTTTAATTCATATGCCAGAGTGATATGCATTGGGTTTATATTTGTTATAAACTTGGATATCATGATAGTTTTAGAATGTGTTTTGAGACCATCAAAGCCCTCATCAAAAATCATATTTAGTCATACTATAAAACTTAGTCAAAAAGCAAAACCGGTTAGGGTTTGATCAGCCAATTGGTGTCTAGGCAAGTGGTTCTGGGAAGGTAAAGGGAATGAGGTTTTTAATTGGTTCCGTTGACTAAACTGGCCAATCTAATTGGTGTCTAAGGAAAGCAACGGGGGGACCCCCTCACCCCTTCCACTCATCTGGCCAATTTGGTCATATCTAAATCTTAATTTGATAATGCTAATTGGTTAAGTGTACTATATTTTGCCTTCCTTTATGCTAAGCCAAATTTATGTCAAGACTATAGTAGGTTTGTTGTGTATACACAAGGCCTACTCTAGGGTTTAATATAAGATTTGTCTTGGTGCACTTAGTGCTTTATGGCATTGTTGGAAATGTTGCTTTGTTGTGCATACACAAGGGTAACATTATTTAATCATGGCTATATGGAAATGAAGGGTTTGACTAAACTAAGACATTA
The DNA here is from genome assembly GCA_021397845.1 of Areca catechu. NCBI lineage: Eukaryota > Viridiplantae > Streptophyta > Magnoliopsida > Arecales > Arecaceae > Areca > Areca catechu. The sequence goes on from CM038043.1 coordinate 122,163,026, forward strand.
TGGTTTGTTGTGCATACACAAGGCCATAAGTATTTAAAGGCAAAGATAATTGTTAAGAATTGCACAGGCTGCAATTGGAAAGGTTGTCCTACCTATGAACTCATATGTGACACAAGGCACTCATGAGGAATAAGGATCTCAACTCTACTAAGGAAACCAGGAAAGATTTCTCGCTTACCATAGTTGAGGGTTATGGTATTTGAAGAAAATAGTGTGAGTCATAATTAGATAGAAAGTCCTTATCTAGTTATGGATGTCATCTTGAGCGGTCTGCTGATATTGTTCTTTAATTAAATATAGGACATTTAAATAATGACTTCAAAATTATCACTGAGTGGCATCTTGGATGCTAATAAGTTAACCGGTTCAAACTATGTGGACTGGTTTAGGAAGAAGGCTGATGGAGCCAGTTTCCATTGCAGCATGTTTGGGCATTGGAAGAAGGATTGCAAGACTTGTCTTGTAAATGTGAAGCTAGATGCAAGTGGTGTATCTAAGGGGTACATGATACAAACCAATTTATCATTTAGTGAATCTATTTCTAATTGATAGGAATTGGATACCGCATGTGGGTCACATATTTGTAAATCTTTACAAGGACTCCACAGAATTAGAAATTTGAAGAAAGGACCTGACTTCAAATTATATTGGGCAAATAGAGAACCCATATATGCTGAAGCTGTGGTCACCTATCTTCTGTTATTACCTTTGGGTAATATCATAAGGTTGGAAGAATGCTACTATGTGCCAAATATTGTAAGAAACATTATTTCTATACCCTTATTGTTACAACAAGGATATGAAATAAGTGTAAAGAGCAGTGGCTGCTCTATTCTTCATAATAATAAAATATTTTGGCATGGTTGCTTTATGAATGGTCTTCTAACTTTAGTACTCAATGATGAAATACTTCTTGTAGATGACAAGAAGAGAAAAAGAGATAATGTCAATATCACATATCTCTGGCATTGCCGGTTAGGTCAAACAGTGAGTCAAGGATAAACAAGTTAGTCAAAGAGAATTACTTTGATCCTAATCATTAGGAACTTGTGAGTCTTGCCTCAAAGGAAAAATGACCAAGTCTCCATTCACTGGAAATGGAGAAAGGGCAACTGAATTGTTAGGTCTTGTACATACTGATGTGTGTGGACCTATGTCAACTCAGGCCAGAGGAGGATATTCTTATTTCATCACTTTTATTGATGATTTATCAAGGTTCGGTTATATGTATCTTATGAAACGCAAGTCTGAAACCTTTGATAAGTTTAAAGAATATCAGAGTATGGTTGAAAGATAAACTGGACTTAGTATTAAAGCTCTTCGATCTGATCGAGGAGGGGAATACTTGTCTAGTGAGTTTTTGAACCATCTCAAGGACAAAGGCATTATTTCTAAATGGACCCCTCCTTGTACACCCCAGTTAAATGAAGTGGCAGAAAGGAGAACCGCACCTTGTTGGACATGGTGAGGTCCATGATGAGCTTCACAGATCTTCCCATTTCCTTCTGGGGACATGCCTTGGAGACTGTTGCATACATATTAAACAGGGTTCCATTTAAGTCAGTAAGTAGCACTCCATTTGAGTTATGGAATGGTAAAAGACCAAGTCTTTTATAATGCTACTGAGCAAAAGATAATTGTCAGTAGGCATGCTACATTCTTGGAACATGAGTTTATCCAAGAAGGATGTAGTGATTCTTCACTTGAGTTGTGTGAAGAACAGAACCAACAAACTGATGAGCCTTCAAGTGATGTTCCTCAACCAGAGGTTCTTATAGATCAAGAACAACCACAATACACATATCCTCTCCGAAGGTCAGAGTCAAGTTTGGACCTTGGTAGATCTACTTGAAGGAATTAACCCGATAGGGTATAAATGGGTCTTCAAGAAGAAGATTGGAGCATATGGTCAAGTTGAGACCTATAAGGCTAGGCTGGTAGCAAAAGGTTTTAAACAAAAACATGGTGTAGACTATGATGAAACATTTTCTCCAATAGCCATGCTCAAGTCCATTTGGATACTGCTTGCTATAGCAACATACCATGACTATGAGATCTGGTAAATGGATGTAAAGACTGCTTTCCTCAATGAAAACCTTGAAGAAGAAGTCTATATGTCACAGCCAGAGGGGTTTGTCTCAAGTGAGAGACCAAACCAGGTATGCAAGTTAAAGAAGTCCATTTATGGACTTAAGCAAGCATCGATGAGTTGGAACATCCGTTTTGATGAAACAATCAAAGGATTTGGTTTTATCAAAAATATGGATGAACCATGTGTGTATAAGAAGACAAGTGGGAGTGCCATTATTTTCTTAGTTTTGTATGTGGATAACATATTGATCATTGAGAATGATATCCCAATGTTGCAATCGGTTAAAACTTGGCTATCATCAAAGTTTTCCATGAAGAATTTGGTAGAAGCATCCTATATACTGGGTATAAGGATCTATAGAGATAGATCCAAGAGGATGCTGGGCTTATCCCAATTCAGGTACATTGACTTAGTGTTGAAGAGATTCAACTTGGATGGAAGTAAAAAAGGTTACTTACCTATAAGTTAAGGCATACATCTCTCTAAGAAAATGTCTCCTAAGACATCAGAAGAAAGAGAGAGGATGGCTATGATTCCTTATGCTTTAGCTGTAGGATCGATAATGATGTCATGTTATGTACCAGACCTGATGTTGCATATGTCTTGGGCATAGTGAGCAGGTTTCAGGCAGATCTAGGAGAGGATCATTGGAGAGCTGTGAAAAATATTTTTAAGTACCTGAAAAGGACTAAAGATATTTTTCTAGTATATGGAGGATTTGATTTGAAACTAAAAGGTTATATAGATTCTAGTTTTCAATCAGATCCAGATGATAGCATATCCACATCAGGGTATGTCTTCACCCTGAATGGTGGTGCAGTGAGTTAGAAAAGTACAAAGCAGCCAATAGTAGCTGACTCGGTCACTGAGGTAGAGTAGTACATAGCTGCTTGTGAAGTCGCGAAGGAAGCTGTCTAGATGAAGAAATTCATCATGGAATTTGGGCATGGTTCCAATGTACAACAGCCAGTGACATTATACTGTGATAACATTGGGACTGTTGCATAAGCTAAGGAATCGAGGTCTCATCACAAGTCCAAGCACATTCTAAGACGGTTCCACCTCGTTCGAGAGATTATTGAAAGACAAGATGTCGTCATTGAATGAGTTGACACAAAGAACAATATAGCAGACCCATTCACTAAAGCTTTAGCCAAGCATCAATTAAATCATCACTTAGATTGTATGGGCATAAAATACAAGGACGATTGGCTTTAGTGCAAGTGGGATTTTGATACAAAAGTGCCTAAGATCCAATCATTATAAGAGCCTTTTTGTAAACTTCCAGCTCATGTATGACATACTTTCATATTAATAAAGGCATTTGATTCATCATATACTACTGTGTCATATTTTCTTATTGATTATGATGAACCCCATAAATTAGGACAATGGAGTTAAGGTTATGATGGAGTTCATAATAGTGAGACCTAATTTCTATAAACCCTAATCTAGAATGTTCCTAGTCGTTGGACCATCGATTCGGGGATCGATGAATCCGGAAACACTAGCTTATCCTATGTATGCTCAGTTGATGAGTGTGGTTGATCTTATAACCACTTGTGTAGAGACACTAATACAAGGATAAGGGTGTTCATCAGGGTATAAGTACACTAGATTGATCCGCACCAGGACTATCTTATGGAAGTCTTACTAATTATCAAAAGATAGATCCCAAAGTAGAAGTTATGCATGTGATCTTTAGACCTGAGGTCACCATGGTTCCTTATGCACACTAAGCCATATTTTGGTTCATACTCATTCATGCCATTGCGGCATGTACGGGGTGTTCTGGGTATGGTGGAAGGTGTATGAAGGATGTGAGTGGATCAACAAGGAATCGATCATTCCTGGTAAGAAGAATTGTTATCCCATGCAATCTCTTCAATGAGAGACTCAAGGAGCCTTTGATCAAAGCAGGATGAGATTAGTCGAATCTAATCAGTCATCAGTTGAGGCCTCATGATCGAGCTGAGATTCGATATGATTAAGTATTAGGGTTTGACATATATCCATACCTATCACTTAATCGGGATAATGGGAGATCGAAAGATTGAATTACACGGTAACTTACTACTGAAGGATATTTTGGTAATTTCTACCAAATTCCTCATCTTCCGGGTAGGCATGACATGTTGCTAGACGTCATGGTGGGGACACCGGAGGCACCAGAATAAGACAGAGGCTTTTCAACCCTCTAAGAATTGATCAATAATTTATGAGTCCATCTGTAATAAGGGCTTAGCCCATCTGAGTCCATTTTAGTTGTTATTTGAGTCTTTTGAGTTGTTATTTCAGTTCTGTACTAGTCAGCTCATGTTGAGCTAGTTCAGTCCAATGCTAGTCAGCTCATGTTGAGCTAATTTTATTTTTTTGAGTCCTATCCAAGCATACTGAAGACTCAAGACTATATCATACAAGTGAAGACCAAGTCCAACTAGATTGAAGACATGGAAGTATAGCCCAAGTCTAACCCAGCTTGAAGATTTGAAGACCCCAGGAGGAAAATTCAGAAAACCCTGATTTCTTGCAGATGCCCTCCAGATGCCTAGATTCCCTTCCAGATGCCAAAGTATATTCATAGATAAGGGCATCCATGATTCCAGAAGTCCATCTGTATCCTAGACCAAAGAAATCAAGCCCAGGCGCCAAGCCCAAGCGCCTAAGAAACAAGATACCAGAGAATATTCCTGCTACCTGGCTACCAGGCCATCCCAGCTTCCAGAGGCCCAAACCCATGCGCCCAAGCCCCTTTGGGCCGGCCTCTTGCTGCTCCTAGAAGCCCAACACGCCCCCCTAGGCATCCTTGGAGTGTTGGTCAAGTCAAGAGAATTTTTAGAGATTTTTCTACCTAATGTTTCCTTATTTTCTAGCTAGGGTTTGAGAGGGAAAAGGATTCTTATGTAAAGACTTATGTGCCCTTACTTGGAGCCCAAGGTTAAGGGTCTATTTAAAGGACCCTAGCCTCTTGTATGAAGGAAGATTTTGATATATGAAATAAACCTTGAGTTCTTCAATTGCTTTGTGTGATTACCCTGCTGTGTGCATAAAGGGGTTTTTGAGAGTTCTTCTTCCCGGTGTTTGCAATCATCTTCCTGCTGCCAACAAACCCTCCAGATCCCTGGACGCCCACTCCAAAAGAAACCTTCCCTTGCTATTTTTCATTTGTTTTCTTATTCCTTTGTGAGTTTTCTAACCCTTGACAGGTCGTTTGCAGGTCCCCGAGTTTCTACGAATCCAACGACTCCAGCCATGCCTCAATCGGACCACCGAGCAGAAAGTCGGGTATCCGCGGGTCTTTGGCTCGGTTTTCCAGGCCACATCCATCGAGGAACGAGAGATCTCTTCGCTGTGATCTTCACCGGGCACTTCAGATATTGTCAGGTACACCCCCTCTACCTCCAGTCTTATTATTGTAGGAGAACTTGCCCTAACCGAGGCTTCTCAGCCCCGGCGATCCTTCTTTAATACCTTTCTAGGTTCCAATCTGTATGCTTGGCTTCAAAAATGCATACAAAATTTCCTACAACTAATTTTGATCTAAAATTCAGGAATTAATCACTTAACCCAACATATAAAACATACAAAAAGAATTCCATGCATATTAGTCCCGCATCATTTAGTTTCAGAGCTTAGATTAGGGCTTGTTTTTTGTAATTTTTTAATCCATATATACTCTGTTATTTTAATATTTCTCCCTAATAAAAACTTCAAAAATTTTGAAATTTGTTTTGCTGGATTCATCATAATTCACAGTAAATTTAAGAATTTGTTCAAATTTTATTATGGCCTGTGAGTTTTTTGCAAGCCAAAATACAGCCTGTAAATTTTCGGCTCTGTTTTTTCAGCAAGACAAGTTTGGAAGTTTTAGGTTTTTGTTTACCATCTTTTGCATATCTTTTAATTTTAGTATATTTCCAGCATATTAGGCCATGATTTGCAAGTTTTCTTCTATTTAAAAAAATACCAAAAAAAATTACATATTCTCCAAAAATACCAAAAAATTATCTAAACCCTAATTTGCATCCTCATCTACCTGCCATCATTGCATAATTTACTTTTAAGGGCACTCTTGCTATATCAGATGGGGGGAGGATTTGATCACCTCTCCTTAGCCCAAAACCACATCCCTTGCATTTGGTCCTAAGCCTTAACCTATAATTAACTAGACTTAATTTTTCCTAGTGGGCTAGGGACACCAACTGGTCGGGTCCGGGCTACGTGTTAGATCACTGTGTCAAGCTAACCTGTGTGTGCCTTGTGCTTGGTGTCTAGAATGGTGGTTTTGGGATTCAATCCCGAAGGGCTTGTGTGCTGGTCCGCCTACCTGGCCAATCTCTGATTGGTGTCTAGGATTGGCAATCAGGGACCTAACACTCCCTTTACACCTGCCTGGCTGAGTACAGGGTTACTACTATAGGCTAGTTTGCCACCCTGATTGAGCCCTTAGTTTGGACTCTAGGTCTAGTCAGCTGTAGTCGGTCTGATCGAGTCTTGCATGAGCACTAGATCAGGAGTTTCATATCACCCACCTCATTCACAAATGTCTGAACCCATGGAAAATTTGCAAGCCCAAATGAAAGCCCTAGCTAATCAAATGGCCAAGATGACTACCCAGATGATCCAGTTAACTCAGTCTGGTATTCAAACCAATGATAGAATTGACCATCTTGCCAATAGGTTTGATCAGTTAAACGTCCGAGTAGGGACCCCAGGAAAAACCCATGTGTCACAGTCTGAGCCAGATCCTGATTACCCTCAACCTAAGAGGGCCCCAAACCCTAATCCATACCGAGAGGTTGAACCTAGGAGAGCCCCTCAGCCTGACCCATACAATAATACTGAACCTAGAAGAACCCCTTACCATGACCCTTATTATGATACTGAACCTAGAAGAACCCCTTACCATGACCCTTATTATGATACTGAACCTAGAAGAACCCCTTACCATGATACTGAACCCAGGACAACCCAATATTCTGACCCATATAGGGAGTCCAACCCTAGGAGAACCCAATATCCTGACCCATATAGGGAGCCCAACCTTAGGAGGACCCCCATGATCCATCCTTAGAACCTGACCATGGAGCTAACCCAAAATCCTATGACCCCAAATCCTATAATCCCATGACCCATAGATCTGCACCCTTGTCCTATGAGCCCAGAGAACCCATAACCCCTAAGTATCAGCCTAGTACAAGTCATGCTTCCCCTAGTCAACTTGAACCCCATAGGATTAGTATCCCTAAATATGAACCCAGTAGTGAGCCACTACCCCTTATACAACCTAAACCTACTAGGAGTAGTACCCATAATCAGAGGCCAGAACCTAACCAATTTCATGCTAGCCGACCTTCTCCAACCATTCCTGAGATTCACAAGGCTTACATTAATGCGGAAGTGTATGAAGCTGATGTGAGCCTTGTGGATGAGTATGAGGGAGAAGAGGAGACACCTTTAGATGACCTAGAATTAGCTAACCCAATAGATACCTAGGTAGAAACCAACCCAGAGCTAGTTGGCCTTGACCACATCCAACCTAAAGCGTGGAAGAACAAATAGAGGAAGAGAACCTAGGTACTGCTAGAGCCTTACCTGAGGAAACCATAGAGGAGAGCCAAATTATAGAGTATAGTCCAAAAATACAAGAACCAGAAGAATTTATTAAGGACAGGATCTCTTTGAATCAATACCTTCAAGATGAGCCCCCTCCTATAGTTCCCATTAAGGACCTCTTCCCCGAAATTGGCGACCCATCCTTCCATTATGCAAACCCTGTAAATATAGCTCAACCTCGTAAGGTTAACCTCATTAGTCTAGGATTAGTCCCTGACACCCCTTCTTTTATCCTACTTTATCCAACTAACCTTGAACCTTTTTCCCTACCCTACCAGACTAATTTTGAATCCACTTCCTATTTTCTGCCCTTTCCAGATACCTCCAGCATTTCTAGGATCATTAGATTGCATTTAGCTGAGATTAGCATACTTACATGTTAGGGTATCATGCTATGAAGTTTTGTTTTGAAAGTCAATTCCACATGCTGCATGATCCCCGGCACCCTGGGAGAATTTCCATCTGTGGTATCAGAGTCATCCTTGTGGCATTCCAATTATGAATCATTTTGGAGTTTGATTAAATTCCACTATCGAGCCGACCCGAACCTTATTGAGTCGACTCGATCATGTTCATATGTATCTTATGTCAATATGAAATTATGCATGAACCAAGTAACTACTTAGGATTGGGTTAGTCACCATGGCCGTCCGGTCATAGGAGCCAAGTAGGGTTTAAAGGCCCTCTCTTTCCATTCAATGGATCTCCTATGGCGTGTAAGGGTGCTACTGTGGCCATATCCCATGAATAAGTGAGGTGGAAGGTATTTTATCATGTCTTGATTTGCATATTATGATAATATGCAAATTATAATATAATGCTATGCATATTAGGGTAATATGCTTGATGACATGAATTTTAATTCATATGCCAGAGTGATATGCATTGGGTTTATATTTGTTATAAACTTGGATATCATGTTTATGTTTATACTAGTAGTAATAAACATTATTATCATGATAGTTTTAGAATGTGTTTTGAGACCATCAAAGCCCTCATCAAAAATCATATTTAGTCATACTATAAAACTTAGTCAAAAAGCAAAACCGGTTAGGGTTTGATCAGCCAATTGGTGTCTAGGTAAGTGGTTCTGGGAAGGTAAAGGGAATGAGATTTTTAATTGGTTCCGTTGACTAAACTGGCCAATCTAATTGGTTTCTAAGGAAAGCAACGGGGGGACCCCCTCACCCCTTCCACTCATCTGGCCAATTTGGTCATATCTAAATCTTAATTTGATAATGCTAATTGGTTAAGTGTACTATATTTTGCCTTCCTTTATGCTAAGCCAAATTTATGTCAAGACTATAGTAGGTTTGTTGTGTATACACAAGGCCTACTCTAGGGTTTGATATAAGATTTGTCTTGGTGCACTTAGTGCTTTATGGCATTGTTGGAAATGTTGCTTTGTTGTGCATACACAAGGGTAACATTATTTAATCATGGCTATATGGAAATAAAGGGTTTGACTAAACTAAGACATTATGGTTTGTTGTGCATACACAAGGCCATAAGTATATTAAAGGCAAAGATAATTGTTAAGAATTGCCATAAGTATATCAAAGGGTTTGACTACCTATGAACTCATATGTGTTTGTTGTGCATACACAAGGCACTCATGAGGAATAAGGATCTCAACTCTACTAAGAAAACCAGGAAAGATTTCTCGCTTACCATAGTTGAGGGTTATGGTATTTGAAGAAAATAGTGTGAGTCATAATTAGATAGAAAGTCCTTATCTAGTTATGGATGTCATCTTGAGCGGTCTACTGATATTGTTCTTTAATTAAATATAGGACATTTAAATAATGACTTCAAACTTATCACTGAGTGGCATCTTGGATGCTAATAAGTTAACCGGTTCAAACTATGTGGACTGGTTTAGGAAGAAGGCGATGGAGCCAGTTTCCATTGCAGCATGTTTGGGCATTGGAAGAAGGATTGCAAGACTTGTCTTGTAAATGTGAAGCTAGATGCAAGTGGTGTATCTAAGGGGTACATGATACAAACCAATTTATCATTTAGTGAATCTATTTCTAATTGATAGGAATTGGATACCGCATGTGGGTCACATATTTGTAAATCTTTACAAGGACTCCACAGAATTAGAAATTTGAAGAAAGGTGACTTCAAATTATATTGGGCAAATAGAGAACCCATATATGCTGAAGCTGTAGTCACCTATCTTCTGTTATTACCTTTGGGTAATATCATAAGGTTGGAAGAATGCTACTATGTGCCAAATATTGTAAGAAACATTATTTCTATACCCTTATTGTTACAACAAGGATATGAAATAAGTGTAAAGAGCAGTGGCTGCTCTATTCTTCATAATAATAAAATATTTTGGCATGGTTGCTTTATGAATGGTCTTCTAACTTTAGTACTCAATGATGAAATACTTCTTGTAGATGACAAGAAGAGAAAAAGAGATAATGTCAATATCACATATCTCTGGCATTGCCGGTTAGGTCAAACAGTGAGTCAAGGATAAACAAGTTAGTCAAAGAGAATTACTTTGATCCTAATCATTAGGAACTTGTGAGTCTTGCCTCAAAGGAAAAATGACCAAGTCTCCATTCACTGGAAATGGAGAAAGGGCAACTGAATTGTTAGGTCTTGTACATACTGATGTGTGTGGACCTATGTCAACTCAGGCCAGAGGAGGATATTCTTATTTCATCACTTTTATTGATGATTTATCAAGGTTCGGTTATATGTATCTTATGAAACGCAAGTCTGAAACCTTTGATAAGTTTAAAGAATATCAGAGTATGGTTGAAAGATAAACTGGACTTAGTATTAAAGCTCTTCGATCTGATCGAGGAGGGGAATACTTGTCTAGTGAGTTTTTGAACCATCTCAAGGACAAAGGCATTATTTCTGAATGGACCCCTCCTTGTACACCCCAGTTAAATGGAGTGGCGGAAAGGAGAACCGCACCTTGTTGGACATGGTGAGGTCCATGATGAGCTTCACAGATCTTCCCATTTCCTTCTGGGGACATGCCTTGGAGACTGTTGCATACATATTAAACAGGGTTCCATTTAAGTCAGTAAGTAGCACTCCATTTGAGTTATGGAATGGTAAAAGACCAAGTCTTAAGTACTTAAAGATTTGGGGTTGCCATGCTTATGTCAAGAATAACTTTGGGCATAAGTTAAGTGCTAGGTTACCCAAAAGAAGGTAAAGGATACCTCTTTTATAATGCTACTGAGCAGAAGATAATTGTCAGTAGGCATGCTACATTCTTGGAACATGAGTTTATCCAAGAAGGATGTAGTGATTCTTCACTTGAGTTGTGTGAAGAACAGAACCAACAAACTGATGAGCCTTCAAGTGATGTTCCTCTACCAGAGGTTCTTATAGATCAAGAACAACCACAATACACATATCCTCTCCGAAGGTCAGAGTCAAGTTTGGACCTTGGTAGATCTACTTGAAGGAATTAACCCGATAGGGTGTAAATGGGTCTTCAAGAAGAAGATTGGAGTAGATGATCAAGTTGAGACCTATAAGGCTAGGCTGGTAGCAAAAGGTTTTAAACAAAAACATGGTGTAGACTATGATGAAACATTTTCTCCAATAGCCATGCTCAAGTCCATTCGGATACTGCTTGCTATAGCAACATACCATGACTATGAGATCTGGTAAACGGATGTAAAGACTGCTTTCCTCAATGAAAACCTTGAAGAAGAAGTCTATATGTCACAGCCAGAGGGGTTTGTCTCAAGTGAGAGACCAAACCAGGTATGCAAGTTAAAGAAGTCCATTTATGGACTTAAGCAAGCATCGATGAGTTGGAACATCCATTTTGATGAAACAATCAAAGGATTTGGTTTTATCAAAAATATGGATGAACCATGTGTGTATAAGAAGACAAGTGGGAGTGCCATTATTTTCTTAGTTTTGTATGTGGATAACATATTGATCATTGAGAATGATATCCCAATGTTGCAATCGGTTAAAACATGGCTATCATCAAAGTTTTCCATGAAGAATTTGGTAGAAGCATCCTATATACTGGGTATGAGGATCTATAGAGATAGATCCAAGAGGATGCTGGGCTTATCCCAATTCAGGTACATTGACTTAGTGTTGAAGAGATTCAACTTGGATGGAAGTAAAAAATGTTACTTACCTATAAGTTAAGGCATACATCTCTCTAAGAAAATGTCTCCAAGACATCAGAAGAAAGAGAGAGGATGGCTATGATTCCTTATGCTTCAGCTGTAGGATCGATAATGATGTCATGTTATGTACCAGACCTGATGTTGCATATGTCTTGGGCATAGTGAGCAGGTTTCAGGCAGATCTAGGAGAGGATCATTGGAGAGCTGTGAAAAATATTTTTAAGTACCTGAAAAGGACTAAAGATATTTTTCTAGTATATGGAGGATTTGATTTGAAACTAAAAGGTTATATAGATTCTAGTTTTCAATCAGATCCAGATGATAGCAAATCCACATCAGGGTATGTCTTCACCCTGAATGGTGGTGCAGTGAGTTAGAAAAGTACAAAGCAGCCAATAGTAGCTGACTCGGTCACTGAGGTAGAGTAGTACATAGCTGCTTGTGAAGTCGCGAAGGAAGCTGTCTAGATGAAGAAATTCATCATGGAATTTGGGCATGGTTCCAGATGTACAACAGCCAGTGACATTATACTGTGATAACATTGGGACTGTTGCATAAGCTAAGGAATCGAGGTCTCATCACAAGTCCAAGCACATTCTAAGATGGTTCCACCTCGTTCGAGAGATTATTGAAAGACAAGATGTCGTCATTGAATGAGTTGACACAAAGAACAATATAGCAGACCCATTCACTAAAGCTTTAGCCAAGCATCAATTAAATCGTCTCTTAGATTGTATGGGCATAAAATACAAGGACGATTGGCTTTAGTGCAAGTGGAATTTTGATACAAAAGTGCCTAAGATCCAATCATTATAAGAGCCTTTTTGTAAACTTCCAGCTCATGTATGACATACTTTCATATTAATAAAGGCATTTGATTCATCATATACTACTGTGTCATATTTTCTTATTGATTATGATGAACCCCATAAATTAGGACAATGGAGTTAGGGTTATGATGGAGTTCATAACAGTGGGACCTAATTTCTATAAACCCTAATCTAGAATGTTCCTAGTCGTTGGACCATCGATTCGGGGATCGATGAATCCGGAAACACTAGCTTATCCTATGTATGCTCAGTTGATGAGTGTGGTTGATCTTACAACCACTTGTGTAGAGACACTAATACAAGGATAAGGGTGTTCATCAGGGTATAAGTACACTAGATTGATCCGCACCAGGACTATCTTATTTCCGTCTTACTAATTATCAAAAGATGGATCCCAAAGTAGAAGTTATGCATGTGATCTTTAGACCTGAGGTCACCATGGTTCCTTATGCACACTAAGCCATAGTTTGGTTCATACTCATTCATGCCATTGCGGCATGTACGGGATGTTCTGGGTATGGTGGAAGGTGTATGAAGGATGTGAGTGGATCAACAAGGAATCGATCATTCCTGGTAAGAAGAATTGTTATCCCATGCAATCTCTTCAATGAGAGACTCAAGGAGCCTTTGATCAAAGCAGGATGAGATTAGTGGAATCTAATCAGTCATCAGTTGAGGCCTTATGATCGAGCTGAGATTCGATATGATTAAGTATTAGGGTTTGACATATATCCATACCTATCACTTAATCAGGATAATGGGAGATCGAAAGATTGAATTACACGGTAACTTACTACTGAAGGATATTTTGGTAATTTTTACCAAATTTCTCATCTTCCGGGTAGGCATGACATGTTGCTAGACGTCATGGTGGGGACACCGGAGGCACCAGAATAAGACAGAGGCTTTTCAACCCTCTATGAATTGATCAATAATTTATGAGTCCATCTGTAATAAGGGCTTAGCCCATCTGAGTCCATTTTAGTTGTTATTTGAGTCTTTTGAGTTGTTATTTCAGTTCTGTACTAGTCAGCTCATGTTGAGCTAGTTCAGTCCAATGCTAGTCAGCTCATGTTGAGCTAATTTTATTTTTTTAAGTCCTGTCCAAGCATACTGAAGACTCAAGACTATATCATACAAGTGAAGACCAAGTCCAACTAGATTGAAGACATGGAAGTATAGCCCAAGTCTAACCCAGTTTGAAGATTTGAAGACCCCAGGAGGAAAATTCAGAAAATCCTGATTTCTTGCAGATGCCCTCCAGATGCCTAGATTCCCTTCCAGATGCCAAAGTATATTCATAGATAAGGGCATCCATGATTCCAGAGGTCCATCTGCATCCTAGACCAAAGAAATCAAGCCCAGGCGCCAAGTCCAAGCGCCTAAGAAGCAAGATACCAGAGAATATTCCTGCTACCTGGCTACCAGGCCATCCCAGCTTCCAGAGGCCCAAACCCATGCACCTAAGCCCCTTTGGGCCGGCCTCTTGCTGCTCCTAGAAGCCCAACACGCCCCCCTAGGCATCCTTGGAGTGTTGGTCAAGTCAAGAGAATTTTTAGGGATTTTTCTACCTAATGTTTCCTTATTTTCTAGCTAGGGTTTGAGAGGGAAAAAGATTCTTATGTAAAGACTTATGTGCCCTTACTTGGAGCCCAAGGTTAAGGGTCTATTTAAAGGACTCTAGCCTCTTGTATGAAGGAAGATTTTGATATATGAAATAAACCTTGAGTTCTTCAATTGCTTTGTGTGATTACCCTGCTGTGTGCATAAAGGGGTTTTTGAGAGTTCTTCTTCCCGGCGTTTGCAATCATCTTCCTGCTGCCAACAAACCCTCCAGATCCCTGGACGCCCACTCCAAAAGAAGCCTTCCCTTGCTATTTTTCATTTGTTTTCTTATTCCTTTGTGAGTTTTCTAATCCCTGACAGGTCGTTTGCAGGTCCCCGAGTTCCTACGAATCCAACGACTCCAGCCACACCTCAATCGGACTACCGAGCAGAAAGCCGGGTATCCGCGGATCTTTGGCTCGGTTTTCCAGGCCACATTCATCGAGGAACGAGAGATCTCTTCGCTGTGATCTTCACCGGGCACTTCAGATATTGTCAGGTACACCCCCTCTACCTCCAATCTTATTATTGTAGGAGAACTTGCCCTAACCGAGGCTTCTCAGCCCCGGTGATCCTTCTTTAGTACTTTTCTAGGTTCCAATCTGCATGCTTGGCTTCAAAAATGCATACAAAATTTCCTACAACTAATTTTGATCTAAAATTCAGGAATTAATCACTTAACCCAACATATAAAACATACAAAAAGAATTCCATGCATATTAGTCCTGCATCATTTAGTTTCAGAGCTTAGATTAGGGCTTATTTTCTGTAATTTTTTAATCCGTATATACTCTGTTATTTTAATTATTTCTCCCTAATAAAAACTTCAAAAATTTTGAAATTTGTTTTTCTGGATTCATCATAATTCACAGTAAATTTAAGAATTTTTTCAAATTTTATTATTGCCTGTGAATTTTCTGCAAGCCAAAATATAGCCTGTAAATTTTCGGCTCTGTTTTTTCAGCAAGACAAGTTTGGAAGTTTTAGGGTTTTGTTTACCATCTTTTGCATATCTTTTAATTTTAGTATATTTCCAGCATATTAGGCCATGATTTGCAAGTTTTCTTCTATTTAAAAAAATACCAAAAAAATTACATATTCTCCAAAAATACCAAAAAATTATCTAAACCCTAATTTTCATATTCATCTGCCTGCCATCATTGCATAATTTACTTTTAAGGGCACTCTTGCTATATCAGATGGGGGGAGGATTTGATCACCTCTCCTTAGCCCAAAACCACATCCTTGCATTTGGTCCCAAGCCTTAACCTAAAATTAACTAGACTTAATTTGCCCTAGTGGGCTAGGGACACCAACTGGTCGGGTCCGGGCTACGTGTTAGATCACTGTGTCAAGCTAACCTGTGTGTGCCTTGTGCTTGGTATCTAGAATGGTGGTTTAGGGATTCAATCCCGAAGGGCTTGTGTGCTGGTCCGCCTACCTGGCCAATCTCTGATTGGTGTCTAGGATTGGCAATCAGGGACCTAACACTCCCTTTACACCTGCCTGGCTGAGTACAGGGTTACTACTATAGGCTAGTTTGCCACCCTGATTGAGCCCTTAGTTTGGACTCTAGGTCTAGTCAGCTGTAGTCGGTCTGATCGAGTCTTGCATGAGCACTAGATCAGGAGTTTCATATCACCCACCTCCTTCACAAATGTCTGAACCCATGGAAAATTTGCAAGCCCAAATGAAAGCCCTAGCTGATCAAATGGCCAAGATGACTACCCAGATGATCCAGTTAACTCAGTCTGGTATTCAAACCAATGATAGAATTGACCATCTTGCCAATAGGTTTGATCAGTTAAACGTCCGAGTAGGGACCCCAGGAAAAACCCATGGGTCACAGTCTGAGCCAGATCCTGATTACCCTCAACCTAAGAGGGCCCCAAACCCTAATCCATACCGAGAGGTTGAACCTAGGAGAGCCCCTCAGCCTGACCCATACAATAATACTGAACCTAGAAGAATCCCTTACCATGACCCTTATTATGATACTGAACCTAGAAGAACCCCTTACCATGACCCTTATTATGATACTGAACCTAGAAGAACCCCTTACCATGATACTGAACCCAGGACAACCCAATATTCTGACCCATATAGGGAGTCCAACCCTAGAAGAACCCAATATCCTGACCCATATAGGGAGCCCAACCTTAGGAGGACCCCATACCATGATCCATCCTTAGAACCTGACCATAGAGCTAACCCAAAATCCTATGACCCCAGATCCTATAATCCCATGACCCATAGATCTGCACCCTTGTCCTATGAGCCCAGAGAACCCATAACCCCTAAGTATCAGCCTAGTACAAGTCATGCTTCCCCTAGTCAACTAGAACCCCATAGGATTAGTATCCCTAAATATGAACCCAGTAGTGAGCCACTATCCCTTATATAACCTAAACCTACTAGGAGTAGTACCCATAATCAGAGGCTAGAACCTAACCAATTTCATGCTAGCCGACCTTCTCCAACTATTCCTGAGATTCACAAGGCTTACATTAATGCGGAAGTGTATGAAGCTGATGTGAGCCTTGTTGATGAGTATGAGGGAGAAGAGGAGACACCTTTAGATGACCTAGAATTAGCTGACCCAATAGATACCTAGGTAGAAACCAACCCAGAGCTAGTTGGCCTTGACCACATCCAACCTAAAGCTATAGTGGAAGAACAAATAGAGGAAGAGAACCTAGGTACTGCTAGAGCCTTACCTGAGGAAACCATAGAGGAGAGCCAAATTATAGAGTATAGTCCAAAAATACAAGAACCAGAAGAATTTATTAAGGACAGGATCTCTTTGAATCAATACCTTCAAGATGAGCCCCCTTCTATAGTTCCCATTAAGGACCTCTTCCCCGAAATTGGCGACCCATCCTTCCATTATGCAAACCCTGTAAATATAGCTCAACCTCGTAAGGTTAACCTCATTAGTCTAGGATTAGTCCCTGACACCCCTTCTTTTATCCTACTTTATCCAACTAACCTTGAACCTTTTTCCCTACCCTACCAGACTAATTTTGAATCCACTTCCTATTTTCTGCCCTTTCCAGATACCTCCAGCATTTCTAGGATCATTAGATTGCATTTAGCTGAGATTAGCATACTGCATGCATTCATCACGCATGTTAGGTTTGCATCTTACTTCTGGCATACTCTTTGAAATTTGCTAGGAGTTCACTGTAAATTTTCATGTGCATGTCAAGCTAGGATCAAACCTAGAGAACCTATAATCTATTAGGTTTTCAATAAAATTTCCTTTGATAGGAATGAATAGTCGAGTCTTTAGGTGTCAGTATGAGTCCTTTGCATCATTTGTTAGGAGTCTGCATGTGCCTAGCATGTTCACCACTGGCACTAATCTTAAAACAACTGGCTAATTCTCGAAGAAGGGTCAAACAATTTGATGTAGTGGATTCTATCTTGGTTAGGCTTAGGCCTAAAAGAAGCTTCATGCTCGTAGAGCCGGACCTTTTAAAGTGATAGAGAAGGTTGGATCAAATGCCTAGGTGTTAGATTTGCCTTCAAATTTGGGCATTAGTTCTACCTTCAATATTACAGACCTGGTTGAGTATAGGGAACCGGCAGCGATACCTAGTGAGGCCTTTGGACCTATTCCTTTTCATTGTGAGTAACCCTAACCCAGAATGTCCACTAACAAATTGGCCTGAGAGAGGAGAACGGATCGAGCGTATCCTGGACGATCAAGCCATCACGACCCGGGGCCATGACTATCAATGCTTCCTGGTCTGATGGCAAGGCCGGCCAGAGTCGAACGATTCATGGATTTCTCGAGAGGACTTGCAACACCTCAACCCAGACCTTCTCGAGAGATATGTGAGCCAGTCTGATCTTCACTCGACAGGGTCGAGTTCCTCCCACCCCGGAAGAATTGGTGGGGACACCGGAGGCACCAGAATAAGACAGAGACTTTTCTCAACCCTCTATGAATATATCAATAATTTATGAGTCCATCTGTAATAAGGGCTTAGCCCATCTGAGTCCATTTTAGTTGTTATTTGAGTCTTTTGAGTTGTTATTTCAGTTCTGTACTAGTCAGCTCATGTTGAGCTAGTTCAGTCCAATGATAGTCAGCTCATGTTGAGCTAATTTTATTTTTTTGAGTCCTATCCAAGCATACTGAAGACTCAAGACTATATCATACAAGTGAAGACCAAGTCTAACTAGATTGAAGACATGAAAGTATAGCCCAAGTCCAACCCAGCTTGAAGATTTGAAGACCCCAGGAGGAAAATTCAGAAAAACCTGATTTCTTGCAGATGCCCTCCAGATGCCCAGATTCCCTTCCAGATGCCAAAGTTGTTGGGAAATGTGTCCCAAAGCCAATCGCCTGGGTTGTAGGCAGTTGGGCTCAGCACTGTATTTATTTTATGAATTAATAAAATTGTTATTTGGCAGCTCATCACATATTGAATTTCCCTAAAAATGAACTTTTTCCATGTGATGAAGTCCTTAGGGCTACTCTGACTTCGATACAAAGAGGATGTATCGACTAGTCCTTAAACCTTGTTCACAGCCAAAGGATATATTGTATAGGACGGCAATATATCAAGTATAGGTTGTTGCAGTTCACATCGTTTGGTTGTCCTCTTGACCAAATGAGTGTGGTGACACTGATGTGACCTGCAAGTGGGATATACGATATTTCATTGAACGTGACTCCGTGAAACCCCTTTCTGTCAAAGGGACACTCACGATTGGATATATGGATATATGTGTTCCTCTGACCTGAGGTCATCACGGTTGCTTGCAAGCAACTCCCTGTGCTTTGGTGCCGCACTACCTGGATTTTTAATCCGGTGACGGAAGGTTTCTGGGTACAGGCAAGTACTTGTGGAGCAGTGATGGACCAAGATGGAATTGACCTATCCGAACAGTTTGGATTGAATGTCTCGCTGTATCTCAATTTAGCAAATCCTCGGCCAGGGTAGCCCTAGTGAAGAGTCACTAGGCTTGCAAGATTGAGACACGTGGTCGACTGACTTAGTCTGGGTTGGCAGCCCAATATCAGTCATCCTGAGCATTAGAGGTCAAAGGGATGAATTATACAGTAACCACATGCCAGAGGTTCGATAGTATGCTCCCGCATCTTCGACCTATCCGAACGCCGGGACCCATTGCTAGATGGTTTCCTGTGCTGGTACTGGAATCGTTCCAGTACTACCGTTTAGGTTCGAACCTATGAGGTCACATGCCATAGAGGATAACTCTCTGATCCGGATACCGAGTATGATTGAGAATCGCTTCGATTTTATGGTCACGGTATTTATTTTGAGCACCTTTTTTCGGTCTTGCCCTTGTTTGGGTCAGCCAAAAATTGTTCCGGGCTGACCAGGTTTGTGCCAGGATTTTTCTAAATTAGATTGGATCTGATTCAGAGCTAAATTCGGCCTTCAATTGGTTGTGAACCAATTGAATTTTATTTATTGGGCTTGGACCGTTCAATTTGAATTAAACCATTTTTTGGGATTCAACCTTTGGGTTAAATTATTTTGAACCCATTTCATTTGGACCGGTTTTAATTGGATTAAACCGGATTTCATTTGGACCGTTTTTCTCCATTGAACGCTCTGCACGCTGATTTTTTTTCGCTGGGCGTTTTCCATGCGGTGGAAGCCCATTCGGCGCCTCTTCTTCTCCCCTCCACCCATTAGCCTTTAACCCCATTTTAATTATCCTAATGGCTGGTTTAGTGGGTGGTTTTAGCCTCCGAAATCCTTTGGCCTCCCAACGTTTTGTTTTCTTTTCTTCGCTGGCTGCTGCTCCCCTTTAAAACCTGCAGTCCCCTGTTTTTTATAAGGACGTCACCGTGTAAGAAAAAAAAGGGGTGCTCTGTTCCAAATTTGTTATAGTGTGAGGTCAAAAGGGCTGTGAGAGTTTCTTGTGTTAGGAGTATATCCCTTCCCAAATTCCACCGGTGCAGTTGGGGGCTGTGGTTTGGAGAGATCTAGGGAGAGAAACAAGCTTTGATCCTTGTTGATAGAAGTGCTCAAATCATTCATTGCAGCAAACCAGGATTGCTGCCTTCCACCGTGACTGAGCTCCATTCTGCGGCTAGCACCATGCAAAGGAGAGGATCAGTGAACCCCCGGCGTGTCTCCCCTCTAGAGGGAGAATTCTTCTACTCCTCGGAGCAAACCACACGAGCCGAGATCGCTCCAGTTGCCCGAAATCCAACATCGAATACAACTACTCTATTATGCTGCCATTTTCGTGCAGCAGAATTCGGAGAATTTTTATGATTTATTGGCTTAGTTTTCCTTGCAAAAACTAGTGCCAAATCGAAGAGGACTTCCTTAAGAATCTACAGCTCAAATTTGGGAGCGATCGGAGGTCCGGAAGGCAGCGTTCCGAGGACTTTTCGGAAGTCCAGTTTTCAGCCCAAGGTGGAAGACGACTGGAATAACTTTATTCCAGTTATTCCAGCCTATTCCAGGCTTATATCAGTTTTATTCCCAGCAGGAATAAGGTATGGGTTTTGTTTTTAATTTCATGTATGCGTAGATCTATAGATTTAAAATGTTTTATAAACATTACATGCCCATGTTACAACATGTTTTGATCTGTACATGCTTCCTGATTGCGTTAGATCCTGGGTGGAGCATGTTTTCGCTGTGCATTTTAAAATCATTTTAAAATACTTACCTGCTCCCTGTTGTTGCATGCTTAGGGTAGGCACCTGCAAACCCACCATTTTTCCTTTCACTGGTATCAGAGCCAGGTTAACAGATGTAACGTAATCTTGATGCATGTTAGATTAAAAATAGTTTAATCTATTCTAGTATCTTGATAGTACTTTTAGGAACCTAGTTGAGACCTTCACCATGACCGTGTGTCTTTGACACGAAACGGATCATCTGTGTTGGCCTTTTTAGAAGGATCCTTTAAGGAAATCTTGGAATTAAAATTGTTTTTCATGTTTATGAAATAAAATCTAGATATGATGCATGGTTTTGTAATGTAAAAAGAAAAATGTTTTACATTAACACTTAATTAAAAATGTTTTGATTAAATGTATGGCTTATTAAAATAAATTATTAGGTTTATGAAATCTAATTTGACATGAATAAGCCATTTTGGGTTAGTTATCTAATTGGGTCCTTAACTGGGTTAGACCTAGGTTTAGTTGAACCGGATAAAAGAAGATTAATCAAAAGTTGATTAAGGTCCTTCTTTATAACTATCTAATAGTTAGAATAGTTGATCCGTTCATCTAAAATGGATCCAATTAGTGGCTCTGTGGATGCCCGAGTCTTTAGGCTAATCTGATCGGGTCTGGTAAACCGACTGGTGTCGAGGTAGGTTTGGCATTTGTGATCATGGTTGTATGAGGCTACCTCTTTCCTGGCCAACTTGGTTGGTGTCTAGGAAAGATGGTTAATGGCGGATACTCACCCATGATCTCACCTACCTGGCTAGTCGAGTCGATCAGAACTAATTGGAAAAGCTCAATGACTCGAGTTAACCCATGTCACCCAGGTCGATCGGTCTGACTGATCTTTAAGGTGCCCATGGATCATTTGTTGATTCATTTCAACCCTCCTGAAATCTGATTGATTCAGTGGGAGGATGATCCATGTCCTTGTCTCTTCTTTTCTGTCACAACTAAAAATCTTCTAAAATTATTAGGTCCTTAAAAGACTAAGTCAAAGAGTTGACAGTGTCTTAGCCTCCCATTAAGTTGGATAGAAATATGTCCACTAGCCTGGTGTGCATCGGCAGTTCCATAGAATGGGTGTACATCCGGCGACTGGAATTTCTATCTGATGATGGTTCAGTGCAACCTCCTTAACGGGACCAGGTGGGCCGGCCATAGTCGGGCTTGGTCTTTAGTTAGCTGGAAGCATTGGGTTTATCATTTTAATGGTTGGACCTAACCAGAGACCTGCAATAGGAGGCCCCTAGGCCGATTGGGGTGTTCTCTGGGGCAAAAATTTTTACTGAAAATTGTTTAGGAAAACAATTGGTTTACGAACCTACCTTTAGGCTCGTATGGGTGAGCTGGCCATAGTCGGGCTCATGCGAGGCCTATTGGATTTCAGTACCCACTTGAAAAAAAAATTATTTTCACGGATTGGAGTTAGAGGCTACCAATCTGAAAAATTAGTGGAAGAAATCTTTAGACTAAAGTCCAAGTCTTTTGGTTAAGTCATTAATTCATAAACTAATTTGGTCTTGTTTTCTTTTCAGATGTCTTCCAACTTGTCGCTCCGGTCACTTCTCGATAACGAGAAGTTGAAGGGTCATAACTTCGATACTTGGTATCGAAGGTTAAGAATTGTTCTGGAGCATGAACGGATCCTCTATGTGATAACGGATCCGGCGCCTGAAATCCCTCCTGCAAATGCACGGAGTGCAGTCAGAGACGCTTACTTGAAGTGGGTTTCTGATCGGACTACTGTCCGATGCATTATGCTTGCTGTGATGAACGACGAGTTCAGTCGCAAATTCGAGGAGGCCCAACCTGATGAAATCTTTCAAAAATGAAGGAATCCTTCGGCACCCCAGATGATGTAGAACGGTACAAAGTGTCTTGTGCCATCTACAACTCCAAGATGCCGAATGGTGGTTCAATCACTGATCATGTATTGTACATGATCGAGCTGATTGAAAAACTGGGCAAACTCGGATGCCCCTTGCACGAGCAGCTCGGCAAGGATGCGATCCTGAATTCTCTTCCCTTCTCCTATCTTGACTTTCTCGATCATTATAGAATGAACAAGCCTGCAGTCAACTACCATGGTCTTTTGGGGTTGCTGCAGACTTTCGAGAAAGACCACCAACTGAATAAGGGGGTGGTGAATTTAGTGGGAGAGAAGTAGAGGTCGTCGTCCCTTTAAGAAAGGGAAGAAGAAAATAAATAAAAAGGGAAAAAAGGTGCAGAATGCTCCTGGCCCGAGTCAGACCAGGAAGTTTAAGGCTGATCAGTCTTCTGCAGAGTGCTTCCACTGCAAGAAGAAGGGACACTGGAAGAGGAACTGTCCTCTTTATATTGCGTCCCTTGATCCGAACAGGCCGAGAAAGCAGAAGTCTGCTGAACAAGGTATTTATATGATAAAATCTTGTAATTACTCAACATACTGCTAACTGGGTATTGGATACTGGTAGTCCAATTTATGTTTGTAATTCATTACAGGGACTTCAAGTTAGCAAAAGATTTGAAGATGGAGAACATTTTCTGAGAGTCGGGAATGGAAATCGTGTTCCAGTACTGGCGGTTGGAGTGCTGCGTCTTGTCTTTGAGTCTTGTACTATCGAACTAGTCGACTGTCACTATTGTCCTAGTTTCATTATGTGCATAATCTCTGTAGGCCTTTTGGCCAATTGTGGTTTTGAAGTATCAATAAAAGGAGATTTTTGCAATGTTATTTTGAATAATGGTGTTATAATGAAAGCTAGATTAAATAATGGCATATTTGTACTATCAAAGCCTGTTAGTGTAATGTCAATAATTTGTATCTTTGGCACTGTAGACTATGTCATATTAACCAAAATAGGATAAACAAGATGCGAGGAGATGGACTTCTCGAGGTCAGTGATTCTGAATCACTGCCCACTTGTGAATCCTGTTTACTTGGTAAAATGACCAAGTCACCTTTTTCTGGAAAAGGTGAACGATCTACAGAACTCCTAAGTCTAATACATACTAATGTATGTGGACCAATGACAATAAGTGCCAAAGGAGGATACAAATATTTCATTACATTTACAGATGACTTTTCGAGATTCGGTTATGTCTTTCTCTAATGAGACATAAGTCTGAGTCGTTTGAAATGTTCAAACGATACCGTAATGAAGTAGAAAAATAAACTTGAAAAAGTATTAAAACCCTTCGATCTGATCGTGGTGAATACTTATCTGGTGTATTTTTGACATATCTTGAGGAGAATGGAATTCTCTCTCAGTGGACTCCTCCAGGAACACCACAGTTGAATGGTGTGTCCGAAAGGAGGAATCGAACCTTGTTGGACATGGTTCGATCAATGATGGGCTTTGCAACTCTGTCGCTATCCTTTTGGGGATATGCACTTCAGATAGCCTGTTACATGTTAAATAATGTTTCGAGTAAGTCTGTTGTCTCCACTCCGTATGAGATGTGGAATGGACGTAAACCTTCAATCTCACACCTTCAGGTCTGGGGTTGCCCAGCTTACGTAAAACGTTTAGACGCAGACAAACTTGGTCCTAAGTCTGACAAGTGTTTATTCATTGGTTATCCTAAGGAAACCAAAGGGTATTTCTTCTATTTGGAGAATGAACAAAAAGTGTTCATTGCTCTTAGAGCTATTTTTTTGGAAAAGAAGTTCTTTGGAGAAGGAACTATAGCCTCTAAGATTGAACTTGATGAAGTTCAGCCAATAGAAGAACCTGCTCACTCTAAGGACATCGTAGAACCGGCTGTGATTGATTCATACCCTGAACTCATTAGGAGATATGGTAGAATACCACGTCAGCCGGATAGATACTACGGTTTCTTGGTCCGGGACGGCGATCCCATTGAGCTCGATGAGAACAATGAGGATCCGATCACCTATATGGATGCACTTCAGAGATCTGACTCTGAGGCATGGCTTGGAGCCATGTGATCCGAAATGGAGTCCATGGAAATCAACAATGTTTGGACATTGGTTGATCCGCCTGAAGGAATAAAACCCATCGGGTGTAAATGGATCTTCAAGAGGAAAAGGGACGCAGATGGGAAGGTAGAAACCTATAAAGCCCGTCTGGTTGCTAAGGGGTATCGTCAGCGATATGGTATCGATTATGACGAGACATTCTCCCCAGTAGTAATGCTCAAGTCCATTCGGATCATGCTTGCTTTGGCAGCATACTTTGATTACGAGATCTGGCAGATGGATGTCCGAACTACTTTCCTAAATGGGGAGCTGGAAGAAGAGGTGTATATGATACAGCCTGAAGGGAACATCCACAGATGAATTAAAAGTATGCAAGTTGCAGAAGTCCATCTATGGACTTAAGCAAGCATCTCGAAGTTGGAACTTACGGTTTGATAGATGTATCAAATCGTACGGCTTCGTTAAGAACGGAGAAGAACCGTGCATCTATAAATGGATTAATGGTTTTGTAATTGTATTCTTGGTACTGTATGTTGACGACATTCTCTTAATCGAGAATGACATCGCAGCATTACAAGGAATAAAGGTCTGGTTATCATCTCAGTTCTCCATGAAGGACTTGGGTGAAGCTTCTTACATACTAGGTATGAAGATCTATAGAGATATATCCAAGAAGCTTTTGGGATTGTCCCAGTCTACGTACATAGATACCGTGCTGAAACGGTTCAGCATGGAAAATTCCAAGAAAGGCTATCTATCTTCCGATAGGTTCTGGAATTATTCTTTCTAAAAAGGATTGTGCGACAACTCCTGAGGAAAGAGAGCGCATGAGTAGAGTACCTTATGCTTCTGCAGTAGGCTCTATCATGTATGCTATGACTTGTACCAGACCAGACATGGCATACTCACTAGGAGTAGTGAGTAGATACCAGTCTGACCCAGGTGAGGCACATTGGAAGGTGGTTAAGACCATCCTTAAGTATTTAAGAAATACTAAAGATCAATGGCTGATCTATGGAGAACCTGACTTGAAACTTGTGGGGTACACTGACTCCAGTTTCCAGTCAGATAGAGATGATAGCAAGAGTGTGTCAGGATTTGTATTTACCCTGAACGGAGGAGTGATCTGCTGGAAAAGTTCCAAGCAGGCAACTGTTGCAGACTCGGTATGCGAAGCAGAATATATTGCAGCATCAGATGCAGCAAAAAAGCTGTGTGGTTGCGAAAGTTCCTTGGAGAGCTAGGGGTGGCACCTTCCCTAGATGGTCCTGTTCCGGTGTACTGTGACAGCACTGGAGCCATTGCTCAAGCTAAGGAGCCAAAAGCTCATCACCGCACCAAGCACATTTTGCGGCGCTACCACCTCGTACGAGAAATCGTGGAGTAAGGCGACATCAATCTTCTGAAGATCGATGGGAAAGAAAATCTGGCCGACCCCTTCACTAAAGCCCTTGGAGTCAAAGAGTTAGACTATTGTAAATGGGAAATGGGTATAAGATACTCCTCTAATTGGCTTTAGTACAAGTGGGAGTTGTTGGGAAATGTGTCCCAAAGCCAATCGCCTGGGTTGTAGGCGGTTGGGCTCAGCACTGTATTTATTTTATGAATTAATAAAATTGTTATTTGGCAGCTCATCACATATTGAATTTCCCTAAAAATGAACTTTTTCCATGTGATGAAGTCCTTAGGGCTACACTGACTTCGATACAGAGAGGATGTATCGACTGGTCCATAAACCTTATTCACAGTCAAAGGATATATTGTATAGGACGGCAATATATCAAGTATAGGTTGTTGCAGTTCACATCGTTTGGTTGTCCTCTTGACCAAATGAGTGTGGTGACACTAATGTGACCTGCAAGTGGGATATATGATATTTCATTGAACGTGACTCCGTGAAACCCCTTTTGCCAAAGGGACACTCACGATTGGATATGATGGGTATATGTGTCCCTCTGACCTGAGGTCATCACGGTTTCTTGCAAGCAACTCCCTGTGCTTTGGTGCCGGACTACCCGGATTTTTAATCCGGTGATGGAAGGTTTCTGGGTACAGGCAAGTACTTGTGGAGCAGTGATGGACCAAGATAAAATTGACCTATCCGAACAGTTTGGATTGAATGTCTCGCTGTATCTCAATTTAGCAAATCCCCGGCCGGGGTAGCCCTAGTGAAGAGTCACTAGGCTTGCAAGATTGAGACACGTGGTCGACTGACTTAGTCTGGGTTGGCAGCCCAATATCAGTCGTCCTAAGCATTAGAGGTCAAAGGGATGAATTATACAGTAACCATATGCCAGAGGTTCGATAGTATGCTCCCGCATCTTCGACCTATCCGGACGCCGGGACCCATTGCTGGTTTCCTGTGCTGGTACTGGAATCGTTCCAGTACTACCGTTTAGGTTCGAACCTATGAGGTCACACGCCACAGAGGATAACTCTCTGATCCGGATACCGAGTACGATTGGGAATCGCTTCGGTTTTATGGTCACGGTATTTATTTTGAGCACCTTATTTTGACCCAAGTCAGCCGAAAATTGTTGCGGGCTGACCAGGTTTGTGCCAGGATTTTTCTAAATCAGATTGGATCTGATTCAGAGCTAAATTCGGCCTTCAATTGGTTGTGAACCAATTGAATTTTTTTTATTGGGCTTGGACCGTTCAATTTGAATTAAACCATTTTTTGGGATTCAACCTTTGGGTTAAATTATTTTGAACCCATTTCATTTGGACCGATTTTAATTGGATTAAACTGGATTTCATTTGGACCGTTTTTCTCCATTGAACGCTCTGCACGCTGATTTTTTTTCGCTGGGCATTTTCCATGCGGTGGAAGCCCATTCGGCGCCTCTTCTTCTCCCCTCCACCCATTAGCCTTTAACCCCATTTTAATTATCCTAATGGCTGGTTTAGTGGGTGGTTTTAGCCTTCGAAATCCTTTGGCCTCCCAACGTTTTGTTTTCTTTTCTCCGCTGGCTGCTGCTCCCCTTTAAAACCTACAGTCCCCTGTTTTTTATAAGGACGTCACCGTGTAAGAAAAAAAAGGGGTGCTCTATTCCAAATTTGTTACCATGTGAGGTCAAAAGGGCTGTGAGATTTTCTTGTGTTAGGAGTATATCCCTTCCCAAATTCCACCGGTGCAGTTGGGGGCTGTGGTTTGGAGAGATCTAGGGAGAGAAACAAGCTTTGATCCTTGTTGATAGAAGTGCTCAAATCATTCATTGCAGCAAACCAGGATTGCTGCCTTCCACCGTGACTGAGCTCCATTCTGTGGCTAGCACCACGCAAAGGAGAGGATCAGTGAACCTCGGCATGTCTCCCCTCTAGAGGGAGTATTCTTCTACTCCTCGGAGCAAACCACGCGAGCCGGGATCGCTCCAGTTGCCCGAAATCCAACGTCGAAGACAGCTACTCTGTTCTGCTGCTATTTTCATGCAGCAGACTTCGGCAAATTTTTATGATTTATTGGCTTAGTTTTCCTTACAGAAACTAGTGCCAAATCGAAGAGGACTTCCTTAAGAATCTACAGCTCAAATTTGGAAGCGATCGGAGGTCCGGAAGGCGGCGTTCCGGGGACTTTTCGGAAGCCCAGTTTTCAGCCCAAGGTGGAAGACGACTGGAATAACTTTATTCCAGTTATTCCAGCCTATTCCAGGCTTATACCAGTTTTATTCCCAGCAGGAATAAGGTATGGGTTTTGTTTTTAATTTCATGTATGCATAGATCTATAGATTTAAAATGTTTTATAAACATTACATGCCCATGTTACAACATGTTTTGATCTGTACATGCTTCCTGATTACATTAGATCCTGGGTGGAGCATGTTTTCGCTGTACATTTTAAAATCATTTTAAAATACTTACCTGCTCCCTGTTGTTGCATGCTTAGGGTAGGCACCTGCAAACCCACCATTTTTTCTTTCACTGGTATCAGAGCCAGGTTAACAGATGTAACGTAATCTTGATGCATGTTAGATTAAAAATAGTTTAATCTATTCTAGTATCTTGATAGTACTTTTAGGAACCTAGTTGAGACCTTCACCATGACCGTGTGTCTTTGACACGAAACGGATCGTCTGTGTTGGCCTTTTCAGAAGGATCCTTTAAGGAAATCTTGGAATTAAAATTGTTTTAGTTCAGACAAAATTTTGACATGTCTGTTATATAATTGGGCCATGAAATGTTTATGAAATAAAATCTAGATATGATGCATGATTTTTTAATGTAAAAAGAAAAATGTTTTACATTAACACTTAATTAAAAATATTTTGATTAAATGTATGGCTTATTAAAATAAATTATTAGGTTTATGAAATCTAATTGGACATGAATAAGCCATTTTGGGTTAATTGGGTTAGTTATCTAATTGGGTCCTTAACTCGGTTAGACCTAGGTTTAGTTGAACCGGATAAAAGAAGATTAATCAAAAGTTGATTAAGCTCCTTCTTTAGAACTATCTAATAGTTAGAATAGTTGATCCGTTCATCTAAAATGGATCCAATTAGTGGCTCTGTGGACGCCCGAGTCTTTAGGCTAATCTGATCAGGTCTGGTAAACCGACTGGTGTCGAGGTAGGTTTGGCATTTGTGATCATGGTTGTATGAGTCTACCTCTTTCTTGGCCAACTTGGATGGTGTCTAGGAAAGATGGTTAATGGCGGATACTCACCCATGATCTCACCTACCTGGCTAGTCGAGTCAACCAGAACTGATTGGAAAAGCTCAATGACTCGAGTTAACCCATGTCACCTAGGTCGATCGGTCTGACTGATCTTTAAGGTGCCCATGGATCATTTGTTGATTCATTTCAACCCTCCTGAAATCTGATTGATTCAGTGGGAGGATGATCCATGTCCTTGTCTCTTCTCTTCTGTCACAACTAAAAATCCTCTAAAATTATTAAGTCCTTAAAAGACTAAGTCAAAGAGTTGACAGTGTCTTAGCCTCCCATTAAGTTGGATAGAAATATGTCCACTAGCCTGGTGTGCATCGGCAGTTCCATAGAACGGGTGTACATCCGGCGACTGGAATTTCTATCTGATCGATGATGGTTCAGTGAAACCTCCTTAACGGGACTAGGTGGGCCGGCCATAGTCGGGCTTGGTCTTTAGTTAGCTGGAAGCATTGGGTTTATCATTTTAATGGTTGGACCTAACCAGAGACCCGCAATAGGAGGCCCCTAGGCCGATTGGGGTGTTCTCTGGGGCAAAGATTTTTACTGAAAATTGTTTAGGGAAGTAATTGGTTTACGAACCTACTTTAGGCTCGTATGGGTGAGCTGGCCATAGTCGGGCTCATGCGAGGCCTATTGGATTTCAGTACCCACTTGAAAAAAAAATTGTTTTCACGGATTGGAGTTAGAGGCTACCAATCTGAAAAATTAGTGGGAGAAACCTTTAGACTAAAGTCCAAGTCTTTTGGTTAATCATTAATTCATAAACTAATTTGGTCTTGTTTTCTTTTCAGATGTCTTCCAACTTGTCGCTCCGGTCACTTCTCGATAATGAGAAGTTGAAGGGTCATAACTTCGATACTTGGTATCGAAGGTTAAGAATTGTTCTGGAGCATGAACGGATCCTCTATGTGATAACGGATCCGGCACCTGAAATCCCTCCTGCAAATGCACGGACTGCGGTCAAAGACGCTTACTTGAAGTGGGTCTCTGATCGGACTACTGTCCGTTGCATTATGCTTGCTGCGATGAACGACGAGTTCAGTCGCAAATTCGAGGAGGCCCAACCTGATGAAATCCTTCAAAAATTGAAGGAATCCTTTGGCACCCCGGATGATGTAGAATGGTACAAAGTATCTTATGCCATCTACAACTCCAAGATGCCGAATGGTGGTTCAGTCACTGATCATGTATTGTACATGATCGAGCTGATTGAAAAACTAGGCAAACTCGGATGCCCCTTGCACGAGCAGCTCGGCAAGGAGGCGATCCTGAATTCTCTTCCCTCCTCCTATCTTGACTTTCTTGATCATTACAGAATGAACAAGCCTGCAGTCAACTACCATGGTCTTTTGGGGTTGCTGCAGACTTTCGAGAAAGACCACCAACTTAATAAGGGGGTGGTGAATTTAGTGGGAGGGAAGTAGAGGTCGTCGTCCCTTCCTGTTTTAAGATAAGACTTGTCTTGTTAAGACAAGTTCTTCTACACTAGGACAAGGCTTGGTTTTAGGACATAAGCCTGTAGGGTCCTAGAAGAGAGTAGTCCTAGAACCTAAAGTGGTTTAGGACAGTGTCTTGAGTGCCCTTCAGTAGGACAGGGTGTCCTATAGTGGTCAATAGACCAAAGGCTGCCGAAAGAGTTCCACTTCTCCAAGCAACTTGAAGAAGGAGTTCTTCCTTGGTCCGAGTTTCATGTGGATTACCATTGGAGGGTTTGCACTTGTGAACCTTGTGGAAAAGTTGGGTTTCAGTGATCCAGGTATTTTTCTTGACTCTATTTTATGATTCATTAGTTGATATTGCACAAGGGGTTCCTGGGAATTAGGATTTTCTATACATGTTATACATGTTAGGATATCATGCTATAAATTTTGTTTTGAAAGTCAATTCCATATGTTGCATGATCCCCGGCACCCTGGGAGAATTCCCATCATGTAGTAGGCGGCGATGATGAAGACGGTGGCCGTAAGAATGCAAGCATGAAGATCTCCTGGATCTTGGCTCGGATGGCCGGGATTCGGTGGCTGTGGAGATGGCGGCGGAGGTCGTCGTGGCGGGTGATGGACGGCGGCATAGCAGATTGGGCGGCCGACGTAGGGAAGGGCGGTGATTCGGTGGAGGCGCTGATTGATCTGGACGAGCAGGACTTTGATAAGGGATCTCTGGTTGTTGATGGAGCGGGTGTTGATCGTGATGGTTGAAAGAAAGTTTTTTTTTGGCAACGGATGGAGGAAGAAGATGACATGAATAACAGAGAAATAAGTCAGGGATAAGAATGGAATAAATTTGGAATAACGGAGATAAGTGGAATAGCTGGAATAAAACATATAAAATAAAATTAAATAAATCTAGGAGAAAAAAAAATCCTGATGGGTTTTGATGATCCCATCACATACACTTTTGATAAGTAATTGATTTAAAAATATAGATATTGTTTGAAATATTGAGGGGTAAAATATTAATAGACTCAAGTAAAAATGTTAAGTAGGAATGAATCAATTTCTAGATAATTTTAACCCACCTATTCACATTGAAGAAGAATCTACCTCTTGGATGTGTGTGGGTGTTATTAAATGCAAAGTTCCTTTATTAGTTTTTTTTAAAAAATGAATGAGAGAATAAAGCAAGTTCTTAACATTGTTCCATCAAGTAACTGGGCCTCTTCGTCCAAATAAACGGTTGAGTGTCGTGTCAAAAATTGGCGATGTGAAAAAATTTTGCTATACAGCTAGTTTTGATCTGTAGCCTTTCTGACTCAAGCTAGTAAGCCCGAGGGGTGTCTACACCTAGTGCCCCAAGGCCAACAAGTCCGAGAGACATTGGTCGAAAACTTGTTACAAGGGTCAGATAGAAATCTTAAGAGATTAAGACATTGCACGGTCTGTATCAAAAAAAAGAAAAGTAAAAAAAAAGAAAAAAAGTAAAAGAATAAGAGGAACATACTTGCACTAAAATAATATCTCACCACTCCATGGGAGTAGAGAATTTAGAAATAATAGTAGGATTTGGTTAAGAATTATTTAGAGAAATGAGGAGTTTGCACTTAACCAATTTATTTGAAGCTATTAATATCCCAATGACCCATTTCATCTGCTATCTAATGGAAAATCTTCTATTTATAAAAAAGGTATGAGAACAACCTTTGATTCTAAGTAAAACTTGTGTAGGATATTAAGAGGTTTTGGTAGTGTTGCCGTTCCCGCCGCCGTGCCCGTGCCTCGGATCCGTCGATCCTACCGGACCGCCTGGCTCCTGGCGGCTCCTGGCTGGAGCGAACCTGCAAGAGGAGAGGGTCAGAAGATCCTGGCCGGGGATCCCGGCGAGGGAGCTCCGACGGTCAAGTTAGTAGACAGCGAGAAGGAACAGATTCTCCAAGGCGGGCCCCCGAAGGAGTCCCAGACTCAGAGAATTTACTAGCAAGAAAGGTGCTATAGGGACCAGAAACTCGGCCGGGCCTCCTTGCCGAGCTCACGCCAAGCGATCCCCACTTGGGACCTTGGATCTCATTCTCGGAGCGGGGCTTTTGGCCACTGTTTCTCGTTTGTCCCCAGCTTCATCAGCCTACCTTGTCGTCCCCAGCTTCCTCCTTTTATCTCCTCCCGCTGTTCGCCTGTCTTCTCCTCTCCTCCTGGGAGGCTCCCCTTTCCATCCTTTTCTCTCTCCCCTTTTGGTGTTGAGGGCCAGGCGGCTTCCCGACCTCGTTCGTCGAGCCCAGCGGGGAAAGGGCAAAGGCAGAAGGGGGGTCGTCAGTAAGGCGGCCGGTCAGACCTCGGGCCCCGTGAGGGCACTCTCCTTCCCAAGTGTAGGCGCCATCCGTTTACGAGTCCTGTTTTGTCAGAACCGCGCCTTTTGACTGCGGGACCTGTCGGGCCGATGTAAGCGGTGTTTCACGTGCCGCCGCCATCTCTACGGAGCGCCGCCTATGATGCGCACGGCTCGAGGGCCGACCCTCGGAACCTGCGCCTCTTTCTTTGGGATCTTCTCTGTACGGGCGTCCTGACCTCGGCCGAGGTGGACCCCTCCTGGGTGGACACCTGGCGGGGTGGCAGGAGATCGCTTGGCTTCGACCGAGGTGGACCCATCTCCGGGGGCCACCTGGCGAAGGAGCGAAGGATCGGCCGACCTCGGCCTAGGTGGACCCCTCCCGGGTGGACACCTGGTGAGGTGGCCAGAGGTCGCCTGGCTTCGGCCGAGGTGGACCCGTCTTCGGGGGCCACCTGGCGAAGGAGCGAAGGATCGGCCGACCTCGGCCTAGGTGGACCCCTCCCGGGTGGACACCTGGTGAGGTGGCAGAGGTCGCCTGGCTTCGGCCGAGGTGGACCCGTCTCCGGGGGCCACCTGGCGAAGGAGCGAAGGATCGGCCGACCTCGGCCTAGGTGGACCCCTCCCGGGTGGACACCTGGCGAGGTGGCAGAGGTCGCCTGGCTTCGGCCGAGGTGGACCCATCTCCTGGGGCCACCTGGCAAAGGAGCGAAGGATCGGCCGACCTCGGCCTAGGTGGACCCCTCCCGGGTGGACACCTGGCGAGGTGGCAAGAGGAGCCCCGAACCGAGCTCGACTTCGGTGAGGGCGGTATTGTCTCGGGAAGTCGTCTGGCGAAGTATCCTTGCCGAGCTCGATCTTGGCAATGTAGCGCTGACTCGGCCGAAGAAAGCTCCACCACGTGGCTCAACCATATCTGACGGTATCTGAGACCGGCCACGTCATCGTTACGGCCGTAACAGTTGCCCCCCAGCCCACCGTTCCGTTGGGGCATCGTAGAACGGAACGTCGGGATTAAATACAGATATGACGTGGGGAGGCGAAGATCTTGCATCATAATTGCCATGATCCTCATCACCGCTTCTCGATGCGCCCGTAGCCCTATAGGAAGCCGCCACGCGTCGCCCTACTTGCCCACAATAAATGCGTCGCTTCGAGGCAGAGGCCGTTACCCTGCTAACGAGGCGTCTGTGTCGGGCGTGCGTCCACGCGGCGATCATCCAGTGGCTCGGGGCGGAATGACGGGTACGGTTGCTGTCGACTGAGTTTGAAAAGGAGGGGACTTTCCAGAATGAGGCCTTTCCCCTTGCTTCGTGGGCGGTTTGCTGCAGACTAACTTCCGTTGCCCCGCATTCGCTTGGCATATTTTCGGTGAGTGCCTTCATCCTTCTCTCTAGTTCCCCTCTCCCCTTTCTTCTCTGAATCCTTGTTCTCTTCTTTGCCATGGCGCGTCGTCGCTATGTTTCTTCTAATCCGGACGAGGCCAGTCCGTCCCGGCCGAGGACTCCATCTTCTTCCTCCTCAGAGGAGGAAACGATTCCAGAGGAGATCCGCAGGCGTCTGCAACCTGGGGGTGTCACCATCGACATCCCTAGGGGGGTCCGGTCTCCTCCGATTGCTTCCACTCTTCCTCTTCTTTCTGTTCCTGCTCCGCCTCTTCTTCCCACCGGTCCCTCCGGTCATGCTTCCACCATGACCGAGGGCGATCTTTCTTCGCTCCGGGAGGCCTACGGCATCCCGGGATCAATCCGTCTATTCGTTCCGCGGCCCGGGGAACGCGTCACCATGAGTGGCCCCGGCCGCATAGCCTTCTACAAAGACCTTCTCCTCGGGGATCTTCGATTTCCTCTGCACCCCTTCTTCCTCTCTTTTCTTAGCCATTTCCGACTTGTTCCGGCCCAGTTGGCTCCCAATGCCATCCGGGTCATCTTCTCTTTCATAGTTTTTTGTCACTTTCACGAGTTCGTTGCCCGTTTCTCCCTCTTCAGGGCCATGTTCACCCTGAAGAGGTACTCCACCGATGATGGCTGGTGGTACATTTCGCCCTGGCCCAGGTGTCTCCGGTTCGACCTCCCTTCTTCTATCAAGGGCTGGAAGAGCCGGTTTTTCTTTGCCTCGGTCGAAGATGTCGACTGGGCCTAGAGTGAACCGGACCGGTCTCCGAACCGGAACTCCCAGGTCGAGTCGGCGGACCAGGAGGCCTACTCCCTGCTCCTGAGCGACGTGGTCCCGGTGCTCGAGGTTCTGCTCTCAGAGCAGAATCTTTTTGAGGCCGGGATCAGTCCCATCCGTGAGTCAGGTGAGATTCGGTCCTCCCTTGACTCTTGCATACTTTCTCCTTTATAACCGAGTTGGCTGACCTTCTACTCCTTTGCGTTGCAGGCATGAAGTTCTCGCTGGAGAGCCTCCTGGAGGGCGCTGCCCAAAGAGACGTCCCCGAGGTAGATGAGCCCGCGGCCAAGAGGGCTCGCACCGAGGTGAGCCAGGAGGTTGCGTCGGCGACTGCGCTTAGCCCAGCGGCCACTGCTCCCCCGCCTAGGCTGCCTCGGGGCGGGGCCGTTGATTCCTCGGCTGCCAGATCCGGCGGTGCCGCCGTCGAGGGGGCTCCACCGCCCGAAGCTCCGTCCAGCGCCGGCCCTATCATCGCCGCGGCTCCGACGGCGCAGTCCATGTCCTCTGCCGGCCCGTCGACTGCGATTCCTGCTAGAGGGACAGCCGCCGCAGGAGCCGACCTGACGGCTTCGCCACCGGTGATCACCCACCGGTGTTCAGTCATCCGCGACAAAGGGCTCGCGGAGAAGGTGATGGAGTACGCCTCCACAGCCCAGGACCGTCGAGCTCGGGGCGGCCGGGACATGCTGACGCTCTGCTCGGGATCCTCCCGCAGCTCTTTACAGTAAGCCCGAACTTACCTTCTTCTGTCTTTCGTGACCTCGGGTAGTCTTTTTTCTAACCCGGCTACTTTGCTTGTGCAGATTGGGAATGACGTTCTCCTACTAAGGAACTTCCTCGTAGGGAACGCAAAGAGGGATGCCGAGAAGGAGAAGAAGCTCGGCAAGCTTGCGGCCGACGTCAAGGACCTCATGAAAAAGGGGGTCGAGCTGCGGGCAAGCAATCAAGCCCTCCAAACCGACCTAGCGCGCGCCGAGGGGCGGAACAAGGAGCTGGAGTCTTCTCTGTCAGAGGAGAGGGTCTCCCACCAGCGTCGCGCGGAGGAGGACACAGCGGAGAGGGCTCGTCTTCAGGCCCACTCCCAGTGGCTGGAGCGCCAGCTGGAGGAGGCCAGGCGAGATGCAAACGCGCGAAGGAGCGGAGTGCGTACGTCAACGGACTCCTGG
Source organism: Areca catechu (assembly GCA_021397845.1). Taxonomy (NCBI): domain Eukaryota; kingdom Viridiplantae; phylum Streptophyta; class Magnoliopsida; order Arecales; family Arecaceae; genus Areca; species Areca catechu. Next base: position 122,199,668 of record CM038043.1, read on the forward strand.
AGGCTGCAAAGCGGGAGGCGCAGGAGGCCGTCCCGATGTTCCAGGCTTCCGACGAGTACACGTCGGAGGTCCGGGAGGCCACCGTGGACTCCTTTCTGAAGGGGTTCCGGATGTGCCGGGAGAAGGTAGGGGCCTTCTACCCCGAGCTTGACCTCGGTGGGGTGGTGCTCGGAGGTAGGAGGCAAGGACCTGAGAGCAGAGCCTCCGGTGCGGCCGGCGCCACGCCTGCGGCCCCGGCGACTGACGAAGCCGTGGCTCCGGAGCAGCCGCCTGAGCCGGCCGCCGCTGAAGGCGACGATGCGGAGCGCGCAACCCAGGCGGAGGGCTCCGACCCTGCACCAAACTGAGCCGCCATCTTCTCACCTCCTCCGTTGTCGTAGTTGTATTCCTTCTTCTTTTTTTTTTTGGGACTCCCGGCCTGTCGGGATTCCCAGTTTGTACTCCTTGGATCAATGAAAGTTTGATTTGACTAAGTCTCGAGCTCACTTCCTTCCCCACTCTCCCATCTCCTCTTTTTCTTTCTTGAGATGTTGATGTGGAGTGCCGAAACGAACGTGGACCTGGTCCCGTCCGTCGCTCAAGTCGAAAGTTGGGACATTCCGGACCACGCGGCATCAGAGTAGGTCTTGAGCGGGTCCGGCCTTGGGATTGCCTTTATGCTCGCGTGGGCGAAGTGATTTCTGCCCCGCCTTCCAGGTCAAAGCCCGGGACCTCCGGACTGAACCCCGGGGGCCGCAGGCTTTCTCAAGCCTTCGCGGCTTGCCAGGCTGTTCTCCGGGCTTGCATGGGCGAACTGGGTTCTGTCCCACCTTCCAGACCGAAGCCCAGGATCTCTGGACTGAACCCCTGGGCCGCAGGCTTTCTCAAGCCTTGCACGGCTTGCCAAGCTGTTCTCCGGGCTTGATGGGCGAACTGGGTTCTGTCCCACCTTCCAGGCCGAAGCCCAGGATCTCCGGACTGAACCCCGGGGCCGCAAGCTTTCTCAAGCCTTGCGCGGCTTGCCGAGCTGTTCTCCGGGCTTGCATGGGCGAACTGGGTTCTGTCCCACCTTCCAGGCCGAAGCCCAGGATCTCCGGACTGAACCCCGGGGCCGCAGGCTTTCTCAAGCCTTGTGCCGCTTGCCGAGCTGTTTCTCCGGGCTTGCGTGGGTGAACTGGGTTCTGTCCCACCTTCCAGGCCGAAGCCCAGGATCTCCGGACTGAACCCCGGGGCCGCAGGCTTTCTCAAGCCTTGCGTGGCTTGCCGAGCTGTTCTCCGGGCTTGCGTGGGTGAACTGGGTTCTGTCCCACCTTCCAGGCCGAAGCCCAGGTCTCCCGCTTCCTTCGCCGTCGGCCATGATCGGACGTGCCGAACTCAGGGCCATGCACCGGTTTTCCTACAAAGTGAGAAGAGAGCGTTTGAAGCAAGGAAACTTTATTGCAGGAGTGGGGAACCTTACATTACTGATAATACATTCTTAGGTTCGAGGCGTTCCACGTCCGAGAGAACCTGGCACCTCCCAACTCCTCCAGGTAGTAGGCGCCGTGGGGGAGGGCTTCTGCTACCCGGTATGGGCCCTCCCAGTTGGGTGAGGCTTGCCGCATTCCCGTGGCTGAGAAGCTTCAGCGCGCCGAAGGACCAGATCTCCGGGACGAAAAAACTTCGACCGCACTCGGGAGTTGTAATACCTGGCCACACGCTACCTATACGTCGCCATCCGAACTCGGGCCTTGTCCCTCGTCTCCTCAAGAAGGTCAAGGTTGAGCATCATCCTAGCGGGGTTTTCTTTCTCGTCATATTGCTCTACACGCAGCGTAGGTAGGCTGAGCTCGATCGGGATGACCGCCTTGGCTCCGAAGATGAGGTTGAACGGGGTCTCGTCGGTAGCCGTCCTCGGGGCGGTGTGGTATGCCCAAAGGATGCTGGGGAGCTCCTCGGCCCATCTGCCTTTGGCCTGGTCCAGCCGCGTGCGGAGGCCCTGCAAAATGGTCCTGTTCGTGACTTCGGACCCTCTCCATTGGTCTGGGGATGTGCCACCGAGGTGAAGCGGTGCCTGATGCCGAGGTCGCCGCAGAACTCTTCGAACTCCCGGTAGTCGAACTGGCGCCCGTTGTCAGTAACCACGGTGTGGAGGAGGCCGAAGCGGCAAACGATTGACTTCCAAAAGAACTTGGCGACGTTCGCTTCAGTGATCCGTGCCAAGGGTTCGGCCTCGGCCCACTTCGTGAAGTAGTCGATGGCCACTATCAAGAACTTTCGCTGTCCAGACACCGGCGGGAATGGGCCCAGAAGGTCCATCCCCCACTGGGCGAATGGCCAGGGAGCTGAAAGCTGGGAGATTGGGTTGGAGGGCTGCCGTTGCACCGTGGCGTGACGCTGGCACCGATCGCACTTTTTCACGAAGTCAGCGGCGTCTTCCTTCATCGTCTCCCAGAAGTAGCCCTGACGAAGGGCCTTGTAAGCCAATGCTCTGCCCCCCACGTGGTTCCCGCAGATGCCTTTGTGAATCTCCTGGAGCACGAGCTTGGCTTCCGCGGGTCCTACACACTTGAGGAGGGGGTAGGAGTAGGATCTTCGGTATAATTGCCCATCCATCAGAACGAACCGCATGGCTTTCTTTCTGATAAGGCGAGCCGCCTCGCGGTCCTCCGGCAGGGTGCCACTGGTGATGTATTCGGCGTACTTGTCCATCCAGCTGGGTTCATGGCTGACCTGATGGACCTCCACCGGGGCCTCGAGGCATGGGATCTCAAGGCGCTCCACATGAGCGCGGCCCAGCATCGAGTCCGGCAGGGTCGCCAGCCGGGAGAGAGTATCCGCACGGGCATTCTCCCTGCGGGGGATGTGGAAGATGTTAAAGCGCCGGAATCTGGACGCGCCCGCCTTGACGAGCTCCAAGTATTTTGCCATTTGGGGGTCATGCGCGGCATACTCCCCGGAGACCTGTCCCGCCACGAGCTAGGAATCAGTGAAAGCTTTGAGGTTGGTTACGCCTAGCTCGCGGGAAACCCTCAGCCTGGCAAGAAGTGCCTCGTACTCCGCCTGATTATTGGTCGCGGGGAATTGGAAACGGAGCGCGCATTCGGCGACGACCCCGTCGCTGTTGGCAAGGATGAGTCCGGCTCCGCTCCCATCGGAGTTCGAGGCTCCATCCACATGGAGGATCCAGGCATCCTCTCTGGGCTCATCGGGGCCCGTCTTCAGCGGCTGGCCTGAGGGGCCTTCCTCGGGCTCCTTGCCCAAGCCTGCGCATTCGACCAAGAAGTCGGCCAGCACCTGCGCCTTCATGGCCGACTTGGCCTGTACGCGATGTCGAACTCGCTGAGCTTCAGTGCCCACTTTGCCAATCGTCCCGAAGTATCGGGTCGGCTGAGCACCGCTTTCAGCGGTTGATCAGTCAGGACAGCGATGGGATGCGCTTGGAAATAGGGCCTGAGATGCTGGGCAGACACTATTAGTGCAAAAATGAGTTTCTCGGGCCAAGAATACCTGAGCTCCGTGTCGCGGAGAAGTTTGCTGGTATAGTACACCGGCGGCCGCTGGACTCCTTGGTCATCGGTCCGAACCAGGACCGAGCTGACGGCTTCCGGGGTGACCGCCAGGTAGAGGATGAGTTCCTCCCCCTCCTCGGGCTGGACAGCAACGGTGGCGATGCGAGCATCTTCTTCAGCTCTTCGAAGGCCTTCTGGCATTCCTCGGTCCAAGCGAAGTCGTTCATCTTTTTCAGCACCTTGAAAAAGGGACGGCAGCGATCTGCCGACCTGGAGATAAAGCGGCTGAGGGCCGCAACTCGGCCGGTGAGTTGCTGCACTTGCTTCTTGGAGGCGGGCTACTCCATGTCCAGGATGGCCTGGACCTTCTCCGGGTTGGCCTCAATTCCTCTTTGGGTCACCATGAATCCTAGGAACTTCCCGGCGGAGATGCCGAAGGCGCACTTCACCGGGTTCAGCTTCATCTGATGATGTCGGAGGTTGCCGAATGTCTCCGCCAAGTCAGCTACGTGGTCCGAATCGGGTTTGCTCATTACCAGCATGTCGTCCACGTACACCTGCATGTTGCGGCCGATCTGGTCCTTGAAAATCCTGTTGACCAGAAGCTGGTACGTGGCTCCAGCATTCTTGAGACCGAACGGCATCATCCTGTAGCAAAAGGTTCCGCGATCGGTTATGAAGGCGGTATGCTCTTCGTCCTCCGGGCTCATTCGGATCTGGTTGTATCCGGAGAAGGCATCCATGAATGACAGGAGGCGATGTCCCGAGTGGTGTCGACCAGCTGGTCGATCTTTGGAAGAGGGAAGCTGTCCTTCGGGCAAGCTCGATTGAGGTCGGTGTAGTCCACACAGATCCTCCACTTACCACTACTTTTTCTTACCATGACCACGTTCGCTAGCCAGCTGGGATACCGGACTTCCCGCACAAAGCCGGCGGCGAAGAGTTTCTCCGTCTCCTTATTGATGGCCTTCTGTCTTTCCATGGCGAAGCTCCTCTTCTTCTGGCGGACCGGGCGGCAGCTTGGGTCCACGTTCAACCTGTGTGTGATGACCTCGGGCGGAATGCCCGGCATGTCGGCCGTCGACCAGGCGAACACATCTGCGTTCGTGCGGAGGAACTCCAGCAGGCGGGTCCGTTCCTCATCAGGAAGTTGGGCCCCGACCTGCACCGTCTTCAATGGGTCGGAACTGAGGGGATAAGTCAACAGGCGTTCTACGGGCCCTCCCCTGGGTTCCTTCTCCCTTAGGTCGAGGTCGTCGACATCAGGGGCGAGCTCCGCGCCCCGGGCGCCCGGGATCGTCTGGAGGCAAAGCGGGACCGGCTGGGTCGTCCCCTTCATCTCCCCGAGCCCGGAAGGCGTGGGGAACTGCACCAACAACAACCTTTTCGTGGAGATCACGGCGTCCAGTTGGTTGAGCCCGGGACGCCCGAGAATGGCGTTGTAAGGCGAAGGGAGCCTGACGACGGTAAATGTCATCAGGACGGTCGTCTGCCGAGGTGGGGATCCGGCGGTGACCGGGAGAGTGATCTCCCCTTCGACCCCCACGGAATCCCCTGTAAAACCTACCAGGGGGGTATGTACCGGTCTAAGCTGACCGTGGGACAAATTCATCCGAGAGAAAGCATCGTAAAAAAGTACGTCAGCTGAGCTTCCACTATCCACCATGATTGTACAGGATGCTTCGTGATGGTCATCTCGACCACCACGGCATCGTTGTTTACATTATCATTATCCTTCCCCTCCTCGGGAGGGATTACATTCTCTGGGTTTTCGACTTCCCGGGCTCTCTTCGTCGCTCGTCCGACCCCGCGTGAGATCATACCCACGGGCTTCTCCGTTGGGCGGTTATCGATTGCAGGAACTGGCGGTAAGGTCGCGAGCGGCTGCCCCTCCGAGGGGACCTCGTTCCTGATGAACTTCCTGAGGTAGCCCCTCTTAATCAGCTCCTCGATCTCCTGCTTCAGGTTGCGACACTCCTCCGTGTCATGACCGTGCTCGCGGTGGAACTGGCAGTACTTCGATTTGTCCCGGATGGCCCTCGGGTTCTGAGGAGGAGGTCGGCGGAGGTAGCGCTCGCCCTCGATTTCCATGAGGATCTTCGTCTGAGGTGCGAGGAGAGGGGTGAGCCTCCGCTCCGGAGTGGCCTTGCCCCTCGGCCTTGGATTCGGGCGAGGGTCGGTAGATGGCCCGGGCTTCCGAGCTCTCCCGGGGTACTCTCGGGGGTGGCCTCTTTAGAGTCTTCCTGTCCAACTCTCGACGGGTGCGGTCGGCCTCCTCCGCCTGGATGTACTTGTGGGCATGGAGGAGGAGCTCGGAGTATGTCCTGGGCGGCTTCTTATCCAGGGAGTAGGTCAGGCGGGACGTCTTGAGCCCGCGCTTCAAAGCCAGCATGGCGACGGGCTTATCCAGGCTGTAGATTTCCAGGGCTGCGATCTTGAACCGGGTGATGTAGTCCCGGAGCAGCTCCTGGTCCTGCTGGCGGATGGAGAAGAGGCTGTCCACCTCTCTCGGCACCTTTCGACAAGCATCGAAGTGCGCCACAAACTTTCCTTCCAGCTGGTGGAAGGAACAAATGGATCCGGGCTCGAGACGGGTGAACCAGACTCGAGCGGCCTTCCAGAGGGTGGCCGGAAGGCGATGCACAAAAGAGCGTCGGTGGCCCCCGGACTCTCATGAGAGCTTTGTAGCTCTCCAGATGGTCCAGAGGGTCGGTGGTCCCGTCGTAGGGATCCACCTGTGGCATGCGGAACCGTTTTGGGATCGGCTCCGCCTGGATTTCTTCAGAGAAGGGGGGACGGGAGTCGTAGCCCGCCGGGTCTGCCGACGAGTTCTGCAGGTCGGCAAATCGGCGGGCGAACTCCGCTAGCTTGCGCTCGTGCTCCTCCAGGCGCCTCTCGGCCTGGCGCCTGATGGCTTCGTCGATGGAGTCTTCCACCGAGGCCGCCGGTGAAGGGGGCGCCGATCGGTCTCGGCGCGAAGTCAGGCCTCGGCGTCGCTTGCTGCGATGCATCGTTTCGGCTTCACCGACCGGGGATCGACTCTCGTGATCCTCCGAACTGGAGTATTTCTTTTTGCGGGAGCTTGGTGGCTCCCGTGGGGGTTGGAGACTGCCCTCGGGTGGGATGGCCTGCCCTGGATGGAGCGCAGGCTCCCACGCTGTCCCGCAGCTCGGGCCGCGGGGGTCCCTGGGTGCGGCTGCATGGCCAGGGACCGCTGCTGATGCTGGAGCTGCCGAACCACCGAGGTCAAGGTCTGCAGCTGTTGGATGACGGCCGCAAGGGGCCCGTCTGTTGAGGTCGGCTGTGGTGGAAGAGGAGGGGGAGCTGGAAGCTCCCTCTCCGGGCTGTGGGCCCCTTGAGGAAAGGGAACCTCCCCCACACGGCTGGTGGACGCCTCGCACCCACGAGTGACCACCATTGTCAGAGAGCGCGACACCTGCAGAAAGCTGGCTCCCGCTAGGGGGTGTTGTCCTGCCCCCCTTCCTGGCGTGCCAATCTGTTGCCGTTCCCGCCGCCGCACCCGTGCCTCGGATCCGTCAATCCTACCGGACCGCCTGGCTCCTGGCGGCTCCTGGCTGGAGCGAACCTGCAAGAGGAGAGGGTCAGAAGACCCTGGCCGGGGATCCCGGTGAGGGAGCTCCGACGGTCAAGTTAGTAGACAGCGAGAAGGAACAGATTCTCCAAGGCGGGCCCCCGAAGGAGTCCCAGACTCAGAGAATTTACTAGCAAGAAAGGTGCTATAGGGACCAGAAACTCGGCCGGGCCTCCTTGCCGAGCTCATGCCAAGCGATCCCCGCTTGGGACCTTGGATCTCATTCTCGGAGCGGGGCTTTTGGCCACTGTTTCTCGTTTGTCCCCAGCTTCATCAGCCTACCTTGTCGTCCCCAGCTTCCTTCCTTTTATCTCCTCCCGCTGTTCGCCTGTCTTCTCCTCCTGGGAGGCTCCCCTTTCCATCCTTTTCTCTCTCCCCTTTTGGTGTTGAGGGCCAGGCGGCTTCCCGACCTCGTTCGCCCAGCCCAGCGTGGAAAGGGCAAAGGCAGAAGGGGGGTGGCGTCAGTAAGGCGGCCGGTCAGACCTCGGGCCCCGTGAGGGCACTCTCCTTCCCAAGTGTAGGCGCCATCCATTTACGGGCCCTGTTTTGTCAGAACCGCGCCTTTCGACTGCGAGACCTGTTGGACTGATGTAAGCGGTGTTTCGCGTGCCGCAGCCATCTGTACGGAGCGCCGCCTATGATGCACACGGCTCGAGGGCCGACCTCGGAACCTGCATCTCTTTCTTTGGGATCTTCTCTGTACGGGCGTCCTGACCTCGGCCGAGGTGGACCCCTCCTGGGTGGACACCTGGCGGGGTGGCAGGAGATCGCCTGGCTTCGACTGAGGTGGACCCATCTCCGGGGGCCACCTGGCGAAGGAGCGAAGGATCGGCCGACCTCGGCCTAGGTGGACCCCTCCCGGGTGGACACCTGGCGAGGTGGCAGAGGTCGCCTGGCTTCGACCGAGGTGGACCCATCTCCGGGGGCTACCTGGCGAAGGAGCGAAGGATCGGCCGACCTCGGCCTAGGTGGACCCCTCCCGGGTGGACACCTGGCGAGGTGGCAGAGGTCACCTGGCTTCGGCCGAGGTGGACCCGTCTCCGGGGGCCACCTGGTGAAGGAGCGAAGGATCGGCCGACCTCGGCCTAGGTGGACCCCTCCCGGGTGGACACCTGACGAGGTGGCAGAGATCGCCTGGCTTCGGCCGAGGTGGACCCGTCTCCGGGGGCCACCTGGCGAAGGAGCGAAGGATCGGCCGACCTCGGCCTAGGTGGACCCCTCCCGGGTGGACACCTGGCGAGGTGGCAGGAGGAGCCCCGAACCGAGCTCGACTTCGGTGAGGACGGTATTGTCTCGGGAAGTCATCTGGCGAAGTATCCTTGCCGAGCTCGATCTTGGCAACGTAGCGCTGACTCGGCCGAAGAAAGCTCCACGTGGCTCGACCATATCTGACGGTATCTGAGCCCGGCCACGTCATCGTTACGGCCGTAACAGGTAGCCTTCTTAATTAATGAACCAATTTTTATTCGAGGATGAGTAAGATTTAAGTTGGGGAGAGTGATAAGTGCATAAAAATTAATGAAAAATGCATTAACTTATTAATTAAATTTATTTTATTTAATTAAAATTAATATTTTTATGCATTGTTTTAACAAAAGAGCCTTGCCAACGTGAAGAGCATGATTTTAGGAGTTCAACAGTGCAAATGGTGAGCAAATCGAACTTCAATTGAGCTGGAAAAAAAATTTAAAAGGGATTATTCATGAATTTGCACAACTTTTAAAGCTTTGGTTCACAGTGAGCCAGCTTACTGGTTCACGAAAGCTTCAACCGGTCCATATCCTCCATTGCAGCTGGTCCACGACTCCTGCCCGTGGACCATAGGCCAAATTGAGTGTCATTCTCACCGGGAAACATGCCAGAGATGATCTCTTCACCACCGGGACCCCTCTTGCCGATCGGAGAAGCCCGTAATCACCGAAAAATCCCAGAAATTGCTGGAGTTTCCAAATGGCCAGTCTTCATCCTTTTGGATCAGTCACCTCCCTGTTTGCTGTCAAAGTCTCCATCGTTTGCCGAAGCTGCTGCACCTCTTCTCCTTGCTGCCGTCGCTTATCATCGTCCGTCCCATCTTCCCGTAGCCGTGACCATCTTCTTCCCTTCACCGAGTAAGCCCGGGAACATGGCCGGAAGAAGCCCCTGTTTAAGAGCCGAACCATCCAAGCTCTTTGTTAGTCCTCTGTTGGGATATCCCTGTTCAACTATGAACCGAACGCTAGTTCGGCTGGCCGGAGCCCTTTTCTCTGGACTACGGACTTCGGACCAGGGAATGCCCAGGCTAACAGTAGGCGGCCCAAGGCTTCTCACCGGTCCACAACATCCGAAGGACAGAACTTCGGATGACGTCTTTGGCTCTGACCGAAGACCAAGTTTCTCATCGACTTTCGAAGACATGCTCTTCGATCCTTGCTGTAGACACGATCTCCGGCCCCAGGGCAAACACCAAGTCTTCGGCCCATGCAAGGGGAAACCCGAAGATGGGACCACAATCTAGCCCAATAGGCAACTATAACCAACTGTTACAATCGACACTCTACATGCCACGATCATGGCGTGCAACTCCAGCTACCACGCCTCCGGTCTGGCTGGAACCGCTCAATGACAATCCACGATCGCCAATCATGGGGAGAAATTGACTCCCCATAATCATCGAAAAAAGAGCGGGCCACAGGCCGTAGGCCTCCCCTTAAATAGTGGTAAGAGGATGGCTCGAGGAGGCACGCAATCGCATACTCATACACTCATGCATATTCTAAGAGCCTTTTCCTCATACTCTCGACACTCTTCCCCATTCATGCTGGGATCCACCCCTGACTTAGGCATCGGAGTGTCCCCCGCCGGAACAACTCTGGCAAGGGACCTATTTTGTAGGTTAACCAGGGAGCGGTCCTACGGTGCAACAGCTCTGACCGGCCGATACAGGGACTCCACACCAATAAATTGGCATGCCAGGAAGGGGACAACAGCACTCCTTAGGCTCCCTCCTAGACAAGGGGAAGTAAGAGGTTCCTGATGGCGAGAGAAAAGACTAAGATAGCTTCTACAAGTCGAAGTCGTGCTCCATCCCAAGGGGGTGCGCCCCCGGGGGAGAACGACGTCCCACCTCACATAATTGTTGTAGGACTACAGCAGTTTGAAGCCCTTGTGAACCAGGTCACCAACCTCACAGCCATGGTTCAGGACTTCCAGAACAGAGTTTTTCCGGTGGGAAACCCATCGGCCGCCTCCAAACATAGCTCTCAGTCCTGAAGGAAAAGAGCCCCACGGGAGGATCCTACACATCCCTCCCCCCATTGTCGGCCCTCTCCCAAAGGCCAAACTTCGAGATTGCCTAGGTCTACCGATTCCCCGCAGAAAGGAAAAAGGCCAAGGCAAACTCCGTCACCCTCCTCCGAAGCTCCACCTTCATGGAGAGAGCGCCGAAGCAGACTCCCGATTACGATCAGCGATGGTGAAAGCGCGGGAACAGAGAATGCGGGATCTGAAGTATCCTGATGATTTGATTATGGGTGATCTACACCCACCCTACATCGACTGTATTATGGCCGAAGTTATTCCTCGGCACTTCAAGGTTTTCCAGATGGAATCCTATGACGGCACCTCCAATCCCCTCGACCACTTGGGCAGTTTCAAGGCCCATATGATGATCCAAGGAGCTTCGGACGTGATGTACTGCCTCGCGTTCCTGGCTACCTTGAAGAAAGCTGCTCGGATGTAGTACTCAAGCCTGTCCCTAGGTACCATCGATTCTTTTCCGAGTTAGAAAAATTGTTTGTCTTGCATTTCAGGACCTGCCGCAAGACTCCACGGAATATGGACACACTATTCCTCCTTCACCATAATGAAGGAGAAAGCCTGCAAGACTACATCTCTAGGTTTATTGCGGTCACACTTGAGATCCCCGATCTCAATGAACACAGCCATGTCTGCGCTGAAGAAGGGGCTTTGCACCTCCAGGCTTACCTTTTCCCTGGATAAGAAGTTCCCTAAAAGCTATGCTGAGCTCTTGTCAAGGGCTTAGAAATATGCCAATGCTGAAGAGCAGGCGACTAATTGACAACTAATCGAAGGGAAACCCCTTTCAAAAAAGAAGAATAATAGGGGACAAGGTCCCCCAACTTCCAATAACAATGGTGGCAGATATAAAGACCGCCAAAAAAGTCCTCCCAGGCCTAGAGCATCATGGGGAAGATTCGGCTCCTACACCCCCCTCAACCTCCCTCGAGAGAAGATCCTCATGGAGATAGAGAAAGAAAATTATCTCCAACGGCCCCGTACCATGAAGGCCTCCTCTTCCATAGGAATAGGAACAAATACTACCGATTCCACCGGGACCACGGCCACAACACTGAAGAGTGCATCCAGTTGAAGGATGCGATTGAGGATCTTATCAAGAGAGGGTATTTAGGGCGGTACATCGGTCACCAAAGACCTCGGTCGGAAGCAACTATTCCCCAGCCACCTCCCGAAGTGGCCAAACTGGCAAATCAAAGGCCCACCAACGGGGGTGTAGGGATGATACACCGACCCACCAACTGGAGAATGGATGAGGACGATGCCCCAAAACAACTTAAGGACAACAACACTATCCTCTTCTCCGATGATGACATTGCGGGAGTTCGGCTCCCACATGATGATCCCCTGTAATCTCAGTTATAATGGCCAATTATGCTGTACAGCGAATCCTTGTTGATAATCGAAGTTGACTGATATCTTGATTTACGATGCATTCTCTAAAATTTGTTTTCCTAGACATCAACTACGAAGATCCCCCATACCACTCACTAATTTTGGGGGCAATCAAGTTCATGCCGAGGGAGAGATAGTATTGCTTGTAACCTTGGCACTGAACCTCGACAAAAGACACTGCCGATCAACTTCATGATGGTCTGTATCCCCTCAGTATATAACATCATTCTGGGATGGCCCACCTTGAACAGGTTCCGAACCATGATCTTCTCTTATTATCTCCTGGTACGCTTCCCCACCAAGAACGGTGTCGAAGAAGTTAGAGGAGACCAGAGGATAGCACGACAGTGCCTGATGATCCAAGACAGGAATTTCAATGATTCAGAAACTTCGGATCAGGTAGATCCGAGGGATATAACCACAAGCCTTTGTGAACCCATGGAGAGGACTGTCGCTGTCCCTTTGACAAAGGAAGACCCCTCCAAAGTTGTATAGATCGGGAGTACACTCGATGAGGAAACCAGGACGGAGTTGATCCATTTCCTCAGAGACAATGTCGACATCTTCGCTTGGTCAACTTCGGATATGTCGGGAATTCCCGCCGAAGTAATCAATCACCGGCTGGAAGTTACCCCTGGGTACAAGCCGGGGTGGTAGAAGAAAAGGAGCATCGCTCCTGAAAGACGGCAAGCCATGGACGAAGAAGTTGGCATGCTCCTTAAAGCAAGGTTCATTTGAGAGGCCCACTACCCTGAGTGGTTGGCCAACATGGTAATGGTGAAGAAAACCAGCGATAAGTGGAGGATCTGCATCGATTATACAGACCTCAACAAGGCTTGCCCAAAAGATAGCTTCCCTCTTCCGAAAATTGATCAGCTGGTCGACGCTACTGCCGGCCACCAGTTGCTGAGCTTCATGGACGCTTTTTCTAGCTATAACCAAATCAGAATGGATCCATAGAATGAGGAGAAGACAGCTTTCATCACTGACAAAGGTCTCTACTGCTACAAGATGATGCCGTTCAGCCTCAAAACATCGAAGCAACATTTCAAAGACTGATCAACAAGGTATTCGAAAAGCAACTGGGAAGAAACATGGAGGCTTACATTGACGACATGATCATCAAAAGCCTCCTCTGGAAAGATCACATTCACGACTTAGAAGAATCATTCAGTGCTCTACGGCGCTATCGCATGAAGCTAAACCGGGAAGTGTGCCTTTAGGGTCACTTCGGGTAAGTTCTTGGGCTTCCTTGTCACCAAACGAGGGATTGAGGCAAACCCTGAGAAGATTCAAGCTCTAAGAGAAATGAGGCATCCCTCCTGCAAAAAGGAAGTCCAGTAGTTAACAGGGAGAATTACCTCCCTAAGCAGATTCATTTCTCGGCTGACCGAGAAATGCCTCCCATTCTTCAAGGTACCCTGGTAGTCAAAGTGCTTTGAATGGTTTGAAGACTGTCGCGCTGCCTTTGAGGAGTTGAAGAAGTACCTGGAAACCCCGTCACTACTCTCCAAACCATAAGAAGGCGAAGTTCTCTACCTATACCTCTCTGCTTCAGATGAAGCCATTAGTTCGGTCCTTGTCTGGAGAGATGAAGATGGATCCCACAAGCAGATCTACTATATCAGCAAGGTCCTGTATGATGCCGAAATATGATATGCAAGGATGCAAAAGCTGATCTACTCTTGGGTGATTGCGACGAAGAGACTGCGGCCGTATTTCCTTGCCCATGCTATTGTGGTGCTGACCGATCAGCCCCTCAAGGCCGTTCTCTGATCTCCGGACACCTCTGGAAGGATAGCCAAGTGGGCTATGAAGTTAAGTGAATTTGACATCAGTTTCCAACCCCGAGCAGCTATGAAGGCACAGGTGCTCTCCGATTTCTTGGCTAAGTGTACCTGGAAGTCCGAAGACGAAGCATCTTCGGTAGAAGATGAAGTCCCGAAGGAGACTAAGTCTGTCTGGGTGCTTCATGTGGAAAGAGCATCCAATGCTACTGGGTGCGGGGCTGGACTTATGCTGGCCGAACCTGATGGTCACACCATAGAATACGTACTCCGATTCTCCTTTCATGCTTCAAACAACCAGGCCGAATTGAAGCCTTGCTCACCGGACTTCGGATTGCCAAGAATTTGGAAGTTCAGCAACTCTGAACCTTCTCAGACTCCCAGTTGGTTGTAAATCAAGTTAACGAAGAGTACGTGGCCAAGGATCCAACCATGGTGCAGTACCTAGAGAAGGTACGTACCTAGAGAAGTTCAGCAACTCTGAACCTTCTCAGACTCCCAGCTGGTTGTAAATCAATTAACGAAGAGTATGCGGCCAAGGATCCAACCATGGTGTAGTACCTAGAGAAGGTACATGCTGTACCTAGAGAAGGTACAGCCTCTTAACTAGAACATTTTAAGATCATCCATGTCCCACGATCAGAGAATTTTCGGGCGGATGCATTGTCTCGATTGGCAACTACAGCATCGAAATCTCTCGGGCGCACCTTTGTTGAACATCTTGAAACTCCAAGCATAGTCAAAGAGGCTGTGGAGGTGTGCCAGATCAACGATAAGCCATGCTGGATGGATCCCATCATCAAGTTTCTAAATGAGGGAGAGCTACCAGAAGACAAGGCGGAGGCCAAGAAGATCTGCTGGATGGCATCTCAATACATCATCTTTGATGGAACCCTCTATAAGAGATCGTTCTCTCAGCCATTGCTAAAATGCCTGGGATCGACAGATATAGATTATGCCCTAAGAGAGGTCCATGAGGGTATATGCGGTGATCACCTAGGAGGCAGGTCTCTGGCATACAAGATCATTCGACAAGGGTATTACTGGCCCTCCATCCAGAAGGACTCGGCTGATTTTGTGCGAAAGTGCGATCAGTACCAGAGGTACCCCAATGTTCAAAGACAGCCTGCGAGTACTTGACCCAACTAGTAGCCCCATGGCCTTTCGCCCAGTGAGGAATGAGCATTCTTGGCCCATTCCTGCCGGCATCAGGGCAGAGGAAGTTTCTCCTTGTGGCCATCGACTACTTTACGAAGTGGATAGAAGCCGAACCACTGGCCCAGATCACGAAGGCAAGGTGGAGAATTTTGTAAAAAATTTTATCATATTCGGGTTCGGCATCCCACATGTCATAATCATGGACAACGAGAGACAGTTCGATAATTTGAAGTTCAAGGACTTCTGCTCTCGGTATCATGTCCAACATCGGCTGACTTTCGTTGCTCATCCACAGTCCAACGGAGAAGCCGAAGTCACTAACCGGACCTTCCTTCATGGTTTGAAGACAAGGTTGAACGCCGCCAAAGGGCTTTGGGTCGAAGAACTGACCTCCATTCTCTAGGCATACCAAACTACCTCGAGAACGGCCACCGTCGAGTCTCCGTTCAACGTGGCATACGATACCGAAGCTGTACTACCTATTGAAGTCTCCTTACAGTCCTTGAGAATTGACAACTACGAAGAGCCTGGGAACTCCGATCGTAGAAGGATTGATCCTGGACCTGCTACCAAGCACCAGACTCGAGGCCCAGATAAGGATGGCGGCGTACTAGCAAAAGGTTTCCAAATACTACAACTCAAGTGTGAAGGAGCAAACTTTCCGCACAAGGGACATGGTATTGAGAAGGGCAGAGGTATCCAGGCCAACAAAACAAGGTAAACTCTCGCCCAACTGGGAAGGCCCATATCAAGTCGAAGAAGTCATTCGACCAAGAGCATATCGACTCAAGACCCTGGAGGGGAAGACTAAATCTCGGCCATGGAATGTACAAAACCTTTGCAAATACTATCAATAAATGAGTTCCTAAATTTCCTGTACAAAGTTGATCAATCCTTCCCAACTCAGAACTGCTAGTTGCATCGACTGAACGACAACAACCTAAGTGATATGATCTAAAAAATTGGTCAACTGCACAAAGGAGAGTCTGATCAACTCACCTTATCGGTATGCCCGATGAGCACAACGGATGGCTTAACCAGGCCACCAAGAAGATCAAAGGTGCAGGATGGTTTTCGTAACCTACCCTACGATAAACCCGAAGACGCGCCGGGGCGGGCCTGAACAGCCTACCTTAATCATGACAGAAGCACACAGGGATGGTGTAAACACCTTACCCTACGGTAAATCCGAAAACGTGCCTAAAAGGATGATCACTGTCATCCTTTCTGTCGACAACAGACATTTTAAGAACGGTCCAACTGACCTCACTTCTTCCCTATGGACCGAAAATGGTCCAAGGAATCTACATTCCAGACAAAATATGATACAACATATTGCAAGAAATGCATGGAAAGAGAAAAAAAAAAGGATACTTCATTTCTTTTTTCGATTTGTTACAAAAAAAAAGGGACTCACAAAGAGAGACAAAAAAAAGAGGGAGTAACATTGGAAAAATGTGGGAAATTTTCAATAACCTTCCACCGGGTTTTTCCCGTACCGGTGGGGGGAGATCTGGAGGGATGACGAAAGGGCCCCGGGGTTCCCATCCGAACCAGAATCCGACCCCTCATTGGAGTCGGAATCAAATTCATGCTCGGGAAAGGGAACGGAGGGCTTGATGTTGTCCATGCCCTTCAAGTTATAAAACTTGAAGACCTTCCTCCTGCATTCCCGGAACCCCTGATGGAAGGAGTCCAGAGCTACCTCAGTGACTTCCTCCTTGAAGGAAGCAGATGCCCTGAAGTCCGAGACGACATTCGCCACCTCCCTCTTGGCCTCCTCTACCTCTGCGACTACCACTGTGACCTGGGCCCGGGCCTCCCTCAGTTAGGCCTCCAACAGGCAGACATTCTTCTCCAGACGGTCCACGAGAGGCTCATCGTCATCCCCCAGCCCTAAGAACTCCAGACTCCTCTTCCTCTTTGGATCAACAGCCCTTCTCTTTGCGGCTTGGCGGAGATCGGAAGTGCTGAACCTCATTTTCAAAGGGAAGGAGTCTACAAGGATGATGGCCCTTGATAGCAGAGGGCAAGGTCCTATTTATAGAGACCCTGCTCCCATGACCAACTATGGGGAGGCGTGCTCCATGTCCATTCCCAGCTGCATCAGAGAGCGCCCCACGTGTCCGGGCGATGCTTCGAGAACCAGAAGGCTGCTCGAGGGTCATTCCCGGGACAACAACTGCCGGTGCTTCGAATCCGGAAAAATTCTCATCGTGTGATGGCAACATTAATGGCTTCTTTTTGGAAAAAGGAGCTTGGCAGCACACAAGGCACAAGAAATCATGACTGTACGAGTACCAACGTGCCACGTGGATAACAAGAATTACGATCAAACTTCCCTAATCACCGCTTGACGGGGAGTTGACACCTGTCCGCCCCAACGGATAGATTTACTACCAAAAGGAAGGTGACACCAACCTGACCAATCATAGACGGTCTTCGGCAACAGAGTTCTAATATGTTCCGGGATTCATCTTCAT
Organism: Areca catechu; assembly: GCA_021397845.1. NCBI lineage: Eukaryota > Viridiplantae > Streptophyta > Magnoliopsida > Arecales > Arecaceae > Areca > Areca catechu. The sequence continues at coordinate 122,216,847 of CM038043.1, forward strand.
CAACTATCAACTAAACGGCCTTCGGCCATGACTGTTCGACCAAGCAGAAGAAAGAACGGTAAAACTAGTTCAAGCTACATATGAAACACAACATTGCATATACAAAGGGAGAAATTGTCATTTCAAGATTTGGAAAAGTTGTCATACAAAATCCATTGACAATAAAAGAGAAAAAGAAGAAAATACATCTAAAGCAACTTGGCAACTTGGATCACTTAATGTCAACGGGAGGAGACCCCACACCACATGACTGAAGCAACTTGTCAACCTGTGCTGAAAGGACCTCATCAATCTGGGCCGGGACCGAAGAACCTAAGGCTTGGACTCCCCCAGCCTAAACCTCCTCCTGAACCGGGATCGGAGGTGGGGTCAGCCCCAGATTTTCGACTGAGGCAGGGCCCCCTCACCCGGGTGTGGTGCCTCTTCGGCCTCTACCGCAGCTTCAGCCTCCTCTCCCTCCTCCTCCTCTTCTTCTTCGACTATGTTGAAGGGAGGAATACCGGAAAGGTCAAGGTAGGGGAAAGCCTCCCTTACCTTAGAAAGTCCATCATTGAAGCCATGCTGGTAGCCATACAAAGATGCTTCATCCACTTCCACTTGGAATTGTGAAGACTTCTTGAAGTCTGCCATAGCATCATCTACCCACTTCCTCAAAGACACGGACTCTCTCTTGGCTACTTTGGACTCCAGAATCGCCTCTTCGGCCCTCCTGGAAGCCTCCTCCGCCGCCTTGTTCAAGCTCTCTATCTTCTCCTGATTATCCATGACAACTTGCTCCAAGGAGTCAACTTGTTTTCTGCTCTTCCTCCACCCTGCCCCTTGCTCCGCCATGGTCAGATGGCCACTTTTCAGTTTGCCCTTCAGTTCGCGAACTTTGTCATTCACCCGGACAAGGCGGTCCTCCATAAACCGCCTCAACTCTTCAGCTACTTCCTTTGCGGCCCTGGTGGTATGTGTTGGGAATTGTGTCCCAAAGCCAATCGCTTGAGTTGTAGGCGGTTGTGCTGAGTATTGTATTCATTTTATGAATTAATAAAATATTATTTTTGGCAGATCATCACATATTGTATTTCCCTGAAATGAGCTCTTTCCATGTGATGAAGTTCTTAGGACTACACTGACTTCGATACAGAGAGGATGTATCGACTGGTCCTTAAACCCTGTTCACAACCGAAGGATATATTGTACTAGACGGCAATATATCAAGTATAGGTTGTTGCAGTTCACATCGTTTGGTTGTCCTCTTGACCAAATGAGTGTGGTGACACTGATGTGATCTGCAAGTGGGATATGTGATATCTCATTGAACGTGACTCCGTGCAGCCCCTTATCTGCCAAAGGGAAACTCACGTTTGGATATGGATATATGTGTCCCTCTGACCTGAGGTCATTACGGTAGCTTGTAAGCAACTCCCTGTGCTTTGGTGCCAGACTACCCGGATTTTTAATCCGGTGATGGAAGGTTTCTGGGTACAGGCAAGTATTTGTGGAGCAGTGATGGACCAAGATAGAATTGACCTGTCGAGACAGTTTGGATTGAATGTCTCGTAGTATCTCAATTTAGCAAATCCTCGACCGGGGTAGCCCTAGTGAAGAGTCACAGGGCCTGCGAGGTTGAGACACGTAGTCGACTGACTCAGTCTGGGTTGGCAGCCCAATATCAGTCGTCCTGAGCATTAGAGATCAAAGGGATGAATTATACGGTAACCATATGCTAGAGATTCGATAGTTTGCTCCTGCATCTTCGACCTATCTGGACACCGGGACCCAATGCTAGATGGTTTCCTGTGCTGGTACTGGAATTGTTACAGTGCTACCATTTAGGTTCGAACCTATGAGATCACACGCCACAGAGGATAACTCTCTGATCTGGATACGATTACGATTGAAAATTATCTCAGTTTTATGGTCACGATATTTATTGAGAACTCTTTTCCCTATCTTGCCCTTGTCTGCGTCAACCAAAAATTATTCCGGGCTGACCAGGACTGCGCTAGGATTTTTCTGAATCAGTTTTGAACTGATTCGGAGCTAGTTTCGGCCTCTAATTGGTTGTGAACCAATTGAACCCAATTTAATTGGGCTTGGACCGGTTCAATTAGATTGAACCGAAGGTTTTTTTTATTGGGATTGAACCAAATTTTATTTTGGACCGGTTTTCTTTTGAACCATTTTTTTTTCTCCCTTGTGACCGTGTTTACACGGTGCTTTCGCTGGATTTTTTCCAGCATCCGGTTGAAGGCCAATCGACCATGCATCTCTTCACCTCCCTCCCTCTTGTTTTAATTGCTGGTTTAATCACCTCTTTGTGGCTTGGTTAATGGATTTAACCATAGCCTCTTCGACTCCCAGCGTTATTCCTCCTCCTTGCAGCCTTTAAACCAATTCCAGCACTCCATTTTTTCTGCAGTGCTAAATCACCATGTGAGAGGCTAAAAACCGTGAGAGGTCTTCATCCTTGGAGAAATTCCATTACCTTTCCACCAGTGTTTTAGATGCCAGGGTTTTGGTGAGTGATTGGGAGAGAAAACAGCTTTTAATCCCTGATATTACTGGTGCTCAAATTGCTGGAAGAAGGAAGCTCTGTTTTGCTGAAAACAATTTCAGATCTGAGAGCTCTGTTACTTCCTCCCTCCCACCGTTCCAAGTCTTTCGGTGACTAGCATCGCCCGAGAGACGGATCAGTGCAAGCCCCTGGCGTGTCCCCCCTCTAGAGAGTGTTCGATTGAGCATTTGGGAGCCGGATCAACCTCCTTTGCTGCTGTCATTTTCTGTTCTATTTTTCAGGTTGCAGAATTTTGAAGAGAGGAAGAATCAATCCAAACGACGTTGGATAATCGATCCTTTTGTAGTCCCTTGAAGGAAGAACCAGCAGGAAGTTCTCTTGATTTTGGTGCTGGAAGTGAGACCAAAAGGTGGACCAATTTTCATTTTGGTTTGCTGCAGATTTTGAGGAAAAGAGAGCCCATTTCAACGTGCTGGAAGAAGAAGACAATATGAATAAAGTTATTCCTGTTATCCCAGCTATTCCAGCTTTATACCAAGGTTATTCCATGCAGGAATAAGGTATACTTTCTAGTTTTATTTTTCATGCATGCCTAGATCTAGGTTTATAATATTGTTTATAAATATTGCATGCCCTTGTACATGCCTAGTTTTGCCTATACATGCATCCGGAATTTGTTAGATCCTGTGCGGAGCAGGTAGTTTCCGTTGTGATTTTAATTTTTTTTTAAAATTCATACCTGCTCACTGCTTTTGCATGCTTAGCATAGGCACCTACAACCGTGCTTTATCTTTTAGTGGTATCAGAGCAAGGTTCCGTTGTAGCATTTCTTGAATGCATGTATAGTTGATTGAAATGTTTAATCTTTAGTATTGTAAATCATAAAGTATGATTTGAGAATACTTTTAAGAACCTAGTTGAGACCTTCTCACCATGACCGTTTGTTTTTGACACGATGCGGATCATCTGTGTTGGCCTCTTCAGAAGGATCCTTTAAGGAAATCTTGGAATTAAAATTGTTTTAATTCAAATACATGTTTGGCATGTCTGTTATTTTCTTTTGGGCTATGTAATGTTTATAAAAGGATAATCTAGATATGATGCATCTATGGATATGTAAAAGGGGTTTTACATGTTTTTTTAATTAAAATTGTTTTAATTAAAATTGATTGGCTTATATTCAAACAATTTTAAATTGTATGATTAATTAAATGATAAGTTTTTTAGGGTTTATGAAATCTAATGTCATTTGAATAAGCCAATTGGGTTAATTGGGTTAGCTGACTAGTTAGGTCCATAACAGGGTTAGACCTAAGTTTAGTTGAACCGGATAAAAAGAAGATTAAACAAAAGTTGTTTAAGGCCTTTCTTTAGAGCTATCTAATAGTTAGATTAGTTGATCCGTTCATCTAAAATGGATCCAATTAGTGGCTCTGAGGACGCCCGAGTCTTTAAGCTAGTCTAATCGAGTATGGTAAACCGACTGGTGTCGAGGTAGGTTTGGCATTGTGATCATGGCTGTATGAGGCTACCTCTTTCCTGGCCAACTTGGTTGGTGTCTAGGAAAGATGGTTAATGGTGGATACTCACCCATGATCTCACCTACCTGGCTAGTCGAGTCGACCAGAACTGATTGGAAAAGCTCAATGACTCGAGTTAACCCATGTCATCCAGGTTGATCGGTCTGACTGATCTTTAGGTGCCCATGGATCGTTTGTTGATTTATTTCAACCCTCCTGAAATCTAAATGATTCAGTGGGAGGTTGATCCATGTCCTTGTCTTTTCTTCTGTCACAACCAAAATTCCTCTAAAATTATTAGGTCCTTAAAAAGACCAAGTCAAAGAGTTGACAGTGTCTTAGCCTCCCATTAAGTTGGATAGAAATGTGTCCACTAGCTTGGTGTGCATCGGCAGTTCCATAGAACGGGTGTACATCCGGCGACTGGAATTTCTATCTGATCGATGATGGTTCAGTGCAACCTCCTTAACGGGACCAGGTGGGTCGGCCTTAGTCGGGCTTGGTTTTTAGTTAACTGGAAGCATTGGATTTGTCATTTTAATGGTTGGACCTAACCAGAGACCCGTAATAGGAGGCCCCTAGGCCGATTGGGGTGTTCTCTGAGGCAAAATAAAATACTAAAAATTATTTAGGAAAACAATTGGTTTACGAACCTACAATTAGGCTCGTATGGGTGAGCTGGCCATAGTCAGGCTCATGCGAGGCCTATTGGATTTCAGTACCCACTTGAAAAGATGTTTTTCATGGATTGGAGTTAGAGGCTACCAATCTGAAAAACTAGTGGGAGAGAAACCTTTAGACTAAAGTCCAAGTCTTTTGGTTAAATTATTAATTCAATACACTAATTTGGTCTTGTTTTCTTTTCAGATGTCTTCAAATTTATCGCTCCGGTCACTTCTCGATAACGAGAAGTTAAAGGGTCATAACTTCGATAGTTGGTATCCAAGATTAAGAATTGTTCTGGAGCATGAACGGATCCTATATATGATAACGGATCCGGCACCTGAAATCCCTCCCACTAATGCATGGAGTGCGGTCAGAGACGCTTATCTGAAGTGGGTCTCTGATCGGACTACTGTCCAGCGCATTATGTTAGCGATGATGAACGACGAGTTCAGTCGCAAATTCGAGAAGGCCCAACCTGATAAAATCCTTCAAAAGTTGAAAGAATCCTTCGGCACCCTGGATGATGTAGAACAGTACAAAGTGTCTTGTGCCATCTACAACTCCAAGATGCCGAATGGTGGTTCAGTTATTGATCATGTATCGTACATGATCGAGTTGATTGAAAAACTAGGCAAACTCGAATGTCCCTTACACGAGCAGCTCAGCAAGGATGCGATTCTGAATTCTCTTCCCTCCTCCTATCTTGATTTTCTCGATCATTACAGAATGAACAAGCCTGCAGTAAACTACCATGGTCTTTTGGGGTTGCTGCAGACTTTCGAGAAAGATCACCAACTGAATAAGGGGGTGGTGAATTTAGTGGGAGGAAGTAGAGGTCGTCGTCCCTTTCAGAAAGGGAAGAAGAAAATGAATAAAAAGGAAAAGAAGGTGCAGAATGCTCCTGGACCTAGTCAGACCAGGAAGTATAAGGCTAATCAGTCTTCTGCAGAGTGCTTCTACTGCAAGAAGAAGGGACACTGGAAGAAGAACTGTCCTCTTTATATTGCATCCCTTGATCCTAACAGGCCGAGGAAGCAGAAGTCTGCTGAACAAGGTATTTATATGATAAAACCTTGTAATTACTCAATTGTTGATACTGCTAACTGGGTATTGGATACTGGTAGTCCAATTCATGTTTGTAATTCATTACAGGGACTTCAAGTTAGCAGAAGATTTGAAGATGGAGAACAGTTTCTGAGCGTCGGGAATGGAAATCGGGTTCCAGTACTGGTGGTCGGAGTCCTGCGTCTTGTCTTTGAGTCTTGTACTGTCGAACTAGTCGACTGTCACTATTGTCCTAGTTTCATTATGTGCATAATCTCTGTAGGCCTTTTGGCCAATTGTGATTTTGAATTATCAATAAAGGGAGTTATTTGCAATGTTTTTTGAATAACTCTGTGATATGAAAGTTAGATTAAATAATGGCATTTACGTACTATCAAGGCCTGTTAGTGTAATGTACACTTCTAGCAAACGCCCAAGATTAGATAATGTCAATGATTTGTATCTTTGGCACTGTAGGCTAGGTCATGTTAACCAAAACAGGATTAACATGATGCGAGGAGATGGACTTCTCGAGGTCAGTAATTCTGAATCACTGCCCACTTGTGAATCCTGTTTACTTGGTAAAATGACCAAGTCACCTTTTTCTGGAAAAGGTGAACGAGCTACAGAACTTCTAAGTCTAATACATACTGATGTATGTGGACAGATGACAGTTAGTTGCAGAGGAGGATACAAATATTTCATTACATTTACAGACGACTTTTCGAGGTTCGGTTATGTCTTTTTAATAAAACATAAATCTGAGTAGTTTGAAATGTTCAAACGATACCGGAATGAAGCAGAAAAGCAAACTGGAAAAAGTATTAAAACCCTTCGATCTGATCGAGGTGGTGAATACTTATCTAGTGCATTTTTGACATATCTTGAAGAGAATGGAATTCTCTCTCAGTGGACTCCTCCAGGAACATCGCAGTTGAATGGTGTGTCCGAAAGGAGAAATCGAACCTTGTTGGATATGGTTCGATCTATGATGGGCTTTGCAACTCTGCCGCTATCCTTTTGGGGATATGCACTTCAGACAGCCTGTTACTTGTTAAATAACATTCCAAGTAAGTCTGTTGCCTCCACTCCGTATGAGATGTGGAATGGACGTAAACCCTCAATCCTCACACCTTCTGGTCTGGGGTTGTCCGGCTTACGTAAAATGTTTAGACTCAGACAAACTTGGTCCTAAGTCTGACAGGTGTTTGAATATTGGTTATCCTAAGGAAACCAAAGGATATTTCTTCTACTTGGAGAATGAACAAAAGGTGTTCATTGCTCTTAGAGCTATTTTTTTGGAAAAGGAGTTCCTTGGAGAAGGAACTATAGCCTCTAAGATTGAACTTGATGAAGTTCAGCCAATAGAAAAACCTGCACTCTAAGGACATCGTGGAACCGGCTGTGATTGACTCACACCCTGAACCCATTAGGAGATCTGGTAGAATACCACGTCAGCCGGACAGATACTACGGTTTCTAGGTCCGGGACGGTGATCCCATTGAGCTCGATGAGAACAATGAGGATCCGATCACCTATATGGATGCACTTCAGAGATCTAACTCTGAGGCATGGCTTGGAGCCATGCGATCCGAAATGGAGTCCATGGAAATCAACAATGTTTGGACATTGGTTGATCTGCCTGAAGGAATAAAATCCATCGGGTGTAAATGGATCTTCAAGAGGAAAAGGGGCGCAGATGGGAAGGTAGAGACCTATAAAGCCCGTCTGGTTGCCAAGGGGTATCGTCAGCGATATGGTATCGATTATGACGAGACTTTCTCCCCTGTGGCAATGCTCAAGTCCATTCGGATCATGCTTGCTTTGACAGCATATTTTGATTACGAGATCTGGCAGATGGATGTGCGAACTGCTTTCCTAAATGGGAAGCTGGAAGAGGAGGTGTATATGATACAGCCTGATCCATAGATGAATTAAAAGTATGCAGATTGCAGAGGTCCATCTATGGACTTAAGCAAGCGTCTCGAAGTTGGAACTTACGGTTTGATAGGTGTATCAAATTATACGGCTTCGTTAGGAACGAAGAAGAACCGTGCATCTATAAATGGGTTAATGGTTCTGTGATTGTATTCCTAGTACTGTATGTAGACGACATTCTCTTAATCGGGAATGATGTCGTAGCATTACAAGGAATAAAGGTCTGGTTATCATCTGAATTCTCCATGAAGGACTTGGGTGAAGCTTCTTACATACTAGGTATGAAGATCTATAGAGATAGATCTAAGAAGCTTTTGGGACTGTCCCAGTCTACGTACATTGACACCGTGCTGAAACGGTTCAGCATGGAAAATTCCAAGAAAGGCTATCTTCCGATAGGTTCTGGAATTACTCTTTCCATGAAGGATTGTGCGACAACTCCTGAGGAAAGAGAGTGCATGAGTAGAGTACCTTATGCTTCTGCAGTAGGCTCTATCATGTATGCTATGACTTGTACTAGACCAGACGTGGCATACTCACTAGGAGTAGTAAGCAGATACCAGTCTGACCCAGGTGAGGCGCATTGGAAGGTGGTTAAGACCATCCTTAAGTATTTAAGAAATACTAAAGATCAATGGCTAATTTATGGAGAACCTGACTTGAAACTTGTGGGGTGCTCTGACTCCAATTTCCAGTCAGATAGAGATGATAGCAAGAGTGTGTCAGGGTTTGTATTTACTCTGAACGGAGGAGCGATCTGCTGGAAAAGTTCTAAGCAGGAAACTGTTGTAGACTCGGTATGCGAAGCAGAATACATTGCAGCATTAGATGCGGCAAAGGAAGTCGTGTGGTTGCGGAAGTTCCTTGGAGAGCTAGGGGTGGCACCTTCCCTAGATGGTCTTGTTCCGGTGTACTGTGACAGCACTGGAGCCATTGCTCCAGCTAAGGAGCCTAAAAAGCTCATCACCGCACAAAGCACATATTGCGGCGCTACCACCTTGTACAAGAAATCGTTGAACGAGGCGACATCAATCTTCTGAAGATCGATGGAAAAGAAAATTTGGCCGACGCCTTCACTAAAGCCCTCGGAACAAAAGAGTTCGACTGTTGTAAATGGGAAATGGGTATAAGATACTCTTCTGATTTACAAGTGGGAGTTGTTGGGAATTATGTTCCAAAGCCAATCGCTTGAGTTGTAGGCGGTTAAGCTGCGTATTGTATTCATTTTATGAATTAATAAAATATTATTTTTGGCAGATCATCACATATTGTATTTTCCTGAAATGAGCTCTTTCCATGTGATGAAGTCCTTAGGACTACACTGACTTTGATACAGAGAGGATGTATCGACTGGTCCTTAAACCCTGTTCACAACCGAAGGATATATTGTACTGGATGGCAATATATCAAGTATAGGTTGTTGCAGTTCACATCGTTTGGTTGTCCTCTTGACCAAATGAGTGTGGTGACACTGATGTGATCTGCAAGTGGGATATGTGATATCTCATTGAACGTGACTCCGTGCAGCCCCTTATCTGCCAAAGGGAGAAACTCACGTTTGGATATGGGTATATGTGTCCCTCTGACCTGAGGTCATTACGGTAGCTTGTAAGCAACTCCCTGTGCTTTGGTGCTGGACTACCCGGATTTTTAATCCAGTGATAGAAGGTTTCTGGGTACAGGCAAGTACTTGTAGAGCAGTGATGGACCAAGATGGAATTGACCTGTTCAAACAGTTTGGATTGAATGTCTCGCAGTATCTCAATTTAGCAAATCCTCGGTCGGGGTAGCCCTAGTGAAGAGTCACTGGGCCTGCGAGGTTGAGACACGTAGTCGACTGACTCAGTCTGGGTTGGCAGCCCAATATCAATCGTCCTGAGCATTAGAGGTCAAAGGGATGAATTATACGGTAACCATATGCCAGAGGTTCGATAGTTTGCTCCTGCATCTTCGACCTATCTGGATGCCGGGACCCATTGCTAGATGGTTTCCTGTGCTGGTACTGGAATTATTCCAGTGCTACCGTTTAGATTCGAACCTATGAGGTCACACGCCACATAACTCTCTGATCCGGATACCGATTACGATTGGAAATCATCTCGGTTTTATGGTCACGATATTTTTTGAGCACTCTTTTCCCCGTCTTTCCCTTGTCTGCATCAACCGAAAATTGTTCCGGGCTGACCAGGACTGCGCCAGGATTTTTTTGAATCAGTTTTGAACTAATTCGGAGCTAGTTTCAGCCTCCAATTGGTTGTGAACCAATTGAACCCAATTTAATTGGGCTTGGTGGTCAGTTCAATTAGATTGAACCGAAGGTTTTTTTTATTGGGATTGAACCAAATTTTATTTTGGACCGGTTTTCTTTTGAACCGTTTTTTTTTCTCCCTTGTGACCGTTTACACGGTGCTTTCGCTGGATTTTTTCCAGCATCCGGTTGAAGGCCAATCGACCATGCGTCCCTTCACCTCCCTCCCTCTTGTTTTAATTGCTGGTTTAATCACCTATTTGTGGATTGGTTAATGGATTTAACCACAGCCTCTTTGATTCCCTGCGCTATTCCTCCTCCCTGCGGCCTTTAAACCACTTCCAGCACTCCATTTTTTCTACAGTGCTAAATCACCGTGTGAGAGGCTAAAAACCGTAAGAGGTCTTCTTCCTTGGAGAAATTCCAGTACCTTTCCACCGGTGTTTTAGATGCCAGGGTTTTGGTGAGTGATTGGGAGAGAAAACAGCTTTAATCCCTGATATTATTGGTGCTCAAATTGCTGGAAGAAGGAAGCTCTGTTTTGCTGAAAACATTAACAGATCTGAGAGCTCTGTTACTTCCTTCCTCCCTCCCATCGTTCCAAGTCTTCCGGCGACTAGCATCGCCCGAGAGACGGATCAGTGCAAGCCCCTGGCGTGTCCCCCCTCTAGAGAGTGTTCGATTGAGCATTTGGGAGCCGGATCAACCTCCTTTGCTGCTGTCATTTTCTGTTCTGTTTTTCAGGTTGCAGAATTTTGAAGAGAGGAAGAATCAATCCAAACGACGTTGGATAATCGATCCTTTTGTAGTCCCTTGAAGGAAGAACCAGCAGGAAGTTCCCTTGATTTTGGTGCTGGAAGTAAGACCAAAAGGTGGACCAATTTTCGTTTTGGTTTGCTGCAGATTTTGAGAAAAAGAGAGCCTATTTCAACGTGCTGGAAGAAGAAGACAATAGGAATAAAGTTATTCCTGTTATCCCAGCTATTCCAGCTTTATACCAAGGTTATTCCAGGCAGGAATAAGGTATACTTTCTAGTTTTATTTTTCATGCATGCGTAGATCTAGGTTTATATTATTGTTTATAAATATTACATGCCCTTGTACATGCCTAGTTTTGCCTATACATGCATCCGGAATTTGTTAGATCCTGTGCGGAGCAGGTAGTTTCCGCTGTGATTTTAAATTTTTTTTAAAATTCATACCTGCTCACTGCTTTTGCATGCTTAGTGTAGGCACCTGCAACCGCGCTTTATCTTTCAGTGGTATCAGAGCAAGGTTCCGTTGTTGCATTTCTTGAATGCATGTATAGTTGATTGAAATGTTTAATCTTTAGTATTGTAAATCATAAAGTATGATTTGAGAGTACTTTTAGGAACCTAGTTGAGACCTTCACTATGACCGTTTGTTTTTGACACGATGCGGATCATCTGTGTTGGCCTCTTCAGAAGGATCCTTTAAGGAAATCTTGGAATTAAAATTGTTTTAATTCAAATACATGTTTGGCATGTCTGTTATTTTCTTTTGGGCTATGTAATGTTTATAAAAGGATAATCTAGATATGATGCATCTATGGATATGTAAAAGGGGTTTTACATGTTTTTTTAATTAAAATTGTTTTAATTAAAATTGATTGGCTTATATTCAAACAATTTTAAATTTTATGATTAATTAAATGACAAGTTTTTTAGGGTTTATGAAATCTAATATCATTTGAATAAGCCAATTGGGTTAATTGGGTTAGCTGACTAGTTGGGTCCATAACAGGGTTAGACCTAAGTTTAGTTGAACCGGATAAAAAGAAGATTAAACACAAGTTGTTTAAGGCCTTTCTTTAGAGCTATCTAATAGTTAGATTAGTTGATCCGTTCATCTAAAATGGATCCAATTAGTGGCTCTGAGGATGCCCGAGTCTTTAAGCTAGTCTAATCGAGTCTGGTAAACCGACTGGTGTCGAGGTAGGTTTGGCATTGTGATCATGGCTGTATGAGGCTACCTCTTTCCTGGCCAACTTGGTTGGTGTCTAGGAAAGATGGTTAATGGTGGATACTCACCCATGATCTCACCTACCTGGCTAGTCGAGTCGACCATAACTGCTTGGAAAAGCTCAATGACTCGAGTTAACCCATGTCATCCAGGTTGATCGGTCTGACTGATCTTTAGGTGCCCATGGATCATTTGTTGATTTATTTCAACCCTCCTGAAATCTAAATGATTCAGTGGGAGGTTGATCCATGTCCTTGTCTTTTCTTCTGTCACAACCAAAATTCTTCTAAAATTATTAGGTCCTTAAATAGACCAAGTCAAAGAGTTGACAGTGTCTTAGCCTCCCATTAAGTTGGATAGAAATGTGTCCACTAGCTTGGTGTGCATCGGCAGTTCCATAAAATGGGTGTACATCCGGCGACTGGAATTTCTATCTGATCGATGATGGTTCAGTGCAACCTCCTTAAAGGGACCAGGTGGGCCGGCCTTAGTCGGGCTTGGTCTTTAGTTAACTGGAAGCATTGGATTTGTCATTTTAATGGTTGGACCTAACCAGAGACCCGCAATAGGAGGCCCCTAGGCCGATTGGGGTGTTCTCTGGGGCAAAATAAAATACTAAAAATTGTTTAGGGAAACAATTGGTTTACGAACATACCATTTGGCTCGTATGGGTGAGCTGGCCATAGTCGGGCTCATGCGAGGCCTATTGGATTTTAGTACCCACTTGAAAAGATGTTGTTTTTCACGGATTGGAGTTAGAGGCTACCAATCTGAAAAACTAGTGGGAGAAACCTTTAGACTAAAGTCCAAGTCTTTTGGTTAAATTATTAATCCAATACACTAATTTGGTCTTGTTTTCTTTTCAGATGTCTTCAAATTTATCGCTCCGGTCACTTCTCGATAACGAGAAGTTAAAGGGTCATAACTTCGATAGTTGGTATCGAAGATTAAGAATTGTTCTAGAGCATGAACGGATCCTATATATGATAACGGATCCGGCACCTGAAATCCCTCCCGCTAATGCACGGAGTGCAGTTAGAGACGCTTATCTGAAGTGGGTCTCTGATCGGACTACTGTCCGGTGCATTATGTTAGCGGCGATGAACGACGAGTTCAGTCGCAAATTCGAGAAGGCCCAACCCGATGAAATCCTTCAAAAGTTGAAAGAATCCTTCGGCACCCCGGATGATGTAGAATGGTACAAAGTATCTTGTGCCATCTACAACTCCAAGATGCCGAATGGTGGTTCAGTCACTGATCATGTATTGTACATGATCGAGTTGATTGAAAAACTAGGCAAACTCGGATGTCCCTTGCATGAGCAGCTCGGCAAGGATGCGATTCTGAATTCTCTTCCCTCCTCCTATCTTGATTTTCTCGATCATTACAAAATGAATAAGCCTGCAGTAAACTACCATGATCTTTTGGGGTTGCGGCAGACTTTCGAGAAAGACCACCAACTGAATAAGGGGGTGGTGAATTTAGTGGGAGGAAGTAGAGGTCATCGTCCCTTTAAGAAAGGGAAGAAGAAAATGAATAAAAAGGGAAAGAAGGTGCAGAATGCTCCTGGCCCTAGTCAGACCAGGAAGTATAAGGCTGATCAGTCTTCTGCAGAGTGCTTCTACTGCAAAAAGAAGGGACACTGGAAGAAGAACTGTCCTCTTTATATTGCGTCCCTTGATCCTAACAGGCCGAGGAAGCAGAAGTCTGCTGAACAAGGTATTTATATGATAAAACATTGTAATTACTCAATTGTTGATACTGCTAACTGGGTATTGGATACTGGTAGTCCAATTCATGTTTGTAATTCATTACAGGGACTTCAAGTTAGCAGAAGATTTTAAGATGGAGAACAGTTTCTGAGCGTCGGGAATGGAAATCGTGTTCCAGTACTGGTGGTCGGAGTCCTGCAACTTGTCTTTGAGTCTTGTACTGTCGAACTAGTCGACTGTCACTATTGTCCTAGTTTCATTATGTGCATAATCTCTGTAGGCCTTTTGGCCAATTGTGGTTTTGAACTATCAATAAAGGGAGTTCTTTGCAATGTTATTTTGAATAACTCTGTGATAATGAAAGCTAGATTAAATAATGGCATTTATGTACTATCAAGGCCTGTTAGTGTAATGTACACTTCTAGCAAACTCCCAAGATTAGATAATGTCAACGATTTGTATCTTTGGCACTATAGGCTAGGTCATGTTAACCAAAACAGGATTAACAAGATGCGAGGAGATGGACTTCTCGAGGTCAGTGATTCTGAATCACTGCCTACTTGTGAATCCTATTTACTTGGTAAAATGACCAAGTCACCTTTTTCTGGAAAAGGTGAATGAGCTACAGAACTTCCAAGTCTAATACATACTGATGTATGTGGATCGATGACAGTTAGTAACAGAGGAGGATACAAATATTTCATTACATTTACAGATGACTTTTCGAGGTTCGGTTATGTCTTTTTAATGAGACATAAATCTGAGTCGTTTGAAATGTTCAAACGATACCGCAATGAAGCAGAAAAGCAAACTGGAAAAAATATTAAAACCCTTCGATCTGATCGAGGTGGTGAATACTTATCTAGTGCATTTTTGACATATCTTGAGGAGAATGGAATTCTCTCTCAGTGGACTCCTCCAGGAATACCGCAGTTGAATGGTGTGTCCGAAAGGAGGAATCGAACCTTGTTGGACATGGTTCGATCTATGATGGGCTTTGCAACTCTGCCGCTATCCTTTTGGGGATATGCGCTTCAGACAGCCTGTTACTTGTTAAATAACGTTCCAAGTAAGTCTGTTGTCTCCACTCCGTATAAGATGTGGAATGGACGTAAACCCTCAATCTCACATCTTCGGGTCTGGGGCTGTCCGGCTTACGTAAAATGTTTAGACTCAGACAAACTTGGTCCTAAGTCTGACAGGTGTTTGAATATTGGTTATCCTAAGGAAACCAAAGGATATTTCTTCTACTTGGAGAATGAACAAAAGGTGTTCATTGCTCTTAGAGCTATCTTTTTGGAAAAGGAGTTCCTTGGAGAAGGAACTATAGCCTCTGAGATTGAACTTGATGAAGTTCAGCCAATAGAAAAACCTGCACTCTAAGGACATCGTGGAACCGGCTGTGATTGACTCACACCCTGAACCCATTAGGAGATCTGGTAGAATACCACGTCAGCCGGACATATACTACGGTTTCTAGGTCCGGGACGGTGATCCCATTGAGCTCGATGAGAACAATGAGGATCCGATCACCTATATGGATGCACTTCAGAGATCTAACTCTGATGCATGGCTTGGAGCCATGCGATCCGAAATGGAGTTCATTGAAATCAACAATGTTTGGACATTGGTTGATCTGCCTGAAGGAATAAAACCCATCGGATGTAAATGGATCTTCAAGAGGAAAAGGGGCGTAGATGGGAAGGTAGAGACCTATAAAGCCCGTCTGGTTGCCAATGGATATCGTCAGCGATATGGTATCGATTATGACGAGACTTTCTTCCCTGTGGCAATGCTCAAGTCCATTCGGATCATGCTTGCTTTGGCAGCATATTTTGATTACGAGATCTGGCAGATGGATGTCCGAACTGCTTTCCTAAATGGGGAGCTGGAAGAGGAGGTGTATATGATACAGCCTGAAGGGTTCACATCCATAGATGAATCAAAAGTATGCAGATTGCAGAGGTCCATTTATGGACTCAAGCAAGTGTCTCGAAGTTGGAACTTATGGTTCGATAGGTGTATCAAATCATACGGCTTCGTTAGGAACGAAGAAGAACCGTGCATCTATAAATGGGTTAATGGTTCTGTGATTGTATTCCTAGTACTGTATGTAGACGTCATTCTCTTAATCAGGAATGATGTCGCAGCATTACAAGGAATAAAGGTCTGGTTATCATCTGAATTCTCCATGAAGGACTTGGATGAAGCTTCTTACATACTAGGTATGAAGATCTATAGAGATAGATCTAAGAAGCTTTTGGGACTGTCCCAGTCTACGTACATTGACACCGTGCTGAAATGGTTCAGCATGGAAAATTCCAAGAAAGGCTATCTTCCGATAGATTCTGGAATTACTCTTTCTAAGAAGGATTGTACAACAACTCCTGAGGAAAGAGAGTGCATGAGTAGAGTACCTTATACTTCTACAGTAGGCTCTATCATATATGCTATGACTTGTACTAGACCAGACGTGGCATACTCACTAGGAGTAGTAAGCAGATACCAGTCTGACCCAGGTGAGGTGCATTGGAAGGTGGTTAAGTCCATCCTTAAGTATTTAAGAAATAATAAAGATCAATGGCTAATTTATGGAGAACCTGACTTGAAACTTGTGAGGTACTCTGACTCCAGTTTCCAGTCAGATAGAGATGATAGCAAGAGTATGTCAGGGTTTGTATTTACTTTGAACGGAGGAGCGATCTGCTGGAAAAGTTCTAAGCAGGCAACTATTGCAGACTCGGTATGCGAAGCAGAATACATTGCAGCATCAAATGCGGCAAAGGAAGTCGTGTGGTTGCGGAAGTTCCTTGGAAGAGCTAGGGGTGGCACCTTCCCTAGATGGTCTTATTCCGGTGTACTGTGACAGCACTGGAGCCCGCACTGGAGCCATTGCTCAAGCTAAGGAGCCTAAAGCTCATCACCGTACCAAGCACATATTGCGGCGCTACCACCTTGTACAAGAAATCGTGGAACGAGGCGACATCAATCTTCTAAAGATCGATGGAAAAGAAAATTTGGCCGATCCCTTCACTAAAGCCCTCGGAACAAAAGAGTTCGACTGTTGTAAATGGGAAATGGGTATAAAAGATACTCTTCTGATTGGCTTTAGTACAAGTGGGAGTTGTTGGGAATTGTGTCCCAAAGCCAATCGCTTGAGTTGTAGACGGTTGTGCTGAGTATTTTATTCATTTTATGAATTAATAAAATATTATTTTTGGCAGATCATCACATATTGTATTTCCCTGAAATGAGCTCTTTCCATGTGATGAAGTCCTTAGGACTACACTGACTTCGATACAGAGAGGATGTATCGACTGGTCCTTAAACCCTGTTCACAACCGAAGGATAGGTTGTTGCAGTTCACATCGTTTGGTTGTCCTCTTGACCAAATGAGTGTGGTGACACTGATGTGATTTGCAAGTGGGATATGTGAATCTCATTGAACGTGACTCCGTGCAGCCCCTTATCTGCCAAAGGGAAACTCACGTTTGGATATGGATATATGTGTCCCTCTGACCTGAGGTCATTACGGTAGCTTGTAAGCAACTCCCTGTGCTTTGGTGCTGGACTACCTAGATTTTTAATCCGATGATGGAAGGTTTCTGGGTACAGGCAAGTACTTGTGGAGCAGTGATAGACCAAGATGGAATTGACCTGTCCAAACAGTTTGGATTGAATGTCTCGCAGTATCTCAATTTAGCAAATCCTCGGTCGAGGTAGCCCTAGTGAAGAGTCACTGGGCCTGCGAGGTTGAGACACGTAGTCGACTGACTCAGTCTGGGTTGGCAGGCCAATATCAGTCATCCTGAGCATTAGAGGTCAAAGGGATGAATTATACGGTAACCATATGCCAGAGGTTCGATAGTTTGCTCCTGCATCTTCAACCTATCTGGACACCCCATTGCTAGATGGTTTCCTGTGCTGGTACTGGAATTATTCCAGTGCTACCGTTTAGGTTCGAACCTATGAGGTCACATGCCACAGAGGATAACTCTCTGATCCGGATATCGATTACGATTGGAAATTGTCTCGGTTTTATGGTCACGGTATTTTTTGAGCACTCTTTTCCCCATCTTGCCCTTGTCTGCGTCAACCAAAAATTGTTCCGGGCTAACCAGGACTGCTCCAGGATTTTTCTGAATCAGTTTTGAACTGATTCGGAGCTAGTTTCGGCCTCAAATTAGTTGTGAACCAATTGAACCCAATTTAATTGGGCTTGGACTGGTTCAATTAGATTGAACCGAAGGTTTTTTTTTTTGGGATTGAACCAAATTTTATTTTGGACCAGTTTTCTTTTGAACCATTTTTTTTTCTCCCTTGTGACCGTTTACACGGTGCTTTCACTGGATTTTTTCCAGCATCCGGTTGAAGGCCAATCGACCATGCATCTCTTCACCTCCCTCCCTCTTGTTTTAATTGCTGGTTTAATCTCCTCTTTGTGGCTTGGTTAATGGAAATATTTAACCACAGCCTCTTCGATTCCCAGCGTTATTCCTCCTCCCTGTGGCCTTTAAACCACTTCCAGCGCTCCATTTTTTCTGCAGTGCTAAATCACCGTGTGAGAGGCTAAAAACGGTGAGAGGTCTTCTTCCTTGGAGAAATTCCATTACCTTTCCACCGGTGTTTTAGATGCCAGGGTTTTGGTGAGTGATTGGGAGAGAAAACAACTTTTAATCCCTGATATTACTGGTGCTCAAATTGCTGGAAGAAGGAAGCTCTGTTTTGCTGAAAACATTTTCAGATCTGAGAGCTCTGTTACTTCCTTCCTCCCTCCCACCGTTCCAAGTCTTCCGGCGACTAGCATCGCCCGAGAGATGGATCAGTGCAAGCCCCTGGCATGTCCCCCCTCTAGAGAGTGTTCGATTGAGCATTTGGGAGCCGGATCAACCTTCTTTGCTGCTGTCATTTTTTGTTCTGTTTTTCAGGTTGCAGAATTTTGAAGAGAGGAAGAATCAATCCAAACTATGTTGGATAATCGATCCTTTTGTAGTCCCTTGAAGGAAGAACCAGCAGGAAGTTCCCTTGATTTTGGTGCTGGAAGTGAGACCAAAAGGTGGACCAATTTTCATTTTGGTTTGCTGCAGATTTTGAGGAAAAGAGAGCCCATTTCAACGTGCTGGAAGAAGAAGACAACAGGAATAAAGTTATTCCTGTTATCCCAGCTATTCCAGCTTTATACCAAGGTTATTCCAGGCGGGAATAAGGTATACTTTCTAGTTTTATTTTCATGCATGCCTAGATCTAGGTTTATATTATTGTTTATAAATATTACATGCCCTTGTACATGCCTAGTTTTGCCTATACATTCATCCGAAATTTGTTAGATCCTATGCAGAGCAGGTAGTTTCCGCTGTGATTTTAATTTTTTTTTAAAATTCATACCTGCTCCCTGCTTTTGCATGCTTAGCGTAGGCACCTGCAACTGCGCTTTATCTTTTAGTATGAAGCTCCTCCTTGAGGCCATGGATGAGGCTGTCAACATTCCCAAGGCCCTCCTCCATAAAGGTAAGGTCATAGACCAACTGCATCAAGAACGTGGGGTCATGGATCGAACAATTATCAAGATGATGGAGACGGCAAGGACCGTACTTGTTGTAGGGCGGAGAAGGCAGAATCGGACATCCTAGGAAGGTTCCGATTCCGAAGAACTGCCAAGTCATGAGGCAGCAACATGCCCTTCAGCGCCTGCCTGGCTATGGCGGGGACCAGCAATCCCCCCTTAGGTGAAAGCTCCGAAGAGTTCGCCGAACGGCTTCCAGCTGGGGAAGCCCCTGATGCAGAACAAATAAGATGATGCGATGCGGAAGTAAATTAAGACTATTTTTTTTTTTTTTTTGTGTTTTGTTAGAAGTTGGTTTGAATCAAAAATACGGCTAACTAATATTGAAAGAAAATATGCACTGAAAGAAAGCATAATTCAAAAGAGTAGATTATCAGAGTAATAAAGAAGTAGGATCGCTGGGGATTGAGAAACCCCTAGACCTAGGGTAAACTCTTTCAAGAAACAGACGAAGAGAGAAGAGAAGGTTTTATACCTGACTGTGATATCTCTCTTTGCTTCAATTGAAGGACACTCTCGAGCAGATTATAGGATCCTTGGAGACGGGGTATCTTCGCAATGGATCCTCGGATTGTAGTCCTATGGCAAGGTTGGCCTTCTTCTCGTACCCTGGATCTGGAAAAGATGAAGAACAAGATAAGGATGTAAGAAACTCAAGGAAGAGACCTTTACCTGGGATAGCTCCGGACTGCTCGAACTTTGAAGATGAGGGTATGGAGGTGGCGGTGGAAGATGGAGTGGATTTAGGGTTTGGCTGGTAGGGCGGCGGCTTGCAGATGAAAAGGACCTAGGGCTTGACATAGTGGGCGGTGGCTTGGAGAAGGAGATGGCGGCCTTGAATGAAGTGGGAATAGGGTTTAGGAATTTGGGTGTTGGCGGCTAGGATGATGAAAGGAAATTAGGGTTGGCGGCCAGGGATGAAAGCGGGGCAGGGTTTTGGTAACTTTGGAGATCTCTCACCTCCTCAAGGCTCCAATGGAACCCGGATTTACTCCCTCACGGAGCTCAACACTCAAAGAAGTGCGGAAGAAGAGAACACAAGGTTGCTCAACACCAGAAAAGATTTCATTTACTCATTAAAATCAAAAGATTACATAAGGGTCCAATATATAGACCTTGCAAGAGAAACAAAATTACACTACTTCCCATGTGGGACTAAACATTCATCCTAAGCATGAAAAACTTTCCCTTGATCGACCAGGCTTCTTTCCTTGGAGTAGGCGGCCTCAAATGCAAGGTGATGGCTTCATATAGCAGGTATGTGGGGCACCTCCTAGTTCTTCTCCTTAAGTCAAGGGTTTTCCTTCCATGACTTGCTCTTTCTTGGAAGAAAATACTCATCTTTTAGTCTTTCTCTCCAAGACTAGGTTCCTTCCATTCATAGCCAGGTACTTTAGGCAGGTGTGGGCGCCTACCTTGAAGTCCTCTCCAAGAAAAATCCCTGCTCCTTTAGCTTGGTTACTTTTGGCAGCTTGTGGGCGCCATCCTTGACTTCTCCTAAGAAAATTTTCTTGCTCTCTTGGGCGTGGGGACCAGGGACACTGGGATGAAATATGGCACCAACTGGTCCTGGCAGTGTGGCTGGGAGTGTGGCATCCATTTGCATTTGGCCTTGGAAGAAAAAATGATGCCCTAGGGAATGGCACCAACCAGGACTTGACTTGGACTTAGACTGAGTCAACATGACTCAACAAAATGAAATGCAGACTCAAAGAAATAAAATAATCAAGTTGACCAGGTCAACTCTTATTACAAACCCTAATCTTCGGGCAAGGTCATTCAGAGATCCAGATGGAACCCTGAAGTCTTCTTCTGATTCTAGTGCCCGTACCAATTCTCCCGGGGTGGGAGGAACTCGACCCTGTCGAGTAAGGCTCAAGTTGGCTCTAGTATCTCTCCAAGAGATCTCGATCCAGCTCTTGTAATTCATCTCGGGAGATCTAAGAGTCATCAGAATCTGGCCTTCCTTGCCAGCGGACCAGGTATCTTTGGTATCCTCGATTACGAGTAGAGATAACCAGATCGTCCAGGATCTTTTCAATCTGTTCTTTCCTCACTGGCCAGTTTGTTGGTGGACACACAGGGTTGGGTTCACTCTCAAGAACAGGATTAGGCTCAAAAGGCTCACTAGGAATCACAACTGGCTCTCTATACTCTACTAGGTCTATAATGTTGAAAGTGGGGCTAATGCCTAGTTCTGGAGGCAACTCGAGCACATAGGCATTGGATCCTACTCTCTTCACCACTCTAAATGGTCCAGCTCCTCTACCATGTAACTTTCTAACAGTTCCAGGAGGAAACCGTTCAGGCCTTAACCTAATCATTACATAGTCTCCCTCAACAATAGTTTTGACTCGCCTTTGAGAATCAACCAACTTCTTATAAGTTTCATTACTTAAATTTATTTTGGCATGAGTTTTTTTATGCAAGTCTTTTATATGCTGTGCAAAAACTTCAGCAGACTCGGAGACTCGTGTGTGGACTGGTAAAGGGGCTAGGTCAAGAGGTGTGTGAGGTTTGTACCCATGCACAATTTCAAATGAACTCTTACCTGTAGACCTATTGACCGAGTCATTGTATGCAAATTTAGCCCTAGGTAAGTACAAATCCCAATTCCTAGTGTTTTCACCAATAAGACATCTTAGCAAATTGCCTAAGCTACTACGATTCACTACCTCGGTTTGGCCATCAGTTTGGGGATGATAGGCAGTTGAAAACTTAAGTTTTGTCCCTAACTTATGCTATAGGGTTTTCCAAAAATAGCTGGTGAACCGGACATCCCTATCTGAAACAATTGTCTTAGGTAGGCCATGGAGTCTAACTATCTCATTAAAGAACAGGGTGGCTACCTTAGACGCATCAAAAGTCTGGGAACAAGGCAAGAAGTGGGCCATCTAAAAAAATTGGTCAACTACGACACAGATAGAGTCATGCCTCCTCTGGGTCTTAGGCAAACTTAGACCATACTACGACACAAAGTCCATACTCACATCTTGCCAAGGACGATCTGGGTTAGGGAGTGGGGTATAAAATAAAGGTCGGTGTTCTGTTTTCGCTGTTTGGCAACAGGCACAGGTCCGACACCTAGCCACAATGTGTGCTACATCTCTTTTTAAGCTAGGCCAGAAAAAGTGGTCTTCAACAGCCAGGGTGGTCTTGTCTTTTCCAAAATGGCCTGCTAGACCCCCAGCATGAATTTTCCAAATCAAAAATTTTCTAAGAGAAGTTCTAGGGATGCAAAGCCTATTCTTAAAGAACAGAAAGCCATCTAAAAGGGTATAATCTTTATGATCACTAGATGGTTCTTGAGCTAGATCCTGATACACAGTCTTAAAATCCGGACACGACTCATATTCCTCTTTGATCTGCTCAAACCCTACGACTTCAGCCCTAACAGAATTCAATAACAAAGATCGACGACTAAGGGCATCAGTGATGTGGACATCGAGATGAATATTGAACCTGATCAGCTAACTCATATATCATGATAGCTCGGTGATAGTTCGACGAAGCCCAACCCAGACGTTTCGGTTCAGCTTCCGGCCCATGATGATTTGGGGTCGCCAGCCTCGCCAGCAAGAAACGTGCGCAGGTCCAGACGCCTTCAAGGAAAGCAAGTTTCAAATCTGACCCATTTTTGGGATGAAAACAATTAATTGGGAATTGGGCCGAAGGCCCAATACACTAATTGCGTCCATGAAATTTTGGATCCGGAAAAACACCGGAGTCTTTAGTTTTATTATTATTATAATTTTATTAGTGGCGTGATCTTTTGATTTTTTTTATAAAAAAAAAAAAATCTGTTTGAAGAGTTTCACGCAAGAGTCAATGTGTTGGATTGTTTACATTAGTTGTTTTGTTTTTTTTTCCTCCCTATTAGTCACGTGGAGGACAATTCTTCTTGTATGGCTTGGTTTTCTTAAAACCCGAATCCAAGGAAACAGCAGGGAGCGTTTTTTTGTTCATTGGACAATTGCACGGTTTTGTTTTGGAGCCTTTCTTTGTTTTGGAAAAACTCCATTGCATGATGATTTTTTGTTTTGGGAATAACATTGGAGAGCGTGTTGATTGTTTTGGAATAACATATTGCATGGTGTGGGTTTTCCTTTTGGTGATTCCGTGGAAGGCCAGCCTCCTTGT
The DNA here is from genome assembly GCA_021397845.1 of Areca catechu. Lineage (NCBI taxonomy): Eukaryota > Viridiplantae > Streptophyta > Magnoliopsida > Arecales > Arecaceae > Areca > Areca catechu. Next base: position 122,240,167 of record CM038043.1, read on the forward strand.
TTTCCCCCTTGCGCACACCAGGTCGAAAGCCTGGTTGGGAGAAGATGATTCCGTGAGGAATCTCTTCCTTCCGTTCCAAGTTTCTGATAAAAAAAAAAAATAGGGACTTACGATGAGAAACCCATCGTTCGTCCCTTCCAATCTGAAGACCTGGATTGAAATCCGGTGGTAGAGGGCTGACAATGTGAGGAATCATGCGGCCCTTCCAGCGCTTGATCGTTGCAGGTTTCAAAGGATCTTCCCCTTCTTGCTCAATCCTAGCATCAAAAAAAATTTCCAGAACCCGTTCTCCCTGAATCGGGGTTTTGGTCGCTGCAGGCGTTTGACAGCCACCCTGTATCAGCTTGGTATCAGAGCCTTGATCCGTTCTTGTTCTTGATCTGTCCTTGTTCCGTTCTAGATTTAAAAAAATATATATATATTCTGCCGGCAACCATGGAGCGGAACAACGGTGAGCGTGACGTTGTGGAGACCTAGCAGCAGATGATGGCTATTTTGCAAGCAATGATGGCACGGTTGGAGGCGCAAGATCGTGCTATACCTTATCAAGATCGCAATGTACCTGACGATCATCGAGAAGGTGATGCCGACCCTTTCCAGAATATTGAAGATCCTCCACCATTGCAAAGAGGGCAACAACCGCGGCGTGATGTAGCGCTTCCCAGGGATTTCGGACCACCACCTATTCATGACAATCAGACTCGTTGGGAGTCTGGGATTTGGATTGAAATACCGGAGTTCAGAGGTGGTTTGAATCCTGATGAGTATGTGGATTGGACCCTGCAGGTTGATGATGTTTTCCGGCTGAAAGAAGTGCCTTTGGACAAGCAAGTGTCGCTTATCATAATCCGATTTCGAGATCGAACAGCGGCTTGGTGGCATGCATAGCACTACCGGAGGTATATGGATGGGAGGCCACCAATTGCATCATGGGCAGCCTTGAAGCAGGAGATGAATCGGGAGTTCCTTCCTCCGAACCATGAATAGGTCCTTTATTCTAAATTGCATGGTTTAACACAAGAAAATCGAAGCGTGGAAGATTATACTACAGAGTTCTACCGACTGGTGGCTCGAAACCGATTGATGAAGTCAGAACCAAGGTTGGTAGCTATGTATTTGCTTGGACTGCGATTCCCGATCCAGGATGCATTGGCTTTGCATCGGATTGACAGTGTTGGTGATGCGCACATGCGGGCACAAGCAGTGGAGCGGAGCCTGATATGGAATAGAGAGTTCCAAAGTAAAGGAAAATTATCTGGTCAGTTTTCGGGGCAGAGTTCTGGTAGTAGGAGTGCACCTCCTGTGGTGAGGCAACAAACTTCGGCAGTTCCTCCGAGACCTACAGTGCCGAGTGGGGCTTCAGGTACCCAACAGAGGGTGGGCAGCAATCAAGCCAATATTCGCTGCCATCGGTGTCATGACCTAGGACATTATGCCAATGAGTGCCCCAAGGCGCGTACCCAGTTACTTATGGAGGAGGAGCAGGAAGTTGAATTTCCCGAGGATGAGGAGTTTGAGGATGAGATGTATGTGATTGACCCATACCACATCCAGGGAGAGAGTCTAATTATTAGGAGGTTGTGTCTTGCACCAAGAGCTGGAGGAGATTGGTGTCGGCATGATATTTTCTCAACAAAGTGCACTGTAGCTGGTAAAACTTGCAAGGTAATTATTGATTCTGGAAGTTGGGAGAATGTGATTGCTGAGGAAGTTGTGAAGAAATTGGGGTTGATGACTGAGCCCCATCATCAACCATACAAGCTCGGCTGGGTGAATCGGGATGCAGATATTCAGGTTAGTCGACATTGTAGGTTGGCCTTGTCTTTTGGTCCTCAGCTTGAGACGTTAATAATAGCTGATGTTGTACCGATGGATGCGACACACATCATTTTGGGATGACCATGGCAGTTTGATAATAAAGCAGTGTATAATGGTTACACTCATACTTATATGCTGCGACCAGATGGGAGAAAAGTGATCTTGAAACCACTACAGGACATGGCTGAATAGAAGGTAATAATTTGTTTGCCAAGCAGGGAGTTTGAGGCGAGTTTAGAGGGAGAAGATTTCTGTTTTGCCCTGATTAGTAAGCTAGAGGAGTTTGGCCAGAATGGGGAGCAGGAGCTACATGATCTTCCTCAGGAGTTGGTGTCAGTTTTGGAGGAATTTCGGGATGTTGTACGAAGTGAGCTTCCTGCGGGTTTGCCACCACTTCGAGATATTCAGCATGAGATTGATCTGATTCCGGGTTCTGTGTTGCCGAATAAGGCTCATTATCGAATGACCCCGTAGTAGCATGAGGAGCAGAAGAGGCAGGTTCAAGATATTTTAGACAATGGCTTTGTACAGGAAAACATTAGCCCATGCGCGGTACCAGCACTTTTGGTGCCGAAAAAGGATGGTTCATGGCATATGTGTGTTGACAGCCGGGCAATAAATAGAATTACTGTGAAATATAGATTTCCAATCTTTACTAAGATTGCTTTGAAAAGTGGGTATCATCAGATCAGAATGAAGCCAGGTGATGAATGGAAGACAGCCTTCAAGACAAAGGAAGGCCTGTATGAATGGTTGGTGATGCCATTCGAGCTATCTAATGCTCCTAGTACGTTCATGCGAGTAATGAACCAGGTTTTGCGTCCATTCCTTAGTTCTTTTGTTGTTGCATACTTTGATGATATATTGATATACAGTAAGATAGCACAAGAGCATGTTGAGCATGTTTTACAAGTTCTAACAGTATTACATGAAAACCAGCTTTTTGCTAACCCAGAGAAGTGTATTTGGATGGTAGACAAATTAATTTTTCTGGGATATGTTGTTACTGGTGATGGAATTCTTCCAGATGAAAGTAAGGTGCGAGCGATAGTGGACTGGCCAGCACCTACAACTCTAACTGAATTGAGATCCTTTTTGGGTCTTGCGGGTTTTTACAGAAGGTTTGTGAAGAGGTATAGTGAGATTGCTGCACCCTTAACAGACTTGTTGAAATTAAATTAGTTTGGATGGAATGACTCTGCTCAAGAAGCATTTGATGAGATGAAAGTCAAGTTGACCCAAGCACCACTATTGGTTCTTCCAGATTTTAACAAGGTATTCGAAGTGGATTGTGATGCTTCGAAGACTGGGATTGGTGCAGTACTCAGCCAAGATGGGAGACCCGTTGCTTTCTACAGTGAGAAGCTTGGAGGTGCCAAACTGATGTATTCGGTTTATGATTTGGAGCTATACGCCATTGTGAGGTCATTGCAACATTGGCAACATTACTTGATCCAGCAAGAATTTGTGCTGTACTCAGATCATCAGGCATTAAAATTTCTACAGGGACAGCATAAGTTGAGCTCCAGACATGCAAAATGGGTAAGTACTCTACAGGAGTATACTTTCAGCATCAAGCATAAGTCAGGCACTTTGAACAAAGTAGCAAATGCTTTAAGTAGACGGAGTTTATTGATTGGTGCTATGCAAGTATATACCCTTGGGTTTGAAAGCATGAAGGATGATATCCGTGCAGATGAACATTTCCAGAGCATTGTGACTGAATTGGAAGCTGGAGGTCGATCTGACTTCGTCCTACATGATGGATATTTGTTCCGTGGTAATTGTCTCTGTATTCCTAACACTTCACGTGTGTATTGATTATTCAGGAGCTGCATAATCAAGGACATTTTGGAAGAGACAAAACTGCATGGTTAGTTCGTCAACGGTTTTATTGGCCTGGGCTTGACCGAGATGTCAAAACCTATGTGAAGAGATGCCGTTTGTGTCAGGAATCTAAAGGATCAGATACAAATCAAGGTTTATATATCCCTTTACCGATTCCAGATGAGCCGTGGCGAGAGGTATCTATGGATTTTGTTGTAGGTTTACCGCAGATAGTGAGAGGTCTGGATTCAATTATGGTAGTCATAGATCGGTTCAGCAAGATGGCTTGTTTCTTGCCATGCAAAACAATATTTGATGCATCGAAAGTAGCTGATCTTTATTTTTCTACGGTTGTTCGACATTATGGGTTACCATCGTCGATAGTTTCGGACCAAGATAACAAGTTTATGGGACATTTCTGGCATGAATTATGGAAAAAGTTGGGTACAAAATTAAAATTATGTAGTCCCTATCATCCTTAGACCGATGGACAAACCGAGACTGTCAACCGAAGTCTTGGTAACTTGTTGAGAGCCAATGTGCAAGAATTTAAAAACTGGGATGTATATTTGCCAAAGATTGAGTTTGAGTTCAATTCTTCGGTGAACCATTCTACTGGTTTTGCACCCTTTCAGGTATTGTATGGATTTCTGCCAAGAGGACCACTTGATATTTTACCTGTTTATGTGCCAAACAAATCAAGTAAGAAGATAGAAAAACGAGTGACTGATCTGCGTGAGGTGCACACAACTGTTAAAGCCAATCTAGAGCAAAACTATGCCAAGTATAAGGCTAAGGCTGATCAGACACGTCGACAGCAGACTTTTGAGGTTGGTGATTTGGTGTATGGGTCTTCTTGCCAAGAGAACGATATCCACAGGGGACCTACACCAAACTCAAACTAAAGAAAATTGGTCCTTGTCAGGTGTTGGAGAAATTTAGTGACAATGCCTACCGAGTTGAATTACCAGACGATGTCCTTATTTCTGATGTATTCAATATTCGACATCTAACCCCTTATGCAGGTGATAATTCAAGCTTGAGGACAAGCTTTTCAGAGGAAGGGGAGAGTGATGCGGACATCGAGATGAATATTGAACCTGATCAGCAACTCATATATCAGGATAGCCCGGTGATAGTTCGGCGAAGCCCAACCCAGACATTTCGGTTCAGCTTCTGGCCCATGACGATTTGGGGTCACTAGCCTCGCCAGCAGGAAACGTGTGCAGGTCCAGACGCCTTCAAGGGAAGCAAGTTTCAAATCTGACCCATTTTTGGGATGAAAACAATTAATTAGGAATTGGGCTGAAGGCCCAATACACTAATTACGTCCATGAAATTTCGGATCCGGAAAAACACCGGAGTCTTTAGTTTTATTATTATTATAATTTTATTAGTGGCGTGATCTCTTGATTTTTTTTATAAAAAAAAAAATCCGTTTGAAGAGTTTCACGCAAGAGTCAACGTGTTGGATTGTTTACATTAGTTGTTTTATTTTTTTTCCTCCCTATTAGTCACGTGGAGGACAATTCTTCTTGTATGGCTTGGTTTTCTTAAAACCCGAATCCAAGGAAACAGCAGGGAGCGTTTTTTTGTTCATTGGACAATTGCACGGTTTTGTTTTGGAGCCTTTCTTTGTTTTGGAAAAACTCCATTGCACGGTGATTTTTGTTTTGGGAATAAAATTGGAGAGTGTGTTGATTGTTTTGGAATAACATATTGCACGGTGTGGGTTTTCCTTTTGGTGATTCCGTGGAAGGCCGGCCTCCTTGTTTTCCCCCTTGCGCACACCAGGCTGAAAGCCTGGTTGGGAGAAGATGATTCCGTGAGGAATCTCTTCCTTCCGTTCCAAGTTTCTGATAAAAAAAAAAATAGGGACTTACGGTGAGAAACCCATCGTTCGTCCCTTCCAATCTTGAAGACCCGGATTGAAATCCGGTAGAGGGCTGACAACGTGAGGAATCACGCGGCCCTTCCAGCGCTTGATCATTGCATGTTTCAAAGGATCTTCCCCTTCTCGCTCAATCCTAGCATCAAAAAAAATTTCCAGAACCCGTTCTCTCTGAATCGGGGTTTTGGTCGCTGCAGGCATTTGACAGCCACCCTGCATCAATCAGCTACCTTATTTTCAGTCCCAGCCTTATGTTTCAAAACAAAAGTATAGGACTATATATACTCTACCCACTTAGCATGCCTAGGGTTAAGCTTCTTCTGGGAATTCAGGAATCTAAGAGCCTTATGGTCCGAAAACAACACAAATTTCTGCGGTAGCAAATAATGTCTCCAGTAACGCATAGCTTACAATACTGCATAAAATTCTTTATTATAGGTAGAATACCTAAGCTTAGCATCATTAAGTTTTTACTAAAGAATGCTACGGGATGATTCTCTTGGCTTAGGACTCCACCTATACCTACACCTGAAGCATCACAGGCAACCTCAAATACTTTAGAAAAGTCGGGTAACCTCAAAATGGGTGCCTAGGTCATCCTATCCTTAAGATCTAGGAAGGCTTTATGGGCTGCTTTTAGTCCACTGAAATTCTCCCTTCCTAATACAGTCTGTGATAGGAGCAACTACAGTACTAAACCCCTTGATGAGTCATCTATAGAAGGTATCCAAGCCGTGAAAACTCCTAACTTCATGCACACTGGTCGGCTCTGGCCATTCTACTATGGACCTAATCTTCTCTGGATCGGCAGCCACGCCGTCAGGGGTTTCTACAAAACCAAGGAAGATAACTCTACTGGTCATGAATTTACACTTCTTGAGATTATCGTAGAGACTATCATTCATCAAAACTTGGCAGACTTGTCTAAGGTGGCCTAGGTGGTCTGCAGGGGTCTTACTATAGATCAGGATGTCATTGAAATAGACCACTACAAACTTCCCTATGAAAGCTCTGAGCACCTGAGTCATAATCCTCATGAAAGTACTAGGGGCATTGGACAACCCAAAAGGCATAACAACCCATTCGTAGAGACCATCCTTAGTTTTGAAAGCGGTTTTCCACTCATTCCCTGGTCTAATTCTAACCTGATGATAGCCACTCTTGAGATCAATTTTGGAAAAAACCATTGCACCGGCCATCATATCTAGCATGTCATCTAGTCTAGGGATGGGAAACCTATACTTGATTGTGATTTTGTTGATGGCACGACTATCAACACACATCCTCCACGTGCCATCTTTCTTTGGGGTTAGTAGTGCAGGGACTGCACAAGGGTAAGGCTCTCTCTAATGAACCCCTTCCTCAACAATTCTCCAACCTGCTTTTGCAGTTCCTCATGCTCAGATGGATTCATCCTATAATGGGGCAAGTTGGGTAAAGTAGCTCCTAGGATTAAATCTATGGAATGCTGGATATCCCTAAGAGGTAGAAAGTGGTCTGGCAGATCCTCGGGAAAAACATCCTCAAATTCTTCTAACAAAGGCCTAACTTTCTGAGGAGGCTCTGAGGGTGTAGGAGTCTTAAGTTCCTTAGCAGTCAACATCCAAATGGGTGAACCACTATGAATTTCTTATTCTAGATCCTTAGCGCTAATTAGGTTCACTCCAGTCTTCATCTCTTTGACCTTATTGGGTCCTTTAGCTACCTTGTCCTTAGGAGGGACTGAATGGATTGTGATCTTTTTTCCATTAAAACTAAAGACACATAACCAAGGTCTCCCAAGAATTATACTGCTCACCCCCATGGGTAAGACATCACACCAAATCTTCTCTTGATAGGATTGCATCTGGATTTGGACCTGACATCTAGACTGGATGGGTATAGAGGTAGAGTCTACCCAAGAAACCTTATAGGGGTTGGGGTGGGGGACTGGGGTTAAGCCTAATATTTTGACAGTGCTAGCAGAAATGGCATTCACACAGCTCCCACTATCTATGATGATCTTACATACCTTATCCCCTAATTTAAGGAAAGTCTGTAGGATGTTAGTCCTACGCCAATCCTCTTGAACTCTACTCTGGGACAAGATGCATCTCACAACTCCTAACTGGTCAGACTTTGTGGGTTCCTCCTCTCCTTCAAACTCATCAACCAAGTTCATTCCGGCCTCATAAACTTCTTCTTCAAATTCCTCATTAGGCCAGGAATTCTCTTCCTCTCCCTCTTCTATGTAAAGGGATCCACGTGGGCACTGGCTAGAAACATGACCTATCCTATGGCACTTAAAACAGGCTATGGTTGTACACTGGCTAGAGATATGACCTGGTTTCTGACACTTAAAACAGGTGATACTAGAACTAGGGGTTCTCTGGGTATCAGGTGCCTTACCTTTGTCCATGGGCCTAGGGGTGGGAATACCCTGAAAAGGTTTGCTAGGGATAACTTGGCTAGGTCCATTTCTTGGGATTGGGGCACTAACCCTAGAAGGTATAGGTCCTCTCTAAAATTTCTCAGTGTTCAGTGCAATCTGATAGGCTTGGTCTAGGTCAGTAACCTCTCTCAGAAACAACTCCTTCTTAATGTCTTCTCTAAGTCCAGCCCTAAATCTAGACAAAGTGACCTCATGGGCTTCACTCACATCACATCTCGTCAAGTACTCATCAAATGTGGCTATGTAGTCTGAGACAGATCGGTTCCCTTGTTTCAAGGTTTGCCATTGGTCTAACAGATTCTGCTGGTATAAAATGGGTAGGTACTTATATCTCTAAGCTTCTCTTTCATACCCTGCCAAGTGGTTATGGGCTCAACATTTCGTCTCCTAGTGGTTAGCTCAATGTTCCCCCAGTATATAACCTAGCTTGATGCACTAACTTCATCTTGGCAAACTTGAACTTCCTTTCCTCAGACATGGTATACCACTCAAAGTACTGGTCCATCTCACCCTCCCAATCAGAATACACCTTAGGGTTTAAGCTACCATCAAAAGTGGGTGCACTAATTTGAAGTTCCGGATGAACCTATCATCTCTATCTTCAGGCTCTGGGTCAGGTCTCCTATGATTAGGTTCAGGATCTCTGTATAAAGGTCTTCTAGGCTCCTGGTGTGGGTGAGGTTGAGGCACATTAAAATCTGGGTCAGGAGTCCAATTCTGATGTCTAGGTTCCTCAAGTACTTGGACTCGATCCCTAAGCTGGGTAAGATCCTCACGGACTTGATCCCTAAACTGGGCAACAGTATCAGTCATATCCTGACTCAATTTGGTCATACTTTCGGTAAGAGTTCTAATCATGGCCTCTAAATCAGGTTGGGTTTGACCAGGTTGGTAGGGTACTCCATTCCGGGTGGACATGATGCAAGCAAGCACACCAAATGAGACTCGACTGAAATGACTACGGGCTAATTAGACCTAGATCCCAAACTAGATGCCCAATCAGAGTGGCAAGCTAGCCTGTAGTAACTCGGGACTCAGCCAGGCAGGTGTAAGGGGAGTGTTAGGTCCCTAATTGCCAATCCTAGATACAAATCAGTGATTGGCCAGGTAGGTGGACCAGCACACAAGCCCTTCGGGATAGAATCCCTGAACCACCATTCTAGACACTGAGTACAAAGCACACAGAGTAACTAGATAAACTGATTCAACACTAGCCTAGACCCAACCAGTTGGTGTCCCTAGCCCACTAGGAAAAATTAGGTCTAATTAATTTTAAGATTAAAGGCTTAGGTTCGAATGCACGGGAAGTGGTTTTGGGCTAAGGAGAGGGTCTCAATCCTCCCCTTATGTTGCAACTTCGGTGCCCTTAAGATAGATTCAATTTATGCACACTCAAATAAAAAATAGCTTGCAGAAAATAAAAAGCAGAACAACAGTAAAATTGATCTCAGAAAATCTATAGAAATTAATAAATTATGAAAATCTTATATAAATTACTTTCAATTATACTGGTTCCATAAAAACAAGAATTACTTAATTTGGAATTTTTTACAAAGAGAAACAATTCAAAAAACAGGGCAGTTACTGGCAGAAAATAGAACGTGTGTCTCATTTACAATCCCTGCCTAGAAGTTATAACCCAGCGGCACCCCTACACGCCCTAGGAACCCCCGTGGAATGGGAGGAGGAGGCTTGCGTCTCGCTTGTTCCTAGGACCGGACGGCCAGGGGAGTCTACTCCAGGCAGCAAAAGTAAAAAGGAACGAAAAAACAATCAAACAAGCAAGAACCCTAGACAGGGCTCTGATACCAAAAATGATGCAGAACAAATAAGATGATGCGATGTGGAAGTAAATTAAGACTTTTTTTTTTTTTTTGTATTTTGTTAGAAGTTGGCTTGACTCAAAAACAAGGCTAACTAATATTGAAAAAAAATATGCACTGAAAGAAAGCACAATTCAAAAGAGTAGATTATCAGAGTAATAAAGAAGTAGGATCGCTGGGGATTGAGAAACCCCCAGACCTATGGTTTACTCCTCTTTCAAGAAACAGACGAAGAGAGAAAAGAAAGTTTTATACCTGACTGTGATATCTCTCTTTGCTTCAATTGAAGGACACTCTCGAGCAGATTGTAGGATCCTTGGAGACGGATATCTTCGCAATGGATCTTTGGATTGTAGTCCTATGGCAAGGTTGGCCTTCTTCTCGTACTCTGGATCTGGAAAAGATGAAGAATAAGATAAGGATGTAAGTAACTCAAGAAGAGACCTTTACCTGGGATAGCTCCGGACTGCTCGAACTTTGAAGATGAGGGAAGAGTATGGAGGTGGCGGTGGAAGATGGAGTGGATTTAGGGTTTGACTGGTAGGGCGGCGGCTTGCAGATGAAAAGGACCTAGGGCTTGATATAGTGGGCGGTGGCTTGGAGAAGGAGATGGCGGCCTTGAATGATGTGGGAATAGGGTTTAGGAATTTGGGTGTTGGCGGCTAGGATGATGAAAGGAAATTAGGGTTGGCGGCCAGGGATGAAAGCGGGGCAGGGTTTTGGTTACTTTGAAGATCTCTCACCTCCTCAAGGCTCCAATGGAACCCAGATTTACTCCCTCACGGAGCTCAACACTCAAAGAAGTGCGGAAGAAGAGAACACAAGGTTGCTCAATACAAGAAAAGATTTCATTTACTCATTAAAATCAAAAGATTACATAAGGGTCCAATATATAGACCTTGCAAGAGAAACAAAATTACATTTCTTCCCATGTGGGACTAAACATTCATCTTAAGCATGAAAAACTTTCCCTTGACCGACCAGGCTTCTTTCCTTGGAGTGGGCGACCTCAAATGGCTTCATATGGCAGGTATATGGGGCACCTCCTAGTTCTTCTCCTTAAGTCATGGGTTTTCCTTCCATGACTTGCTCTTTCTTGGAAGAAAATACTCATCTCCTAGTCTTTCTCCCCAAGACTAGGCTCCTTGCATTCATAGCCAGGTACTTTAGGCAGGTGTGGGCGCCTACCTTGAAGTCCTCTCCAAGAAAAATCCCCTGCTTCTTTAGCTTGGTTACTTTTGGCAGCTTGTGGGCGCCTTCCTTGACTTCTCCTAAGAAAATTTTCTTGCTCTCTTGAGCGTGGGGACCAGGGACACTGGGATGAAATGTGGTGCAAACTGGTCCTAGGAGTGTGGCTGGGAGTGTGGCGTCCATTTGCATTTGGCCTTAGAAGAAAAAATGATGCCCTAGGGAATGGTGCCAACCAGGACTTGACTTGGACTTAGACTGAGTCAACATGACTCAACAAAATGAAATGCAGATTCAAAGAAATAAAATAATCTGGTTGACCAGGTCAACCCTTATTACAAACCCTAATCTTCGGGCAAGGTCATTCAGAGATCCAGATAGAACCCTGAAGTCTTCTTCTGATTCTTATGCCCGCACCAGGACCACGAGTGAACTCTCCCTTGACTTGCCATGCTTTGCCCCTATCAACTGCAGGGGGGCAAGACGGCAGCACATCCGCTGCCTGAGGTGGACTCCCTGTTGTACGAACTGAGAAAATAGCCACCGGTGAAGTTTTAATTGGATAGGGTCTCGACGGGGCCCACTCCGTAGCTGCTGCATCTTCACCTGAGGTTCCTCGGGAAGACGACGTGCTCCGGTCCCCCTCAGGACCGTCCATTCGAGCCTTCTTCCGAACTGCCTACCTGGTGAGAGGGGCTTGTGCTACCCTCTTCTCGAAGGTCTGACGGAGCCAACTCACACCGGGCTTCATTCTGCCACCTACAAGCAGAAGAGCTTATTTTAATCGACTGAATTGCAACAAAACCGGGAAAGCCGAGCAGAAATTTCCGTCACTATACCTAATGCGGGGAATTTGCTAATTCCCGCAAGATGGAGATTTCTCTCCTCTAACAACTCCCAGATAGGGGCAACTTTCGAATTGATCAAGAGAACGTAATCCGACTGATCGGCCGCCAAGACTTTTTTCCCGTCATTGGCGGTTAAACGAGGCTTCTTCCAAACATTGTCGAAGCCCCATGGATCAAAGGACAGTACAGACACAAAAATGGGTTTCCACCCATGGATGGCGCTGGGCATGTCCTTGATGACCTTGCGGCCTGATCGAGGGCCAATCACTCACCATTCGTTGCTGTAGAAATCCCTCTTGAGAACTAAAAAGGCCACGAATAAATTGGTCCTAGATTATATATTTGCAATGCTGCACAAGACAAGGAATCTGCAGATGTTCTGGATGCTGTTCGAGGTCAACTGCGCTGACACCACTTGGTACAAGCAAAAGATTTTGATGAAGAAAGGGTGCAGGGGAAACCGAAGACCAGCTTTCAGATGATCTTCATACACGGCTAGACACCCAGGGGGAGGCTCGTTCACTCATTCCTCGAGTGCGGGGAGAACGAAAGGGAACTCCTCGGGATTGCAATAGCATTCCCAAAGAAGGGTCGCCTTTCCTTGAGAAATCGAACTGGAAATCGACTCCGGACCCACTACGTCGCCGGCCTCCGAGGGCCCAACTTGTTCCCCTCGACTTTCTACGGTTTGATCCATGATAAAAGAATGAAGCAAGGGGGTAGAATGAAGATTCTACTTGCGGAATAGACTGGTATTCTAGAACAAGGAAAGCTGGACGAAGGATGAGACGAGGTTGAAGAAGCTTCATTGGCCGGACCCTCTCCCTTTCCCAAGAATAAAATAGGGGTCTCTGAAGCCCTACCAGGTTGATTTGACCCAAGGTTACCCATGGAGGTAACCCGCCTTCAGCTAACCGCCAAGATGAGGCGCATCCACCATCCAACGGATGGGGGAAGGCCACCACAACCATCAAAATCTCAACTGAAAGATTGGCTGAACCATCATGCAACAAGAAAAAGAGAGACGGTCCCAGGGCCACCCGCTTTTTCCTTCTTTTCCAACCAGAGAGTGACAGCTGTCCACCACCTGATTCTCAAATCAACCAGCAGCCATGATGGGCAGTCCAATCAGAGATCCCATAATCATTCACTACACTATCTCTTGGGAGGAAAATGACAAAGCATTAGTACTCTCACTTCTCGAGGCAAACCTCCGCTTCGAATACTGAGAGTAGGGGAGCAACTGTTGAGATATCCCGATCCAGCTATGAACCGAATGCTGGTTTGGCAGGCCAGAGCCCTTTTCTCCGGACTACGAACTTCGGACCAGGGAAAGGCCAGGCTAACTGCTGGCGGCCCAAGGCTTCTCACCGGTCCACAACATCCGAAGGACAGAACTTCGGATGACGTCTTCGACCCTGACCGAAGACCAAGTTTCTCATCGACTTCCAAAGACACGCTCATAGGTCCCTGTTGTAGACACGATCTCCGGCCCCGGGATAAACACCAAGTCTTCGGCCCATGCAAGGGGAAACCCAAAGATGGGATCATATTCTAGCCCAAATAGGCAATTGTAACCAACAATTACAATCGACACTCTACATCCATGATCATGGTGCACAACTCTAGCTGCCACGCCTCCGGTCTGGCTGGAACTGCTCAATGACAACCCACGATCGCCAATCATGAAGAGAAATTGACTCCCCATAATCACCGAAAAGAGTGGGCCGCAGGCCGGAGGCCTCTCCTTAAATAGTGGTAAGAGGAATGGCTCAAGGAGGTATGCAGTCCCACACTCATACACTCACGCATATTCTAAGAGCCTTTCCCTCATACTCTCGACACTCTTCCCCATTCTGTAGCTGGGATCTACCACTGACTTAGGCATCGAGTGTCCCCCATCGAAATAACTCCGGTAAGGAACCTGTTTTGCAGGTGAACCAGAGAGCGGTCCTGCGGTGCAGCAGCTCCGATCGGCCGATACAGGGACTCCACGCCAATAGGTCCTCCATCCGAGCTCTCCATCAAAGTTCGGCCCTCTCCATGGTGATGTCACCTCCCATGCCGGAACATCACAAGATCAAGTCATTCATCCCTCCATTGTGTGCTGCCATCCACCCGGTCTTCTTCTCCACGGCCATTGACTCCGAAGCCACCGCAAGGCATTGATCGCCTCTGCCCAAGCTGCCAAAAAATCTCAGCTCTCTGCCTCCTCTTTCTCCATGCCGTGTCCATGTCCGTCCAAGATCGATCACCATCCTCCATTCGCTGCTGCTGGTCTTTTCTTCTTTCACTATGGCCAGTCTCCATTAAGTCGCCGCCCTGTTCCCCGTGTTACTATATGCGTTGCAGCACATTGTCCAAAGCTTGGATGTCCGAAGGAGCAGGACGATCGAGGGAAAATAATACAGTGGTTGTGCTGGTTATGAGAATGAGATAGAGAACCGAAAGAAACTGATACCAGAGTTCGACGATGATTTCCCACGAGCTGGACGCGTTCCCCTTCGGCCTTTAAATACGAGAGACTTCGGGAAGGCTGGGGAATATTTTTTTTCCAAACATTATTCTTTTTCTAAGGAGCTAGAGCACCCGAGGGCATTCTTTCCTTTGTTTCAAGAGCCTAAAAATTTTATTTATTTTAATTCTAAACTTTTTTAATAGCTTAACAATTATTTTTTTTGCAAATAATTATTTTATTTTTAGTAATAAAATTTTGTTATTAATATTTTTATTCTTATCATTTTAATTTTTGCTCTAGGACTAGTTTAATTTATTATAATTTTATTACTATCATTTAAATATTTGCAAGTAAGTTAGTTTAATTCCTGTAATCTAATTTCTACAAATAGAATAGTTTAGTTTCTGTAACTTTAATTTGTTGTAATTTATATTTTAGTAAGTAAAGTAGAATTGATTTTATAATTTTTAAATAATTTTTAAATTTTTTATTTTAATCATTTCTAGCTAAGAAAATCTTTCTGGGATTGGCGATGAAGCTAAATCATGATTAAAAACTAATTTTTAATATTTATTTTCTTGGGCTTTTATTATTTTAAGAGTTTTTCTTTCTTTTTAACCTCTTAGCTAACAGACTTGATGAGCTATATTGTTGGGTTTCATCCTCTTCATAGTTCATACTTGATTCGTTGCAAGAGGGAAAATAGATAGAATACTTAATATTTTTTAATCCCTTTTCCTTTTTTTGTAGAAACCTAGATAGAGTATTATTAGAATCATTTCATACTCTATACTTGGTTAATACAAGAAAGAGAATGGATGTTATGAAAGTAATCTTAGAAATATTTTCTAAATCATTGATCTAGTGGATTCGAAAGCCCTAGATCTTTAATTATTTATTTCTTCAATTTAATTAATTGTTGCTTCAAGTAGAAAATAAAGAATAATTCTTAGCTTCTTTGCTAAAGCTTGCTTGAGCAAGGGGTTTAAACACAGTTCAAAAATCCATTTCCTCGTGGGATCAACCCGTACTGATGGAAAGCTATACAAGCGAGCCTACTCTTTGCCACTTCTTTGCTGCCTTCACCCTTCAGAAGTAGATTTCATCCTTTGGGAGGTCATGAAGGGATATGTGATTGCTACGTAGGAGGCCATGCTTTGGCCTACAAGATCCTAAGGCAAGGGTAATACTAGACAAGCATCCTCAAGGATACCATTAAGTATGTGTGGTGCTATTAGCATTGCTAGATTCATAACAACATCCAGTATCAAGCTGCGGTACCTCTTAGCTCCTTAAACTCTTCCTAACCCTTTGCTTAGTGGGGGATAGATATCCTTAACCCTTTCCCACTGGTCATTGGTTGATCGCTATCATGGGTAGTCAAAAATAAATCACTAACTCAAAACTATGTATATAGTAGTGAATCAAGTTTGTATCCACGAGGATCTTAGGGCTAAGTTATGATTTTCAAAAAGAAGAACAATATTTGTTATTGCATAAAAATAGAAGTAAATAGAAAGTAAACTATTCTTAAGATCGAAGTAAATAAAGAAAAATATCTCAAGGGTTATGAGTTGATCTTTCACTAAAGAGTTGTATTTCTTTTATAATCAAATTGTTAATTAATTTTAAAGAATTACATGTCTTCCCTCGGTGGTATGCCCTGTATCTGTAGATCATGGGGCACGTCTTCGAGAGGTACTAAGTATTCAACTCTTCTTTCCTCCATAACAGATCATGGCATATCTTTGGAAAGCAAGAGCTGTCTAAATTTAATTTAACATGAAAGTAAAAAAGAAAGTATAAAAGAAAATAAATAAGGAGTAATAAGAAAAAGTAAAAGAAAACATACTCTTCTTTGCTTATAACAATAAAAGAAATACAGGATCTGTAAGAATCCAAGACCACTCTAGGTTGTACAAGATCTCTTCTTTCCTCTCGAGATTGTAGAGCTCTAGCCACTCATAGGGTCTTCATACATCATCAACATAGATAGAATACAAGGAAAAAGACAAGGAAAAAGTCTTGCTATCTTCTCTTCCCCCCCCAAAAACCCTTTATAGAATTAAAAAATATGGGGCTCTGTTTTGCTACTTGCTTGCTTGATACCCCCTAACTCCTCATGGCTACTTTTTTTTATAGACAAAGAAGCTAAGTGCTATCCACCCTTTCCATTCTGCTTCTTTTTTGATTCTCCATTTGTTGCTTGAGCTCTACTGACTTGGGCATCGGAGTGTCCCCTACCAAAAACCTCCGGTTCGGGATCTTTTTTATAGGATCTCGAAGTGAAAATCTTGTGGTTTAGGGGCTATAACCTAGTTTGTGGGGCTCAGCATCAATAGATTGGCATGCCGGGTAGGGGAGTAAATTGCATTAATTATTTCTCTTGGAAAGGAGAATCTTAAAAGAAAAGATGGTGAAAAGAAGAGCACAGAATGCCTCAGCTAGCAAGGGCCGTCAACCATCCAATAGGAATGACTCACCCAACCAATTAGTAGAGAATAAAGTTGCACCCCCCATGTTGAATATGGGGTAGCATCAGATTGATGCCCTCTTGAATTTGATGGAAACCTTGACTACTATCATGTAGATTCTTCAAAAAGCACCCATCAGCAGGCAACATTGTCTGGCTGCATCCAGGATTAGTCAGCGATATCCAAAGAAAGAGAGCCGGCAAGAACCAACCTGATATCCTCAATATCAACCTTCTTAGGAATGCCAATCTCTCAGATAGCAAGACTCTCAATACCGAGGGCATGGAGAAATCTGTTTCGAGAGGAAGCGGATGAGATCTCCATCAAGATCTTCAAAGGATTCCACCCTAGGAAATATCCAATGAGGTGATGGAACTCGACAATACAAAATTTATGAAAGAAAGTTTTAAAAGTTAGAGATGCAGATTGCAAAGCTAGATGAACAACGAATGAACGAGGAGGTGGTGGCTTATGACTCACGACCTCCATTATCTAGAAGGATCATGGAGGAAGTGATCCACACCATTTCAAGATTCCCCACTTAGAACCTTACGATGGTATTACTAACCCTCTTGATCATTTGGCTAGTTTTGAGACCCATATGATGATCCCAGGAGGTGTCTGATATACTACATTGTCTAGCTTTCTTAGCCACCTTGAAGAAGGCCGCTCAAATGTGGTACTCTAGCCTCCAACCAGGTACAATCCATTCTTTTAACCAGTAGAAAAAATTATTTTAGGTCTCATTTCAGGACATGCTAAATATGCCGCTGACTTTGTCAAAAAGTGTGACCAGTGACAAAGATATTCCAATATTCAACAGCACCATGTGAGTCAGCTGACTCAACTAACAACTCCATGGCCATTCACCCAATGGGGAATGGACATTCTTGGCCGATTCCCTCTGGCTTTCAGTAAGCAAAAATTCTTTATTGTAGCCATTGAGTACTTCACCAAGTGGGTTGAACTGAACCCTTGGCTCACATAACTGAAGGGAAAGTCGAGAACATTGTTAGGAATCATATAATCTTCCGATTTGGAATCCCTTATGCAATTATCATTGACAATGGAAAGTAGTTTAACAACCAAAGGTTTAAAGAGTTTGGCACCCAATATCACACATTCTTCACAAGCTAACCTCGGTTGGGCATCCTTAGTCAAATGGTGAAATTGAAGTGACCAATCGGATGATTCTCCATGGCCTAAAGACTAGGCTAAATGAGGCGAAAGGACTCGAGGTCGAAGAGTTGAACTCAATTCTTTGGGCATATCGGATGATTCCCCAGACTACCATTGGAGAGTTGCCGTTCAATCTAACATTTGGTACTGAGAATGTAATACCAGTGGAAGTTACCTTGCAATCTTTGTGAATTGATCATTTTGTAGAACTGGAGAACTTTGAATAGCGAAGAGCTAACTTAGAACTGTTAAAAGGTACAAGACTTCGAGCTCACATGAAAATGGTTGTATACCAATAAAGAATTGCCAGATACTATAACTCTCGGGTTAAAGCCAAAGTCTTTTGACCTAGAGATTTAGTATTACAAAGATTTGAGGTGTCCAAACCCACAAAATAGGGAAAACTTCTCCCTAATTATGAAGGGCCTTACCAGGTAGTTATAGTGATATGCCTTGGGACTTATCGAATTGAAAGTTTGGATGGGTACTAGATGGCTTGACCATGGAATACAAAAAATCTTCACATGTATTATTAATAAAACTTCTCTTTTGAATACTATGTTCTACATAATCCAGAGTCATCCTAATTAGATAACTCAATCGATATGTTCGACGAGCATAAAGTTGGTCTAATCAGCTAACTCAATCAGTATATTTGACAAATATAGAAAGTTAGCCTAATCAGCCAACTCAATCAGTATATCCAACAAATACAGAGAGTTGGCCTAATCAGTCGACTCAATTGATATATTTGATAAATACAAAGAGTTGACCTAATTAGCCAACTCAATCGATAGATCTGATAAGTACAGAGCCAACCTAATCAGCCAATCCAATTGGTATGTCTGACAAGTTAAGAATTAGTCTAAACCACTGATTCACACTCGATAAATAAAAAGTTTGGTCTAGCTCACTGACTTAATTGGTATATCTGACAAAGAAAGAGTCTAATTGACTGACTCAATTATCTGGTAGAAATAGCATTGGTCCCATTGAAGATGCTCTCCCCCATTACTTGGTCATCTTATTGAAAAATTAGTACTTGGTGAAAAAAATGTCATCAAAGTTATTATACATCAACTCATACTTAGAGATTCTTCAAGCATATATTGAAAGCATCATATGTGAACAGAATAAGGATTTCATTCATATCCAAAAAGTTTGATATATTTCATATTTCGAGTCTTTGGTTACATGGAAGAAATCTAAAAAGCAACAGGAAAAGCTACATTTATATTGAAAGCATCATGACTGATCTTCAATTTGCTCAGGGATTTTGAAAATCAGTTCGGGGTCAGCCGTAACTGGGACTTCACTATGATCAATGACATCAGGATGGACATCTTTGGCTTGTTTTGCTACCCCATCCTCCTCGTTCGTGTTATCCATATTTATCTTGGAGACATCAAGGTGTGGGTAGAGCTTCAGGATTTTCTCCAAGTAATCAGCGAAGCCCACCTTGTAACTTTCCACCCCAGCTTCTGTCATCTCATCGTTGAAGGTAGAAGATGCCTTATATTCCATAATGGCTTGATAAGCTCATTCTTTAGATAATTTTGCCATCTTCTCGCTAGTTCTGCCCTTTTTTCTACTATCATTTTCTGGGCCAGAGCATTATCAGACTTTTGAAGGTTTTCTTTGATCAGGAGCTCTGATGATCACAGTTTCTTTTTATTGTTTTTTAAATTTGCCTTGACTTCGACCACTTTATTCTGAGCTACCTTCAATTCCTTCTCCATCAAGAGGTTGGCAACATGACTTTTCTCCAGTTTCCCCTCGAGGCTTGCATTGAGTTTTTCGGTGACCTCCTTCTTAGCCTTGGCTTAAGTCAGCAAAGCTTGTGATGCTCTCTTCGATAAGAGAGATCTCGTGGATGAACTGAAATAATAAGAGAGTCAGTTATCTTATTGTGATCTATAACTAGAAAGATACAAAGAAGGAAAAATTCATGATGCGGGATGACTCTAAGATTGCTAAACATGCAGAAAAAATAGTAAACTAATTTTTTTTATGATTTTTATGATTTAGGTTTGTATGCTAAATTTCCTAATAAAAGTAAGAACTAGTATAAGGAGTAGCAATGCATAGAATCATCATGATCGCAGGCAAACTCATGCAAAAATAATAAATTCCAGGATCTGAGAATTGAGAAACTCCTAGATTAGGATAGCTTATCTTCATTAAATCAGAAATTAAAAGAAGGGAATGATGTTACCAATCAGTGATTTGAAGAACTTTCGATGAAGAGATCACATAGCACTTTGATTGGAGTCTGGATGATGAAGCTTGGTTTTCTTGGATTCGATGATTGATTTGGGTGGTCCTGGAGGCAAGGAAGCCTCCTCTGAGGAGGTGAAACACTTTGAAGATCCTGCAAAATGTCAGGGGTCAATCAAAACAGCAAGTAAGAAAAAGGAAGGAAACTAGGTTTAGAAGGAATCAGGTTAGGATTTAGAAGCTGGGTGGCTTGAAGCTTGATGAAGATCTCCTTGCTTGGCAGCCTAGGGCACTCTTTCTTGGACAGTAAAGGCTTGGATGGCAGTGAGTTAGGGTGTGGAAGGATGCTAGGACAGCAAGGAATTCGACCAAGCAAGAGAACACAAACACAAACCAAAGTACCAAAAGAACAAAGTAACACAAGCTCGCAAGCTCAAAATAAATTTACCAGGGTTTTGATATCATAAATAAAAGTTGATTACAAGAGGGGGAGGGGTGGGGTTTATATAAAGCTCCCATGCCCTCTAACTAGGGTTACATACTTGTGTTAAAATAACCATTCCTGGCTAGGTTAGAAAAGCAAATCTCCATTAGGTTAGGAATTGACCAAGTCTTCTCCTCTTTCCTCTCCCCACTTAGCTTTGGACCAAGTCAACATGTTAGGATGCCTAAGCTCTCTTGGAATGGCATGTTGGGCTTCATGGGCAGCAAGCGGGCCGGCCAAGGGGGCTTGGGTGCTTGGGCCTTGGGTTGGGCACATGGGCTTTGGGCCATGGAACTAGGATGGCCTGATAGGAAAATATTCTTGGAATCTTGCTTCTTAATGGACCTAGGCTTGGTGCTTGGACTTGATTTCCTTGGACTGGGATGCAGATGGACCTCTAGAATCATGGATGCCCTGGTTTGGAAATATGCTCTGGCATCTAGACTGGAATCTGGGTATCTGAAAGGAATCAGGGTTTCTAGAAGCATCTAGGATCCTGGGTTGTCACACAAAATCTACTAGGCTAATATAGTGGCCTCTGACTCTTGGATGTGGCCTGGTGGAACTCCAAAATAGAGTGACCTCCTCTCTTTTACAAAAATTAGGCTCATACTGGACTCATAATTGATGTACAGGACTCAAAATACTAACTAGGTTGAGAGTTGAGACAAATCAATTAACTTCAACTTATTACAGGACTCAATCTTAATTGATTACAAAATTTTCTAAACTTTTATACATGACTAATTAAACCATATGGGATCCAGTGATTTGTGTCTGATCCAGGTGTCCCCACCAACTCTTCAACCTTATCTCTTGGCATTCCAAATGGAAGGAAGTTGCCACCCCACCAGCAAACAAAGAAGTTATATGCTGCCTAGGCTTGGAGTGGCCCACCTTTCCCTTGTTTCATGGAGCCGCCCAATGCAAGAATAGAAAGTCAAGATAGCGCCCCTTGTTTTTCTCCTCTTATTTCCATATACATCAAGCATAAAAGGAAGATATCTGGCGTCCAACAGAAAAGGAAGGAGAAGAGATCCCCACCTCCTAGTTTCTTGCAACTGCCCACTACATTTATGGAATACTCTTAGCACCTCCTCTTTCCTCTCCTTATTATGTGGCCCCAAATCTCACCAAAGGAGGAAGTCTTCATGCAGCTCCATATCTAGCCGACCAAAGGAAGGAAGAAAGTAGATACGGCCTCACTCCATGCCCATCTTGTCTCCCAAAGATCACTTGTGCCCATATTTGTTCATCTTATCATGTATGCTATAGGAAGTCCATAAAAAGGCCCCTCCTCTTGTATTTTGAAAGTAATGAGTGAATGAATGAATGAAGTTTGATGAATGAAAGTCATTGAGAGTTTTTCTACTTGCCTTTGCTCATTGTGAGCATCGAGAGGTGTGAGACCCTACCTTGCCTTTGCTTTCAAGCATCGAGGGGTGAGAGGCACTAGTTATCTTCCAACTTCTTCTAGCCGACCACCATCAACCTCCTTCCCCCAAGCATCTAAGTTCTTCAAGCTAATATTTGGAGTTCTTCTACAAGCCAGGAATAGTATATTGCAACTACAACAACTACGTATCTACATAAACTTGGCTTGATCACAAGCCATCTTCTCTTTCTTTTCTTATCTTTCTTTGTGCTCTCTACATCTCTAACTTGAGTCCTTATTCTTTCTTTGTGTTGTAGTGTTGAATTTCTCCCAGGAATAGTATATTGCAATCGATCAGGCATCAAAAGCTTGATGCAGCAGAAGTAGATATAAAAACTATTTTATATCTAATGATGCAATTTATAAATAAATCTAATTTATTCATCATAAATTTCTAACATGCTGTAATATATGAAAAAAAATATCATATCTAAAAATAAAATTATTTTGAACATAAAAAACTTACTTGGATCGCTATGTGGCTTGCTTTGAAAGACGTGCCAATCTACTTTCAAAATCGAAATTCTACTAGAGTCGTGCAATCGCTCGACCTCTGCTGGTATCCACACAGAGCTCATATAACCAAGTCATAGAGAGCACCAGACTGCTAGATCCTTGTAGCCCTCTCCTTTTCAGCAAATCAGTCACTTTAAAAATTGTGCCGATCCGAATCTAGACCAGCTTTTCTTGAACTGGCTTGT
Source organism: Areca catechu (assembly GCA_021397845.1). NCBI lineage: Eukaryota > Viridiplantae > Streptophyta > Magnoliopsida > Arecales > Arecaceae > Areca > Areca catechu. The sequence continues at coordinate 122,262,941 of CM038043.1, forward strand.
ATCTTGCAAGCTAAGATTTGCAAGATGTAGGACCTCTTTGTTTCTTCCTTCTCTTATAGAATATCTCTCTAGATCTCATACAAGGAAGAAGAAAATAAATAAAATGGAGAGGAGAACTTGGCACCCTAGGAGAGAGATTATCTGCTACAAATGCCCAAGAGGAATATTCATGCCCAAGAGAAATATTCATGGCAAAAGTGAGAAGCATCACTTCGACCACCCCTTTCTCTTCCTTTTATGATTTACGGTAAATCCCTTCTCCAGTTCCTCCACGCCAAAAAGAGAGGAGTTTAAATTAATCTGTTTTAAATTTTAAGAGTTGAGAGGACTCCTCCTCTCTTTCTCTTCAGGCCAAAACTCCTTTTTGCGCTCTCCTCTTTCACACCCATACTCTTTTGTCGCACAAAATAACTTGGGCCTACATGTTGGCATGTGGAGACAAGGTTAGACAATGAAAGAGAGTCCCCCCAGTCCAACTGGATTCTAAGTGATGGTCCAAATTAATTGATTTGATAGTCAAATCAAAGCCAATTTTAAATCCGATCAATCCATTTTGAAAAAGCTATTGACCCAACTCAATTAGGATCAATTAACTGAATCTAACTCAATTCAATTAAATCTAATTTAATTTGATTAATAATTATCTATAATTTATTAATTGCAACATTTATAATTAGGTTCAAATATACTAAAATTATCAATTTTAGTAATATTTTGATTTGCTGATTGGTTACTTAAGCTCCTAATGTGTGTGACCCCTCAGGTCCTATCCTGTCTGGTAATGAGATATGCTATTCATTATACATGATCGAAACTCCTTTCGATGAACATAAATAATTTCTGCTCAATCCTAATTAGGATCATCAAGCCAAAAATGATCCTAATGGGCTCTCATAATCTACCAGTGATACCTAACAATATGTAGTGGCAACCCAGTACAATAAGATTGGAGCCCCTAGGTGTAGTTACTATGTGATTTGGTTCCTCTATCAAAAAATTTGACTTAATGTTGGTGGTTACGGAAACTAGTCAAACTCATCAGTCATATGCTTAACTTAATCGACTTAAGTCTAAATGTGATACTAATTAAAGGTTTTCATTATCACCCTACTATGGCCATAGACTTATGAACTTAGTCACATTAAGTTGCATAAGATTTTTCCTTACTACTAAGGCTGATAGATCCCTACAAGTGAACACCATACTCCTACAATAAACTTATTGCAGCCAACGAGCATCGCAAGGTCCCGTATGGGTAGGAACCATGTGTTTGTACTGTCAAACTATAGCATCCTTAGTGTGAGTAGCTGAGACACTCTAGGTCAAAGAACTATTCATATAACTACATCATCAAGAAGTTATTGACGAGTGAGTAGTCATCCATAAACTTCCTGTACTTGGTCATGCTCAGTACCGTTGATCTCTATCAACTACCTACACTCTCACTCCAATGTCACCACACTGTTGGTCATAGACTTATCTACCCATAAAGAGTAGTGATATGTGTACCGATTTTAATGGATCAATCACCGTCCTCATGATATTCCAATAATCAGGATCTTTTATGAGTTAATCTATAAAGACACATGCCTCATATTCTCAACTCTTGAGAATATGTGTCATTACCCATTAACTTCATGGACGATTTATAGACACATCAATATGAATGAAACTAATGCCCTTTTATTAATAAGAAAATTTAAGTACAAAATTCATGTCCTAAAAATTAGAATGTGTCAAGCCAACTTGGCTTTCAAGGCATAGATCTAACAATCTCCCACTTTTACTAAAGCTAATTGGCTACATATCTAAGTTCCATCTTCTTATGGTGGACTTCAGCCTTTTGCTAGCTCAAAGTCTTAGTTAGTGGGTCTGCCACATTGTCCGTGGAGTCTACTCTTTGCACCTCAATATACTTATTCTTGAGGTAGTCGTGTATGATATGACATCGCCGCTCAATATGCTTAGACTTCTAGTGAGATCTGGACTCCTTGGCAAGAGCAACCATTATTGTCATAATATCTGAGGATGGCATTAGATGGCATCACTCCAAGCTCCACAATGAACTTTTTATACTGGAAGGTTTCTTTTACAGCTTCAGAGGTAGAGATGTACTTTGCTTTCATTGTTGAATATGCTATGGTTGCTTGGAACTTTTCCAACTAGTTGCCCCACCATTATACAAAAATATAGACCTTGATGTAGACTTTCTATCATTAGGATCAGACATAAAGTTTAAGTCTGTATATCCCTTTATCCCTAATTTTGAACTCCCTTCAAAGACTAAGAATAAATCTTTAGTCCTTCTTAAGTATTTAAGAATGTTCTTCACAGCTATTCAGTGTTCTTCACCTGGATTTGACTGATATCTGCTCGTGACACTCACAATAGGAGCTATATCAAGTCGAGTACACAACAAGACATACATAAGGCCTCCAATTGCCGAAGCATATGAAATCTTGCTCATGTGTTGAATCTCTTCAAGTGCGTCAGGACACATTTTCTTGGGAAGATTAATGCCATGCCGTCTGATAACAATATCTTTTAGAGTTCTCCATGCTGAATCTTTTTAGCACTTCCTCTATATACAATTTTTGTGAAAGGCCGATCATCCTATTAGATCTATCTCTATAAACCTTAATCCCCAAAATATAAGATGCTTCACCTAAGTCTTTCATAGAGAATTCCTTAGATAATTAACTTTTGACCAAAGTCAATATGAAAATATCATTCCCAATAAGGAGAATGTCATCCACATACAATATAAGGAATGTCACTTCCCTCCCACGGCCTTCCTGTAAACACATGGCTCATCCTCATTCTTGATTTTGATTGCATCATCAAAATGAGTATTCCAACTTCGAGAAGCGTGCTTCAATCCGTAGATTAATCTGTGTAGCTTGCAGACCTTTTGATCTTCATCATTGGAAGTGAAATCCAAAGGCTGCTCCATATAGATATCTTCCTCAAGATATCCATTCAGGAATGCATTTTTTACATCCATTTACCATATTAAATAATCATGATATGCTGCAATTGCAAGCAATGTATGGATAGATTTTAGCATAGCTACTGGTGAAAGGGTATCATGATAGTCAATGCCTTCACGTTGACTATACCCTTTCATCACTAACCTAGCTTTAAAGGTCTCTACCTTACCATCTATACCTATTTTCTTTTTGTTGATTGTTGACTATGTTATTAATTTTGATGATAAGCAAAATGGTTAAGTATAAGTTGAGTAGTAATGATTTCCTTGAAGTATATTTATATATAAAAAAGTGCTCACAAATTTGAAGAAGTTTGTTTGATTGAAGAAGCCAAATTTAGATGAAAAGATCTGCTCAAAGAGGACTTGGACAGTCAAAGTTCGCTTAAATGGATATTTGAGTGAAGCATAGATTTGTTTCAACACAAGTTCAGACATTTTTGTGAAGATTTCACTGAGGTGTAGACTCAAAGTGTCAACACACACCAAGTGTCGACACATGAAAGATAAGTGTCGACTTAAGCCGGTATGCAAAGAATGTTTCAAATGGCATGGCTGAAGTGTCAACACATGGACATGAAGTGTCGACTCAAAGTATCGACATATGGATCGCTCATCGTCTGAGATTTTCAAGCCATAGAACTTGCTGAAAATGAAGAACTACAAAAGTGTTGACACATGGAAGCAAAGTGTCGACTCAAAGTGTCGACTCACCTGAGAAAGTGTCGATACATCTGAGATTTCTAGAGAACCAGATTGAAGATTTTTGAACTGGGTGTCAACTCAAGAAGTTCAAGTGTCGACCTAAAGTGTCAACTCACAACCTGAAGTGTCGACAATAGAGTTTTGGGAACAATAACGGCTAGTTTTTCAAACACAGAACTCGACCCTTTTGCCCTCCAACGGCTAGATTTTTAATTTTAACAGCTAGAAAATAGATATGAGGCCTTGGGAAGATATATATATCCTCCAAATCAAATCCAAAGTATTATTATTCATGAGAATGAAATAAAAGCATTCAAAAGAGAAGAAAATAAGGCATTCACTCCTATTCATTGAAGATTCAACTACTCTCAAGTAAAAGCAAGCCTTCAAGCATTCAAGAGCCTTTAAGAGCATTAAAGATCAACCATTCTTGAGCATTCAAGAGGCTTCAACAAGTTCAAAAGCACCACAACATCAAGCTTTAAAGAGATACCCACTTTTTATTAGAAAGCTTTTATTCTCATTACTTCAAAAACTTATTTGTTGTAAGGATTCTTGGTTATCCTATTGTAAAACCAAGAAATGTTATTGGTGAGCCTTTGAAAACTAATTAGGTTCTTGGTTAGCCCGGAAAACCAAGAGAGGTTGGTGGTGTGCCTTAAAACCATTTAGATTTTTAGTTAGCCCATAAAACCAAGTGAGGTTTTGACTTGTTGGCCTTATGAAAACAAGTTGGGTTTTTGATTAGTGAGCCCGAAAAACTAATCAACTGTAATCAGTAGAGATTATGTGAATTCCTAAGGAGATATTGGGGAGTGAATGTAGGTGAATTGGATAGCACCGAACCACTATATTTCTTGGTCTTTGTGGTTGATTGTTCTCTCTACTTACTCTTTCACTTATTGCTCTTTATTTTTGCTGCACTTTTATTTAAGAGTATTACATTTGAATTCTTAGTACCTTGTTTAATTATTGAATTGGATTGTATAGTATTTCATTACATCAAGTAAATAATTTTTAGAGACCCAATTCACCCCCTCTCTTGGGTTGCTTACTGGGCAACAAGTGGTATCAAAGCCCTGTTCTTAATGTATAGGCTTTACCGCCTTGAGTAGAGATTTATGGCAGCCCCTATTGGTACTAGCATAGTTGAGGGTCAAGCCTCAAATAGACATCCATTTTTTAATAGATCAAATTATACATATTGAAAAACTAAGATGAGAACTTATATGCATTCTATTGATTATAACTTATGGAGAGTTGTTGATAAGGATCCTCATATTTCTTCGGTAGTGGTTAATGGTGTTTCCATCCCAAAGCTCGAAGAGGATTGGGATGAAAATGACATTAAGCAATCCGAGATCAATGCTAAGGCAATGAATCTCCTTTATTGTGCATTCCTTTATTGTGCATTAGATCCTAGTGAATTTAATAGGATATCTACTTGCACTTCTGCCAAAGAAATATGGGACATACTTGAAATTACCCATGAGGGTATCGATCAAGTGAAGAATACTAAGGTGAACATGTTAGTACATACTTATGAAATGTTCCGAATGGAACCTAATGAGTCAATCACTGACATGTACACTAGATTTACAAATATTGTAAATGGAATGAGAAGAATAAAAAAAGTAATGTCTAACACTGACTTGTGAATAAAATCCTCAGATCACTTTCAACATCGTGGGATCCGAAGGTGATTGCAATTTAAGAAGAAAAGGATGTTGACAAGCTACCTTTAGAGTAGCTGGTTGGATCGCTCATGACTTATGAGCTGAATTTGAAGCAAAAGTCAATGGACATGGACAAAAAGAAAAAGGGGGATAGCATTCAAATCAAACATACAAGAAGAATCCTCAATCGATGAGTCCGAAGAAGAAAAAGAAGATGAAGGTGAAGAAGCCCTACTTGCTAGGAAATTTAGAAGATTCATGAAGAGGAGGAGTTTCTTTATAAGAAGAAATTTCAATCAAAAGAAAAAGGAAAAGAGAAAGAGAAAGAAAAGGAAAAAGAAAAGGAGAAGGAAATACCTACATGCTTCAAGTGCAAGAAGCTGGGTCACTACAAGTTTGATTGCCCTCTCCTAAAGAAGTCAAGGAAGAAGTTAAGAAAGAAAGCAATGATGGCCACCTAAAGTGATAATGAAGACTCAAGTTCTGAAGAAGAGCAGACTGAAGTTACAAATCTTTGTCTTATGGCACATCAAGAGCCAGATGAGGTAAATTCTGATACTGAAATAGATTTTACTTTTGATGAACTAAGAAATGCTTTTGATAAACTTATGCATGATTATAAACTGATTTTATGTGAACATAAAAAATTGAAAAAGCATTCAAACAGTTTCTTTCTTGAAAATAATACTTTGTTAAATGAAGTTAGTGATTTGAAAACTAAATTAGATGTTTTGGAAAAGAAAATTAATGCTTTGACAATAAAAAATGAAGTTTTAAAAAGATCCAAAATTGTTATTTCAAATGGTAACCTTTTAAAGAAAAATAAAGATTTAGAATTGGAAAATGCAAAATACAAAAATGAACTTGATAAAATGAAGCCATTTCTTGAAAAATTTATCTATAGTTCAGAAAAATTGAACCTACTTTTGAATAGTCAAAGAGCCATTTTCAATAAAGCAGGATTAGGCTATAGACCACAAAAATAACAAAAGTACTTCAAAAACCTTTTTGTTCCTGCATCTTCTAGCATAACATGTTTTTCTTGTAAGAAGCAAGGTCATAAATCTTTTCAATGCAATTTAAGAAAAATCAATTCTTTTAGAAAAGTGTGGGTTCCAAAAGGAACTATTTTAAGTGCTAACCCTAAAGGACCCAAGTTGGCTTGGGTATCTAAAAACAAAGCTTGATTTTATTTCAGGTATGTCTTGCAACCAAGGAGAACAAAAGACTTTGGTATCTTGATAGTTGTTGCTCAAGGCACATGATGGGAGATGTGAAGCAATTCACTTCTCTTGAAGTAATGAATGGAGGGAGTGTGACCTTCAGGGATAATGGTAAAGCAAAAATCATTGGTATTGGTAAGGTTCACATAACTCCTTCTAGTTGTATTAGTAATGTACTGTTAGTTAAAGGTTTAAAGCATAATCTTTTAAGCATTAGTTAATTTTGTGATAAAGATTTTCAAGTTGTTTTTAAATCATCTTATTGCATATTGCTAGTCCGGATATAAATGGAGTATAATTCATTGGAAAAAGTCATGGTAATGTTTATTTGGTAGATTTGGATGATCTATCTTTGCCTAATGGAGAATGCCTTGTTGCAATGAATTCTACTAAAGATGAGACTAGTTGGCTTTGGCATAGAAGATTAGGGCATGCTAGTATGTATCTACTTTCAAAACTTTGCAAAAAGAATTTAGTTAAAGATTTACCTGAACTTTGTTTTGAAAAAGATAGAGTTTGTTAAACATGTCAATTTGGTAAACAAGTTAAAACCTCTTTCAAACCAAAAGGCTTTGTAACTACTAGTAGGCCACTAAACTAATTCATATGGATCTCTTTGGACTAACAAGAACATCAAGTCTAGGAGGCAAGAGATATGGATGAATTAGTCATAGTGAATGATTTTTTGAGATTTACATGGATTTTCTTTCTAGCACATAAAGATAAATCATTTTCTGCTTTTATAAAGTTTTATCGAAAAGTTTCAAATGAAAAAGGTGTTTCAGTTGTTTGCATTCGTAGTGATCATGGAACTGAATTTGAAAATCAAGATTTTGAAAACTTTTGTAATGAAAAAGGTATAGAACATAACTTTTCTACACCTAGGACACCTCAGCAGAATGGGGTAGTAGAAAGAAAAAATCGCACTATGGAAGAAATAGCATGCACTATGCTTTGTAAAAATGATTTATCGAGATATTTTTGGGCTGAAGCTATTAATACTGCATGTTACATTTTGAATCGATTTTTAATTCACCCTATTTTGAAGAAAACTCCTTACGAACTTTAGAATCAAAGAAAACCAACCTTAAAGTATTTTCAAGTTTTTGGTTGCAAGTATTTTATCTTTAATAATGGAAAAGATAATCTTGAAAATTTTGATGCCAAGTCTGATGAAGGTATCTTTTTAGGATACTCTACATCAAGCAGGGCATACAGAGTTTTCAACAAAAGAACATTGGTTGTAGAGGAATCATTGCATGTTATTTTTTAAGAATCTACTACCAAATCCTCCAGAAAAGAGGGTACATCTCATGAATGTGCAGGTGCTAACAAGCTTCAAATGTTGACACTGAATGATCAACCTCCTCAACCAAATGAATAAGATCAAGACAAAAGTGAGAAAGGCCACACTCCAAAGCACCAAGATCTACCTAAGGAGTGGAGGTATGCTCATGGAAATCCCAAGAAATTAATTCTAGGTGATCCATCTATATAGGGGTAAGAACTCTCAATTAGAAATGAATGTGATTATATAGCTTTTGTATCACAAGTAGAGCCTAAATATTTTGAAGAAGCTGAAAATCTAATGTTTTTATTATTGGCATTAAATGGGTATTTAGGAATAAATTAGATGAAAATAGAATTATTGTTAGAAATAAAGCTAGGCTAGTTGCTAAAGGCTACAACCAGGAGAAAGGGATTGATTTTGATGAAACTTTTGCTCCTGTTGCTAGACTTGAATCAATTAGACTATTATTAGCATTTGCTTGTTTTATAAATTTTAAAATATTTTAAATGGATGTTAAGAGTGCTTTTCTAAATAGTTTTATAATAAAAAAAGTTTTTGTTGAACAACCACCTGAATTTAAAAATCACGCACATCCTGATCATGTTTTTAAATTGCATAATGCACTTTATGAATTAAAGCAAGCACCTAAAGCCTGGTTGAAAGACTCAACAAATTTTTAATTGAAGATGAATTTTCTAGAGGCCATGTTGATAAAATATTATTTTTGAAAAAGAAAGATAATGATTTATTAGTATTATAAATATATGTTGATGATATCATTTTCGGTGCTACCAATAAAATTCTTTGTCAAGAGTTTGCTAAGCTAATAATGCAGGATGAGTTCGAGATGAGCATGATGGGAGAACTCAATTTCTTTCTCGGACTCCAGATCAAGCAAACTAAAGATGGAATCTTCATCAACCTTGCTAAGTATACAAGAGAGATTATAAAGAAGTTTGGGATGGAGACTACTAATTTAATAGGTACGCCTATGAGCCCCTCTTGTAGACTTGATAAGGATAAGCATGGTAAATCAATAGATCAAAAGTTATACAGAGGTATGATTGGCTCCTTACTATACTTAACTGCTAGTAGACTCAGATATAATGTTCAGTGTATGCATGTGTGCTAGATATCAATCTGAACCTAAAGAATCACATCTGATGGCTGTTAAGTGCATTATTAGATATCTATCTGGTACTATTGATATTGGTTTATGGTATTCTAGAGATTCATCTGCTGAATTAATTGGATATTCTGATGCTGATTTTGCTGGTTGCAAATTGGATAGAAAGAGTACTAGTGGTACTTGCTAATTTCTCGGAGTTAACTTAATCTCCTGGTTTAGCAAGAAACAAACTTCAGTTGCACTATCCACAGTTGAGGCTGAGTATATTATAGCAGGAAGTTGTGCTTAAATCTTGTGGATTAAGCAACAACTTGAAGATTTTGGAATCAAGTTGACTAGTAAACCTATAAAATGTGATAATACCAGTGCTATTTTCTTGACTAAAAATCCTGTCCAACATTCTAGGAGTAAACATATTGAAATTAGACATCATTTTATTAGAGATCATGTTGAAAATAATGATATTGTGGTTGAATATATTAGTACTGAATTTCAATTAGCTGATATTTTGACTAAACCTCTTCTAGAAGATCGGTTTTGTATGATTAGAAGAGAGCTCAGGATCATTAATCCTTTTGATTAAATTTTTCCTATCTTTGACTCAAATCAATCATATTTGACATCAATCATTGTTAATTATGTTGAATTTCATTGAATTTAAGCATATTTCCAGGGATTTTATTGAACCCTTTCTTCTCTTATTTTTTGGTTTTTAAGTTGATGTGTCGACACCTGAATGTGTCAACACATTCGTGAGTCGACACATGAATAGCAGTAGACCGAGAATAAGAGCATTCCAAAAGATTTTTTCCTCATTTTGTCTTCCCTCTCGAGCTGACACATAACTTAAGGTACTCCTCACTCCTCCTTCCCTCTAATTCATGCTTTAAACTCCCTTGATTCATTGTTCGGAGCACTTTCTTGTTCAGATTTTGCAACATTCCGCCTTCCATTTGCATTTTGAGCCCTAGAAACCCTAGTTCGTCATCCTCGTCAGTCCAATCAGGAGGAAGAGAAAAGAATGAAGGCCAGACACGAGGCTAGAGCTCCAGATCCGCCTGCATGACCTCTTTTTGCAGCTTCTAGCCGAATGAGTTCGATGACCGTCATCGGAGGATGACGAGTAGACTTCAGTTTTGTCGACCAGTAGCACTTCAAGATCGGACAGTGGATTCGAGAGGCTGGTTTGACATTATTTTGCTCACTAGTAAGAGATATTACCAAAGGCTTATTCGGAAGTTTTATGGATCACTAGCCCATGGGTCTGATGGTTGGATGGCTCAGGTGAGAGGCCGGGATATCCCAGTTACATCAGAGATACTGAGCAGAGTATGGGACATTCTGATGACTGGATCAGTAGTGGATAGCCTGATTGATCGTGTGAGTGGTCTCGAGTGTATCTTCGAGTCGGACATATTGCCTGAGGGAGCCACCATACCTACATCCCGATTATCAGTAGAGATGAGGTTATTGCACCATATTATCACCCGAATCCTTCTGCCGAAGACCGGATGCTTCAATTACATCACTGAGCGAGAGTTGCTAGTGATGGTCTCATTAATTCAGCGCACACCCATCTACCTTCCCGTACTCAAGGTTCACTAGATGATAGAGGCGTCAATGAGTCAGCAACTCTACCTGCCCTATGGGATGGGGTTGACTATACTGTTCAGAGAGTATGGCATCAACTTTGAGGATGAGCCCTTTCGCATGCTACTTCATACTGATGTGTATGACATTAGGTCATTACATAGGATGAGTTATCATCTGTTCCGAGGCCAGTGGAGACGGAGAGTATCTGGTCAAGCCGATAATAGAGCTGATGATGATGATGCTGCAGAGAAAGAGCGCATCCTCTCCAGCAAGGCAGGACCAACTGAGAGTCAACCTGAGACAGTAGCACAGCCAGAGGCTGCATCTCAGTTTGAGCCTACTACTTCAGCACAGCCTTAGCCAGTTTAGACAAAGACTCCAGCAGTTTCAGATAGTTTATTGGACAGAGTCAGATTATTGAGATAGATCTTTTGATCATTAGACAGCATCTTGACTGCTTCATAGCTGAGACCAGAGAGAGCCGCAGTGGACCTCAATGATGGCATCTCAGCTATACTGACTGCTCTGTCCATACCTATAGGGAGTGCTCCAATTGCTGATACAGCTCCACCTGCTCTAGCACCAGTTGTTGACAGTGATGATGATGGAGATGATGTGGAGACTAACTCTGACGGATTCGACTTCCCATATCTGATTTCAGAGCCAGTGGTAGAGGTGATGGCAGACTTGCTCTGGAGTCCTACTTGCGACCCTTCTAGTTCACCTACTTAGACTCCAGTCCTATCTTCTCTTTCTTCCAAATCAGATGATCATGTTTTGATTCTTATTTTTTCACCAGTTATTGATTCTCCTATTGTTCATTCACCAGATATTGATTCACCCATTATTAATACACCCATGATTGACACTCCTATCATTGATTCGCCGATTACAGACTCACCCATTCATCCTTTAGCTGATACACCTATCGTTGATATACCTATCGTATCATCAGCTAATACGCTTATTTTTGATACACCATATGTTGATAATCCTACCATTCATACATCCTCACTTATCCGAGAGCTTGGTTTTTACACACCTGACTTTCAGTATCTTGATTCTGGTCCATCCTTTGATCGTGCACCACTTCTGGCAATCGCTAAGACTGTCGATCCGAACAGTTCTATTCCCTGTTGAGGACATTGCTTCCACTTCTGCTCCAGCCAGAGGTTGGACGTATACTAGATTCAGAGGATGTGGTCGTCGTACCCCTCCATGACCGACCAAGACCTGACTCCGAGATCTCAGATCGATGTAGCCTCGAGCTCGATCTTTTACTGATACAAGACCGATTGAGATCGGATCATCTTCTGATGATGATGATGAGGATGAGGATTAGGATATCTATGTATTTTTGGATAGTTTACTTTTATGCATCATTTGTATATTTTTTTGTGTTGCTGTACAAATTTTGACTCTAATGAAATATCATGTTGTACTTCATGTTTGTGACTTCAAATGAATGAAGTGGTTTAAATTTCCTATTTGTACTTCATTGTCTTCATGAGTGAATGAATGAACTATTCTTATTGTTTTTGGATGAGTGCTATACCTTGAATGTTCTGCCTATTTATCTTCCTACCTTTTTAATGATAACTTAAAGGGGAGTAATTAGATTAAAGTATAAATGTGATGTATAAATAGGATGTGCAAGGAGTAATAAGAGTATTATTTGCAAATTTGAAAATTATTTTGAAAACATGAATTAAAAAGTGTTTACAAATTCCATAAGTAAGGGGGAGCAATACTTTGTTTATTTTTAAAATCTTTTATGAATTGAATTTCATCTTAAATCCCCTATTTAAATGTTTGAAAAAATATTTACAAACTCTTTTATGGATCATCAATTCAGGGAGAGCCTTGTTTATTGCTAAATTTTCTTGTAGAGTATCACGATACGTGTGCTTATATCTTAAATATATCTTAAAGCTTTGATACTCTTAATTATTATAACAAGCTTTGACATTCTTGATCAGTATATCATATCATTATTGCAAATTGCTTTGATACACCTAATGCATTTAGTTTTATGCACCTTGATAAATTCTTTTAAAAGCTTTTTATGCAATTTATACTTAAAAGTTTTATCATTATCAAAAAGGGAGAGATTGTTGACTCTGTTATTGATTTTGATGATAAGCAAAATGGTTAAGTTAAGTACTAATGATTTTCTTGAAGTGTATTTTTATAGAAAAAGGTGCTCACAAATTTGAAAAACTTTGTTTGATTGAAGAAGCCAAGCTTAGATGAAAAGATTTGCTCAAAGAGGACTTGGACAGTCAAAATTTGCTTGAAAGGACATTTGAGTGAAGCATAAATTTGTTTCAGCGCAAGTTCAGACATTTTTGTGAAGATTTTAGTGAGGTGTCGACACATGATACCAAGTATTGACACGTGGAAGAAAACTGTCGACTCAAGCCGGTATGCAAAGAATATTCAGATGGTATGGCTGAAGTGTCAACACATGGACCTGAAGTGTGACTCAAAGTGTCAACACATGGATCAGCTCATCGCCTGAGATTTTCAAGCCACAGAACTTGCTAAAAATGAAGAACTACAGAAGTCTCGATACATGGAAGCAAAGTGTCAACTCAAAGTGTCGACTCACCTGAGGAAGTGTCGATACATCTAAGATTTCCAGGAAACCAGATTGAAGATTTTTTAACTAGGTGTCGACTCAAGAAGTTTAAGTGTCGACCTAAAGTATCAACTCACAGCCTGAAGTGTCGACACATGGAGTTATGAAAATAATAACGGTTAGTTTTTCAAATGCAGAACTCGATCCTTTTGCCCTCCAATGGCTAGATTTTCAAGTCTAATGGCTAGAAAATGGATTTGAGGTCTTGGAAAGGTATATATATACTCCAAATCAAATCAAAAGTATTATTATTCATGAGAATGAAATAGAAGCATTTAAAAGAGAAGAAAAGAGGGCATTCACTCCTATTCATTGAAGATTCAACCACTCTCAAGCAAAAGCAAGCCTCCAAGCATTCAAGAGTCTTCAAGAGCATTAAAGATCAACCATTCTTGAGCATTCAAGAGGTTCAACAAGTTCAAAAGCACCACAACATCGAGCTTCAAAGAGATACCCACTTTTTATTAGAAAGCTTTTATTCTCATTACTTCAAAAACTTATTTGTTGTAAGGATTCTTGGTTAGCCTATTGTAAAACCAAGGGAGGTTATTGGTGAGCTTTTAAAAACCAATTAAGTTCTTGGTTAGCCCGAAAAACCAAGGAAGGTTGGTGGTGAGCCTTAAAATCATTTAGGTTCTTGCTTAGCCTATAAAACCAAGTGATGTTTTGACTTGTTGGCCTTGTGAAAACAAGTTGGGTTTTTGATTAGTGAGCCCGGAAAACTAATCAACTATAATCGGTAGAGATTATAGTGAATTCCCAAGGGGATCTTGGAGAGTGGATGTAGGTGCATTGGATAACACCGAACCACTATATTTCTTTGTAGTTAATTGTTCTCTCTACTTACTCTTTCACTTATTGCTCTTTATTTCCGCTGCACTTTTATTTAAGATCATTACATTTGAATTCTTAGTTCCTTGTTTAATTATTGAATTAGATTGCATAGTATTACATTGTATCAAGTAAATAATTTTTAAAGACCCAATTCACTCCCCCTCTTGGGTTGCTTACTGGGCAACATAGATCCATTTACAACTAATAGGTACAATACCCTCTGATGGATCTACTAAGGACCATACATAGTTAGAATGCATTGATTTATTTTCTGACTTCATAGCATTCAACCATTTCTCAAAGTCAATGTCTGACATTGCCTCATCATAAGTCTTAGGATCAATTAATTGATCCTTATCCCCAACTAGGAATATTTCCTTTATATTTCTATAAGCATACCCAAGTACCTTTCAGGAGGTTTGGAGACTCTAATAGACCTACGAGATGGAAGAGCATTTATGTGAATTGGTTGATTGGGTTCGATCTGATCTATAGCTGGCTGCTCTTTAGAGACTTTCTCATCGAGCTTAATTAGCCTCCCACTACCACCTTCCTGAATAAACTATTAATGTGGCATGTCTGCTAACAATCACATTATGATCTTCTGAAAGGTAAAAGCAATATCCTAAAGTTTCTTTAGGATATCCTATAAACCAAACTTTCATAGATCTAGATTCCAACTTATCTATCATTAGTCTTTTGACATAGGCTGGACATCTCCAAATCTTGAAATGAGCAAGTCTTGATTTTTTAACATGCCAAATCTTATATGATGTGGTAGGAACAGATTTAGATAGAACTCTATTTAGATTATAGATTGAAGTTTGTAGGGCATATCCCCAAATAAATAAAGGCAAGTTAGTGAAGCTCATCATAGATTGGACCATATCTAATAGTGTCCTATTTCTCCTCTCAAACACCCTGTTGAGCTGAGGGGACCAAGTGTAGTCTATTGTGAGACTATGCCATTATCCTTAAGATAAACTAAGAATTCCCTACTAAGGTATTCACCTCCCTAATCTGATCGAAGAACCTTAAGGGTTTTACTTGTTTATTTTTCTACCTCATGTCTGAATTCCTTGAACTTTTCAAAAATTTCAAATTTGTGTCTCATAAGAAACACATAACCATACCGTGAACAATCATCGTAAAGGTTATGAAGTAGTAAAAATCTCTCCTGGACTACACATCAAATGGACCACACACATCAGTGTGTACCAGGGCAAGTATCTATGTGGCCCTCTTCCCATGTCCTACAAAGGATAACTTGGTCATTTTTCCTTAAAGACATGACTCACAAGGTGGATATGATAAGAATCAACTGAATCCAGGATCCCATCCCTTTCCAATTTGTTAATTCTATCCTCACCGATATGACCGAGCTTTAGATGCCATATATATTTATCATTTAGGTCATCTCTAGCATGTTTATGTCTTATGGCATTCACTTTAATTTTCTCGTTAATATTCAAAGATGCATCGGCATGCAAATGATAGAGACTGTTAATTAAAATAGCTTTTGCAACCAATTTATTTCTCAAATAAATATTATAAAGTCTTTATTGAATATAAATTCAAATCCTTCCTGTGCAAGCACAGAGAAAAAAATTAAATTTCTACTAGCTCCAGGCACAAAATAACAATCATTAAGTACTAATCTAAATCCTAAAGGTAACACCAGAGAATATGATCCAACGGTTTTGCAGCAACTTTTGCTCCATTTTTGACATGTAGGACCATCTCACATTCTCTCAGCATTTGTACTTCTTTCCAGGCCCTGCATTGAAATGCATATATGAGCACTAGAGCTATAGTCTAAAATCCAACTGGAAGTCGATGAAACTATTAGGTTAGATTCAATAACGAGTATAGACTTACCTTCAGAAGGTACATCCTCCTATTTCTTTAAGCATTCAAGGTAGAGAGGACAATTTCTTTTCTAGTGGCCATCTGTATTGCAATGGAAACATTTTTGTTTGCTAACCTTGTCTTTCTTAGGAGTGTCCTTCTTCTTCTATTTGTTTTCCTCCTTTTGCTTCTTTGCAAATTTCTTCTTCTTCCAAGTAGCCTTTTTTTGGAGGAAGATTGCTCCACAGAGAAAACAGAGCCCCTTGAACTATTCAGGATCCCTTCATTGCTTACCAACATGTTTAATAATTCAGGTAAAGTATAATTTAACATGTTCATATTATAGTTTATAACAAACTGAGCATATAAACTAGTTAAGGACTAGAGGATCAAATCCACCTGAAGCTCCTTGTGAATAGGAATGCCCAGCTTCTCAAGATGTTCAATATCCTTGATCATTGACAAACAATGATCATGGATTGACTGCCCTTCACGCATCTTGTTGTTGAAAAGTCCTTTCGACACCTCGAAGCATGCAATCCAACTTTGTTCACCGTATAACTCTTGTAGGTGAATCAGAATTGATTTAGCAGTTGGCATATCCTCATGTTGACTCTGCAATTCATTTGTCATTGAGGCCAACATGTAATACTTAACCTTATTATCATCTTCCATCCATTTTTCATGTGTAGTCGTGATGGGAGATAGATCAGGGGAGGATTGTCGATGAGCTAAGAAGTCACTGATGATTAGGGTACTACTACTTTTTTTTATTTTTATAGAGGTCACAAAGGAACAGTGGAGATGGAGGGTAGGAAAACTAGACACTCTATGGACATGGAACTTACATTCACGGAGAGACCTCTCACCTCTAGGGCATCTCATCCACCTCACTACATATAGCCTAGGGCATCCCACCTATCTCATTACATGCAGAGCCTAGGGCATCCCATCTAAATCGCTACCTGGGGTCATGAAGGAAAATCTCTAAGATCATAGAGGGGACTCGACGGGGAAGGGGATAACTAGGGCCTCACACCCCTCGATACTCGAAAATGAAGGCATAGGGTCTCACACCCCTCGATGCCCGAAGGCAAAGGCAAGATAGCCTTATGCCCACTTCTTTACAGAGGCAAAATGAAAAATCACTCTTTCCTAAAAACTCATCTTCATTAACTAATTTTTGTACAAAGGACTGAGGGTGGTATTTATAGACCTTTCCAATCCTCATTTGAATTTGAATAGAAGATAAAAAGATAAGGATGGTTCAAATTCAAATACAAGATAAGATGAGATCTATCCCAATCCTAACAACTAGATATCAAAATCCTAACCAACTACCAAATCTCAAAATAAAGATAAATCCTAAATATCTAATCTTCAAATTTAAATTTATTTGCATCAAAATCCATGCTTCTCCAAGATCCATGCTGGCGATGTCCCCATCATAAGCTTGAGGTGGGGAGAACTTGACTCCACCGAGTTAGGCTCAGACTCCAGCTTCAGGTTTCCTTCAGGTAATTTTTTTTATCAGCTCTACTTTGAAATCTATGCAGCTCTAAAATTCATGCAACTTGGAGAACCGTACAACTTTGAGAACCGTATGAAATGTGAAGTCGACAACAGGAATGGAAGTCTGCTTTCACATTCATGCATTGGAGCTTCTCCTTCTCCATGGACTGAGGTAGTGGAGCAGCGGAGGCTTGCAAGGCAGGATTTCAGCGGGCTTCATCGGCAACAGCACTAGGAAGGAAATGGCGGCATGAACTATGCTGCCGGTGGCTGGTGATGGTGGAAAGGGGCCCCACAGTGGATGGCATCTCAGGTGGCTTCTGGCAGGAGATCTCACAAGGTGCCAGCATGTGTGTGAGCCAGCGAGCAGCTACGGCTAGCAGGGGCGGATAATGACAGGGAGAGAGGGAGAAGGTAGAGCATTGCACAGGGATGGTGAAGGCAGCCCGATGAGGGGAAGGATGGCATGGATGGACCTAGGGCTGGGGCATCATTGGCTTTTGGCAGGGGAGCAGGGAGGATCCGGTGGGAGGGATTGGCTATGGGGCTTCAACGATGATGATGATGGTGCAGCAAACTCGTGGAGAGGGTTTTGCTCTAAGAAGCTCCTCACCGTATCGCAGAAAGGAAGGGAGCAGCCGATGGCAATGGCTGTGAGCGGCGGGGAGGAGATCAGGATTCACGGGTGGAGGCGATCGGCTCGGGGGTGGGTGGCACAGATGTGGCACAGATGGGCAGATTGTTGAGTCTCTAGTGGCTAAGGAGACACTGATGTTCATGATCAGGCGACTGGAGCATGGCCATCGGCTGCTGTGGATTTAGGTACGGGAAGGCTCTATTGCAAGGGCTTGATGATCGACGAGGTTTGTCAACGGGAAAGATCGCTGGCATGGCCAGTGGAAGCAGTGGCGGTGACGACGTCGCCCTCGAACCAGAAGGAGAGGGGTGGAGCATGGCAGTGGCCACGGGGGCCATGTACATGAGGGGTTTCATGGAGTTGAGGTGCTCGATGTTGGAGGTGAGAAGGATGCTCTGGATGATGGACTAGAGTGCGCGGTCGACAGTGGAGCCAACATAGATGAGGAAGCCGAAGAGGTGGAAGAGAGGCTTATTGTTTTTGGCGAGGACGATGCCAAGGACAACAGGGAGGAGGGCGAGGTAGACGGTAGCAAACTCACGGTGGTAGGTGATGAGCGGGAAGAAGATGGTGGTGAAGAAGGGTGTGGTGGCACCGATCCCTGATTGAAGGAGACCAGTAGGTACCGGAGGGAACTATTACCATAGATGACAAAGAAGCAGAACATGGCATTGAGGGTAGTGATCTTGAGTAGCTGGCGATGGGAGGAGATGGATTGGAAGTGGACGAGGTGGAAGAGGGCCATCGTCGCCACCACATGCTCCAAGGTTTCCATATCTCGATCTCTCAATCCGGTTGGGTGGTGGTTGCGGGAGTCACGACAGCAGGGGCTAATTTTTGGGGAGATTCTGGCCTGAGGCGGAAGGGCAGCAGGGGTATCGACGTGAAGCTGTTCTCCCTGGGGTGGCAGTAAATGGTGGAGACTGCGAGGAGAACATGGTGGCGGATGAAGGGGTGGCAGATCTGGCGATCCTGATGGAGGTGGTGGAATGTGGGGCTCCGGACATGATCTTGGGGGTGAGGGATGACGACAGGCTCAGCATATGAGCGGAGAGGGGATCCTAGGGTGGAAAAAATATACCCTAATCAATCTGGGCTCTAATATCGAATAATGGGGGACAGATCAGGGGAGGATCGTCGATAAGCCGAGAAGTCACCAATGATTAAGAAACTACTATTTTTTTTTTCTAGGGTGATGAATGAACAATGAAGATAGAGGGTAGGAAAATTGGACACTCTACGGACTTGGAACTTACATTCACGGAGAGACCTCTCACCTCTAGGGCATCTCACCCACCCCACTACATGTAGCCTAGGGCATCCCACCCATCTCACTACATGTAGATCCTAGGGCATCCCACCCAAATCGCTACCTGGGGCTATAAAGGAAAATCTCTAAGACCATAGAGGGGACTCGATGGGGAAGGGGATAACTAAGGCCTCACACCCCTCGATACTCGAAAGTGAAGGGATAGGGTCTCACACCCCTCGACGCCCGAAGGTGAAGGCAAGACAAGCCTCACACCTACTCCTTTATCTCGGTAGAATGAAGAATCACTCTTCCCTAAAAACTCATCTTGATTAACCAATTTTTTTACAAAGGATTGAGGATGGTATTTATAGATCTTTCCAACCCTCATTTGAATTTAAATACAAGATAAAAAGATAAGGACGGTTCAAATTCAAATACAAGATAAGATGAGATCTATCATAATCCTAACAACTAGATATTGAAATCCTAACCAACTAACAAATTTCAAAATAAAGATAAATCCTAAATATCAAATCTTCGAATTTAAATTTATTTGCATCGAAATCCATGCTGCTCCAAGATTCGTGCTACTCTAGGATCCATGCTGGCGATGTCCCCATCAAGTCATTTGACAAGCATTTGGATGGTCAGGTAAGACTGGGGGTTCCTGGTTAAGAACATAGCCCAACTTCTCATAACTCAAAATAATTTTGATATTTCTCAACCAATCTTTGAAATTAAGGCCTACAAGTCGATTTATCTCTAGAATACGGGCTAAGGGATTTGAAAAAGACATGGTTAACTTCAAGAGTAGAATATTCAAATCAGATGTTTATACTTAATTATAAAATTATTCTAGGGTCTTTAAGAAATAATTTTAGAAGTCCAACTATTTTCTCGGATCTCTCACACTCCCCTGACACGGTACACGACCCGAATCAAGTTTTATTCCAAGGAAAATAGACCGTTGGTCATTGAGAAATGACCCTAGGCTAGGCTAAACCAAAACCAAATTAATTTTTATTTTTTTTCCAATTCTATTCAAATAAAATCCCAAATTTATTTTTTTCCATTTTTTATTATTTTTTAAAAAATTCAAATAACCTCTCTTTTTTTTTCTATTTTCTATTTCCCTTTTTTTCACTTTTTTTTTCTCACGTTTTTTTCCTATTGCATTTTCCTTTTTTTTTTCTTTTTTTTCCCTCACAATTTTCTTCTTTTTTTTTCTTTTCCTTATTTGAAGTCGGTCGTGGGATGCCGGCTGGCTTTGACGATCGTGCACATTCACGATCATGCGAAAACTCCTTCTCTACGGATCAATGGCGGAGGGAAATCCGGTGGGAATCTCACCGGTGACGGGGCCGGGGATGAGGGCAGCGGCCCGGGGAACGATGGCGCAGCCCTGCTCCGGTGAAAGGCGGTGGCATGGTGGGAGAGGACGGCATGGCCAGCAACCATGGGTGTGCGACGCGGGCGGCACGGGAGTACCGGCTCGGAGGCAGTGCGGGCAGCATGGGGGTGCCGGCTCGGGGGCATTGCGGACAGCACGGGTGTGCTGGCTCGGGGGCTCGGTGCCATGGAGTGAACGGAGGTCCACCAAAGGGCTGGGAGAAGGGCGGTCCGATGGCGTGGGCCCGGTTCTGATGATTGATAGTGGACGAAGGAGGGGCCTGGCGGATCCGGTGTCTTGCTGGTGGAGACGGGAGTAGTGGAGTCCTTCGCAGGGCTCGATTGCTCGGATCGGTAGTCTGGACAAACCGGAGAATGGAAGACTTGGATCTGTTTGGATATGGATGTTGATGATGATGAGCATGGGATCTGATTGAAGGTGACTTGGAAACCTGGGATTCTCAGAGTAGGAAGGGGATAAGAAGAGGAAGCAGAAGAAGTAGGAAGAAATTGGGAGAAGAAAGAGAGTAGAGAGGAAAGTATCGAGAGAAGTATCAAAGGAAGAAGAATCCGAGAGGAAGAACTAGAAGAGAGGGGAGGAAGGAAGTCGGGACACACCCAATTCTCATTTCTCAAATATTTTCTTTGCTAAATTTTATTCAATAATCAGACTCTTAAATAGAGTCATCTAAGATATCCGATAACCTGATCGGATATCCCTAACAAATTCAAACTAAAAAATAAACAAATCCAATTAAAAGATAAAATAAATCCTAAAAATAAATAATCAAACTAAACAACCAAATCCTAAAACAAATTTCAAAATAACTGTGATCCTAATCCTAAAATTTTGAAGATATCTTGTGCTAGCATCGAGATCTGTGCTGGCATCGGGATCTGTGCTGTCATCGACTCCAAGATCTTGGGTTCCAGTGTTTGGGCTGGGTTGGGCTTCAGGTTCTGGGTTGGGCTTCAGGCTTGGACTAGACTGGGCTTCAGGTTCTGGGCTGGGCTTTTGGGTTGATCTGGGCTGCTTCTGATTCTGGGCCGATGTCTCCATCATTTTCCTTGAGGTGGGGAGAACTCAACTCCGTTGGGTCGAGCTTCAGAAAGTTGGCTCCTCGATGCATCATTTGTAGACTGAAATTTCAAAGTAGAAAGCAAATGGAATTAATCCTAACCTAACCTAAACTTTCTCTGATACCAAATTATTGACGTGGTACACGACCCCAAATCAAGTTTTATTCCAAGGAAAATGGATCGTTGGTCATTACGAAACGACCCTAGGCTAGGCTAAACCAAAACCAAATTTTTTTTTTTTCCAATTTTATTCAAATAAAAACCCAAATTTATTTTTTTCCATTTTTCCTTCTTTTTTAAAAAAAAATTCAAATAACCTCTCTTTTTTTTTTAATTTTATATTTCCCTTTTTTTTTCTCACATTTTTTTCCTATTGCATTTTCCTTTTTTTTTCTTTTTCTCCCTCACGATTTTCTTCTTCTTTTTTTCTTTTCCTTATTTGATGTCGGCTATGGGATGCCGGCTTGCTTTGATGATCGCACATTCACGATCATGCAGAAACTCCTTCTCTATGGACCGATGGGGGAGGGAAATCTGGTGGGACTCTCACCGGTGACGGGGTCGGGGACGAGGGCGGCGGCCCGGGGAATGGTGGCGCGGCCTTGCTCCGGTGAACGGCGGCAGCACGGTGGGAGAAGATGGCATGGCCAGTGGCCGTGGGTGTGCAACGCGGGCGGCATGGGAGTACCGGCTCGGAGGTGTAGCGGGCGGCATGAGGGTGTCAGCTCGGGGGCGTTGCGGATGGCACGGGTATGCCGGCTCGAGGGCTCGGTGCCATGGAGTGAATGAAAGTCCACCGGAGGGTTGGGAGAAGGGCGGTCCGATGGCATGGGCCCGGTTCTGATGATTGACAGTGGACGAAGGAGGGGCCTGGCGGATCCGGCATCTTGCTGACGGAGACGGGAGCAGAGGAATCCTTCGCAGGGCTTGGCTACTCGGATTGGTAGTCTAGACAAACCAGAGAATGGAAGACTTGGATCCGTTTGGATATGGATGTTGATGACGATGAGCGTGGATCTAATTGAAGGTGACTTGGAAACCTGGGATTCTCATAGTAGGAAGGGGAAAAGAAAAGGAAGTAGAAAAAGTAGGAAGAAATTCGGAGAAGAAGGAGAGTAGAGAGGAAAGTATCGAGAGAAGCATCTGAGGAAGAAGAATCTGAGAGGAAGAACTAGAAGAGAGGAGGGGGGAAGGAAGTCGGGACACACCCAATTCTCATTTCTCAAATATTTTCTTTGCTAAATTTTATTCAATAATCAGACTCTTAAATAGAGTCATCTAAGATATCGGATAACCTGATCGGATATCCCTTACGAGACTGGTGCGGGATGGACTGATAAATCCTAGACCTAAAATAAATTGATGCGAACCATTGGTTGTTAAGAAATGATCACTAGGTTAGGGCTATCCAGATTAAATAAATGAGATCTAATTAAATAAAAATAAACCAGCAATTGATTAGGTCAGGTTTACAAAGTGGATCTCACCCGAAAGCACGGAATTTCATGAATCTTGGAAAAGGGAGATCGTCTAGAGGTAGTCGAAATTCGGACCAATGGTTCGCAGGCGAGATTGATCTGAAGTCGTCAACCTGAATCAATTAAAAATTAGTGAAGAATAAATTAATCAAATTAATGAATGCCCTGATATCTGTGTGGCTCTGGGATCCGTGTAGTTCAGAAATCTATATGCTCTGAGATTCGTGTGCTTTGAGATTCGTGTGGTGCAGAAATCAGTAGCAAGGAATGTGAATGCTTTCACGTTCATGCTGTTATTTCTCTCCATGGATCAACACCAAGAAGAACAGGGGATCAAGCGGAAGGGCAGATACGGCGGGATCTTGCCGGTGATGGTGCTGGGCGACGACGGTGGTGGTGCCGGCAAGAGTCGGCGGCATGCGCTTGGCGACGGGTGGGTGGAGGAGATCCGGCGTTAGGCGTTGCATGGAGGGCTCGGCTGCAGCGATGGCGACGGCTTGCACGGGCGGAGTTCAGCTACAGTGGATTCGGCGCAGGGGCTCGGAGCTTCACAGGAGGAGCTTCGATAGTTTGCACAGATGGAGATGGGGAGCATCCAGATCAGTGGAACAGGGCTCGGAGGGGCAGCAGCGGGTGGCCGGAAACTTGGCAGTGCTGCGAGGAGTGATGGCGACTCCGGTGAAGGGAGACGGTGGTGTTCGGTGGCCGCTCGATTGGAGGATCCGGTGGGATACTTTCAGTTGAGTCACTTGGAAGAGAAATATACCTTCGAGAAGAAATAGAATAGAGGAGAGAGAGAGAAGGGAAGAAAGTAGAAGAAATAGAGAAGCAGGGAAAAGCAAGGAAGAAGAGGATGTAGAAGGAAGAAGAAGATGGGGGAAGGAAGTCGGGACACACCCAATTCTCATTTCTCAAATATTTTCTTTGCTAAATTTTATTCAATAATCAGACTCTTCTTAAATAGAGTCATCTAAGATATCCGATAACCTGATCGGATATCCCTAACAAATTCAAACTAAAAAATAAACAAATCCAATTAAAGGATAAATTAAATCTTAAAAATAAATATTCCAACTAAACAACCAAATTCTAAAACAAATTTCAAAATAACTGTGATCCTAATCCTAAAATTTTTGATGATATCCTGTACTAGCATCGGGATCTATGCTGGCATCGGGATCTGTGCTAGCATCGACTCCAAGATCTTGGGCCCCAGGGTTTGGGCTGGACTGGGCTTCAGGTTCTGGGCTGGGCTTCTTTGTTGGGCTTCAGGCTTGGACTTGACTGGGCTTCAGATTCTGGGTTGGGCTTCTGGGTTGATTTGGGCTGCTTCAGATTCTGGGCCGATATCCCCATCATCCCCGTGGAGATGCAAAAATCCTGCGACTCTAGGTTTCTAGTGGGTGCTACGGTCCCATTGATGTGCAGCAGCACCTCACCGTGCCTGGTTATTGGTAACATGCTACACCAATAAGTGGCCAATTCTTGTCCAATGTATCTAATACAAATTGTAGCATCTTGGTCTCTAATTCATGAAACCTCAACGTGCCCGTTTATTGGTCCAATCATTTGTTAAATCAGACCCACCATTCCTGCTAGACAAAGCCATCATTGAGTCCTGCAATGTGCCCATTTATTGGGCCCAACCCCATCAGTACCTAGCAACATCTCATGCTTATGATGGTTGTGTCTTCCCGATGCAAATAGACCACTGTAACCAGCCCAGAATAATCAACACTAGTAGGACACCTGCACACCTACAATGGTGGAAGACCTAAGACTTAATATTTATGGGGAGCTATGGTTAAGGTCTCTTTTAAATTGATCAAGCAAATCATGTCTGACCAAATACATTCGGTCAGTACAATCTCATGTCTGACTTTAAAATAGCTAGCGTGGGTGAACTCAAATCAAAAGTGATCCTATTGAAAACTTAATCAACCAAATTGGCCAGGTCAGTTTCATACATTGGAGGGTTGTGCCATATACCCTCTTTCCGCCAAACTAGTTGGTTGAGAAAGAGTTAGCCCCAATTAAAAACTATGATCAAAACCTTTCTTAGATACCAATTGATTGATAAGATTCAATTAGGTCAATCTAGTGATCTAGGCTCATCACTTTGTCATATTAGGTCTTAACTTATCGATTCACAATCAAATGAATCGATTGACCAGACATCATCTAAAAATAATTTAAGGTGACTTGACCTAGTTTGTTTAATCCAAACCCTCATGCACCTATTTAATTTTCTGATCAAATCAATTTTAAAATTGGTTCAAATGCATGACTTTAATGGCTTATGATCATGAATAAAATTTAAGATCTAAACCTAATTTGGTGCATCACATACATCAATATGTTCGATCATATAATTAAACTACATCAATGTAATTAAATAGATCTAAAATATGCTTAATAACACATCACAAATATACTCATAAATCGATCAAAACCCTTTTGAAAATTCTTTTTCAAAAATAGGTTTACATCAAAGTAGGACAACCTTCGCACTATAGGGGGTAAACCTATAGCAGGACAACCTTATAATCACTTTGTGCAACCTTTGATCAATTAATTTTTAGATTATAATTTTTAATTTCAGATCTAATAATTATAATTTTAATTTTGAAAATAGTTTTTCAAAACATAACAATTCAATGCTAGAACAATCTCATATTAAGCATAGATTTAATATAATCATAATCTATCTATCTGATCTGAATATGTTTTAGATCTAATTCTCATCCATGCATGTTAAAGAAAGGAGAACCATGGCTCTGATACCATTATTCGATTTCTTCCAGGAATAGTATATTGCAATCGATTAGGCATCAAAAGCCTGACATAGCAGAAGTTGATATAAAAACTATTTTATATCTAATGATGTAATTTATAAATAAATCTAATTTATTCATCATAAATTTTTAGCATGCTGTAATATATGAAAAAAATATCAGATCTGAAAATAAAATTATTTTGAACAAAAAAAATTTACCTGGATCGCTATCCTGGTATGCTCTGAAAAACGTGTCGATCTGCTTTTGAAACCGGGATTCTACCAGAGCCGTGCAATCGCTCGGCCTCTAGGTATCCACACAGAGCTCACATAACCAAGTCATAAAGAGCACCGGACTACTAGATCCTTACAGCCCTCTCCTCTTTCAGCAAATCAGTCATTTTAAAAACTGTGCCGATCCGAATCTAGACCGGCTTTTCTTAAACTGGCTTGTATCTTGCAAACTGAGATTTGCAAGATGTAGGACCTCTTTCTTTCTTCTTTCTCTTGTAAAATATCTATCTAGATCTCACACAAGGAAGGAAAAAATAAATAAAAGGGAGAGGAGAACTTGGCACCCCAGGAGAGAGATTATCTGCTATAGATGCCGAAGAGGAATATTGATGCCCAAGAGAAATATTCATGCCAAAAAAAAGAAGCATCACTTTGGCCACCCCTTTCTCTTCCTTTTATGATTTATGGTAAATTCCTTCTCCAATTCCTCCATGCCAAAAAGAGAGGAGTTTAAACTAATATGTTTTAAGTTTTAAGAGGAGTAGAAGAGAAGGACTCCTCCTCCTCTCTTTCTCTTCATGCCAAAACTCCTTTTTGCGCTCTCCTCTTTCACACCCATACTCTTTTGTCACACAAAATAACTTGGGCCCACATGTTGGCATGTGGAGATAAGGGGAGACAAGGAGATAATAGAGTCCTATTCCAACTAGACTCTAAGTGATGGTCCAAATTAATTGATCTGACAGACAAATACAAGCCAATTTTAAATATGATCGAACCATTTCAAAAAGGCTATTGACCCAACTCAATTAGGATCAATTAACTAAGTCTAACTCAATTAAATTAAATATAATTTAATTTAATTAATAATTAATCCATAATTTAGTAATTGTAACATTTATAATTTGGTCCAAATGTACTAAAATTGCCAATTTTAGTAATATTTTGATTTGCTGATTGGTTACTTAAGCTCATAATGTGTGTGACCCCTTAGGTCCTATCCTGTCTGGTCATTGAGACATACTATAATCTTCATTATACACGATCAAAACTCTTTTCGATTGACAGAAACAATTTCTGCTCAACCCTAATTAGGATCATCGATCCAAAAATGATCCTAATGGGCTCTAACAATCCACCAGTGATACCTAGCAGTATATAGTGGCAATCCAGTAGAATAAGATTGGAACCCCTAGGTGTAGTTACCATGTGATTCGATTCCTCTATCAAAAATTTTGACTTGATGTTGGTTACGGAAACTCGTCAAACCTATCAGTCATATGCTTAACTTAATCGACTCAAGTCCAAATGTGATACTAATGAAAATACCTTTTCATTATCATCCTGCTATGGCCATAGACTTCTGGACTTAGTCACATTAAGCTGCATAGGATTATTCCTTACTACTAACGCTCATGAATCCCTACAAGTGAACACCCTACTCCTACAATAAACTTACTACAGCCAACGAACACCGCAAGGTCCCGTATGGATAGGAACCATGTGTTTGGTTGTCAAACTACAACCACCTTATTGTGAGTAGCTGAGACACTCTAGGTCAAAGAACTATTTACACAATTACAGCATCAGGAAGTTATTGATGAGTGAGTAGTCATTCGTATATTTTCCTGTACTTGGTTGCACTCAGTATCGTTGATCCTCTATGAACTACCTACACTCTTACTCCAGTGTCATGTAGGTCAGAGATTCATCTACCCATAAAGGGAAGTGATCTATGTTTCGATTTTAATGGATCAATCACCATCTTCATGATATTCCAACAATCAAGAGCTTTTAGGAGTTAATCTATAAAGACACATACCTCAGATTCTCAACTCTTGAGATTATGTATCATTGCCCATTAACTCCATGGATGATTTATAGACACATCAATATGAATGAAACTAATGCCCTTTTATTAATAAGAAATATTAAGTATAAAATTCATGCCCTAAAAATTAGAATGTATCAAGCCAACTTGGCTTATAAGGCATACATCTAACCTATAGATCCCTCAGGTACTAAGAGCTATAGAGGAAGTCCTCTTTGCCATCAAGAACCATCAAGCAGGAGCCTAGCATCGGGACCTTAGCCTCTTCATCCAGGTGCCTTTCCTAGAGTGGAGAGATCCAAAGATTCAATGAAGAGCAATCACTATTCGGGAACAAAAACTCACCCTTCTCTTCATATTTGATTTCTTGAATGTTTAGAGCATGTCCAAACATGGGGTTTCTTGGCCTTACTGATCCTTCAATCTTATTTTCTTTAAAGATAAACTTTGCAGGTTGTTTCTTATCCTCATATGTATTCTCAATGCATGTTCTTGTTCTTCTCTCGGGAAAGTCATAAATTTAAAAATTGATCATCTTCTATGCATTACATCTGTAGTTTAGATTCATCCCCATCATGCCCCACATCATTTTTTTTGTATCAGAGCAAGTTGTTAGGACTTGTTCTTGCATCTTTAGCTTCATCAAATCTGCATGGTGCTAAAACTTCAGCTTGTTGAAATTTCTGCACAACATACATCTTTGCATCATTTTTCCTTCCATTAAAAATCCAAAAAAAAAAACCCGATCTTAAGGACACTTTCACTCTGTTAGATAAGGGAGGGATTTGATCACCCTTCCTTGCTCCAAAACAACCACCCTTGCATACAAACCCAAGCTTAACCAAAATCAATTAGCAACCTAATAGCACTAAGGACACCCACGAGTTCTGTTCATAGTATTTTGGGAAAACTAGTTGCACTCAATTCAGCATTTGTATCTTGAAGCTGGTGTCTAGGCTAGGGGTCCAGAGTCAAATGACCTAAGTGGTGTTGTGGTTCCTTAATTGAGTCCTTGTGAAAGCGGGGGGCCTCCCACACTCCCACCTCCTACCTAGCCAATGGAAAGTATAATTGTTGTCTCTATTATGATTCAATTGACTCACTCTACTTGGGCTGCTAGGTTTAGCAAACCTTTGTACGGTTTGTGTGCTTGATTGCATTGACCACTAGATTAAGGGTTCAATATCAATGGTGTCAACCCAATCCAGTCAAACCTTGGAGTCTAATGTTGAAATCTTATTCAGGACCTTTATGGTATTATAGTGTGCCCACATGAACAAAAGGTTTGATCAAATGGAATTCAGTATTGAAAAGACCCATAGGACTCATGCTATGCCTAGATCAACATCCTTCAGTCCAAGAGTCCACCATCCCACCCCAAAACCAAATCATGATTTTATGGACCAAGATGAAAGGGTTGTTAGGAACCTTAGGCTAGAAGCACCTACATTTGAAGGCAGTCTTAATCCTAAAGTTTACATTGACTGGGAGGTAGATATGGATAATTGTTTTAAGTGGGATGAAATGTTTGAGAATGAAAAGGTTAGGTTTGCCCAAATACAACTATGGGGTCAAGCCAAGTCTTATTGGCACAATGTTCAGGGAAAGATAGCATATAGGAGACATGAATCGATTAGGACCTGGGAAGAAATGAAGAACAAGCTTCATGAAAGGTATCTCCCTGCGTCTTACCAACAAAATCTCCTAAACCTCTTAGAAAGGTTGACCCAAGGTAAAGGATCAGTCATTAATTATATTAATAGATTGGAGTACCTAATGTGTTATATTGTGAATAATGACCCATATGATACCCTAATCCGATTTGGATAAGGTTTGAGGAAAGATATTCGAAGAGAATTGTTTAGACATGATATCTATAGTTTGGAGCAAGCCTACCAAATAGCCCAAAACTATGAGAGGTCCTTAAGGCATGCCAAATAAAGTACTTTGGACCAAAATCCAACCTCTACCAGCTTGAGTCAAATTTCTATTGGTCCGACACCTAGTGTGAACCAGACTTTTATTGGTCAACCCTCATTTGTATCACCTCCAACCCAAAAGGATGACATTGAGAAGGAATTGGATATGGCCGACCTAGGACTAGTTGACCAGAATGAAGCCATACTGAAAGAATAGTTAAAGGAGGAAAAATCAGAATCCATTGTAGAAGTGTATGAGGCTGACATGAGTTTAGTAGATGAATACGAAGGAGAAGACTTTCAGGAGAATAACTTTAGTACCTTACCTAAGGAAATCCTAGGAGAAGATAAAATTATAGAGCCTAGTCTTGAAGTATCAAAACAATGAAATATTAGTGAGGACTTGGTTCCTTTAAGTCAATACCCTCAAGAAGAGCCCACCCTTTAGCCCCAGCCCGAGACCTTATTCAGTATTCTCATAAAAAGTTCATTCCTCTAACCCCAGTCGATGACCTTTTTCTTGAACTGACTAAGTCATCCTTTCTTGAAGACCCTGCACTTGCAATGACCAAATTCTCCATCCTTCAAGTGGACCTTATGTCACCTATAGATCGATGTTCAAATCTTAAGGTCATCCCTAGTAACTAAGGTCAATTTCATGCTTCCAATGGATTGTCCCAAGACTCTGATTCTTATTTCCTGCCATACCCTAAGGCTTCCAACGTTCCCCAAAATTTTCAATTACACTTTGTTGAGGTCATTCAGTTGCACCAGTTCTTTGAGTATATTAGATTTGCAACCTACTTTTGGAAGACCTTATGGCATTTGCTAGGAGTCCATTATAAATTTTCATGTGCATTCCAAACCAGGGTCAAACCTAGAGAGTCTATAGTCTATTAGGTTTAGGCCCAAGGAGTTCAATAAAATTCCTCTCAATAGGAATGCATAGTTGAGTCTGCACTTTATTGGTGTCAGTACAAGTCACAGGTGCATCATGTTAGAGATCTGCATTAAGCACTAATTTTGAAACAAAATGGCTAATTCCCAGAATTGAACTAAGAACTTGTTGAGGGAAATCATGTGTTGGTTAGGATACATACCTGTAGAGTTGGATCCTTTAGAGTGACTAAGAATGCTGGACCCAATGCTTAAGTTACCTAAGTTAGGCATTAGCTCTACTTTCCAAATCTTAGATCTAGCTAAGTATAGGGAACCGACAGTGATACCCAGTGAGTCATTTCGAACTAATCACAATTTTTGAGAGCGAACCCATCCCAGAGTGTCCACCACAAATTAGCCTAGAGAGGAAAGGATTGAGCATGCTAGATGACTAGGCTTATGACCCAGAGTGAAGGTTGCCAACGCCACTTGGTTCATTAGCAAGGTTGATCAGAATATGACTCATGGTTCACCTGATAGGACCTACAACACATTGACCCGAACCACTAGAGGAGTACTTGAGCTGACTTGATCAATACTTGATGGGGTCGAGTTTCTCCCATCTCGGGAGAATTGATGGGGACATCAGGATCCGACCAAATTTTTTTAGGGTTCCATTTGAATCTCAGAGTGATGTTCATTTGACTCAGTCTATGTAATCAAGTTCATGTCAAGTTATTGAGTCCAACTGCTAAGTCCAATTTGTTAATTGAGTCCATTGAAGTCTGGTAATAAAATCCAATTGAGTCAATGAGTCCATGTAATTGGTCAAGTTGAGTCATGTCAAGTCAAGTTGTCAAGAGGAAGACCAATTGAAGACCCAAGTCAAGACTTGAAGGACCACTCATTCTTGCACCTCAATATGTCATGGCCCATAAGATCTAACAAATTTGGCAAGTGATAGGGGTGCCAACACTCTTCATCCTTATCTCTTGGTATTCAAAATGGAAGGAAGTTGCCACCCCACTAGCAAACAAGGAAGTTATATGGTGCCTAGGCTTGGAGTGGTCCCCCCCCTCCCTTCTGGTGTTTCATGAAGCCGCCTAATGCAAGAATAGAAAGTCAAGATAGTGCCCCTTGTTTCTCTCCCCTTATTTCCATATACATCAAGCATAAAGGAAGATATCTGGCACCCAATAGAAAAGAAAGGAAAAGAGATCCCCAACTCCTAGTTTCATTCAACTGCCCACAGCATTTATGGAATATTCTTGGTGCCTCCTCTTTCCTCTCCGTATTATGTGGCCCCAAATCTCACCAAAAGAGGAAGTCTTTATGCAGCTCCATATCTGACCATCCTTTCTCCTCTTTCCTCTTTTTATTATGTGGCCCCAAGTCTCACCAAAAGAGGAAGTCTTTATGTAGCTCCATATCTGGCCAACCAAAGGAAGGATGAAAGCAGATACGACCCCAGTTCATGCCCATCTTGTCCCCTAAAGATCACCTGTGCCCATATTTGTTCATCTTATCATGTATGCCATAGTAGGTCCATAAAAAGGCCCCTCCTCTTATATTTTGAAAATAATGAGTGAATGAATGAATGAAGTTTGATGAATGAAAGTCTTTGAGAGTTATTCTATTTGCCTTTGCTCATTATGAGCATCGAGGGGTGTGAGACCCTACCTTGCCTTTGCTTTCGAGCATTGAGGGGTGAGAGGCCCTAGTTATTTTCCACCTTCTTCTAGCCGACCACCATTAACTTCCTTCCCCCAAGCATCTAAGTTCTTCAAGCTGATATCTAGAGTTCTTCAACAAGCCAGGAATCAAGCTACTACAACTGTTGACTCTATTATTGATTTTGATGATAAGCAAAATAAATAGTTAAGTATATGTGAGTACATATGATCTCTTTGAAGTGTGTTTTTATAGAACAAGGTGCTCATAAATTTGAAAAATGATTGTTTGATTGAAGAAGCCAAGTATAGATGAAAGATATGCTCAAAGAGGACTTAGACTATTAAAGTTTGTTTGAATGGATATTTGAGTGAAGTATAAATTTGTTTTAGCACAAGTTCAAACAATTTTGTGAAGATTTTAGTGAGGTGTTGACTCAAAGTGTCGACACATGACACCAAGTGTCGATACATAGAAGTGAAGTGTAGCCTCAAGCCGGTATGCAAAGAATGTTTCAGATGGCATGGCTGAAGTGTCAACACATGGACTTGAATTGTCGACTCAAAGTGTCGACACATGGATCAGCTCATTGCCAGAGATTTTCAAGTCACGGAACTTGTTGAAGATGAAGAACTGCTGAAGTGTCGACACATGGATATGAAGTGTTGACTCAAAGTGTCGACTCACCTGAGGAAGGTCGACACATCTAAGATTTTCAGAGAACCAAATTGAAGATATTTGAACTGGGTGTCGACTCAAGAAGTTCAAGTATCGACCTGAAGTGTTGACTCATAGCCTGAAGTGTCGACACATGAAATTTTTGGAACAATAACTGCTAGCTTTTCAAATGTAGAACTCAATCCTTTTACCCTCCAACGGCTAGATTTTCAAGTCTAATGGCTAGAAATCAGATTTGAGGCCTTGGGAAGGTATTTATATTCTCCAAATCAAATCAAAATGAATATTATTGAAGAGAATGAAATAGAAGTATCTAAGAGAGAAGAAAAGAGAGCATTCACTCCTATTCATTGAAGACTCAACCACTCTTAAGCAAAGCAATCCTCCAAGCATTCAAGGGCCTTCAGGAGCATTAAAGATCAACCATTCTTGAGCATTCAAGAGGCTTCTTCAAGTTTAAAAGTATTACAACATCGAGCTTCAAAGAGATACCTACTTTTATTAGAAAGCTCTTATTATTTTTTCTACTTCAAAAACTTAATTGTTGTAAGAGTTCTTGGTTAGCCTATTGGGAAATCAAGGGAGGTTATTGGTGAGCCTTTGAAAACCATTTAAGTTCTTGGTTAGCCTAGAAAACCAAGGGAGGTTGGTGGTGAGCCTTAAAACCATTTAGGTTCTTGGTTAGCCCATAAAACCAAGTGAGGTTTTGACTTATGAGCCTTGTAAAAACAAGTTGGGTTTTTGATTAATGAGCCTAGAAAACTATTCAACTGTAATCAGTAGAGATATAGTGAATTCTCAAGGAGATCTTGGGGAGTGGATGTAGGTGCATTGGATAGCACCGAACTACTATACTTCTATGTCTTTGTGGTTGATTGTTCTCTCTACTTTCTCTTTCATTTATTACTCTTTATTTCTGCTACACTTTTACTTAAGAGCATTACATTTAAATTCTTAGTACTTTGATCAATTGTTGGATTGGATTTCATACTATTACATTGCATCAAGTAATTAATTTTTAGAGACCCAATTCACCCTCCCCTCTTGGGTTGCTTATTGGGCAACAAGCGGTATCAGAGCCCCGTTCTCAGTGTATAGGCTTTACCGCCTTGAGTAAAGATCTATGGCAGCCCCTATTGGTACTAGCATAGTTGAGGGTCAAGCCTCAAATAGACCTCCATTTTTCAATGGATCAAATTATACATATTGAAAAACTTGGATGAGAATTTATATGCATTCTATTGATTATAATTTATGGAGAGTAGTTGATAAAGGTCCTCATATTCCTTTAGTAGTGGTTAATGGTGTTTCCATCCCAAAGCTCGAAGAGGATTGGTATGAAAATGACATTAAGCAATCCGAGATCAATACTAAGATAATGAATCTCCTTTATTGTGCATTAGATCCTAGTGAATTCAATAGGATATCTACTTGCCTTCAGCCAAAGAAATATGGGACATACTTGAAGTTACCCATGAGGGTACCGATCAAGGGAAAAATACTAAGGTGAACATGTTAGTGCATACTTATCAAATGTTCCGAATGAAACCTAATGGGTCTATCACTGACATGTACACTAGATTTACAAATATTGTAAATGGAATGAGAAGTCTAGAAAAAGTGATGTCTAATGCTGATCTTGTGAAAAAAATCCTCAAGTCACTTCCAACATCGTGGGATCCGAAGGTGATTGCAATCCAAGAAGCAAAGGATGTTGACAAGCTACCATTAGAGCAGCTGGTTGGATTGCTCATGACAGCTGAACTTGAAGCAAAAGTCAATGGACATGGATAAAAAGAAAAAAGGGATTGCATTCAAATCAAACATACAAGAAAAATCCTTAATCGATGAGTCTAAAGAAGAAGAAGATGATGAAGGTGAAGAAGCCCTCCCTGCTAGGAAATTTAGAAGATTCATGAAGAGGAGGATGTTCCCTTACAAGAAGTAATTTCAATCAAAAGAAAAGGGAAAAGATAAAGAGAAAGAAAAGGAAAAAGAAACGGAGAAGAAAATACCTACATGCTTCGAGTGCAAGAAGCCTTGTCACTACAAGTTCGATTGCCCTTTCTAAAAGAAGTCAAGGAAGAAGTTAAGAAAGAAAGCAATGATGGCCACCTAGAGTGATAATGAGGACTCCAGTTCTAAAGAAGAGCAAATAGAAATTGCAACACTTTGTCTAATGGCACATCAAGAGGAAGAGGAGGTAATATCTGATACCGAAATAGATTTTACTTTTGATGAGTTAAGAAATTCCTTTGATGAACTTATGCATGACTAAAAATTGATTTTATCTAAAAATAAAAAGTTGAAAAAGCATGCAAACTATTTTTTTCATGAAAACAATTCTTTGTTAAATGAAGTTAGTGATTTGAAAACTAAATTAGATGTTTTGGAAAAGAAAAACAATGCTTTAACAATAGAAAATAAAGTTTTGAAAGGATCCAAGACTGTTATTTCTAATGGTGATCTTTTAAAGAAAAATAAAGATTTAGAATTAGAAAATGTAAAGTACAAAAATGAACTTGATAAAATGAAGCCATTTATTGAAAAATTTACCTATAGTTCAGAAAAACTAAACCTATTTTTAAATAGCCAAAGAGCCATTTTCAATAAAGTAGGATTAGGCTATAAACCACAAAAACAACAAAAGTACTTTAAAAACTTTTTTGTTCCTGTATCTTCTGGCATAACATGTTTTTCATGTAAAAAGCAAGGTCATAAATATTTTCAATGTAATTTGAAAAAATCAATTCTTTTGAAAAAGTGTGGGTTCCAAAAGGAACCATTTTAAGTGCTAATCCTAAAGGACCCAAGTTGGCTTGGGTACCTAAAAAAGAAAGCTTGATTTTTATTACAGGTGTGTCTTGCAACCAAGGAGAACAAAAGACTTTGGTATCTTGATAGTGGTTGCTCAAGGCACATGACGGGAGATGTGAAGCAATTCACTTCTTTTGAAGCAATTTACTTCTCTTGAAGCAATGAATGGAGGGAGTGTGACCTTCGGGAATAATGGTAAAGGAAAAATCATTGGTATTGGTAAGTGTTACAGCCGTGACAGTGACGTGGCCAGGCTCAGGTACCACCGAATGCGCTCGGGCCACGTGGAGGTTTTTTCGGTCGAGTCAGCGCCACGTCTTCAAGTCCAGGTTCGACAAGACTACAGCGCCCGACAATTCTCTAAGGCAAACTGCCCCCGCCGAGGTCGAGCTCAGATCGGAGCTCCTCTACCAACTCAATGGCGCCCAAGCCCGGAGATATCCGCCCAAGTGAGGTCGGCCAAAGCCAGGAGGCCTCCTGCCACCTCGCCAGGTGTCCACCCAGGAGGAGTCCGCCTGGGCCGAGGTCGGCCGACCCTTCGCCCTTCGCCAGGTGGCCTCCCGGAGACGGGTCCACCTCGACCGAGACCAGGTGATCTCCTGCCACCTCGCCAGGTGTCCACCCGGGAGGGGTCCACCTAGGCCGAGGTCGGCTGGTCCTTCGCCCCCTTGCCAGGTGGCCTCCCGGAGACGGGCCCACCTCGGCCGAGTCCAGGCGACCTCCTGCCACCTCACCAGGTGTCCACCCGGGAGGGGTCCACCTAGGCCGAGGACGGCTGGTCCTTCGCTCTTCGCCAGGTGGCCCCCGGAGACGGGTCCACCTCGGCCGAGGTCAGGCCGCCCGTACGGAGAAGATCTCAAGGAAGAGTCGCGGGCCCCGAGGCCATCCCTCGGGCCGTATGAATCCCAGACGGCGCCCCGTACGGAGGGCGGCGGCATGCGGAACATCACTTGCATCGGCCCGACAAGCTCCACAGCCGAGGAGCACGATTCTGACAGAACAGGCCCCATAGATGGATGGCGCCCACGCTTGGGAGAGAGAGCGCTCTCGCTGGGCCCGAGGCCTGACCGGCCGCCTTGTCAGCGCCGCCCTCCCTTTTTCTCTTCTGTCTTTGCCTTTTCCCTGCTGGGCTCGGCGGACGAGGTCGGAAAGCCGCCTGGCCCCCCTTCACCGAAAAGGGAAAAGAGAAGAAGACGGGGGAGGGGAGTCTCCCAGGAGGAAAAGACAAGCGCACGATGAAAGGAGATAAAGAGGGAGGAATCTGGGGACAACAAAGGTAAGTGAACAAGCCTGGGGACAAAGGAGAAGCAACGGCAAAAGGCCTCGCTCCGGAGAGTGAAAATCAGGGATCCCGAGAGGGAATCACTGGGCGTGAGCTCGACAAGGAGGCCCAGCCGAGATTCTGGTCCCCAGAACGTCTCTCTCACTAGTAAACTCTCTAAGTCTGGAACCCTTTCGGGGGTCCGTCTGGAGAGTCTGTTCCCTCTCGTCGTCTACTGACTTGACCGTCGGAGTTCCCTCGCCGGGATCCCTGGCCAGGGTCTTCTAACCCCTTTCTTGCAGGTTAGCCATAGCCAGGGAGGCTCCTTCGCCAGGCGGTCAGGAGGGATCGGCGGATCCGTGGCACGGGCGCGACGACGGGAGCGGCAACAGATTGGCGCGCCAGGTAGGGGGACAGGACACCCAACCCGAGCGGGGGCCAGCTTTCTGCAGGTGTCGCGCTCTCTGACGATGGTGGTCACTCGTGGCCGCGAGGTGTCCACCAGCCGCGTAGGGGAGGTTCACTCCCCCCCAGGGGCCCTCAGCCCGGAGAGGGAGCTTCCGGCTCCCCCTCCTCTTGCACAGCAGCCTACCCCGGCGGACGAACCCCCTGCGGTCGTCATCCAGCAGGTGCAGACCTTGACCTCAGCGGTCCGGCAGCTTCAGCATCAGCAACGGTCCCTGGCCACCCAGCCGCAGTCAGGGACCCTCGCGGCCCGAGCCGCGGGGCAGCGTGGGAGCCTGCGCTCAATCCAGGGCAGGCCATCCCATCCGAGGGCCGCCTCCAACCCCCGGGGGAGCCACCAAGCTCCCACAAAGAGAAACTACTCCGATTCGAAGGATCACGAGAGCCGATCCCCGACCGACGGGGCCGAAACGGTGCATCGCAGCAAGCGACGCCGAGGCCAGACCTCGTGCTGAGACCGATCGGCGCCCCCTTCACCCGCAGTCTCGGTGGAAGACTCCACCGACGAAGCCATCAGGCGCCAGGCCGAGAGGCGCCTGGAGGAGCATGAGCGCAAGCTGGCGGAGTTCGCCCGCCGATTCGCCGACCTGCAGAACTCGTCGGCAGACCCGGCGAGCTACGACTCCCGCCCTCCTTTCTCTGAAGAAATCCAGGCAGAACCGATCCCGAAACGGTTCCGCATGCCGCAGGTGGATCCCTACGACGGGACCACCGACCCTCTGGACCATCTGGAGAGCTACAAAGTCCTCATGAGGGTCCAGGGGGCCACCGACGCTCTTCTGTGCATTGCCTTCCCGGCAACCCTCCGGAAGGCCGCTCGAGTCTGGTTCACCCGCCTCGAGCCCGGATCTATTTGCTCCTTCCATCAGCTGGAAGGAAGGTTCGTGGCACACTTCGACGCTTGTCGAAAGGTACCGAGAGAGGTGGACAGCCTCTTCTCCATCCGCCAGCAGGACCAGGAGCTACTCCGGGACTACATCACCCGGTTCAAGACCACAGCCCTGGAGATCTACAGCTTGGACGAGCCCGTCGCCATGCTGGCTTTGAAGCGCTGGCTCAAGACGTCCCGCCTGACCTATTCCCTGGACAAGAAGCCGCCTAGGACGTACTCCGAGCTCCTCCTCCGTGCCCACAAGTACGTCCGAGCGGAGGAGGCTAACCGCACCCATCGAGAGTTAGACGGGAAGACTCCGAAGAAGCCGCTCCCGAGGGACGCCCCGGGAGCTCGGAGGCCCGGGCCGTCTGCCGACCCTCGCCCGAATCCAAGGCCGAGGGGCGAGGCCACTCCCGAGTGGAGGTACACCCCTCTCCTCGCACCTCGGACGAAGATCCTCATGGAAATCGAGGGCGAGCGCTACCTCCGCGACCTCCTCCTCAGAACCCGAGAGCCGTCTGAGACAAATCGAAGTACTGCCAGTTCCACCGCGAGCACGGGCACGACACAGAGGAGTGTCACCACCTGAAGCGGGAGATCGAGGAGCTGATTAGGAGGGGTTACCTCAGGAAGTTCGTCAAGAACGAGGCCCCCTCTGAAGGGCAGCCGCTCGCGCCCTTGCCGCCCGTCCCTGCGATCGACAACCGCCCAACGGAGAAGCCCGTGGGCATGATCTCACGCGGGTCCGGTCGAGCGACGAATTGAACCCGGGAAGTCGGGAACCCGGAGGATGTAATCCCTCCCCGGGAGGGAGGGAAATGACAATGTAAACAACGATGCCGTGGTGGTCGAGATGACCATCGCGAAGCATCCTGTACATCGAATCATGGTTGATAGTGGAAGCTCGGCTGACGTACTTTTTTACGACGCTTTCTCCCGCATGAACTTGTCCCACGATCAGCTGAAACCGGTGCACACCCCCCTGGTAGGTTTCACGGGGGACTCCGTGGGGGTCGAGGGGAAGATCACTCTCCCGGTCACCACCGGATCCCCACCCCGGCAGGCGACCGTCTTAATAATATTTACCGTCGTCAGGCTCCCCTCGCCTTACAACGCCATCCTCGGGCATCCCGGGCTCAACCAACTGGACGCCACCATCTCCACAAGAAGGCTGTTGGTACAGTTTCCCACGCCTTCCGGGCTCGGGGAGATGAAGGGGACGACCCAGCCAGTCCCGCTCTGCCTTCAGACGGACCCGGGCGCCAGGAGCCCGGAGCTCGCCCATGATATCGACGACCTCGATCTGAGAGAGAAGGAACCCAGGGGAGGGCCCGTAGAGCGCCTGCTGACTTTTCCCCTCGGTTCGGATCCCCTGAAGACGGTGCAAGTCGGGGCCCAGCTCCCTGAGGAAGAACGAACCCGCCTGCTGGAGTTCCTCCGTGCCAACGCTGACGTGTTCGCCTGGTCAGCAGCTGACATGCCGGGCATCCCGCCCGAGGTCATCATGCACAGGCTAAACGTGGACCCAAATTGTCGCCCGGTCCGCCAGAAGAAGAGAAGCTTCGCCATGGAAAGGCAGAAGGCGATCAACGAGGAAGTGGAGAAGCTCCTCGCCGCCGGTTTTGTGCGGGAGGTCCAGTACCCCAGCTGGCTGGCAAACGTGGTCATGGTAAGAAAGAGTAGTGGTAAGTAGAGGATCTGTGTGGATTACACCGACCTCAACCGAGCTTGCCCAAAGGACAGCTTCCCTCTTCCAAAGATCGACCAGCTGGTCGACACCACCTCAGGGCATCGCCTCCTATCGTTCATGGATGCCTTCTCCGGATACAACCAGATCCGAATGAGCCCGGAGGACGAAGAGCACACCGCCTTCATAACTGACCGCGGAACTTTTTGCTACAAGATGATGCCATTTGGCCTCAAGAACGCGGGGGCAACGTACCAGTGCCTCGTCAATAGAATCTTCAAAGACCAGATCGGCCGCAACATGCAGGTATACGTGGACGACATGCTGGTAATGAGCAAACCCGAGTTGGATCACGTGGCTGACTTGGCGGAGACCTTCGGCAACCTCCGACGCCATCAGATGAAGCTGAACCCAGTGAAGTGCGCCTTTGGCGTCTCCGCCGGGAAATTCCTAGGATTCATGGTGACCCAAAGAGGAATCGAGGCCAACCCAGAGAAGGTCCAGGCCATCCTGGATATGGAGCAGCCCGCCTCCAAGAAGCAAGTGCAGCAACTAACCGGCCGAGTTGCGGCCCTCAACCGTTTTATCTCCAGGTCGGCGGATCGCTACCGTCCCTTCTTCAAGGTACCGAGGAAGATGAATGACTTTGCTTGGACCGAGGAATGCCAGCAGGCCTTCGAGGAGCTGAAGAAGACCCTCGCATCGCCACCATTGCTGTCCAGGCCCGAGGAGGGAGAGGAGCTTATCCTCTATCTAGCAGTTACCCCGGAGGCCGTTAGCTCAGTCTTGGTTCGAACCGACGGCCAGGGGTCCTAGCGATCGGTGTACTATACCAGCAAACTTCTCCGTGATGCGGAGCTCAGGTATTCTCGGCCCGAGAAACTCGTTTTTGCGCTAATAGTGTCTGTCCAGCGTCTCAGGCCTTATTTCCAAGCGCACCTCATCGCTGTCCTGACGGATCAACCGCTGAAAGCAGTGCTCAGCCGACCCGACACCTCGGGACGATTGGCAAAGTGGGCACTAAAACTCAGCGAGTTCGACATTACGTACAGGCCGAGGTCGGCCATGAAGGCACAGGTGCTAGCAGACTTCTTGGTCGAATGTGCAGGCTTGGGCAAGGAGCCCGAGGAAGGCCCCTCAGGCCGGTCGATGGAGATAGGCACCGACGAGCCCGGAGAGGACACCTGGATCCTCCATGTAGACGGAGCCTCGAACTCCGGTGGGAGCGGGGCTGGGCTCATCCTTGCCAACAGCAACGGGGTCGTCGCCGAATGCGCACTCCGTTTCCAATTCCCCGCGACAAATAACCAGGCGGAGTACGAGGCACTTCTTGCCGGACCGAGAGTCTCCCGCGAGCTGGGCGTAACCAACCTCAAGGCTTTCACTGATTCCCAGCTCATGGCAGGGCAGGTGTCCGGGGAGTACGTCGCACACGACCCCCTAATGGCGAGATACTTGGAGCTCGTCAAAGAGGGCGCGTCCAGATTCCGACTCTTCAACATCTTCCATATCCCCCGCGGGGAGAACGCCCGCGCGGATGCTCTCTCTCGACTGGCGACCCTACCGGACACGATGCTGGGACGCGCCTACATGGAGCGCCTTGAGGTCCCAAGCCTCGAGGCACCAGTGAAGGTCCACCAGGTCGACCATGAACCCAGCTGGATAGACAAGTACGCCGCATACATCACCAATGGCACCCTGCCGGAGGATCGCGAGGCGGCTCTCCTCATCAGGAAGAAGGCCGTGCGGTTCGTCCTGATGGACGGGCAGTTGTATCGAAGATCCTACTCCTACCCCCTCCTCAAGTGCGTAGGACCCACGGAAGCCAAGCTTGTGCTCCAGGAAATCCAAGAAGGTGTCTACGGGAACCACGTGGGGGGCAGGGCATTGGCATACAAGGCCCTCCATCAGGGCTACTTCTGGGAGACGATGAAGGAAGACGCCGCCGACTTCGTGAAGAAGTGCGACCGGTGCTAGCGTCACGCCACGGTGCAACGGCGGCCCTCCAACCCAATCTCCCAGGTCTCAGCCCCCTGGCCGTTCGCCCAATGTGCGATGGACCTCCTAGGCCCATTCCCGCCGGCGTCTGGCCAGCGGAAGTTCTTGATAGTGGCCATCGACTACTTCACGAAGTGGGTCGAGGCCGAACCCTTGGCGAGGATCACCGAAGCAAACGTCGCCAAGTTTTTTTGGAAGTCCATCGTCTGCCGCTTCGGCCTCCCCCACACCGTGGTCACTGACAATGGGCTCCAGTTCGACTGCCGGGAGTTCGAAGAATTCTGCAGCGACCTCGGAATCAAGCATCGCTTTACCTCGGTGGCGTACCCCCAGACCAATGGGGAGGCCGAAGTCATGAACAGGACCATTCTTCAGGGCCTCCGCATGCGGCTGGACCAGGCCAAGGGCAGGTGGGCCGACGAGCTCCCCAGCGTCCTCTGGGCATACCACACCACCCCGAGGATGGCTACCGACGAAACCCCGTTCAACCTCGTCTTCGGAGCCGAGGCAGTCATCCCGATCGAGCTCAGCCTACCCACACTGCGTGTGGAGCAATATGACGAGACAGAAAACCCAGCCAGGATGATGCTCAACCTTGACCTTCTCGAGGAAACAAGGGACAAAGCCCGAATTCGAATGGCGGCATACAGGCAACGCGTGGCCAGGTATTACAACTCCCGAGTGCGGCCGAAGGTTTTCCGTCCCGGAGACTTGGTCCTCCGGCGCGCTGAAGCTTCCCAGCCACGGGAATACGGCAAGCTCTCACCCAACTGGGAAGGCCCATATCAGGTGGCAGAGGCCCTCCCTCATGGCGCCTACTACTTGGAAGAATTGGGAGGTGCTAGGTTCCCCCGGACGTGGAACGCCTCGAACCTGAGGATGTACTATCAGTAATGTAAGGTTCCCTGCTCCTGTAATAAAGTTCCCCCACTTCAAACACTCCCTTCTCACTTCGACAAGAAAGCCCGGAGAACAGCTCAGCAAACCGCGCAAGGCTTGAGAAAGCCTACGGTGTCGAGCTCAGTCCGGAGATCCTGGGCTTCGGCCTGGAAGGTGGCACGGAACCCAGTTCGCCCACGCAAGCCCGGAGAACAGCTCGGCAAACCGCGCAAGGCTTGAGAAAGCCTGCGGCATCGAGCTCAGTCCGGAGATCCTGGGCTTCGGCCTGGAAGGTGGCGCGGAACCCAGTTCACCCACGCAAGCCCGGAGAACAGCTCGGCAAGCCGCGCAAGGCTTGAGAAAGCCTGCGGCATCGAGCTCAGTCCGGAGATCCTGGGCTTCGGCCTGGAAGGTGGCGCGGAACCCAGTTCGCCCACGCAAGCCCGGAGAACAGCTCGGCAAGCCGCGCAAGGCTTGAGAAAGCCTGCGGCATCGAGCTCAGTCCGGAGACCTGGGCTTCGGCCTGGAAGGTGGCGCGGAACCCAGTTCTCCCACGAAAGCCCGGAGAACAGCTCAGCAAGCCGCGTAAGGCTTGAGAAAGCCTGCGGCATCGAGCTCAGTCTGGAGATCCTGGGCTTCGGCCTGGAAGGCGGTGCAGAAACCGTGTCGCCTGCGCAAGTATGAGGGCGATCCCAAAGACGGATCCGCTTAAGGCCTACTTTGCCGCCACGTGATCCGGGAGGCCCCAACCTTCGATTTGAGCAATGGAAGGACCAGGCCTACAACCGCTTCAAGCATTCCATGCCAACATCTCAGAAAGAAGGAAAAAGAAAGGTGAGATGGGATGAACTCGAAATTTTATCAAACCAAAATTTTCATTGATACAAAGAATCAGTACAAGCCGGGAGTCCCGACAGGCCGGGAGTCCCCAAAAGAAGAAAATACAGAAGAAGAAAAAGAAAAGACACTACAACAACAAAGCAAAGCAGGGAGAAAGCGCCGGGCTCAGTGGGGTGCAGGGTCGGAGCCCTCTGCCGGGGGCGCAGGCGTTGCATCCTCGACTTCTACGGCGGCCGGCTCTTGAGGCTGCTCCGGAGCCGCAGTTCCGCTAGTCGACGGCGCCGCAGGAGTTGCATCGGCCGCACCGGAGGCCCTGCTCTCGACTCCCTGCCTTCTGCCTCCGATCACCACCTCGCTGAGGTCGAGCTCGGGGAAGAGGGCCCTCACCTTCTCCCGGCACATCCGAAACCCCTTCAGGAAGGAGTCCACGGCGACCTCCCGGACCTCCGACATGTACTCGTCGGAAGCCCGGAATTTCGGGACGGCCTCCTGCGCCTCCCGCTTTGCGGCCTCCAGGAGTCCGTTATGTACGCACTCCAGTTCCTCGCCGCGCTCGCGTCTCGCCGGGCCTCCTCCAACTGGCACTCCAGCCACTGGGAGTGGGCCTGCAGGCAAGCCCTCTCCGCCACGTCCTCCTCTGTGCGGCGTTGGTGGGAGGTCCCCTCCTCCGACAAGGAAGCCTCCAGCTCCTTGTTCTGCCCCTCAGAACGCGCCAGGTCGGACTGGAGGGACTAGGAAATGAATCGCATACTTCTGCTCTTCATTT
The DNA here is from genome assembly GCA_021397845.1 of Areca catechu. Classification (NCBI taxonomy): domain Eukaryota; kingdom Viridiplantae; phylum Streptophyta; class Magnoliopsida; order Arecales; family Arecaceae; genus Areca; species Areca catechu. The sequence continues at coordinate 122,307,793 of CM038043.1, forward strand.
GGTCCACTATTATGCATAAGGGCTCCCTGACTCAAAAATATTGATAGGCATAACTTCTGTAAGCTTGTGCACTCATAGAAATTGAACAAATATTCATCACGGGACCTAGGCTCTCAATTTCTATAACAGGCAAACAGCCGAACATAACAAAGCCTTAGCTTGAAATAAAGGCCATATATGGATAATGAGATCAACATTCCTGGGGAAAATATCATGGAGAACTAGGATAACTGGGAAAGAAGTAAAGAAAATCATATGACAATGGCAGTGACATTACGGTCTCTAGTTCACAGTTCACGGCCAACTTATTTAAGCCTTGTACGATGTTTGGTGTCGAATTTGAAAACCGGTTGAATGCAGGTCTTTAAATTCAAGACATAGTCCCATGCCAATTACCGAGTTGTTTGACCAAGATTTGGTTTGTGCATCTTATGATTATCAAACATTTGATTACATACTGTCACAAGTTGATAATCTGGAACCGTCTAATGTATGCCAATTCTCGTGCATCAAGTTGCTGATTAATCAATTATCTCGATGTATCATCTAAATCATGCACACAGTTTTCACGTAGCAAAAATGTAAAATGGCTACATGTCAGGGGACTACAGCGGGAGTAGATTTGTGCATATAAATAATCATTGCCTCATTCTTTGGATAGATACAAACAACCTTTGACCTGGTGGTTGGCACATTACATGCATATTGGCCTAAGGACCTTGCAGGATTATTTATTTCTTAAATTATTTTTTTAGTTCCCATCTTTAATCAAGGTTCGGATTTTATCCAGGCACCGCAATTCTAATCAAAATCGACTCGATAAGGTGAGACGAGAATGAGCTCAAATACACATCAGCTAATCTGCTGTGGCTTTTTTAACATATGTTACTTTCCTCATTTAAGTCCTGAATCGCCACATGGGATATGTTGCACTTGCACCTTCGAATCAAATAGTACCTACGGTTTCACGTAAAGGAAGTTTACATGCTTTGGTGGACCTTTCCTTGTGAAGGTCCAATTGTTCAGAGGCTTGAAGGTCCTGGAGCAAGATATTAACAAAAGTGAAACCCATGTTTTACTGCTTTGAGTGTTTGAATCCTCTACCAGCGTCTTGCATGTTCCATATCCCTTCCCAAAGTAATCCCATCACTGCTCAAACAGCATGTGTTAGCGTAAGAGATATGGTACACCGTACCATCAGTATCGATGGATAACGAATGCAACGTATCGGTACCAAATCAATATGGTACACCATCCGATATCGAGACCGGAGGACTCCGGTCTTTGAGAAGAGAAGCTGCTTGAGACCGGAGGACTTTGATAGGAGAAGTGCTCATAATATTTCTGCCACGAACCATGGTCTTATCAATGCAAGCATCCAGATGATCCAATGATGGAATTTAATCTCGCATGTCCCCTGTGGATTTCATTCTCCAGGAGAGATTATTGGGAGCCAGGGTTCAGATATATCAAACACACAGGTAGTCAATTTTCTGCTCTAATATGCATGGAATGTATGAGAATAGAAAAAAGCCATGAAGGAGAATACATCCCTCAAAAGCCTGACATAGCAGAAGTTGATATAAAAACTATTTTATATCTAATGATGTAATTTATAAATAAATCTAATTTATTCATCATAAATTTTTAGCATGCTGTAATATATGAAAAAAATATCAGATCTAAAAATAAAATTATTTTGAACAAAAAAAATTTACCTGGATCGCTATCCTGTCATGCTCTGAAAAACGTGTCGATCTGCTTTTGAAACCGGGATTCTACCAGAGCCGTGCAATCGCTCGGCCTCTACGGTATCCACACAGAGCTCACATAACCAAGTCATAGAGAGCACCGGACTACTAGATCCTTACAGCCCTCTCCTCTTTCAGCAAATCAGCCATTTTAAAAACTGTGCCGATCCGAATCTAGACCGGCTTTTCTTAAACTGGCTTGTATCTTGCAAACTGAGATTTGCAAGATGTAGGACCTCTTTCTTTCTTCTTTCTCTTGTAAAATATCTATCTAGATCTCACACAAGGAAGGAAAAAATAAATAAAAGGGAGAGGAGAACTTGGCACCCCAGGAGAGAGATTATCTGCTATAGATGCCGAAGAGGAATATTGATGCCCAAGAGAAATATTCATGCCAAAAAAAAGAAGCATCACTTTGGCCACCCCTTTCTCTTCCTTTTATGATTTATGGTAAATTCCTTCTCCAATTCCTCCATGCCAAAAAGAGAGGAGTTTAAACTAATATGTTTTAAGTTTTAAGAGGAGTAGAAGAGAAGGACTCCTCCTCCTCTCTTTCTCTTCATGCCAAAACTCCTTTTTGCGCTCTCCTCTTTCACACCCATACTCTTTTGTCACACAAAATAACTTGGGCCCACATGTTGGCATGTGGAGATAAGGGGAGACAAGGAGATAGAGTCCTATTCCAACTAGACTCTAAGTGATGGTCCAAATTAATTGATCTGACAGACAAATCCAAGCCAATTTTAAATCTGATCGAACCATTTCAAAAAGGCTATTGACCCAACTCAATTAGGATCAATTAACTAAGTCTAACTCAATTAAATTAAATATAATTTAATTCAATTAATAATTAATCCATAATTTAGTAATTGTAACATTTATAATTTGGTCCAAATGTACTAAAATTGACAATTTTAGTAATATTTTGATTTGCTGATTGGTTACTTAAGCTCATAATATGTGTGATCCCTTAGGTCCTATCCTGTCTGGTCATTGAGACATACTATAATCTTCATTATACACGATCAAAACTCTTTTCGATTGACAGAAACAATTTCTGCTCAACCCTAATTAGGATCATCGATCCAAAAATGATCCTAATGGGCTCTAACAATCCACCAGTGATACCTAGCAGTATGTAGTGGCAATCCAGTAGAATAAGATTGGAACCCCTAGGTGTAGTTACCATGTGATTCGATTCCTCTATCAAAAATTTTGACTTGATGTTGGTTACGGAAACTCGTCAAACCCATTAGTCATATGCTTAACTTAATCGACTCAAGTCCAAATGTGATACTAATGAAAATACCTTTTCATTATCATCCTGCTATGGCCATAGACTTCTGGACTTAGTCACATTAAGCTGCATAGGATTATTCCTTACTACTAATGCTCATGAATCCCTACAAGTGAACACCCTACTCCTACAATAAACTTACTACAGCCAACGAACACCGCAAGGTCCCGTATGGATAGGAACCATGTGTTTGGTTGTCAAACTACAACCACCTTATTGTGAGTAGCTGAGACACTCTAGGTCAAAGAACTATTTACACAATTACAGCATCAGGAAGTTATTGATGAGTGAGTAGTCATTCGTATATTTTCCTGTACTTGGTTGCACTCAGTATCGTTGATCCTCTATGAACTACCTACACTCTTACTCCAGTGTCATGTAGGTCAGAGATTCATCTACCCATAAAGGGAAGTGATCTATATTTCGATTTTAATGGATCAATCACCATCTTCATGATATTCCAACAATCAAGAGCTTTTAGGAGTTAATCTATAAAGACACATACCTCAGATTCTCAACTCTTGAGATTATGTATCATTGCCCATTAACTCCATGGATGATTTATAGACACATCAATATGAATGAAACTAATGCCCTTTTATTAATAAGAAATATTAAGTATAAAATTCATGCCCTAAAAATTAGAATGTATCAAGCCAACTTGGCTTATAAGGCATACATCTAACCTATAGATCCCTCAGGTACTAAGAGCTATAGAGGAAGTCCTCTTTGCCATCAAGAACCATCAAGCAGGAGCCTAGCATCGGGACCTTAGCCTCTTCATCCAGGTGCCTTTCCTAGAGTGGAGAGATCCAAAGATTCAATGAAGAGCAATCACTATTCGGGAACAAAAACTCACCCTTCTCTTCATATTTGATTTCTTGAATGTTTAGAGCATGTCCAAACATGGGGTTTCTTGGCCTTACTGATCCTTCAATCTTATTTTCTTTAAAGATAAACTTTGCAGGTTGTTTCTTATCCTCATATGTATTCTCAATGCATGTTCTTGTTCTTCTCTCGGGAAAGTCATAAATTTAAAAATTGATCATCTTCTATGTATTACATATGTAGTTTAGATTCATCCCCATCATGCCCCACATCATTTTTTTTGTATCAGAGCAGGTTGTTAGGACTTGTTCTTGCATCTTTAGCTTCATCAAATCTGCATGGTGCTAAAACTTCAGCTTGTTGAAATTTCTGCACAACATACATCTTTGCATCATTTTTCCTTCCATTAAAAATCCAAAAAAAAAAACCCGATCTTAAGGACACTTTCACTCTGTTAGATAAGGGAGGGATTTGATCACCCTTCCTTGCTCCAAAACAACCACCCTTGCATACAAACCCAAGCTTAACTAAAATCAATTAGCAACCTAATAGCACTAAGGACACCCACGAGTTCTGTTCATAGTATTTTGGGAAAACTAGTTGCACTCAATTCAGCATTTGTATCTTGAAGCTGGTGTCTAGGCTAGGGGTCCAGAGTCAAATGATCTAAGTGGTGTTGTGGTTCCTTAATTGAGTCCTTGTGAAAGCGGGGGCCTCCCACACTCCCACCTCCTACCTAGCCAATGGAAAGTATAATTGTTGTCTCTATTATGATTCAATTGACTCACTCTACTTGGGCTGCTAGGTTTAGCAAACCTTTGTATGGTTTGTGTGCTTGATTGCATTGACCACTAGATTAAGGGTTCAATATCAATGGTGTCAACCCAATCCAGTCAAACCTTGGAGTCTAATGTTGAAATCTTATTCAGGACCTTTATGGAATATAGTGTGCCCACATGAACAAAAGGTTTGATCAAATGGAATTCAGTATTGAAAAGACCCATAGGACTCATGCTATGCCTAGATCAACATCCTTCAGTCCAAGAGTCCACCATCCCACCCCAAAACCAAATCATGATTTTATGGACCAAGATGAAAGGGTTGTTAGGAACCTTAGGCTAGAAGCACCTACATTTGAAGGCAGTCTTAATCCTAAAGTTTACATTGACTGGGAGGTAGATATGGATAATTGTTTTAAGTGGGATGAAATGTTTGAGAATGAAAAGGTTAGGTTTGCCCAAATACAACTATGGGGTCAAGCCAAGTCTTATTGGCACAATGTTCAGGGAAAGATAGCATATAGGAGACATGAATCGATTAGGACCTGGGAAGAAATGAAGAACAAGCTTCATGAAAGGTATCTCCCTGCGTCTTACCAACAAAATCTCCTAAACCTCTTAGAAAGGTTGACCCAAGGTAAAGGATCAGTCATTAATTATATTAATAGATTGGAGTACCTAATGTGTTATATTGTGAATAATGACCCATATGATACCCTAATCCGATTTGGATAAGGTTTGAGGAAAGATATTCGAAGAGAATTGTTTAGACATGATATCTATAGTTTGGAGCAAGCCTACCAAATAGCCCAAAACTATGAGAGGTCCTTAAGGCATGCCAAATAAAGTACTTTGGACCAAAATCCAACCTCTACCAGCTTGAGTCAAATTTCTATTGGTCCGACACCTAGTGTGAACCAGACTTTTATTGGTCAACCCTCATTTGTATCACCTCCAACCCAAAAGGATGACATTGAGAAGGAATTGGATATGGCCGACCTAGGACTAGTTGACCAGAATGAAGCCATACTGAAAGAATAGTTAAAGGAGGAAAAATCAGAATCCATTGTAGAAGTGTATGAGGCTGACATGAGTTTAGTAGATGAATACGAAGGAGAAGACTTTCAGGAGGATAACTTTAGTACCTTACCTAAGGAAATCCTAGGAGAAGATAAAATTATAGAGCCTAGTCTTGAAGTATCAAAACAATGAAATATTAGTGAGGACTTGGTTCCTATAAGTCAATACCCTCAAGAAGAGCCCACCCTTTAGCCCCAGCCCGAGACCTTATTCAGTATTCTCATAAAAAGTTCATTCCTCTAACCCCAGTCGATGACCTTTTTCTTGAACTGACTAAGTCATCCTTTCTTGAAGACCCTGCACTTGCAATGACCAAATTCTCCATCCTTCAAGTGGACCTTATGTCACCTATAGATCGATGTTCAAATCTTAAGGTCATCCCTAGTAACTAAGGTCAATTTCATGCTTCCAATGGATTGTCCCAAGACTCTGATTCTTATTTCCTGCTATCCTAAGGCTTCCAATGTTCCCCAAAATTTTCAATTACACTTTGTTGAGGTCATTCAGTTGCACCAGTTCTTTGAGTATATTAGATTTGCAACCTACTTTTGGAAGACCTTATGGCATTTGCTAGGAGTCCATTATAAATTTTCATGTGCATTCCAAACCAGGGTCAAACCTAGAGAGTCTATAGTCTATTAGGTTTAGGCCCAAGGAGTTCAATAAAATTCCTCTCAATAGGAATGCATAGTTGAGTCTGCACTTTATTCGGTGTCAGTACAAGTCACAGGTGCATCATGTTAGAGATCTGCATTAAGCACTAATTTTGAAACAAAATGGCTAATTCCCAGAATTGAACTAAGAACTTGTTGAGGGAAATCATGTGTTGGTTAGGATACATACCTGTAGAGTTGGATCCTTTAGAGTGACTAAGAATGCTGGACCCAATGCTTAAGTTACCTAAGTTAGGCATTAGCTCTACTTTCCAAATCTTAGATCTAGCTAAGTATAGGGAACCGACAGTGATACCCAGTGAGTCATTTCGAACTAATCACAATTTTTGAGAGCGAACCCATCCCAGAGTGTCCACCACAAATTAGCCTAGAGAGGAAAGGATTGAGCATGCTAGATGACTAGGCTTATGACCCAGAGTGAAGGTTGCCAACGCCACTTGGTTCATTAGCAAGGTTGATCAGAATCTGACTCATGGTTCACCTGATAGGACCTACAACACATTGACCTGAACCACTAGAGGAGTACTTGAGCTGACTTGATCAATACTTGATGGGGTCGAGTTTCTCCCATCTCGGGAGAATTGATGGGGACATCAGGATCCGAACAAATTTTTGTAGGGTTCCATTTGAATCTCAGAGTGATGTTCATTTGACTCAGTCTATGTAATCAAGTTCATGTCAAGTTATTGAGTCCAACTGCTAAGTCCAATTTGTTAATTGAGTCCATTGAAGTCTGGTAATAAAATCCAATTGAGTCAATGAGTCCATGTAATTGGTCAAGTTGAGTCATGTCAAGTCAAGTTGTCAAGAGGAAGACCAATTGAAGACCCAAGTCAAGACTTGAAGGACCACTCATTCTTGCACCTCAATATGACATGGCCCATAAGATCTAACAAATTTGGCAAGTGATAGGGGTGCCAACACTCTTCATCCTTATCTCTTGGTATTCAAAATGGAAGGAAGTTGCCACCCCACTAGCAAACAAGGAAGTTATATGGTGCCTAGGCTTGGAGTGGTCCCCCCCCTCCCTTCTGGTGTTTCATGAAGCCGCCTAATGCAAGAATAGAAAGTCAAGATAGTGCCCCTTGTTTCTCTCCCCTTATTTCCATATACATCAAGCATAAAGGAAGATATCTGGCACCCAATAGAAAAGAAAGGAAAAGAGATCCCCAACTCCTAGTTTCATTCAACTGCCCACAGCATTTATGGAATATTCTTGGTGCCTCCTCTTTCCTCTCCGTATTATGTGGCCCCAAATCTCACCAAAAGAGGAAGTCTTTATGCAGCTCCATATCTGACCATCCTTTCTCCTCTTTCCTCTTTTTATTATGTGGCCCCAAGTCTCACCAAAAGAGGAAGTCTTTATGTAGCTCCATATCTGGCCAACCAAAGGAAGGATGAAAGCAGATACGACCCCAGTTCATGCCCATCTTGTCCCCTAAAGATCACCTGTGCCCATATTTGTTCATCTTATCATGTATGCCATAGTAGGTCCATAAAAAGGCCCCTCCTCTTATATTTTGAAAATAATGAGTGAATGAATGAATGAAGTTTGATGAATGAAAGTCTTTGAGAGTTATTCTATTTGCCTTTGCTCATTATGAGCATCGAGGGGTGTGAGACCCTACCTTGCCTTTGCTTTCGAGCATTGAGGGGTGAGAGGCCCTAGTTATTTTCCACCTTCTTCTAGCCGACCACCATTAACCTCCTTCCCCCAAGCATCTAAGTTCTTCAAGCTGATATCTAGAGTTCTTCAACAAGCCAGGAATCAAGCTACTACAACTGTTGACTCTATTATTGATTTTGATGATAAGCAAAATAAATAGTTAAGTATATGTGAGTACATATGATCTCTTTGAAGTGTGTTTTTATAGAACAAGGTGCTCATAAATTTGAAAAATGATTGTTTGATTGAAGAAGCCAAGTATAGATGAAAGATATGCTCAAAGAGGACTTAGACTATTAAAGTTTGTTTGAATGGATATTTGAGTGAAGTATAAATTTGTTTTAGCACAAGTTCAAACAATTTTGTGAAGATTTTAGTGAGGTGTTGACTCAAAGTGTCGACACATGACACCAAGTGTCGATACATAGAAGTGAAGTGTAGCCTCAAGCCGGTATGCAAAGAATGTTTCAGATGGCATGGCTGAAGTGTCAACACATGGACTTGAATTGTCGACTCAAAGTGTCGACACATGGATCAGCTCATTGCCAGAGATTTTCAAGTCACGGAACTTGTTGAAGATGAAGAACTGCTGAAGTGTCGACACATGGATATGAAGTGTTGACTCAAAGTGTCGACTCACCTGAGGAAGGTCGACACATCTGAGATTTTCAGAGAACCAAATTGAAGATATTTGAACTGGGTGTCGACTCAAGAAGTTCAAGTATCGACCTGAAGTGTTGACTCATAGCCTGAAGTGTCGACACATGAAATTTTTGGAACAATAACGGCTAGCTTTTCAAATGTAGAACTCAATCCTTTTACCCTCCAATGGCTAGATTTTCAAGTCTAATGGCTAGAAATCAGATTTGAGGCCTTGGGAAGGTATTTATATTCTCCAAATCAAATCAAAATGAATATTATTGAAGAGAATGAAATAGAAGTATCTAAGAGAGAAGAAAAGAGAGCATTCACTCCTATTCATTGAAGACTCAACCACTCTTAAGCAAAGCAAGCCTCCAAGCATTCAAGGGCCTTCAGGAGCATTAAAGATCAACCATTCTTGAGCATTCAAGAGGCTTCTTCAAGTTTAAAAGTATTACAACATCGAGCTTCAAAGAGATACCTACTTTTATTAGAAAGCTCTTATTATTTTTTCTACTTCAAAAACTTAATTGTTGTAAGAGTTCTTGGTTAGCCTATTGGGAAATCAAGGGAGGTTATTGGTGAGCCTTTGAAAACCATTTAAGTTCTTGGTTAGCCTAGAAAACCAAGGGAGGTTGGTGGTGAGCCTTAAAACCATTTAGGTTCTTGGTTAGCCCATAAAACCAAGTGAGGTTTTGACTTATGAGCCTTGTAAAAACAAGTTGGGTTTTTGATTAATGAGCCTAGAAAACTATTCAACTGTAATCAGTAGAGATATAGTGAATTCTCAAGGAGATCTTGGGGAGTGGATGTAGGTGCATTGGATAGCACCGAACTACTATACTTCTATGTCTTTGTGGTTGATTGTTCTCTCTACTTTCTCTTTCATTTATTACTCTTTATTTCTGCTACACTTTTACTTAAGAGCATTACATTTAAATTCTTAGTACTTTGATCAATTGTTGGATTGGATTTCATACTATTACATTGCATCAAGTAATTAATTTTTAGAGACCCAATTCACCCTCCCCTCTTGGGTTGCTTATTGGGCAACAAGCGGTATCAGAGCCCCGTTCTCAGTGTATAGGCTTTACCGCCTTGAGTAAAGATCTATGGCAGCCCCTATTGGTACTAGCATAGTTGAGGGTCAAGCCTCAAATAGACCTCCATTTTTCAATGGATCAAATTATACATATTGAAAAACTTGGATGAGAATTTATATGCATTCTTTTGATTATAATTTATGGAGAGTAGTTGATAAAGGTCCTCATATTCCTTTAGTAGTGGTTAATGGTGTTTCCATCCCAAAGCTCGAAGAGGATTGGTATGAAAATGACATTAAGCAATCCGAGATCAATACTAAGATAATGAATCTCCTTTATTGTGCATTAGATCCTAGTGAATTCAATAGGATATCTACTTGCACTTCAGCCAAAGAAATATGGGACATACTTGAAGTTACCCATGAGGGTACCGATCAAGGGAAAAATACTAAGGTGAACATGTTAGTGCATACTTATCAAATGTTCCGAATGAAACCTAATGGGTCTATCACTGACATGTATACTAGATTTACAAATATTGTAAATGGAATGAGAAGTCTAGAAAAAGTGATGTCTAATGCTGATCTTGTGAAAAAAATCCTCAAGTCACTTCCAACATCGTGGGATCCGAAGGTGATTGCAATCCAAGAAGCAAAGGATGTTGACAAGCTACCATTAGAGCAGCTGGTTGGATTGCTCATGACTTATGAGCTGAACTTGAAGCAAAAGTCAATGGACATGGATAAAAAGAAAAAAGGGATTGCATTCAAATCAAACATACAAGAAAAATCCTTAATCGATGAGTCTAAAGAAGAAGAAGATGATGAAGGTGAAGAAGCCCTCCTTGCTAGAAATTTAGAAGATTCATGAAGAGGAGGATGTTCCCTTACAAGAAGTAATTTCAATCAAAAGAAAAGGGAAAAGATAAAGAGAAAGAAAAGGAAAAAGAAACGGAGAAGAAAATACCTACATGCTTCGAGTGCAAGAAGCCTTGTCACTACAAGTTCGATTGCCCTTTCTAAAAGAAGTCAAGGAAGAAGTTAAGAAAGAAAGCAATGATGGCCACCTAGAGTGATAATGAGGACTCCAGATCTAAAGAAGAGCAAATAGAAATTGCAAATCTTTGTCTAATGGCACATCAAGAGGAAGAGGAGGTAATATCTGATACCGAAATAGATTTTACTTTTGATGAGTTAAGAAATTCCTTTGATGAACTTATGCATGACTAAAAATTGATTTTATCTAAAAATAAAAAGTTGAAAAAGCATGCAAACTATTTTTTTCATGAAAACAATTCTTTGTTAAATGAAGTTAGTGATTTGAAAACTAAATTAGATGTTTTGGAAAAGAAAAACAATGCTTTAACAATAGAAAATAAAGTTTTGAAAGGATCCAAGACTGTTATTTCTAATGGTGATCTTTTAAAGAAAAATAAAGATTTAGAATTAGAAAATGTAAAGTACAAAAATGAACTTGATAAAATGAAGCCATTTATTGAAAAATTTACCTATAGTTCAGAAAAACTAAACCTATTTTTAAATAGCCAAAGAGCCATTTTCAATAAAGTAGGATTAGGCTATAAACCACAAAAACAACAAAAGTACTTTAAAAACTTTTTTGTTCCTGTATCTTCTGGCATAACATGTTTTTCATGTAAAAAGCAAGGTCATAAATATTTTCAATGTAATTTGAAAAAATCAATTCTTTTGAAAAAGTGTGGGTTCCAAAAGGAACCATTTTAAGTGCTAATCCTAAAGGACCCAAGTTGGCTTGGGTACCTAAAAAAGAAAGCTTGATTTTTATTACAGGTGTGTCTTGCAACCAAGGAGAACAAAAGACTTTGGTATCTTGATAGTGGTTGCTCAAGGCACATGACGGGAGATGTGAAGCAATTCACTTCTTTTGAAGCAATTTACTTCTCTTGAAGCAATGAATGGAGGGAGTGTGACCTTCGAGAATAATGGTAAAGGAAAAATCATTGGTATTGGTAAGTGTTACAGCCGTGACAGTGACGTGGCCAGGCTCAGGTACCACCGAATGCGCTCGGGCCATGTGGAGGCTTTTTCGGCCGAGTCAGCGCCACGTCTTCAAGTCCAGGTTCGACAAGACTACAGCGCCCGACAATTCTCTAAGGCAAACTGCCCCCGCCGAGGTCGAGCTCGGATCGGAGCTCCTCTACCAACTCGATGGCGCCCAAGTCCGGAGATATCCGCCCAAGTGAGGTCGGCCAAAGCCAGGAGGCCTCCTGCCACCTCGCCAGGTGTCCACCCAGGAGGAGTCCGCCCGGGCCGAGGTCGGCCGACCCTTCGCCCTTCGCCGGGTGGCCTCCCGGAGACGGGTCCACCTCGGCCGAGACCAAGCAATCTCCTGCCACCTCGCCAGGTGTCCACCCGGGAGGGGTCCACCTAGGTCGAGGTCGGCTGGTCCTTCGCCCCCTTGCCAGGTGGCCTCCCGGAGATGGGCCCACCTCGGCCGAGTCCAGGCGACCTCCTGCCACCTCGCCAGGTGTCCACCCGGGAGGGGTCCACCTAGGCCGAGGTCGGCTGGTCCTTCGCTCTTCGCCAGGTGGCCCCCAGAGACGGGTCCACCTCGACCGAGGTCAGGCCGCCAGTACGGAGAAGATCTCAAGGAAGAGTCGCGGGCCCCGAGGCCATCCCTCGGGCCGTATGAATCCCAGACGGCGCCCCGTACGGAGGGCGGCGGCACGCGGAACATCACTTGCATCGGCCCGACAAGCTCCACAGCCGAGGAGCACGATTCTGACAGAACAGGCCCTATAGATGGATGGCGCCCACGCTTGGGAGAGAGAGCGCTCTCGCTGGGCCCGAGGCCTGACCGGCCGCCTTGTCAGTGCCGCCCTCCCTTTTTCTCTTCTGTCTTTGCCTTTTCCCTGCTGGGCTCGGCGGACGAGGTCGGAAAGCCGCCTGGCCCCCCTTCACCGAAAAGGGAAAAGAGAAGAAGACGGGGGAGGGGAGTCTCCCAGGAGGAAAAGACAAGCGCACGACGAAAGGAGATAAAGAGGGAGGAATCTGAGGACAATGAAGGTAAGTGAACAAGCCTGGGGACAAAGGAGAAGCAACGGCAAAAGGCCTCGCTCCGGAGAGTGAAAACCAGGGATCCCGAGAGGGAATCACTGGGCGTGAGCTCGGCAAGGAGGCCCAACCGAGATTCTGGTCCCCAGAACGTCTCTCTCACTAGTAAACTCTCTAAGTCTGGAACCCTTTCGGGGGTCCGTCTGGAGAGTCTGTTCCCTCTCGTCGTCTACTGACTTGACCGTCGGAGTTCCCTCGCCGGGATCCCTGGCCAGGGTCTTCTAACCCTTTTCTTGCAGGTTAGCCACAGCCAGGGAGGCTCCTTCGCCAGGCGGTCAGGAGGGATCGGCGGATCCATGGCACGGGCGCGACGACGGGAGCGGCAACAGATTGGCGCGCCAGGTAGGGGGGCAGGACACCCAACCCGAGCGGGGGCCAGCTTTCTGCAGGTGTCGCTCTCTCTGACGATGGTGGTCACTCGTGGCCGCGAGGCGTCCACTAGCCACGTAGGAAAGGTTCACTCCCCCCCAGGGGCCCTCAGCCCGGAGAGGGAGCTTCCGGCTCCCCCTCCTCTTGCACAGTAGCCTACCCCGGTGGACGGACCCCTTGCGGTCGTCATCCAGCAGCTGCAGACCTTGACCTCAGCGGTCCGGCAGCTTCAGCATCAGCAACGGTCCCTGGCCACCCAGCCGCAGCCAGGGACCCCCGCGGCCCGAGCCGCGGGGCAGCGTGGGAGCCTGCGCTCAATCCAGGGCAGGCCATCCCATCCGAGGGCCGCCTCCAACCCCCGGGGGAGCCACCAAGCTCCCACAAAGAGAAACTACTTCGATTCGAAGGATCACGAGAGCCGATCCCCGGCCGACGGGGCCGAAACGGTGCATCGCAGCAAGCGACGCCGAGGCCAGACCTCGCGCCGAGACCGATCGGCGCCCCCTTCACCCGCATCTCGGTGGAAGACTCCACCGACGAAGCCATCAGGCGCCAGGCCGAGAGGCGCCTGGAGGAGCATGAGCGCAAGCTGGCGGAGTTCGCCCGCCGATTCGTCGACCTGCAGAACTCGTCGGTAGACCCGACGAGCTACGACTCCCGCCCCCCTTTCTCTGAAGAAATCCAGGCGGAACCGATCCCGAAACGGTTCCGCATGCCGCAGGTGGATCCCTACGACGGGACCACCGACCCTCTGGACCATCTGGAGAGCTACAAAGCCCTCATGAGGGTCCAGGGGGCCACCGACGCTCTTCTGTGCATTGCCTTCCCGGCAACCCTCCGGAAGGCCGCTCGAGTCTAGTTCACCCGCCTCGAGCCCGGATCTATTTGCTCCTTCCATCAGCTGGAAGGAAGGTTCGTGGCACACTTCGACGCTTGTCGAAAGGTGCCGAGAGAGGTGGACAGCCTCTTCTCCATCCGCCAGCAGGACCAGGAGCTGCTCCGGGACTACATCACCCGGTTCAAGACCGCAGCCCTGGAGATCTACAGCTTGGACGAGCCCGTCGCCATGCTGGCTTTGAAGCGCGGGCTCAAGACATCCCGCCTGACCTATTCCCTGGACAAGAAGCCGCCCAGGACGTACTCCGAGCTCCTCCTCTGCGCCCACAAGTACGTCCGAGCGGAGGAGGCTGACCGCACCCGTCGAGAGTTAGACGGGAAGACTCCGAAGAAGCCGCTCCCGAGGGACGCCCCGGGAGCTCGGAGGCCCGGGCCGTCTGCCGACCCTCGCCCGAATCCAAGGCCGAGGGGCGAGGCCACTCCCGAGCGGAGGTACACCCCTCTCCTCGCACCTCGGACGAAGATCCTCATGGAAATCGAGGGCGAGCGCTACCTCCGCCGACCTCCTCCTCAGAACCCGAGAGCCGTCCGAGACAAATCGAAGTACTGCCAGTTCCACCGCGAGCACGGGCACGACACAGAGGAGTGTCGCCACCTGAAGCGGGAGATCGAGGAGCTGATTAGGAGGGGTTACCTCAGGAAGTTCGTCAAGAACGAGGCCCCCTCTGAAGGGCAGCCGCTCGCGGCCTTGCCGCCCGTCCCTACGATCGACAACCGCCCAACGGAGAAGCCCATGGGCATGATCTCACGCGGGTCCGGTCGAGCGACGAAGAGAACCCGGGAAGTCGGGAACCCGGAGGATGTAATCCCTCCCCGGGGGGGGAGGGAAATGACAATGTAAACAACGATGCCGTGGTGGTCGAGATGACCATCGCGAAGCATCCTGTACATCGAATCATGGTTGATAGTGGAAGCTCGGCTGACGTACTTTTTTACGACGCTTTCTCCCGTATGAACTTGTCCCACGATCAGCTGAAACCGGTGCACACCCCCCTGGTAGGTTTCACGGGGGACTCCGTGGGGGTCGAGGGGGAGATCACTCTCCCGGTCACCGCCGGATCCCCACCCCGGCAGGCGACCGTCTTAATAACATTTACCATCGTCAGGCTCCCCTCGCCTTACAACGCCATCCTCGGGCATCCCGGGCTCAACCAACTGGACGCCACCATCTCCACAAGAAGGCTGTTGGTACAGTTCCCCACGCCTTCCGGGCTCGGGAAGATGAAGGGGACGACCCAGCCAGTCCCGCTCTGCCTTCAGACGGTCCCGGGCGCCAGGAGCCCGGAGCTCGCCCATGATATCGATGACCTCGATCTGAGAGAGAAGGAACCCAGGGGAGGGCCCGTAGAGCACCTGCTGACTTTTCCCCTCGGTTCGGATCCCCTGAAGACGGTGCAAGTCGGGGCCCAGCTCCCTGAGGAAGAACGAACCCGCCTGCTGGAGTTCCTCCGTGCCAACGCTGACGTGTTCGCCTGGTCAGCAGCTGACATGCTGGGCATCCCACTCGAGGTCATCATGCACAGGCTAAACATGGACCCAAATTGCCGCCCGGTCTGCCAGAAGAAGAGAAGCTTCGCCATGGAAAGGCAGAAGGCGATCAACGAGGAAGTGGAGAAGCTCCTCGCCGCCGGTTTTGTGCGGGAGGTCCAGTACCCCAGCTGGCTGGCAAACGTGGTCATGGTAAGAAAGAGTAGTGGTAAGTGGAGGATCTGTGTGGATTACACCGACCTCAACCGAGCTTGCCCAAAGGACAGCTTCCCTCTTCCAAAGATCGACCAGCTGGTCGACACCACCTCAGGGCATCGCCTCCTATCGTTCAAGGACGCCTTCTCCGGATACAACCAGATCCGAATGAGCCCGGAGGACGAAGAGCACACCGCCTTCATAACTGACCGCGGAACTTTTTGCTACAGGATGATGCCATTTGGCCTCAAGAACGCGGGGGCAACGTACCAGTGCCTGGTCAATAGAATCTTCAAAGACTAGATCGGCCGCAACATGCAGGTATACGTGGACGACATGCTGGTAATGAGCAAACCCGAGTCGGATCACGTGGCTGACTTGGCGGAGACCTTCGGCAACCTCCGACGCCATCAGATGAAGCTGAACCCGGCGAAGTGCGCCTTTGGCATCTCCGCCGGGAAATTCCTAGGATTCATGGTGACCCAAAGAGGAATCGAGGCCAACCCGGAGAAGGTCCAGGCCATCCTGGATATGGAGCAGCCCGCCTCCAAGAAGCAAGTGCAGCAACTAACCGGCCGAGTTGCGGCCCTCAGCCATTTTATCTCCAGGTCGGCGGATCGCTGCCGTCCCTTCTTCAAGGTACTGAGGAAGATGAATGACTTTGCTTGGACCGAGGAATGCCAGCAGGCCTTCGAGGAGCTGAAGAAGACCCTCGCATCGCCACCATTGCTGTCCAGGCCCGAGGAGGGATAGGAGCTTATCCTCTATCTAGCAGTTACCCCGGAGGCCGTTAGCTCAGTCTTGGTTCGAACCGACGGCCAGGGGGCCCAGCGGTCGGTGTACTATACCAGCAAACTTCTCCGTGATGCGGAGCTCAGGTATTCTCGGTCCGAGAAACTCGTTTTTGCGCTAATAGTGTCTGCCCAGCGTCTCAGGCCTTATTTCCAAGCGCACCCCATCGCTGTCCTGACGGATCAACCGCTGAAAGCAGTGCTCAGCCGACCCGACACCTCGGGACGATTGGCAAAGTGGGCACTGAAACTCAATGAGTTCGACATTACGTACAGGCCGAGGTCGGCCATGAAGGCACAGGTGCTAGCCGACTTCTTGGTCGAATGTGCAGGCTTGGGCAAGGAGCCCGAGGAAGGCCCCTCAGGCCGGTCGATGGAGATAGGCACCGACGAGCTCGGAGAGGACACCTGGATCCTCCATGTAGACGGAGCCTCGAACTCCGGCGGGAGCGGGGCTGGGCTCATCCTTGCCAACAGCAACGGGGTCGTCGCCGAATGCGCACTCCATTTCCAATTCCCCGCGACAAATAACCAGGCGGAGTACGAGGCACTTCTTGCCGGACTGAGAGTCTCCCGCGAGCTGGGCGTAACCAACCTCAAGGCTTTCACTGATTCCTAGCTCATGGCGGGGCAGGTGTCCGAGGAGTACGTCGCACACGACCCCCAAATGGCGAGATACTTGGAGCTCGTCAAAGAGGGCGCGTCCAGATTCCGACGCTTCAACATCTTCCATATCCCCCACGGGGAGAACGCCCGCGCGGATGCTCTCTCTCGACTGGCGACCCTGCCGGACACGATGCTGGGACGCGCCTACGTGGAGCGCCTTGAGGTCTCAAGCCTCGAGGCACCGGTGAAGGTCCACCAGGTCGACCATGAACCCAGCTGGATAGACAAGTACGCCGCATACATCACCAATGGCACCCTGCCGGAGGACCGCGAGGCGGCTCGCCTCATCAGGAAGAAGGCCGTGCGGTTCGTCCTGATGTATGGGCAGTTGTATCGAAGATCCTACTCCTACCCCCTCCTCAAGTGCGTAGGACCCACGGAAGCCAAGCTTGTGCTCCAGGAAATCCACGAAGGCGTCTGCGGGAACCACGTGGGGGGCAGGGCATTGGCATACAAGGCCCTCCGTCAGGGCTACTTCTGGGAGACGATGAAGGAAGACGCCGTCGACTTCGTGAAGAAGTGCGACCGGTGCCAGCGTCACGCCACGGTGCAACGGCGGCCCTCCAACCCAATCTCCCAGCTCTCAGCCCCCTGGCCGTTCGCCCAATGGGGGATGGACCTCCTGGGCCCATTCCCGCCGGCGTCTGGCCAGCGAAAGTTCTTGATAGCGGCCATCGACTACTTCACGAAGTGGGTCGAGGCCGAACCCTTGGCGAGGATCACCGAAGCAAACGTTGCCAAGTTCTTTTGGAAGTCCATCGTCTGCCGCTTCGGCCTCCCCCACACCGTGGTCACTGATAACGGGCTCCAGTTCGACTGCCGGGAGTTCGAAGAATTCTGCAGCGACCTTGGAATCAAGCATCGCTTTACCTCGGTGGCGCACCCCCAGACCAATGGGGAGGCCGAAGTCATGAACATGACCATTCTTCAGGGCCTCCGCACGCGGCTGGACCAGGCCAAGGGCAGGTGGGCCGACGATCTCCCCAGCGTCCTCTGGGCATACCACACCACCCCGAGGATGGCTACCGACGAAACCCCGTTCAACCTCGTCTTCGTAGCCGAGGTAGTCATCCCGATCGAGCTCAGCTTACCCACACTGCGTGTGGAGCAATATGACGAGACAGAAAACCCAGCCAGGATGATGCTCAACCTTGACCTTCTCGAGGAAACAAGGGACAAAGCCCGAATTCGAATGGCGGCATACAGGCAACGCGTGGCCAGGTATTACAACTCCCGAGTGCGGCCGAAGGTTTTCCATCCCGGAGACTTGGTCCTCCGGCGCGCTGAAGCTTCCCAGCCACGGGAATGCGGCAAGCTCTCACCCAACTGGGAAGGCCCATATCAGGTGGCAGAGGCCCTCCCTCATGGCGCCTACTACTTGGAAGAATTGGGAGGTGCCAGGTTCCCCCGGACGTGGAACGCCTCGAACCTGAGGATGTACTATCAGTAATGTAAGGTTCCCTGCTCCTGTAATAAAGTTCCCCCGCTTCAAACACTCCCTTCTCACTTCGACAAGAAAGCCCGGAGAACAGCTCAGCAAATCGCGCAAGGCTTGAGAAAGCCTGCGGCGTCGAGCTCAGTCCGGAGATCTTGGGCTTCGGCCTGGAAGGTGGCGCGGAACCCAGTTCGCCCATGCAAGCCCGGAGAACAGCTCGGCAAACCGCGCAAGGCTTGAGAAAGCCTGCGGCATCGAGCTCAGTCCGGAGATCCTGGGCTTCGGCCTGGAAGGTGGCACGGAACCCAGTTCGCCCACGCAAGCCCGAAGAACAGCTCGGCAAGCCGTGCAAGGCTTGAGAAAGCCTGCGGCATCGAGCTCAGTCCGGAGATCCTGGGCTTCGGCCTGGAAGGTGGCGGGAACCCAGTTCGCCCACGCAAGCCCGGAGAACAGCTCGGCAAGCCGCGCAAGGCTTGAGAAAGCCTGCGGCATCGAGCTCAGTCCGGAGACCCTGGGCTTCGGCCTGGAAGGTGGCGCGGAACCCAGTTCACCCCCGAAAGCCCGGAGAACAGCTCAGCAAGCCGCGTAAGGCTTGAGAAAGCCTGCAGCATCGAGCTCAGTCCGGAGATCCTGGGCTTCGGCCTGGAAGGCGGTGCAGAAATCATGTCGCCTGCGCAAGTATGAGGGCGATCCCAAAGACGGATCCGCTTAAGGCCTACTTTGCCGCCACGCGATCCGGGAGGCCCCAACCTTCGATTTGAGCAATGGAAGGACCAGGCCTACAACCGCTTCAAGCATTCCATGCCAACATCTCAGAAAGAAGGAAAAAGAAAGGTGAGATGGGATGAACTCGAAATTTTATCAAACCAAAATTTTCATTGATACAAAGGATCAGTACAAGCCGGGAGTCCCGACAGGCCAGGAGTCCCCAAAAAAAGATAATACAGAAGAAGAAAAAGAAAAGACACTACAACAACAAAGCAAAGCAGGGAGAAGGCGCCGGGCTCAGTGGGGTGCAGGGTCGGAGCCCTCTGCCGGGGGCGCAGGCGTTGCATCCTCGACTTCTACGGCGGCCGGCACTTGAGGCTGCTCCGGAGCCACAGTTTCGCTAGTCGACGGTGCCGTAGGAGTTGCATCGGCCGCACCGGAGGCCCTGCTCTCGACTCCCTGCCTTCTGCCTCCGATCACCACCTCGCTGAGGTCAAGCTCGGGGAAGAGGACCCCCACCTTCTCCCGGCACATCCGGAACCCCTTCAGGAAGGAGTCCACGGCGACCTCCCGGACCTCCGACGTGTACTCGTCGGAAGCCCGGAATTTCGGGACGGCCTCCTGCGCCTCCCGCTTTGCGGCCTCCAGGAGTCCGTTATGTACGCACTCCGGTTCCTCGCCGCGCTCGCATCTCGCCGGGCCTCCTCCAACTGGCACTCCAGCCACTGGGAGTGGGCCTGCAGGCGAGCCCTCTTCGCCACGTCCTCCTCCGTGCAGCGTTGGTGGGAGGTCCGCTCCTCCGACAAGGAAGCCTCCAGCTCCTTGTTCCACCCCTCAGAACGCGCCAGGTCGGACTGGAGGGCCTGGTTGTTGGCTCGCAGCTCGACCCCCTTCTCCATGAGGTCTTTGACGTCGGCCGCGAGCTTGCCGAGCTTCTTCTCCTTCTCGGCATCCCTCTGTGCGTTCCCTACGAGGAAGTTCCTCAGTAGGAGAATGTCGTTCCCGATCTGCGCCAACAAGAGCAAACCAGGTCAGGATAAAAGGAGTTAGGTCTTGAAAGAAAAGGAAGGAAGGAGCTCGGGCTTACCGTGAAAAGCTGCGGGAGGATCCTGAGCAGGGCATCTGCGTAGTCCCGGCCGCCCCGAGCTCGGCGATCCCGGGCGGTGGAGGCATACTCCATGATCTTCTCCGCGAGCCCTTTGTCGCGGATGACCGAGTCCCGGTGGGTGATCACCGGTGCCGGAGGTGTCAGGCCGGCTCCTGCGCTGGCCGCCCCCTCAGCCGATTTCACGATCGACAGGCCGGCGGAGGCCACCGGCTGCACTGTCGAGGCAACGGCGACGACGGGACCGGCGCCGGACGGAGCTGCAGGCGGTGGAGCCCTCTCAGCAGCGGCGCCACCAGGTCACGTGGCCGAGGCATCAGCGGCCCCGCCCTGGGGCAGCCTGGGCGGGGGAGCGACAGCAATCGGGCTGGGTGCGGTCGTCGCCACGACCTCCCGGCTCGCCTCCGTACGAGCCCTCTTCACCGCGGGCTCGTCCACCTCGATGACATCTCGCTGGGCTGTGCCCTCCAGGAGGTTCTCCAGCGAAAACTTCATCCCTGCAACACAAAGGAACAGAAAGTCAGCCGGCTCGGTCATGAAGAAAAAGGCGGCAGAAGTCAAAGTGGGGCCGGATCTCACCAGTCTCGCGGATGGGACTGATCCCGGCCTCAAAAAGATTCTGCTCCGAAAGCAGAACGTCGAGTGCCGGGACCACGTCGCTCAGGAGCTGGGAGTAGGACTCCTGGTCCGTCGACTCGACCCGAGAATTCCGGTTCGGAGTCCGGTCCGGTTCACTCCAGGCCCAGTCGACATCTTCGACTGAGGCGAAGAAAAACCGGCTCTTCCAGCCCTTCATCGAGGAAGGGATGTCGAACCGGAGACACCTGGGCCGGGCGAAATATACAACCAGCCATCATCGATGGAGCACTTCTTCAGGGTGAACAAGGCCCTGAAGAGGGAGAAACGGGCAACGAACCCGTGGAAGTGACAGAAGACAATGAAAGAAAAGATGACCCGGATGGCGTTGGGAGCTAGCTGGGCCCCGACAAGCCGAAAATGGCTGAGGAAAGAAAGAAAGAAGGGGTGCAGAGGAAATCGAAGACCCCCAAGGATGAAGTCTTCGTAGAAGGCTATGCGGTCGGGGCCACTCATGGTGACGCGCTCCCCGGACCGCGGAACAAACAAGCGAATGGACCCCGGGATGCCGTAAGCATCCCGGAGCAGAGAAAGATCGCCTTTGGTCATGGTGGAGGCATGACCGGAGGGACCAGCAGGAAGAGAAGGAGGAGCAGGAAGAGAAGGAAGAGCCAGAAGAGAGCGAAGGGGCACGGCAAGAGCAACCGGAGGAGGTCGGATCCCCCTAGGGATGCCAATGGTGACACCCCCGGGTTGCAGACGCCGGCGGATCTCCTCCGGATCGTCTCCTCATTTGAGGAGGAAGAAGATGGAGTCCTCGGCCGGGATGGACCGGCCTCGTCCGGGTTGGAAGAGACATGGCGACGGCGTGCCATGGAAAAGAGAAGAACGAAGGATCAAAGAGAAAAGAAAAAGAAGGGGAAGGAGGGGAGCCGGAGAAGATGAGGGCACTCACCGAAAATACGCCAGACGAGCGCAGGGCAACAGGAGTTAGCCTGCAGCAAACCGCCCACGAAGCAAGGGGAAAAGGCCTCGTTTTGGAAAGTCCCCTCCCTTTCAAACTCAGCGGACAGCGGCCGTACCCGTCATTCCACCTCGGGCCACTGGACGATCGCCACGTGGGCGCACGCCCGACATCGATGCCTCGTTAGCAGAGCAACGGCCTCTGCCTCGAAGAGACACATTTATTACGGGCAAGTGGACGACGCGTGGCGGCTCCCCATAGGTTTTCAGTCGCATCGAGCCATGGCGACGAGGATCGTGGCAATTATGATGCAAGATCTTCGCCTCCCCACGTCATGTCCGCATTTAATCCCGACGTTCCGTTCTACGACGCCCCGACGGAACGGCGGGCTGGGGGGCAACTGTTACAGCCGTGACAGTGATGTGGCCAGGCTCAGGTACCACCGAATGCGCTCGGGCCACGTGGAGGCTTTTTCGGCCGAGTCAATGCCACGTCTTCAAGTCCAGGTTCGACAAGACTACAGCGCCCGACAATTCTCTAAGGCAAACTGCCCCCGCCGAGGTCGAGCTTGGATCGGAGCTCCTCTACCAACTCGATGGCGCCCAAGCCCGGAGATATCCGCCCAAGTGAGGTCGGCCAAAGCCAGGAGGCCTCCTGCAACCTCGCCATGTGTCCACCCAGGAGGAGTCCGCCCGGGCCGAGGTCGGCCGACCCTTCGCCCTTCGCCAGGTGGCCTCCCGGAGACGGGTCCACCTCGGTCGAGACCAGGCGATCTCCTGCCACCTCGCCAGGTGTCCACCCGGAGGGGTCCACCTAGGCCGAGGTCGGCTGGTCCTTCGCCCCCTTGCCAGGTGGCCTCCCGGAGACGGGCCCACCTCGGCCGAGTCCAGGCGACCTCCTGCCACCTCGCCAGGTGTCCACCCGGGAGGGAATCACTGGGCGTGAGCTCGGCAAGGAGGCCCAGCCGAGATTCTGGTCCCCAGAACGTCTCTCTCACTAGTAAACTCTCTAAGTCTGGAACCCTTTTGGGGGTCCGTCTGGAGAGTCTGTTCCCTCTCGTCGTCTACTGACTTGACCGTCGGAGTTCCCTCGCCGGGATCCCCGGCCAGGGTCTTCTAACCCCTTTCTTGCAGGTTAGCCGCAGCCAGGGAGGCTCCTTCGCCAGGCGGTCAGGAGGGATCGGCGGATCCGTGGCACGGGCGCGATGACGGGAGCGGCAACAGTAAGGTTCACATAACTCCTTCTAGTTGTATTAGTAATGTACTTTTATTTGAAGGAGTAAAGCATAATCTTTTAAGCATTAGTGAATTTTGCGATAAAGGTTTTCAAGTTATTTTTAAATCATCTTATTTCATGATTGCTAGTCTGGATATAAATGGAGTACAATTTATTGGAAAAAAGCATGGTAATGTTTATTTGGTATATTTAGATGATCTATCTTTGCCTAATGGAGAATGCCTTGTTGCAATAAATTCTACTAAAAATAAGACTAGTTGGCTTTAGCATAGAAGATTAGGGTATGCTAGTATGTATCTACTTTCAAAACTTTGCAAAAAGAATTTAGTTAGAGATTTACTTGAACTTTGTTTTCGAAAAGATAGGTTTGCCAAGTATGTCAATTTGGAAAACAAGTTAAAATCTCTTTCAAACCTAAAGGCTTTGTAACTACTAGTAGGCCACTAGAACTACTTCATATGGATCTCTTTGGACCATCTAGAACATCAAGTCTAGGAGGCAAGAGATATGGATTAGTCATAGTAGATGATTTTTCGAGATTTACATGGGTTTTCTTCGTAGCATATAAAGATGAATCATTTTCTGAATTTATAAAGTTTTATTGAAAAGTTTCAAATGAAAAAAGTGTTTCAATTATTTGCATTTATAATGATCATGGAACTGAATTTGAAAATCAGGATTTTGAAAGCTTTTACAATAAAAAAGGTATTGAACACAACTTTTCTACACCTAGGATATCTCAACAAAATGGGGTAGTAAAAAGAAAAAATCGTACTTTAGAAGAAATGTCATGTACTATGCTTTGTGAAAATGATTTACCAAGATATTTTTGGACTGAAGCTATTAATATTGTGTTGCGGCCTCAACTCCTAGACCGGGGACCGAGGGCGGTTGGATAGGCTGGAACACTTCTGGAGCTCCCCAATCAGAGGCCGACTGGGGGGGATTTCGGCATGCTACATCGGCGATCTGGAAAAAGTTATGAGGACATGACCGATATTGCTAAAAGGTCCAGGGGCTCCAATGCAATCACCTTCTTTGATGAAGATCTTTTGGAGACTCATGTTTTTGAGAATGATCCTATAGTCGTGTCGGCAGTGATTGCCAATTACGATATAAGGAGAATACTTATTGATAATGGAAGCTCGATAGAGATATTGCTGTATGATGTTTTTGTGAGAATGAATCTATCCACGTCCATGTTGCGGGAATCCCCCGCGCCGCTGACAGGCTTCAGGGGCAACTCCATCGGAGTGGAGGGAGAAATAGTTCTCCCTATGACTATTGGAACGGAGCCTTTCCAGAAAACCTTCCCAATCAATTTTATGGTAGTTCGGACGACCTCACCTTATAATGCTATTCTGGGCTGACCGGCCCTCAACAAATTCAGAGCTATAGTGTCCACTTACCATCTATTGGCAAAATTTCTGACCAGGTACGGGGTCGGAGTGATGTGGGGAGACCGTCGGATGGCCAGGCAATGTCTGGCCATCCCACTATGGAGCAACCTGACCCAAGAGCTGAGGCTGATAGCCTCGATCAGCAAGGGAAAAGAATTCTGTTTGTTCCCTTTCGAGAGGATGATCCCACCAAAGTCCTTCAAATTGGAGGCTCTCTCAGTGAGGACTTTAAGTCAGAACTAATTGGCTTCCTTAGGAGTAACGCCGACGTCTTTGCTTGGTCGACATCGGACATGTCTGGAATACCGTCGGAGGTCATCACTCATCAGCACAAGGTCGATCCGACCTACCGACCTGTCCGACAGAAGAAGAGAAGCTTTGCTGGTAAAAGACAGAAAGTCATTGATGAGGAAGTAAAGAAGCTCCATGACACTGGCTTCATCAGGGTAGTCCACTACCCTGAGTGGCTGGCGAATGTGGTTATGGTGAAGAAAGCCAACGAGAAGTGGAGGATCTGTGTAGATTACACATACCTCAACAAAGCATATCCGAAGGATAGCTTCCCAGTACCCAAAATTGATCAGCTGGTGGATGCCACGGCCGGCCACCAACTTCTCAGCTTTATGGATGCCTTCTCCGGCTACAATCAAATAAAGATGCATTCGAAAGATATGGAGAAGAACCCTTCCCTCTCCATATGCTGTTCATCCTTTGATTTCTCTATTATGTTGCCTACAATCTCTTGCTAACTTAAGCATCGGAGGGTCCCCCACCGGAACACCACCGGCGCCCTTGTGGACTTTATGTAGGTTTGCCCGGGAGAGGAGTGTTCTAGCCTATCTAGCCGCCCTCGGTCCCCGGTCCAGGAGTTGAAGCCGCAATAGATTAGCGCTAGAAGGAGGGCGGCCTTTCTTCTAAAAGGAGGAATCCATCATCCCAGCAACAAAATGGCTAAGAGAAGAGCTCCAAATGCCATTGCCAGAAGGGGTATCTCTCCTTCCAGGTCAGAGGAGCCTCTTAGGAAGAATGATATCGCTACCACTGCTCTTACCACCGTAGAACCCACCATCATGTTGGGGTTGCAGCAGTTCTAAACTTTGGTGAATCGAATTGAAACACTTACTACTGCAGTCCAGCATTTTCAGGAAGTAGCCGACAACTGTCAGCAGCCACCAGCTATTTCCTGCACCAATCCTCTAACTGCTGCTGAGGGAAGCTGATGGCCGGAGGTCCCTCAACACTATTCTCACACCACCGCGGAGCCCCGGAGGGCCTTGGGTGACCACGTTGATGGCAAGAGGGCAAGGTCTGCTTCGCCTTCCTATGCTGAATCTGTCCCGGTCAGTGGTCAACCTGTTATTGAGCCTCCGAAAGACTATGCTAGCAAGATCATGCGCATGGAGGAGCGCATTGCTGAGATCGCCCTCTGGCAGAAGGCCGACGGGGGATAGGTATACGACTCCCGTCCCCCATTCTCTGATGAGATTCTGGCAGAGATGATTCCCCGCCACTTCAAGATCCCACAAGTAGACCCCTACGACGGTACCACTGACCCCTTGGACCATCTGGGCATGTACAAAGTCCATATGATGGTCCAAGGCACCTCCGACGCTCTCCACTGCATCACCTTCCCTGCTACCCTTAGGAAGATCGCCCGGATGTGGTTCTCCGCCATCTGGCCAGGTATGATCCACTCCTTCTCTCAACTCGAATCACTTTTTCTTTTCCATTTCAGGACTAGCAGTCGGACCTTAAGGAATACCGACTGCCTCTTTCTCGTGCTGCAAAAGGAGGGAGAGACCCTTCGAGATTTCATGGCCCGTTTCAACTCAGCGGCCATGGAAGTCCCAGATTTGAATGAGGCTATAGCAATGTCAGCCATCAAGCGAGGGCTTCGCTCATCTAGGCTGACCTTCTCCTGGACAAGAAACATCCGACAAGCTATAGTGAACTCCTGGCCAGAGTGCAGAAGTACGTCCTGGCAGAAGAACAAGCAACCGGCCGACATCAAGCTGAAGGACGGTCGACCCCAAAGAAATGGAGCGATAAAGCTTCCGAAGTTCGACCTCGGAGTGATAGTCGACGGTCGGTCCAACACCGAAGTCCGAAGCCAAGGGACTTCCCATGAAGGTTTGAGACTTATGCACCGCTGTCCCTACCAAGAGAGAAGATCCTGATGGAGATCGAGAACGAGACATTTTTGCAAAGGCCTCGGCCAATAATAAGGGGCCCTCCTGCCCAAAGAAATAAAGACAAATTCTATCGGTTCCATAGGGATCATGGGCATAGTACCGAAGAGTGCCTATAGCTGAAGGACGCCATTGAAGACCTCATCCAGAGGGGATACCTGTGAAAGTACGTCCGACCCCATCGGGACCAGGCCGAAGAATCAAACACCCGAAACCCTCCGGAGGAGACGGAGCTCCCCAATCAGAGGCCAACTGGTGGGGATGTCGACATGCTGCATCAGCGATCCGGAGGAAGTTATGAGGACGGACCGATATTGCTAAAAGGTCCAGGGGCTCCAATGCAATCACCTTCTCCGATGAAGGTCTTCTGGAGACTCATGTTTTTGATAATGATCCTGTAGTCGTGTTGGCAGTGATTGCCAATTACGATATAAGGAGAATACTTATTGATAATGGAAGATCGATAGAGGTATTGCTGTATGATGCTTTTATGAGAATGAATCTATCTAGGTCCATGCTGCGGGAATTTCTCAAGTCGCTGACAGGCTTCGGGGGCAACTCCATTTGAGTGGAGGGAAAAACAGTTCTTCCTATGACTATTGGAATGGAGCCTTTCTAGAAAACCCTCCCTATCAATTTTGTGGTAGTTTGAACGACCTCACCTTATAATGCTATTCTGGACCGACCGGCCCTCAACAAATTGAGAGCTATAATGTCCATTTACCATCTGCTGGCAAAATTTTTGACCAGGAGCGGGGTCGGAGTGATGAGGGGAGACCATCGGATGGCCAGGTAGTGTCTGACCATTATGAATCAACAGTTAGAAGGCCATCCTACTCTGGAGCAACCTGACCCAAGAGCTGAGGCCGATGGCCTCGGTCAGCCAAGGGAAAGAATTCTGTTTGTTCCCTTCGAGAGGATGATCCCACCAAAGTCTTTCAGATTGGAGGCTCTCTTAGTAAGGACTTTAAGTCAGAACTGAACGGCTTCCTTAGGAGTAACGCCGACGTCTTTGCTTGGTCGACATCAGACATGTCTGGAATACCATCGAAGGTCATCATCACTCACCAGCACAAGGTCGATCTGACCTACCGACCTGTCTAACAGAAGAAGAGAAGCTTTGCTGCCAAAAGACAGAAAGCCATTGATGAGGAAGTAAAGAAGCTCCGTAATGCTGGCTTCATTAGGGAAGTCCACTATCTTCAGTGGCTAGCGAATGTGGTTATGGTGAAGAAGGCCAACAGGAAGTGGAGGATCTGTGTAGATTACACAGACCTTAACAAAGCCTATCCGAATGACAGCTTCCCAGTACCCAAAATTAATCATCTGGTGGATGCCACGGCCGGCCACCAACTTCTCAGCTTATGGATGCCTTCTCTGGCTACAATCAAATAAAGATGCATCCGAAAGATGAGGAGAAGAACCCTTCCCTCTGCATACGCTGTTCATCCTTTTATTCCTCCTCCATTCTATTGCCTTCAATCTCCTGCTAACTTAAGCATCGGAGGGTCCCCCGCTGGAGCACCACCGGTGCCCTTGGGTACTTTGTGCACACGCTCGGGAGAGGAGGGTTCCAGCCTATCCAGCCACCCTCGGTCCCCGGTCCAGGAGTTGAGGCCACAACATATTGTATGTTACATTTTGAATTGAGTTTTAATCCGCCCTATTTAGAAGAAAACTCTTTACGAACTTTGAAATCAAAGAAAACCAACTTTAAAGTATTTTTGAGTTTTTGGGTGCAAATTTTTATCTTAAATAATAGAAAAGATAATCTTGAAAAATTTGATGCTAAGTTTGATGAAGGTATCTTTTTAGGATACTCCACATCAAGCAGGGCATACAGAATTTTCAACAAAAGAACCTTGGCTGTAGAGGAATCTGTACATATTATTTTTGAAGAATCTACAAACAATCCTCCAGAAAAAAGGATGCTTCTAATGAATGTGCAGGTGCTGACAAGCTTCAAAAGTTGACACTGAATGATCATCCCCCTCAGCCAAGTGAAAAGATTAAGACTAAAGTAAGAAAGGTGAAGACACTCCAAAGCAACAAGATCTATCTAAGGAGTAGAGGTATGCTCATGGATATCCTAAGAAATTAATCCTAGGTGATCCATCTAAAGGGGTAAGAACTCGAGCCTCAATTAGAAATGAATATGACTATATAGCTTTTGTTTCTCAAGTTGAGGCTAAATGTTCTGAAGAAGTTGAAAAAGATCCTAACTGTATTAATGACATGCAAGATGAACTAATTCAGTTTAATAGAAATAATGTTTAGACATTAATAAAAAGACCATCTAATGTTTCTATTATTGGCACTAAATGGATATTTAGGAATAAATTAGATGAAAATGGAATTGTTGTTAGAAATAAAGTTAGATTAGTTATCAAAGGCTACGACCAGGAGGAAGGGATTGATTTTGATGAAAATTTTATTCCTGTTGCTAGACTTGAAGCAATTAGACTATTATTAGCAATATGCTTATTTTGTGAATTTTAAACTGTTTCAAATGGATGTTAAGAGTGCTTTTTAAAATGGTTTTATAACAGAAAAAGTTTTTGTTGAACAACCACCTAGATTTGAAAATCACACACATCCGATCATGTTTTTAAATTACATAAAGCACTTCATGGATTAAAGCAAGCACCTCGAGCTTGGTATAAAAGACTTAGCAAATTTTTGATTGAAAATGAATTTTCTAGAGGCCATGTTGATAAAATCTTGTTTTTGAAGAAGAAAGATAATGATTATTAGTAGTACAAATATATATTGATAATATCATTTTCGGTGCTACTAATGAAATTCTTTGTCAAGAGTTTGCTAAGCTAATGCAGGATGAGTTCAAGATGAGCATGATGGGGGAACTCAATTTCTTTCTTGGACTCTAGATCAAGCAAACAAAAGATGGAATCTTCATCAACCAAGCTAAGTATACAAGAGAGATTATAAAGAAGTTTGGGATGTAGACTACTAAATCAATAGGTACACCAATAAGCCCCTCTTGTAGACTTGATAAAGATGAGCATGGAAAATCAATCGATTAAAAGTTATATAGAGGTATGATTGGCACTTTACTGTACTTAACTGCTAATAGACCAGATATAATGTTCAGTGTATTCATGTGTGCTAGATATCAGTCTGAACCTAAAGAATCAACATCTGATGGCTGTTAAGTGCATTATTAGATATCTATCTAGTACTATTGATATTGGTTTATAGTATTCTAGAGATTCATCTGCTGAATTAATTAGATATTTTGATGTTGATTTTGCTGGTTGTAAATTGGATAGAAAGAGTACTAGTGGTACTTACCAATTTCTTGGAGTTAACTTAATTTCCTGGTTTAGCAAGAAATAAACTTCAGTTGCACTATCCATGGTTGAGGCTGAGTATATTACAGCAGGAAGTTGTTGTGCTCAAATCTTATAGATTAAGCAACAACTTATAGATTTTGGAATCAAGTTGACTAGTACACCTATAAAATGTGATAATACCAGTGCTATTTGTTTGACCAAAATCCTGTTCAACATTCTAGGAGTAAACATATTGAAATTAGACATCATTTTATTAGAGATCATGTTGAAAATAATGATGTTGTGCTTGAATTTATTAGTACTGAATTTCAATTAGATTATATTTTGACTAAACCTCTTCTAGAAGATAGGTTTTGTATGATTAGAAGAGAGCTCGGGATCATTAATCCTTTTGATTAAAAATTTTTTATCTGACTCAAAACAATTATATTTGACATCAATTATACTCAATCATTATTAATTTTATTGAATTTCATTGAATTATCTATGATTTTAATCAAACCTTCAATCTCTTATTTTTTAGTTTTTAAGTCGATGTGTCGACACATTAATGTGTCGACACCTGAATTTGTCGACACATTCATAAGTCGACACATGAATGGCAGCAGACCGAGAATAAGGGCATTCCGAAAGGTTTTTTCTTCATTTCATCTTCCCTCTCGAGCCGACACATATCCTAAGGTACTCCACACTCCTCCTTCCCTCCAATTTGTGCTTTCAACTCCTTTGATTCTTTGTTTGGGACACTTTTTGGTTTAGATTTAGCAACATTCTGCCTCTCATTTGCATTTTGAACCCAAGAACCCTAGGTTTCCCCTCCAAAGTTGTTCAAATTCTTATTCTGTGCAATGGGACCCCGAAAACAAGTAGTCCATCACCCTCGTCAGTCCAATCAGGAGAAAGAACGAAGAACGAAGGCTAGACATGAAGCTAAAGCTCCAGATCCGCCTGCTTGACCTCTTTTTGCATCTTCTAGCCAGATGAGTTTGAAGACCATCATCAGAGAATGACGTGTAGACTTCAATTTCATCAACCAGCAGTATAGCTCAGTATCGGACAGTGGATTCGAGATGCTGGTTTGACATCATTTTGTTCTCTGAGCGAGAGATATTACCTAAGGCTTATTCGGGAGTTTTATGGATCACTAGCCTGTGGGAGAGATGGTTGGCTGGCTCAGGTGAGAGGAAAGGATATCCCAGTTATACCAGAGATACTGAGCAAAGTATAGGATATTCCGATGACAGGGTCAGTTGTGGATAGCCTGATTGATAGAGTGAGTGGTCACCAGTGTATGTTCGAGTCAGACATATTTCCTGAGGGGGCCACCGTGCCTGCATCTTGTATGTCAGCAGAGATAAGACTATTGTACCATATTATCGCCCGGATCCTACTGCCAAAGATCGGGTGCTTCGATTACATCACTGAGCGGGGGTTGCTAGTGATGGTCTCATTGGTACAGCACACATCCGTCTGCCTTCCTGTGCTCATGGTTCATCAGATGACTAAGGCTTCGACGAGTCAGC
Source organism: Areca catechu (assembly GCA_021397845.1). Taxonomy (NCBI): domain Eukaryota; kingdom Viridiplantae; phylum Streptophyta; class Magnoliopsida; order Arecales; family Arecaceae; genus Areca; species Areca catechu. The sequence continues at coordinate 122,339,501 of CM038043.1, forward strand.
GACTTTGCCTACCCTATGGGATGGGATTGACTTTACTATTCAGGGAGTATGGTGTCAGTTTTGTGGATGAGCCCTTTCGCATGCTTCTTCATACTGATGTGTATGACATCAGGTCATTACATAGGATGGGTTATCATCTATTCCAAGGCTAGTGGAGATGTCGAGTATCTAGTCAGGTGGACGACAGAGTTGATGATGATGATGCTGCAGAGGAGGGGCGCATCCTTTCTAGCAAGGCAAGACCTATAGAGAGTCAGCCTGAGACAGCAGCTTAGCCAAAGACTGCTGCTTCTCAGTCTGAGCCTACTACTTCAACACAGCCTCAACCAGTTCAGACGGATACTCCAGCAGTTTCAGAGAGTTTATTGGACAGAGTCAAACGCATTGAGATAGATACTTTGATCATTAGACAACATCTTGACTGTTTCATTGCTAAGGCCAGAGAGAGCCACAGAGGACTGAGTGATGGCATCTCAGCTATCTTGACAGCACTGTCCAGACCTACAGGGAATACTCCAGCTTTTGATACAGCTCTACCTGCTCCAGCACCAGTTGTTGATGGTGAAAGTGATGATGATGGAGATGATGAGGAGACTGACTCTGACAGATTCGACTTCTCATATCTGATTTTAGAGCCAGTGGCAGAGGTGAAGGCAAACTTGCCTAGGAGTCCAACTTGTGACCCTTCTAGCTCACCTACTGAGACTCCAGCCAGTCCTATCTTCTCCTCCTTCCAGATCAGATGATCATGTTCTGATTCCTATTCTTTCACCTATTGTTGATTCTCCTGTTGTTCATTTACAAGTTGTTCATACACCCATTATTGATAGTCCTATCATTGATTCACCGATTGCAGATTCATCCATTCATTCTTTAGCTGATATACCTACCGTTGATACACCTATCTTATCATCATCTAATACGCCTATTTTTGATACAGCTTTTGGTGAGACACCTACCATCTATACTTCCTCACTTATTCGAGAGCTTGGTTTTTAAACACCTGGCTTTCAGTATCTTGATTCTGGTCCATCCTTTGATCGTACACCACTTCAGGCAGTCACAGAGACTGTCAACCCAATCTGCTCTGTTCCTGCTGAGGACATAGCTTCCACCTCTTCAGCTCCAGCTAGAGGTCAGATGTATGTTTGACAGAGGATGTGGTTGTCATACTCCACCATGATCGACCAGGATCTGACTCTGAGATCTTAGATCGATGGGGCCTCGAGCTCGATCTTTTACTGATACAGGATCGATTGAGATCGTATCGTCTTCTGATGATGAGGAGGATCAGGATTAGTATACCTATGTATCTTTAGATAGTTTACTTTTATGCATTCTTTGTATGTTTTGTCTTTTGTTATACAAATTCTGACTTTAAAAGGAATATTATATTATACTTCATGTTTGTGACTTCAAATGAATGAAATGGTTTAACTTTCCTTTAGTACTTCATTATCTCTTGAATGAATGAATGAACTTTTACATTGTACTTCAATGCTATACCTTTTTAATGATAATAAAAAGGGAAAGTAATAAGATTAAAGTATAAATATGATGTGCAAGGGGTTAGTGTTTAAAATTTTTAAAAATTATTTTGAAAACATAGTTGAACTTGTTTACAAATTTTTTAAGTAAGGGAGAGCAATACTTTGTTTACATTGAAAATCTTTTCTGAATTGAATTTGATCTTAAATTCACTCTTTAGATGTTTAAAAAGATATTTACAAACTCTTTTATAGATCATCAATTCAGGGGGAGCCTTGTTTAATTGCAAAATTTTTGTTGTCTCTCCTAAGCATATTTTATTGTAGAGTATCTCGATACATGTTTTATGTCTTATATATCCCAAAGCTCTAATACTCTCAATCATTATAACAAGCTTTGACACTCTTAATCATGATATCACACTTGTTTTGATATATCATGTCTATATTGCAAATTACTTTGATACACCTATTGCATTTAAATCTATGCACCTTGATGAATTTTTTTTAAAAAAGCTTTTTATGCAATTTATACTTAAAAGGTTTTGTCATCATCAAAAAGGAAAAGATTGTTGAATCTATTATTGATCTTGAAGATAAGCAAAATGGTTAAGTATAAGTTAAGTACTAATGATCTCTTTAAAGTGTATTTTTATAGAAAAAGGTGCTCACAAATTTGAAAAATGATTGTTTGATTGAAGAAGCCAAGTATAGATGAAAGATCTGCTCAAAGAGGACTTGGATAGTTAAAGTATGCTTGAATGGATATTTGAGTGAAGTATAAATTGGTTTCAGTACAAGTTCAGACAATTTTGTGAAGATTTCAATGAGGTGTCGACTCAAAGTGTCGACACATGACACCAAGTATCGATACATGAAAGTGAAGTGTCGACTCAAGTCGGTATGCAAAGAATGTTTCAGATGGCATGGCTGAAGTATCAATACATGGACTTGAAGTATCGACTCAAAGTGTCGACACATGGATCAGCTCATCGCCTGAGAATTTCAAGTCACAGAACTTGTTGGAGATGAAGAACTGCTGAGTATCGAGACATGGATATGAAGTGTCGACTCAAAGTGTCGACTCACCTGAGGAAGTGTTGACACTTCTGAGATTTCCAGAGAACTAGATTGAAGATATTTGAACTGGGTGCCGACTCAAGAAGTTCAAGTGTCGACCTGAAGTGTTGACTCACAGCCTGATGTGTCGACACATGAAGTTCTGGAAACAATAACGACTAGGTTTTTAAATGCAGAACTCGACCCTTTTGCCCTCCAACGACTAGATTTTCAAGTCTAACTAGAAACCAGATTTGAGGCCTTGAAAAGGAATTTATATGCTCCAAATCAAATCAAAATGAATATTATTGAAGAGAATGAAATAGAGTATCCAACAGAGAAGAAAAGAGAGCATTCACTCCTATTCATTAAAGACTCAACCACTCTCAAGCAAAGCAAGCCTCAAAGCATTCAAGGGCCTTCAAGAGCATTAAAGATCAACCATTCTTGAGCATTCAAGAGACTTTTTCAAGTTCAAAAGTGTTACAACATCGAGCTTCAAAGAGATACCCGCTTTTTATTAGAAAGCTTTTATTGTTTTTCGTACTTCAAAAACTTATTTGTTGTAAGGGTTCTCGGTTAGCCTATTAGAAAATCAAGGGAGATTATTAGTGAGCCTTTGAAAACCTTTTAGGTTCTTGGTCAGCCCAGAAAACCAAGAAAGGTTGGTGGTGAGCCTTAAAACCATTTAGGTTCTTGGTTAGTTCGTAAAACCAAGTTTTGACTTGTGAGCCTTGTGAAAACAAGTTGAGTTTTTGATTAGTGAGTCCATAAAACTAATCAACTGTAATCGACAAAGATTATAGTGAATTTTCAAGGAATATTGGGGAGTGGATGTAGGTGCATTGGATAGCACCGACCACTATACTTCTTTGTCTTTGTGGTTGATTGTTCTCTCTACTTGCTCTTTTATTTATTGCTCTTTATTTCCACTGCACTTTTACTTAAGAGCATTACATTTGAATTCTTAGTACCTTAATCAATTGTTGGATTGGATTTCATACTATTACATTGCATCAAGTAATTAATTTTTAGAGACCCAATTCATCCCCCCCTCTTGGGTTGCTTACTGGGCAACAACAACAACTACGGATCTACATCAACTTAGCTTGATCACTAGCCATCTGTGTTCTTTCTTTTCTTATCTTTCTTTGCACTCTCTACATCTCTAACTTGAGTCCTTATTCTTTTTTTGTGTTTGTAGATCCCTCAAGTACTAAGAGCTACAAAGGAGGTCCTCTTTGCCATCAAGAACCATAAGCAGGAGCCTAGCATCGGGACCTTAGCCTCTTCATCCAGGTGCCTTTCCTAGAGTGGAGAGATCCAAAGATTCAATGAAGAGCAATCATTATTCGGTAACAAAAACTCACCCTTCTCTTTAGATCTGATTTCTTGAATATTTAGAGCGTGCCCTAACATGGGGTTTCTTAGCCCTAGCGATCCTTCAATCTTATTTACTTTAAAGATAAACTTTGCGGGTTGATTCTTATCCTCATATATATTCCCAATGCATGTTCTTGTTCTTCTCTCAGGAAAGCCATAAATCTGAAAATTGATCATCTTCAATCTATTACATCTTTAGTTTAGATTCATCCCCATCATGTCCCGTATCAAACTCCTTAGGAAAGGATTCATTAGGGAGAGCCTGAGCCCCTATGTCGTACTTGCCCTACTCACCCCTAAGAAAGATGGCACATGGAGAATGTGCATAGACAGTTATGCCATAAATAAAATCACGGTGAAATATAGGTTTTCCATCCCCCGATTGGATGACATGTTAAACATGATGGCCAGTGCAAAAGAGTGGCTATCATCAGGTTTGGATCAGACCTAGGGACAAATGAAAAATTGCATTTAAAACTAAGGATGGTCTGTATGAATAGGTAGCGATGCCTTTTTGGTGGGGACACCAAGATCAGACAAAATCACTGGATCCCATAGGTTCGCTGATTATGATTTTTTTTTAGAACCTTAGTCATGTGTCACAATTTTGTAGGCAAGTAAGATTGAGTCCCGTAATAAGTTAAAACTAGTTGATTTGTCTCAACCTAGTCCAGTCTATTGAGTCATGTATTAAGTATGAGTCCAGTTTTTTATACAAGAGGAGAGGATACCCTATTTTGGAGTTCCACAAGGTCTCATCCAAGAGCTAGAGGTCTTCACATCAGCCAATTGGACCTTGTATGCCATCCCAGGGTCCAAGATTCCTGCCAGATACCCAGATGCCCTCCAGATGCATTCTAGATGCCCAGTTCCTTCCAAATGCCAGAGTATATTCCCAGACCAGGTCACATCATGAATCCAGAGGTCTATATATGTGCCCCAGCCCAAGAAAAATCAGCCCAGGCACCAGGCCTAAGCCCTTAAGAACAAGATTCCAGGTATATTCCAGCCCAGAACCAAGATACCTGGAATATTCCTGCTCCAGGCATCCTAGGCCTTCATGGCCTAAAGCCCATGCACCCAAACCATCCTTAGCAACCCCTTTGGTGCAGGCACCAAGGCCAAAAGAAGTTGACAGGTTGACCCACATCCCAGTGGATCACCTGTGAGTGAAACCCTGAACCCAACCCTATTAACCATGTAAATATTTTATTTTAAGTTTTGTTATTTTGGTTTAGTTAGGGTAAACCCTTTTTACCAACTATAATTAGGGTTTTATTTATTTTGGGGTAAAACCTTTTTTACCAAGTTGAGTCGAAATCCCAATTGAGTCATACCCTATTTATCCAATTGGGATCTTAATGGTCCACTTTAATTAGTCTTTTTTACCAACTTTAATTGGGTTTTTATTTGAAAGCCTAATTAAGTATGGTTTGTTCAGTTAGTTATTAGTAGGTTAAATCATGTAGTTAGTTATTCATTGAGTCCATATAATTAGTTGAGTCATTGAGTCCTGTATTACAAGTGGGGATTCAAGACAACATCCCATGTGCACCCAATTGAAGACTCAAGACAACCCATGTGCTAGCCCAAGTCACAACCTCTTCTTGGCACCACCTTTTCGAGGATTTGGACATCAACACATGTCATGTTTGGACATGTCATTAGGACAACACTACTTGGTACATCATCCAGGAGAAGAATATATGCCATGTCACTTTTGTTTGGACATCCCACATGCCATGTTCTTTTATTTTTGGTCGGCCAAATGAAAGCATGATTGGTGCCACTTAATGTTAAGATAAGTAAAGTCGAAGGACTCCCCAAGTTCATGGCACCCACTCAAAATATTTTACGCCAACTACATGGAAATCAGACAAGCACCCTCTTTCATGCCAACTTCAAGAGTTCTAGGAATTTTAATCACTTAAGGGAAGAATGTTCAATGGTCTTCTACTTCAAGATTTTCAATCAATCAGGATGGAAGCTGCTTAAGTCTTCTAAACTCAAGAGTTTCGCCAAAACTCTTGAGTCTTCTCTTCAATCCTGACTGAGGAGTCCCTCACCTACAGACAACCATATCATTCAGACTCTAGAGTCCAGATCAGCCCAACAAGCCGAGTCCAAGACACCTAAAATGTAGAATTCTAGGAGTTGTTGTCTAAGGGAGCACAAGACTAGTGTTTGTATCCCTTATATCACTGGTTGGGAGTCTATAAATACCCCACCAACCCGGCCTTGTAAATCAATCAATTATTCATCAATATACAACAAAATTTTATCAAATTTTGTTCCTTTGCTGTGTACATCATGGGGTGTGAGGCCCTTCCTTTGTTCTATGGAACATCATGGGGTGTGAGGCCTTATTTATCCAGCCGTCAAGAAATCCAAATCCACCATTTCTAAACCCTCCTTTCCTTTCCATCATTTCTTTTAATTCGTGTTTCTTTCTTTGTTGAGTGTGCAGGTGATCAAGAATCGAAGCCAGGTTTTCTTACCTCTAAACCAGCATCGCTTGAAAAATCAAAGCCCAGAATCGAATTCTTGAAACTCTACCATGAAGGTCTTGAGAGTCCCATCAAATCCGATTCAGAGGAGCGTATCTTCGTTGATAAAATCTAAACTAATTCCCTCCTCATAATTTCTGACTTGTTGAATAGATAACCCTAGTTTATGGTGGTTTCTAAACCACCAAGTTCTATTTTCTCTAATTAATTTGTAGGCTTACTTGCAGGCAAATACTAGAACTAGTTTCCTATTCTGTTTCCTTTAAAGTCTTCTATAAAATTTGAAAATATAAAAAAATTAGTTTCTAATTTTTCTCTATTAATTAGTTATTAATTTCAGTAATTTAGTATTGGTTTTCAGTCCTGCATTAGTCTTGGTATCAGAGTAGGTTAAACTAGGGTTTAATCTCTCTTGTGTTGATTTAGTTGTTTCTCTTTAAGTACTCGGATCGGGTGCTTCACCATGGCCGCCCGGTCATAGGAAAAAGAAGGGCTGCAAGACCCTCACAACCCATGCAAATGGGATTTCCTATGGCATGTAGGGGTGCCACTATGAATTGACCCTTGAAGAAGAAAATGAAGAGATAATCAACTTTAGGTTTTAATTTTTGCATCTCGGTCATCTTAGTATATAGTTCATTCTTTTAATTGTTTCTATCTGTAGGTAACTCAGAAAAATCTGATTTTTATTTTGTTGGATTTAGTTGAAAGTATTTTTCAAAATTTTTTCATGAGTTATTTCGATCTATAATTTTCTGCCTGCCAAAATACTACCGAGAACAGTTCTGACCTGTTTTCAGCAAAGCTAATTTCAGCAAGTTTAGGGTTCTTTTGGTAAAATTTTTTATATATTTTAATATTTATTGCATATTAGATATTTATCTGTAGAATATATCTTGGTTTTATAAAAAAAGAAATTAATTAATTTTCATTTTCTTCTATTTTTGCTTATTTGCATATTAGGGTTTCATCTTGTGTATGCATCATTTAAATCTAATCTTAAGGGCATTCAATATCTAAGGGAGGGATTTCATCACCCTTCCTTAGCCCACAATCACCATCTTTGCATCAGTCCTAGCATTAATTAAAATTATTTAGACTTAATTTGCTATAGTGAGCTAGGGACACCAAGAAGTTGGGTTTTAAGTATTGTGTGTAAGCTAGTGCACCCAATCCTCAAATTATCACTTGAATCTGGTGTCTAAGGATAGAGGTCCAGAGGAAATTTCATGGTTTTTAATTAGACCCTATGAGAGCAAGGGGAGCCTCTCATGACTCCACCTCTTACCTGGCCAGTGGACAAGGTAATTATTGAATTGGCTGTAATTTGAGCTGATCCATTCTACTTTAGCTCCCAGGTCTAGAAAATCCTAGTCCGAGATGAGTTTGATAAACGCATTGCATGACCCCTAGATTAGGAGCCCAATACCAGTAGTCTCACCCAAACCCAACCCAATTTAATCATGGATCCCAATTTTGAGACCTTCCTTAGGACCTTCACTAAACAATGTACCCAAATGAACCATAAGTTTGATCGACTAGACCAACGATTAGAGAACCTAGAAAAAACCTGTATGACCCATCCTAAACCTAAATCTAAAACACACTCTAACCCATTCCTAGAGCCCAATCCTAGGAGACCCCCACACCATGACCCAATATGGGATCTTAGTTCGAAGAGACCCAATTATAATTTCATAGACCAGGGTGAGAGAGCCACTAGGTACATTAGGTTAGAAACACCTACATTTGGTGGTGATCTTGATCTTGAGGACTATATTGATTGGGAAGAAGGTATGGATTTGTATTTTAAGAGGGAACTAATGTTTGAGGAAAGAAAGTTTAAGTTTGCTAAGCTTAAATTAGTACACCAGGATAGAATTTATTGCGATGATGTTGAAAGAATGATCAGACGAAGAAGAGACATACCCATAACTACCTGGAGTGACATGAAACTTAAACTTAGAAAAAAAGTACCTACCCAAATCATATGAACCTAGTTCCTATGCGCCCAGATTGTTTGAACCCAGCTCCTACGGACCCAGATCCATGACCTATAGATCTGATCCCATATCCTATGAGCCCAAGGAACCCAAAATCCCTAGGTATCAACCTAGTGCTAGTCAAGTTTTTCTTAGTTAGCCTAAACCCTATAGGCTTAGTAGCCCTAGATATGATCCTAGTATTAGTCCACTTCCACTTCAATCTGAACCTGAACCTACTAGGTTTAGTACACCTAGTAAAAAGCCTGGAGCCAGCTAGTTGCCCCTTAACCGACCTACTCTTACTACTCCATTAGTCCACCAAGATGCCATTGAGGAAGAAGTTTATGAAGTTGATGTGAGCTTAGTAGATGAGTACAAGGAAGAAGAGGAGATACCTATAGCTAACCTAGAATTAGCTAACCCTGACCATACCCAGACTGAAACCAACCCAGAGATAGTTGATCATGACCATACCTTGACTGAAATTGTGCTGGTAGGATCCTTAGAAAAAGAAATCCATGAGGAACCTAATCCTACTACTGAGACCTTACCTGAGAAAACCCAAGAAAAGAGTCAAGTCATAGAGCCTAGTCCTAAAATTCAGAAACCAGAAGAGCTTATTGAGGTCTTGATTTTTCCAAACCAGCAACCTCAGGAAGAATTCACTCCATCAGTCCCAATTAAAGATCTTTTTCCTGAAATTACTGACCCATTCTTCTATAAGGTAGACACTGTAGAAATACCCCAAATCTTTAAAGTCAACCCCATTAGTCTAGGACCAATTTCTGAACCCTTTTCTTATTTCCTACCCTACCAAGTCAACCCCGAACCCAGTTCTTATTTTTTACCTTTTCCTGAAGCTTCCAGCATTTCTAGGACCATTAGTTTGCATTTTATAGAAGTTAGCATGCTGCATAAGCCCATTGAGCATGTTAGGTTTACAACCTATTTATGGCGGACCCTATGGCATTTATTAGGAGTGCATGTCAAGTTTTCAATTGCATGTCATCCACCGACCAAGGGTCAAGCACAGAATTGAAATTAAGGACTTAAATAGATAAAATAATAATAATAATAAATAAATAAATAAATAAAATTTTTACTATAAATGCATAGTTGAGTCTATTAGACATTTGTAGAGTCATATGCACAATATATTAAAGAATTGTATAATAATCATATGGCTAATACTAAGAGAAGACTCAAGGAGTACAAAGAAGGAGTCTTTGTTATGGTTCGATTACGATCGGAATGGTTCCCACCTGGAACTATGAAAAAATTGCATGCCCGTAGTAGTGGACCATACAAAGTAATTAAGAAAATAGGACCTAATACCTATATGCTTGAATTGCCACATGAACTAGGCATTAGCTCTACTTTCAACGTTTCAAACTTTATCGAGTATAGGGAACCAACATTGATTCCTAGTGAGCCATTTAGGCCTAATCCTGTCCTTGAGAGTGAACCAACTAAAGTGTGTCCACCTGCCATACCACCAGCCAGAAGAGACAAGATCGAATGGATCTTGGATGACAAGATCATCGCTACCCGGAGTAAAGGATTACCAGCGATATCTGGTTCGTTGGCAAGGTGACCTGAGCCTAATGATTCTTGGATCACCAGAGAGGACTTACAGAGAGTTACCCCTGATTTACCAGAGTATTATAATAGTAGAATTGATCCATACTTGACAGGGCCGAGTTCCTCCCACCCAGGGAGAATTGTTACGAGCATCAAGGCCAAAACAAGTCGACAAGTTGAACCCACATCCCTGTGGATCACCTGTGAGTGAAACCCTGAACCCAACCCTATTTACCATGTAAATATTTTATTTTAAATTTTGTTATTTTGATTTAGTTAGGGTAAACCTTTTTTACCAACTGTAATTAGGGTTTTATTTATTTTGGGATAAAACCCTTTTTATGAAGTTGAGTCAAAACTCTAATTGAGTCAAACCCTATTTAACCAATTAGGATCTTAATGGTCTAATTTAATTAGCCTTTTTTACCAACTTTAATTGGATTTTTATTTGAAAGCCTAATTAAGTATGGTTGGTTTAATTAGTTATTAGTTGGTTAAATCATGTGGTTAATTATTAGATTGAGTCCATGTAATTAGTTAAATCATTGAGTCCTGTATTACAAGTGGGGATTCAAGACAACATCCGATGTGCACCCAATTGAAGACTCAAGATAACCCATGTGCTAGCCCAAGTCACAACCTCTTCTTGGTGCCACCTTTTCAAGGATTTGGACATCAACACATGTCATGTTTGGACATGTCATTAGGACAACACTACTTGGTACGTCATCCAGGAGAAGAATATATGCCATGTTACTTTTGTTTGGACATCCCACATGCAATGTTCTTTTATTTTTGGTCGGCCAAATGAAAGCATGATTGGCACCACTTAATGTTAAGATAAGTAAAAGTAGAAGGACTCCCCATGTTGGCGGCCCCCACTCAAAATATTCTACGCCAACTACAAGGAAATCAGCCAAGCACCCTCTTTCATGCCAACTTCAAAAGTTCTAGGAATTTTAATCACTTAAGGGAAGAAGGTTCAATGGTCTTCTACTTCAAGAGTTTCAAGCAATCAGGATGGAAGTTGTTTAAGTCTCCTGAACTCAAGAGTTTCGCCAAAACTCTTGAGTCTTCTTCAGTCCAGATTGAGGAGTCCCACACATGCAGACAACCACATCATTCAGACTCTAGAGTCCAGATCAGCCAAGGAAGTAGAGTCCAAGACACCCAAAAGCAGAATCCTAGGAGTTGTAGTCCAAGGGAATATAAGACTAGTGTTTGTGTCCCTTACATCACTGGTTGGGAGTCTATAAATACCCCATCAACCCCTCCTTGTAAATCAATCATTTATTCATCAATATACAACAAAATTCTATCAAGTTTTATTCCTTTGCTGTGTGCATTGTGGGCTGTGAGGCCCTTCCTTTGTTCTACGAAACATCGCGAGGTGTGAGGCCCTATTTATCCAGCCATCAAGAAATCCAAATCCACCATTTCTAAACCATCCTTTCTTTCAATCTTTCCTTTCCATCGCTGCTTTTAATTCATGTTTCTTTCTTTGTTGAGTGTGCAGGTGATCAAGAATCGAAGCCAGGTTTTCTTGCCTCCAAACCAGCATCACTTGAAAAATTGGAGCTCCGAATCAAATTCTTGAAACTCTACCATGAAGATCTTGAGAGTCCCATTAGATCCGATTCAGAGGAGCATATATTTTTTGGTAAAATCTAAAGTAATTCCCTCCTCATAATTTCTAACACGTTGAATAGATTACCCTAGTTTACGGTGGTTTCTCAACCACCAAGTCCTATTTTCTCTAATTAATTTGTAGGCTTACTTGTGGGCAAATACTAGAACTAGTTTCCTGTTCTATTTCCTTTGAAGTCTTTTATAAAATTTGAAAATATAAAAAAATTAGTTTCTAATTTTTCTCTTCTAATTAGTTATTAATTTTAGTAATTTAGTTCTAGTTTTCTGTCCTGCATCACCCTTGCTACCCCCCATGAAGCCCAACATGTCCTTGAGGTTGACTTGGTCCAAGCTAAGATGAAGAATTCAAGTGGAAGGAGGAAATCAAGTTCTTATTCTCGTTAACCTTGTAATCCTAGTTCTAGGTTTATTTCGTAGTCTTTCTCCCACTTAAAATATGTAAACATATTCTTACTAGAAGAAGACTTATAAATCCCTTTAGGAGAGGGCATGGGACTCTATAAATACCCCACCCCTCTTCCTCTTGTAATCAATCAACTCTTATGGATTAAACTTTGCTGAATTGTTTTCAAGATTGTGTTATTGTGTTAGTGTTTTGGTTCTTTGGTGTGTTTGGTTTGTTCTCTTGTGTTGGCTGACCCCTATCCTTGCAATCCCTCCATGCCCTAGTAGCAAATTAGACCTCCAAGCATCAGCCATGTCCAAAAGAGAAGCCTTGAAGATGCCCAGATCAAGAGCTCTTCCTGCTTCCTTGCCGCCAACCCTTTGCCCTAATCCCTTTCCTTCCTAGTTTCATCTTGTTATTTTTTCTTTGATTACCTTATTTGTGCCTAACCTTGACATTTTGCAGATCCCCGAGGTGTTTCCCCTCCCTAGAGGAGGCTTTCTTTGCCTTCAGACCGGGTCTAGATCACCTTCAGATTCAGAAACCAAAGGCTTGTTCTTTCAGGCACCATCCTGAGGCTAAGAGATCTCTTCATCGAAGAAACTACAATCGCTGCTTGGTGAAAGCCTTCCCCCTCTTGAGTTCTGATCTGATGATAGGTATGCTATCCTAAACCATGAGTTTCTCAATTCCTGGGTCCTGACCTTTATTATTCTGTATGTGTCTTTCTGCGGGTATGATAGTTTCTAGCATTACTAGTCATCATGTTGATTCTTTAATTATTTTCGGGTCTTTAGCCACTGAATTAATGTCTAAAAAAATTATAAAAAAAATGGTTTACTATTTTTCATCAGTCTTAGGTTCATCCCACATCAGTTTGGTATCAGTGTGGGTTTAGGATAGCATTCATTTGCATTAGGATCACAAACCCTAATTTCTACATCCTGCTAGCGGAATTAGGTGTCTGTTTTTCATCTAGTTTTGAGCACCTAAGAATTTTGTTTTCTTGTAAAATTTTGTCATCATGTCCTCTATTTTTTCTTGATAATTTTCATAATTTTTAATTAATTTTATAGAAAATCTAATTCATTAAAATTCAGCATAATAGAAACCCTAATTGAAACCTTAGATTTCTGCATCAGTCCGAACACCTTAGGATTTGAATCATCATATGATTTTTGTTTTGTATAAAATTTAGAAGATTTGAATCATCACCATCCGTTCTCTGTCATAAAATTTTTATGATTTTTTTCTACTTCGATAACTATGTCAAATCTTGCATCTAATGAAATCCTAATTTCCTGAATTCTGCTATTTTTGCACTTTTACTTAACCAAACCTAACCAACTTCTACACACCCCAATCCCAAGCCCAATTTGTTTGCTAACCTAATCAACCTAAACTTAACTTGCCACCTCATAAAACATACATAAAATATTTTATTTTTTTGATTATTTTAGATTGGATCAGGACCATCGATTGCCATCATCTGTATTAAACTAATCTTAAGGGCACTTTTCCTATCTCAGATCAGGGCAGGAGGTCATAACCTATCATGGGTCCAAAATAATCTCCTTGCATTCTCATCCAAACCTTAATTAAAATTAATTAAACTTAATTTGCCCTAGAGGGCTAGGTCACACTCACAGGTCGGGTTTGAGCTGTGTGGGCCAACTAGTGCATTTAATCCTTTAGCTATTACTGGAAGTTGGTGTCTAAGGCTGGGGATCCAGAGTCAAATGACCTAAGTGGACTGGTGATTTTTAATAGGACCCTGTGACAAGTTGGGGGAGCCTCCCACCACCCCACCCCCTACCTGGTCAGTGCAAGGATTAGCTACTGGGTTAAGTGTAAGTTGAGCTGATCCATTCAGTTTTGACTCTAGGTTTAGGAAACCCTAGCTTGTACTAACCTTTTGCATGCTTGACTGCATCATGACACTTTGTTTGATTGTTTTCATGACCATTAGATTAGGAACCCAAAACCAATAGCCTCAACCCAACCCAACTAGTGTGACCATGCAACCCAACCCTAGGAGAGCCACTAGGTACATTGTGTTACAAGTAGATAAATTTGGTGGTGATGCTAAGTTTGATGATTATCTTAGGTAGGAAAGAGATATGGATCTGTATTTTGAAGATCATAATGATTTCTATTCTGAAAGAAGCCAATTCAATTTTGCTAAACCTAAGTTAGTTCGCTAAGCTAAGATATACTGAATGAAGTTGAGAGAATGGCTTGACTAGAAGGAAAACCCATAACTACTTGGATAGCCATGAAAAGCAAACTTAGAGAAAAGTACCTACCTAGATCTTATGACCCTAGAACCTATGACTCCAGATCCTATGACCCCTATGACTCGAGAACCTATGAGCCCAAGGAAACCATAACCTATAGAACTGAACCCAGGAGACCCACATCTTATAGATCTGAGCCCACATCCTTTGAGCCCAATAAGATTAGTACCCCTAGATATGAACCTAGTTAACCTAAACCCACTAGGATCAGTGCCCATAGTCAGAACCCTAGTATTAATCAGGAACCCCTTAGTCAACCCATCCCTCTAGAATTAGTTGACTTTGACCAAACCTAGATAGAAGCCAATCCAAAGTTAGTTGAGTGGGAAGTCCAGTACAACCAACCCAGCTCAATTATGGAATCCAATCTTAAAGCTTTCATGAAGACCATGATTGAACAATTCGATCAAATGATCCACAAGCTTGACCCAAACCTATACCCAACTCCAAACCTAGCTTGCCTAGTCGACCACCCAAACTAACCAAATGACCCAAACCAATAGCCAAGTAACCAATAGGTTGGACCAGGTAGAAGCCAATCCAGTATTAGTTGATCTAGTAGATACCCACATAGTAGTCGATCCAGAGTTAGATGGCCCAGATCACACCCAAGCAATAATAGAAGAGCAGTTAGAGGAAGGAAACCCAGATCCTATAACTAGAGCACTACTTGAGGAAACTTTAGAAGAAGATCCAATTGTAGAGCCTAGTCCTGAATTTCATGAGCCAGAAGAATTTATTAAGGACTTGATTTATTCAAAATAATACCCTCAGGATGAAATCACTCCATTGACTCCACTTGATCTCTTCCCTAAAATTAATGACCCATTCTTCCATAATTCAGACCCTATAGGAATACCCCAAACCCATAAGGTAAACCTCATTAGTCTAGGACTAATTCCTGACACCACTTCTTACATCCTACTCTACCCAATTAACCCTGAACCCTTTTCTTATTTCCAACCCCGTCAGACTAACCCTTAACCCACTTCTTATTTTCTACCTTTTCCAGAACTTCTCCTAATCTTCTTACTATTATATTACATTTTATAGAAGTTTGCATGTTGCATTCATTCATTGAGTTTATCATGTTTGCATCTTATTTTAGGAGAACCCTATGGCACCTAGTAGGTGTATATAGTAAATTCTCATGTGCATGCCATGCTAGGGTCAAACCTAAAGAGTCTATAATGTGCATGCCATGCATTCATTCGTTGAGTCTATAATGTGTTAGGTTAGACCCAAAGAGTCTAATAAATTTCTTTTGATGGAAAGTCTAGTCGAGTCTATTAGGTGTTAGTCTCGAGTCCAATAAATTTACAACCCTGATTCATCTGTCCACACATGCACTGACTCTACACAGCATTTGCATCAGGTTATTAGTCAAAAGTTAAACGGAAATAATGAACTAAATAATAACCTGGCTAATTTCCAAACGAAAAGATAAAGAAGTTTTTGCAGAGGATTATAATCGTAAAGGAATTTTCTGCTTGCAAAGCTGGCCCGTTTAGACTAATGAAGAGTAGTGGACCCAATGCCTACGTGCGTGAGATGCTACCTGATTTAGGTATTAGCCCAACCTTCAACCTTTCAGAACATATGGAGCACAGGGAGCTAGCGTTGAAACTTAGCAAGCACCTTGAGCCAATTCCTTCCTTTGTGAGTGAACCCACCCCAGAGTGTGCACATACAATTTGGCCAATAAGTGAGGAAAGGAGTGAGCGAACCCTGGATGATCAAGCCATCAGCACCCAAGATAAAGGTTATCAAAGGTATTTGGTCAGATGGCAAGGTCAGCCAAAATCTAAGAACTTGTGGAGAACTGGTGAGGATCTGCAGCACCTCAAACTAGATCCTCCTTGAGTAGGCAAATTGATCCTTACTCGACGGGATCGAGTTCCTCCTACACCGAGAGAATTGGTGGGGACACCAGGATCAGACACAAATCACTGGATCCTATATGGTTTACTGATCAGGATTTTTTTTTAGAACCTTTGTCATGTATCACAATTTTAAAAGCAAGTTAAGACTAGTTGATTTGTCTCAACCTAGTCTAGTCTATTAAGTCCTGTATTAAAGTATGAGTCCAACGAGAGTCCAATTTTTTGTACAAGAAGAGAGGATACCCCATTTCGGAGTTCCACCAGGCCTCATCCAGGAGCTAGAGGTCTTTACATCAGCCAATTGGATCTTGTATGCCATCCCAGGGTCCAAGATTCCTGCAAGATGCCCAGATGCCCTCCAAATGCATTCCAGATGCCCAGATTCCCTCCATATGCCAAAGTATATTCTCAAACCATGTCACATCATGAATCCAAAGGTCCATCTGGGCTCTAGCCCAAGAGAAATCAGCCTAGGTACCAGGCCCAAGCCCTTAAGAACCAAGATTCTAGGTATATTCCAGCCTAGAACCAAGATACCTAGAATATTCCTATTCCCGGCATCCCAGGCCTCCAGGGCCCAAAGCCCATGCGCCCAACCCATCCTTAGTTGCCTCTTGCTTTCCCCCATGAAGCCCAACAACATCCTTGAGGTTGACTTGGTCTAAGCTGAGAAGAAGAATTCAAGTGGAAGGAGGAAATCAAGTTTATTTTGTAGTCTTTCTTCCACTTAAATTATGTAAACCTATTCTAACTAGGAGAAGACTTGTAATCCTTTTAGGAGAGGGCATGGGACTCTATAAATATCCTACCCCTCTTCCTCTTGTAATCAATCAACTCTTATGAATTAAACTCTGCTGAATTGTTTTCAAGACTGTGTTCTTGTGTTAGTGTTTTGGTTATTTGGTTTGTTTGGTTTGTTATCTTATGATGGCCGACCCCTATCCTTGCAATCTTTCCATGCCTCAGTAGCAAATCAGACCTCCAAGCATCAACCACATCCAAAAGAGAAGCCTTGAAGATGCCCAGATCAAGAGCTCTTCCTACTTCTTTGTCGCCAGCCCTTTGCCCTAATCCCTTTCATTCCTTATTTCATCTTATTATTTTTTCATTGATTACCTGATTCGTGCCTAACCTTGATGTTTTGCAGATCCTCGAGGTGTTTTCCCTCCTCAGAGGAGGCTTTCTTTGCCTTTAGACCGAGCCCAGATCGCCTTCAGATTCAGGAACTAAAGGCTTGTTCTTTCAGGTGCCATCTTGAGGCTGAGAGATCTCTTCATCGAAGAAACTACAATCACTGCCTGGTAAAAGCCTTCCCTCTCTTGAGTTATGATCTGATGATAGGTATGCTATCCTAAATTGAGAGTTTCTCAATTCCCGGGTCCTGACCTTTATTATTCTGCATGTGTCTTCCTGCGGGTATGATAGTTTCTAGCATTACTAGTCATCATGCTGATTCTTTACTTATTTTCGAGTCTTTAGCCACTGAATTAATATCTAAAAAAATTATTAAAAAATTAGTTTACTGGTTTGCATCAGTCTTAGGTTCATCCCGCATCACTTTCAATTTATCCATTGCCCCTAGCACTTTTATGAGGATCATGACCCAAGTACTATGTGTGTTCATAGAAAAATTTGTCGTGGTTTACTTCGATGACATCTTGATCTATAATAGGACTAAGGAAGACCACCTGAACCACCTCTGACAAGTTTGCCTGACCCTTAGGAAGGAGAATCTCTATGCCTATTTAAAGAAGTGATTTCATGACCCATAGAGTCATCTTCCTAGGATTCATAGTCACCCCTGAGGGAGTCTCAACTGACCCTGGGAAAGTTAAGTCTATAGTTGAGTGGCCAATACCCACTAGTATTCATGATGTATGTAGTTTCCATGGTCTAGCCACTTTCTATGGGAGACTTATCTAAGGATTTAGTTCCATTGTAGCACCCATTACTGACTATATTAAGAAGGAAAATTTTGAGTGGACCAAAGCTACTAATAGAGCCTTCCTAGAGATTAAGGATAGAATGACCCAAGCACCCATCCTGAGACTGCCATAATTTTTAGAAGTTTTTGAGGTTGCTTGTGATGCTTCGAGAGTAGGCATAGGAGGAGTACTGAGCCAAGAGAGTTACCCTGTAGTCTTCTTTAGCAAGAAACTCAATAACGCTAAACTTAAGTATTCCACCTATGATAAGGAATTATATATGGTAGTACAAGCCCTTAGGTATTAGGAACATTACCTACTACCCCAGGAGTTTGTCTTTTACTCTGACCATGAAGCACTCCAATTCTTAAACTCCCAGAAAAAGTTGAACCCTAGGCATGCTAAGTGGGTCAAATACATCCAAGCCTATACCTTTGCACTAAATATCGAGCTGGAATTGAAAATAAGGTAGCTGATGCCCTTAGCCACCATGCCTTATTTCTGAGTACTGTTAGGACTAAAGTTATAGGGTTTGACTGATTGAAAGAAGAATATGAGACCTGCCCTAACTTCAATGAAAATTTTCAATCTATTAGACATGGACCATCTAGTTCCCATAGTGAGTACACCCTTCAGGATGGTTACCTTTTCAGAGAAAGTAGACTTTGTATTCCCAGGACCTCACTTAGAGAATTTTTAGTTTGGAAAACCTATGCAGGAGGTCTAGCTGGTCATTTTGGTAGAGACAAGACCATCTTAGCTATAGAAGACTAGTTCTTTTGGCCAACCTTAAGGGGGGATGTTGCCCTCATCATGTCCAGATGTTGAACTTATGCTGTCGCTAAACAGCAAAAGCAAAATACTGGCTTTACACCCCTTTACCTATGCCCGATCGCCCATGGCAAGACCTTAGCATGGACTTTGTGTTAGGGCTACCTAAGACCCTAAGAAAACATGACTCCATTTGTGTGGTGGTCGATAGGTTCTCGAAAATGGCCCATTTTATACCTTGCTCTCAGACCTTTGATGCCTCCAAAGTAGCCAAGCTCTTTCTTGATCATGTGGTAAGGTTACATGGCCTTCCTAAGACCATAGTATCCGATAGGGATGTCCGTTTCACCAGTTACTTCTGGAAGACCCTTTGGCACTTATTAGGGACGAAGCTTAAGTTTTCCATATCCTATCACCCTCAAATTGATCGCCAAACCACGATAGTGAATCGAAGTTTAGGAAACCTGCTGAGATGCCTTATAGGTGAGAACATCGGGAATTGGGACATTATCTTACCCAAAGCCGAATTTGCCTACAATAGTTCAGTCAATAGGTCCACAGGTAAGAGCGCATTCAAAATCGTCCATGGATACAAGCCTAACAAACCACTTGACCTAATCCCCTTACCCTTGATGCACGAGTCTTTGAGTCGGCTGAGTCATTTGCATAGCATGTTTGTTGACCCCATAAGTGATTTTGATGATAATTAAACATTGGAGCATGTATATTTATTTCTGACAACTCTTCAAGTGATTTACAAGTTTTTGTAGGATGGATTAAATGTTCAAACTTCAACTCCTACACTTCTGTTTTCTTGTTTGAGTTGTGTTGTAATGTATTTTTATAAAGAAGAACCCAATGAAAAAGCTAAGAAAAAATCATGTAAAAAGGATTACTTCTGTGTGTGTATGTGCCTTGAAATTAGTTTTGAGTTGGTATGCTTGAAAATGTAAAGAGTTGGTAAGAGTTTTTCTTTAAGTTCAAATGTAAAAATCTTTAAGAAGATACTTGAACGCAGCAAGGATTCTAGAACGCAGCAATCTGAGCCAACTCAAAGGTAACCAAGCCGACTCCAATGAATCCGAGTCGATTGGAATTAGTTCGAGCTGACTCTTCCAAAGTCCCATTTTTGAAGATTTCTGAGAACAGCCAGGCGAGCCGACCTGAACCAGAAAGAGCCGACTCTACCAGAATTAATTTTGAAGACCTGAGAAAATGAGCCGACCCAAATTGCATCGAGTCGACTCTTCTAGAGTGAGGTTTTCTGAACTTGAGAAGAAGTGCCAACCCAAGCTGAAAAGAGCAGACTCCTCGAGTTCAAATTTTTCAAAGATTCAAGTTCGAGCCAACCCGAGCTATCAAGAGCCGACTCGTCCAGAGTGATGTTTTGCGCCCTAAGACAAAGAGCCGACTGCAATGAAGATTTGGTGACTCGATTTATCGACTCGAAGGATCCAAGATGACTCGAAGGAATCTGAGCCAACTCGAATGTCATTTTCAGGTACCTAATGCTAGTTCCAGAATTTGTTTTTGAATGCCAAAAAGTGCTCCAACGATCACAAGTCACATCCCAACGGTCAAAAACTTCTCTAACTATCTTGGAGTGATGGAAGACCTATATTTGAAGGATTTGAACATCCAAAAAATAATGCTTGACAAGTTTTTGAAAAGTTCTTCAAAGTTAAGAGAGCTTCATTGAATATTCTACCTACCAACAGCAAAAGAGCATAAGAGCATTCAAGCTAGTCTTTAAGACTTCACCAACTCTGATTTGAAGTTTGAAGCAACTTTGGAAAGAAGCCACTGAAGCAATTAAAGCGTATTCAAGTATATTCAAGTGGACTTATATCAAGCTGCATCGGTAACTATCCGATAAATTGAGTTTATCATTTTTGTTGCATTTATTTCAATTCAATTTTTGAATTGTTGGATTATTGGTGAGCTCGATTGAAAAACCAAATAGGTTCTTGGTGAGCCTTCATGAAAACCAAGTGTTGGGTTCTTGGTGATCCTGGTAAAACCAAGTTAGGTTTCTTTGGTAAGCCTGTTAAAACTAAAGGGTGTTGGATTTTCTTTGGTGATCCGTAAAACCAAAGTGTAGAGATTTTGGATTGTGATCCTGTAAAACAATCCTACTGTATTCAAGTGGAATATAGTGGAAATCCTAAGTGGTATCTTGGATAGTGGACGTAGGAGCTGGGTTGCTCCGAACCACTATAAATTTGGTGTGTTTGTGTTGTGCTTCTTTACTCTTTTTTAGCTTCTGTAATTTATAACTCTGTCACAGCACCTAACACCTTCTAAGGATTTTTTAATTGCACATTACTTGCTTTAAATTATTAAATTCCTTCACCCCCCTCTTGGGCCTGGGCAACAATGTTACGGATTTGCATGAGGAAATTAGTCAAAAGATTAACATAAGCAATGAAATCTATAAAAATTTGGCTAACTCCCAAAAAAGATCTAAAGAATTTTTTGCTGGGGATTATGTTATGATTAGGCTTAGGCCTGAGTAGTTCCCTTCAGGGACCGTGAACAAACTACATGCTCGTGAGCTGGACCCTTGAGAGTAATAAAGAGAGTTGGACCCAATGCCTATGTACTCGAGTTACCACTCGAATTAGGTGTTAGTTCAACCTTCAACATCTCAGACCTTGTTGAGTATAGGAAACCAGCAACGATACCCAACGAGCCATTTGGAGCTATCCCTTTCCTTGAGAGTGAGACCATCCCAAAGTGTCCACCAACAAATTGGCCTATGAGAGATGAAAGGATTGAGTGCATCTTGGACAATCAAGTCATCGATACCCGGAACAAAGGCTATCAACGGTATTTGGTCTAATGGCAAGGTCGACCAGAATCCGAGGATTCATGGATCACTTGAGAGGATCTGCAGTGCCTCAACCCAGACATACTAGAGCAATACAAGAGCCGAGATGACCCTTACTCGATAGGGTCGAGTTCCTCCCACCTCGGGAGAATTGGTACGGGCACCAGAATCAAGAAACGATTACTGCTCCCGATGTGGTTTTTTAATTATGTTTTTTTATGAGTCCTGTAGTTCATTAGTACAGTGTCACTTGTATTAAAATGAGCCAAGTCCTATAATAAAGTTTGAGTCTCGTATTAGAGTGAGGCAACTGAGTTCAGTTGAGCCCACCCAGTCAAGTGAGTCTCTCGACTCTTGTAATTTGTGTTTTTCATTCAAGAGGAGAGTCACCAGGCCAGATGAGTGACTAGGCCCCTACTCAGGCACCAAAGCAGCACTTCATACACTTGGACCCTACTCAGGCACTCCCTACTTTGGCACCCAAGGATTGGGCCTTCATGCCGCCAAGCCCAGTATAGGCGCCCCCCCTCCAGATGGCGCCTCTCAACCTAGTGCCCCTCCAGGTCCACACCAGCTGGCACCCTTTCAAGCCCAACAGTGCCCTAGCCCATTAAGAGAAGGCACCCCCTAGGTTCTCATGCTTGGCACCCTAGCCCAAGCCCTCCAAAGTTGGCACCCCAGCCCAAAGGAAGAAGCATGTGGTTGAGCAGGTCCACCAGGATTTCTTGGCCCTCAAGTAATGAAGTTCGAGTTTGTATTGGAGTCCAGGGACCTGGGTTACTCTATAAATACCCACCCCACTCGTCTTGTATGAATATATCTTTTTCATGAAATAAGTTCAGAGTTATTTTGCTAAATGTTTTCCTCTAGATTAGAGTGGGTGTGAGACCTGGTGTGTTTCTTTGAGTATGCAAACCCTAGCCACCCCAGTCTCTCTCTCTCTTTTCTAAACCCTAGCCGACCCCAGCCTCCTTATAAACCCTAAGATGCCTCCATACTTAAGCCCCAAGCTGCCACCCTCTCTTCCATCTTCCATCAAACCGCCAAACCCAAACCCTCTCCAAACCTTGGCCGCCCCTACCCTTTCTCTTCCAACCGTACCCTGGCCTCCAGGCTACCAGGTGCTCCATCCCAAGCACTCTCTCCAGTAGCCAAGCACCCCCTCTCCCAAGCCAGGCATCCATCTTCTCAAGTAGGCTGCTAGCCTCTCCAACAGCCCCTCTCTCCCCCTCTTCCATCTTCATCATATTTTGTATTTTTCTTATCATTTATGAACCTAACCCATGACATGCGCAGGGTCCTTTGGGTGAAATTGTCCAAGGAGGAGTCCTCTTTGCCTTTGAGTCCAGCTGATAGAAAGCCAGCTAATCTACGAAATAGAGACTGGTTCATCCAGGCACTGATCCAGGAGTGCAAAGCAACCCCGTCTTCAATCAAGATCTCATCGTTGCTAGGTACTAACCCAATCCCTGCTCATAGTTCTGATTTGTTAAAGATAAGGCTGTCCTAACTGAGTGGTTTCTCAACCCTCACAGTCCTAGTCTTTATTGCTTTGCATGATCTTAACTGCGAGTAGTATAGTTGGTCTTTACGTCTTCTTTTTGATAGTTCTTTTCATCTTTCTTAGGAACATAGCCATCAAATATAAAATCAAAAATTAATTAAAATTATTAGTTGCTACTTTTCCTGCATGTTCATCCCTGTCCACTGCACCCTGCATCAATTAGGACCCTTGAAGAGATCCGTTTGACCCACACTGAACATGAATCACCTAGACCAACTCCCCTTGGATCAAGAGCCCTTTGCCATGTTTTCACCCCTAAACATAACCCTAGACTCCCACACCAAGACTTCATTGATTTTGAGTAAAGAGTGCTTAAGAACATACATCATCAGCACCCACTTTTGATAGATACTTAGACCCTAAGGTGTATGTTGATTGGGAGAGTGACATGGATCAATACTTTGAGTGGTATGAGATGTCGGAAGAAAGGAAGTACCAATTTGCTAAACTTAGGTTAGTCCGACAAGCTAGATTGTATTGGAAAAATATTCAGTGCATTTGTCGACAGAGGGGAGACATGCCCATAGTCACATGAAGAGCCTTGAAGATCAAACTTAGGAAAAAGTACCTACCCTTATCCTATAAGTAGAGGCTTTTAGATCAATGGCAAAGATTGAGCCAAGAAAATAGAACCGTGTCTGAGTATATCACCAAGTTTGACAAATTTGTCATGAGATGTTGTGTGGTTGAGTTGGAGACCATCACCCTGTCTAGATTTAGAGCAAGTCTATGTGAAGAAATCTTAAGGGAATAATTTCTGAGAGAAGTCCATGACCTAGAGAAGGCTTACCAAATTGCTATGGATTGTGAGAGATTTTAGAGGGGACCCCTGATCTGTCGACCTAAACCTAGTAGGATTAGTACCCCTGGAAATATGCCAATTTCTAGTCAAATTACCTCGAACTGACCCAATCCTAATACCCCGCTAGCTCGCAAGCATGATAGGGGTAATGATGGGGGACTCGAAACCCATCCGGGTTTCTCTTTTTATTTTTTTAGAATTTTTTTAGTTTTTCCAGCTATTCCTCTTATTTCCTTTATTTTCGTTTTATCCCCATGTTATTCCCAACTTATTTCATGACTATCCCTATATTTTTCAACCTCCCAGGAAGTCACAGAACGTTCTTTCTTCGATTTTTTTTATCCCACCGGTACCAGATCCGTTGTGCCTGTCCCCCCAGGCCGCCTCCGCTAGCCCGCCACCAGTGCTCGCCAGCCTCACTCTCGCCAGAAAACCAACGTCCACCGCCCATGCCGTGGGGAGACAAACGAACGCCATGAGAAGAAGAACGACCACCCATGGCCACCCCTGCCGCCACCCCACTACCCCGCCGCCCCACCGTCCGCCGCCTCCCATCGCCCCGCCGTCCCACCGTCCGCCATCCACCGGCACTCTCGTCGGCGCTTGGGGCCCCATGGACACCGTGGGAAGATGAACGGCCGCCCATGGCCGCCGTCTATCGCCGTCCTGTCGCCTCACCGTCCCACCATCCGTCGCCTCCCGTCGCCCCGCCATCCGCCATCCACCGGCCGCTGCCCGGCCAGCCGTCGGAGATCCGGTCGACCCCCCTGTTGCTGACTGTGAAGAAACTCTTGCACAGTTCTCAAAGCAACCCAAAGAAGCTTCTGCATGCTTCTCAAAGTAGCTGGAAGAAGAGTTATTCTGCATGATTTTAGGAGCAGCATGAATTTTAGAGTGGAGAGGGATTTCAAAATTCAAATAAAAGGGATTTATTTGGTATTTTTTTCATGAATGTAAGTTGGGTTTAAAAAGGAAAATTTAGGATTTTTAATTTTGAATTTGAATTCAAAATCAAGGGAGGATTTCAAGGGATTTTATTCTGAAGTTCGAAGGGGATATGGAAATCTATAAATACCCATACTCCTCTTGTAATAAGTTAGTTGATGAAATAAATTTTTGAGGGTTTTTCCACTTGTTAAGTGGTTCTGGGCTGAGGACTGTTTGCCTTCGTCCTTCAGGACGTCGAGGGGTGTGAGGCCCCAATGCCTTCGCTCCAGCGAGAGCATCGAGGAGCGTGAAGCCGCTCCAAGCCATCAGTATCGCCATGCATGATGGCGGGGTGTGATCTCCAAGTCATTAGTGCCGCCGTGCATGATGGCGGGATGTGATCCCAAATAAGGTCTTCGTTGCCAAACAACTGACGAGGGGCTGGAAGCCCTAGGTACCTTTTTCCCCTCCATCTCTCTGTTTCCCGTCGAATCTAGATCCTAGGTTCGAGTTTCATTCCTGTTCTCCCTCCATATCCCCATCCTTCCTTCACCACCTCCACCAAGAAAAAAAACTGAAAATCAAAAGAGTCCAGCCGTTTTAGGTTTTCTTCAGGGGTTGTTCTATCCTAGTCCCGGGAGGCTTCTTAGCCCTCCCACGATCCTTGGTTTGCTTTATGTTTTCCCCTTTCACAATAACCATGGGTTCTTCGTTTCTGTCCCGCATCAATCTTGGTATTAGAGCCAGCAGCGGACTAGGATTTGCTTCATCCTCAAACTCGTCGGAGTCAAGTTCTTCGCACCGCAGGAGAATGATGGGGGACCCGAAACCCATCCGGGTTTCTCTTTTTATTTTTTTAGAATTTTTTTAGTTATTCCAGCTATTCCTCTTATTCCCTTTATTCTCGTTTTATCCCAATATTATTCCTAACTTATTCCAAGACTATCCCTATCTTCTTCAACCTCCCAGGATGTCACAGAATGTTCTTTTTTCGATTTTTTTTGTCCCACCGGTCCCAGATCCGCTGTGCCCGTCCCCCCGGCCACCTCCGCCGACCCGCCACCAGTGCTCGCCGACCTCACTCTCGCCAGAAAATTGGCATCCGCCACCAACACCATGAGGAGACGAACGGATGCCATGGGAAGATGAACGGGGACACCAATGGCCACCGCCTACCGCCACCCCGCCACCCCGTCGCCCCGCCGTCCACCACCTCCTACCGTCCCATCGTCCCACCGTCCACCATCCGCCGGTGCTCTCACCGGTGCCTGGGGCCCCATGGATGCCATGGGAAGATGAACGACCTCCCATGGCCGTTGCCTGCTACCGTCCTGCTGCCCCACCATCCGCCACCTCCGCCGCCCCCCCGTCCCGTAGTCCGCCGTCTACCGCCCGCTGCCGGGCCGGCCACCGAAGATCCGAGACCCCCCCTGTTGCTCGGCTATGAAGAAACTCCCGAACGGTTCTCAGAGCAACCCAAAGAAGCTTCTGTACGCTTCTCGGAGTAGCATGAATTTCAGAGCAAAGGGGGGTTTCAAAATTCAAATAAAAAGGATTTATTTGGTATTTTTTTCATGAATGTAAGTTGTGTTTAAAAAAAGGAAATTTGGAATTTTTGATTTTGAATTTGAATTCAAAATCAAGGGAGGATTTCAGGGGATTTTATTTTGAACACTAGGTACTTTGCCAAAGTGTTTGTGTTCTTCAAAATAATATGCAACATAATTACTAAAGTAAATGCACAAAGAAAATAAGCTCACAAACAAAATAAATTTATATAGTGGTTCGGTGCACTCCAAGGCACCTATATCCACTCCCCATGTTTCTCTTGGAAATTCACTATAATCACCAAGATTATAGCCGATTAGTTTTCTGGGCACATTAATCAAACACACAACTTATTTTCATCGGGCTCACAAGTCAAAACCCTTGTTGGTTTTCTAACTTAGGCTAACCAACAACATCTTAGTTTCGCGACTAACCAAAAATCTTGTTAGTTTTGTGGGCTCACCAATAACCTATGTTGGTTTTACAGGATCACCAACAACCTATGTAGGTTTTACACAAAGGCAAACCGACAACCTCTTTGGTTTTCTAAGGCTTACCTAAAACCTTGATACAATAATATAAGAATAAAAGTAAAGAATACAATAAAGCTTTCTAATAAAAGCAAATATCTTTTTGAAGCTCTTTGAATGTTGATGAAGATCTTGTCTTCAAGTTGTTGAAGCCTTTGATTGCAGCTTGATGATGTGAACTTGGATGCACTCTCTTATTTTTGGAAGCTTGAAGGCTTGAACCACTCAACTCTTGAATCTTTGAAGGATATCCAATAATCTCACTAAAGGATTGCTTCCGCATTTGATTTGTGTGGTTTATATACCTTTCCAATCCTCAAATAATCATTGATGACCATTGGAGAAAAAAATATGGCCATTAGACACAATCTGGAAAAGTTTAGTACTTTAGAAAAACTAGCCGTTACAGCAAGTGTCGATACTTGACCTTCATGAGTCTACACCTTGAGTCAACACTTGGATCAGTGACACTTGACCAAAAATATCTTCTGAAATCTTCTATTCTATACTGATGAGCTAACACTTCATCTGATAAGTCGACACTTTGAGTCGACACTGGAACAGTGAGTCAACACTTAGGTCGACACTTGGCATGTTGACTGAAGTTCTACGTGCCATTCTTCATAAGTATCAACACTTGAATCCATGAGTCGACACTTGGCCTGTCCAGTACTGAAACTTGTCCAAAATTGATTCTTAGCCTCTTCAAGATCTTCCTTATAAATTCAAAAGTCCATATACTTGATTTTTCATTAATTTAAGGACTTTCTTCAATCGAAAACATGTATTTCTTCATTCAACATGAATGAGTACTAAGATCTGATAAACACACTTAAAAATAAATTGGTACTTATATATAGTTAAATATTTTGTTAATCATCAAAATTAAGATCAGAGCCAATAATCTTTTCCTTTTTGATGATGACAAAACCTTTAAGTATGAATATGGTAAGCTTAAAAGATTAACAATAGTATAAACATATAAGCTTAAAATCAAAAAGCATCAAGCTCCTCCTGAAAATATGATCTAAAAATATTTTCAAAATTCTTCAAAATATTTAAAATATATTTTTCAAAATATGCAAAATTTTTAAATTTTGGCTCCCTTTTATTAATTCTTCTCTTAAGATTAAAATATTTTGCTTACTTTTTCCCTTTTGAACTTTGTTTCATTTCTCATATAATTTATCATGTTACATGTTCATCATATCTTTCTCTTTTTAATACTTAATATTTTTCTCCCCTTTTTTGTCATCATGAAAAGGGTGAAAGACAATACAAAGTGGGGATAAAGTGGAAAGAATAGCAAGAGATCATCAAAATCAATGCATGAAATCAATTAATCATGGTACCAATTAAATATGATACTAATTGAACATGATACCACAATGATAATCACATCCAAGAAATAATTTTATTTCTCCTTTTTTTTGAAGATTATAAATGAAATAAATCTTGATACCAATTGAATGTAACTCCCCTCAAAGGATTAGATTTGAAAACAAGGAGAAGGAGTATCAGAGTAATAAAATATGATACCAAGAAAACATTGAAAGAATCATACATGTATATAATGATAACAAATCTTTGGATACTTTTCCTAAATATTATTCTCCATTAAAAATATGCATTCAATTGAGAAATAAAACATAAAAGCACAAGCATCAAGATTTGAAATTTTCAAGATACACAAAATTTTCAAAATACATAGGAATGATCATTTAAAAACTTTTAGCATGATTTCAAATTTATTTGAAATGATTTGATATCCATACAGATGTTAGAAGTAATTAATAGCAAGTCTAGCTACTGGAGTAAGGGTTTATCAATATGCATACCACCTTCTTAAATGTAATCCTTAACTACCAGTTTTATACTTGATCCAAATAATTTCTAACTTAAGCATAGATGCCAAAAATATACACATTTCATGAAAACACATAAATCATAATATTTCACTTAAAATAGTTTAAAACTATATTAATTAAAATCAAGTGAAAGTCAAATAATCATAAGTTTAATCATGAGTGCATAAAATCTATCAACATCAAAAAGTTCATGATCACAACAAATAACTATTAGTCTAAACTTGATTCTAATTAATCAATTGAAATAATTTTCTAAGCAATATGCAACTTTAAAAATATTTTTTATGAAGTAATTTAAGATACATTAATCAAAATCAAGTGAAGGTCTTATAATCACAAGTTTAATCAAAAAGTTCATGATCATAACCAATAACTATAAGTCTAAACTAGATTCTAATTAAACATTTAAAATAATTTTCAAAGTAATTGATGTAACATTTATAACAAATGTTCAACTACATTTCTAATTATGGAAGGAAATGTTTAGAATTTATCAATATCTATAGTCCTTACTTTACTATTTAGTCTAAAATATAGTAGATCCACTTCTTCAAATTGTCTTGTACAGTCATTTTTCAAAAACTTTCTTTCTTGTTGGGTTGCAAGATATCCTTGCAAAACAAATTAAGTAGACAATTTTGGCATCCAAATTTTCTTGGATCCTTTAGGGTTAGTGAATATGGTTCCTTTTGGAACCTAAATTTTTTAATCTACAGGCATAATGATGTGGTACATCTGCTAACATGGAGTATACAGGTGGCCACACTGTTGAGGGACCCATCGCTCGAGCATGATAGCCAGGTAAAGAGCCAACATGAGTCCTCCTGCCGAGGTCAGCTCCCAGCCGGGGTCATGCTCATAGGGTGAGCCCTCCGACTAAGGTTAGCTCCCGGTCGGGGTTGAGTCCATGCTCTCCTAATGTGAGACCTCTTACCGAGGTAAGCTCCTAGTCAAGTCATGCTCATAGGGTGAGCCCTTCAATTGAGGTCAGCTCCCGGTCGGGGTCAGCTCATGCTTCCATAATGGGCTCCCCTACAAAGGTCAGCTCCCAGCTGGGATCGTGCTCATAGGACGAGCCCTCCGACTGAGGTCAACTCTGGGCTAGGGTCAACCTCATGCCTCCATAATGGGCTCTCCTATCGAGGCTAGCTCCTAGCTGGAGTCATGCTCATACGACGAGCCCTCTGACTGAGGTCAGCTCCTGGTTGGGGTGGAGCCCATGCACTCCCAAGGTGAGCCCTCCTATCGAGGTCAGCTCATAGTTGGGGTCATGCTCATAGGGTAAGGCCTCTGACTGAGGTTAGATCCTGGCAGGGGTTGCGCTCACACTTCCATGAGCCAGGTCCCCAAAGTAGGGCTTCACCCCTCATCCAGTGAAAGTCAAGGTTCCCACCAGCGGCATAAGGAGTGGGGACTAGCAAAAGTTCAAAATCATAGCAGGGAAGAACGTGATCATTCATAGCCCCTGAGGGGTGGTGCATGCCGTACCATAAATGTAGGTCCTGTGATGCACCCTGCGTAGGACCTGCATGATGTAAGCTCCACCAAGTCCCCGGTCCTATAGCGTGCTGCCACATCGACGACCACACAGTTGGAAGACCATAACCTCTATGATGGAGAGCATCCACATTTCCAAGGAAGGTATTCCACTAAGGCCCCAGGCCCTGTGACACTCTAACGGTCCCCCGTGAAATGGAAATGCCCAGGGTGGAAGGCTCTCTCCTAAAGGACCCACCCGATAGGGAAGCAACAACAAATAATAAGTAGCCCCAGACCTGGTCCAGGATGCCCTATCTATATAAGATCGATGGGGGAGGTAAGTAAGATGGTAAGCGATAGACATGCTCGGTCCTTCATTATCTTTCTTCATTCATCTTACTCATCCTTACCCTCTCGATGCAGAGAGTCCCCCAAGCTCTCCACCATAGAGGTTTTGTTCTCGTCAATCATCCCACTGACTTGATCATTAGAGTGCCCCCGCAAGAATCCCCAGCATGGGTCTCCTCTATTTTACAGGGCCTTCGGGCAAGGGAGCCGATTGCAAAGAGAAGGAATGATCGCCCAATGGGAGCCTGACGCATCAGAGCTACGGGCCATGATCTTGGAGGCAATAGATTGTCATGCCAGGAAAGGGAGAGCGATAGAGAGAATTGACTGGTTAAATACCAGGTTCCCCCCATTATGAGAATGACATCCGTGGAAATCCATGGCCCAAGGGTGACCACACAAGCACGTGAACCTCTATTGGCCGGGCGGGGGATCCCTTTCACCGCGATGATCAATGCCTGGAGAAGGAGCTCCCAGTTCTACCATCGCCACCTCCAGTGGATCCCTAGATTGCTGCACTGGCCCAGCAGGTCCATGCCCTGGCTATGGTGGTGCATCAGCTTCACCAGAAGCACTGGTCCCTGGAAACTTAGTAGCAACAAAGGACTCCGATGGCCCATGTTGCCGATCCTCATATGATGGGGACATCAGGTCAACCCTAGTTCACTATGGGTCCCTAAGTTTTGAGTCCCATAGCCATGATTCCAAATTTGTCTTTGAGTCCAATAATCAAGTTCTGTTAGCCCTTTGAGTCTTGTAAGTAGGGCTTAAGTCAGTTGAGTCACTTGAAGTCCTGTAATTAGGGTTTTGATCAGTTAAGCCCGATTGTGCCCATTGAGTCCAGTATTTGGGCCTTGAGTTTTGTTTTTAGGTCTTGTTATACTTGAGTCTTGTATTTAGAGTCAACACACACAATTAGGATTTATGAGTCAAGTTTTGGGAGATGTTCAGTTCAATTGACTTAGTTGTTCAGTTGAGCCAATTTTGAGTCTTATGAGTCTTGTAAGTATAAAGAGGAGGAGAACCAGCCTCAAAGTAAAAGCCCTGAAGTCTCTCAACTTGAAGATTCCAGGCATATTCTTCTTCCAAGCACCCCAGCCCAGAAGTCTAATTTCAAGAGAAGCCCATGCGCCCCAGGTGTATTCCAGTCCAACATCAAATGGGTGCCCGTAGTTTCCAGCCCACCTGGGGACATGTACCAAGCCCATGCATCAACCATAGACCAAGCCCATGCACCAACCATGGAGGCCGCCCAAGCCTTGCTTGAAGCCCATGCACCCAAAGCTTAATTGGAGGATGCCCTTGCTACCCTAAAGTTCAAGCCCAAGTCCATTTAGGCATCCAAGCCCAAGAAGGAGCTTTTGACCAAGTCAAAGAATGAGAGAAGACCAATTCTAACTAGGAGATCCTATTTTATTTCTACTCAAATTGTGTACTTTTAGTTCTAGGCCACTTTGTGATCCTTCTCCCTATCAAATCTTGTATTCCTATCCTAACTAGGAGAGGGCATGGGAACATATGTAAATACCCCACCCCTCCACCCTCTTGTA
The DNA here is from genome assembly GCA_021397845.1 of Areca catechu. Classification (NCBI taxonomy): domain Eukaryota; kingdom Viridiplantae; phylum Streptophyta; class Magnoliopsida; order Arecales; family Arecaceae; genus Areca; species Areca catechu. The sequence goes on from CM038043.1 coordinate 122,371,860, forward strand.
ACTAATGATCAATTGTTATGAATGAATTTCTCTTGAGTCTTCCTCAAAATTCTGAGTGAATTTTTATGTGATTAAGGCTATCTATGTGATCTCTCTGGTATCTGTGTGATCCTTACGCCCTACCTCCAACTCGCCAGCCTTCTTCACCTCTTGGCCACCTTCTTTAAATCTCTTCCCCTTATTCTTCTTTCGATGATCTAACCATTTTCTTCCTTATTTTCTAACCCATGAATGGTGATTTGTAGGTCCCTCAGAGTTCACGAATCCAAGGATTCCAGTTGTATAGCTTTCGAGTCACCGGATTGAAAGACGCGAATCCATAAGATCGGTAACTTTATTTTCCAGGCCACATCCGAAAACATAGAGTGAACTCTTCATGGATCGATCTTCAAATCTCTATCAGGTACACCCCCTAGACTCCTCTGGTAGTGGTATTGCAGAAGAGCTAGTCCTAACCAAGACTTCTTAGCCTTGGCGATCCTGTTTCTTCACTTTTAGGATTTATTTCTGCATGACTGCACTTCAGATTTTTTATAAAATTTATTACTTAATATATTGGATTGAAATTTGGGATACGAACTTCAAACTTAATGCCTAATAACAAGAAAATAATTGGCATGCATAATAGTCCCACATCAATTTGGTATCAGAGCATGTTTTAGGGCTAGTTTCTATATCCCGTAAATCCTATACATGGTCTATTTTTTTACTGTTTCTATATATAAGTAGATCAAGAAATTCTGATTTTTATTTTTTTGGATTCATGGTAACTGGTAGTATTTTTTAGAATTTTTTCATTATTTATTTCAGTCTGTAGAATTTTTGTACACCTATTTTATTTTGCCCTAGAAAACTTATGCATCCTGTCTTTGCATTAGGTGTCCGAGTTTCAGTCTATTTCATCAACTTATGTATTTTATTTTCTATTAAAATTCACACATCATACTCTCTGTTTAGTCTTAATAATTATCATAATTTTTAATTATTTTTATAGAAAAAAAATATATAAACAAACTTGCATCTTAGAAACCTAACAAAAATCCAGAACTTCTGCACATAGTATGAAAACCCTAGGTTTTGCATCATCATCTAAATTTTTCTCTATATTAAATTTGGTAAGGAAAATCTGCATTGTCGTCCTCTGTCTTGAAATTTTTTTGATTTTTTTCTGCATCAAAAACCAAACCAAATTCTGCATCGAATGAAACCCTAATTTCTGTTCTGCATACTTGATCAAACCAAATTTAATCAACTTCCAAACCCTACCTCACCCAAGCCCTAATTTTGTTTGATAATTTAATCAACATAAATTTAATTTTCCACCTCATAAAAGATAAAAAAATATTTTATTTTTGTGATTGTTATTAGTTGCATTAGGGCTCATTGATTGTCATCATTTTATTTAATCAATCTTAAGGGCAACCTCCTCTCTCAGATCAGAGCAGGATTTCATGACCTGTCCTAGGCCCAAAACAACCACCCAACATCAGAACCCAAGCCTTAACTAAAATCAATTAGTAACCTAATTGCTCTAGAGCACTTAGGGACACCACAGGTCAGGTCCGAATTGTGTGGGCCAACTAGTGCACCTAATTTCCCAACTATTTCTGAAAACGTGTCTAAGGCTAAAGGTCCAGAGGCAAACGCCCTAAGTGGACTGGTGGTTTTTAATTAGGATCCTGTCAAAGGCAGGGAGAGCCTCCCACCACCCCACCTCTATCCTGGCCAGTGGAAGGATTAGTTGTTGAGTTAAGTGTAAGTTAAGTAGACCCATTCAATTTTGGCTCTAGGTCTAGCAAGCTGTAATACGTGTTAACCATTGTGTGCTTGACTGCATCATACCACCTTTCTTGTTTGATTGCATGACCACAAGACTAGGAACCCAATACCAATGGTCTAAACTGCAACCCAGCTCAACCATGGAACCCAATTTTGAAACTTTCATGAAATCCCTTACTGATCAGTTAACCCATATGAACCAGACGAATACCCAAACCCTAAATCAACTTGCCCAATTAACCACCCAAATGAATCAGAGACTAGACCAAATGACCCAATTGAATAACCAATTAACTAGTAGAAATAGTACCCCTAGACATGAGTCCAGAACTAGGCCAGTTTTTCTTAGCCAACCTGAATCTGATAGGATTAGTACCTATGGATATAGCCCAGTTTTCCCTAGTCAACCCGAATCCCATAAGATCAGTACCCCTAGATATGAGCCTAGTGTTAGTCCACTTCCCTTTAGTCAACCTAAACCCTTTTGGACTAGTGACCCTAGCCCCGAACCAAATCCTAACCAACCTAACTCGAGCCAACCCCAGCCCAATACCACTACGGCCCGTAGAGAAGATACAAGCAAGTCTGTAAAAGTTCAAAGGAGTTCCAATCCCCCGAGAATGTATTTAGATGTCGCAAACCAAGCCATTTTGTTAGCCAGTATCCAGTCTACCCTACACCTAGGTGAGTTAGAGGAATATGAGTATGAACCCATTGTTGAGCTTGAAGAAGAGGTATATGAGGCTGATCCAAGTTTGGTAGAGTATGAAGATGATGAGCCTATTGAAGATTTAGAGGAAGAAACTCCTGAGCCCATTGATGAATCTAAATAAGACATTAATGAGTTGAGTCCAGTAGAGATACCTATAGAAGACCTAGAATTAGTTGACCTAGTAGATATCTAGGTAGAAGCCAACCCAAAGTTAGTTAACCCTAACCATACCTCGATAGAAGTCAACCCAAAGGGAGTTGACCCAGACACACCCAGATTGAACCTGTAGTGGAAGACCAACTAGAGGAAGAGAACCTGGATACTGCTACTAGAGTTCTACCTGAGGAGATACTAGAAGAGAATCCAATTATAGAGCCTAGTCCTAAAAGTCAAGTAGAAATTATTGAGGATATGGTCTTTTTAATTTGGTCCCCTCAGGAGGGGTTCACCCCTTCAATCCTAATTCAAGATCTATTCCCAGAAATTGTTGACCCATCCTTCCATAGCATGGACCTTTTCTTGCCCATGAACATAACTCAATGTTCATATATTAAGGTCAGTCTCCTTAGTCTAGAACCATTCCCTGAATCTTCCTATTTCCTATCCTTTCTTGAGTCGTCTCATGTGTCTAGAACCATTAGGTTACATTTTGTTGAGATTACCAAGTTGCATGAATCTTTAGAGCCCATCCCATTTGCTATTCTGGTATACCTTATGGTATTTACTAGAAGTTCATTGTATATTTTCATGTGTATGTCAAACCAGCAGGGTCAAACCTAGAGAGCCTAAATTTTGTTAGGTTTAGACCCAAAGAGTCCAATAAATTTCCTCCGATTGGAATGCCTAGTCGAGTTTATTAAGTGTTAGTTTTGAGTCCAATAAGTCCCCAAACTTAATTTATCTGTCCACACCTGCACTAACCTCTGCACAGTATTTGCATCGGACATTAGCCAAAAGATTTATTTAAGTAATGAAATCTATAAAACTAGCTAATTCCCAAAAGAGAGCCAAGAAATTTAATATAGGAGATTCTGTTATGGTTAAGAAGCTACTTGTATGCACAGCTAGACCCTTTAGAATGTTAAAGAAAGTGGAACCCAATACCTATGTGCTTGACCTGTCCCTAGATTTAGGCATTAGCTCTACCTTCAATATCGCAAACTTGGTTGAGTGTAGGGAACTGGCAGTGATTCATAGTGAGGTTTTGGACATACTCCATCCTTTGAGAGCGAACCTGATGGGGGAAATAACGCACCCTCTGATACAAGAAAATGATGGGGAAAAAAAGGGCAAGCAAGGATGATGCAAATATGATTATATTTTTTTTCAGGGTTTTATCTTTGGTTCCCGATTGCAAGCAAAGAGAACCTAGGAAAACTGAAAGAAAAGAAATCTATGCTAGCAGATCAATCCCTAAATAATGATAGACCAGGACCCCAAGATTAAGGAACCCCGGGATTAGGACTAGCTCGATATAATCAATACCTACCTAGGAGATAGGGATGCAAACCTTTCAACACTCTGATGCTCTTGGTGTAGAGATCGCTCAACCTTGATGGATGTGACCTGGATGTCTGAGCTGTTGAACCCACGGATAGGCTGGCTTTCGATCGGGTGGTCACAGTGGCAAAGCAAACCTTCTCCGATGGTCGTGGCACCAAGGGGACCTGTAGGCAAACAAAGAGGATTAGTTTTTTTTTTTTTCTTTTTCCTTTTAGATGATGGAAAGGTGGAAAGAAAAACAAAGGAAAGGGTTGAGGAGATGGGGTTCGGATGATGGTGTCGGTGGAGATTACTTGGGGCCTCGCACCCCGCGACATCCCGGAAGGACGAAGGAATGTGGTCTCTCACCACGCGACGCCCTCAGGCGAAGGAATGTGGCCTCTCACCACGTGACGCCCTCAGGCAAAGGAATGTGGCCTCTCACCACGCGACGTCCCGGAGGATGAAGGAAGCTCTCACTCAACCTAGCCTAAGAGACAAGGATTGAAGAAGAGGATAGAACACACAAGCTTTCTTTCATTAATCATCAATTCTCTGCAACAGAGATTGGGTCCCCTTTTATAGACACCCTAGAGTACATTTAAATTTCAAATGAAAAAACCATTCAAATTTTGAACCCAAAATACAATCCAAATAAAAGTGGCGCCCAAAGCTTTGGAGGGAGTTCTTCAAGGCCGACCAAGAGGGGAGAATAATGGCATGGCAAGATACAAAGCTTGGGGAGGGGAGTTTGTCCTTTTGACTTCCTTATTTGCTTGCTCAGTTTGGTAGAAAACTTGAAGTAGGGCAAGCTTAGAGGGATGTGTCCCCTTTGGAGTCTTCTTCCATACCTAGATGGAGTGATTCATGGCCGACCAAGGAAGAAGAAGATTGGGTATGGCTTGATGCTTGGCTTGAAGAGGGGGCTTGATGCTTGGCCTTCCTTCCTTGTGTGCATAGTTTTGGAAAGAAGCTTGGATGGAGGCAAGCTTGGTGGAATGTGTCCTCCAAAATTTCTTCTAGGCTTGATCCTTGGCCGACCAAGGGAGAAGAAGATTGGGCGTTGCACATTTGATGGCTTGGCATGGGGAGTGTGCTCCTTGGTCTTCCTTTCTTGCATGAATATTTTAGGAAGAGGACTTGATTGGAGGGCTTGCTTTGTGGCTTGAATCTTCAACAACTCAAATATGATGGCTCATGGCATGATTGGGGAGGGGTAATGGAGGCGTGTGGAATGCTTATGGGGTGCCTCCTTGCTTCCATTCTTGGGTGCACAAGTGGCATTGATATGGTGCCATGCAGCTGATGAAGTGGCAGTGTCAAGTCAAAGCTTGGTCCACTAAAATGGGCTTGACCCAAAGGACAAGTTTTCTCTCATTGGGTTGGGACCCAAAGTTCAGGCAGACCCAGACTTTGATTAAAATAAATTACAGGACTCGAGTTGACCTAATCTTGACCCAATTGGTCGAGGTACAAGATTTAGACTTGGTTCAAAGCAAAGATAATTACAAAATTAAAGGCTTGAAGCCTTATTACAGGACTCAATGGGTAGAACCCTAATTAGAGATCCCCTGAAGGTTGAAGGGTTCAAGTCAAACCCTGATGCCCACATCAATTCTCCTGGGATGGGAGAAACTCGATCCTGTCGAGTGGAGGTTGATTTAGCTTTGGTACTTCTTTAGTGGGTTGATGCATGGCCGGTCCTCCTGGGTGATCCACGAATCATCAGATTTGGGTCGGCCTTGCTAACGGACCAAGAAATCTGAAAGCCGTTGTCCTGGGCTGCGGTAGCTCGACCATCCAGGACACGCTCGATCCGTACTCCTTACTCAGGTCAAATTGGAAGTGGACACTCGGGTCTGGTTTTCTCTCCAAAAAGGATTAGGCTCAAATCACTCGCTAGGTGGTTTGCTGGTTCCCTATACTCAACTAGGTGCAAGATATTGAGAGTCGAGCTAATGTCTCAAATCAGGGTATTAGGGTCACTCTCCTATCACTCTAAGGGACCAATTCAGCGAGCATAAAAACTTCTTTATTATTTTAGAATCCCCAATTCTCTACTTAGCTTGCTTTCGGGGACGACCAATGCAATGCAAGTGATCATGCATATTCTGAGACTTAACTAGACACAAAAGTAATCTAAACTAGGTATTCCTAGTAAGAGGAATTTATTGGGGTCCTAGGGCCTAAACCTACTAGACCATTGGTTCTCTAGGCTTGACCCTAGTCTGAAAGATACAAGAAAATTCATAGTGGGTCACTAACAAATGCCATAAGGTGTGCCAGAAGTAGATGGCAAAAGTGGTGGGCTCTACGGAGTTATGCATTTTGGTGATTTCAACAAAAAGTAACCCCATGGCTCTAGAAATGTGAGAAGGCCAAGGGTAGAAAATAAGGAGGAGACTCAAGGACTGGTTCAAGGTTTAGGCTACTGACCTTAATGTATGAATGAAGGTCTAAAGGTGTGCTCATCTTAACCTCATGGTCAGTACTAGGAGGATCGATAGGTGCAAGTCCTTGGGTAGGCGGGATGCTCCTAGATAGTGGAGGGCTTTCGGGAAGGTCTTCAAAACATTCATCTTGAGAATTTTTACCTTCATCTACTTCGTTTGATCCTGGCTTGGTCAGTTCTGCTTCAAGGTCTATAGTGGATTCAGGATCATTATCATTTGGGTCCTTGCTAAGTTCTGGGGTATCCTTAATGATTCAATCAGGTGGGAGCTGATCAATTAAATTATCAAGCGATACCTCCTCACATTCTTCTTCTTTTTCTTCATATTCATTAATCAAGCTTATGTCAGGCTCATATATGAATTCCTCAAACTCACAGAAGGGTTCTAATCTTTTCTTCTTTGATTCCTCAATGGGTTTGGGTTCAGTTTCAATCAGTTCATCTATAGGGTAGGGGCGGTTCACTGACTGGCAAGATGCTCAGGTTTATGACACCTATAGTTGTTATCTTGGAGATTGGGTCTCCTCTGGACTTCAATAGCCTTACCCTTGTCCTCTCTACTGTATTGGTGTCGATTTAGACTGGGACGACTAGGACTGGGTTGGGCTAGGCTTGGTCGATTGGGGTCAGATCGGTTCGGGCTTGGTCGACTAGGGTAAGCCTGGCTATAACCTTGGGTGGATCCGGGGATGTGGCTTTGGTTCATAAAAGGCTCGGGTCTTCTGTAGGCGGGAGCTCTCTGGAAACGCTCACGGAGCCTAGCGGCTTCCTCTATGGGACCTAGTCTGGCCTCTACTTGATCACATCTATCATCTAACTGGGTGATTAACTGAGTTATGGCTCGAGTCAGGGATTCGTTCATGGCTGCAAGCTCAACACGAAGTTGGTCCATGTCTTCGATAGGGGTTGGAGATGGTGGGTGAAAAAGGGCTCCTGATCTAGTGCACATGCAAACACACAAAATGGTACTACGGTGTGCTAGACCTAGGAGATCTCACCAAATGAAAAGTCAAGAAGACGAACCTGGTAGTAGTAACTTGGCACCTGGCCAGGTAAGCGTAAGGTTAGTGGAGGTTCCTCTTTGCTTGCCTAGACACCAATCTTGCAATTGGCCAGGTAAGCGAACCAACACACTTCCCTTCAGGATCTAGTCCCTGACCGCTTGCCTAGACACCAGCTACACAAGCACACACTTCCAAGCAATCTAGCTTGGCCCAACACTTGGGTTGACCCGACTTCGTGGGTGTCCCTAGCTCACTAGAGCAGATTAACGTCTAATTGATTTTAGTTAATGGCTAGGGTTCGAAATGCCGGGTGGTGGTTTTTGGGCTAGGGACAGGTTATGAACTCCTGACCCTATGTTAACTTGTCACCCTTAGGTGTATTATGAACAATGTATGCACACAAATGTCTAAGAAAATGATTAATTTTCTTTTTTTTGTTTTTATATTTTTGTGTCTTTCATATGTATGGATGCTAAGCAAAATGTAAAAATCTAAACATGAACTAAATACATGAACTAACTAAATGAGACAAGAAAGAGATGCTTGCTAAAACTGCAGGCCTGAGATTTTCTAAGGTGGTATTTTGGCTTGTAGAATTTCTATAGGCTGAAATAAAATCTGATAAAAGAGTACAAAAATCCTCTAAATGCAGTAGATCCAGAAAAAGAAAAATCAAATAAAACAGAGATTCCTACAAAGAGAAAAAATTAAAATAGCAGACTATATATGGGCTGGACAGAATGCAGAAATCTAAATGCAAGAGCACTAGTCCTAGCCTAGGCTCTGATACCAAAAAATGATGGGGGAAATAACGCACGCTCTGGTACTAGAAAATGATGGGGAAAAAAAGAGCAAGCAAGGATGATGCAAATATGATTATATTTTTTTTTAGGGTTTTATCTTTGGTTCCCGATTGCAAGCAAAGAGAACCTAGGAAAACTGAAAGAAAAGAAATCTACACTAGTAGATCAATCCCTAAATAATGATAGACCAGGACCCCAAGATTAAGGAACCCCGGGATTAGGACTAGCTCGATACAATCAATACCTACCTAGGAGATAGGGATGCAAACCTTTCAACACTCTGATGCTCTTGGTGCAGAGATCACTCAACCTTGATGGATGCAACCTGGATGTCCGAGCTGTCGAACCCGCGGATAGGCTGGCTTTCGATCGGGTGGTCACAGTGGCAAAGCAAACCTTCTTGATGGTCGTGGCACCAAGGGGACCTGTAGGCAAACAAAGAGGATTAGTTTTTTTCTTTTTCTTTTTCCTTTTAGATGATGGAAAGGTGGAAAGAAAAACAAAGGAAAGGGTTGAGGAGATGGGGTTTGGGTGATGGTGTCGGTGGAGATAACTTGGGGCCTCGCACCCCGCGATGTCCCGGAAGGACGAAGGAATGTGGTCTCTCACCACGCGACGCCCTCAGGCGAAGGAATGTGGCCTCTCACCATGCGATGCCCTCAGGTGAAGGAATGTGGCCTCTCACCATGCGACGTCCCGGAGGATGAAAGAAGCTCTCACTCAACCTAGCCTAAGAGACAAGGATTGAAGAAGAGGATAGAACACACAAGCTTTCTATTATTAATCATCAATTCTCTACAAGGAGAGATTGGGTCCCCTTTTATAGACATGCTAGAGTACATACAAATTTCAAACGAAAAGACCATTCAAATTTTGAACCCAAAATACAATCCAAATAAAAGTGGCACCCAAAGCTTTGGAGGGAGTTCTTCAAGGCCGACCAAGAGGGGAGAATAATGGCATGGCAAGATACAAGGCTTGGGGAGGGGAGTTTGTCCTTTTGACTTCCTTATTTGCTTGCTCAGTTTGGTAGAAAACTTGAAGTAGGGCAAGCTTGGAGGGATGTGTCCCCTTTGGAGTCTTCTTCCATACCTAGATGGAGTGATTCATGGCCGACCAAGGGAGAAGAAGATTGGGTATGGCTTGATGCTTGGCTTGAAGAGGGGGCTTGATGCTTGGCCTTCCTTCCTTGTGTGCATAGTTTTGGAAAGAAGCTTGGATGGAGGCAAGCTTGGTGGAATGTGTCCTCCAAAATTTCTTCTAGGCTTGATCCTTGGCCGACCAAGGGAGAAGAAGATTGGGCGTTGCACATTTGATGGCTTGGCATGGGGAGTGTGCTCCTTGGTCTTCCTTTCTTGCATGAATATTTTAGGAAGAGGACTTGATTGGAGGGCTTGCTTTGTGGCTTGAATCTTCAACAACCCAAATATATGATGGCTCATGGCATGATATGGGGAGGGGATAATGGAGGCATGTGGAATGCTTATGGGGTGCCTCCTTGCTTCCATTCTTGGGTGCACAGGTGGCATTGATGTGGCGCCATGTAGCTGATGAAGTGGCAGTGTCAAGTCAAAGCTTGGTCCACTAAAATGGGCTTGACCCAAAGGACAAGTTTTCTCTCATTGGGTTGGGACCTGAAGTTCAGGCAGACCCAGACTTAGATTAAAATAAATTACAAGACTCGAGTTGACCTAATCTTGACCCAATTGGTCGAGGTACAAGATTTAGACCTGGCTCAAAGCAAAGATAATTACAAAATTAAAGGCTTGAAGCCTTATTACAGGACTCAATGGGTAGAACCCTAATTAGAGATCCCCCGAAGGTTGAAGGGCTCAAGTCAAACCCTGATGCCCACATTAGAACCTAACCCAAAGTGTCAACCTATAAATTGGCCTGAGAGAAGATAATAGATCGAGAATATCGTAGATGATCAAGCTATCACGACCCAGGGCTACGGCTATCAACACTAGCTGGTCCGTTGGCAAGGTCAAACAGAATCCGATGATTCATGGAATACTCGAGAGGAGTTGCAGCGCCTCGACCCAGACCTCCTTAAGAGATACCAGAGCCAGAGTGACCCTTACTCGATGGAGTCGAGTTCCTCCCACCCCGGGAGAATTGATGAGGACATTAGGTCAACCTTAGTTCACTATGGATCTTTGAGTTTTGAGTCCCTTAGCCATGATTCTAATTTTATCTTTGAATCTAATAATCAAGTCCTATTAACCCTTTGAGTCTTGTAAGTAGGGCTTAAGTCAATTGAGTCACTTGAAGTCTTGTAATTAGGGTTTTGATTAGTTAAGCCTGATTGTGCCCATCGAGTCCTATATTTGGGCCTTAAGTTTTGTTTTTAGGCCTTGTTACACTTATGTCTTGTATTTAGAATCGACTCATACAATTAGGATTTATAAGTCAAGTTTTGGGATATGTTCAGTTCAGTTGAGCCAATTTTGAGTCCTATGAGTCCTGTAAGTATAAGTCATGTTTTATACAAGAGGAGGAGAACCAGCCTCAAAGTAGAAGCCCACGAAGTCTCTCCTATTGGACCCATAAGTGATTTTGATGATAACCAAATATTGGAGCATGGACATTTATTTCTAACAACTCTTCAACTGGTTTACAAGTTTTTGTAGGATGATTTAATTGTTCAAATTTTAACTCCTATATCTTTAATTCTTGTTTTGAGTTGTGTTGTAATCTTATCTTGTAAAGAAGAACCCAATAAAAAAAGTTAAGAAAAATCTATAAAAGGGGTTACCTCTACGTGTGTGTAACTTAGAATTACTTTGAGTTGGTGTGTATAAAAAATATAAAAATGTTGGTGAGAGTTTTTCTTTAAGTTCAATTGTAAAAATCCTAAAAAAGTAACTCGAGCTGACCCTGCATGTTGAAGAGCCGACTCCACGTCATGGCACACAACAAGGATTCTGGTATGCAGCAATCCGAGTCGACTCGAAGGTAACCGAGCCGACTCTAGTGAATCCAAGTCAATTGGAAAATGTCTGAGCCGACTCTTCCAGAGTCTAGTTTTTGAAGATCTCTGAGAATAGCCAGGAGAGCTGACCCGAATCTCAAAGAGTTGACTCTACCAGACCTAATTTTGAAGACCTAAGAAAGCGAGCCAACCCGAACTACATCGAGCCAACTCTTCCAGAGTGATGATTTCAGAACTTGAGAAGAAGAGCCAACCAAAGATCAAAATAGCCAACTCCTCGAGTTCAAGATTTTCAAAGATATAAGTTCGAGCCAACCCGAGCTATCAAGAGTCGACTCATCCAAAGTGAAGTTTTGCACCCTATGACATTGAGCTGGCTACACTGAAAATTTAGTGACTCGACCTATCGACTCGAAGGATCCGAGCCGACTCGAAGGATCCGAGCCAACTCAAAGGAATCCGAATCGACTCGAATATTGCTTTCAATATATAATGGCTAGTTCCAGAATTTCTTTTGAATGGTCAAAAAGTGCTCCAATGGTCTACAACATCTCAAACTGCCTTGGAGTGATGGAAGACCTTATATTTGAAGAATTTGAACCTTCTTGAAAAAATAATTAGAGAGTTCTTCAAACTTTTGAAGCTACATTGAATATCCTACCTACCAACAAGCAAAAGAGCACAAGAGCATTCAAGTCAATCTTCAAGTCTTCACCAACTCTAATTTGAAGCTTGAAGCAATTTGGGAAGAAGCCATTAAAGCCATTAAAGATCATTCAAGTGCATTCAAGTTGACTTCTAACAAGCTGCACCAGCAACTATCTGATAAATTGAGTTTATCATTTATTGTTGCATTTATTTCAATTCATTTCTTGAATTATTTGGGTTATTGGTGAGCCTGGTTGAAAAACCAAATAGGTTCTTGGTGAGCCTTTGATAAAAACCAAATGTTGGGTTCTTGGTGATCCTGGTAAAACCAAGTTAGGTTATTGGTGATCCTGTGAAAACCAAGTTAGGTTTCTTTGGTGATCCTGTTCAAAACCAAAGGATGTTGGGTTTTCTTTGGTGATCCCGTTAAAACCAAAGTGTAGAGATTTTGGACTGTGATCCTGTAAAACAACCTTACTATATTCGGGTGTGAATATAGTTGAAATCCCAAGTGGTATCTTGGGTAGTGGACGTAGGAGCTGGGTTGCTCCGAACCACTATAAATCTTTTGTGTTTGTGTCGTGCTTTCTTGAATTCATTTAGCTTCTGCAATTCTTTATTTTGTTACAGCACCTAACACTTTAAAAGGGGTTTTAATTGCACATTATCTGCTTTAAATTTTTAAATTTCAATTCACCCCCCTCTTGGGTAGCCACCTGGGCAACATCTCCACTTGAAGATTCTAGGCATATTCTTCTTTCAGGCACCCCAGCCCAGAAGTCTAATTTCAAAAGAAGCCCATGGCACCCTAGGTGTATTCCAGTCCAACTTCAAATGGGTGCCCTGGAGTTTCAAACCCACTAGGGGACAAGTACGAATCTCATGCATCAACCATGGACCAAGCCCATGCACCAACCATGGAGGCCGCCCAAGCCTTGCATCAAGCCCATGCACCCAAAGCCTAATTGGAGGATGCCCTTGCTGCCCTAATGTTCAAGCCCAAGTCCATTTAGGCATCCAAGCCCAAGAAGGAGCTTTTGACCAAGTCAAAGACGGAGAGAAGACCAATTCTAACAAGGAGATCCTATTTTATTTCTACTCAAATTGTGTACTCCTAGTTCTAGGACACTTTGTAATCCTTTTCCATATCAAATCTTGTATTCCTATCCTAACTATGAGAGGGCAAGGGAACATCTATAAATACCCCACCCTTCCACCCTCTTGTAACTCTAATGATCAATTGTTATGAATTTCTCTTGAGTCTTCTTCAAAATTCTGAGTGAATTTCTGTGTGATTAAGGGTATTTGTGTGATCCCTCCAGTATCTGTTGATCCTAGCGCCCTACCTCCAGTCCGCCAGCCTTCTTCACCTCTTGGCCACCATCTTCGAACCTCTTCCCCTTCTTCTTCTTTCAGTGATCTAACCCTTTTCTTCCTTGCTTTTTAACCCATGATTGGTATTTGTAGGTCCCTCAAAGTTCACAAATCCAAGGATTCCGATTGTCCAGCTTTCGGGTCACCGGATTGAAAGCCACGAATCTGCAAGATTGGAAGCTTTATTTTCTAGGCCGCATCCGAGAGTGTAAAGCGAACTCTTCATGGATCAATCTTCAAATCTCTACTAGGTACACCCCCTAGACTCCTTTGGTAGTGGTATTGCAGAAGAGCTAGTCCTAACCAAGGCTTTTTAGCCTTGGCGATCCTGTTTCTTCACTTTTAGGGTTTATTTCTGCATGCCTGTGCTTCGGATTTTCTATAGAATTCTCTACTTAATATCTTGGCTTGAAATTCAGGATACAAACTCATAACTTAATACCTAATAATAGAAAAATAATTGGCATGCATAAATTATCCTGCATCATCATACCAGCCTATGATCTTTTTAAGAGGGGCCGCTGCATGGGATAACCCACCCTTGAGAGGCCCATTGGGTGAATGGAAAATGGCTGCAGCATGGTCCGACCAACCGGGAGAGCTGTTCTCAATCTCGAACCACTATGCACCTTCGTACCAGTGGCAGCAGCGTGGCCAAGAACTTAGGTGAGAGTTCCTCCACTTTGACCTTTTTCAACCTTGACATTTTTCATCGAGGGGTCGATAGATGAGGCCATCTACCATCGAGCAGAGAAGCACCTTGAAGAGCATGAGGACAAACTAGCAGATCTGGCCTACTGATGCATAGAAGTTCAGGGATCCCCTAGCGAGCCCGTGGGTTATGATACCTGTTCTCCCTTCTCCCAGAGAATCAAAGAGAAATCGATCCCCAGCTGGTTCCGCATGCCGCAGGTCAACCCCTATGAAGGGACGACCACCCCCTAGACCACTTGGAAAGCTACAAGGCCCTTATGAGAATCCATGGGGCTATCGATGCTCTCCTCTATATCACCTTTGTTGACCCCATAAGTGATTTTGATGATAACCAAACATTGGAGCATGTATATTTATTTCTGACAACTCTTCAAGTGTTTGACAAGTTTTTGTAGGATGGATTAAATGTTCAAACTTCAACTCCTACACCTCTATTTTCTTGTTTGAGTTGTGTTGTAATGTGTTTTTGTAAAGAAGAACCCAATGAGAAAGCTAAGAAAAAAATATGTGAAAAAGGGTTACTTCTATGTATGTGTGCCTTGAAATTAGTTTTGAGTTGGTATGCTTGAAAATGTAAAGAGTTGGTAAGAGTTTTTCTTTAAGTTCAAGTATAAAAATCTTGAAAAAGATACTCGAGCCGACACAACTTATTGAAGAGCCGACTCCGCTTACTGGCATGCAGCAAGGATTCTGGAACGTAGGAATCCGAGCTGACTCGAAGATAACCGAGTTGACTCTAATGAATCTGAGTTGACTGGAATCAATCCGAGCTGACTCTTTCAGAGTCCAATTTCTGAAGATTTCTATGAATAGCCAGGCGAGCCGACCCGAACCAGAAAGAGATGACTCAACCAGACCTAATTATGAAAGCGTGAGAAAGCGAGCCAACTCGAACTGCATCGAGGTGACTCTTCCAGAGTGAGGATTTCCGAACCTAAGAAGAAGAGCCGACCCAAGCTGATAAGAGCTGACTTCTCGAGTTCAAGTTTTTCAAAGAAAGAAGTTCGAGCCGACCCGAGCTATCAAGCGCCGACTCGTCCAGAGTGATGTTTTATGCCATGAGACAAAGAGTCGACTGCAATGAAGATTTGGCAACTCGACCTATCGACTCGAAGGATCCAAGCTGACTCAAAGGAATCCGAGCCGACTCGAACGTCGTTTCCAGGTATCTAACGGCTAGTTCTAGAATTTATTTTTGAATGCTTAAAGGTGCTCCAACAGTCACAAGTCACATCCCAACAGTCAAAAACATCTCTAACAACCTTGGAGTGATGGAAGACCTGATATTTGAAGGATTTGAATTTCCTTAAAGATAAGAAGAAGAGAGAGTTCTTAAAAATGAAGAGAGCTTCATTGAATATCCTACCAACGAATAACAAAAGAGCACAAGAGCATTCAAGCTAGACTTCAAGACTTCACCAACTCTGATTAGAAGTTTGAAGCAATTTTGGGAAGAAGCCACTGAAGCAATTAAAGCTTATTCAAGTGCATTCAAGTGGACTTCCGTCAAACTACATCGGTAACTATCCGACAAATTGAGTTTGTCATTTTTGTTGCATTTCTTTCAATTCATTTTTGAATTATTGGTTTATTGGTGAGCCCGGTTGAAAAACCAAATAGGTTCTTGGTGAGCATTAATAAAAACCAAGTGTTGGGTTTTTAGTGATCTTGGTAAAACCAAGTTAGGTTTCTTTGGTGAGCTTGTTAAAACCAAAGGATGTTGGGTTTTGTTTGGTGATCCCGTAAAACCAAAGTATAGAGGTTTTAGATTGTGATCCTGTAAAACAATCCTACTATATTCGGGTATGAATATAATGGAAATCCCAAGTGGTATCTTGGGTAGTGGACGTAGGAGCTGGGTTGCTCCGAACCACTATAAATTTGGTATGTTTGTGTTGTACTTCTTTACTTCTTTTTAGCTTCTACAATTTATAACTGTCACAACACCTAACACCTTTTAAGGGATTTTAATTACACATTACTTGCTTTAAATTTTTAAATTTCTAATTCACCCCCCTCTTGGGTAGCCACCTGGGCAACAACTGGTATCAAAATAGTGTCTTTGATTATACTAGAGTAAAGATTGATGGCTCATCCCATGAGCACATCTCTGGCAGAAGGCCAGTCAACTAATAGACTTCCACTATTCACAGGCATGAATTAAGTATATTGGAAAGCATGAATGAAAATCTATATTCAAGCTGTTGATTTTCAATTATGGAAGGTCATTTTTAAAGGGTCAAGTATCTCCATGATCAAAGTTGATGGTGTGGATGTCCCTAAGCTTGAAGAGGACTGGGATGAACATGACATGAAATTAATGAAATTGAATGCCAAAGCAATGAACTTGCTTTACTGTGCTTTGGATTCAAACAAGTTAAATCAAATTTCCATTTGCTCTTCAGCGAAGGAAATTTGGGATAAACTTGAAGTGACCCATGAAGAAACTTCACAAGTGAAAATTTCAAAAATAAGTCTTTTAGTGTGCACAATTATGAATTCTTTAAGATGGAGCCTAATGAAAGTATTTCTGCCATGTATACTAGATTTATAGATATTATTAACGGTTTGAAGAGTCGTAGCAGGAGGGTATACTCTAATGCTGATTTGGTACAGTAAATTTTGAGATCACTTCATAAAAAATGGGACCCTAAAGTCACTACCATCCAGGAAGCTAAAGATTTGAACATTCTATCAATGGATGAATTAATGAGATCTCACATCACTCACGAATTAGCCATGCAGCATAGAACGGATGATGATCAAAAAAAGAAGAAAACAATTGCATTCAAGGCTGCATTAGAATCAAAGGATAATGAAAAAATGGAAGATGACTCCTCCTCCTCTAAAGATGATTTTGAAGATGAAGACTTTGCAATGGTCGTGAGGAGATTTAGAAAGTTTATGGGAAAGAAGAAAGGTAGATATAACAGAAAATTCCATAAGCGAGGAGAGCATTCAAAAGAAAAGGATAAGGACAAAGAAAAGGATAAAGAACAAGTCCCCACATGCTATGAATATAAGAAATTGGGGCACATTCGTCCGGACTGTCCACAACTAAGGAAATTTTTTAAAATAAAAAAGAAGAAAGTGATGGTTGCCACGTGGAGCGACAGTGAATACTCCACTTCGAATGAAGAAGAAGAGACCACGAAAATAGCTAACCTATGTCTAATGGGTCTCGAGGATGAGGTAAATTCTCCCGATACATAAATGGAATTTACATTTGATGAGTTAAATTCTGTATTTCATGATCTTTTATCTGAATTTAAAAAATCAGGAGTAAAGATTAGATCATTAAAGCATATCAATGATTCTTTACTCAAAGAAAGAGAAGAGATTTCAGAAAAGAATTCTTTATTGCAAAAACAACTTCATATCTTTTCTGAAAAATGTAATGTGTTGAAAACTGAAAACAATGAGCTTCATGACAAAAATAATATTCTGTTGAAAGAAAACAATGAGCTGAAAAAGGAGGTTGAAAAACTCAAGCCACTTGTTGAAAAATTAACTTTATCTTCTAACAAGCTTGAGTTGATTCTTAAAGATCAAAGAATTTCTGGTAATAAAGCTGGAATAGGTTTTAATGCTTCAAATTCAAATTATATTTCAGCTACTATATTTATGAAACAAAAGGATTTTGTTCCCAAACTTACTCTATATAAAACTTTTGTTATAAAAGGTTCTACTTCCATTTCAAAACCTGTTGTATATGTTCCTAAGAATTCAAATACAAAACTTGCTATCTCTATAGTTCATGCATCTAGAATTTCAAAGTATAGATCATTTCAAAATTCTAGAATTAGATGTTTTGTTTGCAAGGATAATACATAAAGCTTCCAATTACAATATTATTAGAAATGTCCAAAACATATCAAGAAAAACTTAGATTCCTAAAGGAACCACCTCTGTTAACCTGAAAGGATCCAAGTTAGCTTGGGTACCTAAAATAACTCCTTGACTTTCTTGTAGTAGATAATGTCTTCAGCCCAGAAAATGAAGAAAAGATGGTATCTTGATAGTGGTTGTTCAAGGCATATGATGGGTGATAAGGATCAGTTCATCACCCTGGAAATGAAAGAAGGAGGTATGGTTACTTTTGGAGATAATGGCAAAATAAAAATAATCGGAATTGGTAAGATCAAAATAACCCCCTGTACTTTTATTGAAAATGTATTGCTAGTAGATAAATTGAAGCATAATTTAGTATTAGTCAATTGTGTGATAAAGGCTTGAAAGTTATCTTTGAATCATCTATGTGTGTAGTAACAAACTCTCTTGATACTAGCAGTAAATTCATTGGATATAGACTTGGAAATATTTATATGGTAGATCTAAATGATCTCGCCATGATAAGTAGTTCCAGTTTAGTTGCAATGAATGCTAAGACCAAGGAGGAGTCTTATTTATTATGGCATAGAAAATTAGGTCATGCTAGCAAGCATACTATTGCCAAGTTAATTTTCAAAAATCTTGTTAAAGGCATGCCTAAGTTTAAAGTTGATTTTGATCATGTGTGTGATGCATGCCAAATGGGTAAACAAACTAGGGGGAGGCTTAAATCAAAAAATATGATTTCAACAACCAGACCTTTAAAACTACTTCACATGGGTGATAAGATCAGTTCATCACCCTGGAAATGAAAGAAGGAGGTATGGTTACTTTTGGAGATAATGGCAAAAGAAAAATAATCGAAATTGGTAAGATCAAAATAACCCCCTATACTTTTATTGAAAATGTATTGCTAGTAGATAAATTGAAGCATAATTTAGTATTAGTCAATTGTGTGATAAAGGCTTGAAAGTTATCTTTGAATCATCTATGTGTGTAGTAACAAACTCTCTTGATACTAGCAGTAAATTCATTGGATATAGACTTGGAAATATTTATGTGGTAGATCTAAATGATCTCGCCATGATAAGTAGTTCCAGTTTAGTTGCAATGAATGCTAAGACCAAGGAGTCTTATTTATTATGGCATAGAAGATTAGGTCATGCTAGCAAGCATACTATTACCAAGTTAATTTTCAAAAATCTTGTTAAAGGCATGCCTAAGTTTAAAGTTGATTTTGATCATGTGTGTGATGCATGCCAAATGGGTAAACAAACTAGGGGGAGGCTTAAATCAAAAAATATGATTTCAACAACCAGACCTTTAAAACTACTTCACATGGGTGATAAGGATCAGTTCATCACCCTGGAAATGAAAGAAGGAGGTATGGTTACTTTTGAAGATAATGGCAAAAGAAAAATAATCGGAATTGGTAAGATCAAAATAACCCCCTGTACTTTTATTGAAAATGTATTGCTAGTAGATAAATTGAAGCATAATTTAGTATTAGTCAATTGTGTGATAAAGGCTTGAAAGTTATCTTTGAATTTTCTATGTGTGTAGTAACAAACTCTCTTGATACTAGCAGTAAATTCATTGGATATAGACTTGGAAATATTTATGTGGTAGATCTAAATGATCTCGCCATGATAAGTAGTTCCAGTTTAGTTGCAATGAATGCTAAGACCAAGGAGTTTTATTTATTATGGCATAGAAGATTAGGTCATGCTAGCAAGCATACTATTGTCAAGTTAATTTTCAAAAATCTTGTTAAAGCGCCTAAGTTTAAAGTTGATTTTGATCATGTGTGTGATGCATACCAAATGGGTAAACAAACTAGGGGGAGGCTTAAATCAAAAAATATGATTTCAACAACCAGTCCTTTAAAACTACTTCACATGGACTTATTTGGATCAACTAGGACCACAAGCCTAAGGTATGAAATATGCTCTTATGATTGTAGATGATTTTTCTCGATTTACATATATTTTGTTTATTACGCACAAAGATAAAACATTCAAAATGTTTTAAAAATTTCACAAAAAGGTTTCAAATCAGAAAAATCTTTCAATAATTTTAATTAGAAGTGATCATGACACTGAATTTGAAAATCAGTTTTTCGATGATTATTGCACTGAAAATGGCATTGATCATAACTTTTCCTCTCCTAGAACACCACAACAAAATGGTGTTGTAGAGAGGAAAAATAGGACTTTGGAAGAGATGGCCCGAACAATATTGTATGAAGGTAATCTTCCAAGGTACTTTTGGGCAGAAGCAGTGAACACTGCTTGTTATATTTTAAACCGTATTTTGATCCATCCTATTTTTAAGAAAACCCCATATAAGCTTTGGAATGAAAATAAACCCAATATCAATTATTTTCATGTGTTTGGATGCAAATACTTTGTGCTTAATAATGGCAAGGATAATTTAGAAAAATTTGATGCCAAATCTGATGAAGCTATTTTCCTTGGTTATTTACTACATAGCAAAGCATATAGAGTTTTTAATAAAAGACTCTTACTGTTGAAGAGTCAATGCATGTTATATTTGATGAAACTAACCCATCACTATCTAGAAAAGATGAGTGTACTGACAAATATGCAGGTACCATTCAAAAGGAGATGGAAGACATGAGTATTCAAGAAAGATCAATTTAAGAAGGAGAAGCGGTAAGTAAGGATCATTCCGATCTACCAACTGAATGGAGGTACACTACTTCCTATCCTAAAGAATTAATTATCGGTGATCCTTCTCAAGGCATTAGGACTAGGTCTGCACATAGGACTGCACATGATTACCTAGCCTTTGTTTCTCAAATAGAGCCTCATACTTTAGAAGAAGTAGAAAATGACCCAAACTGGATGTTAGCCATGCATGAAGAACTAAACCAGTTTGAAAGAAATAAGGTTTAGACACTAGTTGATAGACCTAAAGACCATCCAATTATAGGAATCAAATGGGTCTATAGGAACAAACTAGATGAACAAGGAAATGTAATTAGCAATAAAGCTAGATTAGTAGCTAAGGGATATAGTCAAGAAGAAGGTTTAGATTTTGATAAAACCTATGCACCCGTAGCAAGACTAGAAGCCATTAGATAGTATCTTGCATTTACTTGCTACATAAATTTTAAACTTTTTCAAATGGATGTGAAAAGTGCATTTTTAAATGGTTTTATCACTGAACAAGTTTTTGTAGAACAACCACAGGATTTTGAAAATCATTCTTTTCCAAACTATGTATTTAAACTCAATAAAGCTTTGTATGGTTTGAAACAAGCCCCTAGAGCCTGGTACGATAGAATTAGCACTTTCTTGATTGAAAATGATTTTTCAAGAAGAAATGTTGATAAAACTCTTTTCATTAAAAAAAAGATAATGATATATTAGTTGTACAAATTTATGTTGATGATATTATCTTTGGTGCAACTAATGAAAGTTTTTGTGAAGAATTTGCTAAGCTAATGCATGGAGAATTTGAAATGAGCCTAATGGGTGAACTTAACTACTTCCTTGGACTTCAAGTAAAACAAACAATGGAAGGAATCTTCATCAACCAAGCCAAATACACCAAGAAAATAATCAAGAAGTTTGGTATGGAGACATACAAACAAATGAGCACACCCATGAGCCCATCTTGCAAATTGGACAAAGATGAAAGTGGATCCAATGTTGATCAAATGTTATATAGAGGTATGATTGGATCTTTATTATATTTAATTGTAAGTAGGCCAGATATCTTGTATAGTGTATGTGTATGTGCTAGATTTCAATGTAATCCAAAAGAAAAACATATGCTTGCTGTTAAGAGAAAATTGAGATATTTAAAAGGTACAAGTAATTTAGGTCTATGGTTTTCAAAAGAATCATCTTTAAATTTAATTGGATTTTCTGATGCTGATTATGCTGGCTGTAATGTTGATAGAAAAAGCACTAGTGATACTTGTCAATTTCTAGGGTTGAATTTAATCTCATGGCACTGCAAGAAACAAAACTTGGTAGCATTATCTACTGCTGAGGTAGAGTATGTTGCTGCAGGGAGTTATTGTACACAAGTGTTGTGGATTAAACAACAACTAAAAGATTTTAGTGTTACACAATGCAAAATTCCTATTAAGTGTGATAACACAAGTGCTATAAATCTAACAAAAAATCCTATTCAGCATTCTAGGACTAAGGACATAGAGATTAGAAACCATTTTATTAGAGACCATGTTTTGAATGGTGACATTGAACTAGACTTTATCCCATCTGAAAAATAATTAGCTGACATTTTTACTAAACCACTTAATCAGGATAGATTTGAATTGCTTAGAGGAGAATTAGGGCTTTGTGATCCTATCTAGATTTAGTTAACCTATTTTTTCCTCAAAAATTAAGGAAAAAATTATATAGAAAATCTCCTACAATTATTCATGATTTCTTGAACAACTTTTCTTGAATTTTCAATTGTATCAATGTCAATTTCTGAATCATTTGATTTTATATGGAAAGTTTTCGTTCGAGTCAACTCGAGCAATCTTGCCTCTGGTCGAGCTGGCTCAAATGTCTGAGTTCGCTACCTTATTGCTCTGGTTGAGCCGACTAGGTCCTTGCCTAGCCAACTCGGTGTTCTAACTGTTCTAAGTTCGCTCTGGACGAGCCAACTCGGATGTTTTTAGGGTTGGGCGAGCAGACTCGAAAGTCGAGAAATCGCTATTTAGGTAGTTATGATCTGTCATTTCAAAGTACTTCACTCTTTTACTTTTACTTCTAACTCACTCCATTTCCCTAAAAAACTCTAACAATACCTGCAAAAACCATTCCCTAGAGCCTAAAACTCCTTAATCCTTCTGCAATGGTTTCTCGAAGATCTGCGAAGATGGTTCTTCAGATCGGTGAATCAAGTGCTCACAGTGAAGATGCAAAGGAAAAAGGGGAAAAGAAGAAAAGATCTGCTCCAGCGCTTCAAGACGAAGAAATTCCTTCTCCCGAACAACATGTCTCAATGGTCAACCGGCCTGTCACTTGCGGAAAAAGGATCGACTGTACATTCTTAGAAGAAATGGAAATGAAAATCAGAAATTAGATAGAGACTCAAGGCTGGAAGCACTTTTGTTCTTTGAACATCTTGATGTACCCTTCACTAGTACGGATATTTTATGAAAATATTGTTATCAAAGAATTTCATTTGGAATCCACTGTCAAAGGAATGGAAATAATAGTAGATGAAGAGAAACTGGGTACCTTACTACAAATGCCAATGGACGGTGACACTGAACTTCTTCTACTAGATAAGGAACACATTTTAAAACTAATTTTGGAAAAAGAAGATGTGAGCACAGTCCAGCATGTACAAGCCAATTTACAGTCAAAAGGAAATGAGGCTTCTACACAATATGATCAGCAGGATATTTGTTCCCAGAACTGGCCACTTTGATTGGGTCAGTGAGAAAGACATGAGCTTTATGGGAGGGACACTTGATTGAAGAAAGGCCTCTCAATATTTATTCCCAGAACTGGCCGCTTTGATTGGGTCAGTGAGAAAGACATGAGCTTTATGGGACATTTGATTGAAGAAAGGCCTCTCAATCTTCCTTATATAATGATGATCCAGATGACTGAAGCAACAAGGAAAGTCAAAGCCTGTCTACCCTACGATATGGTCTTCACTCTATTATTTGAAGAAGCTGGGGTTGACTTAACAAATGAAATAGGCAAGCCATTACACCACTTTGATATCAATTCCTTCAATTCAATAAAAAGAATGGGTTACAAATTACAAGAAAGAACATGGATAAAGAAGATGCCTAGTTAGGTTGCTGCTACTTTTTCTGATGATGATGAAGGTGCTGCTGTTGAAGAAAGGACTGAAGGTTCAATGATCACTCCATCTGACCTCAAGAAGTTAATATTTCAGAAGATGGAAACGATCTCCAACTTTTTTACAGATCACATGAATTCTGTAATTGAGGAAATAAGAAAATCAGTTGACATCAGCTTGCAGAAAATGAGAACTGAACAAGAGCTTCACCAGCAGAAAATTGAAAAGGAAATGAAGGACTTCAAGAAAGAAATCAGAAGCATCCTACTGCAATCCCAGAAAGAATCAGTTACTACTGAAGATGCTCCTAAACAGATCATCAAGGAGTCACTTGACACTCCTGTTGCTATTCCTTCATATGATCCACCCAAACCTATTAAGACCAAGAAAGAACCCAAAACCAAAAAGACTAAGACTCTTAGAGCCCCTGTTAGAACTAGATTCAGGGATTTATGGTTTAAACCCTTGAAAACTAAGACCTCTGATAAGGTTATAGAGGTAGGCACTTCTTCTTCAACTGAGGAAGAAGAAGAATAGTTTAATTGGTTAGTCTTTTGGGTGTAGTTTTTTTTTTTTTTAATGTTCTACATGTTATCTTTTACAATTACAATGTACTTTCTTTCGTACCTTGTATGATAATCTTATCAATGAAATGAATGTTTCTTTTGTTTTTATATGATATGGTACAACTGTGATGAAATTTTAATTAGAATTTCAAATTTGAGAATGTGAAATTATCTCAAACAAATATTAAAAACTTTTTCAATCTATTTTAAAACCTGAGCTTTATTTCAAATCACCTTTTTGATTGATTGGCAAAAAGGGAGAGAAATATGAAAAATGTGAGAAATGAAAAATGGGAAAACAAAAAATGGGAGAAATATGAAAAAATATATGAAAAGGAAAATTAGTAAGTATGTTGAGCTTTCTACCAACAATTCTTAAAGTGCATAAAAAGAATGGAAAAGGGGGAGCACAAAAATGATAGTATTGCTTAAATTACTTTAAATTCTAGAGAAAGGGGGAGATTCTCTTAAATGAATTTTTGCTCTGATTGATATTCAATTAATCTCAATGCTCTGATTACTTTTGTCAATTTTTAAGTCTCTGATACTCCATGTTTTGTGAAGCATGAAAAGTTTAGCACTTTGATGACATACAATCATCTCTTGAGCTTTGATATTTTTTTCCTTTCTTATTAGCTCTGATACATGTGAATACTTAACTTTCAAATACATGTAAAGTGTAAAGAATTTTTCATGCCCAGTGTTTTGTCATCATCAAAAAGAGGAAGATTGTTGACCCAATAAGTGATTTTGATGATAACCAAACATTGGAGCATGTATATTTATTTCTGACAACTCTTCAAGTGTTTGACAAGTTTTTGTATGATGGATTAAATGTTCAAACTTCAACTCCTACACCTCTGTTTTCTTGTTTGAGTTGTGTTGTAATGTGTTTTTGTAAAGAAGAACCCAATGAAAAAGCTAAGAAAAAAATTATATGAAAAAGGGTTACTTCTGTGTATGTGTGCCTTGAAATTAGTTTTGAGTTGGTATGCTTGAAAATGTAAAGAGTTGGTAAGAGTTTTTATTGAAGTTCAAGTATAAAAATCCTGAAAAAGATACTCGAGCTGACCAAACTTATTGAAGAGCTGACTTCACTTACTGGCACGCAGTAAAGATTCTAGAATGCAGGAATCTGAGCCGACTCGAAGATAACCGAGCTGAATCTAATGAATCCTAGTCAACTGGAATCAATCTGAGCCGACTCTTCCAGAGTCCAATTTTTGAAGATTTCTGAGAATAGCCAGGTGAGTCGACTCGAACCAGAAAGAGCCGACTTTGCCAAACCTAATTCTGAAAGCCTGAGAAAGCGAGCTGACCTGAACTGCATTAGGCCAACTCTTTTAGAGTGAGGGTTTCCGAACCTGAGAAGAAGAGCTGACCCAAGCTGATAAGAGCCGACTCCTCGAGTTCAAGTTTTTCAAAGAAAGAAGTTTGAGCTGACTCGAGTTATCAAGAGCCGACTCGTCCAGAGTGATGTTTTGCATCCTGAGACAAAGTGCCGACTGCAATAAAGATTTGGCGACTCGACCTATCGACTCGAAGGATCCAAGCTGACTCGAAGGAATCCGAGACGACTTGAATGTCGTTTCTAGGTATCTAACGGCTAGTTCCAGAATTTATTTTTTAATGCTAAAAGGTGCTCCAACGGTCATAATTCATATCCCAATAGTCAAAAATGTCTCTAACTACCTTGGAGTGATGGATGACCTTATATTTGAAGGATTTGAATTTCCTTAAAGATAAGAAGAAGAGAGAGTTCTTAAAAGTGAAGAGAGCTTCGTATTCATCCTACCAACTAACAGCAAAAGAGCACAAGAGCATTCAAGCTAGACTTCAAGACTTCACCAACTCTGATTAGATGTTTGAAGCAACTTTAGGAAGAAGCCACTGAAGTAATTAAAGATTATTCAAGTGCATTCAAGTGGACTTCCATAAACTGCACTAGCAACTATCCGACATATTGAGTTTATCATTTTTGTTGCATTTCTTTCAATTTATTTTTGAATTGTTGGGTTATTGGTGAGCCCGATTGAAAAACCAAATAGGTTCTTGGTGAGTTTTAATAAAAACCAAGTGTTGGGTTCTTGGTGATCCTGGTGAAACCAAGTTAGGTTTTTTTGGTGAGCTTGTTAAAACCAAAGGGTGTTGGATTTTCTTCGGTGATCCCGTAAAACCAAAGTGTAGAGATTTTGGATTGTGATCATGTAAAACAATCCTACTATATTCGGGTGTGAATATAGTGGAAATCCCAAGTGGTATCTTGGGTAGTGGACGTAGGAGCTAGGTTGCTCCGAATCACTATAAATTTGGTGTGTTTGTATTGTGCTTTACTTTTTTTTAGCTTCTGCAATTTATAACTCTGTCACAGCATCTAGCACCTTTTTGAAAGAAATATAGGGTTGCGAGTGCCTACACTAAGCATGCAACAACATAGGGAGCAGGTATGTATTTTAAAATAATTTTAAAATAACAGCGGAAACAACCTACTCCGTATAAGATCTAACATATTCAAGATGCATGTACAGGCAAAAGAAGGCATGAAACAGGCATGTAATATTTATAAACAATTTGATGAACCTAGATCTAGGCAAGCATGAGAATTAAAAACACAAATTTCACCTTATTCTTGATTGGAATAAGTCAGAGATAACTATGGAATAGCAGGAATATTTGGAATAATCTTATTCCGGTCTTCTTCTTCCAGCAACCATTGGAAAGCTTTTTTTTTTTCCTTCTCCAAAAGCAGCAAAGGCCAACCATAAATGGGGAATCTTCTGGTCTCACTTCTAGCAAAAATAGCAAGGTAGTGTCTTGATAGAGCTTGCTTCAAAGAAGAGCCTTTGGATCATTCTCTTCCTCTCTTCCAAGTGCAGCAAACCTGCAACCAAAAATAGAGCAACCAAAACAGCAGCAAGGGAGGTTGATTCGCCTCACAGGTGCTCAAGAGAACACCCTCTAGAGGGAGGACACGCCTGGGCTTCCTCTGATTCGGCTTCTCGCACGATGCTAGTCACCGGAAACTCTTGAAATGGTGAAGGGAGGAAGGGAAAAAACATAACACCTTGTTCTGAAATTGTTTTCTCCAAAACAAAGTTTCTTCCTTCCACCGAATGATCACCTCTAAAATAGGGAATCAAATAAGTTTCACTCCCAATCTCTCAACATATACCCAGGCCAAAAACCTCGATGGAAATGATAGTGGAAGCTTTCTAAAGAAGAACTCTCTGTGAATTTTTTTATTGCCCAGAATTTATCCAGGGAGAACATGGAAAACTGGTGATTTTGGGAGCTGAGGTGACTAGCTGGAAATTTGAGAGGGAAAGGTTTTAGAGAACGAATCAAATTCATTCTCAATGAAGCAATGAAGAGCCATTTAATGGTGGTTTATATCAGCCAAAAACTGAGTGAAACGGGAGAGGAAAAGACCCTTGTTTCCCTGTTCGCCTAAGCCAATATTACCATGTGGATTGGTCAAAATTGGTTCACAACTGGTTTAAAAAATCCAAAATAGTTCAAAATCGGTTCACTAAATAATTAGATCAAAATCTAATTAATAAATGGCTTGGTTAAGTCCTGGTTACCCAGAAACAATTCCCGGTGGACACGAACAATATCTTATCGACCCAAAACCAGGTCAAATCCAAAGAGTGCTCAATCAAACTGTTACCAAAATGATTCTCAATCAAAAATTGGTACCTCGATTAGGGAGAAATTTTCTATGGCGTGTGACCTCATAGGTTCGAACCTAGGCGGTAGCACTGGAACAATTCCAATACCAGCACAAGATACCATCTAGCAATGGGTCCTGGTGTTCGGATAGGTCGAAGATGCGAGAGCAATCAATCGAATCTCTAGCATATATGGTTAGCGTATAATTTATCCCTTTGACCTCCAATGCTCAAGATGACCTAGGTTAGACTGCCAACCCTAGCTGTGTCAATCCATAACATGTCTCAACCTCGCAAGTCTAGTGACTCCTCACTAGGACTACCCCAGTCGAGGATTTGCTAAATTGAGACACTACGAGACATTCAATCCAAACTATTTGGATAGGTCAATTCCATCTTGGTCCACCACTGCTCTACAAGTACTTGCCTATACCCAGAATCGTTCCGTCACCAAATTAGAAATCCGGGTAGTCCGGCACCAAAGCATAGGGAGTTGCTTGCAAGCTACCATGATGACCTCAGGTCAGAAGAACACATATACCCATATCCAATCGTGAGGGCAGAAAGGGGCTACACAGAGTCACGTTCAATGAGATCTCGTATATCCCACTTGCAGATCACATCAGTGTCACCACACTCCTTTGGTCAAGAGGACAACCAAATGATTTGAACCACAACATCCTACACTTGATACATTATCATCCAGTATAATGTATCCTTTGGTCGTGAACTTGGTTTAAGGACCACTCGATATATATCGAAGTCAATGTAGACCTAAGGACTTCATCACATGAAAAAGAGTTCATTACAGGGAAAAGTAAGAATGTGATGAGCTGCCATCTATTAATTCATACAAAGAGTACAATACTCAGTTCAACCGCCTACAGCCTAGGTGATTGACTTTGAGACACAATTCCCAACAACTCCCACTTGTACTAAAGCCAATCAGAATAGTATCTAATATCGATTTTCCTTTTATAAAAGTCGAACTCTTTTATTCCGAGGGCTTTAGTGAAAATGTCGACCAGATTTTCCTTTCCATCGATCTTCATAAGATTGATGTCGCCTCGTTCTACGATATCTCATACAAGGTAGTAGCGCTACAAAATATTCTTGGTGCAATGATGAGCTTTCGGCTAAAAGCTTGAGCAATGGCTCCAGTGCTATCACAGTACACTAGAACAGAACCATCTAGGATAGATGCCACCCCTAGCTCTCCAAGGAACTTCCACAACCACACAGCTTCCTTCGCTGCATCTGATGCTGCATGGTACTCTACCTTGCATACCGAGTCTACAACTGTCACCTACTTGGAACTTTTCCAGCATATCGTTTCTCCCTTCAGGGTAAATACAAACCCTAACACACTCTTGCTATCATCTATGTCTGACTGGAAACTGGAGTCAGTATACCCCACAAGTTTCAAGTCAGATTCTCCATAAATTAGCCATTGGTCTTTAGTATTTCTCAAATACTTTAGAATGGACTTAACCACCTTCCAATGCACCTCACCTGGGTTAGACTAGTATCTGCTCACTACTCCTAGTCAGTATGCCACGTCTGGTCTAGTACATGTCATAGCATACATGATTGAGCCTACTGCAGAAGCATAAGGTACTCTAATCATGCGCTCTCTTTCCTCAGGATTTGTCGCACAATTCTTCCTGGAAAGAGTAATTCCAGAACCTATTGGAAGATCGCCTTTCTTGGAATTTTCCATGCTGAACTGTTTCAGCACGGTATCAATGTACATAGATTGGGACAATCCCAGAAGCCTCTTAGATCTATCTCTATAGATCTTCATACCCAGTATGTAAGAAGCTTCACCCAAGTCCTTCATGGACAGTTGAGATGATAACCAGAACTTTATTCCTTGTAATGCTGCGACGTCATTCCCGATTAAGAGAATGTCGTCAACATACAGTACTAGGAATACAATCACAGAATCATTAACCCACTTATAGATGCACGGTTCTTCTCCATTCCTAATGAAGCCATATGATTTGATACACCTATCAAATTGTAAGTTCCAACTTCGAGATGTTTGCTTGAGTTCATAAATAGACCTCTGCAACTTGCATACTTTTGACTCATCTGAGGATGTGAACCCTTCAGGCTGTATCATATACACCTCCTCTTCTAGCTTCCTATTTAGGAAAGCAGTTTGGACATCCATCTACCAGATCTCATAATCAAAATATGCTGCTAAAGCAAGTATGATCCGAATGGACTTGAGCATTGCCACAAGAAAGAAAGTCTCATCATAATCAATACCATATCACTGACGATATCCCTTGGCAACTAGACGGGCTTTATAAGTCTCTACCTTCTCATCTGTGCCCCTTTTTCTCTTAAAGATCGACTTGCACCCGATGGGTTTTATCCCTCAGGCGGATCAACCAATGTCCATACATTGTTAATCTCCATAGACTCCATTTCGGATCACATGGCTCCAAGCCATGCCTCAGAGTCAGATCTCTGAAGTAAATCCATATAGGTGATCAAATCCTCATTGTTCTCATTGAGCTTAAGGGATTGCTATCCCGGACTAAGAAATCGTAGTATCTGTCTGGCTGATGCGGTACTCTACCGGATCTCCTAATAATGAGTTCCACATATGATCCAATCATAGCCGGTTCTATGAAGTCCTTAGAGTGTGCAGGTTCTTCTACTGGCTAAACTTCACCAAGTTCAATCTTATTAGAGGCTACAGTTCCTTCTCCAAGGAACTCCTTTTCCAAAAAGATAGCTCTAAGAGCGATGAACACTTTCTGTTCATCCTCCAAGTAGAAGAAATACCCTTTGGTTTTCTTAAGATAACCAATAAACAGGCACCGATCAGACCAAGGACCAAGTTTATCTGAGTCTAAATGCTTTACATAAGCTGGACAACCCCAGACCCGAAGGTGTGAGATTGAGGGCTTACGTCCAGTCCATATCTCATATGGAGTGGAGACAACAGACTTACTCGGAACATTATTTAACAAGTGACAAGCTGTCTCAAGTACATATCCCCAAAAGGATAGCTGTAGAGTTGCAAAGCCCATCATGGATCAAACCATGTCCATCAGGATTCGATTCCTCCTTTCGGACACACCATTCAACTGTGGTGTTCCTGGAGGAGTCCATTGAGAGAGAATTCCATTCTCCTCAAGGTATGTCAAAAACTCACCAGATAGGTATTCACCACCTCGATCAGATTGAAGGGTTTTAATACTTTTCCAATTTGTTTCTCTACTTTATTATGATATCATTTGAACATTTCAAATGACTCAGATTTATATCTCATCAAAAAGACATAACCGAACCTTGAAAGGCGCTTGTAAATAAAATGAAATATCTATATCCATCTCTGGCACTAACTGTCATGGGTCCACATATATCAGTCTGTATGAGACTCAGAAGTTCTGCAGCTCGTTCACCTTTTCCAGTAAAAGGTGACTTGGTCATTTTATCAAGTAAACAAGATTTACAAGTAGGTAGTGATTCAGAATCACTGACCTTGAGGAGGCCTTCTCCTCGCATCTTGTTTATCCTATTTTGGTTTACATGACCTAACCTACAGTGCCTAAGATACAGATCACTGACATTTTCTAATATTGGGCATTTGCTAAATATGTACATTACACTAACAGGCCGTGACAGTACATAAATGCCATTATTTAACTTAGCTTTCATTATCACCGAGTTATTCAAAATAACTTGGCAAATATCTCCTTTTATTGATAGTTCAAAACCATAATTGACCAAAAGGCCTACAGAGATTATGCACATAATGAAACTAGGACAGTAATGATAGTCAACTAACTCGACAGTACAGGACTCAAAGACAAGACTCAGAACTTCGATCGCCAGTACTGGAACATGATTTCCATTCCTGATGCTCAGGAACTGTTTCCCATCCTTGAATCTCTTGCTAACCTGTAGTTCCTGTAACGAATTACAAACATGAACAGGACTACCGGTATCCAATACCCAGTTAGAAGTATCATAAATAAAGAAATTACAAGATTTTATCATATAAATACCTTGTCCAGTAGTCTACTGCTTTCCCTTCCTTGGCCTGTTCGGGTCTAGGGATGCTTGGTAAAGAGGATAAACCTCTTCCAGTGTCCCCACTTCTTGCAGTAGAAGCACTCTGTAGTAGATTGGTCAGCTTTCACTTTCCTGGTCTAACTCGGGCCAGGAGCATTCAGCACCTTCTTTCTCTTCATTTTATTCTTCCCTTTCTTAAAGGGACGACGACCTCTAGAACCTCCCACTAAATTCACCACCCCCTTGATCAATTGGTGGTCTTTCTCGAAAGTCTGCAGTAATCCCATCAAATAATTGTAATTGACTACAGGCTTGTTCATTCTGTAATGGTCAAGAAAGTCAAGATAGGAGGAGGGCAGAGAATTCAAAATCTCATCCTTGCTGAGCTGCTCATGCAAGGGACATCCGAGCTTGCTCAACTTTTCAATCAACTTGATCATGTACAATACATGATCAGTGACATAACCACCATTTGGCATCTTGGCATTGTAGATGGCATAAGATACTTTGTACCGCTCTACATCATCTGGCATGCCGAAAGATTCCTTCAACTTTGGAAGGATCTCATCAGGTTGGGCCTCCTCGAACTTGTGACTGAACTCGTCGTTCATTGCCGCTAGCATAATACATCGGACAGTAGTCTGATCAGAAACCCACTTCTGATAAGTGTCCCTGACCGAACTCCAAGCATTGGCAGAGAAAATTTTAGGTGCCAAATCTGTTATCACATAAAGGATTCGTTCATGCTCCAGGACAATCCTCAACTTTCGATACCAACTATCGAAGTTGTGACCCTTCAACTTCTCGTTATCAAGAAGTAACTGGAGTGAAAGATTTAAAGACATCTGAAAGGAAAAAACAAGACCAAATAAGAGTATGAATAAATCAATTAACCAAAAGACTTGGACTTTAATCTAAAGGTCTCTCTCATAAATTTTTCAGATCGGGAGCCTCTAACTCCAATCTGTGAAATCACTATTTCATAGTGGGTACTGAAATCCAATAAACCACGTATGAGCCCGACTATGGCCAGCTCACCCATACGTGCCTAAAGGTAGGTTCACTAACTAATTGCTTCCCTAACCAACTTTCAGTAATTTATTTTGCCTTAGAGAGCACCCTAATCGGCCTAGGGGCCTCTTATTGCGGGTCTCTAGTTAGGTACAACCATTAACATGATTAATCCAATACTTCCAGCCAACGAATGACCAATCCCGACTATGGCCGGCTCACCGGATCACCGTTAAGAAGGTTGCACTGAACCATCATCAATGAGAGAGTAATTCCAGTAACCGGATGCACACCCGTTCTATGGAACTGCTGATGAACACCTTGTTAAAGGATACATTACTAACTCACTTAATGGGAGGCTAAGACACTATCAACTCTTTGACTTAGTCTTTTTCAAGACCTAATAATTTTAGAGGATTTTGGATTGTGACAGATGAATAGGACAAGAACATGGATCATCCTCCCACTGAACAAATCAGTTTTCATGAGGGTTGAAACAATTCAATAATTGATCCATGGGCACCTACCGATCAGTCAGTCTGATCAACCTGGGTGACATGGGTTAACATGAGTCAATGAGCTTTTCTAATCAGTTCTGGTTGACTCGACTGGCCAGGTAGGTGAGATTATGGATGAGTATCCGCCATTAACCATCTTTCCTAGACACCAACCAAGTTGGCCAGGAAAGAGGTTGCCTCATACAACCATGATCACAATGCCAAACCTACCTCGACACCAACGGTTTACCAGACTCGATCAGACTAGCCTAAAGACTCGGGCTTCCATAGAGCCACTAATTAGATCCATTTTAGATGAATGGACTAACTTATCTAACTATTAGATAGTTCTAAAAGAAGGACATTAATCAACTTTTGATTAGTCTTCTTATTATCCAGTTCAACTAAATATAGGTCTAACCCACAATATGGAACCAATTAGACAGCTAACCCAATTAACCCAATTGGCTTATTTAAATGACATTAGGTTTCATAAATCCTAAATTAACTTGTCATTTAATTTAATCATACAATTCAAAATTGTTTGAATATAAGCCAATATTTTAATTAAAATAATTTTAATTAAAACATGTAAAATTCCTTTTACATAAAATATCATGCATCATATCTAGCTATATTCTTTTATAAATATTACATTGCCAAAAAGAAATTATAAGACATGCCAAATATGTATCTGAATTAAAACAATTTTAATTCTTTTGAGTTCCTTAAAGGATCCTTCTGAAGAGGCCAACACAGATGAACTACATCGTGCCAAAGACACACAGTCATGGTGAAGGTCTCAACTAGGTTCCTAAAAGTATTTCCTAATCATATCCTATGATTAAGATACAGATACATATGAAAAGATTAAACAGTTTAATCTACAATACATGCAATCAAGATATGTTACACCAGAACCTGGTGCTCTAATACCACTAAAAGAAAAACAGGGTTGTGAGTGCCCTACACTAAGCATGCAACAGCACAGGGAGCAGATATGTATTTTAAAATAATTTTAAAATAACAGCGAAAACAACCTACTCCGTACAAGATCTAACATATTCAAGATGCATGTATAGGCAAAAGAAGGCATGAAACGACATGTAATATTTATAAACAATTTGATGAACCTAGATCTAGGCATGCATGAAAATTAAAAACATAAATTTCACCTTATTCTTGCTTGGAATAAGTCAGGGATAACTACTGGAATAGCTGGAATATCTGGAATTATTTTATTCTAGTCTTCTTCTTCCGGCAACCATTGGAAAGCTTTCTTTTTTTTTTCCTCTCCAAAAGCAGCAAAGCCCAACCACAAATGGGGAATCTTCTAGTCTCACTTCCTGCAACAACAGCAAGGTAGTGTCCTGATAGAGCTTGCTTCAAAGAAGAACCTTTGGATGGTTCTCTTCCTCTCTTCCAAGTGCAGCAAACCTGCAACCAAAAATAGAGCAACCAAAACTAGCAGCAAGGGAAGTTGATTTGCCTCACAGGTGCTCAAGAGAACACCCTCTAGAGGGGGGACATGCCTGGGCTTCCTCTGATCTGGCTTCTCGCACAATGCTAGTCACCGGAAACTCTTGAAACGGTGAAGGGAGGAAGGGAAAAAATAGAACACCCTGTTCTGAAATTGTTTTCTCCAAAACAAAGTTTCTTCCTTCCACCGAATGAGCTCCTCTAAAACAGGGAATCAAATAAGTTTCACTCCCAATCTCTCAACATATACGCAGGCCAAAAACCCCGATGGAAATGATAGTGGAAGCTTTCTAAAGAAGAACTCTCTGTGAATTTTTTTATCGCCCGGAATTTATCCACCGAGAACATGGAAAACCGGTGATTTGGGGAGCCGAGGGGACTAGTTGGGAATTTGAGAAGGCAGCAGGTTTTAGAACGAATCAAATTTGTTCTAGCCTTGCTCTGATACCAGAATGCAGAAAAATGAAACTAATGCACTAGTCCTAGCCTTGCTCTGATACCAGAATTGATGCCTGCAAGGGGTTAGGGCTAGGGATGCTGGGATGGATGCTTATGATGCAAGGAATTTTTTTTTTTGTTTTTTTGTTCTTTTGTGTCTTTTAGGGTTGATGATATTTTTTTTTGTTTTTTTGTTCTTCTTTGTTGTTTAGGGTTTCGATTCTCGATCACAAGCAGAGATAAGAAATATGAAGAGCAGTAAGGGAAGCTTACGCTAGCTGTTCAAAGCCCTAAAAGTAAGAATGAGAACAGGACCTCGGGATTAAGAAACCCCGGTAGGACTAGCTCGACCTGCAATATCTACTTAGGAGATATAGAGAAGGCAAACCTCAAACTTCTGAAGCACCTGTTGCAGAGATCGCTCAACTCGGTGGATGCGGCCTAAATGCCCGAGCAGTCGAACCCGTGGGAGCTATGGCTTTGGGTCTGGAGGTCGTGATGGTAAAGCTAACTGTCTCCAATGCTCGAGATGCCAGGGAGGACCTGTAGGCAAACAAAAGAGAGGTTAGTGGAATGTGGAGATGTACGGAAAGGAATTGAACAGGAGTTGGGAAGGGGCTTCGAGCCCGGCGTCCAGCTGGATTCCGAAGTCGAAGTTAGAGATAACTTGGGGCCTCGCACCCCACGACGTCCCGGAGGATGAAGGAATGTTGTAGCCTCACACCACGCGATGTCCTGGAGGACGAAGGATTCGCGCCACCCTGGGGCGACGGACAGGTAGCCTCGCACCACTCGACGTCCCTGGGGACGAAGGCAATTCCACTTGAACCTAGCCTATGAGACAAGGGTTGGAGGGTGGAAGAAACTCAAACTCAATCACTCAAATTTTCATTCATTCATTCATTCATTCATTCATTATCTCTACAAAGGGAGGGATTGGGTCCTTTAAATAGGCACCCAAGGCCCTTTTGAAATTCAAAATACAAGACTAATGGTGGCGCCAAAAAATTTTCCACATCCCCATTTCTTTGGCCGACCAAATATTTGGAGTTGGGAGTGGCATGAGCAAAGGCTTGGAGGGGGGGATTGGTCCCTTGACTTCCTTCCTTAGCATGCTTAATTTGGGAAGAGAAGTGGGGCATGGCTTGCTTGGAGGGATGTGTTCCCTTGGGCTCTTCACACCATCTTCTAGGATTGATTCTTGGCCGACCAAGGGTGAACTCCATGGGGCGTTGCATGGTTGAGGGCTTGAAGAGGGGAGTGTATCTTGTGACCTTCCTTCCTTGCAAGAGCATTTTAGGAAGAAAACTTGGGAGGAGGCTTGCTTTGGGGCTTGGTTCCTTCAAAGATCTTCAACCCCCTCTTTAGATGGAACAAGGCGTGATGTGGGGGAGGGAAGAGGGGGATGTTGTCCAAGGCGTGTGGAAAGCAAGAGGAGGCCACTTTGTTTCCCTTCTTGGATGCCCAAGTGGCAGCTAATGTGGCACCATGTAGGTAGCTGAGGTGGCACCTGATTGGCATTATCCCATGTAGAAGGGGTGGGTTGGCCCACCAGAACTTGAGTTGGAGAAGAAAACCAGAGTGACTTCAATTGGGCTTGGGCCCAGACCAAACTCGAACTCGAACAAATACAGGACTCAAGACCTAACTTGACCCAAATTGGCCAAGGTACAGGACTAAACAACTTTGACAAGAAATTATAACAATGTTTTTGGGCTCAAGGCCTTATTACAAGACTCATAAAAAGGGGAACCCTAATCTAAGATCCATAGAGGGTTGAGGAGTCTCTGTCGGATCCTGGTGCCCACACCAGAGACCCTTTGGGATGCTGAGGGACAAAAGTCTCATCAGGCCGAATAGGAGAGAGGAGGATCGACGAAATGAAGACATTCCTTTCAATGGCCAACCAGAGGGCTGTGCAAGCTGAGGAAAGGTCTTTCGATGTGGTTGAGGCTTACAAAAGTTCTCAGACCTTCAAAGATGAAGCATGCGAAGCTGTATTAAAGAGTTACCTTTCGGGTTACGCCGATTGCCTGGGTAAAGTTAAGAAACTTTACCCCAGCTTGGACTTGTCTTCGATTGCTGTTCCGGGGAACGGAGCTGAAGACTCCAA
Source organism: Areca catechu (assembly GCA_021397845.1). Lineage (NCBI taxonomy): Eukaryota > Viridiplantae > Streptophyta > Magnoliopsida > Arecales > Arecaceae > Areca > Areca catechu. The sequence goes on from CM038043.1 coordinate 122,409,212, forward strand.
GCAAGGTTCAGTCTGATGTGGCATCAGCACGTTCTAGTAAAGGTAGTGGGATGGTCACCGGCGAAGCTTCGATCCTTACTCCTATTTCGGCTGCTGAGAGGGTTGACAGGGAATAGAATTGTTGCATTTTCTCTTTTATTAGCTATTTGTAATATCTTCCTTTTGGATGAGGATTTTTTCTCCTTGAAATAAATGACTAATTCATTTTGAACTAGTCTCTTCTGAGTTGATTCTTTTTTGGGAGATGAGCCGACGACATGGCCAGTTCGGAGTCAATGTTCCTGACTTGGTTGAAGATGAACTCCGAAGCAATGCTGTTGCTGATTTCCCTGGCATAGTTGACCAGATCAAAAAGGACCAGACCGATCCCTTGGACCGAAATTAATCTCAGTTGGGCTGATGTTGATCATCCACCATAATTGTCCTTTTTGCATCGGTGGTAGCATGGTGGCCAGATGTCACTTCATCATTGGCGATTCATTGGGGAACATCAAGCATATTTTTTGCTATCAATGTCGAATACGCAGATATTCTAACAGTCACATCTTAGCACATCCTGAGTGCTGCCATGCTTTCCTTTCTGGGAAGTGGTCTTTAATGTTGTAACTGCCTGAGGGGAAATTGATGCAGAACAAAAGAGATGATGCGATGCGGAAGTAAATTAAGACTAATTCTTTTTTTTATATATATATTTTTAGAAGTCGGCTTTGACTCAAAGGGAAGTTAAACTAAATTGAAAGAAACTATATAATAATTGAAAGCACAATTCAAAGAAACTAGATTATCAGAGTAGTTCAGAAGTAAAGGATCGCTAGGGATTGAGAAACTCCCAGACCTAGGGTTTCGCTCTGAACTTTCAACAGGACAGAAATAGAGAGAAGGGAAGGGTTATGTACCAGGCAGTGATCTTCACAGAGTTTGGTGGAAGTCCTCTCTCGAGCAGATTGTTGGATCCTCGGATTCGGATATCTTCGCAATGGATCCCCCAATACTGGCCTTTGGCAGAGTTGGCTTCTCCTGAACTCAGGATCTGGGAAAGAAGAATAACAAGTTAAGGAACCAGATACTCAAAGAAAGGATTTACCAGATAAGAAGAACTTGAAAAATTGATGTTGCTGAAATCCTGATTCTCTTGGATGCTGATCTGACTTCCTCTGGGATTTGCTCTGTATTCGAAGTAGCCGATCTGGACCTGGATGCTGGTGGTCGAACTCTACTTGGAAGAGAAGGGCCGTGAGATGATGAGGTAGATTAGGGTTTGGATGATTGGTGGAATGAAGAAGATGATGGGTGGCAAGGGTTTGGAATTGAAGTGGCTAACCTAGGGTTTTGGTAGGGTTTTGGGGTTGGAGATCTCACACCTCCTCAAGGTTCCTTAGGAAACCCGGATTTACTCCCTCATGGAGCTCAACACCTGAACATAAGTGCGAAAGAGAGAAACACAAAGTTGCTCACAAAGAAATTGATTTTCATTCCTCATTAAATTCAAGAGTTACATAGAGTTGAATATATAGACATAACAAAGAAATAAAATTTTATACATTTCCCATGTGGGACTAATAAGACTAACCCACACTTTAGGCATCAAATTCTCTTCCCAAGACTCCTTCCATGAGTGGGCAGCCCAAAAACTCCAAGAAAACTTGAAAATCAGCTCCAAATGGCAGGTTATGGGGGTGTCTCCTAATATCTCTCCATGAATCAAGGATTTTCCCTTCATGGTTTGGCTCATTTGGACACCTCCTAGTCTTGCTCCACAAGTTTAGGCTTCTTCCTTTCATGGCTTTGGCACTTTTGGAAACTTTTGGGAACCTCCTTGAATTCCTCCCCAAGACATGCTCTCTTCCCTTTTATAACTTGGATTTTTATGGAACATTGTGGGGCACCTCCTTGATCCTCTCTCTTCACTTCAAGAAAAATTCTTGCCATCCTGGCTTGGGTTTATCTGGAAAGAAATTGGCTCCTCCTTGGATTGAGGTATCTTGATGGATTTCTCTCCCAAGTGGTGCAAGAAAAAAAAAAGGAACTTACTTCTTGTGGTGTAGGGACCAAAGACACTGGATGGAGATGTGGCGCCTCCTGGACTCTAGCGTGTGGCTGGGAGTGTGGCGCCCACTTGCTTTGGCCTGGGAGAAAAAATGTGGCACCCTGGACCTTGACTTGACTGAAAAAAAAGTGGCACCAACCTGGAGAAGACCTAGACCACTACTAGGACTTATACTGAGTCAACATGACTCAATAAAATTTAAATTACAGGGAAATACAGACTCAAGACTAAAATTGAGTTGACCAAGTCAATCCTTATTACAAAATCAGAAAATCATAATTCTTCGGGCAAGGTCAATCAGAGATCGAGATGGAGCCCTGAAGTCTTCTTCTGAGTCTGGTGCCCGCACCAATTCTCCCGGGGTGGGAGGAACTCGACCCTATCGAGTATGGATCAAGCTGGCTCTGGTCTCTCTCCAAGAGTCTGGGTCCAATTCTTGTAATTCTTCTCGGGAGATCCAAGAGTCATCAGAATCTGGCCTTCCTTGCCAGCGGACCAGGTATCTTTGGTATCCTCGATTACGAGTAGAGATAACCTGATCATCCAGGATCTTTTCAATCTGCTCTTTCCTCACAGGCCAGTTTGTTGGTGGACACACAGGGTCGGGATCACTCTCAATAACAGGATTAGGTTTCAAAGGCTTACTAGGAATCACAGCTGGCTCCCTATACTCTACTAAGTCTGTAATGTTGAAAGTAGAGCTATTACCTAGTTTTGGAGGCAACTCGAGCACATAGGCATTGGATCCTACTCTCTTCACTACTCTAAATGGTCCAGCTCCTTTAGCATGTAACTTTCTAACGGTTCCAGGAAAAAACTGCTCAGGCCTTAACCTAATCATTACATAGTCTCTCTCAACAAAAGTTTTGACTCGTCTTTGAGAATCAGCCAACTTCTTATAAGTTTCATTACTTAAAGTTATTTTGGCATGAATTTCTTTATGCAAGTCCTTTACATGCTATGCAAGTGCATCAAGAGACTTGTGTGTGGGCTAATAGTGAAATCAGATCAAGTGGTGTGTGAGGCTTGTATCCATGAACAATTTTAAAGGGACTCTAGCCTATAGACCTATTGATCGAAACATTGAATGCAATTTCAGCCCTGGACAAAATACAAATCCCAATTCCTGGTGCTCTCAGTCAAACCAAAATCTGAGCCAAAGCCTAGTAAAGGGTCAAGAAAAATTAAACTAGACTGACGACGCACTCCTAAAGAATGGAATTTACTCAAAGAAACCATAGGTCTAAACCTAACAAACTATGGCTCTCTAGGTTTGACCTTGGGTCGGAGGATGGCATGCAGAGCATGAAAACTTATCATGGGTGCCTAGTAGGTGCCATAATGTCTTCCAGAAGTAGGTGGCAAACCTAATAGGTTCTGACATGTGGTTCACTCTAAAGACTTTGACAAAGTATACTTGGATGGTGTAAGAAGCATTTGAAGTCCTAAAGAAAGGGGGGAAATATAAGGTGGAGTCTCGAATTACCTGCTGACTAAAGGTGGTGACCTGAAGGATTGAATGGTGATCTATGAGTGTCAACTGGTCATCCTTACGAAAGGAAAAGTTTGCTACTCCCAGGAATGGATCAAGAGATGGTTCGGGGAGTAGCCTAGGACATGTGATTGCAACAGTTAAGGTTTGTTCTCTAAGCAAATAATGATCCACTTTCTCAAGAAATGGATTAGAGAATGATTCATGGAAGGGCCTATGGATGATGACCTCAAGACTTGAAATTTGACCTATGGGTGCGGAAAGGTATACTCTATAGAAGGGTAGGTCAGTCATGCGAAGGAAGGGGTCTGGGGCCATAAGGAGGACTTCTACAGGACTGGGTGAATCAATCCGCTCAAGAAAAGGATGTTCAACTGAGATTATGCGAGAGACCTTAGTGGCTAGGCATGGGACAAGGTCCAATTGTAAAAGGCTTGATTCAGTCATCCTAAGGAGAGGATCTACCATAGGGTAGGCAAACTTAAACAATTTAGTGCAAAGATCTTCAATTGGTACTTGGGGAATGACTGTCATTAGAGGGTACGAACTGATAGCTCGAGCTAACACTATGAGTTCTTCCTAGGGGTATCTGACTAAAGGAACCTGGTTCTCACAAATCTCTTGAATTTCTGAACTAGGTCCTACTACTTGGTTGCTTTCCAAGGTCTCCTCAGGTAAGGAACCAATAGTATCGATGTCACATTCTTCAAGTTCTTCCCCCTCATATTCCTCGATGCCATCTTCAATGGGTTTCGGGTCAGTGGTAATCGGGTCAACTGATTCTGGGCTTGTCATACCTAACCTTTCTTCTTCATTGGTAGGCTTGGGTTCTCCCTCATTAATGTCATCCTTAGGATTCTTACCACTTAGCTGTGCACAAGCCAGTCCTATGCATGGGCACTGGCTAGATTTATGGCCTCTTTCTCCACAAAACCAACATTCTTGCGATATAGGAACCTGGGTCACACAGGGTTTCAAGCTAGTAGAGACCTTACTTGGGCATGGGTGTGGATCTAAATAGTTTGATCTAGAAGACTTGGGTTGTTGAGTGATTGGTCTAGAATATTGTAAGGACCTCTCATAGACACGATCCACACTATAGATATCATGGTTAGGCTTCCTAAGGTTATGCTCGGGATCACGGTATAAGGTCCTCCTAGGCTCTTGGTGTGGGTGAGGTTGAGGCACATTAAAATCTGGGTCAGGAGTCCAATTATGATGTCTAGGTTCCTCAAGTACTTGGACTCGATCCCTAAGCTGGGTAAGATCCTCATGGACTGGATTCCTATACTGGGCAACAGTATCAGTCATATCCTGATTCAATTTGGTCATACTTTCGGTAAGAGTTCTAATCATGGCCTCTAAATCAGGTTGGGTTTTACCAGTTTGGTAGGGTACTCCATTCCGGGTGGACATGATGATGCAAGCAAACACACTATATGAGACTCGACTGAAATGACTACGGGCTAACTAGACCTAGAGCCCAAACTAGATGCCCAATCAGAGTGGCAAGCTAGCCTGTAGTAAATCGGGACTCAGCCAGGCAGGTGTAAGGAGAGTGTTAGGTCCCTAATTGCCAATCCTAGATACCAATCAGTGATTGGCCAGGTAGGCGGACTAGCACACAAGCCCTTCGGGACGTAGTCCCTGAATCACCATTCTAGACATTGAGTACAAAGCACACACAGAGTAACCAGACAAACTGACTAAACCCTAGGCTGGACCTGACCAGTTGGTGTCCAAGCCCACTAGGGCAAATTAAGTCTAATAAATTTTAAAATTAGGCTTAGGATCGAATGAATGGGTGGTGGTTTTGGGCTAAGGAGAGGTTATCAACTCCTCCCCTTATCTTAGATGCTCAATTACCCTTAAGATGATTTAGGAGATGATCACTCAAAAAAAAATTGAATTGCAGAAATACAGAAATAGAATTGCTGTAATTTAACTCTCAGAAATTTCACAGAAACCAATAAATTACAGTAAAATTATGTAAAATATTTTCAATTATACTGGTTCCAGCAAAATAAAAATCACATAATTTAGAGTTACCTGCAATGAGAAATAATTTCTGCAACAGGGTAGTTACAGACTGAAAATAGAATGCTTCCCGTTTACAATTCCTGCTACGAAGTTGTAACCCAGCGGATCCCTTACACGCCCTAGGAACACTCCATGGAATGGGAAGAGGAGGCTTGCTGTCACTTCGTTCCTAAGACCGGACGTTCTGGGGAGTCTACTTCAAGCAGACAAAGTAAAAAAGAGAGACACTCAAAACATGCAAGCAAGTCAAAAACCCTAGACAGGGCTCTGATACCAAAATTGATAAAGAACAAAAGAGATGATGCAATGCATAAGTAAATTAAGACTAATTCTTTTTTTATATATATTTTCAGAAGTCGGCTTTGACTCAAAGGGAAGTTAAACTAAATTGAAAGAAACTATATAATAATTGAAAGCACAATTTAAAGAAACTAGATTATCAGAGTAGTTCAGAAGTAAAGGATTGCTGGGGGTTGAGAATCTTCCAGACCTAGGGTTTCGCTCTGAACTTTCAACAGGACTGAAATAGAGAGAAGGGAAGGTTATGTACCAGGCAGTGATCTTCACAGAGTTTGGTGGAAGGACTCTATCGAGCAGATTATTGGATCCTTGGATTCGGATATCTTCGCAATGGATCCCCCAATACTGGCCTTTGGCAGAGTTGGCTTCTCCTGAACTCAGGATCTGGGAAAGAAGAAGAACAAGTTAAGGAATCAGATATTCAAAGAAAGGATTTACCAGATAAGAAGAACTTGAAAAATTGATGTTGCTGAAATCCTGATTCTCCTGGATGCTGATCCGACTTCCTCTGGGATTTGCTCTGTATTCGAAGTAGCCGATCTGGACCTGGATGCTGGTGGTCGGCCTCTACTTGGAAGAGAGGGCCGTGAGATGATGAGGTAGATTAGGGTTTGGATGATTGGTGGAATGAAGAAGATGATGGGCGGCTAGGGTTTGGAATTGAAGTGGCTAACAACCTAGGGTTTTGGTAGGGTTTTGGGGTTGGAGATCTCACACCTCCTCAAGGTTCTTAGGGAACCCTGATTTACTCCCTCATGGAGCTCAACACCTGAACACAAGTGCGGAAGAGAGAAACACAAAGTTGCTCACAAAGAAATTGATTTCATTCCTCATTAAATTCAAGAGTTACATAGAGTTGAATATATAGACATAACAAAGAAATAAAATTTTATACATTTTCCATGTGGGACTAATAAAACTAACCCACACTTTAGGCATCAAATTCTCTTCCCAAGACTCCTTCCATGAGTGGGCAGCCCAAAAACTCCAAGAAAACTTGAAAATCAGCTCCAAATGATAGGTTATGGGGGTGTCTCCTAATATCTCTCCATGAATCAAGGATTTTTCCTTCATGGTTTGGCTCATTTGGACACCTCCTAGTCTTGCTCCACAAATTTAGGCTTCTTCCTTTCATGGCTTTGGCACTTTTGGAAACTTTTGGGAACCTCCTTGAATTCCTCCCCAAGACATGCTCTCTTCCCTTTTATAACTTGGATTTTTATGGAACATTGTGGGGCACCTCCTTGATCCTCTCTTCAAGAAAAATTCTTGCCATCCTGGCTTGGGTTTATCTGGAAAGAAATTGGCTCCTCCTTGGATTGAGGTATCTTGATGGATTTCTCTCCCAAGTGGTGCAAGAAAAAAAAAAGAACTTACTTCTTGTGGTGTAGGGACCAAAGATACTGGATGGAGATGTGGCGCCTCCTGGACTCTAGCGTGTGGCTGGGAGTGTGGCGCCCACTTGCTTGGGCCTGGGAGAAAAAATGTGGCACCCTGGACCTTGACTTGACTGAAAAAAAAGTGGCACCAACCTGGAGAAGACCTAGACCACTACTAGGACTTGTACTGAGTCAACATGACTCAATAAAATTTAAATTGCAGGGAAATACAGACTCAAGACTAAAATTGAGTTGACCAAGTCAATCCTTATTACAAAATCAGAAAATCCTAATTCTTCGGGCAAGGTCAATCAGAGATCCAGATGGAGCCTTGAAGTCTTCTTCTGAGTCTGGTGCCCGCACCAATTCTCCCAGGGTGGGAGGAACTCGACCCTATCGAGTATGGATCAAGCTGGCTCTGGTCTCTCTCCAAGAGGTCTGGGTCCAATTCTTGTAATTCTTCTCGGGAGATCCAAGAGTTATCAGAATCTGGCCTTCCTTGCCAGCGGACCAGGTATCTTTGGTATCCTCGATTACGAGTAGAGATAACCTGATCATCCAGGATCTTTTCAATCTACTCTTTCCTCACAGGCCAGTTTGTTGGTGGACACACAGGGTCGGGATCACTCTCAATAACAGGATTAGGTTTCAAAGGCTTACTAGGAATCACAGCTGGCTCCCTATACTCTACTAAGTCTGTAATGTTGAAAGTAGAGCTATTACCTAGTTTTGGAGGCAACTCGAGCACATAGGCATTGGATCCTACTCTCTTCACTACTCTAAATGGTCCAGCTCCTTTAGCATGTAACTTTCTAACGGTTCCAGGAAAAAACTGCTCAGGCCTTAACCATTACATAGTCTCTCTCAACAAAAGTTTTGACTCGTCTTTGAGAATCAGCCAACTTCTTATAAGTTTCATTACTTAAAGTTATTTTGGCATGAATTTCTTTATGCAAGTCCTTTACATGCTATGCAAGTGCATCAAGAGACTTGTGTGTGGGCTAATAGTGAAATCAGATCAAATGGTGTGTGAGGCTTGTATCCATGAACAATTTTAAAGGGACTCTAGCCTATAGACCTATTGATCGAAACATTGAATGCAATTTCAGCCCTGGACAAAATACAAATCCCAATTCCTGGTGCTCTCAGTCAAACCAAAATCTGAGCCAAAGCCTAGTAAAGGGTCAAGAAAAACTAAACTAGACTGACGATGCACTCCTAAAGAATGGACTTTACTCAAAGAAACCCTAGGTCTAAACCTAACAAACTATGGCTCTCTAGGTTTGACCTTGGGTCGGAGGATGGCATGCAGAGCATGAAAACTTATCATGGGTGCCTAGTAGGTGCCATAATGTCTTCCAGAAGTAGGTGGCAAACCTAATAGGTTCTGACATGTGGTTCACTCTAAAGACTTTGACAAAGTATACTTGGATGGTGTAAGAAGCATTTGAAGTCCTAAAGAAAGGGGGGAAATATAAGGTGGAGTCTCGAATTACCTGCTGACTAAAGGTGGTGACCTGAAGGATTGAATGTCTATGAGTGTCAACTGGTCATCCTTATGAAAGGAAAAGTTTGCTACTCCCAGGAATGGATCAAGAGATGGTTCGGGGAGTAGCCTAGGACATGTGATTGCAACAGTTAAGATTTGTTCTCTAAGCAAATAATGATCCACTTTCTCAAGAAATGGATTAGAGAATGATTCATGGAAGGGCCTATGAAGACCTCAAGACTTGAAATTTGACCTATGGGTGCGGAAAGGTATACTCTATAGAAGGGTAGGTCAGTCATGCGAAGGAAGGGGTCTGGGGCCAAAAGGAGGACTTCTACAGGACTGGGTGAATCAATCCGCTCAAGAAAAGGATGTTCAACTGAGATTATGCGAGAGACCTTAGTGGCTGGGCATGGGACAAGGTCCAATTGTAAAAGGCTTGATTCAGTCATCCTAAGGAGAGGATCTACCATAGGGTAGGCAAACTTAAACAGTTCAGTGCAAAGATCTTCAATTGGTACTTGGGGAATGACTGTCATTAGAGGGTACGAACAGATAGCTCGAGCTAACACTATGAGTTCTTCCTGGGGGTATCTGACTAAAGGAACCTGGTTCTCACAAATCTCTTGAATTTCTGAACTAGGTCCTACTACTTGGTTGCTTTCCAAGGTCTCCTCAGGTAAGGAACCAATAGTATCGATGTCACATTCTTCAAGTTCTTCCCCCTCATATTCCTCAATGCCATCTTCAATGGGTTTCGGGTCAGTGGTAATCGGGTCAACTGATTCTGGGCTTGTCATACCTAACCTTTCTTCTTCATTGGTAGGCTTGGGTTCTCCCTCATTAATGTCATCCTTAGGATTCTTACCACTTAGCTGTGCACAAGCCAGTCCTATGCATGGGCACTGGCTAGATTTATGGCCTCTTTCTCCACAAAACCAACATTCTTGCGATATAGGAACTTGGGTCACACAGGGTTTCAAGCTAGTAGAGACCTTACTTGGGCATGGGTGTGGATCTAAATAGTTTGATCTAGAAGACTTGGGTTGTTGAGTGATTGGTCTAGAATATTGTAAGGACCTCTCATAGACACGATCCACACTATAGATATCATGGTTAGGCTTCCTAAGGTTATGCTCGGGATCACGGTATAAGGTCCTCCTAGGCTCTTGGTGTGGGTGAGGTTGAGGCACATTAAAATCTGGGTCAGGAGTCCAATTATGATGTCTAGGTTCCTCAAGTACTTGGACTCGATCCCTAAGCTGGGTAAGATCCTCATGGACTGGATTCCTATACTGGGCAACAGTATCAGTCATATCCTGATTCAATTTGGTCATACTTTCGGTAAGAGTTCTAATCATGGCCTCTAAATCAGGTTGGGTTTTACTAGTTTGGTAGGGTACTCCATTCCGGGTGGACATGATGATGCAAGCAAACACACCAAATGAGACTCGACTGAAATGACTACGGGCTAACTAGACCTAGAGCCCAAACTAGATGCCCAATCAGAGTAGCAAGCTAGCCTGTAGTAACTCGGGACTCAGCCAGGCAGGTGTAAGGAGAGTGTTAGGTCCCTAATTGCCAATCCTAGACACCAATCAGTGATTGGCCAGGTAGGCGGACTAGCACACAAGCCCTTCGGGACGTAGTCCCTGAATCACCATTCTAGACATTGAGTACAAAGCACACACAGAGTAACCATACAAACTGACTAAACCCTAGGCTGGACCTGACCAGTTGGTGTCCAAGCCCACTAGGGCAAATTAAGTCTAATAAATTTTAAAATTAGGCTTAGGATCGAATGAATGGGTGGTGGTTTTGGGCTAAGGAGAGGTTATCAACTCCTCCCCTTATCTTAGATGCTCAATTGCCCTTAAGATGAATTAGGAGATGATCACTCAAAAAAAAATTGAATTGCAGAAATACAGAAATAGAATTGCTGTAATTTAACTCTCAGAAATTTCACAGAAACCAATAAATTACAGTAAAATTATGTAAAATATTTTCAATTATACTGGTTCCAGCAAAATAAAAATCACATAATTTAGAGTTACCTGCAATGAGAAATAATTTCTGCAACAGTGTAGTTACAGACTGAAAATAGAATGCTTCCCCGTTTACAATTCCTGCTACGAAGTTGTAACCCAGCGGATCCCCTACACGCCCTAGGAACACTCCATGGAATGGGAAGAGGAGGCTTGCACCTCACTTCGTTCCTAAGACCGGACGTTCTGGGGAGTCTACTTCAAGCAGACAAAGTAAAAAAGAGAGACACTCAAAACATGCAAGCAAGTCAAAAACCCTAGACAGGGCTCTGATACCAAAATTGATAAAGAACAAAAGAGATGATGCAATGCATAAGTAAATTAAGACTAATTCTTTTTTTTATATATATTTTCAGAAGTCGGCTTTGACTCAAAGGGAAGTTAAACTAAATTGAAAGAAACTATATAATAATTGAAAGCACAATTTAAAGAAACTAGATTATCAGAGTAGTTCAGAAGTAAAGGATTGCTGGGGGTTGAGAATCTCCAGACCTAGGGTTTCGCTCTGAACTTTCAACAGGACTGAAATAGAGAGAAGGGAAGGTTATGTACCAGGCAGTGATCTTCACAGAGTTTGGTGGAAGGACTCTATCGAGCAGATTATTGGATCCTTGGATTCGGATATCTTCGCAATGGATCCCCCAATACTGGCCTTTGGCAGAGTTGGCTTCTCCTGAACTCAGGATCTGGGAAAGAAGAAGAACAAGTTAAGGAATCAGATATTCAAAGAAAGGATTTACCAGATAAGAAGAACTTGAAAAATTGATGTTGCTGAAATCCTGATTCTCCTGGATGCTGATCCGACTTCCTCTGGGATTTGCTCTGTATTCGAAGTAGCCGATCTGGACCTGGATGCTGGTGGTCGGCCTCTACTTGGAAGAGAGGGCCGTGAGATGATGAGGTAGATTAGGGTTTGGATGATTGGTGGAATGAAGAAGATGATGGGCGGCTAGGGTTTGGAATTGAAGTGGCTAACAACCTAGGGTTTTGGAAGGGTTTTGGGGTTGGAGATCTCACACCTCCTCAAGGTTCTTAGGGAACCCTGATTTACTCCCTCATGGAGCTCAACACCTAAACACAAGTGCGGAAGAGAGAAACACAAAGTTGCTCACAAAGAAATTGATTTCATTCCTCATTAAATTCAAGAGTTACATAGAGTTGAATATATAGACATAACAAAGAAATAAAATTTTATACATTTCCCATGTGGGACTAATAAAACTAACCCACACTTTAGGCATCAAATTCTCTTCCCAAGACTCCTTCCATGAGTGGGCAGCCCAAAAACTCCAAGAAAACTTGAAAATCAGCTCCAAATGATAGGTTATGGGGGTGTCTCCTAATATCTCTCCATGAATCAAGGATTTTTCCTTCATGGTTTGGCTCATTTGGACACCTCCTAGTCTTGCTCCACAAATTTAGGCTTCTTCCTTTCATGGCTTTGGCACTTTTGGAAACTTTTGGGAACCTCCTTGAATTCCTCCCCAAGACATGCTCTCTTCCCTTTTATAACTTGGATTTTTATGGAACATTGTGGGGCACCTCCTTGATCCTCTCTTCAAGAAAAATTCTTGCCATCCTGGCTTGGGTTTATCTGGAAAGAAATTGGCTCCTCCTTGGATTGAGGTATCTTGATGGATTTCTCTCCCAAGTGGTGCAAGAAAAAAAAAGAACTTACTTCTTGTGGTGTAGGGACCAAAGACACTGGATGGAGATGTGGTGCCTCTTGGACTCTGGCGTGTGGCTGGGAGTGTGGCGCCCACTTGCTTGGGCCTGGGAGAAAAAATGGGCACCCTGGACCTTGACTTGACTGAAAAAAAAGTGGCACCAACCTGGAGAAGACCTAGACCACTACTAGGACTTGTACTGAGTCAACATGACTCAACAAAATTTAAATTGCAGGAAAATACAGACTCAAGACTAAAATTGAGTTGACCAAGTCAACCCTTATTACAAAATCAGAAAACCGTAATTCTTCGGGCAAGGTTAATCAGAGATCCAGATGGAGCCCTGAAGTCTTCTTCTGAGTCTGGTGCCCACACTAGAATTGCCCTGGGTTCGAAGCACCATTGGCCTCTATTCTCGAGAGCAGTTGCTGGTGACTGTACTATTTCCAAAGTGGCCATCTGGTTAGAGGCATCATTTTGATGCGTGGCACCTTCTGGCAAGCCTAGGCAAAAGTATGGAGCACGTTTTTCTATGGCCATTCGTGGGTGCTGGATTCCTTTAAATAGGACCGCTTTCCTTTCGGAGGCCATCAAAATTTCAAACTTCTACTTCGAAAGTTGTCCTCCTCTTCTCCTTAGCACATCATAGAAATGAAGTTCAACATTTTAGAACTTTGAAGGATGGCTAGGAAGAGGACTTCCAGCTCTCAAGTGGAGGGTGAGCCTAGTGGGAAGGCTCATCGAGGGGACGACGATGACCACCTGTAGGGGGACATTGCCTGTTTGGATAGGAAAGTACGGGTCTTGGAGGCCCATTTAGAGGAGGCCAGGGCTCGAGTCGAGGAGGCCGTCGCGGAGGTGGAAAAGGCCAGGAAGGAGGTGGCAGAGGCCATCACAAAATTCATGGCATCATCAACCTTCAACGATGAGGTCATCGAGGTGGTCCTGGCTGGACTCTTACCACAGGGGTTCCGGGAGCACCGAGACAAGGCCTTCCGGTACTACCACTTGAAGGACCTAGAGAACATTAGGCCCTCTGTCCCCTTCCCTGGTCAGGAATATGACTCCGACTTCAAAGAGGAGTCAGAGTGCAGATCGAAAGAGAAGTTGGTAGCCTCCCCGTCCTCCTCTCAAAAATTTGGCACCCCCCACCGGCACAGAAAGGGGCTGGCATGCAGTCTCTATATCTGCCTTTCCACTATCTGCTCCTCTTTTTTCTTTTCTTTTTTTTGTAAAGTTCTCGAGATGCAATGAAGAAAGAATCTTTCTTTCCCTTTCCTTCTTTCTTTATGAATGGCATACCTTGGAACATTACGAAGCATGGGCTTTGCAGTATGATAGCCGTGTGACAAACTTACAGAGTTGTTTCGGATTTGTTGATGGGATGGAATCGATTAAGCCATCTCGTGGAGTGTTTATTGTTGATATAGGGTGAGTGATGTAGATTTACTTCGGCATGTCTTCAGATTTACTGTAGTGTAGGGCATCTGAGCCATCCCTGTGCTTCCATGTCAAAGTTAAGGTAGCCTGATTAGGCCCACCCCGGCGCATCTTCAGATTTACCTAGGGTAGGTTATATGAACCATCCCTGTGCCTTCTTTAGTATAAGATAGGCTGGTTAGGACTGCCCCAGCGAATCTTCGGATTCACCATAAGGTAGGTTGTATGAACCATCCCAATGCCTTTGATCATTTGGTAGCCTGATTAGGCTGTCCGTTGTGTGCGTCGGACAGACCGATAAGACGAGCGAATCAGGCTCTCCTTTTTGCACCTTTATTTGATCCCGTTTAATGGATCACTGAGATCACCGTTGCATCATCAGGATGGTGAGCTGTTTAGAGTTTCAGAAAAATCTTTATGGTATGTATATTGATAGTACTTGCAAAGATTTTGTACATTCCAAGGTCGGGGCAGCACAACGCCATTCAAAGTTTGAAGTCGATATGTTCCCAGTTGGAAGAAAGTTTGCCCTGCTCCGTTGGTCTGGATACTTCAATTCTTCATAATACCATGTCCCCAATGCAGAAGGTTTGTTCTTTCACCCTAGAGTTGTAGTAATTGCAGCCTTTTGTTGATACGTTGCCATTTTCATTTGGGGTTGGAGTCTGGTACTCGGCAGTAGATCTAAGTCCACCCTCCTACGTTCGGAGTTTCCAGGCTCTTCATACTTGTCAATTCTCAAAGACTGTATGGTGATTTCGATAGGAAGGACTGCTTCGATACCGTATGCCAAGTTGAACGGAGATTCGCCAGTTGCCGTTCTCGGGGTTATCTGGTATGCCCAGAGAACGGAGGTTAGTTCCTCTACACAAAGTCTCTTGGCAGTGTTCAGCCATGTCTTCAAACCATAGAGAATGGTCCGATTCATCACTTCAGCCTCCCCGTTAGACTGCGGATGGCCAACGGACGTCAACCTGTGTTGTATATGGTACCAAGTGCAAAAGTCTTTAAATTTGGGGTTATCGAATTGCCTCCCATTATCAGTGATTATAGTGTATGGGATTCCAAACAGAAATATGATAAAATTCCTGACAAAATTTTTGACCTTGCCTTCTGTGATGTGAGCTAGTGATTCAGCCTTGACCCACTTGGTAAAGTAATCGATGGCCACGATGAGGAACTTCCTTTTCTCGGATGCTGGTGGGAACGGGCCAAGGATATCCATGCCGCACTGGGCGAAGGGCTAGGATGCCGTCAGCTGAGTCAAATGGCTTGCTGGTTGTCTTTGGACACTGGCATACCTCTTGCATTGATTACATCTTCGAACCAAGTTAGCTGAATTCTTTTGAATGGAGGGCCAATAGTATCCCTGGTGTATTATTTTATACACCAAGGACCTACCCCCCAGGTGATCTCCGCATATGCCTTCATGGACCTTTCTTAGGGCATAGTTGGTGTTTGATAGTCCAAAACACTTCAGCAGAGGTTGGGAGAATAATCTTTTATAGAGGGTCCTATCGAAAAAGATGTATTGGGATGCCATCCAGCAGGTCCTTTTGGCCTCTATTTTGTCTTCTATTAGTATGCCCTCATTCAAAAATTTGAGGATGGGATCCATCTAACTAGGTTAAGCCTCGATTTGGTGCGCCTCCAAAGTTTCTTCGGCTATGCTTGGGGTTTTAAGGAGTTCGATGAAGGTGCGACAGAGGGACTCTAGATTGGTGGTGGCGAGCCTAGACAGTGCATTCGCCCTGGAGTTCTCTGATTGGGGGACTTGAAGGATCTCATAGAACTCCAATTGAGAGGATAGAGATCGCACCGTCTCCAAATATTGGATCGTTGTAGGATCCCTGGCTTCAAACTTGCCTTTGACCTGGTTTACTACCAGTTGGGAGTCCAAAAAGACTTGGAGTCTCTGAACCCCTAAGCTCTTGGCGATTCAGAGTCCTGCAAGCAAGGCTTCATACTCAGCCTGGTTGTTCAAAGCATGGAAGGAAAATCAGAGTGCGTACTCCATTGTGTGTCCATCCGGTTCGGCTAGTATGAGGCCCGCTCCATATCCAGTAGAGTTGGAGGCCCCATCCACATGGACTACCCACACAGACTTCGTGTCCTTCAAAGTGACTCCTTCTTCATCGATTGGATGTGCTTCACCTTCGTCTTTGGACTTCCAAGTGCACTCAGCCAAGAAGTCGGATAGTACCTAGGCTTTCATAGTCGATGGGGGCTGGAAGCTAATGTCAAACTCACTTAACTTTATAGCCCATTTAGCTATCCTCCCTGAAGTGTCAGGATATCAGAGGATGGCTTTAAGAGGCTAATCAGTCAACACCATGATGGCGTGGGCATGGAAATAAGGCCGTAGTCGCTTTGCCACAATTATCAAGGAGTAAATCAGCTTCTGCATTTTTGAATATCTTGTTTCAGCATCGTGCAAGACTTTGCTGATATAGTAGATCAACTTATGGGAGCCATCCTCCTCTCTTTGGATGAGGACCGAATTGACTGCTTCATCCAAAGCAGAGAGATACAAGTAAAGTATTTCCTCCTCTTGAGGTTTGGAGAGTAAAGGTGGAGTCTCCAAGTACTTCTTCAGTTCTTCAAAAGCAATGTGGCAGTCCTCAATCCATTCAAAGCCTCAGGACTATCAAAGTACTTTGAGAAAGGAAGGCATTTCTCGACCGACCAGGAGATGAATCTGCTCAAGGAGACGATCCTCCCTGTTAGCTGCTGTACCTCCTTCTTGCAAGAAGGATGCCTTATGTCTCTAGGTCCTAAATTTTCTTAGGGTTTGCCTCGATCCCTCTCTTAGTAACGAGAAATCCTAAGAACTTGCCTGAAGTTACCCCGAAGGCGTACTTTATTGGATTTAACTTCATATGGTGATGTCGTAGGGCTTCGAACGATTCTTCCAGGTCCTTGATGTGATCTTCTTTAAGGAGGCTTTTGATGATCATGTCATTGACATAGGCCTCCATGTTCCTCCCCAATTGTTCCTTGAACACCTTATTAATCAGCCTTTGGAATGTTGCTCCAGCATTCTTGTGCCCAAACGGCATCATTTTGTAGTAGTAAAGACCTTTGTCGGTGACGAAGGCCATCTTTTCCTTATCTTTGGGATCCATTCGGATCTAGTTGTATCCAGAGAAGGAATCCATGAAGCTTAATAGCTGGTGCCTAGTGGTGGCATCAACAAGTTGGTCCATCTTTGGAAGGGAAAAGCTATCTTTTGGACAGGCTTTATTGAGGTCTGTGTAGTCAATGCAGATCCTCCACTTGCCATTAGCTTTCTTCACCATTACCATGTTGGCCAACCATTCAGGATAATGCACTTCTCGAATGAATCTCGCCTTGATGAGTTTTGCTCACTTCTTCATCTACTGACTTCTGCCTTTCAGGGGCGAAACTCCTTTTCTTCTACCAAACCGGCTTATATTCGGGAGTGACTTCCAACCGATGAGTAATTACTTTGGCTAGAATTCCTGGCATGTCTGAAGCTGACCAGGTGAAGACATTGACATTGTTTCTAAGGAAACAGGTCAGCTTCACTTTGGTTTCCTCATCAAGCAATCTCCTGATCTGCACGACCTTGGTGGGGTCCTCTTCAGTTAGTTGTACCAGGATGGTTCTCTCCATGGGATCACCAGAGTCTACGGTTGGGTCCCTCGAATCTAGTTGATTCCAAGTTGTAGGATCATTGGAGTGCTTGTCTTGAATCATCAAGCACTATCGTGCCGTACTTTGATCTCCCCTAGCTTCTCTGATGCCTCTCCAGGTGGGAAAACATACCAAGAGGTGGTATGTTGACACTATGGCCCAGAATTTGTTCAGGGCGGGCCATCCCAGAATCACATTGTAGGCCAAAGGGGTTCAGACCACCGTGAAGTTGATTGGAAGTGTCTTCTATCGGGGTTCAGTACCGAGGGTTACAGGCAATATTATTTTTCCCTCAACATCGACCTGGTTGCCTCTGAAGCTAGTAAGTGGTATAGGGGGTCTTTGCAATTTGTTTTTAGGTAGGCACATCCGAGAAAATGCATCATAGAGTAAGACATCGATAGAACTTCTATTATCAACCAATATACGCCTTAACATCATAATTGGCAACAATGGCTGATATTATAACAGGGTCATCATGTGGGAGCTGGACCCCCACGAGGTCGTCATCAGAGAAGAGTATAGCATTGTTATCTTTGAGCCACTTTAGAGCATCGTCTTTAGCTCTTCTCCGACTGATCGATCGATGTAGCATCCCTACGTTCCCATTGGTAGGCCTCTGGTTTAGCAGTTCAGCTTCTTCATGGGCCCTCTAGGGAATGGTAGCTTCTGATCGAGGTCCCTAGTGATCGATGTACCATCCCAGATAACCTCTCTTGATAAGATCCTCGATGGCATCTCTAAGCTAAATGCACTCTTCGGTGTCATGGCCATGGTCCCGGTGGAATCGACAGTATTTGTTCCTATTCCTTAGAAAGAGGATGTCTTCATGAGACATGGCCATTAGAGATAGTTTTCTTTTTCTATCTCTAGTAGGATCTTTTTTCTATGGAGGTTGAGGGGGGTATATGAGTCGAATCTCCCGTCCGATGCTCTGGGCTTGGGACTTCGTCATCGATCAGGATATTTGTAGTTGTTATTGTTGTTGGGTGCAGGGGGCCTTGTCCCTTACTATTTTTCTTCTTCGAGAGGGGCTTCCCTTCAGCTAGCCATCGATTTGTCGCTTTCTCTTCTATGTCGTCGCACTTCTGAGCCCTGGATAAGAGCTCATCATAGCTTTTGGAAAACTTTTTATCCAGGGAAAAAGTGAGCCTGGACATACAAAGCCCCTTTTTTAATGCAGACATGGCCAAGTGCTCATTGAGATCAGGGATCTCGAACATAGCTAAGTTGAATCTGGAGATGTAATCTCGCAGACTTTCTCTTTCATTTTGGTGAAGGAGGAACAAGGTATCCATGTTACGGGGGGTCTTGCAGCCCTGAAATGCAAGACAAAAAATTTTTCTAGCTCGGAAAAAGAATCGATGATACCTGGGTGTATGCTCGAGTACCACATCCGTACCATATCCGCCAGCCACCTCTAGACATAGCTCTTGATCCCAGAGTAAAAGAGCCCCTCAAGAGGGGTCCACCAATCTTTCCCTCCATCTTCGACACTTTCCTGAGGGTCGAAGCTCAAGAATGCCTAGACCCACCGATTCGCTATAAAAAGGAAAGTGGCCTAGGTAATTCTCTGCTTCCTCCGAAGACTCTACTCCTGAAAAGGACCTACCGAAAGAGGTCCACCCTGATTACGAAGGGAAGCTTAAGGCCCTCAAGTTGGAGGTCGTGAAGCTTCAGGAGCAGAAGAACCACGGTGACCTTGTTGTGGCATGTGAGCTGTGCCCTCTATACACCGCTCGTATCATGGCCAAAGTTGTTTCCCGGCACTTTAGGGTCCCCTAGATGGAGCCCTACGATGGCACCACCGATCCACTTGATCACTTGGGTAGTTTCAAGGCCCACATGATGATTCAAGGGGCTTTGGATATGCTGTACCACATCCGTGCTTTGGATATCCAAAGCCCCTTGAATTATCATGTGGGCCTTGAAACTGCCCAAGTGATCAAGTGGATCGGTGGTGCCATCGTAAGGCTCCATCTAGGGGATCCTAAAGTGCCGGGAAACAACTTTAGCCATGATACGAGCGGTGTATAGAGGGCACAGCTCACACGCCACAACAAGGTCACCGTGGTTCTTCTGCTCCTGAAGCTTCACGACCTCCAACTTGAGGGCCTTAAGCTTCCCTTCGTAATCAGGGTGGACCTCTTTCGGTAGGTCCTTTTCAGGAGTAGAGTCTTCGGAGGAAGCAGAGAATTACCTAGGCTACTTTCCTTTTTAAAGCGAATCGGTGGGTCTAGGCATTCTTGAGCTTCGACCCTCAGGAAAGTGTCGAAGATGGAGGGAAAGATTGGTGGACCCCTCTTGAGGGGCTCTTTTACTCTGGGATCAAGAGCTATGTCTGGAGGTGGCTGGCGGATGCCCCACCTGGAAAGCTTTATCTTGAAAGTACTAAACCATAGCTATGAGAGCGTTGACCTGGTTCAGGAGAGTCTCAAACTGATGCTGTCCCATGACAAGCATCGGGGGCAAAACATCGTTCCCTATCGGGGGTTCACCTCTCTAGGAGGGAACACGGCTTCTGCTTGTTGAGGCATTTTGAGTCTTTCCTCTCGCCATTGAAGACTCCTTATACTTCCCCTTTTTCTTAAGGAAGGGAGTTAACAGCAAATGCTTGGTGTGCTCTTGGTGTACTCATCACACCCTTCCCCTACCTGGCATGCCAATCTATTGGTGTAGAATCCCTTTTTTGACTGGGCGAAGCTACTGGTTCACAGGTCCACTCCCTAGTTTACTTGCAAAACATATCCCTGGCCGGATGTTCTCCGACAGGGGACACTCAGACAGAGGTAGGCTCCAATAACAGAATGTTAAGAATTGTGTCCCAAAGCCAATCGCCTGGGTTGTAGGCGGTTATACTCAGTATTGTACTCATTTTATGAATTAATAAAATAATATTTTTGGCAGCTCATCACATACTAATTTTCCCTGAAATGAACTCTTTCCATGTGATGAAGTCCTTAGGACTACACTGACTTCGATACAGAGAGG
Source organism: Areca catechu (assembly GCA_021397845.1). Taxonomy (NCBI): domain Eukaryota; kingdom Viridiplantae; phylum Streptophyta; class Magnoliopsida; order Arecales; family Arecaceae; genus Areca; species Areca catechu. Next base: position 122,429,759 of record CM038043.1, read on the forward strand.
ATGTATCGAGTGGTCCTTAAACCCTGTTCACAACCAAAGGATATATTGTACTGGACGGTAATATATCAAGTAGGTTGTTGTAGTTCACATCATTTGGTTGTCTCTTGACCAAATGAGTGTGGTGACACTGATGTGATCTTCAAGTGGGATATGTGATATCTCACTGAACGTGACTCCGTGCAGCCCCTTTCTGCCAAAGAGATACTCACGATTGGATATGGATATATATGTCCCTCTGACCTGAGGTCATCAAGTTCCCTGTGCTTTGGTGTCGGACTACCCGGATTTTTAATCCGGTGACGGAAGGTTTCTGGGTACAGGCAAGTACTTGTGGAGCAGTGATGGACCAAGATGGAATTGACCTGTCCAAACAGTTTGGATTGAATATCTCGCAAGATTTAGCAAATCCTCGGCCGAGGTAGTCCTAGTGAAGAGTCACTGGGATTGCGAGGTTGAGACACGTAGTCGACTGACTCAGTCTGGGTTGGCAGCCCAATCTCAGTCGTGATGAGCATTAGAGGTCAAAGGGATGAATTATACGGTAACCATATGCCAGAGGTTCGATTGTTTACTCCTGCATCTTCGACCTATCCGGACACCGGGACCCATTGCTAGATGGTTTCCTGTGCTGGTACTAGAATTGTTCTAGTGCTACCATTTAGGTTCGAACCTATGAGGTCACACGCCACAGAGGATAACTCTCTGATCCGGATACCGATTACGATTGGAAATCGTCTCGATTTTATGGTCACAGTATTTTTGAGCATACATTTCCCTGTCTTGCCCTTGTCTGAGTCAACCAAAAATTGTTCCAGGTTGACCAGCTGCGCCAGGATTTTTTTGAATCAGTTTTGAACTGATTCGGAGTTCGTTTCGGCCTCCAATTGGTTGTGAACCAATTTTATTCCCTGAACCAGGTTCAATTGGATTGAACCGTTTGGTTTAATGAGATTGAACCAATGGGTTAGTTTATTTGCTTGGACCGATTTTTTGAACCAATATTTTTTTTCACCTTGGACTGTTTTACACGGTAATTGGAGAAAAAAAAATTCCATGTGTTTGAAGAGGGAGAAGGCCTTACGTTGGAAGAAGCCAAAACGACCGAACAAAATCCCTGGCGTCTCGTCTTCTTCTCTCCCTCGCCCGTGAGCTGGTTTAATGGCTTTAATCCTGGATTAAGGCTGATTAATGGGTTAACTGCTGCCAATGACCTCTTGGCCTCCCGTCGCTCCACCTCCCTCTCCCTGCTGCTAGCCTTTATAAACACCAAGCCATCCCCTGTTTGTGTTGGTTGAGTTTCAGGAAAAGTTTTCAACGTTGGAAATTCTTGCACCATGAGAACACTTGAGAAGGAAAAAAGAATGCTTGTCCCATCCTTGTTCTTTGAGAGGCTTAAGGAGAGAGCTTTGGGCTGGGTTTAGGAGCTTTAGAGGGAGAGAAACATGCTTTAAATCCCGTTGTTTTGAAGTGCTCAAGTTCTGCCCAGCTACAGAAAACCTGTGACCGTGAAGCGCTCTTCCGGCGGCTAGCACCGTGCATGGAGGCGGATCCGAGAGCCCCGGGCATGTCTCCCCTCTAGAGGGAGTACCACTCTACTCCTAGGAGCAAACCACGCGAGCCAGGATTGCTCCAGCTACTCTGAAATGAAGGCCAAAGCCTGCTGTCCAATTCTGCTGCAAAAATCTGGCAGCAGACTATGGTGATTTATTTAATTTTTTTGGCTTAGATTTGATTGCAGCAATGGTAGCAAATCGAAGAAGACTTGTCCAAGAAGCCGCTGCTCAAATTTGGGAGCAAATGGAAGTCCGGAAGGCGGTGTTCCGATGACGTTTTGCAAGCCAAAAATAGGGTCCCAAGGAGGAAGACGACTGGAATAACTTTATTCCAGTTATTCCAGTCTATTCCAGGTTTATTCCAGAGTTATTCCAGGCGGGATAAAGGTATGGAAAATTTATTTTTAATCATGCATGGATAGATTAAATTGTTTAATATTTTATAAATATTTTATATGATTATGCATGCCTAAATGCAACTAGATTTAGATTAATTCCTGGCGGAGCGGATACCCGCTGTGTGAATTTTAAAAATTATTTTAAAATCCAATATGCTCCTGCAGATGTTTGCATGCCTAGTGTAGGATCTTGTTAAACCACCTGCATCAGTTTACTTTCACAGAATGGGGAAGATCTTGAGGAGGGAGGATTGTGAGGAAAAGAACTCTAGATTTTCAGGATTTCATTGTGCCCTTACCTAGAATGTCCCCTCTTACTAGTATTTATATCGGTTGGTCCAGCTTGCGGTTCCATCCTCTTTCCTACGGTTACGATGGGGAGAGTTAACGGATTCCCCTATGTCCGTAACTGTAGGTGGTTATTGAACAGTTTTGGTCAGGCCGAAGATGTTACAGTTGGGGTTAGTGACCATGGGGCCACTTTGATGTAGTTCCGCTCTGGAAGTGATAGTCGATCGTAACTGTTATCTCCTATGTTCGTGTGGGATTGAGGTAGGTTAGAGATCTGCCTTCGGGCTTCCGTTTTAGGAATGTCCGGGGATGGATCGGAGGGGTGCTTTCATCTCGAGATATCTTCGGAACAGCGCCTGTGGCCGAAACCGAAGATCGTGTCTTTAGCAAATGCCGAAGCCCATGTCATGGACTGGGAGCGAAGGTCGTGTCTTGGGCTCTTTGGTTTAATATGAAAGAAAACGATGCAGGTGGTTTGACATGATCCTACACTAGGCATGCAAAAATAGCTGCGGGAGCAGAAAGGATTTTAAAACTTTTTTTTTTTTAAAATGCGCAACGAAAAACTGCTCCGCCCAGAACCTAATCTATTCATGTTGCATGTAGGCATGTATCATGATATAAAAATATTTGCAAAATATTAAACAAATAAATCTATTTATGCATGATTAAAAAAAATAATTTTCCATACCTTTATTCTGCCTGGAATAACTCTGGAATAAACCTGGAGGAATAGGCTGGAATAGCAGGGATAAATCTATTCCAGCTGTCTTCTTCCTTGGAACGTTTGAACACTCTATTTAGAGCTTGAAAAACAGCGATGAAACGCCACCTTCCGGACGTCCGTTTTCTCCCAAATCGAAGCAGCGGCAAGGTGATCAAGTGTACTTCAATCTTCAACAAAAATCTGCAAGAAAAAGTCAGCAAGAATGGTGTACAATTTGACCAAAACCTGCTGCCATAATTTCTACAGCAGAACAGGAACAGCAGCTTGTCCCTGCGCTTTGGAGCAGCAGCAGCAATTCGGCTCGCCTTGCTTGCTCCCAGGAGTAGAAGGGTACTCCCTCTAGAGGGGAGATGCGCCCGGGGCTCTCAGATCCACCTTCACGTGCGGTGCTAGCCACTGGAAGGGTAGTCGGTCACAGTGGATTGCAGCAACACTACTTTGCTGCAGTGCAAGTTTGAGCACAAGAAACAACTGGGATGAAGGCTTTGTTTCTCTCTCTCACACTCCAAAACTCAGCACCCAATGGATGGAAAAAGGAATGATCTCTCAAACACCCAATGAAATGTCCAGACTACTATTTTTCAGCTCTTCACACGGTGTAACATCTGTGCTGAAACAGGGGACTGCAGGTACTTATAGGCAGTAGGGGAAGAGGGATATGGAGAGGCGGGGAGGCCAAGAGGCAGTAGCTGCCGATCTCCATTTAACCAGCAATTAAACAAAGGTTAAAGCCGGCGGGTGGGAGGAGAAGAAGAGATGGCCAGCGACGGGTTTATTCGTTCGTTTTGGCTTCCGGTCGCAAGAGTTTCTCCCAGCAAAAATACCGTGTTAAATGGTCAAGTGGAGAGAAAAACACCGGTCCAAAACCATTTAAACCAAATGGTTCAATCCAATTGAACCTGGTTCAAGGGATTAAAATTGGTTCATAACCAATTTAAGGCCAAAACAAACTCCGAATCAGTTCAAAACTAATTCGGTAAAAACCTAGTTCAGTCCTGGTCAGCCCGGAACAATTTCCGGTTGACACAGACAAGGGCAAGACGGGGAAAAGAGTGCTCAAAAATACCGTGACCATAAAACCGAGATGATTCCCAATCGTAATCGATATCCGGATCAGAGAGTAATCCTCTGTGGCGTGTGACCTCATAGGTTCGAACCTAAACAGTAGCACTAGAACAATTCTAGTACCAGCACAGGAAACCATCTAATAATGGGTCCCGGCGTCCGGATAGGTCGAAGATGCGGGAGCAAACTATCGAACCTCTGGCATATGGTTACCATATAATTCATCCCTTTGACCTCTAATGCTCAGGACGACTGAGATTGGGCTGCCAACCCAGACTGAGTCAGTCGACTACGTATCTCAACCTTGCAAGCCTAGTGACTCTTCATTAGGACTACCTCGGTTGAGGATTTGCTAAATTGAGATACTGCGAGACATTCAATCCAAACTATTTTGACAGGTCAATTCCATCTTGGTCCATCACTACTCCACAAGTACTTGCCTGTACCCAGAAACCTTCCATCACCGGATTAAAAATCCGGGTACTCCGGCACCAAAGCACTGGGAGTTGCTTGCAAGCTACCATGATGACCTCAGGTCGGAGGGACACATACCCATATCCAATCGTAAGTATCCCTTTGGCAGAAAGGGGCTGCACGGAGTCACGATCAATAAGATATCACATATCTCACTTGTAGATCACATCAGTGTCACCACACTCATTTGGTCAAGAGGACAACCAAACAATGAGAACTACAACAACCTATAAATGGGTTGTCAAAAATTCACCAGATAAGTATTCACCACCTCGATCAGATCGAATGGTTTTAATACTTTTTCCAGTTTGCTTTTCTACTTCATTATGGTATCGTTTGAACATTTCAAATGACTCAGACTTATGTCTCATTAAGAAGACATAACCGAACCTTGAAAAGTCATCTGTAAAAGTAATGAAATATTTGTATCCTCCTCTGGCACTAACTGTCATCGGTCCACATACATCAGTATGTATTAGACTTAGAAGTTCTATAGCTCGTTCACCTTTTCCAGTAAAAGATGACTTGGTCATTTTACCAAGTAAACAGGATTCACAAGTGGGCAGTGATTCAGAATCACTGACCTCGAGGAGTCCATCTCCTCGCATCTTGTTTATCCTATTTTGGTTAATATGACCTAGCCTACAATGCCAAAGATACAAATCATTGAAATTATCTAATCTTGGGCGTTTGCTAGAAGTGTACATTACACTAACAGGCCTTGATAGTGCATATATGCCATTATTTAATCTAGCTTTCATTATAACAGAGTTATTCAAAATAATACATACTTTGGGGAATGTGTGGAAGGCGATCTTGGATGGATTGTTGGAGAGGGCTTCCTTGGATGTTGCATCCTTTGGGGCTTTCTGAAATTGAGGTTTAGGGAAGAAAGAAAGGGAAAGCTTTGCTAAGGTAGACTAAGAACTAAGTGGTAGATAGATTGAGCCTCTCACTCACTCCATCATGGAGGACATTTGCATCATACAAATGGAAAGAAATTTGGAACTCAAAAATTTTCATTCATTAGCTGCATTACAAGGAGCTATGGAGAGGTATTAATAGACCTCCCAAAGCCATTTTGAAATTTCAAATTTCATGGAAGATTACATGGAGAAAATGGTGGAGAATTACAACCAAGCTTGATTCAAGGAAAGGATTAAGAGCTGGCCGCTCCAATTTGAATTTGAAAGTAGGCGCCCAAGTGGAGGGGGGTGTGAGGTGTCCTCCATGTTGGCATAGCAGCCACCTAGGCTTGGTGATGTGGCAATCCAACTTGGTCTTGTAGTTGACTTGCTGATTTATCCCAAGTACTGAGTTATCCCAAATAGCTGAGGTTATTCCAGGTAACTGAATAAATACTGAAGTGTTGAGTTATTCCAAGTAGCTAAATAAGTGCTGAATAGCTAAAATGTTGAAGTAGAAATTGAAGTAGCAGAATTCTTTGGTTGAGTCAGCTCCAATGCTCGAGTTGGCTCTTTAGGTTGTAGTTCAACTGACTTGTTGGGGCTTCTTAGGGCTTCAAATTTATCATTCAATCCATAAAGAATTTGATTGAAGGCCATTGTTGGTGTCTGCACCAGATTTTCCTACCATTAAACTCATGGGTGTTTGTTGTGATTAACACAAGGCATTCATGAGGAATTGGGATCTCAACCCCACTAAGGAAGCCCTGGGAGGGAGGGTTTCCTGCTTACCATAATTGAGGGTTATAGTATTCGATAGAAAATAGTGGGAGACACAATTAGATGCAAAAGTCCTTGTCTAATTGTGAATATCATCATGAGTGGTCTACTTGTAGTTGTTCTTTACTTACTATAGATTATTACATTATGGCTTCTTCTCTTTCACTACGGGGCATCTTAGATGCCAATAAGTTGACCGATCCAAATTATGTGGATTGGTTGAGGAACCTAAGAATTGGATTAGCTGAGAAAAAAATTGCCTATATCCTTGATACTCCTGACCTAGATATGGTAGGAGAGGATGCTACTAAGAAGGATTCAAAGAGAAAAAGAAACCCTGAGAGTAGCTTGCAAAAAAGGAAAAAGGCAAGGAAGCCCCTGCTGGTGGAACCTACCATCATTATGGAAAGCAAGGGCACTGGAAGAAGAAATGCAAGTTATATCTTTCAAATCAGAAGCAGGATGCTGGTGATGCACCAAAAAGTTTATACATGATAGAAACAAACTTGTCATTGAGTTCTTCAGCTTCTGATACATGGGTATTGGATACTGCATGTGGGTCTCATATTTGCAAGTCATTGCAGGGGTTACAGAGACCCAGAAGCTTAAAGAAGGGTGACTTTGAGCTGTTTGGTGCTAGTGGTGATCCCATTCAAGCTGAAGCTGTTGGCACCTATTTACTATTATTGCCATCGGGCAATATTCTAGAATTAAAAGATTGTTATTATGTACCCAACATAATAAAGAATATTATTTATGTACATTTGTTGTTAAAACAAGGTTATGAAATAAATTTGTCGAGCTAAGGGTGCTATATTTTCTTTTCAAAGAAATTCTTTGGTTATGGTACATTTACTAATGATCTTTTGATTTTGTCACTCAATGATAAAGTTATGCTTATTGAAAATAAGAAAAGAAAGAGAGATGATGTGAATGTCACTTATCTCTGGCATTGCCATTTGGGTCATATCAGTGAGTCTAGGATAAACAAGTTATATAAAGAAAGTTTCTTTGAACCTTTTGATCTTGAGTGATTAGGAACTTGTGAATCCTGTCTCATGGGCAAGATGACCAAATCTCCATTCACTGGACATGGAGATAGGGCAACTGAGTTGTTAGGTCTAGTACACACAGATGTGTGTGGTCCTATGACAACCCAGGCTAGAGGAGGATACTCTTATTTTATCAGTTTTAATGATGACTTATCAAGGTTCGGATATGTGTATCTTATAAAACATAAGTCCAAAGCCTTTGAAAAATTCAAAGAGTATCAAAGTGAGATTGACAAACAAACTAGACATAGTATTAAAATCCTTCGATCTGATAGAGGAGGAGAATACTTGTCTAGTGAATTTCTCAAACATCTTAAAGATAAAGGCATACTCTCTGAATGGACTCCTCCATACACACCACAATTAAATGGTGTAGCAGAAAGGAGGAACCAAACCTTGTTGGACATGGTCCGGTCCATGATATGCTTCACAGATCTTCCAGTATCCTTCTGGGGTTATGCCCTAGATACTACTACCTACATATTGAATAGGGTGCCATCAAAGGCAGTTAAAAGCACTCCATATCAATTATAGAACGGGTGAAAGCCATGTCTTATGTTTTTTAAGATTTGGGGTTGCCCTACTTATGTCAAGATATTTTTGGACATAAGCTAAGTGCTAGGGCTGACAAGTGTAGGTTTGTAAGATATCCTAAAGAAGGTATGGGTTACCTTTTCTACCATCCTACTAAGCAAAAGGTCTTTGTCAGTAGGCATGCCATATTCTTAGAAAATGAGTTTATCCAATTAAAGGGCAATGAAAGGATATTTGAACATAGAGAAGTTCAACCTACACCTGAAACAATTCCTCAACCAGATGTTCCTAATATTCAGGAACAACCACAACATGCACTTCCTCTCCATAGGTCAAACAGAGTGTGAAGTGCACCACTCAGATATGGCTTTGTCATTGGGAATGATATGAAGCCAGTATCATACAGATAATGATCCTATGACCTATACGAAAGCTATCACGAGTAGAAACTTTGACAAATGGTTGGAAGCCATGAAATCTGAGATGGACTCCATGTATTCCAATCAGGTTTGGACCTTGGTAGATCCACCAGAAGGAATTAACCCTATAGGGTATAAATGGGTCTTCAAGAAGAAGATAGGTGCAGATGGTCAAGTAGAGACCTACAAAGCCAGGCTGATGGCAAAAGGTTTTAGACAAAAACATGGCATTGACTATGATGAAACCTTTTTACCAGTAGCCATGCTCAAGTCCATTCGGATATTGCTTGCTATAGTAGCATACAATGATTATGAAATCTGGCAGATGGACATAAAGACTGCTTTCCTTAATAAAAATTTTGAGGAAGAAGTCTATATGATATAGCCAAAGGATTTTGTCTCAAGTGGAAGAGCAAACCAAGTATACAAGCTAAGGAAGTCCATTTTTGGACTAAAGCAAGCATCGAGGAGTTGGAACATCCGCTTTGATGAAGCAATCAAGGAGTTCGGATTCATCAAGAATGTGGATGAACCATGTGAAGGTGAAGTGCATCTTCGAAGCATACCAATATGCAAACATGCATTCACGAAAGCAGGGCAAAAAAAATATGCATTTTAAAATAATTTTAAAACATGCATAGCAGAAGGCTCGGTAGATAGATCTAAATTATCTATCTATCTACCCACAACAGGATCTAGCATAATGTTATATCATAACATCAAAGCAAGACAGAAACACAAATATAAAGTATCATATCTTTATACTAGAGAAAAACTATAGGAGGAGGGTGCTCGAGCCACATATGTGTTTGGCCTGTACAGGTAATCCACACCTGGGCTCGACACTGATTAACTCCCTTGGAGTGCTAGCTCTTCGGGATCCTTGGGCCGATCTTTTTCTTTCGAGAAGACTAGAAGTAGAGCTTTCTACCCTTTTCCAAGAGAACTCTCTTCCCAAGATCTAGCTAGAATGCTAGGATTCTCACACCCAATCCCTAGACCTCTCACAACCCTTCTCTATCTTCTCTCTTTTCTCTTATTGTGTCTCTCTAGTTGTTGTAACCTCTGCAGCCTATAGAATGACCTTCATTTATAGGTGCAACCATGAGACGGAGAAAGAGGAAGGAGTAGAGATGAGGGGAGAGAATGGGGGAGAGGATCAAGACCATACCAAATGGGTCCAACCCAAGAAGGTAATTATGACTGTCATACCAAATAACCTTGGAGCCAAACCTATACTTGGAATTTTCCAGGTGTCGACACTTGGAACAAAGTCAATCATATTGACTTCCAGTAATGGCAAACGATTCTCAATCATTGATTAGACTTAAGATCATATAGAAATCCTTTATGGTGTTGACCCCATAGGTTCGAACATTAAGCCGGTAACACTGGAACATTTTCAGTACCAATCAAAGTCTTCATCTAGCAATGATACCCGAGTCCAGATAGGTCGAAGATGCAAAGCACCTCACAAGAATCTCTAGCATATGATTACTGTATAATTCATCACTTTGACCTCATAATGCTTAGGATGACCTAGGGTTCGACTGCCAACCCTAATTTGGTTTATCCAGATCATGCTCAACCTCACAAATTCTGTGACTCCTCATAAGGACTACCTTGGCCAAGGTTTTGCTAAATTGAGACATAGTGAGTCATTCATTCCAAACTATTTGGAGAGGTCAATTCCATCTTGATCCACCATCGCTTCACAAGTACTTGACTGCACCTAGAAACCTTCCATCACTGGATTAGAAATCGAAGTAGTCTGGCACCAAAGTATAGTTAGTTGCTTGCAAGCTGCTATGGTGACCTCAGGTCTGAGGGACATAGATACCTATATCTCTTTGCAAGCAACCCTTTGGCAGAAGGGAGCTTCGCAGATGTCACGTTCAATAAAATGTCATACATTTCACTTGCATGTCATACCAGTGTCTTCACACTCCTTAGTTAAGAGGACAATAAATAAATGTGACATACAACAACCTACACTTGATACATCGTCATCCTATAGCAATGTATCATTTGGTTATGAAATAATTTAAGAACTACTGGATATATACTTTCTATATCAAACAATGCAGTTCTAAGGACTCCATCATACAAGAGTTCATTTCAGGAAAATATAAATATGATGAATAGCCAATAAGAAAAGAATAACTTTTAATCATTCAAAATTCATATATAACAAGATATGACAACCATCTATAGCCTAAACAATTGACTTTGGAACATAATTCACAACAACTCCCACTTGGACTAAATCCAATCGGTATAAAATCTCTTCCCATTTTTCGTTTATAATAGTCGAACTCTTGAACTCTAACGTCTTTATTGAAGGGGTCATCCAGGTTTTCCTTTCTATCGATATTCAGAAGGTCAATGTCATCCCGTTCCACGATCTCTCGTAAAAGGTGATAGCACCATTAAATATACTTTGTGCGGTGACGAGACTTTGGCTCTTTGGCTTGAGCAATGACTTTAGTACTATCATAGTACACTGGAACAGGACCATCTAGGGAAGGTGCCACTCCCAGCTCGTCAAGAAACTTTCGCAACCACACAGCTTTCTTTGCTGAGCAATGTACTCTGCTTTGCATACTGAGTCCGCCACAGTAGGCTGCTTGGAACCTTTACAGCAGACAGTCCTCCATTTAGGGTAAAGATAAATCCTGACACACTCTTACTATCATCCTTATCTGATTGAAAATTGGAGTCAGTATACCCCACAAGTTTCAAGTCAGATTCTCCATAAATTAGCCATTGGTCCTTAGTATTTCGTAAATACTTAAGGATGGTCTTTGCCACTTTCCAATGAGCTTCACCTGGGTCAGACTGGTATCTGCTCACTACACATAGTGAGTATGCCATGTCTGGTCTAGTACATGTCATGGCATACATGATAGAACCCACCGCCGAAGCATATGGGATTCTTCTCATATGATCTCTCTCTTTCGGAGTTGTCGCACAATTCCTTTTAGAGAGATCAATTCCAGTGCCTATCGAGAGATAGCCTTTCTTGAAATTTTTCATACTGAACTGTTTCAGCATGGTGTCGATGTACATAGACTGGGACAGTCCCAGAAGCCTCTTAGATCTATCTTTATAGATCTTCATACCCAGTATATAAGAGGCTTCACACAAGTCCTTCATAAAGAACTGAGACGATAACCAGACCTTTATTCCTTGTAGTGCTGGGATGTCATTCCCGATTAAAAGAATGTCATCCACATACAACACAAGGAATACAATTACAGAACCATTAGCCCATTTATAAATGCAAGGTTCTAATCCGTTCCTAACGAAGCCATACAACTTGATACACTTATCAAATCGCATGTTTCAACTCCTTGATGCTTGCTTCAGTCCATAGATGGACTTTTGAAGCCTACACACCTGACTCATCTGTGGATGTGAACCCTTTAGGATGTATCATATACTCCTCTTCTTCCAGCTCACCATTCAGGAAAGCTGTTCGGACATCCATTTGCCAGATTCATAGTCAAAGTGTGCTGCTAAAGCAAACATAATTTGAATGGATTTGAGCATTGCCACAGGAGAGAACATCTCATCATAGTCAATACCATAACGTTGATGATATCCCTTAGCAACCAGATGGGCTTTATAGGTCTCCACCTGCCCGTCTGCGCCCTTTTTCCTTTTGAAAATCCATTTGCACCCAATGGATTTTATCCCTTTAGGTGCATCAACCAATGTCCTTAAATTGTTGATCTCTATGAACTCCATTTCGAATTTCATGGCTCCCAGCCATTTCTCAAAGTCGGACCTCTGCATCGCATCCATATAGGTGATCGGATCCTTATTGTTCTCATCGAGTTCAAAGGGATCACCATCCCAAACCAAGAAATCGTAGAATCTATCCGGTCAGCTCGGTACTCTATTAGATCTCCTTAATGGTTCCTGAGTGGGCTCTGGGTGTGATCTAATCATAGCCGATTCTATGTTGTCCCTTAAGTATGTTGGTTCTTCTACTTGTTGAACTTCACTAAGTTCAATCTTAGCGGCTGCGGTCCCTTCACCAAAGAACTCATTTTCCAAAATGATAGCCTTAAGACCGACGAACAACTTTTGTTCCTCAGCTAAGTAGAAGTAATACCCCTTATATTCTTTTGGATGCCTAACAAATAGGCACCGATCAGACCTAGGTCTAAGTTTGTCCATTTCTAAATGTTTTACATAAGCCGGGCACCCCCAAACCCGAAGATGTGATAGTGTCGGCTTACGTCCAGTCCATATCTCATGTCGACTTACTAACGAACTTACTTGGAGCCCTATTCAGAAGGTAACAGGCGATTCTAGAGCATATCCCCAAAAGGATACCGACAGAGAAGCAAAGCCCATCATGGACCGAACCATGTCTAACAGGGTTCGATTTCTCATCTCAGACACTCCATTTAATTGAAGTGTCCCTGGAGGTGTCCATTGAGAAAGAATTCCATTCTCCTCAAGATATGTCAGAAACTCACCCGAAAAGTATTCACCACCTCGATCGGATTGAAGGGTTTTGATACACTTTCCAGTTTGTTTTTCTACTTTACTACGATATCATTTGAACATTTCAAATGACTTAGATTTATATCTCATTAAAAAGACATAACCATACCTCGAAAGATCATCTGTAAATATAATGAAATAAACGTACCCACCCGTGGAACTAACATTTAAGGGTCCACCACATACATCAGTATGTTGGTACTCAGAATTTCTTTGACTTGTTCACCTTTTCTAGTAAAAGTTAGTCATTTTTCCAAGAAGACAGGACCACAGGTTGGAAGTGAACTATCTTCACTAAAATCAAGGAGACCCTCACTTTTCAACCTATTTATCATGTTCCTATTAATATGACCTAGCCTATAATGCCATAGGTATGCTTCACTGACATTATCTATCCTAGGACGTTTGCTAGATGTATACATTACACTAATAGGTCGAATAGTACATAAATGCCATCACACATTTGTCCAATCAAAACCATAAAATCATTCTAAATGATTTTGCAAACGTCATTCTTTATTGATAGTTCATAACCATGCATGGCCAATTGGCCAATAGAAATGACATTCAAAATAAAAGATGGACAAAAATGACACTCGTTCAAAATGATAGTACAGAACTTGAAAACAAGTTTTAGGACTCCCAACGCCAGGACTGGAACTCAGCTTCCATTTCCCACATTCAAGAATCTCTCACCGTCCTCGAATCTTTTACTAACTTGAAGTCCCTGCAAAGAATTGCAAATATGAATTGGACTTCCAGTATCCAATACGTAGTTAGTAGTGTTGCAAACAGAGAAACTACAAAGTGTTATCATATAAATACCTTGTCCAGGAGCATCCTACAGCTTTCTCTTCTTGGACCTGTTCGGGTCAAGGGATGCAATATAAAGAGGACAGTTCCTCTTCCAGTGAACTTGCTTCTTGCAGAAGAAGCACTCTACACGACTTTAATCAGCCTTCACTTTCTTTGCCTGACTGGGCCTAGAAGCACTTAGCACCTTTTTCCTTTATTTTTTTTCTTCCTTTTCTTAAAGGGATGACATCCTCTCGAAGATCCTCCCACTAGATTCACCACCCCTTTATTCAATTGGTGGTTTTTCTCATAAGTCTGCAGCAACCCCAACAGACCGTGGTAGTTAACTGCAGGCTTATTCATTCTATAATGATCGAAAAAATCTATATAGGAAGAAGGGAAGGAATTTAGTATCGCATCTTTTCCAAGTTGTTCATGCAATGGACAGCCGAGCTTGCCCGATGCTCAATTATCTCGATCATGTACAATACATGATCAGTGACCGAAACCCCATCACGCATCCATGCATTATAGATAGCACAGGAGACCTTGTACCTCTGAACATCATTTGGTGTTCTGAAAGACTCCTTCAACCTTTGAAGGATTTCTTCCGGCTGGGCTTTCTCGAACTTGCGACTGAACTTGTTGTTCATCGTAGCCAACATTATGCATCAACAGTGATCCTGTCAGAGAGCCACTTTTGATAAATGTCTCTGACCGAATCTTGAGCATTGCCGCATGGATCTTACATGCCAGATACAATATCACATACAAGATCCATTCATGCTCCAGGACAATCCTGAGCCTTCGATACTCGCTATCGAAGTTGGGTCCATTGAGCTTCTCATTATCGAGAAGAGACCAGAGTGATAGGTTGGAAACCATCTGAAAGGAAAACCAAAGCTAATTAGTGTATATGAATTATTAACCTAAAGACATGGACTTTAGTCTAAAGGTTACTTTAATGTCCTAGTGAGTACCAGAGTCCAATAGACAACACATGAGCTCGACTTTGGCCAGCCCACCCATGCATGTCTAAAGGTAGGTTCTTTAACCGATTACTTCTCCAAGTAACCTTTAGTATTTGGATTTTGCCCCAAGGAGAACTTCAATCCTTTAGGCCTCTTATTGAAGGTCCCGATTAGGTCCAACCATTAACATAATAAAATTCAATGCTTCTAACTAATGAATAGTCAAGCCCGACTTTGGCCGGCCCACCTGACCACCATTAAGAGAGTCACACTGAGCCATCATATTAGGAACATCAATTCCGATAGCCTGATGAACACCGATCTTTGGATCTGCCGATGAACACCCAACTATTGGACCCATTACCATCCTACTTAATGGGAGGTTAGGACTTGGTTATCCCTATAACTTTGTCCTTTTAAGGACCTAATAATTTAAGAGTTTTTAAATAATGTGATAGATGAAGAGATGAGAAGACATGGATCAACCTCCCACTGACCAAATCAGTAATCTAGGAGGGTTACTCATAACAAATGATCCATGGGCACCTAAAATCAGTCAAGACTACTGATTAACCTTGGGTGACAAGGGTTAACACGAGTCAATGAGCTATCCAATCAATCCTGATCGACCACATTGGCCAGGTAAGTGAGATCATCGATTGGGTTCTGTCATTAACCATCTTGCCTTAAACACCAAAAGAGTTGGCCAGGTAAAAGGTAGCCCCAAACAACCATGATCAAAATGCCAAACTAACCTCGACACCAATCGGTTCATCAGACTTGATTAAACTAACCTAAAGACTCGGGCTTTCCACTGAGCAACAAATTAGGTCCATTTAGATTATGGACAATTAATCTAACTATTAGATAGATCTAAAGAAGAAATCCTAACTCATTTGATTAGATTAGTTCTCTAAATTGTCCAATGCATCTAAACTTAGGTCTAACCCAATCAAGAACCTAATAGAAGCTAACCCATGACCCTTAAGGCTTATTAAAATGACTTAAAATCTTTGAGTCATATTCCTAGAGTTCTTAATCATTCTTAATTCTCAATTAAGTTCAATAACCTTAATTAAATTAAAATAATTTTAATTTACAGATGTAAAATAATTTTACAAAAATTTTAAAATTTGAATTCACTATTTTTCTGCATTTTCATCCTAAGTGTCGACTCACCAGGAGCAACTGTCGACACTTGGGTTGACTCAAGGACTAAGACAGGAGGAAAATAGAAAACCAAGTTTTCTGGCAAGTGCTCATGAGTCGACACTTACAAGGCCAAGTATCGGCTCACAAGCCCATGTGTCGACACTTCCTGGTCAAGTATCGACACTTCAACCTGTCACAGGAGAAAAATAGAACCCAGATCTCAGGGAATTTCTTCATGAGTCGACACTTACAAGGCCAAGTGTCGAATCATAGCCTAAGATAATGAAACATAGTGATTTCAAATCCAATATTTCTCCAAACATTCAATCAAAACTAATCAATAAAAACTCTTAGATCTCATCTAAATTTATTTTATGATCATTTCATTAGATTAAAACATTTTTAATCTATATTTTCTTGCTTCTTATTTTCCTTTTCAAGAGTCAATCACATCGGCACTCCTACATGCCATAGGAGACCCCATTAATGGGAAGAGAGGGTCTTGCAGCCCTACTTTTCTCCTATGACCGGATGGCCATGGTGAAGCACTCAATCCAAGTACTTAAGAAGTGATGTTATTAGCATCCTAGAATCATTATACTACAAAAAGGAACCTACTGCTCTGATACCATTGAAGGTGAAGTGCATCTACGAAGCATACCAATATGCAAACATGCATTCATGAAAGCAGGGCAGAAAAAATATGCATTTTAAAATAATTTTAAAATATGCACAGCAGAAGGCTTGGTAGATAGATCTAAATGATCTATTGATCTACCTGCAATAGGATCTAGCATAATGTAATAGCATGCATCATAACATAAAAGCAAAATAGAGACATAAATATAAAAGTACCATACCTTTATACTGGAGAAAAGCTATAGAAGGGGGAGGGTGCTCAAGCCATATACGTGTCTAGCCTCTACAGGTAAACCATACCTGGGCTCGACTATAATCAACTCCCTCGGAGTGCTAGCTCTTTGGGATCCTTGGGCTGATCTTCTTCTTCCGAGAAGACTTGGAGGAGAGCTGGGACCCTTTTCCAAGAGAACTCTCTTTCCAAGACCTCGCTAGAATGCTAAGATTCTCACACCCAATCACTAGACCTCTCACAACCCTTCTCTTTCTTCTCTCTTTTCTCTTGTTATGTTTCTCTAGTTGTTGTTGTTATGTAACCTCTACAGCCTACAGAATGACCTTCATTTATAAGTGCAGCCATGAGAGGGAGAAAGAGGAAGAAGAGAAATGAGGGGAGAGAATGGGGAAGAGGATCAAGGCCATACCAAATGGGTCCAACCCAAGAAGGTAAGTGTATGACTATCACACCAAATAACCTTGGAGCCAAAACTGGTTTGAATTTGAAATTCAAATTAGGTAAAAACTTGCCCAAAATCCTTTCAAAATTTCTTCCCAAAAATCTGCTCATCACAAGAAGTGTCGACTCACAAAAATTGCCAAGTGTCGATACTTCACCAAGTATCGATACCTGCAAAATTCCAAATGTCGATACTTGGAACAAAGTCAATCATATTGACTTCCAATAATGGCAAATGATTCTTAATCGTTGATTAGCCTTAAGATCATATAGAAATCCTTTATGGTGTGTGACCCCATAGGTTCGAACACTAAGCCGATAGATTGGAACATTTCCAGTACCAGTCAAAGTCCTCATCTAGCAATGAAACCCGATATCTGGATAGGTCGAAGATGCTGAGCACCTCACAAGAACCTCTGGCATATGGTTACAACATAATTCATCCCTTTGACCTCATAATGCTCAAGATGACCTAGGGTTCGACTGCCAACCCTAATTTGATTTATCCAGATCATGTCTCAACCTCACAAGTTCTGTGACTCCTCACAAGAACTATCCTAGCCAATATTTTGCTAAATTGAGATATAGTGAGTCATTCACTCCAAACTATTTGGAGAGGTCAATTCCATCTTGATCCACCATCGCTCCACAAGTACTTGACTGCACCTAGAAACCTTCCATCACTAGATTAGAAATCCAAGTAGTATGGCACCAAAGTATAGTTAGTTGCTTGCAAGCTGC
Organism: Areca catechu; assembly: GCA_021397845.1. NCBI lineage: Eukaryota > Viridiplantae > Streptophyta > Magnoliopsida > Arecales > Arecaceae > Areca > Areca catechu. Next base: position 122,447,449 of record CM038043.1, read on the forward strand.
TATGGTGACCTCAGGTCTGAGGGACATATATACCCATATCTCTTTGCAAGCAACCCTTTGGCAGAAGGGAGCTCCGCAGATGGTTACGTTCAATAAAATGTCATACATTTCACTTGCATGTCATACCAGTGTCTTCACACTCCTTGGTTAAGAGGACAAAAATAAATGTGACATACAACAACCTACACTTGATACATCGTCATCCTATAACAATGTATCATTTGGTTGTGAAATAGTTTAAGAACTACTTGATATATCCTCTCTATATCAAACAATATAGTTCTAAGGCTCCACCATACAAGAGTTTATTTCAAGAAAATATAAATATGATTAACAACCAATAAGAAAAGAATAGCTTTTATTCATTTAAAAATTATATATAACTACAAGATAGTACAACTATCTACAACTTAGACGGGACATAATTTCCAACACCATGTGTGTATAGGGAGACAAGTGGGATTGCCCTTATTTTCTTGGTTTTATATGTCGATGACATACTCATCATTGAGAATGATATCTTAATGTTGCAATCGATCAAGTCTTGGCTATCAAAGTGGTTTTCCATGAAAGACTTGGGAGAGGCATCCTATATACTGGGTATAAAGATCTATAGAGATAGATCTAAGAGGATGCTGGGCTTATCCCAATCCAGGTACATTTACTTAGTGTTGACAAGATTCAACATGGAGGGAAGTAAAAAAGGTTACTTGTCCATTAGTCAAGGCAAACATTTCTCCAAGAAGATGTCTCCTAAGACACTGGAGGGGAGAGAGAAAATGAGTTTGATCCCTTATGCTTTGGCTATTGGATCAATTATGTATGCCATGTTGTGTACCAGGCTTGATGTTGTTTATGCCTTGGGCATAGTAAGTAGGTTCCAGGCTGATCCAGGGGAGGATCATTGAAAAGCTATGAAAAACATTCTTACATACTTAAGAAGGACTAAAGATGTTTTTCTTATATATAGTGGATCATAGTTGAAACTAAAAGGATATACAGATTCTAGTTTTCAATCAATCCTGGATGATAGCAAATTCATATCAAGGTATGTCTTTACCCTATATGGTGGTGCAGTGAGTTAGAAAAGTATAGAGCATTAAACTATTACTGACTTGGTCATTGTGGCAGAGTACATAGCTACAAGTGAATCCATAAGGGAAGCTGTGTGAATGAATAAATTCATCACAAAATTATGCATTTTGTTGTGCAAGTTAATGAACTGGTCTTATAATAAGCCCAAGCCATCCTAAGATGCTTCCATCTCGTTCAAGGATAATATGTTGTCATCGAATGAGTAGATACAAAGAACAACATAGCAGATGCATTCACTAAAGTACTGTCAAAGTAGTAGCTTGATTGCTACTTAGACTGTATGGGTGTAAAATACAAAAGGCAATTGGCTTTAGTGCAAGTGGGAGATTGAAAGAATGGTGCCATAAAATCCAATCATTGTAAGGATATTTATATGATTTTCCAACTCATATATGATATTATTTATCAATAAAAGGCATCTTTTGTTTCATCATATTGCTTCATCTTATAAAGATTATGATGAACCCCATAGGCTATGGCAATGAAATTAGGGTTATGATGAAGATCATAATGGTGAGACCTAAGTTTCTAAAAACCCTAATCTAAAATATTCCTAGTCGTTGGATAATCGATTCGGGGATCGATGAATCTAGAAAGACTAGCACATCCTATGTATGCTCGATGGAGAGGGTGGTTGATCTGACAACCACTTGTGTAGAGACACTAATATAAGGATATGGGTGCTGATTAGGTTATGAGTCCACTGAACTAATCTGACAAAACAACATTAAATGGAAGTCTTACTTGTCAAAAGAATGTTCTCTTAGTGGGAGTTGTGCATGTGATCCTTAGACCTAAGACTACCATAGTATCTTGTGTACATGAATCCATGTTTTGGTGCATACTCACTCATGGGAATTAAGTCATGTACGGGGTGCTTTTGGATATGGTGGATTGTGTATGAAGGTAATGAGTAGGTTAACAAGGAATCAATCACTTTAAGTAAGAGGAGAAGTTATCCCATATGATCTATTTGAATGATGACTCAGGAAGTCTTTGACCAAAGCAAGATAAGATTAGATAGGATTTCTAATCATTCATTATTCAAGTCTTCATTATCAAATTGAGATTTAAAAGGATTAAGTGCTTGGGTTTGACATTTATCCATGCCCATCACTTAATCGAGATACTGGAAAATCGAAGGATTGAATTGCACGGTGACTTTCCGCTGAAGGATATTTTGGTACTTTCTATCAAATTCCTCATCTTTTCGGGTAGGTATGACACGTTGCTAGACATCAATCATGTCTTGCGGGTTTTCATGAATCAATTGGATCGAATTCATGAGTCAATTGAAAACTGGTTCGAATTGGCAACTTAGGTCAACACAATTTAGGTCCTCTCTGCCATGCCCGACCACCGGAGACCCCCCCAACAACCCTCCATCTCCCCTGCGCTGCCATGCCCGATGATTGGATTGACCCTGTCGGTCGTCCATCTTCGCCCTGCTGCTCCATGCCCATGACGCCCACGATGCCCATGCTTGTGATGCCTCCCTTCTCCGTGCCCAACGCCCCTACGCCCGGAGTCGTTTCCAGCCGGCAACCCCGTGCCTCCCACGATGCCCAGCCACCGCTCGGCCACCACCCCGCTCTCCCACTCCGCCCCCATGCATGCCCAAAGCCCTAGTACCCACGGTCGCCGACTGTGCCTTCTCTGCTGCTCCGCCCATCCAGGCTGTGCTCCTCTCCCCTGCATCGCCGTTCGCCCTTGCTTCCTGTCGACCACCCGTGCCCGCCAAAGTCCACCGGTCTTCCCCCTGTTCCTGCAATTGAGATTGGTGATTTCTAACACAGTCAGCCACCTTCAATTACTCTCATTAAAATTGAAGTCGAGGCCTCTTTGGGAGTGTATTTTGTGATTTTGGCAAAGTTCACAGTGGTTGATGTTGATGGTAAGGAACCACATACAGGATGGGGATCTTGTTGTGTTTTCTGAGGTCAAGGGAATGACAAAGCTAAATGATGGAAAGCCTAGAAAAATTGAGAATGCAATGCCATTTTCATTTACTCTTGAAGAAAACGAAGAGCAGCGCACGAACATGAAAGCTACATGATTTTTGGAGCTACACGAATTTCATAGCTGTACCAATTTCAAAGCTTCACAAATTTAGAGCGGTGAATTTTCTATACAGATCTCAAAGCAGAGGAGGAATTTGAATTCAAATTCAAATTCAAATTTAAATTCGAATTCGATTGGATCCACAATTTCCTCCAAAAATGCCACCCCTCTCCTTTCCTTATTTTATTATTTTTTTGAATTTCGAATTTCAAAATAGCTTGGTGTCTATAAAATAGGCTCCAATCATTCTTGTAAAAAATTAATTGAGAAATAAAATTTTTGTTTTAGAGAAGAGTGATTCTTCTTCTACCTCCGTGAGGAGAGGGTTTGAGGCCCGACCCCAGGTCATGATACAAGGTCATGCCTAGCTATCCTCCTTCCCGTCGAGTCCCCTTCTAGGTCTTAGAGACTTTTCCTTTACGGCCCTAGGTAGCGATTTAGGTGGGATGCCCTAGGCTCCGCATGTAGTGAGATGGGTGAGATGTCCTAGGCTACATGTAGTGGAATGGGTGAGATGTCCTAGAGGTGAGAGGTCTCTCCGTGAATGTAAGTCCCCAGTCCTAGAGTGTCCAATTTTTCCCTCATGACCTTTGAGATTCATCTTAGCACCTCTAAGTATCGAGGAGGGTATAATGCCTTAGAGGTGAGAGATCATCTCGTTAGGGTGAGTCCCAAAGTCCATGAGATCCAGATCCCTATCTTCCATCCCATTATTCCATCGTCATCAAATTAGAAAATCCAAAAAATATGATACCCTAATCTCTTCTTCTAGGCTCACCATTCGATCCTCCTAGCCCCGTTGTCCCGCAACAATTTTGGTATCAGAGGTTTGTCACCACATCAATTTTGGTATCAGAGCGGGTTAAGATTAGGGTTGAAACAAAAAGAAAAAAGAAAAAGAAGAGAGAAAAAAAGAAGAAAAAAAAAAATTGCAGCGAGCCTGACTCGATGGAATGGAGTTTTTCCCACCTCAAGGGAATGATGGAGACATCAAAACCCATCCGAGTTTTCTTTTTTCTTTTCTAGATTTTTATATTTTTATTTCATATTTTTTTATTTTAGCTATTCCACCTATTCCTGTTATTCTAGCTTTATTCCAGACTTATCCCCATTTTATCCCTCTACTATTCCAGTCATCTTCAACCTTCCAGAACTTTTAGAAACTCCATTTTTCTTCATTTTTTCTTCCCGTTTGTCCCTCTCTGCCATGTCCGACCACCAGAGAACCCCCCCGACCACCCTTCATCTCCCCCGCGCTGCCATGCCCGACGATTGGATGGACACCGTCGGCCGTCCATCTCCCCCCAGCTGCTCCATGCCCGTGATGCCAATGACGCCCATGCCCGTGATGCCTCCCATCTCCGCGCCCGACGCCCCTCTGCCCGGAGTCATTTCCAGCCGGCAACCCCATGCCTCCCGCGATGCCCAGCCACCGCTCGGTCGTCACCCCGCTCTCCCGCTCCGCCCCCATGCCCGCCCCAAAGACCCAGTGCCCACGACCGCCGGCCGTGCCTCCCCTGCTGCTCTGCTCGTCCATGCTGCTCTCCTCTCCCCCGCACCGCCGTCCACCCTGTTGGGTTCGGGAACCAGTGCGGAAGCGTGGATTTCAAAATTTTTATGAAATCAGGTCCGAACCCTAATCCCAAAATCTCCTTATTAACAATTAAAACTTATGACTACATGCATGTCCAAATTTAAACATAGTTTAGATACTAACCTCAGATCGCTATATCCAGTCTGATGTAGAAATAAACTCCAAATTGAGTAACCTTTTGAACACACCAGGCGTCCACTTGTCCGCCCTCCGATGGTGATCCACACGGGCAGATGATCAAGACAGTGACTCCTTAATTGGGTTCCTTCCAATCAAGTTCTACCCTAAGAACTTGATATATGGGCTATTGGCTAGGACTCCTCTAGCCAAACGGGGACTATGACCTTCTCTCTTACCCTTCTCCTAGTTTTTAGCAACTTTGGCCCCTTAAGACACTCTTGTCTTAAGAATAAGCCCTTGTCCTAAAATGAGACAAGGCTTGTCTTGGAGGGAGAAGAAAATCAAGACAAAATTGTCTTAATGTAAGAAAGAAAGAAATAGAGGCGCCTTCTTCCTTTACCGTCGGAGAGTTTCTCTCTCTGACTCTCCTTCTGTTCTGAGATTCGACAGAGCCTAGGCTCTGTAAAGGAATCAAAGAGGAAAGAGAGGAGGGGGAAACAATCTTCTGGAGAGGGAGAAGGAAAGAGAAGCAAGGCTTCGCCGTAGAAAATCTGGAATGATTTTTACGGTGAAGCCTTCTTCTTAAATAGGCGACAGAGAGGCGCCTTCTCATCTGAAAACATCCTCTCACGTCCCTCTCTCCCTTCTCACATCTTCTGTCTTTATCTCATGGCCCTTGGGATTAATCTCACGGCCTTTGGGATGGGAAGACGCGAAGAAGGATCGTGAAAAACACAGAAGGGCGCGCGCAGAAGGAAGAGTCGCGCCCCTTCGGTGTTTCTCTTTTCTTTTTCACGGTATTTTTCCCTTTTTTGGAGAGTCCACGCCTAGGTGGACTCTCTTCCACGCCTCTTCAAAAATCACCGGCCTTTTTTCTTTCTTTTCACGCAAAGACGCGTCTTGGAAAGAGTCCACGCGCGCGTGGACTCTTCTCCTTGCGCGCGCGCGTGGGAAAAGAAGCGGAGGGACTTAGGCGATGTGGGAAAGGGGTTTAGCCTCTTAGGTTAGCCCAATTGCTAGCCTACTATTAGCCCAAAGTGTTGAATCTTCAATTAGATTCAAACCGGAATGAATTTGGATCTAAAAAAGACCAAATCGGAACCCTAACTCGAATCCGATTCAAGTAGAAGCCATGGTTTGCAACACATGCTAGTGTGTTCATCTGCAAACGAGATTTAATTCCAAATTAAAAACTTGATTATCTGTCCTAAGTGTGTGACCCATTGGGTTCCATACTTAGCCAGCAGTGGGTCCGAGTGCAAGTTGACCTAATCTGATCAGAACTCATTCTAATCGATTTAGGTCAAATCGAGCAAACTCGAGTCAGTCAATTAGGACTCCTCCTAATTTGTGATCCAATTAAACCATTTAATTTGATCAACCCACAAGACAAGATTGACGTCTAGCAACGTGTCATGTCTACCCGGAAGATATGGAAATTCTGGTGTAATTCCAAAAATACCCTTCAGTGGAAAGTTCCCGTACAATTCGATCCTTCAATCATCTTGCATCCCGAATATAACTATGGATATGGAATCATGTCAAATCCAGTTTATACTCATTCCCAGCTCAGTCATACACTAATGATTCAATTAATTCGATATTAGAAATCATTTCTAATATCTGTACTTTGATCAAAGATTTCCTGAATCATCATCTGACCTAATTTGGCTGGATGCAATCTCCTCCTACTAGGAGTGATCAATTCCTTGTTGACCTACTCATTTCCTTCATATACAATTCACCACACCCAGCGTCAACCTTGTGCATGACCCAGTGTCATGAATGAGATTGAACCAAAGCATGGGTTCATGTACATAAGGTATTATGGCAGTCTCAGGTCATAGGACTACTTGTACAACTCCCACTATGAGAAAACATCTATTGACAAGCAGCTAAGGCTCCATTAGATATTCTCAAACTGGATCTATTCAGTGAACTCATTCACTAATGAGCACCCATATCCTTGTATTAGTGTCCTACACAAATGACTGTGAGAGCAGTCACCCTTTTCAGCATACATAGGATGTGCCAGTCTTACCGGAAACCCTGATCCCCAACTCAGGGTTCCTATGACTAGGAATATTCTAGATTAGGGTTTTAAGGCCTTAGATCTCACTGGTATGATCTCATCATAGCCCTACAACCATAGCCCTAATCTATGGGGTTCATCATATAATGACACAGCGAATGATGAAAAAGTTATTGCCTTTATTAATTTGTCAATTTACAATGGTCTGGGAGATACAGATATTGGCTTATAGGGCATAATCCTTTCAATCTCCCACTTGCACTAAAGCCAATCGCTCTTATTCTTTAACCCCATACAATCGAGGTGGCGATCAAACTCCCGCTGTGGTAGAGCCTTAGTGAACGGGTCTGCTATGTTGTTCTTTGTATCTACTCTATTGATGTAGACTTCTTGTCTTTCGATTATCTCTCGGACAAGATGGAAGCGTCTCAGAATGTGCTTGGACTTGTGATGGGCTCTCGGTTCCTTAGCTTGAGCAACTGCTCCAGTGTTATCACAATAGAGTGGCACCGGGTTCTCAATCTCAGGAACTACTCCCAACTCTGTGATGAATTTCTTCATCCAGACAGCTTCCTTGGCGGCTTCACTGACAGCTATGTACTCTGCCTCGGTAGTTGAGTCAGCTACAGTCTGCTGTTTAGTACTCTTCCAACTTACTGCTCCACCATTCAAGGTAAAGACATACCCTGAAATGGATTTACTATCATCTGGGTCTGATTGAAAACTAGAGTCTGAATAGGCTTCTAGTTTAAGATCAGATCCTCCGTATATAAGAAAAATATCCTTAGTCCTTCTCAGGTACTTAAGAATATTTTTCACAGCCTTCCAGTGATCCTCTCCTGGATCAGCCTAAAATCTACTGGCTACACCCAAGGCATATGCCACATCAGGCCTGGTACATATCATAGCATACATAATCGACCCTATAGCCGAAGCATAAGGTATAGAATTCATTCTATTTCTTTCTTCAGGTGTCTTAGGAGACATCCTCTTAGAAAGACGTATGCCATGACCAATAGGTAAGTAACCTCTTTTACTTTCCTCCATGCTAAATCTCTTTAGCACCTGGTCAATGTACCTAGACTGGGACAAGCCAAGCATCCTTCTTGATATTTCTCTATAGATCTTTATACCCAGTATATAGGATGCTTCTCCCAAGTCTTTCATGGAAAACTGTTTGATAACCACACTTTGACTGATTGTAACATTGGGATATCATTCCCAATAAGAAGTATATCATCAACATATAGAACTAAGAAAACTATGGCACTCCCACTAGTCTTCTTGTACACACAAGGTTCATCCTCATTTTTGAAAAAATCAAATTCTTTGACTGTTTTATCAAATCGGATGTTCCAACTCCTGGATGCTTGCTTTAATCCATAAATGGATTTCTTTAGCCTACATACCTGATTAGGTTTAGTCTCCAAGACAAAACCTTCTGGTTGTGACATATAAACCTCTTCCTCAAGGAAACCATTGAGGAATGCAGTTTTTACATCCATTTGCCAGATCTCATAATCATGATATGTTGCTATAGCAAGCATAATCCGAATAGATTTGAGCATGGCAACAGGGGAAAATGTTTCATCATAATCTATTCCCTGTTTTTGTCTGAAACCCTTAGCCACCAATCTGGCTTTATAAGTTTCAACTTGGCCATCTGCCCCAATCTTCCTTTTATAGACCCATTTACACCCAATAGGGTTAATACCCTCTGGTGCATCAACCAAAGACCATACTTGGTTGACATACATGGAGTCCATCTCGGATCTCATGGCTTCCAGCCATTTGTCTGAGTCTCTACTCATGACTGCTTCCGTATAGGTTAGAGGCTCATCATTTTGAATGATTTGGGCTTCATTATTTTCAATTATGAACCCATACCTCTCAGGTGCCTGTCGCACCCTATCAGACCTACGGATAGGAGTGTGTTCAGGTTCTATATTAACTATGTTGTTACTTGACTGAGAAGTGTCTATTTGTTGAATCTCATTAAGTTCGATATTTCTACCAGTGCCCTTTTGTAGGATAAATTCCTTTTCCATAAAAGTGGCATGCCTACTGACCAAAACCTTTTGTTCAGTAGGGTGGTAGAACACATATCCTATACTATCTCTAGGATATCCGATAAATAGACATTTGTCTGCTCTAGCATCTAGTTTATGTCCAAAATTTCTTTTTACATAGGCTGGACATCCCCATATCTTAATATACTTAAGATTGGGCTTCTTACTTCTCCATAATTCATATGGAGTGCTAGAGACAGTTTTAGATGGTACTCTATTCAAGATATAAGTTGCTGTTTCCAAAGCATATCCCCAGAAAGTAAAAGGTAACTCCATGAAGCACATCATGGACCGTACCATATCCAATAAAGTACGATTCCTCCTTTCAGCAACACCATTTAATTGTGGTGTGTAAGGAGGAGTCCATTCAGAGATGATCCCCTTATCTTTAAGGTGATCAAGAAACTCAGTGGATAAGTACTCACCTCCTCTATCTGATCGGAGGATCTTTATACTTTTTCCTGTCTGTTTCTCTACCATACTTTGATACTCTAAAAATTTTTCAAAAGCATCGGACTTATGTTTCATTAGATACACAAATCCATACCTTGAAAAATCATCAGTAAATGTGATGAAGTATGAGTATCCACCATAGGCTTGAGTTGTCATAGGCCCACATACATCTGTGTGTATGAGTCCTAATAACTCTTTTGTCTTTTCTCCATGTCCACTAAATGGAGAGGTCATCTTACCCATGAGACATGATTCACAAGTTCCTAATGACTCATAGTCATAAGGATCAAAGAAATTTTCTTTGTACAACTTGTTAATCCTAGTCTCACTAATATGTCCAAGTCGACAATGCCAAAGTAAGGTATTGTTAACATCATCTCTTTTCCGTTTGTTAGAAACATGAAAAATATTGTCATTAGTGGAAAGAGTTAAGAGACCATTGCAGAATATGCCATAACATATAATTTCATTAGATAAAGAAATTGAGCAGCCACTGCTCATTACATTCATAGTATATCCTTGTTTAAGTAACAAGGGTACAGATATGATATTTCTAATGATTTTTGGCATATAGTAACAATTCCTTAGCTCCAAGATCTTCCCTGAAGGTAACTTCAAAACATAAGTCCCTACAGCTTCTGCTTGGATGGGATCCCCTCCAGCACCGTAGAGCTCAAAGTTACCTTCCTTCAATACTTTAAGCCCCTGAAGTCCCTGCAATGATTTGCAGATGTTGTGACCACAGGCGAATCCAACACCCAAGTATTTGAAATGGAAGAATCCAATGACAAAATAGTATGAACTTCTTTCATACCTTTTGGTGCCTCTGATGCACCAGGCTTCACACTTGCAAGGTAAATCTTGCAGTTCCTTTTCCAATGACCCGGCTTGCCACAATGAAAGCAGGTCATCTGTCCGGAGGCCTTCTTTCCTTTCTTCTTCTTAATGCCCCCTTTGGGATTCATCCTCTTACTGGAACCCCTTTTGCCTGTCTTCTTCTTATCCACAAGAAGAACTGGAGCCTTATTTTTCTTTACATGGCTCTCTGCTGTTTTCAACATATTCAACAGCTCAGGCAAGGAAGAATTAAGTTTGTTCATATGGTAATTAAGAACAAACTGTGAAAATGACTATGGGAGTGATTGCAAGATCAAGTCTTGATTCAACTCCCCATCCATTACAAAACCTAATTGACCTAATCGAGTGATTAGATCAATTATCTTTAATACATGGTCTTGTACTGATGTACCTTCTGTCATCCTTGCACGGAACAACTGCTTAGATATTTCATATCTAGCAGTTCTACTGTGTTCTCCATAAAGCTCTTTTAAATTTAGCAGTATGGAGTTAGTATCCATGCTATCATGCTGCCTCTGCAACTCGTTAGTCATGGAGGCAAGCATAACACATTTGACAGTAAGTGAGTCATTTTGCCACATATTATATGTGGTCTTCTCCTCTTGCGAGGCATCTTCCCTTGGTGGTTCCAAAATTGGGGTATCAAGAATATAGGAAATTCTTTCTTGACTGAGTACTATTTTCAAATTTCTCAGCCAATCAACATAATTAGGCCCAGTCAATTTGTTGGCATCTAAAATACTACGGAGTGAGAGTGAAGAGGCCATTTATCTACATTTAAACAAAGAACGAAAACATAAGCAAACAACCATGAAATGACAACACATAATTAAATTAGGACTTTAATTTAATTATGTCTCCCACTATTTTATCGAGCATCATAACCCTCTATACGATGATCGAGAATACCTTAATTGATCTTTCTTAGTGGGGTTGAGATCCCAATCCCTTATAAAAGACCTTGTGTGTACACAACAAATCTTATATAAGTTCATAGGTAGGAAAACGCTTTTCAATTGTAACCTGTACAATTCTCAACTTATCTCGGCCTCTAAAATATTAATAGCCTTGTGTATACACAACAAACTATAATATTTTAGTTAAGTAAGACCCTTCATAGCCATATAGTCATGACTTTAATAGTAATACCCTTGTGTGTACACAACAAAATATTACTTTAAATCATGCCATAAACAAATAATTGTATTAGGCCAAAAATTGTGTTAGTCACCATATTAGGTCTTGTGTGTACACAACAAACCTAGTATAGATCGTAACACAATGATGACCTATCATGAAGGAAGGCCAATAATAGTATTTTAACACCAAGCATGTTAGTCAAGAATTAAATCAATCAGATCGGCCAGGCTAGTGGAAGAGATGTGGGGGTCCCCCCGTTGCTTTCCTAGACACCAATTTAAAATTGGCCAGGTCAGTCAACGGAACCAATTAAAAACCACGATTCCCTTTACCTTCCCAGAACCACCTTTCTAGACACCGAAATGACCCCTACGCCACCCATGCCCGTCGAAGTCCACTGGTCTTCCCCTATTCCTGCAATTGAGATTGGTGATTACTATCATGGTCAGCCGCCTTCAATTGCTCTCATTAAAATTGAAGTCCGAGGCCTCTTTGGGAGTGTATTTTGTGATTCTGGCCCAGAGTTCATGGTGGTTGATGTTGATGGTGAGGAACCACATACAGGATGGGGATCTTGTTGTGTTTTCTGAGGTCCAAGGAATGACAAAGCTAAATGATGGAAAGCCTAGAAAAATTGAGGATGCAACGCCATTTTTGTTTGCTCTTGAAGAAGACGAAGAGCAGCGCACGAACGTGAAAGCTGCATGATTTTTGGAGCTACACGAATTTCAGAGCTGTACCAATTTCAAAGGTTCACAAATCTCAGGAGGTGAATTTTTGCACAGATCTCAGACCAGAGGAGGAATTTGAATTCGAATTCAAATTCAAATTTAAATTCGATTTCGATTGAATCCACAATTTCCTCCATAAATGCCGCCCCTCTTCTTTCCTTATTTTATTATTTTTTTGAATTTCGAATTTCAAAATAGCTTGGTGTCTATAAAATAGGCTCCAATCATTCTTGTAAAAAATTAATTGAGAAATGAAAATTTTGTTTTAGAGAAGAGTGATTCTTCTTCTACCTCCGTGAGGAGAGGGTGAGGCCCAACCCTAGGGCATGATGTGAGGTCATGCCTAGTTATCCTCCTTCCCGTCGAGTCCCCCTCTAGGTCTTAGGGACTTTTTATTTACGGCCCTAGGTAGCGATTTGGGTGGGATGCCCTAGGCTCTGCATGTAGTGAGATCGGTGGGATGCCCTAGGCTATATGTAGTGGGATGGGTGAGATGCCCTAGAGGTGAGAGGTCTCTCCATGAATGTAAGTCCCCAGTCCTAGAGTGTCCAATTTTCCCCTCATGACCTTTGAGATTCATCCTAGCACCTCCAAGTATCAAGGAGGGTGTAATGCCTTAAAGGTGAGAGGTCTCTTCATTAGGGTGAGTCATAAAGTCCATGAGATCCAGATCCCTATCTGCCATCCCATTATTCCTTCGCCATCAAATTAGAAAATCCAAAAAAATATGATACCCTAATCTAGGTGACTTCTAGGCTCACCGTTCGATCCTCCTAGCCCCGTTGTCCCGCATCATTTAATTCCCTTTCTTTTGACACCTATTGCCTAGAAATGGAGCCCAAGAGGGGGGAGTGAATTGGGTCTTTCAAAAATTAAAATAATTATGTGCTTAGTCAAGAAGTGTTTGTGAGCAATGTGAATAACTCAATAATATGCAGCAGATAATAGTAAATTAATTACAAAAAATAAAGAGCAAAAAATAAGGAGAGCAATCACACACAATCACCAAGTTATATAGTGGTTCGGTGCAAACCAAGCACCTATGTTCACTCCACAAGCCACACTTGGGAATTCCATTATAATCTTTCCAAGATTATAGCCGACTTGTTTTACAAGGCTCACAAGTCAAAACCCAAGTTGATTTTGTCACCTAGGCTCACCAACAACTACAACAACCTACTTTCAAGAAACTCTTGAAAGCTAGGTCAACAAAGTATAGAGATAAAGATATAATTTAAAATTATAATTAAACTCTCTTCTAGAGTGGAATGTGGAAGTTTTGAGGTTCTTGAGGATGCTTTGTCTTGTGTTCTCTTTGGAATCTTATTCAAGCTCACTTTTGGAATAATGAAATGATAGGCTTATAAACTTTTTCAGGGAATCTCTCCTTTTATGGATTTTGGAAGTGAAGTTCTTGTGAAATTATTGATTTTTGAGTGTTCAATGGAGTTCAATGCTTCATGAATGAGTTTGGTAAAGCTTAAATACTTCAAAAAGTTTCAAAAAATGGTTTGAGATCGTTGGAGGATCAAAACTAGCTATTAGGAGCTTGAAAAGACCAAAGCTGCAACTCAGAAAATAGATCCATTGAAGCTGTCAGAACCCGTGAGTCGACACTTGGCTTCCAGGTGTCAATACTTGATTTCCAGGTGTCGACACTTGGTCCAGCAGGTGTCGACACTTGAATTTCAGGTGTCGATACTTGAAGCTTATGTGTCGACACTTGATACAAAAATACTTTCAAATTGCAAGTTCTGTATTTTCAAAAAATCTCGGACCTTGAGTCGATACTTGGGTTCTAAGGTCAACACTTGTATCTCAGGTATCGACACTTGAAACTCAGGTGTCGACACTTGGCATGCCAGTCAGAGATTTTTGCATGCCAGTCACTGAAGTGTCGACACTTAGCAATCTTGAGTCGACACTTGGGTCTGAAATTTGCCTAAATAAGTATCAAAAACTTCCAAAACATAAAGATATGCAAGTAAACATTAAATATACTTATGTAAACCATAATTAAATATTTTTAAGGCCTTTTCATAGTGAGAAGGCTTCTTAAAACATGAGTTTTGCTTAGCTTCAAGATGCTTTCTTTTTGAGAATTTGATGTGCCTGTATCTTGTAACTTATAACCATAATTGAAATATTAGTACAAAATATGTACTCAACATTTTGTTAATCATCAAAATCAAGGGCAAACCCAACAATCTCCTCCTTTTTGATGATGACAAAACCTTGAGTATATAAGCATTCAATTTTCAAATTTGATTATGATATCTCATAAACATGAACTTTAAAACATATGCACACCCATACAATATAGTTTTGATAAGGAAAAGGTACAAGTTAAGTTTTCGCTCCCCCTAAGTGAGTCAAGATATGAAACATTTCATAGTTGAATAAAATTTGAATATATCTATCTTACTCTTATATACCTTACTCCCCCTTTTTGTCAACATTAAAGAATAAAGGGAGTAAACTCTCCTTAAATTGATGCAATAGGGGTCTTGATGCACTTAGTGTCAGAGCAGAAAATTAAGGTATCAGAGCAAAGTTCAAACATGAAACACATAGATTCAATCATTATTAGAGTAAATGAACAAACTAGCAAATAAACCAAGCTTGATAATCAAGTAAGTAATGAAAATGCTAGTTTGTATATATATAAAAGTGTTTTCAGTGCAAAATTTGCTGATGCAATCAGCATACACTAAACATAACAAGTACAACATCAAACATAGATAAACATGAAACACATAGATAAACACTAAATGTAAATAAAAACTAATGCATAACATCAATCATCAGAATAGTCATCTGTGAGGCTACTCCTCATCAGATGGAATCTCAAAGGAAATAGGACCTGTAATCCTAGACCTAGGAACTAGAGCTCTAGGGGTCTTCATGATACTATGACTCCTAGTCCTGGTCGAAGGTCCTAATCGGGGTGCAACCCTAAAAGAACGAGTGGAAGGAGGTGGAAGAGTCTCAACGGGTGTCATGAAAACTGGAGCAGTCGATGATGGAGTGTCGAAAGGATCATCAAGCTGAACAGCAAGAGTCTAGGCCTGACGACTGACTAACTCAAAATCATCAACCCTATCATCACTGCCACTGCCACTATCAATAATATCTGTCCCTCTATCAGCATCACCACCATGTGTGCCATCATGTGTATCAGGGTGCTCGTCATCATCATCAATAAGAGGGGGTAGATCTGCTGGTGCTACTGGAGGTAGGAGTGATCTCAATAAATCTTAATATGAGCAAAACCTGCCTCTGTTGACTCTGGTCTTGATTTTGATGATTGACAAAATGTTTAAGTTATATATGAGTACCAATTATATTTTAAGTGTATTTTTCAGATCTTAGTACTCAACCATGTTGAATGAAGAAATGCTTGTATTTCAATTAAAAAAGTCCTTAAATTAATGAAAAATCAAGTTATAAGGACTTTGGAATATAATGAAGACTTGGAAGGACTTAAAGTTTAATTTTGAAGAAGTTTCAGTACTGGCTCAACCGAGTGTCGACACCTAAAGATCAAGTGTTGATACTTGCAGGTCAAGTGCTGACACTTGCAGGTCAAGTGCTGACACTTGCAGAACCAAGTGCTGACACTTGCAGACCAAGTGTTGACACTAAGTGTCGACACCTGGGAACAAGTGTCAACACTTGGAGGTCAAGTGTCAACACTTGACTGTAACGGCTAGTTTTCAAAAGCTGCAGAACTTCTCCAACTTGCTTCAAACAGCCATATCTTCATCCCCAACAGTCATAAACGGTCATCTATGGTTTGGAGAGCTATATAAACATCAAAAATCAATTGGGAAAGTAATCCTTTGGTGAGTTTTTTGAATATTCCTCAAGGATTCAAGAGTTAAGTGATTCAAAACCTTCAAGCTTCCAAGTTTCAAAGAGAGCATTCAAAGTCTACATCTACCAGCATCAATCAAAGGCTTCATCAACTTGAAGACAAGATCTTCATCAACAATCAAGGGCTTCAAAGAGATATTTGCTTTATTTTAGAAAGCTTTTATTGTATTCATTTATACTTGCTCTTACATTGTTTTACTTAAGATTTTTGGTGAGCCTTGAAAAACCAAAGAGGTTTTTGGTAAGCCTTTGAAAACCAAAGTGGTTGTTGGTGAGCCTTGAAACCAACTAGGATTTTACTTGTGAGCCCGAAGCCAAAATAAGTTGTTTAGGTTCTTGGTTATCCCGTAAAACCAAGGGTGGTTGTTGGTGAGCCTGAAACCAACTAGGGTTTGACTTGTGAGCCCGAAGACAAAACAAGTTGTAAAGGTTGTTGGTGAGCCTAAGTTATAAAACCAAACTTAGTGGAATTCCCAAGAGGTTCTTGGGAAGTGGATGTAGGTGCTTGGTTGGCACCGAACTACTATAAATCTTTGTATATTGGTAAATTCTAAACATCTCCTTCCATAATTAAAAATATAGATTAATTTTTATTGCATCAATTACTTTGAAAAATTATTTTAAATAGTTAATTAGAATCAAGTTTGGACTTATCATCATTGGCTATGATCATGAACTTTTTGGTGTTGATGAATTTCATGCTATCATGATTAAATTTATGATTGTAAGACCTTCACTTGATTTTGATTAATGTATTTCATGAAAAATACTTTTAAAAATGCATATTGCTTTGAAAAATATTTTAAGTGATTGATTAGAATCAAGCTTAGACTAATAATTATTTGTTGTGATCATGACCATTTTGATGTTGATGGATTTCAAGCTCTCATGGTCAAACTTGTGATTATTAGATCTTCACTTGATTTTGATTAATATAGTTTCTAAATTATTTCAAGTGAATGCTATAATTTATATGTTTTTATTTTTGGCATCTATGCATAATCTAGAAATGATTTGGATCAAGTATAGAACTAGTAGTTAAGGATTACTTTTAAGAAAAAGGTATGCATATTGACAAACCCTTGCTCTAGTAGCTATACTTAATATCATATTACTTCTAGCATTTGTATGGATATCAAATCATCTTAAAATGAATTTGAAATCATGCTAAAAGTTTTTAAGTGATATAAATGCTTTGTATTTTGAAAATCATGAATATCTTGAAAAATTTCAAATCTTGATGCATAAGCTTTCATGTTTTATTCATGAAATAAATACATATTTTTAAAGGAGGAAAAACATTCAGGGGGAGCATCCAAAGATTTGTTATCATATTTGATGCTTTGAATATCTTGTTGATATCATGCATTGCTTATATTGCTCTGATACTCCTTCTTCTTGTTTTCAAATCTAATTCTTTAAGGGGAGTTACATTCAAATGGTATCATATTCTATTGGTATCAAAATTATTTTTAAAAGAATTCCTAGTAACCGCTTCGGATTAGATTAGTCACCATGGCCGTCCGGTCATAGGAGATAAGTAGGGCTTAAAGACCCTCTCTTCCCATTCAATGGGCTCTCTTATGATGTGTAGGGGTGCCGCTGTAACCTTATCCCATGAACAAGTAAGGCGAATGGATAATATATATCAAATCATTTCTTGCATGTGCTTACATTCTATGGTATCATGTTCAATTTGTATCATATTCAATTGATATCATAATTATTTGATTTCATGCATTGATTTTGATGACCTACTTGCTATTCTTTCTGACTTCATTCCCACTTTGTATTGCCTTTCACCCTTTTTCATGATGTCAAAAAGGGGGAGAAAATTGTTAAGTATGAAAAGGGGAAGATTGGATAAACATAAAAAATTATTTGAGAAATGAAAGAAAGTGCAAAAGGGAAGAAGAATGCAAAATGTTTTTATCTAAAGGGAAGAATTAGTAAGAAGAAATATTGAAAATTTGAAAATTTTGCATATTTTGAAAAATATTTTTGAAGATTTTTTGGATCATATTTTGAGGGGGAGCTTGGTGCTTATTATTTTGAGCTTACATATTTATCTTATTGTTAATCTTTTTAAGCTTACCCTATTCAAATACTTAAAGGTTTTGTCATCATCAAAAAGGGGGAGATTGTTGACTCTGGTCTTGATTTTGATGATTAACAAAATGTTTAAGTATTTATGAGTACCAATTGTATTTTAAGTATATTTTTTAGATCTTAGTACTCAACCATGTTGAATGAAGAAATGCTTGTATTTCAATTGAAAAAGTCCTTAAATTAATGAAAAATCAAGTTATGAGGACTTTGGAATATAAGGAAGACTTGGAAGGACTTAAAGTTTAATTTTGAAGAAGTTTCAATACTGGCTCAACCAAGTGTCGACACCTAAAGATCAAGTGTCGACACTTGCAGTCAAGTGTTAGCACTTGCAGGTCAAGTGCTGACACTTGCAGAACCAAGTGCTGACACTTGCAGACCAAGTGTCGATACTTGGAGGTCAATTGTCGACACTTGACTGTAACGGCTAGTTTTTAAAAGCTGCAGAACTTCTCCAACTTGCTTCAAACGGCCATATCTTCATCCCCAACAGTCATAAACGATCATCTATGGTTTGGAGAGCTATATAAACATCTAAAATCAATTGGAGAAGTAATCCTTTGGTGAGTTTTTTGAATATTCTTCAAGGATTCAAGAGTTGAGTGATTGGCCTTCAAGCTTCCAAGTTTCAAAGAGAGCATTCAAAGTCTACATCTACCAGCATCAATCAAAGGCTTCATTAACTTGAAGACAAAATCTTCATCAATAATCAAGGGCTTCAAAGAGATATTTGCTTTATTTTAGAAAGCTTTTATTGTATTCATTTATACTTACTCTTACATTGTTTTACTTAAGGATTTTGGTGAGCCTTTGAAAACCAAAGAGGTTTTTGGTAAGCCTTTGAAAACCAAAGTGGTTGTTGGTGAGCCTTGAAACCAACTAGGGTTTTACTTGTGAGCCCGAAGCCAAAATAAGTTGTTTAGGTTCTTGATTATCCCGTAAAACCAAGGGTGATTGAAACCAACTAGGGTTTGACTTGTGAGCCCGAAGACAAAACAAGTTATAAAGATTGTTGGTGAGCCTAAGTTATAAAACCAAACTTAGTGAATTCCCAAGGGGTTCTTGGGGAGTGGATGTGTAGGTGCTTGGTTGGCACCGAACCACTATAAATCTTTGTATTTGTATGATTGTTCTTCTTGTACTTTTATTTCTTTATTTTCACTGCATTTATTTGAAATACACAAGCACTTGAATTGCATTAGCACATACTTGGTTTAATTCACACTTTTCAAATAGTACAAAAGTTTTATAAAACCCAATTCACCCCCCCTCTTGGATTGCCTACCTGAGCCTACAGCCTCCATAGTCCATCACATCTTAGTATGGTGCTCAGATATACGGGCTCTAAGATCCTCAATCTTTATACGTAGCTGAGTGGTACGGACTCCCAAGTCGATCATCTCGCTCCTAATATCTGCAAACTCATGCCTGACCATCTCCTCAAAAGATGTACCAATTGAAGTGGAAGGAGGAGCAGGTGAAGGTGAAGCTACAGGTGCTGGAGCTGGAGTGATAGGCTTAGGCTCATTGGCTACTGCTGGTGCTGATCGAGGAGGTGTATCTGATGGCCCTGATGGCCCTACCTCAGCCTCACGGATGTCATCCTCGTCATTTGGCTCCTGAACAGACTCATGATGCACCCAACAACCTGAGACCAACCTGTACCCTATGCGATGAAGAGACCGCTGATCATATATGTCTATATGAAGGATGCGCTTGGAGGTCTCCCCCTCTAAAGGACCATTGTAGACTTTGAATAGTCATGTAAGCTCCATCCCATAAGGCAGACAATGTTGGCACTGAGTTGAGGCATCTCTCATCTGCATGAGCATCAGAGCTGGAATGTCCACTGCAGTCCTCTACATCTAACAAACCATAAGCATCAGCACCCGCTCTGTAATGAAGTCAAATCTCCCGATCTTCAGCAGTAAAATCCGGGCAATGATGTGATGTAGGAGCCTCATCTCAATTGATAGCTGGTTCGTGGTAACTGTGGCTATACCGCAAACGTCCTCTCGCTCAAGTATGCACCTGAAGGCCTCCTCACGGTCCTCTATGTTGAAAATTGTGTCCCAAAGCCAATCGCCTAGGCTATAGGCGGTTATGCTCGGTATTGTAATTAGGATATGAATTAATAAAACTTTATTTTGGCAGCTCATCATATTCTACATTTCCTTGTAATGAACTCTACTTATGTAATGAAGTCCTTAGGACTGCACTGATTTGATATAGAGAGGATATATCGAGTGGTCCTTTAATAGGTTCACAACCAAAGGATACATTGTACAGGACGGCAATGTATGTAGGTTGTTGTGGTTCACATCATTTGGTTGTCCTCTTGACCAAAGGAGTGTGGTGACACTGATGTGATCTGCAAGTGGGATGTGTGACATCTCATTGAACGTGACTCCATGGAGCTCATTTTCTATCAAAGGATTGCTCGCGATTGTATATGGGTATATGTGTCCCTCCGACCTGAGATCACCATGGTAGCTTGAAGCAACTCCCTGTGCTTTGGTGCCGGACTACCCGGATTTTTTAATCTAGTGATGGAAGGTTTCTGGGTACAGGCAAGTACTTGTGGAGCAGTGGTGGACCAAGATGGAATTGACCTGTCCAAATTATTTGGATTGAATGTCTCATAGTGTCTCAATTTAGCAAATCCACGGCCGGGGTAGTCTTAGTGAGGAGTCATTGGACTTGCGAGGTTGATACATGTTGTGGATTGACTCAGCTTGGGTTGGCAGTCTAACCTCGGTAATCTAGAGTATTGGAGGTCAAAGGGGTGAATTATACGGTAACCATATGCCAGAGGTTCGATAGATGGTATCTTGTGCTGGTACTGGCAGTGTTCTAGTACTACCGTTTAGGTTCAAACCTATGAGGTCACACGTCATAGAGAATTTCTTCCTGATCCAGGAACCGATCAACGATTGGGAATCGTATCGGTATTTAGGTCAAATGGATTAATTAAGCACATATTGGATTTTTTTGGTCTGATTTGGATCGACCAGGATGGGTTTGGGTCAGCCAGGAATTATTCTTGGAAGACCAAGATTGGACCCGATTTTATTATTGATTGGGTTTAGTCGGACCGGATTTCATTGAACCAATTTTTGAAATTGGTGAACCAGTTTTAATGAATCGATTTCATTTGGAATGGATGAACCGGTCATTTGGTTTTGTTGAAACTTGTTTTAAAAGGGTGGCTCCTCCCCTGTTTCACGGTGTTCATATTCTTCTTCCAACAAGTTTTCTCCCAGCAACAACATTCATCACCACGATCTGGATGGTTTTCTCGGTGGATTACTCCCGCATGCCTGCGATCTTGCTTCCCCAACCAAACTTGAGAGGAGTTCGTCCAGTCCCGCATGCCTCTTTCCCTCTCGTTTTCTTCCCTCTCCATGTCACAAACTCCCTCTTCACGGTGTTTTATTTCCCCTGCTGCTTTGTTTGACCATTTTGAATGGGATTGCAATCGTGTGGAGTTTTGGACGTGGCTGTTTGGAGATCAGATTATAACTGCAGCAGTTCTCTTCGGCTTGGGAGATCAGTTTGTTTTGGACTGGGAGAGGTCTCCCTGCTGCTTCACGGGTGTTCCAGTGATCCGAAAAAGCTCTCACGGTGGATGCCCAGCCTTTTGGGGTGTTCTCTGCCATGTGGTTCTCTTCCAGCAAGTGAAGTTCGTTTGCACTTGGGAAAAATCCTTTTTACACTGATCTGGACTGCTCTTGGATTCTTTGCCTATAAATACAGCATGATAGTTGAATGGAAAGAGGTACAAGAGAGAAGTAAGAAAAACGTAAGAGAGGAGCAGCGTGAGGGAGGAGAGAACAGCAGAGTTCTCTGTTTACTTTCTTTAGACCTTCACGAGATTTCTAAGTATTTTTGTTTACCGGGTTTCAAGGCCATGAGGGAGTTAAGAAGCATCAAGCATTTGCCTATCGAGTCAAGCAGGGAGCATCCATGAAATCCTTCTACTGGTTTTAGTTTCCTGTGTGCAATTAGTGGAGTCTAGGCAGTCTTGGAGAAGACTGCCCATGAGATCTGTGTGATTTTCGTGCTCCATATATCCAGATCCGTACTAGCATCCATCAAGCAATGATGGACCAAGATGGAATTGACCTGTCCAAACAGTTTGAATTGAATGTCTCACTATATATCTCAATTTATCAAATCCTCGACCGGGGTAGCCCTAGTGAAGAATAACTGGGCTTGCAAGGTTGAGACACGTAGTGGACTGACTCTGTCTAGGTTGGCAGCCCAATCACAGTCATCCAGCATTAAAGGTCAAAGGGATGAATTATACGGTAACCATATGCCAGAGGTTCGATAGTTTGCTCCCTCATCTTCGACCTATCCGGATGCCAGGATCCATTGCTAGATGGTTTCCTGTGCACTAGAATTGTTCTAGTGCTACCGTTTAGGTTCGAACCTATGAGGTCACATGCCACAGAGGATAACTCTCTGATCCGGATACCGATTACGATTGGGAATCGTCTCGGTTTTAAGGTCACGGTATTTTTGAGCACTCATTTCCCCGTCTTGCCCTTGTCAGCATCAACCAGAAATTGTTTCGGGTTGACCAGCTCTGTGCCAGGATTTTTCTGAATCAGTGTTAAACTGATTCAGAGCTCGTTTCGGCCTCCAATTGGTTGTGATCCAATTGAACCCAATTTAATTGGGCTTGAACCTGTTCAATTAGTTTAAACCATAGGGTTTAATGGGATTGAACCTAAATTTTATTTGAACCGGTGGTTTTCTTTCATGTGACCGTTTACACGGTGTTCGCTGGGAATGGAATTCCTAGCGTCTAATTTGGCTGAAATTTTTTCACCTGCTGGGCGTCTTTTCCTCCTCCCAAACAGCTTGTTTTATAGTTGTTAAATGGTGGAATGGCAGCCGGCGTCGTTTGATCTCCCAGCCTCTCCTATTCTCTCTTCCCTGCTGCATTTATATATCTCTGCATCCCCTGGTTCAAAAAAAAAATAAAAAACAGGTCACTATGTGTGAGAGGCTGAAACAAAACAGTGAGAAGTCTTCTTCCTTGGAGAATTTTTTTTTCCATTCCACCGGTGATTTAGAGGGCTAGGTTTTTGAGAGATTTAGGGCTAGAAACAAGCCTTGATCCTTGTTGATTGTAGTGCTCAAATCGATTGATTGCAGCAAACCAGAGTTGCTGCCATCAACCATGACCAAGTTCCTTCCTGCAGCTAGCACCGCGCAAGGGGGAGGATCCGAGATCCCCAGGCATTTCTCACCTCTAGGGGAGTATCTCTTTACTCCTGGGAGCAAGAGAGTCGAATCAAATTTGCTGTTGCTGCTCCAAATCCAAAGAACCAACTTGCTGTTTTTTCCTACAGCAGAAATTTGTTCAACAAGTTTTGGTTGATTTGGTAGATCCTTTTTGGTGCTTTTCCTTTGCAAATTTTGGTTGAAGATCAAAGAACTTCTTACCCCCTTACTGCTGCTCCGATTTGGGAAGAAAAGGAGGTCCTATTGCCACCTTTTGGTTGCTGTTTTTGAAGGAGAAAAACAGAATTTTCAACATGCTGGAGATTGAAGACAACGGGAATAAAGTTATTCCCGCTATTCTTGTAGATCTGGATTTGTAAAATATTTTATAAATATTCCATACCCATTATATGACGTGTTTTTATCTGTACATGCTTCCGGATCGTGTTAGGTCCTGTGCGTAGCGGGTTTTTCCATTTTGTATTTTAAAATTATTATAAAATACTTACCTGCTCCATGCGCTCTTGCATGCTTAGTGTAGGCATCTGCAAAAGCCTCTTTTTAACTTTCAGTGGTATCAGAGCCAGGTTACAGTAGTAACATTTTCCTGATGCATGTATTAGATTAAAATAGTTTAATCTATTATTGTATTCTGATAGTACTTTTAGGAACCTAGTTGAGACCTTCACCATGATCGTGTGTTATTGACACGATGCGGTTCATCTGTGTTGGCCTCTTCAGAAGGATCCTTTAAGAAAATCTTCAAATTAAAAATTGTTTTAGTTCAGATACTGTTGTGACATGTCTGTTGTTTATTGGGCTATGAAATGTTTATAAAATATATATCTAGATTTGATGCATGTATTGTTATGTAAAAAATGTTTTACATTGACACTTAATTTAAAATGTTTTGATTAAATGTATGGCTTATTAAAATAAATTATTAGGTTTATGAAATCTAATTTGACATGAATAAGCCATTCTGGGTTAAATTGGGTTAGTTTTCTAATTGGGTCCTTAACTGGGTTAGACCTAGGTTTAGTTGAACCGGATAAAAGAAGATTAATCAAAAGTTGATTAAGGTCCTTCTTTAGTATTATCTAATAGTTAGATTAGTTGATCCGTTCATCTAAAATGGATCCAATTAGTGGCTCTGAGGACGCCCGAGTCTTTAGGCTAGTCTGATCGAGTCTGGTAAATCGACTGGTGTCGAGGTAGGTTTAGCATTGTGATCATGGTTGTATGAGGCTATCTCTTTCCTGGCCAACTTGGTTGGTGTCTAGGAAAGATGGTTAATGACGGATACTCACCCGTGATCTCACCTACCTAGCTAGTCGAGTCGACCAGAACTGATTGGAAAAGCTCAATGACTCGAGTTAACCCATGTCACCTAGGTTGATCGGTCTGACTGATCTATAGGTGCCCATGGATCATTTGTTGATTCAAATCAACCCTCCTGGAATCTCATTGATTCAGTGGGAGGATGATCCATGTCCTTGTCTTTTTCTCGTCACTACTAAAAATCCTCTAAAATTATTAGGTCCTTAAAAAGACTATGTCAAGGTGTTGACAGTGTCTTAGCCTCCCATTAAGTCAGTTAGAAATGTGTCAACTAGCTTGGTGTGCATCGGCAGTTCCAAAGAACGGGTATACATCCGGCGACTGGAATTTCTATCTAATCGATGATTGTTCAGTGCAACCTCCTTAACGGGACCAGGTGGGCCGGCCAAAGTCGGGCTTGGTCTTTAGTTAGCTGGAAGCATTGGATTTGTCATTTTAATGGTTGAACCTAACCAGAGACCTGCAATAGAGGCTCCAAGGCCGATTGGGGTGTTCTCTGGAGCAAAATAAAATACTGAAAATTGTTTAGGGAAACAATTGATTTACGAACCTACCTTTAGGCTCGTATGGGTGAGCCGGCCAAAGTCGGGCTCATACGAGGCCTATTGGATTTCAGTACCCACTTGAAAAGGTGTTTTCATGGATTGGAGTTAGAGGCTACCAATCTTTAAAAATTAGTGGGAGAAACCTTTAGACTAAAGTCCAAGTCTTTTGGTTAAAATTAATTCATTCACTAATTTGGTCTTGTTTTCTTTTCAGATGTCTTCCGATTTATCGCTCCGGTCACTTCTTGATAACGAGAAGTTAAAGGGTCACAACTTTGATAGTTGGTATCGAAGGTTGAGAATTGTTCTGGAGCATGAACGGATCCTTTATGTGATAACGGATCCGGCACCTGAAATCCCTTCCACAAATGCACAGAGTGCGGTCAGAGATGCTTATTTGAAGTGGGTCTCTGATCGGACTACTGTCCGTTGCATTATGTTAGCGGCAAAGAACAACGAGTTCAGTCGCAAATTCGAGGAGGCCCAACCTGATGAAATCCTTCAAAAGTTGAAGGAATCCTTCGGCACCCCGGATGATGTAGAACGGTACAAAGTGTCTTGTGCCATCTACAACTCCAAGCTGTCGAATGGTGGTTCAGTCACTGATCATATATTATACATGATCGAGCTGATTGAAAACTGGGCAAACTCGGATGTCCCTTGCACGAGCAGCTCGGCAAGGATGCGATCCTGAATTCTCTTCCCTCCTCCTATCTTGATTTTCTCGATCATTACAGAATGAACAAGCCTGCAGTCAACTACCATGGTCTTTTGGGGTTGCTGCAGACTTTCGAGAAAGACCACCAACAGAATAAGGGGGTGGTGAATTTAGTGGGAGGAAGTAGAGGTCGTCATCCCTTTAAGAAAGGGAAGAAGAAAATAAATAAGAAGGGAAAGAAAGTGCAGAATGCTCCTGGCCCTAGTCAGACCAGGAAGTATAAGGCTAATCAGTCTTCTGCAGAGTGCTTCTACTGCAAGAAGAAGGGACACTGGAAGAGGAACTGTCCTCTTTATATTGCGTCCCTTGATCCGAATAGGCCGAGGAAGCAGAAGTCTGCTGAACAAGGTATTTATATGATAAAACCTTGTAATTCTCAATTGTTGATACTACTAACTGGGTATTGGATACTGGTAGTCCAATTCATGTTTGTAATTTGTTACAGAGACTTCAAGTTAGCAGAAGATTTGAAGATGGGAAACAGTTTCTGAGCATCGGGAATGGAAATCGTGTTCCAGTACTGGCGGTTGGAGTCCTGCGTCTTGTCTTTGAGTCTTGTACTGTCGAACTAGTCGACTGTCACTATTGTCCTAGTTTCATTATGTGAATAATCTCTATAGGCCTTTTGGCCAATTGTGGTTTTGAATTTTCAATAAAGGGGGAGATTTTTGCAATGTTATTTTGAATAACTCTCTGATAATGAAAGCTAGATTAAATAATGGCATATATGTACTATCAAGGCCTGTTAGTGTAATGTACACTTCTAGCAAATGCCCAAGGTTAGAAGATAATGTCAACGATTTGTATCTTTAGCACTGTAGGCTAGGTCATATTAACCAAAATAGGATAAACAAGATGCGAGGAGATGGACTCCTCGAGATCAGTGATTCTAAATCACTGCCCACTTGTGAACAAGCTACAGAAATTCTAAGTCTAATACATACTGATGTATGTGGACCGATGACAGTTAGTGCCAGAGGAGAATACAAATATTTCATTACTTTTACAGACGACTTTTCAAGGTTCGGTTATGTCTTTCTAATGAGACATAAGTCTGAGTCATTTGAAATGTTCAAACGATACCGTAATGAAGTAGAAAAGCAAACTGGAAAAAGTATTAAAACTCTTCGATTTGATCGAGGTGGTGAATACTTATCTGGTGATATCTTGAGGAGAATGAAATTCTCTCTCAGTGGACTCCTCCAGGAACACCGTAGTTGAATGGCGTGTCCGAAAGGAGGAATCGAACCTTGTTAGACATGGTTCGATCCATGATGGGCTTTGCAACTCTGCCGCTATCTTTTTGGGGATATGCACTTCAGACAGCCTGTTACTTATTAAATGATGTTCCAAGTAAGTCTGTTATCTCCACTCCGTATGAGATGTGGACTGGATGTAAACCCTCAATCTCACACCTTCGGGTCTGAGGTTGTCCGGCTTACGTAAAAAGCATTTAGACTCAGACAAACTTGGTCCTAGGTCTGATCGGTGTTTATTCACTGGTTATCCTAAAGAAACCAAAGGGTATTTCTTCTACTTGGAGAATGAACAAAAGGTGTTCGTTGCTCTTAGAGCTATCTTTTTGGAAAAGGAGTTCCTTGGAGAAGGAACTATAGCCTCTAAGATTGAACTTGATGAAGTTCAGCCAATAGAAGAACCTGCACACTCTAAGGACATCGTAGAACCGGTTGTGATTGAATCACACCCAGAACCCATTAGGAGGTCCGGTAGAATACCGCGTCAGCCGGACAGATACTACGGTTTCTTGGTCCGGGATGGTGATCCCATTGAGCTCGATGAGAACAATGAGGATCCAATCACCTATATGGATGCTCTTCAGAGATCTGACTCTGAGGCATGGCTTGGAGCCATGCGATCCGAAATGGAGTCCATGGAAATCAATAATGTTTGGATATTGGTTGATCCGCCTGAAAGAATAAAACCCATCGGGTGTAAATGGATCTTCAAACGGAAAAGGGGTGCAGATGGGAAGGTAGAGACCTATAAAGCCCGTCTGGTTGCCAAGGGGTATCGTCAGTGATATGGTATCGATTATGACGAGACTTTCTCCCCTGTGGCAATGCTCAAGTCCATTCGGATCATGCTTGCTTTGACAGCATATTTTGATTACGAGATCTGGCAGATGGATGTCCGAACCGCTTTCCTAAATGGAGAGCTGGAAGAGGAGGTGTATATGATACAGCCTGAAGGGTTCATTCACATCCATGGATGAATCAAAGGTATGCAAGTTGCAGAGGTCCATCTATGGACTCAAGCAAGCATCTCGAAGTTGGAACTTACGTTTTGATAGGTGTATCAAATCGTACGACTTCGTTAGGAACGGAGAAGAACCGTGCATCTATAAATGGGTTAATGCTTCTATGATTGTATTCCTAGTACTGTATGTTTGACGACATTCTCTTAATCGGGAATGATGTCGCAGCATTACAAGGAATAAAGGTCTGGTTATCATCTCAATTCTCCATGAAGGACTTGGGTGAAGCTTCTTATATGCTAGGTATGAAGATCTATAGAGATAGATCTAAGAAGCTTTTGGGATTGTCCCAGTCTACATACATTGACACCGTGCTGAAACGGTTCAGCAAGGAAAATTCCAAGAAAGGCTATCCCGCGATAGGTTTTGGAATTACTCTTTCCAAGAAGGATTGTGCGACAACTCCTGAGGAAAGAGAGCGCATGAATAGAGTACCTTATGCTTCTGCAGTAGGCTCTATCATGTATGCTATGACTTGTACTAGACCAGACGTGGCATTCACTAGGAATAGTGAGTAGATACCAGTCTGACCCAGGTGAGGCACATTGGAAGGTGGTTAAGTCCATCCTTAAGTATTTGAGAAATACTAAAGATCAATTGCTGATTTATGGAGAACCTGACTTGAAACTTGTGGGGTACACTGACTCCAGTTTCCAGTCGGATAAAGATGATAGCAAGAGTGTGTCAGGGTTTGTTTTTATCCTGAACGGAGGAGCGATCTGCTGGAAAAGTTCCAAGCAGGGAACTGTTGCAGACTCGATATGCGAAGCAGAATATATTGCAGCATCAGATGCAGCAAAGGAAGCTGTATGGTTGCGGAAGTTCCTTGGAGAGCTAGGGGTGGCACCTTCCCTAGATGGTCCTGTTCGGTGTACTGTGACAGCACTAGAGCCATTGCTTAAGCTAAGGAGCCTAAAGCTCATCACCGCACCAAGCATATTCTGCGGCGCTACCACCTCGTACGAGAGATCGTGGAACGAGGCGAGATCAATCTTCTAAAGATCGATGGAAAAGAAAATCTGGCCGACCCCTTCACTAAAGCTCGTGGAATAAAAGAGTTCGACTATTGTAAATGGGAAATGGGTATTAGATACTCTTCTTATTGGCTTTAGTACAAGTGGAAGTTGTTGGGAATTGTGTCCCAAAGCCAATCGCCAGGGTTTTGGCGGTTGGGTTCGGTATTGTGTATTCATTTTATGAATTAATAAAATAATATTTTTTTTGGCTGCTCATCACATATTGTATTTCCCTGAATAGAGCTCTTTCCATGTGATGAAGTCCTTAGGACTACACTATTTCGATACAGAGAGGATGTATCGAGTGGTCCTTAAACCCTGTTCACAACCAAAGGATATACTGGATGGCAATATATCAAGTATAGGTTGTTGTAGTTCACATCATTTGGTTGTCCTCTTGACCAAATGAGTATGGTGACACAGATGTGATCTACAAGTGGGATATATGATATCTCATTGAACGTGACTCCGTGCAGCCCTTTTCTACCAAAGGAAAACTCACGATTGGATATGGGTATGTGTGTCCCTCCGACCTGAGGTCATCACGGTAGCTTGCAACTCCCTGTGTTTTGATGCCGGACTACCTGGATTTTTAATCCGGTGATGGAAGGTTTCTGGGTACAGGCAAGTACTTATGGAGCAATGATGGACCAAGATGGAATTGACCTGTCCAAACAGTTTGAATTGAATGTCTCGCTGTATCTCAATTTAGCAAATCCTCGACCGGGGTAGCCCTAGTGAAGAGTCACTGGGCTTGCAAGGTTGAGACACGTAGTGGACTGACTCTGTCTGGGTTGGTAGCCCAATCACAGTCATTCTGAGCATTAAAGGCCAAAAAAATGAATTATACGATAACCATATGCCAGAGGTTCGATAGTTTGCTCCCGCATCTTCGATCTATCCGGACGCCGGGATCCATTGCTAGATGGTTTTCTGTGCTGGTACTAGAATTGTTCTAGTGCTACCGTTTAGGTTTGAACCTATGAGGTCACACGCCACAGAGGATAACTCTCTGATCCGGATACCGATTACGATTAGGAATCATCTCGGTTTTAAGGTCTATCAATCAAAGTCCAAATATTATTGAAACATTTCTAGTGCTACCATTTTGTGCCAATTATTGAAACATTAGTGGGTCTATCAATCAAAGTCCAAATATTATTTCTTTTAAAATTGATTTAGTTCATCTTGCATAGCATTAATCCAATTGCAATCATTTTCAGCTTCTTCAATAGATTTAGATTCTACTTGGGAGATAAAAGCTAAATAATCACAAACATTTCTATGAGATGAACGAGTACTTACTCCATTTGATGGATCACCAATGATAAGTTCTTTGGGGTGTCCATAAGTATACCTCCATTCTTTAGATAGTGGATTAAGTGTAAATGTGTTTTCACCTCCTTGTACTAGATCTCTTTCATTGTTTTGATTATCATCTTGCTCTTTGGTGGGTTCTTCATTGTTGTTCACTTCTTCATTTCTTTGGATACCTATATCATCATCAAGAACATCTTCTTTTCTAGAAGATTTTTGGTTAATTTCATCAAACACAACATAGATGGATTCTTCAATAACAAGCATCCTTTTGTTGAAGACCCTGTATGCCTTGCTAGATGTAGAGTAGCCTAAAAAGATACCCTCATCTAACTTGGCATCAAATTTGCTTGGATTGTTCTTGCCATTACTTAGAATGAAATAGCGGCATCCAAAAATACAAAAATATTTGATTGAAGGTTTTCTACCCTTCCAAAGCTCATAAGGTGTTTTCTTTAAAATAGGTCAGATCAAAACATAATTTAAAACGTAACAGGCAGTGTTTATGGCTTCCGTCTAAAAATATCTAGGTAAATTATTTTTGTAAAGCATGGTGCGTGCCATTTCTTCAAGAGTTCTATTTTTTCATTCCACCATCCCATTTTGTTGAGATGTCCTAGGTACAGAAAAATTATGATGAATGCCATTTTCACTACAAAACTTTTCAAAATCAGAATTTTCAAATTCTGTACTATGATCACTTCTTAAAGAAATGATTGAAATACCTTTTTCATTTGAAACTCTTTTATGAAATCTGATAAATGCAGAAAAAGTTTCATCTTTTTGTGCTAAAAATATCACCCATGTAAAACGTGAGAAATCGTCTACAATAACTAGACCATACTTCTGACTTCCCAAACTAGATGTTCTAGTTGGCCCAAATAGGTCCTATGAAGTAATTCTAAGGGTCTAGATATAGAGAGACTATTCCTTTAGGTTTGAAAGATAATTTTGTTTATTTTCCAAGTTGACAAGCAGTACAAATCTTATCCTTTTCAAAACTAAGTTTTGGTAAATCTTTTATCAAATCCTTTTTGCAAAGTTTTGACAGCAAATGCATGCTAGC
Organism: Areca catechu; assembly: GCA_021397845.1. Taxonomy (NCBI): domain Eukaryota; kingdom Viridiplantae; phylum Streptophyta; class Magnoliopsida; order Arecales; family Arecaceae; genus Areca; species Areca catechu. The sequence goes on from CM038043.1 coordinate 122,479,100, forward strand.
ATGTCCTAATCTACGATGCCAAAGCCAACTAGTTTCATTGATCTTGGCTTCCATTGTAACTAGGCATTGACCATTTTGAACATGTAGATCATCAGGATCTACCATATAAATATTGCCATGCCTATGACCAATAAACTTGATGCCATTATCATCAAGACTAGAAATAATACACATGGAAGATTCGAAAACAACTTTAAAATCTTTATCACAAAACTGGCTAATGCTAAGTAAATTATGCTTGAAATCAACATATAAAACATTATCTATATAGCTAGAGGGGTTGATATGGACTTTACCAATTCCGACAATCTTGCCCTTTCCATTATCACCAAAAGTAACATTACGACCACTTTGATACTCAAGTAAGGAGAACTGCTCCACATCTCTAATCATGTGCCTCTTAAGCAACCACTGTCGAGGTACCACAATCTTCTTTTGTTGGTTGCAAGACACACCTACAATAAAGGACCCAAGTCATCTTGGGTCCTTTAAGGTTAGTGGTGATAGTTCCTTTTGAAATCCAAACTTTTCTAACTTTGCTTAACTTCTTTTTATTGCATAAATAAGATTTATGTCCTACTTTACCACGAGAATAACAAGAAATTGAAGATGAAGCAGGCACAAATAAATTTTTGAAAAACTTTTGTTGTTTTTGTATTTTGAAATCCAAACCAGCTTTGTTAAAAATAGCTCTTTGGTTATTTAAAAGCATATTAAGTCTTTCAGAACTGTAGGTAAATTTTTCAACAAATGGTTTCAAATTTTCAAGTTCATCTTTGTATTTCTTGTTTTCTTGCAAAATCTTATTGTTTTGTTTTGTAAGGTTTTCAGTTGTTGCAAAAGAATTTTTGTTTTTCAAATCTTCCTTTTCTTTTTCAAGAAAAATGATTTTATCATTTAACTTTTTGTCTTGTTGGAGCAAGCAATCATTTTCAATTAAAAACTTATCATTTGATTTAACTAAATCCAAGTTTTGGTTTTTTAGTTCTTTATGCTTTAATTTAAGTTTTTGAAATTCAATCATGAGTTCATCGAAAACTTCATGCAGTTCATCAAAAGTAAACTCCTCTTCAGGTTCAGATATTACCTCATCATTATTGGCCATTAGACAGAAATTAGCAACCTCTTGCTATTCTTCTTCAGAGCTTGAATCCTCGCTATTGCTCCAGGTTGCCATCATAGCTTTCTATCTCAATCTTCTTCTACTTTTCTTGAGTAAGGGGTAGTCCATCTTGAAGTGGCCAGGTTTCTTGCATTCAAAGCATGTGGGCTGCTTCTTTTCTTTCTCTTTGTCCTTTTCTTTGCTAAGCTCTCCCTTTTGAGTTTTTCTTCTTGAAGTTATACTTCTTCTTTCTCATAAACCTCCTAAACTTTCTAGCAATGAGAGCCGTCTCATCTTCTTCATCCTCTTCTTCGAGCTCATCACTTGACTCTTCTTTTGTGGTAGACTTGAAGGCTATCACTTTCTTTTTCTTATTAATGTCCACATTCCTTTTTTTCAAGAAGAGCTCATAGGTCATCAATGAGCCCAAGAGTTGCTCAAGAGGAAGAGTATTGACATCCTTGGCATCTTCTATAGCAGTGACCTTCGCATCCCAAGAAGTCGGAAGTGACCTGAGGAGTTTATTGACAAGTTCATCATTAGAAATAATCTTTCCTAAACTTTTTATGCCATTCATAATATTAGTGAACCTAGTATACATTTCACTAATAGATTCAGTAGGTTCCAGCTTAAACATTTCATATGTGTGAATGAGCATGTTAACTTTAGTAGTTTTTACTTGATGTGTGATGTAGCAAGCATATGATTAATGTTTGGAATATGGTTTGTAGAGCAATGAAACCTAATTACACTAGCATTGTACTCATCATAATAAGACTTAAGGATTATAAGAAATGAGACTTTTACTTGATTAGACACAATCCTAAACTAAGAAGGAAGAAGATCTAGACAATAGGGGCTAATGATTGTGGACTTACCTTGATGAGCTTTCCAACCTTCTTTTGATTCATACCTTGAAACTACCAACGCTCAGAACTAAAGAACCTAGATAACAGAGATCAGAACCCTGGACTTGGGGCTTCAGCTTGTTGGTTCTTTGTCAAGGTGAACCCGGTTCACAACTCAAAGACTTTGAAGGACCTCCAATGCCTTCACGTGAGCTTGGAAGATTCTTTGCTAGGGGAAAAGAATGGCTTTGGCATGGAGGAAGAGGATGGGAAACTTTCACATAAGAAAAAAAAAAACATAAAACAACTTCTACTTCCAAAATTCAACTTCAATTTTCATTCATTCCCCAAAAAATCAAATCCCCTTTACAATGGGGCATCCAAGGATTTTTAATAGCCTTACAAAACTTTTGAAATTTGAAAACTCCCCAAATTATGGAGGATTACAAGGGAGGTTGGAGGATATGGGGCCTTGTTAAATGGGATAAGGAGAAATTCATGGAGATTATCCCCAAATTGTGGAGGATTACAAGGGAGGTTGGAGGATATGGGGCCTTGTTACATGGGATAAGGAGAAATTCATGGAGATTGGCCGGTTTCTTTGAATTTAAAATGCTTGGTCGATCTCCCCTTTAGGCGCCCATTTGAAGGTGGTGTGGCTGATGATGTGGCATCCCTGGTGGCTGCTTTGTTGGCATGGTGATGTAGAATTCCAGCTTGGTGGACCAAGGTCTTGATTTGGAAGCTCCAAGTGGTTTGGTGAACCTCAACTTGAAGTAGCTTGGACTTGATTTAAATAAACCTAATGGAACTCTAATTGAGTTCTTATTTGAACCCAGATTGAGACAGGACATAATTACAGGACTCGATTGGACATAATTACAAGATTCATGAAATTGAAACTAAGTAATTACAGGACTCTTGAAAGTAAATTGCCCTTTACAAGAAAAATTTAACCTAGTGATCTTCGATCCAAAGTGAAATCAGGTTAACCTTATTTGAGTGGGGTTTTATTCTGCTTCTGCTTCTGGTGTCCACACCAATTCTCCTGGGGTAGGCAAGACTCGACCCAGTCGAGTATGGTTCAGTTTTGCCCTGGTAATGCTTGAACAAGTTTAGGTTAAGTCTTTGCAGGTCCTCTCGAGTAATCCAAGAGTTGTCAGACTCAGGTCGACCTTGCCATTGGACCAGGTATTGATGATAGTCCTTATTCCTGGTAGTAATGGTCTTGTCATCTAGGATTCTCTCAATCCGCTCTTTCCACTCAGGTAGGGTTGGTGGTGGACACTCGAAAATATGTTCACTCTCAATGAAAGTTTCTGGCCCAAAAGGCTCACTAGGTATTAGTAATGGTTCTTTGTATTCTACTAGGTCTAAAACATTAAAGGTTGTACCGATACCCATATCAGGTGGAAGTTCCAAAACATATGCATTAGGCCCTATTTTTTTTAAGATCTTGAAAGGTCCCGCTCCGCGGGCATGCAGCTTCTTTATGGTTCCAGAGGGGAACCGTTCAGGATTGAGCCTAATCATCGCATAATCCCCTTCACAGAATTCTTTAGCCCTCTTATGTAAATCAGCTAAATGTTTGTAAGTCTCATTGCTCAGTTTGATCTTATTACTGATTTCTTTATGTAAATTTGTGACATGCTATGCGAAAGATTCAGCAGACTCAGAAATTTACATAAGCACTTACAAAATGTAGACTGAACTATACATCCTTATTGAGAGGAATTTTATTGGACTTTTTAGGACCTAAACCTAACAGATTAATGACTCTCTAGGTTTGACCCTGGTCTGGTATGCACATGAGAATTTACCATGGGTTCCTAGCAAATGCCATAAGGTTTTCCTAAAGTATGGCTTTAAAAGCTCATGCATCCTAGTAATCTCATCAAAATGAAACTTAATGGCTCTAAAATTATGATAAGACTCTGGGAAAGGCAGGAAATAAGAATCCGAGACTTGGGGTAATTTAGGAAAATCTTGAAACAAACCTTGGTTACTCACTCATGATGACCTTAAGATTAGAATTTTGATCTACAGGCGGGATGCTTCTAGGTAGTTGAAGGTCATCAGGAAAGTCTTCTAAAATAATGATTGGGTTCTTCTCAGGTACCTGAAGGAGTTCTTGTACCGAAGCTAAAGTATTGGGTTCTTCCTGAGGGGTCTTACGGGAACCAAGTCCTCACTAAATTTTGGTTGTTCTGATGTTTCAGGACTAGGCTCAATAATCTTTTCTTTACCAAAGGTTTTCTCAGGTAAGGTACTAAAGTTGTTCTCTTCACAGTCTTTCCCTTCATATTCATCTATTAAACTTATGTCAGTCTCATACACATATTTACTAGGTTGTTCAAACTTGCCTTCTTCCTTCCCTAGCCCTTCAGTTTGAGGATACCTTAAGTCTTGAGTATCAATGAACTCAACTTGTACTTCAGGGTTCTTACTCCTATCATTCATATGAGCTAAGGGAATAGTAGGAGTTGGTTGGTCTAAGAAAAATTATTTAGCCAGCATTTGGTTCAATTGGGCCATTTGATCATTTAGGGCTTTCAGCATGGTTTCAAGATTCGGGTCCATGGCTACACTGGACTGGGTTTGGATTGGTGAATATAGTGTCCCTGCTCTAGTTGTCATGCATGCAAATAGACTCAAGCTCGAGCTAAGGTTTCCTAGACCTAGAGCACAAATTAGAGGTCTAATTAAGTGAACCAACTAGCTAGTAGTACTTATGGGACTTAGCCAGGTAGGTGGTGGAGAGTGAAGGTCCCTGATTGCCAACCTTAGACACCAATCTGAGATTGGCCAGGTAGGCGGACCAAATCACAAGCCCTGATGTACCAATCCTACACCAAGCCAGTAAGCACAAACCAATTAGCTGACACAGTTAACTTGACCCTAACCTGAACCCAACTTGTTGGTGTCCCTAACCCACTAGGGCAATTAACGTTCTACTCAATTTTAATTAACGGGCTGGGATCGATATGCTGGTTGGTGATTTTTGGGCTAGGGACAGGTGATGAAACCCTGACCCTATGTCAAATTGATACCCTTAATTTGATTTCTCATGAGATGAATGAAATGCAAAGGTGCTGCAGAAGTGTGTTGCAGTTTGAAAGTGGTGTGGAAAACATGATGAAAAAAATGTCCAAAAATTCTAAAAAATTCACAGAGGATTCCTAACTTATATGTTTCAATGCAGATGAAAGGAATTTTAAAACTAAAATTAGTACTACTCTAAGCATATCCTACAAATGAAGATAAATAAAAAGGACAGAACAGAACCCTAATGATAGTGTCGAACTGCAGAAATTCTCATTTTTTTTATAATTTTTTTCTGATGATGAAATTTAATCTAGTGATAACTGACTTAAAAAGGGACAAGAAAAAAAATATTTCAACAAAAAATTAGTGACTTGCCTTTGGAGCTGCAGATGGATTACAGTAAACAGATGCAAATTTTCAGAAAACAGAACCTAATCAAACAAGTGCAATGGCTTACCCAAACTTCAATCTAAAAAATTCACGTCCGGCCAGGGGCTCATTATTCCCATGGGTCGTGATAGTGTACTGGAGTACACTCGCTCAGGAGGCGTGAATTTTGGATCTTGCTTGGATTTTAAAAAAAAATTAACTAGATAACAAGTATGCATGCAACATATCTAAATGCAGGAAATTAACCGACCATGCTCTGATACCAAGTTGATGCGTCAAGCATATGATTAATGTTTTGAATATGGTTTGTAGAGCAATGAAACCTAATTACACTAGCATTGTACTCATCATAATAAGACTTAAGGATTATAAGAAATGGGACTTTTACTTGATTAGACACAATCCTAAACTAAGAAGGAAGAAGATCTAGACAATAGGGGCTAATGATTATGGACTTACCTTGATGAGCTTTCCAACCTTCTTTTGATTCATACCTTGAAACTACCAACGCTCAGAACTGAAGAACCTGGATAACAGAGATCAGAACCCTGGACTTGGGGCTTCAGCTTGTTGGTTCTTTGTCAAGGTGAACCCGGTTCACAACTCAAAGACTTCGAAGTACCTCCAATGCCTTCACGTGAGCTTGGAAGATTCTTTGCTAGGGGAAAAGAATGGCTTTGGCATGGAGGAAGAGGATGGAAAACTTTCACATAAGCAAAAAAAAAAATACAAAACAACTTCTACTTCCAAAATTCAACTTCAATTTTCATTCATTCCCCAAAAAATCAAATCCCCTTTACAATGGGGCGTCCAAGGCTTTTTAATAGCCTTACAAAACTTTTGAAATTTGAAAACTCCCCAAATTATGGAGGATTACAAGGGAGGTTGGAGGATATGGGGCCTTGTTAAATGGGATAAGGAGAAATTCATGGAGATTCTTCCCAAATTGTGGAGGATTACAAGGGAGGTTGGAGGATATGGGGCCTTGTTACATGGGATAAGGAGAAATTCATGGAGATTGGCCGGTTTCTTTGAATTTAAAATGCTTGGTCGATCTCCCCTTTAGGTGCCCATTTGAAGGTGACATGGCTGATGATGTGGCATCCCTGGTGGCTGCTTTGTTGGCATGGTGATGTGGAATTCCAGCTTGGTGGACAAGGTTTTGATTTTGGAAGTTCCAAGTGGTTTGGTGAACCTCAACTTGAAGTAGCTTGGACTTGATTTAAATAAACCTAATGGAACTCTAATTGAGTTTTTATTTGAACCCAGATTGAGACAGGACATAATTACAGGACTCGATTGGACATAATTACAGGATTTATGAAATTGAAAGTAAGTAATTACAGGACTCTTGAAAGTAAATTGTCCTTTACAAGAAAAATTTAACCTAGTGATCTTCGATCCAAAATGGAATCAGGTTAACCTTATTTGAGTGGGATTTTATTCTGCTTCTACTTCTGGTGTCCACACCAATGTGTACCCTCATGGATAATTTCAAGTGTGTCCCATATTTCCTTTGCGAAGAGATAATTTGAGATTTCTATTGAATTCACTTGAATCTAAAGTGCAAAACAATAGATCCATAGCCATTGCATTAAGCTCTATTTGCTTAATGTCATTCTCATTCCCATCCCAATCATCTTTTATTTTGGGAGTAGGAATACCATTAATCAATATAGTAGGCTGATGAGGACCCTTAATAATAGTCCTTCAAAGATTATAATCAAGAGCATGAATGAAAATGCGCATGCATGTCTTCCAATACGTGTAGTTGGTGCCATTAAGTAGTGTGGGACGGTTAGAGGCTTGACCTTCTACAACACCCATAGCTATTGGGGCTGCCATGATCTTTCACTCAAGATCGTTGGAACTACAAGTAGAGAGTACCAGTGCTCAGATACCACTTGTTGCCCAAAAATGGAGCCCAAGATGGGTGGTGAATTGAGTCTTTCAAAAATAAAAATAATTATGTGCTTGGTCAAGAAGTGTTTATGAGCAATGTGAATAACTCAATGATATGTAGTAGATAACAGTAAATTAATTACAAAAAATAAAGAGCAAGAAATAAGGTGAGCAATCACACACAAATATCAAGTTTTATAGTGGTTTGCTGCAAACCAAGCATCTACATCCACTTTCCAAGCCATCCTTGGGAATTCCACTATAATCTTTCCAAAATCATAGCTGACTTGTTTTACAAGGCTCATAAGTCAAAACCCAAGTTGGTTTTATTACCTAGGCTCACCAACAACCTTTACAACTTGTTTTATCTTTGGGCTCACAAGTCAAACCCTAGTTGGTTTTATCCCTTTTGCACAACAACCTACTTTCAAGAAATCCTTGAAAGCTAGGTCAACAAAGTATAAAGATAAAAATATAATTTACAAATATAATCAAACTATCTTCTAGAGTGAAATGTGGAAGCTTTGAGGCTCTTGAGGATGCTTGTTTGTATTCTCTTTAGAATCTTCTTCAAGCTCACTTTTGGAAGGATGAAATGATAGGCTTGTAAGCTTTTTCAAGGAATCACTTCTTTTATGAATTTTAGAAATGAAGTTCTTAAGGGAATATTGACTTTTGAGTGTTCAAAGGAGTTCAATGCTTCATGAATGAGTTTGGTGAAGCTTAAATACTTCAAAAACTTTCAAAAAATAGTTTGAGACCATTGGAGGATCAAAACTAGTCGTTGGGAGCTTGAAAAGACCAAATCTTTAACTCAAAAAATATATTCGTTGAAGCTGTCAGAACCTGTGAATCGATACTTGGCATCCAGGTGTCGACACTTGGTTTTTTTGTGTCGACACTTGGTCCAGCAGGTGTCGACACTTGAATTTCAGGTGTCGACACTTGAAGCTTATGTGTCGACACTTGACACAAAAATACTTCCAAATGGCAAGTTCTATATTTTCAAAAAATCTCAAGCCTTGAGTCGACACTTGGGTTCTAAGTGTCGACACTTGTATCTTAGGTGTCGACACTTGAAACTCCGGTGTCGACACTTGGCATGCCAATCAGGGATTTTTGCATGCCAGTCACAGAAGTGTCGACACTTGGCAATCTTGAGTCGATACTTGGGTCTGAAATTTGCCAAAATAAGTGTCAAAAACTCCCAAAACATAAAGATATGCAAGTAAACATTAAATATACTTATGCAAACCATAATTGAATATTTTTTAGGCCTTTTTCATGGTGAGAAGACTTCTTAAATACAAGTTTTGCTTAGCTTCAAGATACTTTCTTTTTGAGAATTTGATGTGCCTGTAACCCGTAACTTATAACTGTTACGGCCGTTACAATGACGTGGCATGTCTCAAATTCTACCAGGCATGATTCGAGCCACATGGAATTTTTTTGGCAGAACGGGGACGGTCCAGCAAGGTCAGATGTGGGTCCACCTCGACCGAAGTCGAGGTCGGGCCGGGCCAACCTGCTCCTTCGCCAGGTGTCCGCCCAGGAGGGGTCCACCTCGGCCGAAGTCGAGCGCCTCTCTACCGCTCCGCCAGGTGTCCACCCAGGAGGGGTCCACCTCGGCCGAAGCCGGTGGCCCCTTCCTCCCTCGCCGGGTGGCGCCCTGAGACGGTGCCACCTCGGTCGAGGTCGAGCCGGGCCCTCTGCTGCTCCTTCGCCAGGTGTCCGCCCAGGAGGGGTCCCCTCGACCAAAGTCAAGCGCCTCTCTGCTGCTCCTTCACAGGTGTCCGCCCAAGAGGGGTCAACCTTGGCCGAAGTCGAGCGCCACTCTACCGCTCCGCCAGGTGTCCGCCCAGGAGGGGTCCATCTCGGCCGAAGCCGGTGGCCCCTTCCTCCCTCGCCGGGTGGCGCCCTGAGACGGTGCCACCTCGGTCGAGGTCGAGCCGGGCCATTTACTGCTCCTTCACCAAGTATCTGCCCAAGAGGGGACCACCTCGACCGAAGTCGAGCACCTCTCTGCCGCTCCGCCAGGTGTCCCCCAGGAGGGGTCCACCTCGTCCGAAATCGGTGGCCCCTTCCTCCCTCGCCGGGTGGCGCCCTAAGACGGTGCCACCTCGACCGAGGTCGAGCCGGGCCCTCTGCTGCTCCTTCACCAGGTGTCCGCCCAGGAGGGGTCCACCTCGGTCGAAGTCGAGTGCCTCTCTGCTGCTCCTTTGCCAGGTGTCCGCCCAGGAGGGGTCCACCTCGGTCGAAGTCGAGCGCCTCTCTGCCGCTCCGCCAGGTGTCCGCCCAGGAGGGGTCCCATCTCGGCCGAAGCCGGTGGCCCCTTCCTCCCTCACCGGGTGGCGCCCTGAGACAGTGCCACCTCGGTCGAGGTCTAGTCGGGCCCTCTGCTGCTCCTTCGCCAGGTGTCTGCCTAGAAGGGGTCCACCTCGGTCGAAGTCGAGTGCCTCTTTGATGCTCCGCCAGGTGTCCGCCTAGGAGGGGTCCACCTCGACCGAAGCCGGCGGCCCCTTCCTCCCTCGCCGGGTGGCGCCCTGAGACCGGTGCCACCTCGGCCGAGGTCGAGCTGGGCCCTCTGCTGCTCCTTCGCCAGGTGTCCGTCCGCCCAGGAGGGTTCCACCTCGGTCGAAGTCGAGCACCTCTCTGCCGCTCCGCCCAGGAGGGGTCCACCTTGGCCAAAGCTGGCGGCCCCTTCCTCCCTCGCTGGGTGGCTCCCTGAGACGGTGCCACCTCGACCGAGGTCGAGCCGGGCCCTCTGCTGCTCCTTCGCCAAGTATCCGCCTAGGAGGGGTCCACCTCGGCTGAGGCCGACTACCCCGTGTGGTGAGGCCACCGAGGAGCAAAAGCATGAGTTTCGATACCGCCCCTCGAGTAGCGCGCACCGTACCCCGAGAGGAGCACCGGTACGGTTGACAGTAATGCGCAAAATCTCGTTTACATCGGCCCGATAAGTTTCGCAGCCGAGAAGCGAAATCCTGGCAAGACAGGACCTGGTAACGGGCATTGTCGGCACCTGGGAAAGAGAGTGCTCACACTCGGCCCTAAGATCTGGCCAGCGTCCTCCCTCTACCCTTTCCTCGCTAGGCTCGGCAAGCAAGACAAGGAGGCCGCCGGGTTCTTAGACCCAAAGGGGAAAGGGGAAAGAGAGGGAGAGAAGGAGGTGAAAGCGAGAGGGAGCCTCCCAGAGGTGGGAAGCCGGAGGTAGCGTGATGGATAAAAGGATGGGAAGAGCGGACGACTAGGTAAGGGAAAGAAAGAGGGCTGGAAAAAAGAAAAAGACCAAGAGCAGGATCCAAGATCCCGAGAGGGATCCCTTGGTGCAAGCTCGGTGGAGGAACCAGACCCAATTTCTATTCTTCCTCAGACCTTCTTTACAAATATAATCTCCAAGCCTGAGACTCCGGGAGGGGCCCACCTTGGAGACTCTGTTCCATCTCGCCATTTTCTAACTTGACCGTTGGAGCCCCCTCGCCGGGATCCCCGACCAGGGTTTCTAACCTTGTCTTGTAGTATCGGGAGTCCGGAGACCTCGAGTCGAGACGGCCTGATCAAGTCACCAGCTCTGAAGCAACATACGTAGTGGCGAGATCGACAACAGATTGGCATGCTAGGTAGGGGGGCAGGACAACACCCCCAGTGTGAGCTAGCTCTCTATGGGACGAAGCGCGCTCCGGCCATGGTGGTCACACGCGGGTGCGAAGCATCCACCAGCCAAGTAGGGGGGAGGTCCCCTCCCCTCAGGTGCCACGCAGCCCGGAGAGGGAGCTTCCCGCTCCCCCTCTTCTTCCACCGCAGCCGACCTCGGTGGACGGACCTTTTGTAGCTATCATCCAACAGCTGCAAACCCTAACTACAGTAGTTCGGCAGCTACAGCATCAGCAATGCTCCTTGGTCATGCAGCCCCAGCCAGGGACCCCCGCGGCTCGGGCTGTAGGGCCGCGCGGAAGCCTACGCTCCATCCAAGGCAGGCCATCCCAGTCACGGGCAGCCTCCAACCCCCGTCGGAGCCACCAAACCCCCCCGAAGAGAAATTACTCCGGTTCGGCGGATCGCGAGAGTTGATCCCCGGCCGATGATGCTGAGAAGGTGCAACGCAGCAGGCAGCTCGGGGGCAAAGCCCCCTACCGAGATCGATCGGTGCCCCCTTTACCAGCGGCCTTGGTGGAAGATTCCACCGACGAGGCCATCAGACGCCAGGCCGAAAGGCGCCTGGAGGAGCACGAGCGCAAACTGGCGGTGTTCGCCCACCGATTTGCCAACCTACAGAACTCCTCGGTGGACCCAGCAGGATACGACTCCCGACCCCCATTCTCCCAGGAAATCCAAGAGGAGCCGGTTCCGAGCCGGTTCTGCATGCCGCAGGTCGATCCCTACGACGGGACGACCATCGACCCTTTGGACTATCTGGAGAGCTACAAGGCTCTTCTTATGAGGGTCTGAAAGGAATATGCCCTACAAGCCAATCTATGTTGTATCTCCCAAACCATTGTAACTGACAATTTTTTCTAATAAAGGCATTATTTTTATCATACGCTGTGTTTATATGATGAACCCCATAGATTAGGGCTATGATTTTAGGGTTATGATGAGATCATACCAGTGAGACCTAAAATCTTAAAACCTTAATCTAAAGTATTCCTAGTCAAAGGAACCCTGAGTAGGGGATCAGGGTTTTCCGGTAAGACTAGCACATCCCATGTATACTGGAAAGGATGACTGCTCTCACGGTCACTTGTGTATGACACTAATACTGGGATGTGGGTGCTCATTGGAGAATGAGTTCACTTATATGATCCAACTTGAGAACATCTAATGGAGTCTTAGCTACATGTCAATAGAAGGTTCTCATAGTGGGAGTGGTACAAGTAATCTTTTAACCTGAGACTGCCATAAGTACCTTATGTACATGAACCCATGCTTTGGTTCAATCCTAATCATGACACTGAGTCATGCACAGGATTGATACTGGGAATGGTGAATTGGATATGAAGGTAATGAGTAGGTCAACAAAGAATCGATCACTCTTAGTAAGAGGAGATTGCATCCAGCTAGTTAACAATCGGATGATGATTCAGGGAATCTTTGATCAAAGTAAAGATATTAGAGATGGTTTCTAATATCAAGATAATTGAATCATCGATATAAGATTGAGCTAGAAATAAATATAATATTGGATTTGACATATATCTATATCCATAATTATATTTTGGGTGCAGGCTGATCGAAAGATTTAATTGTACGGTAACTCTCTACTGAAGGGTAATTTTGGTATTTCACCAGAATTTTCATATCTTCCGGGTAGACATGACATGTTGCTAGACGTCAATCTTGTCTTGTGGGTTGATCAAATTCAAAGATCACTTTTATTAGGAAGAGTCCTAATTGATCGAATCGGGTAAGCCCGGTTTGACCTAAATTGATTAGAAAGAGTTCTAATCAAATTAGGTCAACTTGTATTTGAACCCACTACTGGCTAGATGTGGAACCCAATGGGTCACACACTTAAGAGGATTGATCAAGAGTTTAATTTGGAATTAAATCATCTTTGCAGGATAACAATCTACTAGCAGGTGTTGCAAACCCTAGCTTCTATTCGAATCAGATTCGAATTAGGGTTCCAGATTGGTTCAAATTGGGTTCTAACTGGACCTAATTAGACCTTAATTATGAAAATAGGGATTATGGCTAACCCTATTGGCTAGCCATGTAACTAGGCTAGCCTCCCCACCCGCCCCTTTTCATTTTTCATGCCAAAAGCCAAGAGTGCATGCGCTTATGGACTCTTGGCGCGCCATTTGGAAGAGTCCATGGCGCATGGACTCTTGGCACGCCCCGCTTAATTCTCCGATGAATTAAGATGGGACGGCCTTCTTTTCTTAAAATTAGTGCCTCACATACCCCCCCTTGGATAGGAATCCAACGGCTGATGGGTTTTTAAGAAAGAAGAAAAGCGCTATTTCCTCCCGGGTGCGCGAAATAACATCTCTTCGGAGATGAAAAGTCGCGACTCCCTTCCTTTTAAAACACCGTGGTTTTTCCTTTAAGAAAAGCCATGGGGTTTAATCTGCAAGGCCGTGAGATGGGAGGATGGGGCGTGAGAAATTGAGAAGGGCGTGAGAAGGAGTTTACGGAGAGTTTTGTAGGCGCCTTTCTGAAAACTATTTAAGGGGCAGGAAAGATCAGAACTTGGGTAATATGTTTTTCTTTTATTCCTTCTTCCTCTCCTAAAGAATCTTTTATTCTTTTCTTGCTCTTGCACTGTTTCCTTTACAGAGTACACCTATGTCGAAACTCTACTACTGAACAATTGTCTTAATGATAAGAGTAAAAGTCTCCGACGGTAAAGGAAAGAAAAGAGTTCTGATTTATTCCTTTCTTTCTTACATTAAGACATCATTGTCTTGATTCTCCTCCAACTTAAGACAAGCCTATGTCCTTTTAGGACAAGGTCTTTTCTTCAAGACAAGGGTGTCTAAAGGGCCAAGGTCTTAATGGAAGGAGGAGAAGAGGTCAAGGAAAGGGAGGCAAGCTCTTGTGTGGAGGAATTCAAGCCATAGTCCAAGCAATTGAGTTCTAGGAAGAAGAACTCAATAGAAGGAACCATTGAAAAGAAGATAGAGTTTTCTTGATCATTGCTCTGTGTGGATCACCATCGAAGGGTGGACACTTGGACACCTGGTGAAATCAATTAGCCTCCTCAACATCAAATTTTGTTGGAATTAGCGATTACAGGTTGGTACCCTAATTCTAACAATGTAAGTCTGTATGTTTATTATATGTTATAATCCTGAATAAGGAGATCTTGTCTAAGGGATTATGGTACAAATTTTATCATTTTGAAATTACACTTCCGCTGCGGTGCACCGGATTCCCAACAGTGGTATCAGAGCCACCCTTATTACAGTTAAAACATATGAAAATTATTTATATGTGTTTCTGGTTGTAGTGTCGCATGTTAGGGTTTTAAACCCTTGAATGCTGATACACTTAGCATATTTATGGGATGCATATATGATAATTTTTGTTTTGATGTATGCCACTAGTTAGGGTTTTTCACTCAAACCCTAATTATTATAGAGATATGATTAGTTTTGAAGTCATCATACTGAAATAAGGTTGCCCTGGCATAATGGTGGATCCATTAGGTGGTAAATAGTTGTCCTAGTATGATGACACACTTAGCACATATTTGTTTTATCAGAGTGATATGATTGTGATATGTTCTATAAGAATGTGCTGGCAATTTTATAAAACCCTCCTCTTAAAAATTATATTAAGTCATAGTATATCTAACTAATAAGCATCACTAGTCATTCGGTGTCTAGAAAGGTAGTTCTGGGAAGGTAAAAAGAATTGTGATTTTTAATTGGTTCCGTTGACTGACTTGGCCAATTTTTATTGGTGTCTAGGAAAGCAACGGGGGGACTCCCACATCTCTTCCACTTGCCTGGCCGATTTGATTATATTTAAATCTTGACTAAAATGCTTAGTGTTATAAATACTATATATTGGCCTTCCTTCATGCTAGATCATTATTGCGTTATGAACCACATTAGGTTTGTTGTGTTATCTGCAAGACCTAATATGGTGATTGACATAATACTAGTCTAGTGCATAGATATGCTTACAGTATATTCAGTATAATGCTTTGTTGTGTTATCTATAAGGGCATTATATTTTGAGTACTGACTGTATTGAAATGAAAGGGTCTTGACTTAACTAGAACATTATGGTTTGTTGTGTTTTCTGCAAGACTAATAATGTTCTAGAGGCCAAGTTACTTCTTGAGAATTATATGAGATATAATTGGAAGAGTTTCCTACCTTTGAGCTGGTAAAAGATTTGTTGTGTTATCTATCTGTAAGATCTTTTATAAGTTATTAGGATCTCAATCTCACTAAGAAAAATCGATCAGGGTTCTTCTCGATTATCATAGTGAGGGCTATGATTTTTGATAAAATAGTGGGAGACATAATTAAATTGAAGACCTAATTTAATTATGTAAGTCATTTCATGGTTGTTTGCTTATATATTGTTCTTTATTAAATGTAGATAAATGGCATCTTCATTATCACTGCGAAGTATCTTAGATACCAACAAACTGACTGGTCCAAACTATGTGGACTGGTTGAGAAATTTAAAGATTGTACTGAGTTCATAAAAACTTTCTTATATTCTTGATACCCCTAGTCTTAATCCACTAGGGAATGATGCCACACAGGAAGATATGGCCACATACAAAATGTGGCAGAATGACTCCCTCACTGTCAAGTGTATCATACTGGCCTCTATGACCAATGAGTTACAGAGACAGCACGAAAGCATGGATACTCAATCCATAATGCTCAATTTAAAAGAGCTTTATGGAGAACAAAGCAGAACTGCTAGATACGAGATATCTAAGCAGTTATTCCGTGCTAGGATGATTGAGGGAACAACCGTTCAGGATCATGTTCTGAAGGTAATTGACTTAATCACCAGATTGGGTCAACTAGGATTTATTATAGATGGGGAGCTGAATCAGGATTTAATCCTGTAATCACTCCCGGAGTCATTTTCTCAGTTTGTCTTGAATTATCACATGAACAAACTGAATACTTCCTTACCTGAGCTGTTAAATATGTTAAAAACAGTGAAGAGCCATGTTAAGAAAGAAAAGGCTCCACTTCTTCTTGTTGATAAGACCAATAAGAAGAAATCAGGCAAAAAGGGTTTTAATAGGAGGCTAAACCCTAAGGATGGCATCAATAAGAATAAGAAAGGAAAGATGCCCTCAAAACAGTCACCTGTTTCTTTTGCGGCAAAGCGGGACATTGGAAAAGGAATTGCAAGGCTTACCTTGCAACTGTGAAGCCTGGTGCGTCAGATGCACCAAAAGGTATGTATGAGATACATACTATATTGACATTAAATTCGTCTATATCAAATACTTCGGTATTGGATACCGCTTGTGGTTACCATATATGCAAATCTTTGCAGGACCTCCACAAGCTTAAAGTATTGAAGGAAGGTGACATCAATCTCTACGGTGCTGGTGGTGATATCATCCAAGCAGAAGCTGTAGGGACCTATATTCTAAAGTTGCCTTCAGGGAAGATCTTGGAGTTAGAAAATTGTTACTATATGCCAAAGATTATTAGGAACATTATATCTATTCCTTTGTTATTAAAACAAGGATATGTAATGGATGTAACGAGCACTGGTTGCTCGATAATGTTATCTAATAAAATTATTTGTTCTGGCATATTTAGCAATGGGCTCTTAACTCTTTCTTCCAATAATAGTGTTTTTCATGTCAATAATAAAAGAAAAAGAAAAGACTTTAATGATACTTTACTTTGGCATCATCGACTTGGTCATGTTAATGAGTCTAGGATAAGCAAGTTATACAAGGAAAAAATCCTTGATCCTTGTGAGTATGAATCATTAAGAACTTGCGAATCATGTCTCTCATGGGTAAGATGACCAAGACAACATTTACCGGACATGGAGAAAGGTCAACTGAGTTATTAGGACTTATACATACTGATGTATGTGGTCCAATGACAACTCAGGCCAGAGGTGGATACTCATATTTTATCACTTTTACAGATGATTTATCTAGGTTCGGATGTGTGTATCTTATGAAACATAAATCTGAAGCCTTTGATAAATTTAAGGAGTATCAAAGTATGGTCGAAAAACAAACCGGGAAAAGTATTAAAGTTCTTCATTCTGATCGAGGAGGGAATACTTATCCACGGAGTTTTTAGACTATCTTAAAGTTAATGGAATTCTTTCTGAATGGACTCCTCCTTATTAGATATGGTACGATCCATGATATGGTACGATCCATTCTTTCTGAATGGACTCCTCCTTATTAGATATAAAATATACCACAGCTAAATGGTATAGTTGAAAGGAGGAATCGTACCTTATTAGATATGGTACGATCCATGATGTGCTTCACAAATTTACCCATTTCCTTCTGGGGTCATGTCCTAGAAACTACTGTTTACATTCTGAACAATGTACCTTCTAAATCCGTTGTTAGTACTCCATGTGAAATTTGGAGTGGAAAGAAACCGTATCTTAAATATTTTAAGGTATGGGGATGTCCAGCTTATGTTAAAAGGAATTTTGGACATAAGTTGGAACCTAGAGCGGATAAATATCTATTTGTAGGATATCCCAGAGAGGGTAGAGGATATATATTTTACCATCCTACTAAACAAAAGATTTTTGTCAGCAGGCATGCCACTTTTCTAGAAAAAGAGTTTATTTTAGAAAAGGGCAATGGTAGAACTGTTGAACTTCGAGAAGTACAAGAAATACAGATAGACAGTTCTCAACCATTAGAACATATAGTTAGGACAGAACCAGAACACAAAACTCCTCCCCGTAGGTCTGATAGAGTGCCACGGGCACCTGAGAGGTCCATGGGTTTATTATTGAAAATAATGAAGCCCAAGTCATTCAAAATGATGAACCTCTAACCTATACGGAAGCTATCTTGAGTACTGATTCAGATAGATGGCAAGAAGCCATGGAATCTGAGATAGACTCTATGTATGTAAACCAAGTATGGTCTTTGGTTGAGGCACCAGAGGGTGTTAATCCTATTGGGTGCAAATGGGTCTATAAGAAAAAGATTGGGGCTGATGGCCAAGTTGAAACCTATAAAGCCAGATTAGTGGCTAAAGGTTTTAGACAAAAACAGGGAATTGATTATGATGAAACATTCTCATCTGTTGCCATGCTCAAATCAATTCGGATTTTACTTGCTATAGCAGCATACCACGATTATGAGATATGGCAGATGGATGTGAAGACTGCATTCCTCAATGGTTTCCTTGAGGAAGAAGTCTACATGTCACAGCCAGAAGGTTTTATTTCAAAAAATAAACCTAATCAAGTATGCAAGCTAAAGAAATCCATTTATAGATTAAAGCAAGCTTCAAGGAGTTGGAACATCCGCTTTGATGAAACTATCAAAAGGTTTGGTTTTATCAAAAATGTGGATGAACCCTGTGTTTATAAGAAGACTAGTGGGAGTGCCATAGTCTTCTTGGTTCTGTATGTAGATGACATACTCCTCATTGGGAATGATATCCCAATGTTACAATCAGTCAAGGTTTGGCTATCAAACCTGTTTTTCATGAAAGATTTGGGAGAAGCATCCTATATACTAGGTATTAAGATCTATAGAGATAGATCTAAGAGGATGCTAGGTTTATCCCAATCTAGGTACATTGACTTAGTGCTGAAAAGATTCAGCATGGATGGAAGTAAAAGAGGTTATCTTCCTATGAGTTAAGGCATACATCTTTCTAAAAGGATGTCTCCTAAGACACCTGAAGAAAGAAATAGAATGAATTCTATACCTTATGCTTCGGCAATAGGGTCCATAATGTATGCCATGTTATGTATCAGGCCTGATGTGGCATATGCTTTAGGCATTGTCAGTAGGTTTCAGGCTGATCCAGGAGAGGATCATTGGAAAGCAGTTAAAAATATTCTTAAGTACCTAAGAAGGACTAAGGATATTTTTATGGTTTATGGTGGTTCTGATCTTAAATTAGAAGCTTATTCTGATTCTAGTTTTCAATCAATCAGACCCTGATGATAGCAAATCCATTTCGGGATATGTTTTTACCCTAAATGGTGGAGCAGTAAGTTGGAAGAGTACCAAGCAGCAGATTGTAGCTGACTCAACCACAAAGGCAGAATACATAGCTGTTAGTGAAGCCACCAAGGAAGCAGTATGGATGAAGAAGTTCATCACAGAGTTGGGTGTTGTTCCTGAAATTGAAAACCCAGTGCCACTTTACTGTGACAACACTGGGGCTGTTGCTCAAGCTAAGGAACCTGATCATCATAAGTTCAAGCACATTCTGAGACGCTTCTATCTCGTCCGAGAAATAGTAGAAAGACAAGATGTCTACATAAATAGAGTTGATACAAAGAACAATGTAGCGGACCCGTTCACTAAGGCTCTACCACAGCGAGAGTTTGATCGCCACCTCGAGTGTATGGGATTAAGATTTAAAGGCGATTGGCTTTAGTGCAAGTGGGAGATTGAAAGGGATATGCCCTACAAGCCAATCTATGTTGTATCTCCCAAACCATTGTAATTGACAATTTTTTCTAATAAAGGCATTATTTTTATCATACGCTGTGTTTATATGATGAACCCCATAGATTAGGGCTATGATTTTAGGGTTATGATGAGATCATACCAGTGAGACCTAAAATCTTAAAACCTTAATCTAAAGTATTCCTAGTCAAAGGAACCCTGAGTAGGGGATCAGGGTTTTCCGGTAATACTAGCACATCCCATGTATACTGGAAAGGGTGACTGCTCTCACAGTCACTTGTGTATGACACTAATACTGGGATGTGGGTGCTCATTGGAGAATGAGTTCACTTATATGATCCAACTTGAGAACATCTAATGGAGTCTTAGCTACATGTCAATAGAAGGTTCTCATAGTGGGAGTGGTACAAGTAATCTTTTGACCTGAAACTGCCATAAGTACCTTATGTACATGAACCCATGCTTTGGTTCAATCCTAATCATGACACTGAGTCATGCACAGGATTGATACTAGGAATGGTGAATTGGATATGAAGGTAATGAGTAGGTCAACAAGGAATCGATCACTCTTAGTAAGAGGAGATTGCATCCAGCTAGTTAACAATCGAATGATGATTCAGGGAATCTTTGATCAAAGTAAAGATATTAGAGATGGTTTCTAATATCAAGATAATTGAATCATCGATATAGATTGAGCTAGAAATAAATATAATATTGGATTTGACATATATCCATATCCATAGTTATATTTTGGGTGCAGGCTGATCGAAAAATTTAATTGTACAGTAACTCTCTACTGAAGGGTAATTTTGATATTTCACCAGAATTTCCATATCTTCCGGGTAGACATGACACGTTGCTAGACGTCAATCTTGTCTTGTGGGTTGATCAAATTCAAAGATCACTTATTAGGTCCTAATTGATCGAATCGGGTAAGCCCGGTTTGACCTAAATCGATTAGAAAGAGTTCTAATCAAATTTGGTCAACTTGTATTTGAACCCACTGCTGGCTAGATATGGAACCCAATGGGTCACACACTTAAGAGGATTGATCAAGAGTTTAATTTAGAATTAAATCATCTTCGCAGGATAACACTCTAGCAGGTGTTGCAAATCCTAGTTTCTATTCGAATCATATTCGAATTAGGGTTCCGGATTGGTTCAAATTGGGTTCTAACTGGACCTAATTAGACCTTAATTATGAAAATAGGGATTATGGCTAACCCTATTGGCTAGCCATGTAACTAGGCTAGCCTTCCCACCCGCCCCTTTTCATTTTTCACGCCAAAAGCCAAGAGTCCATGCGCTTATGGACTCTTGGCGTGCCATTTGGAAGAGTCCATGGCGCATGGACTCTTGGCACGCCCCGCTTAATTCTCTGATGAATTAAGATGGGGCAGCCTTCTTTTCTTAAAATTAGCGCCTCACATACCCCCCCTTGGATAGGAATCCAACGGCTGATGGGTTTTTAAGAAAGAAGAAAAGTGTTGTTTCCTCCCGGGCACGCGAAATAACATCTCTTCGGAGATGAAAAGTCGCGACTCCCTTCCTTTTAAAATACCGCGGTTTTTCCTATAAGAAAAGTCATGGGATTTAATCTGGAAGGCCGTGAGATGGGAGGATGGGGCATGAGAAATTGAGAAGGGCGTGAGAAGGAGTTTACGAAGAGTTTTGTAGGCGCCTCTCTGAAAACTATTTAAGGGGCAGGAAAGATCAGAACTTGGGTAATGTGTTTTTCTTTTATTCCTTCTTCCTCTCCTAAAGACTCTTTTATTCTTTTCTTGCTCTTGCACTGTTTCCTTTACAGAGTACACCTCTGTCGAAACTCTGCTACTGAACAAGAATAAGAGTAAAAGTCTCCGACAGTAAAGGAAAGAAAGGAGTTCTGATATATTCCTTTCTTTCTTACATTAAGACATCATTGTCTTAATTCTCCTCCAACTTAGGACAAGCCTATGTCCTTTTAGGACAAGGTCTTTTCTTCAAGACAAGGGTGTCTAAAGGGCCAAGGTCTTAGTGGAAGGAGGAGAAGAGGTCAAGGAAAGGGAGGCAAGCTCTTGTGTGGAGGAATTCAAGCCATAGTCCAAGCAATTGAGTTCTAGGAAGAAGAACTCAATAGAAGGAACCATTGAAAAGAAGATAGAGTTTTCTTGATCATTGCTCTATGTGTTCACCATCGGAGGGTGGACACTTGGATGCCCGGTGAAATCAATTAGCCTCCTCAACATCAAATTTTGTTGGAATTAGCGATTACAGGTTGGTACCCTAATTCTAATAATGTAAGTCTGTATGTTTATTATTATATGTTTTAATCCTGAATAAGGAGATCTTGGCTAAGGGATTATGGTGAAAATTTCATCATTTTGAAATTAAACTTCCGCTGCGGTGCACCGGATTCCCAACAGGATCCAGGGGGCCACAGACGCTCTTTTGTGCATTACCTTCCCCGCTACCCTCCAGAAGGCTGCTCGAGTCTGGTTCACCCGCCTTGAGTCTGGTTCACCCTCCTCATTTGGCTCCTGAACAGACTCATGATGCACCCAACAACCTGAGACCAACCTGTACCCTATGCGATGAAGAGACCGCTGATCATATATGTCTGTATGAAGGATGCCCTTGGAGGTCTCCCCCTCTAAAGGACCATTGTAGAATTTGAACAGTCATGTAAGCTCCATCCCATAAGGCAGACAATGTTGGCACTGAGTTGAGGTATCTCTCATCTACATGAGCATCAGAGCTGGAATGTCCATTGCAGTCCTCTACATCTAACAAACCATAAGCATCAGCACCCGCTTGTAATGAAGTCAAATCTCCCGATCTTCAGCAGTAAAATCCGGGCAATGATGTGATGTAGGAGCCTCATCTCAATTGACAGCTGGTTCGTGGTAACTGTGGCTATACCGCAAAAGTCCTCTCGCTCAAGTATGCACCTGAAGGCCTCCTCACGGTCCTCTATGTTGGAAATTGTGTCCCAAAGCCAATCGCCTAGGCTATAGGCGGTTGTGCTCGGTATTGTAATTAGGATATGAATTAATAAAACTTTATTTTGGCAGCTCATCATATCTACATTTCCCTGTAATGAACTCTACTTATGTGATGAAGTCCTTAGGACTGCACTGATTTCGATATAGAGTGGTCCTTTAACAGGTTCACAAGCAAAGGATACATTGTACAGGACGGCAATATATCAAGTGTAGGTTGTTGTGGTTCACATCATTTGGTTGTCCTCTTGTCCAAAGGAGTGTGGTGACACTGATGTGATCTGCAAGTGGGATGTATGACATCTCATTGAACGTGACTCCGTGGAGCTCATTTTCTATCAAAGGATTGCTCGTGATTGGATATGGGTATATGTATCCCTCCGACCTGAGATTACCATGGTAGCTTGCAAGCAACTCCCTGTGCTTTGGTGCCGGACTACCTGGATTTTTTAATCTAGTGATGGAAGGTTTCTTCTGGGCACAGGCAAGTACTTGTGGAGCAGTGGTGGACCAAGATGGAATTGACCTGTCCAAATTATTTGGATTGAATGTCTCATAGTGTCTCAATTTAGCAAATGTGGGGTCGGGGTAGTCCTAGTGAGGAGTCACTGGACTTGCAAGGTTGAGACATGTTGTGGATTGACTCAGCTTGGGTTGGCAGTCTAACCTCGGTAATCTAGAGTATTAGAGGTCAAAGGGATGAATTATATGTTAACCATATGCCCGAGGTTCGATAGATGGCATCTTGTGCTGGTACTGGAAGTGTTTTAGTACTACCGTTTAGGTTCAAACCTATGAGGTCACACGCCATAGAGAATTTCTTCCTGATCCAGGAACCGATCAATGATTGGGAATCGTATCGGTATTTAGGTCAAATGGATTAATTAAGCACACATTGGATTTTTTTGGTATGATTTGGATCGACCAGGATGGGTTTGGGTCAGCCAGGAATTATTCTTGGAAGACCAAAATTGGACCCGATTTTATTATTGATTGGGTTTAGTCGGACTGGATTTCATTGAACCAATTTTTGAAATTGGTGAACCAGTTTTAATGAATCAATTTACTTTGGAATGGACGAACCGGTCATTTGGTTTTGTTGAAACCTGTTTTAAAAGGGTGGCTCCTCCCCTGTTTCACGGTGTTCATATTCTTCTTCCAACAACTTTTCCCCAGCAACATTCATCACCACGATCTGGATGGTTTTCTCGGTGGATTACTCCCGCATGCCTGTGGTCTTGCTTCCCTAACCAAACTTGAGAGGAGTTCGTCCAGTCCTGCGTGCCTCTTTCCCTCTCATTTTCTTCCCTCTCCACATCACAAACTCCCTCTTCACGATGTTTTATTTCCCCTGCTACTTTGTTTGACCATTTTGGATGGGATTGCAATCATGTGGAGTTTTGGACATGGCTGTTTGGAGATCAGATTACAACTGCAGTAATCCTCTTCGGCTTGGGAGATTAGTTTGTTTTGGACTGGGAGAGGTCTCCCTGCTGCTTCACGGGTGTTCCCAGCGATCCGAAAAAGCTCTCACGGTGGATGCCCAGCCTTTTGGGGTGTGTTCTCTGCCGTGTGGTTCTCTTCCAGCAAGTGAAGTTCGTTTGCACTTGGGAAAAATCCATTTTACACCAATCTGGACTGCTCTTGGATTTTTTATCATGGTTGCATGAGGCTACCTCTTTCCTAGCCAATTTGGTTGGTGTCTAGGAAAGACGGTTAATGGCGATTACTCACCCATGATCTCACCTACCTGGCCAATCTGATCAACCAAAATTGATTAGAAAAGCTTATTGATTTGAGTTAACCCATGTCACCCAGGTTGATCAGCTTGACTGATCTTTAGGTTCCCATGGACCAATTTGTTGAATTTAATTCAACCCTCCTAAGAATTGATTTGATCAGTGGGAGGTTGATCCATGTTCTTCTCTCTATTCTTCTATCACAATTTAATTGAAATCCTCAAAAATTATTAGGTCCTGAAAAAGACTAAGTCAATGAGTTGATGGTGTCTTAGCCTCCCATTGAGTGGGTTAGTAATGTGTCCTTTAGCTTGGTGTACATCGGCAGTTCCAAAGATGATGGTGTGCATTCGATTACTGGGATTACACTCCCATAGATGATGGTTTAGTACAACCTTCTTAACGGTGATCAGGTGGGCCGGCCAAAGTCGGGCTTGGTCATTCGTTAGCTGGAAGCATTGGATTTGTCATATTGATGGTTGGACCTAACCAGAGACCCGCAATAGGAGGCCCCTAGGCCGATTAGGGGTTCTGTGCGGCAAAATTGATTACTGGAAATTGCTTAGGGAAGCAATTAGTTAGAGAACCTATCTTTAGGCACGTATGGGTGAGCTGGCTAAAGTTGGGTTCATACGTGGTCTATTGGATTTCAGTACCCACTATGAAATGGTGATTTCACGGATTAGAGTTAGAGGCTCCCAATCTGAAAAATTAGTGGGAGGGACCTTTAGACTAAAGTCCAAGTCTTTTGGTTTAATTGATTAATTCATATACTAATATGGTCTCAATTTTACTTTCAGATGTCTTCAAACCTTTCGCTCTAGTCACTTCTCGATAGCGAGAAGTTAAGGGGTCCCAATTTCGATAGCTGGTATCGAAAGTTGAGGATTGTCCTAGAGCACGAGCGGATCCTTTATGTGATAACGAATCCAGCATCCAAAATCCCTTCTACCAATGCTCGGAGTTCGGTCATGGACACTTTTTTGAAGTGGGTTTCTGATCAGACTACTGTCCGATGCATAATGTAGGTGGCTATGAACGACGAGTTCAGTTGCAAATTTGAGGCCTAGCCAGATGAGATCCTTCAAAAGTTGAAGGAATCTTTCAGCATGCCAAACGATGTGGAGCGATACAAGGTGTCTTGTGCCATCTACGATGCCAAAATGCATAATGGCAGTTCGGTCACTGATCATGTATTGTATATGATCGAGGTGATCGAATGATTGGACAAGCTCGGATGTTCCTTGCATGAGCAACTCGACAAGGATACGATTCTGAATTCTCTACCTTCCTCCTATCTTGACTTTCTTGATCATTATAGAATGAATAAGCCTGCAATCAATTACCATGGTTTGATGGGGTTGCTGCAGACTTATGAGAAGGACCACCAACTGAATAAAGGGATGGTGAACTTAGTGGGAGGTTCTAGAGGTCGTTGTTCCTTTAAGAAAAGGAAAAAGAAAAATAAAGGAAAGAATGTGCAAAGTGCTCCTGGCACGAGTCAGACCAAGAAAGTGAAAGCTGATCAAAATAAAGCAGAGTGCTTCTACTGTAAGAAGCAGGGACACTAGAAGAGGAACTGTTCTCTTTATCAGGCATCCTTAGACCCGAATAGGCCAAGGAAGGGAAAGCAGCAAGGTGCCGGACAAGGTATTTATATGATAAAACCTTGTAATTTTTCTATTTGTGACACTGCTAACTGGGTATTGGATACTGGTAGTCCTATTCATGTTTGCAATTCGTTGTAGGGACTACAGGTTAGCAAAAGATTCAAGGATGGGGAGCAGTTTCTGAGCGTCGAAAATGGAAATCGTGTTCCAGTGCTGGTGATTGGAGTTCCGAGTCTTCTTTTTGAGTCTAGTATTATCGAATTAGTTGACTGTCATTATTGTCCTAGTTTCATTATGAGCATTATCTCTATAGGCCCATTGGCCAATTGTGGTTATGAACTTTCAATAAAAGGAGATTTTTGCTAAGTTATTGTGAAGAAATCTGTGATAATGAAAGCTAAGTTGCATAATGGCATTTATGTTTTGTCACGGCCTGTTAATATAATATACACGACTAGCAAACACCCAAGGATAAAAAATATCAGTGACTTGTATCTACGGCATTGTAGGCTAGGTCATGTTAACCAGAATATGATAAACAAGTTGCGAGGAGATTGCCTCCTCGAGAGCAGTGATTCTGACTCACTGTCCACTTGTGAATCCTATTTGCTTGGTAAAATGACCAAGTCACCTTTTACTGGAAAAGGTGAACGAGCTACAGAACTTCTAAGTCTCATACATACTAATGTATGTGGACCCATGACAATTAATGCCAGAGGTGGATACAGATATTTCATTACATTTACAGACAACCTATCCGGTATGGTTATATCTTCTTGATGAGACATAAATCTGAGTCGTTTGAAATGTTCAAATGATATCATAATGAAGTGGAGAAACAAACTGGAAAGAGTATTAAAACCCTTCAATCTGATCGAGGTGGTGAATACCTATCTGGTGAGTTCATGACATATCTTGAGGAGAATGGGATTCTCTCTCAATGGACTCCTCCAGGTACATCCCAGTTGAATGGTGTGTCCGAAAAGAGGAATCGAACCCTGTTGGACATGGTTTGATCAATGATGGGCTTTGCAACTCTGCCGCTATCCTTCTAGGGATATGCACTTGAAACAGCTTGTTACTTGCTAAATAAAGTTTCGAGTAAGTATGTTGTCTCCACTCCATATGAGCTATGGACTGGACGTAAGCCCTCAATTTCACACCTTCGGGTCGGGGGTTATCCAGCTTATGTAAAGCGTTTAGACTCAGATAAACTTGGTCCAAGGTCTGATCAGTGCATGTTTATTGGGTACCCTAAGGAAACAAAAGGGTATTTCTTTTACTTGGAGGATGAACAGAAAGTGTTCGTTGCTCTTAGGGCTATCTTTTTGGAAAAGGAATTCCTTGGAGAAGGAACTATAGCCTCTAAGATTGAACTTGGTAAAGTTCAACCAGTGGAAGAACCTGCACACTCTAAGGACATCATAGAACTGGCTGTGATTGATCACACCCAGAATCCATTATTAGGAGATCCGGTAGAGTACCGCGTCAGCCGGACGGATACTAAGGTTTCTTGGTCCGGGATGGGGATCCCATTGAGCTCGACAAGAATGATAAGGATCCGATCACCTATATGGATGCACTTTAGAGATCTGACTCTGAGGCATGGCTTGGAGCCATGCGATCCGAGATGGAGTCTATGGAGGTCAACAATGTATAGACATTGGTTGATCCACCTGAAGGTATAAAACCCATCGGGTGCAATTGGATTTTCAAGAGAAAAAGGGGTGCAGATGGGAAGGTGGAGACCTATAAAGCCCGTCTGGTTGCCAAGGGGTATCGTTAGCGATATGGTATTGATTATGACGAGACATTCTTTCCTGTTGCAATGCTCAAGTCCATTCGGATCATCTTGCTTTGGCAGCATATTTTGACTATGAGATATGGCAGATGGATGTCCAAACCACTTTCTTGAATAGAGAGTGGATGAGGAGGTGTATATGATACAGCCTGAAGGGCTCACATCCACAGATGAGTCAAAAGTGTGCAAATTACAGAGGTCCATTTATGGACTCAAGCAAGCATCTCGAAGTTGGAACATGCGATTTGATAGATGTATCAAATCATATGTCTTTGTTAGGAACGGAGAGGAACCCTGTATCTATAAGTGGGTTAATGGTTCTTTGATTGTATTCCTGGTATTGTATGTTGATGACATTCTCTTAATCGAGAATGACATCGCAGCATTGCAAGGAATAAAGGTCTGGTTGTCATCTCAGTTCTCCATGAAGGATTTGGGTGAAGCTTCTTACATACTGGGTATGAAGATCTATAGAGATAGATCTAAGAGGCTTCTGGGATTGTCCCAGTCTACGTATATTGATACCATACTGAAATGGTTTAGTATAGAAAATTCCAAGAAAGGATATCTCCCGATAGGTTCTGGAATTACCCTTTCCAAGAAGGATTGTTCGACAACTCCTGAGAAAAGAGAGCGCATGAGTAGAGTTAGTTTCTTATGCTTCAGTAGTAGGCTCTATCATGTATTCTATGACATGTACTAGACCAGACGTGGCATACTCAATAGGAGTAGTGAGCAGATACCAGTCTGACCCAGGTGAGGCATATTGGAAGGTGGTTAAAACCATCCTGAATATTTGAGAAATACTAAGGACCAATGGCTGATTTATGAAGAACCTGACTTAAAACTTGCGGGGTATACTGACTCCAGTTTCCAGTCTGACAGAGATGATAGCAAGAGTGTGTCAGGGTTTGTGTTTACCCTGAATGGAGGAGCAATCTACTGGAAGAGTTCCAAACAGGCAACAGTTGCAGACTCAGTATGCGAAGCATAGTATATTGCAGCATCAAATACAGCAAAGGAAGTCGTGTGGTTGCGAAAGTTCCTTGGAGATCTAGGGGTGGCACCTTCCCTAGATGGTCCTGTTCCAGTGTATTGTGACAGCACAAGTGCCATTGCTCAAGCTATTGAGCCGAAGTCTCATCACCGCACCAAGCATATTCTGCGGCGCTATCACCTCGCGTGAGAGATCCTGGAACGAGGCGACATCAATCTTATGAAGATTGATGGAAAGGAGAATCTGGCCGACCCGTTCACTAAAGCCCTCGAAATCAAAGAGTTTGACTTTAGCACAAGTGGAAGTTGTTGGGAATTGTGTTCCAAAGCTAATCGCTTAGGCTGTAGGTGGTTGTGCTCAGTATTTTAATTAGGATATAAATTAACAAAACTTTATTTTGGCAGCTCATCACATTCTAAATTTTCCTATATTGAACTCTGTTTATGTGATGATGTCCTTAGGACTGCACTGATTTCGATATAGAGAGGATATATTGAGTGGTCCTTTAACAAGCATAACCAAAGGATCATTGTATAGGACATCAATGTATCAAGTGTAGTTTGTTATGGTTCACATCGTTTGGTTATCCTCTTGACCAAAGGAGTATGGTGATACTGATGTGATCTGAAAGTGAGATGTGTGACATCTCATTGAACGTGACTCCGTGGAGCTCCTTTTCTGCCAAAGGATTGCTCGCGATTGGATATGGGTATATGTGTCCCTCCGACCTGAGGTCACCATGGTAGCTTGCAAGCAACTCCCTGTGCTTTGGTACCAGACTACCCGGATTTCTAATATGGTGACGAAAGGTTTCTGGGTACAGGCAAGTACTTGTGAAGTAGTGGTGGGCCAAGATGGAATTGACCTGTCTAAATTATTTGGATTGAATGTCTCATAGTGTCTCAATTTAGCAAATCCTCGGCCGGGGGAGTCCTAGTGAGGAGTCACTGGACTTGCGAGGTTGAGACATGTTGTGGATTGACTCAGCTAGGGTTGGCAGTCTAACCCTAAGTCATCTAGAGCATTGAAGGTCAAAGGAATGAATTATACGATAACCCCCATATATGCCAGAGTTTCGATAGATTGCTCTCGCATCTTTAGCCTATCCAGATGCCAGGATCCATTACTAGATGGTATCTTGTGCTGGTACTGGAAGTAGTGCTATTGTTTAGGTTCGAACCTATGAGGTCACATGCCATAGAGGATTTCTTCCTGATCCAGGAGCCGATCAACGATTGGGAATCGTATCGGTATTTAGGTCAAATGGATTAATTAAGCACACATTGGATTTTTTTGGTCTGATTTGGATTGACCAGGATGGGTATGGGTCAGCCAGGAATTGTTCTTGGAAGACCATGATTGGACCCAATTTTATTATTGATTGGGTTTAGTCGGACCGGATTTTATTGAACCAATTTTTGAAATTGGTGAACCAGTTTTAATGAATCGGTTCCATTTGGAATGGATGAACCGATCATTTTGTTTTGTTGAAACCTGTTTTAAAAGGGTGGCTCCTCCCCTGTTTCATGGTGTTCATATTCTTCTTCCAACGAGTTTTCTCCCAGCAACATTCACGCCTGCGATCCGCTTCCCCAGCCAAACTTGAGAGGAGTTCGTCCAGTCCCGCATGCCTCTTTCCCTCTCGTTTTCTTCCCTCTCCACGTCATAAACTCCCTCTTCACGGTGTTTTATTTCCCCTGCTGCTTTATTTGACCATTTTGAATGGGATTGTAATCGTGTGGAGTTTTGGACGTGGCTGTTTGGAGATCAGATTATAACTGCAGCAGTTCTCTTCGGCTTGGGAGATCAGTTTGTTTTGGACTGGGAGAGGTCTCCCTTCTACTTCACGGGTGTTCCCAGCGATCTGAAAAAGCTCTCACGGTGGATGCCCAGCCTTTTGGGGTGTTCTCTGCCATGTGGTTCTCTTCCAGCAAGTGAAGTTTGTTTGCACTTGGGAAAAATCCTTTTTACACTGATCTAGACTGCTCTTGGATTCTCTGCCTATAAATACAGCATGAATGGCAAGAGGTACAAGAGAGAAGTAAGAAAAAAGTAAGAGAGGAGCAGCGTGAGGGAGGAGAGAATAGCAGAGTTCTCTGTTTACTTTCTTTAGACCTTCACGGGATTTCTAAGTATTTTTGTTTACCGGGTTTCAAGGCTGTGATGGAGTTAAGAAGCATCGAGCATTTGCCTATCAAGTCAAGCAGGGAGCGTCTGTGAAATCCTTCTACTGGTTTTAGTTTCTTGTGTGCAATTAGTGGAGTCTAGGCAGTCTTGGAGAAGACTGCCCATGAGATCTGTGTGATTTTCGTGCTCCATATATCCAGATCTGTACTAGCATCCATCTGATAGTCGGATCAGCGAGAGCCTTACACGTGGATACTCTAGAGGGTGGATGCTTGGACACATCGAGAGGTTGCATTGACCTATTTATTTTGCTGTTGCAGATCTTATTTTGCTGTTGAAAGAGTTCAACCGGTCGTTGCTGATCTGATCTGAAGACTAATGGAGTCTGCTTCGATCAGGTATATTTTATTTTGGATATCATGCATGCCTAGATCTAGTTGTTATCATATGATTTATAATTATTGCAATTGCCTATACATGCCTGTATATTTTGTTACATGCATCATGATATATTAGATCCTGTGCATGAGTAGGTACTTTCCGCTGCATGTTTAAAAATTTTAATTATGCAATACCTGCTCCCTAGGTTGCGTACCTAGAGTAGGTTTCTGCCGCACCAAGTTTTCCTTCACTCTGTAGATGGAATAATGATCCCATGGTGTAGGATCTCCCAGATATGGCTCAGGACCTCCTCTGAAACTGGAATATGAATACCTCTGATAGTCGCACTCCACAGCATCCTACTGCAGTCCAGGCTCCCATAGAACTCGCGAATCAAGTGAGGGTACAACTTCTCCTGCAAGTGCAGAAGGGGATCAACCCAGCTACCTAGAGAACCTGTCCAAGATAGAAACTCTGTCGGTCAAAGAAGCCAAGATCCACTCATCGACCGGTAGCGATCACCTTCCCAGACACTCCCTCAGTAGAAGGTGAAGAAGGAGCTGTACTCTCAGTCTGATTCCCGTCATTCTGTGCTTTTGTTCTTCTCACTGCTGATGCCTGACCTGGTTTTCTTTTAAATGCCAACTACTTTCTAGGTCCCATGACAACTACTGAAGTAGGAAATGGAAATAGTAAAGATATGAACTAGGAATAGTCAAACAAAAGGAAATGGAGAAGAAATGAGGAGAGATGGGAAAAAGAGAGCCAAAAATCAAGGGTTTGGCCAAGAAAATGGAGAGAGTGATCTCATGGCCGAGAGAAATCACATGAAATCCAATAAAAATTGGTCCAAAAAGAGGGAAATACAAATGGGGAAGAGTGCGGTTCCAAATCAATAGAAAATAGTGAAAAAAACCGGCGAGGAATAATGAGAAATACAGATGGGAACAGTGAAATCTTATTAAACAAGAGTAAGAACCGAATCCATACAGTAAACGATCGGTCCAAAAAAAGGGAAAAGCAAAAAAAAAAAAAAAAAAAGAGCACGATGTAGGAACAATGGATGAAATAGTGATTTTCGATGGGAAAGAGTAGCAAATCACAAAAAAATCGATGGAGAATGGTGAACAACAGTGAATCAAACAAAAATTGTAAAAAAAATGAGATGGGATTTACCAATTTTTGGAGGGCACAAAGGGAAGAGCACTGTTCCGCGGCTAAGGACTGTTGGGGGACCACTAGGGCATGGGAGGAAAGAGGAAAAGACAAAACAAATGGTTTGGATGATGCCTTAAAAATAGGATTTTCTGCCCGAGTGTCGATACTTGGAATTTGTCAAGTGTCGACACTTGGTCAAGTGTCGACACTTCGCCAAAGGTCAAGTGTCGACACTTGGCCAAGAAAATTCCAAGAAAAAATCAGTAAAAATTTAGAAAAATCAGGGGGACTCTAGAGAAGGGTTTAGGTCTTAAAGAATATGAATTTGAGCACAAGAATTGGTCATGAACAAGATTTGAGAGAGTTCTTAGAAATGGGGTCTATGATTCCTACCTCTCTTCTAAACATGCAAAACCTTTCTTCGTTCAAGGGTTTGGTAAAAATATCAGCTAATTGAACATCAGTACCAATAAGTTCAAGCATCACATTAGAGTTTTGCATATGATCTCTTGTGAAGTGATGTCTTATTTCAATGTGTTTACTTCTTGAATGTTGCACAGGATTCTTAGTTAAATTGATCGCACTAATATTGTCACATCTTATGAGTGTCTTAGTTAGTTTGATGCTAAAATCTTTGAGTTGTTGTTTGATCCAAAGAATTTGAGCACAATAGCTTCCAGCTACTATATATTCGGCTTCCGCCATAGATAGAGCAACTGAGTTCTGTTTCTTGCTACTCCATGAAATCAAATTGACTCCAAGAAACTGACAAGTTTCACTAGTACTTTTTTTGTCAAGTTTACATCCAGCAAAATCAATATCAGAATAAGCAATCAATTCAAATGATGAATCTCTAGAGTACTAAAGTGAAAGGGATATGCCCTACAAGCCAATCTATGTTGTATCTCCCAAATCATTGTAATTGACAATTTTCTAATAAAGGCATTATTTTTTATCATATGCTGTGTTTATATTATATGATGAACCCCATAGATTAGGACTATGATTTTAGGGTTATGATGAGATCATACCAGTGAGACCTAAAAATCTTAAAACCTTAATCTAAAATATTCCTAGTCAAAGGAACCCTGAGTAGGGGATCAGGATTTTTCCGGAAAGACTAGCACATCCCATGTATACTGGAGAGGGTGACTGCTCTCACAGTCACTTGTGTATGACACTAATACTGGGATGTGGGTGCTCATTGGAGAATGAGTTCACTGATATGATCCAACTTGAGAACATCTAATGGAGTCTTAGCTACATGTCAATAGAAGGTTCTCATAGTAGGAGTAGTACAAGTAATCCTTTGACCTGAGACTACCATAAGTACCTCCTTATGTACATGAACCCATGCTTTGGTTCAATCCTAATCATGACACTGAGTCATGCACAGGATTGTTGCTGGGAATGGTGAATTGGATATGAAGGTAATGAGTAGGTCAACAAGGAATCGATCACTCCTGGAAAGAGGAGATTGCATCCAGCTAGTTAACAATCGGATGATGATTCAGGAAAACTTTGATCAAAGTAAAGATATTAGAGATGGTTTCTAATATCAAGATAATTGAATCATCAATATAAGATTGAGCTAGAAATAAATATAATATTGGATTTGACATATATCCATATCCATAGTTATATTTTGGGTGCAGGCTGATCGAAAGATTTAATTGTACGGTAACTAACTCTCTATTGAAGGGTAATTTTGGTATTTCACCAGAATTCCATATTTTTCGGGTAGACATGACACGTTGCTAGACGTCAATCTTGTCTTGTGGGTTGATCAAATTCAAAGATCACTTATTAGGAAGAGTCCT
Source organism: Areca catechu (assembly GCA_021397845.1). Taxonomy (NCBI): domain Eukaryota; kingdom Viridiplantae; phylum Streptophyta; class Magnoliopsida; order Arecales; family Arecaceae; genus Areca; species Areca catechu. The sequence continues at coordinate 122,513,086 of CM038043.1, forward strand.
AATTGATCAAATCGGGTAAGCCCGGTTTGATCTAAATCGATTAGAAAGAGTTCTAATCAAATTAGGTCAACTTGAATTCGAACCCACTGCTGGCTAGATGTGGAACCCAATGGGTCACACACTTAAGAGGATTGATCAAGAGTTTAATTTATGATTAAATCATCTTTGTAGGATAACACTCTAGCAGGTGTTGCAAACCCTAGCTTCTATTCGAATCGGATTCGAATTAGGGTTCCGGATTGGTTCAATTTGGTTTCTAATTGGATATAATTAGACCCTAATTGAGGTTATAAGGATTATGGCTAACCCTATTGGCTAACCATGCACCTAGGCTAGCCCCCCACCCGCCCCTTAGCATTTTCACGCCAAAATGCCAAGAGTCCATGCGCTAATGGACTCTTGGCGCCATAAAAAACTCTGATGTTTTTATATGGGGCGGCTTCCTTTCTCCTAATTAGCGCCTCACATGTGTGCCCTTGGATGGGAATCCAACGGCTGGGAAATTTTTGAGAAAGACAGAAAGCGCTGACTCTTCCCGGTTGCGCAAAATAACGTCTCTTCGGAGACCGAAACATCGCGACTCCCTTCTTCTGAAATCTAACGACTTTTCTTTTAAGAAAGGCCGTGAATTTGAATTTGAAGGGCTGTGAGAAAGTGGGAAGGGACGTGAGAAAATGAGAAGGGCGTGAGATGGGTGTTTATGGAGAGGTGTGTAGGCGCCTATCTGAGATCTATTTAAAGGGTCGAGAAAATCAGAACAAGGTAATGTTTTATTTTATTCCTTCTTCCTCTCCTAAAGACTCTTTCATTCTTTTCTTGCTCTTGCATTGTTTCCTTTACAGAGTACACCTCTGTCGAAACTCTGCTACTGAACAAGAATAAGAGTGAAAGTCTCCGACGGTAAAGGAAAGAAAGGAGTTCTGATTTATTCCTTCTTTCTTACATTAAGACATTATTGTCTTAATTTCTCCTCCAACTTAAGACAAGCCTATATCCTCTTAGGACAAGGTCTTTTCTTCAAGACAAGGGTGTCTAAAGGGCCAAGATCTTAGTGGAAGTAGGAGAAGAGATCAAGGAAAGGGAGGCTACCTCTTGTGTGGAAGAATTCAAGCCATAGTCCAAGAAATTGAGTTCTAGGAAGAAGAACTCAATAGGAGGAACCATTGAAAAGAAGATAGTGTTTTCTTGATCATTGCTCTGTGTGGATCACCATCGGAGGGCAGACACCTGGATGCCTGGTGAATTCAGTTAGCCCCTTCAACTTCAAGTTTGTTGGTATTAGCGATTACAGGTTGGTACCCTAATCCTAATTTGCATAGATATGCTTGTCATATGATCTAGTCTTAGTTAAGGAGTTCCTATTTTAGGGTTTTGGTATGAATTTAGTTTTATTTTTTGAAATTACACTTCCGCTACATTGCACCGGAAACCAAACATAAAGACCAATATCTATAGTGCCAGATAGATATCTAAGTATACGTTTAACAACTAAAAAATGAGATTCTTTAGGGGCAGACTGATATCTTGCACACATATAGACACCGAACAAATATCTGGTCTATTAGCAGTAAGATATAGCAATGAACCAATCATTCCTCTATATAACTTTTGGTCAACAAGTTTACCTGTTCATCTTTGCCAAGTCTACAAGAAGAGCTCATAGGTGTACCTAATGGCTTGGTGTTCTCCATCCCAAACTTCTTTAATATTTCTTTTATGTACTTTGTTTGGTTGATGAAGATCCCCTCTTTTGTTTTCTTTATCTGGAGTCCGAGGAAGAAGTTAAGTTCTCCTATCATGCCATCTCAAACTCACCCTGCATCAACTTTGCAAACTCTTGACAAAGGCATTCATTAGTAGCACCGAATATGATATCATCTACATAAACTTGTACTACTAAGATCACCTCTTTTGTTTGGAGCTTGTTTCAAACCATACAAAGCTTTATGAAGTTTAAAAACATGGTTTGAAAATTCATGATTTTCAAAATCGGGGGGTTGTTCAACATAAACCTCTTCTTCAATAAAACCATTCAAAAAGGCACTTTTGACATCCATTTGAAATAATTTAAAATCCATAAAATATGCAAAATCTAATAATAGCCTAATTGCTTCATGTCTAGCAACAGGAGCAAAGGTTTCATCAAAATCAATCCCTTCCTCCTGATTATATCTTTTGGTAACTAGTCTAGCTTTATTTCTAGTAACTATACCATTTTTATCAAGTTTATTTTTAAAAACCCATTTTGTGCCAATTATTGAAACATTAGTAGGTATATCAATCAAAGTCCAAATATTATTTCTTTTAAATTGATTTAGTTCATCTTGCATAGCATTAATCCAATTGCAATCATTTTTAGCTTCTTCAATAGATTTAGATTCTACTTGGGAGATAAAAGCTAAATAATCACAGACATTTCTATGAGATGAACGAGTACTTACTCCATTTGATGGATCACCAATGATAAGTTCTTTGGGATGTCCATGAGTATACCTCCATTCTTTAGATAGTGGATTAAGTGTAAATGTGTTTTCACCTCCTTGTACTAGATTTCTTTCATTGTTTTGATTATCATCTTGCTCTTTGGTAGGTTCTTCATTGTTGTTCACTTCTTCATTTCTTTGGATACCTATATCATCATCAAGAATATCTTTTTTTCTAGAAGATTTTTGGTTAATTTCATCAAACACAACATAGATGGATTCTTCAATAACAAGCATCATTCTATTGAAGACCCTGTATACCTTGCTAGATGTAGAGCAGCCTAAAAAGATACCCTCATCTGACTTGGCATCAAATTTGCTTGGATTGTTCTTGCCATTACTTAGAATGAAATAGCGGCATCCAAAAATACAAAAATATTTGATTGAAGGTTTTCTACCCTTCCAAAGCTCATAAGGTGTTTTCTTTAAAATAGGTCAGATCAAAAGATAATTTAAAACATAACATGCAGTGTTTATTATGGCCTCCGTCTAAAAATATCTAGGTAAATTATTTTTGTAAAGCATGGTGCGTGCCATTTCTTCAAGAGTTCTATTTTTTCTTTCTACCATCCCATTTTGTTGAGGTGTCCTAGGTGCAGAAAAATTATAATGAATGCCATTTTCACCACAACTTTTCAAAATCAGAATTTTCAAATTCTGTACTATGATCACTTCTTAAGGAAATGATTGAAATACCTTTTTTATTTGAAACTCTTTTATGAAATCTGATAAATGCAGAAAAAGTTTCATCTTTCTGTGCTAAAAATATCACCCATGTAAAATGTGAGAAATTGTCTACAATAACTAGACCATACTTCTTACTTCCAAACTAGATGTTCTAGTTGGCCCAAAGAGGTCCTATGAAGTAATTTTAAGGGTCTAGATATAGTGACTACTCCTTTAGGTTTGAAAGATGATTTTGTTTGTTTTCCAAGTTGACAAGTAGTACAAATCTTATTCTTTTCAAAACTAAGTTTTGGTAAATCTTTTATCAAATCCTTTTTGCAAAGTTTTGACAGCAAATGCATGCTAGCATGTCCTAATCTACGATGCCAAAGCCAACTAGTTTCATTGATCTTGGCTTCCATTGCAACTAGGCATTGACCATTTTGAACATGTAGATCATCAGGATCTACCATATAAATATTGTCATGCCTATGACCAATAAACTTGATGCCATTATCATCAAGACTAGAAATAATGCACATGGAAGATTCGAAAACAACTTTAAAATCTTTATCACAAAACTGGCTAATGCTAAGTAAATTATGCTTGAAACTATCAACATATAAAACATTATCTATATAGGTAGAGGGGTTGATATGGACTTTACCAATTCCGACAATCTTGCCCTTTCCATTATCACCAAAAGTAACATTACGACCACTTTGATACTCAAGTAAGGAGAACTGCTCCACATCTCTAATCATGTGCCTTAAGCAACCACTGTTGAGGTACCACAATCTTCTTTTGTTGGTTGCAAGACACACCTACAATAAAAAAATCAAGTGGAGACTTTAGGTACCCAAGTCATCTTGGCTCCTTTAAGGTTAGTGATGATGGTTCCTTTTGAAACCCAAACTTTTCTAACTTTGCTTAACTTCTTTTTATTGCATAAATAAGATTTATGTCCTACTTTACCACGAGAATAACAAGTAATTGAAGATGAAGCAGGCACAAAGAAATTTTTGAAAAACTTTTGTTGTTTTTGTATTTTGAAATCCAAACCAGCTTTGTTAAAAAAAGCTCTTTGGTTATTTAGAAGCATATTAAGTCTTTCAGAACTGTAGGTAAATTTTTCAACAAATGGTTTCAATTTTTCAAGTTCATCTTTGTATTTCTTGTTTTCTTGCAAAATCTCATTGTTTTGTTTTGTAAGGTTTTCAGTTGTTGCAAAAGAATTTTTGTTTTTCAAATCTTCCTTTTCTTTTTCAAGAAAAATGATTTTATCATTTAACTTTTTGTCTTGTTGGAGCAAGCAATCATTTTCAATTAAAAACTTATCATTTGATTTAACTAAATCCAAGTTTTGGTTTTTTAGTTCTTTATGCTTTAATTTAAGTTTTTGAAATTCAATCATGAGTTCATCGAAAACTTCATGCAGTTCATCAAAAGTAAACTCCTCTTCAGGTTCAGATATTACCTCATCATTATTGGCCATTAGACAGAAATTAGCAACCTCTTGCTATTCTTCTTCAGAGCTTGAATCCTCGCTGTCGCTTCAGGTTGCCATCATAGCTTTCTATCTCAATCTTCTTCTACTTTTCTTGAGTAAGGGGCAATCCATCTTGAAGTGGCCAGGTTTCTTGCATTCAAAGCATGTGGGCTTCTTCTTTTCTTTCTCTTTATCCTTTTCTTTGCTTGCTAAGCTCTCCCTTTTGAGTTTTCTTCTTGAAATTATACTTCTTCTTTCTCATAAACCTCCTAAACTTTCTAGCAATGAGAGCCGTCTCATCTTCTTCATCCTCTTCTTCGAGCTCATCACTTGACTCTTCTTTTGTGGTAGACTTGAAGGCTATCACTTTCTTTTTCTTATTAATGTCCACATTCCTTTTTTTCAAGAAGAGCTCATCATAGGTCATCAATGAGCCCAAGAGTTGCTCAAGAGGAAGAGTATTGACATCCTTGGCATCTTCTATAGCAGTCACCTTCGCATCCCAAGAAGCCGGAAGAGACCTGAGGAGTTTATTGACAAGTTCATCATTAGAAATAATCTTTCCTAAACTTCTTATGCCATTCATAATATTAGTGAACCTAGTATACATTTCACTAATAGATTCAGTAGGTTCCAGCTTAAACATTTCATATGTGTGAATGAGCATGTTAACTTTAGTAGTTTTTACTTGATATGTACCCTCATGGATAATTTCAAGTGTGTCCCATATTTTCTTTGCGAAGAGATAATTTGAGATGCTATTGAATTCACTTGAATCTAAAGTGCAAAATAATAGATCCATAGCCATTGCATTAAGCTCTATTTGCTTAATGTCATTCTCATCCCCATCTCATCTTTTATTTTGGGAGTAGGAATACCATTAATCAACATAGTAGGCTGATGAGGACCCTTAATAATAGTCCTTCAAAGATTATAATCAAGAGCATGAATGAAAATGCGCATGCATGTCTTCCAATACGTGTAGTTGGTGCCATTAAGTAGTATGGGACAGTTAGAGGCTTGACCTTCTACAACACCCATAGCTATTGGGGCTGCCATGATCTTTCACTTAAGATTGTTGGAACTACAAGTAGAGTACCAGTGCTCTGATATCACTTGTTGCCCAAAAATGGAGCCCAAGATGGGTGGTGAATTGAGTCTTTCAAAAATAAAAACAATTATGTGCTTGGTCAAGAAGTGTTTATGAGCAATATGAATAACTCAATGATATGTAGTAGATAACAGTAAATTAATTACAAAAAATAAAGAGCAAGAAATAAGGTGAGCAATCACACACAAATACCAAGTTTTATAATGGTTTGCTGCAAACCAAGCACCTACATCCACTTCCCAAGCCATCCTGGGAATTCCACTATAATCTTTCCAAGATCATAGCCGACTTGTTTTACAAGGCTCACAAGTCAAAACCCAAGTTAGTTTTATTACCTAGGCTCACCAACAACCTTTACAACTTGTTTTGTCTTTGGGCTCACAAGTCAAACCCTAGTTGGTTTTATCCTTTTCGCTCACCAACAACCACAACAACCTACTTTTTACCCTTGAAGCTAGGTCAACAAAGTATAAAGATAAAGATATAATTTAAAAACATAATCAAACTATCTTCTAGAGTGGAATGTGGAAGCTTTGAGGCTCTTGAGGATGCTTGTTTGGGTTCTCTTTGGAATCTTCTTCAAGCTCATTTTTGGAAGGATGAAATGATAGGCTTGTAAGCTTTTTCAAGGAATCTCTCCTTTTATGAATTTTAGAAATGAAGTTCTTAAGGGAATATTGATTTTTGAGTGTTCAAAGGAGTTCAATGCTTCATGAATGAGTTTGGTGAAGCTTAAATACTTTAAAAACTTTCAAAAAATAGTTTTAGACCATTGGAGGATCAAAACTAGTCGTTGGGAGCTTGAAAAGACCAAATCTATAACTCAAAAAATATATTCATTGAAGCTGTCAGAACCTGTGAATCGATACTTGGCTTCCAGGTGTCGACACTTGATTTCCTTGTGTCGACACTTAGTCCAGCAGGTGTCGACACTTGAAGCTTATGTGTCGACACTTGACACAAAAATACTTCCAAATGGCAAGTTCTATATTTTCAAAAAATCTCAAGCCTTGAGTCGACACTTGGGTTCAAAGTATCGACACTTGATCTTAGGTGTCGACACTTGGCATGCCTGTCAGGGATTTTTGCATGCCAGTCATAGAAGTATCGACACTTGGCAATCTTGAGTCGATACTTGGGTCTGAAATTTGCCAAAATAAGTGTCAAAAACTCCCAAAACATAAAGATATGCAACATTAAATATACTTATGCAAACCATAATTGAATATTTTTTAGGCCTTTTTCATGATGAGAAGACTTCTTAAACACGAGTTTTACTTAGCTTCAAGATACTTTCTTTTTGAGAATTTGATATGCCTGTATCCCATAACTTATAACTGTTACGGTCGTTACAATGACGTGGCATGTTTCAAATTCTGCCAGGTGTGATTCGAGCCACGTGGAATTTTTTTGACAGAACGGGGACGGTCCAGCAAGGTCAGATGTGGATCCACCTCGGCCGAAGTCGAGGTCGGGCCGGGCCAACCTGCTCCTTCGCTAGGTGTCCGCCCAGGAGGGGTCCACCTCGGTCGAAGCTGGCGGCCCCTTCCTCCCTCGCCAGGTGGCGCCCTGAGACGGTGCCACCTCAATCGAGGTCGAGCCGGGACCTTTGCTGCTCCTTCGCCAAGTGTCCGCCCAGGAGGGGTCCACCTCGGTCGAAGTCGAGCACCTCTCTGCTGCTCCTTCACCAGGTGTCCGCCCAGGAGGGGTCCACCTCGGCCGAAGTCGAGCACCTCTCTGCTGCTCCTTCGCCAGGTGTCCGCCCAGGAGGGGTCCACCTCGGCCGAAGTCGAGCGCCTCTCTGCCACTCCGCCAGGTGTCCACCCAAGAGGGGTCCACCTCAACCGAAGCCGGCGGCCCCTTCCTCCCTCGTCGGGTGGCGCCCTGAGACGGTGCCACCTCGGTCGAAGTCGAGCACCTCTCTACTACTCCTTCGACAGGTGTCCGCCCAAGAGGGGTACACCTCGGTCGAAGTCGAGCATCTTTCTGCCACTCCACCGGGTGTCCGCCCAGGAGGGGTCCACCTCGTCCGAAGTCGGCGTCCCTTCCTCGTCGGGTGGCGCCCTAAGAGGGTGCCACCTCGACCGAGGTCGAGCTGGGCCTTCTGCAGCTCCTTCGCCAGGTGTCCATCCAGGAGGGGTCCACCTCGACCGAAGTCGAGCGCCTCTTTACCGCTCTGCCAGGTGTCCGCCCAGGAGGAGTCCACCTCGGCCGAAGCCGGCGGCCCTTTCCTCCCTCGCCGGGTGGTGCCCTGAGACGGTGCCACCTCGACCGAGGTCGAGCCGGGCCCTCTACTGCTCCTTCACCAGGTGTCCACCCAAGAGGGGTCCACCTCGGTCGAAGTCGAGCGCCTCTCTACCGCTCACCGGGTGTCCGCCTTGGAGGGGTCCACTCGACCGAAGCCGGCGGCCCCTTCCTCCCTCACCGGGTGGCGCCCTAAGACGGTGCCACCTCAGCCGAGGTCGAGCCGGGCCCTCTGCTGCTCCTTCGCCAGGTGTCTGCCCAGGAGGGTTCCACCTCGGCCGAAGTCAAGCACCTCTCTGCCGCTCCGCCCAAGAGGGGTCCACCTCGGCCGAAGCCGGCGGCCCCTTCCTCCCTCGCTGGGTGGCACCCTGAGACGGTGCCACCTTGGCCGAGGTCGAGCCGGGCCCTCTGCTGCTCCTTCGCCAGGTATCCGCCTAGGAGGGGTCCATCTCGACCGAGGCCGGCTATCCCGCGTGCTGAGGCCGCCGAGGAGCAAAAGCATGAGTTCCGAGCCACCCCTCAAGCAGCGCACATCGCACCCCGAGAGGAGTACCGGTACGGTCGACAGCAACGCACGAAACCTTGTTTACATCGGCCCGACAGGTTCTGCAGCCAAGAAGCAAAATCCTGGCAAGACAGGACCCGGTAACGGGCGTTCGGTACCTGGGAAAGAGAGTGCTCGCGCTCGGCCCCAAGATCTGGCCAGCGTCCTCCCTCTATCCTTTCCTCGCTAGGCTCGGCAAGCAAGACAAGGAGGCTGCCGGGTTCTTAGACCCAAAGGGGAAAGGGGAAAGAGAGGGAGAGAGAAGGAGGTGAAAGCGAGAGGGAGCCTCCCAGGGGCGGGAAGCCGGAGGCAGCGTGATGGATAAAAGTATGGGAAGAGCGGACGACTAGGTAAGGGAAAAAAAGAGGGCTGGAAAAAGAAAAGAGACCAAAAACAGGATCCAAGATCCCGAGAGGGATCCCTTGGCGCAAGCTCGGTGGAGGAACCTGGCCCAATTTCTATTCTTCCCGAGACCTTCTTTTCAAATATAATCTCCAAGCCTGGGACTCCGGGAGGGGCCCACCTTGGAGACTCTGTTCCATCTTGCCATTTCTAACTTGACCGTCGGAGCCCCCTCACCGGGATCCCCAGCCAGGGTTTCTGACCTTGTCTTGCCGGATCAGGAGTCCGGAGACCTCGAGTCGAGACGGCCTGATCAAGTCACCAGCTCTGAAGCTACAGGCACAGCTGTGGAATCGGCAACAGATTGGCGCGCCAGGTAGGGGGCCAGGACAACACCCCCAGTGTGAGCTAGCTCTCTGTGGGATGAAGCGCGCTCCGGCCATGGTGGTCACACGCGGGCGCGAAGCATCCACCAGCCGAGTAGGGGAGGTCCCCTCCCCTCATGGGCACGCAGCCCGGAGAGGGAGCTTCCCACTCCCCCTCCTCTTCCACCGCAGCCGACCTCGGTGGACGAACATTTTGTAGCTATCATCCAACAGCTGCAAACCCTGACTATAGCAGTTCGGTAGCTACAGTATCAGCAGCGCTCCATGGTCATGCAGCCCCAGCCAGGGACCCCCGCGGCTCGGGCTGCGGGGCCGCGCAGAAGCCTGCGCTCCATCCAAGGCAGGCCATCCCAGCCGCGGGCAGCCTCCAACCCCTGCGGGAGCCACCAAACCCCCGCGAAGAGAAATTACTCTGGTTCGGTGGATCGCGAGAGTCGATCCCTGATCGATGATGCCGAGATGGCGCGCCGCGAAGGCGGCATCGGGGCAAAGCCCCCCACCGAGATCGATCGACGTCACCAGCGGCCTCGGTGGAATCTTCCATCGATGAGGCAATCAGACGGTGCCGAGAGATGCCTGGAGGAGCACAAGCGCAAACTGGCGGTGTTCGCCCGCCGAATTGCCGACCTACATAACTCCTCGGCGAACCCGGCGGGATACGACTCCCGACCCCCCTTCTCCCAGGAAAATCCAAGAGGAGCCGGTTCCAAGCCGGTTCGCATGCCGCAGGTCGATCCCTACGATAGGACCACCGACCCTTTGGACCATCTGGAGAGCTACAAGGCTCTTATGAGGGTCCAGGGGGCCACGGACGCTCTTTTGTGCATTGCCTTCCCTGCTACCCTCCGGAAGGCCGCTCGAGTCTGGTTCACCCGCCTTGAGTCTGGTTCACCCTCCTCATTTGGCTCCTGAACAGACTCATGACGCACCCAACAACCTGAGACCAACCTGTACCCTATGCGATGAAGAGACCGCTGATCATATATGTCTGTATGAAGGATGCCCTTGGAGGTCTCCCCCTCTAAAGGACCATTGTAGACTTTGAACAGTCATGTAAGCTCCATCCCATAAGGCAGACAATGTTGGCACTGAGTTGAGGCATCTCTCATCTGCATGAGCTGTGCTGGAATGTCCACTGCAGTCCTCTACATCTAACAAACCATAAGCATCAGCACCCGCTCTGTAATGAAGTCAAATCTCCCGATCTTCAGCAGTAAAATCCGGGCAATGATATGATGTAGGAGCCTCATCTCAATTGATAGATGGTTCATGGTAACTGTGGCTATACCGCAAACATCCTCTCGCTCAAGTATGCACCTGAAGGCCTCCTCACGGTATTCTATGTTGGAAATTGTGTCCCAAAGCCAATCGCCTAGGCTATAGGTGGTTGTGCTCGGTATTGTAATTAGGATATGAATTAATAAAACTTTATTTTGGCAGCTCATCATATTCTACATTTCCCTGTAATAAACTCTACTTATGTGATGAAGTCCTTAGGACTGCACTGATTTCGATATAGAGAGGATATATCGAGTGGTCCTTTAACAGGTTCACAACCAAAGGATACATTGTACAGGATGGCAATGTATCAAGTATAGGTTATTGTGGTTCACATCATTTGGTTGTCCTCTTGACCAAAGGAGTGTGGTGACACTGATGTGATCTGCAAGTGGGATGTGTGACATCTCATTGAACGTGACTCCGTGGAGCTCATTTTCTATCAAAGGATTGCTCGCAATTGGATATGGGTATATGTGTCCCTCCGACCTGAGATCACCATGGTAGCTTGCAAGCAACTCCCTGTGCTTTGGTGCCGGACTACCCGGATTTTTTAATCTAGTGATGGAAGGTTTCTGGGTACAAGCAAGTACTTGTGGAGCAGTGATGGACCAAGATGGAATTGACCTGTCCAAATTATTTAGATTTAATGTCTCATATTGTCTCAATTTAGCAAATCCACGGTCGGGGTAGTCCTAGTGAGGAGTCACTAGACTTGCGAGGTTGAGACATATTGTGGATTGACTCAGCTTGGGTTGGCAGTCTAACCTCGGTAATCTAGAGTATTGGAGGTCAAAGGAATGAATCATACGGTAACCATAATATGCCAGAGGTTCGATAGATGGTATCTTGTGCTGGTACTGGAAGTGTTCTAGTACTACCATTTAGGTTCAAACCTATGAGGTCACACGTCATAGAGAATTTCTTCCTGATCCAGGAACCGATCAACGATTGGGAATCGTATCGGTATTTAGGTCAAATGGATTAATTAAGCACACATTGGGTTTTTTTGGTCTGATTTGGATCGACCAGGATGGGTTTGGGTCAGCCAGGAATTGTTCTTGGAAGACCAAGATTGGACCCAATTTTATTATTGATTGGGTTTAGTCGGACTAGATTTCATTGAACCAATTTTTGAAATTGGTGAACCAGTTTTAATGAATCGATTTCATTTGGAATGGACGAACCAGTCATTTGGTTTTGTTGAAACCTGTTTTAAAAGGGTGGCTCCTCCCCTGTTTCACGGTGTTCATATTCTTCTTCCAACGACTTTTCCCCCAGCAACATTCATCACCAAGATCTGGATGGTTTTCTTGGTGGATTACTCCCGCACGCCTGTGGTCTTGCTTCCCTAACCAAACTTGAGAGGAGTTCGTCCAGTCCCGCGTGCCTCTTTCCCTCTCATTTTGTTCCCTCTCCACATCACAAACTCCCTCTTCACGATGTTTTATTTCCCCTGCTACTTTGTTTGACCATTTTGGATGGGATTGCAATCGTGTGGAGTTTTGGACGTGGCTGTTTGGAGATCAGATTACAACTGCAGTAATCCTCTTCGGCTTGGGAGATTAGTTTGTTTTGGACTGGGAGAGGTCTCCTTGCTACTTCACGGGTGTTCCCAGCAATCCGAAAAAGCTCTCACGGTGGATGCCCAGCCTTTTGGGGTGTTCTCTGCCATGTGGTTCTCTTCCAGCAAGTGAAGTTCGTTTGCACTTGGGAAAAATCCATTTTACACCAATCTGGACTGCTCTTGGATTCTCTACCTATAAATACAGCATGATAGTTGAATGCCAAGAGGTACAAGAGATAAGTAAGAAAGAAGTAAGAGAGGAGCAGCGTGAGGGAGGAGAGAAGAGCAGAGTTCTCTGTTTACTTTCTTTAGACCTTCACGGGATTTCTAAGTATTTTTGTTTACTGGGTTTCAAGGCCATGAGGGAATTAAGAAGCATCGAGCATTTGCCTATTGAGTGAAGCAGGGGAGCGTCCGTGAAATCCTTCTACTGGTTTTAGTTTCCGGTGTGTGTAATTAGTGGAGTCTAGGCAATCTTGGAGAAGATTGTCCGTGAGATCTGTGTGATTTTCGTGCTCCACATATCCAGCCCTATTTTTGGATTTCTGGTGGACTAGAGTCGGATTAGCGAGAGCCCTGTGCATGGATACTCTAGAGGGTGGACGCTTGGATACCTCGAGAGGTTGCATCGACCTATTTATTTTGCTATTGCAGATCTTATTTTGCTGTTGAAAGAGTTCAACCGGTCGCTACTGATCTGATCTGAAGACTGAGGGAGTCTGCTTCGATCAGGTATATTTTATTTTTGGATATCATGCTTGCCTAGATCTAGTTGTTATCATATGATTTATAATTGTTGCAATTGCCTATACATGCTTGTATATTTTGTTACATGTATTATGATATGTTATATCCTGTGCATAAGTAGGTACTTCTGCTGCATGTTTAAAAATTTTAATTATACAATACCTACTCCCTAGTGTTGCATACCTAGAGTAGGCTTCTGCTGCACCAGGTTTTCCTTCAGTGGTATCAGAGCCACAGGTTCCTGTGTAGCATATCATGATTATATGTGTTAGGGATTACTTTTAGAAACCTAGTTGAGACCTTCACCATGGCCATGTGTCCAGGTTAATCAGGGTTTGAAACCCTAATTTTCTACGGCACGAGGCGGTTCATCTATATTGGCCTTTTCAGAAGGATCCTTAAAGGAAATCTTTGGTATTAAAAGTGTTTTAATCCTGATTCATGTACGTTGGCATGTCTAAAATGTTTAGGGCTTGCAATATTATAATTGATATGATGAAACTAGATATGATGCATGAAACATGTAAAAAGAGTTTTACATAAATTTAATTAAAAATATTTTAATTAAAAGATGGCTTATAATCTAACAATTATGAATTGAAAGATTAATTAAATGACAAGTTTAATTAGGGTTTATGAAACCTAATGTCATTTGAATAAGCCATCTTGGTTAATTGGGTTAGCTATCTGATTGGGTCCATTAATTGGGTTAGACCTGAGATTAGTTGAATTGGATTTAAGAGAACTAATCAAATATTGATTAAGGACCTTCTCTTTAGTATATATCTAATAGTTAGATGGGTTAGTCCATTCTTCTTAAATGGATCTAATTAGTGGCTCTGTGGAAAGCCCGAGTCCTTAAGCTGGTCTAATCGAGTGTGGTTAATCGATTAGTGTCTAAGCAGGTTTGACATTTTTTATCATGGTTGCATGAGGCTACCTCTTTCCTGGCCAACTTGGTTGGTGTCTAGGAAAGACAGTTAATGGCGATTACTCACCCATGATCTCACCTACCTGGCCAATCTGATCAACCATAACTGATTAGAAAAGCTTATTGATTCGAGTTAACCCATGTCGCCCAGGTTGATCAGCTTGACTGATCTTTAGGTTCCCATGGACCAATTTGTTGAATTTAATTCAACCCTCCTGAGAATTGATTTAATCAGTGGGAGGTTGATCCATGTTCTTCTCTCTATTCTTCTATCACAATTTAATTGAAATCCTCTAAAATTATTAGGTCCTGAAAAAGACTAAGTCAATGAGTTGATGGTGTCTTAGCCACCCATTGAGTGGGTTAGTAATGTGTCCTTTAGCTTGGTGTACATCGGCAGTTCCAAAGAACGGGTGTGCATTCGATTACTGGGATTACACTCCCATAGATGATGATTTAGTACAACCTTCTTAACGGTGATCAGGTGGGCAGGCCAAAGTCGGGCTTGGTCATTCGTTAGCTAGAAGCATTGGATTTGTCATATTGATGGTTGGATCTAACCAGAGACCTGCAATAGGAGGCCCCTAGGCTGATTAGGAGTTCTGTGGGGCAAAATTGATTACTGGAAATTGCTTAGGAAGCAATTAGTTAGAGAACCTATCTTTAGGCACGTATGGGTGAGCTGGCCAAAGTCGGGCTCATACGTGGTCTATTGGATTTCAGTACCCACTATGAAATGGTGAGTTCACGGATTAGAGTTAGAGGCTCCCAATCTGAAAAATTAGTGGGAGGGACCTTTAGACTAAAGTCCAAGTCTTTTGGTTTAATTGATTAATTCATATACTAATATGGTCTCAATTTTACTTTCAGATGTCTTCAAACCTTTCGCTCTAGTCACTTCTCGATAGCGAGAAGTTAAGGGGTCCCAATTTCGATAGCTGGTATCGAAAGTTGAGGATTGTCCTAGAGCACGAGCGGATCCTTTATGTGATAACGGATCCAGCACCCAAAATCCCTTCTACTAATGCTCGGAGTTCGGTCATGGACACTTATTTGAAGTGGGTTTCTGATCAGACTACTGTCCGATGCATAATGTAGGTGGCTATGAACGACGAGTTCAGTCGCAAATTTGAGGCCCAGCTAGATGAGATCCTTCAAAAGTTGAAGGAATCTTTCAGCACGCCAAACGATATGGAGCGGTACAAGGTGTCTTGTACCATCTACGATGCCAAAATGCATAATGGCAGTTCGATCACTGATCATGTATTGTACATGATCGAGGTGATCGAATGATTGGACAAGCTCGGATGTTCCTTGCATGAGCAACTCGACAAGGATACGATTCTGAATTTTCTACCTTCCTCCTATCTTGCTTGACTTTCTTGATCATTATAGAATGAATAAGCCTGCAGTCAATTACCATGGTTTGATGGGGTTGCTGCAGACTTATGAGAAGGACCACCAACTGAATAAAGGGATGGTGAACTTAGTGGGAGGTTCTAGAGGTCGTTGTCCCTTTAAGAAAAGGAAACAGAAAAATAAAAGAAAGAATGTGCAAAGTGCTCCTGGCACGAGTCAGACCAAGAAAGTGAAAGCTGATCAAAATAAAGCAGAGTGCTTCTACTGTAAGAAGCAGGGACACTAGAAGAGGAACTGTTCTCTTTATCAGGCATCCTTAGACCCGAACAGGCCAAGGAAGGGAAAGCAGCAAGGTGCTGGACAAGGTATTTATATGATAAAACCTTGTAATTTTTCTATTTGTGACACTGCTAACTGGGTATTGGATACTGGTAGTCCTATTCATGTTTGCAATTTATTGCGGGACTACATGTTAGCAAAAGATTCAAGGATGGGGAGCAGTTTCTGAGCATCGGAAATGGAAATCGTGTTCCAATGCTAGCGATCGGAGTTCTGAGTCTTCTTTTTGAGTCTAGTATTGTCGAATTAGTTGACTGTTATTATTGTCCTAGTTTCATTATGAGCATTATCTCTATAGGCCCATTTGCCAATTGTGGTTATGAACTTTCAATAAAAGGAGATTTTTGCCAAGTTATTTTGAATAAATCTGTGATAATGAAAGCTAAGTTGAATAATGGCATTTATGTTTTGTCATGGCCTGTTAATATAATGTACACGACTAGCAAACGCCCAAGGATAAAAAATGTCAGTGACTTGTATCTATGGCATTGTAGGCTAGGTCATGTTAACCAGAATATGATAAACAAGTTGCGAGGAGATTGCCTCCTCGAGGTCAGTGATTCTGACTCACTGTCCACTTGTGAATCCTGTTTGCTTGGTAAAATGACCAAGTCATCTTTTACTGGAAAAGGTGAATGAGCTACAGAACTTGTAAGTCTCATACATACTAATGTATGTGGACCCATGACAGTTAATGCTAGAGGTGGATACGGATATTTTATTCATTTACAAACAACCTATCCAGGTATGGTTTGTCTTCTTGATGAGACATAAATCTGAGTCGTTTGAAATGTTCAAACTATATCATAATGAAGTGGAGAAACAAACTGGAAAGAGTATTAAAATCCTTCGATCTGATCGAGGTGGTGAATACCTATCCGGTGAGTTCATGACATATCTTGAGGAGAATGGGATTCTCTCTCAATGGACTCCTTCAGGTACACCCCAGTTGAATAGTGTGTCCGAAAAGAGGAATCGAACCCTGTTGGACATGGTTTGATCCATGATGGGCTTTGCAACTCTGCTGCTATCCTTCTGGAGAAATGCACTTGAAACAGCTTGTTACTTGCTAAATAAAGTTTCGAGTAAGTATGTTGTCTCCACTCCATATGAGCTATGGACTGGACGTAAGCCCTCAATTTCACACCTTCGGGTCGGGGGTTGTCCAGCTTATGTAAAGCGTTTAGACTCAGATAAACTTGGTCCAAGGTCTGATCAGTGCATGTTTATTGGGTACCCTAAGGAAACAAAAGGGTATTTCTTTTACTTGGAGGATGAACAGAAAGTGTTCGTTGCTCTTAGGGCTATCTTTTTGGAAAAGGAATTCCTTGGAGAAGGAACTATAGCCTCTAAGATTGAACTTGGTAAAGTTCAACCAGTGGAAGAACCTGCACACTCTAAGGACATCATAGAACTGGCTGTGATTGATCACACCCATAACCCATTATTAGGAGATCCGGTAGAGTACCGCGTCAGCTGGATGGATACTAAGGTCTGGCTTTGGTACCTCCCAGGTGATCCACGAGTCATCGGATTCGGATCGGCCTTGCCATCGGACCAAGTAACGTTGATAGCCTTTGCCCGGGGTAGTGATAGCTTGGTCATCCAAGACATGCTCGACCGCTCTCCTCGCTTAGGTATATTTGGAGGTGGACACTCAGGTTCAGGTTTACTCTCAAAAGAAAGGTTAGGCCCAAATGGCTCGCTAGGTATGTTTGCGGGTTCCCTATACTCGACTAAGTCAGAGATATTGAATGTCGAGCTAATTCCATAATCCGGAGGTAATTCTAGCACATAGGCATTAGGGCCCATTCTCCTAATCACTTTAAAGGGACCCACCCCACGAGCATGAAGGTTCCTAACAGTTCCTGGTGGAAACTGTTGAGGCCTGAGACTACTAATCATTACAAAATCCGTCATTACAAACTCTTTGGCTCTCTTTCGGGAATCAGCCAAATTATTTTTAAAATTGTATTTAATGCATAATCCTAACATGATGCAAAATGCAGACTCAACTATGCAATCTTATTGAGAAAAAAATTTATTGAACTCCTAGGGTCTAAACCTAACAGACTTTTGACTCTCTAGGTTTGACCCTAGTCTGGTATGCACAAGAAAAATTATTAAGGATCCCTAGCAAATGCCATAAAGTATACCAGAAGTAGAGGGCAAAAGGGATGGGCTCTAAGGAGTCACGTATTCTGGTAATCTCAATAAAAAGTTACCCCATGGCTCTAGAAATGTGAGAGGGTTTAGGGAAGGATAGGAAATAGGAATCGGAGTCTTGGGGTGGCTTATGGAAAACATAAAACAGACCTTGGTTATTCAAGATGACCTTAAAATTTGGGCATCGTTCTATAGGTGTCATATGGTCCACTTGTTCTGGTAGATCTTGGGGCTCGCTAGGGTCAATCCCATAGTGAGGAAGGTCTGTTAAAGAGGATCCTGGGACCAAGTCTATAGTATGATGGATGTCTCTCAGGGGTGGAAGTTGATCAGGTAACTCATCGGGAACTTCATCCTCAATTTCTTTCTGATCTTCAACCATCTCTTGAGGATGTTCTCTTTGGATCGGCTCATTAAGGGTTGGTTCCTGAACTCCTGTGGAAAAGACTGGTGAATCCTCATATTCATTTACTAGATGTGATCCTGGCTCGGTCATTTCCTCTTCAAATTTTGTAGTGGGTTCAGGATCACTTTTCTTGGATTCCTCAATGATTTCACCCTTGGGCCCATCTTCTACTAAACTTGACACATAGATGCTTTCTTTCAATTCTTTAATGGGCTTAGGAGTTTCTTTCCCTAGATTTTCAATGGGTTCAACCTTCAAGTCTTCCTCAGGTTCAATAATGGGTTCGGTTTTAGTTTCAGTTGGTTCATCCATAAGTAGGGCAGGGGCGGTGCACTGACTAGCAAACTGCCCAGGTTTATGACTCCTATAGCTATTACCTTGGGGATCAGGTCTCCTCTGGACTTCAATAGTCTTATCCTTGTCCTCTCTACTGTATTGGGGTCGAGTCAGACTGGGACTACTAGGACTGGGTCGGGCTAGGCTTGGTCGACTGGGGTCAGATTGGTTCGGGCTTGGTCGACTTGGATAAGCCTGGCTATAACCTTAGGTGGATCCGGGGATACGGCTCTGGTTCCCAAATGGCTCAGGTCTTCTGTAGGTGGGAGCTCTCTGGAAATGCTCACAGAGCCTAGCAGCTTCCTCTATGGGTCCTAGTCTGGCCTCTATTTGATCACATCTCTTAATCAACTGGTAGCCTAGTTGAGTCATGGATTGAGTTAGGGCTCCAATGTTAGCTCGAAGTTGGTCCATGGCTTTGGTAGGGGGTGGAGAAGGTGGGTGAAAAGAGGTTCCTGATCTAGTGCACATGTAACACACACACAGAACGGTGCTACAGTTTGCTAGACCTAGGAGATCTCTCCAAATGTGAAGTCAAGAAGATGAACCTGGAAGTAGT
Source organism: Areca catechu (assembly GCA_021397845.1). Taxonomy (NCBI): domain Eukaryota; kingdom Viridiplantae; phylum Streptophyta; class Magnoliopsida; order Arecales; family Arecaceae; genus Areca; species Areca catechu. The sequence goes on from CM038043.1 coordinate 122,532,039, forward strand.
AACTTGGTACCTGGCCAGGTAAGTATAAGGTTAGTGGAGGTTCCTCTTTGCTTGCCTAGACACCAATTAGAAATTGGCCAGGTAAGCGAACCAACCCACTTTCCTTCAGGCTCTAGTCCCTGAACCACTTGCCTAGACACCAGCTACTCAAGCACGCACCAACAAGCAATCTAGCTTGGCTCGGCACTTGGGTCGACCCGACTCGTGGGTGTCCCTAGCTCACTAGAGCAGATTAAACATCTAATCGATTTTAGTTAATGGCTAGGGTTCGATATGTCGGGTGGTGGTTTTTGGGCTAGGGACAGGTAATGAAATCCTGACCCTATGTTAATTTGATACCCTTAAGATAAGTTATGTGAAATGAAGCACAATAATGACTAATAAAATGACTTAAAATTTTTCTTGTTTTTTTGTGTCTTTTAGATGGGTGAATGCTAAACAAAATGCAGGAATTAAAACATGCAAGAAACAAGCTAGATGGATGAATGAATCAAAAGATAAGATACTTGCTGAAATTTCAGACCTGAGATTTTCTCAGGTAGTATTTCAGCTTGTAAAAATTCTATAAATTGAAATAAAATCTGAAAAAATAAACAAAAATACTTTGAAATCATTGCGATCTAACAAAATAGAAATCACAAAATCTGGATATCTCTACAGAGAGAAACAATCCAACGATCAGACCATATACAGACTGACCAGAATGCAGAAAATGAAACAAAATGCACTAGTCCTAGCCTTGCTTTGATACCAAAATGGTGTAGAGTAAAGGGGACGGGTTAGGGATGCTAGGATGGATGCTTATGATGCAAAGAATTTTTTTAAGGTTGATGAGTTTTAGATGTTTTCTTTTTTTCTTTTCTTAGGGTTTTGATTCCCGATCACAAGCAAAGGCAAGAAATAAGAAAGATAAGTAACGAAAACTTATGCTAGCAGTTCAAAGCCCTAAAAAGTGAGAACGAGAACAGGACCCCGGGATTAGGAAACCCTGGTAGGACTAGCTTGAAATACAATACCTACTTAGGAGATAGAGAGAAAGCAAACCTCACACTTCTGAAGTGCCCGGTGCAGAGATCGCTCAACTCGGCGGATACGGCCTGGATGCCTGAGTAGTTGAGCCCGTAGAAGCACTGGCTTTGGGTCGGGAGGTCGCGATGGCAAAGATGACAGTCTCCGATGCCCGAGATGCCAGGGAGGACCTGTAGGCAAACGAAAGAAGGATTAGCGAGATGTGGAGATGCACGGAAAGGAACTGAGATGTAGTTGAGAAGGGGCTTTGAGCCCGGTGTTCGGCTAGATTCTGAAGTCGAAGTTGGAGATAACTTAAGGCCTCGCACCCCGCGATGTCATGGAGGACGAAGGAATGTGGCCTCACACCACTCGACATCCAGGAGGACGAAGGACTCGCGACGCCCTGGGGCGACAGACAGGTGGCCTCATACCACTCGACGTCCCTGGGGACGAAGGCAACTTCACTCAAACCTAGTCTAGGAGACAATGGTTGGAGGACAGAAAACTCAATCTTTTTTTTCATTAATCATTCAATTCCCCTTTTACAATGGAGGGGGTTGGGTCCTTTAAATAGCACCCAAGGCCCATTTTGAAATTCAAATGTAATAATACAAAATTTCTTCTTCTTTTTCTTGAATGGGCATGGCATGAAGCTAGGCTAGGAGGAGGGATCATGGCGCCTTGAAGTTGGAAAGAATCTTAATTGTTTTGGAAAAAGACATGAAGAGGGGCTTGTAGCATGGCTTATGTTCTTCTTCCTTCCTTTGTTGCACACCCTTTCTTTGGTATAAGGCTTGACATGGGAAGTGTTAGGTGGAGGCACCCAAGGATCTTGTTTCTCTCTTCCAAAGAGGTTGAAGCAATTTAGGAAGAAGACTTGATTGGAGGGCTTGAAGCAAGGGATTTGAATTCCCCACTTCAACTCCCATTGACTTCCACCTTGGCCGACCACCCATGCATGGCAATGAGCTTGATAGGGGGAGGGGAAAAAGGCTAGAGCCAAGTGAAGTGGTCCTCCCCATTAGGCGTCCTTGCATGCCAAGTGTGCTGCCCATATGGCAAGATGTCATGGCGCCATGTAGGATGCATAGGTGGGCCCTGAGCTGACTTGGCTTCTTTCCTTACTTGCTTCCAAGGAGACTAAATTTTAAGACCCACTCTTGCAATTGACCCATACTTCTAAGAGACTCAAACTGGACTCGATTTACGACTCGACATAGTACAGGACTCAATTTGACCTAATTGGTCAAGGTACAGACTCAATTCAAAGCAAAAGACAATTACAAATTTGAGACTTGAAGCCTTATTACAAGACACAAAGAAGTGGAACCCTAATATGAGATCCATAGAGGGTTGAGGAGCCTCTATCGGATCTTGGTGCCCACACCAGGTATGGTCAGATTATCTAACTCTGGGTCTACCTTCTGTATCTCCTCATCTATATACTCATCTACTAAGCTCACATCATCTTCATAAACTTCCACTATAATGGCAACTTGGTGAACCAATGGGGTAGTAGAGGAAGGTCAATTAAGGGGAGGTGGACTGATTTCGAGGTTCTGACTAGGTGTATTGATCCTAGTGGATTTGGGTCGATGGGTTAAGGGGTCAAGGGGAGTTGGTCTAGGTGAACTAGGGTTAGTACAAATCTTATGGATTCTCTCTAGATTTTCAAATTGCTTATCTGTTCGATCACATTTATTATTCATTAGGGCAAACTGATCATTCATGAACCTCATAAAAGTTTCAAGGTTGTACTCCATGGTCACAATCGGTTGGGATGAACTACTGGTTAGGTCAGACTCCTAATCTATTGGTTATGCAATGCATACACACTAAACTCGACTCAGACTAGGGTTTCCTAGACCTAGAGCTCTAGTAGAATGGGTCAGCTCAAATTATAGCCAATTCAGCAATTACCCTATCCACTGGCCAGGTAAAAGGTGGGGTCGTGTGAGGCTTCCCCTACTCTCATAGGGTCCTAATTAAAAACCACAAAACTGCTTAGGGCATTTGCCTCTGGATCTCTTTCCTTAGACACCAGATTCAAGTGATAATCAAAGGATTGGGTGCACTAGCTTTCACACAATACTTAGAACCCGACCTGTTAGTGTCCCTAGCCCACTAGAGTAAATTAAGTCTAATTGATTTTAATTAGGCTTAGGTTCAGATGCAAAAGAAGGTTGTTGTGGGCCCATGATAGGTGATGAGATCCTGCCTTGATCTAGGATGCTCAAGTGCCCTTAAGATTAGGTTACTGGATGATGCAGTCACACAAATATAAAACCCTAGATGCATTGAAAAAAATAATTAAAAATAATAGAAAAAAATTAATTAAATTTTTTATTATTTATAAAATTAGTTTCAAATCTGATGAATTTTAGATTTTCGATCTCGGGATATCACGTCTGACCATAGCTCATTACTCCCATGGGTCGTGATAGTATACTTGGATATACCCGCTCAGGAGGCGTGATTTCCTTCCACCAAAAAAAAAAAAAAAAATTGATTTTTTCTTAGATTAAATAAATGATTAATAGAGGATTATCAGAAAATTAATTACTAATTTTTTTTACTTTGTTTAGATAGGTTTTATGCAGTTTTAATTTCAGCCAAGTTCTAGGTATGCAGAAATTTCAGAACTAGTAGTTAAACCCTAGTTTAACCTTCGCTCTGATACCAAAACTGATGTGGGACAATTATGAATACCTAATCTACTGATTATTAACCTAATTAATAAAGAAAAATAAAGATTAAGATTTTTTATGATTTTCAATTTTTAGAGACTCAAAGTAAGAAATTAAGGTTAACTAGTCAACTAGTTATGCCCGCACGAGTAGATCTAACAACACAATTAGAAAATCAGGATTTTGGTGGCTAAGAAACCACCGTAAACTAGGGTCTACCTATCAAAGATACAAAAATTAAGAGTAGGGGAAATGTTTAAAATTTCCCCAACGAAGATACTCTCTCTCGATGTAGATCTGTTGGAACTCTCAGGATCTTGCGACAGGGCTTCAAGATCTCAATCTTCGGGCTCCTATCCAAAGTGGGTGACAATCATGAAGTTCTCATCTCATTTGGGTACCAAGATGAGGATTGGTGAGGTGGTTTGATGTAGGGTCAAGATGCTCCATCACTTGGCCATGGTTGTTAGACTCTGGAGTCTTGATGTTGTAGGCTTCTGCAGGTAAATGGACTCTTAAGTCTGGATAGAAGAGGACTCAAAAGTTTTGGTGAGACTCTTGAGTTCTAAAAACTTAAGCAACTCTGAACCTGTTTGATATAAATGCTTGAAGTAGAAACCCTTGGACTTCCAACACTTTGAATGAATAATTTGCCTTGAACTCTTTGGAAGATGGCATCAAGGAAGAGGCTAGAATGCTTTGGCTGACTTCTCTTATTTTGGCATGAATTAACCTGAGTGGAGGGGTGCCAAGGATTAGAATCCTTCTTAAATACTTATCTTAAAAAAGGAGTGCGCCAATTAATTCTTCTCACATGGGCCGACCAAGGTGTAACATGAAGTGACGTGGCAAGTGTGTTGTCCCATTAACAAGCAATTTTCAGACATGTCATATATTCTTATCCTGGATGAAGTGCCAAGTGGTGTTGTCCCAATAAAGTATCATGACATGTCCAAACATGACATGTGTTGATGTCCAAAAGTCTTGAAAAGGTGGCACCATGAAAATGCTGACTTGGGCTGGCACATGGAACCACATGGTTTATCTTGAGTTGGCACATGGGATCTTCAATTAGGTGCACATGAAGTCACATGGGTCTTCAATTGGGTCCCCCTTGTATGACAGGACTCAATAACTAATTATTACAAGACTTAAAATTAAACCAACCAAATAACTAAGCCCACTTGATCAATTGACCAAAAGGTATATCCTCATGCAGCAAAAAGAATAACTTTGGTAAATAGTGTGTGGCCTAATAGGGTTTGATACAATCGATAAATGGGGTTTTGACTCAATGTGGTAAAAAGGGTTTAGCCTAAAAGGCTAAATAACAAAACCCTAATTACAGTTGGTAAAAAGGGCTAACCCTAACTAAGCCAAAATAACATAATTTAAAAAATATTTACATGGTAAAAGGGGTTGGGTTCAGAGCTTTATTCATAGGTGATCCACGGGGATGTGGATTCAACTTGTCAATTTCTTCTGGCCCTGGTGCCCGCACCAGTTAGGATTAGGAATTATTTATGAACCAAATCCTAAACCCAATATTTTTCTCTCCCTCCCCTTGTTTTTCTCTCTTCATTTGCATGTAAGAAAGAATGGACCATGGCCCTCATTCACATGAAAAGGGAATTTTGTCATGGAGAAAAGAAATGGGATGCATGCAAAAGAGTTTGGGCCTCTAAGTATTTCTCCATTCTATCCTAATCTATCTAAGTTTAGGATTTTGAATTTGATTCAAACTTTATCCTAATTCCTAGATAAGGTAGGACTCAAGGGAGAGAGGGGTTTTTTGTGGCGTGTGATAAAAATAAGAAAAAGTGATGCACATTTTATTGGTGCGTGAGTTTTCTTGGGGTTTCACATGAGATATCATCTCACTTCTTCCATCCTATCCTTCTTCTCATTCACCACTGAACACAAAAAGAAATAGTAGAGATATTCATCACCCTCTCCTCCTAATCTCCTCTCTTATGTGAATAGTTCATGTGAGAGGGATCTTCTCCTCCCTTGATTCTTGAGAAGAAAAATATTCTTTCTTTAGGAAGAAATCTATCATACAGAAAAAAGAAAGAAAGAAGGAAGATTCAATCCAACCATTAAAGTGAGGCCAACAAGGTGCTAGCACTCTGGTGGCCTTGAAGCTTCGATCAGGCCATCTCTGTATAGATGCTAGAAGAGACCGGGCACATGCACGGCTCTAGTAGAACCCAAGACATCCATCAGATCTGATCTGATGATGAAGATGGAGTAGCACAGTAGGTAAGTAGATTCAATCTACTTGTATACTTTTATTTTTATTTTTAGATTTATATATTCATGAATGAATCTTGCTATGTATGCTTAGATTAGGTTTTTATTATCACTGCTATTTAATTTTAATTAGCTAAAAATCTTGAAACTATGCATGCAACCCTGGGATCGTATGATCCTTCACAAGATTATGAAATAAAAGCAAATAGCAAAGGTTGCTTTATTTATCATTCTAATAAATTTTATGGTAATGTTTTTATGGATAATGGTTTATTGCTCCTATTACTTAAAGAGAATGTTCTTGATATTGATGCATCCAAGAAAAGAAAGAGAGAAGATGTGAATGTTATATATTTCTGGCACTGCCAACTTGGTCATATTAATGAGTCAAGGATTAACAAGTTATACAAAGAAAAGTTCTTTGACAAATATGATTTTTAATTATTTGGAACTTATGAATATTGTCCCATGGAAAAGATGACCAAGACTCGATTTATTGGACATAGAGAAAGGAAAAGTCACTTATTGAGCCTAGTATGTATGGGACGTATGCAGCCTATTGACAACTCAGGCCAAAGATGGATACTCCTACATTATCACTCTTATTGATGATTTATCAAGATTTTGATGTGTTTTTAATGAAATACAAATTTGAAGTCTTTGAAAAGTTTAAGGAGTACCAAAAAATGATTAAGAAGCAAATTGGTAAAATTATTAAAGCTCTTTGATCTGTTCAAGGAGATGAATACTTAATTAGTTAGTTTCCTAATCATATCAAAGAAAATGAAGTTCTCTTTGAGTGGACTCCTTATATACCATAGTTAAATGGTATTGCAAAAAGGAGGAATCATATCTTATTAGATGTGGTTATTCCATGATGTGCTTTATAGATTTTTCAATCTCCTTCTAGGGATATGTACTTGAGACTATTGCATATTCACTAAATAATGTACCAACTAAGTCTATTTCTAGTACTCAATATAAGATATGGAAAGGTAAGAGGCTGAGCCTTAAACATATGAGCTCGAATCTCCAGTAGGGTATGCGCCACCTCCTGCATGTTGCAAGTAGCTGGGAGATTCCATGCCATGGTTTGAACCTCTGCTGATCCTCCTCTTTTTGCTGCTGGCGGGAACTTTAGTCTTGTTTGGAAGTGGGGAGCTCTATCTCAGGAGATCGACCCTAGATGGCGGGAGCTTGACCTCAGCAGAATGGGGGGAGCTCTATCTCAGGAGCTCGACCTCGGAAGGTGGAAGCATAGCCCTGGCTGGGGGCTCCACTCTGAAAGGTAGGAGTGAGCTCTAGGAATGGGGCAGCTTGACTTCGGATCTTCGTTTGGTCGCCGCATCAAGGTGGCACTTTTCACCAGCACGGTTGCCAGTTGGGGCCGTCATAGGTTCTACGTCAGTGACAATGCCACATCATAAGTGATTCTTAGACCTAAGATCACTATGATCCCTTATATATATAGATCAGTGTTTTGGTTCATACCCTAGTATGACTCTCTAAGACATGTGTGGGATGCTTTGGATATGGTGAGGTGTGCATGGAGGGTGTGAGTAATCAACAAGGAATCGATCATTCTATGTAAGAGTAGAGAACATCCCATGTGATCTCATAAGATGATGACTTAGAAAGTCACTAGACAGAGAAGAGTAAAATTAGAAAGAATTTTTAATGTTTTATTAACCAATTCATCATCATTAGATTGAGATACATATGAATAAGTATTTGGATTCAACATGGTTCCATGTCCATTACTTTCTATGATATTATTTGATCGAAGGATTGAATTGCATAGTAAATCATCACTAAAGGGTATTTTGAAAATTTTTATCGAGACTCCATATCTTCTATATAGTCATGACACATTACTAGAGATCAATCTTGATTTGTAAACTTGTAATAATTAAAATAGTTTAATTTAGTAATTTATTATAAGAGATCTAATTTTCAATTAGGTTTGACCTAATTCTGATTGATGCAATTAGGATTAACTAATTCAATTAGGTTAGACCCTAAGTCTATTGCTGACTAAATATATAATCTAATGGATCATACACATTAGAAAATAATCAAGAATTTTTGTGTTTGAATTTATAAGAAATATTATAGATTTAATTAACATGCTAGCATATGGGTTAATCGAAGTTCTCAATCTAACTTGACCAAATTTTCCTTTGATTGAAGCCACCTTGTTTTGTATGCCCAAGAGGAATTGTGATGCCTATTTTTTCTCATGCATGAGAAATAAAAATCTCTTGTGAAATTAGAGAAAAAGGGGCTTCCAAGATTTCCTTATTTGACTAGGTTTTGACCAAGTCAAAGAGTCCCACAAGCTGTTTGTTTCCTAGCACCAATAGGAATTGTGCCAAGGTGGAATTTTTAGCTTTTTGGAATTTGGTTTTGAGCTAAAGTTTCACCAGGTCAAAGAGGGATCACTCCCCCTACTTTATTTATGCTTTTTGGCTTCCTAACATGGAAGAATTTCCATGCAAAAGGAGGCTCCATAACTCCTTTATTTTTGGTGCATAAAAGGGAGGAAGAGTCCTCTTTTACAACTCTTTCTTTCTCCATAATGCCCAAGTTTGAATGCCTTAAAAGTTCAACATGGAAAGGGTTTTCATGTGGGATTTGGGGGATTGAATGGCTAGGTTTTTATGGCATTTAACTAGAAAGTTCATGCTAATATATTTATCTTGATTTCCCACACCTAAGAAAAAAATGTCAGATATTTTTCTATCATACCAAAACTCTATAAAATGGTTGTGCTCTACCTAGATTCCCAACCAAGGCAAGTAAGCCCAGTAAAGTAGAAAATCTCTAAGTACAGAAAGGGAAAGAAAAAGAGAAGGTCCAAGTGTTGGGCGACCTAAAGGGATAGCAAAATGAGCATGCATGTTAGAAAAAAGTATTTTAAAATAATTTTAAAATAAGCACAGTGGAAGGCTTGGTAGATCGATCAAAATGATCTACCAATCTGCCTGCAATAGGAACAAGTATGATAATATAGCATGCAAAAGACATCAAAAGCAGGAAAAGAACCAAAAAAGGTATAAGGATACCTTATCGTTATACTTTTAGGAGGAGGTTGTGAAAGGCCCTCGAGCCACACACATTTCTGGCCTCTATGGGTAATTTATACCAGGGCTTGATTCTGATCAACTACCTCAGAGTGCTAGCTCCTTGGGATCCTTGAGGCTGATCTACTTCTTCTTGGAAGACAAGGAGGAGAGGTGGAACCCTTTTTAACTAGCTCTCTTCCCAAGACCTAGCTTGAGTGCTAGGTAGTCACACCTCCAAAACCCTAGTCCTCTCAAGCCTCTTTTCTTTTCCCTCTTAGAATTTTAGCAATCTTATTCAACAAGAAAACTCTTCTTTTTTTTTTCTCTCTAAACCAATAGCCCCTAAAACAAACCTTATTTATAGAGGCAGCCGTGAGTGGGAGAAAGAGGAAGGAGGAGTGATAGGGAGAGAAGGTCAAGGGCCATACTAAATTGGATCTAAACTCATAAGGCAAGAATGACCATCATTCCATGAAAGCTTGGAGCCAAAACCTGCCAAAATTCGAAATTCGAATTGAGGTCAAAACCTTCCAAAGAATGACCATCATTTCATGAAGGCTTAAAGCCAAAACCAACTAGAATTCGAAATTCAAATTGAGGTCAAAACTTTTTAAAAATTCTTTCCAGAATTTTTGCTTGTCACAGCCAAGTGTCGACACTTCTTAATGTCGACTTTCCAAGTGTCGACACTTGCAAGTGTTGACACTTCTAAGTGTCTATAGTTAGAAGTGTCGACACTTGGAATATGGTCTATCATATTGACCTCTAGTATGGCAAACGATTCTCAATCATCGATCAACCTTTAGATCAGATAGAAACTCCTATAGTGTGTGACCCCATAGGTTAAAACACTAAGTCGATAGCATTGGAACACTTTCAGTACCAGTCAAAGTCATCATCTAGCAATGATATCCAATATCTGGATAGGTCAAAGATTGCAGAGCAACTTTTTAGAACCTCTGGTATATGGTTGTGGCATAATTCATCCCTTTGACCTCAAAATGCTCAGGATGACCTAGGGTTTGACTGCCAACCCTAACCTGGTACATCCAGATCGTGTCTCAACCTTACAAGTTCTGTGACTCCTCATAAGAACTACCTGGTCAAGGTTTTGCTAAATTGAGACATAGTGAGTCATTCACTCCAAACCATTTAGAGGGGTCAACCCCATCTTGATCCACCACCGCTCCATAAGTACTTGATTGTACCTAGAAGCCTTTCATTACTAGATTAGAAACCCAGATAGTCTGGCACCAAAGTATAGTGAGTTGCTTGCAAGCTACCATTGTAACCTCAGGTTTGAGGGACACATACATCCATATCCCTTCATGAGCAACCCTTTGGTAGAAGGGAGCTCCACAGTTGGTCACGTTCAGTGAGATGTCATACATTTCACTTGTATGTCACATCAATGTCTCTACATGCCTTGGTTAAGAGGATAACCAACAAATGTGACATACAACAACCTATACTTGATACATCACCATCCTATAATAATGTATCCTTTGGTTATGAACTAGTTTAAGAACTACTCGATATATCCTCTCTATATCAAATATAATGTAGTTCTAAGGACTCCATCTACAAGAGTTCTTTTCAGAAAAATGCATATGTGATGAACAGCCAAAAGAATAACTTTTATTCATTAAGAAATTCATATACAATTACAAAATTGTACAACCGTCTATATTATAGATGATTGGCTTAGGAACATAATTCCTAACAACTCCCACTTGGACTAAAGCCAATCAGTACAGAATCTTATTCCCATTTTTTATTTACAACTGTCGAACTCTTGAACTCCGATGGCTTTAGTAAAGGGGTCGGCCAAGTTTTGCTTTCCATCAATCTTCTAAAGGTCAATGTCACCTCGTTCCACGATCTCTTGTATAATATGATAGCACCGCAGAATGTGTTTTGTGTGGTGATTAGACTTCGGCTCTTTGGCTTGAGCAATGGCTCTAATGCTGTCATAATATACCGAAATAGGACCATCTAAGGAAGGTTCCACTCCCAGCTCGCCAAGGAACTTTTGCAACCACATTACTTCCTTTGCTGTATCCGATGCTGCAATGTATTCTGCTTCGTATACTAAGTATGCCATAATAAGCTGCATGGAACTTTTCCAGCATATCGCTCCTCTATTTAGGGTAAAGATAAATCCTGACACACTCATGCTATCATCCCTATCGACTGAAAACTAGAGTCAGTATATCCCATATGTTTTAAGTCAGGTTATCCATAAATCAGCCATTTGTCCCTAAGATTTTGCAAATACTTAAGGATGGTCTTTACCACTTTCCAATGAGCTACACCTGGGTCAGACTGGTATCTGCTCACTATGCCTAGTGAGTATGCCATGTCTAGTCTAGTACATGTCATGGCGTACATGATAGAACCCACTACCGAAGCATACGGGATTCTACTCATTGCTCTCTCTCCTCAGGAGTTGTCGCCAATTTCTTTCTGAGAGAGCAATTCTAGTGCCTATCGGGAGATAGCCTTTCTTGAAATTTTCTATGCTAAATTGCTTCAGCACTGTGCTGATGTATGTAAACTGGGACAGTCTCAGAAGTCTCTTAGATCTATCTCTAGAGATCTTCATAGCCAGTATGTAAGAGGCTTCACACAAGTCCTTCACAGAGAACTGAGATGACAACCAAATCTTTATTCCTTGTAGTGCTGGGATGTCATTCCCGATTAAGAGAATATCATCCACATACAACACAAGGAACACTATCATAGAACCATTAACCCATTTGTAAATGCCATTGTTCATATCGTCGAATCTCCTACTAACTTGAAGTCCCTGCAAAGTATTACAAATATGAATTGAACTTCCAGTATCCAATACCCAGTTAGTAGTATCATAGATAGAAAACTACAATGTTATCATATAAATACCTTGTCTAGCATTGCTTTGCTGCTTCTTCTTCTTGGACCTATTCAGGTCAAGGGACTAATATAAAGAGGACAGTTCCTCTTCCAATGACCATGCTTCTTATAGAAGAAGCACTCCACCTGGCTCTTATCAGCCTTCACCTTTTTAACCTGACTAGGCCCAGAAGCATTTTTTACCTTCTTCCCTTTATTTCTCTTTTTCCCCTTCTTAAAGGGACAATGCCCTACAGAGGATCCTCCCACTAGATTTACCATCTCTTTATTGAGTTGGTGGTCTTTCTCATAAGTCTGCAGTAACCTCAACTGATCGTGATACTATAGGCTTGTTCATTCTAAAATGATCGAGAAAGTCTAGATAAGAAGATGGCAGGAAATTTAGTATCGCATCTTTCCTGAGCTGTTCGTGCAAGGGACATCCGTGCTTGCCCACATGCTCAATCATCTCGATCATGTATAATACATGATCAGTGACTGAGGCCCCACAAGCATCTGCATGTTGTAGATAGCACAGGAGACCCTATACCTCTCAACATCATCTGGTGTACCGAAGAACTCCTTCAACCTTTGAAGGATCTCCTCCAGCTAGGCTTCCTTGAATTTGTGACTAAACTCATCGTTCATCACTGCCAACATGATGCATCGGATAGTGGTCCTATCAGAGAGCCACTTCTGATAAGTATCTATGATGGAATCCCGAGCATTGGAAGCAAGGGTTTCAAGCACTAGATCCAATATCACATATAAGATCCGGTCAAACTCCAGGACAATCCTGAGCCTTCAATACTAGCTATCGAAGTTGGGACCCTTGAGCTTCTCATTATCGAGAAGAGATCAGAGCGACAAGTTGGTAGACATCTGAAAGGAAAACCAAAACTTATTAATGTATATGAATTATTAACCCAAAGACATGGACTTTAGTCTAAAGACCCTCCCACTATTTTGTTTAGATTGGTAGCCTCTACCTCCAATCTGAGGAATTACTTTAATTTCTTAGTGGATACTAGAACCTAATAAACAACACATGAGCCTAACTTTGGCCGGCCCAACCATGCACATCTAAAGGTAGATTCTTTGACCGATTACTTCTTCAAGTAACTTCTAGTATTTAGATTTTGTCCCAAGGTGCACTTCAATCTGCCTTTGGGCTTCTTATTGAAGGTCCCGATTTGGTCCAACCATTAACATAAAAAAACTCAATGCGGATCAATGAGTAGTCAAGCTTGACTTTTGCCGGCCCACCTGACCATCATTGAAAGAGTCGCACTAAGCCATCATATTAGGAATGGTAATTCCAATAGCCTGATAAATACCAGATCTTTGGATCTACCGATGAATACCTAACTATTGTATCCATTATCATTCCACTTAATGGAAGGCTAGGACTTAGTTATCCCCATAACTTTATCCTTTTATGGATCTAATAATTTAGAGGGTTTAACTTTAATGTGATTGATGAAATAGATAACAAGATATGCATCAACCTCCCATTGACTACATTAGTCATAAAAGAGGGTTTCAGAAACTAATGATCCATGGGCAAGTAAAATTAGTCAAGACTGATTAATCTTAGGACATGGGTTAACACAAGTCAGTGAGCTACCTAATCAATTATTATTGACCATATTGGCTAGGTAAGTAAGATCGTGGAATGGGTTATGCCATTAACCATCTTGCCTTAGACACCAACCAAATTAGCTGGGTTAGAGATAGCCCCAAAGAACCATGATCAAATGCCATACTTACCTTAGACACCAATTGATTCATCAGACTTGATTAGACTAGCTTAAAGACTCAGGCTGACCACTGAGCCACAAATCAGGTCCATTTAGATTTATGGACTAATCAATCTAACTATTAGAGAGATCTATAGAGAAGAAATCCTAATTCAATATTTGATTAGATTAGTTCTCTATTTGACCCATTCATCTAAACTTACGTCTAACCCAATTAAGGACCTAATTAAAACTAACCCATGACCCTTAAAGGTTATTGAAAGGACTTGAAGTCTTTGAATCATATTCCTAGATTACTTTGTCATTCAAGGTAACTTAATTCTTAATTAAGTTCAGTAATCTTCATAAATCAAAATAATTTCAATTTATATTGTAAAATAATTTTACAAGCATATAGAATTTGAATTCACTATTTCAGGATTTTCTGTCGAGTCGACTCATGCAGAATGTGAGTCGGCTCGTCCATAACTAAAAACTGACATATTGTTCTATCTGTAGAGACGAGTCAGCTCGAGCAAGCGTCGAGTCGGCTCATCCAGAACACAGAACAAACAAACTGTTCTATCTACAGAAACAAGTCGGCTCGAGCAGGGGTCAAGCTAGCTTGTCTGTCGGGGCAGAAAATAGTGACTTCAAATTCATACATTTTACTTGAACTATTCAAAATTTTTAGATCAAACATTCATAGATTAAAACTATTTTAACCTACCAAATCTCTCACTTTCTTCTTCATAAGGTCATGATGCAGCGGCACCCCTACATACCATAGGAGAACTCCATCGAATGGGAAGTGATGGCCTTCAAACCGTACTTCTCTCCTATGATTGGATGGCTAAGGTGAATCCACCATAATCCAAGTACCTTATGAGGAAAGCTAATGATATCTTAACATGCTACTATTATTATGCTACAGCAACCTGGCTTTGATACCAATAAAAGTTTAAAAGGCATAGCAGGCAAATAGACTATATTTTAAAACTATTTTAAAGTATAGCATTGTGGAAGACTTGGTAGATCGATCAAGTCGATCTACCAATCTACTTGCAACATGATCCAACATAATAAAGGTGCATGTCAAGATATCAAGATCAATGAAAAGGAAAGGGTACAATATATTTAATCTTTAGATGCAGGTGATGAAGAGCAGTTGAGCCACACAAATGTCTAGCCTCTACGGGTAATTCATACCAAGGCTTGATCCCAATCAACTCCATTGGAGTGCTAGCTCTTTTGAATTTTTGTGGCTAATCTTTTCCTTCCTTGGACCTACAAGACTTTCTTGAAGCCATCGAAAAATCTGGATGGGGAACAATGGAGAGAAGTAGAAGTGGAACCCTTCCCAACTAGCTCTTTATTCCCAAACCCTAGCTTGATTGCTAATCAAGCTCACACCCCAAAATCAAATCCTCTCAAACCCTACTTTAAGGATACCTTCTCTCTCTCTCTTAGAAAAGCCCAACAAAAATCAATCTCAACTAACTCTACTACCCCAACAAAGATACCTATTTATAGTAACAATAAAGAGGAAGAGGGATATGGAAGGAAGAGTTGATGTGATATGGTATGATACATCTGCCGACATGGAGTATGCAGGCGACCACACTGTTGAAGGACCTGCCACCTAGGCACAATGTCTATGTAAAGATCCAAGATGAGCCCTCCTGTCGAGGTCAGCTCCTAGCTGGGGTGAGCTCACAAGGCGAGCCCTTTAGTAGAGGTTAGCTCCCAGTAGGGGTCGAGCCCGTGCCTCCAAGATGAGCCCTACTATCGAGGTCAGCTCTCAGCCAGATCAAGCTCATAAGGCAAGTTCTCCGACCGAGGTTAGCTCTCAGTAGGGGTCGAGCCTGTGCCTTTATGATGAGCCCTCCTACTGAGGTTAGCTTATAGCTAGGGCCTAGCTCATAAGGCGAGCCCTCTAGCTGAGGTCATCTCCCGATAATGGTCAAGCCCGTGCCTCCAAGATGAGCCCTCCTACCAAGGTCAGCTCCCAACCGGGGTCAAGCTTACAAGGCGAGCCCTCTAGTTAAGGTTAGCTCCTAATAGGGGTGGAGCCCGTACTTCTAAGAGCCAGGACTCCGAACAAGGCTTCACCCCCTAGCCAGTGGGAGCCAAGGTTCCCGCCAGTGGTATAAAGAGGGGGGACTAGTAGAAGATTCAAATTCATTGAAGAACATGATCATTCATAGCCCCTAGAGGGTGGTATATGCCCTACAATAAATGCAGGCCCTGCGATGCACCCTGCACACGGCCTGCACGATGTAAGCTCCACAGGCTCCTTGTCCTGTAGCATGTCGCCATGTCGAACACCACATGACTGGAAGACCATGACCTCTACAACAAGAAGCCTGCCCCCTTTCCAAGAAGGGTATTCCACTAAGGCCCCGGTCCCTGCGACACTCCAATGACCCCCGTGAAATGGAAATGCTCAGGATGGAAGGCTCTCCCCTGAAGAACCTGTTAGGAATTGTGTCCCAAAGCCAATCATCTAGGATGTAGATGGTTATGTGACTCATGTATATGTATATGAATTATTAAAATGAATAAAATGTTTATTCTGGTTGTTCATCACATGACATCTTCATAATTGAACTCTTGTGTGATGATGTCCTTTAAGCTACCTTGTATGCGATGTAGAGAGGATGCATCATGTAGTTCATAAACTAGTTCATGATCAAAGGATACGCTGTTTCAAGATGGTGTATTGAGAGTAGGTCTTTGATGTCATATCTGTTGGTTGTCCTCTTAACCAAGTAGCATGGAGATGCTGGTATGACATCAGGTGTTATGTTTGATACTTCACTAAACGTGACTCTCATGCAAGATTCTCTTTCTGCCAAAAAGGAATCTTACATTAGAATGCAGACATGAATTATTCCTCTGACATGAGATCACTATAGCAGCTTGCAAGCAACTCACTATGCTTAGGTGCTATACTACTCGGATTTCGAATCTGGTGATGAAAGGTTGCTGGGTACAGTCAAGTACTTATATAGTGGTAGTAGGATCGAGATAGGATTGATCACTCCAAATGGTTTGTATTGAATGCTGAATATACCTCAATTGAGAAAGACCTTGGCCAGGGCATCCCTTGTAAGGAGTTACAAGGATTCTTTGTTTGAGATATATTGAGAAGGACTGATTAGGGTTTGGCAGTTTAACCTTAAGCCATCCAGAGCATTAGGAGATTAAAAGAATAAGTTCATTGCTATTTCATATTTGACTGGTTCTGGTGGGGGCACCAGGATCTGACATAGATTACTAGGCCCTATCTGGTTTACTGATTTGGGTTTTTTTCTTGAACCCTTAATAACGTGTCAAGTTTTGTAATCAAGTCATGTAATAAAGTTAGTCTAGTTGAGAGTTTTGTAATAAAGTTAGCTTAGCTGAGTTGTATTGAGTCATAAGTTGAGTTTTCTCAACTAGTCCAATTGAGTCTTGTAAGTTGAGTCCAGTACAAGTCTAGTTATACAAGAGGAGGAGCACCAGCCAAAGCCTTCACCAGGCCCCAGAGCAAAGCAAGCTTAAGCCCACGAAGCTCCACATATAAAGATTTCAAGTACCAGGATGCCAGAGAATATTCTAGGTGCCCCATCCCAGGATTTCCAACCCACTAAGAGGCCCATGCGCCCAAGCACTTTGGAGGTTACCCAAGCCCAAGATGAAGGATACCCCTTGCTGCCCACACACCCAAACCCATCCCATTAGGTATCCAAGCCTATAAGTCCAAGCCCAAGGCGCCTTTGACCAAGTCCAAGGAAGGGAGAAACCCAATTCAAACAAGGAGATCTAGTCTTATTTCTATTCAAATTGTAAACTCCTAGTTTTAAGCAAATTTGTAATCCTTCTCCCACTCAACTTTGTAATTCTATCCTAACAAGGAGAGGACTTGGAGAACATCTTTAAATACCCCATCCCTCCCCCTCTTGTAAGCATCTCTTTTCATGAATTAAAAATTAGTGAAATTTTGCCTTAGTCGTGTTCTTCTTGTGTGTGAGTGTGCGTGTGACTTTGAACCCTAATCCTCTCAAACCCTAGCCACCCCAAGGAACTTTCATTCAAGCCTTAATCCACCCAAGGAGAAGAATCCCTAGGCTTCCATAGCAAGGAGTCTTCTTCCCCATCCATGCCGCCAGCTTTAGAAACCTTAATTCCACCTTCTCCTAACCCTAGTTCTTTTCTTTTGCTTTTTATTTGTTCTTTTGTTGACCTCTAATGCTTGCAGGATCCTCGAGAAGTTCACTTCTAAGGAGGAGGCCCTCTTTGCTCCAAGATCAATCCCATATAGCTGCCCAAATCGAGGAACTAAAAGCTTGTCTTCCTGGCGACAATCCCAAGTGTTGTGTGACCCCGACTTCGAATAGATCTTTGAATTGGTGTTTGGTAAAATCCATCACCCTCCTAATTTCTGATTTGTTGAAGGTAAGCTATCCTAATCGTGGGTTTCTCAATCTCTAAGATCCTTTCTATTATTATTTTGCATGTGTTCAAATGTAGGTATGATAATTCTTTTCTTTACTTGTTGCCTGCTAGTCTTTACTTACTTTTCTGGACTTTAGCCTTCAAATTAAAATTCTAAGAAATCACAAAATAACTAGTTTCTATTTTTCTACATTCATGGTAGTCTTAGGTTTGTCACGCATCAATTTGGTATCAGAGCTAGTTTAGTTTAGCTTGCATCTTCATCAAAATCATAAAAACATTCATTGTTATTTTTTTTGCATCCTATCATCTACAGTAGGTGTCTGAGTTTCGGTCTAGTTCATCATCTTAGGAATTCTTTTTTGTTAAAATTTGTATGACATTCCCTATGTTTAGTCTTGATAATTATCATAATTTTTAATTATTTTTATCAAAACAAAATAAATATAAAAATTCTATATCTTAGAAACCCTAATAGAAACTTTGAACTTCTGCACAGTCTGAAAGCCATAGGTTTCGCATCATCATCTGAAATTTACTTTGCATGAGATTTGGTAGGGATCATTTGCATTGTTCATCCTCAGTCCTAAATGTTTCCTAATTTTTTTATGCACCGAAAACTGAACCAAATTCTGCTTCCAAGCAAACCCTAATTTCTGTTCTGCATACTTGATCAAACTAAATCTAATCAACTTCCAAACCCTACCTCACCCAAGTCCTAATTTTGTTTGATAATTTAATCAATTTAAATTTAATTTTCTACCTCATAAAAAGATTTTAAAAATATTTTTTTTTATTTTCTGATTGTTATTAGTTGCATTAGGGCTCATAGTGTGTTCATCATCCCATTCAATCAATTTTAAGGACAATTTCCTCTCTCATATATTTTTTTTATTTTCTGATTGTTATTAGTTGCATTAGGGCTCATAGTGTGTTCATCATCTCATTCAATCAATTTTAAGGATAATTTCCTCTCTCATATCAGGATAGGATTTCATCACCTATCCTGGGCCCAAAACAACCAACCAGTATTAGAACCCAAGTCTTAACTAAAATCAATTAGCAACCTAATTGCTCTAGAGAGCTTAGGGACAGCAACAGCTCAGGTCCGAATTGTGTGGGCCAACTAGTGCACCAATTTCCCAGCTATTACTGAAAACTGGTGTCTAAGGCAAGAGGTCCAGAGGCAAACGCCCTAAGTGGACTGGTAGTTTTTAATTAGGACCCTATCACAGGCAGGGAGAGCCTCCTACCACCCCACCTCTTACCTGGCCAGTGAAAGGATTAGCTGCTTAGTTAAGTGTAAGTTGAGTAGACCCATTCAATTTTGACCCTAGGTCTAGCAAACTATAGTCCATTTTCCCCTTGTGTGCTTGACTGCATCATACCAAACTATAGTCCATTTTCTCCTTGTGTGCTTGATTGCAAACTATAGTCCATTTTCCCCTTGTGTGCTTGACTGCATCATACCACCTTGTTTGATTGCATGATCACCAGGTCGGGAGTCCAATACAAACAGTCTAAACCCCAACCTAGTTCAATCATGGAGCCCAATTTTGAGAGTCTCATGAAGGCCATGAGTGAACAGATCGTCACCCAATTAACCACCCAATCCTAAAACCAGTTTGCCTAGATGAACCTCAAGTTTGACCAAACCAATATCCAAACCCAAAATTAGTTAGCCCAGATGAACCAGACCAATACCCAAACCCAAAACCAACTTGCCTAGTTGACCACTCAGATCAACCAAATGACCCAATCAAATGCCCAAGTAACCAATAGGCTTGACCAATTGGTTAACCAAGTAGAGGATCAATTTGGTACCATAGAAAGAACCCAAGAGTCCAATACTAAACTTGATCTTGAGTCACCCTGTTCCACCTCTCATAATCCTAGGGAAGCATTAAATCAAGACCAATTTATGGAGCCCAATCATAGGAGAACCTAGAACCAGGGCCAATTTGCAAAACCCAATCCTAGGAGAGTCCAACACCAAGAACCATACCAGGAACCCAACCCTAGGAGAGTTCAAGACCCTGACCTTATCCAGGAACCCAACTGTAGAAGGCCCCACCATGAAATATGTGATCAAGATGAAAGGGCCATGAAAAACATTAGGGTAGAGGCACCCACCTTTGATGGTAGTCTTGAACCAAAGGTCTATGTAGACTGGGTAGGAGACATGGATTATTATTTTGAGTGGTATGACATGAGTCGATATGAAGTATAAGTTTGTAAAGATGAGGCTGATTCGCCAGGCTAGGCTACATTGGGCTAACCTTAAGTGTATTAGGAGACAACAAGACCTTCCTCCCATAACCACCTGGCAAGAAATGAAATTGAAACTTAAGGAGAAGTACCTTCCTAAATCCTACAATCAGAAGCTCCTATACCAATGGAATAGGATTTGTTAAGGGAATAGGTCAGTAGCAGATTACATCGCCCAGTTTGATGACTTTATAGTTAGGTGAAATGAATCCGAGTCTCTAGCACAGACCTTGTCTAGGTTCAGAACAGGATTACATGAGGATATCCAGAGAGAGCTGTACATGAGAGAGGTCACCGATTTAGAGCAAGCATACCAGATAGCTAGACATTATGATGGGGGACAGGATAAGGGTAGGATCGTTGGTGAGCCTAAAAGTCACCTAGATTAGGATACTTTTTTTTTTGATTTTTTTATAGGGTGGCGAAGGAAAAATAGAGATGGAGGGTATGAAAATTGGACACTCTAGGACTTGAGACTTACATTCATGGAGAGACATCTCACCTCTAGAGCATCTCACCCATCCCACTACATGTAGCCTAGGGCATCCCACCTATCTCACTACATGCGGAGCCTAGGGCCATGAAGGAAAATCCTAAGACTATAGAGGGGACTCAATGGGGAAAGGGGATAACTAGGGTCTCACACCCCTCGATGCTCGAAGACAAAGGAAAGATGGGCCTCTCACCCTCCCCATATTGGGGGAACGGAAAGAAAAAAACTCTTTTCTAAAAACTCACTTTATTAACCAAACTTATTCTTCTACAAAGGATTGAAGGTGGTATTTATTGACCTGTCCAACCCTCATTTGAATTTGAATACAAGTTAAAAAGATAAGGATGATTCAAATTCAAATACAAGATCCTAAGATAAGCCTATCCATTCTCAATCCTAACCAACCAAATCCTAATTCAAAATTCTAATAAAAGATAAAAGTAAATCCCAAACAAATTTATTCTGGATATCCTCCGAGATTCGTGCAACTCCATGATTCGTGCTTGCTCCAGGATCCATGTTGGCGATGTTCCCATCATTCCCCTGAGGTGGGGAGAACTCGATGTTGGGTTTGTTGACCAAGGCGGAAACATAGATTTCAAAATTTTTTATCTTATGAAATCTATATACCAAACCCTTTAGCCCTAGATCTCCTTAAAAAAAACTAAAAATATATATCATTCATATACATGATTTAAATATATATATATATATGTAAGTACTAACCTGTCCCGCAATATCCAAAATGCAAATCTCCACCAGGTGCCCAAATGTTCACCCTCCAATGGTGATCCACACGGAGAAGAGATGAAGACAACAACTTCTTGATCTTGGATCCTCTTCTTGAATTCTTTTTCAAGAATTCAATTCTTGGACTTATAGGCTGGAATTTTCTTTCTTGAAAATTCCTTTCTCCCTTCTTTCCTCTTCTTGATCCTTTCCTCAACTTTAATCCTTGTAGAAAATTCTTATTTGAAGTGGAAGAAAAATTAAGACAAGTATTGTCTTAATTCAAGAAAGAAAAGAGACCCTTCCTATTTCTTTCCTTTACCGTTCAAGACCTTCCTCTTATTCTTGTTTAGGGTCAGAGTTTCGACAGAGGATACCTCTGTAAGGGAAACAATACCCAACAAGAACAAGGGAAAGGAGTATTCTGGAGAGGAAGAAAGGGAATCTGATCTCTGAATTATCTTACATGAAAACCCCCGAGAACCCAACCCTATTTATAGAGATATCAGAGGGGTGTCTTTTCAAAAACAACGCAACCCTCTGCTATCCCAAGAATCATGTTCTTTCCATCCTCACGCGTCCCCTCAGATTTTTCACGCCTTTCCTGATTTATTTCAAGATTTTCCGATGAAGAAAAACCTCGGAAGAAACCTCAGAAAAGTCGTGATGTTCTGAGATGGAGTTATGACCGAAAAGCAATGGATTTCTTCTGGCCATCTGATCTTGATCCAAGGGACTCCAGATGAGACGCCTAAAGAAAAGATTTCCGCCCCCTCCCATCTAGTTTTCATGGTAAAAGAAGTCCCCACGCGCGTGAAGAGGAGTCCACGCGCGTGACTCTTCCTTTGGTGCGCGCGCGTGGGAAAGATGGCTTGGGCGATCTTGGGAAAAGGGTTTAAATTGATTTTTAATCAATGGGTTCAGCCACGGGTTAGCCCAAAGTCCCAAAATTTAAATTAGACTCTAATTAGGTTCAATTAGAACCCAATTAAGCCCAATTCATAACCAAATTCGAATCTAATTCGAATAGAAGTTGGGTCTGCAACACATGCTAGTGTGTTTGTCCTGCAAACATGATTTAATTCTAAATTAAATCCCTCATCGACTCTCTTTTGTGTGTGACCCATTGGGTTCCACATCTAGCCAGCAGTAGGTCCGAGTGCTATTTGACTTCTTAATTCAGTTAGATCTCAACTAAGCCGATTTAGGTCAACTCAAGCTAGCTCGACTTGGTCAATTAGAATCTAATTCTAATTAACTGATTTAAATTATCATAATTTAATCATTTCCCTACAAGACAAGATTAACGTCTAGCAACGTATCATGTCTACCCGGAAGATGTGGAATTTTGGTGGAATTACCAAAATACCCTTCAGTGGTGAGTTACCGGGCAATTCAGTCCTTTGATCAACTTGCATCCTGAATATGATTATGGATATGGATACCTTGTCAAATCCAATTTCATATTCATCCCTAGCTCAATCTTTTTAATGATGATTCATTAATGAACTATTAGAAATTACTTCTAATGTTCATACTTTGATCAAAGATTTCCCGAATCATCATTTGATCGAAATTGGCTGGATGCAATATCTCTTACTAGGGCTGATCAATTCCTTGTGGTACCTTCATATACAATCCACCATATCCAGTATCACCTCATGCATAACTCAGTGTTATGATTGAGTGTGAACCAAAATGTGGATTCATGTATATAAGGTACCATGGCAGTCTCAGGTCAAAAGACCACATGCACTACTCCCACTATGAGAAATATCTATTGACAAACAGATAAGGTTCCATTAGATATTCTTAATCTGGATCTATTCAGTGAACTCATTCTTTAATGAGCATCCACATCCTAGTATTAGTGTCAAACACAAGTGACTGTGAGATCAGTCACCCTCATACATAGGAAGTGCTAATCTTTACCAGAAACATTGATCCCCTACTCAATGTCCCATTGACCAGGAATATTTTAGATTAGGGTTTTAAGGCTTTAGGTCTCACTGGTATGATCTCATCATAACCCTAGAACCATAGCCCTAATCTATGGAGTTCATCATATAATAATTAAGATATAGCGTATGATGAAAATAATGCCTTTATTGAATGATAATGTCAATACATTGATTTTTGGGATGGATAAGGAAAAATCCCAACGAAATATAATATTTCAATTGGCCTTTAGGGCATAATCCTTTCAATCTCCCACTTGCACTAAAGCCAATCGCCTTTAAATTTTAACCCCATACAATCGAGGTGGCGATCAAACTCTCGCTGTGGTAGAGCCTCAGTGAACGGGTCTGCTATGTTGTTCTTCATTTCAACTCTTTTAATGCAGACTTCTTGTCTTTCGACAATCTCTCGAACAAGATGAAAGCGTCTCAGAATGTGCTTTGATTTGTGATGGGCTCTTGGTTCCTTTGCTTGAGCAACAGCCCCAGTATTATCATAGTAAGGTACTGGACCTTCAATCTCGGGAACAACGCCCAACTCTGATATGAACTTTTTCATCTAGACAGCTTCCTTGGCAGCTTCACTAACAGCAATGTACTCTGCCTCAGTTGTTGAGTCAGCTACAGTCTACTGTTTAGAACTCTTCCAACTTACAGCTCCATTTAGGGTAAAGATATACCTAGATATAGATTTGCTGTCATCTGGATCTGATTGAAAACTAGAATCTGAATAAGCTTCTAATTTAAGATCAGATCCACCGTATATTAGAAAAATATCCTTAGTCCTTCTTAAGTACTTAAGAATATTTTTCACAGCCTTCCAGTGATCCTCTCCTGGATCAGCCTGAAATCTACTGGCTATACGTAAGGCATATGCCACATCAGGCCTGATACATAACATAGCATACATAATAGACCCTACTGCCGAAGCATAAGGTATAGAATTCATTCTATTTCTTTCTTCAGGTGTCTTAGGAGACATCTTCTTAGAAAGATGTATGCCATGACCAATAGGTAAGTAACCTCTTTTACTTTCCTCAATGCTAAATCTTTTTAGCACTTGGTCAATGTACCTAGACTGGGATAAACCTAGCATCCTCTTGGATCTATCTCTATAGATCTTTATGCCCAGTATATAAGATGCTTCTCCCAAGTCTTTCATGGAAAACTATTTAGATAACCACACCTTAACTGATTATAACATTGGGATATCATTCCCAATGAGTAGTATGTCATCTACATACAGAACCAAGAAAACTATGGCACTCCCACTAGTCTTCTTATACACACAAGGTTCATCCTCATTTTTGATAAAATCAAATTCTTTGACTGTCTTATCAAATCGGATGTTCCAACTCCTTGATGCTTGTTTTAATCCATAAATAGATTTCTTCAGCCTACATACCTGATTAGGTCTAGTCTCCAAGACAAAACCTTCTAACTGTGACATATAAACCTCTTCCTCAAGGAAACCATTGAGGAATGCAATTTTCACATCCATCTGCCAGATTTCATAATCATGATATGCTGCCAAGCATGATCCGAATAGATTTGAGCATGGCAACAGGAGAAAATATTTCATCATAATCTATTCCCTATTTTTGTCTGAAACCCTTAGCCACTAATCTGGCTTTATACGTTTCGACTTGGCCATCTGCCCCAATCTTTTTCTTATAGATCCATTTGCATCCAATAGGGTTAACACCCTCTGGTGCATCAACCAAAGTCCAGACTTGGTTGACATACATGGAGTCCATTTCGGATCTCATGGCTTCTAGCCATCTGTCTGAGTCACTACTCATGACAGCATCCATATAGGTTAGAGGCTCATCATTTTCAATGATTAGGGCTTCATTATTTTCAATAATGAACCCATACCTCTCAGGTGCATGTCGCATCCTATCAGACCTACGGATAGGAGTGGTGTGTTCAGGTTCTATACTATGTTATGATTTGGTTGAGATGTACCTATTTGTTGAACTTCTTCAAGTTCAATATTTCTTCCACTGCCCTTTTGTAGGATGAATTCTTTCTCCATAAAAGTGGCATGCCTACTGACTAAAACCTTTTATTTAGAGTAGGGTGGTAGAATAGATATCCTATACTATCTTTAGAATATCCTACAAATAGACACTTATCTGCTCTAGCATCTAGCTTATGTCCAAAATTTCTTTTGACATAAGCTGGACATCCCCATATCTTAAGATATTTAAGATTGGGTTTCCTTCCCCTCTATAATTCATATGGAGTGCTAGAAACAGATTTAGATGGTACTCTATTTAAAATATTAGCCACGGTTTCCAAGGCATATCCCCAGAAAGAAACAGGTAACTCAGTGAAGCACATCATGGACCGTACTATATCTAACAAAGTACGATTTCTCCTTTCAGCAACACCATTTAATTGTGGTGTATAAGGAGGAGTCCATTCAGAGATGATCCCCTTTTCTTTAAGGTGATCAAGAAACTCGGTGGATAAGTATTCACCTCCTCTATCTGATCGAAGGATCTTAATACTTTTTCCCGTTTGTTTCTCTACCATACTTTGATACTTTAGAAATTTTTCAAAAGCTTCGGACTTATGTTTCATTAGATACACAAATCCGTACCTTGAAAAATCATCAGCGAATGTGATAAAATATGAGTATCCACCCTTGTCCTGAGTTGTCATAGGCTCACATACATCTGTGTGTATGAGTCCTAATAACTCAGTTGTCCTTTCAT
Source organism: Areca catechu (assembly GCA_021397845.1). Taxonomy (NCBI): domain Eukaryota; kingdom Viridiplantae; phylum Streptophyta; class Magnoliopsida; order Arecales; family Arecaceae; genus Areca; species Areca catechu. Next base: position 122,558,279 of record CM038043.1, read on the forward strand.
TATGTCCACTAAATGGAGTCTTGGTCATTTTACCCATGAGACATGATTCACAAGTTCCTAATGATTCATAGTCATAAGGATTAAGGAAATTTTCCTTGTATAACTTGTTAATCCTTTGCTCACTAATATGTCCAAGACGATAGTGCCAAAGTAAAGTATTGTTCACATCATCTCTCTTTCGTTTGTTACTAACATGAATTATATTGTCATCAGTAGATAGAGTTAAAAGACCATTGCAAAATATGCCATAAAATATTATTTCATTAGAAAAACTGATTGAGCAGCCACTGCTCATTACATTCATAGTATAACCTTGTTTAATTAACAAGGGTATAGATATGATGTTTCTAATGACCTTAGGCATATAATAACAACTTTTCAACTCTAAAATCTTCCCAGAAGGCAGCTTCAATATATAAGTCCCTACAGCTTCTGCTTGGATGGAATCTCCTCCAGCACCGTAGAGCTCGAAGTCTCCTTCCTTCAAAACTCTAATGTTCCGCAGTCCCTGCAATGATTTGCAGATACGATGACCACAAGCGGTATCCAATACCCAAGAGTTTGAATTAGAAGAGTCTAATGACTAAATTGCATGTATCTTATTTATACATACCTTTTGGTGCATCACTAGCACCAGGCTTCACACTTGCAAGGTAAACCTTGCAGTTTCTTTTCCAGTGACCCGGCTTGCCACAATGAAAACAGGTCATTTGTCCAGAGGCCTTCTTTCCTTTCTTTTTCTTGATGCCCCCTTTAGGGTTCGTCCTCCTCTTGGAACCCTTTTTGCCTGTTTTCTTCCTGTTTATTCCATCCACAAGAAGAAGTGGAGCCTTATTTTTTTTTAAATGGCTCTCTGCCATTTTCAACATATTCAACAGCTCGGGCAAGGAAGAATTAAGTTTGTTCATATAATAATTGAGAACAAACTGTGAAAATGACTCTGGGAGTGACTGCAGGATTAAATCTTGATTTAACTCCCCATCCATAACAAAACCCAATTGACCTAATCGGGTGATTAGGTCAATAACCTTTAATACATGGTCTTGTACAGATGTTCCTTCTGTCATCCTTGCACGGAATAACTGCTTAGATATTTTATATCTAACAGTTCGACTATGTTCTCCATAAAGTTCTTTTAGATTGAGCATTATGGAGTTAGTGTCCATGCTTTCATGTTGCCTCTGCAACTCATTGGTCATAGAGGCAAGCATTATACATTTGACAGTAAGTGAGTCATTTTGCCATATGTTATATGTGGTATTTTCCTCTTGCAAGGCATCTTCCCCTAATGGTTCCAAGGTAGGGGTATCAAGAATATAAGAAAGTCTTTCTTGGCTGAGTACTATCTTCAGGTTTCTCAACCAATCAACATAGTTTGGTCCAGTCAACTTATTGGCATCAAGAATGCTACGGAGTGAGAGTGAAGAGGCCATTTAATCTATACTAACAAAGAACATTACATAAGCAAACAACCAATGTTGACAAAACATAATTAAATTAGGACTTTAACTTAATTATGTCTCTCACTATTTTATCAAGCATCATAACCCTCCATATGATGATCGAGAAAATCCTTATTAGTTTTCTTAGTGGGGATGAGATCCTAATTCCTTATAAAAGACCTTGTGTGTACACAACAAATCTTATATAAGTTCAAAGGTAGGAAAACTCTTTCCAATTGTAACTAATACAATTCTCAACTTATCTTGGCCTCTAAAATATTAATAGCCTTGTGTGTGCACAACAAACTATAATATTTTAGTTAAGTCAGACCCTTTATTGCTATATAGTCATGATATTAATTATAATACCCTTGTGTGTACACAATAAAGATTTATATTAAATCATGCCATAAACTTCAAATGCACCAAATTAAAATTATGTCAGTCACCATAAGAGGCCTTGTGTGTACACAACAAACCTAATATGAATCATAACATAATAATGACTTGGCATGAAGGAAGGCCACATGTAGTGAATATTACACTAAGCATATCAATCAATAATTAAGTTAATCTTATCAGCCAGATAAGTGGGAGAGTGGTGGGAGTCCCCCCGTTGCTTTCCTTAGACACCAATAAGAATTGGCCAGGTCAGTCAACAGAACCAATTAAAAACCACGTCCTCTTTACCGATCATGAACCACTTTTCCTAGACACTGAATGATCAATTAATCATATTGATTATTTCGCTTTTGGTATATGACACTACAACTTAATATAATTTAAAAGAGGGCTTTATTAAAACAAAGCACATTCTATATATATAACTAAGCAAATATCTGCCAAGTGTGTCATCATACTAGGACAACCATTTACCACATAATGGATCCACCATTATGCCAGGGCAACCTTATTTCAGTATGATGACTGGAAGGCTAAACATATCTATATACAAATTAAGGTTTGAGCGAAAACCTTAATTAGTGGCATACATCAAACATATATGCACAATTAACACAAATATGTGATTAGTGTGTCATCATTCTAGGACAACCATTTACCACATAATGGTTCCACCATTATGCCAGGGCAATCTTATTTCAGAATGATGACTGGATTACTAAACATATCTATACAATAATTAGGGTTTAAGTGAAAACCCTAATTGGTGACAATACATCAAACACAAACCACATCATATGTAAATTATCTACATATGCCTATAAAAGTCAGCATATATATTTTAATCTTGATAAGGAGGCTCTGATACCAATGTTGGGTTTGTTGACCAAGGCAGAAATATAGATTTCAAAATTATTTATCTTATGAAATCTATACCAAACCCTTTAGCCCTAGATCTCTTAAAAAAAAATTAAAAATATATATCATTCATATACATGATTTAAAAATATATATATGTAAGTACTAACCTGTACCGCAATATCCAAAATGCAAATCTCCACCAGGTGCCCAAATGTTCACCCTCCAATGGTAATCCACACGGAGAAGAGATGAAGACTACAACTTCTTGATCTTGGATCCTCTTCTTGAATTCTTTTTCAAGAATTCAATTCTTGGACTTATAGGCTGGAATTTTCTTTCTTAAAAATTCCCTTTCTCCTTTTTCCCTCTTCTTGATCCTTTCCTCAACTTCAATCCTTGTAGAAAATTCTTATTTGAAGTGGAAGAAAAATTAAGACAAGTAATGTCTTAATTCAAGAAAGAAAAGAGACCCTTCCTATTTCTTTCCTTTACCGTTCAAGACCTTCCTCTTACTTTAGGGTCAGAGTTTCGACAGAGGATACCTCTGTAAGAGAAACAATATCCAACAAGAACAAAGGGGAAGGAGTATTCTGGAGAGGAAGAAAGGGAATCTGATCTCTGAATTATCTTACATGAAAATCGCCGAGAACCCAACCCTATTTATAGATATCAGAGGGGTGTCTTTTCAAAAACAACGCAACCTTCTCTATCCCAAGAATCATGTTCTTTCCATCCTCACGCGTCCCCTCAGATTTTTCACACCTTTCCTGATTTATTTCAAGATTTTTCGATGAAGAAAAACCTCGGAAGAAACCTCAGAAAAGTCGCGATGTTCTGAGACGGAGTTGCAACCGAAAAGCAACGGATTTCTTCTGGCCATCTGATCTTGATCCAAGGGACTCCAGATGAGATGCCTAAAGAAAAGATTTCCGCCCCCTCCCATCTTGTTTTCACGGTAAAAGAAGTCCCCACGCGCGTGAAGAGGAGTCCACGCGCGTTGACTCTTCCTTTGGTGCGCGCGCATGGGAAAGATGGCTTGGGCGATCTTGGGAAAAGGGTTTAAATTGATTTTTAATCAATGGGTTCAGCCACGGGTTAGCCCAAAGTCCCAAAATTTAAATTAGACTCTAATTAGGTTCAATTAGAACCCAATTAAGCCCAATTCATAACCAAATTCGAATCCAATTCGAATAGAAGTTGGGTCTGCAACACATGCTAGTGTGTTTGTCCTGCAAACATGATTTAATTCTAAATTAAATCCCTCATCGACTCTCTTTTGTGTGTGACCCATTGGGTTCCACATCTAGCCAGCAGTAGGTCCGAGTGCTATTTGACTTAATTCGGTTAGATCTCAACTAAGCCTATTTAGGTCAACTCAAGCTAGCTCGACTTGGTCAATTAGAATCTAATTCTAATTAACTGATTTAAATTATCATAATTTAATCATTTCCCTACAAGACAAGATTGACGTCTAGCAACGTATCATGTCTACCCGGAAGATGTGGAATTTTGGTGGAATTACCAAAATACCCTTCAGTGGTGAGTTACCGGGCAATTCAGTCCTTTGATCAACTTGCATCCTGAATATGATTATGGATATGGATACCTTGTCAAATCCAATTTCATATTCATCCCTAGCTCAATCTTTTTAATGATGATTCATTAATGAACTATTAGAAACTACTTCTAATGTTCATACTTTGATCAAAGATTTCCCGAATCATTATTTGATCGAAATTGGCTGGATGCAATATCCTCTTACTAGGGCTGATCACTTCCTTGTTGACCTACTCACAACCTTCATATACAATCCACCATATCCAGTATCACCTCATGCATAACTCAGTGTTATTATTGAGTGTGAACCAAAATGTGGATTCATGTATATAAGGTACCATGGCAATCTCAGGTCAAAGGACCACATGCACTACTCCCACTATGAGAAATATCTATTGACAAACAGATAAGGTTCCATTAGATATTCTCAATCTGGATCTATTCAGTAAACTCATTCTCTAATGAGCATCCACATCCTAGTATTAGTGTCAAACACAAGTGACTGTGAGATCAGTCACCCTCATACATAGGAAGTGCTGATCTTTACCAGAAACATTGATCCCCTACTCAATGTCCCATTGACCAGGAATATTTTAGATTAGGGTTTTAAGACTTTAGGTCTCACTGGTATGATCTCATCATAATCCTAGAACCATAGCCCTAATATATGGAGTTCATCATATAATAATTAAGACACAGTGTATGATGAAAATAATGCCTTTATTGAATGATAATGTCACTACATTGATTTTTGGGATGGATAAGGAAAAATCCCAACGAAATATAATATTTCGATTGGCCTTTAGGGCATAATCCTTTCATTCGACTCCGTCGAGTTTGGATCAGCAGGGACTCTAGTGAACCGCATCCAATCAAAAGAGGCTCTGATGTTTCTCCAACTTTGTGTTGTTTGACATTCACAGCTTAAGATGGCCCCTTTCATGAAAGACCCATTTAATAATTTCAGTCACAAACTGCTCATTTCCAAACTTTTCATACTTAGTTGAGCTCCCAGCCTTCTGCACACCAGATTTTAAAAATCTATTGCTAAAGAGGTCTAGAGATCCAGAGATCAATATACGAGCATTATTTCTTGCCTGCAATATAGAAACCAATGAAAAGCAGAGCCTATAAGCAAGGGAGGGCTTGATAGCTTGCTCTTTGGATTTGCCGAATATGCTGAAGGAGAGGCCAAGAGAATTTTCAAAACTAGGTATTAGCAGGATTAACTAAATGGCCAATTCCATAAAAGAGTACAGAAGCATCGATTTTTCTTGCTTTAAGAAATGTGCAGATCCCTTAAGTGAAGTCGACAGCAAGGGGGGAATTGCATTCACGTTCGTGCAACCCCTCAAAGCACATTCTTCCTTGGTTTCGATGGAGGTAGAGTAGGGGATGGATATGGAGAAGTCTAGCATCGTCGATGGCTTGGTTGGAGTCCGTCAGGGGGCGATAGAAGTCAGGTGTCACAGTAACAGGGAGATCGGGCAGAGGTGGGAGGCTTCTTCATGTAGCATTGCAGGGTGAGCAGGGGAAGAAGTCCGGTGGGGATGGGTGGACTTGGACGGGTGAAGACCAACCGGCAGGGCAGACCAAAAGGAGGGCCGAGGGTGGGGATCATGAGAGAGGATCGAAGGTCATGGACATCCCAGATGAGGGTGGTTCGGTCGCCAGAGATGGATGTGAAGACCTCGGAGTGGCGGGGCTCCAGACAGTGGCGTAGATGCAATGCGAGTGCTGGAGGGGTGGTCGACGGTCTAGAGCTTGACGGAGTCATCCCAGGAGGCGGTGAGGAAGGAGTCACAGTGGACGGGGTTCTAGTAAGTGTCATCAGCATTGGGAAAATAGGGGGGCGAGGTAGATGATGGTGGGAGCGCTTGTGGCCTCCGAGGGCTTGGCCGAAGATGTGGAAGCAGAAGGAGCACTCTTGGACCTTGTTGGCCTCCTAACCGGCATTGCCCTCGCAGGACTCCACGTCATTGATCTAGGCCTAGATGGCCAAGATGCACCTTCTTGCACGTAACGCACTGGAACTTGCTTCTCCCGCTCGTCGTACCAGCTACCGACGGCAGTTGCAGCCACCACGATCGGGCGGAGATGATCTGCCCCTCGTTCTCCTCCTCCTCCAGGTCATTTTCTTCATCCCAACATTTGATCATTGCTCCGTGTCTTTGTCCTCTGCTTCCATCTTGGTCTTGGTCCAGAAGTCGTAGGAGATCATGCGGTAGGAGTTCGGAAGCATCTGGGTGGAGGTCCATGGTGGATCGGAGATGAGATGGTGGCTGGTGGTTTCGAGAAGGGTTGATCATTGTAGAAAAAGAAGTTCCGTTGGAACGTGGGCTGTCAGCGTCCGGAAGATCAGGTGGAGGCATTGATCTGAGGATCTTTGGCCGCAAAGGAAGACGGTGGCTGTGGGCAGTGGAGCAAGAACATGGAAGACGATAGAGAACGACAGAACTGGTAGGGGAGTTTGGGATTGGGAAAGAAATGTACCCTAACCTGACTTATGGCTCTGTTACCAATTTGATGGGGGACAAGATAAGGGTAGGATCGTTGGTGAGCCACCTAGGCTAGGATACTTTTTTTTTGATTTTTTTGTAGGGTGGTGAAGGAAAAATAGAGATGGAGGGTACGAAAATTGGACACTCTAGAACTTGAGACTTACATTCATGGAGAGACACTCACCTCTAGGGCATCTCACCCATTGCACTACATGTAGCCTAGGGCATCACACCCATCTCATTACATGCGGAGCTCAGGGCATCCCACCCAAATCGCTACTTAGGGTCGTGAAGGAAAATCCTAAGACCATAGAGGGGACTCGACGGGGAAAGGGGATTACTAGGGTCTCACACCCCTCGATGCCCGAAGGCGAAGGAAAGACGAACCTCTCACCCTCCCCATACGGGACGAATGAAAAGAAATAGCTCTTTTCTAAAAAGTCACTTGATAACCAAACTTATTTTTTTATAAAGGATTGAGGATGGTATTTATAGACCTGCCCAACCCTTATTTGAATTTGAATACAAGATAAAAAGATAAGGATGATTCAAATTCAAATACATGATAGGATAAGATAAGCCTATCTATTTCTCAATCCTAACCAACCAAATCCTAATTCAAAATTCAAACAAAAGATAAAGATAAATCCCAAATAAATTTATTCTAGATATCCTCTGAGATTCGTGCAGCTCCAGGATTCGTGCTTGCTTCGGGATCCATACTGGTGATGTCCCCACCCATCACATTATGAATAATTAGTTCATATCAGCGATCTGAACTAATTAGGAACAATGCCCCATTCCCAAAATCAAATCCAAACCAGGTATACCATGGTCGACCCAATCCCAACCCAGTTCGATTTAACCCCAACCCAAATAGGTCAAACCCTAATCTAGTCTGACCCAACCCTAACCCAATTCGATCCAATCCTAACTCAACACGTCCCAACCATAATCCACGTCAACCCAACCCGAGTTCGAGTCAGTGTAGTTCAAGCAATTCTGCACCAATTAGAAATGATAAGGGTAAGGCGCACTAGCATTTCAAAAAGACCCAAGCCCTAGCCCCAATGTCTACTTTAGATGCAACAAGGTAGGTCACTATGCTAGCCAGTGTCCCACCAAATCATTACACATAGGGGTGCTTGAGGAGGAAGAGCCTAAACCCAATAATGATGAGGAAGAAGAGATTTGTGAAGCTAAGACAGACTTGATAGAGGAGTATGAAGGAGATGGAGAAGAATTTAATCAGTCTGACCTAGCAGGGGTAGTTAGATGCATCCTATCCCAAACCAAATTCCAGGAAGATTGGCGTAGGACTAACATCCTACAAACCTTTGTGAAGATTGGGGATAAGGTATGCAAGATTATTATAGATAATGGGAGCTGTGTGAATGCCATCTCACTTAAGGCAGTCAAAACCCTAGGCTATGCCCAGTTCCCCATCCTAGTCCCTATAAGGTATCTTGGATAGATTCCACATCCATACCCATTAAGTCCAGATGCCAAGTTCAGATCCAGCTTCAGTCATATCAGGATAGAGTGTGGTGTGATGTTGTACCCATGGGAGTTAGTAGTATAATATGTAGACCCTGGCTTTATGATCATGATGCTACCCTATATGGCCGGTCTAATGCTTGTATGTTTAGCTTCCAAGGGAAGAAGATTACCATTAACGCCACCCCACCTCAGGAAACAGTTAAGAGAGGATCTAGCTTAAAAGAAAAGAAGTCTGGAGTCAATTTAATCACTACTAAAGAGCTAGAGAAAGAGATATCTGAGGGGAGTACAGTTTGGATATTAGTTGTTAAAGAAATACCTGATCAATCTGATAAAGAGTACCCTCAGGAGGTCAAGGGAGTCCTAAGTGAATTTAATGATATATTTTCTGATGATTTACCTGACCAGCTACCACCACTTAGGGATGCCCAACATGTTATAGATCTAGTCCCAGGAGCCACCCTACCTAACCTGCCCCACTATAGAATAAACCCAATTGAACACCTAGAACTTCAAAGACAGGTAGGTGAACTCCTTAGAAAAGGGTTTATTAAGGAGAGCTTAAGTCCTTGTGCTATTCCAGCCCTTTTAATCCCTAAGAAAGACGGCACATGGAGGATGTGTGTCGATAGCCGTGCCATAAATAAAATTACTATGATGTATAAGTTTTCCATCCCCAGATTGGATGATATGTTAGATATGATGGCGGTGCAACCATCTTTTCAAAAATTGACCTTAAGAGTGGCTATCATCAGGTTAGAATTAGACCAGAAAATAAGTGGAAGACCGCTTTTAAAACCAATGATGGTTTATATGAATGGGTTGTAATTCCCTTTGGGTTATCCAATGCCCCTAGTACATTTATGAAAATTATGACCCAAGTCCTAAGGATGTTCATAGGAAAATTTATAGTGGTTTATTTTGATGACATCCTAATTTACAGTAGGACTAAGGAAGACCACTTGGAGCACTTAAGACTGATTTGCCAAACCCTTAGGAAGGAAAACCTCTATGCCAATTTAAAGAAGTGTGGTATCATGACCCATAGTAGGATTTGTGGTGACCCCTGAAGGAGTATCGGCTGATCTTGAAAAGGTTAGATTTATAGTAGAGTGGCCAGTACCCACTAGTGTCCATGAAGTACGAAGTTTCAATGGCCTAGCCACTTTCTATAGGAGATTTATCAGAGAATTTAGCACCATTATGGCACCAATAACTGATTGCATTAGGAAGGGTAATTTTGAATGGACTAAAGTAGCTAATAGAGCCTTCTTAGAGATCAAGAGTAAGATGACACAGCACCAATCTTGAGGTTACCTGATTTCTTCAAAGTCTTTGAGGTAGCTTGTGATGCATCGGGAGTAGGCATAGGAGGAGTTCTGAGCCAAGAAAATCACCTAGTAGCCTTCTTTAGTGAAAATCTTAATGAGGCTAAACTTAAATACTCAACCTATGATAAGGAATTTTATGCGGTAGTACAAGCCCTTAGATACTGGAGACATTATTTACTATCTCAGGAGTTTGTCCTTTACTCTGACCATGAAGCACTCCGATTCCTAAACTCCTAGAACAAGTTAAACCCTAGGCATGCCAAATGGGTAGAGTTTATACAAGCCTTTACCTTTGTACTGAAACATCAATCTGGAATTGAAAACAAGGTAGCATATGCCCTTAGTCGACATGCCTTACTGTTAAACATTGTTAGCACTGAAGTCATTGGATTCAATCGATTGAAAGGAGAATATGAGACATGTCCAGACTTTAGTGAGATTTTCCAATCCCTTGCCCAATGACCATTTAGTACCCATAGTGAATACACTCTTCAAGATGGTAATCTATTTAAGAACAATAGACTCTGTATTCCCAGGACTTCACTTAGAGAATTCTTAGTCTGGGAAACCCATGCAGGAGGCCTTGCTGGTCACTTTGGTAGAAATAAGACTATTTTAGCTATAGAGGTCAGTTCTTTTGGCCTAGTTTGAAATGAGATGTTGCCAACATAGTGTCCAGATGTCAAACTTGTGCTGTTGCAAAGTAGCAGTATCAAAATACTGGATTATATACCCCTTTTCCTGTACCAGATCATCCATGGCAGGATCTTAGCATGGAGTTTGTGTTAGGCCTATCTAAGACCCTAAGGAAACATGATTCTATATGTGTAGTGATCGATAGGTTTTCGAAAATGGCCCATTTTATACCATGCTCTCAAACTTTTGATGCATCCAGAGTTGCTCAACTTTTTCTAGATCATGTGGTTAGGTTACATGGCCTTCATAAGACTATAGTGTCAGATAGGGATATCGTTTCACCAGTTACTTCTGGAAGACCTTTTGGCACTTATTAGGAACCAAAAACAAATTCTCGATAGCCTACCACCCATAGACTGATGGCCAAACCAAGGTAGTGAATCGAAGCTTAGGAGATTTGCTTAGATGCCTCGTAGGTGAACATACCGGGAATTGGGACCTTCTTTTACCTCGAGCTGAATTTGCTTATAATAGTTTTGTTAATAGGTCCATAGGAAAAAGTCATTTTGAGGTTGTTCATGGTTACAAACCTAATAAACCTCTTGATCTGATCCCCTTACCCTCACATGCACGAGTTTTTGAGTCTGCTGAGTCCTTTGCATAGCATGTTAGGGAGTTGCATAAGAAAATTAGTCAAAAGATAAACATAAGTAATGAACTCTATAAAAACATGGCTAATTCCCAAAAAAGAGCTAAAGAGTTTTCTTTATATGATGATCAAGCTTAGGCCTGAGTGGTTCCCTCTAAGGACCATAAAGAAATTACATGCTCGCAGAGCTAGATTGTTCAAAATAATAAAGAGAGTTGGATCCAATGCTTATGTGCTCGAGTTGCCACCCGAATTAGGTATTAGTTCCACCTTCAATATTTCAGACCTTGTGGAGTACCGAGAGCCAGCAGCGATACCTAGCAAGCCCTTTGGACCTATCCCTTTCCTTGAGAGTGAACCCACCCCAAAGTGTCCACCTATAAACTGGCCTATTAGTGAGGAAAGGATTGAGCACATCCTAGATGATCAAGGCATCAATACCCATAACAAAGGCTATCAATGGTATTTGGTTCGATGTCAAGGTCGGCCAGAATTCGAGGACTCGTGGATCACCCGAGAAGATCTGCAGTGCCTCAACCCAGACCTTCTTGAGCAATACGAGAGCCGCATTGACCCTTACTCGAGGGGGTCGAGTTCCTCCCACCCCGGGAGAATTGGTGGGGGCACCAGGATCCAACACATATTACTGGGCCCTATCTGGTTTACTAATTAGGATTTTTTCTTGAACCTTTAATAATGTGTCAAGTTTTGTAATCAAGTCATGTAATAAAGTTAGTCCAGTTAAGAGTTTTGTAATGAAATGAAGTTAGCTCAGCTGAGTTGCATTGAGTCCTGTAACAAGTTGAGTTTTCTCAACTAGTCCAATTGAGTCCTGTTAGTTAAGTCCAGTACAAGTCCAGTTATACAAGAGGAGAAACACTAGCCAAAGCCTTCACTAGGCCCTAGAGCAAAGCAAGCCCAAGCCCATGAAGCTCCATATACGAAGATTCCAAGTACCAAGATGCTAGAGAATATTCTAGGTGCCCTAGCCCAGGGTTTCCAGCCCACCAGGAGGCCGACGCACCCAAGCCCTTTGGAGGCCGCCCAATACCAAGATGGACGCCGCTTGCTGCCCACATGCCCAATCCCATCCCATTAGGCAACCAAGCCCATAAGTCCAAGCCCAAGGCGCCTTTAACCAAGTCCAAGGAAGGGAGAAATCTAATTCAAACAAGGAGATATTGTCTTTTTTCTATTCAACTTGTAAACACCTAGTTTTAAAAAAATTTGTAGTCCCTCTACCACCCAACTTTGTAATTCTATCTTAATAAGGAGAGGACTTGGGGAACATCTATAAATACCCCACCCCCCCCCCCTCTTGTAAGCATCTCTTTTCATGAATTAAAACTCTAGTGAAATTTTGTCTTAATTGTGTTCTTCTTGTGTGTGTGTGAATGTGACTTTGAACCCTAATCCTCCCAAACCCTAGCCACCCCAAAGCACTTTCATTCAAGCCCTAATCTGCCCAAGGAGAAGAAGCCCTAGGCATCCAAAGCAAGGAGGCTTCTTCCCCATCCAGGCTACCAGCTTCAGAAACCATAATTCCACCTTCTCCTAACCCTAGTTCCTTTCTTTTGCTTTCATATTTGTTCTTTTACTGACCTCTGATGCATACAGGATCCACGAGGTGTTTACCTCCAAGGAAGAGGCCCTTTTTGCCTCTAGGACTGATCCTAGATAGCTGCCCGAATCGAGGAACTAAAGGCTTGTCTTCCATCGACAAACCCGAGTGTTGTGTGACCCCGACTTCAGACAGATGTTTGAATCGATGCTTGGTATAATCCATCCCCCTTTTAATTTCTGATTTGTTGAAGGTACACTATCCTAACCGGAGATTTCTTAATCTCCGAGATCCTTTCTTTTATTATTTTGCATGTATTCATATGCGGATATGATAATTCTTTTCATTACTAGTTGACTGCTAGTCTTCGCTTACTTTCGGGACTTTAGCCTTCAAATTAAAATTCTAAAAAATCATGAAATAGTTAGTTTGTATTTTCCTACATTCATGGTTGTCTTAGGTTCATCTCGTATCAGGTTCATGTTGCTCTGCAACCTTCAACCTATCCGGATGCCGGGTGTCATTGCTAGATGGCGACTTGGCTGGTACCAAAAATGTTCTTGTGCTATCGGTTTAATGTTTGAACCTATGGGGTCACACACCGAGGGTTTCTTCTTGCTTTGTTAGCATGCGAATGATTGGAATCATTCCGGACTTGTTTGATAAAAGTTGTCAAAACTGCTCGAGCTGACTCATTTAGATGAGTGCACTCAAGTCGTTCGAGTCGACTCAAGCAATCGAGTCGACTCACCTGACAGACTGCTGAAATTTTTGAACGCTTCATTAATGCTTGCAATTATTATGGGCTTTAATGGTGGGAGTTTCAAGGTCTTTATTCCTACTGTTGCTGAATCCTAGTGGGCCTATAACTCCCCTAAATTCCAAGGGACTCAAACTCCCTTTTTATTTATTCAGATCTAAATCTCAAATGTTGAACATTCAGGTTTGGTTTTGTATTTTCTACTCTAAGTTCTGCTGGAAGAATAGAGAAGAAGATAAAGAGACTTGCCATCTTCTCATGGTTAGAGCTCATACTTGATCTCTAAGAGACTATCAGAGAGGGGGCTTGAGTTTTGAGAGCAATCTTTGAGTGCATACCTTCTATTGAAGGTTTGGGATAGAGCATTGGGAAAGGGTTCTCAAGCGTCTTCGTTCCAGCACCACTACAGCAACAGTCCTTCAAGGAGTTGAAGGAGTCTGCATATCTTCAAGGAGTTGAAGAAGTAGTCCTTGCTGCTGCATTATTTCTGGAGGGGCTAGCACCTTGAAGGAAGGAGAAGAAACTACGCTACACAGTGTGAACCACTCATAGAGGCGGTGCACATCACTAAGGTATGTCTTTATTTTATGTACGACATAATTATCATTGCTGCATCATTGTGTGATTTCTATAATGGTTCTATTTTTTATACAATATTTGCATAATTTTATATTTACATTACTCTGATGCATCTTAATCCTGGTACAGACTTGTGTTAATTAGATTAACATCTACAGATAAAATGGTTTTATTGTTTTTCACTACTGCATGCCTTTAAAAAAGTTTTAAAATGCATGTATCAGGCCATAGGAACAGTTCCCTTACAATCGTATTAGAGCATCTATGTTGGATGCACATCTAGTCTAATGTTTTATATGAAATCGACTTTTTCCTTCACAAAGTACTTGGATTAAGGTGGATTTGCCATGGCCATCTGATCATAGGAGAGAAGCATGGTTTAAAGACCATCTCTTCCCATTCCAAGGGGTTCTCTTATGATGTGTTGGGGTGCTGCTATGTCACGGCCTTATGAAGAAGAAAGTGAGGAATTTGATGGATTAAAATGGTTTTAATCTATGGATAATATATTATAACTATGTTTAGATGAGATATAAAAGATGTATGATCTAAAACTATGAAAAGTTTAAGTGAAAATGACTGAAATTTGAAGTTACTATTTCCAGAAGAGCTGACTCAACCAAAAATCAGTGTTTTGGTCAAGCTGACTTGAGCAGAAAAGCTGAGTCGACCAGAAATCTATGTTTTGATTGAGCTGACTCGAACAGAAGAGCTGACTTGACCATAAATCTATGTTTTGGTCGAGCTGAGGACCAGAAATCTATGTTTTGGCCAAGCTGACTCGAGTAGAAGAGCTGACTCGACCAGAAAACTATGAAACAATAATCTTAAGCTTCAGATTTTTATGAAATTGTTCCATTTCATTTTGAAAATGTTTAAATAAGTGTGATACACTTAATTAAAAATTAAGATGTATATTTTTAAGATTTAGGATATGATTTTAATCTTAAGTCATGATTGATAAATCATGGGTTGAATGGGTTAGCTAGAATTGGGTTTTTAAATGGGTTAGACCTAGGTTTTGATGAATAGATTAAATAGAGAAAAGACTAATTAAAAGTTGAATTAGGTCTCTCCTCTATAGATTTCTCTAATAGTTAGTAAGATCATTCCATACATCTAAATGGACTTGATTCATGGCTTCGTGGTGAGCCCGGGTCTTTGGGTTAGTCTGATTGAGTCTGATAAACCACTTGGTATCTAAGGTAAGTTTGACAGTTGTGATCAAGGTTCTTTGAGGCTAACTCTTACTTGGCCAACTCATGGTTGGTGTCTAAGGCAAGAGGCTTACCTTGCTTAACCCATCCCTTGATCTTACTTACCTGGCTAATGTGGTGAATCATATCAGATTAGACTATCTATTAATTCAAGTTGACCAATGTCAACTAAGGTTAATCAGTCTAATTGGTTTATAGGTGCCCATGGACCAAATTGATCTAGAAACCCTTTAAGTGTTTGGTGGGAGTTTTCTTGATCAAGGTCCATGTCTTCCTCTCAAATGTGACAAAATTGAAATCCTCTAAATTATTAGGTACATAAAAAGACTAAGTTATATGATAGCTTAAGTCTTAGCCTTCCATTAAGTTGGATTGGCAATGAGACCATAAGTTGGGTGATCATCGGTAGTTCCAAAGAACGGGTGGTCATCAGGTGAGTGGGATTGCCATTCAACATATGATGGCTCAGTGCAACTTTCTTAACACGAGGTCAGGTAGGCCGACCAAAGTCGGGCTTGATCATGGGTTAGTTAGAAGCATTGAATTTGATCATGTTAATGGTTGGACCTAACCAGGACCATCAATAGGAGGCCCAAAGGTCGATTATGAGGACCCCTGGGGCAAAATGAATACTAGGAACTGCTTGGACAAATAATTGGTATTGTACCTACTTTAGATGCATTTAGGTTGGCCAGCCAAAGTCAGGCTCATATGTTGTCTATTGGATCCTAGTACCTGCTAAAGGATAAATGTTATTCTTCGGATTGGAGTGTAGAGGCAACCAATTTGAATAAAATAGTGGGAGAAACCTTTAGACTAAAATCCATGTCTTTAGAATTTTCAAAATAATTCATATTCTGATAGGTCTTGTTCTCCTTTTTTCAGATAATGTCGACCATTTTGTCACTCCGGTCATTCTTAGATAATGACAAACTGTCTGGACCCAACTACGATAGCTAGTATCGAAAACTCAAGATAGTCTTGGAGGTTGAGTGGATCCTTTATGTCATCATAATGGATCTAGCACTTGAGATCCGAGTCCCCAATGCTCGTGGCACTATTAGGGACACTTACTAGAAGTGAATCTCTGACCGCACCATGGTGCGTTGCATTATGTTGGCTGGATGAATGATGAGTTTAGTCACAAGTTCGAGGAGGCCCAGCTAGAAGAGATTCTTCAAAAGTTGAAGGAGTCTTTTGGCACTCCGGATGATACGGTGAGATACTAGATCTCTTCCACCATCTATAACATGCGTATGCATGATGGAGCTTCGGTTACTGATCATGTAATGTACATGATCGAGTTATTTGAGCGTTTGGGCAAACTTGGATGTCCTTTGCACGTGCAGCTTGATACGATTCTAAATTCTCTGCCCCCTTCCTACCAGGTCTTTCTTGATAATTTCAGAATGAATAGACCTGCAGTAAACTATCAAGAGATGTTAGGATTGCTGCAGACTTATGAGAGAGACCACAATCTCAACAAGGGATTAGTGAATCTGGTGGGAGGTTCTAGCGCAGGACATCATCCCTTCGGGAAAGGGAAGAAGAAGAAAAAGAATAAGAAGGTGCAAAGTGCTCAGCCTAGTAAGACTAAAAGGGTGAAGGCTGACAAGAGTATGGCAGAGTGCTTCTTCTGCGAGAAGCTGGGTCACTGGAAGTGGACTGTTCTTCTTACCTTGCAACTCTGGACCCGAATAGGCCAAGGAAAAGAAAGCAGCAAGGTGTTGCTGGTCAAGGTATTTATATGATAAATCCTTGTAGTTTCTCTGTTTATGATTCTACTAGTTGGGTATTGTATACCGAAAGTCCTTACCACTTCTTTATAGGGACTTCAAGTTAGTAGGAGATTCGAAGGCGGTGAAAGGTTCAAGAATGTTGGGAATGGAAGTTAAGCTCCAGTTCTGGCATTGGGAACTATTTCTTTGTTTTTCGTGTCTTGTACTGTTATTCTTAATGAATGTCATTTTTGTCCTTCTTTTCTTGTAAATATCATTTATATATGCTTGTTAGCCAATGATGGTTATGAATTATCAATAAAGAAAGATATTTGATACATCACTTTGAATGGTTCTAATGTGATGAATGGACAAGTAAATAATGGTTTATATGTACTATCACAGCCTGTTACTATATTGTACACTGCTAATAAATGCCCTAGGTTAGATAAGGTCAGCGATATTTATCTCTGGCACTATAGGCTAGGTCATATAAACAAGAACATGATAAATAAGTTGGTGGGAGAAGGTCTCCTAGATATCACTGAGAGTGAATCTTTACCAACTTGTGAATCTTGTCTTCTTG
The DNA here is from genome assembly GCA_021397845.1 of Areca catechu. Classification (NCBI taxonomy): domain Eukaryota; kingdom Viridiplantae; phylum Streptophyta; class Magnoliopsida; order Arecales; family Arecaceae; genus Areca; species Areca catechu. The sequence continues at coordinate 122,575,579 of CM038043.1, forward strand.
GAAAAATGACCAAGTCACCTTTTACTGGAAAGGGTGAAAGAGCCAGTGACATTCTAAGTCTAGTACATACTAATATATGTGGACCTATGAATATCAGTGCAAGAGGTGGATATAGTTATTTCATTACATTTACAGACGATCTTTCAAGATATAGTTATGTCTACCTTATGAGACATAAATCTGAATCATTTGAAATATTCAAACATTATCGTAATGAAGTTGATAAACAAACTGGAAACTTTATTAAAACTCTTTGATCAGATCGAGGTGGTGAATATCTTTCCAGTGAATTTCTGACTTATCTTGTGGAGAATGGGATTCTCTCTCAATGGACTCCTCCGGGGACACCTCAGTTAAATGGTGTGTCTTTAAGGAGGAATCGAACTCTATTGGACATGGTTTGATCCATGATGGGCTTAGCTAGTCTACCTAAATTCTTTTGTATTGGGTTTTCTAGGGTTTCTTTGGCACAACGGAAGAATGAATTTCAAAAAAATTTCATTCTACCAGAAAACCCTAAGCCCAAAATCTCTTATTCACTATAATTAACAAGTCACTAAATTAGGGTTATGAAAAATACCTAGAATGCTAATTTTTTTTCTTTCCACTAGGCTTACAAATGCAAGCCCTCCAAAGGTGATCCACACAAGAATCACACTAGGAAGCTCTCCTTACTAGGTTGCTTAAGCCACTGGGACTCTTTTGGTGGCCCTTCTTCCTTTAGCAGCCCTTCCTTTCTTTCTCAGACCTTTGCCCTCTAGTTGAGCACTCTGAGCCCTCTCCAAAACCTCCCTTCTCTCTTTCTATCACTTCCAAATTCTCTTCCTAGAGCCTTGTCTTAAAATAGGGACTTTGTCTTAAGACAAAACTTATCCTCTTACAAAGGAAGGAAGAGAGTGGGTGGATTGAGTGATAATGCAAGAGTGTAAGAAAGAAAAGAATTATGATACCATCAGAACAAATATCGATGGCTATTTATAGGAGAGGGGAGGGTACCAGATATGGCCTCTCATCAACCTTTGATCTGTCCAAACACAGATCAAATAAGATCCTTCAATGAGAAGGAGTCTTATCATGAAGCACCATGTCCCTTCTTCTTGCGCCAAGAGACAAGATTTTTTTGTCTCTTCGATTCCTTGCCGAATTCTCCACGTGACACATGTCAAATACCAATTTTAAGAGGGCCAAGGGACATGGCTTTTCATGGAAAATACCGGTGATAAGAAGTTGCCCAAAGCAGACAGACTCTGCTTCTCATATTTGTGCCAAATGAAGAGTCACAACTCTTCATTTAAGCCAAGTCACTTCCACCAAACTCTTCCTTTTGCTGACTGGTCAAAGCCCACATGAGAGGGCATGTAGATGAGGATAAAGTCCCTTGGACTTTATCTGGCTTTGGTGATTGATAGATAGAAGGACTCTTGTCCTTTCTATGCACCAAAGTTTTGTGCGCCAACGGTGAAGAGTTATGACTTTTCACTTTGCACGCCACCTTTCTCCATGCCATCCACATGTTTGACTTTGTCAAGAGCTATGCAAAATGGGTGTCAAATGAAAGGGCATGAAGTGTACTTTATCATCATGTCAGTGATTATTAGGCAGAAGGACTCTTGGTCCTTCTGCACCCTTTTATTTGCCGAGCACCCATTTTGTGCCAAGAGTCCTATGCCATTTAGACTCTTGATATATGGCACATAACATGTCCAAAAAATATCAGATAAAATCTGATAAATTCATCCCACTTAGGAAAAAATCCAATTTAGTTCTCCCATAAATTGGTTGGTCCATTTAGCAACCTATCTGACCCAATTCAATTAGGTTAGGAGATTAGGTCAGCCTACACATGCTAGTGTTCAATCTAGCTAACCAATTAGGATCCCATGATCCTAATTAAATTTCAATTGACTTCCTAGATCAATTTCCTAATGTGTGACCCTTTGGATTTCACATCTAGCTAGCAGTAGGTCTAGGTCCGAGCCGATTGGATCCAATCAAACCCGATTGACCTAATTAGGTCAAATTGTGCTGACCTAAGTTGCCGATTCGAATAAGCTTTCAAATTGACTCAGAATCTAATTGAATTAATCATTGAAAACCTACACGACATGATTGACATCTTGCAATGTGTCATGCCTACCCGAAAGATAGGAATTGATGAAAAGTACCAAAATACCCTTTAGTGAAAAGTTACCGTTGAATTCAGTCTTTTGATCTCCCATTATCTGGTAGGGATACTAGGATCAGACACAGATCCTTGGATCCCATATGGTTTAATTAGTCATGTGTCAAAGTTTTGAAAATTTTGTAATTAATTAAGATTGAGTCCTATAATAAGTTGAGGTTAGTTGATTTGTCTCAACCCTCAACCTAGTCAGCATTTTGAGTCCTGTACATCAACTATGATCTAGTATGAGCCCAATTTTTGCACAAGAGAGGAGGTAACCCTAGTTTGGAGTTCCACCAAGCCACATCCAAGAGTTCTACTAAATCTGCCCAGTGAATTTTGTGTGACAACCTAGGATCCAAGATGCCTTCCAAAATCCTAATTCTTTCTAGATGCCCTCCAGATGCCCAGATTCCCTTCCAGATGCCAGAGTATATTCCCAGACTAGGGCATCTATGACTCCATAGGTCCACCTGCATCTTAGACCAAAGAAATCAAGCTCAGACACCAAGCCCTTAAGAAGCAAGATACCAGGTAATATTCATGTTACTAGGCTACCAGGTTATCCCAGCTTCCAGAGGCCCAAGCCTATGCACCCAAGCCCCTTTGGGCCAGCCCCTTGCTGCTCCTAGAAGTCCAACATGCCCCCTTGGCATCCTTGAAGTGTTGACCAAGTCCAAGAGGTATCCTTAAGTGAGAAGGAGAAGACTAGTCTAACCTAGTTATGATTTATGTTCCTACTTGCTTTATGATTTGTAATTCTAACCTAGCTAGGAAAGGACATGTAATCTAATAAGAAAAGGCTTGTTAACCTAAGTGTAACCCTAGTTAGAGAGGGCATGGGAGCTCTATATAAACCACACACCCCTCCCCCTCTTATAATCAATTTTTATTCATGATATCAAAACCATGGTAAATTTATTTGAGCTTGCGAGCTTGTGTGTTACTTTGTTTTTATTTTTTCTTTGGTTACTATTGTTCTTGGCTGAATTCCTTGCTGCCCTAGCATCCTTCCATTCCCTAACTCACTACCATCTAAGCCTTCACATGTCAAAGAAAGAGTGCCCTAGGCTGCCAAGCAAGGTGATCTTCATCAAGCTTCAAGCCGTCCCGCTTCTAAACCCTAACCTAATTCCTTCTAAACCTAGTTCCCTTTCATTTCCTTACTTGCTGTTTTGATTGACCCTTGATGTTTTGTAGGATCCTCGAGGTGTTTCACCTCCCTAGAGGAGGCTTTCCTTGCCTCCAAGATTGCCCAAATCAGCCATCTAGTAAAGGGAACCGAGCTTCATCATCCAGGCTCCAATCAAAGTGCTGTGTGATCTCTTCATTGAATGTTCTTTAAATCACTGATTGGTAATATCCTTCCCTTCTTTTAATTTCTGATTTAGTGAAGATAAGCTATCCTAATCTAGGAGTTTCTCAATTCTTAGGTCATAGTTATTTATTATTTTGCATGAATTTTCCTGTAATATGATGATTCTTTGCATTGCTAATCTTTCTGCTAGTTCTTACTTTATTTTGAAAATCTAGCATGCAAATTAAATTATAGAAAAATTTGTTTACTGTTTTCATATATGTTTAGCAATCTTAGAGTCATCCCACATTTGTTTGGTATCAGAGCAGGTTTAGGATAGTTTTTATCTGCATTAGGAACACAAACCCTAGTTTCTTCATCCTATCTATTGCATTAGATGTATGTTCTTCATCTGATTTCAACCACCTAGGAATTTTATATTTTAATGAAATTTGCATGAATTGTTCTATGTCTTGTCCTATGATTTATCAAAATCTTTAATTAATTTTATAAAAAATTTAAATTATTAAAGTTCAGCATATTAGAAACCCTAACAAAATCCTAAGATTTATGTAGCATTCTAAAAACCCTAGGATTTGCTTAAGCAATTAATGTATTTTTTGGCACCAAATTTAGTAGATATCATCACCACCGTCCATCCTCTATCCTAGGATTTTTCTGAGTTTTTTTTGCATCTATATTTGTGTCAAAACCTACATCATTTGAAACCCTAATTTTTAGAATTCTACTAATTCTGCACACTTGTCTCAACCAAACCTAACCAACTTCCACACCCCCCAATCCCAAGCCCAATTTGATTGCTAACCTAATCAACCTAAACCTAATTTGTCATTCCAAAAAATACACATAAAATATTTTTATTTTTTTGATTGTTTTAGATTGCATCAGGACCATTAAATGCCATCATCTCTCTAATCTAATCTTAAGGGAAATCAATATAACATCAGGGTAGGAGGTCATAACCTGTCCTGGATCCAAAACAACCACCTAGCATTTTCACCCAAGCCTTAATTAAAATTGATTAGACTTAATTTGCCCTAGTGGGCTAGGTGATACCAACAAGTCAGGTCCGAATTATGTGGGCCAACTAGTGCATTTAATCCTGTGGCTATTACTGAAATCTGGTGTCTAAGGCTGAGGGTCCAGAGTCACATGACCTAAGTGGTGTTGTGGTTTTTAATTGGGTCCCTGTGAAAGCAGGGGGGGCCTCCCACACTCCCACGCTCTACCTTGCCAGAGGAAGGATTAGCTACTAGGTTAAGTATAAGTTGAGCTGACCCACCCAGTTTTGGCTATAGGTCTAGGAAACCCTAGATTATAATAGCCTATTTCTTTTTGCATGCTTGGCTACACTATTCTATTCTAATTGCTTGATTGAGTGTATGACCACTAGATTAGGAACCCAATACCAGAAGTCTAAATCCTAAACTGACTCAGCCATGGATCCCAATTTGGAGACCATCCTGAACTAGCTTGCCTAGTTAACTACCCAAATGAATCGTAGGTTTGACCAATTCAACACCCGAACCCAAGATCAATCGCCCAAATGACCCAAATCAATACTAAGCTTGACCAAGCCAATGACCAGATAACCCAATTGACCCAATCCCAAAGCCAAATGAACCATAGATTCAATCAAGTAGACCAACAATTTGACCAGGCAACCACTAGGATCAACCAGTTAACCACTAGTTTTGACCAAGTAGGAGATCGGTTAGGAACCCTAGGCATGACCCATAGAGTTGAACCCTTGCCCTATGAGCCTTAGGAACCCATAGTCCCTAGATATGAACCCAGTAGTAACCCCCTATCCCTCAGTAAACCAGAACCCTATAAGATCAATAGCCCTAGATTTGAGCCTAATATTAGTCAGGTATCCCTTAGCCAACCCCCTCTTACCACCTCATTGGTTCACCCAAATGACCTTGAAGAGGAGATATATGAGGCTGACCCAAGCTTAGTGGAACAGTATGATGAGGAAGAAGAGGAGTTCCCCAAGTAGAAGACACCCTAGAATCAGTTGACCCTGACCATACCCACATAGTAGTCGACCCAGAGTTACATATCCCAGATCACACCCAGGCAATAATGGAAGAGCAACTAGAGGAAGAGAACCCAGATCCTATTACTAGAGCACCACCTGAGAAAACATTAGAAGATGACCTAATTATAGAGCCTAGTCCTAAATTTCTTAAACCATATGACTTTATTAAGGATTTGGCTTATCAATACCCTCATGAAGAATCCCATCTTGTGGTTCCCATTGACGATCTTTTTCCTGAGATTAGTGGTCCATTCTTCCATAATGCAGACCCTGTAGGAATATCCCAAACCCATAAGGTAAACCTCATGAGTCTAGGATTAATTCCTGATACCCCTTCTTACATCCTATTATACCCGATTAATCCTGAACCCTTTTCTTACTTTCCACCCAATCAGATTAACCCTGAATCCACCTCTTATTTTCTACCATTTTCAGAAACTTCTTCTATTTTCTTTACTATTAGGTTGCATTTTATAGGAATTTGCATGTTGCATTCATTCTTTAAGCATGTCATATTTGCATCTTACTTTAAGAAACCCTATGGCATATAGTAGGAGTACATAGTAAGTTCTCATGTGCATTCCATGCTAGGGTCAAACCTAAAGAGTCTATAATCTATTAGGTTTTGTCCCTTAGAGAGTCCAATAAAGTTTAGTTGAGTCTTTTAGGTGTAAGTCTTGAGTCCAATAAAATTCACAGTCAAAACCTATTTGTCCGCACCTACACTAGCCTCTGCACAGCATATGCATCATTAAATTAGTCAAGAGCTAAAAATAATTAATGAACTAAATAACAACTTATCTAATTCCCAAAAGAAAGATGAAGAATTTTCTACAGAGGAATAATGACTGTTAAAGAATTTTCTGCTCGCGAAGCTAGCCCATCTAAAATAATGAATAGTAGTGGACCCAATGCCTATGTGCCTGAGATATCACCTGATTTAGGTATTAGCTCCACCTTCATCATCTCAGACTTTGTAAAGTTTAGGGAGCTAGCAGTGATACCTAGCGAGCCCCTTTGAGCCACTCCCGTTCTTTGAGAGAGAACCCATCCCAGAGCGACCACATATAATTTGGCCTTATGATGAGGAAACGATTGAGAGAGCTCTGGATGATCAAGTTATCGATACCCAGGATAAAGACTATTAGTGATATTTCGTCCGGTGGGAAGGTCAACCAGAATCCGAAGACTTATGGAATGCTGGTGTGGATCTGCATTGCCTCAACCCAAACCCTCCTTGAGACAAATTGATCCATACTCGATGGGATCGAGTTCCTCCCGCCCTGAAAGAATTGGTGGGGACAACAGGATCAGACATAGATCCCTGGATCCCATATAATTTAATTAGTCATGTATCAAAGTTTTAAAAATTTTGTATTCAATTAAGATTGAGTCCTGTAATAAGTTGAGGTTAGTTGATTTGTCTCAACCCTCAACCTAGTCAGTATTTTGAGTCATGTACATCAATATGAGTCTAGTATGAGCCCAATTTTTGTATAAGAGAGGAGGTCACCCTATTTTGGAGTTCCACCAGGCCACATCCAGGAGTCAGAGGCCACTACATCAGCCTAGTGGATTTTGTGTGACAACCCAGGATCCAAGATGCCTTTCAAAAATCCTGATTCCTTCCAAATACCCTCCAGATGCCCATATTCCCTTCCATATGCTAGAGTATATTCCCAGACCAGGGCATCCATGATTTTAGAGGTCCACTTGCATCTTAGCCCAAAGAAATCAAGCCCAGGCACCAAGTCCAAGCCCTTAAGAAGCAAGATACTAGGGAATATTCCTACTACCAGGCTCTAGGCCACCCTAGCTTTCAAAGGCCCAAGCCCATGCACCCAAGCCCCTTTGGGCTGACCCCTTGCTGCTCCTAGAAGCCCAACATGCCCTCCTAGGCATCCTTGAAGTGTTGACCAAGTCCAAGAGGTGTCCTTAAGTGAGAAAGAGAAGAATAGTCTAACCTAGTTAGGATTTATGTTCCTACTTACTTTATGATTTGTAATTCTAACCTAGCTAGGAAAGGACATGTAATCTAACTAGAAAAAGACTTGTTAACCTAAGTGTAACCCTAGTTAGAGAGAGCATGGGAGCTCTATATAAACAACACCCCTCCCTCTCTTGTAATCAATTTTTATTCTTGATATCAAAACCCTAGTAAATTTATTTGAGCTTGTGAGCTTGTACGTTACTTTGTTTTTAATTTTTCTTTTGTTACTATTGTTCTTGGTTGAATTCCTTGCTGCCCTAGTATCCTTTCACACCCTAACTCACTGCTATCCAAGCCTTCACACATCCAAGAATGAGTGCCCTAGGCCACCAAGCAAGGAGATCTTCATCAAGCTTCCAGCCACCCCGCTTCTAAACCCTAACCCGATTCCTTCTAAACCTAGTTCTTTTTCTTTTTCTTACTTGATATTTTGATTGACCCTTGACATTTTGCAGGATCCCTAAAGTGTTTCACCTCCCTAGAGGAGGCTTTCCTTGCCTCCAGGATCGCCCAAATTAGCCTAGAGATCTAATCAAGGAAACCGAACTTCATCATCCAGGCTCCAATCAGAGTGCTGTATGATCTCTTCATCGGAAGTTCTTCAAATCACTTATTGGTAACATCCTTCCCTTCTTTTAATTTTTGATTTAATGAAGATAAGCTATCTTAATTTTGGAGTTTCTCAATTCTCGGGTCTTGGTTATTTATTATTTTGCATGAGTTTGACTGCGATATGATGATTCTTTGTATTGCTAGTCTTTTTGCTAGTTCTTACTTTATTTTAGAGATTTAGCTTGCAAATTAAATTATAAAAAAATTAAAAATTAGTTTACTATTTTCATGCATGTTTAGCAATCTTAGAGTCATCCCGCATCATTATCCTGATTAAGTGATGGGCATGGATAAATGTCAAACCCTAACACTTAATCATTTCGAATCTCTATTCGATAATGAAGACTATGTTGATGACTGATTAGAAACCACTTCTAATCTCATCCTAGTTTGATCAAAGACTTCCTAAGTCATCATCAATCAAAGAGATTACTTGGGATAACAATTCCTCTTACTAGGAATGATCCATTCCTTGTTGGTCCACTCACATCCTTCATACACCTTCCACCATATCTGAGAACACCTCGTACATGACTAAATGTCATGAATGAGTATGAACCAAAATATGGCTTAGTGTGCATAAGGAACCATGGTGACCTCAGGTCAAAAGATCACTTGCACAACTCCCACTATAAAAACTATCTTTTGACAAGTGGTAAGACTTTTATAAGATAGTCTCGGTGCGGATCAGTTTAGCAAACTCATTCCCTAATGAGCACCCTTATCCTTGTATTAGTGTCTCTACACAATTGGTTGTGAGACCAACTACCCTTTCAATCGAGCATACATAGGATAAGCTAGTCTTTCTAGAAGCATTGATCCCCGAATCGATGATTCAATGATTGAGAACATTTTAGATTAAGGTTTATAGGAACTTAGGTCTCACCATTATGATCTCCATCATAACCTTAATTCCTTTGCCGACCTTTGGGGTTCATCATAATCTTTAAATAAGACATAGCAAAATGATGAAACAAAATGCCTTTATTTAATATAATAATGTCCTACAAGAGTTGGAAGATTATAAAAATGCCCTTACAAAAATTGACTTTTAGGATACTTTTCTTTTCATATTATGGATTTGCTCTTGTGTCAGCATCCTACCTTCTGAATAGAGTTCCAAGTAAGTCCGTTGATAAAACATCATATGAGATATGGACTGGATGGAAGCCAACTCTCTCTCACCTTCGGGTTTGGGGGTGTCTAGCTTATGTCAGACATTTGGAGATGGATAAACTAGGACCTAAGTCTGATAGGTATCTTTTTAATGGGTATCCTAAAGAATCAAAAGGATATTATTTCTATCTACCTAAGGAACAAAAGATTTTCGTCAGTCTTAGGGCAACCTTTTTAGAAAGGGAGTACCTTGGTGAAGGCACTCAAGCTGCTGAGGTTGAACTTGGAGAAGTTCAACAGATAGAAAAACCTTCTCACTTTAAGGCCACTATAGAATTAGATTTGATTAGATTAGATCTAGAGCCCATAGTACAGCCATTAAGGAGATCAGATCCAGATCCTGTTGAACTCGATGAGAACACCGAGGATCCAATCATCTATGTGGATGCAATGATAAGGTCTGATTCTGAGTCATGGCTGGGAGCCATGAAACCCAAAATGGAGTCCATAGAAATCAACAATCAATGGACATTGGTTGATCCACCTGACGGGATAAAATCCATTGGGTATAAAGCCCATTTGGTTGCCAAGGGATATCGTCAATGTTATGGTATTAACTATGATGAGATGTTTTCTCCTGTGGCAATGCTCAAGTCCATTCGAATTATGCTTCCTTTAGCAGCATATTTAGATTATGAAAACTAGCAAATGGATGTCCAAATAGCTTTTCTAAATGATGAGCTAGAAGAGGAGGTGTATATGATGTAGCTTGAAGGGTTCACATCCATAGATGAGTCTAAAGTGTGCAAGCTTCAAAGGTCCATCTATGGACTGAAGCAGGCTTCTCAGAGTTGGAGCATATGCTTTGATAAGTGTATCAAGATGTATGTGGCTTCGTTAGGAATGGAGAGGAACATTGTATAAGTGGGCAAATAGTTTGTATATGGATGACATTCTCCTATTCGAGAATGACATTCCAACATTACAAGGAATAAAGGTCTGTCTTTCATCTTGATTCTCTATGAAAGACTTGGGTGAAGCTTCATTCATACTGGGTATGAAGATTTATAAAGATAGATCTAAGAGGTTTCTAAGACTATCCTAATCATGTACATGATACTGTGTTGAAGCGGTTCAGCATGGAGAATTTCAAAAGGGGCTATCTTTCGATAGGTCATGGAATTACTCTTTCCAAGAAGGATTGTGTGATAACTCCTGAGAAAAGAGAGCGTATGAGTAGAATTCCATATGCTTCGGCGGTGGGTTCTATTATGAATGCTATGCTATGTACTAGACCAAACATGGCATACTCACTAGGGGTAGTGAGCAGATACCAATCTGACCTAGGTGAAGCTCACTAAAAAATTGTTAAGAACATCCTTAAGTATTTGAGAAATACTAAGGCCCAATAGCTTAAAACATGTGGGGTACACTAACTCCAATTTTCAGTCAGATAGAGATGACAGTAAGAGTGTGTCTAGTTTTTTGTTTACCCTTTATGGTAGAGCTGTCTGTTAGAAAAGCTCCAAGCAGTATATAGTAGCTGATTCTGTTTGCGAGGCAGAGTATATTGAAGCATTGGATGTATCAAAGGAGGCTGTGTAGTTGTGGAAGTTCATAAGCGAGCTGGGAGTGGCACCCTCCTTGGATGGACCTATTCCAGTGTGTCATGACAGCACTGGAGCCATATGATGCGGGACAGTAACCAAAATTAAATTACTGAATTTACATAATTAACAGAGGAAAATAAGGATTATTTTTTTAGATTTTAAGAATTTTAGAGACTCAAATCATTTAATAAAGAAAGACTAGTCTACTAGCTATTACTCGCAAAGTAAACCTAACAAAGAAAACTTAAGAAAATGGGACTTAGTGGCTAAGAAACCATTGTAAACCAGGGTTATCTATTCAACGAGTCAGAAATTATGAGGGAAAAAGTTTAGATTTTACCAACGAAGATACGCTCCTCTAAATCGAATCTGACAGGACTCTCAAGATCTTCATGGTAGGGTTTCAAGAATTCAATTCCGGTCTCCGATCTTTCAAGCGATGCTAGTTTGGAGGCAAGAAAACTTGGCTTCGATTCTTGATCACCTACACACTCAACAAAAAAGAAACATGAATTAAAAGTAGCAATGGAAAGGAAAGAATGAAAGAAAGGAGGGTTTAGAAATGGTGGATTTGGATTTCTTGATTGCTGGATAAATAGGGCCTCACACCCTGCGATGTTTCGTAGAATAAAGGAAGGGCCTCACACCCTGCGATGCACACAGCAAAGGAATAAAACTTCACAGAATTTCATTGTATTGATGAATAAAATTGATGAATTACAAAGGGGGCTAGTGGGATATTTATAGACTCCCAACCAGTGATGTAAGGGACACAAACACTAGTCTTGTGCTCCCTTGGACTACAACTCCTAGAATCCTACTCTTGGGTGTCTTGGACTCTAGATTATGGATGATGTGGTTGTCTATTGGTGAGAGACTCCTCAGTCTAGATTGAAGAAGACTCAAGAGTTTTGGTGAAACTCTTGAGTTCAGGAGATTTAAGCAGCTTGCATTATATTGTTTGAAACTCTTGAAGTAGAAGACCTTTGAACCTTCTCCCCATAAGTGATTAAAACTCCTAGGACTCTTGCTTGAAGTGGGCGATTAGAAGAAGTGATTTTGGCATGGAAAATTGAGTGGGAGGGTGCCATCTTAGGGAATCCTTCTGCTTTACTTATCTCAAAAGGAGGGTGCCAATCTTCTCTTCATTTGGCCAACCAAAAATAATAAAACACATGGCATATGGGATGTCCAAACAAAAGTGACATGGCATGTGTTCTTGTCCCAAAATGAAATGCCCAAATGGTGTTGTCCCAATGACATGTGTTAATGTCCAAATCCTTGAAAAAAATGGCACCAAGAAGAGGTTGTGACTTGGGCTAGCACATGGATTGTCTTGAGTCTTCAATTGGGTACACATGGGATGCTATATTGGGTCACCTCTTGTAATACAAGACTCAATAACTCAACTAATTACATGGACTCAACTAAATAATAACTAATTAAACCAACCATATTTAATTAGGCTTTCAAATTAAAACCCAATTAAAGTTGGTAAAAAGGGCTAATTAAATTGGACCACTAAGATCCCAATTGGGTAAATAGGATTTGACTCAATTGGGGTTTCGACTCGACTTGGTAAAAAGGGTTTTATCCCAAAATAAATAAAACTCTAATTACATTGGTAAAAAGGGTTTACCCTAACTAAACCAGAATAATAGAATTTAAAATAAATATTTACATGATAAATAGGGTTTGGGTTCAGGGTTTTACTCATAAGTGATCCACAGGGATGTGGGTTCAACCTGTCGATTTCGTTTAGCCCTGCCCGCACCAATTCTCCCTGGGTGGGAGAAACTCGACCTTGTCAAGTATGGGTCAACTCCACTGGTATAATACTCTAGTAAGTCAGGGGCAACTCTGCAAGTCCTCTATGGTGATCCAAGATCATCAGACTCAGGTTATTGTTGCCAACGAACCAGATATCACTGGTAATCTTTGCTCCGGGTAGTGATGATCTTGTCATCCAAGATCTGTTCGATCTTATCTTTTCGAGCTGGTGGTATGGTAGGTGGAAACACTTGGATTGGTTCACTCTCAAGGACAGGTTAGGCCTAAATGGCTCACTAGGAATCAACATTGGCTCCCTATACTCGATAAGGTCTGAAACATTGAAAGTAGAGCTAATGCCTAGTTCAGGTGGCAATTCAAGCACGTAGGCATTAGGTCCTATTTTCTTAATTACTTTGTATGGTCCACTACTATGGGCATGTAACTTTTTCATGGTTTCAGGTGGGAACAGTTCAGGTCATAGTCTAACCATTACAAAGTCTCCTTCAGTGTACTCCGTGAGTCTTCTTTTAAAATTACCCTTGGTTAATGTATGACATGTTGATGAAAATTTGGCATGAATTCCTAATAAATGCCATATTGTTTTCCAAAAATAGGATGCAAATTGAATATGCTCAAAGAACTTATGCAACCTACTGATTTTATCAAAATGTAATCGAGTGGCTCTAGAAAGAGTGGAAACTTTAAGCCAGGGTAAGAAATATGAAGTGGATTCGGGGCTAGCCTGGTGGGGTAGGACATAAGAAAAAGGCTCATAGAACAATCCCTAACTAATGGGGTTGACCTTAAGGTTTGGACACTAAATTATGTCCACAGGTAATAAAGAGTCAGCCTAAAAAAAGAATGAGTCAAGAATTTTAAGAAAGAGATACTCATTGGGATCAAAGGGGTGAATTCAAGTTGAGGGTGCTGGAATGAAAAGATCAAGTTCTTACCAATTACTTCTCTATAGCTTGACTCTTTTCTAGTGTTTCCTCAGGTAAGGTCCTAGCAGTAAGGTTGGACTCCTCATGGGTCTCTTTTTTTAAGGGTCCTTCCAGTACAATTTCAGTCAAGGTATGGTCATGGTCAACTAATTCAGGGCTGGCTTCAGCCTGGTGCCTACCGGGTTAGCTAATTCTTGTTGGCCTTAGTTTGGGTATGGTCAGGATTATCTATCTCTGGGTTGGATTTAGTTTGGGTACCTATCGGGTCAGCTAATTCTAGGTCAGCTATAGGTATCTCCTTTTTTCCCTCATACTCATCCACTAAGTTCACATTAGCTTCACACACTTCTTCAATGGTAGCTTTATGAACCAATGGGATAGTAGAAGTATGCCGGTTAAGAGAATATTGGCTACGATCTGGGCTAGTAGGGGTAGGTCAGCTCGGATTAAGGTTGAGTCGGCTCTGGTGAGAATTGAGTCGACTCTACTAAGGAATGGGTCGACTTCACATTTGATTAGATCCTAATTTTTGATCAGGTGCATTAGTTTTAATAGGTTCTGGCAAACTAAGCAAAACCTGACTAACATTTGGTTGATACCTAGGGGTTATGGGTTCCTTGAGTTCATAGGATATAGGTTCAGACCTATGGGTTATGGATCTAGGTTCGTAGGAGCTTGGTTCAAAGGATTTGGGTGCATAGGAACTAGGTTCATATGATCTGGGTAGATACTTTAACTTAAGTTTAAGTTTCATGTCATCCCAGGTAGTTATAGGTATGTCTCTTCTTCGTCTGATCATTCTTTCGACATCATCCCAATAAATTCTAGCCTGGTGTACTAACTTAAGCTTAGCAATCTTAAACTTTCTTTCATCAGACACTAGTTCCCTCTCAAATTACATATCTATACCTTCTTTCCCAATCAATATAATCCTCAAGATCAAGATCACCACCAAATTTAAGTGCTTCTATCCTAAGATTTTTAGTGGCTCTCTCATCCTGGTCTATGAAATCATAATTGGGTCTTCTATGGTTAGTCTCCCAGATTTGGTCATGGTGAGAGGCTATCCTAGGGTTGGGTTCTAGGAATGGGTCAGGGGTATTTCAAATTTAGGTTCAGGATGGGTCTTACGGGTTTTTTTAGGTTCCATAATCGTTGGTCCAATCGATCAAACTTATGGTTCATTTGGGTACACTGTTCAGCAAAGGTTCAAAGGAAGGTCTCAAAATTGGGATCCATGATTAAATTGGATTGGGTTTAGGTGAGACTATTGGTATAGAGTTCCTAATTTAGGGGTCATGCAATGCAAACACATCGAACTCGACTTGAACTAGGGTTTCCTAGACCTAGAGCTCAAGTAGAATGGGTTAGCTCAAATTATAGCCAATTCAATAATTACCCTATCCGCTGGCCAGGTAAGAGGTGGGGTCGTGTGAGGGTCCCCCTGCTCTCGCAGGGACCTAATTAAAAACCATGAAACAGCTTAAGGTGTTTGCCTCTGGACCTCTATTCTTAGACACCAGGTTCAAGTGATAATCATAGGATTGGGTACACTACTTGTTGGTGTTCCTAGCTCACTAGAGCAAATTAAGCCTAATTAGTTTTAATTAGGGCTAGGACTGATGCAATGGTGGTGATTGTGGGCTAAGGAAGGGTGATAAAATCCCTCCCTTATGTAGATATTGAATGCCCTTTAAGATTAGGTTTAAATGATGCACACACAAGACCCTAATATGCAAATAAGCAAAAATAAAAATTAATTAATTTCTTTTTTTAAAAAAACAAGGATATATTCTACAGATAAGTATCTAATATGTAGGAAATATTAAAATATGTAAAAAATTTTACCAAAAGAATCCTAAACTTGCTGAAATTAGCTTTGCTGAAAATAGGGTAGAACTGTCTCAGGTAGTATTTCAGCAGGCAGAAAATCTACAGACCAAAATAATTCATGAAAAAAATTTAAAAAACACTTTCAATTACAAGGAATCCACAAAAATAAAAATCCAATTTTTTTGAGTTACCTATAGACTGAAACAATTAAAACAACAGACTATGTATTAAGTTGGCCGAGATGCAGAAATTAAAACCTAAAGATGCCTATCTCTTTATTTTCTTCTTCAAAGTTCAATTCACAGCGGCACCCCTACATGCCATAGGAAATCCCATTTGAATGGGTTGTGAGGGTCTTGTAGCCCTACTTTTTCCTATGACCGGATGGCCATGGTGAAGCACCCGATCCGAGTACTTAAAGAGAACTAAGTTGCAAAAAATTTCAGCACAAGAGTGATTAAACCCTAGTTTAATCGTACTCTGATATCAAAACTGATGAGGGACAATAACCAAAATTAAATTATTGATTGTAAACCTAATTAACAAAGAAAAAATAGAGATTATTTTTTTTAGATTTTTAAGATTTTAGAGACTCAAAAAGCAAATAATAAAGAAAGACTAGTCTACTAGCTATCACCTGCTGTTGCTGCGCTTCCTCCTGGATTTGGCCTAGTGGTGCGCTGGAGAACTCCCCGACCGACCAACCTGCAAGAAGTCCCTAGGTGTCGGAGGGGCTCCGGCGGGGGACACTCCGATGCTTAAGTTAGAGGAGGGTTGGAGCAACAGAATGGAAAGAGTTTTTTGGAAAGAGAACTCGCAATGGGGAAGAAGAACGTTACCCTTTCACCGGAGGTCCCCCGGGTGCCTTTTATAGGCACGGAGTGCTGCCAAATTCTGTTGGGAAACAAGCGGGGAAAGCCCGAATATGCCTCCAGGAGAATAGGCGTGGCAGTGTGGTAGGAGCATCAGAGTAGTGGCCTGGCAACAGGAGTCATGGCCATGCGCTGGAGTCCGTTACAACAGAATGTCAGAACTTGTCGGGGAGAAAAGGTCCCTGGAAACTTCGAGTGGCCCCTTCAGCGGCGGGTCGACTAGCCTCCCAGAAGCCAACTGGGGCGTTCGGCAAGACTTCCAGAGGCCGACCGTGATAGTCAAAAGGGCTAACACGTGGACGGTGAGGCGCCCGCCAGCTCCCAAAGTTCCCGGGTCAGCACTTTGGGAAAGGGGGCCGCGGGGTCCCCTCCTAGAATTGGGGAGGCGGACTCCGTGCAAGGATCAGTCGACCGGACGCCCGGGGCCGGTCCGACCCGGGATTAGCTGAATGGGCACAACAGTTGCCCCCCTGCTCCTGGGCCTTGAGGGGCCACGTGGCCCAAAAGGGGCAGGAGAATGATTGCATGCACCTACGGTGGATTCCGAATCGGGGCATCAGGTCACTTCGAATCCCCCTCGAACGGCTCCTTGGATAGCTGTCAGCCGCTCATTGGGGTGCAGGCGAGGCAGTTAATGCAAGTCAGGCGCCATGATGAAGGCCGGGCTATCCTGTGTTGATCCAGGGCGGAGTGGTGCATCGTGCCACGCGGCAACATCTGGTCAGTCAGCGCTACCTTCTGGGTTAGTCTCGCAACACTGATCCGACGTGCATGCGGATCGCGATCCGCATGAGGGGATGCTCATTCGCTTCGAATTCCATAACACAGGTGGTTGCGGTTCTTGCCAAGATAGCTGGGACGTGCCCGAGGTGAGCAATAACTCCTCCCTCCTTCTCTTCCTCTTCCCCCGGGGCATATAAAAGGAGGAGGTGGAGCGAGGGAGTTTTTCCTGCCACGCCTGTTTCTTGCGAGTTGAGTCCTCTCATCCTTCTTCCATGAAACCAGTCACCTAGGAGTCCAACCCTAGGTTAGTCCCAGCCATTCTTCTTCTTCTTCTAGCTTCCAAAGGCGTCTAGCAGTAGGGGTTCGTCCCCTAGGCCTAGGGACCCCAGGCTGAGCGAAATACCCTCAACCATGACCCGGGAACGGGTCGAAAACCTCAGGGTGGTGTACAGCATCCCGTCCACCCTGCACCTTACATTACTAGGACAAGAGGGGAGAGCAAATAACCCACTAGGTCCTGGGACCCTCCCAATGTACGAGTCCCATCTTAAGGCCGGTCTCAGGTTTCCTTTGCACCCTCTATTCATAGAGATTTTCAACTTCTATAGGGTAACCCCTGTGCAGCTGACCCCGAACAATATCTGGGTGATATGCTGCTTCATAGTACTCTAACATAGGGCCAGGTCTGTCCCCAGTCTGTCCCTCTTCAGTAACTTCTTCTACCTGAAGAAAGACTTTAGGAGCCGGGTGTGGGTCCTTTTGTCCCCCGTCAAGGCCGAAAGATCCTGAAGTGCCTCCCGTCGGTCGTCCACAGGTGGAAGGCTAGGTTCTTCTTTGTCAGCAGACCTTGGGGGTTCAAGCAGTTGTGGAGAGAGCCACGGGCGAGAGTCCACGAGGGGAGGTCGGTATCAGCGGCCGACCTGGGTGTGTTCAATGTGATTAGTAGAGCCGACCTGGTGGTAGCATTTGAGTTGTTCGGGGAAGGGACCCTTCATCAGGCGGGAATCAGCCCCCAAGGATTCTTAGGCAAGGGCAGACCCCTCTCCTTATAATTCCCTTAGTTTTTCCTCCTCTCTCTAACTTTGGATGTTTGGTGACAGGAGGGAGGATGCAATGGATTGACAGAAGAAGAGGCGGGAGGAGGAGCAACCTGCCCCCGTCATGATGTCGAGTCGGAAGGGGACGACATCCCCCTCATCGAGCGCAGGGCGAGGAACGTGACGGGGGCGTCGGCCCCACAGGGAAGTCAGCCCTTCGGCCGGAGCGAGAGCGGCTAGGGACATCCATCGTGGCCGCGGCGCCTGTCGATCTAGAGGAGGCAGCCCCTTCGACTGACAAGGGTAAGGGGCCGGCCGTGGAAGGGACGGCTGGCAGCGAGCTTGAGCAGTCGGGTGAGGAGATCCGCCAGGAGGAGTTCCAGCACTGGCGTGCACTGGACCACCCCAGGAGGGCACAAAACCTGCTGAGGGGGGTAATGACCGATGTTGATTGGGAGGTGTCGATCTAGAGGAACCTAATCGACATTACTATGGAGACCTACCAGGACTTCATGAGGGTAAGGACTCTACCTTATTTCCTTGCTCCACTGTCTTTCCTCCTTTAAGTGTAACCCTAACTTGGTCGTGTGTTTGCAGCTCCTCCATGATATCTCCCTCATGGACGACGGCATCTGCTGTGTAGTGCACGCCACCAAGTCCTCCGCGAAGAGGGTCCAGGAGCTACAGGCGGCCCAAGAGGCCACGTTGGCATCCCTGAAATCCTCTGAGGAGAACCTGGTGGCAGCCCGGGCGGAGATAGAGTCGGCGAAGGTGGCTCTGAAGGAGGTCAAGGGCCGGCTAGCCGACCGCGAGGCCAGGCTAAAGAAAAGGAAGGCGAAAGTTGACTCCCTCGCCCGTCGGTTGGGTGAGGAAGAGAAGCGGTCGGCGGAGGCCGACCAAAGGGCCCAGGCCGAGCGGGCAGCGGTGGCACAGTTGGAGATCTGACTCAAGGAGTCCAAGGAACTGGCCGTGAAGCAGGTCCAGGAAGTCGTGGTGGCATACAAGGCCTCCAGCGGCTTCACTGAAGACGTGGAGGAGGCGGCGGCCGACTTCTACAGGGAGGGCTATGATGATGCCCTGAAAAAGATGGGCCTGCTCTTCCCGGAGCTGGACCTGTCTGGCGCCAAGCTGTGGGACCTGTCCGAGGGAGAGGAGACCGGAGCGGAGCCCCCAGCGGAAGGTGAAGCAGGAGCGGCTAGGGTCGAAGCTCCAGTGCCAGCCAACATGGAGGTGGTGACTCTTCCGGAGGATCCTCCAGTTGTAGCTGATGGGGCCGAGGTTGTGGCCCCTGACGCATCTCCCGTGGGCCGGACCTGAGGGTTTGTAATGGTCCGACCCACCTCTTTTGTAAAGACCATCTTTTGAAATGAAAGAGAAGCCCTGTTTTTGAAACTCCTCTAATGCGTACAAAACATTCTTTTTTTTTTCAAAAATTCTTCTAAGTACCCCCGATCGGCTTTATGGTATGGCAGGGTCATGAGCCCCCTAAAAATAGCCGACGGGCACGAGACGAGTGTCTTTCTCCCGGAATTTCTCTAAGTACCCCCGGTTGGCCCCATCCGGGCCAGGAGCCGGTAGGGTAGTTAAGAACAGTAACTCGATTTTGGCCGGATACCTGGGCGCTTTCTCCCGGTCCCCGTTCGCGAGGCGGCTCTCTCCGTGGCCCATCTTTCCTGCTGTCTGGCGGGGGTGTCTCAAGATGATTGCCGACCGTGGTCGGACTTTCAGTGGGCTGCCCTAGAGCCTCTGCCGACCGTGGTCTGATGACGACTTTCGGAGTGGGCTTCCCTAGAGCCTCTACCGACCGTGGTCTGACGACTTTCGGAGTGGGCTGCCCTAGAGCCTCTGCCGACCGTGGTCGGACTTTCGGAGTGGGCTTCCCTAGAGCCTCTACCGACCGTGATTAGACTTTCGGAGTGGGCTGTCATAGAGCCTCTGTCGACCGTGGTCGGACTTTCGGAGTGGGCTTCCCTAGAGCCTCTACCGACCGTGGTCGGACTCTCGGAGTGGGCTACCTAGAGCCTCTGCGACCGTGGTCGAACTTTCAGAGTGGGCTGCCCTAGAGCCTCTACCGACCGTGGTCGGACTTTCGGAGTGGGCTGCCCTAGAGCCTTTGCTGACCGTGGTCGGACTTTCGGAGTGGGATGTCCTAGAGCCTCTGCCGACCATGGTTGGACTTTCGGAATGGGCTACCCTAGAGCCTCTACCGACCATGGTCGGACTTTCGGAGTGGGCTGCCCTAGAGCCTCTACCGACCGTGGTCGGACTTTCGGAGTGGGCTAGAAGTAGTTGAAGAAGTTTGTAGACTTTATTGATAATACTTGCGAATATTGTCTACATTCCACGGGCGCGCTATCTGCCGCCCGTCCAAGTATGCGAGTCGGTAGGTTCCAGACCGAATTACTTCAATAACCCGATAGGGGCCTTCCCAATTGGGGGAGAGCTTCCCCCGTTCGGTCAACTTCGAAACCTCCGTCTTCTGCAAGACCAGATCTCCAACTTGGAAAGTGCGCATCTAGACTCGCAAATTGTAATATCTAGCCATCTTTTGATGGTAGGTCGCCATCTTCATGCTCGCCCGGAGTCAGGTTTCGTCCAGCAGATCTAGGTCAACCTTCCGTTGCTCCAAGTTGGCCGGCTTGGCGAACCGGACAGTCCGTAGGGATAATAGAGAGACCTCCACGGGGATGACCGCCTCACTTCTATAGGTCAGGTTGAACGGGATTTCCTTCATCACCGATCGGGCGGTCGTCCAATACGCCCAAAGCACTGAATGAAGCTCCTCTCCACCCAGAGTCCCTTGGCTTCATTCAGCCGGGTCTTCAACCCATGCAGAATCGTCCTGTTGGTGGCCTCAGCCTCTCCATTGGACTAAGGGTGAGCGACTAACATAAGCCGATGGGCGACGTGGTATTGTTGGCAGAAATCCTGGAACTGAGAGTTGTCAAACTGCCTTCCGTTGTCGGTGATAATCATCTTCGGGATGCCAAACTAGAAGATGATGCAATTCTGGACAAAGTTTTCTACCTTGGCATCGGTTATTTGTGTCAATGCTTCTGCTTCCACCTACTTAATGAAGTAGTCAATGGCCAAGAGGAGGAGCTTTTGCTGACCAGAGGCCGGGGGAAAAGGTCCCAGGATGTCCATGCCCCACTGTGCAAATGGCCAGGGCGCCGTGAGTGGGGTCAGCTGGCTGGCCGGCCTCCTTTGGATGCCAGAGAACCTTTGGCACGCATCGCATTTTCGCATAAAGTCCAAGGCATCCTTCTAGATTGTGGGCCAGTAATACCCCTGCTGGATGATTTTGTAAGCCAGGGACCTCTCTCTGAGGTGATCACCACAGATGCCTTCGTGCACCTCCTGAAGTACGTAGTCCACATCGGCCGGCCCCAAGCATTTCAGCAATGGTTGCGAAAATGAACGCTTATATAAAGGCCCCATCAAGGATGACATACCTGGAGGCCGTTGAGCGGACGTGCCTGGCCTCCGTCGTGTCATCCGGAAGGGTTCCTTGCACCAGGAATGTTCGGATTGGATCCATCCATAAGGCCTCTTGCTCAACCTGGTGGATCTCCGTCGGCTCTTCGGCGATGCTTGGACGCTGCAGATGTTCCACGAAGGTCCGGTCGGAGGTACCGACCGCGGTGGTAGCCAGCCATGACAAAGCATCTACCCAGGAGTTTTGTTGCCGGGGTATATGAAGAATCTCAAAGAATTTAAGTTATGACACCATGTCCCGTACCTTGTCCAAGTACTTGACCAAGGAAGGATCTCTTGTTTCAAACTCACCCTTCACCTGATTGACTACCAGCTGGGAGTCAGAAAAGGCACGGATCCTTCCAATGCCCAGTTCATTCACTATGTTCAACCCCGTAAGTAGAGCTTTATACTCCGCCTGATTGTTCGACACCTGGAATGCAAAATGTAGAGCATATTCCAAACATTGCCCATCGGGGTCAGCTAGGATTAAGCTTGCACTGCATCCCGAGAGGTTAGAAGCTCCATCTACGTGCAGGTCCAGGTAGGCTCGGCTTCTCCCACCGGATCAACCTCTCTTGCGGACTCAGCTACGAACGTCTCGACCATTGTCGGGGTCGGCTCTACCCCCCAAGTGCATTCCGCAATGAAATCAGCTATTACCTGGGCTTTTAATGACAACCATGGCTGGAAGGAGATGTCAAACTCGCCCAGCCTGATGGCCCATTTGGCGAGCCGTCCGGAGGTATCGGGGCTTCGGAGGATCACCCTGAGGGGTTGGTCCGTCAGCACGACGATGGGATGTGCTTGGAAGTAAGGTCGGAGGCGCTTCGCCGCTATAACCAACGAGTACACCAGCTTTTGCACCTTAAGATATCTGACCTCGGCATCATGGAGAACCTTGCTGATATAGTAAATGGGTCTCTGTTGGCCACCTTCCTCCACTCGCACAAGGATGGCGCTTATGGCTTCACTAGAAGCTGACAGGTACAAATATAGCACTTCCCCCTCCGTTGGTTTGGCCAGGAGTGGAGGGTTCCTCAAGAGTCCTTCAAGGCTTCAAAGGTCGACTGGCATTCATCAGTCCATTGGAAGCGGTCCGACCGGTGCAAGGTCTTGAAGAATGGGAGGGATCTCTCGACCGACCGGTAAGAAGCGGCTGAGAGAGGCGATGCATCCCATAAGCTCTTGTACCTGCTTTTTAGTGGTCGAAGGAGTCATGTCGATGATGGCCTTGATCTTTTCAGGGTTGACCTCGATACCTTTTTGAGTAACCAGGAAGCCAAGGAACTTCCCAGAGGTCACCCCGAGGATGCACTTGGCGGGGTTCAGCTTCATCCTGTGGCGCCTCAGCGCATCAAAGGACTCATGTAGGTCCCTAATGTGGTCGACCTTGTGGAGGCTTTTGACGATCATATCATCGAAGTACGCCTCCATGTTCCTCCCAAGCTGATCTTTAAAGACTCAGTTGATCAGCCTTTGGAAGGTGGCGCCCGCATTCTTCAGGCCGAAGTGCATCATCTTATAGCAATATAGGCCCCTGTCCATGACAAAGACCATCTTCTCCTCATCTTCGGGATGCATCCTGATCTGGTTATATCCAAAGAAAGCATCCATGAAGCTCAAGAGCTGGTGGCCGGCCGTAGCATCCACTAGTTGGTCAACTTTTGGCAAGGGGAAGCTGTCTTTGGGGCATGCCTTATTGAGGTCTGTATAATCCACATAGATCTTCCACTTCCCACTAACCTTTTTCACCATGATGACATTGGCCAGCCACTCCGGGTAGTGAGACTCCCTGATGAAGCCAGTGTCGAGAAGCTTCTTCACTTCCTCCTCAATAGCCCTCTGCCTTTCGGCAGCGAAGCTCCTCTTCTTTTGCCGGACGGGCCTATAAGTAGGATCCGCCCTGAGCTGATGGGTGATGATATCCACCAGGATGCCTGTCATGTCGGATGTCGACTAGGCGAAGACATCCGCACTGCTCCTCAAGAAGCCGACTAGCTCCTGCCTAGCTTTCTCGTCCAGGGTACTCCCTGTTTGGAGGATGCTCATAGGATCATCCTCCTTGAGGGGCACAAATACGATCTTCTCGATGAGCCGACTGTGGTCGTCGGCTTCATCTCTGGGATCCAGTTGCTCGAGCATGGGGCGCCCATCCAACTGCTTATCGTGAATAGCAAGGCATTGCCGGGCCATTCTACGGTCTCCCCTCATCTCCCCAACTCCATCACGGGTTGAAAACTTGGCCAACAGGTGGTAAGTAGATACAATAATCCGAAACTTATTGAGGGCCGGCCGTCCCAAAATTGCGTTGTACACCGAGGTCGTACGGATGATCACAAAATTGACGGAGAAGGTTCGCTGGTAAGGTTCCGTTCCGAGGGTCACGGGTAGGGCAATCTCCCCTTCAACCCCGATGGAATTCCCTCCGAAGCCAGTGAGCGGTGACACGACTCTCGAGTCTAGATCTGGACAAGTTCATCCAGGTGAACGCATCATACAGTAAAACCTCCGCACAACTTCCATTATCGATAAGGACATGCTTTATACATCATAATTGGTGATGACAGCCGACACAACCACAGGGTCATCACCCGGGAGAGGAGGCTCCGAGAGGTCCTCATCAAAACAACTAATTACATTGGATCCCCTTGGCCTCTTTACAATGTCCTGGTCCTCCTTCCGCCCCTAGTCAGATCGTCGATGCAGCATGCCAATGCCTCCATCAATTGGGCGCTGATTGTGGAGCTCAGCTTCCCCCGGGAGGTCTCTAACAGTTGAAGTCCCGGCTCGATCCCGGCGAGGTCGGACATACTTGTTCAAATATCCCCTGTGGATGAGATCCTCGATGGCGTCCTTCAGCTAGAGGCACTCCTCCGTGTCGTGCCCATGGTCCCTGTGGAACCGATAGTATTTGTTTTTATTTATGGAGGCAGGAGGTCCTCTCATCGGTTAATGTCTTTGGAAGAAGGTCTCGTTCTCAATCTCCATCAGGATCTTCTCCCGCGGTAGGGAGAGGGGCGCAAGTTGTTGAACCGCTTGAGGTAGTCCCTTGGCTTAGGTCTCTGGTGCCGGGTGGATCGGCCGTCATTGCCGGGAGGTCAAACTGTGGGGGCCTTATCGCCCCGCTTCTTCGGGGCCGGCCTCCCTTCAGCCTGGCGCTAGCTCGCCAATTGTTCTTCCGCTAAGGCATACTTGTGCACCTTGGCCAGCAGGTCGTGTAGCTTGTAGGGAGCTTCTTGTCTAGGGAAAACGTGAGCCTGGATGAGCGGAGCCCCTTCTTAAAGGCCGACATGGCCACCGCTTCATTCAAGTCAGGGATCTCCATAGCGGTCGAGTTGAAGCGGGCCATGTAGTCCGGAGGGTCTCTCCCTCCGTTTGTTGGATGAGAAAAAAGCAGTCGGTGTTCTTTGGAGTCCGGTTGCAGGTCCTGAAATGAGAAAGAAAAAGGGTCTCGAGCTGAGAAAAGAATGGATCGTACCTGGATGAATGGCAGAGAACCACATCCGCGCGGCCTTCTTCAGGATCATCGGGAAGGCGATGCAGTGGAGGGCGTCGGACATGCCCTGCACCATCATATGGACCTTGTAAGTGCCCAGGTGATCCAGGGGATTGGTGGTACCATCGTAGGGGTCCACCTGCGGGATCTTGAAATGGCGGGGGATAAACTCTTCCAGGATCTATGTAGAGAAAGGCGGGCGGGTGTCGTGCACCGGCCTTCTCCAAGCATTCTGCCACTCAACTATCTCGGCGATCGCTCCTCCATGCGCATGATCTTGCTGCCATAGTCGTGCGGGTCTGCAGCAGGGTGTCGGTCACCGAGAGGAGCAGAGTCGGTGAAAGAGGGGGAGGCCGACCTCGCCCTCTTTCCTTCAGCATGGGCCCTCAAAGATCCCTGGGGTTCTGGAATTGCGTGGGACAAGGGCGGAGGTGCCTCCGGTTGCTATCTGACGTCGATGATCGGCTGATGGTTGATGCAGGAAGCCACCGGCGGCTGCTGCTGATGGTCCGCCATCTCCTGGAAGTGCTGGACTGCCGAGGTAAGCATTTCAATGCGGTTTACCAGCATCTGGAATTGCTGCAGCCCTAGGGTGATGATGGGCTCGACGGTGGCGGCTGCATTGCTTTCTGTGCGGGGTGCGTTGGGCCCCTGGTGGGAGCGCCCTCCCCTCGTGGAAACACTCCGGGTTCTTCCTCTTGCCATAGCTGAATCTTTTCCGTCGATCTTCCCTCTTAAAGCAAGGAGCACAGCGGAGGTTCGAGGCCTCCTTCCTTTAGTGCCAATCTATTGCCTCGCTTCCTCCTGGATCGAGCTCGGTGGGTGCACGGGAGAACTCCCTGACCGGCCAATCTGTAAGAAGTCCCTAGGCACCGGAGGGGCTCCGACGAGGGACACTCTGATGCTTAAGTTAGAGAAGGGTTGGAGCAACAGAATGGAAAGAGAACTCATAATGGGGAAGAAGAACGTTACCCTTTCGCGGAGGTCCCCCGGGTGCCTTTTATAGGCACAGAGTGTTACCAAATTCTGTTGGGGAACAAGCGGGGAAAGCCCGAATATGCCCCCAGGAGAATAGGCGTGGCGGCGAGATCATGGACTGGCGGCATGGCAGGAGCGTCAGAGTAGTGGCCTGGCGACAGGAGTCGTGGCAATACACTGGAGTCCGTTACAACAGAATGTCAGAACTTGTTGGGGAGAAAAGGTCCCTGGAAACTTCGAGCGGCCCCTTCAGCGATTGGTCGGCTGGCCTCCCAGAAGCCGACTGGAGCATTTGGCAGGACCTCCAGAGGCCGACCGTGACAGTCAAAAGGGCCGACACGCGGACGGTGAGGTGCCCGCCAGCTCCCAAAGCTCCCGGGTCAGCACTTTGGGAAAGGGGGCTGCGGGGTCCCCTCCTAGAACCGGGGAGGCGGACTCCACGCAGGGATCAGCCGACTGGACACCCGGGGCCGGTCCGACCCGGGACTAACCGAATGGGTGCAAACCCTCAAAGTAAACCTAATAAAGTAAATTTAAAAAAATAGGACTTGGAGGCTGAGAAACCATCGTAAACTAGGGTTACTATTCAACGAGTAAGAAATTATTTGGGAAAAAGTATAGATTTTTTCAATGAAAATACGCTCTGAATCGGATCTGACGGGACTCTCAAGATCTTCACGGTTGGGTTTCAAGAATTCGATTACGGGCTCCGATCTTTCAAGCAATGCTAGTTTGGAGGCAAGAAAACTTGGCTTCGATTCTTGATCACCTGCACACTTAACAAAGAAAGAAACATGAATTAAAAGCAGCAATGGAAAGGAAAGAATGAAATAAAGGAGGGTTTAGAAATGGTGGATTTGGGTTTCTTGATGGCTAGATAAATAGGGCCTCACACCCCACGATGTTTCATAGAACAAAGGAAAGGCCTCACACCCCGTGATGCACATAGCAAAGGAATAAAATTTAACAGAATTTCATTGTATTGATGAATAAAATTGATGAATTACAAGCGGGGCTGGTGGGATATTTATGGACTCCCAACCAGTGATGTAAGGGACACAAACATTAGTCTTGTGCTCCTTTGGACTACAACTCCTAAAATCTTGCTCTTGGATGTCTTGGACTCTAGAGTCTGGATGATGTCTGCTGGTGAGGGACTCCTCAGTCTGGATTGAAGAAGACTCAAGAGTTTTGATGAAACTCTTGAGTTCAGGAGATTTAAGCAGCTTGCATCCTGATTGCTTGAAACTCTTGAAGTAGAAGACCATTGAACCTTCTCCCCTTAAGTGATTAAAACTCCTAGGACTCTTGATTGAAGTGGGCGACAAGAAGATGTGATTTTGGCATGGAAAATTGAGTGGGAGGGTGCCATCTTGGGGAGTCCTTCTGCTTTACTTATCTCAAAAGGAGGGCACCAATCTTATCTTCATTTGGCCGACCGAAAAAAATAAAACACATGGCATGTGGGATGTCTAAACAAAAGTGATATTGCATGTGTTCTTGTCCCAAAATGAAATGTCCAAATGGTGTTGTCCCAAAGACATATGTTGATGTCCAAATTCTTGAAAAAAATGGTGCCAAGAAGAGGTTGTGACATGGGCTAGCACATGGATTGTCTTGAGTCTTCAATTGGGTCAATTGGGTGCACATGGGATGCTGTCTTGGTACAGACACTAAAGGCTCCAGAATAAGACAGAGACTTCTTAACCCTCTGTGGATTAATTTGTAGTGTTTGAGTCCATTCATAATAAGGGCTTAGTCCATCTGAGTTGTCATTTTATTATTTGAGTCCTATACTAGTCAGCTCATGTTGAGCTAGTCTTCTTCCTGAGTCCTGTGCATGTCAGCCCAAGTATAAGAGAAGATCAAGCCAGTCCAAGTGAAGACCAACCCAACTGAAGACATGAAGACTAACCCAACTGAAGACATGAAGACTAACCCAACTAAAGACATGAAGACCATGGCCTAGTAGAAGAAATCAGAAAACCTAGAATCACATTGGAAGCCCGGGAGCCCAGGACCGCAGCCCAGTAGAAGAAATCAGAAAACCTAGAATCACATTGGAAGCCCGGGAGCCCAGGACTGCAGCCTGAAGTAGATTGGGCCAGCCAAGGCCTAAGAGATGAGCTAGGACACAAAGGCAAGTGAGAGGAGAGAAATATGAGGGATTTTTTTTATCTAAACCTATCATGTATTTGATGTGTATTTTATAATTATACCACAAGCTCATGGTGTGCAAAGTAGCACGTCCGACGAGTACAGGTTGATCGCACAAGGAAATAGGTTTTAAATTGTGTTCAAACCCTAGCTTAAGTAGCCTGACAAAAAATATGCCAAATTAATCAAATAAGAAGAAATATATATTTTAAAGATCTAAGACTTTTGAATCTACTATAGACCAATGATTTCGAAAACTTTTCTAAGGATCTTTTTTATAAAACCTTTCAACTTCCTCCTTTGTAATAACCAAGTATGGATTATGAAGAGATTTAATTCAACTATAACTCATCAAGATTTTACAAACAAAGAAAGAAATAAAAAATAAATTATAGAGCTATTTATCTTTCGTTCTTCTTGTACTGAATCAAGAAACTATGAAGGGATTGAAACCCAACTATAGCTCATCAAGTCTCTTGACAAGAAGCTTAAAAAGGGAAGATAAATTCTTAAAAATTAAAGTCTGAAAAGAAATCTCAAGAAGGGCTTCTACTCATGATCTAGCTTCATCGCCAATCCCAGAGAATACGCTTAGCCAGACATGATTAAAATAAAACTTTAAAAATTATCATTAAAAAAAATTAAAATTAATTAACTAATTGCCAAATTTAAATGCAAAAATAAAAACTACCCTAATTACAGGAATTTAAATGGCATAAAATAAATTGCAAGATTGTAAAAATAAAATTATTTTAGTTGCAGGTATGTAAATTGCATAAAATAAATTTAAGAAAATTAATCTACAATCCCAGAGGGTACGCTTAGCCAGACATGATTAAAATAAAATTTTAAAAATTATCATTAAACAAAATTAAAATTAATTAACTAATTGCCAAATTTAAATGCAAAAAAAAAAAAAAAAACTATCTTAATTACAGGAATTTAAACGGCATAAAATAAATTGCAGGATTGTAAAAATAAAATTATTTTAGTTGCAGGTATGTAAATTGCATAAAATAAATTTAAGAAAATTAATCTAATATACTGCTTTTAAAATAAGAATAATTTAAATTCAAATAAAAGTAATAAAAATTTTTATTGCATAGCAAGTAAACTAATAATAGAATGTTTAACTCCTAAGTCATTAATTTGGTTTGGAGTTAAAATAAAAATAAAATTAAAATTAAAATTTTATGGGAAGAAGGGATGGGAAGGAGAAAGGGAAAACAATGGGCTCGGGCTTCTGCTCCACGGCTCTGCTCTCACCCCTCGGAGGAAGAAAATAAGGCTCGGAAAAAAAAACTCCTACAGCCTCCCGCAGTCACTCGTATTCAAATAGAACTAATGCATGGGAAAACCGCGTCGGACTCTCCTCTCGATTGCTTCCGGGTCTTAATTCTCGTTCCCGTAGCCAACACCACCACTGCGGTGTTATCCCATATCCCCTCGCACAGTCCCGATGTTATCCATCAGCGATCTCTTCCTTTGGACATTGAATCTCCCATCGAATTTCAAACTCCTGCGATGTTATCCGAGACTGTAGTGAATCTCTTTCGATTTATTTTCCATTCGGACATCCAATCTCCCAACCTTCCGACAAGTTTCTGGATCAACATTAGGAGCAGCAGGCGGTTGTTTGGAAGCTCGAAGGAGACGTGCTTGATAAAGCCCAACAGTGGTGGGAAACTCGGATGGAGGACTGATCTTGAAGGAGGAGGCATCAACTTAATGGAGACCGGCTGGTGCAGGCGGTGATGGTGAATGGAGCAGCGAACGAAGGACGGGGTAGTGGCAAGCAACGAAGCGGAAGCAAGCTTGGGGAGAAAGTGAAGAGAGGGGCACGGTGGGGAAGATGATCACAGTAACTTTCCTTGAATTTTTCTGGCATGAAGAAGGCTTTCCGGCGTGTTCCCCTGCCACGAGGAGACTCCCGACAATGTGAGGAAGAATTCCGGCATTTTTCTTGGTGAGATCGGCTCTTCGTTTGGCCTGTGGTTCACAGCTCTGCTCCGTGGACCGGCTGCCATGGGGGATGGTGGACCGGCTGGCAACTTGTGGACCAATTGGCTGGTTCACTGTGAACCAGTGCTTTAAAATCAGTGCAAAGTCTTGCTAATTCCTTCAAAAATCATTTTCTGGCTCAATTGATGTCTGAATTGCATGCTGTTCATGCCGTTGGATCCCAAAAATTGTGCTCTTCATGTTGGTGGGGTTCAATCATTTGCATAAAAATATAAAATTTAATTAAATAAGGGTAATTTAATATATAACTTAATGCTTTAATATTTAATTTTTATGTATTTATCATTCCTCTCAACTTGAATCTTACTCGTCCTTAAGTAAAGATAAAAGATAATTCATGAATTTTTATTATAAATAATTGAGGAGCCTACCAAAAACTCTTAATATCATACACAAGTTTATTCGGACTTAAAAAGTTACTATCATATCCTTTTTATAACTAGAAGATTTTTCATTAGATAGCAAATAAAATGAATTATTGGGATATTAATAGCTTCAAGTAAATTAGTTTATTGAAAACTTCTCATTTTTCAAAGATAATTCTTGACCACTTCTATTATTATTTCCAAATCTTTTTCTTCCTTGGAGTGGTGAGATATTGTTTTAGTACAATTATGTTCCTCTTATTTACACTTTCTCTCTCTTTTTTTTATACAGACTATGCAATGTCTTAATCTCTTAAGCTTTCTATCTGATCCTTGTAACAATTTTTGATCAATGTCTCCCATATCAGTTGACCTTAGAGCACTAGGTGTATAACCCCCCTCAGGCTTTACTGGCTTGAGTCAAAAAGGCTACAGATCAAAACTGGCTATAAGGCAAGGTTTCTTCACATCTCCACTTTTTGACGTGAGACTCAACTGCTTACTTAGATGAAGAGCCCGGTTACTCGGTGAAATGATGTTCAGAACTTGCTTTTATTAACTCTTTTTTTTATATAATAATAAGGGAAGTTTTGCATTAAACAATACCCACACACATCTAAGAAGTAAATTGTTTTTCTTTGCAAATAGGAGGATTAGAATTATCCAGAAATTCGATTTCATTCTTACTTACCATTTTTACTTGAGTCTATTGATATTTAATCCCTCAATATTTCAAGAATTATTTAGATGTTCAATCAACTACTATTCAAAGTATGTGATTCACCCTAAGTCCAAGGTCAACAAATATAAGATATTAAGGTGAAGGTAGCTCCAAATACTTATTCATTCAGCTTATTACCCCCTCCCATAAATAAAAATGATTATAGATGTATTCATGATATGGTATAAAAGGAAACGAAGATACCTGAGGAATTTTCTTGAAATCTCCTCCCAATTTAGTCAATAGAGCTTTATTCAAGTCAATCTCTGCTAAACCTAACAATATTAAAATAAAATTTATTAGAAAGAAAGAAAGAAGTTGGGTTGCCTCCCAGAAGTGCTAAATTTAAAGTCTTCAGCCAGACTAAGTGGATCTTTTAGATTATGTCGGTTGATACATCCACTAAATTATCAGATATACCTAGCCACGGTGGATGATTGGATGAAGTCCAATCAGTAATGTCCCATATGATATCTTTATTATAGTAGGTACCCGGAGATGGCTTGGTTAATGGTTTATCCATTTCCAACAGTGTTTCAGTAGGAGGCTCCCACCTCTAGCCATTTTTATTATCTTTAAATATTTTCTCTAAATTCTCATCTTCATGGGTTGGCCAGATACTAGTCTCCTTAAGATCGACTTCTTCATCGCTAATGTCATAGGTTCATAAATTTCATCTTGAATTACACTAACATTAGCATGCCTAGTAGATTACTGTTCTAAATTAAATATGTTCAGATCAATAGTCATATTCCCAAATGACAGTTTCATAAGTCCATTCCGACAATTGATTTCAACATTAGCAGTAGCTAAGAATGGTCTTCCTAAAATAACAGGGATATGACCTTTAGAATTTAATAGCAGTTCAGTCTCCAAAATGATAAAATCAACTGAAAAAATGAAGTTTCCAACCTTAATCAAAACACCTTCTACCATTTCCTTAGGGATTCTGAAAGATTGGTCTACTAATTGTAAAGTAATCCCTGTTGGCTGAAGTTTCCCCAATCCCAATTGCTCATACACTGAATAGGGCAAAATGTTCACACTAGCTCCTAAATCAAGTAAAGCCTTCTCAATATGTGTTTCTCTTATGATACAAGAAATTGTTGGAGAACCTGGATTCTTATACTTTATAGGCATGTGACTCAATAGGTAGGAGCTCAGACTTGCTGCTAAGAAAGCTCTTTTTGGTACATTAATGGTTTTTTCTTGGTACAAATATCTTTTAAAAATTTGGCATAAGTCGGAACCTGCTGGATCATGTCTAGAAGAGGGATATTAACTTGAACTTGTTTAAACATCTCAAACATTTTATCTAAATGTTTCGATTATTTGTTAGACCTTAATCGATTTGGAAAAAGAGCTTTAGGAATTATGGGTACCTGATTCAGTGCACTATCAGTTTCAAGAGCTTGAGTTTGTAATGTAGGTTGTTCATTAGGTGGCTCAGCAGATTCAGTAGTTGAATCTTCTCTAATGTCAAACGCTCCTACTTGATTATCCACTTGTTTTCCTGATCTTAATGAATGAATAGCATTCACATGATCGACTTGATTTCCTTGTTGGGATCGTGGACCAGTTTGGTTCCTTGGATTGGGCTCAGGTTGGCTAGGTAGCCTACCTCGTTCTTTTTCAGCAATGGTAGATGCTAGTTGACCCACTTGCATTTCCAATCGGGCCATGGCATGGCTCATGGTTTGCATAAAATTATTCAATGTAGCACCGGTGTCAACATTAGATTTGGCTAAGGCTTCCAGGCTTTTTTCTAAAGCGCTAAGCTTCTTTTCATTAATATTAAAACCCGGTGGTGGTAGGTTGTTCATCATAGGATTAGGCCTTGGGTTTTGCTGATTGAAATGTAGACCGCCTACATTTGGGTTCTGTGACCATGAAAAATTTGGATGATTCCTCTATCCTGGGTTATAGGTGGGTGCATAGGGATTGTTCATTGGTCTCTGGAATGTAGCATTCACCTGTGCACATCCATTACCTATTTGATTCATCAGGAAGGGACATTCTTCAAAGACATGGTCAGATGCATTGCACCTATTTCACATGGTTGCAGACACTTGATTGATACTGGCTAGTCTCTGAAGTTCTAAGGCCTCTAACCTACGTGTCAGTGTTGCAATTTTGGTTCCCTAGTTGTTTCCCATTGTAAACTTTTCTCAACTAGGTCTTCTAAGAATTGCCAGGCTTCATTGGGTTCTTTATACATGAATTGGACTCTAGCATGGTTCTAGAATTATAATCTAAACCCTCATAAATAATTTGGCATAATCTCCAAGTTTCTATTCCATGGTGTGGACATTAGGTCAAAAGATTCTTAAAATGGTCAAAATATTTCCAGAATGACTCACCAGCTAATTGATAGAATTGGTTTATTTCATTTCTAATCTTAGTTGTCTTATGATGAGGAAAGTATTTTTGTAGGAACGTTCTAACAAAACTCTCCCAGGTCGTGATAGATTGATTTGGGAGACTATAAAGCCATTTTTTAGCATTATCCTTAACGGCAAAGTTGATTAGTCTCAGCTTGATTTCGTCCTCAATCAATTGTTGCAATCTCATTGTTGCACAAACCTCTCCAAATTTCCTAATGAATAAATATGCATCCTGCTGCCCAGGTGGCTTTTCCCAAGAGGGGGGTGAATTGGGAATTACAAAATTTTTGCAAGTATGTGCACAAGTAATTCCTTTTAGTGGTTAGGTGCTGTGTTAATCAGAGAATGAATACATAAGCTAAAAAGTAAATCAAATACAACACAAACAAAGCAGGTTTATAGCGGTTCGGAGCAACCCAGCTCCTACGTCCACTACCCAAGTTCACCACTCGGGATTTTCACTATATCCCCCAAACCTGAATACAGTTGGATTGTTTTACAGGCTCACAATCCCAACAACTACACTTTGATTTTTGAAATAGGGCTCACCAAAGAAACCCACTCTAGGTTTTCATTGGCTCACCTAGAATCTCTACACTTTGGTTTTTTAAATAGGCTCACCAAAGAAACCTCTACACTCTGGTTTTTAAAGGCTCACCAAAGAAACCTGTTTGGTTTTTACAACCGGGCTCGCCAATAACCCAGATATTCTAAAAGATAGAATAAACAAGCAACAATAAAGACAAACTCTGTTGTTTGGGTGGTTGCCAATGCAGCTCGAGTGAAGATCCACTGAATGCTCTTCAATGCACTTCAATGGCTTCCTTGCTTTCCTCAAAAGATGCTTCAAGCTTCTAGTAAGAGTTGTTGCAGGCTTGAAAGCAGACTTTAAAGCTCTAGTGCTCTCTCTTCACTTCAATAAGTGTTCAACAAATGCTCAATAATTCATTAGTCTCTTCAAAGATGTTCTCATATATTATTTATAGAGACTTCAACTGCCTTCCCTTGATTTTGAACGTTGTAGACCGTTGGGAGCTGACAGGTTACCATTGGAGCACTTTTGGAATTCAAAAACTGAGAACTGGAACTAGCCGTTGGAGGTGACCCCGTCATTCCAATCGGCTCGGACAAACTTCGAGTCGGCTCGGACCAAGTTCAGGTCGACTGGGCTAAGTGCCAGTCTGCTAGCTTCCATAGTTGAGAAAATACCTTACTCTGGACGAGTCGGCTGGGCTGAATCCCAGCCGGCTGGAATCTCAGAGGCTCTCAGACCATTCTCAACCGAGTTCTGGATGAGTTGGCTGGGCTGAATTCCAGTCTGCTCGGATTCTTGAGAATCTTAAAATGTTCTCAACCATGTTCTGGATGAGTCGACTGGGCCTTGGTGCCAGTCGGCTGGATCTGTGTGCCAGAGAACTTCTTTCCTGTGCCAGTGCCAGAGTCGGCTGGGTCCTCCATCCAGTCGGCTCGAAAGTGGTTCTTCAGCCAGATCAACTTCAAACTTCCAGAACACTTGTCCTAAGCTTTGAAGTCTTCTTCAAGGACTTCTTACAATAAATTCAAGAAAAATTGAAGCTTGAAAGACTACTAAAGTAACCCTTAAACTTGATTTTAATAGAAAATTTTTTGTAGGGTTCTTCTTTACAAGATTCTAAATACTTTACAACTCAACACAAAACATTAAAGATTATAGGATTTATAAAGTATGTCAATGTAGTTGTCCTACAAAAACTTGTCAATCATTTGAAGAGTTGTTAGATAACCAAATGTATGCTCCAATGTTTTATTATCATCAAAATCACTTTAGGAGTCAACAATTTCCCTCTTTTTGATGATGACAAAACACTGGGCATAAATAGAATCTAATCTATTCACAAGTATGTAAGCATTTACATTTGTTTGACAATTCATAAAATCAACTGTAATCTCAAATGTATATCAGTATATGCTATACAGATATGCACAAGGTCAAATTCATAAACTGCAAATATCAGAGAATGATTGCTTGTATGTATCAAGCAGCATTAAGTATCGACTGATAAATATAATAAGTAGAGAGCATCATAGTAATCATTGAAGCATGTAAATTAAACATATATATCTCTTCCTTTTTATAAAATTTCTAGACAATATGAATTTTCTCTAAGTTTCTCCCCCTTTAACATTCATTTGAATATTTTAACAGAATAATATGCAAGAGATCATTCAGAAATGCCTTAAAAAACTTTCCCTGTCTACTTTACTTTAGTAGTTTTATTACAATTCATTAAGCTTTTCCTTTCATGCACTCTATGATTCTCCTCCTTTTTGTCATCAATTCAAAAAGGTTAAACAGATAAGCTCAGAATTTTAAATAGATTGAGAAAGTTTTAAGATTTGTTTGAGATAATTTCACTTTCTCAACTTAGAGAGAGAATTCTTATTAAAAACAAAAGAGTGTAAACAAGATAACACATATACACACATTACACAATGATCAAAAAGATGTTCATTTCATTTCTATCAAAAAGGTGTTCAGTACATCAATCATTACAAAAGTTTCAAAAAGCATTCAAAAAGTACTGAAACTACAAAATGTCTGCTCAGAGTCATCTCTGGGAATATTGGCACCTTGCCAAGAAGTGGGTCTAGGTGATCGACTAGATGAAGCATGAGAAGGAGGAGCCCTAGGGTGATGAGAGGTACTATGAGCCCTAGTGGAAATGGGAGGTGGATCATACAATGGTCTGGTCCTAGCTATGACCTCCAGTGATCTGACAGTGCCACGGATAGACACCATCTCCATCCAAATTGCTCCCAGCTATTGCTCCAAGTCCTTGAGGCAAACTGGCACTTTGTTTACTACCTCCTTCATCTCACCAATTTCTTTCTGCATAGATATGAGCTCCGAGGCTTGGACATTGGCGAAAGCTTCAGCTGATCCTCGAAGTCTACCAAGCTCTGACCTGATGATCCCAATACCTCTAGTGTAATCATCAGCCATACTTCTTGTATTAACAATAGTTCCCACTTTGCCTCTAAGTTCCTTCAATTCAGTTTGATATTCATTTAGTGTAGTGTTCACAGACTTTAAAATTGCTTCAGAACTTGAAGAGATATAATTCAGAATTGGTTGAAGTTCTATCTGAGGAGTTGATCTTGAAGCTTCCATAGCTTCAACCTTTCCTTGTAGACTTGACACATGCTCTTCCAGTCTGTCCAATCTACTGTCCACTGACTATTTCAAATCACTAAATAAAGAAGTTATTGTACCTGTCAGTGAATCTGTCAAGCTTCTCATGTGTTCTTCAATCTGAACATGAAGGATAGGAGGTTGTGGTGCTGCAGTAGGATAGTCAGGTAAAGGAACATTAGCTGCAGGCAAGTCAAACTCTGGTGTAGGCAAATCAAACTCCGCTGCAAGCATATCAAACATAGGAGAAGGTGCTCTAGTCTCCTCAGTGGCAGCAGGCTCGGATATAAGTGACTCATGCTCAGGTACTGGTGTAGAAGAAGTTCCAGCTGCTTCTATTCCTCTTCTTCTTCTTCACTACTACTTGAGCTGCCTATACCTTTTTCATTTGTGCCTTTCTTTCTCCATACTCCTTCCACATGGAAGTATCCCATTCTTTCTAGAGTTTTGGATGTGTAAACATCTATGTGATGCAATTCTAATCCATCCATACCATCCAAACTGACTCTATTAGATTTAAACAAGAGGGTAAGCATCATTCCATATGGTAGACATGATTTAGCCTTTCGAATAGTTTCTTTCATTTGCATGATTATAATGTATGGAAGATTGATAGGATTTCTCTCTAAGATGTGCTCCATGAGGCATAAATCTCTTTCACTTACCCAATCGAATCTACCAGTTCTTTGCAAGAAAATTCTACAAATAAAATTATGAAGCAATCTCATTTTCAGTGACAAGGTGTTAGCAAAAACTGTACCAATACCTCCAACATCTTCTTTGTTCAGTATAGTCCTCAGAGTCTTCTCTCTATTGTCAGTTACTAAAAACTTTACTCCCTCTGAAGGTAAGTCCAATATCCCTTGTAGAAATTTCTCATTGACTATTATCCTCTTTCCTTTAACAGTGGACTCCACATGATTAGTTCCCAACCTTAAGTTTTCATAAAAACTTCTAACCAAAGTGGGATAGGTCTTTTCATTCAAAGAATAAAATTTTCTCCACCCTTGATCTTCGATTAAATCTCCTATTTTTAACTCAATGCCTTTAAATAAACTCAAAATTAACACAGTGGTCGGAGGTTACCGGACGCGTAGACATTGAAGGCACATGGCTAGGAGCGATAGGAGCATCTCTTGTGGCATCCTCTGCAAATTCTTCATTGTGGACGGTGCTAATTGGCTCTTCTTGCCTTTTCTTGGACGTTCTTTCCTTTTCAACAGTTGGAGCAACCCTAACGGAGCGTTTACCTGTTGCACGCTTGGGTGCCATTGCTAGGAAAGATGGAAAATTGGAAGATTGGAGTCCTTGGAGGGGAGAAGTCTTTGGAGCAGGTTTTGGAGATGAATGACTCATTAGAAAAGACAACAAAAAGGTAAAACGGTTCGGTGAAGGGTTTATAACCCAAGGCAAAATACATCGACGCGAAATTCCAGTCGACTCGAGTAGCCCTAAAATGGCTCGAGTCAGCTCGGCCAGAACTCTCCTAAAACCATCAGAAGATCTAGTCGACTCGAAACTGCTCGAGCTGGCTAGGCCAGAACAAGTTCAAAACTCTCAGAAAATCCAGTCGACTCGAATTAAGATCCAGTCGACTCGAATAGAGAAAATAGAGTTTTGAAGATTTTGAACAAAAACCAGAAGGATTTTGAAGAGAATTTCAATAGAAATTAAGGCTCAATAAAATAGAATAAATTGAGGAGGTTCTCTAGATAATATTTCCTTAAACTTGAAGGAATTAGGTTAGAGAAACTAAAAAGGATCGCAAAGTCCTAATTCACTCATAATTTGCTCAAATCTATCTTGATTGAGTGGCTTAGTAAATATGTCAGCTAATTGATCTTCAACAGGTACAAAGTCAAGCACAATATTATCATTAGAAATATGATCTCTAATAAAATGATGTCTAATTTCAATATGCTTGGTTCTAGAGTGTTGAATTAGATTTTTTGTCAAATTGATAGCACTTGTGTTATCATATTTAATTAGAATTTTAGATTGTGATACACCATAGTCTTCTAGTTGTTGTTTAATCCATAACACTTGAGCACAATAACTACCAGCAGCCATGTACTCAGTCTCAGTTGTGGACAAGGCTACGGTGTTTTGCTTCTTACAGTGCCATGAAATTAAATTCAACCCTAGAAATTGGCATGTACCACTAGTGCTTTTTCTATCTATTTTACAATCAGCATAATCAGCATCAGAGAATCCAATCAAATTCAGAGTAGAATGTTTAGAGTACCAAATTCCTAAATTACTTGTTCCTTTCAAATATTTAATTATTCTTTTAACAGCAAGCATATGTGTTCCTTTTGAAGATGACTGAAATCTAGAACATACACATACACTATATAATATGTCAGGTCTAGTTGCAGTCAAATACAATAAGGATCCGATCATACCTCTATATAGCTTTTGGTCAACATTGGATCCATTCTCATCTTTGTCTAATCTACAAGCTGGGCTCAGGTGTGTGCTCATTGATTTGCTACTCTCCATACCAAACTTTTTGATGATTTTCTTGATGTATTTGGCTTGGTTGATGAAGATGCCTTCCTTTGTTTGTTTTACTTGAAGTCCAAGGAAATAGTTCAGCTCGCCCATTAAGCTCATTTCAAATTCTCCCTGTATAAGCTTAGCAAATCTTTATATAGAGATTCGTTAGTTGCACCAAAAATGATGTCATCTACATATATTTGTAGAACTAAGATATCATTATTTTTCTTTTTGATAAATAGAGTTTTGTCTACATTATCTCTTGAAAAATCATTTTCAATTAAGAAAGTGCTAAGTCTATTATACCAGGCTCTAGGTGCTTGTTTCAAACCATACAATGCTTTGTTTAATTACATGGTTCGGAAAAGTGTGATTTTCAAAACCTGGTGGTGGTTGTTCAACAAAAACTTGTTCAAGAAATGCACTTTTTACATCCATTTGAAAGAGTTTAAAGTTTATGTAGCAAGCAAATGCAAGTAGTAATCGAATGGCTTCTAGTCTTGCTATGGGTGCATAAGTTTCATCAAAATCAATACCTTCTTCTTGGTTATATTTCTTAGCCACTAATCTAGCTTTGTTCCTTATAATGTTTCCTTGCTCATCTAATTTATTCCTATAGGCCCATTTAGTTCCTATTATTGGATGGTCAGTAGGTCTATCTACAAGTGTCCATACCTTATTTCTTTCAAACTGGTTTAATTCTTCATGCATTGCCATCATCCAGTTTGGGTCAGTCTTAGCCACTTCTAAGCTATGGGGTTCTATTTGTGATACAAAGGCTAGGTAATCATGTGCATCCTTATGTGCAGCCCTAGTCCTAACACCATGTGAAGGATCTCCTATTATTAATTCTTTAGGATGAGATGTAACATACCTCCAGTCCCTTGGTAGATCAGTGTGATCCTTACTTACCGTTTCTTCTCCATCTTGAGTATCTTTGTCTTGAATACTTAAGTCATCCATTCATTTTTGCAATGTACCTGCATCATTATCTATGCACTCTTCTTGTCTAGAAGGTGTAGGGTTAGTTTCAATAAATACAACATTAATTGACTCTTCAACAGTAAGAGTCCTTTTATTAAAAACCCTATATGCTTTGTTATGTAAATAATAACCTAGGAAAATTGCATCATCAGCTTTAGAATCAAATTTTCCTAAATTATTTTTTCCATTGTTATGCACAAAGAAAGCATTTACATCTAAACATATGAAAATAACTAATATTTGTTTTTTGTCATTCCAAAGCTCATAGGGGGTTTTCTTTAAAATAGGACGGATCAAAACATGATTTAAAATATAACATGCAGTGTTCACTGCTTCTGCCCTAAAGTACTTTGGAAGATTGCCTTCACACAACATTGTGCAAGCCATTTCTTCCAATGTCCTATTTTTCCTCTATACAACACCATTTTGTTGAGGTGTTCTAGGAGCGGAGAAGTTATGATCAATGCCAAATTCAGTACAATAATCTTCAAAAATTGATTTTCAAACTCAGTTCCATGATCACTTCTAATTGAAATCAAAGATAATTTCTTTTGGTTTGAAACCTTTTTATGAAATTTTCTGAAAATATGAAAAGTTGCATCTTTCGAAGCAATGAACAAAACTCAAGTAAATCTTGAAAAATCATCTACTATCACAAGAGCATATTTCATTCCTCCCAGGCTTGTAGTCCTAGTAGGTCCGAAAAGATCCATGTGAAGTAGTTCAAGAGGTCTTGTTGTAGAAAATATTCTTTGATTTAAAACTCCCCCTAGTTTGTTTATCTATTTGGCATGCATCGCAAACATGATTTAAATCAACTTCAAACTTAGGCATGCCTCTAACAAGATCTTTAGAAATTAATTTGGCAATTGTATGCATGCTAGCATGACCTAATCGTCTATGCCATAGTAAGCCTGACTCTTTGGTCTTAGCATTCATTGCAACTAGATAGGGCTACTACTAGACATGGCAAGATCATTAAGATCTACAACATAGATATTCCCGAGTCTATGTCCAATAAATTTATTGCTAGAATCTAAAGAGTTAGTTACTATATACATAGAAGACTCAAAGACAACCTTAAAGCCTTTATCACACAATTGACTTATACTTAAGAGATTATACTTCAATTTGTCTACTAGCAAAACATTTTCAATAAAAGTGAAGGGAGTTATTTTGATCTTACCAATACCGATTATTCTCCCTTTGCCATTATCTCCAAAGATGACCATACCTCCTTCTTTCATTTCAAGGGTGATGAATTGGACCTTGTCACCCGTCATATGTCTTAAGCAGCCACTGTCCAAGTACCAGTTTTTCTTCAATCTTTGGGCTGCAAGACATTCCTGCAAAATAGTTAATGAATTCTTTTAGGTACCCAAGCTATCTTGGGTCCTTGCAGGTCAACAGAGGAGGTTCCTTTGGGAACCCAAATCTTTCTTATTTTCTTAAGGACATTTCTAAAATTATTGCATTCAAAAACTTTATGTCCTATTCTTTTACAAGTATAGCAAACAACTTTAGAATATTTGATAAAACCAGAATTTGAAGTTCTGAAAGTTGATGCACTTGATGCAGATTTTGAAGTTTTCGAAATGTATGCATTTTTGCTCAAATTCTTAGGAACATATGATAAAGACTTTGAAGTATAAACAATTTTTGGTATGGCTGAAACTTTTTGAGATAAGGCATTTTGAACAGGTGTTTTGGATTTCACAAAAGTAGTTGCTGAAATTTCATTCATAAAAGAAGTGTTGAAACCAATTCCATCTTTATTTCCTAAAATTCGTTGTTCTTTTAAAATTAGCTCAAGCTTATTTGAAGATAAAGTGAGTTTTTCAACTAAAGGCTTGAGTTTTGTAACCTTCTTTTTCAATTCATTATTTTCATCAAGTAAATCATTATTCTTCTTTTCATATGAAAGATTTTCATTTTTTAACTTTTCAAATTTTTTAGAAAAGTCATGCAATTCTTTTTGTAATAAAATGTTCTTTTCTGAAATTTCATCCTTTTGTTTGAGTAAAGAATCATTCATATTTTTCAATGATTTTATCTTTACTCCAGCTTTCTTAAATTCAGAAAGTAAGTCATGAAAAGCAGAATTTAATTCATCGAAAGTAAATTAAGTGTAATTGTTAGGGATGTTACCTCATCTTCGAGATCCATTAAGCATAAATTTGCGGTCTTGGTGGTCTCTT
The DNA here is from genome assembly GCA_021397845.1 of Areca catechu. Classification (NCBI taxonomy): domain Eukaryota; kingdom Viridiplantae; phylum Streptophyta; class Magnoliopsida; order Arecales; family Arecaceae; genus Areca; species Areca catechu. Next base: position 122,618,071 of record CM038043.1, read on the forward strand.
CTTCTTCAGATGATGATGAGTTTTCACTGTCGGACCATGTGGCAACCATGGCTTTCTTTTTCTTCTTTTGTCCGAAGGATTTCTTCAATAGTGGACAGTTCGGACGTATGTGCCCTGGCTTCTTGCATTCGTAGCACACGGGGACTACCTCTTTATCTTTCTCTTTGTCCTTTTCCTTTTCCTTTCCATAATCCTTCCTATGAAATTTTCGGTTATACCTTCCTTTCTTTCTTTCCATAAATTTTCTGAATCTCCTCACAACCATAGCGATGTCATCGTCTTCTAGGTCGTCATTGGAGGAGGTGCTTTCTTCTTCAGATTCTTCATCATCCCTCTTTGAATCGAAAGCAGCTTTGAAGGCTAATAGTCTTCTTTATCTTCTGCTCATCTTCCATTCTGTGTTGCATTGTCAGCTCATGGGTGATGAGTGATCCCAGCAATTCATCCAGCATCAATGTGTTGAGATCTTTGGTTTCCTGGATTGTAGTTACTTTGAGATCCCATATGTCGGGCAAAGAACGAAGGATCTTCTGAACTAGATCTGCATTAGAGTATACCCTGCCAAGACTCTTTAAACCGTTAATAATATCTATAAATCTAGAGAACATGGCAGAAATTATTTCAGAAAGTTCCATTTTGAACAATTCATAATTTTGAACTAATATAATTTATCTTTGAGGTTTTTACTTGGGAAGTTCCCTCATGGGTCACTTCGAGTTTATCCCAGATTTTCTTTGCTGAAGAGCAAGTGGAAATTCGGTTGAACTCATTTGCATCCAAAGCACAATATAATAAATTCATTGCCTTGGCGTTCAATTCCCCCATCTTCATGTCATGATCATCCCAGTCCTCTTCAGGCTTAGGGATGTCCACTCCATCAACTTTAATTGTGGGAATGTGTGGCCCTTTCAAGATGACCTTCCATAATTGAAAATCTACAGCTTGTATGTAAATTTTCATTCGTGCTTTCCAATATGAATAATTAGTACCACCCTGAATAGTGGAGGTCTATTTGTTGATTGGCCTTCGGCCAAGGATGTACTCATGGGATGAGCCATCAATGTTAACTCAAGTAATCAGAGACACTGCTCTGATACCAGCTGTTGCCTAGGTGGCTTTTCCCAAGAGGGGGGTGAATTGGGAATTACAAAATTTTTGCAAGTATGTGCACGAGTAATTCCTTTTAGTGGTTAGGTCTATGTCAATCAGAGAATGAAAGCAGAAGCTAAAAAGTAAATCAAACACAATACAAACAAAGCAGGTTTATAGTGGTTTAGAGCAACCCAGCTCATACTTCCACTATCCAAGTTCACCACTCAGGATTTCCACTATATCCCCCAAACCGGAATACAGTTGGATTATTTTACAGGCTCACAATCCCAACCTCTATGTTGCCCAGAAATGGAGCCCAAGAGGGGGGGTGAATTAGGTCTTTAAAAAATAAAACAATAATGTGAAGGTCCTGTGATATTTGTGAGTAATAAATTCAATGCACAAGATTGATGCAGCGAAAAATAATAAGTGAATAGCAATAACCAAAGAGAAAGAAAGAAAGAGGGCAATCACACACAAACACAAGGTTTATAGTAGTTCGGTGCAAACCTAGCACCTATATCCACTCCCCAAGCCACCCTTGGGAATTTCACTATAATCCAAACAAGATTACAACTGACTTGTTTTTCACAAGGCTCACAAGTCAAAACCTAAGTTGGTTTTGTCACCTAGGCTCACCAACAAACCTTAACACTTATTTTGTCTTCAGGCTCACAAGTTAACCCTAATTGGTTTTATCCCTTTGGCTCACCAACAAACCACAACAACCTTCTTTCAAGACACCCTTGAAAGCAAGATCAAATCACAAGATAAAAACAGATATACAACTTTAAAACTAAGATAAACTCTCTTCAAGAGTAGAATGGAATCTTTGAAGCTCAAGTTGATGCTTTGTCTTGACTCTTTCTTAGAATATCTTTAAAATGCCTCTTTTGGAATGATGTAAGGATGAGCTTGTAGGCTTTTTCAGGGAATCAAACTATAAAAGGCTTTTGATGTGGAGTACTTGAGAGAATATACTTTTTGGCTTTTGAATGGACTTCAATACACTTCAATGCATTTAGAATGAGGTTGGTGGAGGTTAAATACACCAAGAAACTTTCAAAAAATAGTTTTTGACCGTTGGAGCCTCGGATCTAGCAGTTTGGAGCTTGAAAAGCAAGTTCTGCAAGTCAGAAAAATAGATCCGTTAGAGCTATCAAGCTTCAAGTGTTGACACTTGGCTGTCAGGTATTGACACTTGGCTGTCAGGTGTCGATACTTGATTTCTATGTGTCGACACTTGAACTTTCAAGTGTCAACACTTGATGCACAGGTATCGACACTTGACATAAAAATCCTCAAATGACAAAGTTCTATATTTTCAAAAATCTCAAGCCTTGAGTCAACACTTGGAAACCTAAGTGCGACACTTGGTGTCAACACTTGAGTTATGGGTGTCGACACTTGGTGTGCCAAGGATTCTTGTTCATGCCAAATGCTAAAGTATCAACACTTGGCTTCCCAGGTGTCAACACTTGAGACTGAAAATCTCAGATTCAAGTGCAAATTAGCCCAAAAACATAAATATAAATTTTGAAACTTAAATGAATTGTAAACAAATAATAATTAAACATGTAGATGCCCTTTTTTCATGAAGAGGATGTCCAGATTTGCGAAAAATGCTTCGTGCCACGGCGTGCCATGATACATAAATTTTTGAGATTTTGAGGTGCTTTCTTCCTGAAAACTCATAACTTGAAATACACATTAGTATACAATATGCACTAAATATTTTGTTACTCATCAAAATTACTGGGTGGAGCCAAACACTCTACACTTTGGTTTTTGAAACAGGGCTCACCAAAGAAACCCACTCTAGGTTTTCACAGGCTCACCTAGAACCTCTACACTTTGGTTTTTTTAAATAGGCTCACCAAAGAAACCTTTACACTTGGGTTTTTTAAATAGGCTCACCAAAGAAACCTCTAAACTCTGGTTTTTAAAGGCTCACCAAAGAAACCTGTTTGGTTTTTACAACCGGGCTCACCAATAACCTAGATATTCTAAAAGATAGAATAAACAAGCAACAATAAAGACAAACTCTGTTGTTTGGGTGGTTACCAATGCAGCTCGAGTGAAGATCCACTGAATGCTCTTCAATGCACTTCAATGGTTTCCTTGCTTTCCTTAAAAGATGCTTCAAGCTTTTGGTAAGACTTGTTGCAGGCTTGAAAGTAGACATTAAGCTCTAGTACTCTCTCTTCACTTCAATAAGTGTTCAATAAATGCTCAATAATTTATTAGTCTCTTCAAAGATGTTTTCATACCTTATTTATAGAGACTTCAACTGCCTTCCCTTGATTTTGAATGTTGTAGACCGTTGGGAGGTGACAGGTTACCGTTGGAGCACTTTTGGAATTTAAAAATTGAGAACTGGAACTAGCCGTTGGAGGTGACCCCGTCATTCCAGTCGGCTCGGACAAACTTCGAGTCAGCTCGGACCAAGTTCGGGTCGACTGGGCTGACTGCCAGTCGCCTAGCTTCCATAGTTGAGAAAATACCTTACTATAGATGAGTCAGTTGGGTTGAATCCCAGTCGGCTGGAATCTCAGAGGCTCTCAGACCATTCTCAACTGAGTTCTGGACGAGTCGGCTGGGCTGAATTCCAGTCTGCTCGGATTCCTGAGAATCTTAGAACATTCTCAACCATGTTCTGGACGAGTCGACTGGGCCTTGGTGCCAGTCGACTGGATCTGTGTGCCAGAGAACTTCTTTCCTGTGCCAGTGCCAGAGTCGACTGGGTCTTCCATCCAGTCGGCTCGAAAGTGGTTCTTTAGCCAGATCAACTTCAAACTTCTAGAACACTTGTCCCAAGCTTTGAAGTCTTCTTTAAGGACTTCTTATGATAAATTCAAGAAAAATTGAAGCTTAAAAGACAAGAAGTAACCCTTAAACTTGATTTTAATAGGAAATTTTTTGTAGGGTTCTTCTTTACAAGATTCTAAATACTTTACAACTCAACACAAAACATTAAAGATTGTAGGATTTAGAAAGTATGTCAATGTAGTTGTCCTATAAAAACTTGTCAATCATTTGAAGAGTTGTTAGATAACCAAATGTATGCTCCAATGTTTTGTTATCATCAAAATCACTTTAGGGGTCAACACATCCTCTATTCCAGTGAATTTTGGAAGCATATTAATGATCTGAGGCTTAATTTAAAAGTTGTTTGCAGTGGGTTGTGGCAACATTACACACAGGATGGTTGGACGGAACCAACTGGATAACATAAATCCTTAAGGGTTTGGGGTTGATTCACAATATCCATTATTGGATCTAAAACAGGAATTGGATCATTTCTATTTTTATATATTTTTTTTATCAAACAAGTTTCACACAAATTAATTCTATCATAAGGTAACCTAAATCTAGACAGCTTCTAATTGTTCCAAGTTAACCTTTGGGCACTCCAAGTTCAACCAATGCACCAAATTGGCCAGGTAAGTATAAGGTTGGTGAAGGTCCCCTGTTGCTTGCCTTAGACACCAATTAAAAATTGGCCAGGTAAGCAGAACCAGAGTACTTTCCTTCAGGACTTAATCCCTGAACCACTTTCCTAGACACCAATTTAGTGATTGAATCTAGGTCTCCTTGTCCTGTTGAGCACGGATGTCCCTAGAGTCAACGTCTAATTAATTTTATTTAGAGGCTTGGGTTAATGCAAATGAAGGAGTCTGATTTGTGGGCTAAGGAAGGGTAATGAAATCCCTACCTTATCTTATTTAGGGTTTGTGCCCTTAAAATGATTTAAATATGCTATGCACAATGAAAGGGAAACCAAACAAATTTAAATTAAAAACTAAACTAAGATAAGCTAAGATAGACTAAGATAAGATAAGATGAGATAAAATAAGATGCTGAAAGAAAAATAATAATTTAAACTTACCTAGTTTCCAGCACTCACCAACTTTAAAAATAAAATAGATTAAACTAAAGTTAAAGCAAGAATTTAAAACATAATTAAAAATAAACCAGATCACCGGTAATGGTGCCAAAAACTTGATGTGTATTTTCTAATTATACCACAAGCGCACGGTGTGCAGAGTAGCATGTCCGGTGAGTACGGGTCGATCCCATGAGGAAATGGGTTTTAAACTGTGTTCAAACCCTAGCTTAGGTAGCCTGACAAAAAATATGCCAAATTAATCAAATAAGAAGAAATATATAATTTAAATATCTAGGGCTTTTGAATCCACTAAACCAATGATTTCAAAATCTTTTCTAAGGATCTCTTTTATAAAACCTTTCAATTTTCTCCTTTGTAATAACCAAGCATAGATTATGAAGAGATTTAACTCAACTATAACCCATCAAGATTTTACAAACAAAGAAAGAAATAAAAAATAAATTATCGAGCTATCTATCTTTCATTCTTCTTGTATTGAATCAAGCATGAACTATAAATGGATTGAAACCCAACTATAGCTCATCAAGTCTCTTGACAAGAAGTTTAAAAAGAGAAGATAAACTCTTAAAAATTAAAGTCCGAAAAGAAATTCCAAGAAGGGCTTCTATCTAATCATGGTCTAGCTTCATCGCCAATCCCAGAAGGTACACTTAGCCAGACATGATTAAAATAAAACTTTAAAAATTATTATTAAAAAAAAATTAAAATCAATTAGCTACTTGCTGAAATTTAAATGCAAAAATAAAAACTACCATAATTGTAGGAATTTAAACGGCATAAAATAAATTACAGGATTGTAAAAATAAAATTATTTTAATTATAGGTATGTAAATTGCATAAAATAAATTTAAGAAAATTAATCTAATCTACTGCTTTAAAAATAAGAATAATTCAAATTTAAATAAAAGTAATAAAATTTTTTGTTGCATAGCAAGTAAATTAATAACAAAATGTTTAACTCCTAAGTCATTGGAGTTAAAATAAAAATAAAACTAAAACTAAAATTTTATGGGAAGAAGGGATGGGAAGGAGAAAGGGAAAACAATGGGCTCGAGCTTCTACTCCTTGGCTCTGCTCTCACCCCTCAGAGGAAGAAAATAAGGCTTGGAAAAAAAAACTCCTCCAGCCTCCCGCAGTCCCTCGTATTTAAAAAGAACTAATGCATGGGAAAATCGCGTCAGACTCTCCTCTCGGTTGCTTCCGGGTCTCTATTCTCGTTCCCGTAGCCAACACCACCATTACGGTGTTATCCCATATCCCCTCACACAGTCTCGATGTTATCCATCATCAATCTCTTCCTTCGGACATTTAATCTTTCATCGAATTTCAAACTCCTACGATGTTATCCGAGATTGTAGTGAATCTCTTTCTATTTATTTTTCTTTCGGACATCCAATCTTTCAACCTTTCGACAAGTTTTTGGACCAACATTAGGAGTAGCAAGCGGTTGTTTGAAAGCTTGAAGGAGATGTGCTTGATAATGAACGGTGGTGGGAAACTCAGACGGAGGATGATCTTGAAGGAGGAGGCATCAACTTGATGGAGACCGGCTGGTGCAGGCGGTGATGGTGAATGGTGCAGCGAATGAAGGACGGGGCAATGGCAAGCGACGAAGTGGTTAGGAAGCTTGGGGAGATGGTGAAGAGAGGGGCACGGTGTGGAAGATGATCACAGTAACTTTACTTGAATTTTTCTGGAATGAAGAAGACTTTCCGGCGTGTTCCCCTGGCACGAGGAGACTTCTGACAATGTGAGGAAGAGTTCCGGCATTTTTAACGATGAGATCGGCTCTTCGTTTGGCCTGTGGTTCATGGCTTTGCTCTATGGACCGGCTGCCATGGGGGATGGTGGACCGGCTTGCAACTTGTGGACCAATGGGCTGGTTCACTGTGAACCAGTGCTTTAAAAGCCATGCAAAGTCTTGCTAATTCCTTCAAAAATCATTTTCTGGCTCAATTGACGTCCGAATTGCATGTCGTTCATGCCGTTGGATCCCAAAAATTGTGCTCTTCATATAGGTGGGGTTCAATCATCTAAAACACTACATAAAAATATAAAATCTAATTAAATAAGGATAATTTAATATATAACTTAATGCTTTAATACTTAATTTATATGCATTTATCAGTATTCTAGCTAGGGTTTGGATGGGATTAAAACTCCTAGGTAATGACTATTGTATCCTTACTTGGGGACCAAGTCTAAGAGCTATTTAAGAGACTCTACTCTCTTGTATCCAAGAACCTTTTCATGAAATAATATTGAGTTCTTCTAATTGTTGTGTGCTACCTATTGTGTGCTAAAAGGGATTCTGTGTGAGCCCTTCCATCTTCCCGATGTTCTGTGCCCGGTCTCCATCCGCCATCTAGCTCTCCAAACCCTAGCCGCCCTCTTTAAACACCTCCTTCCCCTTGCTGTTTTTCCTTTACTACTTCATCCTTGCTTTGTTTTCTTATCTGTGAAATGTTGTTTGCAGGTTCCTTGACTCCTACGAATCCAACAACTCCAGCCAGGCAGCAATCAGATCACCGAGTTGAAATCCGGGAATCCGCAGGTCTCTGGCTTGATTTTCCATGCCTCATCCGGAGTGAGAGCGATCCCTTTGCATACGATCTGCACCAGGTGCATCAACCATTGTCAAGTACACCCCCTCTACCCACCAGTCCCTTTATTGAAGATGAACTAGCCCAACCAAGACTTCTCAGCCTTGGCGGTCCACTTTCTGTTGCCTTTTAGGTCCTGTTATGCAAGCTTTTTATTTCTTAAGTTCATATAGAACTCTCTACTTAGTTTCTTGGTCTGATCTTTGGGATTCAAACATATAACTTAATATATAAAAACACAAAAAATAATCTACATGCATATCTAGTTCGCATCATTTGGTATCAGAGCCTGTTTTGGGCTCAGTTCTCTTTGGATATTCGGTTCGGGTGCTTCACCATGGCTTTCCGGTCAAAGGAGACCAGAAGGGCTGCAAGACCCTCATTTCCTAATCGATAGGATCTCCTATGGTGGTAGGGGTGCCACTGTGAATTGACCCCTGAAGAAGAACATAAAGAGTTCCATTAGGATTTTTGCATTTTCAGCCTTCTCAGTATATCTTCTATTATTATAATTATTTCTACCTGCATATAACTAAAAAAATTCTAAAATTTATTTTGTTAGATTCCTCATAATTCAGATTAATTTCAAGAATTTTCTCAAAAATTATTTCAATCTTTGAATTTTCTCCCAACGAAACACTACATGAGAACAGTTCTGCTCTATTTTGATAGTAAAGTCGATTTCGGAAAGTTCAGGGTTCTTTTAGTATAATTCTTGAATATCTTTAATTTTAGCATGTTTCCTGCATATTAGGTCATAATCTACAAGTTATTTTTCTATTTAAGAAAATACCAAAACAAAGAAAAAATTATATATACTCAAAAACACCAAAAACACATAAACCCTATTTGCATTTTCATCTGCTTGCCATCATTGCATAAAATACCTCAACAGCACTTTCTATATGTCAGATAAGGGAAGGAGTTGATAACCTCTCTTTAGTCCAAAACCACATCCCTTGCATTCAGTCCCAAGCCTAATCTAAAATTAACTAGACTTAATTTGCCCTGGTGGGCTAGGGACACCCATTGGTCAGGTTCAATCATTATGGGATGACTAGTGTACCCAATTCATCTCCTATTATTGGATACTGGTGTCTAGGCAAGAGGTACAATGTCAAATGACCTAATCAGATCGGTGGTTCCTTAATTGGGTCCCTGCGAGAGCAGGGGGGCTCCCACCATCCCACCTCTTACCTGGCCAGACTGAAGGACTAGGATTTGAGTTGTGTGTAAGTTTAGTCAACCCATTCTGATTGGGCTCTAGGTCTAGGTAGCTATAGTCGAGTCAATGTTGAGTCTTGCATGAGCACTAGATCAAAAGCATTATATCACCCACCATCTCCACCTTTGGCTGAATCCATGGATACTCTTGAAGCCCAGATTAAAGCCCTTACTGAACAGTTAGCCCAGGTGAATACCCAGATGACTCAATTGACCCAGTCCAATACCCAAACCCATAATAGACTTGACCACTTAGTCAATAGGTTTGATCAGGTAGAGGACCAACTTGGAATACTAGAGAAAACCCGTAGGACCCAAACTAGATCCAAACCTGAGCCACCTTTACCCACACTATCCAAATTTTATGAACCTAGAACCCATGTACCCAAAACCTATGAACATAGATCCTATGCACCCACTCCCTATAAGCCTAGTAGACCCATGACCTTTAGATCCGAATCCATAGAACATCGACTAGAACCCCCCATAAGGCTAGTATCCCTAGATATGAGCCTAATAGTAATCCACTACCCCTTAGTCAATTTGAACCCACTAGGAGTAGTGCCCATAATCAGAGACCAGGACCTAGCTAATTTCTCCTTAGTCGACCTTCCCCTATCATCCCTTTGATTCACAAGGCTGACATTAAAGTGGAAGTGTATGAAGTTGATGTGAACTTAGTAGATGAGTATGAGGGAGAAGAGGAGACACCTTTAGAAGACCTAGAATTAGTTGACCCCATAGGTACCCAAGTAGAAGCCAATCTAGAGTTAGTTGACCTTGACTATACCCAGCCTATAGTTGTAGTGGAAGAGAACCTAGGTACTGCTGCTAGAACCCTACCTGAGAAAACCATAGAAGAGAGCCAAATTATAGAGTCTAGTCCTAAAATACAAGAACCGTAAGAATTTATTAAGGACCTGATCTCTTTGAATCAGTACCCTCAGGATGAGCCCCCTCCTATAGTTTCCATTAAGGACCTTTTCCCTGAGATTAGTAGCCCATCCTTCCATTATACAAACCCTATAGATATATCTCAACCTCGTAATGTTAGCCTTATTAGTTTAGGATTAGTCCCTGACATGCCTTCTTATATCCTACTTTATCCAAGTAACCCTAAACCTTTTTCCTTATCCTACCAGACTAATATTGAACCCACCTCTTATTTTCTATCCTTTCTAGAAACCTTCAGCATTTCTAGGATCATTAGATTGCATTTAGTTGAAATTAGCATACTGCATGCATTCATTATGCATTTTTGGTTTGCATCTTACTTCTGGCATACTTTATGGAATTTGCTAGGAGTCCACTGTAAATTTTTGTGTGCATGTCAAACTAGGATCAAACCTAGAGAACCTATAATATGTCAGGTTTAGGTCCAAAGAGTTCAATAAAGTTTCCTTCAATAGGAATGCATAGTCGAGTATGTTAGATATTAGTATGAGTCCTTTGTATCACCTGTTAGGAGTCTGTATGTGCCCATCATGTTCACCACCTGCACTAATTTTGACACAAACTGGCTAATTCCCAGAGAAAGGGCCAAGAAATTTAATGTAGTGGATTATCATAGTTAGGCTTAGGCCAGAGCAGTTCCCACTCGGGACCATTAAGAAGCTTCATGCTCGTAGAGCCGAACCTTTTAACGTAATAAAGAGGGTTAGACCAAATGCCTATGTGTTAGATTTGCCTTCGAATTTGGGCATCAGTTCTACCTTCAATATCGCAGACCTGGTTGAGTACAGGGAGTCGGCAGTGATACCCAATGAGGCCTTTGGACCTATTCCTTCTATTCTGAGTGACCCTAGCCTATAGTGTCCACAATTATTTGGCCTGAGAGAGGAGAACGGATCGAGATTCCTAGACGATTAAGTCATAACGACCCGGGCCTGTGGCTATCAACACTACCTGGTCCGATGGCAAGGCCGACCAAAGTTGGATGATTCATCGATTTCTTGAGAGGACTTGCAGTGCCTCAACCCAGACCTCCTCGAGAGCTATGTAAGCCAGCCTAATCTTCACTCGACAGGGTCGAGTTCCTCCCATCTCGAAAGAATTGGTATAGACACCAGAGGCACCAGAATAAGATAGAGGCTTCTCAACCCTCCGTGGATTAATTAGTAGTGTTTGAGTCCATTTGTAATAAGGGCTTAGTCAATCTGAGTTGTCATTTTATTATTTGAGTCCTGTACCAGTTAGCTCATGTTGAGCTAGTCTTCTTCCTGAGTCCTGTACATGTCAGCCACGTACAAGAGAAGACCAAGCCAGTCCAAGTGAAGACCAACCCAACTAAAGACATGAAGACCAACCCAACTAAAGACATGAAGACCAACCCAGTCTCCAGCCGCCATCCAGCTTTCCAAACCCTAGCCGCCCTCTTCAAACACCTCCTTCCCCTTGTTATTTTCCCTTTACTATCTCATCCTTGCTTTGTTTTCTCACTCATGAAAGGTTGTTTACAGATCCCTCGACTCCTACAAATCCAACGACTCCAACCGGGCAGCAATCGGATCACCGAGTTGAAAGCTAGGACTCTGTGGGTCTCTGGCTTGATTTTCCAGGCCACATCCGGGAGTGAGAGCAACCTCTTCACATACGATCTGCACCAGGTGCATCAACCATTGTTAAGTACATCCCCTTTGCCCACCAGTCCCTTTATTGAAGATGAACTAGCCCAACCGAGACTTCTCAGCCTCGGTGGTCCACTTTCTATTGCTTTTTAGGTCCTATTATGCATGCTTTTTGCTTCTTAAGTTCATATAGAACTCTCTACTTAGTTTCTTGGTATGATCTTCAGGATTCAAACATATAACTTAATATATAAAAACACAAAAATAATCTGCATGCATATCTAGTTTCGCATCATGTCTTGGGTCCCCTCTTGTAATACAGGGTCTCAATGACTCAACTAATTACATGGACTCAACTAAATAATAACTAATTAAACCAACCATACTTAATTAGGCTTTCAAATCAAAACCCAGTTAAAGTTGGCAAAAAGGGCTAATTAAATTGGACCACTAAGATCCCAATTGGGTAAATAGGATTTGACTCAATTGGGATTTCGACTCAACTTGGTAAAAAGAATTTTATTCCAAAATAAATAAAACCTTAATTATAGTTGGTAAAAAGGGTTTACCCTAACTAAACCAAAATAATAGAATTTAAAATAAATATTTACATGATAAATAGGGTTTGGGTTCAGGGTTTTACTCATGTGTGATTCACAGGGATGTGGGTTCACCTGTCGATTTCTTTTAGCCCTGGTGCCTACACCACCATAGCTCAATCCAAATGATGCGGGATGATCCTAAGACTTATATGCATGCAAGAAAATAGAAACTAAATTTTTAGAACTTTTTTAGGATTTTAATTTGCAGACTAAAGTTCCCGAAATCAAGTAAAGAATAACTAAAAAACTAGTAATGAAAGAAACTAGCATACCCGTATAAGACTCATGCAAAATAATAAAAGATTCCTCCTTCGAGATTGAGAAACCCCCGATTATGATAGCATATATTCATCAAATCAAAAATTTGGAGGGGGAAGGATTTTACCAAGCACTGATTAGAAGAACTATTCAAAGCCGGGGTTGCACAGCACTCAGGATTGGTGCCTGGAAGATAAGCCTTCGGTTTCTCGATTTGGGCAACTATCTGGGATCAATCATGGAGGCAAAGAGGGCCTCCTCTTCGGAGGTGAATACCACGTGGATCCTGCAAATGTCAGAGGATTAGTTAGAGGATAAATAAAAAGTGCAATTATGGAACTAGGGTTAGAAAGGAAGAGATTCAGGTTTTGGATGTGGCCGGCTTGAAGGTGGAAGAAGGATGCTCCTTGTTTGAGGTCAGCTAGGGAACTTGATGATGGCATGTTGGGGCTTGGATGAAGATCACCTGGGATGGCTAGGGCTTCATACGATTAGGGCACCAACTCCAAACACTCAGTTGACACAAAGTAGAACACAAGAGCAATCTCAAAAAAAATTCACCAGAGTTTTGACATCATGAATAAAGATTACTTACAAGAAGGGGAGGGGTGGGGTATTTATAGATGTTCCTCAAGTCCTCTCCTAGTTAGGATAGGAATACAAAGTAGAGAGGAAAATGAAACTAGTTCTCCTTATTCTACTTGGATTTCCTTCCTCCTTTGAATTGGTCAAAGGGCTTGGATGCCTACATGTATTGGGATTGGGCATGTGGGCTTCATGGGCAGCAAGGGGGCATCCTCCTTTGGGCCTTGATGCATGTGCTTTGGGCCCTGGAAACTCGGATGCCCTGGTATTAGCATATTTCTTAGAATCTTGGTTCTGGGGCTTTTGGGCTTAACTCTTAGGCTTGGAATCTCTTGGCCTGGGTGCTGGCATATTCTTGGAATTATGAGCTACACTGATATTATATTATTCTCTAGCATTTGGAGAGTATCAAGCCATCTGGAAGGCATCTGGTGTGCATCGGGGCATCTGGAAGGAATCTTGGGCCCTGGGGTGGCAAACAAGGCCCAGTAGCTATTATGAAGGCTTATGGCTCCTGGATGAGGCCTGGTGGAACTTCAAAACTATATAACCTCTCCTTTTATACAAAATGAGACTCATACTGGACTAATACTCAAGTAAAGGACTTAATAACTAGACCAGGGTTGAGACAAATCAATTAGCCTCAACTTATTACAGTACTCAATCTTACTTGATTACAAAATTGTGATACATGACTAAGGCTCTAAACCCTAATCAGTAAATCATATGGGACCTAGTAATCTATGTCTGATCTTGGTGCCCTCACCAATTCTCTCGGGGTGGGAGGAACTCGACCCCGTTGAGTAAGGGTCAACGTGGCTCTCATATAGCTCAAGGTCTGCGTTGAGGTGCTACAGATCCTCATGGGTGATCCTGAAGTCCTCATATTCTGGCCAACCTTGCCAACAGACTAAATACCGGTTATAACTTTTGTTCTGGGTACTGATGGATTGGTTGTCCAGGATGCACTCAATTCTTTCCTCACTATCAGGCCAATTTGTAAGTGGACACTCTGGGGTGGTGGGTTCACTCTCAAGGTAAGGAATTGGTTCAAAATGCTCACTAGGTATCGCTGCTTGCTCCGATACTCCACAATGTCTGAAATACTGAAAGTGGAGCCAATACCTAATTTGGGTGGCAACTCGAGCACATAGGCATCGTATCCAACTCTCTTCATTATTTTGAACGGTCCAACTATGTGAGCATGAAATTTCTTTACAATCACAAAATCTTCTACAGAAAATTTCTTAACTCTCTTTCGGGAATTAGCCAAGTACTTATATATTTCATTACTTAGATTAATCTTTGGCTAAGTTCTTGATGTGGATGCAAATATGCTGGACACATGCAGACTCCTAACAGATGATGTAGGGGACTCATACTAACACCTAATGACATGCAGACAACACCTAATATGGGCAAATAGCTCATGCTAACACTTATTGATATTCAAATTTTATTAAACCCTACACTACAACCATGGGTTTAACATTTTGTCAAGTGGGTGACATGCAGATGAGAATGGTGCTTGGACTCCTACTAAGTGCCATAGGGTCCTTGTAGGCTCAGGTAGGCAACCCAAGATGGGGGGGTGAATCGAGTTTTATAAAACTTTTATACTATTTGCAAAGTGTGAACTAAAGCAAGTATGTGCTAATGCAATTCAAGTGCTTGTGTATTTCAAATAAATATAGCAAAATTAAAGAAATAAAAGTACAAGGAGAACAATCACACAAATACAAAGATTTATAGTGGTTCGGTGCTAACCAAGCACCTACATCCACTCCCCAAGAATCCCTTGTGAATTCTCCACTAAGTTTTGTTTCATAACTTAGGCTCTCTAACAACCTTTACAACTTATTTTGTCTTCGGGCTCACAAGTCAAACCCTAGTTGGTTTCAAGGCTTACCAACAACCACCCTTGATTTTAAGGGACAACCAAGAACCTAAATAACTTGTTTTAGCTTCGGGCTCACAAGTAAAACCCTAGTTGGTTTCAAGACTTACCAACAACCACTTTGATTTTCAAGGCTTACCAAAAATCTCTTTGGTTTTCCAAGACTCACCAAAAACCTTAAGTAAAACAATGTAAGAGCAAGTATAAATGAATACAATAAAAGCTTTCTAAAATAAAGCAAATATCTCTTTGAAGCCCTTGAATGTTGATGAAGATCTTGTCTTCAAGTTGATAAAGCCTTTGATTGATGCTTGTAGATGTAGACTTTGAATGCTCTCTTTGAAACTTGGAAGCTTGAAGGCTTTGAATACTCAACTCTTGAATCCTTTAAGAATATTCATGAAACTCACCAAAGGATTACTTCCTCATTTGATTTTTGATGTTTATATAGACTCTAATACTTAAATGACCGTTTATAGCCGTTAGGGAAGAAAATATGGCCGTTGGAGCCAAGTTGGAGAAGTTCTGCAGCCCAGAAAACTAGCTATTATTGTTCAAGTGTCGACACTTCACCTCCAGGTGTCGACACTTCAGTTTCAAGTATGACAAGTATGACACTTCATTCTCCAGGTGTCGACACTTCACTTCCAAGTATCGACACTTCAGCTCTAACTGTCGACACTTGACTGAAAGTGCTTTCTGAAGTTTTCTGTTTGTCTCAGGCCTTGAGTTGACACTTCACTCTTCAAGTGTCGACACTTAATCCTCGGGTGTCGACACTTCATTTTCAGGTGTCGACACTTGCTTGTGCCATTACTAAAACATCTGCAAATTGATACTTTAACTTCTTTAAGTTCTTCCATATTAATTCCAAAGTCCATATACTTGATGTTTCATTAATTTAAGGACTATTTCAACTGAAATACAAGCATTATTTCTTCATTCAACATGGTTGAGTACTAAGATCTGAAAAATATACTTAAAATATAATTAGTACTCATATTTACTTAAACATTTTGTCAATTATCAAAATCAAGATTAGAGTCAACAGTCCTCAAAAAGTAAGATGCAAATATGACATGCTCAATGAATGCATGCATTATACTTACCTTTATAAAATACAGATGAATGGTTAAAGAAGCAAAAGAAAATCCAAGAAAAGGCATAAAATATGAGGTGGATTTAGGGTTAGTCTGGTAAGGTAAAAGTAAGAAAAGGGGTTGGAATTGATTAGATATATACTAGGAGATAAGAAGGTGTTTCAGGGATGAGTCCTATACTAATGAGGTTGAGGCATATCTAAAGGGTCTGCATAATGGAAGAAAGGGTCGTTGATTTCAGGAAAGAGATCAAGTCAAGTCAAAGAGGTGACTTTATTTTAAGGGTACTAATTTAGGGAGATCAAGTCCTTAATAAATTCTTCTGGTTCACAAACCAAAGGACTAGGCTCTATAGTTGGGCTTTCATTTAGTGTCTCAGGTAAGGTCTGATAGTAGTATTTAGGTTCTCTTCCTCTAGCTAGTCTTCCACTACAAGTTCAGCTTGGGTGTGGTCAAGTTCAATTAATGTTGGGTTGTCTTCGACCTGGTCCAACCTACTGGTTGCTTGGTTATTTGTTTGGTTCATTTGGTTGACCAGGGTGATTAATTAGGCACAGGATTGGTTGAACTTATGGTTCATCAAGGCAAACTGATCAGCCATGGCTTTCATAAAAGCTTCAAAATTGAAATCCATGGTTGAACTGGGTTGGTTGTACTGGACTTCCGACTCAACTAACTCCGGGTTGATTTCTATCTGGGTTTCCACTAGGTCAACTAATTCTGGGTTGGCTTCTAACTCTAGGTCTCCTATAGGTAGGTATCTCTTCTTCTAAATCTTCAATAGACTCATCATCTTCATATTCCTCTATCAGACTTGGGTCAGCCTCATATATCTCTTCTTCTAGGTCATCCTGGTGAACCAATGGGGTGGTAAGAGGGGTTTGGCTAATGAGAAATTGACTAGGGTCTAGGGTAACAGGGGTGAGTAAATTAAGGGTTATGGATTCATAAGTTATGGATTCAGTTTTATGGATCTGGGGTTTAGAAGGGTTACTCTTATTGGACTTAGTTTGACTAAACATGAGTTCCCTCTGATTTGACTCGAATTCCAAGGCTATGTCATAGGAATCATCTAGGTCTTGAAATTGCCATCAAAATAATTCTCTTTGGATATCTCTATGTAGGCCAGCTCAAAACCTAGATATGATCTGAGACTCATGTTCAACTGTGTAACATGTCCCATAAAACTCATCAAATTGGTCAATGTATTCAAACACAATTTTATTACCCTGACTCAGTTCCTACCATTGTCTTTAAAGTTCACGATCATTGGATCTGGGGTAATAGGATCTAGAGTCATAGGATTTAAATACATAGGATTGGGATTAAGTACATCTAGGTGCATAGGTCCTGGGTTCATAAGCTGGGTTCCTCGTATGGGTCATGGTATTGGGTTCCTATTCTAGTGGTCATGTGAACAAACAATCAATCAAGGTGGAATGGTGCAGCCAAGCATGTAAAAGCGTTAGTACAATATAGGGTTTGCTAGACCTAGAGCCAAAACTGAGTGGGTCAGCTCAACTTACACCCAACTCAACAACTAATCCTTCCTCTAGCCAGGTAAGGGGTGGGAGTGTAGGAGGCTCCCCTGCTTTCACAGGGAGCCAATTAAAAACGACAACACCACTTAGGTCGTTTGACTTTGGACCCCTAGCCTTAGACACCAGATTCCAGTAATAGTTGGTGAATTGAATGCACTAGTTGTCCCACATAATTTGAACCCGACCTGTTGGTGTCACCTAGCCCACTAGGGAAAATTATGTCTAATTAATTTTAATGAATGCTTGGGTGAGAATGCAAGTAGGTTATTTTGGGCCCAGGATAGGTTATAAACTCCTGCCCTAATATAAGATAGTGAAAGTGTCCTTAATATTAGTTTAATGCAGATGATGACATTCGATGGTCCTGATGTAATCTACTAATAATCAGGAAAATAAAATATTTTTGGGTGTTTTATGATATGGCAAGTTAGGTTAAAGTTGATTAGGTTAGCAATCAAAATTGGGCTTAGGATTGAGGAGTTTGGAAGTTAATTAGGTTTGGTTTGAACAAGTATACAGAACATAAATTTAGGATTTGGTTCACTGTAGAATTTGACATAGTTTTCGATGCATAAAAAATTTAGAAAAAATTAAGGATAGAATATTGATGATCTATACCAAATTTCATGCAATGCAAAATTTGAATAATGATGCAAAACCTAGAGTTATTAGCTGTATGCTGAAAGTTCAGGATTCTAGTTAGGGTTTCTAGGATGCCAAATTTTATAATCCTTTGTTTTCTATAAAAATAATTAAAAATTATAATAATTATCAGGACTAAACAGAGAATATGTCATGCAAATTTTAATGAAAAATAAGACTCCTAAGATGATGAACAAGACCGAATCTCAGACACCTACTGTAATTGATAGGATGCAGAAAAAATAGAAATGCATATTTTTGTGTTTTTAGTGAAGATGCAACCTATCCTAAACTATCTTTGATACCAAACTGATATGGGATGATCAGCTCATATGCATGCAAGAAAATAGAAAGTAAATTTTTAATTTTTTTTTTAGGGTTTTAGTTTGCAGACTAAAGTTCTCAAAATCAAGTAAAGTATTAACTAGGAAATTAGTAAAGAAAGAAACTAGCATACCCGCATAAGACTCATGCAAAATAATAAAAGATAGAACCTCAGAGATTGAGAAACCCCTTATTTGGATAGCTTACCTTCATCAAATTAGAAATTAGGAGGGGGAAGGATTTTACCAAGCATCGATTTGAAGAACTATTCAAAGCCGGGGTCGCACAGCACTCAAGATTGGTGCTTGGAAGATAAATAAGCCTTCGGTTTCTCAGTTTGGGTAGCTATCTAGGATCAGTCCTGGATGCAAAGAGGGCCTCCTCTTCGGAGGTGAATACCATGGGGATCTTGTAAACGTCAGAGGATTAGTTAGAGGACAAATAAAAAGTGCAATTATGGAACTAGGGTTAGAAAGAAAGAGATTAGGGTTTTGGATATGGGCATCTTGAAGATGGAAGAAGGATGCTCCTTGTTTGAAGTAAGCTAGGGCACTTGCTGATGGCATGTTGGGGCCTGGATGAAGATCACCTGGGATAGCTAGGGCTTTGTAAGATTAGGGCACACAACTCCAAACACTCACTTCACACAATGTAGAACACGAGCAATCTCAAATAAAATTCTCCAGAGTTTAGATATCATGAATAAAGATTACTTACAAGAGGGGGAGGGATGGGGGTATTTATAGATGTTTTCCAAGTCCTCTCCTAGTTAGGATAGGAATACAAGGTAGAGAGGAAAAGGGATTACAAGTTTGATTAAGATTGGGAGAATACACTTTGAATGAAACTAGTTCTCCTTATTCTACTTAGATTTCCTTCCTCCTTTGAATTGGTCAAAGGCTCGGACTTGGTCAAAGGGCTTGGACACCTACATGTATTGGGCTTGGGTGTGTGGGCTTCATGGGCAGCAAGGGGGCATCCTCCTTTGGGCCTTGATGCATGGGCTTTGCTGATGCGGGATGACTTTAAGATTGCTAATCATGTACGAAAAACAGTAAACTAATTTTTTTTAATTTTTATAATTTAGATTTATAGGCAAATTCTCAAATAAAAGTAAGAACTAGCAAGAAGAATAGTAATGCCTAGAATCATCGTATCGCAGGCAAACTCGAGCAAAATAATAAATTCTAGGATTCGAGAATTGAGAAACTCCCGGATTAGGATAGCTAATCTTCATCAAATCAAAAATTTAAAGAAGGGAAGGATGTTACCAATTAGTGATTTGTAGAACTTTCGATGAAGAGATCACACAGTACTGATTGGAGTATGGATGATGAAGTTTGGTTCCCTTGATTAGATGGCTGATTTGGATGGTTCTGGATGCAAGAAAGCCTCCTCTGGGGAGATGAAACACCTCAGGTATCTTGCAAAATGTCAAGGATCAATCAAAATAGCAAGTAAGAAAAGGAAAAAAAACTAGGTTTAGAAGGAATCAGGTTATGGTTTAGAAGCTGGGCTGTTTGAAGCTTGTTGAAGATCTCCCTGCTTGGCGGCCTAGGGCACTCTTTCTTGGACATATGATGGCTTGGATGGTAGTGAGTTAGGGTGTGGAAGGATGCTAGGGCAGCAAGGAATTCGTCCAAGCATTAAAACACCAACCAAAGAACAAAAATAAAACACCAACACAAGGCAATAACTCAAAATTTCAGCAAGGTTTATTCATAAGAGAAAGATGCTTACAAGAAAGGGAGGGGTGGGGTATTTATAGAGTTCCCATGCCCTCACTAACCATGGTTATACTTGGGTTACAAGTCCTCTTTCAAATTGGAATACAAGTCCTTTCCTAGCTAGGTTAGAATTACAAAGTTTAAAAATATTAGAATCCCAACTAGGTTAGGAATAAACTTGGTCTTCTCCTTCTTCTCCTCAACTTGGACTTGGTCAAACATCTTTGGACGTGGTCAACACTTCAAGGATGCCTAGGAGGGGGGGTGTGTTGGGCCTTTACGAGCAGCAAGGGGCCGGCCCAAAGGGGCTTGGGTGCTTGGGTTTGGGCCTCTAGAAGCTGGGGTGGCCTGGCAGACTAGTAGCAGGAATATTCCCTGGAATCTTGCTTCTTAAGGAGCGGGCTTGGCACCTGGGCTTGATTTCTTTGGGCTGGGATGTAGGTGGACCTCTGGAATCATGGATGCCTTGGTTTAGGAATATGCTCTGACATCTGGAAGGGAATCTGGGCATCTGGAGGGCATATGGAAGGAATCGGGATTTTTGGAAGCATCTTGGATCCTAGGTTGTCACACAAAATCTAATGGGCTGATGTATAGTGGCCTCTGACTCCTGGATATGGCATGATGGAACTCCAAAATAGGGTAACCTCCTCTCTTGTATAAAATCGGGCTCATACTGGACTCATAATTGATGTACAGGACTCAAAATACTGACTAGGTTGAGGGTTGAGACAAATCAACTAACCTCAACTTATTACAGGACTCAATCTTAATTGATTACAAAACTTTCTAAACTTTGACACATGACTAATTAAACCATATGGGATCCAGGGATCTATGTCTGATCCTGGTGTCCCCACCATTTGGGCCCTGGAAACTAGGATGCCGTGGAATCAACATATTCCTTAGAATCTTGGTTTTGGGGCTCATGGGCTTGACTCTTATGCTTGGAATTCGTTGGCCTAGGTGCTGGCATATTCCTGGAATTATGAGGTGCCCTGATCTGGGAATATTCTTTAGCATTTGTAGGGTATCAAGGCATCTAGAAGGGATCTGGAGGGCATATAGGCATCTAGAAGGAATCTTGGACCATGGGGTGGCAAACAAGGCCCAATAAGCTACTATTAAGGATTCTGGCTCCTGGATGAGGCCTGGTGGAACTTCAAAACTGTGTAACCTCTCTTTTTGTACAAAATGGGATTCATATTGGACTAATACTCAAGTACAGGACTCAATAACTGGATCAAAATTGAGATAAATCAACTAGCCTCAACTTATTACAGGACTTAATCTTACTTAATTACAAAATTGTGACACATGACTAAGGCTCTAAACCCTAATCAGTAAACCATATAGGACCCAGTAATCTATGTCTATCCTGGTGCCCCCACCACCAAAGAGCTAAAGTCACATCAGTGGACTAAGCATATTCTACATCGTTATCACGTTGTTTGGGAGATCATTGAATGAGGTGACATCGAGCTTCTGAAAATCGATGGAAAGGAGAACTTGGCCGACCCCTTCACTAAAGCTGTCAGAATTCAAGAGTTTGATGACTGTAAATGGAAGATGGGAATTAGATTTTGTTCTGATTGGCTTTAGTCCAGGTAGGAGTTGTTGGAAATTGTGTGCCAAAACCAATCATTTAGGCTACAGATGGTTGTGCGACTCATGTATATATATATGATTATTGAATTGAATAAAAGGTTTATTCTGGTTGTTCATCACATGTAATCTTCCTAATTAAACTCTTGTGTGATGATGTCCTTTGAGTTACCTTGTATGCAATGTAGAGAGGATGCATCGTGTAGTTCATAAACTAGTTCATGACCAAAGGATATGCTGTTTCAAGATGATGGTGTATTGAGAGTAGGCCACTAATGTCATATCTGTTGGTTGTCCTCATAACCAAGTGGCATGGAGATGCTGGTATGACATCAGGTGTTGTGTTTGACACTTCACTGAACGTGACTCTCATGTAAGATTCTCTTTCTGTCAAAGAGGAATCTTGCATTAGAATTTGGACACGAATTATTTCTCTGACTTGAGATCACTATGGCAGCTTGCAAGCAACTCACTATGCTTAGGCCAGACTACCCAGATTTCTAATCCAGTGATAGAAGGTTGCTTGGTACAGTCAATACTTATGTAGCGGTAGTAGGATCGAGATAGGTATGATCTATCCAAATGGTTGGATTGAATGCTTAATATGCCTCAATTGAGAAAGACCTTGGCCAGGGCATCCCTTGTAAGGAGTTACAAGGATTCTTTGTTTGAGATGTATTGAGATGGACTAAATAGGTTTGGGCAATTTAACCCTAAGCCATCCAGAGCATTAGGATATTAAAGGAATAAGTCCATTGCTATTCCATATTCGATAGATTCATGTTGTTCTGCAACCTTCAACCTATCTGGACACTGGGTGTCATTGCTAGATGGTGACTTTGGCTGGTACTATAAATATTTCCGTGCTACCGGTTCAGTGTTTGAACCTATGGGGTCACACACCGAGGGTTTCTTCTTGCTTTTCTGAATGCTCAAGCTGGCTCATTTGGATGAGTGGACTCTAGTCATTTGAGTCGACTCGCCTGACGGACTACTAAAATTCCTGAACGTTTCATTAATGCTTGCAATTGTTGTGGGCTTTAATGGTGGGAGTTTCAAGGTCTTTATTCTTGCTGTTGCTGAATCCCAAGGGGCTCATAACTCCCCTGAATTCCAAGGGACTCAAACTCCCCTTTTAATCTATTCAGATCTAAATCTCAAATGTTGAACATTCAGGTTTGGTTTTGTGTTTTCTATTCTGAGTTTTGCTGGAAGAACAGAGACGAAGATCAAGAGACTTTGCCATCTTCTCGTGGTTAGAGCTCATACTTGATCTCTGAGAGACTATTAGAGAGGGGGTTTGTGTTTTGGGTGGGATCCTTAAGTGCATACCTTCTATTGAAGGTTTGGGACAGAGCATTAGAAAAGGGTTCTCAAGCATCTTCGTTCCAGCACCACTATACCAATAGTCCTTCAAGGAGTTGAAGGAGTTCATATATTTTCAAGGAGTTAAAGAAGGAGTCCTTGCTGCTGACATTGTTTCCGGAGGGGCTAGCATCTTAAAAGAAGGAGAAGAAACCATGCTACATGGAGTGAACCACCCGTAAAGACGTTGCGCGTGTGCTGCTTGCAGAGCATGAGGTTTTTCATAGGTTGGAGCTGCCCTTGGGATTGTGACTGAGATCCAAGGATTTTGTCGCAAACTTTGGTGAACGTCTCTAAGGTATGTCTTTATTTTATGTATGACATAATTATCATTGCTGCATCATTGTGTGATTTCTGGAATGGTTCTATTTTTCATACAATGTTTGCATGATTTAATATTTACATTACTCTAGATGCATATAGATCCTGGTAGGGGCTTGTGTTAATTAATTAACATCAACAGATAAAATGGTTTTATCATTTTTCACTGTTGCATGCCTTTAGAAAAGTTTTGAAATACATGTATCTCCCCTTAGGAACAGTTCCCTTACAGAACCAACTTAACAGGGAAGCGACAGTGAATAACAGAAAGCCCCAGACCTTGTCTGGGCCACCCCATCTATATAAGATCAATTAGGAGGTAAGTAAAGAAGGTAAGCCACATACACGCTCTCATGCTTTTCCATTGTCTTCATAGAATTCATCTTATTCTCTTTCACCCTCTCGATATGGAGAGTCCCCCAAGCTCTCTGCCATAGAGGTTTTGTTCTCCTCGATCGTCCCACTGACTTGATCGTTAGAGAGTCGCCACCAGAATCCCCATCACGGGTCTCCTCTATTTTGTAGGGCCTTTGGATGAGGGAGCCAATCAAGAAGAGAAAAAGTGAGTACCCAGTGGGAGCCCGTTGCATCAGAGCTACGGGCCATGACCATCTTGGCAGCAATAGATTGGCATGCCAGGTAGGGGGGTGAGCACCAAAAACTAACTGGTAGATACCAGGTCCCCCCGTATAAGAAAGATGTCCATGGAAACCCACGACCCGGGGTGACCACACGTGAAGCCTCCATTGGCTAGGCGGGGAATCCCTTAACCATGATGATCAATGCCCGGAGAAGGAGCTCCCTGCTCCTCCACCACCACCTTTAGCAAATCCCCAGATCACTGCACTAGCCTAGCAGGTCCATGCCCTAGCTATGGCAATGCATCAGCTCCACCAGATGCATCAATCCCTGGAAACTCAGCAGCAACCAGGGACTCTGATGGCCCATGCCTCCGATCCTCGTACTAGCCTACGATCTTTCTGGGAGGGATCCCTGCATGCGGTATCCTGCCCCCGGGAGGCCCACCAGGCAAATGGAAAGTGACCGTAGCATGATCCGATTGACCAGTAGAGCCACTTCCCAGTCTCGGACCACTGCACGCCCACACACCAGCAGCATCGACGTGGCTAGAAGCTTAGGTGAGAGTTCCTCCACTCTGGCCCTCCCTTACCCTCGATGTTTTTCATCGAGGGGTCGACAGACGAGGCCATCCACCATCGAGCAGAGAAGTACCTCGAAGAGCATGAGCACAAACTGGCAGATCTAGCCTGCTGGTTCGTAGAAGTTCAGGGCTCTCCCGGCAAGCCAGTTGGTTATGATACCCATCCTCCCTTCTCCCAAAGAATCTTAGAGGAACCAATCCCCAGCTGGTTTCATGTGCTGTAGGTCGACCCCTACGATGGGATGACCGACCCCCTAGACCACCAGGAAAGCTACAAGGCCCTTATGAGGGTCCAGGGGGCCACCGATGCTCTCCTCTATATCACCTTCCTGGCCACCCTACGAAAAGTCACTCAAGTCTGGGTTTCCAGGCTCAAGTCCGGGAGCATCGACTCCTTCCCTTAGCTAGAGAAGAAGTCCGTGGCACACTTCGATGCATGCAGGAAGGTGCCACGCGAGGCTGACAGCCTCTTCTTAATCTGACAGCAGCACCGAGAGCTTCTCTAGGACTATGTGTCCCTGTTTAGGACTACCACCCTGGAGATCTACAACCTTGATGAGTCAGTTGCGATGCTGGCTCTGAAGAGGGGGTTATGGACCTCTTGCTTCACCTTCTCCATTGATAAGAAGCCTCCGAACACTTACTCGGAGCTCCTCCTCCAGGGACAGAAGTACATCCATGCCAAGGAGGCAGACCGTACCAAGAGGAAGCTAAACAGGAGGCCCCTGAAGAGGTAGGCTAATGTGGGACAAAAGGGGGGGCTAGGAGGATCGTTGGAGAGTTGAGAAGTATCCTGTGATTAGGGTCAAAAAGGTGAAAAAAATATGTGGGGGTAAGAAAGATGGATACTCTATAGACTTGGGACTTACCTTCATGGAGAGACGTCACACCTCTAGGGCATCTTACCGACCCCACTACATATAGTCTAGGGCGTCCAACCCATCTCACTGCATGCGGAGCCTAAGGCATCCCACCCAAATCGCTACCTAGGGCCGTGAAGAAAAAGCTCCAAGATCATAGAGGGAACTCCGCAAGGGAGAAGATAACTAGGGCCCACATCCCTCGATGCTCAAAAACGAAGGCAGTGGGGTCTCACACCCCTCGACACCCTCACGTGAAGGAAATATGGGCCTCATGCCCGGAGGTAGAACCAAGAACACTCTTTTCAAAAATTCATATTCTTCATCTATTATTCAAGAGAGGAGGTGCCTTTATATAGGCTTACAAAACTTGGGATCCAAGTAAAGAATACAAGGCATGCAGCTCATAAAAGGTGACATCCCAAACCTACTCTATTTGTAGCCTGAAAGCATGGTAGAAAACTAAACACAATCCTTCCCATATTGTGGAAAAAATCAAACTAATCCTAATCTAAAACTAATTTAAATATTTCCTAGCTGGTCCACACATCCAAATTTAAAACAAATAAAATAAAATCCAAATTCTTGAAGATCCATGCTGAGTTGCTCTAAAGTCTGTGTAGGCTTGATGACTGTACAGAAAATTCTTGCTCTGAGAAACATGTAGCTTTGAGATCCGTGCAAAATTTGTTCTGCTTAGAAATCTATGTAGAAAAACTCCTCTCTATGACTGTGGAACAGGGGTGGCGGACGGAGAAGAGGGTCTTCGGGAGACTTCACCGGTGCCAGTGCTGGGGAAGGAGGCGACACGATCGGTGGCTGTTGGAAGGCGGTGGCACGACAGCGGCATCGCCGATTATGATGGTGGAGACGAACCGGCTCTGAGTGTGCGACGACCATGGGCGCATGCGGTGGAGGGTCCCGATCGGTGCCGGTGGTGGCTGGGCGGTGGTTGCGGGAGTCATGGCTGCAGGGAGCCAGACGGACGGTGGCATGGGGGAGATAGGCGCGACATGGCACGGGTGGAGCAGCAAGGGGTGGACGGCCATGGGTGGCTCCGGTGGGATTCGCCGGCATTCCCATGAGGAGATTGTCTCTACGAGGTGGATGGCCATCGGGGGGGTCGCCGGTGGTCGGGCTTGGCGGATCCGGGACCGGTAGCAAAAAAATTGGGAGTTCTGGTAACTTGGTTTTGAGGTTGAAGATGACGGGAATAAGAGGAATAAATCAGGAATAAAAGGGGGATAAAGTGGAAATAATGGGGATAACGGGAATAGGTAGAATAAGAAAAATAAAAAAATAAAAAAAATAAAATCTGGAAAAAAAGAAAACCCGGATGGGTTTTGATGTCCCCATCATTCCCTTGGGATTGGAAAAACATGACTTCGTGAGTTAGGCTCACTGTAAAATTTTTTTTTCCTTTTTTTCTCTTTTTTTTGTCAACCCTAATCCTCTCCTGCTTTGATACCAAAATTGATGCGGGACAAAAGTGGGGGCTAGTAGGATCGTTAGAGAGCTGATAAGTCTCCTATGATTAGGGTCAAAAAGGCAGAAAAAATATGTGGGGGCAAGAAAATATGGACTTGGGACTTACCTTCATGAAGAGACGTCGCACCTCTAGGGCATCTCACCCACCCCACTACATGTAGTCTATGGCATCCCACCCATCTCGCTACATGCGAAGCCTAGGGCGTCCCACCCAAATTGCTACCTGGAGCCGTGAAGGAAAAGCTCCAAGATCATATAGGAGATTCAGTAAGGGAGAAGATAACTAGGGCCTCACGCCCCTCGACACTCGAAAGTAAAGGCAGTGGGGTCTCACACCCCTCAACACCCTCACGTGAAGGAAAGATAGGCCTCATGCCTGGAGGCTGAACCAAGAACACTCTTTTCAACAATTCATATTCTTCATGTATTATTCAAGAGAGGAGGTGCCTTTATATATGCTTACAAAAGTTGAGGTCCAAGTAAAGAATACAAGGCATGCAGCTCATAAAAGGTGGCATCCCAAACGTACTCTTTTTGTAGCCTGAAAACATGGTAGAAAATTAAACACAATCCTCCCCATATGGTGGAAAAAATCAAACTAATCCTAATCTAAAACTAATTTAAATATTTCCTAACTAGTCCATATGTTAAGATTTAAAACAAATAAAATAAAATCCAAATTCATCAAGATCTATGCTGAGTTGCTCTGAAGTCTGTGTAGGCCTGATGACTATGCAGAAAATTCTTACTCTAAGAAGTGTGTAGCTTTGAGATCCATGCAAAATTGTTATGCTTTGAGGTCTATGTAGAAAAACTCCTATGTGTGACCGTGGAACAGTGGCGACGGATGGAGAAGAGGGTCTTCAGGAGACTTCACTAGTGCCAGTGCTGGAGAAGGAAGGATGTGGCACGGGCGGCGACTGGTGGAAGGCGGCCGCACGGTGGCGGCACGGCCGACGGTGATGGTGGAGACAAATCGGCAGTGAACGTGTGGTGGCTATGGGTGCGTGCGGTGGAGGGCCCAATTAGTGCCGGTGGTGGCTGGGCAGTGGTTGCGGGAGTCATGACCACAGGGAGCTGGACAGATGGCGGCATGGGGGAGAGAGGCGCGGCATGGCACGGGTGGAGCAGCAAGGGGTGGACGACCGTGGGTGGCTCCAGTGGGATTCACCGGCATTCCCACGAGGGGATTATCGCCGGGAGGTGGGTGACCGTCGGGGGGGTCACTGGTGGTCGGGCATGGCGGATCCGGGACCGGCGACAAAAAAATTGGGAGTTCTGGTAACTTGGTTTTGAGGTTGATGATGATGGGAATAAGAGAAATAAGTCAGGAATAAAAGGGGGATAAAGTTGGAATAATGGGGATAACGGGAATAGGTGGAATAAAAAAATAAAAAAATAAAAATAAATAAAATTCAGAAAAAAAGAAAACTCGGATGTATTTTGATGTCCCTATCACAACCCATTGGGGAAGATCCACTCCCCCGGCTCAGAAGACGGCATCGGCCTAGCGATCGGGGCCAAGACCCAGGATCGACCCCACCAGAGAAGAAAAGTTTACTCCTCTTTTTGCCCCCAGAATAAAGATATTGATGGAGATTGAGGGCAAGTGCTTCTTGCACCGTCCTCCTCCCTTGAGGTCATCCACTGGACATGATAGGTCCCGCTACTACCACTTCTATCGGGACCATGGCCACGATACCGAGGAATGCTACTACCTAAAGAGGGAGATAGAAGAGCTGATCAAGCATGGCTACCTCGACAAGTACGTAGAGGGATGGACACCCCCGATAGACTGGAGCGAGGAGCCCCAACCTCTCACCATTGATAATCGCCGCACTGAGAAGCCGGTCAGGATGATATCCTGGGGGTAGGAAAAACTTCGAAGGGGGCTAGGGGAAGAGAGGAGAGTGATAATGTACTCTACTGGATGGGAGAGGGGTTTGCTGTGGTGGATAGCCACAATAATAAGGTCATTATCGTCGAGATGATGACAGCGAGGCACATTGTAAAGATAATTATGATTGATAATGGAAGCTCAGCAGGTATCCTTTTTTATGATGCTTTTATAAGGATAAATTTGTCTGCTGACCAAATAAAGCCGATGTTCATGCCCCTGGTGGGCTTTACTAGGGACTCAATCGGAGTCGAGGGAGAGATTACCCTCCCAATAACTACCAGAAATCTACCTCGATAGAGTACAGTGTTGATAACCTTCATCATCGTAAGGCTCCCCTCGCCTTACAACACCATCTTAGGGCATCCAGGACTCAACCTGCTCGACACCACCATCTCCACAAAGCACCTCCTCAATCAGTTCCCGACCTCGTGGGGGATTGGAGAGATGAGGGGGTCTTGCCAGCCAGTTCCACACTGTATGCAAACCATTCTGAGGCCTCGAGGCACTTGGCCGAGCCCGCTAATCAACCAATCGAACCCGGTGGACCCAGATTCAAATGGCGGACCAAGTGAGCCCTTTCTATCCTTTCCCTTAGGGAAGGATCCTTCAATGATGGTACAGGTGGGTGCCCTACTGCCTGAAGAAGAGAGATCTCATCTTCTTGGCTTCTTACAGTTCAACGTGGTCATTTTTGCTTGGACCGCCGCTGACATGCCTGACATCCCACTGTAGGTGATTACTCACATGCTGAACATCATCCCAGTCATCGCCTGGTCTTGCAAAAGAAGAGGAGCTTCGTCCTAGAGCGATAAAAGGCGATCAACGAGGAGGTCAAGAAATTGCTCATGGTAGGTTTCATCCATGAGGTACAATATCCTGATTGGCTCGCTAATGTGGTGATGGTCAGGAAAGCATCTGGGAAGTGGAGGATCTATGTGGACTACATCGACCTCAATCAGGCATGCCTGAAGGATAGCTTCCCGCTCCCCAAGATCGACCTACTGGTGGATGCGACCTCGGGTCACAAATACCTCGCTTCATTGATGCATTCTATGGATACAATCAGATCCAAATGCATCCAAAATATGAAGAGCATATGATGTTCGTGACCTATGGAGGTATGTATTGCTACATGGTGATGCCATTCGACCTTAAGAATGAGGGGCCTACATATGAATGCCTGGTCAATAAGGTCTTCAAGGACCAGATCGGTTAGAACATGATGGGGACCCGAGAGCCCAGCCACCTTAGCAGCCAAGTGGAGTCCCAGTCACATTTGGGATTGCGCCACCTAGGATTACATGGAGGATCACATGAAGACGGCCCATGCTTGCCACATGCCAGCACTCCCTTCGGCCCTCCGAGCACATCAACTCCACATGCCATCAAGTGAGAAAGGAAGGTCAAGTGGATAAGCATGAATCCCCTGATTCATGCCAAGAAACTAAGGAAAGATGTGGTCCCCCCCAAGCCCAAAAGATCAAGTGTTTGGCATCCCACATGTTCCCCATTGGTCCCCCTCTCTTCTTTCCTTATTTTGTTATTTTTAAATTTCAAATTTCAAAAAGGCTTGGTGTCTATAAAATAGGCTCCAATCATTCTTGTAAAAATTCAATGGATGAATGAAATTTTGGTTTTAGAAAAGATTTTTTTTCATTCGCCCCCGCATGGGCGGGGAGGGTGAGAGGCCCAGTAGTGTTGCCTTCATTCTTTGAGAATGTTGACCTCCATGAGGGAGTGGGTGTGATGCCCGTTTTGCCTTCGGCTTCGGGCATCGAGGGGTGTGAGACCCTATGCCTTTGTCCTACAGGACATCGAGGGGTGTGAGGCCCTGTTTGCCTTTGTCCTTTGGGACATTGAGGGATGTGAGGTCCTAGTTATCCCATTCTTCACCCTAATCTCTAGATACTTCTCAGCTCTCCAACAATCCTCCCATCTTTGTCCCACATCAATTTGGTATTAGAGCCAGGTTAGGATTAGGGTTAGGAAAAAAAAATATTGGTATAGGTATTCGTTATTTCCTTTTTATCCCATTTTATTCCCATTATTCCTACTATTCTCTAGTTATCCCCAACTTATCCTCGAGTTATTCCCATCATCTCCTTCCTTGATCCATCCGACCCCTCATCTCCATGCCAGATCTCCTCATCGCTACGATGCCTCGCCACCTCGCCCGTGATGCCTCATCGACCAGAGGACACCGCCCAAACCCGAGCACCACCTCCCTGGCTCTGCCTCCATCCTCCTGTCCCGATCATCTCCACCGCTCGATCCCAAACTCCAAACGGGCCCGGTGTCTTCTTCCATGGCACCGCCCGCTCAGCGACTGTCTTGCACCATCGACACCAATCAGATCCACCAGATCCCGGTAGTGATCAACTCCAGCACCAGCTCCCACCTCGGAGGAGCTCCCTCCCCGATCCTCCTTCCCCATGGATGCCCAGAATTGTGCCCAGGATCTCGCCGCCACCTCCCCGACCCAGATCATCGCTGCTTGCTCCGCGGTCGATGCCTTCCTCCGCAACTACACCTCCGACCAGTCCTGTGCCTTTTTCTCTATCGCCTGGCCCTTTTTCACCCCATCGGTCCATGGAGAAGTTCTCTCTCGGCCTCCTCCCATCGATTCGACATAGTCCATGATAGCCAGGCCCCATTCACTGCTGCCGGTCACTGCATCTTCCTGAAAATTAGCCACCACTGCCACCGACCAACCTAGTGCCATTACTGATGAAGTCCGCTGGTTGTCCTTGCTTGTGCCACAGCCCCACGGTGATCGCCATTCCTTACGCCGGATCGCCCAATCTGCTGCTCTGCCCATCCGTGCCACGCTCCTCTCCCCCGCACTGCCGTCCACCCCTGCTTCCTGTCAGCCACCCGTGCCCGCCGCCGGCCGTCACGACCTTCGCCAACCATGACAAACCCCGTGCTAGCCATCCGTTTCCCTTCATCAGTCCATGGAGAGGAAGGGGAGGGATTGCAAGAACATGAAAGCAAATCCCCTCCCCTCTTGCTGACTTCAACTCCTTGCACATATTCCAAAGCCGCATAATTTTCAGAGCTGCACCAATCTCAAAGTTGTACGGATCTCAGAGCAGGGCTGATGAAAAAAAAAATGGATTTGTTTGAAAAAGATTAAAAACAAAAAAAAAATCTCAAGGTTATCTCAATTTGCAGTTTGGAGTCCAAGGAAAATAATATCAAGCTGAAGACAGCAGACTTAAGCCAAACTCGACGAAGTCGAGTTCACCCTACTCCGGGGAATGATGGGGACTCGAGAGCCCAGCCACCTCAGCAGCCAAGTGGAGTCCCAGTCACATCTGGGATTGTGCCACCTAGGATTACATGGAGGATCACATAAGGACGGCCCGTGCTTGCCACATGCCAGCATACCCTTCCACCCTCCAAGCACATCAACTCCGCACGCCATCAAGTAAGAAAGGAAGGTCAAGTGGATAAGCATGAATCCCCTGATTCATGCCAAGCAACTAAGGAAAGCTGTGGTCCCTCCCAAGCCCAAAAGAGCAAGTGTTTGGCACCCCACATGGTCCCCTTGGTCCCCCCATCTTCTTTCCTTATTTTGTTATTTCTAAATTTTGAATTTCAAAATGGCTTGGTGTCTATAAAATAGGCTCCAATCATTCTTGTAAAAATTCAATAAATCAATGAAATTTTTGTTTTAGAGAAGATTTTTTTTTGTTCGCCCTCGCATGGGCGGGGAGGGTGAGAGGCCCAGTAGTGTTGCCTTCGTTCTTTGAGAATGTCGACCTTCGTGAGGGAGTGGGTGTGATGCCCATTTTGCCTTCGCCTTCGGGCATCGAGGGGTGTGAGACCCTATACCTTTATTTTGCGGGACATCGAGGGGTGTGAGGCCTTGTCTGCCTTTGTCCTACTGGACAATGAGGGGTGTGAGCCTATTTGCCTTTGTCCTGCAGGACATCGAGGGGTGTGAGGCCCTGTTTGCCTTTGTCTTGTGGGACATCGAGGGGTGTGAGGCCCTGGTTGCTTTTGTCCTTGCAAGACATCGAGGGGTGTGAGGCCCTGGTTATCCCGTTCTTGACCCTAATATCTAGAGACTTCTCAGCTCTCCGATGATCCTCCCATCTTTGTCCCGCATCAAAACATGCAGGTGTACGTGGATGACATGCTTGTCATGAGCTGCCTAGAGTTGGACCATGTTGCCGACCTGGTGGAAGCCTTTAATAACCTCCACTCCCACCAGATGAAGTCGAACCCTGCCAAGTGTGCTTTTGGGGTTGCAGCCAAAAAATTTATGGGATTCATGGTTACCTAGAGAGGAATAGAGGTCAACCTCAAGAATATCTGGGCGATCACCAATATGAGGCACCCTGCATCCAAGAAGGAGGTACAACGCTTAATTATAGGTGCATTGCAGCACTAAGCCGATTCATCTCATGCTCTACCGAGCACTGTCAACCATTCTTCAAGGTTCTATGAAAGATTAATAGCTTTATCTGGATGGAAGATTGCCAGGAGGCATTTGAGGGGCTGAAAATCTTCTCACCTCACCATCATTGCTATCCAGACCGAAGCCCGGAGAAGAACTTCTCCTGTACTTGGAGGTGTCACCTGAAGTGATCAGCTCGGTGCTAATCTGCATGGATAAGGAGAGCATCCAGTGGCCAGTCTACCATGTTAGCAAGTTGCTGCGCGATGCTGAAACCATGTATACCCAGCTAGAAAAAAATATTTTTGCACTAATAATATCTGCACAGCATCTTAGGCCCTACTGCCAAGCATACCCCCATCACTGTCCTCATCGATCAGCCTTTGAGGGCCATCCTCAGCAACCCTAATACCTCGGGGTGCCTGGCCAAGTGGGCACTGAAACTCAACAGGTTTGACATCACTTATCATCCGTGGCTGGTACAGAAGGTTCAGGTATTGGCTAATTTCTTGGTAGAATGCACATGGGCGGAGGAGGGCCTAGAGGATACGGACTAGCATATCAAAGCCAGGCCAGACCCGACCACAACAGAGGTGACTTGGATACTTCACATCGATGGTGCATCTAACATCGATGGGAGTGGGGCTGGCCTCATCCTTGCCAATCCTGATGGGGTCATTGTAGAGTACGCCTTGCATTTCCTTTTCAAGGTGACCAACAATCAAGTTGAGTATGAGGCACTCCTTATAGGGCTAAAGTTGTCTCACGAGCTAGGTGTCAAGAGGCTAAAAGTTTTCACTTACTCTCAGCTGGTAGTGGGTCAGGTCCCTGGCAATTATGAAGCTCGAGACCTCATGATGGTGAAGTACCTGGACCAAGTGCACTCGTACACAGCAACCCTCCAGTACTTCATTATCTCTCATATCCCACGAGTAGAGAATGCCCGGGCTGACATCCTCTCCAGATTGGCCACCCTGTCGGAGTCCTCACTGGGTCATACCTTTATCGAGTATCTCGAGACCCCCAACTATGAGCTTATAGCCGAAGTCTAGCAGTCACTATTGAAGCCAGCTGGATGGACCCCTACATTAAGTATATCACCATTGGTGCCTTGCCGGGTGATAAAAAACAAGCCAGCTTGCTCAAGAGGAAGGCCGCACATTATGTGATGATGGACGGGCAGCTATACTGAAGGTCCTACTCTTACCCCCTCCTAAAGTGCTTAAAGCCCTTAGAGGCCACTTATGTGCTTTAAGAGGTACACGAAGGCATCTACGGCAACCATGTGGGGGGAAAGGCTCTGGCATACAAAGCGATCCGGTAGTGGTATTTTTGGGAAACAATACATGCAGATGCTGCCGACTTCGTGAGGAAGTGTGACTAGTACCAATGTCATGCCCACATTCAATGGCAACCGGTGTCCTCGCTCTCTCAACTTTCAACCCCATGGCCATTTACCTAGAGGGGGATGGACATCTTGGGTCCTTTTCTCGCTGCATCCGGACAGCGAAAGTTCTTGATTGTGGCCATCGACTACTTTACCAAGTGGGTCGAGGCCAAGCCACTAGCCCAGATAACGGAGGTGAAGGTCTAGTCATTCTTCTAGAAGTCCATAATTTGTTGGTTCGGCCTCCTACACTCGATTATCACCGATGATGGGAGGCAATTCGACAACCAGGCCTTCGAAAAATTTTGTGCTGACCTTAACATCCACCATCACTTCACTTCGGTGGCTTATCCTCAGACCAACGGTGAGGTCGAGGTGACCAACTAGATCATTCTTGATGGGGGACAAGGGGTAGGATCATTGGCGAGCCTAGAAGTTACCAAAATTAGGGTATCATATTTTTTTTTGATTTTTTTGTAAGGGGGTGGTGAAGGAAATAATGGAGATAAAATATAGGGATTTGGATCTTATGAACTTTAGGACTCACACTAACGAAGTGACGTCTCACCTCTAGGGAATTCCACCCACCTCGATACTTGGAGGCGTTAGGATTAATCTCAAAGGACATGAGGGGATAAAGAAAATGTAACAAATGGAAGGGGGATAACTAGGGCCTCATGCCCCTCGATGCCCGAAGGTGAAGGCAAGATGAAGAATCACTCTTCTAAAAACTTATATTTATTCACCAAAACTATTTGTTTTACAAAGGACTTAGCATGGTATTTATAGACCTTTCCAACCCTTATTTGAATTTGAATACAAGATAAAAAGATAGGGATGGTTCAAATTCAAATACAAGATAGGATAAGATAAGCCTATCCATATCTCAATCCTAACCAACCAAATCCTAATTCAAATTTTAAATAAAAGATAAATCCCAAAGTAATTTATTCTGGATATGCTCCAAGATTCATGCAGCTCCAGGATTCGTGCTTGCTTCGGGATCCATGCTAGCGATGTGTCCCCATCATTTCACTAAGATGGGGAGAACTCGATTTCGTCAAGTCAGGCTCAGATCCAGCTAGCCATGAGACTTTTTTTTTTTTTTTTTATTTTCTTAACTCTACTATAAAATCTGTGCATCTCAAAAAGTCGTGCAATTATGAGGTCCCTACAACTTTGAGATCCGTCTAGCATTGAGAAGCATGCAGAACCTGAAGTCGGCAACAGGAATGGCAATTGCTTTCATGTTTGTGCTTGGCTTCTCCCTATGCTTTGATGGGCATGCAAAACACCCAAAACAGGGGTTCGATCCTTGGAGGGGAAATTGAGTAGCAATTTCGAAGGAGCCGGCATCAGAGAGCATGACACGACCGTCGGTCAATGATGAAGGCTTGGTTCTGGCAATGGCAATGGATGAAAGGGTGGTCGGTGGCTGGATTTCCATTAGTTATTAAGGATGGCAGTGAGATCGGCAGTACGCTTGGGAAGGCGGATCGGTGGTGATGTCGAAGACATCGGAGGGTGGGAGGTCCGGTGGGATGTGGCGGTGCTATCGATATCTGGCCGTGCGTTAGGTGGACTCGCTCGGCCTGGGCAGGGAAGGTGGTAACGGAGCAGACGGTGCCATTGAAGAAGATGCTGGGGCTATTGGGGCAAGGCCATGGAGGGACTCGGACCACCATTTATATAGTGGGAGGCCAAGGTGGGGGATGGCGGCAGTGGTGTTGAAGAGCTGCTGGATCTTCTCGTCGAGGGTGAGGAGGGAGATGAGGGAACGGGCATGGCTAGCAATTGGGAGGGAGGCGTTGCCAAAGGCACGGACCCAGACCTGGGAGATGTAATCGCGGACGCAGTGGTCATCGGTCTTGAAGCGATGGTGAGGTGGAAGGAGGGAAGGACGGTGATCGCGGGTGGCATGGGCTCTACTGTTCGATTGTAGGCGATGGAGACGATCGGGTGTTTCTCCCCATCTGTGTTCATCTTCATCCATGGAAGGAGAGGAGGATGGAGATAGATCGGGTGTACGGTGGTGGCAGACACAATCTGGGCGATCGTCCATAAGGGTCCGGTATATGGAAGATCCCAAAGATGATGGGGTGGGGCATTTGGAAGTTCTGGCTATGGGCAACTCCGGATGGGAGATTGGGTCTTTGGCGACTGTGGATCATTGATGATCGGGTAGAAGGGTTGATAGAAAGCTTCAAAAGTCAGTGGGCGGAGAGGTTCGGATGGTGCATCGCTGGCATAAATATGGCACAGATGGGTAGATCATGGAGTGGATGACTCACCAGAGTTGGTGAGGGGGATCTGGGTTGTTGAGGGAGATCTGGGATGGAATGAAGGTACCTTAGTTTTCTAGCTCTGATACCAAAAATTGATGGGGGACGACGGGTTGGATCATTGGCGAGCCTAGAAGTCACCAAGATTAGGGTACTTTTTTTTTTGTATTTTTTTGTAAGGGAGTGGTGAAGGAAATAATGGGGATGAAAGATAGGGTTCTGGATCTCTTAGACTTTGGGACTCCCACTAACGAAGAGACCTCTCACCTCTAGGGCATTCTATCCACCTCGATACTTGGAGGCGTTAGGATGAATCTCAAAGGATATAAGGAGATAAAGAAAATATAATCAAAGGGAAGGGGGATAACTAGGGACTTACGCCCCTCGATGCCTGAAGGCGAAGGCAAGACGAAGAATCACTCTTCTAAAAACTCATATTTATTTACCAAAACTATTTTTTTATAAAGGACTGAGGGTGATATTTATAGACCTTTCCAACCCTCATTTGAATTTGAATACAAGATAAAAAGATAGGGATGGTTCAAATTCAAATGCAAGATAGGATAAGATAAGCCTATCCATATCTCAATCATAACCAACCAAATCCTAATTCAAATTTCAAACAAAAGATAAATCTCAAACTAATTTATTCTGGATATGCTCTGAGATTCAAGCAGGTCCAGGATTCGTGCTTGCTCCGAGATCCATGTTGGTGATGTCCTCATCAATTCTGCAAGGGCTCCACATGAGGTTGGACGAAGCCAAGGGTTGATGGACTAAGGAGTTACCCAGCATGATGTGGGCCTACCACACCATGCCTCGCACGGCCATCGGCAAGACACACTTCAATTGTCTTTGGCACTGAAGCCGTGATTCCAATAGAGCTTGGCCTAGCCATGATGAGGGTAGAGCAATATGATGAAGTAGAAAATCTGGCTCGTCTTCTCTTCAATCTGGACTTGCTGGATGAGACAAGAGATAAGGCCCGACTTTTGATGGCAGCCTACTAGTGGCGAGTCGCGTGCTACTACAACTCCCGCGTGCTGCCCAAGGTGTTCCTCCCGGGTGACCTCATCCTTAAAAGGGCAGAGGTATCCCAACCGGGAGAATGCAGGAAACTCTTCGCCAATTAGGAAGGACTGTACAAAGTGGTGGAGGCCTTACCAGGTGGGTCCTATTACCTTGCTGTGCTCGACGATTCCCGATTCATGAGAATCTGGAATGCCAGCAACTTGAGAGTGTACTACCAATAATATAAGGCCCTTTCACAATAAATTGAAGTTCCTTTTTGGTGCAACCTTATTTTTTACCTATGCAGTAACTCATCTGTCCGACTCCATGAAGGGGACATCAAAACCCATCCAGGTTTTCTTTTTCCCTTTCTAGATTTTTATATTTTTATTTCATTTTTTCTTATTCCAACTATTCCATTTATCCCCGTTATTCTTATTTTATTCTAGACTTATCCTTGTCATCATCTTCCCCCATCATCACCCAGAACACGTTTCTTCCACCATCTCGGTCGACCCTTCAACACCGCCACCAGCCTTACGCTGGTTGCCCAACCCACCAATGCCCAGTCATCCTCGCCGTTGCCGCCCCCTGCCCCACCACCACACCCTCCCATCTGGAAGACTCATGGCCAGGAAGCTAACCAGATTTTTTAGAGAGAGAGGGAGAGAGAGAGCATGGTCTGCTGAATCATTAAATGTTTCATACCATAAGATGAATGATGACTAGTATCTCTTTAGTTCAATCTGGAGATGGAGAGGATACTCACTACCACCAAGAGGATTGGAGGACGACATGGATCTTGTGAAAATCTAAAGGATTGGACATGGATCTGGGCAGTAGATTCCTTGGACTCAATTTGGATGCAAAACCTCGGCTTATCAGTAGACCCCTGCTGCAGATGTAGTGTGAAAGTAGCCAGCTAGCATGATGCACTGTGTTTGCCAGCAAAGTCGAACCCCCTCTATTCCGTGCATCACCGCTACAATCCATCTCGAAGATAAATGACGGTGCACAACATGCACCTACTTTGAATAGGCCGTGCCCCTCTATCCCGCACCATCGCCCAGCCGCCATCTTCACCGATGATTCCTCTCGTCCTCCTCCCACTCGCCCTGGCATCGCCTTTGGCGATTCTGACCTCCAGCTTGAGCGATCGGATGCCGCTGGATCCACCGGCCCATCCGCCCTTTGCCTCACCCACGAGCATCACCAACCACCTCCTCCAAATCCAGCGTCATCCCCCCAAATCCGCCAGCCTCCTCCAAATCCGCCGATCCACATCCTCCAAATCCTTTCGCTCCAATGTCGATCCCCTATTCCATGGTCACAGGAGAAGGATGTGCACTGATCCTGATATAGAAAAATTCTGCACCGATCTCAAAGCGGCTGGTTTAGGATTAAAAAAATAAAAAAAATAAAATAAAAATAAATAAATAATTAATAAATAATTTTTTTTTCATGTATGGGTCTTAAATCTTGTAATCCTATAAAAAGGCATCTCCTCTTGTATTTGAAAGCTGGTGAAGAATAAAATAATTTTTTTAGAAGGTTGTTTTTTTTCGTTCACCCTCGCATGGGCGGGGAGGGTGAGAGACCCGATAGTGTTCGCCCCCGCATGGGTGGGAAGGGTGAGAGGCCCAGTAGTGTCTCCTTCGTTCTTTGAGAACGTCAACCTCCGTGAGGGAGTAGGTGTGAGGCCCGTTTTGCCTTCGCCTTCGAGCATCGAGGGGTGTGAGACTCTATGCCTTTGTCTTGCCGGACATCGAGGGGTGTGAGGCCCTGTTTCACTTTGTCCTACGGGACATCGAGGGGTGTGAAGCCTTGTTTGCCTTTGTCCTACGAGATATCGAGGGGTGTGAGGCCTTGTTTGCCTTTGTCCTATTGGACATCGAGGGGTGTGAGGCCCTAGGTATCCCCATTCCACCTTCTCTACCACCTTCATGTTCCTTGTGATTCACCTTAACGGCTCCGTTCTTGATCCTTATCCCTGGAGACTTCTCAGCTCTCCGACGATCCTCCCATCTTCCCCTACCCTCTGTTCCCCATCAATTTTGGTATCAGAGCGGGATAGGATTAGGATTGAAAAAAAAAAGTTGAAAAAAAAAGAAGAGAGACAAAAAAAGAGAAAAAAAAGAAAAAAAAATTGCAGTAAACTTGACTTGACGGAGTCGAGTTTTTCCCACCTCAGGGGAATGATGGGGACATCAAAACCCATCCGGGTTTTCTTTTTTCCTTTCTAGATTTTTATATTTATATTTTATATTTTCTTATTCTAGCTATTCCATTTATCTGGGTTTTCCATTTATCCTAAGGGCTTTGGGCCTTGGAGGCCTGGGATGCCTGGAGTAGGAAAATTCTAGGTATCTTGGTTCTGGGTTGGAATATACCTGGGATCTTGGTCTTCATGGACCTGGGCCTTGCATTCACTTGGGCTGGGGCATAGGTAAGTCTTTAGGATCATGTTATGACCTAGTCTGAGAATTTACACTGGTATCTGGAGGGAATCTGGGCATTTGGAAAATATCTGGAGGGCATCTGGGCATCTTACAGGAATCTTAGACCCTGGGTTGGCATTCAAGGTCCAATTGGCTGATGTAGAGGCCTCTAGCTCCTGGATGAGACCTCGTGGAACTCCAAAGTAGGGTATCCTCTTCTATTGTACAAAAATTGGACTCATGCTGGACTTATACGGACTTACAGAACTCAATATACTGACTAGGGTTGAGGGTTGAGACAAATCAACTAGCCTTAACTTATTACAGGACTCAATCTTAATTGATTACAAAATTATGATACATGACTAAGGTTCTAAAATTAAAACCTAATCAGTAAACCATATGGGATCCAGGGATCTGTGTCTGATCCTGGTGTCCCCACCATCAGCTCCCGGTAGGGATCGAGCTCGTGCCTCCAAGACGAGCCCGTGATGCGGGATTATTTATGCATGCTAGTTTTTTTATTATGATTAGATATTAAGTTAGCAGTTTGTATCATGAATTTCAAGCCAAGATATTAAGTAGAGAATTTTATAAACAATCTGAAGCACAGGCATATAGAAATAAATCCTAAAAGTGATGAAACAGGACCGCCAAGGCTAAGAAGCCATGGTTAGGACTAGCTCTTCTGCAATATCGCTACCAGAAGAGTCTAGGGGGTGTACGTGGTAGAAATTGGAAGATCGATCCACAAAGAGTTCGGTCATCGCTCTCGGATGTGGCCTAGAAAATAAAGCTATTGACCTTGCGAATTCGTGGCTTTCAATCTGGTGGCCCGAAAGCTTGTCAGATGGAATCCTTGGATTCATGAAATCTGAGGGACCTGCAAATCACCTAACAAGGGTTAGACAATCAATGAACAGTAGGCTAGATGGCTGAAGGAAGATGAAGGGAAAGAAGTTTGAGGATGGCTGCCAAGAGATGAAGAAGGCTGGTGGCTTAGAGGAAGGGCACAGGGATCACACAGAAACCCTGAGGGATCATACATAAATCCTAAGGGATCACATAGATATCCTTAATCACACAGAAATTTATATAGAATTCACACAGAAAGTTGAGAAGAACTCAAGAAATTTTTCATATGTTTTATAGTATCAAATATACATGAGAGGGGGGGGGCCTTTATATAGGCATACAAGCATGGGCTCCAAGTAAGGGTATACATATAAAACCCTAAGTATCCTTTTTCCACTCAAATACATGGAAGATCTCCTCTCCCAAATAGGCTCTCAATTCCTCTCGTAAGAAGAATAATACCTTCTCTTTGACTTGGTTCTCCCTCTCTTTGACTTGGTTCAATGGGTGGTAATTCTAAGGGTGGCTGACCAAGGAAGGTGACCATAAGGGTGGGGGGCAATATCCAAGAAGGCTTTGGGCTTGGGTGGCCCACTTCAATGCTGGGCTGGTTCTAGTATTTTTCCAAGGCACCATCTTTAATGTGGACTTGGGAAGGCCTGGGGCACCTTGGGCTCTTGGGATTGAGAGAACTTCTGGGCTGGGGCACCTAGAAGAGGAATATTCCTGGGTGGCATCTGGAATCTTCATGCTGGAAGGGCTTCATGGGCTTCTACTTTGAGGCTAGTGCTCCTCCTCTTGTATAAAACTAGACTTGTATTGGACAGAACTTATAGGACTCAATTAGATTGGTTGAAATGCTCAACTTATTATAGTACTCACTTCACCTAACTAGACTAGACTCAACATAGGACTTGAACAAAATTACAGGACTCAAATAGACACAAGACCTAAAATGACATATCAAGACCAAAATAACTATAGACTCACAATGAGCTGACTTGAACACCTAAGCTCAACCGAGCTGATCATAACCCAAAACTTGACTCATAAATCCTAATGATGTAAGTCAACTCTAAATACAGTACTCAAGTGTAACAAGGCCTGAAAAACAAAACTCAAGGCCCAAATTCAAGACTCAAATGGCTAACACAACTAGATTATTAGACTCAAAGACAAAATTTAAATTGTGGCTAGGGACTCAAAACTCAAACTCCCATAGTGAACTAGGGTTGACCTAATATCCCAATCAATTCTCTCGGGATGGGAGAAACTCAACTCTATCGAGTATGGATCACTCTGGCTTAGATATCTCTCAAGAAGGACTGGGTTGAGGTATAGCAAGTCCTCTCGAGCAATCCACGAATTGTCAGATTCTGGTCGACCTTGCCAATGGACCAGGTAGCATTGATAACCATGGCCCCTGGTCATGATAGCTTGATCGTCTAGGATACGCTCGATCAGTTTTCCTCTCTCAGGCCAATTTATAGGTGGAACTCTAGGTTAGGTTCGCTCTCAAATGATGGAGTAGGTCAAAAAATCTTTTTAGGAATCGCTGCCGGTTCCCTGAACTCAACCAAGTCCGTGATATTGAAGACAGAGCTAATGCCAAAATCTGGGGGCAGATCTAGCACATAGGCATTGGGTCTTACCTTCTGTATCACTCTAAAGGATCCAGCTCCACGAGCATGAAGCTTCTTAACCATAACAAAATCTTCTACATTAAATTCCTTGGCTCTCTTTCGGGAATTAGCCAGTTTGTTTCAAAATTAATGCTTAATGTAGATGATGCACCTAACTTGTACTGACACCTAACAAAAATGCAGACTCAACTATGCATTCCTATTAAGAGGAACTTTATTGGACTCTTTTGGGCCTAAACCTAATAGATTATAGGCTCTCTAGGTTTGATCTTGGTTTGACATGACATGAAAATTTTTAATGAACTTCTAGTAAATGCCACAAGTATGCCATAAGTAAGATGCAAACATAACATATGTAATGAATGTATATGGTATGCTAATCTCAACAAAATGTAGTCTAATGATCCTAGAAATGCTGGAAGTTTCTGGAAAGGGCAAAAAAAATAAAAGGTAGTTTCAGGATTAGTTTAGTAGGGTAGTGATGCGGGACTATTCATGCATGCCAATTATTTTTCATGTATTAGGCATTAAGTTAGGAGTTTATATCCTAAATTTTAAGCCAAGATATTAAGTAAGAAATTCTATAGAAAATTTGAAGCATAAGCATGTAGAAATAAACCCTTAAAGTGAAGAAACAGGACCACCAAGGCTAAGAAGCCCTGGTTATGACTACCAGAGAAGTCTAGGGGATGTACCTGGTAGAGATTTAAAGTTTGATCTATGAAGAGTTCACTCTACGCTCTCAGATGCGGCCTAAAAAATAAAGCTATCGACCCTGTGGATT
Organism: Areca catechu; assembly: GCA_021397845.1. Lineage (NCBI taxonomy): Eukaryota > Viridiplantae > Streptophyta > Magnoliopsida > Arecales > Arecaceae > Areca > Areca catechu. The sequence continues at coordinate 122,661,649 of CM038043.1, forward strand.
CGTGCTTTCAATCTGGTGATCCAAAAATTGGTCAGATGGAATCCTTGGATTCGTGAACTCTGAGGGACCTGCAAATCACCTAACAATGTTTAGAAAAACAAGGAGAGGTAGGGTTAGATCGCTGAAAGAAGAAGGGGAAGAGGTTTAAGGAAGGCATCTCAGAGATGAAGAGGGCTGGCGGCTTGGAGGCAGGGTGTAGGGATCATACAAACACCGAAGGGATCACATAGATACCCTTAATCACCCAAAAACTCACTCCAAATTTTGAGGAAAACTCAAGAGAAATTCATTCATAATAATTGATCATTAGTTACAAGAGGGTGGAGGGGTGGGGATTATAGATGTTCCCATGCCCTCTCCTAGTTAGGATAGGATTACAAACTTTGATAGGAGAAGGATTACAAAGTGGCCTAGAACTAGGATTACACAATTTGAGTAAAAATAAAACAAAAGTGGATTCTTCTCCTTTTTTGACTTTATCAAGGGGGCTTCCTTGTTGGGTTGGGAAGGAATATTCCTTCCTTTGACCTGGTCTTCCTCTTGGGCACTTGGGCTTGTCATTTATGGGCCTGGGGTGCCAACTACTTATGGGCTTCTTAGCTGGGGTGCCTGGAGGACAGTATATTCCCTAGGTATCTTAGTCTCTTGGGCTTGGATGCCTAATTGAACTTGGACTTGATCCTGGTGGACTAGAATCCCTAGGCTAGGATGATAGAAGAATATTCTTGGTCCCTGGTATCTTTTATAGACTTACTTTGTTCTGGGATCCTGGTGAAGACTTTAGCGATGCTCCTCCTCTTGTACAAAATTTTAAAGAACACAACTTATTGGACTCTTACAGGACTCAATTGGACAGGACTGAGGTTGAGACAACTCAACTTATTACAGGACTCACTCAACTTAACTGGACAAGACTCAACATAAAACTCATAGGACTCAAATTGACACAAGATCCAAAATGACATAATAAGTCCAAAATAACTATAGACTCATCACAACGAGTTGACTTGAACAACTAAGCTCAACTGAGCTGATCATAACCCAAGACTCGACTCATAAACCCTAATGGTATGAGTCAACTCTAAATACAAGACTCAAGTGTAACAAGGCCTAAAAACAAATCTCAAGATCCAAATGCAGGACTCAAATGACTAATAGAGCTAGATTATTGGACTCAAAGATAAAATTTGAATCATGGCTAAGGGACTCAAAACTCAGGGACCCATAGTGAACTAGGGTTGACCTGATGTCCCCATCAATTCTCCCAGGATGGGAGGAACTTGACCCTGACAAGTATAGGGTAGTCTAGTACAGGCAGTAAGTCTGGGTGGAGGTGCTATGGGTCATCTCGAGTAATCCACGAATCGCTGGATTCTAGTCAACCTTGCCATCGGACCAGGTAGCATTGATAACCTCGGCCCCGGGTCATGATATCTTGATCATCCTGGATTTGCTCGATCCATATTCCTCTTTGAGGCAAATTTAGTGGACACTTAGGTAAGGTCTCTCTCTCAAAGGATGGGTGAGGTCCAAAATCTCACTAGGAATCACTGTCGGTTCCTTATACTCAACCAAATTCACGATATTGAAGGTAGAGCTAATACCTAAATCCAAGGGTAGATCAAGGACATAGGCATTAGGTTTCACTTTCTTTATCACTCCAAAGGGTTCAACTCTGCAAGCATGAAGCTTCTTAACCATAACAGATTTTCCTACATTAAATTTCTTGGCTTTCTTTTAAGAATTAGCCAGTTTTTATAGATTTAATTACTTAAATTAATCTTTTGGCTAATGTCCTGATGCAAATGCTGTGCAAAGGTCAGTACATATGTGGATAGATGAATTAGGTCTGAGAACTTATTGGACTCAAAAATGACACTTAATAAACTCGACTAGGCATTCCTATTGAAGGAAATTTATTAGACTCTTTGGGTCTAAACCTAACAAATTATAGGCTCTCTAGGTTTAACCACACTGTGGCGTGCACATGAAAATTTTCAATGAACTTTTAGTAAATGCCATAAAGTATACCAGAAATATGATGCAAACCTAACATGCACAAGGAATGTATGTAACATTCTTACTTCAACAAAATGCAGTCTAGTGGTTAGAAAAACATGAGAAGCTTCAAAAAAGAGAAAAAATAAGAGGTAGATTCAGGGTTAGTTTGGTAGGGTGGAAAGTAAGAAAAGGGGTTGGGGACTATCGGATAGAATAGGATGTAAGAAGGGGTGTCAGGGATTAATCATAGACTAATGAGGTTGACCTTATGGGGTTGATGTCTATCTACAGAGTCTATCTTATGGAAGAATGGGTCACTAATCTCAGGAAAGAGATCGATTGGAGTCAAAGGAGGGACTTCATCCTGAGGATACTAATTTAAAGAGATTAGGTCCTCAATAAATTCTTCTGGTTCTTGGATCTCAGGACTGGGCTCTGTAATTAGGCTTTCTTCTAGTGGCTCCTCAGGTAAGAGTCTAATAGTAGGGTTGGGTTCCTCATCCTCTAACTGCTCTTCCACTATATGCTCAGTCTGGGTGTGGTCAGGGTCAACTAACTTTGGATTGGCTTCCATCTGGGTATCTACTTCGTCAACTAATTTTGGGTTGGTTTTCACTTGGGTATATTCAGGGTCAACTAATTCTAGGTCATCTATAGGTATCTCTTTTTCTTCTTCCTTATACTTCTCCACTAAGCTTATATCAGCTTCATACTCCTCTGCCAGACTTGGATCTACCTCATATATTTTTACATTGGGTTTAGACTCATCTTCATCTAGTTACCTAGGTGTCAGGCGCTGACTGGACACTGGCTAACAAAATGGCTTGGTTTGTGACATCTAAAACACACTCTTGGGGGATTGGAACTAGACTTGCCTCTATTTTCTCTACGGGCCATATTATTACTGGGATGGGGTTGGCTCGGGTTAGGCTGGTTAGGATCTGGTCCTGGGCTAGGGTTTACTAGTCTTAAAGGGTTTAGGTTGACTAAAGGAAGGTGGACTAATACTAGGCTCATATCTAGGGGTACTTATCTTATGGGATTCTGGTTGACTAGGAAAAACTGGGCTATACCCATAGGTACTAATCCAATCATATTCGGGTTGGCTAAGAGAAACTGGCCTAGTACTAGACTCTTAGGATGTGGGTTCAGATCTATGGGTTATGGATTCACTAGACTCATAGGACATGGGTACATAGGATCTGGGTGCATAGGATCTAGAGTCATAGAATTTGGGCTCAAACCTATATAGGTTATGGATCTCTTGGGTTCAGGATATGGGTCAAGGTATTGGGCTCTCCTAGAGTTGGGAGGCCGAGGACATGGGGTCAGGCTCATGTTTAGATTTGATATGGATCTTATGGGTTTTCTCTAGGTTTCCTAATTGGTCTCCTATCTGGTTAGACCTATGGGTTAACTGGTCGATCCTATTGGTTGTTGGTTATTTGTTTGGATTAATTGGTTGATCTAAGTGGTCAACTGGGCAAGCTAGTTTTGGGTTTGTGTATTTGATTGGTTCATCTGGGTATTGGATTGGTCAAATTGAGATTCATCTAGGCTAACTGATTTTGGATTTGGTCAAACCGTTCAGTCAAGGTTTCCATGAAAATCTTTAGACTGGGGTCCATGGTTGAGCTGGGTTGGTGTTTAGACTATTGATATTTAGTTCCTAACCTAGTGGTCATGCAATCAATCAAACAAGTTGGTATGATGTAGTCAAGACAATGGTTACTATGGACTATAGTTTGCTAGACCTAGAGCCAAAACTGAATGGGTCTACTCAACTTACACTTAACTCAATAGCTAATCCTTCCATTGGCCAGGTAAGAGGTGGGGTGGTGGGAGGCACCCCCTGCCTGTGATAGGGTCCTAATTAAAAACCACCAATTCACTTAGGGCGTTTGCCTCTGGACCTCTAGCCTTAGACACTAGTTTTCAGTAATAGCTAGTGAATTAGGAGCACTAGTTGGCCCACACAATTTGGACCCGACCTGTTGGTGTCCCTAAGCTCTCTAGAGCAATTAGATTTGCTAAGTGATTTTAATTTAATGTTGGGTTCTGATGCTTGGTGGTTGTTTTGGGCCCAAGACAGGTCAAAATCTTGCCTTGATCTTAGAGAGGAAATTGCCCTTAAGATTGATTAAATGAGATGATGATGAACACACTATGAGCCCTAATGCAACTAATAACAATCAGAAAAATAAAAATATATTTTACTTTTTATGAGGTAGCAAATTAGGTTTATGTTGGTTAAGTTAGCAAACAAATTTTGGGCTTGGGTGAGGTAGGGTTTGGAAGTGATTAGGTTTGGTTTGATCAAGTATGCAGAACAAAAATTAGGGTTTGATTCGATGCAGAATCTGGTTTAGTTTTTGATGTAGAAAAATTTCAAAAAAATTTCATGACATAGACTGAAATGTATAGATGATCTCTACCACGTTTCAAGCAAAAAAAAATTCGGATGATGATGAAGAACCTAGGATTTTTCAGACTGTGTGTAGAAATCTTAGGATTCAGGTTAGGGTTCCTCATATGCAGATTTTGATAATCCTTGTGTTTCTGTAGAAATAATTAAAATATATAGATAATCTCCAAAAATAAAAATCATAATTTTCTGACTTATCTACATATAGAAACAATAAAAATAATAGACCATGTATAGGAATTAAAACATGCTCTGATACCAAATGATGCGGAACTATTCATGCATGCCAATTATTTTTCATATGTTAGGAATTAAGTTAAGAGATTATATCCCAAATTTAAAGCCATGATATTAAGTAAGAAATTCTATAGAAAATCTGAAGCATATGTATACAGAAATAAACCCCTAAAGTGAAGAAACAGGACTGCTAAGGCTAAGAAGCCTTGGTTAGGACTAGCTCTTCTACAATACCGCTACCAGAGGAGTCTAGCAAGTGCACTTGGAAGAGATTTGAAGTTCAATCCATGAAGAGCTCTACGTTCTCGGATGCAGCCTGAAAAATAAAACTATCAACCTTGTGGATTCGTGGCTTTCAATCCGATAACCCGAAAGTTGGTCAGATAGAATCCTTGGATTTGTGAACTCTGAGGAACCTGCAAATCACCTAACAATGGTTAGAAAAACAAGGAAAGGTAGGGTTAGATCGCTGAAAGAAGAAGAAGGGTTAGAGATTTGAGGAAGGCATCTCAGAGATGAAGAGGGCTGACGGCTTGGAGGCAGGGTGCAGGGATCACATAAATACCCTTAATCACATAGAAATTCATCCAAGATTTTGAGAAAAACTCAAGAGAAATTCATTCATAATAATTGATCATTAGTTACAAGTGGGTGGAGGGATGGGGTATTTATAGATGTTCCCATGCCCTCTCCTAGTTAGGATAGGATTACAAACTTTGATAGGGAGAAGGATTACAAAGAGGCCTAGAACTAGGTTTACACAATTTGAGTAAAAATAAAATAAAATCTCCTAGTTAGAAGTGGATTCTTCTCCTTCTTTGACTTGGTCAAGGGGCTTCCCTGTTGGGTTGGGAAGGAATATTCCTTCCTTTGACTTGGTCTTCCTCTTGGGTGCCTGGGCTTGTCATGAATGGGCTTGGGGTGCCAACTAATTATGGGCTTCTGGGTTGGGGTTCCTGGAGGGTAGTATATTCCCTGGGTATCTTGGTCTCTTGGGCTTGGACACCTAATTGAACTTGGGCTTGTCATGCTGGACTAGAAACCCTAGGCTAGGATGATGGAAGAATATTCTTGGTCCCTCGTATCTTTTATGGACTTACTTTGTTCTGGGATCCTGGTGAAGACTTTAGCTGATGCTCCTCCTCTTGTACAAAATTTTAAAGAACACAACTTACTGGACTCTTACAGGACTCAATTGGACCGGACTGAGGTTGAGACTACTCAACTTATTAAAGGATTCACTCAATTTAATTGGACTAGACTCAACATAAAACTTACATGACTCAAATTGACACAAGTCCCAAAATGACAAAACAAGACCAAAATAACTATAGACTCACAATGAGTTGACTTGAACAACTAAGCTCAACTGAGCTGATTATAACCCAAGACTCGACTCATAAATCCTAGTGGTGTGAGTCGACTCTAAATAGAAGACTCAAGTGTAATAAGGCCTGAAAACAAAACTCAAGGCCCAAATATAAGACCCAAATGACTAACATAGCCAGATTATTAGACTCAAAGATAAAATTTGAATCATGGCTATGGGACTCAAAACTCAGAGACCCATAGTGAACTAGGGTTGACCTGATATCTCCATCAAGTAGAAAAAGGTTCAGGGTTAGTTGGATAAAGTAAGATATAAAAAGGGATGTCAGGGACTAATCCTAGACTAATGAGGCTAACCTTACAAGGTTGAGGTATATCTACAGGATTTGCATAATGGAAGAATGGATCACTAATCTCAGGGAAGAAGTCTTTAATGAAAACTGTGGGAGGGGATTCATCCTGAGGGTACTGATAAGCCACATTCTCAATATAGTCTTCTGGTTCTTGAAATTTAGGACTGGGCTCTATAATTGGGCTTTCTTCTAGTGGCTCCTCAGGTAAGATTCTAATTACTATCTAGGTTCTCTTCCTCTAACTGGCCATCCACTACAGGTTTAGTTTGGGTGTGGTCAGGGTCAACTAATTTTTGGTTAGTTTCAGTTTGCATAGGGTCAGGGTCAACTAATTCTAGGTTGGCTTCAGTTTGTGTATGGTCAAAGTCAACTAATTCTAGATTGGTTTCAGTTTAGGTATGATCAGGGTCAACTAGTTTTCGGTCATCTATAAATAATTTCTCTTCTTCTTCCTTATACTCATCCACTAAGCTCACATCAACTTCATATATCTCCTCTTCGATATCATTCTGGTGAACCAATGGGATGTTAAGAGGGGGTTGGCTAAGGAAAAATTGACTAATGACTAGGGTAGTAAGGGTGGGTCGACTAAGGGTTAGTGGACTAATAATAGGCTCATATCTAGGGGTTATGGGTTCCTTAGGGTCATAGGACAAGGGTTCAGCTCTATCAGTCATGTGTCTACTGGGTTCTTGGGATATGGTTCATAGGCTCTAAAGTCATAGGATCTAGAGTCACAGGATCTAAGGTCATAGGATCTAAAGTCATAGGATTTGGGTGCACAGGCTTCTCTAAATTTGCTCTTCATGGCTCTCCAGGTTGTTATGGGTGTTCCTTCTAGTCTAGCCATTCTCTCTACTTCATTCTAGTATATCCTAGCTTGGCGAACTAACTTAGGTTTGGCAAACATGAACTGACCTCTTTCAGAATAGAAACCATTATGACTTTCAAAATACATATCCATATCTCTTTCCCACTTAAGATAATCTTCAAACTTAGGATCAACACCAAATTTTTATACTTCTAACACAATGTACCTGGTGGCTCTCTTATCCTTGTCAAAGAAATCATGACTGGGCTCCTGGTATGGGTCAGAGTATTGGGCTTTCCTAGGATTGGGAGGTGTGGGCAAAGGTGACTCAAGTTTGGGTCTAGTATGGGTCCTACGGGTTTCCTCTAAGGTTCCTAGCCTATCATCTATCGGATCAAACCTATGGATCATCTGGTCCATCTAGGTGGTCAATTGGGCAGTCATTTGGTTCATCTGGGTGGTCAATTGAGAAATCACCTGGTCACTCATGGTCTTCATGAGAGTTTCAAGATTGGGCTCCATGGCTAAATTGGATTGGGGTTTAGACTACTAGTGGGGTTAGACTCCTAATCTAGAGGTTATGCAATCAAGCACACAAGGGTTATGGCACACAATGGTTAACATGTACTATAGCTTACTAGACCTAAAGCCAAAATTGAATGGGTCTACTCAACTTACACAACTCAACAGCTAATCCTTCCACTGGCCAGGTAAGAGGTGTGGTGGTGGGAGGCTCCCACTGCCTGTGACAAGGTCCTAATTAAAAATCACCAGTCCACTTAGGGCATTTGCCTCTGGACCTCTAGCCTTAGACACCAATTTTCAGTAATAGTTGAGCAATTAAATGCATAGTGTACCCACACAACTTGGACCCGACCTATTGGTGTCCCTAAGCTCACTAGAGCAATTAGGTTGCTAATTGATTTTAGTTAAGGCTTGGTTTCTGATGCTGGGTGGTTATTTTGGGCCCAGGATAGGTGATGACATCCTGCCCTGATCTGAGATTGAAAATTGCCCTTAAGATTGATTGAATGAGATGATGATAATCGATGAGCCCTAATGCATTCTAATAACAATCAGAAAAAAAAAAAATATTTTTTAGTCTTTTATGAGGTGGCAAATTAAGTTTAAGTTGGTTAAGTTATCAAACAAAATTTGGGCTTGGGTGAGGTAAGGTTTGGAAGTTGATTAGATTTGGGTTAGTCAAGTATGCAGAAATATCAGAAACTGAAATTAGGATTTGATTCGATGCAAAAAAGAATAAAAAAACTTTTAGGACAGAGGATGAATAGTGCGGATGATCCCTACCAAATTGAAAGGGATATGCCCTACAAGCTAATCTATGTTGTATCTCCCAAACCATTGTAATTGACAATTTTCTAAATAAAGACATTATTTTTCATCATACGCTGTGTTTATATTATATGATGAACTCCATAGATTAGGGCTATGATTTTAGGGTTATGATGAGATCATACTAGTGAGACCTAAAATCTTAAAACCTTAATCTAAAGTAATCCTAGTTAAAGGAACCCTGAGTAGGGGATCAGGGTTTTCTGGTAAGACTAGCACATCCCATGTATACTGGAAAGGGTGATTGCTCTCACAGTCACTTGTGTATGACACTAATACTGGGATGTGGGTGCTCATTGGAGAATGAGTTCACTGATATGATCCAACTTGAGAACATCTAATAGAGTCTTAGCTACATGTCAATAGAAGGTTCTCATAGTGGGAGTGGTACAAGTAATCCTTTGACCTGAGATTGCCATAAGTACCTTATGTACATGAACCCATGCTTTGGTTCAATCCTAATCATGACACTGAGTCATGCACAGGATTGATACTAGGAATGGTGAATTGGATATGAAGGTAATGAGTAGGTCAACAAGGAATCAATCACTCTTAGTAAGAGGAGATTGCATCTAGCTAGTTAACAATCGGATGATGATTCAGAAAATCTTTGATCAAAGTAAAGATATTAGAGATGGTTTCTAATATCAAGATAATTGAATCATCAATATAAGATTGAGCTAGAAATAAATATAATATTGGATTTGACATATATCCATATCCATAGTTATATTTTGGGTGCAGGCTGATCGAAAGATTTAATTGTACGGTAACTCTCTACTGAAGGGAAATTTTGGTATTTCACCAGAATTTCCATATCTTCCGGGTAGACATGACACGTTGCTAGACGTCAATCTTGTCTTGTGGGTTGATCAAATTCAAAGATCATTTATTAGGAAGAGTCCTAATTGATCAAATCGGGTAAGCCCGGTTTGACCTAAATCGATTAGATAGAGTTCTAATCAAATTAGGTCAACTTGTATTCGAACCCACTGCTGGCTAGATGTGGAACCCAATGGGTCACACACTTAAGAGGATTGATCAAGAGTTTAATTTGTGATTAAATCATCTTTGCAGGATAACACTCTAGCAGGTGTTGCAAACCCTAGCTTCTATTCGAATCGGATTAGAATTTAGGATTCCGGATTGATTCAATTTGGGTTCTAATTGGAGCTAATTAGACCCTAATTATGAAAATAGGGATTATGGCTGTTAGCCCTATTGGCTAGCCATGTAACTAGGCTAGCCTCCCCACCCGCCCCCTTGCATTTTCATGCCAAATGCCAAGAGTCCATGCGCTTATGGACTCTTGGCGCGCCATTTGGAAGAGTCCATTTGGATGGGGCGGCCTCCTTTCTTAAGAAATAGCACACCACTTGTCCCCCCTTGGATGGGAATCCAACGGCTGGAAGTTTTTTAAGAAAGACAAAAGTCGTTGTTTCCTCCCGGGCGCGCGAAATAACATCTCTTTGGAGATGAAAAGTCGTGACTCCTTTCCTATTAAAACACCACACTTTTTCCTTTAAGAAAAGCCATGGGATTTAATCTGGAAGGCGTGAGATGGGAGGATGGGGCGTGAGAAATTGAGAAGGGCGTGAGAAGGAGGAGTTCACGGAGAGATGTGTGGGCGCCTATCTGAGATCTATATAAAGGGTCGGGAAAATCAGAACAAGGTAATGTTTTTCTTTCTTCCTCTCCTAAAGACTCTTTTATTCTTTTCTTGCTCTTGCACTGTTTCCTTTACAGAATACACCTCTGTCGAAACTCTGCTACTGAACAAGAATAAGAGTAAAAGTCTCCGACGGTAAAGGAAAGAAAGAAGTTCTGATTTATTCCTTCTTTCTTACATTAAGACATTATTGTCTTAATTTCTCCTCCAACTTAAGACAAGCCTATGTCCTCTTAGGACAAGGTCTTTTCTTCAAGACAAGGGTGTATAAAGGGCCAAGGTCTTAGTGGAAGGAGGAGAAGAGATCAAGGAAAGGGAGGCTACCTCTTGTGTGGAAGAATTCAAGCCATAGTCCAAGCAATTGAGTTCTAGGAAGAAGAACTCAATAGGAGGAACCATTGAAAAGAAGATAGGTTTACTTGATCATTGCTCTGTGCGGATCACCATCGGAAGGCGGACACTTGGACGCCTGGTGAATTCAATCAGCCCCTTCAACATCAAATTTTTGTTGGAATTAGCGATTACAGGTTGGTACCCTAATCCTAATTTACATAGATATGCTTATCATATGATCTAGTCTTATTTAAGGAGTTCCTGTTTTAGGATTTTTGGTGTGAATTTAGTTTCATTTTTGAAATTACACTTCCGCTGCATTGCATCGGAACCCAACAGTGGTATTAGAGCCATCTTAATTAGGACTATAATCTATGATAGTTTGTGTGTTACATATTAGGATTTTTTTTAATGTCCTAATATGCTATTATACTTAGCATATTTTTTGGTTGCATATATGTTTTGGTTTATGCCACTAGTTAGGGTTTTTCACTCAAACCCTAATTATTATAGAGATATGATTAGTTTTGAAGTCATCATACTGAAATAAGGTTGCCCTGGCATAATGGTGGATCCATTATGTGGTAAATGGTTGTCCTAGTATGATGACACACTTTGCACATATTTGTTTATCAGAGTGATATGATTGTGATATGTTCTATAAGAATGTGCTGGCAATTTTATAAAGCCCTCCTCTTAAAATTATATTAAGTCATAGTATATTTAACTAATAAGCATCACTAGTCATGATGAACAATTGATCATTTGGTGTCTAGAAAGGTGGTTCTGGGAAGGTAAAGAGAATTGTGGTTTTTAATTGGTTCCGTTGACTGACCTGGCCAATTTTTATTGGTGTCTAGGAAAGCAACGGGGGGACTCCCACATCTCTTCCACTTGCCTGGCCGATTTGATTATATTTAAATCTTGACTAAAATGCTTAGTGTTTAAAAATACTATATATTGGCCTTCCTTCATGCTGGATCATTATTGTGTTATGAACCACATTAGGTTTGTTGTGTTATCTGCAAGACCTAATATGGTGATTGACATAATACTAGTCTAGTGCATAGATATGCTTACAGTATATTTAGTATAATGCTTTGTTGTGTTATTTGCAAGGGCATTATATTTGAGTACTGACTGTATAGAAATGAAAGGGTCTTGACTTAACTAGAACATTATGGTTTGTTGTGTTTTTCTGCAAGACTAATAATGTTCTAGAGGCCAAGTTATTTTTGAGATTTATATGAGATATAATTGGAAGAGTTTCCTACCTTTGAGCTTATAAAAGATTTGTTGTGTTTTCTGCAAGATCTTTTATAAGTTATTAGGATCTCAATCTCACTAAGAAAAACCGATCTGGGTTCTTTTCGATTATCATAGTGAGGGCTATGATTTTTGATAAAATAGTGGGAGACATATTAAATTGAAGACCTAATTTAATTATGTAAGTCATTTCATGGTTGTTTGCTTATGTATTGTTCTTTATTAAATGTAGATAAATGGCATCATCATTATCACTGCGAAGTATCTTAGATACCAACAAACTGACTAGTCCAAACTATGTGGACTGGTTGAGAAATTTAAAGATTGTGCTGAGTTCAGAAAAACTTTCTTATATTCTTGATACCCCTAGTCTTAATCCACTAGGGGATGATGCCACACAGGCCACATACAAAATGTGGTAGAATGACTCCCTCACTGTCAAGTGTATCATACTGGCCTCTATGACCAATGAGTTACATAGGCAGCATGAAAGCATGGATACTCAATCCATAATGCTCAATTTAAAAGAGCTTTATGGAGAACAAAGCAGAACTGCTAGATACAAAATATCTAAATAGTTATTCCATGCTAGGATGACAGAGGGAACATCCGTTCAGGATCATGTTCTGAAGGTAATTGACTTAATCACCAGATTGGGTCATTTAGGGTTTATTATGGATGGGGAGCTGAATCAGGATTTAATCCTGCAATCACTCCCGGAATCATTTTCTCAGTTTGTCTTGAATTATCACATGAACAAACTGAACACTTCCTTGCCTGAGCTGTTAAATATGTTAAAAACAGCAGAGAGCCACGTTAAGAAAGAAAAGGCTCCACTTCTTCTTATTGATAAGACCAATAAGAAGAAATCAGGCAAAAAGGATTTTAATAGGAGGCTAAACCCTAAGGGTGGCATCAATAAGAATAAGAATGGAAAGAATGCCTCAAAACAGTCAACCTGTTTCTTTTGCGGCAAAGCGGGACATTGGAAAAGGAATTGCAAGGCTTACCTTGCAACTATGAAGCCTGGTGCGATAGATGCACCAAAAGGTATGTATGAGATACATGCTATATTGACATTAAATTCGTCTATATCAAATACTTGGGTATTGGATATTGCTTGTGGTTACCATATATGCAAATCTTTGCAGGACCTCCACAAGCTTAAAGTATTGAAGGAAGGTGACTTCAATCTCTATGGTGCTAGTGGTGATATCATCCAAGCAGAAGCTGTAGGGACCTATATTCTGAAATTGCCTTTAGGAAAGATCTTGGAGTTAGAAAATTGTTACTATATGCCAAAGATTATTAGGAACATTATATCTATTCCTTTGTTATTAAAACAAGGATATGTAATGGATGTAACGAGCACTGGTTGCTCGATAATATTATCTAATAAAATTATTTGTTCTGGCATATTTAGTAATGGGCTCTTAACTCTTTCTTCCAATGATAGTGTTTTTCATGTCAATAATAAAAGAAAAAGAAAAGACTTTAATGATACTTTACTTTGGCATCATCGACTTGGTCATGTTAATGAGTCTAGGATAAGAAAGTTATACAAGGAAAAATTCCTTGATCCTTATGAGTATGAATCATTAGGAACTTGCGAATCATGTCTCATGGGTAAGATGACCAAGACTCCATTTACTGGACATGGAGAAAGGTCAACTGAGTTATTAGGACTTATACTATGTATGTGGTCCAAAGACAACTCAGGCCAGAGGAGGATACTCATATTTTATCACTTTTACAGATGATTTATCTAGGTTTGGATGTGTGTATCTTATGAAACATAAATCTGAAGCCTTTGATAAATTTAAGGAGTATCAAAGTATGGTCGAAAAACAAACCGGGAAAAGATTAAAGTTCTTCGTTCTGATCGAGGAGGAGAATACTTATCCACGGAGTTTTTAGACTATCTTAAAGTTAATAGAATTCTTTCTGAATGGACCCCTCCTTATACACCACAGCTAAATGGTATAGCTGAAAGGAGGAATCGTACCTTATTAAATATGGTACGATCCATGATGTGCTTCACAAATTTACCCATTTCCTTCTGGGGTCATGCCCTAGAAACTGCTGTTTACATTTTGAACAAGGTACCTTCTAAATCCGTTGTTAGTACTCTATATGAAATTTGGAGTGGAAAGAAACCGTATCTTAAATATTTTAAGGTATGGGGATGTCCAGCTTATGTTAAAAGAAATTTTGGACATAAGTTGGAACCTAGAACGGATAAATGTCTATTTGTAGGATATCCTAAAGAGGGTAGAGGATATCTATTCTACCATCCTACTGAACAAAAGATTTTTATCAGCAGGCATGCCACCTTTCTAGAAAAAGAGTTTATTTTAGAAAAGGGCAATGGTAGAACTGTTGAACTTGGAGAAGTACAAGAAACACAGATAGATAGTTCTCAACCATTAGAACATATAGTTAGGACAGAACCAGAACACAAAACTCCTCCCCGTAGGTCTGATAGAGTGCCACGGGCACCTGAGAGGTATGGGTTCATTATTGAAAATAATGAAGCCCAAGTCATTCAAAATGATGAACCTCTGACCTATACGGAAGCTATCTTGAGCACTGATTCAAATAGATGGCAAGAAGCCATGGAATCTGAAATAGACTCTATGTATGTAAACCAAGTATGGTCTTTGGTCGATGCACCAGAGGGTGTTAATCCTATTGGGTGCAAATGGGTCTATAAGAAAAAGATTGGGGCTGATGGCCAAGTTGAAACCTATAAAGCCAGATTAGTGGCAAAAGGTTTTAGACAAAAACAGGGAATTGATTATGATGAAACATTCTCACCTGTTGCCATGCTCAAATCAATTCGGATTTTACTTGCTATAGTAGCGTACCACGATTATGAGATCTGGCAGATGGATGTGAAGACTGCATTCCTCAATGGTTTCCTTGAGGAAGAAGTCTACATGTCATAGCCAGAAGGTTTTATTTCAAAGAATAAACCTAATCAAGTATGCAAGCTAAAGAAATCCATTTATGGATTAAAGCAAGCTTCAAGGAGTTGGAACATCCACTTTGATGAAACTATTAAAAGGTTTGGTTTTATCAAAAATGTGGATGGACCCTGTGTTTATAAGAAGACTAGTGGGAGTGCCATAGTCTTCTTGGTTCTATATGTAGATGACATACTCCTCATTGGGAATGATATCCCAATGTTGCAATCAGTCAAGGTTTGGCTATCAAACCAGTTTTCCATGAAAGATTTGGCAGAAGCATCCTATATACTAGGTATTAAGATCTATAGAGATAGATCTAAGAGGATGCTAGGTTTATCCCAATCTAGGTACATTGACTTAGTGCTGAAAAGATTTAGCATGGATGGAAGTAAAAAAGGTTATCTTCCTATGAGTCAAGGCATACATCTTTCTAAAAGGATGTCTCCTAAGACACCTGAAGAAAGAAATAGAATGAATTCTATACCTTATGCTTCGGCAATAGGGTCCATAATGTATGCCATGTTATGTACCAGGCCTGATGTGGCATATGCTTTAGGCATTGTCAGTAGGTTTCAGGCTGATCCAGGAGAGGATCATTGGAAAGCAGTTAAAAATATTCTTAAGTACCTAAGAAGGACTAAGGATATTTTTCTGGTTTATGGTGGTTCTGATCTTAAACTAGAAGCTTATTCTAATTCTAGTTTTCAATCAGACCCTGATGATAGCAAATCCATTTCGGGATATGTTTTTACCCTAAATGGTGGAGCAGTGAGTTGGAAGAGTAACAAGCAGCAGACTGTAGCTGACTCAACCACAGAGGCAGAATACATAGCTGTTAGTGAAGCTGCCAAGGAAGCAGTCTGGATGAAGAAGTTCATCACAGAGTTGGGTGTTGTTCCTGAAATTGAAAACCCAGTGCTACTTTACTGTGACAACACTGGGGCCTGTTGCTCAAGCTAAGGAACCAAGAGCTCATCATAAGTCCAAGCACATTCTGAGACGCTTCCATCTCGTCCGAGAAATAGTAGAAAGACAAGATGTCTACATAAATAGAGTTGATACAAAGAACAACAATGTAGCAGACCCGTTCACTAAGGCACTACCACAGCGAGAGTTTGATCTTCACCTCGAGTGTATGGGATTAAGATTTAAAGGCGATTGGCTTTAGTGCAAGTGGAGATTGAAAGGGATATGCCCTACAAGCCAATCTATGTTGTATCTCCCAAACCATTGTAATTGACAATTTTCTAAATAAAGGCATTATTTTTCATCATACGCTGTGTTTCTAAATAAAGGCATTATTTTAGGGTTATGATGAGATCATACCAGTGAGACCTAAAATCTTAAAACCTTAATCTAAAGTAATCCTAGTCAAAGGAACCATGAGTAGGGGATCAGGGTTTTCTGGTAAGACTAGCACATCCCATGTATACTGGAAAGGGTGACTGCTCTCACAGTCACTTGTGTATGACACTAATACTGGGATGTGGGTGCTCATTGGAGAATGAGTTCACTGATATGATCCAACTTGAGAACATCTAATGGAGTCTTAGCTACATGTCAATAGAAGGTTCTCATAGTGGGAGTGGTACAAGTAATCCTTTGACCTGAGACTGCCATAAGTACCTTATGTACCCATGCTTTGGTTCAATCATAATCATGACACTAAGTCATGCACAGGATTGATACTAGGAATGGTGAATTGGATATGAAGGTCATGAGTAGGTCAACAAGGAATCGATCACTCTTAGTAAGAGGAGATTGCATCCAGCTAGTTAACAATCGGATGATGATTCAGGGAATCTTTGATCAAAGTAAAGATATTAGAGATGGTTTCTAATATCAAGATAATTGAATTATCAATATAAGATTGAGCTAGAAATAAATATAATATTGGATTTGACATATATCCAATCCATAGTTATATTTTGGGTGCAGGCTAATCGAAAGATTTAATTGTACGGTAACTCTCTACTGAAGGGTAATTTTGGTATTTCACCAGAATTTCCATATCTTCCGGGTAGACATGACACGTTGCTAGACGTCAATCTTGTCTTGTGGGTTGATCAAATTCAAAGATCATTTATTAGGAAGAGTCCTAATTGATCAAATCGGGTAAGCCCGGTTTGACTTAAATCGATTAGATAGAGTTCTAATCAAATTAGGTCAACTTGTATTCGAACCCACTACTGGCTAGATGTGGAACCCAATGGGTTGTCACTTAAGAGGATTGATCAAGAGTTTAATTTGTGATTAAATCATCTTTGCAGGATAACACTCTAGCAGGTGTTGCAAACCCTAGCTTCTATTCGAATCGAATTCGAATATAAGGTTCCGGATTGGTTCAATTTGGGTTCTAATTGGAGCTAATTAGACCCTAATTGTGAAAATAGGGATTATGGCTAACCCTATTGGCTAGCCATGTAACTAGGCTAGCCTCCCCACCCGCCCCCTTGCATTTTCATGCCAAATGCCAAGAGTCCATGCGCTTATGGACTCTTGGCACGCCCCGCTTAATTCTCCGATGAATTAAGATGGGGCGGCCTCCTTTCTTAAGAAATAGCGCACCACTTGTCCCCCATTGGATGGGAATCCAACGGCTGGAAGTTTTTTAAGAAAGACAAAAGTCGTTGTTTCCTCCCGGGCATGCGAAATAACATCTCTTCGGAGATGAAAAGTCGCGACTCCTTTTCTATTAAAACACCACGCTTTTTCCTTTAAGAAAAGCCGTGGGATTTAATCTGGAAGGCCGTGAGATGGGAGGATGGGGCGTGAGAAATTGAGAAGGGCGTGAGAAGGAGTTCACGGAGAGATGTGTGGGCACCTATCTGAGATCTATATAAAGGGTCGGGAAAATCAGAACAAGGTAATGTTTTTCTTTCTTCCTCTCCTAAAGACTCTTTTATTCTTTTCTTGCTCTTGCACTGTTTCTTTTACAGAGTACACCTCTGTCGAAACTCTGCTACTGAACAAGAATAAGAGTAAAAGTCTCCGACGGTAAAGGAAAGAAAGAAGTTCTAATTTATTCCTTCTATCTTACATTAAGACATTATTGTCTTAATTTCTCCTCCAACTTAAGACAAGCCTATGTCCTCTTAGGACAAGGTCTTTTCTTCAAGACAAGGGTGTCTAAAGGGTTGGTCTTAGTGGAAGGAGGAGAAGAGATCAAGGAAAGGGAGGCTACCTCTTGTGTGGAAGAATTCAAGCCATAGTCCAAGCAATTGAGTTCTAGGAAGAAGAACTCAATCGGAGGAACCATTGAAAAGAAGATAGGTTTACTTGATCATTGCTCTATGTGGATCACCATCGGAGGGCGGACACCTGGATGCCTGGTGAATTCAATCAGCCCCTTCAACATCAAAGTTTTGTTGGAATTAGCGATTACAGGTTGGTACCCTAATCCTAATTTTTGTTGGAACTCCCCTTTAAGGAGTTCCTGTTTTAGGGTTTTTGGTGTGAATTTAGTTTCATTTTTGAAATTACACTTTCGCTGCATTGCACTGGAACCCAACACAAATTTCATGTAGAGCAAAATTCAGATGATGATGCAAAACCTAGAGTTTTCATACTATATACAGAAGTTCAGGATTTCTATTAGGGTTTCTAAGATGCAGCTTTTTTTATATTTTTTGTTTCTGTAAGAATAATTACAAATTATGAAAATTATTAGACTGATCAAAGAGATGCAAATTTCAATGAAAAATAAAATTCTTAAGATGATGAAATAGACTGAAACTCAGACCCCTAATGCAGAGATAGGATGCAGAAGTTTTCTAGGGTAAAAGAAAATAGTCATGAGAAAATACTATAGATTGAAATAAATCATGAGAAATTTCTGATAAATAGCTTCAATTATGTGTAATTCAGAAAAACAAGAATCAGGTTTTCTAACATACTTACATGCAGAAATAGTAAAAACAACAAACTTTGTATGGGAATTATAGGATGTAGAAACTAGCCCTAAACATGCTCTGATACCAAACTGATGCGTGACTATTTATGCATGCTAGTTACTTTTTTGTGATTAGATATTAAGTTAGGAGTTTGTATCCCAAATTTCAAGCCATGATATTAAGTAGAGAATTCTATAGAAAATCTGAAGCATAGGCATGCAGAAATAAACCTTAAAAGTGAAGAAACAGGATAGACAAGGCTAAGAAGCCCTGGTTAGGAGCTCTTCTGCAATACCGCTACCAGAAGAGTCTAGGGGGTGTACCTGGTAGAGATTTAAAGATCAATTCATGAACTGTTTGCTCATCGCTCCTAGATGTGGCCTAAAAAATAAAGTTATCAACCTTGCGGATTCGTGGCTTTCAATTCGGTGGCCCGAAAGCTTGTCGATGGAATCCTTGGATTCATGAACTTTGAGGGACCTGTAAATCACCTAACAAGGGTTAGAAAAATAGGAAAAAGTAGGCTAGATGGCTGAAGGAAGAAGAAGAGGAAGAATTTTGAGGATGGCGGCCAATAGATGAAGAAGGCTGGAGGCTTGGAGGCAGGGCATAGGGATCACATAAAAACCTTGAAGGATCACACAGATACCCTTAGTCACACAAAAATTCACATAGAATGTTGAGAAGAACTCAAGAAATTTTTCATATATTCAATAGCATCAAATATACATGAGATGGGGGCCCTTTATATAGTCATACAAGCTTGGGCTCCAAGTAAGGGTATACATGTAAAACCCTAAGTATCCTTTTCTCACTCAAATACATGGAAGATCTCCTCTCCCAAATAGGCTCCTAATTCCTCTCCTAACTATGATTATACCTTCTCTTTGACTTGATCTCTCCCTCTCTGTTTTGACTTTGTCCAATGGGTGGTAATTCTAAGGGTGGCCAACCAAGGAAGGTGACCATAAGGGTGGGGCACAATATCTAAGAAGGCTTTGGGCTTTAGGTGGCCCACTTCAGTACTGGGCTAGTTCTAGGGTTTCTCCTGGGCTCCATCTTTAATGTGGACTTGGGAAGGCCTGGGAAGCCATGGGCTCTTGGGATTGAGAGAAATTCTTGGTTGGGGTGCCTGGAAGAAAAATATTCCTGGGTGGCGTCTGGAATCTTCATGCTGGAAGAAGGGCTTCATGGGCTTCTACTTTGAGGCTAGTACTCCTCTTGTCTAAAACTGGATTTGTATTGGAACTTACAAGACTCAATTGGATTGGTTGAAATGCTCAACTTATTATAGGACTCACTTCACTTAACTAGACTATACTCAACATTGTACTTGAATAAAACTACAGGACTCAAATTGACATAAGACAAAAAATGACATATCAAGACCAAAATAACTATAGACTCACAATGAGCTGACTTGAACAACTAAGCTCAACTGAGCTGATCATAACCCAAAACTTGACTCGTAAACTCTAATGGTGTGAATCGACTCTAAATACAGGACTCAAGTATAACAAGGCCTGAAAAACAAAACTTAAGGCTCAAATTCAGGACTCAAATGGCTAACACAGCTAGATTATTGAACTCAAAGACAAAATTTGAATCATGGATAAGGGACTCAAAAATCAGGGTCCCATAGTGAACTAGGGTTGACCTGATGTCCCCATCAGCCCTCCTACTGAGGTCAGCTCCCAGCCGGGCTGAGCTCATAAGGCAAACCCTCTGGCTGAGGTCAGCTCCCAGTAGGGGTCAAGCCCATGACTCCAAGACGAGCCCTCTTGCTGAGGTTAGCTCCAAGTCAGGACCGAGCTCAGAAGTCGAGCCCTCCAGCTGAGGTCAGCTCCTGGTAGGGATCGAGCCCGTGCCTCCAAGATGAGCCCTCCTATCGAGGTCAGCTCCCAGCCGGGGCCGAGCTCTCAAGGCGAGCCCTCTAGCTAAGGTCAACTCCCGGTAGGGGTCAAGCTCGTACTTCCAAGTGCCAGGTATCCGAAGCAGGGCTTCACCCCCCACCCAATGGGAGACAAGGTTCCTGCTAGTGGTATAAGGAGGGTGGACCGGCAAAAGATTCAAAATCATGGAAGAACCTGATCATTCACAACCCCTAGAGGGTGGTGCATGCCCTACCATAAATGCAGGCCCTACGAAGCACCCCGCACATGGCCTCAAAATGCAAGCTCCACCAAGCTCCCTATTTGTAGCGTGTCACCATGTCGAAGACCGCACGACTAGAAGACCATGACCTCTACAATAGGAAGCCTGCCCCCTTTCCAAGAAGGGTATTTCACTAAGGCCCCAGGCCCTACAACACTCTGATGGTTCCCCCACAAATGGAAATGCTTAGGGTGGAAGGCTCTCCCCTGAACAGCCGACCCGACATGGAGGTGACAGAGAATAATGGAAAGTCCCAGACCTTGTCTGGGCCACCCCATCTATATAAGATCAATCAGGGAGGTAAGTAAAGAAGGTAAGCAATATACAAGCTCTAGTGCTTTTCCATTATCTTCTTTCATAGAATTTATCTTATTCTCTTTCACCTCTCGATGTGGAGAGTCTCCCAAGCTCTCTACTACAAAGGTTCTATTCCCTTCGATCGTCCTGCTAACTTGATCGTCAGAGTGTCCCTATCGGAATCCTCGACACAGGTCTCCTTTATTTTGCAAGGCTTATGGACGAGGGAGCCAACCGAGAAGAGAAAGAGAAAGCACTTAGCAGGAGCCTGACACGTCAGAGCTACGGGCCACGACGATCTTGGTGGCAACAGGAGTGATTGGGAGAGAGTGTTAAGGGTTGAACCAAATTAGCTTTAGGTTTCTATGGGAGAAAATCTGCATTCCAAATAATGCATTCCATAAAAAACCTTGGAGCCAATTTCAACCAAGATTTGAAATTTGAATTCAAAATTCAAATTTGAGTCTTTTAAAGGAAAGTGAGCATGACAAATCAAATCTAATTTGATTCTAAGCCAAATCATATTTGGCATGACCCATCATATTGTAATCATATTGCAAATAAGTCCTCCAAAAGTTCACTAATCAAATTAGTGAAAAATCCTCATCGTAGCCAAGTGTTGACTTATGGAAGTGTCAACATTTGGATCATGGTTAATCATATTGACCCCATAGTGATGCTAAAACAATTTTCAATCATCAATCAGCCTTTAGATCAAGTAGAAACCCCATGGTGTGTGACCTCATAGGTTCGAACACTAAGCTAGTAGCACTGGAACATTTCTAGTACTAGTCAAATTCATCATCTAGCAATGATACCTGACTCCGGATAGGTCGAAGATGTAGAGAAACTCTCTAGAACCTCTAGCATATGGTTATTACATAATTCATCCCTTTGACCTCATAATGCTTAGGATGACCTAGGATTTGACTACCAACCCTAATTTAGTACATCTAGATCATGTCTCAACCTTACAAGTTCTGTGACTCCTTACAAAAACTATCCTGGCCAAGGTTTTGCTATATTAAGACATAGTGAAGTCATTCACTCCAAACCATTTGGAGGAGTTAATCCCATCTTGATCCACCACTGCTCCATAAGTACTTGACTATACCCAGAAACCTTCTATCACGAGATTAGAAATCCAGGAAATCTGGTACCAAAGTACAGTGAATTGCTTGCAAGCTAACATAACATGGTGACCTCATGTCTGAGGGATGCATATACCCATATCCCTTCGTGAGCAACCCTTTAGCAGAAGGAAGCTCCATAGATGGGCACGTTTAGTGAAATGTCATATATTTCACCTGTATATCATATCAGTGTCTTTACACTTCTTGGTTAAGAGGACAACCAACCAATGTGAAATACAGCAACCTATGCTTGATACATCATCATCCTATAATAATGTATCCTTTGGTTGTGAACCAGTTTAAGAACTACTCGATATATCCTCTCTATATCAAATATAATATAGTTCTAAGGACTCCATCACATAAGAGTTAATTTCAGGAAAATGGACATGTGATGAATAACCAAAAGAATAACTTTTATTCATTTAAAGAATTTATATATAATTACAAAATAGCACAACCATCTACACCCTAGACGATTGGCTTTGGAATACTATTCCCAACACAACCCTCCTTACTTGGTTGGCTAGCTCCCACTTTGATCCCACCCAAATAGCCTAGGTCAACCTAGATCTTGTCTTATTTACTCAAGTTAGCCTAACTATCTAGACTATTTTTCTAGCCCAATATTTTCTTCAATGAAATCTAGATCTTTCATTATTCAATCTATAAGAGAATAATCAATTTAAATCTTATTCCATTGTCTTGGCTATAAATGGTGTATGCTAGACATGTTACTATGGTAAGTTAATTCAAATTATCACTCGCCAAAAGTCTACCCCTTTAAGTCTATATAATTATACATTAGTTGCATAGTCTAGTATGAAGATATGAAGCCCATATCATATTATTAAACCTTTTAGTGAGTAGAATGTGACTAGTCAATCTCCCTATTCCTACAAGTTTTATTATGTAATTTAGTGCCCATCATTTCATCCTTCTTACATGACCAATAATTACTTCACTATCAAATCCTTAATTATATGATTTCATCATCTATTAGAATCTTGGTTCATGTTAGACATCCTTTTAAAAAACTATTTGCATGAATCTCATTTAAAATAATTAATTATTAACATAATAATTTGTAAAAATTATTATTTTTAAAATTTTAAATTACCACTTGTTAAGAACTAAAATGTTTGACTATGTCTTTGTTCTGATATGAACTATGCTATTATGATAGTTTTAATGTTGGATAACTTGATCCTAACTCATATCTAAATCCAATTTACTACTTTGCTCCTTATCAAGGAGAAAGTTTCGGATATCATCATCATTATATAGGTTTGATGCATTTTGATTAACCTTTAGAGTATAACTAGATGTCCTAGTGTTCATGACAAGGGACCATTTGCAAGCTCATGTACCTGATTCGCATCTTTAACCTTGATAGTACTTTGTGACATGTATTGCCAATATTTATTGTTTAGCATGATATCACACTTAGGTATCCCTGTGAGAACTAACCTTGAAGAAGAAGGATCTCCATGTCCATGATGTTATTATCATCTCTACAACCTTATAAATATGATGCCCAACCTCATCCATAACTATGAATAATTTTGAAGTACTTCCAATCCTCTTTACAAAGAATACTTGGGTTGTTTGGATAAACCTTATGAATACTCGAGGACTCTTTTATAGCTCTATAATTTATGTTTGATACATCCTTAGTATTGTATATGATTATGTGGATAGGAGATGTTGCAGTTTTGCTAGAGACATGCTGATATAGCTGGATGTGGTGGCTATGTTGGATGGCTCCTAGATCTCCCTTAGAGATGCATGGGTATTCCAGAATATGCAAAAATAACAAAGATATGGAAGTCTAGTCACGATGGGGGGTTCCTTGTGATGGACCCCCTAATGTTTAAGTCAGTTTTTCATAGAAGCAAGTAGAAGAGAAGAGTCTGTAGCTTCTAGGTAAAAAAGTGGTGATGGATTACGGTGTATGGATGGAGCAAAATGTGGTGAAGTGGCAGAACTGGTAGATAGAAGTGGCGGGGTGTCAGTGGAGACTGAGAGAGCATAGTCGAACCTTGAGCAAAGCAGGTGAGGCTTGTAGGGAGAAGGTGAGGCTTCAGAGAGATCCAGCAAAGCTCACAAGAGTGTGACAGATACTTAGTGCATTCCCTTCAAGCCTCCTCTCAGCTTTGCCTCCCTACTTTACCTTGCTTAGGTTCTCATTAACTAGACTGTTGGGTTCCTCAGGCCGGGTGTTGTGGAAGATTAGGTTTAAAAATTTTTCATTTTTGAAACCCTAACCGGTCAGATCCTAAACCCTAGGATCACTTGATCATGATAACCAATAAATCTTAACTTTAGGATTATAGAAGAATACCTGGAGCACTACAATCTTTTATTTCCATGAGGCACACAAGTGTATGCCCTCTAGAGATGATCCACATAGAAATCGAACCAAGGAAGCACTCCTACAAAGGTTGCTTGTTTGACTAGGACTCTTTTGGTAGCCTTTTAGACATTCTCACACTGCTATAACCCTACCCTCTTGTAGGGCACTTGGTGGGGATACCAGGGCTAGAAAAAATTGATAGGTCGAACCCACATCCCTGTGGATCACCTATGAATAAAGCCCTAATAAGCCCAAGCCTTAGATCACTTGTAAATAGTTATATTAAATTATGTTATTTTGGCTTAATTGGGTTTAGCCCTAAATCCCAATTTAGTCAAAACCTGTATATATATATATAAACCCTATTTATCGAATTGAGTCAAACCATATTTATCAAGTTGAGTCAAAACCTATTTACCTAGTTAAGTCAAACCCTTTTTACCTAGTTGGGTTCGACCCCAAACCTTATTTACCAGATTAAGCCCTTTTATTTTGTGAGATTATGCCTTTTGATCAAATTGGATTCCAATTGATCAAGATGGGTTTTAAATTAGTTTCAATTGAGTCCTTTAGTTACTTAGTTGGTTTAGTCATGTGATTAGTTATTTTAGTTGAGTCCTGTAATACAAGAGGGGACCCAAATCAAGATACCATGTGCCAAATCAAGATACCATGTGCCAAATCAAGACACCATATGCCAAATCAAGACACCATGTGACACCATGTGCCAACTCAAGTTAACCCATTCTTGGGACCACATGACAACCACCTCTTGGCACCACCACTTCAAGTTTTGGACATCATTTGCCACATCATCTGGGACATCATCACATGAAATGTCACTTATGTTTGGACATCATTTGCCACATCATCAGGACAACATCACATGCCATGTCACTTACCCTTGGTTGGCCACAAGAATTACACATGGATGCCCACCAAAAGTCTATGTTTCACGTTCCAAGAAAATTAAGACATCCAGACATCTAGATATCTAAACATCCAGACATCCAGACATTCAAACAACATTCAAACTTATCTAAGAAAGGTGCCCATGAATTCCTCCAAATTATCACCCATTTAAATTCCAAGAAGTCATTGATTTTAAGAGTAAAACAGAAGGACTCTACATTCCTCACATCATTTGTAGACCACATAAGGAGTGCCTCATTTTTATCCACTCCTTGATGCAAAGAAGTTTGGATTAAAGGGACGCCTATCTACTTCAAAGGAGTCCAACCTTACCACACATGTGTTTGGATTATCTTCATCCAATTTTAAATACAAGAAGATGCCAAGATGGGGAGATGGATTGATGCCAATTTAATATGTTGCAAAGAAAAGAAGAGGCACCTCACCTCATCTCTTCTTATTTTTTGTTGCCCAACCCATATAAGCCAATCCAAGTTGTCACTCACTATGGATGAAGACCAAGGAAGGATCACAACTAAGAGTTATATTATGCCAACACCAGGATTCAAGGAGTTGCTGCCCAAGAAGAACTAATTCTACTCTTTGTAGCCCACACTTCTCATGTAGGTGGTCTATAAATACCATCATCAATCCCTTATTGTAAAATAAAACTATTATTCATGAAATAAAAAGAAAAGTTTTTCTTCCATTCCTTTGCTCTGATGGCATCGTAGGGTGTGAGGCACTAATTCCTTTGTTCTTCAGAGCATCGCGGGGCATGAGGCCCTAGTTATCTATTTAACCCACCATAAGAAACCCTAGCCGCCACTTTCATTTTCTTCCCTTTCCAACTTTTTCCGTTCAATTTTTATTCTTCCTTCCATGCCTTTAACCTGACTCTTGTGAGCATTTGTGACTGATTTCAGGGATTGAGATCGAAAGCGACGGTGTTCTTTGCCTTGGAACTAGTTGGGTTGAAAATCGGAGCCCGAAGATCGACTATCTGGAAGTCCTGTCGCAAGATCCTAGAGAGTCCAAATAGATCTACAACAAGAGGGTTATAATATTTGTTGGTAAAGTAAAATCCTTCTCTAACTCTTTATTATCTAATCCTTTGAGAAGTAGAACCTTAGTTTAAGGTGATTTCTTAATCACCAGATCCTTCTTTCCTAACTAGTTTTGTTAGTTCGATATTGCAGGCATATACTAGCTGACTAGTCTTATTTATTTAATTGCTTTGAGTCTTTAAACTAAAAAAAATCTAGAAAGATTAATCTCTGATTAATCACTGAAATTAGATTTAAAATCAATAATTTAATTTTTCATGTTTTGTCCCGTATCAGCACTCCAAGATATTTTTGATTTCCTCTCTCAGATTTTGAATATCCCTTCTATTTTTCTCCCTAGGCTCTTGTTAGACTACCCTTGTCTTAAAGAACAAGTTTTGTCTTAAAAAGACAAACCTTGTCTTAAGGAGGAGGAAAAGAAAATAGCAGGTAGTATTTTCGGATGGGAAACTCAATTGTTCTGGAATCAGAATATGATGCCTTTTATAGAGAGGGATGGGGCAATTGTTATGTCTCTCCTTCAGCCATTTGATAAGACCCTTCATCAAACAGAGTCTTTTAGATGAGAGGACATATCACAATACAACTAATCATGTGCCAAGAGACATATTAATGTCTCTTAATTTTTTCAACCATCTTCTCCTCCTGCCACATGGTATTTACCAATCATATTAAGGCTAAGGGGTGTGAACTCTAAAAGAAGGCATCAAAGAAATATGGGAAGCCTTCAAACAGAAGGACTCTTGGTTTCAATTTTATGCTATAATGAAGAGATGCAACTCTTCATTTTTGCGCCAACTCCTTCCATGCCATATTGCATTTATTTGACTGGTCATAGCCCCTCATTTAGGTGTGGAGATATGGGGGAAGTCTTTTAGACTCTATCTAGCATTTGTGACTAATGGTAGAAGGACTCTTAGTCCTTCTGTATGCATGAAATTAGCGTGAATGCAAATTGGCATCCAAGAGTCCATGCCAAGTAGGACTCTTCCATAAATACAAGATAAGTCCCAAATAAATCTAGATAAATACTAAATTAGGCTGCCCCACTTAGGACTCTATCCAATTTAAGTTTCACTTGAATTGGTTAGCCCATATAACAAGCAAGCTGACCCAATCCAATTGGGTCAGGAGTTAGGCTAGCCAACATATGCTAGTATGTCAATTAGCTATCCAATTAAGATCTCATGACCCGAATAAAAATATAATTGACTTCCTTGGCTAATTTTCTAATGTGTGTAACCCTTTGGGTTCCATATCTAGCCAGCAGTAAGACTAGGTCTAAGATGATTTTATCCAATCGAACCTGATTAACCTAATTAGATCAAATTGAGCTGACCTAAGTTGCCAATTTAGACCAGCTTCTGAATTAACTCATGAATCGAATCAATTTGATTCATGAAAACCTACAAGACATACATCTAGCAATGTGTCATGCCTACTTGGAAGATAAGAAATTTGGTAGAAATTATCAAAATATCTTTCAGTGAAAAGTTATCGTACAATTCAATCCTTTGATCTCACTTTATCTCGATTAAGAGATGGGCATGGATAAATGTCAAACCCTACCGCATAATCCTTTTGAATCTCAATTTGATTTTGAAGTCATGATTGATGAAAGATTTAGAAACCCTATCTAATCTCATCATTCTTTGATCAAAGACTTGCTGAGTCATCATTCGAAGAGATCACACGGGATAACTTTTTCTCATACTATGAGTAATTGATTCCTTATTGACCTACCATTACCTTCATACACAATCCTGTTGGGAATGGTGTCCCAAAGCCAATCATCTAGGGTGCAGATAGTTGTGCTATTTTGTAATTGTATATGAATTCTTTTAATGAATAAAATTTATTCTTTTGGTTGTTTATTACATGTACATTTTTCTGAAAAAAACTCTTGTGTGATGGAGTCCTTAGAACTACATTATATTTGATACAGAGAGGATGTATCGAGTTATTCTTAAACTGGTTCACAACCAAAGGATACATTGTTATAGGATGATAATGTATCAAGCATAGGTTATTGTATGTCACATTGGTTGGTTATCCTCTTAACCAAGAAGTGTAGAGATACTGATATGACATATAGGTGAAATGTATGATGTCTCACTGAACGTGACCATCTATGGAGCTTCCTTCTGCCAAAGGGTTACTCGCAAAGGGATATGGGTATATGTGTCCCTCAGACTTGAGGTCTCTCCATGGTAGATTGCAAGCAACTCACTGTACTTTGATACCAGACTACCTGGATTTCTAATCCAGTGATGAAAGATTTCTGGGTACAGTCAAGTACTTGTGGAGCCATGGAGTACTTATGGAGTCGTGGTGGTTCAAGCCCTCCAAATGGTTTGGAGTGAATGACTCACTATGTCTTAATTTAGCAAAACCTTGGCTAGGGTTGTTCTTGTGAGGAGTTACAAAACTTGTAAGGTTAAGACATGATCTGGACGTACTAAATTAGGGTTGGCAGTCAAACCCTAGGTCATCCTGGATATTATGAGGTCAAAGGGATGAATTATGCGGTAACCATATACCAGAGATTTTAGAGAGTTGCTCTATATCTTCGACCTATCCGGATGTCGGATATCATTGCTAGATGATGACTTTGGTACTAAAAATGTTCCAGTGCTATCGGCTTAGTGTTCAAACCTATGGGATCACACACCATAGGGGTTTCTACCTGATCTAAAGGCTGATAAACGATTGAGAATCGTTTAGTGTCACTATGGGATCTATATGATTTGACCATGTCCTAATATTGACACTTCCATAATTCGACACTTGGCTGTGATGAGAATTTTTTGCTAATTTGATTATTAAATTTTTAGAGGACTTATTTGCAACATGATTGAAATTTGATGGGTCAATCCAAATGTGATTTGGCTTAGGATCAAATTAGATTTGATTTGTCATGCTCACTTTCCTTTAAAAGATTCAAATTTGAATTTTGAATTCAAATTTCAAATCTTGGCTGAAATTGGCTCCAAGTTTTTTTATGGAATGCATTATTTGGAATGCATTAACCCTTAACCCTCTCCCCCAATCACTCCTCCTTCTATATCTTTCTTCTACTTTGTTGCTACTATAAATAGGTGTCTTTGTAGGGGCAGCAGGGTTAGTTGAGGTTGACTTTTGCTAGGCTTTTTTAAGAGAGGGATGGAAGGTATCCTTAGAGTGGGGTTTGAGAGGATTTGGGTTTTGGGTGTCAACCTAACCTAGCAATCAAGCTAGCGTTTGGGAAGAAAGAGTTAGTTGGGAAGGGTTCCTCATTTAGTTTTCCCCAACTAGATTTTCTGGCGGCTTCAAGAAAGTCTTGCAGGTCCAAGGAAGGAAAAGATCGGCCACAAAGATCCTGAAGAGCACTCCAAGAAAGTTGATTGGGATCGAGCCCTGGTATGAACTACCCGTAGAGGCAAGATATTTGTGTGGCTCAGTGGCTCTTCGTCACCTGCATCCAAAGGTTAAAGATAACGTACCCTTTCCTTCTCATTGCTCTTGATATCTCTACATGAATTTTTATTATGTCGGATCCTGTTACAGGCAGATTGGTAGATCGACTTGATCAATCTTCCAAGTCTTCCGCTATGCTGTACTTTAAAATAGTTTTAAAATATAGTATGTCTACCTACTGTGCCCTTTAAACTTTCATTGGTATAAGAGCTAGGTTGCTGTAGCATAATAATAGTAGCATGTTAAGATATCATTAGCTTTCCTTACAAAGTGCTTGGATTAAGGTGGATTCACCATGGCCGTCCGGTCATAGGAGAGAAGTATGATTTGAAGGCCATCACTTCCCATTCAATTGGGTTCTCCTATGGCATGTAGGGGTGCCGCTGCATCATGACCTTTTGAAGAAGAAAGTGAGAGATTTGATAGGTTAAAATAGCTTTATTCTATGGATGTTTGATCTAAAAACTTTGAATAGTTCAAGCAAAATGCATGAATTTGAAGTCATTATTTTCTACCCCGGCAGACGAGCCAACTTGACCCCTGCTCGAGCTGACTCATTTCTGCAGACAAAATAGTCTATCTGTTTTGTGTTCTGGATGAGCTGACTCGACCCCTATTCGAGCCAACTCATCTTTGCAGACAGAACAATCTGTCAGTTTTTAGTTCTAGACGAGTCGACTCACATTCTCATGAGTCGAATCGACCAGAAAACCCTGAAACAGTGAATTCAAATTCTATAAGCTTGTAAAATTATTTTACAATATAAATTGAAATTGTTTTGATTTATGAAGATTATTGAACTTAATTAAGAATTAAGTTATCTTGAATGACCAAGTAATCTAGGAATATGATTCAAAGATTCTAAGTCATTTCAATAACCTTTAAGGGTCATGGGTTAGCTTCAATTAGGTCCTTAATTGATTTAGACCTAAGTTTAGATGAATGGATCAAATAGAGAACTAATCTAATCAAATGTTGAGTTAGGATTTCTTCTCTATAGATCTCTCAATTGTTAGATTGATTAATTCATAAGTCTAAATGGACCTGATTTATGACTCAGTGGTCAGCCCGATCTTTAAGCAAGTCTAATCGAGTCTGACGAACCAATTGGTGTCTAAGGTAAGTATAGCATTTGATCATGGTTCTATGGGGCTACCACTTACCTGGCCAACCCGGTTGGTGTTTAAGGCAAGATGGTTAATGGCGGAACCCATCCCCTGATCTCATTTACCTAGACAATGTGGTCAATCAAAATTGATTGGGTAGCTTACTGACTCATGTTAACCCATGTCACCTAAGGTTAATCAGTCTTGACTGATTTTAGGTGCCCATGGATTATTAGTTTCTGAAACCCTCTTTTATGAATAATGTAGTCAATGGGATGTTAATCCATGTCTTCTTATCTATTTCATCTATCACAATAAAGTTAAACCCTCTAAATATTAGGTCCATAAAAGGATTAAGTTATGGGGATAACTAAGTCCTAGCCTCCAATTAAGTAGAATGATAATGGGTCCAAAAGTTAGGCAATCATTGGCATATCCAATGATCGGGTATTCATTTGGTTATTGGAATTATCATTCCTAATATGATAACTCAGTGCGACTCTCTTAACGATGGTCAAGTCGATCGGCCAAAGTCGGGCTTGACTATTTGTTGGTTGGAAGCATTGAATTTTGTCATGTTAATGGTTAGACCTAACTGGGACCTTCAATAAGAGGCCCAAAGGCCGATTGAAGTGCACCTTGGGATAAAACCCAAATACTAGAAGTTACTTGAAAAAGTAATCTGTTAAAGAACCTAACTTTAGATGCGCATGGGTGGGCTGGCCAAAGTCAGGCTTATGTGTTGTCTACTAGGTTCTAATACCCACTAAGGAATTAAAATAATTCCTCGGATTGGAGGTAGAGGCTACCAGTATGAACAAAATAGTGGGAGGGCCTTTAGAATAAAGTCCATGTCTTTGGGTTAATAATTCATATATACTAATAAGTTTTGGTTTTCCTTTCAGATGTCTACCAACTTGTCGCTCCAATCTTTTCTCGATAATGAGAAGCTCAAGGGTCCCAACTTCGATAACTGGTATCGAAGGCTTAGGATTGTCCTGGAGCACGAATAGATCTTATATGTGATATCGGATCCAGTGCTTGAATCCCTGCTCCCAATGCTCGGGGTTCCATCAGAGACACTTATCAAAGGTGGCTCTTTGATAGGACCACTATCCAATGAATTATGTTGGCAACGATGAATGACGAGTTTAGTTGCAAATTCCAGAAAGCCCAGTCGGAGGAGATCCTTCAAAAGTTGAAGGAGTCCTTTGGTACACCAAATGATGCTGAGAGGTACAGGGTCTCCTATGCTATCTACAACACGGATTCTTGATGGGGCCTCAGTCACTAATCATGTACATGATCGAGATGATTGAATGCCTGGGCAAGCTCAGATGTCCCTTGCATGAACAGCTTGGAAAAGATGTGATACTAAATCTCCTGCTCTCTTCTTATCTAGACTTTCTTGATCATTTTAGAATGAATAAGCTGGCAGTTAACTACCACAGTCTATTGGGGTTACTGCAGACTTATGAGAAAACCACCAACTTAATAAAGGGATAGTAAATCTAGTGGGAGGATCCTCTACAGGGCGTCATCCCTTTATGAAAGGGAAAAAGAGAAATAAAGGGAAGAAATGCAAAATGCTTTTAGGCCTGTCAGGTCAAGAAGGTGAAGCAGCATAAGAGACAGGCAGAGTGCTTCTTCTATAAGAAGCAGTTTCATTGGAAGAGGAACTTTCCTCTTTAGATTAGATCCCTTGATTCGAACATGTCCAAGAAGAGGAAGCAGCAGGCAGTGCTGGACAATGTATTTATATGATAACACCTTGTAGTTTCTATATCTGTGATACTACTAATTGGGTATTGGATACTGGAAGTCCAATTCATATTTGTAATTCTTTGCAGGGTCTTCAAGTTAGTAGGAGATTCGATGACGGTGAGAGATCATTAAACGTGGGAAATGGAAGCCAAATTCTAGTTCTGGTGTTTGAAAAACTCAAATTTGTTGAGTCTTGTATAATCATTTTGAATGAGTGTCATTATTGTCCGTCTTTTATTTTGAATGTCATTTCTGTAGGCCAGTTGGCCATGTATGGCTATGAACTATAACAAAGAATGATATTTGCAAAATCATTTGGAATGGTTCTGTTGTGATGAATGGATACATGAATAATGGTATTTATGTACTATTGTGACCTGTTAGTATAGTTTACACATCTCGTAAATGCCCTAGCATAGATATTGTCAGCGAAGCATATCTATGGCAATGTAGGTTAGGTCATATTAACAAGAACAGGATCAACATGTTGAAAAGCGAGGGACTTCTCGAGATTAGTGAATCTGATTCGCTACCAACCTGTGAGTCCTGTCTTCTTAGAAAATGACAAAATCATCTTTTACTGCAAAAGGTGAACGAGCCAAAGAAATTCTAAGTCTGGTACATACTGATGTATACGGATCTATGAATATTAGTGCCATAGGTGGGTATAATTATTTTATTATATTTATAGATGACCTTTTGAGGTATGGTTATATCTTCTTGATGAGACAAAAATCTGAATTATTTAAAATGTTCAAACGATATCATAATGAAGTAGAAAAACAAACTGGAAAGTATATCAAAACCCTTTGATCAGATCAAGGGGGTGAATATTTTTTTGATGATTTTTGACATATCTTGAGGAGAACGGGATTCTCTCTAAATGGATACCTCCAGGGACACCTCAGTTAAATGGAGTGTCTGAAAGGAGGAATCGAATCCTGTTTGACATAGTTCGGTCTATGATGGGCTTTGCTTCTCTACTGCTTATCCTTTTGGGGATATATGCTCTAAACTCAGCCTGCTACCTTTTAAATAAGATTCCGAGTAAGTCTGTTAGCAAATCCCATATGAGATATGGACTGGATGTAAGTCAACACTCGCACACCTTCGGGTCTGGGGTTGCCCGGCTTATGTTAAACATTTGGAAATGGATAAGCTTGGACCTAGGTGGTGTAGGCACCGGGATTAGACAGAGGCTCCTCAACCCTCATGGATCTCTGATTAGGGTTTCTAAGTCTTTTGGTCCTATAATAAGGTTTAAAGCTTGAGTAATTTGCTTTTGAGTCATGTAATTAGTATCTAGTTGGTTTCAATTTTTGGTTTAGTCTTATAATTTGGCCAATTTGGTCAAGTTAGGATCAATTGGTCCTGTAATTAGCTGAATCGGTTCACAAGTTCAAGTCAATTTGAAGATTGGCTCAAGCTAGTTTGAAGATGGGTTCACAAGTGGGCAATCAAGTCAAGCGCAATTGAAGATGAGTCAGGCCACCTCCCCTTGCCAGGTTAGGAGTGCCAACTCATGAAGAGTGCCACATCATCAGTGCGACATGGCATGGGAGTCACCACTTCAGCTCATGGAGTGCCACTTCATCAATGCCACATGGCATGGGAGGCGCCACTTCATCAAGCACCTTGGGTGGCTAAGACAAGCTAAAAATTCAAATTCAAATGACATGTGGATGCCCATTAAACCTCTCCTTGATCCAAGCCAACAGCATCCCTACCACACTTCACATATCAAGCCTCTCCAATGATCATGATCAGCCAAGGAGGAGTTCAAAATTCAAATGGAGACAACCTTCCTCTCTTCCCTCCCTGAATCAAGCATTTCCACCAAGGACAAGGTGTCATGAAGAAAGGATTCAAATTTCAAATGGGTGCCCCATTGATTCTTGAAGACAACATTCTCTCTTCACTTCCCCAAATCAAGCCATTCCACCTAGGAGCAAACAAAGTCAAAGTCGACCAAGGCTTTATGAAGGAGAATTTTCAAATTTCAAATGGGCACCCCTTGACTCATGAAGACAAACCACCTTTGTCTCCTCCCCAAATCAATCTTGTAACCTTTCTTTCAAATTTGAATGAGAACTTGGGTGCTTATAAAATGGACCCTAGCCCTCTTGTAAAGATAATTTTGATGAATGAAAATTTTTGAGAAGTTCTGTAAGAGAGTACCTTTGTCCTTCGAGACATCGAGGGGTGAGAGGCCCTGAGTTACCTTCTTCCTTCGCAAGCCACCAATCCATCTTCAAGCTTGAACACCCCTGGAAGATCCACCAGGATGCCGAACGAGAAAGAGCCCTTCTTGACCACCATCCCCAACTCTTTTTTCCATCACTTCTAACTTTCTGATACTTCTTGGTATTTTCTAACCCCTTCACTTGGTTGCTCGCAGGTCCTCTAGGTGCCACGGATAGAGGAGTTGGTCTTCCTTGCATTCGGGACCATCGAATGAAATGTCGGTGAATCCGTAGGGTCGAAGGCTTGATCTTCCAGGCTGCATCCATGAGTGAGAGCAAACTCGACATCGGGCGCATCTAAATCTTCAAGGTTTGCACTCCCTTGTCTCCTAAGTTGGTATTGTCTTAGAGCTATGTCCTATCAAGGTTTCTTAATCTCGGGGTGCTTTTCTTATCACTGTTTAGGGGCTATATTTGCATGCTAGAAATTTCTTATTCTTACAGAATCTCTAGTTCTATTCTCCACTTGACTTTGGAAATCAGTAAACCTATTAAAAATTTAAAACAATAAAAAGAAAACTCACTTTGCATGCATCTCATCCTTCTTAGCATAGTAGTCCTGCATCATTTCTGGTATCAGAGCTCCACCCTGCATCATGTTTGGTATCAAAGCTCCATCCCACATCATCATTTGGTATTAGAGTGTGGTTAGGACTTAGTTTCTTCTTAAGTACTCGGATCGGGTGCTTTACCATGGTCGTCCGGTCATAAGAAAAAGTAGGGCTACAAGACCCTCACATCCCATTCAAAGTAGATTTCCTATGTTGTGTAGGGGTGCCACTGTGATTGACCCTTGAAGAAGAAAACAAGGAGATAGGTATCTTAGATCTTAAAGAAAGTTTTGCATTATTAAATTTTAGCATCTTTAAAATTTTGCATTTTCCAACCCAGTACATAGTCTGTTGTTTTAGTTGTTTCTACCTATAGGAATCTCCGAATTTGCTGATTTTTATTTTGCTGGACTCCACATAAATGATAATATTTTTCATCCTAGTTCTCTATGAAGGACTTGGGTGAAGCCTTTTACATACTAGGTATGAAGATCTATATAGAGATAGATCTAAGAGGCTTCTGGGACTGTCCCAGTCTATGTCATTGATTCTGTGCTGAAGTGGTTTAGCATGAAGAATTCCAAGAAAGGGTATCTTTCCATAGGCCCTAGAATTACACTCTCCAAAAGGGATTATACGAGAACTCCTAAGGAGAGAGAGCATATGAGTAGAATGCCACATATGCTTCGATAGCGGGTTCTATCATGTATGCAAAATACTAAGGACTAATGGCTAATATATGGAGAACCTGACTTGAAACATATGGGGTATATTGACTCCAATTTTTTGTTAGATAAGGATGATAGCAAGAGTGTGTAAGGATTTATCTTTACCCTAAATGGGGAGCGATCTGCTAAAAAAGTTTCAAGTAGCCTACTATTGCAGACTTAATATGCGAAGCAGAATACATCGCAGCATCAGATATAGCAAAGGAAGCTGTATGGTAGCGGAAGTTTGTAGGCGAGCTAGGAGTGGCACCTTCCCTGGATGGTCCTGTTCCGATGTATTGTGACAGCACTAGAACCATTGCTCAAGCTAAAGAGCCAAAGTCCCATCATCGCATCAAACACATTCTGCAGTGCTATCACCTTGTGCAAGAAATTGTGGAACGAGGTGTCATCAACCTTCAAAAGATCGATAGAAAGGAGAACTTGGATGACCCCTTCAATAAAGCCATCGGAGTTCAAGAGTTCAACAATTGTAAATGAAAAATGGAAAAAAGATTCTACACTGATTGGCTTTAGTACAAGTGGAAGTTGTTGAGAATGATGTCCTAAAGCCAATCGTCTAGGATATAGATGGTTGTGCTATTTTATAATTGTATATGAATTCTTTAAACGAATAAAAGTTATTCTTTTGGCTGTTCATCACATATGCATTTTCCTGAAAAGAACCAATATGTGATAGAGTCCTTAGAACTACATTATATTTGATACATAGAGGATGTATCGAGTAGTTCTTAAATTGGTTCACAACCAAAGGATACATTCTTATAGGATGATGATGTATCAAGCATAGGGATCAATATGATTGACCATGGTATCAATATAATTGACCCTGACCCAAATGTCGACACTTCCATAATTCGACACTTATCTGTGATGAGGATTTTTCACTAATTTGATTAGTGAGTTTTTGGAGGACTTATTTCCATTATGATTGCAATCTGATGGGTTAAGCCAAATGTGATTTGGCTTAGGATCAAATTAGATTTGATTTGTCATGCTCACTTTCCTTTAAAAGATTCAAATTTGAATTTTGAATTCAAATTTCAAATCTTGGCTGAAATTGGCTCCAAGGTTTTTTATGGAATGCATTATTTGGAATGCAAATTTTCTCCCATATAAACCTAGAGCTAATTTGGTTCAACCCTTAACCCTCTCCCCCAATCACTCCTCCTTCCATATCTCTCTCCCTCTTTGCTGCTATTATAAATAGGTGTCATTGTAGTAGGGGCAGCAAAGTTAGTTAAGATTGACTTTTGCTGGGCTTTTCTAAGAGAGGGAAGGAAGGTATCCTTAGAGTGCGGTTTGAGAGCATTTGGGTTTTGGGTGTGAGCCTATCTAACAATCAAGCTAGGGTTTGGGAAGAAAGAGCTAGTAGGGAAGGGTTCCACTCAACTTGTCTCCATTGTTCCCCAACCAGATTTTTCCACGGCTTCAAGAAAGTCTTCCAGGTCCGGTCCAAGGAAGGAAAAGATCGGCCTCAAGGATCCAAAGGAGCTAGCACTCCAAGGGAGTTGATTGGGATCGAGCCCTAGTGTGAACTACCCGTAGAGGCTAGACATTTGTGTGGCTTAGCGGCTCTTCATCACCTGCATCCAAATATTAAAGATAATATACCCTTTCCTTTTCTTTGCTCTTGATATCTCTACATACACTTTTATTATGTTGCATCATCCTGTTGCAAGCAGATTGGAAGATTGACTTGATCGATCTACCAAGTCTTCCACTGTGCTGTACTTTAAAATAGTTTTAAAATATAGTCATCTACCGCCTGCTATGCCTTTTAAACTTTCAAATCCATCATATCCAGAAGCACCCCGTATATGACATAATTATCATGAATGAGAATGCACCAAAACATAGGTTCATGTGCACAAGATACTATGGTAATCTCAAGTCTAAGGACTACATACACAACTCCTACTAAGAGAACATAGCTTTTGATAAGTAAGACATCCATTTGATGCTCTATTATCAGATCAGTTCAGTGGACTCATAACCTAATGAGCACCCACATCCTTGTATTAGTGTCTCTATACAAGTAGTTCTGAGACCAACCACCCTCTCTATTGGAGCATACATGGTATGTGCTAGTCTTTCTAAATTCATCAATCCCCGAACCGATGATCTATCGACTAGAAACATTTTAGGTTAGGGTTTATAGGAAATTAGATTTTACTATTATGATCTCCATCATAACCTTAATTCCATTACCCTAACCTATGAGGTTCATCATAATCTTATAATTAAAATATAAGATAGCATATGATGAATCAAAAATAACCTTTATTAATATCAATCTTGAGTTGGGAGAATACAAAAATGCCACTGATACAATAATTGTAATTTACTTCTAGGGCATAATTCTTTTAATCCTCCACTTGCACTAAAGCCAATCACCCTTGTATTTAATACCAATACAATCTAGGTGGCGATCTAACTGCTATAGTGGAAGTGCTTTAGTGAATGGGTCTACTATGTTTTTCTTTGTATCAACTCATTCTACTACCACACCATTTCTTTCAATGATTTCTTGAGTGAGGTGGAAGCATCTTAGGATGTGCTTGGACTTATGGTGAGACCTCGATTCCTACGGTTGTAGGAACCATGTTCAATTTCATGATGAATTTTTTCATCCAGACTGCTTCCTTAGTGGCTTCACTAGCAGCTATGTATTTTGCCTCAGTAACTAAGTCAGCTACAGTTGGTTACTTGGTACTCTTCCAACTTATTGCTCCTCCATTCAGAGTAAAGACATACCCTGATATGGATTTACTATCATTTGGATCATATTGGAATCTAGAATTTGTATAGC
Organism: Areca catechu; assembly: GCA_021397845.1. NCBI lineage: Eukaryota > Viridiplantae > Streptophyta > Magnoliopsida > Arecales > Arecaceae > Areca > Areca catechu. The sequence continues at coordinate 122,700,867 of CM038043.1, forward strand.
CTTCTAGTTTCAACTCTGGTCCATTATATATTAGAAAAACAACTTTAGTCCTTCTCAGATACTTAAGAATATTTTTATAGCTTTCCAATGATCCTTCCCTGGATCAGCCTGGAACCTACATACTATGCCTATGGCATAAGCAACATTAGGCCATTGCATATATTATTGATCCCACTGCCAAAGCATAAGGGATCCTATTCATCATATCTCTTTCTTATACAGTCTTAGGTGACATCCTTTTTGATAGGTGTATGCCTTGACTCATGGACAAGTAACCCTTCTTACTTCCCTCCATTTTAAGTCTCTTCAATATTAAGTCTATGTACCTGGATTGGGATAAACCTAGCTTCCTTTTAGATCTATCTCTATAAATCTTTATTCCTAGAATATATGATGCTTCTCCCAAATCATTCATGGAAAACTTTTTGATAGCCATGATTTAACTGACTGCATCATTGAAACATCATTTCCAATGATAAGTATGTTATCGACATAGAAGACCAAGAAGACAATGGCACTCCCACTTGTCTTCTTATACATACATGGCTCATCCATATTCTTGATGAAACCAAATTTCTTAATTGTTTCATTAAAATAAATGTTCCATCTCCTTGATGCTTGCTTCAATCCATAGATGGATTTCCTAAGCTTGCACACTTAGTTTGGTTTCCCACTTGAGACAACCTTTTGGCTATGACATATAGACTTCTTCCTCAAGATTTTCATTGAGAAATGCAGTTTAACATTCATCTGTCAGATCTCATAATCATCGTATACAGCAATAGCAAGCATGATCCTGATGGACTTGAGCATTGCAACTAGCAAAAAAGTTTCATTATAGTCGATACCATGTTTTTGCTTGAAACCTTTCACCACCAACCTATCCTTGTAGGTTTTTGTTTGCCCATGTGCTCTCTAATCTTCCTTTTGAAGATCCATTTGCACCCTATTGGGACAATTCCCTCAAGTGTGTTAACCAAGGTCCAAACTTGGTTATCATATATGGAGTCCATTTTAGATTTCATGGCACTGAGCCATTTGTTAGAGTCCTTACTCATGACAGCTTCCATATAGAGAGGTGTGTGTTGTGGTTGTAGCTGACCACCAACCGATACTTCTGATTGAGGAACTTGAGTTTGTTCATTTTGAATTTCACTCAATTTAATTATTATCCCATTATCTTTTTCTCGGATAAATTCTTTTTTCAAGAATATGGCATGCCTACTAACAAAAACCTTTTATTCAGTAAGATGATAGAATAGGTATCCAATACCCTCTTGAGAATAACTAATAAACCTACATTTATCAGCCCTAGAACTTAGCTTATATCCAAATTCCTTTTTTACATAAGCTGGACAATCCCAAATCTTAAGATGTTTAAGACTTGGTTTATTGCCATTCCATAATTCATATGGAGTGCTAGGTACTGATTTTGATGGTACCCTATTAATACATATGCAGTAGTTTCTAAAGCATATCCTTAGAAAGATATTGGAAGTTCTGTGAAGCACATCATGGACCTTACCATGTCAAATAAGGTACGATTCCTCCTTTCTACTAAATTTAATTATGGTGATATAGAGAGGTCCATTCAGAGAGAATACCATTTTTTTAAAGATGATTAAGAAATTCATTGGATAAGTATTCTCCTACTCGATCTGACCGAAGGACTTTAATACCTTTTCTAGTTTATTTCTCAACCATACTGTGATACTCTTTAAATTTATCAAAGGCTTCGAATTTATATTTTATGAGATACACATATCCAAACCTAGATAAATCATCAATGAATGTGATGAAATAAGAGTATTCTCCTCTAGCCTAAGTTGACATTGGTCCACATACATCTAAATGTATTAACCCTAACAACTCAGTCACCTTTTCTTCATATCCAGTGAATGGAGACTTGGTCATTTTACCCATGAGGCAAGATTCACAAGTTCCTAATGATTTATAATCATAAGGGCCAAAGAAATCATCTTTGTATAACTTGTTATATGAACTAATTGACAATGCCAAAGGAATGTTTGGTTGGTATCATCTCTCCTTCTCTTTTTGTTTTCTACAAGCAAGACTTCATCATTGAGTAATAGAATTAAAAGACCATTCACAAATTTACCCATTCTAAAGAAGTCATTAAAATGAAAAATGGAACATCCATTTCTCTCAACTTTTATTTTATAAACTTGTCTTAATAAGAAAGGTACATAAATAATATTTCTAATAACACTTGGAATGTAATAATAGTCTTTTAATTCCAATATCTTGCCCGAAGGCAACAATAACATGTAGGTTCCAACAGCTTTCTGGATGAATGGGTTCACCACTCATGCCAAAAAGCTTGAAGTCACCTTTCTTCAAACTTCTAGGTCTCAATAACCCCTGCAATAACTTGCAGATATGAGAACGACATGCGGTATCCAATACCCATAAATTGAAGAACTCAATGATTTGTTTGTTTGTGTCATAAATAAACCTCTTGATACTCCATTAGCATCTTGCTTCAGATCTGCATGGTATGTCTTGTAGTTTTTCTTCCAATGTCCCTTCTTGCCATAGAAGAAACAGGATCCATCATTTGAAGGCCTCTGATGGGGCACGGGATCAGGGGTAGGATCGTCGGCGAGCTGAGAAGTCACTGAAGATTAGGGTATCCTATTTCTTTTGATTTTTTTTTTGAAGGGAGGTGGTGAAGGAATAATGGAGATGGAGGGCAGGAAAATTGGACACTCTATGGACTTGGAAATTACATTCACGGAGAGACCTCTCACCTCTAGCACATCTCACCCATCCAACTACATGTAGCCTATGACATCCCACCCATCTCACTACATGCGGAGCCTAGGACATCCCACCCAAATCGCTACCTAGGGCCATGATGGAAAATCTTTAAGACCATAGAGGGAACTCAACGGGGAAGGGGATAACTAGGGCCTCACACCCCTCGATGCTCAAAAGCAAAGGCATAGGTCTCACACCCATCGATGCTCGAAGGCAAAGGCAAGACGGGCCTCACGCCCACTGCTTTATGGAGGTAGAATGAAGAATCACTCTTCCCTAAAAGCTCATCTTCATTAACCAATTTTTTACAAAGGACTGAGGGTAGTAGTTATAGACCTTTCCTAACCCTCATTTGAATTTGAATACAGGATAGAAAGATAAGGATTCACATTCAAATACAAGATAAGATGAGGTTTATCCATACTAGATAACTCAATCCTAACCAAACTAATCCTAAATCAAATTTCAAAATAATTGATAAAGATAAATCCTAAACTAATTTATTGTGCTACTGGATATGCATTGAAATTCATGTGCTCCAAGATTTGTACTACTCCATGTCTGTGCTGCTTCGAGATTTGTGCTATTTTGAGATCAGTGCTGGTGATGTCCCCATCATTCCCTGAGGTAGGGAGAACTTGACTCCGTCAAGTCAAGATCAGCGGGGCTTTGATGAACCACATCCAAAGGCTCTACTCTGATATCTGTGCTGCTTGGAAATCCATGCGGCTCTGAAATTGTGCAGCTCGAAAACTATCTCGAATTATTTTTTCACCATTTATTTTTATTTTTTTTTTTCTCTTTCTTTTTTTTCACTTTTTTTATTTCCTGCTTAATCCTAAAGTTGGCAAAGGGGTTGGTGCCTTGCTTTGAGAAGTGTGTAGAGCTTGAAATCGGTAACAGAAGCTGGAATGGCTTTCATGATCGTGCGATCCCTTTCCTTCTCCTTCATGGACCGAACTAGAAACTAGGATGCTCGCGGACGGGGGGTTTCACCAGTGGGCTCTCTGACGATAGCGCTGGGGAGGAAGATGTCGACACGGGGAGATGATTCTGGTGGATGGCATGGGGCGACGGCGTTCGGTGATGGAGGTGGAGGCCCGGGTGATGGCCTTTTGATGGAGAAGAAGAGAGCCTGCCTTCGCCATCGACTCTAAGGATGGAGCATCGGCTTTGAAGATGGAGGGTCAGCCTTGGTCTAGAAGATCTCATCCTCATGAAGCTTGTCCTCGTCGATAGAGTGGATGTGGTGTGGACACCAGGGCCCGAAAATATCGATAGGTTGAACCCACATCCCTGTGGATCACCTGTGAATGAAGCCTTGGACCTAACCCTTTTATCCGTGTAAATAATTTATTTTAATTTTTGTTATTTTAGGTTAGTTAGGGTTAGCCCCTTTTACCAACTTGAATTAGGGTTTTATTTATTTAGCCTTTTGGGCTAAACCCCTTTTACCAAGTTGAATCACTTATTTACATGTTTTGCCTTTTGATCAAATTGGGTTCCAATTGATCAAGTAGGGCCTTAGTTATTTATTGAGTCCTATAAAAAATTAGTTATTGAGTCCTGTATTACAAGGAAGACCCAATTGTGAGACCCATGTAACTCAAATCAAGACTCATGTGCTAGCACAAGTTCTTGTCATATGCTAGCCTATTTTGGCATCACCTTTGCATGATTTTAGGACAACTACTGCCACATCACCAGGGGGACAATGACACATGGCCTATCACTTGAATTTGGACATGCTACACAAGTCAAGACAACACCGCATGGTCGGCCCATGAGAATAATTACTTGGCACCTCATATTTTTAATAAGAGTAAATAAGAAGGATTCTCATCTTGGCACCCTCCATCCAAAGTAAATTCATGCCAACTTCAAAGCATTCAGCCAAGCAATTCAGCACCCACTTCAAAGAGTTTTGGATTATTTGTTTACCTAGTGTTGGAGGTCCAAGGGTTCCTAACATTGCATTCAAACAAGTGGCTAGCTGCTCAAGCTTCAAGGACTCAAGAATTTCATTAGGACTTTAGAGTTCTCTCCAATCCAAACTGAAGAGTCCATGCATCTGTAGAAGATTACATTATCAAGACACTGGAGTCCAACATCATGACCAATGAAGAAAGCAATCATGGCCCTTCATCAAAGTTCATCTCCCTCTCCATCTTGGCACCAACCATGGATAGAGTCCATTTTTTTTCATTCAGCAGGAGTCCAGGCTATGTAAACATGGAGTCTACAGTTGTAATACAAATGGGACAAAACTATTGTATCTGAGTCCCTTACTTCTCTGGTTAGGGGTTTATAAATACCCCTACACCTCCCCTTGTAATACATGAATTATTAGAAAAATCCAACAAAATTCTGCTGAATTTTTTTCTTTGCTGTGTGCATCGCGGGGTGTGAGGTCCTTCCTTTGTTCCTTTGGAGCATCGCGGGATGTGAGGCCCTATTTATCTATCTGACAAGAAGACCCAACCATTACTTCTAAACCTTTCCCTTCTTTCATTTCCCTTCTCTTACAGCTTTTAACCTTACTTTCCTTTGCTGAGTGTTTTGCAGGTGACCAACAATCCATATCTGTTATTCTTGCCTTGGAACCGACATCACGTGGAAAATCAGAGCCCAGAAGCAAGATCTTGAAGTCCCAACTTTACGATCTTGAGAGTCCTACCAGATCTGCATCAAAAGAGCGATCTACGTTGGTAACACTGAACCTTTCCCTTCTCATAAATTTTGAATTGTTGAAAAATCTTAGTTTATGATGGTTTCTCAACCACCAAGTCCTTTATGAATTGCTTTTAGGTTTACTTGTGTGGGTAATAGACCTTCTAGTTTCCTTTACTATTTCCTTTGAGTTCTCCATTGAAATCTAAAAATATTAAAGAAATATTAATTGCTATTTTTCTTAATTGTCCCGCATCAGGATGGTCCTGTGAAGGTGGGGATGATGGGGGATAATGAGGGGATGATGTGTTCCTAATGGAATTAGCAATGCTCAAATGAAAATAAAGTAATAAACATGCAACCATTCATAGTAAAGGAAGCAAAATTTAATGAGATGGATTCTTAAATGCCGAACAAGACATGAAGTTTAAACCTTTCAAAGTAACTAAGAAGAGGACCTTAGTGGTTAAGAAACCACTCAAATTAGGGCTAAGAATAATTTAATATTACAGATCTGAAAACCTATTTATAGAAGGTTACTTGGTAGTTAATTTCTCAAATTATGAGGGAAAAACACTCAAAGAGAAAAAGACCTAGGATGACAAGGGACTCCTCTAACTTGTAGGGCATCTTGTAACTGGCTCTTATCAAGATAGACCTCTTCTTTGGAGCTTGGAAGTCCGGGGATCCTGCAACAAAATTGTAGAGAAATTAGAGACCAAAGATTGCAAAGGAGATGAGGAGGAAGAATCATTGAAGAGGGAGAAGAAGCTTGAAATAGCCTTGGCCAGTTGGAGTAGTGTTGGAAGGGAAGAAGATGTAGATGATGGGAAGAACATAATAAGGGCCTAACGCCCACCCTCTCACAGGGGCCCATGCTCTCAAGCAAGGAAATTTTCATGAAAAAAAACTCCTCCATTCATTCATTCATAGATTAAAAAATTCCTTACAAGAATGGTTTGGAGAGCTTTTTATAAGCCTCTATTACAATTTTGAAATTCCAAAATACAAGGAGAGAATCATGGGAAGTTCCTTGCTATGTGGGAGGAGAGTTGAAACCACCTTGATCCTTGCTTGGAATAAGGAGAGAATAGTGGTCGGTTGGCTTGTTTTTGAATTCAAATGTGAGCACCCAAGAGAGGTGAGGTGGCAGCTTAGGTGTCCTTCCATGTGGCCTTTGGAGATGACTTGGCATCCACTTGCATGTGATGATTGGCTGATAGAAACATCATCAGCACGGATCCTGGAGCAAGCACGAATCTTGGAGTCGCATGAATCCGGAGCATATTCAGAATAAATTTAGGATTTATTTTTATCTTTTGTTTGAAATTTGAATTAGGATTTGGTTGGTTAGGATTGAGATATAGATAGGCCTATCTTATCCTATCTTGTATTTGAATTTGAATCATCCATATCTTTTTATCTTGTATTCAAATTCAAATAAGGGTTGGACAGGTCTATAAATACCACCCTCGGTTCTATGTAAAAAAGAAAGTTTGGTCAATTAAAGATGAGTTTTTAGGAAAGAGAGTCACTCTGTGAGGAGAGGGTGAGAGGCCCAACACCAGGACATGATGATAGGTCATGTCTAGTTATCCCCTTTCTTAATTCCATCCTCTTTATCCCCTCATGTCCTTTGAGATTCATCCTAACGCCACCAAGTATCGTGGTGGATGGAATGCCATAGAGGTGAGAGATCTCTTCGTTAGGGTGAGTCCCAAAGTCCATGAGATTCATATCCTTGTCTTCCATCCCCACTATTCCTTCGCCACCCCTAAAAAAAATAAAAAAAATATGATACCCTAATTTTGGTGACTTATAGGCTCGCCAATGATCCTACCCTGTCCCCTATCAAATTGGTATCAGAGCCATAAGTCAGGTTAGGGTACATTTCTTTCCCAAACCCAGATTCCTCCCCTACTGGTTCTGTCGTTCTCCATCTTCCCTGCTCTTGATCCACTGCGACCATTGAGCTGATTGTGACTCCATCCGCTCCATCCCCACCCAGATCCAAACCCCCCCCCCCTTTTCCTTTGTTGTCTAAGACATCACCATTCCACCACCAGATCAGTCAACTTCGTTGTGAATGCAAAGCCCCAACATCTGTCAGTAGCAACCCCACTCACCCTCTCCCAGATCTCTCAGATTTCCCAGATCTTCCAGATCGCCACTGCCTAAGCCATCCTCGGATGCCATCGCCTCTCCAACCTTCGCCACTGAATTGCCTCCACTGCTGCCCCTTCCATCTCCCCGGCTGACGCCCCTCCACCGAAGGTAGAAACGGAAACACCACGATGCCTCGTCAACACCACAACTCTTGCGGGATCAACCGCCCCATCTCCCATGGCCATCGTCCAAACCCAGTAGCCACCGACCATCAACACCTAGCAGTCGCGACTCCATCGGCCACGATGACTCCTTCACCCTTTACCAGCCTGACGAGAATGTTGTCACCACCAATTTCACCAGCTACACCATCGCTGCCACCAGTGGCACCGACAAATTCTCTTCCTATGCCCACAAAGGCAACGTCCCTGACCTGAAGTTCACCAACTATGAGGCTGACACCAACGGTCGCGTCCAAAAGTTCTCTAGTTACTCCGACGACACCAACTCTAGTGGCCAGTCCTTCTTGGGCTATGGCAAGCATGGCAACGACATCCCCCACCATCTTCTCCACCCACCCCCCATCGAAGGACTCCTCCGGTCACCCATCCTCTCTGGATCTACCCGATGCCTCACCTCTGCAGACGAATGCCGTCCACTCCCACAGCCGCGCCTCCCTCTCATCGAGCCACCATCGTCTTCACTGTCGCACCACCCGAGATCGAGCGATGCCATCTCCACCCCGTGTCACCGTCTTCCTCCCTGCTACCATCAACAGATCCACCATCGTACCATCGCCAATTGTCGGGACAGGGCCGCGCCATAATGTCCCCATGCCGCCACCACCAGTCCAACTCCATCGTCGGAGGAGCGCCCGTCGGATATGCCCTCCAAATATCGGAACCCCTATTCTGGGTGTTCTGCACTCCCATCAAAGTAAAAATAAAAAAAGCCCCTAACACGAACGTGAAAGCAGGGTCCTTTTACACCCTTCTCAGGGCAAAGCCAACTTCCAATTAACGACTTCAAGTCCAGCATAGTTCTCAAGATTGCACGGTCTCAAAGTAGTTCCAAAAAATATTGAAGCATGGATCTCCATGCCTCATAGATCTCAGAGCTGCATGACTTTCAGAGATGCACAGGCAGAGCTTTTTTTGAATGGATTCGGTCCCACCAAAGTCCCCGCTGACCTCGACTCAACGGAATTGAGTTCTCCCCACCTCAGGGGAATGACGGTGACTTCGTCAGCATGGATCCTGGAGCAAGCACGAATCTTGGAGCCACACGAATCTTGGAGCATATCCAGAATAAATTTAGGATTTATCTTTATCTTTTTTCTAAAACTGAATTAGGATTTGGTTGGTTAGGATTGAGATATGGATAGGCTTATCTTATCGTATCTTGTATTTGAATTTGAATCATCCCTATCTTTTTATCTTGTATTCAAATTCAAATGAGGGTTAGATAGGTCTATAAATACCACCCTCAGTCCTTTGTAAAAAAAAAGTTTGGTCAATAAAGATGAGTTTTTAGGAAAGAGAGTCACTCTGTGAGGAGAGGGTGTGAGGCCCAACCCCAGGACATGATGATAGGTCATGTCTAGTTATCCCCTTCCTTGATTCCATCCTTTTTATCCTCTCATGTCCTTTGAGATTCATCCTAACGCTTCCAAGTATCAAGGTGGGTGGAATGCCCTAGAGATGTGAGATCTCTTCGTTAGGGTGAGTCCCAAAGTCCATGAGTTTCAAATCCCTGTCTTCCATCCCCACTATTCCTTCGACATCCCTAAAAAAAATACAAAAAAATATGATACCCTAATTTTGGTGACTTCTAGGCTCGCCAACGATCCTACCATGTCCCCCATCAATGGTGTCCTCCATGTCAAGGTAGGTTGAAGTGATTTGTTGCACCCATTCTTAAAGTCTTTTAGCTTTGATTTTAAATCCAAAGTAAACCCTTCTTGGACCAACTTAGGAAATTAACTAATTACAAAGTCAAATTGCACATAATTTGACTTAAAAGATCAAATTAGCATAGACCTAGTCCTATTAATAGGATCCAATTACTCAAATGAAAATAAGTACAGGACACATAAACTCAATTACAACTTATTACAGGACTCAAATTCTTAATCTTTTATCCATAAAGAACCCGACATTGGTTGAAGTCACTTCCTGAGCCTGGTGCCGGCACCAATTCTCCATGAATGGGAGGAACTCAACCCTGTCGAGTAAGGATTAGTCTGACTGTGATATTTTTCTAATAGATTTGGGTCAATTTGTTGTAGATCCTCTCGGGTGATCTAGGAGTCCTCAGATTGTGGTCGGCCTTGCGAATAAACCAGATAATGTTGATAGCCCTTACTTCTAGTGGTAATCGCTTGGTCATCCAAGATACATTCAATCTTGTCTCTCCGGTCTAGTTGGAATTGCTGGTGGACACTCAGGTATGGTTTCACTCTCAAAAGCAGGGTAAGATTCAAAAGGCTCACTAGGAATTAATGTCGGTTCTTTATATTCTTTCAGATTTGAAATATTAAATGTTGAACTAATGCCATACTCTGCTAGTAACTCTAACACATATGCATTAGATCCAACTTTTTTTATTACTTTGAAAGGTCCAGCTCCCCGGGCATGCAGTTTCTTCATAGTTCCTGGTGGAAACCTTTCAGGTCTATGTTTCATCATTACTGAGTCCCCTTCGTTAAATTCTTTCATCCTTTTATGTGAATTAGCCATATACCTATAAACTTTATGGCTTATTTGAATATTTTTACCAATTTCATTATGCAACTCCTTAATATGATGTGCATATGACTTGGCAGACACAGATACTCATGCATATGAGGGCAAAGGAATGAGGTCGATAGGTCTTCTAGGTTTATAACCATGGATAATTTCAAAGGGACTTTTGCCAGTAGATTTATTCACTAAGCTGTTGTACACGAATTCAGGATGAGATAAAAGTAAATCCCAATTTCCCAGACTTTTCCCTACAAGACACCTCAATAGGTTCCCTAGACTTCTATTTATGACTTCAGTTTGTCCATCAGTCTAAGGGTGGTAGGCAGTGGAAAATTTTAATTTGGTTCCTAACAAATGCCATAGGGTATTCCAAAAGTAGTTGGTGAATCGGACATCCCTATTAGACACTATGATTTTAGGAAGACCATGTAATTTGACCACTCCATCTAGAAAAATTTTGGGGACCTTAGAGGGATCTGAGAATCTACCGACCATGACAAAAATTGAATCATGTCTCCATGGGATCTTAGGTAAACCTAATACAAAATCCATGCTCAGATCCTGCTAGGGGCAATCAGGAATAGGTAAGGGTGTATAGAGCCTAGTGTTTTGCTTTTGCTGTTTGCCAACAGCACAAGTTCGACACCTGGCTACTATTTGGGCAACTTGTCTCTTAAGTCCTGGCCAATAAAATTGGTCCTCAATAGCTAAAATGGTCTTATTCCTTTCAAAGTGACCAGCTAAACCTCCAGCATATGTCTCCCAAACTAAAAAATCTCTCAAAGAAGTTTAGGGAACACAGAGTCTGTTCTCCTTAAATAGATAACCATCTAGAAGGTTATACTCACTATGGTCACTAGATGGTCCTTGACTCAAAGCCTGGTAAATTTCACTAAAGTCTAGACAGGTTTCATACTCATCCTTAAGTTTCTCAAATCCAATTACTTCAGTGCTAACCAAATTTAGAAGCAAGGCTCTACGATTCAACGCATCGGCTACCTTATTCTCAGTTCTAGCACGGTGTTTCAAGATAAAAGTATAGGCTTGGATGAATTCTACCCATTTGGCGTGCCTAGGATTTAGCTTTTTTTGGAACTAAGAAATCTAGGGCCTCGTGATCAGAGAATAGGACAAATTCCTGCGGTAAAAGATAGTGTCTCCAATACTTTAAAGCTTTCACTACTGCATAAAGCTCCTTATCATAAGTGGAATATTTAAGCTTAGCCTTATTTAACTTTTCACTAAAGAAAGCTATGGGATGGCTCTCCTAGCTTAAAACTCCTCCTATTTCAACTTCGGATGCAATTGTAAGCAACCTCAAATACTTTGAAAAAATCGAGCAACCTCAAAATTGGCGCTTATGTCATCTTATCTTTTATCTCTAGGAAGGCTCTATTAGTTGCTTTGGTCTAATCAAAACTTCCCTTCCTAATACAATCAGTTATTAGGGTGACATGGAGCTAAAGCCTCGAATGAATCTCCTATAGAAGGTGGCTAAGCCATGAAAGCTACGAACATCATGAATAGTTTTGGGAACAGGCCACTCAACTATGGATTTGAACTTTTCAAGATCAGCAGAAACTCCATCAGAAGTAACAATGAAACCTAGGAAAGTGACTCTAGGGGCCATGAATTCACACTTCTTCAAATTGGCATAGAGATTCTCTTTCCTAAGGGTTGAACACACTTGCCTAAGGTGGTCTAAGTGGCTTTCCTTAGTCCTACTGTAAATCAAAATGTCATCAAAGTAAACCACAACAAATTTTCCCATAAAAGCTTGTAGGACTTGGGTCATGATCCTCATAAATGAACTTGGTGCATTGGACAATCCAAAAGGCATCACTACCCATTCAAATAACCCATCCTTAGTCTTAAATGCAGTCTTCCATTCATCCCCTGATCTAATCCTCACTTGGTGGTAGCCACTCTTAAGGTCGATCTTAGAAAAGATAGTAGCTCCAGCTATCATATCCAACAAGTCATCTAATCGGGAAATAGGAAATCTATATTTCATAGTGATTTTGTTGATGGCATGACTGTCAACACATCCTCCAGGTGCCATCTTTCTTGGATGTCAACAAAGCTGGGATTGCACAAGGACTCAAACTCTCCCTAACAAATCCTTTCCTAAGAAGGTCCCCTACTTGTCTTTGTAATTCTAGATGTTCGGTAGGGTTCGTCCTATAATGTGGGAGATTGGGTAAGGTTGCTCCTGGGGCAAAATCAATGGCATGTTGGATGTCCCTAACTGGTGGAAGGTGGTCCAGGTAGGTCATCTGGAAACACATCCTTAAAGTCCTCTAACACTTCAACCACTTCATGAGGGTGTTCTTTTTGGGAAGACTCTTGAATTTCCTTAGTGGCTAAGATCAAAACAGGTGTACCCTCAGTGAGCTCTTACTCAATTTTCTTTGTAGTTATTAGATTGACTCTAGTCTTTTTCTCCTTTAGGTGGCTCGATCCTCTCTTATTAGTGTCCTTAGGTGGTGTAGGGTTGATCACAAATTTCTTTCCAAAGTACATGAATGAGCAAGAATTAGATCTACCATAAAGGGTTTCATCATGGTCAAACAACCAGGGTCGACCTAAGATGATACTACTCACTCTCATAGGCATGACATAACACCACACTTTCTCTTGATAGGACTGCAATTGGATTTGGACTAGACACCTAAACTTGACAAGAATTGAGGTGGAGTCTATCCAAGAAACCTTATAAGGATTTGGATGGGATGCTGTGACTAATCCTAGAGTCTTGACTGCACTAGTGGATATAGCATTCACACAACTCCCACTATCGATGATTATCTTATATACCTTATCCCCTAACTTGACAAAGGTTTGTAGGATATTAGTCCTACGCCAATCTTCCTGGGTCTCAGTCTGGGTAAGGATGCATCTAACTACTCCCAAAATGTCATGCTCTACAAGATCCTCGTCACCTTCATACTAATCTACCAAATTATCCTCGGCCTGATATACTTCCTCAACACAATCATCTAGGGGCTCTAAGGGTTCAGTCTTATCTTCCTCTAATTTCCCTGTGTAAGGCTCTATTTGGGCAACTGCTAGCATAATGGCCTACATTATGGCATCGAAAATAAGGAGCATTAGGGTTTGGGGTTCTCTGAACTTCTGGTTCTTTACCCTTATTGTCTCTATAGATCATAGGTGTATTAGGGTTGGGTCGATTGGGTCGCATCTGACTTTGTCCTAGCTACTGACTAGGTGCACTAGTTCTTGGGGGTTCTGGTCTACGATAAGTTGGTCCCCTATTAAATCTCTCAGCATCTCGTGCTACCTGGTAAGCTAGCTCTAAGTCATGGACTTCTCTTAAGAACAACTCTTTCTGGATCTCTTCTCTTAATCCGACTCTAAACTTGACAGGGTAACTAACTCAGACTCATCGACATTGCATCTCATCACAAACTCATCAAATTTTGCAAATACCCAACTACACTCTTGGTCCCCTGGGTCAATCTCTGCCACTGGTCTAACAATCTTTGGTGGTAGGACATGGGAAGGTACTTCTCTCTAAGCCTAAGCTTCATTGCCCTCCAGGTTACTATGGGAATATCACTTCTTTGTCTACTGAATCTTTCAACATTTTCCTAGTACAGCCTGGCCTGACGGACTAGCCTAAGCTTCGCAAACTTACACTTTCTCTCTTCAGCATGTCATACCAATCAAAATACTTGTCCATCTCTCCCTCCCAATCTATATAAACCTTAGGATCTAGTTGTCCATCAAAAGTAGGTGCTTCCAACCTAATGTTCCTAAGGGTTCGATCTTCACGGTCCATTTGATCCTGATTGGGTCCCCTAAGATTATGGCTTATAAGCTGGGTCATGGTGCTCTCCTAGGGTTCGGGTCATAGACTCGATCAGGGTTGGCTCTCTTATGATTTTGCTCAAAGAAAGGGTCTTGATGATGCCTCCTATGATTGGGTTCAGTGAACAATTCTTGGTACTGAGCCCTTCTAGTGTTGATGGGTGTATCAAATTTTGGTTCAGGCTCTATTTCAATCTGGGCTTCTTGGGTTCTTCCAAGGGTAGGTCAAGCCTAGCAGTGATGCGGGTCATCTGATCAGTCATGCTCTGATTGGTCTGGGTCAATTGGTCAATCAGGTTTTAGTTCAGCTGGGCCATTTGATCATTAGGGTTTTCATCAAGGTCTCAAAATTTTGGTACATGATTGTACTTGATTGAGCTCGGTCTTGCTAGTAAAATGTCCCTGATCTAGTTGTCATGCACACACAGACTCAAACTCGGGCTAGGGGTTTGCTAGACCTAGAGTCCAAACCAAATGTTAGGTCAAGATGACAATCTTGGTTATAGTAACTTGGCACCTGGCTAGGTAAGTATAAGGTTGGTGGAGGTCCCTCTTTGCTTGCCTTAGACACCAATTTGAAATTGGCCAGGTAAGCAGACCAACCCACCTTCCTTCGGGCTCTTGTCCCTGAACCACTTGCCTAGACACCAGATACACAAGCACACACAAATAAGTTATCTAAATTGGCTTGACACTTGGTTCGATCAGACCTTGTGGGTGTCCCTAGCTCACTAGAGCAAATTAAGTGTCTACTCAGTTTTAATTAAGGGTTGGGTTTGATATGCAGGGTGGTGATGTTGGGCTAAGGACAGGTGATGAAATCCTACCCCCATGTCATATTGATGCCCTTAGATTGATTTGCCATGAGATGGTGCAAACATGCATATGAACCCTAATCTCGACGACAGAAATTTTGTGTGTTGCAGTTCAAAGTGTGGCTGAGAAGTGCTATGTAACAGACTTAGAAAAATTCAAAAAATTCATAGAAGACTTCTAACTTATAGATGATATGCCATATGCATGGAGATTTAAAAATAAAATCTGTGCTGTGCTGAGCAGATCCTGGAATTTAGACAAAGTAAAAGGAATAGAACATAACATATAGGAATTTCAGCAACAGTGATGGAGTGCAGAAATTTTCATTTTTTCTATGATTTTTTTCCAAGGATAAAATTATGCACGATGATAGCTAACCTAATATGGATTAGGAAAAAAATTACTTTAATGAAAATTTAACTACTTTTTTTAAAGTTTTATATGAATTACAGTCAGCCTACTTAGAAATACAGCAAGCAGAAAATAGAAAGTCCTAAGTGCAGAAATTTAAAAATGTGACCTAACATGCTCTTTGTTTTCTTTTTCATGGGTCAATCACAATGGCACCTCAACATGCCTTAGGAGATCCCTGTGGAATGGGAAGAGCCGGTCTTGAAACCCTACTTTTTTCTTAAGACCGGATGGCCTGGTGAAGCACCCGATCCAAGAACTTAAAGAACTTAACCCTAACCTACCATGCTCTGATACCAAGATGATAGGAGACAATGAGGGGATGATGTGTTCCTAATGAAATTAGCAATGCTCAAATGAAAATAAAGTAATAAACATGCAGCCATTCATAGTAAAAGAAGCAAAATTTAATGAGAGGTATTCTTAAATGCCAAACAAGACATGAAGTTTAAACCTTTCGAAGTAACTAAGAAGAGGAGCATAGTGGTTAAGAAACCACTCAGATTAGGGCTAAGAATAATTTAATATTGCAGATCTAAAAACCTATTTATAGAAGGTTATCCGGCAGTTAATATCTAAAATTATGAGGGGAAAACACTCAAAGAGAGAAAGACCTAGGATGACAAGGGATTCCTCTAACTTGTAGGGCATATTGTAACTGGCTCTTGTCAAGGTAGACCTCTTCTTTGGAGCCTAGAAGCCCGGGGATCCTGTAACAAAATTGTAGAGAAATTAGAGACCAAAGATTGCGAAAGAGATGAGGAAGAAGAATCTTTGAAGAGGGAGAAGAAGCTTGAAATAACCTTGGTTGGTTGGAGTGGTGTTGGAAGGGAAGAAGATGTAGATGATGGGAAGAACACAATAAGGGCCTCATGCCCACCCTCTCATAGGGGTCCAAGCTCTCAAGCTAGGGAAATTTTCATGAAAAAAAACTCCTTCTTCATTCATTCGTTCATAGATTAAAAATTTCCTTACAATAATGGTTTAGAGAGCTTTTTATAAGCCTCTATTACAATTTTGAAATTCCAAAATACAAGGAGAGAATCATGAGAAGTTCCTTGCTATGTGGGAGGAGAGTTGAAGCCACCTTGATCCTTGCTTGGAATAAGGAGAGAATAGTGGTCAGTTGGCTTGTTTTTGAATTCAAATATGGGTGCCCTAGAGAGGTGTAGTGGCAGCTTAGGTGTCCTTCCATGTGGCCTTTGCAGATGACTTGGCATCCACTTGCATGTGATGATGTGACATCCTCCATGTCAAGGTAGGTTGAAGTGATTTGTTGCACCCATTCTCTGAGTCTTCTAGCTTTGATTTTAAACCCAAAGTAAACCTTTCTTGGACCAACTTGGGGAATTAACTAATTACAAAGTCAAATTGTAGCTAATTTGACTTAAAAGATCAAATTAGCATAGACCTAGTCCTATTAACAGGACCCAATTACTCAAATGAAAATAAGTACAGGACTTATAAATTCAATTACAACTTATTATAGGACTCAAATTCTTAATCTTCTATCCATAAAGATTCGACATTGGTTGAAGTCTCTTTCTGAGCCTGGTGCCCGCACCAGGGGAATCCCATGGAGGCCTCGATAAGAGGGTTATGGGAGAGACCAAGATTGGAGCGGTGACACGTGCATGAGGCTCCAACATGAGAAGATCTCGACGGTGAGGGAGATCTGTGTGGGCAAGGACCTCAGCGACAAGGCTTCGGCACAGAGAGGTCCAGACATCTATGAGGCGAGGCTTCATAGCATGGAGACCTTGGTGGGGGAGCTCTCGATGAGGCTAACCATGGTGCAGCCAGCGAGGTCCAGACATCTATGAGGCGAGGTAGATGGAGACTACATGAGGAAGCCGACCATCCAGGTGGCAAGGGAGATCATGGGAATGAATCATTTAGCAGATGGAGGTCTCGATAAGGGAGCTTCCTGCAAGGGCGGTCTTGGTGAAGGAGTTCTAGCAAGGGAGATCCCAGGTGAAGGTATTGGTGGGGGGACTCGCGGTGGCCGAGCTTCAAGATGGAGTCAGTGATGAAGATCGGACAAAGATGGGAGGGCTTGATGGTATCGGTAAGGGCAAGCTCTATGACGATGACAATGAGGAAGAAGGCAAGGATGAGCCAGCGATCGAAGATCTGGTGGAGGAAGGTGTCACAGCAACAGGGAGGAGGCTCAGTTCCATCGGCAGATCCATGTGGCTGCGGTGTCGATCTGATGTACTGAGGTGGATTTAGTCGATAGGAGGACGGTGGTCGATGGCTTCTCAAGTGGCAGTGGAAGGAAGAACCTGGGAAGACCATGGGAAGGCAATTTGATAGAGTGTGTGGCTCTGTCGATGGTGGTAGGCGAAGGAAGAAATGTGTTTCTTCACGGGCAGAGGGAGCTTAGGATGTGTATTGCTGGTTTGATAACAGGCTAGGGGAGGAAGAAGAAAATACCCTAATCCTTTAGCTTTGATGCCAAATTGATAAGACACGGGATCAAGGGTAGCATCGTCGACGAGCTAAGAAGTCACCAAAGATTAGGGTATCCTATTTTTTTTTTTTTTTTGTAGGGAGGCGATGAAGGAACAATGGAGATGGAGGGCAGGAAAATTGTACACTCTTCGGACTTGGGACTTAGATTCATGGAGAGACCTCTAACTTTAATGCATGTCACCTACCCCATTACATGTAGCCTAGGGCATCCCACCCATCTCACTACATGCAAAGCCTAGGGCATCCCACCCAAATCACTACCTAGGGCCGTGAAGGAAAATCTCTAAGACCATAGAGGGGACTCGACAGGAAGGGGATAACTAGGGCATCACACCCCTCGATGCTCGAAAGTGAAGGCATAGGGTCTCATATCCCTCGATGCCCAAAGGTGAAGGCAAGACGGGCCTCACGCACACTCCTTTATGGAGGCAGAAAGAAGAATCACTCTTTCCTAAAAACTCATCTTCATTAACCAATTCTCTATAAAGGACTGAGGGTGGTATTTATAGACCTTTCCTAACCCTCGTTTGAATTTAAATACAGGATAGAAAGATAGGGATTCAAATTCAAATACATGATAAGATGAGGTCTATCCATACTAGATAACTCAATCCTAACCAAACTAATCCTAAATCAAATTTCAAAACAATTGATAAAGATAAATCGTAAACTAATTTATTCTGGTATTGGATATGCATTGAAATTTATGCTACTCTAGGATCAGTGCTGCTCTAATCTATGCTGCTTGGGGATCTATGCTGTTCTGGGATCAGTGCTGGCGATGTCCCCATCAACCTCGTTGCCTTTTTCCTCTTATCAGTGCTCTTCTTGGGTTCAACTTGTTTTTTTGAACCCTTCTTCATTACCCCTTTCTTGTTCCCATCAACTAGAAGATGATGAGCCTTAACTCCTTTGAAATGGCTCTCAGCTATCTTAAGCATGTTAAGTAGCTCTGGTAATGAAAGGTTCAATTTATTCATGTGGTAGTTCATGACAAACTAAGAGAAGGAATATGGAAGTGATTGCAGGATCAAATCCTGATTAAGCTCTCCATCCATGATATAGCCTAATTGATCTAATCGGGTGATTAAGTCAATCATCTTAAGAACATGGACCCGTATAGGCGAGCCATCACTCATTCATGCTCGGAATAATTGCTTAGATATTTGATATCTAGCAATCCTACTATGCTCTCTATACAGCTCTTTAAGATTAAGCGGTATGGACTGAGGTTCCAGATCTTCATGTTGCCTTTGTAGCTCATTGCTCATCAAGGCTAACATGATGTACTTGATAGTCAAGCTATCATTCTGCCACATTCTATAAGTGGCCTTTTCCTCCTTTGTAGCATCATCTCCAATCAGATATGGATCGGAGAATCGAGGATGTAGGAAACTTTTTCTTGAGCAAGTACTATTCTCAGGTTCTTCAACTAGTCCATATAGTTTGGTCTGGTCAGTTTATTAGCATCCAGGATGCCCCATAGTAAAAGAGTAGAAGCCATAATTTAAATTTATGAACAATCAAAAATATTACATAAGTAGACCACTCAAGATGATAAACATAATTAGATAAGGACTTGAAATCTAATTGTCTCCCACTATTTTTTTTGATAACCATAACCCTCAACTATGGTAGACGAGAAACCAATATCCGATTTCTTTAGTGGGGTTGAGATCCCAATTCCTTATAAATGCCTTGTGCTTGCACAACAAACACTTATAAGTTCAACGGTAGGAAATTCTTTTACAATTACATCTCATGCAATTCTCAACATAACACTTGCCTCTAAGGCACATATAGCCTTGTGTTTGCACAACAAACCATAATGTCTTAGTTTAGTCAAACCATTCATTTTATATAGTCATGATTGGATAATGTTACCCTTGAGTTTGCTCAACAAAGTAGCATTATCAATCATACTATAAAGCATAAAATGCACCATGTCAAACTTTATATCAATCCCTAATAGTAAGCCTTGAGTTTGCTCAACAAATCTACTATAGTGTTGATATTTGTCATAGCATGAAGGAAGGCAATTTGTAGTGTGCTTAATAAATTAGCATTTCCAATTTAAGGTTTAGATATGACTAAATTGGCCAGGAAAGTGGAAGAGATGAGGGGTCCCCCCATTGCTTTCCTTAGACACCAATTAAATTGGCCATTTCAGACAACAGAACCAATTAAAAACCTCATTCCCTTTACCTTCCTAGAACCACTTTGCCTAGGCCTAGACACCAATTGGCTGATCATACCCTAATAGTATTTGCATCATGATTAACGTACACTACAACTAAATATAATTTTTTATGAGGGCTTTGATGGTCTCAAACAGATACTAATTAATCATGTCAACATAACATTCATTACAATAATCAAACATATGAACCCTAATATGCATAACATAAGCATCATTATAACATCAATCCGTTCACCTCACTTGTTCATGGGATATGGCCACAGTGGCACCCCTACGCACCATAGGAGACCCCATTGAATTGGAAGAGAGGGCCTTTAAACCCTACTTGGCTTCTATGATCGGACAGCCATGGTGACTAACCCAATCCGAAGTAGTTACTAAGATATTATATATCACATATGTAATATAAACTAATCATGCATCGATTCATAACATAGTAAGCAATCAATACTACAAATATTACTAATTACATGCATCAAGGTGGCTCTGATACCATTGTTGGGTTCCTCAGGCTGGGCATAGAGAAATATTAGGTTTAAGAATTTTTTATTTTTGAAATCCTAACCGGCCGGAACCCTAAACCCTATGACCACTTGATCATGACAACCAATAAATCTTATTTAGGATTATAGAAGAATACTTAGAGCACTATAATCTTTTATTTCCATGAAGCACATAAGTGTATGCCCTCTAGAGATGACCCATATAGAAATCAGACCAAGGAAGCACTCCTACGAAGGTTGCTTGTTTGACTGGAACTCTTTTGGTAGCCTTTCAGACTTTCTCCCTCTACTAGAACCCCTACCCTCTTGTAAGGCACTTGAGAACTTTTTGATTCCTCTGTAAGATTCTAAATATCCCTTCTATTTTTCTCCCTAGGCTCTTGTCTTAATTAGACTAGCCTTGTCTTAGAAGAACAAGCTTTTTCTTAAAAAGACAAACCTTGTCTTAAGGAGGAAGAGAAAATAGCAGGTAGTATTTTCGGATAGGAAACTCAATTGCTCTAGCATCAAAATATGATTCCTTTTATAGAGAGGGATGGGGTGCCTAATATGTCTCTCCTTCAGCCATTTGATAAGACCCTTCAATCAGAAGGAGTCTTTTGGATTAGAGGACATATCATGATATAACTAATCATGTGCCAAGAGACATATTAATGTCTCTTCATTTTTCCAGCCATCTTCTCCATCTACCACATGGCATTTATTAATCATATTAAGGCTAAGGGGCATGAATTCTGAAAGAAGGCATCGAAGAAATATGGGAGCCTTCAAACAGAAGGACTCCTGGTTTCAATTTTGTGCCATAATGAAGAGATGCAACTCTTCATTTTTGTACCAACTCCATCCATGACATATTACATTTATTTGACTGGTCAAAGCCCCTCATTTGGGCATGGAGATAAGGGAGAAGTCCTTTGAACTCTATCTAGCATTTATGACTGACTAGCAAAAGGACTTTTAGTCCTTCTACATGCATGAAATTAGTGTGAATGCAAATTGGGACCCAAGAGTCCATGCCGAGTAGGACTCTTCCATAAATTTAAGATAAGTCCCAAATAAATCTAGAAAAATACTAAATTAGGCTACCCCACTTAGGACTCTATCCAATTTAAGTTCTACTTAAGTTGGTTAGCCCAAATAACAATCAAGCTGATCCAATCCAATTGGGTTAGTAGTAGGGCTAGCCAACATATGTTAGTATGTCAATTAGCTAGCCAATTAAGATCCGATGACTCTAGTAAAAATATAATTGACTTCCTTTGCTAATTTCCTAATGTGTGTGACCCTTTGGGATTCACATCTAGACAACAGTTGATCTAGGTCCAAGTCGATTCGATCCAATCGAACTCGATTGACCTAATGGGAATCACTAATTTTCATTAAGGATTTTGATTGCATAACTCAGCCAACTTATTTATTTAGGTTCACTCTTAATCTTCTTATCATACTTATATGAGATATAGGTGGATAGTAAGAGTTTAGCTCATTGATGTCCTGTATTTTAAAGAGCTATTAGGGTACCTTTTTCCAATGGATTATAAAAGTTTGTGACCTAATGTCTATATTTATGATTAAATAGTTTAACCTAAATAAAGGAATGGGAGGATGATTAAGTTTAAAGAGATAATCTCAAAAGAGCAAAGGGCCATAGAACTTATAAAACCCATTCGGGCAAAGTCAGTATATTAGTTTCTCTTCCACCTCATAAGTTTAGTAGGATCTCCCATCCTGCAAAATGTACAACGTATGCTTACAGTGGACTCAAAGGAGATGTTCCACATTAGAGAGAGGGAACATCAAGATGATCTTAGAAACCTACAACGAGATGATGTTAGATATTGATTCTAAGAATTATTTGAATCCCATAAAGTTAGACTCTATGTGCTTCAACCTAATATGGACCTTAATAGATCCACTAAAAGGTATAGTACTTAATGGATATAATAGATTTATAAAACAAAAATGGATAGAGATCTATAAGGCGAGGCTTAGGCAAAAGGTTATAGTCAACATTGACTATGGAAACCTTTTCACGTATGACTATACTGAAATCCATACTAATTGTTATTGTAGTTAACCATGATGAAATCAGGTAGATGGATAGTGACCAGATCACAGGTCAAGCTGCAAAGGGTCTATGTAAATAGGTTGAAGCAAATACCTTAGAATTAGAATAGTTGTTTTTATGACATGATCAAATAGAATGACAAGAGGAATATATTTATAAAAGGTCAATGAGAGTATGTAATTCCTCGCATTATACAAGGATAATATTCTTCTATTGGAAAAGTGATTCCTATGCTAACCTAGGTTAGGTTATGATTATCTAGGCAATTCTCAAATGAAGACCAGAGGAAAGCACCCTACATTTGGAATGTAGGTCTATAAGATAGACCACGAAGGAGGGTACAACTATGATGGGGACATCAAAACCCATCCGGGTTATTTATCTTTTCTCCCTGATTTTATTTTATTTTATTTTATAATTTTTATTTCACTTATCCTTTTTATCCCCTCCATTCCCATTTTATTCCCTTCTTATCCCAGATTTATCCCTGATTTATTCCCGTCATCTTCTTCCTCCATTCATCGCCCAGATTTCCATCCCTTCATCCTCCACCTCGCCGCCGCCACCCCTGCTCCACCGTCGCTCCCTCCCGTTCGGAAGACCCATGGCCAAGCCACCGGTTTTCGAGCCATCCAAACAACCCAAGGACGTCGTCCGCTCCATGGCCGCCTCCCACCGTATCGCTGTCACTCCCATCCTCCTCCACCCCCCCTCTGACACCCTCCTCCATGAGCAGGACCACTGCACCTAGATCGCCTCCACTCTCTACCTCGCCGCCGCTATGCACCACATGAGAAAAGTGAAGACTACATGAATGGCTCGCTGGGTGTTTTCTTAAGAAATCGTGAGTGGAAGATTTGATGGAGCATTAAAAAAGCTATCTGATGAGCCGTAACATTAGAACTCTGAAGCCCCTTGGACGTGCCTTCTCTTTAAAGCTTGATGCCACCTCCACCCACAGGGGTCTCGCCGTAAAAATTGAGTGGAAGCTGAAGCCCGAAGGGCTTCTGGCGATCCTGACCACATCCGCCGGCAATGCGTACAGCCTTCACTCCCTCATTGATCTCTTCCCCTCTTCTGGATCTCCATAATGTTTCCCGTCGGCCACCTATTTCTCCGTCGTTGTCTCCCAGCCGGCAAGATGTATCTCTTCATGAAGACGTTGACAGTTTCAAATCTGATGATCACCAGTGGATGGAGATGCAGCAAGGTGATGATTACGGCTCCGCATATTACCCTCATCAATTCCCTTCCTCCGATCCAATCCAGTTGACGCACGCACTCCAACCCCTCCCCTGGGTCACCGAGTCTCATGCCATGGAGTCCATCCATGCCGAGCACCATGCCCTTGTCTGTGCCAAGCACCGCGCCCTTGTCATCACGGCATAATCTTTCCTCTTCAACCATGGTTAAATAGCTTTGCACGGATCTCAGAGCTGCATGGGTTTAAGATTCCAAAATAATAATAATAATAATAAAATAAATAAATAAATTTCTATGTATATCCTACTTGGTTCCTAAGATTTGTAAGCCTATAAAAGGGCATCCCCTCTTGTATTTGGTTTTTAATGAACATGAATTTTTGAAGAAAAAAAGTGTTCTTAGTTTTGCCTCCATTAGGAGTGGGCATGAAGCCCATCTTGCCTTCACCTTCGGGTGTCGAGGGGTGTTAGGCCCTAGTTATCCCCTTTCCCATCGAGTCCCCCTTTAGGTTTTAGGGATTTTTCTTTACGGCCCAGGTAGTGATTTGGGTGGGATGCCCAGGCTCCGTATGTAGTGAGATGGGTGGGATGCCCTGGGCTACATGTAGTGGAAAGGGTGAGATGCCCTAGAGGTGAGAGGTCTCTCCATGAATGTAGGTCCCCAGTCCTAGAGTGTCCAATTTTTCTACCCTCCATCCCCATTGTTCCTTCACCACCCCATTACAAAAAAAAATCAAAAGAAAAAAAAAAGGTACCCTAATCTAGGTGACTTCTAGGCTCACCAACGATCCTCCCCCCCCACCTGTCCCACATCAAACTATCATAGAATTTATACATTAAAAATGTGCTAAAAGTGTTTAGCCTGAAAATCTAATTGGGGATTTGATTCCTTAAGCATCGAATTGATCCCTAAATGCACCTTGATATATTCGAAAATATTTTTAATATGAGCTAGAATTTTTTGAGCTTTGGCCATAAGGAGCCTCATATAATTTATGCAATGTACATAGCCTAATTTTTGCTATGAATGTCATAAGAGAATATCAGTGGAATCCAGCTATGAGTGCTAGATAATTATGATAACATTTTTTAAGACTTAAAAAATATTAAAGATATATTTTAGGTCTTTAAAGTGAAGAGTTGAGAGAATAAGGATACATATGATATGTTCTTAAACAATGGTGGGATGGAATCGATTATTGCAGGTTTGACCAAGAAGGCTGACTATTTCTTCACTTTAAAGGTGCTAGGATGTATTATGGTTTGATAGTTTATTATATATGATTGTGATGTCATCAAATACCATAATACTCTATTATAGAAATAATGGTCCCATAGCTCCAACTAAGGAACCAAGGTCTCACCAAAAGTCTAAACAAATAGAGTAATAATTTAATTTCATAATTACCTTATTAAGGATAGAGAGTAATCTTCACATGAGTTGTGGTAGATTGACTAGCTTAGTAATCTTTGGCCAGCTGAAACTGAAGCACATGAGATGGGGCTGATGTGTATGGCAGATTGGCTTTAATGTAGGTAGGAGATTGTTAGATGTATACCTTAGAAGCCAATCTGGCTGACACATATTTTAATTTTAGGATATAAAATTTTATTTAATATTCTAATTTGAATAATTTTAACCATACATGTTCAATATATGCTCGTGTATCATCCAAAGAATTAATGGACAGTAATATATTTTCAAGAGTTGAGAATTTAAGACTTAAAAAGTATTAAAGATATGTTTTAGGTCTTTAAAGTAAAAAATGAAAGAACAAGGATACATATGATATGTTCTTAAACAATGGTGGGTTGGAACCGATTATTGCAAGTTTGACCATGGAGGCTGACTATGTCATCACTTTAAAGGTACTAGGATGTATTCTGGTTCGATAATTTATTATATATGAGTGCGATGTCATCAGATGCCATAACACTATTATAACAACAATGGTCCCATAACTCTAGTTAAGGAACCAAGGTCTCACTAGAAGTCCAAATATATAGAGTGATGATTCAATTTTACAACTACCTTATTAAGATGTAAAGAGTAAACTCTACATAAGATGTGGTAAATTGACTAGCTTAGTAATCTTTGGCTAGCTAAAATTGAAGCACATGAGATGGGGATGATGTATATTGCGAATTGGCTTTAATTCATGCGGGAGATTGTTGGATGTATATCCTAGAAGCCAATCTAGCTAACACATATTTTAATTCTAGGATATAAAATAATATTTAATATTCTAATTTAGGCAATTTTAACTATACATGTTCAATATGTGCCCGTGTATCATCCAAGAAATTAATGGATGATGACATATTCTCAAGAGTTGAGAATTTAAAATATGTGTCATCATAGATTAGTTTCTAAATGCTCTCGATCATAGGATATTATGAGGATGGTGATTGATCCAGTTTAATCGATGCATAAATCGCTTCCCTCTTAGGATAGATAAGTCTCGAGTCTATAGTATGAGGATACTAGAACGAGAGTGTAGATGGTTATTAGAGAATAATAATACTAAGCATGACCATTAAAGAAGTCACATGGATGTCTACTCATATGTCAGTGACTTTCTTGATACTATAGTATGTGGGTGGTTCTTTGACCTGCAATATCTTGTCTACTCATAATGGGATTGCTATATTTGATAATACAAAACATTGGCCTTAGCCATTTGGGCCTTTGCGGTGTTTGTTGGCTACAGTAGATTCACTATAGGAATGGAAATGCACTTATAGGGAATCTTTGACCTTTGTAATGAAGGTGTAGTCCTATACTGTTTAAGAAGATAGGTCCATAAAATCTATGGCTATAGTAGGTAAAGAATGGAAAAGAGTTTCTATGAGTTTCACATTAGACATAAGCTAATTAAGTTTGGCATATGATAGATGCTTAGGATTTGGTGTGTTTCCATGACCTACATCTTATTGGGACTCTCGATAGAGAAACTTAATCACATGGTAATTACAACTAGGGGTTCTTTTTTCTATTCTTTTGGGTTACCATTACATGCTGCTAGACATCACTGGTAAATTATGACAATCCATTAGGATTGTTTTGGATTAACAATCTTTGATGGGATGAGCTAGAATTATTCCGGTCCATCAAATAAGTTCGATGATACATGATGGAGATCATGGTATGTCTCGCTATTAAATAGAATGGAACCTGTCGGGTCAGATGCAATAGGAGCTTAACCTGATCATATAATTAGATTGAAATATGTAAGAGTTATATATTTAGAAACTCTAAATTTATATGGGTTACAAATTTAGAACCTGTTATTTTTGAAATCTATTAATTTTAGCACCTACTAATTTTAGCAAGGAAGATTTTACTATAGAAGTTATAATTTAATTAAATGATTTGATCATTTAATTATGATTAGGCTTGATACAAAATGAATTGGATTCGATTTGGATGAGTTTGGGTGATGTCATAATCCAATTAGGGTTGGATTAACCTAATTGCAATTATTACGAGCCAATTAGTTTGACCTAATTAACCACCTGATCCTAGGTAAATTAAATCTAATTTAATTTAATTATGTTTAATTTATTCTATTTGGATTTTGTGGTCCTATTTAGATTAGGATCTAATTTTTAATTAGTTATAGATTTAAACCTAAATCTAAATTAGTTAGGAATTAGGTTAGTTAGTTTCCTAGTAGGTTAGAATTAGTTAGTTGGTCAAACTAATTCCTAACTAATTCCAACTAATTTTCTATCCCTTCCCATGCCTCTCTCTCCCTTTTGAATGTATAAGAAAGAAGACCAAGCCCTTCTTCACATGAAGAGGCATTTTAGCATGAAGAAAAGTAATTAGGATGTGCCAAAGAGGTTGGACACTCCAAGTCTCCTTCATATCCTTATCTATCTAGATAAGATCTAGGCATTTGAATTTAACTTGAACTTTTGTCCTAATTTTAGATGGGAAATAACTCTATGGAAAAATAGTGAGGCATGAGAAAAATTGAAGGAATATTGGAGCGCACATATTGGATGTGGCATGGACCTTTTCTTTTTTGGGTTGGACGTGAGATATGCGACATGTGACCACCCCATCCCTTCTTGATATTCTCTACCACACAAAATAAGAGAGAGAGATTATTTGATTACCCTAATCCTCCTGTTTTTGATCTTGCATGAAATGTTCATATGCTAAAAGGAAAAATTTCTTCCTTGTTCTCTTGTGAATAGAACACCTTTCTTTGATTTCTAGTATAGAGAAAGAAAAAGAAAGGGAGAATTGATCCAACTATTAAAGTGAGGCTTGCAAGGTGCTAGTACTTTGATGGCCTCGGGACTTTGATCAGGCCATCTCCATGTGGATAACAATAGAGATTGGGCATGTGTCTACACACATGCAGAACCCGAGGTTTTTTCCTAGATCTAATTTGACAAAGATGGAGTAGCGCAACAGGTAAGTAAATTTAATCTGCTTTAGTTTTTATTTGTATATCTATATTACATGTTCATGATTGGTTTCTGCTATGCATTCTTGAGTATGTTTTTATTTCCACTGTAAATTGATTTTAATTAATTAAACATTTTTGAAAAACTTGCATGTAACTCGAAGATCGTCAGATGATTCCTTCAACATGCCCTACAAACTTTGATATACATTTTTAATATGGTTCCCTCTAAGTCCATTCCTACCATACTATATAAGATATGGCATGGTAAGAAACCAAGTCTTGGTCATCTCAAGATTTGGAGATGTCCAACTATGTCAAGAGACTAATGGTAAATAAATTAGAGTCCAGATCTATAAAAGCTCGCTTCATAGGGTAAATAATCTATAGGGTACTACTTTTACTTCCCAGAGGATCATATTACGATTATGAGTTAAGCTTGATAAGAAAGTCTTTCAAGAATAGCCATCTAGATGTTGGGTTATGGCTGACGTAGCGGAAGATTGGATTTCAAAAATCATCATTATTGAACCCTAATCAGCCAAAACCCTAGACCCAAGGACCACTTGACAATGACAACTAATAAATCATAACTTTAGGGTTATAGAGGAGTACCTGGGGTGATATACTTCTTAATTTTCATAAGACGCATAAGTGTATGCCCTCCAAAGGTGATCTACATAAGAATCGAACCAAGGAGGCACTTATATCAAGCTTGCTTATTTGATTAGAACTCATCTCAATAGCCTTTCTTCCTTCAGCGGACTTACTCCCTTTATTGGAACCCCTACCCTCCTGTAGGGCACTCAGAGACCTCTCTGAATCATCTCTTAGAACCAATTATCCCTTCTATATCTCTTCCTAGAAACTTATCTTAAAATGACAAGCCTTGTTTTAAAGAAGACTTTTTGTCCTAAGAGAAGGAAGAGAGATAGAAAAGATTTCTTATATATTGACCCCTAGAATGATTTTGATGATTACAAAATATTGGAGCAAGTATTTGATACTAATACTTTTTAAGTATTTAAGAAGATTTTGCAGAGCATTTCTAATGATCAACCCTACATTTCTCAAGACCATTGAAATGAATCCAAGTATTTAAGAAAAAGTTCATGTATTTTTCAATCAATTAAGGGCCCTAAGTAAATTCAATTGTGTATTCCTAAAAAAGGGCAAAATTAATATAATTTTAAGTATAAATATTTTATAATAGGTTTAGAATTTGTTTGGAAGAAGTTTGAAGCTATTTGGACATTAGATGTATGCCCTGAAAGCCATGTTGGCTTGACGCATTTTTAATTTTAGGGCATGAACTTTGTACTTAATTTTTCTTATTAATTAAAAGGGAATTAGTATCATTCATATTGTTGTGTCTATGAATCGTCCATGGAGTTAATGGACAATGACACATATTCTCAAGAGTAGAGAATATGAGGTATGTGTCTTTATAGATTAACTCCTAAAGGCTCCCGATTGTTGGAATATCAGGAAGACGGTGATTGATCTGTTAAAATCAGTGTACAGATCACTTCCCTTTCTCAGTAGATGAGTCTCTGATCTATAGTGTGGTGACACTAGAGTAAGAGTGCAGGTAGTTGATAGAGATCAATGGTACTGAGCGTGACCAAGTACAGGAAGTTATATGGATGACTACTACCTCGTCGATAACTCTTGATGCTGTAGTTGTGTGAATAGTTTCTTGACCTAGAGTGTCTCAGCTACTCACAATAAGGTTGCTGTAGTTTGACAACACAATCACATGATTCCTATCCATACGGGACCTTGCGATGTTCGTTGGCTGCAGTAAGTTTATTATAGGAGTAGGGTGTTCACTTGTAGGGATTTATCAAACTTAGTAGTAAGGTAGAATCCTATGCAAGCTTAATGAGACTAAGTCCAGAAGTCTATGGTCATAGTAGGGTGATAATGAAAAAGTGTTTTCATTAGTATCATAATTGGACTTGAGTCGATTAGGTTAAGCATGTGACTGATGGGTTTGACGAGTATCCGTAACCAACATTATATCGGGATTTTGATAGAGGAACCAAATCACACGATAACTACACCTAGGGGTTCCAACTTATTTTGCTAGGTTGCCACTACATACTGCTAGGTGTCACTGGTGGATTATGAGAGCCCGTTAGGATCATTCTCGGATCGATGATCCTAATTAGGGTTGAGCTGAAATTGTTTCAGTCCATCGAAATGAGTTTCGATGATGAATAATGGAGATTATAGCATGTCTCATTACTAGACAGGATGGGACCTAAGGGGTCACACATATTAGGAGCTCAAGTAACCAATCAGCAAATCAATTTGGACCTAATTATAAGCGTTACAATTAATATTTGGCCTAATTATAAATGTTACAATTAATTGATTATGAATTAATTATTAATTAATTTAAATTAGATTTAATTTAATTGAGTTAGACTCAATTAATTAATCTTAATTGATTCAGGTCAATGTCCGCTTCGAAATGGTTCGATCGGATTTAAAATCAACTTCAGTTTGACTATAAAATCACTTCGTTTGGACCAAGACCTAGAGTTTAGTTAGACTGGGACTCTCTTTCCTTATCTCCCCTTGCCTCCACACACCTAAGTGGGTCCAATTTATTTTGTGCGACAAAAGAAGTGGGCGTGAAAACCAAGAGGGTGCTAATAGTGTTTTAACATGAAGAGAAGAGGGGAGGAGAAGTCCTCTTCTACTCCTCTTAATTTTCAACCACTTGAAATAAAACACCGGTGTTTTGGTGTGAAGGACTTGGAGAATTAATTTACGGTAAATCATAAAAGGAGAGAGGGGTGGCTTACCAAAATAATATTGGCATGAAAAATCCCTCTTGGCCATGAGCTTTCTTTTTGGGCGTGCTTCTTCTTGGACGTCTTCCACGGAGTCTCTCTCCTAAGGCCAATATCCTCTTCCTTTTATATGCTTTTTTTCTTATATGAGATCTAGAGAGATGCTCTACTAGAAAAAGAAGAGAAAGGGTCCAGAGGTCTTGCATAATCCGATTTGCAAGACAGAAGCCAAAAGCCAGTCCGGATTCGAATCGGCACAGTTTTTAAAGCAGGCGATTGCTGAAAGAGGAGAGGGCTGCAATGCAAGGATCTAGCAGTTCGGTGCCCTCTATAACTCGGTTGTGAGAGCTTCGTGTAGATACCAGCAGAGGCTGGGCGATTGCGCGGCTCCAACAGAATCCTGGCTTTTCAGTAGTAGATCTACATGCTTCTCAGAGCAGGCCCGGATAGTGATCCAGGTAAGTATTTTATGTTTTAAAAAAATTTTTATTTCCGATCTAATATTTTTCTCATGTTATTCAGCATGTTAAAAATTTATGATAAATAAATTAGATTTATTTATGATTTGCATGATTAAATATAAAATCATTTTTATATCTACTTTCGCTGGTCAGGCTTTTGATGTCTGATTTTATACAACATACTTTCCTAATCCTGGGAGAAAACCAATAGTGGAATCAGAGCCACGGTTCTTTTAACATGCATGCATGAGAATCAAATCTGAAAAATATTCAGATCAGTTAGAATGATTATGATTTTTCGGATCTATGTTGAACATGAGATTGTTCTAGCATAGAATTTTATGTTTTGAAAAATTATTTTCGAAATAAAATCATAATTTTCAGTTCTGAATTTAAATTTAATAATCTGAAATTTAATTGATCAAGGATTGCACAAAGTGACATAAGGTAAACCCTATAGTGCAAAGGTTGTCCTACTTTGATGTATACCTACCTGGTTTTGAAAATGAGTTTTTAAAATAGTTTTGATCAATAATTATGAATGTTGTTGTATGCAATGCACAAATTAGGGTTTAGATCTTTATATGATTTATGATTATAAGTCATTAATGTCATGCACTTGAACCTAATTGTAAAATTGATTTGATCAAGAAAATCAAATTAGGTGCATGAGGGTTTGGGTTGAACAAATTAGGTCTAGAGATTGGGCTGCGCGATTAGGGCTTGATTAGATCAACTAGTAACCCTAATATAATTTTGAGCAAGTGACTTAACCTAATCGGATGATGATGAGGGTTAGGTCAAGTGTGCTCAAAATTGGTTTTAGATGTAGTCTGGTCAGATCGATTTATTTGAATCGATAAGTTAAGACCTAATTTGGCTCAGTGATGAACCAAGATCATTAGATGACCTAATTGAATCTTGTCAGTCAATTGATGTCTAAGGAAGGTTTCGATCATGGTTTGCTAATTGGGGCTAATTCTTTCTTAACCAACTAGTTTGACGGAAAGAGGGTATATTGGCAGAACCCTCCCATGGATCAAACTGATCTGGCCAATTTGGTTGATTAAGTTTTCAAAAGGATCACTTTTGATTTGAGTTCACCCATGCTGGTTATATTAAGTCAGACATGAGATTGTGCTGACCTAATATAATTAGTCAGACATGAAATTGTGCTGACTAAATGTAATTGATTAGTCATGATTTGGTTGATCAATTTAGAAGAGACCTGAACCTAAGCTCCTAATAAATATTAAGTCATAGGTCTTCCACCATTATAGGTGTGCGGGTGTCCTACTGGTGTTGATTATTCTCGGCTGGTTATAATGGTCTAGTTGCATCGGGAAGACACAAAAACCTTCTTAGGCATGAGATGTTGCTAGGCACTGATGGGGTTGGGCCCAATAAATGGGCACGTTGAGGGACTCAATGATGGCTTTGTCTAGCAGGAATGGTGAGTCTGACTTAACTAATGATTGGACCAATAAATGGGCACGTTGAGGTTCCATGATTTAGAGACCAAGAGCTATAATTTGTATTAAATACATTGGACAAGAGTTGGCCACTTATTGGTGTAGCGTTACCAATAACCGGATACGGTGAGGGGCTGCACATGGATAAGACTGTAGTACCTAATAGAAACCTAGAGTCGCAGGATTTTCGCATCTCCGTGGGGAGTGTGAGAGATCCGAGAAAATAGTGGGAGTTCTAAAACTATTTCTTAAAGACCCAAGAATATTTTTATGATTAAGTATAAAACATCTAATTGAATCTTCTACTCTTGCAGTTAACCATGTCTGCTTCAAATCCCTTAGTCCATATTCTAGAGACAAACCGACTAGTTGGCCTCAATTTTAAAGATTGGTTGAGAAACTTCAAAATTGTTTTGAGTTCTGAGAAGTTGGGCTATGTGCTTGACCAGGAACTCCCTGTCTTACCTAACCATCCAAGTGCTTGTCAGACGACTGCACATGAAAAATGGATGAAGATAATAAGGTTAAGTGTTATATGTTGGTCTCAATGTCAAATGAATTGCATAGCCAACATGAGGATATGCCAACTGCTAAATCGATTTTGATTCACCTACAAGAGTTATATGGTGAATAAACTAGGATTGCACGCTTCGAAGTGTCGAAAAGGCTTTTCAATAACAAGATGCGTGAAGGGCAGTCAATGCACAATCATTGTTTGATAATGATCAAGGACATTGAACAGCTTGAGAAGCTGGGCATTCCTATTCACAAGGAGCTTCAGGTGATTTTGATCCTCCAGTTCTTGACTAGTTCATATACTCAATTTATTATGAACTATAATATGACAAGTTGAATTACACTTTACCTGAATTATTGAACACGCTGGTAAGCAATGAGGGGATCCTGAAGAGTTCAAGGGGCTCTGTTTACTCTGTGGAGCAGTCTTCCACCAAAAGAAAGTCTACTTGGAAGAAGAAGGAACCTGCGAAGAAGAAGAACAAAAAGAAGAAGAAGGACACTCCCAAGAAAGCTAAGGTTAGCAAAGAAAAATGTTTCCACTACAACACAGATGGCCACTGGAAAAGGAATTGTTTTCTCTACCTGGAAAGCCTAAAGAAACAGAAAGAGGATGTGCCTTCTGAAGGTAAGCCATACTCATTATTGAATCTAACCTAACGATTTCATCTACTTCCAGCTGGATTTTAGACTCTAGCTCTAGTGCTCATATATGCATTTCAATGCATGGTCTAGAAAGAAGTAGAATGCTGAGAGAAAGTGAGATGGTCCTACGTGTCAGAAATGGAGCAAAAGTTGCTGCTCAAGCCATTGGATCATATTCTCTGGTGTTACCTTTAGGATTTAGATTAGTTCTTAGTGACTGTTATTTTATGCCTGGAGCTAGTAGAAATTTGATTTATGTCTCTATGCTACCACAGGAAGGATTTGAATTTATATTCAATAAAGACTTTTGTAGTATTTATTTTAGAAACAAATTGATTGCAAAAGTTATTTTAATTGACAATCTCTATCATTTGCTTGCCGATGCATCTTTGAACATTAACAAGAAAATTAAAGTGAATGCCAAGGACATAAATGTCCTAGAGATGACCTAAATGATAAATTTATGTGGCATTTAAAGCTTAATCATATAGGTGAGGACATAATTAATAAACTAGAAAGGGATGGGATCCTAGATTCAGTTAATTCTGAATCATACCCACCTTGTGAGTCATGTCTTCAAGGCAAAATGATCAAGTTACCCTTTGTAGGACATGGGGAGAGGGCCACAGAATTACTTACCCTAGTACACACTGATGTGTGTGGTCCTTTTGATGTGTAGTCCAGGGGTGGTTTTTACTACTTCATAACCTTTACTGATGATTATTCATGATATGGTTATGTGTTTCTTATGAGAAACAAATCTAAAGCTTTTGAAAAGTTCAAAAAATTTAGACATGAGGTAGAAAAACTAACAGGTAAAATCCTTAAGGTTTTTCGTTCAGATTGGGGAGGAGAATATCCTAGTAGGGAATTTTTAAGTTATCTTAAGGACAATGGCATAGTCTCACAATGGACTCCACCAGGTACGTCTTAGCTTAATGGGGTGTCTGAGAGGAGAAATAGGACATTATTAGATATGGTCCGATCCATGATAAGCTTCACTAACATACCTTTATTTCTTTGAGGATATGCCCTACAAACTTCAATTTATATTTTAAATAGGATTCCATCTAAATCTATTCCTACCACACCAAATGAGATTTGGCATGGTAAGAAACCAAGTCTTGCTCATTTCAAGATTTGGGGATGTCCAGCTTCTGTCAAAAGACTAATGGCAGACAAGTTGGAATCTAGATCTGTGAAAGCTTGATTTATAGGATATCCTAAAGAAACTTTAGGATATTACTTTTACCTTGTAGAAGATCGTAATGTGATTGTGAGCAGACATGCCACATTTCTTGAAAAATAGTTTATTCAGGAAGGTGGTAGTGGGAGATTAATTGAGCTCGATGAGAAAGTCTCTAAACAGCAACCAACTGGAGGTCAGATCGAACCAATAAACCAAATACACATAAATGCTCTTCCACCTCGTAGGTCTATTAGAGTCTCCAAACCTCCTGAAAGGTACTTGGATATGCTTACAAAGGATTTAAAGGAAATGTTTCTTATTGGGGACAAGGATCAATTGATTGATCCTAAGACTTATCATGAGGCGATGTCAGAAATCAACTCCGAGAAAAGGTTGAATGCTATGAAGTTATAAATTGATTCAATGCATTCTAACCAAGTTTGGTCCTTAGCGGATCCACCAGAGGGTATTGTACCTATTGATTATAAATGGATCTGCAAAGGAAAATATGGCAGATGGATGTGAAAACTGCATTCCTGAATGGATTCTTGAGGAAGATATCTATATGGAGCAGCCTTTGGGTTTCACTTTCAATGATGAAAATCATAAGGTCTGCAAGCTGCATAGATCAATCTATAGATTGAAGCAAGCTTCTCAGAGTTGGAGTACTCATTTTGATGATGCAATCAAATCGTTTGATTTTATCAAAAATGAGGATGAGCCATGTGTTTACAGGAAGGCCAATAGGAGGGTAGTGATATTCCTCGTATTGTACATGGATGACATCCTCCTTATAGGGAATGATATCCCCATGTTAACTTCGGTCAAAAGTTGGTTATCTAAGTAATTCTTTATGAAAGACTTAGGTGAAGCATCTTATATTTTGGGGATTAAGGTCTATAAAAATAGATTTAATCGGATGCTTGGCCTTTCACAAAAATTGTACATAGAGGAAGTGCTGAAAAGGTTCAGCATGGAGAACTCTAAAAGAGGATTGTTACCTCTTCGGCATGGCATTAATCTTTCCAAGAAAATGTGTCCCAACACGCCTGAAGAGATTCGATGCATGAGCAAAATTTCATATGCCTCGGTAATTGGAAGCCTTATGTATGTCATATTGTGTACTCGACCTGATATAGCTCTTGCTGTGAGTGTCACGAGCAGATATCAGTCGAATCCAGGTGAAGAACACTGGATAGCTGTGAAGAACATTCTTAAGTACTTGAGAAGGACTAAAGATTTGTTCTTAGTCTTTAGTGGGACTTCAAAATTAAGGATAAAGGGATACATAGAGTCAAACTTTATGTCTGATCTTGATGATAGAAAGTCTACATCAAGATCTGTATTTTTGTATAATGGTGGGCAACTAGTTGGAAAAGTTTCAAGTTGCCCATCATAGTAGATTCAACAATGGAAGCAGAGTACATCACTGCCTCTGAAGCTGCAAAAGAAGCCTTCCCGTACAAAAGGTTCGTTGCAGAGCTTGGAGTGATGCCATCTGATGCCATCCCCATATATTATGATAATAATGATGCAATAGCTCTTGCTAAGGAGCCCATGTCTCACCAGAAGTCTAAGCATATTGAGCAGCGATTTCATATCATACGCGACTACCTCGATAAAAAGTATGTTGAGGTATGCAGAGTAAACTCCACGAATAACATGGTAGACACACTGACTAAGCCTTTGAGCTAACAGAAGACTGAGATCCACCTTGAGAAGATGGGACTTAGATATGTAGCCAATTGGCTTTAGTGCAAGTGGGAGTTTGTTAGATGTATGCCCTGAAAGCCATGTTGGCTTGACACATTTTTAATTTTAGGGCATGAACTTTGTACTTAATTTTTTTTATTAATTAAAAGGGCATTGTATCATTCATATTATTGTGTCTATGAATCGTCCATGGAGTTAATGGACAATGACATATATTCTCAAGAGTTGAGAATCTAAGGCATGTGTCTTTATAGATTAACTCCTAAAGGCTCCCGATTGTTAGAATATCACGAGGACGGTGATTGATCCTTTAAAATTGGTGCACAGATCACTTTCCTTTCTGGGTAGATGAGTCTTTGACTTATAGTGTGGTGACACTGGAGTGAGAGTGCGGGTAGTTGATAGAGATCAACGGTACTGAGCATGACCAAGTACAAGAAGTTATACGGATGACTACTCACTTATCGATAACTTCCTGATGCTATAATTATGTGAATAGTTCCTTGACCTAGAGTGTCTCAGCTACTTACAATAAGGTTGCTGTAGTTTGATAGCACAATCACATGGTTCTTATCCATACGGGACCTTGCGGTGTTCATTGGTTGTAGTAAGTTTATTGTAGGAGTATGGAGTTCACTTATACGGATCTATCAGCCATAGTAGTAAGGTATAATCCTATGCAAGCTTAATAAAACTAAGTCCATAAGTCTATGGCCATAGCAGGGGGTGATAATAAAAAAGTGTTTTCGTTAGTATCACAATTGGACTTAAGTCGATTAGGTTAAGCATGTGACTGATGGGTTTGACAAGTATCCATAACCAACATCATGTCGGGATTTTGATAGAGAAACCAAATCACATGGTAACTACACCTAGGAATTCCAATCTTATTCTGCTGGGTTGCCACTACATACTGCTAGGTGTCACTAGTGGATTATGAGAGCCTGTTAGGATCATTCTCGGATCGATGATCCTAATTAGGGTTGAGCTGAAATTATTTCACTCCATCGAAAGGAGTTTTGATGATGTATAATGAAGATTATAGCATGTCTCATTACCAGACAGGATAGGACTTATGGGGTCACACACATTAGGAGCTCAAATAACCAATCAGCAAATAAATTTGGACCTAATTGTAAGCATTATAATTAATATTTGACCTAATTATAAATGTTACAATTAATTAATTATGGATTAATTATTAATTAATTTTAATTTAATTTAATTTAATTGAGTTAGACTCAATTAGTTAATCCTAATTGATTCAGGTCAATGTCCGCTTTGAAATGGTTTGTCAGATTTAAAATCGGCTTCAGTTTGACTGTAAAATCACTTCATTTAGACCATGACCTAGAGTCTCTCCTTGTCTCCCCTTCCCTCCATATGCCTACCTTGTGGGTCCCATTTATTTTGGGTGACAAAAGAGATGGGGTATGAAAACGAAGGTGCTAATGTGTTTTAACGTGAAGAAAGAGGGGAGGAGGAGTCCTTCTCTTTTACTCCTCTTAATTTTCAACCACTTGAAATAAAACACCGGTGTTTTGGCATGAAGGACTTAGAGAATTAATTTACGGTAAATCATAAAAGGAAAGAGGGGTGGCCGACCAAAATAATATTGGCATGAAAAATCCCTCTTGGCTGTGAGCTTTCTTTTTGGGCGTGCTTCTTCTTGGACGTCTTCCAGGGAGTCTCTCTCCTAAGGCCAACATCTCCTCTTCCTTTTATATGCTTTTTTTTTCTTCTATGAGATCTAGAGAGATGCTCTACTAGAGGAAGAAGAGAGAAAATGGGTCCAGAGGTCTTGCACAGTCTGATTTGCAAGATAGAAGCCGAAAACCAGTCTGGATTCGGATCAGCACAATTTTTAAAGTGGGCGATCTGCTGAAAGAGGAGAGGGCTACAAGGATCTAGCAGTCAGTGCCCTCTACGACTCGATTGTGAGAGCTTCATGTGGATACCATCAGAGGCTGGGCGATTGCATGGCTCCGACAAAATCCTGACTTTTTAGTAGCAGATCTGCATGCTTTTCAAAGCATGCACGGATAGCGATTCAGGTAAGTATTTTATATTTAAAATAATTTTTATTTCAGATCTAATATTTTCCTCATGTTATTCAGGATGTTAGAAATTTATGATAAATAAATTAATTTATTTATAATTTGCATGATTAGATATAAAATCATTTTTATATCTGCTTCTGCTGGTCAGGCTTTTGATGCCTGATTTTATGCAACATACTTTCCTATTCCTGGGAGAACCAACATTGGAAGCCTTTAGAAAAGTTTCAACTCGAGCCAACTCTAATGAATTGAGCTGATACATTTCTTGGCACGGCACAACAATTTCTGATACAAGACATCCAAGCCATCTCCAAGAAGATCAGAGCCGACTCTCATAGACTACAGAATTACTTCACTAATAATCCAGCCTAACTCAAGTTCTACGAGCCGACTTGCCTCCCAATTATTTTAGCTGTAACAACTAGTTCCATAATTCAAATTTTTTGAACCACAACACTCCCAATGGCTAGTTTTCGATTTCCAAGAGATCCCAACGGTCATATTCATCTGGGAACACTTCAAGAAGCTATAAATGAAGGATTTAAGGCAAGAAAAAGAACTTTAATGAGGGCATTGATCATTCTAAGAGCTTTCAAGTAGAAAGTCAAGTTCTCTAACAACTTCCAACTAACCTCTTGAGTTAATCTTTGAAAAATTAAGAGAGGTTGAAAAAGCATTCAAGAAGGCCTCATTAAGTGTTTCAACTGCAACCATTCAAAACATTGGGTTTGTTTTTGTATTACTTTCTTTTGCTACTCTGTTTTTAGTTATTACAAGTATAGCAGGTGGCTGTAGCTTTTGAGTTGCTTTTAGGTTGTTAGTTAGCCTTGAAAACCAAGTTGGGTTGTTAGTGAGCTTGGAAAAACAAACTTTGTATTTTGGTTTTGGATTGTGAGCCCGTAGGAAAACAATCCGATTGTATTTAGGGTGAATATAGTGAAATCCTAAGAGTGTACCTTGGATAGTGGATGTAGGAGCTGGGTTGCTCCGAACCACTCTAAATCTTATGGTATTTGTATTTGCTCTTTCTTTTGCATTCTTATTTACTTTTGCATGCAATACTCTATCTACTTCACTCACCATACCAGGTTTCAAAAGGCACATACTTTTTTTAAAAACCTAATCACCCCCCCCCCCTCTTGGGTTGGCCAACTGGGCAACAAGTGGTATCAGAGCCATGTCTCAATGCCATTAATCTAATGATTAAGAAAAAAGTTCTATAGCAACCCAAATGAGCACATCTTTGGTCGAAGGTCAATCAAGTAATAGACCTCCATTATTCACTGGCACCAATTATACCTATTGGAAAGCTTGGATGAAAATCTATATATAAGCTATTTTTTTCAATTAAGAAAAATAATCTTGAAAGGACCACACATATACCCATTAAGAAGGTTGATGGAATGGACATCCCTAAACTTGAAGAGGAATGGGATAAATATGACATGAAAATGGGTGAACTTAATGCAAAAGCCATGAACCTTCTTTACTGTGCTTTGGATGCAAATGAGTTTAACCAGATTTTCACTTGCACTTCAGTGAAGGAAATTTGGGAGAAACTACAAGTTACACATGAGGGCACTACCCAAGTAAAGGCCTCTAAAATTAATATACTTATGCACAATTATGAACTATTCAAAATGGATCCAAATTAGACTACATCTAAAATGTTTGCTAGATTTACAGATATTATTAACAGTTTGAAAAGTCTTGGCAGGGTATATTCCAATGCTAATATGGTACAAAAGATTCTTCGATCCTTACCGAATAAATGGGATCCCAAGGTCACTGCAAACAAAAAGCCAAAGACTTAAACACACTTCCACTTGATGAACTTCTTGGTTCTTTGATTACCCATGAACTGACAATGCAGTGTCGTAGCGAAGATGATAATAAGAAAAAGAAATCAATAGCATTCAAGGTAGTAGTAGAGATTAAAAAGCAAGAAGAGGAAGAAGAAGAAAGCCCATCCTCGAATGAAGAATTGGGAGATGATGATATAGCATTAGCTATGAAAAGATTCCGAAGATTTATGGGCAAAAGAAAGTCAAGATACTGGAGGAAGCACCTTAGCAAAGGTGAACAAAGCAAAGAAAAAGACAAAGACAAATCAAAAGAAATCTAATAATAAAGTTGAAATTAGGTACAATACAATGCATATAAACAAATTTTCAACTTCAAAATTTATGCATCAAAATTCTTAGCTTCCACTTCTTTTCAAAAGTCAAAAGTAGTTTATTTTTGCTGTAATGGGGTTGGACATAAGACATATAAATGTAATCTAAGAAGGAAAAATAAAAACAAAGTGAAAAAGATTTGGGTTCCTAAAGGAACCATAGCTACTAACCATCATGGACCCAAGAAATCTTGGGTACCTAAAAATTTCACTTTATTATTTTGCAGGAATGTCTTGTGGCCCAAAATAAAAGAAGAGATGGTATCTAGATAGCATCTATTCAAGACATATGACGAGTGACAAAGATCAATTCATCACCCTTGAAATGAAAGATGGTGGAATGGTTACATTTGATGATAATGGTAAAGAAAAAATCATTGGGATTGGTAAGATCAAAATTATCCTTCCACTTATATTGAAAATAATTGCCAGTAGACAAATCTATTGAGCATTAATCAATTATGTGATAAAGGTCTCAAAGTTTTATTTGAATCTTCAATATGCATAGTAACTAGCTCTCTTGATTCTAACATTAGTCTGTTGGTCAAAGACTTGGAGATATTTATATAATAAACTTGAATGATCTAGCCATGTCAAGTAATACAAGTCTAGTGGCTATGAATGCTAAAACCAAGAAATCTAGTTTACTTTGGCATAGAAGATTGGGTCATGCTATCATGCATACTTTAGCAAAATTAATTTCTAAAGACTTAGTTAAAGGTTTACCAAAGTTTAAAGTTCATTTTGATCATGTTTGTGATGCATGTCAATATGGTAAACAAACTAGGGAGAATTT
Source organism: Areca catechu (assembly GCA_021397845.1). Taxonomy (NCBI): domain Eukaryota; kingdom Viridiplantae; phylum Streptophyta; class Magnoliopsida; order Arecales; family Arecaceae; genus Areca; species Areca catechu. The sequence continues at coordinate 122,742,927 of CM038043.1, forward strand.
TAAATCTAAAAATATTGTTTCAACATCAAGATCCTTAGAACTAATACACATGAACTTATTTGGACTAACTAGAACCACAAGCCTAGGAGGTATAAAATATAAACATGTGATAGTAGATGATTTCTCACAATTCACTTGAGTTTTGTTTTTAGCACACAAAGATGAAGCCTTCAAAGTTCTTCAAAAATTTCATAAAAAGATTTCAAATCAGAAAAATCTTTCAATTGTCTCAATTAGAAGTGATCATGGAACTGAATTCGAAAATCAATACTTTAAAAAATTTTATACAAAATGTGGCATTGATCATAACTTTTCAGCCCCTAGAACACCACAACAAAATGGAGTTATGGAAAGAAAAAATAGAACATTAGAAGAGATTGCCCAAACCATGTTGTGTGAAGGCTATCTTCCATGATACTTTTGGGCAAAAGCTGTGAACACTGCATGTATTAAACCATGTTTTGAATAAACCAATTTTAAAGAAAACCCCCTATGAGCTTTGGAATGATAGAAAACCAAACATTCATTACTTTCATGTTTTTGGATGTAAATGTTATATCTTGAACAATGGAAAATATAGCATAGGAAAGTTTGATGCAAAATTTGATCAAGGTATATTTCTTAGATATTCAACCACTAGCAAAGTATATAGAGTTTTTAACAAAAGAACTTTAACTATTAAAGAATCAATTCATGTTGTTTTCAATAAATCTAACCTTACACCTTCAAGAAAAGAAGAGCGTATTGACAATGATTCAGGTTCCTTAAATGAGGGAGTAAAGGATATGATCTTGAAATAAAAGCAAGTGAGCAAGAAAAGGAGAAGGTAAGTTCAGAACAAGATGAGCTACCAAAGGATTGGACGTATGCAGATTCTTACCCTAAAGAATTGATTATTGGTGACCCCTCTCAAGGAGTAAAAACTAGGTCATCTTTTAGAGACACCTTTGACTATTTAGCATTTGTTTCTCAAGTTGAACCTAACTACATACAGGAAGCTGAAAACGATCCATATTGGATGATGGCTATGCAGGAGAAACTTAATCAATTTAAAAGAAACAATGTTTGGATCTTAGTAGCTTGACCTAAGGAACATCCTGTCATAGGTTCTAAATGGGTTTTTAGAAATAAATTAGATGACAAAGGCAAGGTAGTTAGAAACAAGGACAGATTAGTTGTTAAAGGATATAACCAAGAGGGAGGAATAGGTTTTGATGAAACTTATGCACCTATGGCCAGATTAGAAGCCATAAGACTCTTACTTGCATTTGCTTGTCACATGGAATTTAAACTTTTTCAAATGGATGTAAAAAGTGCATTTCTAAATAGATACATTGAAGAAGAAGTTTTTGTGGAACAACCTCCCAGTTTTGAAAATCACTGTTTTCCAAATCTTGTTTTCTAACTGAACAAAGCTATATATGGTTTAAAACAAGCACCTAGAGCATGGTATGAGAGGTTGGGCAAGTTTCTTTTAGAAAATGATTTCAAAAGAAGTAAATTAGATACAACATTGTTTATCAAAAGAAAAGATGATGAATTATTAGTTATACAAATATATGTTCATATAATCTTTGGTGCAACAAATAAAATCTTATGTCAAGAATCTGCCAAGCTTATGTGGTGTGGACACCACGGCCAGAAAATATCGACATGTTGAACCCACATCTCTATGGATCACCTGTGAATAAAATTCTGGACCCAACCCCTTTTACCATGTAAATATTTTATTTTAATTTCTATTATTTTGGGATAGTTAGGGTTAGCCCTTTTTACCAACTGTAATTAGGGTTTTGTTATTTAGCCTTTTGGGCTAAATCCTTTTTACCACATTGTTCAAAACCCAATTTATAAGTTGTGTCAACCCCTGGGTCAAACCCTGGTTACCAATCTATTCTTTTTGTTACACATAAGGTTAAGCCTTGTGATCAAGTGATCAATTTGGCATTAGTTATTTGGTTTGAGTCCTATAAAAATTAGTTATTGAGTTCTGTATTACAAGGGGGACCCAATTGATGACTCATGTGCATCCATGTGCATCCAATTGAATATACATATGCATCCAATAGAAGACCCATGTACTAGCCCAAGACAAGTCATGTGCTAGCCCAAGACAACCCATATATGCTAGTCCAAGACAAGCCATGTGCTACTAGGCCAAGTCAATTTATTTTTGGCACCATCTTTGCTAGATTTTTGGACATCACTGCCACATCACTAGGGGACATCAGCACATGTCATGGTTGGACATGGCATGCCACTTCATTTTAGGACAAGAACACACTCCATATCACACTTCTTTGGCTGGCCTATGTGAGAAGGATTTAGCACCAACACTAGAAATATTTGACGCCTCCTTTTTAAGATGAGTAAGTGTGAAGGACTCCTCTTAATTGGCACCTTCCACTCAAGATTATTCCATGCCAAAAGCATAGAAGTTTACCAAGCAATTTCAAAGGAGTTTCAAAATATTTGCTCATCCAAGTGGAGAAGGTTGGAAGGTTTTCTTACTTCAAGAGTTTTGATAAAACAGGTTGGAAGTTGCTTAAGTTCCTAGGACTCAAGAGTCTCCCAAAACTCTTGAGTCTTCTTCAATCCAAACTGAAGAGTCCACTCACATACAAAAGTCCAGATCAGCCCAACAAGCAAGAGAGTCCAAGACGCCTAGAAGTAAGATTCTAGGAGTTGTATTCCAAGGGAGCACAAGTCTAGTCTTTGTGTCACTTACAACACTAGTTATGGGTCTATAAATATCCCATCAACCCCCCTTGTAATTTATGTAATTATTATTGAAATACAAAGACATTCTGTCTAAATCTTTTTATGTTGTGTGCATCACGGGGTGTGAGGCCCTTCCTTTATTCCTTTGGAGCATCGCGGGGTGTAAGGCCCTACATATCCAGCTGACAAAAAGATCCATCCACTACCTCTAAACCTTTCCTTCTTTCCTTTCCTTTCTTACTGCTTTCTAACCTAATATTCCTTTGCTGAGTGTTTTGCAGGTGACCAAAAATCTAGATCTGGTGTTCTTGCCTCAGAACTAGCATTATATGGAAGATCAGAGCCCAAAAACGAGATCTTGAAACCCTGTCGCTACGATCTTGAGAGTCCTGCCAGATCTACATCGAGAGAGCAATCTTCGTTGGTACAACTGAGCTTATTCCCTTCTCATTATTTTCTGAATTGTTCAAAATAAATCCTAGTTTTGGTGGTTTCTCAACCACTAGGTCCTGCTTTTAATTGCTTTATAGGTTTACTTGTGTAGGTAATCGACTTGATTACTTTCCTTTACTGTTTTCTTTGAGTCTTTTTTTAAAATCTAAAAATATAAAAAAGATATTAATTATAATTTTTCATTCTTATTTATTTATCCCACATCAGTTTTTGGTATCAGAGCAGGTTAATCTAGGGTTTAATCTCTCTTGTGCCAACTTAGTTTTCTTTAAGTACTCAGATCAGGTGCTTCACCATGGCCGTCTAGTCATCGAAAAAAGTAGAGCTGCAAGACCCTCACAACCTACTCAAATGGGATTTCCTATGGCATGTAGGGGTGCCACTGTGAATTGACCCTTGAAGAAGAAAACAAAGAGATAGGCATCTTTAGGTTTTAATTTCTGCATCTCGGCCACCTTAGTACATAGTCTATTATTTTAATTATTTATGTCTGTAAATAACTCATAAAAATCTGATTTTTATTTTACTGGATTTCTTGTAATTGAATGTATTTTTTACAATTTTTTAATGAATTATTTTGATATGTAGTTTTTTTGCTTGTTGAAATACTACCTGAGAACAATTCTGCTCTGTTCTTCAGCAAAGCTAATTTCAGCAAGTTTAGGATTCTTTTGGTAAAGTTTTTTTTGTATATTTTAATATTTACTACATATTAGGTACTTATATGTAGAATATATCCTTGTTTAAAAAAAAGAAATTAATTAATTTTTATTTTCTTTTATTTTTGCTTATTTGCATATTAGGGTTTCATCTTGTGTGTGCATATCAAGTAACCTAATCCTAAGGGCACTTGAACATTTAGATTGGGGCAGGATTTCATCACCTATCCTGTGTCCACAATAACCTATTGCATCTAAACCTAATCTTAATTAAAATTGATTAGATTTAATTTGCTCTAGTGAGCTAGGGACACCAACAGGTTAGGTTCAACCTTTTTGCGAAAACTAGTTACACTCGATTTGGCATTTGTGTCTTGAAGCTGGTGTCTAGGCTAAAGGTCCAGAGGCAAATGCCTTAAGCAATTTCGTGGTTTTTAATTAGGACCCTACGAGAGCAAGGGAAGCCTCCCATGACCCCACCTCTTACCTAGCTAATGGATAGCATAATTATTGTCTTGGTTGTGATTCAGTCGACTCATTTTGTTTGAGCTCTAGGTCTAGGAAACCCTAGTCCGAGTCTTGTGTATGTGCATGACCACTAGATTAGGTACTCCCTATCAGCCTACTCAAACCCAACCTAGTATATCCATGACCCTAACATGGAGGCTTGGTTCATTGAGCAATTTAGCCGACTTACTACTAGGCTTGACCAGATCGATGAGAGAATAGGTAGCATTGAGGAGTCTCGTGTGACTCAACCAAATCCTAAAATGCCTAGACCCACTCCTTTAGGTCAAAGCTCTGAGACGCCAAGACCCATTCCCCAAATTCCTCGAACCCAACTCACTACCCTAAATCTAAGAGGTCAATACAGAGAACTTGCTTACCCAGGTCCAAGAGCCCAACATAATGAAATTACCCCTGACCCAATCCCTAGGTGCCATACCCCTGATGGTAATGACCAGGAAGAAAGGATTCTTAGGAGCATTCGATTAGATGCACCCACATTTGAGGGTAGTTTAGATCCTAAGGTTTATACTAATTGGGAGAGTGATATGGACCAGTACTTTGAATGATACGAAATGTCAGAGGAGAGAAAGTTCAAATTTGCCAAGCTTAGGCTAGTCCGATAAGCTATGTTATACTAGGGAAATGTGGAGCGACTGAATGGACAGAGAGGTGACTTACCTATAGACACATTGATGGGGACATCGGCTCAGAATCTGAAGCAGCCCAGATCAAACCTGAAGCCCAGCCCAGAACCTGAAGACCAACCCAAACCCAGAAGCCAGCCCATAACCTGAAGCCAAGCCCAGCCCAAACCTTAGGGCCCAAGATCCTGAAGTCGTGCAGCCCAAATCTTGATGCAGCACAAATCCCGAAGTACACAACAGGATAAATATATTTTTATGGGTTACGAGGGATTGGGTATCTTGAAATTTTAGGATTAGTTTTATCGGTTCTCTAGTTTGATTATTTGTTTATAGGATTTACTTTATCCTTTGATTAGTTTGTTTTTTAAAATAAATAGTTTGAATTTGTTAGGATTGGGATTGAGATATCTAATCAGTATATCAGATCTCATAGATTAGTCTATTTAAGATGTTTGGTTATCCATGAATAAAATTAGCGAACAATGAATAAAAATATTTGAGAAATCATCTAGGTGCATCTCGACTTCTCCCCCTTCTCTTCTTCTCTCTTCTGGTTCCCCCCTTCTTCTTCTTTCTAGGTTTTCTTTCCTCTCTCTGGTGTTTTTTCTTCATGGACTTTCCCTCTTCCTCTAACTCTCCTGCTTCTTCCTATTTCTTCAAGACTCAACCGTCTCCTTGTAAGTTGATCAACCACAGTCCAAGAAGGACTCAACCCTGTGAGCCCCATCGGCCCATTTTCCCAACCAAGTCGGACTTCTTCCCCCAAGCCGGTCTCTCATTCCTGTTCATCCGTGCGACGATCTGTCCGAGAATCAAGCATCAAGCATCTCCTCGAATCCTCCCAACCGAGCCAACCACCCATCTCTCTGACAACCGATCCCTCCATGAATCCTAATCCATGGAACAGAGCCGAACCATCGCTCGTGTCACCTCCAAGTCGGCACCCCCCTGCGCCGCCCGCATCGCCTCCGAGTCGAATCCCCTTTCCACTGCGACGCCTCACTGCCCCGCCCCATCTCTCAGATGGACTTCGACTGCCCGTGACCAGTTTCAGCCGATCTCCGTCTACCTTCATCAGTGAAGCCTCCCGCCGTGCCCTCCACGGCCACCGCACGATCGTAGACGACCCATTGCCGGCCTACCTCCCGCTCGTGTGGCCACCTCCGCCTAGCACCATCACCGGTGAAGTCCCTATCGGCCTTCCTCTGCTGCCACCACCGGCCAACCCCGGTCGACGCTCCGCCCGAAGCCCCTTCAGTGCCTCCGCTCCCCATCTCCAATGCTCCACCGGTGCCCGCCCTTCCCCATGTTGCCATGATGTCCACCGCCCGCCGATCGCCGATTGTCATACCAGTGCCGTCACCGGTGTCGAGTCCCATCGGATTTCCCTCCCGAAGGTCGGTTCTCTATTCCACCTGGCATCGAACCAAGGGAAGAAGTCTTCCTCGCACGCTCCTCAAAGCCATTTCGGCCCCAATGCCGACTTTAGTTAGATGCAGGAAATAAGGTGAAAAAAAAGAGAGAAATGGAGAAAAAAAGAGAGGAAAAAATATATTAAAAAAATGATGAAAAAAATATGAAAAAAGAAAAGGGTTCATTGGAATAAAAAATTGGGGAAAATAATTTGGGTTTTAGTTTAACCTAGCCTAGGGTCGTTTCTTAACGACCAACGGTTCGACCTTCTCCTAGAATAAATCTTGATTCGGGGTCATGTCCTGCGTCAACTTTGGTATCAGAGCTATATGCCCCATCATTTTATTGGTATCAGAGCATTAGGTAGATTAGGGTTTCATGCTTACTGAATTCTGCACATACCTGAACTTGATCTGCATAGAATACCATATTAGATTACTTATTTTCATCTGAAATTAATTTTCTGTTAATCCCTAGTAAGTCAGTAATTAGCATGTCAAATTTTATTAAAAAAAATAAAAAAAATATTTTTTTTGTATTTTTTTTTAATATTTGCTGCATAGTTTAGGTCTGTTGCAACTTTTTTACCTGGTTTCGATAGCTTTCATCATAGCTATCCAAAACTTAGTTCATTTGATTTCTTTTCATTAATCTAAGCCAAAACAAACTCAAATCTAAATCTTCCTCATAGATTTCAGATCTGAGGGTTTTAAAAAAATAAATAAATATTTTTTTAAAATTATTTTAGAGTACTTTGGTGGAAGGAAATAACGCCTCCTGAGCAAATATATAAAAAGTATATTTATGACCCATGGAAGTAATTGAGCTACGGTTGGACATGATAACCCGAGATTGAAGTTTGTTTTGTGCTTAAGTGTATGCTTGCTTGTTGGGATTTTTTTGTGATTTGTGTTTAAGATTGCTTGATTAATTTCTTAAGCACAAATTAGGGTTTCTTTGGCACATTCGATCTATTTAGATTCCACTAAAATTTAATTCCTGCAATTTAAATCTAAAATCCAAATTTTAAAATTTAAAATTTGAATCTAAAATCTAAATTTAAAATTCAAAATTTAAATTTTAAATTTTGAGTTGCTAGTGTTATCATATCTTATCTTGGTAACTAGAAATGATTGGTAACTAGAACTGATTGTGCATTCATATTTTAAACCAATTCTAAGGGCAAGCAATATAACATAAGGGAAGGATTGAGACCCTTTCCTTAGCCCAAAACAACCAACCCCATTTGCATAGTCCTAAGCCTTAATTAAAATTGAGTAGCACTTAAAGCTAGGGACAGTAACAGGTCAGGTTTTATATACGTGTTAACCTATTGTAGTAGTCACTTCTGTGTGTGCTCATGAGAATTCGTGTTTAAGGCTAGAGGTCTAAAGGCAAATGCCCTAAATGGATTGGTGGTTCTTTAATTAGGACCTCACGAAAGTGAGGGGAGCCTCCCACCACCCCACCTCTTACATGGCCAATCGAGGAGTTACTACAGTCTTGGTTATTACCTTGACTAAGCACTATATTAGCCCTTAGGTCTAGGAACCCCAGACTTAGGTTGTTTTGTAATGTTTGCATTGCATGACCACTAGAGCAGGCCAAACCCAACCCGGTCTGATCATGGACGACTATAGAAATTTTATTGAGGACCTTCAATGAACAATATGCCCTAATGGACAATAGGTGTGATCGACTAGATAAGCGACTCGACAACCTAGAAAAACTCGTAGGACCCAGACTAACCCTGGTTCACCTAAACCGACTTTCCCTGGACCTAGAATTCATTGGCCAAAACCCATTTGGAATAGTGCCCCTTATCAAAAATCAGGATCTAACCTAATCCACCCGAGTCGACCCATTATACAGCAGAGTCAACGCAATTCATTAGAGCCAACTAAACCCTAATCCGAGCTAACCCACTCCTGTGACCCCGTTTGTTCCTAAGAATGACCCTGAAGAGAAAATATCTATCGCAGACTCAGAGTTAATTGACTAGAAGGTTACTCAAGCTGAAATCGCAGTGGAAATATATGAAGCAAGAGAAAACCTGATGGATGAATACGAAGGAGAAGACTTGGAGGAGGACAATTCTAGTACCTTATCTGAGGAAACCCTTGGAAAAGAAAAGATTATTGAGCCTAGTCCTGAAACATTAGAACAACAGGAAATTAGTGAGGACTTAGTTCCCGTAACTCAATGCCCTCAGGAAGAACCCAATCCTTTAGCCTCGACATAAGACCTCCTTCAAGTCCCTGAGGAACAACCCCAGGAGGTCGACATTATTTTAGAAGACTATCAAGATGAACTTCTTGAAGACCTTCTAGATGACCTTTCACCACCTAGAAGTATCCCGCCTGCCATAGATCTTATACAAATAGATCAATATTCAAATCTTCAGGTCATTCTGAGTAACCAAGGTCTGTTTCATGCTTCACCTAAGTTACCCCAAGACTCCAATTCCTATTTCCTACCCTTTCCTTATCATGCTTCTAGAGCCATTAGGTTTCATTTTGAAGAGATTACCAGGTTGCATGAGCCTTTAAAGCCCATCCCTTTTGCTACCTACTTTTGGAAGACCTTATGGTATTTGCTAGGGATCCATGGTAATTTTTCATGAGCATACCAAACCAGGGTCAAACCTAGAGAATCAATCGTCTGTTAGGTTTAGACCCTAAAAGTCCAATAAAATTTCTCTCAATAGGATTACATAGTTGAGTCTATTTTTTATCAAGTGTCGGTCTGAGTCCCAGAGTCAACAGAGTCATTTGCATAGGGTTTCCTCAGATAAGCATTGCATAAAGAAATCAGTAATAAAATTAAAAAGAGCAATGAATCATATAAGCACGAGGCTAACTTATATAAGAGATTTAAAGAGTTTAACGAAGGAGACTTCATCATTATCAGGTTATGACCTGAACAGTTTCAAGTCAGAACCATGAAGAAACTACACACCCGTAGAACATTGGACCTAATGCTTATATGCTAGAATTACCATCTGAGTTAGGTATTAGTCCGACCTTCAATATATCTGATCTAGTTGAGTTTAAGGAACCAATGGTGATACCTAGTGAGCCATTTAAGCCTGATCCCACCTTTGAGAGTGACCCTATCCCAGAATGTGCACCAGCCAAATTACCAGAGAGGAGAGAAAAGATTGAGCAGATATGGATGATAAGATTATAACTACTAGAAATAAGAACTACCAAAGATATCTGGTTTGTTGGTAAGGGAGACCCGAGGTTTGAGGATTCTTGGATCACCAGAGAAGATCTTCAAAAGTTGAACCCTAACTTGCTAGAACATTACCAGAGCCGAATTGACCAATACTCGATGGGGTCGAGTTCCTCCCATCCCAAGAGAATTGGTGAGGATACAAGAGCCAGGAAGAAAAAGCAAACCTTTTCCAATTCAATTTGAATCACCAATGAGTAAGTCCATGTGTTCTTTATAAAGAACATTTGAGTCCCAGTTATTTTGAGTTGTAATTAGGTAAAATTGAGTGTAATTTGGTCAATTAGGGTTGTTGGGTTACCAATTGAGTCCATTGAGTCCATCAATTGGTTTAAGAGTCTTGTAAAAAGCATTAATTTACTTTGTTTGATGAATTGTCTAGTTTGAGTCCTGTAATTAGTGTTTGAATAAATTAAGGGGTGTTATAGACACCCAAGACCCAAGTCGTCATTACCTTGGTAGATCAATTCTAGGTAAAAAAAGGGTTGTCCAAATTTTCATTCAAACGTTCAAACATTCAAACATTCAGACATTCAGAAACTCAGACATTCGGACATCCAAACATCCAGATATTGGGACAACATTCAAAATCCATCTTTATCCAAAAGAGGCGCCCCATCCCCTTTTTCTTCGCCAATTTGAGATTTCAAGGAGGTACTAAATTGAGAGGAGTAAAGCAGAAGGACTTTGCTTCTTATCCTGGCACCCCCTCCCTCATTCCAGATGACGCCCCCCATGGTCCATTCAAAAATTCCAAATGGAAGAGTCCAAGATAAATGGAGGTTTATCCAAAGTTCAAAGGAGGAGTTATCTTCTATCTTCTTTTAAATTCAAAGGAGGGATTTTAAACTTAAATTCAAGCATTTAAAGCCTTTCTTATCCCATGTTGCCGACCAAGGGGATAGAATTCAATTCAGATTTTATGCCAAGGATGAGAAGGAATTAGTGCCAAATGAGAAATAAGAAAGAAGGATTAGTGCCCAACTTCATTTTGCAGAACAATTTTTTTATGTTGTCGCCCAAGCCATGGAGAGAAGGAATTCAAAATTCAAGGAAGAAGCCAAGAAGCCAAGGAGTATTCAAATTTAAATGTAATTTAAATTTAAAAGAGTCCTATGATATCTTCATATGTGAAGAACTCTATAAATAGGACCCCATACCCTTTGTAATTATTGATTATTGAATTATAAAATGAAATGCTGTTTTTTTCTACAAAGCTGGGGAGGCTTAGTGATTTTCTCTAAGGGCGGGGAGGTCCTTAAGTGCTCAAGGTGGGGAGGTCTTTGAGAGCTCAAGGCGATGAGATCCTTGAGTGGAGGTTCTGCCAAACTCGACAATTGCTACCAATCTTCTTCTAGCTCTTCGCATCCAACCTTTCATTTTTCCATTTCGAATCTGAATTACGTCAATCTTAAGTTTTGTTTGCTACCTTCTTTGCAGATCCCAGGTATTCAAGGACCTTAGAAAATGGATCCTTTGCTTCCGAACCAAGATCTGATGGTGAATCTGAAATCTGGAGTCCTGATGTTTATCATACTGCGAAATCTGAGTGACCGAGCAGCAGATCCATCTCGATTCAAAGTGAATCTCCATTGGGATAAGTAACCAATCCTTTTCTCATTAGATTTGGTAATTGAAGCATGGAATAGCCTGATCTAAGATGGTTTCCTAGCCGTCGGGTTCTTATTCTTCATAGCTTGTAGAGCGGATTGCGGGTAAGTGGTTAATTGCCTTCTTTACTCTCTTTAATCTCTATTATGTTAGTTGCTTTACTATGATCATTGCTCTCTAAATCATCTAGACTAGAATTGAATCATCCTACACCGCATCATATCTATCCCGCATCATCTTTATTGGTATCAGAGCTATGTGCCCCATCACACATGGCGAGCAATGAAGGTGTGAAGCTTAGGGATAAATACCTACCATTCTTATATGAACAAAAATTGTTGGATCAATGGCAAAAATTGACTCAATGAAACAAATCAGTAGCTGATTATATTTACCAAATTTGATGAGTTCGCTATGAGGTGGTGTAGTCGAGTCTGAAGCTGTCACCACGTCAAGGTTTAGAGCTTGTTTGCATGAAGATATCCAGAGGGAGCTATTTTTAAGGAAAGTTAATGATTTGGAATGGGCTTATCAAATTACTAGGGATTGTGAGCGATTCCAGAGGAGACCTGTCACCTATAGAACTAAGTCCAATAGGTTTAATACCCCTGGAACTAGACCTAGCTCTAATCGATTTCCACCTAGCCGACCAAATCCTAGTTCTCAACCAGTTCGTAGGGAGGATAAATGAAAAGCACCCATGGTCCCTAGAGATTGAAATCAAAATGCAATACATTTTAGGTGCCATAAAATGGGTCATTTTGCTATTGACTGTCCTGTGCGAACATTGCATATAGGTGAATGTGAGGAAGAAAATGTCGAGGATGTAGAAGAATTTGAGGAGGAAATTTATGAAGCAAAAGAAGACTTGGTAGAAGAGTATAAAGGAGATGAAGAGCCTATAGAATCATCTGACCTACTAGGTGTAGTTAGGAGTATTCTAGCTCAAACCAAAAAGAATGAGGACTGGCGTAGGACGAATATCCTACAGACCTTTTTTAAGCTAAAAGATAAAATGTGTAAAATTATTATAGATAGTGGGAGTTGTGTGAATGCAATATCTACAAATGCTGTTAAGAGCTTGGGTTTATCCACTGTACCACATCCTAGAGCATATAAAGTGTCCTGGATTGATACTACATCAATTCTTATTAGGTTACAATGCCAGGTCCCAGTCCAAGTTTAAACCAAGAAAAGGTATGGTGTGACATAATTCCAATGGGGGTTAGTAGTATCATACTAGGTAGACCGTGGTTATATGATCATGATGCAACCCTCTTTGGCCGATTTAACTCGTGTGCATTCAAACACCATGAAAAGAGAATTATGATCAACTCGATCCCACCCAAAGATAATACCAAGCAAGGGTCTAGTCATTTAAGAGAGAAGGAACCCGGATTGAACCTAATTAATGCCAAAGAATTAGAACACGAGATCACTGGAGGATCAACAATCTGGACTCTGACCACTAAGAAAATAGATAGAGCAGACTCAGGGTTAGTTGACCCTGATCGTATCCTGACTGAAACTATATTAGAAGGACCCTTAGAAAAAGAGAACTATGAGGAACATAACCCTACTGCTGAGACTTTACCTGAGGAAAAATTAGAAGAGAGCCAAATCATAGAACCTGGTCCTGAAAATCATGAACCTAAAGTAATCAATGAGGACTTGATTTTCCCAAACCAACACCCTCAGGAAGAGTTCACCCCACTAATCCCAATTGAGTATCTCTTTCCTGAAATTCTTGACTCGTCCTTTTTTTAGGCTGACCCTTTATTACCTTTGGACATAATTCAGTGTCCAAACCTTAAGGTCAACCCCATTAGTCAAAGATTGTTCTATGAGCCTTTTTCTTATGTCCTACCCCACCAGGCTAGCCTCGAATCCACTTCTTATTTCCTATCCTGACCTAAAGTTTCTACTCTTTCTAAAGCCACCCGATTACATTTTGATGAAATCAATAGGTTGCATAAGTTCTTTGAGCATATTCAATTTGCATCCTATTTTTGGAAAACACTATGGCATTTATTAGGAATTCATGCCAAATTTTCATCAACATGTCATACATTAACCAAGGGTAATTTTAAAATAAGACTCAAGGAGTACACAGAAGGAGACTTTGTTATCGTTCGATTACGACCTGAATAGTTCCCACCTGGAACCATGAAAAAATTGTATGCCGTAGTAGTGGACCATAAAAAGTAATTAAGAAAATTGGACCTAATGCTTATGCGCTTGAATTGCCACCTAAACTAGGCATGAAACCTACTTTCAACATTTCAGACCTTATCAAGTTAGGCAAGGGCGGACCACACCAACTTTTCTAAGGGGCCAAAAAATATTATTAAATAATCAATAAAAAATATTATTTTATTATTTTTTGAATTTGGACTTTCATCGTGTCCTCGAAAAGCACAAGCCTGAAATTTAAGCCATCTAATTGCATCCACTGAGGTCTTGAGCTGTAAACGATTTTGAACAATTTGTTTAGAAGTTTGCTTGTCAATTACTTTTTGAATATATTGCTTCTCATTTATCAGATCATGATAGCTTTTTAAAGCAATTTATGTGAGGAATTAAGATTTTTTGTCACATGTCCAAGAAATGCACAATTATCTCCATCATTTACTTTTTTCCAATTTTGAAATCTACCTTCTACAAATTTGCTTTTTCTTTCACCTGAATTTGAAAAGAGATAGCAAACAAAACAATAAGCAGCATTTGTAGTTGAAGAATATTCGAGCCAACTAGGATGCTGATTGAACCAATATGATTGACAATATCTACGATAATTTTTTGAACCAATAGGATCATACTTGTCCAATATTGGCTGATAAGGACCAAAACTAATATAGGCACGTTGAATTTCATCACGTTGATTCACAGGATATTTCTAAATTTGTTTGTGCATTCCAGGATCTCTTTCCAATTCATTGATATCAATATAATTGGTTCCAACATTTATTTTTTTAGATGGTCTTTCATCTGTAGGAATAATATCTGTTCTTGAAATTGGTTGATGAAGTTCAATCTTAGCCTCAATCTCAGGTACAGGTTGTGTAGCTCCATCATCAATTTTTTCTGCTACTTCTTTTTTCTTGAAAAAATCACTAATTTTTCTACTCATAATGAACTAATAATATGAAATAGATATCAATTCTTTTTCAAGAAGAAATATAATATCCAACATAAAGAGCAATATTGCTAGGATTATGTGCTGAAATTTATCAACTCTATGATCAATGACTAAAGCATAAAGGGACTATAAAGACTTGTATTAATTTCTTCCATTATTTCATAGTTCACTAATTGACATTTGCTAGTGGTGCTCCAATTCAGTTAACATGGAATGTAGAGCAAACACAAAGGCATGGGTGTGGAAGCAACATACTAGACTATATTAAAGAGTGGAATGATAGTCCATTATGAATCATATATTATAGTGAATATTTTGCAAACAATACCAGACAATTAGGAATCATATATTATGGTAGACAATTTGTAAGCAAGTTATAAATATAAACCAGATATGCTTTAACAGTATCTATCTTATAAGTTTTAAGAGAGTAATAATCTAGAGGCACAATTTTTTTTTTAATTCCATGCTACCTTTGATCAATATTACAGTAAATGCAAATTTGCAGTTCAAATGCTATCTTTATATAAAAGATAAGAAATAATTAGGAGAATTACATATTAATTGAAGTTAATATTTAATAACCTTTTTAAAAAATCATGTATATTCAAAATTAATACAATAGGATTAATCAAAGAAGAAATCCAACGAATTAATAAAAATTAATATTTAATCAAATATATAATATAAAAAATCACATGCCAACTGTAATCCATAAATAATAAAGTAAGCAAAACAAACATACTCTACTTGGCAATTGGCTATGTTGCATTGCAGCATTGGAGTCTTAGTGTCTCGGTCCATGGACCGACAGACGGATGGAGCCACGGAGCATAGAGCCGTGGAGGGTCATAGTGACGGACAGAGCCAGAGGGCTTTCGAAGAGACGAAGATGGCAAGGGAGAGAGTCACGGTCCCACGGACTCTCCAGCGGAGCGGTGGCCCGGCCGTCGGCAAGCAAAGCAGCGAACTAGCATGGGAGATGGCGGTGCGCCGGTGCCGGGGTGGGGAGTCTGGTATGGGGATGGTGGGTTGGCACCGGCGGTGTGGTGCAGTGGCACCGCGACGGGTGGGGGCATGTCGGCATGGGCTATGTGGCTGCATGGGACCGTGGGGGCAGCGGATGCTGGGTGCCTGTTGTCGCCTGTTGGGGACGGTGGCGATCGGCAGGTGCCGGGGCTCGAGTGAATTAGGGCTTCTGGATTTTGGAGGAGAAGGAGTCTAGCGGTGTTTCTTCTAGGTCCAGTTGTTCTCCATTTTTTATAATAAGATTTTTTAGGAATTTTTTGTCACCGATTGTTTTTTTCCTTATAAGACTCGGTTTAGGATTTTTTACTGATTTTTTGGGATGGTTTCCAGGATTGTTTCTGACGAATTCGAGGGGGGGCCAAATACCTGTTATATAGGAATTTAGCTTACTATATAACTATTTATCAAAAACTTAGGGGGGCCAAGGCCCCCCTGCCCCCCCGGCGGTCTGTCTCTGAGTATAGGGAGCCAATGTTGATTCCTAGTGAACCAGTTGGGCCTAATCCAGTCCTTGAGAGTGAACCAACCCAAGTGTGTCCACCTGCCATACCACTAGCCCAGGGAGACAAGATTGATCAGATCTTGGATGATAGATCATTGCTACCCAGAGCAAAGATTACCAGCGATATCTGGTTCGATGGCAAGGGTGACCTAAAATTGATGGTTTTTGGATCACCAGAGGACTTGCTAAGAGTTGACTCGGACTTGCTAGAGCTATCATAGCGATGTTGATCTATACTCGACATGGTCGAGCTTCTCTCACCCGGGAAGAATTGGTGTGGACACCAGGGCCAGAAAATATCGACATGTTGAACCCACATCTCTATGGATCACCTGTGAATAAAACCCTGGACCCAACCCCTTTTACCATGTAAATATTTTATTTTAATTTCTACTATTTTGGGATAGTTAGGGTTAGCCCTTTTTACCAACTGTAGTTAGGGTTTTGTTATTTACCCTTTTGGGCTAAACCCTTTTTATCACATTGTTCAAAACCCAATTTATAAGTTGTGTCAACCCCTTTGGACCAAACCCTGGTTACCAATCTATTCGTTTTATTACATAAGGTTAAGCCTTTTGATCAATTGATCAATTGGGCTTTAGTTATTTGGTTTGAGTCCTATAAAAATTAGTTATTGAGTCCTGTATTACAAGGGAGAACTAATTAACGACCCATGTGCATCCAATTGAAGACCCATGTGCATCCAATTGAAGACATGTGTGCTAGCCCAAGACAAGCCATGTGCTAGCCAAAGACAACCCATATGCTAGTCCAAGACAAGCCAAGTGCTAGGCCATGTCAATTTATTTTTGGTACCATCTTTGCTAGATTTTTGGATATCACTGCCACATCACCAGGGGACATCAGCACATGTCATGTTTGGACATGGCATGCCACTTCATTTTGGGACAAGAACACACTCCATATCACACTTCTTTGGTCGGCCCATGTGAGAAGGATTTAGCACCATCATGAGAAATATTTGGTGCCTTCTTTTTAAGATGAGTAAGTGTGAAGGACTCCTCTTAATTGGCACCTTCCACTCAAGATTATTCCATGCCAAAAGCATAGAAGTTGACTAAGCAATTTCAAAGGAGCTTTGAAATATTTGCTCATCCAAGTGGAGAAGGTTGGAAGGTTTTCTTACTTCAAAAGTTTTGATAAAACAGGTTGGAAGTTGTTTAAGTTCCTAGGACTCAAGAGTCTCACCAAAACTCTTGAGTCTTCTTCAATCCATACTGAAGAGTCCACTCACATACAGAAGTCCATATCAGCCCAACAAGCAAGAGTCCAAGATGCCCAGAAGTAGAACTCTAGGAGTTGTATTCCAAGGGAGCACAAGTCTAGTCTTGTGTCCCTCATAACACTGGTTATGGGTCTATAAATATCCCATCAACCCCGCTTGTAATTTTGCAATTATTATTGAAATTCAAAGACATTCTATTGAAATCTTTCTTTGTTGTGCACATCGCGGGGTGTGAGGCCCTTCCTTTGTTCCTTTGGAGCATTGCGGGATGTGAGGCCCTACTTATCCAGCCGACAAGAAGATCCATCCACTACCTCTAATCCTTCCCTTCTTTCCTTCCCTTTCTTACTGCTTTCTAACCCAAGATTCCTTTGCTGAGTGTTTTGCAGGAGACCAAAAATCTAGATCTGGTGTTCTTGCCTCGGAACCTGCATCGTGCAGAAGATCGGAGCCCAAAAACGAGATCTTGAAACCTTGTCGCTACAATCTTGAGATTCATACTAGATCTATATCAAAAGAGCGATCTTCATTGCTACAATTGAGCTTATTCCCTTCTCGTTATTTTTTGAATTGTTAAAAATAAATCCTGGTTTCGATGGTTTCTCAACCACAAGGTCCTGCTTTTAATTGCTTTATAGGTTTACTTGTATGGGCAATTGACTTGATTAATTTCCATTACTATCTCCTTTGGGTCTTTCTTTAAAATCTAAAAATATAAAAAAAATATTAATTGCTATTTTTCATTCTTATTTATTTGTCCTGCATCATTATGCTGGAAGAATTTGAAATGAGCATGATGGGTGAACTGATGGGTTTCTATAGGGTCTTATTACATAATATAACATTGGATTTTAAAGTTTTATACTTGAAAACCCTAATCAGCTAGAAACCAAAAGCCCAATATCCCTTAATTACTACAATCTACAAGTCACTAAATTTGGGTTATGAAGAATACCTGGAATGCTAATTCCTTTTCTTTCTGCTAGGCTCACAAACACAAGCCCTCTAGAGATGATCCACATAGGAATCAAACTAGGAAGCTCTCCTTAGTAGGTTGCTTGATCAACTGGAACTCTTTTGATGGACTTTCTTCCTTCAACAACCTTTCTTTCCTTGCCCAAAACCCTTGCCCTCCAGTAGAGCACTCTGAGCCCTTTCCAAAACACTCCTCACTTTCACTTTCACTTCCTAAATCACTTCCTAAAGTCCTTGTCTTAAAATGGAGTATTTGTCTTAAGACAAGACAAGGGAGGAAGAAACATAAGAGAGTGTGGCAGAGTGCATGTAAGAATACAAGAAAGAAGATATTTTGTGATACCCTTCAGCCTAATCACCAAGCCTTTTTATAGGAGAATGAGAGGTGCCAGATAAGCCTTCTCATCAGCCTATGTTAAGCCTTTAAATTTATCAAGTAAGACTTCATATAGAAAGAGTCTTATTAATGAAGCATCATGACCTTTTATGCGCCAACTACCTCATTCAAGTCCGTTCAAAAATTATCTGACTTCTCCACTTGCCACTTGTCCTTTTTTGATTACAGAGAAGCCAAGGGATGTGGCCTTTACAAGGAAAGAATCGATGATGAGAAGTTGCCCAAAGTAGAAGGACTCTGCTTCGCATATTTGCGCCAAGTCACTTCCACCAAACTTATTTTTGTTTTGACTGGTCATAAGCCATTCAAATGGTGTGGAGATGTTGCTAAGGGGCACCTTGCTTCATCTGGAAACAATGTCCCAAAGCAGAAGAACTTTAGGTCCTTTCTATGCCCATTTATTTCTTGTGCACAAAATAAGTTGGCGCGAATTGTGAAGAGTCGCTACTCTTCACTTATCGGTCAACATTTTCCAATCCATATGCCACCTTTGACCTAGTCAAAGTATATACAATATGGGTGTCATTTGAAAGGGCATTAAATCTACTTTTTGACCATATAATTTGTTTTCAGATAGGAGGTATGTGAAAGAAAACATGGTGTTGCAGGTGCCTACACTAAGCATGCAATGCACAGGGAGCAGGTATGTATTTTAAAATATTTTTAAAATAACAACGGAAACAACCTGCTCCGTACAGGATCTAACATATTCCGGATGCATGTACAGGCAAAACAAGGCATGAACAAGGGCATGTAATATTTATAAACAATTATATAAATCTAGATCTAGGCATGCATGAAAAAATAAAACTGAATTTTTACCGTATTCTTACTGGAGTAACTCAGGGATATCTGCTGGAATTGCTGGGATAACTGGAATAACTATTTCAGCCTACTTCTCCTTTCAGCACCCGTTGGAAATATTTTTGAGCTCTTCTCCAAGTGCAGCAAAAACCCAAACCAAATGCCCAATCACTTGGTCTCTCCTCAGGCTCCAGCAGCAAGGTAGAAGCTTGATGGAACTAGCTTCAATGGAGACCAATAGGACCGTCCAAAGCTTAGAACTCTTCCTCTCTTTCAAGTGCTGCAATAACAGAAATTCTTGCAACCATAAAAAAAAAAAAAGCACAGCAAACACTGCAGCAATGGAGGTTGAATCTGCTCCGAGATGCTCAAACGAATACCCTCTAGAGGGGGAACATGGTAGGGGCTCCTCTGATCCGGTTCTCGTGCGATGCTAGTCTCCGGAAGCCTTGATACGGTGAGAGGAGTAAGGGAAAAACATAACTCAGATTTCTGTCACTATTTTCTCCAAAACAGAGTTCCTTTCTTCACGATTGAGCACCTATTAAAAATAGGAAATCAAAGCTCTCATTCTCTCCCAATCTCCCAACAAAACTCAGCCCCAAGATCACTGGGTGGAATGGAAGATGGAAGCTCTCAAAGGGAAGAACAATCTCAGTGTTTTCAGCCTTGCCCAAAAATTCAGCACCGAGATTTTTTTATACCACCGTGAAAAACATAGAACCGGTGCAATGGGGAGAGAAGAGCTGCTGCGAGAGGGCAGCATGTGCAGGACAAATCAAATTCATCATTAACGAAGAAATTAAGAGCCATCAAAGATCGGTTTAATCCCAGCCAAAATGAAGGAAACGAGAGATGAAGAGACGCCCCTGTTCACCCAAGCCTTTTACCATGTAAATGGGTATAAAATGGTTCACAACGGTTTAAAAAGCCCAAGCCGGTTCTAAACTGGTTCACATAATAATTAGATCAAAATCTAATTAAAAATTGGCTTGATCAAATCCCGGTCATCCAGAAACAATTCTTGGTGGACCCGAACAAATTTTGATCGACCCAAAACCGGGTCAGTCCAATGTGCTCAAACAAATCATTACCGAAATGATTCCTAATCATAAATCGGTACCTGGATCAAAGAGTGATCCTCTGTGGCATGTGACTTCATAGGTTCGAACCTAGGCTACTAGTACTGGAATAATTCTAGTACCAGTACAAGATACCATCTAGCAATGGATCCCGGCATCCAGATAGGTCAAAGATGCGAGAGCAATCGATCGAACCTCTGGCATATGGTTACCGTATAATTCATCCCTTTGACCTCCAATGCTCCGGATATCTAGGGTTAGACTGCCAACCCTAGTTGAGTCAATCCACAACATGTTTCAATCTCGCAAGTCCAGTGACTCCTCACTAGGACTACCCCGGTCAAGGATTTGCTAAATTGAGACACTGCGAGACATTCAATCCAAACTATTTGGACAAGTCAATTCCATCTTGGCCCACCACTACTCCATAAGTACTTGTCTATACCCAGAAACCTTTCGTTATCGGATTAGAAATCCGGGTAGTCCGGCACCAAAGCACAGGGAGTTGCTTGCAAGCTACCATGATGATCTCAGGTCGGAGGGACACATATACCCATATCCAATTGTGAGTATCCCTTTGGTAGAAAGGGATTATACGGAGTCACGTTCAATGAGATATCATATATCCCACTTGCAATCACATCAGTGTCACCACACTCCTTTGGTCAAGAGGACAACGAAACGATGTAAACCACAACAACCTACACTTGATACATTGCCGTCCAATATAATGTATCCATTGGTCATGAACCTGGTTTAAGGACCACTCGATATATCATCTCTATATCGAAGTCAATGTAGTCCTAAGGACTTCATCACATGAAAAAGATTCATTACAGGGAAATGCAAGAATGTGATGAGCTGCCAAAATAATATTTATTAATTCATACAAAGAGTACAATACTCAGCTCAATCGCCTACAGTAGGCGATTGGCTTTGGGACAGAATTCCCAACAACTCCCACTTGTACTAAAGCCAATCAGAACAGTATCTAATATCCATTTCCCTTTTACAAAAGTTGAACACTTTTATTTGAGGGCTTTAGTAAAAATGTAACTCAGATTTTCCTTTCCATCGATCTTCATAAGATTGATGTCACCTCATTCTACGATCTCTCGTACGAGGTGGTAGTGCCGTAGAATATGCTTGGTATGGTGATGAGCTTTCAACTCCTTAGCTTGAGCAATGGCTCTAGTGCTGTCACAGTACACTGGAACAAGACCATCTAGGGAAGATGCCACCCCTAGCTCTCCAAGAAACTTTCGCAACCACACGGCTTCCTTCGCTTCGCTGCATCAGATGCTGCAAGGTATGCTGCCAGAGGGCATACCGAGTCTGCAACAGTCGCCTGCTTGGAACTTTTCCAGCATATCGCTCCTCCATTCAGGGTAAATACAAACCTTGACATACTCTTGCCATCATCTCTGTCTGACTGGAAACTGAAGTCAGTATACCCCATAAGTTTCAAGTCAGATTCTCTATAAATCAGCCAGTGATCTTTAGTATTTCTCAAATACTTCAGGATGGACTTAACTAACCACCTTCCAATGCGCCTCACCTGGGTCAGACTGGTATCTGCTCACTACTCCTAGTGAGTATGCCACGTCTGGTCTAGTACATGTCATAGCATACATGATAGAGCATACTGCAGAAGCATAAGGTACTCTACTCATGCACTCTCTTTTCTCAGGAGTTGTCGCATAATCCTTCTTGGAAAGAGTAATTCCAGACCTATCAAAAGATAGCCTTTCTTGAAATTTTCCATGCTGAATCGTTTCAGCACAGTATCAATGTACGTAGACTGGGACAATTCCAGAAATCTCTTAGATCTATCTCTATAGATCTTCATACCCAGTATGTAAGAAGCTTCACCCAAGTCCTTCATGGAGAACTGAGATGATAACCAAACCTTTATTCCTTGTAATGCTGTGACATCATTCCCAATTAAGAGCATATCATCAACATACAGTACTAGGAATACAATCACAGAACCATTAACCCACTTATAAATGCACGGTATTTCTCCGATCCTAACGAAACCATATGATTTGATACACCTATCAAAACGTAAGTTCTAACTTCGCGATGCATAAATGGACCTCTGCAACTTGCATACTTTTGACTCATCTGTGGATGTGAACCCTTCAGACTGTATCATATACACCTCTTCTTCCAACTCCCCATTTAGGAAAGCGGTTCGAACATTCAACTGCCAGATTTCATAATCAAAATATGCTGCTAAAGCAAGCATGATCCGAATGGACTTGAGCATTGCCACAGGGAAGAAAGTCTCGTCATAATCGATACCATATCGTTGACGACACCCCTTGGCAACCAAATAGTCTTTATAGGTCTCCACCTTCCCATCTACGCCCCTTTTCCTCTTAAAGATCCACTTGCACCCGATGGGTTTTATCCCTTCAAGCGGATCAACCAATGTCCATACATTGTTGATCCCATGGACTCCATTTTGGATCGCATGGCTCCAAGTCATGCCTCAGAGTCAGATCTCTGAAGTGCATCCATATAGGTGATCGGATCCTCATTATTCTTATCGAGCTCAATGGGATCGCCATCCTGGACCAAGAAACCGTAGTATCTATTCGGCTGACACGGTACTCTACCAGATCTCCTAATAATGGGTTCTGGGTGTGATCCAATCACAGCCGATTCTATGATGTCCTTAGAGTGTGCAGGTCTACTACTGCTGAACATCACCAAGTTCAATCTTAGAGGCTATAGTTCCTTCTCCAAGGAACTTCTTTTCCAAAAAGATAGCCCTAAGAGCGACGAACACTTTTTGTTCATCTCCAAGTAGAAGAAATATCCTTTGGTTTCCTTAGGGTAACCAATAAACAGGCACCGATCAGACCTAGGACCAAGTTTATCTGAGTTTAAATGCTTTACATAAGCCGGACAACCCCAGACCCGAAGGTGTGAGATTGAGGACTTACATCCAATCCATATCTCATATGGAGTGGAGACAACAGACTTACTCGGAACATTATTCAACAAGTGACAAGCTGTCTCAAGTGCATATCCCCAAAAGGATAGCGGCAAAGTTGCAAAGCCCATCATGGATCGAACCATGTCCAACAGAGTTTGATTCCTCCTTTCGGACACACCATTCAACTGTGGTGTTCCTGGAGGAGTCCACTGAGAGAGAATCCCATTCTCCTCAAGGTCTGTCAAAAACTCACCAGATAGGTATTCACCGCCTCGATCAGATCGAAGGGTTTTAATACTTTTTTCAGTTTGTTTCTCTACTTCATTACGATATCATTTGAACATTTCAAACGACTCAGATTTATGTCTCATCATAAGAACATAACCAAACCTTGAAAGGTCATCTGTAAACGTAATGAAATATCTGTATCCACCTCTGGCACTAACTATCATGGGTCCACGTACATCAGTATGTATGAGACTCAGAAGTTTAGTAGCTCGTTCACCTTTTCCAGTAAAAGGTGACTTGGTCATTTTACCAAGTAAACAGGATTCACAAGTGGGCAGTGATTCAGAATCACTGACCTTGAGGAGGCCTTCTCCTCGCATTTTGTTTATCCTATTCTGGTTAACATGACCTAGCCTACAGTGCCAAAGATACAGATCACTGATATTTTCTAACCTTGGGCATTTGCTAGATATGTACATTACACTAACAGGTAGTGATAGTACTTATATAAATGCCATTATTCAACTAAGCTTTCATTATCACAGAGTTATTCAAAATAACTTGGCAAACATCTCCTTTTATTGATAGTTCAAAACCACAATTGGCCAAAAGGCCTATAGAGATAATGCACATAATGAAACTAGGATAATAATGATAGTCGACTAACTCGATAGTACAGGACTCAAAGCCAAGACTCAGAACTCCGATAGCCAGTACTGGAACACGATTTCCATTCCCGACGCTCAGAAACTGTTCCCCATCCTTGAATTTCTTGCTAACATGCATTCCCTGTAATGAATTACAAATATAAATAGGACTACCTAGTTAGCAGTATCACAAATAGAGAAATTACAAGATTTTATCATATAAATACTTTGTCCAGCACTTTGCTATTTTCCCTTTCTTGGCCTATTCGGGTCTAGGGATGCTTGGTAAGGAGGAAAATTCCTCTTCTAGTGTCCCCACTTATTGCAATAGAAACACTCTGCAAAAAACTGGTCAGCTTTCACTTTCCTGGTCTATCTTGGGCCAGGAGCATTCAGCACCTTCTTTCCCTTTCTTTTATTCTTCCCTTTCTTAAAGGGATGACGACCTTTAGAACCTCCTACAAAATTCACCACCCCCTTGTTCAGTTGGTGGTCATTCTCGCAAGTCTACAGTAATCCCATTAAGCCATGGTAATTGACTGCAGGCTTGTTCATTCTGTAATGATCATGAAAGTCAAGATAGGAGGAGGGCAGAGAATTCAAGATCGCATCCTTGTCGAGCTGTTCGCGCAAGGGACATCCGAGCTTGCCCAACATTTCAATCAACTCGATCATGTACAATACATGATCAGTGACAGAACCACCATTCGGCATCTTGGCATTATAGATGGCACAAGATACTTTGTACCGCTCTACATCGTCCGGCGTGTCAAAAGATTCCTTCAACTTTTGAAGAATCTCATCTGGTTGGGCCTCCTCAAACTTGCGACTAAACTCGTCGTTCATTGCCGCTAGCATTATGCATCGGACAGTAGTTCGCGATCAGAAACCCACTTCTGATAAGTGTCCCTGACCGAACTCCGAGCACTAGCAGAGGGGATTTCAGGTGCCGGATCCGTTATCACATAAAGGATCCATTCATGCTTAGAACAATTCTAAACTTTCGATACCAGCTATCGAAGTTGTGACCCTTCAACTTCTCATTATTGAGAAGTGACCGGAACAAAAGATTTGAAGACATCTAAAAGGAAAAACAAGACCATATTAGAGTATGAATTAATTAATTAACCAAAAGACTTGAACTTTAGTCTAAAGGTCTGTCCCACTAATTTTTCAGACTTGAACTCCAATCCACGAAATCATTATTTCATAGTGGGTACTGAAATCCAATAGACCACGTATGAGCCCGACATGGCCTGCTCACCCATACGCGCCTAAAGGTAGGTTCACCAATCAATTGCTTCCCTAAGTAACTTCTAGTAATTTATTTTTCCCCCCAAAGAGCACCCCAATCGGCCTAGGGGCCTCCTATTGTGGGTCTCCGGTTAGGTCCAACCATTAACATGATAAATCCAATACTTCCAGCCAACAAATGACCAAGCCCAACTATGGCCGGCTCACCTGATCACTGTCAAGAAGGTTGCACTGAACCATCATCCATGAGAGAGCAATTCCAGTAACCGGATGCACACCCGTTCTATGGAACTGCCGATGAACACCAAGTTAAAGGATATATTACTAACTCACTTAATGGGAGCCTAAGACACCATCAACTCTTTGACTTAGTCTTTTTCAGGACCTAATAATTTTAGAGGATTTTAGGTTGTGACAGAAGAATAAGAGAAGAACATGGATCATCCTCCTACTGAACGAATCAAGTTTCAAGATGGTTGAAACAATTCAACAATTGATCCATGGGTACCTACTGATTAGTCAGACTGATCAACCTGGGTGACATGGGTTAACTCGAGTCAATGAGCTTTTCTAATCAGTCCTGATCGACTCGACTGACCAGGTAGGTGAGATCATGGATGAGTATCTGCCATTAACCATCTTTCCTAGATACCAACCAAGTTGGCCAGGAAAGAGGTAGCCTCATGCAACCATGATCACAAATGCCAAACCTACCTCAACACCAATCAGTTTACCAGACTCGATCATACTAGCCTAAAGACTTGGGCATCCATGAAACCATTAATTAGATCTATTTTAGATGAATGGACTAACTTATCTAACTATTAGATAGTTCTAAAGAAGGACCTTAATCAACTTTTGATTAGTCTTCTTATTATCCAGTTCAACTAAACATAGGTCTAACCCAAATTATGGACCCAATTAGACAGCTAATCAAATTAACCCAATTGGCTTATTTAAATGACATTAGGTTTCATAAACCTTAAGAAAACAAGTCATTTAATTTAATCATACAATTCAAAATTGTTTGAATATAAGCCAATATTTTAATTAAAATAATTTTAATTAAAACATGTAAAACTCCTTTTACATATCAATTCATGCATCATATCTAAATATATTCTTTTATAAATATTACATTGCCCAAAAAACAAATTTTTAAAACATGCCAACTATGTATCTGAATTAAAACAATTTTAATTCTTAGATTTCCTTAAAGGATCCTTCTGAAAAGGCCAACACAGATGATCAGCATCGTATCAAAGATACACGATCATGGTGAAGGTCTCAACTAGGTTCCTAAAAGTACTCTCTAATCATACCCTATGATTACCGATACATTTCTTAAGATTAAACAATTTAATCTACTATACATGCAAACAAGAAATGTTACACCTGAACCTTGCTCTGATACCACTGAAAGAAAATACGGTGTTGCAAGTACCTACACTAAGCATGCAACGCATAGGGAGCAGGTATGTATTTTAAAATATTTTTAAAATAACAGCGGAAATAACCTACCTCGCACAGGATCTAACATATTCTGGATGCATGTATAGGCAAAACAAGACATGAACAAGGACATGTAATATTTATAAACAATTATATAAACCTAGATCTAGGCATGCATGGAAAAATAAAACTGAATTTTTACCTTATTCATGATGGAATAACTCAGGGATATCTGCTGGAATTGCTGGGATAACTGGAATAACTATTCCAGCCTTCTTCTTCTTCCAGCACCCGTTGGAAATGTTTTTGAGCTCTTCTCCAAGTGCAGCAAAAACCCAAACCAAATGCCCAATCACTTGGTTTCTCCTCAGGCTCCAGCAGAAAGGTAGAAGCTTGATGGAACTAGCTTCAATGGAGACCAATAGGACCGTCCAAAGCTTAGAACTCTTCCTCTCTTTCAAGTGCTGCAATAACAGAAATTCTTGCAACCATAAAAAAAAAAGCACAGCAAACACTGCAGCAATGGAGGTTGAATCTACTCCGAGATGCTCAAATGAATACCCTCTAGAGGGGGAACACGGTAGGGACTCCTCTGATCCGGTTCTCGTGCGATGCTAGTCTCCGGAAGCCTTGATACGGTGAGAGGAGTAAGGGAAAAACAGAACTCAGATTTCTGTCACTGTTTTCTCCAAAACAGAGTTCCTTTCTTCACGATTGAGCACCTATTAAAAACAGGAAATCAAAGCTCTCATTCTCTCCCAATCTCCCAACAAAACTCAGCTCCAAGATCACTGGTAGAATGGAAGATGGAAGCACTCAAAGGGAAGAACAATCTCAGTGTTTTCAGCCTTGCCAAAAAATTCAGCGCCGAGATTTTTTTATACCACCGTGAAAAACATAGAACTGGTGCAATGGGGAGAGAAGAAGAGCTG
Source organism: Areca catechu (assembly GCA_021397845.1). NCBI lineage: Eukaryota > Viridiplantae > Streptophyta > Magnoliopsida > Arecales > Arecaceae > Areca > Areca catechu. The sequence goes on from CM038043.1 coordinate 122,770,809, forward strand.
CTGGGAATGTGAGAGGGCAGCAGGTGCAAGACGAATCAAATTCGTCATTAACAAAGGAATTAAGAGCCATCAAAGATCAGTTTAATCCCAGCCAAAACAAAGGAAACGAAAGATGAAGAGATGCCCCTGTTCACCCAAGCCTTTTACCGTGTAAATGAGTTTAAAACGGTTCATAACGATTTAAAAAACCCAAACCGGTTCTAAACCGGTTTGCATAATAATTAGACCAAAATCTAATTAAAAATTGGCTTGGTCAAGTCCCGGTCATCCAGAAACAATTCCCGGTGGACCCGAACAAATTCTGATCGACCCAAAACCGGGTTAGTCCAATGTGCTCAATCAAATCATTACCAAAATGATTCCTATTTATAAATCGGTACCTAGATCAGGGAGTGATCCTCTGTGGCGTGTGACCTCATAGGTTCAAACCTAGGCGGTAGCACTGGAATAATTCCAGTACCAATACAAGATACCGTCTAGCAATGGGTCCCGTGTCCGGATAGGTCGAAGATGCGAGAGCAATCAATCGAACCTTTGGTATATGGTTACCGTATAATTCATCCCTTTGACCTCCAATGCTTTGGATGATCTAGGGTTAGACTGCCAACCCTAGCTGAGTCAATCTACAACATATCTCAACCTCGCAAGTCCAGTAACTCCTCACTAGGACTACCCCGATCGAGGATTTACTAAATTGAGACACTGCGAGACATTCAATCCAAACTATTTGGACAGGTCAATTCCATCTTGGTCCACCACTGCTCCACAAGTACTTGTCCGTACCCAGAAACCTTCCATCACCGATTAGAAATCCGGATAGTCTGGCACCAAACCACAGGGAGTTGCTTGCGCTTATGATGATCTCAGGTCGGAGGGACACATATACCCATATCCAGTCGTGAGCATCCCTTTGGCAAAAAGGGGTTACACGAAGTCACATTCAATGAGATATCATATATCCCACTTGCAGATCACATCAGTGTCACCACACTCCTTTGGTCAAGAGGACAACCAAATGATGTGAACCACAACAACCTACACTTGATACATTGCCATCCAGTACAATGTATCCTTTGGTCGTGAACCTGGTTTAAGGACCACTCGATATATCCTCTCTATATCGAAGTCAATGTAGTCCTAAGGACTTCATCACATGAAAAAGAGTTCATTACAGGGAAACGCAAGAATGTGATGAGCTACCAAAATAATATTTATTAATTCATACAAAGAGTACAATACTCAGCTCAACCGCCTACAGCCTAGGCAATTGGCTTTGGGATACAATTCCTAACAGTATGTTGGTCCTTCTGCATCCTCCTGAATGCTAGGGTATCACTTAGGCACCAAGAGTCCCATGCCATTGGGACTCTTCATATATGGTGCATAAATGTCCAAAAATATAAGATAAAAATCTGATAAATTCGTCACACTTAGGACACAACCCAATTTAGGTTTCTCATAAATTGGTTAGTCTATTTAGAAAACATTTAGACCCAATTCAATTAGGTTAGGAGATTAGGTAAGCCTACACATGCTAGGTGCAATCTAGCTAACCAATTAGGATCCCATGACCCTAATTAAATCTTAATGGACTTGCTAGGTCAATTCTTTAATGTGTGTGACCCTTTGGGTTCCACATCTAGCCAGCAGTAGGTCTAGGTTCCATCCGATTCGATTCAATCGAACCCGATTGACCAAATTAGGTCAAATTGAGCTGACCCAAGTTAACAATTCGAACTAGCTTTCGAATGGACTCATAAATTCAATCCAATTATTTTATGATAACCCACAAGACATGATTGACGTCTAGCAACGTGTCATACCTACCTGTAAGATGAGGAATTTGGTTGAAAGTACCAAAATACCATTCAGTGGAAAGTGACCATGCAATTCAATCTTTCGATCTCCCTTTTATCCTGAATAAGTGATGGGTATGGATAATTGTCAAACCCTAGCATTTAATCATTTCAAATGTATATTCAATAATGAAGACTTTGATGATGACTAATTAGAAACCAGTTCTAATCTCGTTCTACTTTGATCAAAGATTCCCTGAGTCATCAATTGAAGAGATTACTTAAGATAACAATTCCTCTTACTAGGAATCATCGATTCCTTGTTGGTCCACTCACATCCTTCATACACCTTCCACCATATCCGAGAACACCCTGTACATGACTTAATGTCATGAATGAGTATGAACCAAAACATGGCTTAGTGTGCATAAGGTACCATGGTGACCTCAGGTCTAAAGATCACTTGCACAACTCCCACTGTGAGAACTTTCTCTTGACAAGTAGTAATACTTCCATAAGATAGTCTTGGTGCAGATCTATTCAGTCAACTCATACTCTAATGAGCACCCATATCCTTGTATTAGTATCTCTATACAAGTAGCTGTGAGACCAACCACCCTCTCAACAGAGCATACATAGGATAAGCTAGTCTTTCCGGACTTATCAATCCCTGAACCGATGATCTGGACTAGGAACATTTTAGATTATGGTTTATAGGAACTTAGGTGTCACTATTATGATTTCCATCATAACCTTAATTTCATTTGCCCTAATCTATGGGGTTTATCATAACCTTTAAATAAGACACAATAATATGACGAAATAAAATACCTTCATTAATATAATAATATCATACAAGAGTTGGAAGATTACAAAAATGCCCTTATAGATTGGCTTTTAGGGTTACCTTTTTTTCAATCTCCCACTTGCACTAAAGCCAATCACCCTTGTACTTTACACCCATACAATCTAAGTGGCGATCAAATTGCTATTGAGTTAGTACTTTAGTGAATGGGTCTACTATATTGTTCTTAGTATTAACTCGTTCGATGATAACATCTTGTCTTTTGTGATTTCTCGAACGAGGTGGAAATGTTTTAGGATGTGCTTGGACTTATGATGAGACCTCGGTTCCTTTGCTTGTGCAATAACTCCAGTATTATCATAATATAACGGCACTGGTTGTTGTATTTCAGGATCCACACCCAATTCCATGATAAATTTTCTCATCCAGACAGCTTCCTTCATGGCCTCACTTGCAGCTATTGTATTCTGCCTCAGTGACTAAGTCAGCTATGGTTGGCTACTTTGTACTCTTCCAACTCACTGCACCACCTCATTCAAGTCCTTTTAAAAATTATCCGACTTCTCCACTTGCCACTTGTCCTTTTCTGACTACAAAGTAGCCAAGGGATGTGGCCTTTACAAGGAAACTGATGATGAGAAGTTGCCTAAAGTAGGACTCTGCTTCTCATATTTGTGCTAAATAAAGAGTCGCAACTCTTCATTTGAGCCAAGTCACTTCCACTGAACTTCCTTTTGTTTTGACCAGTCATATGCCATTCAAATGGCATGAAGATGAGGCTAAGGGGCACCGTGCTTCATCTGAAAACAAAGTCCCAAAGTAGAAAGACTTTAGGTCCTTTCTACACCCATTTATTTCTGGCGCACAAAATAAGTTGGCGCGAATTGTGAAGAGTCGCTATGGAACTTGCTTACTATGCCTAAAGCATAAGCAACATTAGGCTTGGTATATAGCATGGCATACATAATTGATCCTATAGCTGAAGCATAAAGAATTATAGCTATCCTTTCTCTTTCTTTTGATGTCTTTGGAGACACTTTCTTAGAGAGATGTTTGCCTTGACTCATAGGTAAGTAAGTAACCCTTTTTACTTCCATCCATGTTGAATCTCTTCAACACTAAGTCAATGTACCTGGATTGGGATAAGCCTAGCATCCTCTCGGACCTATCTCTATAGATCTTTATACCTAGTATATAGGATGCCTCTCCCAAATCCTTCATGGAAAACTTTGATGATAGCCAAGTTTTGACTGATTGTAATATTGGGATATCATTCCCAATGATTAGTATGTCATCAACATACAAGACCAAGAAAACAAGTGCACTCCCACTTGCCTTCTTGTACACACATGGTTCATCCACATTTTTTATAAAACCAAACTCTTTAATTATTTCATCAAAGAGGATGTTCCTACTCCTTGATGCTTGGTTTAGTCCATAAATGGACTTCTTTAGCTTGCATACTTGGTTTGGTCTCCCACTTGAGACAAAACCCTCTGGCTGTGTCATATAGAATTCTTCCTCAAGGTTTCCATCAAGGAAAGCAGTCTTTATATCCATCTACTAGATTTCATAATCATGGTATGCTACTATGGAAAGCAATATCCGAATGAACTTGAGAATGGCTACAGGTGAAAAGGTTTCATCATAGTCAATTCCATGTTTTTGTCTAAAACCTTTTGCCACCAACCTGGTCTTGTAGGTTTCTACTTGATCATCTGCTCCTATCTTCTTCTTGAAGACCCATTTACACCCTATTGGGTTAATTCCTTCAAGTGGATCTACCAAGGTCCAAACCTGAAATTGGAATATATGGAGTCCATTTCAGACTTCATGGCATTTAGCCATTTATCGGAGTCTTTTCTCTCGACAGCTTTCGAATAGGTCATAGGATCATCATCCTGAATGATACTAGCCTCATTGTCATCCTCGATGATAAAGCCCATATCTGAGAGGTGCTCCCCGCACCCTCTCTGACCTTCGAAGAGGAGGTGTGTGTTGTGGATGTTCCTGATCTACAAGAACTTTTGTTGAGGGATTTCATTCGAAGCCTTTTCAGGTTGTTGGTTTTGTACTTCACTTAGTTCAATTGTTGTTTCACTACTTCTTTCTTGGATGATTTCTTGCTCCAAGAATGTAGCATGTCTACTGACAAATACCTTTTGTTCAGTAGTATGATAAAAGAGGTATCCAACACCCTCTTTGGGATAACCAACGAATCTACATTTATTAGCCCTAGCACTTAACTTATGTCCAAAATTATTCTTGATATAAGCATAGCAACCCCAAATCTTTAAGTACTTAAGATTTGATCTTTTGCTATTCCATAACTCATATGGATTGCTAGTCACTGACTTTGATAGTACCCTGTTTAAAATATAGGCAGCAGTTTCCAAGGCATGTCCCCAAAAGAAAATGGAAAGATCTAGGAAGCTCATCATGGACCTCACCATGTCTAACAAGGTACGATTTCTCCTTTTGATTGGCTTTCTGTTGTCTTAAGCATGTTCAGCAGTTCAGGCAAAGAAATATTCAGTTTGTTCATATGATAATTAGAACAAACTGAGAGAAGGAATCTAGGAGTGATTGCAGGATCAAGTCCTAATTGAGTTCACTATCCATTACAAACCCTAATTGACCTAATCGGGTGATTAAGTCAATCATTTTCAAAATGTGGGTTTGTACAGATGAACCCTCACTCATTCGTACATAAAAAAATAGCTTCAATATCTCATACTGAGCAGCCCTACTTTGATCTCCATATAGCTCCTTTAAATTGAGCAATATGGACTGAGGTTCCATTCCTTCATGTTGCCTTTGAAGCTCATTGCTCATCGAGGCTAAGATAATGCACCTGACAGTTATACTGTCATTTTTCCACATTTTGTGCGTGGCTATTTCCTCCTCGGATGCATCCTCTCCGATTGGTTCAGGATTCGGAGAATCCAGAATATAAGAAAGCTTTTCCTAAGTCAGTACTATCCTCAGGTTCATCAACCAGTCCACATAATTAGGACTGGTTATCTTCTTGGCATCTAAGATGCCTTGCAGTGATAAATTTGAAGCCATAATAAATCCTATATTTAATTAAAGAACAATATAAGCAGACCACTTAAGATGACATTCATAACTAGATAAGGACTTTATATCTAATTATGTCTCAACTATTTTATTCGAATACCATGACCCTCAACTTATGGTAAGCGAGAAACCTTACTGGTTTTCTTAGTGGGGTTGAGATCCAAATTCTTCATGAGTGCCTTGTGTTACACAACAAACATTCATGAGTTTAAAGGTAGGACTTCCTTTCTAATTGCAACTCATGCAATTCTTAACAAATGAACTACCTCTAAGATACTTATAGTCTTGTGTTACACAACAAACTACAATGTCTTAGTTTAGTTAGACCTTTCATTTCTATATAGCCATGATTGAATAATGTTGCCCTTGTATTACATAACAAAGTAACAATTCCAATCATGCTATAAAGCACTAAGTGCACCAAGATAAATTTTATATCAAATCCTAGAGCAAGCCTTGTGTTACACAACAAACTTACTATAGTTTTGATATTAATTTGGCTTAGCATGAAGGAAGGCATATTATAGTATACTTTAAACAATTATCATTCCTAGGTTAAGGTCTAGATATGACCAAATTGGCCAGGTAAGTGGAAGGGGTGAGGGTGTCCCCCCGTTGCTTTCCTTAGACACCAATTGAATTGGCCAAGTCAGACAACGGAACCATATAAAAACCTCAATCCCTTTACCTTCCCAGAACCACTTGCCTAGGCTCCAATTGGCTGATCAAACCCTAATTAATTTTGCATCACGATTAATTTGATACTATAACTAAATATGATTTTAAAGAGGGCTTTGATGGTCCCATACACATCCTAAATAATCATGTTATTATGTTTATAACAACAAGTATAACAATTGCATATCAACCTTAATATGCATAACATAGCATGATTATACAACAAGCATATTTACCTTAATATGCATATCATAGCATGATTATACAACACTCCGTTCACCTCACTTGTTCATGGGATATGGCCACAGCAACACCCGTACACGCCATAGGAGACCCTATTGAATGGGAAGAGAGGGCCTTTAAACCCTACTTGACCCCTATGACTGGATGGCCATGGTGACTAATCCAATCCAAAAGCATTTACTAAGATAACACATATTACTAATATGTATTTGAATAGCATCATGCATAGCATCATATTAAAAACAATAACATGCACTATTCATGATAGTATTCACTATTGAATATAGATTAGGGTTTAAGTATAACAGCCCCTAACCAGTGGCAAGCATCATACTATGATTACCATACATAACCATGCAACATTTCACTAAACACTAATTATTGGCATGCATCAAAATATATGATCAAACTAACTATCTCATAAGCATTTGATCATTCATTTGACCATTAATTGAATGAAATAAGGGTGGCTCTGATACCACTGATGGATTTCTATAGGGTCTTATAGCATAATAGAAAATTGGATTTTAAAATTTTATATTTGAAAACCCTAATTGGCTAGAAACCCTAAGCCCAAGATCCCTTATTCACTACAATCAACAAGTTAATAAATTAGGGTTATGAAGAATACCTGGAATGCTAATTCCTTTTCTTTCCACTACGCTCAGAAATGCAAGCCCTCAAAAGGTGATGCACACAGGAATCAAACTAGAAAGCTCTCCTTAGTAGGTTGCTTGATCAACTGGGACTCTTTTGATGGACTTTCTTCCTTTAACAGCCTTTCTTTCCTTGCCCAGACCCTTGCCCTCCAGTAGAGCACTTTGAGCCCTTTCCAAAACACTCCTCACTTTCACTTTTACTTCGTAAATCAATTCCTAAAACCCTTGTCTTAAAATGGAGTATTTGTCTTAAGACTCTACAAGGGAGGAAGAGATAAGAAAGTGTGGCAGAGTGTGTGTAAAAATGCAAAAAAGAAGAGATTTTGTGATACCCTTTAGCCAAATCACTGAAGCTTATTTATAGGAGAATGGGAGGCACCAGATAAGCCTTCTCATGAGCCTATGATAAGCCTTTTAACTTATCAAATAAGACTCTTCATATAGAAAGAGTCTTATTAATGAAGCATCATGACCTTTTGTGTGCCAACTACTTCATTCAAGTCCCTCCAAAAATTATTCGACTTCTCCACTTGCCACTTGTCCTTTTCTGATTATAGAGTAGCCAAGGGATGTGGCCTTTCCAAGGAAAACAATGATGATGAGATGTTACCCAAAGTAGAAGGACTCTGCTTCTCATATTTGCACCAAATGAAGAGTCGCAACTCTTCATTTGTGCTAAGTCACTTCCACTGAACTTCCTTTTGTTTTGACCGGTCATAAGCCATTCAAATGGCATGGATATAAGGATAAGGGGTGCCTTGCTTCATATGGAAACAAAGTCCCAAATGAAGAGGTTTTTTATACATCCATTTATTTCTTGCACGCAAAATAAGTTGGCGCGAATTGTGAAGAGTCGCTACTCTTCACTTGTCGGTCAACATTTCCCATTCCATATGACACCTTTGACCTAGTCAAAGCATATGCAATATGGGTGTCATTTGAAAGGGAATTAAATCTACTTTCTGACCATATAATTTGTTTTCAGATATGAGGTCTTTTGGTCCTTCTGTGTTCTCCTGAATGCTAGGGTATCACTTAGGCACCAAGAGTCCCATGCCATTGGGACTCTTCATATATGGTGCATAAAATGTCCAAAAATATGAGACAAAAATCTGATAAATTTGTCCCACTTAGGACACAACCCAATTTAGGTTTCCCATAAATTGGTTAGACTATTTAGCAAACATTTAGACCAAATTCAATTAGGTTAGGAGATTAGGTCAACGTACACATGCTAGTGTGTAATCTAGCTAACCAATTAGGATCCCATGACTCTAATTAAATGTCAATTGACTTCCTAGGTCAATTCTTTAATGTGTGTGATCCTTTGGGTTCCACATCTAGCCAACAGTAGGTCTGGTTCCAGCCATTCGATCCAATCGAACCTGATTGACTTAATTAGGTCAAATTGAGCTGACCCAAGTTGCCAATTCGAACTAGCTTTCTAATTGACTCATGAATTCAATCCAATTGATTTATGATAACCCACAAGACATGATTAATATCTAGCAATGTGTGATGCCTACTCGAAAGATGAGAAATTTGATGAAAAGTACCAAAATATCCTTCAATGGAAAGTTACCATGCAATTCAATCTTTCGATCTCCCTCTATCCCGAATAAGTGATCGGTATGGATAATTGTCAAATCCTAGCACTTAATCATTTCAAATCTCTATTCAATAATGAAGACTCTGCTGATGACTGACTATAAACTATTTTCAATCTCATCCTGCTTTGATCAAAGGCTTCCTGAGTCATAAATCAAAGAGATTACTTGGGATAACATTTCCTCTTACTTGGAATTATTGATTCCATGTTGGTCCACTCACATTCTTCATACACCTTCCACCATATCTGAGAACACCCCGTACATGACTCAATGTCATGAACGAGTATGAATCAAAATATGGCTTAGTGTGCATAAGGAATAATGATGACCTCAGGTCTAACGATCACTTGCACAACTCCCACTATGAAAACTATCTCTTGACAAGTAGTAAGACTTCCATAAGATAGTCTCGGTGCGGATCAGTTCAGCCAACTCATATCCTAATGAGCATCCTTATCCTTGTATTAGTGTCTCTATACAAGTGGTTGTGAGACCAACCACCCTCTCAATCGAGCATACATAGGATAAGCTAGTCTTTCCGGACTTATTGATCCCTGAACTGATGGTCCATCGACTAGGAACATTTTTTAGATTAGGGTTTATTGGAACTTAGGTCTCACTGTTATGATTTCTACCATAACCCTAATTTCATTTGCCATAACTTATGGGATTCATCATAATCTTTAAATAAGACACATCAATATGATGAAATAAAATGCCTTCATTAATATAATAATGTCATACAAGAGTTAGAAGATTACAAAAATGCCCTTATAAAGATTGGCTTTTAGGGCACTTTTCTTTCATGAACTCACTTTCTTCCTTGGACTGCAAATCAAACAAACAAAGGAAGGAATATTCGTCAACCAAACAAAGTACATCAAAGAACTCTTGAAAAAGATTAGGATAGAATCTACAAAAGAAATTGGCAAACCTATAAGCCTAACCTGCAGACTTGACAAAGGTGAAAAAGGTAACAAGGTTGATCAAAAATTATATCGAGGTATGATAGGATCTCTACTTTATTTATCTGCAAGCAGACCTGATATACTATTTAGTGTCTATATATGTGCATGTTTTCAAGCTAATCCTAGGATATCTCAAAGGTACATCAAACTTAGGATTATGGTACTCTAAACCTCTTTATCTTTAAATTTAATAGGTTCTTCAGATGCTTATTACGGTGGTTGTAGAATTAATAGGAAGAGCACTGGTAGCACATGTCAATTTCTATGGTTGAACTTAATCTCATGGCACAGTAAAAAACAAAACTCCATGGCACTATCTATTGCTGGGATAGAGTATGTGGCTGCAGGAAGTTGTTGTGTTCAAGTGTTATGGATTAAGCAATAACTTGAATATTATGATATTATTCAATCTAAAATTTCAATCAAATGTGATAACACAAGTGCTATTTGGTGGGGACACCAGAATTAGACGCAGATTACTGGGTCCTATTTGGTTTACTTAGTCATGTGTTAAAGTTTTGAAAATTTTATAAGAAATTAAGATTGAGTCCTGTAATAAGTTGAGGTTAGTTGATTTATCTCAAACCTCAATCCTAGTCAGTATATTGAGTCATGTACTTCAGCTATGAGTCTAGTCTGAGTTCAATTTTATACAAGAGAAAAAGGATACCCTACTGTGGAGTTCCACCAGGCCTCATCAAGAAGTCAGAAGACCCCACTTCAGCCAATTGGACTTTGTATGCCAACCTAGGGTCCAAGATTCCTGCATGATGCCTAGAAGCCCTCCAGATATTTTCTAGATGCCCAGAATTCTTCCAGATGCCAGAGAATATTCCCAGAACAGGGCCTCACTTGATTCCAGAGATCCATCTACACCCCAGCCCAAAGAAAAATCAAGGCCCAGGTCCATAAGAACCAAGATGCCATTTTATTCCAGGAATATTCTATCTAGGGTGCCCCAGATATCAAGAGGACCAAGCCCATGCACCCAAGCCATTCAAGGTCGCCCAAGCCCATGAGAAGCTGGCCCCCTTGCTGCCCTTTGGAGCCCACACACCATTCAAAGCATAGGAATCCATGAGGTTGACTTGGTCCAAGGGTTGGATGAAGACTAGGTCAATTCATGAAGGGAGAAGGAGAAGACTAGTCAAAGTTCCTAACCTAGTTAGTATTTGTTTTCCTAATTGTTTTAAGACTTGTAATACTAACCTAGCTAGGAGATGGAGTCCAAGTGGAAGGAGGAAATTAAGTTTTTATTCTATTCCACTTATATATTACTAATTCTAGGTTTATTTTGTAGTCTTTTTCTCACTTAAATTGTTAAACCTATTCTAACTAGGAGAAGACTTGTAATACCTTAAGGATAGGTTATTCTTAACCTAAGTGTAACCCTAGTTAGAAGAAGGCATGGGAGCTTAATAAATATCCCATCCCTCTTCCTCTTGTAATAACTTTTATTCATGATATCAAAACCCCAGTGAAATTTATTTGAGTTTGCTCTTGTGTTGGAATTGTGTTCTTATGTTTTGTTGGTTACTTTGTGTGCCCTAGTCATCCTTGCAGCCCTAGCATCCTTCCACGCCCAAGCTTGCTATCATCCAAGCCTTCACATGCCCAAAAAAAGAGTGCCCTAGGTTACCCAAGAAAGGATCTTCATCAAGCTTCTAGCCGCTAGCCATTCAAACCCTGATTCGGATATCCTTCAAACCCTAATTTTCTTTACTTTTATTATTTGTTGTTTTGATTGACCTCTAACTCTTTCAGGATCCCCAAGGTGTTTCACCTCCATAGATGAGGCTTTCCTTGCTTCCAAGACCGCCTAGATCAGCCATCAGATTAAAGGGAACTGAAGCTTCATCATCCAGGCTCCAATCAGAGTACTATGTGATCTCTTCATCGAAAGTTCTTCAAATCTCTGACTAGTAACATCTTTCCCTTCTCTTGATATCTGATTTGTTAAAGGTAAGCTATCCTAAACTAGGAGTTTCTCAATTCCCAGGTCTTGACTTTCATTATTTTGCATGATTATGCCTGGACCATGGTGATTCTTTGCATTGCTACTCTTTCTGGTAGTTTTTACTTAATTTTGGGAATCTAGCCTACAAATTAAATTATAAAAAAATATAAAAAAATAGTTTACTATTTTCTCTACATGTTTAGCAATTTTAGTGTCATCTCGTATCAGTTTAGTATCAAAGCGGGTTTAGCATAGCATTCATCTGCATTAAGATCACAAATCCTAATTTCTGCATTCTGCAGCTGCATTAGGTGTCTATTTTTCATCTGATTTTGACCACCTAGGAATTTTATTTTTCTGTAAAAATTACATGAATTGTTCTATGTCTTGTCCTTTATTTTATCATACTTTTTAATTAATTTTATAGAAAACCTAATTTACTAAAATTTGGCATATTAGAAACTCTAACTAAAATCTTGAGATTTCTATATTAGTCTGAAAACCCTTGGATTTTCATCATCACATGATTTTTTTTTACATAAAATTTGGTAGATTTCATCAGCTCAATCCATCCTCTATTCTTAAATTTTTTGGATTTTTTTCTGCATTGGTAACTATGTCAAAACCTGCATCATCTAAAACATTAATTATCTGAATTCTTCTATTTCTGCACCTCGACTCAACCTAACCTAATCAACTTCCACACACCCCAATCCCAAGCCCAATTTGTTTGCTAACCTAATCAACCTAAACTTAACTTGCCACCTCATAAAACACACACAAAATATTTTTTTTTTGATTGTTTTAGATTATATCTGGACCATCGATTGCCATCATCTCTTTAACCTAATCTTAAGGGTAATTGCTATCTAACATAAGGGCAGGATTTCATCCCCTATCCTGGGCCCAAAACTACCATCATCATATTGATCTAAGCCTAATTAAAATTAATTAGACCTAATTTGCCCTAGTGGGCTAGGTGACACCAACAGGTTGGGTTCGAATTGTGTGGGCCAACTAGTGCATTTAATCCTATGGCTATTACTGAAATATGGTGTCTAAGGCTGTGAGGGTCCATAGTCAAACGACCTAAGTGGTTTTGTGGTTTTTAATTGGGTCCCTGCGAAAGTAGGGGGCCTTCCACACTCCCACCCTCTACCTGGCCAAAGGAAGGATTAGTTGCTGGGTTAAGTGTAAGTTGAGCTGACCCATTCAGTTTTGCTCTAGGTCTAGGAAACCCTAGATTATACTGACCTTTTCTTTTTTTGCATGCATGGCTGCACCATTCTACTTTGATTGATTGTTTGTTGCATGACCACTAGACTAAGAACCCAATACCAAAAGTCCAAACCTCAACCTAGTACAACCATGGAGTCCAACCTTGAAGCTGTCATAAGAGCCATGAATGAACAAATTGTTGCCTAATTAACCACCCAGATGAACCATATGAACCTCAAACAGGACCAAATCCAAAATCAGTTAGTCCAAATGAACCAAGCCAATACCCAATCTCAAACCCAACTTACCCAAATTAATAATAGGCTTGACCAAATGATCCAATCTAATAAATCCCAGGAACCCATAGTCCCTAGATATGAACCCAGTAGTAACCCACAATCCAGGTCAACCTGAACCCTATAGGATTAATATCCCTTGATTTGAACCTAGTATTAGTCAATTTTTCCTTAATCAACCCCCTCTTACCACCCCATTGGTTCACCAAGATGACCTTGAAGTGCAAATATATGAAGCTAATGAGAGCCTAGTAAACAAGTATGAGGAAGAAGAGTTCCCCATAGAAGACTTAGAGTTAGTTGAATCAATAGATACCCAGGTAGAAGCCACCCTAGAATCAGTTGACCCTGACCATACCCACATAGTAGTCGACCTGGAGTTATATGGCCCAGATCATACCCAAGCAATAATGGAAGAGCAGTTAGAGGAAGGGAACCCAGATCCTATAACTAGAGCACCACTTGAGGAAGCTTTGAAGAAGACCCAATTATAGAGCCTAGTCTTGAATTTCATGAGCTAAGAGCTTATTAAGGACTTGATCTCTTTAAATCAATACCCTCGGGATAAAGTTACTCCATTGACTCCAATTGATCTTTTTCCTGAAATTAATGACCCATTCTTCCATAATGCAGACCCTGTAGGACAACCTCAAACCCATAAGATCAATCTCATTAGTCTAGGACTCATCCCTGAAATCCCTTCTATTATTCTACTCTTTCTGATTAACCCTGAGCCATCTTCTTATTTCTCATCCTACCTGACTAACCCCGAACCTACATCTTATTTTCTACCCTTTCCTGAAACTTCTTCTGTTTCTTTCACTATTAGGTTGCATTTTATAGGAGTTTGCATGTTGCATTCATTCATTAAGCATGTCATGTTTGCATTTTACTTTTGGAAAATTCTATGGTACCTAATAGGAGTCCATAGTAAATTTTCATGTGCATGCCAAGCTAGGGTCAAACCTAGAGGATCTATTATTGGGAATTGTATCCTAAAGCCAATCGATCTAGGCTGCAGACAACCATACTATCTTATATTTTGTATATGAATTCTTTAATAAATAAAAGTTATTTTTTAGCTCTTCATCATATTTGCATTTTCCTGAAATGAACTCTTGTATGATCCTTAGAACTATATTGTTTGATATAGAGAGGATATATCAAGTAGTTCTTTAACTGGTTCACTACCAAAGGATACATTGTTATAGGACAATGATGTATCAAGTATAGGTTGTTGTATGTCACATTTGTTGGTTGTCCTCTTAACCAAGGAGTGTAGGGACACTGGTGTGACATGCAAGTGAAATGTGACATTTCACTGAACGTGACCATCTGTGGAGCCCCCTTCTGCCAAAGGGTTGTTCGCGTAGGGATATGGGTATATGTGTCCCTTAGACCTGAGATCACCATGGCAGCTTGCAAGCAACTCACTATACTTTGGTGCCGGACTACCTGGATTTCTAATCCAGTGATGGAAGGTTTCTGGGTATACGTCAAGTACTTGAGGAGCGGTGGTGGATCAAGATGGAATTGACCTCTCCAAGTAGTTTGGAGTGAATGACTCGCTATGTCTCAATTCAGTAAAACCTTGGCCAAGATAGTTCTTGTGAGGAGTCACAGAACTTGTGAGATTGAGACATGATCTGGATAAACCAAATTAGGGTTAGCAGTCTAAGCCTAGGTCATCCTGAGCATTATGAGGTCAAAGGAATGAATTATGCGGCAACCATGTACTAGAGGTTCTTGTGAGGTGCTCTACATCTTCGACCTATCCGGACGTCAGGTATCATTGCTAGATGAGGACTTTGACTGGTACTATAAATGTTCTAGTACTTCCAGCTTAGTGTTCGAACCTATGTGTCACACACCATAGTGGATTTCTATATGATCCTTTGGCTAATCGATGATTAAGAATCGTTTGATATCGCCGGAGGTCAATTTGATAGACCAAGTTCCAAGTGTCGATACTTAGAATTTTACAGGTGTTGACACTTGATGAAGTATCGACACTTAGCAATTTTCATGTGTCGACACTTCCTGTGTGATGAATAGAATTCTGGGAGGATTTCGTGGGTGGATTTTGGGCAAGTTTTGACTTGGTTTGAATTTCGAATTCAAACCAGTTTTGGCTCCAAGGCTTTATGGTATAAAAGTCATACTTACCTTAATGGGTTAGACCCATTTGGTATAGCCTTGACACTCTCCCCCATTCTCTTCCCTCATCTCTCGTCCTTCCTCTTTCTCCTTCTCTTGGCTGCACCTATAAATGAGGGTCATTGTATAGGCTGCAGAGGTTACAAGTTACAACACTACTAGAAAGAAGATAGAGAAGGGTTGTGAGAGTTATAGGGATTGGGTGTGAGCTACCTAGCAGTCAAGCTAGGTCTTGGAAAGAGAGGTTTTGGGAAGGGGTTCCTGCTCTCCTCCTAGTCTTCTTGGAAGAAGAAGATCGTCCAAGGATCCCGAAGAGCTAGCACTCTGAGGGAGTTGATCATAGTTGAGCCCAGGTGTGGATATCCTGTAGAGGCCAGCCAGACACGTGTGTGGCTCGAGCACCCTCCTCCTTACAGCACTTCCACTACTTCTGTCTTGGTAAATATTTGCTATTTCTCTTGCTTTGATGTTATATGCATGCAAGGTCATTATGCTAGATCCTGTTGCGTGCAGATGGTAGATCGTTTAGATTTATCTACCGAGCCTTTCGCTATGCATGATTTAAAATTATTTTAAAATGCATATCTATCTGTCCTGTTTTCTTTTTTATTGTATGCTAGGTGTAGGTGTTTTTCACCTTCAATGGTATCAGAGCCAGGTTCCTTTTTGTAGTATAATGATGCTAGCATGCTAATAACATCACCTTTCTTTCTTAAGTACTTAGATTGAGTGCTTCACCATGGCCATCCAGTCATAGGAGAGAAGTAGGGCTACAAGACCCTCTCTTTCCATTTAATGGGATCTCTTATGACATGTAGGGGTGCCACTGTGATTGACTCTTGAAAAGAAAAATAAGAAAAAAAAAAATTGTAGGTTAAAAATGTTTTAATCTTATGATATGATTATAAAACAACTTTATATAAGATCTAAAATGATTGTTTTGATCTGTTTTGATTGAAAGTTTTATGAAACTTTGGATTTGAAATCACTGTTTTTCATTGTCTCAGGCTGTGAGTTGACACTTGGCCTTTGAAGTGTCGACTAATGGAAAAATTTCCTGAGATCTGATTTTTGTTTTTATTCTAAGATAGGTTGAAGTGTTGACACTTGCCCCTGAAGTATCTATCGACACTTGACCTTCGAAGTGTCGACACATGAGCATGTCCAGAAAATAGATCTTTCTATTTTCTTTTCCCTATCTCAGGCCTTGAGTCGACACTTGCTCCTGAAGTGTCGACACTTCAGATGAAAATTCTGAAATACAGTGAATTCAAATTTTGATTTGTTATAAAATTGTATTACATGATAAATTAAAATTGTTTTAATTTATTTGAGGCTGTTGAACTTTATTAAGAATAAGAATGACTAAGAACTCTAGGAATATGATTCAAAAGATTTTAAGTCATTTCAATAAGCCTTAAGGCTTATGGATTAGGTTCTATTAGGTCCTTAATTGGGTTAGACCTAAGTTTAGATGCATTAGACTAATTAGAGAACTAATCTAATCAAATGTTGAGTTAGGATTTCTTCTCTAGATCTATCTAATAGTTAAATTGATTAGTCCATAATCTAAATGGACCTAATTTGTGGCTCAGTGGAAAGCCCGAGCTTTAGGCTAGTCTAATCGAGTTTGATGAATCGATTGGTGTCGAGGTAAGTTTCGCATTGTGATCTTGGTTCTCTAGGGCTACCTCTTACCTGGCCAACTCTGTTGGTGTTAAAGGCAAGATAGTTAATGGCAGAATCCAATCCATGATCTCACTTACCTGGCCAATGTGGTCGATCAGGATTGATTGGATAGCTCATTGACTCGTGTTAACCCTTGTCACCCAAGGTTAATCAGTCTTGACTGATTTTAGGTGCCCATGGATCATTAGTTATGTATAACCGTCCTAGATTGCTGATTTGGTCGGTTGGAGGTTGATCCATGTCTTCTCATCTCTTCATTTGTCACATTATTTAAAAAACCTCTAAATTATTAGGTCCTTAAAAGGACAAAGTTATAGGAATAACCAAGTCCTAGCCTCCCATTAAGTGGAAAGTAATGTGTCCAATAGTCGGGTGTTCATCGCAGATCCAAAGATTGGGTGTTCATCGAGCTATTGGAATTGCTGTTCCTAATATGATGGCTCAGTATGACTCTCTTAACGGTGGTCAGGTGGGCTGGCCAAAGTCAGGCTTGACCATTCGTTAGTTAGAAGCATTGAATTTTGTCATGTTAATGGTTGGACCTAATCGTGACCTTCAATAGGAGGCCCAAAGGCTGATTAAAGTGCTCCTTGGGGCAAAACCCAAATACTAGAGGTTACTTGGAGAAGTAATCGACTAAAGAACCTACCTTTAGACATGGCATGGGTGGGCCGGCCAAAGTCAGGCTCATGTGTTGTCTATTAGATTATAGTACCCACAAGGAAATTAAAGTAATTCCTTGGATTGGAGGTAGAGGCTACCAATCTGAGCAAAATAGTGGGAGGGACCTTTAGACTAAAGTCCATGTCTTTAGGTTAATAATTCATATACACTAATTAGTTTTGGTTTTCCTTTCAGATGTCTTCCAACTTGTCACTCTATTCTCTTCTCGACAACGAGAAGCTCAATGGACCCAACTTCGATAGCTGGTATCGAAGGCTCAGGATTGTCCTGGAGCACGAACAAATCTTGTATATGATATCGGACCAGCACCTAAGATCCCTGCTGCCACTGCTTGGGGTTCTATCAGAGACACTTATCAGAAGTGGCTCTATGACAGGACCACTTTCTGATGCATTATGTTAGTGATGATGAACGACGAGTTCAGTTACAAATTTAAGGAAGCCCAGCCAGAAGAAATCTTTCAAAGGTTAAAGGAGTCTTTCGGGATACCAGACGATGTTGATAGGTACAGGGTCTCCTATGCCATCTACAACATGTGGATGCATGATAGGGCCTCGGTCACTGATCATGTATTGTACATGATCGAGATGATTGAGCGTCTGGGCAAGCTTGGATGTCCCTTGCATGAATAGCTTGGGAAAGATGTGATTTTGAATTCTCTCCCCTCCTCCTATCTACACTTTCTCGATCATTACAAAATGAATAAGCCTGTAATCAACTACCATGATCTGTTGGGATTGCTACAGACTTATGAGAACGACCACCAGTTGAACAAAGGGGTGGTGAATCTTGTGGGAGGTCTTCGGGAGGGTGTCGTCCCTTTAAGAAAGGGAAGAAGAAAAATAAAGGGAAAAAGGTGTTAAGTGCTTCTGGGCCTAGTCAGGTCAAGAAAGTGAAGGCTAATCAGAGTCATGCAGAGTGCTTCTTCTGCAAGAAGCAAGGTCATTGGAAGAGGAGCTGTCCTCTTTATATTGCATCCCTTGATCCAAACAGGTCCAAGAAGAGAAAGCTGCAGGATGGTCCTGGACAAGGTATTTATATGATAACACCTTGTAGTTTCTCTGTTTGTGATACTGCTAACTGGGTATTGGATATTCGAAGTCCATTCACATTTGCAATTCTTTGTAGGGACTTCAAGTTAGTAAAAGATTCGAGGATGGCGAGAGGTTCTTGAATGTGGGAAATGGAAGCCGAGTTCCAGTTCTGGTGTTGGGAGTCCTTAAACTTATTTTCGCGTCCCGTACTGTCTTTTGAATGAATGTCATTTTTGTCTATCTTTCATTTTGAATGTCATTTCTGTATGCCAATTGGCTATGTATGGTTATGAACTATCAATAAAGAATGACATTTGCAAAATCATTTGGAATGGTTCTGTAATTTTGACTGGACAAATGCGTGATGGCATCTATGTACTATCACGACATGTTAGTATAATGTACACATCTAGCAAATGCCCTAGGATAGATAATGTCAGCGAGGTATACCTATGGCATTGTAGGCTAGGTCATATTAATAGGAACATGATACAGAAGTTGAAAACCAAGGGTCTTCTCGATTTTAGTGAAGATAGTTCACTTCTAACTTATGAGTCCTGTCTTCTTAGAAAAATGACTAAGTCACCTTTTACTAGAAAAGGTGAACGAGCAAAAGAAATTATGAGTCTGGTACATACTGATGTATACGGACCCATGAATGTTAGTGCCAAGGATGGGTACATTTATTTCATTATATTTACAGACGACCTTTCAAGGTACGGTTATGTCTTCTTGATGAGACAAATCTGAGTCGTTTGAAATGTTCAAACGATATCATAGTGAAGTAGAAAAACGAACTAGAAAGTGTATCAAAACCCTTCGATCCGATCAAGATGGTGAATACCTTTCCGACGAGTTTCTGACATATCTCGAGGAGAATGGGATTCTCTCTCAATGGACATCTCCAGGGACACCTCAATTAAATGGAGTGCTTGAGAGGAGGAATCGAACACTGTTAGACATGGTTCGATCCATGATGGGCTTTGTTTCTCTGCCGGTATCCTTTTGGGGATACGCTGTAGATTCAGCCTGTTACCTTCGAATAGGTCTCCAAGTAAGTCCTTTAGCAAAACACCATATGAGATATGGACTGGATGTAAGCCGACACTTTCACACCTTCGGGTCTGGGGGTGCCCGGCTTATGTAAAACATTTGGAAACAGACAAACTTGGACCTAGGTCTGATCGATGCCTATTTGTTGGGTATCCAAAAGAGTCTAAGGGATATTACTTCTACTTAGCTGAGGAACAAAAATTGTTCATCAGTCTTAGGGCTATCTTTTTGGAAAAGGAGTTCCATGGTGAAGGAACTGTAGCCGCTAAGATTGAACTTAGTGAAGTTCAACAAGTAGAAGGACTGACACATTTAAGAGACAACATAGAACCGGTTGTATTAGATCACACCCAAAGCTCACACAGGAACCATTATGGAATCCGATAGAGTACCGAGTTGACCGGACAGATACTACAATTTCTTGGTCCGAGATGGTGATCCCATTGAACTCGATGAGAACAATGAGGATCCGATCACCTATATGGATGCATTGCAAAGGTTCGACTCTGAATCATGGCTAAGAGCTATGAAATCTGAAATGGAGTCCATGGAGATCAACAATATATGGACATTGGTTGATCTACCTGAAGGGATAAAATCCATTGGGTGCAAATAGATTTTCAAATGGAAAAGGGGTGCAGATGGAAAGGTGGAGACCTATAAAGCCCATCTAGTTGCCAAGGGATATCGTCAACGTTATGGTATTGACTATAACGAGACATTTTCTCCTGTGGCAATGCTCAAATCCATTCGAATTATGCTTGCTTTAGTAGCATACTTTGACTATGAAATCTGGCAAATGGATGTCTGAACATCTTTCTTGAATGGTGAGCTAGAAGAGGAGGTGTATATGATACAACCTGAAGGGTTCACATCCACAGATGAGTCAAAAGTGTGTAGGCTTCAAAAGTCCATCTATGGACTGAAGCAAGTATCAAGGAGTTGGAACATGCAAGTTGATAAGTGCATCAAGTCATATAGGAATGGAGAAGAAACTTGCATTTACAAATGGGCTAATGGTTTTGTGATTATATTCCTTATGCTGTATGTGGATACATTTTCTTAATCGGGAATGACATCGCAGCACTACAAGAAATAAAGGTATGGTTATCATCTCAGTTCTCTTTGAAGGACTTGGGTGAAGCCTCTTATATACTAGGTATGAAGATCTATAGAGATGATCTAAGAGGCTTCTGGGACTGTCCCAGTCTACATACATCGACATCGTGCTGAAACAGTTCAGCATGAAAAATTCCAAGAAGGGCTATCTCTCGATAGGCATTGAAATTGATCTCTCCAAAAAGAATTATGCGACAACTCCTATGGAGAGAGAGCGCATGAGTAGAATCCTTTATACTTCGACAGTGGGTTCTATCATGTACGCCATGACATGTACTAGACCAGACATGGCATACTCACTAGGTGTAGTGAGTAGATACCAGTCTAACCCAGGTGAAGCTCATTAGAAAGTGGTAAAGACCATCCTTAAGTATTTACGAAATACTAAGGACCAATGGATAATTTATGGAGAATCTGACTTGGAACTTGTGGGGTATACTGACTCCAGTTTCCAGTCAGATAAGGATGATAGCAAGAGTGTGTCAGGATTTATCTTTACCTTAAATGGAGGAGCTGTCTGCTAGAAAAGTTCCAAGCAACCTATTATGGTGGACTCAATTTATGAAGCAGAGTACATTGCAGCATCTGATGTAGTGAAGGAAGCTATGTGGTTGCGGAAGTTTCTTGGCGAGCTGGGAGTGGCACCTTTCCTGGATGGTCCTGTTCTGGTGTATTATGACTACACTAGAGCCTTGCTCAAGCCAAAGAGCCAAAGTCTTATCACCGCACAAAGCATATTCTGCTACGCTATCATATTGTATGAGAGATCATGGAACGAGGTGACATTGACCTTCTAAAGTTCGATGGAAACAAAAACCTGGCTGACCCCTTCACTAAAGCCATCATAGTTCAAGAGTTCGACTGTTGTAAACAAAAAATGGGAATGAGATTCTGTACTGATTGGCTTTAGTCCAAGTGGGAGTGTTTGAAAATTGTGTCCCAAGCCAATCATCTAGGCTGTAGACGGTTGTGCTATCTTGTATTTTGTATATGAATTCTTAATAAATAAAATTTATTTTTTGGCTTTTCATCATATTTGCATTTTCCTGAAATGAACTCTTGTATGATGGAGTCCTTAGAACTACATTGTTTGATATAGAGAGGATATATCAAGTAGTTCTTAAACTAGTTTACAACCAAAGGATACATTATTAAAGGACGATGATGTATTAAGTGTAGGTTGTTGTATGTCACATTTGTTGGTTGTCCTCCTAACCAAGGAGTGTAAAGATACTGGTATGACATGCAATTGAAATGTGTAACATTTCACTGAACATGGTCATCTGCGGAGCTCCCTTCTGCCAAAGGGTTGCTCGCATAGGGATATAGGTATATGTGTCCCTCAGACCTGAGATCACCTTGGCAGCTTGCAAGAACTCACTATACTTTGGTGCCGGACTATATGGATTTATAATCCAGTGACAAAATGTTTCTGGGTATAGTCAAGTACTTGAGGAGCGGTGGTGGATCAAGATGGAATTGACCTCTCCAAATAGTTGGAGTGAATGACTCACTTGTATCAATTCAGCAAAACCTTGGCTAGGGTAGTTCTTTTGAGGAGTCACAGAACTTGTGAGGTTGAGACATGATCTGGATAAACTAAATTAGGGTTGGTAGTCTAACCCTAGGTCATCTTGAGCATCGTGAGGTCAAATGGATGAATTATGCGGCAACCATATACTAAAGGTTCTTATGAGGTGCTCTGCATCTTCGACCTATCCGGACGTCGGGTATCATTGCTAGATGAGGACTTTGACAGGTACTGGAAATGTTCCAGTGCTACCAGCTTAGTGTTCGAACCAATGGGATCACACACCATAGTAGATTTCTATCTGATCCTTTGGCTAATCGATGATTGAGAATCGTTTGACATCGCCGGAGGTCAATTTGATTGACCAGGTTCCAGTGTCGACACTTGGAATTTTGCAGGTGTCGACACTTGATAAAATGTTGACACTTGGCAATTTTCGTGTGTCGACACTTCCTGTGATGAACAGAATTCTGGGATGATTTCATGGGAGGATTTTGGATAAGTTTTGACCTGGTTTGAATTTCGAATTCAAACCTGTTTTGGCTCCAAGGCTTTATGGTATGAAAGTCATACTTACCTTAATGAATTAGACCCATTTGGTATAGCCTTGATTTTCTCCCCCATTCTCTCCCCTCATCTCTCATCCTTCCTCTTTCTCCTTCTCTTGGCTGCACCTATAAATGCAGGTCATTGTATAGGCTGCAGATGTTACAAGTTACAATACTACTAGTGAGAAGATAAAGAAGGGTTGTGAGAGTTCTAGAGATTGGGTATGAGCAACCTAGCAGTCAAGCTAGGTCTTGGAAAGAGAGGTTTTGGAAAGGGGTTTCTACTCTCCTCCTAGTCTTCCTGGAAGAAGAAGATCGACCAAGGATCCTGAAGAGCTAGCACTCCGAGGGAGTTGATCAGAGTCGAGCCCAGGGGTGGATATCTTGTAGAGGCCAGACACGTGTGTGGCTCGAGCACCCTCCTTCTTCTTACAGCACTTCCACTGCTTCTCTCTTGGTATAAAGGTATGGTACTTTTATATTTGCTATTTCTCTTGCTTTGATGTTATATGCATGCTAAGTCATTATGCTAGATCTTGTTGCTAGCAGATCGATAGATCATTTAGATCTATCTACCGAGCCTTCTACTATGCACGATTTAAAATTTTTTTAAAATGCATATCTTTCTGTCATGTTTTCTTGCATGTTATATGCTAGGTGTAGGTGTTTTTCACCTTCATATATAGTGTGTTAGGATTTTGACCCAACTAGTCTAAAAATTTTCTTTGATATGAATATCTAGTCGAGTCTATTAGGTGTTAGTTTTTAGTCTAATAAAATTCACAGTCCTAACCCATTTGTCTACACCTACACTAGCCTCTGCATAGTATGTGCATCTAAAAATTAGTCAAAAGGCTAACCCTAAGTAATGAATTAAATAAAAACTTGGCTAATTCCCAAAAGAGAGATAAAGAATTTTTTGTAGAGGATTTTGTGATTGTAAAAGAATTTTCTACTCATGAAGCTGGCCCATTCAAAATAATGAATAGTGGTGGACCCAATGCCTATATGCTTGAGATATCACCTGATTTAGGTATTAGCTCTACCTTCATCATCTTTATCTTATAGAGTCTAGGGAGCCAGCAGTGATACCTAGCGAGTTCCTTGAGCCACTCCCTTTCTTTGTGAGTGTACCCACCCCAGAGTGACCACACACAATTTGGCCTTTTGGTGAGGAAAAGATTGAGATAGCTCTGGATGATCAAGCTATCGGTACCTGGGATAGAGACTGTTAGCGGTACTTGGTCTGGTGGCAAGGTCGGCCAAAATTTGAGGACTTGTGGAATGTTGGTGCGGATCTGCAGTACCTTAACCTAGACCTCCTTGAGCCAAATTGACCCTTACTCAACGGGGTCGAGTTCCTCCCACCTTGAGAGAACTGGTGGGGACACCAGGATCAGACATATATAACTAGGACCTATCTGGTTTACTTAGTCATGTATTAAAGTTTTGAAAATTTTGTAATTAATTAAGATTGAGTCTTGTAATAAGTTGAGGTTAGTTGATTTGTCTCAACCCTCAACCCTAGTTTATATATCGAGTCCTGTACTTCAGGTATGAGTTTAGTATGAGTTCAATTTTGTACAAAAGAAGAGGATACCCTACTGTTGGGTTCCACCAGGCCTCATCCAGGAGCTAGAAGACCCCACTTTAGCTAATGGAACTTTGTATGCCAGCCTAGGGTCCAAGATTCCTGCATGATGCCCAGAAGCCCTCCAGATATTTTCTGGATGCCCAGATTCCCTCCAGATGCCAGAGAATATTCCCAGAATATGGCCTCACTTGATTCCAGAGATCCATCTACACCCCAGACTAAAGAAGATTCAAGGCCCAGGTCCATAAGAACCAAGATGCCATTCTATTCCAGGAATATTCCATTCAGGGCACCCCATATATCAGGAGGCCCAAGCCCATGCGCCCAAGCCATTCAAGGCTGCCCAAGCCCATGAAGAGTTGACCCCCTTGCTACGGAGCCCACATGCCATTCAAAGCATAGGTGTCCATGAGGTTGACTTGGTCCAAGGGTTGGATGAAGACTAGGTCAAATCATGAATGGAGGAGAAGACTAGTAAAAGTTTCTAACCTAGTTGGGATTTATTTTCCTAATTGTTTTAAGAGTTATAATTCTAACTTAGCTAGAAGATAGAGTCCAAGTAGAAGGAGGAAATTAAGTTATTATTCTATTCCACTTGTATATTCCTAGTTCTAGTTTTATTTTGTAGTCTTTATCCTACTTAAATTGTGTAAACATATTCTAACTAAGAGAAGACTTGTAATACCTTAAGGAGAGGTTATTCTTAACCTAAGTGTAACCCTAGTTAGGAGAGGGCATGGGAGCTCTATAAATACCCCACCCCTCTTTCTCTTGTAATAACTTTTATTCATGATATCAAAATCCTGGTGAATTTTATTTGAGTTTGCTCTTGTGTTGGAATTGGGTTCTTGTGTTTTGTTGATTAATTTGTGTGCCCTAACCATCCTTGCTGCCCTAGCATCCTTCCATGCCCAAGCTTTCTGCCTTCCAAGCCTTCACATGCCCAAAGGAAGAGTGCCCTAGGCTGCCCAAGCAAGGATCTTCATCAAGCTTCTAGCCGCCAGCCATTCAAACCCTGATTCGGATTTCCTTCAAGCCCTAGTTTCCTTTACTTTTATTTTTTACTCTTTTGATTGACCTCTGATACTTGCAGGATCCCTGAGATGTTTCACCTTTCTAGAGGAGGCTTTCCTTGCCTCCAGGACTGCCTAGATCAGCCATCAGATTCAAGGAAACTGAAGCTTCATCATCCAGGCTCCAATCAGAGTGCTGTGTGATCTCTTCATCGGAAGTTCTTCAAATCTCTGACTGGTAACATCCTCCCCTTCTCTTGATATCTGATTTGTTGAAGGTAAGCTATCCTAAACTGGGAGTTTCTATTTTCTTAGATCCTGACTTTCATTATCTTGCATGAGTATGCCTACGATCATGGTGATTCTTTGCATTGCTACTCTTTATGCTAGTTCTTAATTTTGAAAATCTAGCCTGCAAATTAAATTATAAAAAAGTATAAAAAATTAGTTTACTATTTTTCCTGCATGTTTAGCAATCTTAAAGTCATACCACATCACTATCAACTTAATAAAGAATCCTATTCAGCATTCAAGAACAAAGCATATTGAAATTAGACATCATTTCATTAGGGATCATGTTCAAAATGGTGATATTGAACTTGAATTTATTTATACTGAAAAACAACTGGCTAACATCTTTATTAAACCCCTTAGTGAGGATAGATTTCAAATGATCAGAGAAAAATTAGGTCTTTGTGATCCTTTTTTGAATTTTTACCTAATTTCTTCAAGAATTAAGGAAAATTCATCTAGAGGACCTCCATCACTTATTTAAGTTAGATACATACTTTTCTTATTATTTTTTTAGGAAAATAAATCTTTTCCCTAAATTTTTGAACCATTTTCTTTGATTCTGCTCGAGCCAACTTGGCAGAAAAAGCACTCTAGGAGAGCCAACTCGAATAGCGAAATTACTTAAGGACTGTAGAGCCCTAAAATTTCTTTTTTCCTTATTGTTCCCTATTGAACTCTAGCCTAAGAGAGACATTTCCTTTTTAGCCTTAAGGGCCACTCCAATCAACTACATTCCCTTAGATTCTTGATATATGGCTCCTAAAAAGGCAGTGGCAAAAAGAAGGAAATGGATGGCTCCAAGCTCTGTTCAAGTGAAAAGAATATCAAAGAGAAGACAAGATGAGCCGACTCCTCAAGAACCACAAGCTCCACCTCCTCAGTGACAGATCATTCAAATGGGCAGTAGACCTATGATATCAGGAAGAAAAGTGGATTTTGGATTTCTTGAACAATTCCATATTGGTGATTGGTTAGCAGCATAGGGGTGGGAGTTCTTTTGTTCTTTAGATGTTCCTACTAATCCTACTCTTGTTAGGACCTTTTTTGAGCACCTATCACTTGGCACACATCAGATTCTTTCAACTGTGAAGGGCATTACCATTTCAGTGGATGAAGCAATACTGAGTAGAGTTCTACAAATGCCTAGGACTGGAAAGTGTTATCTGAACATCAAAGACAAGCAAGGTACTTTAAAAGTTGTTCTGGAAAGAAGAAATGTGGAAGGCATCTCCAATGTTCAAGCCAATCGACTATCACTTGAGATGCGCCTGCTACACAACATCATCAGTAGAGTTTTCTTGCCTAGGACAGGGCATTTTGATTGGGTGAGTGAGCGAGATCGCATGTTTATGAGATACATGATTGAGGGGGAGGCCCTCAATCTATCGTTTATCATGATGACACATATTAGAGATGCTGCTCGCAAGGCCAGAGCTTGTTTACCTTATGGGATGGCCTTCACCCTACTATTTTAGGACTTTGGTATTGATCTTTCTGGAGAGGATAGTAGACCCCTTCTACATATTGATAGATATTCTGAGAAATCACTTCGTAGAATGGGCTATCTAAAGTTGAAGATGAATGGGTGAAGAAAGTGTCAGGACAAAGAGCAGTTCATTCATATGATGATGAGGATGACATCCCTGAGGATGCTAAGACTACTGAGCAAACTGGAGATGATGAGGATGAGCATGATGATGAGGCTGACCCTCAGAGCCAGCACCTACGACACCACCTCCATCAGTACCTTCAGAGCCCAGCATTGGTGGACAATAGCATGACTCTGAGCAGATAAGGACACTTTGAGATGATGTTTCTACTCTCAAATCAGATCTTCAGATAGTTCGAGTAGAGATTCACTCTAGGATTGATCAACTATGGATAGAGGTTAGAGATGGTTTCAACAGGATCCTAGCAGCTCTACATCTAAGTACCTTAGCTGGACCTTCTGTATCACCTCCTCCTCCACCAGATGATGGATAAGATTTTTACACTACTGATTAGCATGCTAATGTGCACTCTACAGATCCCCATGATATTGGACACACCAGCACTAGAGGCAAAGTAGCAAAAGCAGTGAATTCCTAATACTCTTGCCACATATATTCTCTCAGGGATCAGTACTCTAGCATTGTCTGATGCATTCACTGACCAGAGAACTCCACTGCTTTCAGCTTCTGAGTCAGAGCTTACTCCTCCACCAACACCTATTGAAGCCGAACCTAGACCTAGATAGTATCATAGATCTAGAGCTCCTACTAGAGCTAGACCTAGAGCTAGCCCATCTCTTAGGACCAAAAACATGACCCACCAGACTCCTAGACCATCTGCATCTAGGGTTATGGCTATTGTTGTACTAGATCTTCCATCTGATGAGGACTTGCCTCGTAGATGTTTTGCTTATATTGTGCTTCATGTATGTTATGTTGTAATCATGTGTTGAACTAAAATTTATCTATTTATGATAGTTATGTTTACTTTACTCTCTAAATTTGTGATAATATATAATTTTATAGTAAAGGGGAGTATTTTACACCTTTGTTGATGACGAAAAGGGAGAGTAATGTGTGATGCATGGAAAATATGTGATGCATGGAAAATAACATGAGCAATGTGTGTGCAAAATGCTTGAGCAAGGGGAAGTACATTTCATTAAAAAACTCAAAAATTACAATGAGCCTTCGAGTATTTCTAAAAATTAGCTAGAATGTATTGATAGCCTTAACATTTCACCCAACAGAGCTTTGACATGTTAGTTAACTTGTAAAATGAACTCCTATGTCTTCTTACAATAGACCAAACATCAGATTGAATATAAATCACAACTTGAATTGCTTGGTATGACATACTGTATAGCCTATTCTAGACTCATTTACTCTGATACAGTTGCAAATGTAAAGGTACTTATTCTTTCCATGCCCAGTATTTTGTCATCATCAAAAAGGGAGAGATTGTTGACCCTTGGAATGATTTTGATGATTACAAAATATTGGAGCATGTATTTAATACTAATACTTTTTAAGTATTTAAGAAGTTTTTGTAGGGCATTTCTAATGAACAATCATCAACCCTACATTTTTCAAGACCATTGAAATGAATCCAAGTATTCAAGAAAAATTTCATGTATTTTTCAATCAATTGAGAATCCTAAGTAAATTCAATTATATATTCATAAAAAAGGACACAATCAATGTAATTTTAAGTATAAATATTTTAAAATAGGTTTAGAATTTGTTTGGAAGAAGTTTTAAGCTATTTGGAAGCCTTTGGAGAAGTTTTAATTTGAGCCAACTCTAATGAATAGAGCTGATACATTTCTTGGCACGTCACAATAATTTTTTGATACAAGACATCCGAGCCAACTCCAAGAAGATCGGAGTCGACTCTCATAGGCTGCAGAATTACTTTACTAATAATCCGAGCAGACTCATATTCTGCGAGTCGCTCACCTCCTAGTAATTTCAGTTGTAATAGCTAGTTCCAGAATTCAAATTTTTTAAATCACAAGACTCCCAACAGCTAGTTTTTGATTGCCAAGAGATCCCAATGGTCATATTCATCTGAGAATACTTCAAGAAGCTATAAATGAAGGATTTAAGACATGAAAAAGAACTTTAATGAGGGTATTGATCATTCTAAGAGCTTTCAAGTAGAAACTCAAGTTCTCTAACAACTTCCAACTAACTTCTTGAGTTAATCTTTGAAGAATTAAGAAAGGCTTGAAGAGATTAAAAAGCATTCAAGAAGGCCTCATTAAGAGCATCAATTGCAACCATTCAGCACATTGGGTTTGTTTATGTGTTGCTTTCTTTTGCTATTATGTTTTAAGTTGTTACAAGTACAGCAGGTGGCTGTAGCTTGTGAGTTGCTTTTAAATTGTTGGTTAGCCTTGAAAACCAAGTTCGGTTGTTAGTAAGCCCGGAAAAACTAACTTTATATTTGGGTTTTGGATTGTGAGCTCATAGGAAAACAATCCGACTATATTCGGGATGAATATAGTGGAAATCCCAAGAATGCACCTTGGATAGTGGACATAGGAGCTGGGTTTCTCCGAACCACTCTAATTTTGTGGTGTTTGTGTTTGCTCTTGCTTTTGCATTCTTATTTACTTCTGCATGTAATACTCTATCTACTTCACTCACCACACAAGGTTTCAAAAGGCACATACTCGCTAAAATTTTTTAAAAACCCAATTCAGCTCCCCCTCTTGGGTTGGCAACTGGGCAACATTACGGATCATATTTGCATCAGAATACCGATGCCTTTATATATTGAGTGAGGAAGTGCCTAATAAACCTTTTCCTTAGCCTTTTATTTAACTTTTTAATGATCAGATAGAACTTAGCAGAAGGGGTCCCTTGGATGAAAGATTTTATCTTGATATGCCACATCATGCCATATCACTATGCCAAGAGACATATATGTATCTCTTCAATTTTCCATTGATTTTTCCACTTGCCATGTGGTAAGTAACCAGTTAAAATTTGGCTAAGGGACATGGGATTCCAAAGGTTGTATCAAAGAACTAGAAGCCTTCAAATAGAAGGACTTCTAGATTTGTGATTGTGCACCAAACATGAAGGGACGCATCCCTTCATTTTGTGCACCACATCACTCCATGCCATAACCAACCTTTTGACAATTAAGCCCAATTCAAATGGGCATGGGAATAAGGAAGAGAGGCCTAAGACTTATCTAGAATAGGTGATTAAGTGGTAGAAAAACTCTTGGTCCTTCTGCACCCCTTAATCTTGGCGCACGCCAATATGGCACCAAGAGTCCAATCCCCTTTGGACTCTTCCATAATCCAAGGAGAATGTTCAATAAATTTTAGATAAATATAGATAAATACTGCCCTAATTAGGACTCAACCCAATCTAAGTTCCACTTAAATTGGTTAGCCCAAATAGCAAGCAAACTGATCCAATCTAATTGGGTTAGGAGTTAGGTTAGCATGCATATGCTAGTATGCAAATTAGCAAGCCTATTAAGATCCAATGACCCTAACCAAAATATAATTGAATTTCTTGGCCAATTTTATAGTGTGTGTGACCCTTTGGGCTCCACATCTAGCCAGTAATAGGTCCAGGTCCAAGCTATTTCGATTTGATCAAAATTGATTGACCTTATTAGCTCAAATTTAGCTGACCCAAGTTGCCAATTTGAACCAACTTCTAAATTGACTCATGAATCCAACCAATTTGATTCATGAAAACCTACAATACATGATTGACATCTAGCAACATGTCATGCTTACTCGGAAGATAAGAAATTTGATCAAAATTATCAAGATATCATTCTATGAAAAGTTATCATGCAATTCAATCCTTCAATCTCCCTTTATCTTGAATAAGTGATGGGTATGGAGAATTGTCAAACCCTTGTACTTAATCTTTTCAAATCTCCATTTGATAATGAAGTCTTGATTGATGAAATATTAGAAACCCTTTCAAATCTCATCCTACTTTGATCAAAGACTTCTTGAGTCAACAATCGAAGAGATTACATGGGATAAGTCCTTTTACTAGGAGTGATCGATTCCTTGTTGATCCACTCATATCCTTCATACACAACCACCATATCCCCATACATGACTCTTTGTCATGAATGAATATGAACCAAAACATGGCTTTATGTGCATAAGGAACCATGGTGATGATCCTTGCATAACTCCCACTATGAGAACCATCTTTTGACAAGTAGTAAGACCTTCATAAGATGTTTTCAAGGCAGATCAATTGAGTAAACTCATACCCTAATGAGCACTCATATCCTTGTATTAGTATCCCTACACAAATGGCGTGAGACCAACCACCCTCTCCATCGAGCATACATAGGATATGCTAGTCTTTCTGGAAACATTGATCTCTGAATTGATGATCCAACAACTAGGATCACTTTAAATTAGGATTTATAAGAACTTAGATCTTACCATTATGATCTCCATCATAATCCTAATTCATTGCCCTAACCTATGGGGTTCATCATAATCTTGATAAGATGTAGTAGTATAACGAATTAACAATTGCTTTTTATAATATGTAATATCATACATGTGTTGGAAGATTGTAGAAGTGCCCATACAAAGATTGGCTTTTAGGGCATAATTCTTTCAATCTCCCACTTGCACTAAAGCTAATCGCCCTTGTATCTTATACCCATACAATCTAAGTGGTGGTCAAACTACTGATGTGGTAGTGCTTTAGTGAATATGTTTGCTATGTTATTCTTTATATCTACTCGTTCGATGATAACATCTTGTCTTTCTATTATCTCTCAAACAAGGTGGAAGCATCTTAGGATGTGTTTGGACTTTTGATAAGATCTTGGTTCCTTAGCTTGCATAATAGCTCCAGTGTTATCATAATAAAGTGGCATCGGCTGTTGTATAGCAAGAACCATGCCCATTTCATGATGAATTTCTTTATCCACATAGCTTCCTTTGTGGCTTCACTTATAGCCATGTATTTTGCCTCAGTAACCGAGTCAGCTACAGATTGCTATTTTGTACTCTTCCAAATCATGCACCACCATATAGGGTGAAGACATACCTTGATATGGATTTGCTATCATCTGGATCTGATTGAAAACTAGAATCTGTATACCCTTCTAGTTTTAACTCTGATCCACCATATATTAGAAAAACATCTTTAGTCCTTCTCAGGTACTTAAGAATGTTTTTCATAGCTTTCAAATGATCCTCCCCTGGATCATCTTGGAACCTACTTACAATGCCTAAGGCTTAAACAACATCAGGCCAGGTACATAACATGGCATACATAATTGATCCTACAATTGAATCATAAGGAATCAAACTCATCCTTTATCAATCTTTTGGTGTCTTAGAAGATATCTTCTTGGAGAGATGTATGCCTTGACTCATGGGCAAGTAACCTCTCTTACTTCCCTCCATGTTATAAATCTCTTCGAAACAAAGTCAATGTACCTAGATTGGGATAAGCTCAGCATCCTCTTTGACCTATGGCGAGGACACTAGGATCAGACACAAATCACTAGATCCCATATGGTTTACTGATTAGGGTTTTAGAACCTTAGTCACATATCATTATTTTGTAAGCCAATAAGATTGAGTCTTGTAATAAGTTGAGACTAGTTGATTTATATTAACCCTAGTCAGTCATTTAGTCATGTACTTGAGTATTAGTCCAGTGAGAGTCCAATTTTTGTGCAAGAGAGGAGGTTACCCTATTTTGGAGTTTCACCATGCCTCATCCAGGAGCCAAAGGCATAAAATTTATATCAGCTTATGGTATCTTATTTGACACCCCAGAGCCCTAGATACCTTCCAGATGTCCTGATTCCTTCCAGATGCTTTCTAGATTCCCATATTCCCTCCATATGCCAGAGTATATTCCCAGACCAGGGCATATCATGAATCCAGAGGTCCATCTGCACCCAGCCTAGGAGAAATCAAGCTTAAGTGCAAGTCCCAAGCCTTTAAGAACCTTGATTCTAGTTTGATGCCAGGAATATACCAGCCCAGGCACCCCAGCTTCCAGAAGGCCTAAAGCCCATGCACCCCAACTCTTGGCCGGCCTTAGCTGCCCCCCATGAAGCCCAACATGCCAAGAGTGGCATTCTTAATGGTTGACCAAGTCCAAACATGGTGGAAGAGTTCAAATGAAAGGAGTTTGAGTTTTTATTTCATTCAACTTGTATACTCCTAGTTCTAGATTTATTTTAAAATCTTTCTCCCACTTAAATTATGTAAACCTATTCTAACTAGGAGAAGACTTGTAATTCCTTTAGGAGAGGGCATGGGACTCTATAAATACCCCACCCCTTCTCTTCTTGTAATCAACCAACTCTTATGAAATAAACTTTGCTGAATTATTTTGCAAGTCCGGTGTTCTTAGGTTTTGTTTGTCTTTGGTTTTTGGTTCTTGTTTTCCTCGACTGTCCCTTATTCCTTAAAAGTCCCCCATGCCTAAGCATCTTTCCAAGCCTCCAAGCAATAGCCATAGCCTTGAGAAGCTCTCCAGGAGCCACCCCAGATAACTAGATCCCATCTTCTCCAAGCCGCCTGCAACATCTGCCCTAACCCCCTCCATGTTTCCATCTTCTTAATTTTTTTCTTTGTTTACCTGTTCGTGCCTAACCTTGTTGTATATCAGGGTCCCCGAGGTGTTTATCCTCTCTAGAGGAAGCTTTCCTTTCCTTTAGACCGGTTCCAGATCACCTTCTTCCAGGCACCATCCAGAGTGTTGAGGGATCTCTACTTCAAAGAAACTGCAATCGCTGCCTGGTAAACCCTTCCTCCTCTTGAGTTTTGATCTGGTGACAGGTATGCTATCCTAAGCTAGGAGTTTCTCAGTTCTTGGGTCCTGGCTTTATATTCTGCATGAGTTATTTTGCAGGTATGATAGTTTCTTGCATTACTAGTCTTCCTGCTTATTCTTTACTTATTTTTGAATCTTTAGCCACTGAATTATATTCTAAAAAAAATCTTTAAAAAATTAGTTTTCTGTTTGGCATCAATCCTAGGATCATCCCACATCAGTTTTGGTGCGGACACCAGAGGCACCAGAATAAGGCAGAGTCTTCTCAACCCTCTGTGGATCACTTATGATATTCGAGTCCATTGTAATAAAGCTTAGTTCAACTAAGTTGTCTTTATTTGAGTCCTGTATTAGTCAGCTCATGTTGAGCTAGTCCAGTCCAGTGTTAGTCAGCTCCTGTCAAGCTAATTTTATTTTTTGAGTTCTGTCCAAGCACACTGAAGATTCAAGACCACATCATACAAGTGAAGACCAAGTCCAATCAGATTGAAGATATGAAAGCTTAGCCCAAGTCCAACCCAGCTTGAAGATTTGAAGACCCTGGTAGAGAAATCAGAAACCTTGAAGCCCTAGATCGAAGCAGGAAGCAAATTGGGCCAGCCCAGGCCCAGGAGAGGGAGCTAGGGCACCAAGGCTTATGGTGACCACCCCTTGGTCGCCACTTAGAGTCACCATCTTGGCCGACCAAGGCAAGGAGGGAGGGAGATTTCTTAGGGATCTTTTCAACCTAAAGTTTTTTTATTTTGTAGCTAGGGTTTGGGTGGGAGTAAAATTCTTATGTAAAGTCTAATATACCCTTACTTGGAGCCCAAGACTATGGGTCTATTTAAAGGACCCTAATCTCTTGTATGAGATCTAATTTTGATATATAAAATATACTTGAGTTTTCTACAATTGCTTTGTGCTACCCTGCTTTGTGCTTAAGAGGTTTTGTGAGTTCCTCTTCCTGATGTTTTGCAACTACATCCTGCCACTAGCCAATCCTCCATAGCCTTGGCTGCCCACTCCAAAATTCCCTTCCCCTTTGCTGTTTTCCCTTATTTTCTTCATCTCCTTTGAGTTTTCTAATCCCTGATAGGTCGGTTGCAGGTCCCTCGACTCCGACGAATCCAACAACTCCAGCCAGGCCTCAATCGGACCACGGAGCAGAAAGTCGTGAATCCACGGATCTCAGGCATGATTTTCCAGGCTGTATCTATCAAGGACGAGTGATCTCTTCATTGCGATCTTCATTAGGCGCTTCAGACGATGCCAGATACACCCCCTGCTACCAGTAGCGTTATTGTAGAAGAACTAGCTCTAACCGAGGCATCTTAGCCTCCCTCGACGGTCTTTCTCTTTCTAATGCTCTTAGGTCCTATTTGCATGCTTTTAGTTTCTTTTTTGCATAACTTTCCTTGATTAAATACTTGATCTACTCTTCGAGAAAAGATTCACAACTTGAATTAAAAATTATAATTGCTTGCATACATAGGTCCCGCATCAATCTGGTATCAGAGTTTAGATTGCAGGACCTATGTATGCAAGCAATTATAATTTTTAATTCAAGCTGTGAATCTAATCTCGAAGAGTAGATCAAGTATTTAATCAAGGAAAACTATGCAAGAAAGAAATTAAAAGCATGCAAATAGGACCTAAGAGCATCAGAAAGAGAAGGACCATCGAGGCTAAGAAACCTCGGTTAGGGCTAGTTCTTCTACAATAACGCTATTGGTAGCAGGGGGTGTACCTGGCAATGTTTGAAGTGCCTGATAAAGATTGCAGCGAAGAGATCACTCATCCTCGATGGATGCGGCCTAAAAAACTGAGCCAGAGACCCACGGATTCCCAGCTTTCTGCTCGATGGTCCGATTGAGGCCTAGCTGGGGTCATTGGATTCGTCGGAGTCGAGGGACCTATAAATGACCTGTCAGGGGTTAGAAAACTTAGAGGGGATGAAGAAAATAAGGGAAAATAGCAAAGGGAAAGGGAATTTTGGAGTGGGCGGCCAAGACTCTGGAGGATTGGCTGACGACAGGATGTAGTTGCGAAACACCGGGAAGAAGAACTCACAAAACCCCTTAAGCACAAAGCAGGGTAGCACAAAGCAATTGTAGAAAACTCAAGTATATTTCATATATCAAAATTAGATCTCATACAATAGATTAGGGTCCTTTAAATAGATCCTTAGTCTTGGGCTCCAAGTAAGGGTATATTAGACTTTACATAAGAATTTTACTCCCATCCAAACCCTAGCTACAAAATAAGGAAACTTTAGGTAGAAAAGATCCCTAAGAAATCTCCCTTCCTCCTTGCCTTGGTTGGCCAAGATGGTGACTCTAAGTGGCCGACCAAGGGGTGGTCACCATAAGCCTTGGCACCCTAGCTCCTCTCCTGGGCCTGGGCTGGCCCAGTTTGCTTCCTGCTTCGGTCCAGGGCTTCAGGGTTTCTGATTTCTCTACCAGGGTCTTAAAATCTTCAAGCTGGGTTGGACTTGGGCTAAACTTCCATGTCTTCACTTGTATGATGTGGTCTTGAGTCTTCAGTGTGCTTGGACAAGACTCAAAAAAAATAAAATTAGCTCCACAGGAGCTGACTAACACTGGACTGGATTAGCTTAACATGAGCTGACTAATACAGAACTTAAATAAAGACAACTTAGTTGAACTAAGCTTTATTATAATGGACTCGAATGTTATTAAGTGATCCACAAAGGGTTGAGAAGCTTCTATTTTATTCTGGTGCCTCTGGTGTCCACACCAATTCTCCCAGGGTGGGAGGAACTCGACTCTGTCGATTGAAAATCAAGCTGGCTCATATATCTCTCGAGAAGTTCTGGGTTGAGACGTTGCAAGTCCTCTTGAGAAATCCATGAATCGTCTGACTCTGGCGGGCCTTGCCATCGGACCAGGAAGCATTGAAAATCATGGCCCCGGGTCGTTAAGGCTTGATCGTCCAGGATACGCTCGATCCGTTCTCCTCTCTCAAGCCAATTAATTGGTGGACACTCTGGGCTTGGGTCACTCTCAATGGAAGGGATAGGTCCAAAGGCCTCACTAGGTATCGCTACCGGTTCCCTGTACTCAACCAGGTTTGCGATATTGAAGGTA
This sequence comes from Areca catechu, assembly GCA_021397845.1. Taxonomy (NCBI): domain Eukaryota; kingdom Viridiplantae; phylum Streptophyta; class Magnoliopsida; order Arecales; family Arecaceae; genus Areca; species Areca catechu. Next base: position 122,808,225 of record CM038043.1, read on the forward strand.
GAATTAATGCCCAGATCCGAAGGCAAATCTAGCACGTAGGCATTTGGTCCAACCCTCTCTACCACTCTAAAAGGTCCGGCTCCATGAGCATGAAGTTTTTTAACGGTCCCAGGAGAGAACCGCTCAGGCCTAAGCCTAATCATGACAGAATTCCCTACATTAAATTCCTTGATCCTTCTTCGGGAATTATCCAGTTTCTTATATGTTTCGTTACTTAGATTTATTTTTTGGCTAATGTCCTTATGCAAGTCTCTAATATGCTATGTGAATGATTCTGCAGACTCTGAGACTCGTGCATGGCAGGTAAAGGAATTAGGTCAATGGGGCGATTAGGCTTGTACCCATGGACTATCTCAAAAGGACTCTTGCCCGTTGTCCTATTTACTGAACTATTGCAGGCAAACTCTACTCTAGGCAACAATAAATTCCAAGTTCCAATGTGTTCACCTACTAGGCATCTAAGGTGGTTTCCTAAACTACGATTCACCACTTTAGTTTGGCCATCTATTTGGGGGTGGTAGGCTATTGAAAACTTAAGCTTGGTCCCTAACAGGTGCCACAGGATTTTCCAGAAGTAACTGGTGAACCTAACATCCCTATCAAAAATGATGGTCTTGGGTAGGCCATGGAGTCTAACCACATGATCTAGGAAAAGCTTGGCTACTCTAGGCACATCAAATGTCTGGAAACAGGGTATGAAGTGAGCCATCTTAGAGAACCTATCGACCACTACAAAGATAGAGTCATGTTTCTTCTGGATCTTAGGTAATCCTAATACAAAGTCCATACTTAGGTCCTGCTAGTAAAGGTGTGTAGAGACCAGTGTTTTACTTCTGCTATTTTGCAATAGCACAAGTTCTACACCTGGCTATAATATGTGCAACATACCTTTTCAATCCTGGCCAAAAGAACTAGTCCTCTATCGCTAAGATTGTTTTATTTCTACCAAAGTGACCAGCTAAACCTCCAGCATGGGTCTCCCAAATTAGGGACTCTCTAAGGGAAGTTCTAGGTATATAGAGTCGATTGTTTTGGAAAAGATAGCCATCATGAATGGTATACTGACTATGAGGGCTGGATGGTCCTATCTTGAGGGTCTGGTAAATGTTTTCAAAGTCTGGGCAGGTTTCATATTCATTCTTTATAACCTATCAAACCCTATGAATTGGGTGCTAACTGAACCTAATAGCAAAGACCTATGGCTCAGGGCGTCTGCTACCTTATTTTCAGTTCTGGCATGGTGCTTCAGGATAAAGGTGTAGGCCTGAATGTACTTGATCCATTTACTGTGTCGTGGGTGTTGCCGTCCTCGTCGCCGCGCCCGTGCCGAGGATCAGCCGATCCTCCCTGACCGCCTGGCAAGGGAGCCTCCCTTCCTGCGAGAAACCTGCAACAAAGGGGTTAGAGGACCCTGGCCGGGGATTCCGGCGAGGGGGCTCCGACGGTCAAGTCAGTAGACGACGAGGGGGAACAGACTCTCGCTCCCAGTCCCTCTAAAGGGTCCCAGGTTTGGAGAGTTAACTAGTGAAGGGGAAGCGCCGGGGACCGGAATCTCGGCTGGGCCTGCCTGCCGAGCTCGCGTCCAGTATTCCCCTCTCGGGATCTCTGGCTTCTTTCTCGGAGCGAGGCCTTGTGCCGGTGCTTCCTTCTTGTCCCCAGGCTAGTTGGCTTACCTTGCAGTCTTTGGATTCTTCCTTCTTTATCTCCCTCCGTCGTGTGCTTTCCGTCGTGTGCTTGTCCTTTTCCTCCTCGAAAACTCCTCCCCCCTGTCTTCCTTTCCTTTCCCTTTTTGGCGAAGGAGGCCAGGCGGCTTTCCGACCTCGTCCGCCGGGCCCAGCAGGGAGAAGGCAAGGACAGAAGAGAGAAGGAGGGAGGGCGGCGCTAGCAGAGCGGCCAGTCGTCAGGCCTCGGGCTTCGTGAGAGTGCTCTTTTCCCCGAGCGTGGGCGCCATCCGTTTACGGGGCCTGTTCCGTCAGGATCGGATCTCTCGACTGCGGGACCTGTCGGGCCAGTGTAAGTCACGTTCCGCGTGCCGCCGCCCTCCGTACGGGACGCCGTCTGGGGTCGGTACGGCCCGAGGGATGGCCTCAGGACCCGTCGCTTTCCCCCGGGGGCCTCTCCGTACGAGCGGTCTGGCTTCGGCTGAGTTGGCCCTGTCTCCGGGGGCCGACTGGCGAGAGGCGAGAGATCGGCCGACCTCGGCTTAGGTGGACCCCTCCGGGGTGGACACCTGGCGAGGTGGCAGAAGATCGCCTAGCTTCGGCCGAGGTGGAGCCGTCTCCGGGCGGCCACCTGGCGCAAGGCGGAGGGTCAGCCGACCTCGGCCAAGGTGGACCCCTCCTGGGTGGACACCTGGCGAGGTGGCAGAAGATCGCCTGGCTTCGGCCGAGGTGGAGCCGTCTCCGGGCGGCCACCTGGCGCAAGGCGGAGGGTCAGCCGACCTCGGCCAAGGTGGACCCCTCCTGGGTGGACACCTGGCAAGGTGGCAGAAGATCGCCTGGCTTCGGCCGAGGTGGAGCCGTCTCCGGGCGGCCACCTGGCGCAAGGCGGAGGGTCAGCCGACCTCGGCCGACCTCACACGGGGCGGGCTCCTCCGAGCCCGGGCGCAGATGAGTTGGTGGGGGAACTTCGGGCCGAACTCGACCTCGGCGGGGGCCGTTTGCTTCAGACAGTATCGGGCGGTGCGGTCTTGCCGACCCCAGCCTTGAGGACGTGGCGCTGATTCCGGCATTAAAACTCATACGTGGCTCGCTCGCATTCGGCGATACCTGAGCCTGGCCACGTCACTGTCACGGCTGTAACAGTTGCCCCCCAGCTCGCCGTTCCGTTGGGGCATCGTAGAACGGAGCGTCGGGATTAATTGCCGACATGACGTGGGGAGGCGAAGATCTTGCATCATAATTGGCACGATCTCCATTCGTCGTGGCTCGATGCGGCTGAAGACCTATGGGGAGTCGCCACGTGTCGTCCACTTGCCCGTAATCAATGCGCTGCTTCGGGGCAGAGGCCGTTACTCTGCTAACGAGGCGTCGGTGTGGGCGTGTGCCCACGTGGCGACCATCCAGTGGCCTGAGGCGGAATGGTGGGTACGGCTGCTGCCGGCTGAGTTTGAAAGGGAGGGGACTTTCCAGAACGAGGCCTTTTCCCTTGCTTCGTGGGCGGTTCGCTGCAGGCTAACAACTTCTGCTGCTCGCGCCCGTCTGTGCATTTTTGGGTAAGTGTCTTCTTCTCCTTCTCTCTCGTTTCTTATTCAGCCCCCTTCTCCTTTCCTTCTTCCATGGCGCGCCGTCGCCATGTCTCTTCTAACTCGGACGAGGCCGGTCCATCCCGGCCGAGGACTCCGTCTTCTTCCTCCTCGGACGAGGAGGTAATTCCAGAGGAGGTTCGCCGGCGCTTGCAACCCGGGGGTGTCACTATTGGCATCCCCAGGGGGGTCCGGTCCCCTCCGGTTGCGCCTGCCGTGCCCCTCCGTTCACTCCCCGCCTTGGCTTCTCTTCCTGCTCCGCCACTTCTTCCCGCCGGTCCCTCCGGTCATGCCTCTACCATGACCGAAGGTGATCTTTCTCTGCTCCGGGATGCCTATGGCATCCCGGGATCTGTCCGTCTGTTTGCTCCGCGGTCCGGGGAGCGTGTCACCATGAGTGGCCCCGGCCGCATTGCCTTCTACGAAGACTTCCTCCTCGGGGGTCTTCGTTTTCCTCTGCACCCTTTTTTCCTTTCCTTTCTCAGCCATTTCCGGCTCGTCCCGGCTCAGCTGGCTCCTAATGCCATCCGGGTCATCTTCTCCTTCATTGTCTTCTGCCATTTCCACGGGTTCGTTGCCCGTTTTTCACTCTTCAGGGCCCTGTTCACCCTGAAGAAGTGCTCCACCGATGATGGCTGGTGGTACATTTCGCCCCGGCCTAGGTGTCTCCGGTTCGACCTCCCTTCTTCGGTCAAGGGATGGAAGAGCCGGTTTTTCTTTGCTTCGGTCGACGACGTCGACTGGGCTTGGAGCGAACCGGACCGGTCGCCGAACCGGAGTTCTCGAGTCGAGCCCGCGGACCAGGAGTCTTACAGCCAGCTCCTGAGTGACGTGGTCCCGCCGCTCGAGGTTCTGCTTTCTGAGCAGAATCTTTTTGAGGCCGGCATCAGTCCCATCCGGGAGACCGGTGAGATTTGGCCCCGCATTAACTTCTTCCCTTCCCCCCTCTCTTTTTAAGATTGAACTGTCTGACCTTCTGATTTCTCCACTTTGCAGGGATGAAGTTTTCCTTAGAGAATCTTCTGGAGGGAGCGGCCCAGAGGGAGGTCGTCGATGTGGACGAGCCCGTGGCGAAGAGGGCTCGCACAGAGACGAGCCGGGAGGTCGCAGCGGCGACCGCGCCCGGCCTAGCTGCCGCTGTTTCTCCGCCCAGACCTCCTCAGGGCGGCGCCCCTGGCACCTCGGCCCCACGGCCTGGCAACGCTGCCGAGAGAGCTCCGGCGCCCGCCGCTCTGCCCATCGCCGGGCCCACTCCTGCCAGCAGCCCAACGGCACCGCCAGTGGCGACCGCCGGTCCGTCGGCTGCAGCTCCAGCAGAGGGGGCAGCTGTCGCGGGGATCGGCCTGAAGGGCCCGGCGCCGGTAATCTCGCACCGGGACTCGGTCATCCTCGACCGAGGGCTGGCGGAGAGGGTGATGGAGTATGCTTCCACCGCCCGGGACCGCCGAGCTCGGGGCGGTCGGGACTACGCGGATGCGCTGCTCGGCATCCTGCCCCAGCTCTTCTCGGTAAGTCTGTTCTTCAGCTTCAGCTCTTCTTTTCTCTTTCAATCCGAGGCCTCCTGCCTCGGTACTGACATGTTGCTTTTGTCCTTGCAGATCGGGAACGACGTCCTCCTACTGAGGAACTACCTCGTAGGGAACGCCAAGCGGGACTCCGAGCGGGAGCAGAAGCTTGGAAAACTCGCGGCCGACGTGAAGGACTTGGTGGACAAGGGGGCCGAGCTGCGAGCAGAGAAGCAGGCCCTCCAGTCCGACCTGGCGCGTTCCGAGGAGCGGAACAAGGAACTGGAGGCCTCCTTGGCGGAGGAGCGGACCTCCAACCAGCGCCGCACTGAGGAGGACGCGGCGGAGAAAGCGCGCCTGCAGGCCCACTCACTGTTTCTGGAGCGTCAGCTGGACGAGGCCCGGCGGGAGGCGGCCATGGCGAAAGACCGGAGCTCGTACATCAACGGGCTCCTGGAGGCGGCAAAGCGGGAAGCGCTGGAGGCCGTCCCCAAATTCCGGGCTTCCGACGAGTTTACGTCGGAAGTCCGGGAGGCCGCCGTGGACTCCTTCCTGAAGGGGTTCCGGATGTGCCGGGAAAAGGTGGGGGCCTTCTTCCCCCAACTGGACCTGAGTGCGGTCGTCGTCGGCGGCAGGAAGCCGGGAGCGAGGGCAGGGCCTCCGGCACGACCAGGCGATACTTCAGGCGGCACCTGCAGCAGCTCCGACCGACGACGCCGCGGCCCAGACACAGCCTCCGGAGCCGGTCGTCGTGGAAGTTGAAGAGGAGGCGCCCGCACCTCCGGCGGACGGCGCCGACCCTGCGCCCCAGTGACTGCTGACTTGTACTTTTGCTTTCCGTGTCTTTCTCTTTTTTTTTGGGGAGTTCCGGCCTGTCGGAGCTCCCTGTTTGTACTGAACACTTTGTAATGAAGACTCCTTTCTTTGTAAAAATTTGTCTATCAACTTTGGCTCTTTTTCTTCTTCTTTGTTTGTTTGTTCCTGAGATGTCGGTCTGGGATACCTGAGACAACTGCGGGCCTGGTTCTTCCATACTAAATCGAAGGACGGGGTCTGCAAAACCGTGTTGCGGCAAAGCAAGAATCCTGAGCAGGTCCGACTTTGGGCTGCCTTCATGCCTGCGCGGACAACACAGTCCCTGCACCATCTTCCGGGCCGAAACCTGGGATCCTCCGGACTGAGCTCGATGCCGCAGGCTTTCTCAAACCTCGCGCGGCTTGCTGAGCTGTGCTCCGGGCCTGCGTGGGCGAAGCGGATTCGGCGCCACCTTCCAGGCCGAAGCCCAGGATCTTCCGGACTGAGCTCGATGCCGCAGGCTTTCTCAAACCTTGCGCGGCTTGCTGAGCTGTGCTCCGGGCTTGCGTGGGCGAACTTGGTTCGGCGCCACCTTCCAGGCCGAAGCCCAGGATCTTCCGGACTGAGCTCGATGCCGCAGGCTTTCTCAAACCTTGCGCGGCTTGCCGAGCTGTGCTCCGGGCTTGCGTGGGCGAACTTGGTTCGGCGCCGCCTTCCAGGCCGAAGCCCAGGATCTTCCGGACTGAGCTCGATGCCGCAGGCTTTCTCAAACCTTGCGTGGCCTGCCGAGCTGTGCTCCGGGCTTGCGTGGGCGAACTTGGTTCGGCGCCACCTTCCAGGCCGAAGCCCAGGATCTTCCGGACTGAGCTCGATGCCGCAGGCTTTCTCAAACCTTGCGCGGCTTGCCGAGCTGTGCTCCGGGCTTGCGTGGGCGAACTTGGTTCGGCGCCACCTTCCAGGCCGAAGCCCAGGATCTTCCGGACTGAGCTCGATGCCGCAGGCTTTCTCAAACCTTGCGCGGCTTGCTGAGCTGTGCTCCGGGCTTTTTGTTGAAGTCAGAGAAGAATGTTTGAAGCGAAGAAGCTTTGTTAAAGGAACTGGGAGCCTTACATCACTGGTAGTACATTCTCAGGTTCGAGGGGTTCCATGTCCGGGGGAACCTGGCACCTCCCAACTCTTCCAAGTAACATGCCCCGTGAGGGAGGGCTTCTGCTACCCGATAAGGACCTTCCCAGTTGGGTGAAAGCTTGCCGCACTCTCGTGGCTGGGAGGCTTCTGCACGCCGGAGGACCAAGTCCCCGGGACGAAAAACCTTCGGCCGTACTCGGGAGTTGTAATATCTGGCTACACGTTGCCGGTATGCCGCCATTCGGATTCGGGCCTTGTCCCTTGTTTCTTCGAGGAGGTCTAGGTTGAGCATCATCCTGGCCGGGTTTTCTGTCTCGTCGTATTGTTCCACGCGCAGCGTGGGTATGCTGAGCTCGATCGGGATGACTGCCTCGGCCCCGAAGACGAGGTTGAATGGGGTTTCGTCGGTAGCCGTCCTTGGAGTGGTGTGGTATGCCCAAAGAACGCTGGGAAGCTCGTCGGCCCACCTGCCCTTGGCTTGGTCTAGCCGCGTGCGGAGGCCCTGAAGAATGGTCCTGTTTGTGACCTCGGCCTCCCCGTTGGTCTGGGGGTGCGCCACCGAGGTGAAGCGATGTTTGATGCCGAGGTCGTTGCAGAAATCCTCGAACTCTCGACAGTCGAACTGGCGTCCGTTGTCGGTGACCACGGTGTGGGGGAGGCCGAAGCGGCAGACGATGGACTTCCAGAAGAACTTGGCGACGTTTGCTTCGGTGATTCTTGCCAAGGGTTCGGCTTCGACCCACTTTGTGAAGTAGTCGATGGCCACTATCAGGAACTTCCGCTGGCCGGATGCCGGCGGGAATGGGCCCAGAAGGTCCATTCCCCACTGGGCGAATGGCCATGGGGCTGAGAGCTGAGAGATCGGGTTGGAGGGTTACCGCTGTACCGTGGCGTGGCGCTGGCACCGGTCGCATTTCTTCACGAAGTCGGCGGCGTCCTCCTTCATCGTCTCCCAGAAGTAGCCTTGACGAAGGGCCTTGTATGCCAATGCCCTGCCCCCCACGTGGTTCCCACAGATGCCTTCGTGAATCTCCTGGAGCACAAGCTTGGCTTCTGCGGGTCCAATGCACTTGAGGAGGGGATAAGAGTAGGACCTTCGATACAGCTGCCCGTCCATCAGGACAAACCGCACGGCCTTCTTCCTGATGAGGCGGGCCGCATCTCGGTCTTCCGGCAGAATGCCGTCGGTGATGTACGCGGCGTACTTGTCCATCCAGCCGGGCTCCTGGCTGACCTGATGGACCCCCGCCGGTGCTTCGAGGCTTGGGACTTCGAGTCGCTCCACATGAGCGCGTCCCAGCATTGTGTCCGGCAGAGTCGCCAATCGAGAGAGAGCATCCGCGCGGGCGTTCTCCCTGCGGGGGATATGGAAGATGTTGAAGCGTCGAAACTTGGACGCGCCCGCCTTGACGAGCTCCAAATACTTCGCCATCTGGGGGTCGTGAGCGACGTACTCCCCGGACACCTGCCCCGCCACGAGCTGGGAGTCAGTGAAAGCTCTGAGGTTGGTCACGCCCAGCTCGCGGGAGACCCTGAGTCCGGCGAGAAGCGCCTCGTACTCCGCTTGGTTGTTTGTCGCGGGGAACTGGAAACGGAGCGCACATTCGGCGACGACTCCGTCGCCGTTGGCAAGGATGAGCCCAGCTCCGCTCCCTCCAGAGTTTGAGGCTCCGTCCACATGGAGGATCCAAGCGTCCTCTCCGGGCTCGTTGGTGCCGACCTCCGTCGGCTGGGCCGAAGAGTCCTCCTCGGGCTCCTTGCCCAGACCTGTGCATTCGACCAAGAAGTCGGCCAGCACCTGTGCCTTCATTGCCGACCTCGGTCGGTATGTAATGTCGAACTCGCTGAGTTTCAGTGCCCATTTGGCCAATCGCCCCGAGGTGTCGGGTCGGCTGAGCACCGCTTTCAGCGGTTGATCCGTCAAGACGGCGATGGGATGCGCTTGGAAATAGGGCCTGAGACGCTGGGCAGACACTATTAGCGCAAAAACGAGTTTCTCGGGCCGGGAATACCTGAGCTCCGCGTCCCGGAGGAGTTTGCTGGTATAGTACACCGGTCGCTGGATCCCGTGGTCGTCGGTTCGGACCAAGACAGAGCTGACGGCCTCCGGGTAACGGCCAAGTAGAGGGTAAGCTCCTCCCCTTCCTCGGGCCTGGACAGCAGAGGTGGTGATGCGAGCGTCTTCTTAACTCCTCGAAGGCCCGCTGGCATTCCTCGGTCCAGGCGAAACCATTCATCTTCCTCAGCACCTTGAAGAAGGGGCGGCAGCGGTCCGCCGACCTGGAAATAAAACGGCTAAGGGCCGCAACCCGACCGGTCAGCTGCTGCACTTGTTTCTTGGAGGCTGGCTGCTCCATGTCCAGGATGGCCTGGACCTTCTCCGGGTTGGCCTCGATTCCTCTCTGGGTCACCATGAACCCTAGGAACTTTCCGGCGGAGACCCCGAAGGCGCACTTCGCCGGATTCAGCTTCATCTGGTGGCGCCGGAGGTTGCCGAACGTCTCTGCCAGGTCGGCTACGTGGTCCGAGTCAAGTTTGCTCATTACCAGCATGTCGTCCACGTACACCTGCATGTTGCGGCCTATCTGGTCTTTGAAGACTTTATTGACCAGACGTTGGTACGTCGCCCCCGCGTTCTTGAGGCCGAAGGGCATCATCCTGTAACAGAAAGTCCCGCGGTCAGTTATGAAGGCGGTACGCTCTTCGTCCTCCGGATTCATCCGGATCTGGTTGTATCCGGAGAAAGCGTCCATGAATGACAGGAGACGGTGTCCCGAGGTGGTGTCGACCAGCTGGTCGATCTTTGGCAGAGGGAAGCTGTCCTTCGGGCAAGCTCGATTGAGGTCGGTGTAGTCCACGCAGATCCTCCACTTACCGCTGCTCTTCTTTACCATGACCACATTTGCTAACCAGCTGGGGTATTGGACTTCTCGGACGAAACCGGCGGCGAGAAGTTTCTCTACCTCCTCGTCGATCGCCTTCTGCCTCTCCATGGCAAAGCTCCTCTTCTTCTGGCGGACCGGGCGGCTGCCTGGGTCCACGTTCAGGCTGTGCATGATAATCTCGGGCGGAATACCCGGCATGTCGACCGCCGACCAGGCGAACACATCGGCGTTGGCACGGAGGAACTCCAGCAGGCGGGTTCGCTCCTCTTCGGGGAGCTGGGCCCCGACTTGCACCGTCTTCAGGGGGTCTGAACTAAGGGGAAAGGAGAGCAGGCGCTCTACGGGCCCTCCCCTGGGTTCCTTTTCTCTTAGGTCGAGGTCCTCGACCTCGCGGGCGAGCTCTGCGCCCTTGATGCCCGGGATTGTCTGCAGGCAGAGCGGGACTGGCTGGATCGTCCCCTTCATTTCCCCGAACCCGAAAGGCGTGGGGAACTGCACCAGCAGTCTCCTTGTGGAGATAGTGGCGTCTAGTCGGTTGAGCCCGGGACGCCCAAGAATGGCGTTGTAAGGCGAAGGGAGCTTGACTACAGTGAAAGTTACCATGATGGTCGTCTGCCGAGGCGGGGATCCGGCGGTAACCGGGAGAGTGATTTCCCCTTCGACTCCGACGGAGTCCCCTGTAAAACCTACCAGTGGGGTGTGCACTGGCTTTAGCTGGTCGAGAGACAAATTCATCCGCGAGAAAGCATCATAAAAAAGTACATCGGCCGAGCTTCCACTATCCACCATGATTCGATGTACAGGGTGTTTCGCGATGGTCATCTCGACCACCACGGCATCATCGTTTACATTGCCGCTAAGTTCCCCTCCTTTGGGAGGGATTACATTCTCCGGGGTTTCCCGGGCTCTCTTCTCCGCTCGGCCAGATCCGCGTGAGATCATGCCCACGGGCCTCTCTGTTGGCCGGTTGTCGATCGCAGGGACAGGTGGCAAGGCCGCGAGCGGCTGCTTTTCGGAGGGAGCCTCGTTCTTGACGAACTTCCGGAGGTATCCCCTCCCGATCAGCTCCTCGATCTCCCGCTTCAGGTGGCGGCACTCCTCCGTGTCATGCCCGTGCTCGCGGTGGAATTGGCAGTACTTTGATTTGTCTCGGGCTGCCCTCGGGTTCTGAGGTGGAGGTCGGCGGAGATAACGCTCGCCCTCGATTTCCATAAGGATTTTGGCTCGAGGTGCGAGGAGAGGGGTGTACCTCCGCTCGGGGGCAGACTCGGTCCTCGGCCTTGGGTTCGGGCGAGGGTCGGCTGGTGGCCCGGGCCTCCGAGCTCCCGGGGCGTCCCTCGGGGTCGACTTCTTCAAAATCTTCCCGTCCAGCTCTCGACGGGTGCGGTCGGCCTCCTCTGCTCGGATGTACTTGTGGGCGCGGAGGAGGAGCTCGGAATACGTCCTGGGTGGCTTCTTGTCCAGGGAATAGGTCAGGCGGGACGTCTTGAGCCCGCGCTTTAGAGCCAGCATAGCGACGGGCTCGTCCAAGCTGTAGATCTCCAGGGCCGCGGTCTTAAACCGGGCGATGTAGTCACGGAGCAGCTCCTGGTCCTGCTGGCGGACGGAGAAGAGGCTGTCCACCTCCCTTGGCACCTTTCGACAAGCGTCGAAATGCGCCACAAACTTTCCTTCCAGCTGCTGGAAGGAGCAAATGGATCCGGGCTCGAGACGGGCGAACCAGACTCGGGCGGCCTTCCGAAGGGTTGCAGGGAAGGCGATGCACAGAAGGGCGTCGGTGGCACCCTGGACCCGCATGAGGGCTTTATAACCCTCCAGGTGGTCCAGGGGGTCGGTGGTCCCGTCGTAGGGGTCCACCTGCGGCATGCGGAACCGTTTCGGGATTGGTTCCGCCTGGATCTCTTCGGAGAAAGGGGGGCGGGAGTCGTAGCCCGCCGGATCGGCTGACGAGTTCTGCAGGTCGGTGAATCGTCGGGCGAACTCCGCCAACTTGCGCTCGTGCTCTTCTAGGCGCCTTTCGGCCTGGCGCCTGATGGCTTCGTCGGTGGAGTCTTCCATCGAAACTGCAGGTGAGGGGGGTGCCGATCGGTCTCGGCGCGAGGTCTGGACCCGGCGTCGCTTACTGTGATGCACCGTTTCGGCCCCATCGGCCGGGGATCGACTCTCGTGATCCTCCGAGCCGGAATAGTTTCTCTTCGGGGGAGCTTGGCGGCTCCCTCGGGGGTTGGAAACGGCTTGCGGATGGGATGGCCTGCCCTGGATTGAGCGCAGGCTCCCACGCTGTCCCGCGACCCGGGCCGCGGGGGTCCCTGGCTGCGGCTGAGTGGCCAGGGACCGTTGCTGATGCTGGAGCTGTCGGACCGCTGAGGTCAAGGTCTGCAGCTGCTGGACGATGGCCGCAAGGGATCCGTCCGCCGGGGTAGGCTGCTGCAGAAGAGGAGGGGGAGCGGGAAGCTCCCGTTCGGGGGTGTGGCCCCCTGGTGGGGAGTGGGCTTCTCCCACTCGGCTGGTGGACGCCTCGCGACCACGAGTGACCACCATTGCCAGAGAGCGTGACACCTGCAAAAAGCTAGTTCCCACTGGGGGTTAGTGTCCTGCCCCCCCTACCTGGTGCGCCAATCTGTTGCCGTCCTCGTCGCCGCGCCCGTGCCGAGGATCAGCCGATCCTCCCTGACCGCCTGGCAAGGGAGCCTCCCTTCCTGCGAGAAACCTGCAACAAAGGGGTTAGAGGACCCTGGCCGGGGATTCCGGCGAGGGGGCTCCGACGGTCAAGTCAGTAGACGACGAGGGGGAACAGACTCTCGCTCCCAGTCCCTCTAAAGGGTCCCAGGTTTGGAGAGTTAACTAGTGAAGGGGAAGCGCCGGGGACCGGAATCTCGGCTGGGCCTGCCTGCCGAGCTCGCGTCCAGTATTCCCCTCTCGGGATCTCTGGCTTCTTTCTCAGAGCGAGGCCTTGTGCCGGTGCTTCCTTCTTGTCCCCAGGCTAGTTGGCTTACCTTGCAGTCTTTGGATTCTTCCTTCTTTATCTCCCTCCGTCGTGTGCTTTCCGTCGTGTGCTTGTCCTTTTCCTCCTCGAAAACTCCTCCCCCCTGTCTTCCTTTCCTTTCCCTTTTTGGCGAAGGAGGCCAGGCGGCTTTCCGACCTCGTCCGCCGGGCCCAGCAGGGAGAAGGCAAGGATAGAAGAGAGAAGGAGGGAGGGCGGCGCTAGCAGAGCGGCCAGTCGTCAGGCCTCGGGCTTCGTGAGAGTGCTCTTTTCCCCGAGCGTGGGCGCCATCCGTTTACGGGGCCTGTTCCGTCAGGATCGGATCTCTCGACTGCGGGACCTGTCGGGCCAGTGTAAGTCACGTTCCGCGTGCCGCCGCCCTCCGTACGGGACGCCGTCTGGGGTCGGTACGGCCCGAGGGATGGCCTCAGGACCCGTCGCTTTCCCCCGGGGGCCTCTCCGTACGAGCGGTCTGGCTTCGGCTGAGTTGGCCCTGTCTCCGGGGGCCGACTGGCGAGAGGCGAGAGATCGGCCGACCTCGGCTTAGGTGGACCCCTCCGGGGTGGACACCTGGCGAGGTGGCAGAAGATCGCCTGGCTTCGGCCGAGGTGGAGCCATCTCCGGGCGGCCACCTGGCGCAAGGCGGAGGGTCAGCCGACCTCGGCCAAGGTGGACCCCTCCTGGGTGGACACCTGGCGAGGTGGCAGAAGATCGCCTGGCTTCGGCCGAGGTGGAGCCGTCTCCGGGCGGCCACCTGGCGCAAGGCGGAGGGTCAGCCGACCTCGGCCAAGGTGGACCCCTCCTGGGTGGACACCTGGCGAGGTGGCAGAAGATCGCCTGGCTTCGGCCGAGGTGGAGCCGTCTCCGGGCGGCCACCTGGCGCAAGGCGGAGGGTCAGCCGACCTCGGCCGACCTCACACGGGGCGGGCTCCTCCGAGCCCGGGCGCAGATGAGTTGGTGGGGGAACTTCGGGCCGAACTCGACCTCGGCGGGGGCCGTTTGCTTCAGACAGTATCGGGCGGTGCGGTCTTGCCGACCCCAGCCTTGAGGACGTGGCGCTGATTCCGGCATTAAAACTCATACGTGGCTCGCTCGCATTCGGCGATACCTGAGCCTGGCCACGTCACTGTCACGGCTGTAACAGTGGGTTAAGTTTCTTTTGGGAGTTTAGGAATCGGAGTGCCTCATGATCAGAAAATAAGACAAACTCCTACGGTAGTAAGTAATGTCTCCAATATCTAAGGGCTTGGACTACCGCACAAAATTTCTTGTCATAGATAGAGTACTTAAGTTTAGCCTCATTTAGCTTTTCACTGAAGAAGGCTATAGGGTGATTCTCTTGATGTAGTACCCCACCTATTCCTACTCCCAAGGCATCGCAAGTGACCTCAAACACCTTGGCTTTTTGATCATTCTAGGTTGACCTTAGCTTTTAGATCATGATGCAACCTTGTATGGTCGAACCAATATTTGTGCTTTTAACTACCATGGGAATAAGTTTGTTATCAATCCAGCTCCCCCTAGAGACCCAGTTAAGAGGGGTTCTAGTAGCCTTAAGGACAAGAAACCTGGAGTTAATTTGATTAAGGCTAGGGATTTAGAAAAAGAGATTGCTGAGGGTAACCCTATTTGGATCCTAACCACCAAAGAAATACATGAGCCGACCCAAAAGGAACACCCTAAAGAAATTGTTGAGGCTCTAAAAGAATTTGAGGATGTCTTTCCTAAAGATTTACCTGATCAATTACCACCCCTTAGAGGCATCCAACATGCAATAATAGACTTGATCCCAAGAGCCACTTTACCAAACCTTCCTCACTATAGAATGAACCCCAGTAAGCATCAGGAATTAGAGAAACAAGTGGGAGAATTACTTAGAAAGGGTTTCATTAAGGAGAGCTTGAGTCCATATGCAGTCCCTGCTCTACTGGTCCCTAAGAAAGATGGAACCTGGAGGATGTGTGTAGATAGTAGAGCTATCAACAAGATAACTATAAAGTATAGGTTTCCCATTCCCCGATTGGATGATATGTTAGATATGATGGCCGGAGCCAAAGTTTTCTCATAGATAGACCTTAAGAGCGGCTATCATCAGGTTAGGATTAAACATGGGGATGAGTGGAAAACCACATTCAAGACTAAGGATGGCCTGTTTGAGTGGGTTGTAATGCCTTTCGGACTTTCCAATGCACCAAGTACTTTTATGAGGATTATGACCCAGGTCCTGAAAGAGTTTACCAGAAAATTCATTGTGGTCTACTTTGATGATATCTTGATTTATAGCAAAACTAAGAAGGACCACCTTAGTCATCTAAGACTAGTATGCCAGACCCTTAAGGAGAATAGCCTCTATGCTAATTTTAAGAAATATGAGTTCATGACACATAGGGTTATCTTCCTAGGTTTTGTTGTTATCCTTGAGGGAGTTTCTGTAGATCCTGAAAAGGTTAGGGGAATTGTTGAGTGGCCTACAACCACTAGTATCCACGATGTATGTAGTTTTCATGGCCTAGCAACCTTTTACAGGAGATTTATTAGGAGTTTTAGTACAGTCGTCGCACCTATCATTGATTGCATTAGGAAGGGTACATTTGAGTGGACCAAAGTCGCTGATAGGGCCTTCTTAAAGTTTAAGGATAAGATGACCCATGCACCCATCCTTAGATTACCTGACTTCACTAAGGTGTTTGAGGTTGCTTGCGACGCCTCGAGAGTAGGAATAGATGGGGTACTAAGTCAAGAGAATAACCCAGTAGCCTTCTTCAGTGAAAAGCTGAATGAGGCTAAACTTAAGTACTCTACCTATGACAAGGAATTTTATGCAGTAGTCCAAGCCCTTAGATATTGGAGACATTACTTACTACCATAGGAGTTTGTCTTATTTTTTGATCCTGAGGCACTCCGGTTCCTAAACTCCCAAAAAAATCTTAACCCATAGCACGGTAAATGGATCGAGTACATTCAGGCCTACACCTTCATCCTGAAGCACCGTACTGGAACTGAAAATAAGGTAGCAGACACCCTGAGCTGTAGGTCTTTTCTATTAGGTTTAGTTAGCACCCAAGTCATAGGGTTTGATAGGTTAAATGATGAATATGAAACCTACCCAGACTTTGGAAACATTTACCAGACCCTCAAGCTAGGACCATCCAGCCCCCATAGTGAGTATACCATTTAGGATGTCTACCTTTTCCAAAACAATCGACTCTGTATACCTAGAACTTAGAGAGTTTCTAATTTGGGAGACCCATGCTAGAGGTTTAGCTGGTCACTTTGGTAGAAATAAGACAATCTTAGCGATAGAGGACCAGTTCTTTTGGCCAGGATTGAAAAGGCATGTTGCACAGATTGTAGCCAGGTGTAGAACTTGTACTGTTGCAAAACAACAGAAGCAAAACACTGGTCTCTACACACCTTTACCAGTGCCTGATCACCCTTGGCAGGACATAAGTATGGACTTCATATTAGGATTACCTAAGACCCAGAAGAAACATGACTCTATCTTTGTAGTGGTCGATAGGTTCTCTAAGATAGCTCACTTCATTTCCTGTTCCTAGACCTTTGATGTGTCTAGAGTAGCCAAGCTTTTCCTAGATGTGGTTAGACTCCATGGCCTATCCAAGACCATCATTTCTGATAGGGATGTTAGGTTCACCAGTTACTTCTGGAAAACCCTGTGGCACCTGTTAGGGACCAAGCTTAAGTTTTCTATAGCCTACCACCCCCAAACAGATGGCCAAACTGAAGTGGTGAATCGTAGTTTAGGAAACCTCCTTAGATGCCTAGTAGGTGAACACATTGGAACTTGGGATTTATTGTTGCCTAGAGCAGAGTTTGCCTACAATAGTTCAGTAAATAGGACAACGGGCAAGAGTCCATTTGAGATAGTCCATGAGTACAAGCCTAATCTCCCCATTGACCTGATTTCTTTACTTGTCCATGCATGAGTCTTAGAGTCTGCAGAATCATTCGCATAGCATATTAGAGACTTTCATAAGGACATTAGCCAAAAAATAAATCTAAGTAACGAAACATATAAGAAACTGGCTAATTCTCGAAGAAGGATCAAGGAATTTAATGTAGGGAATTCTATCATGATTAGGCTTAGCCTGAGCGGATCCCTCCCAGGACAGTAAGAAACTTCATGCTCGCGAAGCCGGACCTTTTAAAGTGGTAGAGAGGGTTGGACCAAATGCCTATGTGCTAGATTTGCCTTCGGATCTGGGCATTAGTTCTACCTTCAATATCGCAGACCTGGTTGAGTACAGGGAACTGGCAACGATACCTAGTGAGGCCTTTGGACCTATCCCTTCCACTGAGAGTGACCCAAGCCCAGAGTGTCTACCAATTAATTGGCCTGAGATAGGAGAACGGATCGAGCATATCCTGGATGATCAAGCCTTAACGACCCGGGGCCGCGGTTATCAATGCTTCCTGGTCCGATGGCAAGGCCGACCAGAGTCGGACGATTTGTGAATTTCTCAAGAGGACTTGCAACGCCTCAACCCAGACCTTCTCGAGAGATATGTGAGCCAGATTGATTTTCACTCGACAGGGTCGAGTTCCTCCCACCCCGCGAGAATTGGTGCAGACACTAGAGGCACCAGAATAAGGCAAAGGCTTCTCAACCCTTTATGGATCACTTAATGACATTCGAGTTCATTGTAATAAAGCTTAGTTCAGCTATGTTATTTTTATTTGAGTCTTGTATTAGTCAGCTCATGTTGAGCTAGTACAGTCCAGTGTTAGTTAGCTCTTGTTGAGCTAATTTTATTTTTTGAATCCTGTCCAAGCACACTGAAGACTCAAGACCACATCATACAAGTGAAGACCAATTCTAATCAGATTGAAGACATGGAAGTTTAGCCCAAGTCTAACCTAGCTTGAATATTTTAAGACCCTGGTAGAGAAATTAGAAACCCTGAAGCCCTGGATCGAAGCAGGAAGCAAACTGGGCCAGCCTAGGCCCAGGAGAGGAGCTAGGGTGCCAAGGCTTATGGTGACCACCCCTTGGTCGGCCACCTAGAGTCACCATCTTGGTTGACCAAGGCAAGGAGGGAGGGAGATTTCTTAGGGATCTTTTCTACATAAAGTTTCCTTATTTTGTAGCTAGGGTTTGGGTGGGAGTAAAATTCTTATGTAAATTCTAATATACCCTTACTTGGAGCCAAAGAGACTAAGGGTCTATTTAAAGGACCCTAGTCTCTTGTATGAGATCTAATTTTGATATATGAAATATACTTGAGTTTTCTACAATTGCTTTGTGCTACCCTGCTTTGTGCTTAAGGGGTTTTGTGAGTTCTTCTTCCCGGTGTTTCGCAACTACATCCTGCCGCCAGCCAATCCACCAGAGCCTTGGCCGCCCACTCCAAAATTCCCTTCCCCTTTGTTGTTTTCCCTTATTTTCTTCATCTCCTCTATGTTTTTTAACCCCTGACAGGTTGTTTGCAGGTCCCTCAACTCCGACGAATCCAACGACTCTAGCCAAGCCTCAATCGGACCACCGAGCAGAAAGCTGGGAATCTATGGTGGCACGGTTTTTCAGGCCGCATCCATCGAGGACGAGTGATCTCTTCACTGTGATCTTCATTAGGCGCTTTGGACGATGCCAGGTACACCCCCTGCTACCAGTAGCATTATTGTAGAAGAACTAGCCCTAACCGAGGCTTCTCAGCCTCGGCGGTCCTTCTCTTTCTGATGCTCTTAGGTCCTATTTGCATGCTTTAAGTTTCTTTCTTGCATAGTTTTTCTTGATTAAATACTTGATCTACTCTTCGGGATTAGATTCACAACTTGAATTAAAAATTATAATTGCTTGCATACATTGGTCCCGCGTCAAGTTTGGTATCAGAGCATAGTTTAGGGCATGTTCTTTCATCTTAGTTTAAATTTCTGCATCCTAAATTTTGCATAACCCCTCAAAATATAGGACTGTTTCCCCCATCAAATATTTTTATTTTTTTCTTATTTTCATGGTGAATATCATTGTTTTGTCCTCCATTTTTCTGTTATTTTTATGGAATTTTTTATGTCTGAAAATATATAAAACAATAGTAAAAATAAAACCCTAACAAAAATCTGTATCCTGTCATCTGCATTAGGGGTCTGAGTTTCAGTCTGATTCACCATCTTAGGTATTTTATTTTTCTTTAAAATTTACATCACATCATCTCTATTGAGTCCTCTGTTTTACTGATATTTTTCTAAGATTTTACGAATCATAAAATTATAAAAAAATTGGCATCCTAGAAATCCTAATCAGAATCTATGTTTTCCTGCACCTAGTTAGATACCCTAGGTTTTTCATCATCATTCCATTTTTGTTTTGCATAAAATTTGGTATAAAGAATTCTCACACGTCGTTCTTTGTTCTATAATTTTTTTAGAATCTTTCTGCATTTAAATATGTGCTAACTTCTGCATCAAACAAACCCTAATTTTAGTTTCTATATATCTGACTAAACCAAACCTAATCAACTACCAAACCCTTCCCAACCCAAGCTAATTTTGTTTGATAACTTAACCAACTTAAAGTTAATTTACCACCTCATAAAAATATAAAAAAATATTTTCATTTTTTGTTTGTTATTAGATTGCATCAAGACCATCGATTGCCATCATCTCTTTAACCTAATCTTAAGGACAATTGCTATCTAACATCAGGGTAGGATTTCATTCCCTGTCTTGGGTCCAAAACAACCATCATCATACTGATCCAAGTATAAATTAAAATTAATTAGACTTAATTTGCCCTAGAGGACTAGGTGACACCCAACAGGTCGAGTCTGAACCATATGGGCCAACTAGTGCATTTAATCCTCTAGCTATTATTGAAAGCTGGTGTCTAAGGCTGGGGGTCCAGAGTCAAACGACCTAAGTGGATTGGTGATTTATAATTAGGACCCTATGACAAGCCGGGGGAGCATCCCACCACCCTACCCCCTACCTGGCCAGTAGAAGGATTAGCTGCTGGGTTAAGTGTAAGTTGAGCTGACCCATTCAGTTTTGACTCTAGGTCTAGCAAGCCCTAGATTGTACTAACCCTTGCATGCTTAGTTGCATTCATTCCACCTTGATTGTTTGTTTGTTTGCATGACCACTAGGCTAGGAACCCAATACCATGACCCACACTTAGAACCCTACCCTAGAAGAACCCCATACCATGACTTATACTTAGAACCCAACCCTAGGAGAACCCCATACCATGACCCCTACTTGGAGCCCAACCCTAGGAGAACTCAATACTCTGACCCATATCAGAAGTCCAATTATTGGAAGCCCAATTATGAGTTTATAGACCATGATGAGAGAACCAATAGGAACTTCAGGCCAAAAATACCCACCTTCAAAGGCACCTCAGATCCCAAGGTCTGCATAGATTAGGATTGAGATATGGAACAATATTTTGAATGGTACGACTTGAGTGATAAAAGGAAGTGTGAATTTGCTAAACTCAGGTTAATTGACCATGCTAGGTTATACTGGATAGGCATAGAGAGCCCCATCAGGCAACAATAGAAAGCTCCTATAGATACCTGAATGGCCATGAAGCTAAAACTTAGAGAGAAATATGTTCCCCCATACTACTGACAGTGCCTTCTAGATCAATGGAAAAGGTTAAGTCAAGGAAGTAGATCTGTGTCAAAGTACATAGCCAAGTTTGATGAGTGTGCCTTAAAGTGTTTCCTAGATGAACCCACATAGTGACCCTATCTAGGTTTATGGTTGGCCTTCATGAAAACGTCCAGTGGGAACTATCTCATTGGTAGATTTAGGAACTAGAGGAAGCCTATCATATTGCTAGGGAATTCGAGTCAAACCATAGGGAACTCATGATTAGTCAATCTAAATCCAACAAGAGTAACACTCCTGAACCCAAGCCCAGACCTAGCTGACTTCCTTTAGACCAGCCCAGTACCATTACCTCTAGCCAAACCCTAGCACCTAGTCAAGTGCATATGAGCCAAGTCAACCCTAGTCAACCTGAACCCCATAGGATTAGTACCCTTAGATATGACCCTAGTATTAATCAAGAATCCCTTAGTCAACCCATCCCTGCTACCCCAGCTATTAGCTAGTTTTCCTTTAGCCAAACCCCTCTTACCACCCCATTGGTTCACCAGGATGACCTAGAAGAAGAGATATATGAGGCTGATCCAAGTTTGGTAGAGGAGTATGAAGATGAGTCTATTGAAGATTTAGAAGAAGATACACCTATAGAAGACCCAGAATTAGTTGACTATGAACAAACCCAGATAGAAACCAACCTAGAATTAGTTAAGTCAAAAGTTAAGTGCAACCAACCCAGTTCAAACATGGAGTCCAATCTAGAAACCCTTCTTAAGGCCATGATTGAATAATTGACCCAGATGAACACCCAAAACCAAGCCTAACTTGACCGGATGATCACCTAATCCCAAAGTCAGTTTACCAAACCAACCAAATGACCCAAACCAACAACCAAGCAACTAATAGACTTGACCAATTAACCAATAGGTTGGACCAAGTAGAAACCAATCCAGAGTTAGCTGACCCTGACCATACCCAATCCGAAGTGGAAGAACCATTAGAGGAAGAAACCCATGACCCTGTGACCGCAACTCTACCTGAGGAGACTTTAGAAGAAAGCCCGATTATAGAGCCTAGTCCTAAATTTCTTGAGCCAGAAGAGTTTATTAAGGACTTGATCTTTTTAAATTAGTATCCTCAGGATGAAGTCACCTCTTTGACTCCACTTGATCTCTTCCCTGAAATCAATGACCCTTTCTTCCATTACCAGACCCTTTAGATATGCCTCAATCCCATAAGGTCAACCTCATTAGTGTAGGCCTCATCCCTAAAACCCATTCTTATCTCCTATTCTACCCGATCATTCCATAACCTCCTTCTTACTTTCTACCCCACCAGACTAACCCCGAATCCATCTCGTATTTTTTGCCTTTTCCTATCTTTAATCATTCACCTGCATTTTATAGAGGTAAGCATAAAGCATACATTCATTGCACATGTTCGGTTTTTATATTACTTTTGGCATACCCTATGGAATTTGCTAGGAGTCCATAGTAAATTTTTATATGCATGCCATACTAGGATTAAACCTAGAGAGTCTATAGAGTGTTAGGTCTTAACCCATAAACATTCATTTAATAGGGATGTCTAATCAAGTCTATTAGGTATTAGTCTTGAGTCCAATAAATCTACAACACTAATCACCTGTCCACACTTACACTAGCCTCCGCACAGCATTTGCATCTGGAAATTAGTCAAAAGCTAAACATAAGTAATGAACTAAATAAAAACTTGGCTAATTTCTGAAATAAAGATAAAGAATTTTTTGTAGAAGATTATGTGATTGTAAAGGAATTTCATGCTCGCGAAGCTGGTCCACTCAGAATAATGAAAAGAGTTGGACCCAATGCCTATGCGCTTGAGATACCACCTGATTTAGGTATTACTCCACCTTTAACATCTCAGACCTTGTAGAGAGCATAGGGAGCCAGCAGTGATACCTAGCAAACACCTTGAGCCAATCCCTCCCTTTGAAAGAGAATCCATCCCAGAGTGTCCATATATAATTTGGCCTATTGGTGAGGAAAAGATTGAGAGAACCCTGGATGATCAAGCCATCGGTACCCGAGATAGAGGCTATCAGAGATATTTGGTCCGTTGGCAAGGTCAGCCAAAATTTGGGGACTTGTGGAGCACTGGTGAGGATCTACAGCACCTCAACCCAAACCCTCCTTGAGTAGTAGGAGAGCCAAATTAACCCTTACTCGATGAGGTCGAGTTCCTCCCATCCCGAAAGAATTGGTGGGGACACCAGGATCAGACACAGATCACTAGATCCCATATAGTTTACTAATTAGGATTTTAAGAACCTTAGTCATGTATCATAATTTTGTAAGCCAATAAGATTGAGTCTTGTAATAAATTGAGACTAGTTGATTTGTTTTAACCCTAGTCAGTCATTGAGTCCTGTATAAGTATTAGTCCAGTGAGAGTCCAATTTTTGTACAAGAGAAAAGATTACCCTATTTTAGAGTTTCACCAGGCCTCACCTAGGAGCCAGAGATATTTATATCAGCTTATAGGATCTTGTTTGACACCATAGAGCCCTAGATACCCTCCAGATGCTCTCCAGATGTCCAAATTCCTTCCAGATGCTCTCTAGATGACCAGATTCCCTCCAGATGCCAGAGTATATTCTCAGACCAGGGTATATCATGAGTCCAGAGGTCCATCTGCGCCCATCCTAGGAGAAATCAAGCTTAAGTGCCAGGCCCAAGCCTTTAAGAACCAAGATTCCAGTCTGATGCCAGGAATATACCAGCCCAGGCACCCCAGCTTCCAGGAGGCCCAAAGCCCATGTGCCCCAAGCCCTTGGCCAACCCTTGCTACCCTCCATGAAGCCCAACATGCCAAGAGTGGCGTCCTTAATGGTTGACCAAGTCCAAACATGGTGGAGGAGTTCAAATGAAAGGAGTTTGAGTTTTTATTTCATTCAACTTGTATACTCCTAGTTCTAGGTTTATTTTAAAATCTTTCTCCCATTTAAATTGTGTAAACCTCTTCTAACTAGGAGAAGATTTGTAATCCCTTTAGGAGAGGGCATGGGACTCTATAAATACCCCACCCCTCCTCCTCTTGTAATCAATCAACTCTTATGAAATAAACTCTACTGAATTGTTTTGCAAGTCTAGTGTTCTTGGGTTTTGTTTGTCTTTGGTTTTTGGTTCTTGTTCTTTCCTTGGCTGTCCCCTATTCCTTGGAGTTCCCCATGCCTAAGCATCTTTCCAAGCATCCAAGCAGCAGCCATGGCCTTGAGAAGCACTCCAGAAGCTGCCCTAGATAATTGGATCCCATCTTCTCCAAGCCACCAGCAACATCTGCCCTAATCCCCTCCTTGTTTCCATCTTCTTATTTTTTTCTTTGTTTACCTGTTCGTGCCTAACCTTGATGTATTGCAGGATCCCTAAGGTCTTTCCCCTCCCCAGAGGAGGCTTTCCTTGCCTTCAGACTGGGTCCATATTGCCTTTAGATTCGGGAACCAAAGGCTTGTTCTTCCAGGCACTATCCAGAGTGTTGAGGAATCTCTACTTCAAAGGAACTGCAATCACTTCTTGGTAAAATCCTTCCCCCTCTGGAGTTCTAATCAATTATAGGTATGCTATCCTAAGCCATGAGTTTCTCAATTCTTGAGTCCTGGCTTTATTTACATGAGTTATTTTACGGGTATGATAGTTTCTTGAGTACTAGTCTTCCTACTGATTCTTTACTTATTTTTGGATCTTTAGCCACTGAATTAAATTCTAAAAAAAATCTACAAAAAATTAGTTTTCTATTTGGCATCAGTCCTAGGATTGTCCTGCATCAACCTATCTCTCTCTATAGATCTTTAAACCCAGTAGATAGGATGCCTCTTCCAAATCCTTCATGAAAAATTGCCTTTGATAGCCAACACTTGATCGATTGCAACATTGGTATATCATTCCTAATGATATGTATGTCATCAACATACAAAATCAAGAAAACAAGAGCACTCCCACTTGTCTTCTTACACACACATGGTTCATCCACATTCTTAATGAAATCAAACTCTTTGATCATCTCACCAAAGTAGATGTTCCAACTCCTCGATGCTTGCTTTAATCCATAAATGATTTCTTATACCTGCATACTTGGTTTGGTCTCTCACTTGAAACAAACCCCTCTGGCTATGGCTATAGACTTTTTCCTCAACATATCCATTAAAGAAAGTAGTCTTTACATCCATCTGCCAGATCACATAGTCATAGTATGTAGCTATGGTAAGTAATATCTGAATGGACTTAAGCATAGCTGATGGTGAAAAAGTTTCATCATAGTCAATACCATGTCCTTGTCTGAAACATTTTGCCACTAGCCTGGCCTTGTAGGTCTTTACTTGACTATCTGCTCTAATCTTCTTCTTGAAGATCCATTTACAACCAATTAGGTTTACTCACTCAAGTAAATCAACTAATATCCAAACTTGATTAGAGTACATGGAGTTCATCTCGAATTTCATAGCTTCTAGCCATTTGTTAGTCTCTACTCATGACAGCTTTTGTATAGGTCATAGGAGGATCATCATCTTGTATGATATTGGCTTCATTGTCATTTTCAATGACAAAGCCATATCTAAGAGGTGCACTTCACACTCTCTCTGACCTATGGAGAGGATGTGTGTGTGTGGTTATTCCTGAACCTTGGGAATATCTGGTTGAGGAATTGCTTAAAGTGTAGGTTGAATTTTTTCAAGTTCAAATATCCTTCCACCTTTTTGCTCAGTAGGGTGGTAGAAAAGGTATCCCAAACCTTCTTTAGCATATCCTACAAACCTGCACTTATTGGCCCTAGCACTTAGCTTATATCTAAAAACATTCCTGATATAAGTAGGGCAACCCCAAATCTTAAAATACTTATGACTTGGCCTTTTCCCTTTCCATAATTCATATGGATGCTTTTAACTACCTTTGATGGCACCCTGTTTAGTATGTAGGTAGCAATCTCTAGGGCATAATCCTAGAAGGATACTGAATGATCCATGAAGTACATTATGGATCGTACCATATCCAACAAGATACGATTCCTCCTTTCTACTACACCATTTAACTGTGGTGTGTATGTAGGGGCCCTGTTGCCGTATAGATCACCATGGCCTGTAGCTCTGATGCATCGGGTTCCCGTAGGGCACTTGGTCCTCTCTTCCGGTCGACTTCTTGGTGGGCTGACCTGCAAAATAGAGGAGACCCGGGCTAGGGATTCTAGCGGGGACACTCTGACGATCAAGTCAATGGGATGATTGAGGGGAATAGTACCTATGTAGCAGAGAGCTTGAGGACTCTCTACATAGAGGGTGAAAAATAGAATGGAGTTGGATTTAGAGAAATGAGAGAGAGCTTAGGAGGTTCACTCAAGTGTTTATTTTCCCCTTTGCTCCCTCTATTTGCTTACCTCCTTACTTACCTCCCCTCTTTAATTTTATGTGTGGGGTGGCTTAGACCAGGTCTGGGGTTTCTTCCAGGTGTCTATTTCTAAGTACCTTTTTTGGGAGAATTTTCAGTTGCTCGCTGTCGCCCTTCTATCGGGCTGGTCTTACCCCTCTGATGGTGTAACTTCCATGGGAGGGGTAGGCACCATGCCGCTAGGCCTCGAGCCACGATGGTGCATTCCCATTCTAGGGTGAACCGTTGCAGTGTCGCAGGGCTGGGGCTTTAGTGGAATACCCTTCTTGGAAAGGTTCCGGTTTTTGTGTCATAGGGGGTTGCATAATGCAGGTCGTGCAGGTGGTGCATTGCAAATCCTGTATTTGTAGCAGGACATGTGCCACCTCCCGAAGGTCATGGGAGGCTAGGCCCCTCTTTGTCATGATTTGAGCTTTCGTTGATCCTCCCCATGGTGCGGAAAAAAAAAAAAAAGGATGAGGATGATGCTAGCACGGATGATGCAAAGGTGGTTATATCTTGTTTTCTTTTAGGGTTTTATCTTGATTCCCGAAGATGAACAAAAGGGGCAAACATAGGATAAATTGTAACAACGAAACCAATGCTAGCAGGTAGAATCTCTAGAGAGTAGGGATGGAGAACAGGACCCTGGGATTGAGAAACCCCGGTAGGACTAGCTCGCCAAACAATACCTTACCTGGGAGAAATAGGCACGAACCTCCATGCTTGTCGCACCCGATGATGAGATCGCTCTCACTTGGCGGATGCGGCCTGGATGCCCGAGCAGTCGATACCCGCGATGGTGCTAGCCTCCAGGTTACGTGATCGTGAAGGTGAAGTGAACCGTCTCCAATGCCCGTGGTACCTGGAAAGACCTGAAAACAAATCCGCGACAGAATCAATGGAGAGTTGAGGAGTAGTGAAGTAGAAGTAGTGTTAGGGTTAGGGAGGGTTTCGAGCCCGGTGCCTGGAGGGATCCGAAGTCGAAAGGATAGCTTGGGGCCTCGCACCCCACAACGTCCCGGAGGACGAAGGAATGTGGCCTCTCACCATGCGATGCCCTTAGGCGAAGGAATGTGGCCTCTCACCACGCGACGCCCTCAGGCGAAGGAATGTGGCCTCTCACCACGCGACGTTCCGGAGGACGAAGGAAGCTCTCACTCAACCTAGCCTAAGAGACAAGGATTGAAGAAGAGGATAGAACACACAAGCTTTCTTTCATTAATCATCAATCCTCTCTACAAGGAGAGATTGGGTCCCCTTTTATAGACACCCTAGAGTACATTCAAATTTCAAATGAAAAAACCATTCAAATTTTGAACCCAAAATACAATCCAAATAAAAGTGGCGCCCAAAGCTTTGGAGGGAGTTCTTCAAGGCCGACCAAGAGGGGAGAATAATGGCATGGCAAGATACAAGGCTTGGGGAGGGGAGTTTGTCCTTTTGACTTCCTTATTTGCTTGCTCAGTTTGGTAGAAAACTTGAAGTAGGGCAAGCTTGGAGGGATGTGTCCCCTTTGGAGTCTTCTTCCATACCTAGATGGAGTGATTCATGGCCGACCAAGGGAGAAGAAGATTGGGTATGGCTTGATGCTTGGCTTGAAGAGGGGGCTTGATGCTTGGCCTTCCTTCCTTGTATGCATAGTTTTGGAAAGAAGCTTGGATGGAGGCAAGCTTGGTGGAATGCGTCCTCCAAAATTTCTTCTAGGCTTGATCCTTGGCCGACCAAGGGAGAAGAAGATTGGGCATTGCACATTTGATGGCTTGGCATGGGGAGTGTGCTCCTTGGTCTTCCTTTCTTGCATGAATATTTTAGGAAGAGGACTTGATTGGAGGGCTTGCTTTGTGGCTTGAATCTTCAACAACCCAAATATGATGGCTCATGGCATGATATGGGGAGGGGATAATGGAGGTGTGTGGAATGCTTATGGGGCGTCTCCTTGCTTCCATTCTTGGGTGCACAGGTGGTATTGATGTGGCGCCATGCAGCTGATGAAGTGGCAGTGTCAAGTCAAAGCTTGGTCCACTAAAATGGGCTTGACCCAAAGGACAAGTTTTCTCTCATTGGGTTGGGACCCGAAGTTCAGGCATACCCAGACTTGGATTAAAATAAATTACAGGACTAGAGTTGACCTAATCTTGATCCAATTGGTCAAGGTACAAGATTTAGACTTGGCTCAAAGCAAAGATAATTACAAAATTTAAAGCTTGAAGCCTTAGTACAGGACTCAATGGGTAGAACCCTAATCTGAGATCCACAGAGGGTTGAGGAGCCTCTGTCGGATCCTGGTGCCCACACCCCTCATGCCATTTGCGGGAACCATGGCCTTTGTGGGACAAGGGGATCTCCCACCTTAGCGACATGAGTGCGATCTCGGTTGGGAGTTGACCTTAGATAGAGGGCTCGTCCTATGAGCACGACCCTGACTGGGAGCTGACCTTGGCAAGAGGGCTCATCTTGGTAGCATGAGCGTGACCCCGGCCAGGAGCTGACCTCAAATGAGGGCTCACCCCATGAGCATGACTCCAGCTGGGAGCTGACCTCGGAATGAGGGCTTATATTGGCAGCATGAGCACGACCCTAGCTAGGAGCTGGCCTTAGATAGAGGGCTCACCTTATGAGCACAACTCTGGCTGGGAGCATACCTCAGCAGGAGGGCTCAACTTGGCAGCATGAGCATGACCCTGACTAGGAGCTGGCCTCAAACGGAGGGCTTGTCCCATGAGCACAACTCTGGTTGGGAGCTGACCTCGGCAGGATGGCTCGCCTTGGCAGCATGAGCATGACCCCGACAAGGAGCTGGCCTCAGATGGAGGGCTCACCCCATGAGCACGACTCTGGCTGAGAGCTGACCTCGACAGGAGGGTTCGTCTTGGTAGCATGAGCATGACTCGGCTTGGAGCTGGCCCCAAACGGAGGGCTCACCCTACGAGCGTGAGTGACTCTTGCTAGAAGATGACCTCGATAGGAGGGCTCGCCTTGGCTTCTTACTTGGCCACCATGTCCAGGTGGGGGGCTCTCGCCAGAATGGCCACCAGTAAGACTCCACGTCAGTAGATGTACCACAAGAGATGCCCCCTACTCTCGAGCCCGGAGAACGAAGCGGTGCTCGGGGTGAGGGGAGTAGTGATCGTGCTGATATGGGGGACGCGTCTCCTATGCCATCAATTCCTTATGCACCAGTGCTTCGGAGGCTGTGCCTCCACACTAATATGGTGATGCCACATCACCCCTCATTAAGGGTGGCCATAATTGCTGCACCGAGCTCAAAGGGGTCGCCTCCAATTCTAGGTGTCACTTTTGATGGGTATCAACATGTGGCACACTCTGACTGGCTTAGAGTGAGATATGGCACATGCTTTCAACCAGTACGAGGTGACGGGGCTCCAGGTCTCTTGAAGGGGACTTTCCTTTTCGTTTCTCAATGGTTTCTCAAGCGATAAAAGACAAAGTTTCTTTCTTAGGGCAATCTTCCTCCATCTCCTTGGGTGAGGTTGCGAAGTTCCAGCAGGTTAGGCTTCCTTCTCCTCCCCCTTTCTTTCTTTTGCTCTCCTCCTTCGGCCAGCACCTGAGGAGTTCTCTTGTTAGGTCTATTAGTTTTCCATTTCACAATTTTTGATGAGTCTTTTCGACTGGGGGTAGCATGACCAGGGTTTTTTCAATGGTGCAGGGACTTCTTGGCTAAGGCCTCCCTCCTCGGATAGCGAGGAGTAAGTCCCGGTTGTGTCCCGTAGGGGTCCCCGCCCGACAAGGATCATGATTGGACTCCCTATGGCTCCTCCACCTACCCCCTATTAAGGGGCCGATGGCCCTATCGGTATTGCTTTGGTGATGAACGACGGGGATCTCCTTCATGTTTGGAGATCATTTGGGATCCCAGATTCCATTTGACTCTCTGTTCTTGGGCCGGGGACCGGGTAACTTCCAGTCGCTCGAGCTGGATGGCCATGTACGAAGACTTCTTTTTAGGGTGTCTTCGACTTCCCTTCCATGTCTTCTTCTTTTTTTTCTCAGCCACTATCATTTGGTTCCAGCTCAACTCGCCCCAATTCCATCTAGACCATCTTCAACTTTATTGTCCTCTACCACCATCATAGGATCGTCGCCCGTTTCTCCCTCTTTAGGGCCATGTTTAACCTGAAGCATCACCCATCCGATAGTGGATGGAAGTGTAGGTTCTTATTTGCTTCAATCGAGAGAGTGGACTGGGTTTGGAGTGACCCAGACCACCCCCAAACTGACAGTCCGTGGTCGAGCTAACCAATAAGGAAGTGTTCGACCAGCTTCTCTCATCCCAAGTCCCAACCCTTCGAGACTTATTGTGTGAGAAAATTCTCATCGATGCTGGGATCAGCCAAGCCCAGCCATAGGTTAAGGCTTGATTCCGGGCTCCATCTTTACTTAGTAATGAGTCTTGCCTTGAAATGAGACTAATAGATTTGCTCCATTTTGTAGGGATGAGGTTTAGTTTCGATGACCTCCAGGGGATGTCCCAGAAGAGGGTTTCTAACCGAAGAGCCTGAGGGAGTGCCCAAGAAGAGGGCTCGGGAAGAACCTAGATTGGGGCCCAGTGATGGGCCTGACATGAGGGGGCCAGCCACCCCACGCACAACATTTAGGTCAAGGGTCCAGGCTCTTGCTAAGCAGCCCAGGGGCAAAACCAGAACCATGGAGGGGGCCCCATCTCCATCTCTAGTGGCCTCTCCATGCACCAACGATCTGCTATAGCCGAGAGCAACGAGGGTGGCGGGAGTCGCTGCCACCGAGATGCTGCCTCATCGCCTGGGGCGGTGACAGTCCTGTAGATGCGGCACCTTCACCTGAGGTCATGCCAGACCTAGCCGGACCACCTGTGGCATCGAGCCAAGGAGACAAAAGGCTCACCATTGTCCTCCTCGCGGGTTCCATGTTATCTCAGATAGGGAGCTAGTGGAAGACATCCTCAACTCTTTGATCTAGTCATCGAACCACCAGAGCTGGGTAGGGAGGCCAGTGGTGGGGCTTGCCACTGAGGCATTCGCCTGGTTGATGTCTGTAAGCCATCTCCAAACATATATCACCCTTTCCCCCTTTTCACAAGGGGCGTTAATCATCGTCCTTGGTGTAGGTGGTGATCGATATGCAGAGCTCCTATGGGATGCCTGTCAAGCACTTCAAAAGCATGAGACCCACGTCCGCCAGGAGAAAGAAAGATGAGGCCGGGGTCTGACCGGTTGGGCCTAGGAACTAGAGACTTAGTTGACCAAAGCCTAGGCCAAGGTAGCTGAGCTAGAGAAGAAGGTGGCTAAGATTGAGGCAACCCTGATTGAGGAGAGGGGGGTCAGCTCCCACCAAGCTTGTAAGGTGGCTGCTTCTATGGTGGAGGTGGCCCACTTGGACGGGAGAGCACAGACCCTCCAAGCTCAGTTGGAGGAGGAGATAGCTAGGGCCAGGGTGGCAGCAAAGAAGGCTATGGTGGCCATCGCACTGATGGAGATGGCCAAGAAAGAAGCTGCCAATGCCATCCCCAAATTCATGGCATCCTATGCCTTCAAGGACAAGGAAGTCGAAGCCGTTTTGGACTCCTTCCACCATGGGTTCAGAGACTTCAAGGATAAAGCTATCCATCTCTTCTGATGGAAGGGGTTGGACAACATCCAACCTTCCCTTCCGTTCCCCAGGTAGCGGAGCACGCCAGTCGTCGAGGTGGAGTCGGAGCCGAAGCTGGAGGAGGCCACATAGTCAAGGCTTGATCTGGGGCTACAAAGGATGCCCCCAGCCAGCTAAGGTCCCTCGTCGGCTTGGGAAGGAGCCAGTGATTGATGCATAGATTTCTTTTCCTTCCTTCTCTTGTACTTGAAATTTTTGAAGGTCTCCCAGTCTGTAGGGAGCCTTCACAAGGTTGTAAAGAAGATTTTGTCAATGAAACATCTTTTTCCTTCAATTATTGTTCCTCACTTAGCCCTTGTCTCTTTTCTTTTCTTTCTTCTCTTTTTCTTTTTTTTTTTTTTTTTTTTTTTTGAAGTGCTTTCAAGGAATTCCTTGAAGTGCATAGGGGTCTTATTTTTACAGTGAGGAAATAGGCTAATTTACCCAACAAACTTGGTGTAGTTCCTCACCATCTTTCAATTGTTATGCATGTGTCTTTTCGAGCCTTGACTGCTCTAGGCCTACTTTAAGGCCTTAGGATAGGCACGAAGGTCTTTGGAAGCACCTTGTCTTCTTTCACTTGATTCTTGAGGCCATGCAAGCTAGAATTCAACACCTCTGGATCTTTTCGCTTTAACGAGCTATGAGTATGGTGGTAGATGTTTGGATTGCTTGGAGTTCCCATTCGACTTCTCCAGACTATGAGCAAGGTGACTGGATTGCTCTATTCACCGAGATGTCAGTCAGAAGATAGATGGTGGGATTGCTTAGAGTTCCCATCCGACATCTTTGGATTGTGAGCTGTTGGGTTCTAGGGTTTCAATGGCACAACAGAATAATGGATTTTCAAAAAATTTCAATCTAGAAAACCTTACAACCAAAAAATCCTAAGCCCAAAATCTCTTATTCACTACAATTAATAAGTCATTAAATTAGGGTTATGAAGAATACCTGGAATGCTAATTCCTTCTTCTTTTCACTAGGCTCACAAATGCAAGCCCTCCAGAGGTGATACACACAAGATTCAAACTAGGAAGCTCTCCTTAGTAGGTTGCTTAAGCTACTGGGACTCTTCTGATGGCCCTTCTTCCTTTGGCAGCCCCTCCTTTCTTGCTCAGACCTTTGCCCTCCAGTAGAGCACTTTGAGCCCTTTCCAAAACACTTTTCACTTTCACTTACACTTCCTAATTCACTTCCTAAAAGCTTTGTCTTAAAATGAAGTACTTGTCTTAAGACAAGACAAGGGAGGAAGAGATAAAAGGAGAGTGTGGCAGAGTGTGAGTGTAAGAATGAATTTTTGTGATACCATTAGCCTAAACATCGATGGCTATTTATAGGAGAGGGGAAGTCGCTAATGTGGCCTCTCATCAGCCTTTGATCTGTCAACCAACAGATCAAATAAGACCCTTAAAAGAGGAGTCATATAAGTGAAAAGTCATGACCCTTCTGCACCTACCACCTTATTCAAGTCCCTTCATATTCATCCGACTTCTCCATCTGCCACTTGTCATTTTTAGGTTACAGAAAAGTCAGGGGACATGGCCTTTTATTTAGAAGCATCGGTGATTTGAAATTCTTTAAAGTAGAAGGACTTTGCTTCTTAGAATTAGTGCCAAACATGAAGAGTCGCAACTCTTCATGTGCGCCAACTTCCTTCCACTGATTTCTTCCTCTTGTTGACCGATCAAAGCCCACATGAGAGGGTGTGGAGATAAGGATAAAGTCCCTTGGACTTTATTTGGCTTTGGTGAATAATAGATAGAAGGAGTCTAGGTCCTTTTCTACGTGCCAACAGTGAAGAGTCGCGACTCTTGTCTTTTGCGCGACACCTTTCTCCATGCCATTTCACATTTTTGACCTAGTCAAAGTGATGTGGGACTAGGCTAGGAGGGTCATTGTAGAGCAGAGAAGTCTCCAAGGATTAGGGTCAGAAAGGGATAACTAGGGCCTCACACCCCTTGATGTCCTGAAGGACAAAGGCAGACTAGGGTCTCACACCCCTCAATGTTTCGAAGAACAAAGGCAAACTAGGGCCTCACAGCTCTCAACACTCGAAAGTGAAGGCATAGGGTTTCACACCCCTCGACGCCCGAAGGCGAAGAAGGCAAGACGGGCCTCACACCCACTCCCTTATGGAGGTCGACGTTCTCAAGGAATGAAGGCAACACTATTGGGCTTCTCACCCTTTCCATGTGGGGGCAACACTATTAGGCCTCTCACCCTCCCCATGCAGGGGCGAACGAAGAAACAATCTTCTAAAAACTCATTTTATTCTTCACCACCTTTCAAATACAAGAGGGGATGCCTTTATATAGGCTTACAAAATTTAGGACCCATGTAAGGATATACATAGAATTATTTATTTATTATTATTATTGTTTTAAGTCCTAAACTCATGTAGCTTTATGATCCGTGCAAAGCTGTTTCTGCATCTGGATCTATGCAAGTCATTCTCCTGTGACCGTGGAATATAGAGATTGATGGACGGAGAAGAGGGGAGCAGGGGCAGATCCGGCGAAGATGAGGGAGATCCTCCACATCCAGGGCGGCTAATGTGGAAACCAGATCAGGGCCAAGTCCTGGGAGGTGATCTGCGACGAGCACGGGATCGACCATACTGAGAAGTATTCTAGAGATTCCTACCTCCAGCTCGAGTGGATTAACGTCGATTACAACGAGGCCAGCAGCGGTCATTACGTCCCGCGGGCGGTGCTCATGGATCTGGAGCCAGGGACTATGGACTCCATGAGATATGGTGGCTGTGGAGATGGCATCGATGGCGGTGGCGAGGCAGAGAGCAGAGGCAATCTAGGCATAGCGATCCTACTCGTGGAGGAGGGCATTGGTGAGGGGGGGTGGAGGAGGACGGGAGTGACAGTTGCAGGGTGGGAGGCAGCCATGGAGTGGATGGCATCGATGCAGGTGGCACGAACAGACGAGTCCGAGTCTCAAATGCAGCGAAGGGCGGCGGCAGCGTCGCTGGGCGAGGTGGAGGTGCGGACCATGGAGATCGGGCGAAACGGTGGATCTGGATGGGCTGTAGAGGCCGGGCGGTATGGTCGGCTCGGCCATGGTTCTTTTGGATGGGAGGGATCGCTCGGGGCGACGGCAGTGCAAGGTCTCTAGCGGTGGATCCTGGAAGAAATGGTTTGGGGCTGGGTGGAAGAAGATGACAGGAATAGCTAGGGATAAGTTAGAGATAAATATGGAATAAAATGGGAATAGCTGGGATAAAAATTTAAACTAAAAAAAATTAGGAAAAAAGGAAAAAACCCTGATGGGTTTTGATGCCCCATCATTCTCCTGGGATGGGAAAAACTCGACTCCATCGAATCAGGCATGATGCTTTTTTTTTTTAACCCTAATCCTTTCCTGCTCTGATACCAAATTAATGTGGGTCTAGGCTATGAAGATGATTGGAGAGCTGATAAGTCTCAGGGATTAGGGTCAGAAGAGGATAACTAGGGCCTCACACCCCTCGATGTCTCGAAGGATTTGGCAGACTAGGGTCTCACACCCCTCAATGTTTCGAAGAACAAAGGCAAACTGGGGCCTCACACCCCTCAATGCTCGAAAGAGAAGGCATAGGGTCTCACACCTCTCGACGCCCGAAGGTGAAGGCAAGACAGGCCTCAACCCACTCCCTCACGAAGGTCGACGTTCTCAAAGAACGAAGGCAACGCTATTGGGCTTCTCCCCATATGGGGGCAACACTATTGGGCCTCTCACCCTCTCCATACGGGGGCGAATGAAGAAACAATCTTCTAAAAACTCATTTTATTCTTCAACACCTTTCAAATACAAGAGGGGATGCCTTTATATAGGCTTACAAAATTTAGGACCCATGTAAGGATATACATAAAATTTTTATTTATTATTATTATGATTATTATTTAGTCCTAAACCTGTGCATCTTTAAGATCCGTGCAAAGTTGTTTTTGCATCTGGATCGGTACAAGTCCCCTTATGATCATGGAACAGAGAGATCAGTAGATGGGGAAGAGGAGAGCTGGGGCAGATCCGACAAATATGGGGGAGATCCTCCACATCCAGGGTGGCCAATGTGGAAACCAGATGGGGCCAAGTCCTGGGAGGTGATCTGCGACGAGCAAGGGATCGACCACACCGAGAAGTATTCAAGAGATTCCTACCTCCAGCTCAAGCGGATCAACGTCGATTATAACAAGGCTAGCGGTGGCCGTTACATCTCGTGGGCAGTGCTTATGGATTTGGAGCCAAGGACCATGGATTCTGTGAGATCTGGTGGCTGTGGAGATGGTGTCGACGGTGGTGGCAAGGTAAAGAGCGGATCAACATCGATTACAATGAGGCCAGCGGTGGCCGTTACATCCCGCGGGCGGTGCTCATGGATCTGGAGCCAGGGACCATTGATTCCATGAGATCCGATGGCTGTGGAGATGGCATCGACGATGGCAGCAAGGTAGAGAGCAGAGGCAATCTAGGTGTAGTGGTCTTGCTCATGGAGGAGGGCATCAGTGAGGGGGGGGGGCGGAGGAGGACGGGAGCGATAGTGGCAAGGTGGGAGGCAGCCATGGAGAGGACAGTCAGCTTGGGTGCAGGCGGCGCGGACGGACTAGTCCGGGTCTCAAAGGTGGCGAAGGGCAACAGCAGCACCATCGGGCAAGACGAAGGCACGGACCATGAAGATCGGGTGGAACAGTAGATCTAGATGGGCTATAGTGGCCCGCCGGCATAATTGGCTCAACTATGGGTCTTCCAGACGGGAGGGAGCGGATTCGAGGTAGGGGCAGCGGCAGCGCGAGGTTGCTAGCGGTGGATCCGAGAAGAAATGGTTTGGGGCTGGGTTGAAGAAGATGACAGGAATAGCTAGAGATAAGTTGAGGATAAAAATGTGGAATAAAATGGGAATAGCTAGGATAAGGGAAATAGCTGGGATAATAATTTAAACTAAAAAAATCAGGAAAAAAAAGAAAAAAAACCATGATGGGTTTTGATGCCCCATCATAAAGACTATGAAAAATGGGTGTCAAATGGAAGGGAATTTAATCTACTTTATCACTGTATTAGTGATTATCAGGTAGAAGGACTCTTGGTCCTTCAGCGTCCTTTTTTTTGCCGAGCACCCATTTTGGTGCCATGAGTCCCATGCCATTGGGACTCTTGATATATAGCCCATAAAATGTCCAAAAAATATCAGATAAAATTTGATAATTTTGTCCCACTTAGGACACAACCCAATTTAGATTTTTCATAAATTGGTTAGTCCATTTAGCAACGTTTTAGATCCAATTCAATTGGGTTAGGAGTTAGCCTATACATGCTAGTATGCAATCTAGCTGACCAATTAGGATCCCATGACCCTAATTAAATATTAATTGACTTCCTAGGTTAATTCCCTAATGTGTGTGACCCTTTAGGTTCCATATCAAGCTAGCTATAGATCTAGGTTCGTGCCGATTCAATCCAATCGAACCCGATTGACCTAATTAGGTTAAATTGAGCTGACCTAAGTTGCTAACTCCAACTAGCTTTCGAATTGACTCATGAATTCAATCCAATTGATTCATGAAAACCTATAAGACATGGTTAATATCTAGCAATGTGTCATGCCTACCAAGAAGTTGAAAAATTTGGTGGAAAGTATCAAAAATATCCTTCAGTGGAAAGTTACTGTGCAATTCAATCTTCGATCTCCCATTATCTTGATTAAGTAATGGGCATGGATAAATGTCAAACCCTAACACTTAACCATTTTGAATCTCTATTCGATAATGAAGACTCTGCTGATGACTGATTAGAAACCATTTCTAATCTCATCTTGCTTTGATCAAAGACTTCCTGAGTCATCAATCGAAGAGATTACTTGGGATAACAATTCCTCTTACTAGGAATGATTGATTCCTTATTGGTCAACTCATACCCTAATGAGCACCCTTATCCTTGTATTAGTGTCTCTACACAAGTGGCTGTGAGACCAACCACCCTCTCCATCAAGCATACATAGGATAAGCTAGTCTTTTCGGAAGCATCGATCCCTGAATCGATGATCCAATAACTAGGAACATTTTAGATTAGGATTTATAGGAACTTAGGTCTCACCGTTATGATCTCCATCATAATCCTAATTCTTTTTCCATAACCTATGAGGTTCATCATAATCTTTAAATAATATAAAGCAGTATGATGAAATAAAATACCTTTATTAATATACCAATGTCATACAAGAGTTGGAAGATTATAGAAATGCCCTTATAAAGATTGGCTTTTAGGGCACTTTTCATTCATGAGCAAGGTGGTAGAGTGTCTCCGGACCTTGGGGGTGGGAC
Organism: Areca catechu; assembly: GCA_021397845.1. Classification (NCBI taxonomy): domain Eukaryota; kingdom Viridiplantae; phylum Streptophyta; class Magnoliopsida; order Arecales; family Arecaceae; genus Areca; species Areca catechu. Next base: position 122,845,666 of record CM038043.1, read on the forward strand.
TACTAGCATCTCTTGACCTCAAAGGTGGGACTGCTGGTGTCGCCTGACCTTGAAGGCAGGACTGCTGGCTTTGGGTGCCGGGCTTTGTAAGTTTCTGGGCATAGAGTGCCAGGCTTCATAAGTTTCTGCGCTTAGAGTACTGGCCTTCATAAGTTTCTGGGTTTAGAGTGCGGGCTTTGTATGTTTTTGGCCTTAGAGTGCCAAGCTTCGTAGGTTTCTGGGCTTAGAGTGCCGGGCTTCATAAGTTTCCGAGCTTAGAGTGCCATGCTTTGTAAGTTTCTAGGCTTATTCCACTTAATCCCATCTTGGTGTCCATGTAAATCCTGTTTCACTTGAAATAAGATAATTTTCCATCTTGAATTTGAAAGCTGATAAGATAATCCTTAAAACTTGGCTTGAATTTAAATGAACTCCTTGGATAAGTGGGCTCTCTGGATTTGCTTGGCCGACCACTCTTGGTTGTGGGCAATAAAAAGAGGATGAAATAAGTAGAGTCCTTTTTTACTCCCCTTAAAAAAAAGTGGTGACAAATATGAGAATAAATGGTGCTAAACTTGGTTGGACTCCTTTTTTACTCATCTTAAAACCATCGGCATCTTGGAATTTAAATGAGCAACGTGAGAGAAAAAAATTGTGGCGCCCACTTTTGGATAAAGTTGAACTTCAAATGATGTCTGAATGTCTGGATGTCTGGATGTCTTAATGTCTTGATAAAAAATAAAGATAACCATTTTTGATATAAAATTGGCTAACCATGATAAATGACTTGGCATGTGATGTTGTCCTGATGAGGTGGCAAGTGAAGTCCAAACATGTCATGTGATGATGTCCAAAGTTGTGGTATGTGACATAGGCTAATGATGTGGCATGACATGGCAGCAAGATAACATGTGGCAAGTGACTTGGGCATCCAAGATGAAGTGGCACATATGAAGGTGGGGCGCCAAAAGGTAGTTGGCACATGGCTTGACTTGGGTTGCACGTGGAGTCACATGTCTTGATTTGAGCTAGCACATGGAGTCACATGGGTCTAGACTTGGGTCTCCTCTTGTATTACAGGACTCAACTAACAATTACAAGACTCAACCAACTAATTAATTAAAGCCCAACTTGATCAAATTGATCAAAAGGCATAACCAACTAAACAAACTTGGTAAATAGGGTTTGGCCCAAAAGGGCTTAAATAGGGTTTGACACAACCTGATAAATAGGGTTTATATACAAAACCCTAATTGGTAAAAATGGCTAACTAACACTTGACCATTAGAACATAATTTATGATCCAACTGAAATTGGGGTTCTTTTACAAACTCAACTTTGGGTCCAGGGATTTTTACAGGGACTCAATTTTGGGGTTTAGGGCTAAATCCAACTAAGCTAAAATAACAAAATTTAAGATAACTATTTATAATTGATCTGGAATTTGGGCTTAGGGATTCATTCACAGGTGATCCATAATGATGTGGGTTCGACCTGTAATTTTCTTCTAGCCCTGGTGCCCATACCAATTCTTCCCAGATGGGAGAAACTCGACCTTATTGAATATGTGTCAACATTGCTGTGATAGTGCTCTAGTAAGTCTAGGTCCTTTCTTTGTAAGTCCTCTTTGGTGATCCAAGAATTGTTAGTCTTGGGTCATCCTTGCTAATGAACCAGATATCGCTGATAGTCTTTGCCCTATATAGCAATAATCTTGTCATCCAAGATCCGCTCGATCTTATCTCTCTGGGCTAGTAGTATGGCAGGTGGACACACATGGGTTGGCTCACTTTCAAGGATTGGATTATGTCCAAAAGGCTCATTAGGAATCAACGTTGGCTCCCTATACTCTATAAGGTCAGAAATGTTAAAAGTAGAACTAATGCCTAGTTCAGGTGGTAACTCAAGCACGTAGGCATTAGGTTCAATTTTCCTAATTACTTTGTATGGTCCACTACTACGGGCATGTAACTTCTTCATTGTTCTAGGTGGGAACCGTTCAGGTCGTAACTTAACCATGACAAAGTCTCCATTGTATTTCTTTGAGTCTTTTTCTTGGGTCAGCCATATGATTCTTATGCAATTCTTTAATGTGTTGTGCAATGACTCTACAAACGTCTAATAGACTCACTATGCATTACTAGTAAAGAAAATTTATTTATTTATTTATTTATATTTTTTTTGTTTTTTTAAGTCCTTAATTTTAATTTTGTGATTGACCCTTGGTCGGTGGGTGACATGCAGATTAAAACTTAACATGAACTCCTAATAGATGCTATAAGGTTCTCTAGAAATAGGTAGCAAATCTAACAAGGCTAAAAGATTGATGAAACATGCTAACCTCAACAAAGTGTAACCTAATAGTTCTAGAAACATTGGAAATCTCAGGGAAAGGTAGGAAGTAAGAAGTGGATTCGTGGGTAACCTGGTAGGGCAGGAAATAAGAAGAGGGTTCAAGGATTTGTCCTAGACTAATGAGGTTGACCTTTGTTGACCCCTGGAATGATTTTGATGATCACAAAATATTGGAGCATGTATTTGATACTAACTCTTTACAAATGTTTAAGAAGTTTTTGCAGGAATGAATTACCTTGGTTTTAAAATGGTATTCAAATTCACATAAGGAAATTCAATTGAGTTTGTAAATGTTCTAAGCTATGAATGTTGTAATCATGAAAAAATGGGCTTAAAAGTATAAATAATTTGATAAAGCATGTAAAGTAGCTTCTAGTTATTTCAATGATAAAGTTTTGGAAAGCTTGAAGCAAATTTTTAAAGTCTTGTAAGAGCCGACTCAAGATGGCATGGCACGGAGACAAATTTTAGAGTTTCAAAACTAAGAGCCAACTCCCAGCTCAAGAGCCGACTCTTACAGAAGTATAGTTTTTGAAGTTATGAGACCAAGAGCCGACTTCTAGATCAAGAGCAGACTCCAGGTATGCATGTTTGTCAAGAATAAAAGCATAAAGCCAAGAGCCGACTCCTAGTCCAAGAGCCGGCTCCTACAGAACTTTGATTTTAGCATTCCTGAGATTTCGAGCCGACTCCTGGAGCTCGAGCTGGCTCGTAGAGTTGTTGTCTGCACTTCAATGACTAGCTACAGAATTTAAAAATTGAGTACCAAATCACCTCCAATGGCTATTTCATGATTTCCAAGGTCCTACAACAGCCATATTACTTGAAAAACTATAAAGGGGATCATTTTTGAAGGATTAAAAAAATTAATGAAGATTTATTGCTGAATATTCTTGAGAAAAAGAAGAGCTTCCAAGTTATTCCTTCACCTACCTCAAAGAGCATTCAAGTGAGATTCAAAGCTTCATCAACTCCACTCCATCATTGAATCCACTTATTGAAGAAGGGAAGAAGCAGCTTTGAGAAGCATTGAAGTGTATTTAAAGCTTGACTTCGCTTTGATCTTCATCGGCAACATCAAAACAACTTTGGTTTGTTGTAGTTGCTCATTTTACATTCTTTATCTTGGTTTGCTCTCTTAGAACAGCAAGGGGCTGTATCTAGAGAGAGAGTTGAAGGTTTTAGGTGAACCTTTTAAAACCTAAGTTTGGGTTCTTGGTTTTCCCGGTTTGGGTTTTCTTTGGTGAACCCATGTAAAACCAAAGGAAGTTTGGGTTTCTTTGGTGATCCCGGTAAAACCAAAGTGTATAGGTTTGGATTGTGAGCCTAGTAAAACAATCCGACTGTATTTCGGTTAGGGGATATAGTGGAAATCCCAAGTGATCCTTGGGTAGTGGATGTAGGAGCGAGCTAGTTGCTCCGAACCACTCTGCTTCTTGGTGATTGTGATTGTGCTTTCATTGTTTGATTGCTTTAATTTGTTTACTTCCACTTTGCACACTTCACTTCACTTCTACACTAAAAGAATTTCAAAGTTCACATACTTGCAAAAAGTTTTTAATCCCAATTCACCCCCCCTCTTGGGAAGCCACCTGGGCAACAACCTTAAGGTTTGGACATTGGGTTACATGAACAGGTAAATAAAGATCATCCTTATGGAAGGATGAATCAGTGATTTCAGGAAAAAGATCTTCAATTAGGACCAAAGGGGTGAATTTAACCCGAGGTTGCTGGTTTGGAAAAATCAAGTCCTCACTGATTACTTCAAGACTAAGCTCTATCATTGGGTTCTCTTCTAGGGTTTCCTTAAGTAAAGTTGCAATAGTAGGATCATGGTTCTCTTTATCCACTTGTACTTCTAATATGGCTTCAGTCTGGGTATGGTCAACTAACTCTAGGTTTGCTTTAGTTTGGATATGGTCAGGATTATCTTACTCTTGGTCTACCTCATGTATCTTCTCATCTACATACTCATCTACTAAGCTCACATAAGCTTCATACACTTCCACTTCAATGGCATCTTGGTGAACCAATAGGGTAGTAGGAGTGGGTTGGCTAAGAAGACATTGATTAGGATCTAGGGTAGTGGGAAAGGTTTGGCTATGGAAAATCTCAATAGTACCTGGATTTTGACTATGGGCACTGATCCTAGTGGGTTCGGGTCGATGTGTTAAGGGACCAAGGGGAGTTGGTCTAGGTGAACCAGGGTTAGAACAAGTCTTATGGATTCTCTCTAGGTTTTCGAATCATTCATCTAGTCGGTCAAACCTTTTATTTATTTGGGCACATTGTTCAGTCATGAACCTTAGAAAGGTTTGAAAATTGGGGTCCATGATAAAATTGGGTTGGGTTTGAGACTACTGGTTGGGTCAGGCTCTTAATCTAATGGTTAGACACACAAAATCGAACTAGGGTCTCCTAGACCTAGAGCTCAAGTAGAATGGGTCAACTCAAATTACAACCAATTCAGCAATTACCCTATCCACTGGCCAGGTAAGAGGTGGGGTCGTAGGAGGCTCCCCCTACTTTCACAGGGTCCTAATTAAAAACCACGAGTCCTCTTAGGGCATTTACCTCTACACCTTTAGCCTTAGACACCAGATTCAAGAGATAACCAAAGGATTGGGTGCACTAGCTTTCACACAATACTTAAAACCCGACCTGTTGGTGTCCTTAAATTGCTTTAGGTTTCTAATTAATTTTAATTAGGGTTAGGTTCGATGCAAAAAGGTGGTGGTTGTGGGCCCAGGATAGGTGATGAAATCATGTCCTGATCTGAGATAGTCAAGTGCCTTTAAGATTAGGTTACTGGATGATGCTATCACATGATATGAAACCCTAATATGCAATGAAGCTAAAATAATTAAAAATAAAAAAAAATAAAATAATTTTTTTTTCTTCAATTAATTTTTATATCTGATTAATTTCAGATTTTCATCTTGGGATATCACGTCCGGCCGTAGCTCATTACTGTCATGGGTCGTGACAGTATACTTACGTATACCCGCTCAGGAGGCATGATTTCCTTCCACCGGAAAGACTATGTAATAAATTTTTTTTTTTGATTTTTTTCTGATATTAGTAGAGGATTAACAAAGGATTAATAATAAATTTATTTATAATTCTTTTGAGTTTTTTTAGGATGATTTTTATGTAGTTTAATTTCAGCCTTGTTCTAGGTATGTAGAAATTTCAGAATTAGAAGTTAAACCCTTTTTTAACCTTTACTCTGATACCGAAGATGATGCGAGACAATATACAAAATTAATCTACTAATTATTAAGCTAATTATCTGATATTAACAATAATTAATTTTTTTTTATATTTTTAGATTAAAAGACTCGAAGAGATCAATAAAGCAAAACTAGTCACAGTTATCTACCCGCAAAGTAGGTCTAACAAAATAAACTAGAAAAATCAGGAATTGGTGGTTAAGAAACCACCTTAAACTAGGATTCTACTTATCAAGGAATCAAAAATTAAAGAGTTAGAGAAGGGTTTTTAATTTTATCAACGATGATTATATCCCTCTGATGTGGATCTGATAGGACTCTCAAGGATCTTGCAGCAGGACTTTAAGATGGTCGATCACGAGCTCTGATCTTTAGCTTCACTGGTTGCAAGGCAAAGATGCCTTTATTTCAGATCCCGATCACCTGCAACACTCAAAAAAAAAAACTCAAGTTAGGGCATGGAAGGAAGAATAAAAGTCGAAAGGAAAAAGTCGGAAGGGGAAGAAGATGGAAGTGGTGGCTAGGGTTTCCTGATGGTTGGATAACTAGAACCTCACACCCCGCGATGCTCTGAAGAACAAAGGAATAGGGCCTCACACCCCGCGATGCTTGGCACAACAAAGAAAATTTGATAGAATGTTGGCTTTATTTCATATATAGAATCAATAATACAAGAGAGGTTGATGGGATATTTATAGACCATTAACTAGTAGCGTAAGGGTTACAAAGACTAGCAATGGCTTCCCTTGGGCAACCACTCCTTGAATCCTTGCTTCTGGCATCATGAACTCTAGCTTATGATTTTTCCCTGGAATTTATCTAGCTTGGGTGACAACACTAGATAAGACTCCATCACGTTGGGCGATAAGAAGGAATGGGCAGCAAGAAAGATAATAAGCGCTAATTCCTTCATGAAATGGCATCAACTCCTTGTTTTGGTGACAATCTTGAATTGAGGCATCCTCTCCATTCGGTCCTCTTAAATTTAAATGGGAGTGGGCAACATCTTGAAAGAAATTGGTGACGCTCTCTTCTCTCCATCTTGGTGTCCATGTTAATCCTCTTTCAATTGAAATAAGATAATCCTCCATCTTGAATTTGAAAGCTGATAAGATAATCCTTAAAACATGGCTTGAATTTCAATGAACTCCTTGGATAAGTGGGCTCTCTTGCTTTGCTTGGCCGACCACTCTTGGTTGTGGGTGATAAAAAGAGGATGAAATATGTAGAGTCCTTTTTTACTCCCCTTAAAAAAAAAGTGGCGACAAATATGAGAACAAATGGTGCTAAACTTGGTTGGACTCCAGCTTTACTCATCTTAAAACCATCAACATCTTGGAATTTAAATGAGCGACATGAGAGAAAAAAATGTGGCGCCCACTTTTGGATAAAGTTGAACTTCAAATGGTGTTTGAATGTCCGAATGTCTGGATGTCTGGATGCCTTAATGTCTTGATAAAAAATAAAGACAACCATTTTTGGCATAAAATTGGCAAACCAAGATAAATGACTTGGCATGTGATGTTGTCCCGATGAGGTGGCATGTGATGTCCAAACTTGTGGCATGTGACATAGGCTGATGATGTGGCATGACATGGCTACAAGATAACATGTGGCAAGTGACTTGGGCATTCAAGATGAAGTGGCACATGTGAAGGTGGGGTGCCAAGAGGTAGTTGGCTCATGGCTTGACTGGGTTGCACGTGGAGTCACATGACTTGATTTGAGCTAGCACATGGAGTCACATGGGTCTTGACTTGGGTCCCCTCTTGTATTACAGGACTCAACTAACAATTACAAGGCTTAACCAACTAATTAATTAAAGCCCAACTTGATCAAATTGATCAAAAGGCATAACCAGCTAAACAAACTTGGTAAATAGGATTTGGCCCAAAAGAGCTTAAATAGGATTTGACACAACCTGATAAATAGGATTTTTATACAAAACCCTAATTAGTAAAAAGGGCTAACTAACACTGGACTATTATAACAAAATTTATGTCCCAATTGAAATTAGGATTTTTTTACAAACTCAACTTTGGGTCCAGGGGTTTTTACAGGGACTCAGTTTTGGGGTTTAGGAATAAACCCAACTAAGCTAAAATAACAAAATTTAAGATAACTATTTATAAGTGATCTGGGGTTTGGGCATAGGCTTCATTCATAGGTGATCCACAGGGATGTGGATTCGACCTGTCATTTTCTTCTCATCCTAGTGTCCGTACCAGCAAGGTAGTAGGCTCCACCTGGTAGAGCCATAACCATCTTGTAAGGACCTTTCTAATTCGGGAAGAGTTTCTCATACTCTCTCGGTTGAGATACTTCTGCCCGCCTGAGGACGAGTTCACCTAGATGGAAAGCTTTGGGCCACATGTGGGAGTTATAGTAGCACGCCACTCGTTGGTGGTAAGCCACCATCTAGTACCCTGCATTGTCTCTTATCTCGTCCAACAAATCCAGGTTGGGGAGATGAGTTGGATTCTTAGCTTCATCATACTGCTCTACCCACAACATGGGTAGGCCAAGTTCCACTGGAATCATGGCTTCAGTGTCGAAGACAAGGTTAAAGGGCATCTCACCCATTGCCGTGCGGCATGTAGTATGGTAAGCCCACAATGCACTAGGCAGTTTGTCAACCCATCGACCCTTGGCTTCGTCTAATCTCCTGCGGAGCCCTTGCAGGATGGTTTGGTTGGTCACTTTGGCCTCCCCATTGATCTGAGGATGAGCTAGTGAAGTGAAGTGGTGGCGGATGCCAAGATTAGCATAGAACTCATCGAAAGCTTGATTATCGAACTGCCTCCCGTTGTCGGTGATCATCAAATATGGGAGGCCGAATCAGGAGATTATAGACTTCCAGAAGAAGGATTTGACCTTTACCTCTGTTATTTATGTCAGAGCTTCGGCCTCGACCAACTTGGTAAAGTAGTCTATGGCCATAATCACAAACTTCCATTGGTTGGAAAGGGACCTAGGATGTCCATTCTCTACTAGGTGAATGGCCATGGGGCTGATAAATGGAAAAGAGGAGTCACTGGTTGCCGTTAAATATGGGCATGATGTTGACACCAGTCACACTTTCTCATAAAGTTGGCAGCATCTTCTCACATAGTCTCCTAGAAGTATCCTTGCCGGATTGCCTTGTAGGCCAAGGTCCTGTCCCCCATATGATTACCGCAGATGCCTTCATGTGTTTTCTGGAGCACGTAGGCTGCTTCTGAGGGCTTCAAGCATTTCAGCAGGTGGTACGAGTAAGATCTCTAGTACAACTATCCATCCATCATCATGTAGCGCACGACTTTCCTCTTGAGGAGGCTGGCTTCCCTCCGATCCTTAGGTAGGGTCCCAGTGGTGATTTACCTGACATAGGGGTCCATCCAGTTGGCTTCAGAGCTAACTTGCTATACTTCTGCTATAGACTCGTGGCTGGGCATCTCAAGGTATTCGATAAAGGTATGCCCTAGCAATGACTCCAGTAAGGTAGCTAACCTAGAGAGGATGTCAATCCAGGTGTTCTCCACTCGGGGAATGTTGAAGATTCCGAAGTATTGGAGACTCACCATGGATGAATGTACCTTATCTAGGTATTTCACCATCATAGGGTCCCGTGCTTCATACTCTCTCAAGACTTGGCCCACTGCAAGCTAGGAATCAGTGAAGACCTTCAGCCTCCTGATGCCCAATTCACAGCATACTCTTAATCCCATAAGGAGTGCCTTGTATTCCGCTTGGTTGTTAATCACCTTGAAGAGGAACCGCAGTGCGTACTCTATGACAACCCCATTGAAGTTGGTGAGGATAAGGCCAGCTCCACTCCCTCTAGCATTAGATGTGCCATTGATGTGGAGTGCCAACATCATCTCCATGAAGCCGGGTCTGGCCTGGATTCAACCCATCATTCCTTTGACTCTGGATCTTCATCAGCCCAAGTTTCCACCAAAAAATTTGTAAGGACCTGGGCCTTCTGTATCGATCGCAGGCAGTAAGTGACGTCAAACTCATTGAGTTTCATCGCCCACTTGGCCAGGCACCCAAAAGTATCAGGGTAGCTCAAAAGAGCCCTCAAGGACTGATCAGTGAGGACAGTGATGGGGTGCACTTGGAAGTAGGGCTTGAGATGCTACGCAGACATTATTAGTACAAAAATGATATTTTTGTTTCGGGTGTACCTAGTTTCGACATCGCAGAGCAGCTTACTGGTGTAGTAGACTGGCCGCTGGCAGCCATCTTGGTCAGTGCATATCAGGATTGAGCTGACCGCTTTGAGTGAAACTGGTAGGTATAGAAAGAGTTTTTCTCCATGCTCAGGCCTGGATAGCAGTGACAGGGAGGCAAGGAGCTTCTTCAGCCCTTTGAATGCCTCTCGGCACTCCTCGGTCCAAGCAAAGCCATTCATTTTTTGCAGCACTTTAAAGAATGGTTGACAGTGCTCGGCGGAGCATGAGATGAAGCGGCTTAATGCTGCGATGCATCCCATTAGGTGCTAAACTTCCTTCTTGGAGATACGATGTCTCATGTCGGCAATCACCTGGATCTTCTCTGGGTTGGCCTCTATTCTCCTCTAGGAGACCATAAACCCCAGGAACTTTTTTGCCGCCATGCCAAATGTGCACTTGGCGGGATTCAACTTCATCTGGTAGAGATGGAGGTTATCGAAAGTGATGAGGGACGAAGTCTAACTAATGATGGATGATATGCAATGGATGAACATGAATACAACCCATATTAAAGAAAGCAATGATTTCTGATGTTATGTTGGTTTAGTTTCCCAAAACAGCTAAGACTAGGTTAGGATTTCATGCAATTGTTAGAATCCTACCCATATGCTAGGAACTTTCAATGAGATATAAAAATTAAGGATCCTAGGGTTAAGAAATACCTATTAGGTACATGTTCTCCTTCAAAAAAATCAAACAAAAGGAGGAGGGAATTGGGTTTAACATACCAGGTAATGATGTATCGTTGCTGAAGATAAGATCACTCCACTGAGATCGGTGCCTGGATGTCGCGGTCACTTTCTTGAAAATCCATCGACTTTTATCAAATTGATTCGAGGCAAAGAAAACCTTCATCTGAAGATCGCGGCACTGGAGGGATCCTACAAATGTCAAAGGTTAGATGATAAGAAAATTATGAGATGGAAGATTGGAAGAGAAGGACAAGCGGGAGGGTCGCTGGGGCTGATCGAAGGCTTGATGGATGATAGACACCTGGATTCTTAGAGGGTTGCCTGGGGCTTGATGAAGAGGGTGCCTAGATGCTGGAGAAGGGTGTCCTGGAGGAGAGAGAAACTCTGGCAGCCAAGGATTGGAGGAAGTGGTGGCAGTTTGGGATGGAGGGGATTTGGTGTGGCGGCCAAGAGAAAAAAAGGTGGGGTGTCCTAGATAGGAGATGGGAGGGGGCAGCATGGATGGGAGATGGAGGAGGGGCGGTTAGGGCTAGGGTTTGGAAAATAATTATCTAACTAAAAAACTATGGCCTCACACCCCTCGATGTTCTGAAGAACAAAGGCAAGTTGGAAAGAAACACTCAACAATTTTCATTCAATAATCATCAAAAGTTATTACAAGAGGGTGGAGGGGTGGGGTATTTATAAACTCATCCAGCCCTCTCCTTATCAAAGTTGGAGTACAAGTTTATATCAAAGTGGGAGTACATAATTTGAGTGGGACAAGGAGTACAAAGTTGGAGTGGGATTAGAAGACTGGAGTCCTAGTAAAACTTGGATAATGAACTCCTAGTAAAACTTAGACAGCTGACTCCTCTTGGGCTTGAACTACTTCACTCTTTGTTGGGCTAGGATGACACCTTCTGTGACTAGTCAAAGCCTTGGGCACCAACATGAATGGGCTTTGTGCCTGGGGTCCTTATGAGCTTGGAGTGGGAAGGGAGGGTGCAATGGACTTGGGCTTGGATCTGGGCACCACTTCCTTGGTGAACCTGGATTAGGTGCCAATCTTCATGAAAGCTTATGGTCTTGGGGCACCTAGGCCTGGTATGCTAGGCGCCATCTCCTGGAAGACTAGGGTGCCAACTTCTGGTTGGCTTGGGCACCCTGAATGGGGTCCAAGGGTTGGTGTAAGAAGCCGGTTACAGTGGGGTTCTGGTGGCTCTCCTCTTGTGTTTGACTTGAATGAAAATGAAGCTTACAGGACTCAAATTGGGCCTAATTGATGGGACTCAAAATAGGCCAAAAATAAATGGACTCACTTTTCTTTACATAGACTCAACTTGACTGGACTAGAACACAAAAGGACATCAATTGACTTAGTGAACTCAGTTGGCTCACTTTATTACAGGACTTAATTGAAATTATAGACTTCCCAACACATGAATTAGAGAACAAAATTGGAACCTTGAAATTTTGGTATACTCCTGATGTCCTCATCAATTCTCCCGGGATGGAAGGAACTCGACCCTATCGAGTAAAAGTCAATCTGGCTCTGATGGGTCTGGGTTGAGGTGTTGCAGATCCTCTCGAGTGATCGATGATGAATCCTCTGATCTCGGTCAACCTTGCCAACGAACCAAGCAGGTTGGTAGCCTTTGATCTGGGTACTAGTGGCTTGGTCGTCCAGGATATGCTCAAAAATTTTCCTCTCACAAGCTTAATTTAGTGGACACTCCAGGATTGGTTTTCTCTCAAAGAAAGGGTTAGGCTCATAGGCTCACTGGGTATCATTGCTGGATCCCTATACTCAACTAGGTCTGAGATATTGAAGGTTGAGCTCAATGCCTAATTTGGTGGTAACTTAAGCATTAGGTCCAACTTTCTTTATCACTTTGAAGGATCCAGCTTCATGGGTATGTAGCCTAATCATTACATAATTTCCTTAGCAAACTCTTGCACTTCTTTCGGGAATTAACCATGTTGTTATAAAAATCATTGCTTACATTAATCTTATGGTCAATTCCTTATGCATCCCTAATCATGCAGTGCAAATGACTCAACACCTAATGACATGTAGACAAATGACTCACAACAACTCCTATTGACTTGCAGACAAGACACCTAATGCCAATGCCTATGTAGGCAAATGACCTAAACCTCTAACTACAACTGCGCATGTGACCCTCGGTCAGGTGGGTGACATGTAGATGAGAATGGTACATGAACTCCTACTAAATGCCATAGGGTATGCCAAAAATAAGTAGCAAATTTAATAGGGTCAAAGAATGTGTGCAGCTTGCTAACCTCTACAAAATGTAATCTAATGGTCCTAAAGACTTCAGAAGGTTTAGGAAAAGGTAGAAAATAGGAAGTGGGTTCAGGGTTCGTCTGGTAAGGTGAGAAATAAGAAGAGGGTTCGGGGATGACCTGGTAGAGTAGGATATAAGAAGAGGTTTCAGGGATTAGTCCTAGACTAATGAGGTTGACCTTACGATATGGGCATCGATCTAAAGGGTTTGCCTTATGGAAGAATGGGTCATTAATTTTAGGGAAGAGGTCTTCAATTGGAGTCAAAGGAGGGACTTCATCTTGAGGGTACTAATTTAAAGAGATCAGGTCCTTAATAAATTCCTTGGTTCTTGAATTTTAGGACTAGACTCTATAATTGGGTTCTCTTCTAGTATCTCCTCAGGTAAAGTTCTAGCAGTAGTATCTTGGTTCTCTTCCTTTAACTGTTCTTCCACTACAGCTTTAGTCTGGGTGTGGTCAAGGTCAACTAACTCTAGGTTGGCTTCAGTTTGGGTATGGTCATGGTCAAGTAACTTTAGGTCAGCCATAGGTATCTCCTCTTCTCCCTCATACTCATCCACTAAGTTCACCTCAGCTTCACTGGTGTGGGCACCAAGATTTGATAGAGGCTCCTCAACCCTCTATGGATCCCTGATTAGGGTTTTAATCTATTGGATCCTGTAATAAGGCTTAAAGCCTGAATAATTTGCTTTCAAATCATGTAATTAGTATCTAGTTAGTTTCAATTTGTGGTTTAGTCTTGTAATTTGGCCAATTTGGTCAAGTTAGGGTTGATTGGTCCTCTAATTAGCCAAGATGGTCCACAAGTTCCAGTCAATTTGAAGATGGGCTCAAGCTAATTTGAAGATGGGTCTACAAGTGGGCAATCAAGTCAAGCCCAATTGAAGATAAGTCAAGCCACCTCTCCTCCACGCCAAGTAAGAGTGCCAACTCATACAGTGCCACATCATTAATGCCACATGGCAGGGAGGTGCCACTTCACCAAGCACCTTGGATAGCCAAGTTCAATAAGAAAATTTTAAATTCAAAAGCCATATGGATGCCCATTAACCTCTCCTTGATCCTAGCCAACAACATCCTCACTCCACGCCCCCAAATCAAGCTACCAAGATCAAGCATCCAAGAAAAGATTCAAAATACAAAAGTTGGATGCCAAACTTCATGAGAGAAGAAGTTCAAATTTCAACCCTGCTTCATTAGAGGAGAAATTCAAAATTCAAATGGGTGCCCCTTGATTCATGAAGACAACCCACCTTTTCCTCCTCCCCAAATCAAGTCTTGTAACCCCCTCTTTCAAATTTGAATTCAAATGTTCAAATGAGGACTTGGGTGCTTATATAAATTATATAAAGGGCCCTACCCTCTTGTAAAAACAATTTTGATGAATGAAATCTTTTGAGAAGTTTTTCTTCCTTTAGCCCTTGTCTTCTTAGACTAGGAACTCTATGAGAGAGTGCCTTTATCCTTCGGATCATCAAGGGGTGAGAGGCCCTGAGTTACTGGTGGGGACATGCAAGATGAGAATGCAATTATGCAACCCTAAAGGAGATTAGCAAAGATTAACTTAGCAATTTCTTATTTGCATATGATTAGTTCAGCATATAGTATCAAAGGAGGTCTAATGAAGAGAACTCGAACGATCAAACGTAAACCTAATTAATAAGACTATCAAAATAACAAAGAAATAGGAGTAAGATTCGAACCACACAAGTTAAGCTAGGCAAATTTAATATTTCAGACCTAATCGATACTAGAACATACCTAGCATTAATCTTTCAAGTAGATCAAGATCACTCATGAAGAGACCTCCCAAATGACAAGACCATACTACAAATTGAGGGCCCTTCTTGTTTTCTGGATTATGGCAAGTAATTCCTTCCTCTTGAATTCGGAATCCCGGAGAACCCTACAACAAAGAAACCTCGAGATTAGGAACTTGGTAAAATACGTTAGTCATGAAATGGAGAAACTAGAGAAGAGTCGAGGAAGCATTGTTGAAGAATAATCTTGGCGCCATGGTAGATCACTTGAAATGGATTAGGCCGGCCTCCTTGTGATGGTCTTCTTGATCAACCTTGAATATTGAAGAGCTAGCTTGAGATTGGAGAAGAAGGAGAGTGTCTTAGGCATTGGAGATGGAGGACGAGAAAGTAGGGTTGGCGTGGGATAGGGAGAGGAATTTAGAACTACCACTTAGGCACATAGAACTCACATAGAAGAAAATTTTTATTTTTTCTTTTCCATCCCTCTTTTACAAGAAGACTAAGAGTCTTTTATAGACTATTAAGCCATTTTGAATTCAAACTACACCAAATATCATGGAGAAAAATTTGTGGAGAAAAATATGGGGCGTCCCATGAGTAGTGGAGGAAGTTGTGGAGGAGGTTGTAGCCAATTCAAATTCAAATTCCCCTTTTCTTCTCTTGGGCGGCAACCTTGGATGGTGAGGTAGCATGTGTGATGTGGCAGCAACCTTGGATGGTGAGGTGGTATGTGTGATGTGGCAGCAACCTTGGATGATGAGGTGGCATGTGGTCCCCACTTGAGGTGGCTTTGGTCTTGCTTTGGAGTATAAGTCTTGAGTCTTCTTTAGTCTTCAAATGTGGTTTGGTTTGATTCTTATAAGTCTTGAGTCTTCTTTAGTCTTCAAATGTGGTTTGGTTTGATTCTTCATGTATTGGACTTGACTCATTTGGACCGAACTCTCAAATACAAGATTAATCAGGCTGGACTAGTCCCAACATAAAATTGAAATGGACTCGAATTACATAATTATTTGGACTCAAAATTAAAGAAAGAAAAAAATTACAGGACTTTCTTTTACTCATCCAACCATAAGGACTCGGATTTGACTTGAATTGGTTGGAGTCTCTTCCTGATTCTGGTGCCCACACCAGTTACCTTCTTCCTTCACAAGCCACCAATCCATCTTCAAACTTGGACGCCCTTGGAAGATCCACCTAGATGCCCAACGAGAAGAGCCCTTCTCAACCACCATCCTCAACTCTTTTTCCCATCACTTTTTACTTTCTTATACCCTCTTCTTGCTATTTTCTAACCCCTTCACTTGATTACTCGTAGGTCCTCCTGGTGCCATGGACAGAGGAGTCAATCTTCCTTGCCTTCGGGACCATCGGATGAAAAGCTGGCAAATTCGTAGGGTCGAAGGCTTGATCTTCCAGGCCGCATCCATGAGAGTGATCAAACTCGGCATCGGGTGCATCTGAATCTTCAAGGTTTGCACTCCCTAGTCTCCTAAGTTGGTATTGTCTTAGAGCTAAGTCCTGCCGGGGTTTCTCAATCCCGGGGTCCTCTCTTATCTTTATTTTGGGGCTATATTTGCATGCTTGAAATTTTTTGTTCTTACAGAATCTTTAGTTCTATTCTCCACTTGACTTCGGGAATCAGTAAACCTAATAAAAACTTAAAATAATGAAAAGAAAAATCACTTGCATGCATCTCATCCATCCTATCATCCTAGGTCCTGCATCATATTTGGTATTAGAGCTTCATCTCGCATCATTTCACACACTTCCACTTCAATGTCATGCTGGTGAACCAATGGGGTGGTAGGGGAGGGTCGACTAAGAAAAAATTAACTAGTGTCTGGGATAGCTGGGGTGGGTCAACTAAGGGGTACCTGACTAATACTTTGCTGATATCTAGGGGTATTAGTCTTATGGGGTTTAGGTCAACAAGGGTTATGGGTCCCTTGGACTCATAAGATATGGGTTCAGACCTATGGGTTATGGGTTCCTTAGGCTCATAGGACATTCGTACATAGGATCTAGGTGCATAGGAGCTAAGTTCATAGGATTTAGGTGCATAGGATCTGGATTCATAAGATCTGGCTATTTGGTAGGCTTGCTCAAGATTATTGATCTCCCTCAAAAATAGCTCTCTTTAGATGTCATCATGAAGTCTAGCCCTAAACCTAGATAGGGTCACTAATTCAGACTCATCTATGCTACACCTTGTGGCAAGCTCATCAAACTTGGCTATGTATTCTAACACAGTCCTATTTCCTTGACTTAACATCTGCCATTGGTCTAGAAGTCTCTGATGGTATGACTCGGGAAGGTGTTTTTCTCTAAGTTTCAGCTTCATGGCTTTTCAGGTGATTATGGGAAGTTCCTCTCATTGTGTCATTATTCGCTCAACAATCCCCTAGTATAGCCTAGCCTGGTAGACTAACCTTAGTTTTGCAAATTTGCACTTCCTTTCCTCAGTCATTTCATACCATTCAAAATATTGTTCCATATCTTCCCAATCTAGTAGGCCTTAGGATCTAGGCTGCCATCGAATGTAGGTGCTTGTAGACTGATGACTCATTCATCCTGGCCTATGAACTCATAATTGGGTCTCTTATGATTGGACTCCCAGATTGGGTCATGGTGTGGGGGTCTCCTAGGATTGAGTTCCTAGATTGGGTCATGGTGTGGGGTTCTTTTAGGATTGGGCTCCAAGAATGGGTCAGGGTGTGGGGCTCTCCTAGGGTTGGACTCAGCATGGACTATGGGTTGTTTGGGTATTCAATTGGGTTAGGTGGGTAAGCTAGTCAGTAATGGTCCTAAGTTGGGCAGGCTATTCATTCATGGTCCTTAAAAAAGTCTCAAGAGTGGGTTCCATGGTTAAGCTAGGTTGGGGTTATGACTGATGGTACTGGGTTCCTGATCTGGTTGTCATGCAACATGCACACAAGACTTGGTACGTTCTAGGGTTTAGTAGACCTAGAGTCCAAGTAGAGTGGGTCAGCTCAACTTACACCCAACTCAAAACTTAATCCTTCCACTGGCCAGGTAAGAAGTTGGGTGGTGGGAGGCTCCCCCTGCTTGTCACAGGTCCTAACTCAAAACCACTAGTCTGCTTAGGGCGTTTGCCTTTAGACCTCTAGCATTAGACACTAGCTTCCAGTAATAAGTGGAGGGTTGAGTGCACTAGTTTTCCCATAAGACTCAGACCCGACCTATTGGTATCCCTAAATCAATTAGGTTTCTAATTAATTTTACCTAGGCTTGGGTTCATATGCAGGTTATTGTTTTAGGCTAAGGAAAGGTGATCAAATCCTTCCCCCATCTGACATAGCAAAATTGCCCTTAAGTTGATTTATGCAAGATGGTGCACACACATATGAACCCTAATGCAATATTGGACTAAAAAAATCAGAAAAATCAGATTTTTTTTTTTGCATTTTATGAACATGGAAAACTTAGTTACAGTTAATTAATGTGCAAAAATGGCTTGGGTTGGAAGGGGGGTTTGAAGGTTGATTAAGTTTAACCTAAAGTAAGCATGCAGAAAATTTCAGCAATGTAGTGAAGCTTCATGCAGGCCTTGGAGGAGTTGTGGGGATCCATGTAGAGGTGGTCCAGCCAGGTGGTGTTGAAGTTGGACAACCATCGGATCAGGCCGTGGACTTCATAGCCTTTGCCAAGGAGGAATTCGGTCAGGTAGGAGCTGTCTTGATGGGGGACGAGGTCCTCACCGATGGGGAGGAGGGATTCGTCGGTGGCGAAGGTGACCAGGGTGTTCAACTGGTACATGAACGAATGCATCGATCTCTCTTGCCCCTTCCCCTTTGTGGCAAATTGGAAGAAGTTAGAAAATAGAGATAAAGAGAGGTATCATCCCGACTATCGTATTTGGCATCCAACCCACACGAGGTTTGTCGGATCCTCTCTTTGAGCTATGATTTGCATGCCATGGAGAGGATCGGAAGGAAGAAAGAGACGGGTTAACAGAAATGGAAGAGACCCACTTCATCTTAGACGGCCCATGACAGTGTAGACGAGCATGGAGAAGACGAAGGCAGTGAAGCAGATGGGAGGATAGGATCAGTCTAGGTGGAGGTGGATGAAGGCTGGTGGTGACGTGAGGTGGGTGACTGGCCGGAAGGAGGGAGGACCGATTTGGCTTGGAAAACGGCTGGCAGGGCCTCAGTTGGTGGGGTCAGATGGGTTGCCGAGGATGGAGAGGCGGGAGTGGGACGATGTTGGCTAGAGATAGGTGGCATTGCAAGAGGCAACAAGCAGAGAGGTGATTTCAACGACAGTAGAGCCTGTGAAACGGGATGACGGGCAATGGATTTTGGGGTTTTCGGTGATGGCTTGAAGAGGAACCGGATTTATGACAATATCCAGAATAAGGAGGAAGAATAGTGGAAGGCACCGGTTGAGAGAATTGATTTTTTTTTTTTTGGATATGGGAAGTGGAATCTAGGAAGTAGAGGGATGGCCGGTAGGAGGGAATTTGGGGTGATACGAAGGTACCCTAATTTTCTAGCTCTGATGCCAAAAATTGATGGGGGACAGGGTAGGGATCGTTGGCGAGCCTAGAAGTCACCAAAATTAGGATATCATATTTTTTTAGATTTTTTTTTGTAAGGGAGTGATGAAGGAAATAATGGGGTGAAAGATAGGGATTTGGATCTCATGGACTTTGGGACTCACCCTAACAAAAAGACCTCTCATCTCTAGGGAATTCCACCCATCTCGATACTTGGAGGCGTTAGGATGAATCTCAAAGGTCAGGAGGGAATAAAGAAAATGGAATGGAAAGGAGGATAACTAGACATGACCTATCATCATGTCCTGGGGTTGGGCCTCACACTTTCTCCTCATGGAGTGAAAGAAAAGAATCTCTCTTTCCTAAAAACTCATTTTTATTGACCAAACTTTTTTTTTACAAAGGACCGAGGGTGGTATTTATAGACTTGTCCAACCCCCATTTGAATTTAAATATAAGATAAAAAGAAATCCTAATTCAAAATTCAAACAACAGATAAAGATAAATCCCAAACAAATTTATTCTAGATATGCTCCGAGATTCATGCAGCTCCAGGATTCGTGCTTGCTTCGAGATCTATGCTGACGATGTCCCCATCGGCGGCCCCTCCCGGAAGGACCGTAGGCTGGTGCGGAGATCAGTGACATGGGCCATAGGGGTCCCTGTTTGCTGCTGGGTCTACAGGGATCGGTGCCTCTGATGAAGCTGATGCATCGCCATAGCTTGGGCATGAACCTGCTGGGCCAGTGCGGTGATCTGGGGGTCCACCAGAGGAGGCGGTGGTGGAGCGGGAGGCTCCCTCTCCGGGAATTAGTCACCTTGTGAGATGTTCTCCTATGCGATCGGTGGAGACTTCGAATGCTCGCATGGTTATCATCAGACCATGGGTTTCCGCGGACACCTTTCTTGTAGTGAGGGACCCGATATCAAACCAATCGGTCCTTCTACCCCCTACCTGGAGTGCCAATCTATTACCGCCTAGATCGTCATAGCCTATAGCTTTGACGCATGAGGTTCCCGTGGGGCACTTGGTCCTCTCTTTCGGTCGACTCCTTGGCGAGCTGATCTGCAAAACAGAGGAGACCCAGATCGGGGATTTCGGTCGGGATACTTTGATGATCAAGTTAGTGAGATAATCGAGGGGAACATAACCTAGAGGGCTTGGGGACTCTCCACATAGAGGGCAAAAAATGGAATGAAGATGGGTTGAGAGAAATGAGAGAGAGCTTGGGAGGTTCACTCGAGTGGTTCCTTGCCCCTTTGCCCCTCTGTTTGCTTACTTACCTCCCCTCTCTGATTTTATATTTGTGGGGTGGCCCAGACTAGGTCTGGGGTTTCTTCCAGGTGTCCGTTTCTATGTATCTTTTCTGGGAGAGTTTTCGGTTGCTCATTGTCGCCCTTCTGTTGGGCCAGTCTTACTCCTCTGATGGTGTAACTTCCATGGGAGGGGTGGGCACCATGCCGCTGAGCCCTAAGCCATGATGGCACATTCCCATTCTGGGGAGAACCGTTGGAGTGTCACAGTGCCTGGGGCCTTAGTGGAATACCATTCTTGGAAAGGTTTAGGTTTTTGTATCATGGGGGGTTGCATCATTCAGGCTGTGTAGGTGCGCATTGCAGAGCCTGTATTTGTGGCAGGACATGCGCCACCTCCCAAAGGTCATGGGTGGCGAGGCCCCTCTTTGTCATGATTTGAATTTTCATTGATCCTCCCCGCTCATGCCATTGGCAGGAACGATGGCCTTCGTGGGACAGGGGGAGCCCCTACCTTAGCAGCATGAGCGCAACCCCGACTTGGAGCTGACCTCAAACGGAGGGCTCGCCATATGAGCATGACCCTGGCTGGGAGCTAACCTCGATAGGAGGGCTCACCTT
This sequence comes from Areca catechu, assembly GCA_021397845.1. Classification (NCBI taxonomy): domain Eukaryota; kingdom Viridiplantae; phylum Streptophyta; class Magnoliopsida; order Arecales; family Arecaceae; genus Areca; species Areca catechu. The sequence goes on from CM038043.1 coordinate 122,866,594, forward strand.
GGTAGCATGAGCATGACCCTGACCAAGAGCTGACCTCAGATAAAGGGCTCGCCCAATGAGCAAGACTCCAGCTGGGAGCTGACCTCGGCAGGAGGGCTCACCTTGGCAGTATGACCTTGACCCCGACTGGGAGCTGGCCTTAGATGGAGGGCTCGTCCTATGAGTACGACTCTAGCTAAAAGCTGACCTTGGTAGGAGGGCTCACCTTGGCAGCATGAGCATGGCCCCGGCCGGGAGCTGGCCTCAAATAGAGGACTCGCCCCATGAGCATGACTCCGATTGGGAGCTAACTTCAGTAGGAGGGCTCACCTTGGCGGCATGAGCATAACCCTGGTCAGGAGCTGGCCTCAGACGGAGGGCTCGCTCCATGAGCATAACTCCGACTGGGAGCTGACCTTGACAAGAGGGCTCATCTTGGTAACATGAGCACAACCTCGACCAGGAGCTGGCCTCTGATGGAGGGCTCGCCTTATGAGAATGACTCCGGCTGGGAGTTGACCTTGGCAGGAGAGATCGTCTTGGCTCCTTACTTGGTCGCCATGTCCAAGTGGGGGGGGCTCTCGCCAACATGGCCACTAGCAATACTCCATCATGTCAGTAGATGTACCATATCAGGTCCATTTAGAGGGAATGCTTTTGTCTTTAAGATGATCGAGAATTTTACTAGACATGTATTCTCCTCCTTGATCAGATTGAAGGATTTTAATACTTTGTCCAGTTTGTTTCTCAACCTCGCTTTGATACTCTTTGAATTTATCAAAAGCTTCGGACTTGTATTTCATAAGATACATATATCTAAACCTCGTTAAATTATTAGTAAAATTGATGAAATAAGAGTATCCTCCTCTGGCTTGGATGTCATAGGACCACACACATTTGTGTGTACTAGATCTAACAACTCATTTTCCCTTTCTCCATGTCTAGTGAATGGACACTTGGTCATCTTATCCATGAGACAAGACTCACAAGTTCCTAATGATTTATAATCAAAAGGTTCAAAGAAATTATCTTTGTATAACTTGTTTATCCTAGACATATTGATATGACCCAAACGGCAATGCCAAAGATAAGTGACATTCACATCATCTCTCTTTTTTTTCTTGTTCTCAACAAGCATAACCTCATCATTGAGTGTCAGAATCAAAAGGCTATTAGAAAATGTACCACAACCAAAGAATTTCTTTAAAAAAAAATCGAGCACCCATGGCTTATCAAATTTATTTTATAACCTTGTTTCAATAACAAAGGTACAGAAATAATATTCCTTATAATATTGGATACATAATAATAATTTTCTAATTCAATAATATTGCCTGATGGCAATAACAACTGAAAGAATTATGCCCTGAAAGCCAATATAGTTATTGTAACAGTGACATTTTTGTATTCTCTTAACTCGAGATTGATATTAATAAAGGCAATTTTTGATTCATCATATAATGTGTCTTGTGTTTTAGTTATAAGATTATGATGAACCCCATAGATTAGGGCAAAGGTTTTAAGGTTACAGGGATAACAATGAGACTTAAAACTTATAAACCCTCATCTAAAATATTTCTAGTAATAGGATCTTCATTTCATGGATTGATGAATCCGGATAGACTAGCACATCCTATGTATGCTCGATGGAGAGGGTGGTTGGTCTCATGACCACTTGTGTAGTAACATTAATATAAGAATATAGGTGCTCATTAAGTTATGAGTTCACTAAACTAATCAATCTCAAGAACATCTTATGGAGGTCTTACTACTTATTAAAAGATGGTTCTCATAGTAGGAGTTGTGCAAGTGATCCTTAGACCTAAGATCACCATGATTTCTTTTGCACATAAAGCCTTGTTTCGGTTCATACTCATTCACGACAAAAAGTCATGTACGGGGTGCTATCCGATGTGTTGGATTGTGCATTAAGGATGTGGGTGGATCAATAAGGAATCGATCACTCATAATAAGAAGAGGACTTATCCTATGTAATATCTTCGATTATTGACTTAGGAAGTCTTTAGTCAAAGTAGGATAAGATTAGAAAGGATTTCCAATCTTTCATCGATTCAGTCTTGATGCAGGACAATTATAAAAACGTAATCTACTGATTATTAGTCTAATTAACATAGAAAAATAGAGATTAATTTTTTTTTTTTAATTTTTAGTTTTTAGAGACTCAAAGTAAGCAATTAAGGAAACTAGTCAACTAGTTTATGCCTGCACGAGTAGATCTAACAAAGCAACTAAAAAATTAGAATTTGGTAGATAAGAAACCACTGTAAACTAGGGTCTACTTTCAAATATCATAAACTAAAGATTAGAGAAAGGTTTTTGAATTTTACCAACAAAGAATTTTTCCTCTGAAGTAGATCTATTGGAACTCTCAGGATCTCGTGGCAGGACTTCAAGATCTCGATCTTTGGGCTCCGATCATCCATGATATTGGTTCCAAGGCAAGGATACCTGACTTTAATCCTTGATCACCTACAATCACTCAACAAAGGAAGATCGATTAGTTATAAAGAAATAAAGAAGGAAAAGGATGGAAAAGTGAAAGAGAAGAGGGAAGGAAGAGGTCGGCTAGGGTTTTTCGGTGTCTGGATAAGTAGGGCCTCACACCCCGTGATGCTCCGAAGAACAAAGGAAAGGGCCTCACACCCCGTGATGCACACAGCAAAGGAAATGAATTTAACAGAATGTCATTTTATTTCATCAATAATTAATAATAATATAGGGAGGGTTGATGGAGTATTTATAGACCAACAACCAGAGATGCAAGGGTTACAAAGACTAGTATTTCTTTCCCTTAAGCAACAACTCCTTGGAATCCTTGCACCTGGTGTCTTAAACTCTCATCTTTGAACTCTCCTTAGGCTTCATAAGTTGGGCGACAGATGAGAGGTGGAACATTCTTAGTCTTCTTAAAATGTGCGACAACTTGGATTGCTTCAACAAATTGGGTGACAACATGGGAAAATGAGATGGGCGATGAAGTGAGGAGTCTTTCTAGTTTACTCCTTTTAAAATCTGTGATAAACCACTTCTTAATTAGGTGACTATTGCCCATTGATGATGCAACCCAAGAGGGGGTGAATTGGGTATTATAAAATTTTTTGAACTATTTCAACAAGTATGTGCAAATTGAAATTAAGTACTTGTATTTTGCCAAAGTATTTGTGTGCTTCAAAATAATATGCAGCAGAATTAACAAAGTAAATGCAAGAGTAAATAAATAATAAATAAGAGCAATCACAAATACAAGGATATATAATGGTTCGGTGCACTCCAAGGTACCTACATCCACTCTCCAAGTTTTCCTTGGGAACTTCACTATAATCACCAGATTACAGTCGATTAGCTTTCCGGGCTCACTAATAAAAACCCAGCTTGTTTTCCTGGGCTCACAAGTCAAAACCTCTTGATGGTTTTACAACTTAGGCTAACCAACAACATCCAATGGTTTTACGGGCTCACCAACAACCTAGTTAGTTTTGATACAAAGGCTTACCAACAACCTTGTTGGTTTTCACACAAGGCTCACCAACAAACCTCTTTGATTTTCCAAGGCTCACCAAAAATCTTAATAAACAAAGTAAGCACAACATGAAAAGAACACAATAAAAGCTTTCTTAAACAAAGCAAATATCTCTTTGAAGCCCTTGATTGTTAATGAAGAACTTGTCTTCAACTTGTTGAAGCCTTTGATTACAGCTTGATGATGTAAACTTGGATGCACTCTCTTATCTTTGGAAGTTTGAAGGTTTGAACTACTCAACTTTTGAATCCCTGAAGGATATTCAATAATCTCACCAAAGGATTACTTCTTCATTTGATTTTGATATTTATATAGCTCTCCAAATCATAGATGACCGTTTATGACCATTAGAGATAAAAAACTAGCCATTTGAAGCAAGTTGGAATCAATTTTGCATTTTTGAAAAACAAGCCGTTACTCCAAGTGTCGACACTTGAATCTGATGAGTCAACACTTGAGTTCTGTGAGTCGACACTTAGTTTCTATGAGTCGACACTTAGGTCAGCTCAAGGCAAAAATTTTGGATTTTCACAATTCTGTATTTTTTTGTTCTCAGGCCTTGAGTCGATACTTGAACTTCTTCATGAGTCAACACTTGAGTGTACCAGTACTGAAACTTGCTGAAACTTCTCCAAAATCAAACTTTAAGTCCTTCCAAGTCTTCCTTATATTCTAAAGTCCTTATAACTTGAAATTCCATGAATTTAAAGGACTTCTTCAACGAAATACAAGCATTTCTTCATTCAACATGGATGAGTACTAAGATATGATGAATATACTAAAACACACAATTAGTACTTATATATACTTAAGTATTTTGACAATCATCAAAATCGAGACTAGAGTCAAATAATCTCTCCTTTTTTGATGATGACAAAATCTTTAGGTATATAAATAAGGTAAGCTTAAAAAGATTAACAATAAGATAAACATATAAGCTCAAAATCAATGAGTGTCAAACTCCCCCTCAAAATATGATTTCAAAACATTTTCAAAAATCTTGAACATTCTCCCCCTTGCTAATTCTTCCCTTAAAGAGTAAAACATTTTGCTTTCTTCTCCCCCTTTTGCATTTTCTTTGATTTCTCATTTAATTTTTCATGTTTATCATATCTTTCCCCTTTTCATACTTAACATTTTTCTTCTCCTTTTTGTCACCATGAAAAAGGGTAAAAGATAATACAAAGTGGGGATGAAGTAGAAAGGATTGCAAAAGATCAACAAAATCAATACATGAAATCAATTAATCATGGTACCGATTAAATATGATACTAATTGAACATGATACCACAAAAATGACATGCACATGCGAAGAATAATTTAAAATATATTAGCTCTAATATGCATAACTGATAGCAATACAACAATCCATTCACCTTGTTCATGGGATAAGTGTTGGTTTTCTCCCAGGAATAGGAAATTGCAATCAAACAGGCATTAACAGCCTGTAGTAGCGGAAGCAAATATAAAAACAATTTATATCTAATCATGCAATTTATAAATAAATTTAATTTATTTATCAAAAATTTCTAACATGCTGTATAACATGAGAAAAATATTAAATCTAAAATAAAAATTATTTCAAGTACAAAATACTTACCTGGATCGCTATCCGGGCCTGCTCTGAAAAGCATGCAAATCCGCTATTGAAAATCAAGATTTTGTCGAAGCCGCGCAATTGCCTGGCCTCTGCTGGTATTCACATGAAGCTCTCACAATCGAGTCATAGAGGGCACTATAGACTGCTAGATCCTTGCAGCCCTCTTCTTTTACAGCAAATCACCTACTTTAAAAACTATGCCGATCCAAATTCGGACCAGCTTTTGGCTTTTATCTTGCAAATCGAAGTGCAAGACCTCGGACCCTTTTTCTTGTCTTCCTCTTTTGTAGAAGACCTCTCAACACTCTTGAAGATCACAAGAAAAAAATATAGTGGAAAGAAAAGAAAGGATGGCACCAGGAGAGAGACTCCCATGTATTAGCGCCCAGGAGAAGAGAGGATGCCCAAATAATTTTTCATGGTGAAAAGGTCTTTTCATGCCAAAATCAGATCTCACTTGGTTGGCCACCTTTTCTTCCAATTTAAAATCAAGTTCTTCCATCCCTTTAAACTAAAACACCGGTGTTTGAATTTCAATCGGTTTGAAAATTAAAAGGAGTGGAAGACAAGGATTATTCCCTCTATTAATTTCTCCATGCCTAAACTCTTTTAGCACCTTGGTTTTCATGCCAAATTCATTTCTTTTATTTCTCCATGCCTAAATAAAAGGAAGTTGATTTATTTAGTTTAGGTTTTAAGAGGAGTAGAAGAGGACTCTTCCTCCTCTCTTATTCTCTCATGCCTAAACACTATTACTGCCCACCAATTCACACCCCATTATGCTTTATCACACAAAAGCATGGGCCCACTAGGTTGGCATGTGGAGGGAGGGGGAGACATGGAGAGAGAGTCCCAGTCTAACTGGACTCTAGTTATTGGCCAAATGTAATGGTTTTACAGTCAAAATGAAACCGATTTTAAATCTGATCGAACAATTTCAAAGCGGACATTGACCTGAATCAATTAGGATTAATTAATTGAGTCTAATTCAATTAAATTAAATCTAATTTAATTTAACTAACATTTAATCCATAATCAATTAATTGTAACATTTATAATTAGGTCAAATATTAATTGTAACACTTACAATTAGGTCAAATTGATTTGCTGATTGGTTACTAGGCTCCTAATGTGTGTGACCCCTCAGGTAGGTCATGTCTAGTAATGAGACATGCTATAATCTCCATTATACATCATTGAAACTTCTTTCGATGGACTGAAATAATTTCAGCTCAACCCTAATTAGGATCATCAATCCGAAAACGATCCTAATGCGCTTTCATAATCCACCAGTGACACCTAGAAGTATGTAGTGGCAACCCAGCATAATAAGATTGGAACCCCTAGGTATAGTTACCGTGTGATTCGGTTCTTCTATCAAAATCTTGACATGATGTTGGTTATGGATACTCATCAAACCCATTAGTCATATGCTTAACCTAATTGACTCAAGTCCAATCGTGATACAAATGAAAACACCTTTTCATTATCACCCTACTATGGCCATAGATTTCTAGAATTAGTCTCATTAAGCTTGCATAGGATTATTCCTTACTACTAAGAATGATAGAACCCTATAAGTAAACACCCTACTCCTACAATAAACTTACTCTAGCCAACGAACACCGCAAGGTCCCGTATGGATAGGAACCATGTGATTGTGCTGTCAAACTATAGCAACCTTATTGTGAGTAGCCAAGATACTCTAGGTCAAGGACTATTCACAAAACTACAGCATCAGGAAGTTAGCGACGAGTGAGTAGTCATCCGTATAACTTCCTGTACTTGGTCACACTCAGTATCGTTGATCTATATCAACTACCTGTACTGTCACTCCAGTGTCACCACACTATAGGTCTGAGACTCATCTACCCAGAAAAGGAAGTGATCTGTGCACCGATTTTAATGATCAATCACCATCCTCATGATATTCCAACAATCGGGAGCCTTTAGGAGTTAATCTATAAAGACACATGTCTCAGATTCTCAACTCTTGAGAATATGTGTCATTGTCCATTAACTCCATGGACGATTCATAGATACATCAATATGAACAAAACTAATGCCCTTTATTATTAAAGAAAATTAAATATAAAGTTCATGCCCTAAAATTAAAATGTATCAAGCTAACATGGCTTTCAGGGCATACATCTAACAATCTCCCACTTGCACTAAAGCCAATTGGCTATAAATCTAAGTCCCATTTTCTCAAAGTGGACTTCAGCCTTCTGTTGGTTTAGAGTCTTAGTCACTGGGTCTGCCACGTTGTCCGTGGAGTCTACTCTTCGTACCTCAACATATTTCTTCTCGAGGTAGTCACGATGATATGAAACTGTCGCTCAATATGCTTGGACTTCTGGTGAGACCTGGGCTCCTTAGCAAGAGCTATTACACCATTATTGTTACAATATATGGGGATAGCATCAGATGGCATCAGTCCAAGCTCCGCAATAAACTTTTTGTACCAGAAGGCTTATTGTGCAGCTTTAGAGTCAGCGATGTACTCTGCTTCCATTGTTGAATCTGCTATGATGGACTACTTGAAACTTTTCCAACTAGTTGCCCCATCATTGCACAAAAATATAGACCCTGATGTAGACCTTCTATCATTAGGATCAGACATAAAGTCTGAGTCTATATATCCCTTTATCCCTAATTCTGAACTCCCTCCAAAGACTAAGAATAAATCTTTAGTCCTTTTTAAGTACTTAAGAATGTTCTTACAGCTATCTAGTATTTTTCACCTGGATTCAACTGATATCTGCTCGTGACACTCACAACAAGAGCTATATCAGGTCGAGTACACAACATGATATATATAAAGCTTCCAATTATCGAAGCATATGGAATCTTGCTCATGCATTGAATATCTTCAAGTGTGTTGGGACACATTTTCTTGGAGAGATTAATGCCATGCCAAAGAGGTAACAATCCTCTTTTAGAGTTCTCCATGCTGAACCTTTTCAGCACTTCCTCTATGTATAATTTTTATGAAAGGCCTAGCATTCGATTAGATCTATCTTTATAGACCTTAATCCCTAAAATGTAAGATGCTTCACCTAAGTCTTTCATAGAGAATTCCTTAGATAACCAACTTTTGACTGAAGTCAACATGGGAATATCATTCCCAATAAGGAGGATATCATCCACATACAATGCGAGGAATGTCACTACCCTCCCACTAGCCTTCCTGTAAACACATGGCTCATCCTCATTTTTGATAAAATCAAATAATTTGATTACATCATCTAAACGAGTATTCCAACTCGAGAAGCTTGCTTCAATCCGTAGATTGATCTATGCAGCTTGTAGACCTTTATGATCTTCATCATTGGAAGTGAAACCCAAAGGCTGCTCCATATAGATATCTTCCTCAAGATATCTATTCAGGAATGCAGTTTTCACATCCATCTGCCATATCTCATAATCATGATATGCTACAATTGCAAGCAATGTACATCTGATTTCAGCATAGCTACTGATGAAAAGGTATCATGATAGTCAATGCCTTCATGTTGACTATACCCTTTCGCCACCAACCTTGCTTTAAAGGTCTCTACCTTACCATCTGCACCTATTTTTCTTTTGTAGATCCATTTACATCCAATAGGTACAATACCCTCTGGTGGATCCACTAAGGACCAAACTTGGTTAGAATGCATTGAATCAATTTCTAACTTCATAGCATTCAACCATTTCTCGGAGTCGATGTCTGACATCGCCTCATCATAAGTCTTAGGATCAATCAATTGATCCTTATCCCCAACAAGAAACATTTTCTTTAAATCCTCTATAAGCATACCCAAGTACCTTTCAGGAGGTTTGAAGACTCTAATAGACCTACGAGGTGGATGAGCATTTATGTGTATTGGTTGATTAAGTTCTATCTGATCTCCAGCTGGTTGCTCTTTAGAGACTTTCTCATCAAGCTCAATTAACCTCTCACTGCCACCTTCCTGAATAAACTGTTTTTCAAGAAATGCGGCATGTCTACTCATAATCACATTATGATCTTTTGGAAGGTAAAAATAATATCCTAAAGATTCTTTAGGATATCCTATAAACCGAGCTTTCACAGATCTAGATTCTAACTTGTTCGCCATTAGTCTTTTGACATAGGCAGGAATCCCTAAATCTTAAAATGGGCAAGACTTGGTTTCCTACCATGCCAAATCTCATATGGTGTGGTAGGAACAGATTTAGATGGAACCCTATTTAGAATATAAATTGAAGTTTATAGGGCATCTCCCCAAAGAAATAAAGGCAAGTCAGTGAAGCTCATCATGGATCGAACCATATCTAATAATGTCCTGTTTTTCCTCTCAGACACCCCATTGAGCTAAGGCATACCAGGTGGAGTCCATTGTGAGACTATGCCATTGTCCTTAAGATAACCTAAACTTTCCTACTAAGGTATTCTCCTCCCCGATCTGATAGAAGAACCTTAAGGGTTTTACCTATTTGTTTTTCTACCTCATGTTTGAATTTCTTAAACTTTTCAAAAGCTTCAGATTTGTGTCTCAAAAGAAACACATAACCATACCGTGAACAATCAATCATCAATAAAGATTATGAAGTAGTAAAAATGACCCCTGGACTGCACATCAAATGGACCACACACATCAGTGTGTACCAGGGCAAGTAATTCTATGGCCCTCTCCCCATGTCCTACAAAGGGTAACTTCGTCGTTTTACCTTGAAGACATGACTCAGAAGGTGGGTATGATTCAAAATTAACTGATTTTAGGATCTCATCCCTTTCCAGTTTATTAATTCTGTCTTCACCTATATGACCGAGATTTAGGTGTCACATGCATTTTCATTTAGATCATCTCTAGGACATTCATGTCCTATGGCATTCACTTTAATTTTCTAGTTAATGTTTAAAGATGCATCGGCATGCAAATGATAGAGATTGTCAATTAAAATAACTTTTGTAAGCAATTTATTTATCAAATAAATACTACAAAAGTCTTTATTGAATATAAATCAAATCCTTCCTATGCTAGCACAGAGACAGAAATCAAATTTCTACAAACTCTAGGCACAAAATAATAGTCACTAAGAACTAATCTAAATCCTAAAGGTAACACAAGAGAATATGATCCAATTGCTATAGTAGCAACTTTTGCTCCATTTCCAACACGTAGGACCATCTCACCTTCTCTCAGCATTCTACTTCTTTCCAGACCCTGTATTAAAATGCATATATGAGCACTAGACCTAGAGTCTAAAATCCAACTGGAAGTAGATGAAATCGTTATGTTAGATTCAATAACGAGTATAGGCTTACCTTCAGAAGGTGTAACCTTCTTCTATTTCTTCAGGCTTTTCGCGTAGAGAGGACAATTCCTTTTCTAGTGGCCATCTATGTTGCAGTGGAAACATTTCCCTTTGCTAACCTTGGCTTTCTTGGGAGTGTCCTTCTTCTGTTTGCTTTCCTTCTTCTATTTTTTTGCAAGTTTCTTCTTCTTCCAAGTAGACTTTGTTTTGGAGGAAGACTGCTCCATAGAGTAAACAGAGCCCCTTGAACTCTTCAGGGTCCCCTCATTACTTACCAGCATGTTCAACAATTCAGGCAAAGTGTAGTTCAACTTGTTCATATTATAGTACATACAAATTAAGCATATGAATTAGTCAAGTACTGGAGGATCAAATCCACCTAAAGCTCTTTATGAATAGGAATGCCCAGCTTCTCAAGCTGTTCGATGTCCTTGATCATTGTCAAACAATGATCATGCATTGACTGCCCTTCACGCATCTTGTAGTTGAAAAGCCTTTTCGATACTTCGAAGTGTGCAATCCGACTTTGTTTATCATATAACTCTTGTAGGTGAATTAGAATCGATTTAGCAGTTGGCATATCCTCATGTTGGCTCTACAAATCATTTGACATTGAGGCCAGCCAACATATAACACTTAACCTTATTATCATCTTCCATCCATTTCTCATGTGCAGTCGTTTGACGAGCACTTGGATGGTCAGGTAAGACAGGGGGTTCCTAGTCAAGTACATAGTCCAACTTCTCATAACTCAAAACAATTTTGAAGTTTCTCAATCAATCTTTAAAATTGAGACCAACTAGTCGGTTTGTCTCTAGAATATGAACTAAGGGATTTAAAGCAGACATAGTTAACTGCAAGAGTAGAAGATTCAAATTAGATGCTTTATACTTAATTATAAAAATTATTCTAGGGTCTTTAAGAAATAATTTTAGACTCCCACTATTTTCGTGGATCTCTTACACTCCTCGTGGAGATGCAAAAACCTACGACTCTAGGTTTTTAATGGGTGCTATGGTCCCATCGGTGTGGCACCTCACCGTATCCGGTTATTGGTAACATGCTACACCAATAAGTAGCCAACTCTTGTCCAATATATCTAATACAAATTATAGCTCTTGGTCTCTAAATCATGGAACCTCAACATCCCGTTTATTGGTCCAATCCTCAGACCCACCATTCTTGCTAGACAAAGCCATCATTGAGTCCCTCAACATGCCCGATTATTGGGCCCAACCCTATCAGTGCCTAGCAACATCTCATGCCTAATATGGTGGTTGTGTCTTCCCGATACAACTAGACCACTGTAACCACCCGAGAATAATCGACACCAGTAGGACACCCGCACACCTACAATGGTGGAAGACCTATGACTTAATAATTATTGGGAGCTTAGGTTCAGGTCTCTTCTAAATTGATCAGCCAAATCATGACTAACCAATTACATTCAATCAGCACAATCTCATGTCTGACTAAAATTACATTAGGTCAGCAGAATCTCATGTCTGACTTAATATAACCAGCATGGGTAAACTCAAATCAAAAGTGACCCTTTTGAAAACTTAATCAACCAAATTGGCCAGGTCAGTTTGATCCATGGGAGGGTTCTGCCAATATACCCTCTTTCCGCTAAACTAGTTGGTTAAGAAAGAGTTAGCCCTAATTAGCAAACCATGATCGAAACCTTCCTTAGACACTAATTGACTGACAATATTCAATTAGGTCATCTAATGATTTGGGCTCATCACTGAGCCAAATTAGGTTTTAACTTATCGATTCACTATCAAATGAATCGATCTAACCAGACTACATCTAAAATGAATTTGAGCATAGTTGACCTAACCCTAATAATCATGCAATTAGGTTAAGTCACTTGCTCAAAATTACATTTGGGCTACTAGTTGATCTAATCAAGCCCTAATCACACAGCCTAATCTCTAGACCTAATATGTTCAACCCAAACCCTCATGCACCTAATTTGATTTTCTTGATCAAATCAATTTTAAAATTATGTTTAAGTGCACGACATTAATGGCTTATAATCATAAATCATATAAAGATCTAAATCCTAATTTTGTGCATCTCATACAACAACATATATAATCATAAATCGATCAAAACCATTTTGAAAATTCTTTTTCAAAATCGGTATACATCAAAGTAGGACAACCTTTGCACTATAGGGGGTAAACCCTATAGCAGGACAACCTTATGTCACTTTGTGCAACCTTGATCAATTTAATTTTAGATTATTAAATTTAATTTCAGATCTAAAAATTATTATTTTAATTTTAAAAATAATTTTTCAAAACATAAAATTCTATGCTTGAATAATCTCATGTTCAACATAGATCCAAAAAATCATAATTTTTCTAACTGATCTGAATATTTTTCACATATGATTCTCATGCATGCATGTTAAAGAGAGAACCGCAGCTCTGATACCACTATTGGTTTTCTCCCAGGAACAGGAAATTGCAATCAAACAGGCATCAACAGCCTATCGCAGCAGAAGCAAATATAAAAATAATTTATATCTAATCATGCAATTCATAAATAAATCTAATTTATTTATCATAAATTTCTAACATGCTGCATAACATGAGAAAAATATTATATCTGAAATAAAAATTATTTCAAGTACAAAATACTTACCTGGATCGCTATTCGGGTCTGCTCTAAAAAGCGTGCAAATCGCTATTAGAAACCAGGATTCTGTCGGAGTCGTGTAATTGTCCGGTCTCTGCTGGTATCCATATGAAGCTCTCGCAATAGAGTCGTAGAGGGCACCCGACTACTAGATCCTTGCAGCCCTCTCCTCTTCCAGCAAATCGCCTGCTTTAAAAACTGTACCGATCCGAATTCGGATCGGCTTTTGGCTTTTGTCTTGCAAATCAGAGTGCAAGACCTTGGACCCTTTTTCTTTTCTTCCTCTTTTGTAGAAGACCTTTCAACGCTCTTAAAGATCACAAGGAAGAAATATAGTGGAAAGAAAAGAAAGGATGGCACGAGGAGAGAGACTCCCAGGTATTAGAACCCAAGAGAAGAGAAGATGCCCAAATAATTATTCACGGTGAAAAGGAGAAGCTTTTCACACCAAAATCAGATCTCACTTGGTCGGCCACCTTTACTTCCTATTTAAAATCAAGTTCTCCCATCCCTTTAAACCAAAACATCGGTGTTTGAATTTCAACCAATTTGAAAATTAAGAGGAGTGGAAGAGGACTCTTCCCTCTCTTAATTTTTCCATGACTAAAATCTTTTAGCACCTTGGTTTTCATGCCAAAATCATTTATTTTATTTCTCGATGCCTAAATAAAAGGAAGTTGATTTATCTGGTTTAAGTTTTAAGAGGAGTAGAAGAGGACTCTTCCGCCTCTCTTATTCTCTTACGCCTAAACATTATTACCACCCACCTATTCATGCCCCATTATGTTTTGTCACACAAAAGCATGGGCCCACTAGGTTGGCATGTGGAGGGAGGGGGAGACATAGAGAGAGAGTTCCAGTCTAACTAGACTCTAGGTATTGGTCCAAATGTAATGGTTTTACAATTAAACTAAAGCTAATTTTAAATCTGATCGAACCATTTCGATGCGGACATTGACCCGAATCAATTAGGATTAATTAATTGAGTCTAACTCAATTAAATTAAATCTAATTTAATTTAATTAACATTTAATCCATAATCAATTAATTGTAACATTTACAATTAGGTCAAATATTAATTGTAATACTTACAATTAGGTCAAATTGATTTGCTGATTGGTTACTAGAGCTCCTAATATGTGTGACCCATCAGGTCCTATCCTGTTTGGTAATGAGACATGCTATAATCTCCATTATACATCATCGAAACTTCTTTCGATGGACTGAAATAATTTCAGCTCAACCCTAATTAGGATCATCGATCCAAAAATGATCCTAACGGGCTCTCATAATCCACCAGTGACACCTAGCAGTATGTAGTGGCAACCTAGTAGAATAAGATTGGAACCCCAGGTGTAGTTACCATGTGATTCAGTTCCTCTATCAAAATCCTGATATTGTGTTGGTTACGGATACTCGTCAAACCCATCAGTCATATGCTTAACATAATTGACTCAAGTCCAATCGTGATACTAATGAAAACACCTTTTCATTATCACCCTACTATGGCCATAGATTTCTAGACTTAGTTTCATTAAGCTTGCATAGGATTATTCTTTACTACTAAGGCTGATAGATCCCTACAAGTGAACACCCTACTCTTACAATAAACTTACTGTAGCCAACGAACACCGCAAGGTCCCGTATGCATAGGAACCATATGATTGTGCTATCAAACTACAGCAACCTTATTGTGAGTACCGAGACACTTTAGGTCAAGGAACTATTCATACAATTATAGCATCAGAAAGTATCGACGAGTGAGTAGTCATTCGTATAACTTCCTGTACTTGGTCATGCTCAGTACTGTTGATCTCTATCAACTACCTGCACTGTCACTCAAGTGTCACTACACTGTAAGTCAGAGACTCATCTACCCAGAAGGGAAAGTAATTTGTGCACCGATTTTAACGGATCAATCACTGTCCTCATGATATTCTAATAATCATGAGCCTTTAAGAGTTAATCTATAAAGATACATGTCTCAGATTCTCAACTCTTGAGAATATGTGTCATTGTCTATTAACTTTATGGACGATTCATAAATACATTAATATGAATGAAACTAATGCCCTTTATTGATAAAGAAAATTAAGTACAAAGTTCATGCCCTAAGATTAAAATGTGTTAAGCCAACATGGCTTTCAGGATATACATCTAATAATAAGGCCACAGTGGCACCCCAACACGTCATAAGAGATCCCAATGAATGGAAAGAGGGGTCTTTAAATTCTACTTAGCTCCTATGACTGGACAGCCATGGTGAATAACCCAATCTAAAGCAGTTACTAGGAGCTCTTCTCTCTTTTTTTAGATTCTTAATGAAATAAATCTTGATACCAATTGAATGTAACTCCCCTTAAAAGATTAGATCTGAAAATAAGGAGTATCAGAGCAATATAAGTATGATATCAAGAAAATATTGAAATCATCATACATGTATATAATGACAACAAATCTTTGGATGCCCTCCCTATAATTTTTCTCCCTTAAAAAACATGCATTCATTGATGAATAAAACATGAAAGCACAAGTATCATAATTTCAAACAATTTGAGATATGAACATAAATACTAAGTCTAAAATCAAAATTTAAAATTTTAAGATATACAAGATTTTCAAAATGCAAAGGATTGATCATTTAAAAACTTTTAGCATGATTTCAAATTTATTTGAAATGATTTGATATCCATACAAATGCTATGAGTAATATGATACCAAGTCTAGCTACTAGATTAAAAGTTTATCAATATGCATACCTTCTTCTTAAATGTAACCCTTAACTACCTATTCTATACTTGTTTCAAATCGTTTCTAGTCTAAGCATGGATATAAAATGGAATACATTTCATGAAAACCATATGATTCGAAATGATTTTGATTACCCATACAAATGTTAGAAATAATTTAGTACCAAGTTTAGCTATTGAAACAAGGATTTATCAATATACATACGAAGGTATATTCTTCTTAAATGTAATCCTATTCTTCTTAAATGTAATCTTTAACTACCAGTTCTAGTCTTGATGCAAATCATTTATAACTTAAGCATAGATGCCAAAAATGAAAACATATAAATCATAACATTTTACTTGAAATAGTTTAAAACTATATTAATCAAAATCAAGTGAAAGTCTAATAATCATAAATTTAATCATGAGAGCATAAAATCCATCAACATCAAAAAGTTCATGATCATAATAAATAACTATTAGTCTAAACTTGATTCTAATTAATCAATTAAAATAATTTTCAAAGCAATATGCAACATTTGTAACAAATATTCAACTACATTTTCAATTATGGAAGGAAATGTTTAGAATTTACCAATATGTATAATCCTTCATTTATCATTTAATCCAAAAAGTAGCTTGTCTACTCTTTGTATTGTCTTGTACAACTACCTTTCAAAAACTCCTTTCTTCATGTTGGGCTGCAAGACACTCCTACAAAATAAACTAGGTGGACAATTTTGGTACCTAGACTTTCTTGGATCCTTTAGGGTTAGTAAATATAGTTCTTTTTGGAACCTAAATTTTTATTAATTTACAAGGATATGTGCATTATGCCCAATTTTACAACATTTAAAGCAAGTCAGAATGGAGGATGCATAAACATAGAAATTTTTGTTTTTCTTTAAAAACTCATCATTTGATACAAAAATCTTGGGCCTTATTAGAATTTTTATTTCATTCAATAAAATATTTTTCTCATCTGAAAACTTATAAAATAAATCTTTCAAATCAAAATTTTCTTTTTCTAAAATTTCTTTTCCTTTGTAAAGATTGTTCTTATCATTTTTTAAAACATCAATCCTTATATTTGAATCATGATTTTTATTGACAAGATCGGTGTTCTTAAGAGAAAAAGAATCTACATATCTTTTTAATTTCTTGTGCTCAATTTTTAATACTTTGTATTCATGCACAAGATCATTAAATGCATCATGTAATTCATCAAAGATAAAATCATATTTATTTTCAGAACATTCCTCTTCCTCATTTTCCATGAAGCAAAGATCGGCAACTTCTTATTCATTATCTGAACTTGAATCTTCACTATCGCTCCAACAATATCATTGCCTTGAATTTCGTTTTGGCCTTGAGGGCTCTATTATCTTTTTCTTCTCTTGATCAGCTACCACTTTTTTGTACCATAAATTCAACTCATGGATCATGAGTGAACTAATAAGCTCCTCCAAAGGTAGGGCATCAATATCTTTGTCTTCTTGGATCGCCATTACCTTTGGATTCCATGATATTGGCAAAGATCTAAAAACTTTATTAACCAAATTAACATTAGTATAGAATTTGCCAAAACTTTTCAATTCATTAATAATATTCATAAATCTTCAAACATATCAGATATAGATTCATGGTGCAGTATTTTAAACATTTTAAAAGAATATACAAGCAAATTAATTTTAGTATTCTTTACTTGAAGAGTACCCTCATGAGTAATTTCAAGTATGTCCCATATATCCTTCGTCGATGTACATGTGGAGATCCTTCGAAATTCATTAGAGTCCAATGCACAATAAAGCAAGTTCATTTCTTTAGAACTAATTTCAGATTGCTTAATATCAAAGTCATTATAATCCTCTTCAAGCTTTGGAATGGAAATGCCATTAACCAAAATAGAAAGAATATGAGGACCACTAACTATAACTTTCCAAAGATAATAACTAATAGATTGAATATAGATGCACATGCAAGTTTTCCAAAAAGTGTAATTAGTGCCATTGAAAAATGGTGGTCTATTAGTTGCATGTCCTATAGCAAAACAAGCACCTTCTAGGGCCGCCATTATCTTTTAACTCAAAATTGTTGGATTCTTTGCAAAGCACAAAGTTTAGATACCAACAATTCCGAATTTCGGGCTCTAATGCCAATTGTTGCCCAGTGATGATGCAACCCAAGAGGGGGGGTGAATTAGGTTTTATAAAATTTTTTAAACTATTTCAACATGTGCTAATTGCAATTAAGTGCTTGTATTTTGCCAAAGTATTTGTGTGCTTCAAAATAACATGTAGCAAAATTAACAAAGTAAATGCAAGAGTAAATAATCAATAAATAAGAGCAATCACAAACACAAGGATATATAGTGGTTCGGTGTACTCTAAAGCACCTACATCCACTCTTCAAGTTTTTGTTGGGAATTCACTATAATCACTAAGATTACAGTCGATTAGTTTTCCAGGCTCACTAATAATCAAAACCCAAATTTATTTTTTAGGGCTCACAAGTCAAAATCTCTTGTTGGTTTTATAACTTAGGCTAACCAAAAATCTCCGATGGTTTTATAGGCTCACCAACATCCTAGTTGGTTTTGATACAAAGGCTTACCAACAACCTTGTTGGTTTTTACACAAGGCTCACCAACAAACCTCTTTGGTTTTCCAAGGATCATCAAAAATCTTAATAAACAAAGTATGTATAATATGAAAGGAACACATAAAAGCTTTCTTAAACAAAGTAAATATCTCTTTGAAGTCCTTGATTATTGATAAAGAACTTGTCTTCAAGTTATTGAAGCCTTTGATTGCAGCTTGATGATGTGAACTTGGATGCACTATGTTATCTTTAGAAGCTTGAAGACTTGAACCACTCAACTCTTGAATCCTTGAAGGATTTTAATAATCTCACCAAAGGATTGCTTCCCTACTTGATTTTTGATGTTTATATAGCTCTCCAAATCATAGATGACCATTTATAACCATCGGGGATAAACAACTAGCCATTTGAAGCAAGTTGGAATCAATTCTACACTTCTGAAAAACTAGCCGTTACTCCAAGTGTCGACACTTGAATCTGGTGAGTCAACACTTGAGTTTTATGAGTCGATACTTGGTTTCTGTGAGTCAACACTTGGTTTTTGTGAGTTGACACTTGGGGTAGCTCAAGGCAAAAATTCTAAATTTTTACAGTTCTGTATTTTTCTTATTCTCAGGCCTTGAGTCACACTTGAACTTCTTAATGAGTCGACACTTGAGTGTACTAGTACTGAAACTTGCTGAAATTTCTCCAAAATCAAACTTTAAGTCCTTCCAAGTCTTCCTTATATTCTAATGTCCTTATAACTTAAAATTTCATGAATTTGAAGGACTTCTTCAACTGAAATACAAGCATTTTTTCATTCAACATGGATGAGTACTAAGATCTGATGAACATACTAAAACACAGAATTAGTACTCATATATACTTAAGTATTTTTGTCAATCATCAAAATCAAGACTAGAGTTAACAGCAACAATATGGATGAATTTGGCATCTCATCTTCCTCCTTTGAAATTCAATTGGGACCCTAGAGTTCTTGATTTGTTGATTACTTGGAACTTGATAAGCAAGAACTCCTTTGAACCTTTCTTTGATGGGCATCCACATGGAATAGAAGTCTTTGTGATAGATTTGGCCGACTCCTTGAATTTGGCGACAATTATTTGAGATGAATGGTGCTAAGAGTGAAGACTCCTCATTTACTCATCTTAAAAGTAATTGGCAACATTTAATTCTTGGCGCAAATAATGCTTGGACTCCTTCCCATTTACTCCTCTTAAGTTGGTGCAAATTCTTGAATGCGTATGGCCGACCATATGATAAATGACATGGCATGTAAGATGTCCAAGCATAAGTGATATGCCATGTGATAATATCCTGGGTGATATGGCGAGTGATGTCCAAAAATCTTGAAAAGGTGGTGCCAAGATTTGGTTAGACTAGCACATGGCTTGACTTAGCACATGATTCACATGGAATCTTGATTTAGGTGCACATGGATCTTGATTTGAGTGCATATGAAGTCAGATGGGTCTTCAATTGGGTCCCCCTTGTATTATAGGACTCAACTAATAATTACAAGACTCAAAACCAATTAAACCAACCAAATAAATAAAGCCCCACTCGATCAATTGGAACCCAATTTGATTAAAAGGCAAGAAATGTAAATAAATGGTTCAACTTGGTAAAAGGGATTTGGCCCAAAAGGCTAAAATAAAAAATCCTAATTATAGTTGGTAAAAAGGGCTAAACCCAACTAAGCATAAATAATTGAATTTAAAATAAAATATTTACAGGTAAAAGGGGTTTGGGTTTAGGGCTTTATTCACAGATGATCCACAGGGATGTGGGTTCGACATGTCGATCTTTTCTGTTCCGAGTGTCCGCACCAATTCTCCCCGGGTGGGAGAAACTCGACCCTATCATGTGTGGATCAACTTCACTATGATAGCTCTTTAGTAAGTCTGGGTCAACTCTTTACAAGTCCTCTCTGGTGATCCAAGAATCATTAGTCTCAGGTCATCCTTGCCAATGAACTAGATATCGCTGATAATCTTTCCTTCGAGTAGTGATTATCTTGTCATCCAAGATCCGCTCGATCTTATTTCTCCGGGCTAGTGGTATGGCAGGTGGACACACTTGGTTGGCTCACTCTTAAGGACTGGATTAGGCCCAAAAGACTCACTAGGAATCAACGTTGGCTCCCTATACTCAATAAGGTCTGAAACGTTGAAAGTAGGACTAATACCTAGTTCAGGTGGTAACTCGAGTACTTAGGCATTAGGTCTAATTTTTCTAATTACTTTGTATGGTCCACTACTATGGGCATGTAGCTTTTTTATGGTTCTAGGTGGGAACCGTTTAAGTCATAGTCTAACCATGACAAAGTCTCCTTCATTGTATTCTTGGAGTCTTTTTCTTGAATTGGCCATATGTTTATATGATTCTTATGCAATTCTTTAATATGTTCAACATATGACTCTGCAAATGTCTAATATACTCACTATGCATTACTAGTGAAGAAAATTTATTTATTTATTATTTTTTTTGGTCTTTTTAAGTCTTTAATTTAAATTCTGTGCTTGACCCTTGATCGGTGGTGACATGTAGATGAAAATTTGACATGCACTCCCAATAGATGCCATAAGGTTCTCCATAAATAAGTGGCAAATCTAACAGGGTCAAAAGATTGATGAAACATGCTAACCTCTATAAAATGCAAACTAATGGTTCTAGAAACATTGGAAACCTCAGGAAAGGGTAGGAAATAAGAAGTGGATTTGGGGATAACTTGGTAGGGTAGGAAATAAGAAAAGGGCTCTTGGATTAGTCCTAGACTAAAGGGGTTGACCTTAAGGTTTGGACATTAGGTTACATCAATAGGTAATAAAATGTCAGCCTTATGGAAGGATGAGTCAATGATTTCTAGAAAAAGATCTTCAATTGGGACTGATGAAGTGAATTCTTCCTAAGGTTGCTGGTTTGGAAAAATCAAGTCCTCACTAATTACTTCAGATTCGTGAATCTTAGGACTAGGCTCTAGGGCTTGACTCTCTTCTAATGTTTTCTCAGGTAAGGTCCTAGCAGTAGGGTTAGACTCCTCTTAATTCTCTTTCTCTAATGGTCATTCTAGTATAGTTTTAGTCAGGGTACGATCATGGTCAACTAACTCTGGCCTGGCTTCAGTCTAAGTACCTACCGGGTCAGTTAATTCTAGGTCAGCCATATGTATTTCCTCTTCTTCCTCATACTCATCCACTAAGTTCACATTAGCTTCATACACTTCTTCTTCAATGTCATCCTGGTGAACTAATAGGGTAGTAGGAGTAGGTTGGTTAAAAAAAATTGGCTAGGGTTTGGACTAGTAGGGGTAGGTCAGCTAGGATTAGGGTTGAGTCGGCTCGGGTGAGAATTGGGTTGACTCTGCTGAGGAATGGGTCGACTCGGGTGGATTTGACTAGATCCTAATTTTTGATGAGGAGCACTAATCCTAATGGTTTCGGCCAACTAAGGAAAACCTGACTAGTACTAGATTGATACTTAGGGGTTATAGGTCCCTTAGGTTCATAGGATATGGGTTCAGATCTATGGATTATGGATCTGGGTTCGTAGGAGCTGGGTTCAAAGGATCTGGGTGCATAGGAACTAGGTTCATATGATCTGGGTAGGTATTTTTTCCTAAGTTTAAGTTTCTTGTCAGTCCAGGTAGTTATGGGGATATCTCTTCTTCATCTGATCATTATTTCAACATATCCTAGTAAATTCTAGCCTGGCGTACTAACTTAAGCTTAGTAAACTTAAACTTTCTTTCAACAGACACAAGTTCCCTCTCAAAATACAGATCCACACATTCTTCCCAATCAATATAATCTTTAAGATCAAGATCACCACCAAATGCTGGTGCTTCTGGTCTAAAGTTCCTAGTGGCTCTCTCATCCTGGTCTATGGAATCATAATTGGGTCTCTTCGAATTAAGATCCCAGATTGGGTCATGGTATGGGGGTCTCCTAGGATTGGGCTCCAGGATGGATCAAGGTGTGTTTCAAATTTAGGTTTAGGATGGGTCTTACGGGTTTTCTAATAGCTGGTCCAATCGATCAAACTTATGGTTCATTTGGGTACATTGTTTAGTGAAGGTCCTAAGGAAGGTCTCAAAGTTGGACTCCATGATCAAACCAGACTGGGTTAGGTTTGAGGCTACAAGTATTGGTCTCCTAATTTAAGGGTTATGCAATGCAAACACATCGTTCTAGGGTTTCCTAAACGTAGAGCTCAAGTAGAATGGGTTGCTCAATTTACAACCAATTCAGCAATTACCCTATCCAATATCCAAGTAAGAGGTGGGGTCGTAGGAGGCTCCCCCTGCTCTAGCAAGATCCTAATTAAAAACCATGAAACTGCTTAGGGCATTTGCCTCTGGACCTCTAGCCTTAGATACCAGATTCAAGTGATAATCAAAGGATTGGGCGCACTAGCTTTCAGACAATACTTGGAACCTGACATGTTGGTGTCCCTAGCTCACTAGAGCAAATTAAGTCTAATTGATTTTAATTAGGTTGGGCTTAGATGCAAAAGAAGGTTATTTATGGGCCCAGGATAGGTGATGAGATCCTGCCCTGATTTGAGATGTTCAAGTGTCCTTAAGATTCAGTTACTTGATGATGCACATACAAGATGAAACCCTAATATGCATGAATCAATAAAATAATTAAAAATAGCAGAAAAAAAGAAATTATTTTTTTTTGTTTTTTATATCTCAAAATTAAATTTTAGATCTAATCCAATTTCAGGATATCACGTTCGGTCGTAGATCATTACTCACATGGGTCGTGACAATATACTTGCATATACCTGCTCAGGAGGTGTGATTTCCTTCCACTAGAAAATAGCAAATAAATTTTTTTTTTTTGATTTGTTATGAGATTAAATATAAGATTAATAGAGGATTATCAAAAAATTAATTACTAATTTTTTTTAAATTTTCTTAGATAGGTTTTATACAGTTTTAATTTCAGCCTAGTTCTAGGTTTGCAGAAATTTCATAACTAAAAGTTAAATCCTAGTTTAACCTTCGTCCTGTTACCAAAAATGATGCCGGACAATTATAAAAACATAATCTACTAATTATTAGGCTAATTAATAAAGAAAAATAGAGATTAATTTTTTTTATAATTTTTGATTTTTAGAGACTCAAAGTAAGCAATTAAGAAAACTAGTCAACTAGTTTATGCCCGCACGAGTAGATCTGACAAAGCAGCTAGAAAATCAGGATTTGGTGGCTAAGAAACCACCGTAAACTAGGTTCTACTTTCAAATATTAGAAATTAAAGAGTAGGAAAAGGTATTTGAATTTTACCAAGAAAGAATTTTCCCTCTGAAATAGATCTATTGGAACTCTCAGGATCTCGCGATAGGACTTCAAGATCTCGATCTTCGGGCTCCGATCTTCCACGATATTGGTTCCAAGGCAAGAACACCTAAATTTAATCTTTGATTACCTGCAATCACTCAACAAAGGAAGATCGATCAGTTAGAAAGAAACAAAGAAGGAAGAGAATGGAAAAGTGAAAGAGAAGAGGGAAGGAAAAGGTCGGCTAGGATTTTTCGGTGTCGGATAAGTAGGGCCTCACATCCCACGATGTACACAGCAAAGGAAAAGAATTGGACAGATTGTCGTTTACATCATTAATAATCAATAATAATACAGGGGGTTGATGGAGTATTTATAGACCAAGAACCGAAGGTGTAAGGGTTACAAAGACTAGTGTTTTTTTCCTTAGGCAACAACTCCTTTGAATCCTTGCACTTGGTGTCTTGAACTCTTATCTTTGAACTCTCCTTGGGCTTCATAGGTTGGGCGATAGATGAGAGGTGGCATCCTTCTTTGTCTTCTTAAATGTGCGACAACTTGGATTGCTTCAATAAAGTGGGTGACAACATGGGAAAATGAGATGGGCGATGAAGTGAGGAGTCTTTTTGGTTTACTTTTCTTAGAAACAGCGATAAACCACATCTTAATTGGCGACAATATGGATGAATTTGGCATCTCATCTTCCTCTTTTGAAATTCAAATGGGACCCTAGAGTTCTTGATTTGTTGATTACTTGGAACTTGATAAGCAAGAACTCCTTTGAACCTTTCTTTGATGGGTGTCCACCTGGAATAGAAGTCTTTGTGATGAATTTGGCTGACTCCTTGAATTTGGTGACAATTATTTGAGATGAATGTTGCTAAGAGTGAAGACTCCTTCACATTTACTCATCTTAAAAGTAATTGGCGATATTTAATTCTTGGCGCAAATAAGGCTTGGACTCCTTCCCATTTACTCCTCTTAAGTTGGTGCTAATTCTTGAATGCATGTGGCCAACCATAGATAAATGACATGGCTGTAGAATGTCCAAACATAAGTGACATGCCATGTGATAATGTCCTAGGTGATGTGGTGAGTGATGTCCAAAAACCTTGAAAAGGTGGTGCCAAGATTTGGTTAGGCTAGCACATGGCTTGACTTAGCACTTGGAGTCACATGGAATCTTGATTTAGGTGTACATGGGTCTTGATTTGTGCACATGAAGTCACATGGATCTTCAATTGGATCCTCCTTGTATTACAGGACTCAACTAATAATTACAAGACTCAAAACTAATTAAACCGACCAAATAAATAAAGCCCCACTTGATCAATTGGAATCCAATTTGATCAAAAGGCAAGACATGTAAACAAATGGTTCAACTTGGTAAAAGGGATTTGGCCCAAAAGGCTAAAATAAAAAATCCTAATTACAGTTGATAAAAAGGGCTAAACCCAACTAAGCTTGGATAACAGTATTTAAAATAAAATATTTATAAGTAAAAGGGGTTTGTTTGGGTTCAAGGCTCTTTATTCACAGGTGATCCACATGGATGTGGGCTCGACCTATTGATCTTTTAAGGCCCTGATGTCTGCACCAAGTCTTCATTATCAAATTAAGATTTGAAAGGATTAAGTGCTAAGGTTTGACAATTCTCCATACCCATCACTTATCAGGATAAAGGGAGATTGAAAGATTGAATTGCACAGTAACTTTCCACTGAAGGATATTTTAGTAATTTTCATCAGATTTCTCACCTTCAGGATAGGCATGATACATTGCTAGACATCAATCATGTCTTGTAGATTTTCATGAATCAAATTAGATGGATTCATGAGTCAATTTTGAAATTGGTTCGAATTGGCTAACTTGGGTCAGCTCGATTTGACCTAATTAGGTCAATCAATTTTTATTGGATCGAAAAAGCTTGGACCTGGACCTACTGCTGGCTAGATATGGAGCCCAAAAAAGGTCACACACACTAGAGAATTGGTCAAGGAAGTCAATTATATTTATATTAGGATCATAGGAATCTAATTGGCTAGCTAATTAACATACTAGCATATGTCGGCTAGCTTAACTCCTAACTTGATTAGATTGGATTTAAATGCTTGCTATTTGGGCTAATTAATTTGAGTTGGACTTAAATTGGGTTGAACCTTAAGTGGGGCAGCCAAATTGGGATTTGTCTTAATTTATGAACCCTTATCCATTATTTAAACCAAGAGTCGTTAGGGCATGGGACTCTTGGTGCCATTTTGAAGTGCGCACAAATAAAAAGGATCACAGAAGGACCAAG
The DNA here is from genome assembly GCA_021397845.1 of Areca catechu. NCBI lineage: Eukaryota > Viridiplantae > Streptophyta > Magnoliopsida > Arecales > Arecaceae > Areca > Areca catechu. The sequence goes on from CM038043.1 coordinate 122,892,571, forward strand.
AGTCCTTCTGCAAATTAATCACCTTTTAGGTGATAAAGCTTAGCCCCTATCCTATCCAATGGATGTCCATTTGGCTAGAATTGACTGATCAAATCATGTAAGAAAGGGCATAATTTGGTGAAGGGACATGATGCTTAATATATAAATATGGTGCATGGATAAGGAAGAGTCCTTGTGGTTGTTAATCACTTTTTTTAAATAAACCTCTTCATTTGATATACCTATTGGGGTGTGGGACCTTGTCTTAAGTATAAAATTAAGAGATTAATTATCAGAATTTACCGTAGAGTTGCGATAAGCAATTCTTGGCGCATATAATTAGTGAAACGGTGTTTCACTTTACACCTTCTACCAAGGGACTCTTTTTGATTGAAGGGTCTTATCTAATATGTTAAATATCAGATAAGGGGCTGATGAAAAGTTATGCCGGGCATCTACTCTCTTCCTATTTCAAGGCTTCGATGATTAAAGCCAAGGCATCCAAAAGTTATCTTGATAATTCTTTTCCTTCTCTTATTAGGACAAGTCTATTTTTTAAGACAAGTCCACCATTTTAAGATAAGTGCTTACAAAGAGAATTTGAAAGGATAACAGAAAAGTAAGAGAGGATTCAGAGAGGTCTCTAAGTATCCTACAGGAGGGTAGGGGTTCCAGCAAAGGAAGAAAGTCACTGAAGGAAGAAAGGCTGCCTAGAGTCCTAGTCAAATAAGCAAGCTCGGTAGGAGTGCTTCCTTGGTCCGGTTGCTGTGTGGATCACCTCTGGAGGGCATGCACTTATGTGCCTTATAAAAATTAAGGAGTATAGAATACCAGCTATTCTTCTATAACCCTAAATTATGATTTATTAGTTGTCATGGTCAAGCGGTTCTTGGATCTAGGGTTTTAGCCGATTAGGGTTTCAATAATGAAAATTTTGAAACTCAGTCTTCCACTACATATCCCGAAATTTAATAGTGGTTTCAGAGCCATCTTGATTCATGCAATTAGTAGTCATTTTAATGTTAATTGTTTGCTTTGCTATGACTCTTGCATGATTAGTTTATATTACATATGTGATATGTTATGTTCCTAGTAACTACTTTGGATTGGATTAGTCACCATGGCCATCCGATCATAGAAGCTAAGTAGAGTTTAAAGGTCCTCTCTTTCCATTCACTAGGGTCTCCTATAATGTATTAGGATGCCACTATGGCTTTACCCCATGAACAAGTAAGGTGAAAGGATTGTTGTTTAAATCATGCTATGGTTAGCATATATTATGGTTAATATGCCTATTTGCTAGAATCTGTGTCATGTTGGCATGTTTAATTAGGATGTGTTTGAAGACTGTCAAAGCCCTCATAAAATTATACTTAGTCATAGTGTAAGTTAATCATAATGCAAAACTGTTTAGGATTTGATTAGCTAATTAGTGTCTAGGCAAGTGGTTCTGGAAAGGTAAAGGGAATGAGATTTTTAGTTAGTTTCATTGTCTGACCTGGTCAATTCATCTGGTGTCAAGGAAAGTAATGGGGGGAACCCATCATATCTCCCACTTACCTGACCAATTTGGATATATCTAGACCTTAAATTGGAAATGCTAATTTATTAAGCATATTATAATTTGCCTTCCTTCATGCCAAGCCAAATTTATATCAAAACTATAGCAAGTTTGTTGAGCAAACTCAAGGCTTACTATTAGGGTTTGATAAAAAGCTTGACATGGTGCACTTTATGCTTTATAGTATGCTTGATAATGTTACTTTGTTGAGCAAACTCAAGGATGACATTATTCAATCATGGCTATATAAAATGAAGGGTCCAACTAAACTAAGATATTATGGTTTGTTCTACAAACACAAGGCTATAAGTGTCTTAGAGGCAAGTATTATATTGAGAATTGCAAGGGATGCAATTGGAAAAGAATTTTATATCCTTGAACTTATAAATATTTGTTGTACAAATACAAGACATTTATAAGGAATTGGGATCTCAACCCCACTAAAAAAACCAGATATTGGTTTCTCATTTACTATAGTTGAAGGTTTGGTATTCGAAGAAAATAGTGGGAGGCATAATTAGATTTAAAGTTCTTATCTAATTATGATTATCATCTTGAGTGGTCTGCATCATTATCTAATTAGATTATCATATTGTTCTCGTTTGATTGTAGAATTAAATTAATGGCCGCATCATTATCAATGCGAGGCATACTAAATGCCAATAAATTGACTAGACCAAACTATGTGGATTGGTTAAGGAACCTAAGAATAGTACTTACTCAGGAAAAAATATCCTACATCCTTGATTCTCCGGATCCAGATCCGATCGGAGATGATGCGATAGAGGAGGAAAAGGTCACTTGCAGAATGTGGTAGAATGATAGCTTGACTATCAAGTACATTATGTTAGCCTCGATGAGCAATGAGGTATGGAGGCAAAATGAAGATATGGAACCTTAGTCCATACTGCTCAATCTCAAAGATCTATATGGAGAGCATAATAGAACTACTAGATATGATATATTGAGGTAGTTATTCTAGTCATGTATGAGTGATGGCTAGCATGTACAGGTCCATGTTCTTAAGATGATTTTAATCACTCGATTAGGTCAATTACATTTTATCATGGATGGAAAGCTTAATCAAGATTTGATCTTGTAATCACTTCCAGATTCTTACTCTCAGTTTGTCATAAACTACCACATGAATAAACTGAACCTTCATTACCACAGCTGCTTAACATGCTTAAGATAGTTGAGAGCCACTTCAAAGATCATAAGGCTCATCATCTTCTTCTAGTTGTCGGGAAGAAGAAAGGAGTAATGAAGAAGGGTTCAAAGAGAAAGCTAAACCCAAAGAAAAGAATCAATAAGAAGAAGAAGGCAAAGAGGTCTTCAAATGATAGATCCTATTTCTTCTATGGTAAGAAGGGACATTGGAAGAAGAACTGTAGGATGTACCTTGCAAGTCTGAAGCAAGATGCCAGTGAAGCATCAAGAGGTTTATTTATAAGTACAAAAAAACTTATCATTGAGTTCTTCAACTTCTGATTCATTGGTATTGGATACCGCATGTGGGTCTCATATCTGTAAGTCATTGCAGGGGTTATAGAGACCTAGAAGCTTGAAGAAGGGTGACTTCGATCTGTTCGACACGAGTGATGAACCCATTCAAGCTAAAACTATTAGCACCTATCTGTTGTTATTGCCATCGGGCAATATTCTTGAATTAAAAGATTATTATTATGTACCCAACATTATAAGGAATATTATTTCTATACCTTTATTACTGAAATAAGGTTATGAAATAAATTTGATGAGCCATGGGTGCTTGATTTTCTTTTCAAAGAAATTCTTTGGTTGTGGTACATTTTTTAACGATCTTTTGATTCTGTCACTCAATGATGAGGTTATGCTTGTTAAGATCAAGAAAAGAAAGAGAGATAATGTGAATGTCACTTATCTCTGACATTGCCATTTGGGTCATATCAGTGAGTCCAGGATAAACAAGTAGTACAAAGATAATTTTTTTGAACCTTTTGACTATGAATCATTAGAAACTTATGAATCTTGCCTCATGGGTAAAATAACCAAGTCTCTATTCACCGGACATTGAGAAAAGGCAACTGAGTTGTTAGGATTAATACATTCAGATGTATGTGGACCTATGTCAACTCAGGCTAGAGGAGGATACTCTGATTTCATCATATTTATTGATGATTTATCTAGGTTTGGATATGTGTATTTCATGAAATATAAATCTGAAGCCTTTGATAAATTTAAAGAGGTTCAAAATATGGTTACAAATAAATTAAAAAAAAGTATTAAAGTCCGATCTGATCGAGGAGGAGAATACTTATCTAGTGCATTTCTTAATCATCGTAAGAAAAATGGTATTCTCTTTGAATGGACCCCTCCATACACACCACAATTAAATAGTATAACGAAAGGAGGAATCGTACCTTGTTTGACATAGTAAGGTCCATGATATGCTTCATAGATCTTCCAATATCTTTCTATGGATATGCCATAGAAATCATTGTGTATGTATTAAACAAGATACCATCAAAGTCAGTCCCTAGCACTCCATATGAATTATGGAATGGCAAGAAACTAAGTCTTAAACATCTTAAGATTTGAGGTTGTCTATCTTATGTTAAAATAGAATTAGGACATAACCTAAGTGCTAGGGCTAAGAAATGTAGGTTTATTGGTTATTCTCAAGAGGGTATTAGATACCTATTTTATCATCCTACTAAACAAAAGGTCTATGTTTGTAGGCATGCCATTTTCTTGGAAAAAGAATTTATCCAAGAGAAGAAGGTAATGAGAGAATAATTGAATAGAGTAAACTTCAAAATGAACAAACTCAAGTTTTTCAACCAGAAGTACCAGTTGATCAAGTACAACAACCACACATACCTCCTCTCTGTAGGTCAAAAAGAGTGCAGGAAGCACCTCTAAGATATGGTTTTATGATTAGAAACAATAATGAAACCAGCATCATTAAAGATGATGATACACTGACGTATACAGAAGTAGTCATGAGTAAGGACTCTAACAAATGGCTTAATGCCATGAAATCTGAAATGGACTCCATGACAACTAGGTTTGGACCTTGGTTGACCCACTTGAGGGAATTGTCTTAATAGGTTGTAAATGGATCTTCAAGAGGAAGATTGGAGTAGATGGAAAAATTGAAATGTACAAGGATAGGTTGGTGGAAAAGGTTATTTGAGCATGTTCCCAGGTACGTGGATAACCTTCTGCCCGCAACCAACCTCAGAACATTATATTGGAAGCAGTAGCAATAGGGGATTGAAGCAATCAGCCTGGCAGGGAGCCTTCTTGTACAAAAATCTTCTAACTTTTTTAGAGTGCCCTAAACATTCTAGATTTGATATAGATGTGAAACACCTCTCTTGGGACCTCTAACTAGTAAGGATTCAACACTCCAAAGCTCCTAGTCGAACTCTAAAAATGGTAGAGAGAGGGATGACTCCAAAGATGCTAGGCACTAGGTTTCCTACTTGGACTAGGAAACCATGACAATCTTCTTCCCATGCCCACCAATCTAGCCAGATCTAATCTAGATCCAATCCTTCTCTGAATAAGACCTAGAACCAATCTTGAAGAGGCCTAAGATCATCATGTTTGATGGGAATAGGATTTGCAAGTTGGCGGCACAGGAATCCCTTGTCTTAGGGTTTCCTACTTCGACTAGGAGTTCCTAGGCACTAAGGAATTCTTCCCTTCCTAGGGTATGGTGGCTTGGATGCTGATATTGCCCTGATAGAGAGTGACAACTAGAGAGGAAGAGAGGGAGCAAGAAGATGGATATCATGGAGAAAAGGCTTTTTCACTATGATGGCTCCCATCAGTCTCATATACAAAGTACATATATACTAGGTCACCATGACCTAACCCTAAAACTCCCATAGGCCAACTTAATGCATAATTAAGCTTCCCAGGCCTAAGTACATCCTTAACTCAACCAATCACACATACCTAGGACTCAAAACCAGCCCAATACAAGTTTTTCCCTTAAGGCCCAAGTCCTCTTAATCTCAAGACCCAAAAGGCTAACAACCTTTCATCCTAGGGCCCAAACTAGACCTAGAAATTCCATGACAGTATAATGATCATTGGACCTTGGCCTTAGCCTTGGTTCTCTAAGCCTTGGAAGTGCCACATGAGGTCCAACAATCTCCACCTTGGTGCTTCAAGGCTTCAGCCAACTCCATCTTGTCCAAAAGCTACATTAGAGCCACACACGTGTGAAAGCTATCGCACGGTAGAATCTTTATCAGTGCATCTACTAGATTCTCCTTGGTCTATACCTTCACCAGCTCCACCTCACCATCCTCCATGTGTAGGGTTTTGTGTGGTGCTCTAAAGCCTTGGAGAGACTTGGGAGGCCATGGTAGGGATGTTTGAGGTGATCCCTGGGAACTTGGAGGAGTGCCAAGCAATTTCTGGAGTTGTTTTAGAGGTCTTGGAGGTGTTCCAGGGGGTTCATGATGTATTTATGGACAGGTTTGGGAGATTAGATTTATAGGTTTTCAGGGCCCCAGAGTCATGTTGGGTCAAGGGGCTTGACCCAGGGTTGAGAAAACATGTGGAGACATGGGTGTACATGGGCTCGGGGTTTGAGTGTTTTCTCATATTGATTTTTTGAGAGAGTTTTTTGAGAGATTGTAACATAACCCAGTTGGGTTATGGGATTTAGTTCCAGAGGTGTAGCCAGCTATCCCTTTGGTATGAAAGGGGGTTCAATTAGTTAGTAGGTTAGCTTAGTTGGTTGGTTGATTAGTTGGTTGGTTGTAATCAACTTAAGAATCCTAGCCACCTAAGAGTCCTAATTGATTTGGTCCTAGGAAGCCTAACTACCCAAGAAGACTAAGCCGAACAAGAACCTTACCACTCAAGGACTAAACCATCTCCCATCTATATAAGAAAGGAGGGGGTGGCAGTTTTGGACTTGAGATCATGTGGGGCTTTATGGTTTCCAGAGAGATGGCTTCATGGTCAAGAGAAAGAGAAGAGGGTGCGTGAGGGGAGATTTCACGTGGAGTTCTTCTTGGACCATGAGGGGCTTCTTGGTTCTTGTGCAATGGGGTGTGAGGGTTTTGTGATGTGGGATGAAATGGAATGATGCAATCTAAGAGGAGATAGTAACAATTAAATGAAAAATGAAGTAAAGCTATGCTACTTTTCATGTAATAGAATAGAAACTATCATGAAGGGATTTGCATGTAAACTAGACCTGAATGAGAACATTCACAATATTAAAGATGAAAGGATCTTCATGGTTAAGAAACCACACAGGATAGGGCCTAATCAATCTAATATTTCAGATCTGGGAAAACACTGAAAGGGGGTACCCAGGCATTAAAATCTCAAAGATTGGAAAGGTTACACAAGGATGAAGCCTTTGGATGACAAGGTGATTCCTTTAGATATTGGACTTCTTGTCTCTATTTCTTGTCTTGGAAAATCCTCTTCTTTGGAACCTGGACATCCCAGGGATCCTACACAAACCATATTAGAGTTAAGAAAAAGATTGAAAGGTAGAAAATAATTGAAATGATGGTTGAAGTTGAGAAGAAGTTGATGGTGTGGAAGTAGCTTGGCCGGCCCTCTTGGAATGGCTTTTCCTGCACCTTGGATGTTGGAATGGAGTGCTTGGATGGACTAGAAGATTTGCTAATGGCTATTGGCATGGAAGATGATCTTTCTTGAAGTAGCTAAGGGCCTCTCACTCACTCCCTCTCGGAGGATATTTGATAACACCAAATGGAAGAAAGAAACTCACTTTTTTTTCATTCAATTCATCATCCTTTACAAGAGAGCTTGGAGTAGATTTTATAAGCCTCCAAGGACTTTTTAAATTTCAAATTACAAGGAGCTTTTCATGGGAGGTTCCTAGCTATAAGGGTGGAATTCAAATTACATGGAGATTTTATGGGAATAGCTAGCTAAAATGGTGGAAAGTTGAATTCCTTGCCCACTTTGAATTTGAATCTTTCTTGGTGATGTGGCGTGTGATGAGGTGGCTTGCTAAGGTGTACTCCACATGGCATCCCACTTGGCTTGTTGAGGTGGCATCCTCCTTGGATTAAGTGGTTGAGTGCATTCCATCTTCAAATGAGCTTGCTTACATTTAACCAATTCCAAACCTCTGTTGGACCCAACTACTATACTTACTAAATACAAGACTAATTTGATCCTAATTTGACTCAAAAAACCCAAATGGACTCAAAAAAAATCAAATTGAAATAAACCCAACTCTAATTACATTACTCAAATTCAATTAAAAAAGTAAACTGACTCTATTTACAGGATATAAATTCAAGAAAAGAATTAGAGCCATACTGAATTAGACTGAAGCCTCTTTCAAACTTTGGTGGCCACACCAGTTCTCTCGGGATGGGAGGAACTCGACTCTATCGAGTAAGGACTGATCTGACTTTGGTACCTTTCTAGCAGGTCTGGGTCAATTTGTTGCAGATCCTCTCGGGTGATCCAGGAATCCTCAAATTCGGGTCTTCCTTCCATCGAACCAGATAACGTTGATAGCCCTTATTTTTTGTGGTAATTACCTGGTTATCCAAGATACTTTCAATCCTATTTCTTCATTCTGGTTGAAGTGATGGTGGACACTCAGGTAGGGTTTCACTCTCAAAGGTTGGGTAAGGTCCAAAAGGCTCACTAGGAATTAATGCCAGCTCTTTGTATTCTTTTAGATCATAAATATTAAATGTGGAACTAATGCCATATTCCGGTAGTAACTCTAACACGTATGCATTAGGTCCGACTCTCATTAATATTTTGAAAGGTCTAGCTCCCCGAGCATGCAGTTTCTTCATAGTTCCCAATGAGAACCTTTTAGGTTTAAGTTTAAGTTTAACCATTACAGAGTCCCCTACATTGAATTCTTTCATTCATTTACATGAATTGGCCATATGCTTATAGACTTCGTTGCTCATTTGAATCATTTTACTAATCTCCTTATGCAATTCCTTAGTATACTGTGTATATGATTTTTGCAGACTCTGAGACTCATACTGATACTTGACAAAAATAGACTCAACTATGTATTCCTATTGAGAGAAATTTTATTGGACTCTTTAGAGCCTAAACCTAATAGATTATCAACTCTCTAGGTTTGACCCTGGTCTGGTATGCACATAAAAAATTACCATGGATCCTTAGCAAATGCCATAAGGTCTTCCAAAAGTATGTCGCAAATGGAATGGGCTCTAAAGGTTCATGCAACCTGGTGATCTCAATATAATGTAACCTAATGGCTTTAGAGACATGTGTAGACTCAGGAAAGGGTAGGAAATAGGAATCAGAGTCTTGGGGTAATCTATAGGAAGCATGAAAGAGACCTTGGTTATTCAGGATGATCTTAAAATTTGGACATTGATCTATAGGTGCACTTGTCCTAACCTCATGATTAGTATTAGAAAAATCTATAGGTGCAAGTTCTAGGGCAGGCTAGGTGTTCCTAAATGGTGGAAGGTCATCAGGAAGGTCTTTGAGAAGTTTATCTTGAAAGTCCTCTAAAATAATGTCTACTTCCGGGGGTTGTTCCTTAAGGATTTGTTCTTGGACCTCTTCTATGTACAACTCTTGCGAACCGTCACTTTCATCTGATATGTTTGATCCTGGCTCAATCACTCCTTTTTCAAATTCTATAGTGGGCTCAGGATTTTTTTCTATTAGTTTCTCAGTGATCTCAACCTTGCATCCGCCTTCATCATATTCCTATACTACACTTAATTCATAGATGTCTTCTTTGGATTCTTTAGTGGACTCAGGAGTTTCTTTCTCTAGATTCTTAATGGGTTCAACCTTTTCTCCCTGAAATTCTTCAATGGGTTCTTCCTCTTCCCCTTCATATCCATTAATTAAACTCAGTTCAGCCTCATAAACTTCTTTCTCAGGCTCACTAATGGGTTCAGGGGTCTTTCTCTTGCAAACTAATGGGATAGGAGTAGTAGGCTAGTTTGAAGGAATCTGTCTAAGAATTGTCCTAGAAGTGCTAATCATGCTGGGCTTAGGTCGGCTGCTCATGAGTTCTCTTTGATAAGACTCAAATTCTCTAGCAATCCAATAAGCTTCCTCTGGAGTATGAATTTTTTTTTCATTGAAGTAATTCCCCCTAGATATCCTTACATAGGCCTCCTTGAAATCTAGATATGATCATGGTCTTAGATTCGGTTGTGTTACATCTCCTGACAAACCCCTTGAATTCCTCAATATATTCAAACACTGGTCTATCACCCTGTCTCAGTTTGTACTATTGGTCTAAAAGTATTTTCTCATAAAATCTACCTAGGTACTTTTCTCTTAGCCTACTTCTCATGATTCTCCAGCAGCATATTCTATCTCCTCTTTGATAACATTCATCCTTAATAGCTTTCCAATGCCACTTAGCATATCGGGTTAACCTACGTGTGGCCAATCTAAATTTCTCTAACTCCGACATCCTAGTGTACTCAAAATAGTGATCCATGCTCTCCTCCCAATCGATATACATCGCTTGTCTTCCATCAAAAATGGGTGCACAAGGTTGGGTGCTCCTAATAGGTCTCTCCTCGGAGTCAACCAAGTATGGGTATGGGCTCCTAGGGCTAGACTCAGGGGCAAGATCATGATCATAGGCTCTTGGATCAAGGAAATTGGACCTAAAGGAGTTTGAGTTTAGCATGGGGCCTTGTGGGCTTCTACCCGTGCCTCTACTTGGGCCATCTGATCAGTCATGCTTTGGTTGGTCTGGGCCAACTGGTCAATCAGGTTTTAGTTCAGTCGGGCCATTTGATCATTCAGGATTTTTATCAAGGTCTCAAAATTTTGGTCCATGGTTATACTCGACTAAGCTTGGGCTTGTTGGTAAGGTGCTCCTAATCTAGTTGCCATGCACACACAGACTCAAACTCGGGCTACGGGTTTGCTAGACCTAGAGTCTAAACCAAATGTTAGGTCAAGATGACAATCTTGGTTGTAGTAACTTGGCACCTGGCCATGTAAGTGTAAGGTTGGTGGAGGTCCCTCTTTGCTTGCCTTAGATACCAATTTGAAATTAGCCAGGTAAGCGAACCAACTCACCTTCCTTTGGGCTCTTGTCCCTGAACCACTTACCTAGACACTAGATACACAAGCACACACAAACAAGTTATCTAAGTTGGCTTGACACTTGGTTCAACCCTACCTTGTGGGTGTCCCTAGCTCACTAGAGCAAATTAAATGTCTACTCAGTTTTTATTAAGGGTTGGGTCTGATATGCAGGGTGGTGATTTTGGGATATGGACAGGTGATGAAATCCTACCCCCATGTCATACTGATGCCCTTAAATTGATTTACCATGAGATGAATGCAAACATGCATAAGAACCCTAATTTCAGGTGCAGAAATTAGTGTGTTGCAGTTCTAAAGTGGTGCAGAAAAGTGTAATGTAACTATATCAGAAAATTCTGAAAAAATCACAGAACATTTATATCTCATAGATGATATGCCATATGAAAGGAAATTTAAAAATAAAATTTGTGCTGTGCTGAGCAGATCCTGAAATTTAGATAATGTAAAAGGAACATAATAGAACATATAGGAATTTCAGCAATAGTGATGGAGTGCAGGAATTTTCATTTTTTTTGTGATTTTTTTTAAGGATAAAATTATGCATTCTGATAGCTAACTTAATATGTATTAGGAAAAAATTACTTCAATAAAAAATTAACTACTTTTTTATAGAGTTTTATACGAATTACAGTCAGCCTACTCAGAAATATAGCAAGCAAAAATTTTAAAGATGATAGATTTAAATGATGCAAAACTATTCTTTAAGATTTTAAACTTACCTTCTTGTGTTCCCCTTCAAGGGTCAATCATAATGGCTTCCCTACATGCCTTAGGAGATCCTCGTGGAATGGGAAGAGAGGGTCTTGAAACCCTACTTTTCTCCTAAGACCGGACGGCCTGGTGAAGCACCCAAATCGTGTACTGAAGATGACGCAAAGCCCTAACCTACCATGCTCTGATACCAATTTGATATGGGATAAAATGGAATGATGTAAATCTAGTCTACTTTCCATGTAAAAGAATAGAAACCATCATGAAGGGATTTGCATGTACACTAGACCTGAATGAGAACTTTCATAATATTAAAGAAAAAAGGATCTTCATGGTTAAGAAACCACATAGGATAGGGCCTAATTAATCTAATATTTCATATCTAGAAAAACACTGAAAGAGGGGTACCCATGCATTAAAATCTCAAAGATTGGAAATGTTACACTCAAGGATGAAGCCTTTGGATGACAAGGTGATTCCTTCAGATGTTGGGACTTCTTGTCTCTATTTCTTGTCTTGGAAAATCCTCTTCTTTGGAACCCAGACATCCCAAGGATCCTACACAAACCATATTAGAGTTAAGAAGGAGATTGAAAAGCAGAAAACAATTGAAATGATGGTTGAAGTTGAGAAGAAGTTAATGGAGTGGAAGTAGCTTGGCTGGCCCTCTTGGAATGGCTTTTCTTGCACCTTGGACGTTGGAATGGAGTGCTTGGATGGACTAGATGCTAATGGCTATTAGCGTGGAAGATGATCTTTCTTTAAGTAGCTAAGGGCCTCTCACCCACTCCCTCTCGGAGGATATTTGATAAAACCAAATGGAAGAAAAAAACTTACTTTTTTTTCGTTCAATTCATCATCCTTTACAAGAGAGCTTGGAGTAGATTTTATAAGCCTCCAAGGACTTTTTAAATTTCAAATTACAAGGAGCTTTTCATGGGAGGTTCCTAGCTATAAGGGTGGAATTCAAATTACATGGAGATTTTATGGGAATAGCTAGCTAAAATGGTGGAAAGTTGAATTCCTTGCCCACTTTGAATTTGAATCTTTCTTGGTGATGTGGCATGTGATGAGGTGGCTTGCTGAGGTGTACAGGGTATGTCATCCCACTTGGCTTGTTGAGGTGGCATCCTCCTTGGATTAAGTGGTTGAGTGCATTCCATCTTCAAATGAGCTTGCTTACATTTAACCAATTCCAAACCTCTCTTGGACCCAACTACTAGACTTACTAAATACAAGACCAATTTGATCCTAATTGGACTCAAAAAATCTAAATGGACTCAAAAGAAACCAAATTGAAACAAATCCAACTCTAATTATTACATGACTCAAATTCAATTAAAGAAGTAAACTGACTCTATTTACAGGAAATAAGTTCAAGGAAAGAATTAGAGCCATACTTAATTAGACTGAAGCCTTTTTCGAACTTTGGAGCCCCCACCATTTTGGAGAAGGGAAGAGTGCGTGCATGAGTTCTTGGGGCATGAGTCTTTCAAGAGAGAATACATGCATGGAGGTTTCTTCTCGGGTTTGTGAGAGGAGGTGGGTGTCTTGATTGTATCAAGGTTCTTCTCCAAAGGAATAATAAAGCAATCTCTCTTTTTTTCCTACATATATCTTCTATCTTATTATGAATCTTGAATCCAAGAATAGGTTGCTTTTGCTGCATAGGCACTGATCTGGATCCTCTACAAGTGATATCAGTATCTAGGAATCTCTATAATTGGTATCAGAGCGAGGTTCTATTAGAGCCTTGTTCGAGCATTGGGAGAGGGGGATTCAAGGCAAGGAGGCGTGCTCCCTAGTTCATCCCCAAGAAGGATGAAGATGCCGGTCTTCTACTACACCCATCTGCATGCGTCTGTGCATTGTGGATTTCCACCCCAGGATATCTTCGAGATGTTTCTAACATCCATCCTTTTGGAATTGTTCTTCGTGGCCTGATCAACATGAATAGCAGCAACAAGATGGACTTTGAAAATTTTAATGGGAAGGGAAGCTTCTCTATGTAGAAGGTTCAGGTGGAGGATTTGCTGGTGCAGAGTTTTCTGGACATGTTTCTAGAAGAAAAGCTAGAGGGGATGATGGATCGGGATTGGTTGTCTTTGCAGAAGAGGTCTGACATTGGTGTTAGGTTTGCACAGCTATCTAGGTGCACTGCAAAGCACAGGTTGGTATTACAGTCATAGAAACAGAGCAAGAAGACATTAATTTGAGGTCAAGAGTGTGGTGGAGCACGAGTCTCAGGAGCGATGGAGCACGGGTCGATGTTCTAGCTGGGGAGGTGAGGTGGCTTCGACAGGTAGATATCAGCTCTGGAGATAGTAGGAAGGGTACAGACGGTCACACGGAGTGCAGGGATGGAGAAAGGAAAAGTCCAAATTTCTCAGGTTCAGTCCCTGGGTCAGAGAAAGAGTTGGATGAGCTCTTTATTTCGGAGGAGCCTATGGAGTGTAGTGTATTTGAAATGGTCTCAAAGGGATTCATAGGATGCGAAGGGTCCGAGGCAGTGACGAGGTATGACGTGCAGTGGTAGGCTCAATAGGGCAGCGTTGAGTGGCTAGCCTCAAGATTTCATTCTATGACATCAGGGGTACTTCAGTCTTAGGTGGAGCACCAGGGAGAGGTGGCTTCACGGGTGGAGCAGGATTCGATACAAGGTCAGAGCAGAGGGGTGCACGGGGAGGAGTCACATCCCAGCACCAGTGCCAGGGGTGCATCGATGCAGATGGAGCAGTGTGCATAGGTAGTGAGGCATGGCTCTAAGGAGATAGTATCAGGTAGAGCTCCGGTTATAGTGAGTATCGGCTCAGGATCACTATGGCCTCTCTAGGAAAGTCCAAGAAAAAGACTGATGTAATTGCCAGGTAGAAGGAAGGCTACAATGGTGGTACCAAGGTACAAGCAAGGATCTTCAGTAGGGGAGGCAGCCATCCCAAAAGCCTCTAAGGGAGCTCAGCAGCTGAAGGGTGTTGTTGGCAGAGGCAAGGAGATCCGCATAAGTGGCTGTCAGGACATGCAGTTACAGTGGGGTTGCGTAGGAGGACATTGCTGGTTTGCCAAGGCTTGGGGGCACCAAGGTGGAGATTATTGGATTTTGTGTGGTGCTCCCAAGCCTTAGAGAGACTTGGGAAGCCATGGTAGAGATGTTCGAGGCGATCCCTGGGAGCTTGGAGGCATGCCAAGTGGTTTATAGAGTTGTTCCAGAGGTCCTGGAGGTGTTTTCCAAGGGGTTCATGATGTATTCACGGATAGGTTGGGGGCTTAGGTTTATAGGTTCCCAAGGCCCCAGAGTCATGTTGGGTCATGGGGCTTGACCTAGGGTTGAGAGAACATATGAGACATGGGTATACATGGGCTCGGGGTTTGAGTGTTTTCTCACATTGATTTGTTGGGGAGAGTTTTTGAGAGATTGTAACATAACCTAGTTAGGTTATGGGGTTTAGGTCCAGAGGTGTAGCTAGCTATCCCTTTGGTGTGAAATGGGGTTCAGTTGGTTAGTGGTTGGCTTAGTTGGTTGGTTGGTTATAACCAACTTAGGAATCCTAACCACCTAAGAGTCTTAACTATTTTTGTCCCAGGAAGCCTAACTACCCAAGAAGACTAATGTTGCCCAGAAATGGAGCCCAAGAGGGGGGGTGAATTGGGTCTTTTAAAAATTTAACACAATAAAATGAAGGTCCAGTGGTGCTTGTGAGCAATAATAAATTTGATGCAAGATGATAGCAATAATTAAAGAGTACGAGAGGAAAAGAACAATCACGCACAAACACAAAGTTTATAGTGGTTCGGTGCAAACCTAGCACCTACATCCACTCTCCAAGCCACCCTTGGGAATTTCACTATAATCCACACCAGATTATAATCGACTTGTTTTTCACAAGGCTCACAAGTCAAAACCTAAGTTAGTTTTGTCACCTAGGCTTACCAACAAACCTAAATACTTGTTTTATCTTCGGGCTCACAAGTTAACCCTAGTTGGTTTTGTGCCTTTAGCTCACCAACAAACCACAATAACCTTCTTTCAAGATACCCTTGAAAGCAAGGTCAAATCACAATAAAAATAGATATGAAATTTAAAAGCTACAACAAACTCTCTTCAAGAGTAGATTGGAATCTTTGAAGCTCAAAAGGATGCTTTGTCTTCACTCTTCTTCAAGGTGCCTCTTTTTGGAATGAAGTTAAGGATGAGTTGTAGGCTTTTCAGTGGAATCAAGCTAGAAGAGACTTTTTGATTTGAAGTTTGGAGAGAATATTAGCTTTATGGCTTTTGAGTGGACTTGAATAGACTTCTCTTCACTTCTCTCTTGCTTTCTCTTACTTTAAAATGAGGTTGGTGGAGCTTAAATACACCAAAAACCTTCTAAAAATGGTTTGTGACCGTTGGTGCATTGGAAATAGCCGTTTGGAGCTTGAAAACCAAGTTCTGCAAGCCAGAAAAATAGATCCGTTAGAGCTGTCAGGCTGCAAGTGTCGATACTTAGCTGTCAGGTATCGACACTTGATTTTTGGATGTCGACACTTGAACATTCAAGTATCGACACTTGATGCACAGGTGTCGACACTTGACACAAAAATCCTCAAAACCACAAAGTTCTGTATTTTCAAAAATCTCAGGCCTTGAGTCGATACTTGGAACCTAAGTGTCGACACTTGGTGTCGACACTTGAATATAGGTGTCGACACTTGGCGTGCCAAGGATTTTTGTCCATGCCAAATGCTGAAGTGTCGACACTTGACTGTCCAGGTGTCGACATTTGAGACTGAAAACATTCAGATTCAAGTATAAATACCTCGAAAACAAAAATAAAATTCATGAATATATAAACACATAATAGTTAAATAATTATATGCCCTTTTTCAATGAAGAGGATGCCCGGATATGTGAGAATTGCTCCGTGCCATTACGTGCCATACACCATAAGTTTTTGGAATTTTGAGGTGCTTTCTTCCTGAAAACTCACAACTTGAAATCCTCATTAGAATACAATATGCACTCAATATTTTATTATTCATCAAAATCACTGGGTGGAGCCAACAATCTCCCCCTTTTTGATGATAAAAAAACCTTGAGAAAAAGAGGCAATATAGTTCAAACTTTAACCATTTAATTTATAAATATGATTTTAGTCACAATAGAGGCAAAAACTTTATAGATAGGAGGAAACAATCTTCCCCTTAATTAGATACATGTTCTCCCCCTTAATGTAAACTTCAAAGATTCTTGCAAGGTGAAATCAATATAATCAATACATTCCACCTTTTTCTCAATAAAATCAAAATCAATACATGTTCTCCCCCTTTTTGTCAATCATAAGAAAGGGGAATAACCTCCCCCTCACAATGAGCATGGATACAAAAAGATAGTAGAGAAACAAATAACATAGATATCAGAGCTGAAATTATGCTAATATCAAAGAGTATCAGAGCTAAAATATATCAAGATAAAGGAGTATCAGAGCCAAAGAATAGTGAACTGATTTAGTGAAGCACAAAATTTGCCAAGATAACAGAGTACTGAACAGAAACACATATATATAAGATAAGTTTTCAGTACAAAATTTGCTGAGACATCAGCAAGAGCTGAAACATATATAAATCATCAGAGTCAAACATGTATCAAATATACAAAATAAGAGCTAAAATAGACATCTGTGAGGCTAATCCTCATCAGATGGAACATCGAGACTGAAAGGAGCACTGATCCTAGATCTGGTGGCTAATGCCCTAGGAGGTGCTAAAGCTCTATGACCCTAATGCGGCCGGAAGGACCAAAGGCAGGTACAACCCTAGAAGATCTAGTGGAAGGAGGTGAAAGACGATCAGCTGGCGTAATAAGGTCCGGTGTGGAGTCAACCAAGGCAGTAGCAGGAGCTGGTGTAGTAGAAGGATCTCGACTGACCACCTCATAAGCATCGGCACCGCCCACACTGTCGTTGTCACTGCCTACTACCTCTGTAGCTCTGTCAACATCCTGATCACCACCCTCAACATAATCAGCATGGTCGCTCTGGTGATCATCGCCATCATCATCATCATCGTCATCAACGTCAGATCATGTAAGTGCAAGGGCTGCAGGAGGAGGTATAAATGATTTCAACAGACTCTCAATGCGAGTAAATCTCTCCTCCATGGATCTGCGAATCTCAGCATGCTCCGAGGCAGTATGTGCTCGTAGAAGCTCGACCTCGCTACACAGCTGAGTCACCTCACCTCTGATCTCTGAGAACTGTGCTCTGGCATGCTCCTCAAAAGATAGTCCTGTAGATGGTGGTGGAGGAGCTGAAGTGTCAGGAGACAGGTGCTCTACCGTGTCGATGGTACATCTACTAGAGGAAGAACTACTGGCTCAGATAGTCTAGCCTCAGCCTCTCGAAACTCGTCCTCCTCATCTGGCTCCTGGTCAGACTCTCTGTGAACCCATCGACCTCCAACTATCCTGTATCCCATCCGGTGCATGACCTCTCATCGTACACATCCGTGTGCAGTATCTCCTTGGAGATCTCCCCCTCCAATGATACTCCACAAGCTCTGAAAAGTCGGGTCAGTGCCATGTCGTATGGCAAAAAGTGTCGGCGCTGAGTGGCAGCATCATATATCTGTGACAGCATCAGAGTGGGTATATCTATCTGTCTCCTCTCAATCAGATTGGTCATCACCATCAACTCCCTCTCGATGATGAAGTTGAATCTGCCAGTCTTCGATAGTAGGATCCGTGCAGTAATATGGTGCAGCAGGCGCATCTCTAATGATAACTGGTTCGCGGTAACAACTGAAATACCACGAACATCCTCTCTCTCAAGGATGCACCTAAATGCCGCCTCTCTATCATCCACCGAAAAAGCACAGACTCCTCTCCGGGGTTTCTCCCATACACGGCTCAGAAGCTCATCAGTCAAAGAGATCTGAATACCCCTGACAAATGTCGTCCACAGTAGTCGTCGACAGTCCAGTGCACCGTAGAACTCCCTCACTAGGTGAGGATAGTACCTCTCCTGCATGGTGCAGAAGGGTACTAGTCCTGCATCAGTGAGTATCTGCCTAATACCAAAGTGGCGCCTGTCGAAGCACTGCAAGTCAACTCTCCTCCCCGAAGCTACAAACTTTCCTGCCATCCTCTCTGCAGGGGGGAGCTCGGTGTGGCTGTACTGCTCGGATATGCAGGATCAAATCTGGCCTTCGATCTCCTATCAGAACCATGATTGGGCCTCTCCCTAACTGCAAGTCTCTTCCTAGGACACATTACAGCCAACTGACCAGGAAAAAGGAAGAAAGGTTTAGAACAAGGGACTGGCCATAGGTTGAGATTAGGAAAAAAAGGTTCAGATAGGTTTCAAAAACCAGAATCAACAATGTTTGAAAAATAATATTTGTAGAAAATATATTTTGATCAAATGACAAACTTTCGAACAAAATTTGTAGGAAAAATTTTTATTAGGTAGAACACATTTGAATCTTTGGAAAAATAATTTTTGTAAGGTCTAAAAATCAAAAAAAAACATGGGATTTGGGTCTAAACACTTAGGGTTTAGCAAATAGGCGAAAATGCCGCAAATGTATCACGAAAAACCTTTCCAAATAGTCAATAAATAAATTTAGTAAATTTAATTTAGATGAAAACCCAATTTATTTTGCCCAAAATTAATGAAACAATGATTTTTGTGAAAAAGGGATGAAAACGGCCAAAAGATGAGGGAAATCCGAGAAAAACAAGTTTAAAACATTATTCCCTCAAATGAAGTTTTTGAAATTCATTAAAACACACAAAAATCCGGTTAGATTCAAGAAAAATATTCGAGAAACCCAAAACACGGTTGTTTGGTTCGAAAACAACAAAATTAAAAACAAAGAAAAATAAAACGAAATTAGAAAGGAGAAATACCTGATTTGTGAAGGATTGAGGGGTGAAAGGACGGATTTGGACAGAGGGGACCACTGTTCCAAGAAATCAGGGGGGAAGAAAATTTCAAAAAATCATCGTTCGGTCCGTTTAAAAATAGTTTCAGATTCGCAAGTGTCGACACTTCGGATATGTCAAGTGCCGACACTTGGTCTGGTGTTGACACTTGACAATTTCCAAGTGTTGACACTTGGCCAAAAAATTCGAGAAAATCCAGAAAAAATAGAAAAAATTTTGACAAAGTTTTGGGGTTTTAATCAATAGGTTTTAAGCTTTAGAATTTAGGTAAAAATGATACTAAGAGAGTTCTAGGAGAATGGATCAATGACACTAACTCTCTTCTAATCAGACAGAACCTATCCTCACTCAAAGGCTTTGTAAAACACATCAGCTAACTGATCATTAGTACAAACAAAATCAAGAATTACATTAGAGTTTTGTACATGATCTCTTATGAAATGATGTATTATTTCAATATGTTTACTTCTTGAATGTTGCACAGGATTTTTAGATAGGTTGATTGCACTAGTATTGTCACATCTTATGGGTGTCTTAGTTAGTTTAATGCCAAAATCTTTGAGTTGTTTGATCCAGAGGATTTGAGCACAACAGCTCCCAGCTGCTATATATTCGGCTTCCACCGCAGATAGAGCAACTGAGTTATGTTTCTTGCTACTCCAAGAGATCAAATTTACTCCAAGAAACTGACAGGTTCCACTTGTACTTTTACGATCAAGTTTACACCCAGCAAAGTCAGCATCAGAATAAGCAATTAAATCAAATGAAGAATCTCTAGAGTACCATAAACCAATTTCAATTGAGCCAGATAGATATCTAAGTATGCATTTAACAGCCAAAAGATAAGACTCTTTAGGATTGGACTGATATCTAGCACACATACAGACACTAAACATGATATCTGGCCTACTGGCAGTAAGATATAACAATGAACCAATCATGCCACGATATAATTTTTGGTCTATAGACTTACCTGATTCGTCCTTGTCAAGTCTACATGTAGAGCTCATAGGGGTACCTAACGGCTTAGTGTTCTCCATCCCAAACTTCTTGAGTATTTCTCTTGTGTATTTTGTTTGGTTGATGAAGATCCCCTCTTTGGTTTGCCTTATCTGGAGTCCGAGGAAGAAATTCAGTTCTCCCATCATGCTCATCTCGAACTCACCCCGCATTAATCTTGCAAAATCTTGACAAAGAGATTCATTAGTAGCACCAAATATTATATCATCAACATAGATTTGTACTACTAAGTGATCATCATTCTTTTTCTTTAAAAATAAAGTTTTATCTACATTACCTCTAGTAAAATCATTTTTCAGCAAAAAGGAGCTTAAAAGATCATACCAAGCTCTTGGAGCTTGTTTTAATCTATATAAAGCTTTATGAAGTTTATAAACATGATTTGGAAATTCAGAATTTTCAAAACTAGGGGGTTGTTCAACATAAACTTCTTCTTCAATTAATCCATTTAAAAAGGCACTTTTAACATCCATTTGATATAGTTTAAAATTCATGAAGCAAGAAAAAGCCAACAATAGCCTAATTGTCTCAAGTCTAGTCACAGGAGCAAAGTTTTCATCAAAATCTATCCCTTCTTCCTGATTGTATCCTTTGGCAACTGGTCTAGCTTTATTTCTAATTACTATTCCATTTTCATCAAGTTTATTTCGAAAAACCCATTTTGTGCCAATAATTGAAGTGTTTGAAGGCTTATCCACTAGTGTCCAAACATTGTTCCTTTTAAATTGATTAAGTTCATCTTGCATAGCATTTATCCAATTACTATCATATTCAGCTTCCTCAATAGTTTTAGGTTCAATTTGAGACACAAAAGCTAAGTAATCACAAATATTTCTAAGAGATGATAGAGTACTTACACCTTTAGATGGATCACCTATAATTAGTTCTTTTGGGTGTCCATGAGCGTACCATTCTTTTGGTAATGGATCAATAGTTGATGTATTTTCATCACCTTGTGCTTGATCTCCATCAGTGTTTTGATCATCGTTCTGTTCCTTGGTAAGTCCTTCATTGTTGTTTATTTCTTCAGTTTTCTTGCTACCTGTTTTATCAAAAAGTACATCTTCTTTTCTTGAAGATTTTTGGTTAGTTTCATCAAATACCACATGTATGGATTCTTCAACAACAAGTGTCCTTCTGTTGAAGAACCTGTATGCCTTACTATATGTGGAGTAGCCTAGAAAGACTCCCTCATCTGATTTGGCATCAAATTTACTTAGATTATCTTTACCATTGTTTAAGATGAAACAACGACATTCAAAAATATGAAAATAACGGATCGAAGGTTTTCTACCCTTCCAAAGCTCATAAGGGATTTTCTTTAAAATTGGTCGAATTAAAACTCGATTTAAAATATAGCATGCAGTATTTATGGCTTCTGCCCAAAAGTATCTAGGTAAATCATTTTCACAAAGCATGGTGCGTCCCATTTCTTCTAGAGTTCTATTTTTTCTTTCTACTACCCCATTTTATTGAGGTGTCCTAAGTGCAAAAAAATTATGATAAATTCCATTTTTAATACAGAATTTATTAAAATCGGTATTTTCAAATTCAATTCCATGATCACTTCTTAAAGATACTACTGAAACACCTTTTTCATTTAAAACTCTTTTGTGAAATCTAATAAATTCAGAAAACATTTCATCTTTATGTGCTAAAAACATGACCCAAGTAAAACGTGAGAAATCATCTACAATGACTAGACCAAACTTCTTACCTCCCAAACTAGATGTTCTAGTAGGCCCAAAGAGGTCCATATGAAGCAATTCTAAAGGTATAGATGTAGAGATTACTCCTTTTGGTTTGAAAGAAGATTTTGTTTGTTTTCCAAGTTGACATGCACTGCAAATCTTATCTTTTTCAAAATTGAGTTTAGGCAAATCTTTTACTAAATTTTTTTTGCTAAGTTTTGAAATTAAATGCATGCTTGCATGTCCTAGTCTACGATGCCAAAGCCAACTAGTTTCATCGATCTTGGCTTTCATTGCCACTAGACATTGACCTTTCTGGATAGGGAGATCATCAAGATCAACCATATAAATATTGCCATGCCTATGACCGATGAACTTAATGCCATTGTCATCTAGACTAGAAACAATGCACAAAGAAGATTCAAAAACAACTTTAAAATTTTTGTCACAAAATTGACTAATGCTAAGCAAGTTATGTTTTAATCCATCAACATATAAAACATTATCAATATAAGAGGTAGGGGTAATATGGATTTTACCAATACCGATAATTTTTCCCTTTCCATTATCACCAAAAGTTACATTGCCACCATTTTGATATGTGAGTGATGAGAACTGCTCCACATCTCCTATCATATGCCTTGAGCAACCGCTATCAAGGTACCACATTCTTTTCTTGTTGGTTGCAAGGCATACCTGCAATAAAGATCAAGTGGAGACTTTAGGTACCCAAGCCATCTTGGATCCTTTTTGGTTAGTGGCATTGGTTCCTTTTGGAACCCAAATTTTCTTAGTGTTATTTAATTTTCTTTTGTTGCACATATAAGATTTATGTCCTTTAATATCACAAGTATAGCATGTAATGGATGAAGATGCAGGCACAAAGAAGTTTTTAAAGAGTTTCTGTTTCTTATGAGTTCTGAATCCTAATCTAGCTTTGTCAAATACTGCTCTTTGGTTATTTAATAGTAAATTTAATTTTTCAGAACTGTAAGTAAATTTTTCAACAAAAGGTTTTAGTTTTTCGATTTCTTCTTTATATCTTTTGTTTTCTATTAAAATTTCTTTGCTTTGTCTTGATAATTTTTCATTTGAAAGTAAGTCACTTTTCTTTTCAAAGATATCCTTTTCTTTTTCAAGAGCCATAATCTTATCATTTAAATTTTTATTTTGTATTAGAAGGTATTCATTTTCATTTGAAAGGTTGTTGTTTGTTTTAGCTAGATCCAAATTTTGCTTCTTTAAGTCTTTATGTTTTGACTTTAATTTTTGAAATTCTATGACCAGCTCATCAAAAATCTCATGAAGCTCATCAAAAGTAAATTCATTTTCGGTTTCAGAACATACCTCTTCTTGATCGGCCATCAGACAGAAGTTTGCTACCTTCTGCTGTTCTTCCTCAGAGCTGGAGTCTTCACTTTCACTCCAGGTTGCCATCATGGCTTTCTTTCTCAGCTTTCTTCTGTTTCTCTTTAACAAGGGGCAGTCTACCTTGAAATGCCCGGGTTTCTTACACTCAAAATATGTGGGTTGCTCCTTCTCCTTTTCCTTGTCTTTTTCCTTACTCGGCTCACCTTTCATAGGTTTCTTTTTGTAGTTGAACTTTTTCTTCCTCATAAACCTTCTGAATTTCCTTGCTAACAGAGCTGTTTCATCTTCTTCGTCATCCTCTTCAGAGTCTTCGCCTGAGTCCTCTCTAGTAGTAGATTTGAACGCGATCACCTTCTTCTTTTTATCCACCTCTCCATTCTTTTGTTTGAGGGATAGCTCATAAGTCATCAAGGAACCCAACAGTTGTTCCAGCGGGAGAGTGTTGACATCTTTAGCTTCTTCAATTGCAGTGACCTTTGCATCCCATGAAGCTGGTAGAGACCTGAGAAGTTTATTCACAAGTTCACCGTTAGAAATTATTTTTCCTAGACTTCTCATGCCATTCACAATGTTTGTGAACCTAGTATACATCTCACTGATAGACTAGTAGGTTCCATTTTAAACATTTCATATGTATGAATTAGCATGTTAACCTTGATGGTTTTCACTTGGTGTGTAGTACCCTCATGGATAACCTCAAGTGTATCCCAAATTTCCTTTGCGGAGAGACAGTTTGATATTCTATTAAACTCACTAGGATCAAAGAGCAAAATAAAAGGTTCATTGCCCCCATTAAGCTCAATTTGCTTAATGTCATTCTCATCCCAATCATCTTCCATTTTTGGAGTGAGAATGACATTAATCGCATTGTAGGCTGATGAGGACCTTTTACAATTGTTCCCCACAAATTATAATCAAGAGCTTGTATAAATATGCGCATGCGTGTCTTCCAGTATGTGTAATTTATGCCATTAAAAAGTGGGGGTCGGTTTGAAGCTTGACCTTCTACAATACCCATGCCTATTGGGGCTGCCATGATCTTTTACTCAAGATCCTTGGACCTACAAGAGAGTACCGGTGCTCTGATACCACTTGTTGCCCAGAAATGGAGCCCAAGAGGGGGGATGAATTGGGTCTTTTAAAAATTTAACACAATAAAATGAAGGTCCAGTGGTGCTTGTGAGCAATAATAAATTTGATGCAAGATGATAGCAATAATTAAAGAGTACGAGAGGAAAAGAGTAATCACATACAAACACAAAGTTTATAGTGGTTCGGTGCAAACCTAGCACCTACATCCACTCCCCAAGCCATCCTTGGAAATTCCACTATAATCCACACCAGATTACAGTCGACTTGTTTTTCACAAGGCTCACAAGTCAAAACCTAAGTTGGTTTTGTCACCTAGGCTTACCAACAAACCTAGATACTTGTTTTGTCTTCGGGCTCACAAGTTAACCCTAGTTGGTTTTGTGCCTTTGGCTCACCAATAAACCACAATAACCTTCTTTCAAGACACCCTTGAAAGCAAGGTCAAATCACAATAAAAACAGATATGAAATTTAAAAGCTACAACAAACTCTCTTCAAGAGTAGATTGGAATCTTTGAAGCTCAAAAGGATGCTTTGTCTTCACTCTTCTTCAAGGTGCCTATTTTTGGAATGAAGTAAGGATGAGCTTGTAGGCTTTTCAGTGGAATCAAGCTAGAAGAGACTTTTTGATTTGAAGTTTGGAGAGAATATTGGCTTTATGGCTTTTGAGTGGACTTGAATGCTCTTGAATAGACTTCTCTTCACTTCTCTCTTACTTTCTCTTACTTTAAAATGAGGTTGGTGGAGCTTAAATACACCAAAAACCTTCTAAAAATGGTTTGCGACCGTTGGTGCATTGGAAATAGCCATTTAGAGCTTGAAAACCAAGTTTTGCAAGCCAGAAAAATAGATCCGTTAGAGCTATCAGGCTACAAGTATCGACACTTGGCTGTCAGGTGTCGACACTTGATTTCTGGGTGTCGAGACTTGAACATTCAAGTGTCGACACTTGATGCACAGGTGTCGATACTTGACACAAAAATCCTCAAAACCATAAAGTTCTGTATTTTCAAAAATCTCAGGTCTTGAGTCGACACTTGGAACCTAAGTGTCAACACTTGGTGTCGACACTTGGAACCTAAGTGTCAATACTTGGTGTCGACACTTGAATATAGGTGTCGACACTTGGCGTGCCAAGAATTTTTGTCCGTGCCAAATGCTGAAGTGTCGACACTTGACTGTCCAAGTGTCGACACTTGAGACTGAAAACATTCAGATTCAAGTGTAAATGCCTCGAAAACAAAAATAAAATTCATGAATACATAAACACATAATAGTTAAACAATTATATGCCCTTTTTCAATGAAGAGGATGCCCGGATATGTGAGAATTGCTCCATGCCATTACGTGCCATACACCATAAGTTTTTGAAATTTTGAGATGCTTTCTTCCTGAAAACTCACAACTTGAAATCCTCATTAGAATACAATATGCACTCAATGTTTTGTTATTCATCAAAATCACTGGGTGGAGCCAACAACTAAGCCCAACAAGAACCTAACCACTCAAGGACTAAACCGCCTCCCATCTATATAAGGAAGGAGGGGGCGACAGTTTTGGACTTGAGATTGTGTGGGGCTTCACGGTTTCTAGAGAGATGGCTTCATGGCCAAGAGAAAGAGAAGAGGGTGCATGAGGGGAGATTTCACGTGGAGTTCTTCTTAGACTGTGAGGGGCTTCTTGGTTCTTGTGCATGAGGGCATAAGGGTTTTGGAGAAGGGAAGGGCACGTGTGTGAGTTCTTGGGGTGTGAGGCTTTCAAGAGAGAAGACGTGCATGGAGTCCTCTTCTCAGGTTTGTGAGAGGAGGCAGGTGTCTTGATTGTATCAAGGTTCTTCTCCAAAAGAATAATAAAGCAATCTCTCTTTTTATCCTACATATATCTTCTTCTCTCTCCTTGTGAATCTTGAATCCAGAACAGGTTGCTTCCACTACGTAGGTGCTGATCCAGATCCTCTGCAAGTGGTATCAGTGCCTAGGAATCTCTACACCATGAGCTCACTAATCCGATGGTATCTGATGCCGATGCGCTTGGTCCGAGCATGATAGATAGACTTTATGCAAGTAGAAATGCACTATGGCTATCGTAGTGCACCGTGACAGCCTCCTGTTCGAGGCCCATCTGTAATGCTAAACCCTTCAGTCATAGGGACTCCTTTGCCACCTCTGTAATGTTGGGTTACCTAGGCCAGGTGTAGTGGAAAACTAGGTTTCAAAACTTTCGTATTCGAAACCTTGACCGGCTGGAACCCTAAACCCTAGGACCACTTGATCATGATAACTAATAAATCTAATCTTTAGGGTTATAGAGGAATACCTAGAATGCTATATTATTTTATTTCCATTAGGCACACAAGTGCATGCCCTCCAGAGTGATCCACACAGGAATCGAACCAAGGAAGCACTCCTATGCAATTTGCTTCTTTACTTGGGACTCTTTCCAGTAGCCTTTCAGACTTTCCTCATTTGCTGGATCTCCTACCCTCCTATAGGGCTTTCAGAAAGTACTCTGAATCCACTCTTAGTTTTCTAATACTCCTATTTTTCTTTCTAGACTCTTGTCTTAATTAGACTAGCCTTGTCTAGAAAAAACAAGTTATGTCTTAAAGAGACAAACTTGTCTTAAGAGAGAGGAAGAGAAAATAGGGGATAGTTCTGATGGGAGTCTAATCTACCTTGGCATCAGATTATTGATGCCCTTATATATTATGGGATGGGGTGCCTGATAAGTTTATTCATCAGTTATTTGATAAGACTCTTCAAATAGGAAGAGTCTCATAAGGATGGAAAACACATATCTGGATAAGACCCTTCATGCGCCAAGAGACAAGACTTTATCTCCTCAGTTTCCAGCACAAAACCTCCTTCTACCACTTGACTTTGACCAGTTATGGGAAGGCCAAGAAGTGTGATTTCAAATGTGAGCCATCGTAGAAATACAAGAGCCTTCAAATAGAAGGACTCTTGGTCTCATAATTAGTGCCAAAATGAAGAGACGCAACTCTTCATTTTGCGCCAATCCCATTCATGCCAAACTCCACCCTTTTAACCAGTCAACACTCTTCCAAAGTGGTGTAGAGATGTGGATGAAGCCCTTTGAACTTTATCTAGCCTTGGACAATGACTGGTAGAAGGACTCTTTGTCCTTCTATGCACATTCACTTTGGCGCACACCAAGAATTGGCACCAAGAGTCCATGCCTTGTAAGACTCTTCAAAATGACCAAGATAAATGCCAAATAAATCCAGATAAATATAGAATTAGGCTGCCCCACTTAGGACTCAACCCAATTTAAATACCACTTAAATTGGTTAGCATAATTAGCAAACAAGCTAACCCAATTCAATTGGGTTAAGAGTTGGGCTAGCCAACATATGCTAGTATGTCAATTAGCTAGCCAATTAGGATCCTATGACCCTAATAAAAATATAATTGACTTTCTTAGCCAATTTCCTAATCTATGTGACCC
The DNA here is from genome assembly GCA_021397845.1 of Areca catechu. Lineage (NCBI taxonomy): Eukaryota > Viridiplantae > Streptophyta > Magnoliopsida > Arecales > Arecaceae > Areca > Areca catechu. Next base: position 122,920,468 of record CM038043.1, read on the forward strand.
TTTCGGTTCCACATCTAGCCAGTAGCAGGTCTAGGTCCAGGCCAATTCAATCCGGTCGAACCCGCTTGACCTAATTAGGTCAAATTGAGCTGACCTAAGTTGCCAATTCGAACCAACTTTCTAATTAACTCATGAATCCAATCGAATGGATCCATGAAAACCTAGAAGATATGATTGATGTCTAGCAATATGTCATGCCCATCTGAAAGATGAGAAATTTGGTGGAATTATCAAAATACCGTTCAGTGGAAAGTTACCATGCAATTCAATCCTTTGATCTCTCTTTATCTTGATTAAGTGATGGGCATGGATAAATGTCAAACCCTAGCACTTAATCCTTTCAAATCTTAATTTGATGATGAAGACTCGATGGATGAAAGATTAGAAACCCTATCTAATCTTATCATGCTTTGATCAAAGACATCCTGAGTCATCATTCGAAGAGATCACATGGGATAACTTCTCCACTTACTAGGAGTGATCGATTCCTTGTTGACCTACTCATTACCTTCATACACAATCCACCATATCCAGATGCACCTCGTACATGACTTAATTGGCATGAACGAGCATGCACCAAAACATGCGTTCATGTGCACAAGATACTATGGTAGTCTCAAGTTTAAGGACCATATATACAACTCCCACTAAAAGAACATTGTTTTGACAAGTAAGACTTCCATTTGATGTTCTCTTGTCGGATCAGTTCAGTGAAATCATAACCTAATGAGCACCCACATCCTTGTATTAGTGTCTTTACACAAGTGGTTGTAAGACCAACCACCCTCGCCATCGAGCATACATAAGATGTGCTGGTCTTTTTGGATTCATTGATCCTCGAATTAAGTATCCAACGACTAGGAACATTTTAGATTAGGGTTTATAGAAACTTAGATCTCAGCATTATGATCTCCATTATAACCCTAATTCTATTGTCGTAACCTATGGGGTTCATTATAATCTTGATAAGACACAGTAGTATGATCAATAAATGCCTTTTATAAATAAATAATATCATACATGAGTTGGAAGATCATAATAATGTCCATACAAAGATTAGCTTTTAGGGCACTATTCTTTCAATCTCCCACTTGCCCTAAAGCCAATCACCTTTATATTTTACACCCATACTATCTAAGTGGCGATCAAATTGCTGCTTTGAAAGTGCTTTAATGAATGGGTCTGCTATATTATTCTTTGTATCTACTCGTTCAATGACAACATCTTGTCTTTATATGATTTCTCAAACAAGATGGAAGCATCTTAGGATGTGCTTGAACTTATGATGAGACCTTGGTTCCTTAGCTTGCGCAACTGCTCCATTGTTATCACAATAAAGTGGTAATGGTTATTTATAGTAGGAACCACGCCCAATTCCATGATGAATTTCTTAGTCCACACAACTTCCTTTATGGCTTCACTTGTAGCTATGTACTCTGCCTCAATGACTGAGTCAGCTATTGTTGGCTGCTTTGTACTCTTCCAATTTACTGCACCGTCATATAAGGTGAAGAAATATCCTAATATGGACTTGCTTTCATTCAGATTTGATTGAAAACTAGAATCTATATACCCTTCTTGTTTCAACTCTGATCCACCATATATTAGAAAAATATCTTTAGTCCTCAGGTACTTAAGAATGTTTTTCATAGCTTTCCAATAATCCTCCCTTAGATCAGCCTAGAACCTGCTTACTATGCCCAAGGCATAAGCAACATTAGGCCTGGTACATAATATGGCATACATAATTGATCCTACAGTCGAAGTAAAAGTGATCAAACTATTCTCCCTCTCTTTTCTAGTGTCTTAGGGGACATCTTCTTGGAGAGATGTATGCCTTGATCATGGGCAAGTAACCTTTCTTACTTCTCTCGATGTCGAATCTCTTCAACACTTAGTCAATGTACCTAGATTGGATAAACCAAGCATCCTCTTAGATCTATCTCTATAGATCTTTATACCTCGGTATATAGGATGTCTTTCCCAACTCTTTCATGGAAAACTGCATTGATAGCCAAGACTTGACCGATTGCAACATTGGGATATCATTTCCAATGATGAGTATGTCATCAACATACAAAACTAGGAAAATAAGGGCACTCCTACTTGTCTTCTTGTACATACACGGTTCATCCACATTCTTAATGGAACCAAACTCTTTGATTATTTCATCAAGCAGATGTTCCAACTCCTCAATGCTTGCTTCAATCTATAAGTGGATTTCTTAAGCCTATATACTTGGTTTGGTCTCTCACTTGAGACAAACCCCTCTGGTTATGACATATAGACTTCTTTCTTAAGATATCCATTAAAGAAAGCACTCTTTACATCATCTGCCAGATTTCATAGTCATAGTATGCAGCTATGGCAAGCAATATCTGAATGGACTTGAGCATGACTACTGGTGAAAAAGTTTCATGATAGTCAACACCATTTCTTTGTCTGAAACCTTTGGCCACCAGCCTAGCCTTGCAGGTATCTATTTGACCTTCTACTCCAATCTTCTTCTTGAAGACCCATTTACACCCAATTGGGTTTACTTCCTCAGGTGGATCTACTAATGTCAAAACCTGATTAGAGTACATGGAGTCCATCTCAGATTTGATGGCTTCTAGCCATTTATCAGAGTCTCCACTCATGATAGCTTCTGTATAGGTCATGGATCATCATCCTGTATGATACTGGCTTCATTATCATTCCCAATAACAAAACCATATATGAGAGGTGCACTTCACACTCTCTCTGACCTATGGAGAGAAGGTGTGTGTTGTGGTTGTTCTTGAACCTTAGGAACATCTGGTTGAGGAATTGCTTTAGGTGTAGGTTAAACTTCTTCAAGTTAAAATATCCTCTCACTACCCTTTTCTTGGATAAACTCCTTTTCCAAGAATGCGGCATACCTACTAACAAAGACCTTTTGCTCAATAGGATGGTAAAAAAGATAACCCATACCTTCTTTAAGATATCCTACAAACCTGCACTTGTCAGTCGTAGCACTTAGCTTATGTCCAAAAACATTCCTTACATAAGTAGGGCAACCCCAAATATTAAAAACTTAAGACATGGCTTTCTCCCTTTCCATAATTCATATGGAGTGCTTTTAACTGCCTTTGATGGTACCCTATTCAATATATAGGTAGCAGTATCTAGGGTATAACCCCAAAAGGTTACTAGAAGATCTCTGAAGCATATCATAGACCGTACCATTTCCAACAAGGTTCGGTTCCTTCTTTCTTCTACACCATTTAGCTATGGTGTGTATGGAGGAGTCCATTCAGAGAGTATGCCTTTGTCTTTAAGATGATTGAGAAATTCATGAGACAAGTATTCTCCTTCTATATTAGATCGAAGAATTTTAATACTATGCCTAGTTTGTTTCTCAACCATACTTTGATACTCTTTGAATTTTTCAAAAGATTCAGAATTGTGTTTCATAAGATACACTTATCCAAACCTTGAAAAGTCATCAATAAAACTGATGAAGTAAGAGTATCTTCTTCTGGCCTGGGTTGTGATAGGGCCACACACATTTGTGTGTACTAGACCTAATAACTCAGTTGCCCTCTTTCCATGTCTTGTGAATGGAGATTTGGTCATTTTACCCATGAGACAGGACTTATAAGTTCCTAATGATTCAAGATCAAAAGGTTCAAAGAAATTTTCTTTGTATAACTTGTTTATCCTAGACTCAGTTATATGACCTAAGCAATAGTGCCAAAGATAAGTGACATTCACATAATCTCTCTTTCTTTTCTTATTTTCAACAAGCATAACTTCATCATTGAGTGACAGAATCAAAAGACCATTAGTAAATGTACCACAACCAAAGAATTTCTTTGAAAAGAAAATCGAGCATCAATGGCTCGACAAATTTATTTCATAACCTTGTTTTAACAACAAAGGATAGAAATACTATTCTTTATAATGTTGGGTACATAATAATAATCATTTAATTCAAGAATATTGCCCGATGGCAATAATAGCATATGGGTGCCAACAGCTTCTACTTGAATAGGGTCACCACTCATGCCAAAAAGCTCAAAGTCACCCTTCTTCAAGCTCCTAGGTCTCTGTAACCCCTGTAATGACTTGCAGATATGAGACCCACATGCAGTATCCAATACCCGTGTATCAGAAGCTGAAGAACTCAATGACAAGTTTGTTTGTATCATGTACTAGCCTTTTGATGCTCCACCAGCATCATGCTTCAAACTTGCAAGATATAACTTGCAATTCTTCTTCCAGTTCCCCAGCGTTCCACAATGATAGCAGGTCCCATCAGTTGATGGCTTCCTTGCCTTTTCCTCTTCTGAAAGCTACTCTTAGGCTTCCTTTTTATCTTTGTATCATTCTTCATTGCCTGCTTCTTCCTTTCATTAACCAAAAGAAGCTGAGCCTTATTACCTTTAAAGTGGCTCTCTGCTATCTTGAGCATATTCAGTAGCTAAGGCAATGACATATTTAGTTTGTTCATGTGATAATTCATGACAAACTATGAGAAGAAATCTGGGAGTGGCGATGGATCAAGTCCTGATTTAGCTCTCCATCCATCACAAATCCCAATTTTCCTAATCGAGTGATCAAGTCAATCATCTTGAGGACATGTGCCTGAACAAAAGAGCCCTCACTCATCCATGCTCGGAACAATAGCTTCAATGTCTCATATCGAGCAATCCAACTATGCTCTCCATAAAGCTCTTTAAGATTGAGCAATATGGACTAAGGTTCCATTTTCTCATATTGCCTCTGTAATTCATTGCTCATAGAGGCCAACATGATGCACTTGATAGTCATGCTATCTCATTTTGCCACATTTTATATATGGCTCTTTCTTCCTGAGTAGCATCCTCTCCTACCAGATCTAGGTCAGGAGAATCGAGGATATAGGCAATCTTTTCCTAAGCTAATGCAATCCTTGGTTCCTCAACCAGTCCACATAATTTGGACCGATCAACTTATTGGCATCCAAGAACCACGCAGTGAAAGAGTAGAAGCCATTATGTAACAATTTATAACAAGTAAAGAATAACTATAAGCAGACCACTCATGATGATATTCATAATTACATAAGGACTTTTGCATCTATTTGTGCCTCCCACTATTTTCTCTCGAATACCATAACCCTCAATTATGGTAAGCGGGAAACCCTACCTAGGCTTCCTTAGTGGGGTTGAGATCCCAATTCCTCATGAATGCCTTGTGTTAATCATAACAAATACCCATGAGTTCAAGGGTAGGAAAATCCCATTCCAATTGTAGCCCATGCAACTCTCAACATAACACTTGCCTCTAAGACACTTATAGCCTTATGTTAATCACAACAAACTATAATGTCTTAGTTTAGTCAGACCCTTCTTTTCCATACAACCATGTTTGATAAATGTTGTCCTTATGCCAATCACAACAAAACAACACCACCAATCATGCCATAAAGCATAAAAAATGCACTAAAATAAATATCATATCAAACCCTAGAGTAGGCCTTGTGTCAATCATAACAAATCTACTATAGATTTTTGACATGGATTTGGCTTAGCATGAAGGAAGGTAGTTTGTAGTGTGCTTAATCAATCAGCATTTCCAATTTAGGATTTAAATATGACCAAATTGGCCATGTAAGTGGGAGAGATGAGGGGGTCCCCCCATTGCTTTCCTTAGACATCAATTAAATTGGCTAGGTCAGACAACGGAACTGATTAAAAACCTCTTTCCCTTTACCTTTCTAGAACCACTTTGCCTAGACACCAATTGGCTAATCAAGCCCTAATTGGATTTGCATCATGATTAACATACACTATGACTAAATATAATTTTTATGAGGACTTTGATGGTGTCTAACACATCCTAATTAATCATGTCAACATAACATTCATTCCAACAATCAAGCATTTAACGCTAATATGTATACCATAATCATGATTATAACATCAATCCGTTCACTTCACTTGTTCGTGGGATATGGCCACAGTGGCACCACAACACGTCATAGGATACCCCATTGAATAGGATGAGAGGGCCATGAAACCCTAACTAACTCCTATGACTAGATGGTCATGGTGACTAACCCAATCCGAAGCAGGTACTAAGATATAACATATCACTTATATATGTATTTGAACTAATCATGCATCAATTCATGGCTTAGTAAGCAATCAACACTAAAGATATTACTAATTGCATGCATCAAGGTGGCTCTGATACCACTGTTGGGTTACCTAGGTAGGTGTAGTGGAAGACTAGGTTTCAAAAATTCATATTCGAAACCCTGACCGACCGGAACCCTAAACCCAAGGACCACTTGATCCTGACAACAAATAAATATAATCTTTAGGATTATAGAACAATACCTGGAATGCTATATTCCTTTATTTCCACTACGCACACAAGTGCATGCCCTCCAGAGGTGATCCACATAGGAATCGGACCAAGAAAGCACTCCTATGCAAGTTCTTGTTTGCTTGGGAGTCTTTCGGTAGCCTTTCAGACTTTCCTCCTTTGCTAGATCCCCTACCCTCCTGTAGGGCTCTTAGAGAGCACTCTAAATCCACTATCAATTTTCTAATACTCCTCCTATTTTTGTCCTTAGGTACTTTGTTGGGAACTGTGCCCCAAAGCCAATCGTCTAGACCATAAATAATTGTGCTTTCTTTGTATTTGTATATGAATTTTTAATAAATAAAAGATTATTATTTTTGGCAATTCATCACATGTACATTTTCTTATAAAGAACTCTTGTATGTGATGGAGTCCTTAGAACTACATTATTTTTGATATAGAGAGGATATATCATGTAGTTCTTAAAGTAATTCACAACCAAATGATACATTGTTATAGGATGACAATGTATCAAGTGTAGGTTGTTGTATGTTGTATTTGTTGATTGTCCTCTTAACCAAGGAGTGTGGAGACACTGGTGTGACAAACAATTAAAATGTATGACATTTCACTTAACATGACCATCTGTGAAGCTCCCTTCTGCCAAAGGGTTGCTCGCGAAGGGATATGGGTATATATGTCCCTTAGACCTAAGGTCACCATAGCAGCTTGCAAGCAACTCACTGTACTTTGGTACCGGACTATCTGAATTTCTAATTCAGTGATGGAAGGTTTCTAGGTGCAGTCAAGTACTTGTAGAGCGATGGTGGATCAAGACGGAATTGACCTCTCTAAATAATTTGGAGTGAACGACTCACTATGTCTCAATTTAGCAAAATCTTGGCCATGGTAGTTCTTGTGAGGAGTCACAGAACTTGTGAGGTTGAGACATGATCTGGATAGACCAAATTAGGGTTGGCAGTCGAACCCTAGGTCATCCTAAGCATTATGAGGTCAAAGAGATGAATTATGCAACAACCATATCCAGAGGTTCTTGTGAAGTGCTCTGCATCTTTGACCTATCCAGACGTCGGGTATCATTGCTAGATGAGGACTTTGAATGGTACTGGAAATGTTCCAGTGCTACCGGCTTAGTGTTCGAACCTAAGGGATCACACACCATAGAGGATTTCTATCTGATCTTAAGGCTAATTGATAATTGAGAATCGTTTGCCATCATCTGAAGTCAATATGATTGACTTTGTTCCAAGTGTTGACACTTGGATTTTTGCAGGTATCGACACTTGGCATTTTTCGTTTGTCGACACTTCCTGTGACGAGCAGATTTCTATGAAGAGATTTTTGGAAAAGATTTGACCTGATTTGAATTTTGAATTCAAACTATTTTGGCTCCAAACTTTCTTGGAATGATTGTCATTGCTTCCTAAAGAGTTTGGACCCATTTGGTATGACCTTGATCTTCTCCCCCAATCACTCCTCCTTCTTTCTTCTCCCTCTCATGGCTGCACCTATAAATGAAGGTCATTCTATAGGCTATAAAGGTTACAACTACACTACACAACAAGAACAGCAAGAGAGAAAAGAAAAGAGAAGAAGAAGAAGGGTTTGTGAGGTCTAGGGATTGGGTGTGAGAAACCTAGCATTCTAGCTAGGTCTTGAGAAGAGAGTTCTCTTGGTAAAGGGTTCTGGCTCTCCTCCTAGTCTTCCCGGAAGAAGAAGATCGGCCCAAGGATCCCAAAGAGCTAGAACTCCGAGGGAGTTGATCAGAGTTGAGCCCAGGTATGGATTACCTGTAGAGGCCAGACACGTGTGTGGCTCGAGCGCCCTCTTCTTTCTATAGCTTCTCTCAATATAAAGGTATGGTACTTTTATATTTGTATTCTTCTCTTGCTTTGATGTTAGGTTGCATGCTAGGTCATTATGCTAGATCCTGTTGCAGGTAGATTGGTAGATCGTTTAGATCTATCTACCGAGCCTTTCACTGTGCATACTTTAAAATTATTTTAAAATGCATTCCTTCTGCCCTGTTTTTCTTGCATATTGTATGCTTGGTGTAGGTACTTTTCACCTTCAATGGTATCAAAGCAATAGGTTTCTTTTTGTAGTATAATGATTCTAGCATGCTAATAACATCCTTCTTAACTACTTGGATTGAGTGCTTCACCATGGCCGTCCGGTCATAGGAGAGAAGTAGGGCTGCAAGACCCTCTCTTCCCATTCAATAGGGTCTCTTATGGTGTATAGGGGTGCCGATGTGATTGATTCTTGAAAAGAAAAATAAGAAGTAAGAAAATGTAGATTAAAAATGTTTTAATCTAATGACATAATCATGAAACATCTTTGGATAAGATCTAAAATGATTGTTTTGATCGGTTTTGTTGAATATTTAGAGAAACATTGGATTTGAAGTCATTATTTTTTCCCTGTCTCAGGCGAAGTGTTGATACTTGAACAGGAAGTGTCGACACTTAGGTTTCGTGAGCCGACACTTGGCCTTGAAAGTGTTAACTCACAGGTCTGTGCCAGATTCTGGCATTCTATTTTTTCAGTCTCAGGCTAAGTGTCGACACTTGACTTGGAAGTGTCGATACTTGGTAACAGAATGCAGAAAATAGTGAATTCAAATTTTGAAATTTTTTGTCAAAATATTCTACACATGTAAATTAAAATTTTTTAATTTATTTTAAGGCCATTAAACTTAATTTTGAATTAAGAATGACTAAGAACTCTAGGAATATGATTCAAAAATTTTAAGTCATTCCAATAAGCCTTAAGGGTCATGGGTTAGCTTCTATTAGGTCCTTGATTGGGTTAGACCTAAGTTTAGATGCATTGGACAAATTAGAGAACTAATCTAATCAAATGTTGAGTTAGGATTTCTTCTCTAGATCTCTTTAATAGTTAGATTGATTAGTCCATAATTTAAATGGACCTAATTTGTGGCTTAGTAGAAAGCCCTAGTCTTTAGGCTAGTCTAATCGAGTCCGATGAACCGATTGGTGTCGAGGTAAGTTTGGCATTGTGATCATGGTTCTTCGGGGCTACCTCTTACCTGGCCAACTCTATTGGTGTATAAGGCAAGATGGTTAATGATGAACCCAACCTATGATCTCACTTAGCTAGCCAATGTGGTCGATCAGGATTGATTGGATAGCTCATTGACTAGTTTTAACCCTTGTCACCAAAGGTTAATCAGTCTTGACTAATTTTAGGTGCCCATGGATCATTAGTTATGTGTAACCCTCCTTGTTTGCTGATTTGGTTAGTGGAAGGTTGGTCCATGTTTTCTCATCTCTTTATCTATCACATTAAAATTAAACCCTCTAAATTATTAAGTCTTTAAAAGGACAAAATTATAGGGATAACCTAGTCCTAGCCTACCATTAAGTAGGATGGTAATGAGTTCAATAGTTGGATTTTCATCAACAGATCTAAAGATTGGGTGTTCATTGGGCTATTGGAATTGCTATTCCTAATATGATGGCTCGGTGTGACTCTCTTAACGATGGTCAGGTGGGCCGAACAAAGTCGGGCTTGACTATTTGTTAGTTAGAAGCATTGAATTTTGTCATGTTAATGGTTGGACCTAACCAGGACCTTCAATAGGAGGCCTAAAGGCCGATTGAAGTGCCCCTTGGGGCAAAACGCAAATGCTAGATGTTACTTGAAGAAGTAATCGGTTAAAGAACCGACCTTTAGACATGCATGGGTGGGCCGGCCAAAGTCGGGCTCATGTGTTGTCTATTGGATCTGGAACCCACTAGGGAATTAAAGTAATTCCTCAAATTAGAGGTAGAGGCTACCAATCTGAGCAAAATAGTGTGAGGCACCTTTAGACTAAAGTCCATGTCTTTAGGTTAATAATTCATATATACTAATTAGTTTTGGTTTTCCTTTCAAATGTCTTCCAACCTGTCACTCCGGTCACTTCTCGATAATGAGAAGCTCAATGGACCCAACTTTGATAGCTGGTATCGAAGGCTCAGGATTATCCTGGAGCATGAATGGATCCTGTATGTGATATCGGATCCGACACCTGAGATCCCTGCTGCCAATGCTCGGGGTTTGGTCAGAGACACATATCAGAAGTGGCTCTCTGACAGGACCACTATCCGGTGCATTATGTTGGCTACAATGAACGACGAGTTTAGTCACAAATTTGAGGAAGCCCAACCGAAGAAATCCTTCAAAGGTTGAAGGAGTCTTTCAAGACACCAGACGACGTTGAGAGGTATAGGGTCTCATGTGCTATCTACAATGTATGGATGAGTGATGGGGCCTCGATCACTGATCATGTATTGTACATGATCGAGATGATTAAGTACATAGGCAAGCTTGACTGTTCCTTGCATGAACAGCTTAGGAAAGATGCGATACTGAATTCCCTCCCTTCTTCCTATCTAAATTTTCTCGATCATTACAAAATGAATAAGCCTGCAGTTAACTACCATGTCTATTGGGGTTATTGCAAACTTATAGAAAGACCATCAATTGAATAAAGGGGTGGTGAATCTAGTGGGAGGATCTTCGGGAGGGCATTGTCCCTTTAAGAAAGGGAAGAAGAAAAATAAAGAAAAAAAGGTGCAAAGTGCTTCTGGGCCCAGTCAGGCCAAGAAAGTGAAGGCTGATCAGAGTCATGTAGAGTGCTTCTTCTGCAAGAAGCAGGGTTACTGGAAGAAGAACTGTCCTCTTTATATTGCATCCCTTAACCCGAACAGGTCCAAGAAGAGAAAGCTGCAGGATGGTCTTGGACAAGGTATTTATATGATAACACCTTGTAGTTTCTTTGTTTGCGATACTACTAACTGGGTATTGGATACTAGAAGTCCAATTCATATTTGCAATTCTTTGTAGGGACTTCAAGTTAGTAGAAGATTCGAGGATGACGAGAGATTTTTGAACATGGGAAATGGAAACCGAGTTCCAGTCCTGGCATTGGGAGTCCTCAAACTTATTTTTGAGTCCTGTAATGTCATTTTGAACGAGTGTCATTTTTGTCCATCTTTTATTTTGAATGTCATTTCTGTAGGCTAATTGGCCATGTATGGTTATGAACTATCAATAAAGAATGACGTTTGCAAAATCATTTGGAATGATTCTGTGGTTTGATTGGACAAATGTGTGATGGCATTTATGTACTGTCATGACCTATTAGTGTAATGTACATGTCTAGCAAATGCCCTAGGATAGATAATGTCAGTGAAGCGTATCTATGGCATTGTAGGTTAGGTCATATTAACAAGAACAGAATAAATAAGTTGAAAAATAAGGGTCTCTTCGATTTTAGTGAAGATAGTTCACTTCCAACCAGTGAGTTCTGTCTTCTTGGAAAAATGACCAAGTCACCTTTTATTGGAAAAGGTGAACAGCCAAAGAAATTCTAAGTCTGCTACATACTGATGTATGTGGACCCATGAATGTTAGTGCCAAGGGTGGGTATATTTATTTCATTACGTTTACAGACGACCTTTCAAGGTACTGTTATGTCTTCTTGATGAGATATAAATCTGAGTCGTTTGAAATGTTCAAACGATATCGTAGTGAAGTAAAAAAAGAAACTGAAAAGTGTATTAAAATCCTTCGATCTGATCGAGGTGATGAATACCTTTCAGGTGAGTTTCTGACATATCTCGAGAAGAATGGGATTCTCTCTCAGTGGACACCTCCAGGGACACCTCAATTAAATGGAGTGTTTGAGAGGAGGAATCGAACCTTGTTAGACATGGTTCGGTCCATGATGGGCTTTGCTTCTCTGCCGGTATTCTTTTGGGGATATGTGATATGCTTTATAATCAGCCTATTACCTTGTGAATAGGGCTCTAAGTAAGTCCGTTAGTAAAACACCATATGAGATATGGCTGGATGTAAGCTGACACTATCACACCTTCGGGTTTGGGGGTGCTCGGCTTATGTAAAACATTTGGAAATGGACAAACTTGGACCTAGGTCTGACCGGTGCCTATTTGTTGGGTATCCAAAAGAATCTAAGGGATATTACTTCTACTTAGTTAAGGAACAAAAGTTGTTCGTCAGTCTTAGGGCTATCATTTTGGAAAAGAAGTTCCTTGGTGAAGGGACTATGGCCTCTAAGACTGAACTTAGTGAAGTTCAACAAGTAGAAGAACCGATACACTTAAGGGACAACATTGAACCGGCTGTGATTAGATCACACCCAGAGCCCACTCAGGAACCATTAAGGAGATCCGGTAGAGTACCGAGTTGACCGGACAGATACTATGGTTTCTTGGTTCAAGATAGTGATCCTATTGAACTCGATGAGAATAGTGAGGATCCGATCACCTATATGGATGCAATGCAGAGGTCGACTCTAAGAAATGGCTGGGAGCCATGAAATCCAAAATGGAGTCCATGGAGATCAACAATGTATGGATATTGGTTGATGCACCTGAAGGAATCAAGCCCATTGGGTGTAAATAGATTTTCAAAAGAAAAAGGAGCGCAGACGGGTAGGTGGAGACCTATAAAGCCTATCTGGTTGCCAAGGGATATCGTCAACGTTATGGTATTGACTATGATGAGACATTCTTCCCTATGGCAATGCTCAAATCTATTCAAATTATATACTTGCTTTAGCAGCACACTTTGTCTATGAAATCTGGCAAATGGATGTCCGAACAGCTTTCTTGAATGGTGAGCTGGAAGAGGACATGTATATGATACAACCTGAAAGGTTCACATCCATAGATGACTCAAAGGTGTGCAGGCTTCAAAAGTCCATCTATGGACTGAAGCCATCAAGGAGTTGGAACATGCAATTTGATAAGTGTATCAAGTCGTATGGCTTCATTAGGAATGGAGAAGAACCTTGCATTTATAAATGGGCTAATGGTTCTATGATTGTATTTCTTGTGTTGTATATGGATGATATTCTTTTAATCGGGAATGACATCCCAGCAGTACAAGGAATAAAGGTATGGTTATCATCTCTGTTCTCTATGAAGGACTTGGGTGAAGCCTCTTACACACTAGGTATGAAGATCTATAGAGATAGATCTAAGAGGTTTCTGGGATTGTCCCAGTCTACATATATCGATACCATGCTGAAACGGTTCAGCATGAAAAATTCCAAGAAGGGCTATCTCCCGATAGGCACTGGAATTGATCTCTCTAAAAAGAATTATGTGACAACTCCTGAAGAGAGAGAGTGTATGAGTAGAATCTCATATGCTTCGACAGTGGGTTCTATCATGTATGCCATGACATGTACTAGACCAGACATAGCATACTCACTAGGCATAGTAAGTAGATACCAGTCTGACCCAGGTGAAGCTCATTAGAATGTGGTAAAGACCATCCTTAAGTATTTATGAAATACAAAGGACCAATGGCTTATTTATGGAGAATCTGACTTAAAACTTGTGGGCTATACTGACTCCAGTTTCTAATCAGATAAAGATGATAGCAAGAGTGTGTCAAGATTTATCTTTACCCTGAACAGAGGAGCTATCTGCTGGAAATATTTCAAGCAGCCTACTTTGGCAGACTCAGTATGTGAAGTAGAGTACATTGCAGCATCTGATGTAGCAAAGGAAGCTGTGTGGTTGTGGAAGTTCCTTGGCGAGCTGGGAGTGACACCTTCCCTAGATGGTCCTGTTCTGGTGTACTGTGACAACACTGGAGCCATTGCTCAAGCCAAAGATCTGAAGTCTCATCACTGCACAAAGCATATTCTGCAGTGCTATCACCTTGTATGAGAGATCGTGGAACGAGATGACATTGACCTTCAGAAGATCTATGGAAAGGAAAACCTGGCTGACCCCTTCACTAAAGCCATCAAAGTTCAAGAGTTTGACTATTGCAAACGAAAAATGGGAATGAGATTCTGTACTGATTGGCTTTAGTCCAAGTGGGATTTGTTGGAAATTATATTCCAAAGCCAATCATCTAGGCTATAGATGGTTATGCTATCTTTGTATTTGTATATGAATTTTTAATGAATAAAAGATTATTCTTTTTGGCTGTTCATCACATGTACATTTTCCTGTAAAGAACTCCTGTGTGATGGAGTCCTTAGAACTACATTGTATTTGATATAGAGAGGATATATCATGTAGTTCTTAAAGTGATTCACAACCAAATTATACATTGTTATAGGAGGACAATGTATCAAATGTAGGTTGTTGTATGTCGCATTTATTGATTGTCCTCTTAACCAAGGAGCGTGGAGACACTGATCTAACATGCAAGTGAAATGTATGACATTTCACTGAACGTAACCATCTACCAAAGGGTTGCTCGCAAAGGAATATGAGTATATGTCCCTCAGACCCGATGTCACCATGGCAGCTTGCAAGAAACTCATTGTACTTTGATGACGGACTACCTAGATTTCTAATTAAGAGATGGAAGTTTCTGGGTGCAGTCAAGTACTTGTGGAGCGATGGTGGATCAAGATGGAACTGACCTCTCCAAACAGTTTGGAGTGAATGACTCACTATGTCTCAATTTAGCAAAACCTTGGTCAGGGTAGTTCTTGTGAAGAGTCACAAAACTTGTAAGGTTGAGACATGATCTGGATAGACCAAATTAGGGTTGGCAGTCAAACCCTAGGTCATCCTGAGCATTATGAGGTCAAAGGGATGAATTATGTGGTAACCATATGCCCGAGGTTCTTGTGAGGTGCTCTGCATCTTCGACCAATCCAGACATCGGGTATCATTGCTAGGTGAGGACTTTGACTGGTACTGAAAATGTTCCAGCACTACCGACTTAGTGTTCGAACCTATGGGGTCACACACCATAGAGGATTTCTATCTGATCTTAAGGCTAATTGATGATTGAGAATCGTTTGCCATCATCTGAAGTCAATATGATTGACTTTGTTCCAAGTGTTGTTGACACTTGGGTTTTTTCAAGTGTCGACACTTGTTGAAGTGTCGACACTTGGCATTTTTCATGTGTCGACACTTTCTATGATGAGCAGATTTCTGGGAAGAGGTTTTTAGGAAATATTTGACCTGATTTGAATTTTGAATTCAAACTGTTTTTGCTCCAAACTTTCTTGGAATGATTGTCATTCCTTCCTAAAGAGTTTGGACCCATTTGGTATGACCTTGATCTTCTCCCCCCTTCTCTCCCCCAATCACTCTTCCTTCTTTCTTCTCCCTCTCATGGCTGCACCTATAAATGAAGGTCATTCTATAGGCTGCGGAGGTTACAACTACACTACACAACAAGAGCAGCAAGAGAGAAAAGAAAAGAGAAGAAGAAGAAGGGTTTATGAGGTCTAGGGATTGGGTGTGAGAAACCTAGCATTCTAGCTAGGCCTTGGGAAGAGAGTTCTCTTGGGAAAGGGTTCTGGCTCTCGTCCTAGTCTTCCCGAAAGAAGAAGATCGGCTCAAGGATCTCGAAGAGCTAGCACTCCAAGGGAGTTGATCAGAGTCGAGCCCTGGTGTGGATTACGTAGAGGCCAGACACGTGTGTGGCTCGAGCACCCTCTTCCTTCTACAGCTTCTCTTAGTATAAAGGTATGGTACTTTTATATTTGTGTTCTTCTCTTGCTTTGATGTTAGGTTGCATGCTAGGTCATTATGCTCGATCCTGTTATGAGCATATCTACAGATCGTTTAGATCTCTCTACCGAGCCTTCCGCTGTGCATGCTTTAAAATTATTTTAAAATGCATTCCTTCTGCCCTGTTTTTCTTGCATATTATATGCTTGGTGTAGGTGCTTTTCACCTTCACACTTGTCTTGATTAGACTAGCCTTGTCTAGAAAGAACAAGTGTCTTAAAAAGACAAACTTGTCTTAAGAGAGAGGGAGAGAAAATAGGAGATAGTATTCTGATGGGAGTCTATTCTACCTTAGCATCAGATTACCGATGCCCTTATATAGAGTGGGATTGGGTGCCTGATAAGTCTATCTATCTACCATTTGATAAGACTCTTCAAATAGGAAGAGTCATATAATGATGGAAAATGCATTCTAGATAAGACCCTTAATGTGCCAAGAGACAAGACATTGTTTCTTTTGTTTCCAGCACAAAACCTCCTTCTGCCACTTAGCTTTGATAGTTATGGGAAGGCCAAGAAGTGTGATTTCATATGTGAGAAGTCATCGAAACATAAGATCCTTCAAGCAGAAGGACCTTGTCTCATAATTAGCACCAAAATGAAGAGACAACTCCTCATTTTGCGCCAATCCCATTCACACCGAACTCCACCTGTTTGACTGGTCAACACTTTTCCAAAGTGGCGTGGAGATGAGGATGAAGCCCTTTGGACTTTATCTAGCCTTGGACACTGACTGGCAGAAATACTCTTGGTCCTTCTATGCACATTCACTTTGGCGCACACCAAGAATTGGCGCCAAGAGTCCACGCCTTGTAGGACGCTTCAAAATGACCAAGATAAATGCCAAATAAGTCTAGATAAATACTGAATTAGGCTGCCCGACTTAGGACTCAACCTAATTTAAATGTCACTTAAATTGGTTAGCCTAATTAGCAAACAAGCTAACCCAATCCAATTGGATTAGGAGTTGGGCTAGCTAACATATGCTAGTATGTCAATTAGCTAGCCAATTAAGATCCCATGACCCTAATAAAAATATAATTGACTTCCTTGGAAAATTTCCTAATATGTATGACCCTTTGCACATCTAGCCAGTAGTAGGTCTAAGTCCAAGCTAATTCGATCCAATCAAATCCGATTGACCTAATTAGGTCAAATTGAGCTGACCTAAGTTGCCAATTCGAACCAACTTTCTAATTAACTCATGAATCCAATCGAATTGATCCATGAAAATCTACAATACATGATTGACATCTAGCAATGTATCATGCCTACCTAGAAGTTGAGAAATTTGATAAAAATTATCAAAATACCCTTTAGTGGAAAGTTAGCATGCAATTCAATCATTTGATCTCCCTTGATCCTGATTAAGTGATGGGCATGGATAAATGTCAAACCCTAGCACTTAATCCTTTTGAATCTCAATTTGATAATGAATACTCAATCGATGAAAGATTAGAAACCCTATCCTATCTCATCATGCTTTGATCAAAGACTTCCTGAGTCATTATTCAACGAGATCACTTGGGATATCTTCTCCTCTTACTAGGAGTGATCGATTCCTTGTTGACCTATTCATTACCTTCATACACAATCCACCATATCTAGAAGCACCCCGTATATGACTTAATTGCCATGAATGAGCATGCACCAAAACATGGATTCATGTGCACAAGATACTATGGTAGTCTCAGGTTTAAGGACCACATGTACAACTCCCACTAAGAGAAACATTCTTTTGACAAGTAAGGCTTCCATTTGATGATCTCTTGTCAGATCATTTTAGTGAACTCATAACCTAATGACCACCCACATCCTTGTATTAGTGTCTCTGCATAAGTGATTGTGAGACCAACCACCCTCTCCATTGAGCATACATAGGATGTGCCAGTCTTTTCGGATTCATCGATCCCTGCATCGAGTATCTAATGACTAGGAATATTTTAGATTATGATTTATAGGAACTTAGGTCTCACCATTATGATCTCCATCATAATCCTAATTTCATTAACCTAACCTATGGGGTTCATCATAATCTTGATAAGACACAGCAGTATGATGAATCAAATGCCTTCTATAAAAAAATAATATCATATCTAAGCTGGAGGATCATAATAATGCCCATACAAAGATTGGCTTTTAAGGCACCATTCTTTCATGTAATACCAATGTACTTTACCTTTGTGGTTGATAAAGCTGTAATGGGCTACAAGCATGATCTCCATGAAACGGGACCTCCATACAAGTTGAAAATAAAACTAGTCATCGACCAACGGGTGTCCACATCTCCACCAAAATCTACATCCGTGAACCCTCTTATCAACCCTTGAGCCTCCTTGGATGTGTTGGAGAGTCTCTTGGCACCTCCTCGTTGTCCGTAGTAGATGCCAACTCCAACTGAGCTTGCCAAGTACCTGAAGACTCCCTTCAATGCTCGCTAGTGCTCCTTGCTAAGCTGCGCCATGAACTTGCTGACCTGATTCACTGCCTGGGCGATATCCGGCCTACAACAAACCATGGTACATGAGACTTTCTACACTAGAGGCATACAGCACCCTCTCCATCTCTTGAATCTCCATCTTAGTCTATGGTGCCATGGTCTTCGAGAGTCTAAAGTGTCCGGTAATAGGCATCTATATCAGTTTTGCTTCCTTCATTCCATATCTCTCCAAAAACTTTTTTATATAGCCACCCTGAGATAAATGCAGCACCTTCTTGGCTTAGTCTTTGAAGATTTCCATCCCTAATATCTTCTTTGCAGTCCCACATCATTCATCTCAAACTCTTGAGATAAAGCTCCCTTTAGTTCTTGCATAATCTTTCTACTCTTCCATGCTATCAGCATGTCATCCATATACAAGAGTAGATAGATCCTAGAGCTATCATCCAAAGTCCTCACATAAACACAAAAAGCATGATCACACCTGGAAAGTCCAATGCTCCTTACAAAAGTATTAACCACTTCTACCACTGCCTCGGTGACTGCTTCAACCCGTATAGTGACTTCTATAATAAACAGACTTTCCTTTCTAATCCTGGCTCTCTGAACCTTGGGTGCTCCTCCATATAGATGCTCTCCTCTAGATGCCTATGGACAAATGCTGTCTTGACATCCATCTGCCCCAGCTCCAAGTCTTGAGCTGCTACAATGCTTAATAGTACCCTAATGGAAGTATATCTAACAATAAGGGAGAAAACCTCGCTGAAGTCAATTCCTTTCTTCTGAGAGTATCCTTTGGCCACTAATCAAGCTTTGAACTTGATGCCTCCCTATTCCAAAGGTCCCTCCTTGCATTGGTAAACCCACTTGCATCCTATACGTTTCTTTCCTTGTGACGACTGTACCAATCATCATGTATCATTCTTATGGAGAGACTATATCTCCTCGGACATTGCATGGACCCACCTCTCTTTGTACTGGCTCTCCATAGCCTCATCATAGGTGTAAGGGTCTCTATTTGCTATCACCAAGGTGTATGACACTATCTCTTTGATGCCATATCGATCCGATTGCCGACATTCCTTTTGTGCTTGTGTAGCATAGCCCCGATATCCCTCCTAAGTCTAGCCCGCTCCTGTTGGTCCTCCTGGATTCCATCACCTGTCTAAACTCTCTCTACATGTGGAGGCACCCTTTAAGAGTGCTCCACTTGAATATCAAGTTTTCCAGATGCACCTGAAAGTGGCAAAATAGAAAATAATGTGAGTTGTCCAGTGTTGCTCTGCTGGACTGCCTGCTGCTCCTATTGCTCTTCCATGCCACCTAACTTTTAGAGAACTGAATTTTCATCAAAGGTCACATCCCTACTGATGATGACCTTCATCTCCAAGGGATCCCATAGCTGGTATCCCTTAACTCCTCGTGGATATCCCAAGAATACCATCTTCTAAGATCTGGCATCCAATTTACTCCGCTCACCAGCAGCACCTACGAGCACAAATGCCATGCACCTAAATACCCATATATGGCTCAGCCCAATCATCATTCCTGGCTAACTCTCCTATGGAATTCCACCATCTAACTTATTGTGAGGTGACTGATTCAACAAATAGTAGGCTGCGTCAACTGTGCCAACCCAGAACGCCTTAAGAAGCCCTGCCTGCAGCCTCATGCATTGTGCCTTTTCTATAAGGGATGAGTTCATTCGTTTAGCCATCCCATTTTGCTGAGGGGTTCCTCTAACCAAGATGTGTCTTTTGATGCCACACTCCTCACAAAAAAGTTTGAACTCCTTGCTAGTGTACTCTCTGCCATTGTCCGACCATAGACACTTCACACTTCTACCCTGCTCCTTCTCCACTTCAGCTTTCCACACCTTTAATCTTGAGCAAACTTCTAATTTTTCCTTCATGAAATAGACCCAAACCTTTTTGAAAAAATCAACTATCAGAGTCAAAAAGTATCTCACTCCGTTTCTAGCTAAAATAAGAGCCGGTCCCCACACATCGTATGAACTAGTTCAGTGGGGCCACACTGTGGGCTGAATTACTAACAAATTGAACTCTCTTCTATTTTCACATCTAGCAAGGCTCACACACCTCTGAAACTCCTCCATCCAGATCTGAAATCAATCCATGTTTGCTCAGCTCCTTCATTCCATGATCTCCCATGTGGCCTAGGCAATAGTGCCACAATCGATGAACCCCCTGCTGATCCTTCACTATAGCTACTGTATCAGTCTCCTCAATCATAACTGATTCCTCCATGCTATAGAGGTTATTATCCAACCTCCTACCTCTCATCACTATCATAGCTCTATTTGAGATATTCAAAACTCCACTCCTGGCCCCACTACAAAAGTTGAAATCGCTCCACTCCAGGTAGCCAAGTGATATAAGATTTTTCTTCAGTTTGGGAACTTGCTTTACATTTGTAAGAGTTCTCACGATCTCATCGAACATCATCACTCAAACACTTCCAATACCAGCAACCTTGCAAGAGTCATTATCTCCAAGTGTCATGCTTCCCTCATCAATCTTGGTATTGGTTGCAAACCAAGACCGAGTTGGGGTGTAGTGATGCGAACAAGCAGAGTCAAGAGTCCATATATCTGTCTGACACCTATGACCATCTGATACAACCAAGAGGTCATCCTCCACCTCTATATTAGCAACCATGCTCAAAGAATCAGATCCTCCTTTGTCTCCCTTTTGGTTCTTCAATTGTGGGCAATCCCATTTAAAGTGCCCGATCTCTTTATACTTATAGCGCTTAGCTTCATTCCTGCTCCCACTCTTCCTCCGAGACTTTGAACGTCCCCTTTGCTTAGATATTTCACTTCCTCTTCCAGATCTCTCCCCCATAGCCAAGCCCTCTTGGGGAACACTTTCCTTGGTCAACTTCTGCCTCTGCTCATTAGATCGTAGCATCGAGACCATATCTTCATACTCCAGGGTCTCCTTGCCATAGAGCAATGTAGTAACCAATGAGTCAAAGGAAGGGGGCAGCGAACAAAGCAAAAGCAATGATTTGTCTTCCTCCTCTAACTTCACCCTGATATCTAGCAACTCGTTACACATCTAGTCAAACTTTTGAATGTGATCCACTACATTTTCGCCCTCCTACATCTGAAGACTATAGAGCCTCTTTTTAGCAGCAATTTATTGCATATGTTATTCCTTAGGTAGAGACTGTGCAACTTCAACCACAAACCCTTTGGGGTCTTCTCCTCTATCACCGAGTAGAGAGCCACATCTGCCAAACACCCTCTAATCATGGCATAGGCCTTATTTTCTAAGGATATCCATTGCTTCTCTGACAACCTATCAAGCTTTTCCTCCAATGCCTGATCCAGATCCAACTAAACCAAGAGATCCACATAAACTTTTCACATAGAAAAATTTCCTTTCCCATCAAACTTCTTAAAATCAACCTTCATGCTGCTACCCATGGCTGGATCCAAGCCAAACATGCAACAAATAAACCAACGGATTTGAAAAATACCTTGACAGGAACCTTGCTAAAATTTTAGCACTTGAAGATCTATAACTTCTGGTGTCTCCCATTAACTCCATGCAACTCAAGCTCTGATTCTACTTGTTGGAGCATGTTCCTAAGTGTGTGTACAACCTTCTAATAGCAACCAACCTTAGAATATTATATTGAAAGTAGTAGCAATAGGGGATTGAAGCAATCAGCTTGGTAGGGATTTAGCCTTCTTGTGCAGAAATCTCTTAACTTGTTCAGAGTGCCCCTAATGCAGATTTGATATTGATGTGAAACCACCTCTCTTGGGACCTCAAACCTATGAGGGTGAATTCAACCTTCCAAAGCTCCAGTCGAACTCTAAAAGGGTAGGTTTACTACTTGGACTAGAAAACCATGACAATCTTCTTCCAATGCCCACCAATCTAAGCATATCTAATCCAGATCTAATCCCCCTCTAAATAAGACCTAGAACCATCCTTGAAGAGGCCTAATATCACTATGTTTGATGGGAATAGGATTTGTAGGTGGGCAGCACAACAAGAAGCCCTTATGTTAGGGATTCCTTCTTCAACTAGAAGTCCCTAGGTGCTAAGGAATTTTCTCCTTCCTAGGGTAAGGTAGGTTGGATGCTAATATTACCCTGATAAAGAGTGACAACTAGAGAGGAAGAGAGGGAGGAAGAAGATTGATATCAGGGAGAAAAGGTTATTTCACTATGACAGCTCCCATCAGCCCCATATACAAAGTACATATATACTAAGTCACTATGACCTACCCCTAAAACTACTATGGGCCAACTTAATGCATAATTGATTTTTCCAAGCCTAAGTACACCCTTGACTCAGTCCAATCACACATACCTAGGACTCAAAACCAGTCCAATATAAGTTGGCCCCTTGAGGTCCAAGTCCCTTAAGCCTTAAGACCCGAAAGGCTAATAGCCTTTCATCCTAGGGCCCAAACTAGTCCTAGAAATTCCATGACAGCACATGATCATTGGACCTTGGCCTTTGCCTTGGTCCCCTGAGCCTTGGAAGCAATGCATGAGACCCAACAAAGGATTCAAGCAAAAGCATAGTATCGACTATGACGAAACTTTTTTGCCAGCTGCCATGCTCAAGTCCATTAGGATATAAGCTTGCAATTACTGCATACTATGATTATGAGAACTGGCAGATGGATATTAAGACTACATTCCTCAACAGAAATTTTAAAGAAGAAGTCTATATGTCACAACCAGAGGGTTTTGTCTCAAGTGGGAGACCAAACCAAGAATGCAAGCTTAGAAAATCCATTTATGGATTGAAGCAAGTATCAAGGAGCTGGAACATTCATTTCGATGAAACTATTAAGAAATTTGGTTTCATCAAGAATACAGATGAGCCATGCATGTTATATAAGAAGATAAGTGGGAGTGCCATTATCTTCTTGGTCTTGTATGTCGATGACATACTTATCATTGGAAATTATATTCCAATGATGCAGTCAGTTAAAACATAGCTATCAAAATAGTTTTCCATTAAGGATTTGGGAGAATCATCCTATATTCTAGGAATAAATATCTATAAAGATAGATCTAAAAAGATGGTAGGTTTATCCCAATATGGAGGAAAGTAAGAATGGTTTGTTGCCCATGAGTCAAGGCATACACCTATCTAAAAGGATGTCACCTAAGTCTCTAGAAGAAAGAGATAAGATGAATAAATCTTTTATGCTTGGCAGTGGGATCAATTATGTATGCAATGCTATGTACCAGTGCAATGCTATGTACCAAGCTTGATGTTGCTTATGCTTTAGGCATAGTGAGTAGGTTCCAGGCTAATCTAGGGGAGGATCATTGGAAAGCTTTAAAAAATATTCTTAAGTACCTAAGAAGGACTAAGGATGTTTTTCTAATGTATGGAGGATCGAATCTAAAACTAAAAGCCTATACAGATTCTAGTTTCCAATCTGATCTAGATGATAATAAATTCATATCAGGACATGTCTTTACTCTGAATAGAAGAGTAGTGAGTTAGAAGAGTACCAAGTAGCCAACTATAGCTGACTCTGTCACTGAGGAGCACATAACTGTAAGTGAAGCTATAAAGGATGCTATATGGATGATGAAATTCCTCACAAAATTGGCTATTCATACTATACAACAACTAGTGCCATTATATTGTGATAACACTAGAGCTGCTACACTAGTGAAGGAACCAAGGTCTCATTATAAGTCCAAGCACATCCTGAGATGGTTCCACCTCATTCAAGAAATCATTGAAAGAAATGATGTGGTGGTAGAATGTGTTGATACAAAGAATAACATAGCAAACCCATTCACTAAGGCACTTCCTCTATAGCAATTAGATCACCATCTAGATTGTATGGGTATTAAATACAAGGGTGATTGGCTTTAGTGCAAGTTGGAGATTGAAAGAATTATGCCCTGAAATCCAATGACAATTATTGTATTAGTGGCATTTTTTTATTCTCTCAACTCAAGATTGATATTAACAAAGATAATTTTTTATTCATCATGTACCGTGTCTTATATTTTAGTTATAAGATTATGATAAATCCCATAGATTAGGACAATGATTTTAGGGTTATAGGGATAACAATGAGACCTAAAATCTATAAACCCTAATCTACATATTCCTAGTCATAGGATTATCAATTCGGGGATTAATGAATTTGGATAGTCTAGCACACCCTATGTATGCTCAATGGAGAGAGTGGTTGGTCTCATGACCACTTGTGTAGTGACACTAGTACAAAGATATGGGTGCTCATTAGGTTATGAGTTTGCTGAATTGATCCACCTCGAGAACATCTTATGAAGGTCTTACTACTTGTCAAAAGATGGTCCTCTCATTAGGTCATGTTTTGGTTCATACTCATTCATGACAAAGAGTCATGTATGGGATATTCTCGGATGTGGTGGATTATTCATGAAGGATGTGAATGGGTCAACAAGGAATCAATCACTCCTAATGAGAGGAGGACTTATCCCTTATAATCTCTTTGATTGTTGACTCAAGAAGTTTTTGATCAAAGTAGGATGAGATTAGAAAAAATTTTCAATCTTTCATTGATCGAGTCTTTATTATCAAATTAAGATTCGAAAGGATTAAGTGCTAGGGTTTGACAATTCTTCATACCCATTAGTTCTTCGAGATAAAAGAAGATCCAAGGATTGAATTACATGATAACTTTCTATTAAAAGATATTTTGGTAATTTTAACCAAATTCTTCATCTTCGAGGTAGGCATGATACCTTGATAGATGTCAATCATGTCTTGTACGTTTTCTTGAATCAAATTATATGGATTCATGAGTCAATTTTGAAATTGGTTCGAACTAGCTAACTTGGGTCTACTCGATTTGACCTAATTGGGTCAATCAATTTTGATTGGATCGAAAAAGCTTGGACCTGGACCTACTGTTGGCTAGATGTGAAGCTCAAAGGGTCACACATGCTAGGGTATTGGTCAAGAAAGTCAATTATACTTTTATTAGGATCATAGGATCCTAATTGGCTAGCTAATTAATATACTAGCATATGTTGGCTAGCTTAACTCCTAACCTAATTAGATTGGATTTAAATACTTGCTATTTGGGCTAACCAATTTGAGTTGGACTTAAATTGGGTTGAGCCTTAAGTGGGTAGCTAAATTGGGATTTGTACTAATTTATCAAGCCCTATCCATTATTTAAACCAAGAGTCTCAAAGGCATGGGACTCTTGGTGCCATTTTGGCATGCACACAAATAAAGGGTTATAGAAGGACCAAGAGTCCTTTTGCAAATTAATCACTTTTTAGGTGATAAGTCTTAGCCCCTATCCTATCCCATGGATGTCCATTTGGCTGGAATTGATAGGTCAAATCATGTAAGAAAGGGCATAATTTGGTGAAGGGATAAGATGCTTAATATATAAATGGTGCATGAATAGGAAGAGTCCTTCTGCCTGTTAATCATATTTTTCAAATAAACCTCTTCATTTCATACACCTATTGGGGTGTGGGACCTTGTTTTATATCTAAAATTAAGAGATTAATCATTAGATTTTACCATAGAGTTGCGATAAGCAATTAATTCTTGGTGCATGTAATTAGTGAAGCTGTGTTTCACTTTACACCTTTCTACCAAGGGACTCTGGTATGGGATGGTGATGAAAAATTTTATATAAAGAGATTGAGTAATTAAAGTTAAGCAATAACTCTAAACATAATAGCAAGATTCAGCCATAAAGGAGTGATTAAGTGCACTAAAGAAGACTAATAAAGAGATATTGGTATACCGCAGTACAAATCACATGAAAGTAAAGAAAATTGATGCGAGATAATAATTAAAACTAAATTACTGATATAAAGATCTAATTAGTAGAGAAAAATAGAGATTAATTTTTTATATTTTTTTAGATTTTTAAGAGAGACTCAAACGAGATAGTAAAGGAAACTAGTTCTAGTTAATTACCTTCAAATAAACCTACAAAATAACTACAAAAATAGGACTTGGTGGCTGAGAAACCACCGTAAACTAGGATCTATTATAAATTATTCAAGAATTAAAGAAAAAAGAAGAGGTTTAAGTTTTACCAACATGGAATCGTCCCTCTGAAATAGATATGGCAGGACTCTCAAGATTCTTGCGGCAGGGTTTCAAAATCTCGACCCTGGGCTCCGATCTTTCATTACGAAACTGGTTCAGAGGCAAGAACTCCTGACTTCGATTCCTGATCACCTGCAAACACTCAACAATGAAACTTAGATTAGAAAGCAGCAAAGGAAGGAAAAAGAATGGAAGGGAAGGGTTAGAAGTGGTGGCTAGGATTTCTTGTCGGCTGGATAGGTAGGATAACTAGGGCCTTGTACCCTGCAATGTTCAGAAGAACAAAGAAAAAGGGCTTCACACCCCGTGATGTTCTGAAGAACCAAGGAAAAGGGCCTCACACCCTGCGATGCACATAGCAAAGGAAGAAATTATGACAGAGTCTCTTTATTGATGAATAATAATAATTAAAAAGGGGGGGTTGATGGGATATTTATAGACCCTCAACCAGTGGTGTAAGGGATTCAAAGATGACTTTTTCTCCCTTAGACTACAACTCTTGGAATTTTGGTCTGGGTGGCCTAGACTCTTGCTTGTTAGGCTGATCTGGACTCCTCTCAAAGTGGGCGACAACATGAAGCTTTTTATCTCATTTATCGTTAAGATGAGGATTTGTGAAAAGGCTTGATGTAAGGTCAAGATGCTCCATCACTTGGCCATGGTTGTTGGACTCTGGAATCTTGATGCTGTAGGCTTCTGCAGGTAGGTGGACTCTTCAATCTAGATAGAAGAGGACTCAAGAATTTTGGTGAGACTCTTGAGTTCCTGGATCTTGAAATGCTTGAAGTAGAAACCCTTGGACTTCCAACACTTTGGTGAGCAAATATCCTAGAACTCCTTTGAAGTTGGCAACAAGGAAGAGGTTAGTTGCTTTGGTTGACTTCTCTTATTTTGGCATGGAATACATAAAGTGAATGGTGCTAAATGGGAAGAGTCCTTAGTTACTTATCTTAAAACCAAGTGGCATGAACTCTTCTCATGTGGGCGTTAATTGCTTCTCAAGTGGCCGACCAAAGGTAAAGACATGGCATATGGGATGTCCTGGGTGATGTGGCGGGGATGTCCAAACATATAATGTGTCAATGTCCCCTGATGATGTTGCATGTATTGTCCAAATTCTTGAAAAGGTGGCACCAAAAACAAACTAGCTTGGGCTAGTCATATGGCTTGTCTTGGGCTAGCACATGGAGTCACATGGCTGGTCTTGGCTAGCACATGGGTCTTCAATTGGGTCCCTCTTGTATTTCTGGACTCAATAACTAATTATTACAAGACTCAAAATTAAACCAACCAAATAACTAAGCCCCACTTGATCAATTGATCAAAAGGCTTAACCTCATGCAATAAAAAAGAATAAATTTGGTAAACAGGGTTTGGCACAATAGGGTTTGACACAACCTATAAATGGGATTTTGATTCAATATGGTAAAAAGGGTTTAGTCCAAAAGACTTAATAACAAAACCCTAATTATAGTTCATAAAAAGGGCTAACCCTAACTAAGCCAGAATAATATAATTTAAAATAAAATATTTACATGGTAAAAGGTGTTTGGGTTTAAGACTTATTCACAGGTGATCCATAGGGATATGGGTTCAACCTGTCGATTTCTTCTAGCCTTGGTGCCTGCACCAATTCTTCCCGGGTGGGAGGAACTCGACCTTGTCGAGTATGGGTCAATGTCGCTATGATAGCGCTCTAGCAAGTCTGGGTTAACTCTTTGCAAGTCCTTTCTGGTGCAGTCTCGGGTTGTCCTTGCTAACGAACAAAATATCGCTGGTAATCTTTGCTTTGGGTAGCGATGATCTTGTCATCCAAGATTCGCTCGATCTTGTCTCTCCGGGCTGGTGGTATGGCAGGTGGACATACTTTGGTTGGTTCACTCTCAAGGACTAGATTAGGCCCAAATGACTCACTAGGAATCAACGTTGGCTCCCTATACTCAATAAGGTCTGAAATATTGAAAGTAGAGCTAATACCTAGTTCAGGTGGCAACTCAAGTACATAGATATTAGGTCCAATTTTCTTAATTACTTTGTATGGTCCACTACTACGGGCATGTAATTTTTTCATGGTTCCAGGTGGGAACCATTCAGGTCGTAGTCTAACCATGACAAAGTCTCTTTTTATTGTATTCTTTGAGTCTTTTTTCTTGAAAATATTCATTACTTTCATTAATTTTTTTTTTATTATTATTGACATGCATGTAACCCTAAACTACAACTGAGTTGACCCTTGGTTGGTAGGTGACATGCAGATGAAAATTTAACATGCACTCCTACTAAATGCCATAGAGTTTTCCAGAAGTAGGATGCAAATCTAACATGCTCAATGAATGTATGTAATATGCTAACCTCTATAAAATGTAATCTAATGGTCCTAGAAACATGGAAAGCTTTAAAAAAAGGTAGGAAGTAAAGTGGATTCAGGGGTGACTTGGTAGGGTAAGAAATAAGAAGGGTTTTCAGGGAATAGTTTTAGACTAATGGGGTTGACCTTAAGGGTTTGAGGTATAGCTACAGGGTCTGCCCTGTAGAAGAATGGGTCACTAATATCAGGGAAGAGATCTTCAATTGGAGTCAAAGGGGTGACTTCAGCCTGAAGGTACCGGACTAAAGAAATCATGTCCTTAATAGGCTCTATGACTTGAGTCTCTCCTAGTGTTTCCTCAGGTAAAGTCTCAGCAGTAGGGTTAGGTCTTCTTAGATCTTTTTTTCTAAGGGTCCTACCAGTATAGTTTCAGTCAAGGTATAATCAGGGTCAACTAATTCTAGGTTGGCTTCAGCCTGGGTGCCTACCGGGTCAGCTAATTCTAGATTGGCCTTAGTTTGGATATGGTCAGGATTATCTAACTCTGGATCTATCTCCTGTATTTCCTCATCTATATACTCATCTACTAAGCTCACATCAGCATCATAAACTTCCACTACAATGGCAGCTTGGTGAACCAATGGGGTAGTAGAGGTGGATCGATTAAGGGGAGGTGGACTGATTTCGAGGTTCTGACTAGGTGTACTGATCCTAGTGGGTTCGGGTCAATGGGTTAAGGGGCCAAGGGAAGTTGGTCTAGGTGAACCAGGGTTAGTATGAATCTTATAGATTCTCTCTAGATTTTCGAATCGCTTATCTATTCGATCACATTTATTGTTCACCAGGGCAAACTGATCATTCATGAACCTCATAAATGTTTTAAGGTTGTACTCCATGGTCATAATAGGTTGGGGTGAGACTACTGGTTGGGTCAGACTCCTAATCTATTGGTTTTGCAATGCAAACACAAAACTCGACTCGGACTAGGGTTTCCTAGATCTAGATCTTAAGTAGAATGGGTTAGCTCAAATTACATCCAATTTAGTAATTACCTTGTCCACTGGCCAGGTAAGAGGTGGGGTCATGGGAGGCTCCTCCTACTCTAGTAGGGTCCTAATTAAAATCCATGAAACTGCTTAGGGTGTTTGCCTCTGGACCTCTAGCCTTAGACACCAGATTCAAGTGATAATCGAGGATTGGGTGCACTAGCTTACTCACAATACTTGGAACCTGACTTGTTAGTGTCCCTAGCTCACTAGAGTAAATTAAGTCTAATTAATTTTAATTAGGTTAGGATGATGCAAAGATGGTGGTTGTAGGCCAAGGAAGGGTGATGAAATCCCTCCCTTATGTAGATATTGGGTGCCCTTAAGATTAGGTTTGAATGATGCACACACAAGATGAAATCCTAGATGCAATCAAACTAAAATAATTAAAAATAATATAAAAATAATAATTAATTATTTATTTGTATTTTAAGCAAATTAAGTTTCATATTAGATTAATTTTAGAGTTTTGATCTTAGGATTTCACATCCGCCGTAGCTCATTACTCTCATAGGTCATAAGTGTACTTTCGTATACCCGCTCAAGAGGCCAGATTTCCTTCCACCAGAAAATAGTAAATAAAAAATTAATTTTTATCTAATTTTTCTGTGATTAGTAGAAGATTAACAAAAAAATTATTATTAATTTTTTTGAATTTTTTTAGGGTGGTTTTCATGCAATTTAATTTCGGCCTAACTAGGTATGCAGAAATTTCAGTAAAGAGCGATTAAATCCTAGTTTAACCTTCACTCTAATACCAAAAATGATGCGGGATGATAATTAAAACTAAATTACTGATATAAAGATCTAATTAGAAGAGAAAAATAAAGATTAATTTTTTATATTTTTTTATATTTTTAAGAGAGACTCAAAGGAAACTGTAAAAGAAACTAGTTCAGTTAATTACCCGCAAGTAAACCTACAAAATAACTAGAAAAATAGGACTTGGTGGTTGAGAAACCATCGTAAACTAGGGTCTACCTATCAATTATTTAGAAATTAAATAGAAGGGAAGAGGTTTAAGTTTTACCAATGTTGAATCGTCCCTCTAAAGTAGATATGGCAGGACTCTCAAGATTCTTGTGGCGGGGTTTCAAAATCTCGATCCCGGGCTCCAATCTTCTGTTGCAAAACTGGTTCTGAGGCAAGAACTCCTAACTTCGATTCTTGATCACTTGCCTTTACTCAATAATGAAAACTCATATTAGAAAGCAGCAAAGGAAGGAAAAAGAATGGAAGGGAAGGGTTAGAAGTGGTGGCTAGGGTTTCTTGTTGGCTGGATAGGTAAGATAACTAGGGCCTCTCACCTCGCGATGTTTCAAAGAACAAAGAAAAAGGGCCTCACACCCTGCGATATTTCGTAAAACAAAAGAAAAGGGCCTCATACCCCATGATGCACATAGCAAAGGAAGAAATTTTGACAAAGTCTCTTTATTGATGAATAATAATAATTACAAAGGAGGGGTTAATGGGGTATTTATAGACCCTCAACCAGTGGTGTAAGGGATTCAAAGACAAGACTTTTTCTCCCTTGGACTACAACTCTTGGAATTTTGGTTTGGGCAGCCTGGACTTTTGCTTGTTGGGCTGATCTGGAGTCCTCTCAAAGTGGATGACAAGATGAAGCTTTTCATCTCAATTGTATGCCAAGATGAGGATTGGTGTGGTGGCTTGATGTAGGGTCAAGATGCTCCATCACTTGGCCATGATTATTGGACTCTAGAGTCTTGATGTTGTAGGCTTCTATAGGTAGGTGGACTCTTCACAGTCTGGATAGAAGAGGACTCAAGAATTTTGGTGAGACTCTTGAGTTCCTAGATCTTGAAATGCTTGAAGTAGAAACCCTTGGACTTCCAACACTTTGGTGAGCAAATATCCTAGAAATCCTTTGAAGTTGGTGACAAGGAAGAGGTTAATTGCTTTGGCCGACTTCTCTTGTTTTGGCATGGAATACAAAAATTGAATGGTGCTAAATGGGAAGAGTCCTTCTTAGTTACTTATCTTAAAAACAAGTGGCGTGAACTCTTCTCATATGGGCACTAATTGCTTCTTAAGTGGCTGACCAAAGGTAAAGACATGGCATGTGGGATGTCCTGGGTGATGTGGCGAGGGATGTTCGAACATGTCATGTGTCATGTCCCCTGATGATGTGGCAGGTGTTGTCCAAATTCTTGAAAAGGTGGTGCCAAAAATAAACTGACTTGGACTAGTCACATGGCTTGTCTTGGGCTAGCATATGGTGTCACATGACTTATCTTGGGCTAGCACATGGGTCTTCAATTAGGTCCCCTTGTATTATAGGACTCAATAACTAATTATTACAAGACTCAAAATTAAACCAACCAAATAACTAAGCCCTACTTGATCAATTGATCAAAAGGCATAACCTCATGCAACAAAAAAGAATAAATTTGGTAAACAGGGTTTGGCCCAATAGGGTTTGACACAACTGATAATGGGGTTTTGACTCAAAATGGTAAAAAGAGTTTAGCCCAAAAGGCTAAATAATAAAACCTTAATGATAGTTGGTAAAAAGGCTAATCCTAACTAAGCCAAAATAACATAATTTAAAATAAAATATTTAAATGGTAAAAGGGGTTTGGGTTCAGGGCTTATTCACAGGTGATCCACAGGGATGCGGGTTTAACCTGTCGATTTCTTCTGGCCCTGGTGCCTGCACCAAAAATGGACCTTCTTGATTAAGAAATCATCTAATTAAGACAAAACTCTATTCAATATTTTAGACCTTAGAGGAAAGGAAGGGGTTTTGTACCAACAACTAACTCAAGAATTCCTTGTAATGGGATCACTCTTCAACACTCGAAGATTGACAACTAGATAAAAAGGCTATCTCTTTCTCAAATTTAGAAACTTCTTGCTACTGGTTTAGAGGAAAAGAGGACACCTTCTTTGACTGAAAGCACTTGAGGGATCCTTGAAAATAAAGAACATGAGTGGGCATGGAAGGGTTAGGAATAAACAAAACAAGAACAATGAAGATAGGAAATGGAAGGAAAATGATTGATGGCGATTTCTTGGATGTTGGAAGAGCCGATTGGTGGAGACATCTTGGAGCTATAACAATGGTTGGGCCTCATGCCCTTCTCCCTCGCAGAGTGGCAAAGAAAAAGATTTCAATCAAGGAAAAAGAACTTCAAATTTCATTCATAATATAACATGCTTGATTACAAGAGGATTAGGGATATTTATAAACTTTCCTAGCCCTTTCAAATTCAAATTACAAGCTTAAAGAGTGGAGGGATAAGTGGGGTTTATGCATGAAGAGTGGAAAGATAAGTGAGGGAGTTATAACTTGAATTCAAGTTCAAAACTCTTGGGCACCCAAATGGAGGTGAGGTGGCATAGTGAGTGTAGGCTCATGTGTGGCGCACCCAAAGTCCAGGGAAGCCACACAGGTTTGGGGGCTTAAGTTTATAAGTTTCCAAGGTCCTTTGAGCCATGTTGGGTCAGGGGGCTTGACCCAGGATTGAGAGAACATGTGAGACATGGGTGTTCATGGGCTCTGGTTTGAGTGTTTTCTCATTGACTTATTGGGGGGAGATTTCGAGAGATTGTATTATAACCTTTTTTGGGTTATGGGATTGAGTCCTAGCTTAGTTAGTTGGTTGGTTAGTTAGTTGGTTGTAACCACTTAAGAAACCTAACTAACTAAGGAGTCCTGATCGCCCAAGAAGAAGTCTAACCATCTAAAGAAGATAACCACCGCCCCTTGTACAAAAGAAAAGGGAGGGGCAAAAGTTTGGGGGCTTGGTGAGAGATGGTTCTTGGGAGAGGGCATAATAGAGGGGCTCACGGTTTTGGAGAAGGGATGCGTGCGTGAGTTTTCTCAAGCGAGAAGAGGGGGCGTGCATGAGGCTTCTTCTCGATGTTGAGAGGAGGCGGTGTCTTGTTTGTATCGCAGCAAGGTTCTTCTCCAAGGAATAAAAACAATCTCTCTTTTCTCCCATCTCCCTTCCATCTCTTCTCCTACATCTCTTCTCCTACCTCTCTTTGCTAATTGGAATCCAAAGAAAAGATTTCAACAGGTTGGTAGTTTGCTGGAATTTCTAGTTCTTTCCTAGAAGTCGGTAGCCATCTTCATGTCGCGATCTCTCCCTCATTGCTTCTGTAGTATAGGTGCTAATCCAAATCTCAACAAGTGGTACTAGAGCCTTATTCGAGCATTGGGAGAGGAGGATCCAAGGCAGGAGGTGCTATACCTTGGTTCGTCCCAAAGAAGGAAGAGGATGCTAGCCTTGAAACTGGCTTTTGCTGCACCCATCTGCATGTTGTCTATGCATTGCAAATTTCTACCCCAGGATCCCTTCGAGGTATTTCCAAAAATCCAATCTTTGAGTTATTCTTCATGGCCTGATCAACCATGAATACTGGCAGCAAAGTGAAGTTTGAGAAATTTAATGGGAAAGGAAGCTTTTCTATGTGGAAGGTTCGGGTGGAGGATTTGTTGGTGTAGAATTTTCTAGACGTGGCTTTGGAGGAAAAGCCAGAGGGGATGATGATGGATTGGGATTGGCCGTCTTTGCAAAAGAGGGCATGTGCAACCATTAGAGGATGTTTGGCTGATGTAGCATTGTATAGCATCCTTGAGGAGAAGACAACGAAGGGTTTATGGTCCAAATTGAATGCCATGTATATATGGGGAAAAATATGTGCAATAAGCTGATGTTGAAGAAGCAATTATATAGCCTTCATATGCAGGAAGGTGGAGATGTTGTTCTTCATGTTCAGAGGTATGACCAAGTTTGTAATGATTTGCTGACCGTTGGAGTGAAGATGGAGGAGGAAGACAAGTCCATACTCTTGCTATGCTCATTGCCGAGTTCATATGATCCACTTGTCACTACTTTGCTGTATGGAAAGGAGACGCTGATGTATGAAGACATAGTATCAGTACTAAGGTCTAATGAGCAAAGGGGAAAGACGATAATAGAGGGAATACCTCAAGAGGGCCTCATGGTAGGAGAAAAGATCGGGAGAGGGAAGGATGGCAGCAAGCACAGGGGGCGATCCATGTCTCAAAAAGGCAAGAGAGAATTCAGATGCTACAAGTGCAATGAGCTAACACTTAAAGAGGAACTTTCCTCTTTGAAAGAAGTATCAAGGGGAGAAGAATGGAGAGGAATCTATGAGCACCATGACTGATTTGGGGTTCGAGGAGGATCTCATGGTGGTTTTAGATCTGCACCAGAAGGTAGCGGACACGTGGATTCTAGATTCAGCTTGTTCACATCACTACACACCGCATCGGTCTTGGTTTGTTGATTATGCCAAAATCGATGAGGGGAGTGTGACACTTGGAGATGACCATCCTTGCAAGGTGACTGGACTTGGTATGGTCAGGGTGAGGATGTTTGACAGGGTTGTGCATATTCTTACACATGTGAAGCATGTCCCAGAGTTGAAGAAAAACCTAGTGTTGCTGGGGTACTTGGAGAGAAGCAATTTTAGCTTCAGTTGCCATTCCGGGAGTGGTGTTTTGAACATCATGAAAGGTGCCATGATGGTGATGAGGGGGAAGAGGCTGGAGAAAAATCTATATTAGATTGAAGGGTCCGTGGAGTGTGGAGGATCTGACATAGCAGTGGCATCACATGATTAGCAAGATTTGTGCCAGTTGTGGCATTATTGCCTTGGCCACATGGGAGAACATGGTATGAAGGAGTTGATAAAGGATTGACAGATTCTAGACTTGGATACAGGTGTTGCAGAGGTGTGTGAGCCATGCCAGATGGGGAAGCAACACCGGGTGAAGTTCTCCACAAGTTTAGCACGTAGCAGAGGGCCTTTGGACCTAGTGCACACGGATGTTTGGGATCCAGCTCCGGTTTCGATGAGAAACGGAGTTAAATACTTCATGTCCCTTATTGATGACTATTTGAGGAATGCGGGTGTTCTTCTTGAGGGAGAAGTCAGAACTCTTCACCAAGTTTAAAGCCTAGATGGCAAAGGTAGAGAAAGAGAAGGGGCAGCATGTGAAGGTTGTGCGGTCTGACAATGGTGGGGAGTTCACAAGCAAGGAGTTCCTTAGATTTTGCAAAGATGGTGGGATCAGGAGACAATTTTCAGTAGCAAGGACTCCTCAGCAAAATGGCATGACTGAATAGATGAATCAAACTCTCATGGAAAGGCAAGGTGTATGAGGTTGCAAGTAGGGTTGCCCAAGGCATTTTGGGTGGACACTATTGACACAGCAACCTACTTGGTGAATCAGTCTCCTCATACAAAGCTTGATGGGATGTTCCAGAGGAGTTATGGTCTAGAAAAAAGATGGAGCTCGATCATCTCAGAGTGTTTGGGTGCATGGCATTTGTGCACATTGATCCCAATCAGCGAAGCAAGTTGGATGCCAAGGCTTGGAAAATGGTGTTCATAGGAATCCTAATGGAGTCAAAGGATACCGGCTATGGAATCCTTTGGAGTAGAAGGCTATGATCAACCGAGATGTGGTCTTTGATGAAGATTCTATCTATAGGAGGCAAAAGGATGTGGACGTTCAGCAAGAGGTGCAACAGGACATGGTTGGGCAGCAGGGTACAATTGTGCAACACTAACCTCTTATAGACTTTTACCTTTTGCAGGAGCACCAGAAGGACCTAAGATTCAGGTGGAGCACTCTTCAGAGGTGTCTTCACGTGTGGAGATCAGCAAGATGAATTCTCATGGCTGAGATGAGCAGGGGGAGGAGCCACATCCCAGTCTAGGCATCAGAGTCACACTACACAAGCCTAGGCGGATTGTGAGGCAGCCAGTGTGTTATGGTTTTGGCACAACCATGTCGTATGCTTTGGTGGCTGCCAATGGAGGCCCGAAGACCTATGAGGAGGTGGTGGTGAGCTAGGATCATGACAGGTGGGTCCAAGCTATGGCGAAGGAGATGCAGTCTCTACACAAAAATCAGACTTGGCGGTTGGTGGCACTGCCAAGTGGAAAGAGACCCATTGGATGCAAATGGGTATCTCAATGCAAGGAAGGAGTCTTAAAAAAAGAAGGTACAAGTTACAAGGCCAGGTTGGTGTCCAAAGGTTACTCCCAAAAGGAAGGCATCGACTACAACGAGATTTTCTCACCGGTGGTTTGACATACATCCATCAAGGTTTTGTTGAGCATTGTAGCATTGCAAGATATGGAGCTAGAACAGATGGATGTCAGGATGGCCTTCCTCCATGGGGGTTTGGAGGAGGAGATATACATGGAGTAGTCAAAGGGGTTCGGTGAGCGAGGGGCAGAAGGAAAGGTCTGTCTTTTGCATAGATTGCTGTATGGATTGAAGCAGTCTCCAAGACCACCTGCAATTTGATGCATACGTGAGGAGCATTGGCATGACCAGATATGAGTATGACCCTTATGTTTATGTTAGAATACTTGAAGATAGCCCTAGATTATATCTGCTTTTGTATGTGGATGATATGTTGATTGCATGCAAAAGTAGAGATGTTGTAGAGGACTTGAAGGCAGCATTATCACAGGAGTTTGAAATGAAGGATTTGGGTCCTGCTACAAGGATTCTAGGGATGGAGATCTTCAGGGACAGAGCAGGAGGATGCTTCATTTATCTCTGGAAAATTACATCAGGAAGGTCTTAGAGAGATACAGTATGGATGGAGCAAAATTGGTGGTATTGCCTCTTGCTGGTCATATTAAACTCCCGAAGACAATGTTGCCCAAGACTAAGGTGGAGGCCGAGGAGATGGCGAGGGTTCATATGCTTTAGGAGTTGGGAATCTTATGTATGCAATGGTGTGTTGTAGGCCAGATCTAGGGCATGCAGTTAGTCAAGTCAGCAGGTTCATGGCTAATCCAGGCAGGGAGCATTGGAGAGCACTGAAAGATATTTTTAGGTACTTGGTGGGCACAATTGGAGTTGGCATATGCTACAGGCGTGGTGGCATGGAGGGCAGCTCTAATATGTCCATGGAGGCTCAAGGCTGGTTGTTTGGGTTCGTGGATGTCAGCTCTAATATGTCCAATGTACTTTGATTATGGTGGTGACTTGGACATGAAGCATTCAATAATAGGTTATGTGTTTGTGTTGAATGGTGGTCCAACTTCATGGAGATCAAATCCACAAGCAATAACAGCATTGTCTACTATAGAGTCAAAGTACATTGGCATTTCTGAGGCTGCCAAGAAAGCCATGTGGTTGAAGGGACTTGCACCGGAGATGGGCATTGCATAAGGGGTAGTTAAGATTTATTCTGATGGCCAGAGCGCATTGTATTTGGTCCAGAATCTGGTCTATCATGCTAGGACCAAACATATTGATATCAGGTACCATAGGATTCAGGAGCTGGTGGAAGATGGTGAAGTGGAGATTGCCAAGGTGTCTACTGCAGAGAACGTGGCTGATGCACTTACCAAAGTTCTTCCAAGGATAGCTTCTTCAGATATGGAGCGCTGATGGGACTGATGGACCGGGTGGAGCATACTGGAGCTTTGGAGCACCAAGGTGAAGATTGTAGGCTCATGTGCGGCACACCCAAAGCCCAGGGAAGCCACACAGGTTTGGTGGCTTAGGTATATAAGTTCCAAAGGCCCTTTGAATCATGTTGGATCAGGGGTCTTGACCCAGGATTGAGAGAACAAGTGAGACATGGGTGTTCATGGGCTCAGGTTTGAGTGTTTTCTCATTGACTTAGTGGGGGGAGTTTTTGAGAGTTTGTATTATAACCCTTTTTGGGTTATGGGATTGAGTCCTAGCTTAGTTGGTTGGTTGGTTAGTTGGTTGGTTGTAACCACTTAAGAAGCCTAACTAACTAAGGAGTCATAATTGCCCAAGAAGAAGTCTAACCGTCTAAGGAAGATAACCACCACCCCTTGTATAAAAGAAAAGGGAAGGGTGACAGTTTGGGAGCTTTGTGAGGGGCAGTTCTTGTGAGAGGTTGTAAGAGAGGGGCTCATAGTTTTGGAGAAGGGATGCGTGCATGAGTTTTCTTGAGTGAGAAGAGGGGGCGTGCATGAGGCTTCTTCTCAATTTTGAGAGGAGGCAGTGTCTTGTTTGTATTACAGCAAGGTTCTTCTCCAAGGAATAAAAATAATCTCTCTTTTCTCCCATCTTTCTTCCATCTCTTCTTCTACATCTCTTTGTTAATTGGAACCCAAAGATAAGATTTCAGCCTGTTGGTAGTTTTTTAGAATTTCTGGTTCTTTGCTAGAAGTTGGCAGCCATCTTCATGTTGCGATCTCTCCCTCATTGCTTCTGTGATATAGGTGATGATCCAGATCTTATTAATGAGGTGGCATCATGATGTGGATGGGAGGTGAGGTGGCTTCCCATCTTGGCATGGTGAGGTGGTGCTCCAACTTGGCAAGGTGGTTGGGGTGGTTTGCTCCATCCCATCTTGATGCTTCATGGTCTTGATCTTACCTAATTGGAAACCAACTTGAACCCAACTTGTCTAATTACAAGACCCAACTATTTACAAGATCAAATTGATCCTAACAAGACTAAATTGAGCCTAACAAAACTAAATTGAAATTGAAATTGGAATGGACTCGACTCTAATTATAGGACTCGTGCTAAAACTAAAAATAAAGTTGAAGACAAAATTGGAGTTTGGTTTATTCACTTGTAATCCGTATGAAGCTTGAGTTGACCTGATTTGCTTGGAGCCTCTTTCGTATCCTAGTGCCCGCACCAACTCTCCTAGGGTGGGAAGAACTCGACCCTGTTGAGTATGGGTTAACTTGACTTTAGTAATGTTTTAGTAGATCTGGGTTGATTCTTTGTAGATCCTCTCGAGTAATCCACGAGTCTTTAGATTCCGGTCAACCTTGCCAATGAACTAAGTAGCATTGATAACCTTTATTCTGGATAGTAATAGTTTGGGCATCCAAAATATGCTCAAACATATCTTGCTGTTCTAGTAAAGTGGCTGGTGGACACTCAGGGGTAGGCTCACTCCCAAAAATAATCTCATGCCCGATAGACTCACTAGGTATCATTATTGACTCCTTGTACTCTACTAGGTCTGAAACATTAAAAGTCGAGCTGATACCTAAATTAGATAGTAACTCAAGCACATATGCATTAGGTCCAATTTTCTTTATTACTTTAAATAGACCTGCACCGCGGGCATGCAACTTTTTCATGGTTCCAGGTGGGAATCATTTTAAGTCTAAGCCTTGTCATGACATTGTCTTCCTCAGTGAACTATTTGACTTTCTTACATAAATTTGCCATATGCCTATAAGTTTCATTACTCAATTGAATTTTCTTACTGACTTCCTTATGTAAATCTCTAATATGCTGGGCATATGACTCTATAGACTCAAAAATTTGTGCATGCATGGGTAAAAGAATGAGGTTTATGGGCTTGTTGGGCTTGTAACCATGGACAACCTCAAATGGGCTTTTTTTAGTGGTCCTATTGACCGGCTGTTATAAGCAAATTCGGCACGAGGCAATAATAGGTCCCAATTTCCCATACTATCATAGCTACATGGGCATCTTAATAGGTTTCCCAGACTTCGATTGACAACTTCAGTCTAGCCATCAATTTGAGGATGGTAGGCAGTAGAGAATTTGAGTTTAGTTCCTAGCATATGCCAAAGGGTCATCCAGAAATAGCTAGTGAACCAACATCTCTATCTGACACAATAGTTTTGGGTAACCCATGTAGCTTAACCACTTCATCTAGAAAAAGCTTAGCCACTCTCAAAATATCGTATGTCTGTGAACAAGATATAAAGTATGCCATCTTAGAGAATCGATCAACCACAACATAGATAGAATCATGTTTCCTTATGGTCTTTAGTAAGCCTAATACAAAGTCCATACTAAGATCCTGCCATGGGCAATCAGGAACTGGTAGAGGGGTGTATAGGCCAGTGTTTTGCTTTTGTTATTTGGCAACAGCATATATTCGACATCGGACCACAACTTAGGCTACATTCCTTTTGAGGCCAGGCCAAAAGAATTGGTCTTCTATAGCTAAAATGGTCTTATTTCTACCAAAATGTCCAGCTAAACCTCCAGCATGAATTTTCCACACTAAGAATTCTCTAATGGATGTTCGAGGGATACACAACTTATTTTCCTTGAAAAGGAATCCATCATGAAGGGTATAGTCACTATACAAGCAAGATGGTCCTTGATGAAGTGATTGATAAATGTCACTAAAGTCGGGACACTTAGGATATTCCTCTTTCAGCTTGTCAAACCTTGCAACTTCAGTGCTAACCGAGGTCAAAAGCATGGATCATCGACTAAGTGCATCAACGACCCAGTTTTCAGTACCAGCACGATGTTTCAAGATAAAGGTATAAGCTTGGATATATTCTACCCACTTCCCATGCCCAGGGTTCAACTTCTTTTGAGAGTTAAGGAACCGGAGTGCTTCATGATCTGAATATAAGATGACTCCTGCGGTAATAGGAAATGTCTCCAATATCTTAAGGTTGAACTACCGCATATAATTCTTTATCATAAGTTGAATACCTAAGTTTTTCATCACTTAACTTTTCATCGAAAAATGCCACCGGGTGATTTTCTTGACTCAAGACTCCAATTCATATCCCAGAGGCATCATAAGCAACCTTAAATACCTTTGAAAAGTCAAGTAATCTCAAAATGGGTGCTTGGATCATTTTTTCTTTGATTTCTAGGAAGGTTGTATCGACGGCTTTGGTCCATTCAAAGGTTTCCTTCCTAATGCAGTCAGTAAAGGGTGCAACAATCAAACTGAATCCTCAAATAAATCTCCTA
Organism: Areca catechu; assembly: GCA_021397845.1. Lineage (NCBI taxonomy): Eukaryota > Viridiplantae > Streptophyta > Magnoliopsida > Arecales > Arecaceae > Areca > Areca catechu. Next base: position 122,961,940 of record CM038043.1, read on the forward strand.
TAGAAGGTAGCAAGGCCATAGAAGCTACGCACTTCATGTATATTAATGGGTATAGGCCACTCAACTATGGACTTGACTTTCTCTGGGTCGGCAGACACTCCTTCAAAGATGATAACAAATCCTAGAAAGATAACTCTATGGGTCAAGAACTCACATTTCTTCAGGTTAGCATAGAGACTATCTTGTCTAAGGGCTTGGCAAATTTGCTGAAGATGGTTCAGGCGGTCTTCCATAGTCCTACTATAGATAAGAATGTCATCGAAATAGACCACAACAAATTTTCCAATGAATGTTCTTAAGACTTGGATCATGATCCTCATGAAGGTACTTGGTGCATTGGAAAGACTAAAAGGCATCACTACTCACTCATACAGGCCATCCTTAGTCTTGAAAGTTGTTTTCCATTCATCCCTAGGTCTAATTCTCACTTGATGATAGCCACTCTTTAGGTCAATCTTGGAGAAAATAGTGGCTCTAGCCATCATGTCTAACATGTTATCCAAACAGGGAATAAGGAAACAATACTTGACTGTTATCTTATTAATGGCTTGACTATCTATACACATTCTCCATGTGCTATCTTTCTTGGGGGTAAAAAGGGTAGGTACTATACATGGGCTCAGGCTTTTCCTAATAAATCCCTTTTGGAGAAGATCTCCAACTTGTCGTTGTAACTAAGAATGTTCAAAGGGATTCATCCTATAATGTGAAAGGTTTGGTAATGTGGTTCCTGGGACCAAATCTATGTGAATGTCCCTTAAAGGTGGAAGGTGATTAGGGAGGTCCTCTAAAAATACATCTTGAAATTCCTTCAAAAATCTTATCACTTCTTGGGGTTGTTCCTTATAGGGTTGATCCTAGACTTCCTTGGTAGACAAAATCCAAATAGGTGAACCCTCATTAAGCTCTTGTTCTTAATTCCTTAGCACTGATCAAATTCATCCCTTGTTTCTTGTCCTTCAGATTACTAAACCCTCTCCTAACATTGTCCTTAGGTGGTGAAGAATTGATCACAATTCTCTTTCCATTATGGGTGAAGGAACAAGAATTATAATGAACATATAATGTAGCATCATGATCATACAACCATGGTCGGCCTAAGATGATACTACTAACCCCCATAGAAAGAACATCACACCAAACCTTCTCTTGGTGTGACTGGACCTGGATTGTAACTTGGTATCTAAACTTGATGGGAATTGAGGTCGAATCTATCCAAGATACCTTATATGGGTTGGGATGGGGAACAGTGGGTAAACCTAAGTTTTTGACAACACTGGTTGAAATGGCATGACATAAAAGTTTGTAGGATGTTGGTCCTATGCCAATCTTCTTGCTCCTTGGTCTAGGTCAAGATGCATCTAACAACTCCCAAAAATTCATATGAGTTAATGATTTCTTCATCTCCTTAATACTCATCAACTAAGTTTACTCCTACTTCATAAACCTCTTCCTCATAATCTTCTGTGGGTTCAAGGGCTTCCTCTTCTAATTCCCTTATGTGTAAAGCCCGGGTAGGGCACTAACTAGCAAGTGGCCAACTTTATGGCACCAAAAACAATGAACATTACTCTCTCTTTAAATTTCAGGGTTTTTACCTTTATCATCCTTGCGAGCTAGTGGGGTAGTGGGATTGGGTCAATTGGATGGAATTTGACTTGAACTTGGCCTATTTTTAAGGGTGCTAATCCTATTTGGTTCAGGTCGATGGATAATGGGTCCCCTTTAAAATCTCTCACAGTCCCTAGCAATTTCATAGGCTTGGTCTAGATCATGAACTTCTCTCAAAAATAATTTTCTTTGAATTTTCTCACGTAGGCCAGCTCGAAACCTAGATAAGGTTACAACTTTAGACTCAACCACACTACATCTCATAACAAACTCATCAAATTTGGCAATGTACTCAGACATGGTCTTATTTCCTTGACTCAATCTATACCATTGATCTAAAAGTTTTTATTCATACGACATGGGCAGATATTTCTCTCTGAGTTTAATCTTCATAGCTCTCCATGTCACTATGGGTATGTCTCCTCTTTGGCGACTTAAACACTCAACATTTTCCGAGTATAACCTATCCTGTCGGACTAACCTAAGTTTGGCAAACTTAATTTTCTCTCTTTTGACATCTCATACCATTCAAAATACAAGTCCATGTCTCCCTCCCAGTCTACATATACCTTAGGATCTAAGTTTCTATCAAAAGTGGGTGCATCTAGATGAATGTTCCAAAAAGTTCTTTCATCCTGGTCAACATAGTCATGGTGTGGCCTTCTTTGGTAAGGATCAAGAGCAGGGTTCATGGCATTGGACTCTAGGATGGAGGGGTGCCATTCTAGATGCTTGTGGCTCAGTAAGGGTCATGCAGGTCTCTTCAAGGGTCCCTATTCTTTCCTCCACTTTATCAAACCTATTGTTCAATTATTTGAACTACTCAGTCATGGTTCTCAACAGGGTTTCTAGATTTGGGCCCATGGTGACGGTTTCTAGATTTGGGTCCATGGTGACACTGGGTTGGGTGTGAGAGGGTTGGTATGGAGTCCTTGATCTAGTGGTCATGCAAAATAAAAGACTCATTCTAGGGTTCGCTAGACCTAGAATTTCAAATGTTGTATGAATTGATTAAGTATAGATCAAGACTATAATTACCCTTTCAACTGGCCAGGTAAGAGATGGGATTATGGGATGCTCCCCCTACTCTCGCTGGGTCCTAATTAAATAACCACAAGTCTGCTTAAGGCATTTGCCATTTGACTCTTAGCCTTAGACACCAATCTCCAGAAGTAAGTGAAAAATTGATTCACACTAGCCTCAACACACTACTTGAGCTTGACATGTCGGTGCCCCTTGTTCTAATTAGGTTTTTACTCAATTTTATTTAAGGCTTGGACTCGATGCAAGAAGAGGTGGGTTATTTTTGGGCCAAGGAAAGGTGATGAAGTCCTTCCCTTATCTTATGATAGGATTGCCCTTAAGTGATTTAGAATGAATACTATAAGGGTTTTGGTAACCAGGGCAGAAGCATGGATTTCAAAAATTTATTATGAAACCACTACCAAACCCTTAACCCAAGACCTCCTTACTAGGAATTAAAACATACAAACATGCATATATAATATAAACTAGAGTTTAGGCACCAACCTGAACCACTAGTATCCAATCCGATGAAGAAAACCCTGATTCAGCCTTCTTCTCCACCAGGCACCCAAATGTTCGCCCTCCAACGCTGATCCACACGAAACTCGGACCAAGGAAGAACTCCTTCTTCAAGTTGCTTGGAGAAGTGGAACTCTTTCGGTAGCCTTTGGTCTATTGACCACTATAGGACATCCTGTCCTACTGTAGACACTCTCCTAAACAACTCTTAGTTTTAGGACAACCCTTCTCTAGGACCCCTTAGGCTTATGTACTAAAACAAAGCCTTGTCCTAGTAGAAAAGACCTTGTCTTAAAGAAAGAAGGAGGGAGAGATAGACACTCAGAATAGTACTTCAGTGGAATTCTTCATTCTTTTTTTAGACTCATTTCACCACCCCCTATTTATAGATACAAGAGAGGCGTGTAATATGTCCTCCCATCAACTTATAGATATGATTTTTCAAGATTGAAGAGAAGTTATCTGGCTTGAAAAATCATATCTAATAAGCCCATTCATGCACCAAAGGCCTTATTCACATCCCTTCTTTTATCTGGATGAATTCTCACTTGCCACATGTCAATTACCGGTCCTTAGGAAGCCAAGAGGTGCCTCTTCAACCTCCAAACATCGGAGATTATGAAGAGTCCTGATAGCAGAAGGACTCTCCATCAGAACCGCGCCACATGAAGAGTTGCAACTCTTCATGCATCGTGCGCGCCATCCTTCTTCCACGCAAATTTCAAAAAATGTTGACCAGTCAAAACATAGGCAATATGGGTGTCATTGGAAAGAGCATAAAATTTTCTTTCTGATCATATAAATTATATTCAAATTAGAGATCTATAGCTCATTCTGTGCCCTTTTGAAGTTAAGGTATCATTTAGGTACCAAGAGTCCCATGCCATTGGGACTCTTCATGTATGGCGCCTAAAATGCCCTTAAATCCAAATTAAAATCAGATTTAGCTCTGATTAGGATAGCCCCATTTAAGACTCAACCTAATTTAGGTTTTCCATGATTAGGTTAGCCCAATTAGCAAGCAACCGGACCCAATCCAATTGGGTTAGGAATTTGGTTAGCCTACATATGCTAGTATATAATCCGGCTAACCAATTAGGATCCTATGACCCTAATTAAATCATGAATGACTTCCTTGTCCAAGTCTCTATTGTGTGTGACCCATTGGATTCCACATCTAGCCAGCAGTAGGTTTAGGTTTGAGCCGATTCGATCCGATCAAACTCGATTGACCTAATTTGGTCAAATTGGCTCACATAATTGTCCAATTCGAATCACACATCGAATTGACTCATGAAACCAAATCAATTGGTTCATGAAGACCTACAAGACAAGATTGATGTCTAGCAATGTGTCATGCCTACTCGGAAGATGAGAAATTTTGATGGATTTACCAAAATACCCTTCAGTGGTGAGTTACCGAGCAATTCAGTCCTTTGATCTACTTGCATCCTGAATATGACTATGGATATGAATACTTGTCAAATCCAATTTCATATTCATTCCTTGCTCAATCTGATAATGATGATTCATTAATGAACCATTAGAAACTATTTCTAATGTTCATACTTTGATCAAAGATTTTTCGAATCTTCATTTGATTGAAATCGTCTGGATGTGCTTCCCTCTTACTAGGGTTGATCGATTCCTTTTTGACCTACTCACAACCTCCATATGCAATCCACCATACCCAGTATCACCCCATGCATGACTCAGTGTCATGATTGAGTGTGAACTAAAGTATGGATTCATGCATACAAGATACCATGGCAGTCTCAGGTCAAGGACCACATGCACTACTCCCACTATGAGAACTATCTATTGACAAACATATAAGGTTCCATTAGATGTTCTCAAGCTAGATCCATTCAGTAAACTCATTCTCTAATGAGCACCCACATTCTAGTATTAGTGTCAAACACAAGTGACTATGAGATCAGTCACCCTATTCACCAAGCATACATAGGATGTGCTGGTCTTACCGGAAACATTGATCCCCTACTCAATATCCCATCGACCAGGAATATTCTAGATTAGGGTTTTAAGGCTTTAGGTCTCACTGGTATGATCTCATCATAACCCTATAACCATAGCCCTAATCTATGGGGTTCATCATATCTTAATAAAATTAATAAGACACAGCGTATGATGAAAATAAAATGCCTTTATTAATTGATAATGTCAATACATTGGTTTGGGATACAAAAAAAAATTTCATCGAAATACAACATTTCGATTGGCCTTTATGGCATAATCCTTTCAATCTCCCACTTGCACTAAAGCCAATCGCCTTTAAATTTTAACCCCATACAATCGAGGTGGCGATCAAACTCCCACTGTGGTAGAGCCTTAGTGAACGGGTATGCTATGTTGTTCTTCGTTTCTACTCTTTCAATGTAGACTTCTTGTCTTTCAATAATCTCTCGAACAAGATGGAAGCATCTTAGAATGTGCTTTTATTTGTGATGAGCTCTAGGTTCCTTAGCTTGAGCAATGGCTCCAGTATTATCACAGTAAAGTGGTAATGGACCTTCAATCTCTCGAACAACGCCCAACTCTGAGATGAACTTCTTCATCCAGACAGCTTCCTTGGCAGCTTCACTAACAGCAATGTATTCTGCCTCAGTTGTTGAGTCAGCTACAGTCTATTGTTTAGAACTCTTCCAGCTTACAGCTCTTCCATTTTTGGTAAAAACATATGCTGAAATAGATTTGCTATCATCTGGATCCGATTGAAAACTAGAATCTGAATAAGCTTCTAGTTTAAGATCAGATCCTCCGTATATCAGAAAAATATCCTTAGTCCTTCTCAAGTACTTAAGAATATTTTTCACAGCCTTCAAGTGATCCTCTCCTAGATCAGCCTGAAATCTACTGGCTATACCTAAGGCATATGCCACATCAGGCCTGGTACATAACATAGCATACATTATAGATCCTACAGCCGAAGCATAAGGTATAGAACTCATTCTATTTTTTTCTTCAGGTGTCTTAGGAGACATCTTCTTAGAAAGATTTATGCCATGACCAATGGGCAAGTAACCTCTTTTACTTCCCTCCATGCTAAATCTCTTTAGCACTTGGTCAATGTACCTAGACTGGGATAAGCTTAGCATCCTCCTAGATCTATCTCTATAGATCTTGATACCCAGTATATAGGATGCTTCTCCCAAGTCTTTCATGAAAAACTATTTAGATAACCATACCTTGACTGATTGTAACATCGGGATATCATTCCCAATGAGGAGTATGTCATCCACATACATAACCAAGAAAACCATGGCACTCCCACTAGTCTTCTTGTACACACAAGGTTCATCCTCATTTTTGATAAAGTCAAACTCTTTGACTGTCTTATCAAATCGGATGTTCCAACTCCTGGAGCTTGCTTTAATCCATAAATGGATTTTTTCAGCCTACATACCTGATTAGGTTTAGTCTCCAAGACAAAACCTTCTAGCTGTGACATATAGACCTCTTCCTCAAGGAAACCATTAAGAAATACGATTTTCACATCCATCTGCCAGATTTCATAATCATGATATGCTACTATATAAAGCATGATCTGAATAGATTTGAGCATGGCAACATGAGAAAATGTTTCATCATAATATATTCCCTGTTTTTGTCTGAAACCCTTAGCCACTAACCTGGCTTTATAAGTTTCGACTTGGCCATCTACCCCAATCTTTTTCTTATAGACCCGTTTGCATCCAATAGGGTTAACACCCTCTGGTGCATCAACCAAAGTCCACACTTGGTTGACATACATGGAGTCCATTTCGGATCTCATGGCTTCCAGCCATCTGTCTGAGTCCCTACTCATGATAGCATCCGTATAGGTTAGAGGCTCATCATTTTCAATGATCCGGGCTTCATTATTTTCAATAATGAACCCATACCTCTCAGGTGTATGACGCACCCTATCAGACCTACGGATAGGAGTGGTGTGTTCTGGTTCTATACTAACTATGTTATCATTTGGTTGAGATGTATCTATTTGTTGAACTTCTTCAAGTTCAATATTTCTCCTACTGCCCTTTTGTAGGATGAACTCTTTCTCCAGAAAAGTGGCATGCCTACTGACAAAAACTTTTTGTTCAGTAGGGTGGTAGAACAGATATCCTATACTATCTTTAGGATATCCTACAAATAGACACTTATCTGCTCTAGCATCCAGCTTATGTCCAAAATTTTTTGACATAAGCTGGACATCCCCATATCTTAAGATACTTAAGATTGGGTTTCTTACCCCTCCATATCTCATATGGAGTGCTAGAGATAGATTTAGATGGTACTTTATTTAAGATATTAGCCACGGTTTTCAAGGCATATTTCCAAAAGGAAACAGGTAACTCTGTGAAGCACATCATGGACCGTACCATATTTAATAAGGCACGATTCCTCCTTTCAGTAACACCATTTAATTGTGGTGTGTAAGGAGGGGTCCATTCAGAGATAATCCCCTTTTCTTTAAGGTGATCGAGAAACTCGGTGGATAAGTATTCACCTCCTCGATCTGATCAAAGGATTTTAATACTTTTCCTCATTTGTTTCTCTTCCATACTTTGATACTCTAAAAATTTATCAAAGGCTTCGGATTTATGTTTCATAAGATATGCAAATCCGTACCTTGAAAAATCATCAGTAAACGATGAAATAAGAGTATCCACCCTTGTTCTGAGTTGTCATAGGCCCACATACATCTGTATGTATGAGTCCTAATAACTCAGTTGTCCTTTCTCTATGTCCACTAAATGGAGTCTTGGCCATTTTACCAATGAGACATGATTCATAAGTTCCTAATGATTCATAATCATAAGGATTAAGAAAATTTTCCTTGTATAACTTGCTAATCCTAGTCTCACTAATATGTCCAAGCTGACAGTGCCAGAGTAAAGTATTGTTTACATCATCTCTCTTTCGTTTGTTACTTACATGAAGTATATTGTCATTAGTGGATAGAGTTAAAAGACCATTGCAAAATATTTCACAACATATAATTTCATTAGAAAAGCTGATTGAGCAACCATTGCTCATCACATTCATAGTATAACCTTGTCTAAGTAACAAGGGTACAGATATGATATTTCTAATGACCTTAGGCATATACTAACAATCTCTCAGCTCTAAAATCTTCCTCGAAGGTAACTTCAAGATATAAGTCCCTACGGCCTCTGCTTGGATGGACTCTCCTCCAGCACCGTAGAGCTCGAAGTCTCCTTCCTTCAATACTCTAAGCCTCTGTAGCCCCTGCAATGATTTGCATATATTATGACCATAGGCGGTATCCAATATCCAAGTATTTGAAATGGAAGAATCCAATGACAAAATAGTATGAACTTCTTTCATACCTTTTGGTGTATCCGATGCACCAGGCTTCACACCTACAAGGTAAGCCTTGCAGTTCCTCTTCCAATGACCCGGCTTGCCATGGTGAAAGCAGGTCATCTGTCCGGAGGCCTTCTTTCCTTTCTTCTTCTTGATGCCCCTTTTTTGGGTTCAATCTCCTCTTGGAACCCTTTCTGCCTGACTTCTCGTTGATCCCATCCACAAGAAGAAGTAGAGCCTTATTTTTCTTTAAATGGCTCTCTGCTATTTTAACATGTTTAACAGCTCAGGCAAGAAAGTGTTAAGTTTGTTCATATGATAATTAAGAACAAACTATGAAAATGACTCCGAGAGTGACTGCAAGATCAAATCCTGATTCAACTCCCCATCCATAACAAAATCCAATTGACCTAATCGAGTGATCAGGTCAATAACCATCAGTACATGGTCTTGTATGGATGCACCTTCTGTCATTCTTGCACGGAACAACTGCTTAGATATCTTATATCTAGTAGTTCGACTATGTTCTCCATATAGCTCTTTTAGATTGAGCAGTATGGAGTTAGTGTCCATGCTATCATGTTGCCTCTACAACTCATTGGTCATAGAGGCAAGCATGATACATTTTACAGTGAGTGAGTCATTTTGCCACATCTTGTATGTGGTCTTTTCCTCTTGCGAGGCATCTTCCCCTAAAGGTTCCAAGGTAGGGGTATCAAGAATGTAAGAAAGTTTTTCCTGACTGAGTACTATCTTTAGGTTTCTCAACCAGTCAACATAGTTCGGTCCAGTCAATTTATTGGCATCAAGTATACTACGGAGTGAGAGTGAAGAGGCCATTTAATCTACATTAACAAAGAACATAACATAAGCAAACAACCAATGTTGACAAAACTTAATTAAATTAGGACTTTAACTTAATTATGTCTCCCACTATTTTATCAAGCATCATAACCCTCTATATGATGATCGAGAAACCCTAATTGGTTTTCTTAGTGGGGTTGAGATCCTAATTCCTTATAAAAGACCTTGTATGTACACAACAAATCTTTTATAAGTTCAAAGGTAGGAAAGCTCTTTCCAATTGTATCTCATACAATTCTCAACAAAACCTGGCCTCTAAAATATTAATAGCCTTGTGTGTGCACAACAAACTATAATATTTTTAGTTAAGTATGACCCTTCATTGCTTTATAGTCTTGATTGTAATAATAATACCCTTGTGTGTTCACAACAAAGTATTATATTAAATCATGCCATAAGCATCAAATGCACCAGGCCAAAATTGTGTTAGTTACCATAATAGGCCTTGTGTGTACACAACAAACCTAATACGGATCATAACATAATAATGACCTAGCATGAAGGAAGGCCTAATGTAGTGAATATTACACTAAGCATATCAATCAAGAATTAAGTTAATCTTATCGGCCAGGTAAGTGGGAGAGTAGTGGGAGTCCCCCCGTTGCTTTCCTAGACACCAATAAAAATTGGCCAGGTCAGTCAACGGAACCAATTAAAAACCACGTCCTCTTTACCGATCATGAACCACTTTTCCTAGACATCGAATGATCAACTAATCATCTTGATTATTTTGCTTTTGGTATATGACACTACAACTTAATATAATTTTAATAGAGGGCAATTCAAACAGAAGTACATTCTAATATTACCATTCATCAACCATGCATCATATATCATTTTATAATGTGCCAAGTGTGTCATCATACTAGGACAACCATCTACCACATATGGATCCACCATTATGCCAAGGCAACCTTATTTCAGTATGATGACTAGAAAGCTAAACATATCTCTATATCGGTTAAGGTTTAAGTGAAAATCCTAACCAGTGACATACATATATGCATAAACATATCAATCATATGTAACTTTAAACTTGTGTAGAGTCCTACAAAATTGGACAACTTCAAATTTTGTAGAGTCCTACAAAAATGGGCAACCTCAAGCGTACTACAAAATTGGGCTACTTTAAATTTTGTAGAGTCCTACCAAAATGGGCAACCTCAAGAGTCCTACAAAATTGGGCAACTTTAAACTTTGTAGAGTCTTACCAAAATGGGCAACCTCAAGAGTCCTACAAAAATGAGTCAACTTCAATTTTGTAAAGTCCTACAAAATGGGCAACCTCAAATTTTATATGATTTAGCCCTAATAATAAGTGGCTCTGATACCACTATAAGGCTTTTGGTAACCAGGGCGGAAGCATAGATTTCAAAAATTTATTATGAAACCACTACCAAATCCTTAACCCAAGACCTCCTTACTAGGAATTAAAATATACAAACATACATATATAATATAAACTAGAGTTTAGGCACCAACCTGAACCGCTAGTATCCAATCCGATGAAAAAAACCCTGATTCAGCCTTCTTCTCCACCAGGCGCCCAAACGTTCGCCCTCCAATGGTGATCCACATGAAACTCGAACCAAGGAAGAACTCCTTCTTCAAGTTACTTGGAGAAGTGGAACTCTTTCGGCAGCCTTTGGTCTATTGACCACTGTAGGACACCTTGTCCTACTGTAGGGCACTAAAGACACTCTCCTAAACCACTCTTGGTTTTAGGACAACCCTCCTCTAGGAATCCTTAGGCTTATGTCCTAAAACAAAGCTTTGTCCTAGTAGAAAAGACCTTGTCTTAACAAGACAAGTCTTGTCTTAAAGAAAGAAGGAGGGAGAGAGAGACACTCAGAATAGTACTTCGGTGGAATTCTTCATTTTTTTTTTAAACTCATTTCACCGCCCCCTATTTATAGATACAAGAGGGGCGTGTGATATGTCCTCCCATCAACTTATCAGATGTGATTTTTCAAGACCGAAGAGAAGTTATCTGGCTTGAAAAATCATATCTAATAAGCTCATTCATGCACCGAAGGCCTTATTCACATCCCTTCTTTTATCTGGACGAATTCTAACTTGCCACATGTCAATTACCGGTCCCTAGAAAGCCAAAAGATGCCTCTTCAATCTCCAAACATCGAAGATTATGAAGAGTCATGATAGCAGAAGGACTCTCCATCAGAACCGCGCGCCACATGAAGAGTTGCGACTCTTCATGCACCGCACGCGCCATCCTTCTTCCACACAAATTTCAAAGAATGTTGACCAGTCAAAACATAACAATATGGGTGTCATTGGAAAGAGCATAAAATTTCCTTTCTGACCATATAAATTATATTCAAATCAGAGATCTATAGCTCATTCTGTGCCCTTTTGAAGTTAAGGTATAATTTAGGTACCAAGAGTCCCATGCCATTGGGACTCTTCATGTATGGCACTTAAAATGCCCTTAAATCCAAATTAAAATTAGATTTAGCTCTGATTAGGCTAGCCCCACTTAAGACTCAACCTAATTTAGATTTTCCATAATTAGGTTAGCCCAATTAGCAAGCAACCGGACCCAATCCAATTGGGTTAGGAATTTGGTTAGCCTACATATTAGCGTATGTAATCTGGCTAACCAATTAGGATCCTATGATCCTAATTAAATCATGAATGACTTCCTTGGCCAAGTCTCTATTATGTGTGACCCATTGGGTTCCACATCTAGCCAGCTGTAGGTTTAGGTTTGAGCTGATTCGATCCGATCGAACCTGATTGACCTAATTAGGTCAAATTGGCTCACCTAATTGTCCAATTCGAATCACACATCGAATTGATTCATGAAACCAAATCAATTGGTTCATGAAGACCTAGTTACCGGGCAATTCAGTCCTTCGATCTACTTGCACCCTGAATATGACTATGGATATGGATACTTGTCAAATCTAATTTCATATTCATTCCTTGCTCAATATGATAATGTTGATTCATTAATGAACTATTAGAAACTATTTCTAATGTTCATACTTTGATCAAAGATTTTCCCAATCTTCATTTGATTGAAATCATCTGGATGCGCTTCCCTCTTACTAGGGTTGATCGATTCCTTTTTGACCTACTCACAACCTCCATATGCAATCCACCATACCCAGTATCACCCCATGCATGACTCAATGTCATGATTGAGTGTGAACCAAAGTATGGATTCATGCATTCAAGATACCATGGCAGTCTCAGGTCAAAGGACCACATGCACTACTCTCACTATGAGAACTATCTATTGACAAACATATAAGGTTCCATTAGATGTTCTCAAGCTGGATCCATTCAGTGAACTCATTCTCTAATGAGCACCCACATCCCAGTATTAGTGTCAAACACAAGTGACTGTGAGATCAGTCACCCTCTTCACCATGCATACATAGGATGTGCTGGTCTTACCGGAAATATTGATCCCCTACTCAATATCCCATCGACCAGGAATATTCTAGATTAGGGTTTTAAGGCTTTAGGTCTCACTGGTATGATCTCATCATAATCCTAGAACCATAGCCCTAATTTATGGGGTTCATCATATCTTAATAAAATTAATAAGACACAGCGTATGATGAAAATAAAATGCCTTTATTAATTGATAATGCCAATACACTGGTTTGGAATACCAAAAAAATCCCATCGAAATACAACATTTCGATTGGCCTTTAGGGCATAATCCTTTCAAATGCAACATCACAACAATCTTAACTAATCAATAGAATTTAAAATTAGTTATTTGAAATTTAAATTTGATATTTAAACTCTCAAATTTCAAATTTTAGAATTCAATGTTCAAAATTTAAAATTTTAAATTCCAAATTCCAAAATTCTTGGTAGGAAAATTTTAATTTGAAATGTGCCAGAAATTATGGGGTGTTCAATGTGCTAACAAGAAAAATCATGCAATTCAAGCAATCACTTTAGCAAATTCATGCAATCATACATCAAGCAAGCAATTAGCTCATCAAACCTTTAATTTAAGGATCTCACATCCAACCGTAGCTCATTACTCGCATGGGTCGTGATAGTATATTTTTGTATACCCGCTTAGGAGGCATGAAACCTTAGATCAAAGAATGAAAACGATGCAATAATTTTCAAAATTTCAGATCTAAAATCTATGAAGGTGATTTTAGACATGGTTTGAATTAGAAAATATTGATGCTGGATGCTAAATTAAACTAAGATCTGAATAATTATTGAATCAATTTTTAGATCTATGTCCTAATATGCAAAAATTTTAATATATGTAAAAACTTGACACTTATGCATGCATGTCCTAATCTACCATGTTCTAATACCAAAATTGGTGCAGGATGGTGATGGGAAATTTTACATAAAGACATTGAATAATTAAAGTTAAGCAATAACCCTAAATATAATAGCAAGACTTAGCCATAAAAGAGTGATTAAGTGCACTAAAAAAGACTAATAAAGAGATAGTTGGTATCCCATAGTGCAAATCACATGCAAGTAAAAAAAATGGACCTTCTTGATTAAGAATTCATCTGATTAGGACAAAACTCTATTCAATATTCTAGACCTTAGAGAGAAGGAAGGGATTTTGTACCAACAATGAACTCAAGAATTCCTTGTAATGGGATCACTCTTCAACATTCAAAGATTGACGATTGGATGAAAAGGCTATCTCTTCCTTGAATGTAGAAACTTCTTGCTACTAGTTTAAAGGCAAAGAGGATACCATCCTTGACTGGAAACACTTGAGGGATCTTGTAAAATAAAGCAAAAATAGTAGAGATAGGAAAGGGAAGGAAAAGGCTTGATGGCAATTTCTTGGATGTTGGAAGAGCCGGTTGGTGGAGACTTCTTGAAGCTAGAACAATGGTTGGGCCTCACGCCCTTCTCCCTCACGGAGTGGCAAAGCAAAAAGATTGCAATGGAGGAAAAAGAACTTTAAATTTCATTCATAACATAACATGCTTGATTACAAGAGGATTAAGGGTATTTATAGACTTCCCTGGCCCTTTCAAATTCAAATTACAGGCTTAAAGAGTAGAGTGAAGAGTGGAGGGATAAGTGGATTTATGCATGAAGAGTGGAAAGATAAGTGGGGGAGTTACAACTTGAATTCAAGTTCAAAAATCTTGGGTGCCCAAATGGAGGTGAGGTGGCATCATGATATGGCATGGAAGGTGAGGTGGCTTCCCATCTTGGCATGGTGAGGTGGTCCTCCAACTTGGCAAGGTGGTTGGGGTGGTTTGCACTATCCCATCTTGATGTTTCATGATCTTGATCTTACCCAATTTGAACCCAACTTGTCTAATTACGAGACCCAACTATTTATAAGATCAAATTGATCCCAACAAGACTAAATTGAGCATAACAAAACTAAATTGAAATTCAAATTGGAATGGACTCAACTCTAATTATAGGACTCATGCTGAAATTGAAAATAAAGTAGAAAACAAAATTAGAGTCTAGTTTATTCACTTGTAATCCATATGGAGCTTGGGTTGACCTGATTTGCTTGGAGCCTCTTTCATATCCTGGTGCCCGCACCAAACTCTTTTTGATTAAAAAATTTTATCTGATATGCTAAATATCAGATAAGGGCTAATGAAGAGTTGTATTAGGTGCCTATTCTCTTTCTATTTAAAGGCTTCAGTGATTGAAGCCAAGGCATTCGAAAGTTGTCTTGATAATTCTCTTCCTTCACTTGTTAGGACAAGTCTATTATTTTAAGATAAGTCCACCATCTTAAGACAAGGGCTTAGGAAAAGAATTTGAAATGATAATAAGATTTTAAGAAAGGATTTAGAGAGGTCTTTGAGTGCCCTACAGAAGGGTTGGGGTTCTAGCAAAGGGAGCAAGGTCGTTGAAAGAAGAAAGGCTGCCTAGAGGAGTCCTAGTCAAATAAGCAAACTCGGTAGGAGTGCTTCCTTCGTCTGGTTCCTGTGTAGATCATCTTTGGAGGGCATACACTTGTGTGCCTTATGGAAATTAAGGAGTATAGCATATCAGGTATTCCTTTATATTCCTAAATTATTATTTAATCTCTTGTCATGGTCAAGAGATTCTTGGATCTAGGGTTTTAATCGATTAGGATTTCAATAATGAAAATTTTGAAACTCAATCTTCCACTGCATCATCCTAAATTGGGTATTGGATACCGGAAGCCCTATTCATATTTGTAATTCTTTGCAGGGGCTTCAAGTTAGTAGGAGATTCGAGGATGGTAAGAAATTCTTAAACGTGGAAAATGGAAGCCAAGTTTCAGTCCTGGCATTGGGAGTTATCAAGCTAGTTTTCAAGTCTTGTAATGTCATTTTGAATGACTATCATTACTGTCCATCTTTTTTATGAATGTCATTTCTGTAGGCCAGTTGGACAATGAAAATTATGAATTTTCAATAAAGAATGATGTTTTTTCTATAATTATGAATGGTGTGAAACTTATGGATGGACGTTTAAGTAATGGCATATACTTACTATTATGACATGTTATAGTAATGACTATTTCTTGCAAACACCCTAGGATAGATAATGTCAGCGATACTTATCTCTGGCACTGTAGGCTAAGTCATATATAATCAACAAGTTAGTTGGAGAAGGTCTCTTGAATATCAGTGATTGTGAATCACTACCAATTTATGAATCTTGTCTTCTTGGTAAAATGACCAAGTCATCTTTTAATAGAAAAGTTGAGTGAGTGATGGGGGATGACATGCATAAAAATCATCCTAAGAACCAATACGAATATCGATGCTTATAATAAACAAGATTCAGAAGAACATTCAAACAGGGTAGATTTTAAGTCATGCATTCCCTCATGCTAGGCTCAATAAAATGAGAAAGAACCAGGACTCAGAGATTGAGGAATCCCTGATCAAGGACATCACGCATTTCAAAGATTTCGATCTAAAGCAAGGAAGGAGAAATAAAACCCTACGACAGTAATAACTACTTCCTATGTGATGAGTTCACTTATCCTTGGAAGATGCGGCCTGGTTGATCAATAGTCAGCCATCCAATGCAGGGCATCATGGGACTTGGTTGATGGCCGTGCTCCCTTCAAAGGCTCGGTACTAGAAGAGGGACCCTACAAGGTTTAATTCACATATTAAATGAAAGAACCCAAACTAAAATATGTGGCCCAAAACCAAACACGGCCCAAAAAAAAAGAAATCGAAAGCTTTATGGAACAGGGGACGTAAGCTAGAAGCCGGACGGAAACTCCATGTCGGTGGTTCGGAAAAGAAGCTGGCATCGTGGCGATCTCCGGGGGAGTCGGACTTCGGTGGAAGGATGGTAGCAGGTGTTCGGAAATGACTTCGTGAGTTCGGGAGCTAGGAGGAGATGATCCCAAATCAGGCGATAGTTCCGTTGGGGGGGTGGTCCGAAGAAGAAGCCAGCATTGGGTCGAGCTCCAAGGGAGGATGGGGCATCATCCTTCAATGGGGAGTCGGGCTGCGGTGGGAGAATCGCAGGGTAGATGCTTGGAAGGGATGCTTTGGGCTCGGGAACAGGAGAGGCACACCTGGTTCAGGTGAGAACTCCGTGGAGAGGAGATCCGGGGCTGGTGATGGTGTCGCGGCGGACCAGGGGAGGGAGATCCGGTGATGGGAGGATCGGAGGAGAGAGATCTGGCATCGGGTGGCTTGAGCCATGGCCGATGCAATTGGATGGTCTGAGGACGAAAGTTAAGGCATCTCAAGCGACTGTGGAGGGAGTGGGCGATGCAAGCATTTCTTCTTGGTGGTGGGGTAGCAGTGGGCTTGGGGAAGACGGAGATGCTTGGAGCAGACGGGGGAGTTTTGGAGAAGTTGATAAAGGCACAGTGGGATGATGGAGATAGATGGGGCCTTGCACCCTTTGACGTCGCGGTTGCGATGAAGGCAATTGGGAGCCTCATGCTCCTCGACGTTGTGACTGCAACGAAGGCACAGACGGAGAAGAAGAACAATACTTTATCATATATTTTTCATTGTAATCCATGAATTCCTTCATACAAACGAGCCATATTTATAGGCTCATGAACGGTTCTAGAATGCTCTAAACACAGGATTAAAACTTAACTAATCCGGGGATTAGTTACAAAATAAAACTAATCCTAAGAGGTGAACGGGGGGGGGGGGAGTTTGTTACACGAGATCCATGGGATTTTTTACCTTTTTTTTAATTGCTAAAAAAATTGAAATAAAAGGGAAAAAAATTCTGGAAACTTCTAGAAATCTTCGGAACCTGGGATTCAGTTCGACTGTGTCTTGAGTCGGCTCGACGATCTCGGATTGGCTCAATGATGCAGGTCCTATTCTCTTTGTTCTGTGATCCAGATGGGTTCTTGAAGCTTGGTCTTGGTCTTGGTATCCCCACCATTTCTCATGGGGTGGGAAGAACTCAACCCCATTGAGTAAGGGTCTGTTCGGCTTTGATACTCTTCTAAGAGATCTGGATCAATGCATTGTAGGTCCTTCCTGGTAATCCACGAGTCCTCTGATTCGGGATGACCTTGCCATCTTACCAAGTAGCGCTGATAGCTATTCTGTCGGGTACTGACAGCTTGATCATCCAGGATTCGCTCGATATTCTCTCTTCGCTCAAGCCATTTTCATGGACACTCTAGGGTAGGTTCTCTCTCAAGTAAAGGGTCAAGCCCGAATGCCTCACTAGGAATTACTGTCGGTTCCCTATACTCAGTTAGATCAGAAATACTGAAAGTGGAGCTAATGCCTAAATCAGGTGTAACTTGAACACATAGGCATTGGGTCCAATTTTTTTAATAATTGTATAGGGTCCAACACTTCGGGAATGTAGTTTCTTGACAGTTCTAGGGAAAAACCATTCGGGTCTGAGTCTTATCATGACAAAATCCCCTACAGAAAATTCTTTGAATCGTTTTCTAGAATCAGCTTGTCTTTTATAAGCATCGTTACTCATTTTGATCTTTTGGATGATTTCTTTATGCAAATTTCTAATATGCTGTGCAAAAGATTCAGTTGATTCAGACACTCTCGCATGCAATGGCAGGGGAATCAGATCAAGTGGTTTATTGGGTTGGTACCCATGGACAATCTCGAAAGGGCTCTTACCAGTGGTTCTATTAACAGAACTGCTGAAGGTGAACTCGACTTTAGGTAACAGCAGATCCTAGTTCTTAACATTCTCGCCTACAAGGCACCTAAGTAGGTTTCCAAGGCTTTGGTTCACTACTTCGGTCTGGCCATCGGTTTAGGGGTGATAGGCAGTAGAAAATTTTAACTTAGTCCCTAACATATGCCAGAGGGTCTTCCAAAAGTAACTGGTGAACCTTACATCTCTATCAGACACAATTATTTTAGGTAGGCCATGTAACCGAACTATCTCATCCAAGAAAAGTTGGCTACCTTGGAAGCATCATAAGTATGACTACATGGTAGGAAATGGGCCATTTTGGAAAACCTATCAACTTCAACAAAAATGGAGTCATGTTTCCTCTGGGTTCTAGGCAATCCTAACACAAAATCCATATTTAAATCTTGCCAGGGGCAATCAGGAATGGGCACAGGGGTATACAAGCCAGTGTTCTGTTTTCGCTGTTTGGCAACAGCGCAGGTTCTACACCTAGATCTGGGCTACATCCCTTTTTAGACTCAGCCAAAAGAAATACTCTTCAATAGCTAAAATGATTTTATTCCTACCAAAATGTCCTACTAATCCTCCCGCATGGGTCTCCCAGACTAAGAACTCTCTCAAAGAAGTTCTTGGGATGCACAACTTACTTTCCTTGAACAGATAACCATCTAATAGGGTATAATGGCTATATTCTCTAGATGGTCCTAAACTCAAAGCTTGGTGAACCTTGTTGAAATCGGGACAGGTATCGTACTGCTCTTTGATTTGGTTAAACCCTACAACCTCAGTTTTAATGGTACTTAGAAGCAAGGATCATCTGCTAAGGGCATCGGCTACCTTGTTTTCAGTTCCAGCTTGGTGTTTCAGTACAAAGGTATAAGCCTAAATATACTCTACCCACTTAGCATGTCTAGGGTTTAACTTTTTCTGGGAATTCAGGTATCTCAATGCCTCATGGTTAGAGTACATCACAAACTCATGTGGCAATAGGTAGTGTCTCAAATACTTCAATGCTTGTACTAAGGCATAGAACTCCTTATCATAGGTCGAATACCTAAGCTTAGCCTTATTTAATTTAAAAAAGGCTACCGGGTGGTTCTCTTGGCTTAGGACTCCTATTCCTACACCTGAGGCATCACAAGCTACCTCGAACACTTTGGTAAAATTTGGCAATCTCAGAATGGGCGCTTGGGTTATCTTTTTCTTAAGTTCTAGGAAGGCTCTGTCGCCAACTTTGGTCCACTCAAAGGATCACCGACTGTGGTGATGGGTGAGACAATGGTGCTAAAGTCTCAAATAAATCACCTATAGAAAGTGGCTAGAGTGGAAACTACGGACATCAGAAACAGTAGTGGGTACTGGCCACTCAACTATCGACTTAATCTTTTCAGGATCAGCTAATACTCCTTCGGGGGGCATGACAAATCCTAGGAAGATGACTATATAGGTCAAGAACTCACATTTCCCTAGATTGGCATAGAGTCTATCTTTCCTAAGGGCCATACATACTTGTCTAAGGTGGTCTAAGTGGTCCTCTTTGGTTATGCTATAAATTAGGATGTCGTCAAAATAGACTACTACAAACTTTCCTATAAACATCCTAAGGACCTGAGTCATAATCCTCATGAAAGTACTGGATGCATTGGACAGGCCAAAAGGCATTACTATCCATTCGTACAAACCATCCTTAGTCTTAAAGGTAGTTTTCCACTTGTCCTCGGGTTTGATTCTAACCTGATGGTAGCCACTCTTAAGGTCAATTTTGGAAAAGATGGTGGCTCCTGCCATCATGTCTAACAGGTCATCTAGGCAAGGTATGGAGAATCTATATTTGATGGTAATCTTATTTATGGCATGGCTATCCACACACATCCTCCACGTGCCATCTTTCTTAGTGTCAAAAGGGTTGAGATGGTGCAAGGACTTAAGCTTTCGCTAGTGAAACCTTTCCTTAAACGGTTCACTAATTTGCTTTTGTAACTCTTGGTGCTTAGTTGAGTTCATCCGGTAATGGGACAAGTTAGGCAGGGTGGATCCTAGGACAAGGTCTATGGCATGCTGGATGTCCCTAAGTGGTGGAAGTTGGTCAAGCAGATCATCTGGAAAAACATCTTGGAATTCCTCCAAAACTTCCATAACTTCCTGGGGGTGTTCTCCTAAGGTTGGTTTCCTAATTTCCTTGGTGGTCAAAATCTAGATAGGTGATCCCTCAACAATTACTCTCTTAAGCTCTTTGGTACTAATCAAATGTAATCCAGGTTTCTTTTCCTTCAAAGAGCTAGCTCCCTTCTTAACTTCATCCTTAGGGGGAATAGGGTTGATTACTATCTTTTTCCCTAAATGGTTAAATGCACAGGAATTGGTTTTACCAAACAGGGTGGCGTCATGATCATAGAGCCAATGTCTTCCTAATATAATGCTGCCTACCCCCATAGGTAACACATCACATCAAACTTTCTCCTTATAAGATTGTAATTGATTCAAGACTTGGCATCTAAGTTTGACAGGTATTGAAGTGGAGTCAATCCAGGATATCTTATATGGGCTAGGATGGGGAACAGGGGTTAGCCCTAAGGTCTTGATAGAACTAATAGAAATAGCGTTTACATAGCTCCCACTATCTATGATGACTTTGCAAACATTTTCCCCTATCTTGATAAAGGTATGTAGGATGTTGGTCCTATGCCAGTCCTCTTGCTCCTTAGATTGGGTTAGGATGCATCTAACAACTCCCATAAGGTCAGTGCGGTCACAACTCTTCATCTCTCTCATATTCTTCTACTAGGTTGAAACCTTCTTCATATACTTCTTCACATTCAGGGATGTCATCTGGGTTTCCTTTTTCTTCTAAGTCACCTAAATGAAGGGATCTAGTGAGGCAATCACTAGCATAATGGCCGAGCTGGAGACATCTAAAATAGGTGCCAAACTTCTTGGATGCTTCTATGGATTTTCCTTTGTCAGCTAGAGGTCGGCTCAAGTTGGGTCGGGCTGGACTAGGTCGGCTTGGCTCGGGTCGACTCGAATCAGGTCAGATTTGGTCGGGTCGACTTAGATTTGGACGGGTAGGGTAGGGTTGACTCAGGTAGGTCTGGGTTGTTCTAGGGTACTAGCTCCTAGGAGTCCTTTGAAACTGCTCAAAGTCCCTAGCTACCTGGTAAGCCTGTTCTAAATCCCGTACCTCTCTCAGATACAACTCTTTCTTCACATCATCATACAGGCCAGATCTAAACCTTGATAAGATCACAGACTCAGAATCGTTTATTCCACATCTCATGGCTAGCTCATCAAATTTAGCTATGTACTCGGTGACACTCTTGTTTCCCTGAACCAGTCTATGCCATTGGTCTAAAAGTCGTTGATGGTATGATACAGGAAGGTATTTTTCCCTAAGCTTGGCTTTCAAATCTCCCCAGGTGGCTATGGGATCTTGTCCTCTCTGTCTAACTAACCTTTTCACATTATCCCATTACTTCCTGGCTTGGCGAATCAACCTAAGCTTAGCAAACTTAAACTTCCTACCTTCGGTCATCTCGTACCACTCAAAGTACTGGTCCATCTCTTTCTCCCAGTCTAGGTATACCTTAGTATCAAGGGTACCGTCAAAGGTGGGTGCTTCTAGTTTGATACTCTTGAAGGCTCTTTTTCTTCTTGGTCAATGAAATCCTGATTGGGCCTTCTAGGATTTGGGTCTCGAAATGGATCAGGCTGCTGAACTCTCTTAGGATTGGATGCCTCAAAGGGATCAAATTCTATCCTCTCCTAGGGTTGGTCAGTGGAGAAAATGGGGTCTCAAGTTCATGCTCAAATGGTGGTCTAGGGGCTCTCTCCATGGAATCATGTCTTGCCTCAAATTGGTTTAACCTATTGTCTATGTAAGTGGTCAATTGGATAGACAATTGGGCAGACAATTGGGCAAAGTGTTCTGACATGGTCTTTAACAGGGCTTCTTGCGGGTTGTACATGGATGACTTAAGCTGATATAAGGTTCCTGCTCTAGTGGACATGATCAAGCATGCAAAATCATCTACGATCTACTAGACCTAAATCTCAACTAATTGGCTAAGTTAAGGTGACAAACTAGTCTGTAGTAATCCTGTTCTTGGCCAGGTAGGTGTAGGGGAGTATAAGTCCCTGAACGCCAACCTTAGACACCAATCTGGGATTGGCCAGGTAGGCGGGCCAACTCACTAGCCCTGAATCACCAAGCCTCTAGACACCAAGAGTAGTGGCACACATAAAATGGGCTGACGCCATGAATAGACACTTAGTCTTGACTAGACCAGTTGGTATTCCTAAGCTCTCTAGAGCAAAAGTACATTTCTACTGGATTTTAATTAAAAGCTTGGGTCCAAAATGTAGGGTGGTTGTTTTGGGCTAAGGAAAGGTAATGAAGTCCTTCTCTTATATTATGATATTGCCGCCCCTAAGCAGCTTAATGCAAAATATGAAATGCACATTCCATGATCCTAATGCAAACTAAGAAAACAGAAATGAAACACAGATAGTTAACAAAATGCTGTAAAAAATAGTGAGTGAGCTAAACAAAATGCATGTCCTAACTGTGCTCGATACTAAAAGAAGGATGATGGGGAACGACATGCATAAAAATCACCCTAAGAACTAATACGAATACCGATGCTTATAATAAACATAGATTCAGAAGAACATTCAAACAGGGTAGATTTTAAATCATGGATTCCCTCATGCTAGGCTCAATAAAATGAGAAAGAACCAAGACTTAGAGATTGAGGAATCCTTGATCAAGGACATGCACGCATTTCAAAGATTCTGATCTAAAGCAAGGAAGGAGAAATAAAATCCTACGATAGTAACAACTACTTCCTGTGTGATGAGTTTACTTATCCTCGGAAGATGTGGCCTAGGTGATCAATAGTCAGCCATCCAACGCAGAAATCAGGGGACTTGGTTGATGGTTGGGCTCCCTTCAAAGGCTTAGTACCAGAAGAGGGACCCTACAAGTTTTAATTCATGGATTAAACGAAAGAGCCCAAACTAAAATATGCAGCCCAAAACCAAACACGGCCCAAAAAAAAAAGAAACTGAAAGCTTTGTGGAACAGGGGATGTAAGCTAGAAGCCGGGCGGAAACTACTCCATGGCTGGTGGTCTGGAGAAGAAGCTGGCATCGTGGCGATCTCCGAGGAGGCCGGGGCTTCGTTCAAGAAGGGGGGAGTCAGACTTCGGTGGAAGGATGGCAGTAGGCATTTGGAAATGAGGCACGCGAGCTCAGGAGCCAGGAGGAGATGATCCCAAACTGGGTGGTAGTTCCGTTGGGGGGGTGGTCCGGAGAAGAAGCCGGCATTGGGTCGAGCTCCGAGGGAGGATGAGGCATCGTCCTTCAACAAGGAGTCGAGCTGTAGTGGGAGAACTACAGGGTAGATGCCGGGAAAGAGCTAAGAGCTCGGGAATGTCCGGAAGGGATGTCGTGGGCTCGGGAACATGGAAGGCATGCCTGGTTCGGGCGAGAACACCATGGAGAGGTGATCTGGGGCTGGTGATGGTGTCGCGACGGACTGGGGGAGGGAGATCCGACGATGGGAGGACCGGAGGAGGGAGATCCGATGATGGGAGGACCGGAGGAGGGAGATCCAGCATCGGGTGGCTTGGGTCATGGCGGACGCGATTGGATGGGCTGATACGGCATCTCAAGCGACTATGAAGGGAGTGGGTGGTGCAAGCATTTCTTCTTGGTGGTGGGGTATTAGTGGGCTTGAGGAAGATGGAGATGCTTGGAGCAGACGGAGGAGTTTTGGAGAAGTCGATGGAGGCACAGTGGGACGATGAAGATAGATGGGGCCTCGCACCCTTCGATGTCGCGGTTGCGATGAAGACAGTTGAGAGCTTCACGCTCCTCGATGTTGCAACTGTAATGAATGCACAGACAAAGAAGAAGAATAGTACTTCATATATTTTTCATTATAATTCATCCATGAATTCCTTCGTACAAATGAGCCATATTTATAGGCTCATGAACGGTTCCAGAATGCTCTAAACATGGGATTAAAACTTAACTAATTTAAAAATTAGTTACAAAATCAAACTAATCCTAAGAGGTGGTGGGGGGGGGGAGTTTGTTACACGAGATTCCATGGGATTTTTTACCTTTTTTTTAATTGCTAAAAAAATTGAAATAAAAGGGAAAAAATTTTTGGAAACTTCTAGAAATCTTTGGAACCTGGGATTCGATTTGACCGTGTCTTGAGTCAGCTCGGTGGTCTCAGGTTGGCTCGATGGTGCTGTGATACAGAGGGTTCTTGAGGCTTGGTCTTGGTCTTGGTGTCCCCACCAGCGAGCTAATGATATTCTTAGTCTGGTACATACTGATATATGTAGATCAATGAATATCAGTGCCAGGAGTGGGTATAACTATTTCTTTACATTTATAGATGACCTATCCAGGTATGGTTATGTCTTCTTAATAAGACATAAATATGAGTCGTTTGAAATGTTCAAATGATATCGTAATAAAGTAAAAAAACAAATTGGGAAGTTAATTAAAACCCTTCGATCAGATCGAGGTGGTGAGTATCTTTCAACTGAGTTTCTGACTTATCTTGAGAAGAATGGGATTCTTTCTCAATGGACTCCTCCAGGGATACCTCAGTTAAATGGAGTGTCTGAAAGGAGGAATTGGACTCTATTAGATATGGTCTGATTCATGATGGGCTTATCCACTCTACCTATATCCTCTTGCGAATATGCGCTTGAGTCAGCATGTTATCTTCTGAATAGGGTTTCTAGTAAATCCGTTGACAAAACTCCATATGAGATATAGATTGGGTGTAAGCCAACACTTTCATATCTTCGGGTTTGGGGGTGTCGGGCTTATGTCAAACATTTGCAAATGGAAAACTTGGACCTAAGTCTGAAAGTGCCTCTTTGTTGGGTATTCAAAGGAGTCTAAAGGGTATTTCTTCTATCTGCTTGAGGAACATAGAGTGTTCGTCAGTCTTGGGGCTTCCTTTTTGGAAAGGGAGTACCTTATTGAAGGCACTCGAGTTATTGAGGTTAAACTTAGGAAAGTTCAATAGGAAGATGAAACAACACATTATAGGACCGCTATAGAAGCAGATTTGATAAGATCTAAGCCTATTATGCAACCATGAAAGAGATCCGGTAGAGTACCGCATCAGTCGGACATATACTATGGTTTTCTGGTCCGAGATGGTGATCTTGTTGAGCTCAATGAGAATAACAAGGATCCGATCACCTATATGGATGCAATGCAGAGGTCTGACTTTAAGAAATGGCTTAAGGCCATGAAATCCAAAATGGAGTCTATGGAAATCAATAATGTGTGCACATTGGTTGATTCACCTGAAGGGATAAAATCCATTGGGTGCAAATGGATCTTCAAAAGGAAGAGGGGTGTAGACAGGTATGTGGAAACCTATAAAGCCCATCTGGTTGGTTGCCAAGGGATATTGTCAATGTTATGGTATAGACTTGATGAGACATTTTCTCCTATGGCAATGCTCAAGTCTATTCGGATTATGCTTGCTCTGACAGTATATCTAGACTATGAAATATGGTAAATAGATGTCCGATCAACTTTTCTAAATAGTGAGCTGGAAGAGGAGGTGTATATGAGGCAACCTGAAGGATTCACATCCATAAATGAGTCTAAGATGTGCAAGCTGTAGAGGTCCATTTATGGACTGAAGCAGGCATCTCAGAGTTAGAACATTCATTTTGATTAATGTATCAAGACGTATGGCTTCATTAGGATTGGTAAAGAACCCTGTATATATAAATGGGCTAATGGTTCTATAATTGTGTTTCTTGTTCTGTATATGGATGATTATCTCTTAATCGAGAATGACATTCCTGCATTACAGGGAATAAAAGTCTGGTTGTCATCTTAGTTTTCTATGAAGGACTTGGATGAAGCTTCCTACATACTTGGTATGAAAAGCTATAGAGATAGATCTAGGAAGCTTTTGGCTTGTCTTAATCTACGTACAGACACTGTGCTGAAATGGTTTAGCATGAAAAATTCCAAGAAAGGCTATCTTTCAATAGGCCATGGAATTACACTTTCAAAGAAGGATTGTGCAACTACTCCTGAGGAGAGAGAGCGTATGAGTAGGATTCCATATGCTTCAGCTATGGATTCTATCATGTAGCCATGACATGTACTAGACCAAACATGGCATACTCACTAGGGGTAGTGAGTAGATACTAGTCTGACCCAGGTGAGACACATTGGAAGGTAGTAAAGACTATCCTTAAGTATTTACAAAATACTAAAGACCAATGGCTATTTATGAAGAACCTGACTTAAAACTTGTAGGGTATACTGATTCCAATTTTTAGTTAGATAGAGATGATAGCAAGAGTGTATATGGATTTGTGTTTACCTTGAGTGAAGGTACTATCTACAAAAAAAGTTTTAAGTAGCATACGGTGACAGACTTAGTATGCGAAGCAGAGTACATTGCAGCATTAGATACCGCAAAGGAGGCTATGTGGTTGTGAAAGTTCCTAGGCGAGCTAGGAGTGGCACCTTCTTTGGATGGTCCTATTTTGGTGTACTGTGACAGCACTGGAGCTATTACTCAAGCCAAAGAGCCAAAGTCTCATCAGCGTACCAAGCACATTCTGCATCGCTATCACCTTGCGCGAGAGATCATGGAATGAGGTGACATTGAACTTATGAACATCGATGGAAAGGAGAATCCGACCGACCACTTCACTAAAGTCATTGGAGTTCAAGAGTTCAATGATTGTAATTGAAAGATGGGAATACGAATCTATTCTGATTGTCTTTAGTCCAAGTAGGAGGTGTTGGAAAATGTGTCCCAAAGCCAATCATCTTGCTTGTACATAGTTGAACTATTGTTGTAATTATATATGAATTATATTGAATAAAATGTTTATTCTAGCTATTCATCACATTTTACATCTTCTTATAATGAACTCTTATGTGATGAAGTCCTTAAGACTACTTTGATGTGATATAAAGAGGATATATCATCTAGTTATTAAATTGGTTCGTGACCAAATGATACATTATTATAGAATGATGGTGTATCAAGTGTAGGTCATTATATGTCATAGTCGTTGGTTGTCCTCTTAACCAAGGAGTGTGGAAACACTGGTATAGCATGCAAGTATGTGTATGATACTTCCTGGAAGTGACCCATCTGTAGAACACTCTTTTTTCCAAAGAGTAGTTTGCATTAGAATATGGATATCAGTGTTCCTCTGACTTGAGTCACCATGGTAGCTTGCAAGAAACTCACTGTGCTTAGGTGCTGGACTACCTGGATTTTTAATCTAGTGATGAAAGGTTGCTAGGTACAGTCAAGTACTTGTGTAGCAGTGGTTGGATCAAGATGGAATTAATCCCTCCGAAAGAGTTTGGAGTGAATGACTCATTATCTCTCAATTGAGTAAAACATTGGCTAGGGTAGTTCTTGTAAGCAGTTACAAGGATTTTGAGTTTGAGACATATTGTGATGGACTATTCTAGGGTTGGGCAGTTAAACCATAAGTCATTCAGAGCATTGAGGGTTAAAAGAATGTATTAAATCATTATCATGTCCATTTGGTTCTTGATAGTTGCTTTACAACCTTTGACCTATCCAGATGCCAGGTGTTATTGCTAGATGGCGACTTTGACTGGTACTGGAAGTGTTCTAGTACTACCGGCTTAGTGTTCAAACCTAAGGGATCACATACCATAGGAGTTTCTGATCGACCTAATGGCTATTGAATGATTAGGAATCATTTTTGGACTCTTTGGACAATTTGATTGTCCATCTACATTTCGGAGTCGACTAGAGTCATAAGTCAACTCAGTTATAGGGATTTGATGATTTGTCAAGTATTGACACATCATGTTACAAATGTTGTGACAAAGATTTTAATTACTAAATGTTGATAATTATATGGAGGGTTAGTGGCAATGTGATTTCTTGATTAACTTAATTTGATTAAGCAATTTTATTTGGGTCAAACCGAATGTGATTCGGTTTGGGCTCGGGTTAGGTCCAATGTGATTGGGCTAAATCATTGCATCCCACTTTAGATTTAAATTTGAATTATGAATTCAAATTTTGATTTGGCATTTAAATTCAAAATTTAGTCTGAATTTAAAAGAATGTAACTCCCATGGCTTTGAATTTTTTTTAACCCCCATAATTATATAATCCCATAACTTATGTAACAACCTTTGTTTTGTAACTCTCCCCTTTTCTTCTCTCCCCACTTACCTTTATATTTGGGGGGCTGAATTAGGACATGAAGAAGAGAGAATTCTGAAAGTTCTTTGCTAGAAAATTTTAGAGAAAAAAGGGGAAAAGGTTAGAAAAGTTTAAACATTTGTGTGGGGAAGAAAAGTTTGGGTTTGTGTGTGTGCTGCCTAGTGTTCTAAGCTTGGGAAGAGTATCTTAGGAAGGTTTTCTTAGTGCACTTCCTAAATCCTCCATAGTGCTTCTTCATCTCCTGGAATGTCCTGACGAAGAAGAGAAGAGCCCATAAGCCATTTTGTTCTGGTGAAGCTAGCACATCAAAAGAAGAAGGTCAAGGAAGAACTCCGGTGTGGATTACTTGTAGAGGCCGGACACGTGTGCGGCTTCCAAAGAAATCATCTTCCTTGGTGATTTTTTTCTCAACCCAATGAGTGTCGCATCACATTAAAGGTAAAGTTGTTGGTGAGTTTTCCAAAGAAGTGTTCTTTAGTATGTGCATCGAACATAGAATTATTCTATATGATGCACGACTTTGTGTGCTTGTGTTTTCTTTCATTTACATGTTAATATTCATACATGATCCTATTTGTAGGCCTATATTAAAATGCTCTAATATTATTTATTGATTAATATGATTAATCTGGTCTTCCGTTGGGATGCAACTTTAAAAGAATTTTAAAGTTGCATGAGTACCGCCTACATAATGTTGCCTCACATCTATTGGGGTGTGGGACCTTTTCTTAAATCTAAAATTAAGAGATTAATTATCAAATTTTATCATAGAGTTGCGATAAGCAACTCTTGGTGCATATAATTAGTGAAATGGTGTTTTACTTTACACCTTTATGCCAAAAGACACTTTTTGATTAAAGGGTCTTATCTAATATGTTAAATATCAGATAAGGAGTTAATAAAAAGTTATATCAGGCACCTACTCTCTTCCTATTTAAAGGCTTTGGTGATTGAAGCCAAGGCATTCAAAAGTTGTCCTGATAATTCTCTTCATTCTCTTGTTAGGATAAGTTTATTATTTTAAGGCAAGTTTACCATTTAAAAAAAAAATCTTAGGAAGAGAATTTGAAAGGATAATAGGATAGTAAAAGAGGATTCAGAGATGTCTCTGAGTGCCCTACAAGAGGGTAGGGGTTCCAGAAAAGGGAGAAAGGTCACTGAAGGAAGAAAGGCTGCCTAGAGGAGTCCTAGTCAAATAAGCAAGCCGGTAGGAGTGCTTTCTAGTCTAGTTCCTGTGTGGATCACCTTTGGAGGGCATACACTTATGTGCCTTATGAAAATTAAGGAGTATAGCATATCAGATATTCCTCTATAACCCTAAATTATGATTTATTAGTTATCATGGTCATGTGGTTCTTGGGTCTAGGATTTGGGCCGATTAGGGTTTCAATAGTGAAAATCTTGAAACTCAGTCTTCCACTACGTCATCCCGAAACCCAACAACAACTGATGCAGGATGAAGGGATTGGAACATCAACATAAAGAAATGCAGAATTTTAAAGTTAGCAATGATCCAAACAAGATGGCTTAACTTATCCGCAAAGAATGAAAAGGCGCACTAAAGAAGACTACTAGAAGATGTAATCACTTTCTCGTGGAGTAGATCTAGTTAAAGCAAAAAGTAAATGGACCTAATGGTTGAGAAACTATACAAATTAGGACAATGCTCTCTTCAAAAGGTCAGATCATGGAGTGTAGGGTAGGACTTGTTACCAGACAATGAGCTCTTTACCCTCATTAGTAGTATCACTCTACACTCATGGAGTGAGCAGCTGGATAAGAAGGTCACCCTTGAATGAAGTGCTTCTCATCAATGGCTCAAAGGCAAGGAGGACCTCCTCTTTGGCTCTATGCACCCAGGGATCCTACAAACAGATTAATTAGAGATCATGGAAGAATAGGTAAAAGGAAAGGAAAGGAAAAATATCGAAGGAAGAAGAAGAGAAGATTGTAGATTCTTGAAGACCGAAAGACTTGGCTATGCCTCACACCCTTCTCCCTCATGGAGTGACAATGCCAAAGAGCAATTGAAAGAGAAAACAAATTTTCATTCATTCATCAAGATGCCTTACAAGAGCAGGAGGGGGGTTATTTAACATTTACCGAAAGCCCCTTTGAAATTTAAATGAGAGAGATTACATGCATTAATTAGGGAGGATAAAGTGGGTGCCACTTGATTTTGAATTTAAGTTTTTCATGAAAATATGGGGCGCCCAACTTGATTTGAATTTGATGCCTTGGGCAACAAGGGTGGGGACCTTCCATGTTTGGCTTGGAGAGTGAGGTGGCCTTCCCTATTGGCATGGAGAGTGAGGAGGGCCCTTCTTATGTGGAGGATGAGATGGCAAAAGGGGTGTGGTCCTTTCTGGGGTCCTTTCATGCTTCCGGTGAGGTGTCTTCCTCCTTTCAATGGTCATGCTTTTTGGTCTTGACTTAGGTCTATATTGGCTATCCTTTTGAGTTGAACTTGACTAACTTGACTCAAATAATCACATTGACCGACTTGGACACAAGCTTAGGAAAGAACAAATTGACTAATTACAGGACTAATTACAGAACTTTGGCTAAGAAAAAAACTCATGAAAGAAAGAACATAGCTTAATAAAGACTCGAAAACTTATTCATCTGCAATCCATAATGAGTTTGGGTTGGCCTGGATCGAGTGTAGCCTCTTTCGGATCCTGGTGCCCACACCAATTCTCCTGGAGTAGGAAGAACTTGACCGTATTGAGTATGGGTTAGCTTGACTTTTGTAATACTCTAATAAGTCTGGATCAATGTGTTGTAGATCCTCTCGAGTGATCCACAAGTCCTCAATTTTGGTCAACCTTGACAACGAACCAAATAATGCTAATAGCCTTTATTTTAGGTAGTAACAATCTGGTCACTAGAATATGCTCAATCCAATCTTGCCATTCTGGTAAAGTGATTAATGGACACTCAGGTGTGGGTTCACTCTCAAGAATAGGATCAGGTCCAAAAGGCTCGCTAAATATCATTGCTAGTTCCTTGTACTCAACTAGATCTAAAATATTGAAGGTCGAGCTGATGCCAAAATCAGGTGGCAACCCAAGCACATAGGCATTAGGCATGTAATTTTTTCATGGTTCCGGATGGGAACCATTTAAGTTTAAGCCTAATCATCACATAGTCTCCCTTAGTGAACACTTTAACTTGTTTATGGGAATTAGCCAAATGCATATAAGTTTCATTGCTCAAATTAATTTTCTTGCTGATTTTCTTATGTAGATCTCTAACATGCTGTGCATATGACTCTGTAGACTCAGAAGCTCATGCATGCATTGATAAAGGGATGAGATCTATGGGTCTTTTAGGCTTGCATCCATGGACAATTTCAAATGGGCTCTTTCTAGTGGATCTTTTGACTGAACTATTGTAGGCAAATTTAGCATGAGGTAACAAAAGGTTCCAATTTCCAAGACTCTCACCAACAAGACATCTCAATAGGTTTCCAAGACTCCTATTCATAACTTCAGTTTGGCCATCAATTTATGGGTGGTAAGCAGAAGAAAATTTAAGTTTGGTTCCAAACATGTACCAAAGGGTCTTCCAAAAATAGCTAATGAACCAAATATCCCTATCAAAAATAATGGTTTTGAGCAAACCATGTAACCTAACCACTTCATCTAGAAAAAGTTTGGTCACTTTCAAAGTGTCGAAAGTTTGGGAACATGGTAAAAAATGTGCCATCTTGGAAAATCAATCGATCATAACAAAGATAGAATCCTATTTTTGGATGGTCTTTGGTAACCCTAATACAAAATGTTGGGTTTCGATGATGCAGTGAAAGGATGGATTTCAAAATGTTTCATTTTGAAACTCTAAAGCAACTTGAAACCCTAAGCCCAAGATCCCTTATTCATTACAATTAACAAGTCATTCAAATAGGGTTTGGAAATATACTTGGAATGCTGATTCCTTCTTCTTTCCACTAGGCACACAAGTGCACGCCCTTCAGAGGTGATCCATATAGGAATTGATCCTAGGAAGCACTCCTTAGCAGGTTGCTTAAACCACTGGGACTCTTCACTTTGGCCTTTCTTCCTTTGGCAGCCTCCCCTTCCTTGCTCAGACCCTTGCCCTACAGTAGAGCACTCTGATCCCTCTCCAAAACCTCTCTTCACTCTCTTTTTCACTTCCTAAACCCTTTTCTTAAAATAGTGAACTTGTCTTAAGACAAGACCTAAGATCTAACAAGGAAAGGAAAAGACAAGGAGAGTGTGGCAGAGTGTGAGTTAAGAATGCAGGAAAGAAAAGACAAAATCAGATATCCATCGGCCTAAACACTGATAGGTATTTATAGGAGATGGAGAGGTGTCAGATAAGCCTTATCATTAGCCTTCTTTGATCTATCCAAACACAGATCATATAAAGACCCTTCACTAAGAAGGAGTCTTATCTTGAAGCACCATGTCCCTTCTTGCACCAAGAGACAAGACTTTTTGTCTCTTCGATTCCTAGCCAAATTCTTCACATGCCACATGTCATTTTCTAGTTATAAAGAAGCCAAGAGACGTGGCTTTTTAATTAGATGCATCGGTATTTCAAAATGCCTTAAAGCAGAAGGACTTTGCTTACTAGGATTAGCGCCAAAAATGAAGAGACGCTTCTCTTCATTTGCACCAGCTCCCTTCCACCGAATTTTCTCTTTTGTTGACCGGTCAAAGTCCACATAGAAACTAAGTACAATAAGTAGAAGGACTCTAGGTCCATCTACGTCCCATTTATTCCTTGCGCACAAAAGAAGTTGGTGCCAAGAGTCCCCTCCACTCAGGACTCTTCAAATAAATAGGATAAAGGCTTATTAAATCTAGATAAAACCAGATAAATGCTGCCCTACTTTGGACTCAACCCAATCTAGGATTTCCTCAAATTGGCTAGCCCATTAAGCAACCTTTTAGACCCAATTCAAATGGGCTAGGAGTTAAGTTAGGCTACACATGCTAGCATGCAATTTAGCTTACCAATTAGGATCCCATGACCCTAATAAAATGCCAATTGACTTCCTAGGCCAATTCCCTAATGTGTGTGACCCTTTGGGTTCTACATCTAGCCAGCAATAGGTCTAGGTCCAAGCTAATTTGATCCAATCGAATTTGATTTGACCTAATTAGGTCAAATAAAGCTGACCTAAGTTGCCTATTCGAACTAACTTTCGAATTGACTAATGAATCCAATCGAATTGATTCATGAAAATCTACAAGATATGATTGATATCTAACAACGTGTCATACCTACCCAGAAGATGAGAAATTTGATGGAAAGTACCAAAATATCCTTCAATGAAAAGTTTCCATGCAATTCAATCTTTTGATCTCCCTTTATCCTGAATAAGTGATGGGTATGGAAAATTGTCAAACCCTAGCACTTAGTCATTCCGAATCTCAATTTGATAATGAAGACTCTGCTGATGACTAATTAGAAATCACTTCTAATCTCATCCTGCTTTGATCAAAGACTCCCCGAGCTATCAATCAAAGAGATTACATGGGATAACATTTCCTCTTACTAGGAATGATCGATTCCTTGTTAGTCCACTCACATCCTTCATGCACCTTCCACCATATCTGAGAACACCCCATACATGACTCAATGTCATGAATGAGTATGAACTAAAACATGGCTTAGTGTGCATAAGGAATCATGGTACCTCAGGTCTGAAGATCACTTGCACAACTCCCATTATAAGAACTATCTCTTAACAAGTAGTAAGACTTTCATAAGATAGTCTCAGTACGGATTAGTTCCATGAACTCATACCCTAATAAGCACCCTTATCCTTGTATTAGTGTCTCTACACAAGTGGCTGTGAGACCAACCATCCTCTCCATCAAGCATATATAGGATAAGCTAGTCTTTCCAAAGCATCGATTCCCGAATCGAGATCCAACGACTAGGAACATTTTAGATTAGGATTTATAAGAACTTAGGTCTCACTGTTATGATCTTCATCATAACCCTAATTTCTTTGCCCTAATCTATGGGGTTCATCATAATCTTTAAATAATACATAGCAGTATGATGAAATAGATGCTTTTATTAATATATTAATATCATACAAGAGTTCAAAGATTACAAAAAATGTCCTTACAAAGATTCGTGATAAATGCATAAAAATTAAATATTAAAGCATTAAGTTAAATATTAAATTACTCATATTTGATTTAATTTTATATTTTTATGCAGAGTTTTAAATGATTGAGCCCCACCAACGTGAAGAGCACAATTTTTGGGATCCAACAATGTGAACGGTGCGCGAATCGGACTTGAATTGAGCTGGGAAATGAATTTTGAAGGGTTAATCCATGAATAGCACGATTTTTAAAGCACGGGATTCAAGTTATTGGTTCAACGTGAACCAGCTCAACGGTTCACGTAACAATCCAATGGTCCACATCCTCAATGGCAGCTGGTCCACGAAGCAGAGCCGTGGACCACAGGCCTTCTCAAGCCACGATTTCGCTAGGGGAAATCACCAGAACGCTCTCCTCGACGCCGGAATCCTCCTCACAGCTAGAAAATCCTAGCAAAACACCTCTCGACTGCTGCCTTCTTCCTCTTCTTGCCACCGTGAACAGCACTCCACCACGCCGCCGGGTTCTTCCAAGCCGAAATCCATGTATGTCTTCCTCCAAACAACGTGCTACTGCTGCTCTCTTGCCATCCAAGCTCTCCAACACCATGCTCAGCCATTCCAAGCATCCACCATCGCTCTATTCCACAGCCATTTCCACCGTGTCCACCTTCTCTTCACCGGTCTCCACCTGTGCTCAGTCATCCGCCTCCTATGTCGGGAGATTGAATGAAGAGATCCACCACGACTCTGTTGGGATGAGAGCACGGAACAAAGCGGTGATAGTATTTGCTACGGGATCGATGGTAGAGACCCGGATGCCACTGAAAGAAGAGTCCAACGGAAATTTCCTAGGATTCTCTCTCTATAAATACCCGGGACTATGGGGGGCTGAGGGAATCAATTCCGAGTTTATTATTTTTTTTCCCGTAATTGTAGGAAGCCACGGAGTTGATTCGGAGTTTTTGTTTTAGCAACAGAGAGCGTGGGAGAAAGAGAGGTGCTGGGATATCCCAGTTCAGCTACAAACCGGACTCCAGTTCGACTGGTTGAAGTCCTCTCTCTCAGGACTACGGACTTCGGACCAAGCACTCTCTCTCAGGGCTACGGACTTCGGACCAAGCAAGGGACAGGCCAACTGCAAGCAACCCAAGGCTTCACACCAGACCACAACATCCGGAGGCCTGTCCTTCGGGTAACGTCTTCGGCCTTGACCGAAGACCGAACTTCTCATTGACTTCCGAAGGCACGTACTTCGGTCCCCGCCGTAAACACGATCTCCGGCCCCAGGGAAATACTAAGTCTTCAGCCCATGCAAGGGAAAACCCAAAGCTTGGACCACAATCTGATCTAGAAAGGCAACTGTAACCAACGGTGACAATCGATACTCATCATGCCATGATCATGGCGCGCAACTCCTGCTGTCACGCCTCCGATATAGTCGGAACCGCTCAATGTTCATGATCGCCAATCATGGGAGAAATTGGCTCTCCATGATCACTGGAAATGGACGGGTTGCAAGCCGGAGGGCTACTTTTAAATAAGGGTAAGAAGGATGGTTCGAGAGGTACGCTAACATTCACGCTCACATACACTTACAGTCTTCAAGAGCCTTTTTCTCTCCTACTCTCGACACCTTCCCCATTCTGTGGCTGGAATCCGCCACTGACTTAAGCATCGGAGTGTCCTCCGCCGGAACAACTCCGGCAAGGGACCTGTTTTGCAAGTGAACCAGGGAGCGGTCCTGCGACATAGCGGCTCCGACCGGCCGATCCAGGAACTCCACGCCAACAGATTGGCGCCCTAGGAAGGGGGAGCGCTCGTTAACATTCTTTAAGCTCCCTCCCAGATAATGGGAAGTGAGAAGTTTTCGATGGCGAGAGAAAAAGCTCCAATCGCTTCTACAAGCCAGAGTCGTGCTCCGTCTCAGAGGGGTGCACCCCCGGAGGAGAACGATGTTCCACCTCCCACAGTTGTTGTGGGATTACAGTAGTTTGAAGCTCTTGTGAACCAGGTCACCAACCTTACGGCCATGGTTCAAGAATTCCAAGACAGAGCCTTCCGGTAGAGAATCCGCCGACCGCCTCTAGACACAGCTCTCGATCGCGAAGAAAGAGAGCCCTACGGGAGGATTCTACGCATCCCTCCCCCCGTTCTCGGCCCTCTCTTGAAGACCGAACTTCAAGATTGCCTAGATCTGCCAATTTCCCGTAGAAAGGGAAAAGGCCTAGGTAAACTTCCTTACCCTCCTCCGGAGACTCCACTTCCATGGACAAAGCGCCGAAGCAGACTCTCGATTATGATGGGAGATTCAGAGCCATCGAGTCAGAGATGACGAAGGTGCGAGAGCAGAGAATGCAGGATCTGAAGTATCCTGACGACATGATTGTGGGTGACCTGTGCTCACCCTACACCGACTGCATCATGGCCGAGGTCATCCCCCGGCACTTCAGGGTTCCCTAGATGGAACCCTACGATGGCACCTCTGACTCCCTCGATCATTTGGACAGCTTCAAGGCCCATATGATGATCCAAGGAGCTTCAAACACGATGTACTGCTTAGCGTTCCCGGTTACCTTGAAGAAGTCCGCTCGAATGTGGTACTCGAGCCTGCGCCCAGGTACCATCGATTCCTTTTTCAAGTTAGAAAAATTGTTTGTCTTGCATTTCAGGACTTGTCGCAAGACTCCTCGAAATACAGACACACTGTTCCTCCTTCACCAGAACGAAGGAGAAAGCCTGTGAGATTATATCTCTAGGTTTAATGCGGCCACGCTTGAGATCCCAGATCTCAACGAGCACGTGGCCATGTCAGCACTAAAGAAGGGGCTTCGTACCTCCAGGCTTACTTTCTCCCTGGATAAGAAGTTTCCTAAAAGCTACGCTGAGCTCCTGTCAAGGGTTCAGAAATATGCCGATGCTGAAGAGCAGGCAGCGAATCGATGACTGATTGAAGGGAAACCCCCTTCAAAAAAGAAGAATAACAGGGGACAAGGTCCCCAAACTCCCAATAACAATGGTGGCAAAGATACGGATCGCCGAAGAAGTCCTCCCCGACCCAGAGCATTGGGAGGAAGATTCGACTCTTACACCTCCCTCAACCTCCCTCGAGAGAAGATCCTCATAGAGATAGAGAAGGACAACTATCTCCAACGGCCCCATCCCATGAAGGCCTCCTCTTCCATAAGGAACAGGAATAAATACTATCGATTCCAACGGGACCACGGTCACAACACAGAAGAGTGCATCCAGCTGAAGGATGCAATTAAGGATCTCATCAAGAGGGGGTACTTGGGGCGGTACATTGATCGCCAAGGACCTCTATCAGAAGCAACTGTTTCTCAGCCACCTCCCGAAGAGGTCGAATTGCCAAATCAAAGGCCCACCAACAGAGGTGTAGGGATGATACACCGACCCACCAACTAGAGAAGGGATGAGGATGATGCCCCAAAGCGACTTAAAGACAACAACTCTATCCTCTTCTCCGATGACAACCTTGCGGGAGTTCGGCTCCCACATGATGATCCTCTTGTAATTTCGGTCGTAGTGGCCAATTATGATGTACAGCGGATCCTTGTTGATAATATAAGTTTGACTGATGTCTTGATGTACGATGCATTCTCTAAAATATGTTTGCCTAGACATCAACTGCAAAGATCTCCCATATCGCTCTCTGGTTTTGGGGTCAACCAAGTTTATGCCGAAGGAAAAATAGTGTTGCCCATAATCCTTGGCACCGAACCTCGATAAAAGACACTGCCGATCAACTTCACGGTGGTCCGGATCCCCTCAGCATACAATATTATTCTGGGGTGGCCTGCCTTGAACAGATTCCGAACCGTGATCTCCTCTCACTACCTCTTGGTGTGCTTCCCCACTAGGAACAGTGTTGGGAAAGTTAGAGGAAACCAAAGGATGGCAGGTAGTGTCTGATGATAGAAGACATGCATTTCAAGGATTCGACAACTCCGGATCAGCTGGATCCGATGGATGCAGCTATAAATCTTAGTGAGCCCATGGAGAGGACCATCCCGGTACCTTTGATAGAGGAAGATCCTTCCAGAGTTGTGCAGATCAGGAGCACACTAGATGAGGAAACCGGAACGGAGTTGATCCGTTTCCTTAGAGACAACGCCGATGTCTTGGCCTGGTCGGCTTCAGATATGCCCGGGATTCTTGTCGAAGTGATTACTCATCGGCTAGAAGTAACCCTTGGGTACAAGCCGGTGCGATAGAAGAAGAGGAGCTTCGCCTCCGAAAGATAGCAAGCTATGAACAAAGAGGTTGGCAAGCTCCTCAAAGCAGGATTATCAGAGAGGCCCACTACCCCGAGTGGTTGGCCAACGTGGTGATGGTCAAGAAATCTACTGGCAAGTGGAGGATCTGCATCGACTATACATACCTCAACAAGGCTTGCCCAAAAGATAGCTTTCCCCTTCCAAAGATTGATCAACTGGTCGACGCTACCACCGGCCACCAGTTACTGAGTTTCATGGATGCCTTCTCCAGCTACAATCAAATTAGAATGGATCCACAAGATGAGGAGAAGATGGCTTTCATCACTGATAAAGGTCTCTACTGCTACAAGATGATGCCGTTCGGCCTCAAGAATGCCGAGCAACATTTCAAAGACTCATCAACAAGGTGTTCGAAAAGCAACTGGGGAGAAACATGGAGGCCTATGTTAACGACATGATCATTAAGAGCCTCCTCCGGTGAGATCACATCCGTGACTTGGAGGAATCATTCAGCGCTCTCCGGCGCTACCATATGAAGCTAAACCTGGCAAAGTGTGCCTTTGGGGTATCTTCGGACAAATTCCTGGGCTTCCTCATTACCAAACGAGGGATTAAGACGAATCCTGAGAAGATTCAAGCCTTGAAAGATATGAGACATCCCTCCTGCAAAACGGAAGTCCAGCAGTTGACGGGGAGGATTGCCTCCCTCAGCAGATTTATCTCTCGGTCAGCCGAGAAATGTCTTTCGTTCTTCATGGTACTCTGGCAATCAAAGAGCTTTGAATGGTCCGATTACTGTCGTGCTGCCTTTGAGAAATTGAAGAAGTATCTAGAGACCCTGCCATTGCTCTCCAAGCCACAAGAAGGTGAGGTCCTCTACTTGTACCTCTCTGCTTCAGATGAAGCAGTAAGTTCAGTTCTTGTCCGAAAGAGGAAGACGGGTCTCACAAGCCCATCTACTATATTAGCAAGGTCCTACATGATGCCGAAATGTGATATGCAAGGATACGAAAGCTGATCTACTCTTTAGTGATTGTGACAAAGTGACTACGGCCATACTTTCAAGCCCACGCTATCGTGATGCTAACTGATCAACCTCTCAAGGCCGTTCTCCGATCTCCAGACACCTCTGGAAGGATAGCCAAGTGGGTTATGAAGCTGAGTGAATTTGACATCAGCTTCCAGCCCCGAGCAGCTATGAAGGCCCAAGTGCTCTTCGATTTTTTGGCTGAGTGCACTTGGAAGTCCGAAGACAAAGCCTCTTCGACAGAAGAAGAAGCCCCGAAGGAGCGAAGTCCATTTGGGTGCTTCATGTGGACGGAGCTTCCAATGCTACTGGGTGTGGGGCTGGACTCATGTTGGTTGAACCTGACTGCCATGCCATAGAGTATGCACTCCGCTTCTCCTTCCATGCCTCAAATAATCAGACTGAATACGAAGCCGTGCTCGCCGGACTATGGATCGCCAAAGATTTAGGAGTCCAGCAACTTCAAGCCTTCTCAGACTCCCAACTGGTTGTGAATCAAGTCAACGGAGAATATGCAGCTAAAGATCCAACCATGGTGCAATACCTGGAGAAGGTTCCTGAATGAAGGAGAGCTACCGGAAGATAAGGCAGAAGC
Organism: Areca catechu; assembly: GCA_021397845.1. Taxonomy (NCBI): domain Eukaryota; kingdom Viridiplantae; phylum Streptophyta; class Magnoliopsida; order Arecales; family Arecaceae; genus Areca; species Areca catechu. The sequence goes on from CM038043.1 coordinate 123,002,566, forward strand.
CAAGAAGATCCACTGGATGGCGTCTCAGTACGTCATCTTAGACGAGACCCTTTACAAGAGATCTTTCTCCCAGCCACTGCTAAAATGCTTAGGATCCACCGATGTAGATTATGCTTTGAGAGAGTCCATGAGGGCATATGCGGTGACCACTTGGGAGGTAGATCTCTGGCGTACAAGATCATTCGATAGGGGTATTACTGGCCTTCCATCCAGAAGGACTCAGCTGATTTCATGCGGAAGTGCGACCAATGCCAAAGGTATGCCAATGTACAGAGACAACCTGCGAGTCACCTGACTCAACTAGCAGCCCCATGGCCTTTTGCCTAGTGGGGGATGGACATTCTTGGCCCATTCCCACCAGCATCAGGGCAAAGGAAGTTTCTCCTAGTGGCCATCGACTATTTCACGAAGTGGGTAGAAGCCAAACCATTAGCCCAGATCACAGAAGGCAAGGTGAAAAATTTTGTAAAGAATTCCATCATATTCAGGTTCGGCATCCCACATGTCATCATCACGAACAACGGGAGACAGTTTGACAATCCGAAGTTCAAGGACTTCTGTGCTCGGTACCATATCCAGCATCAGCTGACATCCGTTGCTCATCCACAGTCCAACGAAGAAGCCGAATTCACCAACCGGACCATCCTCCATGGTCTGAAGACAAGGTTAAACACTGCCAAAGGACTTTGGGCCGACGAGCTGACCTCCATTCTCTAGGCATACCGAACTACCCCGAGAATAGCCACTGGTGAACTCTGTTAGACATTAGAATAATGAAAATTAACCCAACTTTATTTGATTAAAATTGATACTTTTTGTGATACTTTGCAGGAATTGACTCCATAAACGTGTAGATCTTGATTTTAGGAGTACAACGACGCAAACGAAATGTAATTCGGACTTCAAACGGGCCCGAAATGAATTTTAGAAGGTTTTAACACGGATTTCAAAGCTGCACGATTTTTGGAGCGTCCTTAAAATCCTTTTGGTTTGGCTCACGGTGGACCAACTCAATGGTCCACCTCATGAGCTGCCGGTCCACGGGCGGAGCCGTGGACCACCGTGCTCCGATCGCGCCGAAACTTGTCGGAGAGCTTCCCCCGGCGCCGCCGAAACCGCCGGTAACCTTCCCGCCGGCCGAAGAGCTCCCGTTTGGCCGGGAAAGTGGCCGGAACTTGCTGCCGTCACCCACGCGAGCCACGTCGCCGCCGCGCCGTCCGCCCTCCGCCCACGCCCATGCGAGCCACGCCGCCGCCGCACCATCCGCCCTCCGCCCACGCCCAAGCCTGCTGCCGCCACGCCGCCCAGCCGTCCGCCTCCGCCGTGCATGTCGCTCGCAGCGTCTGCAAGCCCACGCCGCATCTCCGAAGCCGTCCGCGCGCCGCGCCTCTTCGCGAGCCACGCCTCCGCCTTCCCTGGCGCCATCCACACCACCCGCCTCCGCCGGCTCCGCGTCCGCAGCGTCTCCGCTCCGCGCCATGCCACCGTCCGCTGCAGCACTTCGCTCCATTCGCTGCCCAACCATGCCTAGCTGGAGCCGAGCGCCGTCCGTCCCTACGCCACGTCCGCCCGCTGCCGTGTCCGTCTCCACCCCAGCCGCGCCTCTCTGCCCGCAGTGCCGTCTGCCCTTGTCACCGTCGTTCAGACCGGGATGTCCGAAAACAAGGAAGCATCGGAACGAGAAGAGATGTCGGACGACGCTGGATGGACGCGGGATTGTGCGATAGAATTTTTAAATTTAATTTTTGAGATGGGGATGATCGTAAAAAAATCAGATAAGGAGATCGGATTGAGATGAAGAAATCATCGCGCTTTCCACACGGACCCGACACGGTATTTTTCAGCTATAAATACCTCGGTGATTCTCTTCTACGAGGGGAGAGAAGAATTTTTGGGAGGTTCCACTTGCTGTCCGTAGTTCCACCTGTTGCTGTGACAGAGAGTTAGAGTCGGATAAAAAGGGAGAAAGGGACCCTTGTTCCCTTACTTTTATTTTCTCTGTACTCCAATTTTTATGCAATAAAATTTATTTGCTTTATATTAATCCATGTTTGCTTATTTTTATTTTAGTCATGCTGGAGTCATGTTGGATTAGCGTTTAAGGTAAGTCGTAGTGAATTAGTTTTGACTGACTTATACCTAAGGGACGGGCCGTGATCCACGGGTACGGGCCGTACTCTTGAGATAGGTCATATCTAAATTATTTTCACAAATTTATTATTTACATTTAATTCTTGCATTAGTTCTAGTTTATTTTAGTTTATTTTAAGTCAAAAGAAAATACTTTTTTTTCAAGATAACCCCAAAGTCTCTGTGGGATCGACCCTTACTCCCGCTATTCTACCCTTTAGAGTAGTGGAATTAAGGTTCTAAATCGGTGCATTACGACACGCATCAGATTTTTGGCACCGTTGCCGGGGACTTTCGGCGTTATTCTGAAAAAACAAAAATATATATATATATATAAAAAATTCAATTTTCAAAATTTTACATTCAAATTTTTAATTTTCGATCTCGAGTGCCCTGACATAAGGTTGCCCTGGCATAACTGGGAGGTTATGTTGAATGGTTGTCCTAGGGTACAAAAAGGTTGAACACACAAAAAAATTTTAGATTCACTTAGGTAAATTTATTTTTTTTTTTGCAAAACCAAAAAAATATTACACAGACATTTCATAATTTATTAGGATCAGATACTTAATCATCAAAATTAAAAAAAAAATTAAGTTTAATTTTGTTTGTTTATAACTTTTTGGACACCTTAGCTGTTGCATTTCATAATTTCATAATATATCTTAAGGGCACAACCCATTAATCAGATAAGGTGGGGAGATCAATACCCTTCCTTAGCCCACAAATCATCAATCCAGCATCTGCATTGACCCAAGCCTTTAATTTTAAAATTAATTAGACGTCAACCCTAAGGATTTCGAGCTCAATAGGACAAGGAAACCCTAGAGTTGGACCGGGTTCAGATCATTTAATTCCTTGGTGTCTAAGAAAAGTGGTTCAGGGACTAGAGCCCGAAGGGAAGTGAGTTGGTTCCGCTTACCTGGCCAATTTATAATTGGTGTCTAAGGCAAGCGATAAGGGAACCTTCACCCACCTTACACTTACCTGGCCAAGTCAGTTAATTGATCTTGGGCTTGGAGTGCTCAAAGGTAACCTTGGATCAGTTAAGAACTGTCTAGATCCAGGTTAACCCTAGGATAGTGATTTTGATTTGTTTCACTTGTTTGATTAAAAAAAAAAATTAATTAATTAACTTTCTTCTCTAGTTTAGGACTCTCTTAGGAACTTCTCTTTAGACCTCTTCTCATTCTTCCGCTTTCCAATTAAAAAAAAATTAAAAAAAATCTTTTATTGCTCTTTGCTTTACAAGGGAGGGTGTATGTTAGTATATTCTAGGCGCCGACTTCGTGAACCTAAACATATATCCCTAGATCCGAAAATCGAAGGCTCCAGTAGAGCAACCAGCCCAGGTACTATGGGTCCTAATCAAGGAATTGACCCTCCGCTGAAGGAGTACTTCACTCCTTCAAAATACACTTATTCACCTTGTATCTAAGTACCCCCTGTAGATGCCATTCAGTACGAAATCAAGTCCAGTGTGATTCAGATGTTACCCTCTTTTTACGGACTTGCGACTGAAGACCCATATAAACATCTAGATGAATTTCTAGAAATCTGTTCCACTGTTAAGATCCAAAATTTCTCCGACGATGCTTTAAGGCTTAGGTTATTCCCTTTTTCTCTGAAAGATAAAGCCAAATATTGGTTGAATTCCCTAGACACCGTGACAATTTCAACTTGGGATCAACTTTAGAGGGAGTTCCTTAAGAAATATTTTCCTATAGGAAAGATGAATCAAATTAGAAAAGCCATTACTAGTTTTTTCCAATTAGATGGAGAAATGTTTCATGAAATCTGGGAGAGATTGAAAGAGCTAATTAGAAAATGCCCTCACCATGCCATACCCAAATGGCAATTAGTCCAGTGCTTCTATGACGGTTTGTCAGAAAGGCACCGGCAAATGGTGGATGCCTCATGTGGAGGAACGTTCATGCTTAAAAACGAACATGAGGCATGGCAGTTGTTTGAAACGTTAAGTGAAAATTCTTTACATCATATGTCAGCTGCCCGTAGAGATCCTCCCACAGGACCTGTAGAACCTAAGAGAGGAGGTATGTATGAAGTTGGTCGTGCTGTAGACATCTACAGCAAGGTTGATGAGCTATCTCAGAAGCTCGACCAACTTTTGCAAGCTGGAAATAATTCCTCCTCATCTCATCCTACTCATGAAGTCTGTATTATCTGCTCGAGTTCCACCAACACTTTAGGTGATTGTCCATCAGCTTACCAATTTCCTGAGCTTCTTCAGGAGCAAGCTCATCAAGCTCAAACCCGAATGGCTCCTAGACCAGGAAACGATCCTTATTCGAACACATACAATCCCGGCTGGCACAATCACCCGAATTTTTCTTGGAAACCCCAACCCGGAATCAATTTTTCTGTTAGGCCAAACAATCAGGAGACCAAATTTCAAAGCATGCAATTTCCTCAATATCAAAATGCCCCACAACCTCCACAACCTCCGCCAAATAATCTTGATCCTTCCTTTCAAGAAAAGATCCTTCAAACTTTGAAGGAGGGGCTGAACATGAATACCCAAATCCTTCACTCCCATACCCAATCCATTGCCAAGCTAGAGACTCAGATAGGTCAGCTAGCTACAGCTTTCAATCGGAGAGAAGAGGGTAAGTTGCCTAGCCAGCCCATTATCAATCCCAAGGGTCAATACATGGCTGAGAGTTCCACTGGACCTGAAAATTTTCCTGAACACGCTAAATCTGTTTTCACCTTAAGAAGTGGAAAAACATTAGATCAACCTGACCCGACCCAAGAAGTAGAGCTGGCTAAGCCAGAGAAAAAGAATAAAGAGGAGAAGGAATCCATTGGTAAAGCACCCGTACCTAAGGCTCCATTCCCTAGTGCTTTGGAGTCCCCTTTACCATTGGATAAGAAAAATTTAAAAATGAATGAGATGCTTGAATTATTCAAGCAAGTCCAAATCAATTTACCTCTCCTCGATGCCATCAAGCAAGTACTGGCTTATGCCAAATTTCTTAAGGATTTGTGCACTCAAAAATGGAAATCTAAGGCACATATCCCTAAGAAAATCCTCTTAACTGAGCAAGCCAGCTCAGTTTTTCAGCAAATAGCTCCACCCAAACTCAAAGACCCAGGTACTCCAATTATCTCTTGTGTCATAGGGGACCTTATAATCAAGAAAGCCTTGTTAGATTTAGGTACGAGTGTAAACCTTCTCCCAGGATCAATGTATGATCTGTTTAAATTCGGAGAATTAAAACCCACGACGGTGACCTTATAGTTAGCTGATCGATCCGTCAAGGCACCCCGTGGAATGCTCGAGGATGTGTTGGTAAAAGTAGATGAGTTCTACTTCCCGGTTGATTTTCTTGTTTTGGACATGGAGTCTAGCGATAGCCCTAGTCAGATACCCATCATTCTTAGAAGACCTTTCCTAGCTACCGCTAATGCTTGCATAAATTGCAGAACAGGGGTTATGGACGTCTCTTTTGGGAATAAGAAAATGCGGTTAAATATTTTTAATGCATGCCAAGGACCACCCTCTTATGATCATAACGAAGTAAACATGATAGAAGAAGTAGTAAATAGGAATCTTCCTTTGTTGCTTAATTCGGATCCCTTGCAAGCATGTTTGACACATTTAGGAACTGACGATTTTGATGTTGATGAATATGCAAATGAAGTGAATGCTTTGTTAGAGCCACCCAAGTTTAGCACCATTCCTTCTTGGACTGTGAAATTTGAATCATTACCGACTCAATCAAGCCCTTTAGTGTCATCCTTAGAAGCACCACCCAATCTGGAATTGAAGCCTCTTCCTGACAAGTTAAAGTATTCTTTTCTTGGATCCAATGATACCCTTCCAGTAATCATTGCATCTACTTTGACCTCTGATCAGGAACAAAAATTGATGAATGTACTCAGGGAACATAAAGAGGCAATAGGATGGACAATAGCTGATCTTAAGGGAATTGACCCTTCTGTTTGCATGCACCACATTCACTGTGAAGCAGAAGCTAAACCACATAGGGACATGCAACGGAGGCTAAATCCAAACATGCGAGAAATTGTTAAAAAAGAAGTGGTTAAATGGTTGGATGCCGGTATTATTTATCCAATTTCGGATAGCCAATGGGTCAGCCCAACTCAGGTAGTACCTAAAAAGTCAGGTATTACTGTCATTCAAAATGAAAAGGGTGAGTCAATTTCTACCCGAGCAACCACTAGTTGGAGAGTGTGTATAGATTACCGGAAACTGAATGCTGTTACTAGGAAAGATCATTTCCCTCTGCCTTTTATTGATCAAATTCTAGAACGACTAGCAGGGCAGAGTTTCTTTTGTTTCCTGGATGGATATTCAGGATACAACCAGGTTCCAGTATTTCCTGCAGACCAAGAAAAGACCACCTTTACTTGCCCTTTTAGAACGTTTGCATTCAGGCGTATGCCTTTTGGTCTCTGTAATGCACCAGCCACCTTTCAACGATGTATGTTGGCCTTATTCTCCGATATGGTTGGTCATTTCCTTGAAGTGTTTATGGATGATTTTTCTGTTTTTGGATCTTCATTCGAGGACTGTCTCCATAATTTGGCTAAGGTATTGAAACGCTGTATAGAAACCAACTTAGTCTTAAGTTGGGAGAAGAGCCATTTTATGGTTCGTGAGGGAATTGTACTCGGACACATTGTTTCTGAGCAAGGGATTGAGGTTGACAAGGCTAAGGTTGAATTAATCTCGAAATTACCTCCCCCGACCTCGGTTAGACAAGTACGATCCTTCCTTGGCCATGCTGGTTTTTATAGACGATTCATCAAGGATTTCAGCAAAATCTCTCGACCATTGTGTGATTTACTTGCCAAAGACAAGTCCTTTGATTTTAGTAAAGAATGTTTGACCGCTTTTGACATTCTTCGAACTGCTTTGACCACTGCACCTATCATCAAGCCTCCAGATTGGACTCTGCCATTTGAAATCATGTGTGATGCTTCTGATTATGCTGTAGGAGCTGTTTTAGGGCAGAAGCTCAATAGGGAACCCCATGTAATTTACTATGCTAGTAAAACTCTTTCAGATGCACAAATGAACTATACCACTACTGAGAAAGAATTACTGCAGTTGTATTCGCCCTAGAAAAATTTTGATCATATTTATTAGGGTCTAAGGTCCTAGTTTACTCTGATCATGCTGCATTAAGACATCTCCTATCCAAAAAGGATACCAAGCCTAGACTGATTCGATGGATCCTTTTGTTACAAGAATTTGACTTAGAAATTTTGGATAAGAAAGGTTCCGAAAATATGGTAGCAGATCACATTTCTAGGATCTTAGTAAAATACAACAAGGAAATTATTGGAGATAGGTTTCCTGATGAGCAGCTATTCTCAATTTCTTCTACCAATAATCTCCCCTGGTTTGCCCATATTGTGAATTATCTGGTAACAGGGCAAGTTCCTCCATACTGGTCACAACAAGAAAAAGATAGGTTCTTTTCGCAAATCAAATATTACTTTTGGGAGGAACCTGAATTGTTTAAACACTATTCAGATCAAGTGATAAGGCGATGTGTCCCTGAGAGTGAATTCAAGAGTATACTTAATTTTTGTCATTCTCTTGCATGTGGAGGACACTTTAGTGGGAGAAAAACTGCAGCAAAGGTGCTGCAAAGTGGATTTTATTGGCCAACTCTCTTTAAAGATGCACATGAATTTGGCCGTAATTGTCTCAAGTGTCAACAAAGGGGGAATATTTCACGAAAAGATATGATGCCCCTAAACCCCATTTTAGTTGTTGAAATTTTTGATGTTTGGGGTATTGACTTTATGGGACCATTTCCTCTTTCCTTTGGATTTGAGTACATTTTGATAGCAGTCGATTATGTTTCGAAATGGATTGAAGCTGTGGCAACTCGAACTAATGATCACAAAGTTGTGATCAAGTTCATTCAACATAACATCTTTAGTCGGTTTGGGTGCCCAAGGGCCATTATTAGTGATGGAGGTGAGCATTTCACAAATAGACACTTTGACGCACTGATGAAAAAGTATGGAATTACCCATAAAGTAGCCACACCATACCATCCTCAGACTAGTGGTCAGGTAGAAGTTTCGAATAGAGAGATCAAGCACATTCTTGAGAAAACGGTAAAACCCGATAGGAAAGATTGGTCCGAACGTTTGGATGATGCTTTATGGGCTTACCGAACTGCTTTCAAGACCCCTCTTAGAATATCTCCGTACCGGTTAGTGTTTGGAAAGGCTTGTCACCTACCTGTTGAATTGGAACACCGTGCATTTTGGGCTATCAAGCAATTTAATTTTGATATGAAGAATGCAAGTTCCCATAGAAAACTTCAGTTAAGTGAGTTGGAAGAGTTACGAAATGAAGCGTATGAGAGTTCGAAAATTTACAAGGCTCGAACAAAGGCTTATCATGACAAATTCATTCATAGAAAATCATTTGAGCCTAATCAAAAAGTGTGGCTCTACAACTCTAGGTTACGTCTTTTTCCCGGAAATCTCCGCTCACGATGGGATGGACCTTTTATAGTAACTCAAGTATTTTCCCATGGAGCTGTTGAACTTAAGGATCCTAAGCAAGGAAATGCTTTTAAGGTGAATGGCCAGTGTTTGAAACCGTATATTGAAGGAATCAGTGATGGAGAAGTTGTTGAAACTCTTGATCTTGAACAACCAGTGTTACTGTGATGATGAACTTAGTCTGGCTGAAGACGTTAAACTTAGCGCTCCTGGGAGGCAGCCCAGCTCTTTCCTTAGTTCATATTTTAACTTCTAGTTCTTTATTTTTAGAATAAATGGAGTAATAAAAGAAGATTGCGGGAACATGGTGATAGAAGGACGTCCAATTCCATACCCTACCAGGTTGTATCCTTCCATGCCATTTAGTTATTAATATTCTCTTCCATTAGGGACAATAGAAATTAAGTTGGGGGGTGAGGTAATTAATTAAATCAAATCCTCGAGTAAAATTTTAATCAGTTTTGTGTACAAAAGTTTTAATCAGTTTTGTGTACAAAAATTCGTCTCGAATTGAAAAAAATCAAGCTCACTAAATGAGGAGTGATTAATGGTTTAGAAAATTTTAGAGATACTGAGGGATGATTTATCAAGAAAACCTTATAAGTGGTAGAGTGTAGTCCAGAAAATTTTAGAAGAGTAATTCCAGACCCTTCGGCCTATTGATCTTAATAATGAATCTTACTTATTTTGGTATAGGCATTATAAAAAGTCCCCAGTTAAAAATTTCTAAGGTTAATAAAGATTTTTTGCATCTCTCACTGAGTAACCGGACCCCTTCGCCTAAGTAAGCGTTGTTGTTCGCGTCAAAAAGTGAGGGTGTAACGAAATTTTTCGTAGAATTAGTCTTGACTTAGCCTTTTTAACTCGAGTCAGTAAGCCCGAGGGGTGTTTTACACCTAATGCCCTAAAGCCAACTGGTTTGGGAGTCATTGGCTTAAAGCTCGCTACAAGGGTTAATTAGAAAGCAAGGTGTCAGGACATTGCACTACTTTACATTAAAAAAAAAAAAAAAAAAAAAAAAAAAAAAAAAAAAGAGTGGGGACTAAATAAATATTGCATCAAAACCAAACTAAGTTGGAAGATTTAGATAGTGAGATAGAAAGTTGGGAACGAAAACTCTTAAAACTTCTATGGACTTTATTCTACTACTAAATGGGTGGAATTGGTAATCCAATGAAGTACCTTTTTAATAGTCTAACCATGTATCCTTTGATTTTAGGGTTAGTACGATAATTTTCATTTCATGGACCATCTTAGTACACAAGACTCATCCATTTCCTTTGCTCGAGGACGAGCAAAGTTTAAGTTGGGGGGTGTGTTAGACATTAGAATAATGAAAATTAACCCAACTTTATTTGATTAAAATTGATACTTTTTGTGATACTTTGCAGGAATTGACTCCATAAACGTGTAGATCTTGATTTTAGGAGTACAACGACGCAAACAGAATGTAATTCGGACTTCAAACGGGCCCGAAATGGATTTTAGAAGGTTTTAGCACGGATTTCAGAGCTGCATGATTTTTGGAGCGTCCTTAAAATCCTTTTGGTTTGGCTCACGGTGGACCGGCTCAATGGTCCACCGCATGAGCTGCCGGTCCACGGCAGCCATTGCTGTCGGTCCACGGCAGCCATTGCTGCCGGTCCACGGGCGGAGCCGTGGACCACCGTGCTCCGATCGCGCCGAAACTTGTCGGAGAGCTTCCCCCGGTGCCGCCAAAATCGTCGGTAACCTTCCCGCCAGCCGAAGAGCTCCCGTTTGGCCGGGAAAGTGACCGGAACTTGCTGCCGTCGCCCATGCGAGCCATGCCGCCGCCGCGCCGTCCGCCCTCCGCCCACGCCCATGCGAGCCACGCCGCCGCCGCACCGTCCGCCCTCTGCCCACGCCCAAGCCTGCTGCCGCCACGCCGCCCAGCCGTCCGCCTCTGCCGTGCATGCCGCCCGCAGCGTCTGCAAGCCCACGCCGCATCTCCGAAGCCGTCCGCGCGCCGCGCCTCTTCGCGAGCTATGCCGTCCGCCTTCCCTAGCGCCGTCCACGCCACCCGCCTCCACCGGCTCCGCCGTCCGCAGCGTCTCCGCTCCGCGCCACGCCACCGTCCGCTGCAGCACTTCGCTCCATTCGCTGCCCAGCCATGCCCAGCTGGAGCCAAGCACCGTCCGTCCCTGCGCCACGTCCGCCCGCTGCCGTGTCCGTCTCCACCCCAGCCGCGCCTCTCTGCCCGCAGTGCCGTCTGCCCTTGTCACCGTCGTTCAGACCGGGATGTCCGAAAATAAGGAAGCATCGGAACGAGAAGAGATGTCGGACGACGCTGGATGGACGCGGGATTGTGCGATAGAATTTTTAAATTTAATTTTTGAGATGGGGATGATCGTAAAAAAATCAGATAAGGAGATCGGATTGAGATGAAAAAATCACCGCGCTTTCCACACGGCTTTTCACACGGACCCGACACGGTATTTTTCAGCTATAAATACCTCGGTGATTCTCTTCTGCGAGGGGAGAGAAGAATTTTTGGGAGGTTCCACTTGCTGTCCGTAGTTCCACCTGTTGCTGTGACAGAGAGTCAGAGTCGGATAAAAAGGGAGAAAGGGACCCTTGTTCCCTTACTTTTATTTTCTCTGTACTCCAATTTTTATGCAATAAAATTTATTTGCTTTATATTAATCCATGTTTGCTTATTTTTATTTTAGTCATGCTGGAGTCATGTTGGATTAGCGTTTAAGGTAAGTCGTAGTGAATTAGTTTTGACTGACCTATACCTAAGGGACGGGCCATGATCCACGGGTATGGGCCGTACTCTTGAGATAGGTCATATCTAAATTATTTTCACAAATTTATTATTTACATTTAATTCTTGCATTAGTTCTAGTTTATTTTAGTTTATTTTAAGTCAAAAGAAAATACTTTTTTTTCAAGATAACCCCAAAGTCTCTGTGGGATCGACCCTTACTCCCGCTATTCTACCCTTTAGAGTAGTGGAATTAAGGTTCTAAATCGGTGCATTACGACACGCATCAAACTCCGTTCAACCTGGCCTACGGTACCGAAGCCGTACTTCCTATTGAAGTCTCCCTACAGTCCCTGAGAATTGACAACTATGAAGAGCCTGAGAATTTCGATCGCAGAAGGATTGATCTAGACTTACTATCAAGCACCAGGCTATAGGCCCAGATAAGGTTGGCGGCATACCAGCAAAAGGTTGCCAAAATTACAACTCAAGGGTGAAGGAGCAAACTTTCTGCACGGGGGACATGGTATTGCGAAGAGTAGAGGTATCCAGGCCAATGGAACAGGGTAAACTCTCCCCCAACTGGGAAGGTCCATATCAAGTCGAAGAAGTCATTCGACCAGGGACATACCGACTCAGAACCCTGGAAGGAAAGACTCTATCCCGGCCATGGAATGTACAAAACCTTCACAAATACTATCAATAAAAGAGTTCCTGAAATTCCTGTGCAAAGCTTCTCAACCCTACTCAACTCAGAATGGCTAGTTGCATCAACTAAACGACAACAACCTGAGTGACCTGATCTGAAAAATCGGTCAACCGCGCAAAGGAGAGTCCGATCCACTCACCTTATCGGTATGCTCGACGAGCACAATAGATGGTCTTACCAGGCCACCAAAAGATTAAAGACGTAGGGATGGTTTTCGTAACCTATCCTACGGTGAATCCGAATACGCGCCGAGGTGGGCCTGAACAGCCTACCTTAATCATGATAGAAAGTGCACAGGGATGGTGTAAACACCCTACCCTACGGTAAATCCAAACACGTGCCTAAAAGGACCACTGTCATCCTTTCTGTTGATGACAGACATTCTCAGAACGGTCCAACTGACCCCACTTCTTCCCTATAGACCGAAGATGGTCCGCAGAGTCTACACTACAAACAAAGCATCATACAACATGTTGCAAGAAGTACATGGAAAGAGGTAATGGAAAAGATATTTCATTCCTTTCAATTTTTTTTACAAAAAAAAAAGAGAGAAGAAAGGAAAAACTCTCTTATAGAGAGAATAAGAAAAGAAAAGGAAACTCTCATAAAGAGAGATATAAAAAAAAAAAGAGAAAATGGCACCAGAAGGATATGGGAAATTTTCAATAACCCCCCGCCAAGTTTTTTCCGTACCGACGGGGAGAGATCTGGAGGGACGACGAAGGGCCCCTGGGGTTCCCATCCGAACCAGAATCCGACCCCTCATCGAAGTCAGAATCAAATTCATGCCCGGGAAAGGGAACGGAGAGCTTAATGTTGTCTAGGCCCTTCAAGTTATAAAACATGGAGGCCTTCCTCCGATAATCCCGGAATCCCTGATTGAAGGAATCCAGGGCCACCCACTTTCTCCTTCTTCTCCAATCCAGGAGTGATAGCTATCCACCATCTGATTCCCGGATTGTGATGGACAATCCTATCAGGGATCCCGTAATCATCCACTGCACCGCCTCCTAAGAGGAAAACGACAAGGCCTTAATACTCTCACTTCTCAAATCTCTGCTTCGAAAATTGAGAGTAGGGGGCAAACTATTGGGATATCTCGGTTCAGCTACAAACCGGACTCCGGTTCGACTGGTCGAAGTCCTCTCTTTCCAGACTACAGACTTCGGACCAAGCAAGGGACAGGCCAACTGCAGGCAACCCAAGGCTTCATACTGGACCACAACATCTGGAGGCCAGTCCTTCGGGTAACGTCTTCGACCTTGACGGAAGATCGAACTTCTCATCGACTTCCGAAGGCACGTACTTCGGTCCCCACTGTAGACACGATCTCCGGCCTCGAGAAAATACCAAGTCTTCTGGTGCGGGCACCAGACTCAGAAGATGACTTCAGGGGCTCCATCTGGATCTCTGATTGACCTTGCCCGAAGATTTAGGGTTTTCTGGTTTTGTAATAAGAGTTGACTTGGTCAACTCAATTTTAGTCTTGAGTCTGTATTTCCCTGTAATTTAAATTTTGTTGAGTCATGTTGACTCAGTACAAGTCCTAGTAGTGGTCTAGGTCTTCTCCAGGTTGGTGCCACCTTTTTTTCAAGTCAAGGTCCAGGATGCCACATTTTTCTCTCAGGCTCAAGTAAGTGGGCGCCACACTCCCAGCCACATGCCAGAATCCAGGGGGCGCCACATCTCCATCCCAGTGTCTTGGTCCCCACACCCAAGGGAGCAAGAATTTTTCTTGAAGCCAAAATCAAGGAGGCGCCCCATATATACCTTAAAAGGCCTAGCTAAAGGAGGAAAGAGGCATTTCTTGGGGAGCACTTCAAGGGGGCGCCCAATCCATGCCTAAAAAGACCAAAGCAAAGTTGGGAAGAGCCATGACTTGGGGAGAAAGAAAAGGAGGTGTCCAAAAGAGTTGAACCATGAAAGGAAGAAGCCTAAACTTGTGGAGCAAGACTAGGAGGCGCCCAAATACTTCCAAATAAAAGCAAGCATGGAAGGAAAAAAAATTTTCTTGAAGTGCAAGGCTAGGAGGCGCCACCTACTTACCATTTGGAGCCACCAATCAACACTTATGGAAGCTCTTGGCCGGTCATATGAGAAGGATTTGATTCTACAATCCTAATTTGAGGATCCATCCTATTAGTCCCACATGGAAAGATGTAAAACCCTGACCTCTTGTAAAGACCTATAAAATAAACCCCTCTTGTAAGTTTTTTAAAAAAAAACAAACTGATGAATGAATCCAATTTATGTGTGAGCAAACTTTGTGTTTCTCTTTTCTGTACTTGCATCCAGGTGTTGAGCTCCGTGAGGGAGTAAATTCGGGTTCCCCAGGAACCTTGAGGAGGTGTGAGATCTCCAACCCCAAACCCCTAGGTTAGCCACTTCACTTCCAAACCCTAGCCGCCCATCATCCTCTTCACTCCACCAAACCCTAGCCTACCCCATCTCTCACGGCCCCTCTCTCCAAGTAGTGGCCGACCACCAGCATCCAGGTCCAGTCCGGCTGCTTCGAATATGGAGCAAATCCCAGAGGAAGCCAGATCAGCATCCAGGAGAATCAGGACTTCAGCAACATCAACTTTCAAGTTCTTCTATCTGGTAAATCCTTCCTTGAGTATCTGGTTCCATAACTTGTTCTTCTTCTTTCCCAGATCTTGAGTTCAGAAGAAGCCAACTCTGCCAAAGGGCCAGTATTAGAGGATCCATTGCGAAGATATCTGAATCCGGGGAACCAACAATCTGCTTAAAAGAGTCCTTCCACTAAACTCTGTGAAGATCACAGCCTAGTCTGTAACCCTTCTCTTCTCTTTACTTCTGTCCTGTTGAAAGTTCAGAGCGAAACCCTAGGTTTGGGAGTTTCTCAACCCCCAGCGATCCTTTACTTCTGAACTACTCTGATAACCTAGTTTCTTTAAATTGTGCTTTCAATTATTACATAGTTTCTTTCAATTTAGTTTAACTTTCCTTTGAGTCAAAGTCGACTTCTAAAAATATTAAAAAAATAACAAAAAAAAGAATTAGTCTTAATTTACTTCCGCATCGCATCACCTCTTTGTTCTGCATCATTTTTGGTATCAAAGCTTTCATTCTGCATCATTTTGGTATCAGAGCTTTCGTTCTGCATCATTTTTGGTATCAGAGCTTTCATTCTGCATCATCTTCGGTCCACGCAAGGGGAAACCCGAAGCTTGGACCACAATCTAGTCCAGAAAGGCAACTATAACTAATGGTTACAATCGACACTCATCATGCCATGATCATGGCGCACAACTCTTGCTGCCATGCCTCCGATCTGACCGGAACCGCTTAATGACAACCCACGATCACCAATCAAGGAAGAAATTAGCTTCCCATGATTACCGAAAAAAGAGCGGGTCGCAAGCCAGAGGCCCTCTTTTAAATAAGGGTAAGAAGGAGGTTCGAGAGGTATGCTAACATTCATGCTCACATACACTTACAGTCTCCAAGAGCCTTTTTCTCTCCTACTCTCGACACCTTCCCCATTCTGTGGCTGGAATCCGCCACTAACTTAGGCATCGGAGTGTTCTCCACCGGAACAACTCCGGCAAGGGACCTGTTTTGCAGGTGAACCAGGGAGCGGTCCTGCGACGCAGCGGCTTCGATCGACCGATCCAGGGATCCACGCCAACAAGAGGAATAACTTTATTCTGGGTTTATTCCTTGAGAATTATTTTATTCTAAGTTTTTTCCAAGAGCTTTAGTTAAGAATATTTAATTTGTTTCATTATTATGTTTCATTATTTTATTTATATTCTTATCATTTTAATTTTTGCACTAGGATAGTTTAATTCCTGCAATACTTTTAATTTCTTGCAAAATATATTTTAATTAGTTGTATATAATTTATTATTAAATAATTTTTAAAGTTTTCATTTCAATCATGTCTAGCTAAGCGATTACTCTAGGATCGCAATGAAACTAGACTTTGATTAGAAATCCTGTCTTTGGGATCTTTCTTTGTATTAAATTCTTTAGAGTTTTTTTCTTTAATCCTCTTGCCACTAATCTTAATGAATTATTATTGGGTTATAATCCCTTTATAATTCATGTTTGACTTAGTGCAAGAAGGGTTCTAGGTAACAGGCTCATGTCAATTAATTTCCTTGTAAACATTTTTGATGGGTTATTGTTGGGTCATAGTCCATTCATAATCCATACTTGAGTAATACAAGAGAAAAAGATAAAGGAAAGGAAATCTTAGAAAGGCTTTTTAGTCAACAGTCTAGCGGATTCAAAGATCCTAGGATTATCTTTAATTATTGAAATTTTGAAGTTACTGCCTTAGAATAATTTAGCAATTAATATCCAATTCTTGTTGAAGATTGCCTAGCAAGGGGGTTAGAACATAGTTCAAAAACCCATTTCCCTGTGGGATCAACCCGTACTTGTCGCATCGTGCGCTTGCAGTTTAATTAGAAAATTCACATCAATTCACTTTTAGGGCACTTTTCTTTCACAAAATCCATGCTAAGGTCTTGCCATGGACAATTAGGTACTGGTAAAGGGATATAAAGGCTGGTATTTTGTCTCTATTGCTTGGAATAGCACAAGTTCAACATCGGGCCATGAGTTGGGCAACATTTCTCTCAAGGCCTAGCCAAAAAAATTGATCTTCAATAGCTAGGATGGTTTTGTTTCTACCAAAATGGCCAGCTTAGCCTCTAGCATGGATCTCCCAAACTAAGATTCTCTAATGGAGGTTCGAGGGATGCACAACCTATTTCCTTTGAAAAGGAATCCATCATGAAGGGCATACTCACTATACAAGCTAGAGGATCCTTGGCAAACAAATCAGTAGATATCACTAAAATCTAGACAATTCTCGTATTCCTCTTTTAGTTTCTCAAATTCTATGACTTCAGTGCTAACAAAGGTCAAAAGCATAGATCTGTGGCTAAGAGCATCAGCGACTTGGTTTTCAGTGCCCACATGGTGTTTCAAGATAAAGGTGCAAGCTTGAATGTACTCTACCCACTTTCCGTGCCTAAGATTCAGTTTCTTCTAGGAACTAAGGAATCGAAGTGCTTCATGGTCTGAATATAGGACAAACTCCTGTTGTAAAAGATAGTGTCTCCAATACCTTAACGCTTGAACTACCGCATATAATTTCTTATCATAGGTTGAATACTTCAATTTGGTGTCATTCAGTTTCTCACTAAAAAAGGCCACAGGGTGGTTTTTCTGACTTAAAACTCCTCCAATTCCAACTCCGAAGACCTTTGAAAAGTTAAGTAATCTCAAAATGGGTGCTTGGGTTTTTTTTTTTTGATGTCTTAGAAGGTTCTATCGGTGGCCTTGGTCTATTCAAAGGTTTCCTTCCTAATACAGTCAATTATGGGTATGACAATCAAACGGAATCCTCGAATAAATCATCTATAAAAAGTAGCAAGGCAATGGAAGAAATGCATTTCATGTATACTATTGTGTACAGGCCACACAACTATGGACTTAAACTTTTCTGGGTCAGTAGATACTCCTTTGGGGGTAGTGACAAAACCTAGGAAAATGACTCTATCGATCAAGAAGTCACATTTCTTCAAATTGTCTTAAAGGCTATCTTTCCTAAGGGCTTGGCATACTTGGTGAAGATAGTCCAGGTGGTCTTCCTTAGTCCTATTATAGATAAGGATGTCATCAAAGTAGACCACGACAAATTTTTCAATGAATGATCTTAAGACTTGGGTCATGATCCTCATGAAAGTACTAGGAGAATTTAAAAGACCAAAAGGCATCACTACCCATTCGTAAAGGCCCTCCTTAGTTTTGAAAGCTATTTTCCACTCTTCCCCTGGTCTACTTCTAACTTGGTGATAACCACTTTTAAGGTCAATCTTAGAAAAAATGGTGGCTCCAACCATCATGTCCAACATATCATCATGATAGGGAATAGGTGGTGCGGACACCAGAGGCACCATAATAAGACAGAGGCTTCTCAACCCTCTGTGGATTAATTAGTAGTGTTTGAGTCCATTTGTAATAAGGGCTTAGTCTATCTAAGTTGTCATTTTATTTGAGTCCTGTACCAATCAGCTCATGTTGAGCTAGTCTTCTTCTTGAGTCCTGTACATGTCAGCCCAAGTACAAGAGAAGGCCAAGCCAGTCCAAGTGAAGACCAATCCAACTAAAGACATGAAGACCATGGAAGGCCTAGTAGAAGAAATTAGAAACCCTGAAGTCACATTGGAAGCCTGGGAGCCCTGGACCGCAGCTTGAAGCAGATTGGACTAGCTAAGGCCCAAGAGAAAAGCTAGGGCGCCAAACTCTTATTGTCACCTTTCTCTTGGTTGGCCACTTAGAGTCACCCCTCTTGGCTGACCAAGGCAAGTGAGAGAGGGAAAGTTTGAGTGAAAGAGGGAGAGTGGGTTTCCATGTATCCTAGCTAGGGTTTGGGTGCGATTCAAATTCCTAGAAAAAGACTAATGTAACCTTACTTGGGGGCCAAGTCTAAGAGTCATTTAAGAGACTCTACTCTCTTATATCAAGGTACTTTTTTCATGAAATAATATTGAGTTCTTCCAGTTGCTGTGTGCCACCTGCTATGTGCTAAAAGGGATTCTGTGTGAGCCCTTCCATCTTCTCGGTGTTTTGCACCTAGTCTCCAGCCACCATCCAGCTTTCCAAACCCTAGCAGCCCCCTTCAAACACCTCCTTCCCCTTGCTGTTCTTTACTACTTTATCCTTGCTTTGTTTTCTCACCCGTAAAAGGTTGTTTGCAGGTCCCTCGACTCCTACGAATCCAATGACTCTAGCCGGGCAGCAATCGGATCACCGAGTTGAAAGTCGGGAATCCGCAGGTCTCTGGCTTGATTTTCCAGGCTACATCCGGGAGTGAGAGTGATCCCTTTGCATACGATCTGTACCAAGAACATCAACCGCTGTCAAGTACATCCCCTCTACCCATCGATCCCTTTATTGAAGATGAACTAGCCCAACCGAGACTTCTCAGCCTCGGCGGTTTACTTTCTATTGCTTTTTAGGTCCTGTTATCCATGCTTTTTCCTTCTTAATTTTATATAGAACTCTCTACTTAGTTTCTTGGTTTGATCTTCGGGATTCAAACATATAACTTAATATATAAAAAAACAAAAATAATATGCATGCATATATAGTTCCGCATCAATAGGAAAACGATACTTGACCATTATCTTATTGATGGCACGACTATCTACACACATTCTCCAAGTGCCATCCTTCTTGGGGGTCAATAGGGCAAGTACTACACAAGGACTCAGACTTTCTCTAATGAATCCCTTTTGAAGAAGATCTCCAACTTGCCTTTGCAGCTCTAAATGTTCAGTGGGATTCATCATCTGATAGTATGGAAGGTTGGGTAAAGTGGCTCCTGGGACTAAGTCAATGGCATGCTGAATGTCCCTTAATGGTGGGAGGTGATTAAGAAGATTTTCTAGAAAGATATCTTGAAAATCCTTCAAAAATTTTACTACTTCCATGGACTGTTCTTTCTAGGGTCGATCTTGGACTTCCTTAGTAGTCAATATCCAAATGGGTGAACCTTCATTAATCTCATTCTAAATCCTTAGCATTAATCAAATGTAATCCTTGTTTCTTTTCCTTCAGATTGCTAGACCCTCTTTTGGTGTTGTCCTAAGGTGGTGAAGAGTTTATATACGATTTTCTTTTCTAGGTGGGTGAATGAACAAGAGTTTGATCGACCGTACAAGGTAGCATCATGATCGTACAACCAGGGTCAGCCTAGAATGATACTGTAACCCCCATAGGAAAAATGTCATACCAAACTTTCTCCTGATAGGATTAGAATTGGATTGTAACTTGGCACCTTAACTTAATTAGAATGGAGGTCGAATCAATCCAAAATACCTTATAAGGGTTGGGATGGGGAACAGTGGTCAATCCTAGACTCTTGATAGCTATAGTGGAATGACATTAATACACTCCCACTATCTATGATGATCTTGCAAACCTTTTTCCCTATTTTGACAAAAGTTTGTAGGATGTTGGTTCTACGCCAATCCTCATGTTCTCTTGTTTAGGTCAGAATACATCTAACGATTCCCAGTAACTTAGGTGGATCTATAGTTTTCTCATCTACCTCATACTCATCCACTAAGTTTGTTCCTACTTCAAATACTTCTTCCTCAAATTCTTCAAAGGATTCAGGAGCTTCTTCCTCTAATTCTTCTATGTAAGGCTCGAGTAGGACACTGACTAGCATAGTGGCCAAACTTATGACACCTAAAGTAATGAATGTCATTATTACTGCTTCTTTGAACTTTAAGGCCCTTACCTCTATCATCCTTGCAAACTAATGGGGTGGTAGGAGTGGGTCAGTTTGAAGGAACTTGACTAGAACTTAGCCTATGTCCATGGGTTCTAATACTGTTGGGTTCAGGTCGACGGATCATGGGTCCCCTCTGGAATCTCTCGAAGTGCCTAGAAATTTGATAATCTTCTTCTAGGTTATGGACTTCACATAGAAATAATTTCCTTTGGGTTTCCTCACAAAGGCCAGCTCGAAATCTTGATAGGGTCATGGCCTCAGACTTGACTATGCTACATCGCATGATAAACTCATCAAATTTGGCAATGTACCCAGACACAGTTATATTACCTTGACTCAACCTTTGCTATTGGTCTAAAAGTCTTTGCTCATAGGACATGGGTAGGTACTCTCTCTAACCTTAATCTTCTTGGCTCTCCATGTGTCTATGGGCATGTCTTCTCTCTGACAACAAATGTGGTCAACATTTCCCCAATATAACCTAGCTTTTCATACTAACCTCAGTTTGGCAAATTTGAACTCCTTTTTCCGACAGCTCATACCACTCAAAATATTAATCCATGTCACCTTCTCAATCAATGTACACCTTAGGATCTAAGTTTCCATCAAAGGTGGGTGCATCAAGGTGAATGTTCCTAATGGCTCTTTCATCCTGGTCTATAAAATCATGGTTAGGGTGCCTAAGGTTATGCTCCAAGGTGGGATCATAACGATGGGTCCTAGGACTGGGTGGCATTGGTCTAGGTGACTCAGTTGAAGTACGAGTCATATGGGTTTCTTCAAGAGTCCCAATACGCTTTTCCATTCGATCGAACCTATTGTTTAGTTGGGTGAATTGCTCGGTCATGGTTCTTAGTAAGGTCTTAAAATTGGGATCTATAGTGGCACTGGGTTGGGTTTGGGAATGTTGATATGGTGGGGTTCCTGATCTAGTGGTCATGCAGCACAAAATCCTAGTTCTAGGGTTTTTAGACCTAAAAGTTCAATATAGCATGATTGCCAAAGCACAAATCAAGACTACAATCATCCTTTCAATCGGCCAGGTAAGAGGTAGGATCGTGGGAGGCTCCCACTGCTCTAGCAGGGTCCTAATTAAAATCCACAGATCCACTTAAGGCGTTTGCCATTGGATCTCTAGCCTTAGACACCAATCTCCAGGAATAAATACAGAATTAATCCATACCCTCAACATGAAACATGAACTTGACTTGTTGGTGTCCCTAGTAAGGTTTCTACTCAATTTTAGTTTATGCTTGGGTCAATGCAAATGTTGTTGGTTGTTTTTGGTCTAAGGAAAGGTGATGAAATCCTTCCCTTATCTTTTGATGAGATTGCCCTTAAGTGATCTAGAATGAATGCAAAAACAAAGATCTAACTTTTTAACACAATGTAACAACTAATCTAGACATTTTTTTTTTCAAAAAATTAAATTTCAAAATTTAAATCTCAAAACTGAAATTTGAGAATTTAGATTTCAAAAATTGAGATTTTATAAATTTAAAATTTCAAATCTAAAACTCCTTATGGGGAACTTAGATATGAATTATGCCAGTAAAAGAAAAATAAAAATGTTTGTTATGCTAGTAAAAGATCATTCAATGGAGCATTCGCTAATCTAACTTCAATCATGCAAGCAAGCAATTAGCACAATGAACTCTCTAATCTAGAAGGTCTCACATCCGGCCGTAGTTCAATACTCCCATGGGTCATAAGTATACTTTTGTGTACCCGCTCAGGAGGCATGAAATCTTAGATTAAAGGTTGAAAAGAAGGAAATAAATTTTAAAAACTCAGATCTGGAAATCTATAGGAGAGATTTCAGATCTGGGTTTGAATCTACCAAATTAATTGAAAAATTACTATTAAACTTAGATCTAAAAAGTTATGAGAACAACTTTCAGATCCAGTCCTTAAAATGTAGAAATTTCAACAACTAGCATATCTTGTCCTAATTTAACCATGCTCTGATACCCAAAATGATGCGGGATGAAGGGATGGGAACATCAACATAAAGAAATGCTGAATTTTATAGTGAGCAATAATCCAAACAAGATGGCTTAACTTATCTGCAAAGAATGAAAAGGCACACTGAAGCAGACTACTTGAAGATGTAATCACTTTCCCGCAGAGTAGATCTAGTTAAAGCTAAAAATAAATGGACCTAATGATTGAGAAACCATACAAATTAGGGCAATGCTCTCTTCAAGAGGTCATATCATGGAGTGTAGGGTAGGACTTGTTACCAGACAATGAGCTCTTTACCCTTATTACTAGGATCACTTTATACTCATGGAGTGGGCAGCTGGATAAGAAGGTTGACTCCCTTGAATGAAGTGCTTCTCATCACTGGTTCAAAGGCAAGAAGGACTTCCTCTTTGGCTCTATGTACCTAGGGATCCTACAAATAGATTAATCAGAGATCATGGAGGAATAGGTGAAAGGAAAGGAAAGGAAAAATATCGAAGGAAGGAGAAGAGAAGATTATAGATTCTTGAAGACCAGAAGACTTGGCTGGGCCTCACACCCTTCTCCCTCACAAAGTGACAATGCCAAAGAGCAATTGGAAGAGAACAAATTTTCATTCATTCATCAAGATGCCTTACAAGAGGAGGAGGGGGGGTATTTAAGATTTACCCAAGCCCCTTTCAAATCTAAATGGGAGAGATTATATGCATTAATCAGGGAGGATAAAGTGGGGTGCCCAACTTGATTTTGAATTTGATGCCTTGGGTGACAAGGTTGGGGACCTTCCATGTTTGGCATGGAGAGCGAGGTGGACTTCCCTGTTGACATGGAGAGTGAGGTGGGGCCCTTCTTATGTGGAGGATGAGGTGGTGCAAGGGATGTGGTCCTTTCTGGGGTTCTTTCTTGCATTAGGGGTGAGGTGGCTTCCTTCTTTCAATGGTCATGCTTCTTGGTCTTAACTTGGATCTATGTTGGCTATCCTCTTGAGTTGAACTTGACTAACTTGACTGAAATAATCACATTGACTGACTTCAGGACATAAGCTTAAGAAAGAACAAATTGACTAATTACAGGACTAATAACAGGATTTTGGCTAAGGAAAAAAAACTCATGAAAGAAAAAACATAGCTTAAAGACTTGAAAACTTATTCATCTACAATCCATAATAAGTTTGGGTTGGCCTGGATTGAGTGTAGCCTCTTTCGGATCATGGTGCCCGCACCAACAATATATAGGTGCCAACAGTTTCAGCTTAAATGGGTTCACCACTCATGTTGAACAGCTCTAAGTCACCCTTCTTCAAGCTTCTAGGTCTTTGTAACCCCTGCAATAACTTGCAGATATGCGACCCACATGCAATATCCAATACCCTTGAATCAGAAAATAAAGAACTCAACAACAAGTTTGTTTGTATCATGTACAAACCTTTAGATGCTCCACCATCATCCTGCTTCAGACTTGCAAGATCTAACTTGTAATTCTTCTTCTAGTGCCCTTGCTGATGGGAATTCTCCCAAGGTCACGGGGATCATGCAGCATGCAGAATTGACTTTCAAAATAAAATTTCATAGCATGATACCCTAACATGTATAACATGTATAGAAAACCCTAATTCCCAGGAACTCCTTGGGCAATTACAACTAATGAATCATAAAATAAAGTCAATTAACATACCTGGATCGCTAAATCCAATCCTTTCCACGAGGCTCACAAGTGCAAGCCCTCCAACGGTGATCCACATGAGACTTGAACCAAGGAAGAATCCCTACCGGGGTTGCTTGCTTCAATAGGACTCTTAGGACAACCTTTAGACTTTTGACCACTGTAGGACACCCTGTCCTACTATAGGGCTCTCTAGACACTCTCCTAAGGCACTCTTGGCTTTAGGACAACCCTTCCCTAGGATCCCTTAGGCTTATATCCTAAAACAAAGCCTTGTCCTAAAAGATAAGACCTTGTCTTAACAAGACAAGTCTTGTCTTAAAAGAAGGAGGGAGGGAGAAAACAGAAAGAGGCACTCAGATAACTCTTGGGAAAATGGACTTATGTTTCTGATGACCGAAAATCTCTTAAGTCTCATATCACCGTACCCCCTTTATATAGATTCAGATGGGGCATGAAAAGCATCCCGAGACTCCATATCATATATGACTCTTCATGTCTAATAAGGCTCTTCATGCTTCAAGAGTCTTATTTGATGTTCCTTCCCTTTCCAGAGCAGTTCCACATATATTATATGGAATATACCGGTTATGAAGAATGGAAGGAGGCATCCTTTCAATCTTGAAGAGCGTGGAATAGGCAGAGTCCTAAGGGCAGTAGGACTCTGCCTCAGAATAGTGAGAGCAGATGAAGAGAAGCGACTCTTCATCTACGTGCCAATATTTCTTTCTACTTTCACGCCGCCCCTTCCACTTCTTTGATCGGTCAATCCTCTCCAAGAGGTGTGTGGATAAAGTGAAGAGGCACCACTTTGATGAAGCTCCCAGAGTTTCATCTGCAGAAGGACTCGTAGTCATTCTGCGTGCGCCATACTTCTCCCGGGTGCGCCAAAAGGGCGCCACTTTCCTTTGCCACTTCTCTCTCCACCCAAAGCAGCATATATTGATCAGTGAAATATATGCAATATGGGTATCATTGGAAAGAGCATTAAATAAGCTTCTGATCATATAATTTATTTTCAAATCAGAGGTCTGTAGCTCCTTCTGTGCCTTTTTGAAGTTAAGGTGTCATTTAGGTACCAAGAGTCCCATGCCATTGAGACTCTTCATATATGGCGCCTAACATGCCCAAAAATCCAAATAAAAATCAGATCAAGCTCTGATTTTGCTAGCCCCACTTAGGACTCAACCTAATTTAGGTTTTCCATAATTAGGTTAGCCCAATTAGCAAGCAACCGAACCCAATCCAATTGGGTTAGGAATTAGGTTAGCCTACATATGCTAGTATGCAATCTGGCTAACCAATTAGGATCCTATGACCCTAATTAAATCATGAATGACTTCCTTGGCCAGCGTAGGTTTAGGTTTGAGCCGATTCAATCCAATCGAACTCGATTGACCTAATTAGGTCAAATTGTCTCACCTAATTGTCCAATTCGAATCACACATCGAATTGACTCATGAAATCAAACCAATTGGTTCATGATAACCTACAAGATAAGATTAACATCTAGCAACGTATCATGCCTTCCTAGAAGATGAGGAATTTGGTAAAAAATACCAAAATATCCTTCAATAGAAAATTACCGTGCAATTCAATCTTTCGATCTCCTATTATCTCGATTAAATGATAGGTATGGATATATGTCAAACCCTAACACTTAATCATATCGAATCTTAGCTTGATCATGAGGACTCAGCTGATGACTGATTAGATTCCACTAATCTCATCCTGCTTTGATCAAAGGCTCCTTGAGTCTCTCATCGAAGAGATTGCATGGGATAACAATTCCTCTTACTAGGAATGATCGATTCCTTGTTGGTCCACTCACATCCTTCGTACACCTTCCACCATACCCAGAACACCCCGTACATGTCGCAATGCCATGAATGAGTATGAACCAAAGTATGGCTTAGTGTGCACAAGGAACCATGGTGACCTCAAGTCTAAAGATCACATGCACAACTTCTACTCTGGGATATATCTTTGGACAAGTAGTAAGACTTCCATAAGATAGTCCCGGTGCGGATCAGTTCCAGTGTACTCATACTCTGATGAGCACCCTTATCCTTGTATTAGTGTCTCTACACAAGTGGTTGTGAGATCATCAACTGAGCAAACATAGGATAAGCTAGTCTTTCCGGATTCATCGATCACCGAATCGATGGTTTAATGACTAAGAACATTCTAGATTAAGGTTTATAGGAATTAGGTCTCACTGTTATTTTTATCATAACCCTAATTCCATTGTCCTAGTCTATGGGGTTCATCATAATCATCAGAAACATGATACAACAGTATATGATGAATCACATGCCTTTATTAATATGAAAATATGTCAGACATGAGTTAGAAGTTTACAAAAAGGCCCTCATAATGATTGGCTCTTAGGGCACTTTTCTATCACTTGCTTCCCATAGTGATAGCAGGTCCCATCAGTAGAGGGCTTTCTTAACTTCTTCTTCTTCTGGAAGCTACTCTTAGGGTTCCTCATCCTCTTTAAACCCTTCTTCATTGCCTGTTTCTTCTTTCTATCAACTAGAAGAAGCTGAGCCTTATCACCTTTGAAGTGGCCTTTAATGTCCTGAGCATATTCAGTAGCTCAGGCAATGACAAATTCAATTTGTTCATGTGGTAATTCATGACAAACTACAAGAAGGAATCTTGGAGTGACTACAGGATCAAGTCTTGATTGTGCTCTCCATCCATCACAAACCCCAGTTGATCTAATTGAGTGATCAGGTCAATCATCTTGAGGACATGTGCCAGAATAAAAGAGCCCTCACTTATGCATGCTCAAAATAACTGCTTCGATGTCACACATCGAGCAGTCTGACTATGCTCTCCATAAAGCTCTTTAAGATTGAGCAATATGGTCTGAGGTTCCATTTCCTCATGTAGACTATGCAACTCGTTGCTTATAGAGGCTAACATGATGCACTTGACAGTCATGCTATCATTCTGGCATATTTTATATATAGCCCTTTTCTCCTTAGTAGCATCCTCATCTACTGAATCTGGGTCAAGAGAATCGAGGATATAGGCAAGCTTTTCCTAAAATAATACATTTCTCAGGTTCCTCAACCAGTCCAATAATTTGGATCGGTCAACTTGTTGGCATCTAAGATGCCCCGCAATGAAAAAGTAAAAGCTATAATGTAAAATCTACATTAAAGAACAACCATAAGTAGACCACTCATGATGATATTCACAATTAGACAAGGACTTTTGCATCTAATTGTGTCTCCCACTATTTTTTTTTGAATACCACAACCCTCAACAATGGTAAGCGAGAAAACCCTCCCAGGGCTTCCTTAGTGGGGTTGAGATCCTAATTCCTCATGAATGCCTTGTATTAATCACAACAAACACCCATGAGTTCAAGAGTAGAAAACTTCTTTCCAATTACAACCCTTGCAACTCTCAACATAACACCTTTCTCTAAGATACTTATAGCCTTGTGTCAATCATAACAAACTATAATGTCTTAGTTTAGTCAGACCCTTCATTTCCATGCAGCTATGTTTGATAAATGTTGCCATTATATCAATCATAACAAAGCAACACCACCAATCATGCCATACAGCATAAAATATACCAAGACAAATATCATATCATATCCTAGAGTAGGCCTTGTATTAATCATAACAAACTACTATAGTTTTTGATATAGATTTGGCTTAGCATGAATGAAGGTAATTTTTAGTATGCTTAATCAATTAGCATTTCTAATTTATGGTCTAGTATAACCAAATTGGCCAGGTAAGTGGGAGAGACGAGGGGGTCCCCCCGTTGCTTTCCTTAGACACCAAATGATTATCCAAGTTAGATAACGGAACCAATTAAAAACCTCATTCTCTTTACCTTTTCAGAACCACTTGCCTAGACACCAATTTACTAATCAAATCCTAAGCAGATTTGCATCATGATTAACTTACACTATGACTAAATATAATTTTTATGAGGGCTTTGATGGTCTTAAATACATTCTAATTAAACATGCCAACAAGACACATATTCCAGCGAGTAAACATATTAACCTTAATATGCATAACCAAAGCATGATTAAAATAACAATCTGTTCATCTCACTTGTTCATGGGATAAGGCCACAGCGGCATCCCAACATGTCATAGGAGACCCCAATGAAGGGAAAGAAAGGGCCTTTAAACCGTACTTAGCTCCTAAGATCAGACAGCCATGATGACTACCCAATCTAAAGCAGTTATAGGAGCATAACATTTCATATATGTAATATGAACTAATCATGCGAGAGTCATAGCAAAGTAAGCAATTAACACTAAAATGACTACTAATTGCATGAATCAAGATGGCTCTCACACCCCTGTTGGGTTTAGGTAGATGCAGCAAAAGACTGGATTTCAAGATTTTTATTATTGAAACCCTAATCAGCCAGTTTCCTAGACCTAAGGACCACTTGATCGTGACAACTAATAATCATAACTTTAGGATTATAGAAGCATACTTAGAGTGATATACTCTTTAATTTCCATAAGGCACACAAGTGTATGCTATCTAGAGCCATCCACACAGGAACCGGACTAAGGGGGCACTCTTATTGAGCTTGCTTATTTGACTAAGACTCTTCCTGGTAGGCCTTTCTTCCTTCAGTGCCTTTCTCCCTTTGCTAGAACCCCTACCCTCATGTAGGACACTCAGAGATCTCTCTAAATCCTCTCTCAGAATCTAATTATCCCTCTTATATATTTCCTCCTAGACTCTTTTCTTAAAATGATAAGCTTTGTATTAAAGAAAACTTTTTGTCTTAAGAGAAGAAAGAGAGATAGAAAAGATTTCTTACCGATCTTATTTGCATCAAAATATCGATGCCTTTATACAGTGAGTAAGGGGGTGCCTGATAAACCTTTTCTTCAGTCCTTGATCTAATTTTCTAATGATCAGATAGGACCCTTCAGTAGAAGGAGTCCCTTGGGTGAAAGGTTTTATCTTGATATGCCACATCATGCCATATCATTATGCCAAGAGATATATATGATCTATTCGATTTTTCAGTAATTTTTCTACTTGCCATGTGGCAAGTAACTAGTCAAAACTTGGATAAGGGATGTAAAATTCCAAAGGTTGTATCAGAGAACCAAAATTCTTCAAATAGGAGGACTTCTGAATTTAAGATTGCATGCCAAACATGAAGGGATGCATCCCTTCATTTTGTGCGCCACACTTCTCCATGCCATAACCAACCTTTTGACCTATTAAGCCCAATTCAAATGAGTGTAGGGATAAGGGAGAGAGGCCTAGCACTTATCTAGAATAGGTGACTAATTGGCAGAAGGACTCTTGGTCCCTCTGCGCCCCTTAATCTTGGCGCACGCCAATATGGCACCAAGAGTCCAATCCCCTTTGGACTCTTCCATAATCTAAGGATAATGTTCAATAAATTCCAGATAAATAAAGATAAATGCTGCCCCAATTAGGACTCAACCCAATCTATGTTCCAATTAAATTGGTTAGACCAGATAGCAAGCAAACTAACCCAATCTTGATGGGGACGTCAGATCAGACATAGACTTCAAGCTCCAATTTGTTCTCTAGGTCATGTGTTGGTCAATTTTTCTAAGTCTTGTAATAAAGTCCATCAATTGAGTCCTGTAATAAGTTGAGGCAAGAAGTCTAATTGAGTCCAGTGAATCCCTTATCTCAACCTCATAAGTCCCTTGAGTCCTATTATTTGAGTCCATTTGTAAGTTGAGTGAGTCCACTTGTCCGAGTTTAGTAAGTTTACTTGAGTCCTGTAATTTTCAAGTACAAGAGGAAAGGATCCCCAGATCAGAAGTTTATCAGGCCTCACCTAGGAGCTGGAGACCTTGCAACTGCACCCAACTCAAACCACCCTGGACCTTTCATGCTGCCCAAGCCCATGGATCCTACATATTGGAAGATACCAGGAACCCCATGGAATATTTCTTCTCCCAGGTGCCCCAGCCTAGAAGCCCATCAGGAGTTGGCACCCCCGGCCCATTCATGATTGGCGCCCTACCCAATCCAGCAAAGAATGGTGCCCTAGAGTGAGCCCACAAGCCCAGGCACCCTAGGAGAAGACAGGTCAAAGGAGAATATTCCTTCCCAAGTCAATTAGGAGAAGACCAGGTCAAAGCAGGATATTCTTTCCCAAGTCAATTAAGAAGTGTAGTTTTATTCAAAATTTATAATCCTCTTCCTAATCAAACTTTGTAATCCTTTTCTCAATCAAATTTTGTACTCTAATTCTAACAAGGAGAGGACCTAGGTAAGCCTATAAATACCCACCCCCTCCCCCTCTTGCAAGATAATTTCTTATTCATGAAATAAACTATGGTAAAATTTTCTTGTGAAAGTTGTGTTCTTCTTTGAAGTGTGTGTGTGGTACTTGTGTGCCCTAATCCCTCCAAGCCCTAGCAACCCAAAGCATCCACTTCCCAAGCCCTAATCTGCTCCAAGTACAAGAGCCCTAGCCATCCATCAGCAAGGAGTTCTTCTTCCACTTCCAGGCTACCAACACCAGCAATCCGGCTTTCTTCTTTCTTCAAACCCTAATCCATATTTTATTTTCTTGTTTCCTTTCTGACTAACCCCTGACATTTGCAGGATCTCTCCAGTGCCACACCCCTTGGATAATGTTTTCCTTGCCTCCGAATGAAGCTGATAAAAAATCAGCGGATCCGCGGGAAAGTGACTGGATCAGGTGCCGATTTGAGTGGAGTGATCTCTTCTACAGCAATTAGAAATCATTGCCTAGAATGTTAAACCTAATTCCCATCTTGTTTTGTCTGCTTTCTTGAAGTTGAACATACTCCTAATAGGCCTTCTTAGACTTAGGATCCTGATTTTTTTTCTTTTTGATTGAACTAGCATGTGGGTAGGGTGCTAATTGATACTAGATAACCCTAACCTAATCTAGGCTAGTTTCGAAAATCACTACCATAAAAAAATCCAAAAACATTTGCTTGCTTTAATCTGATTTTCTTCATCTTCATCCCTTGCATATCATCCTGCATCATATTAGAATCCCATCCCTCATCAATTTTGGTATCATAGCATAGTTTAGGGCATGTTCTTGCATCATAGTCTAGATTTCTGCATGCTATTTTCTGCATAACTAGTTAAAATATAGGGCTATTTACCCATCAAGAAGATTTTATTGTTCTCTGATTTTTACATCATTTGGTCTCTGTCTTGTCCCCTATTTTCTTGGATTTTTGTGGAACTTTAAGATTTAAAACAGTCTAGAAAAAAATTTATAACTCAAACCCTGACTGTAGTCCAAAATTTCTGCACCTCTAAATTTTGCATCAGGAGCCCACACCTTGATCTGTTTTACCATCTTACATATTTTAATTTTCTCTAAAATTTGCATCAGATCATCTCTGCTGAGTCCTCTATTTTACTGATATTTTTATAAGATTTTACAGAACCAAAAATTATAAAAAAATTGGCATCCTAGAAACCCTAACCAGAAATCTATCTTTTCTGCACCTAGTTAGAAACCCTAGGTTTTACATAGTCAAATAATTTTTTATTTACATGAAATTTGGTAGGGATCATCTTCACATGTAATTATCTGTTTTGTAAATTTTTTAGAATCTTTATGCATTAAAATCCATGCTAACTTCTGTATCAAAGCAAACCCTAATTTTAGTTTCTGTGATTTCTGCATACTTGATTTAATCCAACCTAATCATCTACCAAACCCCTCCTAACCCAAGCCAAATTTTGTTTGATAACTTAACCAACTTAAATTTAATTTGCCACTTCATAAAAAGGCAAAAAAAAATTATTTTTCTATTGTGTTTTAGATTACATCAGGTTTCATTGTGTTTTCATCATTTGCATTAAACTAATCTTCAGGGCACTCTCTCTATCTCAATTAGGGCAAGAGGTCATTACCTGTCCTAGATTCAAAACAACCACCTTGCATTCATACCCAAATCTTAATTAAAATCTACTAGCAACCTAATGCAGGGAGAATTCGAAATGAGCTTGATGGGCGAATTAAGTTACTTTCTTAGACTTCAAATTAAACAAACTAAAGAAGGTATTCTGATCAACCAAGCCAAGTACATTAAAGAAATAATCAAGAAATTTGGCATGGAATTAAGCAAGGTAATTGGAATACCAATGAGTCCTGCATGTAGACTTGACAAAGATGAGAATGGCACAAATGTTGATCAAAAGCTGTATCGATGTATGATCGGATCATTACTTTATTTAATAGCTAGTAGACCTAATATATTATTTAGTGTTTGTATGTGTGCACGTTTTCAATCTAATCCTAAAGAATCATACATCACAGCTATTAAGAGAATTATTAAATACTTGAAAGGCACCACCTATAATGTAGGTTTGTGGTATTCTAAGCACAATCACTGAAACTAATTAGCTATTCTGATACTGATTATGGAGGATGTAAAATAGATAGAAAGAGCACAAGTGGCACCTGTCAATTTCTAGGTGTTAACTTGATCTCTTGGCACTGTCACAAATAGAACTCTGTAGCTTTATCTACTGCTGAAGTAGAATATGTAGTTGCTGGGAGCTATTGTGCTCAAGTGTTATGGATCAAGCAACAACTAGAAGATTATGATGTTGTCCAATCTAAAATTCCTATCAAATGTGACAATACTAGTGCTATTAATTTATCAAAAAATCCAATTCATCACTAACGAACTAAGCACATTAAAATTCGACATCATTTTATTTGTGATGATGTTTTAAACAATATTGTGGAACTTGAATTTGTACCTACTGAAGACCAATTAGCAGACATTTTCACTAAACCATTAAATCAAGATAGATTTGAGAAAATTAGAGGAGAATTAGGGTTATGTGACCCATTTTAGATCTATCTAACCCAATTTTTGAAAATTAAGGAAAAATTATCTAAAAATCTCAAAATTCTCTTTAGAGCATAGGGCAACCTAGTCTAGACTCTAGAAATCCTTAGAAATTGAGTTTGACCCTTTTTGACTTTTTGAATAGTTTTTAGCTTGAGCCGACTCGAACTCTCAGTACTTTGGGCGAGCCAACTCGCAGGTCGGACCAAGACTTTTTATATAGGGTTTCCACTTTTCCTATTCATCACACTTTCTAGATTTCGACCATTTCTCTCTAGCCGACTCTTCACTCCTATTCAAATCCTTAATCTTTGGAGAATGGGACCTCGTAAGGTGGTGGCAAAGAAGGCAACACGGGTTATTCGGACTGCAGCAGAGGAAAGGAGAAGCAAGAGGCATTTGGATACTTCATTTCCATAGGAAGAGCAGCAGCCTAAACAAGAAGAAGTTGTTCCAGCACCCCGGCAGATCATTTCAATGGGAAATCGACAAGTGACCCCCGGTAGGTGCATATATTTCAATTTCATTAAACAAGAACAGTTGAATATTGGAATGTGGCTTGAAAGACATGGTTGGAAAGAGTTTTGTCAATTAAATGTTCCAACTTACCCAAATTTAGTTAGACAATTTTTTGAGAATATGTCCCTATGAGCTTTTCATATTGAGGGAACAGTAAAAGGAAAACTGATTGAGATAAATGAGCAAAAATTGTCAAATCTGTTGAATATTCCTAAAGAAGGGGACTGTTACTTGGTTATGAAGGAAAGAGTGAAGACTCTCAAACTTATCTTAGGAAGATCCAATGTAAAAGGAGTCATTCATGTGCATGCAAATCAGCTCTCATTAGAAATGAGACTATTGCACAACATTATTAGCCGGATTTTCCTACCCAGGACAGGAAGATTAGACTGGGTTAGTGAGAGAGATCTTGTATTCATGAGGCGATTGATTGAGGGGGAGCCCCTCAACCTTCCATTCATTATGATCTCACAGATGAGAGAGGCTGTACGTAGGGCACGAGCCTGTTTGCCCTATGGGATGGTATTCACTTTATTGTTCCAGGATGCTGACATAGATCTTACTGGAGAGGACCGTCGGTTATTTTTGCACACCGACAAGTATATAGTGAAATCCCTGATTAGGATGGGATTTGTCAAGGTTGATGGGAACTGGATCAGAAAGACTTCAAGAGTTCCTATTGCACACTCTGAGGACTCAGATGATGACATTCAGGCTACACAGGGTCATGGTGAGCATACTGAGGGACATATTGATGAGGCTGGACCTTCCAAGCCAGCTCCTGCTTCACCACATTCGCCAGTCAGGACTCCGACTGCTGCTAGAGCTGATACTAATGATAGACTCCACAGAGTTTTACAGGAGATTTCTTGTCTCAGGACTAACACTAACAGGAGGATTACTTCTCTACAGTCCGAGATGCAGCAGGGCTTTCATGACATCATGGTTATATTGAGGCAGTTATCCGTGGCCAGCCAACATGCACCTTCTACTGGCACAGCTACTGGCACAGTGACTGGCATGGGCACTGAGACTGATATTGGCACACATGCTGAGCAGGGACAGGAGGCACACTGTACTGATGCACCGTATCATGCCATACCTGCTGTTGGTGAGCCTCAGGATACTATGGAGGCTGCTGGATCTGTTGATGTTGGAGTGACTCCTGCTACTCAGATGCTTTCATCCACCAGCACTTTGGCCCTATCTCTTGATCCACCTACTACTAGACCTACACCCATCTTTATTTTATCTGAATCAAAAACCAAACCTAAACCTAAATCTAAAGTTACTAGGACTTCTACACCTACTAGGACTAGGATTAGGGATCTCCGCCCTAGATTTCCCAAGTTCAAACCTAGTCCAGGTATTCTAGAGGTTGGTTCCTCCTCTGATGAGGAAGAACCTGATAGTGATCCTAGCACTTCTTTCTGATGTTTAGGTTTTATCTTTTTGAGACTTTTTGTTGTTGTATTTTGATTATGTGATACTATTTTGTTGTGCCGTGGCACGTTTGTAAAGTATCACATATACTATGTATTGACTTATTTCTCATATATATATACTTCACTTGTTACGCTACATATTCACTTGACTTAATGTTATGATTGAATCAATGTTTCTCATATGTTATGAATTAGTGTTATGAATGAATGTCCATTTCTCATATACCTTTTGTTGATGACAAAAAGGGGGAGAATGGAGACTGTGGTTGGCATGAAAAAGAAAAAGATATATTAATAAATCTATGATATATTGATTCATGAAAGGAAGTTATGTTAATTCATGAAAATTGCTCTAAATTGTTTACAAATGCTATATGGATAATTGAATGTTATAAAAATTTGATGAAATGAATGGTTGATTCATAAAAATTTGATGAAACTTAATATTTGCTTCAAAAGTTTGAAAATTCTATAAGTTTCGATATGCTTTGTATAGTTAATATCTTTAATACATCATGTATCGATACATCATGTTATGATACATATGAAAGTTCATGTTTCGATACACTTGATACATATTATTTGGTATTCAGTTATATACATTTGATACATTATGGCATATTGTATTGATACAACGATACCTAACCTATATGATACGCATAGACTTGAAAATACTGCATTTGAAAAGTGATTTCAATTTTTTTTATCATGCCCAGTGTTTTGTCATTATCAAAAAGGGAGAGATTGTTAACCCCTGGAATGATTTGATGATTACAAAATATTGGAGCATGTATTTGATACTAACTCTTTATAAATGTTTAAGAATGTTTTGCTGGAATTGATTACCTTAGTTTAAAATGGTATTCAAATTCATTTAAGGGAAATGCAATTTGAGTTTGTAAAAGGCTCTAAGTTATGAATGTTGTAATCATGAAAAATGGGTTTAAAATTATAAATATTTTGATAATGTATGCAAATTAGCTTCTAGTTGATTCAATGATGAAGTTTTTGGGAAGCTTAAAGCAAATTTTTAAAAGACTTATAAGAGCCGACTCAAGACGGCACGGCACGGAGGAAGACTCAAAGTTTCAGAACCAAGAGCCGACTCCCAGATCAAGAGCAGACTCCAGGTATGCATGTTTGTCAAGACTGAAAGCTTAAAGGCAAGAGCCGACTCCTAGTCCAAGAGCCGGCTCCTACAGAAGTTTGTTTTTGGCATGTCTAAGATTTCGAGCCGACTCCTGGAGCTCGAGCCGGCTCGTAGAGCCGTTGTCTGCACTTCAATGACTAGCTACAGAAATTGAAATTTGAATGCCAAATCATCTCCAACGATCATTTCACGAATCCCAAGGCCCTACAACGGCCATATCTCATGGAAAACTATAAAGGGGATTATTTTTGAAGGATTAAAGAAGGAATGGAGATTTATTGCTGAATATTCTTGAAAGAACAAAGAGCTTCCAAGTTATTCCTCTACCTACCTCAAAGAGCATTCAAGTGAGATTCAAAGCTTCACCAACTCCACTCTATCATTGAATCCACTCATTAAAGAAGGGAAGAAGCAGCATTGAAGAACATTAAAGAGCACTTAAGCTTGACTTCATTTTGATCTTCATCGACAACATCAAAAATAACTTGGTTTGTTGTAGTTGCTTTCTATACATTCTTTATTTTGGTTTGCTCTCTTAGAACAGCAAGGGGCTGTGTCTAGAGAGAGAGTTGAAGGTTTTAGGTGAACCTTGTAAAACCTAAGTTTGGGTTCTTGGTTTTCCTAGTTTGAAACCAAGTGTTTGGGTTTTCTTTGGTGATCCCGTGTAAAACCAAAGGAAGTTTGGGTTTCTTTAGTATCCCGGTAAAACCAAAGTATATAGGTTTGGATTATGAACCTAGTAAAATTATCCAACTGTATTCTGGTTGGGGGATATAGTGAAAATCCCAAGTGGTCCTTAGATAGTGGAGTAGGAGCCGGTTGCTCCGAACCACTCTACTTCTTGGTGTTTGTGATTGTGCTTTCATTGTTTGATTGCTTTAATTTATTTACTTCCACTTTTCACACTTCACTTCTACACTAAAAGAATTTCAAAGTGCACATACTTGCAAAAGTTTTAATCCCAATTCACCCCCCTCTTGGGAAGCCACCTGGACAACAGACTTCCTTGGCAAATTTCATAATATGTGTGACCCATTGGGTACCAAATCTACAAAGCAATAGGTCAAGGTCCAAGCCATTTCGATCAAATCGAAATTGATTTATCTAATTAGGTCAAATCGAGCTAGTCTAAGTTATTAATTCGAATCATCTTTCGAATTGACTCATGAATCCAATCAATTTGATTCATGAAAATCTACAAGACATGATTGATGTCAAGCAATGTATCATGCCTACCCAGAAGATGAGGGATTTGGTAGAAATTATCAATATACCATTCAGTGGAAAGTTACTATGGAATTCAATCCTTCGATCTCTCTTTATCCCGAATAAGTGATAGGTGTGGAGAATTGTCCAACCTAGCACTTAATCCTTTTGAATTTCAGTTTGATAATGAAAACTCGATCAATAAAAAATTAAAAACCCTATCTAATCTTATCTTGCTTTGATCAAAGCCTTCCCGAGTCAATAATTGAAGAGATTACATGGGATAAGTCCTCCTCTTACTAAGAGTGATTGATTCCTTAATGATCCACTCACATCCTTCATGCACAATCCACCATATCCGAGAACACCTCGTACATGACTCATTGTCATAAATGAGTATGAACCAAAACATGGCTTTATGTGCATAAAAAACCTTGGCGATCTCAGGTCTAAGGATCACTTGCATAACTCCCATTATGAGACTATCTTTTGACATGTAGTAAGACTCTATAAGATGTTTTCAAGGCAGATCAGTTCAGTGAACTCATATCCTAATGAGCACCTACATCCTTGTATTAATATTCCTACACAAGTGGTTATGAGACCAACCACTCTCTCGATCGAGTATACCTAGGATGTGCTAGTCTTTTCAGAAACATTGATCCCTGAATCGATGATCCAACGACTAGGAGTATTTTAGATTAGGATTTATAAGAACTTAGGTCTCACCATTATGATCTCCATCATGACCCTAATTCCATTGCGCTAACCTATGGGGTTCATCATAATCTTAATACGATGCAGTAGTGTGATGAATCAAATACCTTTTATTAATAAATATATTATACATGAATTGGAAGATTATAGAAATGCCCGTACAAAGATTGGCTTTAGGGCACAATTCTTTCAATCTCCCACTTGCACTAAAGACAATCGTCCTTATATTTTACACCCATACAATCTAAGTGGTGATCAAATTACTGCTATGGTAGTGCTTTAGTGAATGGGTCTGCTATATTGTTCTTTGTATCTACTCATTCAATTTACTACACCACCAATAGGGTGAAGACATACCCTGATATAGATTTAATGTCATCTAAATCTGACTAAAAACTAGAATCCATATACCCTTCTAGTTTCAACTCTGATTACTAGATATTCGAAAAGTATCTTTAGTCCTTCTTGATACTTAAGAATGTTTTTCACAGCTTTCCAATGATCCTCCCCTGGATCAACCTAGAACATGCTAGTAATGCCCAAGGCATAAGCAACATCAAGCTTGGTACATAACATGGCATACATAATTTATCCTATAGCCAAAGCATAAGGAATCAAACTCATCCTCTCTCTTTCTTCTGATGTCTTAGGAGACATCTTCTTGGAGAGATGTATGCCTTAACTCATGCACAAGTAACATCTTTTACTTCCCTCCATGTTGAATCTCTTTAATACTAAGTCAATGTACCTGGATTGGGATAAGCCAAGCTTCCTCTTAGATCTATCTCTGTAGATCTTTATACCTAGTATATAGGATGCCTCTCCCAAATCCATCTTGGAAAATTGCTTTGATAGCCAATACTTGACCAATTGCAACATTGGTATATCATTCCCAATGATGAGTATGTCATCAACATACAAAACCAAGAAAACAAAGGCACTCCCACTTATGTTCTTGTACACACACGGTTCATCCACATTCTTGATAAAACCAAACTCTTTTATTGTTTCATCAAAGCAAATGTTCCAACTCCTCGATGCTTGCTTCAATCCATAAATGGATTTCTTAAGCCTACATCTTGGTTTGGTCTCTCACTTGAGACAAACCCCTCTAGCTATGACATGTAGACTTCTTTCTCAAGATATCCATTAAGCAATCTTTACATCCATCTACCAAATTTCATAGTTATAGAATGCAACTATGGCAAGTAATATCTGAATGAACTTGAACATGGCTACTCGTGAAAAAGTTTCATCATTGTCAATACCATGTCTTTGTCTAAAACCTTTTGCCACCAACTTGGCCTTGTAGGTCTCTATTTGACCATTTGCTCCAATCTTCTTTTTGAAGACCCATTTACACCCAATTGGGTTTACTCCCTTAGTGGATCTACTAATATCTAAACTTGATTAGAGTAAATGGAGTCTATCTCAGATTTCATTGCTTCCAGCCATAAATTAGAGTCTCCACTCATGATAGCTTCCATATATAGGTCACAGGATCATCATCCTATATGATACTGGCTTCATTTTCATTTTCAATGACAAAGCCATATTTGAGAAATGCACTTCACACTCTCTTTGACCTACGAAGTGGAGGTGTGTGTTGTGGTTATTCCTGAACCTTAGGAACATCTGATTAAGAAATTACTTCAGGTATAGGTTGAGCTTCTTCAAGCTCAAATATCCACCCAATACTCCCTTCTTGGATAAACTCCTTTTCTAAGAATGTAGCATGCCTACTGACAAAGACCTTTTGCTCAGTAGGGTGGTAGAACAGGTAACCCATACCTTCTTTAGCATATCCTCCAAACCTGCACTTATCAGCCCTAGCACTTAACTTATGTCCAAAAACATTCTTGACATAAGCAGGGCAACCCCAAATCTTAAAATACTCAAGACTTGGTCTATTTCCTTTCCAAAATTGGTATGGAGTGCTTTTAATTGTCTTTGATGGCACCCTGTTCAGTATGAAGATAGTAGTCTCTAAGGCATAACCCTAGAAGGATACTGGAAGATCTATGAAGCACATCATGGACTGTACCATATCCAAAAAAGTATGATTTCTCCTTTCTGCTACACCATTTAACTATGGTGTGTATGGAGGAGTCCATTTAGAGAGATTGCCTTTGTCTTTCAGATGATCAAGAAATTCACTAGACAAGCATTCTCCTCCTCTATCAGACTAAAGGATTTTAATACTATGCCCAGTTTATTTTCCAACCTCACGTTGATACTCTTTTAATTTATCAAAAGCTTCGGACTTGTGTTTTTTAAGATACACATATCCACACCTTGATAAATTATCAGTAAAACTAATGAAATAAGAGTATCCTCCTCTAGCCTAGGTTGTCATAGGACCATACACATCTGTGTGTACTAGACCTAACAACTCAGTTGCCTTATCTTCATGTCCAGTGAATGGAGACTTGGTCATCTTGCCCATGAGACAGGACTCATAAGTTACTAATGACTTATAATCAAAAGGTTCAAGGAAATTATCTTTGTATAACTTATTTATCCTTATCTCACTGATATGACCCAAATGGCAATGCCAAGGAAAAGTGACATTCACATCATCTCTCCTTCTTTTCTTGTTCTCAATAAGCATAACCTCATCATTGAGTGACAAAATCAAAAGATTATTAGTGAATGTACCATTACCAAAGAATTTCTTTGAAAAGAATATTGTGCACCCATGTCTCGACAAATTTATTTTATAAGCATGTTTTAATAATAAAGGTATAGAACTAATATTCTTTATAATGTTGGGTACATAATAACAATCTTTTAATTCAAGAATATTGTCCGATGGCAATAACAACAAATAGGTGCCAACAACTTTAGCTTGAATGGGTTCACCACTTGCATTGAATAGCTCAAAGTCACCCTTCTTCAAGTTTCTAGATCTTTGTAATCCCTGCAATGACTTGCATATATGAGACCCACATGCAATATCTAATACCCATGAATCAGAAGTTGAAGAACTCAATGATAGGTTTGTTTGTATCATGTACAAACCTTTAGATACTCCACCAGCATCATTCTTCAAATTTGCATGGTATAACTTGCGATTCTTCTTCTAGTGCCCTTGCTTCCCACAGTGATAGCAGGTCCCATCAACAGAGGGCTACCTTACCTTCTTCCTCTTCTAGAAGCTACTCTTAGGGTTCCTTTTTCTCTTTCAACCCTTCCTCATTGCCTACTTTTTCCTTCCATCAACCAGAAGAAGCTGAGCCTTATCACCTTTAAAATGGCTCTCTACTATCTTGAGCATATTCAGCAGCTTAGGCAATGACATATTTAGTTTATTCATGTAGTAATTCATGACAAATTATGAGAAAGAATTCGGGAGTGACTGTAGGATCAAGTCCTGATTAAGCTCTCCATCCATCCCAAATCCCATTTGACCTAATCAAGTAATCAGATCAATCATCTTGAGGATATGTGCCTGGATGGAAGAGCCCTCACTCATGCATGCTCAAAACAATTGCTTTGATGTCTTATATCGAGCAGCCTGACTATGCTCCCAATAAAGCTCTTTATGATTGAGCAATATAGATTGAGGTTCCATTTCCTTATGTTTCCTCTATAGTTCATTACTCATAGAGGCCAACATGATGCACTTGATAGTTATGTTATCATTTTGCCACATTTTATATGTGGCCCTTTCCTCCTTATTAGCATCCTCTCCTACTAGATCTGGGTCAGGAGAATCAAGGATATAGACAATCTTTTCCTGAGCTAATACAATCCTTAGGTTCCTCAACCAGTCCACATAATTCGGACCGATCAACTTGTTGGCATCCAAGATGCCCTGTAGTGAATGAGTAGAATCCATTATATAAAATCTACATTAAATTAAGGAACAACTATAAGCAGACCACTCATGATAATATTCATAACTAGATAAGGACTTTTGCATCTAATTATATCTCCCACTATTTTCTTTCGAATACCATAACTCTCAACTATGGTAAGCGAGAAACCCTCCCAAAGCTTCTTAGCAGGGTTGAGACCCAATTCCTCATGAATGCCTTATGTTAATCACAACAAACACCCATTAATTCAAGGATAAAAAAATCCATTTCCAATTACAGCCCATGTAACTCTCAACATAACACCTATCTCTAAGATAATTATAGCCTTGTGTTAATCACAACAAACTTTAATGCCTTAGTTTAGTCAGACCCTTCATTTCCATATAGCCATGTTTGATAAATATTGCCCTTATGTCAATCACAACAAAGCAACACCACCAATCATGCCATAAAGCATAAAATGCACCAAGACAAATATCATATCAAACCCTAGAGTAGGTCTTGTGTCAATCACAATAAACCTACTATAGTTTTTGACATGGATTTGGCTTAGCATGAGGAAGGTAATTTGTAGTATGCTTAATCAATTAGCATTTCCAATTTAGGATGTAGATATGACCAAATTGGCCAGGTAAGTGGAAGAGATGAGGGGGTCCCACCGTTGCTTTTCTTAGACAGTAAATAAATTGGTTAGGTCAAACAATGGAACCAATTAAAAATCTCATTCCCTTTACCTTCCCAGAATCACTTGCCTAGACACCAATCAGTTGATCAAACCCTAATCAGATTTGTATCATGATTAACTTACACTATGACTAAATATAATTCTAATGAAAGCTTTGATGGTCTCAAACACATCCTAATTAACCACATCAACATAACACATGTTCTAGCAAATAAGCATATTAACCCTAATAAGCATAACCCTTGCATGATTCATACAACAATCTATTCACCTCACTTGTTCATGGGAGGCCACAGCGGTACCCCAACATGCTATAGGAGTCCCATTGAATGGGAAGAGAGGTCCTTTAAACCCTACTTAGCTCCTATGACTGGACGGCCATGGTGACTAACCCAATCCAAAGCAACAATTACTAGGAACATAGCATATCACATATGTAATATGAACTAATCTTGCAAGAGTCATAGCAAAGCAAGCAACTAACACTAAAGTGACTTTTTATTGCATGCATCAAGATAGCTCTGATACCACTATTGGGTTTCGAGCAGGTGTAGCAGAAGACTGGGTTTCAAAATTTTCATTATTGAAACCTTGACCGATTGGAACCCTAAACACTAGAACCACTTGACCATGACAACTAATACATCAAAACTTTAGGTTTATAGATCAGAATACCTGGAGTGCTATATTCCATAATTTTTACAAGGCACACAAGTGTATGCCCTCCAGAGGTAATCCACATAGGAACCGGACCAAGGAAGCACTCCTACCAAGCTTGCTTGTTTGACTAGGACTCTTCTAGCAGCCTTTCAGACTTTCTTCCTTTGCTGGAACCACTACCCTCCTTAGGATATTCAAAGACCTCTATAAATCCTCTCTCAGAATCTAATTATCTCTCCTAAATCTCTTTCTAGGCTCTTATCTTAAAATGACAATCTTGTCTTAAAAGGATAAGCCTTGTCTTAAAAGGACAAGGAAGAGAAAATAAAAAGGGACTTCTTTCAGATTAGAATGGAATGCCTAGAATTAGACTACCTATGCCTATTTATAGAAAGGGATGAGGAACCTGATAAGTCTTTTTCTCAGCCCTTTGATAAGACCCTTCAAGCAGAAGGAGTCTTTTGGCTGAGTAGACTTATCATGAAAAGTCATTTCATGTGCCAAGAGACGTATGATGTCTTTTCATAATTCTAGTGAATTCTCCACATGTCATATGGTATGTTACTAGTCAAATAATGGCTAAAGGGTGTGGGCTCCCAAGGGACATGTCAAAGAAACTAGAAGCCCTCAAACAAAAGGACTCCTGATTTCTTGATCTATGCCCAAATTAAGAGATGCAACCCTTCATCATGCACGCTACATTTCTCATGCCATTTTGCCTTTTTTTGACTGGTGAAAGACCATCCAATTAGGCATGAAGATAAGAAAGAAAAGCTTAGAGTTTATCTAAAATTTGTGATTGACTAGCAGAAGGACTTTTGGTC
Organism: Areca catechu; assembly: GCA_021397845.1. Lineage (NCBI taxonomy): Eukaryota > Viridiplantae > Streptophyta > Magnoliopsida > Arecales > Arecaceae > Areca > Areca catechu. The sequence continues at coordinate 123,046,441 of CM038043.1, forward strand.
CTTCTATGCCCCTTAATTTGGCATACAGCAATCATGATGCCAAGAGTCCATCTTATATTATACTCTTCCATAATTCCAAGATAAAGCCCAAATAATTCTAGATAAAATCAGATAGTTGCTGCCCTAATTAGAACTCAACTCAATCTAAGATCTACTTAAATTAGTTAGCCCAAATAGCAAGCTAATTGATCTAATCCAATTGGGTTAGGAGTTGGGCTAGCCAATATATGCTAGTATGTTAATTAGCTAGCCAATTAGGATCCTATGACCCTAATAAAAATATAATTGACTTCATTAACCAATTCCTTAATGTGTGTAACCCTTTGGGTTCCATATCTAGCTAGCAATAGATCTAGGTCCAAGCCATTTTGATCCAATCAAAATTGATTAACCTAATTAGGTCAAATCAAGCTAACCTAAGTTGCCAATTCGAACCAGTTTCCGAATTGACTCATGAATCCAATCAATTTGATTCATGAAAATCTACGAGATATGATTGACATCTTGCAACATATCTTCCTACCCAAAAGATGATAAATTTGGTAGAAATTATCAAAATATCTTTCAGTGGAAAGTTACCAAGCAATTCAATCTTTCGATCTTCCTTTATCCCAAATAAGTGATGGGTATGGATAATTGTCAAACACTAACACTTAATCCTTTCGAATATCAATTCAATAATGAAGACTCAATTGATGAAAGATTAAAAATCCTATCTAATCTTATCCTACTTTGATCAAAGCCTTCATGAGTCAATAATCAAGAGATTACGTGGGATAAGTCCTCCTTTTACTAGAAATGATCGATTCCTTGTTGATCCACTCACATCTTTCATGTACAATCTATCATATCAGAGAACACCACATACATGACTCATTGTCATGAATGAGTATGAACTAAAATATGGTTTTATGTGCATAAGGAACCATGGTGATCTCAGGTCTAAGGATCATTTGCACAACTCCTAATATAAGAACCATCTTTTGACAAGTAGTAAGACCTCCATAAGATGTTCTCAAGGCAGAGCAGTTCAGTGAACACAAACCCTAATGAGCACCCACATCCTTGTTTTAGTGTCTCTACACAAGTGGCTGTGAGACCAACCACCCTTTCCATCGAGCATATATAGGATGTGCTAGTCTTTCTGGAAATACGATCCCCAAATCGATGATCCAATGACTAGAAATATTTTAAATTAGGATTTATAGAAACTTATGTCTCACCATTATGATCTCCATCATAACCCTAATTTCATTTTGCTAATCTATGGGATTCATCATAATCTTAACAAGATGTAGCAGTACGATGAATCAAATGACTTTTATTAATAAATAATGTCATACAAGAGTTAAAAGATTAGAAATGCCTGCACAAAGATTGACTTTTAGGATACAATTCTTTTAGAAAGGACAATATGAGAGAAATTATAGAAAGGCTCTCTAAGTCATTGATCTAGTGGATTCTAAAGTCCTAGATCTTTAAATTATTTATCTCTGTAATTTAATTAATTTTTGGTTTAAGTAGAAAGTAAAGAAATAATCTCTCCTCATCTTTGTTAAAGCTCGCCTAAACAATGGTTTGAACATAATTCAAACACCCAATTTCTTGTGGGATCGACCCATACTCGCTGAACGTGCTACCTAACACACCGTGCGCTTGCAGTTTAAATTTTAAAAATATCAAATTTTGGCACCATTGTCAAGGAATTGACATGTTTTAAATTATGTTTCAAAATTCTTGCTCTTCGTGCTTTTAGTTTAACTTTAATATGATCTTTCTAACTTCTTTATATTTTAGGATGGTGAGTGCTGGAAGCCGGTACATAATTTAAATTATCCCTTCTTCTTTTAGCATATTATTTTGATCTTAATTTAATATTAGTTTTTAATTCAAACTTATTAGTTCTTTTTGGTTGTGCATAAGTATTTTTAAATTACTTTAAGGGCACATACCTAAACAAGATAATGTGGAGAGTTTACTACCCTTCCTTAGCCCACAAACAAGTTTTCTTCATTTGCATTAACCCAAGCCTGTAAATAAAATCAATTAGATGCTGACCCTAGGGACATCTGAGCTTATTAGGACAAGGACACCTAAGAATTGTACCAAGCTAGTTTTGATCATTGAATTGGTTTCTAGGAAAGTGGTTCGGGGATCTTGGTCTCAAAGAAAGGTAGTTCTTTAATTGTCTCTGTTCACTAACGTGGCCAATCTAATTGGTATCTAAGGAAAGTAATGGGGGGACCCTGCTAATCATATATGGCCAATTTGGTGAGTTAGTTTGAACTTGGAGTACTCGAAGGTCGACTTGGAATAGTTAGGAACTACCTAGTTCTAGGCTAAACCTAGGATAGAATTAATTTTATGCAAAACTTGTTTGAAAAAATAAAAAATTAAAAAACTCTATAGGTTTGCATCTTTAGTGATCTTCCTTCTTCTCTTCTATATCTTACAAAAAAAGAAAGAAAGAAAAAAAAACAAATATTGTTTTAGGTAATTTTTTATTCTAATCTTGATTGAGCTGATATAAGGTTGCCCTGACAAAACTGAAAGTTTTGTTGCATGGTTGTCCTAGGATATGAAAAGGTTGAATTAATTTAGAACCTTTAAAGAAAATTTTCTAAATATATATATATATATTATTTTTTAAAAATAGAAGACATAGTAAATATAATAAATTCTCCACTTCCTACATGGACAAGGATATCGGGTAGACTAGTTAGAATAGATCAATTACTATTTCAGACCCTATGACCTCTACATTGGATGTAATGAAACAGTCCAAAATCCTTAAATATTTATGTTATCAAATCAATTCCATCCAACATTCTTGCATAAAGTTGCCCCAACCCATTGCAAACAATTTTGAAATCAAACCTTAGATCATTAATATGCTTCCAAAATTCATAGGAATAGAGGATACATATATATTTATTAGGAAATTTGAAGAGGTTTGTGTAACCACGAGACTGCAATAATTGTTAGAGGATGAAATCAAGTTAAGACATATCAATTTTGCCCTTAAGGATAATGCTAAAAAGTGGCTCTATAGTCTTCCAAATCAATCTATTACAACTTGGGAAGGCTTTGTAAGAGTGTTCCCAAAAAAATATATTTTTCATCATAAAACAACTAGAATTAGAAATGAAGAAAACCAATTCTATCAACTAGTTGGCGAGTCATTCTAGAAATACTTCGATCGCTTCAAGAACCTCTTGACCCAATGCCCACACCATGGAATAGAAACTTGGAGGCTATGACAAATAATTTATGAAGGTCTAGATTCAAATTCAAGAACCATGCTAGAGTCCATATGATAGGGTCAATTTATGTATAAAGAATCCAATATAGCTTGGAAATTTTTAGAGGATCTAGCTAAAAAGAACTTATAATGGGAACAACTAGGAAACCATAAAGATCTACACCTTCGAGAGGTGTAATACACCAAATTCAGACTTCCCTAGCTGTAGAGGCCAAAATTGCAACCTTGACACATAGGTTAGAGTCCTTAGAACTTCAGAGACCAGCCAGTGTGAACCAAGTGTCTACATCCATGTGCAATGGGTGCAATGCACTAGACCATGCCCTTGAGGAATGTCCTCTCCTAAGAAACCCAATAAAGAATTAATATGCACAGGTGAATGCCACATACCAAAGACCAATGACTAATCCCTATGCACCCACATGTAATCTAGGATGGAGGAATCATCTAAATTTTTCATGGTCATGGAACCCAAATATAGGTGGTCCTAGCTTTAATCAATAAAACCTAAGGCCTAACCCTATGATGAACAACCCACCACCGGGCTTCAATAATAATGATAAGAAACTTAGTTCTTCAGAGAAAAGTTTAGAAACCCTAAACAAATCCAATGCTGATACCAATGCCACATTAAGCAATTTTATGCAAACCATAGGCCAACTCCTAAATTAAAACTCCCAGGCCATAGCCCACTTGGAAATGCAACTGGGTTAGCTAGCATCTATCGTTAATGAAAGAGAATGAGGTAGGCTACCTAGCCAACCTAAGCCTAATCCAAGAAACCAAAATGGTCCACTACCCCAAGGAAACCAAGTTAATTAAGTGAATGTTATTCACTCTTTAAGATCAAGGAAACAAGTAGATACATCTGACACTAGAGAGGACTCATCTGCTGAGTCACCCAATGAATAACATGCCTTACAAACTCAAGCTTCTGAAACTAATAGTGTTGCAGCCAAGATCGCCGTGGCGCGTAGTTGCTGTCGATGCCGGAATGCGCTCCCTTTACCACCTGGCGGTCCTCTGCTCTTGGACCTGCAAAATAGGGGTTAGTGACCCGGGCCGGGGTTTCCGATGGGGGCACTCTGACGGTCAAGTCAGTGACGATCCAGGGGAACAGATCCTCCTGGTCGGGCCCCTCTTGATGGACTCCGCACTAGGAGGAGTAAGAGATGTGTGAGAAGATGAAAACGTTGCAAGGAGAGAATGATAGTGGAGACAGAGGGGTTCCCTGTTCCTCCGCTTCTCTTTGTATCCCTCGTTTTCCTTCAACTGTGGTAGTGGTAATGGTGCTTCGCCCTCTTGGTCGAGCTTGCGCTTGTGTTGGTGGTCAATTGCTATTGTTATCTTCCCCCTTTCAGGGGTGTCGATTGTTCTTTGTAGTTGAAAATTGGCCGTTGGGCGCTCGCCTTGGGATCTTCACTGGGCTGGCAAGCGTGTGCGGCAAGATTTCATGCCGTGGATGACACGTCTTTCCTGACAGGTGGTAGGGGAAGCTTCCATTCATTCTGACTCCCCTCTGGTCGCTCCATTCCGGGAAGCTTGGTAGAGCCTCGATCCGGGGGTCACCGCCTTAAAGGCACTTTCTGGCTGGCCCATCCTCCTGGAACTACGACCGGACAGGTAGTTATGGTGGTATGGGGGGCACCGTTCCGTAGTCCTTGGGTGGCTCGTCAGTGTTTCGGGATGCCAGGGCTTGCTTCGGTCTGGATGCTCGAGCTCGTGTGGCCACCTTGATGGAAGAGGGAAGAGTGCGGGCCCGGTCCAGAGGGGGCGTGCTCGGAGAGGCTCCGTATTGGCGGTTGAGCACTGAGCTCAACCTCGACCACAGGGCACTAACCTCCGATGGTCTCGCTCTGGAGGGCGGAAGGCGGACCCGCTCCCGAGGGCGCGCGCTCGGAGAGGCTCCACATTGGTGGGTGAGCGCTGAGCTTGACCTCGACCACAAGGCACTAACCTCCGATGGTCTCGCTCTGGAGGGTAGAAGGCGGACCCAGTCTAGAGGGCGCGCGCTCGGAGAGGCTCCACATTGGCAGTTGAGCATTGAGCTCGATCTCGACCATAGGGCACTAACCTCTGAGGGTCATGCTCTGGAGGGCGGAAGGCGGACCCGGTCCAGAGGAAGCGCGCTCGGAGAGGCTCCATGTTGGCGGGTGAGTGCTGAGCTCTACATCGACCACAAGAGGCACTAACCTCCAAGGGTCTCGCTCTGGAGGGCAGAAGGTGGACCCGGTCTAGAGGGCATGCGCTCGGAGAGGCTCCACATTGGCGGGTGAGTGCTGAGCTTAACCTCGACTACAGGGCACTAACCTCCGAGGGTCTCGCTCTGGACGGTGGAAGGCGGACCCGGTCTAGAGGGCGCACGCTTGGATAGGCTCCACGTTGGTGGGTGAGCGCTGAGATCAAGCTCGACCACAGGACACTAACCTTCGAGGGTCTCGGTCTGGAGGGCGAAAGGCAGACCCGGTCCAGAGGTCGCGTGCTCAGAGAGGCTCCATGTTGGCGGGTGAGCGCTGAGCTCGACCTTCACCACAGGGCACTAACCTCCGAGGGTCTCGCTCTGGAGGGCAGAGGGCGGCTCCGGCCTAGACACCCGAGCTCGCGGGCCCGACCTGGCGGAGGACGGAGCTCGGCTCATTGCCTTAAGGGAGCTCAACTCAGCTCGGCAGAACAGTCTCTAGGCTGAGGTGTCGCCCCGGCGTCCGATGCGGCGTTCTCCTTTGACATGGCACCTATCAGCTACCTACGTCAGCGGTCTCGCCACATCATTTGCCCCCCACTCTCGAGGCTCGTTAGTGCGCGGTGCTTGGGTCGAAGGGAGTAATGGTGGTGCTGACGTGGAAAGGCAAAAATTCGGCGCGATGATGGTCGTGGTTGTCGGCACTTCGAGGGATGGCCCTTCCGGCCAGTGCGGAGGTGCCATGTGGCCACATCCGAGGAGCAGTTAATGTGGGCGCAGAATTCTGAGTGGCTGGGATGCCCTTTTCATCGATGGGCAGCACGTGGCATGGATCCGTTGGTGAGGGGGTCATGACAGTGTGGATTTGATGGGCCCTTTCGAAGTGAAAAGAATATTTTTACTCAAAATTCCAATTCTTTCGAATCCTTCGCAGTTGTTGCAGTACCCGGACCCTTCCTTCTCCGCGATCTGCTTTCATTCTTCTCTTCTCTAGGGAACCAGATTGGCCCTGTTCTTCTTCCTCCTTTTCCTTTGGAGTAGGCTTCTTCTTCTGAGTCTAGTCTTCCTTCTTCTTAGGTTATCTTTGCAGCATTTCTTGTCCCGATCCTTCCATCCAAGGGATAGTGCTTTCCTCCTCCAACAAGGAGTCGGAGGGGACACAGTTTAGGATTAGCAGGAGACTGGTCCTTCCCGCCCCCCCGAGTCTATTAGGGAGCTGGGGGTGGCTTCTTCTCATCCTACCCATCTTCCTTTCCTACTCGAACCAGCTCCTGAGTCTGTCCGGTCAACAGGTCTGGGTGGGGTCTCTTCGACGATTTCCGTCGTGAAGCTGGGGGCCATCCGGGATGCCTATGGCATCCCATCTTCTACTCAGCTCATGATTCCCCACCCCGGGGAGCGGGACACTTCCAGTGGCCCGGGCCGTCTCGCCTTTTATGAGGAGACCTTCTGTAGGGGTCTCCGATTTCCCTATCACCCCTTCTTCTTATCTGTTCTGAGAAACTACCATTTAGTACCCGCACAGTTGGTGCCCAATGCCATCAGGGTAATCTTCTCCTTCATCGTACTCTACCATGTCCATGGGTTCATTGCCCGGTTCTCGTTGTTCAGGGCATTTTTCACCCTGAAATGCCACCCGACTGAGGATGGGTGGTGGTCCTTGTCCTTCCACCTGAAGGGCATAAGATTCGAGCTCCCCTCTTCCATCAAAGGGTGGAAGAGTAAATTTCTCTTCGTGGACGTCGAGGGGGTCGACTGGGCCTGGAGCGAGCCGGATTGGTCCCCTAACCGGATCTCCGCACTTGATGCAGCTGATCGGGATGACTACGAGCAGCTTCGCACCGCCCAGATCCCTCCCTGGAGGTCCTGCTGTCGAAGCAGAACCTTTCTGACGCCAGGTTCGACCCATCGACGGGGCCGGCTGAGTCCAATTCTTTCCTCCATATGTGTTTTTCCTTTTCTTCACTTTAGGCTAACCCATTTGGCTCCTGTGCGCAGGGATGATCTTCTCGGAGGGTGACTCGTTGCCACTCTCCCGGAAGAGGCCGCCCACTGGGGTGGCCGCTGAGCCTCCCATGAGGCGGGCCCGGGTTGAGGGTGTGCCGGTGTCTGCCTCCGCCGCGCCAGCCACCCCGAAGGGGAAGGAGGCCGAGGGATGGATAGTTCACAGGCCGAACCTCCCGTTCTGGAGCCCGAGGCGACCGTCCAGGTTGATGCTGCTGTCGCCATCGCGCTGCCCCATTCTCCGGGTCCAAGGATGGTTGAGGTCGAGGGGGGAGAGGTCCGTACTGGAGCTTCTCCGGCGATGGGGGCTCCAACTGCGATGGTGCCGGGTCCCCGACCGGTTCCTGGGGGTCCTACCACCGGAGGAATAAGCTACCTTGCTCCCCAAGAGAGCAGGAGGGACGAGGCTAGGCACCGCCTCCCGTTCAAGCTGGGGCTAGAGAGCTCCTTGGCTGACAACCGCGCCCTAGCCGCTCGCATGATAGATTTCTCCATCCATCCATGCGATCGGGAGGAGATGGATGGGTTACCAGTTGGAGCTATGATCGATAGCATCCTTCCCCATCTCTACACAGAAAGGAACTTCACCCCCCTGCTTTTTTTTTTAAAAAAAAACTTCCCATATGATGCAGATGGGTGTCAAGGTCCTTTTCATCAGGAGCTGCTGTCAAAACTGGGAGCGAGCTAAGTAGCAACAGGAGACCGAAATTGCATCGCTGAAGGCTGACCTGAAGGGGAGGGCCGACTTCGAAGGGGCGCTTGATCGATGGGTCAAGGACCTCGAGAGGCAGCTTGCTGACTCTGAGAGACGAGCGAAGGAGCTCTAGGAGTTCCTCGACCAGTGCCTCGACCACGAGCAGGGGTAGTCGAGGAAGAAGGCCGAGGAGCTTGCCGATGCCGAGCAGGGGCTGGGCGTGTTCAATGTCGAGGTAGCCTGGCAGAAGGGGATCGCCCAGTCCCTCCAGGCCCGGCTGGCGACAGAGAAGGAGAAGTCGGCCATGGCCCAAAGGGCAGCCGAGGAGGTGGCCAGGTCAGTTGTGGATGCCAAGCACGAGGTGGCCGCAGCGAGGAAGGAAACCGAGGAGGCGGTTGCAAGGTACAAGGCCTCGGAGGAGTTCCTCACCGAGATCAAACAGATGGCATCGGATTCCTTCTTTAAGGGCTTCATGTACCTGCACCGCTTGGTCGAGAGGTTCATCTCGGTCGAGGGCCACAGCCGCCTCGACTATCCCGGCACTTCAGACTAGGAGGCGGGCGCTGAGGAGGCCGTTGCTCCCGGGTCTTCTGCGCTAGCCGAGGTCGGGGCCGTGTCATCCGAACCTGGAGCCGCACAGCTGGATGTCCCTGCTGATGGAGACTCCGAGCCCGGCGGTCCAGCCGGGTAGTAATTGTTTTTATTACCTTTGTACGTTGTCTTTCTCTCTTCTTTTTTTTTTTGTACTTGGCAAGGCTACCCGGCATGTCGGGGGCCCGCAGGATGCTTGTAACTGACACTTAATCAATAAGCTCAAGCTTTCTTGCAACCATTTTGTCTTCCTTTCTTTCTCTCTTTCTTTCACTCCCCTTCTTCTTTTTCTTTTCTTTTGATGAGTGGGGAGATCGGAGATAAGGGCCTCGCCTTGTGTGGAGTTGAGTTATTATTAGACTCCAATGCCAGCAAGTCGGGCGCAAGTTGACGGCACTTGAGAGCTGCTGGGCTCGAAGGTGCTGTTGATCGAGAGCTGTGTGGCTCGAAGGTCTCTTGGCCGAAGATCTGAGCTTCGGTCTTGAGTTGGCATCTTGGAGCTGGGCTCGGGGACGTTGATGATTGAGAAGTAGCGGCTTGTTCCCCTCTCATTCTCTTTCTTTCCTTCCCCCCTCTTTTTTTCCTTTTTCTTTTTTTCTCTTCTTTTTTTTTTTTGGAGTGGGGAGATCAGAGAAGAGGGTTCTGGCCGTGTTCCCCTCTCGTTCTCTTTCTTTCCTTCCCCTCTCATCTTCTTTTCGAGTGGGGAGATCAGAGAAGAGGGTCACAGGACTTGACCGCCTTGGAGCTAGGCTCGAGGCCTTCCTGGATGTGGAGCTAGGCTTGGGTCCAGGGGTTGCCTGAGTGCTTGGCTCAGGTCTTTGGTGCCTTAGAGCTAGGCTCGAGGCATTGATGGGAGCTACTTGGCCCCATGATCCCTTGGCATCTCGGAGCTCGGCTCGGAGACGTTTGAGATAGAGAGCGGCTTGGCTCGGTGACCCCTTGGTCAGAGATTTGAGCTCCGATCTTGGGTTGGCATCCTGGAGCTGGGCTCGGAGATGTTGCTAGTTAAGAATGACGTGGCTCGAAGATCCCTCGGCCGGAGATCTGAGCTCCGATCTTGGGTTGGCGTCCTGGAGCTGGGCTCGGGGACGTTGCTAGTTGAGAGCAGCATGGCTCGAAGATCCCTCAGCTGGAGATCTGAGCTCCGGTCTTGGATTAGCATCCTGGAGCTGGGCTCGGGGACGTTGCTAGTTGAGAGCAATGTGGCTTGAAGATCCCTTGGCCGGAGATCTGAGCTCCGGTCTTGGGTTGGTGTCCTGGAGCTGGGCTTGGAGACGTTGTTGGTTGAGAGCTGCATGGCTTGAAGGTCCCTTGGCCAGAGACCTGAGCTCCGATCTTGGGCTGGCATCCTGGAGCTGGGCTCGAGGACATTGCTGGTTGGGAGCTGCATGGCTCGAAGGTCCCTTGGCCGGAGATCTGAGCTCCAGTCTTGGGCTGGCATCCTGGAGCTGGGCTCGGGGACGTTGCTAGTTGAGAGCTGCATGGCTTGAAGGACCCTCGACATCCTGGAGCTAGGCTCAGGGACATTGGTGGAATTCCCCTGCAAGATAGATAAACACTTGCGCAAGGAAAAACCATTGTCATTATTATTACCGGGAAACCTTACATTATTGATAGTATTTCTGCAAGTTGCAGGCATTCCATATTCTAGGGAACCTGACGCCATCGAGATCTTCAAGGTAATAAGCCCCTTGTGAGAGGGCTTCGGCTACTTTGTAGGGGCCTTCCCAATTCGGTGAAAGCTTGCCGCACTCTTTGGGCTGGGATGCCTCTGCCCACCGTGGCACCAAGTCTCTGGGCTTGAAAGCTTTTTGCCTGATGCGGGCATTGTAGTATCGGGCTACTCGTTGCCGGTAGGCCGCCATCTGTAGGCGGGCTTTGTCCCTTGCCTTTTCAAGAAGGTCTAGGTTAAGTAGGAGGTGCGTCGAGTTCCGCGCTTCATCGTACTGCTGCACCCACATCGTGGGCATGCCGAGCTCGACCGGGATGACGGCTTCAGCACCGAAAACAAGGCTAAAGGACATCTCATTTGTTGCCGTCCTAGGCATTGTGTGGTAGGCCCACAGGATGCTTCGGAGTTCTTTTGCCCACCTGCCCTTGGCTTGGTCCAGCCTGGTCCTGAGTCCTTGGAGGATGTTCCGGTTAGTCACCTCGGCTTCTCCATTTGTTTGAGGGTGAGCCATTGAGGTGAACCGGTGTTGGATGTCGTGCTCGGTACAGAATCCTTCAAACTCGTGATTGTCAAACTGTAGCCCGTTGTCGATGATGATACAACGGGGGAGCCCGAAGCGACAAATGATTGACTTCCAGAAGAACTGGCAGACATTGACTTCCGTGATCCGAGCTAGTGGCTCTGCTTCGACCCACTTGGTGAAGTAGTCGATTGCCACCAGCAGGAACTTTCGCTGCCCTACTGCTAGGAGAAACGGTCCCAAGATGTCCATTCCCCACTGAAAAAAAGGCCAAGGGGCTGAGAGTTGGGAGATCGGTGCCACCGGTTGGCACTATATATTTGCATGGCACTGTCACTTGTTGCACCTTTTTACGAAGTCGGTGGCATCTTCCCTCATGGTCTCCCAAAAGTACCCTTGGTGGAAAGCTTTATAAGCCAGTGTTCTCCCCCCCACGTGGTTCCCGCAGAGGCCTTCATGTATCTCTTGGAGCATGAAGGTTGCCTCGGCGAACATGAGGCATCTCAGAAGTGGGTAAGAGTAAGATCGGCGGTAGAGCTGGCCTTCCATCAGAACAAACCGGGAGGCTTTTTTCTTGACAAGGGCAGCTTCTGTGCGATCTTCGGGCAAGGTGCTGTCTGTGATGTACAGGACTTATTTGTCCATCCAGCTCGGCTCGGGGGTGACTTGATGCACCTCTGCTGAGCTCTCATAGCTGGGACTTTCGAGGTACTCGATGTAGGCGCGTCCCAGCGACAAGTCCGGAAAGGTCGTGAGTCTGGACAAGCATCCACGCATGTATTATCCCCTCGGAGGATGTGGAAGATGCTAAAGCATCGGAGGCCCGCCGTGCTTGCACGAACCTGCTCCAAGTACTTCATCATCTGGGCATCCCTCGCTTCATATTCTTCGAAGACTTATCCGGCGACCAGTTGGGAGTCCGTGAAAACTTTCAAATCCCGTACACCCAGCTCGCGGGAGACTCTCAGGGCCACGAGGAGTGCTTCGTACTGTGCCTGGTTATTAGTCACGGCGAACTTGAAGCGGAAGGTGCATTCTGCCATAAGCCCATCGCTATTGGTTAGGATGAGGCCTGCTCCGCTCCCACCGGAATTGGATGCTCTATCTACGTGAAGGATCCAGGGCTCTTGTCCTGGCTCGGGCTCCGTTGCTGTCTGCTCTGGCTCCTCGGTGAACCCGGTGCACTGACCACGAAGTCGGCTAGGACTTGGGCCTTTTGTGAAGACCTCGATCGGTACACTATGTCGAATTTGCTGAGCAGCAAGGACCACTTAGCCAACCTCCCAAATGTCTCGGGTCGGGTGAGGATGGTCCTTAGTGGCTGGTCCATCATGACCACTATTGGGCGTGCTTGGAAATAGAGCCTGAGGCGCTTAGCAAACATTATTAGTACAAAAATGAGTTTCTCGGAGCGAGTATACCTGATCTCCGTATCACGAAGGATTTTGCTGGTGTAGTACACTGGCTTTTGAGATTTGTCCTCGTTTGTGCGAACGAGAACCGAGCTGACAGCACCCGGTGTAACCGCCAGGTACAGCAAAAGCTCCTCTCCCTCCTCCGGCCTAGAGAGCAACGGGGGGGAGGCGAGGAAGTTCTTCAGCTCCTCAAAGGCTTCCCTACACTCCTCAGTCCAGGTGAAGTCGTGCATCTTGCACAGCGCTTTGAAAAATGGCAGGCAATGATCAGCCGACCTTGAGATGAACCTGCTGAAGGCGGCGACACGTCTCGTTAGGCACTGGACCTGCTTCTTGGAGGTTGGGTGTTTCATGTCAATGATGGCCTGTACCTTTTTCGGGTTTGCTTCGATGCCCCTCTGGGTACCATGAAGCCGAGAAATTTTCCTGCCCACCCCGAAGGCGCACTTCGCCGGGTTCAGCTTCATCTGATGTTGTCGCAGGTTATGGAAGGACTCGGCGAGGTTAGCTACATGGCTCAAGCCCGGCCTGCTCATAAAGAGCATGTCATCCACATACACTTGCATGTTACGGCCTATTTAGTCCTTGAAGATCTTACTGATCAGGCACTGATAGGTAGCTCCTATATTTTTTAGACCAAAAGCATCATCCTGTAGCAGTATGTTCCTTGGTCAGTGACGAAGGCGGTGTGCTCCTCGTCTTTTGGATGCATGCAGATTTGATTGTACCCGGAGAATGCATCCATGAAGGAGAGCAGTCGGTGGCTAGAGGTGGCATCCACCAGCTGGTCGATCTTCGAGAGAGGGAAGCTGTCCTTCGGGCAAGCTTTGTTGAGGTCGGTGTAGTCGACACAAATCCTCCACTTGCTATTATTCTTCCTGACCATCACTACATTCGCCAGCCAACTCGGGTATTGGACCTCTCGAATGAAACCGGCAGCTATGAGTTTATCAACTTCCTCCTTGATAGCTGCCTGTCTTTCCGGGGCGAAACTTCTCTTCTTCTGCCTAACTGGTTTGTGCTTTGGGTCAACACTCAGTTTATGGGTAATGATGTTAGGAGGGATACCTAGCATATCCACCGCCATCCAGGCGAACACATTTGCATTCGCCTGTAGAAATTCCAGCAGTTGGGCCCTCTCCTCCTCGGGTAGCTGGGCTCCGACCTGCACCATCTTCGTGGGGTCATCTGTTGGGAATCCGGTGCACCATTGTAAAAAATAATTTCAAAAATGATAAAATTTGCACCATAAACCCTTAGCCAGGATCTCCTTATTCAGGATTAAAACATATATTAAACATGCAAACTTACATTGTTAGAATTAGGGCACCAACTTATTAACGCTAAATCCAATTTTTGATGTAGAATCAAAACTTGATGTTGAATTCCCCTTTTGAATTCACCAGGCGTCCAAATGTCCACCCTCCAATGGTGATCCACAAGAAGATTGATCAAGATGCTAGCTTCTTCAAAATTCCTTCATATGAATTCTTATCCTAGAACTCAAGAGGACTATGGCTTTAAAACTCCACGGTAGGGACTCCTTACTTCCTTTCTTTCTTCTTCCTCTCCCTTTCTTAAGACCTTGTCCTAAGAATAAAACTCTTGTCTTGAAGGAGGAGGAGGATTTAAGACACTAATGTCTTAATGTAAAAGGAAATAGAAACAGAGTAGTAATTCTTTTCTTTTACCGATCGAGAGATTCTTCCTATCTCTTGTTTTAGACTTGAGTTTCAACAGAGAAGAGAACTCTGTAAAAGGGAAACTCTCTGTGTCCTAAACAAGCTAAGGAGGAATCAGTCTCCTGGAAAGAAAAGAAAAATAAAACCTATGTCGTACATACATCAATCACCCGAAGTCTCTGTTCCTTAAATAGATTACAAAACGGTGCCTTTTCAAAAGAACACAACTCTCCATAAAAATATTTCTCATGGTCTTTCATATTTCTCATGCCCTTCCAGATTAAAACTCATGGCTTTTCCTAAAAGAAAAGTCGTGAAATTCCAGAAGAAGGGAATCGTGATGTTTCGGTCTCCGAAGAGACGTTATTTCGCGCAACCGGGAAGAGTCAGCGCCTTTTGTCTTTCTTAAAAATCTTCCAGCCGTTGGATTCCCATCCAAGGGGATACATGTGAGGCGCTAATAGTGAGAAATGAAGCCGCCCCATCTTAATTCATCGGAGAATTAAGTGGGTGCGCCAAGAGTCCATGCACCCATGGACTCCTCCAAATGGCACGCCAAGAGTCTATAAGCGCATGGACTCTTGGCATTTTGGCATGAAAATGCAAGGGGGCGGGTGGGGAGGCTAGCCTAGTTACATGGCTAGCCAATAGGATTAGCCATAATCCCTATAAACTCAATTAGGGTCTAATTAGATCCAATTAGAACCTAAATTGAACCAATCCGGAACCCTAATTCGAATCCGATTCGAATAGAAGCTAGGGTTTGCAACACCTGCTAGAGTGTTATCCTGCAAAGATGATTTAATCACAAATTAAACTCTTGATCAATCCTCTTAAGTGTGTGACCCATTGGGTTCCACATCTAACCAGCAGTGAGTTCGAATACAAGTTGACCTAATTTGATTAGAATTCTTTCTAATCGATTTAGGTCAAATCGGGCTTTCCCGACTTGATCAATTAGGACTCTTCCTAAAATTTGATCAACCCACAAGACAAGATTGACGTCTAGCAACGTGTCATGTCTACCCGGAAGATATGAAAATTCTGGTGAAATATCAAAACTACCCTTCAGTAGAGAGTTACCGTTCAATTAAATCTTTCGATCAGCCTGCACCCAAAATATAACTATGGATATGGATATATGTCAAATCCAATATTATATTTATTTCTAGATCAATCTTATATTGATGATTCAATTATCTTGATATTAGAAACCATCCTAATATATTTACTTTGATCAAAGATTCCCTGAATCATCATCCGATTATTAACTAGCTGGATGCAATCTTCTCTTACTAAGAGTGATCGATTCCTTGTTGACCTACTCATTACCTTCATATCCAATTCACCATTCCCAGTATCAATCCTGTGCATGACTCAGTGTCATGATTAGGATTGAACCAAAGCATGGGTTCATGTACATAAGGTACTTATGGCAGTCTCAGGTCAAAGGATTACTTGTACCACTCTCACTATGAGAACCTTCTATTGACATGTAGCTAAGACTCCATTAGATGTTCTCAAGTTGGATCATATCAGTGAACTCATTCTCCAATGAGCACCCACATCCCAGTATTAGTGTCATAAACAAGTGACTGTGAGAGCAGTCACCCTTTCCAGTATACATGGGATGTGCTAGTCTTACCGGAAAACCCTGATCCCCTACTCAGGGTTCCTTTGACTAGGAATATTTTAGGTTAAGGTTTTAAGACTTTAGGTCTCACTGGTATGATCTCATCATAACCCTAAAATCATAGCCCTAATCTATGGGGTCCATCATATAATATAAACACAGCGTATGATGAAAAATAATGCCTTTATTAGAATATTGTCAATTACAATGGTTTGGGAGATATAACATAGATTGGCTTGTAGGGCATATCCCTTTCAATCTCCCACTTGCACTAAAGCCAATCGCCTTTAAATCTTAATCCCATACTCTCGAGGTGGTGATCAAACTCACGCTGTGGTAGACCTTAGTGAATGGGTCTGCTACATTGTTCTTTGTATCAACTTTATTTATGTAGACATCTTGTCTTTCTACTATTTCTCGGACGAGATGGAAGCGTCTCAGAATGTGCTTGGACTTATGATGAGCTCTTGGTTCCTTAGCTTGAGCAACAGCCCCAGTGTTGTCACAGTAAAGCGGCACTGGGTTTTCAATCTCGGGAACAACACCCAACTCTGTGATGAACTTCTTCATCCAGACTGCTTCCTTGGCGGCTTCACTGACAGCTATGTATTTTGCCTCTGTGGTTGAGTCAGCTACAGCCTGCTGTTTGGTACTCTTCCAACTCACTGCTCCACTGTTTAGGATAAAAACATATCCCGAAATGGATTTGCTATCATCAGGGTCTAATTGAAAACTAGAATCAGAATAAGTTTCTAGTTTAAGATCAGAACAAGCTTCTAGTTTAAGATCAGAACCACCATAAACCAGAAAAATATCCTTAGTCCTTCTCAGGTACTTAAGAATATTTTTAACTGCTTTCCAATGATCCTCTCCTGGATCAGCCTGAAACCTACTGACAATGCCTAAAGCATATGCCACATCAGGCCTGGTACATAACATGGCATACATTATGGACCCTATTGCCGAAGCATAAGGTATAGAATTCATTCTATTTCTTTCTTCAGGTGTCTTAGGAGACATCCTTTTAGAAAGATGTATGCCTTGACTCATAGGAAGATAACCTCTTTTACTTCCATCCATGCTGAATCTTTTCAGCACTAAGTCAATGTACCTAGATTGGGATAAACCTAGCATCCTCTTAGATCTATCTCTATAAATCTTAATACCTAGTATATAGGATGCTTCTCCCAAATCTTTCATGAAAAACTGGTTTGATAGCCAAACCTTGACTGATTGCAACATTGGGATATCATTCCCAATAAGGAGTATGTCATCTACATACAGAACCAAGAAGACTATGGCACTCCCACTAGTCTTCTTATAAACACAGGGTTCATCCATATTTTTGATAAAACCAAACCTTTTAATAGTTTCATCAAAGCGGATGTTCCAACTCCTGGAAGCTTGCTTTAATCCATAAATGAATTTCTTTAGCTTGCATACTTGATTAGGTTTATTCTTTGAAATAAAACCTTCTGGCTGTGACATGTAGACTTCTTCCTCAAGGAAACCATTGAGGAATGCAGTCTTCACATCCATCTTCCAGATCTCATAATCATGGTATGCTGCTATAGCAAGTAAAATCCGGATTGATTTGAGCATGGCAACAGGTGAGAATGTTTCATCATAATCAATTCCTGTTTTTGTCTGAAACCTTTTGCCACTAATCTGGCTTTATAGGTTTCAACTTGGCCATCAGCCCCAGTTTTTTTCTTATAGACCCATTTGCACCCAATAGGATTAACACCCTCTGGTGCATCGACCAAAGACCATACTTGGTTTACATACATAGAGTCTATCTCAGATTCCATGGCTTCTTGCCATCTATCTGAATCAGTACTCAAGATAGCTTCCGTATAGGTCAGAGGTTCATCATTTTGAATGACTTGGGCTTCATTATTTTCAATAATAAACCCATACCTCTCAGGTGCCCGTGGCACTCTATCAAACCTACGGGGAGGAGTTTTGTGTTCTGGTTCTATCCTAACTATATGTTCTAATGGTTGAGAACTGTCTATCTATGTTTCTTGTACTTCTCCAAGTTCAACAGTTCTACCATTGCCCTTTTCTAAAATGAACTCCTTTTCCAGAAAAGTGGCATGCCTACTGACAAAAATTTTTGTTCAGTAGGATGGTAAAACAGATATCCTCTACCCTCTCTGGGATATCCTACAAATAGATATTTATCCGCTCTAGGTTCCAACTTATGTCCAAAATTTCTTTTAACATAAGCTGGACATCCCCATACCTTAAAATATTTAATATACGGTTTCTTTCCACTCCAAATTTCATATGGAGTACTAACAACGGATTTAGAAGGTACCTTGTTTAGAATATAAATAGCAGTTTCTAGTGCATGACCCCAGAAGGAAATGGGTAAATTTGTGAAGCACATCATGGATCGTACCATATCTAATAAGGTATGATTCCTCCTTTCAGCTATACCATTTAGCTGTGGAGTATAAGGAGGGGTCCATTCAGAAAGAATTCCATTAACTTTAAGATAGTCTAAAAACTCCGTGGATAAGTATTCTCCTCCTCGATCAGAACGAAGAACTTTAACACTTTTCCCGGTTTGTTTTTCGACCATACTTTGATACTCCTTAAATTTATCAAAGGCTTCAGATTTATGTTTCATAAGATACACACATCCAAACCTAGATAAATCATCTGTAAAAGTGATAAAATATGAGTATCCACCTCTGGCCTGAGTTGTCATTGGACCACATACATCAGTATGTATAAGTTCTAATAACTCAGTTGACCTTTCTCCATGTCCAGTAAATGGAGTCTTGGTCATCTTACCCATGAGACATGATTCGCAAGTTCCTAATGATTCATACTCATAAGGATCAAGGAATTTTTCCTTGTATAACTTGCTTATCCTAGACTCATTAACATGACCAAGTCGATGATGCCAAAGTAAAGTGTCATTAAAGTCTTTTCTTTTTCTTTTATTATTGACATGAAAAATACTATCATTGGAAGAAAGAGTTAAGAGCCCATTGCTAAATATGCCAGAACAAATAATTTTATTAGACAACATTATCGAGCAACCAGTGCTCGTTACATCCATTACATATCCTTGTTTTAATAACAAAGGAATAGATATAATGTTCCTAATAATCTTAGGCATATAATAAAAATTTTCTAACTCCAAGATCTTCCCTGAAGGCAACTTCAGAATATAAGTCCCTACAGCTTATGCTTGGATGATATCACCACTAGCACCATAGAGATTGAAGTCACCTTCCTTCAATACTTTAAGCTTGTGAAGGTCCAGCAAAGATTTGCATATATGGTAACCACAAGCGGTATCCAATACCCAAGTATTTGATATAGACGAATTTAATGTCAATATAGCATGTATCTCATACATACCTTTTGGTGCATCGACGCACCAGGCTTCACAGTTGCAAGGTAAGCCTTGCAATTCCTTTTCCAATGTCCCGCTTTGCCATAAAAGAAACAGGTTGACTGTTTTGAGGCCTTCTTTCCTTTCTTATTCTTTTTGATGCCACCCTTAGGGTTTAGCCTCCTATTAAAACCCTTTTTGCCTGATTTCTTCTTATTGGTCTTATCAACAAGAAGTAGTGGAGCCTTTTCTTTCTTAACGTGGCTCTCTGCTGTTTTTAACATATTTAACAGCTCAGGCAAGAAAGTGTTCAATTTGTTCATGTGATAATTCAAGACAAACTGAGAAAATGACTCCGGGAGTGATTATAGGATTAAATCCTGATTTAACTCCCCATCCATGATAAAACCTAATTGACCCAATCTGGTGATTAAGTCAATTACCTTCAGAACATGATCCTGAACGGATGTTCCCTCTGTCATCCTAGCACGGAATAACTGCTTAGATATTTTGTATCTAGCAGTTCTGCTTTGTTCTCCATAAAGCTCTTTTAAATTGAGCATTATGGATTGAGTATCCATACTTTCTGCTGTCTCTGTAACTCATTGGTCATAGAGGCCAGTATGATACACTTGACAGTGAGGGAGTCATTCTGCCACATTTTGTATGTGGCCATATCTTCCTCTGTGGCATCATCCCCTAGTGGATTAAGACTAGGGGTATCAAGAATATAAGAAAGTTTTTCTGAACTCAGTACAATCTTTAAATTTCTCAACCAGTCCACATAGTTTGGACCAGTCAGTTTGTTGGTATCTAAGATACTTCGCAGTGATAATGAAGATGCCATTTATCTACATTTAATAAAGAACAATATATAAGCAAACAACCATGAAATGACTTACATAATTAAATTTGGTCTTCAATTTAATTATGTCTCCCACTATTTTATCAAAAATCATAGCCCTCACTATGATAATCGAGAAGAACCCTGATCGGTTTTTCTTAGTGAGATTGAGATCCTAATAACTTATAAAAGATCTTGCAGATAACACAACAAATCTTTTACAAGCTTAAAGGTAGGAAACTCTTCCAATTATATCTCATATAATTCTCAAGAAGTAACTTGGCCTCTAGAACATTATTAGTCTTGCAGAAAACACAACAAACCATAATGTTCTAGTTAAGTCAAGACCCTTTCATTTCAATACAGTCAGTACTCAAATATAATGCCCTTGCAGATAACACTACAAAGCATTATACTGAATATACTGTAAGCATATCTATGCACTAGACTAGTATTATGTCAATCACCATATTAGGTCTTGCAGATAACACAACAAACCTAATGTGGTTCATAACACAATAATGATCAAGCATGAAGGAAGGCCAATATATAGTATTTTTAACACTAAGCATTTTAGTCAAGATTTAAATATAATCAAATCAGCCAGGCAAGTGGAAGAGATGTGGGAGTCCCCCCGTTGCTTTCCTAGACACCAATAAAAATTAGCCAGGTCAGTCAACGGAACCAATTAAAAACCATAATTCTCTTTACCTTCTCAGAACCACCTTTCTAGACACCGAATGATCAATTGTTCATCATGACTAGTGATGCTTATTAGTTAAATATACTATGACTTAATATAATTTTTTAAGAGGAGGGTTTTATAAAATTGCCAGCACATTCTTATAGAACATATCATAATCAAAAGAAATATGTGCTAAGTGTGTCATCATACTAGGACAACCATTTACCACATAATGGATCCACCATTATGCCAGGGCAACCTTATTTCAGTATGATGACTTCAAAACTAAACATATCTCTACAATAATTAGGGTTTGAGTGAAAAACCCTAATTAGTGACACACATATAACATAAATTATCATACATGCATCCCATAAATATGCTAAGTATATCAGCATTCAAGGGTTTAAAACCCTAACATGTGACACTACAACAAAAAAACATATAAATAATTTTCATATGTTTTAACTGTAATAAGGGTGGCTCTGATACCACTGTTGGGAATCCGGTGCACCATTGTGAAAAATAATTTCAAAAATGATGAAATTTGCACCATAAACCCTTATCCAGGATCTCCTTATTCAGGATTAAAACATATATTAAACATGCAAACTTACATTGTTAGAATTAGGGCACCAACCTGTTAACGCAAAATCCAATTTTTGATGTAGAATCAAAACTTGATGTTGAATGCCCCTTTTGAATTCACCAGGTGTCCAAATGTCCACCCTCCAATGGTGATCCACAAGAAGATTGATCAAGATGCTAGCTTCTTCAAAATTCCTTCACTTGAATTCTTATCCTAGAACTCAAGAGGACTATGGCTTTAAAACTCCACGGTAGGGACTCCTTACTTCCTTTCTTTCTTCTTCCTCTCCCTTTCTTAAGACCTTGTCCTAAGAATAAAACTTTTGTCTTGAAGGAGGAGGAGGATTTAAGACACTAATGTCTTAATGTAAAAGGAAATAGAAACAGAGTAGTAATTCTTTTCTTTTACCGATCGAGAGATTCTTCCTATCTCTTGTTTTAGACTTGAGTTTCAACAGAGAAGAGAACTCTGTAAAAGGGAAACTCTCTGTGTCCTAAACAAGCTAAGGAGGAATCAGTCTCCTGGAAAGAAAAGAAAAATAAAACCTCTGTCGTACATACATCAATCACCCGAAGTCTCTGTTCCTTAAATAGATTACAAAAAGGTGCCTTTTCAAAAGAACACAACTCTCCATAAAAATATTTCTCACGGTCTTCCATATTTCTCACACCCCCTTCCCTCCTTCTCACGCCCTTCCAGATTAAAACTCATGGCTTTTCCTAAAAGAAAAGTCATGAAATTCCAGAAGAAGGGAATCGCGATGTTTCGGTCTCCGAAGAGACGTTATTTCGCACAACCGGGAAGAGCAGCGCCTTTTGTCTTTCTTAAAAGTCTTCCAGCCGTTGGATTCCCATCCAAGGGGACACATGTGAGGCGCTAATAGTGAGAAATGAAGCCGCCCCATCTTAATTCATTGAAGAATTAAGTGGGTGCGCCAAGAGTCCATGCTCCCATGGACTCCTCCAAATGGTGCGCCAAGAGTCCATAAGCGCATGGACTCTTGGCATTTTGGCATGAAAATGCAAGGGGGCGGGTGGGGAGGCTAGCTTAGTTACATGGCTAGCCAATAGGATTAGCCATAATCCCTATAAACTCAATTAGGGTCTAATTAGATCCAATTAGAACCTAAATTGAACCAATCCGGAACCCTAATTCGAATCCGATTCGAATAGAAGCTAGGGTTTGCAACACCTGCTAGAGTGTTATCCTGCAAAGATGATTTAATCACAAATTAAACTCTTGATCAATCTTTTTAAGTGTGTGACCCATTGGGTTCCACATCTAACCAGCAGTGGATTCGAATACAAGTTGACCTAATTTGATTAGAACTCTTTCTAATCGATTTAGGTCAAACCGGGCTTTCCCGACTTGATCAATTAGGACTCTTCCTAAAATTTGATCAACCCACAAGATAAGATTGACGTCTAGCAACGTGTCATGTCTACCCGGAAGATATGAAAATTCTGGTGAAATACCAAAACTACCCTTTAGTAGAGAGTTACCGTTCAATTAAATCTTTCGATCAGCCTGCATCCAAAATATAACTATGGATATGGATATATGTCAAATCCAATATTATATTTATTTCTAGATCAATCTTATATTGATGATTCAATTATCTTGATATTATAAACCATCTCTAATATCTTTACTTTGATCAAAGATTCCCTGAATCATCATCCGATTGTTAACTAGCTGGATGCAATCTTCTCTTACTAAAAGTGATCGATTCCTTGTTGACCTACTCATTACCTTCATATCCAATTCACCATTCCCAGTATCAATCCTGTGCATGACTCAGTGTCATGATTAGGATTGAACCAAAGCATGGGTTCATGTACATAAGGTACTTATGGCAGTCTCAGGTCAAAGGATTACTTGTACCACTCTCACTATGAGAACCTTCTATTGACATGTAGCTAAGACTCCATTAGATGTTCTCAAGTTGGATCATATCAGTGAACTCATTCTCCAATGAGCACCCACATCCCAGTATTAGTGTCATACACAAGTGACTGTGAGAGCAGTCACCATTTCCAGTATACATGGGATGTGCTAGTCTTACCGGAAAACCCTGATCCCCTACTCAGGGTTCCTTTGACTAGGAATATTTCAGGTTAAGGTTTTAAGACTTTAGGTCTCACTGGTATGATCTCATCATAACCCTAAAATCATAGCCCTAATCTATGGGGTTCATCATATAATATAAACACAGCGTATGATGAAAAATAATACCTTTATTAGAATATTGTCAATTACAATGGTTTGGGAGATACAACATAGATTGGCTTGTAGGGCATATCCCTTTCATCATCTCCGAGCGGGTAGGAAAGTAGGCGCTCGACCGGGCCTCCCCTAGGTTCTTGGGCCCTCTGGTGGAGGTCATCCATGCTGGGGTCGTCCTGGGGGACCCTGGCCCCAAGGAGGGTCTGGAAGCAATGTTGCACCAGCTGGGGTGCTCCCCTCATTTTCCTGACACTGTAGAGAGTTGGGAACTGTATAAGTAGCCTCTTGGTGGAGACAACGGTGTCGAGCAGGTTAAGCCCGGGCTTACCTAATATCACGTTGTAGGTAGAAGGGAGCCTTACTACCATGAAAGTCATCATGATGGTACTCTGCCGGGTGGGGTTCCGGCAGTGACTGGGAGAGCGATTTCTCCTTCTACCCTCACGGAGTTGCCCATGAAACCAACAAGGGGTATGTACACGGGCTTAAGCTGATTGATGGAGAGATTCATCCTGGAGAAGGCATCATAAAAAATCACGTCTGTGGAGCTTCCACTATCAACCATGATGCGCTTTACAGGGTGCTTCGCGATCGTCATCTCGACGACCACGACATCATTATTTATATTTTTCATCCCGTCTTCCCCCTCCCTCATAAAGGGGAGTACATTCTTAAAGTCCCCTGCCCCCCAGGTCCTCTTGGATGCACGCGCATCTCCCCAGGAGATCATGCCCACCGGCTTCTCGGTTGGGCGGTTGTCAATGGTTGGAGTTGGTGGAAGAGCGATGAGCGCCTGGGACTCTGCTTGAGGTCTGCCCCCCATGAACCTTTTGAGGTAGCCTCTCTTGATGAGTTCATCAATCTCACACTTGAGATTGCGGCATTCCTCGGTATCGTAGCCGTGGTCACGATGAAAGCGACAGTACTTTGTCTTGTCATGGCCGACGAAGGGCTTCAATGGAGGCGGGCGTCTCAGGTAGTCCTCGCCTTCGATCTCCAAAAGGATTTTTGTCCTCGGGGCGAGGAGGGGGGTGTAACCCCCCTCGGGAACGGGGGCCTCTCTCGGTCTCGATCGGTCCCTCCGGGAGCTCGGAGCCTAGGGTGTTGGCTTCTGGGTTCCAGACGCTTCGACGGGAGCTGACTTCTTTAGGGGTCCTCCGTCGAGCTCCCATCTCATACGGTCCACCTCCTCGGCGTGGATGTACTTTTGGGCCCGGAGAAGGAGCTCATAGTAGGTCTTGGGGAGCTTCTTATCCAGTGAATAGGTCAGGCGGGAGGTCCTAAGCCCTCGCTTCAGTGCCAGCATGGCGACTAGCTCTTCGAGATTGTAGATCTCTAATGCGATGGCCTTGAAGCGGGCCATGTAGTCCCGCAGGGGCTCGTGGTCCTGCTACCAGATGGAGAAGAGGCTGTCAGCCTCTCGTGGAAACTTCCTGCAAGCATCGAAGTGAGCCATGAACTTCTGTCCTAGCTGGGTGAAGGAATTGATGCTCTCCGCCTCTAAACAGGTGGAACCACACCGGGCTGCTTTCCGGAGAGTAGCAGGAAAAGTGATACAGAGAAGAGCGTCGGTGGCCCCCTGGACCCTCATAAGGGTCCGGTAGCTTTCTAGGTGGTCCAGGGGGTCGGTGGTCCCATCGTAAGGATCCACCTGCGGCATCCGAAACCGGTGCAGGATCGGCTCCACTTGGATTTCTTGGGAGAATGGAGGACGGGCGTTGTAGCCCGCTGGCTCACTAGCAGAGCCCTACATGCTGGCAAACCGATGGGCAAACTCAGCCAGCTTGCGTTCATTTCCTTTATGTGCCTTTCCGTCGCATGCCACGGCTTCATCAGTGGACCCCTCCGCCGAAGGAGACGGAGAAGGTGACATGGGTGCATGGCACCCGTGGTGGGTGGTCTTGCTTTTTCTGCCTCGGTGGGGTCTGGGCACCTCTTGCCCGAGGTTTGGTGAGTGGCTCTCTCTGTCGGCAAAGCCGGCTCGTTGCCTCTTCGCCGGAGCTTGATGGCTGCCCCGGTTATCGGTGGTGGCTCGTGGCTGCGACAGGCTTCCTTGGAAGGAGCGCAGGCTATTGCAGGGAGCTACGGCGTGGGCCGTCGGAGTCCCTGGCTGCTGGTGGGTAGCCATGGACCGGTGCTGGTGTTGGTGCTGAAGCTGGCGCACTGCTGTGGCAAGGACTTGCATTTGCTAGGTGAGTGTAGCCAGCTGGGCTTCTTGCGGAGGTGGCTGAACCGGCATGGATGGCTCCGCTTCTTGGTGGTGTGGGTTCTCCCGGGAGGGGGAATCCCCCGCACGACTGGTGGCCTCCCTTGCCCTGGTTGTCACCATCCTTCCACCTGGCTTGCCTGCGAAGAGATGGAGGGTTCGACTTGGATCGAAGATCGTTCACAATGTCGCTATCCCCCCTACTTGGCGTGCCAATCTATTGCCGCCAAGATCACCATGGCCCGTAACTGCTGCCCGTGCCAGAGTGCGCTCCCTTCGCTGCCTGGCAGTCCTCTGCTCCTAGACTTGCGAAATAGGTGTTAGTGACCCGGGCCGGGATTTCCGGTGGGGGTACTTCGATGGTCAAGTTAGTGACGATTCAGGGGAACAGATCCTCCTGGTCGGGCCCCTCTTAATGGACTCCGCACTAGGAGGAGTAAGAGATGTGTGAGAAGACGAAAACGTTGCAGGGAGAGAACGATAGCGGGGACAGAGGGGTTCCCTGTTCCTCCGCCTCTCCTTGTATCCCTCATTTTCCTTCAACTGTGGTAGTGGTGGTGGCGCTTCGCCCTCTTTGTCGAGCTTGTAATTGTGTTGGTGGTCGATTGCTGTTGTTACCTTCCCCCTTTCGGGGGTGTCGATTATTCTTTGTCATTGAAAATTGACCGTTGGGCGCTCGTCTCGGAATCTTCGCTGGGCTGGCAGGCGCGTGCGGTAGGATTCCGTGCCGTGGATGAGACGTCTTTCCTGACAGGTGGTAGGGGAAGCTTTCATTCATTCTGACATCCCCTCCGGTCACCCCATTCCGGGAAGCTTGGCAGATCCTCGATCGGGGGTCACCGTCCTAGGGGTTCGTGCTTTCTGCCT
The DNA here is from genome assembly GCA_021397845.1 of Areca catechu. Taxonomy (NCBI): domain Eukaryota; kingdom Viridiplantae; phylum Streptophyta; class Magnoliopsida; order Arecales; family Arecaceae; genus Areca; species Areca catechu. The sequence continues at coordinate 123,072,865 of CM038043.1, forward strand.
AGACCATCCCCTTGGAAGTATGGCCGAACAGGTAGTTATGGCGATATGGGGGGCGCCATTCCGTAGTCCTCAATGTTGGGAATTGTATCCCAAAGCCAATCGCCTGGGTTGTAGGCGGTTGTGCTAAGTATTATACTTTTTCAATGAATTAATAAAATATTATTTTTGCAGCTCATCACATATTGGATTTCCCTAAGAGAACTCTTTCCATGTGATGAAGTCCTTAGGACTACACTGATTTCGATACAGAGAGGATGTATTGAGTGGTCCTTAAACCCTGTTCACAACCAAAGGATATATTATACTGGACGGCAATATATCAAGTATAGGTTGTTGTAGTTTACATCGTTTGGTTGTCCTCTTGACCAAATGAGTGTGGTGACATTGATGTGATCTACAATTGGGATATATGTGATATCTCATTGAACGTGACTCCGTGCAGTCCCTTTCTGCCAAAGGGATACTCATGATTGGATATGGGTATAAGTGTCCCTCTGACCTGAGGTCATCACGGTAGCTTGCAAGCAACTCCCTGTGCTTTGGTGCCGGACTACCCGGATTTTTAATCCGGTGATGGAAGGTTTCTGGGTACAGGCAAGTACTTGTGGAGCAGTGATGGACCAAGATGGAATTGACCTGTCCAAACAGTTTGGATTGAATGTCTCGCAGTATCTCAATTTAGCAAATCCTCGGCCGGGGTAGGCCTAGTGAAGAGTCACTGGGCTTGCGAGGTTGAGACACGTAGTCGACTGACTCAGTCTGGGTTGGCAGCCCAATCTCAGTCGTCCTGAGCATTAGCGGTCAAAGGGATGAATTATACGGTAACCATATGCCAGAGGTTTGATAGTTTGCTCCCGCATCTTCGACCTATCCGGATGCCGGGACCCATTGCTAGATGGTTTCCTGTGCTGGTACTAGAACTGTTCTAGTGCTACCGTTTAGGTTCGAACCTATGAGGTCACACGCCACAGAGGATAACTCTCTGATCCGGATACCGATTACGATTGGGAATCATCTCGGTTTCATGGTCACATTATTTTTGAGCACTTTTTCCTAGTCTTGCCCTTGGTTGGGTCAGTCAAAAATTGTTCCGGGCTGACCATGTCTGCGCCAGGATTTTTCTGAATCAGATTTGAACTGATTCGGAGGTAAATTCGGCCTTCAATTGGTTGTGAACCAATTGAATTATTTTATTGGGCTTGGATCGTTAAAATTCGATTGAACCAGATTTTTTAATGGACCGTTGTTTCTCCCTTTGACCGCTTCACACGGTCTTTTTCCTCTCGCTGGGGGAATTCCTATCGTCCGACGTTGTTGGACGTCTTCTCGCCTCCCTCCTCCGCTTGCACTTTAAACCCATTTTTATTACTCCTAAATGCTAGTTTATTGGGTGGTTTTAAGCCTCCGAAATCCTTTGGCCTTTCCCAGCATATATCTCCCTTACTGCTGCTCCTTTATAAATTCTTGGCTGCAGTCCCCTGGTTCGAAAAACAGAGAGAAGGTCGTCACCGTGTGAGAATAAAAATAAGGGGCTGTAAGAGTTCTTGTTTGCTGGGATTCCCTTCCTTTCCACCTGTGAAGTTGAGGGCTAGGTTTGGGTGAGTAGAAGGAAGAGAAACCAAGCCATTAATCCCTGTTCTCGTGCTCAAAATCCCTGCTGCAGCAATTCTGTTTTGCTGCAGCAACCTGTGACCGTGAACCATCTTCCAGCAGCTAGCACCGCGCGTGGAGAGGGATCGGAGAGCCCCGGGCATGTCTCCCCTCTAGAGGGAGTATTCTTCTACTCCTCGGAGCAAACCACGCGAGCCGGGATCGCTCCAGTTGCCCGAAATCCAACGACGAAGACAGCTACTCTATTCTGCTGCCATTTTCGTACAGCAGACTTCGGCGAATTTTTACGATTTATTGGCTTAGTTTTTCTTGCAGAAACTAGTGCCAAATCGAAGAGGACTTCCTTAAGAATCTACAGCTCAAATCTGGGAGCGATCGGAGGTCCGGAAGGCGGCATTCCGGGGACTTTTCGGAAGCCCAGTTTTCAGCCCAAGGTGGAAGACGACTGGAATAACTTTATTCCAGTTATTCAAGCATATTCCAGGTTTATCCCAGACTTATTCAAGTTGGGAATAAGGTATGTTTTTGGGTTTTATTTTTGGTGCATGTGTAGATCTAGATTTTTAAAATATTTATAAATATTATATGTCCTGTATCATGCCAATACATGCATCTTGCATATGCTAGATCCTATCCGGAGTAGGTATTTTCCGTATTTATTTTGAAAATATTTTAAAATACTTACCTATTTCCTGTGCTGTTGCATGCTTAGCGTAGGCACTTGCAACCACATTTTTTACTTTCAGTGGTATCAGAGCCATGTTCTAGTGTAACATATCTTGATGCATGTATAGTAGATTAAATTGTTTAATCTTGGGATTAGAGAGTATTTTTAGGAACCTAGTTGAGACCTTCACCATGGCCGTGTGTCTTTGACACGATGTGGTTCGTCTGTGTTGGCCTCTTCAGAAGGATCCTTTAAGGAAATCAAAAAGAAATTAAAATTATTTGGGTCATATAATATTTATAAAAGTATAAATCTAGATATGATGCATAATTTTAGATGTAAAATTGTTTTACATAGAGACTTAATTAAAAAATATTTTAATTAAGTATTTGGCTTAATAAAAATTTTTAGGTTTATGAAATCTAATAAAATTTGCATAAGCCAAATTGGGTTAATTGGGTTAGCTGATTAGTTGGGTCCATCACTGGGTTAGACCTAAGTTTAGTTGAACCGGATTAAAAGAAGATTAAACAAAAGTTGTTTAAGGTCTTTCTTTAGAACTATCTAATAGTTAGATTAGTTGATCCGTTCATCTAAAATGGATCCAATTAGTGGCTCAGTGGATGCCCGAGTCTTTAGGCTAGTCTGATCGAGTCTAGTAAACCGACTGGTGTCGAGGTAGGTTTGGCATTTGTGATCATGGTTGTATGAGGCTACCACTTTCCTGGCCAACTTGGTTGGTGTCTAAGAAAGATGGTTAATAGCGGATACTCACCCATGATCTCACCTACCTAGCTAGTCGAGTCGACCATAACTGATCGGAAAAGCTCAATGACTCGAGTTAACCCATGTCACCCAGGTTGATCGGTCTGACTGATCAATAGGTGCCCATGGATCAATTGTTGATTTAATTCAACCCTCCTGGAATCTGATTGATTCAGTGGGAGGATGATCCATGTCCTTACCTTTTTCTTTTGTCACAACTATAAAAAAAAAAAAAAAAAAATCCTCTAAAATTATTAGGTCCTTAAAAAGACTAAGTCAAGGAGTTAACAGTGTCTTAGCCTCCCATTAAGTTGGATAGAAATGTGTCCACTAACTTGGTGTGCATCGACAGTTCCATAGAACGGGTGTACATCCGATGACTGGAATTTCTATCTGATCGATGATGGTTCAGTGCAACCTTCTTAACGGGACCAGGTGGGCCGGCCATAGTCGGGCTTGGTCTTTAGTTAGCTGGAAGCATTGGATTAGTCATTTTAATGGTTGGACCTAACCAGAGACCCGCAATAGGAGGCCCCTAGGCCGATTGGGGTGTTCTCTAGGGCAAAATAAAATACTGAAAATTGTTTAGGGAAATAATTGGTTTACGAACCTACCTTTAGGCTCGTATGAGTGAGCCGGCCATAGTCGGGCTCATGCATGGCCTATTGGATTTCAGTACCCACTTGAAAAAGTGTTTTCACGGATTGGAGTTAGAGGCTACCAATCTGAAAAATTAGTGGGAGAAACCTTTAGACTAAAGTCCAAGTCTTTTGGTTAATTTATTAATTCATACACTAATAGGTCTTATTTTCTTTTCAGATGTCTTCCAATCTATCGCTCCGGTCACTTCTCGATAACGAGAAGTTAAAGGGTCACAACTTCGAAGTTAAAGGGTCACAACTTCGATAGTTGGTATCGAAAGTTGAGAACAGTTCTGGAGCACGAACGGATCCTGTATGTGATAACGGATCCGGCACCTGAAATCCCTCTCGCTAATGCACGGACTACGGTCAGAGATGCTTATCTGAAGTGGGTCTCTGATCGCACTACTGTCCGTTGTATTACGTTAGCGGCGATGAACGACGAGTTCACTCGCAAATTCGAGGAGGCCCAACCTGATGAAATCCTTCAAAAGTTGAAGGAATCCTTCGGCACCCCGGATGATATAGAACGGTACAAAGTGTCTTGTGCCATCTACAACTCCAAGATGCCGAATGGCGGTTCAGTCACTGATCATGTATTGTACATGATCGAGTTGATTGAAAAATTGGGCAAACTCGGATGCCCCTTGCACGAGCAGCTCGGCAAGGATGCGATCCTGAATTCTCTTCCCTCCTCCTATCTTGACTTTCTTGATCATTACAGAATGAACAAGCCTGCAGTAAACTACCATGGTCTTTTGGGATTACTGCAGACTTTCGAGAAAGACCACCAACTTAATAAGGGGGTGGTGAATTTAGTGGGAGGAGGTAGAGGTCGTCGTCCCTTTAAGAAAGGGAAGAAGAAAATAAATAAAAAGGAAAAGAAGGCGCAGAATGCTCCTGGCCCGAGTCAGACCAGGAAGTTTAAGGCTGATCATTCTTCTGCAGAGTGCTTCTACTGCAAGAAGAAGGGACACTGGAAGAGAAACTGTCCTCTTTATATTGCATCCCTTGATCCGAACAGGCCGAGGAAGCAGAAGTCTGCTGAACAAGGTATTTGTATGATAAAACCTTGTAATTACTCAATTGTTGATACTGCTAACTAGGTATTGGATACTGGTAGTCCAATTCATGTTTGTAATTCGTTACAGGGACTTCAAGTTAGCAGAAGATTTGAAGATGAAGAACAATTTCTGAGCGTCGGGAATGGAAATCGTGTTCCAGTACTGGCAATCGGAGTCCTGTGTCTTGTCTTTGAGTCTTGTACTGTCGAACTAGTCGACTGTCACTATTGTCCTAGTTTCATTATGAGCATAATCTCTGTAGGCCTTTTGGCCAGTTGTGGTTTTAAACTATCAATAAAAGGAGATTTTTGCAATGTTATTTTGAATAACTCTGTTATAATGAAAGCTAGATTAAATAATGGCATATACGTACTATCAAGGCCTGTTAGTGTAATGTACACTTCTAGCAAATGCCCAAGGTTAGATAATGTTAACAATTTGTATCTATGGCACTACTAGGTCATATTAACCAAAATACGATAAACAAGATGCGAGGAGATGGACTCCTCGAGGTCAGTAATTCTGAATCACTGCCCACTTGTGAATCCTGTTTACTTGGTAAAATGACCAAGTCACCTTTTACTGGAAAAGGTGAACGAGCTACAGAACTTCTAAGTCTAATACATACTGATGTATGTGGACCGATGACAGTTAGTGCTAGAGGAGGATACAAATATTTCATTACTTTTACAGACGACTTTTCAAGGTTCGGTTATGTCTTTTTAATGAGACATAAGTCTGAGTCGTTTGAAATGCTCAAACGATACCGTAATAAAGTAGAAAAGCAAACTGAAAAAAGTATTAAAACCCTTCGATCTGATCGAGGTGGCGAATATTTATCTAGTGCTTTTTTGACATATCTTGAGGAGAATGGAATTCTCTCTCAGTGGACTCCTCCAGGAATACCACAGTTGAATGGTGTGTCCGAAAGGAGGAATCGAACCTTGTTGGACATGGTTCGATCCATGATGGGCTTTACAACTCTGCCGCTATCCTTTTGGGGATATGCGCTTCAGACAGCCTGTTACTTATTAAATAATGTTCCAAGTAAGTCTGTTGTCTCCACTCCGTATGAGATGTGGAATGGACGTAAACCATCAATCTTACACCTTCGGGTATGGGGTTGTCCGGCTTACGTAAAGCATTTAGACTCAGACAAACTTGGTCCTAGGTCTGATCGGTGTTTATTCATTGGTTATCCTAAGGAAACCAAAGGGTATTTCTTCTACTTGGAGAATGAACAAAAGGTGTTCGTTGCTCTTAGAGCTATCTTTTTGGAAAAGGAGTTCCTTGGAGAAGGAACTATAGCCTCTAAGATTGAACTTGATGAAGTTCAACCAATAGAAGAACCTACACACTCTAAGGACATTGTAGAACCAGCTGTGATTGAATCACACCCAGAACCCATTAAGAGATCCGGTAGAATACCGCGTCAGCCGGACAGATACTACGGTTTTTTGGTCCGGGACGGCGATCCCATTGAGCTCGATGAGAACAATGAGGATCCGATCACCTATATGGATGCACTTCAGAGATCTGACTCTGAGGCATGGCTTGGAGCCATGCGATCCGAAATGGAGTCCATGGAAATCAACAATGTTTGGACATTGGTTGATCCGCCTGAAGGAATAAAATCCATCGGGTGTAAATGGATCTTCAAGAGGAAAAGGGGCGCAGATGTGAAGGTAGAGACCTATAAAGCCCGTCTGGTTGCCAAGGGGTATCGTCAATGATATGGTATCGATTATGACGAGACTTTCTCCCCTGTGGCAATGCTCAAGTCTATTCGGATCATGCTTGCTTTGGCGGCATATTTTGATTACGAGATATGGCAGATGGATGTCCGAACCACTTTCCTAAATGGGGAGCTGGAAGAGGAGGTGTATATGATACAGCCTGAAGGGTTCACATCCACAGATGAATCAAAAGTATGCAAGTTGCAGAGGTCCATTTATGGACTCAAGCAAGCATCTCGAAGTTGGAACTTACGGTTTGATAGATGTATCAAATCGTACGGCTTCGTTAAGAACGGAGAAGAACCGTGCATCTATAAATGGGTTAATGGTTCTGTGATTGTATTCCTAATATTGTATGTTGACGACATTCTCTTAATTGGGGATGACGTCGCAGCATTACAAGGAATAAAAGTCTGGTTATCATCTCAGTTCTCCATGAAGGACTTGGATGAAGCTTCTTACATACTAGGTATGAAGATCTATAGAGATAGATCTAAGAAGCTTTTGGGACTGTCCCAGTATATGTACATAGATACCGTGCTGAAACGGTTCAGCATGGAAAATTCCAAGAAAGGCTATCTTCCGATAGGTTCTGGAATTACTCTTTCCAAAAGGGATTGTGCGACAACTCCTGAGGAAAGAGAACGCATGAGTAGAGTACCTTATGCTTCTGCAGTAGGCTCTATCATGTATGCTATGACTTGTACTAGACCAGACGTGGCATACTCACTAGGAGTAGTGAGTAGATACTAGTCTGACCCAGGTGAGGCGCATTGGAAGGTGGTTAAGACCATCCTCAAGTATTTGAGAAATTCTAAAGATCAATGGCTGATTTATGAAGAACCTGACTTGAAACTTGTGGGGTACACTGACTCCAGTTTCCAGTCAAATAGAGATGATAGCAATACATGATTTGTATTTACCCTCAACGGAGGAGCGATCTGCTGGAAAAGTTCCAAGCAGGCAACTGTTGCAGACTCGGTATGCGAAGCAGAATATATTGTAGCATCAGATGCAGCAAAGGAAGCTGTGTGGTTGCGGAAGTTCCTTAGAGAGCTAGGGGTGGCACCCTCCCTAGATGGTCCTGTTCCGGTGTACTGTGACAGCACTGGAGCCATTGCTCAAGCTAAGGAGCCTGAAGCTCATCACCGCACCAAGCACATACTACGACGCTACCACCTCGTACGAGAGATCATTGAACGAGGCGACATCAATCTACTAAAGATCGATGGAAAAGAAAATCTGGCCGACCCCTTCACTAAAGCCCTTGGAATAAAAGAGTTCGACTATTATAAAAAGGAAATGGGTATTAGATACTCTTCTGATTGGCTTTAGTACAAGTGGGAGTTGTTGGGAATTGTGTCCCAAAGCCAATCGCCTGGGTTGTAGGCGGTTGTGCTAAGTATTATACTTTTTCAATGAATTAATAAAATATTATTTTTGGCAGCTCATCACATATTAGATTTTCCTAAGAGAACTCTTTCCATGTGATGAAGTCCTTAGGACTACACTGATTTCGATACAGAGAGGATGTATTGAGTAGTCCTTAAATCCTGTTCACAACTAAAGGATATATTGTACTGGACGGCAATATATCAAGTATAGGTTGTTGTAGTTTACATCGTTTGGTTGTCCTCTTGACCAAATGAGTGTGGTGACACTGATGTGATCTACAAGTGGGATATATGTGATATCTCATTGAACGTGACTCCGTGCAGTCCCTTTCTGCCAAAGGGATACTCACGATTGGATATGGGTATAAGTGTCCCTCTGACTTGAGGTCATCACGGAAGCTTGCAAGCAACTCACTGTGCTTTGGTGCCGGACTACCCGGATTTTTAATCCGGTGACGGAAGGTTTCTGGGTACAGGCAAGTACTTGTGGAGCAGTGATGGACCAAGATGGAATTGACCTGTCCAAACAGTTTGGATTGAATGTCTCGCAGTATCTCAATTTAGCAAATCCTCGGCCGAGGTAGCCCTAGTGAAGAGTCACTGGGCTTGCGAGGTTGAGACACGTAGTCGACTGACTCAGTCTGGGTTGGCAGCCCAATCTCAGTCGTCCTGAGCATTAGAGGTCAAAGGGATGAATTATACGGTAACCATATGCCAGAGGTTCGATAGTTTGCTCCCGTATCTTCGATCTATCCGGACGCCGGGACCCATTGCTAGATGGTTTCCTGTGCTGGTACTAGAACTGTTCTAGTGCTACCGTTTAGGTTCGAACCTATGAGATCCACGCCACAGAGGATAACTCTCTGATCCGGATACCGATTATGATTGGGAATCGTCTCGATTTCATGGTCACAGTATTTTTGAGCACTTTTTCCTGGTCTTGCCCTTGGTTGGGTCAGCCGAAAATTGTTCCGGCCTGACCAAGTCTGCGCCAGGATTTTTCTGAACCAGATTTGAACTGATTCGGATGTAAATTCGGCCTTCAATTAGTTGTGAACCAATTGAATTATTTTATTGGGCTTGGACCGTTCAAATTGGATTGAACCGGATTTTTTAATGGACCGTTGTTTCTCCCTTTGACCGCTTCACACGGTCTTTTTCCTCTCGCTGGGGGAATTCCTATCGTCCGACGTTGTTGGACGTCTTCTCGCCTCCCTCCTCCGCTTGCACTTTAAACCCATTTTTATTACTCCTAAATGCTGGTTTATTGGGTGGTTTTAAGCCTCCGAAATCCTTTGGCCTTTCCCAGCATATATCTCCCTTACTGCTGCTCCTTTATAAATTCTTGGCTGCAGTCCCCTGGTTCGAAAAACAGAGAGAAGGTCGTCACCGTGTGAGAATAAAAATAAGGGGCTGTGAGAGTTCTTGTTTGCTGGGATTCCCTTCCTTTCCACCTGTGAAGTTGAGGGCTAGGTTTTGGGTGAGTAGAAGGAAGAGAAACCAAGCCATTAATCCCTGTTCTCGTGCTCAAAATCCCTGCTGCAGCAATTCTGTTTTGCTGCAGCAACCTATGACCGTGAACCATCTTCCAGCGGCTAGCACCGTGTGTGGAGAGGGATCGGAGAGCCCCAAGCGTATCTCCCCTCTAGAGGGAGTATTCTTCTACTCCTCGGAGCAAACCACGCGAGCCGGGATCGCTCCAGTTGCCCGAAATCCAACGACGAAGACAGCTACTCTGTTCTGCTGCCATTTTCATGCAGCAGACTTCGGTGAATTTTTACGATTTATTGGCTTAGTTTTTCTTGCAGAAACTAGTGCCAAATCGAAGAGGACTTCCTTAAGAATCTACAGTTCAAATTTGGGAGCGATCGGAGGTCCGGAAGGTGGCGTTCCGGGGACTTTTCGGAAGCCCAGTTTTCAGCCCAAGGTGGAAGACGACTGGAATAACTTTATTCCAGTTATTCCAGCCTATTCCAGGTTTATCCCAGACTTATTCCAGCTGGGAATAAGGTATGTTTTTGGGTTTTATTTTCGGTGCATGTGTAGATCTAGATTTATTAAAATATTTATAAATATTATGTCCTGTATCATGCCAATACATGCATCTTGCATATGCTAGATCCTGTCCGGAGTAGGTATTTTCCGTATTTATTTTGAAAATATTTTAAAATACTTACCTATTCCCTGTGCTGTTGCATGCTTAGCGTAGGCACCTGCAACCACATTTTTTACTTTCACTCGAGCGGCTCGCTGGTGTTCCTTGATGGCAGGGCTTGCTCCAGTCTGGATGCTCCGAGCTCGTGTGGCCACCTTAACGGAAGATGGAAGAGTGCGGGCTCGGTCCAGAGGGTGCGCGCTCGGAGAGGCTCCACATTGGCGAGTGAGCGCTGAGCTCAACCTCGACCACATGGCACTAACCTCCGAGAGTCTCACTCTGGAGGGCGGAAGGCGGACCCGATGTAGAGGGCGCGTGCTCGGAGAGGCTCCACATTGGCGGGTGAGCGCTAAGCTCGACCTCGACCATAGGGCGCTAACCTTCGAGGGTCTCGCTCTGGAGGTTAGAAGGTGGACCCGGTCCAGAGGGGGCGCGCTTGGAGAGGCTCCACATTGGCGGGTGAGCACTGAGCTCAACCTCGACCATGGGCACTAACCTCCGAGAGTCTCGCTCTAGAGGGTGAAAGGTGGACCCGGTCCAGAGGGCGCGCGCTCGGAGAGGCTCCACGTTGGTGGGTGAGCACTGAGCTCGACCTCGACCACAGGGCACTAACCTCTGAGGGTCTCTCTTTGGAGGGCGGAAGGTAGACCCGATCTAGAGGGCGCGTGCTCGGAGAGGCTCCTCGTTGGCGGGTGAGCGCTGAGCTCGACCTCGACCACAGGGCACTAACCTTCGAGGGTCTCGCTCAGGAGGGTGGAAGGCATACTCGGTCCAGAGGGCGCGTGCTCGGAGAGGCTCCACATTGGTGGGTGAGTGCTGAGCTCAACCTCGACCACAGGGCACTAACCTCCGAGGGTCTTGATCTGGAGGGCGGATGGTGGACCCGGTCCAAAGGGCGCGTGCTCGGAGAGGCTCCACGTTGGCGAGTGAGCGCTGAGCTCGACCTCGACCACAGGGCACTAACCTCCGAGGGTCTCGTTCTAGAGGGTAGAGGGCGGCTCCGGCCTAGGCATCCCGAGCTCGCAGGCCCGACCTAGTGGAGGACGGAGCTCGACTCGTTGCCTTGAGGGAGATCAGCTCAACTCAACAGAACAGTCCGGGCTGAGGTGTCGCCCCGGCATCCGACGCAGCGGTCTCCTTTGACGTGGCGCCTATCCGCTACCCATGTCAGCGGTCTCGCCACATCAAATAGTATACCAAACTAGGTACCCAAAAATTCTAGAGCTCCTTTTCCAAATCAATTAAGATATAATAAATAATCAAAATGTTTAGATAAAATGTTAGAAGTATTTAAGCAAGTTCAGTAATATTCCTCTACTAGACATGATCCAAAAGGTTTCGACTTATGCCAAATTCTTAAAAGACCTTTATACCAAGAAAAGGACCACCAATGTACCAAAGAGTGCTTTCTTAGTAGCAAGTGTGAGCTCCTACTAGTTAAGTCACATGCTTATAAAATATAAGGATCCAGGGTCTCCAACAATTTGATGTGTCATAGGAGAAACCCATATTGAGAAGGCTTTACATAATTTACGGGCTAGTGTAAATATTCTACACTATTTAGTTTATGAGCAATTGGGATTGGGAAAACTTCAACCAACAAGGATCATGTTGTAATTAGCAGACATAATATTTAGGATCCCTAAAGGAATGGTAGAGGATATTCTAATTAAGGTTAGCAATTTTATCTTCCCTGTAGATTTCATCATTTTAAAGACTGAACCAATGTCAAATCCTAAGGATCATATCCTGGTTATTTTAGGAAGACTATTCTTAGCTACTGCTAATGTTGAAATCAATTATCGAAATGGACTTATAAAGCTTCCTTTGAGAATATGGCTATTGAGCTGAATATATTTAATTTGGAATAAGAATCCACCAAGCATACTAATATAAATGTAATCCAAGATGAAATTTATGAACCCATAGACATTAGTGATTATGGAGTCAATCTTGAGCCTTGTTTCTATCCAACCCATGAATATGAGAACATAGATGTAAACTTGTAGATAATAAGAATAGTTAGAGATGGAGCCTCTCATTGAAAAAGACTCATGGAAATGGCTAAACCATTATCCAAGCCATCAATAGAGGAGGCACCCAAATTAGAATTAAAATCCCTTTCCAAGCACCTTAAGTATGTTTATTTAGGTTCAGTGGAAACCTTGCCTATAATTATTGCCTCATACTTGAATCTTAAACAAAAGGAGGAGTTGTTAACTATTCTGAGAGAAAATTAAGAAGTAATAGGCTGGACAATGGTAGGCATTAAGGGAATAAGCCCTTCCATAGTTCAACATAGAATACACGTAAAAGAAGAGGCTAAACCAACTAGAGATGCCCAAAGAAGATTAAATCCAGCCATAAAGGAAGTAGTCAAGAAAGAGATTTTGAAGTTACTAGATAATAGAATTATTTATCCCATTTCTTATAGCTTATGGATAAGCCCTATATAAGTGGTACCCAAAAAGTCTGGAATAACAGTGGTCCAGAATGAAGCAAATGAACTTATCCCAACCAGGACTCAAACTGGATGGAGGGTTTATAAAGATTATAGAAAATTGAACGTAGCAACCCAGAAAGATCATTTTCTTTTACCATTTATTGACCAGATGTTAGAGAAATTAGCTAGATAGGAGTTTTATTATTCTCTTGATGGATACTCTAGCTATAACCAGATCCCCATGGTCCCAGAAGACCAAGAAAAGACCACATTCACCTATGCATTTAGAACATTTGCTTTTTAGGTGCATGCCCTTTGGGTTATGTAATGCATCTGTAACCTTCCAGAGATGTATGATCAGCATTTTTGCTAACATAGTTAAATGATTTTTAGAAATTCTCATTAATGATTTTTTTATTTTGACCCCACCTTCTCTGAATGTTTAAACCATCTAGGACTAGTTCTAGAAAGATCTAAGAAGAAGCATTTAGTTCTCAATTAGAAAAAATGTCAATTCATGATTAGGGAAGGTATAGCACTTGGTCATGTAGTTTCAAAAAAGGGAATAGAAGTTGAGAAGGCCAAGTTGACATGATTGCAAATCTTCCACCACCCAAGTCTATTAAAAAAAATTATTCAATTTTAGGATATGCTAGATTTCTAGAAGGTTCATACCCAATTTTAGCAAAGTGGCTCATCTATTGATAAATTTGTTAGCAAAGGAAGCAAAGTTTGCATTTGCTCCTAAGTGCCTAGAGTCTTTTGAATTCCTTAAAAAGGCACTCATTTCCACTCCCATTATTTATCCATCTATCTGGATTGAACACTCATGTGTGACGCATCCAATCATGCTATAGGCATAGTTTTATGTCAAAGTATTAATAAGCTACCTAGAGTTATTTATTATATAAATAAAACCTTAAATGATGCACAACTTAATTACATAACCACTAAAAGGAGTTCCGAGCTTTATCTTTGCCTTGGAAAAATTTAGGTCATATTTGGTTGGGTTGCACACTATTGTTTATACTGATCACTCAATCATTAGACATCTTCTAGCAAAGAAAGATGCTAAGGCATGCTTAATACGATGGATCTTCCTCCCTTAAGAATTTGACCTAGAAATTAAGAATAAGAAAGGAATAGAGAATGTGGTAGCTGATCACTTATCCCGAATCATAGTCACACTATCTAGTGAACTACCCATGAATGAATTCTTTCTTGATGAACAACTCATGTCCATGTCCACTGAACCATGGTATGCTGATATTATAAATTATTTAGCCATTAGTAACATTCTTTCTCATTGGACTATTCAAGATAAATACAAATTCTTTTTCCAAGTGAAGTACTAAATTTGGGATGACCCATACCTATTAAATAGTATCTTGACTAGATCATTAGGAGGTGTGTCTCGGATAATGAGGTTAGAAGTACTCTATCATTTTGTCATGACCAAGCAATATGGTGGTCACTTTGCATCCAAGAAGACAACTACCAAAGTCCTCTAATGTGGATTTTATTTTCCTAATTTATTTAAGGACACATGTGTACTGTAAAAGTTATGTATGGTGCCAACAAATGGGTTGGATCACTAGGAGAGACATGATGCCACACAATCCATTCTTGGCGGTCAAAATTTTTGATATCTGGTTTATTAACTTTATGGGACCATTTCCAAACTCATTTGGAAATGAATATATATTAGTGGCTATCGATTATGTCTCTAAGTGGGTAGAAGCTGTTCCATGTAGATCCACTGATAGCAAAGTGGTTATTATGTTTCTTAAAAAAAATATTCTCTCTCGCTTTGGTACTCCTAGGGCAATCATTAGTGAACAGGGACATACTTTTGCAACCAACCTTTTGCCACATTAATGAAAAAACATAATCTTACCCGCAAGTTGGCCACACCTTATCATCTTCAAACTAGTAGGCAAGTAGAAGTGTCCAATAGACAAATCAAACAAATCTTGGAGAAGGCCATTAATACCAATAGAAAGGATTGGTCTTTGAAATTAGTTGATGCACTTTGGGCATATCGCACCACCTACAAGGCCAACCTAGGAATGTCTCCTTATAGGATTATGTTTATAAAATTCTTCAAACTAGTAGGTAAGTAGAAGTGTCTAATAGACAAATCAAACAAATCTTGGAGAAGACCATTAATACCAATAGAAAGGATTGGTCTTTGAAATTAGTTGATGCACTTTGGGCATATCGCACCACCTACAAGACCAACCTAGGAATGTCCCCTTATAGGATTATATTTGTAAAACCATGTCATTTGCCTATTGAATTAGAACACAAAGCTATGTGGGCAATCAAAAAACTAAACATGGACTTGGGCACCAAAGGAAGCTTCAGATTAATGAATTAGAAGAACTTAAAAATAAAAATTATGAGAATGCCAGGGTGTTCAAGGAAGGAACAAAAGCATTTTATGATCAAGCAATTCTTAGAAAATCTTTTACTCCTAGACAAAAAGGTCTCTTATATAATTCAAGGTTACATGTTTTCTCTAGAAAGCTTAAGTCTAGATGGACAGGACCTTTTTTAGTTAAAGAAGTCTTCTCATATGGGGCTGTAGAAATTAAAAATCCAAGCAATGATGCTGCTTTCAAAGTTAACGGTCAATGATTAAAACCATTCTTGGAATTGCCCATAGAATCTATTGAGAAAGCCATGGTTCTCTATAAAACAACATATCTTGGTTAGCTTATTGTTAATATTTAGTCTGGCTGAAGACTTTAGATATAGGCTCTTGGGAGGCAACCCAGCTCTTTTCTTTCTAATTATTTTCCTTTTAATATGGTTAGCTTTATCAGATCCTCACTCAAATGAGCTCCATTGGCTAAGTTGGGGGGAGAGCTTAATAAGAATTTCTCCTCAACTATCTTCATGTCCTTTTATACCATATTATGCTTACATTTAGAAATTATTTTTATTCATGGGTGAATAATAAGTAGAATAAGAATATATTTGGAACTACCTTCACCTTTTTATTCTTACACTTGTTGAGTCTTGGATTTAGGATAAATCACATACTTTTGATAAGTAATTGATTGAACAATCTATATAATTTTTGAAAAACTAAGGGACAAAATATTAATAAACTCAAGTAAGAAGTAAGTAAAAATGAAATCAATTTCTAGAGAATTTTAACCCTCCTATTTGCATCAAAGAAGAATCTACTTCTTGGGTGTGTGTGGGTATTGACAAATGTAAAGTTCCCTTTATTAGTCAAAAAAAAAAAAAAAGAAAGAGATGATAAAACATTGTTCCATCGAGTAATCGGGCCTCTTCGCTCAAGCATTGAGTCTTGCATCAAAAAGTGAAGATATGAAGAAACTTTGTTATGTAGCCAGTTTTGATCTGTAGCCTTTCAGAGTTAAGCCAGTAAGCCTGACAGGTGTTTTACACCTAGTTCCCTAAGTCTAACTAGTTTGGGAGACATTGGTCGAAAAGTTATTATAAGGGTCAGATAGAAAGTTTAAGAGGTTAAGGCATCGCACAGTCTGTATTAAAAAAGAAAAGTATAATAATAAAAGGAACATACTTGCACCAAAATAATATTTCACCACTCAATGGGAGTAGAAGATTTAAAAATAATAATAGGAGCTGGTCAAGAGTTATCTTGAAAAAATGAGAAGTTTTCACTTAACAAATTTACTAGAAGCTATTAATATCCCAATGACTTATTTTATCTACTATCTAATGGAAAATCTTCTACTTATAAAATGGGTATGAGAACAACCTCTGAGTCTGAGCAAACATGTGTATGGTATTAAGGGTTTTTGGTAATCCCCTCAATTATTTTCTAATAAGCAATTCCTTTTATTCTTACTCGAGGATGAGTAAGACTCAAGTTGGAAGGTATGATAAGTACATAAATCTAGCTATAGAAGTATTAATTTATAGATCAAATTAACTTTATTTTTTTAGAATTGATACTTTTTCTTATATTTTATAGAAAATACGTGCACCATAATAAAGAGCTTGATCTACGGTCCTAAAAGATACAAATTAAAGTCCAAATAGTAAACAATTAGAGACCAACACCCATTTAAAAGGTGGCCCAAAAAAGTCCACATGCTACCGGTCCACCATGGACCAGTAACTTGGTCCATAAGAAGCCTTCATATGGTCCACCAATGAACTTGAAGGAGAATTGTGACAAGCTTCATCTGTTGGCTTTGGCTCCTTAATTTTGATGAATAACAAAATGCTGAGTATATGATTGGACTAACATTTCAATTAGAGTATGAATTTCAGGCCTTAGGTACATCAATTTCTCCAACAAAAAGGTATCAAGTTTACTAATTTGAGAGCTAGAAGTTTCTCATGTTTGATTGAGCTTTTCACCTTGGAACATTGTCAAAACAACCTTTTTGGCCTTTATGAAGAACCATCAAATAGATTAATGGACAAATCATTAAGGAATTCAAGTTTGGCATGCTTTTTTGGATGGTACATGATCAAGTGTCAAGTCAAGAGGTTGACTCATAAGCCAAGTGTCGACTCACAAGGTCGACTCATGAAAAAAATTCAAAAGTTTCAGAAGACCAGCATGTAATGTTTTAGTGGCATGCACCAAGTGTGACTCATGAGATCGACTCATACTTCAAGTGTCGACTCATAAAGTCGACTCATCGTCTAAGAAAAATTCTGGGATAGAACTTCAAGTTTTCTGGATTTTACATCAAGTGTTGACTCATGAGGTCGACTCATGCATCAAGTGTTGACTCATGAGGTCGACTCAAAGTCTAATGGCTAGTTTTTCAGAATTTCATATTTGTTTCCAAACGGTTCCAAATGGCTACTTTTTGAATTCTATCGCTCTTCAATGGTCTATTCAATGGATTTGATGTATTTAACACTCATCAAACCTCATAAAGTCAACAAGGAAGAGTAAAATTATATGAGACAAACTCCAATCATTTGAAAAGACAAGAAAGTGTGTTTAAAGAGATTTCCTTGTAAAAAGCCTTCTATATTTAAGTTGTTAATGTTTTAAGTGCTTGGCCATAATTGTCCATTCAAAAGATTCCAAGGAGAAGTTAACTTAAGGAATCAAGAGAGCTTCAATGATCTTCATTTCAGCTCTTTCTAGGAGCTTTGTATTGTGCTTTTTTATTACATTCTTGTTCTCATTTTATTGACCTAGTTTTCAAAGGTTTTGAAACTAGTTGTAAAGGTTGTTATGAGCCAAAGGGATAAAACCAACTAGGGTTTGACTTGTGAGCCCGAAGACAAAATAAGTTGTAAAGCTTGTTAGTGAGCCTAGGTGATAAAACCAACTTAGGTTTTGACTTATGAGCCTTGGAAAACAAGTCAACTGTAATCTTGAAGAGATTATAGTAAAATTTCCAAGGAAAAGCTTGGGGAGTGGATGTATGTGCTTGGAGTATGCCGAACCACTATAAGTCTTTGTGTTTGTGTGTGATTGCCTTCTTTTTACTTGCTCTTCAATATTTGCATTTAATTTGCTATTATCCGATGCATATCTCTTAGAGCTAAATCACTTTGCTTCACAAACACTTCAAGACCAGCACATAATTGTTTTAAATTTTTAAAAGACCCAATTCACCCCCCTCTTGGGCTCCATTTCTAGGCAACATCATCAATAAATTTGAAGGGGATTTCCATCCAAATTCATCAATAAATTAGGAAAAGAATTATGGCTAGATTCATCCAAAATTTAATTTTTTATATTTTTTTAGTCCCATATCAGAAGAATGTAAATAATCCTTCTCCCCTAATACCTATAAAAAAGGCCTTTATACTCCATGGAAAAGGCACTTTCTACTTTCTTCCACACTTCCAACATACGAGAAGAGGGAGCTGAGAGAAAAAGAGCCTCTGTTAGGTTTTAAAAAATTATATTTTTTTAACTCTAACCTTGTTAATAGCTTAGGAGTTAAATATTTTTATAATCAATTTTTTTAGTAATAACATTTTATTTTTCTTATTTCAAATATTTTTCTTGTAGTTTTTAATTTGAGTACTAGGATAGTTTAAACTCTTACAATTTAATTTCTATAATTTAATGTTTGTAATTAGGCTAGTTTAATTTTTACACATCTTTAAATTCTAAAATTTAAATTCTAGCAAGTAGTGTAGAATTTATATTATATTTTAAAATAATTTTAAAGTTTTAATTTAGATTATGTTTGGCTATGCAAATTCTCTAGAGTTGGTAATGAAGCTAGACTATAATTAGAAGCTATTTCTTAGGATCTTTTCTTGGATTTTTAATTTTTTTTAAAGTCCTTTCTTTTCAATTTCTTACCAAGAGACTTGATAGACTATTGTGGATTTCAATCCCTTCATAGTTCATACTTGACTCAGTGCAAGAAAGGTAATTGATACAAGGCTCACAATATTTTAAAATCCTTCTCTTCTTTCTTATAGGAACCTTGATAGATTATTGTTAGATTAGAATCTATTCATAATCCATACTTGGTTAATACAAAGAAAGAAGTTGAAAGGACATTATGAGAGAAATCATAGAAAGGCTCTCTAAGTCATTGGTCTAGTAGATTCAAAAGGTTTAGATCTTTAGATTATTTATCTCTATAATTTAATTAATTTTTACTTTAAGTCAAAAATAAAGAAACAATATCTCCTCATATTTATTAAAGCTCGCCTGAGCAAGGGTTTGAATACAGTTCAAATACCTAATTCCTTGTGGGATCAACCCATACTCACCGGGCATGCTACTAGCACACCTTGCGCTTACGGTTTAAATTTAAAATACATCAAGTTTTTGGTACTGTTGCCAGGAAATTGGCATGTTTTAAATTATGTTTCAAAGTTTTTGCTCTTCATGCTTTTAGTTTAACTTTTATATGATCTTTCTAACTTATTTATATTTTCTTTTAGGTTGGTGAGTGCTGGAAGCCAGGTACACAATTTAAACTATCCCTTCTTCTTTCAGTAAATTAATTTGATCTTAGTTTAGTATTGATTTTAATTTAGACTTGTTTATTCTTTTTGGTTGTGCATAAATATTTTTAAATTACTTTAAGGGCATAGACCTAAACAAGATAAGGTGGAGAGTTCATTACCCTTCCTTAGTCCACAAACAAGTTTTCTTCATTTGTGTTAACCCAAGCCTGTAAATAAAATCAATTTGAGGTTGACCCTAGGGACATCCGATCTTATTAGGACAATGATACCTAAGAGTTGTATCAAGATAGTTTTGATCATTGAATTGGTGTCTAAGAAAGTGGTTCAGGGATCTTAGTATTGAAGAAAGGCAGTTCTTTAATTGGTTTTGTTCGCTGACCAGTCAATCTAATTAGTGCCTAAGAAAAGCAACAAGGGGACTCTCGCTAATCTTATACTTATTTGGCTAATTTGGTGAATTGGTTTGAACTTGGAGTTCTCAAAGATTGACTTGGAATAATTAGGAGGTGTCTAGTTCTAGGCTAATCCTAGGATAGAATTTATTTTATGCAAGACTTGTTTGAAAAAATAAAAAATAAAAAAATTCTCTAGGTTCTCATCTTTGGAACTCTTCCTTCTTCTCTTCACTATTTTACAAAAAAAGAAAGAAAGAAAAAAAAAAACAGATATTGTTTTGGATAATATTTTATTCCAATCTTGATTGCCCTGATATAAGGTTACCTTGACATAATTGGAAGTTATGTTGCATGGTTGTCCTAGGGTATGAAAAGGTTGAATTAATTTAGAAACTTTGAAGAAAAGTTTCTAAAAAAATAAAAAATATATATATACAAAATTTTTAAAAAATAGAAGACATGGTGAATATAGTAAATTATTCCCTTCAAGGATATCAGGTCAACTAGTTAGAATTGATTCAATTACTATTTCAAATCCTAAGACCTCTACAATGGATGTAACAAATCAGTTCCAAACCCTTAAGGATTTTTATTATCCAGTTGGTTCCATCCAACCTTCTAGCATAAGGTTGCCCCAATCCACTCCAAGCAATTTTGAAATCAAACCTCAGATCATTAATATGCTTCCAAAATTCATGGAAATAAAGTATGCACATATATTCTTTAAAGAATTTGAAGAGCTTTGTGCAACCATAAGGCTGCAACAATTGTTAGAGGACAAAATCAAGCTGAGACTAATCAATTTTGCCCTTAAAGATCATGCCAAAAAGTGGTTCTATAGTCTTCCAAATCAATCTATCATGACTTGGGAAGGCTTTGCAAGAGTGTTCCTAAAAAAATATTTTTCTTATAATTAAATATCTAGAATTAGAAATAAACTAAATCAATTCTATCAATTAGCTGGCGAGTCATTCTAGAAATACTTCGACCGCTTCAAGAATCCCTTGACCCAATGCCCACACCATGGAATAAAAACTTGGAGGCTATGCCAAATAATTTATGATGGTCTAGATTCAAATTCAAGAACCATGCTAGAGTCCATGTGCCAGGGTTAATTTATGTATAAAAAACCTAATGAAGCCTGGTAATTTCTAGAAAATCTAGCTAAAAATAACTTACAATGGAAAACAACTAAGAATCCAAAAAGATCTACACCTTCAAGAGGTGGAATACAATAAATTTAGACTTTCCTAGCTATAGAGGCCAAAATTGCAACCTTGACATGTAGGTTAAAGGCCTTAGAACTTCAAAGACCAGCCAGTGTGAACCTAGTGTCTGCACCATTATGCAATGGGTGCAAAGCACCAAACCATGTCCTCGAAGAATGTCCTCTTTTAATGAACCCAGTATAGAATGGATGTGCATAGGTGAATACCACATACCAGAGACCAACGAACAATCCTTATGCACCCATATATAACCCAAGATGGAGGAATCATCTAAGTTTCTCATGGTCATAGAACCCAAATGTAGGTGGTCCTAGCTTCAATCAACAAAATCTAAGGCCTAACCCTATGATGAACAACCCACCACCATCATGCTTCAAAAATAATGATAAAAAACATTAGTTCTTTAAAGAAAAGCCTGGAATCCCTAACCAAATTCAATGTTGATTCTAATGCCATATTAAGTAATTTTTTGCAAACCACAGGCCAAATCCTAAATTCAAACTCCCAGACCATAGCCCACTTGGAAATGCAAGTGGCTTAGCTATTATCTACCATTAATGAAAGAGAACGAGATAGGCTACCTAGCCAACCTGAGCCTAATCCAAGAAACCAAAATGGTCCATGACCTCATGGAAACCAAGTTGATGAAGTAAATGATATTCACTCTTTAAGATCAGGGAAACAAGTAGATAATAAGATAGATACATCTGACACTAGAGAAGACTCATCTGCTGAGTCACCCAATAAACAACCTACCTTACAAACATAAGCTTCTAAAATTGATAGTACACCAAACCAGGTACCCATAATTTCTAGAGCTCCATTTCCAAACTGACTAAGGTCAAATAAATAATATATAAATTTAGATAATTGTTATAAGCATTTAAGTAAGTTCAAGTAAATATTCCTCTACTAGAATGATCCAACAAGTTCTGACTTATGCCAAATTTTTAAAATACCTTTGTACCAAGAAAAGGACCACCAATGTACCATAGAGAACTTTCCTAGCAGCAAGTGTAAGCTCATAGTTGTTAAGTCACATGCCCATAAAATATAAGGATCCAGGGTCCCTAACAATTTTATGTGTCATAAAAGAAACCCATATTGAGAAGGCCTTACTTGATTTAGGGGCTAGTGTAAATTTTCTACCCTTTTTATTTATGAGCAATTGGGACTGAAAAAACTTCAACCAATAGGGATCACATTACAATTAACAGACCAATCCTTTAGGATTCCTAAAGGAATGATAGAGGATGTTCTAATTAAGGTTGAAAATTTTATCTTCTCTATTAATTTTATCATTTTGGAGACTGAACTAGTGTCAAATCCTAAGGGTCATATCCTGGTTATTTTAGGAAGACCATTCTTAGCTATTGCTGATGCTGAAATCAATTATCAGAATGGACTTATGAAGCTATCCTTGGGAACATAACTATTAAACTGAATATATTTAATTTGGAATTGGAATCCACCAAGCATGCTAATGTAAATGTAATCAAAGATGAAATTTATGAACCCATAGACATTAGCGATGAGGAAGTCGATCTTGAGCCTAATTTCTAGCCAACCCATGAATATGAGAACATAAATGTAATACCTGTAGATAATAAGAATAGCCAGAGATGGGAGCCTCCCATAAAAATACTTATTAAAATGGCTAAACCATTATCCAAGGCATCAATAGAGAAGGCACCCAAATTAGAATTAAAACCCCTTCCTTAGTACCTTAAGTATGCGTATTTAGGTCCAATGGAAACCTTGCCTATAATTATTGCCTCGGACCTAAATCCTAAACAAGAGGAAAAGCTATTAATTGTTCTAAGAGAAAATCAAAAAGTAATAGGCTGGACCATGGTAGACATTAAGAGAATAAGCCTTTCCATAGTTCAACATAGGATGCACTTAGAGGAAGAGGCTAAACCAACTAGGGATGCCCAAAGAAGATTAAACCCAACCATGAAAGATGTAGTCAAGAAAGAGATTTTGAAGTTACTGGATAATAAAATTATTTATCCAATTTCTAATAATTCATGGATAAGTCTTGTACAAGTGGTATCCAAAAAGTCTAAGATAATAGGGCTCCAGAATGAAGCAAATAAAATTATCCCAACCTGGACTCAAACTAGATGGAAGGTCTGTATAAACTATAGAAAATTGAATGCGAAAACAATGAATAATCACTTTTCTTTGCCATTTATTGACTAGATGTTAAAGAAATAAGCTGGACAGGAGTTTTATTATTTTCTTGATGGAAGAGTGGCTATAACTAGATCCCTAAAGCCCCTAAGGACTAGAAAAAGACCACATTTACCTACCCATTTGGAACCTTTGCTTAAAGGTACATCCCTTTGGATTATGTAATGCATCAGCAGCCTTCCAGAGATGTATGTTCAGAATTTTTTATAACATGGTTGAATGATTTTTAGAAATTTTCATGGATGATTTTTTTAATTTTGGCCCTACCTTCTCTGAATGTTTAAACCATATGAGACTAGTTCTAGAAAAATGTAAGGAGAAGCATTTAGTTCTTAATTGAAACAAATATCAATTCATGATTAGAGAAGGTATAGTTCTTAGCCATGTAGTTTCAAAAAAGGGAATAAAAGTTGACAAGGCCAAAGTTAACCTAATTGCAAGTCTTCCACCACCAAAGTTTGTTAAAGAAGTTTGTTTATTTTTAGGATATGCTGGATTTTATAGAATTTCATACCCAATTTTAGCAAAGTTGCTCGCCTATTGACAAATTGTTAATAAAAGAAGCAAAATTTGAGTTTACTCTTGAGTTCCTAGAGTCTTTTGAATTCCTTAAAAAGGCACTCATTTCTGCTCTCATCATTCATCCATCTATCTAGATCGAACCCTTTGAGCTCATGTGTGATGCATTCGATCATGCTATAGGTATAGTTTTAGGTCAAAGGATTATTAAGCTACCTAGAGTAATTTATTATGCAAGTAAAATCTTAAATAATGCATAACTTAATTACACAACCAGTGAAAAGGAGTTCCTAGCCATTGTCTTTACCTTAGAAAAATTTAGGTCCTACTTGGTTAGGTTGTACACTATTGTTTATACTGACCACTCAGCCATTAGACATCTTCTAGCAAAGAAAGATGCTAAGGAATGCTTAATACAACGGATCTTGCTCCTTCAAGAATTTGACCTAGAAATTAAGAAAAATAAAGGAACAGAGAATGCGGTAGCTAATCACTTATATTGAATCATGGTCACACCATTTGGTAAATCATCTATCAATGAATTCTTTCCTAATAAACAACTCATGTCCGTGTCCACTGAACCATGGTATGCCGATATTATAAATTATTTAGCTATTAGTAAAGTTCTTTCTCATTAGACTATTCTAGATAAACATAAATTCTTTTTCCAAGTGAAGTACTTCATTTGGGATGATCCATACATGTTTAAATGGTGTCATGACTAGATCATTAGGAGGTGTCCCAGATAATGAGGTTAGAATATTCTATCATTTTGTCATGACCAAGCATGTGGTGATCATTTCGTATCCAAGAAGACAGCATCAAAGTCTTCAAATTTGGATTTTATTGGCCTAATTTATTTAAGGATGCACTTGTGTACTATAAAAGTTGTGCTTGGTGCCAACAAATGGGTCAGATCACTAAGAGAGACATGATACCACTCAATCTAGTCTTGGTGGTCGAAATTTTTGATGCTTGGGGATCAATTTTATGGGACCATTTTCAAACTCATTTAGAAATGAATAAATTTTAGTGGCTATCAATTATGTCTCTAAGTGGGTAGAAGCTATTCCATGTAAATCCACTGATAGCAAAGTGGTCATTAAATTTCTTAAGAAAAATATTCTCTTCCACTTTGGTATTCCTAGGACAAACATTAGTAATCAGGGGACACACTTTTGCAACTGACCCTTTGCCACATTAATGAAAAAATATATTGTTATCAATAAGTTGGCCACACGTTATCATCCTCAAACTAGTGGGCAAGTAGAAGTATCCTATAGATAAATCAAACAAATCTAGGAGAAGACCGTTAATACCAATAGAAAGGATTAGCCTTTAAAATTCGTTGATGTACTCTGGGCATACCACACTGCCTACAAGACCAACCTAGGAATGTCTCCTTGTAGGATTATGTTTGGCAAACCATGTCACTTGCCTATTAAATTAGAACACAAAGCAATGTGGGCAATCAAAAAATTAAACATGGACTTGGATATAGCCAAAAATGATAGGAAGCATCATATTAATGAATTAGAAGGACTTAGAAATGAAGCTTATGATAATGCCGGGGTGTATAAGGAAAGAACAAAAGCATTTTATGATCAAGCAATTTTTAGAAAATCTTTTACTCTTAGATAGAAAGTTCTCTTGTATAATTCAAGGTTACATCTTTTCCTTGGAAAGCTTAGGTCTAGATGGACAGGACCTTTCATAGCTGAAAAAGTCTTCTCATATGGGACTATAGAAATCAAAAATCCAAGCAATGGTGCTACTTTCAAAGTTAACAATTAATGATTAAAACAATTCTTGGAACTACCCATAAAATCTATTGAGGAAGCCATGGTTCTCTATGAACCAATATATCTTAGTTAGCCTATTGTCAATATTTAGTCTAGTTGAAGACTTTAAACTTAGCAATCCTGGAAGGCAACCCAGCTTCTTTCTTTTTAATTATTTACTTTTTAATATGGTTATATTTATCAGATCCTAACTCAAATAAGCTCCATTAGCTATGTTGGGGGAGAGCTCAATAAAAATTCCTCTCCAGGTATTTTTGTTTCTTTTTATACCATTTATGCTTACATTTAAAAATTATTTTTATTCATGGAGGATTAATAAGTAAAATAAGTATATATTTGGAGCCACCTTCACTTTCTTATTCTTACACTCGTCGAGTCTCAGATTTAGGGAAAATCACACATTTTTTATAAGTAATTGATTGAACAGTTTAGATAATTTTTGAAACACTAAGAGATAAAATATTAATAGACTCAAGTAAAAAAATAAGTATAAATAAAATCAATTTTTAGATAATTCTAACCCTCCTATTTGCATCAAAGAAGAATCTACTTCTTGGGTATGTGTGAATATTGACAAATGCAAAGTTCCCTTTATTGGTCAAAAAAATAAAAAGAAAAAAGGAATGAGAAAATAAAAGTAGGTTCTAAATATTGTTTCACCGAGTAACCAGGCCTCTTTATCTAAGTAGGCATTGAGTATTGCATCAAAAAGTAAAGATGTGAAAAAACTTTGCTATACAGCCAGTTTTGATCTGTAGCTTTTTTAACTCAAGCTAGTAAGCTCAGGAGTGTTATACACCTAGTACCCTAAGACTAACTAGTCTAGGAGACATTGGTTAAAAACTTATTACAAGAGTTAGATAGAAAGATTAAGAAGTTAAGGCATTGCAAGTCTATATTAAAAAAAAAGAAAAGTATAACAATAAAAGGAACATACTTGTCCTAAAATAAAAGTAGAAGATTTAGAAATAATAATAAGAGTTGGTCAAAAGTTATCTTGGAAAAATGAGGAGTTTGCACTTAACCAATTTATTAGAAGCTATTAATATCCCAATGACTTGTTTTATGCACTATCTAATGAAAAATCTTCTACTTATAAAAAGGGTATGAGAACAATCTTTGAGTCTGAGCAAACTTATGTATGGTATTAAGTATTAAGAGTTTTTGGTAACTCCCTCAATTATTTTCTAATAAGCAATTCATGAATTATCTTTTATTCTTACTCGAGAACAAGTAAGACTCAAGTTGAAGGGTATGATAAGTGCATAAATCTAGCTATAGAAGCATTAATTTATAGATCAAATTATCTTTATTATTTAGAGTTGATACTTTTTCTTGTATTTTGTAGGAAATAAGTGCACCATAACAAAGAGCTCGATCTACTGGCCTAAAGGATATAGATTAGACTCCAAATAGTGAACAATTATAGCTCAACACCCATCTTAAAGGTAGCCCAAAATAGCCCACATGCTATCGGTCTACCATGGACTAGTAGCTTGGTCCATAAAAAGCCTTCATGCAGTCCACCGATGAACTTGAAGGAGATTTGCAACTAGATTTGTTAATAAATTTGAAAAGGATTTGCGTCTAGATTCATCAATGAATTAGGAAGAGAATTATGGGTAGGTTCATCTAGAATTTAAATTTCTATATTTTTTTAGTCCTATATTGGAAGAATGTAAACAATCCTTCTTCCCTGATACCTATAAAAAGGCCTGTATACTCCATGAAAAAGGCACTTCCCACTTTCTTTCACCCTTCCAATATACAAGAAGGAGAGTGAGCTAAGGAAAAAAGAGTCTCTATCAGGTTCGAAAAAAAAAAAAAATTTAACTCTAAGCCCTGTTAATGGCTTAGGAGCTAAATATTTTTGTAATCAAATTTTTTAGCAATAAAATTTTATTCTTCATGTTTCAAATATTTTTCTTATAATTTTTAATTTAGTAATAGGATAGTTTAAATTCTTATAATTTAAATTCTTGCAATTTAATTTCTGTAATTAGGCTAGTTTAATTTCTACATATCTTCAAATTCTATAATTTAAATATTAACAAGTAGTGTATAATTTATATTATATTTCTAAATAATTTTAAAATTTTAATTTAGATCATGTCTGGCTAAGCAAATCTCCTAGGATTGGAGATGAAGCTAGAGTATGACTAGAAGCACTTTTTAAGGATCTCTTCTCGGACTTTTAACTTTTTTTTAGTGTCCTTCTTTCTTTTCAATTTCATACTAAGAGACTTGATAGATTATTATTGGATTTAAATCCCTTCATAGTTCATACTTGATTCAGTGCAAGAAAGGTAATAGATAGAAGGCTCACAATATTTTAAAATTCTTTTCTCTTCTTCCTTGTAGAAACCATGATGGATATTGTTGGATTAGAATCTCTTCATAATCCACACTTGGTTAACACAAAGAAAGAAGTTGAAAAGATATTATGAGAGAAATCATAGAAAGGATCTCTAAGTCATTGGTCTAGTGGATTTAAAAGTCCTAGATCTTTAGATTATTTATCTCTACGATTTAATTAATTTTTATTTTAAGTAGAAAGTAAAGAAATAATCTCTCCTCATCTTTGTTAAAGCTCACCTAAGGGTTCGAACATAGTTTAAACACCCAATTCCTTGTGGGATCGACCCGTATTCACTGAACATGCTACCTAGCATGTTGTGCGCTTGCAATTTAAAGTTAAAATACATCATTTAGTCAGGTCAAAAAGAAAGGATGAAAAATTTAGAAACCATGGGTGACCATGGGCCTTTGGCTAATTGGTTATTAAGTCATTTCTAATTTATGAATCTTATCTTGAATAATATTGACTATGCTATCTTTTATGAGACAAATGGTATGGGGAATGACCATTGATGTACTTGCCTGGGTTTACATTCATATGTTAGCACATTCGACATGCAAACTAGGAAGGTTATTCCAATCATCTTAAGTTATTCAGCATAATCTCATAATGGACTTCTCTTACATCTCAAACTTAATGAGGTGTCTAAGCAGAGAAATCAAACCCTATCAGATATGGTTCAATCTATTATAAGAGTCACTTATTTATCTTTAGGAATATTGTTGTATAACTCAGCTTATCTATTAAATTGGATTCACTCTAAATCCATTATTACCACTCCTATATGAAATATAGTATAGTAAGAAAGGTAGTTTGACCTATGTCGAATGACTTAGAGATTAGGTTAATGATAGCCTATATCCTAAAAGCTTATTAGGATACTACTTCCTAATGGATCATAAGTTGTTGTGACCCAATACCTATATTCATGGTTAAATAGTTTCGCATAAATTTAGCGATGGATGGATGGTTAAGCTTGAAGAGAAAGTCTCTAATAAGCAATAGGACATAGAACCTAAAGAATCTATTTGAGCAAAGCCAATCAGTTCCTCCTCCACCTTGTAGGATCTCCTATCCTTCTGAAGGATACTTAGGTATGTTGATAGAGGATATAGAAAAAGTATTCCTTTAGGTGATAGGAAATTTAGAGATGATCCCAAAAACCTATAATGAAGTGATATATGATATCATTCTGAGAGATGGTTAATGTCATGAAGTTGGACTCCATGTGATCTAACCAAGTATTGGTGCTAGAATTTATCAAGCACTAGAAGGGGAGCTGGAGATGCTGGAGTAGGTGGTGCAAGCTGGTCTCTATGAAGGGGTACTTGCAAAAAAGTCCCATCGGGGATGGCCCCAATGGACTCCGATGCTCAAGTTAGTATTGATACTAATAGTGGGGGAGTGTAAGTGGAAAGGCTTGCATACCTCTAGGAGCTCGCCTCAAGCTTTTTTTATAAAGGGATAGTCCATGGTATTTTAGGTAAAAATAAGATCCTATCAGATCTGATGAATAATGGTTGGACCTCCACATGTCACCTAGGGCCTTTATGCTAGCAAAAAGGCATCTTGTCTCCTTAAATGCATCTTTGTTATTAGTCTAAGGTAAGCCATGCTTTATTGAATGGTGGCTTAAGTTATGTGGCATTCAGGCATGCTCGTCGCTCTTATAGAGATCCTATAATGATTTAATGATTTTATGATGTGATAGAGAGCTCTACCAGGTAGTGTTATGTGGAGTGGTGATGAGTGTTATAGTGCTACGATGTGGGGGCTTAGAGTGGGCATGTTGCTAAGGCAGTACCAGTTAGTGTTTTGGCTGAGTGCCTTAAGGGCAATCAGCAGGGCTCACTGATGCCTTGGGACATGGAATTGGCATCTACCATGATCCGCTCGGTGGCTTCTGGCCAACCACCTAGGGGTGATTAGAAAGGCTTATTGATGCCTTGTGGCATAATAATTGGGCTCTATCATCATCTACTCAAAGGCTTTTAGTTGAGCATGTTAGGGGGAATCGATGGGGCTCGCTGATACATTTGGACAGAGGAAGTGGCCTTTGCCATCATCCGCTCGAAGGCTTCTAGTCAAGCACCTTAGGGACGATCGACAGGGCTCAATGATGCCTTGAGGCATACGAACTGGCCTCTACCATCTTTTGCTCAGAGGCTTCTGGCTGAGTTCCTTAGGGGTGGTTGGCAGGGCTCACTGAAGCCTGGTTGATCAGAGTGCATCATGTCCATCCACACTTATTCTGGCTGGT
The DNA here is from genome assembly GCA_021397845.1 of Areca catechu. NCBI lineage: Eukaryota > Viridiplantae > Streptophyta > Magnoliopsida > Arecales > Arecaceae > Areca > Areca catechu. Next base: position 123,103,013 of record CM038043.1, read on the forward strand.
GTCTACGATCCAAGTGCATGTTGCCTAGCCAATAGAGTGCTTGTTCCATCATGGGTCCCATGTGCCTAATCTGACCATAGTTTTAACTAACAGATACCTCCTACTTTATGATCTTTGGTCCAGCCAATCATGGAAGTATTCTAACAGAGGAGGATTGGGGGCATGGGAACCCTTGAGTTGGAGATGCACCATTTATGAGGAAAATCCGAATAGGCAAGGTAATGACGCACCTCACCTTATATTTTATGATGATGATTTGCAAGGCATGCCACATTTACTTCTATGTGACTTATAATAGCCTGATATAGTGAGAATTCACCACACAATGCTAGTTGAGTACTTCGAAGCCATCTAGGGCATGTTTGCCTTATTATTTGAAAGGATGAGTCCATCTTTCTATGGTTTATTTCACATCTTAAGCTTAAGATTTCTCCTCTTAGGGCCTCCGGTTATCATCTCCAGTTACAAGTGCCGGCCTCCTTTTGTCTCTCACTATCACCCTTGGAGATTTTTGGTACCTTTGATCCTCTGCCTCATCAAAATATCAAGTTAGCTTTCCTTACCTTGTAGCAATGTTCCTTTCTTTTTATGATTCAAAGTAAATGTCAATCCCTAAGGACCATAAGACGGGGAAGGCACCTAGGAAGGAAGGGGTGGAAGGCCCCTGATGTCCCATGTAAAGAGCATGCTACACCAACAATCGCTGGCCCGGAGGCATATCCATCTTTAGTGGATAAGGGGGATCTCTCGCTTATCTGGTAGTTATACTTTATGCTAGACAGGTTTGAGCTAGAGCTACCAGGTTCAAGTGCTTGAGCCAATGATCCGCCCCCCGGTCGTCTAGTAGTGTATGAGGAGGCATTTGAGGCTGGGCTTAGGTTTCATCTTTCATCCTTTATTCTAAAGGTCATTCATTTTTGTCGAACTTCATTGAATGTCTTGACTCCCAATTCCATATAACACATCGTAGGATTCCAAGTTCTCTGCTCCCTAACAAAAATCTAGCTGACCATTTCTTTCTTTAATGATTTTTTTACCATCTAGATTCATCCTTATGCTAAGTCATGGTAGTACCTTACTATCCAAAAGGGGATAGAACCACTAATCGAAGGTGCTCCAATCGCCATTAAAGGATGGAAGGAGTGATTTTTATTCATCTCTTGTCCCTCTTCAAATAATTGGGGTACGTCAAACTGGGGTCCGCCGAACTAGGGTCAGCTAGATGTTTCCATCTTAAGTCCCTCGAAGCTTAGTGACAAGGAGGAAAATCTCTTTGCAATTCTTAAAGCCTTTAAAATCCCTTGGCTACAACTCCTCCTATCAAAGGAGTCCATTTATGAGATGGGGTTCAACCAGCTTCCAGAAGGTAAATTTTGATTTCCAACCCCTTTCTTATGGCCATTATTTAGTGTCTGACCAGTCTTATCAATGTGTAGGTATGACTCCCAAATAGCTGGAATCGCAAAGGGAGGATTTAGCTTAACAACAAAAATGGAAGGGGAAGCCCTCCTCATTTGCTTTGAAGAGGATTAAAATTTCTGAGCCCAAGTCTACTAAAGATGATTTGTCAAAGCCCACTCCTATGGTGGTTGAGGTTATTCTTGATGTCTCAGACATCTCGCCAAGGCCCACTCTGCCACCAACTATACCAATCTCTTAATTGTTTCCTTCCACTACTCCAACCCAGGGTGCCAAGAAGGCTACCCCTAGCTCTAGGCCCTAGACTAGCAGCTTGGAGGGTATATTCCCTCAAGATTGGAAGGAAATTTAGGACTCTCTTAAGAGTATCTTGTTTCCTAGGAGAGTAGAATGAGTCTAGAATATGGACTTCCAAGACCTAAGGCACCAGGGTGTGGTGGCTCTTCAGTAGGTACTTCTTTATCAACACTTTTTCTTCGTCATTTGATATTCCATAATGATATATGACTGGACAGCTGATTCACTTCACCATAGGCTTGCTAAACCAAATATTTGGATGACCAAAAGGCCCATGAGTAGCAGGATTAGAATGTCACCGAGGCTAACCAAAAGGCCAACACAATCCAAATTGAGGCCGAGAGCTTAAGGAAAGTGCTCGCTGAATTTGAGACAAATCTGAGTGTTGCACTGAGTAGTTTGGTTGAGGTGAACACCAATATGGTAATGGAAAGGATTGATTTGGAGTTAGAGAGGCAAAAAAGGGGCGTTGAGGTGGCAGCAGTCGAGGGAAAGCTGAGGTGAGAGATAGAGGCCACAATGGAAAAATACAAGGTCTCTACAGGCTTTGCCATGGATGTGGCCCGCACATTGGAGGGCTTCTGAGCATCAAAGGAGTTCACTGACACATGCGTTGCCTTTAGCCATGAGGCCTTTGTAGAGGGCCATAAGCTGGGGATGGTCGAGTGCCGGAGCCAAGTCATTAAGCACCATTGGGAGCTAGATCTCTCCTTAAATGAAGGGAATTCTGATAAAGAGCCCTCTGAAGGGAATGCCACCGTGGATGCCCCAACTGAAGTTACCATAGCCCTAGCGCTCAAAGCCACCTCTGGTGAGCTCATCACCTTCAACCTAATGCTACTGAGTTAATGGCTTATGAGCTCCCAATTGCAGGCGAAGCCACACCGTCTAATCCTACTACCATAGTTGAGTCATCTTCTGCTACTGATTCCAGGGAGGTCGGAAACTAAAACCTTGCAATTTTTGCTTTTCTTTGAGCTTGTGACTTTTCCATATTTTTAATTTTTTTTCTCAGGTGCTATAAGAAAGCATTTTTAAATATAATGGAATGATATTTCACCTTCTACTCCTTGTGTCATGCATTCATTAGTTGTAGCTTCTCTCAAGATGTTGCTTTGCCTTCAAAAGTGCCAATGCCTACCAAACACCTTCGCAAGGCAATCGATATAAGGGCATATATCTTAGAATAAGAGGCTAAGGCCGAGGCCGTGAGTGAGAAGGCCATCGGTCAGAGGAAGAAGTTGTTGAAGACATGGAAGGCATTAAAGAGAGCATACTAAGAAATCAACCACTTTCACTTGAAATGTGCCAAATACATTCTTGAGAAAATCATGCTTAGGGAGGAACTGGGGAAGCTATCAAAGCAAATTTCCTAAGTGACATAGGATGTTGCTACGAAGGTGGCTTGGATGCGGGATTGGCATTCATCTGCTTATGGTAAAATCTTCGGTTTAAGATCACTACTCATGTCTAGGAGTGCTTGTTGGGAGATCGCTACTCGGTTGATTGAGCTTCAAGATGAATTCCACTGGGCCAGGAAAAAGATTTCCAATCTTGAGCAGCTTTGGAATTGCAAAGGCATAGCAGTCGACCCGGAGATTGGGGGTTATCTTTGGCCATTATCCCCATATTAGTTTGGCCACCTCCGACGGGATCACATTCATCACCACCCCGAGAGGGGACATGCAACATGCCTGGTGCTAGCACCATGGAGGGTTCTAAGACAAGATCAAGATGTTGGTTGACATTGTCCCATCAATCTGATCGACGATCCCAATCACGTAGCCACCATCAATCAAGCTATCGATCTTGGTAACTAAGCCGTTACCTGTTTGGCCATTGACCCTGCTCAAAGGAGCATCGTCTCATAGCTGGGGCTTAAGAGATACAACGGAGCATGGCCATGGAGGAGCTGATGTTCAATCGAGGCCATCAGGTGGAATATAGCAACTATAAGGACTTGATACAGGTCCTCTACCCAACCATTGATCTTCACCACTTACCTTTCTCAAGTATGAGTGTATGCAAGTTTATCATAGAACTTGCGATGAATAGAAGTTTGCCATGAGAGGAGAGGTTTGATGCCCCTCATTGAGGGGCACCTCTTCGGTCAGTGAATCTTTGGGGGCTTGGGGGATGTCAAAGATCCACTGCCTGCTGCAGTAGGGCCTATAGGATTGCAGTTTCAATGTTGAAACTCTAATCAATCAAAACACTAGACCCAGGATCCCTTGATTAATCAATTAATAAAGCTGAATACCTATAATGCTTATATCCTAAATTTTTACATGCACACAAGTGTATGCCCTCTAGAGGTGATCCATGTAAAACTTGATTAGGGAAGCACTCCTTCAATTACTTGCCCAGATTCTCCTCCCGGTAGCCTTTGTTCTCTCGATAGCCTTTCTTCCCTTGCTAGGACCTATATCCTACTGAAGTGTAAGACCTCTCCAAAGTCAAACAACTTGGATGCCTTCGGTGTTTCCACCGAGACCTTTAAATAGGAAGAGAAGAGGTGGCAAACTCACCCTTTCCTAGCCCCTTGTCTGATATCTCATGTATCAGATAAGACTCTTCAAATAGAAAGAGTCTAATGGGACAAAGGTGCGATGAAATAATCACAAACATAAGGCATTTTGGAAAACTTTGTGCTAAGAGTTATTTCTCGCAACTCTTAGCTAAGAGTTGTTTCTTGCAACTCTTTGCTAAGAGTTATTTCTTGCAAGTCTTCATGAAATCCAGTGATTTCATCCTTCCACATGGCCTAGGATTTAGTTAAAACTCTAAATAGGCATAGAAAATGGATAGCCTTTTCAGATAAAAGGTGATCAATAAGCAAAAGGATTCTAGGTCCATTTTCTCATGCCACCTTTTCATCAAATGAACCTACTTCACGCCAACATGAAGTTTAGGACCACCTTTTCATCCTTTTGACTGGTCAAATCCATTCCAAATGGGTCATGGTAGAGAGGAAAGGGGATAAAATTTATCCTAAATTTGTGATTAACCTATAGAAGGACTCTAGGTCCTTTTGCATGCCAAAATTATGCTAACACTAAATGGTGCCAATAAGAGTTCCAAGCTAAATGGCATGGATAAGTCCTCTAGGATTCCAATTTGGCTGCTCTACTAATATCCTAATCTAATTCAAGTCTAACTTAAATTAGTTAGCTCAATTAGTAAGCAATTAAACCTAATTTAATTAAATTAGGAGTTAGGCTAGCCAACATATGCTAGTATGTCAATTAGCTAGCCAATTAGGATCCTTTGATCCTAATAAAAATACAATTGACTTCTTTGACCAATTCCTTAGCATGTGTGATCCATTGGACTCTATATCTAGCAAGTAGTAGGTCTAGGTTCATGTTGATCTAATTCGATTATAATTAGAAAAATCAAATTAGGTTAAAATCAAGCTAGCCCAAATTATCAATTTGGACCATCTCTCAAAATTGACTCTTGAATTAATCATTTTAATTCATGAAAACCTACAAGATATGATTGATATCTAGCATTATTTCATACCTACTAGAAGATGAGAAATTTAGTAAAAATTATCAAGATACCCTTTAGTGGTAAGTTACCATGTAATTCAATCTTCTGATCATTTTTTATTCAACATAAGTGATGGGTATGTAAACTTATTAAACCCTAACACTTCATTCGTTCAAATCTCAATCCAATAATGAAGACTTGATTGATAAAAGATTAGAACCCATTTTTAATTTCATCCTACTTTGATCAAAGACTCCTTGAGTCACATATGATGAGATTCCATGAGATAAATTCTTGTCTTACTAGGAGTGATCGATTCCTTGTTGACCTACTTATAACCTTCATACACAATCCTCCATATCCATAAGCATCTTATTCATGACTTGAATGAGTATGACCAAAACATGGATTTATGTGCACAAGGTTCCATGGTGATCTCAAATCTTAGAATCACTTGCACAACTCCCACTTAGAGAACCACCTTTTGACAAGTAAGACTCATAAGATGTTCTCATGGTGGATAATTCAATGGACTCATTTCTAGATGAAAACCCATATCCTTGTATTAGTGTTCCTACACAAGTGGTTGTGAGACCAACCTCTCTCTCCATTGAGCATACATAGGATGTGCAAGTCTTTTCAGAAACATCAATCCTCGAGTCAATAATTCTTCGATTGTAAATATTTGAGATTAGGGTTTATAAGAACTTAGATCTCACTATTATGAACTTCATCATAACCCTAAATCTACTGGCCTAATCCATGGGGTTCATCATAATTTTAAAATATAAAAGATACAAGACATAACAAATGATGAAACATGAATGTCTTTTATTAATAAAATGTCATACATAAGTTAGAATAATTTACATAAATATCCTTGTCATATATAAAATATGATTGACTTGTAGGGCACTATTCTTTCAATCTCCTACTTGCACTAAAGCCAATTGCCCATGTATTTAATTTCCATACAATCTAAATAGCGATCAAGCTATTATTGAGAAATGGTCATAATGAATGGGTCTACATGTTGTTCTTTGTATTTACTCGTTCTATAACCACATATTATTTTTTAATGATTTCAAGAATGAGATTGAAGTGCCTTAGGATATGCTTGGACTTTTGATAAGACCTTAGTTCCTTATCTTGTGCAACAGCCCCAGTGTTGTTACATTAAAATGGCATCGATTATTGAATCATAGGAACCTCATCCAATTCTGAGATGAACTTTATCTAGATAGCTTCCTTAGCAACTTCACTAGTGGCAATGTACTCTATCATATAAAGTAAATATATACCTTGATATGAATTTATTATCATCTAGATCTGATTAAAAACTAGAGTCAGTATAGCCTTGTAGTTTCAAATTTGACCCTCCACATATATGAAAAATATCTTTAGTCCTTTTTAGATACTTAAGAATGTTTTTCATAGCTTTCCAATGATCCTCCCCTGGATCGGCTTGAAACCTAATTGCTATGTCAAGGCATAAGCAACATCAAGCTTGGTACATAACATGGCATACATTATTGATCTATAACCAAAGCATAAGGAAGCTTACTCATCCTTTGTCTTTCTTTAGGTGTCTTAGGAGACATCTTTTTAGAGAGATGTATGCCTAGATTCATGGACAAGTAATCCCTTTTACTTTTCTCTATGTTGAATCTTTTCAATACTAAGTCATATAACTGGATTAGGATAAGCCAAGCATCCTCTTAGATCTATCCTTATAGATCTTTATTCTTAGTATATAAGATGCTTCTCCAAAATCCATCATGAAAATCCTTTTAGATAGCCAAGTTTTGACCAATTGCAACATTAAGATTTTCAATGATAATTATGTCATCAACATACAAGATTGAGAACACAATGGCACTCCCACTTGTCTTATACACATAAGGTTCATCCACATTTTTAATGAAACCAAATTCTTTGATTATTTCATCAAAGTGATGTTCCAACTCCTCGAAGCTTACTTTAATCCATAAATAGTTTTTTTAAGCATGCATACTTGGTTCGATCTCCTATTTGAGACAAAACCCTCTAGCTATGATATATAGACTTCTTCCTCAAGATTTCCATTGAAAAAGAAAGTCTTTACATCCATTTGCTAGATTTCATAATCATAGTATGCAGCTATAGTATGTAAAACCCTAATAGACTTGAGCATAGCTACTAATAAAAATATTTCATCATAGTCAATTCCATATCTTGTTTAAAATCTTTTGCAACTAGCCTAGCTTTGTAGGTTTTTAATTGGCCATATACTCTAATCTTTTTCTTGAAGACCCATTTGCACCCTATTAGGTTTATTATATTAGGTGGATCAACCAAGGTCCAAACTTGCATGGAATACATGGAGTCCATTTCAGATTTCATGGCATCAAGCTATTTGTCAAAGACTAACTTAATAGCTTCCATAAAGGTCACAGGATCATCATCCTGAATGATGCTGGCTTCATTATCATTTCTAATGATAAAGCCATATCTGAGAGGTGCACCATGTACTCTCATTGACCTTCAGAGATGATAAGGGTGCATTGTGGTTGTACTTGATCATTAGGTACTTGTGGTTAAGGAGTTTCTTGTGAAATGTCTATAAGAGTAGGTTGTAGGTTTTGAACTTTGCTAAGTTCAAGTATCTTCCCACCGCCTCCTTCTTGGATAAATTTTATTTCCAAGAAGTGGCATGTCTACTGAGAAAAATCTTTTATTCAGTAGGGTGATAAAAAAGATATCCAATACCCCCTGAGGAAAACCTATGAACCTACATTTATCAGTACTTAACTTATGTCCAAAAACATTTCCAATATTAGCCGGACAAACCCAAATCTTAAAATATTTAAGACTTGGACATTTTTCCTTTCCATATTTATATGGAGTGGTAGTACTAATTTTAATGGTACCATGTTTAGTATATAGCCAACAGTATTTAGGGCATAACTCCAAAAAGAAATAGGAAGATTTGTGAAGCTCATCATGGACCTCACCATGTCTAATAAGGTGTGATTTCTCCTTTCTGCTATACTATTTAATTATGGTATATAAGGAGGTGTCCATTCAAAGAGAATACCATTTTTTGTAAGATGATTAAAAAATTTTTGGATAAATATTCTCCTCCTCGATTAGATCGAAGTATTTTAATACTTTTCTAGTTTGTTTTCTAACTATACTTCGATACTCTTTAAATTTATCAAAAGCTTTAGATTTGTATTTCATTAGATACACATATCCAAACCTTGATAAGTCATCAATGAAGGTGATGAAATAAGAGTATCCACCTGTAGCTTGAGTTGACATAGGTCTATATACAGCTATATAAGACCTAATAACTCAGTTGCCTTATCTCCAAGTCTTATGGAAGAAAACTTAGTTATTCTTTTCATGAGATAATACTCACAAGTTCCTAGTGATGCATAATCATAAGGATCAAAGAAGTTATCTTTGCATAACTTATTCATCCTAGACTTATTAATATGACTTAATCGGCAATACCAGAGAAAAGTGACATCAACATCTTCTCTCTTTCTTTTCTTATTTTCAACAAGTAAAACTATATCACTAAGTGAAAAAACTAAAAGGCTATTATTAAATAAGCCAGTTCCAAATAATTCGTTAGAGTGAAAAATAGAGCATCCATTACTCTTTACATTGATTTCAAAACCTTATTGTAATAAAAAGGGTATATAAATAATATTTCTAATGATATTTGGAACATAGTAACAATACTTTAGTTCTCAAATCTTTCTCGAAGGCAATAACAACAGATAGGTGCCCATAACTTCTGCTTGAATGCCTTTACCACTCATGCCATAAGCTCGAAGTCACCCTTCTTCAAGGTCCTAAATCTCTGTAGTCCCTAGATGACTTGTATAAATGAGATCCGTAAGCGGTATCTGATACCCATGAATCAAAAGCTAAAGAACTCAATGATAAGTTAGTTTAATAATGTACAAATCTTTTGATGCACCACTAGCAACAAGCTTCTTTGCCTTCTTCCTCTTCTAGATGCTTTCTTAGGGTTCCACTTTTTTGTTAAACCCTTCTTCATTTTCATTTTTTTTATTCCATCAATTAGAAAAAGATGAGACTTATCCCTCTTGAAATGGCTCTTGGTTGTCTTAAGCATGTTTAGCAGCTCAGGCAATGAAATGTTCACTTTGTTTATATGATAGTTCATGACAAATTGAGAGAAGGAATCAACGAGTGATTGCAGGAATCAACGAGTGCCCATAACAATCCTAATTGACCTAATCGAGTGATTAAGTCAACCATCTTTAGAACATAGGCTTGAAATATTTCTTGCTGAAACCTCACTAATTCTTGCTTGAAACAACTACTTTGATATTTCATTTCGGGTAGCCCTACTTGGCTCTCCATATTGCTCCTTAAGATTGAGTAGTATGGATTGAGGTTCATTTCTTCATGTTATCTCTATAATTCATTGCTCATAGAGGCCAACATGATGCACTTGACAGTTAAACTATCATTCTACTTCATTTTATATGTAGCCCCTTCCTCCTCCATAGCATCATCTTCCATAGGATCCGGATCAGGAGAATCAAGGATGTAAGAGACCTTCTCTGAGTTAAGATAATTCTTATGTTTCTTAACCAATCCATATTATTACGGCCAATCAACTTATTGACATCTAAAATGCTCTGTAGTGATAAAGTAAAAGCTATTAATTTAATCTATATAAAAATAAAAAATAACACAAAAGCGGACCACTCAAGATGATATATACAACTAGATAAGGACTTATAAATCTAATTATATCTCCCACTATTTTATTATGAATATCATAGCCCTTACCTATGGAAAGCGAGAAATCCTAATAGGATTTCTTTAGTGGGGTTGAGATCTCAATTCTTCATAAAGGCCTTGTGTTACACAATAAACATTCATGAATTCAAGGATAGAAAATTTCTTTTATAATTGCAACCTATACAACTCTCAACATTTCTACTACCTTTAAGACACTTATAGCCTTGTGTTACATAACAAACTATAATATCTTAGTTAATCAAACCTTTCATTTCCATATAGTCATGTTTGAATAATGTTGCCCATGTGTTACATAACAAAGCAATACCATCAAATATGCTATAAAGCATTAAATGCACCAAGATAAATTTCATATCAATTCCTAGAGTAGGCCTTGTGTTACACAATAAACCTATTATAGTTTTTGACATATATTTAGCTTAGCATGAAGGAAGGAGTTTAGTCATATTTTAATCAATTAGTATTTCCAATTCAAGGTCTAAATCAATCAAATTGGCCAAAATAGTGGGAGAGAGATGGGAGGCCCCCCGTGCTTGCCTTAGATACTAAAAATTTGGCTAGGTAAGCAATGGACCCAATTATAAATTTCATTCTCTTTACCTTTCCAGAACCACTTTTCTAGACACCAATTAATCAATCAAATCCTAAGTGAATTTGCATTATGATTTTATAATACTATAATTAAATATAATTTTAAGAGGCCTTTAATAGTCTCATGCACATCCTATAGCATATTAGCATATTAAATTACAATATTATATGCCAAGTGTGTCATCATTCTAGGATAACCTTATTATAATATAGTAGATGTCCACCGCTATGTTAGGATAACCTTATATCAGAATGATGACTAAACAATCTAAACATATCTCTATATCGGTTAGGGTTTAAGTGAAACACCTAAACTGTGGCACTCATCAAACAACATATGTTACAACTATCATACTAGAGAAAAAATATAACATTCATAATTGCAGCAAATCATTAATTGAATCAATCAAGGTTGCTCGATACCACTATAGGGTTACGATTATATAGCAGAAGATCATATTTCAAAATTTTTCAATATTGAAATCCTAGTTAATCAAAATCCTAGACCTAGGACCCCTTGACTATGTCAATTAATAAAGCAATACATAAAAAATTTAGAGGAATACTTGTAATGCTTATATCTTAAATTTTTATAGGTACATAAGTGTATGCCCTCCAGAGGTAATCCACATAAGAACTAGATCAAGAAACAACTCCTTAAATTGCTTGCCTAGATTCTCCGCCTGGTAGCCTTTCTTCTCTCAATAGCTTTCATTCCTTGCTAGGACCTACACCCTACTAAAGGGTATCTTAAGACCTCTCCAAAACCTCTTTTAGAATCCTTTTATCCTTCCTAATTCTTTTCCTAATCCCTTATCTTCAAAATGGATTACTTGTCTAAAACTAGAAGACTTGTCCTAACGAGGGAAGGAAGGGAAAAGTCAGACAACTTGGATGCCTTCGATGTTTCCATCGAGACCTTTAAATAGGAAAAGAAAAGGTGCCAAACACACCCTTTCCTAGCCCCTTATCTGATATCTTACATATTAGATAAGACTCTTCAAATAAATGGAGTCTACTAGGAGAAAGGTGCAATGAAATAATCATAAAAATATGACATTTTGGAAAAACTTTGCACCAAGAGTTGTTTCCCGCAACCTTTTGTGAAATCGAGCGATTTCATCCATCCACGTGGCATAGGATCTGGTGATTTCATCCTTCAACATAGCCTAGGATTTAGTCAAAACTTTGAATAGATGTGGCAAATGGAAAGGCTTATCAGATAAAAGGTGAGCAGCAAGCAGAAGGACTCTAGGTACATTCCCTCATGCCACCTTTTCATCGTATAAACCTCTTCATGCCAACATGAGGTTTAGTGCCATCTTTTCATTCTTTTGACTAGTCAAATCCATTCCAAATGGGGCATGGGAGAGAAAGAAAAGTGAATAAACTTTATCCTAAATTTGTGATTAACCTGTAGAAGGACTTTTGGTCCTTCTATATGCCAAAATTGCACCAAAACTAAATGGCGCCAACAAGAGTCCCAAGCCCTTGGGACTCTTGCTAAATGGCATGGATAAGGCCTTTAAGACTCCAATTTGGCTACTCCACTAATGTCCTAATCCAATTTAAGTCCAACTTAAATTAGTTAGCCTAATTAGCAAGTAATTAAACCCAATCTAATTATGTTAGGAGTTAGGCTAGCCAACATATACTAATATGTCAATTAGCTAGCCAATTAGGATCCCTTGATAAAAAATATTATTGACTTCCCTAACCAATTTTTTAGCATGTGTGACCCTTTGGGCCCCAAATCTAGCCAACGATAGGTCTAGGTTCATCACAATCTAATTTGATTAGAATCCGAATAATTGAATTAGGTCAAAATCAAGTTAATCCAAATTATCAATTTGGACCATCTCTCAAAATTAACTCATAAATTAATCATTTTAATTTATGAAAACCTACAAGACATGATTGACATCTAGCAACATGTCATGCCTATCTAGAAGATAAAAAATTTGGTAGAAATTTTAAAATATCTTTCAGTGACAAGTTACTATGCAATTCAATACTTTGATCACCCTTTATTCCAAATAAGTGAATAGTATGGAAACTTGTCAAACCCTAACAAAATATTCATTCGAATATCAATCTAATAATAAAGACTCAATCAATAAAAGATTAGAACCTATTTCTAATTACATCTTGCTTTGATCAAAGACTCCTTGATTCATCATATGTGAGATTACATAGGATAAACTCTTCTCTTACTAGGAGTGATTGATTCCTTGTTGACCTACTCACAACCTTCATATACAATCCTCTATATCTATGAACATTTTATACATGACTTAGTCATGAATGAGTATGACTAAAACATGGATTCATATGCACAAGGTTCCATGATGATCTCAGGTCTAAGGATCACTTGCACAACTCCCACATAGAGAACCATCTTTTGACATGTAAGACTTTGTAAGATGTTCTCATGGTGGATTAATTTAGTGGACTCAATTCTAGATGAGAACCCACATCCTTATATTAGTGTCCTTACACAAGTGGTTGTGAGACCAACCACTCTCTCTGGTGCGGGCACCAGACTCAGAAGAAGACTTCAGAGCTCCATCTGGATCTCTGATTAACCTTGCCCGAAGAATTAGGGTTTTGGTTTGTAATAAGAGTTGACTAGATCAACTCAATTTAGCTTGAGTCTACATTACCTGCATTTTATTTTGTTGAGTCATGTTGACTCAGTAGTGGACTAGGGTTTCAACCTGGGATGTTACATTTTCTCCTTAGACCAAGCAAGTGGTCACCACACTCCCAGCCACACTCCCAGTCCAAGGGGCGCCATATCTACATCTAGCAGCCTTTGGTCCCCACTCCACAGATGGCAACTTCCTTCTATCATGCGCCAGATAAAGAGAAGTCCACCAAGAGAGCACAAATCAAGGGGGCGGCCAAGACTTTCCCAAGAAATCCAAAGCAAAGAAGGGAAGAAATTCTCTTGGAAGAGAACATCAAGGAGGCGCCCACTACCTGCCAAAAACATCCAAAACAAAGATGGGAAGGACCTTGACTTAGGGAGGAAGAAAAGGAGGAGTCCAAAAGAGTTCATCCAGGGAAGGAAAAAAACTTTTCTTGAAGATCCAAGCAAGGAGGCGCCACCTACCTGCCTTATATAACCCAAATCCAATTTTTTGGTACCTTGGCCGACCATATGTGAATGAATTACCCTAATTTGTAGATTCCCTCCTTTAGTCCCACATGGGAATATATGAAACCCTTCTCCCTTGTAAAGCCTTATAAATTAAACCCCTCTTGTAAGTTTAAATCAATAAGATGAATGAAAGAAATTTTTTTATGAGCAAACTTGTGTTTTCTCTTTTCCGCACTTGCTTCCAGGTGTTGAGCTCCGTGAGGGAGTAAATCCGGGTTCCCCAGGAACCTTGAGGAGGTGTGAGATCTCCAAAACCCAAACCCTAGGTTAGCCACCCCACTCCCAAACCCTAGCCGCTATCACCCTTCTCTTTCCACCAAGCCCTAATCTATTCCACTTCTCACGGCCACCCTCTCCAAGTCCAGGCCGGCCACCAGCATCCAGCTCCAGTCCAGATACTTCAGATCTACAGCAACTCTAAGAGGAAGTCAGATCGGCCTCCAGGAGAATCCTGATTTCAGCAGCTTCAGCTTTCAAGTTCTTCAACCTGGTAAGATCTTTTCTTGAGTTTCTGAATTCCATCATTTGTTCCTCTTCTTTCCCAGATCTTGAGTCCAGAAGAAGCCGACCAAACCACGAGACCAGTATTAGAGGATCCATTGCGAAGATAGCCGAATCCGAGGATCCAACAATCTGCTCGAGAGAGTTCTTCCACCCAAATTCTGTGAGATCACTATTTGGTTGGTAAACCATCTCTTCTCTTTATGTCTGTCCTGTTGAAAGTTCAGAGCGAAACCCTAGGTCTGGGAGTTTCTCAACCCCCAGCGATCCGTTACTTCTGAACTACTCTGATAACTTAGCTTCTTCTAAATTGTGCTTTCAATCCTTACCTAGTTTCCATCAACTTAGTTTAGCTTTACTTTGAGTCAAAGCCAATTTCTAAAATATATATATATATATAAAAAGAAAGAATTAATTTTAATTTACTTCCGCATACGCTTCTTTGTTTTTTCGTTCTACATCATTTTTGGTATCAGAGCTTTCGTTCTGCATCAATTTTGGTATCAGAGCCCTGTCTAGGGTTTCTGACTTGCTTACATGTTTTGAGTGTCTCTCTTTTTTACTTTGTCTGCTCGAAGTAGACTCCCTAGGACGTCCGGTCCTAGGAACTAAGCGAGGTGCAAGCCTCCTCTTCCCATTCCATGGGGTGTTCCAAGGGCGTGTAGGGGATCCGTTGGGTTATAACTTCGTAGCAGGAATTGTAAACGGGGAAGTGCTCTGTTTTCAGCCTGTAATTGCCCTATTACAGGAATTATTTCTCACTGCAGGTAACTCCAAATTCAGTTATTTTTGTTTTGTTGAAACCATTATAATTGAAACTAATTTTCATAATTTTCCCATGATTTATTGGTTTCCGTGTGATTTCTGAGAATTAAATTACTGCAGCTCTGTTTTTATATTCTACAATCCATTTATTTTTGAGTGTTCATCTCTTAATTCATCTTAAGGGCATTTGAGCATCTAAGATAAGGGGAGGAGTTGATAACCTCTCCTTAGCCCAAAACCACCACCCCTTCATTCGAACCTAAGCCTTTAATCTAAAATTTGATTAGACCTAATTTGCCCTAGTGGGCTAGGGACATCAACAAGTCGGGTCAAGGCTAGTGTTGAGTCAGTTTGTCTAGTTACTCTATGTATGCTTTGTACTCAGTGTCTAGAATGGTGGTTCAGGGATTCCATCCCGAAGGGCTTGTGTGCTGGTCCGCCTACCTGGCCAATCTCTGATTGGTGTCTAGGATTGGCAATTAGGGACCTAACACTCCCTTTACACCTGCCTGGCTGAGTCCCGAGTTACTACAGGCTAGCTTGCCACTCTGATTGGGCATCTAGTTTGGGCTCTAGGTCTAGTTAGCCCGTAGTCGTTTCAGTCGAGTCTCATTTGGTATGCTTGCTTGCATCATCATGTCCACCCGGAACGAAGTACCCTACCAACCTGGTCAAACCCAACCTGATTTAGAGGCCATGATTGGAACTCTTACCGAAAGTATGACCAAATTGAGTCAAGATATGAATGAGGGTTTTGCCCAGTTTAGAGACCGAGCCTAGAGACTTGAGAAATGTAGACATCAAAATTGGACCCCTGATCCAAAATTTAATAGGCCCCAACCTCACCCATGCCAGGAGCCTAGGAGGACCTTATACCGTGATCCCGAGCATAACCCTAGGAGCCTATATCCATACTTGGTCGACTCAGAAAAGGGACCTGTTAGGAACACCGAACCTTATGCACCCACTTTTGATGGAAGACAAGAGACATATATTAAGTGGGAAGAACAAATGGATCGGTATTTTGAGTGCACTAACATATCGAAATTAGGACAAATTAGGTTGGCCAAAACCAAGTTCACCAAACATGCTAGGTCGCATTGGTATGCTATTGAGCATGAGTGTTATCAAAGAAAAGAGGAAATATATACTTGGAGAGATATGAAAAGTAAGTTGAGAGATAGGTACCTAGGTAGATCCTATGAGAAAAGACTTTTAGACCAATGGTACCAATTGCGACAAGGCAATAGGCCTGTGTCTAAATATATCTAGGACTTCCAGTGGTATGACATGAAATGCAATACCATTGAGACCGAAGCTCAGATCACATCGAGGTTTAGGGTTGGGTTACACCCAGACATTTATAGGAAGCTATGCCTTGAAAAGACCAATAAGTTAGACCGAGCCTACCAAGAAGCCCAAGACTATGAGTGGTCTTTAAGATATAACCAATCAAGTACTTTGGACTTAAAGCCAACCTCTACCAACTTGAGTCAAGTTCCGATTGATTCGACACCCGTAGTGAACCAGACTCTTGTTTGTCAATTCCCACTTGTGTCACCTCTTGACCAGAAGGATAACACTGAGAAGGAGTTAGGCATGGTCATCCCAAAATTAGTTGACCCGACCAGAGCCGTACTTAAAGAGGAATCAAAGGAGAATAGATTAGAACCTTTCAGTGAGATTGAGGAAGAAATATATGAGCCTGACATAAGTTTGATAGATGAATATGAAGAAGAAGAATTTGAGGATATCTCTCCCGATAATTCAATTAACCAACTCCTACTTGATGGGGTTATTGAGGGGACCCCTGCCACTCAAGAATTCAGGAGCTAACCCTAAGAGAAGACCCTTTTGAGGAAGTTCAGGAAGAGGAAATTGCACCCAATGAGAGTTTAAGTGAGAATACCTCTGAACTCATTGAGGAATCCAAAGAAGACACCCCTGAGTCAAATCTGGTAGAGAAGTGTGAAGAAGGAAGGGGTTCACAAGAATTGCCCATTGAGAAGGTCCAAGAACAAGAAAAAGACAGTAGCTTAGAGGACTTTTTAGATAAACATTCCAAAGACCTTCCTGATAACCTTCCACCTTCTAGGAGCACCCAGCCTACCCTAGAACTTGCACTTGTAGACCCTCCTAGAGCAAATCATGAGGTTTGGATGAGTGCACCTATAGAACAATGTCCTCATTTTAAGGTCATCCTGAATAACCAAGGTTTGTTTCTTGTTTCTGATAAGCCACCTCAAAACTCTGATTCTTATTTCCTACCCTTCCCTGAATCTTCTCATGTTTCTAGAGCTATGGGATTACACTTTACTGAGATCTCTAGGTTGCAAGACTCCTTAGAACCTATTATGTTTGCCACCTACTTCTGGAAGACCTTATGGCACCTACTAGGCATCCATAATAAGTTTTCATGCTCTGCATGCCCTCCTCCGACCCAAGGTCAAACCTAGAGAGCCTTAGTTTGTTAGGTTTAGACCTAGGGTTCCTTTGGAATAAAGTCCATTCTTTGGGAATGCGTCGTCAGTCTAGTTTAGTTTTTCTTGACCCTTTACTAGGCTTTGGCTCTGATTTTGGTTTGATTGAGAGCACCAGGAATTGGGATTTGTATTTTGTCCAGGACTAAATTTGCATATAATGTTTCGATCAATAGGTCTATAGGCTAGAGTCCCTTTGAAATTGTTCATGGATACAAGCCTCACACACCACTTGATCTGATTTCACTATTAGTCCACACACACAAGTCTCTTGATGCACTTGCATAGCATGTAAAGGACTTGCATAAAGAAATTCATGCCAAAATAAATTTAAGTAATGAAACTTATAAGAAGTTGGCTGATTCTCAAAGGCGAGTCAAAACTTTTGTTGAGGGAGACTATGTAATGATTAGGTTAAGGCCTGAACGGTTTCCTCCTGGAACTGTTAGAAAGTTACATGCTAGAGGAGCTAGACCATTTAGAGTGGTGAAGAGAGTAGGGTCCAATGCCTATGTGCTCGAGTTGCCTTCAGAACTAGGCATTAGCTCCACTTTCAACATTACAGACCTAGTAGAGTATAGAGAGCCAGCTGTGATTCCCAGTGAGCCTTTTTGAGCCTAATCTTGCTCTTGAGAGTGAACCCAACCCTATGTGTCCACCAACAAACTGGCCTGTAAGGAAAGAGCAGATTGAAAAGATCCTGGATGATCAGGTTATCTCTACTCGTAATCGAGGATACCAAAGATACCTGGTCCGCTGGCTAGGAAGGCCAGATTCTGATGACTCTTGGATCTCCCGAGAAGAGTTACAAGAGCTGGACCCAGACATCTTGGAAAGATACCAGAGCCAACTTGATCCATACTCGACAAGGTCGAGTTCCTCCCACCCTGGGAGAATTGGTGCGGGCACCAGACTCAGAAGAAGACTTCAGAGCTCCATCTGGATCTCTGATTAACCTTGCCCGAAGAATTAGGATTTTGGTTTGTAATAAGAGTTGACTAGATCAACTCAATTTAGCTTGAGTCTACATTACCTGCATTTTATTTTATTGAGTCATGTTGACTCAGTAGTGGACTAGGGTTTCAACCTGGGATGTTACATTTTCTCCTTAGACCAAGCAAGTGGTCACCACACTCCCAGCCACACTCCCAGTCCAAGGGGTGCCATATCTACATCCAGCAGCCTTTGGTCCCCACTCCACAGATGGCAACTTCTTTCTCTCATGCGCCAGATAAAGAGAAGTCCACCAAGAGAGCACAAATCAAGGGGGCGGCCAAGACTTTCCCAAGAAATCCAAAGCAAAGAAGGGAAGAAATTCTCTTGGAAGAGAACATCAAGGGGGCGCCCACTACCTGCCAAAAACATCCAAAACAAAGATGGGAAGGACCTTGACTTAGGGAGGAAGAAAAGGAGGAGTCCAAAAGAGTTCATCCAGGGAAGGAAAAAAACTTTTCTTGAAGATCCAAGCAAGGAGGTGCCACCTACCTGCCTTATATAACCCAAATCCAATTTTTTTGGTACCTTGGCCGACCATATGTGAATGAATTACCCTAATTTGTAGATTCCCTCCTTTAGTCCCACATGGGAAGATATGAAACCCTTCTTCCTTGTAAAGCCTTATAAATTAAACCCCTCTTGTAAGTTTAAATCAATAAGATGAATGAAATAAATTTTTTTATGAGCAAACTTGTATTTTCTCTTTTCCGCACTTGCTTCCAGGTGTTGAGCTCCGTGAGGGAGTAAATCCGGGTTCCCCAGGAACCTTGAGGAGGTGTGAGATCTCCAAAACCCAAACCCTAGGTTAGCCACCCACTCCCAAACCCTAGCCGCCATCACCCTTCTCTTTCCACCAAGCCCTAATCTATTCCACTTCTCACGGCCACCCTCTCCAAGTCCAGGCCGGCCACCAGCATCCAGCTCCAGTCCAGATACTTCAGATCTACAGCAACTCTAAGAAGAAGTCAGATCGGCCTCCAGGAGAATCCTGATTTCAGCAGCTTCGGCTTTCAAGTTCTTCAACCTGGTAAGATCTTTTCTTGAGTTTCTGAATTCCATCATTTGTTCCTCTTCTTTCCCAGATCTTGAGTCCAGAAGAAGCCGACCAAACCACGAGACCAGTATTAGAGGATCCATTGCGAAGATAGCCGAATCCGAGGATCCAACAATCTGCTCGAGAGAGTTCTTCCACCCAAATTCTGTGAGATCACTGTTTGGTTGGTAAACCATCTCTTCTCTTTATGTCTGTCCTGTTGAAAGTTCAGAGCGAAACCCTAGGTCTGGGAGTTTCTCAACCCCCAGCGATCCGTTACTTCTGAACTACTCTGATAACTTAGCTTCTTTTAAATTGTGCTTTCAATCCTTACCTAGTTTCCATCAACTTAGTTTAGCTTTACTTTGAGTCAAAGCCAATTTCTAAAATATATATATATAAAAAAAGAAAGAATTAATTTTAATTTACTTCCGCATACGCTTCTTTGTTTTTTCGTTCTACATCATTTTTGGTATCAGAGCTTTCGTTCTGCATCACTCTCCATTAAATATACATAGGATATGCCAATCATTCTAGAAATATCAACCCCGACTCGACGATCCTTCGACTAAAAATATTTTAGATTAAGGTTTATAGAAACTTGGGTCTTATTGTTATGAACTTCATCATAACCCTAAACCATTCTCCTAATCCATGGGATTCATCATAATCTTAAAATATAAAAGATATAAGACACAATAGATGATGAAACATGAATGCCTTTTATTAATAAAATGCCATACATTAGTCAAAAGAATTTACATAAATATCCTTGTTACATAAAATGTGATTTGCTTGAAGGGCACTATTCTTTTAGGGCCTGAAGGACTGGAAAACACTGAAGGTTAATCATCCAAGGTTGGCTCTTGGAGTGATGATGACCAACCACCATCTAAAGTGGGCACCATAGATCCCAAGGCCAAAAAGGTCTTGTTATGTCTTGCTTTACTTCAATCATATAATTATCATTTTGTAGCCCGTGGCCATCTTGTTTGAAAAGTAATGAAACTTCTTTTCTTTTTGTATTATCTTTATTTAAGCTTATATGACCTGCAAACCATCCCTTTCCTTGAAATGATCGTAGACTCTCTAAGAACAACTAGGATCACAATCACTGGTTGCTTTTAGATTTTAATTGTTCAAGATTTAGCCACTCATTGTAAGTACATAAATGTTCTGATCATTCATTAGTTTGAGATTAGAGATTGTTGGTCACTGGAGAGCTCTAACCAAGCACTACTAAGTCACTTGGAGCTAGGGATGGAAATGGACCGGCCCAAAGCCCATTGAGCCAGCTCAAAGACTATATTTTAAAAATTTTTGGACCGAATCCGGACATCCCTTTGGCCCAAAAATTAAATGGACTCTATTTTACAGCCCGAAGACTAGTCAGATATGCTTAAAATTTGGTCCGAAGCCTGAACCAATTTTAGGCCGGTCCGAGGTTTATTGAGCTGGCCCAGCCCAGTTCTAGACAATGGGCTTTTGGGCCGGCGCATTTCCAACCCTACTTGGAGCCATATGAGCATTGATCGCCTAAGAGCTCTGATCGAGTACTACTTGATCACTTGGAGCCATATGGGCATTGATCGCCTGAGGGCTCTGACAAAGTACTACTTGTCACTTAGAGCCATGTGAGCATTGATCACTTGAGGGCTCTGACTGAGCACTACTCAATCAATTGAAGCTATATCGGCATTGATCACTTGAGGGCTCTAATTAAGACCTACTTAGTTACTTGGAACCATATGGGCATTGATCGCTTAAGGGATCTAATCGAGTGCTACTTGGTTACTTGGAACCATATGGGCATTGGTCACCTAAGGGCTCTGATTGAGCACTACTTGGTTTCTTAGAGCCATATGGGCATTGGTCTCTTGAGGGCTCATACCTAGCACTACTCGATCACTTGGAGTCATGTGGGTGTTGGTCACCTGAGGGCTATGATCAAGCGCTACTAGGTCACATGGAGCCATATGGGCATTGATCGCCTAAGGGCGCTGATTGAGCACTACTCAGTCACTTGGAGCCATGCAGACATTGATTTCTCGAGGGCTCTGACTAAGTGCTACTCGGTCACTTGGAGCCATGTGGGCATTGATTACCTGAGTGCTATTACTTGACCACTTGGAGCTATATGAGTATTGATTGCTTGCGGGCTCTGACCAAGTGCTACTTCATCACTTGGAACCATGTATGCATTGATGGTGGTCACTTGGAGCTATGTAGGCATTGATCACCTAAGGGCTCTAACGGAGCACTACTCGGTCACTTGGAGCCATGTGGATGTTGATAACCTAAGAGCTCTGACTGAGTACTACTTAATCACTTGGACCATGTGGGCATTAATCTCCTGAGGGCTTTGATCGAGCACTAGTCGATCACTTGGAGCCATGTGGGTGTTAATTACCTGAGTGCTTTGACCGTGCACTACTTGGTCACTTAGATCCATATGGATGTTGACTGCTTGAGGGCTTCAACCAACTGCTACTCAATCACCTGGAACCATATGGACATTGATCACTTGAGAGCTCTAATCAAGCGCTACTTGGTCACTTGGAGCCACGTGGGCATTTATCACCTTGGTGGTGCCTTGATTTCTTCATTCTCTGGGAGTCCCTTTTTACCTAGAAGTGCCACTTGTCCAATAATTATTTTTGAAGAGCCTTGACTGGTTGTGCTCCAATCAGGAAGGGTCTTCTAGGTATCGTTCATGAGGGGATGATGGGAGAACCTTCACTACCCGTCACCCCTTCCTAATGATGTTAATTTTCAAGAGGTTGACATTTGCCAGGTCTGGATTGGGCACGTGGGCAGCAGGCTCCCCATTAGACTTATTATAAAGGGATGGTTGATGGGCTTTAGGCCTCTACTATCTTTCCCTCTGCCAACATGCTACCTGAAACCTCCAAGAGCCATTACGATTGGCCCTTGGTTAAAGTGTTGGAGCTGCTAGACTATTCTTTTTGAAGGAAGGATTCTCTCTAGGACGAGGATATCATTGGCATCTGGTGCCATTATTAAACCGCCACCATTATAGTTGGTTGATAGACTTAATGACTAGCTGTCAATCTACATTACTACAGCTATAGCCGACTGGCTAACTTAACATGAGCTGGAGGGCTTTGGCTCTATGTCACTTCATCCAAGCATTCCTCGAGGAGCTACTTTGCTTCACTAGAGAAGCAGATTGGGAGCTCTCACTAGAGGTTGTAGATGGCGGCAGTAGCATGAGGGTGAATTAGGGGTAGCTTCCAAACTTTTTAGTTAGCCTTCACTGACTCATGACCTTCCTCCTTCCAGTAGCAGGCTGCTTTACTAAATTTTGTTGCACAGCCTTGCTTCCGCTTCGTCCTCCTCATCGGTGCTACCAAGTATGCTCTTCATTATACTAGCTTCTTCTTAGAGGAGGATGCCATGCCCATGCCCTCAGTTGCTTCCTATCTTTTTGATCATTTCATTGAGGGCACCGATGCACTTGACTGCTCAAAAGGCGACCCCAACTCTTATTGAAGAGCTCAGGATTCCAAAAGACATCCAATCCTTTGATAGGCACTACTATTTTTTTATACTTTAAAAGTCTAGGGATCAAAGTTATTAGCTGAGAGGCTTTAAATCCATGTAATCTAGTTGCAAGGCTATACATCTATAATTCAATTTCAACAATGGAAAACTTATAATATGTTTATGCTTTTTATTGCATCTATCAATTATTTCTTGGACTGCTTATTCATTCTACACTACATAATCACAAATTTGCATCTAGGCAAAGATCCAGGCAATCAATCACAATACCTCCAGTCATAACCTTTTTGATTACTAGAGCCTAAGGGTTTCTAATCATAATCACTTTGATCACTAGAGACTTTGGGCTTCTAATTGTAATCTTTTGATTACTGGAGCTTAAGGGCTTTTGTTGACCCTTGGAATGATTTTGATGATAAAAAAATATTGGAGCACGTATTTGATTACTAAGCATTTCCATGTGTTTTATAAATTTGTGTAGGGTGATCTTAATGTTCAACCACTCTTCTTACAATTTTGATGTATGTGAAGTTTATTTTTGAAAAAGTATTATGTAATGAAGAGCCCCAAGAAAAATCACTTGTGTATTCATGAAAATAGGCCAATTCAATATGATTTTCATGTTTAAAATACTTAGTTTAGGCTATGAAGGAGTTTCTAAATCTTTGAAGTTGGTTGGAAGTCTCTAAAAGAAATCTGGAGAAGTTTGAAGGGTTCTTGGCAAAAATCACTCGAGCTGATTCAAAGCGAAGAACCGACTCAATGTTCTGGCATGACACTAAGTTTTCTGGCATGCAAACATTCGAGTCGACTCGAGAGTGAAGAGCCGACTCAAGTAGAGTTCAATTTCTGAAGTTCTAAGATTTCGAGCCGACTTAAAGAAAGTCGAGCTGACTCGTCCAAGAATGAAATTCCTTAAACAAACAACTAAGCTGACTCATGTGCAGACGAGCCAACTCTTCCAAAGTGATGAAAAACTAGTTCTGAGAAAACCAGCCATCCGAGCCGACTCAACCTAGCAACCAGAGTGAAGGTCCAGCAGGACTGAGCATCCGAGCTGACTTAATCCATTCGAGTTAACTCGAGCACCTGTTATAGGAATGTAAAGGCTAGTTGTAGAACTATCTTTTTGAATCTAAAAAGTGCTCCAACGATCATTTTTCGAATCCCAATAGTTTACAACAGTTATATCCTCTTTGAATCAGTTCAAGACACTATTCATAAAGGATTTGAACAACTTTTGGAGAAGTGAATGAGCCTTTAATGAGTTTTTAAGAAAAAATTCAAGAGAGCCTTCAAGCAAGCACTCAAGACTTCACCAACTCTCATCAGATTCTTGAGTCATTAATTGAAGAAGATTAAAAGCCTTAACGAGCATTCAAGGAAGGAATCAAGAGGGCTTCTCAAGAGCTACAACTACAACCATCCGATAATGATCAGTTTGTCATTAGTGTTGCTTTGTTTTAACTCTTTATTTGAGTTGTTCCAAGTAGAGCGGGGGCTGTAACTTTGAATTTATATAGGTTTTTGGTGAGCCTTTGAAAACCAAGAGTGGGTTGTTATTGAGCTTATAAAAACTAACAGTGTATTGGGTTTTTGGTGATCCCGATGAAAAACCAAGTTGGGTTTTGGATTATGAGTCGGTGAAAACAATCCGGCTATATTCCGGGGTGAATATAGTAAAAATCCCAAGTAGTATTTTAGGTAGTGGACGTAGGAGCTGGGTTGCTCCGAACTACTATAATTTGCTTTTGTTTGTGCTTGTGTTGTCTGTGATCTTTATTTGCTTCCGCATTTGTTTCTTAGTTCTTATCACTCACCATACTAAGAATTATAAAAAGAGCACATACTTGTGAAAGTTTTTTAATAACCCAATTCACCCCCCCACTTGGGTTGGCCACCTAGGCAATAGCTTCTGATCTTAATCTTTTTGATTACTGGAGCCTAAAAATTTTCGATCGTAATCTTTCCAATCACTAGTGTCTAATGGCTTCCGATCATATTCTTTCCAATCACTAGAGCCTAAGGGCTTCCGATCATAATCTTTTCGATCATTGGAGCCTAAGGATTTTTTATCGTAATCTTTTTTATCGCTGGAGCTTATGGGCTTTTGATTGTCATCTTTTTGATTGCTGGAGCTTATGGATTCCAATTGTAATCTTTCTGATCACTAGAGCCTAAGGGCTTCTAGTCATAATCTTTCTAATCACTAGAGCCAAAGGGATTTCAATCCTAATCTTTTCCATCATTAGATCCTATGGGCTTCCAATCCTAATCTTTTTGGTCACTAAAGCCTACGAGCTTCCGATCATCATCTTTTCAATCACTAGAGCCTAAGAACTTCCATAATCTTTTCGATCGCTGGAGCCTAAGGGCTTCTGATCATAATCTCTTTGATTGTTGGAGCCTAAGGGCTTCTAATTCATAATCTTTTTGATTGTTGAAGCCTATTGGCTTCCAATCATCATGACAGTTTTATTTTTTGTTTAAGAATCCTTCAAGTTGGTCTTCTAGGGTCGAATCACTTAGGCCAATGGGTTTCTAAGCTTCCCTACATAGGATTTTAGTCCTGCAAGTGGTTTAACCAAGAGTGGTTCTAGATAAATTTCTTGGATCTCATTTGGCCAAAGGGAATCATGCTCAGGAGACTTTCATCAAAGGATCCTTTTACCATAGGCATTAATAGGAAAAGGGACTTTTATTTAACAAAAGGGGCATATTACTAAGAGTTCCATGGTAGGAGTATAGGAGTTCCGTCTAGCTATTTCAATCGATAGGTCCCAGGATCGATGAAATCTTCCACCTAGTAGGGTCCTTCCTAGTTTGGTGAGAGTTTGCCCTTTTGACTAGGTTAGGAAACTTTTGCTTGGCATAGCACCAGGTCACCTACCTTAAAGGCTCTACCCCAAACCTTGGCATTGAAGTAATGGGAGACCTTATGTTGGTATGCTACCATCTTGATGTGTGCCTTCTCCCAAACCTCATCTATCTAGTCCAGGTCTTTTTGAAGTTGGCCTACTTGTTAAAGTTTGTAACCCAAGCCGAGCATATTTCCATTCAATAGGTATTACTACTTTAGTCTCGAAGGCCAGGCTAAAGGGTGTCTCCCCCATCAAAACCTTTGGAGTCATTCGACATGCCTAAAGCAAATGATGGAGTTTGTCAATACATGACCCTTTGGCTCTACCAAGCCTCTTATTGATTTCTTGAAAGATGGCTCAATTTTTAACTTTAGCTTCTTCATTTGCTTGGAGATGCACCACTGAGGTGAGGTGATGTAAAATTCCCAGATTTTCTTAGAATTCTTTGAACTAAGCCCTAACAAACTATTATTCATTATCAATGATTAGTACTCTATGGATGGCCAATCGATAGATGATAGCCCTCCACACAAAATCTATCATTTTCAACTCAGTGATACAGGCACTAGTTCAGCTTCCACCCATCTTGTAAAGTAGTCAATAGCAACTAGCAAAAAGTTGTGTTGTCCTGAAGCTAGAAGGAATGGTCCAAGGATGTCCATCCCCCATTATGCAAAAGATCATGGGATGCATATGGGAGTGATTGACATGGCCAAGAGATGCTGAATGTTGGCATTCCTTTGACAGGCATCACATTTCATTATAGATCTCTCAATGTCTTGTTGCATATCAGCTTGTTAGAGCTGCTTATAAGCTAGGGCTCTTCTCTTGATGTGATCCCTGTAGATCCCTTCATGAACTTTCCTTAATGCAAATTCTGCTTTTGATGGCCATAGACATCTAAGGAGGGATAGAGGAAATGATTGCTTATAGAGTTTCCCCTTATGCACCAAGTACTTAGAAGATCTGTACTTGATCTTGCAAGCCACCTTTCGATCTGCAAGGAGTCGACCATCTCTCAGGAAGTCGATCAATGGATCAATCTAGCACAGCTTGTCATCGAGCTACATGATTTTTGATGACTCCTTGATGTTGGCTTTTTGATTTACTAGAAGTAAGCTCCTTAGAGAAACACCATAGGGGTAGTAGTAACCGCTTTGGCCAACAAGTCTGCTTAGGAGTTATCTTCTCTTAGAATCTATTTGATCTCAAAATTATGGAGACTACTGGTTAGTTCCTTGACCCTTTGGAGGTATTTCATCATGTTTCCCTCCCAAGCTTCAAAGTCACCTTTAATGCCGCTAACAACTAGTTGAGAGTCACTATAGACTCTTAAATCTTACACTCCTATTTCTTTGGCAATACCGAGCTAGGCTATCTGGGCCTCATACTTAGTCTCATTATTGGTTACAGGGAACTAAAGGTGTAGACTGTGCTCAGTGATAATTTTTTTAGGGCTAACGATGACTACTCTTGCCCTTGAACTTTCAAGATTAGATGATCCATCTACATATATCTCTTAAGTATTATTTAGACTCGGAGGGGTATCTGACACCAGCTCTGATGGTTTCATTGTCTCTAGCTTAATTAGTTTATTAGGAATGGTGCATTCAGCTAAGAAGTTGGCTAATATCTGGGACTTGATTGATGGTTGGGACTGATATTTGATAACAAGCTTTGAGAGCTTAGTCACTCATTTGGTGATACATGCGGATGTGTCGGGTTGATGGAAGATATTTATCATGGGTTGATCGGTGAGCAAGATGATGGTGTAAGCCTTGAAATATGGGTAGAGCTTCCGAGTGGCAATAAGAAGAGCATACATCAGCTTCTCCAGCTTTGAATATCAGGTTTTCGCATCTCTTAAAATCCTGCTAATGTAGAAGATAGGTTTTTGGACCCTATCCTTCTCTTGAATCAACACCACACTCATGGCCAAAGGTGAGATTACCAAATACAAAAATAGCTCTTCGCTAGGATCTAGCCTTCTTAGTAGTGGAGGGGAGCTAAGATAACTCTTGAGGTCATTGAAGGCCTTCTGACATTCTTCCATCTATCGAAAATCCTTTGGATGCTTCAATGTTTGAACAAAAGGAAGGTAGCGCTCGGTTGACCTGGAGACAAAGCTATTAAGGGCTGCAATCTTTGTGGTGAGGTGCTAGGCATCTTTGACCATCATTGAAGGATCATTTCATAGATGGCTTTGATTATCTTTGGATTAGCATCTATCTCCAATTAGAGACCATGAATCCTAAAAATTTTCTTGAAACTACTCCAGAGGTGTATTTGGTGGGATTCAGCTTCATTTGGTACTTTCAAAGGATGTCAAAGGTCTCTTGGAGCTCTTCGACATGGTCCTAGCAATTTCGCTTTTGACGAGCATGTCATCTATATACACCTCCATGTTTTGCCCGATTTGGTCTTTCAAGACATTGTTACCAGGTGCTAGTAAGTAGCACCTACATTCTTTAGTCTAAATGGCATAATCTTGTAACAAAAGAGGCCTCGATCAATAATAAAGCAATTTTATCCTTGTCTTTCGGGGCCATCTAGATTTGGTTATATCCTAAGAAGGCATCCACGAAGCTGAGAAGATCATGGCCTGAAGTGGCATCAACCATCTGATTAATTTATGGCAATGGATAGTTATCTTTTGGGTATGCTCTATTGAGATCTATGAAGTCTATGCAAATTCATCGCTTGCCATTCATTTTTTTCACCAAAATTAGGTTAGCGATCCATCCTAGATAGCTAGTTTCCTAGATGAAACCAGTGTTAAGCAACTTGTCAGCCTTCTTGGTGATAGCTTTTTGGTGCTCAGGTGCAAAGCTCTATTTCTTTAGCTTGATGGGTTGGCATTTGGGATCTACCCTCAGTAGGTGTACCATCATCGAGGGATCGATGCCTAGCATATCCATGGGTGCCCAATCGAAGACATCAATGTTCTTCTACAAAAATGAAGTTATCTCTAGTTACCTGATCCAAGTTAGAGTTGATCCTAATAGTATGCTCTGGATTTCCATCGACCAAAGATATGAAAATGAGGTCCTCAGTAGCCTCTCCTTGTTATTCAGTCAAGTCATCCCGAGCATCAAGACCTTCGACTAGATAGTCTTTAGTAGTTCTTTTTTCTTGGAGCTCGATGTGGTAGTAGCATCATGTTAGGTTCTGATCTCCATGGATCTCTTGGACCTCATATGCTATTGGAAACTTTACTTTTAGATAATAAATGGAGATGATGGCTTAAAAGGCATTAAGACATGGTCGTCCAAGAATGGCATTATAAGCAGAGGGCACCTAAATGACTAGGAAGTCAACCCAAGTGATGGATCATAGAGGGTAGTATCCCATTCTTACAGTCAAGGCAATTATTTCCTTTACCTATATCACATCTCCTATAAATCCCACTAATGGAGAATTCACTCGAACTAGTCATTCAGGGGACATTCCCATTCTCAAGAGTGCATCATAGTATAAAACATCTACTAAACTTCCATTATCGATAATGATGTGGTATACATAATAATTTTTGACATTTAGAATTACCACCCCAACATCATTGTAGAAAAATTGAACGCCATCATCATCTTCTTTAGAAAAAACCACTAGTATTATTCACTTTTTCACCCATTGCTTGGGGTGGCAAAACCCCTGAATTATCATTCCCACTTGTCCCAATGGCATGGGGTCACCTCCCTCAGGAGGTGAAGTGGCTTTGGTTGTTCGACTGGTGATGGTGATCTTGGTCATTCCCTCGGCCTTCTTTTTTGTCAAATGAATTGATTGAGATGACCCCACCTGATCAACTCTTCAATCTCATCTTGTAGTTAGATGCACTCTTTAATATCATGGTTGTGGTCCTGATGGTATAAGAAAAATTTATTTTGATTTTTCCTCACTAGTGGCATCCACATCTTTCGAGGCTCTAGGATGTAAATTCTCTGGTAGCAATGCTTGAGGGGCTTCCTCGAGTCGGTGATCTTTGAAGAATCTATTCTTCTTTCATGGTGACTTAAGGTGAGGCTGGGTTCTCCCCTCATGCCTTGGAGAGAGTTTACATCATTGCATTTCCTTACAACCCCCTATTGTAGAAGTGGCAAATCCTCTTCCAACATGAGATTCTTTCATCCATGCATATTTTTTAGCTTAGGCTAGCATTTCCATGAAATCTTTGGGATAGGTCTTTGCCAATGACTTATTAAGATCAATCTTCAAGAATCCTTTTGCTAGAGTAGACATGGTAATCAACTGGACTAAATAATGGATCTCCAAAGTAGCTGCATTGAAGCAACTCATGAAGATTCGGATTGTCTCTCCTTTCTTATGTATGAGAGTATGGAGATAGTCCTTCCACTACTATGGCCTTTGACTGCTCACAAAGTTGTCAATGAATGCTTGGCTTAGCTATTCTAAGGAGTGTATCAATCCTAGCTTCAGACTCGAGTACTAGTGTTGAGATGCCCAATTCAAAGTGGAGGGGAAGGCTTGATAGAGAATGGGATTAGGAGCGTCATTGCTTTAAAACTTGCAGGTTATCATTAGGGTTAGTGGTTCCATCATATCTTTCAAGCTATGGAATTTTGGAAAATCGGGGAAGTAATGCCTGCATGATCTTGTCATCAAATTATGGCTCATTGCTAACCCTATAGTTTGGTATCAAAGAGAGATTGTGAGTCACTTTGATTCATCGATCCATCTTTTTAAGCCTTCGATCAATTTCAAGGTCTTAGTTAGCCAATGCTTCTGATCACCATTGAGATCAGCAATTAGGGGTGGAGTCATGCTCCGACCAGGGGCTTTCGGGACAATATCTCCTCACCCCTAGACTTCGAGGATGGTGATGATAGCGATGAGGGCTCCTTCTAAGATCCTTTAGAGGGACCTGTGATTGCCCAGCGATAGAGGTGCTGCTTCGACTACTAGATGTTGCATCACCGGTGGTGGCACAAGTGTAGATAGTGTTAGAGGTTGAAAGGCTACTTATGGTGCAACCAGTGAGAGTGGCATTGTCGGAGGCAATGCAGAGGCAAACTAGATGGCTTGGACGACTGTCAGTAGGTTCTAGACTTGTTTGATAAGTAAGTTAAATTGATCAGGCCCACCACTATGGCATGCGGTGGTAGTGAGACTACTACTAATGCAGGGAAAGACGGATCATTCACTTGGTTCTTTGCCATCCTTTCCATAGTCTTGGTGTGGCAAGTTGCAGTCTTCTTAGATAACATGACTTTTCTGTTTCATGAGTTACAGCCCCCATGAATATTCAGGCCCTTCCTCTAATCTATTGATGCCAAAATTCATTAAGCACCAGAAGGAGAGCTAGAGATACTGGAGTAGGCAGTACAGGCTAGTCTCTAAGAAGGGGTACCTATAAAAAGCCTCAATAGGGGTGGCCCTAGTGATGGTACTCTAATATTCAAGTTAGTATGGATACTAACATTGGTTGAGTTTAAGTGAGAATTTTTGTGTACCTCTGAGAGCTCACCTCAAGCCTTTTTTATAAAGGGTTAGTCCAGGATATTTTAGGTGTGGCCAAGATCCTGTCAAATATGGTGAAGGATGACTAGGCGACCACGTGTTGCCTAGGCCTTTTTGCTAGTAAAGAGATATCTTGTCTCTTTAAATGCATCCTTGTCGTTAGTCTAAGATAGGCCATCTTCATTAAATGGTGGCTCAAGTTAGAAGGCATTCAGGCATGCTTATCGCTCTTGTGTAGATCTCGTAATGATTTGATGATTTTAGAATGTGATAGAGAGCTCTACTAGGTGGTGTTATCTGGAGGTGGTGATGAGCATCAAAGTGCTAAACTAAGAGGGCTTAGAGTGGGCATGCTGCTAAGGGAATACTAGTGAGCATTCTAGTCGATCACCTTAGAGGTGGTCGACAAGGCTCGTTAATATCTTAGGACATAAAAATTAGCCTCTACCATCATCCATGTGAAGGCTTTGCCAAGTGCCTTGGTGGAAGGATTTGGTGGAAAATATGATCAAATCAGGCACATGGGACCAATGCTAATAGAGTACTTGTATAACCATAGGTCCCATGTGCTTGATCTGATCATATTTTTCACCAACACCAAGTATGGATCTTAATAGATCCACCAAAAGGGTAGGTACGTAATGGATGCAATGGATCTATAAAAGAAAAAATAGATAAGATCTATAAGGTAAAGCTTAGGTGAAAGGTTATGATCAGTGCCAAGGCATTGACCATTAGCAAACATTTTCACCTTGATCATGCTAAAATTCATACTAATTTCTATTACAATTTACTATGATGAGATCTGGTAGATGGATAGTGATAAGATCATATGGTCTACAAACTACAAAGGGTTGATGAAAATAAACTAAGCAAATAGCTTGGAATAGGTATGTATGCTCATTCAATGACATGCTCAAATCATTTAATTTAGTCAAGAACAAGAAGAGAAACTATATATTTAAAAAAGGTCAATGGGAGTATGTAATTCCTTGCATTATATAAGGATAATATTTTTCTATTGGGAATATAATTTCCATGCTAACCTAGATTAGGTTATAATTATTTAAATAATTTCTATTAAAGATCTTTTTGAAAGCAACCTACATTTAGAATGTAAGTTCATGAGATAGATCTAGGAGGATGCTAGCCAATCACAAACTTAGTATATTAAGGAAGTGCTCAATAGTTCAACATTAAAAATTCAATAAGGGATTTGACTCCTTAAGTATAGATCTCAATGAATTCGAATATATTTGAAAAGATTTTGTATATGAGCTAGATCCCTTTGAGCTTTAGCCATAGGGAAACCTCATATAAATTATGCTATATATATGACTTGATTTTTACTGTGAGCATTACAAGCAAATGTCAATCGAATCCAAGCTATGAGCATTGGATGACTATGAAAATAATCGTTGATACTTGAGAAGTAATAAAGATATATTTTAGATCATTAAAGTGAGAATTGAGGTCTAAAAGAAACATAAGATATGTTCTTATATATTGGTGATTTGGTATAGTTTCAAAGAACCGATCATTGTAGATTTGACCAAAGAGACTAACTACATCATCACTTCTAAAGGTGCAAAGCTGTATTATGGTTAACTAATTTTTGCAGAATTGAGTGAAACATCATTAGATAATATAATACTTTATGATCATAATAATGGTACCATAGCTCTAGCTAGGGGACCATGGTCTCACCGGAAGTTTGAAAACATAAGCGATGATTCAATTCGCAACTACGTATAAAGGTCCAGAGAGTAAACTTTATATGAGATGTGGAAGACCCACTAGCTTAATAAGACTTAGCCAGTTAAAACTAAAGCACATTAGATGGAATCGAACTATATGGCTGATTGGCTTTAGTGCAAGTGAGAGATTGTTAGATGTGTACCCTAAAGCCAAATTAGACTATTTTTAACCATACATGTTATGTCCATGTATCATTCAACGAGTTAATAGATAATGATATATATTCCTAAGAGTTGCAAATTTGAGATATATGCCATTATTGGTAACTCCTAAAAGCTCTTGATCATTGGATCATCACGAGGATGGTGATCATCCATCAGGACTGGTACACACATTGCTTCTCTTTCGAGTAGACAAGTCTCGAGTCTATAGTGTGGGGATACTGGAGTGAGAGTATAAGTGGTTATTAAAGAACAACAGTACTGAGCATGACCAAGAATAAAAAGTTATATGGATGTCTACTAACTCGTAAATGACTTCTTAATGTTCTCATTGTGTAAGTAGTTCCTTAACCTGTGGTATCTCAATCACTCACAGCAGGGTTGCTATAATTTGATAAGCACATAAACATGGTCCCTACCATATAGGTTCTTGCAATGTACGTTGGCCACAATAGGTTCACAATAGGAGTTGGCAGTGCACCGAAAAGAGATTTATTGATATAGAAGAGAAATAGTCCTATATGACCTAAGAGGTTGAGTCCATGAGAATATGGCCACAACATCATGATAATAGAAATGAGTTTCCATGGAAATCATGATTGGGCTCAAGTCGATTAAGTTATGCATATGTCGAATGCTAAGGTTTGACAAGAATCCATGACCTGCATCCTGTCAAGACTTTCGATATAGGAACTTGATCACATGGTAACTACTCCTGGGTTCATCCTTCTATTCAGCTTGGTTGCCATCATATATTTCTAAGGTTACTAGTGAATTATGGGATCTCACTTGGATCGTTTTGAATCAACAATCTATTTTAGGGTTGAGTAAGAAAAGTTCTGGTCCATCGAAAAGGATTTTGATCATACTATAATAAAGATCATAGTTTGTCCCACTACTAGACATAATGAAACTTGATAGGTCATACACGATAGGGATTTGACCTAATCAATGCTTGGATCAAATTTAGTAATTGCTAATTTTGTAAAGATTACAAATTTAGTAGCTATAAATTTTGGTACTTACTATTTTTAGTACCTACTAATTTTGGTACTTGTTAATTACGGCACCTGCTAATTTTAGCATTAAGGACTTAATTATAAGAGTTACAAATTGATTTAATTAGACTTGACCAAATTGGATTTAAGAGTCCTAGTTGGACTAGGATTTCAAATCCTATTACGAATAGGGTTGACAACCTTTTCAAATTTGATTCAAATCGGGTTCGAATTTGATTCGATTTGATCCATTTGAATTCAATTAAAATTGACACCTAGCCTAATTGGATTAGGCTCTTTTTCTCTCTATACGATGTGGATAATATGTATTGTATGGTGATTTAAGAAAGAAAATATGCGGCACGTAATTCCTTGTCACTTTCTTTTCAAATTATTTGAATTCCCTTATAAATTAGGATAAGTTCCAATTTACTTGGTTTTGAATTCCTTTCAAATAAGATGGAGTCTTATCTAATAGAGGCTTCATTGAATAATAGGAGTCTTATCTATTTTGGGGTGTGATCTTTTTAGTGTGACAAAAGAGAATAATGTAGAAACCCGATGCATATCTTATTTCTCCTTCGCACATTTGTTATTTCTCAACCCAATTGCCACCCACTTTATTTTCTTTTGAATTTGTTTATAATTTAGATTAGATCCTATCTAAAAGTACTCATCCTTTGGTGGGGTTTTGTGAGTGTAAAATATTTATGAAGAGAAAAGGAGGCCTAGTGGTCCTTCTATGTGTTTGCTTCTTCTTTGTCGTGCATCATTTTTACCAACCTTCCACCCCTTTCTAATTAATTCCATGCCTAAGATTCTTAAGGAAGATAGTTAAGAGAGAGAAGGAGAGAAGAAAGGGTCTTCTCCTCCCTTGGTGTCCAAAAAGTCATCCCGTTCGATTACACAAAGAGTTCGTGTGAAGGCTACAAAGGCTACATCCTTGTTCCTTTGAAATTGACTCAAAAGAATTCTAGATTCAAGCTGGAGGAGAGGCCTGCAAGGAGCTAATACATCGAGAGCCTTGGAGAGTAGATCAGCATCATCTCTGTATAGACACCAGCAAAGACTGGGTGCTTGTATGGCATCTACTACAATCCTGAACTCCATTGATCTAACCTGAATCAAGAAGAATAAGGATAGCAATTAAGGTAAGTTGATCGAACCTTTCTGATTTAATTTTTTTAGACCTAATATCATGCAATGATATGTTAATTAGCATGCTAGATAGGCCCTTAGATATTATTTTTAAATAATTTTGTATGCTTTTACAAAATTATTTTGTACATTACTTTTGCTAGGATTTTAAAAACCCTAATTTTTAGCATGCATGCATCGATACTTCTTTCACCTATTACATTATCTAATTGGAAAGCATGCTAAAATTAAGATCTTTTACTATTCCAAATTGAATTTGCATATAATAGTTTAGTAAATAGGTCAATAGATATGAGTCAATGATGGGGACATCATCCGACATGACTTTTGATGCATGGCTAGCACCAATCCTGATGTAGATGGTTATCATGTTTTGGACATTTTTATGGGTGTATGGGGTATGGGACATCTTAATGATTTAACTTTGACTCATTTGAATCAGAGTTTTTAGGATCAATTTGTTTTAGTTATTTTAAGATTTGTTTTATCAGGACCTCTTAGTTTGTTAAGAGTGGTTCTGGTTGTTTGGAGTTTGTTTTAGGAAATATCCATCAATTTATTCCGATTGTTATTTAAAAGGTTGTAAACCTCTCGAAGGATCATCGACATTTGGAATAAAAAAAAGTTTTTGAGTATTCTTCTTCTCTCCTCCGATTCTTTTCCTTTTCTTTCTCCCCTCGTCCCTCTCTTTCTTCTCCTCCCCTAATCTTCTTTTTCCTCCTCTCTACTTCCTCTTCCCTGTTCTTCGTCTTCCCCTTACTTTATTCCCTCCTAATCTCAAACACCTAGACACTCCAACCTCTCTGCTAATCCATGATCCTTCACTGCCCATCTCCTTTACCGTGGACCATAGTTCTCCACCATCCACCATCACCATTAGTCCATCAATGATCACCTTTGTTGACTCCTATATTGATTTTGGTGAATAACAAAATACTTAATTATATTTGAGTACTAACTGTGTGTTAAAAGTATGTTTATCAGAATAGGGTACTCACATGTTCAATTGCTCGTCATCTTATTGAAGAAGTCAGTTTCATGGATGAAATTTTAAATTAAATAGACCAAGTACATAAGAATGACCTTGAAGAACTCAAATCCTAAGTTTAAAGAAGTTTCAGCAAAGTTTCAGAAGAGTTTCAGGAAGTTTCAGCCAAGTATCGACTCATGGGAGTGAAGTGTCGACTCAAGGTGTCGACTCACAGAAGTTTAAGCTGATACATAGAAGAAATTTTAGCTGGCACACATGAAGTGTCGACTCATGAAGACAAGTATCGACTTATATGTCGACTCAAGTGTCGACTCAAGGCCTGAGACAAAAATGATACAGAACATGCTAAATTCAAGTCTTTCCTCAAGTGTCGACTCATAAAGATGAAGTGTCGAATCAAGTGTCGATTCACCAAAAGAAGTGTCAACGCACCAGTGCATTCCAAAGAGCTTCAGAAGATAATTTTGACCTAGTGTCGACTCATGACCTGAAGTGTCGACACTTGTAGGTCTGAATGAATAGTAATTGCTAGTTTTTTGAAGTGCAGAAATAGTCTTTTTCATCCCTAACGGCTATTTTCAACTCTCCAATGGTCAAAAATAGTTATTTAAGGCTTGGAAAGGTTTTTAAAGTAGACCAAACTCAAGAGGAAAGCAACTGATGAAAAACTAATGAGAAACAAATGAGCATTCATTGAGTATTCATTGCTTTGGAATGAAGTTGAGCCTTCAAGCATTCAAGAGCATTCAAGAAGTATTAAAGTCCATCCTTCAAGCATTGATTAAGGTGTCAACAACTTGAAGACAAGCTTCTTCAACAATAATCAAAAAGCTTCAAAAAGATATTTATTTTATTTTTTAAAGCTTGATTGTATTATTACTTTGTATTCAACTTAATTGTTGTTCCTAGTTTCAAGTGGTTTGAAACTAGTGCTTGGGTTGTTGGTAAGCCTTGTTTCAAAATCCAACTTAGATTTTTGGTGAGCCTTGTGAAAACCAACTAGATTTCTGGTTATCCCAGAAAATCAAGAGATTTTTGGTAAGCCTTGAGAAAACCAAGAGATTTTTGGTTAGCCTTGTGAAAACCCTAGGATTGTGACTAGTGAGATTGTGACTAGTGAGCCCAGAAAACTAATCAGTTGTAATCAAGTGAGATTATAGTGAAATTCTCAAGTGGATCTTGGAAAGTGGATGTTGGTGCTTTGGTGTGCACCGAAGAATTATATATCTTTGTATTTGTGGTTGCTTGCTCCCTCTCATTATTTGATCATATTTATTCTACATTTATTTTACTATTTCCTCTATATATCTTCAAGCACACATAAACTTGATCACTAGCACCTTCATTGTATTTGAATTGGCACATACTTGTCTAAATCATTTTTTAAAAGCTTTTAGAAACTTAATTCACCCCCCTCTTGGATTGTTTCACTGGGCAACAAGTGGTATTAGAGCCATGTCTTAGCTTTTAGGACTAACCACCTTAAGTTAAAAATCTATGGCAGCCTCTTTAGGTTCTAGTGTTGTTGAGGGTCAAGCTTCAAATAGACCACCTTACTTTAATGGCACAAATTACATATATTAGAAAACTCACATACAAATTTATATGCATTCTATAGATTACAATCTTTAAAAAGTTGTTGATAAAGTTCCACATATTCCTTCAATCATTGTTAATGGCATTTCCATTCCAAAACTTGAAGAGGATTGGGATAAAAATTGATATTAAGCAATCTGAGCTTAATGTTAAGGCAATAAACTTACTTTATTATGCATTGGATCCTAGTAAATATAATAGGATTTTCACATGCACCTTTGCGAAGAAAATATGGGATACACTTGAGATTACTCATGAGGGTACCAATCAAGTGAAAAATACTAAACTAATTATGCTTGTACATACATATGAGATGTTTAGAATGGAGACTAATGAATCTATTATTAATATATATACTAGATTTACTAATATTGTAAATGGTATGAGAAGTATTGGGAAGGTTATGTCTAATACTGATCTTGTAAATAAAATTCTCAGGTCATTGCCAATATCTCGGGATCCAAAATAATTCAAGAAGCTAAAGATGTTGAGACACTTCCCTTGGAGCAACTTGTTGGTTCACTCATGACTTATGAGTTGAACATGAAGCAAAAGGCACTAGATGCAGATAGAAAGAAAAAGCAGATAGCATTCAAATCCACTACACCAAATGAAACTTCATGTGAAGAATCTGAGGAAGGAAAAAATGAGAATGAATAGGCACTTATTGCAAGAAAATTTAGAAGATTTATGAGGAAGAAGAGATTTCCCTACAAAAAGAAGCCTCAACCTAGCAAAGAAAAGGGAAAAGAAAAGAAAAAGAGAAGGAGAAGGATCAACCAATTTGCTTCAAGTGCAAGAAGCCTGGACACTACAAGTTTGATTATCCTCTCCTTAAGTACTCCAAAAAGAAGTTTAGAAAGAAGGCAATGATGACAACATGGAGTGATAGTGAAGACTCTAGTTTAGAGGAAGAACAACCAAAAGTCGCCAATCTTTGGCTCATGGCTCAGAAGATGATGTGCAATTTGAACTTGAACTTGATTTTTATATTCGATGAACTTAGAGATGATTTTGATGAACTCATGCATGAATACAAATTGCTGAAACTTGAAAATAAAAAGTTGAAGAAACATGCTAATTCATGTTCTCTTGAAAACACCAATCTTGCAAATGAAAACAATGATTTGAAAACTAAGATGGATGTTTTAGAAAAATAAAAGAATGCTTTATCAATGAAAATAAAAGTCTTGAAAAGATCCAAGGTTGTTGTTTCAAATAATGAACTTTTAAAGGAAAACAAAGACCTTGAGGTAGAAAACAAGAAATTCAAAGATGGGCTTGACAAAGTTAAACCATTTGTTGAAAAATTTATATATAGTTTTGAAAAGTTAAATTTATTATTAAATAATTAAAGAGTTGTATTTAATAAAGCAAGACTTAGTTACAAGCAGCAAAAGAAATAAAAATTTGTCAAGAATTTTTTTGTTCCTGCTTCATTTAATGTTACTTATTTTAGTTGTAGAAAACTTGGACATAAAGCATATCAATGTAATCTTAGAAAGATAAATAATTCTAGAAAGGATTGGGTTCCAAAAGGAACCACCCTTAGTACTAACCCTAAAGGATCCAAGATGGCTTAGTTTCCTAAAATGAAAACTTGATCTATTTTGCAGGTGAGCAACCAAAGAAAAGATGAGATTGTGGTATCATGATAGTGGTTGCTCAAGACACATGATAGGAGATGTAAAGTAATTCACATTTCTTAAGGCTCTGAATGGAGGGAGACTAACTTTTGGAGATAATGGAAAAGAAAAAATCATTGATATCGGTAAAGTTTATATCTCCCCTTCTACTTTTATTGATAATATTTTATTAGTTGAATGATTAAAGTATAATCTACTTAGTTTTGTGATAAAGGCTTTAAAGTAGTTTTTGAATCTTCTCTTTGCATGGTTTCTAGTCCTGTTAGTAATGGAGTGAAATTCATTGGAAATAGACATGGCAACATCTATCTTGTTGATCTTGACAACTTGCCATTACATGATGGTGAATGCCTAGTTACAATGAATTCTATAATTAAGGAGACAAGTTGGCTTTGGCATCATAAATTAGGTCATGCAAGTATGCATCTACTTTATAAATTATGCAAAAAGGATTTAGTTAAAGATTTACCAAAACTTAGATTTGAAAAAGATAAAACTTGTGAAGCTTGTCAATTTAGAAAATAAACAAGAACATCTTTTAAAACTAAAGGAATGGTTTCAACTTTTGGGCCACTAGAATTACTCTATATGGATATGTTTGGATCAACTAGGACTACTAGCCTAGGAGGCAAGACATATGGATTAGTCATAGTGGATGATTTCTCATGATTTACATGGATTTTATTTTTAGCTTATAAAGATGAATCCTTTTTCGCTTTCATGAAGTTTTATCGAAGAGTTTCAAATGAAAAAAGGTACTTTAATTTTTTGTATTCGAAGTGACCATAGAACTAAATTTTAAAATCAAGATTTTGAAAATTTTTGTAATGAAAAAGGAATTGAGCATAATTTTTCTGCACCTAGGATACCTTAACAAAATGGGATGGTAAAAATAAAAAATAGGACTTTAAAAGAAATTGCATGCACAATACTCTGTGAAAATAATTTACCTAGATATTTTTGGATAGAAGCTATTAATATTGCTTATTATATTTTAAATCATGTTTTAATTCGATCAATTTTAAAGAAAATATCTTATGAGCTTTGAAAAGAAAGAAAACCTACCTTAAAGTATTTTCGGGTTTTTGCTTGTCGATGTTTTATTTTGAATAATGAAAAAAATAAGTTAGACAAATTTGATACCAAGTCAGATGAAGGTATCATCTTAGGATACTCTACATCTAGCAAGGTATACAGAGTTTTTAACAAAAAAATACTTGTTGTTGAAGAGTCTATGCATATAGTATTTGAAGAGTATACTAATAAATCCTCTAGAAAAGAGGATATTTCTGATAAATATGCAGGTGTTGAAGGACTAAAGAAGCTAACTTTGGATGATCCTCCTACCAAAGAAAGTGAAGAAGATCAGAACAAGAAGAATGAAGAAGTCGCAAGATCTTCACCAAAGGATCTACCAAAAGAATGGAGGTACGCTCATGGACATCCTAAGAAATTAATCTTAGGTGATCTATCGAGAGGGGTAAAAACTAAATCCTCTATTAAAAATAAATATGATTATATTGCTTTTGTTTCACAAATTGAACCTAAATGTATTGAAGAAGTTGAAAAAGATCCTAATTGGATAATTCCTATACAAGAAGAACTAAATCAATTTGAAAGAAATAATGCTTGGACACTAATAGAAAGATCATCTAATGCTTCCATAATTGGTACAAAATAGATATATATAAATAAATTAGATGAAAATGGAATAGTAACTAGAAACAAGGCTAGACTAGTAGCTAAAGGTTACAATCAAGAGAAAGGAATTGATTTTGATGAAACCTTTGCTCCAATAGCTAGACTTGATGCTATTAGATTACTTTTAGCATTTGCATGTTTTATGGATTTCAAACTATTTCAAATGGATGTTAAAAGTACATTTTTGAATGGTTTTTTAGCTCAAGAAGTTTTTATTGAACAACCACCTGGTTTTGAAAATCATGCACACCCTGATCATGTTTTCAAACAACACAAAATACTTTATAGTTTAAAGCAAGCCCCCCATGCATGGTATGAAGGACATAGTAAATTTTTGATTGAAAATGATTTTTCTAGAGGTCATGTTGATACTATATTATTTTTAAAGAAAATGGCTGATGATCATTTAGTAGTACAAATCTATATTGATGATATTATCTTTGGTGCCACTAATGAATCTCTTTGTCAATAATTTGCAAGGCTAATGCAGGGAGAGTTCAAGATGAGCTTGATAGGAGAATTGAACTACTTCCTTGGACTCCAGATTAAGCAAATAAGTGAAGGGATCTTCATCAACTAAGCTAAATAAATAAAGAAGATCTTGAAAAAGTTTGGGATGGAGAAGACTAAACCAATCGATATACCTATGAGCCCTTCATGTAAGCTTGACAAGGATGAGTTCGGTAAGAAAGTTGAACAAAAATTTTATAGAGGCATCATTGAATCATTACCGTACTTAACTACTACTAGACCAGATATTATGTTTAGTATTTGCATGTGTGCTAGATATCAGTCTAAGCCTAAAGAATCACATTTATTGGCTTTTAAGCGCATACTTAGATATTTACCTAGCATTGTTGATATTGGTCTGTAGTATACTAAGAATTCAACTATTGATTTAATTGTATATTCTGATGTTGATTTTGCTGGTTTTAAATTAGATAGAACAAGTACATTTGAAACTTGTCAATTTCTTGGAGTTAATTTATTCTCATGGTTTAGCAAGAAATAAAATTCAGTTATACTATCTATAGCTAAAGCTGAATATATTGCAGCTAAAAGTTGTTGTGTTCAAACCTTGTGGATTAAACAACAACTCAAGGATTTTGGCATTAAATTAACTAAGACACCAATAAGATGTGACAATACTAATACTAGAAACTTAACTAAAAATCCTGTTCAACATTCTAGAAATAAGCATATTAAAATAAGACATCATTTTATTAGAGATCATGTTCAGAACAATGATATTATGCTTGAATTTGAACTGAAATGCAATTAGTTGATATACTGACCAAGCCTCTCCATGAAGATAGGTTCTTTGTGATTAGAAGGAAATTAGGGATCATTAATCCTTATGATTAGATCTCGATATCTTTGACCTTTCAAATTCCACTTGAAAATTTCCTGATCAAATACCATTGAAAATCATGTTTAATCATTCATAGATCATTAAAATTAGATTCTTTTTTATGATCTTTTTCCTTTACTTCGAGATTTTTGTCGAAGTGTCGACACTTTGAAGTGTCGACACCTCCATGTATCGACACTTGGACTGATGTCGTGAGTCGACACTTGAACGGTGGGAATCTAAGAACAAATAAGAAAAACTGATCATTTCCTCTCATTTTTTCTTACAATCCTTGAGCTGATTCATACCTAAAATAGTATCCCAACCTCCGATGACCTCCAATCACTATTCCA
Organism: Areca catechu; assembly: GCA_021397845.1. NCBI lineage: Eukaryota > Viridiplantae > Streptophyta > Magnoliopsida > Arecales > Arecaceae > Areca > Areca catechu. The sequence continues at coordinate 123,146,121 of CM038043.1, forward strand.
ACCATCAGATTCCTTGTTTGAGACTGTTTCTTCCCCATTTTTCATTGTTCTTCCCTATTTTCTAATGATTTTGTCCTGAAATTTCTATCCTTTTCCCCTACATTGCTTCTTTCCCTATTTCTTTATTCTATGGGTTTCAGGAAGTAAGTTGTCAAGAGACCTCGTCAGTCTACACAGGATACAGAGTGGAACACGAAGGTGCACCACGAGGATCAGATAGTGGAGCCACCTATTTAGCATGAGATTCCAGTCAGACCACTCGTCCATGGAGTATATAGGATGACCTCCAAGGCCATTGTTGGAGGATGGTGAGCAGACTTCGACTTTGTGGACCAGCATCATTTTCTTATAGGATAGTGGTTGAGAGATACCTGGTTGGCCCACTTCTGCTCGCTAACTAAGAGATTTTATCCTTGCCTAATCTATGAGTTCTATGATACTTTGGCTAGAGGAGTAGATGGATGGATTGCTAAGGTCTGAGGGATAAAGATTCTGCTCATTGCTGAGATTTTGAGCAGGGCTTAGGAGATTCCCATGACTGTGGCAGACTCATTGGTGGATAGGATAAGCGGATTATGATATATTTTTGAGACTAAGGATCTCAGAGAGGGAGACAGTGGTTGCATCCATACTCTCACCAGAGATGAGATTGCTCCATCACATCATTGCCCAGAAACTTCTATTGAAGATCGAATGCTTTGATTTCATCATGGAGAGAGAGTTGCAGTCATGGTATCTTTGATTCGATAGACTCCAGTCTGCCTCCCAGTTCTTATGGTACACCAGATGACAAAGGCCGCTACGAGCAGGAGGCTATGCTTGCCATATGGCATGGGTCTGACCATCCTATTCCAAGCTTATAGAGTTGTCATAGATGGAGAGCCTTTCAGGTAGTTACTTCACACAAACATCTACAATGAGAGATCATTACATAGGATGGGATATCATCTACACAGAGGATCGTGGAGATGAAGGGTATCTAGACAGACCACTGATATAGATGATGAGGACATTGTTAAGGAGGAGCGGATCTACAGAGATGAGGCCAGGCCATCTGAGCCACCGAGAGACATTCCTGATACTCAGCCCGTGCCATCATTTTGGTACTGTCTGAGGTGCCACCTCCTACTAATAGCATTGAGGATAGGTTGACTCGACTGAAGACAGAGACGATGATCATCAAACAACGAGTCGATCAGATGTATTTGGAGATGAGGGTAGGTCATTAGGAGTTGAGAGATGGCTTCACTATTGTCCTGGCTACACTAGACAGATTGATATCTACCAAGGCACCCTCACCTCCCTCATCAGACTCTACGCCATCACCTCCAGCACCTTTAGCTCCAGCTCCAGCTCCAGACATGGACATAGGAGATGGTCGAGAGATTCTTCTGCTGATTTTGATGTGGTGGACTACATAGCGGACACTGAGCCAGACACCATAGCTGAGCAGCATCCTGAGAGGACTTCTAAGACAGCTCCTACCCTATCTAGTCCACCTCATCAGACACCTATTCTTTCCAGCACCCCAGTGATTCATTCCCATCATGATATGTCTACCCCCGTTCTATACTCTGATCCACCAGATCCCACTCCATTGATTCCATCTTCTACCCTACATACTTCATCATTGCTCTAGAAACTAGGGTTTTACAGACCTAGTTTTCACATTCTTCCTTTTGGACCTATTTTTGATGTTACTCTATCTGACCCTATCACATCTTTTGTTCCTGCCACTAACATTGCATCCTCTTCAGCACTAGTACGAGGGAGAGCATATGCCAAACACAGATGCCGAAGCCATGATGACATTCTTAAACCTGTTAGGACTAGACTTTCTGATCTCCAGCCGATATGGCCACGACCCCATCCCTATAGGGTCACAAGGCCTATTATTTTTGAGATCGGGTCTTCCTCCAATAAGGAAAGCACCCCCTAGGGTCAGTGTACTAGGTAGTAGTATTTCACTTTGATGTATGTTTCTTTTTGGTATATGTTTACTTTGTTATGAATCTGCATCAAGTTTTGTATCAAGTGTATCAAATATATGAAATTTTCTATATAAAATATCTTTTCTGGCAACTCTTGGTATTCTTATCTCTTTATTACTACAATGTCTTATTTCCATCTTGTTCTATTATTTTCCACACCCTTTTTCTTGAGACAAAAAGAGGGAGTAATTAATGAAGTATTTAATGAATGACATAAGAATGAGAGATTTTTGAAAAGATTTTTAAAAAAAGAAAGCAAAAAGTAAGGGAGAGTAAAATTTCTAATTCTTTTGAGATTTTTCTTTTGAAATGATAAAACTTGTAAGTTTTGAAAAAAATTTTCAGATCATACATTGAGGGGGAGCTTTTGTTCTATGGTTCTATGCTCTGATACGATTCAGTTTTATGCTCTTATTCCTATTTGTTATATTATGATACTTCTTTTCCTTATTTATATATATATATGCTCTGATACTCCTTATTTTCATGCTCTAATACACTTCAAGAGATAATAATTTTTCTCTAATACTTTGTTTTTGTATATTATTTATGCTAACATGCTTTGACATCCTTCAAGTATTGATACTCTTAAAGCTTGCCTTTGTTGTTTTTGCTCTGATACTCTTCATGATTCAATCTATTTTTGCTGAAGTGTCTATCTTTCAAATATATTTTAGCTCTGATACACCTCTTATGCATCTTACATATACAACTTAGCTCTGATAATTTTTAATTATAGCTCTGATAATCCATAATTTTTAGCTCTAATGCATTGTAATTATATCTCTGACATTGAAGCTACATGAATTGAATTGATTTTCATACATAAGCTCTGATACATTGTAAATGAGTCTTAGCTCTTAATAATCATTACAAATTTAGACTCTAATACTTATCATAATTAGCTCTAATGCTTATAGCAAAATGCTCTATACCTATTGCAATTCTTTTTGCGCTTACTATGTATATTATACTTAATGGTTTTGTCATTATCAAAAAGGAAAAGATTGTTGACTCCTATATTAATTTTGATGAATAACAAAATATTTAAGTATATTTAAGTACTAACGTATGTTAAAAGTATATTTATTAAAATAATGTACTCACATATTCAATTGCTTGTCATCTTGCTGAAGAAGTCAATTTTATAGATGAAATTTTAAGTTAAATGGACCTTGGTGCATATGAATGACCTTGAAGGACTCAAATCTTAAGTTTAATAAAGTTTCAATAGAGTTTCAGAAGAGTTTCAAGAATGTTTCAACCAAGTTTGACTCATGGAAGTGAAGTGTCGACTCAAGGTGTCGACTCACAAAAATTTGAGCTAATATGCAGAAGAAATTTCAGCTGATATGCATGAAGTGTCGACTCATGAAAACTAAGTGTTGACTCATGTGTTAACTCAAGTGTCACTCAAGGCCTGAGATAAAAATGATACAGAACATGTTGATTCAAGTCTTTCTTCAAGTATCGATTCTTGAAGATGAAGTGTCGACTCACCAGAAGAAGTGTCGACGCACCAGTACATTCCAGAGAGCTTTAGAAGATAATTTTGACCTAGTGTCGACTCAAGTATCGACTCATGACCTGAAGTGTCGATACTTGCAGGTATGGATGAACATTAACAGCTAGTTTTTTAAAGCATAGAAATGGTCCTTTTCATCCCTAACGGCTATTTTTACCTCTCCAATGATCAAAAATAGTCATTTAATGCTTGAAAAGATATTTAAAGTAGACCAAACTCAAGAGGGAAGCAACTAATGAAAAACTAATGAGTATTCATTAAGTATTCATTACTTTGGAGTGAAGTTGAGCCTTCAAGCATTCAAGAAGCATTCAAGTCCATCCTTCAAGCATTGATTAAGGCTTCAACAACTTGAAGACAAGCATCTTCAATAGCAATCAAAAAGCTTCAAAGAGATATTTATTTTATTTTTGAAAGCTTGATTGCATTATTTCTTTGTATTCAACTTTATTATTGTTCCTAGTTTCAAGTGGTTTGAAACTAGTACATGGGTTGTTGGTGAGCCTTGTTTCAAAAACCAACTTAGTTTGTTGGTGAGCCTTGTGAAAACCAACTAGGTTTTTGGTTATCCCGGAAAACCAAGAGATTTTTGGTGAGCCTTGAGAAAATCAAGAGATTTTTTATTAGCATTGTGAAAACCAAAGGGTTGAGATTAGTGAGCCCGGAAAACTAATCGACTATAATCAAGTTGGATTATAGTGAAATTCTCAAGTGGATCTTGGAAAGTGGATGTAGGTACTTTGGTGTGCATTGAACCACTATATATCTTTGTGTTTATGGTTGCTTGTACTCTCTCAATATTTGATCATATTTATTCTGCATTTACTTTATGAATTCTGCTTTATATCTTCAAGCATACATACACTTGAATCACTATCACCTTCATTGTATTTGAATTAGCACATACTTGTCTAAATCATTTTTGAAAAGTTTTTAAAAACCTAATTCATCCCCCCTCTTAGGTTGCTTCGTTAGGCAACAAGTGGTATCAGAGCCATGTACTCAGCTTTTACGTCTAACCGCCTTGAGTTAACGATCTATTGCAGTCTCTTTAGGTTCTAGTGTTATTGAGGGTCAAGCCTCAAATAGACCACCTTACTTTTAATGGCACAAATTACATGTAAACTCGCATGCGAATTTATATGCATTCTATAGATTACAATCTTCGAAAAGTTATTGATAAAGGTTCACATATTCCTTCAATCATTGTTAATGGCATTTTCATTCTAAAACTTGAAGAGGATTGGGTTGAAAATAATATTAAGCAATCCAAGATTAATGCTAAGGCAATAAACTTGCTCTATTGTGCATTGGATCCTAGTAAATTTAATAAGATTTTCACATGCACCTCTATAAAGGAAATATGGGATAAAGTTGAGGTTACTCATGAAGGTACCAATCAAGTAAAAAATACTAAAATAAAATATGCTTGTACATATATATGAGATGTTTAGAATAGAGCCTAATGAATCTATTATTGATATATATACTAGATTTACTAATATTGTAAATAGTATGAGAAGTCTTGGGAAAGTTATGTCAATGCTGATCTTGTAAATAAAATTCTCAGGTCATTGCCAACATCTTGGGATCCGAAAGTAACAGCAATTCAAGAAGCTAAAGATGTTGAGACACTTTCCTTGGAGCAACTTGTTGGTTCACTCATGACTTATGAGTTGAACATGAAGCAAAAGGTAGTGGATGCGGATAGAAAGAAAAAGCAGATAGCATTCAAATTCACTACACCAGATGAACCTTCAAGTGAAGAATCTGAGGAAGGAAAAAATGAGGATGAAGAGGCACTTATTACAAGAAAATTTAAAAGATTTATGAGGAATAAGAAATTTGTCTACAAAAAGAAGCCTCAACCTATCAAGGAAAAGGGAAAAGAAAAAGAAAAAGAGAAGAAGGATCAACCAATTTGCTTCGAGTTCAATAAGCCTGAACACTACAAGTTTGATTGTCCTCTCCTCAAGAAATCTAAAATAAAGTTTAGAAAGAAGGCAATGATGGCAACAAGGAGTGATAGTGAAGACTCCAATTTTGGGGAAGAACAACCACAAGTCGCTAATCTTTGCTTCATGGCTCAAGAAGATGAGATACAATATGAACTTGAACTTGATTTTACATTCGATGAACTTAAAGATGCTTTTGATGAACTCATGCATAAATATAAATTGTTGAAACTTGAAAATAAAAAGTTGAAGAAGCATGCTAATTCATGTTCTCTTAAAAACACCAATCTTGCAAATGAAAACAGTGATTCGAAAACTAAGATGAATGCTTTAGAAAAAAACAAAAGAATGCTTTATCAATGAAAATAGAAGTCTTGAAAAGACCCAAGGTTGTTGTTTCAAATAATGAAAGTTTCAAGAAAAACAAAGACCTTGAAGTAGAAAACAAGAAATTAAAAGATAAGCTTGACAAAATTAAACCATTTGTTGAAAAAAATAGTTCTGAAAAGCTAAGTTTATTATTCAATAATAAAGAGCTATATTTAATAAAGCAGGACTTGGTTACAAGCATCAAAAGAAACAAAAAGTTTTCAAGAATTTTTTTGTTCTTGCATCATTTAATGATATTTGTTTTAGTTGTAGATACTTGGGCATAAAGCATAACATTAGGATCTAAGAAAGATAAATAATTCTAGAAAGGTTTAGATTCTAAAAGGAACGATCCTTGGTACTAACCCTAAAGGATCCAAGATAGCTTGGGTACCTAAAATGAAAACTTGATCTATTTTGCAGGTATGTCTTACAACCAAAGAAAAGAAGGGATTGTGGTATCTTGATAATGGTTGATCAAGACACATGACAGGAGATGTATAGAAATTCACATCTCCTAAGGCTCTGAATGGAGGGACTGTAACTTTTGGAGATAATGGTAAAGGAAAAATCATTAGTATCGGTAAAGTTTACATCTCCCCTTCTACTTTTATTGATAATATTTTATTAGTTGAAGGATTAAAGCATAATATACTTAGTATTTGTCAGTTTTGTGATAAAGGCTTTAAAGTAATTTTTGAATTTTGTCTTTACATGGTTTCTAGTCCTGATAGTAATGGAGTGAAATTCATTTAAAATAGGTATGGCAACATCTATCTTGTTGATCTTGACAACTTACCGTTACATGATGGTGAATGCCTAATTGCAATGAATTCCATAATTAAAGAGGCAAGTTGGCTTTGGCATCATAGATTAGGTCATGCAAGCATGCATCTACTTTATAAATTATGCATAATGGATTTACCAAAACTTAGATTTGAAAAAGATAAAATTTGTGAAGTCTATCAATTTGGAAAATAAACAAAAACATCTTTTAAAACTAAAGGAATGGTTTCAACTTCTAGGCCACTAGAACTACTTTATATCGATCTCTTTGGATCAACTAGGACTACTAGCCTAGAGGCAAGAGATATGGATTAGTCATAGTGGACGATTTCTCATGATTTACATGGGTTTTATTTTTAACTCATAAAGATGAATCCTTTTTGACTTTTATAAAGTTTTATCGAAAAGTTTCAAATAAAAAAGGTACTTCAATTGTTTGTATTCGAAGTGACCATGGAACTGAATTTGAAAATCAAGATTTTGAAAATTTTTATAATGAAAAAGAAATTAACCATAATTTTTCTACACCTATGACACCTTAACAAAAATGGGATGATAGAAAGAAAAAATAGGATTTTAGAAGAAATGGCATGCACAATGCTTTGTAAAAATGATTTACCTAGATATTTTTGGGTAGACGCTGTTAATACTGCTTGTTATATTTTAAATCATATTTTAATTTGACCAATTTTAAAGAAAACACCTTATGAGCTTTGGAAAGAAATAAAACCTACCTTAAAATATTTTCGAGTTTTTGGTTGTCGATGTTTTATGTGAATAATAGAAAAGATAATTTAGACAAATTTGATGCCAAGTCAAATGAAGGTATCTTCTTAGGATACTCTATATTTAGCAAGGCATACAAAGTTTTTAACAAAAGAATACTTGTTGTTGAAGAGTCTATGCATGAGTATTTAAAGAGTATGCTAACAAATCCTCTAGAAAAGAGGATATTTTTGATGAATGTGCAGGTATTGAAGGACTAAAGAAGTTGACTTTGGATGACCCCCTACCAAAGAGAGTGAAGAAGGTCAAAACAAAAAGAATGAAGAAGAAGCCATAAGATCTTCACCAAAGGATCTTCCAAAAGAATGGAGGTATGCTCAAGGACATCCTAAGGAATTAATCTTACATGATCCATCGAGAGGGGTAAGAACTAGATCTTCTATAAGAAATAAATGTGATTATATTGCTTTTGTTTCTCAAATTGAACCTAAATATATTAAAGAAGCTGAAAAAGATCCTAATTAGATAATTGCTATGCAAGAAGAACTAAATCAATTTGAAAGAAATAATGTTTGGACACTAATAGAAAGACCATCTAATACTTCCATAATTGGTACAAAATGGGTATATGGAAGTAAATTAGATGAAAATGGAATAGTAACTAGAAACAAGGCTCGATTGGTAGCTAAATGTTACAATCAAGAGGAAGGAATTGAATTTGATGAAACCTTTGCTCTAGTAGCTAGACCTGAAGCTATTAAATTACTTTTAGTATTTGCATGTTTTATGGATTTTAAAGTATTTCAAATGGATGTTAAAAGTGTATTTTTGAATGGTTATTTTATTGAAGAAGTTTTTATTGAACAACCACCTGGTTTTAAAAATCATGCACATCTTGATCATGTTTTCAAACTACACAAAGCACTTTATGATTTAAAACAAGCTCTCCGTGCATGGTATGAAAGACAGTAAATTTTTAATTAAAAATGGTTTTTCTAGAGTTCATGTTGATACTATATTATTTTTAAAGAAAAAGGATGATGATCTTTTATTGTACAGATCTATGTTGATGATATTATCTTTGGTGCCACTAATAAATTTCTTTGTCAAGAATTTGTAAGGCTAATGCAGGGAGAGTTCTAGATGAGCTTGATTGGGGAATTGAACTACTTCCTCGGACTCCAGATTAAGCAAATAAGTGAAGGGATCTTCATCAACTAAGCTAAATATATAAAGAAAATCTTGAAAAAGTTTGGGATGGAGAAGACTAAACCAATCGGTACACCTATGAGCCGTTCATGTAAGCTTGACAAGGATGAGTCTGGTAAGAAAGTTGATCAAAAATTTTATAGAGGCATCATTAGATCATTACTGTACTTAACTACTACTAGACCAGATATTATGTTTAGCATTTGCATGTGTGCTAGATATCAGTCTGAACCTAAAGAATCCCATTTATTAACTGTTAAGTGCATACTTAGATATTTATATAGCACTGTTGATATTGGTCTATGGTATACTAAGAATTCAACTATTGATTTAATTGCATATTCCGATGCTGATTTTGCTGGTTGTAAATTAGATAGAAAAAGTATATCTGGAACTTATCAATTTCTTGGAGTTAATGTAATCTCATGGTTTAGCAAGAAATAAAATTCATTTGCACTATCTATAGCTGAAGCTGAATAAATTGTAGCTGAAAGTTGTTGTGCTCAAATATTATGGATTAAATAATAACTCGAGAATTTTGGCATTAAATTAACTAAGACACCAATAAGATGTAAAATACTAGTGCTATAAACTTAACTAAAAATCCTGTTCAACATTCTAGAAATAAATATATTAAAATTAGACATCATTTTATTAAAGATCATTTTCAAAATAATGATGTTATGCTTGAATTTGTTTGCACTGAAATGTAATTAGCTAATATACTGACCAAGCCTCTCCATGAAGATAGGTTCTGTATGATTAGAAGAGAATTAGGGGTCATTAATCTTTATGATTAGATCTCGATCTCTTTATGACCTTTCGAATTCCACTTGAAAATTTCCTGATCAAATACCATTGAAAATCATGTTTAATCATTAATAAATCACTAAAATTAGATTCTATAATTTTCTATGATTTTTTCTTTTTTTTTTAGATTTTTGTCGAAGTGTTGACACTTTGAAGTGTCGACACCTCCAAGTGTCGATATTTGGACTGATGTCATGAGTCGACACTTGAATGGCGGGAATCCGAGAACAAATAAGGAAAACTGATCATTTCCTCTCATTTTTTCTTCCAATCCTTGAGCCGACTCATCCCTAAAATAGTATCCTAACCTCTTATTACCTCCAATCACTGTTCCAACCATCAGGTTCCTTGTTTGAGACTGTTTCTTCACTATTTTTCACTATTCTTCCCTGTTTTCTCACCGTTTTATCATGAAATTTCTATCCTTTTCCCCTAAATTACTTCTTTCCCTATTTCTCTGATCAATGGGTTCTAGGAAGCAAGTTATTAGGAGACCTCGTCAATCTACACAAGATACAGAGCAGTGCATGAAGGCATTTCATGAGGATCAGATAGTGGAGCCACCTGTTCAACATGAGATTCCAATCAGACCGCTCGTCCATGGAGCAGATAGGATGGCCTCCAAGGCCATTATTAGAGAATGGTGAGTAGACTTCGACTTTGTGGACCAATATCATTTTTGTATAGGATAGTGGTTGAGAGATGCCGGGCAGGCCCACTTCTGCTCGCTGATTGAGACATTTTATCCTGGCCTGATAGGTGAGTTCTACAGTACTTTGGCTATAAGAGTAGATGGATGGATTTCTAAGGTCCGAGGGACAAAGATTTTGCTCACTTCTAAGATTCTGAGCAGGGCTTAGGAGATTTCCATGAAGGGTTCTATGGCGGACTCATTTGTGGATAGGATGAGCAAATTATGATGTGTTTTTGAGATTGAGGATCTCAGAGAGGGAGACATAGTGGTTGCATCCAAACTCTCACTAGAGATGAGATTGCTCCATCACATCGTCGCCCAGATACTTCTGCCAAAGACTAGATGCTTTGATTTCATCACGGAGAGAGAGTTGCTGGTCATGGTATCTTTGATCCAACAGACTCCAGTCTACCTCCTAGTTCTTATGGTACACAAGATGATCGAGGCCGCTGCAAGCATAAGGCTATGTTAACCCCTGGAATGATTTTGATGATAACCAAACATTAGAGCATGCATTTGACTACTGACTATCTTTTAAGTTTTCTCAATATTTTTGTTGGTTGATTTCATTGAACAACCCACCTTCCTATAACATTGTAGTATGTTAAGTTAATTTTTGTTGAAACTCTATGTAAAGAAGAGCTCCCAAGTAAAATCAATTGTATACACATATAAGAGGGCTAGTTCTATGTATGTTTCTAGTTTAACTGTGTCATGTTCAATCTTTGAATGAGTTGGAAAGGTTTTGAGTTGTTTGAAAACCACCATAAGAAGTCTGGACAAGTTTGATAAGTTTTGGACCTAAGTTACAAGAGCCGACTCGAAGTCTGGCATGGCACCTTATTTTCTGGTATGCAGACATTCGAGCCGACTCAGGCAAAGTTCAATTCTGAGGTTCTGAGAATTTGAGCTGACTCAAGGGGATCCGAGCCGACTCATCCAAAGTGTAGTTTTCTCAGATAAACATCCGAGCCGACTCGAGTATTGAAGAGCCGACTCGTCCAGAGTTCTAAAAATCTCAATTTTGAAGAACCAGCCAAGTGAGCCAACTCGAAGGAGAAGAGCCAACTCAATCAGTGTTATTTTGACCTACCTGAGGATCCTAGCCAACTCGAGCTATCCGAACCAACTCGAGTGACTATTTTAGGTTAATAACGGCTAGTTCCAGAACTCTTATTTTGAATTCAAAACGGTCTCCAATGGCTATATTTCAAATTCCAATGGTCTACAATGGCTATAAGCATTTGAATTTAGTTAAAGAGAATATATTTAAGTGATTTGAATCACTGTTGGAGATATACATGAGAAGTTAATGTGAGATTGAAGTGTTTTCATTGAACATTCATAAGTACATACTAGAGAGCATTCAAAGCAAGCACTCAAGACTTCACCAACTCTTATTAGTATCTTGAGGTACTTTTTGGAGAAGTTAAGAAGTCTTGAAGAGGATTCAAAATGCAATCAAAAGGGCTTCTCAAGTGCTGCAACTGTAACCATCCGATAACTTCGATTTGTCATATTGTTGCTTTATTCTTTAACTCATCTTTTGAGTTGTCCCAAGTGCAAGGGGCTATAACTTGGAGTTTGATAGGTTATTGGTGAGCCTCAAAATCCAAGTGTAGTGGGTTGTTAGTGATCCCGTTCAAAACTAACTTTGTATTGGATTTTTAGTTAGCCCGGGATAAAACCAAGTTTGGATTTTGGATTATGAGCCCGTGAAAACAATCTGGCTATATTCCGAGGGTGAATATAGTGAAAATCCCAAGTGGTATCTTGGATAGTGGACGTAGGAGTGAGGTAGCTCTGAACCACTATAAAATTTGTTGAGTTTGTGATAGTGTTTCCTGTTCTTACTTGCTTTTGTAGATGTTAACTTAATTCATAGCACTTACCACACTAAGAATTTAACAAAGAGCATATACTTGCAATAATTTTTTAAATATCCAATTCACCCCCCCTTTTGGTAAGCCACCTGGGCAATAATTGGCATCAGAGCAGTGTCTCTAAAATTACTAAGAGAAAAGATCTTATGGCAACTCCCATGAGCACTTCCTTGGCCGAAGGCCAATCAATAAATAGACCTTCATTGTTCATAGGCACTAACTACACATACTGGAAAGCTCGAATGAAAATATACATTCAAGCTATAGATTTTCATTTATGGAAGGTCATTCTTAAGGGACCTCAAGTACCCATGATAAAGGTTGATGGCATGGACATTCCAAAGCCTGAAGATAAATGGGATGAACATGACATGAAAATGGGTGAGTTAAACGCCAAAGCAATGAATTTGTTGTATTGTTCTTTGGATGCTAATTAGTTTAATCAAATTTCTACTTGCACATCAACAAAAAAAATTTAGGATAAACTCGAGGTAACCCATGAAGGAACTTTCCAAGTAAAAACCTCAAAGATTAAGCTTCTTGTACAAAATTATAAGTTGTTTAAAATGGAGCCCAATGAAACTATATTTGCCATGTTCTCACATTTTACAGATATTATAAATGGTTTAAAAAGTCTTGGCAAGACTTATTCTAATGTAGATATTGTGTAAAAGATATTGAGATCACTACCAGACATGTGGGAACCCTAAAGTGGCTGCCATCCAGGAAGCAAAAGATTTAAATACTCTACCATTGGATAAATTGTTAGGATCCCTGATCACTCATGAGCTCACGATGCAGCATAGAAGTGAAGATGACCTGAAAAAGAAAAAGTCAATTGCCTTTAAAGCTACTATGGAGATGAAGAAACAAGAAAAATAATTTGATAAATAAAGCCCCTCCTCCAAAGATGAATTAGAAGATGAAGACATTGCACTTGTAGTGAGGAGATTGAGGAAGTTTATGGGCAAGAAAAAGGGAAGATATTGGAAAAAATTTCATAGGAAAGGAAAATACAGCAAGGACAAAGAAAAGGATAAAGTGCAACAGCCCATCTACTATGAATGCAAGAAACCTGGGCATTTTAGATCTGATTGTCTGAACTTGAAGAAAATCTTCAAAAAGCAAAAGAAGAAAGCAATGGTTGCAACTAGGAGCGACAGTGAGGAGTCAACTTCAAATGAAGAAAAAGAGACCACAAAGATTGTGAATATATGTTTAATAGGTCTTGAAGATGAGGTAATGTCCCTTGATCCTCATGAAGAATTTACTTTTAAGAACTAAATAATGCATTTCATGAATTACTAGCGAGTACAAAAAGGCTAGTTTAAAAATAAAATCTTTGAAAAATATCAATGATAATTTAGTGAAAGAAAAGAAGAGATTTCAGAAAAGAATAAGATCTTACAAAATGAAGTGAATACCTTTTTTGAAAATTATAAAGCTTTAGAAGTTGAAAGGAATGATTATTTTGAAAAGAACAAGGCTTTATATGAAGAAAATGTTAGCTTGCAAAAAGAAGTTGAAAAGCTTAAACCGTTAGTTGAAAAGCTAACATTAAGTTCAAACAAACTTGAATTGATTTTGAAAGATCAAAGAGATTTAAGTAACAAAGCTGAAATTGGTTTTAATCCTTTGAATACAAATGGTATTTCAGCTATAAAATTTATGCCATCAAAATCTTATGTTCCAAAATTTTTAGCACCTAAACTTTATGCACCAAAGTTTACAAATCAAAGGTCATTTATATCAAATGTTTCTGTGAAACCCGAGCACTGGGCCAAAGTTGGCAAGCCCAGCCGACTTCAGCCCAGTTGCAGAAAAAAAATTTGGAACGAAGGGGGGGAGTTCGTGTCGGAATAGGGGAGGCCAGGTTTCCCATATCTGGCCAAGGTTTTCATCGATAATCATGAGGGAAGAGTCGTGGAGGGAGAGGGAGGTGGCCGGTGACGTATTTGAGAGGGATTGGCACTCTATTGAGCGGTTGTTGTCTTCCAAACAATAAGAAATCATCGGGCATTTTCCTTTAAGTTTTCCACATGGTCGCCCCATCGAGCCACCTTCACGCACCTTCTTCCTCTTCGACGAGTGACCGAGAGCTCTCCAACGCCGGCCGGCGAGTCTTTTTCCCCTTATTCCATTTTTAGGGAGGATTTTGGATGGATTTTATTTGGATTTCTAGTTCGATTATTTAGGGCTGTTCATCGTTGGTGGCCGCGCCACCATTTTTCTCTGGGCAGCCGAGCCTTCTTCCCTACAACCTCTTCCCATGGCCACCACCAGCAGCCATGGGAAGGCCAACTCAGTTGATCCGAGGAAGACCACCGGGATGAGTTCGGGATAGAAGAAGAAGAAGAGAAGGAAAAAAAACGAAGAGGGCCTGTTCAGTGGAAAAAAAAGGAAAAAGGAAAAAGAAAAAGAAAAGAAAAAAAATAAAAGAGGAGAGAGAAGGAAGTGGAGAGAAAAAGAAGAGAGAGAATCAAGGGATTTTCTCGAGATTCATGAAAATTGGAAATTTAGATTTTAATAAAATTATTTATTAATATAGGGAATCAGTCTTCTGAACAGAAAGGCATCGTGCAAATTTTGGGTATGGATTAGTTCAGGTATAGATAGTTGATTCTTGAGAGGTAAGGAATTCTATATTGATCACCCATTTATACATGTATTTTACGCAGTTTGACTTGATCTAAGCATATACGCGGTTTGACTTGATCTGAGCATATATATATATATATATTTGACACATGGTGTTATCTCGCATGGCATAGTTGATTTCTTGTGATGGACATTGTGGTTGTTATTATATTATAGTCTGTATTTCATATACCATATTTTAAAAGAAAGTGATACTAGTTATCGAGTCGATTGGACCACGATACCAGTTATTGGTTGGTTTGGACTACAACACTGGTTATCGAGTGGGTTGGACCATGATACCAGTTATTGAATGAGTTGGACATGACACTGGTTATCGAGTCGGTTGGACCACGATACCAGTTATTGGTTGGTTTGGACTATGACACTGGTTATTGAGTGGGTTGGACCATAATACTGGTTATTGAATGAGTTGGACTATTGTTGGCTCCACCCAGTGATTTTGATGAATAACAAAATATTGAGTGCATATTGTATACTAATGAGGATTTCAAGTTGTGAGATTTTAGGAAGAAAACACCTCAAAATCTCAAAAACTTATGGTTCATGGCACGTAATGGCACGGAGCATTTCTCACGAATTCAGACATCCTCTTCATTGAAAAAGGGCATCGAAATGTTTAAATATTATATGTTTATGATTCATTTAAATTTCAAAGTCTATATTTATGTTTTTAAAGCTGTTTACACTTGAATCTGAGATTTTCAGTCTCAAGTGTCGACACTTGAAAAGTCAAGTGTCGACACTTCAGCATTTGGCACGGAAAAAAATCCTTGGCACGCCAAGTGTCGACACCTAGAACCAAGTGTCGATACTTAGGTTTCCAAGTATCGACTCAAGGCCTGAGAATTTTGAAAATATAAAACTTTGTAATTTAAGAATTTTTGTATCAAGTGTCGACACCTGTGCATCAAGTGTCGACACTTGAAAGTTCAAGTGTCGACACTTGAAAGTTCAAGTGTCGACACCTAGAAATCAAGTGTCGACACTTGACAGCCAAGTGTCGACACCTGACAGCCAAGTGTCGATACTTGCAGCCTGACAGCTCTAATGGATCCATTTTTCTGGCTTGCAGAACTTGCTTTTCAAGCTCCAAACGGCTATTTCCGAGGTTCCAACGGTCACAAACGATTTTTTGGAAGGTTCTTGGTGTATTTAACCTCCACCAACCTCATTTTAAAGAGAAGGAAGTGTATTGAAGTGCATTCAAGTCTACTCAAAAGCCAAAAAACCTATATTCTCTCAAATACTTCACATCAAAAGCCTCTTATAGTTTGTGTTGCCGATCCCGCTACCGCGCCTGTGACTTCGGAACCGCCGATCCCACTAGACCGTCTCACTTCTGGGGCCTCCGAGCTTGACCGAACCTGCAAGGCAAGGTCAGAAAACCCTGGCCGGGGATTCTGGCGAGGGAGTTCCAACGGTCAAGTTAGTAGACGGCGAGAGGGAACAGATTCTCTGGGACGGGCCCCGAAGGAGTCCCAGACTCAGAGAACGTGCTAGCAAGAAAGGTGTCAGAGAGACCAGAAACCCGGCTGGGTTCCTTTGCCGAGCTCACGCCAAGCGGCCCCCTCTTGGGACCTTGGATCTCGCTCTTGAAGCGGAGTTTCCAACCTTTGTTTCTTGCTTGCTTCACTTACCTTGTCGTCTATTCTCTCCTTCCTTTTATCTCCTCCTGTTGCCCCCTCGTTTTCCGCTCCTGGGAGGCTCCCTTGTCGCTTTCATCTCCTCCCCTCCGTTCCTTTCTCTTTCCCCTTCTGGTTTAGAGGGCCGGGTGGCTTTCCGCCTCGTTTGCCGAGCCCAGCGAGAAAAGAGTAGGGGAGGGGGCGCTGGTCAGACTGCCGACCAGACCTCGGGCCGAGCGTGAGCGCTCTCCTTCCCAGTCGCCGACGCTGTCCGTTGTTGGGTCCTGCTTGTCAGGGTCTCGTCTCTCGACTGCAGAATATGTCGGGCCGACGAAGTGGTGTTTCGCGTGTCACCACCTCCGTACGGGGCACCTTTCTCGGGGTGCGGCGCGCACGGCTAGAGGGGCAACCTCGGAGCCCGCACCTTCATTCTTCGGGACCTTCTCTGTATGAGCTGGCCTACCTCGGTCGAGGTGGACCCCTCCTGGGTGGACACCTGGTGGGGCGGCAGAAGGATGACCGGCTTCGGTCGAGGTGGTCCCGTCTCCGGGCGCCACCTGGCGAAGGAGCGAAGGGGCCCGGCTCGACCTTGGCTGAGGTGGGACCGTCTCAGGGTGCCACCTGGCGAGGGAGCAGGGGAGCCGCCGACCTCGGCCGAGGTGGACCCCTCCTAGGTGGACACCTGGCGGGTGGCAGAAGGACGCCCGGCTTTGGCCGAGGTGGTCCCATCTCCGGGTGCCACCTGGCGAAGGAGCGAAGGGGCCCGGCTCGACCTTGACCGAGGTGGGACCGTTTCAGGGTACCACCTGACGAGGGAGCAGGGGAGCCGCCGACCTCGGTCGAGGTGGACCCCTCCTGGGTGGACACCTGGCGGGGCAGCAGAAGGATGCCCGGCTTCGGCCGAGGTGGTCCCGTCTCCGGGCGTCACCTAGCGAAGGAGCGAAGGGGCCCGGCTCGACCTTGGCCGAGGTGGGACCGTCTCAGGGTGCCACCTGGCGAGGGAGCAGGGGAGCCGCCGACCTCGGCCGAGGTGGACCCCTCCTGGGTGGAAACCTAGCGGGGCGGCAGAAGGACGCCCGGCTTCGACCGAGGTGGTCCCGTCTCTGGGCACCACCTGGCGAAGGAGCGAAGGGTCCCAGCTCGACCTTGGCCGAGGTGGGACCGTCTCAGGGTGCCACCTGGCGAGGGAGCAGGGGAGCCGCCGACCTCGACCGAGGTGGACCCCTCCTGGGTGGACACCTGGCGGGGCGGCAGAAGGACGCCCGGCTTCGATCGAGGTGGTCGCGTCTCCGGGCGCCACCTAGCGAAGGAGCGAAGGGGCCCGGCTCGACCTTGGCCGAGGTGGGACCGTCTCAGGGTGCCACCTAGCGAGGGAGTAGGGGAGCCGCCGACCTCGACCGAGGTGGACCCCTCCTGGGTGGACACATGGCGGGGCGGCAGAAGGACGCCTGGCTTCGGCCGAGGTGGTCTCGTCTACGGGAGCCACCTGGCGAAGGAGCGAAGGGGCCCGGCTCGACCTTGGCCGAGGTGGGACCGTCTCAGGGTGCCACCTGGCGAGGGAGCAGGGGAGCCGCCGACCTCGATCGAGGTGGACCCCTCCTGGGTGGACACCTGGCGGGGCGGCAGAAGGACGCCCGGCTTCGGCCAAGGTGGTCCCGTCTCCGGGCGCCACCTGGCGAAGGAGCGAAGGGGCCCGGCTCGACCTTGGCCGAGGTTGGACCGTCTCAGGGTAACACCTGGCGAGGGAGTAGGGGAACCGCCGACCTCGACCGAGGTGGACCCCTCCTGGGTGGACACCTGGCAGAGCGGCAGGAGGGCCCGGGCCGAGCTCGACTTCGATCGAGGTGGGAATGTCTTAGGGTTCCACCTGGTGAAACGGCAGGAGGGCCCGGGCCGAGCTCGACTTCGGACGCGGCGAAGCCACAACTGACTTGGCCGAAAAAACTCCACGTGGCTCGAATCACATCCAACGAAATCTAAGACACGCCACATCATCGTTATGGCCGTAAAAGTTTGATTCTTTGAAAAGCCTACAAGCTCATCCTTACTTCATTCCAAAAGAGGCACTTTGAAGAATATTCCAAGAAAGAGTGAAGACAAAGCATCAACTTGAGCTTCAAAGATTCCATTCTACTCTTGAAGAGAGTTTGTTTTAGTTTTAAATTATATATATGTTTTTATATTGTGATTTGACCTTGCTTTCAAGGGTGTCTTGAAAGAAGGTTTTGTGGTTTGTTGGAGAGCCAAAGGGATAAAACTAACTAGGGTTAACTTGTGAGCCCGAAGACAAAACAAGTGTTAAGATTTATTGGTAAGCCTAGGTGACAAAACCAACTTAGGTTTTGACTTGTGAGCCTTGTGAAAAATAAGTCAACTGTAATCTTGTTTGGATTATAGTGAAATTCCCAAGGGTGGCTTGGGGAGTGGATGTAGGTGCTAGGTTTGTACCGAACCACTATAAACCTTGTGTTTGTGTGTGATTGCTCTCTTCCTCTCTTGCTCTTTTGTTTATTTCTATTGCTTTGAATATCTTGCATTGAATTCATCATTTTTCACTAGCACCACTAGTCCCTCTTATTATTGTCATAAATTTTTTAAATGACCCAATTCACCCCCCCTCTTGGGCTCCATTTCTGGGCAACAAGTGGTATCAGAGCACCGGTACTCTCTTGTAGATCCAAGGATCTTGAGTAAAAGATCATGGCAGCCCCAATAGGAATGGATATTGTTGAAGGTCAAGCTTCAAATCGTCCCCCACTTTTTAATGGCACAAATTACACATACTGGAAGACACGCATGCGCATATTTATTCAAGCTCTTGATTATAATTTGTGGAGGACAATTGTAAAAGGTCCTCATCAGCCTATGATGTTAATTAATGGTATTCTCACTCCAAAGTTGGAAGATGATTGGGATGAGAATGACATTAAGCAAATCGAGCTTAATGTTAAGGTTATGAATCTTTTATTCTGTTCTCTTGACCCAAGTGAATTTAATAGAATATCTAATTGTCTCTCCACCAAGGAGATTTGGGATACACTTGAGGTTACCCATGAGGGTACACACCAAGTGAAAATCACCAAGGTCAACATGCTTATTCACACATATGAAATGTTTAAAATGGAACCTACTGAGTCTATTATTGAGATGTACACTAGGTTCACAAATATTGTGAATGGCATGAGAAGCCTAGGAAAAATTATTTCTAACGGTGAACTTGTGAATAAACTTCTCAGGTCTCTACCAGCTTCGTGGGATGCAAAAGTCACAGCTATTGAAGAAGCTAAGGATGTCAACACTCTCCCACTGGAACAACTGTTAGGTTCTTTAATGACCTATGAGCTCTCCCTCAAACAAAAAAATGGAGAGGTCAACAAAAACAAGAAGGTAATCGCGTTCAAATCTACTGCTAGAGATGAATCAAGCGAAGTCTCCGAAGAAGATGATGAAGAAGATGAGACGGCTCTATTAGCAAGAAAATTCAGAAGGTTCATGAGGAAGAAAAAGTTTAATTACAAAAAGAAACTTCTGAAAGGAGAGCCGAGTAAAGAGAAGGACAAAGAAAAGGAGAAGGAGCAGCCTACGTGTTTTGAGTGCAAAAAACCCGGGAATTTCAAGGTAGACTGCCCTTTGTTAAAGAAAAGCAGTAGAAAGCTGAGAAAGAAAGCCATGATGGCAACCTGGAGTGAAAGTGAAGACTCCAATTCTAAGGAAGAACAGCAGGAGGTAGCAAACTTCTATCTGATGGCCGATCATGATGAGGTATGTTCTGAAACAGAAAATGAATTTACTTTTGATGAGCTTAATGAAGTTTTTGACGAATTAGTTATAGAGTTTCAAAAGTTAAAATCAAAACATAAAGATTTAAAAAAGCAAAATTTGGATCTAGCCAAAACAAATAACAAGCTTTCAAATGAAAATGAATGCCTTCTTATTCAAAATAAAAAATTAAATGATAAGATTATAGCACTTGAAAAAGAAAAAGATGTCTTGAAAAAGAAAAGTGACTCACCTTCAAATGAAAATTTGTCAAAACAAAGAAAAGAAATTTTAAATGAAAATAAAATATATAAAGAAGAAATTGAAAAATTAAAATCCTTTATAGAAAAATTTACTTACAGTTCTAAAAAACTGAATTTACTCTTAAATAACCAAAGAGCAGTATTTGACAAAGCAGGTTTAGGATTCAGAACTCATAAGAAACAAAAACTCTTTAAAAATTTTTTTGTGCCTGCATCTTCATCCATTACTTGCTATACTTGTGGTACTAAAGAACACAAATCTTATATGTGCAACAAAAGAAGACTAAGTAACACTAAGAAAGTTTGGGTTCCGAAAGGAACCAATTCCACTAACCTAAAAGGACCCAAGATGGCTTGGGTACCTAAAGTCTCCACTTGATCTTTATTGCAGGTATGCCTTGCAACCAATAAGAAAAGGATGTGGTACCTTGATAGCGGTTGCTCAAGGCATATGACAGGAGATGTGGAGTAGTTCTCATCACTCGTATATCAAAATGGTGGCAATGTAACTTTTGGTGATAATGGAAAGGGAAAAATTATCGGTATTGGTAAAGTCCATATCACCCCTACCTCTTATGTTGATAATGTCTTATATGTTGATGGTTTGAAACATAACTTGCTTAGCATTAGTCAGTTTTGTGACAAAAATTTTAAAGTTGTTTTTGAATCTTCTTTGTGCATTATTTCTAGTATAGATGACAATGGCATTAAGTTCATTGGTCATACGCATGGTAATATTTATATGGTTGATCTTGATGACCTCCCTATTCAAAAAAGTCAATGCCTAGTGGCAATGGAAGCCAAGATCGATGAAACTAGTTGGCTTTGGCATCGCAGACTAGGACATGCAAGCATGCATTTAATTTCGAAACTTAGCAAAAAGAACTTGGTAAAAGATTTTCCTAAACTCAATTTTGAAAAAGATAAGATCTGCAGTGCATGTCAACTTGGATAACAAACCAAATCCTCTTTCAAACCAAAAGGAGTAATCTCTACATCTAGACCTTTGGAATTGCTTCACATGGACCTCTTTGGGCCAACTAGAACATCTAGTTTGGGAGGTAAGAATTATGGTCTAGTCATTGTAGATGATTTCTCACGATTTACATGGGTCATGTTTTTAGCACATAAAGATGAAACTTTTTCTGAATTCATTAGATTTCATAAAAGAGTTTTAAATGAAAAAGGTATTTCAGTCGTATCTTTGAGAAATGATCATGGAACCGAATTTGAAAATGCTGATTTTGATAAATTTTGTATTGAAAATGGCATTCATCATAATTTTTCTGCACCTAGGACACCTCAACAAAATGAGGTAGTAGAAAGAAAAAATAGAACTCTTGAAGAAATGGCACGCATCATGCTTTATGAAAATGATTTACCTAGATATTTTTGGGCGGAAGCCATAAATACTGCATGCTATGTTTTAAATCGAGTTTTAATTCAACCGATTTTAAAGAAAACACCTTATGAGCTTTGGAAGGGTAGAAAACCCTCAATTCGTTATTTTCATGTTTTTGGATGCCGTTGTTTCATCTTAAACAATGGTAAAAATAATTTAAATAAATTTGATGCCAAATTAGATGAGGGAGTCTTTCTAGGCTACTCCACATCTTGTAAGGTATACACAGGGTCTTCAACAGAAGAACTCTTGTTGTTGAAGAATCCATACATGTGGTATTTGATGAAACTAACCAAAAATCTTCAAGAAAAGAAGATGTACTTTCTGATGAAACAGATAGCAAGAAAACTGAAGAAATAAACAACAATGAAGGACTTACCTAGGAACAGAATGATGATCAAAACACTGAAGGAGATCAAGCACAAGGTGATGAAAATACATCAACTGTTGATCCATTACCAAAAGAATGGAGGTATGCTCATGGACACCCAAAAGAAGTAATTATCGGTGATCCATCTAAAGGTGTAAGTACTCGATCATCCCTTAGAAATATCTGTGATTACTTAGCTTTTGTTTCTCAAATTGAACCTAAAACTATTGAGGAAGCTGAATGTGATAGTAATTGGATAAATGCTATGCAAGATGAACTTAACCAATTTAAAAGAAACAATGTTTGGATATTAGTAGATAGGCCTTCAAACACTTCAATTATTGGTACAAAGTGGGTTTTTCGAAATAAACTTGATGAAAATGGAGTAGTTACTAGAAATAAGGCTAGACTAGTTGCCAAAGGATACAATCAGGAGGAGGAATAGATTTTGATGAAACCTTTGCTCCTGTGGCTAGACTTGAGGTAATTAGGCTATTGTTGGCTTTTGCTTGCTTCATGAATTTTAAATTGTATCAAATGGATGTTAAAAGTGCCTTTTTAAATGGTCTAATTGAAGAAGAAGTTTATGTTGAACAACCTTCTGGTTTTGAAAATTCTGAATTTCCAAATCATGTTTACAAAATTCATAAAGCTTTATATGGTTTGAAACAAGCTCCAAGAGCTTGGTATGATCGTTTAAGCTCTTTTTTGCTCAAAAATGATTTTACTAGAGGTAATGTAGATAAAACTTTATTTTTAAAGAAAAAGAATGATGATCTCTTAGTAGTATAAATCTATGTAGATGATATAATATTTGGTGCTACTAATGAATCTCTTTGTTAAGATTTTGCAAAGTTAATGCAGGGTAAGTTCGAGATGAACATGATGGGAGAACTGAATTTTTTCCTTGGACTCCAAATAAAGCAAACCAAAGAGGGGATCTTCATCAACCAAACAAAATACACAAAAGAAATACTCAAGAAGTTTGGGATGGAGAATACTAAGCCTTTAGGTACCCCAATGAGCTCTACTTGCAGACTTGACAAGGATGAATCAAGTAAGTCTATAGACCAAAAATTATATCGTTGCATGATCGGTTCATTGTTATATCTTACTGCCAGTAGACCAGATATCATGTTTAGTGTCTGTATGTGTGCTAGATATCAATCTAATCCTAAAGAATCTCATCTTTTGGCTGTTAAACACATACTTAGATATCTATCTGGTTCAATTGAAATTGGTTTATGGTACTCTAGAGATTCTTCATCTGAATTGATTACTTATTCTGATGCTGATTTTGCTGGGTGTAAACTTGATCGTAAAAGTACTAATGGAACCTGTCAATTTCTTGGAGTAAATTTGATCTCTTGGAGTGCAAAAAATAGAACTCAGTTGCTTTATCTGCGGCGGAAGCCGAATATATAGCAGCTGGAAGCTATTGTGCTCAAATCCTTTGGATCAAACAACAACTCGAAGATTTTGGCATTAAATTAACTAAGACACCCATAAGATGTGACAATACTAGTGCAATCAATCTATCTAGAAATCCTGTATAACATTCAAGAAGTAAACACATTGAAATAAGACATCATTTCATAAGAGATCATATACAAAACTCTAATGTTATTCTTGATTTTGTATGTACTGATGATCAGTTAGCAGATGTGTTTACCAAGCCTTTGAGTGAGGATAGGTTCTGTCTAATTAGAAGAGAGTTAGGTGTCATTGATCCCTTCTCCTAGAACTCTCTTAGTTTTAATTAAACCTAAATCCTAGAGCTCAAAACCTCTTCCTAAAAGTCCCAAAAATCTGATTAAATTGTTTCCTATTTTTCTAAAAATTTTTCGGATTTTCTCAAATTCTTTTTTGGCCAAGTGTCGACACTTGACACATTCTAAGTATTGACACTTGCGAAACAGAAACAGTTTTTAAAAAGGGCCGACCGAGGGTTTTTGTCATTTTCTTCGACCATTGATTTCTTGCAACAGTGGTCCCCTCTATCCAAATCCTTCTATTTACCCTTTAACCCATCACAAATCAGGTATTTCCCCATTCTATTTTTATTTTATTTTCCCACTTTTTCATTTTTTTTTTAACGTTTTCAAACCGTGAAACCGTGTATAAGGTTTTCCAGGTATTTTTCAATATTCTAACTGGATTTTTACGTATTTTAGTGGATTTCTAAAGTTCCATTTGAGGGAATAGTGATTTAAACATATTTTTCTCGGATTTCCCTCATTTTTTGGTCGTTTTCATGCTTATTTCACCCATTTTTTGGAAAAATACTGTTTTATTGATTTTGGCCGAAATAATTTGGGTTTTCATCTAAATTAAATATACTAAATCCATTTATTGTTGATTTAGAAAGGTTTTTCATGATATGTTTGTGACATTTTCACTTCTTTGCTAAAACCCTAAGTGTTTTAGATCCAAATTCATGGGTTTTGATTTTTAGGCCTTACAAAAAATATTTTCCAAAGGTTCAAATGTGTTTTAATGAACAAAAATATTTTCTATAAATATATGTTCAGAATATTATCATTTAATCAAAGTATAAGTTGTAAAAATCTCACCTTAAATTGATTGACAGTTTTTCAAACGTTGTTTGAGGTATTTCACAACCCAAAATTGGTTTAATACTGGTTTTCAAAACCTATCTAAGAAATGAAACTCTCCTTATCTCAGCCTGTAGCCAGTCCCTTAGCTCTAAACCTGTCTTCCTTCTTCCGTAGTCAGCTTGCTGTAATGGGTCCCAGGAAGAGACTTGCAGTCAGGGAGAGGCCTAGTTGTGGTGTTGAGAGGAGGTTGAAGGCCGGATTTGACCGGGCTAGCAGCTCAGCCACACCGAGTTCCCCCCTGCAGAGAGGATGGCAGGGAAGTTAGTAGCCTCTGGGAGGAGAGTCGACCTAGAGTGTTTCGACAGGCACCATTTCAGTATTCGATAGGTGCTCACTGATGCAGGATTAGTACCATTCTGTACTATGCATGAGAGGTACTATCCTCACCTAGTGAGAGAGTTCTATGGTGTGTTAGATTGTCGACGACTACTATGGACTACGACAGTCAGAGGCATTCAGATTTCACTGACAGATGAGCTCTTGGGCAGAGTATGGGAGATCCCCCATAGGGGAGTCTATGTCTTTTCGGTAGATGACAGAGAGGCTGCATTTAGGTATATTCTTGAGAGAGAGGATGTTCGTGGTATATCCGTAGTTACCGCAAACCAGTTGTCTTTGGAGATGCGTCTATTGCACCACATCATAGCACGCATACTTCTACCGAAGACTGGGAGATTTGACTTCAACACTGAGAGGGAGTTGATGGTGATGACGAGCCTGATAGAGAGGAGACAGATTGATCTTCCATCCTTGATACTTACTCAGATGCATGATGCTGCGACACAGCGCCGTCACTGTTTACCTTATGGCATAGCACTGACCAGATTATTCAGAGCGTGTGGAGTATCACTGGAGGGGGAGATCCCCAAGGAGATACTACACACAGATGTATATGACGAGAGGTCGTTGCACCGTATGGGATACAGATTAGTTGGAGGTCGATGGGTGCGCAGAGAGTCTAGCCAGGAGCTAGATAAGGAGGACGAGATTCGAGAGGCAGAGGCTGGACCATCTGAGCCAGCAGTTTTTCCTCCAGTTGATATCCCATCGACACAGGCAGAGCATTTGTCTCCTGATACTTCAGCTCCTCTGCCACCTTCTACTAGACTATCTTTTGAGGAGCATGCTAGAAAGAAGTTCATTGAGATCAGGGGTGAGATGACTCAGCTACATAGCGAGGTTGAGCTTCTTCGAGCACATACTACCTTGGAGCATGCTGAGATTCGTAGATCTATGGAGGAGGGATTCTCTCGTATTGAGGATCTGTTGAGATCCCTTATACCTCCTGCAGCCCCTGCAGTTGTACCATCAGATGATGATGATGATGATGATGATGATGATGATGATGGCAGCGATCACCAGAGCGACCATGCTAATTCTGTCAAGGGTGGTGATCAGGATGATGACAGAGCTACAGAGGTTGTGGGCCGTGACAGTGACAGTGATGACAGTGCCGATGATTATGAGGTGGTAAGTCACAATCCTCCCTCTACACCAGCTCCTCCTACTACCTTGGCTGATTCCACACCGGACCTTGTTACACCAGCTGATCTTCTTTCCCCCCTTCCACTAGATCATCTAGGGTTGTACCCACCTTTGGTCCTTCTGGCCGCACTAGGAGTCGTCGAGCTTTAGCACCTCCTAGGGCCTTAGCCACTAGATCGAGGATCTGTGCCCCATTCAGTCTTGAGGTTCCATCTAATAAGGATTAGCCTCACAGATGTCTGTTATAGTTCATATGTTGTATGTTTCTGATATTTGTATGACTCTGATGATATCTGTATGTTTCAGTTCTTGCTGATGACTCAGCAAATTTTGTACTGAAAACTTGTCTATTATATATTTCAGTTCAGTGATAATTATTTGTGTTTGAATGGTTCAATTTACCTTCTTTAGCTCTGATACTAAAAATCTTGATATATCTTTAGCTCTGATACTCTTTTATCTTGGTATATTTTTGGCTCTGATACCTATTCTCTACCATCTTTTTGTCTCCATGCTCATTGTGAGGGGGAGGTTATTCCCCTTTCTAATGATTGACAAAAAGGCGGAGAAATTGTATTGATTGTATTGATTGTATAGATGCATAATTTTTGAATTTTTGTGGTTTCACCTTGTAAGAATCTTTGAAGTTTACCTTAATAAGAAGTATCTAATTAAGGGGTTGATTGATTCTTCCTAGCTATGAAGTTTTTGCATCTCTTATGGACTTAAATTCATATTCATAAATTATAATGGTTTAAAGTTTGAAATGTATTGCTATTTACTCAAGGTTTTGTCATCATCAAAAAGGGGGAGATTGTTGGCTCCACCCAGTGATTTTGATGAATAACAAAACATTGAGTGCATATTGTATACTAATGAGGATTTCAAGTTGTGAGTTTTCAGGAAGAAAGCACCTCAAAATCTCAAAAACTTATGGTTCATGGCACGTAATGGCACGGAGCATTTCTCACGAATCTGGACATCCTCTTCATTGAAAAAGGGCATCTAAATTTTTAAATATTATGTGTTTATGATTCATTTAAATTTCAAAGTCTATATTTATGTTTTTAAAGCTGTTACACTTGAATCTGAGATTTTCAATCTCAAGTGTCGACACTTGGAAAGTCAAGTGTCGACACTTCAGCATTTGGCACGGACAAAAATCCTTGGCATGCCAAGTGTCGACACCCAGAACCAAGTGTCGACACTTAGGTTTCCAAGTGTCGACACTTAGGTTTCAAAGTATCGACTCAAGGCCTAAGAATTTTGAAAATACAGAACTTTGTAATTTGAGGATTATTGTGTCAAGTGTCGACACCTGTGCATCAAGTGTCGACACTTGAAAGTTCAAGTGTCGACACCTAGAAATCAAGTGTCGACACTTGACAGCCAAGTATCGACACCTGACAGCCAAGTATCGACACTTGCAGCCTGATAGCTCTAACAGATCTATTTTCCTGGCTTGCAGAACTTGCTTTTCAAGCTCCAAACGGCTATTTCCGATGTTCCAATGGTCACAAACCATTTTTTGGATGGTTCTTGGTATATTTAACCTCCACCAACCTCATTTTAAAGAGAAGGAAGTGTATTGAAGTGCTTGCAAGTCTACTCAAAAGCCAAAAAACCTATATTATCTAAAATACTTCACATCAAAAGTCTCTTATAGTTTGATTCTTTGAAAAGCCTACAAGCTCATCCTTACTTCATTCCAAAAGAGGCACTTTGAGGGAGATTCCAAGGAAGAGTGAAGACAAAGCATCAACTTGAGCTTCAAAGATTCCATTCTACTCTTGAAGAGAGTTTGTTTTAGTTTTAAATTGTATATCTATTTTTACATTGTGATTTGACCTTGCTTTCAAGGATGTCTTGAAAGAAGGTTATTGTGATTTATTGGTGAGCCAAAGGGATAAAACCAACTAGGGTTAACTTGTGAGCCCGAAGACAAAACAAGTGTTAAGGTTTGTTGGTAAGCCTAGGTGACAAAACCAACTTAGGTTTTGACTTGTGAGACTTGTGAAAAACAAGTCAACTGTAATCTTATTTGGATTATAGTGAAATTCCCAAGGGTGGCTTGGGGAGTGGATGTAGGTGCTAGGTTTGCACCGAACCACTATAAACCTTGTGTTTGTGTGTGATTGCTCTCTTCCTCTCTTGCTCTTTTGTTTATTGCTATTGTTTTGAATATCTTGCATTAAATTCATCATTTTTCACTAGCACCACTAGTCCCTCTCATTATTGTCTTAAGTTTTTTAAAAGACCCAATTCACCCCCCTCTTGGGCTCCATTTCTGGGCAACAACTATGACACTGGTTATCGAGTGGGTTGGGCCATGATACCAGTCATTGATTGGTTTGGACTATGACACTGGTTATCGAGTGGGTTGGACCACAATACCAGTTATTGAGTGGATTGGACATGACACCGGTTATTGAGTGGGTTGGACCACAATATCGGTTATTGAATGGACCATGACACCGGTTATCGGTAGGCTAGACCACGATACCGGTTATAGAATGGATTGGACTACATGATATTTGAGTTGTTTGACTGCATGATATGATATTCTAGTATGTTCATGCTGTTTTCAGAATTATATTATTATTGGTGTGATCATATGGAAACCTTACTGGGCTGTATAGCTCACTTCCTACTTTTTGATTTTTTTTTAGAGACTCAGGATGCATAGCAAGGTTTAGGCTGGGCATGAGACGGAGCTTCATTAATGTTGAATTAGTTAGTTAGTTGGTATTAGTTTCGATTACTGATGTTTGTTGTGATTCAGTAGACCAATTAGTGATATCAACTTAATAAATGGATTGTTTAATTGTTACTCAATTGTTTATATAATATTAGTTTTAATTTGAAGTGTTGACCTATGTGTACCTAGGCCTTGCATGATCTCTAGGATAAAACCTAGGGTTTGTGCGGCCGATCGCGTAGCTGATTCCTGTGCCGGATTCGGGGCATGACAGAGTGGTATCAGAGCTTAGGTTATGATCATTTGGGATGGTGATATAGTAGTTAAAATAATAATGATATGATGGTTATTAGGATATGATAAGAATTGTGTCAGAGCTTAGTTATGATGATTTGGGATTGTGGTATAGTGATTATAATAGATATGAGTGGTATTGAATTTAGGTCATGATTGTTTGAATTGTAACATAAGTGATTAAGAAATTAACATGATGATTAGTATGATATGATAGAAATTTCTAGAAGGATTTATTTAGTGAACCTGGATGGTTTAGTAAATTATATTAGAGTGTGGAAGCGTAGTGATTTAAGAATATTAACTCTAACTTTTGAAATGATATGATGGGAGTACTGATTTAGATCTCAATCAATCTAATTTCAAGGATGAAGTTATTTTAACGGGGGGAGAATATGAAACCCGAGCACTGGGTCAAAGTCGGCAAGCCCAGCCGACTTCAGCCCAGTTGCAGAAAAAAAAATTTGCAACGAAGGGGGGGGAGTTAGTGTCGGAATAGGGGAGGCAAGGTTTCCCATATCCGGTCAAGGTTTTCATCGATAATCGCGAGGAAAGAGTCATGGAGGGAGAGGGAGGTGGCTGGTGACGTATTTGAGAGGGATTGGCACTCGATCGAGCGATGGTTATCTTCCAAATGAAAAGAAATCATCGGGCATTTTTCTTTAAATTTTCCACACGGCCGCCCCATTGATCCGCCTTCATGCACCTTCTTCCTCTTCGATGAGTGACCAAGAGCTCTCCAACGCCGGCCGGTGAGTCTTTTTCCCATTATTCCATTTTTAGGGAGGATTTTGGATGGATTTTATTTGGATTTTTCATTCGATTATTTGGGGCTGTTCATCACCGGTGGCCACGCCACCATTTTTCTCCGGGCCACCGAGCCTTCTTCCCTGCAACCTCTTCCCATGGCCGCCGTCGGCAGCCATGAGAAGGCCAACTCAGTTGATCTGAGAAAGGCCACGGGGATGAGTTCGGGAGAGAAGAAGAAGAAGAGAAGGAAAAAAAAAAGAAGAGGGCCTGTTCCGTGGAAAAAAAAAAGGAAAAAGGAAAAAGAAAAAGAAAAGAAAAAAATAAAAGAGGAGAGAGAAAGAGGAGAGAGAAGGAAGAGAGAGAAAGAGGAGAGAGAAGGAAGAGGAGAGAGGAAGAAGAGAGAGAATCAAGGGATTTTCTCGAGATTCATTAAAATTGGGAATTTAGATTTTAATAAAATTATTTAATAATGTAGGGAATCAATCTTTTGAGCAGAAAGGCATCGTGCAAATTTTGGGTACGGATTAGTTCAGGTATAGATAGTTGATTCTTGAGAGGTAAAGAATTCTATATTGATCACCCATTTATAAATGTATTTTACGCGATTTGACTTGATCTAAGCATACACGCGGTTTGACTTGATCTGAGCATATATATATATATTTGACACATGGTGTAATCTCGCATGGCATAGTTGATTTCTTGTGATGGACATTGTGGTTGTTATTATATTATAGTCTGTATTTCATATACCATATTTTAAAAGAAAGTGACACTAGTTATCGAGTCGGTTGGACCACGATACCAGTTATTGGTTGGTTTAGACTATGACACTGGTTATCGAGTGGGTTGGACCATGATACCAGTTATTGAATGAGTTAGACCATGACACTAGTTATCGAGTGGGTTGGACCACGATACCAGTTATTGGTTGGTTTGGACTATGACACTGGTTATTGAGTGGGTTGGACCAAATACCGGTTATTGAATGAGTTGGACTATGACACTAGTTATCGAGTGGGTTGGACCATGATACCAGTCATTGATTGGTTTGGACTATGACACTGGTTGTCGAGTGGGTTGGACCACGATACCAGTTATTGAGTGGATTGGACCATGACACCGGTTATCAAGTGGGTTGGACCACGATATCAGCTATTGAATGGACCATGACATCGGTTATCGAGTGGGCTGGACCACGATACCGGTTATAGAATGGATTGGACTACATGATATTTGAGTTATTTGACTGCATGATATGATATTCTAGTATGTTCATGCTATTTTCAGAATTATATTATTATTGGCGTGATCATATGGAAACCTTACTGGGCTGTATAGCTCACTTCCTACTTTTTGTTTTTTTTTAGAGACTCAGGATGCAAAGCAAGATTTAGGCTGGGCGTGAGATGGAGCTTCATTAATGTTGAATTAGTTAGTTAGTTGGTATTAGTACCGGTTACTGATACTTGTTGTGAATCAGTAGACCAATTAGTGATATCAACTTAATAAATGGATTGTTTAATTATTACTCAATTATTTATATAATATTAGTTTTAATTTGAAGTGTTGACCTATGTGTACCTAGGCCTTGCATGATCTCTAGGATAAAACCTAGGGTTTGTGCGGCCGGTCGCGTAGCTGATTCCTGTGCCAGATTCGGGGTGTGACAGAGTGGTATCAGAGCTTAGGTTATGATCATTTGGGACGATGATATAAGTAGTTAAAATAATAATGATATGATGGTTATTTGGATATGATAAGAATTGTGTCAGAGCTTAGTTATGATGATTTGGGACTGTGGCATAGTGATTATAATAGATATGGTGGTATTGAATTTAGGTCATGATTGTTTGAGATTGTAGCATAAGAGATTAAGAAATTAACATGATGATTAGTAAGATTGATAGAAATTTCTAGAAGGATTTATTTAGTGAACTTGGATGGTTTAGTAAATTATATTAGAGTGTGGAAGCATAGTGATTTAAGAATATTAAATCTAACTTTTGAAGTGTTATGATGGGAGTACTGACTTAGATCTTAATCAATCTAATTTCGAGGATGAAATTTTTTTAACGGGGGGAGAATGTGAAACCCGAGCACTGGGCCAAAGTCGGCAAGCCCAGCCGACTTCAGCCCAGTTGCAGAAAAAAAAAAATTGGAACGAAGGGGGAGAGTTCGTGTCGAAACGGGGGAGGCAAGGTTTCCCATATTCGGTCAAGGATTTTGTCGATAATCGCGAGGAAAGAGTCATGGAGGGAGAGGGAGGTGGCCGGTGACGTATTTGAGAGTGATTGGCACTCGATCGAGCAGTGGTTGTCTTCCAAATGACAAGAAATCATCGGGCATTTTTTTAAAAATTTTCCACACGGCCGCCCCATCGATCTGCCTTCATGCACCTTCTTCCTCTCCGACGAGTGACCATGAGCTCTCCAACGCCAGCCGGTGAGTCTTTTTTCCATTATTCGATTTTTAGGAAAAATTTTGGATGGATTTTATTTGGATTTTCTATTCGATTATTTGGGGCTGTTCATCACCGGTGGCCACGCCACCATTTTTCTCCGGGCCTCCGAGCCTTCTTCCCTGCAACCTCTTCCCATGGCCGCCATCGGCAGCCATGGGAAGGCCAACTCAGTTGATCCGAGGAAGGCCATGGGGAAGAGTTCGGGAGAGAAGAAGAAGAAGAGAAGGAAAAAAAAAAGAGGGCTTGTTCCGTTGAAAAAAAAAGGAAAAAGGAAAAAGAAAAACAAAAGAAAAAAAATAAAAGAGGAGAGAGAAGGAAGAGAGAGAAAGAGGAGAGAGAAGGAAGAGGGGAGAGGAAGAAGAGAGAGAATCAAGGGATTTTCTCGAGATTCATTAAAATTAGAAATTTAGATTTTAATAAAATTATTTATTAATGTAGGGAATCAGTCTTCTGAGCAGAAAGGCATCGTGCAAATCTCGGGTACGAATTAGTTCAGGTGTACATAGTTGATTCTTGAGAGGTAAGGAATTCTATATTGATCACCCATTTATACATGTATTTTACACGTTTTGACTTGATCTAAGCATATACGCGGTTTGACTTGATCTGAGCATATATATATATATATATATATTTGACACATGGTGTTATCTCGTATGACATAGTTGATTTCTTGTGATGGACATTGTGGTTGTTATTATATTATAGTCTGTATTTCATATACCATATTTTAAAAGAAAGTGACACTAGTTATCGAGTCGGTTGGACCACGATACCAATTATTGGTTGGTTTGGACTATGACACTGGTTATCGAGTGGGTGGACCATGATATCAGTTATTGAATGAGTTGGACCATGACACTGGTTATCGAGTGGGTTGGACCACGATACCAGTTATTGGTTGGTTTGGACTATGACACTGGTTATTGAGTGGGTTGGACCATAATACCGGTTATTGAATGAGTTGGACTATGACACTGATTATCTAGTGGGTTGGACCATGATACCAGTCATTGATTGGTTTGGACTATGACACTGGTTATCGAGTGGGTTGGACCACGATACCAGTTATTGAGTGGATTGGACCATGACACCGGTTATCGAGTGTGTTGGACCACGATATCGGTTATTGAATGGACCATGACACCGGTTATCGAGTAGACTAGACCACGATACCGGTTATAGAATGGATTGGACTACATGATATTTGAGTTGTTTGACTGCATGATATGATATTCTAGTATATTCATGCTATTTTTAGAATTATATTATTATTGGTGTGATCATATGGAAACCTTACTGGGCTGTATAGCTCATTTCCTACTTTTTAATTTTTTTTTAGAGACTATGGATGCATAGCAAGGTTTAGGCTGGGCGTGAGACGGAGCTTCATTAATGTTGAATTAGTTAGTTAGTTGGTATTAGTTTCGATTACTGATGCTTGTTGTGAATCAGTAGACCAATTAGTGATATCAACTTAATAAATGGATTGTTTAATTGTTACTCAATTGTTTATATAATATTAGTTTTAATTTGAAGTGTTGACCTATGTGTACCTAGGCCTTGCATGATCTCTAGGATAAAACCTAGGATTTGTGCGGCCTGTCGCGTAGCTGATTCCTGTGCCGGATTTGGGGCATGACAGAGTGGTATCAGAGCTTAGAGGTTATGATCATTTAGGATGGTGATATAAGTAGTTAAAATAATAATGATATGATAGTTATTAGGATATGATAAGAATTGTGTCAGAGCTTAGTTATGATAATTTGGGATTGTGGTATAGTGATTATAATAGATATGAGTGGTATTGAATTTAGGCATGATTGTTTGAGATTGTAATATAAGTGATTAAGAAATTAGCATGATGATTAGTATGATATGATAGAAATTTCTGGAAGGATTTATTTAGTGAACCTGAATGGTTTAGTAAATTATATTAGAGTGTGGAAGCGTAGTGATTTAAGAATATTAACTCTAACTTTTGAAATATTATGATGGGTGATTTAGATCTCAATCAATCTAATTTCGAGGATGAAATTATTTTAATGGGGGGAGAATATGAAACCCGAGCACTGGGCCAAAGTTGGCAAGCCCAGCCGACTTCAGCCCAGTTGCAGAAAAAAAAATTTGCAATGAAGGGGGGGAGTTCGTGTCGGAACAGGGGAGGCAAGGTTTCCCATATCCGGTCAAGGTTTTCGTCGATAATCATGAGGAAAGAGTCATGGAGGGAGAGGGAGGTGGCTGGTGACGTATTTGAGAGGGATTGGCACTCGATCGAGCAGTGGTTATCTTACAAATGAAAAGAAATCATCGAGCATTTTTCTTTAAATTTTCCACATGGCCGCCCCATCGATCCGCCTTCATGCCCCTTCTTCCTCTCCGGTGAGTGACCAAGAGCTCTCCAACGCCGGCCGGTGAGTCTTTTTCCCATTATTCCATTTTTAGGAAGGATTTTGGATGGATTTTATTTGGATTTTTCAAAACCTAAATCCTAGAGCTCAAAACCTCTTCCTAAAAGTCCCAAAAATCTGATTAAATTGTTTCCTATTTTTCTAAAAATTTTTCGGATTTTCTCAAATTCTTTTTTGGCCAAGTGTCGACACTTGACACATTCTATGTGTCGACACTTGCGAAACAGAAACAGTTTTTAAAAAGGGCCGACCGAGGGTTTTTGTCATTTTCTTCGCCCATTGATTTCTTGCAACAGTGGTCCCCTCTATCCAAATCCTTCCATTTACCCTTTAACCCATCACAAATCAGGTATTTCCCCATTCTATTTTTACTTTATTTTCCCACTTTTTCATTTTTTTTTAACGTTTTCAAACCGTGAAACCGTGTATAAGGTTTTCCAGGTATTTTTCAATATTCTAACTGGATTTTTACGTATTTTAGTGGATTTCTAAAGTTCCATTTGAGGGAATAGTGATTTAAACATATTTTTCTCGGATTTCCCTCATTTTTTGGTCGTTTTCATGCTTATTTCACCCATTTTTTGGAAAAACACTGTTTTATTGATTTTGGCCGAAATAATTTGGGTTTTCATCTAAATTAAATATACTAAATCCATTTATTGTTGATTTAGAAAGGTTTTTCATGATATGTTTGTGACATTTTCACTTCTTTGCTAAAACCCTAAGTGTTTTAGATCCAAATTCCATGGGTTTTGATTTTTAGGCCTTACAAAAAATATTTTCCAAAGGTTCAAATGTGTTTTAACGAACAAAAATATTTTCTATAAATATATGTTCAGAATATTATCATTTAATCAAAGTATAAGTTGTAAAAATCTCACCTTAAATTGATTGACAGTTTTTCAAACGTTGTTTGAGGTATTTCACAACCCAAAATTGGTTTAATACTGGTTTTCAAAACCTATCTAAGAAATGAAACTCTCCTTATCTCAGCCTGTAGCCAGTCCCTTAGCTCTAAACCTGTCTTCCTTCTTCCGTAGTCAGCTTGCTGTAATGGGTCCCAGGAAGAGACTTGCAGTCAGGGAGAGGCCTAGTTGTGGTGTTGAGAGGAGGTTGAAGGCCGGATTTGACCGGGCTAGCAGCTCAGCCACACCGAGTTCCCCTCTGCAGAGAGGATGGAAGGGAAGTTAGTAGCCTCTGGGAGGAGAGTCGACCTAGAGTGTTTCGACAGGCACCATTTCAGTATTCGATAGGTGCTCACTGATGCAGGATTAGTACCATTCTGTACTATGCAGGAGAGGTACTATCCTCACCTAGTGAGAGAGTTCTATGGTGTGTTAGATTGTCGACGACTACTATGGACTACGACAGTCAGAGGCATTCAGATTTTACTGACAGATGAGCTCTTGGGCAGAGTATGGGAGATCCCCCATAGGGGAGTCTATGTCTTTTCAGTAGATGACAGAGAGGCTGCATTTAGGTGTATTCTTGAGAGAGAGGATGTTCGCGGTATATCCGTAGTTACCGCAAACCAGTTGTCTTTGGATATGCGTCTATTGCACCACATCATAGCACGCATACTTCTATCGAAGTCTGGGAGATTTGACTTCAACACTGAGAGGGAGTTGATGGTGATGACGAGCCTGATAGAGAGGAGACAGATTGATCTTCCATCCTTGATACTTACTCAGATGCATGATGCTGCAACACAGCGCCGTCACTGTTTACCTTACGGCATAGCACTGACCAGATTATTCAGAGCGTGTGGAGTATCACTGGAGGGGGAGATCCCCAAGGAGATACTACACACAGATGTATATGACGAGAGGTCGTTGCACCGTATGGGATACAGATTAGTTGGAGGTCGATGGGTGCGCAGAGAGTCTGGCGAGGAGCCAGATAAGGAGGACGAGATTCGAGAGGCAGAGGCTGGACCATCTGAGCCAGTAGTTTTTCCTCCAGTTGATATCCCATCGACACAGGCAGAGCATTTGTCTCCTGATACTTCAGCTCCTCTGCCACCTTCTACTAGACTATCTTTTGAGGAGCATGCTAGAAAGAAGTTCATTGAGATCAGGGGTGAGATAACTCAGCTACATAGCGAGGTTGAGCTTCTTCGAGCACATACTACCTTGGAGCATGCTGAGATTCGTAGATCTATGGAGGAGGGATTCTCTCGTATTAAGGATCTGTTGAGATCCCTTATATCTTCTGCAGCCCCTGCAGTTGTACCATCAGATGATGATGATGATGATGATGATGATGATGATGATGATGGCAGCGATCACCAGAGCGACCATGCTAATTCTGTCGAGGGTGGTGATCAGGATGACGACAGAGCTACAGAGGTTGTGGGCCGTGACAGTGACAGTGATGACAGTGCCGATGATTATGAGGTGGTAAGTCACAATCCTCCCTCTACACCAGCTCCTCCTACTACCTTGGCTGATTCCACACCGGACCTTGTTATACCAGCTGATCTTCTTTCCCCCCTTCCACTAGATCATCTAGGGTTGTACCCACCTTTGGTCCTTCTGGCCGCACTAGGAGTCGTCGAGCTTTAGCACCTCCTAGGGCCTTAGCCACTAGATCGAGGATCTGTGCCCCATTCAGTCTTGAGGTTCCATCTAATGAGGATTAGCCTCACAGATGTCTGTTATAGTTCATATGTTGTATGTTTCTGATATTTGTATGACTCTGATGATATCTGTATGTTTCAGTTCTTGCTGATGACTCAGCAAATTTTGTACTGAAAACTTGTCTATTATATATTTCAGTTCAGTGATAATTATTTGTGTTTGAATGGTTCAATTTACCTTCTTTAGCTCTGATACTAAAAATCTTGATATATCTTTAGCTCTGATACTCTTTTATCTTGGTATATTTTTGGCTCTGATACCTATTCTCTACCATCTTTTTGTCTCCATGCTCATTGTGAGGGGGAGGTTATTCCCCTTTCTAATGATTGACAAAAAGGCGGAGAAATTGTATTGATTGTATTGATTGTATAGATGCATAATTTTTGAATTTTTGTGGTTTCACCTTGTAAGAATCTTTGAAGTTTACCTTAATAAGAAGTATCTAATTAAGGGGTTGATTGATTCTTCCTAGCTATGAAGTTTTTGTGTCTCTTATGGACTTAAATTCATATTCATAAATTATAATGGTTTAAAGTTTGAAATGTATTGCTATTTACTCAAGGTTTTGTCATCATCAAAAAGGGGGAGATTGTTGGCTCCACCCAGTGATTTTGATGAATAACAAAACATTGAGTGCATATTGTATACTAATGAGGATTTCAAGTTGTGAGTTTTCAGGAAGAAAGCACCTCAAAATCTCAAAAACTTATGGTTCATGGCACGTAATGGCACGGAGCATTTCTCACGAATCTGGACATCCTCTTCATTGAAAAAGGGCATCTAAATTTTTAAATATTATGTGTTTATGATTCATTTAAATTTCAAAGTCTATATTTATGTTTTTAAAGCTGTTTACACTTGAATCTGAGATTTTCAATCTCAAGTGTCGACACTTGGAAAGTCAAGTGTCGACACTTCAGCATTTGGCATGGACAAAAATCCTTGGCATGCCAAGTGTCGACACCCAGAACCAAGTGTCGACACTTAGGTTTCCAAGTGTCGACACTTAGGTTTCAAAGTGTCGACTCAAGGCCTAAGAATTTTGAAAATACAGAACTTTGTAATTTGAGGATTTTTGTGTCAAGTGTCGACACCTGTGCATCAAGTGTCGACACTTGAAAGTTCAAGTGTCGACACCTAGAAATCAAGTGTCGACACTTGACAGCCAAGTGTCGACACCTGACAGCCAAGTGTCGACACTTGCAGCCTGATAGCTCTAACAGATCTATTTTTCTGGCTTGCAGAACTTGTTTTTCAAGCTCCAAACGGCTATTTCCGAGGTTCCAATGGTCACAAACCATTTTTTGGATGGTTCTTGGTATATTTAACCTCCACCAACCTCATTTTAAAGAGAAGGAAGTGTATTGAAGTGCTTTCAAGTCTACTCAAAAGCCAAAAAACCTATATTATCTAAAATACTTCACATCAAAAGTCTCTTATAGTTTGATTCTTTGAAAAGCCTACAAGCTCATCCTTACTTCATTCCAAAAGAGGCACTTTGAGGGAGATTCCAAGGAAGAGTGAAGACAAAGCATCAACTTGAGCTTCAAAGATTCCATTCTACTCTTGAAGAGAGTTTGTTTTAGTTTTAAATTGTATATCTATTTTTACATTGCGATTTGACCTTGCTTTCAAGGATGTCTTGAAAGAAGGTTATTGTGATTTATTGGTGAGCCAAAGGGATAAAACCAACTAGGGTTAACTTATGAGCCCGAAGACAAAACAAGTGTTAAGGTTTGTTGGTAAGCCTAGGTGACAAAACCAACTTAGGTTTTGACTTGTGAGACTTGTGAAAAACAAGTCAACTGTAATCTTATTTGGATTATAGTGAAATTTCCAAGGGTGGCTTGGGGAGTGGATGTAGGTGCTAGGTTTGCACCGAACCACTATAAACCTTGTGTTTGTGTGTGATTGCTCTCTTCCTCTCTTGCTCTTTTGTTTATTGCTATTGTTTTGAATATCTTGCATTAAATTCATCATTTTTCACTAGCACCACTAGTCCCTCTCATTATTGTCTTAAGTTTTTTAAAAGACCCAATTCACCCCCCCTCTTGGGCTCTATTTCTGGGCAACAACTATGACACTGGTTATCGAGTGGGTTGGGCCATGATACCAGTCATTGATTGGTTTGGACTATGACACTGGTTATTGAGTGGGTTGGACCACAATACCAGTTATTGAGTGGATTGGACATGACACCGGTTATTGAGTGGGTTGGACCACAATATCGGTTATTGAATGGACCATGACACCGGTTATCGGTAGGCTAGACCACGATACCGGTTATAGAATGGATTGGACTACATGAATTTGAGTTGTTTGACTGCATGATATGATATTCTAGTATGTTCATGCTATTTTCAGAATTATATTATTATTGGTGTGATCATATGGAAACCTTACTGGGCTGTATAGCTCACTTCCTACTTTTTGATTTTTTTTAGAGACTCAGGATGCATAGCAAGGTTTAGGCTGGGCATGAGACGGAGCTTCATTAATGTTGAATTAGTTAGTTAGTTGGTATTAGTTTCGATTACTGATGCTTGTTGTGAATCAGTAGACCAATTAGTGATATCAACTTAATAAATGGATTGTTTAATTGTTACTCAATTGTTTATATAATATTAGTTTTAATTTGAAGTGTTGACCTATGTGTACCTAGGCCTTGCATGATCTCTAGGATAAAACCTAGGGTTTGTGCGGCCGATCGCGTAGCTGATTCCTGTGCCGGATTCGGGGCATGACAGAGTGGTATCAGAGCTTAGGTTATGATCATTTGGGATGGTGATATAGTAGTTAAAATAATAATGATATGATGGTTATTAGGATATGATAAGAATTGTGTCAGAGCTTAGTTATGATGATTTGGGATTGTGGTATAGTGATTATAATAGATATGAGTGGTATTGAATTTAGGTCATGATTGTTTGAATTGTAACATAAGTGATTAAGAAATTAACATGATGATTAGTATGATATGATAGAAATTTCTAGAAGGATTTATTTAGTGAACCTGGATGGTTTAGTAAATTATATTAGAGTGTGGAAGCGTAGTGATTTAAGAATATTAACTCTAACTTTTGAAATGTTATGATGGGAGTACTGATTTAGATCTCAATCAATCTAATTTCAAGGATGAAGTTATTTTAACGGGAGGAGAATATGAAACCCGAGCACTGGGTCAAAGTCGGCAAGCCCAGCCGACTTCAGCCCAGTTGCAGAAAAAAAAATTTGCAACGAAGGGGGGGAGTTAGTGTCGGAATAGGGGAGGCAAGGTTTCCCATATCCGGTCAAGGTTTTCATCGATAATCGCGAGGAAAGAGTCATGGAGGGAGAGGGAGGTGGCTGGTGACGTATTTGAGAGGGATTGGCACTCGATCGAGCGATGGTTATCTTCCAAATGAAAAGAAATCATCGGGCATTTTTCTTTAAATTTTCCACACGGCCGCCCCATTGATCCGCCTTCATGCACCTTCTTCCTCTTCGATGAGTGACCAAGAGCTCTCCAACGCCGGCCGGTGAGTCTTTTTCCCATTATTCCATTTTTAGGGAGGATTTTGGATGGATTTTATTTGGATTTTTCATTCGATTATTTGGGGCTGTTCATCACCGGTGGCCACGCCACCATTTTTCTCCGGGCCACCGAGCCTTCTTCCCTGCAACCTCTTCCCATGGCCGCCGTCGGCAGCCATGAGAAGGCCAACTCAGTTGATCTGAGAAAGGCCACGGCGATGAGTTCGGGAGAGAAGAAGAAGAAGAGAAGGAAAAAAAAAGAAGAGGGCCTGTTCCGTGGAAAAAAAAAAGGAAAAAGGAAAAAGAAAAAGAAAAGAAAAAAATAAAAGAGGAGAGAGAAAGAGGAGAGAGAAGGAAGAGAGAGAAAGAGGAGAGAGAAGGAAGAGGAGAGAGGAAGAAGAGAGAGAATCAAGGGATTTTCTCGAGATTCATTAAAATTGGGAATTTAGATTTTAATAAAATTATTTAATAATGTAGGGAATCAGTCTTTTGAGCAGAAAGGCATCGTGCAAATTTCGGGTACGGATTAGTTCAGGTATAGATAGTTGATTCTTGAGAGGTAAAGAATTCTATATTGATCACCCATTTATAAATGTATTTTACGCAATTTGACTTGATCTAAGCATATACGCGGTTTGACTTGATCTGAGCATATATATATATTTGACACATGGTGTAATCTCGCATGGCATAGTTGATTTCTTGTGATGGACATTGTGGTTGTTATTATATTATAGTCTGTATTTCATATACCATATTTTAAAAGAAAGTGACACTAGTTATAGAGTCGGTTGGACCACGATACCAGTTATTGGTTGGTTTAGACTATGACACTGGTTATCGAGTGGGTTGGACCATGATACCAGTTATT
Source organism: Areca catechu (assembly GCA_021397845.1). Lineage (NCBI taxonomy): Eukaryota > Viridiplantae > Streptophyta > Magnoliopsida > Arecales > Arecaceae > Areca > Areca catechu. The sequence continues at coordinate 123,187,889 of CM038043.1, forward strand.
GAATGAGTTAGACCATGACACTAGTTATCGAGTGGGTTGGACCACGATACCAGTTATTGGTTGGTTTGGACTATGACACTGGTTATTGAGTGGGTTGGACCAAATACCGGTTATTGAATGAGTTGGACTATGACACTAGTTATCGAGTGGGTTGGACCATGATACCAGTCATTGATTGGTTTGGACTATGACACTGGTTGTCGAGTGGGTTGGACCACGATACCAGTTATTGAGTGGATTGGACCATGACACCGGTTATCAAGTGGGTTGGACCACGATATCAGCTATTGAATGGACCATGACATCGGTTATCGAGTGGGCTGGACCACGATACCGGTTATAGAATGGATTGGACTACATGATATTTGAGTTGTTTGACTGCATGATATGATATTCTAGTATGTTCATGCTATTTTCAGAATTATATTATTATTGGTGTGATCATATGGAAACCTTACTGGGCTGTATAGCTCACTTCCTACTTTTTATTTTTTTTTAGAGACTCAGGATGCATAGCAAGGTTTAGGCTGGGCATGAGACGGAGCTTCATTAATGTTGAATTAGTTAGTTAGTTGGTATTAGTTAGACGGAGCTTCATTAATGTCGATAATCGCGAGGAAAGAGTCATGGAGGGAGAGGGAGGTGGCTGGTGACGTATTTGAGAGGGATTGGCACTCGATCGAGCGATGGTTATCTTCCAAATGAAAAGAAATCATCGGGCATTTTTCTTTAAATTTTCCACACGGCCGCCCCACTGATCCGCCTTCATGCACCTTCTTCCTCTTCGATGAGTGACCAAGAGCTCTCCAACGCCGGCCGGTGAGTCTTTTTCCCATTATTCCATTTTTAGGGAGGATTTTGGATGGATTTTATTTGGATTTTTCATTCGATTATTTGGGGCTGTTCATCACCGGTGGCCACGCCACCATTTTTCTCCGGGCCACCGAGCCTTCTTCCCTGCAACCTCTTCCCATGGCCGCCGTCGGCGGCCATGAGAAGGCCAACTCAGTTGATCTGCGAAAGTCCACGGGGATGAGTTCGGGAGAGAAGAAGAAGAAGAGAAGGAAAAAAAAAGAAGAGGGCCTATTCCGTGGAAAAAAAAAAGGAAAAAGGAAAAGAAAAAGAAAAGAAAAAAATAAAAGAGGAGAGAGAAAGAGGAGAGAGAAGGAAGAGAGAGAAAGAGGAGAGAGAAGGAAGAGGAGAGAGGAAGAAGAGAGAGAATCAAGGGATTTTCTCGAGATTCATTAAAATTGGGAATTTAGATTTTAATAAAATTATTTAATAATGTAGGGAATCAGTCTTTTGAGCAGAAAGGCATCGTGCAAATTTCGGGTACGGATTAGTTCAGGTATAGATAGTTGATTCTTGAGAGGTAAAGAATTCTATATTGATCACCCATTTATAAATGTATTTTACACAATTTGACTTGATCTAAGCATATACGCGGTTTGACTTGATCTGAGCATATATATATATATTTGACACATGGTGTAATCTCGCATGGCATAGTTGATTTCTTGTGATGGACATTGTGGTTGTTATTATATTATAGTCTGTATTTCATATACCATATTTTAAAATAAAGTGACACTAGTTATCGAGTCGGTTGGACCACGATACCAGTTATTGGTTGGTTTAGACTATGACACTGGTTATCGAGTGGGTTGGACCATGATACCAGTTATTGAATGAGTTAGACCATGATACTAGTTATCGAGTGGGTTGGACCACGATACCAGTTATTGGTTGGTTTGGACTATGACACTGGTTATTGAGTGGGTTGGACCAAATACCGGTTATTGAATGAGTTGGACTATGACACTAGTTATCGAGTGGGTTGGACCATGATACCAGTCATTGATTGGTTTGGACTATGACACTGGTTGTCGAGTGGGTTGGACCACGATACCAGTTATTGAGTGGATTGGACCATGACACCGGTTATCAAGTGGGTTGGACCACGATATCAGCTATTGAATGGACCATGACATCGGTTATCGAGTGGGCTGGACCACGATACCGGTTATAGAATGGATTGGACTACATGATATTTGAGTTGTTTGACTGCATGATATGATATTCTAGTATGTTCATGCTATTTTCAGAATTATATTATTATTGGTGTGATCATATGGAAACCTTACTGGGCTGTATAGCTCACTTCCTACTTTTATTTTTTTTTAGAGACTCAGGATGCAAAGCAAGATTTAGGCTGGGCGTGAGATGGAGCTTCATTAATGTTGAATTAGTTAGTTAGTTGGTATTAGTACCGGTTACTGATACTTGTTGTGAATCAGTAGACCAATTAGTGATATCAACTTAATAAATGGATTGTTTAATTATTACTCAATTATTTATATAATATTAGTTTTAATTTGAAGTGTTGACCTATGTGTACCTAGGCCTTGCATGATCTCTACGATAAAACCTAGGGTTTGTGCGGCCGGTCGCGTAGCTGATTCCTGTGCCAGATTCGGTGTGTGACAGAGTGGTATCAGAGCTTAGGTTATGATCATTTGGGACGATGATATAAGTAGTTAAAATAATAATGATATGATGGTTATTTGGATATGATAAGAATTGTGTCAGAGCTTAGTTATGATGATTTGGACTGTGGCATAGTGATTATAATAGATATGGTGGTATTGAATTTTGGTCATGATTGTTTGAGATTGTAACATAAGAGATTAAGAAATTAACATGATGATTAGTAAGATATGATAGAAATTTCTAGAAGGATTTATTTAGTGAACTTGGATGGTTTAGTAAATTATATTAGAGTGTGGAAGCATAGTGATTTAAGAATATTAAATCTAACTTTTGAAGTGTTATGATGGGAGTACTGACTTAGATCTTAATCAATCTAATTTCGAGGATGAAATTTTTTTAACGGGGGGAGAATGTGAAACCCGAGCACTGGGCCAAAGTCGGCAAGCCCAGCCGACTTCAGCCCAGTTGCAGAAAAAAAAAATTTGGAACGAAGGGGGAGAGTTCGTGTCGAAACGGGGGAGGCAAGGTTTCCCATATTCGGTCAAGGATTTTGTCGATAATCGCGAGGAAAGAGTCATGGAGGGAGAGGGAGGTGGCCGGTGACGTATTTGAGAGGGATTGGCACTCGATCGAGCAGTGGTTGTCTTCCAAATGACAAGAAATCATCGGGCATTTTTTTAAAAATTTTCCACACGGCCGCCCCATCGATCTGCCTTCATGCACCTTCTTCCTGTCCGACGAGTGACCATGAGCTCTCCAACGCCAGCCGGTGAGTCTTTTTTCCATTATTCGATTTTTAGGGAGGATTTTGGATGGATTTTATTTGGATTTTCTATTCGATTATTTGGGGCTGTTCATCACCGGTGGCCACGCCACCATTTTTCTCCGGGCCTCCGAGCCTTCTTCCCTGCAACCTCTTCCCATGGCCGCCATCGGCAGCCATGGGAAGGCCAACTCAGTTGATCCGAGGAAGGCCATGGGATGAGTTCGGGAGAGAAGAAGAAGAAGAGAAGGAAAAAAAAAAGAGGGCTTGTTCCGTTGAAAAAAAAAGGAAAAAGGAAAAAGAAAAAGAAAAGAAAAAAAATAAAAGAGGAGAGAGAAGGAAGAGAGAGAAAGAGGAGAGAGAAGGAAGAGGAGAGAGGAAGAAGAGAGAGAATCAAGGGATTTTCTCGAGATTCATTAAAATTAGAAATTTAGATTTTAATAAAATTATTTATTAATGTAGGGAATCAGTCTTCTGAGCAGAAAGGCATCGTGCAAATTTCGGGTACGGATTAGTTCAGGTGTACATAGTTGATTCTTGAGAGGTAAGGAATTCTATATTGATCACCCATTTATACATGTATTTTACACGTTTTGACTTGATCTAAGCATATACGCGGTTTGACTTGATCTGAGCATATATATATATATATATATATATATATATATATATATTTGACACATGGTGTTATCTCGTATGACATAGTTGATTTCTTGTGATGGACATTGTGGTTGTTATTATATTATAGTCTGTATTTCATATACCATATTTTAAAAGAAAGTGACACTAGTTATCGAGTCGGTTGGACCACGATACCAATTATTGGTTGGTTTGGACTATGACACTGGTTATCGAGTGGGTGGACCATGATATCAGTTATTGAATGAGTTGGACCATGACACTGGTTATCGAGTGGGTTGGACCACGATACCAGTTATTGGTTGGTTTGGACTATGACACTGGTTATTGAGTGGGTTGGACCATAATACCGGTTATTGAATGAGTTGGACTATGACACTGATTATCTAGTGGGTTGGACCATGATACCAGTCATTGATTGGTTTGGACTATGACACTGGTTATCGAGTGGGTTGGACCACGATACCAGTTATTGAGTGGATTGGACCATGACACCGGTTATCGAGTGTGTTGGACCACAATATCGGTTATTGAATGGACCATGACACCGGTTATCGAGTAGACTAGACCACGATACCGGTTATAGAATGGATTGGACTACATGATATTTGAGTTGTTTGACTGCATGATATGATATTCTAGTATATTCATACTATTTTTAGAATTATATTATTATTGGTGTGATCATATGGAAACCTTACTGGGCTGTATAGCTCACTTCCTACTTTTTAATTTTTTTTTAGAGACTATGGATGTATAGCAAGGTTTAGGCTGGGCATGAGACGGAGCTTCATTAATGTTGAATTAGTTAGTTAGTTGGTATTAGTTTCGATTACTGATGCTTGTTGTGAATCAGTAGACCAATTAGTGATATCAACTTAATAAATGGATTGTTTAATTGTTACTCAATTGTTTATATAATATTAGTTTTAATTTGAAGTGTTGACCTATGTGTACCTAGGCCTTGCATGATCTCTAGGATAAAACCTAGGATTTGTGCGGCCTGTCGCGTAGCTGATTCCTGTGCCGGATTTGGGGCATGACAGAGTGGTATCAGAGCTTAGGTTATGATCATTTAGGATGGTGATATAAGTAGTTAAAATAATAATGATATGATAGTTATTAGGATATGATAAGAATTGTGTCAGAGCTTAGTTATAATGATTTGGGATTGTGGTATAGTGATTATAATAGATATGAGTGGTATTGAATTTAGGCATGATTGTTTGAGATTGTAACATAAGTGATTAAGAAATTAGCATGATGATTAGTATGATATGATAGAAATTTCTGGAAGGATTTATTTAGTGAACCTGAATGGTTTAGTAAATTATATTAGAGTGTGGAAGCGTAGTGATTTAAGAATATTAACTCTAACTTTTGAAATGTTATGATGGGTGATTTAGATCTCAATCAATCTAATTTCGAGGATGAAATTATTTTAATGGGGGGAGAATATGAAACCCGAGCACTGGGCCAAAGTCGGCAAGCCCAGCCGACTTCAGCCCAGTTGCAGAAAAAAAAATTTGCAACGAAGGGGGGGAGTTCATGTCGGAACAGGGGAGGCAAGGTTTCCCATATCCGGTCAAGGTTTTCGTCGATAATCATGAGGAAAGAGTCATGGAGGGAGAGGGAGGTGGCCGGTGACGTATTTGAGAGGGATTGGCACTCGATCGAGCAGTGGTTATCTTCCAAATGAAAAGAAATCATCGAGCATTTTTCTTTAAATTTTCCACATGGCCGCCCCATCGATCCGCCTTCATGCCCCTTCTTCCTCTCCGATGAGTGACCAAGAGCTCTCCAACGCCGGCCGGTGAGTCTTTTTCCCATTATTCCATTTTTAGGGAGGATTTTGGATGGATTTTATTTGGATTTTTCATTCGATTATTTGGGGTTGTTCATCACCGGTGGCCACGCCACCATTTTTCTCCGGGCCACCGAGCCTTCTTCCCTACAACCTCTTCCCATGGCCGCCGTCAGCAGCCATGGGAAGGCCAACTCAGTTGATCCGAGAAAGGCCACAGGGATGAGTTCGGGAGAGAAGAAGAAGAAGGAAAAAAAAAAGAAGAGGGCCTGTTCCGTGGAAAAAAAAAGGAAAAAGGAAAACGAAAAAGAAAAGAAAAAAATAAAAGAGGAGAGAGAAGGAAGAGAGAGAAAGAGGAGAGAGAATGAAGAGGAGAGAGGAAGAAGAGAGAGAATCAAGGGATTTTCTTGAGATTCATTAAAATTAGAAATTTAGATTTTAATAAAATTATTTATTAATGTAGGGAATCAGTCTTCTGAGCAGAAAGGCGTCGTGCAAATTTCGGGTACGGATTAGTTCAGGTGTAGATAGTTGATTCTTGAGAGATAAGGAATTCTATATTGATCACCCATTTATACATGTATTTTACACGGTTTGACTTGATCTAAGCATATACGCGGTTTGACTTGATATGAGCATATATATATATATATATATATTTGACACATGGTGTTATCTCGCATGGCATAGTTGATTTCTTGTGATGGACATTGTGGTTGTTATTATATTATAGTCTGTATTTCATATACCATATTTTAAAAGAAAGTGACACTAGTTATCGAGTCGGTTGGACCACGATACCAATTATTGGTTGGTTTGGACTATGACACTGGTTATCGAGTGGGTGGACCATGATACCAGTTATTGAATGAGTTGGACCATGACACTGGTTATCGAGTGGGTTGGACCACGATACCAGTTATTGGTTGGTTTAGACTATGATACTGGTTATTGAGTGGGTTGGACCATAATACCGATTATTGAATGAGTTGGACTATGACATTGGTTATCTAGTGGGTTGGACTATGATACCAGTCATTGATTGGTTTGGACTATGACACTGGTTATCGAGTGGGTTGGACCACGATACCAATTATTGAGTGGATTGGACCATGACACTGGTTATCGAGTGCGTTGGACCACGATATCGGTTATTGAATGGACCATGACACCGGTTATCGAGTAGGCTAGACCACGTACCGGTTATAGAATGGATTGGACTACATGATATTTGAGTTGTTTGACTGCATGATATGATATTCTAGTATGTTCATACTATTTTCAGAATTATATTATTATTGGTGTGATCATATGGAAACCTTACTGGGCTGTATAGCTCACTTCCTACTTTTTGATTTTTTTTTAGAGACTCAGGATGCATAGCAAGGTTTAGGCTGGGCATGAGACGGAGCTTCATTAATGTTGAATTAGTTAGTTAGTTGGTATTAGTTTCGATTACTGATTCTTGTTGTGAATTAGTAGACCAATTAGTGATATCAACTTAATAAATGGATTGTTTAATTATTACTCAATTGTTTATATAATATTAGTTTTAATTTGAAGTGTTGACCTATGTGTACCTAGGCCTTGCATGATTTCTAGGATAAAACCTAGGGTTTGTGCGGTCGGTCGCGTAGCTGATTCCTATGCCGGATTCGGAGCATGATAGAGTGGTATCAGAGCTTAGGTTATGATCATTTGGGACGGTGATATAAGTAGTTAAAATAATAATGATATGATGGTTATTAGGATATGATAAGAATTGTGTCAGAGCTTAGTTATGATGATTTGGGACTGTGGCATAGTGATTATAATAGATATGAGTGGTATTGAATTTAGGTCATGATTGTTTGAGATTGTAATATAAGAGATTAAGAAATTAACATGATGATTAGTAAGATTTGATAGAAATTTCTGGAAGGATTTATTTAGTGAACCTAGATGGTTTAGTAAATTATATTAGAGTGTGGAACGTAGTGATTTAAGAATATTAACTCTAACTTTTGAAGTGTTATGATGGGAGTTCTGATTTAGATCTCAATCAAGATAATTTCGATGATGAAATTATTTTAATGGGAGGAGAATGTGAAACCCGAGCACTGGGCTAAAGTCGGCAAGCCCAGCCGACTTCAGCCCAGTTGCAGAAAAGAAAATTTGGAACGAAGGGGGGGAGTTCGTCTCAGAACAGGGGATGCATGGTTTCCCATATCCGGTCTATAGGGTTCGATGGCAAGGCGGAAACATAGATTTCAATTTTTTTATGAAATCTTCACCAAACCCTTAACCTAAGATCTCCTTAAAAGAATTAAAACATATAACATGTATATATAAGATTTAAAGTCATATTAAAATACTAACCTGTATCGCTAAAATCCAAACTTTAAATCTCCACCAGGTGCCCAAATGTTCACCCTCCAATGGTAATCCACACCGAAAATGATGAAGACAACAATTTCTTGTTCATGGCTCCTCTTCTTGAATTCTTTTTCAAGAATTCAATTCTTGGACTTTTAGGCTGAAATTTTCCTTCTTGAAAATTTATTTTCTTCCTTCTTTCCTCTTCTTGAATTCTTTTCTTGAATTTCCTTTCTTGAATTCCTTTTCTTGAATTGAATTGGAAGAAGAAATTAAGACAAATAAAGTCTTAATTCTAGGAAGAAAAGAAGAAGAACAGATCCTTCCTTCTCCTTTCCTTTACCGTTCAAGACCTTCCTCTTATTCTTGTTTAGGGTCAGAGTTTCGACAGAGATTATCTCTGTAAGGGAAACAATACCCAACAAGCATAAAGGGGAGGAGTATTCTGGAGAGGAGAGGAATATGATCTCTGTATATTTCTTCTTTTATTATCTGTCAGAAAACCCTAGAGAACCCAAACCCTTTTATAGATTTCAAAGGGGCATCTTCTCAAAACAACGCAACCCTCTGAAACCCCAGGAATCATGATCCCTCATTCCTCATGCGTCCCCTTAACCAAAAATCATAATTCTCCGATTTAATTTTCGTTTTTCCGACGAGGAGGACTCTCGGAAAAACTTCAGGAAGAATCACGATTTTTGGAGACGGATTTGCGACCGAAAAGTGACGGATCTTTCTCCTTAATTTTTCTGGCCATCAGATCCAGATCCAAGGGCGTCAGATAAACATCCAAATCGCCCCCCCCCCCTATCTTTTTTTCTTCGACGGAATTTTCTTCCCACGCGTGTGAAGAGGAGTCCCACATGCGCGTGGACTCTTCTTCTTGGCGCGCGCGGGTGAGGAAAGAAGTGGGCGGCTTGGAGAGAGGGTCTCAGTGCACTTGATTCACTTGGGTTCAGCCATGGGTTAGCCCAATGTCCAAAAAACTAAATTAGACCTTAATCTGGTTCAATTAGAACCCAATTAAGCCTAATTCAGAACCAAATTCGAATCTGATTCGAATAGAAATTTGGTCTGCAACCATGCTAGTATGTTTAGCCTGCAAACATGATTTAATTCCAAATTAAATCCTTCATTAATTTTCTTTTGTGTGTGACCCATTGGGTTCCACACCTAGCCAGCAGTAGGTCCGAGTGCTATTTGATTTAATTCGGTTAGATCTCAACTAAGCCGATTTAGGTCAACTCAAACTAGCTCGACTCGATCAATTAGAATCTAATTCTCATTAACTGATTTGAATTACCATAATTCAATCATATACCTACAAGACAAGATTGACGTCTAGCAACGTATCATGTCTACCCGGAAGATGTGGAATTTTGATGGAATTACCAAAATACCCTTCAATGGTGAGTTACCAGGCAATTCAGTCCTTTGATCAACTTGCATCCTGAATATGATTATGAATATAGATACTTGTCAAATCCAATTTCATATTCATCCCTAGCTCAATCTTTATAATGATGATTCATTCATTAGAAATTAACTCTAATGTTCATACTTTGATCAAAGATTTCTTGAATCCATCATTTAATCGAAATTAGCTGGATGCAATTCCCTCTTACTAGGGCTGATCAATTCCTTGTTGACCTACTCACAACCTCCATATACAATCCACCATACCTAGTATCACCTCATGCATGACTCAGTGTCATGATTGATTGCGATCCAAAGTATGGATTCATATATATAAGGTACCATGGTAGTCTCAGGTCAAAGGACTACATGCACTACTCCCACTATGAGAATTATCTATTGACAAACAGATAAAGTTCCATTAGATATTCTCAATCTGGATCAATTCAAGGAACTCATTCTCTAATGAACACTCACATCCTAGTATTAGTGTCAAACACAAGTGACTGTGAGATCAGTCACCCTCATCACAAATCATATATAGGATGTGCTGGTCTTGCTGGAAATATTGATCCCCAACTCAATATCCCATCGACCAGGAATATTTTAGATTAGGGTTTTAAGGCTTTAGGTCTCACTGGTATGATCTCATCATAACCCTAGAACCATAGCCCTAATCTATGGGGTTCATCATATAATCATAAGGACACAGCGTATGATGAAAATAATGTCTTTATTATAATAATGTCAATTCATTGATTTTGGGATCGAAATACAATATTTCAATTGGCTTTCAGGGCACAATCTTTCAATCTCCCACTTGCACTAAAGCCAATCGCCTTTAATTCTTAACCCCATACAATCAAGATGGCGATCAAACTCTCACAGTGATAGAGCCTTAGTGAACGGGTCTGCTATGTTGTTCTTCGTTTCTACCCTTTTAAAGCAAACTTCTTGTCTTTCGACAATCTCTCGAACGAGATGGAAGCGTCTCAGAATGTGCTTTGATTTGTGATGAGCTCTTGGTTCCTTTGCTTGAGCAACAGCCCCCGTATTATCACAGTAAAGTGATACTGGACCTTCAATCTCAGGAACTACGCCCAACTCTGATATGAACTTCTTCATCCAGACAGCTTCCTTGGTAGCTTCACTAACAGCAATGTACTCTGCCTCAGTTGTTGAGTCAGCTACAGTTTGCTGTTTAGAACTCTTCCAGCTTACAGCTCCTCCATTTAGGATAAAAACATACCCAGATATAGATTTGCTGTCATCTGGATCTGATTGAAAACTAGAATCTGAATAAGCTTCTAGTTTAAGATCAGATCCTCCGTATATTAGAAAAATATCCTTAGTTCTTCTCAAGTACTTAAGAATATTTTTCACAGCCTTCCAATGATCCTCTCCTAGATCAGCCTGAAACCTGCTGGCTATACCTAAGGCATATGCCACATCAGGCCTAGTACATAACATAGCATACATAATAGACCCTACTGCCGAAGCATAAGGTATAGAATTCATTCTATTTCTTTCTTCAGGTGTCTTAGGAGACATCTTTTTAGAAAGAAGTATGCCATGACCAATAGGTAAGTAACCTCTTTTACTTTCCTCCATGCTAAATCTTTTTAGCACTTGGTCAATGTACCTAGACTGGGATAAACCTAGCATCCTCCTAGATCTATCTCTATAGATCTTGATGCCTAGTATATAAGATGCTCCTCCCAAGTCTTTCATGGAAAACTATTTAGATAACCATACCTTGACTGATTGTAACATTGGGATATCATTCCCAATGAGGAGTATGTCATCTACATACAGAACCAAGAAAACTATGGCACTCCCACTAGTCTTCTTGTACACACAAGGTCTATCCTCATTTTTGATAAAGTCAAATTCTTTGACTGTCTTATCAAATCGGATGTTCCAATGCCTAGATGCTTGCTTTAATCTTTAAATAGATTTCTTCAGCCTACATACCTGATTAGGTTTAGTGTCCAAGACAAAACCTTCTGGATGTGACATATAAACTCTTCCTCAAGGAAACCATTGAGGAATGCGGTTTTCACATCCATCTACCGGATTTCATAATCATGATATGCTGCTATAGCAAGCATGATCTGAATAGATTTGAGCATGGCAACAGGAGAAAATGTTTCATCATAATCTATTCCCTATTTTTGTCTGAAACCCTTAGACACTAATCTGGCTTTATAAGTTTCAACTTGGCCATCTGCCCCAATCTTTTTCTTATAGACCCATTTGCATCCAATAGGGTTAACGCCCTCTGGTGCATCAACCAAAGTCCAGACTTGGTTGACATACATGGAGTCCATTTCGGATCTCATGGCTTTCAGCCATCTGTCTGAGTCACTACTCATGACAGCATCCGTATATGTTAGAGGCTCATCATTATCAATGATTCGGGCTTCATTATTTTCAATAATGAACCCATACCTCTCAGGTGCATGTCGCACCCTATCAGACCTACGGATAGGGGTGGTGTGTTCAGGTTCCATACTAACTGTGTTATGATTTGGTTGAGATGTATCTACTTGTTGATCTTCTTCAAGTTCAATATTTCTCCCACTGTCCTTTTGTAGGATGAACTCTTTCTTCATAAAAATGGCATGGCTACTAACTAAAACCTTTTGTTCACTAGGGTGGTAGAACAGATATCCTATACTATCTTTAGGATATCCAACAAATAGACACTTTTCTGCTCTAACATCAAGCTTATGTCCAAAATTTTTTTTGACATAGGCTCCAACATCCCCATATCTTAAGATACTTAAGATTGGGTTTCTTACCCCTCCATAACTCATATGGAGTGCTAGATACAGATTTGGATGGTACTCTATTTAAAATATTAGCCACTGTTTCCAAGGCATATCCCCAGAAAGAAACAGGTAAGTCTGTGAAGCACAACATGGACCGTACCATATCTAATAAAGTACGATTTCTCCTTTCAGCAACACCATTTAATTGTGGTGTGTAAGGAGGAGTCCATTCAGAGATGATTCCCTTTTCTTTAAGGTGATCAAGAAACTCGATGGATAAGTATTCACCTCCTCTATCTGATCGAAGGATCTTAATACTTTTTCCCGTTTGTTTCTCTACCATACTTTGATACTCTAAATTTTTTTCAAAAGCTTCGGACTTATGTTTCATTAGATACACAAATCCGTACCTTGAAAAATCATCAGTGAATGTGATGAAATATGAGTATCCACCCTTGGCCTGAGTTGTCATAGGTCCACATACATCAGTGTGTATGAGTCCTAATAACTCAGTTGTCCTTTCATTATGTCCACTAAATGGAGTCTTGGTCGTTTTACCCATGAGACATGATTCACAAGTTCCTAATGATTCATAGTCATAAGGATTAAGGAATTTTTCTTGTATAACTTGTTAATCCTTTGCTCACTAATATGTCCAAGACGACGGTGCCAAAGTAAAGTATTGTTTACTTCATCTCTTTTTCTTTTATTACTAACATGTAGTATATTGTCATCAGAAGATAGAGTTAAGAGACCATTGCAAAATATGCCATTAAATATTATTTCATTAAAAAAACTGATTGAGCAGCCACTGCTCATTACATTCATAATATATCCTTGTTTAAGTAACAAGGGTACAGATATGATGTTTCTAATGATTCTAGGCATAAAATAATAATTTTTTAACTCTAAAATCTTTCTAGAAGGCAGCTTCAATATATAAGTCCCTACAGCTTCTGCTTGGATGGAATCTCCTCTAGCACCGTAGAGCTCGAAGTCGCCTTCCTTCAAAACTCTAATGTTCTGTAGTCCCTGCAATGATTTGCAGATATGATGACCACAAGCAGTATCCAATACCCAAGAGTCTGTATTTCATATACCATATTTTAAAGGAAAGTGATACTGGTTATTGAGTGGGTTGGACCACGATACCAGTTATTGGTTTGTTTGGACTATGACACTGGTTATCGAGTGGGTTGGACCATGATACCAGTTATTGAATGAGTTGGACCATGATACTGGTTATCGAGTGGGTTGGACCATGATACCAGTTATTGGTTGGTTTAAACTATGACACTTGTTATCGAGTGGGTTGATCCACGATACTGGTTATTGAATGAGTTGGACCATGATACTGGTTATCGAGTAGGTTGGACCACAATACCAGTCATTGATTAGTTTGGACTATGATACTAGTTATCAAGTGGGTTGGACCATGATACCAGTTATTGAGTGGATTGGACCATGACACCGGTTATCGAGTGGGTTGGACCACGATATCAGTTATTGAATGGACCATGACACCAGTTATCGAGTGGGCTAGACCACGATACCGGTTATGGAATGGATTGGACTATATGATATTTGAGTTGTTTGATTGCATGATATGATATTCTATTATGTTCATGCTATTTTCAAAATTATATTATTATTGGTGTGATCATATGGAAACCTTACTGGGCTGTATAGCTCACTTCCTACTTTTTGATTTTTTTTCAAAGACTCGGGATGTGTAGCAAGGTTTGGCTGGGCGTAAGACGGAGCTTCATTAATGTTGAATTAGTTAGTTAGTTGGTATTAGTTTCAGTTACTGATGCTTGTTGTGAATCAGTAAACTAATTAGTGATATCGACTTAATAAATAGATTGTTTAATTGTTACTCAATTATTTATATAATATTAGTTTTAATTTGATGTGTTGACTTATATGTACCTAGGCCTTGCATGATCTCTAGGATAAAACTAGGGTTTGTGCAGCCAGTCGCATAGCCGATTCCGGTGTTGGATTCAGGGCGTGACAGTTTCTGCATCTGGATTTAAAGCTTCAACTTTTGTATCTTTGCAAAATTCAAAAGTTATTTGTTATGCATGCAATGGGGCTAGACATAAGTCATATTTTAATACAATATGAAAAAGGATAAAAATAAGATTTGAAAGATTTGGATTCCCGAAGGAACCACCTCCACTAACCTGTAAGGACCCAAGAAGACTTGGATACCTAAAAGAACTCCATAATTATTTTGCAGGAATGTCTTGCAACTCAGAACTCAAAAAAAAGATGGTATCTGGACAGCGGTTATTCAAGACATATGATGGGTGACAAAGATCAATTCATCATCCTAGAGATGAATGATGGAGGAATGGTCACTTTTATTGACAATGGCAAAGGAAAAATAATTTGCATCAATAAGATCAAAATAACCCCTTCTACATTTATTGAAAATGCATTGGAAATATATATGTGGTAGATTTAAATGATCTAGACATGTTTAGTACTATAAGTCTAGTGGCAATGAATGCTAAAATCAAGGAGTCTAGCTTACTTTGGTATAGAAGATTAGGTCATGCTAGCATATATACTATTGCCAAATTAATTTCCAAAGATCTAGTTAGAGGTTTACCTAAATTCAAAGTTGATTTTGAACAGGTTTATGATGCTTGTCAACTAGGTAAACAAACTAGGAAGAGTTTTAAATAAAAAAATATGGTTTCAACTTCTAGGCCTCTTGAGTTAACACATGGACCTATTTGGACCAACTAGGACCACAAGCCTAGGTGGTATGAAATATGGGCTTGAGATAGTAGATGATTTTTCTATATTTACTTGGATTTTATTTATTACACACAAAGATGAAGCATTTAAAGTTTTTCAAAAAATTTATAAGAAAGTTTTAAATCAGAAAAGTCTTTCAGTTATTTCACTTAGAGTGATCACGGCACAGAATTTGAAAATCAATATTTTGATGATTATTGCACTGAGCATGGCATTGATCACAACTTCTCCGCTCCTAGAACACCACAACAAAATGGTGTTATAGAGAGGAAGAATAGGACTTTGTAAGAGATGGTCCGAACAATGTTATGTGAAGGCAATCTTTCAAGATACTTTTGGGCAGAAGTGGTGAACACTACTTGCTACATCTTAAATCATATTTTGATAAGACCGATTTTGAAGAAAATACCCTATGAACTTTGGAATGATAAGAAACCTAACATTAATTACTTTCATATTTTTAGTTGTAAATGCTTTGTGTTAAATAATGGAAAGGATAACCTAGAAAAGTTTGATGCTAAATCTGATGAAGCTATCTTTCTTGGTTATTCAATCAATAGCAAAGCTTATAGAGTGTTTAATAAAAGGACTTTAACATTTGAAGAATCTTTTTTATTATCTTTGATGAAGCTAACCCCTTCCCTTCTAGAAAAGAAGAGTATATTGATAATGATGCAGGTACACTTGATAAAGCCATGGAGGATATGAGCCTAAAGGACAAACCAACTCAAGAAGGAGAAGAAACGGTAAGTAAAGATCATGGTGATCTTTCAAAGGAATGGAAGTATGTAACTTCACATCCTAGAGACTTAATTATTGGTGATCCCTCTCAAGCTATTAGGACTAAGTTTTCACTTAGAGATGCACATGACTATCTAGCCTTTGTCTCATAAGTAGAACCATAAAGTATAGAACAGGCTGAAAATAATCATAATTTGATGATGGCTATGCATGAAGAACTCAACCAATTTGAAAGAAATAATGTATGGACCTTAATAAATAGACCTTTAGTCCATCCTGTTATAGGAACCAAATATATTTATAAAAATAAATTAGATGAAAAAGAAAATGTAATTAGAAATAAAGCAAGATTAGTGGTAAAAGGATATAATCAAGAAGAAGGAATAGATTTTGATGAGAGCTATGCATCCGTAGCAAGATTAGAAGCTATTAGACTATTACTTGCATTTGCTAGCTACATGATTTCAAACTATTTTAAATGGATGTAAAGAGTGCATTTTTGAATGGTTTTATATTTGAAGAAGTTTTTGTTGAACAACCACCAGGTTTTGAAAGTCATACTTTTCCAAATCATGTTTTCAAACTCAATAAAGCATTATATGGATTGAAACAAGTACTAAAGCCTGGTATGATAGATTAAGTAAATTTTTACTTAAAAATGATTTTGTTAAAGGTAATGTAGATACAACTTTATTTATAAAAAAGAAAGAGCATAATATGTTAGTTTTACATATTTATGTTGATGACATTATTTTTGGTGCAACTAATGAAAATCTTTGCAAAGAATTTGCTGAGTTAATGTAGAATGAATTTTTTAGATGAGCTTGATGGGTGAACTAACTTACTTCTTTTAACTCCAAATTAAGTAAACAAGAGAATGAGTTTTTATCAACCAAGCAAAGTATATTAAGAAAATTATTAAGAAGTTTGGTATGGAGTCATCCAAAGAAATGAGCATACCCATGAGCCCTACATGCAGATTAAACAAAGATGAAGATCGCAACAACATTGATCAAAAGCTTTATCGAGGTATGATCGGATCACTATTGTACTTAACTGCTAGTAGGCTTGATATCTTGTTCAATGTGTGCATATGTGCTAGATTTCAATCAAATCCTAAATAATCACATTTGATTGCTATTAAAAAAATCATAAAAATCTTAAAGGAACAAGTAATCTTGGTCTATGGTATTCTAAGAAATCTTTATTAAATTTAATTAGCTTTTCTGATGCTGATTATGGTGGATGTAAAATTGATAGAAAGAGCACTAATGGCACTTGCCAGTTTCTAGGATTGAACTTAATTTCATAGCACTATAAGAAACAAAACTTCATAGCACTATCTACTGTTGAGACAGAGTATGTGGCTGTAAGGAGTTGTTGTGCATGAGTGCTATGGATTAAGTAACAACTAGAAGACTTTGGTATTACACAGACTAAAATTTCTATCAAATATGATAACATAAGTGCTATCAATCTTACAAAGAATCCAATTCAGTATTCAAAAACTAAGCACGTTAAAATTAGACATCATTTTATTAGAGATCGAGTACAAAATGGTGATATTGAACTTGAATTCATTCCAACTGAAAACCAACTTGCTAACATCTTTAATAAGCCACTTAATGAAGAAAGACTTGAAATGATTAGAAATGAATTAGGTTTGTGTGATATTTTTTAGAAGTTTTGACCTGATTTTTTCTATTAAGAAAAATTATCTAGAAGACCTCCAGTATCAAATTTAAGGACAATGACTACCTTATCTAATGTGCTACTAACCCTAGGAATGTTTTTGCTAGCTTTTTAGAGCTTTTTTGAGCATTTTTGCACAAGCCGACTCGAGCAGACAAGGCTTTGGCCGAGTTGACTCGATTATCGAGTTAGAGCTTTTTATATAAAACCCGTAAAACTGGGCTAGGGCTTATTTTCACTATTGAACCTTAGCCAAAACCCCCTAAAAACCCTTCCGAACCTTAGAAACCTCTCCTCTTTCCCATTTTTCTTGAGTTCCAACCTCTTTCCATCCGTGATTTTTGGAATGGCTCCTAGATGGGCAGTAAGGAAGCGATCTCCGGCAGTCGACTTGAGTGCTCAAAGGGAAAGAAGAAGTAAGAGAAGAGAAGAGGATGTTATGGGGACATTGAAGCCAGCCCAGAATCTGAAGCAGCCCAGATCAAACCTAAAGCCCAGCCTAGCCCAAAACTTAAAGCTAGCCCAACCCAGCCCAAGCCCTGGGGCCCAAGATCCTGGAGTCGATGAGCACAGATCCTGATGAGCACTAATCCTAATGCAGCACCACTTTTGAATTTAAATTCAAGAATATTATCTTATCTTATCAATTGTTAGGATTGATTTGTTTCGATTGTTTTTAGGATTTGATTGTTTAGTTTGAATATTTGTTTTAGGATTTATCTTATCATTTGTTCAGATCTCTTAGTCTGTTGAGAAGTTCTGATTAGATTTTAGTCTATTTAAGATCTTTGGTTATTCAGAATAAAAATTAGCGAGCGATGAATTATTGAGAAAAGAACATAGGTGTGTCCCGACTTCCCCCCCTTTTCTACTTCTCTCTTCTGATTCTCCCCTTCTTCTCTTCCCTGGGCTTTCTTTCTTTTCTCTAGTGTTTCTTCTTCCTGGACTTTCCTTCTTCCTCTCTCTAAGTTCTCCTTCCTGGACTCTCTTCCTGGATTCCTCCTCTAACTCTCCTGCTTCTTCCTCTTTCCTCGAGACTCAACCGTCTCCCTTCATTGTAAGTCGATCAACCGCAGTCCAACTCAGCCCTGTGAGCCCCGTCGACCATTTTTCCCAACCAAGCCAGACTTCTTTCCCCCAGTCGGTCAACCACCCCATCTCCCCCTGTCGGCCATTTCCTCAACCAAGCCGGCCACCGCCTCTCTTCTATCTACCGGAAAGCACCATCATGGACGACTGGTTTTTGCAGCCTCCACCGCACAAATCTCCCAGATCTGCCCAACCACCACCTCCTCGGATCTGCCCAACCATCGCCTCCCTGGATCTGCCCGACCGAGCCACCCAATCGCCGGACTGCCACCATCAATGGATTCGCGCCACCGCCTCCATGCTCGCTGCCTCCGTCCAATGCCATCGCTGGAGAAGCCGGCTGGAACTTCCCTCCGGAAACCCTTCCCTATTTTTGCACACCTGTCAAAGCCTTTGCACAGTCGAAGAAGCAAAGTCGGCATAGAAGGCTGACTTTAGAAAAAGTAGGGAAAAAAAGAAAACCGTGAGAAAAATAGAAAAAAAAAGGGAGAAAAAAAAAAGAGAAAAAAAAAGAAATCAGATTAAAAAAATGATGAAAAAAATATGAAAAGGAAAAGGGTTTCATTTGAATAAAAAATTAGGGGAATGGATTGAAAAACAGGGCTGGACATTTTTCTATTCTTTAGACACCCCTACTTACCCTAACTTGGTGAAAGCTTTCTTCAAAAATCTTATCCTTGGGGAGTACCATATTGAGTCAACTATGAAAGGGGTAAGAATAATTATGGATGAAGAGAAGCTGAGCAGCATTTTACAGATGCCCACAGATGGTTTAAATCACTTGGTTCTGAAAAATAAGTAGAGGACTTTAAGGATTATATTGGAAAGATCAGATGTGGATACAATCAAAAATGTGAAGGAAAATATGCTCTCATTGGAAATGATACCGCTGCACAATATTATTAGTTGGATTTTCTTGCCTAGGACCGATCGCTTTGACTAGGTAAGCGAATGGGACCTAGTATTCATGAGATATTTGATTGAGGGGGAGGCCCTCAATCTACCTTACATCATGCTTGTGTAGATGAGAGAGGCAGCAAGAAAGGTAAAGGCTTGCTTGCCCTAAGGAATGGTCTTCACTTTACTGTTTTAGAATATAGGGATTGATCTCACTAGGGAGGACGGTAGACCCCTACACAACATCGACACCTATTCGGCAAAATCCCTTCAAAGAATGGGATACCATCTAGTGGAAGGAATTTGGTCGAAAAGGATATCTGGGCAAAGGGTTGCTACCTCTTCTGATGATGATGAGGATAAGGAGGTTCAGACTGAGCATCTAGATTGTGACACTGATACTGTTGTAGCCAGAAGAGATGATGGTACTTAGGTTGACATTGATGACCAGGGTCAGACACAGAGAGAGCCTGACAATACCAGGACACCCCCTAACCTTCTAATGGACCTGCTCCTGAACCTTCTACTATAGCACCATCAGCTTCACAGGCCTTTATAGCCCAGCAGATCAGACTTCTGTCAGAGTCCATGACGAGCTCCATTAGTTCAATGTTTGGCAAGCTATGCCAAATAGTTGACACTGGTCTACAGGACATCAAGGCACAGCTGGCATAGTTGACCACCAGGGTTGAGGCTGTGGAGAGCAGAGCGCATCCGCAGGAGGACATTCATGCTACTATTAGAGAGCTGCATGCGGATTTTAGCAAATTGAGGGGAGCTGCAAATGGTTTCAGGGCACAGCAGGATACTGAGATGCAGGGCACGCAGAGAGGACTGGAAGGTCTCAAGGATGAGCTTAGAGCTGTATGGTTGTCCTTACACAAGCTTTCATCCACTGCTGAGGCTTCTACAGCTTAGACCTCCAGGGAGCCACCTGCACACCCACCTTCACCACCAGCTTAGCCACCACCTTTTGTACCTCCAGGGCTATTCAATCCAGATCCTATTTTTTTTATACCACCCACTGAACTTGTATGCCCTCTGATGTTAAAGTAGAACCTACTCCATCTAAGAACAAACCAAAATCTAGGGGTAAACAAAATGCTAAGACACCTAAGGCCCCTACTAGAACAAGATCTAGAGACCTTGGATTTAAACCCTTAAAGACTAAAACTTCAGATATTGTTGTAGAAGTTGGTTCTTCCTCTAGTATGGAAGAACACTAGTTTGTATCTTTATGCTTGTATCTTTTTATCCTTTAAAAATACTATCTTTTTGATGTAATGAAGTACCTTCTTTTTCGAATCATTGTGTACATTGTGTTGAATCTCTTATTGCTACATCTTATTACTTCCTTCAATTATCCCAATGTTTAACCTAATAAGGGGGAGAGAAACTTCACCTGAATTTTAATGAAGAATTTCAACTTGAAAAATTCTATGAGAAGGTGAAATTATCTCAAACAATATTATCATTATTTTTTACTCTTTTAAAAAAGATATAATACATGCTTTTTGAAAACCTTTTTGATTAATGACAAAAAGGGGGAGTGTTTGATGTGCATGGAAATGAATTGGCATATTGATGTAAAAATGAATGAATTGGCATAATGAGTATGAATTTTGCTCAAATTTGTTTACTTTGGTACTCATATTGGATCATATCTTGCTCTGATACTCAAATTTGATCATATCTTAACCAATCTTGATTTATTCAAATATCTAACTGCTAATATAATAGCTCTGATACAGTCTTAATAACTTTTCATAATAACTCTGATACAATCTAGATATTATAGTTTGACATTTGTTTAAAACATCTCTGATATTCTCTGATACATAAGCTCTGATACATTTTGTGCTTTTTCTTTGATACATTCTATCTTGGTATTTTTCTAAGCTCTAACATCTTTCTTGACTTTAATTCATGATAGGCAAAAGCAGCTTTTGATCTAAAGTTAGCTCTGATACATATTGGATCTAATTCAAAAGTCTTGATACTTTGTTGATAAGCATTGATACTTTCAATATATTAATGATACTTGTTGATACATGTGAATACTTCTCAATATTATAGTCATATACAAATTACTTTGATACATTTATTGAAATCTGTAAAGTTTTTCCATGCCCAATATTTTGTCATCATAAAAAAGGGGGAGATTGTTGACCCCTGGAATGATTTTGATGATAACCAAACATTGGAGCATGCATTTGATTACTGACTATCTTTCAAGTGTTCTCAAAGTTTTTGTAGGTTGATTTCATTGAACAACCCTCCTTCCTACAACATTGTAGTATATTAAGTTGATTTTTGTTAAAACTTTATGTAAAGAAGAGCTCCCAAGTAAAATCAATTGTATACTCATATAAGAGGGCTACTTCTATGTATGTTTGTAGTTTAATTGTGTCAAGTTCAATCTTTGAATGAGTTGGAAAGGTTTTGAGTTATTTGAAAACTATTGGAAGAAGTCTGGACAAGTTTGACAAGTTTTGGACCTAAGTCACTAGAGCCGATACAAAGAAGGAGAGCCAACTCGAAGTCTGGCATGGCACCTTCTTTTCTGGCACGCGGGCATTCGAGCCAACTTGAGAGAGAGGAGCTGACTCGGGCAGAGTTCAATTCTGAGGTTCTGAGAATTCAAGCCGACTCAAGGGGATCTGAGCTGACTCATCCAGAGTGCAGTTTTCTCAGACAAAAATCCGAGCCAACTTGAGTATTGAAGAGCTGACTCGTCCAAAGTTCTGAAAATCTCAGTTCTGAAGAACCAGCCAGGCGAGCAGACTCGAAGGAGAAGAGTCGATTCGACTAGAGTGTTATTTTGACCTACCTGAGGATCCGAGCCGACTCGAGCTATCCGAGCTGACTCAAGTGACTGTTTTAGGTTAGTAATGGCTAGTCCCAGAACTCTTATTTTGAATCCAAAATGGTCTCCAATGGCTATATTTCGAATTCCAACGATCTACAACAGTTATAACCATCTGAATTCAGTTAAAGGGAATATATTTAAGAGATTTGAATCACTATTGGATATATACATGAGAAGTTAATGTGAGATTGAAGTGTTTTCATTGAACATTCATAAGTACACACTAGAGAGCATCAAAGCAATCACTTTGATGGGTTTCTTTAGGGTCTTATTATTGGAGTTCTCCCAGGAACAGTAAATTGCAATTAAACAGGCATCAGCAGCCTGTCACAGCGAAAGCAGATATTAAAATAATTTATATCTAATCATGCAATTTATAAATAAATTTAATTTATTTATCATAAATTGTAACATGCTGCATAACATGAAAAAAATATTAGATCTGAAATAAAAAATATTTTAAGCATAAAATACTTACCAGGATCGTTATCCAGGCCTGCTCTAAAACTGTGCAAATCCACTACTAAAAAGCCAGGATTCTGTCGGAGCCGCACAATCGCCCGGTCTTTGCTGGTATCCACACGAAGATCTCGCAACCGAGTTGTAGAGGGCACCGGACTGCTAGATCCTTGCAACCCTCTCCTCATTCAGCAAATCATCCACTTTAAAAATTGTACTGATCTGAATCTGGACTAGCTTTCAGTTTCTATCTTCCAAATCAAACTATGCAAGATCTTTGGACCATTTTTTCTCTTTTTCCTTTAGTAGAGCATCTCTTTAGACCTTACAGAAGGAAGAAATAAACAAAGAAAGAGGAGATGGAGCCCCCAGGAGAGAGACTCTTTGGTATTAGTGCCCAAGAGAAGAGAAGATGCCCAAAAGGATGTTCACGCACAAAAGAGAAACTATTCTCTTATGTTTGGTCAGCTACTCCCTTCTTATTTATTTTCACATGGTAAAAGTCTCCAATTTTATTTCTCCACCCCAAAATAAAACAAGGTGTTTTAATTTATCCGGTTGAAATTTAAGAGGAGTAGAAGAGGACTCCTCCCTCTCTTTTTTTCATTCATGCCAAAACACTATTAGTGCCCTCTTAATATTCATGCCCTCTTTATTTTATCATACAAAATGCTTGGGGCCCACTTAGGCATGGGAAGGAAGGGGAGACAAGGAGAGAGAGTCCCAGTCTTACTATACTCTAGGTCTTGGTCCAAATGTAGTGGTTTTACAATCAAACTGAAGCTGATTTTAAATCTGATCGAACCATTTCAAAGCGGACATTGACCCAAATGAATTAAGATTAATTAATTGAGTCTAACTCAATTAAATTAAATCTAATTAAATTAAATTAAATTATTGCATAATTAATTAATTGTAACATTTATAATTAGGTCAAATATTAATTGTAACACTTACAATTAGGTCCAAATTGATTTGCTGATTGGTTACTTGAGCTCCTAATGTGTGTGACCCCTCGGGTCCTATCCTGCCTGGTAATAAGACATGCTATAATCTTTATTATACATCATCGAAGCTCCTTTCGATTGATTGAAACAATTTCAGCTCAACCCTAATTAGGATCATCGATCTGAGAATGATCCTAACAGGCTCTCATAATCCACCAGTGACACCTAGCAGTATGTAGTGGCAACCCAGCAAAATAAGATTGGAACTCCTAGATGTAGTTACCATATGATTTGGTTCCTCTATCAAAATCTCGACATGATGTTGGTTACGGATACTCATCAAACCCATCAGTCATATGTTTAACTTAATCAACTCAAGTCCAATTGTGATACTAATAAAAACACCTTTTCATTATTACCCTGCTATGGCCATAGACTTCTGGACTTAGTCTTATTAAGGTTGCATAGGATTATACCTTACTACTAAGGCTGATAGATCCCTATAAGTGAACACCCTACAATAAACTTATTGCAGCCAACGAACAGCATAAGATCTTATATGGATAGGAACCATGTGATTGTTCTGTCAAACTACAACAACCTTATTGTGAGTAACCGAGACACTCTAGGTTAAGGAACTATTCACACAACTACAGCATCAGGAAGTTATCGACGAGTGAGTAGTCATCTGTATAATTTCGTGTACTTGGTCACGCTCAGTACCGTTGATCTCAATCAACTACCTGCACTCTCACTCCAGTGTCACCACACTATAGGTCAAAACTCATCTACCCAGAAAGGGAAGTGATCTGTGCACCAATTTTAATGGATCAATCACCGTCCTCATGATATTCCAACAAGCAGGAGCCTTTAAGAGTTAATTTATAAAGACACATGCTTTAGATTCTCAACTCTTGAGAATATGTGTCATTGTCCATTAACTCCATGGATGATTCATAGACATAATAATATGAATGAAACTAATGCCCTTTTAATTAATAAGGAAAATTAAGTACAAAGTTTATGCCCTAAAATTAAGATGTGTCAAGCCAACATGGCTTTTAGGGCATACATCTAACAATCTCCCACTTGCACTAAAGCCAATTGGCTACATATCTAAGTCCCATTTTCTCAAAGTGGACTTCAACCTTCTGTTGGCTCAGAGTCTTAGTCAGTGGGTCTACGACATTGTTCGTAGAGTGTACTCTTCGTACCTCAACATATTTCTTTTCAAGGTAGTCGTGTATGATATGAAACCACTGCTCAATATGCTTGGAATTTTGGTGAGAACTATTTTCCTTAGCAAGAGCTATTGCACCATTATTGACACAATATATGGGGATGGCATCAAATGGCATCACTCCAAGCTCCGCATCGAACTTTTTGTACCAGAAGGCTTCTTTTGTAGCTTCAGAGGCAGTGATATACTCTGCTTCCATTGTTGAATCTACTATGATGGGCTGATTGGAACTCTTCCAACTAGTTGCCCCGCCATTGCATAAAAATAGACCCTGATTTAGACTTTCAATCATCAGGATCAAACATAAAGTCTGAGTCTATATATCCCACTAATTCTGAACTCCCTCCAAAGACTAAGAACAAATCTTTAGTCCTTCTCAAGTACTTAAGAATATTTTACACAGCTATCTAGTATTCTTCACCTGGATTCGATTGATATCTGCTCGTGACACTCACAACAAGAGCTATATCAAGTCGAGTACACAACATGACATACATAAGGCTTCCAATTGTGGAAGCATATGGAATCTTGCTCATACGTTGAATCTCTTTGGGTGTGTTAGGATACATTTTCTTGGAGAAATTAATGCCATGCCAAAAAGGTAACAATGCTCTTCTAGAATTCTCCATGCTGAACCTTTTCAGCACTTTCTTTATGTACAATTTTTGCGAAAGGCCAAGCATCCGATTAGATCTATCTCTATAGACCTTAATCCCCAAAATATAAGATGCTTCACCTAAGTCTTTCATAAAAAATTTCTTAGATAACCAACTTTTGACTGAAGTCAACATGGGAATATCATTCCCTATAAGGAGGATGTCATCCACGTACAATATGAGAAATGTCACTGCCCTCCCACTAGCCTTCCTGTAAACACATGGCTCATCCTCATTCTTAATAAAATCAAATGATTTGATTGCTTCATCAAAATGAGTATTCCAACTTCGAGAAGCTTGCTTCATCCGTAGATTGATCTATGCAGCTTGCAGACCTTATGATCTTCATCATTGGAAGTAAAACCCAAGGGCTGCTCCATATAGATATCTTCCTCAAGATATCCATTCAAGAATGCAGTTTTCACATCCATCTGCCATATCTCATAATCATGATATGCTGCAATTGCAAGCAATGTATGGATGGATTTCAGCATAGCTACTGGTGAAAAGGTATTATGATAGTCAATGCATTCATGTTGACTATAGCTACTTTACCATCTGCACCTATTTTTCTTTTGTAGATCCATTTACAATCAATAGGCACAATACCCTTTGGTGGATCCACTAAAGACCAAACATGGTTAGAATGCATTAAATCAATTTCTGACTTTACAGCATTCAACCATTTCTCGGAGTCGATGTCTGACATCACCTCATCATAAGTCTTAGGATCAATCAATTGATCCTTGTCCTCAACAAGAAACATTTCGTTTATATCCTCTGTAAGCATACCCAAATACCTTTCAGGAGGTTTGGAGACTCTAATAGACCTACGAGGTGGAAGAGCATTTATGTGTATTGTTGATTAAGTTCGATATAAACTAAAGCTAGCTACTATTCAGAGACTTTCTCATCAAGCTCAATTAACCTTCTACTACCACCTTCCTGAATAAACTATTTTTCAAGAAATGTGGCATGTCTGCTCATAATCATATTATGATCTTCTGGAAGGTAAAAGTGATATCCTAAAGTTTCTTTAGGATACCCTATAAATTGAGCTTTCATAGATCCAGATTCCAACTTCTCCGCCATTAGTTTTTTGACATAGGCTGGACATCACCAAATCTTGAAATGAGCAAGACTTAGTTTCTTACCATGCCAAATCTCACATGATATGGTAAGAACAGATTTAGATGGAACCCTATTTAGAATATAAATTGAAGTTTGTAGGGCATATCCCCAAAGAAATTAAGGCAAGTTAGTGAAGCTCATCATGGTTCAGACCATATCTAATAATGTCCTATTTTTTCTCTCAGATACCCCATTGAGCTGAGACGTACTAGGTGGAGTCCATTGTGAGACTATGACATTGTCCTTAAGATAACCTAAAAATTTTCTACTAAGGTATTCACCTCCCTGATCTGATCGAAGAATCTTAAGGGTTTTACCTATTTTTTTTTCTACCTCATGTCTAAATTCCTTGAACTTTTCAAAAGCTTCAGATTTGTCTCTTATGAAACACATAACCATACCGTGAATAATCATCAGTAAAGGTTAGGTAGTAAAAACCATGACTACACATCAAATGGACCACACACATCAGTATGTACAAGGGCAAGTAATTTTGTGGCCCTCTCCCCATGTCCTACAAAGGGTAGCTTGGTCATTTTTCCTTGAAGACATGACTCACAAGATGGATATGATTCAGAATTAACTGAATCTAGGATCCAATCCCTTTCCAGTTTGTTTATTCTATCCTCACCTATATGACCGAGCTTTAGGTGCCACATGTATTTTTCATTTAGGTCATCTCTATGATGTTTATGTCCTATAGCATTCACTTTAATTTTCTTATTAATATTCAATGATGCATCAGCATGCAAATGATAGAGACTGTCAATTAAAATAGCTTTTGCAACCAATTTATTTCTCAAATAAATACTACAAAAGTCTTTATTGAATATAAATTCAAATCCTTCCTGTACTAGCACAGAGACAGAAATCAAATTTCTACTAGCTCCGGGCACAAAATAACAGTCACTAAGTACTAATCTAAATCCTAAAGATAACACAAGAGAATATGATCCAACATCTTGAGCAGCAACTTTTGCTCTATTTTCGCCATGTAGGACTATCTCACCTTCTCTCAGCATTCTACTTCTTTCCAGACCCTGCATTGAAATGCATATATAAGCACTAAAGCCAGAGTCTAAAATCTAGCTAGAAGTAGATGAAACCGTTAGGTTAGATTCAATAACGAGTATAGGCTTTCCTTCAGAAGGTACATCCTCTTTCTGTTTCTTTACATTTTCCAGGTAGAGAGGATAATTCCTTTTCCAGTGGCCATATGTGTTGCAATGGAAACATTTCCCTTTGCTAACCTTGGCTTTCTTGGGAGTGTCCTTCTTCTTTGCAGGTTTCTTCTTCTTCCAAGTAGACTTTCTTTTGGAGAAAGACTGCTCCACAAAGAAAACAGAGCCCCTTGAACTCTTCAGGGTCCCCTCATTGATTACCAGCATGTTTAACAATTTAGGCAAAGTGTAATTCAACTAGTTCATATTATAGTTTATTACAAACTAAGCATATGAACTAGTCAAGGACTGGAGGATCAAATCTATCTGAAGCTCCTTGTGAACAGGAATGCCCAGCTTCTCAAGCTGTTCGATGTCCTTGATCATTATCAAACAATGATCGTGCATTGACTGCCCATCATGCATCTTGTTGTTGAAAAGCCTTCTCGACACTTCGAAGCATACAATCTAACTTTGTTCACCATATAACTCTTGTAGGTGAATCAGAATTGATTTAGTAGTTGGCATATCCTCATGTTGGCTCTGCAATTCATTTGATATTGAGGCCAACATATAACACTTAACCTTATTATCATCTTCTATCCATTTCTCATATGCAGTCGTTTGATGAGCATTTGGATGGTCAGGTAAGATAGGGGTTTCCTGGTCAAGCACATAGTCTAACTTCTCAAAACTCAAAACAATTTTGATGTTTCTCAACCAATCTTTAAAATTGAGGCCAACTAGTTAGTTTGTCTCTAGAATACGGACTAAAGGATTTGAAGCAGACATGGTTAATTGCAAGAGTTGAAGATTCAAATTAGATGCTTTATACTTAATTATAAAAATTATTCTAGGGTCTTTAAGAAATAATTTTAGAACTCCCACTATTTTTCCGAATCTCTCACACTCCCCGTGGAGAAGCGAAAACCAGTGACTCTAGATTTCTAGTGGGTACTACGGTCCCATCGATGTGCGGCATCTCATCGTATCCGGTTATTGGTAACACGCTACATCAATTGTGGCCAACTCTTGTCCACTATATCTAATACAAATTGTAGCTCTTGGTCTCTAAATCATTGAACCTCAACATGCTCATTTATTGGTCCAATCGTTAGTTAAATCAGACCCACCATTCCAGCTAAACAAAGCCATCATTGAGTCCCTCAACGTGCCATTTATTGGGCCTAACCCCATCAGTGCCTAGCAACATCTCATGCCTAATAGGGTGGTTGTGTCTTCCCGGTGCAACTAGGCCACTATAACCAATCGAGAATAATCAATACCAGTAGGACACCCGCACACCTACAATGGTGGAAGACCTATAAGTTAATATTTATTGGGAGCTTTGGTTCAAGTCTCTTCTAAATTGATCAGCCAAATCATGACTAACCAATTACATTCAATCAGCATAATTTCATGTATGACTAATTACATTAGGTTAGCACAATCTCATGTCTGAATTAATATAACCAGCATAGGTGAACTAAAATCAAAAGTGACCCTTTTGAAAACTTAATCAACCAAATTGGCTAGGTCAATTTGATCCATGGGAGGGTTCTGCCAATTTACCCTCTTTCTGCCAAACTAGTTGGTGAAGAAAGAGTTAGCCCCAATTAGCAAACCATGATCAAAACCTTCCTTAGACACCAATTAACTGATAAGGTTTAATTAGGTCATCTAATGATTTGGGCTCATCACTGAGCCAAATTAGGTCTTAACTTATCGATTCACTATCGTGAATCGATCTGACCAGACTACATCTAAAATCAATTTTGAGCACACTTGACCTAACCCAAATCATCAGTTAAGTCACTTGCTCAAAATGATATTAGGGTTACTTGTTGATCTAATCAAGCCCTAATCATCGCAGCCCAATCTCTAGATCTAATTTGTTCAACCCAAACCCTCATGCACCTAATTTGATTTTCTTGATCAAATCAATTTTAAAATTAGATTCAAGTGCATGATATTAATGGTTTATGATCATGAATCACATTTAAAATCTAAACCCTAATGTGGTGCATCGTATACATCAACATACATAATCATAAATCGATCAAAATCTTTTTGAAAACCCTTTTTCAAAACCAGGTATATATCAAAGTAGGATAATCTTTGCACTATAGGGGGAAACCCTATAGCAGGACAACCTTATGTCACTTTGTGCAACCCTTGATCAATTAAAATTCATATTATTAAATTTAATTTTAGAGCTAAAAATTATAATTTTAATTTTAAAAATAATTTTTTAAAATATAAAATTTTATGCTAGAACAATCTCATGTTCAACATAGATCCGAAAAATCATAATCTATATAACTGATCTGAATATTTTTCAAATCTGATTCTCATGCTTGCATGTTAAAGAAAGAATTGTGGCTTTGATACCACTTTTGGAGTTCTCCCAAGAACGGTAAATTACAATTAAACAGGCATCAACAGCCTGTTATAGCGGAAGTAGATATAAAAATAATTTATATCTAATCATACAATTCATAAATAAATCTAATTTATTTATCATAAATTTCTAACATATTGCATAACATGAGAAAAATATTAGATCTGAAATAAAAATTATTTTAAACATAAAATACTTACCTAGATCACTATCCAGGCCTGCTCTGAAAATCATGCAAATCCACTACTGAAAAGCAGGGATTCTGTCAGAGCCATGCAATTGCCCAGCCTCTGCTGGTATTGTTGCCCAGTAAGCAACCCAAGAGGGGGGATGAATTGGGTCTCTAAAAATTACTTGATGGAATGCAAGAGTGTGTGATCCAATCCAACAACTAAATTAAGTACTATAAATGCAAATGAAGTGCTCTTAAGTAAATGTCTAGCAAAAATATAAAGCAATAAAAGTAAGAGCAAATGGAAGAGATAAGCAATCACAAACATAAAGAAGTATAGTGGTTCGGTGCCATCTAATGCACCTACATCCACTCCCCAAGATTCCCTTGAAAATTCACTATAATCTCAACCAATTACAGCCGATTAGTTTTCTGGGCTCACTAATCAAAACCCGACTTGTTTTCACAAGGCTCACAAATCAAAACCTCACTTGGTTTTACGGACTAACCAAGAATCTAAATGGTTTCACCACCAACCTTCCTTGGTTTTGTGGGCTAACCAAGAACCTAATTGGTTTTCAAAGGCTCACCAATAACCTCCCTTGGTTTTGCAATAGGCTAACCAAGAATCCTTACAATAAATATAGTTTTGAAGAAAAGAAACAATAAAAGCTTTCTAATAAAAAATGGGTATCTCTTTAAAGCTCGTTGTTATGATGCTTTCAACTTGATGAAGCCTCTTTAATTGCTTAAGAATGCTTGATCTTTAATGCTTTTGAAGGCTCTTTAATGCTTGAAGGCTTCTTCTTGCTTGAAAGTGGTTGAACTCAATGAATAGGAGTGAATGCTCTCTTTTCTTTCTTTTTTGTTCTTTTTTCAATCTCTCTCATTTTGATTTAATTTGAACCATATATATACCTTCCCAAGGCCTCAAATCTGGTTTCTAGCTGTTAGACATGAAAAGCTAGCCATTGGGGGCCAAGAAGGATGAGTTATGCATTTGAAAAACTAGTCGTTACTGTTTTCAGAACTCCATGTGTCGATACTTCAGGCTGTGAGTCAACACTTCAGGTCAACACTTGAACTCCTTGAGTCGACACCTAGTTCAAAAGTCTTTAATGTAGCTTTCTAGAAATCTTAGATGTATCGACACTTCTTTACGTGAGTCGATACTTTGAGTCGACACTTAGCATCCATGTGTCGACACTTCAGCCAGATCTTCAACTTCAGCAAGTTCTGTGACCAAAAAATCTCAGACGATGAGCTGATCCATTTGTCGACACTTTGAGTCGACACTTCAAGTCCATGTGCTGACACTTCAGCCGTGCCATCTGAAACTTTCTTGCATACCAACTTGAGTCGATACTTCACTGTTATGTGTCGACACTTCACTGTCATGTATCGATACTTGTGTCATGTGTAAACACTTTGAGTCGACACTTCACTGAGATCTTCACATAAATAGCTAAACTTATGCTAAATCAAGTCTATGTTGAACTCAAGTATCCATTCAAGCAATCTTCAACTGTCCAAGTCTTCTTTGAGCAGATCTTTCATCTAAATTTGGACTTCTTCAATCAACCAACATTTTTCAAATTGATGAGCACATTTTTCTATAAAAATATACTTCAAAGAAATTATTAGTACTCAACTTATACTTAACCATTTTGCTTATCATCAAAACCAATAATGGAGTCAACAATCTCCTCCTTTTTGATGATGACAAAATCTTTAAGTATAAATTGCATAAAAAGCTTTCAAAAAGAACTTTTCAAGGTGCGAAAAGCTAATTGCAATTGGTGTATCAGAACAATTACAATATTGAAAAGATGTATCAGAGTAAGAGCATTATAATGGCTAAGAGTATCAGAGCTTGGAATATATAAGAGATGAATTCATGTATCATGATACTCTAAAAGAAAACATGTTCAGGGGAAAGACAAATTCAGCAATAGACTAAACTACCCTTGAATAGATGATTCGTAAAAGAATTTGTAAACATCTTTTTAAACATTTAAAGAAAAGATTTGACATAAAATTCAATTCAAAATTTATTTTCAATACAAAGGAAGTATTGCTCCCCCTTACTTAATGAATTTTGCAAAGAATTTTCAACTCAAGCTCAAACAAATTTCAAAAAAGTTTTCAATTTTTCAAACATAAAGGAATCAAAGGAATTTACACAAAGGAATCAAAGGAATTTCATAAGTGTTTCCAATTTTTAAAGGAATCAAAGGAATTTACACATTTATTCTTTAGTCTTACTACTCCCCTTTTTTGTTATTATTAAAAAGGAAGGAAGGATGAATAAGTAAGTCATTCAAGATAAAACATTGAAGTATAACATAATAATTTATTCAATCATTCATAAATGAAGACAATGAAGTACTGAAGGAAATTGATGCATTTCATTCATTTGAATTCATAACATGATACCAGTACAACATATTTCATACAATGTCAGAATTGTACATAAAAAGAACATCAAAACATATCAAAAGTGCAAAAAAGTTAACTAACTAAACATAAAAAGTATCCTAATCCTCATCCTCATCCTCTGAAGATTCGATCTCAATCAGTCCAGTGTCAGTGAAGGAACGAGCTCGGGGCCACATCGATCTGAGATCACGAAGACAGGTCCTGATCGATCGTGAAGGAGTACGATGAGCACGTCCTCTGCATCGAACATATGTCCTACCTCTAGCTGAAGCAGAAGAGGTGGAGGCTATGTCATCAGCAAGAATAGAGCAGATCAGAGCGATAGTCTCTACAACTCTCAAATATGGTGTACGATCAAATGATGGACCAGAATCAAGAAAATGAAAACCAGGTGTGTAAAAACCTAGCTCTCGGATAAGAAAGGATGTATGAACTATAGGTGTATCACTATAGGTGAATCAAGAATCGGTGTATCAGCTGAAGAAATGATAGGCATATCAATGATAGGCGTATTAACTGAAGAATCAATAGGTGTATCTGTAATCGGTGAGTCAACAGTAGGAGTATCAATGATGGGGGTATCAATGATAGGTGAATCAATAACAGGTGAAAGAATAGGTATAGCAATATAATCATTAGATCTAGATGGTGAAGTAAATAGAACAAGAGTCTGAATGGGTGAACTAGAAGGATCTCGAATGGGACTTCTAGGTAAGTCTACTGTCATCTCTATCACTGGCTCGACATCAAGTCTGGAAAGTCAAAACCATCGGAGTCAGTCTCACCATCAGTGCCAATCTTTGATCCTGGTGCTGGAGCTGGAGCTAGATCTAGAACACTCTGAGAAGAGGGTCTGGACAGTGTAGATAAAATAATGGAGATGCCATCACTCAATCCTCTATGGCTGTCTCTCATCTCCATAATAAAGCTGTCAAGTGCTATCGAATAATCATGATATCTGTCTCTATATGACTGACTCTGTCTAATTGACTCTCTGAAGCTCCTGGAGCATCTGACTGGGCAAGCTAAGGTTAAGGCTGTGCAGCTGGCTCAGACTAAGAAGCAGACTCTGGCTGCACTGCTGGCTCAGGCTAAATCT
This sequence comes from Areca catechu, assembly GCA_021397845.1. Taxonomy (NCBI): domain Eukaryota; kingdom Viridiplantae; phylum Streptophyta; class Magnoliopsida; order Arecales; family Arecaceae; genus Areca; species Areca catechu. Next base: position 123,221,894 of record CM038043.1, read on the forward strand.
CTGGAAGAGGTGCCTCGTCGGAGAATATATGCTCCTCCTTAGCAGCATCCTCATCTCTGTCATTGGCATGTCCAGATACTCTGCATTTCCACTGGCCTCTGAATAGCTGATATCCCATCCGATGTAATGACCTGATGTCATAGACATCATTATGTAGAAGCATCCAGAAGAACTCATCATCAAAGCTCATACCATACTCTCTGATTAGCAGTGTCAACCCCATCCCATAGGGTAAACAAAGTCTATGACTAGTCGAAGCCTCCATCATCTGATGTATCATGAGCACCAGAAGGCAGACGGGTGTGTGCTGTACCAAAGAGACCATGATGAGCAGCTCTCTTTATGATATAATCAAAACAGCCGGTCTTCGGTAGAAGAATCCGGGCGACAATGTGATGTAGAAGTCTCATCTCAGCAGAGAGTCGGGATGCAGGAACAGTGGCTCCCTCAGGTAAAATATCTGACTCAAATATGCACTGGAGTCCACTCACTCTATCAATCAAACTATCAACTACTGAACCAGTCATAGGAATATCGCATACCCTGCTCAATATCTCTGAAGTCACGGGGATATCCCTGCCTTTGACCTGAGCTAGCCAACCATCACTCCCATGGGCTAAAGATCCGTAGAACTCTCGTATGAGCCCTGGGTAGTATCTCTCACTCAGAGAACAGAATGACGTTAGACCAGCATCTCTAATCCACTGACCTATCCTGAAATGCTGCTGGTCGACAAAACCAAAATCCACATGGCATCCTCCGACAACCGTCTTCGAGCTCATCCAACTAGAAGCAGTGAATAATGGTCGAACAGGTGGATCTGGAGCTCTAGCTTCATGTCTTGCTTTGGTTCTTCGCTCTTCTTCCTGATTGGATGGCCAAGGGCGATGGACAACCTACCTTCTAGGTCCCATTCCTCTAAATCATGGATTGAACTCTAAAATAAGGGAACTAGGGTTTCAACGGCCCAAATTAGTCAATTCCAAGGGAGAAAGGTAGCAAAACCGAACCAAAAATTATCTAGAACGGGAATTTAAGGGGGGTTTTGGCGAGATTTGGAGGGAAACGATGGTTGATACTATTCTAGGGCAAGTGTTGGCACTAATTTGAGAGGAAAATGCCAAAGAAAATGACTGAGATGGTCTTTATTCTCAGTCTTCTACCGTTCATGTGTCGACTCACGACACAGGTCCTTGTGTCGACCACAAAGGTGTCGACATAATGACTTAAAACTGAGAAACCAGAAAATGATAGGCATATCAAAATCACTGGAAATTCAATGAAATTAAAGATAATTGAATATGATTGATGTCAAATTTGATATTTTATTAATCAAAAAGAGGAATATTCTCAATCAAAAGGATTAATGATCCCGAGTTCTCTTCTAATCATACTGAACCGATCTTCTTGGAGAGGTTTAGTTAAAATATCAGCTAATTACAATTCGGTACAAATAAATTCAAGCATAACATCATTATTTTCAACATGATCTATAATAAAATGATGTCTAATTTCAATGTGTTTACTTCTAGAATGTTGAACAGGATCTTTAGTCAAGCAAATAGCACTGGTATTATCACATTTTATAGGTGTACTGGTTAACTTGATTCCAAAATCTTCAAGTTGTTGCTTAATCTATAAGATTTAAGCACAACAACTTCCTACTGCAATATACTCAGCTTCAACTGTGGATAGTGCAACTAAAATTTGTTTCTTACTAAACCAGGAGATTAAGTTAACTCCAAGAAATTGGCAAGTTCTACTAGTACTTTTTCTATCTAATTTATATCCAGCAAAATCAACATCATAATATCCAATTAATTCAGCAGATGAGTCTCTAGAATACCCATAAGCCAATATCAATTGTACTAGACAAATATCTAATAATACGCTTAACAGCCAATAGATGTGATTCCTTAGGTTCAGACTAATATCTAGCACACATGCATACACTGAACAATATATCTGGTCTACTAGCAATTAAGTACAATAAAGAGCCAATCATACCTCTGTATAATTTTTGATCTACAGATTTACCATGCTCATCTTTATCAAGTTTACAAGAGGGGCTCATAGGTATACCTATTGACTTAGTAGTCTCCATCCCAAACTTCTTTAGAATTTCTCTTGTATACTTAGCTTGGTTGATGAAGATTCCATGTTTAATTTGCTTGATTTGGAGTCCGAGAAAGAAATTGAGTTCTCCCATAATGCTCATCTCGAACGCACCCTGCATTAGCTTAGCAAACTATTGACAAAGAATTTCATTAGTAGCACCGAAAATAATATCATCAACATAGATTTGCACTACTAATAAATCATCATTTTTTTCTTTAGAAACAAAGTTTTATCAACATGGCCTCTAGAAAATTCATTTTCAATCAGAAATTTGCTGAGTCTTTCATACCATGCTCGGGGTGCTTGTTTTAAACCATAGAGTGCCTTGTGCAATTTAAAAACATGATCAGGATGTGCATGATTTTTAAAACCAGGTGGTTGTTTAACAAAAACTTCTTCAACTATGAAACCATTTAGAAAAGCACTTTTAACATCCATTTGAAAGAGTTTGAAATTCATAAAACAAGCAAATACTAATAATAGTCTAATTGCCTCAAGTCTAGCAACAGAAGCAAAAGTTTCATCAAAATCATTTCCTTCCTCCTGATTGTAGCTTTTGGCAAATAGCCTAGCTTTATTTCTAACAACAATTCCATTTTCATCTAACTTATTCCTAAACACCCATTTAGTGCCAATAATAGATACATTAGATCGTCTTTTTATTAATGTCCAAACATTATTTTAGTCAAATTGAATTAATTCATCTTGAATAGCGTTTATCCAGTTAGTGTCTTTTTCAGCATCTTCAAAACATTTAGGCTCTACTTGAGAAACAAAATCTATATAATCACATTCATTTCTAATTGAGGCTCGAGTTCTTATCCCTTTAGATGGATCACCTAGGATTAATTTATTAGGATGTCCATAAGCATACCTCCACTCCTTAGGTAGATCTCGGTGCTTTGGAGTGTCTTCATCTTTCTCATCTTTGTCTTGATCTTCTTCACTTTGTTAAGAAGGTTGATCATTCAAAGTTAACTTTTGTAACTTATCAACACCTACACATACATCAGAAGTATCCTTTTTTTTTGGAGGATTTGTTAGTAGATTCTTCAAAAACAACATGTACAGACTCCTCTACAACTAGGATTCTTTTGTTAAAAACTCTGTATACCCTGCTTGATGTAGAGTATCCTAGAAAGATACCTTCATTAGACTTGGCATCAAATTTTTCAAGATTGTCTTTCCCATTATTTAAGATAAAACATTGACAACCAAAAACTCAAAAATATTTTAAAGTTGGTTTTCTTTGATTCCAAAGTTCGTAAGGAGTTTTCTTTAAAATAGGATGGATTAAAACTCGATTCAAAATGTAACATGCAGTATTAATAGCTTCAGCCCAAAAATATCTTGGCAAATCATTTTCACAAAGCATAGTGTGTGACATTTCTTCCAAAGTATAATTTTTTCTTTCTACTACCTCATTCTGCTAAGGTGTCCTAGGTGCAAAAAAATTATGTTCAATACCTTTGTTATTACAAAAATTTTCAAAATCCTGATTTTCAAATTCAGAACCATGATCACTATGTATGCAAATAACTGAAGTACCTTTTTTATTTGAAACTTTTCGATAAAACTTTATAAATATAGAAAATGATTCATCTTTATGTGCAAGAAAGAAAATCGAAGTAAATCTTGAAAAATCCTCTACTATAACCAATCCATATCTCTTGCCTCCTACACTGGATGTTCTAGTTGGTCCAAAGAGATCCATATGAAGTAGTTCTAGTGGCCTACTAGTAGTAACAAAACCTTTAGATTTGAAAGAAGTTTTAATTTATTTTCCAAATTGACATGCTTGGCAAACTCTATCTTTTTCAAAACTAAGTTCTGGTAAATGTCTTACTAAACTCTTTTTGCAAAGTTTTGAAAGTAAATACATACTAGCATGACCTAGTCTTTTATGCCAAAGCCAACTAGCCTCATCTTTAGTAGAATTCATTGCAACTAGGCATTCTCCATTAGACAAAGATAAATCATCTAATCTACCAAATAAATATTACCATGCCTTTTTTTAATGAATTGTACTCCATTTTTATTCAAGCTAGCAATCATGCAATAAGATGATTTAAAAATAACTTGAAAACCTTTATCGCAAAACTGACTAATACTTAAAAGATTATGCTTCAAACCTTCAACTAAAAGTACATTGCTAATACAAGTAGAAGGAGTAATATGAACCTTACCAATACAAATGATTTTTTCTTTACTATTATCCCCGAAGGTCACACTCCCTCCATTCATTGCTTCAAGAGAGGTGAATTGCTTCACATCTCCCATCATGTGCCTTGAGCAACCACTATTAAGATACCAAATCTTTTGTTCTCCTTGGTTGCAAGACACACCTGCAATACAAATCAAGCTTTGTTTTTAGGTACCCAAGCCAACTTGGGTCCTTTAGGGTTAGCACTTAAATTGATTCCTTTTGGAACCCAAACTTTTCTATAAGTATTGATTTTTCTCATATTACATTGAAAAGATTTATGACCTTATTTTTTGCATGAAAAATATGTTACTAGATGATATGGGTACAAAAAAGTTTTTGAAATACTTTTGTTATCTTACCTAATCCTGCTTTATTAAAGACTGCTCTTTGGCTGTTTAAAAGAAGATTTAATTTTTCTGAGCTACAGGTAAACTTTTCAACAAAAGGTTTCATTTTGTCAAGCTCATTTTTGTACTTTTCATTTTTCCAATTCAAAATCCTTATTTTTCTTCAAAAGATCACTATTTGAAATAATAGTTTTGGATCTTTTTAAAACTTTATTTTTCATTGTTAGAGCATTGTTTTTCTTTTCTAAAATATCTAGTTTAGTTTTCAAATCACTAACTTCATTTAATAAAGAATTGTTTTCATGTAAAAAACTATTTGCATACTTTTTCAATTTTCTATTTTCAGATAAAGTTAATTTGTAATCATGCATTAATTCATCAAAAGCATTTCTTAATTCATCAAAAGTAAAATATATTTCTGTATCAGAAGTTACCTCTTCTTGCTCTTGATGTGCCATGAGACATAGGTTTGCAATTTCAGCTTGTTTTTCTTCTGAACTGGAGTCCTCACTATCACTCCATGTGGCCATCATTACCTTCTTCCTTAGCTTCTTCCTTGACTTCTTTAGGAGAGGGCAATCAAATTTATAGTATCCCAGCTTCTTACACTCAAAGTATATAGGTATCTCCTTCTCCTTTTCCTTTTCTTTTTTCTTTTCTTTCTCTTTTGCCTTCTCTTTAGTTGATTGGAACATCTTCTTGTAAGGGAACTTTTTGCTTTTCATGAATCTTCTAAATTTTCTTGCAAGAAGTGCTTCTTCACTTTCATCTTCTTCTTCTTCTTTGGATTCATCAATTGAGGATTCTTCTTGTATGGTAGATTTGAATGTATTCCCCTTTTTCTTCTTATCCATATCCATAGATTTTTGCTTCAAATTCAGCTCATAAGTCATGAGCGATCCTACCAGCTACTCCAATGGTAGCTTGTCAACATCTTTAGCTTCTTGAATGGCAGTCACCTTCAGATCCCATGATGTTGGAAGTGACCTGAGGATTTTGTTGACAAGATCAGCATTAGACATTATTTTTTCTAAACTTCTCATTCCATTTACAATATTTATAATTTAGTATACATATCAGTGATAGATTCATTAGGTTCCATTCGGAACATTTCATATGTTTGCACTAACATATTCACTTTAGTATTTTTCACTTGATCGATACCCTCATGGGTAACTTCAAGTGTGTCCCATATTTTCTTGGTGGATGTGCACGCAGATATCCTATAAAATTTACTAGGATCTAATACACAATAAAGGAGATTCATTGCTTTTACATTGATCTCGGATTATTTAATATCATTTTCATCCCAATCCTCTTCGAGCTTTGGGATGGAAATACCATTAACCACAATCAAAGGAATATGTGGACCTTTATCAACTACCTTTTACAAGTTATAATCAATAGAATGCATGTATATTCTTATTCTAGTTTTTCAATAAGTATAATTTATTTCATTAAAAAATGGAGGTATATTTGAGACTTGTCCCTCAACTACACTAATACCAATAGGGGCCGCCATAGATCTTTACTCAAGGCAGTTAAACCTAGAAACTAAGAACAGAGCTCTGATACCACTTGTTGCCCAGTAAGCAACCCAAGAGGGGGGGTGAATTGGGTCTCTAAAAATTGCTTGATGGAATGCAAGAATGTGTGATCCAATCCAACAACTAAATTAAGTACTATGAATGCAAATGAAGTACTCTTAAGTAAATGTGCAATGGAAATATAAAGCAGTAAAAGTAAAAGCAAATGGAAGAGATAAGCAATCATAAACACAAAGAAGTATAGCGGTTCGGTGCCATCTAATTGATGGGAATTCTCCCAGGGTACCAGGAATCATGCAGCATGCAAAAGTGAATTTCAAAACAAAAATTATAAGCATGAAACCCTAATTGGCTAGAAAACCCTCATTCCTAGGAATCCCTTATGCAATACCAATTAATGAAACATAAATGGAGTCAGAAAAATATACTTGGATCGCTGAAATCTAATCCTTTCCACGAGGCTCACAAGTGCAAGCCCTCCAACGGTGATCCACACGAGAATGGTACTAAGGAAGAAACCTTGTCGGGGTTACTTGCTTCAATAGAACTCTTAGGGCAGCCTTTAGACCTTTGACCACTGTAGGACATCCTGTCCTACTATAAGGCTCTCTGGACATAGTTCTAAACCACTCTTAGTTTTAGGACAACCCTCCTTTATGACCCCTTAGGCTTATGTCCTAAAACTAAGCCTTGTCCTAGTAGAAAAGATCTTGTCTTAACAAGATAAGTTTTGTCCTAAAGTAAGAAGAAGGGAGGGAGAAGTAGAAGAACACTCAGACTGACAGGCTCTCGGGAAAATGGGATTCCTGTTTTCTGATGATCGAAAACTCTCTTTATTATTTCATCGTACCCCCTTTAAATAATATTTCATGGGGTGTGAAAACCATCCCGACATCTCTTAACAGATATGTTATTTCATATCTGATAAGACTCTTCAGGATTGAATAGTCTTATCTGTGTTCTTTCCCTTTCCAGATTAAATCCCCATGTGCCATGTGGAATCTACCGGTTAAGAAGAATGGGAGGCATCATTTTAGATTTAAAAAATCATGGGAAGAACAGAGTCCTGAGAGCAGAAGGACTCTACCTCAGAACCGTGCGCAGATGAAGAGACACAATTCTTCATCTACACGCGCTACTCCTTTTCCCATTTCATGCCGCCCTCTTATTCCCTTTGACGAATCATTTAAATCTAAAAGGAATGGGGATAAGATGATGAGAAGGCACCCCTGATGAGAAACACTCCAGTGTTTCATCTACAGAAGGACTCTTGTCCTTCTATGCCCCTGCTTCTTTCCCACGCACGCCAAGAGGCGCTAAGAGTCCCTGGCCCCAGGGACTCTTCCATTAATCGGTCAAAAAGTCGAGATAAAATCAGATAAAGCTCTGATTTAATTAGCCCCACTTAGGACTTAGCCTAATTAAGATTTTTTCTTAATTAGGTTAGCCCAATTAGCAAGCAACCAGACCCAATCCCATTGGGTTAGGAATTGAGTTAGCCTGCACATGCTAGTATGCAATCTGGCTAACCAATTAGGATGCCATGACCCTAATTAAATCATGAATGACTTCCTTGGCCAACACTTTATTGTGTGTGACCCATTGGGTTCCATATCTAGCCAGCAGTGTAGGTTTAGGTTTGAGCCAATTCGAACCAATCAAACCTAATTGACCCAATTAGGTCAAATTGGCTCACCTAATATTCCAATTCGAATCATCCATCGAATTGACTCATGAAACCAATCCAATTGATTCATGAATACCTACAAGACATGATTGACATCTAGCAACGTGTCATGCCTATCCAGAAAATATGGAATTTGGTAGAAATTACTAATATACCCTTCAGTAGTAAGTTACCATGCAATTCAATCTTTCGATCTCCCATTATCCCGACTAAGTGATAGGTATGGATATATGTCAAACCCTAATACTTTGTCATATCGAATCTTAGCTCGATCATAAGGACTTAGCTGATGACTGATTAGAAACCAATTCTAATCTTATCCTACTTTGATCAAAGGCTCCTTGAGTCACTCATCGAAGAGATTACATAGGATAACAATTCCTCTTACTAGGAAAGATCGATTCCTTATGGTCCACTCACATCCTTCGTACACCTTCCACCATATCCAGAACACCTCATACATGTCACAATGCCATGAATGAGTATGAACCAAAGTATGGCTTAGTGTGTACAAGGAACCATGGTGACCTCAGGTCTAAAGATCACATGCACAACTTCTACTCTAGGACCTATCTTTTGACAAGTAGTAAGACTTTCAAAAGATAGTCCCGGTGCGGATCAGTTCAGTGTACTCATACTCTAATGACCACCCTTATCCTTGTATTAGTGTCTCTACACAAGTGGTTGTGAGATCAACCACCCTCATCAACTGAGCATACATAGGATAAGCTAGTCTTTCCGGATTCATCAATCCCCGAATTGATGGTCCAACAACTAGGAACATTCTAGATTAGGGTTTATAGGAATTAGGTCTCACTATTATTTTATCATAACCCTAATTTCATTGCCCTACTCTATGGGATTCATCATAATCAACAAAAACATGACACAGCAGTATATGATGAATCAAATGCCTTTATTAATATGAAAAATATGTCATACATGAGCTGGAAGTTTACAAAAAGACCCTCAATGATTGGCTCTTAGGGCACTTTTTTATCACTAATGCACCTACATCCACTCCCCAAGATCTCCTTGGAAATTCACTATAATCTCAACCGATTACAGTCGATTAGTTTTTTGAGCTCACTAATCAAAACCCGATTTATTTTCACAAGGCTCACAAGTCAAAACTACACTTGGTTTTACGGGCTAACCAAGAACCTAAATGATTTTAAGGCTCACAACTAACCTCCCTTGGTTTGGCGAGCTAACCAAGAACCTAATAGATTTTAAAAGACTCACCAATAACCTCCCTTGGTTTTGTAATAAGCTAACCAAGAACTCTTACAACAGTTATAGTTTTGAAGAAAAGAAAAAATAAAAGCTTTCTACTAACAAGCGGGTATCTCTTTGAAGCTCGTTGTTGTGATGCTTTCAACTTGATGAAGCCTCTTTAATTGCTCAAGAATGCTTGATCTTTAATGCTCTTGAAGTCTCTTCAATGCTTGAAGGCTTCTTCTTACTTGGAAGTGGTTGAACTCAATGAATAGGAGTGAATGCTCTCTTTTCTTTCTCTTTTATTCTTCTTTTTTCAATCTCTCTCATTTTGATTTGATTTGAACCATATATATACCTTCTCAAGGCCTCAAATATGGTTTCTAGCCATTAGACATGAAAAACTAGCCGTTGGAGGCTAAGAAGGATAAGTTCTATATTTGAAAAACTAGTCATTACTGTTCCCAGAACTTCATGTGTCGCGACACTTCAGGCTGTGAGTCGACACTTGAACTCCTTGAGTCGACACCTAGTTCAAAAGTCTTAAATGTAGCTTTCTGGAAATCTCATATGTGTCGACACTTCTTCAGGTGAGTCAACACTTAGCATCCATGTGTCGACACTTCAGCAAGATCTTCAACTTTAGCAAGTTCTGTGACCAAAAAATCTTAGCGATGAGCTAATCCATGTATCGACACTTTGAGTCGACACTTCAAGTCCATGTACTGACACTTCAACCATGCCATTTGAAACTTTCTTTGCGTACCGGCTTGAGTTGATACTTCACTGTCATGTGTCGATACTTGGTGTCATGTGTCGACACTTGATATCATGTGTCGACACATTGAGTCAACACTTCACTGAGATCTTCACATAAATAGCTGAACTTGTGTTGAATCAAGTCTGTGCTGAACTCAAGTATCCATTCAAGCAATCTTCAACTGTCCAAGTCTTTTTTGAGTAGATCTTTCATCTAAATTTGGACTTCTTCAATCAACCAACATTTTCAAATTGATGAGCACATTTTTTTATAAAAACACACTTTAAAGAAATCATTAGTACTCAACTTATACTTAACCATTTTGCTTATCATCAAAATCAATAATGGAGTCAACAGGTATCCACACCAAGCTCTCACAACTAATTCGTAGAGGACACCAGACTACTAGATCCTTGCAGCCCTCTCCTCTTTTAGCAAATCATCGCTTTAAAAATTATGTCGATTCAAATCCAGACCGGCTTTCGGCTTCTATCTTGCAAATCAAACTATACAAGATCTTTGAACCCTTTTCTCTCTTCTTCCTCTAGTAGAGCATCTCTCTATACCTCACAGAAGGAAGAAATAAACAAAGAAGGAGGAGGAGGAGATGGCACCCCTAGGAGAGAGACTCTCTGGTATTAGTGCCCAACAGAAGAGAAGATGCCCAAAAAGATGTTCATGCACAAAAGAGAAACTATTCTCTTATGTTCGGTCGGTCACTCCCTTCTTATTTATTTTCTCATGGTAAAAGTCTCCAATTTTATTTCTCTACCCCAAAATAAAACACGGTGTTTTAATTTATTCGGTTGAAATTTAAGAGGAGTAGAAGAGGACTCCTCCCTCTCTTTTTTCCATTCACGCCAAAACACTATTAGCACCCTCTTAATATTCACACCCCCTTTGTTTTGTCGCACAAAATGCTTGGGGCCCACTTAGGCATGTGGAGGGAAGGGGAGACAAGGAGAGAGAGTCCCAGTCTTACTATACTCTAGGTCTTAGTCCAAATGTAGTGATTTTACAGTCAAATTGAAGCCGATTTTAAATCCGATCGAACCATTTCGAAGCGGACATTGACCCGAGTCAATTAGGATTAATTAACTGACTTGGACTCTAGTTCAAGTGGCATCAAATGTCCAAATAAAGTCAGATAAAATTTGACAAAGGCTGTCTTAAATAAGACATGTCCCAATTTAAGTATCTCTTAAATTGGTTGATCAAAATAGCAAGCAACTAGACCCATATTGACTTGGGTTAGGAATTGGGTTAGCCTACACATGCTAGTGTGCAATCTAGCTAACCAATTAGGATTCCATGACCCTAATTAAAGTATGAATGACTTCCTTAGTCAACTCCCTAATGTGCATGACCCTTTGGGTTCCACATCTAGCTAGCAGTAGGTCAGGTTCAAGCCAATTCGAACTGATCAAACTAAATTGACCTAATTAGGTCAAATTGAGCTGACCTAAAATACCAATTCGAACTATCCATCGAATTGACTCATGAAACCCATTAAACTAGTTCATAAAAACCTAAAAGACATGATTGACATCTAGAAGCATGTCATGCCTACCCGAAAGATGAAAAAGTTGATAGAAAGTACCAAAATATCCTTCAGTAGAAAGTTACTGCGCAATTCAATCTTTCGATTTTCCATTATCTCGATTAAGTGATGGGCATGGATAAATGTCAAACCCTAGCACTTAGTCATTTTACATTTCAATTCGATAATGAGAACTTTACTGATGACTGATTAGAAACCACTTCTAACCTCATCAAGCTTTGATCAAAGACTCCTTGAGTCATCAAACAAAGAGATCACTTGGGATAACAATTCCTTTTACTAGGAATGATTGATTCCTTGTTGGTCCACTCATATCCTTCATGCACCTTCCACCATATCTGAGAACACCCCGTGCATGACTTAATGTCATGAATGAGTATAAACCAAAACATGGCTTAGTGTGCATAAGGAACCATGGTAACCTCAGGTCTAAAAATCACTTGCACAACTCCTACTATGAGAACTATCTTTTGACAAGTAGTAAGACTTCCATAAGATAATCTCAGTGCGGATTAGTTCAATGAACTCATATCTTAATGAGCACCCTTATCCTTGTATTAGTGTCTCTATACAAATGGCTATGAGACCAACCACCCTCTCCATCGACCATATAAAGGATAAGCTAGTCTTTCCGGAAGCATCGATCCCTAAATCGATGATTCAACAACTAGAAACATTTTAGATTAGGGTTTATAGGAACTTAGGTCTCACCGTTATGATCTCCATCATAATCCTAATTCCATTACCCTAACCTATGGGGTTCATTATAATCTTTAAATAAGACATAGCAATATGATGAAATAAAATGCCTTCATTAATATAATAATGTCATACAAGAGTTGGAAGATTACAAAAATGCCCTTACAAAGATTAGCTTTTATGGTACTTTTCTTTCAATCTTCCACTTGCACTAAAGCCAATCACCCTTGTACTTTATATCCATACAATCTAAGTGACGATCAAATTGTTGCAAAGGTAGTGCTTTAGTGAATGGGTCTGCTATATTGTTCTTAGTATCAACTCATTCGATGATAACATCTTGTCCTTGAATGAGGTGGAAGCATCTTAGGATGTGATTGGGCTTATTATGAGACCTTGGTTCCTTAACTTGCACAACAACTCCACCAGTTGATTTATAATAGGAACCACGTCCAATTTCGTGATAAATTTCTTCATTCACATAGCTTCCCTTATGGTTTCACTTGCAGCTACGTACTTTGCCTACTCACTACACCACCATATAGGGTAAAGACATACCTTGATATGGATTTGCTATCATCTGGATCTGATTGAAATCTAGAATTCATATATCCTTCTAGTTTCAACTCTGATCCTCCATATATAAGAAAAATATCTTTAGTCCTTCTTAGGTACTTAAGAATATTTTTCATAGCTTTCCAATGATCCTCACCTAGATCTGCTTGGAACCTACTTACTATGCCTAAGGAAGCAACATCAAGCCTGGTACATAGCATAGCATACATAATTAATCCTATAGCCAAAGCATAAAGAATCATAGCCATCCTTTCTCTTTCTTCTGATGTCTTAGGAGACATTTTCTTAGAGAGATGTATAACTTGACACATAGGTAAGTAACCCCTTTTACTCCCATCCATGTTGAATCTCTTCAACACTAAGTCAATGTATCTAGAATGGGAAAAGCCTAGCATCCTTTTAGATCTATCTCTATAGATCCTTATACCTAGTATATAGGATGCCTCTCCCTAATCCTTCATGAAAAACTTTGATGATAGCCAAGTTTTAACCGATTGTAGCATTGGGATATCATTTCCAATGATAAGTATGTCATCAACATACAAAACCAAGAAAACAAGCGCACTCTCACTTGTCATCTTATATACACATGGTTCATCCACATTCTTGACAAAATCAAATTCCTTGATTGTTTCATCAAAGCGGATGTTCTAACTCCTCGATGCTTGTTTTAGTCCATAAATGGACTTCTTTAGCTTGCATACTTGGTTTGGTCTCCCACTTGAGATAAAACCCTCTGGCTGTATCATATAGACTTCTTCCTCAATATTTCCATTAAGGAAAGCAGTCTTGATATACATCTGCTAGATTTCATAATCATGGTATACTGCTATAGCAAGCAATATCTGAATGGACTTGAGCATGGCTACTGGTGAAAATGTTTTATCATAGTCAATGCCATGTTTTTGTCTAAAACCTTTTGCTACCAGCCAGGCTTTGTAGGTTTCTACTTGACCATCGCTCCTATCTTTTTCTTGAAGACTCATTTACACCCTATTGGGTTAATTTTTTCAGGTGGATCTACCAAGGTCCAAACTTGATTGGAATACATGGAGTCCATTTCAGATTTCATGGCACTTAGACATTTGTCGGAGTCTTTTCTCTTGATAACTTCCGAATAGGTCACAGGATCATCATCCTGAATGATACTGGCTTCATTGTCATCCCCGATGACAAAGCCATATCTAAGAGGTGCTCCCCACACCCTCTTTGACCTTCAAAGAGGAGGTGTGTATTGTGGCTGCTCTTGGTCTACAAGAACTTCTGGTTGAGGAATTTCACTTGAAGACTTTTCAGGTTGTTGGTTATGTTCTTCACCTAGTTCAAGTGTAGATTCACTACTTCATTCAAGGATGAATTCTTGCTCCAAGAATGTAACATGTCAACTAACAAATACCTTTTGTTCAGTAGTAGGATAACCAACAAACCTACATTTGTCAGCCCTAGCACTTAACTTATGTCCAAAATTATTCTTGACATAAGCATAGCAACCCCAAATCTTTAAGTACTTAAGATTTGGTCTTTTACCATTCCACAACTCATATGGAGTGCTAATCATTGACTTAGATGGTACTCTATTCAAAATATAGGTAGCAGTTTCCAAGGCATCTCCCCAGAAGGTAATGGGAAGATCTGTGAATCATCATAGACCTTACCATGTCTAACAAGGTATGATTTCTCCTTTTTGCCACACCATTTTTAATTGGGATGTATAAGGAGGGGTCCATTCAGAGATTATGCCTTTGTCCTTAAGATGGTTTAAACTCACCAGACAAGTATTCACCTCCTCAATCAGAACGAAGAGTTTTAATACCATGTCCAATTTATTTTTCAACCATACTTTGATACTCTTTAAACTTATCAAAGGCTTCGAACTTATGTTTCATTAGATACACATAACCAAACTTAGATAAGTCATCAATAAAGGTGGTGAAGTAAGAATATCCACCTCTAGCTTGAGTTGTCATAGGTCCACACACATCAGTATTCACAAGACCTAATAACTTAGTTGCCTTGTCCCCATGTCCAGTGAATGGAGACTTGGTCATTTTACCTTTGAGGCATGACTCACAAGTTCCTAATGATTGAAAATCATAAGGGTCAAAATAATTATCTTTGACTAACTTGTTTATTCTTGACTCACTAATATGACCTAATCGGCAGTGCTAGAGAAAAGTGACATTGACATTATCTCTCTTTCTCTTCTTGTTATCAACAAGTAGTATTTCATCATTGAGTTCTAAAGTCAGAAGACCATTTATAAAATAACCATGTCCGAATATTTTATTGCAATGAAGAATAGAGCAGCCACTGCTCTTTACATTTATCTTAAATTCTTGTTGTAATAATAAGGGTATTGATATAATGTTTCTTACAATATCTGAGACATAGTAACATTCTTCCAACTTTAAAATATTACCCACATGCAGTATCCAATACCTATGAATTAGAAATGGAAGCACTCAATGATAAATTAGTTTGTATCATATACAAACCTTTAGATGCTCCACTTGTATCTGGCTTCACACTTGCAAGATATGTCTTGCAATTCTTTTTCCAATGCCCTTGTTGCCACAGTAAAAACAGGCTCCATGATTGACAGCCTTCTTGGCTTTCTTCTTCTTCTGGATGCTCCTTTTAGGGTTGAACTTTCTTTTCAAACCTTTTTTCATTGCATGTTTCTTCTTTCCATCAATGAGAAGAAGATAAGCCTTATCACCTTTTGAATATCTCTTTGCTATCTTCAGCATATTCGTAGTTCAGGCAAAGAAATATTCAGTTTGTTCATGTGATAATTAAGAACAAACTGAGAGAAGGAATCTAGGAGTGATTGCAGGATTAAGTCCTGATTGAGTTCACAATCCATCACAAACCCTAATTGACCTAATCGGGTGATTAAGTCAATCATTTTTAATACATGGGTTTGTATAGATGAACCCTCACTCATTCGTGCACAGAACAACTGCTTCGATATCTCGATCGAGCAGGCCTACTTTGCTCTCCATATAGCTCGTTTAAATTGAACAATATGGACTGAGGTTCCATTACTTCATGTTGCCTTTGAAGCTCATTGCTCATCGAGGCTAACATGATACACCTGACAGTTATACTGTCATTTTGCTACATTTTGTGTGTAGCAATTTTTTCCTCAGATGCATCTTCTCTGATTGATTTAGGATCCGGAAAATCCAGAATATAAGAAAGTTTTTCTTGAGTCAGAATAATTCTCAGGTTTCTCAACCAGTCCCATAATTGAAACCGGTTAGCTTGTTGGCATCTAAGATGCCCAGTAGTGACAAATTTGAAGCCATAATATATATCCTATATTTAATTAAAGAATAATATAAGCAGACCACTCAAGATGACATTCATAACTAGATAAAGACTTTATATCTAATTATGTCTCGCACTATTTTATTCAAATACCATAACCCTCAATTTATGGTAAGCAAGAAACCTTACTGGTTTCCATAGTAGGGTTGAGATCCCAATTCCTCATGAGTTCCATGTGTTACACAACAAACACTCATGAGTTCAAATGTAGGACTTCCTTTCCAATTGCAATCCATGTAATTCTCAACAAATAAACTGCTTCTAAGATATTTATAGTCTTGTATTACACAACAAACTATAATATCTTAGTTTAGTCAGTCCCTTCATTTCTATATAGCCATGATTGAATAATGTTGCCCTTGTGTTACACAACAAAGCAACAATTCCAAACATGCTATAAAGCACTAAGTGCACCAAGACAAATTTTATATCAAACCTTAGAGTAGGCCTTATGTTACACAACAAACCTGCTATAATTTTGATATTAATTTGGCTTAGCATGAAGGAAGGCAAATTATAGTATACTTAATCAATTAGCATTCCCAAGTTAAGGTTTAGATATGACCAAATTAGCCAGGTAAGTGGAAGGGGTGAGGGGGTCCCCCGGTTGCTTTCCTTAGACACCAATTGAATTGGCCTGGTTAGATAACAGAACCAATTAAAAATCTCAATCCCTTTACCTTCTCAGAACCACTTGCCTAGACACCAATTGGCTGATCAAACCCTAATTGGTTTTGCATCATGATTAATTTAATACTATGACTAAATATGATTTTATGAGGGCTTTGATGGTCTCATACACATCCTAAATAATCATGTTATCATGTTTATAACAACAAGTATAACAATTGCATATCAATCCTGCATATGCATGGTATGATTATCCAACAAGCATATTTTTCTTAATATGCAAATCATATCATGATTATACAATACTCCATTCACCTCACTTGTTCATGGGATATGGCCATAGCGGCACCCCTACATGCCATAGGAGACCCCATTGAATGGGAAGAGAGGGCCTTTAAACCCTACTTGATCCATATGACCGGATGGCCATGGTGACTAACCTAATCCAAAGCAGTTACCAGGATAACACATGTTACTAATATGCATTTGAATAGC
Source organism: Areca catechu (assembly GCA_021397845.1). Taxonomy (NCBI): domain Eukaryota; kingdom Viridiplantae; phylum Streptophyta; class Magnoliopsida; order Arecales; family Arecaceae; genus Areca; species Areca catechu. The sequence continues at coordinate 123,239,071 of CM038043.1, forward strand.
AACATGCATAACATCATATTAAAACAATAACATGCCCTTTTCATGATAATATTTACTATCAAAAATAGATTAGGGTTTAAGTATAACAGCCCCTAATCCAATGGCAAATATCATACTATGATTATCTTACATAATCATCCATCATTCCACCAAACCCTAATTATTGGCATGCATCAAAACCAATGATCAAACTATCTCATAAGCATTTCATCATACAATTGATAATTAATTGAATGAATTAAGAATTGCTCTGATACCACTGATGAGTTTCTTTAGGGTCTTATAGCATAAATGAATACTGGATTTCAAAAATTTACACATGAAAACCCTAATCGGCTTGAAACCCTAATCCCAAGATCCCCTTATTCATGTACAATTAATAAGTCAATAATAAGGGTTATGAAGAATACCTGGAATGCTGTTTTCCACTCCTTTCCACTAGGCTCATAAGTGCAAGCCCTCCAATGGTGATCCACATAGGAATTGACCCAAGGAAGAACTCCTGTAATAGTTGCTTGCTTGACTAGGACTCTTTCTGATAGCCTTTTGGACTTTCTCCTTTGTAGGACACCCTACCCTCCTGTAGGGCACTCTGAGTACTCTCCAAATCCACTCTTGGATCTAGGATAACCCTGCTGTAGGACACACTAGACTTATGTCTTAAAACCTAAGACTTGTCCTAGTAAGAAAATTAAACCTTGTCTTAAAAAGACAAGTTTTGTCTTAAGGAGGAGGGAGGGAGAGAGACAATCAGCAAATCTTTCGATAGAAATCTGATATTAAACTCAGTATACTGCCCCCTATTTATATACTCAAGAGGGGCCCAGTCATTGTCTTATCAGATATGATTTTTCAAGATCGAAGAGAAGTAATCCGGTTTAAAAAATCTTATCTAATAAGTACGTTCATGCGCCAAGGCTCATATCTGCATCCTTTCATTTTCCCGGATTAATTCCCACTTACCACATGGCAAGTACCTATCTTTGGGAAGCCAAGAAATGCCTCTTCAATTCCCAAACATCAAAGAATATGAAGAGTCCTGATAGTAGAAGGACTTTGCCTCATACCGCGCACCAAATGAAGGGTCGCGTCCCTTCATGCGCGCGGTTCCTTCCCGCATTCTCCATGCTAATTCAAACAATGTTTTGATCGGTCAACTAATCCTAGGATGCATGCGGATATGTGCCAAGAGGGGTCCACATGAATCAGCCAGAGTGATTCATTTGTAGAAGGACTCTTGGTCTTTTCTATGCCCCCTTCCTCCTTGGCATGCGCAAACTTGCACCCAAGTATCCCAACTAACTTGGACTCTAGTCCAAGTGGCATCAAATGTCCAAATAAAGTCAGATAAAATCTTACAAAGGCTATCTTAATTAAGACATGTCCCAATTTAAGTCTCTCTTAAATTGGTTAATCAAATTAGTAAGCAACTGGACCCATATCGACTTGGGTTAGGAATTGGGTTAGCCTACACAGGCTAGTATGCAATCTAGCTAACCAATTAGGATCCCATGACCCTAATTAAATTATGCATGACTTCCTTGGTCAACTCCCTAACGTGTGTGACCCTTTGGGTTCCACATCTAGTTAGCAATAGGTCTAGGTTCAAGCCGATCAAATCGATCGAACCGATCAAACCTGATTGACCTAATTAGGTCAAATTAAGCTGACCTAAATTGTCAATTCGAACTATCCATCAAATTAATTCATGAAACCAATCAATTGGTTCATGAAAACCTTCAAGATATGATTGACATCTAGCAACATGTCATGCCTACCTGCAAGATGAGGAATTTGATGGAAAGTACCAAAATACCCTTCAATAGGATGTTACTGTACAATTCAATCTTTCGATATCCCATTATCCCGATTAAGTGATGGGCATAGATAAATGTCAAACCCTAGCACTTAGTTATTTCGAATCTCAATTCGATAATGAGGACTCTACTAATGACTGATTAGAAACCACTTCTAACCTCATCAAGCTTTGATCAAAGACTCCTTGAGTCGTCAATCGAAGAGATCACTTGGGATAACAATTTCTCTTACTAGGAAGATCGATTCCTTGTTGGTCCACTCATATCCTTCATACACCTTCCACCATATCCGAGAACACCCCGTACATGACTTAATGTCATGAATGAGTATGAACCAAAACATGGCTAAGTGTGCATAAGAAACCATAATGACCTCAGGTCTAAAGATCACTTGCACAACTCCTACTATGAGAACTATCTTTTGACAAGTAGTAAGAATTCCATAAGATTATCTCAGTGTGGATCAGTTCAGTGAACTCATACCCTAATGAGCACCCTTATCCTTGTATTAGTGTCTCTACACAAGTGACTGTGAGACCAACCACCCCTCTCCATCGAGCATACAAAGGATAAGCTAGTCTTTCCGGAAGCATTGATCCCTGAATCGATGATCTAACGACTAGGAACATTTTCGATTAGGGTTTATAGAAACTTCGGTCTCACCATTATGATCTCCATCATAACCCTAATTTCATTATCCTAACCTATGGGGTTCATCATAATCTTTAAATAAGACACAGCAATATGTTGAAATAAAATGCCTTCATTAATATAATAATGTCATACAAGAGTTGGAAGATTATAAAAATGCCCTTACAAAGATTGGCTTTTAGGGCACTTTTCTTTCACACTCAAGACTTCACCAACTTTTATCAGTATCTTGAGGCATTTATTGAAGAAGTTAAGAAGCCTTAAAGATGATTCAAAGTGCAATCAAAAGAGCTTCTCGAGTGCTACAACTGCAACCATCCGACAACTTCGGTTTGTCATATTATTGCTTTATTCTTTAACTCATCTTTTGAGTTATCCCAAGTATAGCAAGGGGCTATAACTTGGAGTTTGATAGGTTATTGGTGAGCCTCGAAAATCAAGTGTAGTGGGTTGTTAGTGATCCCATTCAAAACTATCTTTGTATTGGTTTTTGGTTAGCCCGGGATAAAAACAAGTTTGGGTTTTGGATTGTAAGCCCGTGAAAACAATCCGGTTGTATTTTGAGGGTGAATAGAGTAAAAATTTCAAATGGTATCTTAGATAATGGACGTAAGAGTGAGGTAACTCCGAACCACTATAAAATTTGTTGTGTTTGTGATAGTGTTTCCTGTTCTTACTTGCTTTCGCAGTAGTTAACTTAATTCACAGCACTTACCACACTTAGAACTTAATAAGGAGCACATACTTGCAATAATTTTTTGAATACCCAATTCACTCCCCCTCTTGGGTAAGCCACCTGGGCAACACTATGCTTGTAATACGGCATGGGTCTGACCATCCTATTTCGAGCTTACGGAGTTGTCATAAATAAAGAGCCTTTCAGGCAGTTACTACAAAACATCTACAATGAGAGATCATTACATAGGATGGGATATCCTCTATATAAAGGACAATGGAGATGGAGGGTATCTGGACGACCTCTGATGTAGATGATAAGGACATTACTTAGGAGGAGCGGATCTACAAAGATGAGATCGAGCCATCTAAGCCATCAAGAGACATTCCTGATACTTAGCCCACACCATCGGTTCCAGCACAGTCTAAGGTTCCACCTATTGTTAGCATTGAGGATAGGTTGACTTGACTGAAGACAGAGATGATGATCATCTGATAGTGAGTCGATCAGATGCATTTGGAGATGAGGGCAAGTCATCAGGAGTTGAGAGATGGCTTCTCTACTATCCTGGATGCACTAGATAGATTGACATTTACCATGGCACCCTCATCTCCCTCATTAGACTCTCTGCCATCACCTCCAGCACCTTCAGCTCCAGCTCTAGACACAGACATAGGAGATGGCTAAAGAGATTCTTTTGCTGATTTTGATGTGGTGGACTACATAGCGGACCCTGAGCCAAACACCACAACTAAGTAGCATCCTGAGAGGATTTCTGAGACTGCTCCTACCATGTCCAGTCCACCTCATCAGACACCTATTCATTCTAGCACCCTAGTGATTCCTTCCCATCATGATATCTCTACCCCTATTCTGTACTCTGATCCACCATACCCTACTCCAGTGATTCCATCTTCTACCCACATACTTCATCATTGATCCGGGAACTAGGGTTTTACATACCTGGTTTTCACATTCTTTTTTCTGGACCAATTTTTCATGTTACTCCATCTAACCCTGTCACATCTTCTATTCCTGCCACTGACATTGCATCCTCTTTAGCATTAGTACGAGGGAAAGCATATGCCAGATGCAGAAGCTGAAGCCATGATTACTTTTCTAGACCTATTAGGACTAGACTTCTTGATCTCCGACTGATGTGGCCACGACCCCATCTCTCTAGGGTTATAGGGCCTATTATTTTGGAGATCGGGTCTTCCTTCAATGAGGAAAGCACCCCCTAGGGTCAGTGTACTAGGTAGTAGCATTTTACTTTGATGTATGTTTCTTTTTGGTATATGTTTACTTTGTTATGAATTATGTATCAAGTTTTGTATCAAGTGTATCAAATAGATGAAATTTTATATATAAAATATCTTTTCTGGCAACTCTTGGTATTCTTATCTCTTTATTACTACAATGTCTTCTTTCCATCTTGTTCAATTCTTTTTCGCACCCTTTTCTTGATGACAAAAAGGAGTAATTAATGAAGTAATTAATTAATGACATAATGAAGGAGAGATTTTTGAAAAGATTTTTAAAAAAAGAGAGCAAAAAGTAAGGGGGAGAGAAATTTCTAATTCTTTTAAAATTTTTCTTTTGAAATTATAAAACTCGGAAGTTTTGGAAATTGTTTTCAGATCATACATTGAGGGGGAGCTTTTGTTCTATGGTTCTATGCTCTGATATGATTTAGTTTTATGCACTTATTCCTATTTGTTATGTTCTGATACTTTTTTTCCTATATATATATATATATATATATATATATATATATATATATATATATATGCTCTGATACTCCTTATTTTCATGCTCTAATACACTTCATGAACTGATAATTTTGCTCTAATAGTTTCTTTTTGTATATTATTTATGCTGACATGCTTTGACATCCTTTAAGTATTGATGCTCCTAAAGCATGTCTTTGTTGTTTTTGCTCTGATACTCTTCATGATTCAATCTGTTTTCACCAAAGTGTCTATCTTTCAAATACATTTTAGCTCTAATACATCTCTTGAGCATCTTACATATATAACTTAGCTCTGATACTTTTTAATCATAACTCTGATACTCGATAATTTCTAGTCTGATACTTTATAATTACATCTCTGACATTGAACCTATATGAATTGAATTCATTCTCATGCATATATCTAGCTCTGATACATTGTAAATAAGTCTTAGCTCTTAATAATCATTACAAATTTGAACTCTAATATTTATCATTATTAGCTCTGATACTTATAGCAAAATGCTCTATACCTATTGCAATTCTTTTTGAGCTTACTATGTATATTATACTTAAAGATTTTGTCATCATCAAAAAGGGGGAGATTATTGACTCCTGTATTTATTTTGATGAATAACAAAATACTTAAGTATATTTGAGTACTAACTGTGTATTAAAAGTATGTTTATCAGAATAGGATACTCACATGTTCAATTGCTTGTCATCTTATTGAAGAAGTCAGTTTTATGAATGAAATTTCAAGTTAAATGGACCTTGGTATATATAAATGACCTTTAAGAACTCAAATCTTAAGTTTAAAGAAGTTTCAGTAGAGTTTCAAAAGAGTTTCAAGAAAGTCTTAGCCAAATGTCGACTCATGGGAGTGAAGTGTTGACTAAAGGTGTCTACTCATAAAAGTTTGAGTTGATATGCAGAAGAAATTTTAGCTGGCATGCATAAAGTGTCAACTCATAAAGATCAAGTATCAACTCATGTGTCGACTCAAGTGTCGACTCAAGGCCTGAGACAAAAATGATACAGAACATACTGAATTCAAGTCTTTCCTCAAGTGACGACTCATGAAGATGGAGTGTCGACTCATGTGTCGACTCACTAGAAGAAGTGTTGATGCACCAGTGCATTCCAGAGAGCTTCAGAAGATAATTTTGATCTAGTATCGACTCATGTGTCACTCATGACCTGAAGTGTCGACACTTACAGGTCTAGATAAAGAGTAATGGCTAGTTTTTTGAAGCATAGAAACGGTCCTTTTCATCCCTAATGGCTATTTTCACCGCTTTAATGGTCAAAAATAATCATTTAAGGCATGGAAAGGTATTTAAAGTGAACCAAACTCAAGAGGGAAGCAACTAATGAAAAATTAATAAGAAACTAATGAACATTCACTGAGTATTCATTGCTTTGGAGTGAAGTTGAGCCTTCAAACATTCAAGAAATATTCAAGTCCATCCTTTAAGCATTGATTAAGGCTTCAACAACTTGAAGACAAGCATCTTCAATAGCAATCAAAAAGCTTCAAAGAGATATTTATTTTATTTTTTAAAGCTTGATTGTATTATTACTTTGTATTCAACTTAATTGTTGTTCCTAGTTTCAAGTGGTTTGAAACTAGTGCTTGGGTTGTTGATGAGCCTTGTTTTAAAAACAATCTTAGATTGTTGGTGAGCCTTGTGAAAACCAACTAAATTTTTAGTTATCCCGAAAAACCAATAGATTTTTGGTGAGCCTTGAGAAAATCAAGAAATTTTTTGTTAGCCTTGTGAAAATCAAAGGGTTGTGATTAGTGAGCCCAGAAAACTAATGGGCTGTAATCAAGTGGGATTATAGGGAAACTTCCAAGTGGATCTTGGGGAGTGGATGAAGGTTTTTTGGTGTGCATTGAACCACTATATATCTTCATATTTGTGGTTGCATGCTCTCTCTCATTATTTGATCATATTTATTTTGTATTTATTTTACTAATTTTGCTGTATATCTTCAAGCACACATCACTTGAATCACTAGCACCATCATTGTATTTGAATTGGCACATACTTGTCTAAATCATTTTAGAAAAATTTTTAAAAATCCAATTCACCTCCCCTCTTAGGTTGCTTCGCTGGGCAACAACCTTCATCACTGCCTCCCTCCCGTCCGAAAAACTAGAGCAACCGATACGAGCACATTCCTATTGCGCCTCTCACTCTCCACCACCACCATCATATTCGGCCCTTCCACCCCACCCTCCACTTCTCGCTACCCTCACCAGCAAGCGAAAGAACCCATCACCATGCCACCGCCAGTCACTGAAATAGGACCATATTATTTTCTTCCCATGCACTGACCGTCGACTTCAGCCTTCTCCCTCATCGGATCTAAGGGAGGAACCACCACAGCCTAGTGCCCATCTCCATCGTCGCTGGTCACCACTAATTGGAATCGCCCATCCTCCCTTCAATCATGCCTTCATGGCCATTTGAACCACCATCGGTCACTGTAGTTTCTTCCTTCCTTTTGACCCGACCCCCCTCCACTGCCGCTAGCCACCGGAACCCCCGTGCCATAGACACCCCTGTACAATATGTCTTCCTTGTCGACCATGTGATCCTCTTCGCTAGTGCTGATCCTATCCAAACCACCCTCCAAAGCTGATCCCCTTCTCGATCCAAGGGGAAGGAAACATCCTGCATGAACGTGAAGGCAAGAAGGAGACCCTGCACAGATCTCAAAGTGGTCCCAAAGATCACTGGTGCATGAATTTCAAAGTAGATCAATTTTTAAACATAGATCTCAAAGCATAAGGATTATTGGGTTGAATTGGTTTCTTTACTAGTTGGTCATTTTATTTTGATTTGTGTTAAGATTGTGATTGATTGACCCTCATATATTTGGTGAACTAGATCCAACGACTTCTAAACCACTTCGCTCGTGAACCACTAGTCTAGCATTTTGACCACCTCCTGGATGATCTCCCTCTACCAAGAATCATGACATTCCGTGCTTTGGATAAGAAATCATCGTTAATTACCATAGAAATTGATCAATTGTTGGACTGATTTTATTTCCCTATCTTTAATTTAATTAGATCTAATTTCATTGAAATTAGATAGCCCTAACCTAGTGGTCATTCCTTAATAATCAACAATCCAATTTCTTGAAATTTTGATTATGCATGCCGATCGGGTCACTTCCTAGATCGGATCCTAATTTTGACTGACTATTTTTAGTTTAAATTATTACCTACTTTGATTAACTGCTAATATTAAATTTAATTACTTAGTTAATTTATTCGCTAATCTCATTAGAAGGTCCTTAGGTCTAGAAATTGTTGGTCCATCCTGCATCAATTTTTGGAATCAGAGCAAGGTTAGATTAGGGTCAATTATATTTTATTTGCATTTAAATTATTTACATTAAAATAAAAAATTAAATTAAATTAAATTAAATTAAAAAAAAAAAAAATAGATTGTATGTTAAATACATTATTTGGACACCTTATTTGATGTACTGCATTTCCATAATTAATCTAAGGGCATTAACCCCTTAATCAGATAAGGTGGGGAGTTGATTATCCTTTCTTAGCCCATAAATCACCACCCTCATCTGCATTAACCTAAACCTTAAATTAAACTCAATTAGATGCTGATCCTAAAGGACATCCGAGCTCATTAGGATAAGGATACCTAAGAATTATACCAAGCTAATTTCGATCATTATATTAATATCTCGAAAAGTGGTTCAGGGATCTTAGTCCCAAAGAAAGGTGGTTACTTAATTGGTTCCATTCACTAACCTGGCCAATCTAAATGGTGTCTAAGGAAAGCAATAGGGGGAACCTACTAATCTTACACTTGCTTGGCTATTTGGTGAATTGGTTCGAACTTGGAGTGCTCGAAGATTGACTTAAAATAGTTAGGAGCTGTCTAGTTCTAGGTTAACCCTAGGATAGAGTTGACTTGTTTGTGTCACTTAATTAAAAATAAAATAAATAAATAAATAAATAATTCTAAAGAAACCTGTATACCCTTGAAACCTACTTCATCTCTAGAATCAATGCATGACAACTAGGTCAGGGATCAAATACCAAGCAAAACCTTCCTACTTAGGTAACAAAATGGATCCCAATTCAGAAGCTACTCTACAACAAATCATTGGTCAACTTGAAGCAATCGATGGCAAGTTAGGTTTCTTAGATGCAAGGGTAAGAGCCCTAGAAGAGAAACAAATTAGTGAACACAAACCACCATGTTAGGAACTCCTCATCAAGAGTCATAGACCTAAGAGATTGAAATGACTACCCGGATTATGAGGGAGGTTGTACTCAGACACCTCAACCCATCATGGACCCTAGGGGTCGACACGATTATCTAGGTTTCGATGTAGGTCGCCATCAAACACCTTGACCTTATCGTAACCTAATCGACTAGGAGATCGTATCATGGGAAGTGTTAAGGCTGAAGCCCTGAGTTTCGTAGGTTGCCTGGTCCCCAAAGAGTACCTTGACTGGGAAGCTAATATGAATCATTTTTTTAATTGGTATGAAATGTCAGAGAATAGAAAAGTAAGATTTGCCTAAATTAGGTTATTTAGTCAAGCCAAATTATATTGGCACAATGTCTAGCAATTAGCCACTCATAGGAGACAAGATTTCATTAGAACATGGGATGAGATGAAGGATAAGCTTCGTGAAAAGTATCTCCCTGCAATATGTCAACAGCAACTCCTAGACCAATGACAAAGGCTGACCAAGGGTTTATTAATGATTACATTGATAAATTTGAGGAATATCTTATACATTGTAATATGAATGAGGACTCGTCTATCACCTTATCCCGATTTAGAGCTAACCTGAGAGAGGATATCCAAAGAGAGTTGTTTATGAGAGAGGTCTATAGTTTAGAGCAAGCCTATCAACTAGCCCAGGATTATGAGAGATTCAAGAAGATGCCTGTCACCCATAGACCTGAGCCTCCTATACCAGAAATTTTGGGTCCAAGACCTAGCATGAGTCAGGCCCCAATTGGTCCAAAACCTAACATGAGTCAAGCCCCAATTGGTCCAAAACCTAACATGAGTCAAGCCCCTGGTAATCAACCCCCATCTACGATCCTACCAACTAAAAGGGATGAGAAAGAAAAAGGAATTATAGGAGAGACTTCCCGAGGAATTAGCTCTAAGGTTCAATGCTTCAAGTATAACAGAATAGGTCATGTGGCTAATCAATGTCCATCTAGATAACACCCATAAAGAGGAAGTCTACATTGCTGACCTAGGATTAGCCGACACCTTCGAAGAGTATGACCCTGTCCAAAATGAGACTACACCTGAGAAATGATTAGGAGTGGTTAGGTGTGTATTGACCCAACCCAACAAAAGTAAAGACTGGCGCAAGACCGCTATCTTTCATACCTTTATTGGTTAAGGTGATAAGGTATGCAAGATAATCATTGATAATGGTAGCTGCATCAATGCCATATCCACCAATACCATTGCGTGCCTAGGACTAGCACCCGTAGACCATTTGAGTCCATACAATGTGGCCTAGGTAGATGCTTCATCTATTCCAATCAGATATAGATGCCTAATTCTGATCAAATTTCAATCATACCAAGATAAAGTCTAGTGTGATGTGTTACCAATAGAAGTGGGTAGCATCATTCTTGGCAAACCTTGCCTCTTTGATCAAGATGCCACTCTTCATGGTCGATCCAATACCTGCACATTCATGAACCAGGAAAAAAGATTATTGTTTATCCTTCACCTCCTAGAACCACCAAGAGAGTTGTAGAAGGTAATCATAATGTCCAAAACTAGAAGAAAAGCCTACATATAATCAATGCTAAGGAGTTTGAAAATGAATTGAATGATGGCTCCCTAGTTTTGGTTCTAGCAATCAAAGAATCTAGCAGCAATATCGATCCTTTGCGCCAATACCTCTAGAAAATACTCACCCTCTCAGATGAGTTTAAAGATATTTTTCCTTAAGACCTCCCTGACCATTTGCCCCGATGCGAGATATCTATCATACTATTGACCTTGTTCCAGGAGCCTCCCTTCCTAATCTTCCTCACTATTGTTTGAACCCTATTGAGCATGAATAGTTGCAGAGACAAATTATCGAGCTCCTTAATAAGAATTTTTAAGAGAGAGCTTGAATCCTTGCATAGTCCCCGCACTCCTGACTCCAAAGAAAGATGGTACATGGAGGATATGCATGGATAGCCAGGAAATAAATAAAATAAATATAAAATATTGATTTTCCATTCCCAGGATAGATGATATGATTGATATGATATCCGAAGCTAGTATCTTTAACAAAATTGATTTGAAGAGTGGATATCATCAAATTAGGATTAGACCTGGTGATGAATGGAAGACTGCCTTTAAAACTAAAGATGGTTTGTATGAGGCTGATCATGCCATTTGGTCTTTCCAATGCCTCGAGCACCTTCATGAGAGTTATGACTCAAATACTATGATCGTTCATTGGTTCATTTATGGTCGTGTACTTTGACAATATCTTGATTTATAGCCAGACCAAAGAAGACCATCTAGATCACCTACAATAAGTCTATCAAGTCTTAAGGACCAAAAGCCTCTATGAAAATTTAAAGAAGTGTGAATTTCTGACAACACAAATATTTTTTTTAGGATTTGTAGTAACCCCTGATGGTTTGGCAATAGACCCAGAAAAAGTTTAAGCTATATCTGAGTGGCATGTATCCCAAAACATGCACAAAGTTCGAAGCTTTCATGGCCTTACAACTTTTTATAGGAGGTTCATTAAAGGTTTTAGCACCATCACATCTCCGATCACTGATTGTATATGAAAAGGGAGCTTTGAATGGACTAGAGTTGCCGAACGAGCTTTTCAAAAATTGAAGGAAAGAATGACTCACACTCCAGTTTTGCGATTACTAGATTTTTCAAAGGTTTTTGAAGTTGCATGTGACACATTTGGAGTGGAAATTGGTAGAGTCCTAAGTCAGGAAGGACATCCTCTCGCTTTCTTTAGTGAAAAACTCAATGACCCCAAGCATAGGTATTCCATCTATGACAAAGAAGTCTATGTCGTGGTATAAGCCCTTAAATTTTGAAGGCATTATTTGCTTCCGCAAGAATTTCCTTTATTTGGACCATGAGGCTCTCAAGTTTCTCAATTCATAAAAGAAATTAAATCCGAGACATGGAAAGTGGATTGAGTTCCTTTAGGCCTATACTTTCATGATAAGGCATAAGGTAGGGGTAGATACCGAGATTACCGATGCACTTTCTCGAAAGTGAACCTATTAACGGTAGAAACTACTGAGTTGATTTTGTCTACTGATCCACTTTCTCTTAGATGAGCCTTTTATCAACAGTAAGTATGAGAGTCATTGGCTTTGAATAGTTAAAGGAAGAGTATAATGAATTTCCGGACTTCAAAAATATTATTACCTCCCTTAAGGCAAGAACCATCTAGAAAGTTTAGTGAGTATGCCCTTCAGGATGTCTTTTTAAGAATAATAGGTTGTGTATTCCATGAACTTCAGTGAGAGAATTTTTAATTTAGGAAATACAAGCTAGGGGATTATCTGGGCATTTTGGAAGAAACAAAATAATAGATGCCCTAGAGGCCTAATTTTACTGGCCTAGCCTGAAGCAAGATGTAGCCCAGATTGTTGCATGCTATCAGACTTGTGCCATGGCTAAACATCAAAAGCAAAATACTGGATTATACACCCTACTACCTATACCTGACTGTCCGTGGCAAGATGTGAGCATGATTTTTATTTTAGGATTGCCTCGAACAGTTAAGAAGAACGACTCAATTTGTGTGGTAGTAGATAAGTTTTCTAAGATGGCCCATTGCTTACCATGCCCCATGACCTCGATGCTTCTAGGGTTGCTTGCCTATACTTTGATGAGATTGTTAGAATACATGGATTGCCAAAATCTATAATATCGGATATGGATGTTCAATTCAATAGCTACTTTTTGAAAACCCTATGGCACTTAATAGGTACAAAACTAAAATTTTCATCTGTCTATCACCCATAAATAGATGGACAAATTGAAATCGTAAACAGAAGTTTAGAGAATTTAGTTTGGTGTTTGGCATGAGAGCACGTTAAGAATTGAGATTTACTTTTACCTCAAGCCGAGTTTACATATAATAGTTCAATAAATAGGTCTATTGGTATGAGTCCATTTGAATTTGTGCATGGTTATCGTTCTAATAAACTAGTAGACTTAATCCCATTGCCTATGCATGCTAGAGTCTCAGAGTCAACATTATCCTTTGCAGAGCATATTAGGAGTCTGCACAAAGAGATCAGTGAAAAAATTAATATAAGTAATCAAATGTATAAACGATTAGCAGATTCTTACCGGCGAGTTAAGGATTTTGCTGAGGATGATCATGTCATGATTAGGATCAGATTTGAATGGTTTTTACAAAGAACCATTTCAAAATTACATGCCAAAGGAGCAGGCCCATTTAAAATTTTAAAAAAAGTTGGACCGAATGCATATATTATTGATCTACCACTTGATTATGGGATTAGTCCTACTTAAAATGTATCGGATCTAATTGAATATATAGAACCAGCATTGATACCTAGTGATCCATTTGAGCCTATACCTTCCATTGAGAATGACCCTCCTACTGAATGCCCACAAGTCCAAATGAGTGAAAAGCATGATATGATAGAATATATCTTGGACGAGAATATCAAGTCCATGAGGGGTCAAAACTACCACCGCTATCTGGTTCACTAGCGAGGCAAGCCAAAGTCAGAGGATTCCTAGATTACTGGAGAGGATTTATAGAGGATTGACCCAGATCTATTTGAGTACCTCCAGGAAGGTATTGAGCCTGACTCGACAAAGTCGAGTTCTCCCCACCCCAGGAAAAATTGATAGGGACATCATCCAACATGACTTTTGATGCATGGCTAGCACCAATCCTGATGTAGATGGTTATCATTTTTTGGGCATTTTTATGGGTGTATGGGGTATGGAACATCTTAATAATTTTTATCTCCGACTCATTTGAATCAAAGTTTTTAGGATCAATTTATTTCAGTTGTTTCAGGATTTGTTTTATCGAGATCTCTCAGTTTGTTAAGTGTAGTTTTGGTTGTTTGGAGTTTGCTTTTGGGTTTATCCTTTGGTTTGCTCTGATTGTTATTTAAAAGGTTGTAAACCTCTCGAAGGCATTTGGAATAAAAAAAAGTTTTCGAGTATTCTTTTTCTCTCCTCCGGTTCTTCTCCACTTCTTTCTCCCCTCGTCCCTCTCTTTCTTCTCCTCCCCTAATCTTTTTTTCCTCCTCTCTACTTCCTCTTCCCTATTCTTTCTCTTCCCCTTACTCTATTCCCTACTAATCTCAAACACCCAGAGACTCTAACCTCCCTACTAATTGATGATCCTCCACTGCCCATCTCCTTCGCCGTGGACCACAGTTCTCCACCATCCGCCACTACTATTAATCCATCAACCATCACCTTCATCTCCGCCTCCCTCCCATCTAAAAACTAAAGTAACCAATCCGAGCACATCCCTACTCTGCCTCTCACGCTTTACCGCCACCGTCATATCTGGTCCTTCCACCCCATCCTCCACTTGCCACCACCCTCACCAATAAGCGAAAGAACCCATCACCAGGACCATATTATCTTCTTCTCGTGCACCAAATGTCGACTTTCGCCTTCTCCCCCTCATCAGATGCAAGGGAGGAGCCATCGCAGCTCGGTGTCCAACTCCACCATCGCTGGTCACCACCAACTAGAATTGCCCTATCCACCCTTCGATCGACACCTCCACGACCATTTGAACCACTGTCGGCCACCATAGCTTCTTCCTTCCTTCCAACCCGGCCCCCTTCCACTGCCGCTAGCCACCAGAGCCCCCATGCCACATACACTCCAGTGCGGTATGTCTTCCCCATCAACCACGCGATCCTATCCGCTAGTGCTGATCCCATCCGAACCACCCTTCGAAGTCGATCCCCTTCTCGGTTCGTGGGGAAGGAAACATCCTGCACGAACATGAAGGCAAGAAGGAGATCCTGCATGGATCTCAAAGCAATCCCAAAGATCACTGGTGCATGAATTTTAGAGTATATCAATTTTTAAACATAGATCTCAAAGCATTGGGTTTATTGGACTGAATTGGTTTCTTTACTAGTTGGTTATTTTATTTTGATTTGTGTTAAGATTGTGATTAACTGACCCTCTTATATTTGGTGATCCAGATCCAATGGCTTCTAACCCACTTCACCATGAACCATTGGTCTGGCATTTTGACCACCTCCAGGATGATCTCCCTCTTCCAAGAATCATGACATTCCATGCTTTGGATAAGAAATCATCATTAATTAGCATAGGAATTGATCAGTTGCTAGACTGATTTTATTTCCCTATCTTTAATTTAATTAGATCTAATTTCATTGAAATTGGTTAGCCCTAACCTAGTGGTCATTCCTTAATGATCAACAGTCTAATTTCTTAAAATTTTGACTGTGTGTGCCGATCGAGTCACTTCCTAGATCGAATCCTAATTTTGATCAACTATTTTTAGTTTAAATTCTTACCTACTTTGATTAACTACTAATATTATCTTTAATTACTTAGTTAATTTACTTGCTGATCTCATTAGAGGGTCCTTAGGTCTAGGAATTGCTGGTCCGTCTTGCATCAGTCCATTTGAGGTAGCTCATGGTTATCAACCTAGAAAACTAGTTAATCTCGTTCCTTTGCTCATGCATGCTAGAGTGGTTGGATCTATTGGGTCATTTGCCCGGCATGTTAAGAGTCTGCATAACAAGATCAATAAAAGAATTAATACAATAATGCATCATATAAGCAAATGGTAGATATACATAAACGAGTCAAAGAATTTATGAAAGGAAATGAAATCATGATTAGGATTAAACCTGAGAGGTTCCCACCAGTGTCCTTAAAGAAATTACACACTCGAGGAGCAGGTCCATTTAAAATTATAAAGAAAATTGGACTGAATGTGTATGTTTTGGACTTACCCCCAGAATTAAGATTCAATTCTATTTTTAATATATCTAATCTTACTACTTATAAAGAGCCAGAAATATTCCTAGTTAGTCATTTGGACCTAATCCATCCTTTGAGATCAAGCCTACTCTTGAGTGTTCACAAATAAAATCCTCGACAAAATAAGATCAAATTAAGAGAATCTTGGATGAGCAGATCATTTCTACCATGAGTCAAAGCTATCAATGGTACCAGATTTAGTGATGAGGATGACCAAAATTAGAAGATACTTAGATCACTTGAGAGGAGTTGCAGCATATTGACCTAGAATTACTCAAGTGATACTAGAGCAATATCGATCCATACTCAATTGGGTCGAGTACTCTCCATAGCAAGGAAATTGGTGCAGACACCAAAGTGACTAGAAGAAATCATCAAAGTTATATCATATCTAGATTGAGGAAGCTGCATACTAGAGCCCAGAAACAATCAATTCAAGCCCTTTAATTTAATTTCAGTCCAGTCCAGTTAAGTCAAAGTCAATTTTATTTTATTTTAGTTTATTGAGTTAATTGGGTCTATGATGAGGGATGGGGCATGGGATAGGATCGTCGGCGAGCTGAGAAGTCACCGAGATTATGATACTTTTTTTTTGTAAAGGAGTGGTGAAGGAAATAATGAAGATGAAGGACAGGGATCTGGATCTCATGGACTTTGGACTCATACTAACGATGATCTCTCACCTCTAGGGCATCTCATCCATCTCACTAATGGAGCCGTTAGGATGAATCTCAAAGAACATGAGGATGGTAAGGAAGATGGAATCAAGGAAGGGGATAACTAGACATGACCTCACATCATGTCCTGGGGTTGGGCCTCACACCCTCTCCTCACGGAGCAAAAGAAGAGTCACTCTTCTCTAAAAAAAACTTTCATTCATCACTAGCCTCCTTTTATAAAGAGATTAGGGGCCTATTTATAACCTTCTAAGCCCCATTTGAAATTCAAATTTTACATGGAAAGAGGGAGAAGGTAGTTATAAATTTGAATTTCAAGTTTCATGAAAAGGGATGGCAAAATGCATGGGTGCCAAGTATCTCCTTGTGGTTGCCAAGTGTCTAAATCTGAAAATCTGCATGCATGGGCGCCACTTGGCATTCATGTGGACATTCTTGTGTCTTCATGTATTGGGTGCCACTTGGCATTCATGTGTCATCATGTGTTGGGTGCTACATGGCATTCATGTGAGGACCTTATGTGGAGGATGATCTTCAAATTTATTTGCATCGAAATTCATACTGCATCATGATTCATGCTGCTTCGAGATCCTTGCTACTCTAGGATTCGTGCAGGTCAATGTCCCGATCATTCCCCTGAGGTGGGGAGACTCGACTCTATTGAGTCAGCGGGGACTTTGGTGGAACCGAATCCATTCAAAAAGAAGCTCTACTCCGAGATCTGTGCAACTCTAAAATCTATGTAGCACTGCTTCTTGTGTCAAAATCTGTGCAGCTTTGAAAGTTGTGTAGCTTTGAGATATGTGCCAGTTTTGAGATCTGTGTAACTTTGAAAACCATGCAGCTCTAAAATTGTGCAGCTCCAAAAACTGTTCCAATTTTTTTTCTCTTTTTTCTCTTTTTTTTCCCTTTTTTTAATTCCTCAGCACTGCTCTGAGAATCGTGCACTTTGAGGAGCATGCAGGATTCTGAAATCGGCAAATGGGATGGGAATTGCTTTCACATTCGTGCAACAGCCCACCTTCTTCTTCACGGACCAAACCAGCGAACAAGGGAGGCTCGCGGAGGGGCTCCTGATGTCAGCGTTGGGTGGCAGTGGTAACGGCGTAATCGACGGTGGCTGGCGATGGCAGCAAGGAGGAAGACGACGGCACGGGCAGCAACGGTGTTCGACAGCGTGCTCGGCTTTCGAGTGTGGGAAATCGATGGCTTCGTCGGTGACAGTGGAAGTAGGAGGAGCTAGATCGAAGGGAGATTTATGATCGGTAGGGGTGGTGGCTCGTGCGGCATAGGGGGCATCATCGTTTGGAATGGGAGGCCACGAGGACGGTGGGATGGGCGGCACCATGGAGAGCTCCACTACTATGGATGACTCCAGGCAAAAAACTGGGTCTCCGGCGGTAGTGGAGATGGTGGGGGGAAAGATCCGGTGGAGGCGATCAATCGGAGGAGCGGTGGGCGTTGATTGGGGCGATGTAGATCGGGCATGCTGGAGGAGATGGCCGTAGGTCTTCCGGATGGGAGGGGATCTGGTGAAGGCTTGGAACGAGGTAGTGAAGAGGGGGCTCGTGTTGGGAATTGTGTCCCAAAGCCAATCGCCTGGGTTGTAGGCGGTTGTGCTAAGTATTGTACTTGTTCAATGAATTAATAAAATATTATTTTTGGCAGCTCATCACATATTGAATTTTCCTGAAATAAACTCTTTCCTATGTGATGAAGTCCTTAGGACTACACTGCCTTCGATACAGAGAGGATGTATCGAGTGGTCCTTAAACCCGGTTCACAACCAAAGGATATATTGTACTGGACGGCAATATATCAAGTATAGGTTGTTGTAGTTCACATCGTTTGGTTGTCCTCTTGACCAAATGAGTGTGGTGACACTGATGTGATCTGCAAGTGGGATATATGTGATATCTCATTGAACGTGACTCCATGCAGTCCCTTTCTGCCAAAGGGATACTCACGATTGGATATGGGTATAAGTGTCTCTCTGACCTGAGGTCATCACGGTAGCTTGCAAGCAACTCCCTGTGCTTTGGTGCTGGACTATCCAGATTTTTAATCCGGTGATGGAAGATTTCTGGGTACAGGCAAGTACTTGTGGAGCAGTGATGGACCAAGATGGAATTGACCTGTCCAAACAGTTTGGATTGAATGTCTCGCAGTATCTCAATTTAGCAAATCCTCGGCCGGGGTAGCCCTAGTGAAGAGTCACTGGGCTTGCGAGGTTGAGACACGTAGTCGACTGACTCAGTCTGGGTTGGCAGCCCAATCTCAGTCGTCCTGAGCATTAGAGGTCAAAGGGATGAATTATACGGTAACCATATGCCAGAGGTTCGATAGTTTGCTCCCGCATCTTCGACCTATCCGAACACCGAGATCCATTGCTAGATGGTTTCCTGTGCTGGTACTAAAAATTGTTCTAGTGCTACCGTTTAGGTTCGAACCTATGAGGTCACATGCCACAGAGGATAACTCTCTGATCCGGATACCGATTACGATTGGGAATAGTCTCGATTTTATGGTCACAGTATTTTTGAGCTCTCTTTTTCCCATCTTGCCCTTGTCTGTGTCAACCAGAAATTGTTCCGGGTTGACCAGGACTGCGCCAGGATTTTTCTGAATCAGTTTTGAACTGATTCGGAGCTCGTTTCGACCTCCAATTGGTTGTGAACCAATTTTATTCCCTGAACCAGGTTCAATTGGATTGAACCGTTTGGTTCAATGGGATTGAACCAAAATGGGTTGGTTTAAATAGTTTGAACCAAATTTACAATGGACCGGTTTTGGCTCCATGATTTTTCTCTCCTTGTAACCGTTTACACGGTGTTTTGCTGGGAGTTATTCTAAACGTTGGAAGAAGCCAAAACGACCAGTTTTTATCTCTGGCATCTCGTCTTCTCCTCTCCCTCGCCGCTGGTTTAATGGTTTTTAACCTGTGTTTATGGCTGATTAATGGAATAAATTGCAGCCGATGCCTCTTCCTTTCACCGTCTCTTTGCCTCCCTCACCCTGCTACTTATATATTTCAGCACCTCTGTTTCAGCCAGTTGAGAACCATGTGAAGTGAAAAACCAAAGAGAGTTTCAGCCGTGAAGAACCTGAAACTATACCTGCTATTTGTTTTTTTGAGAGAGGTTGAGGATCCCAAATTGAGAGCTTAGACTCTCCTCTTATAGGCTAGGTTTAGGAGGGTGTGAGGGAGAGTTTTCCCATTGTTTCAAGTGCTCCAAAAATCCCTGCTGCAGCAATTCTGTTTTGCTGCAGCAACCTGTGACCGTGAACCATCTTCCGGCGGCTAGCACCGTGCGTGGAGAGGGATCGGAGAGCCCCGGGCATGTCTCCCCTCTAGAGGGAGTATTCTTCTACTCCTCGGAGCAAACCACGCGAGCCGGGATCGCTCCAGTTGCCCGAAATCCAACGACGAAGACAGCTGCTCTGTTCTGCTGCCATTTTCGTGCAGCAGACTTCGATGAATTTTTATGATTTATTGGCTTAGTTTTTCTTGCAGAAACTAGTTCCAAATCGAAGAGGACTTCCTTAAGAATCTACAGCTCAAATTTGGGAGCGATCGGAGGTCCGGAAGGCGGCGTTCCGGCGACTTTTCGGAAGCCCAGTTTTCAGCCCAAGGTGGAAGATGACTGGAATAACTTTATTCCAGTTATTCCAGTCTATTCCAGGTTTATCCCAGACTTATTCCAGCTGGGAATAAGGTATGTTTTTGGGTTTTAATTTCGGTACATGTGTAGATCTAGATTTATTAAAATGTTTATAAATATTATATGTCCTGTATCATGCCAATACATGCATCTTGCATATGCTAGATCCTGTGCGGAGTAGGTATTTTCCGCATTTATTAAAAATGTTTTAAAATCTTACCTATTCCCTGTGCTGTTGCATACTTAGCATAGGCACTTGCACCATGTTTTTACTCTCAACTCGGCCTGGGCTGAGGCTGATGGAGGCGATGCCAGCGTTCCCAGTTAGAGGTGGAGGAATGGGGCTTCGGGCGGGAGCATCGGTGAGCTTGATCCCTGCAGGAGGCGAGGGCACCGAACTCGGCAAGGGCGATGGGGTAGGCCGTGACCTTGCATCGTAGAAGGGTGTTGGTGAGGCGGTGTGATAGCAAGGGGCATCGGGCTCGGAGATGGGGAGGTGTCATGGGCATGAGGAGATCCGGCAGGGAGATGAGAGGTCAGATGGATCAAAGAAGGAGACAACAAGAATAACAGACAGATAAGTCTGGGATAAGTTTGGAATAAAATGGGAATAGTGGGGATAAGTGAAATAAGATGGGAAAAAACAAAAAATAATGGATACCCTAAATTTCTGGGCTCTGATACTAAAATTGATGCGGGACGGGGCATGGGATAGGATCGTCGGCGAGCTGAGAAGTCACCGAGATTAGGGTACTTTTTTTTGTAAAGGAGTGGTGAAAGAAATAATGGAGATGAAGGACAAGGATCTGGATCTCATGGACTTTGGACTCACACTAATGAAGAGACCTCTCACCTCTAGGGCATCTCACCCACCTCACTAATGGAGCCGTTAGGATGAATCTCAAAGGACATGAGGGTGGTAAGGAAGATGGAATCAAGGAAGGGGATAACTAGACATGACCTCACATCATGTCCTAGGGTTGGGCCTCACACCCTCTCCTCACGGAGCAAAAGAAGAGTCACTTTTCTCTAAAAAAAACTTTCATTCATCACTAGCCTCCTTTTATAAAGAGATTAGGGGCCTATTTATAACCTTCTAAGCCCCATTTGAAATTCAAATTTTACATAGAAAGAGGGGGAAGGTAGTTACAAATTTGAATTTCAAGTTTCATGAAAAGGGGTGGCAAAATACATGGGTCCCAAGTGTCTCCTTGTGGTTGCCAAGTGTCTAAATTTGAAAATCTGCATGCATGGGTGCCACTTGGCATTCATGTGGGCATTTTTGTGTCTTCATGTGTTGGGTGCCACTTGGCATTCATGTGTCATCATGTGTTGGGTGCTACTTGGCATTCATGTGGGGACCTTCTTATATGAAGGATGATCTTCAAATTTATTTGCATCGAAATTCATACTACATCATGATTCGTGCTGCTTCGAGATCCATGTTACTCTAGGATTCGTGCAGGTCAATGTCCCGATCAGTCTATATTTTGAATTAAATCAAGTCTAATACCCTAATTGGCTTGATTTAATTAAGTTATTTTTATTAAGTATGAGAACCAAAGTGTGAACATGACATATAGGAGAAACCAGTGTGAACATAGCTTAGGTTGGCACCTCCCCTATTCTTGCAGCCCCATATTTATGCTATCCCTTTATTATGGCATGGAAAGTAATGTGGCACCTCCCTAGATGTTCTTTCATACTTAGGATTCCTCATAAGTTAGGTCTTTAGTCATTATAGATTTGTATTAATTTGGGACTTATATTCTTACTTGGACTAGGACTCTTTTATGGGTTTATAAATAGAGATATACTCAAGCTATTAAGTCAATGAAAATTACTAATCTATTTTTTTCTTTACCATTTATGGTGTGATTCCACTAGGAGGGAGAGGGTGAGAGATCCATATGCCTCCAAGAGAAGGTGAAAGGCCCATCTTCGCTCTTCATTCTTCTTCATGTCCTATTCTTGGATTTCTACATTAGTAACTTTTCAACCTCTATAAATCTCTAACCCCATGTCCAAATTACTTCCTTATTTTTTTCTTGAAAGTATAGCATCTATGAGTTTCTTCTCCAACTTACGGATCCATGAAGTCATTTTTCTGGGATTTTTCATGTCCTATTGATTCAGCCCTTATATGTAGAAAATCTTGCACCTAGATTTTTCTAAGTGCCACCTCTACCAAGCTTCTCCAACCATCCACATCATGCCCAAACCCACCATCAATTACCTAACCATGTTCCCTACAATATCACGCACTTACATAAATTTTTCAAAAATTTTCAAGATTTTAGTGACCAAAATCTGAATCATCACGAATCTGAACTGTTGAAGTCAGCTCCATGAGTGGTCTAACTCTTCTGAGATTCTGATATAGCTTGTTTCATAAGTATCTTTCTACAAATAAATTGAGTTCATTATTTGGTAATTTTATGAAATATCCTATTATCTTTATTGCATATAGGTGTCATATATTTTAGAAGAACTATCTTAATCTGTTTGTTTTCCTAAATACCGTTGATCTAAGTTTTATTATAGTTATAAATTGCTTTTTCATAGGGCAATAATTGATGTTCTAGTTTAATTTGATTATTCTTCTTTTAGCAACATATCTTAAACTCACATAGAATTGTCATTATTTTGTTAGTACTTTATGAATTATGTTAATCAATTGCTGTTCTCAAATTGTTCATGCATCATGTTTCGTATTACCTATAAAATGAAGACATAGAAGTCCGACAATGAGGATATAATGGGGTGGTTTCCTATGGTAGACTTTTTGATTCATAAGTCAATCTCTCATGGAAGCAAACAGAAAATAAAGAGGAAACTATAGCTTCTACATTGATGATGCAATAGAGGAATGATGGCGGGATGGAGTGGAAATGGGTGATGTAGTAGAGGTGGGCATAGATGAGGCAGTGCAAGTGGTGAGCAGTCATAGTGGAATGTTGGCGTAGCGATTCAGGTGAGCGCTCGTGGGTCTCGAGAGAGTATGTGAGGCTTAGGAGAGAGTGAGCTAGGCTTAGGTAAGGTAGGGTAAGGCTTAGGCGAGGCAAGGTGGTCCTGGCTTTTATCCAAGTAGCGCTCTAGGGCTCTCGGGGGAAGGCTTTGAGGAGACTGATAAACCTCCCAAAGGGCTCGGGACACTTAAGACACTTTCCTAGAGAATGCTTAGTGTTCTCAGACTTATATTCTATAACTTGCCTAGAAAGACTACCTGGAGGAAGTGAAGAATAAATTTATAGGTGGGTATATGGAGTACCTAGTACCTATGGGACATGCGGTACAAGAAGAGGTGGTTGGCACATCGTTGCAAAGTCCATGCCTCTAGAGGAGTAGGTCAAGATGGTATGGAGCTTGTCTACATGGTAGACATGCTTCCATAGGGATGCCTATATTAATAAGGAGTGGTTGGTGTCAGAGGGCCATGATGCAAGATTATCTATGTCTTATAAGAGGAGGGCATGCCAGGCTTTCTTGCATGATGATTAGGGCCATGTGTCGAGGTCAGAGGAGTTTGCTTTCTATGTTGAACTGATAAGTGCATAAATATTAGTGATAAGTGCATTAATTTATAGATTGAACTCATTTTATTTAATTCAAATTAATATTTTTATACAGTGTTTTAATGAAAGAACCCCACCAATGCAAAGAACACGATTTTTGGGATCCAACAGTGTAAATGGCGTGCAAATTGGACTTCAATTGAGCTGGAAAGAAAATTTTGAAGGAATTATTTTGAAATTGCATGGAAATTAAAGCACCAGTCCACTGTAAACCAGCCAGTTGGTCCACGAAGTAGCAGCCCTATCCACATCCTCCATTGCTACTAGTCCATAGAACAGATCCATGGACCACAGACCAAACAGACCATTGAACTCATCAAAGAAGATGCTGGAGCTCCCTCTCTTGTTGCCGGTGAACCATCCCATGCCGGAAAATCCCAAGAATGGCCGCCCTCTTCCTCCCATGACCGAGCCTCTTCTCTACTGCCACTCCCACCACTTACCATGGCCATCTTTTTCATCGCCTCCATCCAAGCTACTGGAAAAGCACTCGTAGGAGCCGCCATCTTCTTCCCTGCTGCAGTTTGCCATCCACCAGCCGATCTCTACCATGGATCCTCCTCCAAGCTGAGCCACCATCATGCCAAACACCAAGTTGTTGTTCTTCCCAGCCTCCACCCATCCTCCATTCGTTGCCTCCTCATCACTCCTACTATCGCTGGCTTCGAGTCACCGTAACCCAGCAGCACCTGCCGCTCAAAGCCACGTCCTCCTTGGAGTCAAGATCATCGTGATCAACACCACCGGTCACCATCCTTTGATTGATCCATCTGAGTTTCCCACCATTGTCGGGCTTTCTCGAGCACCATCTCCTCTTCATTCCAGTTCGTCACTGCCCCTGGTGTAAATCCAAATGCTGTCTTGAGCTTGGATGTCAGAATGGATAAGAAGGAAGAGATCAAAAGAATTACACTACGGGCTCTACACGAATAAGAGGTGGTCTGGACACCAGGACCAGAAAATATCGACAAGTTGAACTTACATCTCTATGGATCACCTGTGAATAAAGCCCTAGACCCAACTCCTTTTTCCATGTAAATATTTTGTTATAGTTAGGGTTAGCCCTTTTTACCAACTATAATTAGGATTTTTTTTTTTTACCTTTGGGGCTAAATCTCTTTTACCAAGTTGAATCACTTATTTACATGTCTTGTCTTTTGATCAAATTGGATTCCAATTGATCAAGTAGGGCTTTAGTTATTTGGTTCTGAGTCTTGTAAAAATTAGTTGTTGAGTTCTGTAACACAAGGGGGACCCAATTGAAGACCTATATGGCTTCATGTGCATCTAATTGAAGACCCATATGACTCAAATCAAGACCCATGTGCTAGCTCAAGACAAGCCCATGTGACTCCATGTGCTAGCACAAGTTACTTGCCACATGTCACCTATTTGGCACCACCTTTGCAAGACTTCTGGACAACACCTACCACATCACCAAGGGACATCAACACATGGCATGTCACTTGTGTTTGGACATGCAACATGATTACGAAATCACCACATGACAAAACTCTTTGGTCGACCCATGAGAAGAGGTTTAATTGGTGCCTCACATTTTAAGATGAGTAATTGTGAAGGACTCTCCAAGTTAGCGCCTTCCACTCCATTCCTTCATGCCAAAACCAAGGAAGAATTTGGCCAACTCCTCTTCCTCTTCTTCATGCCAATTCCAAGAGGTCGGCCAAGCAAAGCTTCAATACCCAAACTTCAAAGAATTCTATATTATCTAATCATCTAAAGAGAAGAAAGTTGGAAGGTAATGTTGCTTCAAGCTATTGGATCAAACAAGTTGCTAGTTGCTCAAGCTCCAAGAACTTAAGAGTCTCATCAAAACTCTTGAGTCTTCTTCTATCCAGACTAGAGAGTCCACTTGACTGCAAGGACCCACATCATCCAGACTCCTGAGTCCACCCATCATGACCAACCAATGAAGCAATCTTGGCCCTTCATCAAAGTACATCACCCCATCTCCATCTTCGCGCCAACCTTGGATGAGAAGCTTCTTGTTGCTGCCCACTTTGAAAGGAGTCCCATTCAGTCCATCAAGAAGGAGTCCAGGCTGCCTATACCTAAATTCCAGAGTTATAATTCAAAGAGAACAAGAGTCTTGTATTTGAGTCCCTTACACCACTAGTTGGGGGCCTATAAATATCCCATCAACCCCCCATGTAATTTATATAATTATTATTGAAATACAAAGACATTCTGTCAAAATCTTCCTTTGCTGTGTGCATTG
This sequence comes from Areca catechu, assembly GCA_021397845.1. Classification (NCBI taxonomy): domain Eukaryota; kingdom Viridiplantae; phylum Streptophyta; class Magnoliopsida; order Arecales; family Arecaceae; genus Areca; species Areca catechu. The sequence continues at coordinate 123,265,149 of CM038043.1, forward strand.
TAGGGTCTGAGGCCCTTCCTTTTCTCCTTTGGAGCATCGCTGGGTGTGAGGCCCTACTTATCCAACCAACAAGAAGATCCATCCACTACCTCTAACCCTTCTTTTCTTTCTTTTCCTTTCTTACTACTTTTTAATCCAAGATTCCTTTACTGAGTGTTTTGTAGGTGACCAATAATCTAGATATAGTGTTCTTGCCTCAAAACCGGCATCGTGCAGAAGATCGAAGCCCGTAAGTGAGATCTTGAAACCCTGTAGCTACGATCTTGAGAATCCTGCCAGACCTACATCGAGAGAGCGATCTTCATTGGTACAACTGAGCTTATTCCCTTCTCATTATTTTCTGAATTGTTGAAAATAAATCCTAGTTTTGGTGGTTTCTCAACCACCAGGTCCTACTTTTTAATTGCTTTATAGGTTTACTTGTGCGGGTAATTGACTTGATTAGTTTCCTTTACTGTCTCCTTTGAATCTTCCTTTAAAATCTAAAAATATAAAAAATATTCATTACTATTTTTTTTATTTATTTGTCCCACATCAGTTTTGGTATTAGAGCAGGTTAAACTAAGATTTAATCTCTCTTATGCCGATTTAGTTCTCTTTAAGTACTCGGATCGGGTGCTTCACCATGGCCATCTGGTCATGGGAAAAAGTAGGGCTGCAAGACCCTCACAACCCATTCAAATGGGATTTTTATGGCGTGTACGGGTGCCGCTATGAATTGACCCTTGAAGAAGAAAATAAAGAGATTACTATCTTTAGGTTTTAATTTCTGCATCTCGGCCATCTTAGTACACAGTCTACTTTTTTTAACGTTTCTATTTGTAGGTAACTCATAAAAAATCTGATTTTTATTTTTCTAGATTCCTTATAATTGAAAGTATTTTTCAAGATTTTCTCATGAATTATTTCGATCTATAAATTTTTTCCTACCGAAATACTACCTCAGAACAGTTCTACCCTATTCTTCACAAAGCTAATTTCAGCAAGTTTAGGGTTCTTTTGGTAAAATTTTTTGCATATTTTAGTATTCCATGCATATTAGGTACTTATCTATAGAATATATCCTTGTTTAAAAAAAAATAATTAATTTTGATTTTCTTCTATTTTTGCTTATTTGCATATTAGGGTTTTATCTTGTGTGTGCATTATCAAGTAACCTAATCTTAAGAGCACTTGAACATCTAGATCGAGGCAGGATTTCATCACCTGTCCTGAGCCACAACAACTACCTATTGCATCCGAACCTAACCTTAATTAAAATTGATTTGACTTAATTTGCTCTGGTGAGCTAGGGACACCAACAAGTTAGGTTCAACCTTTTTGCGAAAACTAGTTACACTCAATTCGGCATTTGTGTCTTGAAGCTGGTGTCAAGCTAGAGGTCCAGAGGCAAACGCCCTAAGTAGTTTCGTGGTTTTTAATTAGAACCCTACGAGTGCAGGGAGAGCCTCCCATGACCCCACCTCTTACCTGGCTGGTGGACAGCATAACTGTTGTCTTGGCTATGATTCAATCGACTCATTTTGTTTGAGCTCTAGGTCTAGGAAACCCTAGTCCGAGTCTTATGTATGTGCATGACCACTAGATCAGGTACACCCTATCAACCTACTCAAACCCAACCTAGTACATCCATGGATCCTAACATGGAGGCTTGGTTCACTGAGCAATTTAGCCGACTTACTACTATGCTTGACCAAATGGATGAGAGAATAAGTAACATTGAGGAGTCTCGTGTGACTCAACCAAACTATGAAATGCCTAGAACCACTCCTTTAGGTCAAAGCTCTGAGATGCCAAGACCCATTCCCCAAATTCCTCGATCCCAACTCACTCCCCCAGATCTAAGAGGTCAATACAGAGAACTTGCTTACCCTGGTCCAAGAGCCCAACATAGAGAAATTACCCCTGACCCAATCCCTAGGCACCATACCCCTGATGGTAATGACCAGGAAGAAAGGATTCTTACGAGCATTCGATTAGACGCACCCACATTTGAGGGTAGTTTAGATCCTAAGGTCTATACCAATTTGGAGAGTGATATGGACCAGTACTTTGAATGGTACGAAATGTCGGAGGAGAGAAAGTTCAAATTTGCCAAGCTTGGGCTAGTCCGGCAAGCTAGGTTGTACTGGGGAAATGTGGAGCGACTGAATCGATAGAGAAGTGACGTACCTATAGATACATGGCGAGCAATGAAGGTAAAGCTTAGGAAGAAGTACCTACCATTCTCATATAAACAAAAATTATTAGATCATTGGCAAAAATTGACTCAAGGAAATAAATCAGTAGCTGATTATATTGCCAAATTTGATGAGTTCATTATGAGGTGTAGTGTAGTCAAGTCCGAAGCTGTCACCTTGTCAAAGTTTAGAGCTGGTTTGCATGAAGATATCCAGAGGGAGCTATTTTTAAGGAAAGTTAATGATTTGGAACAAGCTTATCAAATTGCTAGGGATTGTGAGCGATCCAAAGGAGACCTGTCACCTATAGACCTGAGTCTAATAGGTTTAATACCCCTGGAACTAGACCTAGCCCTAATCGATTTTCACCTAGCTGACCAAATCCTAGTTCTCAACCAGTTCATAGGGAGGATAAAGGAAAAGCACCCAAGGTTCCTAGAGATCGAAATCAAAATGCAATATGTTTTAGATGCCGTAAAATGGGTCATTTTTCTACTGACTATCCCGTGCGAACATTACATATAGGTGAATGTGAGGAAGAAAATGTCGAGGATGTAGAAGAATTTGAGGAGGAAATTTATGAAGCGAAAGAAGACTTGGTAGAAGAGTATGAAGGAGATGAAGAGCTTATAGAATCATCTGACCTACTAGGTGTAGTTAGGTGTATTCTAGCTCAAACCAAGAAGAATGAGGACTGGCGTAGGTCGAATATCCTACATACCTATATTAAGCTAGGAGATAAAGTGTGCAAAATTATTATAGTTGTGTGAATGCAATATCTACTAATGCTGTTAAGAGCTTAGGCTTACCCACTGTACCACATCCTAGCCCATATAAGGTGTCTTGGATTGATGCTACATCAATTCCTATTAGGTTACAATGCCAGGTCCCAGTCCAAGTTCAATCCTACCAAGAAAAGGTATGGTGTGACATTATTCCAATGGGGATTAGTAGTATCATTTTAGGAAGACCATGGTTGTAGGACCACGATGCAACTCTCTTTGGCCGATCTAACTCGTGTTCATTTAAACACCATGAAAAGAGAATAGTGATCAACTCGACCCCATCCAAAGACAATACTAAGCGAGGGTCTAGTCATTTAAGAGAGAAAGAACCTAGATTACTACTAAGGAATTAGAGCATGAAATTGTTGAAGGTTCAACAGTCTGGAAGCTAACTACTAAGGAAGTTCAGGATGAACCACAAAAGGAACACCCTAAGAAAATTAAAGAGTTTCTGAAAGAATTTAATGATGTGCTCCTAGAAGACCTCCTTGATTGTTTACCTCCATAAGGGGCATTCAACATGCCATAGATTTAGTTCCAGGAGCTACCTTGCCAAATTTACCTCATTATAGGATGAATTCTATTGAGCATAAGGAATTACATAGGCAAGTTGAGGATCTTCTTAGAAAAGGATTCATAAGAGAAAGCTTAAGTCCTTGCGCCATTCTAGCACTTTTGACTCCCAAGAAGGATGGCACTTGGAGATTGGGTGTTGACAGTAGAGCCATCAATAAGATTACAGTAAAGTATAGGTTTTCAATACCCCGACTTGATGACATGTTAGACATGATAGCTAGTGATATCATATTTTCAAAGTAGATCTTAAGAGTGGCTATCATCAGGTTAGAATTAGGCCAAGGGATGAATGGAAGACCACATTTAAGACAAAGGATGGCTTGTACGAGTGGTTGGTGATGCCTTTTGGCTTATCAAACGCAACTAGTACTTTTATAAGGATAATGACTCAAGTGTTAAAATCATTTATTAAAAAATTCATAGTGGTATATTTTGATGACATCCTCATATATAGTAAGAATAAGAAGGATCACCTAAACCATCTTCAGCAAGTTTATCAGGTTCTTAGAGGAGATAATCTTTATGCAAATTTGAAGAAATGTAGCTTCATGACTTTGAGGATTATTTTTCTAGGTTTTGTAGTGATTGCTGAAGGAGTATCGCCATACCCCGAAAAGATAAAATCCATAGTTGAGTGCCTATCCCTAAGAATGTTCATAATGTACGAATCTTTCATGTATTAGCTACTTTTTATAGGAGATTTATTCAAGGATTTAGTATGATAGTTGCACCTATTACAGACTGTATGAAAAAAGGAGGTTTTGAATTGTCAAAAGATGCCGATAGGGCCTTTAATGACATTAAAGACAAGATGACTCAAGCCCCGATTCTGAGGCTACCCAATTTTTTGAAAGTTCTCGAGGTTGCTTGTGATGCCTCAGGGGTAGGAATTGGAGGAGTCTTGAGTCAAGAGAATCACCTGGTTGCATTCTTTTACAAGAAACTAAACGATGCTATATTGAAATATTCTACTTATGATAAGGAATTATATGCGGTGGTTCAAGCTCTTAGGTATTGGCGACACTATTTGATACCGTAAGAGTTCGTATAATATTCTGATCATGAAGCTGTTAGGTTCCTTAACTTGCAAAAGAAGTTTAATGCTAGGCATGAAAAATGGGTTGAATACATATAGGCCTATACTTTTGTTTTAAGATATCAATCGGGTGCTGATAACAAAGTTGCTGATGCATTAAGTAGAAGGTTTATGCTATTGAATTGTGTTAGCACTAGGGTGGTCGAATTTGAGAAATTAAACGATGAGTATGATAACTATGATGATTTTGGAGAAATTTATAAGGTAGTTATGCAAAGACCGACTAACTCATATAGTGAGTACACTATTCAAGATGGTTACTTACTTAAGGACAGTAAATTATGTATTCCAAATACTTTGCTTAGAGACTTCTTGATTTAGGAAACACATGCTGGAGGTTTAGCTGGACACTTTGGTAGAAATAAGACAAATTTAGCTCTAGAAGACTAATTCTATTGGTTGAATTTTTAGAGCAATGTTGCTCAAATAGTAGCTAGATGTCAAACTTATGCTATTGCAAAATAGCAAAAGCAGAACACTGGCTTATACACCCCTCTTCCTGTACCAGATTGTCCATGGCAAGACTTTAGCATGGACTTTATTTTTAAATTACCTAAGACCCTAAGGAAGAATGATTCTATATTTGTAGTGATCGACAGGTTTTCTAAGATGGCACATTTCCTACCTTATTCCCAAACTTATGATGCTTCTAAGATAGCTAAGCTATTTCTGAATGTAGTTAGACTGCATGGTTTACCTAGGACCATAGTATCAGACAGGGATGTACGGTTCACCAGTTACTTTTAGAAGACACTCTGACATTTATTAGGAACAAAACTTAAATTTTCTACAGCTTATCACCCTCAAACTGATGGCCAGACCGAGGTTGTAAATCATAATTTAGGAAACTTGTTAAGAAGTTTAGTGGGAGAACATATTGCCAATTGGGACCTATTACTGTCTAGGGCTGAATTCGCTTATAATAGCTCAGTGAAAAGGTCTACCGGAAAAGTCCTTTTGAAATTATACATGGGTACAAACCTAGAAAACCTCTAGATCTTATTCCTTTACTCATGCATGATCATATCCCGGAATCTGCTGAGTCATATGCTGAACATGTTAAAGAGTTGCATAAAGAAATAAGTCAAAAAAATTAATGAAAGCAACGAAACTTATAAACATATGGCTAACACAAAAAGGAGACTCAAAGAATATACTGAAGGAGACTTTGTAATGGTTAGACTATGACCTGAAGGGTTCCCAGTTGGAACCATGAAAAAGTTACATGCCCGTTGTAGTAGACCTTACAAAGTGATTAGAAAAATAGGATCTAATGCCTATATGCTCGAGTTGCCACCTGAACTAGGCATTAGCAATACTTTCAACATTTTAGACCTTATTGAGTATAGGGAGCCAACATTAATTCCTAGTGAGCCATTTGGGCCTAATCCAGTCCTTGAGAGTGAACCAATCCAAGTGTGTCCACCTGCCATACCACCAGCCCGGAGAGACAAGATTGAACAAATCTTGGATGACAAAATCATTGCTACCCGAGACAAACATTACCAGCGGTATCTGGTTCGTTAGTAAGGGCGACCTGAGTCTGATGATTCTTGGATCACCAGAGAGGACTTGCTGAGAGTTGACCCAGACTTGCTAGAGTGCTATCATAGTGATGTTGATCCATACTCGACAGAATCAAGTTTCTCCCACTCGGGAAGAATTGGTGTGGACACCAGGGCCAGAAAATATCGACAGGTTGAATCCACATCTCTATAGATCACCTGTGAATAAAGCCCTGGACCCAACCCCTTTTTCCATGTAAATATTTTGATATAGTTAGGGTTAGCCCTTCTTACTAACTGTAATTAGGGTTTTATTTTATTTTATTTTTTTTTATTGACCTTTGGGGCCAAATCCCTTTTACCAAGTTGAATCACTTATTTACATGTCTTTCCTTTTGATCAAATTGGGTTCCAATTGATCAAGTAGGGCTTTAGTTATTTGGTTCCGAGTCTTGTAAAAATTAGTTGTTGAGTCCTGTAACACAAGGAGGACCCAATTGAAGACCCATGTGGCTTCATGTGCATCTAATTGAAGATCCATGTGACTCAAATCAAGACCCATGTGCTAGCTCAAGACAAGCCCATGTGACTCCATGTGCTAGCATAAGTTTATTGCTACATGTCATCTTATTTGGCATCACCTTTGCAAGACTTCTGGACAACACCTGCCACATCACCAGGGGACATCAACATATGGCATGTCACTTGTGTTTGGACATGCAATAAGATAAGACATCATCATATGACAATACTCTTTGGTCGGCCCATGAGAAGAGGTTTAATTGGTGCCTCACATTTTAGGATGAGTAAATATGAAGGACTCTCCAAGTTGGCGCCTTCCACTCCATTTCTTCACACCAAACCAAGAAAGAATTCGGCCAACTCCTCTTCCTCTTCTTCATGCCAATTCCAAGAAGTCGGCCAAGAAAAGTTTCAATGGCCAAACTTCAAAGAATTCTATATTATTTAATCATCTAAAGAGGAGAAAGTTGGAAGGTACTCTTGCTTCAAGCTATTGGATCAAACAAGTTACTAGTTGCTCAAGCTTCAAGAACTCAAGAGTCTCATCAAAACTCTTGAGTCTTCTTCTAACCAGATTGGAGAGTCCACTTGACTGCAAGGACCCACATCATACAGACTCTTGAGTACACCCATCACGACTAACCAAGGAAGCAATCTTGGCCCTTCATCAAAGTACATCACCCCATCTCCTTCTTGGTGCCAACATTGGATGAGAAGCTTCTTGTTGTCGCCTACTTTGAAAGGAGTCCCATTCAGTCCATCAAGCAGGAGTTCAGGCTGCCTAGACCTAAATTCCAAAGTTGTAATTCAAAGGGAACAAGAGTCTTGTATCTGAATTCCTTACACCATTGGTTGGGGTTCTATAAATATCCTATCAACCCCGCTTGTAATTTATGCAATTATTATTGAAATACAAAGACATTCTGACGAAATCTTCCTTTGCTGTGTGCATCATGGGGTGTGAGGCCCTTCCTTTGTTCCTTTGGAGCATCGCAGGGTATGAGGCCCTACTTATCCAACCAACAAGAAGATCCATCCACTACCTCTAACCCTTCTTTTCTTTCTTTCCCTTTCTTACTACTTTCTAACTCAAGATTCCTTTGCTGAGTGTTTTGCAGGTGACCAAGAATCTAGATCTGGTATTCTTGTCTCAGAACCGGCATCGTGTAGAAGATCGGAGCCTGGAAGCGAGATCTTGAAACCCTGTCTCTACGATCTTGAGAGTCCTGCCATACCTACATCAGAGAGCGATCTTCGTTGGTACAACTGAGCTTATTCCCTTCTCGTTATTTTTTAAATTGTTGAAAATAAATCCTAGTTTCGATGGTCTCTCAACCACCAGGTCTTACTTTTTAATTGCTTTATAGGTTTACTTGTGTGGGTAATTGACTTGATTAGTTTCCTTTACTGTCTCCTTTGAGTCTTCCTTTAAAATCTGAAAATATAAAAAATATTAATTACTTTTTTTTTATTTATTTGTCTCGCATTAAGAGGAGAGTTTAATTTTTATGAAGGGATAAAATTGGTTGTGGTTGTCAAACGGGTATGGGGATAAGAACATGGAACTGAAACAGATATGGGATAAGCAAAGGAATCTGTTAAGAGATCAAGATGCGAAACCAACATGATTTCTACACGGGCCTATGCATTCCCCTGCATCAATATATAAAGCATCATCTCTCAATCCATCGACAAATCCCACTTACAGCCAGACCGTCATCACTTTTCTCTTCCCCCTTCTTCCACCTCTCTTCATCCCACTTTCTTCCACCCTTCCAACATACGAGAAGTAAAGTAAGCTAGGAAAAAAGAGAGCCTCTATGGGATTTTTATTTTTATTTTTACTTTTTTTATTTAACTCCAAGCCCTGTTAATGGCTTAGGAGTTAAAACCTTTGTAATTAAATTAGTTCTACAATAAAAATTTTATTTTTCTTATTTCAATTTTTCTTTCAGTTTTTCTTTATTATTTCAGAACTATAATAGATTCAATTTCTTGCAATTTATTTTATACCATTTAAGTTTTTGCAATTAGTGTAGTTTTTATTTTTGCATTTTAAATTATGTAATTTAAATTTCAGCAAGTAGTTAGGTTGTTTTTATTTTTTTAATAATTTTTAAAGTTTTAATTTAAATCATGTATGGCTAAGCGAAATCCCTAGGGTTGGCAATGAAACTAGATCATGATTAGAGCCCTTCCTTGGATCTCTTTTTGGGCTTTGATTTTTAAAGAGTCTCTCTTTCTTTTTAACTCCTTGCCAAGAGACTTGATGAGCTATAGTAAGGTTTCAATCCATTTATAGTTCATGCTTGATTCGATGGAAGGAGGGTAATGGATAGAAGGCTCAATAATTTATTTTTTCATTTTTTTCTTTCTTTCCTAATAAAACCTTGATGGGTTATAATTGAGTTAAAATCTCTTCATAATCCATATTTAGTTAATACAAAGAAAGAAGTTGAAATGATGTCATTAGAGAGATCCTTAGAAAAGTTTTCTAAATCATTAGTCTAGTGGATTCAAAAGCCCTAGATCTTCACATTATTTATTTCTTCTTCATTTAATTAACTTTTGCTCATTCTTGTTAAAGCTTACCTAAGTAAGGGTTTGAACATAGTTCAAATACAAATTTCTTGTGAGATAGACCCGTACTCACTGGACATGCTACTTTGCACAATGTGTGCTTATAGTTAAACTCAAAGTTCACATCATGAACCAGTAGGTGAGATGGCCTAATCTGGTGGGTGAAGTGGCCTGAAGCTAATCTAGTGGGTGAGGTGGCAATGCATGCAAAGTCTACATAGACTTGACCATTTTTGGATGCATCACCTCTTTTGACTTGGTCCAAGATCAATTGATATGGGACTCCAATCCTCATTTAAATTTCATATTTGATCTGAAATTGGATTGAGTCAAACTTAATCATAGGTTTAATCAAATTAAATCTAATTTAACTTGATCCAAATCTAGCCCAATCATTCAATTCAATTTAATTGAACCAAATGATCTATTTAGCAACAATTGCATGCTAAATTTAATTATGTGATTAGTCACAACTCCTAATGTATATGGCCCCATAGATTCTATTTTGTCTGGTAGTAAGATATGTGGATATCTTTATCACAACATTATTGAAACTCCTTTCAATGGATTGGAACATTTTCAATTCTTCTCAAGAAGGATCATCTATCATCAAGACGATCTTTTGAGTCCCATAATCTACCAATGATGCTTAGTAGTATGTAGTGGCAATTTAGATGAATAGAAGGTGATCTCTACATACAGTTACCTTGTGATAAAGTCCCTTTGTCAAAATCCTGATGAGATAGAGGTTATGGATTACTCGTCATCCATCATATATCAAATCTATTCGACTTGAGTTCTTAGAAATTATAAAAACTCCTATCTTCTATTTAAACTATCCTAACCATGGTCTCCTAAACTCAGTCTCATAGATTATATATGATGATAGATTCCATGTAAGTGCAAACCCTATTTTTATAATGATCCTGCTACAGCCAATATATACTACAAGGACCCATATGGCTAGAGACAAGGTTTATGTATAGTCAAACCATAATAGTCTATTATGAATAGCCGATGCATGGCAGGCCTAAGGACCTGTAGCATGGAGCAAGTCACTAATGAGTAGCTAACCATCCAAGTGACTTTTTATGCTAGCCTTGCTTAGTATCCTTATTCTTAACAAGCACCTACGCCTTTGCTCAGTGTCCCCATATTACAAACTCAAGACTCGTATGCCTAGATGGAAGTGATCTGTGTATCAATCTAAAAGGATCAATAACCATCTTGTTGGCCCCATAAGTGATTTTGATGATAACCAAACATTGGAGCATGCATATATATTTCTAACAACTTTTTAAGTGGTTTACAAGTTTTTGTAGGATGATTTATTTGTTCAAACTTCAACTCCTACATTTATAATTATTGTTTTGAGTTGTGTTGTAATCTTGTTTTGTAAAGAAGAACCCAAAGAAAAAGTTAAGAAAAATCATGTAAAAGGGTTACTTCTATGTGTGCTATGCATTTTGAGTTGGTTTATATTGAATGATGAAGAGTGTTGGTGAGAGTATTCTTGAGTTTTAATTGTAAAAATTCTGAAGAAGTCACTCGAGCCGACCCAACCTCAAAAGAGTCGACTCTATCTCTTGGCACGCACTAAGGATTCTGGCATGCAGCAATCCAAGCCAACTCGAAGGAAATCGAGCCGACTCGAGTAAATCCGAGTCAACTGGAATAAGTCCGAGCCGACTCTTCCAAAGTCCATTTCTATTGGTTTCTAAGAACAAGCCAGGCGAGCCAGCCCAAACCACAACCAGCCGACTCTATCGGAATAAATTTTGAAGACCTGAGAAAGCGAGCCGACCCGATCTGCAACAAGCTGACTCCTCCAGAGTAAAATTTTCTAATTTTGAGAAGAAGAGTCGACCCAAATTCAAGCGAGCCGATCCCTCGAGTTCAATGTGTTCAACGATAGAAGTTTGAGCTAACCCGAGCTATCAATAGCCGACTCGTCTAAAGTGAAGTTTTTGCATCCTGAGATAGTGAGCTGACCCTGCTGAAGAATTGGTGACTTGCCTATTGACTTGAAGGATCCGAGCCGACTCGAAGAATCCAAGCCGACTCGAATGTCATTCTCAGGTACATAATGGCTAGTTCCAGAATTCTTTTTTGAATGCTAAAAGGTGCTCCAACGGTCATATGTCACATCCCAATGGTCTACAACATCTCAAACTGCCTTGGAATGATGGAAAACCATATATTTGAAGGATTTGAACTTTATTGAAGTAAGAGAGAAAAAGAGAAAAAAAGTTCCTAAAAGTTTTAAGGATTTATTGAATATCTAACCTACCAACAAGCAAGAAGAGCACAAAGAGCATTCAAGTCAGTCTTCAAGTCTTCACCAACTCTGATCTAAAGCTTGAAGCACTTTGGAAAGAAGCCACTGAAGCTTTTAAAGCACATTGAAGTGCATCAAAGTAGACTTCTCACAAGCTACACCGGCAACTATCCGACAATAAGAGTTTGTCATTTATTGTTGCATTTATTTCTCAAATCATTCTTGAATTGTTGGGTTATTGGTGAGCCCGTTTGATAAACCAAATAGATTCTTGGTGAGCCTTAGATAAAAACCAAGTGTTGGGTTCTTGGTGATCCTGTGAAAACCAAGTTAGGTTTCTTTGGTGATCCTATTCAAAACCAAAGGGTGTTGGGTTTTCTTTGGTGATCCCGATAAAACCAAAGTATAGAGATTTTGGATTATGAGCCTGTTAAACAATCTTACTATATTCGGGTATGAATATAATGGAAATCCCAAGTGGTATCTTGGGTAGTGGATGTAGGAGCTGGGTTGCTCCAAACCATTATAATTTTTGTGTTTGTGTTGTGCTTCTTTGATATTATTTAGCTTCTACAAGTCATTATTTTGCCACAGCACCTAACACTTTAAAAGAAATTTTTAAGTGCACATTATCTGCTTAAATTTTTTAAATTTCTAATTCATCCCCCCTCTTGGGTAGCCACCTGGGCAACACATCTTGTAATAATCCATCGATCAAAAATAATTTAGGAATTTATCACTAATAACACATGTCTCTAATTCTCAAATCTCTTAAAAATATGTGTCATTATCTTATTAATTTATTGGATGATTTATGGATACAAAAGTATAACATGAATGAAAAAATTATCCAACTTTATTTAGTAATAAGTCAAAATTACAAACTATATCCTTAGAATGTATTACATGTGTTAGCCTAATTGGCTTCTAGGGCATACATCTAATATCAAAAAATTTATGGAAGGGGCTCAAAGACCTGAGGTTAGACCCTAATGAACCTTAACAGAGATTTCTAGATAGATGATTTTGACTTTATAGATTTTATTTATTAATAATAAATTTCGTTATATAGTGAATAATCTTTTAGACCAAAGAACTATGAATAGGGTTCTTAACTCCCAAATTGTAAATCTTTTGAATTCATTTTAAGTCAATAAAGGTAAAAATTCATGGACATTGATCACCTATTTATATGAAAACTATTTTTGTACATCGGTGATTTTGCTATATATGGTTTTTGATAAATGTGCGTTATATAGTTATTTGTTAAATATCTTTGGTATTTGATAGCTACTCATTAAATATTTATATGTTAAGTATATATGGTTCTATATGAATAATGTTTCTATATTATTAATCTTGGTTGAATGAGTTACCGTATTCATTGTATCCAATTTTGCAAAAGAGTATGTTTCTAGTTAAAAAAATTTTAACAAGCATGAAATTAATTTTATGATTGCATGATAGGTTATAGGGCCCTTGACTAACTACAAATGTTATTGATACCCTACCACCGGCCGAAAATATGGTATCATTAATGCCTTGCCATGGACCGGAAGCATGATTGTAAAGTATATAAGACTAGCCACGTTATGGATGCCTCATCATGGGCTGGAAAAGTTGTTGTAATAGTCTACGAGACTAGTCATAGGCTAGAAATATGGTGTTATTAATGCATTGCTATAGATTAGAAATGTAGTACTATTATTGCCTCACCATAGGTTAGAAATGTGATTACGGTAATCCAAAGCTAAGCACCTTAAAATGATCAGATCTGATATATGATATTTTGGAATAGTTATATGAGGTGATGCATCACACTATTATGCATGGTTGTGATATTTTGTTGCATGAAAGTTATTTAAATATGTTGCTGCAACTTCTCCTGAACCGGGGTCGGATGTCTGGGCTGAAGCACTCTTCTCCCGGTCGACCTGCAACAAAGTCCCTAAGGACCGGTGGTGTTCCGGCGGGGGATACTCCGATGCTTAAGTTAGTAGGAGCTTGAGGGCAACAGAATGGAGGAATCAGAGAGATAGCATATGGAGAAGGAAGAGTGTCCTTTGCTCAAAACGAGATCCCCCGGCTACCTTATATAGGTGCAGAACAGTCCAAAATCTATTAAGGGAGAAGCTGAGAAAGACTGATCTGCCCCTAAGAGAATCGGAGAGCGGCCACGTGGTGCCCGGATAGAGCAACATCATGGGAATGGTGGAGTAATAGTGCTGATGTGGCAGAATTTTGTTATAACAGAATTCTGGTACCAGCTGGAAGAGGCTTCTGGAGTTTCCTGGATCCTCGAAGTGGATTGGTCAGATCTCGACTAGGGAGGGCCAGTTGGACCTTCAAAGGAGAGAGTCCGTCGAAGCTTTAGTAGAAGCAGGTGGATCGGATCTCAGCAGAAGTGGGTCATTCGGATCTCGACTTCAGTGGATCAGACTTCCAAAGGAGAGCAGTGGGTCGAATCTCAACAGAAGTGCTTCATTCGGACCTCTACTCCAGTGGGTCAGACTTCCAAAGGGAGCAATGGGCCGGACCCCAGCAGAAGTGGGTCATTCGGACCTCTACTCCAGTGGGTTGGACTTTCGAAAGAGAGCATCCGTAGGAGCTTCAGAAGAGTGGTCTGGTCAGACCTTAGCAAGAGTGGCAGTCCGATTTGGTGGCGAGGCTGGTCGGGTAAAATAGTTGCCCCCTTGCTCTTGGCCTTCGAGTGGTTCTGCAGCTTCGAAGGATGAGAGCATTACTTGGCAATTAATGCTCCAATCCTTGAAATGATTGCAAATTTGATCCGGCATGCTGTGACCGGCCATCTTCCACTCTGAATCTCTGCCCCTAGATAGGTGTCAGCACCGTATTGATGGTGGCAGGAGAAGTAGTTGATGCCGGTATGATGCAATGATGGGCTGCCAGCCTGAAACGCCCGGCCATCGAGTTCTTGATGCAACATGGGCGACATGGAAAGATCTGAGCAGTCGGCACACTGTCCAAAGCAAACCATCCACCATTGGTTGGGCAGTTGTACGGATCATGATTAGACACGATCCGGTGCATCCCCTTAGCTTCCCCGTCGAATTAGAAGTCACGTCGTCTACTGTTGGATCACGGTGCTCAAGGGGCACGGGGAAGTGGCCCCTCAGTGCCTATAAAAGGAGGGGGAGGAGGCCTAGAGAGAGTCTTCTACTGTCTTTGTGCTCGAGGAGAAAGAATCTCTCCCTCTCGCTGCTCCCGCTCCATTAGGAAATCAATCACCAAGTCAGTCCCGCAACTATCCTCTGCTTTTTCTATAACTTATATTAGAATGGCCTCCGGTAGTCAGAGCTTCACCCGCGAAAATATGGAACCAGGTCCCTATGACATCCCATCGGTGATGACCATACAGGGTAGAGGGCCTTAGGGTCGTATACAATATCCCTTCCACACTGCAGTTAACTGTTCCCAACCAGGAGGGGAGGGTGAATGGCCTGTTGACTTTAAGAGCCCTCCCCATATACGAAGACCACCTCAAGGCCGGTCTTCAGTTCCCTCTTCACGACCACTTTGTATGAATCTTCAATAGTTATAGGATTTTCCCAACGCAGCTGACCCTGAACAGTATTTGGATGATCTACGGTTTCATAGTTCTCTATCAGAAGGCCAGAGTCGAGCCGAGGTTGTCCTTATTCTCTATTTTTTTCCTTTTAAAGCAAGACTTCCGAAGCCAGGCGTAGTGGATATTTAGTCCCCGCCCTAGCCAGAAGATATTAGGGGGGCTTCCATCGGCCATCCCGGATGGAAGTCCCGATATTTCTTGGTAGATAGTTTAGAGCCCTAGGGCTTTGAGCTGGCATGGAGGGAACCAAGGCCAAAGGCCGTCGACAGGAGGAAGATATTGAGGGCCGACGAGGCCGACTTCAATAAGTTGAGTGATGATGACCCGGTGTTTGTGCGCCCCTTGCTCCAAGAGGAGAGTCTCCACCGGGCTGGGATCAGCCAACACCGATAGCTAGGTAGGATAAATACCCAAATTGAAAACCTTCTATCCTCTTCTGTCAGCTTTTTCATTATTATTGTTGACTCTATCTTTGCTTTCTGGCAGGCAACAAAATGAAGCCAGACCGATCGACCGTATCAGCGCTGGCGACCGAGAGAAGGGGTGTCCGGACTACTGAACCGATGACCCAAAAATTGAAGAGGCAATGGACAAAGGAAACAAAGTCCGAGAGGCTAGCAAAGCAACGGGTGAAGGAACATACCGCCACCATCATATCGATAGAGTCTGATGCTGATGACGTGCCATTGTCGGAGAACCCAGCGGCAAAGATGGCGGAGCATTCATCTTTGTTCGGGCAGTCGACTGCCCAGACAAGAGGAGACCGATCATCCCTTGCCGATCCAGAGATAGCCCCATTCTCATCCCACATTGATCCGATCGAGGAAGTCTCTACCGAGGTCGGAGTGGAAATAGTGGTCAAAGGACAAGCAGCCGACAGGGGGGAGGCCGGTAGAGCCGATGGCAAAGAGTGTTAGAAATGGCATGACATCCACAATGCCAAGCGAGTCAAAGGCCTGCTCAGAAGGATCGTCACGGACATAGATCGGCGATCGGTAAACGAGGCCGCCAGGAGTTCCCTTCATCACATGTTTGGGGTAAGTCACCCACATCCGATCTCTTAGCCTTGGCCTACAAGACACTAACTTTGCTTTGCCATTTGCAGCTCCTTCAAGATATGCTGCTGATGGATGATGGATTGGGCGAGCTGCTGGATCTGAAAGAGCACTCGACCCCGAGAGCCAAGGCTGCTTAGGCGGCGAGGGACATTGCAGAAGTGGCACTGACGACTGCCAGGATAGAGTTGTCCATCCTACGGGCAGCCAAAGAAGAGCACTCTGCCCTGTGATCTCAAAAGAATCAGATTGTAGACTTGCTGGCTTAGCGGGACAACCGGGATGTCAAGCTGAAGAACAAGAGGCGGAGGGTGAAGTCCCTGGCCCATTGGGTAGCCGAAGAGAGGGCACACCTGTTTGAGTCTGACAGTCACTCAAGGGGCCATCAAGCTGAGGCCGAAAGATATAAGGGGTTACTAACTAAAGAAAACCCAAGAGCTGATGAAGACGACAGCCGAAGCGGCCGTAAAGGAATACAAAAACTCTGAAGACTTCAAGGCATAGATGAATGAGGCTGGCTCATATAGCTTTGACTTCGGGTATGAAGAATGCCTAGAGAAGGTCAGCGCCGCCTTCCTGGAGCTCGACCTTTCCTCTGTACAGCTACCAAAGCGGGCAGAAGAAGAGGTTGCCAAAGAAGAGACGGGTCAATCTGACAGAGGGGCCGAAGCCCAAATTGAAGCCGAGGTGGAGGAAGCCGAACCTGATGCCCAGGTCGGAGTCGATGTGGAAGTGGCGGGTCTCCAGTGGATGCTTCGATTGTACCAGATGGGGCTAAAGTCGGAGTCATCGATGTACCTTCGGTGGGTCAGACCTAGGTTGTTTGTAAAGGTCTGACCTCCCTTTTTGTAAAGAACTACCTTTATAATGTAATAGAACTTCTTATCATATTTTCACATGTATGTGTCTCAGTGTTCATGCGGTCGTTCAGATCGATCGAAGCTCTTTTCCTTAAAAATGTTTCTGAGTATCGCCGGTCAGCTAGGTAGGACTGTAAGAGTAGTTGTTGAATAGTTACTTGATCCAAGACCAATAGCTTAGAAATTTTTCTAAGTGTGGGTCCGTAGGCCTATCTGAATGTGCGGCCAGACCTTCTGAAGTAGATGTTGGGCAGCAGCTCAATCCGAATCAAGACACTTGGAAATTTTTTCTAAGTGTTGGCTTGTCGGCTCATCCGAACTTGAAGATTGTTGAGGTAGCTGCCGGACAGTAGCTCAGTCCGAACCAAGATACTTAGAAAATTTTTTCAAGTGTTGGTTCGTAGGCTCATCCGAACTCAAAGATTGCTGAGGTAGCCGCCAGACAGTAGCTCAGTCCGAACCAAGATACTTAGAAATTTTTTTCAAGTGTTAGTTCGTCGGCTCGTCCGAACTTGAAGATTGCTGAGGTAGCTGCCGGATAGTAGCTCAGTATGAACCAAGATACTTAGGAACTTTTCTCAAGTGTTGGTTCGTTGGCTCATCCGAACTCGAATCTATTGCTGATCAGAGTCGGACTTTCAGAAGTGGGCTGCCCTAGAGCCTTTGCCGATCGAAGTCGGACTTTTGGGAGTGGGCTACCCTAGAGCCTTTGCCAACCGGAGTCGAACTTTCGAAAGTGGGTTGTCCTAGAGCCTTTGCCGACCGGAGTCGGACTTTCGAAAGTGGGCTGTCCTAGAGCCTTTGCCGACCAGAGTCAGACTTTTAGAAGTGGGCTGCCCTAGAGCCTTTGCCAACCGGAGTCAAACTTTCGAAAGTGGGCTACCCTAGAGCCTTTGCCGATCAGAGTCAGACTTTTGGAAGTGGGCTGCCCTAGAGCCTTTGCCAATTGGAGTTGGACTTTTGGGAGTGGACTGCCCTAGAGCCTTTGCCGACCAGAGTCAGACTTTTGGAAGTGGGCTGCCCTAGAGCCTTTGCCGACCGGAGTTAGACTTTTGGGAGTGGGCTGCCCTAGAGCCTTTGCCGATCGGAGTCGGACTTTCGTAAGTGGGCTGCCCTAGAGCCTTTACCAACCAGAGTCGGACTTTCAAAAGTGGGCTATCCTAGAGCCTTTGCCAACAAGAGTTAGACTTTTAGGAGTGAGCTGCCCTAGAGCCTTTGCCGACCAGAGTCAGACTTTTAGGAGTGGGCTGCCCTAGAGCCTTTACCGACCAGAGTCAGACTTTTAGAAGTGGGCTGCACTAGAACCTTTACCCACTCCCTAATGCCTTTCGGGAGTGGGTTGCCCTAGAGCCTTTGCCGACCGAAGTCGGACTTTCAGAAGTGGGCTGCACTAGAGCCTTTACCGATCAGAGTCGGACTTTCGGAAGTGGGCTACCCTAGAGCCTTTGCCAATCGGAATCAGACTTTCAGAAGTGGGCTGCCCTAGAGCCTTTGTCGACCGAAGACGGACTTTCAGAAGTGGGCTATCCTAGAGTCTTTGCCGATCGAAGTCAGACTTTTGGGAGTGGGCTGCCCTAAAGCCTTTACCGATCAGAGTTGGACTTTCGGAAGTGGGCTGCCCTAGAGCCTTTGTCGACCGAAGTCAGACTTTTGGAAGTGGGTAAAGCCTTTACCGACCAGAGTCAGACTTTTGAAAGTGGGCTGCCCTAGAGCCTTTGCCAACCGGAGTCAGACTTTTGGGAGTGGGCTGCCCTAGAACCTTTGCCGACCGGAGTCGGACTTTCGAAAGTGGTTCATAGAAGAAGTTGTAGACTTTATTGATAATACTTGTGAAGGTTGTCTACATTCCATAGACACGCCACTTGCCATCCATCCAGATATTCGAGTCAGTAGGTTCTGGCTCGAATTACTTCAATGACTCAATAAGGGCCTTCCCAATTAGAGAAGAGTTTTTCTTGCTCGGTCGGTCTTGAAATCTTCATCCTCCGCAAGATCAGATCTTCGACCCGGAAAGTTTATGCCTTGAGTTGTGAGTTATAATATCTGGCCATCTTCTGATGGTAGGTCACCATCTTCAAGCTTGTCCAGAGTCTGGTTTCTTCAAGTAAATCTAGGTCAGCCCTTCGTTGCTCCGAGTTGGTCGGTTCAGCGAAGTGATCAATCCGCAGGGATTGCAAAGAGATGACCGCTTTACTTTCGTAAGTTAGGTTGAATAGAGACTCTCTAGTCACTGTTTGGGCGGTTGTCCGATAAGCCCAAAGCATTGAATGGAGTTCTTCTGCCCACAGTCCTTTGGCTTCATTCAGTCGGGTCTTCAGTCCATAAAGGATTGTCCGATTGGTGACTTCGGCTTCTCCGTTGGACTAGGGATGGCTGACTGATATGAGTCGATGAGAGATATGATATTGCTGGCAAAAGCTTTGAAATTTGGGATTATCGAACTGCCTTCCGTTGTCAGTGATGATTGTCTGTGGAATGCCAAATCGGAAGATGATGCAGTTCCGGACAAAGTTTTTTATCTTGGCCTTTGTAATTTGTACCAGTGGTTCGGCCTCCACCCACTTGATGAAGTAATCAATGGCCACAATAAGGAATTTCTGCTACTCAGATGCCAGAGAAAAGGGTCCCAGGATGTCTATCCCCCACTATGCCAATGGCCAAGGTGTAGCGAGCGGAGTCAGCTGGCTAGCAGGACTTCTTTGAATGTTGGAGTACCTTTGAGACGCGTTGCACCTTCGGATGAAGTACAACACGTCCTTCTGAATTATGGGCCAATAGGATCCTTGTCGGATGATTTTGTAAGCCAGAAATCTTCCTCCAATGATCGCCGTAGATGCCTTCATGTACTTCTCTCGGTGCATAGTCTGCATCAGTCGGCCCTAAGCACTTTGGCAGTGGCTGGGAGGATGACCGCTTGTGGAGGACGCCGTCGAGGATGACATACTTAGAAGTCGTCCAACATACACACTTGGCTTCGGTCGGATCTTCCGAGAGAGTCCCTCCGACAAGGAAAGTGAGAATTGGATCCATCCAAGAAGCTTCTTATTCGACTTGGTGGACCACGGTCGGCTCTTCAACGATACTTGGGCACTGCAAATACTCTACAAAAGTTTGGTCGGAGATATTGGTGACGGTCGTGGCCAGTCATGACAAAGCATCCGCTCGGGAGTTCTGCAGTCAAGGTATATGGAGAATTTTGAAGAATTTAAACTGAGATACGAGGCTTTGTACCTTGTTTAAGTACTTGGTCAGGGTCGGATCTCTTGCTTCGAATTCGCCCTTCACTTGATTTACCACCAGCTAAGAGTCGGAGAAGGCCATGATTCGATCGATGCCCAATTCATTGGCAATTCTTAGTCCTGCAAGAAGGGCTTCGTACTTTACTTGATTGTTTGACACCTGAAATGAATAGTGCAGAGCATACTCTAAGCTTTCTCCTTCGGGGTCGGCTAAGATCAGGCCAGCCCCGCAGCTAGCAAGGTTGGATGCTCCGTCCACATGAAGGGTCCAAGCAAGCTTAGCTTCGTCGATGGTGTCGGCTTCAGGTGCTTCGGCTTTTTGACAGGATGCTCCCTGCTTTCAGGTACATTCTGCAATGAAGTCAGCAATTACTTGAGCCTTCAAAGCCGATCGGGATTGGAAGGAGATGTCGAACTCACCAAGTTTGATGACCCACTTGGTGAGCCGACCAGAGATGTCTGGGCTTCGAATGATTGCCTTGAGAGGTTGGTCAGTCAGCACAGCGATCGGATGTGCCTGGAAGTAAGGTCAGAGTCGTTTGGCCGCCATTACCAAGGAATAGATGAGCTTCTGCATTTTAGGGTACCTTGTCATCATGGAGAACTTTACTAATATAATAGACAGGTTTCTGCTGACCATCTTCTCCCACTCGCATGAGGACGGAGCTGACCGCCTCGTCCGATACCGACAGGTAGAGATACAAAGGCTCTCCCTCCGTCAGCTTGGCTAGTAATGAAGCGTTCTTCAGATAGTCCTTCAGGGCTTCAAAAGCTGACCGACACTCGTCGGTCCAGTGGAAGCAGTCCGACCGATGCGAGGTCTTGAAGAATGGTAAAGACTTCTCGTTGACCAGGAGATGAAATGGCTGAAAGAAGCTATCTGGCCCGATGCTCTTGCACCTGCTTCTTATTGGTTAGATGTCCCATCTCAATGACAGCACTGATCTTGTCAGGATTGACTTCAATTCTTCTTTGTGTGACCAAGAGCCGAGGAACTTTCTAAAAGTCACCACAAAAGTATACTTAGTAGGATTTAGCTTCATCCGATGGTGTCTCAGTGCATCAAAGGATTCTTGCAAGTCCTTGATGTGGTCGGCTCTGTAGAGGCTCTTGACTATCATATCATCTACATACGCCTTCATGTTTCTTCCATGCTGCCCTTCAAAGACCCAGTTGATCAGTCTTTGAAAAGTGGCATCGGCATTCTTCAGACCGAAAGGCATCATTTTCTAATAGTACAAGCCTTTGTCGGTGACAAAGACCATCTTCTCCTCATCCTCCGGGTGCATTCTGATCTGGTTGTAGCCAGAGAAGGCATCCATGAAGCTTAGAAGCTGATGGCCGGCCGTGGCATCCACCAACTGATCAATCTTCGGCAAGAAAAAGCTATCCTTCAGACAAACCTTGTTGAGATTGATGTAGTCCACACAGATCCTCCACTTCCGATTAGCCTTTTTCATCATCACAACATTTGCCAGCCATTCAGGGTAATGAGCTTCCCTGATGAAGCCAGCATCAAAGAGCTTCTTTACTTCTTCGTCAATGGCCCTCTATCTTTCGGCAGCGAAGCTCCTTTTTTTCTATCAGACGGGCCTGTAGGTCGGATCCACCTTAAGCTGGTGAGTGATAACATCCGATGGAATGCCCAACATATCCGATGCTGACCAAGCGAAGATGTCGGCATTATTCCTCAGAAAGTCGATCAGCTCTAACTTAACATCTTCACTGAGGGTGCTTCCAATTGGAGGACTTTGGTGGGGTTGTCTTCATGGAGGAGAACAAATAGAATTCTTTCATCTAGCTGACCGCTGCCATCAGTTTCGGCCCTTGGGTCAAGATGCTTTAGAGTAGAACAACCATCCGACTGTCAACCTTGAATAGTTAGGCACTGCCTAGCCATCCTACGATCTCTCCTCATAACTTCGACCCTGTTCCTAATCGAAAACTTCGCCAACATATGGTATGTGGATACGATGGCTCGAAACTTGTTAAGCGCCGGCCAGCCCAAAATGGCATTATATGCCGAGATCGTACGGATGACCACAAAGTTGATGGGGAGAGTTTTCTGAAAGGGCTCCGTCCCGATTGTCACAGGTAAGGTTATTTCCCCTTCAACTCTTACGGAGTTTTCCCCAAAGCCCATAGTGGTATGGGGGATTCTTGTAGTCTTGACCTGGACAGGTTCATTCTTACAAAAGCATTATATAATAATACCTCCGTGAAGCTTCCATTATCTATAAGAATCCTTTTTACATCGTAGTTGGCAAACACTGCGGACACAACTACATGATTATTTCCAAAAACATGGGATTCCAGGAGGTCTTCGTCAGAGAAGCTGATTGCATTGGAACCCCTCGACCTCTTAACGATGTCTGGGTCTTCCTCATATCTCCAATCAAACCGTCAATATAGCATACCAACATTCCCATCAGTCGGGCGCTGGTTGGGAAGCTCTGCCTCCACCAGAGGGTCTCTGGCAGTTGAGGCTTCGGTCCAATCCTTACGGGGTCGAACGTATTTGTGTAGATACCCCCTCCTGATGAGGTCTTCAATAGTATCCTTCAGCTGGAGGCACTCTTCGGTGTCGTGTCCGTGGTCTCAATGGAACCAGCAGTATTTGTCTATGTTTCTGGATGCAGAGGGGCCCCTCATCGGATGAGGCCTTTGCAAGAAGGTCTCATTCTCAATTTCCAGAAGGATCTTCTTCCTCGAAAGGGAGAGGGGTGCATAAGTTTCGAACCTCCTGGGGAAGTCCTTCAGCTTCAGACTGCGGCGTTGGGCCGACCGACTGCCATCGCTAAGAGGTCGAACTTCGGGAGTCTTGTCGCTCCGCTTCTTGGGAGCCAGCCTCCCTTTAGCCTGGCATCGGCTCGCTGCTTGTTCTTCTGCCAGGGCATATTTCTGTGCCTGGGCCAGTAACTCGAAGTAGCTCATCGAGAACTTCTTGTCCAAGGAGAATGTGAGCCTGGACGAGTGAAGCCCTCTCTTGAAGGTCGACATAGCTACATCTTCATTCAAGTATGGAATCTCCATGGCCGCTGAGTTGAAACAGAACATGTAATCCCGGAGAGTCTCTCCCTCCTTTTTCAGTACGAGGAAAAGGCAGTCGGCGTTCCTCGGAGTCCGACTGCAGGTCTTAAAATGGAAAAGAAAGAGATTATCAAGTTGAGAAAAAGAGTGGATCGTACCTGGCCGGATGGCGGAGAACCACATCCGAGCGACCTTCTTGAGGATGGCAAGGAAGGCGATGCAGTGGAGGGCGTCGAAGGTGCCCTGTACCATCATGTGGGCCTTGTAGGTGC
The DNA here is from genome assembly GCA_021397845.1 of Areca catechu. Taxonomy (NCBI): domain Eukaryota; kingdom Viridiplantae; phylum Streptophyta; class Magnoliopsida; order Arecales; family Arecaceae; genus Areca; species Areca catechu. The sequence goes on from CM038043.1 coordinate 123,288,716, forward strand.
CCAGATGGTCCAGCAGGTTGGTGGTACCGTCGTTGGGGTCCACCTGGGAGATTTTGAGGTGACGGGAGATCGTCTCCCCCATAATCTCATTGAAAAAAGGCGGGTGGGAGTCGTACACCTACCCCCTTTTGGATTTCTGCCAATCAATGATTTTAGCAATGCGCTCCTCCATGCGCAAAATTTTGCTGGTGTAGTCTCTCGGGACTTTGGCAGGGTACCAAGCACCAGCAGGGATGGAGTCGGCGAAAGAGGGTGAGGCGGACCACGCCCTCTTGCCATCGACACGAGCCCCCAAGGACCTTCGGGGCTGCGGAGTAACATGAGAAAAGGACTGAGGGACTTCTTACCGTTGGCTTCCCTCAGCAGTGAGTTGATGGTTGATGCAAGACATAGCAGGCGACTGCTGATGGTTGTTAGCCGCTTCCTGAAGATGCTGAACCGTAGTAGTAAGTGTATCTATGCAGTTCAACAGCGTCTGGAATTGCTAAAGTCCCAGAACAACAGTGGGTTCGGTGGTAGTAGTGGCATCATTCTCCCTGGGGGTCCTTCGGACCTGGATAGGGATTGACCTCTTCTAGCGGAGGTGTTCTGAGCTCTTCTCTTAGCCATTGCTTGATTGAGCAGATGGATTCCTCCTTTTAGAAAAGGGTGGAGCGCCCTTCCTCTAGTGCCAATCTGTTGCTACAACTTCTCCTGAACCAGGATCGGACATCTGGGCTGGAGCACTCTTCTCCCGGTTGACCTGCAACAAAGTCCCCAAGGGCCAGTGGTGTTCCGGCAGGGGACACTCCAATGCTTAAGTTAGCAGTAGCTTGAGGGCAACATAATGGAGGAATCAGAAAGATAGCATATGGAAAAGGAAGAGTGTCCTTAGCTCAAAACGAGGTCCCCCGGCTACCTTATATAGGTGCAGAACAGTCCAAAATCCGTTAGAAGAGAAGCCGAGAAAGACTGATATGCCCCTAGGAGAATCTGGAGAGTGGCCATGTGGCGCCCGGATATAGCAACATCGTGGGAATGGTAGAGTAGTGGTGCTGATGTGGCAGAATTCTGTTATAACAGAATTCTGGTACCAGCTAGAAGAGGCTTCTGGAGTTTCCTAGATCCTCGAAGTGGATTGGTCGGAACTCGACTGAGGAGGGCCAGTCGGACCTCCAAAGGAGAACGTCCGTCGAAGTTTTAGCAGAAGCATGTGGGCCGGACCTCAGGAAAGGTGGGTCGCTCGGACCTCAACTTTAGTGGGTCGGACTTCCGAAAGAGAGCAGTGGGCCGAATCTCAGCAAAAGTGCTTCATTTGGACCTCTACTCCAGTGGATCGGACTTCCGAAGGGGAGCAGTGGGCCGGATCCCAACAGAAGTAGGTCATTCGGACCTCTACTTCAGTGGGTCGAACTTCCAAAGGATAGCGTCCGTCGGAGCTTCGAAAAAGCGGTCCAGTTGGACCTTAGCAAGAGTAGCGGTCTGGTTTGGTGGCAAGCCGGTCGGGTATAACAAAATAAAAATTATATGATACTTTTTTATCTATCATTATTATGCTGATATGGATGTGTCAGAATTTTGACTGGGCTATAAAGCTCAAAGCTTATTTTTCTTTTTCTTTTTAAAAGTTACTAGATATATATATTTGGCTATAGTTGGGATCATGGTTTAAATAATTGATTAGATAGAGTATGATCAATACCAATCGGATGATAGAGTTTTGAAAATTATATAAAATTTAGTTTTTATAAATATAGAATATTTATTATTAATTGAGAACATTAATGTGATAGAAATTTGAGATTGTAATAGATTTTAACACTCTTTAAGGCATCGCTTTAAGATTCTTGTGGCCTTGTCATATGGCCAACCCAGATCCTAGGTTGAGGATATGACATTTTCAAATATCAATCACCATCCATGCTAGTTAGAACAAATCTTTTATATGCTGAATGTGATCCAAGCACGGATCATACTAATTAACCAATAAAAGGAGTGATTTAAGGAGATAAAATTGTTATATTTTATACTATTTCTGTTAATAATAAATAATAGGACTCGCCAAACCTTGATTTGCACAATCCGCATCCACTCTCGTGAAGTGCACTAATTACACCAAGCCCCGGTTCCATGAGCAGTGGCTCAATCTACTCAAGGATAGAGTGAGGATGCGATGGTGGGTGAGGAATAATCTCTCCTAGTAAACATAGAAGGGTCTTAGATTACAAAAATCCCTGAATATGAATGGATGAACCTAAGCTAAATCGTTGCTTACTCCTGCTTCACTCGAAATAGAGTTTCATACTCGAGACTGCATGTAACCATGTTATGATTTTCTCTTAATGAGAATTGTGAACCGTTAAAATGAAATAATACAAATTTTGAGGTAAAAAAGTTTGCATGCTTTCATACAGTACTCTCAAATGACCATAAGTAGTCTTGGGCGGCGGCTGCTTCATATCCTAATGCCAAGCCACGAGGCACTTACAACATTCAAAATACATCTTAAATCTATGAACCTAAGGTAACCTTCAAATAAAAACGAAAGAAACAACAGCGTATCTCCAAGGCAGGCCACAGAGGGACGGACAAAGAAACAAACATATCTAGAAGATTTCTGAGAAGAAAAGCTTGGGAGATCAACAGCTAGCCACGAGGATTCACCCCCACTGAATCCAAAGTCTCCACATTGCGTGGTCTGCAACAAATTAAGAACACACGCATAATCATGAAAAGCTTCCCTCCTGCATGGCTAATGTGTGCATTGAGAACCACCGAGCAATTACTCGGCTAATATCTTTCCTTGCCACTTCTGCAAGGGGATGAGCTAGGTTTCCATTCCCATTGGCGTCAACCCTTGAGAGGTGGGTTAGGTATAGGGTAAAATGATTTGATATTTCCATACCGCATGGGCCACTCCATCACCCTATAAGATGTGTGAAGATGCATGCAAGATGTAGGATGATAATGCATCCCATTAACAAATGATTTAATGATTTAATAACGTGATGTTTAGTGTTCAAATAGCATATTTACATGGGGGAAGAGAGAGAGAGTACTGGTAAAAGGGGTTGGGTCGAGTGGGGTCCGGAGTTCTTGCACGAATCGAATCGAAGTCTTGAATATGAGCCACCTTTCTAAAGAAGGATTTGCGAATAAACCGGTCTGCCTCGCTCGTGACCTGGTCTGGATCCTCCACCTCTGTGACTACCTCCCTCTTCTTCTTGCTCACTCTTACGTTCGGTGAATGCATCAGGTGTTGCTTTGCAGTGTGTGTACCAATCGACAACGCCAGCACTATCATCCCCAATACAATATAGATGGGAGCATACTCTCCCTTCAGTGCCCTATTTCCATAACCCAAAGAGAAATAAATAGAAAAAAGTTATAATCAGAGATAGGCTTGTAAGGTTCCCTGAAAAATATTACTTTCCGTACCCATTCCACTCGAACGAAGGAAGAAAACCTATGTTCTATAAATACTGATGATTGTTCATTCATGTAGGGAGGATCCAGGATTTTATTAGAGGAGGGGGTTAATGTTTTGTGAAAAAAAAAAGGATGAATATATTTATATCATAGTTAAACAATTTTTATAGATTTTTCAACTTAACATACTAGAAACTATTTTATAAACATGATTAAGAAATAATAAATAAATATGAAAACTCCGCATTCGATTGAGAATATCTCTATGAAAACAATGCCAAGAATAATGGAAAGAGGATACATCTATTGGTGTTAAATCTAACAAAAATATTCAATAATTCAAAAGTAATTGGATTAGCTATTTCTGCATAAAGAATGGTGAACAAAAGAAGATCCATTTACTATAGATACCAGACAGAACAAATATCTCTTAATATTCCACGATTATGAGACATCTCATTTTTCTTTCCCCATTGCTCTCTCTCTCTCTCTCTCTCTCTCTCTCTCTCTCTCTCTCTCTCTCTCTCTCGGTTAGGTTGAGATATCTCATAGTCCTAAAACATTAAGGTTAATTCCAATTACTCGCGTATTATCAAGTATTTTTTGCTGATATACCATTAATATAGTTGCATCATTTCTCTATTAATTCTTCATGCCATTGTTTTCATATGGAAACTCTTTATCAAGAAAGAGTGTTTCCATTTATATTTATTGTAAATATATAAATTATTATAGCTATTACTATCTATTAATGGGACCCACTATCACAGAGAAAGAGAGAGAGAGAGAGAGAGAGAGAGAGAGAGAGAGAGAGCAATGAAGAAAATGGCGAAAAGAAAAATGAGATATCTCACAGTCCTTAAACATTTAGGTTAATTCCAATTACTTGCGCATTATCGAGTATTTTTTGTTGATTTACCATTAATATAGCTGTATCATTTCTCTATTAATTCTTCATGCCATTGTTTTCATATAGAAATTCTTTATCAAAGATAGAGTGTTTGCATATTTATTTATTATTTTATCATGTTTGTACATTCATAAATTAATGTTTTATGCACAAAAATTGTTAAAAAAATCTATAGAAAATATTCAATGAATCATAATAAATTATTAATATCAAGTTTTTGATACGATGAATCAAATATTTTCTAGTATACCATTACTCAACATGTTTGTTAGATTGAAACTATCTGGAGAAGATGTTTTATTATGATAAATATACTTATTTTTAATTTTTCATAATAGATTTAGTGGGCCCTCGGGACAATGATCCGCACCTGATGCTAAAGGTTAATGCTTCTTTTTCTTTTTAATTCTTCCAAATCATAGCAACATTCATAAGTAGTCTAATATCTTTATCAAAATATTAATTAAAGTTGTATAGACTATCATTAGATTTGAAACAACCGAACAGCTTCTTCATTATAGATCGCGCTTATTTTACTTGTCTTACGTAAAATGCATGATTACTGAACATCGAATTAGCCATGGTCCATGAGGTTCCTAAAGAGTATTAGATACTTCAACAACTTCACAGGAAAAAAAAAAATAAGAAAAAAATATCTGCATCTCCTGAAGATATAAAATTCTAAAACTAGCTAGGAGTCCATCAAGTACTTCCTATCAAGTGATGCTTTGTTTTAAGAGGGACTAAAAAGGAAGCCCTATTGTTATATCTTGAAAATCATAACCTTGACTTGGCGCCATGGTGATGGTCCACAAAATCAGCGGCAGCTGGTGCTGCAGGTTTCATCTTCGGCGTGGTCGCTGTGGTGAGCCACCGATTGGCTCCGGCTGATCTCCAATATGTCTAAATAATCAAAAGAAAACTAAAACACTTTCAAAAATGAAGGTAATAAGGACTATGAAAGAAGACGAAGAGGCCTCACCACTGCTCTTGAAGCCATGATCGGCACAGTCACTGATTAAGAAAGATTCAATAGAATGTGTTGCAAATGGATAAATGAAGCCTTTCTTGGTTCGCATCGTACTTTCAGACGTTTAAGTAGCGATGAAAGAGAAAGGAGTTGTTAACACGAGGCAGGACAGGGATGGCGACACGTGGCAAGGTCGAGTGACCCCTAACCACAAAGCAGTTGTCGGTGGGGAGCGTCCCGTGGAACGGCTTGTGGACAAAATGAAGCTGTTGCAAGGCCCGCCGCCAACGGAAGTGGGATTCATTGACTATGCGTAATGTAATGCAATATTATGATTTTTTCATTTATTTTGTAACGAATTACGTGGCTGTTCAGATAAGCCGGCTCAATAAAGACTAATTACTGATTCAAAGATTGAATTACTGGTTTAAGGATCTAATTAAATCCCTTGTAAACCGGTTGCCTATACCAGAAGACTCGAAGGTAGTACAAGCTAATAAAGCGATGACTTGACATCACATTCCGGTTATATCGCAGGATCAATCTTCGGTCCGCGCCGAAGAGGTCGGTCTTGAAGCATATCCCTGATACATGCTATGCCAGGTGGCTGGCCAGTCTTCTTCGCATCAGTCCGAAGAAGACAGCTACTTCATTTCACAACTTGCTCCGAAAAGGACGAATACGAAGTAAATATTTCAACCCACTTCGAAGAAGGCAATTCCAATGCAAACGACCAAGGCATCTTTGGCCTACTCCGAAGAGGACGCAAGGCGATCAGCCGATTCGATTTCAGCCCCTTCCGAAGGAATGACCCTGAAGCAAATCTCCAATTGATCTCAAATCTCCAGACATGGATATGGTTGTTGTAACAAATCACGTAGCCACTAACTCTAAAAGTAGCTAGAATCAACCACGGGGCCACTAACTCCAACACCAACAATATCGAAGTGGCCAGAATCAGGCAGCAACCACTTATAGTTATGGGGGGGTTAAGCTAACCGACCCCATCTAATCAAAGGTAAGTGGGCTTAACTGCATTTTTGCACATCTACCGCTATAAATACTGGTAAGAGGGGACACTCAAGGTAAGCAAAAGAAAAAGAAGGCTAAGGCAAACTCTCTTGAGTCATCTTCACTCTCTCTCTCTGAGAACTCTCCATTCTGTTGCTCGAACCTTCACTAACTTAGGCATCGGAGTGTCCCCCGCCGGAGAAAATATTGACCCCTAAAGTGATTTTGATGATAACAAAATATTGGAGTATACATTTGGTTATCTAACAACTCTTCAAATGATTGACAAGTTTTTGTAGGACAACTATATTGACACACTTTTTAATCCCTACAATCTTTAATGTTTTATGTTGAGTTGTAAAGTATTTAGAATATTGTAAAGAAGAACCCTACAAAAATTTTCTATTAAAATCAAATTTAAGGGTTACTTCTAGTAGTCCTTCTTGCTTCAAGTTTTCTTGAATTTATTGTAAGTAGTTCTTGAAGAGATCTTTAAAGCATGGGACAAGTGTTCTGGAAGTTTGAAGTTGATCTGGCTGAAGAACCACCTTCGAGCCGACTGGATGGACAACCCAGCCAACTTTGGCACTGGCACTGAAGACAAGTTCTCTAACACACAGATCCAGCCGACTGGCACCAAGGTCTAGCCGACTCATCCAGAACATGGTTGAGAACGTTCTGAGATTCTTAGGAATCCGAGTCGACTGGAATTAGATCCAGCCGACTCATCCAGAACTTAATTGAGAATGGTCTGAGAGCCTCTGAGATTCCAGCCGACTGGAATTTAGCCCAGCCGACTCATCTAGAGTGAGATATTTTCTCAACTGTGGAAGCTAGCCGACTGGCACTCAGCCCAATCGACCCGAACTTCATCCGAGCCGACTCGAAGTTTGTCCGAGCCGACTGGAATGACGGGGTCACCTCCAACGGCTAGTTCTAGTTCTCAGTTTTTGAATTCCAAAAGTGCTCCAACGGTAACCTGTCACCTCCCAACGGTCTACAACGATCAAAATCAAGGAAAGACAGCTGAAGTCTCTATAAATAAGGTATGAGAACATCCTTGAAGAGGCTAATGAATTATTGAGCATTTATTGAACACTTATTGAAATGAAGAGAGAGAGCACTAGAACTTTAAAGTCTGTCTTCAAGCTTACAACAACTCTTACCAGAAGCTTGAAGCACCTTTTAAGGAAAGCAAGGAAGCCATTGAAGAGCATTCAATGGATCATCACTCGAGCTGCATTGGCAACCACCCAGACAACAGAGTTTGTCTTTATTGTTGCTTTTTTATTCTATCATTTAGAATATCTGGGTTATTGGTGAGCCCGGTTGTAAAAACCAAATAGGTTTCTTTGGTGAGCCTTTAAAAACCATAGTGTAGAGGTTTCTTTGGTGAGTCTATCTAAAAACCAAATTGTAGAGGTTTTAGGTGATCCTGTAAAAACCTAGCTTGGGTTTCTTTGGTGAGCCCGGTTTCAAAAACCAAAGTGTAGAGGTTGGGATTGTGAGCCTGTAAAACAATCCGACTGTATTCCGGTTTGGGAGATATAGTGAAAATCCTGAGTGGTGAACTTGGGTAGTGGACGTAGGAGCTGGGTTGCTCCGAACCACTATAAACCTGCTTTGTTTGTGTTATGTTTGTTTTATCTTTTAGCTTCTGCATTCTTACTTTGACTAACACAGCACCTAACCACTAAAAGGAATTACTTGTGCACATACTTGCGAAAATTTAGTAATTCCCAATTCACCCCCCTCTTGGGACTAAGCCACCTGGTATCAGAGCAGTGTTTCTGATTACTTGAGTTAAGATTGATGGCTCATCCTATGAGTATATCCTTGGTCGAGGGCCAATCAACAAATAGACCTCCACTATTCACAGGCACTAATTATTTATATTGGAGACCACGAATAAAAATCTACTTACAAGCTGTAGATTTTCAATTATGGAAGGTCATCTTGAAAAGGCCACACATTCCCATAATTAAAATTGATAGCATGGACATCCCTAAGCCTGAAGAGGACTGGGATGATCATGACATGAAGATGGGAGAATTGAATGCCAAAGCAATAAACTTATTATATTATGCTTTGGATGCAAATGAGTTCAACCGAATTTTCACTTGCTCTTCAGCAAAGGAAATCTGGGATAAACTCGAAGTGACCCATGAGGGAACTTCCCAAGTGAAAACCTCCAAGATAAATCTCTTAGTTCATAATTATGAATTATTCAAAATGGAACCTTCTAAAACAATATATGCCATGTTCTCTAGATTTATAGATATTATTAACGATTTAAAGAGTCTTGGCAGGGTATACTCTAATGCAGATCTAGTTCAGAAGATCCTTCGTTCTTTGCCCAACAAGTGAGATCCCAAGGTGACTGCGATCCAGGAAGCCAAAGATCTAGACACATTGCTGCTGGATGAACTGCTGGAATCACTCATCACCCATGAGCTGACAATGCAACACAGAACAAAAGATGAGCAGAAGAAAAAGAAGATAATAGCCTTCAAAGCTGCTTCCGATTCAAAGAGGGATGATGAAGAATCTGAAGAAGAAAGCACCTCTTCCAATGACGACCTAGAAGACGAAGACATCGCTATGGTTGTGAGGAGATTCAGAAAATTTATAGGAAGAAAGAAAGGAAGGTACAATCGAAAATTTCACAGAAAGGATTATGGAAAGGAAAAGAAAAAGGATAGAGAGAAAGACAAAGAGGTAGTCCCCAAGTGCTACGAATGCAAGAAGCCGGGGCACATACGTCAGACAAAAGAAGAAAAAGAAAGCCATGGTTGCCACATGGTTCGACAATGAAGACTCATCATCATCTGAAGAAGAAGAGACCACCAAGATTGCAAATCTTTGCTTAATGGGTCTCGAAGATGAGGTAATATCCCCTAACAATTGCACTGAATTTACTTTCGATGAATTAAATTCTGCTTTTCATGACTTACTTTCTGAATTTAAGAAAGCTGGAGTAAAGATAAAATCATTGAAAAATATTAATGATTCTTTACTCAAACAAAAGGATGAAATATCAGAAAAGAACATTTTATTACAAAAGGAATTGCATGACTTTTCTGAAAATTTCGAAAAACTGAAAAATGAAAATCTTTCATATGAAAAGAAAAACAATGATTTATTTGCTAAAAATAATGAATTAAAAAAGGAGGTTACAAAACTCAAGCCTTTGGTTGAAAAACTCACTTTATCTTCAAATAAGCTTGAGCTAATTTTAAAAGAACAACGAATTTCTGGAAATAAAGCTGCAATTGGTTTCAACACTTCTTTTGTAAATAGAATTTCAACAACGACTTTTGTGAAATCCAAAACACCTGCTCAAAATATTTTATCTCAAAAAGTTTCAACCACACCAAAAACTGTTTCTACTCCAAAGTCTTTATCATATGTTCCTAAGAATTTGAGCAAAACACATACATTCCAAAAGGTTCAGAATCTGCATCAAGTGCATCAACTTTTAGAACTTCAAATTCTGTTTCCATTAAAAATTCTAAAGTTATTTGCTATGCTTGTAAAAGAATAGGACATAATAAAGCTTTTGAATGCAATAATCTTAGAAATGTCCATAAAAAGGTAAAAAAGATTTGGGTTTCCAAAGGAACCACCTCTGCTGACCTGCAAGGACCCAAGGTAGCTTGGGTACCTAAAAGAATTCATTGACTGTTTTGCAAGAATGTCTTGCAGCCCAAAAATTGAAGAAAATGTGGTACTTGGACAGCGGCTACTCAAGACATATGACAGGTGACAAGGACCAATTCATCATCCTTGAAATGAAAGAAGGAGGTATGGTCACCTTTGGAGACAATGGCAAAGGGAGAATAATCGGTATTGGTGAGATCAAAATAACTCCCTTTACTTTTATTGAAAATATTTTGCTAGTAGACAAATTGAAGCATAATCTCTTAAGTATAAGTCAATTGTGCAATAAATGCTTCAAGGTTGTCTTTGAGTCTTCTATGTGCATAGTAACTAACTCTTTAGATTCTAGCAATAAATTTATTGGACATAGACTCGGAAATATCTATGTGGTAGATCTCAATGATCTTGTCATGTCTAGTAGCCCTAGTCTAGTTGCAATGAATGCTAAGACCAAAGAGTCAGGCTTATTATGGCATAGACGATTTGGTCATGCTAGCATGCATACAATTGCCAAATTAATTTCTAAAGATCTTGTTAGAGGCATGCCTAAGTTTAAAGTTGATTTAAATCATGTTTGTGATGCATGCCAAATGGGTAAACAAACTAGGGGGAGTTTTAAATCAAAGAATATAGTTACTACAACAAGACCTCTTGAACTACTTCACATGGATCTTTTCGGACCTACTAGGATCACAATCCTAGGAGGGATAAAATATGCTCTTGTGATAGTAGATGATTTTTCGAGATTTACATGGGTTTTGTTCATTGCTTCGAAAGATGAAACTTTTCATGTTTTCAGAAAATTTCATAAAAAGGTTTCAAACCAAAAGAACTTATCTTTAATTTCAATTAGAAATGATCATGGAACTGAATTTGAAAATCAATTTTTCGAAGATTATTATACTAAATTTGGCATTGATCACAACTTCTCCACTCCTAGAACACCTCAACAAAATGGTGTTGTAGAGAGGAAAAATAGGACATTGGAAGAAATGGCTCGCACAATATTGTATGAAGGCAATCTTCCAAAGTACTTTTGAGCAGAAGCGGTGAACACTGCATGTTATATTTTAAACCGCATTTTGATCCGTTCTATCTTAAAGAAAACCCCCTATGAGCTTTGGAATGACAAAAAACCCAATATTAGTTATTTTCATGTGTTTGGTTGTAAATATTTTGTGCATAACAATGGAAAAGATAATTTAGGAAAATTTGATTCTAAAGCTGATGATGCAATTTTTCTAGGTTATTCATTACATAGCAAAGCATATAGGGTTTTTAATAAAATGACTCTTACTATTGAAGGGTCAATTCATGTTGTATTTATTGAAACTAACCCTACACCTTCTAGACAAGAAGAGTGCATAGATAATGATGCAGGTATATTGCAAAAAGGAATGGATGACTTGAACATTCAAGACAAAGACACTCAAGGTGGAGAAGAAACGGTAAGTAAGGATCACACTGATCTACCGAGGGATTGGAGGTATGTTCATCTCACCCTAAAGAATTAATAATAGGAGATCCTTCACATGATGTTAGGATTAGGGCTGCACATAAGGATGCACATGATTACCTAGCCTTTGTATCATAAATAGAACCCCATAGCTTAGAAGAGGCTGAGACTGACCCAAACTGGATGATGGCAATGCATGAAGAGTTAAACCAGTTTGAAAGAAATAAGGTATGGACACTTGTAGATAGACCTTCAGACCATCCAATTATAGGAACTAAATGGGTATATAGGAATAAATTAGATGAGCAAGGAAACATTATAAGGAACAAAGCTAGATTAGTGGATAAGGGATATACCAAGAAGAAGGTATTGATTTTGATGAAACCTATACACCCGTAGCAAGATTAGAAGCCATTAGATTACTACTTGCATTTGCTTGCTACATGAACTTCAAACTCTTTCAAATGGATGTAAAAAGTGCATTTCTTAATGGTTTTATCTCTGAACAAGTTTTTGTGAAACAACCACCAGGTTTTGAAAATCACACTTTTCCAAACCATGTATTCAAATTAAACAAAGCATTATATGGTTTGAAACAAGCACCTAGAGCCTGGTATGATAGACTTAGCACTTTTTTAATTGAAAATAATTTTTCAAGAGGAAATGTAGATAAAACTTTATTTATCAAAAAGAAGAATGATGATATCTTAGTTGTACAAATATATGTTGATGACATCATTTTTGGTGCAACTAACGAATCTCTATGTAAAGAATTTGCTAAGCTTATACAAGGAGAATTTAAAATGAGCTTAATGGGCGAGCTGAACTACTTCCTTGGACTTCAAGTAAAACAAACAAAGGAAGGCATCTTCATCAACCAAGCCAAATACATCAAGGAAATCATCAAAAAGTTTGGTATGGAGAGTAGCAAATCAATGAGCACACCCATGAGCCCAACTTGCAGACTGGATAAAGATGAGAATGGATCCAATGTTGACCAAAAGCTATATAGAGGTATGATCGGATCCTTATTGTATTTAACTGCAAGTAGACCTGACATCTTATACAGTGTATGTGTATGTGCTAGATTTCAGTCATCACCAAAAGAAACACATATGCTTGCTGTAAAAAGAATAATTAAATATTTGAAAGGAACAAGTAATTTAGGAATTTGGTATTATAAACATTCTACTTTGAATTTGATTGGATTCTCTGATGCTGATTATGCAGGTTATAAAATGATAGAAAAAGCACTAGCAGTACATGCCAATTTCTAGGGTTAAATTTAATTTCATGGCACTGTAAGAAGCAAAACTCCGTGGCCTTATCCACAGCTGAGGCTGAGTACGTGGCTGTCGGTAGTTGTTGTGCTCAAGTGTTATGGATTAAACAACAACTCGAAGATTTTGGTGTATCACAATCTAAAATTCTAATTAAATGTGATAACACAAGTGCTATCAATTTGACAAAGAATCCAATTCAACACTCTAGAACTAAGCACATTGAAATTAGACATCATTTTATTAGAGATCATGTTTTAAATGGTAATATTGTACTTGACTTTATGCCTACTGAAGATCAACTAGATGACATATTTACCAAGCCACTCAATCAAGACAGATTTGAGCTGATTAGGAGTGAATTAGGACTTTGTGATCCCTTCTTGATTTTCTAACCTAATTCCTTCAATTCTAAGGAAATTTCATCTAGAAAATATCCTCAATTTATTCTATTTTATTGAGCCTTATTTTTGTTGAAATTCTATTCAAAGTCCTAAATTTTTTTTCAATGTTTTTTTTTTTTTTCAAAACTCTACTTTTTCCGTTCGAGTCGACTGGATCTCAATTCGAGTCGACTGGATTTCTCTGAGAGTTTTGAACTTGTTCTGGCCTAGTCGACTCGAACAGTTTCGAGTCGACTGGATTTTTTGATGGTTTTAGAAGAGCTCTGGCCGAGCCGACTCAAGCCTTTTTAGGACTACTCGAGTCGACTGGAATTTCATACCGAAGCATTTTGCTTAGGGTTATAAACTCTTCTCCGAACCGTTTAGCTTCTATGTTATCTTCTCTAACGGTTCACTCATCTCCAAAACCTACTCCAAAGACTCCTTTCTCCCTTCCAAGCACTCCATTTTCTTGTTCTTCCATCTTTCCTAGCTATGGCACCCAAACGTGTGACAGGTAAACGCTCCATTAGGGTTGCTCCATCGGTTGAAAAAGAAAGAAGGTCCAAGAGGTGGCAAGAAGAGCCAAGCAGTGAAGAAATTACAAAGGAAGCCACAAGAGAAGCTGCAACCGCTCCTAGCCAAGTGCCCTCAATGTCTACGCGTCCGGTAACCTCCGGTCGCCGAATTAATTTTGAGTTTATTAAGGGCATTGGGTTAAAAATAGGAGATTTAATTGAAGACCAAGGGTGGAGAAAATTTTATTCATTGAATGAGAAGACCTATCCCTCTTTGGTTTGAAGTTTTTATGAGAACTTAAGATTGGGAACTAATCATGTGAAATCCACTGTTAAAGGAAAGAGGGTCATTGTCAATGAGGAATCTTTACATGAATTACTGGATATTCCTTCTGATGGACTGAAATTCTTAGTAATTGATAATAGAGAGAAGACTCTAAAAACAATTCTGAACAAAGAAATGTTGGAGGAATTGGCACTGTTTTTGCTAACACCCTATCACTGGAAATGAGACTACTTCACAACTTTATTTGTAGAATTTTTTTGCAAAGAACCGGTAGGTTCGATTTGGTGAGTGAAAAGGATCTATGTCTCATGGAGCACATTCTAGAGAGAACTCTTGTCAATCTGTCATATATTATAGTCATGCAAATGAAGGAGACTGTAAGAAAAGCTAAATCCTGTCTGCCCTATGGAATGATGCTTACTTTATTATTTAAATCCCATAAAGTCAATTTGGATGGTGAAGATGGATTAGAATTGCATCACACTGATATCTACACTTCTAAAACTCTTGAGATGATGGCATATTTCCAAGTGGAAGGAGTGTGGAGAAAGAAAGGCACAAATGTAAGGGCCATTGGCAGCTCCAGTAGTAGTGAAGAAGAAGAAGAGGAAGAAAATGTAGAAGATGCTGGAACTTCTTCTACACCAGTACCGAAGCCTGAGTCATTTGTATCTGAGCCTGCTGCTGTTACTGAGGAGACTAGAGCACCTTCACCTATGTTTGATATGCCTGTAGTAGAGTTTGATTTGCCTGCACCGGAGTTTGACCTGCCTATAGCTGATATTCCTTTACATGATTATCCTACTACAGCTCCACAACCTCCAATTATTCAAGTTCAGATTGAAGAGCAGTTGAAAACTTAACAGATTCACTGACAGGTACAATAACTTCTTTGTTTAGTGATTTGAAACAGTCAGTAGACAGTAGATTGGACATATTAGAAGAGCATGTGTCAAGTCTACAAGGAAAGGTTGAAGCTATAGAAGCTTCAAGGTCTGCACCTCAGATAGATCTTCAACCAATTCTGAATTGTATCTCTTCAAGTTCTGAAACAATTTTGAAGTCTATGGATGCCACTTTGAATGAATATCAAACTAAATTGAAAGAGCTTAGAGGCAAAGTGGGAACTATTATAGATACAAGAGGTATGGCAGAGGATTATACTAGAGGCATTGGGATCATAAGATCGGAGCTTGGCAGACTTCGAGGATCAGCTGAAGCCTTCGCCAATGTCCAAGCAGCTGAGCTTGTATCTATGCAGAAAGAAATAGGTGAAATGAAGGAGTCAGTAAACAAAGTGCCAGTTAGCCTCAAGGACTTGGAGCAACAGATGGGAGAAATTTGGATGGAAATGGTGTCTCTCTGTGGCACTGTCAGATCTTTGGAAGTCACAGCTAGGACAAGACCATTGTATGATCCGCCCCCCATTTCCACTAGGGCTCCTAGTACCTCTATTCACCCTAGGGCTCCTCCTCCTCATGCTTCATCTAGTCGATCACCTAGACCCACTTCTTGGCAAGGTGTCAATGTTCCTAGAGATGATTCTGATTAGATAGTTTGTAGTTTCAGTACATTTTGGATGTTTTTTTTGAAACTTTTGTAATGGTTGATGTACTGAATACCTTTTTGATAGAAATGAAATGAACATCTTTTTTAATCACTGTGTAATGTGTGTATATTTGTATTATCTTGTTTACATCTCTATTTATTTAAATAGAATTCTCTCTCTAAGTTGAGAAAGTGAAATTATCTCAAACAAATCTTGAGATTTTCTCAATCTATTTAAAATTCCGAGCTTACCTGTTTAACCTTTTTGAATTGTTGACAAAAAAGGGGAGAATCATAGAGTGCATGAAAGAATACATGAAAGAAAAATCTTAATGAATTGCAATTGAAATTCTAAAGTAATGTAGATAGGGAGAGTTTTTAAGGCATTTATGAATGATCTCTTGCATATTATTCTGATAAAATGTTCAAATGAATGTCAAAGGGGGAGAAACTTAGAGAAAATTTATATTATCTAGAAATCTTATAAACAGGGGGAGATATACATGTTTAATTTACATGCTTCAATGATTACTATGATGCTCTCAACTTATTATATCTATCAGTCGATACTTAATGCACTTGATACATACAAGCAATCAATCTCTGATATTTATAGTTTATGAATTTAATTTTGTGCATAACTGTATGGCACATACTATATACATTTGAGATTACAGTTGATTTTATGAATTCTCAAACAAATGTAAATGCTTACATACTTGTGAACAGATTAGATTCTTTTAATGCCCAGTGTTTTGTCATCATCAAAAATGGGAAGATTATTGACCCCTAAAGTGATTTTGATGATAACAAAATATTGGAGCATACATTTGGTTATCTAACAACTATTCAAATGATTGACAAGTTTTTGTAGGACAACTACATTGACACACTTTTTAATCCCTACAATCTTTAATGTTTTGTGTTGAGTTGTAAAGTATTTAGAATCTTGTAAAGAAGAACCCTACAAAAATTTTCTATTAAAATCAAGTTTAAGGGTTACTTCTAGTAGTCCTTCTTGCTTCAAGTTTTCTTGAATTTATTGTAAGTAGTTCTTGAAGAGATCTTTAAAGCATGGGACAAGTGTTCTGGAAGTTTGAAGTTGATAAGGCTGAAGAACCACCTTCGAGCCGACTGGATGGACAACCCAGCTGACTCTGGCACTGGCACTGAAGACAAGTTCTATGGCATACAGATCCAGCTGACTGGCACCAAGGTCCAGCCGACTCGTCCAGAACATGGTTGAGAACGTTCTGAGATTCTCAGGAATCCGAGCTGACTGGAATTAGATCCAGCCGACTCATCCAGAACTCGGTTAAGAATGGTCTGAGAGCCTTTGAGATTCCAGCCGACTGGAATTTAGCCCAGCCGACTCGTCCAGAGTGAGGTATTTTCTCAACTGTGGAAGCTAGCCGACTGGCACTCAGCCCAGTCGACCCAAACTTCATCCGAGTCGACTCGAAGTTTGTCCGAGCCGACTGGAATGACGGGGTCACCTCCAATGGCTAGTTCCAGTTCTCAGTTTTTGAATTCCAAAAGTGCTCCAACGGTAACCTGTCACCTCCCAATGGTCTACAACGTTCAAATTCAAGGGAAGGCAGCTGAAGTCTCTATAAATAAGGTATGAGAATATCCTTGAAGAGGCTAATGAATTATTGAGCATTTATTGAACACTGATTGAAGTGAAGAGAGAGAGCACTAGAGCTTTAAAGTCTGTCTTCAAGCTTGCAACAACTCTTACCAGAAGCTTGAAGCACCTTTTGAGGAAAGCAAGGAAGCCATTGAAGTGCATTGAAGAGCATTCAGTGGATCTTCACTTGAGCTGCATTAGCAACCACCTAGACAACAGAGTTTGTCTTTATTATTGCTTTTTTATTCTATCATTTAGAATATCTGGGTTATTGGTGAGCCCGGTTGTAAAAACCAAATAGGTTTCTTTGGTGAGCCTTTAAAAACCAGAGTGTAGAGGTTTCTTTGGTGAGCCTATCTAAAAACCAAAGTGTAGAGGTTTTAGGTGATCATGTAAAAACTAGCTTGGATTTCTTTGGTGAGCCCGGTTTCAAAAATCAAAGTGTAGAGGTTGGGATTGTGAGCCTGTAAAACAATCCGACTGTATTCCGATTTGGGGGATATAGTGGAAATCCCGAGTGGTGAACTTGGGTAGTGAACGTAGGAGCTGGGTTGCTCCGAACTACTATAAACCTGCTTTGTTTGTGTTGTGTTTGTTTTATCTTTTAGCTTCTGCATTCTTACTCTGACTAACACAGCACCTAACCACTAAAAGGAATTACTTGTGCACATACTTGCGAAAATTTTGTAATTTCCAATTCACCCCCCTCTTGGGACTAAGCCACCTGGGCAACAGAAAATTCGGTCGGGAACCTGTTTTGCAAGAATCTCGAGAGGCAAGCCAGCAATCCAGCTGCTCAGTTCGATCCACGGGGATTCGATGCCAATAGATTGGTGTGCCAGGAAGGGGCACCTGCACGCTTAAGAGTGAGCAAAGTACTATCCCGTCTTGAAAAGGAGAGTTTGAAGAAGCCATAATGGTGAAAGGTAGAACTCAAAATGCTTCGACAAGCAGGGGATGTCTTCCCTCTAAAAGGAAAGATCCCCAGGTGGAGAATAATGTCCCACCTCCTATACTGGTCATGGAACAGTACCAGTTAGAAGCCCTTCTGAACCGGGTTGATGCTCTCATAACCATGGTTCAGAACTTTCAAGAGATTGCCCTCCAAGTGAGGCATCCACCGGCCACCTCTAGGCATATCATCGATCTAGAGAGAGGAGAGACCACCACCATGAGTCTACCCGATGCTCCCCTCTAGATCGGCACTCTCTCGAGGGTCGAAGCTCCCAACATCCGAAGCAAACTAACGATCGGTATGTGAGGAAGAGATCTAGACGATCTCCCTCTATCTCCTTCGAAAATTCTACTCCCGAAAGTGCTGCGCAAAAAAAAGCCCACTACAATAATGAAGAAAAGTTTAAGACGCTTGAAGCACAGATCATGAGGCTCTGCGATCAAAAAAGAGACGGCGAGTTTACAACCTATGACTCGCGGCATCCGTTCACCTCTAGAATAATGGAGGAACTCGTCCCTCGACATTTTAAAGTCTCTCAGATGGAATCCTATGATGGGACCACTGACCTTCTTGATCATCTGGGTAGCTTCAAGGCCCACATGATGATCCAAGGAGCCTTCGATGCATTGTACTGCTTTGGCCTTTCATACTATCCTAAAGAAGGAAGCTCGAATGTGATATTTGAGCATACGCCTAGGTACTATCGACTCCTTCTCTGAATTAGAAAAACTATTTGTCTCACATTTCAGGATTTGCCGAAAGACACCCCAAAATACGGACAGCTTGTTCCTCCATCAAAATGAAGGAGAGAGCCTCAAGGACTACATCGCGAGATTCAACTCGACCACTCTCGAGATCCCCGATCTTAATGAGTATGTGGCCATGTCCGCTCTGAAGAAGTGGCTCCAGTCATCCAGGCTCACATTTTCTTTGGTCAAAAGGTTTACAATGAGCTATGATGAGCTCTTGGCAAGGGATCAGAAGTATGCAGATGCCGAAGAGCAAGTGGCAAATCTATGCCTAATGAAAGAAAATCTATTCTCAAGAAGAAGAACAGGGGGCCGAATCCCCCTGCACCTCCCAGCAATGATGGCTCCACTCGATGATGTAGTCCCAGGCCCGAAGCATTGAGCAAAAAATTTGATTCATATACTCCCCTCAATCTCCCAAAGGAGAGGATTTTAATGGAGATAGAAAAAGAGAGCTACCTCTAATGGCCGCACCCCATGAAGACGTCCTCCTCTGCAAGAAATAGAAGCAAATACTGCCGATTCCATAGGGATCATGACTATAATACTGAAGATTGCATCAAACTTAAGGATGCAATAGAAGACCTAATCAAGTGGGGATACTTGAAAAAGTACATCGATTATCCAGAATCTCGACCTAAAGCTGCCACCCCTCAGAGGGTTATTGAAGAAGCTGAACTGTCTAACCAGAGGCCCATCAATAGAAGGGTGAGCATGCTGCATCGGCAAACCAATTGGAGGAGAGCCAAAAAAGATGATTCCAAGAGGCTCAAGAGCAATAACTTCGTATACTTCTCTGATGATGACCTCCAAGAAGTTTAGCTCCTGCACAATGATCCTGTTGTAGTTTCGACCATCGTGGCCAATTATGATGTAAAATATATTTTAGTAGACAATGGAAGCTCAGCAGATATTTTACTTTATGATGCATTCTCCAGAATGGGTCTGTCTAGAAATAAACTACAGAGATCTCTTATACCTCTGACTGGGTTTGAAGGCAACCAAGTCAGAGTCGAAGGAGAAATAATACTGTCTGTAACCCTCGGTGCAGAGCCATGTCAAAAGACGTTTCCCATCAATTTTGTAGTAATCCGAACCGCATCGACCTACAATGCAATATTGGGACGGCCTGCTTTGAACAAGCTTAGGGCCGTAGTCTCGACATACCACCTTCTAATATGATTTTCCACTAGAAGTGGGATCGAAAAAGCAAGAGGGGACCAGAGAGCTGCCCGATAATGCCTGATGATATAGGACAAGCAGTCGGCTGTCCTCATCACACTAGACTAGCTGAACCCAAGAGATCAGATTAAGAATTATGGAGAACCGATGGAGAAGACTATTTCTATCTTTAACTAAAGACAACCCCACCAAAGTGATGCAGATTGAAAGCCTATTTGATAAAGGAACGAAGACAAGACTAATTTATTTTTTACGAAACAACACTGATGTCTTCGCTTGGTTGGCTTTGGACATACCTGGAATTCCTGCCAAAGTAATTACTCATCGACTAGAAGTTGCCTCTAACTATAAGCCGGTTCAGCAAAAGAAGAGGAACTTTGCCCTTGAAAGACAGAGGGCGATAAACAAAGAAATGGATAAGCTTCTTAAAGCTGGATTCATCAGGAAGGTACGTTATCCGAAATGACTAGCTAATGTTATGATAGTAAGGAAGGCCAACGGCAAGTGGAGAATCTATATCGACTACATAGATCTTACCAAGGTTTGCCCAAAAGATAGCTTCCCCCTATCGAAGATAGACCAGTTGGTCGATGCCACCACTGGTCACCAGCTACTAAACTTCATGGATGCTTTTTCTGGCTACAACCAGATATAAATGGATCCTGAAGATAAAAAGAAGACATCCTTCATAACAGAGAAGGGACTATATGGCTACAAGATGATGCCATTTGATCTGAAAAATGCCGGAGCAACATTCCAAATGTTGATCAACAAAGTATTTGAGAAGCAACTAGGAAAAAATATTGAGGCATATATCGATGACATGATCATGAAAAGCCACCTTAAAGAGGACCACATTAAAGACTTGGAAGAATCTTTCAATGCTCTGCGACACCACCGAATGAAGCTGAACTCAGCCAAGTGTACCTTCGGGGTGAGCTTCGGCAAATTCTTGGGATTTCTTATTACCAAATGAGGGATAGAGGCCAACCCGGAAAAGATACAAGCTATCCAAAGCATGAGACATCCCTCTTGTAAGAAGGAGGTACAATAGTTGACCGAGAGAATCGCCTCTTTAAGTCGATTTATCTCCCGGTCAGCCTAAAGGTGTCTCTCTTTCTTTAAAGTCCTTCATCAGTCACAAAACTTCGAATGGTCCGAGGACTACCACGGTGCCTTTGAAGAATCTCCCTCTACTTTCTAAGCCCCAAGAAGGAGAAACCCTCTATGTGTACCTCTCCACTTCGGACGAGGCAATTAGTTTGGTACTCATCCGAAAGGGAGCGGATAACCTTCAAAAACCAATCTACTACACCAGCAAAGTATTGCATGATGCCAAAGTGAGATACCCCATAATACAGAAACTCATATACTCACTGGTGATTGCGGCAAAATGCTTGCAACCATACTTTCAATCCTACTCTATTGTGGTCATGACAGACCAACCTTTAAAAATTGTCCTCCGATGCCCTAATACTTCGAGGAGAATAGTTAAGTGGGCCATAAAGCTTGGAGAATTTGACATCAGCTTCCAACCCAGATTGGCAAAGAAAGCACAAGTGTTGGCTGACTTCACATGGGGTCCAGAAGATGACTCGCGACAAGCTAAAGAAGGTGAGGCCATATGAAAGGATTCAGAGTCTATGTGGATACTCCATGTAGATGGGGCTTCAAACTCAGCAGGAAGTAGAGCGGGCCTCATACTAGCCATCCCAAATGGATGCACTATAGAATAAGCTCTAGCTTCTCCTTCCATGCTTCGAATAACTAGGCTGAATACGAAGCCCTTCTCGCAGGACTCCGAATCGTGAAAGAGCTGGGTATTCGAAAGATCCAAATCTTTTTGGATTCTCAGCTAGTGGTGAACCAGGTGAAGGGTGAATTCGAAACTTGAGATCCTACCATGGTTCAATATTTAGGGAAAGTGCAGGTTCTAGTTTTCCAGCTAGAATTCTTCGAGATCACCCATGTCCCATGGACAGAGAACTCCCGAACCGATGCGCTATCCAGATTCGCCACCACCATCCTAGATTCTCTCGGTCGCACCTTCATAGAGTACCTCGAAGCTCCAAGTATAGCAGAAGAAACACTAGAGGTACATCAGGTTGAGCACGAGCCTAGCTAGATGGACCCTATTCTCAAATTTTTGAATGAAGGCACACTACCCGAGGATAAGGTTGAAGCCAAACAAGTCCATTTAATGGCATCCCAATATGTTATCCTAGATGGAACTCTATATAAGAAATCTTTTACATAACCTCTGCTGAAATGCTTCGGGCCATCAGACATCAACTATGCCCAAAGAGAAGTACATGAGGGCATATATGGAGATCACTTGGGGGCAGATCCCTGGCATATAAGATAATACGCCAAGGTTATTATTGGCCAACCATTCAGAAGAATTCTGCCAACTTTATCCGAAGATGCAACCAGTGCTAGAAATATGCTAATATTCAAAGATGACTCGCAAGCCAGCTAACCCAGCTAATGGCACCATGACCGTTTGCTCAATGGGGCATGGATATTCTTGGCCCATTTCTACCAGCATCCGGACAATGAAAATTTCTTATTGTGGCTATCGACTACTTCACCAAGTGGGTCGAAGTTGAACCTTTGGCACATATTACTGAAGGAAAGGTCGAAAGCTTCATGAGGAACTTCATTATATTTTGATTCAAAATTTCTCATGCTATAGTCATCGATAACGGGAGATAATTCGATAACCCAAAATTCAAGGACTTCTATGCTCAATACCATATACTCCATAAATTGGCATCTGTCAGTCATCCCCAAGCTAACGAGGAAGCTGAAGTGATGAACCAGACCATTCCCCACGGTCTGAAGATCAGGCTAAACGATGCCAAAGGGCTCTGGGCCGAAGAACTGAATTCAATTCTTTGGGCATATCAGACAACTCCCAGAACGGCCACCGGCGAGTCTTTGTTCCATTTGGCCTACAGCACCGAAGCAGTTCTTCCTATCGAGGTTACTCTGCAATCCTTAAGAATTGACCAGTATAAGGAACCCGAGAATTCGGAACATCAAAGAGTGGATTTGGATCTACTACAAGGCACCAGACTTTGTGCTCAAATGAAAATAGCGGCATACCAACAGAGAGTTGCCAAATACTACAACTCCAGGGTGAAGGAACAAACCTTCCGACTCGAAGATTTAGTACTACGAAGGTCCGAAGTATCTAAGCCGATAGAACAAGGCAAGCCTTTTCCCAATTGGAAAGGTCCTTACCGAATCAAAGAAGTCATGCATCTAGGGACTTATCGACTTGAGACTTTGGCTGGTTCTATGCTACCTCGTCCTTGGAATGTATGATGGAGACATCAGTATTGGAAAGAGAATTCAAGCTTCAACCAAGTTCCTTATGGAATAAGCCAAGAGGACAAGGGCCATTTGGATGCGAGTTGACTCAACATTGAAGCCCAAAAGGATTAATAAAGGAGGACATCTAGAGGGATTAAGCCCAATGTGTCAATGAAGGAAGCCTATTTTTTCATGAGCCGACTCAAGAAGAAAAGGCATCGACCTCATGAGTCGACTCAAGCTCTTTGAGTCGCCTCAACCTATTCTTGAGCTGACCCACTGGTCAAGCAAAATATTTTCTTATGCCTCTTATAAGCCCTCCTTTGAAGCCACTTGAAAGCACTCTTTGAAGGCCATTTGGAAGGCTTCATGAAGCCAATACAACCTCTCCTTGGACGCCACATAGAGGCCACTTCATCAAGATTATTTTGGGGGTCAGATGGAAGGAATAAACTACCTAAACTTTTCCCCAACAAATATCCAACTAACTTGACATGTGGGATGCCACTTGGTCCTCCACTTCATCAGCCACCAAAACCACTATATCAGCAAGAAAGCCACATGGATGACACTTATTACCACATGAAATTAGTTATAATAAATTCTAAAAGAAAATATTGTTGGAACCACTTTTAGTTGGATCTATCTAATCTATCAATTAGTATAACTAATCAAGAGATTAGTTGGGGATTAGTTTGGCCAAAATTATGGTTTGCTTGGCCTATAAATAGGATCCCAAGCCTCTCTTGTAAAGCATCTTATGTTGAGTAATGAAAGGATTTTCTTCTTGCTAAAAGTTCTCTTGAGTTCTCTTGTGTGGAGAGGGTGAAATGCCTTCTTTTGCATGAGGTGTGAAGCCTCATTTTGAGAAGGGTTGGATTCTCTTATATGAGAAGAGGGTGGGATGCCCTTGATTTCATTTTGAAGAGGGTGGCTTGCCCTTGATCCGATTCCAAGCTCAAGTCCATTAAGCTCCACGCCAAGCTTTCTTCTTCTCTTCCTTTCTTTCCCTTCTTCATTTCCTCCTTTTGATTTTATTTCCATGCCTCATGATGGGTTCTTTGCAGGTTCTCTCAGGAATGTCATATTGAAGATGAATATTTCCAAGCCATGAACCATCTACAAGGTAAGTCCACAAGGTTAAGGAGGGTAGATCTTATGATCCAAGCCTCTTTCCTAGAGTGTTGAGTGAACCCTTCCACCAAATAATTTTAACCATTATTGTTGGTAGGAGAACCATTCCTAAGCTCTTTGGATCTGATCATTTGAAGGTTAACTTATCCTATTAATGATGGTTTCCTTGCCATGAAGATCCTATTCTTGGTTTGAATTATATCTACATTGCTGGTATTATAACTTAAATCAACTAGTCTCTTTCATGAAAATTCTTTCCTTGGATTAATTTAGCTCGTTTGTGTATGGATTTATTGCTCAATTTAGCTTATTAATCATCTTGCTTGAATCTCCATCCATCATGAATGCAAGATATCTTCCTGTCCCGTATCAGTTTTTTAGTATCAAAGCTTATGGTTTACTAGGTCAAGTTGCTGAAATTTTATTCCTTTGTGTGTTGCTTGTCTTCAAGTCCAAAATTCAAAGCAAAGATTCGAGATTTGGATTTTAAGATTTGGGATCTAAAATCTTAACTCTAAGATCTAAAAGTTTCAATTTAAATTTGTTTAAGATTTTTAAATTTGAATTTCGAATTTTGAATCTAGTCAATTGGAGGTTTGCTAGTTGCTGAAATTTTTCTATACTTCAAGAACAAATTTCCAACCCATAATTCAAAATATTAAAGTTTAAAACTTGAAATCTGAAGTCTAAACTTTGAAATCTAATTATTACAACTTAAAATTTCATTTTTTTGAATTTAAAATTTGAATTTCGAATTTTTAGTTAGAAGGTTGTTAGTTGGAGGTTTCTTACAACAACTTTGGGTTACATCCCTCCAAAACGAATTTCCAACCATAAATTCAAAATTTAAAAATTCCAAATTTAAAATCTGAGATCTCCACCTCAAGAAATTTGAATTTTAAAATTTTTTGGATTTGAATTTTGAATTTTGAGTGTTTTATGGTTAAAGGTTTGTTAGTTGGAAGCTTCTTGCAACAAACTTTAGTTACAAGCCTTCATAAACGAATTTCCTAACCAAGATTTGAAAATTAAATTTCAAAATTTGAAATTTAAAATTTGAACTTTGAAATCTGATAAATCCAATTTAAAATTTTAATTTTTGAAATTTTAATTTTGAATTTATAAAACTAGTTATTGGAGGTTTGTTAGTGGCTAAAATCTTTCTTACAACAACTTTTACTTTTAAGAATAAATTTTCTGACTAAAATTTAAAATTTGAAATTTGAAATCTAGATTTCCATATCTATAATTTCTAATTTAAATCTTGAATTTTAAAATTTTAAAATTTGGACTTTGAATCATTTGATTGTGCTAATCTAATTGTTGTGCTAACTAGTTGGTGAATTGTTTATGCATCCATTTCTAAATCTACTTAAGGGCATTCAATATCTACATAAAGAAATGAGGTTATTACCTTGGCCCAAAAACAATCACCTACATTTGCATTGACCTAAGCCATAATTAAAATCAAGTAGAACCTAAAACTAGGGACATTCACGAGTCAAGTTCAAGTACAAGATGTGGCAAAGTATTATTTGAGTTTGTATTTAGTACTCGAAATTGGTGTCTAAGGCTAGAGGTCCAATGGCAAACGCCTTAAGCAGACTTGCAGTTTTTAATTAGGACCTCGTGAAAGCAAGGGAAGCCTCCCGCAACCCACCTCTTACCTAGCCAGTGAAAAGGGTAATTGCATTCTTAACTAGTACCTAGTCAAGTCCTGTTACATTGAACTTCTAGGTCTAGGAGCCCTAGAAGTTAGGTTTGTACTGCATGTCAGAGGCTTTATACCAATAGTCCTACACTCAGTCTGGTTTATCCATGAAACCCAATCTTGAATTTTTTATGAGGACCATGACTGAAAAGCTTGATACCCTAACTAAATAATTAGGGAAAATGAACAAAGAGTTAGGATAAGTGGATAATCAAATCGAGAACCTCAAAGAAAATTGCTTGACCCTTACTAAACCTAAATCACCTAGTCCACCTCCCCTTGGTTCAAGAGCCCATTATCATGATCTCACCCTAGAATACAACCCTAGATGCCCCTACCAAGATTTTGATGATTCGAAGGTAAGATCCTTTAGGAACAATCGACCCTATGCACCCACGTTTGATAGAAATTTAGATCCTGAAATGTACATCAATTGGGAGAAAAGAATAGATCAATACTTTGAATGGGATAAAATATCAAAAAAAAGGAAATGCCAATTTTCCAAACTTAGGTTAGTCTGACATGTAAAGCTATATTGGGAAGATGTTAAGCGCGAATATTATTATAGTGGAGATAAAATAATTACCTGGAGAGATATGAAGAGTAAGCTTAGAGAAAAGTACCTAGGTAGATATTATGAGCAAAGACTTTTAGACCAATGGTATAGATTGAGACAAGATGATAAAATTATGTTTGAATATATTACCGAATTCATTGAGTTTGTCAGGAGATGTAGCACAGCCGAATCTGAGGCAATGGTTATATCTAGATTTTGAGCTGGCTTATGAAAGGACATCCAGTGAGAATTATTTCAATGAAAAATTTGGGACCTAGAAGAAGCCTACCAAATTACTAAAAAATTCGAGACATATCAAAGGGAACTCTTGATCACTCTGATGCAGGACAGGGAGCGGGGGATCGCTGGCGAGCATAGAAGTCACCAGGGATTAGGGCTTGCACTCAAGAATAGGGAACCAGGTGTCACACCCACTCCAATCTGGAGAAAAACTTAAAACTCAGACCAAAATAATTTTTTAATTTGTATTCTAAGAAAAAGATACTTCATACAAGAGGAGAGGGGTGGTATTTATAGATTCACCCCAGAGTACATAACTTGAGAGCTAAGAAATCCTGACTTATGGGCCAAGAAACCCTGGTGGACCTGGTCAACAGTGGGTCTTTGTCTTAGACTAGAGCTCTCTCTTGCAGGCCTGGCGGCATGAAAGGGCCCAGGTGCATGAAGGCCAGCTCTGGTTAGGGGGGCATGGTGAATCTTTTGGTCTGCTGACTCTTCTCTTGAACATAACTTGAATGGACTTGATCGAACTTGATTGAACTAAAAATGACTGGACCTGACTAAGTGAACTCAACTGTACTCAATTGTCTCACTTTATTATAGGACTCAATTGGCTCACTTTGACTCAAGAACACAGGACTAATGGACTCAAATAAAATAAAATAAAATAGACTTTTGGTCCCCATCATTCTCCAGCGATGGGGAGAACTCGACTCTGTCAAGTTTGGGTGAGCGGGGGTTTGATGGAACCGGAACCAATCACAAAAAAGGCTAGGTTCTTCACTTTTTTTTCAAACAAATTCCAGATTTTTTTTCATATTTTTTTTATTGGCTGCTCTGTGATCTGTGTAACTATGAAATTCCCACTGCTCTAAGAAATGTGTGCTCTGGAAATCGTGTAGCTTCAAAAATCATGCAGCTTTCATGTTCGTGCTGTCCTCTTTCTCCTTCTTCATAGCCGAATACAGGAAAACAGGGGACGGGGAGGCTCACGGAGGGGCTAGCCAGCATCGGCGCTGGGCAGAGGCCGATGGCGGTACGGGAAGAGGATGGCCAGATGGACAGGGTTCCGGTTGCTAGCAGCATCACGCGGATCTACGGCACAAGGAGTTCTCCATGGATGCTTGCTGGGCGGAGCAGAGGGACTTCCGGCGTGCTTCACCGATGGCAGTGGTCACAACGGAGTCGGTGGAGGATGGCGACGGTAGCCGAGAGGTTGAGCGGGGTGTCCAGCATCTCGACAGTAGTGACGGTTGCCAGCGGATCCGGTGTAGTCGATGTCTCGGTAGCCAAGGGATGGTAGCTAGGGGACGGCATCTCGGCAACAGTCGGTGGAGGGGATCCGATGTGCCGGAGGGATTAGGTGGTGCATTGGCTATGATCGATGGCTTTGGAGGTGCGTGCGACCGAGGGTGGAGACATGGGCGTCGGCTGCTATGGATTTGGGTGGGGAGAAGGTGGATCCCCGATCGTCCGTAGGTGGCATTGGATCTGGTGGGAGGCGTCGATTGGGTCTGGGCTTGATTGGAGATGGAGACTGGCGGGTGGCACCGATCGGGCGGTCCTTGTCTCAAGCGGAAGAGAGGCGGTAGCGGGCGACATGATCTCAGGTGGCTCCAGTGAGATCAGTGACCAAATGGCAAAGGAGGGGGTTCGAGCGGGAGCGTTGGCCACGGTCAGTGGTTTTGGAGGCGCCGATCGGAGGAGTGGAGGGTGGCATGGTTTCGGTCGGGATGATTAGGCGTTCACGGTAGCTAGTAGCATTGGTGGAGCTTTGACCTGGGTGGGGTTGCTGTGCGATGGTGGAATGGCGGTGATCGTGCAACAGGGATGGATCTGGACGAAAGGAAAGAGATGGAGCCAGGGAGGAAGAGAAAAACCCTAATCCGCTGGGCTCTGATACCAAGTTGATGCGGGATAGAGAGCAGGGGGTCGCTGGCGAGCGTAGAAGTCACCAGGGATTAGGGCTTGCACTCAAGAACAGGGAACCAGGGCATCACATCCACTCCAATCTAGAGAAAAACTCGGACCAAAATAATTTTTTAATTTGTATTCATAAGAAAAAGATACTTCATACAAGAGGGGAGGGGTGGTATTTATAGATTCACCCCAGGATACATGACTTGAGGGCTAATAAACCTTGACTTGTGGACCAAGAAATCCTGGTAGACCTGGTCAACAATGGGCCTTTGTCTTGGACCGGAGCTCTCTCTTGCGGGCCTAGCAGCATGAAAGGGCCCAGGTGCATGAAGGCCAGCTCTAGTTAGGGGGCCTAGTAAATCTCCTAGTCTGTTGACTCTCCTCTTGAACATAACTTGAATGGACACGATCGAACTTGACTGAACTAAAAATGACTGGACCTGACTAAGTGAACTCAACTGGACTCAGTTGTCTCACTTTATTACAGGACTCAATTGAATCACTTTGACTCAAGTGACACAAGACTAATGGACTCAAATAAAATAAAATAAAATAAAATAAACTTTTGGTCCCCATCATAGATTTAATTTAATTGAGTTAGACTCAGTTAATTAATTCTAATTGAGTTGGGTCAATGTCCTCTTTCAAATGGTTTGATCAGATTTAAAATCGGCTTCGATTTGACTATCAAATCACTTTATTTGGACCATGACCTAGAGTCCAGTTGGACTGGGACTCTCTCTCCTTGTCTTCCCTTCCCTCCACATGCCAACCTAGTGGGCCCATGCATTTTGTGCAACAAATAATATGGGGCATGAATATTAAGAGGCGCTAAGAGTTTTTGGCATGAATGAAAGAAGAGAGGGAAGAGTCCTTCTCTTCTACTCCTCTTGAATTCTAACCAGATAAAATAAAACACTGGTGTTTTAGTTTGGAGGGGTGGGACTACTAGATTTTAAAAGGGAAGAAAAGTGGCTGACCACAATGATCATAATTGGTGTGAATAGCTTCTCCTTTTTATCATGAATTATTTTTGGGCGTCATCTCTCTTGGGCATTCATATACCAAAGAGTCTCTCTCCTGGTTGCCAAGTTTTCTTCTCCTTTTATTTGTTCTTCCTTGTGATCTTCAAGAGTGTTGAGAAGTCTTCTACATAAGAGGAAGAAGATAGCAAGAGATCCAAAGGTCTTGTATAGTCTGATTTGCAAGATAGAAGCCAAAAGCCGGTCCAGTTGTGGATCGTCATAGTTTTTAAAGTGGGTGATTTGCTGAAAGATAAGAGGGCTGTAAGAATCTAGCAGTCTGGTGCTCTCTATGACTCAGTTATGAGAGCTTCGTATGGATACCAGCAGAGGCCGGGCAATTGCACGGCTCCGGTAGAATCCCGGTTTCAGAAGCGGATTGGCATGTTTTCAAAGCTGGTCAAGATAACGATCCAGCTAAGTATTTTATACTTAAAATAATTTTTATTTTAGATCTGATATTTTTCTTATATATTTCAGTATGTTAGAATTTTATGATAAATAAATTAGATTTATTTATAAATTACATCTTTAGATATAAATTATTTTTATATCTGCTTCCGCTATGATAGGTTGTTGATGCCTGATCATTTGTAATTTACTGTTCTTGGGAGAAATCCAACATTGGTCTCTTGGCAACTACCTTCTTTCGAGTAGTTTTTTGGAATGGAAGAGAGAGTGGTCCCCTAGGGCCTCTTTTGAACAGTGAATGGGAAATGAAAGGGATTTTTTAGGGCTATCAGCTTTATAACAATATCCGACATTCGAGTCGACTTGACTCCTGCTCGAGTCAGCTCAAGCCAAAACTCAGAAAATGGCCTTAAAAGCTTTAAAAAAGGTTCCATTCCCTAGATATACTCTAGATATGGTGGTCAGTAGGCTTAGATTGGTGATAGAGGTCTTCTAGATAATTTTTCCTTGATTTTGAAGAAATTAGGTCAAAAGTTCCAAAAAAGGTCATACAAACCTAATTCTTCTCTAATCATTTAAAATCCATCTTCATTATGTGGATTAGTAAAGATGTTAACTAATTGATTTTCAATTAGAAAAAATTCAAGTTCAATATTACCATTTTGTATATGATCCCTAATAAAGTGATGTCTAATTTCTGTGTTTAGTCCAAGAATGCTGAATTGGATTCTTTGTCAAATTAATAGCACTTTATTATCATATTTGATAGGAATTTTAGTTTGAATAACACCATAGTCTTCTAGTTATTGCTTAATCCAAAGCACTTGTGCACAACAACTCCCTGCAGCCACATACTCTACCTCAGCAGTGGACAATGCTACAGAGTTTTAATCTTACTATGCCATGAGATTAAGTCAATCCTAGAAATTGATATGTACCACTAGTACCTATTCTATCAATTTTACATCCATCATAATCAGCATCAGAAAATCCAATTAAATTCAATGAAGATTGCTTAGAATACCATAGACCTAGATTACTTGTTCCTTTTAGATATTTTATGATTCTTTTAACAACAAGAATATATGTTTCTTTTGGATTTGATTGAAATCTAGCACATATATGAACGCTAAACAAGATATTAGATCTACTAGCAGTTAAATACAATAATGATACAATCATACCTCGATAGAATTTTTGATCAACGTTATTTCTATCTTCATCCTTGTCAAGTCTACAAGTGGGGCTCTTGGGTATGCCAATTTCTTTGACTGAATCCATACCAAATTTCTTGATGATTTCCTTAATGTACTTAGCTTGGTTGATAAATATTTCTTCTCTTATTTGCTTAATTTGGAGTCCAAGGAAGTAGGTTAGTTCACCCATCAAGCTCATTTCAAATTTGCCCTGCATAAGCTCAGCAAATTCTCTACACAAATTTTCAATAGTTGCACCAAAAATTATATCATCTACATAAATTTGTACAACTAACATATCATTTTCTTTTCTTTTAATGAACAGAGTGGTGTCTACATTACCTCTAATAAAATTATTTTCAAGCAAGAACTTACTCAATCTATAGTGTGGACACCAGGACTAGAAAATATCAACAGGTTGAACCCACATCCCTGTGGATCACCTATGAATAAAGCCCTAGACCCAACCCCTTTTACCATGTAAATATTTTATTTTATTTTCTATTATTTTGGGTTAGTTAGGGTTAGCCCTTTTTATTAACTGTAATTAGGATTTTGTTATTTAGCCTTTTGGGCTAAACCATTTTTACCACATTGTTCAATAACCTAATTTATAAGTTGTGTCAAATCCTGTTGGTCCAAACCCTGGTTACCAATCTATTCTTTTTGTTGCATAAGGTTAAGCCTTTTGATCAATTGATCAATTGGGCTTTAGTTATTTGGTTTGAGTCCTGTAAAAATTAGATATTGAGTCCTATATTACAAGGGAGACCCAATTGACGACCCATGTGCTACCCAAGATAAGCCATGTACTAGCCCAAGACAACCCATGTGCTAGTCCAAGACAAGCTATGTGCTAGGCCAAGTCAATTTATTTTTGGCACCATCTTTGCTAGTTTTTGGACATCACTGCCACATCACCAGGGGACGTCAGCACATGTCATGTTTGGACATGGCATGCCACTTCTTTGGCCGGCCCATATGATGCGGGACAAAAGGGGGGCTAGGAGGATCGTTGGAGAGCTGAAAAGTCTCCTATGATTAGGGTCAAGAAGGCAGAAAAAAATATGTAGGGGAAAGAAAGATTGATACTCTATGGACTTAGGACTTACCTTCACGGAGAGACGTCGCACCTCTAGGGCATCTCACCCACCCCATTACATGTAGTCTAGGGCATCCCACACATCTCACTACATGCAGAGCCTAGGGCGTCCCACCCAAATCACTACCTGGGGCCGTGAAGGAGAACTCCAAGATCATAGAGGGGACTCAGCAAGGGAGAAGATAACTAAGACCTCATGCCCCTCGATGCTCGAAAGTGAAGGTAGTGGGGTCTCACACCCCTCGACACCCGCAGGTGAAGGAAAGACGGGCCTTATGCCCACTCCTAACAGAGGCAGAACCAAGAACACTCTTTTCAAAAATTCATATTCTTCATCTATTATTCAAGAGAGGAGGTGCCTTTATATAGACTTATAAAACTTGAGATCCAAGTAAAGAATACAAGGCATGTAGCTCAAAAAAAGGTGACACCCCAAACCTGCTTTGTTTGTAGCCTAGAAACATGGTACAAAACTAAACACAATCCTCCCCACATAGTGGAAAATAAAACTAATTTAAATAACTTCCTAACTGGTCCATACATCCAGATTTAAAATAAATAAATTAGGCATACTCTGAATTCACCAAGATCAGTGCCTGCTCTGAAATCTGTGCTAAAGGATTGAGACCACTTTGAAACCTGAAAAAATTATTTTTACTCTGATATCTGTGCAAACTCTCTGGGCTTTAAGATCCATGCATAAATTTCTCTTCCCGTGGTTTAGTGTGTTGATCGCGAACTCGAAGACCCCAATAGTGACGTAGACCATAGTGGTTCTTGATCTTCTTCAGGCGCTCAAGGTCATCCCTCACCTTCATGTCTAGGGCATTTGAAACAACCTGCAAATACCTACCATCCTTATAGTCCTTCTTTCTATTCAGAAACCAATCTAGGATCTTGAACTGACAAGGATTTGCCATAACTATCATGAGGTTCTCGAGCTCAGCAGCCGAGAGCTCCCAGTCCTCTTGTTCATGTCAATGTCAGCCTTCTTGCAGACGATGTTGGTGAAGCAATGGCCGATACCATTGATGGAGGTGAGGGCAAACATGATCTTTTGCTTGTCATCCACATTCGTGTTGAGCACACAAAGGATGTGCTGGAAATCCTCATTCACGATCAGAGACATGGCAACAGGGGTTTCTTCTCTTGGCCGGCATGAAGAAGTAAAGGGGAAGGCGGCGGCACGGCTGGCAAAGACAGCGAAGATGGTGGAGACAGACTAGCCTTGTGCATGCGACGACCGTGGGCGCGTGTGGTGGAGGGTCTCGATCGGTGCCGGTGGCGGCTAGGCGGTGGTCGCGGGAGTCACAACCGCAGGGAACCAGATGAACGGCGGTGCGGGGGAGAGAGGCGCGACATGGCACGGGCGGAGCAGCAAGGGGCGAACGGCCATGGGCGGCTCCAATGGGATTCGCCGGCGTTCCCATGAGGAGATTGTCGCTAGGAGGTGGATGGCCATCGGGGGGGGGGGGTTGCCGGTGGTCGGGCATGGCGGATCCGGGACCGACGGCAAAAAAAATTAGGAGTTCTAGAACATGGTCTTGAGGTTGAAGATGATGGGAATAAGAAGAAATAAGTCAGGAATAAATGAAAGATAAAGTGGGAGTAGTGGGGATAGGTGGAATAGCTGGAAAAAGATAATACAAAAATAAAAAATAAAATCTGGGATAAAAAGAAAATCTGGATGGGTTTTGATGTCCCCATCACCATGTGAGAAGGATTTAGCACCATCTTGAGAAATATTTGGCACCTCCATTTTAAGATGAGTAAGTTTGAAGGACTCCTCTTAATTGGTGCCTTCCATCTCAAGTATTTCACACCAAAAGAATAAAAGTCGACCAAGAAATTTCAGAGTTTTAAAATATTTGCTCATCCAAGTGGAGAAGGTTGGATGGTTTTCTTACTTCAAGAGTTTTGATAAAACATGTTGGAAGCTGCTTAAGTTCCAGGACTCAAGAGTCTAACCAAAACTCTTGAATCTTCTTCAATCCAAACTAAAGAGTCCACTCACATACAGAAGTCCAGATCAGCCCAACAAGCAAGAGTCCAAGACACCCAAAGTAGGACTCTAGGAGTTGTATTCCAAGGGAGCACAAGTCTAGTCTTTGTGTCCCTTACAACATTGGTTTTGGGTCTATAAATACCCCTTCAACCCCCCTTTTGTAATCAATTATTCATTCATTAATAAAGAAATTCTACCGAATTTTTCTTTCTTTGCTATGTACATCGTGGGGTGTGAGGCCCTTTTTCCTTTGTTCTTCAGAACATCGCGGGATGCAAGGCCCTACTTATCCAGCTGACAAGAAGATCTATCCACTACCTCTAACCCTTCTTTTCTTTCTTTCCCTTTCTTACTGCTTTCTAACCCAAGATTCCTTTGCCAAGTATTTTACAGGTGACCAAGAATTTAGATATGGTGTTCTTGCCTCGGAACCAACATCGCATGAAAGATTGGAGCTCGGGAACGAAATCTTGAAACCCTGCCACTACGATCTTGAGAGTCCTACCAGATCTACATCGAGAGAGCGATCTTCGTTGGTAAAACTGAACTTATTCCCTTCTCTTTATTTTCTGATTCGTTGAAAACAAATCCTAGTTTCGATAGTTTCTCAACCACCACGTCCTGTTTTTTTTTTTTAATTGCTTTATAGGTTTACTTGTGCGGGTAATTGACTTGATTAGTTTCCTTTACTGTCTCCTTTGAGTCTTCCTTTAAAATCTAAAAATATAAAAAATATTAATTGCTATTTTTTTATTTATTTGTCTCGCATCAATTTTTGTATTAAAGCAGGTTAAACTAGGGTTTAATCTCTCTTGTGCCAACTTAGTTCTCTTTAAGTACTCGGATCGGGTGCTTCACTATGGCCGGACATAGAAAAAAGTAGAGTTGCAAGACCCTCACAACCCATCCAAATGAAATTTTCTATGGTGTGTAGGGGTACCACTGTAAATTAACTATTGAAGAAGAAAACAAAGAGATAGGCATCTTTAGGTTTTAATTTTTGCATCTCAGCCATCTTAGTACATAGTCTGTTATTTTAATTGTTTCTGTCTGTAAATAACTCATAAAAATTTGATTTTTATTTTTTTGGATTCCTTGTAATTGAAAGTATTTTCTAGAGTTTTTTCATAAATTATTTCAATCTATAGATTTCTTGCCTGTCGAAATACTACTTGAGAATAGTTCTGCCCTATTCTTCAGCAAAGCTAATTTCAGCAAGTTTAGGATTCTTTTGGTAAAAACTTTTTTCATGTTTTAATATTTCCTACATATTAGGTACTTATCTATAGAATATATCTTTGTTTAAAAAAAGAAATTAATTAAATTTTATTTTTTTCTATTTTTGCTTATTTGCATATTAGGGTTTCATCTTGTGTGTGCATCATCAAGTAACCTAATCTTAAGGGCACTTGAACATTTAGATTGGGGCAAGATTTTATCATCTGTCCTGAGCCCACAATGACTACCTATTGCATTCGAACCTAACCTTAATTGAAATTGATTAGACTTAATTTTCTCTAGTGAGCTAGGGACACCAACAGGTCAGGTTCAACTTTTTTGGAAAAACTAGTTACACTCAATTTGGCATTTATGTCTTGAAGCTGGTGTCTAGGCTAGAGGTCCAGAGGTAAACGCCCTAAGCAATTTCGTAGTTTTTAATTAGGACCCTACAAGAGCAGGGGGATGAAAGATAAATAACGCGGTTGCAGGTGCCTACGCTAAGCATGCAATAGCAGGGAGCAGGTATGAATTTTAAAAAAAATTTTAAAATCACAGCGGAAACTACCTGCTCCGCACAGGATCTAACATATTACAGATGCATGTATAGGCAAAACTAGGCATGTACAAGGGCATGTAATATTTATAAACAATTATATAAACCTAGATCTAGGCATGCATGAAAAATAAAACTAGAAACTATACCTTATTCCTGCCTGGAATAACCTTGGTATAAAGCTGGAATAGCTGGGATAATAGGAATAACTTTATTCCTGTTGTCTTCTACTTCCAACATGTTGAAATGGTCTCTCTTTTCCTCCAAAATCTGCTGCAAAATAAAACAAAAACTGGCCAACTTTTTGGTCTAACTTCCAGCACCAAATGCAAGGGAACTTCATGCTTGTTCTTCCTTCAAGGGAGTGCAAATGGATCGATCATCCAACGTCGTTTGGAAAAATTCTGCAACAGGAATTTCTGCAACCTGAAAACCTGCAACTCAAAAACAGAGCAGAAAATGACAGCAGCAAGGAGGTTGATCCGGCTCCCAAGTGCTCAAACAAACACTCTCTAGAGGGGGGACATGCCAGGGGCTTGCTCTGATCCGTCTCTCGGGCGATGCTAGTCGCCGGAAGACTTGGAACGATGGGAGGGAAGAAGGAAGAAACATAACTCTAAAATCTGAAATTGTTTTCACCAAAACAGAGCTTCCTTCTTCCAGCAATTGAGCACCAACAAGATCAGGGATTAAAAGAGGTTTTCTCTCCCAATCACTCACCAAAACCCTGGCGTCTAAATCATCGGTGGAATTGAAGTGGAATTTCTCCAAGGAAGAAGACCTCTCACATTTTTTTTTAGCCTCTCACACGGTGGGCGCTGGAAGTGGTTTAAAAGGATGCAGAGAGGAGGAAAGCGTTGGGAATCGAAGAGGCTGTGGTTAAATCCATTAACCAAGCCACTAAACGGTGATTAAACCAGTATTTAAACAAGAGGGAGGGAGGAGAAAAGTCCCAGCAAAACGCACGGTCGATTGGCCTTCAACCGGACGCTAGAAAATTCCAGTGAAAACACCGTGTAAACGGTCACATGGGAGAGAAAAAAATCGGTTCAAAAGAAAACCGATCCAAAATAAATTTGGTTCAGTCCCATTAAAAGAACCCCTTGGTTCAATCTAATTGAACTGGTTCAAGCCTAATTAAATTGGGTTCAATTGGTTCACAATCAATTGGAGGCTGAAACGAGCTCTGAATCAGTTCAAAACTGATTCAGAAAAATCCTGGCGCAGAGCTGGTCAACCCGGAATAATTTTCGGTTGACGCAGACAAGGGCAAGACGGGAAAAGAGTGCTCAAAAAAATACAGTGACCATAAAATTGAGATGATTTCCAATCGTAATCGGTATCCGGATCAGAGAGTTATCCTTTGTGGCGTGTGACCTCATAGGTTCGAACCTAAACGGTAGCACTGGAACAATTCCAGTACCAGCACAGGAAACCATCTAGCAATGGGTCCCGGCGTCCGGATAGGTCGAAGATGCAAGAGCAAACTATCGAACCTCTGGCATATGGTTACCGTATAATTCATCCCTTTGACCTCAAATGTTCAGGACGATTGAGATTGGGCTGCCACCCCAGACTGTGTCAGTCGACTACGTGTCTCAACCTCGCAAGCCCAGTGACTCTTCACTAGGGCTACCCCGGCCGAGGATTTGCTAAATTGAGATACTGCGAGACATTCAATCCAAATTGTTCGGACAGGTCAATTCCATCTTGGTCCATCACTGCTCCACAAGTACTTGCCTGTACCCAGAAACCTTCCGTCACTGGATTAAAAATCTGGATAGTCCAGCACCAAAGCACAGGGAGTTGCTTGCAAGCTACCGTGACCTCAGGTCAGAGGGACACATATACCCATATCCTATCGTGAGTATCC
Organism: Areca catechu; assembly: GCA_021397845.1. Lineage (NCBI taxonomy): Eukaryota > Viridiplantae > Streptophyta > Magnoliopsida > Arecales > Arecaceae > Areca > Areca catechu. The sequence goes on from CM038043.1 coordinate 123,326,924, forward strand.
CTTTGGCATAAAGGGGCTTCACGGAGTCACGTTCAATGAGATATCACATATCCCACTTGCAGATCACATCAGTGTCACCACACTCATTTGGTCAAGAGGACAACCAAACGATGTGAACTGCAACAACCTATACTTGATATATTGCCATCCAGTACAATATATCCTTTGGTTGTGAACAGGGTTTAAGGACCAGTCGATACATCCTCTCTGTGTCGAAGTCAGTGTAGTCCTAAGGACTTCATCACATGGAAAGAGTTCATTTTAGGAAAATACAATATGTGATGAGCTGCCAAAAATAATATTTTATTAATTCATAAAATGAATACAAAACTGAGCACAACCGCCTACAACCCAGGCGATTGGCTTTGGGACACAATTCCTAACAGGGGAGCCTCCCACGACCCCACCTCTTACCTGGCCAGTGGACAGCATAATTGTTATCTTGGTTGTGATTCAGTCGACTCATTTTATTTGAGCCTAGGTCTAAGAAATCCTAGTCTGAGTCTTGTGTGTATGCATGACCACTATATCAGGTACACCCTATCAGCCCACTCAAATCCAACCTAGTACATCCATGACCCTAACATGGAGGCTTGGTTCACTGAGCAATTTAGCCGACTTACTACTAGGCTTGACCAGATGGATGAGAGAATAGGTAACATTGAAGAGTCTCGTGTGACTCAACCAAACCCTGAAATGCCTAGACCCACTCCTTTAGGTCAAAGCTCTGAGATGCCAAGACCCATTCCCCAAATTCCTCGAGCCCAATTCACTCCCCCAGATCTAAGAGGTCAATACATAGAACTTGCTTACCCAGATCCATGACCCATAGATCTATGCCCATGTACTATGAACCCAAGGAACCCATAACCCTTAGTCAGCCAGAACCCATTAGGATTAGTGCCCCTTTTCAAAAATTAGGTTCTGACCAAGTCCACCCGAGTTGATCCATTCCTTAGCAGAGTCGAACCAATTCTCACCTAAGCCAACTCAATGCTAATCTGAGCTGACCCATCCCTATTAGTCTAGCTCTTAGCCAATTTCTCCTTAACCGACCTACTCCTACTATCCTATTGGTTCACCAGGATGACATTATAGTGGAAGTGTATGAAGCTGAGGTGAACTTAGTGAAGGAGTATGAGGGAGAAGAGGAGATACCTATGGCTGACCTAGAGTTAGCTGACCCTGACCATACCCAGACTAAATCCAGCCTAGAGTTAGTTGACCTTGACCATACCCAAACTGAAGCCATATTGGAAGTATAAGTGAAAAAAGAGATCCATGAAGAACCTAACCCTACTGCTGAGACTTTACCTGAAGAAACACTAGAAGAGACTCAAGTCATAGAGCCTAGTCCTGAAATTCTAGAACCCGAAGTAATTAGTGAGGACTTGATCTTTTCATTCCAGCACCCTCAAGAAGACTTCACCCCTTTGACTCCAATTGAAGATCTTTTTTCTGAAATTACTGACCCATTCTTCCATAAAGCAAACCCTTTATTTCCTGTAGGTGTGAATCAATGTCGAAACCTTAAGGTCAACCCCATTAGTTTAAGATAAATCCCTGAACCCTTTTATTATTTCCTAACCTACCAAGTCACCCCCAAATCCGCTTCTTATTTTCTACCTTTTCCTGAAGCTTTCCGTGTTTCTAGGACTATTAATTTTTGCATTTTGTAGAGGTTAGTATGTTGCATAAACCCATTGAGCATGTTAGGTTTACAACCTATTTCTGGAGAACCTGATGGCATCTATTAGGAGTGCATGTTAAATTTTCATCTGCATGTACCTACCAACCAAGGGTCAAACTCAGTTGTAGTTTAGGGTTTACATGCATGTCAATAAAAAATAAAAAAATTAATGAAAGCAATGAATATTTTCAAAAAAAAAGATTCAAGGAATACAATGAAGGAGACTTTGTTATGGTTAAACTGCGACCTGAATGGTTCCCACCTGAAAGTTGACCTAGACTTGCTAGAACTCTATTATAACGATGTTGATCCATACTCAATAAGGTTAAGTTTCTCCCACCCCGGAAGAATTGGTGTGGACACCAGGGCCAGAAAATTTTGACAGGTTAAACCCACATTCTTATGGATCACCTGTGAATAAAGCCCTGGAACCAACTCCTTTTATCATGTAAATATTTTATTTTATTTTCTATTATTTTGGGTTAGTTAAAGTTAGCCCTTTTTACCAACTGTAATTAGGGTTTTGTTATTTAGCCTTTTAGGCTAAACCCTTTTTACCACATTGTTCAAAACCCAATTTATAAGTTATGTCAAACCCTGTTGGGCCAAACCCTGGTTACCAATCTATTCTTTTTGTTACATAAGTGTTGACCCCTGGAATGATTTTGATGATCACAAAATATTGGAGCATGTATTTGATACTAACTCTTTACAAATGTTTAAGAAGTTTTTGCAGGAATTAATTACCTTGGTTTTATAATGGTATTCAAATTCACTTAAGGAAATTCAATTGAGTTTGTAAATGCCCTAAGTTATGAATATTGTAATCATGAAAAATGGGCTTAAAAGTGTAAATAATTTGATAAAGCATGTAAAGTAGCTTCTAGTTGTTTCAATGATGAAGTTTTTGAGAAGCTTGAATCAAATTTTAAAGACTTGTAAGAGCCGACTCAAAGCGGCATGGCACGGAGGCAGAATTCAGAGTTTCAGAACTAAGAACCAACTCCCAGCTCAAGAGCCGACTCTTACAGAAGTATAGTTTTTGAAGTTCTGAGACCTAGAGCCGACTCCTAGATCAAGAGCAGACTCCAGGTATGCATGTTTGCCAAGAGTAAAAGCTTGAAGCCAAGAGCCGACTCCTAGTCCAAGAGCCGGCTCCTACAGAACTTTGATTTTGGCATTCCAGAGATTTCGAGCCGACTCCTAGAGCTTGAGCCGGCTTAGAGCCATTGTCTACACTTCAACGGCTCAGATTTATCGCTGAATATTCTTGAAGCCATATTTAAAAAACTATAAAGGAGATCAAAGATTTATCGCTGAATATTCTTGAGAAAAAGAAGAGCTTCCAATTCCTCACCTACCTCAAAAGCACTGAGATTCAAAGCTTCACCAACTCCACTCCATCATTGAATCCACTCATTTTTGAAGAGCATTGAAGTATTTTCATTTTGATTTTCATCGGCAACATCAAAACAACTTTGGTTTGTTGTAGTTGCTTGTTTTACATTCTTTATCTTGGTTTGCTCTCTTAGAACAGCAAGGGGCTGTATCTAGAGAGAGAGTTGAAGATTTTAGGTGAACCTTGTAAAACCTAAGTTTAGGTTCTTGGTTTTCCCGGTTTGAAACCAAGTATTTGGGTTTTCTTTGGTGATCCCGTGTAAAACCAAAGGAAGTTTGGGTTTCTTTGATGATCCCGGTAAAACCAAAGTATATAGGTTTGGATTGTGAGCCTAGTAAAATAATCCGACTGTATTCTGGTTGGGGGATATAATGAATATTCCAAATCCTTGGGTAGTGAATGTAGAAGCTGGTTGCTCCGAACCACTCTACTTCTTGGTGTTTATGATTGTGCTTTCATTGCTTGATTGCTTTAATTTGCTTACTTCCGCTTTGCACACTTCACTTCTACACTGAAAGATTTTCAAAGTGCACATACTTGCAAAAAGTTTTTAATCCCAATTCACCCCCCTCTTGGGAAGCCACCTGGCAATAAGTGGTATCAGAGCAAAGTCTCTGAAAGATACATAGAGTAAAGACATATGGCACATCCCATGAGCACTTCATTGGCCGAAGGTCAATCCATAAATAGACCACCACTTTTCACTGGAATTAATTACACTTATTGGAAGGCAAGAATGAAGATATATATTCAAGCCGTAGACTTTCATCTATGGAAAATTATCATGAAAGGGCCTCACACATCCACAATTAAAGTTAATGATGTAGAGGTTCCCAAGCCAGAAGAGGATTGGGATGAAAATGATATGAAACTAGCTGAGTTAAATGCCAAAGCGATGAATCTATTGTATTGTGCTTTGAATCCAAATGAGTTTAACAGAATTTCAACTTGCAATTCTGCTACAGAAATTTGGGACAAATTAGAAATCACACACGAAGGCACTTCTCAAGTTAAGACATCTAAAATCAATTTGCTTGTACATAATTATGAGTTATTTAAGATCGATCCTAGCGAGACTATATCTGCTATGTATACTCGTTTTATTGATATCATAAATGGTCTCAAGAGTCTAGGTAGAACTTATTCTAATGCTGATCTTGTTCAAAAAGTCTTAAGATCTTTGCCATATAAGTGGGAAGCCAAAATGACAGCAATTCAAGAAGCAAAAGACTTGAATACACTGTCACTGGATGAGCTGCTTGGTTCCTTAATTACTTATGAACTGGCTATGCAACAAAGGACAGAAGAAGATACAAAAAGGAAGAAAGCCATTGCATTTAAAGCAACTGAGGAAGATAAGAATGAAGAATCTGATTCATCAGATGATGATGATCTTGGAAGTGATGAAATTGTCCTAGTTATGAGAAAATTCAAAAGGTTTATGGGCAAAAGAAAAATGAATAGATGGAAAAAGCATTACAGAAAAGGTGACTTTGGAAAAGAAAAGGAAAGAGAAAGAAAAAGAAAAAGATAAAGATAAAGATCAAGTACCTATCTACTATGGATGTAAGAAACCAAGACACATCCGCCTTGATTGCCTTGAAGGAAAGAAGAAGATATTCTTTAGAAAGAAGAAGAAAGCAATGCTAGCTGCTTGGAGTGACAATGATGAAACTACATCTACTGAAGAAGATGAAGAGACAACAAAAACAGCGCAAATTTATCTTATGGGTTTGGAGGATGAGGTAAGTACTTTTGAAGCTAACTTAGAATTCACTTATGATGAATTACATAATGCTTTTTGTGAACTGTTGATAGAATACAAAAAGGCTGGTTTGAAATTGAGAGATTTAAAAAATAAATGTGATATGTTTGAAAATGACAAAAATGAATCTTATGAAAGAAACAAAATCTTACAAAGAGAACTAAACTTGGTTTGTGAAAGACTTAAGATTATACAAATTGAAAAGAAGAACTCTTTGATAAAAATAAGGATTTGAAAAATGAAAATGATGACCTAAAGAAAGAAGTTCAAAAATTGAAACCTTTAGTTGAAAAATTAACCCTAAGTTCTAACAAACTTGAGTTAATTTTGAAAGATCAAAAAGAAACAAATAATAGATTTGGAATTAGTTATAAAAGCTTTATTTCAAACACATTTTTTGATTCTACTTCATATGCTCCTAAATTCATTGGTTCAAAACATGTTAGACCTAAATTTGCATCATCTCATAGTTATTATTCAAATTCAAGGATTGTATGCTTTGCATGTAATAATGTTGGTCATAAAGCTTTTGAATGTCATTTGAAACACAATGACAAAAGAAAAATTAAGAAAGTTTGGGTTCCTAAAGAAACCATTTCCACTAAATTGCAAGACCCAAGAGAGCTTGGGTACCTAAATCTATTAAATGATTATTTTGCAGGGATGTCTTGCAGCCACAAGCATAAAGAAAAAATGGCATTTGGATAGCGGCTGTTTAAGATACATGACGGGTGATGCTGATCAATTATTCACCCTAGAACAGAAGGATGGTGAATGGTAACATTTGGAGATAATAGAAAAGGAAGGATAATCGGAATTGGTAACATCAAAATTACTCCTTCTACATTTATTGAAAATGTATTACTTGTAGAAAAATTAAAGCATAATCTTTTAAGTATTAGTCAGCTATGTGACATTAGTTATAATGTATTTTTCAAGTCATCAATGTGTATAGTAGTTGATCCACTTGACTCTAGTACTAAGTTCATTAGACACAGACTTGGTAATATTTATGTGGTAGATCTTAATGATCTAGCTAGGTCAAGTAATACAAGTCTTGCAGCAATGAATGACAAGAGCAAGGAATCAAGTTTACTATGGCATAGGCGACCTGGTCATGCTAGTATGGACACAATAGCTAAATTGATTGCAAAAGATTTAGTCAATGGTTTGCCTAAGTTTAAAGTTAATTTTGATTATGTTTGTGATGCATATCAGTTAGAAAAATAAGTGAGGGGGAGTTTTAAATCTAAAAACGTAGTTTCAACTTCTATACCTTTAGAGCTACTTTACATGGACCTATTTGGACCCACTAGGACTACCAGCCTAGTTGGTATTCACATAAACCTATGGACTTGTGATTGTAGATGATTTTTTAAGATACACATGGATTTTATTTATTGCACATAAAGATGATACTTTTAATGTATTCAAAAAGTTTTACAAAAGAGTTACAAATTTGAAAAACTTATCTGTTATTTCAATTCGTAGTGATCATGGCACCGAATTTGAAAACCAATATTTTGATCATTTTTATACTAAGCATGGTATTGATCATAACTTTTCTGCACCTAGAACACCACAGCAAAATGGTGTTGTAGAAAGAAAGAATCGTACTTTGGAAGAGATGTCCAGAATAATGCTTTGTGAAGAAAATCTTCCAAAATACTTTTGGGCAGAAGCTGTTAATACCGCATGCTATATTTTAAACAGAGTTTTAATTAGACCTATTATCAGAAAAACCCCCTATATGCTTTGGAACAATAGAAAACCAAATATCAAATATTTTCATGTTTTCGGATGTAAATGTTTTGTTCTCAATAATGGAAAAGATAATCTTGAAAATTTTGATGCAAAATCCGATGAGGCTATTTTTCTTGGTTACTCTTTAAATAGTAAAGCCTATCGAGTTTTCAATAAAAGAACTTTAACTGTTGAAGAATATATATATATTGTTTTCAATGAATCTGACATTACATCTTCAAGAAATGAAGATTTTGCTGATGATGATGCAGGTACACTAGAGCATGGAATGAAAGACTTGACTCTTAAAGACAAACAATCAAGTGAACCACATGAAGAAGAGGTGAGTAAAAAGCATGATGATATACCTAAAGAATAGAGGTATGTACATTCACACCCTAAGGAATTAATTATGGAAGACCCATCTCAAGGTGTTAAAACTAGATCTGCACATAGAGATGCACATGATTTAATTGCTTTTGTTTCTCATGTAGAACCTCATAATATTGAAGAAGCCGAAACTGATCCTAATTGGATGTTAGCAATGCATGATAAATTAAACCAATTTAGGAGAAATAATGTTTGGAACTTAGTTGAAAGACCCAATGATTATCCTGTTATAGGCACTAAATGGGTTTACAAAAATAAACTAGATGAAAATAGAAATGAAATTAGAAATAAGGCTAGATTGGTTGCATAAGGATGTAATCAAGAATAAGGAATAGATTTTGATGAAACTTATGCACCATTAGCTAGATTAGAAGCTATTAGACTGCTATTAGCTTATGCATGTTTTATGAATTTCAAGTTATTTCAAATGGATGTAAAAAGTGCATTTTTGAATGATCTTTTATCTGAAGAAGTTTTTGTTGAGCAAACTCCCGATTTTATCGATCATATTTTTCTAAATCATGTTTTTAAACTGAATAAAGCTTTATATGGTCTGAAATAGGCACCTAGAGCCTGGTATGATAGACTGAGTAAATTTTTAATTATAAATGAATTTGTTAGAGGTAGTGTTGACACCACTCTGTTTATTCAAAGAAAGAAAAATGATATTTTGGTTGTTTAAATTTATGTTGATGACATTATCTTTGGATCTACTGATGAATCTTTGTATCAAGACTTTGCTAAGCTAATGCAGGGAGAATTCGAAATAAGCTTGATGGGCAAATTAAGTTACTTTCTTGGACTTCAAATTAAACAAACTAAAGAAGGTATTCTGATCAACCAAGCCAAGTACATTAAAAAAATAATCAAGAAATTTGGCATGGAATCAAGCAAGGAAATCGAAATTCCAATGAGTGCTGCATGTAGACTTGACAAAGATAAGAATGGCACAAATGTTGATCAAAAGCTGTACCGAGGTATGATCGGATCATTACTTTATTTAATAGCAAGTAGACCTAATATATTATTTAGTGTTTGTATGTGTGCACGTTTTCAATTTAATCCTAAAGAATCACACATCACAGCTGTTAAGAGAATTATTAAATACTTGAAAGGCACTTGTAATGTAGGATTATGGTATTCTAAGCACACATCACTGAAACTAACTAGTTATTCTGATGTTGATTATGAAGGATGTAAAGTAGATAGAAAGAATATAAGTGGCACCTGTTAATTTCTAGTTGTTAACTTGATCTCTTGGCACTGTCGCAAACAGAACTCTGTAGCTTTATCTACTGCTGAGGCAGAATATGTAGCTACTGGGAGCTGTTGTGCTCAAGTGTTATGGATCAGCAACAACTAGAGGATTATGGTGTTATCCAATCTAAAATTCCTATCAAATGTGATAATACTAGTGCTATTAACTTATCAAAAAATCCAATTCAGCACTCACGAACTAAGCACGTTGAAATTCGATATCATTTTATTCGTGATCATGTTTTGAATAATGTTGTTGAACTTGAATTTGTACCTACTGAAGACCAATTAGCGGACATTTTCACTAAACCATTAAATCAAGATAGATTTGAGAAAATTAGAGGAGAATTAGGATTATGTGACCCATTTTAAATCAATCTGACCTAATTTTTGAAAATTAAGGATAAATTATCTAGAAATTCCAAAATTCTCTTTAGAGTATAGGGCAACCTAATTTGGACTCTAGGAACCCTTAGAAATTGAGTTTGACCCTTTTTGAATTTTAGAACAGATTTTAGCTCAAGCCGACTCGAACTCTGGGTACTCTGGGCGAGCCGACTCGCAGGACGGACCGAAAGTTTTTAAATAGGGTTTCCACTTTCCCTATTCACCATTCTTTCTAAATTTCAACCGTTTCTCTCTAGCCGACTCTTCTCTTCTCACCAAAAAACCACTCCTAAACCCTTTCTACCTTCTCAAATCCTTAATCCTTGGAGAATGGGGCCTCACAAGGCGGTGGCAAAGAAAGCAACATGGGTTGTTCGGACTGTAGCAGAGGAAAGGAGGAGCAAAAGGCATTTAGATACATCATTTCCACAAGATGAGCAGCAACCTGAGTAAGAAGAAGTTGTTCCAGCACCCTGGCAGATTATTCTAATGGAAAATCGTCAAGTTACACCCGGTAGGTGCATTGATTTCAATTTTATTGAGCAAGAGTAGTTAAATATTGGAATGTGGCTTGAAGGACAGGGTTGGAAAGAGCTTTGTCAGTTAAATGTTCTAACCTACCCAAATTTGGTTAGACAGTTCTTTGAAAATATATCCCTATGAGCTTTTCATATTGAGGGAACAGTAAAAGGGAAACTAATTGAGATAAATGAGCAAAAATTATCAAATTTGTTGAATATTCCTAAAGAAGGGAAATGTTATTTAGTAATGAAAGAAAGCGTGAAGACTCTCAGACTTATTTTAGGAAGATCCAATGTAAAAGGAGTCATTCATGTGCGTGCAAATCAGCTCTCATTGGAAATGAGACTGTTGCACAACATTATTAGTCAGATTTTCCTACCCAAGATAGGCAGATTTGACTGGGTTAGTGAGCGAGATCTTGTATTCATGAGGCGACTGATTGAGGTGGAGCCCCTCAACCTTCCATTCATCATGATCTCACAGATGAGAGAGGCTGTACGTAGGGCACGAGCCTGTTTGCTCTACGGGATGGTTTTCACCTTGTTGTTTTAGGAGGCAGGCATAGATCTTACTGGAGAGGATTGTTGGTTGTTGCTGCACACCGACAAGTATACAGTGAAATCCCTGACTAGGATGGGATTTGTTAAGGTTGATGGGAACTGGATCAGAAAGATCTCAAGAGTACCTGTAGCACACTCTGAGGACTCAGATGATGACATTCAGGCTACACGGGGTCTTGGTGAGCAGGCTGAGGGACATACTGATGAGGCTGGGCCTTCCGAGCCAGCTCTTGCTTCACCCCATTCACCTATCAGGACTCCTACAGCTGCTAGAGCTGATACTGATGATAGACTCCACCGAGTTTTGGAGAAGATTTCTAGTCTCAAGACTGATACTGACCGGAGGATCACTTCTCTACAGTCCGAGATGCACCAAGGCTTTCATGACATCATGGTTATATTGAGGCAGTTATCAGCAGCCAGCCAGCATGGACATTCTACTGGCACAGCTACCGGCACAGCGACTGGCATGGGTACTAAGACTGATACTAGCACACATGCTGAGCAGGGACAGGAGGCACACTGCATCGAGGCACCATATCATGACACACCTACTGTTGGTGAGCCTCAAGAAGCTATGGAGGCAATTGGATCTGTTGATATTGGAGTGACTCCGGCTACTCTGATACTTTCTTCCACCAGCTCATTAGCTCTATCTCTTGATCCACCTACTGCCAGACCTACACCCATCTTCATTTCATCTGAATCAAAAACAAAACCTAAACCTAAATCTAAAGTTACTAGGACTTCCACACCCGCTAGGACTAGGATTAGGGATCTCCACCCTAGGTTTCCCAAATTCAAGCCTAGTCTAGGTATTTTAGAGGTCGGTTCCTCCTCTGATGAGGAAGAATCTGATAGTGGTCCTAGCACCTCTTTCTGATGGTTATGTTTTATCTTTTGAGACATTTTGTTGTTGTATTTTGGTTATGTGATACTATTTTGTTATGCCATGGCACGTTTGTAAAGTATCACATACACTATGTATTGACTTACTTTATATATCTATATTTCACTTGTCTTGATACATATTCCCTTGTCTTGATACATTCTTATATACATACTTGGTTATGATTGAATCAATATTTCTCATTTGTTATGAATATATGTTGTGAATGGTTCTCTATTTCTCATCTACCTTTTGTTGATGACAAAAAGGGGGAGAATGGAGACTATATATGTATGGGCATGAAAATTGCTATTGATTTCATGAAAATTATTCAAAAATTGGTTACAAAAGCTATATAGATAATTGAATGTTATGAAATTTTGATAAAATGAATGTTTGATTCATAGAAAGTTGATGAAACTTACGTTGACTTCAAAAGGTTAAAATTCTGTAAGTTTCGATACATTTTATATAGTTAATACCTTTGATACATCATGTATCGATACATCATGTTGTGATACATATGAAAGTTCATGTTTCGATATATTTGATACATAATACTTGGTATTCGGTCATGTACATTTAATACACTATGGCACATTGTATTGACACACTGATACCTAACCTACATGATAAGTATAGACTTCAAAATACTGCAATTGTAAAGTGATTTCATTTTTTTGATCATGCCCAGTGTTTTGTCATCATCAAAAAAGGGAGATTGTTGACCCTGGAATGATTTTGATGATCACAAAACATTGGAGCATGTATTTGATACTAACTCTTTACAAATGTTTAAGAAGTTTTTGCATGAATGAATTACCTTGGTTTTAAAATGGTATTCAGAATCACTTAAGGAAATTCAATTGAGTTTGTAAATGCCCTAAGTTATGAATGTTGTAATCATGAAAAATGGGCTTAAAAGTGTAAATAATTTGATAAAGCATGTAAAGTAGCTTCTAGTTATTTCAATGATGAAGTTTTTGAGAAGCTTGATCAAATTTTAAAGACTTGTAAGAGCCGACTCAAAGCGGCACGGCACGGAGGCAAAATTCAGAGTTTCAGAACTAAGAGCCGACTCCCAACTCAAGAGCCGACTCTTACAGAAGTATAGTTTTTGAAGTTCTGAGACCTAGAGCCGACTCCCAAATCAAGAGCTGACTCCAGGTATGCAAGTTTGTCAAGAGTAAAAGCTTGAAGCCATGAGCTGACTCCTAGTCCAAGAGCCGGCTCCTACAGAACTTTGATTTTGGCATTCCTGAGATTTCGAGCCGACTCCTGGAGCTCAAGCCGACTCGTAGAGCCGTTGTCTGCACTTCAACGACTAGCTACAGAATTGAGATTTGAATGCCAAATCACCTCCAACGGCCATTTCACGAATCCCAAGGCCCTATAATGGCCATATCACTTGAAAAACTATAAAGGGGATCATTTTTTAAGGATTAAAAAAGGAATGAAGATTTATTGCTGAATATTCTTGAGAAAAAGAGAGCTTCCAAGTTATTCCTCACCTACCTCAAAGAGTATTCAAGTGAGATTCAAAGCTTCACCAACTCCACTCCATCATTAAATCCACTCATTGAAGAAGGGAAGAAGCAGCTTTGAAGAGCATTGAAGTGTATTTAAAGCTAGACTTCATTTTGATCTTCATCGGCAACATCAAAACAACTTTGGTTTGTTGTAGTTGCTTATTTTATATTCTTTATCTTGTTTGCTCTCTTAGAATAGCAAGGAGATGTATCTAGAGAGAGAGTTGAAGGTTTTAGGTGAACCTTGTAAAACCTATGTTTGGGTTCTTGGTTTTCCAGGTTTGAAATCAAGTGTTTATGTTTTCTTTGGTGATCCCGTGTAAACCAAAGGGAGTTGGGTTTCTTGGTGATCCCAGTAAAACCAAAGTGTATAGGTTTGGATTGTGAGCCTAGTAAAACAATCCGACTGTATTCCAGTTAGGAGATATAGTGGAATCCCAAGTTATCCTTGGATAGTGGATGTAGGAGCCGGTTGCTCCGAACCACTCTACTTCTTGGTGTTTTGATTGTGCTTTCATTCTTGATTGCTTTAAGTTGCTTACTTCCGCTTTGCACACTTCACTTCTACACTGAAAGAATTTCAAAGTGCACATACTTGCAAAAAGTTTTTATCCCATTCACCCCCCTCTTGGGAAGCCACCTGGTCCTGTATTACAAGGGAGACCCAATTGACGACCCATGTGCATCCATTGAAGACCCATGTGCTAGCCCAAGACAAGCCATGTGCTAGCCCAAGATAACCCATGTGCTAGTCCAAAACAAGCCATGTGCTAGGCCAGTCAATTTATTTTTGGCACCATCTTTACTAGTTTTTGGACATCACTGCCACATCACTAAGGGACATCAGCACATGTCATGTTTGGACATGATATGCCACTTCATTTTGGGACAAGAACACACTCCATATCGCACTTCTTTAGTCGGCCCATGTGAGAAGGATTTAGCGCTAACATGAGAAATATTTGGTGCCTCCTTTTTAAGATGAGTAAGTGTGAAGGACTCCTCTTAATTGGCGCCTTCCATCTTAAATATTTCACGCCAAAAGCATAGAAGTCAACCAAGCAATTTCAAAGGAGTTTCAAAATATTTGCTCATCCAAGTGGAGAAGGTTCGAAGGTTTTCTTACTTCAAGAGTTTTGATAAAACAGGTTGGAAGCTGCTTAAGTTCCTAGGACTCGAGAGTCTAACCAAAACTCTTGAGTCTTCTTCAATCCAAATTGAAGAGTCCACTTACATATAGAAGTCCAGATCAGCCCACAAGCAAGAGTCCAAGATGCCCAGAATTATGACTTTAGGAGTTGTATTCCAAGGGAGCACAAGTCTAGTCTTTGTGTCCCTTACAACACTTGTTATGGGTCTATAAATTCTCCATCAACCCCCCCTTTGTAATCAATTATTCATTCATCAATAAAGAAATTATACCGAGTTTTTCTTTCTTTGCTGTGTGCATTGCGGGGTGTGAGGCCCTTTTTTCTTTTTCTTTGAAACATCGTGGGGTGCGAGGCCCTACTTATCCAGCCGATAAGAAGATCCATCTACTATCTCTACCCTTCTTTTTCTTTCTTTCCCTTCTTACTGCTTTCTAACCAAGATTCCTTTGCTAAGTGTTTTACAGGTGACCAAGAATCTAGATCTGGTATTATTGCCTTGGAACCAGCATCGCGTGAAAGATCGAAGCCCGGAACGAAATCTTGAAACCCTGCTACTACGATCTTGAGAGTCCTACCAGATCTACTTTGAGAGAGCGATCTTCGTTGGTAAAACTGAACTTATTCCCTTCTTTTTATTTTCTAATTCGTTGAAAACAAATCCTAGTTTCGGTTGTTTCTCATCACCAAGTCCTTTATTTTTTTAATTGCTTTATAGGTTTACTTATGCGGGTAATTGACTTGATTAGTTTCCTTTACTGTCTCCTTTGAGTCTTTCTTTAAATCTAAAATATAAAAATATTAATTACTATTTTTTATTTATTTGTCCCGCATAATCTATCATACCATGATTTAGGTGCTTGTTTTAAACCATAAATGCTTTATTAAGTTTGAAAATATGATTAGGAAAAGTATGGTTTTCAAATCTTAGTGGTTATTCTACAAAACTTTTTCTAAAATGAAACCATTCAAAAATACACTTTTTACATCCATTTGAAATAATTTGAAATTCATATAGTAAGCAAATACAAGTAACAATATAATAGCTTCTAATCTTGCTATCGGTGCATATGTTTCATCAAAATCTATTCCTTCTTCCTGATTATATCATTTGGCCACTAATCTAGCTTTATTTCTAATTACATTTCCTTTTTCATCTAACTTATTTCTATAAACCCATTTAGTGCCTATAATAGGATGATCAGAAGGTCTATTCGCTAAAGTCCAAACATTATTTCTTTAAAATTGAATTAGTTCTTCATGCATGGCCATCATCCAATGGGGTCATTTTCTGCTTCTTCTTCTTCTATTTGGTTCTATTAGTGAAATAAATGCTAGATAATCATGTGCATCTCTAAGTGATGACCTAATTCTAACTCCTTGTGAGGAATCACTAATAATTAAATCTTTAGGATGTGATGTTACATACCTCCATTCCTCTGGTAAATCATCATGATCATTACTTACCATTTCTTCACCTTGTTCTGTTGGTTTGTCCTTTAGGCTCATGTCCTCTATAGCTTTATCAATTATACTTGCATCATTTTTAATGCACTCTTTTTTTTTAGAAGGTGAGGAGCTAGATTCATCAAAAATAATATGGATAGATTCTTCAATAGTCAATGTTCTCTTATTAAATACTCTATAAGCTTTGCTAGAAGTAGAATAATCGAGAAATATTGCTTCATCAAATTTAGCATCAAATTTTTCAAGGTTATCCTTTCCATTGTTAAGTACAAAGCATTTGCAACCAAATATATGAAAATAATGAATACTTGGTTTTCTATCATTCCAAAGTTCATAGGAGGTTTTCTTTTAAATAGGTCTAATCAAAACAAGGTTCAAATATAACAGGCAGTGTTCACTACTTATGCCCAAAAGTACCTTGGAAGATTGCCTTCACATAACATAGTTCGGGCCATCTATTTCAATATCCTATTTTTTCTCTCTACAACACCATTTTGCTATGGTGTTCTACGAGCAGAGAAGTTGTGATCAATGTCATACTCAGTACAATACTCTTCAAAATATTGATTTTCAAATTCTGTGTTATGATCACTTCTAATAAAAATAACTGAGATTTTTTTTGATTTGAAACTTTGTTGTAAAATTTTTGAAATACTTTAAAAGCTCATCTTTATGTGCAATAAATAAGATCCATGCAAATCTTGAAAAATCATCTACTATCATAAGTCCATATTTTATACCTCCTAGGCTTCTGATCCTAGTTGATCCAATAGGTCCATGTATAGTAGTTCTAAAGGTCTAGAAGTTGAAACCTTATTTTTTTAGTGATGACCTAATTCTAACTCCTTGTGAGGAATCACTATATTAAATCTTTAGGATGTGATGTTACATACCTCCATTCCTCTGGTAAATCATCATGATCATTACTTACCATTTCTTCACCTTGTTCTATTGTTTTTGTCCTTTATCTCATGTCCTTTATAGCTTTATCAATTATACTTGCATCATTTTTAATGCACTCTTTTTTTTTTTAGAAGGTGAGGAGCTAGATTCATCAAAATAATATGGATAGATTCTTCAATAGTCAATGTCTCTTATTAAATACTCTATAAGCTCTTGCTAGAAGTAGAATAATCGAGAATATTGCTTCATCAAATTTAGCATCAAATTTTTCAAGGTTATCCTTTCCATTGTTAAGTACAAGCATTTGCAACCAAATATATGAAAATAATGAATACTTGTTTTTCTATCATTCCAAAGTTCATAGGAGGTTTTCTTTTAAATAGTCTAATCACAACAAGGTTCAAATATAACAGCAGTGTTCACTACTTATGCCCAAAAGTACCTTGGAAGATTGCCTTCACATAACATAGTTCGGGCCATCTATTTCAATATCCTATTTTTTCCCTCTCTACACACCATTTTGCTATGGTGTTCTACGAGCAGAGAAGTTGTGATCAATGTCATACTCAGTACAATACTCTTCAAATATTGATTTTCAAATTCTGTGTTATGATCACTTCTAATAAAAATAACTGAGATTTTTTTTGATTTGAAACTTTGTTGTAAAATTTTTGAAATACTTTAAAAGCTCATCTTTATGTGCAATAAATAAGATCCATGCAAATCTTGAAAAATCATCTACTATCATAAGTCCATATTTTATACCTCCTAGGCTTCTGATCCTAGTTGATCCAAATAGGTCCATGTATAGTAGTTCTAAAGGTCTAGAAGTTGAAACCTTATTTTTTTGACTTAAAACTCCCTCTAGTTTTTTATCAAATTGACATGCATCGCAAACATGTTCAAAATCAATTTAAATTTAGGTAAACCTCTAACTAGATCTTTGAAAATTAATTTAGCTAAAGTATGCATGCTAGCATGACCTAATCTTCTATGCTATAGTAGCTAGATTCCTTAGTTTTAGCATTCATTGCCACAAGACTTATACTACTGGATATGGCTAGATCATTTAAATCTCCACATAAATGTTTCCAAGTCTATGACCAACAAACTTAGTGCTAGATCAAGAGAACTAGTTACTAGACAAATTAAAATTCGAAGACAACCTTGAAGCCTCTATCACATAATTGACTTATACTTAATAAATTGAGCTTTAACTTGTTACTAGCAACACATTTTCAATGAATGTAGAAGGGATAATTCTGATCTTACCAATGCCAATGATCTTCCCCTTACCATTGTCATCAAAGTGACCAGGCCTCCATCTTTCATTTCTAGGGTGATGAATTATCTTTGTCACCCATATATGTCTTGAACAGCCACTGTCCAGATACCACCTTTTCATTGAATTCTTGGCTGTAAGAATTTCTCAGACAATCAAAAGCTTTACTTTTAAGATTCACTTTACTTTACTTTACTTTAAGATTCTTTCTTAATTGCACTCAAAAGCTTTATGACAAATCCCATTACAAGAATAACATATTAATTTGGTTTTTGAAAAGATTGATATAGAAAACATTGATGCAAAGATTTTGGAGCTGAAAACATGGTACATAAGATTTTGAAGCTGAAAACTTAGTAGCTAAAATATTATTTGGATACACTGAATTATAACGATTCTAGCTCTACTATTTTAATCTTTTGATTTTTTTTAAAATCAGCTCAATCTTATTTGAACTTAAAGTCATTTGTCAACTAAGGCTTGAGTTTATCAACTTCTTTTTGCAAACCTTTATTTTTTCATGTAAAGCCTTATTCTTTTCAAGTATTCATTCTTTTCTGCTTGCAAGCATTATATTTTTCAGAATACTCTTAAGTTCTTTTTGCAAAATATTGTTCTTTTCTAAACTTCACTCTTCTCTTTTATCAAAGCATCACAATTATTTTTCAAGTCTTAATTTTTAAACCTGCCTTTTTGTATTTAGATAAAAGTTCATAAATGCAGTATTTAATTCTTCATATGTAAATTCATCATTATGTTCGAAAGACATTACCTCAACTTCGAGTCCCATAAGACATATATTTGCAGTTTTGGTGTCTCTTCTCTTCATTTGATGTAAACTCGTCGCTGTCGCTCTACGTCGCAATCATCTCTTTCTTCTTCTTCTTTCTGAATTCTTTCTTTAATGTAGGGCAATTTGATCAGAAGTGCTCTAGTTTCTTGCACTCGTAGCAATAGACTGTTGCTCTTTATCTCTTTCCTTTTCTTTTCTTTCTCTTTACTGTTTCCCCCTTTCTATAGTTTTTCCTCCAATATCTTGTCTTTTTCCTGTCCATAAATTTTTTGAATCTCCTCATAACTAAAGCAATATCATCATCTTCAAGTTCATCTTTATCTGAGGAATGGCTTTCTTCTTCTATTTCTTCTTCTTGCTTCTTGAGTTGAGCCACGGCTTTGAAGGCTATTGACTTTTCCTTCTTGATATCATCCCACTATGGTGTTGAATTGTAAGCTTGTGAGTGATCAAGGAACCCAGAAGCTCATACAATGTAAAGTGTTGAGGTCCTTGGCTTCTTAAATCGCAGTGACCTTCGGATCCCATCTATCCAGTAAAGATCTTAAAGAATTCTGCACAAGGTCTGCATTTGAATATGTCTTGCCAAGACTCTTTAAACCATTAATAATATTTATAAATCTTGAGAACATGGCAAATATAGTCTCATTTGGTTCCATTTTAAATATTCATAACTATGTACAAGAATATTAATCTTGGAAGTTTTCACTTGAGAGGTTCCTTTATGGTTATTTCAAGTTTATCTCAAATTCTTTTGCAGACATGCAAGTAGAAATCTGGTAAACTCATTAGCATCCAAAGCACAGTATAAAAGATTCATGGCTTTGGCATTTAATTCATCCATCTTCATGTCATGTTCATCTCATTCCCCTTTAGGTTTTGGGATTTTATACCATCAACCTTCTTTATGGGTGTGTGAGGTCCTTTTAGAATAGCTTTCCATAACTGAAAATCTACTACTTGAATATAAATTTTCATTCGTGCTTTCCAGTAGGTATAATTTGTCCTGTGAAAAGTGGAGGTCTTTTTATGATTGGCCTTCGACCAAAGAGGTACTCATAGGGTTTGCCATATATCTTTTCTCTAGAAAAATAAATTACAGAGACATTGCTCTGATACCAGTTGTTGCCCAGTTGGCTAACCCAAGAGGGGGTGAATTGGATATTTGAAACTTTTTCACAAGTGTATGCTTTTTAGAAACTTAATGTAGCGAGTGACGTGATTTAATATGAGATGCGGAAGCAAGTAAGAAACACAATTAGCACAAGAACAAATACCAGCAATTTATAGTGGTTCGGAGCAACCCGGCTCCTATGTCCACTTCCAAGGTACCACTTAGGATTTTCACTATATTCACTCACGGAATACAACCAGTTTATTTTATACCGGGCTCACAAACCAAAACCCAATCTTGCTTTTACATCGAGAACACCAGAATCCATACAATGTTAGTTTTCCAGGCTCACGAACACCCAAACTTGTTTTTCGAAGGCTCACCAAAAACCTTAAACAATCCCCAAGAAACAGTCCCTGCTATACTTGGAACAACTTAAATAAAGAGTTCAAAATAGAGCAATACTAATGACAAACCAAACTTTGTTGGATGGTTGCAGTTGATACCCTTTAAGAAGCCTTCTTGATTGCTCCTTTTATGCTCTTCAAGGCTTCCAAACTTATTCAATAAATATCTTAAGTAGCTGATGGAAAGTAGGTGTAGACTTGAGTTCTTCCTTGAATGCTCTTGAAAATATTCAATGAGCTTTTCTTTCTTTTTCTCAAAAAACATTCTAAAACTTGACTTTAATCCTTCATTTATAGTGTTTTGAATTGATCCCAGGTAGAAATAACCATTGTAGTGTCTTGGGAGTCAAAATATAGCCATTTGAGTACTTTTCAGATTCAAAAAATCATTTTGAAACTAGCTGTTACTCACCAGAAACTGAGATTCAAGTCAGCTCGGTTGGATCGAGTTGGCTCGGATTCTCAGACATGTTGAAACTGTACTCTGGTCAAGTTGGCTCTTCTCAGTCAAGTCGGCTCGCCTGACTAGTTTTTCAAAACTGAGATTTTGCACACTTTGGAAGGTCAACTCGTTGCACATAAGTCGGCTCAATTGTCTAGTTCCTCAAACTATCATTTCGGTACTCTGGTCAAGTTGGCTCTAACCTCTCCGAGTCGGCTCAGTTGACAGAGTATCAGAAAAGCTTATACTATGCCAGAACATTGGTTGGCTCTGCTCCTCAAGTCGGCCTGAGTGACTTAAGTCCAAAAGTATCCAAACTTTTTCAAACAGCTTCCAAACACTATCAAACTTCTTCCAGTCCTAATCTAAGTAAAATATATAGAATTGCCCCTTTTACAAGACTTTACACTTATGTTATTTAGGGCTTTTCAATATTTGAACATTTTTTCATGATTTTATCGATATACTATAAAGATTACTAAAATATAGGTATGATGATTGTTCTTTTGAAACGTCCTACAAAAACTTCTCAAACATTCAAAAGTGTTAGTAACAAATACATGCTCCAATATTTGTTATCATCGAAATCATTCCAGGGGTCAACACTCTCGCTTTGAACTCGTGCCTAATCCTGCTCCACCGATGAAGCCACCTCTCCTCGGTGCTCCACCTGAAACTGAAGTCCCCCTGATGCCATAGAAAGAAATCCTGAGGTCAGCCACTCAATGATGCCTGTTGAGCCTGCCACTGCACCTCGTACCCCATCGCTACCTCCTCGGACCCTTCACATCCCACGAATCCCTCCAAGATCATTTCGGATACACTGCACCCCACAGACTCCTCCGAAACAAAAAGCTCATCCAACTCTTCCTTTAACCCAGAGATTGAACTTGAGAAATCTGGACTTTTTCTTTCTCCATCCCTGACAAGCTCCGCATGACTGTCTACACTCTTCCTGCTGTCTCTAGAACTGACATCTTCTCATTGAAGCCACCTCACCTCCCCAGCTGGAACATCGACCCGTGCTCTACAGCTCTTGAGACTCATGCTCCATTATACTCTTGATCTCGAATTGATATCTTCCTGCTCTATCCCCGTGACTGTAACACCAACCTGTGTTTCCGTAGTGCACCCAAATAGCTATGCAAACATAATTCCAATGTCAGACCTCTTCAGCAAGCCTTCTTGCCTTGAATCCTTCTCTCCCAATGCTCAAACAATAGCTCTGATACCAATTGTTGAGATTCCTAGGCATTGATACTACTTGTTGGGAATCCAGATTAGTGCCTATACATAGCAGAAGCAACATGTTCTTGGATTTAAGATTCATACAAGAAAACAGAAGAGAGATATAAAAGGAAAAGAGAGATTGCTTTATTCCTTTAGAGAAGAATCTTGTTACAAGATACAAGACAAAACACCCGGCACATCTTCTGAAATCCCAGAAGCTTCTCGCCATCACCCACATCTTCTCTCTTGCAGGCCTCACATCCCAAGAACTCACATACGGAACACCCTTCTCCAATACCAAGAAGTCTCCACACGGTCCAAGAACCAAGAAGTCTCCACACACGGACAATACCTCATGCATGCCTTCCTTTATCTCTTGGACCGACCAAGCCTTCCTGAATCGTAAAGCCCCCACGGTCCATCCAAGCATCCCACGGTCAAGTCCCTATCATGTCTCCCTAAGCCCTCACCCATGGCCTCCCTATTACCAGGAGGATCTCCCCACGGACATGCCCCAAAGGGGGTGATCTCAGCCCACCTCAAACCATCGCATGCCCCCTCTTAAATAAGCACATGGGCGATGATTATCTTGGTCTTCTTGAGCAATGAAATCCTTGGATGGTTAGGAATCTTGAATCTTGTTGGGCTTAGACTTCTTGAAAGGTCCAATAATAAACCGATTAGAACTCCTCAGGTAGTTGGGCTTCCTAATTGGTTACAACCAACCAACTAACCTCCAACCAACTAAGCTAACCTCATAACCAACCTAGATCCAACCCTATAATCCAATTGGGTTATGTTACAATCTCTCAAAAAACTCTTCCCAACAAGTCAATGTGAGAAAACCCTCAACCCTGGTTCAAGCCCCTTGACCCATCATGACTCTGGGGCCCCCTGGAATACCTCTAGGACCTCTGGAACACCTCCAAAAACTACTTGGCATGCCTCCAAGCTCCTAAGGATCGCCTCTAGCATCCCTGCCATAGCCTTCCAAGTCTCTCCAAGGCTTGAGAGCACCACACAAAACCCTATAGATTATTGCCTCAACCCAGTCTCAAGACCAGCCACAGCACTTGCACTTGGCATGTGATGTCTTTTGTTGAGGTAGCTTGACTAGCCAATATGGCACCATGGTGAGTTGTCCTAACTCAGCTTCAGACATGACCATCGATGGCTGACCACCCAATGATGGGTACGGGCTTATCTAAGGTGGTCTGACTGATAGAGGAACAACTGCTAGTGGCAATCCCCCAACCTCTGGGCTAGACACCACCTTCTTACCTCTTGTCAAATGCTCGAGCTTAGTAATTTTCTCTTGGGCTCAATGTAATTCATCTTGAAAGTCCACCGACCAAATGGTAAATTCCCACCGTGCTTCCCTGGATGTGAGCTATGACTCTATGCTAGAAAACTCTTCTTGAGCTGATGAAAGATGACTCCACACCTAAGCCATCCTGACAACTACATCCCAGGTCACTTGGAAGATCTTCTCTAACAACTTTTTGAATCTTCCAAGAGTCTAGTCTTCTCAAAGATGCATGCAACAACTTTCAAACAAAAATGTTTGGCTTCTTCTTGTGATCATCTAAGTGCCTCATTCACTTTTAGAGTCTCTTTTTTTCAATTGGTGGCTATCTTTCTTGCCACCCTAGCTTTAGCCCACTAGTTTTTGACGTAAGCCTTAATGTCTATGGCATCATGGAGATGTTGGGTAGGAATAGGCTCTTTTGATAAAGATTTGGTACCCTAAATGCAATGATATAGTCAAATAAATAGGAACAAGAAGTAAAAAGGATTTTTCATTTCATTCCATGCAACAGCAATATTCTCGTACAGCGATAAGAAAAAGTAAAAGGAAAGCTACAACGATCTAGGAGAAAAGCAAAAGTTAAAAAGTTCAATTTTTAACCTCCTTGCTGGGGTCAGTAGCAGTAGAGGAGGGCTCAACCTGGTAGCAGAATTAGAGGGTGCAGGCTCAATGCTAGAGGTTGGATTAGCTGGAATAGGCTTGGGAGTGATAGCAGGATCAGAGGCAACAAGCTTAGCCTAAGGGGCTTCAATTATGACATCAGTAGGCTCGTCCTCGGGCTCCTCTTCCTCTTCATTCAAGAAGTCAATGTTATTCCCTAGAAATGACTCATGACTGCTTTTCAACACTCAAGCTCCCCGATCCTGAAGCCTTCCTCATAAGCCTCCTAACTGAACACTTGACAGGCAATAAAAATCCTCCAACTGGCAGAAATCTGCCACTGCCTGAGCCTTCTCTATTATAAAGTCCCCAGAGACCTTGTACTTCTCTATGGCCTCTACTGCTAGGAATTGTGTCCCAAAGCCAATTGTTTAGGCTGTAGACGGTTGTGCTATTTGTATATTGGATATGAATTATGATATAAATAAAAGTTATCTTTTAGCAGTTCATCACGGGTGCATTTTTCTTAATATGAATCTTGTGTGATGAAGTCCTTAGAACTTCCTTGTACTCAATATAGAGAGGATATATCGAGTAGTTCTTAAATTATTCACGATCAAATGATACATTGCTATAGGATGATTATGTATCGAGTATAGATCATTGTATGTCATATAGGTTGGTTATCCTCTTAACCAAGGAATGTGGAGACATTGGTATGACATGCAAGTGGAATGTATGATATTTTACTAAACGTGACCTACCTAACGAAACTCCCTTTTCTATTAAAGGATTATTCATGAAGGAATATGGATATATGTGTCCCTCAAACCTGAGATCACCATAGTAGCTTTTAAGCAACTCACTGTGATTTGGCACCAACTCCCCGAATTTCTAATTTGCTCTTGAAAGGATGCTAAGTACAGTCAAGTACTTACCGAGCAATGGTAGGATCAAGATGGAATTGATCTCTTTGAATTAATTGGAATGAATGACTCATTGATGTCTCAATATAGCAAAACCTTGGCTAGGGTAGTTCTAGTGAAGAGTCACTGAACTTGCAAAATTGAGACATATGTTTGGATGAGATGATCTAGGGTTGGCAGTCTAACCCTAGGTCATCCAGAGCATTAAGTGGTCAAAGGGATGAATTATATAGTAACCGCATGCCAGGGGTTTTTCATGGTTGCTCTGTAACTTCGACCTATCCGAATGTCGGGTATCATTGCTAGATGGCGACTTCGATTGGTACTGAAATTGTTCCAATGCTACCGGCTTAATGTTCGAACTTATGGGATCACACACTATAGGGATAACTACTTGACCTGATAGCCGATTGATGATTCGGAATCATCTAGGGGTCAAATTTTATGAGATAAATTTTTACCCATGTGTCGACACTTCGATGTGTCGACACATGGACTTATCTAATGTGTCGACACATGGCTTCACAAAAGTTATGAAATTATTTTTTCATTAATTGTTAATGATGTCTTGGAGGTCTAATGTGCAATATGATTGCTTCTAAACTCAATTTGATTGAGTTGCAAATCTACTAGCTCAAATCGAATCGGATTTAATTCGGACTAGGTTTGGGTCAACTCGGGTTGAACCAAAATTGGTGCACCTTATCCATCTGAATTTGAAATTGGATTTTAAACTCAAACATCATTTAATTTCGAACTATAAGCTTAATTTTCAAATTTAACCTGATATTTGAAATTAATGGTTGGATAAATGCTATCCTTAGCTTCCTCCCCACTAACTCTTCCCATAACTCTCACCCACCTTCCTCACTCTCTCCTATAAGATAGGGGCTATTTAGGATGTGGAGAAGGTAAGGAAATGAAAGGTTTTTATAGAAAAGCTTTGTAGAAATTGAGAGAAAAAGGAGAGAACTAGAATGGTTTTCTGCCTAAAGTTGGAAAGAGAGATCTAAGGGTATTGGGTGTGCGATTGCCTAGTGCTCTAGGCTAGGAAAGAGAGTCTGGGAAGGATTATTTTCAGAGTGTTTCCCACATTCATTGTATTCTTCGTGGTGCGAGGAGTCTCAACGTTCGAGGAAAAAGAATCGGATATCAAGGAGTTTCCGGAGCTAGCACTTCGGAAAGCGTTGGTCGAGCAAGTCTCCGTGTGAACTACCCGTGGAGGCCAAATGATTATGTGGCTGGTAGAGCTTCGTCCACCTCTTCAGTTGGTGATTCGAGAGCATCATCCATTTCATCTTTCACTGTTGCAAGGAGATGCTTTGCATTCTCAAAAGGTGTATGACAAGTACATAAAAATAACCATATTTCATTAATTTATAATTTATTTTATTTTATTTAATTAAAATTAATATTTTTATATAGTATTTTAATGAAAGAACTCTGTCAATGCGAGAGCATAATTTTGGAGTTCAACAGCACAAATGCATTCAATTTGGAGCTCGGACGGGTCCGGAATTTTAATTTGAAGTTGCTATAAAGAAACTACACAGAATTTAAAGCAACGGTCCACTGTGAACCAGCTGCTGGGTCACAGGGCGCCCGACCGGTCCATAACCTCCATTACAACCGGTCCACGAGTTCAGACCGTGGACCACAGAGCTCCCCAAGCCTTGTTTTCGCCTGGAAAGCTGCCGGAACTCTCTTCCCATCGCCGAGACCCTCCTTGCCGGCCGGAGAAGACATTAGAGGTCGGAAAAATCCAAGATCATCTTCCCATCTTGGCTGCCCTCTTCTCTCAATCCGTTCCACCACCGTGAGTCGCCGTTGTGCCAAACACCAAGGTGCTGCCCCGTCCGTTGTTCTCCGCCCTGTCTTTTCCTTCGCGGGTGCATGCTGCCAATCTTCTCCGCCAACTCCCCTGTTCAAGGCCGGTCTTCATCAAGTTCGCTGCCTCCCTGCTGCTTTCTGCTATTTTCCCATGAGATTCACCGTCGACCTCACTCCCCCATGGCCGATCGTTGCTGTTCATCTCTCCGATCCGGGATATTGCATAGCCTACCAGCCGACCTTCTTCCCATTTTCAATTACTGTGCAAGCATCTCACTGCGCCACCCTCTCTCAGCGGTTTAGGTTGTCGGGTGATGGGAGATTGGATATCCAACGGAGTTAGAAGAGAGAACTCGACGAAGGATTCTGTTCGGGATAACACCAATGAATGCGGTGGTGGTGTTGGTCACGGAACGTAGGTAGGGAACCGGAAGCAACTAATATCACAGTCCAACGCAGAGTTCCCACTTATTCCTTCCCAATAGGAGAGATAAGGGTGAGGCAGGGGGTAGTTTTTAATTTTTGCAAAACTTTATTTTCTTCCGAGAGCGTTACAAATCAGATTTTAGCAGGTAGTTAAAATTTATTTATAAATAATTTTAAAATTTTTATTTCAATCATGTTTAACTAAGATTGGTGTCTAGGAAAGTGGTTTAGGGATTAAGTCCCGAAAAAAAATAGTTACTTAATTGGTTCCATTCGCTGACCTGGCCAATACAATTGGTGTCTAAAAAAGAACGGGGGGACCCCACTATCTTACACTTACTTGGCCAATTTAGTGAATTTATTAAACTTTGAGTGCTTGAAGGTCAACTTGAAACAGTTAGGAGCTGTCTTTTAGGTTACCCCTAGATATGAATAATTTTGTGTGAAACTTGTTTGAAAAAAAAATTTAAAAAAAATTACTTTAGGTATTTTCAATCTTGACTACCCTGACATAAGTTGTCTTGGCATAACTGGAAGTTATTGTTGGTTGTTGTCCTAGGTATTAAAGGTTGATTGATTTAGAATTTTTTTAGGAAAGTTTCTATATATATATATATATATATATATTAAAAAAATTGAAGAGATAGTAAATTTAGTGAATTCTCCTACTCCTGTGTGGAGAAGGATTTCTGGTCGACTTTTAGAACTGATTCAATTCTTATTTCATATCTATGACCTCTTCTATAATAGATTTGACTAATCAACCCAAATTCCTTAAGGATTTATATTATCCAGTGGTTCTGTCAAACCTTCTTGCATTAGGTTGCCTCAACCACTACTAATAATTTTGAAATCAAACCTCAAATGATTAATATGCTTCTAAAGTTCACAGGAATAGAGGATGCATATATATATATTATTAGGAATTTGAAGAAGTTTATGCAATTATGAGGTTACTACAACTGTCAGAGAACGAAACAAGCGAGACTGATCAACTTTGCCCTTAAAGATAATGCTAAAAAGTGACTTTATAGTCTTCCAAATCAATCTGTCATGACCTAGGAGGGCTTTGTAAGTGTTCTTAAAGAAACCTCATCATAAAATAGTTAAGATTAGAAATGAAATAACCCATTTTATCAATTAGCTGTGAGTCATTTTAGAAGTACTTTGATCATTTTAAGAACCTCTTGACCCATGTCCATACCATGGAATAGAAACTTGGAGACTATGTCAAATCATATTAGGGTTTAGATTCCAATTCAAGAACAATGCTAGAGTCTATGTGCCAAGGCCAATTTATGTATAAAGAACCCAGTGAAGCATGACAATTCTTAGAAGACCTAGCTGAAAAGAATCTACAAAAGGAAACAACTAGGGAACCAGAAAGAACCACACCTTTAAGAGATGGAATGCATCAAATGCAGACTTTCCTAGCCACAGAAGCTAAAATTGCAACCTTGACACGTAGGTTAGAGGCCTTAGAACTTTAGAGACCAGCCAATTTGAACCAAGTGACCGCACTAATGTGTAACGGGTGCAATGCACCAAACCATATCCTTGAGGAATGTCCACTCCTGATGAACCCAATAAAGAATGGATGTGCACAGGTGAATGCTACATATCAAAGACTAATGAACAATCCTTATGCACACACATATAATCCAAGATTGAGGAATCATCCAAATTTTTCATGGTCATATAACCCAAATGTAGGTGGTCCTAACTTCAATCAACAAAACCCAAGGCCTAATCTTGTGATGAACAACCTACCACCACCAGGCTTCAATATTAATGAAAAGAAACTAAGTTCTTTAGAGAAAAGCCTAGAAGCCTTAGCCAAATCCAATGCTGATACAAGTGCTACATTGAATAATTTCATGCAAACCACAGGCTAACTTTTAAATTCAAACTCTCATGCCATAGCCCACTTGGAAATGCAGGTGGGTTAACTAGCATTAGTGAATGTGAACGAGGTAGGCTACCTAGCCAACCTGAGCCCAACCCTAGGAACCAAAATGGTCATCCATCCCAAGGAATCAAGTCAATCAAGTTAATGTAATTCACACTTAAGATCAGGGAAGCAAGTGAATAATAAGTAGATACATCTGACATTAGAGAGGACTTAACTATTGAGTCAACTGAGCTACCTAATAAACAACCTACCTTGCAAACTCAAGATTCTGAAATTAATAGTCCACCAAACCAGGTACCTAAAATTTCTAAAGCTCCTTTTCCAAATTGATTAAGGTCTAATAAATAATCGGAACATTTAGATAAAATGTTAGATGTGTTTAAGCAAGTTCAAGTGAACATCCCTCTACTAGACATGATCCAATAGGTTCCGACTTATGCCAAATCTTAAAAAACCTTTGTACCAAGAAAGGACTACTAATGTACCAAAAAGAGCTTTCTTAGCAGCAAGTATGAGTTCATACTTGTTGAAGCATATGCCTATAAAATACAAGGATTCAGGTTCTCCACAGTTTCATGTGTCATAGGAGAAACCCACATTGAGAAGGCATTACTTGATTTAGGGGCTAGTGTAAATATTCTTCCATATTCAGTTTATGAGCATTGGGATTAGAAAAAATAAATAGGTAAAATCTTTAAGGTTCTTCAATCAGATCGGGGAGGTGAATACCTTAGTAGAGAATTCTTAGGTTATCTTAAGGATAATGGCATAGTCTCATAATGGACTCCACTAGGTACGCCTCAACTCAACGGAGTGTCTGAGAGGAGAAACAGGACACTATTAGATATGATATGATCCATGATAAGCTTCACTAACTTGCCTTTATTCCTTTGGGGATATGCCCTACAAACTTCAATCTATATTCTAAATAGAGTTCCATCTAAATCTGTTCCTACCACACCATATGAGATTTGGCATGGTAAGAAACCAAGTCTTGCTCATTTCAAGATTTGGGGATGTCCAGCCTATGTCAAAAACTAATGGCGGATAAGTTGGAATCTAGATTTATGAAAGTTCAATTTATAGGATATCCTAAAGAAACTTTAGGATATTGCTTTTACCTTCCAGAAGATCACAATGTGATTGTGAGCAGACATGCCATATTTCTTGAAAAATAGTTTATTCAGGAAGGTGGTAGTGGGAGGTTAATTGAGCTCGATGAGAAAGTCTCTGAAAAGAAGCTAACTGTAGATCAGATCAAACCCAATCAACCAATTCACCATAAATACTCTTCCACCTCGTAGGTCTATTAGAGTCTCCAAACCTCCTGAAAGGTACTTGGGTATGCTTACAGAGGATATAAAGGAAATATTTCTTGTTGGGGACAAGGATCAATTGATTGATCCTAAGACTTATGATGAGGCTATGTCAGACATCGACTCCGAGAAATGGTTGAATGCTATGAAGTCAAAAATTGAATCAATGCATTCTAACCATGTATGGTCCTAGTAGATCCACCAGAGGGTATTGTACCTATTGGTTGTAATGGATCTATAAAAGGAAAATAGGTATATATGGTAAGGTAAAGACCTTTAAAGCTAGGTTAGTGGCGAAAGGGTATAGTCAACATGAAGGCATTGACTATCATGACATCTTTTCACCAGTAGTTATGCTGAAATCTATCCGTACATTGCTTGCAATTGCAGCATATCATGATTATTAGATATGGCAGATGGATGTCAAAAATGCATTCCTGAATGGATATCTTGAGGAAGATATCTATATGGAGCAGCCTTTGGATTTTACTTCCAATAATGAAGATCAAAAGGTCTGCAAGCTGCATAGATCAATCTACGGATTGAAGCAAGCTTCTTGGAGTTGGAATACTCATTTTGATGATGCAATCAAATCATTTAATTTTATCAAGAATGAGGATGAGCCATGTGTTTACAGGAAGGCCAGTGGAAGGGCAGTGACATTTCTCGTATTGTACATGGATGACATCCTCCTTATTGGAAATGATATTCCCATGTCGACTTCGGTCAAAAGTTGGTTATCTAAGGAATTCTCTATGAAAATCTTAGATGAAGCATCTTATATTTTGGGGATTAAGGTCTATAAAGATAGATCTAATCGGATGCTTGGCCTTTCACAAAAATTGTACATAGAGGAAGTGCTGAAAAGGTTCAGCATAGAGAACTCTAAAAGAGGATTGTTATCTCTTCGGCATGGCATTAATCTCTCCAAGAAAATGTATCCTAACACACCAGAAGAGATTCAATGCATGAGCAAGATTTCATATGCTTCGGCAATTGGAAGCCTTATGTATGTCATGTTGTGTACTCAACCTGATATAGCTCTTGCTGTGAGTGTCACGAGCAGATATCAGTCAAATCCAGGTGAAAAATACTAGATAGCTATGAAGAATATTCTTAAGTACTTGAGAAGGACTAAAGATTTGTTCTTAGTATTTGGAGGGAGTTCGGAATTAGGGATAAAGGGATATACAGAATCAGACTTTATGTCTGATCCTGATGATAGAAAGTCTACACAGGATCTATGTTTTTGTGCAATGATGGGGCAACTAGTTGAAAAATTTCCAAACAGCCCATCATAAGAGATTCAACAATGAAAGCAGAGTATATCGCTGCCTCTGAAGCTACAAAAGAAGCCTTCTGGTATAAAAAGTTCGTTAAGAAGCTTGGAGTGATGCCAACTGATGCCATCCCCATATATTGTGATAATAATGGTGCACTAGCTCTTGCTTAGGAGCTCAGGTCTCACCAAAGTCTAAGCATATTGAGCGGCGGTTTCATATCATACGCGACTATCTCAAGAAGAAGTATGTTGAGGTGCGAAAGTAGACTCCATGAAAAATGTGGCAGACCCACTGACTAAGCCTTTGAGCCAGCAAAAGGCTGAAGTCCACCTTAAGAAGATAGGACTTTGTTGCCCAGGTGGCTTTCCTAAGAGAGGGGTGAATTGAAAATTTAAAAAGTTTAAGCAATTATGTGCTCTTTGAAAATCCCTTATAAGTGTTAAGTGCTGTGATAGGATAATTGAATGCAGAAGCGTAATCAATAAGAAAAGCACAACACAGACACAAGCAAATTATAGTGGTTCAGAGCAACCAAGCTCCTACGTCCACTATCCAAGATTACTACTTGGGATTTCCATTATATCCCTCACTAAAATATAGTCAGATTTAACAATCTCACAATTCAAACCTCTATACTTTGGTTTTTAAATC
The DNA here is from genome assembly GCA_021397845.1 of Areca catechu. NCBI lineage: Eukaryota > Viridiplantae > Streptophyta > Magnoliopsida > Arecales > Arecaceae > Areca > Areca catechu. Next base: position 123,358,094 of record CM038043.1, read on the forward strand.
GGGCTCACCAAAGAAACCCAACTTGGTTTTACCAGGATCACCAAGAACCCAATACTTGGTTTTAACACAGGCTAACCAAGAACCTATTTGTTTTTTAAACGAGGCTTACCAATAACCTAACAATTCAATAAAAGAATTGTAAAGAAAAGCAACAGAATGATGAATAGATTTTTGTCGAATGGTTGCCAATGCAGCTCAAGAGAACCTAGTTGATTGCACTTCAATGCACTTGGTTGGCTTCTTCAACTTTTTCAATAAATACTTTAAGCTTTTGTTGGTATTTGGTGAAGGCTTGAAGACTGTCTTGAATGCTCTTGCAGTGCTCTCTTGCTCACAAGGCAGCTTGGATATTCAATTTAGCATTTACTCATCATCTCTCTTTTAAAATAGTTCAAATCACCCAAATATATAGTCTTGTACCCTTCTTAGGCAGTTTTAGTCATTGTAGACCATTGGGATGTGACATTTGACCATTGGAGCACTTTTTGGATTCAAATTCCAAGTTCTGGAACTAGCCGTTATAAGTCTGAAATCGACCTTCGAGTCAGCTCGGATTACTCGAGTTGGCTCGGATCCTCAAAGTAGTTCTGGTTCAGTCAACTCTCTTCAATCTAGTCATCTCGGTTGTACAGTGTTCTGATTCATCACTCTGTAAGAGCCGGCTCACCTTGATTATAGTCGACTCGGATCCTCAGGCCTTCAAAAATGTAGTCTGAAAGAGTCGGCTCTTTCTCTTTAGAGTTGGCTCGATCGGCTGTAGTTTTTAGAGTTCTTTTTCTGGACTCTATAAGGTCGGCTCGAATCTCTGAAGAGTTAGCTCGGATATCTGACTAAATGATAGATTCGGCTCGGACTCCCTTTGGATCGGCTTGCTTGTCTGATTTAGGAAGTGGTACCATGGACGAGTCGGCTTGGATATCTGCGTGCCAGAAATCTTCATGCGTGCCATGTGCTAGAGTCGGCTCTCTTCTCTTCGAGTCGGCTCGGATGATTCTTCAGTGAATTTTCAATCATTCTCCAGATTCATCCAGTGAGGCTTCAAGCTTTCAAGATGCCTTCAAACTCTTCTTACAACATACACAAGATAATTTTAAGCTTGAAATAACCTAGAAGTAACCCATTTGATTGGTTTTTACTTAAGTTTTTCTTTGATTTTTCTTTACAAGATTCAATTATGATACAACTCAACACAAGAATAGAAATGTAGGAGTTGAAATTGAGTAATGAATTCTTCCTACAAAACATGTAAAACACTTGAAGAGTTGTCAGTAAAACAAATGCATACTCCAATATTTTGTTATCATCCAAATCACTTATGGGGTCACAATCTCTCCCTTTTGATGATGACAAAACACTGCATGAAAAATTCTTTACAATACATGTATGATTGTATTTAAGAGTAAGCATTAACATGTATCAAAGCTAACTGTATTGCAAGTAAGTATCAGAGCTTTTGTGAAAAACTATATAGTATTGGTGTAGTGCTTTTAAATGTATCAGGTTATAAGCTTGTATGTTTCAAAGTATCAGACTAGTACAAACACAAAGTATCAGAGCTCAAAATTATAAATATTAGAGCTAATTCTTAGCTAAATTTTTGAAGCAATCAGAGCAAATTGCAATTTTTGAGCTAGAGGCATTCAATTTTAATAATTTTCTCCCCCCTTTCTGATGATTTGAAAATCTTGAAACATTTCATGCTTAGTCAAATATATTCTCCCCCTTTTTGTATATTCTCAAATAGTTAAATATTTTTTATGCATCTCAATGTTCTCCCCCTTTTTGTCAAGAATCAAAAGGTATCATTAAAGCTCATTTTATGATACAGTAAGAAAGTTCATAATTTGTTTAAGATAATTTCACTTTCTTTTCTCAACTTTGATATTCTAATTAAAATTTATGTTGATTAGCATTGTCAAATGATAGTATCATTGAGAGTATTGCATAAGTTCAGTTTATATACAAGGATATGCCAGAGTATTCATTGCATTCATAAATTTCATTACACATTACAAAAGATTAAGATAAAATGTCTATTCATTATCACTATCCAGCTGAGTAGTATTGGATTGCCCAAAAGGTGTATAGATGCTATAGGGTCCATGAATTAGGGTTCAAAAGTTTGGGGCCTAAGATGAGGAGCTGGCTGCCTAGGTGTAGTAGAGGTAGGTCTAGTTAGGTACAGGTCTAGGTTTAGGAGTGGCAATGCTGCAATGACAGTGTTTTGAGCTGATCAATTTGAATTGAACCACCTCCATCTCTTCATAAGCTTCTTCACCTTATGTTTAATGCATTAACTCAGCAGCTTACGCATTTGCAAAAGCTTCAGCAGAACCTCGCAATCTTCCAAATTCTGACCTTAAATCCCTATGCCCCTTGTATAATCTTCTTCCATCCTCTTTCCTTGTCCAATGATATCATTTTGACCTTATCTCCTTTAGCTCTGTTGTGAATTCTTCCAAGTTTGATCAACTATTTCTTAATTAATCAGACCAATGATGGTATTAATGATAGGCTGCAGATAAAGCTGAGATGTAGGTCTAGAGGTCTCAAGTGATTCAACTCTGCTTCTCAACTCCCTGACCGTGAATGTGATCCAGTCTACAGTCCACTGATTGGCTAAACTCACCAAACATAGTAGCCAAGGAAGCAGTCAAAGATTCTGTCAGTGACTTCATCTGCAGTACTATGAAGTCCTGTGTCACTGAAGGTCCAGCTGAATGTGCAGTGGTCCTGGAATAGAAGGTACAGGAGGAACATAAGTAGTATCTGGCATAGGTGGAGATGCTGGTAAGAGAGCCTTATACTCAAAGTGCCTGTCTCCATAGCCTCAAATGTAGCATGCTCAGTCTCAGCAGGTGCAAATCCAGGTACAATAGTCTCAGCTGGCTCAGAAATGCTAGCAAAGTCAATAGAAGTGACAACTGGAACATCAACAATGTGCTCAGGTGCTGAAGGCCCTGCAGTGGAGATCTCTCTAGGAAGGTCTTCACTGTCACTATCCTCAGTACTGCTACTATCACTGCTGGAGGCTACTACAGCCCTCTCTTCAGTTCCCTTCTTCTTCCACATCCCTTCACTAAGGATATATCCCATTTGGAGTAGAGATTTAGAAGTGTAAGTATCGATGTGATGAAGGGGTTTACTATCTTCTCCTTCTAAACTGATCCTGGAGGCTTGAAACAACAATGTTAGAGCCATTCCATAAGGTAAACATGCCTTAACTTTTCTGACAGCCTCTTTCATTTGCATTTTCATGATATAGGGTAAATTTAATGCCTCCCCCTGAATAATGTGTTCCATAAAGCTGAGGTCACGTTCACTTACCCAATCAAATCTATCAGTCCTTGGAAGAAATATTCTACTAATGAAGTTATGGAGTAGTCTCATTTCTAGTGAAAGTGTGTTTGCCATCAGTTCCCACTCACTAACATCTGTCATGCCCAGTATTGTTGAAGGGTTTTCTCTCTATCCTTTAAAACTAAGTGCTTAGTCCCTTCAGCAGGCATTTCCAATATTGTGTTGAGCCTTTCCTTTGTCACTATAATCCATTTTCCCTTTACCGTGGATTCAATGTGTTGGCATTAATTCTCAAGTTTTCATAGAATGCTCTAACAAGGGTTGGATATGTAGATAAATTCAGAGAGCAGAAGAATGTCCAGCCTTGTTCATCAATTAAATCCCCAATTTTTAGTCCAATTTCTTTAAGAAACTTGAAAATAATCCTTCTACCACTAGTAACAGGTTGGTTAGACATTGAAATCACCTATCTTGGAGAGTGAGTAGAGGCCAACTTTCTGTTTCTTCTTCTTCCCTCTCAATTGCTCGAGTCGGCTCCTCTTACTGATGCTTTGTTCTTCTTTCTACTTCCACTGAGGGTGCAGCTCTTTTTGATCTCTTCCTAATAGCCATTTTTGATGCCATTGCAACACTTGTGGGACGAAATGTGGAATGGGAGCTTGAGGAAGAAGATTTCCAAATTTTGCTAGAGGTTTTGAGTGGAGTTTTAGGGTTTAGAACGAGAATAGAGAGCAAAAAAGTTCGAAAAAAAATCGCACGGCTCTATTCAAAAAATCATTTGCCCGACATCCAAGTCAGCTCTACTGACCCTAAATTGCTCGAGTCGGCTCGACCAGAGCAAAAACTGAAACAACAGAGATTCGAGTTGGCTCGACCAGAGTCAAATTTTCCGAGTTGACTCGAACAAAAACTTTCCACAAAAGTTGAAATGATTCAGAAATTGAAATTAATTCGATAAAATCTCAAGGAAAGTTGTTCAAAGAACTTGAATTGATGTAGGAGGTTTTCTAGATAACTTTTCCTTAATTTTGAAAGAATTAGGTTAGGAAAATCTAGAAAGGATCACAAAGACCTAATTCTTCTCTAATCATTTCAAATCTATCTTGATTGAGTGGCTTAGTAAAAATGTCAGCCAGTTGGTTCTCAGTTAGGATAAATTATAGTTCAATGTTACCATTCAAAATATGATCTCTAATAAAATGGTATCTAATTTTTATGTTCTTAGTCCTTGGGTGCTGAATTGGATTTTTTGTCAAATTTATAGCACTTGTATTATCACATTTGATTTGAATTTTAGATTGTGTAATACCAAAGTCTTCTAGTTGTTGTTTAATCTATAACACTTGTGCACAACAACTCCCTATAACAACATACTCTGTCTCGGCAGTAGATAGTGCTACCAAGTTTTGTTTCTTCCAGTACTATGAGATTAAATTTAATCTTAGAAATTAGCATGTTATAGTAGTACTCTTTCTATCAATTTTACAACCAGCAAAATCAGTATCCAAAAATCTAATTAAATTCAATGAAGAATGTTTTGAAAATCATAGATCTAGATGACTTGTACCTTTCAAATATCTAATAATCCTTTTAATAGCAAGCATATGTGATTCTTTAGGATTAGATTGGAATCTAGCACATACACATATGCTATACAAGATATCATGCCTACTTGCAGTTAAGTATAACAAGGATCCGATCATACTTCTATAGAGCTTTTGATCAATGTTGGATCCATCTTTATTTTTATCCAATTTGCAAGTTGGGCTCGTGGGTGTGCTCATTTGTTTGCTTGACTCCATACCAAACTTTTTGATTATTTCTTTGGTGTACTTGGCTTGGTTAATGAAGATTCCTTCCTTTGTTTATTTCACTTGAAGTCCAAGGAAATAGTTAAGTTCACCCATTAGGCTCATTTCAAATTCTCCCTGTATTAACTTAGCAAATTATTTACAAAGAGTTTCATTAATTGAACCAAATATAATATCATCAACATAAATCTGTACAACTAATAGATCATTATTTTTTTTCTTGATGAAAAAAGCTTTGTCAACATTTCCTCTTGAAAAATCATTTTCAATCAAGAAAGAGCTAAGTCTATCATACCAGGCTCTAGGTGCTTGTTTCAAACCATATAATGCTTTATTGAGTTTAAAAATATGATTTGGAAAAGCATGATTTTCAAAACCTGGTGCCTGTTCTATAAAAACTTGATGGGATATAAAACCATTTAAGAATGCACTTTTCATATCCATTTGAAAAAGTTTAAAATTCATGTAGCAAGCAAATGCAAGAAGTAATCTAATGGCTTTTAATCTTGCTACAGGTGCATATGTTTCATCAAAATCTATACCCTCTTTTTGGTTATATCCCTTAGCTACTAATCTAGCTTTGTTTCTAATTACATTCCTTATTCAACTAATTTGTTTCTATAGACCCATTTGGTTCCTATGATTGGATGGTCTAAAGGTCTTTCAACTAAAGTTCATACCTTATTTCTTTCAAACTGATTTAGTTCTTCATGCATGGCCATCATCTAGTTTGGATCAAATTCAGCTTCATCTAAGGTATGAGGTTCTATTTATGATACAAAGGCTAGGTAATCATGTGCATCTCTATGTGATGACCTAGTACTAATACCTTGTGAAGGATCACCAATAATTAATTCTCTTGGATGAGAAGTTACTTACCTCCATTCCCTTGGTAGATCAGCATGATCCTTACTGTTTCTCCTTCTTGAGTTGGTCTTTCTTGTATGCTCATATCTTCCATTTCTTTTTAAAGTATACCTACATCATTGTCTATGCACTTTTTTTTTTTAGAAAGTGAAGGGTTAAGTTCATCAAAAATAACATGCATAGATTCTTCTATTGTAAGATTCTTTTGTTAAATACTCCATATGCTTTGCTATGTAATGAATAACCAAGGAAAATTATTTCATCATATTTAGAATCAAATTTTCTTAGATTATCTTTATCATTGTTAATCACAAAGCATTGACAACCAAATACATGAAAATAATTAATGTTGGGTTTCTTTTCATTTCAAAGCTCATAGGGGGTTTTTTCAAAATATGACGAATCAAAACGCGGTTCAAATATAACAAGCAGTGTTCACCGCTTCTGTCCAAAAGTATTTTGGAAGATTGCCTTCGCATAATATTGTTCGAGCCGTCTCTTCTAAAGTCCTATTTTTTCTCTCTACAACACCATTTTGTTGTGGTGTCTTAGAAGTGGAGAAGTTATGATCAATGTCATTTTCTGTGCAATAATCATTAAAAATTGATTTTCAAATTTGGTTCCGTGATCATTCCTAATTGAAAATATTGAAAGATTTTTTTGATTAGAAACTTTTTAGTGAAATTTTTGAAAGACTTTAAAAGTTTCATTTTTATGAGCGATAAACAAAATCCATGTAAATCTAGAAAAATCATCTACTATCACAAGAGCATATTCATACCACCTAGGCTTGTCGTCCTAGTTGGTCCAAATAAGTCCATGTGAAGTAGCTCAAAGGGTCGAGTAGTTGAAATCATATTTTTGGGTTTAAATCTCCTCCTGGTTTATTTATCCATTTGGCATGCATCATAAACATGTTTAAGATCTATTTTAAATTTAGGCATGCCTCTAACTAAATTCTTGGAAATTAACTTGGCAATAGTATGCATGCTAGCATGACCTAATCGTCCATGCCAAAGTAAGCAAGACTCCTTGGTCTTAGCATTCATTGTAACTAGACTGGAACTACTTGACATGGCAAGATCATTAAGGTCTACCACATAAATGTTTCCTAGTCTATATCCAATGAACTTACTGCTAGAATCAAGAGAATTTGTTACAATACACATAGATGATTCAAAGATAACCTTGAAGCCTTTATCACATAATTGACTAATGTTTAACAAATTATGCTTCAATTTATCTACTAGCAATACATTTTCAATATAAGTACAGGGGATTATTTTGATCTTACCAATTCTGATTATTTTTCCCTTGTCATTATCTCTAAAAGTAACCATACCTCATTCTTTCATCTATAGGGTGATAAATTGATCCTTGTCACCTGTCATATGCCTTGAACAGTCACTATCGAGATACCATCTTTTTTTTCAATTTTGGGCTACAAGACATTCCTACAAGACAATCAAGAAGTTCTTTTAGGTACCCAAGCTAAGTTGAGTCCTTGTAGGTTAGCAGAGGTGGTTCCTTTGGAAGCCCAAATCTTTCTTACTTTACTTTTGACATTTCTAAAGATATTGCATTTAAAAGCTTTATGTCTTAACCCTTTGCATGCATAACATTCGACTCTAGAATTCTGAAAGGATGCAGATTTTGAAGTTCTAGATGTTGATGCATGAGAAGCAGATATAAAAGATTTTCTATTTGAGCTCTTAGGAACATACAATGTAGCTTTAGGAGTAGAAGCAGAAACATTTGTTGCAAAAGCTTTTTGAGATATTAATTTTGGAACATAAATTTTTGGTGTCACAAAAGTAGTAGCTAAAATTTCATTTGAAATTGAAGAATTAAAACCGATTCCAGCTTTATTTTCAGAAATTCTTTGATCTTTTAAAATCAACTCAAGCTTATTTGAAGATAAAGTAAGTTTTTCAACAGGTGGCTTGAGTTTTTCAACCTCCTTTTTCAAATTATTGTTTTCAATAGTTAAAGCCTTGTTCTTATCAAGATATGCATAGTTTTCAGTTTCCAAAACTTTAAACTTTTCAGAAAAGACATATAAATTCTTTTGCAATTTATTGTTCTTTTTAGAAATTTTTTTTTTCCTTTAATAAAGAATCATTAATATTATTTAAGGATCTAATCTTTACTCCAGCTTTTTTGAATTCAGATAATAGATCATGAAAAGTAGAATTTAATTCATCAAATGTAAATTCTTTTTGAGCATTGGGGGATGTTACCTCATCTTCGATACCCATTAGATAAAGATTAGCAATTTTCGTGGTCTCTTCCTTTGTTGAGGTGGATTCCTCACTATCACTCCATGTAGCAATCATCGCCTTCTTTCTTCTTCCTGAAGGTTTTCTTCAATAGTGGACAATCTGGATGAATGTGCCCCAATTTCTTACAGTTATAGTAGGTGGAGACTTGTTCCTTTTCTTTCTCCTTATCCTTATCCTTATCTTTACTATATTCCCCTTTCTTGAAGAATTTTCGATAATATCTATCTTTTTTCTTTTCCATAAATCTTTTGAATCTTCTCACGACCATTGTGATATCTTCGTCTTCTAGATCGTCTTCAGAAGAGGTGCAGTCATCTTCCGATTCCTCATCATGTCTTTTAAAATCAGATGCAGCCTTGAATGCAATAGTCTTCTTTTTCTTTTGATCATCTTTAGTTCGATGCTGCATTGCCAATTTATGAGTGATGAGTGAACCCATTAATTCATCTAGAGATAAGGTGTTTAGATATTTCACTTCTTGGATGGCAGTCACTTTGGAGTCCCATTTGTCCAGAAGTGATCTAAGAATCTTCTGTACTAGATCTACATTTGAATAAACCTTGCCAAGACTTTTCAAACCATTAATAATATCCGTAAATCTTGAAAACATGGCAGATATGGTTTCAGTAGGTTTTATTTTAAACAATTTGTAACTGTGTACTAGAAGACTTATTTTTGAAGTCTTCACTTAGGAAGTTCTTTCGTGGGTCACTTCGAGTTTGTCCCAAATTTTCTTTGCAAAAGAGCAAGTAAAAATTTGATTGAACTCGTTGGCATCCAAAGCACAGTATAATAAATTCATTGCTTTGGCATTTAATTCCCCTATCTTCACGTCGTGTTCATCCCAGTCCTCTTCAGGCTTTGGGACATCCATGCCATTAATTTTGATAATGGAAATTTGTGGCCCTTTTAGAATGACCTTCCATAATTGTAAATCGATATCTTGAATATAGATTTTCATTCTAGCTTTCCAATATGAATAATTTGTGCCAGTGAAGAGTGGAGGTCTATTAGTAGATTGGCCTTCGGCCAAGGATGTACTAATGGGATGAGCCATCAATCTTTACTCTAAATGCATTCAAAGACACTGCTCTAATACCAGTTGTTGCTCAATGGCTTTTCCAAGAGGGGGATGAATTAAGATCCTCTCCATCAAGATCCTCTACCTTGGAAGATTGAGGGGGGTATACGAATCAAATTTTCCATCCAATGCTTTGGGCCTGGGACTACGTTGTCAAGTGGAGTCATCGTTACTGGGGGGTGCAGGGGGATTCGACCCCCTATTGCTCTTCTTCTTGGAAATAGATTTTCCTTCAATTAGGCACCGATTTGCCACTTGCTCTTCGGCATCCGTGTACTTCTAAGCCCTCGCTAGTAGCTCAGTGTAGCTCATTGGAAACCTTTTATCCAAAAAAAATGAGAGCCTGGATGACCGAATTCCTTTCTTCAGAGCGAACATGACCACATACTCATTGAGATCGGGGATCTCAAGAGTGGTCGAGTTGAATCTCGTGATGTAGTCCTTGAAGCTCTCTCCTTCATTTTGATGGAGGAATAAGCTGTTCGTATTTTGGGATGTCTTTCAGTAAGTCCTAAAATGTGAGACAAATGATTTTTCTAATTTAGAGAAGGAGTCGATAGTACCTAGGTATATGCTCAAATACCATATTCAAGCAGCCTTATTTAGGATAGCAGGAAAGGCCAAGCAGTACAATGCATCAAAGGCTCCTTAGATCATCATGTGGGCCTTGAAGCTACCCAGATGATCAAGAGGGTCAGTGGTTGTTGTAGACACCAGGACCAGAAAATATTGACAAGTTGAACCCACATCCCTGTGGATCACCTGTGAATAAAGCCCTGAACCCAACCCCTTTTACCAACTATAAATATTTTATCTTTAAATTTTATTATTTTAGCTTAGCTGGGTTTAGTCCTAAACCCTAAAATTGAGTCCCTGTCAAAATCCTGGACCCAAAATTGGGTCTATAAAAAAATCCCTAAATCCAAATGAAACCTGTATATATATATTTACCTAGTTGCGTTAGCCCTTTTTACCGATTAGGATTTGAATATAAACCCTATTTATCAGGTTGTGTCAAAAACTATTTTGGGCCAAACCCTATTTACCAGCTAAAGCCATTTTATTTTATTGGTTATGACTTTTGATCAAATTGATCAAGTTGGGCTTAGAGTTGGTTTTTAGTTAGTTAAATCATGTGATTAGTTAGTTAGTTGAGTCCTGTAATACAAGGGGGACCCAATTGAAGATCCATGTGACTTCATGTGCACTCAAATCAAGACCCATATGCACCTAAATCAAGATAAGCCATGTGACTTTATGTGCTAGCCCAAGTTACTTGCCACATGACAACCACTTCTTGGCGCCACATGACAACCACTTCTTGGCGCCACCTTTCCAAGATTTTGGACAACATCACATGACATATTTGGACATCACTTGCCACCTCATCGGGATAACACCACTTGCCACCTCATCAAGACAACATCACATGCCATGTCATTTTTCTTGGTTGGCCAATTTTATGTCAAAAAAATGGTTGTCTTTATTTTTTATTAAGACATTAAGACATCCGGACATCCAGACATCCAGACATTCAGACATTTAGACAACATGCAAGCTTATCCAAGGAGGGCACCTTATTTAAATTCTAAGATGCCGATGGTTTTAAGAGAAGTAAAGCAGAAGGAGTCCAACCAAGTTTAGCACCATTTATTCTCATATTTATCGCCACTTTTTTTTAAGAGAAGTGGGAAGGATTCTACATCTCACGCCTCATCTTATTTTCTTCTTGTCGCCCAACTCAAAACCAAAGTGTCGCCACTTTTTAAGATGAGTAAATGAGGAGTCCAAGCCATATTAGTGCCTCATCTCTTCTCATTGTTGTCGCCCACTTTGAAGGAAGCTCCAGATCAGCCCAAAGACAGGAGTCCATAAATTCTAGTCTTTAAGGGAAAAGAATGCTTGTCTTTGTAACCCTTACTCTTATGGTTGTTGGTCTATAAATACTCTATCAACCCCCTATATAATTAATGATTATTGATCAAATAAAGTGACATCATATCCAATTCTTTTGCTGTATGCATCGTGGGATGTGAGGCCCTTTTTCTTTGTTCTTCGGAACATTGCGGGGCGTGAGGCCCTAGTTATCCTTCCTTCCATCCAAAAAACCCTAAAACCACCACCTTCCATCCCTTCCCTTCTACTTTTCCATCTTCTTCCTTCTTTTCTACCTTCTAACCCGAGTGATTTTCTTTGTTGAGTGATTGCAGGTGATTGAGGATTCAAAGTCAGGATGTTCTTGCCTTGGAACCGATATCGCGGAAGATCAGAGCCCCAAGATCGAAATCTTGAAGCCCTGCCGTGGAATCTTGAGAGTTCCAACAGATCTGCTTTAGAGGGAAAAATTTGACATTGGTAAAATTCAAAATCCTTTTCCTACTCCTTAGTTTCTAATCTTTGAAAGTAGACCCTAGTTTAAGGTGATTTCTTAATCACCAAATCCTAATTATTTTAGTTACTTTGTTAGTTCTACACTTGCGAGCATAACTAGTTGACTAGTTACCTTTCATTGCATACTTTGAGTCTCTAAAATCCAAAAATTATAAAAACAATTAATTGTTGTTTTTTACTATTAATTATGTTAATAATCAGTAGGCTAGGTTTTCATAATTGTCCTGCATCAGTTTTGGTATCAGAGGGAATGTTAAACTAGGGTTTAACTGCTAGTTATGAAATTTCTGCATACCTAGAACTAGGCTGAAATTAAAACAGCATAAAACCTATCTAAAAAAATTCAAAAAAATTAGTAATTAATTTTTTGATAATTTTCTATTAATCCTCTATTAATCTTAGAAAAAATCAGATAAAAAAATTATTTGCTATTTTCTGGTGGAAGGAAAATACGCCTCTTGAGCGGGTATACATAAGTATATTGTCATGACCTATGGGAGTAATGAGCTATGACCGAATGTGATATCCCGAGATCGAATCAGATCTAAAATCTAATTTTGAGATAAAAAAAATTATTTTCTATTTTTTTGCTATTTTTAATTATTTTATTGCTTCATTGCATCTATGGTTTCATATTTGTGTGACTACATCATCCAATAACCTAATCTTAAGGGCACTTGAGCACTCAAATTAGGGCAGGATCTCATCATCTATCCTGGGCCCACAAGAATCTTCTTTGCATCCGAGCCCAACCCAATTAAAATCAATTAGACTTAATTTGCTTTAGTGAGCTAGGGACACCAATAGGTCGGGTTCCAAGTATTGTATGAAAGCTAGTACACCCAATCCTTTGATTATCTCTTGAATCTGGTGTCTAAGGCTAGAGGTCCAAAGGCAAATGCCCTAAACGGTTTTGTGGTTTTTAATTAGGACCCTGTAAGAGCAGGGGGAGCCTCCCATGACACCACCTCTTACCCGGCTAGTGGACAGGGTAATTACTGAATTGGCTGTAATTTGAGTTGACCAATTTTACTTGAGCTCTAGGTCTAGGAAACCCTAGTCCAAGTCGAGTTCTGTGTGATTACATTGCATGGCTACTAGATTAGGAACTTCATACCAGTAGTATTACCCAAACCTAACCCAATCTGACCATGGATTACAACCCTGAAACCTTTCTGAGGTTCATGGCTGAACAATTTGCTCTAGTGAATAATAAGTTTGACTGAATAGATGACCGATTAGGAAACCTAGAGAAAACCAGTAAGACCCATCCTGAACCTAAATTTGGAACACACCCTGACCCATTCCTGGAGTCCAATCCTAGGATAGCCCCTCACCATGACCCAATCTGGGATCTTTTTTTGAGGAGACCCAATTATAATTTCATAGACCGGGATGAGAGAACCACTAGGTACATTAGGGTAGAAGCACCTAAGTTTGGTGGTGATCTTGATCTTGAGAATTATCTTGATAGGGAAAGAAATATGGATCTATATTTTGAGAAGGATCAAATCACTGAGGAAGGAAAGTTTAAGATTGCTAAACCCAAATTAGTACACTAGGCTAGAATTTACTGGGATGATGTTGAAAGAATATCAAACGAAGAAGAGACATACCCATAACTACCTGGAGCGACATGAAACTTAAACTTGGGAAAAAGTACCTACCTATATCATATGAATCTAATTCCTATGTACCCAGATCCTATGAACCCAGCTCTTACGAACCCAGATCCATGACCTATAGATCTGAGTCCATATCCTATGAACCTAAGGAACCTATAACCCCTAGGTATTAATCTAGTACTAGACAAGTTTCAATTAGTTGGCAAGAACCCATTAGGATTAGTGCTCCTTATCAAAAATTAGGATCTAGTCAAATCCACCCGAGTCGACCCATTCCTCAGCAAAGTCGTTCCAATTCTCACCCGAGCCGACCCACCCCTACTAGCCTAGATCCTAGCCAATTTCTCCTTAACTGACCTACTCCTACTACCCTATTGGTTTACCAGGATGACATTGACATGGAAATGTATGAGGCTGAGGTGAGCTTAGTGGATGAGTATGAGGGAGAAGAAAAAATACATATAGCTGACCCAGAGTTAGCTGACCCGGTAAGCACCCAACTGAAGCCAGCCTAGAGTTAGTTGACCCTGACCGTACCCTGACTGAAGGACAAGAAGTAAAAGAGAACAATGAGGAGTCTAACCCTCCTGCTAAGACTTTACCTAAGGAAACACTAGAAGAGACTCAAGTTATAGATCCTATTGAGGACATGATCCCCGTGGTCCCAATTAAAGATCATTTTTTTGAAATTCTTGACTTGTCCTTTCTTCAGGCTGACCCTTTATTCCTTTTAGGTATGAATCAATGTTAAAACCTTAAGGTTAACCCTGTTAGTCTAGGACTAATCCATGAGCCCTTTTCTTATTTTCCACCCTACCAGACTAACCTTGAACCCACTTCCTATTTTCTACCCTTTCCTGAATCTTCCAGCATTTCTAGGACCATTAGTTTGCATTTTGTAAAGGTTAGCATGTTATATAAGCCCATTGAGCATGTTAGGCTTACAACCTATTTCTGGAGAACCTTATGGCATCTATTAGGAGTTCATATTAAATTATCATTTGCATATCACCCACCAATCAAGGATCAAACTCAGTTGTAGTTTAGGTTTACATGTATGTCAATAATTAAAAAAAATTAATTAATGAAAGCAATGAATATTTTCAAGAAAAAAGACTCAAGGAATACAATGAAGGAGACTTTGTCATGGTTAGACTACGACCTGAACGGTTCCTATATGGAACCATGAAAAAGTTACATGCCCGTAGTAGTGGACCATACAAAGTAATTAAGAAAATTGGATCTAATGCCTACGTGCTTGAGTTACCACCTGAACTAGGTATTAGTTCTACTTTTAGCGTTTCAGACATTATCGAGTATAAGGAGCCAACGTTGATTCCTAGTGAGCCATTTGGGCCTGATCCAGGCCTTGAGAGTGAGCCAACCTAAGTGATGTGGTGGGGTGGCTGACGTGCGATCTGTATCAGACGCCATGTCGGAGAAAGCTGCCATGTTGGATATCTTACCTCGAACTCCTTCGTCGGGCTCGGCTCACTTGATGGCCGAGACGCCCTGCTGAAGTCGAGCTCCACCCTCCTTCTCTAGGCTGCCTCTCGCGAGGTCGAGATGCCTAGGTCGAAGTCGAGCTCCGCCCTCCTCCGCCAGCCTGACTCCCGCGAGATCGAGACTCCTAGGCCGGAGTCAAGCTTTGCCCTCCTCAGCCAGGTTGACTCCCGTGAGGTCGAGATGCTTAGGCTGGAGTCGAGCTCTACCTTCCTCCGCTAGGCTGCCTCTTGCGAGGTCGAGATGCCTAGCTAGAGTCGAGCTCCGCCCTCCTCCACCAGGTTGCCACCCACGAGGTCGAGATGCCTAAGCCGGAGTTGAGCTATGCCCTCCTCCATCAGGCTGACTCCCGTGAGGTCGAGCGCCTAGGCCGGAGTCGGGCTCTGCCTCTCCAGATCGGTCCCACCTCGAACGGAGGTGCCAGTGGCCAGAGGACGATGCCGCCCCCCACGGAAGGCAGCGGGCCACCCAAGGACCACGAAGAGGCTCCCCCTAGGCCGCGATAAATGCCCCAGCTACCGCTTACACCAAAAAGGGAAGAGGCTCCCCAATAGAGGCGCCGCACTCTCCACCAACCATCTGCACCACCCGAATAAAGAAGTCACCGGGAGATTCGAATCCCCGGGGGTGGCGGCTCCCCAACTGAGGCCCTGCCAAATTTTCCAGAATGGAGCGACCAGAAGGAATGTCAGGGCGTATGGTAGGTTCTCTATCACAAACTAGGAAAGACATCCAGCCCACAGAATGAAACATCGCCGCACGTGCCTGCTGACAAGGGGAAGATCCTAAGGTAGGCGTTTGACAACTATCATAACTTAAAAGACCTATCCATAGTCCCAAGCAAGGTAAGTCAATCCAAGAGAGTGAAACAAAGGGGAGAAGAGGGCACACAGGAGAGAGAAAGGAGGGGACTGAGAACTCCAGGCTACCAGAGATCCGTGGGAAGGATCGCACAGATACAGCCACCCAGCTCCAATCCTCCCAAGCCGTTACTCCTACTACTTCACTCTCGGCTCACTCTCACTCCACTAATACGTTATTTACTCCTCCTAGCATGGAGTCCGTCTCAAGGGCTCGACCAAGAGGATCTGTTCCTCTGGATCATCACTGACTTGAGCGTCGGAGTGCCCCCACCAGGATCACTGGCCCAAGTCTCCTCTATTTTGTAGGTCTCGACGAGCGGGTTGATTCCAAAGCGACGAGGGTGCAGACAGAGGCCAACTTCAGCTACAGGCCATGGCGATCTAGGCGGCAACAGATTGGCAGGCCAGGTAGGGGATGGGGATGTATTTTAATCCGACCCAATCCCCTTGCAAGCTGCTCACTAGGAGGATGGTGATGATGCGAGCAAGAGAAGCCTCCACCAGCCATGCGGGAGATCCCCCTTCCCATGGGGACCCACACAGTCCGGAGAGGGAGCCCCCTGTTCTGCATCAACCACCCCCGGTGGACCCTCAGCTGGCCGCACTCACCCAGCAAGTATAGCTTCTCACTGCAACAGTGTGCCAGCTCCAGCACCAGCACCGGTCCTTAGCCACTCATCAGCAGCCAGGGATCCCCATGGCCCATGCTGCAGTACCTCGCGATAGCCTGCATTCCTTCCAAGGAAGGCCTTTACAGCCACGGGCCACCATCGATCGCCGGGGAAGCCATCGAACCCTAGTGAAGAGATAATGGATCGGGTCTGCTGATCAGGAGAGCCGGTCCCCGACCTTGGGGTGGGCCACAGCTAGACCCCACCAAGGTCGAAAAGGCAAGATTCTCTATATGAACCCCCTCACATGTCACCTTCTCCGGCTTCGTCAACCTCGGCGGAAGGTTCAACTGATGAGGCCATCAGGCACATGGTAGAGAGGCGCTTG
Source organism: Areca catechu (assembly GCA_021397845.1). Classification (NCBI taxonomy): domain Eukaryota; kingdom Viridiplantae; phylum Streptophyta; class Magnoliopsida; order Arecales; family Arecaceae; genus Areca; species Areca catechu. The sequence goes on from CM038043.1 coordinate 123,374,816, forward strand.
GAGGAACAGGAGTGCAAGCTGGGGGAGCTATCTCGTCGGTTTGTAAATCTATAGGGCTCCACCGATGAGCCAGCGGGCTATGATGCCCGTCCCCCCTTCTCTCAAGAAGTTTAAGAGGAGCTGGTTCTGACCCGGTTCCGCATGCCGTAGGTGGATCCCTACGATGGGACCACCGACCCTTTGACCACCTCGAGAGCTACAAGGCTCTCACAAGGGTCCAGGGCATGACTAACGCCCTCCTCTACATCACCTTTCCTGCTGCTCTCTAGAAGGTAGCCCGAGTATGGTTCACCCGCCTTGAGCCAAAGAGCATTAGTTCATTCTCTCAGCTGGAGCGAAAGTTCATGGCCCACTTCGACGCCGACCAGAAGGTGCCGTAAGAGACAGATAGCCTCTTCTCCATTAGGCAACAGGACCACGAGCTCCTATGGGACTATGTGGCCCGTTTCAAAGTTGCCGTGCTGGAGATCTACAACCTTGATGAGCCAGTTGCTATGCTGGCACTAAAGAGAGGGCTCAGGACATTTCGCCTGACCTACTCTCTTGACAAGAAACCTCCCAAGACATACTCCGAGCTCCTCCTCTACATCCAGAAGTACATCCGCACCGAGGAGGTGGATCGCACGAGAAGGGAGCTGGATGGGAAACCTTAAAAAAGCTAGCTCCCGAGGAGACGTCCGGGATGCGGAAGTTCGGACTAGCCGCATCGAACATCCACCAAGGGTCGAGGCTGAGGAGGGACCCCATCCCCGAAGAAAGGTTCACGCCTCTTCTTGTCCCAAGGATGAAGATCCTCATAGAGATCCAGGGTGAGTGCTACTTGAAGCGCCCACCTTCGCTGAAGCCATCTAACGGTCGTGACAGGACAAAGTATTGTCAATTCTGTCGCAACCACAGCCACGACACCGAGGAATGCCGACACCTCAAAAAGGAGATTGAAGAACTTATAAAGAAGGGCTACCTCGAAAAGTTCATGGAGGGCAGACCTCCAATAGAACCTCAGGTGCTCGCTGCTCTCCCTTGAGTCCCTATAATCGATAACCACCCCACCGAGAAGCCGATGGGGATGATATGCTGGGGAGTCGAGCATGCTTCCAATAAGGCCCGGAGGGGAGAAAGTTTTGAGAATGTACTTCCCTTTGTGGGGGAGAGGGGGGTTGAAAATAAAAATATAAACAATGATGCCATGGTCGTCGAGATGACAATCGTGAAGTATCTTGTAAAATGGATTATGATCGATAGCGGAAGTTCGATTGATGTCCTTTTTTATGATGCCTTCTCCAGAATATATCTATCTTCTGCTCAGCTCAGATCTGTGCATACTCTCCTCGTCGGTTTCACAAGGGACTCTGTTAGAGATGAGGGAGAGATTACTCTCACTGTTACTGACGGGACCCTACTTCGGCAGAGCATCGTTATGATGACCTTCACTGTTGTTAAGCTCCCCTCAACCTACAACGTGATCCTTTGCCGACCTGGGCTCAACCTGCTCGACACGGTCATTTTCATAAAGTGGCTGTTGGTGCAGTTTTCAACTCCCTACGGTGTCGGGGAGATGAGGGGGGCACCTCAGCCAATTCAGCATTGCCTCCAAACCATCCCCGGGGCCAAGGTTGCCTAAGATGACCCCAGCGCAAACGACCTCGACCAAAGGATACAGGATGCTAAAGGTGGCCCGGTCGAGCACCTACTGTCGTATCCCCTCGGAACTGATCCAACGAAGATGGTGTAGGTCGGAGCGTAGCTGGAAGATGATGAACGAGCCCACCTACTGGAGTTTTTTCGGGCAAACTCGGATGTGTTTGCCTGGACGGTGGCCGACATGCCCGGGATTCTCCCTAAAGTCATCACCCACAACCAGAGCATCGTCCCAAAGTATCATCTTATTCGCCAGAAGAAAAAGAGTTTTGCCCTGGAGAAGCAACATGCAATCAATGAGGAGGTAGAGAAACTCCTCATGACCGGCTTTGTTCAAGAAGTGCAGTATCCAAGCTGGCTGGCGAATGTAGTGATGGTCAAGAAGAATAATGGGAAGTAGAGGATCTGTGTGGACTACACCGACCTCAATCGAGCCTGTCCAAAGGATAGTTTCCCTCTACCAAAGATCGACCAGTTAGTGGATAACACCTCGGGAAATCGCTTGCTCTCCTTCATGGATGCATTCTCTGGATATAATCAGATCCAAATGCACCCGGAGGATGAGGAGCACACTACCTTCATCACCGATCGGGGGATGTACTGCTACTGGATGATGCCGTTCAGCCTGAAGAACGATGACGCCATATACCAGCAACTGGTCAATAGGTCTTTAAGAACCAGATTGGCAAGAACATGCAGGTATACGTGGACGACATGCTCGTTATAAGCAAGCCGAGGTCGGACCATGTTGCTGATCTTGTGGAGGCCTTCCATTATCTTTGAGAGCATAAGATGAAACTGAACCCGGCGAAGTATGCTTTCAGCATAGCAGCGGGGAAGTTCCTTGGCTTTATGGTGACCTAGAGAGGTATCGAGGTGAACCCAGAGAAGGTTCAGGCGATTGTCAACATGGAGCATCCAACCTCAAAGAAGCAGGTCCAGCACCTGACGGGCTGGATTGTGGCACTGAGTCGGTTCATCTCGAGGTCAGCGGACCGCTGTCTTCCTTTTTTCAAGGCACTATGCAAGATGCACGACTTCACCTAGACTGAAGAGTGCAGAGCAGCCTTCGAGGAACTCAAGGACTTCATGGCATCGCCTCCACTGCTCTCTAGGCCAGAGGAATGAGAGGAGCTCCTACTGTACCTGGCGGTCATCCTGGGGGCCGTCAGCTTGGTTCTTGTCTACACAGATCAGGACGGATTCCAAAAGCCAGTGTACTATGCTAGCAAAATACTTCAAGATGCGGAGGTCAGGTACACCTGATCTGAAAAACTGATTTTTGCTCTTATCATGTCTGCCTAGCATCTCAAGCCATACTTCCAAGTGCATCCAATTATGGTAGTAACGGACCAATCCTTGAGGGCTGTGCTAAGTCGCCTAGACACATCCGGACATTTGGCCAAGTGGGCACTGAAGCTCAGTGATTTTGATATCCGTACCATCCGAGGTCATCCCAGAAGGCCAAGTTCTGGCCGACTTCTTGGTCGAGTGCGCAAGACTTGCCAAGGGGCTAGAGCAGACCACCCCAAAGCATCGAGCAGAACCCGGAATCGAGGAAGAACCTTGGATCCTCCATGTAGACGGCATATCCAACATGGGCAGGAGCGGAGCAGGCCTCATCCTTGCCAACCATGACAGGATTGTGACTGAGTGTGCACTCCACTTCAAGTTCACCGCAACAAATAACCAGGTAAAATATGAGGCGTTCCTTGCGGGCTTGAGGGTATCCCGCGAGCTAGGTGTGCGAGCCTGAAAGTCTTCATCGACTCCCAATTGGTGGCCGGACAGGTTTCCGGTGAATATGAAGCCCAAGATCTCCAAATGATGAAGTATCTTGAGCGGGTTCGCTCAAGCATGATAGGCTTCTGACGCTTCAGCATCTCCCACATCCTCCATGGAGAGAATGCTCGCGTCGACATGCTGTCAAGACTCATGACCCTGCCAAACTCGTCACTGGGTCATGCGCACATCGAGTACCTCAAAGTCCAAGCAACGAAGCTCTCAGAGAGGTGCAATAAGTCACCCCGAAGTCGAGCTGGATGGACAGGTACATCAGATACATCACTAACAGCATCCTGCTGGAAGATCATACAAAGGCTGGCCTCATCAAAAAGGCCTTGCGGTTTGTCCTGATGGAAGGGCAGCTCTACCGTCGATCCTGCTCCTACCCGCTCCTGAAATGCCTGAGATCCACAGAGACAGCCCTCATACTCCAGGAGATGCATAAAGGTCTATACGGGAATCATGTGGGAGGGAGGACACTGGGATACAAGGCCCTTTGTCAGGGTTACTATTGGAAGACCATGAGGGAGGACGTCGCCGACTTCATGAAGAAATGTGATCGGTGCCAGCGTCATGCCCATATACAGTGTCAACCGACGGTGCCGCTCTCCCAGCTCTCTGCCCCTTGGCCATTCACCCAGTGGGGGATGGACATCCTAGGCCCATTCCCCCTGCATCGGGGCAACAAAAAATCCTGATATGGCTATTGACTACTTCACCAAGTGGGTAGAAGCGGAGCCACTAGCACGGATCACCGAGGCCAAGGTCCGCCAGTTCTTCTGGAAGTTGATTATCTACCGCTTTGGGCTCTTCCAAAGCATCATCACTGACAACGGGTGACAGTTCGACAACTAGAAATTTGAAGAGTTCTGTGCCGGGCTCAGTATTCAACATCGCTTCACCTCGGTGGCTCACCCTTAGACCAACGGAGACGCCGAGGTGACCAACCGGACCATTCTCCAAGGACTCAGAACCAAGCTAGACCGGGCCAAGGGTAGGTGGTGTGGACACCAGAAACCGAAAGAAACTTCACTCCAACAAGGTTAGCCTTATCCCAATTTGGATCGAAGATAATTAGGTTACCTTGTATTCTTTAGTTCAAAAATATTTTATTTTCAAGAGCTATTTCCTTTTCAAGAGTCCTGTAAATGATCAAGAGTGTTTATTGAGTCCTGTAATTACTTTTAAAAAAATTTCATTTCCTGTAAGTCCGTTTCAAGTTTTAAAGTTTAGGTCAGTCAAGTCAGTTCAGTTGAGTTAAGTCTATTTCAAGTTAATCAAGTCTTAAAGCAATGAAAGCCAGCAACAAGACTCAAATTCTGGACCCCAGAATTTGACCACATGAAGAAGAGAAGACACATCAACCAAGCAAGAGAAAAGGATCATCAACTAGGACCACTTGGCGCCACATGTCATTCCTTATCTAAGTAGAAGACCATCTCATCATGCCACGTCATCAGGCGCCACCTCACTAGCCACCTCATCACTCTTTGGCACCAACAAGGAAGATTCAAATTCAAGGAGGTTGGCCACACCCCTCCAAGTCCTCCACCAAATCCTCCAACCCCTCCCATCCCTCCAAACTCTCCACCAAATCCTCCAACCCCCCTTGTAATCCTCTTCGATTTGGGGAGTTTTTAAATTTCAAAAGCTAGCTTTGTGAGGCTATTAAAGGCCTTGGACGCCCATTGTAAAGGGGATTGATTTTGGGAATGAAAAAAAAAGTGAAGTTGAATTTTGGAAGTAGAAGTTGTCTTGTATTTTTTTTATGTGAAAGTTTCCCATCCTTTTTCCTCCACTCCAAAGCCCTTCTTTTTCCCTAGCAAAGCATCTTCCAAGCTCAAGTGAAGGCATTGGAGTCGGCCAGATCTACTCAAATTTCTGTTCTTAGTTCATAAATTCTCCCATCCCTTCTATATGTTCTTATCCTTCTTCCTTAACTTTGATCTTCATTGCAGGGTCCTTCGAAGACTTTGAGTTGTGGGCCGGGTTCACCTTGATAAAGAACCAACAAGCTGAAGCCCCCAAGTCCAGGGTTCTGATCTCTGTTATCCAGGTTCTTCAGTTCTGAGCGTTGGTAGTTTCAAGGTATGAATCAAAAGAAAGTTGGAAAGCTCATCAAGGTAAGTCCACAATCATTAGCTCCTATTGTCTAGATCTTCTTCTCCCTTAGTTTAGGATTGTGTCTAATCAAGTAAAAGTCCCATTTCTTATAATCCTTAAGTCTTATTATGATGAGTACAATGCTAGTGTAATTAGGTTTCATTGCTCTACAAACCATATTCAAAACATTAATCATATGCTTGCCGCATCAAATTGGTATCAGAGCATGGTTGCATTAGGGTAGAATAGTTCTCTTTAAATCCAAGCAAGATCTAAAATTCACGCCTCCTGAGTGGGTGTACTCCAGTACACTGTCACGACCCATGGAAATAATGAGCCCCTGGCCGGACGTGAATTTTTTTTAGATTGAAGTTTGGGTAAGCCATTGCACTTGTTTGATTAGGTTCTGTTTTCTGAAAATTTACATCTATTTACTGTAATCCGTCCGCAGCTCCAAAGGAAAGTCACTAATTTTTTGTTGAAATATTTTTTTTCTTGTTCCTTTTTAAGTCAGTTATCACCATATTAAATTTCATTATCATAAAAAAATCATAAAAAAAATAAAAATTTTTGCAGTTCGATACTATCATTAGGGTTCTGTTCTGTCCTTTTTATTTATCTTCATTTGTAGGATCTGCTTAGAGTAGTACAAATTTTAGTTTTAAAATACCTTTCATATGCATTGAAACATATAAGTTAGGAATCCTCTGTGAATTTTTCAAAATTTTTGGATATTTTTTTCATCACGTTTTCCACACCACTTTAAAACACACTTCTGCAACACCTTTGCATTTCATTCATCTCATGAGAAATCAAATTAAGGGCATCAATTTGACATAGGGTCAGGGTTTCATCACCTTTCCCTAGCCCAAAAATCACCAACCAGCATATCGATCCCAGCCCATTAATTAAAATTGAGTAGAACGTTAATTACCCTAGTGGGTTAAGGACACCAACAAGTTGGGTTCAGGTTAGGGTCAAGTTAACTGTGTCAGCTAATTGGTGTGTGCTTACTGGCTTGGTGTCTAGGATTGGTGCATCAGGGCTTGTGATTTGGTCCGCCTACCTGGCCAATCTCAGATTGGTGTCTAAGGTTGGCAATCAGGGACCTTCACTCCCCTCCACCTACCTGGCTAAGTCCCATAAGTACTACTAGCTAGTTGGTTCACTTAATTAGACTTCTAATTTGTGCTCTAGGTCTATGAAACCTTAGCTCGAACTCGAGTCCATTTGCATGCATGACAACTAGAGCAGGGACACCAATTCACCAATCCAAGCCCAGTCCAGTGTAGCCATGGACCCGAATCTTGAAACCATGCTGAAAGGCCTAAATGATCTAATGGCCCAATTGAACCAAATTCTGGCTAAACAATTTTCCTTAGACCAACCAACTCCTACTATCCCATTAGCTCATATGAATGATAGGAGTAAGAACCCTGAAGTACAAGTTGAGTTCATTAATCCCCAAGACTTAGGGTATCCTTAAACTAAAGGGCTAGGGAAGGAAGAAGGCAAATCTAAACTTAGTAAATATGTGTATGAGACTAACATAAGTTTAATAGATGAATATGAAGGGGAAGACTGTGAAGAGAACAACTTTAGTACCTTACCTGAGGAAACCTTTGGTAAAGAAAAGATTATTGAGCCTAGTCCTGAAACATCAGAACAACCAAAATTTTGTGAGGACTTGGTTCCCGTAAGACAATGCCCTTAGAAAGAACCCAATACTTTAGCTTCGACACAAGAACTCCTTCAGGTACCTGAGAAGAACCCAATCATTATTTTTGAAGACTTTCCTGATGACCTTCAACTACCTAGAAGCATCCCGCCTGTAGAACAAAATTCTAATCTTAAGGTCATCATGAGTAACCAAGGTCTGTTTCAAGATTCTCCTAAATTACCCCAAGTCTCGGATTCCTATTTCCTGCCTTTCCCTGAGTCTTATCATAATTTTAGAGCCATTAAGTTTCATTTTGATGAGATTCTAGGATGCATGAGCTTTTAAAGCCTATTCCTTTTGCTACCTACTTTTGGAAAACCTTATGGCATTTACTAGGAACCCATGGTAATTTCTCATGTGCATGCCAGACCTGGGTCAAACCTAGAGAGTCATTAATCTGTTAGGTTTAGGCCCTAGAGAGTCCAATAAAATTCCTCTCAATAAGGATGCCTAGTTCAGTCTGCATTTCGTAAGTGCTTGTGTAAGTTTCTGAGTCTGCTGAGTCTTTTGCACAGCATGTCACAAATCTGCATAAAGAAATCAGTAATAAGATCAACCTGAGCAATGAAACTTATAAACACTTAGCTGACTCACATAAGAGGGCTAAAGAATTCTGTGAAGGGGATTATGCGATGATTAGGCTCAACCCTAAACGGTTCTCCTCTGGAACCATAAAAAAGCTGCATGCCCGCGGAGCGGGACCTTTCAAGATCTTAAAGAAAATAGGGTCTAATGCATATGTTTTGGAACTTCCACCTTATATGGGTATCAGTTCAACCTTTAATGTTTCAGACCTAGTAGAATACAAAGAACCAGTACTAATACCTAGTGAGCCTTTTGGGCCAGAAACTTTCATCGAGAGTGAACATATTTCCGAGTGTCCACCACCAACCCTACCTGAGTGGAGAGAGAGGATTGAGAGAATCCTGGATGACAAGACCATTACTACCAGGAATAAGGAGTATCAGCGATACCTGGTTCAATGGCAAGGTGGACCTGAGTCCGACAACTCTTGGATTACTCGAGAGGACCTGCAAAGACTTAACCCAGACTTGTTCAAGCATTACCAGGGCAAAACTGAACCATACTCGACTGGGTCGAGTTCTGCCCACCCCAGGAGAATTGGTGTGGACACCAGAAACCGAAAGAAACTTCACTCCAACAAGGTTAGCCTTATCCCAATTTGGATCGAAGATAATTAGGTTACCTTGTATTCTTTAGTTCAAAAATGTTTTATTTTCAAGAGCCATTTCCTTTTCAAGAGTCCTGTAAATGATCAAGAGTGTTTATTGAGTCCTGTAATTACTTTTAAAATAATTTCATTTCCTGTGAGTCCATTTCAAGTTTTAAAGTTTAGGTCAGTCAAGTCAGTTCAGTTGAGTTAAGTCTATTTCAAGTTAATCAAGTCTTAAAGCAATGAAAGCCAGCAACAAGACTCAAATTCTGGACCCCAGAATTTGACCACATGAAGAAGAGAAGACACATCAACCAAGCAAGAGAAAATGACCATCAACTAGGACCACTTGGCGCCACATGTCATTCCTTATCCAAGTAGAAGACCATCTCATCATGCCACGTCATCAGGCGCCACCTCACTAGCCACCTCATCACACTTTGGCGCCAATAAGGAAGATTCAAATTCAAGGAGATTGGCCACACCCATCCAAGTCCTCCACCAAATCCTCCGACCCCCCCCATCCCTCCAAACTCTCCACCAAATCCTCCAACCCCCCTTGTAATCCTCCTCGATTTGGGGAGTTTTTAAATTTCAAAAGCTAGCTTTGTGAGGCTATTAAAGGCCTTGGACGCCCATTGTAAAGGGGATTGATTTTGGAATGAAAAAAAAGTGAAGTTGAATTTTGGAAGTAGAAGTTGTCTTGTGTTTTTTTTATGTGAAAGTTTTCCATACTTTTTCCTCCACTCCAAAGCCCTTCTTTTCCCCTAGCAAAGCATCTTCCAAGCTCAAGTGAAGGCATTAGAGTCGGCCAGATCTACTCAAATTTCTGTTCTTAGTTCATAAATTCTCCCATCCCTTCTATATGTTCTTATCCTTCTTCCTTAACTTTGATCTTCATTGCAGGGTCCTTCGAAGACTTTGAGTTGTGGGCCGGGTTCACCTTGACAAAGAACCAACAAGCTGAAGCCCCCAAGTCCAGGGTTCTGATCCCTGTTATCCAGGTTCTTCAGTTCTGAGCGTTGGTAGTTTCAAGGTATGAATCAAAAGAAAGTTGGAAAGCTCATCAAGGTAAGTCCACAATCATTAGCCCCTATTGTCTAGATCTTCTTCCCTCTTAGTTTAGGATTGTGTCTAATCAAGTAAAAGTCACATTTCTTATAATCCTTAAGTCTTATTATGATGAGTACAATGCTAGTATAATTAGGTTTCATTGCTCTACAAACCATATTCAAAACATTAATCATATGCTTGCCGCATCAGTAGGTGGGCGGAAGAACTCCCCACCATTCTCTAGGCCTACCACACGATGCCCAGGACGGCGACGGATGAAATCCTTTCAGCCTCGTCTTCGACTTAGAGGCCGTGGTCCTAGTTAAGCTTGGCATGCCAACACTACGGGTGCAGCAGTATGACAAAGCGGAGAATCCGGCGTGCCTTCTTCTCAACTTGGACTTGCTCGAGGAAACTAGAGATAAGGCTCGACTCCTGATGGTGGCTTGCCGGCAGCGAGTAGCTTGGTACTACAGCGCGCGGGTAAAGCTAAAGGTCTTTCGCTCGGGTGACCTGGTGCTGCGCCGGGCTGAGGCATCCCAACCTCGGGAATGTGGCAAGCTCTCGTCGAACTGGGAAGGCCCCTATAAGATGGCCGAGGCTCTTCCTTATGGAGCCTATTACCTAGCGGACCTGGACGGTTTCAGATTCCCATGCACATGGAATGCTTGCAACCTGAGAATATATTACCAGTAATATAAAGCTTTCTCTCCAACAATGGTGATAAAGATCCCTTTTGAGCAAATCACTCTTGCTTTGCAGGAACACCAAAGCCCAGAGCCCAGCTCTCTGGCACCAAAGCTTGAAGCCCAGCTCTCCAGCACAAAGCCCGAAGCCTAGCTCTCCGGCACCAAAGCTCGGAGCCTAGCTCTTTCTCACCAAAGCCCGGAGACAAGCTATTTCGCACCAAAGCTTGGAGCCCAACTCTCCGGCACCAAAGACCGGAGCCCAGCTTTCTGGCACCAAAGTCCGGAGCCCAGCACTCCGGCACCAAAGATCGGAGCCCAGCTCTCCGGCACCAAAGCCCGGACTTAGGTCTGGCACCAAAGACTGGAAACTCTAGAAGCCCGGCACTGTGCTCACAATCGGAGATGCCAGCGGAACCTCTAAGAAGTCTGCCATCTACCGCTTGACTCACAGTACGGCTCTCAAGCCCAGAGACTCCCGAAGCCTGGTACTTTACAGACACCTAGCGAGATCAACAAAATCGACCTCCTAGCTCAGCCTTGCTGCATACACTCAGAGCTGGCCTCAGCTGAGGTCCGATAGACCCCCACAAGTGAGAACTCAAAGCCCTATGGTTGCTTCGCCTGTGATGTAGAGGCAGTCCAGCATGCCAAAGAACTCCTTCCCAACTGCTTCATGTATCCGGGACTCGGTAGGGAAGGGCCCGGACACTTGATACTCTGAGGCTTGACACCTAGACAAGTACGTGCATGCAGGCAACTGAGAAGCGAGGGAAGCAAGATTGACAAAGTACAAAGTGCAAAAATGAGATTGACAGGCTGAGGTGACCAAAACGAAGTTGCATTGATAATTGAAGAAGTTTTTTACATGTATTTTGGACCTCGACAGGCCAGGCAGTCCAGATCAGAGACAAAACTAAGAGAAAAATTACAAAGCCCCCTGGGCTATCTGACCGGCACCTTCCCGGCACGATGCTCGGAGGGGGTGTTGCCTTCTGGAGCCTCCGGTGGTGGGGCCTCATCTTCGGCTACTTCCACTGGCACGGCTGAACCAGCGATGGTGGCTGGTTCTTCCGCCTCACCCAGGTTAGGGGCTGAGTCCGGGTCTGTCGTGCCCGGAAGCCTCAGCCTGCCGACATGCTTGTTCGGGATGAACTCCTCCACCTAGGACTTGTAGTAAATGAAGCCCTGAAGGAATGAGTTCGTCGCCGCCTCCTTGAACTTGAGCTTGAACTCCTGGGAGGCCTTGAAATTGGCCATCGCCTCGGCTGCCCCCTTCCTTGCAGCCTCGACCTGGCGGATCGCCTTGGCAGCCTCCCTCTTCGTGTTTTCCATCGAGCTGACCGTTGTGGCGATCTTCTCATCCGCACCCGCAGCCCTCTTCTCGGCAGCGGTGACCTTTTTCTCAGCAGCGACCACCCACTCCTTTGCCGCATCTAGCTCTGCTAGGAGGGACTGGGCCCGTTCCCTCTCGTGGGCAGCTTCAATTCCGAGCTCCTTTAGCCTGGCCTCTTTGGCCTTGAGCTCCTCCAACCTGCTTTTGGACCGGCCCCTCTCCCGATCCAAGGATTCTTCAAGCTCCTTTGAGCACCACTTGGCACTCGCGACTTTGCCATGGAGCCCCTTATTCTTCATACTGGCCTCCCAGGCCTCATCATTCTTCTGCCTCAGCTCAGCCTTCAAGGAATCGAGCTCCGCCCCTCGCTCCCTATCCCTCCTAGCAAAGCTTCAGCAGAAGTCGCTGATTAGCAGGAGTTCAGCATTGAGCTGCACCACTAAAGGAGTAAGTCACAGGAAAAAGAAAAAGAGGATGGAATGAGGTGAAGTGAAGAGGTACTTACAGAGAAGAGATGGGAGAAGGTGCCGTTGATGGCGTCGCCCAAAAGCCTCCTCACCTTCTCCCACCGGTTGCACGGCTGGACTACAAAATCCATCATGCGCTCGACAAGGATCGGATCCCATACCAGGGAAATGTTTGGTGCCAACTTGAACGGCACCCAGCGGTAGTCCCTATCCCTTATGTTTGTTGCCAGCATGGAGTCTCCCACTCCTCCAGCGGAAGAAGCTTCGGGTGCGTGGTGGGAGCCTGGTGCCACTCCGAATGGCTCCGCCCTCCTCTGCCAGGCTACCTCCCACGAGGTCAAGACACCTAGGCCGGAGTCGAGCTCCGCCCTCCTCTCTGCCAGGTGCCTCCTGCGAGGTCGAGATGCCTAGGCCAGAGTCAAGTTCCACCCTCCTCCGCCAGGCTGCCTCCCGCGAGGTCGAGATGCCTAGGCCAGAGTCGAGCTCCGCCCTCCTCTGCCCTCCTCCGTCAGGCTGACTCCCGCGAGATCGAGATGCCTAGGTCGGAGTCGAGCTCCGCCTCTCTAGATCGGTCCCACCTCGGACGGAGGCACCAGTGACCAGAGGACAACGGTGCCCCCCACAGACGGTGGTGGGCCACCCAATTACCATGAAGAGGCTCCCCCCAGGCAGCGATAAATGCCCAAGTTGCCGCTTACACCAAAAAGTGGAGAGGCTCCCCGATAGAGGCACCGCGCTCTCCACCAACCGTCTGTACCACCCGGAAAAGGAAGTCAACCGAGAGATTCGAATCCCCGAGAGCGGCAGCTCCCCAACCGAGGCCCTGCCAAATTTTCTGGAATGGAGAGACCGGAAGGAATGTCAGGGCATATGGTAGGTTATCTATCATGAATAGGAAAAGACGTCCAACCCACAGAATGAAACATCGCCACACATGCTTGCTGATGAGGGGAAGATCCCAAGGCAGGAGTCTGACAACTATCGTGACTTAAAAGAGCCATCCACGGTCCCAAGCAAGATAAGTCAATCTGAGAAAGTGAAACAAAGGGGAGAAGAGGGCACACGAGAGAGATAAAGGAGGGGACTGAGAACTCCAGGCTACCGGAGATCCATGGGAAGGATCGCATGGACATAGCCACCCAGCTCTAATCCTCCCAAGCCGTTACTCCTACTACTTCACTCTCGGCTCACTCTTACTCCACTAATACATTATTTACTTTTCCTAGCATGGAGTCCATCTCAGGGATCGATCAGGAGGATCTGTTTTCCTGGATCATCACTGACTTGAGCATCAGAGTACCCCCGCCGGGATCATCGGCCCGGGTCTCCTCTATTTTCAGGTCCTGATGAGTTGGTTGATTCCAAAGCAACGAGGGTGCGGACCGAGGCCGACTTCAACTACAGGCTACAGTGATCTAGGCGGCAACACCAAGTGTGTCCACCTGCCATACCACTAGCCCGGATAGACAAGATCGAGCAGATCTTGGACGACAAGATAATCCTACTCGAAGCAAAGATTATCAGCGATATCTGGTTCGTTAGTAAGGACGATCTGAGATTGATGATTCTTGGATCACTAGAGAGGACTTGCAGAGAGTTAATCCAGACTTACTAGAGCACTATCATAGCGATGTTGACCCATACTCGACAGGGTCGAGTTTCTCCCACCCAAGGAGATTGTTGTGGACACCAGGGCCAGAAAATATCGATAGGTTGAATCCACATCCCTATAGATCACCTATGAATAAAGCCCTGAACCCAACCCCTTTTACCAATTGTAAATATTTTATCTTTAAATTTTGTTATTTTAGCTTAGCTAGGTTTTGTCCTAAATCCTAAAATTGAGTCCCTGTCAAAACCCCTGGATCCAAAATTGAGTCCGTAAAAAAATTCCTGGACCCAAAATTGAGTCTGTAAAAGAACCCCTGAACCCGAATGAAACATGTATATATATATATTTACCTGGTTGAGTTAGCCTTTTTACCAATTAGAGTTTGTATATAAACCCTATTTATTAGGTTGTGTCAAAAATTATTTTAGGCCAAACCCTATTTACCAGCTTAAGCCATTTTATTTTATTAGTTATGCCTTATGATCAAATTGATCAAGTTGGGCTTAGAGTCGATTTGTAGTTGGTTAAATCATGTGATTAGTTAGTTAGTTGAGTCCTGTAATACAAGGGGGATTCAATTGAAGATCCATGTGACTTCATGTGCATTCAAATCAAGACTCATGTGCACCAAAATCAAGACAAGCCATGTGACTCCATGTGCTAGCCCAAGTCACTTGCCACATGACAACCACTTCTTGGCACCACCTTTTCAAGATTTTGGACATCACATGACATGTTTGGACATTACTTGCCACCTCATCGGGATAACACCACTTGCCACCTCATCAGGATAACACCACTTGCCACCTCATTGAAACAACATCACATGCCATGTCATTTATCTTGGTTGGCCAATTTTATGTCAAAAAAAATGGTTGTCTTTATTTCTTATCATGACATTAAGACATCCAGACATCAAGACATTCAGACATCCAAATATTTAGACAACATGCATGCTTATCCAAGGAGGGTACCTCATTTAAATTCCAAGATGCCGATGGTTTTAAGAGAAGTAAAGAAGAAGGAGTCCAACCAAGTTTAGCACCATTTATTCTCATATTTGTCGCCACTTTTTTTTAAGAGGAGTAAGTGGGAAGGATTCTACTTCTCATGCCTCATCTTATTTTCTTCTTGTCGCCCAACTTAAAACCAAAGTGTCGCCACTTTTTAAGTTGAGTAAATGAGGAGTCCAAGCCATATTAGCGCCTCATCTCTTCTCATTGTTGTTGCCCACTTTGAAGGAAGCTCCAGATCAGCCCAAAGATAGGAGTCCATAAATACTAGTCTTTAAGAAAAAAACAATACTAGTCTTTGTAACCCTTACTCTTTTGGTTGTTGGTCTATAAATACCCCATCACCCCTCTATATAATTAATGATTATTGATCAAATGAAGTGACATTCTATCCAATTCCTTTGTTGTATGCATCGCGAGGTGTGAGACCCTTTTCCTTTGTTTTTTAGAACATCGCGAGATGTGAGGCCCTAGTTATCCTTCCTTCCATCCAGAAAATCCTAAAATCGCTACCTTCCATCCCTTCCCTTCCACTTTTCCATCTTCTTCCTTCTTTTCTACCTTCTAACCCGAGTGATTTTCTTTGTTGAGTGATTGCAGGTGATCGAGGATTCAAAGTCAGGATGTTCTTGCCTTGAAACCATATCACAAAAGATCAGAGCTCGAAGATCGAAATCTTGAAGCCCTACCGTGGAATTTTGAGAGTTCCAACATATCTACTTCAGAGGAAAAAATTTGACATTGGTAAAATTCAAAATCCTTTCCCTACTCCTTAGATTCTGATCTTTGAAAGTAGACCCCAGTTTAAGGTGATTTCTTAATCATCAAATTCTAATTATTTTAGTTACTTTGTTAGTTCTACACTTGCGGGCATAACTAGTTGACTAGTTACCTTTAATTGTATACTTTGAGTCTCTAAAATCCAAAAAATTATAAAAAAAATTAATTACTATTTTTCACTGTTAATTAGGTTAATAATCAGTAGGTTAGATTTCAATAATTATCCCGCATCAGTGGTCTTATCATAGGATTTCATCTAAGGGACTTTAAAATGTCGAGGGACAACTTTCTCCATTATTCTGGAGGTAAACAGAGGCCGCGAGTCATAGACCGTGAACTCGCCATGTCTTTTCTAATCGCGGAGCCTCGTGATCTGTGCTACAAGCGTCTTAAACTTTTCTTCATAATTGTAGTGGGCTCCTTTCTGCCCAGCACTTTCAGGAGTAGAATCTTTGGAGGAGATAGAGGGAGGTCGTCTGAATCTCTTTCTCACATACCGGTTGTCGGTTTGCTTCAGATGTCAGGAGCTTCGGCCCTCGTGAGAGGGCTGATCCCGAGTGGAGCATAGGGTAGACTCATGGTGGTAGTCTCTATTCTTTCTAGACTGATAACTGTGCCTAGAGGTGGCCAGCAGATGCCCTGCTTAGAGGGCAGTCTCCTGAAAGTTCTGAACCATGGTTGTGAGAGCATCAACTCGATTTAGGAGGGCTTCGAACTGGTGCTATCCCACGACTAGTGTAGGAGGTGGGACATTATTCTCCACTAGGGGATCATTCCTCTGAGAGGGAAGACGTCATCTACTTGTCGAAGCATTTTGAGTTCTACCTTTCACCATTACGACTTCTTCAAACTCTCCTTTTCAAGAAGGGATGGTGCTTTGCTCGCTCTTAGGCATGCGGGCCACCTACCCGGGGCACCAATCTGTTGGTGTCAAACTCCCGCGGATCGAGCGGAGCGGCTGGATTGCTGGCTTGCCTTCGAGATCCCTGCAAAATAGGTCCCCGACCGGATTTTCTCCAGTGGGGGATACTCCGATGCCTAAGTTAGTGAAGATTCGAGCAACAGAATAGAGAGTTCTCAGAGATAGAGAGAGTGAAAGTGACTCAAGAGAATTTGCCATAGCCTTTTTTTTTGCTTACCGTGAATGTCCCCTCTTACCAATATTTATAGCGATAGATGTGCCAACATACAGTTAAGTCCACTTGCCTCTGGTTAGATGGGATCGGTTAACTTAACCCCTCCATAACCATAAGTGGTTGCTGCCTGATTCTGGCCACTTCAATATTGTTAGTGTTGAAGTTAGTGGCTACATTGCTGATTCTGGCCACTTTGATATTGTTGGTGTTGGAGTTAGCGATGGGGATATCATGTTAGGAATTGTGTTCCAAAGCCAATCGCCTAGGCTGTAGACGGTTGAGCTAAGTATTGTACTCTTTGTATGAATTAATAAATATTATTTTGGTAGCTCATCACATTCTGACTTTTTCCTGTAATGAACTCTTTTTCATGCGATGAAGTCCTTAGGACTACATTGACTTCGATATAGAGAGGATATATCGAGTGGTCCTTAAACCAGGTTCACGACCAAATGATACATTGTACTGGACGGCAATGTATCAAGTGTAGGTTGTTGTGGTTCACATCGTTTGGTTGTCCTCTTGACCAAAGGAGTGTGGTGACACTGATGTGATCTACAAGTGGGATATATGATATCTCATAGAACGTGACTCCGTGTAGTCCCTTTTTGCCTAAGGGATACTTACGATTGGATATGGGTATATGTGTCCCTCTGATCTGAGATCATCATGGTAGTTTGCAAGCAACTCCCTATGCTTTGGTGCCGGACTACCCGGATTTCTAATCCGGTGATAGAAGGTTTCTGGGTACAGGCAAGTACTTATGGAGCAGTGGTGGACCAAGATGGAATTGACATGTCCAAATAGTTTGGATTGAATGTCTCGCAGTGTCTCAATTTAGCAAATCCTCGATCGGGGTAGTCCTATTGAGGAGTCACTAGACTTGCGAGGTTGAGACATGTTGTGGATTGATTCAGCTAGGGTTGGCAGTCAAACCCTAGGTCATCCTGAGCATTTGAGGTCAAAGGGATGAATTATACGGTAACCATATACTAGAGGTTTGATTGATTGCTCTCGCATCTTCGACCTATCCGGACGCCGGGACCCATTGCTAGATGGTATCTTGTGCTGGTACTAGAATTGTTCCAGTGCTACCGCCTAGGTTCGAACCTATGAGGTCACACGCCATAGAGGATTTCTCCCTGATCCAGGTATCGATTTATGATGAGGAATTATTTCGGTAACGGTTTGATTGAGCACACATTGGATTGACCCGGTTTTGGATCGATCAGAAATTGTTCGGGTCCACCGAGAATTGTTCCTAGGTGACCAGGACTTGACCAAGCCTTTTATAAATTAGATTTTGATCTAATTGTATTGTGAACCGATTTAGAACCGGTTTGGAATTTTTGAACCGATTTTGATCCATCAACACGTTGATTGAACCCATTCACACAGTAAAAACGGCTTGGGCGAACAGGGGTTATAAGGTGTCTTTTTCTCTCCCATTTCCACTCATTTTGGCTGGAAATAAACTGTTGTTTAATGGATCTTCACTACTACGTTGAAAATGAATTCGATTCGTTCTCAAATGTGGTGGCCTCTCATATTCCCAGAAGGTCTCCTCAGCTCCCAAAATCACCGGTTACATGGTTCAAGCTGAATATTATTTCTGGGCTGTGAAACACTCATTGAGTCTTCTTCCTTTAAAAGCTTCCATCATCCTTTCAATCGATGATTTTGGGCCTGCATTTTTTTGAGAGATTGGGAGAGAAAGACTTCCTTGATTCCCTATTTTGTTGGTGCTCAATCGGTGGAAGAAAGTTTTGTTTTGGAGAAAACAATAACAGAACATAGTGTTCTGTTTTTTCTTCCTCCCCTCTCACCATTTCAAGAGATTTCCGGCGACTAGCATCACGCGAGAAGCCGGATCAGATGAAGCCTAGGCGTGTCCCCCCTCTAGAGGGTATTCTCTTGAGCACCTGTGAGCTGCATCAACCTCCATTGCTACTGTTTTTGTTTCCTCTGTTTTTGGTTGCAGAATTGCTGTTCTGAAATTCCGGGTGAACGGGACTTCAACATTGTTGGAAGAATGATGCATTAGCTCTCCATTGAAGCAAGTTCTATCAAGAAGTTGCTTTGCTGTTGTTGCAGGAGGAGAGACCAAAGTATTGCCAGTTTTGGTTTGGGTTTGCTGCTCTTGGAGAAGAGGTAAAGAACATTCCAAACGGTTGCTGGAAGAAGAAGACTGGAATAAAGTTATTCTAGATATTCCAGCTATTCCAGTAGTTATCCCTGCTTTATTCCAAGCAGGAATAAGGTAAAATTTCTGGTTTTAATTTTCATGCATGCCTAGATCTAGGTTTATCAAATTGTTTATAAATATTACATGCTTATTTCATGCCTTCTTTTGCCTATACATGCATCTTGAAAATGTTAAATCCTGTATGGAGTATGTTTTTTCCGCTATTATTTTAAAATTATTTTAAAATACAAACCTACTCATTGCACTGTTGCATGCTTAGTGTAGGCACTCGCAACCCAGTTTTGCTTTCCATCAACCAGCCCATAATTTGAAATAGCCCAGCCCAGAACCTGAAGCCAGCCCAACCCAGAAGCTAGCCTAAACCTGAAGCCAACCCAGCCCAAACCCTGGGGCCCAAGATCCTGGAGTCGATGAGCACATATTTTGGTATAGCACAAATCCCGAAGTACCAAACCTCGGAGCAGGATAAATATAATATTTTATTTTTATGGGTGTACGAGGGATTGGGGTACTTGAAATTTTAGGATTAGTTTTATCGTTATTTTAGGATTTTATTCGGTTGTTTAGTTTGATTATTTATTTTTAGGATTTATCTTATCAGTTGTTTTAGGATTTGTTCGGATCTTTTTCGGAGGTTCTATTTAAGGTATATTTTTTCATGAATAAAATTAGCGAGCGAAGAATATTATTGTGAAAAGAGCTTGGTTGTTATCCTGTCTCCTTTCCTCCTCCTTTATCCCTCTTCTGGTTCTCTTTCCTTTGATACTCTTCCTCTGGCTGCTCTCCTCTCTGCTTCCTTTCTTCTCTCGATCTCTTCTTGCTTCCCTCTTTTGGTTCTTTCTTTCCCGGACCTTTCTTTCTCTTTTCTCTTGGTTCTCTACTTCTTATTCTAACTTTCCCGTCGCTCAAAATGTCTAAGGATCCTTCCGAAGTCTCCCATGTTTTCGACTAGATCTCCCACACCACCGACATCAGCCGACACCAACGTCACTGTGCGTGCCACCTCCACAGCCCATCTTCCGCTCGGAGTCATCGCCCCCATGGCCCTCCTTAAGTTCAATGCAGGCCTCATCGAGTCCCAGATGCTCGCCCACATGAAGCTTCTTCCGTCAATCAACAACCGTCGGCCTCTCGACGATGATCAAAATCACCAACCACTGAAGATGAGCCGCCTTCTTTCTTGGTCATCTTCACCACCACTGTTCGCCACCGACGCCTCACCCCAGCATCTCATCCAAGCCATCCGAGCCGCCGCCTTCATTCCGATGCCATCGCAGATGGAGATCCCATTCAAAGCTGATCACTGTTCCTGTTGGATTTTCGGTCCGGAGAAGAAAAAACTGCACGATGCCTCTTCTCCACCCATGTTGCTGTCAGTTGCCGGATTAGAGCCGTGCCATCCTCTCCCCTGCTCGCCGTCGTCTTCCTCACCAGCGGAGCCACTATGGCCGAGGCTCCCATCCCGAGCCCCAACTCCGCCGACGGTGCACCCTCTCCTTCCCTTGTCGTCACCGATGAAATCTTGGCTGGAATTCCCCTGTTCCACCTTGTCATCAGTCCGTTGAGGGGAAAGCATTTGCACGAATGTGAATGCAAAATCGCCCTCTGTTGTCGACTTTGGGGCAACGCATGAAATAAAAAAAAAGGGCAATGAAAAAAAAAGAAAAAAAAGAAGGTAAAAAAAAAGAAAATACAGAAAAAAGAAAATACAAAAAAAATATGAAAAAAAAGGGTTCATTTGAATAAAAAAATTGGGAAAAAATAACTTGGATCAGTTTGAACCTAGCCTAGGGTCATTTCTTAACAACCAACAATCTGATCTCCTAGAATAAACATTGATCGGGGTCTGTCCCACGTCAATTAGTGGCTACATGGTTGGTTACAACAACCATATCCACGTTTGGAGATTTGAGATTAATTGGAAATTTGCTTTAGGGCCACTCCTTTCGAAGGGACCGAAGTTGAATTGGCTGATCACCTCGTGCCTATCCTCTTCAGAGTAGGTTGAAGACGCTTTGGCCATTTGCATCGGAATTACTTTTTTCGGAGTGGGCTGGAATATTTACTTCGTACTCATCCTTTTCGAAGCAAGTTATGAAATGAAGTAGCTGTCTTCTTTGGACCAGTCTTCTTCAGACTGATTCGAAGAAGACCGGCCAGCCACCTGGCACTTGGTACAGCATG
Organism: Areca catechu; assembly: GCA_021397845.1. Classification (NCBI taxonomy): domain Eukaryota; kingdom Viridiplantae; phylum Streptophyta; class Magnoliopsida; order Arecales; family Arecaceae; genus Areca; species Areca catechu. The sequence continues at coordinate 123,395,709 of CM038043.1, forward strand.
GATCAGAGATATGCTTCGGGACTGACCACTTCGGTACGGGCTGAAAACTGATCCTACGATATGACCGGAATGGTGATGTCAAGATGTCGCTTTATCAGCATGTGAGTCACCTTGGAGCCTACTGGTATAGGTGACCGGTTCAAAAAGGATTCATTTGGATTCTTGAACCAGTAATTAGATCCTTGAACCAGTAATTAGCTTTTATTAAGCCGGCTTATCTCAATAGATCACAACTTAGCTAAAAATATTGATAAATCAACATGGATGTGTACATATAAGTCCCAGCCTACTCCATATTTATACAGGCGAAATGCGTGCCTTTAATAAGATGGAGTTTTAGATTTTGGGTAATCTTGTCTAAACCCAAGTCCCAGGGACCTTGGATTGAAATAATATAATCTTGTATCTTTGGTTGGCACGTGTTTTGACTTAGGAGAGGGCGAGAGGCCCCATCGCTTGGCACCGGGTTGTATCCTACGCGCAAAAAAAAGATACACCTTCGTTAAGCGAATCTACCGTTGGATCGTGGGATGGCTGCTTCAAGCTCTGTGGAAAGAGCGATCCGACGGGCACCGTCGCAAAAGAAGATCAAACATTATTTCGGGAGAAGGATAGAACGCGGTCCCCGTTGCTCGCATACGCGTGTACATATATCACCAGGTCTTGTGGAGAACAGGGCACTGTTCGCTGTCCACTTAGGTAGAAACCGGGCATCTAAGTCCAGCTCTGGGTACCGTCACCCTCAGCCTCTATTCTCCTTGTGGCATTGTATTTTGAAGGTGGGTGGAACATGAAGCCACACAAATCAACAGCGTTTATTTCTCCTCTCTTCTTCTTACTCTTTTGTTCTTCTTTATGTATAGAAGCAGAGGGTTGGGGTTGTTCTTCGCGTCCACCAGCAGAGGATTCCCGAGGCCATGGACCCTCGAGGCTGCGGTGACCTCACTGGGAGTGACGATAATGAGAGGAAAAAGGTGGCCTTGTTGAGGTCCCTCGTCGAGCGCCAAGACCCCGCTTCCAAGGTTCACTCTCTGTTTTTTTTTTTTTTTTCCCGTTTTTGTTTTTGTTGTCGATTTATTTCCATTTAAATTGGTTTGGGTATTATTTGATGTTAAGTTGGATTTTTTTGTCAATTTATTCAAATTTTTTAGGTTTGTTCTTGTTGATTAAACTAGTCTTTTTGGTGGTTTTTCTGATGAATTTTGTGTGTCTTTTTTTTTATGCTTTTGCGTTACTCTTGGGCAAGAAATGGAGAAAGATTAATTGGAGGAAAAAAAATAGGGGAGAAATAGAGATGATGGCGGAGATGGAAGAAACCAAAACAAAAGGGGAAAGATTGGAATGGTGGAAGTAAAAGTGTAGAGCGTTTTAACAAAAAAAAAAAAAAAAAAGAAAAAAGAAAAAAAAGGAAGAGCACCGGTCAAAGAGAGACTTTTCACGGGTGGTGTGAAAGTCGCGATGAATACTAAAACTATTTCAATAGAAAAGTCTTCTGGTTCACTTATTCCTAATCTCCCGCATTGTGGATGCTGGGATATCCCGATTCAGCTACGAACCGAACTCCGGCTTGACTGGCCAAAGTCTTTTTTCCTTCGAACCACGAACTTCGGACCAGGAAAAGGCCAGGCCAACTGCGGGTAACCCAAGACTTCTCACCAAACTACGACAGCCGAACGACAAAACTTCGGACGACGTCTTTGGCTCTGATCGAAGACCAAGTTTCTCGCTGACTTCTGAAGACACGCTCTTCGGTCCCAGCCATAGACATGATTTCCGGCCCTAGGACAAATGCCAAGTCTTCGGCCCACGCAAAGGGAAAATCCGAAGATGGGGCCACGATCTGGTCCAGATAGGCAACTGTAACCAACGGTTACAATCGACACTCTCCATGCCACGATTATGGCATGCAACTCCAGTTGCCACGCCTCCGATCTGGCCGGAACCGCTCAATGACAACCCACGATCGCCAATCATGGAAGAAATTAACTCTCCATAATCACCGGAAAAAAGAGCGGGCCGCAGGCCGGAGGCCTCCTTTTAAATGGTGGTAAGAACAATGGGAAGGGAGGTACGCAAACACTCACATACACTCACGCATATTCTAAGAGCTTTCCTCTCATACTCTCGACACCCTTCCCCATTCTGTGGCTGGAATCCGTCACTGACTTAGCATCGGAGTGTCCCCCGTCGGAACAACTCTGGTAAGGGACCTGTTTTGCAGGTGAACTAGGGAGCGGTCCTGCGGCGCAGCAGCTCCGACCGGCCGATTCAGGGACTCCATGCCAACAGAGGGAACGGTGAGGATTGTACCTGTTGTAGGGCGGAGAAGGCAGAATCGGACACCCTGGAAAGGTTCCGATTCCGAAAAACCGCCAAGTCATGAGGCGGCAGCGTACCCTTCAACGCCTGCTTGGCTACGGCTGGGACCAGTAGTCCTCCCATAGGTGAAAGCTCTGAGGAGTTCGTCGAACGGCTTCCAGCTGAGAAAGCTCTGCGGGCGAACTCTTCCTCGACTTGCCGTGCTTTGCCCCCTATCAACTGCCGAGGGGCAAAACGGTGGCACATCCACTCCCTGAGGCGGACTCCCTGCTGTACGAACCGGGAAGGTAGCCGCCGGTGGAGTTTCGACTGGACAGGATCTCGACGGAGCCCCTCCGCGGCTGCTACGTCTTTTCCTGAGGTGCCCCAGGAAGATGAAGTGCTTTGGTCCCCTTCGGGGCCGTCCCTTCGAAAACTCTTCCGAATTGCAGACTTGGTGAGAGGGGCCTATGCTACTCTCTTCTCCGAAGTCTGATGGAGCCAGCTCACACCGGGCTTCATCCCGCCGCCTACAAGCAAAAGAATTCATTTCAATTGATTGAGCTACAATAAAACCGGGAAAGAGGAGCAGAAATTTCCATCGCTATACCCAATGAGGGGAACTTGCTAATTCCCGCCCGATAGAGATTTCTCTCCTCCAATAGTTCCTGGATGGGGGCAACTCGGAGTTCACCAAGAGATCGTAGTCCAACTGATCGGCCGCCAAGACCTTCCCGTCATTGGCGGTCAGGCGAGGCTTCTTCCACACAGTGTCGAAGCCCCATGGGTCAAAAGACAACACAAACACGAAAACGGGTTCCACCTGTGGATGGCGCTGGGCATATCCTTGATGACCTTGCGGCCTGATATAGGGCCAATCACCCATCATCCATTGCTGTGGAAATCCCTCTTAAGAACGAAGAGGGCCATAAACAGATTGGTCCTAGGCACTACGTTTGCACTACGTTTGCAATGCTGCACATGACCAGTAATCCGTAGATGTTCCGGATGCTATTCGGGGTCAACTGCGTCGGCACCACTTGGTACAAGCGGAAGATCTTGATGAAGAAAGGGTGCAGGAAAACCGAAGATCAGCTTTCAGATGATCTTCATACATGGCTAGACACCCAGGGGAAGGTTTGTTCACTCGTTCCTCGAGTGCGGGGAGGACGAAGGGGAACTCCTCGGGAATGCGATAGCGTTTCCAAAGAAGAGCCGCCTTACTCTGAGAAACTGAACTGGAAATTGACTCTGGACCTACTACGTCATCGGCCCCCGAGGGCCCAACTTGTTCCCCTTGACTTCCTACGGTTCCCTCCATGACAGAAGAATGAAGCAAGGGAGTAGAAGGAAGATCCTACCTGCGGAATAGACTGGTAGTCCAGAACAAGGAAAGTTGGATGAAGGATGAGACGAGGTTGAAGAAGCTTCCTTAGCCGGACCTTCACCCTTTCCCAAAAGAAAAGCTGGGGTCTCTAAAGCCCTGCCAGGCTGATTTGACCCCAGGTTACCCAGGGAGGTAAACCGCCTTCAACTAACCATCGGGATGAGGTGCATCCATCATCCAATGGACGAAAGGAAGCCGCCACAACCACCCAAATCTCAACCAACAGATTTGCTTAACCATCGTACGATGAGAAAAGGAGAGACGGTCCCAGGGCCGCTCGTTTTTTCCTTCCTCCCCAACCTGGGGGTGACAGCTGTCCACCGCCTGATCCTCGGATCAACCAGCAGTCGCGATGGACAGTCCAATTGGAGATCCCGTAATCATCCACTAGGAGGAAAACGATAAAGCATTAATACTCTCACTTCTTGAGGCAAACCTCTGCTTCGAAAACTGAGAGTAGAGGCGCAACTGTTGGGATATCCCGGTTCAGCTACGAACCGAACTCCGGCTTGACTGGCCGAAGCCCTTTTTTCTTCAAACCACGGACTTCGGACCAGGGAAAGGCCAGGCCAACTGCGGGCAACCCAAGACTTCTCACCGAACTACGACATCCGAAGGACAACTTCGGATGACGTCTTCGGCTCTAACCGAAGACCAAGTTTCTCACCGACTTTCGAAGACACGCTCTTCGGTCCCAGCCATAGACATGATCTCCGGCCCTGGGGCAAACGCCAAGTCTTCGGCCCACGCAAAGGGAAAATCCGAAGATGGGGCCACGATCTGGCCCAGATAGGCAACTGTAACCAACGGTTACAATCGACACTCTCCATGCCACGATCATGGTGCGCAACTCCAGCTGCCACGCCTTCGATCTGGCCGGAACCACTCAATGACAACCCACGATCGCCAATCATGGGAGAAATTAACTCCCCATAATCACCGGAAAAAGAGCGGGCCGCAGGCCGGAGGCATCCTTTTAAATGGTGGTAAGAACAATGGGAAGGGAGGTATGCAAACGCTCACATACACTTACGGATACTCTAAGAGCTTTCCTCTCATACTCTCGACACCCTTCCCCATTCTGTGGCTGGAATCCGTCACTGACTTAGGCATCGGAGTGTCCCCCGTCGGAACAACTCCGGCAAGAGACCTGTTTTGCAGGTGAACCAGGGAGCGGTCCTGCAGCGCAGCAGCTCCGACCGGCCGATTCAGAGACTCCATGCCAATAGTGGACAAATTGGTCTCTATGACGTGGAGACTGGTGGCCCATGGCAAAGCTGATTGCTTTAAGAAAATGATCAGTAGTAGTTTAATCGAGACCAATTTGATGGTGGAAGTTGTCGAAAGCTGTCACTTTTGACACTGCACTTGGTGCAGCTTTCTTTTGTATTCCATGCCACTGTCGTAAGGCGGTTCTTTGTAAAATAGATCTTGTTAAATTAAGGTCGTAGGTCATAGTCGTAGGATGGTTCTAATATAGTTACTAATTCGATCATTTTGGATGACCCTCCACCTAATGACTTTTATTTTATGGGAAACGTGGGTCATCTACTTCCACCAAATTTTACGTGACCCCTGTCACAAAGCAATTTGGGTTTCTTATTTCTTAATGGATTTGGTAGGTTTTTCATTTAATTATGTTTACATATCTAACCATGTTGATATTGGGAAGGAAAAAGAAGCATTGATCTCCATTTGGTAGATTTCTGTTACTATTTCTGACTTTTGTGTTGATTCTGTTTTCATCCATTCATGTTTTTTTTACTTCTTTCTAATACTTGTTTGCCATTTTCTTCATTCAATTTGTCTCTTCTACAATTTCGTTGGTTGATTGGTCAACCATGATATCATAATTCAACATTTTCTAGATATCCCCTCCCCCACTGCTAAAAAAAAAAAAAAAAATAGAGAAAGAAAGAAAGAAGATAGGAAAAAATAAACTCCATTTGTGTTTTCCTTAGATTGTTTCTTCTGGTGTTTAATTCATATTCCTCTTTATCAAATTTTCAACAATTTGTAAAATGCTTGGTTAATATTAGGAGAACTCTTTCTTAGGCATGGTATCTATTGGCATCGAACCCTTGTGAACCGAATGGAGCAGCTTGATTGCTGGTTTGCCTCCCGGATACCTACAAAACAAGTCTCTGACCGGATTTTTTCCGACGGAGGACACTCCGATGCCTAAGTCAGTAAAGGTTCAGGCAACAGAATGGAGAGCTTGGAGAGAGAGTGTGAGTGAAAGTGACTCGAAATTGCTTACCATGAGTGTCTCCTCTTACCAGTATTTATAAAAGTGAATGCAATAGAATACAGTTGAGCCCACTTGGTTTCAGTTAGGAGGGTTACTTAGCCTAACATTTTCATAATCATAAATGGTTGCTGTTTGATTCTGGCCATTTCGATATTGTTGGAATTGGAATTAGTGGCCATGTGGTGGGTTATAACAACCATAACCACCTATGATAATTTCAAGTCGAGATTAACTGGAGATTTACTTCAAGGCCACTCCTTTAGAAGAAATCGAAGTTAGATTGGCTGATCGCCTTGTGCCTACCTTCTTCGGAGTAAACCAAAGACGTCTTAACCATTTGCATCGAAGCTGCCTTTTTCGAAGTGGGCTGGAATTTTGCTTCGAACTTGTCTTCTTCGGATTAAGCTGAGAGTTGAGGTAGCTGTCTTCTTCGGACCAGTCAGTCCGAAGAAGACTAATTAACCGTTCTGGGACAACATGGGCCAAGAATATGCTTCGGAGCCGATGTCTTTGGCGTGGGCCGAAGACTGGCCCTGTGATGTGGCTAGGACGGTAATATCGAATCATCGCTTTATCAATCTGTTGAGTTACCTTCCTGTTGAGTCACCTTCGAGTCTTCTGGTTTGGGCGACCGGTTCAGAAAGGACTCAATTAAACCGATAATCAGCCTTCCTCGAGCCAGCTTATCACAACAGTATCTAATATTTGTTCTAGAAAAATGTATACTGTGATTTGCTAATTATAGTGAGTAAAAATTACACTAAGGAAGAAGACTTATTCGGCATAGATGGTAGTCTTGACTACATAATACAATAAATCTTGACAGTAACACAGAATTTTTCTTTTTTGCCTTTTGCATTGCAAGTTGAGTTGTTCTTACCCCGTCATTACTATTTAGGGATACAACCAGTTTTTCACAATGTTTTCCAACAAAATTTTGTTTTTGGTTTCTTAGGTTGGTTCCACGTTTTACTTAATCATACAATACAATTCAAGGTACCCTGTCTTATTAAGATGTTATCAGGCTTTGATTGCATCTGCTGTACTATCTCAATCATCTCTCTTCCGTTTATTAGAATTGGGGATTGCTTCATGATGTTTCATTTCTATTTTCTGCGATTCAACTCCCTATCTCTATTCCTTGATCTGAAAGGACAATCTGAAAGAAAGCTGGCATTTCTGGATAGAAAATTAGTTTAGGACTTGGCCTATCATCAGCTGTATTCCTGAGCTCACTTGGATTAGAAAAGCAAGTTTAGTATGCTTTTCCCCTTGGCGGGCATGCATTTCTGTCTTGAGCTAACAGCACTCAGCACAAAACAAATTGGTTGATACTCATAATGTGGTACATGCATATTGATGATCATGCAACTCTTTCAAATCTGAAATCAGCGAAGATCTCTTGATGCTGGTATCCGTGCACTCTTGATGCCAAGTGCTAAAAGTTTCATTGTCATTTAAATTAATCTATTCCATAATGTACTATATAAATTTATTTTTCTAATTATAGCCTTGTTCTTCTTGAATGACCTTTGGAGACTAGATCACTCTATGTAGTTCAGATTTTGGTCGCTCACATGGATTGTGGCATGACTTTCTGCTTTTTGTTTTCTTGTCATTCTCATTATTCTCCTTTATGGTTGAAAGTTCTATTTGACTTTATGTGTTTCCCTCGGCACTTCTCATCTGTATTTTCTGGGTTTAAACATGCAGGAGGTAGACAACCTGATGCTCAGAAGGTTTCTGCGTGCACGTGATCTAGATATCGAGAAGGCTTCTAGTATGTTCCTGAACTACCTCAAGTGGAGACGGGGAGCTGTCCCGAATGGTTTCATCTCAGAGGCAGAAGTCCGAAATGATCTAATTCAGAAGAAGATTTTCATGCAAGGATTTGATAAGATGGGGTGCCCTATATTAGTTGCCTTTGCTGCTAGACACTACCACTCCAAGCGAGATATGGATGAGTTTAAGCGTAAGTTGCTCTCAATAGATAGAGAAAGGCTTACAAGGGAAATAACCCCTGCTTGTCACAAAAGTGTTCTTGCTTTAAGTAAATAACTTTTAAGCATGAGCTGAAGCATAAAATGATTTACCATCACTTACATGGAAGATTTTATTGATTACAGGTTTCATGATATATATTCTCGACAACTTATGTGCCAGGTACTTCATCTAGATCTCATAAACTGTGCAAGGACCCAAAGATAATATATGATTCTCTAATCAGTTAAGGGAAAAATTGTGCATGAGTTTGAGCTGGACATGGAGAAGGATGGGATTTGATATATACTAAGGTCCATTATAAAATAAATAAGTAATTTTTTTTTTTTTGTGAACATCAATGGAATGTATTATATTACAAAGTTTTTCTAAAGAACCCACAATATATATATATATATATGGTGTTTAGATGCCAAAGCTTTCACTTGACTTTATAGCACAAATTGCAGAATACCTAGCAGTCACGAGAACTTCATTGTCATTGTTGATCTTCAAGGGTGGGGATACTCAAACTGTGACATTCGGGCATATATTGCAGCTCTAGATATCATGCAGGTTTGTTTCGTATCATCTTTAATGATGTAGTCTTTCTCTTGACATGTTCTACAAAATAAATTAGAAAGAGAATTCACAAGTGCTCTGGAATAATATGCTATGAATATTTAAGAGGAAGATAGTTTGCTGAAAGTGTATATAAATTTTGAGGAAACATACCATGGAACAAAATTTATTGATTATTTGTGCTGAGAACATATGCAAAGTACTCCCTTAAGAGAAAAGAGAGGCTGGTGGGATATCAACATTTTCATGAGATGATATCTTGGTATCTCAATATATCAATAAAATAAATCAGTCCTCTACTCAAAAGAAACATTCAAGAAAGGAACCAAGGTTTATGCTGAAATGATATGTTGTGGCAACTACTCTTTCTCGGCCTCGAGACACTCATTGGACTACCGATTATGGTATGGATGGCCGTCGAGCGATCGGGTAGCTTTTTCATCACCGGTCACCTCTTGTAAAAGCTTTAGAAGACCTTGTGGCAAGCTGACTTCCATGCTTGTCGGGCACTCAATCGGCCTTGACCTAGATCTCCATTCAGTCTGGTGCACTGGAGAGTCGGTACCCATACCCTCTCTCGGTACCTGACCTATTCTTGGCACCTGGCCCACTCTTGGCGAGGTCCACTTGCGGTGCTTAGCTATCTCTCGACACCGAGACCACTACGATCGACCCCACCTGTTCTAGATGTACTAATCTTTCCACGTATCCACTATAACAAGTACAGTCGACACGACCAATAAGCGAGTTCGTGAAAAGACAGCATTTCAACAGAATTGGCGATTTTAACAGAAAAAATGCCAGCAAAAGAAATCCTAGAAGACAAGATCCTAATAACCTGTCAGGATTCGTTACACTCGTCAGAGATTACCTTCTTGGAAGCCTTTTCGTGGTCCCGCACAATACTATAAATAGGTAAGGACACCTGACAAGGTAGGCCATTCTGAGTGTTCGTCACTTATGCCCTCACAGTCACCACGGCTTACAGCTCCGGCTACTATTGTCCATTCCATCATTTCTTGCTGATTTGAGCACTATAGTGCCCCCGCCGGTAATCCCGGTCCAGGGATCTTTCACAGGACCTGTTGGTGAACCATCTAGGACAGTGTCTGAGCTTGTCGAAAAGAACCAGGGGACATCCCAATGTCGTTGAGACCTCTCAAAGGGTAATCTAGTAGCAATAGATTGGCGTGCCAGGAAGGAGGGTAGAGTTATTGCTTAGACACTCCCACATCTCCGGAGCCTGAAGCCATGGGGACCACCCATGTACAAGATTTTACCACAAGCCATATCGAGCAGCACCTATGTGACAGAGAAGAGACCGGTCAAGCACGGGTGTCGGTTGCCTACCGGTTGCCTGCCTTCTCAACCACCTGTGTTGGAGCAAAGTTTGCGGGCTGCCTTGTCCCAACAAGTCGAAACCCTTGCCTCGGCAATGCGGGGGTTATAGCAGCAACAATCTCCCATTGTGGGGTAACTATCAGTGGAAGCCCCGGTTGCAGCTCCCATAACTCATAGCAGTCATCACCCTCCCACTGCGGGACCTTCATGCAGATCAACTTTTCGCCACTTGCGGTCTCCTCCCTCGTGATGCTGGAGTCACCAGTCATCCCAGGAACAATCCCATTATTGATGGACCATCCTACCAACATGGTCACCCACATCGTGTTTACATAGCCCTAATCCGGACCATCGATAGTCCGAGAAGGAATCAAGGTAGGAGAAGTGCTCCTGCTCCCCTTCCGACTCTTCCGACGAGTACCTCTCGAAATCTTCCTAGGAAAGGTCTACTACAGAAGCTACTCGGTGATGAGCCGAGCGATACCTCGAGGAGCACAATCGCAAGTTGTGTGATATCAACCATGGACTTGTAGATATCCTAGGAAAGAATCAGGGCCCTATTGAATTTAATACACGGTCCCCTCTCCTGATGCATCATGAAAGAGCCAATCCTGGATCGGTTCAAAATGCTACAGTTGGGGCCATATGATGGCTCCACTAATCCCCGTTGGACCACATGAAAGCTATAAAGCTCTCATGAGAATTCAGGATGCCACCGACGCCCTACTGTGCATCATCTTCCCGGCCACCCTTTGGAAGGTGGCTCGGACTGAAAGAGAACGATGCAGGTGGTTTGACATGATCCTACACTAGGCATGCAAACAGCTGCGGGAGCAGAATGGATTTTAAAAATTCTTTTGAAAATCCGCGCAGCGAAAATTTGCTCTGCCCAGAAACTAATCTAATTCTAGTTGCAAATAGGCATGTATGATGATATAAAATATTTGCAAAATATTTGAATTAAAAATTCTATTCATGCATGATTAAAAAACAATTTTTTCATACCTTATTCCGGCTGGAATAACTCTGGGATAAAGCTGGAATAGGCTGGAATAGCTGGAATAAAACTATTCCAGCCTTCTTCTTCCTTGGGTTGAAAACAAACTCTGTTTTTGGCTTGAAAAACGGCGTCGGAACACCACCTTCCGGACCTCCGTTTGCTTCCAAATTTCAGCAGTGGCAACTTGGACAAGAGGTCTTCGATCTCCAACCGAAAGCTGCAAGAAAATGTTAGACAAAAATTATAAAAATCCACCAAAGTCTGCTGCCAGATTTTCTGCAGCAGAACTGGGCAGCAGGCTTTGGCCTTTGTTTTGGAGCAGCTGGAGCGATCCCGGCTCGCGTGGTTTGCTCCCAGGAGTAGAAGTATACGCCCTCTAGAGGGGAGACTCGCCGGGGGCTCTCCGATCCCTCTCGACACGCGGTGCTAGCCGCTGGAAGATGATACACGGTCACAGTGGACTGCAGCAATACTCCTTTGCTGCAGTGCTGTTTTGAGCACAATATAGAAGAAGGAATTAGCCCTTGTTCCTCTCTCTCACACACCCCAAAACCCAGCTTCAAGTGCACTCTAAATGGGAGAATGGATCAAGCCTCAAAGCCTCTCAAACGGAAGAACACTTGGGGTGTTCTTTCTCTTCTCACGGTGAAAGAACCCGACCTTGAAACAGGGGTTTAGCTGGGGTTTAAATAAGGCAACAATGAGGAAGAGGAATAGGCTGGGAAACGAACAGGTCTCGGCTGCATTACACCCATTAAACCAGGCAGTAAAATGAGAGCAAAGATGATGGGTGAAGGGAGGAGAAAAGGCGCCCATTGGCCTTCAACCGGTCTCTTCGTTTCTTCCAGCAACGTGTAAACGAAACCATTTATACGGTGAAATAAAATGCCGGTTCAAAACCGGTTTAAGCAAAAAAAGGTTCAATCCCATTAAAAACCAACGGTGGTTCAATCCAATTGAACCGGTCCGAGCCCAAAAAATTGGTTCAATTGGTTCACAACCAATTGGAGGCCGAAACGAACTCTGAATCAGTTCAAAACTGATTCAGAAAAATCCTGGCGCAGTCCTGGTCAGCCCGGAACAATTTCTGGTTGACACAAACAAGGGCAAGAAGGGGAAAAGAGTGCTCAAAAATAAATACCGTGACCATAAAACTGAGACGATTCCTAATTGTAATCGGTATCTGGATCAGAGAGTAATCCTCTATGGTGAGTGACCTCATAGGTTCGAACCTAAATGGTAGCACTAGAACAATTCTAGTACCAGCACAGGAAACCATCTAGCAATGGGTCCCGGCGTCCGGATAGGTCGAAGATGCGGGAGCAAACTATCGAACCTCTGGCATATGGTTACCGTATAATTCATCCCTTTGACCTCTAATGCTCAGGACGACTGAGATTGGGCTGCCAACCCAGATAGAGTCAGTCCACTACGTGTCTCAACCTCGCAAGCCCAGTGACTCTTCACTAGGACTACCCCGGCCGAGGATTGGCTAAATTGAGATACTGCGAGACATTCAATCCAAACTGTTTGGACAGGTCAATTCCATCTTGGTCCATCACTGCTCTACAAGTACTTGCCTGTACCCAGAAACCTTCCATCACCGGATTAAAAATCTGGGTAGTCCGGCACCAAAACACAGGGAGTTGCTTGCAAGCTACCGTGATGACCTCAGGTCAGAGGGACACATATACCCATATCCAATCATGAGTATCCCTTTGGCAGAAAGGGGCTGCACGGAGTCACGTTCAATAAGATATCACATATCCCACTTGCATATCACATCAGTGTCACCACACTCATTTGGTCAAGAGGACAACCAAACGATGTGAACTACAACAACCTATACTTGATATATTGCCGTCCAGTACAATATATCCTTTGGTTGTGAACAGGGTTTAAGGACCAGTCGATACATCCTCTCTGTATCGAAGTCAGTGTAGTCCTAAGGACTTCATCACATGGAAAGAGTTCATTTCATGGAAATATAAAATGTGATGAGCTGCCAAAAAAAATATTTTATTAATTCAAAGAAAGAGTACAATACTGAGCTCAACCGCCTACAACCCAGGCAATTGGCTTTGGGACACAATTCCTAACAACTCCCACTTGTACTAAAGCCAATCAGAAGAGTATCTAATACCCATTTCCCATTTACGATAGTCGAACTCTTTTATTCCGAGGGCTTTAGTGAAGGGGTCGGCCAGATTTTCTTTTCCATCGATCTTCAGAAGATTGATGTCGCTTCGTTCCACGATCTTTCGTACGAGGTGGTATCGCCGCAGTATGTGCTTGGTGCGGTGATGAGCTTTAGGCTCCTTAGCTTGAGCAATGGCTCCAGTGCTGTCACAATACACCGGAACAGGACTATCTAGGGAAGGTGCCACCCCTAGCTCTCCAAGGAACTTCCGCAACCACACAGCTTCCTTTGCTGCATCTGATGCTGCAATGTATTCTGCTTCACATACCAAGTCTGCAACAGTTGCTTGCTTGGAACTTTTCCAGCAGATCGCTCCTTCATTCAGGGTAAATACAAACCCTGACACACTCTTGCTATCATCTCTATCCGACTGGAAACTGGAGTCAGAGTACCCCACAAGTTTCAAGTCAGGTTCTCCATAAATCAGCCATTGATCTTTAGTATTTCTCAAATACTTAAGGATGGACTTAACCACCTTCCAATGCGCCTCAGCTGGGTCAGACTGGTATCTGCTCACTACTCCTAGTGAGTATGCCACGTCTGGTCTAGTACAAGTCATAGCATACATGATAGAGCCTACTGCAGATCTACTCATGCGCTCTCTTTCCTCAGGAGTTGTCGCGCAATCCTTCTTGGAAAGAGTAATTCCAGAACCTATCGGGAGATAGCCTTTCTTGGAATTTTCCATGCTGAACCATTTTAGCACGGTGTCAATGTACATAGACTGGGACAATCCCAAAAGCTTCTTAGATCTATCTCTATAGATCTTCATACCTAGTATGTAAGAAGCTTCACCCAAGTCCTTCATGGAGAAATGAGATGATAACCAGACCTTTATTCCTTGTAATGCTGCGACATCATTCCCAATTAAGAGAATGTCGTCAACATACAGTACTAGGAATACAATCATAGAACCATTAACCCATTTATAGATGCACGGTTCTTCTCCGTTCCTAATGAAGCCATACGATTTGATACACCTATCAAACCGTAAGTTCCAACTTCGAGACGCTTGCTTGAGTCCATAGATGGACCTCTGCAACTTACATACTTTTGATTCATCTGTGGATGTGAACCCTTCAGGCTGTATCATATACACCTCCTCTTCCAGTTCCCCATTAAGGAAAGCGGTTCGGACATCTATCTGCCAGATTTTGTAATCAAAATATGCTGCCAAAGCAAGCATGATCCGAATGGACTTGAGCATTGCCACAGGGGAGAAAATCTCGTCATGATCGATACCATATCGCTGACGATACCCCTTGGCAACCAGACGGGCTTTATAGGTCTCTACCTTCCCATCTGCGCCCCTTTTTCTCTTGAAGATCCATTTACACCCGATGGATTTTATTCCTTCAGGCGGATCAACCAATGTCCAAACATTGTTGATTTCCATGGACTCCATTTCGGATCGCATGGCTCCAAGCCATGCCTCAGAGTCTGATCTCTGAAGTGCATCCATATAGGTGATCGGATCCTCATTGTTCTCATCGAGCTCAATGGGATCGCCGTCCCGACCAAGAAACCGTAGTATCTGTCCGGCTGACGCGGTATTCTACCGGATCTCCTAATGGGTTCTGGGTGTGATTCAATCACAGCCGGTTCTACGATGTCCTTAGAGTGTGCAGGTTCTTCTATTGGCTGAACTTCATCAAGTTCAATCTTAGAGGCTATAGTTCCTTCTCCAAGGAACTCTTTTTCCAAAAAGATAGCTCTAAGAGCAACGAACACCTTTTGTTCATTCTCCAAGTAGAAGAAATACCCTTTGGTTTCCTTAGGATATCCAATGAATAAACATCGATCAGACCTAGGACCAAGTTTGTCTGAGTCAAAATGCTTTACGTAAGCCGGACAACCCCAGACCCGAAGGTGTGAGATTGAGGGTTTACGTCCAGTCCACATCTCATACGGAGTGGAGACAACAGACTTACTTGGAACATCATTTAATAAGTAACAGGCTGTCTGAAGCGCATATCCCCAAAAGGATAGCGGCAGAGTTGCAAAGTCCATCATGGATTGAACCATGTCCAACAAGGTTCGATTCCTCCTTTCGGACACACCATTCAACTGTGGTGTTCCTAGAGGAGTCCAATGAGAGAGAATTCCATTCTCCTCAAGATATGTCAAAAATTCACCGGATAAGTATTCACCATCTCGATCAGATCGAAGGGCTTTAATACTTTTTCCAGTTTGCTTTTCTACTTCATTACGGTATCGTTTGAACATTTCAAATGACTCAGACTTATGTCTCATTAAGAAGACAACCGAACCTTGAAAAGTCGTCTGTAAAAGTAATGAAATATTTGTATCCTCCTCTGGCACTAACTGTCATCGATCCATATACATCAGTATGTATTAGACTTAGAAGTTCTGTAGCTCGTTCACATTTTCTAGTAAAAGGTGACTTGGTCATTTTACCAAGTAAACAGGATTCACAAGTGGGCAGTGATTCAGAATCACTGACCTCGAGGAGTCCATCTCCTCGCATCTTGTTTATCCTATTTTGGTTAATATGACATAGCCTACAGTAACAAAGATACAAATCGTTGACATTATCTAATCTTGGGCGTTTGCTAGAAGTTTACATTACACTAACAGGCCTTGATAGTACGTATATGCCATTATTAATCTAGCTGTCATTATAACAGAGTTATTCAAAATAACATTACAAAAATCTCCTTTTATTGATAGTTCAAAACCACAATTGGCCAAAAGGCCTACAGAGATTATGCTCATAATGAAACTAGGACAATAGTGATAGTCGACTAGTTCGACAGTACAAGACTTAAAGACAAGACGCAGGACTCCGACCGCCAGTACTGGAACACGATTTCCATTCCCGACGCTCAGAAACTATTCTCCATCTTCAAATCTTCTGCTAACTAGAAGTCCCTGTAACGTATTGCAAACGTGAATTGGATTACCAGTATCCAATACCCAGTTAGCAGTATCAACAATAGAGTAATTACAAGGTTTTATCATATAAATACCTTGTTCAGCAGACTTTTCCTTTCTCGGCCTGTTCGGATCAAGGGATGCAATATAAAGAGGACAGTTCCTCTTCCAGTGTCCCTTCTTCTTGCAGTAGAAACACTCTGCAGAAGACTGATCAGCCTTATACTTCCTGGTCTGACTAGGGCCAGGAGCATTCTGCACCTTTCCCTTTTTATTTGTTTTCTTCTTCCCTTTCTTAAAGGGACGACGACCTCTACTACCTCCCACTAAATTCACCACCCCCTTATTCAGTTGGTGGTCTTTCTCGAAAGTCTGCAGCAACCCCAAAAGACCATGGTAGTTGACTGCAGGCTTGTTCATTCTATAATGATCGAGAAAATCAAGATAGGAGGAGGGAAGAGAATTCAGGATCGCATCCTTGCCGAGCTGCTCGTGCAAGGGGCATCCGAGTTTGCCCAACTTTTCAATCAGCTCGATCATGTACAATACATGATCAGTGACTGAACCGCCATTCGGCATCTTGAAATTGTAGATGGCACAAGACACTTTGTACCGTTCTACATCATCCGGGGTGCCGAAGGATTCCTTCAACTTTTGAAGGATTTCATCAGGTTGGGCCTCCTCGAATTTGCGACTGAACTCGTCGTTCATCGCCGCTAACATAATGCATCGGACAGTAGTCCGATCAGAAACCCACTTCAGATAAGCGTATCTGACCGCACTCCGTGCATTAGCGGGAGGGATTTCAGGTGCCGGATCTGTTATCACATAGAGGATCCGTTCATGCTCCAGAACGATTCTCAATCTTCGATACCAACTATCGAAGTTGTGACCCTTTAACTTCTCGTTGTCGAGAAGTAACCGGAGCGATAAATTGGAAGACATCTGAAAAGAAAATAAGACCAAATTAGTGTATGAATTAATAATTTAACCAAAAGACTTGGACTTTAGTCTAAAGGTTTCTCCCACTAATTTTTCAGATTGGTAGCCTCTAACTCCAATCCATGAAAACACTTTTTCAAGTGGGTACTGAAATCCAATAAGCCATGCATGAGCCCGACTTTGGCCAGCTCACCCATATGAGCCTAAAGGTAGGTTCGTAAACCAATTGTTTCCCTAAACAATTTTCAGTATTTTATTTTGCCCCAGAGAACACCCCAATCGGCCTTGGGGCCTCTTATTGCGGGTCTCTGGTTAGGTCCAACCATTAAAATGACAAATCCAATGCTTCCAGCTAACTAAAGACCAAGCCCGACTTTGGTCGGCCTACTGGTCCCGTTAAGGAGGTTGCACTGAACCATCATCAATCAGATAGAAATTTCAGTTGCCGGATGTACACCCGTTCTTTGGAACTGCCGATGCACACCAAGCTAGTGGACACATTTCTATCCAACTTAATGGGAGGCTAAGATACTGTCAACTCCTTGACTTAGTCTTTTTAAGGACCTAATAATTTTTAGAGGATTTTTAATTGTGACAGAAGAAAAGACAATGACATGGATCATCCTCCCACTGAATCAATCAGATTTCAGGAGGGTTGAAATAAATCAACAAACGATCCATGGGCACCTATAGATCAGTCAGACCGATCAACTTGGGTGACATGGGTTAACTCGAGTCATTGAGCTTTTCCAATCAGTTCTGGTCGACTCGACTAGCTAGGTAGGTGAGATCATGGGTGAGTATCCGCCATTAACTATCTTTCCTAGACACCAACCAAGTTGGCCAGGAAAGAGGTAGCCTCATACAACCATGATCACAATGCCAAACCTACCTCAACACCAGTCGGTTTACCAGACTCGATCAGACTAGCCTAAAGACTCGGGCGTCCACTGAGCCACTAATTGGATCCATTTTAGATGAACGGATCAACTAATCTAACTATTAGATAGTTCTAAAGAAGGGCCTTAAACAACTTTTGTTTAATCTTCTTGTAATCCGGTTCAACTAAACATAGGTCTAACCCAGTTTTGGACACAACTAGTCAGCTAACCTAATTAACCCAAAATGGCTTATGCAAGTTTGATTAGATTTCATAAACCTAAATTTTTTTTTTTTTAATAAGCCAAACTCTTAATTAAAATAATTTTTAATTAAGTCTCTATGTAAAACAATTTTATATAACTAAAAAATCATGCATCAAGATATTTTACAAATAATTTATATTCATATAAAACATGCCTAAAACATGTATCACCAAATTAAAACAATTTTTAATTTTAATATTCTTTAAGGATCCTTCTGAAGAGGCCAACACAGACGATCCGCATCGTGTCAAAGACACACGGTTATGGTGAAGGTCTCAACTAGATTCCAAAAAAAAATCAGGATACATTTTTTAGATTAAACTAATTTTAATCTATTAAACATGCATACTAGATTAGATTACACATGCAACCTGCTCTGATACCACTGAAAGAGAACGATGCAGGTGGTTTGACATGATCCTACACTAGGCATGCAAACAGCTGCGGGAGCAGAATGGATTTTAAAAACTTTTTTGAAAATCCGCGCAGCGGAAATCTGCTCTGCCCAGAAACTAATCTAATTCTAGTTGCAAATAGGCATGTATGATGATATAAAATATTTGCAAAATATTTGAATTAAAAGTTCTATTCATGCATGATTAAAAAACAATTTTTTCATACCTTATTTTGGCTGGAATAACTTTGGGATAAAGCTGGAATAGGCTGGAATAAAACTATTCCAGCCTTCTTATTCCTTGGGCTGTAAACAAACTCTGTTTTTGGCTTGAAAAACGGCGTCGGAACATCACCTTCCGGACCTCCGTTTGCTCCCAAATTTCAGCAGCGGCAACTTGGACAAGAGGTCTTCGATCTCCAATCGAAAGCTGCAAGAAAATGTTAGCCAAAAATTATAAAAATCCACCAAAGTCTGCTGTCATATTTTTTGCAGCAGAACTGGGCAGCAGGCTTTGGCCTTTGTTTTGGAGCAGCTGGAGCGATCCCGGCTCGTGTGGTTTGTTCCCAGGAGTAGAAGTATACACCCTCTAGAGGGTAGACTCGCCGGGGGCTCTCCGATCCCTCTCCACATGCGGTGCTAGCCGCTGGAAGATGATACACGGTCACAGTGGACTGCAGCAATACTCCTTTGCTGCAGTGCTGGTTTGAGCACAATATAGAAGAAGGAATTAGCCCTTGTTCCTCTCTCTCACACACCCCAAAACCCAGCTTCAAGTGCACTCTAAATGGGAGAATGGATCAAGCCTCAAAGCCTCTCAAACGGAAGAACACTTGGGGTGTTCTTTCTCTTCTCACGGTGAAAGAACCCGCCCTTGAAACAGGGGTTTAGCTGGGGTTTAAATAAGGCAACAATGAGGAAGAGGAATAGGCTGGGAAACGAAGAGGTCTCGGTTGCATTACACCCATTAAACCAGGCAGTAAAATGAGAGCAAAGATGACAGGTGGAGGGAGGAGAAAAGGCGCCCATTGGCCTTCAACGGTCTCTTCGTTTCTTCCAGCAACGTGTAAACGAAACCATTTACACGGTGAAATAAAACGCTGGTTCAAAACCGGTTCAAGCAAAAAAAGGTTCAATCCCATTAAAAACCAACGGTGGTTCAATGCAATTGAATCGGTCCGAGCCCAAAAAATTGGTTCAATTGGTTCACAACCAATTGGAGGCCGAAACGAACTCTGAATCAGTTCAAAACTGATTCAGAAAAATTTTGGCACAGTCCTGGTCAACCCGGAATAATTTCCGGTTGACACAGACAAGGGCAAGAAGGGGAAAAGAGTGCTCAAAAATAAATACCGTGACCATAAAACTGAGACGATTCCTAATCGTAATCGGTATCCGGATCAGAGAGTAATCCTCTGTGGCGAGTGACCTCATAGGTTCGAACCTAAACGGTAGCACTAGAACAATTCTAGTACCAGCACAGGAAACCATCTAGCAATGGGTCCCGGCGCCGGATAGGTCGAAGATGCGGGAGTAAACTATCGAACCTCTGGCATATGAAGCCCATACCCTAACAACGCCCCTATCGCCACCAACACCCCTACCACCGCCAACGCCCAAACCCTCCTCTCCCATTGACACCCCCCTTACTACCAATGCCCCTACCTAATGATGCCCTAACGCCACCAACGATCTGGTCGCCAATGCCCCTGTCACCGCAAATGCCCAAACCGTCACCCCACCACAGTCACCCCACCATCACCAAGCACCCCTGCCTGTAGATCTTCGCCGAGCGCCCCATCCTGGTGGAAGGCCTTGTTGAAGCTTGGCTCCAAGGCTGCAGTGTTCTCGCCACCCCCATCGCAGCCGATAGAAACTGGCACCCTTCTGCCATATCAAGACTGTATTCCAGCAGGATTGCTCCTTGGGATGAAGAGAGTGGAGGCGAAGTGACCCAATTGCATGGAGATCGCCATCGTAGGAGAAACACAGGAATAGAGAAGAACTAGGTGGTGTCCAGAGAGAAGAAAGTCATAGGATCCCCGCCCCACCCTCTATTTCCTTAGGTAAACTATAGTTCCATTTTCCAAAAAAAGAGAGAGAATTGACGGGTATGGATGGATTATCTCTTATCACTCCTATGTAGGATAACTATTTATCAAGCAGATTGGTGGAGCGTGTTTTTTAATTTTAGTAGGTTCTTGTGGAAGGCAAAGTTCTGAATAAAGAATGTCCAACCCAGTTACCTCTCAAGACTTGGAGAACCTAATTAGTAGGTTGCTTACAGCCCAGGTATGGGTTGTCCAGGAAGCAACTCAATCAGGAGGATCTTCGAGAAAGAGTGCATCACTCAATGCACTCCAAGTTATTATCAAGCTCGATGGACCAGCTACGCATTTATCATGGTCTAAAAGTACCTGACTGCTTATCAAAAGCCATGGTTTGGAGGGATATCTCACCGGCACTGCACAAAAACTGTTGGAGTACCGAGAGTGGCTCAATGGGATAGAAAATTTGGTGGTCATGGCTTTTCTACTTTACACCATGATCCTGAGTGTCCGAAAGAGCATGCACCTGTTGGAGATAGTATATGAGATATAAGAGGCAGTGGCCCAAATGTATTCTTAGAGGGCTAATCTTGCACAGATATATGAAATCCAATGCCAGTTGAGGCAGTTTCATTAAGGCACATTTTCTGTTACTGATTATGCTATAGAACTGAAAAGATTATGGGCTAAAGCCAACCACTACCATTCTTTTACCCTGGAGAGCTCCATAGATGTGCACCGATTTCAAAGATATCTGGAAGAGGAGTGAGTCTAGGATTTTTTGTATGGCTTAAATCTTGAGTTTGAGCTAGTTTGGGTATAGCTCTTGGCTCAGGAAGATATGCCAAGCCTGAGTCAGGCCTTCTCTATTATTTTATGGGAGAAGACGAGGACTAGAGTAGTTGCTTCTACGAGTCAGTTCGTTTTGCCCTCATAGCTAAACCACTATCTCGGTCTAGTGCGCAGTTGTCTACTATATGCAATTATTATCACAAGCCTGGTCATGTCAAAGCAACTTACTGGGAATTACATGGTTGCCCCACTCAGTATAGGCAGAAAGATTGGGGCAATGGTTGTGGTCAAGGTCATGGTCAGCAAAACACATATTTATCTAAAGAAATGGAGTCTTATGCAAGTATATTCATTGAAGACTATCAAATCATAAAGCAGTTGATGGACAAATATTAATCTACCTCCAGTTCATTGCCTCTCCCAACTTTGGGTAGCCCGCTACCGCACACTTCCAACTTTGTCCAGTCAGGTATTATATGTAGTACAGGCCATGCATTTAGTTGTCTAGATAAGTCTTCCTTTTAGATTATTGATTCTGGAACTTTGAGTCATATGACTATATTTTCTACCTCATTTAGTGCATATTTTCTTAGTTTTGGTTGAGATAAAGTTCGTATAGCTAATGGATCCCTTTCAACGATATCTGGTAAGGAAACCATCAACTGTATATCTACTCTCTAGTTATCATCCATCTTACATGTCCCTACCTTTTCCATGAACTTGTTATCTATTAGCTCTATTACTCGCGATTTGAACTGTTCTGTCACTTTTTGGCCATATCATTATATTTTTCAGGAGCTGATAACAGGAAAGAAACTTGGATATGGTAAAATGCATAATGACCTGTACTACCTAGAGAATGAAGGGGAGAGGCTTAATGATTCATTGCTCGGGTGTGCTCTATTAGCGGACAAGGCTTCTTTTGAGCTACTACTTCATCCTGAAAGACTAGGTCACATCGCCTTTCCTACTTTACGTCAGTTATTTCTTGCTCTTTCTCAATCTTGTAAGAAGGTTACTTTAGTTTGTGATGAATGTGAATTTGTAAACCATATCCATAAAGTGTACCCTGTTTCTAATAATTGAAGCAATAATAAGTTTAATATTGTGCATTCGGATATTTGGGGACTCTGTAGTACTGTTTTCACTATAGGGCATCGATGGTTTGTTACCTTCATTGATTGCTACAGTTGGGTGACCTGGTGGTACTTACTGAAGAGCAAGCATAAGGTATTCTCATGTTTTAAGAAATTTCATAAATTGGTGGATACCCAGTTTGGAGCAAAGGTTACGATATTTTGATCTGACAATGGTATTGTTACAGCCGTGACAGTGACGTGGCCAGGCTCAGGTATCGCCGAATGCGAGCGAGCCACGTGTGAGTTTTAATGCCGGAATCAGCGCCACGTCCTCAAGGCTGGGGTCGGCAAGACCGCACCGCCCGATACTGTCTGAAGCAAACGGCCCCTGCCGAGGTCGAGTTCGGCGCGAAGTTCCCCCACTCATCTGCGCCCGGGCTCGGAGGAGCCGCCCCGTGTGAGGTCGCCGAGGTCGGCTGACCCCCGCCTTGCGCCAGGTGCCGGAGACGGGTCCACCTCGGCCGAAGCCAGGCGATCTTTTGCCACCTCGCCAGGTGTCCACCCAGGAGGGGTCCACCTTGGCCGAGGTCGGCTGACCCTCCGCCTTGCGCCAGGTGGCCGCCCGGAGACGGGTCCACCTCGGCCGAAGCCAGGCGATCTTCTGCCACCTCGCCAGGTGTCCACCCAGGAGGGGTCCACCTAGGCCGAGGTCGGCTGACCCTCCGCCTTGCGCCAGGTGGCCGCCCGGAGACGGGTCCACCTCGGCCGAAGCCAGGCGATCTTCTGCCACCTCGCCAGGTGTCCACCCAGGAGGGGTCCACCTAGGCCGAGGTCGGCTGACCCCCCGCCTTGCGCCAGGTGGCCGCCCGGAGACGGGTCCACCTCGGCCGAAGCCAGGCGATCTTCTGCCACCTCGCCAGGTGTCCACCCCGGAGGGGTCCACCTAAGCCGAGGTCGGCCGATCTCTCGCCTCTCGCCAGTCGGCCCCCGGAGACAGGGCCAACTCAGCCGAAGTCAGACCGCTCGTACGGAGAGGCCCCCGGGGGAAAGCGACGGGTCCCGAGGCCATCCCTCGGGCCGTACCGACCCCAGACGGCGTCCCGTACGGAGGGCGGCGGCACGCGGAACGTGACTTACACTGGCCCGACAGGTCCCGCAGTCGAGAGATCCGATCCTGACGGAACAGGCCCCGTAAACGGATGGCGCCCACGCTCGGGGAAAAGAGCACTCTCACGAAGCCCGAGGCCTGACGACTGGCCGCTCTGCTAGCGCCGCCCTCCCTCCTTTTCTCTTCTGTCCTTGCCTTCTCCCTGCTGGGCCCGGCGGACGAGGTCGGAAAGCCGCCTGGCCTCCTTCGCCAAAAAGGGAAAGGAAAGGAAGACAGGGGGGAGGAGTTTTCGAGGAGGAAAAGGACAAGCACACGACGGAAAGCACACGACGGAGGGAGATAAAGAAGGAAGAATCCGGAGACTGCAAGGTAAGCCAACTAGCCTGGGGACAAGAAGGAAGCACCGGCACAAGGCCTCGCTCCGAGAAAGAAGCCAGAGATCCCGAGAGGGGAATACTGGACGCGAGCTCGGCAGGCAGGCCCAGCCGAGATTCCGGTCCCCGGCGCTTTCCCTTCACTAGTTAACTCTCCAAACCTGGGACCCTTTAGAGGGCCTGGGAGCGAGAGTCTGTTCCCCCTCGTCGTCTACTGACTTGACCGTCGGAGCCCCCTCGCCGGAATCCCCGGCCAGGGTCCTCTAACCCCTTTGTTGCAGGTTTCTCGCAGGAAGGGAGGCTCCCTTGCCAGGCGGTCAGGGAGGATCGGTTGATCCTCGGCACGGGCGCGGCGACGAGGACGGCAACAGATTGGCGCGCCAGGTAGGGGGGCAGGACACTAACCCCTAGTGGGAACTAGCTTTTTGCAGGTGTCACGCTCTCTAGCAATGGTGGTCACTCGTGGTCGCGAGGCGTCCACCAGCCGTGTGGGAGAAGCCCACTCCCCACCAGGGGGCCACACCCCCGAACGGGAGCTTCCGGCTCCCCCTCCTCTTCTGCAGCAGCCTACCCCGGCGGACGGATCCTTTGCGGCCATCGTCCAGCAGCTGCAGACCTTGACCTCAGCGGTCCGACAGCTTCAGCATCAGCAACGGTCCCTGGCCACTCAGCCGCAGCCAGGGACCCCCGCGGCCCGAGTCGCGGGACAGCACGGGAGCCTGCGCTCAATCCAGGGCAGGCCGTCCCATCCGCAAGCCATCTCCAACCCCCGAGGGAGCCGTCAAGCTCCCCCGAAGAGAAACTATTCCGGCTCGGAGGATCACGAGAGTCGATCCCCGGCCGATGGGGCCGAAACGGCGCATCGCAGCAAGCGACGCCGGGGCCGGACCTCGCGCCGAGACCGATCGGCGCCCCCCTCACCTGCAGCCTCGGTGGAGGACTCCACCGATGAAGCCATCAGGCGCCAGGCCGAGAGGCGCCTAGAAGAGCACGAGCGCAAGTTGGCGGAGTTCGCCCGACGGTTCGCCGACCTGCAGAACTCGTCAGCTGACCCGGCGGGCTACGACTCCCGCCCCCCTTTCTCCGAAGAAATTCAGGCGGAACCGATCCCGAAACGGTTCCGCATGCCACAGGTGGACCCTTACGACGGGACCACCGACCCCCTGGACCATTTGGAGAGTTATAAAGCTCTCATGAGGGTCCAGGGCGCCACCGACGCCCTTCTGTGCATCGCCTTCCCTGCAACCCTTCGGAAGGCCGCTCGAGTTTGGTTCGCCCGTCTCGAGCCCGGATCCATTTGCTCCTTCCAGCAGTTGGAAGGAAAGTTTGTGGCGCATTTCGACGCTTGTCGAAAGGTGCCAAGGGAGGTGGACAGTCTCTTCTCCATCCGCCAGCAGGACCAGGAGCTGCTCCGAGACTACATCGCCCGGTTTAAGACCGCAGCCCTGGAGATCTACAGCTTGGACGAGCCCGTCGCTATGCTGGCTTTAAAGCGCGGGCTCAAGACGTCCCGCCTGACCTATTCCCTGGACAAGAAGCCGCCCAGGACGTATTCCGAGCTCCTCCTCCGCGCCCACAAGTACATCCGAGCGGAGGAGGCTGACCGCACCCGTCGAGAGCTGGACGGGAAGATTCTGAAGAAGTCAACCCCGAGGGACGCCCCGGTAGCTCGGAGGCCCGGGCCATCAGCCGACCCTCGCCCGAACCCAAGGCCGAGGGCCGAGTCTGCCCCCGAGCGAAGGTACACCCCTCTCCTCGCGCCTCGAGCCAAAATCCTTATGGAAATCGAGGGCGAGCGCTACCTCCGCCGACCTCCACCTCAGAACCCGAGGGCCCCCCGAGACAAATCAAAGTACTGCCAATTCCACCGCGAGCACGGGCATGACACGGAGGAGTGCCGCCATTTGAAGCGGGAGATCGAGGAGCTGATCGGGAGGGGATACCTCAGGAAGTTCGTCAAGAACGAGGCCCCCTCCGAGAAGCAGCCGCTCGCGGCCTTACCGCCTGTCCCTGCGATCGACAACCGGCCAACTGAGAAGCCCGTGGGCATGATCTCGCGCGGATCCGGCCGAGCAGAGAAGAGAGCCCGGGAAGTCCCGGAGAATGTAACCCCTCCCAAGGGAGGGGAGTCTAATGACAATGTAAACAATGATGCCGTGGTGGTCGAAATGACCATCGCGAAACACCCTGTACATCGAATCATGGTGGATAGTGGAAGCTCGGCCGACGTACTTTTTTACGATGCTTTCTCTCGGATGAGTTTGCCTCTCGACCAGCTAAAGCCAGTGCACACCCCACTGGTAGGTTTTACAGGGGACTCCGTGGGAGTCGAAGGGGAGATCACTCTCCCAGTTACCGCCGGATCCCCACCTCGGCAGGCGACCATCATGGTAACTTTCACTGTCGTCAAGCTCCCTTCGCCTTACAACGCCATTCTTGGGCGTCCCGGGCTCAACCAACTAGACGCCACCATCTCCACAAGGAGACTGCTGGTGCAGTTCCCCACGCCTTTCGGGTTCGGGGAAATGAAGGGGACGATTCAGCCAGTCCCGCTCTGCCTACAGACAATCCCAGGCACCAGGGGCGCAGAGCTCGCCCACGACGTCGGGGACCTCGACCTGAGAGAAAAGGAACCCAGGGGAGGGCCCGTAGAGCGCCTGCTCTCCTTTCCCCTTGGTTCGGACCCCCTGAAGACGGTGCAAGTCGGGGCCCAGCTCTCCGAAGAGGAGCGAACCCGCCTGCTGGAGTTCCTCCGTGCCAACGCCGATGTGTTCGCCTGGTCGGCGGCCGACATGCCGGGTATCCCGCCCGAGATTATCATGCACAGCCTGAGCGTGGACCCAGGCAGCCGCCCGGTCCGCCAGAAGAAGAGAAGCTTTGCCATGGAGAGGCAGAGGGCGATCGACGAGGAGGTAGAAAAACTTCTCGCCGCCGGTTTCGTCCGAGAAGTCCAATACCCCAGCTGGTTAGCAAACGTGGTCATGGTAAAGAAGAGCAGCGGTAAGTGGAGGATCTGCGTGGACTACACCGACCTCAATCGAGCTTGCCCGAAGGACAGCTTCCCTCTGCCGAAGATCGACCAGCTGGTCGACACCACCTCGGGGCACCGTCTCCTGTCATTCATGGACGCTTTTTCCGGATACAACCAGATCCGGATGAATCCGGAGGACGAAGAGCGTACCGCCTTCATAACTGACCGCGGGACTTTCTGTTACAGGATGATGCCCTTCGGCCTCAAGAACGCGGGGGCAACGTACCAACGCCTGGTCAACAAAGTCTTCAAAGACCAGATAGGCCGCAACATGCAGGTGTACGTGGACGACATGCTGGTAATGAGCAAACTTGACTCGGACCACGTAGCCGACCTGGCGGAGACGTTCGGCAACCTCCGGCGCCACCAGATGAAGCTGAATCCGGCGAAGTGCGCCTTCGGGGTCTCCGCCGGAAAGTTCCTAGGGTTCATGGTGACCCAGAGAGGAATCGAGGCCAACCCGGAGAAGGTCCAGGCTATCCTGGACATGGAGCAGCCAGCCTCCAAGAAACAAGTGCAGCAGCTGACCGGCCGGGTTGCGGCCCTTAGCCGTTTTATTTCCAGGTCGGCGGACCGCTGCCGTCCCTTCTTCAAGGTGCTGAGGAAGATGAATGGTTTCGCCTGGACCGAGGAATGCCAGCAGGCCTTCGAGGAGTTGAAGAAGACGCTCGCATCACCACCTTTGCTGTCCAGGCCCGAGGAAGGGGAGGAGCTTACCCTCTACTTGGCCGTTACCCCGGAGGCCGTCAGCTCTGTCCTGGTCCGAACCGACGACCACGGGATCCAGCGACCGGTGTACTATACCAGCAAACTCCTCCGGGACGCGGAGCTCAGGTATTCCCGGCCCGAGAAACTCGTTTTTGCGCTGATAGTATCTGCCCAGCGTCTCAGGCCCTATTTCCAAGCGCATCCCATCGCCGTCTTGACGGACCAACCGCTGAAAGCGGTGCTCAGCCGACCCGACACCTCGGGGCGATTGGCCAAATGGGCACTGAAACTCAGCGAGTTCGACATTACATACCGACCGAGGTCGGCAATGAAGGCACAGGTGCTGGCCGATTTCTTGGTCGAATGCGCAGGTTTGGGCAAGGAGCCCGAGGAGGACTCTTCGGCCCAGCCGATGGAGGTCGGCGCCAACGAGCCCGGAGAGGACGCCTGGATCCTCCATGTAGACGGAGCCTCAAACTCCGGCGGGAGCGGAGCTGGGCTCATCCTTGCCAACGGCGACGGAGTCGTCGCCGAGTGCGCGCTCCGTTTCCAGTTCCCCGCGACAAATAACCAAGCAGAGTACGAGGCACTCCTCGCCGGACTGAGGGTCTCCCGCGAGCTGGGCGTGACCAACCTCAGAGCCTTCACTGACTCCCAGCTCGTGGCGGGGCAGGTGTCCGGGGAGTACGTCGCTCACGACCCCCAGATGGCGAAGTATCTGGAGCTCGTCAAGGCAGGCGCGTCCAAGTTTCGGCGCTTCAACA
The DNA here is from genome assembly GCA_021397845.1 of Areca catechu. Lineage (NCBI taxonomy): Eukaryota > Viridiplantae > Streptophyta > Magnoliopsida > Arecales > Arecaceae > Areca > Areca catechu. The sequence goes on from CM038043.1 coordinate 123,424,028, forward strand.
TCTTCCATATCCCCCGCAGGGAGAACGCCCGCGCGGATGCCCTCTCTCGGCTGGCGACTCTGCCGGACACGATGCTGGGACGCGCTCATGTGGAGCGACTCGAAGTCCCAAGCCTCGAAGCACCGGCGGGGGTCCATCAGGTCGGCCAGGAGCCCGGCTGGATGGACAAGTACGCCGCGTACATCACCGACGGCATTCTGCCGGAAGACCGAGACGCGGCTCGCCTCGTTAGGAAGAAGGCCGTGCGGTTTGTCCTGATGGACGGGCAGCTGTATCGAAGGTCCTACTCTTATCCCCTCCTCAAGTGCATTGGACCCACAGAAGCCCAGCTTGTGCTCCAGGAGATTCACGAAGGCATCTGTGGGAACCACGTGGGGGGCAGGGCATTGGCGTACAAGGCCCTTCGTCAAGGCTACTTCTGGGAGACGATGAAGGAGGACGCCGCCGACTTCGTGAAGAAATGCGACCGGTGCCAGCGCCACGCCACGGTACAGCGGCAACCCTCCAACCCGATCTCTCAGCTCTCAGCCCCCTGGCCGTTCGCCCAGTGGGGGATGGACCTCCTGGGCCCATTCCCGCCGGCGTCCGGCCAGCGGAAGTTCCTGATAGTGGCTATCGACTACTTCACAAAGTGGGTCGAAGCCGAACCCTTGGCAAGAATCACCGAAGCAAACGTCGCCAAGTTCTTCTGGAAGTCCATCGTCTGCCGCTTCGGCCTCCCCCACACCGTGGTCACCGACAACGGACGCCAGTTCGACTGCCGAGAGTTCGAAGATTTCTGCAACGACCTCGGCATCAAGCATCGCTTCACTTCGGTGGCGCACCCCCAGACCAACGGGGAGGCTGAGGTCACGAACAGGACCATTCTTCAGGGCCTCCGCACGCGGCTAGACCAAGCCAAGGGCAGGTGGGCCGACGAGCTTCCCAGCGTTCTTTGGGCATACCACACCACTCCAAGGACGGCTACTGACGAAACCCCATTCAACCTCGTCTTCGGGGCCGAGGCAGTCATCCCGATCGAGCTCAGCATACCCACGCTGCGCGTGGAACAATACGACGAGACAGAAAACCCGGCCAGGATGATGCTCAACCTAGACCTCCTCGAAGAAACAAGGGACAAGGCCCGAATTCGAATGGCGGCATACCGGCAACGTGTAGCCAGATATTACAACTCCCGAGTACGGCCGAAGGTTTTTCGTCCCGGGGACTTGGTCCTCCGGCGTACAGAAGCCTCCCAGCCACGAGAGTGCGGCAAGCTTTCACCCAACTGGGAAGGCCCTTATCGGGTAGCAGAAGCCCTCCCCCACGGGGCATGTTACTTGGAAGAATTGGGAGGTGCCAGGTTCCCCCGGACATGGAACCCCTCGAACCTGAGAATGTACTACCAGTGATGTAAGGCTCCCAGCTCCTTTAACAAAGCTTCTTCACTTTAAACATTCTTCTCTAAACTTCAGCAAGGAGGCCTGCGAAGATCCTGGGCTTCGGCCTGGAAGGTGGCGTCGAACCCAGTTCGCCCACGCAAGCCCGGAGCACAGCTCAGCAAGCCGCACAAGGTTTGAGAAAGCCTGCGGCATCGAGCTCAGTCCGGAAGATCCTGGGCTTCGGCCTGGAAGGTGGCGTCGAACCCAGTTCGACCACGCAAGCCCGGAGCACAGCTCAGCAAGCCGCGCAAGGTTTGAGAAAGCCTGCGGCATCGAGCTCAGTCCGGAAGATCCTGGGCTTCGGCCTGGAAGGTGGCGTCGAACCCAGTTCGACCACGCAAGCCCGGAGCACAGCTCAGCAAGCCGCGCAAGGTTTGAGAAAGCCTGCGGCATCGAGCTCAGTCCGGAAGATCCTGGGCTTCGGCCTGGAAGGTGGCGCCGAATCCGCTTCGCCCACGCAAGCCCGGAGCACAGCTCGGCAAGCCGTGCAAGGTTTGAGAAAGCCTGCGGCATCGAGCTCAGTCCGGAAGATCCTGGGCTTCGGCCTGGAAGGTGGCGTCGAACCCAGTTCGACCACGCAAGCCCGGAGCACAGCTCAGCAAGCCGCGCAAGGTTTGAGAAAGCCTGCGGCATCGAGCTCAGTCCGGAAGATCCTGGGCTCCGGCCTGGAAGGTGGCGCCGAATCCGCTTCGCCCACGCAAGCCCGGAGCACAGCTCAGCAAGCCGCGCAAGGTTTGAGAAAGCCTGCGGCATCGAGCTCAGTCCGGAGGATCCCGGGTTTCGGCCCAGAAGATGGTGCAGGAACTGTGCTGTCCGCGCAAGCATGAAGGCAGCCCAAAGTCGGACCTGCTCAGGATTCTTGCCTTGCCGCAACACGGTTTTGCAGACCCCGTCCTTCGATCTAGTATGGAAGGACCAGGCCCACAGTTGTCTCAGGTATCCGAGACCGACATCCCAGAAACAAACAAACAAAAAGAAGAAAAAGAAGCAAAGACGATAGACAAGTTTTTATGAAAAAGGAGTCTTCATTACAAAGTGTTCAGTACAAACTGGGAGCTCCGACAGGCCGGAACTCCCCAAAAAAAAAGAAGAGGACGAAGACAGCAAAAATACAAAGTAAAGGTCACTGGGGCGCAGGGTCGGCGCCGTCCGCCGGAGGTGCGGGCGCCACCTCTTCAACCTCCACGACAACCGGCTCCGGGGGCTGTGTCGGGGCCGCGGCGTCATCAGTCGGAGGTGCTGCAGGTGCCGCCTGAGGTGTCGCCTGGGCCGTGCCGGAGGCCCTGCCCTCGCTCCCCGGCTTCCTGCCGCCGACGACGACCGCACTCAGGTCCAGTTGGGGGAAGAAGGCCCCCACCTTTTCCCGGCACATCCGGAACCCCTTCAGGAAGGAGTCCACGGCGGCCTCCCGGACTTCCGACGTAAACTCGTCGGAGGCTCGGAATTTGGGGACGGCCTCCAGCGCTTCTCGCCTCGCCGCCTCCAGGAGCCCGTTGATGTAAGAGCTCCGATCCTTCGCCACGGCCGCCTCTCGCCGGGCCTCGTCCAGCTGACGCTCCAAGAATAGAGAGTGGGCCTGCAGGCGGGCCTTCTCCGCCGCCTCCTCCTCAGTACGGCGCTGGTTGGAGGTCCGCTCCTCCGCCAAGGAGGCCTCCAGTTCCTTGTTCCGCTCCTCGGAACGCGTCAGGTCGGACCGGAGGGCCTGCTTTTCAGCTCGCAGCTCGGCCCCCTGTCCATCAAGTCCTTCACGTTGGCCGCGAGCTTTCCAAGCTTCTGCTCCCGATCGGAGTCCCGCTTGGCGTTCCCTACGAGGTAGTTCCTCAGTAGGAGGACGTCGTTCCCGATCTGCAAGGGCAGAAATGACATGTCAGTACCGAGGCAGGAGGCCTCGGATTGGAAGAGAAAAGAAGAGTCAAGGATCAGGCTTACCGTGAAGAGTTGGGGCAGGATGCCGAGCAGCGCATCCGCGTAATCTCGGCCGCCCCGAGCTCGGCGGTCCCGGGCGGTGGAAGCGTACTCCATCAACTTCTCCGCCAGTCCTCGGTCGAGGATGACCGAGTCTCGGTGCGAGATCACCGGCGCCGGGCCCTTCGGGCCGATCCCCGCGACAGCTGCCCCCTCTGCTGGAGCTGCAGCCGACGGACCGGCGGTCGCCACTGGCGGTGCCGTTGGGCTGCTGACAGGAGTGGGCCCGGCGATGGGCAGAGCGGCGGGCGCCGGAGCTCTCTCGGCAGCGTTGCCAGGCCGTGGGGCCGAGGCGCCAGGGGCGCCGCCCTGAGGAGGTCTGGGCGGAGAAACAGCGGCAGCTAGGCCGGGCGCGGTCGCCGCTGCGACCTCCCGGCTCGTCTCTGTGCGAGCCCTCTTCGCCACGGGCTCGTCCACGTCGACGACCTCCCTCTGGGCCGCTCCCTCCAGAAGATTCTCTAAGGAAAACTTCATCCCTGCAAAGTGGAGAAATCAGAAGGTCAGACAGTTCAATCTTAAAAAGAGAGGGGGGAAGGGCAGAAGTTAATGCGGGACCAAATCTCACCGGTCTCCCGGATGGGACTGATGCCGGCCTCAAAAAGATTCTGCTCAGAAAGCAGAACCTCGAGCGGCGGGACCACGTCACTCAGGAGCTGGCTGTAAGACTCCTGGTCCGCGGGCTCGACTCGAGAACTCCGGTTCGGCGACCGGTCCGGTTCGCTCCAAGCCCAGTCGACGTCGTCGACCGAAGCAAAGAAAAACCGGCTCTTCCATCCCTTGACCGAAGAAGGGAGGTCGAACCGGAGACACCTAGGCCGGGGCGAAATGTACCACCAGCCATCATCGGTGGAGCACTTCTTCAGGGTGAACAGGGCCCTGAAGAGTGAAAAACGGGCAACGAACCCGTGGAAATGGCAGAAGACAATGAAGGAGAAGATGACCCGGATGGCATTAGGAGCCAGCTGGGCCGGGACGAGCCGGAAATGGCTGAGAAAGGAAAGGAAAAAAGGGTGCAGAGGAAAACGAAGACCCCCGAGGAGGAAGTCTTCGTAGAAGGCAATGCGGCCGGGGCCACTCATGGTGACACGCTCCCCGGACCGCGGAGCAAACAGACGGACAGATCCCGGGATGCCATAGGCATCCCGGAGCAGAGAAAGATCACCTTCGGTCATGGTAGAGGCATGACCGGAGGGACCGGCGGGAAGAAGTGGCGGAGCAGGAAGAGAAGCCAAGGCGGGGAGTGAACGGAGGGGCACGGCAGGCGCAACCGGAGGGGACCGGACCCCCCTGGGGATGCCAATAGTGACACCCCCGGGTTGCAAGCGCCGGCGGACCTCCTCTGGAATTACCTCCTCGTCCGAGGAGGAAGAAGACGGAGTCCTCGGCCGGGATGGACCGGCCTCGTCCGAGTTAGAAGAGACATGGCGACGGCGCGCCATGGAAGAAGGAAAGGAGAAGGGGGCTGAATAAGAAACGAGAGAGAAGGAGAAGAAGACACTTACCCAAAAATGCACAGACGGGCGCGAGCAGCAGAAGTTGTTAGCCTGCAGCGAACCGCCCACGAAGCAAGGGAAAAGGCCTCGTTCTGGAAAGTCCCCTCCCTTTCAAACTCAGCCGGCAGCAGCCGTACCCACCATTCCGCCTCAGGCCACTGGATGGTCGCCACGTGGGCACACGCCCGACACCGACGCCTCGTTAGCAGAGTAACGGCCTCTGCCCCGAAGCAACGCATTGATTACGGGCAAGTGGACGACACGTGGCGACTCCCCATAGGTCTTCGGCCGCATCGAGCCACGACGAATGGAGATCGTGCCAATTATGATGCAAGATCCTCGCCTCCCCACGTCATGTCAGCAATTAATCCCGACGCTCCGTTCTACGATGCCCCAACGGAACGGCGAGCTGGGGGGCAACTGTTACAGCCGTGACAGTGACGTGGCCAGGCTCAGGTATCGCCGAATGCGAGCGAGCCACGTGTGAGTTTTAATGCCGGAATCAGCGCCACGTCCTCAAGGCTGGGGTCGGCAAGACCGCACCGCCCGATACTGTCTGAAGCAAACGGCCCCCGCCGAGGTCGAGTTCGGCGCGAAGTTCCCCCACCAACTCATCTGCGCCCGGGCTCGGAGGAGCCCGCCCCGTGTGAGGTCGGCCGAGGTCGGCTGACCCTCCGCCTTGCGCCAGGTGGCCGCCCGGAGACGGGTCCACCTCGGCCGAAGCCAGGCGATCTTCTGCCACCTCGCCAGGTGTCCACCCAGGAGGGGTCCACCTTGGCCGAGGTCGGCTGACCCTCCGCCTTGCGCCAGGTGGCCGCCCGGAGACGGGTCCACCTCGGCCGAAGCCAGGCGATCTTCTGCCACCTCGCCAGGTGTCCACCCAGGAGGGGTCCACCTAGGCCGAGGTCGGCTGACCCTCCGCCTTGCGCCAGGTGGCCGCCCGGAGACGGGTCCACCTCGGCCGAAGCCAGGCGATCTTCTGCCACCTCGCCAGGTGTCCACCCAGGAGGGGTCCACCTAGGCCGAGGTCGGCTGACCCCCCGCCTTGCGCCAGGTGGCCGCCCGGAGACGGGTCCACCTCGGCCGAAGCCAGGCGATCTTCTGCCACCTCGCCAGGTGTCCACCCCGGAGGGGTCCACCTAAGCCGAGGTCGGCCGATCTCTCGCCTCTCGCCAGTCGGCCCCCGGAGACAGGGCCAACTCAGCCGAAGTCAGACCGCTCGTACGGAGAGGCCCCCGGGGGAAAGCGACGGGTCCCGAGGCCATCCCTCGGGCCGTACCGACCCCAGACGGCGTCCCGTACGGAGGGCGGCGGCACGCGGAACGTGACTTACACTGGCCCGACAGGTCCCGCAGTCGAGAGATCCGATCCTGACGGAACAGGCCCCGTAAACGGATGGCGCCCACGCTCGGGGAAAAGAGCACTCTCACGAAGCCCGAGGCCTGACGACTGGCCGCTCTGCTAGCGCCGCCCTCCCTCCTTTTCTCTTCTGTCCTTGCCTTCTCCCTGCTGGGCCCGGCGGACGAGGTCGGAAAGCCGCCTGGCCTCCTTCGCCAAAAAGGGAAAGGAAAGGAAGACAGGGGGGAGGAGTTTTCGAGGAGGAAAAGGACAAGCACACGACGGAAAGCACACGACGGAGGGAGATAAAGAAGGAAGAATCCGGAGACTGCAAGGTAAGCCAACTAGCCTGGGGACAAGAAGGAAGCACCGGCACAAGGCCTCGCTCCGAGAAAGAAGCCAGAGATCCCGAGAGGGGAATACTGGACGCGAGCTCGGCAGGCAGGCCCAGCCGAGATTCCGGTCCCCGGCGCTTTCCCTTCACTAGTTAACTCTCCAAACCTGGGACCCTTTAGAGGGCCTGGGAGCGAGAGTCTGTTCCCCCTCGTCGTCTACTGACTTGACCGTCGGAGCCCCCTCGCCGGAATCCCCGGCCAGGGTCCTCTAACCCCTTTGTTGCAGGTTTCTCGCAGGAAGGGAGGCTCCCTTGCCAGGCGGTCAGGGAGGATCGGTTGATCCTCGGCACGGGCGCGGCGACGAGGACGGCAACAGGTATGGAATATACGAATCAAGCATTTCATGCTTACTTGCGGACCATGGGGTCATTTATCAAACTACTTGTGTGGATATACCTACACATAATGGAATAGCTGAACGAAAGAATCGATATTTGCTAGAGATAACTCGTTCCCTCTTGTTTTCTATTCGAGTTTCTAAATTTTTATGGAGAGGCTGTTCTAATTGTGGCTTACCTAATCAACCGTATGCCTTTCCGAGTTCTTGGCTTTAAGTCTCTCCTTGAATGTTTGCAAGGAAAGACTGAATATATTGTACCATCTCGTGTTTTTGACTGTGTATGTTTTGCTCGGGATCATGCACCATATGTTGGTAAACTAGATCCCCGAGTTCTAAAATACATCTTTGTGGGTTATTCTACTACTAAGAAAGGATATAAATGCTATTATCACCTACAAGGTAGATGCTAGTCATCATAGATATGACCTTTCGAGAAATGGAGCCTTACTATATGATGGCGCAACTTCCTAGGCTTTTAGATGAGCCAAGTAGTGTCTCTATGTTATATGAGTTCTTAACCATGCCATCTGGTGGCCCATGGCTTAAGGGGGAGCATAGTGGTGTTAGAGGTGAGGAAGTAAAGACTGATAATGCTTAGGAGGATACTAGTGATGTACAGCATGATGATATTCAGGGGGAGGAAAGTGAGGCTATTGTACATTCTCCAGTCATCCAAGCTTTTATCCCGGGCATAGCTCCATCCAGGCCTTCTGAGTCCTCTTCCTTTATAAATAATGGTAATGATCATATTTTGTTTGATTTAGATATTCTTATTACTGAATGAGAGGGTTCTTGCTTGATTGTTCCTCCTCGTTATCGTTATGATATTTTTAACTATATATCCTTTTGAGTCCTTGTCTCCTTATAAATCCTATGTAGTTGCATTAAAATATGTTAGCATTTTTACTGATTGGAAATTGGCTATGGCAAATCCAAATTGGAGGCAAACGATGATAGAGAAGGTGAATGCTTTGTCAAATAACCATATATGGGATCTAGTGACTCTACCTAGTAGGAAGCAACCAGTGGATTGTAAATGGGTGTATATAGTAAAGTATAATTTTGAAGGCAAACTTGAGAGATACAAGGCTTACCTAGTGGCAAAAAAATATATGTAAATGTATGGTATCAATTATAAGGGGACCTTTGCCCTTGTGGCAAAAATGAACTTAGTGCATACTTTGATTTTGTGTGCTACTAATTTTGGCTGGGAGTTGTATTAGCTAGATATGAAGAATGCTTTTCTTCATTGGGATCTTCAAGAGGAGGTTTACATGCAAATTCTTCCTGGATTTGCAAGTAGAGCTACAGCAGGGAAGGTGTGCAGATTAAGACGCTCTCTCTATGACCTCAAACAGTCTTCCCATGCCTAGTTTGAATGCTTCGGCCAGGTAGTGCTCAAGATGGGATATTCATAAAGTAATGCTAATCATACTCTATTTTACAAGCATGCTGGTGGAAAGAGAACTATTCTAATATTATATGTTGATATAATTATCACAGGAGATGATCTTAGGGAGATTGCATGGCTTAAATAAAACCCGGCTTACGAGTTTGAGGTTAAGGACTTGGGCTTGTTGAGGTATTTTTTGGGCATCGAGGTCTTTAGGTCATCTCACGGTATTTTTCTGACTCAGCGAAAATATATTCTTGACATTCTTAGTGAGACTGGGATGTTAGGGTGTAAGCCAATTAATATTTCCATTGACCAGAATCCCAATTAATATTTCCATTGACCAGAATCATAAGTTAATGGAAAATAGTGGAGCTCCTATTGATTGCGGAAGATATCAGCAGCTTGTATGGAGGTTGATTTATCTTTCTCATACCAGACCAGACATTGCCTTCGCAGTCAGTGTCATCAGCTTGTTTATGCATTACCCATGAGAGCAACATATGGAGGCAGTGTGTTAGGTACTATGCTACCTGAAAAAGTATCCTAGACGGAGATTGCTTTTTTCTTGACATGACTTCCTGAAGATAGAGGCATTTACTGATATAGACTGGGTAGGTTTACTGGATGATTGGCGATCTACTATTAATTACTGTATATTCATTGGTGATAATATAGTTACTTGAAGAAGTAAGTAGTATATTATAGCCAGATCGATTGCAAAGTTTGAGTACAGAGCAATGGCTCAAGGAATATGTGAGCTTCTCTGGCTACAGAAATTATTTCAAGAGCTACACCTTCTGAGAAAATCTTCTATAATGTTGTACTGTGATAATAAGGTGGTAATTAAAATTGTGAATAATCCAGTACAACATGATCGTACCAAACATATTGAAATTGATTGCCACTTTATCAAGAAAAAGGTAACCAGTAGATAGATTTGTATTCCTTTTATCCGTTTAGCTAATCAAGTAGTAGATATCCTTACAAAGGAACTAAATGAATCTTTTTTCCATCTCTTGTTAGCAAGATGGGTCTCCGTGATATCTTCATCCCTATTGGAATGTTTTCATAAATATGATCTCCTATGATTCTCTTTTCCTTGATTTTCTCCTTCCTAATTTTATCTTTATGCCTTCTTAGGGCCTGTATCTCTTCTATATATACCATGATCCTATATGAATAAAAATCAATTCACTTGCTTCACCATTAATAATAGTTCAGATGAACTTGCCATTAAAACGTTTAAAATCTATTTCTATATCTTTGGTTGCCTTTAATGGAGAATCAGTCGACGTCGTAGGGGAAATAACTCTTCTCAGATGCTTTGGGCTAAATCAGTTAGACGCTGCCGTATCTACCAAGCATTTTGTCGTCCATTTCCATACGGACAATGGCCTCGATGAAATACAGGGAGACCAACAACTCCCTGATAGTGCTTCTAGATGGCACTTAAATAACCAAGGCCTAACAAGCATCCGCCTACCGAGCTATTGGACCAAAAAGAACTCGAGAAAAGAGGCGAGCCTATTGAGAGCCTCCTCTCTTTTTCCTTGAATGACGACCCTATGAAGACTATGCAAATCAGGGCATCCTTGCCCAAGTCTAAAAAAAATTGACTCCTAGAATTCCTATGCCTAAACGTGGATATCTTCGCTTGGTCAACATCGGACATGTTGAGAAACCTTCCCGAAATAACCACCTATAAGATGAATGTCAACCCAAGTTTTAAACCTATCTGATAGAAGAAGAGGAGCTTTGCCCCTAAGAGACAGAAAGCCATTGATGAAGAAGTCGATAAACTCCTGGTCACCGGGTTCATCCAAGAAGTCCATTACCCTAACTGGTTAGCCAACATCATCATGGTGAAGAAGGTGAGCAGAAAGTGGTGCATCTGCATGGACTACACCGATCTAAGCAGAGCTTACCCAAAGGATAGTCGATGTCATTTCAGGCCATAGACTACCTAGCTTCATGGATGCCTTCTCAAGTTACAATCAAATAAGAATGGCCTTCAAGAATAAAGAAAACATGACCTTCATGATTGATGAGGGTACATACTCTTATAAAGTGATATATTTTGATCTTAAGAATGTAGGGGCCATCTACCAAAGACTCGTCAACAAGGTCTTCAAAGATCAGATCGATCAAAATATGGAGGTCTATATCGACGACATGCTTTTTAAAAGCAATGAAGAAACTAACCATGTTGGGGACCTAGAGAAAGCCTTCAACACCCTTCATCGACATCGCATGAACTTGAATATGACCAAATGCATGTTCGACGTCACTACTGGAAGGTTTCTCGGATTCATGGTCACCCGCCGAGGCATCGAAGCAAACCCGAAGAAGATCTAGGCCCTCCTGGATATGCAGCACCCAACGTCCAAGGAGGTGCAGTAGCTCATCGGTCGCATAGCCACTCTAAGCTGATTCATCTCAAGGTCGGTCAAGCAGTGCTTGTCATTTTCCAAAATCTTATAGAAGATGAATAGCTTTGATTGGACAGAGGAATGTCGGCAAGCATTCGAGAATTTGAAGAAGTTCCTTCCCTCTCCATCTTTACACTTTAAACCTGAGCTCGGAGAGGAATTATACTTGTACGTCACCACCTCTCAGGAGGCGGTTAGCTCTATGCTTGTTCGGTTAGATGACAAAAGGGTTCATAGACCCATATATTATACAAGTCGAGTGCTGCACGATGCGGAAACAAGATATTCTAAACCTGAAAAGATAGTTTTCACACTAATCACATCTGCGTAGCATCTCAAGCCATATTTCCAAGCACACTCGATAGTCGTCCTCATCGATCAACTACTCCAAGTCATCCTGCAATGCCCGGGTATCTTTGGGCAGATAGCAAAATGGGCAATCAAGCTTAAAGAATTCGATATTTTGTATCATCCTCACTCATTTATAAAGATGCAAGTCTTGATCGACTTTCTCATAGAGTGCACCTAGCCAGATGACGTGCCCAGAGAGGCATCTATTGAACCTCCCACCGAGCAACCCTACCCGGCAACAACCTAGATCCTACATGTAGACGGAGCTTCAAATTTTCAAGGAAGTGGAGCCGGGCTGATTCTTGCCAATTCTGAAGGTGTGGTCAATGAGTATGCCCTGCGTCTCTCATTCAAGGTGACCAACAAGCAGGTTGAATATGATGCCCTCTTGATCGGCTTGAAACTTGTAAAGCATCTCAAAGTGGAGCACTTGAAAGTTTTCACCGACTCCTAGTTAGTGTTGGGCAGGTGACCAGCAAATACGAAGCTCGGGACCTGATAATGGCCATGTACTTGGACAAGGTGCAGGCCTTAATGGCGGCACTCAAGCACTTCAGCATTTTTCAAATTCCCCGATGCGAGAATGCCCATACCGACTTTCTCTCTCGCTGGCAATGGCAATGTATAGCTCACTCGGTCGAGTTTACGTAGTGCCTGGAAGCCCTAAGCATTGAGGAAATCGATGAAATTCACCAAGTTGACCATGAGCCAAGCTGGATGGAATGCTTTGTCAAATATTTGACTGATAGTACTATCCTTGAAAATCCTTCTGAAGGTAAAAGGTTCAAATGGAAGGCCTTCCAGTTCATGATGTTGGATTGACGACTCCATAGAAAATCGTTCTTTCCCGCTCCTCAATTATGTACGGCCCAATGAAGTTGACGACGTGTTCTAGGAAATCCATGAGGAAATCTATGGAAATCATCTAGGATCCAGGTTCTTAGCTTACAAAATTTTGAGACAAGGGTATTACTGGCTGACCATGTTGGAAGATGCAACAAAGCTTGTCCGGAAGTGTGATAGCTATCAGCGCTTTGCCAATATATAGCACCTGCCGGTGAACCAACTGAGCTAGCTCTTCCCTTGGTCATTCGTCCAATAGGAAATGGACTTACTTGGCCCCTTCCTCCCAGCATCCGGGCAACGAAAGTTTTTTTTCATCGCCATCAACTATTTCACTAAATGGGTGGAGGTCAAGCTGCTTGCACATATCACTAAAAAGCAAGGTCAAGATTTTTTCTAGAAGTCGGTAATCTGTTGGTATGGACTCTTGCATACCATCGTCATCGATAATGGCCAATAATTTGATAATCAAGCTTTCAGGGATTTTTGCGCTAAGCTCCATATTTGGTACTAATTCATGTTCGTCGATCACCTGCAGACTAATGGCACGGTGGAGGTCATGAGTCAGACCATCTTCTAAGACTCAGGACTAAATTAGACGAATCGAAGGGTAGGTGGATAGACAAATTACCTGGGATACTGTTGTTATACCATACAGTTCCATGGACTTCTACGAACAAAATCTCATTTAATTCGGCTTTTGGCATCGAGGCAGTAATTCTCGTTGAAGTCGGGCTCTCGACCATGCGAACAGGGAACTTCGATAAAGCAATTAATTTGAACCAATTGAGGGCCAACCTCGACCTTCTGGAGGAAACTTGAGATCGAGCACACTTACCGGTGAATGGTCGCCTAATACTATGACTCACGCACGAGGTCTAATACCTTTTGTCTGGGAAATCTCGGTTGCGGCGAGTCAAAAATCTTGAGACCCGAGCATGGCAAGCTAGCCTTTAACTAGAATGGCCCTTATCGGATGACTATGGCCCTCCGCCGAGGAGCTTACCGAATTGAAGACCTTGGTGGAACTCCCATTCTCGGACATGGAACATCGATAATTTCTGGATGTACTATCGATGATATAGTTTTTCATGTCAACGAATACAAGAGAATTTCCTTTTACAATGTCTCTCTAGATTTCTTGATTTTACACTCATACGGTGATGAATTCGGACAAGCTCACCAAAATCCCAACCGGTCTACCATTGGTCGAAGGAGATGACTGGTTAACTACCCTCGTCTTGGATAACTTCCACCAAGATAAATTTTAACTTGGGTAACTACCACCAAGATAACTCTCAACTCGGACAACTTCCATGAAGGCAACTCCCAATCATCCCACTCTATCACCGACCAAATACTTCAAAAAATTTGAAACATGTGTAACTCGCAATTTGCAGACACAGGAGTTTTCCTAAGTGCTGGTGTTCAGCAGGAATCAGCCTCCAATTTGATAATTGGATATGCCCACTCGGACAACAAATGGAACTGACACTCTCTACCCTGACCTTGCCCCCGACGGGGTAAAAAACATGGAGGAAGCATCATTTTTACAAAATAAGGAGTCATTCGATTTCAAATCCAATGAAGTATTTATGATAGGGAACCAAAGACCCGACGAGACAAAATTCAGACCGAAGGATCCCAAGAAAAGAAACAAAAAATACAAGGAAAAAAAGAAGCTGTACTCTCTCGGGGTGATGCCAGACTCCTATGCAGGCTCAGTCGTAGCAGCGGCCTCCTGGGGTATCGTAGTCGACATTAGTGGAACTTTAGTTGAAGCCTCCGCTGCCCCAAGGACCTTAAGCATGGGGACTTTGACAACCGCTTTGTCAGTGTCATCCCCATTAATGACCTGCATGGTCTCTTCCCCCTCATCCTTCTCATCCTCATCCTCTGGCTTGCCTGTCAGGGTGATTCAGTGGAGGTCGAGACTAGGGAAAGCATTAGCAAGCCTTTTCTTGCAATCATCGAATCCAAGGTTATAGGCCCCGGCAGTAGTTGCTACAGTGTCAGCCTCAAAGGTATCAGAGACCTTGTACTCCACTTGGGTAGCTTGACTTCGATAGCCCTGGCTTGAGCCTCTGCCTCCTTGACATGGTCCTCGATGGCCCTTGCCCGATCACTCTTGGCCTTGGTGCACTCCTTGGTGGCCCTAACCCGCTCTTAATTTGCCAAGGCCTTGTTGGTGGCAAGTCGACCCTAGATCTCAAAATGGTCCAACCGGACTGCTGTATCCGCGGCCTGAGTGCATTCCTTGACGAGCACATCATCCTTGTCTTTCAATCAGGAGGCCATCTGCTCCTTCAGTTTGGCCTCCCTCCCAGTTGAAAGAATAGTGACCTAAAAGCCAATCATATTTCTTATGAAATAGGGGCTTATCTGTAAAATTCTACCGACTCAAGTATAATATTAATAAAAGGTATTTTGTTTCATCATATATTGTGTTTTATACTTTGTTGTTTCAAGATTATGATGAACCCCATAAATTAGGGCAATGATTTTAAGGTTATGCTGGAATTCATAACAGTGAGACCTAAGATCTTATAAATCCTAATATAAAATATTTTTAGTCATAGGATCATCGAGTCGAGGATCGATGTTTTTGGAGAGACTAGCACATCCTATGTATGCTCGATGAAGAGAGTGGTTGTCTCACAACCACTTGTGTAGGGACACTAATACAAGGATGTGGGTGCTCATCAGGGTATGAGTTTACTGAATTGATCCGTTATGAAAATATCTTGTAGAAGTCTTATTTGTCAAAAGATGATTCTCTTAGTAAAAGTTATGCAAGTGATCCTTAGACCTGAGATCACCATGGTATCTTATACACATGAATCTATGTTTTAGTTCATACTCATTCATGACTTAATCATGTATGGGATGTTCATGGATATGGTGAATTATGATGAAGGTTATGAGTAGATCAATAAGGAATCGATCACTCCTAGTTAGAGGAGTATTTATCCCATGCAATCTCATCAAATGATGACTTGGAAAGTCTTTGATCAAAGCATAATGAAATTAGATAATGGTTTATAATCTTTTATCGATTGAGTCTTCATTAGTGATTTAAGGTTTAAATGAATAAAGTGTGAGGATTTGATAATTTTCCATACTCGTTATTTATTTGGGATAAAGAAAGTTCGAAGAATTGAATTGCATGGAAACTTGCCACTAAAGGGTATTTTGATAATTTTTACTACATTTCTTATCTTCTAGATAGGTATGACATGTTGCTAGACATCAATCATGTCTTGTAAGTTATCATGAATTAAATTGATTGAATGCATATGTCAATTTGAAAGATGGTTCAAATTGGTAGTTAGGATTAGCTTGATTTGACCTAATTTGATTAGTTGATTTCTAATCAAACTAAATCGACATGAACCTAGACCTACTACTGGCTAGATGAGGAGCCAAAAGGGTCACACACATTAAGGAATTGATCAAGGAAGTCATTTGTATTTTTATTAGGGTCATAGGATCCTAATTGGCTAGCTAATTAACATACTAACATATGTTGGCTAGCCTAACTCCTAACCTAATTAGATTTGATTTAAATGCTTGCTATTTGAGCTAACTAATTTGAGTGGGACTTAAATTAGGTTGAGCCTAAAGTGGGGCTACTAAATTGAAATTTATCTTGATTTTATAGTCTTTATCCATTAATTATACCAAGAGTCCCGAGGGCTTGGGACTCTTGGCACCAATATTGGTGTATGCATTTTTAAGGGGTGCAGAAGGACTCTGCAAATAAATCAATTTTTTGGTGATAAGCCTTAGCCCCTATCCTCTCTGATAGATGTCCATTTGGACTGGATTTGATCAATCAAAATATGTAATAATGGGCATGATTTCATAAAGGGATGCGATGCTTGGATAATATGGTGCATGGGATGGGCTAGAGTCTTTTTGCTTATCAATCACCTTTTTTCATATAAGCCTTTCTAATTTATATCCCTATTGGAGTATTGGACCAAGTCTTTAATTCTAAAATTAAAGACTAATTATCAATTTTTTTCTGAAGAGTTGCAATAAGCAACTCTTGGCATAAAAGTATTAGTAAAACAACATTTCATTTTGCACCTTTCTACCAAAAGACTCCTGCTTAGTCTTATTTGATATGTTAAATATCAGATTAGGGGTTGATGAAAGGGTTTATTAGGTGCCTCCTCTCTTCCTATTTAAAGGCTTCAGTGATTGAAACCAAAGTATTCGAAGTTTGTCCTAACAACTCTCTTCCTTCCCTTGTTAGGACAAGCCTTTAATTTTAAGACAAGTCTCCATTTTAAGACAAGGGCTTAGAAAAAAAATTAGAAAGGATAATAGAATAGTAAGAAAGTTTTCGAAGAGGTCTTAAAGTACTCTTCGAAAGGAAAAAGGTCCTAGAAGAGAAGAAAGGCTACTGAAGAAGAAAAGCTGTCGGAAAGAGTCAAGCAAGAAAGAGTAGTATTTCCTTGATTCAGTTCCTGTGTGGATCATCTCTAGAGGGTATATACTAGTGGTCTAGTAGAATAAAGGATATTAGCATTACATGTATTCTTCTATTTCCTATTATTTTGTCTTGTTAATTGATATAATCAAGGTAGTCCTGGATCTAGGGTTTTGGTTGACTAGGGTTTCAAGGATTAAATTTTTGAAATCTGATCTTCTGCTACGAACCATAACCCAATAGTGGTATTAGAGCCACCTTGATTCATTCAATTAATAGTTAATGAAATGTTTGGATGATTGTGTTTAGCATAATTGTTGTAGCATATGTTGATTAATACATGCCACTGATTAGGATTTCACTTAAATCCTAATCGGCATAGAGACATGTTTAGATTATTCAGTTATCATTCTAAAATAAGGTTATTCTAACATAGTGGTGGATGTCTGCTATATATTGTAAGGTTGTCCTAGAATGATGACACACTTGGCATATATGATGTTGTTGTATGCTTAGATAGTTTGTAGAATTAAGATGTGTGTGAGACCATGAAAGCCCTCTTTAAAAAATTATATTTATAGTATTATAAAATCATAATGTAAATCCATTTAGGATTTGATTGATCAATTGGTATCTAGGAAGGTAAAGAGAACGTGGTTTTTAATTGGATCCGTTGCTTGGCCAAAATTTTTGGTGTCTAAGGAAAGCGCAGGGGGCCTCCCACCTCTTTCCTACTTATCTGGCCAATTTGATTGATTTAGACTTTGATTTGGAAATGCTAATTGATAAAACATTACTATTTGCCTTCCTTCATGCTAAGCCAAATTTATATCAAAACTATCGTAGGTTTGTTGTGTGACACAAGGCTTACTATAGGGTTTGATGTAAAATTTATCTTGGTGCAACTAATACTTCATTGCATGATTATTGATGTTGCTTTATTGTGGAAAGGAAAATTTTCTATCCTTGAACTCATAACTATTTATTGTGTAAGCATAAGGCATTTATGAGAAATTGGGATCTCAACCCCACTAAAGAAATCTTATTAGGGTTTCTCGGTTAACATAGGTGAGGGCTATGGTATTCATAGAAAAATAGTAGGAGACACAATTAGATTGATAAGTCCTTATCTAATTGTGTATATCATCTTGAGTGGTCTGCTTATATATTGTTCTTTATTTATGTAGATTAATATTATGGCTTCTACTTTATCATTGCGGGGTATTTTAAATGCCAATAAATTGACTAGTCCTAATTATGTGGATTGGTTAAGGAACCTGAGAATTATCTTAACTCAGGAGAAGGTATCGTACATCCTCGATTTTCTTGATCCAGATCCATCAGAGATGATGCTTCGGAGGAGGAAAGGGCCATATAAAATGTGGCAAAATGATAGTTTAATTGTCAACTACATTATGTTGGCCTCTATGAGCAATAAATTGCAAAGGCAATATGAAGGTATGGAACCTCAGTCCATACTACTCAATCTTAAAGAGCTTTATGGAGAGTAAAGTAGGGTTGC
This sequence comes from Areca catechu, assembly GCA_021397845.1. NCBI lineage: Eukaryota > Viridiplantae > Streptophyta > Magnoliopsida > Arecales > Arecaceae > Areca > Areca catechu. Next base: position 123,441,959 of record CM038043.1, read on the forward strand.
CCGATATGAAATATCAAAGCAATTATTCTGAGCATGTATGAGTGAGGGCTTGTTTGTTTAAGTCTATGTACTAAAGATGATTGACTTAATTACTCGATTAGCTCAATTAGGATTTGTTATGGACGGAGAGCTTAATCAGGACTTGGTCCTGTAATCACTTCCTGATTCCTTCTCTTAGTTTATCATGAACTATTATATAAACAAACTAAACCTTTCATTACCAGAGCTGCTTAACATGAGCTGGGAGTCATTTTAAAGGGGACAAGGCTCATCTTCTTCTAATTGATGAGAAGAAGAAAATAGTAATGAAAAAGGATTCAAAGAGAAAGTGGAATCCTAAGAAAAGCATCGAGAAGAGGAAGAAAGCAAAGAAGCCCTCTACTGATGAAACTTGTTTTCACTGCGAAAAGCAGGGACACTGGAAAAAGAATTCTAAGTCATATTTTGCTAGTTTAAAGTATGATATTGGTGGAGCATCAAAAGGTTTGTACATAACACAAACTAACTTGTCATTGAGTACTTTAGCTTCTGATTCATGGGTATTGGATACCACATGTGGGTCTTATAAATTCAAGTTTTTGCAAGGACTTCATAAAATTAAAAACTTGAAGAAAGGTGACTTTGACCTTTATGGTGCGAGTGGTGAAGCCATTCAAGTAGAAGCTATAAGCACCTATCTATTGTTATTGCCTTCGGGCAAAATTTTAGAATTGAAAGACTGTTACTGTTATACCCAATCGGCTCACCTTCGAACCAGATCGGTGTGGAAGTTCGGCTGACCCACTCCTGCAGAGGTCCGACCGACTCACTCTTGCTGAGATCCGACCGACTCACTCTTGCTGAGGTCCGACCGACTCACTCTTGCTGAGGTCCGGTTGACCCACTCCTGCAGAGGTTCGACCGACTCACTCTTGCGGAGGTCCGGCTGACCCACTCCTACGGAGGTCCGACCGACTCACTCTTGCGGAGGTCCGGCTGACCAACTCCTGCGGAGGTCCGACCGACCCACTCTTGCTGAGGTTCGACCGACCCACTCTTGCTGAGGTTCGACCGACCTACTTCGGAAGGGCCACTCCAAAGATCCCCCTGGAGGACTCCAGAAGACTCTTGTTGTACCAGAATTCTGTTACAACAGAACCCTGACATATCTGCTCCACTACTTCACTAGCTCCATGATGCTACCTCATCCTGGCACCACGTGGCCACTCCTGGATTCTCCAAGAGGCAGATCAGTCATTCTGTGTCTAGCTTTTAATAGATTCTGGTAACGTTCCGCACCTATATAAGATAAACTAGGGGACTCTGGGTGATAAGCACTCTCTTCCTGCTCCATAAGTTCATCTCGTTTGATTCCTCCATTCTGTTGCCCTCAAGCTCTCGCTAATTTAAGCATTGGAGTGTCCCCTGCCGGAATACCACCGGCCTTTGGAGACTTTTTTGCAGGAACCGGGAGAGGAGCACTCCAGCCAAGCTGACCGAACCCGGTCCGGGAAAAGTTGCAGCAACAGATTGGTGCTAGAGGAAGGGGGCACGAACCTTCGTTCCTATTTTTCCTTCTCTAAAAGGAGGAATCCGCTGTCTAGTAAAAGCAATGGTGAAAGGAAGAGCCCAAAACACCACCAGGAGAGACCGCTCCCCGTCAAGATCAGAAGGTCTTCTCAGGGAGAATGACGTCGCAGAGCCTACTATTAGTCTGGGACAATAGCAAGTCCAGGCTCTTCTGAACCGCATCGACACCCTCGCTGCCGCGGTCCAGAACCTCTAGGATGCTGCTAATGCTAGACTGCTGCCGCAAACGCCGTCTCAAACTAGTCATCGACATGTTGCTGAGGGAAGCCGACAGCGTGAAGCCTCTCAGCCCCATTCTTACATTGCTCTAGAGCCCCGAAGGTCCTAGAGGGCCCAAGTTGATGGGAAGAGAGTGAGGTCTGACTCACCCTCCTCCGTTGACTCAGTCCCAGATGGCGACCAGCACTGCAGCAAGGTCCGAGAGACTACACTAGCAACCTCTAGCACATGGAGGAACAGATCGTTGTGTTGGTCAATCAGCAAAAAGCCGACGGAGGGCAAGCGTATGATTCCCGCCCACCTTTTTCTGCCGAAATCATTAGGGAGCCTATCCCCCTCCACTTCAAGATTCCTCAGGTGGATGCCTACGACGGCACCACCGATCCACTAGACCATCTGGGCACCTACAAGGCCCATATGATGGTTCAGGGCACCTCCGACGCCCTCCACTACATCGCCTTCCTTGCAACGCTTAAGAAGGTGGCCCGGATGTGGTTCTCCGCCATTCGTCCAGGTACGATCCATTTGTTCCCCCAGTTTGAAAAACTCTCCCATTTCAAGACTTGCAGTCGGACACCGAGGAACACCGACTCTCTTCCTCATGCTGCAAAAGGAAGAAGAGACTCTCCGGGACTACATGGCCCGATTCAACTCAGCAGCCATGGAGATCCCGTACCTTAATGAAGATGTAGCTATGTTGGCCTTCAAGAGGACTGCGCTCATCCAGGCTCACATTCTCCTTGGACAAGAAGTTCCCGACAAGCTACTTCGAGCTGTTAGCCCGAGCGCAGAAGTATGCCCTGGCAGAAGAGCAGGCGACAAGCCGATGCTAGGCTGAAGGGAGGTCGGCTCCCAAGAAATGGAGCGACAAGGCCCCCGAAGTCCGACCTCCGAGTAATGGCAACAATTCGGCCCGACGTCGCAGTCCAAAGCCGAAGGACTTTTCCAGGAGGTTCGAATCCTATGCGCCTCTCTCCCTTCCGAGGGAGAAGATTCTCGTGGAAATTGAAAACGAGACCTTCCTGCAAAGGTCTCGTCCAATGAGGGACCCCTCGGCATCCAGGAATAGAGACAAGTACTGCCGGTTCCACCGGGACCACGGACACAACACTGAAGACTGCCTCCAGCTGAAGGATGCAATCGAAGACTTCATCAAGAGGGGGTACCTGCACAAGTACGTCCGACCCCAGAGGAATCGGGCTGAAACTTCGACTGCCAGAGACCCCCCAGAGGAGGTAGAGCTTCCCAACCAGCGTTCGACCGACGGGAATGTTGGCATGCTGCACCGTCGGTCCGATTAGAGGTATGAGGGAGACTAGGACATTGTGAAAAGGTCTAGGGGTTCTAATGTAATTAGCTTCTCCGACGAAGACCTCCTAGAATCCCACATCTCTGGGAATGATCCTGTAGTTGTGTTGGCAGTGATTACCAATTATAATGTAAAGAGAATCCTTATCGATAATGGAAGCTCCATGGAAGTTTTGCTGTATGATGCCTTTGTCAGAAGGAACCTGTCCAGATCGAGGCTGCAAGAATCTCCTATGCCATTGACAGGTTTCGGGGAAAACTTCGTCGGGGTAGGAGAGATAACTCTACCCGTGACAATTGGGACAGCCTTTCCAGAAGACTCTCCCCATCAACTTTGTGGTTGTACGTACGACCTCAGCTTACAATGCCATATTGGGCCGACCGACCCTCAACAAGTTCTAAGCCATCGTCTCTACCTACCACCTGTTGGCGAAATTTTTGACTTGAAATAGGGTTGGAGTAATGAGGGGAGACTGAAGGATGGCCAGGCAATGTCTAACCATCCAGGACAGGCAGTCTGAAGATCGTTCCACTCTGGAACAGCTTGACCTCCGGGCCCAAGTTGACTCTTGCGGACAATCGATCGAGAAGATCTTGTTCGTACCTTTTTGAAAAGATGATCCCACCAAGGTCCTGCAAATTGGGAGTACACTCAGCAAAGAAGCTAAGTTAGAGTTGGTCAGCTTTTTACGGGAGAATGTCGACATCTTTGCTTGGTCGGCATCGGACATGCCAGGCATCCCGTTGGAGGTTATAACTCACCAGCTTAAAGTGGATCCAACCTGCAAGCCCGTCAGGCAAAAGAATAGGAGCTTTGCTCCTAAGAGATAGAGGGCGATTGACGAAGAGGTCAAGAAGCTCTCCGATGCCGGCTTCATCAGAGAGGCCCACTACCCCAACTGGCTGGCGAATGTTGTAATGGTTAGGAAAGCCAATGAAAAATGGAGGATATGCGTGGACTACACCGACCTCAACAAGGCTACAAGCTTTCCTTTGCCAAAGATTGACCAATTGGTGGACGCCACGGCCAGTCATCAGCTTTTGAGCTTTATGGATGCCTTCTCCAGCTACAACCAAAACAGGATGCACCCGGAGGATGAAGAGAAGATAGCCTTTATCACCGATAAGGAATTGTATTGCTACAAAATGATGCCCTTCGGCCTGAAGAATGACGGTGCCACTTTTCAAAGGCTGATCAACGGATCTTCGAGGGGCAACTTGGAAGGAATATGGAGGCCTATGTTGATGATATGATAGTCAAAAGCCTCCACAGAGCCGACCACATCAGAGACTTGCAGGAATTCTTTGATGCCTTGAGGCATCATCGGATGAAGCTGAACCCCGCTAAGTGCACCTTTGGGGTGACCTCCGGAAAGTTTCTTAGCTTTCTGGTTATGTAGAGAGGGATCGAAGTCAATCCTGATAAGATTAAAGCAATCATCAATATGGGACATCCGACCAACAAGAAGCAAGTGCAAGAGCTTACAGGCTGAATAGCCTCTCTCAGCCGCTTCATTTCCCGGTCGGCTGAGAAATCCCTCCCTTTCTTCAAGACATTGCAGCGGTCGGATCGCTTTCAATGGACCGACGAGTGTCGGACGGCTTTTGAAGCTTTGAAAGATTACCTGAAGAACCCTCCTTTGTTGGCCAAGCCGATGGAAGGAGAGCCCTTATACTTGTACTTGTCGGCGTCGAACGAAGCAATAAGCTCCGTCTTCGTTCGGGTGGAAGAAAGCAATCAGCAAAGGCCTATCTATTATATCAGCAAATTTTTCCATGACGCCGAAACGAGATGCCCCTAAGATGCAGAAGCTTGTCTACTCCTTGGTCATAGCAGCCAAGCGCTTGCGGCCCTACTTCCAAGCGCATCCGATTGCCGCCCTGTCCAATAACCTCTTAAAGCGGTCCTTAGGAGCCCAGACACATCCGGTCGGCTCGCCAAGTGGGTCGTCAAGCTTGTTGAATTTGAAATCTCTTTCCAACCTCGGTCGGTAATGAAAGCTCAAGTAAACGCTGGCTTCATAGAAGAGTGTACCTGGAGACAGGAGGTACCTTCACAAGCGGCCGGCGCACCTGAAGATGACACTGTTGAAGAAGCAGAGCCCGCCTGGGCTCTCCATGTGGACGGAGCATCTAACCTTGCAGGCTATGGAGCGGGCCTAATCTTAGCTGACCCTGACGGATAGAGCTTGGAGTATGCTTTATACTTTGCATTTCATGTATCAAATAACCAAGCGGAATATCAAGCCCTCCTCACAGGACTGAGGATAGCCAACGAGCTGGGCATCAGCCGGATCAGGGCCTTTTGTGACTTCCAACTGGTGGTGAACCAGGTGAAGGGCGAATTCGAGGCGAGAGATCCGACCTTGGCCAAGTACTTGAGCAAGGTACAAAGCCTCGTGACTCGGCTTAAGTTTTTCAAAATTCTTCATATACCTCGATTGCAGAACTCTAGGGCGGATGCTTTATCGTGATTGGCTACGACCGTTACCAACACCTCCGACCGGATCTTCGTGGAGTTTTTGTAGCACCCTACCATTGCTGAAGAGACGACAGAAGTCCAAGTGGAACAAGAAGCCTCTTGGATGGACCCTATTTTTGCATTCCTTGTCAAAGGGACCCTACCGGAAGATACGATCAAAGTACGTCGTCCTCGACGGCACTCTTTACAAACGGTCATTTTCGCAACCCTTACTGAAGTGCTTGGGGCCGACTGACACTGATTATGCACTCAAAGAGGTGTATGAAGGCATCTATGGTGACCACTTGGGAGGGAGGTCCCTGGCTTACAAAATCATCCAACAGGGATATTACTGGCCAACCATCCAAAGGGACGCGTCGGACTTCATCAGAAAGTATGATGCGTGTCAAAGACACTCCAACATTCAAAGAAGGCTGGCCAGTCAGCTGATCCCATTCACCGCACCTTGGCCATTCGCGCAATGGGGGATGGACATCCTGGGTCGTTTCCCCCAGCATCCGGCTAATGGAAGTTTTTGATCGTGGCCATTAATTACTTCACCAAATGGATGGAAGCTGAGCGACTAGCATAGATTACAGAAGCCAAAGTAGAGAATTTCGTCCGAAATTGCATCATCTTCCAGTTTGGCATATCTCAGATGATCATCACAGACAATGGAAGGCAGTTCGACAACTCCAAGTTTCGGGAATTCTGTCAGTAATATCACATTTCCCATTGGCTAACATCAGTCAGCCATCCTCAATCTAATGGAGAAGCTGAAGTCACCAATCGAACGATCCTGCATGGACTGAAGACCCGACTGAACGACGCCAAGGGACTTTGGGCGGAAGAGCTTCACTCAGTGCTCTGGGCCTATCGGATAACCTCCCGAATAGCGATTGGACAGACTCCATTTAGTCTGACCTACGGGAGTGAAGCAGTCATACCTGTGGAAGTTTCCTTGCAATCCCTGCGGATTGATCATTTTGCCAAACCGACCAACACAGAATGAAGGAGGGCTGACCTAGATTTACTTGAAGAAACTAGACACCAGGCGAGTTTGAAGATGGCGACGTATTGGTAGAAGATGGCCAAGTACTACAAAACTCTCGAGTCAAGGCTCGAACTTTCCAGGTCGGGGACCTGGTTTTGCGGAGGACGGAAATCTCAAGATCAACCGAGCAAGGGAAGCTCTCCCCAAATTGGGAAGGACCTTATCGAGTTGTTGAAGTAATTCGGGCTGGAACTTACCGACTCGAGCATTTAGACGGATGGCAAGTGGCGCGTCTGTGGAATGTAGATAACCTTCGCAAATACTATCAATAAAAGCCACAACTTCTCCTATAAAGCCTACTTTTGAAAGTCCGATTTCGGTTGGCAAAGGCTCTAGGGAAGCCCACTTTTGAAAGTCCGACTCCGGTCGACAGAGGCTTTAAAACAGCCCACTCGAAGATCCGACCTCGTTCGGAAAATGTTACTTGGAGTCCTTAAGTATTTGGGAAGATTACCTTATGAGCGGCTGAGTCCAAGATTTCCTCAGAAATGCTTCCAAGAAAGAGGGGAGTTCAGTCTAAAGCCGATGGACCAACACTTAGAAAAATTTCTAAGGATTTGGTTCGGACTGGGCAACTGTTCAAAGTTTACTTCAGAGCACTTGTGTTCAAATTGAGCCAACTCCCAACACTTAGAAACATTTTTGAAAGAAAAAGTTTCGGTCAATCCGGTCGACCCCACATTCATAGAAATATACACAGAAGATGTATTAAAGAAAGAAGAATTTCTATTCCATAGCAAAAAAATTTTTTACAAGGGGCGGGTCAGACTTTCACAAACATTTTAAGTCTGACCCTTTAGATGTACAAGTAAAACTTCGGCTTCGGCCTCTTTCGCCGCGCCCGAAGTTCCGACCGGGACATCTGCCGTTCCCGCATCGGCTACGACTTGGGCTTCGGCTCCAGACTTCAAGGGGCCCTGTGTTTCTCCTGCGTCAGCTATGGCTTGAGGTCTAGCCCCATTGTCGGTCGGGCCCGCTCCCTTCTCCGCTCCCTCTTTTGCTTGCCTCAGTAGCTACAGGAAGGAAAGATCCAGCTCTGGGAATGCATCGCCGACCTTCGATAAGCACTCCTCGTAGCCGACCGCTCCGGCCTCATCCATCTCTTCCTTGAAATCGACGGAGGCTTTGTATTTCTCCACGGCGTCGATGGCCGCCTCTGCCATATGCTCCTGGGCCTCCCTCAGCAGGCCCATATACTTTTCCGACGTGGCTCGGTGGCCTCGCAAGTGCCTTTCAGACTCGACCAACCATGCCTCCTCTTCGGCTAGTCGATGAGCTAGGGATCTTAGCTTCTTCTTCCTTTTCTTCAAGCTGGCCTCCCGGTCAGCCAGCCGGGCCTACAGGACTTCCACCTACTTTTTATGGACCTCCGCCTCGGCCCGACAGGCAGATAGCTCTTCTTCGATGGCCTTTCGTGCCATCTCCGCCACGGCTCTGGCCGCCTCCATCCCTTCGGCCTTCTTGACCGAATGCTCTCTCACAAAGAGCATCTCGTCGAGGCCATCATCCATCAGCGAGATGTCGTGGAGGAGCTGCAAATGACAGGACAACATTAGTCATGTACAGAGGACGAAGGAAAGGACAAATACTCGAGAGCAGGTGGCTTACCCCCATGAGATTGCGGTAGGCGCTCCTTGTGGCATCGTTTAGAGTTCGCTGACTCGACTCGTCCCGTCGGCATCTGTGATAGCCCGTTTGAGCAGGTCTTTGGCCTGATCAGGCAACAGTAATATGAAGGTCTAGTGGTGTTTGTGAGTAAAAAATTCAATGCTCAAGATTAAATGCAGCGGAAAGCAGTAAATCAAATGTAATAAGCTAAGAGCAAGAGGGAAAGAAAACAATCACACACAAACACAATATTTATAGTGGTTCGGTGCAAACCTAGCACCTACATCCACTTCTCAAGCCACCCTTGGAAATTCCACTATAATCCAATAAAGATTACAGCCGACTTGTTTTTTTAAAAAAAAGGCTCACAAGTCAAAACCTATGTTGGTTTTGTCATCTAAGCTCACCAACAACCTTTTACACTTGTTTTGTCTTCGGGCTCACAAGTTAACCCTAGTTGGTTTTATCCCTTTGGCTCACCAACAAACCACAACAACCTTCATTCAAGACACCCTTGAAAGCAAGGTCAAATCACAAGATAAAAACAGATATACAACTTTTAAAACTAAGGCAAACTCTCTTCAAGAGTAGAATGGAAGCTTTGAAGCTCAAGTTGATGCTTTGTCTTGTCTCCTCGGAATATCCTTCAAAACACTTCTTTTGGAATGATGTAAGGATGAGCTTGTAGGCCTTTTCAGGGAATCAAACTATAAAAGCTTTTGATGTGAAGTTCTTGAGAGAATATTGGCTTTTTGGCTTTTAATGGACTTCGATACTCTTCAATACCTTTAGAATGAAGTTGGTGGAGGTTAAATACAACAAGAAACTTCAAAAAATGGTTTGTGACCGTTGGAGCCTCGAATATAGCCGTTTGGAGCTTGAAAAGCAAGTTCTGCAAGTCAGAAAAATAGATCCGTTATGGCTGTCAGGCTTCAAGTGTCGACACTTGGCTCATCAGGTATCGACACTTGGCTGTCAGGTGTCGACACTTGATTTCTAAGTGTCGACACTCGATCTTTCAAGTGTCGACACTTGATCTTTCAAGTTTCGACACTTGATGCACAGGTATCGACACTTGACACAAAAACCCTCAAATGGCAAAGTTCTGGATTTTCAGAAATCTCAGGCCTTGAGTCGATACTTGGAAACCTAAGTGTCGACACTTGAAATGTAGGTGTCGACACTTGAGTTCTAGGTGTCGACACTTGGCGTGTCAAGGATTTTTCTGCGTGCCAAATGCTGAAGTGTCGACACTTGGCTTCCCAGGTGTCAACACTTGATACTGAAAAATTCACAATCAAGTGTAATTAGAGCTAAAAACACAAATATTGAATTTGAAATTTAAATGGAATAAAATAAATAACAATTGATCATGTAAAAGCCCTTTTTCATGAAGAGGATGTCCATAATTACGAAAAATGCTCCGTGCCACGGCGTGCCATGATACATAAGCTTTTGAAATTTTGAGGTGCTTTCTTCCTAAAAACTCATAGCTTGAAATACATATTAGTATACAATATGCACTCAATGTTTTGTTATTCATCAAAATCACTGGGTGGAGCCAACATAATCAACCTCAAATTTCTCAACCATAAGTACCTATTAATAAGGTACCACCACAACACACACCTCCTCTCCATAGGTCAGAAAGAGTGCGGGATGTACCTCTCAGATATGGCTTTGTCATTAGTAATAACAATGAAGCCAGCATCATTCAAGGTGATGATCCTTTGATATATACGAAAGCTGTTAAGAGTAAAGACTGACAAATGGCTTGATGCCATGAAATCTGAAATGGACTCCATGAAAACCAACCAGGTTTGGACCTTGGTTGATCCACCTGAGGGAGTAAATCCAATAGGATGTAAATGGATCTTCAAAATGAAGATTGGAGGAAATGGCCAAGTAGAAACCTACAAGGCTAGGCTAGTAGTAAAAGGTTTTAAACAAAGACATGGAATTGACTATGATGAAACGTTTTCATCAATAGCTATGCTCAAGTCCATTAGAATTTTGCATGCTATAGCTGCGTACTATGATTATGAAATATGACAAATGGATGTAAAGACTGCTTTCCTCAATGGGAATTTTGAGAAAGAAGTTTATGTTACAGCTAGAACGGTTTGTCTCAAGTGGGAGACTAAACCAAGTATGCAAGCTTAAGAAATTCATTTATGGATTAAAGCAAGCATCGAAGAGTTAGAACATCCGATTTGATGAAATAATTAAGGAATTTGATTTCATCAAAAATATGGATGAACCATGTGTGTATAAGAAGACAAATGAGAGTGCCATTATCTTCTTAATATTGTATGTTGATGATATACTTATCATTGGAAATGATATTCCAATGTTGCAATCAGTCAAAGCTTGGCTATCTAAGCAGTTTTCAATGAAGGATTTGGGAGAAGCATCATATATATTAGGTATAAAGATCTATAGAGATAAATCTAAGAGGATTCTCGGCTTATCTCAATCTAGGTACATTGACTTAGTATTGAAAAGATTCAATATGGAGGGAAGTAAAAGGGGTTACTTGCCTATGAGTCAAGGTATACATTTTTCTAAGAAGATGTCTCCTAAGACACCTAAAGAGAGATAAAGGATGAGTAAGATTCCTTATGCTTCGGTTGTAGGATTAATCATGTATGTAATGTTATGTACCAAGCTTGATATTGCTTATGCCTTAGGCATAGCAAGCGAATTCTAAGTTGATTTAGGGGAGGAGAAGCTGTGAAAAACAATTTTAAATACCTTAGAAGGACTGAAGATGTTTTTCTAATATATGGAGGATCGAATTTAAAACTAGAAGGCTATACTCTAGTTTTCAATCAAATCCAGATGATAGTAAATCCATATCAGGGGATGTCTTTGCTCTATATGGAGGTGTAGTGAGTTGGAAAAGTACCAAGCAGCAAACTATTGCTGACTCAGTTACTGAGACAGAATATATAATTGCTAGTGAAACTGCTAAGAAAGATATCTGGATGAAAAAAGTTCATCTCGGAGTTGGGTGTAGTTCCTGCGACACAACAACCGGTGCCACTTTATTGTAATAACACTAGAAGTGTTGCACAGGCCAAGGAACCAAGGTCTTATCAAAATCCAAGCACATCTTAAGGCACTTTCATCTTATTTATGCAATCATTGAAAGACAAGATGTGATTTTAGAATGAGTAGATACAAAGAACAACATAACACATCCATTCACTAAGACCCTTCCTTAATAACAATTTGATCGCTATTTAGATTGTATGAAAATTAAATACAAGGGCAATTGGCTTTAGTGTAAGTGAAAGATTGAAAGAATAGTGCCTTAAAAGCCAATCATATTTTTTATAAAATAAAGGCTTATTTGTAAAATTCTCTCGACTCAAGTATGATATTAATAAAAGGCATTTTATTTCATTATATGTTGTCTTATGTTTCGTTATTTTAAGATTATGATAAATTTCATAAACTAGGATAATGATTTTAGGATTATGATGGAGTTCATAACATTGAGATCTAAGATCTTATAAATCCTAATATAAATATTTTTAGTCATAGGATCATCGAGTCAGGGATCGATGTTTCCGGAGAAACTAGCACATCATATGTATGCTCGATGAAGAGAGTGGTTGGTCTAACGATCACTTATTTGGGATACTAATATAAGAATGTGAGTGCTAATCAGGGTGTGAGTTCACTAAATTGGTCCGTTATAAGAACATCTTATAGAAGTCTTACTTGTCAAAAGATGATTCTCTTAGTAGAAGTTGTGCAAGTGATCATTAGATCTGAGATCACTATGGTATTTTATACACATGAATTCATGTTTTGGTTCATACTCATTCATGATTTAGTCATGTACGGGATATTCATGGTTATGGTGAATTATGTATTGGTTATAAATAGGTCAACAAGGAATCAATCACTCATAGTAAGAGGAGTATTTATCCCATGCAATCTCATCAAATGATGACTTAGGAAGTCTTTGATCAAAGCATAATAAAATTAGAAAAAGGTTTCTAATCTTTCATCGATCAAGTCTTCATTAGTGATTTGAGATTTGAATGAATAAAGTATGATGGTTTAATAATTTTCCATACCCATCACTTATTCGAAATAAAGGAAGATCGAAGAATTGAATTACATGCTAACTTGCCACTGAAGGGAGTTTTGATAATTTCAACCAAATTACTCATTTTCTCGATAGGCATGACACATTGCTAGATATCAATCATGTCTTATAGGTTATCATGAATTAAATTGATTGAATTCATGAGTCAATTTGAAAGATGGTTCAAATTGGTAGCTAAGGTTAGCTTGATTTGACCTAGTTTGATTTGTTGATTTCTAATTAAACTAAATCGACATGAACCTAGACCTACTGCTAGTTAGATGAAGAGTCCAAAAGGTCACACACATTAAGGAATTGATCAAGGAAGTCATTTGTATTTTTATTAGGATCATAGGATCCTAATTGGCTAGCTAATTAACATACTAGCATATATTGGTTAGCCTAACTCCTAACCTAATTAGATTTGGTTTAAATAATTGCTATTTGGGCTAACTAATTTGAGTGGGACTTAAATTGGGTTGAGCCTAAAGTGGGGTAGCCAAATTAGGATTTGTTGCCACCTGGATCGTCGTGGCCCATATCTCCAGTGCGTCGCCGCCGCATCGGGTGCCTCCTCCCACCGGGAGTGCTCCCTCCTCGGGGGTCGGCTCTTCGGCTCACTCGGCTTGCAAAATAGAGGAGACCCGGGCTGGGGATTCTAGCAAGGACACTTTGATGATTAAGTCAGTGGGATGATCAAGGAGAACAGAATCTCTGAGACGGAGAGCTTGGGGGACTCCCTCGCCTCAGGGGGTGACATGATAAAGATGTTCAAATATTGCAAAGAATAAGATGATAATGTCTAAGTAGTAGAAAGGAGGAATGGAGAACGTGGAGCAGGGAGGCCCTAGAAGGAGGGGGTAAAGTCTCAGTCGGGGTAACAAAGACTGGTTCAGTGGTAGCTGGAGTGTCAGCAGCATCAGCTGGAGGAGCATCAGGGGACTGCCACTCCCGACTGACGACCTCATAACCGTCGGCACCATCATCACTGTCGCTGCCATCGTCAAGAACATCTGTAGCCCTGTCATCAGTGCGATCACCACCCTCTACAGTATCATCATGGTCATCTTGATGATCGTCGCCATCATCATCATCATCACTCGGAGGATCAGCGGGAGCAGCTGGAGGAAGCAAGGATCTGATCAAACTCTCAATGCACGCAAAACCAGCCTCCACAGTTTGGCGAACCTCGGCATGCTCATCAGCAGTGTGAGCTCTAAGGCTCTCAATCTCGATCCGAAGCTGCGTCGTCCTAGCTCCCAGACTGATAAGCTCGCCTCTCACCTCTGCAAACTGCTTACGTGAATACTCCTCAAAGTGTACTCTAGTAGAAGCTGGAGGAGCTGCTGACGGTGTGGCAGAAGGCGTCGCAGGCTCGGTTTCTGATTCATGTACTGTATGAACAGGAGAACTGACCGGCCCTGATGGCCCTGCCTCAACCTCACATAACTCATCCTCCTCATCTGGCTTCTGGCCAGACTCTCTCCTGATCCATCTGCCACCAACTACTCTGTATCCCATCCTATGGAGTGACCTCTCTTCATAAACATCTGTGTGTAAGATCTCCTTAGGGATCTCCCCCTCCAAGGATACTCCACATGCACGGAATAGTCGGGTCAGTCCCATCCCATAGGGCAGACAATGACGACGCTGGCTGGCCACATCTCTCATCTGTATCAGCATCATGGAAGGAATGTCTACCTGCGTCCTCTGTGTCAAGCAGACCATGAGCATAAGCTCTCTCTGTGATAAAATCAAAACGCCGTCTTCGGTAAAAGAATCTGGGCCGTGATGTGATGGAGCCGCATCCCCACCGATAGCTGGTTCGCGGTGACTACTGTCACACCGCGAACATCCTCTCGCTCCAAAATACAACGGAATGCGGCCTCCCTATCATCCATAGAGAAAATGCTAATCCCTCAGTGTGGTATCTCTCAAACTCTTTTCAAGAGCTCATCTGTCAGTAGAATCTCCACACCTCGCACAGATGTCCTCCAAGTCATACGTCGGTAATCTAATGCTCTATAGAACTCACGTACCAGATGGGGGTAATACCTCTCCTGCATAGTGCAGAAGGGCACCAAACCCGCATCGGTAAGGGTCTACCGGATCTGAAAATGCTGGCGGTCGAAAGACTCTAAGTCCACTCGTCGATCGGAAGCAACAGCCTTCCCTGCCATCCTCTCCGCAGGGGAACCAGGTGCAACTGAACTGCTCGACTCACCAGTGTCATGCCTAGCCTTTGTTCTCCTCTCTGTCCTCTGGCTCGGTCTCCTAACTGCTAGTCTATTCCTAGGACCCATGTCAAACCAGCTGGATAGGAAAGAAAAGAGGATAGATTCAATCAAACTTAGAGCTATGGGACTGGCTACAGGTTCAGCTAAGGAGAAATTCATTTCATAAGAGGTGCAAAAACAATTTTGGGTTGTAAAATACTTTTTAAAAAATTTAGGAAATCTACAAACAATTTGAAAGTGGGAATTTTACAAGCTAGAAAATGTTTTTGGTTGTTAAAATATATTTGAACTTTTGTAAAAATACATTTTGTAGGGTCTAAATACCAAAACACATGGGATTTGGGCTTAAATCAATTAGGGTTTTAGCAAAATGGTGAAAATGTTGCAAAAACATCATGACAAACTATGATAAATCAATAGAAATAAGTTTAGAACACTAGATTTTAGGTGAAAACCCAAATTTTTCTGGCCAAAATCAATCAAACAGTGGTTTTTCCCAAATTCGGATGGAATTAGCATGAAAACGACAAAAAACCGTGAGAAATCCAAGAGAAAAGCCATTAAATCACCATTCCTTCAAATGGAGTTTTAGAAAACCAATAAAACCCATGAAAATCCGATTGAAATCCCAAAAAATAGTCGGAAAAACCCTTTTTAGGTTGTACGGCTTCACGGTGACGAAGGAAAACTGAAAATACGTGAAATAAAATGAAAATTAATGAGAAATTAAGAGAGGGAATACTTGATATATGAAGGGGCAAACGGGAAGAGGAAGGAATTGGAGTGTGATGCAGAACGAAGAACAAAGAAGCGTATGCGAAAGTAAAATTAAGATTAATTCTTTTTTTTTTTTATATATTTTAGAAATTGGCTTCGACTCAAAGTAAAGCTAAACTACGTTGAAGGAAACTAGGTAAGGATTGAAAGCACAATTTAGAAGCAACTAAATTATCAGAGTAGTTCAGAAGTAATGGATCGCTGGGGGTTGAGAAACTCCCAGACCTAGGGTTTCGCTCTGAACTTTCAACAGAACAGAAATAGAGAGAAGAGATGGTTTACTAACCAGACAGTGATCTTCTCAGGATTTTGGTGGAAGAACTCTCTCGAGCAGATTGTGGGATCCTCGGAGTCGGCTATCTTCGTAATGGATCCTCTAATACTGGTCTCGTGGTTTGGTCGGCTTCTTCTGGACTCAAGATCTGGGAAAGAAGAGGAACAAATGATGGAATTCAGAAACTCAAGAAAAGATTTTACCAGGTTGAAGAACTTGAAAGCCGAAGTTGCTGAAATCAGGATTCTCCTGGAGGCCGATCTGACTTCCTCTTAGAATTGCTGTAGATCTGAAGTATCTGGACTGGAGCTGGATGCTGGTGGTCGGCCTGGACTTGGAGAGGGTGGCTGTGAGAAGTGGAATAGACTAGGGCTTGGTGGAAAGAGAAGGGTGATGGCGGCTAGGGTTTGGGAGTGGAGTGGCTAACCTAGGGTTTGGGGTTTTGGAGATCTCACACCTCCTCAAGGTTCCTGGGGAACCCGGATTTACTCCCTCACGGAGCTCAACACCTGGAAGCAAGTGCGGAAAAGAGAAAACAAAAGTTTGCTCATAAAAAAATTTCTTTCATTCATCTGATTGTTGTAAACTTACAAGAGGGGTTTAATTTATAAGGCATTACAAGGGAGGAGGGTTTCACATCTTCCCATGTGGGACTAAAGGAGGGGATCTCCAAATTAGGGCAAATCCCTTACATATGGTCGGCCAAAATACCAAAAAATTAGGATTTGGGTTATAAATGGCAGGTAGATGGCGCCACCTTGCTTGGATTTTCAAGAAAAATTTTCTTCCTTCCCTGGATCAACTCTTTTGGACTCCTCCTTTTCTTCCTCCCTAAGTCAAGGTCCTTCCCATCTTTGTTTTGATTGTTTTGGCAGGTAGTGGGCGCCCCTTGATGTTCTCTTCCAAGAGAAATTTCTTCCCTTCTTTGCTTGGAGTTTCTTGGGAAAGTCTTGGCCGCCCCCTTGATTTGTGCTCTCTTGGTGGACTTCTCTTTATCTGGTGCATGAAAGAAGGAAGTTGCCATCTGTGGAGTGGGGACCAAAGGCTGCTGGATGTGGATATGGCGCCCCCTGGACTGGGAGTGTGGCTGGGAGTGTGGTGTCCACTTGCCAGGTCTTGGAAGAAAGTGTAACATCCCAGTTTGAAACCCTAGTCCACTACTGAGTCAACATGACTCAACAAAATAAAATGTAGGTAATGTAGACTCAAGCTAAATTGAGTTGATCTAGTCAACTCTTATTACAAACCAAAAACCCTAATTCTTCGGGCAAGGTTAATCAGAGATCCAGATGGAGCTCTGAAGTCTTCTTCTGAGTCTGGTGCCCGCACCAATTCTCCCAGGGTGGGAGGAACTCGACCCTGTCGAGTAAGGATCAAGTTGGCTCTGGTATCTCTCCAAGAGGTCTGGGTCCAGCTCTTGTAACTCTTCTCGGGAGATCCAAGAGTCATCAGAATCTGGCCTTCTTAGCCAGCGGATCAGGTATCTTTGGTATCCTCGATTACGAGTAGAGATAACCTGATCATCCAGGATCTTTTCAATCTGCTCTTTCCTCACAGGCCAATTTGTTGGTGGACACACAAGGTCAGGTTCACTCTCAAGAGCAGGATTAGGTTCAAAAGCCTCACTGGGAATCACAGCTGGCTCCCTATACTCTACTAGGTCTGTAATGTTGAAAGTGGAGCTAATGCCTAGTTCTGGAGGCAACTCGAGCACATAGGCATTGGATCCTACTCTCTTTACCACTCTAAATGGTCCAGCTCCCCTAGCATGTAACTTTCTAACGGTTCCAGGAGGAAACCGTTCAGGCCTTAACCTAATCATTACATAGTCTCCTTCGTCAAAAGTTTTGACTCGCCTTTGAGAATCAGCAATTTCTTATAAGTTTCGTTACTTAAATTTATTTTGGCTTGAATTTCTTTATGCAAGTCTTTTATATGCTGTGCAAAAACTTCGGCAGACTCAGAGACCCGTGTGTGGACTGGTAAAGGAGCTAGGTCAAGAGGTGTGTGGGGTTTGTAACCATGCACAATTTCAAATGGACTCTTACCCGTAGACCTATTGACCGAGTCATTATATGCAAATTCAGCTCTAGGTAAGTACAAATCCCAGTTCCTAATGCTTTCACCAACAAGACACCTTAGCAGATTGCCTAAACTACGGTTCACTACTTCGGTTTGGCCGTCAGTCTGGGGATGATAGGCAGTTGAAAACTTAAGTTTTGTCCCTAACTTATGCCAAAGGGTTTTCTAGAAATAGCTAGTGAACCGAACATCCCTATCGGAAACAATGGTCTTGGGTAGGCCATGGAGTCGAACTATCTCATTAAAGAACAGGGTGGCTACCTTAGACGCATCAAATGTTTGGGAACAAGGCAAGAAATGGGCCATCTTGGAAAATCGGTCTACTACAACACAGATAGAGTCATGCCTCCTCTGGGTCTTGGGCAAACCTAACACAAAGTCCATGCTCACATCTTGCCAAGGACGATCTGGGACAGGGAGTGGGGTATAAAGGCCGGTGTTCTGTTTTCGCTGTTTGGCAACAGCGCAGGTCCGACACCTAGCCACAATGTGTGCTACATCTCTTTTTAAGCTAGGCCAGAAAAAATGGTCTTCAATAGCCAGGGTGGTCTTATCTTTTCCGAAATGGCCAGCTAAACCTCCAGCATGAGTTTCCCAAATCAAGAATTCCCTAAGAGAGGTTCTAGGGATGCAAAGCCTATTCTTAAAGAACAGAAAGCCATCTAAAAGGGAATAATCCTTATGTTCACTAGATGGTCCTTGAGTTAGATCCTGGTGCACAGTCTTGAAATCCGGACACGACTCATATTCTTCTTTGATTTGCTCAAACCCTATGACTTCAGCCCTAACAGAATTCAACAACACAGATCGACGACTAAGGGCATCAGCTACCTTATTTTCAGACCCAGCCTTATGCTTCAAAACAAAAGTATAGGACTGGATATACTCTACCCACTTAGCATGCCTAGGGTTAAGCTTCTTCTGAGAATTCAAGAATCTAAGAGCCTCATGGTCCGAGCACAAATTCTTGCGGTAGTAAATAATGTCTCCAGTAACGCAAAGCTTGCACTACCGCGTAAAATTCCTTATCATAGGTAGAATACCTAAGCTTAGCATCATTAAGTTTTTCACTAAAGAATGCTACGGGATGGTTCTCTTGGCTTAGGACTCCACCTATACCTACTCCTGAAGCATCACAGGCAACCTCAAATACCTTTGAAAAGTCTGGTAGTCTCAAAATGGGTGCCTGGGTCATCCTATCCTTAAGATCTAGGAAGGCTTTATGGGCTGCTTTGGTCCACTGAAATTCTCCCTTTCTGATGCAGTCTGTGATAGGAGCAACTACGGTACTAAACCCCTTGATGAATCGCCTATAGAAGGTAGCCAAGCCATGGAAACTTCTGACCTCATGCACACTGGTCGGCTCTGGCCATTCTACTATGGACCTAATCTTTTCAGGGTCGGCAGCCACGCCGTCAGGGGTTACAACAAATCCAAGGAAGATAATTCTACTGGTCATAAATTCACACTTTTTGAGATTACCGTAGAGACTATCATTCCTCAAAACTTGACAGACTTGTCTAAGGTGGCCTAGGTGATCTGCAGGGGTCTTACTATAGATCAGGATGTCATCAAAATAGACCACTACAAACTTCCCTATGAAAGCTCTAAGTACCTGGGTCATAATCCTCATGAAAGTACTAGGGGCATTGGACAACCCAAAAGGCATAACAACCCATTCATAGAGACCATCCTTAGTTTTGAAGGCTGTTTTCCACTCATCCCCTGGTCTAATCCTAACCTGATGATAGCCGCTCTTGAGATCAATTTTAGAAAAAACCATGGCACCGGCCATCATATCAAGCATGTCATCTAGTCTAGGGATGGGGAACCTATACTTGATTGTGATTTTATTGATGGCACGACTGTCAACACACATCCTCCACGTGCCATCCTTCTTCGGGGTTAGAAGTGCAGGGACTGCACAAGGGCTAAGACTCTCTCTAATGAACCCCTTCCTCAACAATTCGCCAACCTGCTTCTGCAGTTCTTTATGCTCCGATGGATTCATCCTATAATGGGGCAAGTTGGGTAAAGTAGCTCCTGGGACTAAATCTATGGAATGCTGAATATCCCTAAGAGGTGGAAGGTGGTCTGGCAGATCCTCGGGAAAAACATCCTCAAATTCTTCTAATAAAGGCTTAACTTCCTGAGGAGGCTCTGAGGGTGTAGGAGTCCTAAGTTCCTTAGCAGTCAACATCCAAATGGGTGAACCACTATGAATTTTTTGTTCTAGATCCTTGGCACTAATTAGGTTCACTCCAGTCTTCATTTCTCTGACCTTACTAGTTCCTTTAGCTACCTTGTCCTTAGGAGGGACTGAATGGATTGTGATTTTCTTCCCATTGAAACTAAAGACACAGGTGTTGGATTTTCCTAAGAGGGTGGCATCATGATCATACAACCAAGGTCTTCCAAGAATTATACTGCTCACCCCCATGGGCAAGACATCACACCAAATCTTTTCTTGATAGGATTGCATTTGGATTTGGACCTGACATCTAGACTGGATGGGTATAGAGGTAGAGTCTACCCAAGAAACCTTATAGGGGTTGGGGTGGGGAACTGGGGTTAAGCCTAACATTTTGACAGTGCTAGTGGAAATGGCATTCACACAGCTCCCACTATCTATGATGATTTTACAAACCTTATCCCTAGTTTAAGAAAAGTCTGTAGGATGTTGGTCCTACGCCAATCTTCCTGAACTTTAGTTTGGGACAGGATGCATCTTACAACCCCTAAGTGGTCAGATTCAGTGGATTCTTCCTCTCCTTCATACTCATCAACCAAATTCATTCCGGCCTCATAAACTTCTTCCTCAAACTCCTCATTAGGCTCGGAACTCTCTTCCCCTCCCTCTTCTATATATAGGGATCTACGAGGGCACTGGCTAGAAACATGACCTACCTTATGACACTTAAAGCAAGCTATGGCTGTGCACTGAGTGGAGATATGACCGGGCTTCTGGCACTTAAAACAGACGATACCAGGGGTTCTCTGGGTGTCAGGTGCCTTACCTTTGTCCATGGGCCTAGGGGTGGGGATACCCTGATTAGGCTTGCTAGGGGTAACCTGGCTAGGTCCATTTCTTGGGATTGGGGTACTAACCCTAGATGGCATGGGTCCTCTCTGAAACTTCTCAGTGTTCAGTGCAATCTGATAGGCTTGGTCTAGGTCAGTAACCTCTCTCAGAAACAACTCTCTCTTAATGTCTTCCCTAAGCCCAGCCCTAAATCTAGACAAGGTGACTTCATGGGCTTCACTCACATCACATCTCATTAGGTATTCATCAAAGGTGGTTATGTAGTCTGAAACAGATCGGTTCCCTTGTTTCAAAGTCTGCCATTGGTCCAACAGATTTTGCTGGTATGAAATGGGTAGGTACTTGTCTCTAAGTTTCTCTTTCATACCCTGCCAAGTGGTTATGGGCTCTACATTTCGTCTTCTAGTGGTCAGCTCAATGTTCCCCCAGTATAACCTAGCTTGACGGATTAATTTCATTTTGGCAAACTTGAATTTCCTCTCCTCAGACATAGCATACCACTCAAAGTACTGGTCCATCTCACCCTCCCAATCAGAATACACCTTAGGATTTAAACTACCACCAAAAGTGGGTGCATCTAACTTGATGTTCCGAATGAACCTATCATCTCTATCCTCAGGTTCTGGGTCAGGCCTCCTATGATTAGGTTCAGGATCTCGGTATAAAGGTCTTCTAGGCTCTTGGTGTGGGTGAGGTTGAGGCACATTAAAATCTGGGTCAGGAGTCCAATTCCGATGCCTAGGTTCCTCAAGTACTTGGACTCGATCCCTAAGCTGGGCAAAATTCTCATTCATATCCTGACTTAATTTGTTCATACTCTCTGTAAGAGCTCTAACCATGGCCTCTAAATCAGGTTGGGTTTGACCAGGTTGGTAGGGTACTCCATTCCGGGTAGACATGATGCAAGCAAACACACAAAATGAGACTCAACTGAACGACTACGGGCTAACTAGACCTAGAGCCCAAACTAGGTGCCCAATCAGAGTGGCAAGCTAGCCTGTAGTAACTCAGGACTCAGCCATGCAGGTGTAAGGGGAGTGTTAGGTCCCTGAATGCCAATCCTAGACACCAATCAGAGATTGGCCAGGTAGGCGGACCAGCACACAAGCCCTTCGGGATGGAATCCCTGAACCACCGTTCTAGACACTGAGTACAAAGCACACACAGAGTAACCAGACAAACTGACTCAACACTAGCCTTGACCCGACTTGTTGATGTCCCTAGCCCACTAGGGCAAATTAGGTCTAATCAATTTTAGATTAAAGGCTTAGGTTCGAATGAAGGGGTGGTGGTTTTGGGCTAAGGAGAGGTTATCAACTCCTCCACTTATCTTAGATGCTCAAATGCCCTTATGTTGAATTAAGAGATGAACACTCAAAAATAAATGGATTGCAGAACACAAAAACAGAGTTGCAGTAATTTAATTCTCAGAAATCGCACGGAAACCAATAAATCATGAGAAAATTATGCAAATTAGTTTCAATTATACTGGTTTCAGCAAAACAAAAATCACTGAATTTGGAGTTACCTGCAGTGAGAAATAATTCCTGCAACAGGGCAATTACGGGCTGAAAACAGAGCACTTCCCCGTTTACAATTTCTGCTACGAAGTTGTAACCCAACGGATTCCCTACATGTCCTAGGAACACCCCGTGGAATGGGAAGAGGTTTGCACCTCGCTTCGTTCCTAGGACCGGACGTCCTGGGGAGTCTACTTCGAGCAGACAAAGTAAAAAGAGAGGGACTCAAACAGGCAATCAAACAGAAACCCTAGACAAGGCTCTGATACCAAAATTGATGCAGAACGAAGAACAAAGAAGCGTATGCGAAAGTAAAATTAAGATTAATTCTTTTTTTTTTTTATATATTTTAGAAATTGGCTTCGACTCAAAGTAAAGCTAAACTACGTTGAAGGAAACTAGGTAAGGATTGAAAGCACAGTTTAGAAGCAACTAAATTATCAGAGTAGTTCAGAAGTAATGGATCGCTGGGGGTTGAGAAACTCCCAGACCTAGGGTTTCGCTCTGAACTTTCAACAGAACAGAAATAGAGAGAAGAGATGGTTTACTAACCAGACAGTGATCTTCTCAGGATTTTGGTGGAAGAACTCTCTCGAGCAGATTGTGGGATCCTCGGAGTCGGCTATCTTCGCAATGGATCCTCTAATACTGGTCTCGTGGTTTGGTCGGCTTCTTCTGGACTCAAGATCTGGGAAAGAAGAGGAACAAATGATGGAATTCAGAAACTCAAGAAAAGATTTTACCAGGTTGAAGAACTTGAAAGCCGAAGTTGCTGAAATCAGGATTCTCCTGGAGGCCGATCTGACTTCCTCTTAGAATTGCTGTAGATCTGAAGTATCTGGACTGGAGCTGGATGCTGGTGGTCGGCCTGGACTTGGAGAGGGTGGCTGTGAGAAGTGGAATAGACTAGGGCTTGGTGGAAAGAGAAGGGTGATGGCGGCTAGGGTTTGGGAGTGGAGTGGCTAACCTAGGGTTTGGGGTTTTGGAGATCTCACACCTCCTCAAGGTTCCTGGGGAACCCGGATTTACTCCCTCACGGAGCTCAACACCTGGAAGCAAGTGCGGAAAAGAGAAAACACAAGTTTGCTCATTAAAAAAATTCTTTCATTCATCTGATTGTTGTAAACTTACAAGAGGGGTTTAATTTATAAGGCATTACAAGGGAGGAGGGTTTCACATCTTCCCATGTGGGACTAAAGGAGGGGATCTCCAAATTAGGGCAAATCCCTTACATATGGTCGGCCAAAATACCAAAAAATTAGGATTTGGATTATAAATGGCAGGTAGATGGCGCCACCTTGCTTGGATTTTCAAGAAAAATTTTCTTCCTTCCCTGGATCAACTCTTTGGACTCCTTTTCTTCCTCCCTAAGTCAAGGTCCTTCCCATCTTTGTTTTGATTGTTTTGGCAGGTAGTGGGCGCCCCTTGATGTTCTCTTCCAAGAGAAATTTCTTCCCTTCTTTGCTTGGAGTTTCTTGGGAAAGTCTTGGCCGCCCCCTTGATTTGTGCTCTCTTGGTGGACTTCTCTTTATCTGGTGCATGAAAGAAGGAAGTTGCCATCTGTGGAGTGGGGACCAAAGGCTGCTGGATGTGGATATGGCGCCCCCTAGACTGGGAGTGTGGCTGGGAGTGTGGTGTCCACTTGCCAGGTCTTGGAAGAAAGTGTAACATCCCAGTTTGAAACCCTAGCCCACTACTGAGTCAACATGACTCAACAAAATAAAATGTAGGTAATGTAGACTCAAGCTAAATTGAGTTGATCTAGTCAACTCTTATTACAAACCAAAAACCCTAATTCTTCGGGCAAGGTTAATCAGAGATCCAGATGGAGCTCTGAAGTCTTCTTCTGAGTCTGGTGCCCGCACCAGAGTGTAGGGGACCACTGTAGCTTGAGAGTGATGGGGGGAAGTGAAAACAAAACACTCGGTCAGTCGTTTTAAAAACAGATTTCGTTTCGCAAGTGTCGACACTTAGTATTTGTCAAGTGTCGACACTTGGTTAGGTGTCGACACTTAACAAAATCTAAGTGTCGACACTTGGCCAAGAAAATTCCAAAAAAATCAAAAAATTTTCAAAAAATCTAAGAAAATATTTAAAAGCTTTTGGGACTCAAAGCAAGTATTTTTTGAGTAAAATGCCTTGGATAAGATGAAGTTTGTGAGAGTTCTAGGAGAATGGGTCAATGATACCTAACTCTCTTTCTAATCAGACAGAACCTTTTTTTACTCAATGGTTTGGTAAACACATCAGCTAATTGATCATCAGTATACACAAATTCAAGAATAACATTAGAGTTTTGTACATGATCTATTATGAAATGATGTCTTATTTCAATGTGTTTACTTCTTGAATGTGCACAGGATTCTTAGTTAGATTGATTGCACTAGTATTGTCACATCTTATGGGTGTCTTAGTTTAATGCTAAAATCTTCGAGTTGTTATTTATCCAAAGGATTTGAACACAACAGCTTCCAGCTGCTATATATTCGGCTTTCGTCGTAGATAGAGTAACTGAATTCTGTTTCTTGCTACTCCAAGAGATCAAATTTACTCTAAAAAACTGACAGGTTTCACTAGTACTTTTACGATCAAGTTTACACTCAGCAAAGTCAGCATCAGAATAAGCAATCAATTCAAATGAAGAATTTCCAGAGTACCACAAACCAATTTCAATTGTGCCAGATAGATATCTAAGTATGCGTTTAACAGCCAAAAGATGAGACTCTTTAGGATTAGACTGATATCTAGCACACATACAAACGCTAAACATGATACTGGTCTACTGGCAGTAAGATATAGCAGTGAACCGATCATGCCATGATATTATTTTTGGTTAATAGATTTACCTGATTCATCCTTGTCAAGTCTACAAGTAGAGCTCATAGGGGTACCTAAAGGTTTGGTGTTCTCCATCACAAACTTCTTGAGTATTTCTTTTGTGTACTTCGCTTGGTTGATGAAGATCCCCTCTTTGGTTTGCTTTATTTGGAGTCCGAGGAAGAAATTTAGTTCTCCCATCATGCTCATCTCGAACTCACCCTGCATTAGCTTTGCAAATTCTTGACAAAGAGATTCGTTAGTAGCACCAAATATGATATCATCTACATAGATTTGTACTACTAAGAGATCATCATTCTTTTTCTTCAAAAACAAAGTTTTGTCTACATTACCTCTAGCAAAATCATTTTTGAGTAAGAAATAGCTTAAACGATCAAACCAAGCTCTAGGAGCTTGTTTCAACCCATACAAAGCTTTTTGAAGTTTGTAAACATGATTTGGAAATTCAGAATTTTCAAAACCAGGAGGTTGTTCAACATAAACTTCTTCTTCAATAAGACCATTTAAAAAGGCACTTTTAACATCCATTTGAAATAATTTAAAATTCATAAAGCAAGCAAAAACCAACAATAGCCTAATTGCCTCAAGTCTAGCCACAGGAGCAAAGGTTTCATCAAAATCTATCCCTTTCTCCTGATTGTATTCTTTGGTAACTAGTCTAGCCTTATTTCTAGTAACAACACCATTTTCATCAAGTTTATTTCGAAAAATCCATTTTGTGCCAATAATTGAAGTATTTGAAGGCCTATCTACTAATGTCCAAACATTGTTTCTTTTGAATTGGTTAAGTTCGTCTCGCATATCATGTATCTAATTACTATCACATTCAGCTTCCTCAATAGTTTTAGGTTCAATTTGAGAAACAAAAGCTAAATAATCACAGATATTTCTAAGGGATGATCGAGTACTTACACCTTTAGATGGATCACCAATAATTAGTTCTTTTGGGTGTCCATGAGCATACCTCCATTCTTTTGGTAGTGGATCAACTGTAGATGTGTTTTCATCACCTTGTGCTTGATCTCCTTCAGTATTTTGATCATCTTCTTGTTCCTTGGTAGGCTCTTCGTTGTTGTTTGTACTTTCAATTTTCTTGGTACCTGTTTCATCAGAAAGCACATCTTCTTTTCTCGAAGATTTTTGGTCAGATTCATCAAATACCACATGTATGGATTCTTCAACAAGTGTTCTTCTGTTGAAGACCCTGTATGCCTTACTAGATGTGGAGTAGCCTAGAAAGACTCCCTCATCTAATTTGGCATCAAATTTGCTCAAATTATCTTTACCATTGTTTAAAATGAAACAACGGCATCCAAAAACACGAAAATAACGAATTGAGGGTTTTCTACCCTTCCAAAGCTCATAAGGTGTTTTCTTTAAATTCGGTCGGATCAAAACTCGATTTAAAACATAGCATGTAGTATTTATGGTTCCGCCCAAAAATATCTAGGTAAATCATTTTCACAAAGCATGGTACGTGCCATTTCTTCAAGAGTTCTATTTTTCCTTTCTACTACCCCATTTTGTTGAGGTGTCCAGGTGCAGAAAAATTGTGATGAATACCATTTTCAATACAGAATTTATCAAAATCACCATTTTCAAATTCGGTTCCATGATCACTTCTCAAAGATACGATTAAAACACCTTTTTCATTTGAAACTCATTTATGAAACCTAATGAATTCAGAAAACGTTTCATCTTTATGTGCTAAAAACATGACCCATGTAAATCGTGAGAAATCATCTACAATAACTAGACCGTACTTCTTACCTCCCAAACTAGATATTCTAGTTGGCCCAAAGAGGTCCATGTGAAGTAACTCTAAGGGTCTAGATATAGAGATTACTCCTTTTGGTTAGAAAGAGGATTTGGTTTGTTTTCCAAGTTGACATGTACTGCAAATCTTGTCTTTTTCAAAACTGAGTTTAGGCAAATCCTTTATCAAATTATTTTTGCTAAGTTTTGAAATCAAATGCATACTAGCATGTCTTAGTCTACGATGCCAAAGCCAACTAGTTTCATTGATCTTGGCTTCCATTGCCACTAGGCATTGACCATTTTGAATCGGAAGATTATCAAGATCAACCATATAAATATTGCCATGCCTATGACCAACAAACTTGATGCCATTGTCATCTAAACTAGAAACAATGCACATAGAAGATTCAAAAACAACTTTAAAATCCTTGTCGCAAAACTGACTAATACTAAGCAAGTTATGTTTCAAACCATCAACATATAAAACATTATCAATGTAAGAAGAGGGGGTGATATGGACTTTACCAATACCAATAATTTTGCCCTTTCCATTATCACCAAAAATCACATTGCCACCATTTTGATATTCGAGCGATGATAACTGCTCCACATCTCCTGTCATATGCCTTGAGCAACTGCTATCAAGGTACCACATTTTTTCTTGTTGGTTGCAAGGCATACCTGTAATAAAGATCAAGTGGAGACTTTAGGTATCCAAGTCATCTTGGGTCCTTTTAGGTTAGTGGCATTGGTTCCTTTTGGAATCCAAACTTTTTAATACTACTCAATCTTCTTTTGTTGCACATATAAGATTTATGCCCTTTAGTACCACATGCATAACAAGTAATAGATGAAGATGCAGGCATAAAGAAATTTTTTGAAAAGCTTTTGTTTCTTATGAGTTCTAAATCCTAAACTTGCTCTATCAAAAACAACTCTTTGATTGTTCAAAAGCAAATTTAATTTTTTAGAACTATAAGTAAATTTATCTACAAAAGGTTTTAATTTTTCAATTTCTTCATTATATCTTTTATTTTCATCCAAAATTTCTTTGCTTTGTTTTGAAAGATTTTTCATTTAAAACTGAAGGACTTTTTTTTTTCAAAACTTCTTTTTCCTTTTCAAGAACTGAAATCTTATCATTTAATTTTCTATTTTGAAAAAGAAGGCATTCATTTTCATTTGAAAGCTTATCATTTGTTTTGTCTAAATTCAAATTTTGCCTTTTCAAATCTTTATGTTTTGACATTAGTTTTTGAAATTCTATGACTAATTCATCAAAAACTTCATAAAGTTCATCAAATGTAAATTCATTTTCGGTTTCAGAATATACCTCATCATGATCTGCCATCAGATAGAAGTTTGCTACCTCCTGCTGTTCTTCCTCAGAACTGGAGTCCTCACTGTCACTCCAGGTTGCCATCATGGTTTTCTTTCTTAACTTTCTTATGCTTTTCTTGAGCAAGGGGCAGTCCACCTTAAAATGACCGGGTTTCTTGCATTCAATACAAGTGGGCTGCTCTCTCCTTCTCCTTGTCTTTTTCTTTACTTAGCTCACCTTTCAGAGGTTTCTTCTTGAAGTTGAATCTTTTCTTCCTCATAGACCTTCTAAATTTTCTTGCCATTAGAGCCGTTTCATCTTCTTCATCATCTTCTTCGGAGTCATCGCTTGATTCTTCTCTAGTAGTAGACTTGAAAGCGATCACTTTCTTCTTTTTGTCGACTTTCACATTCTTTTGCTTGAGGGAGAGCTCATAGGTCATCAGTAAGCCCAACAATTATTCAAGTGGAAGAGTGTTGACATCCTTGGCTTCTTCAATAGCCGTTACCTTTGCATCCCAAGAAACTGGTAGAGACCTGAGAAGTTTGTTTACAAGTTCACCATTAGAAACAATTTTTTCTAGGCTTCTCATGCCATTCACAATATTTGTGAACCTACTATACATCTCACTAATAGACTCAGTAGGTTCCATTTTAAACATTTCATACGTATAAATAAGTATGTTAACCTTGGTTGTTTTCACTTGGTGTGTACCCTCATGGTAACCTCAAGTGTATCCCAAATCTCCTTGGCGGAGAGACAATTAGATATTCTATTAAATTCACTTGGGTCAAGAGAGCAAAATAACAAGTTCATAGCCTTAGCATTAAGCTCTATTTACTTAATGTCATTCTCATCCCAATCATCTTCCATCTTTGGAGTGAGAATGCCATTAACCAACATAGTAGGCTGATGATGACCTTTTATAATTGTCCTCCACAAATTATAATCAATAGCTTGAATAAAAATGCCCATGCATGTTTTCCAATACATGTAATTTGTGCCATTGAAGAGTAGGGGACGATTTGAAGCTTGACCTTCAACTACACCCATTCCTATTGGGGCTGCCATGATCTTTTATTCAAGATCCTTGGACCTATAAGAGAGTACCGGTTCTCTGATACCACTTGTTGCCCAGAAATGGAGCCCAAGAGGGGGGATGAATTGGGTCTTTTTAAAAATTAAAACAGTAATGTGAAGGTCTAGTGGTGTTTGTGAGTAATAAATTCAATGCTCAAGATTAAATACAGCGGAAAGCAGTAAATCAAATGTAATAAGCTAAGAGCAAGAGGGAAAGAAAACAATCACACAAACACGATATTTATAGTGGTTCGGTGCAAACCTAGCACCTACATCCACTCCCCAAGCCACTCTTGGAAATTCCACTATAATCCAATCAAGATTACAGCTGATTTGTTTTTTTAAAAAAAAGGCTCACAAGTCAAAATCTATGTTGGTTTTGTCACCTAGGATCACCAACAACCTTTTACACTTGTTTTGTCTTCGGGCTCACAAGTTAACCCTAGTTGGTTTTATCCCTTTGGCTCACCAACAAATCACAACAACCTTCTTTCAAGACACCCTTGAAAGCAAGGTCAAATCACAAGATAAAAACAGATATACAACTTTTAAAACTAAGACAAACTCTCTTCAAGAGTAGAATGGAAGCTTTGAAGCTCAAGTTGATGCTTTGTCTTGTCTCCTCCTTGGAATATCCTTCAAAACACTTCTTTTAGAATGATGTAAGGATGAGCTTGTAGGCTTTTTCAGGGAATCAAACTATAAAAGGCTTTTGATATGAATTTCTTGAGAGAATATTGGCTTTCTGGCTTTTAATGGACTTCAATACTCTTCAATACCTTTAGAATGAAGTTGGTGGAGGTTAAATACAACAAGAAACTTCCAAAAAATGGTTTGTGACCGTTGGAGTCTCGAATCTAGCCGTTTGAAACTTGAAAAGCAAGTTCTGCAAGTCAGAAAAATAGATTTGTTAGGACTGTCAGGCTTCAAGTGTTGACACTTGGCTCATCAAGTGTCGACACTTGGCTGTCAGGTGTCGATACTTGATTTCTATGTGTCGACACTTGATCTTTCAAGTGTCGACACTTGATGCACAGGTGTCGACACTTGACACAAAAACCCTCAAATGGCAAAGTTCTGGATTTTCAAAAATCTCAGGCCTTGAGTCGACACTTGGAAACCTAAGTGTCGACACTTGAAATGCAGGTGTCGATACTTGAGTTCTAGATGTCGACACTTGGCATGCCAAGGGTTTTTCTGCGTGCCAAATGCTGAAGTGTCGACACTTGGCTTCCCAGGTGTCGACACTTGATACTGAAAAATTCACAATCAAGTGTAATTAGAGCCAAAAACACAAATATTGAATTTGAAATTTAAATGGAATATAAATAAATAACAATTGATCATGTAAAAGCCCTTTTTCCATGAAGAGGATGTCCATAATTGCGAAAAATGCTCCGTGCCACGGCGTGCTATGATACATAAGCTTTTGAGATTTTGAGGTGCTTTTTTCTTGAAAACTCATAGCTTGAAATACACATTAGTATACAATATGCACTCAATGTTTTGTTATTCATCAAAATCACTGGATGGAGCCAACATAATCAACCTCAAATTCCTCAACCATAAGTACCTATTAATAAGGTACCACCACAACACACACCTCCTCTCCATAGGTCAGAAAGAGTGCGGGATGTACCTCTCAGATATGGCTTTGTCATTAGTAATGACAATGAAGCCAGCATCATTCAAGGTGATGATCCTTTGATCTATACGAAAGCTGTCAAGAGTAAAGACTGACAAATAACTTGATGCCACGAAATCTGAAATGGACTCCATGAAAACCAACCAGGTTTGGACCTTGGTTGGTCCACCTGAGGGAGTAAATCCAATAGGATGTAAATGGGTTTTCAAAAGGAAGATTGGAGCAAATGGCCAAGTAGAAACCTACAAGGCTAGGCTAGTAGTAAAAGGTTTTAAACAAAGACATGGAATTGACTATGATGAAACGTTTTCATCAATAGATATGCTTAAGTCCATTAGAATTTTGCTTGCTATAGCTGCGTACTATGATTATGAAATATGACAAATGGATGTAAAGACTACTTTCCTCAATGGATATTTTGAGAAGAAGTTTATGTTACAGCTAGAACGGTTTGTCTCAAGTGGGAGACTAAACCAAGTATGCAAGCTTAAGAAATTCATTTATGGATTAAAGCAAGCATCGAAGAGTTGGAACATCCGATTTGATGAAATAATTAAGGAATTTGATTTTTTCAAAAATATGGATGAACCATGTATGTATAAGAAGACAAATGAGAGTGCCATTATCTTTTTAATATTGTATGTTGATGATATACTTATCATTGGAAATGATATTCCAATGTTGCAATCAGTCAAAGCTTGGCTACTAAGCAGTTTTCAATGAAGGATTTGGAAGAAGCATCATATATACTAGGTATAAAGATCTATAGAGATAAATCTAAGAGGATTCTCGGCTTATCTCAATCTAGGTACATTGACTTAGTATTGAAAAGATTCAATATGGAGGGAAGTTAAAGGGGTTACTTGCCCATGAGTCAAGGTATACATTTTTCTAAGAAGATGACTCCTAAGACACCTAAAGAGAGACAGGATGAGTAAGATTCCTTATGCTTCGGTTGTAGGATTAATCATGTATGTCATGTTATGTACCAGGCTTGATATTGCTTATGCCTTAGGCGTAGCAAGCGAATTCTAAGTTGATTTAGGAGAGGAGAAGCTGTGAAAAATAATTTTAAGTACCTTAGAAGGACTAAAGATGTTTTTCTAATATATGGAGGATCAAATTTAAAACTAGAAGGCTATACTCTAGTTTTCAATCAAATCCAGATGATAGTAAATCCATATCAGGGGATGTCTTTGCTCTATATGGAGGTGTAGTGCGTTGGAAAAGTACCAAGCAGCAAACTATTGCTGACTCAGTTACTAAGACAGAATATATAGTTGCTAGTGAAACTGCTAAGAAAGATATCTGGATGAAAAAAGTTTATCTCGGAGTTGGGTGTAGTTCCTGCGACACAACAACCGGTGCCACTTTATTGTAATAACACTAGAAGTATTGCACAGGCCAAGGAACCAAGGTCTTATCAAAAACCAAGCACATCTTAAGGCGCTTTCATCTTATTTATGCAATCATTGAAAGACAAGATGTGATTTTAGAATGAGTAGATACAAAGAACAACATAACACATCCATTCACTAAAACCATTCCTTAATAACAATTTGATCGCTATTTAATTGTATGAAAATTAAATACAAGGGTGATTGGCTTTAATGCAAGTGAAATATTGAAAGAATAGTGTCCTAAAAGCCAATCATATTTTTTATAAAATAAAGACTTATTTATAAAATTCTCTCGACTCAAGTATGATATTAATAAAAGGCATTTTATTTCATTATATGTTGTCTTATGTTTCGTTATTTTAAGATTATGATAAATTCCATAAATTAGGATAATGATTTTAGGATTATGATGGAGTTCATAACATTGAGATCTAAGATCTTATAAATCCTAATATAAAATATTTTTAGTCATAGGATCACCGAGTCGGGGATCGATGTTTCCGGAGAGACTAGCACATCATATGTATGCTCGATGAAGAGAGTGGTTGGTCTAACGGCCACTTATGTATGGACACTAAGACAAGAATGTGGGTGCTAATCAGGGTATGAGTTCACTAAATTGGTCCGTTATATAACATCTTATAGAAGTCTTACTTGTCAAAAGATGATTCTCTTAGTAGAAGTTGTGCAAATGATCCTTAGACCTGAGATCACTATGGTATTTTATATACATGAATTCATGTTTTGGTTCATACTCATTCATGACTTAGTCATGTATGGGATATTCATGGTTATGGTGAATTATGTATAGGTTATAAATAGGTCAACAAGGAATCAATCACTCCTAGTAAGAGGAGTATTTATCCCATGCAATCTCATCAAATGATGACTTAGGAAGTTTTTGATCAAAGCATGATAAAATTAGAAAAAGGTTTCTAATCTTTCATCGATCAAGTCTTCATTAGTGATTTGAGATTTGAATGAATAAAGTATGACGGTTTAATAATTTTCCATACCCATCACTTATTCGAAATAAAGGAAGATCGAAGAATTGAATTACATGCTAACTTGCCACTGAAGGGAATTTTGGTAATTTCAACCAAATTACTCATTTTCTCGGTAGGCATGACACATTGCTAGATGTCAATCATGTCTTATAGGTTATCATGAATTAAATTGATTGAATTCATGAGTCAATTTGAAAGATGGTTCAAATTGGTAGCTAGGGTTAGCTTGATTTGACCTAGTTTGATTTGTTGATTTCTAATTGAACTAAATCGACATGAACCTAGACCTACTGCTGGCCAGATGAGGAGTCCAAAAGGTCACATACATTAAGGAATTGATTAAGGAAGTCATTTGTATTTTTATTAGGATTATGGGATCCTAATTGGCTAGCTAATTAACATACTAGCATATATTGGTTAGCCTAACTCCTAACCTCATTAGATTTGGTTTAAATAATTGCTATTTGGGCTAACTAATTTGAGTGGGATTTAAATTAGGTTGAGCCTAAAGTGGGGTAGCCAAATTAGGATTTGTTGCCACCTGGATCGTCGTGGCCCATAGCTCTAGTGCGTCGCCGCCACATCGGGTGCCTCCTCCCACCGGGAGCGCTCCCTCCTCGGGGGTCGGCTCTTCGGCTTGCTTGGCCTGCAAAATAGAGGAGATCCGGGCCGGGGATTCTAGCGAGGACACTTCGACGATCAAGTCAGTGGGATGATCAAGGAGAACAGAACCTCTGAGATGGAGAGCTTGGGGGACTCCCTCGTCTCAGGGGGTGACATGATAAAGATGTTCAAATATTGCAAAGATTAAGATGATAATGTCTAAGTAGTATAAAGGAGGAATGGAGAGTGGGGAGCAGGGAGGTTCTTCAACCGGTCCCTTGGCTGCTAAGCTTTTGATGGCCTGTTTGCTTATCTATCCCCAATCCTCCTGCATTTGTCTCTTACCTTTCTTACCTTATGGCTTGTGCGATGATCCTGGCTGGTCCTGGGGTTGCATCCCGGTGTCCTTGATGTGCCCTCTTGTGGTGTATTCTCCAAAGGAGCTCGCCACTACACGTGGCTTCTCCTTCTTCCCTCTCCCCTCTCGGAATGGTCCTTCCAGAGGAGGCGATCCGTGGGCCTCTCGGAGCCCTCTCCATTCATTTTTTCCAGAGTTTCCCCCTGTTGGGGGTCGCTTTTTGCTTAAGAGGGACAGGTGCTGTGCCATTGAACCCCGTGCTATGGTAGGAAGTTTCCATTGTCAGAGGGACTGCTCGAGCATTACAGGGCCTATGGCTTTGGTAGGATTCTCCTTCCGGGGGAGCTTTGGGCCTCGCGCCATGTGGGCCAGCATCCTCCGGCCGTATGGTAGTCAACGTGGTGGCATACTACGGGGCCCTGGACTGATGGGGCTTACCTCGTGTAGAGCATGCAGGTGGCATGTTGCAGAGTTGGCATTGGTGGCAGGGCATGCACCACCTTCTAGAAGTTACAGGTGGACAGGGACCTCCATGTCATGATTTGAATTCCTGTTGATCTTTCCCTCCTTCACCGCTTGTAGGAATTTTGGTCTTTGTGTGACTGGGAAGGACCTCTCGAAGAGGTCCGCCTTCGGTAGCATGAGCTCGACCCGGCCAGGAGCTGACCTCAGATGGAAGGCTCGCCCCGTGAGCTCGACCCCGGCTGGGAGCTGGCCTCGGAGGGCTCGCTTTGGCTGCATGAGCACGACCCCAGCCAGGAGTTAGCCTCAGATTGATGGCTCACCTAATGAGCTCGACCCTGGTTAGGAGCTAGTCTTAGATAGAGGGATGACTTTATAAGCTTGGCCCCGGCCGGGAACTGACCTCAGCAGGAGGGCTGACTTTATGAACTCGGCCTCGACTAGGAGCTGACCTCGATAGGAGGGCTGACTCTATGAGCTCGGCCTCGCCCGAGAGTTGACCTCGGTAGGAGGGCTTGCCTTGGCCTTCCACCCGGGGGCCGCATCTAGGTGGCAGGCCCCATCCATGCAGCTATCGATTGGTAGCTATGTATGCTCCACGTCAACGAATGTTGCCACATCAAATGCCCCCCACTTCCGAGCCCAGAGAATGAAGCATTGCTCAGGGCGATGGGAGTAATGACCATGCTGACATGGAGGGGCACATCTTCTGCGCCATAAATGCTTCGACTAGCCATGCCTCGAAGATCGTGCCTTTATATTAATGAGGTGCTGTGCTCAGTTTTCCAATGCAGGGATCATCAATGCCCTGGCTGGATCAAGGTGTCTGTTCTATAAACTGAAACATCGGGAGGCACCTGGTGCCAACACGTGGTGGCGCCTGGTTGGCTATGTAGCTTTTAAAAGTCCTTCGAGCACAGGTGGCCAGGGTTCCGCAAAGCTTCATTCCTTCTTCTTTAGCTCCCTTCTGGTTCTGGCGTTGGCCTCCATGTTCTCCTTCTTCAATTCCTCTCCCTCGGTCTGTGCTGAGGGAGGGCTCTTGGTAGACTTTAGGATTTCAGTTTGAGGCCTGGAGGGCCAAATGAAGGCTCTCCAAGAGCGACCGGCATCAAGGCATGGGCATCTGGTTCAGAGAAGAAATCTCCGAGCTCAAAACTTTTCCCTTGGATATGAAGCGGGAGAGCCTCCGGTCGCATCATTGGGATAGGGAAAGAGGCTGCCTCAAAAGTGGAGGCATCTAGAGCCACCTCCCGGTTCACAAGACTGGAGATTTTACAGGAGGAGGTGGTGGCCCAGGTCACGGTCACTGTGGAAGGGGCCACGGCCATTATGGTGCTGATAGGAGTATCCTGACGCGGGCTGTAGCTACCCTTGGAATCATGAGATCGGTAAATTCCAAGGAGGAGGCGGTGGAGCCGATGCTGGGCTCTAGAGATCCGACAAACTTCAGAGGAAGGGCACCCTTCCGTTCGGGCAGGAGGGATTGGCATGTCCCCAGCCACTCCTCGAGGGTAGAGTGCAGGGCCAACCTGCCCTGCTGATGCCTCCTATGCCAATCATGGAGGTTAAGGTCAGAGCCCTTTGGCGGGCACTACGTCGATGCTGAGGGGACCCGCTCATCAATCGGGCAAGAAGCGGAGATGGGGCTTCAGCCCGTCTTCCTTTCATCTTGTATCTTAGGATTTGAGGTCTCTCAGCCTGTCGGGAGCCTCCATAGGATGTAAGAGACTTTTGATCAATGAAGGCGCCTCTTCCATTACATCTGCTGCTCTCTCTTTCTTTCTTTCTTCTTCCTCTTTTTCTTTTTTCTCTTTTCTCTTTTCTCTTTTTTTTTGAGCTTGAATCTGCTGCTCGGCCTCCCGAGCTGCTGGGAGCCTCTCTCCGAAGTGAGGGACATTCCGATGAGGGTGGTTTTTCTTCCTCTTTCGATCAGAATGCTGTGTTCCCTCCACTTTGCTTGCTGTTTTTCCTTTCTTCGGCTTGGATTGCTTCTAGGGGGTCTCCTTAGCCTGCCAAGCTATGAGTTAGGTGGCCGATGATGGGAATTCAAGGATTTCTCATCAACATCCCCAGGCCATGAGCAAGGCAATAAAGATGCAGTGCTTCCGGAGTTTCCTTGCTCGGTTCGCCATGCTGAGTCAAGGGACAGATGGTGGGACTTCTGGAGTTTTCCGACAGACATCTACGGACTGTAAGGCAGTGGATATGGGGCTTCGTGAGTTTCCTGGCGTATAAGTGCTAAACTGTGAGTTTCATAGTAGATGGCAGGGTTCCAGGAATCCCCAACTGCAATTTAAGACTGTGAGCGGGGTGACTGAGCGCGGGTCTGTCGGAAGGACCCGACTTGGAGATTGCCTAGCTGCGGGCCTCTTGGTAGATGGTGGGTTGCCTTGTCGTCGCCTTAGGGTTGTGAGCTCGGTTGAAAAGCGCGGGCCCGATGGAGTAGGCTCTGCTAGAGAGTGCCGAACTATGAGTTGCATGGTAGGTGGCGGGTTGCCTTGCCGCCACCTTCAGGCTTTGAGCTGGGTCGAGGGCACCGAGCTTCTCGATCTACCATGCTGAGTCACGCGGTAGATGGCATCTT
Source organism: Areca catechu (assembly GCA_021397845.1). Lineage (NCBI taxonomy): Eukaryota > Viridiplantae > Streptophyta > Magnoliopsida > Arecales > Arecaceae > Areca > Areca catechu. The sequence goes on from CM038043.1 coordinate 123,479,269, forward strand.
GGTGCTACCTTCGGGTTGTGAGCACGGCCATGAGACCGTGGGGTGCCAGACTTATGGGTGAGCCATGCTGAGTCATACTGTAAACGGCATCTTGGTGCCGCCTCCAGGCTGTGAGAATGGCTGGTGAGCGTGGGCCTGATGGAGTGTCCCACGTTGTTGATAAGGATGCTGAACTATGAGTTACACGGTAGGTGGTGGGTTGCCCCGCCGCCACCTCCGGGTTGTGACCTCGGCGAATGAGCACGGGCTTGGAGTGGGGCCCGGCTCACTGTTAAGAAGTTGCTATGCTGAGTCTCACGGTAGACGGTAGCTTGGTGCCGCCTCTGGGCTGTGAGCATGGCTAGTGAAGGCGGGCCTAATGGAGGGCCCGACTTGATGTGGAGTTGCCATGCTGAGTCCCGCGATAGATGGCAACTCGGTGCCACCTCCGGGCTGTGAGCACGGCTGGTGAAGATGGGCCTGATGGAAGGGCCCATATTATTGATGAGGATGCCGAACTCTGAGTCACACGATAGGTGGCGGGTTGCCTCGCCGCCACCTCCGAGCTGTGAGCTCGGTGGATAAGCGTGGGCCTGATGGAGGGCCTGCGTTGTTGATGAGGAGTCGCCATGCTGTGAATCTCATGGTAGACAACATCTTGGTGCCGCCTCCGGGTTGTGAGCACAACTGAGTGGGACGGGCCTGATAGAGGGTCCGCATTGTTGATGAGGATGCCGAATTGTGAGTCACACATTAGGTGGCGGGTTGCCCTGCTGCCACCTCCGGGTTGTGAGCTCGACAGGTGAGCACGGGCCTGATGGAGTGGGCCTGGCTTGCTGATGAGTGCGGGCCTGCTGAATGGCCCGGCTTATGCCTGCCAGACTTTGAGTCGGACGGAGATGTCCCTGCACAGTTGAAAGGCAAAGTTGAACGAAAAAGGAACTTAGATAATTGAGAAGTTTTACATCACCGGTAGCGCTCTCTTAAGTTGCTTGTGTTCCAGGTTCGCGAGCATCGAGAGGTGCAGGGACCGGCGAGGTAGTAGGCTTTGTCCAGTCGGGCTTCGACCCCTTCATTGGGGTCCTTTACGGGGGTTGCAGTAGCGCACCATCTTCTATTGGCATGTTGGCCCCCGGGGTCAGGCCCCGTCTCTTGTTAGTCTGCCCCGCTGCGGGTCGCGTAGTGGGTGGCATTCCGCTGCCATCTCCAAACCGTGAGTGAGGCTATGGTGCTTGCCTTTGACGGTGATGTAGGGGCTTATCCTATAAAATGGTAATACAGTTTTCATATTGCAAGGGTAGTAAAGAAGGGAGTTACCTATTAGGCTTGCATGAGATGATGGAAGCCCCACGTGCAGGGGAGTGCCTAGATTCTGGGCCTAACCGAAGAGTACCGCAAGGGGTGGCAGGTGTTCGAGAAACCCACGAACACAAGCCCCTATCTTCGCTATCATCAGATCCTTCTCTTCTCGTTCTTTGGGCGGGCTCTTAAGAGGGAGCTCTCGTGTCCCCCGCCTGTCCCCCAGGGAGGTGGCTACTTTCATTCCATCGATTGGAGACCCTGGATCCTCAGCCTTAGCTGGGATCCTCTTAGTTCTTGAGTCGTCTACCACTCGTGCCCCCCCTTCCTGGCATGCCAATCTGTTGCCGCCTGGATCATCATGGCCCGTAGCTCTGGTGCATTGTTGCCGTGTTGAGTAACTCCAGTCGGGAGCACTCCTTCCTCCTCGGGGGTCGGCTCTTCGGCCCGCTCGGCCTGTAAAATAGAGGAGACCCGGGCTGAAAATTCTGGCGAGGACACTCCGACGATCAAGTCAATGGGACGATTGAGGGGAACAGAACCTTTGAGATGGAGAGCTTGGAACTCTCTTGCCTTAGGGGGTGACATGATAAAGATGTTCAAATAATGTAAAGAATAAGATGATAATGTCTAAGCAGCATAATGGAGGAATGGAGAGTGGGGAGCGGAGACGTTCTCCGGTCGGTCCCTTGGTCGCTGAGCTTTCGATGGCTTGCTTGTTTATCTCTCTCACTCTTGCATCTGCCTTTTACCTTTCTTACCTTATGGCTTACGCGATGACCCTGGCCGGTCCTAGGGCCGTGTCCTGGTGTCCTTCTCAATGTGCCCTCTCGTGGTGTGTTCTCCGGAGGGGCTCGCCGCTGCATGTGGCTTCCCCTTCTTCCCTCCCCCCTCCCGGAATGGTCCTTCCAGAGGAGGCAATTTGTGGGCCTCTCGAAGCCCTCTCCCTTCATTTTTTCCAGAGGTTCCCCCCGTTGGGGGTGTCACTTTTTGTTAAGAGGGGCAGGCACTGTGCCACTGAGCCCCGTGCTATGGCAGGAAGTTTTCATTCCTGGAGGGACCGCTCGAGCATTGTAGGGCCTATGGCTTTGGTAGGATTCTCCTTCTGGGGATGCTTTGGGCCTTGCACCACGTGGGCCAGCATCCTCCAGTCGTACGGCAATTGACATGGCGGCAAGCTACAGGGTCCTAGATCTGACAGCGCTTACCTCGCGTAGAGCATGCGGGCGGTGTGTTGCAGAGCTGGCATTGGTGGTAGGGCATGCACCACCTTCTGGAGGTTGCAGGTGGACAGGAACCTCCATGCTGTGGTTTGAATTCCTGTTGATCTTTCCCTCCTTCACCGCAAGCGAGAATTCTGGTCTTCATGTGGCCGGGAAGGATCTCCTGAAGAGGTCCGCCTTCGGCAGCATGAGCTCGACCTCGGCTGGGAGCTGACCTCAGATGGAGGGCTCGTCCCGTGAGCTCGACCTCGATTAGGAGCTGGTCTTGGACGGAGGGCTTACTTTGGCTGCATGAGCACGACCCTGGCCGGGAGCTAGCCTCAGACGGAGGGCTCTCTCCATGAGCTCGACCTTGACTGGGAGCTGGTCTCGGACGGAGGGCTGACTTTATGAGCTCGGCCCCAGCCGGGAGCTGACCTCGGCTAGAGGGCTGACTTTATGAGCTCGGCCCTGGCCAGGAGTTGACCTCGACAGGAGGGCCATCGGCCTTCTACCCGGGGACCGCGTTCAGGTGGCAGGCCCCATCCATGCAGCTATTGGTTGGAAGCTATGTACGCTCCACGTCAGTGAATGTTGCCACATCAGGATTTATCCTATTTTATGGCCTTTATCCATTAATTATACCAAGAGTCCCAAGGGCCTGGGACTCTTGGCACCAATATTGGTGTACGCATTTTTAAGAGATGCAGAATGACCAAGAGTCCTGCAAATAAATCATCTTTTTGGTGATAAGTTTAGGCCCTATCCTCTCTAATGTGTGCCTATTTAGACTGGATTTGACCAGTCAAAATATATAATAATAGGCATGATTTCATGAAGGGATGCGATGCTTGGATAAAATGGCACATGGGATAGGCTAGAGTCCTGCTTATCAATCATCTTTTTCTAGATAAGCCTTTCTAATTTTTATGCCATTGGGGTGTTGGATTGTCTTTAATTTTGAAATTAAAGACTGATTATCATTTTTTCTTGAAGAGTTGCGATAAGCAACTCTTGGCATAAAAGTGTCAGTGAAACAACATTTTACTTTGCACCTTTCTGCCAAAAGACTCCTTCTGCTTGAAGGGTCTTATCTGATATATTAAATATCAGATTAGGGACCGATGAAAGGGTATATTAGGCACCTCTCTTCCTATTTAAAGGCTTCGGTGATTGAAATCAAAGCATCCAAAGTTTGTCCTAACAACTCTCTTCCTTCCCTTGTTAAGATAAGTCTTTAATTTTAAGACAAGTCCGCCATTTCAAGATAAGGGCTTAGAAAAAGAATTAGAAAGAATATTAGAATAGTAAGAGAGTTTTTGGAGAGGTCTTTAGGTACTCTTCGAAAGGGAAAAGGTCCTAGAAAAGAAGAAAGGCTGCTGAAGGAAGAAAGGCTGCCGGAAAGAGTCAAGCAAGAAAGAGGAGCGTTTCCTTGTTCTAGTTCCTATATGGATCACCTTTGGAGGGCCTACACTTGTGTACCTAGTGGAATAAGGAATATTAACATTACAGGTATTCTTCTATTTCCTATTATTTTGTCTTGTTAATTGATATAATCAAGATAGTCCTGGGTCTAGAGTTTTAGTTGACTAGGATTTCAAGAATTAAATTTTTGAAATCCGGTCTTCCACTACATAACCTTAACCCAACACCAGCGGCCCCATGGGACTTGCACTCGACCCTCACTACCCGATCTTAAATCACCTTGACCTGAGCCTCCCAATTGCCAGTGGTCTCAGTGTACTTTAGAACTGGAGCATGCATGGTCGTCAGTTCATGGAGGAGCTGCACCAGAATAATGAATGGAGTTAGCCAAGCAACTCCTTAGCTAATATTCAAAAAAATGAGATAAGGCTTATCCTGACGACTGTCGAAAAAGTCCCATTGACCATCTCACTCATGGTCTGGGAGTCCAACTCTTCTGTGTTTCGGGGGTGCAGCATGACCCGAGATAGCTCTCGAGCGATTGCAGGGTTATGCAACATTGAGTCGCCCTCGCTGGTGCAGACTTGATAAATTCATCTCCCATCGATTTTGCTTTGGGACAGAGGTTGGTGCTCGGAGGACTTCAGTGAAGTCTTGATCTCTCGCGGAGCCGAAGATGTCCCGATGCCGTCATGGGTTGATGAACCCCCGGATGCTCTTGGCCTCGAGGATGATGAAGGGGTTGTAGTCGCCCCCAAGGTAGACGACGCCTTTCCCGGCATCCCGGCATGCCCGATGGAGGGCCTAGGCTAGATGTCACCATTGCGGCCGCTCAGGATGCCGAGACGGTAACCAAAGGAGCCTAGATAGTAGAGGGGGCCAATATGACCTCAACCTCCTCATCACTATAATTGGCATCCCATGGGGGAATGATAGCAACTCGAGGGATGCCTGACCTTGTCGCTGCTGCAAGGGCCCTGATTGATGGCCGCGAAGTCTTTGATCTCTTCTTGATGGCCTTCATCTTACCACCCTTGGGAGTGCGCCTCTTTAGTGTGGCTGCCCGAATAGCATCATTCGATATCTATCTCCTCGCTGCAGTAAGACAAAAGTCAATACCTGATTCAAGCAAAAATCTGGTGAAAAGCTCAAAAATCTTACCAACAAAGTTGATTGGATTCAACTTGGCATCATATAAATTTTGCTCACTTAAAAGCTTCAATAAGGGGACTTCCATATCAAATAGCAACTTGAAGTCCTTGTCAGAATCGATCACTTGATCGTTTTCATTGGAAGAGGTGTCCGGCTCTCCCAGGTTGTTTGGAATCTTCGGGATTGGTTGGTTGAAACAAAGAAAAATTGGGCCTTTCAATGGTGAATGGAACTGGGGAGTTTCATAAGCTTCCTCCCCTTTCTCGGGCTAAAGAAGTACCAACCCTTTGATCCAGGGAGTTTCTTTAATTTAAAAAGGATCCTGAACAATGATAGTCAGGGGTGGATACCATGAAAATGATAGAGAATCACAAAGTCAGCCAAGACTTGGAAGGAATTCGGGTTGAGTTGGTGGGTACGATATCGTACCAATGCAACATGTCCCGAATTAATGGGTGCAAAGGAAAGTAGAGGCCGGTGTGAAGATCTTTCTCGTATATAGCAAGGAAGCTGGCCAGACCAGAGGCAACTCGGGCCTTTGGTCTCGATGCATGGAGATGAAACTTGTCTGGGATTCCATGTCTCCCGCAACCTGGCAATGTCGTTCTCGGTCACATTTGAGATCTCGAACATTGGCCCCACGGAAGGTCTTGTTGAGCTTTGGGAAGTCCCCACCTGACATTTCTTCCAAGGGACAAGGGGCTCTTCTTCAGCCTGGGGTTCCTTCTCTATCGAGTCCCCTCCATCTTCTCCTGAGCTCCCTCTCTTGGTAGAGGCTCTCTCTCCACCAGACGTACGTCTTCAGAAGGACCCTCGAGAGACATATACCCCCCATTGGAAGATCCGTTGGAGCTTAGTGCCCTCGAAGGGTGACTCACTTAGTGACTCTTGTCGTCAGAAGACATCCCCCGAGAGCAAAAAGGCCGACTCAAATAGAATGACCAGAAAGAGAAACACTTCCATCCGAAGGACAGGTGCAAAAAGAAAGAAAAGGCTGAAAAGAAGATGGGGATGATGTGATCACCCTGGAACCCCTGGAACACCCTAAGCTCTACAAGGGCACCTAAAGAAGCAGGGAGGATGAAGACCAACCTGGAAAGGATTTCGATGGGGAGAGCGCGAACTTTCTTTTCCAGCAATACCTCTCGAATGCAATGGCAAAGATCCCCCAACTTGTTTAGGGGGCTCCATTTATAGAGCCCTCAACCCATTGGGATCGGAAGCCCAGCATTCTCAAGGCCCCCCAGATCATGCCACATGGACCACTCCCATCCAAATATGGCTGCGATGCTTTGAAAGCCTAACCGTTCGACCATCTTTTTATCCCAAGCTCCGCGTGTAGCATTTAAGGCTTGCGGCTTGTAGGCCACGTGGAACCACCCAATTTGCCGACAGCAATTGCACATACTTTTGGGGATCGTGGCACGGCTCTTCGAATACCAAGATAATAATTCCCTTTCGCTGCCTCGACACTCCCCTCGAAATGGCAGAGCATTTCCCCTAAAGTGGGAAGACGGTATTTGACAACTCCCAAGCAGTAAATTAAAAACCAAAAGATGAAAAGACAAACCTAACTTTCGAGGCCGGTACTACTCCCGAATTCTTGAAGTGGCAAGTCCTGACAGACCAACTCATCGCCGTTCCAGACTTGAAAGTGGGGGGCATATATTATGGCAACTATTCTTTCTCATCCTTGAGACACTCACTGGACCATCGACTATGGTATGGGCATCCGCTAAGCTATCAGGTAGCTCTTTCATCACCAGTCACCTCCTATACAAGCTCTAGAAGATCTCATCGCCAAGGACAACTTTCATGTCTATCGGGCACTCAATTGGTCTTGACCTGGACCTCCACTCAGTCGGGCACACTAGAGAGTCAGTACCCAGTACCCTCTCGTGGTGCCTGATCCATTCTCGGTGCCTGGCTCTTTCTTGGCAAGGTCTACTTGCGGTGCTTAGCCATCTTGACACCGAGACTGCTATGATTGATCCCACCTATTCCAGCGGTACCAATCTTTCAACATATCCACTGCAACGAGTACAGCCAACATGATCAATAGGTGAGTTCGTGGAAGACAATATCTCAACAGAATCAACGGTCCTAATAGAAAAGATGCCAGTGGAAGGAATTCTAGAAGACAAAATCCTAACAACCTGTCAGGATCTATTATGTTCGTCAAAGACCACTTCCCTGACAGCCTTTTAGTGGTCCCGCACAATACTATAAATATGTAAGAGGAACACCTGGCAAGGTAGGCCATTTTGAGTACTCGTCATACTTATGCTCATAATCACCATGTCTCACAGCTCCGGTTGTGTTGTCTATTCCATCCTCCCTTGCTAACTTGAGCATCGAAGTGCCTCCGTCCAAGGACCTTTTGCAGGATCCGTTGGCAAACCATCGAGAGCAACATCCAAGCTTGCCGGAAAGGGCGAGGGGACACCCTGGCACCACTATGATCTCTTGGGGGCTGATCTCGCAGCAATAAATATAGACTTTGGATTAAGAGCATGCACAAAAGCCTAAATATGCAGGGCCCTGAAGGAGAAGTCTAGGATTGTCTAAGAAGGTAAAAGTTTTGTGTACTATGGCTTATTTTCGATACAAGCAGTTAACTCTGTGAGTGAATAATTTGAGGAAACATAATACCATTCAAAAGATATCAAAGAAAGAGAAACATAGACAGATTGGCTAAGCTGACTGTTGAAGTTACATGTGTAGAAAGCTCATCTACTGTATCAAGCGTCAGTGGATTGAGCTATATAGAAGAATAGAATCGTATGAAAACAGCAAAATGGCACGAGCAATTTTTTAAATATAAAGAACTACTGCTCTACTGGTTGGGGAAGGATGTTTGGATAACAAAGCTTGATATTTAGCACGAGCACAAAGCAGAATATATCTTTTCTTCCTCTTTTTTTGATTTTCATGTTGGAAGTAAAAGTGGGAGCACTACCAATATGATTACCCATGACAAACTCTTGAGAAAGAATTCCCAAGGATTGAACCCAGAACCTCAAACATCTGGGGGGGGTATGGCTCAAAATCCTGTTTTCTGTTGCCCAAACAAAAAAAAAGGGCGGGCTGTATGGGAAGGACGGAACATGAATATTGATTCAATCTAGCCCACAAAAAGTGAAAGAACTGGGGAAAATAATATGAATTTAGTCATGTGAATGGCCAGCTGACATAGCAACACAATAGTAGTTATCCTCTCAAGGATAAAGAACTATGAGTTAAAAATGTTTATGACCAGATTGGAGAAAACCTTTATATTGTCATCTTAGACAGCGTCCGCAAAATGCATGCCCCCCTGGACATGTTCAGGTGATTATGAGATGTGCTTGATGTGTTGGGGAGAACATGAGATTGTCTCCTTGCCGAACAGATAAAATGAAGGATAAGGGAAGTGGAGGAAAGAAGATGTAAACCAAAGTGTTCCGAATGACCAACAGACTAATCAAGCATTTATGGTACCCTGGAGATGTTTTCCAATTGAAATATTGTATCCTTGAGGATTGTGAGAATCCAATTCTGAGAGATTCTCCTTGTTAGTGTTTACCTCATAAAAGATGCAGGAAACCAATTTTCCAAGTGCAAGTCTCATCAGATTCTCTCTTCATGCCATTAGTAGAACTATTGCAATTGTATACTGAAAGAACCATATAATTACAAAAAGAGGACTCTGGAGGATGTCAAGTTTGCACTCACTTTTAAGTTATTTCTGCTTGTTATCTGTGCACAGTCATCTCTTTTAGCTCTTGTTTTTGAGGACAATCTCTTTTAAGATAGTATAGGCATGTAAACTTCGTTTATGAAAATGACAGTGGTTATTTTAATCCATAATACATTAATTTGTAACAAAATTTGCTGTTATGGCAAATGAAAGTGCTGCTTTTTGTCCACACAATGCAGAATAACTACCCAGAGAGGCTTGGCAAAGCATTGTTAATCCATGTACCTTATATCTTCATGAAGGCATGGAAGATAATATACCCATTTATCGACAAAAACACCAAAAATAAGGTAATCTTCTTAAAACCTCCATTTCGACTTCTTATTTAAGCTTTTTTAGGAAAAGGATTGTCACTATTTCAGTAATATTGCTGCTTATTTGGGTTGACACATACCACTGTCACTGAACACTCACTAAGGTTTAATGATAGGATGTAGTTGAGGCAACCTTGTAATGATTGCTTGTAGTTGAGGCAACCTTACGCACACCAGTGACAGCTCAAGTAACAACAACTTAGTGAATTTTAAGCTCTTGCAAACCTTTTAATACTATTTATCTTGACCTCGTGCAGTTTGTCTTTGTTGAGGATAAGAAGTTGAAAGCAACACTACTGGAGGACATAGATGAGAGCCAACTCCCAGAGATATACGGTGGGAAGTTGCCATTGGTTTTCATTGAAGACTCGGCAAAATAGTTCATTTTAGCCAACTTGTTATTCTAATTGTTCTACTTACCAAACGAAAAACAGATACTTTGCCTTAGGCAAAGCTTCCATAAAGTATGCTTCCATAATATGCTCAGATATCTCTGGCCATTTGCATGTCATGAAATAAAAGGAGGTACCATGCAAAGTTGGATCATGTTGCCTCACTTCCCATTCTCTGAAACATTTCAAGTGATTTTGGATGAAATTTAATTACCCCCTGGCTCTGTTTTATCTTGCACTTCGTATCTACTATCCATCATCAAGCAGGATTGTCCAAGGACTACTCTCAAGTTAGCTAATCTCTAACTTTATATTAAGATTAGCACCCTTCCGTTTATAATTTCAACTCAATTCCATTGCTTTCTTGGCTTCACAAATCAATGATCTCGGTGCAAGAAATCGTTTTTGGATTTGATAAACTGGATGAACCTCCCTTGTTTGTCCTAATTGAGGTTCAGCAAATATCATGATGTGCAACTCTGACTTGATCCGCCAGTCAAGCTACACCTGGATCAAAATTAAAGTTGACAGGCGTATTTGCCATTGGATGATCTCATCCATCGTGAGAAAATGCTAATAGTATTCAAAGTCCCATGGCTACGAAGGGCCTCAACCCAGATTCATGGTAGCAACTTCCAACATTGTCATATTTTTCTTGGTTGCTGGTGGTCCATGACTTGGTCAAGTCAACCACGTATGCTACCATCCTTTAGGGCTGTTGATTGATCCAGAAAGATTGTCGAACCTGATGTGAAGCATTCTAGCCGTTATGGATAAGCCTAGATAAACTATGGGAGCAAGATCCACCATATTGAGAGTCAATTTGCATGTCAAAATTTTCAGAAGTTATAACTTGATCATATGGTGTTATATCCAATCAGCTTTTCTCTGAACAAGATCGGAGCCGACAGCCCTTTGGTCGGGTCGGACCGAAGGTCCGGCTGACCCACCGAAGGTCCGACCAACCCACCTGAGATCCGACCGATCCACTTCAGCTGGACCCCTAATGGCCTAAGGCGGACTGCTCCAAGGATGGCCAGGAGGTATCAGAGGTTCCCTCCAGCTGGTGTCAGGATGCCGTTACAACAGGATTCTGATATCTCGGCGCCATTACCCTACGGATCCCACAATCTCGGCGCTGTTACTTTACAGGTCCCACGATCTGGTGCCACCTGGCCACTATCAAGATTCTTCTATGGGTAGATTGGCCATTCCCAGCCTGGCCCTTAACAGGTTCGGTGAAGTTCCGTGCCTATATAAGGTAAGAGGGGGACTCCGAGCGGTAAGAGGAAAAAAACTCTCCCTTCTCCACGAGCCTATCTTTTTTGGATTCCTCCATTCTGTTGCCCAGAGACCCGTACCGACTTAGCCATCGGAGTGTCCCCCACTAGAACACCACTGGCCTGTGGGATGTTTTTTGCAGGAACTGGGAGAAGACGCACACTCCAGCCAGGTTGAGAGAACTTGGTCTAAAAGATTCAACAGCAACAGATTGGCAATAGAGGAAGGGGCCTCGAACCTCCGTCCTGGTGTTCCTTCTTCGAAATGGGGGATCCGCCACGAGATAAGACAATGATAAAAGGAAGAACTCAAAACACCTTCAACATGAGAGGCTACTCCCAGTCAAGATCGGGAGAACCTCCCAGGGAGAATGACGTTGCCGAGCCTACCATCACTCTGGGACAACAGCAGTTCCAGACCCTTCTGAATCACATTGACACTCTTGCCACTGCGGTTAAGAACCTCCAAGATGCGGCCAATGATAGATAGGAGCCGCTTGCGGTATCCCAAACTGGCCATCAACCTGCTACCAAGGGAAGTTGACAACAAGGAGTCTCTCAACTCCTCTCCCACGTAACTCCGGAGCCCTGGAGGTCATAAAGGGCTCATGTCGACGGAAAGAGAGTGAGGTCCGCCTCACACTGCTCCGTGGACTCGGTCCCTGACAATGATCAGCACCGCGGCGAGGACTCGAGGGACTACACCAGCAAGCTCCAGCGCATGGAAGAGCAGATTGCTGAGTTGGTTGACTGGCAGAAAGGAGAAGGGGCGTAGGTGTACGACTCTCACCCACCTTTCTTCACCAGAATCATGGGGGAAGCTATCCCCCGTCACTTCAAGATACCTCAGGTGGATGCCTATGATGGCACCACCGACCCACTGGATCATTTGGGCACTTACAAGGCCCACATGATGGTACAGGGCGCTTCTGATGCCCTCCACTGCATCCCCTTCCCTGCGACACTCAGGATGGTAGCTTGGATATGGTTCTCCGCCATCCGACCAGGTACGATCCATTCCTTCTCCCACCTGGAAAAATTCTTTTTGTCCCATTTCAAGACCTGCAGCCGAATGCTGAGGAATACGGACTGCCTCTTTCTCGTGCAGCAAAAGGAAGGAGAAACCCTCCGGGATTACATGGCCCGATTTATTTCGGCGGCTATGGAGTTCCCGGACCTCAATGAACATGTAGCTATGTCGGCCTTCAAGAGGGGGCTGCGATCGTCTAGGATCACTTTCTCGCTAGATAAAAAGTTTCCGACAAGCTACTCCAAACTACTGGCCCGAGTGCAGAAATACGTCCTAGCAGAAGAACAAGCAGCAAGCCGACGCTAGGCTGAAAGAAGGTCGGCTCCCAAGAAGAGGAACGACAAGGCTCCTAGAGTCCGACCTCCCAGCGATGGCACCAACTCGGCCCAACGCCGCAGCCCTAAGCCGAAGGACTTTCCTAGGAGGTTCGAGACTTACACACCTTTCTCCCTCCTGAGGGAGAAAATTCTTATGGAGATAGAGGAGACCTTTCTGCAGAGGAGCCCCTCCACATCAGAAAGCAGGGACAAGTATTGCCGGTTCTATCGTAACCATGGGCATAGCACAGAAGACTGCCTCTAGTTGAAAGATGCGATCGAAGATCTGATCAGGCGGGGGTACTTGCACAAGTACGTCTAATCCCAGAGAAATCGGGCAGAAACTTCTACTGCTAGAGACCCCTCGGGCAAAATAGAGCTGCCAACTAGTGCCCCATCGATGGAAATATTAGCATGCTCCACCGTCGGTCCGACTGGAGGTATGAAGAAGGTCAGGATATCTCGAAGAGGCCTCGGAGTTCTAATATAATCAGTTTCTCCGATGAAGACCTCCTAGAGGCCCAGATCTCTGGGAATGATCCTGTTGTTGTATCGACAGTAATTGCTAATTATGATGTAAGGAGGATCCTCATCGATAATGGAAGCTCCACTGAAGTTTTACTGTATGATGCTTTCATCATAATGAACCTGCCTAGAACCAGGTTGCAAGAATCCTCAATGCCGTTGACAGGGTTCGGGGGGAACTCTGTCGGCGTAGAAGGAGAAATAACTCTGTCCGTGATAATCGGGTCAGAGCCTTATCAAAAGACCCTCCCCATCAATTTTATGGTCGTACACACGGCATCAACTTACAATGCCATTTTAGGACGGTTGGTCCTGAACAAGTTCCGGGCTATCGTGTCCACTTACCACCTGTTGGCAAAGTTTTCGACTTGGAATGGGGTCGGAGTGATGAGAGGAGATCGCAGGATGGCCAGATAATGTTTGACCATCCAGGACAAATAATCGGGAGACCTTTCCACCTTGGAACAACTTGATCCCAGGTCTGAAGCCGACTACTGTGAAGAACTTGTCGAAAAGATCCTATTCGTACCTCTTAGGGAGGACTATCCTACTAGGGTCCTGCAGATCGGAAGCACGCTCAACGAGGATGCCAAATCAGAGCTGGTTAGCTTTCTAAGGGACAATGCTGATATCTTCGCCTGGTCGGCATCCGACATGCCAGGCATCCCGTTGGAAGTCATAACCCATCGGCTTAAGATGGACCCCACCTACAAGCCTATACGATAGAAGAAAAGGTCTTTCACCGCCAAGAGATAGAGAGCAATTGATGAGGAGGTCAAGAAGCTCCTTGAAGCTAGCTTCATTAGAGAAGCCCACTACCCCGACTGGCTGGCGAATGTCGTGATATTGAAGAAGGCCAACGGAAAGTGGAGGATATGTGTGGACTACACTGACCTCAACAAGGCCTGCCCGAAGGACAGCTTTCTCCTACCAAAGATCGACTAGCCAGTGGACGCCACTACCGGTCACCAACTTCTTAGCTTCATGGATGCCTTCTTTGGGTACAACTAGATCAGCATGGATTCGGAGGATGAGGAGAAGATAGCCTTCGTCACTGATAAAGGGATGTATTGCTATAGGATGATGCCCTTCGATCTAAAGAATGCCGAAGCCACTTTTCAGAGGCTGATCAATAGGGTCTTCGAGGGGCAACTTGGAAGAAACATGGAGGCATATGTTGATGACATGAAAGTCAAGAGCCTCCGGATGGCTGACCACATCAAGGATTTGAAAGAATCCTTCGACGCCCTGAGGCACCACCGATGAAATTAAACCCTGCCAAGTGTATCTTCAGGGTGACCTCGGAAAATTCCTTGGCTTCCTAGTTACCCAGTGAGGAATTGATGTCAACCCAGATAAAATCAGGGCCATCATCGACATGGGGCACCCGACCAATAAGTAGGTGCAAGAACTCACGGGTCAGATAGCCTCTCTTAGCTGCTTCAATTCTAAATCAGTTGAAAAATGTCATCCTTTCTTTAAAATGCTATGGCAGTCGGATCGCTTCTGGTGGACTGACGAATGTCGGTCGACCTTTGAAGCACTGAAGACGTATCTAAAGACTCCTCCCTTGCTTGCCAAGCCTTTGGAAGGAGAGCCCTGCATCTGTACCTATTGGCATCGGACAAGGCTGTAAGCTCCGTCCTCATCCGGATGGAGAGAACAACCAGCAAAAGCTAGTCTACTATATCAGCAAGGTACTCCACGACACCGAAACAAGATATCCCAAGATGTAGAAGCTTGTCTACTCTCTAATTGTAGCAGCCAAGCAGCTACGGCCCTATTTCCAGGCACATCCAATCATTATCTTGACCGATCAACCTCTCAAGGTAATCCTTAGGAGCCCCAATACCTTAGGCTGGCTCACCAAGTGGGCCATTAAGCTTGGTGAATTTGATACTCCTTCTAACCTCGGTCGGCTATGAAGGCTCAGGTGATCGCCGACTTCATAGCAGAGTGTACCTGGAAATAGGAGACCCCTCTGTGAGCGATTGATGTGCCTAGAGATGATATTGCTGAAGGGTCAGACCCCACCTGGACACTTCATATGGACGGGGTGTCTAATCTTGCTGGTTACGGAGCAGGCTTGATCCTGGCCGACCCCAACGGACAGAGCCTGGGATATGCCCTGTATTTTGCATTCCAGATATCAAATAACCAGGCGAAATATGAAGCCCTCCTCGCAGGATTGAGGATAGCCGATGAGCTGGGCATCGGTTGGATCAGAGCCTTCTTTAATTCCCAGCTGGTGGTAAACCAAGTGAGGGGTGAATTCGAGGCAAGGGATCCGATCCTGGCCAAGTACTTGGGTAAGGTACGGAGCCTCGTGACTTGACTCAAATCCTTCGAGATACTCCATATACCTCAAGTGCAAAATTCTCGGGTGGATGCCTTGTCATGGTTGGCCATTGTCGTTGCTCATCCCTCTGACCAGACCTTTATGGAGTACTTACAAAGTCCAAGTATTACTGAAGAGATATCAGGAATCCATCAAGTGGAGCAAGAAGCCTCTGGATGGACCCCATCCTTGCATTTCTCAATGAAGGAACCCTGCCAAAAGATAAGACCAAAGCCAGGCGTGTGCGCTGGATTGCCTCAAAGTACATCGTCCTTAGCAGAATTCTCTACAAGCGGTCATTCATGCAACCACTGTTGAAGTTCCTGGGGCCATCGAACGCCGATTACGCACTCAGAGAAGTACACGAAGGCATATGCGGCGACCACCTTGGAGATAGATCTTTAGACTATAAGATCATCCGACAGGGTTTTCACTGGTGACCATTCAGAAGGATGCTTCGGACTTTGTTAGAAAATGCGACGCATGCCAGAGGACTCCAGCATCCAAAGGTGTCCATCCAGTCAGCTGAATCCGCTGACCACCCCTTGGTCGTTCGCGTAATGGGGGATGGACATCCTCGGGCCATTCCTCCCAGCATTCGGATAATGAAAGTTCCTGATCATGGCCATCGACTACTTAACCAAGTGGGTGGAAGCTGAGCCGCTAGCGCAAATCACCGAAGCCAAGGTGGAGAACATCCAAAACTGCATCATCTTTCGGCTCGGCATATCGCTGGTAATCATCACCGACAATGAAAGATAGTTCGATAACTAAAAGTTTCAGGATTTCTGCTAGCAATATCACATCTCCCACCGGTTAATGTCAGTCGGACGCACCCAGTCCAACGAGGAGGTCGAAGTCACCAATCGAACGATCCTACATGGGTTAAAGACCCGACTAAACGATACCAAGGGACTCTGGTTGGAAGAGCTTCATTCGGTGCTCTGGACCTATCGGACTACCTTCCGGATAGGGACTAGAGAGACTCCGTTCAATCTCACCTATGGGAGGGAGGCGATCATACCGGTGGAAGTCTTCTTGCAGTCCTTCCATATTGATCATTTTGCTAAACCAGCCAATTCCGAACAAAGAAGGGCTAACCTCGACTTACTTGAAGAAACTTGACTCCAGGCGGGCCTAAGGATGGCGACCTATCGTCAGAGACTGACCAGGTATTACAATTCGCGAGTCAAGGCTCGAAGCTTCCGGGTCGGTGACCTGGTTCTGTGAAGGTCAGAGATATCTAGGCCAACTGAACAAGAAAAGCTTTCCTCCAATGGGGAAGGCCCTTACCAGGTAGTCGAAGTGATCCGGGCTGGCACTTATCGACTCGAACATCTAGATGGATGTCAGGTGGCATGTCCTTGGAATGTAGATAATCTCTGCAAGTACTATCAATAAAGACAGCAACTTACTCTACAAAGAAGTTCGATTTCGATCGGCAAAGGCTCTAGTGTAGCCCACTCAAGTCTGACTCTGATCGGCATAGGCTTTAGTGTAGCCGACTTAAGTCCGATTCCGATCGGCAAAGGCTCTAGTGTAGCCCACTCAAGTCCGACTTCGATCGGCAAAGGCTCTAGTGTAGCCCACTCAAGTCCGATTCTGATCGGTAAAGGCTCTAGTGTAGCCCACTTAGGTTCGATGCCCACTTAGGTCCGATTTCGATTGGCAAAGGCTTTAGTGTAGCCCACTCAAGTCCGACTTCGATCGATAAAGGCTCTAGTGTAGCCCACTCAAGTCTGACTCCGATCGACAAAGGCTCTGGTGTAGCCTACTTAAGTCCGACTCTGATCGGCAAAGGCTCTAGTGTAGCCCACTCAAGTCCGATTTCGATCGATAAAGGCTCTAGTGTAGCCCACTCAAGTCCAATTCCGATCGGCAAAGGCTCTAGAGCAGCCCACTCAAAGTCCGATCCCGATCGGAAAGGCTCTAGCATAGCCCCTTTGGAACCCAACTTCAATTGGAAAGTACTTGGTGAGATCTTAAACACTTGAAGGATTTCCCTATAAATGACTAGTTCAAGCATCCCTTAGAAATATTTCTAATGGACATGGGCTCAGGCTAGACCAATCTCTCAACACTTAGAAACATTTCTAAAAGAAAATGAGTTCAGATTGAACCGACCATTCCGCATTCAGAAAAATAAACACCAAAGACCAAAGGAGTCATTTCTTTCATTAATGAAAAGTTTTTGTACAAGAGTGGGCAGAGTTTTACAATCAACCTTAAGTCTTGCCCTGTGGGTACAAAGGAGGAGCTTCAGTTTCGGCCCCCTGCACCGCATCCGAAGTCCCGATCGATACCTTCGTCAGCTTCATGTCGGTAGCGGCTTGGGTGTTGGCCCCTATGTCAGTCGGCCCCTCTCCTTCTTCTGTTGGCTGCTTCAACTGTATGGTAGATAGGTCAAGTCCGGGAAGACTTTGGCTACCTTCTTCGGCAGTCATCGAAGTCGTACTCATAGCTCGCTGCTCTAGCCTCCTCCATCTCTTCGTTGAAGCTAGCAAAAGCCTTGTACTCCGCCATAGCATCACGGAACTACTCTTTTGCCAACTCCTTCGCCTCCCTCGACTGATTCATATACTTCGCCGACATTGCCTGATGGGCCCGCGAGTCCCTCTCGAGGTCGGCGGACCGCTCCTCCTCCTCATTTAGCCGACGGACCAAGGAGGCAATCTTCGTCTTCTTCTTCTTCAACTTGGCCTCCCGTTCGGCCAGCTGAACCTGTAGTTCTTTAGTCTACTTCTTCAAAGACTTAGTTTTGGCCAGACTGGTTCGATAGCCTCTCCTCCGTGGCCTTCTGTGATGCCACCACCACCACTCTGGCCATCTCCAACCCCTCAACCTTCTTAGTCGAGGCCTCTGACATATGAACCATCTTGTCGAAGCCCTCATCCATTAGCGAGATGTCATGGAGAAGCTGCAAATAGTGAACCGTGTTAGTCGCGCACAAGGGAAAAGGAGAAGAGGAAAGAAGATGAAAAGCTAATAAGTTACCTTCAACAGGTTGAGGTACGCACCTCTCGCCACCTCGTTTAGCTTCTGCCGACTAGACTCCTCCCAGTCGGCCATGGTGATAGCCTGTTTGAGTAGATCCCTGGCTTGCTGGGAGTTGTGGAGAGCGTGCTAGTGTTGATAGGTGTGATAGCTGACCTCATCGATGTCCGCTCCCCCAGCCATGCCTTTCCCCTTGTCAGTAAGGCGAATAGTCTCTGATGGCTCAGCCAATGGTGAGGCTGAGGCTGTCCCCACTTTTATCGGCTCAGAGGGAATCTGCCCTGATCGGACGGTCGACTCCTCGATCGGGGGTGAAGGTCTTGATGCCTTCGCCAGCAATCGCTCAGACAAGGGCACATCATCCTCGTCGGACTCCGATGCCACTACGATTACGGGTTGTTCCTCTACCCGCTGCTTCTTTGGCTTGTCCTTGGTCAGCCCCGTGGACTGGGTGACCCTCTTCCTTGCTGCCCGTTCTGCTACCTTCGCCCTGTCGGGCTTCATTTCCTTTCCTGTTGCAAAGGCAAAATCGAAGTAAGTAAAGAGGAAGATAAAGCCTATAGAATGAAAAGGGACTGATGGCAACAGCTTCTACCCTACTTGAGTGCCCGTGTTGACTGTCTCCGGCCAAGTGGAGGCTATCCTCCCGAAGTAGCTCGTGCACCATTATGATGCCGGCCTCCTCTATCTCATTGAAGTCAACTTGGTCGGCCATCAATACCACCCTTCCCTTATTAGCCTCCAGCCTTGGTTCCCTCCATGACAGGTAAAAAATCCAAGGCTGAAGGCTGTGCACAAAAAAGAACTTGGATTTCCACTCGTGGATAGTCGACAGAAGACCTCCGAGTATCTTCCGCCCGGGATGGGGACTAAATACCCACCACTCCTTGCTCCTAAAGTATTTCTTCAGAACAAAGAAGGTGGTAAAAAGAGAGGTCCTAGGCTCTGCTTCGACTCTTTGGCATAGAACCATGAAGCAGCTGATGGCTCGAATGCTATTCGGGGCCAGCTGCGCAGGGGTGATTCTATAAAGGTTAAAATTCTTGATAAAAAAGTCACACAAGGTGAACCTAAGGCCAGCCTTCAAGTGATCCTTGTATATCTGGAGGGCTTTAGGGATCAGTGGTCCGGTCACCCTCTCTTCCTGGTCCAGGATAGTGAGGTGCAGAGTGGAAGGAATGTTATACCTAACCCTAAGGGCCTCTACCCGGTCCTGCGTGATCTCAGACTGGACATGATTAGGACCTAGCTCCCTCTCCCTACAGTTGGAGGCCATCGCTGCGAGGCTTGAAGGTAAGAGGAGAACTAACTTAAAATTCGGTTTCCTAAGAAGATGGGAATGATGGAATGTGGTGCTCTCTTTCCAAGTGCGGATGCGGCTGGGAACTCCACCTAGAGCCTCAACACCCCTTTGTATAGCCCTTGGGAGAACTGGTTCTCACCATCCCTCAAGCACCGTGACCCAGCTATCAGGCGATATGACTCCCCACGCAGTGGAAGTCGATGCAATGGCAAGAGGCACGTTTGGGCCGCAATCCACATGATCACCAGATTAGCGGTAGAGGTGGCACCCCCAGTGCAGCACCAATCACCCAGATGTCGCCACATCGCTCGAGTCACCTCCGAGGCCCGACGGTTGTGCGGGCTAGGTTGGCCACTCATCATTGCACCGCTTCTGTATTAACTATCGCTCCTTTTGCTTCCAATGTAGTGTTGACACCTATCCCGAGCACGAGTTTCCATAGTAAAAAATGACCAGATGCAGCAAACCCGGTTGATGCGCAATCACCTCAAGGATAATGTATTCAATGCGAGAATTATGCTCTTGCCTTTCAAAGCTACAATCCCTTCCAAAGGCCAAGAGCAAGGGGGGTAACTATTATACCCAATCAGCTTTCCTCCAAACAAGACCAGAGCTGACAACCCTTCGGTCGGGCCGGACCTTCGATCCGGCTGACCCACCAAAGGTCTGACCGACCCACTTGAGGTCCGACCGACTCACTTGAGGTCCGACAAACCCACCTGAGATCCAACCGACCCATTTCAGCCGGACCCCTATCGGTCCAAGGTGGACCGCTCCAAGGATGGCCACGAGGTATCAGAGGTTCCCTCCAGCTGGTGTCAGGATGTCATTACAACAGGATCCTGACATCTCGGTGCCATTATCCTGCGGATCCCACGATCTCGGCACCGTTACTCTATAGGTCCCATGATCTGGTGCCACCTGTCCACTACCAAGATTCTCCTAGGGATAGATTGGCCATTCCCAGCCTGGCCCCTAACGAGTTATGGTGAAGTTCCGTGCCTATATAAGGTAAGAGGGGGACTCCGAGCGGTAAGAGGAAAAAAATTCTTCCTTCTCCACGAGCCTATCTTTTTTGGATTCCTCCATTCTGTTGCCCAGAGACCCGCACTGACTTAGCCATCGGAGTGTCCCTCGCCGAAACACCACCAATCCGTGGGACATTTTTTGCAGGAACCGGGGGAAGATGCACACTCCAACCAGGCCAAGAGAACCCGGTCTAGGAGATTCAGCGGCAACATATGGTATCTAATTTCGATATTCTTTTTTTAAAAAATTAAGTATTTTTTTGATATTTATAACAACATAATCTTGTTAGGGGTTAGCTCTTTTAGTAATCGGCTGAAATTCCTTCATTTAAGGCATGAAATAGGCCGGTCAATCTAAAAATTTTCTTTTTGGATAAGATTTTGACCGAAAATAACTTTCAATTTGAGAAGAATCTGATGGAGTGATAGAAAGCAGAATTAATGTAGATGTCAAAGTCTATCTTCCGAAGAAAATTAGCTTTTTTTCAGATTTTTTACTAGACACCTATTTTGGATAAAAAAAATTACTAGAACTAGTTAATTCAATTTGACCCGGTTTATCTTTGAATGAAAGTTTATTTTAAGCTAGAAAAAGAAATCCAATCCAAAATGTAAGGGCAGATTTTGTGGCTAAAAATAGAAAGTATATTTTTCATTTTTTTTGCAAAAAAGAACATAAAAGAGGTAAAGGGATCTTTGGAAATTCTTTTTTTTATTATTTTTTTTATAAGATTCGAGTAGGGTGAATTGAAGGAAATCTTTCTTCTTCTCAATCGGATCATCAATAGAGTAGACCAATTCCAAGACCTAAAAAATGAAGTCCATGCTTAGATTTTACCATGTTTTGGTTGGGATCATGAAAGAAAGGATGGATGGTCTCTATTTACCATTTGGCTTAAAAAATCTTAAGAATGATGGATAAAACGTGTGAAGGATGGATTGCTATGTTGACAAAATTATCCTTCATTTTTTTTAGAAATTTTAAACACTACTTCTATTTTTTTTATTAATATTCACTATTTTTAGCTAACTATTTACATAATTAATTAACTATTTAAATTAAATTATAAATCAATTCACATATAACTAATTTATAAAATTAAAATCAAATATTTATATAATTATAAATTATAAAGATTATAAGTTTAGATATTATCCTACATGTTTAATACAAATCAATATTATGAATCGATAATAATAATATTTTTTTTACCAAAAGTAATTTAGTAAAAAAATCATTCATTCTTCTTTTCATTCTTTCTGTATCAAATAAAAGAGAATTATTGCCATTCGTCTTTTTTATTTTTCTAGACATATGAGCGGATCAATGGATCTTCCATTCATTCTATCTCTCATCCATTCATTTATACCCATCAATCCTTTCTCCGATGTTAGGGCCATAGGTTGTGATTGGGCTTGAAAATAGGGGCACAACTAGCTTTTAGGCAAGTCTTGGCTAGCCTAACCCAGCTTAAAATCTTCGATTAGGTTGTGTCCAGCCTAATATGCTTAGGCGGGCCTAGCTCAGGCCTCAAAGTCAAACTTGGGACTTTGGTCAGGTCTAGCCCATTGAAACTGCTAGTATTTAGATTAGGAGTCTGTTGTTCAACTGCAGATCATGATTATAGATAGATAAAATAAAAGATATTTAAATATAATTTTATAACTTAAAAATAAGGATAAACATTAAAAAACTATACTAATAATTTTATTAAACCTGTAACATCTATGCCACAAAATCTCAAGACTCAATTTTGCAAAAGATGAAGAAAAATGTATTTGTTTTTGTCAAGCACCTTTAGAAGATGGAAGATATCAAAATCTCAAAAAGTATAGTAAATAGGCTTTTCCCTAAGCATTTATGTGGTTGATTAGGATATATCAGAACTACGTTAGCCTGGCCATCTAGCTCAACATTCAACAAGGTATATAGTATGATTTGTGGATTGGGCTTGACCAAGCCGCATAGACTTTTAGGTGAATAGTCAAACAAGTCTATCCCAATGAAAACATAGAGGTCTAAAATATTGCAACCGACTAGCATTTCTTATAATACAAAATGCATTTGTTTGCAAGCAGAATCGGAATCAACATTAAAATGAATTAGAGTAGAAATTAGAATGGTCATGTTTTTCAGCATATTTGGTCCATGACTAAAATCGAAATTAGAATGAGATTTGAATATGAGGGTAGAGTGGAAATTGAATTTTAAGAAATTGAAACATTTTCATTCTCTCTTAGAAGTGGAATGAAAATGAAATTTTCTTTAATTAAATGACTATAATGAGAATCACTCATTCTTATTTATATTTTAGTATCCAACTCCCTTCCAATAAAATATACCTGTAATTTCTTTTAATAACTAATTGCTCCAGGTAGCTTTGAGTGAAGAACAAGACTTCTAGGTATTAAGAAGGAAAAAAAATTGCTAAACCATGCATGGATATGGCGATGCATAACTGATGCGCTAATATAGTATGACAATGTTTCTACCTTTAAAATGTTAAAAAATGCAAGAACTAATTTTGGGCCTGGTTGAAAATAAATGGAGGATGTGGTTCGTTCATAAAGAGAGAAAATCCAGCGATTTGTTTGATGATGATAAAGAGAAGTTTCAGGTTAGGGTTTCCTCTGATTCTTCGAGGGGAAAGATGGGGGGCCATCAAATAAGGGTAAGAAACCCTTGGGGTCGGATCTACTAGAGTCTAGCTTGGCATTTGAGAAGAGTGATGGAAAGGTGTTGTCGTCTCCACTGGGTAAGGAGCCGACGGAGGTGAAATTGAGTCAACCACCAATGCTTACTATATTGAACAACAAGGAGGAGAAAGGAGCTCCCTCTACTCCTCCAGCAAGACCAAAAGCACTAATTTGGGCATCGTCATCCATAAACAATAAAGCTAAGACTGCGAGCTCACCCGATCCCTCTCGGAGCTGGGCTCAGGTTATCTAGGGTGCATGAAGGTACCGATGGGAGTCGTCCAGAGCAACATCAGGAGACATTGAGGCATTGGATGAATGATTCTCCAAGGTTATAGCCTTCTTTGCAGACAAGGTAAGTAATACTCGATCTCTGCTTAAATTTGCTCTTTTGGAAAAATTCTTGAGATGGGGTCTTCCATTGGAGTTCATCCAAAAAGAGCTTAAGCTCCGATGGGGTATCAAAGGGGATTTATTGTCACTTCTCTATCGGAGGGGGTGCTGCTGTTTCGGTTATCTTTCGAAGAGGAAAAATTGAAAGTTCTTAATAAATGTCCCTGGTCCCTTGTTGGCCAACTTCTGGCTCTTAAGGAATGGCATCCGAACTTCAAACCCAGCCATGATGGGATCAATCAGGTAAGGGTATGGATCTGTGTGCTAGACTTGCCTGTGGAGTTATGGGAGAAGGAGAAGATCCTAAAAGTGGCGTAGGCTGCTGGCAAACCCCTGTTCCTTGACGAATGGACTGAATCGCTTCCAGGATGGGGTATGCTAGGGTGTGTGTGCTAATTGATGCCTCTGCATCAATTTGTCCAGGAACCAAAATTAGTATCAATGATGAAAGTTGGTGGCAAGAATTTATTTATGAAGAGCTGCCTGAAATTTGTTATACATGTGGTCATTTCCAACCTGACCCAGCCACTGATTGCAAATGCTTGGACTTACCACCAAATCTGAGATCTAAACCTACGTATGGCCCCTGGATCCATGCTATAAGAGTTTTGGTACAACTTGTTATGATCGATAAAGGCAATAAGACTGAGGGCAATGTCGATAAAGGTGTGCAAAACTCTCTATGGATCCGGGTCACTATACAGGCCAATAGGACATCCCCTGTTAAATCTAATACAACAATGTCAAATGACCTTGTCAAAGGGTCCCGTTGTGCCCCCTCGATTCATGACCAAGGGGACAATGATACCACAGCTGTGAAAGCCACTCCATCTACTCCCTATAAAGCTGAAGCTTCTACCACGAGTGCTGTTAAGGAGAAACGAAAGCGTTCTCCTCTCAAATCCAATTCCAAAGGTAGCCCACCAAGGGTTGATGTGCTACCCTCTTCCAAAGTCTTTATCCGTGAGGAGGGAAGCCATTCTCAGGATCCAGGTAATCAATTAGTTCTTTATACACCTAAATCAGGGAGGAAATAGGCTAATGTACGGGAGATATGGCGACCAATTGCAAAAACTAACATAATGATGGAATGTGACCATCCTTCCTTGGAAGATTCTTCACATCCAAGGTACAGCAGCCAGAAAAAAGAGGTATGCATCATAATTATCTTTCTCACTTATCTGATGTGCTCAAACTGCCTAGTCATCTGGGGGATCATAAACCTCCTACTATGCATACTTCTAATACTCAGTTGGTTAATGTCCCTATTGTAGAGTCTTCTTTGATGTTGTCCTCACCTCCGGAGAAGTCCAGGGGCGAACATAGTTCTACTATTTCCAAATGAAGCTTTTAGTTTGGAATTGTAGGAGGGCTGCTAAGGCTCCTTTTGTGAATTATATGAAGAATATGTTATGTTCTTATAATCCTGATATTTATTCCTTTCTTGAAATCCGGTTGTCCACTCAGGCTCTTGATCGTGTCAAGCATATCATGGGTCCTAAATGGGGGATCTACATGATTACTGCTATCGGCTTGTCTGGAGGTATCATCATTATTTGGAAGCTTGATTTAGGTCAAGTAAACTTTATGCATACCAATAGACAAGTGGCTTTTAGGATCATTATGCCTTCCTTGGGCCATTCCTGGATGATGGCCTTTGTGTATGCTAGCACGAAGGGTATTGAACGTAGAACGCTATGGGATCAACTTTTACTCATCAGCAAAATTAACCTTCCCCTTCTGGTCATTGGTGATTTCAACTGTATCCTTGATAAGGAAGATAAGAAAGGAGGTATGCCTTATCAAATGAATAGAGATATCAGAGAGTTTTCTCATTGTATATCGGGAGCTGGTCTTACTGACCTCAAGTTTCAGGACCCTTCTTTCACTTGGTGTAATAATAAGCTCAGCAATGCTAGAGTGTGGGAAAGACTTGACTGGGCTTTTGCTTCTCAGAGTTGGCTGGCTCTATTTTCGACTCTAATCTTTAGCACCTTACTAGATTTGCTTCTGATCATTGTCGTATTCTCTTATCAGTGCTTGCTCATCGTCGAAGCGCAAAGACTCCTTTTAGGTTTGAAAAGATGTAGCTTAAATGCAAGGGGATTCACCATACCATCACCAAAGCTTGGACCTCTCAAGTGATGGGCGCACCTCCGGTAAGGTTATCAAAACTTCTATACATAACTAAAATTGCTCTGATAAAATAGAAAAAAATATTTGAAAAATATTTTCTGGAAAGGTCAACAATTACAACAAAGCATTTATGAGCTGCAAATGAAAGAAACCACCTCCGGGGGCCTTTCTCCGCATGATCATTTGCAACTGCTCACCCTGATTCGGAATTACAATGCCAATCTTCAATTGCAAGAAACGTTCTAGTGTCAGAAATCCAGAATAACTTGGATTAAGGTGGGTGACTCCAATACTAAATTCTTCCATCATTCCACTATTTTGAGAAGGAGACAAAATTATATTCACAAGCTGAGTGATCAAGATACCAACTCTGTTAATAATGTAGAGAGCATTAGAAGCATGATATATATGCACTTCCTCCACAGATGGTAGAATCCTGATCTTGACCAATCGGATGATTTCTCGTTCTTTACCCCCACAGTATCTTCCATGCAGAATGAAATGCTAATTCACCCTGTTACTGTGCAGGAAATTGTGCAAGTGGTTAAGGAGATATTCTCGAACAAAGCTCTAGGACCGGATGGTTTCTAGCCTGTATTCTTCCAAAACTTCTGGCCCATCATCCACAAAGAAGTGATCCAAGCAGTGTTATATGTGTTTAATCAGGGCTGTATAACTCATAAATGGAAGAGAACGTTCATTACTCTCATACCTAAGAAGAGAAATCTTGTTGCGATCAATGATTATCGCCCAATTAGCTTATGCAATACCACTTATAAAATTGTGGCAAAAATTGTGGCGAACCGATTACACCTCATCCTTCATTGATCTCTGCCTAACAGGGGGCGTTTATTCAGGGCCGTAATATTACGAGAAATATCCTTCTAACTCAAGAAATCATGCACTCTTTGTATTGTGCACCAAAGACTCGAGGCTTGATGGCTATGAAAGTTGATTTAGAAAAGGCTTATGACAAGATGTTATGGTCTTTTCTTTATAGAGTCATGTAGCTCATGGGGTTTCATCTGAGATTCATTGATTTGACTAACCTTTGTGTCACGAACTATCAATACGCCATTTTGATCAATGGAACCCTCTCACTTTGGTTCTTGCCGACAAGAGGACTTCATCAAGGTTGTTCCCTATCTCCTTATCTTTTTATCTTATGTATTAATGTCTTTTCCAATTTCATGTGATTTGCAGAAAGTCAAAGGCTTCTCCATTCCTTTGTTCTAGGTGTCAATGGTTCGAGTATTTCACATCTCCTTTTTGCGGATAACATGCTACTGGTCACGCGAGCTACTACTATGGATGCTATCTGTCTTAAGACCATTCTTGATTTCTATAATAATTTGTCAGGACAAGCAATCAATGCTGCCAAGTCTTATATTACCTTCACTCCTACTATCCCCATCAACATCAAGAGAAGTGTTTGTTCGGTCCTTCAAATTTCAGAAAAGAGGGGAAGTTGGAAATACTTAGGACTCCCACTGCCATGTGCTAAGTTAACTAACACTGATTATAATTATCTCTTTGATGCAGTTAAGAACAAGATTGATGCATGGAAGTGGAGGTCATTATCCCTTGCTGGTTGTCTTACTTTGATTCAATCAGTGCTATCCTCCCTAGTAACTTATAGTATGTCTGTGCTTCATATCCCTACCTTAGTTTTAAATAAACTGGAAAGGGATATTCACGCCTTTCTCTGGGAGCACCCTACATATAGCAAAGGTACGCATCTCGTTTCCTAGAAGAATGTGTGCCTTTCCAAGAAAGATTGGGGCTTGGGTATTACTTCGCTGGTTGATAAATAGCATGCAGCTTTTGCCAAGTTGGCTACTTAGATAGTTTTGAACCCCACCTCACTGTGGGCTCAAACTATTTCTACCAAATATTCTTTTAATTTTAATTGGTGCACTTATAAGAAACTCCGTAATTGTTCCCCTACTTGGGCCCATATTGTTCGGTTAGGCCACAAA
Source organism: Areca catechu (assembly GCA_021397845.1). NCBI lineage: Eukaryota > Viridiplantae > Streptophyta > Magnoliopsida > Arecales > Arecaceae > Areca > Areca catechu. The sequence goes on from CM038043.1 coordinate 123,506,791, forward strand.
GTTGGTTTCCACTTTATTTAGGCTATAGCTTCTGGAGATACTATTCTGCATAAAGATCCTTGGATATCTCAAATTCTCCTTTCTATTTGGCCAACCTACATTAATATGGATATGGATGTTCATGATCTTACTATTAGCCAGGTTATCTCTTCAGATAGAACTTGGAATATTATTCTATTGCATTATCTATTTTCTGCTAACCTAGTGCAGTCTATATCTTCTATTCAAATTCTGCTTGGAAGATGGAATGACAATCTCACCTAGGGACCCACGGGTCAACAGAGGGTCACTCAAAAGGACATGCATTTCTTATTCAATCCAGCCAATTAGGTAAGTATTATCCCTTGTAGCTGGATTTGGAAGCTCCATATTCCTATGACAGCAAAAATTTTTTGGTGGAAGTTGGTCAGACACAGACTTCCTAGTAAAAGCTTTCTGCATCACAAAGGCATCTTAATGACAATCAATTACACTGCGACATTTGTGAATCTGAAATTGAAGATCTGGATCATATTTTTATTTCCTGCATGTTTGCAAGGGATTGCTGGCAGCCATTGACTGCCCCTTATGGTTGATCATTCAGAATTGATGGCTTACCTAAACTTGAACAGAAATTGGCTAACCTTATGCTCATGATACTACCAAAACAATCATTGCCCTGGCTAATTGGCAAATTTGGAAAGCTCGTAATGCTAGGCTTTTTTAAAATATTTTTATAACCCACCATCAGTTATGTAGGAGCATATATTTTATTTGCCTTGATAGCACTCCAACTAATCAAAGTACTAAGTCTGAGAACCAGTCATGGAATTGGGAAGCCCTCTCCCCCTCTTCCTTTTCTCTTAAGGGCTCCAAATGTGTTTGTTGGCTTCCTCCTACCATGAGAATTCTCAAACTTAACTTTGATGCATCTATCATGGCGAAGGACACTACTATTGCGTATATCATCCGTGACTCCAGTGGATTACTAGTACAGGTTGGGGGGAAAATCATTAACAACTCTACAATCCCGGCTGCTGAACTTGTAGCTACTTGGAATGGGATCAAGATTGCACTTACTCAATTGCAACTTCATAAGTTGATTGTTGAAGGGGACTCTCAAAGATAATAAATGGAGGATGTCCCATCAAAGTAGGGATTTGTGGCACCAAGCATGAAAAAAAGAGAGAGGGGAATAGACTTATATTGTGAGAAAAAAATAAGTGTGACTCAGCAATATTAGGGCTCTACTACCATATGGTGGAAGAAGAGAAGGATATCTTTTCTAATTAATGTTTTTCACCCCGTCCACTCTCTAAAACACTTGAAAAAGTGAAAGAGAAAACTTTGTTACTGGGATAAAGTTCAAATTATTTTGAAATTCAACGATCATTAAACAGACTTTATTCTTTGTACATCTTTCTAATTAAATCCTAAATTTTTTTTCTATAGATTAAAGAAATTCAATATGATTGGACTTTATTTCTTATAGAAGTAAGGCTTATTAGCTTGCCTAGACATTTTTTTTTATCTAAAATCTCATTCTAGTCTTTGCTTATATCTGATTTATAGACTTGTTGGACTGCAAGGAAAAAATAAAGATTTATAAAGGTCCTTTTTTTTCTTCCATAGAATTTGGGCTAGATGGAAACTGGGTTAATATGGATCTTATTTAAATAAACTGTGTAATTCAACATCCAAGAGTAAATCCAATCTAATTCTGTTGAATTTTTTTAATCGGCCTTAGGTCATACCCGACCAACACTAAGTATAATTTTTCTTGTAACCCCGAAGCAATCAACATGGCTAGGGGTAGTAAGCAGCACAGAAGCACCGTAGACAAACCCAAAAGTCTTGGTTGATATTTTACCAAACAAAAAAGTCTTAGTTGATGGTGAAGCATGAGCATAGTGGCACATGATTCACATGTGCTCAAAAAGCTCATTTTTTGGAATTTTATGTATCATAATTTCTCGAAGTCTCACCACCACATCTGCCAAACTTACCTCGGTTATAGCCGGTTTTCAAAATCTATATTTTTGAAAATGAAATATGCCATTTATAGGTAAAGTTACATATAAAAATAAATATAGGTATTGTGTCCAAATAAATTACAATGATGCTTGCGCTCAGGCTAGATCAAATGAGAATAGATTGAGCTAATGGATCTTCATCTTCTTGGAGACTCTGTGCGGTGAAAGGGCTCCTGCTCCCAAGCTCGCCAATGACGTCTGGACTAAACAGATGCGATCTGAAGAAAAATAGGGTGGAGGTGTTTTGGAATTCGGAATCCCCTTCTTCATCGTGCTCACTGATATTTATAGGCCTCAAACCTAACCAACTCCAGCCACTTCCAGCTGTAAACAGTATGGGCCTCAAAAATGGACTTCCCTTTTTACTACCTTATTTGTGCTGAAACGAGATTTTCATGGACATGGATGGGGGGTAATCAATCTTCGCCATGGTCGGAAATTTATCTTGGGGCTTCCATTAGCCATTCATGGTTGGAAGCCTGGTTTCTTCTACATCGTCCCTAAAATTCCTTGGGACTTCATCACTAGCCATAAGGAACCCGGCTAACTCCCAATGATGGCAAGAAAATTCTGACAGCTGACTAAGAAGATTACGAGAAGTTTACGGGGATGGAGATTCCCCCGATAAAAGAACTTCTTGATGAAAGAGAGCTTTTTTCGATGGAAATCAGCCTTAAACCTTCTCTAGGTATTTTTATTATTAATGTTATTTCTTCATTTCTTCTCTGACATTCAATCTCCATATTTGACTTCTCAATCATTGCAGACATGTTGCCCAGGTGGCGTTTTCCAAGAGGGGGGTGAATTGGAAATTATAAAATTTCTTGCAAATATGTGCACAAATAATTCCTTTTAGTGGTGGAGTGTTGTGTTAATCAGAATTAGATGCGAAAGATGAAAAGTAAATAAAGCACAACACAAATAAGGCAAGTTTATAGTGGTTCGGAGCAACCCAACTCCTACGTCCACTATCCAAGTTCACCACTCGGGAGTTTCACTATATCTCCCAAACTGGAATACAGTTGGATTGTTTTACAGGCTCACAATTCCAACCTCTACACTTTGGTTTTTAAACCGGGCTCATCAAAGAAACCCACACTAGGTTTTCACAGGCTCACCTAGAACCTCTACACTTTGATTTTTAAAAAGGCTCACCAAAGAAACCTATTTGGCTTTTACAACCTGGCTCACCAATAACCAAAATATTCTAAGAGTAGAATAAAAAAAGAAACAAAAATGACAAACTCAGTTGTCTGGTGGTTGCCAATGCAGCTCCAGTGAAGCTCAAGTGAGTGTTCTTCAAAGCACTTCAATGGCTTCCTTGCTTTCCTCAAAAGATGCTTCAAGCTTCTGATAAGAGTTGGTGAAGGCTTGAAGACTGACTTCAAAGCTCAAGTACTCTCTCTCTTCTTACTTTAATAAATATTCAATAAATGCTTTATAACTCATTAGTCTCTCCAAGGATGTTTTCATACCTCATTTATAGAGACTTCAACTGCCTTCCCTTAATTTTGAACGTTGTAGACCGTTGGGAAGTAACAGGTTACCGTTGGAGCACTTTTAGATTTCAAAATCAAAAAATTAGAACTAGCCGTTGGAAGTGACCCTGTAATTCCAGTCGGCTCGGACAATCTTTGAGTCGGCTTGGATCAGGTGCGGGTCGGCTGGGTTGAACACTAGTCGGCTAGGTTCCACAGTTGAGAAAATGGTTCACTCTAGACGAGTCGACTAGGCTGAAATCCAATCGGCTCGGATTCATGAGATTCTCAAAACGTTCTCAACCAAGTTCTGGATGAGTCGGCTGGGACTTGGTGCCAGTCGGCTAGATCTGTGTGCCAGAGAACTTCATTCTTGTGCCAGTACCAGAGTCAGCTGGTTCCTCTATCCAGTCAGCTCGAGATTGGTTCTTCAGCCATACCAAATTCAATTCTGCAGAACTCTTATGCCAAGCTTTGAAGACTTCCTCAAGATCTTCTTACAATGAAATCAAGAAAAATTGAAGCTTGAAAATCATTAGAAGTAACCCTTTATCTTGATTTAATTTAGGAAATTTTTGTTGGGTTTTTCTTTACAAGATTCTAATCACTTACAACTCAACACAAAGCAATAAAGATTATAGGGTTTAGAAAGTATGTCAATGTAGTCGTCCTACAAAAACTTGTCAACCATTTGAAGAGTTATTAGATAATCAAATGTATGCTCCAATATTTTGTTATCATCAAAATCACTTCAGGGTTCAACAATCTCCCCCTTTTTGATGATGACAAAACACTGGGCATGAAAAAATCTATTCTATTCACAAGTATAGATGTATGTCATAGTAAGCATTTACACTTGTTTGATGTATCATAATATTAGCTGTATTTTCAGATGAGTATCAATGTATGCTATACAGTTATACACAAGGTCAATTCTATAAAGTGTGATTGTCAGATAATAAGTGCTTGTGTATATTAAGCAACATTAAGCATTGACAGTTAGATGTAATTAGTAGAGAGCATAATATAATCATTGAAGCAAATTGAACATGTATTTCTATTGGGAATTGTGTCCCAAAGCCAATCGCCTGGGTTGTAGGCAGTTGAGCTGAGGATTGTATTCATTTTGTGAATTAATAAAATATTATTTTCGGCAGCTCATCACATATTGAATTTCCTTAGGGCTACACTGACTTCGATACAGAGAGGATGCATCGACTGGTCCTTAAACCTTGTTCACAGCCAAAGGATATATTGTACTGGATGGTAATATATCAAGTATAGGTTGTTGCAGTTCACATCATTTGGTTGTCCCCTTGACCAAATGAGTGTGGTGACACTGATGTGATCTGCAAGTGGGATATATGATATCTCATTGAACGTGACTCCGTGAAACCCCTTTCTGCCAAAGGGATACTCACGATTGGATATGGGTATATGTGTCCCTCTGATCTGAGGTCATCACGGTTGCTTGCAAGCAACTCCCTGTGCTTTGGTACCGGACTACCCGGATTTTCAATCCGGTGATGGAAGGTTTCTGGGTACAGGCAAGTACTTGTGGAGCAGTGATGGACCAAGATGGAATTGACCTGTCCGAATAGTTTGGATTGAATGTCTCGTTGTATCTCAATTTAGCAAATCCTCGGCCGGGGTAGCCCTAGTGAAGAGTCACTGGGCTTGCAAGATTGAGACACGTTGTCGACTGACTCAGTCTGGGTTGGCAGCCCAATATCAGTCGTCCTGAGCATTAGAGGTCAAAGGGATGAATTATACAGTAACCATATGCCAGAGGTTCGATAGTATGCTCCCGCATCTTCGACCTATCCGGATGCCGGGACCCATTGCTAGATGGTCTCCTGTGCTGGTATTGGAATCGTTCCAGTGCTACCGTTTAGGTTCGAACCAATGAGGTCACACGCCACAGAGGATAACTCTCTGATCCGGATACCGAGTACGATTGGGAATCACTTCGGTTTTATGGATACGGTATTTTTTGAGCACTCTTTTCTCGGTCTTGCCCTTGTTTGGGTCAACCGAAAATTGTTCCGGGCTGACCAGGCTTGCGCCAGGATTTTTCTGAATCAGTTTTGAACTAATTCGGAGCTAAATTCGGCCTTCAATTGGTTGTGAACCAATTGAACTAAATTTTTGGGCTTGAACCGGTTCAATTTGTTTGAACCATTGGGTTTAATGGGATTTGTTTGAACCATTGGTTTTAATAGGATTGAACCAGATTTTTTGAACCATTGGCTTTTTCCTTTTGACCGGTTTGCACGGTCTTCTTTACGCTGGGCATTTTCATGGCCGTGGAAGCCATTCGGCGTCCCTTTATCTCCCTCCACCGATTACCCTTAAACCCATTTATTTAGTCCTAATGGCCGGTTTAATGTTGGTTAAGCCACTGAAGTCTTTTGGCCTCCCAGCGGTTTTAGTTTTCTCCCTTGCTGCTGCTCCTTTTAAATTTGCTGCGTCCCCTGGTTCAGAAGGCTGAGAGACGTCACCGTGTGAGAAGAAAATAGGCTGTGAGAATTCCTTTTGCTTGCAGAATATTCCTTCCCTTTCCACCGGTGTAGTTGAGGGCTGTTTTTTGGTGAGTGAAAGGAAGAGAGAAAGCTCCTTAATCCCTGTTTTCTGGTGCTCAAATTTGGAGGAAGACGAACTCTGTTTTGCTGAAAAACAGGTTCTGAAATTCTGCTCTTCCTTCCCACCGTTTCATGTCTTCCGGCGACTAGCATCGACCGAGAGACGGATCAGAGCTAGCCCCGGCGTGTTCTCCCTCTTGAGAGTGTTTAACCGAGCACTTGGAAGCCGGATCGACCTCCTTGCAGCTGTCCTTTTATGCTCTGTTTTTGGTTGCAGGTTTTTCAGATTGCTGAGTTTCTGGTGCTGATTTTGGCTGAAAGGAAGGGGATCATAACCATTGGATCATCTTCTCCCCTTTGAAGGAAGATCAACAAACTTGTTCCTAACTCTTGGTGCTGGAAGAGAGATCCATACGTTGGCAAAAATTCCTCTGTTCTGCAGCAGTTTTTGGTGGAAAGAACAGCAATCTGTCAACGTGCTGAAAGTGGAGGACAACAGGAATAATTTTATTCCTGTTATCCCTGCTATCCCAGGATTATACCAGATTTATTCCCGACAGGAATAAGGTATGGGTTTTGTTTTTAATTTCATGCATGCGTAGATCTATGGATTTAAAATATTTTATAAACATTACATGCCCAAGTTATAACATGTTTTAGTCTGTACATGCTTCCTGATTGTGTTAGATCCTGCGTGGAGCATGTTTTCGCTGTGCATTTTAAAATTATTTTAAAATACTTACCTGCTCCCTGTTGTTGCATGCTTAGGGTAGGCACCTTCAAACGTACCATTAAATTTTCAGTGGTATCAGAGCCAGGTTGACAGGTGTAACATAATCTTGATGCATGTTAGATTAAAAATAGTTTAATCTATTTTTGTATCCTGATAGTACTTTTAGGAACCTAGTTGAGACCTTCACCATGACCGTATGTCTTTGACATGAAACGGATCATCTGTGTTGGCCTTTTCAGAAGGATCCTTTAAGGAAATCTTGGAATTAAAATTGTTTTAGTTCAGATACAATTTTGACACGTCTGTTAAATTATTGGGCCATGAAATGTTTATAAAATAAAATCTAGATATGATGCATGATTTTGTAATATATATATAAAAAAAAATGTTTTACATTGACACTTAATTAAAAATGTTTTGATTAAATGTATGGCTTATTAAAATTAAATATTAGGTTTATGAAATCTAATTCGACATGAATAAGCCATTTTGGGTTAATTGGGTTAGTTATCTAATTGGGTCCTTAATTGGGTTAGACCTAGGTTTAGTTGAACCGGATAAAAGAAGATTAATCAAAAATTGATTAAGGTCATTCTTTAGAACTATCTAATAGTTAGAATAGTTGATTCGTTCATCTAAAATGGATCCAATTAGTGGCTCTGTGGATGCCCGAGTCTTTAGGCTAATCTGATCGGGTCTGGTAAACCGACTGGTGTCGAGGTAGGTTTGGCATTTGTGATCATGGTTGTATGAGGCTACCTCTTTCCTGGCCAACTTGGTTGGTGTCTAGGAAAGATGGTTAATGGCGGATACTCACCCATGATCTCACCTACCTGGCTAGTCAAGTCAACCAGAACTGATTGGAAAAGCTCAATGACTCGAGTTAACCCATGTCACCCAGGTTGATTGGTCTGACTGATCTTTAGGTGCCCATGGATCATTTGTTGATTTATTTCAACCCTCCTGAAATCTGATTGATTCAGTGGGAGGATGATCCATTCCTTGTCTCTTCTCTTCTGTCACAACTAAAAATCCTCTAAAATTATTAGGTCCTTAAAAGACTAAGTCAAAGAGTTGGCAGTGTCTTAGCCTCCCATTAAGTTGGATAGAAATATGTCCACTAGCTTGGTGTGCATCGGCAGTTCCATAGAACGGGTGTATATCCGGCGACTGGAATTTCTATCTGATCGATGATGGTTCAGTGCAACCTCCTTAACGGGACCAGGTGGGCCGGCCATAGTCGGGCTTGGTCTTTAGTTAGCTGGAAGCATTGGGTTTATCATTTTAATGGTTGGACCTAACCAGAGACCCGCAATAGGAGGCCCCTAGGCCGATTGGGGAGTTCTCTAGGGCAAAAATTCTATACTGAAAATTGTTTAGGGAAACAATTGGTTTACGAACCTACCTTTAAGCTCGTATGGGTGAGCTGACCATAGTCGGGCTCATGCGAGGCCTATTGGATTTCAGTACCCACTTGAAAAATTGTTGTTTTCACGGATTGGAGTTAGAGGCTACCAATCTGAAAAATTAGTGGGAGAAACCTTTAGACTAAAGTCCAAGTCATTTGGTTAAGTTATTAATTCATAAACTAATTTGGTCTTGTTTTCTTTTCAGATGTCTTCAAACTTATCGCTCCGGTCACTTCTCGATAACGAGAAGTTGAAGGGTCTAACTTCGATACTTGGTATCGAAGGTTAAGAATTGTTCTGGAGCATGAACGGATCCTCTATGTGATAACGGATCCGGTGCCTGAAATCCCTCCTGTAAATGCACGGAGTGCGATCAGAGATGCTTACTTGAAGTGGGTTTCTGATCGGACTACTGTCCGTTGCATTATGCTTGCTGCGATGAACGACGAGTTCAGTCGCAAATTCGAGGAGGCCCAACCTGATGAAATCCTTCAAAAATTGAAGGAATCCTTCGGCACCCCGGATGATGTAGAATGGTACAAAGTGTCTTGTGCCATCTACAACTCCAAGATGCCGAATGGTTGTTCAGTCACTGATCATGTATTGTACATGATCGAGCTGATTGAAAAACTGGGCAAACTCGGATGCCCCTTGCACGAGCAGCTCGGCAAGGATGCGATCCTGGATTCTCTTCCCTCCTCCTATCTTGACTTTCTTGATCATTACAGAATGAACAAGCTGCAGTCAACTACCATGGTCTTTTGGGGTTGCTGCAGACTTTCGAGAAAGACCACCAACTTAATAAGGGGTGGTGAATTTAGTGGGAGGAAGTAGAGGTCATCGTCCCTTTAAGAAAGGGAAGAAGAAAATAAATAAAAAGGGAAAGAAGGTGCAGAATGCTCCTGGCCTGAGTCAGACCAGGAAGTTTAAGGCTGATCAGTCTTCTGTAGAGTGCTTCTACTGCAAGAAGAAGGGACACTGGATGAGGACTGTCCTCTTTATATTGCATCCCTTAATCCGAATAGGCCGAGAAAGCAGAAGTCTGCTGGACAAGGTATTTATATGATAAAACCTTGTAATTACTCAATTGTTGATACTGCTAACTGGGTATTGGATACTGGTAGTCCAATTCATGTTTGTAATTCGTTACAGAGACTTCAAGTTAGCAGAAGATTTGAAGATGGAGAACAGTTTCTGAGCGTCGGGAATGGAAATCGTGTCTAGTACTGGCGGTTGGAGTCCTGCATCTTGTCTTTGAGTCTTGTACTGTCGAACTAGTCGACTGTCACTATTGTCCTAGTTTCATTATGAGCATAATCTCTTTAGGCCTTTTGGCCAATTGTGGTTTTGAACTATCAATAAAAGAAGATTTTTGCAATGTTATTTTGAATAATGGTGTTATAATGAAAGCTAGATTAAATAATGGCATATACGTACTATCAAGGCCTGTTAGTGTAATGTACACTTCTAGCAAATGCTCAAGGTTAGATAATGTCAATAATCTGTATCTTTGGCACTGTAGACTAGGTCATATTAACCAAAATAGGATAAACAAGATGCGAGGAGATGGACTTCTCGAGGTCAGTGATTCTGAATCACTGCCCACTTGTGAATCCTGCTTACTTGGTAAAATGACCAAGTCACCTTTTTTTGGAAAAGGTGAACGATCCACAGAACTCTTAAGTCTAATACATACTGATGTATGTGGACCAATGACAATAAGTGCCAAAGGAGGATACAAATATTTCATTACATTTATAGATGACTTTTCAAGGTTCGGTTATGTCTTTCTAATGAGACAAGTCTGAATCGTTTGAAATATTCAAACGATACCGTAATGAAGTAGAAAAGCAAACTGGAAAAAGTATTAAAACCCTTCGATCTGATCGAGATGGTGAATACTTATCTGGTGCATTTTTGACATATCTTGAGGAGAATGGAATTCTCTCTCAGTGGACTCCTCCAGGAACACCACAGTTGAATGGTGTGTCCGAAAGGAAGAATCGAACCTTGTTGGACATGGTTTGATCAATGATGGGCTTTGCAACTCTGCCGCTATCCTTTTGGGGATATGCACTTCAGACAGCCTGTTACTTGTTGAATAATGTTCCGAGTAAGTCTGTTGTCTCCACTCCGTATGAGATGTGGAATGGACGTAAACCTTCAATCTCACACCTTCGGGTCTGGGGTTGTCCGGCTTACGTAAAACATTTAGACGCAGACAAACTTGGTCCTAAGTCTGACAGGTATTTATTTATTGGTTATCCTAAGGAAACCAAAGGGTATTTCTTCTATTTGGAGAATGAACAAAAAGTGTTCGTTGCTCTTAGAGCTATCTTTTTGGAAAAGGAGTTCCTTGGAGAAGGAACTATAGCCTCTAAAATTGAACTTGATGAAGTTCAGCCAATAGAAGAACCTGCACACTCTAAGGACATCGTGGAACCGGCTGTGATTGACTCACACCCTGAACCCATTAGGAGATCTGGTAGAATACCGCGTCAGCCGGACAGATACTACGATTTCTTGGTCCGGGACGGTGATCCCATTGAGCTCGATGAGCATAATGAGGATCCGATCACCTATATGGATGCACTTCAGAGAGATCTGACTCTGAGGCATGGCTTGGAGCCATGCGATCCGAAATGGAGTCCATGGAAATCAACAATGTTTGGACATTGGTTGATCCGCCTGAAGGAATAAAACCCATCGGGTGTAAATGGATCTTCAAGAGGAAAAGGGGCGCAGATGGGAAGGTAGAAACCTATAAAGCCCGTCTGGTTGCCAAGGGGTATCGTTAGCGATATGGTATCGATTATGACGAGACATTCTTCCCTGTGGCAATGCTCAAGTCTATTCGGATCATGCTTGCTTTGGCAGCATATTTTGATTACGAGATCTGGCAGATGGATGTCCGAACCGTTTTCCTAAATGGGGAGCTGGAAGAAGAGGTGTATATGATACAGCCTGAAGGGTTCACATCCACAGATGAATCAAAAGTATGCAACTTGCAGAGGTCCATCTATGGACTCAAGCAAGCATCTCGAAGTTGGAACTTACGGTTTGATAGGTGTATCAAATCGTACGGCTTCGTTAAGAACGGAGAAGAACCATGCATCTATAAATGGGTTAATGGTTCTGTGATTGTATTCCTAGTACTGTATGTTAACGACATTCTCTTAATCGGGAATGATGTCGCAGCATTACAAGGAATAAAGGTCTGGTTATCATCTCAGTTCTCCATGAAGGACTTGGGTGAAGCTTCTTACATACTAGGTATGAAGATCAATAGAGATAGATCTAAGAAGCTTTTGGGACTGTCCCAGTCTACGTACATAGACACCGTGCTGAAACGGTTCAGCATGGAAAATTCCAAGAAAGGCTATCTTCCAATAGGTTCTGGAATTACTCTTTCCAAAAAGGATTGTGCGACAACTCCTGAGGAAAGAGAGCGCATGAGTAGAGTACCTTATGCATCTACAGTAGGCTCTATCATGTATGCTATGACTTGTACTAGACCAGACATGGCATACTCACTAGGAGTAGTGAGTAGATACCAGTCTGACCCAGGTGAGGCGCATTGGAAGGTGGTTAAGACCATCCTTAAGTATTTAAGAAATACTAAAAATCAATGGCTGATTTATGGAGAACCTGACTTGAAACTTGTAGGGTACACTGATTCCAGTTTCCAGTCAGATAGAGATGATAGCAAGAGTGTGTCAGGGTTTGTATTTATCCTGAACGGGGGAGCGATCTGCTAGAAAAGTTCCAAGCAGGCAACTGTTGCAGACTCGGTATGCGAAGCAGAATATATTGCAGCATCAGATGCAGCAAAGGAAGCTGTGTGGTTGCGGAAGTTCCTTGGAGAGCTAGGGGTGGCACCTTCCCTAGATGGTCCTGTTCCGGTGTACTGTGACAGCACCGGAGCCATTGCTCAAGCTAAGGAGCCAAAAGCTCATCACCGCACCAAGCACATATTGCGGCGCTACCACCTCGTACGTGAAATCGTGGAGCGAGGCGACATCAATCTTCTGAAGATCGATGGAAAAGAAAATCTGGCCGACCCCTTCACTAAAGCCTTTGGAATCAAAGAGATCGACTATTGTAAATGGGAAATGGGTATAAGATACTCTTCTAATTGGCTTTAGTACAAGTGGGAGTTGTTGGAAATTGTGTCCCAAAGCTAATCGCCTGGGTTGTAGGCGGTTGAGCTGAGGATTGTATTCATTTTGTGAATTAATAAAATATTATTTTTGGCAGCTCATCACATATTGAATTTTCCTAAAAATGAACTCTTTCCCAGTGATGAAGCCCTTAGGGCTACACTGACTTCGATACAGAGAGGATGTATCGATTGGTCCTTAAACCTTGTTCACAGCCAAAGGATATATTGTCCTGGACGACAATATATCAAGTATAGGTTGTTGCAGTTCACATCATTTGGTTGTCCCCTTGACCAAATGAGTGTGGTGACACTGATGTGATCTGCAAGTGGGATATATGATATCTCATTGAACGTGACTCCGTGAAACCCCTTTCTGCCAAAGGGATACTCACGATTGGATATGGGTATATGTGTCCCTCTGACCTGAGGTCATCATGGTTGCTTGCAAGCAACTCCCTGTGCTTTGGTACCGGACTACCCGGATTTTTAATCCGGTGATGGAAGGTTTCTGGGTACAGGCAAGTACTTGTGGAGCAGTGATGGACCAAGATGGAATTGACCTGTCCGAATAGTTTGGATTGAATGTCTCGCTGTATCTCAATTTAGCAAATCGTCGGCTGGGGTAGCCCTAGTGAAGAGTCACTGGGCTTGCAAGATTGAGACACGTTGTCGACTGACTCAGTCTGGGTTGGCAGCCCAATATCAGTCGTCCTGAGCATTAGAGGTCAAAGGGATGAATTATATAGTAACCATATGCCAGAGGTTCGATAGTATGCTCCCGTATTTTCGACCTATCCGGATGCCAGGATCCATTGCTAGATGGTCTCCTGTGCTGGTACTGGAATCGTTCCAGTGCTACCGTTTAGGTTCGAACCTATGAGGTCACACGCTACAAAGGATAACTCTCTGATCCGGATACCGAGTATGATTGGGAATCGCTTCAGTTTTATGGATACGGTATTTTTTGAGCACTCTTTTCTTGGTCTTGCCCTTGTTTGGGTCAACCGAAAATTATTCCAGGCTGACCAGGCTTGCGCCAGGATTTTTCTAAATCAGTTTTGAACTAATTCGGAGCTAAATTCGGTCTACAATTGGTTGTGAACCAATTGAACTAAATTTTTGAGCTTGAACCGGTTCAATTTGTTTGAACCATTGGGTTTAATGGGATTTGTTTGAACCATTGGTTTTAATAGGATTGAACCAGATTTTTTGAACCATTGGCTTTTTCCTTTTGACCGGTTTGCACGGTCTTCTTTACGCTGGGCGTTTTCATGGCCGTGGCAGCCATTCGATGTCCCTTTATCTCCCTCCACCGATTACCCTTAAACCCATTTATTTAGTCCTAATGGCAGGTTTAATGTTGGTTAAGCCACCGAAGTCTTTTGGCCTCCCAGCGGTTTTAGTTTTCTCCCTTGCTGCTGCTCCTTTTAAATTTGCTACGTCCCCTGGTTCAAAAGGCTGAGAGACGTCACCGTGTGAGAAGAAAATAGGCTGTGAGAATTCCTTTTGCTGGCAGAATATTCCTTCCCTTTCCACCGGTGTAGTTGAGGGCTGTTTTTTGGTGAGTGAAAGGAAGAGAGAAAGCTCCTTAATCCCTGTTTTCTGGTGCTCAAATTTGGAGGAAGACGAACTCTGTTTTGCTGAAAAACAGGTTCTAAAATTCTGCTCTTCCTTCCCACCGTTTCATGTCTTCCGGCGACTAGCATCGACCGAGAGACGGATCAGAGCTAGCCCCCGGCGTGTTCCCCCTCTTGAGAGTGTTTAACCGAGCACTTGGAAGCCGGATCGACCTCCTTGCAGCTATCCTTTTCTGCTCTGTTTTTGGTTGCAGGTTTTTCAGATTGCTGAGTTTTCTGGTGCTGATTTTGGCTGAAAGGAAGGGGATCATAACCATTGGATCATCTTCTCCCCTTTGAAGGAAGATCAACAAACTTGTTCCCTAACTCTTGGTGCTGGAAGAGAGATCCATACGTTGGCAAAAATTCCTCTGTTCTGCAGCAGTTTTTGGTGGAAAGAACAGCAATCTGTCAACATGCTGAAAGTGGAGGACAACAGGAATAATTTTATTCCTGTTATCCCTGCTATCCCAGGATTATACCAGATTTATTCCCGGCAGGAATAAGGTATGGGTTTTGTTTTTAATTTCATGCATGCGTAGATCTATGGATTTAAAATATTTTATAAACATTACATGCCCATGTTATAACATGTTTTAGTCTGTACATGCTTCCTGATTGTGTTAGATCCTGCGTGGAGCATGTTTTCGCTGTGCATTTTAAAATTATTTTAAAATACTTACCTGCTCCCTGTTGTTGCATGCTTAGGGTAGGCACCTGCAAACGTACCATTAAACTTTCAATTTCTCCCCCTTTTTATAAAATTTCTAATTAATGTGAAATTTCTCACCCTTTATCATTCATTAGAACATTTCAGCAGAAAAGGTATGCAACAAAAATCATCAAGCTCCCCCTGTCTAATTGATTTTAGTGGCTCTATTGCAATTCATTAAGTTTCTTCTTTCATGCACTCTATTGTTTAATAGTCTTGTTCTCCACCTTTTTGTCATCAAATCAAAAAGGTTATACAATTAAGCTCAGATTTTAAATAGATTGAAATTGTATCAAGATTTGTTTGAGATAATTTTACTTTCTCAATTAGAGAGAGAATTCTATTTAAAAAATATAGACAGTGTTAACAGGATAAAAGAAATACACATATGTGTCCAAAAAGATATTCATTGCATTTCCATCAAAAGATTCAGTACATCAAGCATTACATAAACTTTAAAAAGTTTCCAAAAAGTACTGAAAATACTAAAGACCTACTCACTATCAGATTCTTCCTTTGGTACATTGATAGGTATACTTGCACCATACCAAGAAGCAGGTCAAGGAGGTCTACTAGAGGATGCATGAGGTGGAGGTGCTCTAGGATGGTGAGAAGTGGTAGGACCCCTAGAGGAAATAGGAAAAGGATCATAAAGAGGTCTAGTCCTAGCAGTGATCTCCAAGGATCTAACAGTGCCACAGATCGAAACCATCTTCATCCAGATTGCACCAAGCTGTTGTTCCATATCTTTGAGGCTTGTTGGTACCTTGTTCACAGCCTCCATTTCACCAATTTCCTTTTGCATTGATATAAGCTCAGACGCTTGGACATTAGCAAAAGCTTCAGTAGATCCTCTAAGTCTTCCAAGCTCTGACCTGATAATCCCAATGCCTCGAGTGTAGTCATCTGCCATCTATCTTGTCTTTGCAATTGTTCCCAATGTGCATTTGGCTTCATTCAATTCAGTTCTATATTCATTTAATGTTGTATCAACAAATTTCTTTATAGCTTCAGAACTAGAAGAGATACGGTCCAGGATAGGTTGAAGTTCTATTTGAGATGCAGATCTTGAGGCTTCTATTGCTTCAACCTTTCCTTGAAGATTTGTAACATGTTCTTCTAGCTGATTCAGTCTACTATCCACTGACTTTTTTAGATCACCAAAAAGAGAAGTGATTGTCCCTGTCAGTGTATCAGTCAAAGTTTTCATCTGTTCTTCAATTTGATTTTGGATGATTGGAGGATGTGTAGCTATCGGAGTGAAGTGTGGTAAAGGAATATTAGCTGTAGGCAAATCAAATTCAAGTGCAGGCATATCAAGATCAGGAAAGGTACATCAGCCTCCTCAAAAGTGGCAGCAGGCTCAGAAATAAGTGATTCAGGCTCAGGTGCAGGTGTAGTAGATGTTCCAGCTTCAACTGTAGCAGTGCCAGCATGTTCTTCATGTTCTTCTTCTTCTTCTTCACTGCTTGAGCTACCTATTGCCTTGACATTTGTCCCTTTCTTCCTCCAAATACCTTCAACTTGGATGTAACCCATTCTTTCTAGTGATTTGGAGGTGTAGACATCTGTATGGTGCAGTTCAACTCCATCTTCACCTTCCAAACTCACTCTTTGAGACTTAAACAGTAGGGTTAGCATCATTCCATATGGTAAGCAAGACTTGGCCTTTCTAACTATTTCCTTCATTTGCATAATGATAATGTAGGATAGATTTACAGGAGTCTTTTCTAAGATGTGTTCCATAAGGCATAGGTCTTTCTCACTTATCCAATCAAATCTTCCTGTCCTTTCCAAAAATATTATGCAAATGAAATTATGTAGCAATCTCATTTCAAGAGACAAGGTATTAGCAAAAACTGTTCCAATTCCACTAACATCTTCTCTGTTTAGAATTGTTCTTAAAGCCTTTTCTCTATTATCAATCACTAGGAATTTCACTCCATCAGTAGGTAAGTCCAGTAGACCATGTAGAAATTCTTCATTGACAATAATTCTTTTTCCTTTAACAGTAGACTCAACATGATTTGTTCCCAATGTCTGATTTTCATAAAAATTTCTAACAAGAGAGGGATAGGTCTTCTCATTTAGGGAACAAAACTTTCTCCAACCTTGATCTTCAATCAAATCATCGATTTTTAACCCAATCTCCTTAATAAATTCAATGTTAATGCGGCGGCCAGAGGTCACCGGTCTTGTCGATGTTGAAGGGATTTGACATGGAACAGTTGGAGCATCCCTTGCAGCTTCTTCCACAAGTTCCTCACTGTGAATAGTGGCAGTCGGCTCTTCTTGATGCCATTTAGACCTTCTTTCCCTTTCCACGATTGGAGCAGCCCTAGTAGAGCATTTCCCGGTAGCACATTTTGGAGCCATTGCTAGGAAAGAGGAAGAAACGAGAGGTTGGAGAGCTTAGAAGGGAGATAGGAATTCTTGGAGTAGGATTAGGAGAGGAACGAACCATTGGAGAAGATAAAATAGAGGTTAGACGGTTCAGAGAGGGGTTTATATCCCAAAATAAAAAACTTAGGCGCGAAATTCCAGTCGACTCGAATAGGCCCTAGAAAGGCTCAAGTCAGCTCGACCAGAACTCTCCCAAAACACTTAGAGAATCTAGTCGACTCGAAAAAACTTGAGCCGGCTAGGCCAAAACACGCTCCAAACACTCAAAAGATCCAGTCGACTCGGCTTAAAAACCAGTCGACTCGAACAGAGAAATTAGGGTTTTGGAAAACTTAATCACTAACCAGAGAGATTTTGGAGAGAATTTCTAAGGAAATTAAGGCTCTATAATATGGAATGAAATCAGGAGGTTCTCTAGATAATGTTTTCTTAAATTTGAAGGAATTAGATTAGAGAATTTAGAAAGGATCGCAAAGTCCTAATTCACTCCTAATTAGTTCAAACCTATCTTGATTAAGTGGCTTAGTAAATATGTCAGCTAATTGATCTTCAGTAGGAACAAAATCAAGCATTATATCACCATTTGAAATATGATCTCTAATAAAATGATGTCTAATTCCAATGTGCTTGATTCTAGAGTGTTGAATTGGATTCTTTGTCAAATTGATAGCACTTGTATTATCACATTTAATAGAAATTTTAGATTGTGATACACCAAAGTCTTCTAGTTATTGTTTAATCCATAACACTTGAGCACAACAACTACCAGCAGCCACGTTCTCATCCTCAGCTATGGACAAGGCTACGGAGTTTTGCTTCTTACAGTGCCATGAGATTAAATTCAACCCTAGAAATTGGCATGTACTGCTAGTACTTTTTCTATCTATTTTATAACCAGCATAGTCAGCATCAGAGAATCCAATCATTTTCAGGGTAGAATGTTTAGAATACCAAATTCCTAAATTACTTGTTCCTTTCAAGTATTTAATTATTTTTTTAACAGCAAGCATATGTGTTTCTTTTGGTGATGACTAAAATCTAGCACATACACATACACGATATAATATCTCAGGTCTACTTGCAGTCAAATACAATAAGGATCCGATCATACATCTATATAGCTTTTGGTTAACGTTGGATCCATTTTCATCTTTGTCCAATTTGCAAGCTAGGCTTATGGGTGTGCTCATTGATTTGCTACTCTCCATACCAAACTTTTTGATGATTTCTTTGATGTATTTGGCTTGGTTGATGAAGATGTCTTTCTTTGTTTGTTTTACTTGAAGTCCAAGAAAGTAGTTTAGTTCGTCCATTAAGCTCATTTCAAATTCTCCCTGCATAAGCTTAGCAAATTCTTTACATAGAGATTTGTTAGTTGTACCAAAAATGATATCATCAATATATATTTGTACAACTAAGATGTCATCATTCTTCTTTTTGATAAATAAGGTTTTGTCTACATTTCCTCTTGAAAAATCATTTCCAATTAAGAAAGTGCTAAGTCTATCATACCAGGCTCTAGGTACTTGTTTCAAACCATACAATACTTTGTTCAATTTAAATACGTGGTTTGGAAAAGTATGATTTTAAAAACCTAGTGGTTATTCCATAAAAACTTGTTCAGAGATAAAACCATTAAGAAATGCACTCTTTACATCCATTTGAAAAAGTTTAAAATTTATGTAGCAAGCAAATGCAAGTAGTAGTCTAATGGCTTCTAGTCTTGCTACGGGTGCATAAGTTTCATCAAAATCAATACCTTCTTATTGGTTATATCCCTTAGCTACTAATCTAGCTTTGTTTCTTATTATGTTTCCTTGCTTATCTAATTTATTCCTATAAACCCATTTGGTTCCTATTATTGGATGGTCAGTAGGTCTATCTACAAGTGTCCATACCTTATTTCTTTCAAACTGGTTTAATTCTTCATAAATTGCCATCTTCCAGTTTGGATCAGTCTCAGCTTCTTCTAGGCTATGGGGTTCTATTTGTGATACAAAGGCTAGGTAATCATGTGCATCCTTATGTGCAGACCTAGTCCTAACACCATGTGAAGGATCTCCTATGATTAATTCTTTAGGATGAGATGTAACATACCTCTAGTCCCTCGGTAGATCGGTGTGATCCTTACTTACCGTTTCTTCTCCATCTTGAGTGTCTTTACCTTGAATGCTCAAATCATCCATTCCTTTTTGTAATGTAACTGCATCAATATCTATGCACTCTTCTTGTCTAGAAGGTGTAGGGTTAGTTTCAATAAAACAATATGTATTGACTCTTCAACAGTAAGAGTCTTTTTATTAAAAACCCGATATGCTTTTGCTATGTAATGAATAACCTAGGAAAATTGCATCATCAGCTTTTGAATCAAAATTTCCTAAATTATCTTTTCCATTATTATGCATAAAGCATTTGCATCCAAACACATGAAAGTAATTTATATTGAGTTTTTTATCATTCCAAAGCTCATAGGGGGTTTTCTTTAAAATAGGACGGATCAAAACGCGGTTTAAAATATAGCAATGGTTCACTGCTTTTGCCCAAAAGTACTTTGGAAGATTGCCTTCGTACAACATTGTGCGAGCCATTTCTTCCAATGTCATATTTTTTCCTCTCTACAACACCATTTTGTTGAGGTGTTCTAGGAGTGGAGAAGTTGTGATCAATGCCAATTCAGTACAATAATCTTCAAAAAATTGATTTTCAAATTCAGTTCCATAATCACTTCTAATTGAAATTAAAGATAAGTTCTTTTGATTTGAAACCTTTTTATGGAATTTTCTAAAAACATGAAAGGTTTCATCTTTTGAAGA
This sequence comes from Areca catechu, assembly GCA_021397845.1. Classification (NCBI taxonomy): domain Eukaryota; kingdom Viridiplantae; phylum Streptophyta; class Magnoliopsida; order Arecales; family Arecaceae; genus Areca; species Areca catechu. The sequence goes on from CM038043.1 coordinate 123,526,711, forward strand.
AATAAACAAAATCTAAGTAAATCTTGAAAAATCATATACTATCACAAGAGCATATTTCATACCTCATAGGCTTGTAGTTCTAGTAGGTCCGAAAATGTCCATGTGAAGTAGTTCAAGTGGTCTTGTTGTAGAAACTATATTTTTTGATTTAAAACTCTCCCTGGTTTGTTTACCCATTTGGCATGCATCACAAACATGATTTAAATCAACTTTAAACTTAGGCATGCCTCTAACAAGATCTTTAGAAATCAATTTGGTAATAGTATGCATGCTAGCATGACCTAGTCGTCTATGTTATAGTAAACATGACTCTTTGGTCTTAGCATTCATTACAACTAGATTGGGGCTACTTGACATGGCAAGATCATTAAGATCTACCACATAGATATTCCCAAGTCTATGTCCAATGAACTTATTGCTAGAATTTAAGGAGTTAGTTACTATACACATAGAAGATTCAAAGATAACCTTGAAGCCTTTATCACATAATTGACTTATGCTTAAGAGATTATGCTTCAACTTGTCTACTAGCAAAACATTTTCAATAAAAGTGAAGGGAGTTATTTTGATCCTACCAATACCGATTATTCTTCCTTTGCCATTATCTCCAAAGGTGACCATGCCTCCTTTCATTTCAAGGGTGATAAATTGGTCATTGTCACCCGTCATATGTCTTGAACAGCCACTATCTAAGTACCACATTTTCTTCAATCTTTGGGCTGCAAGACATTCCTACAAAATAATCAATGAATTCTTTTAGGTACCCAAGCTATCTTGGGTCCTTGCAGGTTAGCAGAGGTGGTTCCTTTGGAAACCCATATTTTTCTTACATTCTTATGGACATTTCTAAAATTATTGCAATCAAAAGCTTTATATCCTACTCTTTTGCAAACATAGCATACAACTTTAGAGTTTTTAATAGGAACAGAATTAGAAGTTCTAAAAGTTGATGCAATTGATGCAGATTTTGAACCTTTTAAAATATAAACATTTTTGCTCAAGTTCTTAGGAATATACAATAAAGACTATGAAGTTGAAACAGTTTTTGGTGTAGCCAAAACTTTTTGAGATAAGATATTTTGAACAGGTCCTTTAGATTTCACAAAAGTAGTTGCTGAAATTTCATTCATAATAGAAGTTTTAAAACCAATTCCAGCTTTGTTTCCTGAATTCGTTATTCTTTTAAAATTAACTCAAGCTTATTTGAAGACAAAGTAAGTTTTTCAACTAAGGGCTTGAGTTTTGTAACCTCCTTTTTCAGTTCAATATTTTTAATAAGTAAATCCTTGTTTTTCTTTTCAGATAAAAGATTTTCATTTTTTAGTTTTTCATTTCTTTCAAAAAGTCATGCAGTTCTTTTTGCAGTAATAGGTTCTTTTCTAAAATTTCATTTTTCTGTTTGAGTAAAGAGTCATTCATATTTTTCAATGTTTTTATCTTTACTCCAGCTTTCTTAAATTCAGATAATAGATCATAAAATGCAAAATTTAATTCATCAAATATAAATTCTATGCAATTGCTAGGGGATATTACCTCATCTTCGAGACCCATTAAACACAGATTTGTAGTCTTGGTGGTCTCTTCTTCTTCAGACGAAGATGAATCTTCACTATCGGACCATGTGGCAACCATGACTTTCTTCTTCTTTTTCTGTCTGAAGGATTTCTTCAATAGAGGACAGTTTGGACGAATGTGCCCCGGCTTCTTGCATTCATAGCATGTGGGGACTACTTCTTTATCTCTCTCTGTCCTTTTCCTTTTCCATAATCCTTCCTATGAAATTTTTGGTTGAATCTTCCTTTCTTCCTTCCCATGAATTTTCTGAATCTCCTCACAACCATAGCGAATCATCATCTTCTAGGTCATCATTGGAGGAGGTGCTTTCTTCTTTAGACTCATCATCATCCCTCTTTGATTCGGCAGTAGCTCTGAAGGCTATAGTTTTTTTTTCTTCTGTTCGTCTTCAGTTCTGTGCTGCATAGTCAGCTCGTGGATGATGAGTGATCCCAGTAGTTCATCTAGTAGTAATGTGTTGAGATCTTTGGCCTCCTGGATTGCTATGACTTTGGGATCCCACTTGTCAGGTAAAGATCGGAGTATCTTCTGAACTAGAATAACATTTGAGTATACCCTGCCAAGACTCTTTAACCCTTTAATAATATCTGTAAATCTAGAGAACATGGCAGAAATTATTTCAGAAGGTTCCATTTTAAACAGTTCATAGTTGTGAACTAAAAGATTTATTTTTGAGATTTTCACTTGGGAAGTTCCCTCATGGGTCACTTCGAGTTTGTCCCAGATTTTCTTTGCTGAAAAGCAAGTGAAAATTTGGTTAAACTCATTTGCATCCAAAGCACAATATAGTAAATTCATTGCTTTGGCATTCAATTCCCCTATTTTCATGTCATGATCATCCCAGTCCTTTTCAGGCTTAGGAATGTCCAAGCCATCAACTTTGATCATGGGAATGTGTGGGGCCCTTTTAAGATGACCTTCCATAATTGAAAATCTACAGCTTGAATGTAAATTTTCATTCGTGCTTTCTAATAAGAGTAATTAGTGCCTGTGAATAGTGGAGGTCTATTTGTTGACTGGCCTTCGGCCAAGGATGTACTCATGGGATGAGCCATCAATCTTTACTCAAGTAATCAGAGACTCTGCTCTGATACCAGCTGTTGCCCAGGTGGCTTTTCCCAAGAGGGGGGTGAATTGGGAATTATAAAATTTCTTGCAAATATGTGCACAAATAATTCCTTTTTGTGGTGGAGATCGTGTTAATCAGAATTAGATGTGGAAGCTGAAAAGTAAATAAAGTACAACACAAACAAGGCAAGTTTATAGTGGTTCGGAGCAACCCAGCTCCTACGTCCACTACCCAAGTTCACAACTCGGGATTTCCACTATATCCCCCAAATCGGAATACAGTCGAATTGTTTTACGAGCTCACAATCCCAACCTCTACACTTTGTTTTTAAATCGGGCTCACCAAAGAAACCCACATTAGGTTTTCACAGGCTCACCTAGAACCTCTACACTTTGGTTTTTAAAAAAGCTCACCAAAGAAACCTATGGTTTTTACAACCGGGCTTACCAATAACTCAAATATTCTAAGAGTAGAATAAAAAAAGCAACAAAAATAACAAACTTAGTTTATGGTGGTTGCCAATGCAGCTCCAGTGAAGCTCAAGTGAGTGCTCTTCGATGCACTTCAATGGCTTCCTTGCTTTCCTCAAAAGATGCTTCAAGCTTCTGATAGGAGTTGGTGAAGGCTTGAAGACTGACTTCAAAGCTCAAGTGCTCTCTCTCTTCTTACTTTAATAAATGTTCAATAAATGCTTAATAACTCATTAGTCTCTCCAAGGATGTTCTCATACCTCATTTATAGAGACTTCAACTGCCTTCCCTTGATTTTTAATGTTGTAGATCGTTGGGAAGTGACAGGTTACCGTTGGAGCACTTTTAGATTTCAAAATCAGAAAACTGGAACTAGTCGTTGGAAGGACCCCGTCATTCCAGTCAGCTCGGACATTCTTCGAGTCGGCTTGGATCAGGTTCGGGTCGGCTGGGTTGAACACCAGTCGGCTAGGTTCCACAGTTGAGAAAATGGTTCACTCTAGACGAGTCGCTAAGCTGAAATGCAGTTGGCTCAGATTCCTGAGATTCTCAGAACGTTCTCAACCAAGTTCTGGATGAGTCACCTGGGACTTGGTGCCAGTCGGCTGGATCAGTGTGCCAGAGAACTTCATTCTTATGCCAGTACCAGAGTCGACTGGTTCCTTCATCCAATCGGCTCGAGATTGGTTCTTCAGCCAGACCAAATTCAATTCTTCAGAACTCTTATGCCAAGCTTTGAAGACTTCCTCAAGGTCTTCTTACAATGAAATCAAGAAAAATTGAAGCTTGAAAACCATTAGAAGTAACCCTTTATCTTGATTTAATTTAGAAAATTTTTGTTGGGTTCTTCTTTACAAGATTCTAATCACTTACAACTCAACACAAAGCAATAAAGATTGTAGGGTTTAGAAAGTATGTCAATGTAGTCATCCTACAAAAACTTGTCAACCATTTGAAGAGTTGTTAGATAATCAAATGTATGCTCCAATATTTTGTTATCATCAAAATTACTTCAGGGTTCAACAAGACACATCAGTCATGGTGGACATTCGGAAACTTCAAAAACTGTCGAAGAAAAGAAGAGCAGAAGCCACCCCCTCGGACCAAGAAGAAAGAAGAGTTAAGAAATCGAAGAAGATAAACCGACAACTTCAACAACTTCAGCGGTTTCAACAGATCCTACTTCTCCGATACTAATAGCAAGTGTATCAGAAGATGACGAAGTATCATTGTCAGCATCTCTTCAACCTCCAGTACAGGAAAGATGTCCAATGGAAACTTTATGAGCTAGCCCATCAGCATTTTCTACTGATCAGACCGATAAGGGAAAGGCTCCAATGATGGAGGAGGAAGAAGAAGAGAGAATGTCGGTTGCAGATGTCACAACCGATTTTCATGTATACGTCGATGACTCAGGTCTGAATGACCCAATGCTAGCTCGTCGCCTTTTGAAGTCCATTATCATTCCAAGAGACTGGGAAATAACAAAGTCCCAACAAATTAATGATATAGTCTTATTGCTTCATCCAGCACTATTAAAGGTATGGAACCAACTTGTACTTTAAACAGTTAAAGAGTGAGTCATTTTTCTTTATTTATCAAGTCTGAACAATTTTGATATACAAATAAATAGCTTATCCATGGAATCAGTATCATGGATGAAAGTCTGAAAAACTTTGATCAATTCCATAAAACTATGTGCAACGAGGTGAAAGTTGCAAGGGTGGAAAAAGAGATTGTTGATGAGCTAAAAAATGCTATGAAAAGGAAGCCAAAAGAAGCAGCAACTAAAACATCAGCTCTAGAAGTAGAGCTGAATGAGGCACAGTCGAAGATAAATATCATGGAGTTAAAATTGAAATAGAAGAAAAAGAAAATCCAATCAATGTCTATTAATTTAGAGAAAGCCGAAGGAAAAATCTTAGCAGCTGAAAAGAAAGCTTCAACAACTGAAGAAAATGCTTTAATGACAATGAAGAGAATTAAACAAGCTATTGAAGAAGCCGTTAACGAAGCAGTGAAAAAGTACGTTCAATCGAAGGCTTTTAAAGACAAACTCCATGAGTCGGGAGTTGAGAGTTATGACCTTGGTCGAGCCGACTGTTTGAAAAAAGTAAAGAAATTTTATCCCGACCTAAACACTTTGAAAATAGAGGAAGACTCCAATGAAAAAGATTATGAGAAAGAAAATCAGGTCTAAGAACTAGTTGAAGATCAAGTTGAAGAATCAATCGATGGCCAAACTGAAGAACCAGCACCAGGCTCTCAAATCCAAGAAACTACTGTTAGTCAGGTTGAAATAAGAGGTGTAATTGAAAAGAATGGAAATGACCAATCTATATGAATGATGTAGGAACTTATTTTGTTCTTAATATGTAATGAAAAATCTTTTTTTTTTTTTATCAATGTTTATTGGAATTCAAGTAAAGAAGAAATGATAGATTATTTTCATAGAAATCAAAGAGTAGTAAATGAAAACTTTTCTAAGTATGAAATCATCGAATCAAACAAGGAAGTTTCCAAGAAAGACCGATCCAATCATGAAATTATCCGAATCAAATTATAAACACGAATCATTATTTGGAAAAATTTAGTCAAATCAATTTCGAACAAGTCCAATGAATAAGAATCTTTAACGGAATGAGTTAATCGGAAAGTATAATCTCCAATTTCTCTCGAGGAAGAAATTAGTACTTATTTAGAAAAATCAATCTTTAAATCAATCCAAACCCTTAACTTACTCATAAATAGTATAATATTTTAATCAAATCTACTAAACATCTTTTTCCTTTTTCTTATATTTTAATAAGAAGAATCTCTTATGAGAGATTTTCCCAGATGAAATTCAATAAGTCATCATATTAACTTTACCAAATGCCATCTTGTTATTGGAAGAGCAGTTGTTCGGTCGGTCGTATAACCTCGTTTGTCAGTATTTCAGAGACCGTATAAGATTTGAATTCAATTTGAATTCAAATTCAAATCAAATACTATTATAAATATTTTTATAACTGACTTTCTAAAGATTGGGAATGGTGCACGAATTCCCACCAAATCAGGATCTCAAACATGTCAAGATCTCAAAATATCTTGGAATTTGAATCATAAATCATGATTGTTGACACTCTCTATATAAGGAGGTTTCAGGCCTGGGTCTTTGAACCACTTTTGTCTCAAGTATTCTGAGTTTCTTTTCTTCTTCGAAACTCTTTGTTTCAAGAGATACTTCCAAGAAGAAATCTTCATTGTATTTGAGATAAAAAACTTCATCAAACATCCAAAAGAAAAGCCAGACCAGTATGATTTAGAGAAGAAAGATCATGTGTAAGAAGAAGCTGCTTGTCGAAAAGTACTTCCAATAGGCTAGAGTCTCTCGAATATGTTGCATCTTCATCCGAGGAAGAGGACAAGAGCCTTCTGTTCCTCTCTCAAAGGAACCAGAATGTGACCCACATGCCAAGCATATTTCAGATAAAGGAAAGGCTCCCGTTGAGGAATCATCCGGTCCGAACAATGACAAGGCCATTCAAATGCTTGTTGCTGATACAAGTATCAATAATCCAAAGCTAGCAAAAACCATACTACAATCTACCATCCTTCATAAAGACTGGGAGACAACAATCAAACAAGGAGTGAAAGAGATTCTATCTTCCATCTACCCTGGAGTAATGAAAGTAGGTAATACCTCCCTCTTTCTAAAACATTATACTCTTGTTCTAATGATGTTCCAACTCTTTCGTTTAGTTCATCACTGATATCTCCATGATTGAAGAAAGTTGGTGTCAAACAACTAACCTTCAGGAAGATCTTCAAAAGCAATTAGCAGTAGCCAAAGAGGAAAAAGACAAGGCTGATGCTAATCGGATAGCCTTGGAATCAAAAGTTATCCGATCAACTGCAATGATCTTGTCTTTGCAGAATCAATTGAGAATAATTGACCGGCAAGCCATGCAGCTTGTGGATGATGCAGCTAGAAGAAGAAAAATACTTCGGTAGGCAGATGAAGCCATAGAAGAAAAAACACAGGCGTATGAAGAAGTATTGAATCAAAAGCCCATAATGGAAGAGAGGATAACATTTCTTGAGAAGAATTTGGAACAAACCGAACAAGAAAATGTTTCACTTATTCAATGGAGGCTTCTTGTGATCGAAGAATTCAAAAAATCTGAAGCCTTTAACGATGGAATGAATCAAGTGGGAGCCAAAGGCTATGAATTCGGCTTTGAAGACTGTATCAATAAGGTCAAGAAATTATACCCCGACCTCGACTTCTCCTCCATTTTCATAGACTATTCTGTAGAAGAAGAAGAAGAAAAGCCAATCGATAACCCGATAATTTCAATTGTTGAGGAAACATCTGAACAAAAGAAAGCTTCAAGTGATCAAGTCAGCTAGAAAAAAGTTGAATAATATTTGTTGTTATTTCTTCTTTATCCTTCTTGTAGTCAGAACATCAATGAAGTCTTCAATTTCTCTTCAATATATCAAATCATGCTTTCAATATTTCAGACAATTTATGATAACATTATTGACAAAATAGTATACCACACTGTCTCCCATCACTTGTCCAATGGTTAACTTATCAAGTCAACTTTTTAATCAATCGATTATCTTGATAATAGAACATTGATGAGATAATGAGTCAGATCAACTCAATTTATCGAATTATAGTCATCTTATCAGGCCAACATTTCAATTGATCAGTAAGTTATTCTGATCATTAAACATCGATGAGTTAGTGGATCAGACCAACTCAATTTGTCAGATTATGGTCAGCTTATCAGGCTAACCTTTGATCAGTTATTCTGATCGTCAAACATCGATGAGTTAGTGGATCATACCAACTCGATTTGTCGGATTATGGTCAGCTTATCAGGCCAACCTTTTGATCAGTTATTCTGATCGTTAAACATCGATGAGTTAATAGATCATACCAACTCGATTTGTCAAATTATGGTCAGCTTATCAGGCCAACCTTTCTTTTCTCCTTTTTGTTTAGAGAACATTTCAACTTCATACTTTTCCTTCATATAAAAGGAACAAGAGAAAAAAAATCTCTTTATTGATAGTATTTACGAAAATTTTCTACATTCATGGTCTGGTCATTGGATAACCATCTAGACTTTCAAGCTAATAAGTCCCGGGTCGCACAACTTCAGTGATGCGGTAAGGACCTTCCCATTTGGAGCAAGTTTGCCCTGTTCAGTTGGTCGGGATACTGTTGTTCGGTGTAGAACAAGGTCTCCAATCCGAAAGACTCGAGCCTTGACTCTTGAATTATAATATCGCACCACCCTTTGCCGATATGCTGCCATTTTTAATTGTGATTGTAATTTGAAATTTTCGAGTAGATATAAATCGATCCTCCTTTGGTCAGCATTGTTTGATTCTTCAAAGCATTCCATTCTTCTAAGAACGAAGAACAATCTCTATGGGCAACATAGCTTCACTCCTATAAGCAAGGTTGAACGGAGATTCTTCCGTTGTAGATCGGGGAGTCTTCGGTAAGCCCATAAAACAGAGTTAAGTTCATCAACCCAAGATCCCCCAACTTCATTCAATCGGGTCTTCAATCTATGAAGGATTGTCCAATTAGTTACCTCAGCTTCTCCTTTGGTCAGCATTATTTGATTCTTCAAAGCAATCCGTTCTTCTAAGAACGAAGAACAATCTTTATGGGCAACATAGCTTCACTCCCATAAGCAAGGTTGAACGGAGATTCTCCCGTTGTAGATTGGGGAGTCATTCAGTAAGCCCATAAAATAGAATTGAGTTCATCAACCCAAGATCCCCCAACTTCATTCAATCGGGTCTTCAATCTATGAAGGATTGTCTGATTAGTTACCTCAGCTTCTCCATTAGCTTGAGGATGTCCAACGGATGTCAGTTTGTGGAGAATATTATATTGAGTATAGAAATCCTTGAATTTCTGATTATCAAACTGCCTTCCATTATCAGTGATGATAGCATGAAGAATTTCGAACCTGTATATAATAAAGTTTATGATGAACATTTCAACTTTTGCTTCAGTAATTAGAGCTAAAGGCTCGGCTTCTACCAATTTGGTAAAATAATCAATGGCAACAATAAAAAATCTCCATTGCCCCGAAGCTGGAGGAAACGGACCAAGTATATCCATTCTCCACTGAGCAAATGGCCAAGGAGCCATTAATTGTGTTAGCTAACTAGCAGGATGCCTTTATATATTGCATACCTTTGACAAGAATCACATTTTCTTACAAAATCCGAAGCATCCTTCTGTATAGTCGGCCAGTAATATCCTTGCCTTATGATCTTGTAGGCCAATGACCTTCCCAAATGATCGCCGCATATTCCCTCATGCACCTCTCTAAGAGCATAATCGGCATCTGAAGGAGATAAACACTTCAATAATGGCTGGGAAAATGATTTTTTATATAACAAGCCATCTAAGACAACATATTGAGAAGCAATCTTTTGGAGTTGTTTAGCCTCTATATTATTTTCAGGCAATACCCCTTCAATTAGATATTTAATTATTGAACTCATCCAACCCATTTCTGGCTCTATTTGAAGAATCTTTTCTTTTTCAGTTGTTGAAATACTTGGGGCTTGCTGATGTTCCACAAAAGTCCGACCCATTTGGTCAGTGTAGAAGTAGCCAATCTAGACAATGAATCGGCTCGAGAATTTTCTATTCTGAGGACATGAGTAATATTCCAAGAATCAAATAAAGCTTCAAGCTCTTGAACCTTTTTCAGATACAAAGCTAGAATGACATTGCGAACTTCAAAATCTCCTTTTACTTGGTTGACAACTAATTGTGAATCAGATAATACTTTTAACCTTCGAACATTTAATTCTTTTGCCATTCTCAACCCAGCCAAGAGGGCTTCATATTCGGCTTGATTGTTAGAGACTTTAAAAGAAAATCGGAGTGCATATTCTGTGATATCTCCATTTGGATTGGATAAGATTAATCCAGCCCCACAACCAGAAGAGTTTGAAGCTCCATATCCACATGTAATATCCAAGGTGCATTGGTCTTTTCCATTTCATCAGATGGCTGGATTTCCATTTCATTATCACTCCAAGTACATTCAGCTATGAAATCAGCCAGTACTTGAGCCTTCATTGCAGACTGAGGCTGATAGGTAATATCATATTCACTCAATTTGACTACCCATTTCACCATCCGACCAGAAGTATCAGGATATTGTAGAATAGTCCTTAAAGGTTGATCAGTCAATACAATAATACGATGAGATTGAAAATACGGCCTAAGGCATTTAGCCGATATCACCAGGGTATAAACAATCTTCTGAAGTTTTGGGTACCTAGTTTCGGCATCATGAAGGACTTTGCTAATGTAATAAATGGGCTTATGTGATTCATCAGATTCCTTTCTCACCAACACAAAACTAATTGCTTCATCAGATGCAGCCAAATAAAGATACAAATCTTCTTCTTCTTGGGGTTTAGATAATATGATCGGATTTGTCAAATACTTCTTAAACTCTTCAAATGCTGACCGACAGTCATCCGACAAATTGAACTCAGTCTGTTGTAAACTTTGAAGAAAGGCAAACATTTCTTGGCTAAACGAGAAAAAAATCAGTTTAATGAAGCAATTAGCTCGATCAACTATTGAATTTCTTTCTTATTAGCTGGATGCCTCATATCCAATATGGCTCGAATCTTTTCTGGGTTAGCCTCAATCCCTCGCTTTGTAACCATGAAGCCTAAAAATTTCTCAGAAGTTACACCAAAAACACATTTAGTCGGATTTAATTTTATATGATTTTGCTGCAAAATATCAAAGGCTATCTGTAGAACTTTAATATGATCATCAGATTGATTACTCTTAACAATCATATCATCCACATATACTTCTATAGTCTTTCCAATTTGATCTTCAAAGATCTTGTTCACTAACCTCTGATAAGTGGCTTCATCATTTTTAAGACCAAATGGCATTACCTTGTAACAATATATCCCTCGATCTGTGATAAAAGATGTCTTTTTTTCATCTTCCAGACTCATTCGTATCTGATTATATCCAGAGAGCATCCATGAAACTCAAGAATTTATGTCCAGCCGTTGCATCAACCAGTTGATTAATTTTAGACAAAGGAAAACTATCTTTAGGATATACCTTGTTAATATCAGTATAATCTATGCATATCCTCTATTTTTCATTTGCTTTCCTTACCATTACTACATTGGCAAGCCAATCAGGATAGTGGACCTCCCGAATGAATCCGGCATCAAGCAATTTGGTCACTTTTTCATTGATAACTTTTTGTCTCCCTGGGGCAAAATTTTGCTTCTTCTGTTGAACAGGCCGACTAAATGGATCAACCTTAAGTTCGTGCATAATCACTTCAGGAGGAATTTCCAGCATATCAGTAGCCGTCCATGCAAATATATCAGCATTTCTTTATAAAATGTCAATCAACTTTTTCCTTTGGTCTTTAGTGAGCGAACTTCCAATCTGAACAGTTTTAGTATGATCATCTTTTATCAAAGGAGCATGAATTGTTCTTTCTATGCTTATCCCTTCAGTCGGATCTCACGGATCCATTTGTTCAGAAACTAAGTTGTAGGTCGATTGTTGATTTTGAATTGTCAAACATTGATGAGCCATTTGTTGATTTCCCCTTACTACTCCAATCCCATTTTGGGTTGGAAATTTCATCAAAAGATGATATGTCGATACGATGGCTTGAAACTTATTCAAAGCAGACCTTCCCAAAATGGCATTATACGCAGAGGGAATTCGAACACCCATAAAAGTAAGAGAGAATGTTCTTTGCTTTGGTATTGTTCCGAGGGTTACAGGAAGTGTAATTTCCCTCTCCACTCCTACAGAATTTCCACCAAATCTAGTTAATGGCACATGAATTCTTCGTAGCTTATCAGTTGGTAATTTCATCTTGACAAAATCATCATAAAGCAAGACTTCGGTAGAACTTCCATTATCAACCAAAATTCTATGTACATCATAGTTCGCAATTATTACAAAAATTACTACAGGATCATTATGAGGCATCTGAATGCCTTGTAAGTCATCATCAAAAAAAATAACACTTCCTCGAAGCCTCTTGGGGCTCCGATCATCTTCATAGTATGCTTGGTGAATCATTCCGACCAATCCATCAGTGGGTTGTTGATTTGGAAGCTCTATCCCATCAGCGATCATTCTTGGGCCTACTGGCCTTGGCAGCATTGCGTCAGTTGGTCAGTTTTGATTTTGATTTCGATCATATCTACCCAAATAGCCCCGCTTAATCAGGCTTTCGATCTCATCTTTCAGTTGGATGCATTTTTCTGTATCATGTCCATGATCATGATGAAACCGACAGTATTTGGCCTTATTGCGCATAGCAGGTGGAGCTCTCATTGGCCTAGGCCTCTGAAGAAAAGTTTCTTTTTCAATTTCCATCAGAGTTTTTTCTCTCGGAAGAGTTAGGGGGTTGTAAGCATCAAATCGATTGACGTAATTCCTGTCGACCAAGTTCCTCGACCTTTGATCTTGCTGTTGAATTGATCAGACTCCAGATGATCGGGGGTCATTTTCCCTGGCATTCTTCCTACTTGGCACTGATTTCTTCTCTATTTGTCGCCAGCTCAAGGCTTGTTCTTCGACCTGAGCATACTTTTGAGCATGGGCCAGTAATTCGGAATAATTGGTCGAAAACTTTTTATCCAAGAAAAATGTGAACCTAGAGGCTCGCAACCCCTTCTTCATAGCAGACATCACCACGTATTCATTGAGATCCGGAATCTCCAATGTGGCAAAATTGAACCTTTTGATGTAGTCTCTCAAAGACTCTCCTTCTGACTGTTGGATAAGAAAAGCTATCAGAATTTCTAGGCATTTTTCTGCTTGTTCTGAAGTGAGAGACGAACAACTTCTCTAATTGACTGAAAGAATGAATGGTATCCAGCTGTAGACTTGAATACCACATTCTCGCAGATTTCTTTAAGGTTGTAGGGAAGGCAAGACAGTGGAGTGCGTCTGATGCTCCCTGGATCAACATATGGGCTTTAAAGCTGCCCAAATGATCCAAGGGGTCAGACGATCCATCATACAACTCAATTTGTGAAACTTTGAAGTGATGTGGAATTCTCTCCATAATCTTCTTAGATAAAGGGGGCAAGATGTTGCAACTTGGTGTTGCATCCTCTGCTTTCCTCTACTCAACTACTCTGGCAATCTGCAACTCTAGCTTTCTGAATTTTTTATCAAAATCATTTGCTCTTGCCCTTGAACTTGGGTACTGTCAGGAGTGGATTCCTTAGATGATGTAGAACGAGATCGCAGACGTTTCCCTTGTTTCGTTTCTTGGTATAATGATGAGATCAATGATGTTGTTTTGAAGGAGATTGCTGACCTGAAGAACATTGATAAGATGAATGTCTTCTTGGACTGAGATGTCTACTTACCTGGAGAAAAGGCTGCCGGCTACTTCTTGATACAGCAGGCTGTGATGGCTCCTTCGTGGCAATTTCTTGAAGGTTTTGCATTGCCGTAGTAAGTACTTCTATCTTGTCAAATAGAGTGTTTAACCTTTCTTGATCCATGTTTCCGGCAGGAAGAGCTTCCATCCTTTCGCCAAGAATAGGATCGTCCTCTTTTAGAGGATGAGGGATGTCTTCGATAGGAAGATTCCGATTCCTACCTTTCACCATGTTTTCTTTCAGATTTTTTGAGACTTTTGCCCCTGCCTGGCGCGTCAATCTGTTATGTCCAAACAAATTACAACGATACTTGGGCTCAGGCTAGATCAAATGAGAACAGATTGAGCTAATGGATCTTCATCTTCTTGGAGACTCTGTGCGGTGAAAGGGCTCCTGCTCCCAAGCTCGTCAATGGTGTCAAATAGATGCGATCTGAAGAAAAATAGGGTGGAAGGTGTTTTGGAATTCGGAATCCCCTTCTTCATCGTGCTCACTAATATTTATAGGCCTCAAACCTAACCAACTCCAGCAACTTCCAACTGTAAACAGTTAATTTTTTAAGACATTAGCACGTGCAGCAAACATTATGCACAATTGGTCAGCCATTGAACAATCTCGTATCACTTGAACATTAATCAACTTCACTTTTCTTGGGCATTAGTCGGCTCTAGGCCTTTTGGGCATTGATCAGCCTTATGCCTCTTGGGCATTGATCAGTTTTATGCCTCTTGGACGTTGATCAACCTTATGCCTCTTGGGCATTGTTCGGCCTTATGCCTCTTGGACATTGATTGGCCTTATATCTCTTGGGCATTGATCGGCTTTATACCTCTTGGACATTGATCGGCTTTATGCCTCTTGGGCATTGATCGCCTTATATCTTTTGGGCATTGATCGGCTTTATGCCTCTCGGGCATTGACCAGCCTTTTGCCTCTTGGGCATTGATCAGCCTTATGCCTCTTGGGCATTGATCAGCTTTATGCCTCTTGGGCATTGATTAGCCTTATGCTTCTTGGGTATTGATCAATTAGATTCAAATCCCCACCAAATCAGTAGAAATATATTAAACGTGTCGTATCCCAACAATAGGTAAACTTAACTCGGTTATAAATAAATATAAATAAACTTACCTCTGTTATAGCCGCTTTAAAAAAATCTGACTAAGCAAAAATGATTGTTCCCTCACAGGAGCTCAAGCTGCAAGAAAGGATGATATATAGATGGATAAACCAATACCCATAAATAGGGATTGTTATGATATGTCAATACAACACGGATTAATTATCGGCTCAACTGCATGATGAACTCCTTCTGAACCGGGCACCTAAACTGGAGCACCTGAAGGGAGTCACGTGAGGTCGATCTTCTGCCTAGCTGAAGTCGTTAGTCCCAATGTTTGCCATCACCAGCTCCCAACCAGTCTTCTGTACGTCAGCTAAAGAAGGTCTATCTGGAGAAGGATAATCCGAAGACAACATCGACTTCATACAACCCACTCTAAAGGGAAGAACACCAATGCAAACGACAAAGGTATCTTTGGCTTACTTTGCAAAAGATTATAAGCCGAAGACAATCCGCCAACTCAATGCCAGCCCTTCCCGAAGAAGAAGCACGGAAGGAAATCTTCAGCTGATCCCAAATCTTTGAACGTGGGTGGTTGTTACGATCGACCGTGTGGCCACTACCTCCAATCGTAACCATATCGAGATGGCCACGTGGCCACTAACTTCAGCTCCAATGATTCCAGACTAGCCAGATCTGGTTGGCAACCATTTACAGTTATGTGCGGGGTAAAGTTAATTAATCCCGTCCTAATCATAGATAGGTAAGCCTAACTATACCCTGACACAACAACTATAAATACTGGTAAGAGGGGACACCCAAGGTACGCCACAGATAAGCCTGGAAAGAGAATACTTTCATTATATTCCTCTTCAAAAACTTTCCATTATGTTGCTGGAATCTCCTTCTCTA
The DNA here is from genome assembly GCA_021397845.1 of Areca catechu. Lineage (NCBI taxonomy): Eukaryota > Viridiplantae > Streptophyta > Magnoliopsida > Arecales > Arecaceae > Areca > Areca catechu. The sequence continues at coordinate 123,542,243 of CM038043.1, forward strand.
ACTTAGGCATCGGAGTGTCCCCCACCGAAGAAAATCCGGTTAGGGATCTGTTTTGTAGGTATCCATCAAGGGGAGCGCCCCGGTCGACGAAGGTTCCACATCAACAGGGACAAAAGTGAAGCCCTATATATCCACGCATTTACCTGACAGATCTAATGCATAAGAACGTAGTAACATAAACCAATTTGACAAACATAACAATGAGCCCTCTTAAAACATGTACCATGGTCCCGTAGCATAATGGAGACAGTCAGGTTTGTGAATATACAATTTGCTTCCTTCTGAACACAGCTTGAGGTTAATAGAAGAACATGGTACGGATAAATTTACTTCTTTTTCACCTACAGGTGCGGTATGCAAATGTTCCACCATAATGACGACTCAAAACGATAGATTTATAAATCCACCAAGGTGAACACCTAGTCACAATCCAGTGCCAGAAAAACCTGTCGTTGGAATATCCAACGGAGAAAAGTGATACAGAGATTATACCAGCGAATCATACCATCTACACTCAAATGTTCCACCATAATGACGACTCAAAACGATAGATTTATAAATCCACCAAGGTGAACACCTTCACGTACAATCAGGTGCCAGAAAAACCTATCGTTGGAATATCCAACGGAGAAAAGTGATACAGAGATTATACCAGCGAATCATACCATCTACACTCAAAACGGGGAATTCAGCTAATCAGCAACTTGTTCCAATCCAAGAAAACACATTGAGACACCTCCAGGTTGAACAGAACTGGTCATTTCTGAATCTTACCAGAGACACCTTGAAGTGAGAAATTAGCCACCAAAATCTCTGTTAGGTAGAGGAATGCATCCCAGGTCAGCGCAGAAGTAATGGCACACTGCCAACTTGACATCATCCTCAGTCTAGTATATTGGAATTGAGCACAAAAAAAAAAAAAAATTAGAACCCTCAGAATGATACACGCGCGCGCACATTGAGACATGCATTGAGACACGTTGAGACACCTTAATCAATGCCACACATTGAGACATGCGTGCGCATACATCTATATATATATATGCAAAAAAATTTGAAAAATTAGAATTCCATGAATTTAGTGCAAGAAATAAATGGATTAAGGATCCCATGATTTTAATGAAAATAATATATATTGCAAAAATCTCTTCGATTCTCCCTTATATAGTACATTAGCTTAAAATTTTTCTTGATATTTTTTAATATCCTTTAATATGTTATATTGATTGGAAATTTCTTTGATATTTTTAATATCTTATAATATTGTTGCCCATGTGGCTTTCTCAAAAGTGGAGTGAATTGGAAATTTAAAAAATTAAACAGCAATGTACTCTTTTAAATCTACTTTAGTGGTAAGTGCTGTGTTTCAAATAATAAACAGTAGAAACAAATGCAAATAGAAAAAGCACAATGTAAACACAGCAAATTTATAGTGATTCGGAGCAACCTCGCTCCTACGTCCACTACCCCAAGATACCACTTTGAATTTTCACTATATTCACTACCCAAAATCCCATTCCAAATTCAAAGATAAGATGGAAGACATCTTTATCTACTTTTCAAATCTACCTTTCAAAATTGAAATGCAAGAAGATCAAAAAGGAGTCCAAGAGGGGTTAACGCTAAGAAGGAGAGAAGGATTGTCACCCATCCTCTTCTCAATTGGAAGTTTTTTGTCGCCCACTCCAAGAGAATTCGACTAAGAGAATTTTGATGCCAATTTGGGGAGTATTCAACTTCAAATGAGTTATTGTCTATCCTAACAAGGTTTAGTTTGAATTCAAGAAGAAGATTGGAGACCATTTTATTTACACTTATCTTGTATTCAAAAGCATTTCAATCCTATCTTGCTCCCATTCCCCCCTTGTAGAAGATCTAATCTATTATTGAATGAATTGAGTTTTCTTCCATCATTGCTGTGAGGGCATTGAGTGTTGGGCATGAGGTCCATAAGGGCATGAGGTCCTGCACCTTTTCTTAGGGTGCGAGGCCCTAGGTTATCTTCCATATTTATGTAAGGGGTCTATAAATACCACCCCATTTCTCCCTTATAGAAGATCTAATCTATTATTGAATGAATTGAGTTTTCTTCCATCATTGCTGTGAGGGCATTGAGTGTTGGGCATGAGGTCCATAAGGGCGTGAGGTTCTACGCCTTTTCCTAGGGTGCGAGGCCCTAGGTTATCTTCCATATCCATCTTAGATTCAAGATCAAGAAGTTTAGATTCAAGAAGCCAAGGCGCCATCAACATCACCCAATCCAGATGCAAGATCCAAGCCGCCCCATCTCTCTTTCCTTTTTTCTTTCAAATTTCCATCTCTTTTCCACTCCACTAATCTCTTCTTTTGCAGGATCCCTGGTGTTCGCGATCTAAAGAGGAGGCTTTCCTTGCCATACAATAATCTACGAGAAAATCTGCTTCGAAGGAACTGAAGTTTGGAATCCTACTACGAGATCTTGAGAGTTGAATCTAGATCTGCTACAAAGGAGGGATAAAATCATTACTGGTAAATGAAACTAATCCGAATCTCATTAGATCTGATTAGTCGAAGCAAGGAAGTCATAGTTCTAAGATGGTTTCTCAATCATCAGATCCTACTTTCTTTTATTGAATGTATGTGATTTACATTGTGGGTATTTGGTAAGCAATATGAATGTTTTCTTTATTATATCTGTTAAAGCTTTATCTGAGTTTGCTGCCATTAATGCTCATTAATCTAAAATAATATAGGTTTTTACAAGTATTAGATTAGCTTCATACCCATCCTGCATCAACTTTGGTATCAAAGCCATAAGTTAGACTAGGACATATAGTTAGTTGCTGAAATTTCTGCATCATTCTAGCATTAGATCTGGAAAGCTTATCTATAGCTCTTCAAATCTTAGTTTCTTTTGCATTATTGTAAGTGATTTAGCTAGATTAAAAATTAGATTTATAATCTTCTCTCATAGATTTCAGATCTAAAATTTTTTTCAAAAAAAAAATTATATTGTTTTTCTTAGTACTTTCTGGTGGAAGGAAATTCCGCCTCCTGAGCGAGTATACGAAAGTATACTGTCACGATCCATGGAAGTAATGAGCTATGGCCGGATGTGATAACTTGATATTGAAAATCTGTTATGCTTAGTGTATGCTTGTTTGATTTGTTAATTGCTTGAAAGATTGCATGTTAATCTTCTAAGCACAACTTAGGATAAGATTTTGGCACATTTAGAATTTTGAAACTATCCAACTTAATCTTCCAAAAAAAAGAAAAAAAATAAAATTTAATTTCTTCAATTTAAAATCTGAAATCTGAAATTTAAACAAAAAACAACACAAAAAGATTAAATGTAAAATCTAATCTTGAAAATTGAAAGATAAAGTTTAAATTTTGAGTTTATCTTATTATGTTAACTAGTTTGATTGGTTGTGAATTCATCTTATATGAAATCATTTTAAGGGCATGATATTATAACATAAGGGAAGGATTTCATCACCTTTTCTTGGCCCAAAACAACCAACTTCATTTTGCATTGTCCTAGCCCTAATCTAAAATTGAGTAGCAACTTAAAAACTAGGGACACCCACAGGTCAGGTTCATATAAATGTTGAGCCTTTGTAGTAATTGATTCTGTGTGTGCATCTGAATATTGGTGTCTAAGGCTAGGGATCCAACGGCAAGTGCCTTAAGTGGATGTGTAGTTCTTTAATTAGGACCTCACAAAAGTGAGGGGAGCCTCCCACAGTCCCATCTCTTACCTGGCCAGTTGAAAGAGTACCTACAGTCTTGATTATTGCTCAGTCGATTCATACTATAGTGAACTTCTAGGTCTAGGAACCCTCGAAGCTAGGATTGTATTGCATGACCACTAGAGCAAGAACTCCATATCAACAGCCCCAAATCCAAATAAGTCCCATCATGGACCCAAATCTGGAAGCTTTAATGAGGACTATGATTGAACAGTTTAGGCAGCTCAATACTAGGTTTGTCCAAATGGAGGAAAGAATGGTGATACGGCTATATCCACTGACGTGGAGTCCATCTGGATGTCGATTGTCAGCTGGCAGGTGGATGTGTCACCTGAGCATGGTGCCCAAGTGAGGAGCTGAAGTGAGCCCCCCTACCGAGGTCAGCTCCTGGCTGGGGTCGAGCTCATACTACCACCAACTGAAGAAAGGAGGACGACAGAGATTCAAATCATGGCGGGAAAGGGGGTTGTCTTCACCAAGACCCCACCACTGGGATGGTATGACTAACAGGCGGTGGCCTGCTGCCTGAGGCCTATGGAGGGAGACACCTTACCGAAGCACCAGGATCCCCTCAGGCCCCAGTTTATACCAATCGAGAAGGAATGCCCCATTCGAGGCGTGGCACCCCTCAACCTACCATCTGCATCACCTATAAGAAGAAGGTCATGCCAGAGGATTCAAACCTTTGGGGAGTCGCCTGCATACCAATACTCTACCAAGCTTCCCAAAACATGGTGACCAATAAGAATATCAGATCCAGCGACATAACTCCTTGCCATGAAGGAAGAAAGGGGAGATCATGCATAGTCCTCGAATGCTACTAGATGTCCACCCTTGGGACTCCCCCAAAAGGGAAACATCTGGGAAGCAAGTTCAAGGGGCAATATTGCCTCTCTATAACAAACTTCAAGGGGCCTCCGAACGAAAGAAGAGGACAAGCAAGCAAGGAATAAGTGAGATAATCGTTGGTACACAGAAGGGTAGAGCAAACTATACTAAACGCTCTAAGGCTACCAAGGAATTTGTCGAAAGAATCCCACGGACATGCTAACCCTGCTCAGGCTCTCCTTCTCTGCTAACACTCATTTCTCACTTTCTTTTCTCTAAAAGATGACCTCCGAGCATGGAGACCACACAGGATCCACCGAGGGAGATCTGTTTTCCTGGATCGCCCACTGACTTGATCATCGGAGTGCCCCCACCAGAATCCCCGACCTGGATCTCTTTTCTTTTGCAGGACCGGGTACATGACAGGATTCCAGATGAGGAGGGCGATGCCCGATGCCATATCGAAGCTACAGGACACGATGGTCTAGGCGGCAATAGATTGGCATGCCAGCAAGGGGGGCAGGATGTCGAAATGTCAGTCAAACTAGTCTCCCCACTACAAAAGCAACTCCACTTGAGGCATGGTGGTGACGCACGCGGGAAGCCTCCACCAGCCACGTGGGAGGTCCTCCTTCTCATGGAGGCCCACGCAGCCTAGAGGGGGAGCTTCCCACTCCGCTTCTGGTGGATGTTCAGCTCACCATGCTCGCCCAGTAGATGCAAGCTCTGACCACGACCGTGTGGCTATTGCAGCATCAGCATTGTCCCTGGCCACCCAACAATAGCCAGAGACACCTATGACCCTAGCTGCTCGACCCCACGGTAGCTTGCACTCCTTCCAAGGTAGGCCACTATAACCACAGGACATGACTGATCCCTAGGGTAGCCTCCGAACCTCGGCAAAGTGATAGAGGAGTGGGTCGGTCGATCGGGAGAGTCAGTCCCTAGTCTTAAAGTGCGCTGCTCTCAAGCACTGTAGACACTGCCTGAGCCAGGCCCCCCATCATGACCCTCCTTAGCGGTCGCCTCCATCCTCTCCAGTAGTCTCAGCAAAAGGTTCCGCTGATGAGGCTATCGGGCGCATGGCAGAGAAGAGCCTGGAAGAACAAGAGCATAGGCAAGCGGAACTGTCCCACCAGTTTGCCAACATGCAGGCTCCTCCCGCGAGCCAGTGGGCCATGATGCCCGACTGCCCTTCTCCTGAGAGATCCAAGAGGGGCCGATCCCGAGTCGATTTTGCATGCCCCAGGTGGATCTCTATGATGGGACCACCGACCCCCTGGATCACCTGGAGACATGCAAGGCTCTCATGAGAGTCCAGGGGGCAACAAACGTCCTCCTCTGCTTAGCCTTCCCCGCTACTCTTCGGAAGGCTGCTCGAGTCTAATTCACTCGCCTTGAACCCGAGAGCATCAGTTCCTTCATGGAGATGGAAAGAAAGTTCATGGCATACTTTGACACTTGCCAGAAGGTGCCACGAGAAGCCGATAGCCTTTTCTCCATCAGGCAGCAGGATCATGAGTCCTTGTGAGATTATGTCGCCCGCTTCAAGGTCATCGCACTAGAGATCTACAATCTAGATGAGTCCATCGCCTTGCTGGCACTGAAGAGAGGGCTCCGGATTTCCCGCCTGACCTGCTCCCTAGACAAGAAGCCACCAAAAACATACTCTGACTTCCTCCTCCGCGTCCATAGGTATATTCATGCTGAGGAGGTGGACCGTACCAGGAGAGAGCTGGTGGGATTTTTTGGAGAAACAAACCCCGGGGGAAGTCCCAGGAGCATGCAAGCTCGAGCCAAACCCGAGTTCTTGAGTGAGGCCCAAGTCGAAGAGCGGTCCTGTTCTCGAAGAAACATATACTCCTCTCCTCACCTCGAGGTCAAAGATTCTCATGAAGATTGAGGGTGAGAGCTACTTATATCGCCCTCCCCCACTGGGTCCGTCCGATGGCTATGATAAGACAAAATACTGCCGGTTCCACCGTGACCATGGCCACGACACCGAGGAATGCTGCCACCTCAAAAGAGAAATTGAAGACTTGATAATGAGGGGTTACCTCGGAAAGTTCATGGAGGGCAAGACCCCAACAGAAACTCAAGCGCTTGTAGCCTTTCTTCCTATCCTTGCAATTGACAATCGGCCCACCGAGAAGCCCGTGGGTATGATATGTTGGGGGACAAACTCTTTCCAGACTGGGAAGGTCCCTACGGAGTAGTCGAGACCCTTCCCCCTGGAGCCTATTACCTCATCGAACTTGATAGTGCCCAGTTCGCATGGGCCTGGAACAACAAAAGTCTAAGAACATACCACCAATAATGTAAGGCTCCCTCCTTTCAATAAAAGATTTCTTTCAGTGCAATGTTTTCCTTGCCTTGCAAGAAAATCATCGCCCGATCCCAAGCTTGGCGATCCAAGCAGGGAAACTCCTGAAGCCCCATACCTGCAGCCATGCTCACTGTCCAGAGATGTTAGCGGGACATCCTAGAAGTTCTGCCATCTACCGTCTGACTCACAGTTCGCTGCCTTAAGCCCGGAAACTTACGAAGCCCAGTACCTCAAGCTTGGAAACTTATAAAGCCCGGCACCTCAAGCCCGGAAACTTACGAAGCCCAGTACCTCAAGCTTGGAAACTTATAAAGCCCGGCACCTCAAGCCTGAAAACTTATGAAGCCTGGTACCTCAAGCCTGAAAACTTATGAAGCCCGGTACCTCAAGCCTGGGAACTTACGAAGCTCGGCACCTCAAGCCCGGAAACCTACGAAGCTTGACTAATGTGGGACAATATGCAAAAATTAATCCACTGATTATTAAACTAATTAATAATGATTAACAGAGATTAACTTTTTAGGATTTTCAGATTTAAAGATTCAAAGTAAACAATCAAGCAAAACTAGTCAACTAGTTGTAACCCGCAAAATAGATCTAATAAGTAAAACTAGGAAACAGGATTTGGTGGCTAAGAAACCATCGTAAACTAGGGTCCTACTTCTTAAAGGATCAAAAAATAAAGGGTTTGGGATGGTTTGAATTTACCAATGATGACCTTATGCCTTCTGATTGTGGATCCGACTGGACTCTCAAGGAACTTGCAACAGGGCTTCAAGAAAGTCGATCTTCGAGCTTCAAACTTCCGTGATGTTGGTTCCAAGGCAAGAACACCCTGACTTCGAATCCTCGATCACTTGCAATCACTCAAAAGAAACTCAAATTATATGGTTGTAGTAAGAAAAGAAAAAAAATGGAAAAGGAGGAAGGGAAGGGATGGAAGATGGCAACTAGGGCTTTTTGATTGTTGGATATGTAGGGCTTCACACCCCGTGATGTTCCGAAGAACAAAGGAAGGGCCTCATACCCTACGATGTACATAGCAAAGGAAATTTGATAGAATGTCTTCTATATTTGATGAATAATAATTGTATTTACAAGAGGGATTAATGGTGGTATTTATAGACTACCAACATGAGTTGTATGGGTTACAAAGTCTTGCATTGGTTTTCCTTGGGAAACAACTCCTAGAATCCTTACTTCTTGTGTCTTGGACTTTAGTCTTTAAGCTCTCCTTGGGCTTCTTCCAGCTTGGGTGACAACTTGGGATTGCTTTCTCAAAGTGGGTGACAACATAGAAGATGAGATGGGTGGCCAAGATGATAAATATTCCTCTTAAATGTATGACAAAAGGAGATAAAAAATATGAGTCTTTCTATTTTACTCCTCTCAAATTGGCATCAACTTGAATGTATGGGCAACAATCCTGGCTTTCAATCTTCAATTCATGTGGTACTCTTGAGTCCTGGATTTCTTAATTGCTTAGAACTTGATTGGTTTGGACTCTTGAAGCAAGCAATTCCCTTGAACCTCTTCTGGATGGGCATCCCTTGGAAAAAAACTCTTGGCTGACTGCTTCTTTGGATTTCGTGACAAAATGAGGAGGGATGGGCATCATATGGCTTGGACTCCTTTTGCTTTACTCATCTTAAAAAAACAAGTGTTGATCTCTTCATGTGGCCGACCAAGGATAAAAGACATGGCATGTGAAGTTGTTTTGATGAGGTGGCAAGTGATGTAGATTGATGATGTGGCAAGTGATAGAAAAGTGCCCTAAGAGCCAATTATGAGGGCCTTTTTGTAAACTTCCAGCTCATGTATGACATACTTTTATATTACTAAAGGCATCTGATTCATCATATACTGTTGTGTCATGTTTTTGACTATGATGAATCCCATAGAGTAGGGCAATGGAGTTAGGGTTACGATAAAATAACAGTGAGACCTAATTCCTATAAATCCTAATCTAGAATGTTCCTAGTCATTGGACCATCGATTCGGGGATCGATGAATCCGGTAAGACTAGCTTATCCTATGTATGCTCAGTTAATGAGGGTGGTTGGTCTCACTGCCACTTGTGTATAGACACTAATACAAGGATAAGGGTATTTATTAGGTTATGAATATACTGAACTAATCCACACCGGGACTATTTTATGGAAGTCTTACTCATCATCAAAAGATAGGTCCTAGAGTAGAAGTTGTGCATGTGATCTTTAGACCTAAGGTCACCATGGTTCCTTGTGCACACTATGCCATACTTTGGTTCATACTCATTCATGGCATTGAGACACGTACGGGGTGTTCTGGGTATGGTGGAAGGTGTACAAAGGATGTGAGTGGGCCAACAAAGAATTGATCAATCCTGGTAAGAGGATATGTTATCCCGTGTAATCTCTTTGATGAGTGACTTAAGAAATCTTTGCAAAGTGGGATGAGAATAGAAGTGGCTTCTAATAAGTCATCAGCCGAGTACTCATGATCGAGCTGAGATTCGATATGATTAAGTATTAGGGTTTGACATTTATCCATACCCATCACTTAATCGGGATAATGGGAGATCAAAAGATTGAATTGAACGATAATTTACTGTTGAAGGGTATTTTGGTAATTTCTACCAAATACCTCATCTTCTGGGTAGGTATGATATGATGCTAGATGTCAATCTTGTCTGGTGGATTTTCATGAACCAATTGGATTGGTTTCATGAGTCAATTTGATGTGTGATTCGAATTAGACAATAAGGTAAGCCGATTTGACCTAATTAGGTCAATTGGGTTCGATCGAATCGAATCGGCTCAAACCTAAACCTACTGCTAGCTAGATGTGGAACCCAATGGGTCACACACAATAGAGAGTTGGCCAAGGAAGTCACTCATGGTTTAATTAGGGTCATGGGATCCTAATTGGTTAGCCAGATTGCATACTAGCATATGTAGGCTAACCCAATTCCTAACCCAATTGGATTGGATCCGGTTGCTTGCTAATTAGGCTAACCTAATTAAGAAAAACCTAAATTAGGTTGAGTCCTAAGTGGGGATAGCCAAATCAGAGCTTGATCTGATTTTATTTTAGTATTTTGGACGTGTTACTGAAGAGTCCATTTGAGTTGGGACTTTAGATGCCAAAATGACACCTTGGCATTCAAAAAGGCCTAGATGAGTCTATAGTCCTATGATCTGAAAAATATTTATATGGATGGAAAGAGGACTTAATGCTCTTTCTTTTGAAACCTATATTACATATGCTTTGACTAGTCAAAGGTTGCATGGGGTGTGGATAAAGTTGACCACGAGATTCTTGGTGCCTCTTGGTGCGTGCGGGAGATGAAGGTGCGTGCAGAAAGACAAAAGTCCTTCTGCAGATGAAACACTAGAGTGTTTCATTTTATGGGGGTGCCTTCTCATCTTACCCCATGCCTCTTGGACATGTTTGATCGGTCAAGGCCTTTTGAAAAGGCATGAAAAAGGGATGGAAGCAAAAGCGTGCATGAAGAGACGTGTCTCTTCATGTGGCGCGCGCTCTGAAGCAGAGTCCTTCTGCTTTCAAGACTCTTCATATTCTCTGGTGTTTGGAGATTGAAGAGGCACCTCTTGCTTCCTAGGGACCGGTACTTGCCATGTGGCAAGTCACAGTTGTCCAGGAAAATGGACGGATGCCAATATATCTTTTGGTGCATAAGGAGACATATTGGATATGATTTTTCAGTCTTGAAAAATCATATCTGATATCCTGTTGGTGGACATATCACATGCCCCACTTAAAACTATAAATAGGTGCAGTGATATGAGTTTCAGATCTTCTTTACACCATAAAGATATTCTGAGTGTTCTTCCACTTCTCTCTCCCTCCTTCTTACTTTAGGACAAGACTTGTCTTGTTAAGACAAGGTCTTTTCTACTAGGACAAGGCTTAGTTTTAGGACATAAGCCTAAGGGGTTCTAGAGGAGGGTTGTTCTAAAACCAAGAGTGGCTTAGATTGTGTGTCCAGAGAGCCCTACAGTAGGACAGGGTCTCCTACAGTGGTCAAAGGTTTAAAGGCTGACAAACGAGTCCTGTTGAAGCAAGCAACCCCGGTAGGGATTCTTCCTTGGTACTATTTTCGTGTGGATCATCGTTGGAGGGCTTGCACTTGTGAGCCTCGTGGAAAGGATTGGATTTCAGTGAGCCAGGTATGTATTCTGACTTCATTTATATTTCGTTGATTGGTATTGCATGAGGGGTTCCTGGGAATTAGGGTTTTCTTGCCAATTAGGGTTTCATGCTTAGAATTTCAGTTTTGAAATTCACTTCTGCATGCTGCATGATTCCCGGCATCCTGGGAGAATTTCCATCAATGGTATCATAGCCATCCTTGTGGCATACTAGTTATGAACCATTTTTGGAGTTATATAAAATTCCACTGTCGAGCTGACCTGAACCCAATCGAGTCGACTCGGACCCTGTCGAGCCAACCTGAACCCTGTCGAGTCAACTCGACTAAACTCATATGTATGATTTTTGGTTTCTTTATGAAATGACATGATAATGCAATTGTATGAAATTTTGCATATTAGGGTAATATGTTTAATTTCAAGTTTTTATGAAATGCATGATGTTATGTCAAGTATGAAATTATGCATGTTGATTGTACCTAGTAACTGCTTTGGATTGGGTTAGTCACCATGACTTCCGGTCATAGGAGCCAAGTACGGTTTAAAGGCCCTCTCTTTCCATTCAATGGGTCTCCTATGGCGTGTAGGGGTGCCGCTGTGGCCATATCCTATGAAAAAGTGAGGTGAAAGGTATTTTTATGTATTTATCATGTCTTGATTTGCATATTAGTTATAATATGCTTATTATGATATCCCAGTTTTATTTTAATTAATTATTGAGTCATTCTTTGAACCAATTTTAATTTTTGGTTTATTGGTCAAATTAGTATACAAAGGAAAATGTCTCTTAGGCTTGATGAAATTCTGATCTATAAAAGGATATTCTGTCTTCGGCTTCGTATCCTTATTTTGGTCCGAAAACCATGCCTAATATCTACGGCTTCGTATCTTTATCTTGGTCCAGAAGCTAAGCTTATTAACCTTATATCTTCGGCTTCGTATCTTTATCTTAGTCTGAAGACCATGCCTAATATCTTTATATCTTCGGCTTCGTATCTTTATCTTGGTTTGAAGACCATGTCTTTCAATTGGATGTCTTTGGCTTTATTCCTTCAACATAATTCGAAGAGCAAATTATCTCATATTCTGGATGGTAAGTGTTTATCTTTCTTTGTTTCCCAAAAAAACTTCTCTGAAGTGTATAACTAACATTCCCTTTAGGAGTGCTACTAAAGAGAATGTTAAGCTCACTTTGGATCTATTCTAGAAAAGAAGGGCATTTTAAACATGTGGGCTTTTACAACTCCAAAATAGTTGAAGTTTGTTTTGGTTGTTGCAACCACTCACATGATCAAAATTCTCAGATTGGATAATCTCCAAAATAACTGATTCTCTGATAGCCACTACTTACAGCTATGTGGAGGTTGCACTTGCCAACTCTCATAACCATAAGTAGTTACGTTCGAGCCTATAAATATTGGTAAGAGGGGACACTCAGGGAGGAGTTTTTTGGGCTGATCGAAGCAATTTGAATTCTTTTCCCTTCCCTCTTTGCTTTCACACTCTCCATTCTGCTACTGCCTGAGTTTCTTCTGACTTTGGCATCGGAGTGTCCCCCGCCGGAAGATTTCTAGTCAAGAGATTTATTTTGCTGGTTTCGGCTAACAGCGATTCGACGGAAGAACCATTCCATCTGGTCGGTGGAGATTCAGCATCAACAGATTGGCATGCCAGGAAGGGGAAGAAGTCTATTTCCTCTGTTCTGAAGGAGAGTTTCGATAAGCAAAAATTGTGAGAGGAAAAGTTTGAAATACTTCTACAAGCCAGGAGCAACATGCTCCTCCAAGCAAATGCTCCACGAGCAAACGGTCCTCCAGCAAATGATCTTCCAGCAGATCAGGGGGTGCAGTCTCCCATGATAATGGTGGGGCAATAGCAATTCGAAATCCTATTAAACAGGGTAGAAACCTTGATAGCACCGATCCAGAATCTGTAAGAAGCTGCTGCCCAAAGGCAGCATCCACCACCAGTTTCGCAGTCTAGCCATCAACTTGAAAAGGAAGAAGGTCGACATCAAGAAGTCACCCCCAGTTTCTCATAGATCTGGACATCCCGTGATCGCTATGCCTTTCCACCAGATTATCAAACAAGGGATCATGGTGGAAAGAAAAGAGCCAGATGCTCTCCTTCTATTTCTTCTAGAAGCTTTGCACCTGAAGAAGCTAGGCAAAGGGAGATCAATTATGAGTTCCAGGAGAAATTCAGATCTATGCAGGCAAAAATAGCCAAAATTTCAGATTTGAGAAGAAATGAGGAGGTTATTACTTTCAACTCCCAGCCCCTTTTTTCTGATCGTATTATGGATGAAGTTATCCCTAGGCACTTCAAGATCCCACAATTAGAAGCCTATGATGGGACTTCAGATCCTCTCGACTATTTGGGGAGCTATAAAGCTCATATGATGGTGCAAGGAGCAACTGATGCTCTTTACTGCCTTGCCTTTCTAGCTACATTGAAGAGATCAGCTCGAATGTGGTATTCAAGCCTGCCACCAAAGATGATCCACTCTTTTGCTGAACTGGAGTGGCAGTTCGTTTCACACTTCAAAACATGCCAGAAGATGCCGTGCAACACAGACAGTTTGTTTCTCCTCCAACAGCATGAAGGAAAAAGTTTGAAGAAATTTATCCATCACTTCAATTCGGCCATATTGGAAGTACCAAATTTGAATGAGCATGTGGCCATGTCTTCCTTGAAGAAAGGCTTGAAGTCGTCCAGGTTCACTTTTTCCCTGGACAAAAGATTTTCAGTGAGCTATGCTAAACTGTTGGCAAGAGCTCAGAAGTATGCAGCCGCTGAGGAGCAAGCGACTAGCCAAAGACTTGCAAAAGAGAGATACCCTTCCAAGAAAAAAAGCGCCAAGGGACCAAACATGCCTACATCCTCCAACAATGCCTTAGTTCCTAGGCGTATTCCCAGAGCCAAATAGCAGAATAACCGGTTTGATGCCTATACCCCTCTCAACTTACCAAGGAAAAAAACTCTGCTAGAGATTGAGAAGGAAAAATACCTTCAAAGGCCACGTTCCCTGTAGACATCTGCAAAAGCAAGGGATAAAAGCAAATATTGTTGATTCCACCGAGATCATGGCCACAACACAGAGGAATGCTTCCAGCTTTGGGATGCCATCAAAGACCTGATAAAAAGGGGATATCTGGAAAAGTACATCAACCCCCCAGAATCTCAAGCCGAAGCAACTGCCCTTCCAAGAATATCCGATGAAGTTGATCTGCCATACCAAAAACCAACTGATGGAAATGTTGGTATGCTTCATCGGTCATCTGCATGGAATGTTGAAGCTAAGGAGAATATCCCAAAAAGGTTCAAAAGGAAAAACTCTATCACTTTTTTCGATGAGGATGTTCAAGGAATACAACTTCCACATGATGACCCTGTTGTGGTCTCGGTTGTTATTGCCAAATTTGATATAAAAAGAAATTTGATTGATAATGGAAGTACAGTTAATGTGTTGCTGTATGATGCTTTTCTTCGAATGGGATTGTCTAGACGTAAATTGCGAAGATCTCTCATCCTATAACTGGTTTTGGTGGAAATCAAGTTGGGGTTGAGGGTGAAACAATCTTGCCTATAACTTTTGGGTCTGAACCATTCCAAAGAACTCTTCCTATCAATTTTATTGTGACTAAAACATCTTCAGCTTATAATGCAATATTGGGGCATCCAGTATTGAATACGTTCAGAGACATAGTCTCAACATACCACCTGTTGGTTCAGTTTCCTACCAGGACAGGCGTTGGAGAAGGGGAGATCAAAGGATCGCTCACCAGTGTTTGATGATTCAAAATAAACAAGTAGCCAAGTCTTTAACACTTGACCAATTGGATCTAAGAGACGAATCCGAAGACTCTGGAGAACCAATGGAGAAAACACTTTTTGTGCCATTATCCGAAGATGACCCAACCAAGCTTTTACAAATTGACAGCTTGCTTGATGAGGAGTCCAAGGTAAAATTAATTTTCTTTCTTCGAGATATTGTTGATATTTTTGCTTGGACAGCTTTGGACATTCCTGGAATTCCACCTGATGTGATCACACATCGCTTGGAAGTCTCTCCTAGCTATAAGCCTGTTCGGCAAAAGAAGAGAAATTCTGCTCTGGAAAGGCAGAAGGTTATTGATGAAGAAGTTGATAAGCTACTTAAGGCTAAATTCATAAGGGAAGTCCAATATCCGAATTGGCTAGCAAATGTAGTCATCTTTGCCAAAAATTGACCAGTTAGTTGACACTACGACTGGTCATCAGTTACTGAGTTTTATGGATGCATTCTCAGGCTATAACCAGATCTGAATGGATCTTGAAGATGAAGAGAATATTGCTTTCGTAACAGAGAAAGGGCTTTACTGTTATAAAGTGATGCCATTTGGTTTGAAGAATGCTGGAGCAACTTTCCAAAGGCTCATCAACAAAGTCTTCAAAAATCAGATTGAGAGAAATATAGAAGAAGCTTATGTTGACAATATGATTGTGAAAAGTCTTCGTAAGTCTATCACATTACAGATCTAAAGGAGTCTTTTGATGCTCTCAGACATTATCGAATGAGGTTGAATCTAACAAAATGTGTCTTCGATGTAACTTCTGAGAAATTCCTGGGATATTTGGTCACTAAGCAAGGAATTGAGGTCAACCCAGAAAAGATCCAGGAACTTCGGACAATGAGGCATCCCACTTGCAAGAAGGGAGTTTAGAGGTTAACAGGAAGAGTTGCTTTTCTAAGCCGATTTATCTCTCGCTCTGTAGAAAGATGTTTACCTTTCTTCAAGGTTCTTCACCAGACTCAAAATTTTAAGTGGATAGAGGACTATAAAATTGCCTTTGACAAGCTGAAAGAGTACATAGAAAATCCTTCCTTGCTCTCCAAGCCTTGCAAAGGAGAGACACTTTACTTATACTTGTCAGCCATAGATGAAGCAGTTAGTTCGGTGCTGGTACGAAGAGATACCAATCATTCGTAGAAGTCGATCTACTATGCTAGTAAAGTGTTGCATGAAGCAGAAGTCCGATATCCCAGAGTGCAAAAGATTATCTTTTCTTTAGTGGTTCTAGCAAAGCATCTTCAGCCTTATTTTCAAGCACATTCCATTGTGGTTATGAAAGATCAGCCCTTAGAAGCCCTTCTTCATTTTCCTGACACCTCAGGAAGGATAGCTAAATGGGCTGTTAAATTAGGAGAATTTGATATTGAATACCGGCCTAGGTCAGCAATGAAAGTACAAATTTTGACTGATTTCATAGTAGAATATACATGGAGATCTAAAAAGGAGCAGCCAATAGCCGAAGAGAAAGGTACCGAAGGTGGTCCAGAGTTTGTATGGATGCTATATGTCGATGGTGCTTCGAACACCAATGGTTGCGGTGCAGGTCTAATTTTGGCTGGACCAAATGGGCAAGTTATTGAATACACTCTTCGGTTTTCTTTCCAAGCTTCAAATAATCAGGCAGAGTACGTAGCACTAATTGCTGGGCTTAGAATCTCCCAAAAATTGGAGATCAAAAGGGTCAAAATTTTTTTTGATTCACAACTGGTGGTGAATCAAGTAAAAGGTGATTTCGAAGCCCGGAATCCAAACATGATTCAGTATTTAGAAAAAGTCTGAAGCCTGACATCTAGGTTGGAGCATTTGTAGATTGTTCATGTACCAAGGATTGAAAATTCTCGAGCAGATGCTCTTTCAAAACTTGCAACCACTGCACCATATTCTCTTGGAAAGACGTATGTGGAATATCTTGAAGATCCCAGCATATCAGAACCCACAATTGAAGTATGTCAAGTTAAGCATGAACCTTCATGGATGGACCCTATTCTCAAGATTTTAAGAGAAGGCACCCTACCCGAAGATAAGCTTGAGGCTAAACGGTTTCGGTGGATGGCTTCTCAGTATGTGATCTTGAATGAAACATTATATAAGAGGTCTTTCACACAGCCTTTGTTGAAATGCTTAGGGCCATCCGATGCAGATTATCACTCAGAGAAGTGCATGAAGGGATATGTGGAGATCATCTAGGGGGCAGATCTTTGGCATACAAAATAATCCATCAAGATTATTATTGGCCAACCATTCAAAAGGATTATGTAGAGTTTGTTCGAAGATGTGATCACTGTTAGAGATACTCCAATGTACAAAGATGGCCTGCAAATCAGTTAACTCCATTGATAGCTCCCTGGCCTTTTGCATAATGGGGAATGGACATTCTTGGTTCGTTTTCTCCAGCTTCTAGGCAGCAAAAATTTCTCATAGTGGCTATTAACTATTTCATAAAGTGGGTCGAAGCCGAAGCATTGTCATAGATCACTGAAGCAAAAGTTAAAAATTTTGTGAAAAATTTCATCATCTTTCATTTTGGAATTCCTTATTCCATAATAACTGACAACAGAAGGCAATTTGATAATCTAAGATTCAAAAGTTTCTGCACCCAGTATCACATTCTTCACAAGCTTACTTTGGTAGGACACCCTCAATGCAACGGAGAAGCCGAAGTAACGAACAGGACTATTCTTCATGGTCTTAAAACTAGATTGAATGATGCTAAGGGGTCATGGGCTGACGAATTGAACTCAGTTCTTTGGCACTGGTGAATCTTTATTTCAACTATCTTATGGCACTAAAGCAGTCCTTCCTATAGAGATCTCTTTATAATTTTTGTGGATTGATCAGTATAAAGAACTCAAAAATTCTGAACACCGAAGAGTTGACCTGGATTTGCTACAAGGTACACGACTTCAGGCATAATTGAAAATGGCTACATATTAGCAAAAAATTGCAAGATACTATAACTCTCGTGTTAAAGAATGGACCTTTCGTCCTGAGAATCTAGTTCTGCGAAAGTCTAAAGTATCCAAACCTATCGAATAGGGTAAACTCTCTCCTACATGGGAAGGACCATACCGAGTCAAAGAGGTCATTCGACCCGGAACTTATCGATTGGAAACTTTAAAGGGTACTCTACTGCCTCGATCTTGGAATGTACAAAACCTCAGCAAGTACTATCAATAAAGGTTTTCATTCAAGATTACCAAAAGTAGATTTAACTATTCTATCTTCATCTTTTCTTTAAAAAGGCATAAGGATGATCTCCGTGATCTACCCTATAAAGTGTCGAGGTAGGTTTAACCAGCCTGTCTTAATCTTTCTTTTTTTAAAGGCATAAGGATGATCTCCATGATCTACCCTATGAAGTGCCGAGTTGGGCTTAACCAGTCCATCTTAATCAAAAAGGTATAAGGATGATCTCCGTGATCTACCTCATGAAGTGCCGAGGTAGACATGATCAGCCTGTCTTAATTTCATTTCTAAAAGGCATGAGAATGATCTTCGTGATCTACTCTATGAAATGCCGAGGTGGGTCTGATCAGCCTATCTTAATCTTTGATCAAAGGGCATAAGGATGATCCAAGTGATCCATCCTGCAAAAATACCCGAAGGTTAATCAATCTTTCATCAATGATGAAGATGTAGGTGACCCATACGGTCTATTTTATCCTAAGTCAGAAGACTTAGTGAGTTTTCAGGTCCGAAGACTTGATATTTTCATCCAAGAGATTCTTGTCTTAATTATCTGAAATTCTCTCAAGTTCGAAGACTTGGCTCTTATCTGGAGATTTGGTATTCTTCATAATTATATGAAATCATTCCTAAGTCCAAAGACTTAGCGTATGTTGGAGACATGGCATCTTAAAATTTTGATCATTCTTATTTTAATATTGTCTTCACTGTAATCTTGGATCAGAGTTAGGAATTCTGTTTCTTAAAAGATTGTTGTTCTAAGTCCGAGGACTTAGTATTATAATATACTTCGGAGGTTTCAATTATGTTCTAATCCGAAGACTTTTTACTTGAGACAATTTCTACTCACACATATATACATTCACAAAGAAATGGCTTACTGAAATAGATTCTCATTAGTGAGATGTTTACATTTCAAAAAGATGGAAAAAGAAAAAGTTACAAGTTATCCATTGTGGAAGTGTCATCAGCTTGAGTAAGATCAATTGGACTGACCACTTCTTCAGCTGTCAATGGTGCTTCAGGACCATCTTGTGATTTGGGCTCATTTGGACCTTCGGGATCGAATAGTTGAATCCCCGAAATGTCCAAATCTGGATAAAGGTTTTAAACCTCCTTCACCCCATCATTGAAGCCTCCCTTGTAACTTTGGATCCCGGCTTCAATCATTTCGCTCTCAAAAGTAAAAGATGCCTTGTAATCTTCTACCGCCCTTTCTAGTTGATTTTCAGAGACTGAATCTCTGCAGCGGCCTCTTCGGACTTCTTAATAGCCTCTTCGAACTTCAGATGAGCTTCCTTAAGCAGAGCTTCCAAAGACCAAACTTTACTCTTTCTCTTCTTAAGTCTTGCCTTCTGTTCAGAGTTCTTCGATTTGATCTTCTCTACATCAGCTTTCAAGCTCTAAACAAAGGCATCATTTTGGGCAAGCTTCTCCTCCGAAGCTTGCCTTTGTTCCTCGGCCTTTGTCTTTTCGGCCTCCGCTACCTTCATTCTTTCCTTCATTCTTTTATAATTGTCTCTGAAGTCGAAGATGCTTTCTTCCATGATAGTGATGTCGTGGATCATGTGCATTAATAAATAGATAGGTTAGCAATAACAAATTTATACTTTGAAAATACAATCCAATATTTACCTTCAGTGTAGATGAGAACACTAAGTCAGAGACATCTTCAATGCATCGGGACTTGGTATTATCCCAATCTTTGGGTAGAAGCGTGCGCTTCAATAGCTCCCTAGCCAGTTCTGGGTTCTCTAGGCCCTCTGCATCGAAAAAGATAGTGAAGTCTACATTATAGCCTCCTTCTGAAGAAGCATTCCACCTGGGATCGTCTTTAGATCGATATTTTGCTCTTTCTTTTCCTTTCTCCCTTGGAGTTGCAAATAAAGACTCCCTATCAAATGTCACGTTGCACTGATTCGGAGTCAGCATCGATTGAGGACTCTTCGGAGGAGGCATTTCGGAGATGGACTCCTGGAAGGCTCAGGTGGATTTGGCGAAATAGGCGGTATCTCTTCATCCGATGTAGGCCTCATCGAAGGAGTGCTCGAGCCCACTTCTGCTCTTCTTTTCTTTCGGACTTCGGATGTCACTGGGACAGTCACTGCCATCTTCCTGGAAGCTTGTCAAATTTTATCAAGTTGAGGCTTCATTGGTTCACTGGCAATCAAAAGATTTCATCATGTATATATATATATATATATATATATATATATATATATATATATATATATATATATATATATATATATAAAAGGAAAGAAAGAAGAAGGATGGACAGAAGGAAAATTCGAAGACCACTATCTCTATATCTAATACTGGGACTTCACTAATATGGTCTCGGTGAAGGTTTTCTTCCTTCAGCAATTCTTTAAATGAAGGAATTTCTGGCTCTAACAGAATTTCGAAGTCCTTGAGATCGGCTTTCAGAACTCTTTTTCCAACATTTGCATCCAAACGTGGAGCCTTCCAGTCAGCTTTGAACCCTTAATTGGTATAGTATATGAAGAAAAAGCAAGGTTTCCACCAATGTATTGCACTGGGGGTCCCATTTATTAGTCTTCGGCCTGGCCGAGGACCTATGACCTACCACCCTTTACCGTGGAAATCCCTTTTCAGCATAAATAGAGAAGTAAATAGGGATGTCTTTGGCTTTATATTCCTAAGTTTGCAAAGGACTAGGAACCCATAAATGTTCCTAAAGCTATTAGGAGTTAATTGAGCCGGAACTATTCGGTAAAGGTTAAAGATTTTTATGAAGAAAGGGTGAAGTGGAAGCCGAAGACAAGCCTTAAGGTGGTCTTCGTATATAGCAATTGAATGCACGGGAGGTTTATCTACCCTTTCTTCAGGTTTTGGAAGGATTATTTTGAAGGTCCGTGGAATGTGAAAATGTCACCTAACATCTTCTATCTTAGCAAGTGAGAAAGAACTGGCAACGAAATCGGTGATCTTTCCGGGCGCCTCTTCCTACCGAAACTTCTCCCCTTACTGGTTTCGCCTCTCGGCAAACCCCTACCAGTCCTACCTCCCCGCAAACTCCTATCGGTTTCCCTTTCCGGTGGTTCCATATTGGTTTCACCCCTCAGTGAACCTTTGCTAGAAGAAGGGTTCCTAGCGGACTCTAACATTATAGGGAAGAAGAAAGGAGGAAGGGAAGAAGGACCTCTAACCTTTGAAAAAATAAAAATGGTGGACTGTAGAGGAAAATAGCGGATTGTAGAAGAAAATGGTGGACTGTGGAACGCGAATGTGAGGAAAGTTCTTCTAGAGTTCTCCTCTCTTTTATAGGTGAGATTATGGAGTTTCAAGGTGCTTCGAAAATCTCCTCGATCGTGTGCCGTATCAGCGACCTCGATCATGGGTGCGATTTCCTAATAGTCACCCATTAATGAAGCGGTGATTGCGATCCGCGTGAAATGACGTGAATGGCTATGATGGCTTCTCAACTGTGATCAATCTCCAGATGATTGTCAGGTGTCCTGCCTTGGTAAAATAAAAACTCTTTTCTAAAGAGATTTCTCAGAGTTTTCCAGATTTGAAATGTTTCTTTCGAAATGGCAAATGAGACGATGACACGTGTTTTCTCCACATCTCTCGCACCACCAAACAGTTATTGCAAAAGACGTGCCAGGGTTTAATGCCATCATGATATGTCAGTTACCACTAAATGATAGATTTCAAATACTCCATTTTTGAAATTAAATCATTTCGAACTTGGAAGTGGGGGGCAGCTGTTATGATATCCCAGTTTTATTTTAATTAATTATTGAGTCATTCTTTGAACCAATTTCAATTTTTGGTTTATTGGTCAAATCAGTATACAAAGAAAAATGTCTCTTAGGCTTGATGAAGATTCTGATCTACAAAAGGATATCTGTCTTTGGTTTCGTATCCTTATCTTGGTTCAAAGACCATGCCTAATATCTATGGCTTCATATCTTTATCTTGGTCTAGAAGCCAAGCTTATTAACCTTATATCTTCAGTTTCATATCTTTATCTTTGTTCGAAGACCATGTCTTTCAATTGATGTCTTCGACTTTATTCCTTCAACATAATCCGAAGAGCATATTATCTCGTATTCTGGATGGTAAGTATTTATCTTTCTTTGTTTTCCAAAGAAACTTCACTGAAATGTATAACTAACATTCCCTTTAGGAGTGCTACTAAAGAGAATGTTAAGCTCACTTCGGATCTATTCTAGAAATGAAGGGCATTTTAAACATGTGGGCTTTTACAACCCCAAAATAGTTGAAGTCTATTTTGGTTGTTGCAACCACTCACATGGTCAAAATCCTCAGATTGGATAAGCTCCAAAATAACTGATTCTCTGATAGCCACTACCTATAGCTATGTGGAGGTTACACTTGCCAACTCGCATAACCATAAGTAGTTATGTTGGAGCCTATAAATATTGATAAGAGGGGACACTCAAGGAAAAGTTTTTTGGGCTGATTGAAGCAATTCAAGTTCTTCTCCCTTCCCTCTCTGCTTTCACACTCTCCATTCTACTGCTGCCTGATTTTCTTCTGACTTTGGCATCAGAGTGTCCCCTGCCATAAGATTTTCGGTCAGGAGATCTATTTTGCAGGTTCCGGCTGATAGTGATCCGGTAGAAGAACCATTCCATCCGGTCGATAGAGATTCAGTGTCAACAATGCTTGTTTAACATAACATGCTATGCTATGATGTTTTGTTATGATGATATGTTACATGTTTATATATGTTATAGGCATAGTAATCATGATAATTTAGAATGTGTTTTTGAGACCATTAAAGCCCTCATAAAAATCATATTTAGTCATAGTAAAAACTTAGTCATGATGCAAAACTGATTAGGGTTTGATCAGCCAATTGGTGTCTAGGCAAGTGGTTCTAGGAAGGTAAAGGGAATGAGTAGGCAAGTGGCCTACTCTAGGAATTGATATAAAATTTGTCTTGGTGCACTTTGTGCTTTATAGCATGTTTGGATATGTTGCTTTGTTGTGTACACACAAGGGCAACGCTATTTAATCATGGCCATATGGAAATGAAGGGTCCGACTAAACTAAGACATTATGGTTTGTTGTGTACACACAAGGCCATAGTGTCCTAGAGGCAAAGATAATTGTTGAGAATTGCACAGGTTGCAATTGGAAAGGTTGTCCTACCTTTGAACTCATGTGTATTTGTTGTGTACACACAAGGCACTCGTGAGGAATAAGGATCTCAACCCCACTAAGAAAACCAGGAAATGTTTCTCGCTTACCATAGTTGAGGGTTATGGTATTTGAAGAAAATACTGGGAGACATAATTAGATAGAAAGTCCTTATCTAGTTATGGATGTCATCTTGAGTGGTCTGCTGATATTGTTCTTAGGACATTTATTTTTATGGCTTCAAATTTATCATTGCATGGCATCTTGGATGCTAATAAGTTAACCGATTCAAACTATGTGGACTGGTTGAGGAAGAAGGCTGATGGAGCCTGTTTCCATTATAGCATGTTTGGGCATTGGAAGAAGGATTGCAAGACTTGTATTGCAAATGTGAAGCTAGATGCAAGTGGTGCATTTAGGGGTTTGTACATGATACAAACCAATTTATCATTGAGTGAATCTATTTCTAATTCATGAGTATTGGATACCGCATGTGGGTCACATATTTTTAAATCTTTACAAAGACTCCACAGAATTAAAAATTTGAAGAAACCTACTTCAAATTATATGGGGCAAGTGGAGAATCCATATATGCTGAAGCTGTGCACACCTATCTTTTATTATTACCTTCGGGTAATATCATAAGGTTGGAAGAATGCTACATGTGCCAAATATTGTAAGAAACAATATTTCTATATCCTTGTTGTTACAACAAGGATGTGAAATATATGTAAAGAGCAGTGGCTGCTCTATTCTTCATAATAATACAATATTTGGGCATAGTTGCTTTGTGAATGGTCTTCTAACTTTAGTACTCAATGATGAAATACTTCTTGTAGATGACAAGAAAAGAAAAAGAGATAATGTCGATGTCACATATCTCTGGCATTGCCGGTTAGGTCATATCAGTGAGTCAAGGATAAACAAGTTAGTCAAAGAGGATTACTTTGATCCTGATGATTTTTAATCATTAGGAACTTGTGAGTCTTGCCTCAAAGGGAAAATGACCAAGTCTCCATTCACTGGATATGGAGAAAGGGCAACTGAATTGTTAGGTCTTGTACATACTGATGTGTGTGGACCTATATCAACTCAGGCTAGAGGAGGATATTCTTATTTCATCACTTTTATTGATGATTTATCAAGGTTCGGTTATGTGTATCTTATGAAATACAAGTCTGAAGCCTTTGATAAGTTTAAAGAATATCAGAGTATGGTTGAAAGATAAGCTAGACTTGGTATTAAAGCTCTTTGGTCTGATCGAGGAAGGGAATACTTGTCTAGTGAGTTTTTGAACCATCTCAAGGACAAAGGCATTATTTTTGAATGGACCCCTCCTTATACACCCCAGTTAAATGGAGTGGCAGAAAGGAGAAATCGTACCTTGTTGGACATGGTGAGGTCCATGATGAGCTTCATAGATCTTCCCATTTCCTTCTGGGGACATGCCTTGGAGACTGCTACATATATATTAAACAGGGTTCCATCTAAGTCAGTAAGTAGCACTCCATTTGAGTTATGGAATGGTAAAAAACCAAGTTTTAAGTACTTAAAGATTTGGGGTTACCATGCTTTGTCAAGAATAATTTTGGACATAAGTTAAGTGCTAGGGCTGACAAGTGTAAGTTCGTTGGTTACCCAAAAGAAGGTAAGGGATACCTCTTTTATAATGCTACTAAGCAAAAGATAATTATCAGTAGGTATGCTACATTCTTGGAACAAGAGTTTATCCAAGAAGGATGTAGTGATTCTTCACTTGAGTTGTGTGAAGAACAAAACCAACAGACCGATGAGCCTTCAAGTGAAGTTCCTCAACCAGAGGTTCTTGTGGATCAAGAGTAGCCTCAATACACACCTCCTCTTTGAAGGTCAGAGAGGGTGCGGGGAGCACCTCTCAGATATGGCTTTGTCATCGGGGATAACAATGAAGCCAGTATCATACAGGATGATGATCCTGTGACCTATTCGAAAGCTGTCAAGAGTAAAGACTCAGATAAATGGCTTGTTGCCATGAAATCTGAAATGGACTCCATGTATTCCAATCAGGTTTGGACTCTAGTAGATCCACCTGAAGGAATTAACCCAATTGGGTGTAAATAGGTCTTCAAGAAGAAGATTGGAGCAGATGGTCAAGTTGAGACCTACAAGGCTAGACTGGTAGCAAAAGGATTCAGACAAAAACATGGTGTAGACTATGATGAAACCTTTTCTCCAGTAGCCATGCTCAAGTCTATTCGGATACTGCTTGCCATAGCAGCATACCATGACTATGAGATCCAGCAAATTGATGTAAAGACTGCTTTGCTCAATGGAAACCTTGAGAAAGAAGTCTATATATCACAGCCAGAGGGGTTTGTCTCAAGTGAGAGACCAAACCAAGTATGCAAGTTAAAGAATTCCATTTATGGACTTAAGCAAGCATCGAGGAATTGGAACATCCATTTTGATGAAACAATCAAAGGATTTGGTTTTATCAAAAATGTGGATGAACCATGTGTGTATAAGAAGACAAGTGGGAGTGCCATTATTTTCTTAGTTTTGTATGTGGATGACATACTAATCATTGGGAATGATATCCCAATGTTGCAATTGGTTAAAACTTGGCTATCATCAAAGTTTTCCATGAAGGATTTGGGAGAAGCATCCTATATACTGGGTATAAGGATCTATAGAGATATATCCAAAAGGATGCTAGGCTTATCCCAATCCTGGTACATTGACTTAGTGTTGAAGAGATTCAACATGGATGGAAGTAAGAAAGGTTACTTGCCAATGAGTCAAGGCATACAACTCTCTAAGAAGATGTCTCCTAAGACATCAGAAGAAAGAGAGAGGATGGCTATGATTCCTTATGCTTTGGCTGTAGGATTGATAATGTATTCCATGTTATGTTCTAGACTTGATGTTGCATATGCCTTGGGCATAGTGAACAGGTTTCAAGCAGATCCAGGAGAGGATCATTGGAGAGTTGTAAAAAATATTCTTAAGTATCTGAGAAGGACTAAAGATATTTTTCTAGTATATGGAGGATCTGAGTTGAACTAGAAGGATATACATATTCTAGTTTTCAATCATATCCAGATGATAGCAAATCCACATCGGGATATGTCTTTACCCTGAATGGTGGTGCAGTGAATTGGAAGAGTACAAAGCAGCCAACTGTAGCTGACTCAGTCATTGAGGGAGAGTGTATAGCTGCTAGTGAAGCCATAAAGGAAGCTATCTGGATGAAGAAATTCATCATGGAATTGGACGTGGTTCTTGATGTACAACAGCCAGTGCCATTATACTATGATAACACTGGGGCTGTTGAACAAGCTAAGGAACCAAGGTCTCATCACAAGTCCAAGCACATTCTACGATAGTTCCACCTCGTTCAAGATTTTATAGAAAGACACGATGTTGTCATCGAACGAGTTGACACAAAGAACAATATAGCATACCCATTCACTAAAGCTTTAGCTAAGCAGCAGTTAGATCGTCACTTAGATTATATGGGCATAAAATACAAGGGCGATTGGCTTTAGTGAAAGTGGGATTTTGATAGAAAAGTGCCCTAAGAGCCAATCATTATGAGGGTCTTTTTGTAAACTTCCAGCTCATGTATGACATACTTTCATATTAATAAAGGCATCTGATTCATCATATACTGTTGTGTCATGTTTTTGACTATGATGAACCCCATAGAGTAGGGCAATGGAATTAGGGTTATGATAAAATAACAGTGAGACCTAATTCCTATAAACCCTAATCTAGAATGTTCCTAATCATTGGACCATCGATTCTGGGATCGATGAATCCGGTAAGACTAGCTTATCCTATGTATGCTCAGTTGATGAGGGTGGTTAGTCTCACAGCCACTTGTGTAGAGACACTAATACAAGGATAAGGGTGTTCATTAGGTTATGAATACACTGAACTGATCCATACCGGGACTATCGTATGGAAGTCTTACTTATTGTCAAAAGATAGGTCCCAGAGTAGAAGTTGTGCATGTGATCTTTAGACCTGAGGTCACCATGGTTCCTTGTGTACACTAAGCCATACTTTGGTTCATACTCATTCATGGCATTGCAACATGTACGGGGTGTTCTGGGTATGGTGGAAGGTGTACAAAGGATGTGAGTGGACCAACAAGGAATTGATCAATCCTGGTAAGAGGATATGTTATGCATGTAATATCTTCGATGAGTGACTTAAGGAATCTTTGCAAAGTGGGATGAGATTAGAAGTGGCTTCTAATCAGTCATCAACTGAGTCCTCATGATCGAGCTGAGATTCGATATGATTAAGTGTTAGGGTTTGACATTTATCCATACCCATCACTTATCGGGATAATGGAAGATCAAAAGATTGAATTGCACGGTAACTTACTACTGAAGGGTATTTTGATAATTTCTACTAAATTTCTCATCTTCCGGGTAGGCATGATATGTTGCTAGACGTCAATCTTGTCTTGTGGGTTTTCATGAACCAATTGGATTGGTTTCATGAGTCAATTCGATGTGTGATTCGAATTGGACAATAAGGTGAGCCGATTTGACCTAATTAGGTTAATCGGGTTCGATCGGATCGAATCGGCTCAAACCTAAACCTACTGCTAGTTAGATGTGAAACCCAATGGATCACACACAATAGAGAGTTGGCCAAGGAAGTCACTCATGGTTTAATTAGGGTCATGGGATCCAAATTGGTTAGCTAGATTGCATATGCTATATGTAGGCTAACCCAATTCCTAACCCAATTGGATTGGGTCTGGTTGCTTGCTAATTTGGATAACCTAATTAAGGAAAACCTAAATTAGGTTGAGTCCTAAGTGGGGATAGACAAATCAGAGCTTGATCTGATTTTATTTTGGTATTTTGGATGTCTTATTGAAGAGTCCATTTGAGTTGGGACTCTAGATGCCAGAATGATACCTTGGCATTCAAAAAGGCCTAGAAGAGTCTATAGTCCTCTGATCTGAAAAATATTTATATGGATGGAAAGAGGACTTAATGCTATTTCTTTTCACACCCATATTGCATATTCTTTGTGTGAAACCTGGACTATTATTGGGCCAAAGTGGGCAAGCCCAACCGACTTCAGCCCAAGTCATGAAAAAAAAAAAATGAGAACAAGAAGTAGCCGAAATAGGGGATGCTTCCTCATCCTTATTCGGCCATTGTCTTTGTCGGTGAAGATGGAGGAGAGGCTATGGGGAGGAGGGATTTTCATCGGCATTGTGCTTGGGATGGATTAGGATTCCGATCGACATGGTGTTTCTTCCCCAAACGGTAGGGAAAGTAGTCGGCATCCTTCCAAGGCCAGTAGCTCCATGCACAGGTATTGAAGACCCACTTCAATCCGATCCATTGGTGTTCAACTCAATTCTTAGAATCTATTTGGATATATGTTGATAGAATGAGTCGAAGGGATGTGATCTCATGGAACTCGACGACTGCCGACGGTTTAAAAGCTGAGGATGTCAACTTGGCCTTGAGACTCTTCAATGAAATGCTATAAAAAAATATAATCTCATGGAATTAAGTGACTGGTTGGCTTAGGGGAAGTGTGAAAGGTGCGATCAGTGCTTTTGATGGGTAGTAATCTAGTTTTTGGTGTTCCATGGGAAGCTTTAAAACCTCGACAAGGATCGAGAGGGCTACAGGGTCTCTTGTGAGATCTGCCTTACAGGATTTGAGTGTTAGTGATAAAGATAGTGATTCTCAGGTAAGGTTATCGGCCATTCAGATGATTAATATCTTGATGAAGTATGTTGATTCGAGGAGCATCTTTCTAGAAATTTCAAACATTGTCGATGCTATGGGAAAATGTCAGAATGATCTTATACTGAATATTTGAGGTGCAGCTTTTGAGGCTCTGTTGATTGCTAAGTCAATAGCTGCAAAGAAAGGATCTAGATATGAAGTCTCATCAAATCCCATCTTTGATAGGAGGAACAATGCACGTAATTTATAGGCTGCCAAAAACTATATAGTCGAGAAGCATACTGGCTCTCCTGAAGTTCTTTCTCCCAAGTCACAAATTGTTGATTCTTTTGTTGATTTCACCATTCCCAGTTAAGCAATCCGATGACTTTGTATGTGCAAAAAGAAGGTCATGGAGTGGTGACTTTGGTGTGGTATATAGGATATTGAAGGATGACTACCTTTGTAAGGCTGTCTCTAGTAGTGATAGCTCAGTAATTTATTTTGGGCTATCTAAAAATGAAGGGCTAAGTAAGACACATGAAGAACCTGGATGACATTATTTGAAGTTGCCCCAGCCCAGCATCACAAAATTTGGAACTCAAGAGCCATTGCTTCCCCTCCTCAAGGGACAGCCTTCTGAATAGGAAGGTGTTGGGCAAGCTCCGGATATAGTTTGATACCGGATATTTTAGATTAGCGATTGAAGGTAAGGATCTCTGAACCTGTTCAGCAGTTATATATATGTATTTATTTCGACATTGTTTAATCTGTGCGTATATGCATTGGTATGCATGATTTATTTTGCATGGAATAGTTTGACCTTTTACTTTGGTCGGTACAATTATTATTGTTATGAGCTATATTCCTGTATTACATGTTTTATCAAAAAAAGTGATATTTGTATGGCTTGGACCGTGATGCCGGTCAGTGAAAGAGTTGAGATTTCATGATTTGACATCATGATATGATTTTATAAGATGAGGTGAAATGATAAAGTGATAAGTGAAAATGGTGTTTGGACTAGCCATGCCACGGTAGTACCGTGGTTTCTTAGTATGCCAGTCACAGGTTGGAGTGTGACAAATTGTGTGCCAGTCATAGGCTGGAGAGTGACCAATTATGTGCCAGTCACAGACAGGATTGTGACAACAGTGTGCCAGTCATAGGCGGGAGTGTGACAACAATGTGCCAGTCACAGGCTGGAGTGTGACCGTGGTTAGTCCAGAACCCTAGAGAAGATGGATGATTAAATTGAAAACTTGAAAAGAGAAAAACATGATTTTGCAAAAGGTTTTGTCGAATGTGATATTTGAGTTGTTTCGTTGCATGGCATCATGTGTACTCTTATATCCTTGCTATTTTCAAAATATTACTATTGATGGTGATTGTTTAGAGACCTTACTGGATTGTAAAGCTCACAACCCTACTTTCTTCTTTCATAGAGTTGTGCAGATATTCGGGCTTGGTGAAGAATAAGATTTTTTTTTTTGAGGTAAGTGACTCTTGTGTACCTAGGCCTTGCATGATCTCTAGGATAAAACCTAAATTTGTGCGGCCAGTCGTGTAGCCGATTCTAGTGCTGGATCGGGACATGACAAAGTGGTCTTAGAGCCAGGTTATGATCACTTGGGATGGTGATACAAGTGAATGATGATAATAATGACATGATGGTTATTAGGATATGACAAGAATAGAGTTAGAGCTTAATTTATGATCATTTGGGATGGTGATACAAGTGATTTAAAATAATAATAACATGATGGTTATTAGGATTTGACAAGAAAAGTGTCAGGGCTTAGGTTATGATGATTTTGGACAGTGGTATAAGTGTTTAGGATAGATATGAGTAACATCGAAATTTAGATCATGATTGTTCGAGACTGGGACATAAGTGAATTGGAAAATCACATGATGGTATGATGGTTATTAGGACATGACTGAGTGATATCTTAGGTTATGATTACCTGGAACCATGATGATTAGTAAGACATGACAGAATGATATCATAACTTAGTTTATGATTACTTAGGACTGTGATATAAGTAGTTGGGACATGACATGAATAATATCGAAGCTTAAAATAAAATCACTTGAAGGGTGATATAAGTGATCAGGATATGATTTGAATATTGAAATTTGGATAATGATCATTATGGATTATGATTTAGTATCCTGATCAGTTGGGACATGATAAAAGTTACAAGAATGAATTTGAAATTGGATTTCTAATCTTTAGATATTATGTATAGGATCTGACATATGATTGGTGCAAGGAAGGAACATAAATTTTGGTCTGTAATATATGTAATGGGATTGAACTTAGAAAATGCAAAGAGTTGAATGATTTAGTATATTATAAATATTCGGAGCTAGATAAGATGTGAGAAATGGATTTGATCTAGCTTTAGAAGTGTTGGCCTGAAAAATATGGTGTACTGCATATGGATTGTGATTGAACATATATAAAGAGAAATGTATTTGGAATGATGTATAGCTTGTAACTCTCTTTTAGTGGATTAGATTATATCATGTTGACATGGCATACATATTTTGATAGAATCTTGATAGCCCATATTTGTAATTTGGACATGTTACCGATTCTACCCTATGTTCGTTGGAAATTCTTGCAAGAAAATGTGTCGGATGCAGGTTATGAGTTTATGATATTAAGAAGAAATTTTTTTGATATATCTGTATGTGGATCATTAATGGAATTATGTAATGAAAAATGGGTTTGGCATAATGTATAGCTTTGCAATTAGTGGAGTAAAAAATATTATGCCATGCACATCTTGGTAGAATCCTTGATGGTGTAGGTTAGTGGTTTGTGATTGAATTACTGGACCTATTCTATAATTATTGGAGATTATTGGATATGTTAAATACCAAGTCAAATTAAGATCTATAAGAAGAATTAAGTTACTCTACTACTGATGTTGTATTGAGCAAAGAGATTGGTGTTAAGAAATTTATATGGGTTAGTCTATGAGAGACAACATTTTTGATAATTGATGTTAAAAGTTATGATAAGATAGTTCTATGATCGATAAGATGATTGATTCCTTATGTAAGAGCATTGAATGAAAGCCATGTACTTGTTAGAATTAATAATAATTTTTCAAGAGAAGAGTTGATCTAGATTGACTAATTGAATTGTCAAGAAAAGTATGATTAATTCATACTTGAACTAGAATTAATGAAGTCATAAAAATGATGGAAGATTTTGAAGGACTTTCAATATGAGAACCGGGTCAGGATAAACCTTGATATGATATACCTGAGATGTAAAAAAGATAGAGAGACTCAATAGCTTTACTTTAATAGTTTTGGATCTTTCTGGTACCAAGTAAGATAAATTTTTAGAGGATTTATTTAGTGAACCTAGATGGTTTAGTAAATTTTATCTGAGTGCACAGTGGAAGCGTAGTAGTCTGAATTATCCTAAAATCAATTAAGAGTATCGACTCTAACTTTAGAAGTGTTATGATGGGAGTACTGATTTGAATTTCAGTAACAAGATTTAAGTAATAAATAGAAGGATGATGTTATTGATCCTTGGACTAGTTTATAAGTGTGGCTATGAAATGTTTCATCAATAGATTCCATAAGTGTAGAGGACTCTAGTAAAAATTTTGAACATCACAAAATCTAGACAAAAAAAGAAGTGATGGTCCTTTACCCAAATTGGATCAGAGATATTTATGATACCTGACATTATGACTTCTCCATTTTAGGAGGGCTTGAGGTTTCTCTAAGATTAAGGATTGATTGTAAAGTCATGAAGAAGTGTAAGAGAAGAAAGAATGTTATAGACCATGGCAAGTGTTTAATGCTCAAGTCTTCTTCAAATTTTGGGTTAAGAATAGAGTAGACCGATTATGATTTTCATGTAGAGGTTAATCAAGAGAAATAAATTTCAAAAGCAAAGAATTTTATATTTTAATTTGAGGTTGGGGTGTTAATATTCATTTGGAAGAAATTAAGAGAATATAATCATAAGGAGCAGGAATTGAGATGTGGTATAATTTTGTTATGGACTTATGAAGAAAATGATCTAAGAAAGGAATTATACAGAAGTTTGAGGATGATGTTAAATTATGTATATATAAGGTTGGGCTATCATGAAATTCTATAGAATTGATCGAGTATAATTAATTATAGTGACATCGGAAGGTAAGTGTTCTTTTTGAAGAGTTCGAGGAAATTTGATATGGATTGTAGATGGAAAAGATCAAGTTTTGAATGTTATATGATTTTGCTATGCTGAGACTTAAGATACAAGTGCCCTACGCGGAAGACAAATTAGGAGTTTGAGAATGACTTGATGGTTGGTTATTTTTAAGGTTTAAAATCTTAATCAAGCTAATTTCGAGGATGAAATTATTTTAACAGGGGGAGAATGTGAATCCTGGACTGTTTTTGAGCCAAAGTCGGCAAACCCAGCTGACTTCAGCCCAAGTCACGAAAAAAAAAAATGAGAAGAAGAAGTAGCCAAAACAGGGGACGCTTCCTCATCCTTATCCGGCCGTTGTTTTTGCCGGTGAAGACGGAGGAGAGGCTGTGGGGAGGAGGGATTTTCGTTGGCATTGTGTTTGGGATGGATTAGGATTCTGATCAACATGGTGTTTCTTCCCCAAATGGCAGGGAAACTATCAGGAGCAAAATCGAGTTGAAGTTGGATTGTTCGGCTATAAGAGAGGAACGGTACAGGAGCCTCCATCGCCTCTGCCCACCCAATGTTTTCTTCTTCTCCAACCCCATAGACGTCCATGAGTGGTTTCTCCTCTACTCTTGAATGTTCTCTCGCTTCGACGACCTCCACAGCATCGGATTCTTCCTCTCGTCACTCCTTAAGACTTGCGAGAAGTAGTCGGCATCCTTCCAAGGCCGGTAGCTCCATGCACAGGTATTGAAGACCCACTTCAATCTGATCCGTTGGTGTTCAACTCGATTCTTAGAATCTATTTGGATAGATGTTGATAGAATGAGTCGAAGGGATGTGATCTCATGGCACTCGATGACTGCCGAGGGTTTGAAAGCAGAGGATGTCAACTTGGCCTTGAGACTCTTCGATGAAATGACGTAAAAGAATATAATCTCATGGAATTAAGTGATTGGTGGGCTTAGGAAGTGTGAAAGGTGAGATCAGTGCTTTTGATGGATAGAAATCTAGTTTTTGGTGTTTCGTGGGAAGCTTTAAAACCTCGACAAGGATCGAGATGGCTGCAGGGTCTCTTGTGAGATCTACCTTACAGGATTTGAGTGTTAGTGATAAAGATAATGATTCTCAGGTAAGGTTATCGGCCATTCAGATGATTAATATCTTGATGAAGTTTGTTGATTCGAGGAGCATCTTTTCAGAAATTTCAAACATTGTCGATGCTATGGAAAAATCTCAGAATGATCTTATACTGAATATTTGAGGTGTAGCTTTTGAGGCTCTGCAGATTGCTAAGTCAATAGCTGCAAAGAAAGGATCTAGATATGAAGTCTCATCAAATCCAATCTTTGGTTCAGATTTTGATAGGAGGAATTGTTGGGAATTGTGTCCCAAAGCCAATCACCTAGGGTGTAGGCGGTTGAATTAAGTATTGTACTCTTTGTATGAATTAATAAATATTATTTTGGCAGCTCATCACATTCTTACTTTTCCTTGTAATGAACTCTTTTTCTTGTGATGAAGTCCTTAGGACTACATTGACTTCGATATAGAGAGGATATATCGAGTGGTCCTTAAACCAGGTTCACGACCAAAGGATACATTGTACTGGACGGCAATGTATCAAGAGTAGGTTGTTGTGGTTCACATCGTTTGGTTGTCCTCTTGACCAAAGGAGTGTGGTGACACTGATGTGATTTGCAAGTGGGATATATGATATCTCATTGAACGTGACTCCGTGTAGCCCCTTTCTGCCAAAGGGATACTCACAATTGGATATGGGTATATGTGTCCCTCCAACCTGAGGTCATCATGGTAGCTTGCAAGCAACTCCTTGTACTTTGGTGCCAGACTACCCGGATTTCTAATCTGGTGATGGAAGGTTTCTGGGTACAAGCAAGTACTTATGGAGCAGTGGTGGACCGAGATGGAACTGACCTGTCCGAATAAGTTTGGATTGAATGTCTTGCAGTGTCTCAATTTAGCAAATCCTCTGCCGGGGTAGTCCTAATGAGGAGTCATTGGACTTGCGAGGTTGAGACATGTTATGGATTGACTCAGCTAGGGTTGGCAGTCTAACCCTAGGTCATCTGAGCATTGGAGATCAAAGGGATGAATTATACGGTAACCATATGCTAGAGGTTCGATTGATTGCTCTCACATCTTCGACCTATCCGGATGCCGGGACCCATTGCTAGATGATATCTTGTGCTGGTACTGGAATTATTCCGGTGCTACCACCTAGGTTCGAACCTATGAGGTCACACACCATAGAGGATTTCTTCCTGATCCAGGTATCGATTTATGATTAGGAATCATTTCAGTAATGGTTTGATTGAGCACTCTTTGGATTGACTCGATTTTGGGTCGATCAGAAATTGTTCGGGTCCACCGGAAATTGTTTCTGGGTGACCGGGACTTGACCAAGCCTTTTATTAATTAGATTTTGATCTAATTATTTAGTGAACCAATTTAGAACCGGTTTAGGATTTTTAAACCCATTGTGAATCGATTTTGAACCATTCACATGATAAAAGGCTTGGGTGAACTGAAGAGTCTTTTTCTCTCCCGTTTCCTCTCCTTTTTGCTGGAATTAAATCACCTTTTAATGGTTCTTAACTATTTGATTGAAAACAAATTTGATTCATTCTCAAACAGTATGGCCTTTGGTTTTCCCAGTGGTCTCCTCAGCTCCCCATTGCACTAGTTTCAAAGTTCACGCTGAATATAAATTTCTGGACTGTTGAAACGCTGAAAGTGTGCTTCCTTTGAGAGCTTTATCATCCTTTCAATCGATGTTTTTGGGACTGTTGTTTGTTTAAAAGATTAGGAGAGAAAGCCTACCTTGATACCCTGTTTTGGTTGGTGCTCAATTGGTGGAAGAAATATTATTTTGGAGAAAATAATTTTAGAACAAGGTGTTCTATTTTTCTTCCTCCCCTCACCGTTTCAAGAGTTTTCGGCGACTAGCATCACACGAGAAGCTGGATCAGAGGAGTCCCAAGTGTGTCCCCCCTATAGAGGGTGTTCTCTTGAGCACCTGTGAGCCGCTTCAATCACCATTGCTACTGTTTTGTTTGCTCTATTTTTGGATTGCAGAATTTATCTTGCTGCTTTTGGAGAAGAGACAAAGGGACTTCAAATGATCCAAAAGCTCTCCTTGAAGCAAGATCTATCAAGTAGTTACCTTGCTGTTGTTACCTAAGGAAAGACCAAGAGAATGTTGTTTTGGTTTGGGTTTGCTGCTATTGGAGAAGAGATAAAAGAATGCTTCAAACGGTTGTGGAAGAAGAAGACTGGAATAAGGTTATTCCAGATATTCTAGCTATTCCAATGGTTATCCTAGCTTTATTCCAAGTAGGAATAAGGTAAAATTTCTATTTTTATTTCTCATGCATGCCTAAATCTAGGTTTATTAAATTGTTTATGAATATTACATGCCCTTTTTATGCCTTGTTATGCCTGTACATGCATCTTGAATATGTTAGATCTTATACAGAGTAGGTTGTTTCCGTTGTAATTTTAAAATTATTTTAAAATACAAACCTGCTCCCTGTGCTGTTGCATGCTTAGTGTTGGCACTCGCAACCCGTGTTTCGCTTTCAGGAACAATGCAAGTAATTTATAGGCTACCAAAAACTATATAGTCGAGAAGCATACTGGCTCTCCTGAAGTTCTTTCTCCCAAGTCACAAATTGTTGATTCTTTTGTTGATTTCACCATTCCCAGTTGAGCAATCCAATGACTTTGTATGTGCGAAAAGAAGGTCATGGAGTGGTGACTTTGGTGTGGTATATAGGATATTGAAGGATGGCTACCTTTGTGAGGCTATCTCTAGTAGTGATAGCTCAGTAATTTATTTTGGGCTATCAAAAAATGAAGGGCTAAGTAAGACACATGAAGAATCCTGGAAGACATTGTCTGAAGTTGCCCCAGCCCAGCATCACAAAATTTGGAACTTAAGAGCCATTGCTTCCCCTCCTCAGGGGATAGCCTTCTGAATAGGAAGGTGTTGGGCAAGCTCCGGATACAATTTGATATAAGATATTTTGGATTAGCGATTGAAGGTAAGGATCTCTGGACCTATTCACCAGTTATATATATGTATTTATTTCGACATGGTTTGATCCTGTGCATATGCATTGGTATGCATGATTTGTTTTGCATGTAATAGTTTAACTTTTTACTTTGGTCGGTATGATTATTATTGTTATGAGCTATATTCCTGTATTACATGTTTTATCAAATAAAGTGATATTTGTATGGCTTGGACCGTGATGCCGGTCAGTAAAAGAGTTGAGATTTCATGATTTGACATCATGATATGATTTCATAAGATGAGGTGAAATGATAAAGTGATAAATGAAAATGGTGTTTGGACTAGCCATGCCACGGTAGTACTGTGGTTTCTTAGTGTGCCAGTTACAGGCTGGAGTGTGATAAATTGTGCCAGTCATAGGCTGGAGTATAACAAATTATGTGCCAGTCACAGGCTGGATTGTGACAACAGTGTGCCAGTCATAAGCAGGAGTGTGATAATAGTGTGCCAGTCATAGGCTGGAGTGTGATCGTGGCTAGTCCAGAACCCTAGAGAAATGGATGATTAAATTGAAAACTTGAAAAGAGAAAAACATGATTTTGTAAAAGGTTTTGTCGTATGTGACATTTGAGTTGTTTCGTTGCATGGCATGATGCGTACTCTTATATCCTTGCTATTTTCAAAATATTACTATTGATGGTGACTGTTTGGAGACCTTACTGGGTTGTAAAGCTCACAACCCTACTTTCTTCTTTCATAGAGTTGTGCAGATATTCGGGCTTGGTGAACAATGAGATTTTTTTTTTTGAGGTAAGTGACTCTTGTGTACCTATGCCTTGCATGATCTCTAGGATAAAGCCTAGGATTTATGCGGCCGGTCGCGTAGCCAATTTCGGTGCTAGATTCGGGGCGTGATACTTTGACTAGTCAAAGGTTGCATGGGATGTGGATAAAGTTGACAACGAGATTCTTGGCACCTCTTAGTGCGTGTGGGAGATGAAGGTGCATGCAGAAGGACAAAAGTCCTTCTGTAGATGAAACACTAGAGTGTTTCATTTCAAGGGGGCAGCTTCTCATCTTAACCCACGCCTCTTGGACATGTTTGACCAGTCAAGGCCTTTTGAAAGTGCATGAAAATGGGTTGGAAGCAAAAGCGTGCATGAAGAGATGCGTCTCTTCATGTGGCGCGCGCCCTGAAGCAGAGTCCTTCTGTTTTCAGGACTCTTCATATTCTCCGGTGTTTGGAGATTGAAGAGGTGCCTCTTAGCTTTCCAAGGTGTACTTGCCATGTGGTGAGTCACAGATTGTCCAGGAAAATGGACGGATGCCAATATGTCTTTTGGTGCATGAGGAGACATATTGGATATGATTTTTTAGTCTTGAAAAATCATATCAGATAACCTGTTGGAGGACATATCACACATCCCTCTTAAAACTATAAATATGGGAGGTGATATAAGTTTCAGATCTTCTTTACACCGTGAAGATATTCTGAGTGTTCTTCCACTTCTCCCTCCTTCCTTCTTACTTTAGGACAAGACTTGTCTTGTTAAGACAAGGACTTTTCTACTAGGACAAGGCTTAGTTTTAGGACATAAGCCTAAGGGGTCCTAGAGGAGGGTTGTCCTAAAACCAAGAGTGGTTTAGGACTGTGTCCAGAGAGCCCTACAGTAGAACAGAGTGTCCTATAGTAGTCAAAGGTCAAAAGGCTGACAAAAGAGTCCTGTTGAAGCAAGCAACCCCGGTAAGGATTCTTTCTTGGTACCGTTCTCATGTGGATCACCGTTGGAGGGCTTGCACTTGTGAGCCTTGTGGAAAGGATTGGATTTCAACGATCCAGGTATGTATTATGACTTCATTTATGTTTCGTTGATTGGTATTGCATGAGGGGTTCCTGGGAATTAGGGTTTCATGCTTAGAATTTCAGTTTTGAAATTCACTTCCGCATGTTGCTTGATTCCCGGCACCCTGGCCAACTGCTTCTTTGGATTTGGCAACAAAATGAGGAGGGATGGTTATTATATTGCTTAGACTCCTTCTGCTTTACTCATCTTAAAAAAACAAGTGTCGATCTTTTCATGTGGCCGACCAAGGATAAAAGACATAGCATGTGAAGTTGTTTTGATGAGGTGGTAAGTGATGTAGGTTGATGATGTGGCAAGTGATGTCCAACACATGTCATGTGATTTGTCCAAACTTGATACATGTGGCATGGGCATCCAAACATGATGACGTGGTGCATATGAAGGTGGGGTGCCAAGAAGTAGTTGGCACATGGCTTGACTTGAGCTAGCATATGGAGTCACATGGGTTTTAACTTGGGTCCCCTCTTGTATTACAGGACTCAACTAATAATTACAAGGCTCAATCAACTAATTAATTACAAAGACTCAATTGTAACTAATTTCAAGCCTAACTTGATCAATTAGAATCGAATTTGATCAAAAGGCATACTGACTTATAATTAAACCATACCATACTTAATTAGGCTTGCAAATACAAAACCCTAATTAAAGATGATAAAAAGGGCTAACTAACACTAGACCATTATAATAGAATTTATGACCCAATTAAAATTGGAGATTTCTTTACAAACTCAACTTTGGATTCAGGGGTTTTTATAAGGACTCAATTTTGGAGTTTAGGGCTAAACACAATTAAGCTAAAATAACAAAATTTAAGATATCTATTTACAAGTGATCTAGGATTTGGGCTTAAGGCTTCATTCACAGGTGATGATTTGGGCTTAAGGCTTCATTCACAGGTGATCCATAAGGATATGGGTTTGACCTATCATTTTCTTCTGGCCCTGGTGTCCACACCACTGG
The DNA here is from genome assembly GCA_021397845.1 of Areca catechu. NCBI lineage: Eukaryota > Viridiplantae > Streptophyta > Magnoliopsida > Arecales > Arecaceae > Areca > Areca catechu. The sequence continues at coordinate 123,582,165 of CM038043.1, forward strand.
CACCTCAAGTCGGGAGTCTTAACACCCCACACCAAAGCCAGGAAACTCCTGAAGCCTCGCTCCTGCCGCCATCCTCACAGTTTGGAGATGTCAGCGGGACACCCTAGAAGTTCCACCATCTGTCGCTTGACTTATAGCTCGGCATCTCAAGCCGGGAAACCCCTGAAGCTCTGCACCTACTACTATCCTCACAGTCTGGAGATGTCAGTGGGACACTCCAGAAGTTCTGCCATCTACCGCTTGACTGACAACTTGGCACCTCAAGCTGGGAAACTCTAGAAGCCCCGCATTCAACCCACCGGAACCCCAATTTAGTGATGGCAAAGCAGGGCACTCCTGAAGGCCCACACTCCACTGGCCTGACTCAGAACCAGTGAGGAAAATTTCGAGACTCCTCAAGTCAAGTGCCCCAACTTGATGGTCCCCTAGGGCTGCTAAAGCCCCCCTCAAGCCATCACCATCTCTTGGCTTAACCAGAGAGTTCCCAAGACAAGCAGTAGCTAAAGAGGTTCAAGGTAACCATAAAAATGAGAACTTAGTGAAGCAAAAGGACTTTATTGATATTGCATGAAAAAGACACATCATTAAAGGACCCCCGATAGGCCAGGCGGTCCCAAAATAGAAAGGAAGAACATATTCGGGAAGAAAATCAGAGCCTATCCCTCTGCAAGCTCCTTCCCGGGATGACGAATAGGCATGCCAGCACCCTCTTGGGCCTCTACAACCCTCGCAAGCAGGATGTCCTCAACGGCAGGAGCAGGCTCCACCTCAACCACGGTAGTAGGAGTCATTGTTTCCCATGAGCCTCCATCAAGGTTGCCCGAGACCATGACCTCATCCAGCTTCAGCTCTGGGAAGAGCTAGGCCACCAGAGATCTGCAGACCCCAAATCCTTTGATGAAGGAATTCATGGCCACCTCCCAGACTTCATCAAAGAATGCCGCCGAGGCCTTGAACATGGGCACTGCCTCAATGGCCTCCTTCTTGGTAGCCTCCATCAGAGCCACCGCCCCAGTAGCTCTCTCCTCGATTGTTGACAGCCGAGCCTGCATTACCTCCAGCTGTGCTTGGAGGCCACTCCTTAGCTCTTCCACTCAGGCAGCTTTCGCATTGAGCTCCTCCACCCGGTGGGAAGCCCGATCCCTTTCTCGGGCCAAGGACACTTAGAGGTCCCTAACCTGATTTTCGGCATCAACCACCTTGGCTTGGAGGACCTTATCCTTCTCCTCTAAGGCCTGGGCCCTGTCAATTTGCTACTGGGCCTCAACCGCTAGCGACACCCTTTCTTGCTCTCGCTGGGCATCTTTTTTTTTCCACTGGGTGCAGTAGTCACGGATGAGAAGAATGTTGGTACCGATCTGCACCATCAAAGGTGTTAGCTATGGCAACCAGACTGAAGCAACAGAAAAGAAGAAGACTACCATGAAGATGAGGGGAAGGGTGCCAAGAAGGGCCTCCTCCAGCATCCTGCCTCCCCTCTCATGGCGGTCGTGCAACTGGACCGTGAACTCCATCATGGGCTCTGCAAGCACAAGATCCTGGGTGACCGCTGAGTTTGATTTCACCCCAAGTGCTGCCCTCTAGATAGCAGCCCTCCTCGATGCTGGGGGTGCCACTGTGTCCGGGGGAACTGCCTCCGAAAGAATCTCATCCAGCGGGGGGGAGTTTGTTACCGTGAGTGGTGGCATCGTCGGTGGTCGCTCTGCCACCCTTTCTCCCTCCATGTTCACCTCGATGACTACGTGAGGTTGGATCGCAACGGTAGTAGCTGGTCGGCCTATGCACCCGCACTAGGTTCCTTGGCTAGGAGCTGGGCTCGCTATCTTGAAGGCCCGAGGGCTAGCTCGATCACTCACCCTGTAGGGCCAGGGACTGAAGCAGGCCCCGCCCCTTAGCTGGGCTTAACTCGGGCCCTCTTTGGTGGAGCCTACCCGGGCCCGGACGATAGGCCTCTCTTTTGGGTGGACTCTAGAAGCTCCTCCACCAAGACTTCATGCCTGCAAGAAGAAGAAGATAAATGTAAGCAGCAGACCGAAAAGGACTCATGGAAGAAGAGATATCCCTTCAGACTCACCTAGCCCCTAGATTGGGCTGATCTCGGTGTTGAACAGGTTTTGCTCTGATAGCAAAAGCTCGAGGGAGGGGATTTGATCAGAAATGAGCTGGTTATATTTTCCCAATTAGAGGCCTTGACTAAGGAGTTCTAGTTTGGGGTCCGGTCCGGATCACTCTAGACCCAGTCCACCACTTCAATAGAAGTGAAGAAGAATTTACTCTTCCACCCTTTGATGGAATAGGGATGCTCAAACTTTATGCCCTTCGAACGAGGAGAAACAAACTGAAAGAAAATAGAAGCAAGTGGTTTGACATGATCCTACACTAGCCATGCAAACAGCTGCGGGAGCAGAATGGATTTTAAAAACTTTTTTAAAAATCCGCGCAGCGGAAATCTGCTCTGCCCAAAAACTAATCTAAAGTTGGAATAGGCTAGAATAGCTGGAATAAAACTATTCCAGCCTTCTTCTTCCTTGGGCTGAAAACAAACTCTATTTTTGGCTTGAAAAACGGCATCGGAACACCACCTTCCGGACCTTCGTTTGCTCCCAAATTTTAGCAGTGGCAACTTGGACAAGAGGTCTTCGATCTCCAATCGAAAGCTACAAGAAAATGTTAGCCAAAAAAATATAAAAACCTGCCAAATTCTACTGCCAGATTTTCTACAGAAGAACAGGACAGCAGACTTCAGCTTCGCGTTAGGAGTAGCTGCAGGTGATCTGGCTCATGTGGCTTGCTCCCAGGAGTAGAAGTATACTCCCTCTAGAGGGGAGACTCACCGAGGGCTCTCCGATCCCTCTCCACACGCGGTGCTAGCCGCTGGAAGATGATACACGGTCACAGTGGACTGCAGCAATACTCCTTTGCTGCAGTGCTAGTTTGAGCACAAAATAGAAGAAGGAATTAGCCCTTGTTCTTCTCTCTCACACACCCCAAAACCCAGCTTCAAGTGCACTCTAAATGGGAGAATGGATCAAGCCTCAAAGCCTCTCAAACGGAAGAACACCTTGGGTGTTCTTTCTCTTCTCACGGTGAAAGAACCAGGAAAACAACCATTATGGAAACAAGGCACTTGCTGGGTTTAAATAGGCAGCAGGGAGAGGAAAGGGCAGGGAGTTCGGGAGATCAAGCGATAGCAACTGGCAAAATCCCATTTAACCAGCCATAAACAAGGTTAAATTCATCCGGTGGAGGAGAGGAAGAGACGACGCCCAGCGGGTTCTCTTCGGTCGTTTGGCCTTTCTTTGGATGCTTGGGAGTTCAGCCAGCATTTTACCGTGTAAAACGGCTGGGAGAAAAAATTGATCACTGGTTCAAAACCGGTTCAATCCCATTGGTTCAATAAACCATTTGGTTCAATCCAATTGAATTGGTTCAAGCCCAAAAAATTGGTTCAATTGGTTCACAACCAATTGGAGGCCGAAACGAACTCTGAATCAGTTTAAAACTAATTCAGAAAAATCCTAGCGCAGTCTTGGTCAGCCCGGAACAATTTCTGGTCGACATAGACAAGGGCAAGACGGGGAAAAGAGTGCTCAAAAATAAATACCGTGACCATAAAACCGAGACGATTCCTAATCGTAATCGGTATCCGGATCAGAGAGTAATCCTCCATGGCGAGTGACCTCATAGGTTCGAACCTAAATGGTAGCACTAGAACAATTCTAATACCAGCAAAGGAAACCATCTAGCAATGGATCCCGGCATCCGGATAGGTCGAAGATGCGGGAGCAAACTATTGAACCTCTGGCATATGGTTACCGTATAATTCATCCCTTTGACCTCTAATGCTCAGGACGACTGAGATTAGGCTGCCAACCCAGACAGAGTTAGTCCACTACGTGTCTCAACCTCGCAAGCCCAGTGACTCTTCACTAGGACTACCCCGGCCGTGGATTTGCTAAATTGAGATACTGCGAGACATTCAATCCAAACTGTTTGGACAGGTCAATTCCATCTTGGTCCATCACTGCTCCACAAGTACTTGCCTGTACCCAGAAACCTTCCATCACCGGATTAAAAATCCGGGTAGTCCGGTACCAAAGCACAGGGAGTTGCTTGCAAGCTACTGTGATGACCTCAGGTCAAGGGACACATATACCCATATCCAATCGTGAGTATCCCTTTGGCAGAAAAAGGGGCTGCACGGAGTCACGTTCAATAAGATATCACATATCCCACTTGCAGATCACATCAGTGTCACCACACACATTTGGTCAAGAGGACAACCAAATGATGTGAACTACAACAACCTATACTTGATATATTATCGTCCAGTATAATATATCCTTTGGTTGTGAACAGGGTTTAAGGATCACTCGATACATTTTCTCTGTATCGAAGTCAGTGTAGTCCCAAGGACTTCATCACATGGAAAGAGTTCATTTCAGGAAAATATAAAATGTGATGAGCTACCAAAAAAATATATTTTATTAATTCAAAGAAAGAGTACAATACTGAGCTCAACCGCCTACAACCCAGGCGATTGGCTTTGGGACACAATTCCCAACAACTCCTAGTTGTACTAAAGCCAATCAGAAGAGTATCTAATACCCATTTCCCATTTACAAAGTCGAACTTTTTTATTCCGAGGGCTTTAGTGAAGGGGTTGGCCAGATTTTCTTTTCCATCGATCTTCAGAAGATTGATGTCGCCTTGTTCCACGATCTCTCGTACGAGGTGGTATCGCCGCAGTATGTGCTTGGTGCGGTGATGAGCTTTAGACTCCTTAGCTTGAACAATGGCTCCAGTGCAGTCATAATACACTGGAACAGGACCATCTAGGGAAGGTGCCACCCCTAGCTCTCCAAGAAACTTTCGCAACCACACAGCTTCCTTTGCTGCATTTGATGCTGCAATGTATTCTGCTTTGCATATCGAGTTTGAAACAGTTGCCTGCTTGGAACTTTTCCAGCAGATCGCTCCTCCATTCAGGGTAGAGTTTCAAAGCCCATCATGGATCGAACCATGTCCAACAAGGTTCGATTCCTCCTTTCGGACACACCATTCAACTGTGGTATTCCTGGAGGAGTCCACTGAGAGAGAATTCCATTCTCCTCAAGATATGTCAAAAATTCACCAAAATAAGTATTCACCACCTCGATCAGATCGAAGGGTTTTAATACTTTTTCTAGTTTGCTTTTCTACTTCATTACGGTATCGTTTGAACATTTCAAACGACTCAGACTTATGTCTCATTAAGAAGACATAACCGAACCTTGAAAAGTCATCCATAAAAGTAATGAAATATTTGTATCCTCCTCTGGCACTAACTGTCATCGGTCCACATACATCAGTATGTATTAGACTTAGAAGTTCTGTAGCTCGTTCACCTTTTCCAGTAAAAGGTGACTTGGTCATTTTACCAAGTAAACAGGATTCACAAGTGGGCAGTGATTCAGAATCACTGACCTCGAGGAGTCCATCTCCTCGCATCTTGTTTATCCTATTTTGGTTAATATGACCTAGCCTACAGTACCAAAGATATCAATCGTTGAAATTATCTAATCTTGGATGTTTGCTCGAAGTGTACATTACACTAATAGGCCTTGATAGTATGTATATGCCATTATTTAATCTAGCTTTCATTATAACAGAATTATTCAAAATAATATTGCAAAAATCTCCTTTTATTGGTAGTTCAAAACCATAATTGGCCAAAAGGCCTACAGAGATTATGCTCATAATGAAACTAGGACAATAGTGACGTCGACTAGTTCGACAGTACAAGACTCAAAGACAAGACGCAGGACTCCGACCGCCAGTACTGGAACACGATTTCCATTCCCGACACTCAGAAACTGTTCTCCATCTTCAAATCTTCTGCTAACTAGAAGTCCCTGTAACGTATTGCAAACGTGAATTGGACTACCAGTATCCAATACCCAGTTAGCAGTATCAACAATAGAGTAATTACAAGGTTTTATCATATAAATACCTTGTTCAGCAGACTTCTGCTTTCTCGGCCTGTTCGGATCAAGGGACGCAATATAAAGAGGACAGTTCCTCTTCCAGTGTCCCTTCTTCTTGTAGTAGAAACACTCTGCAGAAGACTAATCAGCCTTATACTTCCTGGTCTGACTAGGGCCAGTAGCGTTCTACACCTTCTTTCCCTTTTTATTTGTTTTCTTCTTCCCTTTCTTAAAGGGACGACGACCTCTACTACCTCCCACTAAATTCACCACCCCCTTATTCAGTTGGTGGTCTTTCTCGAAAGTCTGCAGCAACCCCAAAAGACCATGGTAGTTGACTGCAGGCTTGTTCATTCTATAATGATCGAGAAAATCAAGATAGGAGGAGGGAAGAGAATTCAGGATCGCATCCTTGCCGAGCTGCTCGTGCAAGGGGCATCCGAGTTTGCCCAACTTTTCAATTAGCTCGATCATGTACAATACATGATCAGTGACTGAACCGCCATTCGGCATCTTGGAATTGTAGATGGCACAAGACACTTTGTACCGTTCTACATCATCCGGGGTGCCGAAGGATTCCTTCAACTTTTGAAGGATTTCATCAGGTTGGGCCTCCTTGAATTTTTGACTGAACTCGTCGTTCATCGCCGCTAACATAATGCATCGGACAGTAGTCCAATCAGAGACCCACTTCAGATAAGCATCTCTGACCGCACTCCATGCATTAGCGGGAGGGATTTCAGGTGCCGGATCCGTTATCACATAGAGGATCCGTTCATGCTCCAGAACGATTCTCAATCTTCGATACCAACTATCAAAGTTGTGACCCTTTAACTTCTCGTTGTCGAGAAATGACCGGAGTGATAAATTGGAAGACATCTG